>CM060984.1:60373910-65373910 GCA_030765065.1 Deroplatys truncata | reverse complement strand
CGAGATATCGAGATGTCAATCTTATTGGTAATTTTCTTGTAGATGCAAGGGAAATATCGTAGCTTTTAAGCGATAGTCAAATATTTTAACGGTGGTTGCTATGTGGCGAATTCCATTCTCTTTGCATGTCCAGGACATAAAAAAATCTGATGTGTTACACTCACATGACTTTCTCTACTCTTGTACAATCTAATTTTACAAACGCCTATTCTCCATATGCTTCAAGTTAATCGAGATATCGAGATGTCAATCTTATTGGTAATTTTCTTGTAGATGCAAGGGAAATATCGTAGCTTTTAAGCGATAGTCAAATATTTTAACGCTGGTTGCTATGTGGCGAATTCCATTCTCTTTGCATGTCCAGGACATAAAAAAAATGAATAACGAATTTGAGAAAAAGTGTAAGTATTGGAAAATTTAAGGAAATAACAAGCAATATCTCGAAAACGGTTCACTCAACAAAAGAAATGTATATGACATAAGTTGTGTATTTTAACGCGATCTACATTTTTTGTGTAGTAATATTTTGTCTATCTCTTATGGTTTACCAGTTATGCAAAAGTCGTTCACAATGAAGAATACTTTTGGAGACATTCCCAGAAAATTCGAGATATACATTTCATTTTTCATGACATTATCTTAAACATATGATATTTTCATCAAAATCGTTAGAGCCATTTTTGAGAAAATTAAAATTTTCGAAAAATCTTCCATGTAAAGGGTAGTCTGGGGTGGGGGGATTTTTTTGAAAACCTTCGTGTCGCATCTCTGAAAGATACTGAACCTAAATACCAAGTTTGGTGCTTATCCGACTGTTCGTTTTTGAGTTATGCTGTTCACAGACACACACACACACAGACACACACACACACAGACACACACACACACACACAGACACACACGGACATGTTTCCAAAAATGCTTTTTTTGGATTCAGGAGGTCTCAAAACATGTATTTCCGGTGAAATCTCGGTATCGAATTTTTGGGTGGAATGCAATACTTCCCCTACTTACTGTACGTAGTAGAGAAAGTAAAAATGAATAACGAATTTGAGAAAAAGTATAAGTATTGGAAAATGTAAGGAAATAACAAGCAATATCTTGAAAACGGTTCACTCAACAAAAGAAATGTATATGACATAAGTTGTGTATTTCAACGCGATCTACATTTTTTGTGTAGTAAAATTTTGTCTATCTCTTATGGTTTACCAGTTATGCAAAAGTCGTTCACAATGAA
This sequence comes from Deroplatys truncata, assembly GCA_030765065.1. Taxonomy (NCBI): domain Eukaryota; kingdom Metazoa; phylum Arthropoda; class Insecta; order Mantodea; family Mantidae; genus Deroplatys; species Deroplatys truncata. Next base: position 65,372,673 of record CM060984.1, on the reverse strand, counting down.
GAATACTTTTGGAGACATTCCCAGAAAATTCGAGATATACATTTCATTTCTCATGACTTTATCTTACACATATGATATTTTCATCAAAATCGTTAGAGCCATTTTTGAGAAAATTAAAATTTTCGAAAAATGTTCCATGTAAAGGGTAGTCTGGGGTGGGGGGATTTTCTTGAAAACCTTCGTGTCGCATCTCTGGAAGATACTGAACCTAAATACCAAGTTTGGTGTTTATCCGACTGTTCGTTTTTGAGTTATGCTGTTCACAGACACACACACACACAGACACACACACAGACACACACACACACACACACACACACAGACACACACACGGACATGTTTCTAAAAATGCTTTTTTTGGATTCAGGAGGTCTCAAAACATGTATTTCCAGTGAAATCTCGGTATCGAATTTTTGGGTGGAATGCAATACTTCCCCTACTTACTATACGTAGTAGAGAAAGTAAAAATGAATAACGAATTCCAATTTGAGAAAATAAGTATTGAAAAATTTAATGGGATAACAAGTAATATCTCGAAAATGGTTCACTCAACAACAAAAATGTATATGACATAAATTGTGTATTTTAACACGATCTACATTGTTTGAGTAGTAAAATTCTGTCTATCTCTTATGGTTTACCAGTTATGCAAAAGTCGTTCACAATGAAGAATATTTTGGAGACGTTTCCAGAAAATTCGAGATATACATTTCATTTCTCATGACCTAATCTTAAACATATGATATTTTAATCAAAATCGTTAGAGCCATTTTTGAGAAAATTAAAATTTTCGAAAAATGTTCCATGTAAAGGGTAATCTGGGGTGAGGGATTTTCTTGAAAACCTTCGTGTCGCATCTCTGGAAGATACTGAACCTAGATTCCAAGTTTGGTGTTTATCCGAGACACACAGACACACGCGGACATGTTTCCAAAAATGCTTTTTTTGGATTCAGGGGGTCTCAAAATATGTATTTCCGATAAAATCTCGGTATCGAATTTTTAAGTGGAATACAATACTTCCCCTACTTACTATACGTAGTAGAGAAAGCAATAAATAGTTGTGGGTAGAGAAAAACATGTGAATGAAACACATCAGTTTCTTTAGTGATTGTTTCTGAGCAGGAAAAGTGTTACTGAAATTGCATCGTATCTAGGCTGAGGAGAACAGAATCGCAAAGCTGAGAAGAACAAGAGATGGCTACAGTTTGTGAAGCTTATAGTCTAACTTTAGCATACTCTGTTTTACTCTATTTTAGCTTTAATGCGAAGGAATTAATTTGTTCTCTTCCACTTTCTTGGAATGATAATACACTAACATACACCTTCTAACTCTAACTCCAGTCTTAGTGCAGCATTTAATATTCTAGAGAGAAGAAAACTGTTCACTCTGAAGTAGATCATATTAGATATTTGACAGGGAGATGGGCAGGAGGAATATACCATACCTGCTGGTTTCCTCCCTCTTTCTTTTAATCATCACTTCCCTAAACTCTGATAAGTCTCAGGAGTCTATAGACTAGTTTTTCTATATAATTTGGATCAACAGTTCCAAATTGATTGTATCTATTCATTTCCAGCGCTTCACACTGTAATATTTTATTGCCCTCCGTAGCCTAGGGGTACCATGCTAGTCCCTATTTAGTAGTTTATGAGGGCGATAGATTTTTTCCGGGCATAAAAATCCTTAGGATGGCTTCCTTCGGAAGGGAAGTGAAGTCGGTGACCCCGTGTCGTAGGTTTACGGCACGTAAAAGAACCTCAAGCCTGATAAATAGGGCTTTCCGGTTTTTCATGCCCAATATAGAATGGGACGCTAAGAACCGTAGGTTAAAGAGCGTCCATAAATAAAACCCAATTCAACACAAGTGCGAGGCCATTTTCTCCTATACACCGCACATCCTGCATGTTGGGTCTTCTGAGAACCCCATTTTCTGCAAGTGTTTTTACTTTCTCTACTACGTATAGTAAGTAGGGGATGTATTGTATTCCACCCAAAAATTCGATACCGAGATATCACCGGAAATACATGTTTTCAGACCCCCTAAATCCAAAAAAAAGCATTTTTGGAAACATGTCCGTGTGTATGTCTGTCTGTGTGTCTGTCTTTCTGTCTGCCTGTGTGTCTGTCTGTGAACAGCATAACTCAGAAACGAACAGTCGGATAAACACCAAACTTGGTATTTAGGTTCAGTATCTTCCAGAGATGCGACACCCCAGATTACCCTTTACATGGAACATTTTTCGAACATTTTAATTTTCTCAAAAGTGCCTCTAACCATTTTGATTAAAATATCATATGTTTAAGATATTTTCATGACAAATAAAATGTATATCTTGAATTTTCTGGGAATGTCTCCAAAAGTATTCTTCATTGTGAACGACTTTTGGTAAACTGGTAAACCATAAGAGAGAGACAGAATTTTAAAACAGAAAAAATGTAGATCGCGTTAAAATACACAATTTATGTCATATACGTTTTTGTTGTTGAGTGAACCATTTTCGGGATATTGCTTGTTATTCCCTTAAATTTTTCAATACTTATTTTCTCAAATGGGAATTCGTTATTCATTTTTTTGTTTTGGATATGCAAAGAATATTAATCTGTGGCAAAGCGAACGGTACTGCACCTAGCAACCAGCTATTAAGAGATATGTATGTGCTTAAAGGCTACTGTATTTCTATATTGCCTTGTAAATATATATTCCCCTTACATCTACAAGAAAATTAGCAATAAGGTTAACATCTCGATATCTCGATTAACATGAAGCATATGAAGAATAAGCGTTTGTAAAAAAGTTTGTACAAGAGAAGAGAAAGTCATGTGAGTGTAACACATCAGATTTTCTGAGATTCCCTTGACTGTTCATCAGACCCACCATGAGCCTCATCTGATTCCTACTTAATTTAAAGACTACAATACTTCTTCTAAGACATGGCTGTTGCATCATTAGGTTGATATGTCTTTGTTTCTGGATATGTTTCCAGTATTCTATATGCTGTCTTTGAATTCAAGCTAATAGATTTATCTTGTCATTAATTTGTTAATACCCAAGACAGATTCTGGTCCTATAAATGGGGTCTGCGTTCCCATTTTGTGCCAGCCTGTCTGCATTTGTATTTCCAATACACCCAATGTGGCCAGGGACCCATGCTAGAGTAAGCCTATTGCATCCTCCTAGCCTTTCCAAGGCTTCTCGACATTCCTTAACGATTGATCTGGTTAAGAATTCTGATAGTGCACGCAGTGCCCCCTGGCTATCTGACAGATACTATAATTCCTGTATTAGCTGTACTTACTCTCCTCCTTGGCCTATAATTCTGCTTGGAATACTGTGGTCAAAGTTCCCAAAGGATTCCATGCTGAAGTAGAGTCCTGCATAGCTGCAGCTCAGGCGGCAACGTCTATGACCCGCATTCGGGAGGTCGTGGGTTCGATTCCCGCGGAACGACCTTCCTGACCTATGGGTTTTTTCAGGGTTTCCCCGGGTCGCTAGGCGAATACTAGGGAGGATAATTAAGTATCCCGAATTTCCTATCCCTACATTCTCATTTCGCTTCACCTTTCATAATCGCTTGACTTCTTTCAGAGTTGCAGGTGTCCGCGGTAAGTCTCGGCGTGTGCGTGGCAGAGAAAAATGATGTTCTGTGGAAACCTTCGTCCCCGAATTGGGGACGGTCGCGGGCCCCCAAGGGATGTACAAGCCCCACAGGAGGGAGAGGATTCCAGTGGCCATTCGGGGAGTTTAAATCTGGAAATGGTAGGGACCCTGCCCTCTGCCTGTCGTACTTCCTGATCAGCCGCCCTCTGTCTCCTCTCACGCCATCCCTTCCTCCCGGGGTGCCCGCCCGGAGCATAGGCACAAAAGATCAGCTTAGTCGAGGTGCTAAGCCCCCTCCTAATGCTAATCCTAATCCTAGTTGCAGTTAATATAGTGTCGGTAAAAGAATTACAAGTAATCACGAACAGCAACACTACTCCTCTCCATTGAAAGTAGTTCTGGCACTGCTGGTATGTGTGCTGCAACTTTTAACCACATCGACACTACTCAGGCACTGTTTGCTTCACCCGGTACGGTAGTGTCGTGTGGTGAAAGCGCTACCTCACGGTTTATAGTATGTTTTTAATGTTTTGGGAGAGTAAAAGTGATGAAACTATGATGAAAAGGAAAGAAATTGGGAATGTTGATCCTATTTTATGTTTTTCTTAATTATTTGTTATATTGTTTCATTACTGTAATACCTATATCAATATTTTTTTTTCTTTTTCTACTACGTATAGAAAGTAGGGAAAGCGTTCCATTCCACCCAAAAATTCTATACTGAGATTTCACCTGAAATGCATGTTTTGAGGCCCCCTGAATCTAAAAAAAACCATTTCTAGAAAAAGTTCCATGCGGATGTGTGCCTGTGAGCAGTATAACTCGAAAACGAAAAGTCATATAATTACCAAATTTGGTATTTAGGTTCAGTATGTATCAAAGATGCAACACGAAGATTTTCAAAAGAATCTCCCACCCCATGCTACCCCTTACATGGAACATTTATCGAACATTTTGATTTTCTCAAAAATGACTAAAGAAATTGCATAAAATATCAAATATTTAAAATATTTTATAACAAATGAAATGTATATCTTTAATTTTCTAGTTATGTCCACAAAAGTCCTCTTCTTTCTGAATGGCTTTTACATATCTGGTAAACCGTAAGGGATAGACGTCGTCCTCCGTGGTATAGTGGTTACCATACTAGCCTCTAGTTCCCGAGGTCGCGGCTTCAAACCCGGCGGAGGGCAATGGATTTTTTCGGGCGTAAAAATCCTTAGCATGGCTTCCTTCGGAAGGGAAGTAAAGCCGGTGGTCCCGTGTCGTAGATTTACGGCACGTAAAAGAATCTCAAGCCTGGTAAAGAGGACTTTGAGCAAAATTGCCGGTCTTTCACGCCCAATATAGAATGGGATGTTAAGAACCACAGCAGTTAAAGAACGCCCATAAATAAAACTCAATTTATGTAAAAATGTAGATGTCATTGAAATACACGATTTACGTCATATAGTTATTTGTTTGAATTTTCCAATACGTATAGTTTTTCTCAATTGGGAATTCGTTATTTGTTTTTTTATGTTTTTTTATGTCCTGGACATGAAAAGAGAATGGAATGCTCCACATAGTAAGCAGCTCTTAAAAGTTTTGACTAAAGCCTACCACGTTCCCCTTGCTCTACAAGAAAATTACCCTAAGATAGTTTCTGATAATGTGTATCTTGATTAACATGAAGTAGAGGTAGAATAAGTGTTTTAAAAATAGTTTATACAAGAGAAGAGAAATTCATGTGAGTGTAACACATCAGATTTATTTTCTTTTTCGTTTTTCACCTTCTAACTTGTTGATTAAAACATTAAATATATGTTTTTAATTAATTTTTAGTCACCTAGAATCATTGTAAATGAAGGAACTGGGTAACTTTTCCAGTTCTCAGCGTTCTTTCCTGAATATGGAAAACAAGGAACATTTATATTGGGAATGCTAGTTACTTTCAGCTTATTGCGCATTGTTTCCAACAATACAAATCACTTTAGGGCTTAAAACAGGTACATTATTCTTCTAGGTAACACTTGGGATGCTGTGTGTCTGGTGTAATTGTGATCAATTTTTTTCATATCTTTGAAAACTAAATTTGTCTTCCCTTTCCTTTACTGCGTTTTTTACAGTAGAAAGATATGCTTTTCCAAGATATACCTACTCTAATTTACAAAGTTATCTGATCAAAATGCATTAATTACCCCAAGGGGAAATAGATCATGTAACTTATAATTTCCCTAAGGACTGAGAAGAAAAACCAGAAGAAGAAATAAGAACTGCGGTAGTTGATCATTAATCCATAATTAAATATCACATGTGTTTTCTTTTATTTGAAGTATATTGGCTCTCAATTTCTACAGAGTAACTCTTTATTACTACCTCAAGTCAAAATAATTTTGTTTTTCGGGTCAATAAAACGTCTAAAGTACATTCTTATATAAAAGTTTTATATAAAACTGTTGCTATAAGAATACATGTGCATTAATGATGGGGATGCAGCTGGATTGTTTGACACTACTCAAACACTATTCGCACTGGCTGGGCATGAGGCACTAGAGAGGATTTGCTTCTGGCTGTTTCTCCCGTTTTCTGGGCCTGTAATCAGATAGATATCCGAAAAAGCAAAGCAGCTTAACACCTAAACCCTGTTTCTTATAACCTTGCCCCTCAGATATATATTCTTCCGCGCTGCGTTTCCTTCCCCTTTGCCCCATACTGAGAGGCAGGTTTAAACCGAAGGATCCTACTACCTATTTGTTGATAAAAATTTATATGCATTCCAGATGTATTAACTCTGTTAGGCAATATATTTAATTCATATGGTTATGAGCATGTACATTCCACAATTATCTTCCAATATGTTAAGATAAATGATCATGTTAAATAACGAACTATTTTGTATCACATAACCTTTCCACGACAGCAGCCAATGAGAGGCGACTAGTGCACGTGACCGTTAAGATATACGGGCAAAGTTATATGGAACAGATCTTAACAATAACTTTGCGAGTTCTTGCTCTCAAGATATAAAGGCTATGCAGTTCCATTCTTATATCATGGTCAGAGCCTTGCTTTGGAGCTACGAGATAATTAGCATAAAAAACAAATTTGTCTTTCATACAATAATTAAACTCTCTCTCTTTTCTCTTCTAGTGAGAGTGATTTCCACGCATTTGTATTGTTATATATTTAATTAAAAAACACGATTTAAGTTTTCATATAATTTTCGACATATCTGGATTGACATCCAGCATAGCTACACCCGAAATGCAGATTATTTTATTTCACATTTTTATTACTTTCTCTACTACGTATAGTAAGTAGGGGAAGTATTGTATTCCACCCAAAAATTCGATACCGAGATTTCACCGGAAATATAAGTTTTGAGACCCCCTTGAATCCAAAAACAAAGCATGTTTGGAAACATGTCTGTGTGTGTGTGTCTGTGAATAGCATAACTCAGAAACGAACAGTGGGATAAACACCAAACTTGGTATTTAGGTTCAGTATCTTCCAGAGATGCAACACGAAGGTTTTCAAGAAAATCCCCCCACCCCAGATTACCCTTTACATGGAAGATTTTTCGAAAATTTTAATTTTCTCAAAAATGGCTCTAACGATTTTCATTAAAATACGTATCATATGTTTAAGATATTTTCATGACAAATGAAATGTATATCTCGAATTTTCTGGGAATATCTCCAAAAGTATTCTTTATTGTTAACGACTTTTGCATAACTGGTAAACCATAAGAGATATACAAAATTTTACTACACCAAAAATGTAGATCGCGTTAAAATACACAATTTATGTCATATACATTTTTTGTTGAGTGAACTATTTTCGAGATATTGCTTGTTATTCCCTTACATTTTCCAATACTTTTTCTCAAATGTTCTGGACATACAAAGAGAATGGAATGCGCCACATAGCAACCAGCTCTTAAAAGATTTGACTATCGCTTAAAACCTACCATATTCCCCTTGTATCTACAAGAAAATTAGCAATAAGATTAACATCTCGATTAATTTGAACCGTATAGAGAATAAGCGTTTGTAAAAATAGTTTGTACAAGAGTAGAGAAAGTCATGTGAGTGTAACTCATCAGATTTTTTAAATATATTTTTGCTGTAATTTGGTGACCTTAAATATTTCACAGCCCGAATAAAGCGTTTTCGAGGACCAAATGTGGCCTATGAGCCATTATTTCAACCAGCTGAGGTATTCTTTCTTCAGAGAAACCCAAATTTTCTGAGAAATAATTTTCCCTTGCAATAAAAGAATGCTAACATTTCTTGCCTTGCAGAACGCACAATCATTAAATTTATTAGTCATGTATTTCTTTGAAGTTACTTAATGAGGAAGAGTTCTGTCTCTCTCGTGTTTATCACCACACTTTTTAGGAAACCCAGAGATGCAGATCATACTGCTTGTTTTTACGTATTCATTTTGGAAAACTACGCTTTAGATTGCGCGCACACATACAGAATGTGCTGAAGTCGGATACGATATGAATGTGTATGGCAGGAAGAGGAACTAAATAGTTACAGAACAAGAGGGTGGGACATCGGAAGGACAGTCAGGTAAAGAAAACATGCACAGTTCCGAGTTGCATTTACAGCTTGTGTAAAACGTCGTGACAGACCCCCCACTCCTGAAGCATAGATGCGCAATAGAACTCACCAGCTCACTTGCATAATAAGAGAGGTGGAGGTTAGTGTTATACCTGCTGCGAGTTCAAATGCAAGGTAAGCTTACACTTTTGTTTACAATGCGTTATGATGTGACTGCCTCTAATATACTGTTCTAATATCCCTTCAGTTTATTGCTCCCCCACCACTCTCTCCACTTCTCCTTATTTCTCTTTTCTTGCGCATATGTAGTGTCACGACGTTTTACACAAGCTGTACTAGCAAGGCTGAGGCCTACAAATGTAGTACTGTTTTCAGTGTGCAAGTGTACATTCCCATATCGCCTTGCCCCTCACTCCCATCTGATCCCTAGATCTTGATGACGTTAGGCATGCCAGCAAAAACAATTGCGCCATTCTCCAAGGGGCCGGCTAGTACATATCAGCAGTACATAACTGTAGTATGAAGCTGTAGAAAACGTTGAGTATTTTCTGTAAATTACTGTGGTAAAGGTCGTTTGGCTATGGAAACCCTTTACTGTACGCAATAACTGAAATTCGATCGGAAAAGTCACGCTAAGGGCCAGTCAATGGTACATTGCCATTTGCAGAAACGGGTGCAGGGAAGTTGTACGCCGTGTAAAGCTTTTATCCGCGCAAGGTGAGGAGAGGTGAGTGGTGGTGAAATTTATTGCCCCAGAATGGACTCGGATAGAAACATTTTCCAGCTCCTCTTGGCGGATATTTATGACGGTTGTGTGGGAGTGTGGTACAGGGTTGCAACAAGTCTGCTTCTAACTCAGTTGGCTTAACGTCAGCACGGTTCACTGCATGCATTTTCCTAGGAACAGAGATAAAACCCAGCAAATTCATGGAATCACGCCGAGTGTTTCCCAAAATGTGGCTATGGTAATGCAAGTATTTATACATACAGTAGGAGACACTTGGGCATTTTCCTAGAAATTGCTCTTGTTTTATAGTTAGGTAAAAAAAAATCTTATGTGTTACACTCACATGACTTTCTCTACTCTTGTACAAACTATTTTTACAAACACTTATTCTCCATATGCTTCATGTTAATCGAGATGTTAATCTTATTGTTAATTTTCTTGTAGGTGCAAGGGGAATATGGTAGGCTTTAAGCGATAGTCAAATCTTTTAAGAGCTGGTTGCTATGTGGCGCATTCCATTCTCTTTGCATGTCCAGTACATAAAAAAATGAATAACGAATTCCCATTTGAGAAAAAGTATAAGTATTGGAAAGTTTAAGGGAATATCAAGCAATATCTCGAAAATGGTTCACTAAAAAAAATGTACATGACATAAATTGTATATTTTAACACTATCTACATTTTTTGGGTAGTAAAAGTTTGTCTATCTCTTATGGTTTGCCAGTTATGAAAAAGTCCTTCACAGAAAAGAATACTTTTGGGGACATTCCCAGAAAATTCGAGATATACAGTTTCTTTGTTATGAAAATATCTTAAACATGTGATATTTTAATCAAAATCGTAAGAGCCATTTTGAGAAAATTACAATTTTCGAAAAATGTTCCATGTAAAGCGTAATCTGGGGTGGGGGATTTTCTTGAAAACCTTCGTGTCGCATCTCTGAAAGATACTGAATCTAAATACCAAGTTTGGTGTTTATCCGACTGTTCGTTTCTGAGTTATGCTGTTCACAGACACACAGACAGACACAGACACGGAAATGTTTCCAAAAATGCTTTTTTGGATTCAGGGGGTCTCAAAACATATATTTCCGGGGAAATCTCGGTATCGAATTTTTGGGTGGAATGCAATACTTCTCCTACTTGCTATACGTAGTAGAGAAAGTAAAAATTAACAGGGTTATTCAAAAATAAGGAACAGACTTTAAATATTAATTTCCAATGAACGACAATAGATGGCGGCGCATGCGATACATCACTGAATTGAGGAAAGTTCTAACTTTTATTTTGTGTTCAAAACGAGCACCATTTGTTACGCGAGGACGACCAGTACTTTTCCGTTTGTATACGCAACCATCTTCTAGAATTTCTTGTATCAATTGTAAATTTTTTATGACGAGTCGGCTCTTTGTTGAACTTACAACGAAATGCACGCTGCAATGAAACAATAGATTCACTCTTTGCATACTGCAGCACACAAAACGACTTTTCCTGTGGCGTTGCCATTTTCTTGTAAACAAACCCAGCGCCGCTGTAGGTCTGAATGAAACTAATAGGTGGGGATTTAAAACCTTGAACTTTCCTCTATTCAATGATGTGTCGTATGTGTTGCTATCTATTGTCGTTTATTAAAAATGAATATTTAAAAGCTGTTCCTTCTTTTTGAATAACCCTGTAGTTGTGCAGAAATGTACCAATGTCGGGAACTCACTAATGGGAGGGATACACAATCCAGAATGTTAAAAAGAACATCAGTTTCAGCTTTAAGTTACATTTTCTGTTAAATGGAACATATATGCATTATTTCTCGAACTGAGAACTAAAGATCCAATTAGTGATAACAGCATACTTTCCGAAATAAGCAAACTTTTAAAAGGTGGCAATGGAGACACTGTTTCTAACGTCACGCAAAGTGTATATAGTCGAGCCACCTTAGAACCGTACTTGATGTAAACAAAACATTTTGTATTCCTCCGTGTTAGTCTCGTGTTCGTATCATCGTGTGAATGCAGAAGAGGAGTGAATGACATCGCACAGAATCAAACTGAAGCTACAACTCCCTTTAGTTTTACTATTCATACTTACTGTTTATGTTAATCAAAGGTTTTGAACTATGTTAGATTACCATACCTACTTCTTGAAAACCCTGAGATAACAACACATTTTTAAGGTACTATATGTTAAGGTGATCTCTGATTTCCCGCGTATCGCGGGTTATTTAATGACGTCATGTGTCTACATCAAGTTGGATACTAAAGTGGAGCGATTATACCAGCGTTCGATTTATAGCCGGGTCACAGCTCGCGTATATGCGTAGTTCGATTTCACTGCAGGACCTCGGTATTTTTCCGCTAGCGCACCTCCAGTGAAAGCCCGCTAAAGGCTACGTATATTATCTGTATTTAGTTTGAGCTGTAAAGACTAGGGTTTGTTCATTGTACATCTCGAAGGTGAACATTTATTGAAGACATCCATGTTGTGTGTGGATTACTCCAGGAAATTCTTATTGTTGTTGCTGCCCTTGTCGTGTTATTAGTCCAGTGAAATGCCTACCGAAAAATTCACGCTTGAACAAAGAATTTTTATGCACGATACGTAAGTGAGGGTATATACACAATATCAGGAGAAAATTTCCAGTATTGCAGTTCCAGGTAGAGAAACTATTGGATGTCCATTTAATAAGTTTAGGATAACGGAATCGCTAAACCCAAGAAGCGAAAAAGGCATGTTCTAACGGAGGAAAAAATTGACGAAATTGGTGCATCATTCGAACGCTCTCCAAAGAAGTCTTTAAGACGTGTTGTAAAGCAAATGGGTGTTCACAACATATCTGTTCATACAGCTGTTAAACCTTTAAATTTGAAACCCTACAGAGTGAACTATAGTTCAAGAATTACAACCTTGTGACGCCGAAAAACGAGTCAATTACCGTAACTGGATTTTACAAAATATCGTTGACGGTACTGTTGATCCACATTAAAAATTTTCTCGGATGAGGTATGGTTTCATTTAAATGGTCATATTGCCTCAGAGAAAAATAGGTGTTGGAGCACAGAGAATCCTCATTTAATTCATGAGTTTCCCTTGCATGATGTAAAAATCGGTGTATGTTGTGCTGTAACAGCAAAACTGATAATAGGGCGCATATTTTTCAATGATACGGTAAATTCTGATAGATACCACAGAGATATTCTTGCACCATTTTTTCAGATGCCAGATAGCAGAAAGAAAATGAGTATCTCCATCAAGTTTCTGCTACAACCCATACAGCTCAAAACTCCTTGGAGGATATAGTGATATTTCCGCCGATTAAGAACACATAAAAAGGAACTCTATAATAATTGTATTTTAGGAAGTATTAATAATTAATTAATATTCAATTTAATAAATTTTCATAATTTTAAAGCCATAGGATTAAAAATTGTATCAATCGAAAGCCCTTCATAAGCTGTAAATATGTTTTAAGTTTCCATAATATTGTAAAATAAATAAAGGCGTAATTGCATGAGAAAAACTGCAAGATTTAGGCAAGAATAAGAGTAGCTTCCATTATGTTTTCCGAGCGTGGGGCCATAAAAATCGAAACCTTCTTTTGTACTTCGTGGGTGCGAGACAAGCTTTCAAGCAAACACACGCTATGAGGCAACGGACGTTTCCTACAGTTAAGCTTTAAAATTTTCAACCAGGGAACCAGTAAACGCAGAGAATAAGTGCGAGAACCATAGGAATACACAGTGATCATGTATAAAATTTGGAGGAGAGCAGTCGTTGATATATGTGAATGCGAGCGTGGTTTTGAGACAGTCTGCCATGATTTTCCGGTAAGGAAACACGCACACGTTGAGTCAAAAAGAAAAAAAAAAGAATAAAGGTTCCAAAATTTACGAAGCGCCGCACCACAGTGCAATGCGTGTGGAATTTACATAGAGTGTTAGATTGTCGTTGAAATTATTTTATCCAAGATAATAAATATCTTAACACGCCGCAAGTGATGAATTCAAATTCGCGAGAATCAAAAGAACGGTGAGAGAGCGCCTTAAATAATAAATAATTAGCCGGAGCAAAACGTTAGTGGACCAAAGGGTGAAAATATTCTTATATAAGAACCGTACGGGGTAGAAAAAGAACAAGACTCTTGCAGGTTTACTGGCAGGAATACGCGTTTTAGTGAGGAAGTGAAAACGTTTTCTTCAAGAGTAATATCCTAGCGTCACCCTCCCGCAATCCTACCCTGACAATAACAGTAGTGAACTTAAGACCGACTCGCCGGCAGTTGACCCTGAGATGCGACGTCCATAAGTGCTTCCTGACTGATATCGGCGATCTCGAGTCTTGAAGACTTCAACCTACAACACAGAGGCAAGAGTAACACAACTAAGTAGCGACAAAACGCTACAAAGACATAAGGGAGGCTTTTGATGTCAGGAGAATTTCTAAAGGATTATGGTCCTCCGTTCTCCGGATCTTACTCTGTGCGACTTGTATTTGTGGAGACCCTTAAAAAATAAAGTTTGTAGTAACAATTCTCACACCAACGAATTTAAGGATAATATAAGAAACGAAATTATGAAAATTGCGCAAGAACTTATGCGTTTGGATGTAAATTTCATCCGAAGATGCCAGGAATGTCCCACTGCAGAATGACATCGCTTTCAACACAACTTATAACAAAGTTAGTACTCTTTATAGTGCATGTTTGTATTATTCGTGAGTAAGTAACGCGGGCGTTTTAGAACGGAACCCCCCCCCCCGAGTGTAATAATAGTGCGTGGAGCACACATACGTGCGATTCGCGGCCCCGCATATAACGAAAACCCTGTGGTACTGTACACAAAACTGAGCGGGAATGGCTCAAGCACTTACGTCTGTGGTCCGCATTCGGGAGGTGCCAGGATCGATCCCTGGCGACCTGGGGTGGTTCATCTTCTACCACGACTCTCTTTCCTCTCATTTCCTGCACCCATCATCTTCCTTGTCATCTCTTTCAGAGTTGTAGGACCAGTTGTTTGCCGGGTTGCAGCTGGGCGTGGGTTGCGCTCTGTAAAGGTTTCTTCCCTGACGTCGCTGCGGTACCGCTCAGTTAGGTCTCTCCTCAGCGTGGGGCTCCACTTCGGGGATTCCTGGAAGTTGGTGGCTTGTGGGCAGGGACCGTGCGGTGTCGGGTGCGTTCTATCTGGAAACTTTAGGAACGTTCGTGCTTGCGCCCGTCGGCATCCGTGTCTGGTCGTCCTTAGGGTCTCTCCCCTCATCCTTCCGTACCAGGGGTCACGTTGGAAGCACAATGGGCCGACTGGCCTGCGTGTGGTGCTCTGCCCCAGTTCCGGTAGCCCCTCCGTGATACGTACCTTTTATCTTTACTGTACACAGAGCAAGGGTTGCTTGCAATGTTCCTGTATTAAAAGCGTGCAGTAAATAAATCGATATTAGTACACCACACCCCACTGCTGAACTGGTCGGTTGTACTGCTGGCAGTGTTGAGGACCATTCACACTGACAATTAAACAATAAGATAACGATATAAAACTTGAACATAAACTTAACATGATATGTTGTCATTCACAATGACGAACGGAAACATAAACAGCAGCGAATCGCAAGAGCATTAAACAGCCGAAGTAATATGGTGGCTGCTAAGCGACCACCAACAGCACACACGACAAAAGAGGTTGTGAAATGTATAAAAATGAACAAGAACTAGCTACCCGGTTAAACGACGTGAGATAGCAGAAAGAGCATGTGATAAGGTGTGTGGAGAATCGCTCTCTGATCGGCTAGTTTCTTATATTTGACATTGACATAAACTTGAAAGCTTGGAGCTTGCAAACTTTTAAGTGTATGGCCACGTTTATTTCATGTCAGCCAATGTGAACGCGTCTATTAAGAGAGCATGAAACAAGCTTATATGATTATGTTATGCTTATGCTAATGCCACATTCAAGATGAAAATTAAGCTTAAGCATAACGTAAACTTAAAAAATCTGATGTGTTACACTCACACGACTTTCTCTACTTTTGTAAAACTATTCTTACAAACGCTTATTCTCCATATACTTCATGTTAATCGAGATGTTAATCTTATTACTAATTTTCTTGTACATGCAAGGGAAATATGGAGGCTTTAAGCGATAGTCAAAACTTTTAAGAGCTGGTTGCTATGTGGAGCATTTCATTCTCTTTGTATGTCCAGGACATAAAAAAAATGAATAACGAATTCCCATTTGAGAAAAAGTATTGGAAAATTTATGGGAATAACAAGCAATATCTCGAAAATGGTTCACTCAGCAAAAAAATGTATATGACATAAATTGTGTAGTAAAATTTTGTCTATCTCTTATGGTTTACCAGTTATGCAAAGATCGTTCACAATGAAGAATACTTTTGGAGACATTCCCAGAAAATTCGAGATATACATTTCATTTGTCATGAAAATATCTTAAACATATGATATTTCAATCAATATCGTTAGATGCATTTTTGAGAAAATCATAATTTTAGAAAAATGTTCCATGTAAAGGGTAATATGGGGTGGGGGATCTTCTTGAAAACCTTCGTGTCGCATCTCTGGAAGATACTGAACCTAACTATCAAGTTTGGTGTTTATCCGACTGTTCGTTTCTGAGTTATGCTGTTCACAGACACACACGGACATGTTTCCAAAAATGCTTTTTTGGATTCAGGGGGTCTCAAAACATGTATTTCCGGTGAAATCTCGGTATAGAATTTTTGGGTGGAATACAATACTTCCCCCACTTACTATACGTAGTAGTGAAAGTAAAAATATAACATTGATAAGTCGTAATGTTCATAACTAGTCGCATAAACATAAAAGAAATAGGGTTAGAAAGGTAGAATCAGACGACTGAAAAATTCAATGCCATCGCTGGGATTTGAACCGCGGATCTCCCTGTTGCTCTAACCACTAAGTTACCATGTCAACATGACGGTACGACATTAAATTCCCCAACTGATTCAGATGTTCCCGGTAAACCACAAGGATATTTCAAATTGTATTGAGATGACATACGCCAATGGCGACTTACAATGCTGTAAATACTTTAACTCCCGAGCTTCATAGTTTCAACCACTATTAAAATAAACACGTTCCAAGCTTTCAAGTGTATGTATAAGAAGCATAAACTAGCCAATCAGGGACTGATTCTCATCACGTGATCATTTAGCAATCTCACATCAGATTTTCTGTCGCCATGTTTAGACTCACTAATTGGCATTCCGTGCAAGATTATTGACCAGGAATCAGTCAGATACCCATAAAAATCACAGAAAAACAAATTCTGACGATAGATGGTGACTTTTTTTGTGAGTTTAACGTCCTTTAACCGGGTAGCTAGCTCTCGTTTATTTTGATACAAGTACATAACCTCTTTTGTTGTGTGTACTGTCGATGGTCGCTTCGTAAGCCACAATATTAGCTCAGCTGCCTCACGCTCTCCTGCGAGTGGCGGCTGTTTTATGTTTCTGTTTATTGTGAATGACCACACATCGCTTAAGTTTATGCTTAAGGATACTCAATCTGTGAAAAAGGGCCAAAAATTACCAAAACTCATAAAAATGGATTTTTGTGTTTTATTAAACATTAAAACCTTCTAATTTAGTTCTGTTAAATTAAATTGAGTTTTATTTATGGACGCTTTTTAACTGCTATGATCCTTAGCGTCCCATTCTATATCGGGCGTGAAAGACCGGTAATTTTGCTCAGAGGCCTCTTTATCAGACTTGAGGTTCTTTTACGTGCCGTAAATCTGCTACACGGACTACAAACTTTACTTCCCTTCCGAAGGAAGCCATGCTAAGGATTTTTACGCCCGTAAAAAAATCCATCGTTCTCCGCCGGGTTTCAACCCGCGACCTTAGGAACTAGAGGCTAGTATAATTTAGTTCTGTGTAGTTTTTATAGCTGTATGATCTTTTAAAGTATGCCGTATAGTGATTTAAATGTCTGCATGTAAGTGTAGCTTCCTAACAATGTGTAGTAAAATCCATAAGCTTGACCAACATTGAAGTGAAAGAGATGGCCTCAGGAACCTTCAAATGCTGAATTAGCTGCAGCGGAGCAGAGAAGGATGCTTTTTAAACAGTGACATTTTAGTATTATAATTTTTAAACTCTCTTTTCTTGCGTTTTCATTTGTCTGCTCATTTTCTTTTCAAATTCTTACTCACGATATACTTATCGGTATAAGCGAATAACATTTTATATACCTCTTTGTTATTGACAGAAAAAAATTAACCTGCTTACTTGTGATATTATTAAAAAAGAAAATTCATAATTCATAAGTTTCATACTTAAGATTTATTTTCTCCCAAACTAATAGAATAATTACAACTTCATCTCTACAATTTATTAATATAATATTAAAGAGTCAAATTATAAGCATTTAAAAATAGAGCAATTTCTTAAAACAGTAAAAGATTCTGATGTGTTACACTCACATGACTTTCTCTACTTTGTACAAACTATTTTTATAAACGCTTATTCTCCATATGCTTCATGTTAATCGAGATGTTAATCTTATTGCTAATTTTCTAGTAGATGCAAGGGGAATTGGTAGGCTTTAAGCTATAGTCAAATATTTTAAGAGCTGGTTGCTATGTGGAGTATTCAATTTTCTTTGCATTACCAGGACAAACAAAATTGAATAACGAATTTGAGAAAAAGTATAAGTATTGGAAAATTTAAGGGAATAACAAGCAATATCTCGAAAATGGTTCACTCAAAAAAAATGTATATGACATAAATTGTGTATTTTAACGCGATCTACATTTTTTGTGTAGTAAAAGTTTGCCTATCTCTTATGGATTACCAGTTATGCAAAAGTCGTTCACAATGAAGAATACTTTTGGAGACATTCCCAGAAAATTCGATATATGCATTTCATTTGTCATGAAAATATCTTAAACATATGATATTTTAATCAAAATCGTTAGAGCCATTTTTTAGAAAATTAAAATTTTCGAAAAATGTTCCATGTAAAGGGTAATCTGGGGTGGGGGGATTTTCTTGAAAACCTTCGTGTCGCATCTCTGGAAGATACTGAACCTAAATATCAATTCTGGTGTTTATCCGACTGTTCGTTTCTGAGTTATGCTGTTCACAGACACACACATGGACATGTTTCGAATTTTTTTTTGGATTCAGGGGGTCTCAAAATATGTATTTCCGGTGAAATCTCGGTATCGAATTTTTGGGTGGAATGTAATACTTCCCTTACTTACTATACGTAGTAGAGAAAGTAAAAATAATACTAAATTATGCATGAAATTCTGCGTGCATATTATACATCAACCCCTAATAGCTGCATTAAAATTTGAAATTAATTTACCTGAAATTGTGAATTTTTGAAATTTTTAATTTTGATTTCGAATGTCCGCTAGCGCAGTTTAGAGTCTCTGTTCTCGGTTATTACATTTCGTATTAATGTTTGAAACTCTGTTTTGTTCTCTGTGTTTTCTTATCTCGTATAGTAGATGTGGCGGTCTTCAGTAAAGAAAAACAAACTAGGCATTATTTTAATTTACGCGAATGTCACAGAAATGCAACCACAACTGAGACATTGTGAACAGATGGACGGTGCCCTTCACCTCGTACCATTGCCAACATCTACACAAGTGCCGTAGAAACAGGAAGCTAGGCTCCCGGAAAGCGCCAACGTACTAATAACGGAAGCGAAATTGCTGTCCTGGCCGCTGTAGCTCACATTTCACTTGTGAATGCATGACAGATTGAGCGTGGTTCTGGAATAAGCTACATTAGGTATAGATATAGATGATTCAACGAATGGGAATACCTCGCGCGCTGCGACCTGAACAGATCTGTTGCGGCCTCTACCCCCAGGAGGGATGGATGAAGTGAAGGAACCACAGGAGGCTATAGGTCGACAGGTCACAGAGACGCGTGGAATTCCATAACATTTCCTAGCTCGCAGACCCGCCCCATTGCTGGAGCCGCCGATAGAGGGTTGATGTACGGCCCACCAATCAAGCAGCCCTCTAGTGTCCACGGGGAGCGCTCTTACCATTGAGAATGTATCCGCGTCATCTGTCCGGCACCACCATCGCAGCATTCGTCTGCCGACCCCGGGGAAATCACGAAAAACTCATAGGTCAGAGTTGCCGTTCGCGTGGGATCGAACCCGGGACCTCCGGAATGCGAGACGCTCACGTTACCACGGCGCTACCTTGTTCGGTAATAAGCTGCATTACTGTGTGGAGAATTTAGCTGACACTTTCATCCCTACCATATGCCATTGCACCAAGAAGAGCACAAGAATGACCCACACGGGTAACCGAGGTCGTTAGGGCACTCGTAAAGAAGAGGTCCGCGGTTCAACGCCAGGACCGTCCTCCCCGTCTGAGGTTTTTCTCAGTCTTGATATCTGGTAAATATCGAGGAGGTGTCCTAAATTCACTTCATACATCGTCAGTATCCATAGTCTCTGGTGGCTGTATGCAGTAAGAACGGTCGTTAACACTACTAAAAATGCAGGGGAATGACTTTGAAGGCTGCATTCTTTTCTTTTGCACTTCAGTAGTTACAAAATAATTTGTATTCCTAATTAATATTTTGTTTACGGTTTCAAGCTTCCTTCACAGTTCATGGTAATATAATGTGAGTAACATGAACTACTGATCGTGCAAAATCTCTCCTGACTTCGCGAGGTTGCTCATCAACGACAGTGGAGTGATTCTGTTTGGTGCCATATCATTGGCAACCTCTGTTTTTATCAGGGAACATTAAACACACAGCGATACACAGCAATTTCTTCAAGACACTCTACTCCTGAGATTGTGTGATTGGAAACTCGACTATCTGTGTGGTTCCAGCATGATGGGTGCCCCGCACACTTCGCACTTGTTTCCACAGAAGTTGTGGATAAGTTGTGGATGCGAAATTTCCAAATCGATGGATAGGATGGGATGGTGCTGTGAAATGACCAGTTCGGTCGCCGACTAGTTTCTCTGGCATGCAATGAAAAACAGTGTGTGTCAGGGAATCCCAACGACACTACATAATATGAAACAGCGTGTGGTGCAATATTGTAGAAACACTATAATCTGTGCAACGCTCTCTTGTTCACTGTATCCATAAGACCCGATTTCACAGTTGAAGTTTAATGTTCAAATCAGGCTTAAGCGAAGACTTAAGCTACAATGAAGTTTTAAAGTGCGTAGTTTAAGCGATAAGCTGAGTTCTGAGCTTAGTGGCTTCGCTTAAACCGACTGAGTTGTGATTTAACTAAGGTGTCATCGTGTTATCTGAAGAAGACGAGTCGTCCTCCGTGGTGTAGTGGTTACCATGCAAGCCTTTAGTTCCCAAGGTCGCGGTTTCAAACCCGGCGGAGGGCGATGGATTTTTCGGGCGTAAAAATCCTTAGCATGGCTTCCTTCGGAAGGGAAGTAAAGCCGGTGGTCCCGTGTCGTAGATTTACGGCGTAAAAGAACCTCAAGACTGATAAAGAGGCCTCTGAGCAAAATTACCGGTCTTTCACGCCCAGTATAGAAGGAGATGCTAAGTATCACAGCATTTAAATAGCGTCCATAAATACTCAATTTAATTTAATTTTTGAAGAAGTCGATATTAATGGCGAGGAAATGAAAATTAATTAAACCCATATACACAACAAGACGGTAGATAATGCGTCCAAACCATTTTCACCTATGGAAAACCGAAAGTTTCTACCAGCGATTTCGATAAACAGTCGGCAATGATAGTGCAGAAACTATTGATATTACGATTAAACATAAAACCGACCGGTAAGAAGCAAAACTTAATTTGGAATGCCTTAATTTTAAATTTATAGTTCATTTATTTAACGTATTCAATGCGCACTCACTATCGTCACACATATAAAGTATTGCTTTATTTCACTAACAAAGCCCTCTCGTCAGAAACAATGCTTCTCTTAACAATGGGGTTATATTGTGCAAGTGAAAGCATGCTAATTACAGATGGATACCGTTTCGGCGTCTCAAAGCTTATGGCATGTAGAGTTATCAAAATTGTTTCACACCATTCTAATCCATCCTTCGTATCGCAATTTTTGCTCACGTTTGGTTTTTCTTACTGCATAGTAATTTGTCCGTTTCACCAATGACCTAGCAATTGAGTGCCCATATACAAA
The DNA here is from genome assembly GCA_030765065.1 of Deroplatys truncata. Taxonomy (NCBI): domain Eukaryota; kingdom Metazoa; phylum Arthropoda; class Insecta; order Mantodea; family Mantidae; genus Deroplatys; species Deroplatys truncata. The sequence continues at coordinate 65,351,654 of CM060984.1, read as the reverse complement.
AAAAAGTTGTCCGATTGCTTACACTCTGTTACATACGAGATCTGTCCCAGAAGTACCCGACCTAACAAAGAAAACACAAAAATTTTAGAAAAAAAAACTTTATTTCTCTTCATAGTCTCCTTTCAGCTCGATACACTTTTCCCAGTATGTTCAATAGTACAATACCTTGTTCATAGTGAGAACCGTCCAGTTCTGCAAAATAGCCACCAACCGCAAACTCTACCTCTTCAATGTTGGCAAATCTTTTACCACCAAGTCATTTATTCAACTTTGGAAACAGAAAATAATTCAGAGGGGGCTAAGTCTGGGAATAGGGTGCATTAGAAGGCAGTTCGAACTTTAACCCATTGATTTTGGCCATGAGCATAATGGATGTGTGAACTGGTGCATTGTCTTGATGAAACATAACTTTTTTCGCTAAATGCGGCCATTTTTGCTTGATTTCGTCATTCAAACGCTGCAATAAGTTTGCATAATACTCCCATTAATTGATTTTAATTTTTTAAGATAAACAATGAAAATTATCCCATGCGCATCTCAAAAACTGACGCCATGACCTTGCCTGCAGATGGAACTGTCTTCTCCTTTTTGGAGCCGATTCTCCCCTTTCAATCCACTGTTTTGACTGTTCCTTCGTCTCAGATGTAAAGTGATGGACCTATGATTCCATGAATCGACGCAAAAACTCGGCTTTATTGCAGCGAAACATCGCCTAATACTCGACTGAAATTTCCCCACGACGCTGCTTTTGTTCCATTGTGAGTAAACGCGGCAACCATCTCATGTCTAAATTTTCAGTTAGTATGCGATGTACAGCACTTTTGGAAAGGCCTACGATGTCTGCTAGCTCGCGCACTTTCAGTCGATTGTCATCCAATACCATTTTATGGATTGTCTTCACAATTTATGGCGTAGTCACCTCAATTGGTCGACCACTGCGATGTTCGTCTTGGCAGCTCGTACGACCTCGCTTAAACTCTGCCACCCAATATTTTGCTGTTGTAAACGAAGGAGCAGCTCCCCCCAGAGTAGAATCTAGCTCAGCTTTAATATTAGTTGGACTAAAACCTTTCAAATGAACGTATTGTTTCACATAATGATGGTCAGTTTTATCCTTGTTTACAAATTCGCTGAGAGAGTTCACTATTAATGGCTACTAAACAATGTAGCATCGTCGGACTTCAAACTTAAGCTTTATATCGATGGTACTTTCTACCATAGTAATTTGTTTGAAACAACAACCGTCAGGTCGGGTACTTCTGGAACTGCCCTTGTACTACTGGTGGTTCACAATTACTAGGAGAATGCTGACTTTTTGAGAAGTAAAGTTCTACATTTTGATTCTAATTTTTCGGTCATTTTAAACTTTATATTACTGGATAATCTACAGAAACTTATTTAAGACTGCTTCGCCATAAATAAACGAAAGGAAGTCACTAGTTGCGCATGCGCAAGCGTTACCAATTTTACTGTTTCGTGGAACTGTTCAGCTCAGTAAAGCCGAAGCTGGTTGCCCTACTGTGCAAAGCTTAAACCAGGTAAGGGCGAGCGCGTATCACATCCAGGAGGGAGAGATACTGTGACATAACGTAGCTACCCCTCTCCGAGCAGTGGCGTAATGTGATTCCTAGTTTTGAAAAACTAGAAATGCCTATTTATTAAAATGCAAGTTATACGTCAAATGAGAAAACAAAACCAAGTGTTTTATTCATTACTATTCATACAATAAAGCTTTGAAACTGAAAATATCTCAGACTTTTTATCAAACTGAACAAATAGAACAAACAATACTCAATACTCTCAGTTTTTGCAGTAAATAAATACCTCGCTTAATTGACGTTGTTGGCTTACCAATTGAAGCCAGAGGCACTATCCCATGCTTTTTATTTTCTCTACCACGTATCTGGCAGTTACTGCACTCTACCCAAAAATTGGATACAGGGATTTCACCACAAATACAAGTTTTGAGGACCCTGAATAAAGAAAAAGCATTTTTAGAAATATGTCTGTGTGTGTGAGAGGCATAACTAAAAAATCTAATGTGTTACGCTCACATGACTTTCTCTACTCTTGTACAAACTATTTTTACAAACGCTTATTCTCCATATACTTCATGTTAATCGAGATAAACATTTGCAGACTCTATCTTATTGATAAGTTTCTTGTAGATGTAACGGCAATATATATTTACAAGGGCAATTTGGAAATACAGTAGCCTTTAAGCACATACATATCTCTTAATAGCTGGTTGCTAGATGCAGCACCATTCCCTTTGCCACAGATTAATACTCTTTGAATATCAAAGACAAAAAAATGAATAACGAATTCCCATTTGAGAAAATAAGTATTGAAAAATTTAAGGGAATGACAAGCAATATCTCGAAAATGGTTCACTCAACAAAAAAAATGTATATGATATAAATTGTGTATTTTAATGCGATCTACATTTTTTGTGTAGTAAAAGTTTGTCTATCTCTTATGGTTTCTATCTACTTGTAAGAAAAAATACTTTAGTAGAACCAATACTTTGAATAATACTTTAAATCGAATTGAATTGGGCATTTAATTCCTACCCCTAGGGTAGAAAACGTTCAAAAATACAATGAAGAGTACTTTTGGAGACATTCCCAGGAAATTCAAGATATACATTTTATTTGTCATAAAAATGTCTTAAACATATGATATTTTAATCAAAATCGTTAGAGCCATTTTTGAGAAAATTAAAATTTTCGAAAAATCTTCCATGTAAAGGGTAATCTGGGGTAGGGGATTTTCTTGAAAACCTTCGTGTTGCATCTCTGGAAGATACTGAACCTAAATACCAAGTTTGGTGTTTATCCGATTGTTCGTTTCTGAGTTATGCTGTTCACAGACAGACACACACACAGACACACAGACACACACACGGACAAGTTTCCAAAAATGCTTTTTTGGGATTCAGGGGGTCTCAAAACATGTATTTCCGGTGAAATCTCGGTATCGAATTTTTGGGTGGAATACAATACTTCCCTTACTTACTATACGTAGTAGAGCAAGTAAAAAGCTTATTCTTCTATCTGCATATTAATTCAGGTAAACGTTTAAATAAATTGTTTTATTACACATTTTGATGCAGGTACAAAAGGGAATACAGTAGGATGAAGCGATAGTCAAATGTTTTAAAAGTGGTTTGTTATGTGATAGCTTCGAATACCCGTTGTAATTGATTGGCCATGAGTAATAAACAAATAACAACTTGTCGCTTGAAAAAATTCTGATGTGTAACATTCACATGAATTTTTCTTCTCACTCTGTTAAAACCTGTTCTTACTAAGCCTGTTCTTCTATTTACTTCTTGTTAATTAAGTTAAATTTTCATTACACACTTCGTTGTTGATATAAGAAGGATACGGTAAGCTAAAGCGATAGCCAGACTTTTAAAAGCCGGTGGCTCTGAAATTCGATGCGCTTTGCATGACTAGGATAAAAATCGACCAAAGCAATCTCTATTACACAAAACATCTCACTATTAAAGGTAAAGATACGGACGAATGGAGGGGCCCCCGCAACCGGGGCAAAGAAACGCAAGAAGGCCGCAAAGGCCCTTTTTCTTCTACCGTGACCGATGGGAGGGGGGATGAGAATCGAAGGGCGAGCATAATCGAATGACGACGGGCGCAAGCATGGACGGTGCTCCGAACGTTTCCAGATCGAACGCAACCGACACCGTCCGGGTCCACTTATAAGCCACCGAAGCCCTGGCGGCTCCCCGGTCAGAAACCACTCGGAGAAGAGACCTAATTGAGCAACCCCACAACGACGCTAGAGAAGAAACCCCTACAAAGTACACAGGCACCGCCCAGCCGTAAACCGCCGAAAACCGTCGACTGGTCCTTCAATCCTGAAACACATGACAAGGAAGTTGGGTATAAGAAATGAGGGGCAGGAGAGTCGTGATAGAAGATGAATCTCCCAGCATTCGCCTACCGATCCGGTGAAACCACGAAAAACCCATGGATCAGAATGGCGGTCGCCGGGGATCGAAACCGGGACCTCGCGAGTACGAGTCGCACACATTACTGGGGTTCACCTCGCTCGGTGGCATTTTACTATTGCTTAAGCCTACTGTATCCACTTCGCACCTACAACGAAATTTGTAATAATGGCATTTCTGCAAACGTTTAATTTGGTGTAAGTAGAGGAATAAGCTTTTGCAAGAATAGTAGGAAAATTTATGTGAATCTAGCACAGTAGGATTTTTTTACATAGTAAGTACTCAAAACTCATTATCGGTATTGAAATTTTTTTTCTATCCTTCCTTTTTTACTTTCTCTATTACGTAAATAGTAGATTCGATACCGAGATTTCACCTGAAATACATGTTTTAAGACCTCCTAAGTCAAAATAAAGTATTTTTGGAAACATGTCCTTGTGTCGTGAACAGCATAACTCAAAAACGAAAAGTTGGATAAATACCAAACTTAGTATTTAAGTTCAGTATCTTCCAAGATGCGACATGAAGATTTTCAAGAAAATCTCCCACCCCATCTGCCCTTTACATGGAACAATTTCTAGAAAATTTTGGTCTTGATTAAATACCATATATTAAAGATATTTACATGACAAATAAAATGTATATCTTGTATTTTTTGGTAATAGCCTGTGAAGTCCCCTTCATTCAGAAGGAAAATTGTATAATCTTGTATAACTGGTAAGCGTTAAGCGATTAACGAAGACGTACTACACAAAAAATGTAGATCTCTTTAAAACACAGAGTTTATTTCAAATAAGCTTTCTTGTGGAACAAGTTGTTCCTGAGATCCATTATTAATTGTTCGAATTGTTCAGCACTTGTCATTCTCTTAAACTCCGGCAACATTCAATTGTTTCTGGATTGCAGGGAAACTCTGGAATTTTAAGGCCAATGTTCCTAAACATTTGACTATCGCTGTTCCCTTTGAATCTGTAACGAAATGTCTAATGTAGCTATTTCTGTAAAGGTTTATTTAGATTAAAATGTAGTAGATGGGAAAATAACATTTAGTAAGAATAATTTGAATACGCTAATAAACAATAGAGGGTAGAGAAGGTCATGTCAATGTATCACATCAGATTTTTACTTCCTCTATTACGTATACTAAGTAGGGGAAGTATTGTATTCCACCCAAAAATTCGATACCAAGATTTCAACGGAAATACATGTTTTGAGACCCCCTGAATCCAAAAAAAAGTATTTTTGGAAACATGTCCGTGTGTGTCTGTGTGTGTCTGTGAACAGCATAACTCAGAAACGAACAATCGGATAAACACCAAACTTGGTATTTAGGTTCAGTATCCTCCAGAGATACGGCACGAAGGTTTTCAAGAAAATCCCCCCGCCCCAGATTACCCTTTACATGGAAGATTTTTCGAAAATTTTAATTTTCTCAAAAATGGCTCTAACGATTTTGATTAAAATATCATATGTTTAAGACATTTCTATGACAAATAAAATGTATATCTTGAATTTTCTGGGAATGTCTCAAAAGTATTCTTCATTGTGAACGACCTTTGCACAACTGGTAAACCATAACAGATAGACAAAATTTTACTACACAAAAATGTAGATCGCGTCAAAATACACAATTTATGTCATATACATTTTTGTTGTTGAGTGAATCATTTTCGAGGTATTGCTTGTTATTCCCATAAATTTTTCAATACTTGTTTTTTCAAATGGAAATACGTTATTCATTTTTTTTTGTCTTGGATATACAAAGAGTATTAATCTGTGGCAAAAGGAATGGTGCTGCACCTAGCAACCAGCTATTAGGAGATATGTATGTGCTTAAAGGCTACTGTATATCTATATTGCCCTTGTAAATATATATTCCCCTTACATCTAAAAGAAAACTAGCAATAAGATAGAGTCTGCAAATGTTTATCTCGATTAATATGAAGTAGATGGAGAATAAGCGTTTGTAAAAATAGTTTGTACAAGAATAGAGAAAGTCATGTGAGTGTAACACATCAGATTTTTTTGTCCTGGACATACAAAGAGAATGGAATGCGCCACATAGCAACTAGCTCTTAAAAGATTTGACAATCGCTTACATACTGCCGTATTCCCCTTGCACCTGCAAGAAAATTAGCAATAAGATTCACATCTCGATTAACATGAAGCAATGGAGAATAAGCATTTGTAAAAATAGTTTTACAAGAGTAGAGAAAGTCATGTGAGTGTAAAACATCAGAGTTTTTAAATTTTTTATTTTCTAAGAAATGGTTCTATTTTGATTAAAAATTAAAGGACATTTACATGACAAATAAAATTTATATCTTGAATTTTCTTGGAATGTCTCCAAAAGTATTCTTTATTATGAACGACTTTTGCATAACTGGTAAAGCATAAGAGATAGACAAACGTTTACTACACAAAAATGTAGATCGCGTTAAAATACACAATTTATGTCATATACATTTTTTTTGCTGAGTGAACGATTTTCGAGGTATTGCTTGTTATTCCCTTAAATTTTTCAATACTTTTTCTCAAATGGGAATTCCTTATTCATTTTTTTTATGTCCTGGACATACAAAGAGAATGGAATGCGCCACGTAGCAGTCAGCTCTTAAAGTATTTGACTATCACTTAAAGCCTACCATATTCCCCTTGCATCTACAAGAAAATTAGCAATAAGATTAACATCTCGATTAACATGAAGTAGATGGAGAATAAGCGTTTGTAAAATAGTTTGTACCAGAATAGAGAAAGTCACGTGAGTGTAACACATCAGATTTTTTATAATAACCATCCCAATTTCCTCTGTTATTTGCTTCAAACGCATCATTTTGAGCTCTACTTTGTTAGTGACAGATGTTTTTCCTGGCTCCCTGTATTTGAGATGGATGTTTTAGTGGTATGTCAGTATTCTTAAGGGGGGCCACACACAGAAGCTGTCATCTGCTATGGTGAGGACACAATTAGCTTCTTGCATTGACTAGCGGACAAAAGCCGTATGGTGGCCGTTAATGAACTGGCCAGTCCACATGCCACAAGTGCAGCAATTAGCGTCCACAGGCCCGCGTTATGACAACCTGAACCTGTGCGATCAACCACGCAAACAAAAACGCTTTGTAATATTCATGCAGGATATAGCCGACCACGCCAAAAACCGTCTGTGTTTTTCCAGGGCACACACACACAGAAAATTAAAACGCAAAGAATGCATGCCTTCCTGCAGGGACAATAGTCCTCCAAAACAAAGACATGTGGTGTGTAATAGTCACACGACTTTTGCTATTCATTATCGTTTTACGTGCCCAAGATCGAGCCGGATTCAACTCTGTGTCTCACATGGCTAGTGTGAAAAACAGTATAGTTACCTATATTTATAATTATTAATCACGTTATTTGCCTAGAAATGTTTTCAGGTTATACAATATGTACTTTTAGGATAGGACAACACTCAGTTTTTCGTATCACAACTTGATGTTTGTTAGCAAAGACTACTTTAATAAATAATGATAATAATAATAATAATAATAATAATAATAATAATAAAGTCACACATTTTCAATCATTTTAGCTGACATCGCCAAGAATAACATAAAAACCGACACGGGTAGCCAAAGTGGTTAAAGCAGGTGGTTGTGAACGGGAGATCTGTGGTTCAAATCCCGCTAGGACCCTCCTCCCGAGTGAGGTTTTTTTCCAGATTTTTCTCAGCCCTCATAACCGACGAATACCAGAAGGTATCCTAAACTTAGGTCTGGAACATTTCCTTCCCAAATTTCATTTTCCAATTATCATTTCATTTCATGTGCCACCAGTGACACCGCCTGTGATGCTGTGTATAGCAAAAATAATCATACGATACTCAATATTTCAAAGACGGTTAAAGCCATGAAATGCATTATTTAACTTAAACTGCATAGTTAAATTAACTTTCTACGACCAACTTTTGTCAATCTCTTATGAATTCGCACTTATATACACTTCAGTGAGAATGTAGAACACTTCACAGTGAAGCAGAAGATTGTCGTCACTTTTGAAGCCATTTACTTTAGCTGCTTCGTTGTTGATTCTGCTGCCGTGATCTGGTAGCTCGTTCTGTTATTTTGTGAGCCAGCTGCTACAGTGGTAAGCTATGAGATCTTTCTCTCAGGGTATGTGTGGATGTATAGTGAAGGACAGCAGTAGAAATTTATTGTGAAGTAATATTTGAGTTCTTTCAGTGAGTTGACGACTGTTTGAGATGAAGAAACTGCTAACTTCTGCAGTATCAAACTTACGGTTGGAAATAACTGTTTCCTTAAGAAATCAAACTAGAAGCATAACTTACCGTGAGTCGCTAAAATGTTTACCGGCAAGATCCGTGCGATAGCCGCTACTCACGCAAGTGCATCACTGGGTGATTAAAATATCACACAAGCAAGCGCCGCTGGCGGTACAAGAGAGAGTAACCCTCTGATTTAATTACACGTCTTCTTATTGCTTAAGGCACGTTGTGCCGTGCACTTAACTGTCACTTTATGTTTCGCGCCAAAGTCTCTTTTTTTCTTTAACCCCCTCGTACGTGAACGTTTCTAGTCGTCTTGGTTCTTGAGTTTCTGGCGTGGCGGTGTGGTTATCGGTCTTTCCTGTTCTTTGGCTCTGTCGTACGTGAATATGTCCAGTCGTGTTAGTTCTTGAGTTTCTGGTGCGGCGGCGCGGCTATCGCGTTTGCTCTACTGAGCTGGTTAAAAACATTTCTGGTGACGGAGGTCAGTTGTTGTTTGGCGGTACCTAGAGTGATCATCAGTAAGGTAAGATCTCCGACCTTGCGGCTTTTTATGATTTAATTACTGACATTAAACTGGCCGTATTCTGATAGCTTGTTCTTGTCTTTGTGGCGTATACTGGAGAGACTTTGGTGCTTTAATTATCTTGTGTGACCACAGGAAACAAAATTGGGCTGTCCTATTTTACTTTTTTCCGTTGTTAGTTTCCCTGCCATTGTGTTAAAATATCATACATGTGGTTTACGTTACTTAATGCTTTGTTTTTTGAAAATACCATATATTTGTAAAATTATGCAGGGTTTACCACTTAGAGGGTAATTCCACATATATAATTGTCGTAGAGCTTGGGTAGAACTACAACTTAAAAGGGATATTATTTTAAGATATTTCAGTGTTGCGTTAAATTTGCCATTTTGATATGAAAAGCCCTGTAGTGGGTCATTTTTGCTTTATGTCGTTTACAAATACATTTGCCTAAAGCTTTCGTTTTCTTAAAAGGGTGTATCGTTGGTAGTTGATTCCCTGACTGAATTTATGGTGACCCAAATAACGTGTTGTATACGGGAAAATTGATTGGCTATAGGTAATCATTATTAGATATTTTTACGCAAATTTATTGCATTTTATTTAATTCAAATTTGTTGGTATAAGGTATTTATTTCGTATTAAAACCTGTAATTATTTTTCGGATTTTGATAATATAAGCTTCTCCACATTTGAAGTTTATGATTAGTCAGTTGGGGCAAGGTTTTTGCTGTGGGATTATTCATGAATATTAGGTACTTTGTTCTTTTATAACTTCTTTTAATTTTGTTAATATATTATTATTGAGAGGAAGTGAAAGGTTAATATCCTTTTGGTTGTGGTTTTACTTTGGCATTTGCCCGGTATAGTATTACTGTGGGACATAGTGAATTATATATTATATATATAATATGATTTAGTTCTTTTGAGCTCACTTTATAAAAGGACAGAGAAACTGTACAGCTACCAATATAATTGCAGCAGTGTGGTTATTTTTTTTTATTACACATAGTTTCGTTAAATTTTGTATTTATTATATGGGATAATTGTTTATTAAATTGTTTATTATTTTATAATTTTTATTCAGTTATTAAAGCGTTTTTTTAATTGGTATTGGATTGCTGCAGTTAATTTTGGTTTCTGGTTTAAGAGAGAGAAGTTTAAATATTGTTGTTTTAGTAGAATTTTAAAGAGTGTTATATGCATACATGTTAGCCAAGGGTGGGCTCATTGATATTTTAATATTTTATCAATCCTTTGTTTTTTATTGTTTTGTAATCATATACCGTGCATAATTTAAAAGGTTAAATGTTATATAGGCACCCAAGGGATGCCATTATATCTGAAGTACTTACTTTGCTGTTTGTAGGTTTTATCTTTTTAATAAAGTGTTCGGCAAAGTTGCTATAGTTATGGCTCGTCGAACTGGCTTAAATTAGCCAAAGAAAAGCGAATAATTTACCTTGTGAGTGAGTTTAGAAGTAGATGTGGCCTCTTCAATAGCTTGTGCCCACCTACTCGCTCTTCGACGGTGTTTTACTTATATAGGTGAATCGCGTACGAAACAAAACAAACGTAGCCATTTTTTCGTTGAAGAAGAGGTATAGTGGGAACTGCCAACATAAATGAAAATCCACCAGAAATGCGATGCGCAGTTGTTAGTAGTGTTTTTTCTTCTTCTTGTTTTTCTTCGTGTGTTATTCCCGCTGAGAAAACGTAACGCATTCAAAGACTGCCTGCACCGTGCAGTAATTGAAAGCAGCAAAAGAATATGCACCAAAGTTTTAAGTTTGTAATAGTTTTTGTCAAATTATATTTTATTAAGAGGTCATTTCGATTGTAATAACAGTGTAATAAAGACGTTGATTTACCGTAACAGTGGTAGATAGTTAACGCAAGCTTACATAAAAATAACCCTAACCTAAGGCTAACTTTCCCTGAATTCAGAAACGTAAGCTTATATAAAAACCAGTAATCCTAACCTAACCTATCGTGAACCAGAAACGTAAAGTTAGGAACGCGGTTTCATGTAACCACTGATAACTAATTCAAACAAGCTTATATAAAAAAACTAAACCTAACCTAACCTCCCGTGAACCAGAAGCGTAAGCTTAGGAACGCACGCTCGCGTGCTTTGATGTAACCACTGGTAACTAATTCAAACAAGCTTATATAAAAAAAAACTAAACCTAACCTAACCTAACCTCCCGTGAACCAGAAGCGTAAGCTTAGGAACGCAGCTCGCTTCGCTCGCGTGCTTTGATGTAACCACTGTTAACTAATTAAAACAAGCTTATAAAAAAAACTAAACCTAACTTAACCTAGAAAAGTATATCAGAAGCCTAAGCTTATATTAAAAGAAAAGTAACCTAAACTTCCGTGAATTCAGAAACGTAAGGTTATATGAATAAAAAAAACGTAACCTAAAGGTAATCTTCCGTGAATTCATAAACCTAAGGTTATATAATATCCCTCGGCTACGCTCTGTGGTCGATGCTTTGGTGGCATCAATTATTCATATGTTGGCAGTATTGTGTTAGTCAAGCTTGTGACATAGTGACATCTGCTGAGCTAGTGTTTTGCATAGAGTGACATCTGTTGGAAATATACGACATCGTCGTCATCGCTGTGCGGGACAGTGGGATCGCTGTGCGGGCCACAACTAGAGCAAAATGTCGAAGTGTTCAAATAACTTTGGCCTGGGCTTACTTTGTTCTGCCCTGTGTCAGGTACTTGGTCGGACCTCTGTTATTTTTTAAAATACTTTAGGTGGTATCACCCTCCCATCTATTTATAAAGTGCCTACTTTGTCGCTCTAGCTAAAGAATTTAGGTTCTTCTATTTACTGCATAATCGGTATGATTTAAGATTAAACTTTAAAAGCATAACGACATAACGTCTACATTAGAATTACTCCCACCAACATTCTACCTTATACGTTGCCAAATCTCGGAACTCTAAGTATCCGAATGTGATACTGTTACTAGAGTTTTGGCTAAATTCTCAGAATATAAGTGCTTTCTCTTTTCCGGAATTGGCCTACGTGTCTGTAGAAGCGTACTGAACTTATAACCTAACTGCGTTCCCAGAAATTCTTAAGCTATTCGGCTGATACTAATAACTTTCGTTGCACGGCTCGCTAATTACCGTTATCTTTTCGGACAAACATTTCAACTCAAACTTGTTACATTATACACTGATTTAATATATGGAAATTACTTATTGCAATTATATCTCTATCTCACTGTTATTTATTTCTTTATTTATCTACCCGTCAATAATTACGCTATCAACAGGTTAGTTGCAAGGATAGAAGAAATACATCTTATTTTTCATGTCATTATTTCAGAAGTATTCTTTTCTAATCAAAATCATTATGGTCGTTTTTAAGAAAATAAAAACTAAACTAAAATGTCCCTGCAAAAGGATTTATGCCGTAGAGGTAATCGTATCCTCCCCATGCATTCTTAAATTTTATCAGATTTTGGCCCCATTCACAATGAAAACGCTAGCATAACGCAGCAAAAGCGCAGGCGTAAGACCATTCACGATGTAGCCATAGGTACAACGCAAGAAGTTGGCACGGGTTTCTACAGTGCTTTTCCTTCACGTTGTGGCCTGCACGCCGGCCGCCGCAGCTGGACTCCCGCCAAACAGTTATAATATCCGCGCAACCACTTCACGTTCTCATAGCCATAACTACAATTACAGTAATAATAAGCACATGTTTTATCACAAGAGATGCTGTCCTCTTTCCGCATATTTCTGACATATTCTCGTGAAATTTTTTTCACGCTGGAGAGTTTAGTGTTCGAAATTGAGTGAAATTCTCGCCTATGTTTTCGTTTAGTTCTTAATATGTATAGATAAAAATCAGATACAGTTAAATCAGGAGATCGTGAGGGCCATAAATATTTACTAATTACACTACCTTCAAATATTTCCTGAATTAAATTTAATGGCCCAACAGCTGTATGCGCAATGGAAGAATACAGAATCTTAAATCAACGTCGCTCAGCTGTTCAAAAATTGTGGGAGTAAGTCATTCCTGTACGTATCTGCATTTATTGTTTGTTAAAAAACTACAGTCCTATTTTTCTGTATGCATTTACTGCACACTAAATTTTCTGCCATGCAAGGGAATCTCGTGTGTAAAATCTGGTTTCTCTGTTATCCAATATCTGTTATTTTGCGACGAAGCATAGCCATGCAAATGGAACCACGCTCCGTCAGGAAGAATATTAGGAGTGAAAAAGTTACTCTATCATTTAGCAAAATTCAATTACAGAAATTTACCCTAATCTGATGATCACATGAAAAGTTAGGAATATGTAACAAACCCCACACATTGGAAGAACTAAAAGAAAACGCCAGCATATTGAACTCTCAGGTGTGGATGCAAATTACATGAGAAGATGCCAGAAATGTTTGGATAGAGGACAAAATTTCCATATCTTATGAAAGATACACTATGTGATCAAAAGTATCCGAGTACCCCCACAAACATACGTTTTTCATCTTAGGTGCATTGTGCTGCCACCTACTGCCTGGTACTCATTATCCGCAACCTCAGTAGTCATTAGACATCGTGAAACAGCACAATGGCACGCTCCGTGGAACTCACGGACTTCAAACGTGGTCAGGTGATTGGGTGTATATTGTGTCGAAGTCTGTACGCGAGATTTCCACACTCCTAAACATCCCTAGGTCCACTGTTTCTGATGTGATAGTGAAGTGGAAACGTGAAGGGACATGTACAGCACAAAAGCGTACAGGCCAACCTCGTCTGTTGGCTGATAGAGACCTCCGACATTTGAAGAGGGTCGTAAAGAGTAATAGGCAGACATCTATCCAGACCATCACACAGGAATTCCAAACTGCATCAGGATCCACTCCAAGTACTATGACAGGTGTGAGGTGAGAAACCTTGGATTCCATGGTCGAGCCACACATCACGCAGGAAAATGTCAAACGACGCCTCGCTTGGTGTAAGGAGCGTCAACATTACACGATTGAACAGTGGCAAAACGTGTGGAGTGGCGAATCACGGTACACAATGTGGCGATCCGATGGCAGGGTGTGGGTATGGCGAATGCCCGGTGAACGTCATCTGCCAGCGTGTGTAGTGCCAACAGTGAAATTTGGAGGTGGTGGTGTTATGGTGTGGTCGTGTTTTTCCTGGAGGGGGATTGAACCCCTTGTTTTCTTGCGTGGGATGATCACAGCGTAGACCTACATTGATATTTTAAGCACTTTCTTGCTTTTCACTGTTGAAGAGCAATTCGGGGATGGCGATTGCATCTTTCAACAAGATAGAGCACCTGTTAATACTGCACGGGCTGTGGTGGAGTGGTTACACGAAAATAACATCCCTGTAATGGTCTAGCCTGCACAGAGTCCTGACTTGAATTCTTTGGGATGTTTTGGAACGCCGACTTCGTGCCAGGCCTCGCCGACCTCAGTTCCGCACTCCGTGAAGAATGGGCTGCCATTTCCCAAGAAACCTTCCAGCACTGATTGAAAGTATGCCTACTGGAGTGAACACTGTCATCAAGGCTAAGCCTGGGCCAAGCCATATTGACTTCCAGCATTACCGAAGGAGGGCGCCACGAACTTGTCGTCATTTTCAGCCAGGTGTCCGGATACTTTTGATCACGTAGTGTATCTGCCTATTAACTCTTTAATTGTAACCAAGAGGACATGAAGCGGTTGCGGGGAAAGGTAATATAACTGTTTCAGCGGGAGTCCGAGTTGCGCCGCGCGAGGAGCCGTGCGGTGACCAAGTGCGAAGGAAAAATATTAAAGATCCGTAAATTGCATGCCGAAATCTTCCGAGTGTACCGCAAGTTTCAAATTGAATAACATAACCTATAATATCCAGTATGTATATTCATCCAATCTTTATAAATAAATAGAACTTAAAGGGTGTTGTATTAAGCAAACACCATATCAGCGTCTGGCGTCAGCATTTAAAATGGCAAGGTCCAGTCAAATAGAACAGCACCATGATTGTACAATAGATAGCGTAAAATCCTGAATCTCAATTGTGTCTTGTTCAGAAGCAGGAAATGCATGGTGAAAGAAGTGCAGAGTTCTTTCTCTATGCACGCAATCCAAGCACAAAATTTTGGAGTTGTCAGTTTCTTGCTTTATGTAGCAGGTTGTGTGACCAATTGCTCAGTGACAGCTGCTATATAAGAACACGTGAAAGCCCTAACGTTTGACACCTTGCAGATTCATTACTTATTTTTTCTTTGGCTACTATTAAACGTAACGTATATGCGGTAATTTAAAATATACGGCGTTTAAATCTAGCGCGCTTTCCTATAAACTCAATGAAATGTGGCAACATAGTCGGTAGCGCATCTTGATTTGTGCACGTTTTAAGGAGCTTTTGCACATGCACGACTGGTATGACGTAATTACCTATGAACCAAATACTATAGGCCTCTAACAAGAAAACGTTTGCGGGGTGTTCTACCCTCCGGAGGAGTGAAGGGGGACAATACCACGATGATGTCATAAATAGATCTACTATCTACTATAAAAACCATCGCGCAAAGTTAGAGTTCCAGCGCATCTCACTTGGAGCAGTGTGTAGTGATTTCTAGTGATTTATAAAGTTATTTACAATACCCAGTAAGAAAGGGAGAACTTTACAATTAAGGCCGAGAAATAGTTGCTAACGTTAAAAATCTGTGACGAGGAAAGCAAACAGAAGCACTCGCCTTTCAGCATTGCTAGCACAAGAGCGTATGTTTTCTAAGAGGCTGTAAGCTTTGTTGATATGTTGAAAAGAGCCGAAATCTTTCTCAGACAGCGATAGAATTCTTGATGCCAACACATTCCTTCCAGACAAATTCTCGTCAGAGGCACACAGTACATACGGATCGTGCACACTTGAAGGCGAGCCCGAAGGTTCTTCCCTACTATCACTAAAATTTTATTTTAATGCCACTAAGTGGTAGCACACTGCGGCAGACAATGTCTTGTATTATCTAATACAAAGGAGGGTGTACGGAAATATCATGCAGCAATGGTTTTGGATGGCTGACAAGAGTTTGTGTAGTCTGGTGTAGCTCGTCCTGATGATATCCATTACTTCTGGAATGTTCAGGTCCCTGTGTTGCTAACGTTTCCATGGAACACCTGTGATCAGTCTTGCATATCTGTTCTGGATCACTTGGATTCTTTTAATTTGTGACGATGAAGCAGGACCTCATATGGAACACCCATACTGCCAAATAGGTGCGATCACTGAGAAGTAGAATGCGTTTGTATGGCAGTGCAAAAGGTGATTTTGATTTATTATATGCTTGATTTGTCGGATTCAATGTTTTAGTGTTGAGAAAACCTATGTGATGTGCAAATTCCAGGTTAGTTTACTGTCCAGATTAAGGCCAACTGACTGAACTGCGGGATGGCGATACCTCCAAGAATTATGGGATAATATGTTATCCGTGTTTACTTTCTCTACTACGTATAGATGTAGCGGAAGTATTGCATTCCATCCAAAAAATTCTATACCAACATGTCACCGGAAATACTGTTTGGAAGTGCCCTGAATCCAAATAAATCATCTTTGGAAACATGTCCGCGTGTGTTATTGTGTGTCAGCGTGTGAGTCCGTGAACAGCATAACTCAAAAAAGTCGGATAAATACCAAACGAAACCGAATAATAATAATTTCAAGAAACCGAACCGATAAACTACACTGAAATGTAAAATGAAATTATTTGTGTAAAGGTTTATCACGATTAACAGGAAATATAAAAACAAGTTTTCGTAATAATATAGTGTGTAGATGTCATATAAAAAATCTGATGTGTTACATTCACATGACTTTCTCTACTCTTGTACAAACTATTTTTACAAACTCTTATTCTCCATCTATTTCATATTAATCGAGATAAACATTTGCAGAAACGATCTTTTGACATGCAAAGAGAATTACATTTTACACATAGCGACCAGTTCTAAAAATATTTGATTATTGCTTAAGGCGTACTATGTTCCCCTTGTTTTGTATTTGCAAGGGCAATATAGAAATACAGTAGCCTTTAAGCATAGAAATATCGCTTAATAGCTGGTTGCTATGCGCAGCTCCATTCTCTTTGCCACAGATTAATACTCTTTGTATATCCAAGACAAAAAAAAAATGAATAACGAATTCCAATTTGAGAACATAAGTATTGAAAAATTTAAGGGAATAGCAAGCAATATCTCAAAAATGGTTCACTCAACAAAAAAAAATGATATGACAAATTGTGTATTTTAACGCGATCTACATTTTTTGTGTAGTAAAATTTTGTTATCTCTTATGGTTTACCAGTTATGCAATAGTCGTTCATAATGAAGAATACTTTTGGAGACATTCCCAGAAAATTCAAGGTATACATTTTATTTGTCATGAGAATATCTTAAACATATGATATTTTAATTAAAATCTTTAGCCGTTTTTGAGAAAATTAAAATCTTCTATGTAAAGGGTAATCTGGGGTGGGGGGATTTTCTTGAAAACCTTCGTGTCGCATCTCTGGAAGATATTGAACCTAAATACCAAGTTTGGTGTTTATCCGACTGTTCGTTTTTGAGTTGTGCTGTTCACAGACACATAGACGGACATACACACAGCCACACACACCGGACATGTTTCCAAAAATGCTTTTTTTGGATTCAGGGTGTCTCAAAACATATATTTCCGGTGAAATATCGGTATTGAAGTTTTGGGTGGAATACAATACTTCCCCTACTTACTATACGTAGTAGAGAAAGTGATAAACGGTAGTGAGTAGAGAACGTCATATGAATGTAACAGATCGAATGTTTTCCTAAATCTTTAATTCAAAATGTAAATTTCTGGTGACATCGCAATGTACGAGTTTTGGGTCGAATGCAAAACTTCAATCCTAGATAAGCTCTAAATAAAGTAAAATTGTTTCCATCTTTAATTTAAAATTTTGACTATCAAGCCTTTCCAAATGGGAGTCACGGTTTAATCTCAATTACCAATAGGAAAATTATATTGTTATGATAATTATCTGGTTTGTTTAATCCTAGTTTGATAGTTCTGAACACATTTCATCATTAGTTATTGAAACAAAATATGTTTGCTATGTTCGACCATCCGGTAGTTCTGTCCGCTCTCATGTCCGTATATGCATCCCGTAACGATATAGTTAAATCTTATTGGAGTTAATGTTAGGCCAACGTTGAAAAGTGATAATGTTAAAGAAAGGTACGAACCTGAGACTGAAGTTGTCTTGAAAATACACAGGATACATGGATGTATAGAATATTATCATTATTATTATTGGTTTTATTATTATTATTATTATTATTATTATTATTATTATTATTATACTTTGATGGCAATTTGTTTTGTTGTACTAACCGCAAGTATTTTTCTTTTTAGGTACTGCTTTCACGTAACCTTTTATCTGCATAACGTTCATTATCTCGAATACTTTCGTTATGATTACTGTTCAAAAACCTGCTAACGACTGTCCCTTCTTTCCCAGCGATAAGATAATTAGGACAAGTGAAACCTGCTGAGTTTGCGATTATCATACGTTTATCTAAAAATCCTCTATTCTAAAAGGTTTTAAGAATAAATTTGATTTACTTTAACTTTGGTATAATATAGCGCTGCATCAATGAAGACGCGAATGCGTTGGTCGCCATGATCAGGTACATTAAGATATTTTGTTTGGCATAGGGGACTAATGTTTCGAGTTCCAGCTCTGCAGAAAATAATAACGAGAAAGCAAGAGGCAAAGAAAATGAGTAGCCAACTTTGTGCCGTTCTACATCCCATTTTCTTGTGAATGTTTACTACGGTAATTTATTTAATTGTCTGCAACTATTTCATATCCCTGGGTGTAGGAAGAAAGATTTCAGCACAGTGGCCAACCTAGGCCTATTGCGTCTGCTGCATCTCTGAGAGGATGGGTTGAGGCAAGAGCACGAAAGGCAGATATGATGGCGGAAGGCGCAGCGCAGCGGGATGACTAACATTTCCAGATTTAAAGTGTTTTCACTTTAAGTTGAAAGGAGTTGTAAACAAAACCACATGACAAGAGAGCACCTCATTGTCTGGTGGGCACACCACAACCTTTCCCGTCTAGCAGTCATCTCTTCCTCTACATAAAACAGTTCGGTTCAGATCGTAATACTTTTTACTTTCTCTACTACGTATAGTAAGTAGGGGAAGTATTGTATTCCACCCAAAAATTCGATACCGAGATTTCACCGGAACTACATGTTTTGAGACCCCCTGAATCCAAAAAAAGCATTTTTGGAAACATGTCCGTGTGTGTGTCTGTGAACAGCATAACTCAAACGAACAGTCGGATAAACACCAAACTTGGTATTTAGGTTTATATCTTCCAGAGATGCAACACGAATGTTTTCAAGAAAATCCCCCATCCCAGACTACCCTTTACATGGAAAATTTTTAGAAATTTTTAATTTTCTCAAAAATGGCTCTAACGATTTTGATTAAAATATCATATGTTTAAGATAATTTCATGACAAATAAAATGTATATCTCGAATTTTCTGGGAATGTCTCCAAAAGTATTCTTCATTGTCAACGACTTTTGCATAACTGGTAAACCATAAGAGATAGACAAAATTTTACTACACAAAAAATGTTGATCGCGTTAAAATACACAGTTTATGTCATATACATTTTTGTTGTTGCGTGAACCATTTTCGAGGTATTACTTGCTATTCCCTTAAATTTTTCAATACTTATTTTCTCAAATGGGAATTCGTTATTCATTTTTTTGTCTTGGATATGCAAAAAGTATTAATCTGAGGAAAAGAGAATGGTGCTGCACCTAGCAACCAGCTATTATGAGATATGTGTATGTTTAAAGGCTACTGCATTTCCAAATTGCCCTTGTAAATATATATTCCCCTTACATCTACAAGAAACTTAGCAATAAGATAGAGTCTGCAAATGTTTATCTCGTTTAACATGAAGTAGATGCAGAATAAGCGTTTGTAAAAATAGTTTGTACAAGAGTAGAGAAAGTCATGTGAGTGTAACACATCAGATTTTTTGGTTATTCTCGTGCAGAGAAATTTGAAAAACTCATTATTGTAACAGTTCAATTTATGAAACAAAATGTGTTTGTTCAGATTTACCTATAACTACATTTCATGAACTGCAGTTCATTTCCAGTTTCCGGATAAGTCACCAGTGTCTTTTGCAATGTGCTCTGCCACTGTGGAAAACAAACGCGGAAAATGGAAAGAAGACAATTGTGTTAAATGATTTTAAAAATTCTGTGAAATAGTACCGATCTTTAATCGACAATGAATATGGTTGGCAATTATTTAGCAACAATTGAACTTCTTTGTTGGTGATGTAGCACTGTTGCTCTGATTGCTTGGGTCGCGTTTGTTTTCTGTGGTTTTCTAACCTATAGTGCTAATCGTTACTTAACTTGCTGATTCATAAAAGGTTAAAGCAAACGTGGTATACTGTTATTAGATATTAAATGATTGGTTTCTAAAACATGAAGTAAGGAACAGTTTAATCCAGCACCTTTAATCACAGATACCGAACTGTTCAGGTACAACTTTTATTTGTTACTCTCAGTATTATGTGTTAAAAGTTTTGTAAGGCAAAATATAGGAATAAGACATACAATGTTTAAAAGCTACTGATCCCCAAACTGCGCAATGTACTGTATTCGCATTCTGTATGAAGCAATTTCCTCCCACGGGTACTTAGTTCCTGTCAACCTCCACGTGGTGCTGCCATGTGCTCGGTGGAGTGATGCATTTAAGTTTTGTTTACTTCTCCTTTCAGTTTATAGTGAAAAAGGTATAGTATCCGCGGCCGCACCCTAAATGCCCTCCCTTGTATTCTCGTGCAGCTTTGAACAGGTCACCCAAGTATCTTCTCACAACACATCCACCACAGATGCAGCATACCATCGTCCAGCCCGCCTAGCCCTGCAACTTTCTAGTGAAGAGGGAAATAAAGTGAGAGGAAAAGACGGACACGAATATTCGTGGTAATATGATTATAATACATCCTAGTGTTTGCCTGCGGAGAACAACAAAACAATACCCAATCGGAATCGAACTCAAAACCTACTGAATGCGAGCCTCATATGCTACAGCCTCGAAGCTCGTCACAGAAGCAGATGTGCAGTTATGCACATGCGTCTGTGGACATATGACGAAGTAATATGGTATGGCGCAGGGATGAGACCTAGAAGGCTAACTGCCCAACACACACCCTTCCACAAGGTGTGTATCTCCTAACAGACTCATCACGATATGACCACGTAATT
Organism: Deroplatys truncata; assembly: GCA_030765065.1. Taxonomy (NCBI): domain Eukaryota; kingdom Metazoa; phylum Arthropoda; class Insecta; order Mantodea; family Mantidae; genus Deroplatys; species Deroplatys truncata. The sequence goes on along the minus strand of CM060984.1, from coordinate 65,330,578 downwards.
AAAGCACAAAAATAAATAGAGAAGAAGAAGAAACAGGGAAAGAAAGAAGAAAAAAAAGGAAAGGAAAATGATAGTTGACTACTGTAATAGTTTCCTTGTTGTCTTATATTGAATGATCGTTTACATCACCATCGTTATAGTAAGAGAATATTTTGCCAAAAGTTGAATTCATCTTAATTATAAACAACATTCATGAAAGTTTATGATGGTAAAGCCATTTTAATTTGTGTTTTAAAATATATACTTTCCGATGGGATGGGCCATGCTTGAATTTAGAGTCTCGTAAAGCTGAAGTGTTTGAAATGAAGACAGTAAACATTCCCTCAGCAAACCCAGGACTGCCTGAATTCGGTTTACAGTTTCTCTCCTTGAAACAAGCATTTCGACTGACAGCTATGGCGGCAGTAAACTGCAAGAGTGTTTACCGTGCTCTTGAAGATTCACGCAGACACTGCCACTCAGCGGAGCCGTCACCTCCTGGTAGTAATGGCGGTATCTCCCAAACAACTACAGCACGTTTAGATAAACTATTGGCATCATACTTCAATTTTTACTTTCTCTAACACGTACATAGTAGGTAGAGAAGGTATTGCATTCCACCCAAAAATTACATACCGAGATTACACCGGAAATACTCGTTTTGAGGCTGCCTGAATAAAAAAGGCATTTTTAGAAAAAGCTCCGTGTGTGTATTTGTCTGTGAACAGCATAATTCAAAAAGAAAAAGTCGGATAAACACTAAACTTGGTATTTGGGTTCAGCACCTTCCAAAGATGCGACACAAAGGTTCTCAAGAAAATCTCCCAATCCAAACTACCCTTTGCATGGAAAACGTTTTGATATTTTTACTTTCTCTACTACGTATAGTAAGTAGGGGAAGTATTGCATTCCACCCAAAAATTCGATACCGAGATTTCACCGGAAATACATGTTTTGAGACCTCCTGAATCCAAAAAAAGCATTTTTGGAAACATGTCCGTGTGTGTGTCTGTGTGTGTGTGTGTCTGTGTGTGTGTGTGTGTCTGTGTGTGTGTCTGTGTGTGTGTGTGTGTCTGTGAACAGCATAACTCAAAAACGAACAGTCCGATAAGCACCAAACTTGGTATTTAGGTTCAGTATCTTCCAGAGATGCGACACGAAGGTTTTCAAGAAAATCCCCCCACCCCAGACTACCCTTTACATGGAAGATTTTTCGAAAATTTTAATTTTCTCAAAAATGGCTCTAACGATTTTGATTAAAATATCATATGTTTAAGACAATGTCATGAGAAATGAAATGTATATCTCGAATTTTCTGGGAATGTCTCCAAAAGTATTCTTCATTGTGAACGACTTTTGTATAACTGGTAAACCGTAAGATATAGACAGAATTTTACTACACAAAAAATGTAGATCGCGTTAAAATACACAACTTATGTCATATACATTTCTTTTGTTGAGTGAACCGTTTTCGAGATATTGCTTGTTATTTGCTTAAATTTTCCAATACTTAATACTTTTTCTCAAATTCGTTATTCATATTTTTTATGTCCTGGACATGCAAAGAGAATGAAATGCGCCACATAGCAACCAGCGTTAAAATATTTGACTATCGCTTAAAAGCTACCATATTCCCCTTGCATCTACAAGAAAATGCAAGCATTGACATCTCGATATCTCGATTAACATGAAGCACATGGAGAATAGGCGTTTGTAAAAATAGATTTACAAGAGTAGAGAAAGTCATGTGAGTGTAACACATCAGATTTTTGTGGTATAAGCCATTTCAGAGATATCCGTTATAAATTATTCGACTTATTCATTACTAGTCCATTCTTTTAAAGTCCTGTCAATATTCATCTGTTTCCGTGACTGCATGGAAACAGTGAGGAATATATAGTCGGCATATAGCGTCCAGTTCTTAAACATTTCACTATCGCTCCCTTTGTATCTATAACGAAATATGTAATGTTTCAAATTCAGCAGACAAAGAAACAAGCTTTAGTAAGATTAATTACATATACATTAATAAAGGATAGACGGTAGAGAAGGTCATGTGAGTGTGTCACATCAGATTTCTACTTTTCCCCACCTTACCCATAGAAGAAATGTATTTCACCCAAAAATTCAATATCAAAGTTTCACCGGAAATACACATTTTGAGATCCTCTGCATAAAAATCATGTGTGTTACATTTACATGACTTTCCTCACCATCTATCACTAATTTGTTGGATGCAAACTATTCTTACGAAAGCTTGTTTTTCTAGCTGCTTAACTTTAATCGTGATAAACCTTGCAGAAATAGCTGCATTACATATTTCTTTATAGATAAAAAGAGAACAGCGATAGTCAAATGTTTAACATTAGATTTTTTTTGGGAAATGTTTACCATTTAGTCTCGCTTTAGGTTTAGTATCTTCCAATGACACAAAGATTCTAAAGAAAATCCCCCTGATACAAACCATGGTGTTATTTGGTTTTGACATAGGAAATATTTAATATTCAGAGAGAAATAAAATGTATATCAAGGCGCTATTCTGTAAATAGCTTGTGAAGTACCACTTAGTTGATGGAATTCTGTATAATCTGGATTACCTTAAAGGTTAGAGAATATTAAAATACAGAATGTGTGTCAAATTTTTCGCAGCTTTTTCTGCTTTCGAAATATTCCATGTTGAATATTCCACGTTGAGCGTCATCTGCTTGATATGCTTGAAAGTTTGCGATCATTATCTTTTTTACTTTTCCTACTACGTATAGGTAATGCAGATATTAAACCCAAAAACTTCTATGGCGAGATCTCACTGAAAATATATTTTGAAGTCCCCTGAACACAAAAAAGCATTTATAGAAAAAGGTCTATGCGTATGTCTGTGAACAGCATAACACCTGTGAACACCTTTCAATGATGCGACATGAAGATTTCAAGAGAATCCTCCCACAACCACCTTTACATGGAAATTTTTCATCATTTTTCATTTTATAAAAATTGTCTATAAGAATTTTTATTAAAATACCACATATTAAAGATATTTACATGGCAAAAATGTATATCTTGAATTTTCTGGGAATAGCCTGCGAAGTTCTTTTTAATCGAAGGAACTAAATGGTAAACGTTAAGCGATAGACGAAGACTTACAATGCAAGAAACGTAGATCTCTTTAAAACACACAATTTTATTTTTTTCTGTAGTATTAGCTGTTTCCGAGATATCCGTTATTAACGGTTCGAATTGTTGAATACTTAGCTATGCTTTAAACACCGTCGATTTTACATTGTTTCTCGCAATATCGTGGTAAGAGTATGACATTTTGTGGCCGCGTATCTCATACAGTTATTAAACATTTGACTATCTCTATTTCATTTGTATCTATAATAAAATGTGTAATGCAGTATTTCTGCAAAGGTTTATCTCGATTAAAACGTAGTAGATAGGAAAATAAACCTACGTAAGAATAATCTGTGTACCCACTAATAAGCGGTATAGGGTAGAGAAAGTCATGTGAATGTCAAAAATAACATTTTTTCGCCTTTTTACTTTCTTTAGTGCGTATATTAAGTAGGGGAAGCATTGCATTCCACCTAAACGTTCAGTATTAAATACATGTTCTGAGGTGCCCTGAATCCATATAAAGCATTTTTGGAAACATTCCGTGTGAGTGTGTCTGTCGTTGAACAGCTTAACTCAAAAACGAAAAGTCGGATAAATACCAATATATTTGAGTTTAGTATCTTCCAAGCATGCGACACGAAGATTTTCAATAAAATCTCCCACCCCAGACTACCCTTTACATTTTTCAAAATTTTTTATATTCTCAAACATGGCGCTAACGAGTTTGATTAAAATACCATACGTTTAAGTTATTTTCATTGCAAATGAAATGTATATCTTGAATTGTCTGGGAATGTTTCGAAAAGTCCTCTTCATTCTGAGTGACTCGCATAAATGGTAAACCATAAAAAATAGACAAAATTTTGCTATACAAAAAAATCTAGATCTCTTTAAAGCACACAATTTGTCATTACATTATTTTGTCGAGTGAACCATTTCCGAGATACTTCTTGTTATTTGTTTGAATTTTCCAATACTTATTACTTTTTCTCAAATGAGAATTCTCTCTCTCTCTCTCTCTCTCTCTCTCTCTCTCTTTCTTTATGTCCTGGATATGCAAGGAGAATGGAGTGCTTCACATAGCAACCAGCTCTTAAAATATTTGACTGTAGCTTAAAGCCTACCATATTCCCCTTGCCTCTACAAGAAAATTACCAATAAGATTGACATCTCGATATCTCGATTAACATGAAGCATATGGAGAATAAACGTTTGTAAAAGTAGTTTGTACAAGAGTAGGGAAAGTCATGCGTATGCAACACATCAGATGTTTTGAAAATATGTCCGTGACTGTCTATGAGCAGAATAACTCCAAAATGAAAATTCGGATAAATGCTGCATTTTATATTTGAGTTTAGTATCATCAAAACACGATGATTTTCAAGAAAATACACCCATCCCAACTACCCTTTACATGGAACAGTTATCGAAAATTTTAATTTTCTAAAAAATAGCTCCAACGATTTTGATTAAAATACCGTATATTAAAAATATTTATGACAAACAAATTTATATCATGAACTTTCTGGTAATAGCCTAGGAAGTCCTCTTCATTTGGAAGGAATCTTGTATAACGTGTAAAGTTAATGCATTGACGAGAAGGTACCACACAACAAATGTAGATCTCTTTAAAACACTCAAATGTTTTGTTGCATATTATGCTTTTGTGGCCGTTTCTGGGATATCCGTTATTAAAGGTTCGAATTATGTAAACTTTTCATTATTTTAAAGTCCTTTCGATTTTCAGTTGTTTCTCGCGATTGCATGGAAACAGCATGAAATTTGAAGGCCAGCATATAGCGTAAAATTCTTAAACATTTGACTATCGCTGTTCTCTTGGTTTTATAACGAAATGTGTAATGTAGCTATTTTACAAAGGTTTATTTGGACTAAGTATAGTAGATAGAAAAATAAGCTTTAATACGAATAGTTTATATAACCACTAATAGAGATAGAGGGTAAAGAAAGACATGTGATTGTGTCAATTCAGAATTTTATCTTTCCGGATCTCCCATTGAATTTTTCAATCGTCTGATTTCTACCTTTCCAACCCTGTCCAACACACGGCTTGTGTGGAAGAACAATTAATTCCATTAATGGACCTAATCTAGTTAAAGCTATGAAGCCCGGGGTAGGTCGCCTTTGGGGTATGTCATCTCAATACAATTTGAGCTATCCTTGTGCTGAGGCAGTATTTTATATCACAACACTGTGAATGCCAGAGTGATTGTAGTGTAAATTAACATTATTGTATGACAATGATTTGAGATGTTTGTTAATTATAAGCATTGTTAGGAAATAAGTTTACACGACCTCACTGAAACTGACAATAGGAGCGGATAACAATGAAGCGAGGGGGTGAGTTGTTTATTAATTAGAAGAGACAAGCAAATTACGTCAGAGTGCGTGCCTTTCTTTAGAAATGGAGGAAATATCTTCCCTAGAGCATATGTGTTCGTAATTTTGATTGGATATAAAAATAGACGCTAATGTTGGCGCGCTTTATTAACCAATAGCAGCTCTGTTATAATGTTTAGGCATATCGGGGTGAGGGAGTATAAATTCTGAATCCAAAAGCAAGTAACGCGCAGTTCAACAGAATCATTCACGGGTTACACGTCGCGCAGTTCTACAGAATCATTCACGAGTTACACGTCGCGCAGTTCAACAGAAGCATTCACGAAGTACACGTTACGCAATTCTACAGAATCTCTCGTGTCGTAAAGTTAGTTACAAAATGTGAAATACGCGAATTAATAGTGCGCAGCAAATAAGTGATTGTAGTTACATTCGAAAATATAACAGTTTCAGTCAGGCGTGTATCAAGAGTAATTATGTGAAATTAAGAAAGTGTGACGGCAATAAAAGTGTAAGAACAAATTCTTTTATCAGTGTTATCGTTTAGTAACAACTCCTTTCCGTTTACACATCCTGTTCAAGAGATTTGATCGACTGAGTAATAATAGCTAGCCGGAGGACAAAGAACCCAAAATTCATAGTAAAACAATAACAGGCGCCAGCAAATAAGATAACACGAACGACACCGCGACAGTGCTTTATGAGGAAAAATGCGAATCAGTTGGGGAATTTAATGTCAAGTTGCCAGGGTAGCTCAGTGGTTAGAGCAACCGGACGGAGACTGGGGGATCCTGGTTCAAATCCCGGCTATGGCATTGAATTTTTCAGTCATGTGATTCTACCTTTCCATTTGAATACTCTTTCCGCAAGTTGTAACCAAGCACGTCTTGCTTAATTAGAAATAATTCCAAGGTAAAGAAATATCGCGAGTAACGTAAAGTGGACATTACTTTTTATATAGATGCTATAATATATAATGCTATGTGCAAATTTGTCGTGATAGAGAAAATTGTGTGAATACATCACATCAGATTTTCATTTCTTTTACTTTTTAGTAAGCAGAGGAAGTATTACATTCCACTCAAAAATTTGATACCTAGATTTCACTGGAAATACACGTTTTGAGACACCCTGAATCCAAAAAGAGCATTTTTTAGAAAAATGTCAATGTGTGCGTATGTGTCGTGTGTCTGTAAACATCATAACTCAAAAACTGAGTCTGTTAAATACTAAACTTGGCATTTAAGTTCAGTATGTTTCAAAGATGTGACAAGAAAAATTTTCAATAAAACCTCCAGTCTCAACTACTCTTTACATGAAATATTTTTCGATATTTTTTAAATTCTCAAAAATGGCTCTAACGGTTTTCATTAAAAAGAACATACATTGCAAATATATACATGATAAATAAAATGCATATCTCGAATTGTTTGGGAAAACCTGTGAAGTCCTCTTCATTCTGAAGGAATTTTGTATAATTGTAATAAAACTGGCAAATCAAGAGATAGACATTTTTGTACTGCACAAAAATGCAGATCTTTGAAAACATTTTTTTGTGGCCTCAGCCATTTCCCAGATATACGTTATTATGATTTTAATTTTTCAATGCTTTTGTTATTTCCTTAAAGGGTTATTTCTATTTATTTGTTTCTCGGGATGACATGGAAGTGCTTTGTAATTTCTAGCCCAACATATAGTGACCCAGTTTTTAAACTTCGACTATAGATTCAGTTTCCTGTATCCCCCCTTATACCAATAACGAAATGTGTAATGAAACTATATCTGCAAAATGTTTACTTCGATTGACATGCAGTGGCTTGAAAGATATGATTTCGTAAGAGTAGTTTGTAGAAGTTATACCAAAATAAACGATAGTGGGCAGAGAAATTAATGTGAATGCAACACATCAGATTTTGGTTTGAAATTATACAGGGAGACTGATGCTGTACAATATCTTCAAAACTAAGCCTTGTAGAAAGAAATGTCTTCATTAAAAGTTGTTTGATATTATGGAGGGAATTAAATGCCATTAGTCGTGTTTTATTTGGAGGAAGTTGTAATGGATGTTTTAGGTTTAATTTAATTTGACCGCAATTGTAAGTTCCCAATTAAAAAAATCTGATGTGTTGCACTCACTATCCTTCTATGGACTATTTTTACAAACGTTTATTCTCCATATGCTTCATGTTAATCGAGATATCGAGATGTTATCTTATTGCTAATTTTCTTGTAGGTGCAAGGGAATTGGTAGGCTTTAAGCGATAGTCAAATCTTTTAAGAGCTGGTTGCTATGTGGAGCATTTCATTCTTTTTGTATGTCCAGGATAGAAAAAAAGAAAAACGAATTCCAATTTGAGAAAGTGTTTTGGAAAATTAAAACAAATAACAAGGAATATCTCGGAAATAGTTCACTCTACAAAAATATGTATATGACATAAATTTTAATGCGATCTACATTTTCTGTGTAGAAAAATTTTATCTATCTCTTACGGTTTACCAGTTATGCAAAAGCCATTCACAATGAAGACTACTTTTGGGGCATACCAGAAAATTCAATATATACATTTCATTATTTCATTTGTCATGAAAATATCTTAAACATGTGATATTTTAATCAAAATCGTTATAACCATTTTTGAGAAAATAAAAGATTTCGAAAAATGTTTCCTGTAAAGCGTAGTCTGGGGTGGAGACATTTTCTTGAAAATTTTCGTGTCGCAGCTTTAAAAGATACTGAACCTAAATACCAAGTTTGGTACTTATGTAACTTTTCGTTTTTGAATTATGCTGGCCTCATAACCTGTATTTATGGTGAAATCTCGGTATCGAAGTTTGGGTGGAATGCAATACTTCCCCTACTTACTATACGTAGTAGGGAAAGTAAAAATTAAATTGACCCTAAAATGACTATCATACCGTCCTCCAAACAAAACACGACTAATGACATTTATTTTCCCTCTTAATATCAAGCAAGTCGTAATAAAGACATTTCTTTCTACAACGCTTAGTTTTGGAGATATTGTGCAGTAAGGTAATTAGTGATGAGTAGAGAAACTAGCTATTGTGTTCATAGCATGGACGCTATACAAGAAAGGCGGAATTGCAACAAGAGTGAGCGAGAACCTAAGCACCTGTCAGTGTCCTTGACCTTTCTCAACCTCTGAAATTGCTTCGTGCTTTCTGTGGCTCATGCAAAACGTTATTGCTTCTGGAGAAAATAGCAACTGTTTTTCTGTTTTATTTTTCGTACTCTCTCTGGCATTCGATTAAAGTGAAGCATGACTAAAAAATTTATTACATTTTTTTTTAGTTACAACTTAACTCTGTGCATGGTTTCATTATTTGCCGTAACTTGACTAGTTCTGAAACTGTTGTTAACAATCAAGAACCGGCCATTACTCCGTGTTCTTATACGATAAATACATGTCAGATATCGCTAGCAGCTATAATTTCTTTTTTTCAACTGCCGCTTTCTGTCTCTTGGATATTTTACGGCGTATAAATGTTGCAATAAGAGCATCACTGGCAAGCTTTCTGCGCGGTATAATGGACGCTAATGAGGTTATACTGCCATGTAAAAGCTTAGGAATCTCACCCATCAAACACGATGAAGACATATAGCCGCGCCTATGATTTACACATGCAAACTAGTCATTATGATTAACTCAACGTGCTCCATCGGAATGTCAACTCTGCTAATCCTGTCAAAATTCCGCTGCTTTTATTTCCAGGAAGGATCATAATTCATGCGCGATTCAAATTGTATGATATTAAAACAGATATAATTATGACGTAGCGTTATTGTATTAACTGCAGAGATTCATTCCCTATTTTTTGACACCCTCACTATATCCACCTCTACACTTTTATCACTCTCTCTCTCAAACTCGCTACTCCTAGGTTTCCGAGGTCGTGGATTCAAACCCGGCGGAGAGCGATGATTTTTTCGGGCGTAAAAGTCCTTGGCATGGTTTCCTTCGGAAGGGAAGTAAAGCCGGTGGCCCCGTGTCGTAGATTTACGGCACGTAAAAGAACCTCAAGCCTGATAAAGAGGCCTCTGAGCAAAATTTCCGGTCTTTCACGCCCAATATAGAGTGGGACGCTAAGGGCTATAGAAGCTAAAGTGTCCATAAAAAAATATCAATTTCATTTTAAAATTTTCCTCGTAGGTGGTAATTATTAGACATCGGGTTATTATGCAAATGCGCCAGGCGAGGTGGCGCCGCGGTAACGCGTGCGACTCGCATTCAGTAGGTCTTGGTTCGATCTCCGTTGACCGCCCAGTCTGACCCATGGGTTTTTCGTGGTTTCTGTTTCCTTCTCATCTTTCAGGTATGCTTCTAGATTTCGTGGCGTATGGCAGTGCCGGACAGATGGCGCTGGGACATGATCAATGGAAGTAATATTCTCCGTAGGCACCAGAAGGCTGCTTGATGATTGGGTGGTTCGTCTCCCTCTCTCGGCCACTCCAGCAGTAGGACAGGTCTGCGAGCTTGGAAATCTTAGGGACTTCCTCGAGTCTCTGTAGGCTCCTGTGGTTCCCTCACCTCATCCCTTCCTCCTGTGGGATGGTAATCACAATAGATCTCTGTAAGAAGCAATGTGAGAGCTGTCCTATTTCGTTGAATAACCTATACCTATTATGTAAATATATATTAATTTTTTTACTTATGATATGGAATTATTTGCTTATTTTCTTTATTTATTTAGGAATTACTTTACCATGCAGTAGTTTTGCTACAACCCATTCATAATTTTATTTCTTCATAAATTCGCTATTCTCTGCATCTTCATCTGTTAGTGCTCTAGACGCCATACTTCTTCGGACCCCATCCATCCATTGTTTTCTTGGTCTTCCTTCAGCTTCCTTCAGCACCATATTCTCTCGTTTCCCATTCTTTTCACTTGACCGAACCATTTTAATCTTCTCTGTACTCTTATTTTCATTACATTCTTTTTTACATCCATTATTTCCCGAATTTTTATATTTCTAATTTTATCCCTTCTTGAGATTCGAGAAACCCTCCGTCAAAAATCCATCTCTGTTGTTAACAATTTCTTTCTATTGCCTATGCATTGTCCACGTTTCTGCTCCATAGCGTAATATATGCAAAGGGTCTTTCAACAAGCGTGTCCTATCTTTAACATGTGATAGCTGCCGTTGTTATTGAGTTACAGCAGTCATTTTTTTATGTGATTACAGTTGTTATTGACAAATAGCCATGGAACGCTACAGCATTCAGCAACGCTTAGAAATTGTGAAAATTTATTATCAAAATGGAATCATCTGTTCGCCAAACCTTCCGTGTATTGCGTGAAGTTTACGGTGTGCATAAGCGTCCCTGCGAGAGCACGATTCGGCGTTTGATCGATAAATTTGAAAGAAGTGGTTCTGTCAGCGATCAAAGAACGCCTGTACGTAATCGACATAAGCGCTCCAACGAAAACATAGGCGCCGTTCGTGAGTGTACCCGAGAACGGAAACAAATCAATTGCTCGTCGAGCGCAAGAATTGGGGCTTTCGCCGACCACAACTTGGCGAATTCTGCATCTAGACTTGAAGTTTCACGCTTACAAAACAGTGTTAACTCAAAAACTAAAGCCCAACGACCATAGGTTGCGACCAGTATTCGCTGACTGGGCTATGGAGCAATTGGAAGCTGACCCGGATTTTTGTCGAAAAATCATCTTCAGCGACGAAGCCCACTTTTGGATGGATGGTTATGTTAACAAACAAAACTGCCGCTATTGGAACAATCAAAATCCAATGCAGATTCAAGAACGACCATTTCATCCCCAAAAGGTTACTGTGTGGTGTGGATTTTGGTATGGTGGAATTATTGGTCCATATTTTTTCCAAGATGAAGATGGAGAAGCTCTGTCAATGGAGAAAGATACCGGGCTCCTATAAGGGACTAGTTTTGGCTTCAATTGGATGGTATGGATCTCAGAAACATCTGGTTCCAGCAAGATGGTGTCACATGTCATACTGCTCTCGAAACAATCGATCATTTGAAGAAGTTCAGAGGTTTCATCATTTCCCGTAGTGGTGATGTTAACTGGCCCACGAGGTCATGTGATTTAACGCCGTTGGATTACTTCTTGTGGGGTTATATTAAATATAGAGTTTATGCCAACAAGCCAGAAACAGTAAATGATATTATGAATAACATTACGCGTGTTATTCGTGAAGTTGGACCTAATTTGCGTTCTTCTGTCCTTGAAAATTGGGTTAACCGTATACGCGCAACCAAGCGAAGTCGCGGTGGTCACTTAACTGATCTTCTTTTCACACGTAATGACATTAATTATGTTACAAAATAAAAAAAGAAATAAACCTCTATCATTTATAGAACGTGTTTTATTTAAGTTCAAAGATAGGACACTCTTGTTGAAAGACCCTATACTTGTACTACTGAATTATAAATGAGCTTTTAAGTTGTATTTAAAATATTTCTGGTCTATAATATCGAGTTCAACATTCCAATTGTTTTTCTTACTTCACTTATTGTTTTTACTTTCTCTACCACGTACATAGGTAGGGAACGTATTGCATTCCACCCAAAAATTCGATGTTGAGATTTTACCCGAAATATGTGTTTTGAGAGCCCCTGAATAAAAAAAATCATTTTCATAAAAATGTCCGCGTGTGTGTTTGTGTGTATGTTTTGTGTGTGTGAACAGCATAACTCAAAAACGAAAAGTCAGATAAATACCAAATCTGGTATTTAGATTCAGCACCTTCCAAAGATGCGACACGAAGATTTTTAAGAAGATCTCCCACCCCACATTATCCTTTACATGGAACAGTTTTTCAAATTTTTTATTTTCTAAAACTTGCTCCAACGATTTTGAATAAAATACCATATATTATACATATTTACATAAAAATAAAATATACAACTTGAATTTTCTGGGAATAGCTGCGAAATCCTCTTCATTTGAAAGTAATTCTATAGAATCTTGTACAACTAGTAAAAAAATCTCTTTAAAGCACACAATTTATTTCAAATAATTTTTTGTAGCATCAGCCATTTCCAAATAGTTCTATTTGTTCAATACTTTGTTATTCTTTTTAAGTCCCATCGATTTTCAGTGTTTCTCGCGCATGCATTGAAACAGTATGGAATTTTAAGACCACCATATAGCGTCCAGTTCTTAAACATTTGACTATCGCTGTTCTCTTTGTAGCCACAACGAAATGTGTAATGTAGCTACTTCTGCAAAGGTTTATTTGGATAAAAATGAAGTAGATTGAAAAATAAGCTTCTGTAAGAATATTTTGTATACCCACTAATAAACGATAGAGGGTAGAGAAGGTCATGTAAATGTATCGCATCAGAATCTTTTTCATTTCTACTCTACTAGTTCCAAACACTTAAATTTACTTGCCATTATAATTTCCTTATTGATAACCTCTAATGTTTCATGAATTGATGACAAAACTGCTTTTCTAAAGTGGAATTAATTGTTCTTTCACACAAGCCGACTTACATTCTTTCTAAGTACTTTAAGTACCGGGCTTTATAGTTACAACCACTATTAGGACAATTAATGGAATTAATTATTCTTTCACACAAGCCGTGTGTTGGACAGGGTTGGAAAGGTAGAATCAGATGACTGAAAAATTCAATGCCATAGCGGGGATTTGAACCACGGATCTCTCGGTCTCCGTCCGGTTGCTCTAACCACTGAGTTACCATGCCAACATGCCGACACGACATTAAATTCTCCAACTAATTCGCATTTTTCCCGGTAAACCACAAGGAGATCTCAAAGTTAATATTAAAGTTTTCTAAAGTTAATATTAAGTATTGCATTATGTTTCAAGATGTTTTGTGCTAGCATATTAAGTATTAAGTGCGTATAATTGCATATTTCCGATGTTGCTGTATATTTCTATAGTTTAACTATTGATGAGCATTTAATAGACGCACTTTTAATTTAAAATTTTATATTTAAACACATCGGTAACAGAATAATAAAGGCCTTTCTATGGGGACAGTATTTGCAGAGATACTTGTTTGTAATCAAAGCACATTTCAGAGTTATAGCTAAAGCCACAAAAAACTCGAAAGGTCGGTTTGTCTTTACATGAATGTTTATCAATTCTCAACTACACTGCCGTTTGTGAAAATTGCAACACCAAGAAGGAAACGCATGACTTCAATGAATTTAATACCACAGTTTAGGTACATGACAAGTAACAAATGATAAACTTTTCAAATCTGTACATGACCTTTGAGCCCTAATATTCAGTATTTGGTGTGGCCTCCATGCGCTGCAATTAAAGCTGCTTTACGCCGTGGCATTGAATCAAAAAGGTTCTCAATAAGTTCCTAAAGGATATTCACCACGCAGTTTGTATTCGAGCCCACAAATCGTGACACTTGTTACTGGAGGACCGTGACGCACCAGGTGCCGACCAACCATATCCCAGACATGTTCGAAGGGCGACATGTCAGGCGAACGTGCAGGCCAGGGAAGCAATTGTGCCCGTCGCTCTTCGAAGAAGGCTTGTACATTCCTGGCAATATGTGGCCGGGCATTGTCCTGTTTAAATATGGCCTGTGGAGATGCCTAAAGCAGGGGGAGCACCTCAGGCTCTACAACCCGTTAGGTACCGGTTGCTGTTCAAAGTGCTCTCAATTCGTAGGAGGCGAGATCGGTTGTTGTAACCATAGCGCTCCAAACCATCACACCTGGTGTTTGTCCGCTGTGCCGCTCAAAGTGCAGCCCTCCAGGTTGCGCTCAACATAGTACCGCCGGACACGTAGGGCACGTTGAAGTGGGACTCGTCCAAGAAGACTACATTTTGCCACTCAGCACGCCAGTGACGGTGTTCACGTGCCCATTGCAGTCGGGGGAGCTTGTGGTTTCTGGACAATGGAAGCCGACGTAATGGCATGCATGCAAGCAAGCAACCAGTCCAACCTCCACAGACGACGAACCGTTGATGCAGACAAGTTAACACCTGTTGCAGTGCTCCAGCGTCGAGCCAACACTATGGATGAAGCTGTACGGTCCGTTATGGCCATGCGGACAAGATGACGGTCATCCCGTGCTGTGGTCATGTTCCGTGGTCCAGTTCCCGCTCTTCACTGCGTACGAACTTCATCTATCCACTCCTTGCACACACGCATCACTGTCGTAGCAGCATGCCCTGTACGAGCCGAAATGTCACGGTATGACAAATCCACTTCCCGGAGACCGATCATTCTGCCCCGTTCGAACTCACTCACATGCCAATATGGCTCACTTTGACGTCGACGAGACTTTGTTTCCACATTGTTTGACAGCTCTGCACCGACTACACTGAGCGCAACACTGACCTTGTCGGACCGACACGAGAGGGTTCTGCTCGGCCTACGTGTACCCCATCGCTCTCTAAACCTAATAACTTATTGCTTGCACACTCTTCTACACTTCCACCAATTTTGGAGTTATTCGGGAAATTCTTTCCTGGTGTTGCAATTTTCACAAGCGGTAGTGTAGATTCACAATAAACTTGAGTGTGCTCTTTTAAAGTATCAGTTAAATTAAGCGGTAAATTGTACAGTGTTTTAGGAGAAATCCTAACATTAAGATTTTGTGTTGTCTGCTCCGTGTCCCTGTGGGCTGGAGCGTGGAGTCTGGTTTTCGACCACTGAATGCGCCCGTATTCCATTCCACCCATGGGGTTGCGGATTTTAAGTCCCGGATGCCAGACTGATGCCCACTCAGCATCGTGAGAAAATTGACGAGCTGTGAAAGTCGCGATCCCGGGCCCGGAAGCTAACATTTCGGCTGGGGGATTTGTGATGCTGGCCACATCATCTCCCTGATTCGGTTGGATGATCATCCTCCTCTTCCTTGCGTACGTGGACATGAGGCCGGCAGCCGGGTTCATAGGACTAGGCCCTCAATTATTATTATTGTTATTGTTAAGGTTTTGTGTTTTGTGGATACATATTTCATAGTGAAAACGTAATGTATCCTCAAGAAATTCCCCAGAGTTAGCAAGTGCTTTTAGATTTTGCCCAATAACATCTGTAAACCTGGAAAGATACTTCTCAGGGTACCTAATTGTGTAAACGATCCTTAACAGAACATTGCACACTGCAAACGAAATTACAACGACCGGAATTATGTCTAAAGAGGAACGTGCTTCTAGCTACTAAAAAGCACAGGTTTAAGGTTAACAATTTTAGTGCATGCTTAGATTTTTGTCAGCATAAAACCATGCATATTTTAAATGCTTTCATACAAATCCGATGTCCGGTGATTATACAGCATGTAGATACGTAAATATTACAAGATTCGGTGTTAAGTGGATGGGCACGCCATACTTTATTAAGAAACTCATGTCCAGAATAGCTTTGTTTACATGCTAGGGTCTCTGAAATATGGAGGAGGTCGTGGGCAATACGGTTCACAAAAGATAGGAAGGAAGTAAAAGCAAAACTAAATACTGCAAGTAAACACATAGCATTCTAATTAACTACTGAAGTTGCCCAAAATGCCTGCGGCTAATTGCGATACATTTTGTGTATCATCTCCTTATATGATGACAAACTCTTCGAAAGAGTTTAAACTCTGGTGTTCGGCGTGTTCATGGACGTTCATAGCGGTGTTTGTTAGGGCGTAAGCTGCCTGTTTCACTCTCCAATCTTGGAAACTTGGTGTGGGTTGGGTGGGATCTGTTGGGGTAATGTTGTTGATAGAGCCGGCAAGCCTCCCCTGCATTGCAAGCCTCCTTAGATGAGAAGCTTCTCGGTGTACTCTGCATTTGTGTAGGAGGGCATCATTGTTTGTTTCCACTTGATAGCTGCACGAATAAATACTGCAAAGTATGAAACTACTAAACATAGTAATACCGCAAACACTACCGTTGTCTGTAGGTATTTCATCTGCTGTGCATCACGTGAAACATATGTCAAATGTATGAAAATCGGTAGTAATTTTTGAGAAAACGGAAAAAAAAGTTTTTTTCATGTAAAGCTGCTCTTAGGTGCTGGATTTCGTTAATAGCTTCGTGTTGCATCCCTGAAAGATGCTGGACTTGAATATCAGTTTGGTATTCACACACATTTTAAGTCTTGCGCTGTGGCGCTGTGGGCTGGAGCATGGAGCTCTAGTTTCGTCACGGAATGCGCCCGGTTCGATCTTACCCATTGGGGTGCGGATTTTTAAGTCCCGGGTATAGGACCGATGACTACTCAACATCGTGAGGAAAGTAAGGAGTTGCGATAGGTAGCGATCCTTGCCACAAAGGTAAACATTCTGGCTGGGGGATGTGTGATGCTGGCCACATGACCTCCACGTATCGGTTGGATGATTTCTACCTCTGCCGTGCGTACGTGAGCGTGAGGCTGACAGTCGGGTTGGCAGGTCTACGCCCTTCATGGGTTGTAGCGCAAGGGTATTATCATTATTATTATTATTATTATTATTATTATTATTATTAATATTAAATATAAATCTTATGAAAATTTTGGATGAAATAGAATACCTATTTCCTCTCTCAACCATAGACAGTAGGTAAAGCAGATAAAAAAAATCTGATGTGTTACACTCACATGACTTTCTCTACTCTTGTACAAACTATTGTTACAAACGCTTATTCTCCATCTACTTCATGTTAATCGAGATAAACATTTGCAGTCTCTATCTTATTGCTAATTTTCTTGTAGATGTAAGGGGAATATATATTTACAAGGGCAATATAGAAATACATACATATCTCTTAATAGCTGGGTGCTAGGTGCAGCAGCATTCCCTTTGCCACAGATTAATACTCTTTGCATATCCAAGACGAAAAAATGAATAACGAATTCCTAGTTGAGAAAATAAGTATTGAAAAATTTAAGGGAATAACAAGCAATATCTCGAAAATGGTTCACTCAACAAAAAAATGTATGACATAAATTGTGTATTTTAACGCGATCTACATTTTTTGTGTAGTAAAAGTTTGTCTATGTATTATGGTTTACCAGTTATGCAAAAGTCGTTCACAATGAAGAATACTTTTGGAGACATTCCCAGAAAATTCAAGATATACATTTTATTTGTCATGAAATATCTTAAACATATGATATTTTAATCAAAAACGTTAGAGCCATTTTTGAGAAAATTAAAATTTTCGAAAAATGTTCCATGTAAAGGGTAATCTGGGGTGGGGGATTTTCTTGAAAACCTTCGTGTCGCATCTCTGGAAGATACTGAACCCAAATACCAAGTTTGGTGTTTATCCGACTGTTCGTTTCTGAGTTATACTGTTCACAGACACACACACACATACACACGGACATGTTTCCAAAAATGCTTTTTTTGGATTCAGGGGGTCTCAAAACATGTATTTCCGGTGAAATCTCGGTATCGAATTTTTGGGTGGAATACAATACTTCCCCTACTTACTATACGTAGTAGAGAAAGTAATATGTTCGATCAGACTGTGTTGGTAAATGAGAGATTTTTTTACAGTAGTATTTAACGCCCGTTCTTACTACATACGCACCATGGACGGTGGACACTGGTGTTACATGAAATGAAGTGATTATTACGGAAGGTAATTTGTTAAGGAAATGTGTCAGGCCTAAGTTTAGGGTACCTCCCGGCAATTTCTGTTTATGAGGACTAAGAAAACCTGCAAATAACCTCAGGGAGGACGGTCCTGGCGGGATTTGAAACCTTCCTTAACGATCTCGACTACCCGTGTCAGAATGGTTGAGAGATAACCATAGAGAAGTAGTTTGGTATAAAATGTGGATATGAGTTAGTTTTGTACCTTGTAAGGCAGATTGCCCCTATATTTAGCGGAGATTTACCTAACCACTTGAGTCATTACATCTAATTTTCATCTTGGAAGGGTATAACAACGGCAAATTATGAACATGTTTCGCCAATAACTGGAAAAAAAGGAAGAAGACAACAAACTTGCTGATAATTACTATATTTTGCTGCTGTAAACACCTTAAAGGTGAACAACCTTAAATATGCACTCATTTAAGCGCCTTTTTACAAAACTCCGACCGCTACTTTCCACGGTCATAATGTTTAAAGGTAGTAAACGTACTTTTGTGAATACACGAAGGTTCACATTTTCAAACATTCCTCAATGCCTTCAGGAGAAAAATTTTAGTTTCCAGCAGAAAATGTGCTATAGACATAGAACTTAATGTTGAAATAATGGTAGCATTTTAAAATTAGAAATTTATACAAATAATATAGTTCTGTCCGAAAATTGTTAATTTTTAAAGTTTAATAAATAATTTGTTAGCCTATGGAATGGACTATATAAAGCCAGGAATTGCAATCATTAAATATATACACGATGTCCATAAATCCTCGACCACTTCTTGAAGCTATATCTCGTAGCTGTGCACCACGCATCGTGAGGCAGTATTTTTAATACTTAAATGATTTCAGTCAAATTATATAATATGTAAATTCAATAACAGCAATATGTATATGTAATAATTTGTAAAATGTGTGTAACAGTCATTGCATATGCTTATATTATTGTAAACATGTTCAATAATGTTATGTGAATGCATTACGTAATTTAATAATGTAGGAGCTGTGAGAATAATAAGTTAAAAGTTTCTAACAATGAGGTAACAATGAGGTAACCTTGAAGCAATGATGAGTTTGAGAGTTTAATAATACTGCTTCTGATTATTGGAGTAACAATGTAATTTTAGTGACAGTTTATAAAATAGCCAATCAACAACCAGAAAAAGCTTTAGTTAAAAGAAGGTATTCTATTGGATTAGGAATAGTCAATCAGAGACTTGAAATACAGACATTTACAAGTTTAGGAGGTTGAAATCAGTTCAGTTGCCTGCAAACAGTATTCCTAACCAGACGCAAAAAGTGTCCTCGAGAAATATAATATGTATTCATGTGAGACGAAAATTGTTTACGTGTTAAAAAGTGTAATTAATTCATAAAAAGAATTTCAAAACTCTCTATATCAGTGAAGTGTTATTTAAATCGTGTCAAGCATTAATAAAATGAGGGAAGTAAAATTATAATCTGTGTAAGCCTACTTTCTTGTCGCATCACAACCCTACCAAGCGATACGTGTCTCTAACAATAATACTGACACAGCCGAGGCAAACATAAATATATAATATTTAAAGAAACAGTCGAATTACAAAGTTAATAGCATTTTAAACTTGGGGCAAAGGCCACCTGAAATAAATTTGGGGGGAAGGCTACCGGAAACTGTTTACCATACGTGCGGTTGCAACTACTACAAGTTCGCCTCCCCAACAGTTAAAAATAATACAAACTACTTCAAATTGACGCCCAAGTGTGGTGCAAACTCCAACAACAAAAATAACGTAACAATACAAACTTCTTCAACCGGTAATGTTGGTTGTATGTTACAGGGTTTAGTAGTAGTAGAAACTGTAATATGTTAACGAGTTTGTGGCTCTGTAGGTACATAAAGCAGATATGTAAATTACAGAATGTATTGCATATATAAAACAGTAGGCGAGATGGCTCCGCGGTAATATGTGAGGCTCGCATTCGGGCGGTACAGAGTTCGATTCCAGTCGACCACCCACTTTGATTATGCGTTTTTCGTGGTTTCCCCGAGTCGTGGGCCAATGCTGGAGGTTTATATCTACCTAATGATTTCATTCCATAATGTGCCCTTTATTCCGTTTGCTTCTCATCTTTTAGGTGTGCTTCTAGGTTTTGAGGTGTATGGCGGTGCCGGACAGATGGCGCGCATGCTTACTCAAAGGAAAGAGTACTCGCCATGGACACTGGAGTGCTACTTGGTCGACGGGTCGTTGATCGCCCTCTCTGGGCAGTCCGGCAGCGGGACGGGTATTCGAGGAAGTGTTAGGAACTTTTACGCGTCTCTGTGGCCTGTCCGCCTGCGGCCTGTAACCTCATGTGATTCCCTCACTTCGTGCCTTCCTCCCGGGGATGATAGCTATAATGGATCTATGTATGTTTAAGTGGCGAGGTGTCCCCCTGCGTTCTATAACTCTTTAAATTAAAGTAAATTGAGTTTTATTTATGGACTCTCTTTAAATATTGTGGTTCTTAGCGTCCCATTCTATATTGGGCGTGAAATACCGGAAATTCAGGCTTGAGGTGCCGTAAATCTACGCCGGCTTTACTTCCCTTCCGAAGGAAGCTATGCTAAGGATTTTTACGCCCGAAAAAATCCATCGCCCTCCGCCGGGTTTGAACCTGTGACCTCGGGAATAAGAGGCTAGCATGGTAACCATTACACCACGGAGGACGATAGTATAACTCTTTCCCTAACCCTAACATGTATATAGATTGAACCAGAGGTTATTCGAGATACTTTACGAGTATTTTTACTTTCTCTACTACGTACAGTAAGTAGGGGAAGTATTGTATTCCACCCAAAAATTCGATAGCGAGATTTCACTGGAAATATATGTTTTTGAGACCCCCTGAATCCAAAAAAAGCACTTTTGGAAACATGTCCGTGTGTGTGTCTGTGAACAGCATAACTCAGAAACGAACAGTCGGATAAACACCAAACTTGGTATTTAGGTTCAGTATCTTTCAGAGATGCGACACGCAGGTTGTCAAGAAAATCCCCACCCCAGATTACCCTTTACTTGGAACATTTTTCGAAAATTTTAATTTTCTCAAAAATGGCTCTAACGATTTTGATTAAAATATCATATGTTTTAGATATTTTCATGACAAATAAAATGTATATCTTAAATTTTCTGGGAATGTCTCTAAAAGTATTCTTCAATGTGAACGACTTTTGCATAACTGGTAAACCATAAGAGATAGAAAACATTTTACTACACAAAAAATGCAGATAGCGTTAAAATACACAATTTATATCATATACATTTTTTTTTGTTGAGTGAACCATTTTCGAGATATTGCTTGTTATTCCCTTAAATTTTCCAATAATAAGTTTTCTCAAATGGGAATTCGTTATTGATTTTTTTATGTCCTGGACATACAAAGAGAATGGAATATGCCACATAGCAACCAGCTCTTAAAAGATTTGACTATCGCTTAAAGTCTACCATATTCCCCTTGCACCTACAAGAAAATTAGCAATAGGATTAACATCTGGATTAACATGAAGCATATGGAGAATAAGCGTCTGTAATAATAGTTTGTACAAGAGTAGAGAAAGTTATGTGAGTGTAACACATCAGAATTTTTTTTGACATTCACTGGATTTTGGTCAGTGAATTTGTTCCTGCGGGTCAAAGACTGACTGCTGTTTTTTAAGTGACATTTTGAGTCGTCTCAGGAAGGACATTCGTTGGAAATGAGCACTACTGTGGGCAGAGAAAAATTGGATGCTCCAAAACGACGACCCACCAGCTCACAGAGTTCTCGCAACATACCAGTTTTGTGCTGGTAACAACATGGTTGTCCTTCCTCACTCCCCCGTATTCACCAGTTTTGGCCCCCTGCGACTTCTTCGTGTTTCCCAAGATGAAATTGAAGCCATTTTCACGGTGGCGGAGATCCAAAGCGAATCATAGCAGGTGCTTAACATACTTTAAAAAGGAAACTTCCAGGGTGCATTCCAGAAATGGCAGAGACGCTATGATCAGTGCGTAGCTATCCAAAGGGACTTTTTTTTTAAGGGAATGTCAGCCAAATTTAAATCAGATAATTTTATTTCCAATAACGGGACCAGTCCCGGAATTTAATGATCGCAGCTCACACAAGGAATTTTATATATGGATGTGAAAAAAAAACGTGCAAAAATTGTGGAGTAGAAAGGCACTATCAAAATAAGCATTTTGCGGATAAAAACAAAGCGTCGCAAGGATTTTTTATTGCGCTACATGCGTCAACTTTAAATCCGTCATGTTAGAGTTTCTGATTGTGAAATGTGTTTGTGGCGTGTGAGAGAAAACAAAACGCACTCCTGTACTAGTCGGCCACGATATGAGTGCGTGTGGTGGCAAGAGGAACTAAGTGGGCGGAACATGGAAGGACAGTCAGGTAAAGAAAACCTCCGCAGTTATGAGCTGTATTTACTAGCGAGGCTGAGGCCTACAACTGTTGTACTTTTTACTTTCTCTACTACGTATAGTAAGTAGGGGAAGTATTGTATTCCACCCAAAAATTGGATACTGAGATTTCACCGGAGACCCCCTGATTCCAAAAAAAAAAACAATTTTGGAAACATGTCCGTGTGTGTCTGTGTGACTGTGAACAGCATAACTCAGAAAAAAACAGTCGAATAAACACCAAACTTCGTATTTAGGTTCAGTATCTTCCAGAGATGCGACACGAAGGTTTTCTAGAAAATCCCCCACCCCAGACTACCCTTTACATGGAACATTTTTCGAAAATTTTAATTTTCCCAAAAATGGTTCTAACGATTTTGATAAAAATATCATATGTTTAAGATATTGTCATTGCAAATGAAATGTATATCTCGAATTTTCTGGGAATGTCTCCAAAAGTATTCTTCATTGTGAACGACTTTTGCATAACTGGTAAACCATAAGAGATAGACAAAATTTTACTACACAAAAAATGTAGATCGCGTTAAAATACACAATTTACGTCATATACATTTTTGTTGTTGAGTGAACCGTTTTCGAGATATTGCTTGTTATTCCCTTAAATTTTCCAATACTTATACTTTTTCTCAAATTCGTTATTCATTTTTACTTTCTCTACTACGTATAGTAAGTAGGGGAAGTATTGCATTCCACCCAAAAATTCGATACCGAGATTTCACTGGAAATACATGTTTTGAGACCTCCTGAATCCAAAAAAAGCATTTTTAGAAACATGTCCGTGTGTGTGTCTGTGTGTGTGTCTGTGTGTCTGTGTGTGTGTCTGTGTGTGTGTCTGTGAACAGCATAACTCAAAAACGAACAGTCGGATAAACACCAAACTTGGTATTTAGGTTCAGTATCTTCCAGAGATGCGACACGAAGGTTTTCAAGAAAATCCCCCCACCCCAGACTACCCTTTACATGGAACATTTTTCGAAAATTTTAATTTTCTCAAAAATGGCTCTAACGATTTTGATGAAAATATCATATATGTAAGATAAAGTCATGAGAAATGAAATGTATATCTCGAATTTTCTGGGAATGTCTCCAAAAGTATTCTTCATTGTGAACGACTTTTGCATAACTGGTAAACCATAAGAGATAGACAAAATTTTACTACACAAAAAATGTAGATCGCGTTGAAATACACAACTTATGTCATATACATTTCTTTTGTTGAGTGAACCGTTTTCGAGATATTGCTTGTTATTTCCTTACATTTTCCAATACTTATACTTTTTCTCAAATTCGTTATTCATTTTTTTATGTCCTAGACATGCAAAGAGAATGGAATGCGCCGCATAGCAACCAGCGTTAAAATATTTGACTATGGCTTAAAAGCTACCATATTCCCCTCGCATCTACAAGAAAATTACCAATAAGATTGACATCTCGATATCTCGATTAACATGAAGCATTTGGAGAATAGACGTTTGTAAAAATAGATTGTACAAGAGTAGAGAAAGTCATGTGAGTGTAACACATCAGATTTTTTTTATGTGTTGGACATGCAAAGAGAATGGAATGCGCCACATAGCAACCAGCGTTAAAATATTGGACTATCGCTTAAAACCTACCATACTCCCCTTGCATTTACATGAAAATTACCAATAAGATTGACATCTTGATATCTCGATTAACATGACGCATATGGAGATTAAGCGTTTGTAAAAATAGTTTGTACAAGAGTAGAGAAAGCCATGTGAGTGTAACACATCAGATATTTTTTGTCCGAGTGTACATTTCCTTATCCGCCTTGCCCCTCACTACCCTCTGATCCCTAGTCTTTATTGTCAGCAAAAGCTGTGGCATTGTCCTCCAAGTACATTCATATCGTGGCCGACCAGTTCTAGAATGAAAACAGTATTACATTTGCACGCCTTAGCCTCACTACTGTGGTTGACTCAGGAGAATGTCTTTGTCCTTGAACTATAAGCATGCAGTGGACTAAGGAGCTTCTTGCCTACGATACAAATAGTGTAACACCAGCAGCTCAGAAGTATTGTCAACAAGTGCAGTTTCTCATGTGTATGGTCATAATTATATTGTTTTACATGTATGCAGGTTTTACAGGTTCACTTATTGAAAGTATAATCATAATTGTTTTGTTTGATGCGGTAATTTAATGTATTAATGATGCTACTTAGCGTAACATTTATTGTTCCGGGAAAGAAAGGATAAGTACCTTTGGAACAGAGTGTACAACAATAGAGCGAGAGGGAAGAACAATACAACGCTGGCTCAGGTTCGCTTACGTCAACCACAAGGTCATGGCTAAATTCCTGAGTCAAACACAGTAGTAAATGCAACCCGGAGTTCCAAATGTTTTCTTTACCTGGCTTCACTTCCGATTCCCCGCCCATTTGTTCTGAACTCCTCTTCCACTTCCTACCTCTTCCTCTTGTTCCTCTTCCTACCTAAAGCACTCATATCGTGTACATTACTAGTCACTGACTTTAGGTGGTTCTGATGTGAAACTCGTGGATGGTACGGCAATACAGTCTTGTTCAGTACAGTATGTGCATCTAATGGCTGGTTTCTCATTGTGTACTAGTGCTTTATCAGTTGAGATAACTTGAGAGTTACATTTTATTTACGGAAAATGGACGAAGCAAGTTGACATCACGAAACACAAGGCAAAAGTAAACGCCGCAGAATCTCTCCGGATACGTAGCAATTTCCAAATATCTTCGTAAATTTACTGAATACCGTATACGGAGCGACAGCTAGGTCTGCAATGGCATATGGAGCAGAAATTTGGGAAATTTGGACTAAGTGAAGACCGGATTTTTGAAAGGAATTTTGGGGGAAGGAAGGGGTACGGCCTGCAAAATTATGAGGGAATTTGGAGCTCATAATGAGACGATAGAGTGCAAAATCAGAAAAGTTAAATACTGAATGAAAATCGTTCTCAGGGAGCAATTTCTAATTAGGGCGGCCTGCTACCGTGAACAGTTGAGAATGGAAGGGAATTCGACATGGACATCAACAACTAAAGAGGGGTTTGGAAACCATAGGAATGGGCAATATTTGGATGACAGGTCAGGCAAATAGATGGAGTGCATGTACAAAAACTAACTACCGCCTCTGTGATATTGACAGGTAACAAACAATTGGGCAATGCACATAGAAGTTTTCGTTAGAAGTACAGTCTGGGTTAAAATCTGAGTGGGGTGTGAAGTAATACATCAAAACGGGCAACAAACTCATTAGACAGGGGCTCGTGTGGGAGCATGATGGAAGACAAAAGTTACTGAAGAAAGTGATAAGGGAATCTGCCCAATTTGCGAGGAGGAAGTGTCATAGGTGCATATTTTGGCAAGATGTAGGGGTACGGAAGAATTGAGAGAAAAATATTTACCGCGATCCTTTACCACCTCGAATGGAGAGTTAAGGGCATATTGGATGCTACTGATAGGCAGGGAAATATAGAGAGGATAGGTAAATTTCTACTTAAGGTAAGAGAGCTGCGATCTGAGAAGGCTGATAGTAGGGAAGGGGCGTAGTGTTGGCGCTTTATATTTTATGTTTTTTTCACTTATTGCTAGTGTGCTATATATATTATCTTA
Organism: Deroplatys truncata; assembly: GCA_030765065.1. Taxonomy (NCBI): domain Eukaryota; kingdom Metazoa; phylum Arthropoda; class Insecta; order Mantodea; family Mantidae; genus Deroplatys; species Deroplatys truncata. The sequence goes on along the minus strand of CM060984.1, from coordinate 65,304,525 downwards.
ACTGTTGTTTACTATAATAGGGTACAATAATGCATCCGAATACGGTTTACCGCTGTTTTGGGGGTTGTGGATATTTAAGATGCTATATTTAAATATGTTTTACTTTCTTTCGCGCAATAGTGTTTTCTTGTAGTGATAACTTATGTCGTTTCTTTTTATTATTATTATTATTATTATTATTATTATTATTATTATTATTAATGTTGCTTACTATTCTGTGTATAGCAGCACGTACGATCTGCGAACCCGTGCGATTGATAGGGATCTATCTATGTATACTGTTATGTAAATAAATTAACTTATTAATTAATTAAAGGTTAAGTCAGATTTCAATGTTCATGCAGCGCTCCTGTTGTTATACTGCATCTGAGACCCCATGCTCCTAACCTTTCTGCTCTACCCATTTTTTCAACTGTGCATTAGATTAAAATCTGATGTATTACACTCACATGACTTTCTCCACTCTTGTAAAAATATTTTTACAAACGCTTATTCTCCATATGATTCATGTTAATCGAGATGTTAATCTTATTGCTAACTTTCTTGTAGATGCAAGGGGAATATGGTAGGTTTTAAGCGATAGTCAAATATTTTAAGAGCTGGTTGCTATGCGGAGTATTCCATTCTCTTTGTATTATCAGGACAAAAAAAAGAATAAGGAATTTGAGACAAAGTATAAGTATTGGAAAATTTAAGGCAATAACAAGCAATATCTCGAAAATGGTTTACTCAACATAAAAAAGTATATGACATAAATTGTGTATTTTAACGTGATCTACATTTCTTGTATAGTAAACTTTTGTCTGTCTCTTATGTTTGTGCAAATGTCATTGACAATGAAGAATGTTTTTGAAGACATTCCCAGAAAAATCAAAATATACATTTTATTTGTCATGAAAGTATCTTAAACATATGATATTTTAATCAAAATCATTAGAGCCATTTTTGAGAAAATCAAAATTTTAGAAAAAATGTTCCATGTAAAGGGTAATCTGGGGTGAGAGGATTTTCTTGAAAACCTTCATGTCGCATCTCTGGAAGATACTGAACCTAAATACCAAGTTTGGTGTTTATCCGACTGTTGTTTCTGAGTTATGCTCACAGACACACACACACACACACGCGGACATGTTTCCAAAAATGCTTTTTTTGGATTCAGGGGGCCTCAAAACATATATTTCCGGTAAAATCTCGGTATCGAATTTTTAGTTGGAATGCAATACTTCCCCTACTTACTGTACGTAGTAGAGAAAGTAAAAATATTTGTGTGATATTCTTTTCAACTTCGTGCACCACACGCACTGAGGTATGGGATTACACCTGGCAAATAAGAAGACGAACGTTAGAATACAGGTTTAATAACGTACTTATTTTAATGCAGATTAATTACAAAGTGCTTGAGCTTCTTAAAGCTGAAATTACACATGTTTGCCAAGAATACGGGGAAGCAAAGAGTGGCGCTAATCAAAACGCTCCTCGTCATGACAGGCTATAAACGTATAAAAGTTGTTAATTAGCATGAGGATAAAAGCTGGCTGTCAAGCAAGACTCCCTGAATGCACGAGCGTTCAAGTACAACTGTCACTTGTTTTGACACCTGGCAGTTTGTTATTAACACTTCTCTACGTTTTCAAAAGAAAAAAAACAACAAGAAATCGACAATGTTTCTACACTTTTTTTCTAAGCAGGAGTCTTTTAAGCTCGTTATTACTCTCTATTACGACTATTATAGCAGCATAATCCCCAGCTTCACTCGGATTATTTCACTTTTTCTTGATCTTCTTTCTCTTTCTTTCTTTTTTTCCCTAACATCCGTTGAGATGCTGTTTATTTCAAATGCATTCCATTCGTTTAATATTCTTCTTAATGCGGATGAAATGTATCTTAATGCATCATGTGTATTCTTATAATTGGAGGATTTATTAAGGCAGCCTTTACTTCTATAACGACATTGGAGTGTTGTTAACGCATTTGCCATTGGGTTCCACATAAGGTTTATTTTTCAAACGTAGAAAACGTCCTAAAATCTCTATTACACACACACACACACACACACACACACACACACACGCACAATGTTCATATACAGTGCCTTTCCTTTACACTGTGGCCGCTGCAGCTCGGACTACCGCCAAAAGTTATAATATCCGCGCAACCGTCTCAAGTTGTGATTCTTACAATTGCAAATACAATGATAATAAGCACATATTTTATCATAAGAAATTTTGGAAGTGTTGTCCTTGTCTATCCGCATATTTCTGGCATCTTCTCAGGAAATTTTCATTCACAGTCAAGAGTACGAGGGACATCCAGAAAGTAAAGATCGATTTGGCTAACTAAATAGTAACACAAAACTTTATTTACAAGGATACAGTATCTTAGTCTATTTCTCAATGTAATCCACATTGCTATCGAGGCCTTTATTGTAACGTGGTACCAGTTTTTCAATGCCGATGTTATACTCTTCTACCACCAAAGACTGTCACTGCCTCTCTGAGATCTTCATCGGTTGGAAACTCTTTCCCACCGAAGAAGTTTTGTTGCTGCTGCGTATGGAAAGCCAGTTTGAAGAAGATGTATTATAGTTCAACTGTTGGGGAGCCGAACTTGAAGTAGTTGCAACCGTAAGTATGGTAAAAAGTTTCCGGTGTCCTTTGCCCCAAGTTTAAAAAATATTAACTTTGTAATTTTGATTGTTTCTTTAAATATTATATATTTATGTTTGCCTCGGCTGCGTCAGCATTTGTATTTTTTTAGAGACATGAATGTCTTAGCAGGGAGTGGTGCGACTGAAGAATGTAGGCTTACACAGATTATAATTTTACTTCACTCCTTTTATTAATGCTTGATACGATTTAAATAACACTTCACTGGTAGAGAGAGAGAGAGAGAGAGAGAGAGAGAGCTGTGAGATTTGTTTTTTTTTTATTAAATACTTGCACTTTTTAACACTTAAACTATGTTTGTCTCACACAAAATATGTATTAAATTTCTCGAGGACGCATCTCGCGTCCGGTTAGGAACACTGTCTACAAGCAAATGACTTCCGAATTTTTAAATGTTGCTCCATTTTAGTTTCTGATTGGCTAATCCTAGTCCAATAGAATACCTTCATTTAACCAAAGCTTCTTTCTGGTTGTTGATTGGCTATTTTATAAACTGTCACAAAAATTACATCATTGCTTCCAAAAATCACAAGTAGCATTATTAAACTTTCAAATTCATTATTGCCTCAAGGTTAACTCATTGTTAGCAACTTTTAACCTATTATTCTCACAGCTCCTACATTATTAAATTACGTAATATATTCACATAACATTATTACATGTATACAATAATACAAACATATACAATGACTGTAATATACACTTTTTATATCTTGTTACATACGCATATTGCTTTAAGGCAGGCTGTTATTGAATTTATATATTATATAATTAGACTGAAATCATTTAAGTGTTACAAATACTGCCTCACCACGCAAAAAGAACTTTAGTTTCGGAGACAAGTGAATATCCTGAATTCTTTCATCAACATTTGTTTTCAACTCATCCGTATTGAGTCTTCGTCGTGCACACTGGTTAAACATTATGCATCATTTCCTCACTGAAGACTCATTCATTGCATTATCACCATACACTTGCATTATTTGCCTATAAATTACTGTTGGCTGAACATTTCGTGCATTCAAAAAATGAATCACACTTCGCACTTCACATTTGGCGAGATTTTCAATTGGCACCGGCATTTGGATATGTTGTAGAGCAGACAGGCCTGACCTCACTGCAACGAAACTCAACTCACACGAGGTGGAGTAAGGAGTTTGAGGGTTTTTTGTTTTTATTTATGGACGCTCTTTAACTGCTGTGTTCCTTAGCGTCCCATTCTATATTGGGCGAGAAAGACCAATAAGTTTGCTCAGAGGCCTCTTTATCAGACTTGAGGTTCTTTTACGTGCCATAAATCTACGTCACGGGACCATCGGCTTTACTTCCCTTCCGAAGGAAGCCATGCTAAGGATTTTTACACCCGAAAAAAATTCATCGCCCTCAGACAGATTTGAACCCACAACCTCGGGAACTAGAGGCTAGCGTGATACCCACGGAGGACATGTGGAGCAAGGAGCTAACTAGCATGCATGCAATTGTGGTGGTGGGGGACTGACACCGAGCGTGATGTGCAGTTGTTCTTTACTTTCTGGACGTCTCTCGTACAATATCCAAAATTCAGTGAATTTCTCACCTGATGTTTGCTTTTAGTTCTTACACTGTGTGGGAGTTTACTGCATACGAGGGGCACTATTTATAGTTTGAGCCTTGGCAACCCTGAATGTGTTAGGTGCCATCTGAAGTTTCCAATGGAAAGCTTGACGTTTTTTACCATAATCTACGTCAAACATTTTGTCAATAGAGCGTCATTTGTTTTGTTTACACTAACTTTAAAATTGTGTGTCAACAAAAACATGGAATTGACGCGTGAAAATGTCCATGCAATGATTTATTACGACTTTCGACGTTAATTATCAAGACAAGAGTGCATCGATCAACTAACTTCCACATTTGGCGACGAAGCTCCATCCTTTGCCACTGTGAAACGCTGGTATAACGAATTTAATCGTGGCCGCCGTTCGCTCAATGATGAAGTTCGCGAAGGTCGTCCAAAATCAGTTGTTGTGCCAGAAAAAATTGATGCTGTGCAAAAACTAATAATGAAAGATCATCATGCGACATACTGTGAGATTGAGGCAACCCTAGGTATTAGTTTCACCAGCATATATAAAATATTGCATGATTATTTAGCCTTGAAAAAGGTTTGCTCTCGTTGGATCCTACATAATTTGACACAATCTCAAAAAGATGCTCGTATCGATTGGTGTAGAAAAATGCTCAAGAAATACAATGGCGGTGCCTCAAAAGACATATATAAGATTGTAACATGTGACGAATCATGGATCTATGCATATGAGCCGGAACGTAAACAGCAGTCGACTGTATGGGTGTTTCAAGATGAAGGAAATCCAACAAAAGCTGTTTGCACTCGAAGAACTTCGAAGTAAATGGTCGCCTGCTTTTTCAGCAAAACTGGCCATGTGGCAACAGTGCCTTTAGAGGAACGTAAAACGGTCAATGCCGAATGGTACACAACCATTTGTTTGCCGGAAGTCTTCAGTGAAGTAAGGAAAACCAAAAAGAACCGTAGGATCATTCTTCATCAAGACAATGCGAGCGCACACACATCTCGTCTAACAGAGTATTTGAAGGCTTAAAAGATCGAATTGATGGGTCATCCGCCATACAGTCCTGATTTGGCACCCAATGAGTTCTTTTTGTTCCCGAACATCAAGAATAAATTGCACTGACAACGATTCTCGTTGGCAGAAGAAGCCGTTGATGTCTTCAAAAACCACGTTTTGGAGGTGTCTCAAGAGGATTGGAATAAATGCTTTCACAAATGGTTCAAACGGATGCAAAATTGTATTGATGATAAAGGAGAATATTTTTAAAAACAATAAAGTAGTTTTCAATCAGTTTTCTTTTAATTATTAGGCTCAAAACATAAATAGTGCCCCTCGTACACCTTATTTTTCAACACAGATAAATTTCTGTAATTGGATTTGGCAAAAGAATGGAGTAACTGAACCACGCTTAATATTCTTCTCTGACGAAGCATGGTTCCATTTACATCGCTATATTTCATTACAAAACAACAGATATTGGAGCACAGGGAAACCCGATTTTACACACGAGATCCTCTTGCATGGCGCGAAAATTGGTGTGCAATAAAATAGGACCGGCATTGTTTTTAACAAACAATAAATGCAGAGAGGTACAGGAATAACTTGCACCATTTTTTGTGAAGCGGACCAACCTTGAATATAAGTCTGATTTTCCGAACAAGACTTGGCTATTGCACATACAGCTGGAGAGTCATTAAATTTAATTCAGGACAATTTTTAAGATTAGTGTAATTAGCAAAGAATCATGGCCCTCGCGAACCACTGATTTAACTGTATGTGATTCTTATGTATGGGGGAAGTTGAAAAATAAGGCGTGTGCAACAAACTCATGCACTGGAAGAAATAAAGATGAAACATCAGGCTAGAAATTCACTCAATTTTGGATGTTGAACTCTCCATGTGAATGAAAATTTCCCAAGATGTCAGAAATATGCTTATCATTGTAATTGTAACCGTAAATATGAGCACGTGAGGAAGTTGCGAGGATATTATAACTGTTTCGGCGGGAGCCCGAACTGCGGCGGCTGTATAGCTTCTCTTCATAAACCTCTAACATTAAATTTACCTTTCAGTATGTTTAATTGAACACCGTAAACTGCATTATCGTGAGAATAACAGTGGCTTCTGTGTATATTTTGCACTTTTCTGCCTTCTGTACACTAAATGCTTCCCAATTGAAACAGTTTATGAGAATGTTTGTTCAATCTTTCATAGATTTGTATAAAATGCTTTGAAATGCAGATACGTTTAACAGGAGCGTGGTTTCCCTTCCAAGTGGGTGGGGAAATGACACTGATGTGTAGGCCAGGTTTGCCACTGAGTAAAATGTGTGCTCAGTCCCCAATGCCGCTGCGAAATGTTTATTGCACTACAGGAACAACATTAATTTTGCTAGTGGTTTAACTAACACATGTCTTTCGTGTATACATAAGCGGGAACACACTCATTTAAGTTTGAATGAAACAAGCGTTTGCTTAATATAAAGATCAAAAGGTGCAGACGTTTATATATAATTCAGGTGCGTACGAAGTAAGCAAGGAATAGGAAAAGGGGTATCTTTGTTTAAAACGTTTTAAGGAATTGAAACTAAACGAAGTAAGCGATTTCATCTACAAATTTAATAAACAAATAAGCTGTATTATATTAACGTACTCCTTTAAAGGTGAAAGACATATGTAGCTTTGATTCAACTATTAATATCAAACTTAGCACAAGTTTGGCAAGGGAGAGGCGAATGAAATAATGAAAGCAGAAGGATATTAAGTTACACTCACGTTTTATTAACTGAATTATATACCTTTCATTTGATGCTTAGTATAACTTGCCCTTAGAGGTGGAAGATGAACCTTTCTTGCAATTTCCATCATATCCTACTTGTTACACAAATATACACACATAGGAGCCAGGGATAAAAGCTGTGGGGTTTTCCATTAGGACAGTACCCATTTTATCCTGCTTCCCTAGAACGGAGTGGGTAAAGCTACCCAGCTACACGTTCCGCTCCACTTATGGCATCAGCCCAATATGGAAAAACCTATCAGGGAGGACTACCGAATAACCTTGGTGGGGGCGACAGTGTCTAGCCACCGTCTACCAGCTCTCACTCATGGTTGGTGCCGGAGAACATCTAGGCGCCTGACAACCCCAGCCAGGCGTGCCCAATCTCCCATCGGTTTCGGGAACCACTTTCCCGCCGAGTCCAACCCAATCCGCACAATTCCTATCCGGGAGGGGCTCGAATGTTCGGCCCGGCGTACTTCTAGTAACGTCAGAAGTACCATGAGTGCTAAGGCTCCGCAGCGCCCTCATTTCGGCAGTTGAAGGGGTCGGAGCCCCCTCCCCTTATGGAATTGCTGCACAACTCCATATATTGCTTCTTGAGTCTCTTCTCTGCTACTGTCTGTAATAACAGCAGCAACCCAACCATCTTTCTGTCCCGCAGCTTTATCGTGTGACAGCTCACTGCGCGTTCATTTGCCCAGCGAGGCCTCATGCCAGCCTTTACCGAAATTTCCAACCATTTTCATTTATTCTCTCCCACAATGCTACCAATGAAATAATATGTCCACCTTTGATGATTCCTGCATGTTGCATTATTTGTTTTTGAATATCCAATAAAAGGAAACATAAAACAACCTATAATGTTTATAACTTAAATACGAATCCATTATAGCGAGCGGGTGAGATACACCGCGGCTGTGTGCGTGCGCGCGCTCGCGTGTGTAGTCAGTTATTCAAACCGCTGTTGCAACGTCTTAACTCCAACGCATATTACGATTTGTACGAAATAAAAATGCTAAGTTGTGTCAAAAGGGGCGCTTTAGGAAGAAAGATATAGATTAGTTTATAATCTTTAATATGCTTAAAATATCTTCATTAAACACTCCGTATATGAATTATAACGTGACGAAAAGTGCGTGAAGCTTGTTTATTTTTCTATTGAAATAAAATTTCACAGAATAAAATGATATTATAATTATTAGTCATTTTAAAATATGAGTATTGTACTTACAATGATCAAACAAATTAAACAAGAAATTTCAAGTTAATAAGACTGCACAAAAGCTAAAAATACAACTTTTGGAAAATTGTCGCCATTTAGTTTCCCCTTAAACCAGTGAGGTGGTGCAGCGGTAGTGTGTGTGACTCGCATTCGGGAGGTCCCGGGTTCGATCCACGACGACCGCTCATTCTGTCCCATAGATTCTTCGTGGTTTCCCCGTGTCGGCAGGCAAATGCTGGGATAGTTCATATTCTACCACGATTTTCCTGCCCCTAATTTCCTGTACCCATCATCTTCCTTATCTATTTCAGGGCTGTAGGACCAGGTGGCGGTGTTCGGCGGACTGCGGCTGGACGGTCCCTGTGAGCTCTGTGGGGGTTTCTTCACTGGCGTAGTTGCGGTACTGCTCAGTTAAATCTCGCCTCTGAATGGGCCACGCCCCGGGGAACTTCAGGGGTTCGATGGCTTGTGGTTGGTTATAGCAGCGTCGGCTGCGTTCGATCTGGAAACGTTACGCATCCCGCCCATGCTTGTGCCTGTCATCTGACACTTCCATCCATCTATCCATCCATCCATCCATCCATCCATCCCTCCCTCCCAGGGCCCTCAGAGAAGCAAAAAGGGGCGTTGTGGCCTACTTGTGGTGCTCCGACCCTTTAATCGTTTATGTTAACAAAAAATGTCCCATGTAAAGGGTAGTTTGTGGTATCTTGAAAATCTTAGTGCCGCGTGTTTGGAAGATACTGAACTTCAATGGCCTGTTTTGTATGTGTCCGACATTACACACGCGCGCGCGCCGCGGAGCTTCTTCTGTATATACTCGTATATTTTTACTTTCTCTACTACGTATAGTAAGTAGGGGAAGTATTGTATTCCACCCAAAAATTCGATACCGAGATTTCAACCGAAATATATGTTTTGAGACCCCTGAATCCAAAAAAATCATTTTTGGAAACATGTCTCTCTCTCTCTGTGTGTGTGTGTGTGTGTGTGTGTGTGTGTGTGTGTGTGTGTCTGTCTGTCTGTCTGTCTGTCTGTGAACAGCATAACTCAGAAACGAACAGTCGGATAAACACCAAACTTGGTATTTAGGTTCAGTAACTTCCAGAGATGCGACACGAAGGTTTTCAAGAAAATCTCCCCACCCCAGATTACTCTTTACTTGGAAAATTTTTCGAAAATTTTAATTTTCCCAAAAATGGCTCTAACGATTTTGATTAAAATATCATATGTTTAAGATATTTTCAGGACAAATGAATGTATATCTCGAATTTTCTGGGAATGCCTCCAAAAGTATGCTTCATTGTGAACGACTTTTGCATAACTGGTAAACCATAAGAGATAGACAAAATTTTACTGCACAAAAAATATAGATCGTGTTAAAATACACAATTTATGTCATATACCTTTTTGTTTTGTTGAGTGAACCATTTTCAGATATTGCTTGTTATTCCCTTAAATTTTCCAATTCTTATACTTTTTCTCAAATTCGTTATTCATTTTTTTTGTCCTGGTAATACAAAGAGAATGGAATACTCCACATAGCAACTAGCTCTTAAAATATTTGACTATCGCTTAAAGCCTATCAATTCCCCTTGCATCTACAAGAAAATTAGCAATAAGATTAACATCTCGATATCTCGATTAACATGAAACATATGGAGATTAAGCGTTTGTAAAAATAGTTTGTACAAGAGAAAGGAAAGTCATGTGAGTGTTACACATCAGATTTTTTTTGTATTATCAGGGGACTTGAGGTATGTATATGGAATTTTTGTTTGGGATGCTCATCTTCCTCTACCTGTTATAATTCAGGATAGTTTACTATACTGACGAGCATTACTAGACAATCTGTTGTTAATTGCAAAGTATAAACGGAGAATCAGAAGCAGTGATTTAAACTGCACGCTCAGTATCGTAAATCGGCTTAGGGGATCATTATTTACAGCACTGCAAATTGGGACGCATAAAAAGGGCGAAAAGCTTCCAGTGCAAATAACGTGGATCGCTGGCTGTGTTACTTTACATGCAAATATGCATCACACTCGTAAATGAGCGCCGTCCTTTATACAGATTTTGTTTTGCAATTGCCCCTTTCCAGATCACCGACCAGAGAGAGAGGCTGTGGGCGAGAAACCAACAAGAGAGCTGTCGAAAACACCGTCTGATACCCATAACGAGCTTTGTCTGACATTTTTTGTTATAGACAGGGGCGTTGCGTGTTTGTTAATGTTACCTTTGTTTGATCTCTTGAATAAAACAACTGAGCGTGCTTCCCTAACAGTTCTTTTGTTTGTTCATTAAAGCGTTTCCAATCTCTGGAAATCTGTAGGAGAGCTTGATACCTGTTTGAGTTATGTAAATAATTAGTGTAACCTTTCAATACACTCTTGGGGACATAATAGGTGAGTGTCTCGGTTTTAAATGGAGGCTAAGTGGCGAAAAATGCCAGAAAATGACATTTTAATTTTTTTTATGTAGTCTTATAACTTCGATTTTACTCTTAAATTTGATACACATTTTATCGTTTCAGACACAATACTTATATTTGCCACAAACTGTTTGAAATGCTACTGCTCCTGTTATTTATTCAGAAAAAAATCTTTCAGCTTTCCTAAAATAGGAACTGCCAAACAGACGAAGCTTAATATTTTACAAACGTTTATATGAAACAAGAATCGCACAAGAAGGCAAAACATGGTTATCACTAAAATAAAATTCAATCTTGAGTAAACCATCAGGGGAAAATTGTATTTTAGGGGGAAACAATTATTAAAAGTAGGGCCTTTCTTATACATGTGCTAAAATGGAATTAATTCGAGTATAGATACTTTTGGAGAATTTTGATTGAACCTTCAAGGGCAAACACTGCAATGCTGTGTATAAAATTGGCCTTGAGACTGGATGATGTGCAAAACTCAGCAAAGTGACTAGGTATGGTTCCTCATGCCCCAATCACCAGCCCAATAACTTCAATTGAAGATAAATTGTAGGGCATGGCAGGCTCGTAGATTCGACATTCTTCACTATGTGCTTCAACTGTTGTTGCTCATTCTGCTCCATTTACACAGTTGGATATCAGGATGATGAGCCTGTTGGAATGGCGAGTATGTTGATCCGACGAGAGGAGCTTCTTGAAAGGGTCCATATACTTTTTCAAATACTGTATGGCCTCTCAGTTTTAAGGCTTCAGCAATAGTGTATCTTATTTTATGATGCCGACAATTCCGCAGCGTCTCTCCGAAAGGACAGGCGCCCAAAACGTGGCCAACGGTTTCCATGTCACTATCGCAATGCGACAGTGGTTAACGTCTCACCTTGCTGGTATAGTATGTAGCGGACAAACATTGGCAGTTATTATTATGCGGTTTTCTCCAATCACTGCTTATAAGCTGCTCAGATTGTCGGATCATTTAGTACCTGGAGTGCACTGCTTGTATAGTAAAACCCCTTTACCTTTCTGAGAGAGGGTGCACCAGGATTGAAGTTCACACTCTCTCAGTTCTATTCTAAGTACCTTAACTCTCAATGGTTCATTCGGAATATTCTCAAGTTCGAGTTTCTGCAGTTTCTGTTCTGTGAATTATGCACGACTTCACAGAGAAAAACTTAACTCCCACACAGTTTGGATTAGAGAGGTAAACTTTAGCCCATCTTTTAGGGAAGTTTTGTTCCACATATTGGTACTATTATTAAACGTGGAAGCTTCCGTGAATGACATTTTAAATGAGCCGTTTTCTCAGAAACTATTGCAGATAGCCAAATCAAATTTTAAGACCATAAAAACAACCTCTACGTTATGTGGGGATCTATTTTGATGTTAATAAGTTGTTGGGTTATTTTTAAAAAAATCTGATGTGTTACACTCACATGACTTTCTCTACTCTTGTACAAACTATTTTTACAAACGCTTATTCTCCATCTACTTCATGTTAATCGAGATAAACATTTGCAGACTCTATCTTATTGCTAATTTTCTTGTAGATATAAGGGGAATATATATTTACAAGGGCAATATAGAAATACAGTAGCCTTTAAGCACATACATATCTCTTAATAGCTGGTTGCTAGGTGCAGCACCATTCCTTTTCTCATAGATTAATACTCTTTGCATATCCAAGACAAAAAAATGAATAACGGATTCCCATTTGAGAAAATAAGTATTGAAAAATTTAAGGGAATAACAAGCAATATCTCGAAAATGGTACACTCAACAAAAAAATGTATATGACATAAATTGTGTATTTTAACGCGATCTACATGTTTTGTGCAGTAAAATTTTGTCTATCTCTTATGGTTTACCAGTTATGCAAAAGTCGTTCACAATGAAGAATGCTTTTGGAGACATTCCCAGGAAATTCAAGATATACATTTTATTGGTCATAAAAATATCTTAAATATATGATATTTTAATCAAAATCGTTAGAGACATTTTTGAGAAAATTAAAATTATAGAAAAATCTTCCATGTAAAGGGTAATCTGGGGTGGGGGGATTTTCTTGAAAACCTTCGTGTTGCATTCTTGGAAGATACTGCACCTGAATACCAAGTTTCGTGTTTATCCGACTGTTCGTTTCTGAGTTATGCTGTTCACAGACAGACAGACACACACACAGACACACAGACACACACACACGGACATGTTTCCAAAAATGTTTTTTTTGGATTCAGGGGTTCTCAAAGCATGTATTTCCGGTGGAATCTCGGTATCGAATTTTTGGGTGGAATACAATACTTCCCCTACTTGCTATACGTAGTAGAGAAAGTAAAAACATAATTGCTGATAAATTTTAATCACAGGATGGTATAACTGACAAACAAATCCTATCCTCATTAATAAACGAATTTATTTAACAGTGAACTTAGAAGGCATTCATTTACATTCTGTAAAAATTTCATTCTCATATTGCAAAAAAATTCTGAGCTAATGGGTCATGAATTTAGCATTAAATTAAATTGAGTTTTTTTGTTTATAGACACTCTTTATCTGGTGTGGTCCTTCGCGTCCCGTTCTATATTAGGCGTGAAAGACCGTAATTTTGCGCAGAGGCCTCTTCATTATGCTTGACGTTCTTTTTCGTGCCGTAAATCTACGACACGGGACCACCGGCTTTACTTCTCTTCCGAAGGAAGCCATGCTAAGGATTTTTACGCCCGAAAAAATCCATCGCCCTCCGCCAGTTTGAACCCGCGACCTCGGGAACTAGAGGCTAGCATAGTAACCAAAGCACCACGGAGGACGACCATGATGATGAATTTAGCAGATTTAACATTGGCGGGATAATGTTTTTGGTCTACCCATTCGTGCGCTCAAGTGTTCGAGCCCCCCCATGGGGATGCGGATTTGTCTGCCCTTGTGTAAGTATCACCGAGCAGGATGGCTCGGGTGGTAACGTCTGTGGCTCGCATTTGAGTGGTCCCGGATTCAAACCCTCGGGGCCGACCAATTTGACTGAAGGTTTTTTCACTGTTTTCCTCGGTTGCTAGGCGAATGATGGGTTGGATAATTTGATCCGCGAATTTTCTTATGATCCCTTTCATCACTACATTTCTCACCGCCATTGGACTGAACACCCATCCTGGTCACGCTGTTATCCAGAGATTGCTTGCTCCTCGACAGGCTACTGACCCAAGGCATTGGCTTGTAACTCTTACAAAGAGGAGAGTATTTTGTTGAAGAAGAGGATCTTCCAAAGATCCGGCACGAAGATTTTCAAGAAAATTTTCCCACACCAAACTATTCTTTAAAGGGATCAATTTTCGAATTTTTTTATTTTCTCAAAAATGGCTCAAACGGTTTTGATTAAAATGCCATAGAGTTAGATATTTACATGACAAAATGTGATCTTGAATCTTCTGGAAATATCCTTAAAGTCCTTTTCATTCGGAATGAATTTGTATAATGTTGTATGAAAGGTAAACATTACGAGGTAGACAAAACATAGGTACTACACAAAAAATATAGATCTCTTTAAAACGCATAATCTATTTCAAATAATCTTATTACAATATCAGGCGTTTGCCAGGTATGCGTTAATACTGGTTTCAATTGTTCAATGCTTAATTTTTACTTTCTCTACTACGTATAGTAAGTAGAGGAAGTATTGTATTCCACCCAAAAATTCGATACCGAGATTTCACCAGAAATACATGTTTTGAGACCCCCTGAATCCAAAAAAAGCATTTTTGGAAACATGTCCGTGTGTGTGTCTGTCTGTCTGTGAACAGCATAACTCAGAAACGAACAGTCGGATAAACACCAAACTTGGTATTTAGGTTCAGTATCTTTCAGAGATGCGACACGAAGGTTTTCAAGAAAATCCCCCCACCCCAGATTACCCTTTTCATGGAAAATTTTTCGAAAATTTTAATTTTCACCAAAATGGCTCTAACGATTTTGATTAAAATATCATATGTTTAAGATATTTTCATGACAAATAAAATATATATCTTGAGTTTTCTGGGAATGTCTCCAAAAGTATTCTTCATTGTGAACGACTTTTGCATAACTGGTAAACCATAAGAGATAGACAAAATTTTACTACAAAAATGTAGATCGCGTTAAAATACACAATTTATGTCATATACATTTTTGTTGTTGAGTGAACCATTTTCGAGATATTGCTTGTTATTCCCTTAAAATTTTCAATACTTATTTTCTCAAATGGGAATTCGTTATTCATTTTTTGTCTTGGATATGCAAAGAGTATTAATCTGTGGCAAAGGGAATGGTGCTGCACCTAGCAACCAGCTATTAAGAGATACGTATGTGCTTAAAGGCATTTCTATATTGCCCTTGTAAATATATATTCCCCTTACATCTACAAGAAAATTAGTAATAAGATATGCGAGTGGTATTACTTGTAATGTTTATTACTTGTGATGTTTGTGTATGTGTTTACTTCATGTGAAGCCATCTTGTGACGTCATTCATTTGTTCGGTTTGTAGCTCCATCTAGTGTTAGCAATTTGTGGTAGTATTAGTGTTTGAAAGAATTTTAAGTTTTGTTTACTGTCCTCCGGCTAGCTATTATTTCTCAGTCGAACATGTCTCTTGATCAGAGTGTGTAAACGGAAAGGAATCTTTTATCCAAATATAACACTGATGAAGAAATTTGTTTTACACATTTATTGTCAAACACGTTAACTATCACATTTACACATTGATCTTAACACTCGCCAAAATGAAACTATTATAATAACTTCTTACTGATCACTCTTAATTTGCGTACTTCAACTTTTTGTATAATTAACCTTACAACACTTTAGATTATTCATAATTCTGCTGTGCGTAACTTGTGAATCGATACCCGACGTTTGCCGTACAAATACTTTCGACGAACTGACTGACTGAAGGCGACGTGTAATGTATTGAGATTTTCGGTGAACTGAGCATGACGCCACCTCTAACCTACCCTATTTATACTCCTGCATTCAGATACGCCTAAATATTATAACTGAGCTGCAATTGGCTAATAAAACGCGCCAACATTAGCGTCAATTTTAATATCCAATGAAAATAATGAATACATATGCTTTAGGGAGAAAATATTCCAGAAGGTTCTCAACGGAAAAAACGCGCCAATATTACGTAACTTCCTCGTTTCCAATAATGATAAACAGCTCACCCCCCCCCTCGCTGCATTATTGCGCTATTATTGACAGTTTCAGTAAGGCCGTATAAACTTATTTCCCAATAATAATTACAATTAATAAACATCTGAAATCAATGTCACATAAAAATGCATATTCATATTACAATCATTATTTACATTTAAGTAATTTATGATACAAATTACTGCATCAGATAGAGTCTGCAAATGTTTATCTCGATTAACATGAAGTAGATGGAGAATAAGCGTTTGTAAAACTAGTTTGTACAAGAGTAGGGAAAGTCATGTGAGTAACACATCAGATTTTTTTAATCCTGTCACAATTCACTTGTTTCTGCGATGTCATGGATAGAGTATGGAGTTTATAGTCAGAACGAGCCGCTTTTAAACACCTGACTGTCAATCTGGCTTCCTCTATCCCTTTGTACCTACAACGAAAGGTGTAATGACAATATATCTGCAAATTTTATTTAGAACGTGAAGAAGATAGAAAAATAAGCGTGTATAGGAATGGTTTATAGAAGCTATAAAAATGAAATGATAGTAGGTAGAGAAAGTCATGTGAATGTAATGTCTAAATTTTTTACGTTTTCTACTGCTTATTTATAGTAAATAGGAGAAGTATTGCATTTCTACCAAAAAAATTCGATACAGAGGTTTCACTATAAATACATGTTCTGAGGATGCTTGAATCTATAATAAAAATGTTTAGGAAAAGGCCCTATGTGTGTGTGGGGGGGGTGTATTTGTGAATAGCATAACTAAAAAACGAAATTAGTTATTTACCAAACTTGGTATTTTAGTTCAGTATCTCCCAAGGATGCCACTCGAAGACTTTAAGAAAATCCCCACCCCAAACTACCCTCTACGCGGAAAAACTTTTATTATTTTTTATTTTCACCAAAGTGACTAAGATTTTAATTAAAATACTATATACTTAAAATATGTGCATAATAAATAAAATATATGCATATGTTGAGTTTTCTGAAAATACCCTGTAAAGTCCTCTTCATTCTAAATGTTATTTGTAAAACTGGTAAACCGTAAGAGACAGACAAAACTCTAGTATCTAAACAAAAATTATAGATCTCGTTACGGTGTACAGTTATATCAAATATATTTTTTGTGTCGTTAACCATTTCCGAGATATTCTTTGTTATTAGTTTGAATTTTAAAATACCTATACTTTTCTTAGTGGCAAGTTGCTATTCCTTTTTCTTTCTTTTTTGTTTGCTGAGCATGATTAAAACATTTAAAAATTAAAATTGCATTTTAAAGTTATAGTGACACGTGTTTTAAAAACTGACTATCGTTTTACCTACATAATACGAAATGCCAAATGTTTAATGGAAAGTTATCTGTGTTAACAAGAAGTAGATAGAAGATTAAGCCTTTGTAAGAATAGTTTGTAGAAGAATTGAGAAAGCCACGTGGATGCGACACATCGGATCCTTTTAAATTCATTCCTCCAGTTTCTGGTATATAGCTTTTCTCCTCTTTCCTTCGAGATTCAATTAATTCGGCTCTCATGTTACATGAGGAGTGAAGTCTCCGGTTCTCTCTTCAAAGAGAGGAACGCATCTTTAAGCTTGGGGCCCTGTCTGTCAAGTACGTTGTTGATCCGATTATTCCAGCCTACAACAGCTTTAGTCGTACGATGTCGTCTTCTGTAGCAAGTTCACACTGTAAATGGCAATTTATTCATTTTCAAGCCATCTGCCGACGAAGAAATCGAAAAATTCACAAAACCTTGAGTTGAAGTAAGTGGTTTGTTACGTTATTTTTTTACCACGCTTTGGGCATCAGTTTGAAGTAGTTTGTTGTTGCTGCTACGTATGGAAAGATTTTGAAGATGACGTATTATATTTCAACTGTTGGGGAGCCGAACTTGTAGTAGTTGCAACCGCACGTATAGTAAGCAGTTTCCGGTAGTCTTCGCCCCAAATGTACTTTCAGGTGGCCTTTGCCCCAAGTTTAAGAAAAAATTAACTTTGTAATTTGATTGTTTCTTTAAGTATTAAATATTTATGTTTGCCTCAGCTGCGTCAGTATTATTGTTAGAGACATGGAAGTCTTGGCAGGGCGTGATGCGGCAAGAATGTAGGCTTACACAGATTTTAAGTTTTAATTCACTCCTTTTTATTAGTACGTGATACTAGAGGTGTGAGATTCTTTTATTTAATACCTACACTTTTTAACACGTCAACTATTTTCGTCTCACACGAATACGTAATTAATTTCTCGAGGACACATCTCGCGTCTGGTTATGACCACTGTCTAGAAGCAACACGTCTGGTTATGAGCACTTTTTGTAGGCAATTGAATTGGTTTCAACCGTTAAACTTGTAAATTTCTGTATTTCAAATCTCTGATTAGCTATTTTTACTCCAATAGAACACCTGCATTTAACTAAAGCTTTTTCCGGTTGTTGATTGGCTATTTTTATAAACTGTCACTAAAATTACATTAATGCTTCCAAGAATGACAAGTAACATTTAAACTCTCAAACTCATTATTGCCTCATGGTTACCTCATTGTTAGCAACTTTTAACCTATTTCTCACAGCTCCTACATTATTAAATTACGTAATGCATTCACATAACATTATTGAACATGTTTACAATAATATAAGCATACGCAATGACTGCTACATACATTTTACAAATTATTACATACACATATTGCTTCAAGGCGGGCTGTTATTTAATTTACATATTATATAATTTGACCTCGTAGACCTCCAACCAACCAACCATCTGATACGTCTTCTGGCTCCTTTCTCCAAATACAATCTTATTGTGGAAGAAGTGGTCACTTATTTCCGTCGATTTTTGCTTGCCTAGTAAGTAGAGAAAGTAATGCATTCCACTCAAAAATCGATACCGAGGTTTCACCGGAAATACATGTTTTGAGGACCCCGAATCCATAAAAAAGCAGTTTTAGAAAAACGCCCGTGTGTGTGTGAACAGCATAACTCAAAAACGAAAAGTCAGATAAAACTGGTATTTAAGCTTAGTACCTTTCAAAGGTGCAACATGAAGATTTTCAAGAAAATTCTTCCACCCCAAACTACCTTTTACATGGAAGATTTTTCAAAATTGTTTATTTTCCGAAAATGGCTGTAACGGTTTTGATTAAACTACCATATATTAAATATATTTACACGACAAATAGAATTTATACCTTTAATTTTCTAGGAATAGCCTTTGAAGTCCTCTTCATTCTAAAGGAAGTTTGTAGAATCTTGTATAAATGGTAAACATTAAGCGATAGACGAAAAAGTATCGCATAAGAAATGCAGATCTCTTTAAAACACACAATTTAATTCCAATAATTTTTTTTGTGTCATCAACTATTTCCGAGATATCCGTTATTAATGGCTCGAATTTTTGAATACTTAGCCATTCTTTTGAAGTCCTGTCGATTTTCAGTTGCTACTCACGATTGCATAGAAACAGTGGAATTTTAAGGCTAGCATATGGCGTCCAGTTCTTAAACATTTGACTGTCGCTGTTCTCTTTGTGTTTATAATGAAACGTATAATGTAACTATTTCCGGAAAGATTATATGATTAAAATTAGGTGGATAGGAAGATAAACTATCGTAGGAATATTTCTATACCCACTAATAAACGATACAGGGTAGAGAAAGGCACGTGAATGCAGAACAACAGTTTAACTCTCGTTTTTACTACAAACGGCACCACAGGCCGTGATATATGAAATTATGATAATTTGGATAGGAAATTTGGGAAGTAAACGTTAGAATATGCCAGTTATGAGGATTGAGGAAAACCTGGAAAAAACCTCAGTCAGGGAGGATCGTCCTAGCGGGTTTTGAACCGCAGACCTCCCGCTTATGAGTCCGTGTAATAACGACCTCGGCTATTATATCCGTAAGAGAAACACCTTCAGTGTATTGCTGTCAGCGTGGCCAGGTGTACCGGTAACTGTTGAGCACAAGATTTATAGGGTATTTGGAAGGAAAGGAAAGAGGAATAGAAAGGTTTTGATGCTGTTTTGGCGCTTTTTATTGGGGAATAGTGGTGTCATGGTGGCTGGTACTGCGTAGCAAACTCGCTGCTTATGAGTGCATAGTAATTAATGGTGGAGTTCTCCGCTGTGGGGATAAGGTAACTGACACGGCCGAAGCCCTGACAGGGACCTTGGACGGTGGTGTTTTGGGATTCAAGGAGTGAGATTTTTGGGTACCGTGCCCGGGCCTGTTACTTCCCGGCAATGGCCATAGTGAGGTGGTGTCGGTGGTGCTGTGGCGTTCGTCTGTTGTGTTGAGCTGGTGGTTGTTGCAGGACGTGTTGTTCGATAAAGTTGCGTATAAGTAAGTAGCTCTCCTCCAGCTTGTGGTGATTATCCTGTAGTTGGCGGAGGCTGTTGGTGATGTCTGTGTTGGTACGCAGTTGCTGTTCCCTGATGTCGGCGATGGAAGCCTCGATGGCAGTCAGCCGCTCGGCACAGTCGTCGGTGGTGTCTGTAGCATCCAGATAGCTTTCAATGCGGTACAGCTTACGCTGAATCGATGGCAGCAGGTCTGGATCGTCATAGTGAGATAACTCATCGATTGAAGTCCTCAATCTGTTGAGATTTCCTGTGGCGCTGGCGTATGTTCGGTTTGAGGTGCGTTGTTTCGCTTCGATGCCTGCAAACCGCCGGTTGGCGGTCTGCCGAAGCGCTTCCAATTTCTGGTTGAGTGTTGCGACCTCTGCCTGTATGGTGGCTGAGACCGCCAGAAGTTCTGTGATGGATGCCTCTATTGCTGACAGTGTGTTAGATGTGGCCGTGTTGGTGTTTGTCGGCGTCGTTTCTGTCCCGGCGAGGGAAAGCTGAGGTGGAGCGTCTTGTTGTGTCTGTTGTGGTGTTGCTCTTCTAGGATAGAGCGGGCAGCAAGCTTGGCCTGTGAAGTGATCCAGCCTGCAGCAGGTGGCGCAGAATCTTCTACGACGAGAGAGATCATGCTACTTGCGGGCGGACGTCAAGGCTGGAGAGCCACAGCAGTGGCAGCGTGGTGAATTACTGCAGTGTGCCGGCGAGTGCCCATACTGGCAGCAGCGACGGAACGGTGGTGTCCATTGTGTGCGGCTGTCTTCAAAGCGGATGTGGTACCGAGAAGCTCCACGCCCGTTTGAAGAGCGGCGTCGTATTGCGCCTTGTTAAGGAAAACAAGGTGCCCCAGTGGAGATGGCCCATTCCTCGAGACAATCCTGGTTGCCTTCGCCATTGAAGGCCAGCGTTGCTGGAGTTGCTCAAGGAGGATCTGCGTCGGTAGGTTTCTCTGCACCCCAACCGCAACAGTACTGAAGCGGCCTTCTTGGTCGGTGGTGTTGTCCAGAGAAAATCCAGTGTTGTCGGGAGAGGCGATGTGCTGCGTCGGCGGTGACGATCGGTGGAGCTGCGTCATCGGTCACTATTGCCGGTGCTGGAGTGGTGTCGCTGGCGGCAGGTGGCGAAGGTCCGGCATGGCGTTGTTGCCACAGCCGGGTGCAGATTCCATGCCAGTCTATGATGGGAGGCTTCTCTCTGGAGTCAAAGTGTCCAGAAAGTTAGCGACCAGCTCTCCCGGGAAGCAGCTAAACGACCCGAATATTCGCTAATGTCATAAATTTACTTGTGTGCGCAATTGTCGCATTTTCTTTCCACTCACCGTCAAGGAGCCTGGGCAGATGGCGATTACAGGTCCAGTAAACCAGCATTTTGGCTTCAGTTCTATTTCTGGTTGTCAGATTCGTTCAAGAGGTCTCGAGTTCAAACCTCGTTTGGGATAAATTAACTGAATAAGTTTATTCCGAGAGATTCCCTTATCCTCAGAAAATGAGTCTAGTAGCTCTAAACACTAAGGATCCCCGGCTCATTGAGAATCATTTCATTCATTCATCGTCTGATATGACCTAACAAGTTAAAGAACGTTTGCTTCACACACATACAAAATAAACACCGCATTTCTCCTTATCTGTTGGCTAATCGCCCAACTCTGTCGTACACATGTGGGTGTTAGATCGGCAGCCAACTTGGTCGGTATGGCCTATGCTGAGAAGTCATTAACACTATTATGATTATGCAGGGTCTATGACCGTTTCAATCGTAAATCTTTTCTGCTTTTTAAGTGATTCAGGAAGTGTCAGATGTTTTGGACATTGTGTTTTTCATGAAAGTAACTTTTGTAATTCAACATATATTCGATCGCTGTGTTTTTATAATTTAAAGTATTAATAATTCGCACGTTTTAAAGAATATTTTAGAAATAGCATTATTCATTCTGGCATCAAAATTACAGAGCGAACTGGTCTAGCACGGGGCTATAGAGAATGTATGCTCTCCGAACATCAAAGAAGTACACTACGTGATCAAAAGTATCCGGACACCTGGTTGAAAATGACGTACAAGTTCGTGGTGCCCTCCATCGGTAATGCTGGAAGTCAATATGGTGTTGGCCCACACTTAGCCTTGATGACAGCGTTTACTCTCGCAGGAATACTTTCAATCAGGTGCTGGAAGGTTTCTTGGGGAATGGCAGCCCATTCTTCACGAGGTGCGGAACTCAGGAGAGGTATAGATGTAGGTCGGTGAGACCTGGCATGAAGTCGGCCTTCCAAAACATCCCAAAGGTGTTCTATAGGATTCAAGTCAGGACTCAGTGCAGGCCAGTCCATTACAGGGATGTTATTGTCGTGTAACCACTCCGCTACAGTCCGTGCAGTATGAGCAGGTGCTTGATCGTATCGAAAGATGTAATCGCATCCCCGAATTGCTCTTCAACAGTGGGAAGCAAGAAGGTGCTTAAAATATCAATGTAGGTCTGCGCTGTGATCGTGCCACGCAAAACAACTAGGGGTGCATGCCCCCTCCAGGAAAAACACGACCACACCATAACACCACCACCTCCGAATTTCACTTTTGGCACTACACACGCTGGCCGATGACGTTCACCGGGCATTCGCCATACCCACACCCTGCCATCGGATCGCCACATTGTCTACCGTGATTCGTCACTCCACACAACGTTTACCACCGTTCAATCGTGTAATGTTGACGCTCCTTACACCAAGCGAGGCGTCGTTTGGCATTTTCCTGCGTGATGTGTGGGTCGTCCATGGAATCCAAGGTTTCTCACCTCACTGTCATAGTACTTGGAGTGGATCCTGATGCAGTTTGAAATTCCTGTGTGATGGTCTGGATAGATGTCTGCCTATTACTCTTTACGACACTCTTTAAATGTCGGTGGTCTCTTGTCAGTCAGCAGACGAGGTCGGTCTGTACACTTTTGTGCTGTACATGTCCCTTCACGTTTCCACTTCACTATCACATCAGAAACAGTGAACCTAGGGATGTTTAGGAGTGTGGAGATCTGGCGTGCAGACTTCTGATACAAGTGACACCCAATCACCTGACCATGTTCGAAGTCCGTGACTTCCACGGAGCGTCCCATTCTGCTGTTTCACGATGTCTAATGACTACTGAGGTCGCGGATAATGATTACCAGACAGTAGGTGGCAGAACAATGCACCTAAAATGAAAAACGTATGTTTGTGGGGGTGTCCGGTGATCACAAAGGGTAGGTCATGCTTCTTGAATTAAATTACAATTCAGAGTATCTCAAAACTACATTACCTTTTTCTCTAAACTATAAAAGCTACACATTTGAAAGTTTACACAAGTATCTAAGATTATCTGTTATATGAATTTAACTAAAATTAAATATGAGTGTATCTAATAGATTTTTCATCTGTTTCAGACAAGAAAGGATGAATTATAAAACTGAAATACTGTGCATAACTCAATTCCTCTAGAGGCACCCTTTAGAATCTCTTAATGAGTAGTACTTCTAATGTTCCCCAAATTTCATCATTAAGATATTTTTTAGAAAAAGCTACCTAAAAATGTAAAGTTAATAGTTTTTTCGTACAGTTTTTTTATTCTGGTCTATTTCTTATATTCTTATTTCCTGTGGTCAATACAAAACCTACACTTCCTTCCATTCAAAAATGTGGCCAAAACTTGTAATCTCTAGACAGAACAAGTGAAATCCTTCTTTAAACTCTGAAGAAACTATCTAACACCTTATTAAAATCATCCCAAACATTTTGTAATCTATAAACAGAAACAAAAGACTATTGGCCCCAAAATATTTGTAATCTCTAAACAGAACGAAATAAGTCGTTATTTAAACTCTGATGAAAGTATCTAACACCTTATTAGAACTATTGACCCCAACGTTTTCATAATCTCTAAAAAGAAGAAAATAAATTTTTGTTTAAACTCTCATGAAGTTATTTAACACCTTATCAAAATTATTCCGTCTTAAACATTTTGTAATCTCTAGGCAGAACAAAGAATTTTTTTTAAAAATCTTATTAGAACTATTTGACCCCAAAGTTTTTGTAGTGTCTAGACAGAACAGAAGAAATCTTTGTCTAAGCTCTGATGAAAGTATCCAACAACTTATTAAAATTATTTCATCCAGAAGCAATAGTTCTTGTGCATACGAAGTGCAATTAGAATTTTTAGCACATAGTATGTGATACTGTGACTTCAGTAGGTATATTTTCAGAATCAATTCAGAAATGGAAGTTTGTGATGTCTCGCTGCGGTTCATCATATCTAATAGCGTTGTTCTGTACAGTTCCTGGGAGGAACGATTATGTGCAAACTGAACCCCCTCTATCCGGCTCTGGAAACTGAGGCCAAGAGGTTAAGCGTGTAAAGGGTATGGGGCCAAATGCCAGTGTCAACGGTTTGATCCTATGTCCATCAACTGAAGTAGCTATGGTATTGCAGCAAGTGGCAAGAGGGGATGAATTCTGCTTCCCGAAGCCAGAGAGACAAAATGAAGTTCACATTTTGTTTTAAACCTTTATAAAAAGGAGGAATATCAATGACACGACAAAAACACATTCTGTTGCAAATTTGTAAGATTTAGGTGATATGCTATTAAATTTGGAAACTATAGCTGTATACCACGTATTATTCTTATACACAACAGTAAACTTTTTAGTGTGTTTCATACACTAGACTTTCATATAAAACTTTACAACAACATATTTTATTAACTACAAAAAGGCACTGTAAATAAGAACGTAAAAGCGTCCATACTTACAGGATGTTTCTAAATCAGACTAACAAACATTGGGATATTTTAATCAATCTCCTTTGAATCATTGTTAAACCATGGTCTGCGACCGTCCGTTTCAGTGCAAGAGGGACTTAAATGCTTAAATTGGTCGTTTTTACATGAAAATTGAACACACAAATAATTACTGTTACAGATAGTATCTGTTTATTGACCCAAACATACAGAAAAACACACACAAATCATACCGAAATAAAATTAAAAACATTTGATTCAGAGTTCAATAAGCAACATAGACTGGTCATCCATTCAAAGCCAAACGATGCCAGTACGATCCCAGCGTCTGCAGTCAAAAGTGCGTTTGGTAAAGGACGGGCAGGGCACAAGTAAACTAACCGGTGGCTGGCAAGTTTGGATGCTGATTGGATTACATTTCAGTGCAGTTGTAGGACATTGCTTCTTGTTATTAAAAAAATAAAAAATAAAATACAACACCACAGCTTTACTGAAGACAATGTTTACGCTATAAAACAGCTATAAACACATGTATTCTATTGTTGAAAGGCAGTATAATATGTAATTATAAAAATATTGATGTGCTGCACTCACATGATTTTCCTTATTCTTGTAAAAACTATTTTTAAAAACGCTTATTCTCCATCTACTTCATGTCAATCTTATTGATAATTTTATTGTAGGTGCAAGGGAAATATAGTAGGTTTTAAACGATAGTCAAATCTTTTAAGAACTGGTTGCTGTGTGGAGATTTCCATTCTCTATATGTCC
Source organism: Deroplatys truncata (assembly GCA_030765065.1). Taxonomy (NCBI): domain Eukaryota; kingdom Metazoa; phylum Arthropoda; class Insecta; order Mantodea; family Mantidae; genus Deroplatys; species Deroplatys truncata. The sequence goes on along the minus strand of CM060984.1, from coordinate 65,278,805 downwards.
AGGACAGAAAAAAAAAGAATAACGAATTCCTATTCGAGAAAAATGGTTCACACGAAATATAATATAAATCGTGTCTTTTAACAAGATCTAAATTTTTTGTATAGTAAAATTTTGTCTACCAGTTATGCGAAAGTCATTCAGAAAGAAGAGGAATTTTGTGTCCATTCCCAGAAAATTCATGATATACCTACACTTCTACTGCCATGAAAATATCATAAACATAGGATATTTTAATCAAAATCCTAAAGGATTTTTAAGAAAATCAACATTTTCGAAAACTGTTCCCTATAAAGGTAGTCTGGGGTGGGGGATATACTTGAAAATCTCCGTGACGTATCCTTGGAAGATACTAAACTCAAATACCAAGTTTGGTATTTATCCAACTTTTCGTTTTTGAGTTATGCTGTTCTCAGACATACACACACACACACTCAAACGGACATGTTTTCAAAAATGCTTTATTTGGATTCAGGGCATCTCAAAACATGTATTTCCGATGAAATCTGGGTATCGAATTTTTAGATGGAATACAATACTTCCCCTACTTATTATACGTAGTAGAGAAAGTAAAAAAGGCAATTAAAAATTCAAAACCGTAATAAAACCACCTTTATATCAAATGTGGTACACCAGAGTATTTGGGGTTAAAGCAACCATGGGCTGCGACCCTTCGTTTCAGTGCAAGAGGGATTTATGGGATTAAATTGGTCGATCTTACGGGAAGGGATTGAAGTACTTAGGTACGTGAAAATTGAGCACACAGATCATTAATTGTACAGATATTATCTCTTTATTGACCCTACAGAAAAACACACCAAGTAGTACCGAAAGAAAATTAAAAACAGTCACTTCAGTGTTCAATAAACAGTATGGATCCATTATTGTATTTTATTACCACTACAAGCGCTGAAACATATCTCCATTGACTTCCAGATAAGCAGTGCATTGGCATATCATACTTTGTCGTACCACTGCATAGCCAACGGGCATTTCCCTGATTTCAGCTGCTGCGCTGACTATGAGTACTCTAACATTCAAAGAGTCAACAACGGTTTTATAAACCATACACTTCATGTATCCTATAAAAAAAATCAAGTAGGGTCGGCCAGGTAACGGGCCCACCCCGACCTATCCAATGAGCACTGAATATAGTTGTCAAATGGGTACGCATTTAATTTCCGTTCCCCGTCATTTGAAGCCACATTTCTTGTCTTATATAAAGAGGAAGCGGCTCTAGCAGAGGCAGTATTTTAATAGCTGAATAATTTCAATTGCATTTTATAATAAGTAAATTCAATAATAGTCCGCCTTGAAACAATATGTATGTAATAATTATTTTTAAATGTATGTAAGAGTCATTGCATATGCTTATTATTATTGTAAACATGTTTAATAATATTATGTGAATACATTACATACTTTAATAATGCAAGAGCTGTGAGAATAATAAGTTTTAAGTTGTTAACAATGAGGTAATAATGAGGTAACCTTGTAGCAAAAATGAGTTTGAGAATTTGAATGTTACTAATCATGATTAAAGCAACGATAATGCAATTTCTGTGACAGTTTAAAATTAGCCAATCAATAGCAAGGAAAAAGTTTTAAGTAAAATGCAGATATTCTATTGGACTAGAATTAGCCAATCAGAGATTTAAATTACCAAAGTTTACGGGTTTAACGGTTGAAACATGTTCAGTTGCTGGCAAACCTTTGTAGTCACCAGATGGAAGATGTGTTCTCTACAGAAATATTACGTGTGAATCCTATATGTCTACGCGTTAGCTAAGTGAAATTACTAAAGAATCTCACAGCTCTTAAAAAGTGTAGTGGTTTATTAAAATGTGCAAGGATTAATAAAAGAAGTGAATTTAAAAAAAAGCTTAAATTCTGTGTATGTCTACAATTATTGTCGTACCACACCCTGCCTAAGAAATACATGACTCTACAAACATTACTGACGCAGCCGAGGCAAATTCAAACATAAATAATATATATATATATAGATGCAGTTTTAATAACAAAGTTAAATATTATAGTGCAAAAATTGCAGTGTAACAACAAAATTACATGTTAAAATCAGCTTCTCGTATGTAGCAGCATATTGCGTAACAACAGTAACTATTACGTAATCAACAACTTCTTTGTAAACTTCAACAACAATAAACTCCAAAAGTTGAAGAACTTAACTTCTTCATAGCTCAGATAGAACTTCTTACAAAATTACTAGGTAACAGTAGCGGCTTGTGGCCTAAGCGATAGACCTCTTTTCAGCAAAACAAGACATGCAACTTACCTATTTCTTGTACATTAAGTTGATTCTCTATCCTTTCGGTTGGCGTAATCACTATACCACGAGCTTTTAAAATATTTTTGTACATTTCTTTCCCTCTTTATATACCTACCGAAACACTTGGAATTGGCTTAGGTCTACTGGTAAATACCACCTCTCTTTTATTGTCCTCAGTCAACCGCGAAAAATATGTTTGTAACACGCAACACACTATGTCATTTTGCGGATTCATTGCAAACCGCCAATGATTTAAATGTTTTTAAGACAAACTTATTGCTGATACTTTAATTCACGTTAGCGAACTTCCAAGACCATACACACGACAATAATCACTACGTACAGATTGTTTTCACTCTGAATTCGAAAAGTGATTTGAAAGGGAAAATATTCGGTTACCCAAGGGAAGGAATGTCTACAAGTTTACAAAAGATTTCACAAGTGTCAGTGACCACCGAATAGGTTCTGCAAGCCTCCAAAATATTCAGAATTTTAGCTTCACCGTAGCCTTGAAGCAGGTGGTTTGTAGGATTACACATGCATTCATTCAGTGCAAGTTTGAGTTGGTTGTCAGGGCAACCATACGTAAACAGTGCAGATGAATATCCCAGAGCCGAGAGTAGCTTCACCTGCTCATGGACATTGCGGTTTCCCATTTCTCTCGCTTACAACCCAGTTTCCTTATTCCCTGCTACTGCCGCGGTAACATTTTGGAATGTTTGATTTTCGCTCTTAAAGTAATGATTCCTAAAATTGTCTTCATCTTGTGAGTAGTAGAATGTTTAAATATAAAATGTTTAAAATAGATATAAAATTATATTCCAATACACTTAGTTAGAAAACAACTGAAGTGGCGTTTCACTAGCTTCACCTGAGGACCACCTCCTAGGTAATAGTTGGCGCTGGATCGTCGCACCTAAAGGTATGGCTCCTGAAGAATGTCTTTCACTATCTTTGCCCATACATTGACATCAAATCTCATTTGATATGCTCACATAAACGTGGCATGGGTTTTTTCGAATTATGGGACATGGGAAACATGGGAATTGTGGCAATTAAAGAATTCCTCACGTGTGAAGTATGCCTACGAATAACAAGTATGGTTGGATTGCAGCTTCATTCTGAGGCAGTATTTTTAACACTTAAATGATTTTAGTCGAATTATATAATAAAAAATATAATAGCAGACCGCCTTAAAGCAATATGTGTATGTAACAATGTATAAAAAGTGTATATTACAGTGATTGTATATGTTTATATTATTGTATACATGTTCAATAATGTTATCTGAATGTATTACGTAATTTAATAATGTAGGAGCTGCGAGAATAATAGGTTAAAAGTTGCTAACGATGAGGTAACAATGAGGTAAACTTGAGGCAATAATGAATTTGAAAGTTTAAATGCTACTAGTCATTATTGGAGCAACAATAATGTACATTTTGAGACAGTTTAATAAATAGCCAATCAACAACCAGAAAAAAGCTTAAGTTAAATAAAAGTATTGTATTCGAGTAGGATTAGCCAATCAGAAACCGAAATACAGAAATTTACAAATTTAGGCGGTAGAAACCAAGTCAGTTGCTTATAGACAGCGCTCATAACTGGACGCGTTGCTTGCAGACAGTGTTCCTAATCGGACGCGAGATGCGTTCTCGAGAAGTTTAATACGTATTTTATGTGAGACAAAAATAGTTTACGTGTTAAAAAGTGCAAGTAATTAATAAAAGAATTTCATAGCTCTCTCTATATCAGTGAAGCGGTATTTAAATCGTATCAAGCATTAATAAAAGAAGTGAAGTAAAATTATAATCTGTGTAAGCCTACATTCCTCAGTCGCACCACAACCCTGCAAAGAGAAAAATGTCTCTAACAAGAATACTGACGCAGCCGAGGCAAGCATAAATATATAATATTTAAAGAAACAGTCAAATTACAAAGTTAATATTTTTTAAACTTGGGGCGAAGGCTACCGGACACTTTTTACCATACGTACGGTTGCAACGAATTTCAAGTTCGGCTCCCAATAGTTGAAATATAATACAACTCCTTCAATACAACCTCTTCAAATTTGCTTTCCATACGTGAAGCAAAAAACTACTTCAAATTGGCTCCCAAAGTGTGGTGCAAAAGTAACGTAATATACAACAATATTACTACTTTAATTCAAGTACCAATAATTACAAAACTGCCACCTTCACCTGACTTAAAAGATGTCCCTTCAAGATATGGATGCAACAGTTCGTGCTAAATTGTCCAGACCGTGGAATGACTAGTGTTCAATTGTTGAACGAGAGATCCAGAACTTATCGAAGAATTGTTCTCTACACATTGAAGTACTGTTCAGGAGTTCGTACAGAACGCCGCCAATGGCGACTTACAATGTCCTGAGGTCTCAAAATGAATGAGATCTCCTTGTGGTTAAAAAAAAAAAAAGTTGCGAGTCAACTGGGGAATTTAAGTCGTGCCGACATGTTGCCAATATAGCTCAGTTGGTTAGAGCAACCGCACGGAAAGCGGAAAACCCGTGTTTGAAATCCCGGCTATGGCACTGAATTTTTCAGACTGATTCTACCTTTCCCACAATCCTGACGACTATATAAGAAAAAAATTCTGATGTGTTACACTCACATGACTTTCTCTACTCTTGTACAAACTATTTTTACAAACGCTTATTCTCCATATGCTTCATGTTAATCGAGATGTTAAACTTATTGCTAATTTTTTGTAGTTGCAAGGGGAATTTGGTAGTATTTAAGCGACAGTCAAATCTTAAGAGCTGGTTGATATGTGACGTATTCCATTCTCTTTGCATGTCCAGGACATAAAAAAATGAATAACGAATTCCCATTTGAGAAAAAGTATTGGAAATTTTAAGGGAATAACAAGCAATATCTCGTAAATGGTTCACTCAATAAAAAAAAATGTATATGACTTAAATTCTGTATGTTAACGCGATCTACATTTTTTTGTGTAGTAAAATTTTGTCTATCTCTTATGGTTTACCAGTTATGCAATAGTCGTTCACAATGAAGAATACTTTTGGAGACATTCCCAGAAAATTCAAAATATATATTTTATTGTCATGAAAATATCATGATATTTTAATCAAAATCGTTAGAACCTTTTTTGAGAAAATTTAAATTTTCGAAAAATGTTCCATGTAAGGGGTAATCTGGGGTGGGGGGGATTTTCTTGAAAACCTTCGTGTCGCAGCTCTGGAAGATACTGAACCTAAATACCAAGTTTGGTGTTTATCCAACTCTTCGTTTCTGAGTTATGCTGTTCAGAGACACACACACACACACACACACACACACACACACACACACACACACACACACACAGACACGGACATGTTTCCAAAAATGCTTTTTTTGTATTCAGGGGGTCTCAAAACATATATTTCCGGTAAAATCTCGGTATCGAATTTTTGGGTGGAATACAATACTTCCCCTACTTACTATACGTAGTAGAGAAAGTAATAAGAAGTGGCACATCAAATTATTGTAAACAATAAACGACTTTAATTGGCACACTAGTTTGAAAATATTCATCATCGATTTAATTGAATCGTCTTCTCATACCTAGGTAGAGCTTAATTTCTGATGTCATGTGGTTTCAGCAACACTTGTTGCCTTCAGAGATTATGTGTCTGAGTACCAAACTAAAGCCGGTTTCTCCTTTAAAGGAAGAGAAGAGGTTGGATATCAAAAACAACACTGAAAAGATCAGATTTAAAGATCTTTGGAGATTGGGCAGTTTTCTTTGGCCTAATCCCCAAAGTTTTTCGTGCATTATAATATCCGAGGTAGTCAGAGATTCTAAAATATGCAGTGATGATAAATGAAGTGAGGATAAGCTAACGCAGGCCCTGGAGATTATTAGGCCGACATGCTGCTATCCACAGAGTTGGACGTATCGATAACAACAATTGTGGTGATCAAAGTGATTTTTATGATACTCTGTACTGCTGGTGCTACCGAGCGGGATGGCTCAGGCGGCTCCGTCTGTGACCCGAATTCGGGAGGTCCCGGGATCGATCCCCGGCGACCGCTCACCTTGGCCAGCGTTTTTCGTAGTTTCCTCGGGTTCCCAGGCGAATGCTGGGTGGTTCATCTTCTACCACGACTCTTTCCTCTCATTTCCTCTACCCAATCTTCCTTGTCATCTGTTTCAAGTCATCTGTGGGACCAGGCGACAATGTTCGAGAGATTGTGGCTGGGCTGGGCGGCGGCTTGCGACCTGTAAAGGTTTCTTCTCTGGCGTCGCTGCGGTATCGCTCAGTTAGGTCTCTCCGCTCCTGGTGACCCTGGAGGTTGGTGGCTTGTGGGCTGGGACCGGATTGCGTCGGGCGCGTTATATCTGGAAACGTTATAGACCCCGTCCATGCTTGTGCTTGTCGGCATCCGGATCTGCTCGCCCTTCGGGTCTCTCCCCTCAGCGTTACCTTCCAGGTCTTACGTTGGAAGCAAAAAGGGGCCGACTGGCCTATTTACGGTGCTCTGACCCGGTTCCGGGAGGCCCTCCGTGATACGTAACTTTACTGCTAGTACTGCATACTTACAGATCAGAAAACTTCAGCTGTCATGCCACGAATGTTTATTACCAAGTAAATGTAGATATCAGCGGGATGGATGGACATGTGGCAAAGAAAAAGAAAATAAAAAGAGGAAAGAAAAATAGAAATAAATTGCTTCTGACTAAGTGAACAGATTTGATCTAGCTTCGCGCACTTTAGCCATGGGGTCATGCTATGTTTTGCCAGTTCCTGTGGATTCCAACATGCCAATAGCAGGATTTGATTTTCTCTGGGAATTTAATTTTCCGCTGGTTCCCCCACTACGCACATTGCGCCAAAATATGTACAGTCTTCATCCAAACCCCAGTATCGGCAGATTCTTCAGTCATTTTCTGTGCCCCCCAGCCTCAGTCTAAACCATGTCATTCCTAATCTTTCCTTTCTTCCTAAATTAAGCATATATGCGTCTTTATTGCATTCAATTTTATTTCATTTCCTAGTTGTAGAGAACGGTTGATATCTATTAGTCTTCTTTTGGCACATTTCCATATGTTTTTGTCATTTATTTCATCTCTTTGCCAAACTGGTATAATTACACAACGGACGGGACAACTCGTGTTCTCTGGCACCAGCCATGAGTAAGAGCTGGTAGACAGTAACTACATACACTATGTGATCAAAAGTATCCGGACAAACCCCAAAAACATACGTTTTTCATCTTAGGTGCATTGTGCTGCCACCTACTGCCTGGTGCTCATTTTCCGCGACCTCAGTAGTCATTAGAAATCGTGAAACAGCACAATGGGACGCTCCGTGGAACTCACGGACTTCCAACGTGGTCAGGTGATTGGGTGTCACTTGTGTCAGAAGTCTGCACGCGAGATTTCCACACTCCTAAACATCCCTAGGTCCACTGTTTCTGATGTGATATTGAAGTGGAAACGTGAAGGGACATGTACAGCACAAAGGCGTACAGGTCGACAGGTCGACCTCTTCTGTTGACTGGCAGAGACCGCCGACATTTGAAGAGGGTCGTAAAGAGTAATAGGCAGACATCTATCCAGACCATCACACAGGAATTCCAAACTGCATCAGAATCCACTCCAAGTACTATGACAGCTAGGCGTGAGATGAGAAACCTTGGATTCCATGGACGAGCGGTTGCTCATAAGCCACACATCACGCAGGAAAATGCCAAACTACCCCTTGCTTGGTGTAAGGAGCGTCAACATTACACGATTGAACTGTGGCAAAACGTTGTGTGGAGTTACGAATCATGGTACACAATGTGGCGATCCGATGGCAGGGTGTGGGTATGGTGAATGCCGGTGAACGTCATCTGCCAGCGTGTGTAGTGCCAACAGTGAAATTCGTAGGTGGTGGTGTTATGGTGTGGTCGTGTTTTCCCTGTAGGGGGCTTGCACCCCTTGTTGTTTTGCGTGGCACGATCATAGCGCAGACTTAAATTGATATTTTAAGCACCTTCTTGCTTCCCACTGTTGAAGATCAATTCGGGGATGACGATTGCATCTTTCAACACGATCGAGCACCTGTTCATACTGCACGGGCTGACTTGAATGCTATAGATCACCTTTGGGATGTTTTGGAACGCCGACTTCGTGCCAGGTCTCACCGACCTACATCGATACCTCTCCTTAGTTCCGCACTCCGTGAAGAATGGGCTACCATTCCCCAAGAAACCTTCCAGCACCTGATTGAAAGTATGCGTGCGAGAGTGAACGCTGTCATCAAGGCTAAGGGTGGGCCAACACCATATTGACTTCCAGCATTACCGATGGAGGGTGCCACGAACTTGTACGTCATTTTCAGCCAGGTGTCCGGATACTTTTGATCACTAGTGTATACTGTCGGCCCCACCGAGGTTCAACGGTTGTCTTCCCAAATAGGGATTTCCCTATTGGGCTGACGCGCGTAAGTGGCGTATCGACTTAAGTCCCTGTGCGGCAAGAGACGAGGGGTCACAGTATAAAATAGGTGCTGCCCTAATGGAAAAGCCCTACGAGCATGAATCCTGGGGTCCGAGGATGCGGACTGCGTAGTCAGTCCAGATCCCGTTTGGTCTTTGTGACTCCATGCCTATTCTCTTCAAACTTCTTTCCAGCTCAACTGCCCAAAACTTAGGAACATTTAGAGCGTAGTGTGAAGTGACCGCCCCTCAGCCAGCACTTTACAGTGCAGTGTAGTGTGTCTTCATAACAACCCACCTTCCCCATCACCTCAGAATTGGATATCACTTTTGAAACTCCAAGAAGTCTTTTTCAAGATGCTACCAGCGTTTTATTTATGTACTGTGCTTATGAACAAGAACACAACACATATATTCTACTATATTACTTTCTCTATTATGTAGAGTAAGTAAGGGAAGTATTGTATTCTACCCAAAAATTCTATATCGAGATTTCACCGGAAATGCATGTTTTGAGGCCCCTAAATAAAAGAAAGCCTTTTTTAGAAAGCGCTACTTGTGTGTGTCTGTGGGTGTGAGCAGCATACTCAAACACGAAAAGTCGTATAAATATCAAACTTAGTATTTAGGTTCACTACCTTACAAAAAAAAAATTGAAATTTTTTATTTTCTTAAAATTGCTTTAACGATTTTGATTAACATATCATATATTAAATGTATTTACATCACAAATAAAATATATGTGTCTTGAATTTTCAGGGAATATCCTGTGATATCCTCTTCATTAGGAAAGAATTCTGTATAACCTCGTATAACTGATAGCCGTTAAGGGATAGACAAAACGTACTACACAAAAATTTAGGTCTCTTTAAAACATAAAATTTATTTAAAGTAAGATTTTTTTGTGACATTACCCATTTCGGAGACATCCGTTATTAAAGGTTCGAATTGTTCATTCCTTGGCCATTCTTTAACTCTTGTCAACATTCAGTTGTTTCTCGCGGTTGCGTGGATTTTAAGACCAGCATTTAGCGTCTTGCTCTTAAACATTTGACTACGCTGTGCAAATGTAGCTACTTCTGCAAAGTATATATAAACATAAAATTTAGTAAGAATAGGTTGTAAACTCAGTAATAAACGATAGAGGGCAGAGAAAACCGTGTGAATGTATCGCATGACGTTTTTTATGCTGAAAACGATAAAACAAAGCAGTGATCTATTTGGGAACAAGTCATCACGAACCTACACGTATATTATGCAGTACACGCTTCATTAAAGAAATACACACGCAATAAGAGATATGGAAATTTCTGCAGCTTTTACCTCCATGGTTCAATTAGTTAAGGCGTCCGTTGAAGCGAGTTACAAAGGCGTGGCAGCCAAACTGCATCGCCGAGGTTGTAATCAAATGAACTTCTGACTTTCCTACAGGTACAGCACAAAAACAGGTGTTCTGTGTGCTCTCTAGCAGCCTTGTTCAATTCCTGAATAATAAACACCCTTTAACGAACATTTTATGTTAAACATTGACTAAAAATCCGAAGTATTACATCCACAATACCTTCTACTACCTACTTAGTAGGTACAGACGGTATTGCTTATCACAAAAGATCTACTGAGATTTCACCGGAAATACATGTTTTGAGGCTCCCTAAATTAAAAAAAAAGCAGTTTTAAAAAAGGTCGTGTATGCATCTGTCCGTGTGTGTGTCTGTGAATAGCCTTAAATCAAAATGAAAAAGTCGGATAAATACCACACTTGGTGCTTAAGTTCAGTGTCTTTCAAAGATTTTCAAGAAGGTCCCCCACTCCCAAATGACCTTTACGTGTAACATTTTTCAAATTTTTGATTTTATAAAAAATGCTCTAACGCTTTTGATTAAAATACTATATATTAAAGATATATACATAAAAATGAAGTATATATCTTTAATTTTATGGAAATAACATGTGTAGCCTTCTTCATGCGGAAGAATTTTTATAGAATGTTGCATAACTGTTAGACATTAAACGACAGACGAAAACGCAGTACAAGATAAATCTGATGTGTTACACTCACATGGCTTTCTCTACTCTTGTACAAACCATTTTTACAAACGCTTATTCTCCATATGCTTCATGTTAATCGAGATGTTAATCTTATTGCTAATTTTCTTGTAGATGCAAGGGGAATTGGTAGGCTTTAAGCGATAGTCAAATAGTTTAAGAGCTGGTTGCTATATGGAGTATTCCAGTCTCTCTGCATTGCCAGTATAAAAAAAGTCTGATGTGTTACACTCACATGGCTTTCTCTACTCTTGTACACACTATTTTAACAAACTCTTATTCTCCATCTATTTCATATTAGTCGAGATAAACATTTGCAGAAACGATCTTTTGACATGCAAAGAGAATTACATTTTACGCATAGCGACCAGTTCTAAAAATATTTGACTAAGGCGTACTATGTTCCCCTTGTTTTATAATTGCAAGGGCAATATATAAATATAGCAGTCTTTAAGCATCAACATATCTCTTAATAGCTGGTTGCTAGGTGCAGTCATTCTCTTTGCCACAGATTAATACTCTTTGTATATCCCAGACAAAAAAAATGAATAACGAATTCCCATTTGAGAAAATAAGTATTGAAAAATTTAAGGGAATAACAAGCAATATCTCGAAAATGGTTCACTCAACAAAAAAAGATGTATATGACATAAATTGTGTATTTTAACGCAATCTACATTTTTTGTATAGTAAACATTTGTCTATCTCTTATGGTTTACCAGTTATGCAAAAGTCGTTCATAATGAAGAATATTTTTGGAAACATTCCCAGAAAACTCGAGATATACCTTTCATTTGTCATGAAAATATCTTAAACATATGATAGTTTAATCAAAATCGTTAGCCATTTTTGAGAAAATTAAAATTTTCGTAAAATGTTCCACATAGAGTAATCTGGGGGGGATTTCCTTGAAAACCTTCGTGTCGCATCCTTGGAAGATACTGAACCTAAATACCAAGTTTGGTGTTTATCCGACTGTTCGTTCTGAGTTATGTTGTTCACAGATACACACACACACACACGGACATGTTTCCAAAAATGCTTTTTTGGGATTCAGGAGGTCTCAAAACATATAATACCGGCGAAATCTCGGTATCGAATTTTTGGGTGGAATACAATACTTCCCCTACTTACTATACGTAGTAGAAAAAGTAAAAATCTATATGTCTTTAAAATACACAATTTACTTAAACTAATTATTTTGTGACATAAGCCATTTCCGAGATATCCGTCATTAATATCCGAATTGTTGAATACTTTGTCATTCTTTTAAAGTATTGTCGATTTTCAGTTGTTTCTCGCGATTGCAAGGAAAAAGTATGGAATTTTAAGTCTAGCATATAGCGTCCAGTTCTTAAACATTTGTCTATCGCTGTTCCCTTTGTATCTATAACGAAATGTGTAATGTAAATATTTCTGTAAATGTTTAGTTTTATTATAATGTAGTAGATAGAAAAATAAGCTTTCATAAGAGGATTTGTATACCTGCTAATAAACGTTAGGGTATAGAGAAAGTCATGTGAATGTAATACATCAGATTTTATCCTTACACTTTATGTTAAGATAAACGTTACACATTTCGTGTAATTACTGAGGGTCACTGTATACTGGCTTGAAGTAGGTTTATTTTAGGTGTTGTATTGTTATTTGCCCCACGCTTTGGGAGCCAATTTGAAGTAGTATTTTTATTGAAGGTGTTGTATCGTAGTTCTTATGTTGAGGAGCTGAACTTGAAGTAGTTGCAACCGCACGTATGGCAAAAAGTTTCCGGTAGCCTTCGCCCTAAATGTACTTTCCGGTGGCCTTTGCCCCAAAAAATGTTTAAAAAATATTAACTTTGTAATTTTGACTGTTTCTTTAAATATTATGTATTTATGTTTGCCTCGGCTGCGTCAGTATTATTGTTAGAGACATGTTTCTCTTTGCAGGGTTGTGGTGCGACTGAAGAATGTAAGCTTACACAGATTATAATTTTACTTCACTCCATTTATTAATGCTTGACACGATTTAAATAACACTTCACTGTTTATATATATAGATATAGATATATGTATATATATATATATATATAGATAGAGATAGAGAGAGAGAGAGAGCTGTGAAATTTTTTTATTAATTACTTGCACTTTTTAACACAAACTATTTTTCGTCTCACACTGAATACGTATCAAGTTTCTCGAGGACGCATCCTGCGTCCAATTAGGAACACTGTCTACACTCATCTGCCTTCTGAATTTGTAAATTTTGCTATATTTCAGTTTCTGATTGGCTAATCCTACTCCAATAGAATACCTTCATTTAACTAAAGCTTTTTCTGGTTGTTGATTGGCTATTTATAAACTGTCTCAAAATTTACATTAATGTTGCTCCAATAATGACTAGTAGCATTACTAAACTTTCTTACTCATTATTGCCTCAAGGTTACCTCATTGTTACCTCATTGTTAGCATCTTTTAACCTATTATTCTCACAGTTCCTACATTATTAAATTATGTAATACATTCACATAACATTCTTACTCACGTATACAATAATATAAACATATACAATGACTGTAATATACACTTTTTATTTTGTTACATACACATATTGCTTTAAGGCGGGCTGTTAATGAATTTATATATTATATAATTAGACTGAAATCATTTGAGTGTTAAAAATACTGCCTCAGGCTTTGAAATCTAATATTCTTTCCATGACATCGTCAGAAGTAAAGGAATGCTGACTTACCAGTACAAAAAGTCTTGTGTGTTACTCTCACATGACTTTCGCGACACTGTTGTCCATGCTATTCATATAAAAGCTTATTCTTCCATCTACTTCTTACTCTCTCTTCTATTTCCTATTCATTGGTCAACAAGCGGATTTACTGCTGAAAAAACAATTACACAGAGCAGCTTGTACTAACAATAAAAGTTAATTGTACCATAAACATTGTAAGTTTGTCCAGTTTTTTCAACTGTCGCTGTCACTTCATTAGGTAATATAAACTAGTTAAATTTCCTCTCACGTCACTTGGGTCGTGACGTAGTCCCTTCTTCTGAACGGTTCACTCGCTGGGAAGTCTAACAAAGAGTTCTACAATCTCTCGCTCTACAATAACACTCGCTGCACGTCACAGCAGTCGTCACTAACTCGCTCGGAGAACCGCACTGGATGTCGCAGCAGAAACCGCTCACCAACTCGCTCCCTGATCGACCCAACTGACTCCTCTCGCGAGAACGCTCGCTTATATAGGTAATGGAATCTTTCACAGAACATTCCGAATACACGTTCTGGAGGCTAAGGAAGGAAATTACGATTCTGGTTACCTACTACTAGCACTTCTAGTGTTTACCGTCCTACCATAACCTTGAGTCACAATGTGTTGCTGAATGCTAATGTTGATTGTTTCTGAAGCATAAGAAATTTATGGTTCGAGATAAACGTTTGCAGAAATATGTTTAATTACGCATATCGTTGTAGGTTCAACTGGGATACACGAGACTGAAACGATAGTCAAATCTTTAAAAAGCAGAAGAGGCGAGTCGCTATATGTTGGCTTGGATATTTCTTGCTTTATACGAAATTACGACAAACATGGTGACTCAGTACTTAAAAATGTATGATCAAACATTGGAAAGCTTAGATCAATAGCTACAAACATCTCGGAAGTGGTGAATTCCATAAAAAGATATCTGACCTAAATTAAATGTTTTAATGGGATCAACATCTTTTGTATAAGAACTTTTTACTTTCTCTATCACGTACGTAGTGAAAGTATCGCATTCCACTCAACAATTCGATATCCAGATTTCATCGGAAATACATATTTTGAGGTCCCCTTATAAAAACAAAGCGTTTTTAGTAAAAGGTCCGCGCGCGCGCGCGCGCGTGTGTGTGGAAAGCATAACTCAAACTAAAACTGGGGTAAACACCAAGGAAAAGTTTTCGTAATTTTTTATTTTCTAAACATTGGCTACAACGATTTTGATTAAAATACCATATATAAAATATATTCACATGATAAATAAAATGTGTATCTTGAATTTTCTGGGAATAGCCTCTTAAGTCCATTCAGAAGGAATTTTGTACAATCTTGTATAACTGATAAACGTTAAGCGATAGACGAAAACGTACTACACAACAAATTTAGATGCGTTTAAAAGAGACAATAATATTTCAAATAAACTTGATTGTGGTATCAACCATTTCCGAGATATCCGTTATTAATTGTTCAATTTGCTCAATACATAGCCACTTTTTACTTTCTCTACTACATAGGGGAAGTATTGTATTCCACCCAAAAATTCGATACCGAGATTTCACCGCAAATACATTTTTGAGACCGCCTGAATCCAAAAAAAGCATTTTTGGAAACATGTCCGTGTGTGTCTGTGTGTGTGTCTGTGAACAGCATAACTCAGAAACGAACAGTCGGATAAACACCAAACTTGGTGTTTAGGTTCAGGATCTTCAAGAGATGCGACACGAAGGTTTTCAAGAAAATCCCTCCACCCCAAACTACCCTTTTTCGAAAATTTTAATTTTCTCAAAAATGGCTCTAACGATTTTGATTAAAATATCACATGTTTAATATATTTTTATGACAAATGAAATGCATATCTTGAATTTTCTGGGAATGTCCCCAAAAGTATTCTTCATTGTGAACGATTTTTTCATAACTGGTAAACCATAAGAGATAGACAAAATTTTACTACACAAAAAATGTAAATTCTGTTAAAATACACAATTTATGTTAAATACATTTTTTTTGTTGAGTGAACCATTTTCGAGATATTGCTTGTTATTCCCTTAAATTTTATAATACTTATACTTTTTCTCAAATTCGTTATTTTTTTTTGTCCTTGACATGCAAAGAGAATGGAATACTCCACATAGCAACCAGCGCTTAAAGTATTTGACTATCGCTTAAAACCTAGCAATTCTCCTTGTATCTACAAGAAAATTAGCAATAAGATTAACATCTCGATTAACCTGAAGCATATGGAGAATCAGCGTTTGTAAAAATAGTTTGTACAAGAGTAGAGAAAGTCATGTGAGTGTAATAAATCAGATTTTTCAAATCGTGTTGATTTCGATTTTCAGTTGTTTCTCGCGATGTCATTGAAAGAGTATGGCATTTTAACGTCTGCATATAGCACCTAGTCTAAAACATTGAATATCGCTGTTCTCTTTGTATCCATTACAAAATTTATTTAGAATTCACAGACAATTCGCAAAAAATTGAAGATATAGATTTTATTTTTCATGTAAACGTCATAGAATCTTGTACTTTAGTAAAACGGTTTTAGCAATTTTTTAGAATATTCAAAATAAGGTGACTCTTATTTTCCATGTAAAGGGTAGTTTAAGGTACGAGGGTTTCTCTTTAACCATTTCTGTTATATCAAATTTGCTGTACATTCACTCGTTCGTACTCATTCCAACTTAATGTATACCCCACTTTCGTTTCCCTCACAGATTGAACATCCTGCAAAATATTTCCTCTCATCTCCGTTACTTTACATGCCCCTGATCGAAACCAATCAACTTCTTTTCCCCCACTTTGCTACAGAATTTTATATAGATTTCTTTCTCAAAGTCCAAAATTATTTCCATGTAATATGACAATAGCTCTCTTTTAAGATGGAAAATAATAATGGTTCTATTCATATCATCAATTCTTAAGGAACAGTGAGGTTTTAGGTAAAAATGATTTTTCAGTTTCTGGGTTATATCATATAATAGTATATTATGCAACGAGACTATAATGGTAGTAATTAAAACGCAAGTGTTATTATTATTAACCGAGCGAAGCAAAGCAAACCGAGGTTAATAATTATCATACGAGCATTTTAATCACTATTATAGTCAAGTTTCATAGACTGTTTATGACCATTATCTAAATTAAAGGTTTCATAAGTATTCGTTTCTGGTTTGAGTGATGTTACAATCGTTATTCCTTTATCTATGGTTACAATACAATGACCTTGTAGCACCAGTGTCAAACAAAGTTGCTAGCGTTGTGAGACGCACTACGCAGAATATTCGATACTTGCGCTTTCACAATGCTACGTGGCCACTTCTGATTGGTCGAATATCAATACTTTAATGAACAGGTGTACTTTAATGTGAGGCAGTATTTTTAACACTTAAATGATTTCAGTCTAATTATATAATATATAAATTCAATAATGCCTTAAAGCAATATGTGCATGTAACAATATATAAAAAGTGTAGATTACAGCCATTGTATATGTTTATATTATTGTATACATGTAATAATGTTATGTGAATGTATTACGTAATTTAATAATGTAGGAGCTGTGAGAATAAGAGATTAAAAGTTGCTAACAATGAGGTAACAATAAGGTAGCCTTGAGGCAATAATGAAAGTTTAATGCTACTTGTGATTATTGGAGCAACAATAATGTAATTGTTGTGACAGTTCAACAAATAGCTAATCAACAACCAGAAAAAGCTTTAGTTAAATGAACGTATTCTATTGGTCTAGGATTAGCCAATCAGAAACTGAAATATAGCAAAATTTACAAATTTAGAGTTCAGTTTGGTTGTAGACAGTGTTCCTATCCGGACGTGAGACACGTCCTCGAGAAATTTAATACGTATTCATGTGAGACAGAAATAGTTTACGTGTTAAAAATTGCAAGTAATTAATAAAAAGATCTCACAGCTCTCTCTCTCTCTATATCGGTGAAGTGTTATTTAAATCGTAGCAAGCATTAATAAAAGGAGTGAAGTAAAATTATAATCTGTGTAAGCCTACATTCTTCAGTCGCACCACAAACCTGCTAAGACATTCATGTCTCTAAAAATTAATACTGACGCAGCCGAGGCAAACATAAATATATAATATTTAAAGAAACAGTCAAAATTACAAAGCTAATACTTTTTTAAACATTTGGGGCGAAGGCTCTCGGAAACTTTTTACCATACGTGCCGTTGCAACTACTTCAAGTTGAGCTCCCCAACAGTCGAAATATAATACATCTTCAAACTGGCTTTCCATACGTAACAGCAAAAAAACCTTCAAATTGGCTTCCAAAGCGTGGGCCAAATAAATATACAACAAAATAACATCTTCAAATGAGGCCCATTAAAGCCTCCTACCAGTCGTATAAATACCACATTTCGGCATGGTCGAGCGTAAATATTCTATAGACACCTGTGAATCATTTTGAGCAAACATTGCTCACGATATGCTATTTTTAAAAGCCTAGCGACAAGTTTAAGTCGTTCTTACACTCCCTTCTAACTCCACTGGATTTGCCCACTTCTCCTTTCTGTATAAAGTGTTTTTCTTCTGAGTTTTAGATTTATTCCTTACATTTCAGCTTTGATCTGATCTGATGCAAATTTGCATGCAGTCTCAAATGTGCTATCCAAGATCTAAGCATGCATTTTATGTTTGCTTTATTAATTGGCTTGCAAAAATTTATTTATACTGAAAAACAAGGAATAAGATAACACCAAAAACTTCATAAGAACAAAAAATATATTTCTCTCTAGCTTATAACATTAACTTCAATAAAATTCTTACATTTATGCAAGCTTAAAACGAAAGAAAGTACTGGTGTATAATTTGGTAGAATATAAAATAGCGCCAGCCAGTTCAATTGTTTGAGGAGGAACCTGCCCTCATAGCAATAATCTCTTAGGAGAGACTAGATAATGAAGAGGTGTACCAACAGTTGAGAAGCAATAGGTACAGTATTGGGCAGTCTCCCACCTCTGTTGTTGCTATTTAGGGAGCGTTCAAACTATCGGACACTCCAGTAAATGCTATCTGTAGCTTCCGATCTAAATTGCTCCCAATCCGATTACAGGATTATAGCATTGTGGGGGCGCGGCCCAGTTACATGAGGTCCACTGCTAACTTCATCTCCGGCAAACCGAGCGTCGAGATCGTTTCAAACCTCAGTGCTTCCCCAAAGCATTGGACCGGTGGCACAGACAGCAGTAAGTCATTAATTGTTTCATATAGATTAGACAGGGGTCGGCGTCGTTTCTCTGAATTAAAAATGAAAAGGTGTTGTACAGGGTAAACAGAAAAGATGATTATTGTTTATACAATTACTCAGGAAAGGTTCGTTTGCACTTTAAAAAAATTTGTGTTAAACTCACATGACTGTCTCTACTCTTGTAAAACTATTTTTACAAACGCTTATTCTCCATATGCCTCATGTTAATCGAGATATCGAGATGTTAATCTTATTGCTAATTTTCTTGTAGATGCAAGGGGAATTGCTAGGCTTTAAGCGATAGTCAAATATTTTAAGAGCTGTTTGCTATGTGGAGCATTTCATTCTCTTTGCGTGTCCAGGACATAGAAAAACGAATAACGAATTCCCATTTAGAAATAGTGTAAGTATTCGAAAATTCAAACAAATAACAAGGAATAACTCGAAAATGTATATGACAGAAATTGTGTGTTTTATCGAGCTCTACATTTTTGTGTGGTAAAGTTTTGTCTGAGTCTTACAATTTACCAGTTATGCAAAAGTCATTCAGAAAGAAGAGGACTTTTAGGGACATTCCCAGAAAATTCAAGATATACATTTTATTTGTCATGAAAATATCGTAAATATATAATAGTTTAATCAAAATCGTTATTCATTTTTGATAAATTCAAAATTTTGAAAAAAATATTCCATGTAAAGGATAGTCAGGGGTAGGGGTATTTTCTTGAAAATCTCATGACGCATTTTTGAAAGACACCGAACCTAAATACCAAGTTTGGTGTTTATCCGGCTTTTCGTTTTTTGTTACCAGATACAGACACACACCTTTCTCTAAAAAAGTTTTTTATTGTATTCAGGGGGGTTCAAAGCATGTCTTTCCGGTGAAATCTGGGTATCGAATTTTTGGTTGGAATGCAATACTTACCCTACTTACTATACGTAGTACAGAAAATTCTAGCTGCCAAATTAATGGAGGGAAAATGTAATTTCTTTGGACATAAGGATCAAATACTAATACAGTTCATGTGTTATGGCGGCTTTTCAGATCGTTCATTTTATCAGTTTTATACATTTTTAAAAACATGCCAAAATTTCAACTCTTTTGTACGTGGTGTTTCCAAAATTACCTTCATTCTTTGTGTAGAGCAATTTTTTTTGTATGACTTGATTTTTCGGTGAAAATAGGATTCTATTTGATGGAGGAATAAAATGCCAAGGTTGGGAATTTTGAACGTTTTTGCCTTAATTGCTCATTTTCGGGTGACTTCTTACGACTTCTTCTTTTTCCACCAGTTTAAATCACATGTCAATGAAAGTTTGTGGATGTAGACACAAAGTGCTCTACCCATGTAAGAAAGATAATTTTGAAAACACCACGTAAAAAAAGTTGCCATTTTTGCATATTTTAAACTTATATAGATAAATGATGTGAAAAACCACCAAAACACGTAAACCGTATTACAATTTGATGTTTATGCCCCAAAATAATTAGATCCTTTCCTTCATTAATTTGGCTGCTAGAATGTTTTAAAATGCAGACGAATACTTTGTTGAATAACTGTATATTCAATCGCCAGCATTTAACAGTGACTACTTATCCATTGTCATACAGAACGAGCTGTCTCCGCAGTAACGTATGAGGCTCGCATACTGGGGGTCCCGGGTTCGTTTTCCGTCGACCGGCCATTCTGAAATTGGGTTAATGGTGGGTTTTCCCTGATCGGTAAACGAATGTTGGATGGTTTCTCATATACCAATATTTCCTTTCCATGTTTTCCCCTTCATTTCGTTTATTATCATTTTTCAGGCGTGCTTCTAGGTTTAAAGGCGTATGGCGTTGACTGGCAGATGGCGCGGATGCATGCTTAAAGGAAAGAGTACTCCCCGTGGACACTAGAGGGCTGCTTGGTCGACGGATTGTTCATCGCCATTTCTAGGAACTCCAACCCTGGGACGGGTCTTCGAGCCTGGGACTTCCGCTCATCTCGCGGCCTGTAGCCTTCTGTAGTTCCATGACTTCATCCCTTCCTCCTGAGGGTAGTAGCCACAATAGATCTATGTAGGTCGCTGTATCGCCGTTGTATTTATAACTTATAACATCATCATAACAACCTGATAACGGCATTGGCATTAAATACTACCTCATTGCGGCATGTCATGTAACATTTCAAAACGACTCCAGAAGGAATCTATTTACCGCCACCTCCACCACCACAACTACTACTACCTCTAGCACCAACGCCACCACCCCACTATCACCACCACTACTAGAACCACCGCCAGTTCTACCACCACTAGCACCACTATTTCTAGGTTTTAGCAAATTCCTTGCAAAATAACTAGGTGTAAGGTCCTGTTAGAAACTCAAAATATGCAAGCAAAGCTCTCTCATGTACGATATTACTCAAGTCTCTTGACTTCGTACCATTTCATATAGTATTCATGTGCCACTTCATACTTTCCCTTGATTATTTGGCAAAAGTGATGCAACAGTGTCGAAGCTGCCTAATTCAATATCTGAAGGGATACTTTCTTCAGAATCACTTATTGTTCACAACCAATCAGCCGATTTTACTTGATTCCATAACCTATACCATTATATTTTTCCTTTCTCTACCACGTAACTTAGGTAGAGAATGTAGTGCATTCCACCCAAATTTTCAATACTGAGATTTCACCGCAAATACATGTTTTGAGGACACCTGAATAAAAACGGATTTTTAGAAAAAGGTCCTTGTGTGTGTCTGTGAGCAACATAACTCTAAAACCAAAATGTCTGATAAATACCAAATGTGGTATTTAGGTTCAATTCCTTTCAAAGTTGCGACACGAAGATTTTCAAGAAAATCCCTTCACCCCGAACTACCCTTTACATGGAACATTTTTCGAAATTTCTTATTTAAAAATAGCTCTAATGATTTTGATTTTAACACCATAATTAAAGATTCTTACATGAAAAATAAAATGTATATATTGAATTTTCTGGGCATAGCCTGCGAAGTCCACATCATTCGGAAAAAATTTGGATATTCTTGTATAATTAAACGTTAAGCGATAAACGAAAACGTACTATACTAAAACTGCAGATCACTTTAGAACATACAAATTTTTACTTTCTCTACTACGTATAGTAAGTAGGGGAAGTATTGTATTCCACCGAAAAATTCGATACAGAGATTTCACCGGAAATACATGTTTTGAGACCCCCTGAATCCAAAAAAAAACATTTTTGGAAACATGTCCGTGTGTGTGTGTCTGTGAACAACATAACTCATAAACGAACAGTCGGATAAACACCAAACTTGGTATTTAGGTTCAGTATCTTCCAGAGATGCGACACGAAGGTTTTCAACAAAATCCCCCCACCCCAGATTACCCTTTACTTGAAACATTTTTAGAAAATTTTAATTTTCTCAGAAACGGCTCTAACGATTTTGATTAAAATATCATTGGTTTAAGATATTTTCATGACAAATGAAATGTATATCTCGAATTTTCTGGGAATATCTCCAAAAGTATTCTTCATTGTGAACGACTTTTGCACAACTGATAAACCATAAGAGGTAGACAAAATTTTACTACACAGAAAGTGTAGATCGCGTTAAAATACACAACCTATGTCCTATACATTTTTGTTGTTGTGTGAACCATTTTAGAGATATTGCTTGTTATTCCCTTAAATTTTTCAATACTTATTTTCTCAAATGGGAATTCGTTATTCATTTTTACTTTCTCTACTACGTATAGTAAGTAGGGGAAGTATTGCATTCGACCCAAAAATTCGATACCGAGATTTCACCGGAAATACATGTTTTGAGACTCCCTGAATCCAAAAAAAGCATTTTTGGAAACATGTCCGTGTGTGTGTCTGTGTGTGTGTGTGTGTCTGTGTGTCTGTGAACAGCATAACTCAAAAACTAACAGTCGGATAAACACCAAACTTGGTATTTAGGTTCAGTATCTTCCAGAGATGCGACACGAAGGTTTTCAAGAAAATCCCCCCACCCCAGACTACCCTTTACATGGAACATTTTTCGAAAATTTTAATTTTCTCAAAAATGGCTCTAACGATTTTGATTAAAATATCATATGTTTAAGGTATTTTCATGACAAATGAAATGTATATCTCGAATTTTCTGGGAATGTCTCCAAAAGTGTTCTTCATTCTGAACGACTTTTGCATAACTGGTAAACCATAAGAGATAGACAAAATTTTACTGCACAAAAAATGTAGATCGCGTTACAATACACAATTTATGTCATATACATTTTTGTTGTTGAGTGAACCGTTTTCGAGATATTGCTTGTTATTCCCTTAAATTTTCCAATACTTATACTTTTTCTCAAATTCGTTACTCATTTTTTATGTCCTGGACATGCAAAGAGAATGGAATGCGCCACATAGCAACCAGCGTTAAAATATTTGACTATCGCTTAAAAGCTACCATATTCCCGTTGCATCTACAAGAAAATTACCAATAAGATTGACATCTCGATATCTCGATTAACATGAAGCATATGGAGAATGGGCGTTTGTAAAATTAGGTTGTACAAGAGTAGAGAAAGTTATGTGAGTGTAACACATCAGATTTTTTTATGTCCTGGACATGCAAAGACAATGGAATGCGCCATATAGCAACCAGCGTTAAAATATTTGACTATTGCTTAAAAGCTACCATATTCCCCTTGCATCTACAAGAAAATTACCAAAAAGATTGACATCTGGATATCTCGATTAACATGAAGCATATGGAGAATAGGCGTTTGTAAAATTAGATTGTACAAGAGTAGAGAAAGTCATGTGAGTGTAACACATCAGATTTTTTGTCTTGGATATGCAAAGAGTATTAATCTGTGGGAAAGGGAATGGTGCTGCACCTAGCAACCAGCTATTAAGAGATATGTATGTGCTTAAAGGCTACTGTATTTCCAAATTGCCCTTGTAAATATATTATCCCATTACATCTACAAGAAAATTAGCAATAAGATTAACATCTCGATATCTCGATTAACATGAAGCAATTGGAGAATAAGCGTTTGTAAAAATAGTCTGTACAAGAGTAGGGAAAATAATGTGAGTGTAACACATCAGATTTTTTTAAACTGATATTAGAAACATTCAATTGTTTCTCGCGATTGCATGGAAACGGTATGGAATTTTAAGGTCAGCGTATAGCATCCAGATCAAACATTTTACTATCGCTGTTCTCTTTGTATCTATAAAAATATGTGTAATATAGCTATTTCAAAAAGCAATACGCTTTAGTAGGAATAGTTTATATACCCACTAATAAACGGTAGATGGTAGAGAAAGTCATGTGAGTATATCATATCAGATTTTTACTTTCTCTACTACATACATGATACATACATTTAGAGAAGATATTGCATTCCAATTAAGAATTATATACCGGAAATATATGTTTTGAGGCTCCCCGAATCCAAAAAATCATTTTTAAATGGTCCGTGTGAGTGTGTCTCGAGTTGTGCTGTGAACAGCATAATTCAAAACTGAAATGGCGGATAAATACCAAACTTCGTATTAGGGTTCAGTATCTTCCAAAGATGCGACACGAAGATTTTCAATAAAATCTCTCTGCCCGAAACTACACCTAACATGGTAAATTTTTCGAAATTTTTTGTTTTTTAAAAAATAGCTCTAATGATTTTGATTAAAATACTATATATTAAAGATATTTACATGACAAATAAAATGCATATTTTGAATTTTTTGCAATAGCCTGTTAAGGCCACTTTATTTGGAAGGAGTTTTGTATAATCTTGTATAACTGGTAAACGTTAAGCGATAGACGAAAACGTACTATACAAAAATTGTAGATCTCTTTAAAAAACACAATTTATTTCAAGTACCTTTTTGTGGTATCAGCTGTTTCCGAGATATTCCGTTATTAATGATTTTATTTGTTCAACACCTTGTTAGTCTTTTCAAGTCGCTCTATTTTCAGTTGTTTCTGGATATTATATGGAAACAGTATGAAATTTTAAGGACAGCACATAGCGTCAGTTCTTAAACATTTGACTTCGTGTTCCTTTGTATCCTAACTGAATGTGTAATGTAGCTATTTTTGCAAAGGTTTATCTGGATTAAAATGAAGTAGATAGAAAAATAAACGCTCGTAAACATAATTTGTATACCTATTAATATAAAAAAGAGGGTAGAGAAAGTTATGTGCATGTCACATCAGATTTTCTTAAAGGGATGAATATCATTGCATTAGTTCCTTTATTTCTAGACCACCTTTGCTATAATCAATGGAAAATTTGAATACACTTGGTTTACACTGAATCACAGCAGCTAATGGGATGAGCATAATTACCACTCTCATGTAATTACAGAACTCAGCCTACGCCTCGTTTTCGGAAAACAAATTCGAGCGATAGTGATGCTCATATGCCACTAGTTGCATAAATACCAATTTCAATTTGAATGTTTCTTAAAAAAAATCTGATGTGTTACACTCACATGACTTTCTCTACTCTTGTACAATCTAATTTTACAAACGCTTATTCTCCATATGGTTCATGTTAATCGAGATATCGAGATGTCAATCTTATTGGTAATTTTCTTGTAGATGCAAGGGGAACATGGTAGGCTTTAAGCGATAGTCAAATATTTTAACGCTGGTTGTTATGTGGCGCATTCCATTCTCTTTGCATGTCCAGGACATAAAAAAAATGAATAACGAATGTGAGAAAAAGTATAAGTATTGTAAAATTTAAGGAAATAACAAGCAATATCTCGAAAACGGTTCACTCAACAAAAGAAATGTATATGACATAAGTTGTGTATTTTAACGCGATCTACATTTTTTGTGTAGTAAAATTTTGTCTATCTCTTATGGTTTACCAGTTATGCAAAAGTCGTTCACAATGAAGAATACTTTTGGAGACATTCCCAGAAAATTCGAGATATGCATTTCATTTCTCATGACATTATCTTAAACATATGATATTTTCATCAAAATCTTTAGAGCCATTTTTGAGAAAATTAAAATTTTCGAAAAATCTTCCATGTAAAGGGTAGTCTGGGGTGGGGGGATTTTCTTGAAAACCTTCGTGTCGCATCTCTGGAAGATACTGAACCTAAATACCAAGTTTGGTGCTTATCCGACTGTTCGTTTTTGAGTTATGCTGTTCACAGACACACACACACAGACACACACACACAGACACACACACAGACACACACACACACACACACACACACACCGACACACACACGGACATGTTTCCAAAAATGCTTTCTTTGGATTCAGGAGGTGTCAAAACATGTATTTCCGGTGAAATCTCGGTATCGAATTTTTGGGTGGAATGCAATACTTCCCCTACTTACTATACGTAGTAGAGAAAGTAATATATTTGACCTACTTACAACAATAAACGTTTTGCACATAGCGTGGAGAATTTATTCTAATCAGGAACACAAAGATGTCGAACGCCGTTCTTCTAAAATGTACACCTGCACTGATTTTTACACGCTGTAAACCGCACTCTCAATTCTATGTAGGGCGATTTATTCTTCTTTACGCATAAGATTTTGCTATGAAGTAGTTTGAATTTAGACAATAAGGACTTGTTGGAATACAGCATGCAGAAACAACACTATTGATTAAATGATTAATCCCTTTTTTGTCAGTAATGAGTTCACCTGGAATGAAAGAAGAAAAGCACTTTTTGTTTTAAACGCTGCATCCAAGCTAACTTATAATCTGGGTGGAGTTAAACATATAACAGCGAATATTTCGCATATAGTTAATGCTATGTCACTGAACATAAATTGTATTATTTTAATACGCTCTACGTTTCTCCGAGAGCATGGTGGTCTGAAATGATAAAAGGAGGAAATATTTAGATTTTATCATTACAAATTTCCTGAAGTTTCTAGTGCAGTTTCGGGCGCTTAAAAGATTTTAGAGTAATAAAAGTGTGTAAAAAAGAGAAAAAACTGCGTTGCACAATTTTTAAAGTCTACATTTTTCAGAAGAACCAAAAAGATACATCGATTAAATTAAACGATTTTGTGATTCATTATACTGAGGAAATGTACTGATTAAATTTAATTCTGTGCTGGCACGTAGGTGAGAAAAAAGAACAAATATGCTCACATTTTGAACAATGTTTATTTAATTTTTGTTTTTTAGATTTAATATTCTGCACAAAAGAAATGCAGGAGCTGAAAGCACATACTAAAGACCTAAATGCACGTCAAAGTATCTGAATTTACTCTAAAATTAGAAGCAGTTCCATAAAAAATTGTATGAGCTAGAGAACATTTATTCTGTTGGTGTATAGACACCATACACCAGTTTCACCTATCCCCTTAAGTAAGTTTTTGTCTACATGTTATATTTTGTTATGCAAAACTGCATCCGAGACATTTCACAGGAAAATAAAGGTGTACATTTTATTCATTATGCGAATATACGTATTAAACTTACAAATTTCAACCATAATAGTTAAAATCATTTTGAAAAATAAAAAAGTACTCAAAATAAAATACGAAATATAACGCAAATGGTTGCTTGAGACTAGGCAAGTTGTCTTCGCATTCTAACCATTTCTAGGCAGATGCTTATATAATATATATATATATGTATATATATATATATATGAATGACACAGCTTTCGCCTTTAAACTGCTAAGAGAAATCATAGAAAACAACAACCTTTAGTCCATCGCCAAGCATTTGTCTAATATTAATAAATGATCTGCAATGCAGTATTTGACAACGCTGCTCCAGTGAGGCTACGTAGCGACTACGGCATAGCCCATAGGTTAGATCACAAAGTAAACAACTCATGAGCACTTGAATTAAACTCAATCTCTCGACTGGGGAATTATCTGAGCGTATGTGTTATTCTCACTTTGCGTTTACATTGATGAATAAACTCACTAAAAGTGCTATGCATAACATGTGCAGTAATACAAAACAAAACTTCAATTTTGGTATTAGTGGACTCTTAAAAGTCAAAATAAAGGGAAAGGAAAAATTATATGTGTGATGAAATATCCTAAACCGTCATCAGTAACCGGCTAACGGCGATTCAAAATTTGCTCCCCTGAGTTACTGAACAAGTGGAAAAGATAATGAGTAATTGTTCGTTATTAATTTATAATCCGTTACTGTTCCTAAAATAAATCTTTGAAAAATTCTAACCGCTGTACCTACCATTTTGGTTGCTTCCTTTCTGATCATGCACCATTGGTTATAGAATTTATTCTATTGCTTGAAGGATTCTACATGGAATTTGCTGTCTCTCTTTGTGTAACGGATTACATTCACTGCGCCTCCGATAAACAATTGCCATCCAAAAATCTGGAGACATTTAGCTAGCATTACTTTATATTTGTATGTCCCAGCTATCATTCAGCTCTGTATCGTAATTTATACTAAATTAAATTCGTATTAACCAGCCTTTTTTTGGGGAGTTCCACAAAAATTTGCTACCTTAGACATTGCTATCTTACTACAAAGATTCTAATCACCCTCGAACGACATGTACAACCACTTTGTGGCGCCACCATATGTAGCACACCATGAAATTTAAAACTGTGCGGAATCTTCAATTGCAAAATCTGATGTGTTACACTCGCATGACTTTCTCTACTCTTGTACAAACTATTTTTACAAACGCTTATTCTCCATATGCTTCATGTTAATCGAGATGTTAATCTTATTGCTAATTTTCTTATAGGTGCAAGGGGTATTGGTAGGCTTTAAGCGATAGTGAAATATTTTAACGCTGGTTGCTATGTGGAGTATTCCATTCTCTTTGCATTTCCAAGGCAAAAAAAATGAATAACGAATTTGAGAAAAAGTATAAGTATTGGAAAATTTAAGAGAATAACAAGTAATATCTCAAAAATGATTCACTCAACAAAAAAAAAATGTATATGACATAAATTGTGTATTTTAACGCGATCTACTTTTTTTGTGTAGTAAAATTTTGTCTATCTTTTATGGTTTACCAGTTATGCAAAAGTCGTTCACAATGAAGAATACTTTTGGAGACATTCCCAGAAAATTTGAGATATACATTTCATTTGTCATGAAAACATCTTAAAAATATGATATTTTAACCAAAATCGTTAGAGCCATTTTTGAAAAAAATTAAAATTTTCGAAATATGTTTCAAGTAAAGGGTAATCTGGGGTGGGAATGTTCTTGAAAACCTTCGTGTCTCATCTCTGGAAGATATTGAACCTAAATAACAAGTTTGGTGTTTATCCGACTGTTCGTTTCTGAGTTATGCTGTTTACAGACACACACATGACATGTTTCCAAAGATGCTATTTTTTGGATTCAGGGGGTCTCAAAACTTGTATTTCCGGTGAAGTCTCCGTATCAAATTTTTGGGTGGAATACAATACTTCTCCTATTTACTATACGTAGCAGAGAAAGTAAAAATGAGCGAAACTCATTGATTTTTATCAAAATAATGCAGAGCAAAAGAGCTGCCAAGTTTGTTTTATACTGTCCATTGCCTTAAGCGCGTATTGATATTCAAAGGTATCGCAGCATAAGGGCGTGATAGAATTCGGATATATTTCTTTATTTTCTTTTATAGTGGATCTAGTGCTGAGGGAAATAAAAATTATTACAGTATTTCATTCAGTATACCATGTGGAATCACCCCTTAAGCTATGGATATATTTGACCGTTCTAGTTTGTATAGTTCAAACAAGCTACGGTCATATTGTTTGATCGCTCCAACAGTATATTTACAAAATGTTGGGATAAAGTCACCGTTTCGAGAGAGGCTGTTTCACTTGGTGTTACACAGAGTATTTTTACTTTCTCTACTATGTATATGGGGGAAGTATTTATCGAACCCAAAAATTGATAACGAGATTTCAATGGAAATGTATGTTTTGAGGTCTCCTGAATCCCAAAAAATATTTTTACTTTCTCTACTACGTATAGTATGTAGGGGAAGTATTGTATTCCACCCAAAAATTCAATACCGAGATTTCTACGGAAATACATGTTTTGAGACCCCTGAATCCAAAAATAGCATTTTTGGAAACATGTCCGTGTGTGTGTCTGCCTGTGTGAGAGAGAGAAAGTGTGTGTGTGTGTGTGTGTGTGTGTGTGTGTGAACAGCATAACTCAAAAACGAACAGTCGGATGAACACCAAACTTAGTATTTAGGTTCAGTATCTTCCATAGATGCGACACGAAGGTTTTTAAGAAAATCCCCCCACCCCAGATTATCCTTTACATGGAACGTTTTTCGAAAATTTTAATTTTCTCAAAAATGGCTCTAACGATTTTGATTAAAATATCATATGTTTAAGATATTTTCATGACAAATGAAATGTATATCTTGAATTTTCTGGGAATATCTCCAAAATTATTCTTCATTTTGAACGACTTTTGCATAACTGGTAAACCATAAGAGATAGACAAACTTTTACTGCACAAAAAATGTAGATCGCGTTAAAATACACAATTTATGTCATATACATTTTTTGTTGTTGAGTGAACCATTTTCGAGATATTGCTTGTTATTGCCTTAAATTTTCCAATACTTATAATTTTCCTCAAATTCGTTATTAATTTTTTTGTCCTGCTAATGCAAAGAGAATAAAATACTCCACATAGCAACGACCTCTTAAAATATTTGACTATCGCTTAAAGCCTACCAAATTCCCCTTGCATCTACAAGAAAATTAGCAATAAGGTTAACGTCTCGATATCTCGATTAACATGAAGCATATGGAGAATAAGGGTTTGTAAAAATAGTTTGTACAAGAGTAGAGGAAGTCCAATGAGTGTAACACATCAGATTTTTATAAAAAGGCCCAAGTGTGTGCCTGCGTGTCTGTGAACAACATAACTAAAAAACGAAAAGTTGGATAAATACCAAACTTGGTATTTAGGCTCAGTATCTTCCAAGGATACGACACAAGGTTTTACAAGAAAATTCCTGTACCCCAACTATCCTTTCACATGAAACATTTTTAGAAAATTTTGATTATCTCAAAAATGGCACTAACGATTTTGATTAAAATGTCATGTGCTTAAGATATTTTCATAGCAAATGAAATAAATGTATCTTTTGAGCTTTATAGGGATTTCCCCAAAATTTCACCTCATTCGGAATGACATTTGCATAACTGGTAAACCGTAAGAGATGGACAAAATTTTATACACAAAAAATGTCGATCCGTTAAAAAACACAATTTGTCGTACACATTTTTTCGTCGAGTGAACCATTTCCGAGATATTCCTTGTTATTTTGTTTGAATTCTCCTATACTCATACTTTTTCTCAAATGGGAATTCGTTATACCTTTTTTATGTCCTGAATATACAAAGAGAATGAAATGCGCCACATAGCAACCAGCTCTTAAAATATTTGACAATCGCTTACAGCCTACCATATTCCCCTTGTACCTACAAGAAAACTAGCAATAAGGTAGTTTCTGCAACTGTTTATCTCGATTAACATGAAGTATAAGGAGAATAAGCGTATATAAAAATAGTTTGTACACGTGAAGAGTGAGAGGTGGTTTAAATGTTTGTTTTGTTAGCCCCACATTTGGGAGCCAATTTGAGAGGTGGTTTAAATGTTATTTATTTAACATTATTGTGTAGCCCCGCGTTGTGGTAGCCAATTTGCGGTGGCATTGCTTTTGTAATGTCATATTTTTGTTTATTTTTATTTATTTATCGAGCCCCACATTTGGGAGCCAATTTGCGATGGTAAATTTATAATGTTATTTGTGTATGTGTGTTTACTTTATGTGATGAAGCCATCTTGTGACGTGATTCATTTGTTAGGCTTGTTAGCTCCATCTGGTGTTAGCAATTTGCGGCAGTATTAGTGTTCGTTTGAAAGAATGCTACTGTTATTTTATTTAATTTTGGTTCTCTGTCCTCCGGCTAGCTACGATCTTTTTGGTCAAGCACTTCTCTTTATACAGGTTGTGTAAACGGAAGGGAGTCTCTTATCCAAAGATAACACTGATGAAAGAATTTGTTTTACACTTTTTATTGTCGAACACATTTACTATCACATTTACACATTGATCTTGACACTCGCCAAACTGAAACTGTTATAATAACTTCATTACTGATCACTCTTAATTCGCGTACTTCAACTTTTTGTATAATGAACTTTACAACATTTTAGATTTTTCATAATTCTATTACGCGTAACTTGTGAATCTATAGCCGACGTGTAATATTTCTGCTGGACTGAAGGCGACGTGTATCATACAAATATTTTCGACGAACTGACGGGAATGCGACGTGTAGTGTACAAAGAATTTTGATGAACTGACGGGGTCTTTACCTCTAACCTACCTTTTATACTCCTACCCCAGATATGCCTAAAGATTTTAACTGAGCTGCAATTGGCTAATAAAACGCACCAACATTAGCGTCTATTTTTATATCCAATGAAAATTATGAATACATATGCTCTAGGGAAATGTTCCAGCAATTCTAAAAGAAAAACGCGCCAACATTACGTAACTTCCTCGTTTCCAATAATGATAAACAGCTCACCCCCTCGCTGCATTATTGCACGCTATTATTGTCAGTTTCAGTAAGGCATTAAAAACTTACTTCTCAACAATAATTACAATAAACAAATATCTCAAATTAATGTCACACAAAAATGCATATTCATACTACAATCATTATTTACATTTAAGTAATTTGTGATACAAATTACTGCATCAAGAGAAAGTCATGTGAGTGCAACACATAAGATCTTTTACGTTTACTACTACTCTTTTACGTATAGTAAATAGGGGAACTATTACATTCGAACCAAAAATTGACACCGAGATTTCACTGGAAATATACCTATGTTTTGAGGCCCCCTGAATTTGAAAAAGAAAGCATTTTTTATAAAGAGGTCCGTTTGTGTGTGTCTGTGAATAGCATAACTCAAAAACGAATAGTCGGTTTAGTAACAAACTTGGTATTTAAATCCAGTATCTTCCAAGGATGTAGCCTAAAGATTTCTAAGATAATCCCCACCCAAAAATACCTTTACATGGAACATTTTTCGAAAATTTTGATCTTTTAAAATATGATGCAACAATTTTAATTAAAATACCATACATTAAATATATTTACATGACAAATAAAATGCATATCTTGAGTTTTCTTTTGAAGTCCTCCTCATTCAGAAGGAATTCTGTATAATCTTGTATAACTGGTAAACGTTAAGCGATAGACGAAAATGTACTACACAAGGAACTATAGATCTCTAAAATACACAATTTATTTGAAATAAGTTTTTTTGTTTCATAAGCCATTTCTGAGATCTGTTATTAATGGTACGAATTGTTTATTAGTTGGTCATGCTAAAGTCTTTTAAGCATTCAGTTGTTTTTCACGTTTGTAGGGAAACAGCATGGAATTTTAAGGCCAGCATATAGCGTGCAGTTCTTAAACATTTGACTATCGCTGTTCTCTTTATATCCTAACGAAATGTGTAATGTAGCTATTTCTGCAAAGCTTTATTTGGATAAACATGTAGTTGAGAGAAAAATAATCTTTATTAAGAATTGCTTGTATACCCACTAATAAACGATAGAGGGTAGAGAAAGTCATGTGAATGTATCATTTTATATATATAAATTTGACTATCGCTTAAAGCCTATCGTATTTCCATATTCTCCTCGCAACTATAAGCAAATTAGCAATAAGACAGTTTCTGCAATTATTTATCTGGATTAACGTGATGTAGATGGTGAATAAGCGTTTGTAAAAAGAGTTTGCACAAGAGTAAAGAAAGTCATGTGAGTGAGCACATCGGATTTCTTTTAAGTACCAGTTCATCATCTTTTTCATCCACATCACGGAGTGGTTACTTAAAAACCCGTTCCTAGGCTAGAAAAATATTAAAAGTGTTATCTCCTTCGTGTTCTGGGTCTTGTTCCGAGTCTTTGGGTCGTGTTCTGGGTGCAACGTAACATCTTCCCTGTGATTTATAAATGAAGGATTGCCAGAATGGACAATCAGGGGACACTCAGCTTATATGGTTTAATAATCGATTTGTATTTTTTAATATCTTCAGTAATACTGGTTGAAGAAGGTGTTTTATTAGCTCCACGTATGGATGCCAATTTGAAAAGATGTTTTATGTTATTTATTAGCACCACGCTTTGGGCGTCAATTTGAAGCAGTTTGTATTGAAGGAGTTGTATTATATTTCAACTGTTGGGGAGCCGAACTTGTAGTAGTTGCAACCGCACGTATGGTAAACAGTTTCCGGTAGCCTTCGCCCCAAATGTATTTTTTACTGTTTCTTTAAATATTATATTTATGTTTGCCTCGGCTGCGTCAGTATTTGTTAGAGACACGTTTCTCTTGGCAGCGTTGTGATACGACTAAGAATGTAGGCTTACACAGATTATAATTTTACTTCACTCCTTCTATTAATACTTGATACGATTTAAATAACATTTCACTGATATAGAGAGCTGTGAGATTCTTTTTATTAATTAATTAATTACACTTTTTAACATGTAAACTTGTTTTTCGTCTCACACGAATACGTATTAAATCTCTCGAGGACGCACAAGCAACGCATCTAGTTATGAGCACTTTCTGCAGGCAACTGAATTGATTTCAACTGTTTAAACTTGTGAATTTCTGTATTTCAAGTCTCTAATTGGCTATTCCTAAACCAATAGAATACCTTCATTTAACTAAAGCTTTTTCTGGTTGTTGATTGACTATTTTTTAAACTGTCTCAAAATTTACATTATTGTTGCTCCAATAATGATTAGTAACATTTAAACTTTCTAATTCATTATTGCCTCAAGGTTACCTCATTTTTAGCAACTTTTAACTTATTATTCTCACAGCTCCTACATTATTAAATTACGTAATATAGTCACATAACATTATTACACATGAATACAATAATATAAGCATATGCAATAACTGTTACATACATTTTACAAATTATTACATACACATATTGCTTTAAGGCGGGCTGTTATTGAGTTTAAAAATTATATAATTTGACTGAAATTATTTAAGTGTTAAAAATACTGCCTCATGGTTATAATATGAGATTACAGAGTTGATCTTAAAAATATTATTTCTGATATTTCAATTCTCCTTTTATCTGTTTCTCTTAGGATACATGTTTCACTACCACAAAGCATGGTTTATTTAGGAACTTTCAAAAATGCCTTCGTATACCAGTAGATACCACAATTTATCAAGAAATGTAACATAGGAGCACGTCAGAAGTATGATGCAATTGTATCGGTATGCCATGTGAGGAAGTACCTATTTGTTTTGACTCCGCCTTTATGTACGTAACCTTCAACTGCTTTCCCAAAATGGGCTCCTCGTTTGTAACTTGCCGATAGAACATTCAATTAACTAAAACGGTCACTCTGTTTTGCAAATGTTCACGTCTTCCTGATCGAGATGGTGTTGGAAAGCAACTGATAGAGTGCGCTATTGCCCAGCAGGGGTCAATTAATTCTCCTCATCAACTCCCTCCTCTGGGATCTTACATCACTGCTAATCTGGCCGGCACCACCTGCTGGCAACATAATTCAGGTGGCCATGCACTTGTTACACAACTCGTACAAATTGCTTGTATCATGTGACATTCTTCACGTTCTCTGTTCCACGCTTGTATTGTGGGGAAGAACGCTTTACCTTTTACAGTATGTGCTCGGGTAAGTCATGACCAGGCATGGGAACTTCTATCCAGGACGAAACGAAATATAGTTGAACTATTACTGGACTTTTGGCAGGGACGTCGCAGGTTACAAACCATCGCCATTCCTCGTACAGTCTGTTGGCGTTTGGAGACAGTATTTAATATACCAAACCGTGGTTACCTGCCATCAGCGACCCCTGGCCACTGTTGTTTGCGTTCTTTGTACCGACGTGAGTGCTTAAGAAATTCTATGGCTGGTTATGACAGTAAACCCAGTAGTGAACTGTGAATATAAACTCTGGTCGAAATATGAGATTGGTGGGTTATCAAGGAGTAAGTTTTCAATACATTTGAGTTTGTACAAAGCAATTCAGTTGGGGAGGAAGTTCAAAAAGTATCTATGAATTCTAACATTTAACTGGATGAAGGAATAAACATTGTACTGTGTTGAAAAATAAATCACTTGGGTATATTGCCCTGTTCTGTTGACCAATAAGAGAACCGCAGTTCATGCTTCAACAGTAGTCTTGGTCTTCCCATATTTCTTAGTCCAGATTGGGAATATGACTCCCTCTTTGGC
Organism: Deroplatys truncata; assembly: GCA_030765065.1. Classification (NCBI taxonomy): domain Eukaryota; kingdom Metazoa; phylum Arthropoda; class Insecta; order Mantodea; family Mantidae; genus Deroplatys; species Deroplatys truncata. Next base: position 65,242,806 of record CM060984.1, on the reverse strand, counting down.
TCTCTTTGCACATTTACTCTGTTAAAAACAAGTATTCCCATTTATATCTGTTATTTAAGTTATATGCAACGCCGTTGCAAGAAAGTGGTCCGCTACGTCGCCTGTCGGCCGTAAAGTCGTCTGATTGTAACCCCTCAACTGAAGCCTGCAGACTACTTACTTGCAATTACAGTAATAGTGGCTGCAGTTTATCTTGTTGTGTTATCTTTCTACCAAGTTAAACCATGATTTGTCCTTGAAAAGAAATATAATATGGGTAAGTAATGCTCCCCTAGAACTCGTGGTACGTCTGACGTTACTAAAGTACGCTGGGCCCAACATTCGAGCCCCTCCCGATAGGGAGTTGTTCGGATTGGGTTGGACTCGCCGGGGCAATGGTTCCCGATACCTATGGGTGATTGGGTACGTCTGGCTGGTTTTTCCGCACCAATCATGAGTGAGAGTTGGTAGACGGCATGCTAGATTGCTGTCGGCCCTACCGAGGTTTTCGGTGGGCACCCTATTTAGGGTGACGCGCGTTAAGTGGCGTATCCTCTTCCAATTCCGCGAGAGCGCGGGGAGGGGCCTTTTTAGGAAACAAGGTATTGGCCTTATGGAAAACCCCTACGTTTGGAGAGCCGCTTGGATGTCGCTGACTCTGGGTGTTAGGAGGGGGCTTGGGCTTTGGCTCTTGCCCGGGTAGACCTTTACAACAATTGTCAGAAACACCTACCGTAAGAGGGAGAGGTTACGACTCTTTCAGCTGCTGTGGACCCTTAGCACTTGTGGTACTTCTGACGTTACTAGAAGTACGCTGGGCCGAACATCTGAGTCCTTCTTGAAAGAGAGTCGTTCGATTGCGTTGGACTCGGCGGAGCAGTGGTTCCCGATACCCATGGAGATTGGGTATGTCTGGGCTAATCCTATGCGCGAGTTGAGAGACACCCTAATGTTCTCCTGCACCACCTGGAGAGCTGAAAGACTGGCTAGACATTTTCGCCTCCACCGAGATTGTTTGGTAGTCCCCTTATGGGAGTGATGTATCCACTTCCGTCCCAACGAAGACCCCCACCTTTTTAAAATTTTCAGATTTCGGTCTAATGGAAAAACCTAAGGGAGGGAAGCATTCTTCCCGTGTGCGGCTGAGGGATTATATGTCAGTAACACTACTTAAGACTAATTTACAGAATTTACTCCACTCACATTATCACGCGTTCATGAACAACTGACGCTATAATCTTAGCCCTTGATGCAACAATACAAACACACATAATTAGGCATAGGAATTTCTAAGCATTAAAACCAGGACGAAAGGAAATGGAAGTTGAACAGCTGCTAGAATTTACGCAGTGACGTCGCAGGTTGCAAACCATTCCCCAACCCTTATACACTCCCTTTGCGTTTGCAGACAGCACTAACCGGAACGTGTTAATCTGCCCGTCAGTGACTCACGTCCGCCATTGTTTACATAACTTGTATTTATATAAAGATTTGAGTGTAGATAACTTGAAGCAAACTACTTAAGAATTCCTATACCTGCATATGACATTACATTTCATCATTTATCTTCAGCTAGCCCAGCTTAACAGTGGACTAGCATCCGGAAAATGATGATCAGAGGAGCCGTTTTAGGTCACATGTTCAGACAGCACATCGTAAAAAATAGGATGTGTTACACTCACATGACTTTCTCTACTCTTGTACAAACTACCTTTACAAACGCTTATTCTCCATATGCTTCATGTTAATCGAGATATCGAGATGTTAATCTTATTGCTAATTTTCTTGTAGATGCAAGGGGAATTGGTAGGCTTTAAGCGATAGTCAAATATTTTAAGATCTGGTTGGTATGTGGAGTATTCCATTTTCTTTGCATTACCAGGACAAAAAATTGAATAACGAATTTGAGAAAAAGTATAAGTATTGGAAAATTTAAGGGAATAACAAGCAATATCTCGAAAATGGTTCACTCAACAAAAAAATGTATATGACATAAATTGTGCATTTTAACGCGATCTACATTTTTTGTGTGTCGTAAAATTTTGCCTATCTCTTATAGTTTACCAGTTATGCAAAAGCCGTTCACAATGAAGAATACTTTTGGATACATTCCCAGAAAATTCGAGATATACATTTCATTTGTCATAAAAATATCTTAAACATATGATACTTTAATCAAAATCGTTAGAGGCATTTTTGAGAAAATTAAAATTTTCGAAAAATGTTCCATGTAAAGGGTACTCTGGGGTGGGGATTTTCTTAAAAACCTTCGTGTCGCATGTCTGGAAGATACTGAACCTAAATATCAGGTTTGGTGTTTATCCGACTATTCGTTTCTGAGTTATGCTGTTCACAGGCACACACACACATACACACACACACACGGACATGTTTTCTAAAATGATTTTTTTTGGATTCATGGGTCTCAAAACATGTGTTTCCGGTGAAATCTCGGTATAGAATTTTTGGGTGGAATGCAACACTTCCCCTACTTACTACACGTAGTAGAGAAAGTAAAAATGTATATGACATAAATTGTGTATTTTAAAGCGGTCATCATTTTTTGTGTAGTAAAATTTTGTCTATCTCTTATGGTTTACCAATTATGCAAAAGTCGTTCACAATGAAGAATACTTCTGGAGACATTCCCAGAAAATTCGAGATATACATTTCATTTGTCATGAAAATATCTTAAATATATGATATTTTAATCAAAATCGTTAGAGCCATTTTTGAGAAAAAATTTTCGACAAATGTTCCATGTAAAGGGTAATCTGGGGTGGGGAGATTTCCTTGAAAACCTTCGTGACGCATCTCTGAAAGATACTGAACCTAAATACCAAGTTTGATGTTTATCCGACTGTTCGTTTCTGAGTTATGCTGTTCATAGACACACACACACATAGACACGGACATGTTTCCAAAAATGCTTGTTTTGGATTCAGGGGGTCTCAAAACATGTATTTCCGGTGAAATCTCGGTATCGAATTTTTGGGGGAAATACAAAAATCTGATATGATACATTCACATGGCTTTCTATACCCTCTATCTTTATTAGTATGTATATAAACTATTCTTACTAAATCATTGCAGAAATAGCTACATTACACATTTCGTTATAGATAGAGAGAACAGCGATAGTCAAATGTTTTAAGAACTGGACGCTATATGCTGGCCTTAAAATTCCAACTGCTTAATTTCAAGTTTCAATGGAATCGAGTGAAATAACTGAAAATCGATGGGACAGAACGATAGGTATTGAATAATTGGAAGCTTTAATAACGGATATGCCACAAAAAGTGCATTTTAAATAAATTCTGTGTTTTAAAGAGATCTATATTTTTTGTATGGTGCGTTTGCTTCTATCGCTTAACGTTTACCAGTTATACAAGATTACACAAAATTCCTTTGAAATGAAGAGGACTTCCTAGTTTATTTCCAGAAAATTCAGGATATAAACTTTATTTGTTACGTAAATACCTTTAATATATGATACTTCAATCAGAATCATTAGAACTATTTTTAAGAAAATAAAAAATTTCGAAAAAATGTTCCATGCAGAGAGTATTTGGGGGGGGGTTGTTGAAAATCTTCGTGTCACTTCCTTGGAAGATACTGAACTCAAATACAAAGTTTGGTATTTATCCGATTTTTTGTTTATTATTTATGCTGTTCACACACAAACACACGGACATTTCTCTAAAAATGCTTTATTTCGATTCAGGGGGTCTTAAAATATTTATTTCAGATGAAATCTCGGTATCGAATTTTTGGGTGGAATGCAATACATTTTCCACCTAAGTAATAACGAAACTCTATGAATTGTAGCTATTCAACTTTGTAGTTATTCCCGAGCTCAATCCCGGCTATGGTGAGTTACGCAGATTTTTTTCATAGGTTTGTCCCTTATATTGAAAAGATGAATGTGGAACTCTAGCTCTATGGACCCCGGGCTCCTTTGAGCATCACTTCATTCGTCTGATATGACTTACTCTGTTAAAGGACGTTAAACCTAAAAAAAAGAAAGAAAAGAAGAAAAACAAAAACAAAACGAACGATAGACAGTCATAGTGAAGTATATATTTAACTTTCACACAATGCTCTAGAAAACAACTTTCGCAGTATTGAAAATTTCGCTGTATGTGACATATAGAAACTAGCTGCTGGTTTCAGCATGAGGGAGAACCATGTTTTGGTTTAAGGGAACAAATACTCTTTTCCACACCTTTCTTATTTGTTTTCGAATTTATTTTATTTGCAATTCCAAATACTTTTCACTTTTTGTCTTATTGAACCTAAATTAATACGTATAGAAATCGTATTCATTCACGACATTATCTGAAGATAGCATATAAAGACAGCAACATATAATGTACAATGTTTAACTAAATAACGGCGTGTTGTGAAGCAATTCTAGAAAAAAAATATTTTGAAAACTGCTATTTTTACTTTCTCTACTACATATAGTAAGCAGGGGAAGTATTGTATTCCACCCAAAAATTCGATACCAAGATTTCACCGAAAATACATGTTTTCAGACCCCCTGAATCCAAAAAAAGCATTTTTGGAAACATGTCCGTGTGTGTGTCTGTGTGTCTCTCTGTGAACAGCATAACTCAGAAACGAACAGTCGGATAAACACCAAACTTGGTATTTACGTTCAGTATCTTCCAGATATGCGACACGAAGGTTTTAAAGAAAATCCCCCCACCCCAAACTACCCTTTACGTGGAACATTTTTCGAAAATTTTAATTTTCTCAAAAATGGCTCTAACGATTTTGATTAAAATATCATATGTATAAGATATTTTCATGACAAATAAAATGTATATCTTGAATTTTCTGAGAATGTCTCCAAAAGTATTCTTCATTGTGAACGACTTTTGCATAACTGGTAAACCATAAGAGATAGACAACATTTTTACTACACAAAAAGTGTAGATCGCGTTAAAATACACAACCTATGTCCTATATATTTTTGTTGTTGTGTGAACCATTTTCGAGATATTGCTTGTTATTCCCTTAAATTTTTCAATTCTTATTTTCTCAAATGGGAATTCGTTATTCATTTTTTTGTCTTGGATATGCAATGAGTATTAATCTGTGGCAAAGGGAATGGTGCTGCACCTATTAAGAGATATGTATGTGCTTAAAGGCTACTGTATTTCTATATTGCCCTTGTAAATATATATTCCCCTTACATGTACAAGAAAATTAGCAATAAGATAGTCGCAAATGTTTATCTCGATTAATATGAAGTAGATGGAGAATAAGCGTTTGTAAAAATAGTTTGTACAAGACTAGAGAAAGTCATGTGAGTGTAACACATCAGATTTTTTATTTAAGAATCTCTCACAAGTACCATACAAATTTTTTAAACAGAAAAGATAAACTAAAATAGATTCATAATAAGAACATAAAAGGTATACAATAGTTGCTTTTCCTTGAAATAAGTTATAGTTAAGTATAATTTAATTATAAAGATCTGATGTAATACATTCGTATGACATTCTCTACCGTCTATCGTTGATAAGTAGATATATAAACTAGGCTTACTAAAGCTTATTTTTATATCTACTTCATTTTAATCAAAAGAAACTTTTGCATAGCTACATTACACATTTCATTATAGATACACAGGGATAGTCAGATGTTTAAGAACTAGACGCAATATGCTGACCTTAAAATTTCATACTGTTTTCATGCAATCGCGAGAAACATCTGAATGTTGACAATCTTCAAAAGAATGGCTAAGTATTGAACAAATCGAACCATCAATAACGGTTATCTCGGAAATTAAGCTGATGCCGCAAATAAATTGTGTGTTTTAAAGAGATTTGCATTTCTTGTGTAGTACGTTTTCGTCTATCACCTAACGTTTATCAGTTATACAAGATTAAGGGTATTCCAAGAAAATTCAAGATAAAGGTTTTATTTATCATGTAAATATCTTTAATATCTGGTATTTTAATCAAAATCGCCAGATCAGGTTTTTAGAAAATAAAACATTTCGAAAAAATGTACCATACAAAGCGTAGTTTTGGTAGGGAGATTTCTTTAAAATTTTCGTGTCGCATCTTTGAAAGGTACCGAACTTAAATACCAAGTTTGGTGTTTATCCAATTTTTCATTTTTGAATTATGCTGTTCGCAATTACACAAATAGATACACAGACAGACACATACATGGAGCTTTTTCTAAAAAAAAAAAGCTTTTTTATTGTATTCAGGGGCATCAAAACACATTTCCGTTGAAATCTCGGTATCGAATTTTTGGGTGGAACGCCATACCTTCTCTACCTATTAGATGCGTGTAGAGAAAGTAAAAATGGATGCACTAAATAGGAGTATATTTAATAACTTCTTATGTCATATAAATGATTCGGAAGAATGGCAACTAAATGCAAAAGTTAGTTTTAATCGCTTATCAGTTTTGTAGGAGTCTCTCAAAATGTTGAAATAATACCGTGGTCCGCAAAAAACGACCAGCCAGTTTAGTCTATACGGATACAAATGCTAACATATACGTCAAGTTTTCTACATCATGTCGTGAAAAGTAAGACACTTTATTATTCTGCTGTAGTACTTGTCAACTATCTCGCTACCTTAAATGTGTCACTTTCTTTACGATTCTAAGAAGACACATCACACAGAGGGAAGCGCCGGCAGCTGTTGAAACATTTCCTGGGAACGGTATACGACTACGTGCCCCTTCAGAGGATATGTGTTGGGGGTCTAGGTAAAACTATGTGGGTCATGGTTACTGGTAACTTTGCGATAAAATGGGCTTTGCGTAAGTAAGCTATCGTGACAGTAACAAATCATTATCGCGTTTGTTAGCTTGTTTAGTGTCTTTGCACTGGGTGGCCGAATGGAATGACAGTTTTCAGAACGCTACCGTTTCTAGCGCTTTTGTGTGACAGAGGTAAAGGTAATGATACGGATGAACGGAGGGCCCCCGTAGTAATCGAGGCAGATCCCTTAGGAGGGAGGAAGGGGTGAGGAGAGAGACCTGAAGGGCGATCAGATCTGGATAACGACAGGCTCAAGCATGGGCAGGGTCCAATACGTTTCCAGATCGAAGGTATCTTACGCGGATTGGGTCCACACACAAGCCACCGAACCACCGGTAGTCCTCCCTACAGGACCCACTTGGAGGAGAGACTTAAGGGGACCTAGGACAGATTTTTTAGTCAAAATGGCCAACATTTTCAATTTTTTGATTTCTGCAAAAATTAACTCTTTATAATGTTAGTCAAACATTTAAATGCGTTTTATGGTGATATAAACTTTTTAAAGGGTTTGGCAGGCGTCTTTTAAAAAGCATGCACGGAAGTTTAAATGCCTGCCACGCCCATTTTTGTTCTCGCTTGCAAACTCATTCAAATTTGCGCCATAGTCAGTGTGCCAAGAGAATGGGTACAGGATTAAGGACACCGGGAAGGGAATTTTCGCGAAAAACATTATGCTATACACTGCAATGTGCTTCCATCTGCAACTTGACTTTGACATCGGGATTTATGGCCATGCGGTCTAAGGCACGATAGTAGTAGCTAACCTATCAAGACCAAGGATCGTAGGATCGAAACCCGGTAAAATGCATGTTCTGCATTGAATTGAAACTGTGGAAAAGGATGGGGAGGGCCCAAATAAAGCAAGCTGACGGGTTTCAGTTGAGTGTACGTACATGTATTTTACGGCTTTTTTTAAAAAAAAAATCACTCAGACAGTTAGGTAGTTATCATGGGTTGAGATGGCCGAGCGGTTTAAGGCATTGTGGTATGATATGGATACGTTGCATAGTCAAAGGTTCGCGCCCCAGAGTAACAAGATTTGTTTTTAATTTTTATTCTTACTCTCATTGGGTATCCTTGAAGGGGTTAATGAAGGATGTAGTGGTAGGCTTAAAGTTATGCAAAAAAACCGGTATCAAAACTGATCAAATTATGAAGACAGCATTTTTAAAATAAAATGATAGAGGCAAAAAACAGGAGCTCAAAATAACCATATTACAATAGCAGAAGTGCACCAGAAAGAAGAAGAAGGTGCTGAAATTGCAATCATAGGAGGTGAAGAAGAAGGAAAAGAGCTATGGTTCTGGACAATTTTAACCCTTTACACCAGGTACATTAGCCTGTATAAACGTTTTCAATATAAAATTTAAGTTTTCTCAGAACGACATTTTTCAATATGTCAAATGTCCCATGCGGGACAGTTTTCCATAGTTTTTCATGAAACTTAGCATAATAGTCCTACTGTTCTATCTAAAGAAGTTGTAGTAATATTTTTGGGCTACTATGTAAAACTTGGGTACAGTGAATCCCAAAAATTTTTACTTTTTAGGTTGTAATATCTGCATTAATGATTATAATGAATAATTTGTTATTCAAAGCACAAAATGAAAAAACAATACTTGGATAATTTGTTAGGAGTTCAAATATTAATGTGACAAAGTGGTACTGATGAAAAATAAAATTTGTCCCTCAAGGAGTATTTCATAATTTTCAAATATCGTGATATGAAAAACAGAAAATAACTCATATCTGAAAAACTACTTCATCCATTTTAATGAAATTTACACATAATTCTATTTAGAATGAAGGAAACCAACATACAAAATTTTAAAAATATTGAGAAAAAAAGTTGTAGAAAATTATATAATCTGTCCTAGGTCCACTTAACAGAGCAGCCCCGTACCTACGCTATACAGAGCGCACAGCGCAACCCGCCAAACACCGTCTCCTGCTCTTATAACCCTGAAACAGATGACAAGATGATGGGTAAAGTCTGTTTAGTAAACACGAGTGCGGTTACTTCACAAAGGAAAAGCACCTTACGCACAACTAATGACTGCCCATTAGTCCATCTTCAATAACAACCCTGATTTTAAGGAAGTAACAAACACGTGTTGACTCCACGTGGAGTCTCAGTCACCGAAGTTCGGAATTCCAGTAGTTTTGTTTCATTAGGTACGAAAGTTTGTTGAGTGTGTCACGATGTGAAGACCGTTTGAGGAAAATTTAGGGTTAAATGCAAATGAAACAGTAGATAATGTTCAGTCTGGTGAAAATATTCACAATGACAGTAAAAACAATAGCACTTTGTAGGGATGCTGCACACTTCACGTGTTGTTTAGGGAAAGAAAGTCAGGTTAGAAAGAGGTGGTGATGTTAGGAGGTTGCAACTATGCAGAAGGGATTGAGGAGGGAAGGTCCTGTGGCGTAAAACGATTACAAGGGTTCCTCAAAGAAGGATGCAGAACTGCATACACGTTAACTAGACAAACTATATAGGAAATGGGGGACAGGAAGGTCGTGGTAAAAGATGAACCTCTCCAAAATTTACCTGCCGACCCGGGGAAATCACAAAAAAAATCTGATGTGTTACAATCACATGACTTTCTCTACTCTTGTACACTCTATTTTTAGAAAAGCTTATTCTCCATATGCTTCATGATAATCGAGATATCGAGATGTTAATCTTGTAGATGCAAGGGAATTGCTACTCTTTAAGCTATAGTCAAATATTTTAAGAGCTGGTTGCTATGTGGAGTATTCCATTCTCTTTGCAGTACCAGGACAAAAAAAATGAATAACGAATTTGAGAAAAAGTATAAGTATTGGAAAATTTAAGGGAATAACAAGCAATATCTCGAAAATGGTTCACTCAACTAAAAAAATGTATATCACATAAATTGTGTATTTAAATGCGATCTACATTTTTTGTGCAGTAAAATTTTGTCTGTCTCTTATGGTTTACCAGTTATATAAAAGTCGTTCACAATGAAGAATACTTTTGGAGACATTCCCAGAAAATTCGAGATATACATTTTATTTGTCATGAAAATATCTTAAACATATGATATTTTAATCAAAATCGTTGGAACCATTTTTGAGAAAATTACAATTTTCAAAAAATGTTCCATGTAAAGCGTAATCTGGAGTGGGGGGATTTTCTTGAAAACCATCGTGTCGCATCTCTGGAAGATACTGAACCTAAATACCAAGTTTGTTGTTTATCCGACTGTTCGTTTCTGAGTTATGCTGTTCACAGACACACACACGGACATGTTTCCAAAAGTGCTTTTTTGGATTCAGGAGGTCTCAAAACATGTTTTTCCGGTGAGATCTGGGTATCGAATTTTTGGGTGGAATACAATACTTCCCCTACTTACTATACGTAGTAGAGAAAGTAAAAACCATTGGTCAGAGTGGGCGGTCATTTGGGATCGAACCCGGGACCTCCTGAATGCGAGTCGCATACGTTACCTGGCGCCACCTCGCTCGATGACTTTGCGCAGTGTTATTGTATTGCTCCCTATGTAATTTCCAAACATGCAATTTATTCTGTTCGTTTAGTAAACGGAGTACGAATAATTGGATGGTTGAAAAAGAGTATAATCGCTGTTACAAGGTTTATCGAATCTAAGCCAACCTCCAACGTTCAGAGAAGATTTAGGGTAGAATTCAATATACCATGTCATGGAAGAAATTCATCACGTAATACAATTCTGCAATGGGTGAGTAAATTCAATGCCACGGGCAGTGTTCAAGATAACTTCGTTACTAGTGCGCGCAGAGTACGTAGCCCGAAAATGTTGCAAGAGTAAGGGCCATTCACAATGAAAATTAAGTGTTAATATAACGACTCACACTTAATACGATGAGTGGTTATTCACATCGACAAATGCAAACATATGCACCAGCCAATCGCAAGAGAGCGTTAAACATCTGAGCTAATATGGCGGCCTAAGGGGCGATCAGGGCGCCAGTGTTTTTGCGGACAGTGCCTAACGTCATCAAGGCCTGGAATCAGAGGGGAGTGTGAGGCAAGGCGATAGGGAAATGTCCAGCTGTACAACAAAAACAGTACTACATTTCCAAGCCTTAGTATCGCCAGTAAATCTAACTCAGAACTGCACATGTTTTCTTCACCTGCTGTCCTTCCGGTGCCCCGCCCAGTCCGTAACTATTTGGTCCCTCTTCCCACAGCACACACTCATATCGTGGGCGAAGAGTATATACATCAGAGCTAGTTATCCGACTGAAGAGCGTTAAACTTACAAAAAAGCAGCATCTACCATCACAATTTATTTTGCCGCAATTTTTATAGATATCTCAGTGATTCCTACCCGTGATCTTACACAGAAGGTCAGTCAGCGAATCAACGCATAGCAACGGAAAATCTGATGAGTAGAGCTAGGACAAATACCCTTCCGCAAGAAATCAACGTAACTACCGCCCTACCTATACTGTATTCACTCTTAGTTTGATCCGCGTCAAAACAAACCCCAGGAGACCAGTGCACCGTTATAATGTATCCTTCCGCCATCCGCACTAGAAATACTGTCACACTTTCAGACCATGTGACGAGTACAAGCCGCACGTAGTGCAAAAAAGAACAGAGTCCTTATTTCGACAACTGGAGCATATTCTGTTAAGGGTTAAAGGTGATAAGAGTGATAGTTGCAACAAAATAAACGTTTGCACATATAGTAATAGTTAATTCTAAAATAAATGAGCGAAAAATAAAGTAACAGGTATGCGATAACCTAATTTATTCGCTCTCTGAAAGCGCACTTTATTAACTGTTGGCGGCTCATTTTAAAAAAGAAATTGTGAACTGTTACGCGAATTGCATTCTTAAAATCACTACATTCTTGCATCGCGTATTTCATATGCTTTCTTTTTTTTCCGGCTGTAGCCACTTTTCTCGTTTCAGATTTTTCTGCACAAGCACTGTTTATACTTGTACTCGAAACACCGGTGAACTCAGAAGTTAATTTCACCATTTCTTTCACGGAAAGTGTTGGATATTTCTCATATAACTTATAATAAACATTCAACACTATTGTTTTTCACCACTAGTCAATGCTAATGCTTTACGTAATTCGACGAAAACACAAGAACGAATTCACCGTCCTCCATGATACTAAACACAACTGCTGGTTTCTGGCTGTAAACAATATTCTGCGCCTACCCGGATGTCAGGTTACTCATACGAATTGCGTCATGGGACTTGTAGCTCTGTTTTACGGTATAAATCGCGTTAAATAAAACCTTAGGTATTTCTATAGAATATTATACTATTTAAGGATAAATTCATTCTAAAATTCAGAGTTTAGCATGGGACTACTTTCCTGGGCGCATTGCTACCGTGTTGCACCATGGTGCACTGAACACGTGGGTTTGTTTTGCCGCGGATCAACCTAAGAGTTTAGTACACGTGATGTCGCACTGATTACACGGACCGGGGGCTGCGCAGTCGATAGTCAGTAGTTCGCTTGTGTTACTAGTATGGTAGAGCTGCTCTCTGCGAGCTCTGTGTTTATGTTCTGTTCTACCCCTGACACGTCTGTTTACTGTCCCAGGTTACCCTTCCCCTCGCCACATTGTCGATACAAACCCGCAGGATACTCGCATGTAAGCCAAACGTTATTTGTCCTATCTCTGCTGATGAGAGATGGGAGAATGATCACGTGATGAGAATCGCTCTTTGATTGACTTGTTTTATGTTTGATGTAGACATAAACTTGAAAGCATGGACTTTGCAAGCTTAAGTTCACGGTTAATTTAATTCTTATTTTTATGTTTACGTGATTTACCATCACCATCTGCATGGTTTCGGCCTTTTGATCCGTTCCGACTTCACAAAGTTTTAAAATTAGTCCTTCCAATGTTTTCTCGGGCTTCCTGCCTCTCTTCTTCTCTGGGCTTTTATTTATATATGGTGACTGAAATACACGAAGTACTCATCCTACATAGGTGATCATTCCATTGTTTTCTGCATTGCTCTATTTCTTCTCAAATGTTGCTTACATTTGTTTCTCCTGAATGTCATCGTTTGTGATGGTCCAGAAGTGAATATCCACCTGGAGGTCTTAGTAATTTCATTTCTGCTATTTAAACATTCATTTTTACTTTCTCTACTACGTATAGTAAGTAGGGGAAGTATTGTATTCCACCCAAAAATTCGATACCGAGATTTCACCGGAAATACATGTTTTGAGACCCCATGAATCCAAAAAAAGCATTTTTGGAAACATGTCCGTGTGTGTGTATACATGTGTGTCTTTGAACAGCATAACTCAGAAACGAACAGTCGGATAAACACCAAACTTGGTATTTAGGTTCAGTATCTTCCAGAGATGCGACACAAGGTTTTCAAGAAAATCCCACCATCCCAGATTACCCTTTACATAGAACATTTTTCGAAAATTTTAATTTTCTCAAAAATGGCCCTAACGATTTTGATTAAAATATCATATGTTTAAGATATTTTCATGACAAATGAAATGTATATCTCGAATTTTCTGGGAATGTCTCCAAAAGTATTCTTCATTGTGAACGACTATTATATAAATTCTCAAATTCGTTATTCATATTTTTTTGTCCTGGTAATGCAAAGAGAATGGAATACTCCACATAGCAACCAGCTCTTAAAAGATTTGACTATCGCTTAAAGTCTACCATATTCCCGTTGTACCTATAAGAAACTTATCAATAAGCTTAACATCTCGATATCTCGATGAACATGAAGCATATGGAGAATAAGCGTTTGTAAAAATAGTTTGTACAAGAGTAGAGAAAGTCATGCGAGTATAACAAATCATTTTTTTTTTTGCTTATGTCCAAGTTTCAGCTCTATAAAGTTGGTAGGGCATTTTATACAATTTTAAAATCGTCTCTCTGCGGAATCATTGTAAATGGTTCCATTACAATACATATCTTCTAGTTTTAAGTTTACGTAATATTTATGCTCAATTTTCAATGGGGCCTGAGCGAGGCAACCGCTCTACTAGGCGTCATTAATTACGTTGTAGCTTTCGCGAGTGAGCATTCACCGTGCCCTTTACAATGACCTAAAATTCCATCCGTGCAAAATACAAATTGTATATTGAGGCAGTATTTTTAACACTTAAATCATTTCAGTCTGATTATATAATATGTAAATTTAATAATAGCCCGTCTTAAAGCAATATGTGTATGTAACAATATATAAAAAGTGTATATTATAGTCATTGTATATGTTTATATTATATGTACATGTTCAATAATGTTATGCGAACGCATTCCGTAATTTAATAATGTAGGAGCTGTGAGAATAATAGGTTAAAAGTTGCTAACAATGAGGTAACCTTGAGGAAATAATGAATTTGAAAGTTTAATAATACTACTAGTCATTATTGGAGAAGCAATACTGTAATTTTTATGACAGTTTATAAAATGGCCAATCAACAACCAGAAAAAGTTTTAGTAAAATGAAGGTATTCTATTGGACTAGCATTAGCCAATCAGAAACTGAAATATAGCAAAATTTACAAATTGAAAGTTCAGTTGTCTGCAGACAGTGTTTCTAACCGGACGCGAGACACGTCCTCGAGCAATTTAATACGTATTTTGTGTGAGACAAAAATAGTTTACGTGTTAAAAGGTGCAAGTAATCAATAAAATAATCTCATAGCTCTCGCTATATCGGTGAAGTGTTATTTTAATCGTGTCAAGCATTAATTAAAGGAGTGAAGTAAAATTATAATCTATGTAAGCCTAGTTTCTTCAGTCGCACCACAACCCTGCAAAGAGAAACATGTCTCTTAACAATAATACTGTCGCAGCCGAGGCAGATATAAGTATATCATAATAAAAAAAAAAACAGTCAAATTACAAAGTTAATATTTTTAAACATTTGGGGCAAAGGCCACCGGAAAGTACATTTGGGGCGAAGGCTACCGGAAAGCGGGTACTATACGTATGTTTGCAAGGAACTTGAAGTTCGGCTCCCCAACAGTTGAACTATAATACAACTCCTACTTCAAATCGGCTTTTCATACGTGAAGCAAAATACAACCTACTTCAAATTGACGCCCAAAGCGTGGTGCAAATAACGTAAAGATATTATTCTACTTCAATATCGACTTAAAGACGCTGATAAATCTCCTCGACCGACATTTTGTAGGCAGTTCCTTGGAATTTTAAACAGCGATTCAACGCTTCTAAACAAACTGATTTTTGTCAGACGAGGCACATTCCCATCTTTGTGGGTTCGTAAATAAACCTAACTTTTGTTACTGGTGTGACTAACAACCCATGGAAGTGTATGAACCACCACAGCATTCACAGAAAGTAAATATTTCCCTCCATTCCTCCGTAGCCTTACAGCTTGCCAATATATGCACCCATGAATCTTCCTCCTCGCAAAGGGCCAGATTCTCATACCACGTTCATCAGTAATTTTTATCATCCGCCTTGCTTCCAGCGAGCCCCTTTGTAATGAGCTTGGTGCCCGTTTTGATGTATTGCTCCACACCCCACTCAAATTTTATTCCAGACTGTACTTCTAACAAAACCTTCGTGCGCTGCACAATTGTTTGTTCCTGTCAATATCACAGTGGCGGTACTTAATCTTTCTCCATGCACTCCACCTATTTCCCTGACCCGCCTCCAAATGTTACTTATACCTATGGTTTACAAACCCCTCTTTAATGTTGATATCCATGTCGAATTGCCTTCCATTCTCAACTGTTCACGGTAGAGTAGGCCGTAAATATAATTCTGCAGTTGGTGGTATCCCTCCCTTCCCCAGAATTCCTTTCAAAAATCGCACATAAAGTAACAGTGTGTGCGACATTTCTGCTGCTGAAATCATCGCTCCATACTTGTTTGAAGAAGGAAGCCGAACTCCGACCGTCAATGCACAGCGATATACAGAAATGCTAGCAACACTGGACTTTCAAATGGATGATAATGATGAAGCTGAGTTTTGGCTCCAGCAGGATGAAGCTACAGCTCACACCGTTCGTGAAACAATGAACGCTCTGCCAATCTTGTTTCTTGCTGATGTTGCTTGGCGTGCGCAATCTCCAGATTGACGACAGGAGACTACATTTTATGGGGGTATTTGAAAAGTAGTGCATTGCGACAGGCCAAGGGCCATCATGCAGTTAAAAGAAAAATCGTGAAATTACGGATATTAATCTGTTTTATTGCAGCGAATTATAGTGATTTTCCAGAAACAGTTTCATCAACATACGTAATCCCTCTGTAATTGAGTCCACTTAAAAAGTGTGGTTAAAGAAATAAGTTCAAATTAATAAATTGCATTGTGCTACTTGTTCCGTGAAAAAGTATTTTTATTTAATTCCATAGGAGTGTCCCTTCGGTATTCCTGTGTCTAGTACACAAATGGTAGAAGCGGAAATACATTAACTACCAACAGCTAGATTTACGCCAGTTTTGCGTTAGGAAGCACCACGTAACCGGCCACGGGTGGACGAGGCTCCGGTTCGGTACGACCTTTTAGGTTCGTGGCTCTGGGAAAGACCTCTGAAGTGTAGGGCATGGTGGACGAGTAACAAGCATTTATAGGAGAGGGGGTGGAGAGGAAGAGAGAGAGAGAGAATGAGAGGGGGATAGAGAGAGAATCGGAGATTTATTAAATAAAACGAAAACAAATAAAAGAAATATACTTGGTGTGGGAAAACCATGCCCAGAAAATAGTAGAATAGAAAGGCAGTAACAAAAGAAGCATTTTGAGGATAGTAACAAAGCAGTTACAAAGCTTTTCTAAACATTATAATTGCAATATGGGCGGCGCCGTGGCCGAGTGGTTACACCGCTCGCCTCCCACCGAGGCGGACCGGGTTCAATCCCAGGGACCTGCATGTGGGATTTGTGGTGGACGAAGCGGCGTCTGGGCGGGTTTACTCCGGGATCTCCGGTTTCCCCCGCCATTCATTCCACCAACTGCTCCATCATCACCTTTCCTTTCATCCATTTCACCAACATTTCGTTTCACCTACTTCCTTCATCCCATACCAGGCATCGGGCTGATCCCCCATCCTGGATGTTCTGTCTGATCCATGAGTGTCTGCTCCTCGACGGGCATCTGACCCCAGGCACCCGCCTGTAAGTCCTGGGGGTGTAAGTCCTACATAAGAGGAGGGTAAACAGATAATGAATGAATGAATATAATTGCAATATACACAAATAATTGATTTTCCCCATTCAGCATGTGTTAGGGTCTTGTTTTCTAAGGGGTTTGCCATTTTAAAATGCTGTTCTAGTTGTTTCAAATTTTCAGGATACGTTATTTGAAGATTGATGAAGAATTCTAAAGAGCGGTTTCTTAATATTAAGAATAATTTTGGATTTAGAGTTTTATAATTTTATATTCGATTAATTTTTAGTTAATTAAAAGTTTTACGTATTTCATTATTTTTTCAGGAAAAGTTTAAAACTTTACACAAAATTTAATATTCGAATGTAAAGTATTATACTGGATGTCTAAACTTCTCAGATTTTCGTTACGTATATCGATTTTCACTTTTTGAAAGTCATTTCTTAGAAAAGTTGGGTACATAGGGCCTGGAAAATTAAATTTATGTCGTAGTAATGCTGAACAAATGTGATGAAAGTTTCAGCTAAATTGGTTGAAATTAGCAATTTCACCAAGTATCCTTAAAATCATAAATTGTCAAACACAAATTAAAATAAGTGTTTCTATAGATGTGTTAGAGAGTTATAAGAAATTAGACAAACGTTATTACAGATGGATATGCTTTTTATTATTACAGAATGTATCTTAAAATGATTTTCTTAAATTCATTAATTATTTCTACACATAAACTGCAAGTATAATGCAAATTTTCATTAAAATATCATATATATAGGTACAAAGTGTGTAGGCGGATTGTTCCAGATTAAATACTAACTGATTCGATGCTATGTTTTTACGTCATAACCAGGCTAAGGATCCGGGACAATTTTAAGAGTGAAGTATACTCTCCATCGAGTAGGATGGAGTGAGGTGGCACATTTGGGGCATTGTTTACCTGTATACAATATGCTTCATGACTAGAGGTACAGAAACGACAGGAAGAAATCAGCACGGCACATTTGTTACAGTTTCTAGGGTAGGTCATGACATCATGACTTCATTTTAGTGGTGTTACTTGCAGTACTATCACGCCTTGTGCTGTGTATCGCACCAATAAGCATACCTATGCTAGTTATGTCAACTCATTGGCTAATTACGAGCAGCTATAGGTGAGGAATGGTGATCGATTTTGTCGATCTTTCGCGAGGGTAATTGCGAGTATGTAGCAAATGTCTGTTTGGAAATGCTCTTGAATATGAATCAGTTCTGGAGATGTTAGCATTTTAGTCCTCAAACATCAGTTATAGGTCCTCGTATAAATTAGCGTTTCTTAGTTACTTACATGTTCAAGCTACCTATATAGCCTCCTGCCTCCAACGCACTAAGGATGAAGGGGGCACCAGCCCATACAGACGATCAGAAATACGATGTAGATTACTTCTTGTGGGATATGTACAATACAGTTCGTCTCTCATTCCGACGTATGTGTCCTAGTTCATTTTCCACCATCACTAAACTGAACTGTTTACAGTAGCAAAGAGGCAGCGCATTGGCGTCTTTGTTTACATCAGCATTATTGTGTTTATGGAACTCTATAGTAAGGTTGCACGTACACTGACTGCTAACTTGTCCCGGATCCTTAGCCTGGTCAAAACCTATAAAGTTTACCAAAGGAAACACAGAGTTGCTGAACTTAAATACCAAGCCTGTATTCGAGTTATGTTGTCCTTCTCTCACGCGCGTGTGCATACTTTTCTAAAAATTCTTTTGCTTTCCTTTTAATTTTGGGCTTCAAAATACGTATTTCCGATTAAATCTGAAAATCAAATTTTTGGCCGGAAAACAACACTTCCTCTACATGATATATGTAGGTAAAGTAAAAATGACATTGCCTTTCAATCTTAGAGCTAACATTTAGTATGAACAAACGTTCTCGCAGTAATCTGGCTCGTGTTATCTTATTTGCTGAGCGCCTCTTGTTTTATTATTTTAAATTTTGGGTTCTTTGTTCTCCGGCTAGCTATTATTACTCAGTCGAGCAAGTATCTCTGAGCAAGGCGTGTAAACGGAAAAGAGTTGTTGCTAAAAGATAACAATGATAAAAGAATTTGTTTTCACACTTTTATTGCCGCCACACTTAATTAATAATTCACATCTTTAATCTTTATACACACCTGACTGAAACTGTTATATTTCCGAATGAAATTACTGTCGTATTAGTTGCTGCGTACTTCACATTTTGTAACTAACACTGCGACGAGAGATTCTTCCGAACTGTATGACGTGCATCTCGCGAGAGATTCCTTAGAACTGCGTGAAACTTGCCTATGGCTCGAGAATATATACTCCTTCACCTCGAATTGCCTAAACATTATAATAGAGCTGCTATTGGTTACCAAATCGCGCCAACATTAGCGTCTGTTTTGTCAGCCAGTCACTACTAACATATATACTCTAGGGAAGATATTCCCTCCATTTCTAAAGAAAGGCACGCTACCCTGACGTCATTTGTTTGTCTCTTCTTAGTGATAAACAACTCACCCGCTCGTTTTATTGTTACCCACTTCTACTGTCAGTTTCAGTGAGGCCGTGTAAACTTGTTTCCTAACAATACTTATGGCTAACAAACATCTAAAATCATGTACATACAATAATATTAATTTACGCTACAATCACTCTGGCATTCACAGCATGTTATGATATAAAATACTGCCTCAACGTGTTTGGTTCCAATTAAAACATAAATAAAAAACAGCAAAATGAATTCGTTATATTATATTTATCAGCATTTTGCTTGGTGTATTTCTTTTATACAGCAAAATAAAGAGAAATAATTTGTTTAGTTTTCTGCTGTCTTTGACCTCAAAACATGTATTTGTGATAAAGTCGCGTTATCGAGTTGTGTGTCGAATGCAGAAGCTCCAATACCTTAGTTGAGGGTTGTAGACAGTGAAAGAGGAAACTGGAATGGCAAAGAAAATACAAAAGTAAACGCTTCTAGTAAACGAAATAAGCAGTCCATACAATGCGATGCGGTAAAAATACATTTAATTTGTGCTGAATCTTTAAAATGATGCAGAACACGTGGTGCACTGTTATTGCCAGCATTAGGTATAATGCAGGGAAACGTTTATTGACGTTAGAGAGACATCTGTATTCAGAACAAAAACACATTATAGGTAACCATTCCCCCGCTAGCGCAGATGTGCATCTTTAGCAAAGAGTATTCACTATATAAGAGGTAAGGATAAAGTTACGTATCACGGAGGGGCCCCTGGAACCGGGGCAGAGCACCACACGCAGGCCAGTCGGCCCATTGTGCTTCCAACAAGACCCCTGGGAGGGAGGAACTAGGGGAGAGACCCGAAGGACAACCAGATATGGATGCCGACGTGCGCAAGCATGAACGGGGTCCCTAACGTTTTCAGATAGAACGCATCCGCACGGCCTCTGTCCACAAACCACCAAACTGCAGGGTCCCCCGGAGAGGAGAGAGCAGCGACGTCAGGGAAGAAACCTTTACAGAGCGCAAGCCACCGCCCAGCCGCAACCAGCCGAATACCGTCGCCTGGTCCTACAACCCTGAAACAGATGACAAGGAAGATGATGGGTACAGGAAATGAGCGGAAGGAGAGTCGTGGTAGGTGAACCACTCCAGTATTTGCCTGGCGACCAGAGGAAACCACGAAAAACTCATGGGTCAGAGTGGGCGGTCCGCGGGGATCGATCCCGGGACCTTCCAAATGCGGGCCAAAGGTGAAGCCGCCTGAGCCATCCCGCTTGGTATTCACTATGTACAAATGCATCTATGTAACATCACTGTATACATAGATATACGAGGTGTGGCATTTAAAACAGACCACCTGAATAACTTGGCCATTTGTAGTGATAGAAGAAAATACTTCAGACAAAAGGTTTGGGGTGACGAGTATAGGTGTAGGGGAGATACATACCAACTTCGTAATTTTCCAATAGATTATTATTTACTATTTGATAGTTCATTTGAAGAGCATACAACAACTGCGTTTTGGTGGTCATTGATGAAGTTGAAGTCAAAAATTAGTTTGCTTCAATGAACAGACGAACTACTGAGTTGCCCAATTTTACAGTTTGAGCCATGCTAATCAAATGTAAACCAACATTCAACTCTTTGTCCTTTATGGACTTTTATTTATGGGGTAAATTAAAACAAGAAGTGTACCAAGAAATACCCCCGAAGACATGAAAGACCGTATAACAGGAGCATTCTCGGCGATAAGCTCTGATGAAGTTCAACATGCACTGTTTTCCATTCCTCACTGTAAATCATGCATCAGAGCTCAAGGTGACCACTTTGAACACGTGGTGTAATTCTGAATATCTGATGTAAGTGATAGCAGTGATTGCGTTTGTCTTTAACACAGATAGTAATTACTAAGCTTCAACTATCTTCAATAGCTCTCAAAACCATTGTTAATGGTCTTCAAACGCACTATTAAATGATTAAATAATAAATCTATCAATCCATTAGAATTATGAAGTTGATATCCGTATCTTCCTGCACCTGCACTCATCACAGATCTATCTATACCCAATTTGTCCCCCTTCATCCCAAACAACTTCTGTCTGAAGTATTCGCTACAAATGGCCCTGTTATTCAGGTGGCCTGTTTTAAATGCCCCACCCGGTATATGTGGGTATGCGTGTGTATATTCCTTATACGCTCCTACACTCTTGCACAGATTGCAAACCCCCACCCCACTCCACCACACACATATTCTTTAGAACTGTAGTAAACTACTGTGGGGGTGCTATTAGTATAAAAACATTCCTAACGGAAGAGGGGGCGAAAAGTGTTCGGCGGGAAGCAATTTTGAGCCTTTTCAGCATGAAAGTGCCCGTTTTGTTAACATTTTTGTGAAATAAAAATATAAATAATGTTCTCTTCATTCTTTTAAGGGTGGTGTAAAAAAACCCACCCCAACGGGAGAGGAGATGGAGTGGGTAATTTTGAGGATATCCAGCATGAATGGTCCTCTTCCTCAATAATAAAAGGATAATTAGGGTTGGTAACGCGAAAAGCCACCCTTAATGGAGGATAGGGTTGACAAATGTGGAATGGAAAATTTGGCACAATGGTGAGGTGATCAAATTAAAAGAATTTAATAACAGCAATATTGTAATTCATTTAAGTACAAATACATAAAGACCTGGAAAACGCTGTGTATTTTTACTTTCTCTTACTACCTATAGTAAGTAGGGGAAGTATTGTATTCCACTCAAAAATTCGATACCGAGATTTCACCTGAAATACATGTTTTGAGATCCCCTGAATCCAATTTTTTTTTTTTTGGAAACATGTCCGTGTGTGTGTCTGTGTGTCTGTCTGTGAACAGCATAACTCAGAAACGAACAGTTGGATAAACACCAAACTTGGTATTTAGGTTCAGTATCTTCCAGGGATGCGACACGAAGGTTTTCAAGAAAATCCCCCCACCCGAGATACCATTTACATGGAAGATTTTTCTAAAATTTTAATTTTCTCAAAAACGGCTCTAACAATTTTGATTAAAATATTATTGTTTAAGATATTTTCATGACAAATAAAATGTATATCTCGAATTTTCTGGGAATGTCCCCAAAAGTATTCTTCATTGTGAATGACTTTTGCATAACTGTTAAACCATAAGAGATAAACAAAGTTTTACTACACAAAAAATGTAGATCGCGTTAAAATACACGATTTATGTCCTATACATTTTTTTGTTTAGTGAACCATTTTCGAGATATTGATTGTTATTCCCTTAAATTTTACAATACTTATACTTTTTCTCAAATTCTTTATTCATTTTTTTATGTCCTGTACAGATAAAGAGAATGAAAAACTCCACATAGCAACCAGCGCTTAAAATATTTGACTATCGCTTAAAGTCTACCATACTCCTCTTGCACCTACAAGAAAATTAGCAATAAGATTAACATCTCGATTAACATGAAGCATATGGAGGATAAGCGTTTGTAAGAATAGTTTGTACAAGAGTAGAGAAAGTCACGTGAGTGTAATGCATCAGATTTTTTTCTAGTATTCTAGATAAATAGCATACTTCCCTTCACCACTTCATTGTACCTAATAAACGTGTTTTTCAGTATCTGGAAAGAAAGCATTTCGATTCCATGAAAGTGTAGATATCCGTGTTCTTATGCCATAGAAAGTAGAACCAATTTTTTTGCCATTAGTTGCGTAGTAATTGCGTTGCGTTCCGTGATGTGAATGCAGGACTCCAGCTTCTAGGAACCCGATCGCTGCAACAGTTTTCCTTACGTGCAGAGATTGCAGCTTCGTTAACTTCAACGGAAATGAATCACTCCACTGAAGATTAATTTGATGGTGTTTTATAAAGACCAAAGGCTTTGCATGTCACAGTTCGCCATACAAGCTTATACAAACTAGATTTAAGAACTGTTTAAGAAAATAGTTAGAGCGAGACATTAGGTTTTAAAATAAAAATAAAATCTGACGTGTTGCACTCACATGACTTTCTCTACTGTTGTGCAAACTATTTTCACAAACGCTTATTCTGCATATGCTTCATGTTAATCGAGATATTAATCTTATTGCTAATTTTCTGGTAGATGCACGGGGAATATGATAGGCTTTAAGCGATAGTCAAATGTTTTAAGATCTGGTTGCTATGTGGAACATTCCATTCTCTTTGCATGTCCAGGACATAAAAAAGACGAATAACGAATTCCCATTTGGAGAAAACTATTGGAAAATTGAAACAAATAACAATGAATATCTCGGGAATGGTTCACTAGGCAAAAAAATGTATATGACATAAATTGTGGGTTTTAACGAGATCTACAACTTTTGTGTAGTAAAATTTTGTCTATCTCTTAAGTTTTCCAGTTACGCAAAAGTCATTCAGAATGAAGAGGACTTTTGGGGACATTCCCAGAAAATTCATGGTATACATTTTATTTGCCATAAAAACATCTTAAACATATGATATATTAATCAAAATCGTTAGTCATTTTTGAGAAAATCAAAATTTTTGAAAAATGTTCCAGGTAAAAAGTAGTTTGATGTGGGGGATTTTCTTGAAAATCGTCGTGTCGCATCTTTGAAAGACACTGACCTAAATGCCAAATATGGTATTTATCCGATTTTTCGTTTTTGAGTTATGCTGTTCGCATACCCACACACACGTACGCGGACCTTTTTCTAAAAATTCTTTTTTTGAATTCAGGGGGTCTCAAAACATGTATTTCCGGCGAAATCTCTGTATCGAATTTTTAGGTGGAACACAATACTTCCGCTACTTACTATACATAGTAGGGACAGTAAGAACCAAATAACCAATCATGAGGCTTCTGTTATTTACTTCCTCTGACACCTACCTTTAGTAGGCAAGATGATGTATTGTATTCCATCCAAAAACTGATGTTGAATTTTCATCAGAAATACACGTTTTGAGACCCCCTGAATACAGAAAATAATTTTTAGGAATAGGTCCGCAAGTGTGATTCTTGGACTATCTGTGAACAACATAATACCAAATTTGATATTTAGTTCAGCATCTTACAAGGATGCTATACAAGATTTTCAAGAAAATTCCTCAACCCCAAACTAACCTTTATATGAAAAATATGTTCCGTTAGTTTTGATTTCCTCAAAAATGGCTGTAATGATTTTGATTATAATGCCCCGTAAAAAAAATTGAGTTTTACTTAAGTACGCTCTTTAACTGCTGTGGTCCTTAGAGTTCCATTCTATATTGGGCGTGAAAAGACCGAAAATGTTACTCCGAGGCCTCTTTATCAGGATTGAGGTTATTTTACGTACCGTAAATCTACGACACGGGACTACCGGCTTTACTTCACTTCCGAAGGAAGACATGCTAAGGATTTTTACCCCCGAAAAAAATCCATCGTCCTCCGCCGGGTTTGAACCCGCGACCTTGCGAACTAGAATAATGTCCCGTGTTTTAGACAAATAAAATGTACGAGGTATATCTAGAAAGTAAAGAACGATTTGGCATAACTAAATAATAACGAAAGATATCAACACAAAACTATATTTACAAAGATACAGTACCTTACTCTATTTCTCAATGTAATCGTCATTGCTGTCAAGGCATGTGGTACCAGTTTTACTTTCTCTGCTACGTATAGTAAGTAGGGGAAGTATTGTATTCCACCCAAAAATTCGATACCGAGATTTCACCGGAAATATATGTTTTGAGACCCCCTGAATCCAAAAAAAGTATTTTTGGAAACATGTCCGTGTGTGTGTGTGTTTGTGAACAGCATAACTCGGAAACGAACAGTTGGATAAACACCAAACTTAATATTTAGGTTCAGTATCTTCCAGAGATGCGACACGAAGGTTTTCGAGAAAATCCCCCCATCCAGACTACCCTTTACATGGAACATTTTACGAACATTTTGATTTTCTCAAAAATGGCTAACGTTTTTGTAAAATATGTTATTTTCATAACAAATGAAATATATATCATGAATTTTCTGGGGATGTCCCAAAAGTTTCTCTTCATTCTGAGTGACTTTTGCATAACTGATAAACCGTTAGAGATAGACAAAATGTAGATCTCGTTGAAACACACCCTATGTAATATACATTTTTTTGTCGAGTGAACCATTTCCGAGATATTCCTTATTATTTGTCTGAATTTACCAATGCTTATCTATTTCGCAAATGAGAATTCGCTTTTTTATGTGCTGGGCATTCAGAGAGAATGGAATGCTGCACATATGCAGCTCTTAAAATGTTTGACTATCGCTTAAATCCTACCATATTCCCCTTGCATCTACAAGAAAATTAGCAATAAGATTAACATATCGATATATCGATTAACATGAAGTAGATGGAGAATAGGCGTTTGTAAAAATAGTTTGTACAAGAGTAGAGAAAGTCACGTGAGTGTAACACATCAGATGTTTTTCTCGTAGTGTTAAATGTTTTCGAAACATTTTATGCTAAGGACATCTAACGCACATTCTTGGATGTTTCTTTTCCTTCACTTACAAGAACTTGTTACTACGAATAAACATTTTAATCTCCTTTCTGCATGTTGTACCTGAGTACTTCTTGCTTAATTTGAAATCATTGCTGAATGTTTCACAAAAGATTACGTTTATGTTGGTTTTGGCCAAATATAAACTTATCCACAACACGTTCGACAATGGAATGAAATCGGATTCTTTGTCAGCACTGTAAAGCTAAACCCACGTACAGTAGTATATTATGTAACAAGACTATAATGGTAGTAATTAAGACACGAGTATGCAGCTCGTTTCTTAATCTTCATACAGGCGTCTTAGTTACGATTATAGCCAAACTGCATAAGACTATTTTTGGTCTACCATACTATAACTATTTCATAATTTTAGGTTTTTACAAAAGAATCTTACCTTGTTAATTGTGTGCAATTAAATGCTGGCGGATGGCAGGACCTTTAACGTGATTGGCGACTAGATGGCAGCACTGTTGAGTCCAAGCCGTATTTAGTGATTTTGCAGGTAACGTGAAAATGTCACATACTAAAACGAAGGAAATTAACTCAATTTATTAGAATATTAAAATTACAATGAACAGAATTTGTTATTTTAAATACACATATTCCATTTTATATCTGGGGAATGGATCCTAGTGAATTGCTGCTTTGAAGGTGTTGAAAGTTATGGGAGAGCTGACCGCGCCGCCGAGTCTGTTCATGAGGAGTCGCTGAAGTATAATTCATGTCATTATAGTTCAGTTAGTCAAATATAATCAGCGTATTATAGTGTCGCCGACCAAAAATGGAATTAAAACTTCATACTGCATACGAAACTCTTCCCTGGTAAGAGAAATCTCTTATATAATTCACGAGATAGATGACGTTAAGACAATTCGAAAAAAATAGATATTTGTTAACAAACAATGTGTTAAATAGAACATATTTCACTCTGAGTATTTCATTCTTAGTACGGTGCAACTGTAATCACACAACACTGGATTACTGTAATCTAGTATGCATGCAAGTTAGGGCGTATGTCAGTACAGCAGCGTATCGCTACTAACAATTTATCGATTTTATCGAACCATGTCGCCACGTGCACCTAATAATTCTTCTCGTTACCATTAGGTGTCATATCCAACTTTACATCACTGCCAACCTAATGAAATAATAAATCAACAAGGTATTGCTGAAACAATGAAATATCACTGTGACAACAGTTAAAGCTGACTCCACGTGCCTTGTTATTGAGATTCATTTGTAGTTACTGCACGTGTGGCATTTAAAATGTTACTTCGCGAAAAGGGAAAGGGCTGAAACCAAAGCTAAGGGATGTTATGCTCTCCACATTATAATATATAGGATGTAAAACATGTTACAAGGCTCGGTGGTATATAGATATATACAACTTGGTCAAATTTTGATGTAAAATTATGCTCAGAGACTTTGACTGTAGGTAAACAAACTGTAGAATCCACGACAAACAGTACCTAGACATCACGTTCATTAGGTAGGGGTTGTTCACCAGCGGTACTGCATCAGCTATTGCGTGATAAGCACTATACCTACAGCCAACGGTGTGTTTAAGGTGTTATTCTGCTTAGTAGTTTCATACTTTGTTCATTTGTATGGATATCGTCAAGTGGGAATGAACAATGGTGAGCTTGCACACAAATGCAGAGTACACCGAGATGCTTCTAATCTACGGGAAAGCCTGAAGGAGAGGCTTGCTGGCCAGCTCTGTTAACAACGTTACCCCAACAGGCATCACCCAGCCCACGCCATGTTTCCAGGTTTGGATGGGCGTTTAAGTGAAACAAGTAGCTCACATCCTAACAAAATATCCCTTTGGATGTCCGCGGACACGCCGTACACCAGAGTTTGTATTCTTTCTAGGAGTTCGACATCAAAGTAGGGGATGCATAAAATGTATCTAAGTTCGCGGCAGCAAAGTGTTATGAGTTTACTTAAAGTATTTCAGTTTTATCGGCTACGAGCTGGTTGGATCCTCTGTGTAGGGTGGGGTGCTCCCCGGTCTGCCTGTTTGACTGTGGGGGAGTCTCAATCTGAAAACTGTAGGCATTGCTGTGCCGTCACCCCCTGGTTCCGGCCGCCCGATGTCTCTTCTCACCTCCTCCTCTCTCCCGGGGCCTTGTGGGGCGTAGGTACAATATCCTCACTGGAGCAGTGCCGAGTCCCCTCCAGTAATCATGAAAAGAAAACAATGTATAGTTATCTTTTTAGAAAAATGGTTCCTGATAAATTTTAATAAAAATATGGTATAACAAAGAAAATAATCCTACCTTCTCAATAAACAAACTTATTGGATAAAAGTAGATCCGTGTACTTAGAAGGCACGCATCTATATTTTGTACAAATTCTAGTCTGATATCTTAAACAGTTTCTGAGATAATGGGTCATGAATTTAGCAGATTTAACATTGGTGGGATAGGACGTTTAATCTCCCCTTAAGGTGATTAGGGGACTTTCTTTTGGAATGTCCGAATGAAAAGGTAATGCTCAGTCGATAAAGGATAGTTATCCTAATTTAATTTTGTAAGTAGGGTGATATCCAATGCAGAATAAAGCGAAGAAAAATTGTAAAAGTGGAATATATTATCGGACGTCTACAGGACGAGAGGCCAGGCCCAGTTACTATAGGTAAAATTAGAGGTACGGACTAACGCAGGAGGCCCCCGAACCCGGGGCAGAATACTGCACTGCATGCAGGCCAGCCGACTCCTTGTGCTTCTACCGTGACCCTAGGGAGGGAGGGCTGAGCGGAGAGACGCGACGCGCGACCAGACCCGAATGATAGGCGCAAGCACAGACGAGGTCCCTAATGTTTCCAGATGGAACCCCTGCAACGCCGCTCAAGCCTCCCCCGAAAGCACCCAGAGGCGGGTTCAAGCCGAGCAGTTCCTGCACGACGTCAGGATGAAATCTCTTCAGACCGCATAGCCACGTCCAGCCGCAACCACTGCCGCCTGGTCCTCAATTCTGAAACACTGAAGATGATGCATACAGGAAATGAGGAGCACGAGAGACGTGATAGAAGATGAACCAAAACACCATTCGCCTTCCAACCCGGAGAAACCAAAAACATCCATGGGCCAGAGTGGGCGGTCGTCGGAAATCGAACTCGGTACCTCCCGAATGCGAGTCGCACACGTTACCGCGGCGCAACCTCGCTCGGTGCCAGTTCCTATAGACTCCATCATGTAATTCACTTGTACTAAATAAATAAAATAGCATCCACATAATCGATTTTAGGGCGCTGCATTGAATCAAGAATTATCAGACAGCACATTCATTTTTACTTTCTCTACTACGTATAGTAAGTAGGGGAAGTATTGTATTCCACCCAAAAATTCGATACCGAGATTTCACCGGAAATATGTGTTTTGAGACCCCCTGAATCCAAAAAAACCTTTTTGGAAACATGTCCGTGTGTGTGTGTCTGTGAACAACATAACTCAGAAAGGAACAGTCGGATAAACACCAAACTTGGTACTTAGGTTCAGTATCTTGCAGAGATGCGACACGAAGGTTTTCAAGAAAATATCCCCACCCCAGATTACCCTTTACATGGAACATTTTTCGAAAATTTTAATTTTCTAAAAATGGCTCTTATGATTTTGAATAAAATACCATAAGTTGAAGACATTTTTATGGCAAATGAATTGTATATCTCGAATTTTCCGGGAATGCCTCCAAAAGTATTCTTCATTGTGAACGACTTTTGCATAACTGGTAAACCATAAGAGATAGACAAAATTTTACTACACAAAAAATGTACATCGCGTTAAAATACACAATTTATGGCATATACATTTTTTTTGTTGAGTGAAACATTTTCGAGATATTGCTTGTTATTCCCTTAAATTTTTCAATACTTATACTTTTTCTCAAATGGGAATTCGTTATTCATTTTTTTGTCCTGGATATACAGAGTATTAATCTGTGGCAAAGAGAATGGTGCCGCACATAGCAACCAGCTATTAAGAGATATGTCTATGCTTAAAGGTTACTGTATTGCTATATTGCCCTTGCAAATACAAAACAAGGGGAACATAGTACGCCTTAAGCGATAGACAAATATTTTACGTCCTGGACATACAAAGAGAATGGAATGCTCCACATAGCAACCAGCTCTTAAAAGATTTGACTATCGCTTAAAGTCTACCATATTCCCCTTGCACCTACAAGAAAATTAGCAATAAGATAGTTTCTGCAAATGTTTATTTCGATTAACATGAAGTAGATGGAGAATAGGCGTTTATAAAAATAGTTTGTACAAGAGTAGAGAAAGTCATGTGATTGCAACACATCAGATTTTTTTTAAACACCAACTTGTATAAAGAAGAAATAAGAACTTATTTGAAAGAAACAAACACAGCATTTCTAAAACGGATTTTCATGATAAAATTGATACAGTACAGGGCACAGAGAAACCCAGAAGCAAGCTACTAGGAAGTGGAAGTCTTGGCAGGCGATCTCTAGCGCGCGCTCCCTTGAATAACGATGCATTACGCAACTCTGGACTTAGTTTGCCATGAGTAGGCCGAGCGTAAGGCCTTTCTTATTAGTAGCACAATTAAAGTTAATGGGGATAAGGAACAAAGCAGGCGGATGGACCCGACTTTTAGAAAAAGCCACATACTGACACAGAATTAACGAGATGGCGTTTTCCTCCCAAGAAAGCCTGCACGTGTTTAACCCAGATTCGCGCAAGGGCCAACTGCCCGCGGGGACAAGAGAAGGTCGATTCGAAAATTCAATTTACTCATATCAGCTAATTTCACCCTCTCTCCACCCCCTCAGGTTGTTATTAATAAATATTCGCACCTCTTCTCGAAAGCCCCCTGATGAAAAAAAATGCTAGATAAAAATCCACGCAGCCAGCTTTTTTTCTTTTTTTCGAGAGGGAAGGTTCATTCGCTACAATTTATCATCGCCCCCTCCCTTTGCTTGGTATATGGGGCAGCTTAGCCCTTTCCAAACAAGCACCATTCATAATGTAGCGGTAATTCGTGGACTGGATGTGAAGGCACGAGCTCTGGCTTAAATTAATGTTTTTTCCACTTTAATCTGGCTCTGGATTTCTGACAGACCATTTTCCCACCCCCGTTCAACAGCAATTTGATAACTTCATCCTATAAAAATGGCCAAGACCTGCGTATTTTCTCAAATTATTGAATACAGTCGCAGAGGATATAATTTCATTACATCCGCGCGTTCATTTCTATCAGTGCTAACACTGGATAGCAAACTGCGAGCAACGAACACGGTGTGAAAGAGAGGATCTGGATTTATCGAACATAATGGCTGCTGATGAAGTTAGTTGAATCTGATTTGTCTCTATACTAGTGTGAAGCTTATAGGAACATGGTGGTTCATTCTAAATGAAAAAAATCTGATATGCTGCACTCAAATAACTTTCTCTACTCTTGTACAAACTATTTTTACAAACGCTTATTCTCCATCTACTTCATATTAATCGAAAAAAGCAAAAGCTTATTGCTAATTTTCTTGTAGGTCCAAGAGGAATATGGTAGGCTTTAAGCGATAGTCAAATCTTTTAAGCACTGGTTGCTATGAGGAGTATTCCATTCTCTTTGTATTACCGGGACAAAAAAAAAAGAATAACGAATTTGAGAAAAAGTAGGAGTATTGGAAAATTTAAGGGAATAACAAGCAATATCTCGAAAATGGTTCACTCAACAAAAAGATGTATATAACATACATTGTGTATTTTAACGCGATCTACATTTTTGTGTAGTAAAATTTTGTCTATCTCTTATGGTTTACCAGTTATGCAAAAGTCGTTCACAATGAAGAATACTTTTGGAGACATTCCCAGAGAATTCGAGATATACATTTCATTTGTCATGAAAATATCTTAAACATATGATATTTTAATCATAATCGTTAGAGCCGTTTTTGAGGCAATTAAAATTTTCAAGAATGTTCCATGTAAAGGGTAATCTGGGGTGGGGATAGTTTCTTGAAAACCTTCGTGTCGCATCTCTGGAAGATACTGAACCTAAATACCAAGTTTGGTGTTTATCCGACTGTTCGTTTCTGAGTTATGCTGTTCACAGACACACACACACACACACACACACACACACACACACACACCACACAGACACACACACGTTCATGTTTACAAAACTGCTTTTTTGGATTCAGAGGGTCTCAAAACATGTATTTCCGGGGAAATTTCGGTATCGAGTTTTTGGGTGCAATACAATACTTCCCCTACTTGCTATACGTATTGGAGAAAGTAAAAATCACTTTTGCCTTCCAGTTCGGTAAACCCGAGTTTGAATCTCATCTACGTGTGCAGATGAGGTTTTATCCAAGGATCTCATCTTGAATGTTCGGTTAGCTCTTAGTTCAATGGTATCTGACTCATCATTTAATGCTCTGTCTCTGCAAAGATGTGCTGTTAAAAGGAACAAAACTTTTAAAAATAAATTCGCTCTTCGGAGAGACATTGTTGTCACTCTATACTTACTCTCTGATCTATACTCTGTCTCGGACAAGAACGATCCTGTTGTAAATAACAAAGTGGCGCGGACTCAACCCGCCACGTGTTTGACGTGCATGTGGACACACAAGTTTTGCAACACTAGCTGTAGCAGCCGTAAATTCTTGACGAAATCGAGTAAAACTTCCCCAGTAACTTATCAAATATACGAGGGCCATCGAGAAAATAAGGTTACAAGAGCCCATGATGCCGGGGAAAATCTTTTTCGAAGTGGCGCAACTGGCATGTAGGGTAGATTGTAACGGTCGGTTTGTTTGGTGCCCGTGTTTGTCCGGCATTTTGAACAGTCACAGTAAATTCTTCCGATGGAGAGGTCATCGCGCGCTTTCGCTACCTCCCGTTCGTGCGAGATCCGCACGCCATCCATTTTTGACTTTACAGAACAATACCGTTGCGAATGTTCATCAGAAGCTCGTGGAAGTTTATGGTAGTGATGTGATGATACTTCAGTGGCGTCATTCATCTTCCCCAGCTACCAAAGATTCAAGACGACCCCTTCAGTCGGAAAAATCATGGCTCTGTTTGCTGTTCCTTTTGAAGATGGATCAGCGTAGCTGTAGTTAGTGTGTCGGCAAGGCCCAGAGCAAGACTGACTCCATTTCAGGAATCCAGGAATCGAGAGCTGCTCGCCCAGGTTTACCAGGACGGAATGTAAAATCGCCACTAGTGTCTACCTAGCGTAACTAGGTACCTAGCCGCTAGTGCAGCTTTACCCGTGCGATAAATAGGCTTTCAGTTTTACGCAAACTTTGTGTCGTGTGTCTGGGGGCGAAACTTCGCTTCCTGTGCTGCCATTTGCTGAGTCTTGCCTAACCACTTGAGCGGACAAGCGTTCAAGTGGTGACCAAGCCCAATGCTGCTTAACTTCTACAACCGCTTGCATGTTTGGGACCGTAAGGGGGTCCTTTTGTAGACATTATACCTAAAGAGACTACTTAATGTAGGGGCTGACTGCGATACCCTAAAATCTCTGAAGTGCCATTTAGAACCGCAGTAGGGGATCGCTGACCCAGAGAGTCGGCCTCCTGCATGACAACGCAAAACCCCACATCGCGCGAAATTCACGGGAGCTGCTGACATTGTTTGGATGTAATATTCTCACCCGCCCCTATTCACCCGTCTTGGCGCCTTCGGAGTATCACCCTTTCACTAAACTAAAGGAGTTTTTAGGTGGGAAACGTTTTTCCAAAGATTAGGAGGTCGAGGAAGCTTTGCAGAAATGGCTGAAAGAGCTGGCGGCGGAGGTCTATGCCACTGGCATATAAAAGCTGGTGCCCCCCACTGCAGAATTGTATCGATCTTGACCGCAATTACGTTTAAAAATAAGTTTCATATATTTCAGAAGTATCCTGTGAATTTCAGTTAAGTACAAGCAAATTTCGATCCTACATGAATGCTGTAACCTTGCTTTCTAGATGGCCCTCGTATGTATTACAGAATTAATACTATTGTGCATGATGGTTACGTTTCTGAATTTCTTTCTTAAGCATCGCGAAACAGTGCGGAATCATTTGCCTCTCGTCACTTGTTAAGGTTTGCCTCGGCTGTGTTTCATTTCGGCAGATTGACAGGCCTAATCCATGAAGACAAGTTGACATTTTTGCTTTCTCTACTACGTATAGTAAGTAGGGGAAGTATTGTATTCCAACCAAAAATTCGATACTGAGATTTCACTGGAAATACATGTTTTGTGACCCCCTGAATAAAAAAAACATTTTTGGAAACCTGTCCGTGTGACTGTCTGTGAACAGCATAACTCAGAAACGAACAGTCGGATAAACGCCAAACTTGGTATTTAGGTTCAGTATCTTCCAGAGATGCGACACGAGGGTTTTTCAAGAAACCCCCACCCCAGATTATACTTTACATGGAACACTTTTAGAAAATTTTAATTTTCTCAAAAATGGCTCTAACGATTTTGTTTAAAATATCATATGTTTAAGATATTTTCATGACAAATAAAATGTATATCTTGAATTTTCTGGCAATATCTCCAAAAGTATTCTTCATTGTGAACGACTTTTGCATAACTGATAAACCATAAGAGATAGACAAAATTTTACAACACAAAAAATGTAGATCCGTTAAAACACGCAATTTATGTCATATACATTTCTTTTGTTGAGTGAACCATTTTCGAGATATTCCTTGTTATTCCCTTAAATTTTTCAATAATTTTCTGAAATGGGAATTCGTTATTCATTTTTTTGTCTTGGATATGCAAGGAGTATTAATCTGTGGTAAAGAGAATGGTGCTGCACATAGCAACCAGCTATTAATAGATATGTCTATGCTTATATTGCCGTTGCAAATATAATTCTCTTTGGATGTCAAAAGATCGTTTCTGCAAATGTTTATCTCGATTAATATGAAATAGATGGAGAATAGGAGTTTGTAAAAATAGTTTGTACAAGAGTAGAGAAAGTCATGTGAGTGTAACACATCAGATTTTTTAAATTGTATGCAAGTGTTCTGGGCAGTACGGGAGAGGTGTAGGAATACAGTCTTAAATACCAGAAGCGACTCTACACGATAAACAATAACATCTGAATCGCGTTCACCAACAGACCTACTTTGTTCCGAGAGGCTGTATGGTATAGGAACACAAGCTTCATTAGTAATACAAAGTTAGGCTTTATATTATTTTACAATAATAAGTTAATAATATATAACTGCATCTGTCTTTGGTTTATTCTATGTCTCTATACTTATTGTATACCTGTTGTCAACTTACTTTCAGAATTCACAAACCTTGAACATATCTGTAGTGACTGTGCGGGATACAGAGCAATGAATTTACAAACTTGTAGAGTTTTCTCTCCCCGAAACTAATTCACGCTTAGCAGTGATTAGAAAACAACTTAGTGTTGTACTTCTTTGACGCGGTTATTGTGCGAAAACAAATAAAAGAAAACAGCCATGAACTTTCCTCCACCAATCAGCGGCCTAAAGGCGTTCCGTTTCGCTATCTCTGTCTCTCTCTCTTTCTTCCCTCCCATATGTTTATATGAGGATCGTTTTCGTTTGAGGCAGATTATAGTCCAAGAGCTTCAGTCCTGCCTTTGAGCAGAGAATGCAACTTCATCATCAACAACGGCTGCCATGTTGTCATTCAGATTTTAAACCTGAATATCTGAGGTTACGTACGTTTCATATCTTAAGGTAATTCATTTGTGAAACTTGACCAGAAACTGTGAAAAATTAACAAATTACAATTTATCATATAAAACAATATGAATTTTGAACTTGACACATTTAAACCACAATTTGACTGAAGCTATAAATGAACAACAGGCTCAAATTTAAACCTTGTTTTCTGGCAAACTTTTTCTCAGCATTTTTCCATACTGAAAATGTCAACTAATTTGCTTCAGAAATGCTGTACTGTCTCTCAGAAGTTCATTAAAGAAAATTATTATATAATTTTTACTTTCTCTACTACGTATAATGAGTAGGGGAAGTATTGTATTCCACCCAAAAATACGATACCGAGATTTCACCGGAAATATATGTTTTGAGACTCCCTGAATACAAAAAAAGCATTTTTGGAAACATGTCCGTGTGTGTGTCTGTGTATGTGAACAGCATAACTCAGAAACGAACCGTCAGATAAACACCAAACTTGGTATTTAGGTTCAGTATCTTCCAGAGATGCGACACGAAGGTTTTCAAGAAAATCCCCCCACCCCGCATTACCCTTTACATGGAACATTATTCGAAAATTTTATTTTTCTCAAAAAGCTCTAACGATTTTAATTAAAATATCATATGTTTAAGATATTTTTGTAACAAATGAAATGTATATCTCGAATTTTCTGGGAATGTCTCCAAAAGTATTCTTCATTGTGAATGACTTTTGCATAACTGGTAAACCATAAGAGATAAACAAAATTTTACTACACAAAAAGTGTAGATCGCGTTAAAATACACAATTTATGTCACTTTTCTGAGAAGATTTTCGAGATATTGCTTGTTATTCCCTTAAATTTTCCAATACTTATACTTTTTCTCAAATTTGTTATTCATTTTTTTTGTTCTGGTAATGCAAAGAGAAAGGAATGCTCGACATAGCAACCAGCACTTAAAGTATTTGACTATCGCTTAAAGCCTACCAATTCTCCTTTCATCTACAAGTAGATTAGCAATAAGATTAACATCTCGATATCTCGATTAACATGGAGCACATGGAGAATAAGCGTTTGTAAAAATAGTTTGTACAAGAGTAGAGAAAGTCATGTGAGTGTAATACATCAGATGTTTTAAAATAATACCCTAAGTTTGAGAAATGAATAGCTTTGAAAGATCTATAAATTTAGAAAATACAAGCAGTAATAACTTTACTGCAATAATTAGGGTTAATACAAAAATATGATAGATATTATTGTCAACACATTTACTGTAAAACCTAAACTTTTGATATGAATATTTTTGAAAATGCATCGTATGGAGAATTCTTATTAGAACAATGGATTTACTTATTTGGTTAGTCGGCTTATCCTCTCCTTAAGTATGACTTACAACTGTGCAGAGGGTCAGAGGCCTGTCGAGGAGCAAACGGACATTGAATCAGAGAATGAAGAACCTAGAACGGGGGATATCGCCCCTTAGGCAAGTATCAAGGTGATGAAGAAGTGATATGAAATGAAGGCGCAATGGATGACAGGAAAGATAATGGAGCAATTGGTGGAAGAAATGGCGGGGGAAATCGGAGAACCCGGTGGAAACCGCCCAGATGCGCTTCGTCCACCATAAATTCCACAAGGGGCCCCTGGGTCTAACCACTCGGCCAAGGCGCCGCCCAACAATAGATTTACGAAATAAAAATTTAATATTTAAATAAGAATAAAAACTAAAATTTTGAAACATGGCAAATACGTTACTGTTATTGTGCGTAATAACCAACATAAATGTGAAGCAGATATACGTACTGTTGTTTTTCCAAATTTCACATTTGCATTAACTTAAGCTCTTAATGTTTTGAGTTTTCAAACACTTTAAATACCAATTCTCATTTTAAAGAATGTTACACTATATGGTTCACAAATAATGATAGTGTAGTGTGGAAGTTCTAAATAAAGTTTGATAGATTTGCATCACTTTCTCTACCGCTCGTCTACAAACTATTCTCATAAAAGCTTATTTTTCTATCTGATTCATTTGGAAATAGCTTCATTTCACATTTCTTTGTAGGTATAAGGGAATAAAGGAAACCGAATCGATATAGAGCTGTTTAAAAGCGAATCCTATATTCTGGCTTTAAAATTCCATAGTCTTTACACGACATCGCGAGAAACAGCTAAATAGTGAAGTACTTTAAATAAATGACAAAATATTGAAAAATTCAAAGCAACAAAAACATGTATTTTGGAAATGGCTGTTGATACAAAATAAGAATTTAAAATGAAGTTGCGTGTTTTAAAGAGATCTACCTTTCCTGAGCAGAGAAAATACAATTATTCATAATTACTTCCGAATGAAGAGCTCACAGGCCATTCCCAGAAAATTAAGGATATACATTTTATTTTCCATGTAAATATCTTAAATATGTTGTACTTTAATCAAAATCATTAGAGGTATTTTTGAGAAAATAAGTTGGGCTGGGGGATTTTTTTAAAATAATCTTGATGTATTGTGATTTTGTCCAATTATCAACTGTCACGCCTTAAGTTCTCACTGTCTCTGTTCTAAGTTCTTATTTATTTCAACTTCACTGAGAGTAAACTTGGTGCAACTTCCGGACGTTCACTCGCTGGGGAGTCGAACACAAGACCTCCACAATTCCTCGCTCCATAGCAGAAACAGCCGCTCGACGTCACAAACTCACTCGGAGAATCGCACTTGATGTTGCATGGGAAACTCGCCTGCCAACTCGCTCGCTCACTGACTGACACAACCCATCTCAACTTCTTTGTCGAGAACGCTGACTTATATAGGCAGTGGAATCTTTCACACAACTTTCCAGAACTATTTCACACTCGTTCTGGAGGAAGAGGAGAAACTTGCAGAAGGTTTTGGTTATCTGCGCGTCCGGTGTTTACGCTGGCGAGGGGTGCTTATCGTTGTTTACTCGACTGTCCGGCACCAACCTCCCGATAATCTTAGACCAAATCGCTGCGTCAAAGTATCATTGGAGAATGCTGAACGTAACTACAAAGTTTGGTATTTAT
This sequence comes from Deroplatys truncata, assembly GCA_030765065.1. Taxonomy (NCBI): domain Eukaryota; kingdom Metazoa; phylum Arthropoda; class Insecta; order Mantodea; family Mantidae; genus Deroplatys; species Deroplatys truncata. The sequence goes on along the minus strand of CM060984.1, from coordinate 65,204,234 downwards.
CTAACGTTTCGTTTTTGGAGTATGCTGTTCACAGACAGACACACTTCTGATTTTTTTTAATTCAAGGTTTATCATAGAATGTATTTCTCGATATAAATTTTTGGGTGGAATGCAATGCCTTCTCTACTGCCTATGTACAGTAGAGAAAGTAAAAATGTACGTAGCTCCTTCTGCGCTATACTTTATCTAGGTTTTGCATATTTTATTGAAAATTGTAAAGTTGTAGTTAAATACTAATTACGTTAATAAAATGAGTCATTTTTACATAACAGACGCAAGAGAATTATCATTTATCAACTACTACATGTGTGCAGCGAGTGCATTAAATAGCCAAATATAAACCTTCCAGTTTATTATGCTACAACTGTATACATTATATTATTAAAACAAGGCAATTATTAATACAGAATGGAAATCAAAACTCTGAATATAGGCATTTAACATGGGAAATCAGTTTTTCTCTAATACTCTCTCCCTGTTAACTTCAAAGCAAAACCTTACAAGTATATTATAATAAGATGCACAAAGTGAGTCAGGTTACAATATTAAAAATACTATTTTGTTTACTAATCCTTTCTACCAAACAATCGTTCATTACAATGATCACGGTTTTAGTTACTTTGCATGGCAGATATATGTTATATAAGCTCCCATATTATATTTTTACTTTCTCTACTACGTATAGTAAGTAGGGGAAGTATTGTATTCCACCCAAAAATTCCATATCGAGATTTCAACGGAAATACATGTTTTGAGACCCCTTGAATACAAAAAGAGCATTTTTGGAAACATGTCCGTGTGAGTGTGTGTGTGTGTGTGTGTCTGTGAACAGCATAAATCAGAAACGAACAGTCCGATAAACACCAAACTTGGTATTTAGGTTCAGTATCTTCCAGAAATGCAACACGACGACTTTCAAGAAAATCCCCCCATCTCAGACTACCCTTTGCACATTTTTCGAAAATTATTTTCTCAAAAATGGTTCTAACGATTTTGATTAAAATATCATATGTTTAAGATATTTTCATGATAAATGAAATGTATATCTCGAATTTTCTGGGGATGTCTCCAAAAGTGTTCTTCATTGTGAACGACTTTTGCATAACTGGTAAACTCTAAGAGATATACAAAATTTTACTACACAAACTTTGTAGATCGCGTTAAAATACACAATTTATGTCATTTACATTTTTTGTTGTTGAGTGAACCATTTTCAAGATATTGCTTGTTATTCCCTTAAATTGTTCAATACTTATTTTCTCCAATGGGAATTCGTTATTCATTTTTTTGTCTTGATATGCAAAGAGTATTAATCTGTGGCAAAGGGAATGGTGCTGCACATAGCAACCAGCTATTAAGAGGTATGTCTATGCTTAAAGGTTACTGTATTTCTATATTAACCTTGCAAATACAAAACAAGGGGAACATAGTACGCCTTAAGCGGTAGTCAAATATTTTTAGAACTGGTCGCTGTGTGTAAAATGTGATTCTCTTTGCATGTCAAAAGATCGTTTCTACAAATGTTTATCTCGATTAATATGAAATAGATGGAGATAAAGAGTTTGTAAAAATAGTTTGTACAAGAATAGAGCAAGTCATGTGAGTGAAACACATCAGATTTTTTAAGTGGGAACCTACAATTACAATGTAACGGTCATTACAATGGTCACTGTAATTACAGTTGTAGTTGACCACCACAATGGCTTACAAACAAAACCCGACTAATGGCATTTACTTTCCCCCATAATATCAAGCAGCTTTTATTCAGGACATTTCTTTCTACAACACTTAGTTTTAGAGATATTGTACATCTCAACTTAAATGGTCCACCCGTAGAACAAAATTATTGATAGAAAGAATTAAGAAAAGTTAACATGTTATTATTTCTCTCAAGTGAACAGCAAATAAACTTGCTGCTTTTAATTAATAATTAAAATATTCCAAAATTCATCTCTAAAATAAACTGGGAGAGAGTATGTGAGATTAAACTCCTATGCCCAGTGATTTGATTTCTACCCTGCGTAAATCAAACAGAAAGGTTCATTATTAAGTTGTACTTCTGCCTTAAAGAAGCAATAATATTTTTTTTCATAACCAGATTTAATTTATTTTTATTTTATTTTTTTAATTTACCACTTGGTGTCACTTCAACTTCTGGGCCATCTCGTTTAATGATAAGCGTGATCAAACAGATTGGCTTGGCCGCCTAGTTATCTTCTTGCATCATCTGCCTAAATTATAGCTAGATGACCTCAGTTGCATAGTTGTCTTTCTGCACTATCTAAAATGCTACAGCTGATTTAGTAGAAAGTGGACTTTTGTGGTCATTTAATTGCTGTTCTGTAGGTACATACACGTAGTCAATCTGGTACCGGACAGTTGGTGTTAGCTGCGTAATCACATTCCTGTGCCATTTATTCTATTTCTATTTCTCTATTCTATTACTTTTATTAATTAACACATGTAATTCATTGCCTCTAATGTGGCTATGTAAGCCTTGTCACCGGGTTATATCTTACAATTTTTCTTATAATATTTGTTCAGTTATATTCTTGTTCTTTAAGGTACACAGTTAATTTTATATACACAATGTGATCAAAAGTATCCGGACACACCCAAAAACATATGTTTTTCATCTTAGGTGCTGCCACCTACTGCCTGTTACTCATTATCCGCGACCTCAGTAGTCATTAGACATCGTGAAATAGCAGAATGGACGCTTCTTGGAACTCACGGACTTCGAACGTGGTCAGGTGATTGGGTGTCACTTGTGTCAGACGTCTCCTAAACATCCCTAGATCTACAGTTTCTGATGAGACAGTGAAGTGGAAACGTGAAGGGACATGTACAGCACAAAAGCGTACAGAGAATGCTGACATTTGAAGAGGGTCGTAAAGAGTAATAGGCAGACATCTATCCAGACCATCACACAGGAATTCCAAACTGCATCAGGATCCACTCCAAGTACTATGGCAGTTAGGCGTGAAGTGAGAAACCTTGGATTCCATGGTCGAGCGGCTGCTCATAAGTCACACATCACGCTGGAAAATGCTAACGACGCCTCGCTTGGTGTAAGGAGCGTCAACATTACACAATTGAACAGTGGAAAAACATTGTGTGGAGTGACGAATCACGGTACACAATGTGGCGATCCGATGGCAGGGTGTGGGTATGGCGAATGCCCGGTGAACGTCATCTGCCAGCCTGTGTAGTGCCAACAGTGAAATTCGGAGGTGGTGGTGTTATGGTGTGGTCGCGTTTCTCCTGGAGGGGGCTTGCACCCCTTGTTATTTTGCGTGGCACGATCATAGCGCAGACCTACATTGATATTTTAAGCACCTTCTTGCTTCCCACTGTTGAAGAGCAATTCGGGGATGGCGATTGCATCTTTCAACACGAACGAGCACCTATTCATACTGCACGGGCTGTGGCGGAGTGGTTACACGACAATAACATCTCTGTAATGGACTGGCCTGCACAGAGTTCTGACTTGAATCCTATAGAACACCTTTGGGATGTTTTGGAACGCCGACTTCGTGCCAGGCCTCACCGATCTACATCGATACCTCTCCTCAGTTCCGTACTTCGTGAAGAATGGGCTGCTATTCCCCAAGAAACCTTCCAGCATCTGATTGAAAGTATGCCTGCGACAGTGAACGCTGCCATTAAGGCTAAGGGTGGGCCAACACCATATTGACTTCCAGCATTACCGATGGAGGGCGCCACGAACTTATACGTCATTTTCAGCCAAGTGTCCGGATATTTTTGATCACGTAGTGTGTATATACGAAGGCTGAATAAAAAAGACTGCGACTGATTTTTTTCACAGATGTTTATTACTCCAATTAAATGTTTACATGATCTTTTTCAAAGCAGTCCCCTCCTACTTCAATGCACTTTTTATAGCGTCTCTGCCAGTGCTTGAACACATGGTGCAGACCATTATTTGTCAGGTCCTTGAGAATAATCGCCTCACTTTTCTTGAGCACTGCTTCAGAGTTCTCAAATCGAATACCCCTAAGCTTTGCCTTTAGAGATGGGAATAAAAAAAGTAACAGTGTGAAAGATCGGGGCTATAAGGTGGATGTGGTACACAGGTAATGTTGAATCGAGCTAGAAACTGCATGACTTGATTTGCGACGTGAGGCCGTGCATTGTCATGATGAAGTCGCCACCCAGTCCGAGAAAGCTCTGGTCGTTTCTTTGCAATGCGCTTCCTCAGTGTTACCCAATACTGACGTGTAGTATGCTGCTGTAACAGTAGTGTGAGGGGGAACTGCATGCTGGTAAATCATTCCATTACAGTCAAAAATGTGATCACCATCACTTTCCCTGCAGATGGAACAACTTTTACCTTTTTTGGTGTTGGAGAACCTGGCGATTTCCACACTGTGCTGGCTTGTTTTCCTTCAGGATCATAATGATGCAGCCATGACTCATCACCGGTGATAATCGATTTAAAAAATGCATCACCTCCATTGTCTGGTATGCGAAATGCACGTAGGATCTACAAAAAAGAGCATTACTACCAACCTACTAATATGAGAGTGCTGCCGCCTACCAACATTATACATAAAAACCCGCCCTTTTCAAATATTTGTTACAGATACGAAACTATCACGAAAGCTACAGGAAAAAATCTGGTGTTACATTCACATGACTTTCTCTACTCTTGTACAAACTATTTTTACAAACGCTTATTCTCCATATACTTCATGTTAATCGAGATAAACATTTGCAGACTCTATCTTATTGCTAATTTTCTTGTAGATGTGTGGGGAAAATATATTTACAAGGGCAATATAGAAAAGCAGTAGCCTTTAAGCACATACATATCTCTTAATAGCTTGTTGCTAGGTGCAGCACCATTCCCTTTGCCACAGATTATAACTCTTTGCATATGCAAGACAAAAAAATGAATAACGAATTCCCATTTGAGAAAATAAGTATTGAAAAATTTAAGGGAATAACAAGCAATATCTCGAAAATGGTTCACTCCACAAAAAATGTACATGACATAAATTGTGTATTTTATCGCGATCTACATTTTTTGTGTAGTATAATTTTGTCTATCTCTTATGGTTTACCAGTTATGCAAAAGTCGTTCACAATGAAGAATACTTTTGGAGACATTCTCAGAAAATTCAAGATATGCATTTTATTTGTCATGAAAATATCTTAAACATATGATATTTTAATCAAAATCGTTAGTCATTTTTGAGAAAATTAAAATTTTCGAAAAATGTTCCATGTGAAGGGTACTCTGGGGTGGGGGGATTTTCTTGAAAACCTTCGTGTCGCATCTCTGGAAGATACTGAACCTAAATACCAAGTTTGGTGTTTATCCGACTGTTCGTTTCTGAGTTATGCTGTTCACAGACAGACACACACACGGACATGTTTCCAAAAATGCTTTTTTTGGATTCAGGGGGTCTCAAAACATATATTTCCGGTGAAATCTTGGTATCGAATTTTTGGGTGGAATACAGTACTTCCCCTACTTACTGTACGTAGTAGAGAAAGTAAAAATCAGTCTCAGTCTTTGTTGATCAGCCCTCGTATATACATATGTCCTATATCTATTTTATTGCATAATTTGAATATCATTTGTATTTTGTGACAATGGATGTCCTCGCTATGTGAAGAATTGCCTATGTGCTTAACAACTTGTTTATAAACAGTTCGTAGTTGCTACACTAGTCAATCCCTACTCTTACTTTATACACATAACACGTCTCGCTTACCTTACATCAAGTAATGATTGCAATTTTCGGGAACGTCGCCTGAGGAAAGACAAATCTTATAAACCATCATTAATTTAATCGTTTGAAGTATATAATTAAGCTTAAGATGGAAAAAAAATCCTTATTTGTCATTTCTAACGCTGCCCATATAGCCTATGACTTTCGGAGGATACCTCTTTCCATCAAGGGATGACTGAAACCATTTTCGAGGTGGAAGCACCTAACGGGCGGAGTCTTTTGCCTCCAATGGTAGGGTGATGAGGATGACGGTGGAATGAGAGGATCTACTCCGAATCACATGAGCCCCCCCCCCCAAATGGAGTTTTATTTTTAACGCTCTTTAACTACTATGGTTCTTAGCGTGCCATTATATGTTTGGCAGAGAGACCGAAAATTGTGTTCAGAGGTCGTAAATTTACGACATTGGACCTCCGGCTTTACTATCCTTACAAAAGAAGTCATGTCCCGCCACCCAGAGCCGGGAATCGAGCCTCGGACCACTATACGAGAGCTGGAAACGAAACCGCTACGCTACTATGGACTTACGTTAAATTAGGGATATATACTCAGTATGTATAATCACCTAAGCTATTATTATTTTGTTTGCGGATACGTTAGGACTACGTTAAGTGCTTAGAGGCGTTTCTTTGTTGTTATTATTATTTCTCATCGCTCGTTCAGATTTGAATACATCAATAAGCAAATTTTATAACTTCAAACTTTGCGAGTGGTACATTTTTATCAAAACGAGGAAACCATGAAACCCTACTAGCACAAGAGATTTGCATCCGCAACCTTTCAACTACGTGCCATAAACATTATCAAATGAGTTGTCTCGCCCGGTTTCCTTATTCTTCTTAATGCGACGTTTTTAGAAGTTTCCCAGACCAAAAGCTTTACTTAAAACGTGAACTAATGACGCTTAATAAACTAAATTGTGATTCCAACAGAGTTTTTAACACTACCCACGAAAGGCGTTTTAAGGAGGTATTCACTAACATTGCAAAGTTATATTTGCAAGTGATTAACAGACGCAGATTTGCAAATTTAAGGGATATAGAAGAAAATATAATAATAAGAGACGTCACAGATGAGTTTACAAATTCGTTGTTACGGAGGATAAGAGAGAAAGTTAAGATTCCATTATCTTAAAGCCTGATACATATTTATGATCCTTGGTTCCTGCTACTGCCTCAAGAATAAGGACTGTCACACTTCCTCAACCACCTGTTATGGGAAATTATAAGGAGCCAGAAGGATGATGCTGAGTCGTCAGCATTTGAATATGAAGTATTGAAAACTACTAAACGTAAACATCTTATGTGTTGCATTCACATGACTTTCTTTTCTCCTTTCACAAACAATTCTTACAAAAGCGTAGTCTTCTGACTTCTTCTTCTTACTCGAGATAAACTTTAATTACACAAAGATATAAACATAAAGAATAGAGGGTATAGAGAGTCATATGAAGGTTCTAAATCAGGCTTTTCAAGCTTGAATGTAAATCGATAGTGTAGGTAGTGGAAATCCAGTTTGGCATTACGAAACAAATCTGCATTAGAAAAATCATTTTGATTAAGTAAAGAAGCAAATACCACTTGCATATTTACGAAAACCCCATGGATTTATGATTCATGAGTTAAAGTAGAAAAGAAATAACATATTACAGAATTGCTCACAAATTAAAGCCGTTTATGTAGGTATGCTTGTATCTCCAAAAAGCAAGCCGAGATTTTTATTTGAAGTGTTTCCTTTGTTATTATAATAAACATGAGTTTTTTTTTAAGCTTTACGCCCCGAGCTCATTTATAATTCGTGTGATATGTTTCCGATTAAAAGGCTTTAGATATACAAACAAAATCATAACATAGGTGGTTTTTAATTAAAATGTGAATGAAAGAAACAGATGCCTTTTCCAGAAGTGCTAAATTGTTATTTTTATATGTTACTTAACACCTAACACGACTTGAACAGAACGAAACTCATTTCGTTTTAATGATGAATTAAATACATATTGCAATTTAGGGTGGATTAAAGTTCAAAAATAATGCTGTTTATTCTTTATATCAGAGCATCTGCTGAAGTGTATACTGGCGCACATAAAATGTGGCCCTTAATGGAACGAAGCTGTTTACGTTAGTAGTGACAAAATGTAGCCCCACCCCCTACCGGCGTGATCACCTCTGTTTTTTAGCACAATTCTAGCCAATAGATTGGCAGGGTACTTTACCTCTCCCAAAGTATGGCCGAACTACGGAAGAGTAACATTACAACTTAAACCTTATATTTTCATGCTACACTACCGTTTTCAGCGAGTGGGATGGCTCAGGCGATAACATCTGTGACCGGGTTTAAACCCCGTGGGCCGACCAATCTGGTTTTTTCGTGGTTTCCATCAGCCGCCAAGGTAAATACCAGATTGTATATTTAATACCATGACCCAAAGTTCCACCTTAAGTCTAAAACAGTAGTAAGAATGAAAAATACGTGGTAATGGCGAATGTTGTGCCATCTATCCACAGACAATGAAAGCAGGTAGACTGGACGGCACCCTAATGCCATCTGCACGGCACGAAGCAGAAGATACAGTTGCTATGCACTAAGGTCTCTGTGGATGGTATGGTTACAGGGATGAGACCTAGAAGGCTAACTGTCCGCCATACATCGATCCACGAGTTACCTACTACAGATCCGTCCGATATGACCTTAAAGCGACGAAAAATAAATGTATTAATAATAACCACCGTTTTCTTAATGCCGTTTGGCAACGGCAACAAAAACTTCTACATATCAAGCTAAAAATATAACACGGAAAATCCAGAGGGGTATTAAAGTGCTCCAAAGCAAAACGTGTTGTTAGACATGGTAAATGTACAGAAACAAAAGTAATCTTATATAATAACAATGTAATGTAGTAGATACGTTTTTAATTCAAAGTCTGCACATTTACCATGTCTAACAAGGTACTTTGCTTTGGGTTACTGTGGTACCCTCTTGGTTTTCCGCGTTATATTTTTTTAACTATAACTGAATAAAATGTCTAACAGAGAAACATATTAAATTCAAAATAATTACACACAACAACGCATTAAAATTTAAAACATTCAATTCACACTTCTACTAACATATATTTATATAATGTTCATTTATACATGCTTGCTTTCTTGTTACACGGAATCCCAGGCGGTGTCCCAGAGAACCCCAATTAATATTTGATCATTATTTATCATGTAGATAAATGTATTTGAAAAATTCAACAATGGTAGTGTTTAGTGGGGAGGGCTTTACAATGTCACATAGTCTGAAAAAGATAAACTATTTGCAAAAGCTACAAATAATAAAATAGTTACGTTGGGGTCCAGCAGCATCCCGCTTGGTATGCGGAAGGTTAACCTTCGTCTCCATGTTTGATGAAAGCTCTCGTATATGTAAATGTTGTAGCTATCGTTAGTTTAACCAAACATGAAAATCATTCTCTTCCTCTAGACTGTCGAATTATATTGTATTTGGTTTAGCATTTCCTTGTGTGCCAATCGTAGTGATACTCTTTCACAGAGGTGGTATCCTAACCAGCTCTTCATTCCATATAAATTATAAAAATCATTCATTGACTAGTTTTTATTCCCATGAATAAAAGGCACATACATAACTGATCCCGGCTGGTTGGAGTCAAAAGTTGGTTTCTTAAGGTAAAAACCTTACAAAAAGAAAAGCACTATGGCGATCAAGAGGAATAGGTCACTTTTAATGCACGATAGTGTACATACTCCTTCCGTTTTTCTTTTTCTTTCCATTTTGTAGCTTACGTTAGAGAACCTTATTAACAGAAATGGGACGGCTTAATGCGAAATTCAAAGGATCACATTCTCTGCAGATTTTTCGACTGCAATATATTGCTGCTGTGTTCATGAAAATAGCTTCTATTAAAAGTTATACTTCGAGACTTGATTCTAAAAGCGGTAGCTAGAGAACGATCCGCCCTCTCTTGTTATATCCTGTTCTGAAACCAAGGTTACTGATATTATTTCCAACTTTTTCATCGTCTCCCTTCGTCCTCTCTAGTAATAGATTGCAGCGGTAGTCAATCAATTGCCAACCTGTGTATGCTGTAAATAAATAAGGCTCAGGGGTTAAGTAGATGGGTACCATAGTATCATATTTATTTAATAAACCCATATCCAGAAATGTTTTTTTGTTAAAGTAGTGTTAAAGTGCTGCCAACTTCGATATATTTTGGCACCGCCTGATTCTCTGATGTCGAACTCTTGAAAAGAGTTTAAACTAGGGATGGGACCTCGATATCATCGATACCTGGATACTCCTGGTATCGAAGTGTGTCTAATACTTTGAGATAAACCTTCGATACTTTTAACTTCTTAAGTTCTACGTTGAAAGCTGTTGTGTTTAACTTTATACTTGATAAGGAACGAAAGAAGCCTCTCGGGTGTCCCCAAAGAGTTCTTGATAGACCTTGACTGCGTTTCCTGTCGGTGAATCAATGCAACATTCCATAGACTCTTGTGTCTAAATGAAAAGTGACTCAAGAGAAAACACAGATTGTGGTTTTCAAAAAGGCGAGAAAATTAAGCAAATATGAAAAGTGGAAGGGAGAGAATAAAGATTACAGGGTGGTGCGTGACTGTATCTATTTAGGAGTAAAAATAGATGGAGGTAATAAATGGGAGAAACAAAAGAAGTTTGCATTGGCAAAAGGTAAAGGGGCGATGGCAGCAATTAGAAGCTGCAAATGTAGAGTACCTAATATAAATGTTAAATGGCTGGAAAAAGTTTATGAGATGGTTGTGGAGGCAAAAATGATGTATGGTATAGAAATATGGGGATTAGATAGAGGATGGGAACGTATAGATGTGGTGCACAGGATGTTTTGTAGAGAAATACTAGGGCTACCAAAGTCAATTGTAAGACAGGTAGCACAATTAGAGATGGGCAGGGTGCCAACTAAGGGGAGGATAATGAAAAAAGATTTGAAATTTTGGTTCAGAACTTTAAATCTAGGAAAAAGTAATGCGTTAAGACAATGTATTGAATACCAAGAGAATAGTTTAATGAATGATGGATGGGTAAGTAAATTACGGAACATTTTGGAGAAAAATGGTTTAGGAGATATGTGGAGGAGAGAAAATAACGTGAAATTTTTTTTGGAAAAAGACGAGGAAAAGACTGGAAGATATAGAAATACAAATCATTTTCAGTGAGATTGCCGAAAAGAGCTCATTAGTTTGTTATAGGCCAATGAAAAATACATGGGGTAGGGAAAAATATATAGACATAGTAAATAAAGAAGAGAGAGAATCTATTGCATGGGTAAGAACTGGAGCATGGAGGCTAAAAGGGCTAAGACAGGGTATTCCTCAGAATCAATGTCCGATATGTGGTGGTAATGAAGACATTGAACACATAGTATTTAAGTGCCAAGGAACAGAAAATTGGAGTAAAGAATTTTTTAATAAGAAGTAGTTGAAGGGGGATAGAAACACACTTATGATTGAAATGATATGCAAGGACGCTAGGAGCATTGGACAGTTTTGTGTAAAGTAAAAAATGAATGGCTTTAGACAGTGGAAAGAGGAAAGTAAGAGGTAGCGCATCTTACTTTGAATTGAAAACTATAGTGAATGTGTGATGGTTAAGTAGTCAATAAATGAAAAGTGAAAAACAAGTGGAAATGGGACATGAAAAAAAAAAACTGAAAAAAAGAGCAAGATAATTTATTGACAAGAAATTGTAAAATGTAAATAAACTGTAGTGATTGTCTACTGAATGAGTGACCAGGGTCAAAGTGCAGTAGACAATCAAATTTGTAAAACTCTTAGCACAATAAAATACAATACAATGAGGAAAAAAAATGAAAACATGCAAATCAAGGGGGAAGGAGTGGAGGTACTAACATGAGCGTTATCTGAGTTGTGAATGAAGCTGATTTAGCTGACGTACTAAATCACATTTCTGCAATAGCCTGGCTTGGTGATACACTCTCAGCCATTACATTTAGCTAGTCCGGTATCAAAATTTGTGAATCCAGCAGAAACCAACCAGAGCTTAAGACGTGAGATAACACAGCGCATGGAAATATTTGTTATTTTTAGTTGTTTGAGTTTCATTAAACATATGTGTTTGTTTACATTTTCAAGATTGCAGAATAAAGACAATTTTATGATATTTGTCTTTCCATGGATAAAGAATTCTTTAAAATATTTTTTTCAGCACAAAATATAGTTGCATAAAAAGGGAAGCAAAGAAAATTTATTATTATTATTGTTGTTGTTATTAGTCTTGACTAAAAATAGGGAATATATGACCTGTGACATTATCAAGATAAACAAATGGCTACCAATTGAATGTCAAACAGGAACAATTTCGGAATCAGCATACAATACAAAATTGGTTACACGCCTTTATACGTACAAAACTACTAAAACGAATATAATTCAGTGAACAAGCTATCGCCTTTACAGTTTTTTTTCTAAAGTATCGAGTATCAATGCTCAAAAATCAGTATCGGTATCGAGAAATAGTAGTATCGTCACAACACTAGTGTAAACTCTGGTGTATGGCGTGTTGCGGACGTTCATGGGGTTGTTTATTAGGACGAAAGCTGCCTGTTACACTTAAACTTGGAAATATGGTGTGGGCTGGGTGACACCTGTGCGGCAATGTTGTTGATAGAGGCAAGCAAGCCTCTCTTGCATTCCTTCGGGCTTCCCCGAAGATGAGAAGCATCTCGGTATACTGTACATTTGTGTACAAGACCGCCATGGTTTATTCCCATTTAACAATAGCCACAGAAATTAACACTGCAATTGAGCAGAAAAATACCGTAAACACTACTGTTGGCTGTAGCTATTGTGCATCCCTGTAACCACTGTTTCGTGTCGTCCAGTCTAACCACCGCCTTCACACAGAAAGGCGGACAGTTAGCCTTCTAGGTCTCATCCCTGGAAATGCCATCTTGCTTCGTCACGTGCCCCCAGAGACCCCAGCCCATGGCAGCCGGATCTTCTGCTTCGTTCCGTGCAGATGGCATTAGGGTGCCGTCCAGTTTAACTGCTTACATTGTCTGTGGATAGATAGCATTTGCTATTATCACTTATTTTTCATTTTGCGATTGTTTTAGACTGAAGGTGGAACTTTGGGTCCTGGTATTAAATATTCGATCTGGTACTTACCTTGGCGACTGAGGGAAACCACGAAAAAACCTCAGACAAATTGTTCGGCCCACGGTATTTGAACCCACGACCTCCCGAATGCGGACCACAGACGTTACCGCCTGAGCCACCCCGCTATGTCTCATTGTACAATCACCTCTAATTAATCTTCCCAGGAAAACATTAGTGCTACTGACACAAATATACAACGTAATTCTTAGAATATCTTACTTCCCTAAAAATGGAAACGTGCCGTAATAATTATGATTTCAAAACTTGGTTATTCTTGTGCAGAGAAGTTTGAAACTCCCATTATTGTAACAGTTCAATTTATGAAACAAAATGTGTTCGTTCAGATTCAGCTATAACTAACTGAACCATTATATTATAGCATTTGGGAGGCTATGCGCAGGTGCTGTAGTTCGTTGCCGGTTTCGGGTATAAGCTGTCGGTGTACGCCTTGTATGTGTTGATAAAATATTACTTTCAAGAGTGTCATGGCTGAAACTCCTCCGCCACTGCGGAGAAAGGTAAACCTAGAAATTGGAGGGAAGACAATTGAGTAAAAATTTATTAATAAAATTCTATGAAAAGTACCCGTCTTTAATCGACAATGAATAGGGTTGACTGTCGTTTAGCAATAATGACACTTCGTTGTTAGTGAAGCAGAATTGTGGCTTGGATTGCTTTCCTGATAGTTTTCTGTTGTATTTATTAACCTATAGTGATAATCATTTTCTTAACTCGTTGGCCCATAAAAGTTTAAAGCAAAAATGGTATATGTACTGATATTAGTCATTAAATGAATTATTTCTGAAACCTTAAGTTAAGAGCAGTTTAACCCAGTATTTTTAATTTCAGAGGGAATAGAAGATAGGTGCAGCTGTCAAACTATTCTGGTACCACTTTCATTACCGAGCGGAATGGCTCGGGGGTTGCTTCTGTGGCCCGCATTCGGGAGTCCCGAGATCGATCCCCGGCGACTGCCCACTCTGGTCGAGAGGGAATGCTGGGGTGGTTCATCTTCTACAACGACTCTCCCTCCTCTCATTTCTTGTACCCATCATTTTCCTAGTCATCTGTTTCAGGGCTGTAGGACCAGGCAACGGTGTTCGGCGGGTTGCGGCTGGGTGGTGGCTTGCACTCTGTAAAGGTTTCTTCCGTGATGTCGCTGCGGTACCGCTCAGTTAGGTCTCTCCTCAGCGTGGGGCTCCACTCCGGGGCACCCTGGAGGTTGGTGGCTTGTAGGCAGGGACCATGCGGCGTCGGATGCGTTATATCTGGAAACGTTAGGGACCCTGTCCATGCTTGCGTCGGCATCCGGATCTGATCGTCCTTTGGGTCTCTTCCCTCATCCTTCCCTCCCAGGTGTCACGTTGAGAGCACAATGGGCCGACTGGCCTCCGTGTGGTGTTTTACCCCGTTCCAGGGGTCTCTCCGTGATACGTACCTTACCTTACTTTAGCACCAGTTTCATTTGTCTGCCTTTAATATTATGTGTTAGAAGTTCCCGTCATATGGCCACGTGGTGCTGCCACCTGCTTGGCGGAGTGATTTAAGGTTTGTTTACTTTTACTTTGACTTAAAGTGAAACAGGTATAGATGGCGTATGAAGCGACAGTACCAGCACCTGTTCTGCTACGTTTCTAGGCATTAAATGATTCACAAGCTTGTAAGATACTCTCACGGTTTAAGTAATACGATGTATGATACTAGTTTTGTAGCGTTACATTTTCATTATATTTTATTAATTTCTTTTAATTAGCTCATTATTGTTTGAACATAAACATCCATACAAGACTTAGCCATTGTTTGATTATTGCCTACTGTTAGGTACATACACAAGAAACTGGTTGTTGGCGGAAAGTGTTTGATGTCTTCTATTTCCAGAGTGAATTATTGACGCAGAATGAAATTATCGTAGTAGCTGGTACAACTTTATTTTGACTTGCAATGTGAAAGAAATCTCCAATTCCAGCAAAGTAAGACAAGCCAAGATAAATTGCTAATTACTTTGCTAGTAATTTCTCTTGCTGTCCGTCCCAATTAGCAACTTTTTCGCCGAAACTAATTTCCTCAAACAAACATCATACCGGATAAGTCCCGAGGTGATGGCATAATTACTGTCGTGCTTTGTGAAATGAAACAGAACGCAAGCACGCTCTCGCCTCTGATCTTCTCCAGAATCAGAAAAAAGCACGACGCGACACTAATTATACAAACTAATCACGTCTAGCCCACATCCACCTGCTTGCAGTGGAGTGGTCTGGCATCAGTTGAGAGCACGCCACAGCCCCCTTCACTTTGTAAATTATTTGTAGACGTGTGCGCTTCAAAACACATCGAGGTGTTACATTCACACGAGTTTCTCTACTCATTATCGTTTATTTTTGTATAACATCTATAAACTATATTTGCAAAAGTTTACTCCTCTATCTACTTTAAGTTAATTAAAATAAACGTTTCTAGAGGTGGGAGCTCGTCGATACCTCGATACTCGGTGGTCTCGAAGGATGTCTAATACTTTGAAATAAACCTTCGATACCTTTACATTTTAAGTTTTGCATTACTGATAGTTGTTTCGTTTAACTTTTTACTAGATAAGGAATAAAAGGAGCCAGCGACATTTCAGTTTCTGCTTGGGGGGGCAAGATTGCCTGAAGCAGTTGTCCGAATTTTCATGTAAATTTTTACCGACACATTTAGCCTAAGAGAAAGTTATATTTTATTTCTTAAATGCGAAATATTGATATTAAAAGTACGGTACAGCTCTTGTAATTTTTCTTTTGGCAGAGCAATAATAACCAGTAGCCTAATTACTTGGGGAGGGGGCCCCAAAATGACGCCCCTGAAAGGAATCGAAACTTCACGTTGTTGCCTCGCACGTGTCCCGAAGTTGCTGGACTATACTCCTTAATAAATCTTGACTTAAATGTTGCTCCACACAAGCCGTGTGTTGGACGAGGTTGGAAAGGTAGAATCAGATGACTGAAAAATTCAATGCCAACGCCGGAATTTGAACCACGGCGGCTTACAGCTGGGGTATGCTATCTCAACACAGTTTCAGATCTCTTTGTGGTTTACCGGAAAAATGCGAATCAGTTGGGGAATTTAATATCCTACCGGCATGTTACCGTGGTAGCTCAGTGGTTAGAGCAACCGGACGGAACCGGGGGATCCGTTGTTCAAATCAGTCATCTGATTCTACCTTTGCAAACCTTGACTGCTTTTCCTGTGGTTGAACCAATGTTACATACCATAGACTCTTGTGTCTAAATAAAAACATGCAAAACAATGGGTGCAGTAGAGCTACTCATGTATCATGTAACGTTAACTGAGCTGTGAATGAAACTGATTTAGCTGACGCACTAAATTACGTTTCTGCAACAGCCTGGCTTGGTGACTCAATCTCAGCTATTACATTTACCTACTCCGGTGAACAAAATCTGTCAATACAGTGGAAACAAATCAGAACTTGATGTGAGACAATAGTGTGCATGGGAATGTTTGTTCTTTTCTTCCATGTGTTAGTTTGTGTTTACGCAAGTTAAACCTTTGTATTAAACATGTATGTGCTAATGCATGTAGGTTGGTATTAGAGAGGCTTAATCCACAAACTTACTGTGTTTCATGAGTGTTATATGACTAATTACTTATACCAGAATAAAAAAATACATATGTTATGTGGTAGATGTGAATAGTGGTAGAATGGTGTAAAACACAGTATTTTTAGTTATTTGAGTTTCATGTAAGGGGCGGCGCCGTGGTTAGACCGCTCGTCTCCCACCGAGGCGGACCGGGTTCAATCCCAGGGACTCGCATGTGGGATTTGTGGTGGACAAAGCGGCGTCTGGGCGGGTTTTCTCCGGGTTCTCCGGTTTCCCCCGCCATTTATTCCACCAACTGCTCCATCATCGCCTTTCCTTTCATCCATTTCACCATCATTTCGTTCCATCTACTTCCTTCCTCCCATATCAGGCATCGGGCTGATCATCCGTCCTGGATGTTCTGTCTGCTCCTCGACGAGTCTCTGATCCCATGCACCCGTCTGTAAGTCCTGAGGGGTGTAAGTTCTACATAAGAGGAGGTTAAACAGAGAATGAATGAGTTTCATGTAAAACATATATTAATATATATTTTCAAGATTACAGAATAAAGAAAAATTGCTAGTGTTTGTGTTTATATGTATAGAAAATACTTTAAAAGATAGTTTCAGCACAAAATATAGTTACATAAAAGAAAAGCAAAGAATTTATTATCATCATCATTATCACTAGCCTTGACTAACAGTGGGGGATATTATAACCTATGGCATTATCAGGATACAAAAAATTCCACCAGTTGGAGATGTCAAACAGGACCAATTTCGGAATCAGCATTCAGTCCAAATTGGTTACATGTGTTTATACACAGAAAACTACTAATAACAACATAATTCAGTGAACAAGTAATCGCTTTACAGATTTTTAAAAATTGAGTATCGAGTATGGAGAAATTGTGATGTCGTCCCATCACTGGTTTGATAATATTCCGAGTTGATTTTCACATTTTTATGTACACGAGGAATGGTTAATGTGCCATTGTAACTGTACCTTGCTATTACCAGGAAACCATTGGAGAAATTTTCGTTAGCTTTCTTATACCAACTTTCAATTCCTTTTTCTCACCTCGGTCGGTAATATATAGCCCAGGGTTTGTTGCAATCACTTAGATAAACACGTGTCTCGTCTAAAAAGACAAACATCCACTTTTCACCAGCTACTATCGTTCATGCAGCTTTCTGCTGTTAGTGGCACGTCCTGCATTGTGTTTAGGGCACAGCTTATATCCCCGGCTCTTACGGCACTTTTCTAGATTCAAATCCTGATTGATTATGATGTACAATATAATAGCCCTCTGAGTTGCAGGATTTGGTCCAGAGACATGGGCCTTCACCTTCCAAATTATCTCCGGGCTGCGACTGGTGGTCGGTCGTGGATTTCCCTGTTTCTTGTCCTTTGGAATAAGTCCTGATGTAGCCTTTCCTTTTTTGTCGAGTGTACATGAGATTACTTTCTTGAATATGATAAAACCAGCCTCTTGCACTGCTTAATAATCTTGGAATACAAGTATTTTGCATCGGAAAGGGCAATAATGTACCCTTATCACAATGGTTCTGTTTTTGAGGCAGCAAGAACAAGAGCACACAACTGAGCAAACACAGTGATACACTCATACTGCTGAACTTTCAATCGGTTCCACATGTTTCAACTCGGAGCTATTGTGCTCGTCTGATATTGTTACCATAGAACGTGAACAATTCTCCGTAATCTAAGGATAGAAGTATAACCTGCTATATCGATAATATGCTAATAGAAAAAAACAATACTGAGCTTTTTATGCAAACTGATCGTAGCAATTACTTCCAAAACTGTAGGAAAAGAATTTACTACGTTTTATGCATACGGCTCAGTTTGTAGAAGAGTGAGTAGAGAACGTCTTGCAAATGCAACACAGAAAAGTTTTTAGAAACGCACACCCAGCTAAATGTATGTGTTTTTGTCATTCCGGAAAGTCCCAAGTAATTCGTTTCCGGTGAAATATTGAAATCGAATTGTTGGCTGGAATGCAATAATAGCTTCCGCTACGTGTATAGAATGTAAGAAGGTACACAAAACAAAATTTCGTTTCTTAAAATATTGTTTTTTGTTTTTTCCGCTGTGTGAAAGAAACGAGCGCAATGCTACCAACCTTGCAAGGTTCACGCCACGTCGAGTGGAGACGAGAATATTAGACTTTCAGAATGTGACAAAAATGTGACCTCATTCCTGCTGGTGGCAAGTTCCAACTGAACGTCAATTTAAATAAATTACTCAATATGTTTTAAATACATAGCCCTGGGAACGGCGGATGTCCTTTGAGCTGACTCTGCCGCATACAGACACGGCGAGAAAAAAAGAAGGTGACTGTAAACCAGAGGCAAATCCACAAGAGCCAACTCTTCTCATTTATTGAGATTGAACTGCGTAACCGGATTGAAAAAATCACATTGCCAATGGAACGCTTTCCGTACCAAGCTTTAAACCCCAGCAGAAGTAATTAAAGACTTTCTTGAGTGAGGAAATAGCTAACCTGCTTTAAATTTATTTTGCTCTTAATTATACCTTTTGGTATCTTTCTGGAAAACGCAGTATTCATCACTTCGTTTATTAGTTAGTTGAGGGCCCCTTGCGTCAAATTCGTTAACTCTGGTTCATTAATGATCGAAGTTCGGGGATTGTATTACTTCTTTCTCTATTTGACTTGTACAGCTCTTATCTCAGACAATCTGAACTTGGTTTAATCCTAATCTGAGATAATTGAGAGATTTGACAGGAAAATGCAAAGGAAATGCAGTTTTATTGAATATATAGAATGTTAATCTTGGACACCGTTTGATTTTCATTTGTTTTAGTACATCAGTATTTATAACACATCACAGAGAGAGAGAGAGAGAGAGAGAGAGAGAGAGAGACAGAGAGACAGGTAATTTAGTCTATTTTGTCCTCAAAATAAACCCCAGTTTAAGGAGAAGGGCCGACACGAATGGCCGAGATAGTTTATGCACGGACTCGTAAACAAGAATTCTGCGGTTCAAATCCCTCCAGGACAGTTATATCTGACTGAGGCTTCTTCTATGGCTTCCTCACTCCTCATAATTGGCAAATGCCGGGGAGTATCCTCAAGTTAACCGAGCGAGGGGTGCCCCGTGGTAACGTGTACGACTCTCATTCGGTTTGATCCCCGGTGACCGCCCACTCTGACCGATGGTTTTTCGTGGTTTCCACGGGTCGGCAGGTGAATACTGGGGTGGTTGCTCTTCTAACACGACATTCCTTATTTCCTGTACCATCATCTCCATTATCATCTATTTCAGGGTTGTAAGACCAGGCGACGGCGTTCGGTGGGTTGCGGCTGGGCGGTGGATGGACACTTTGTACAGGTTTCTTCCCTGGTCTTGTTGCGGGACTGCACAGTTAGGACGCGCCTCCGAATGGACCCCGCCAAGGGGTACTGCCGGGGGTCTGGAGCCTTGTGGGTGGGCCCGGGCGGCATGGGATGCATTAGAGCTGGAAACGCTGGGGACCCCGTCCATGCTTGCGGCCTTATCATCCGGATCTGGTCGCCCTTCGAGTCTCTCCTCTCATCCCTCATTCCCAGGGGGTCGCGGCAGAAGCAAAAATAGGGCCGTTGCAGTCTACTTGTGCTGCTGTGCCCCAGTTGTGGGGGCCCGTCCTTATTTTTACCATCCTCAACTTAGACCTGGAACACTTCCTTTCCCAATTTTCATTTTATTTCATGCATAAATATTGTCCACTGCTTGTGGTGCCGTATGAAGTAGTTGAGAACGGGCGTTAAACACTATTAAAAAGCTCATTGCCACTTCCACATCACTTTCTCTACGCACTCTTCTAAAAATTATTATTAGAAAAACTAATTCTTGTATCTACTTTTTGTTAATCCAGATACAATTTATTTACACATTTCGTTATGTCTCAGCGGTGATTAAATTTGTTACAGCTATTCCTTTCTATCTCCATCGCGCACGCTTTGTACACCCCTTTGCATCGCACATCTTGGTGGTATAACAACCCTCTCGTCGCTTTGTCTATTTCCCCCTCCCTCTCCATCTCCATCTCTCATAAAGTGCTCAATTATAAATACACGCTAGTGCCAATGCGCTTTGTTTGACTTACGTATTCCAAATGACAAACAAATGGTGCAGAAATTATGCTAATTCCAAATACAATTGACATTAATGAGTAGTTTCTACTATTATCTACGCAATTCTCTGTTTATATGCATAACAGATGGATATGAACATTTTGAAACCTATGTTTTGTAAGAACATTCCATCTATTAATTTGAACTTCGTGTTTGTTTCATTTAAGAAATGTCTTAAACACGAGAAAATGTATGGTGTGAAACTATGCTAAGTGCAGATAAGCACATGAAGGTTGCTCTTAACATAGTATGCCGTTGTCCTCCGTGGAGTAGTGGTATCGTGTTAGCCTCTAGTTCCCGGGTTCAAACCCGGCGAAAGGCTATGGATTTTTTCGGTCGTAGATTTACGGTACGTAAAAGAACCTCAATCCTAATAAAGAGGCCTCTGAGCAAAATATCCGGTCTTTCACGCCCAATTTAGAATGTGACGCTAAGGACCATAGTAGTTAAAGAGCGTCCATAAATAAAACTCAATTTAATTTTAGCATAGTACTTTAAAGTCGTCCAGTAATTCGTACCAGTAGGAAGGATCCACAAAACTCCTGGAAGCAGAATAAATATAAAGTATTTAAAAGAGCCATGAAAACTTTGTTACCTACAAAATAAGCTTGAATAACAATGAACGAATAATATTTTGTTTGTCAGCCACGATTTTTTTATTTTGTTTAGTTTTACTTTTTCTCTTCAACTGAATATTTATGCAGTCTCCATCCTCCCACACATCTCATCCGACTGAGCTAATTTACATGTTTGAATGCCTGTGTATGTAACTGTTAGCGTACTGTATTATGGCATTGCCAGTTTTGTTCCATTGTCGAGTAAATAAACACAGACAGACAGGCAGGGTAATGACGTCATTAGGACGCGTACGAGTTGATGATGTTGATGGCGGAATATATGCTAATGCCAAGCGTGTCTGTTGTGGTATCGGCGACATGGGACCTTCCATTAACTTGCAACAAGCACTAATGCGCATGTAAGGAGATCAGAGATGCTTCCTTAATGGGAGCAATCTGTGACATATGCAAATTTCGTATTCTTAGGAATTTAATCTAATTTTTACTATCTCTGCCACGCACCTAGAGGGTAGAAAGAGCACAGGATTCCACCCAAGCATGTCGAGATTTTACGAAAATACATGTTTTGATGCTCCTCGAATAAATAATAAAAAAAAAGCATTCTAGAAAATGGAAAGATAGAATCAGACTGAAAAATGCAATGCCATAGCCGGAAACTGAACCACAGATCGTCCGGTTTCCGTCCGGCTGCTCTAACCAACTGAGCTACCATGGCAACATGCACTAAATTCTCCAACTGACTCTCATTTTTCCCGATAGACTACAGGGAGATCTCAAATTCATTTTGAGATGGCGTATCCAAATGGCGGCTTACATTGCCGCAAGTACTTAAAGTCCCGGGCTTCACAGTTTAACCAATTATTAGGTCAATCAATGGTAAAAGTAATTGTTCTTTCACACGAACCGAGTGTAGGATATAGTTCCTCTAATTTCCGTCCGGTTAGAGCAACCTGGCGTAAACCGGTAGATCCGTGGCTCTGATCCGGTCTATGGCATTGCATTTTTCAGTCTGATTCTATCTTCCCTTGATATCTTTAAGTGTAAAATAAGTATTTATATCACAATTATAGGGCCTGTAGTAACATACGGTTGTAAAACCTGGGTGCTTATAGAATCGCAAAGGCGAAAGCTTCTAATATTTGAAAGAAAGATTTTAAGAAGAATATACGGAACAATTAAAGATAGGGGACAATGGAGAACCCTGAGAAATGAAGAGTTACACTATATAATTAAAACATCTGATGTGTTACACTCACATGACTTTCTATACTCTTGTACAAACCATTTTTACAAACGCTTATTCTACATCTACTTCATGTTAATCGAGATAAACATTTGCAGACTCTATCTTATTGCTAATTTTCTTGTAGATGTAAAAGGAATATATATTTACAAGGGTAATATAGAAATGCAGTAGCTTTTAAGCACATACATATCTCTTAATAGCTGGTTGCTAGGTGCAGCACCATTCCCTTTGCCACAGATTAATACTCTTTACATATCCAAGACAAAAAAATCTGATGTGTTACACTCACATGACTTTCTCTACTCTTGTACAATCTATTTTTATAAAAGCCTATTCTCAATATGCTTCATATTAATCGAGATATCGAGATGTCAATCTTATTTGTAATTTTCTTGTAGATGCAAGGGGAATATGGTAGCTTTTAAGCGATAGTCAAATATTTTATCGCTGGTTGCTATGTGGCGCATTCCATTCTCTTTGCATGTCCAGGACATAAAAAAATGAATAACGAATTTGAGAAAAAGTATAAGTATTGGAAAATTTAAGGAAATAACAAGCAATATCTCGAAAACGGTTCACTCAACAAAAAAAATGTATATGATATAAGTTGTTTATTTTAACGCGATCTACATTTTTTGTGTAGTAAAATTTTGTCTATCTCTTATGGTTTACCAGTTATGCAAAGTCGTTCATAATGAAGAATACTTTTGGAGACATTCCCAGAAAATTCGAGATATACATTTCATTTCTCATGACATTATCTTAAACATATGATATTTTCATCAAAATCGTTAGAGCCATTTTTGAGAAAATTAAAATTTTCGAAAAATGTTCCATGTAAAGGGTAGTCTGGGGTGGGGGGATTTTCTTGAAAATCTTCGTGTCGAATCTCTGGAAGATACTGAACCTAAATACCAAGTTTGGTGTTTATCCGACTGTTCGTTTCTGAGTTATGCTGTTCAGACACACACACGGACATGTTTCCAAAAATGCTTTTTTGGATTCAGGGGGTATCAAAACATGTATTTCCGGTGAAATCTCTGTATCGAATTACTTACTATACGTAGTAGAGAAAGTAAAAACAAACTATCATAAATTTTATAACAGCACATAGACTAAAGTGGTTTAAACATTTGCACAGATCACCAGATGTCAAAAGAATATATAAATGGAGTCCTCTCGTATCCAGATCAACAGTCGGACCTAAAAACAGAGTTTCGATGATACAAATAGAGATATGAAAAACATGCAGATGCGAAATTGCATTGAACTGAACAAACATCGTACAGAATGGAAGGAAATTGTAGAGATGGCCAAAACATTTAGTTAATGAAGTTGTAGTGAATATTAAGAAGAAACAAGAAGAAGTTTCCATTTTTCCAACCTTGTCGTAGACATGGTTGGTGTGAAAGAATAATTAATTTACCATTGATTGACCTAATAATTGATTAAACTATGAAGCCCGGGACTTAAAAGTACTTAGGAAATCTTTGTATGTGAGTGGTGTGTGTGTGTGTATGCGTGCGCGCGTATGTTTGTCTATCTAACACATAACTGAAAAACGAAATGCACAAAATTTGTATATAAGTTCAATATCTTCCAAAGATACAACACCAAGAGTAGTTTGAACTTGAACAAAATCATCCCAGACGGTAAAGTCTGTGGCCCGCATTCGGGAGGTCCCGGGTTCAAATCCCATGTGCCGACCAATCTGTCTGAGGTTTTTTCGTGGTTTTTCTCAGTCGCCAAGGTAAATACCGAATTGGATATACCACGACCCCAAGCCATCTATCTACAGACAATGTAAGCAGTTACACTAGACGGCAACCTAACGCCATCTGCTGGGCACGAAGCAGAAGATGTGGCTGCCATGCGTTGGGGGTCTCTGTGGGCACGTGACGAAGTAAGATGGCATTCCCAGGGATGAGACCTAGAAGGCTAACTGTTCGCCTTTCTGTGTGAGGGCGGCCGTCGTACTGGACGACCTAATGCCATCTGCACGGCATGAAGCAGGTGGTTACAGGAATGAGACCTAGAAGGCTAACTGTCCTTTTTATGGGAGCGGCGGTTGGACTGGACGGCACCCTAATGCTGTCTGCACGGCACGCAGCTGAAGATTCGGTAGCTATGCGCTAGGGTCTCTGTGACACGTGACGGAGCGGATGGTTACAGGGATGAGAGCTAGAAGGCTAACTGTCCATCACATATCGTTCTAAGAGTTATCCACCAACAGATCCTTCGCGATATGACCAAGGAGTTAAAGCGACGTAAAATAAAAGAGTTAAAAAATCACTTTGGAACATTTTAGAAAAATTTCCTCCCAAAATGGGTCTAACGATTTGAATTAAAACATACATTTTACATATTTTTATCATAAACAAAATGTATATCTTGAAGTTTCTTAGAATAGTCTGTGAAGCCTTCCTCATTCCGGAGTTTTATATAATTTCGTATACCCGTAAACCATTAGAGATAGACAAAAACGTTCTGGCAGGAAATGTAGAACTCTTTAAAACACACAATTTATTACAAATAACTTGTCAGTCATTTCCGAGATATCCGTTGCCATTAGCTGGAAATTTTCAGTGCTCATGTCATTTTTGAAGTACTGTCAACATTTATTTGCTTCTCTCGATGTCATGGAAAAGGGATGGAGTGGAGTGTACATAGCGACCAGTGTGTAAACATTTGACTACCGCTTTTCCCTTTGTGCCTATGACGAAAAGTGTAATGAAACAACAAATAAATTACACAAAATTTTATCGCAATTAATTTGAAATGGAGAGAAAAATAACTTTTTTGAAGAATACCTTGTAAAGATTATAAAAATAAAGATAGTGGGTAGAGAAAGTCATGCGAATGTAATACAACAGAACATTTTTTCCTTAAATTTGTAACGGACTCTACAGGATGTATCATAATTAACAGCGCAAACTGAAACGGTTGAAAATGTACGATAGTAGAAGCAAAAACGTTCTAGTAACAGTGGGTCCGCAAACGAGCCATCTGCAAGTTAATTACAAATGTGTGATTATAAGCCGCCACTGACCTCATTAAGCAATATCGTCCTACTTAGTACAAATTAATTTTAAAAGTAGACTTTTCGTTTAATAATTTCCATTCTAAGTTCCTCAAAATTCACTCATAGTTTAACTTAACAAGGAATGCAATTCTACTTTAATATGTTAAATGTTATTAATACTGCAAACTCTTCCCTGTTAAAGGAGGTGTTCAAAGTGTCGTCCTTGCATCTAGATGTAATACTCCACTCCTCTGCAGTAAATTTCGAATTCTTTCAAACACCCCCGGATAATCTCGAAATTCTTGACAAGCACGTACAGTTCTCTGCTCCAGTAGTTCAACGGTATCAACGGGAGTGCCGTATATTACACTTTTGAGGTGACCCCGTATAGAAAAATATAAAGGATTGAGATCAGCTGATCGTGGAGGCCAAGGAGCAAGTGCTCCTCTACCTATCCATCTTTGACCATATCTCCACGTTAGATGGCTTCTTACAGTAGCAGCAAAATGTATCGGTTCTCCATCATGCATGTGCCACATACTTCGGCGTTGCTGAAGAGGGACATCCTCAAGCAATTTATGTCAGTAGCGGCTCATAATAAATGTCGCACACGCTTGTTTGCGGTTACGTGTTTACTGGAGTTTTTTCTTCTTTTATCGCATACTTTCAACCGTTTCAGTTTGCGCTATTAATTATGATACATCCTCTATAATGCACTTCTAAGTTTTGAAATCAATTCCTGAAGGAGATTCCAAGGGGAAAAAAAGAAAACAACTTCTGCTTTATTTATGATCTACATTCACCATTGCAGTGCAATTTTAAAACATTTTCTGCCAAATATCAAAATTTCTTTACTAAAAAATATGTCTTGTAAACTTATAATATGATTTGCAAATAAAGCGGATTCAAAAGTATAAACTTCTTGCTTTTAATTATTTAAAAATTATTCCTTAAGCATGCACCTACTAATTTAGTTTTACTTTTTTGAAACTTTCCAACGGTAATATAATATTAAAGAGTAGTAGGTGAAGCTTTCAAAGCATTGTCAAACGTTTGCACCGTAGGAGCAATTTGAGTGGTAACCAGCACTGAAAAAAATCTGATGTGTTACACTCACATGACTTTCTCTACTCTTGTTCAAACTATTTTTACAAACGCTTACTCTCCATCTACTTCATGTTAATCGAGATAAACATTTACAGACTCTATCTTATTGCTAATTTTCTTGTAGTTGTAAGGGGAATATATATTTACAAAAGCAATATAAAAATACAGTAGCCTTTAAGCACATACATATCTCTTAATGGATGGTTGCTAGGTGCAGCACTATTCCCTTTGCCACAGATTAATACCCCTTGCATATCCAAGACAAAAAAATGAATAACGAATTCCCATTTGAGAAAATAAGTATTGAAAAATTTAAGGGAATAACAAGTAATATCTCATAAATGGTTCACTCAACAAAAAAAAACTGTATATGACATAAATTGTGTATTTTAACGCGATCTACATTTTTGTGTAGTAAAATTTTGTCTATCTCTTATGGTTTACCAGTTATGCAAAAGTCGTTCACAATAAAGAATACTTTTGGAGACATTCCCAGGAAATTCAAGATATATATTTTATTTGTCATAAAAATATCTTAAACATATATTTTAATCAAAATCGTTAGAGCCATTTTTGAGAAAATTAAAATTTTCGAAAAATCTTCCATGTAAGGGGTACTATGGGGTGGGGGGATTTTCTTGAAAACCTTCGTGTCGCATTCTTGGAAGATACTGAACCCAAATACCAAGTTTGGTGTTTATCCGACTGTTCGTTTCTGAGTTATGCTGTTCAGACACACAAACAGACACACAGACACACACACACGGACATGTTTCCAAAAATGTTTTTTTTGGATTCAGGGGGTCTCAAAACATGTATTTCCGGTGAAATCTCGGTATCGAAATTTTGGGTGGAATACAATACTTCCTCTACCTACTATACGTAGTAGAGAAAGTAAAAATAGCCAAGAAAAGAGATTGCTTTTAAGGGTGAAGGACCTGACTTAAAATTTTAAAGCTGCATTCTTGTGGTGGCAGACAATAATAATATATTCATCTCTCTTAAAAATACTGTAACTTAAATGTGCAGGATTGTCCCATTAAGAAAGATTAAGGTCATTAACCTGCTTCTGAGGTCCCGGTTCGATTCTGGCTTTGTCGTGGTGTTAATAATGTTATTATTAATTCATAATAAGTATATGTTGTTATTATTTTTACAAGAATCATTTGCTACCCTCTGTAGAGTTTGAGAGTACGAATATGTTTCATTGTAAATACGAGTATAACCTCGTTAAAACCCTACAGTTGAACGAGTAATAACACCATCGTTGTTTCTGAAGCCAAAGCCCCAATTATGACCATAGAATTACAGGAGGCTATATAAATGAAAGGGTAGTAAGGTACTAAAAGTAGTTTTGGGAAGGGATATTTTCTTGAAAATGTTCCTTTGAAGATGCTGAACCAAGATACCAAGTTTCGTATTTACCCGACCTTACGTTTTTGAGTTATCTGTTCACACACACACACGCACAAAACGACTTTTTCATAACTGGTAAACCATAAGAGATAGACAACATTTTACTACACAAAAATGTAGATTGCGTTAAAATACACAATTTGTCATGTACATTTTTTTTTTGTTGAGTGAACCATTTTCGAGATGTTACTTATTCCGTTAAATTTTTCAATACTTATTTTCTCAAATGGGAATTCGTTATTCATTTTTTTGTCTTGGATATGCAAAGACATATCTGTGGCAAAGGGATGGTGATGCACCTAGCAACCAACTATTAAGAGATATGTATGTGCTTAAAGGCTACTGTATTTCTATATTGCCCTTGTAAATATATATTCCCCTTACATCTACAAGAAAATTAGCAATAAGATAGACTCTGCAAATGTTTATCTCGATTAACATGAAGTAGATGGAGAATAAGCGGTTGTAAAAATAGTTTGTACAAGAGTAGAGAAAGTCATGTGAGTGTAACACATAAGATTTTTTTGTGTTGTACTTTTCGTTTATCGCTTAAAGTTTACCATTTATACAGGATTATGCAGAATAACTTCCGAATGAAGAGGACTTTAAAGGCTATTCCCAGAAAATTCATGATACACATTTATTTTTCATGTAAATATATTTAATATTTGGTATTTTAATCAAAATCTTGAGCGCCATTTTTTAGAAAACGTTCCAAGTGAAGGGTAGTTTGGTGTGGGGTATTTGTTTTTTGAAAATATTCTTGTCACAGCTTTGCAAGTAGTGAACCTAAATACCAAGTTTGGTCTTTATTCGACCTTTTGGTGTTGAGTTATACTGTTCACATACACCCACAAAAAGACATGGCTTTTTTCTAAAAATCTATTCTTCGGATCCAAGGCACCTCAAAACATGTATTTCCGGCGAAATATTGATATCGAATTTGTGGGTGGAATGCAATACATTCTCTACTAATATGTATGTGGTAGAGAATGTAAGAATGTGTAAGGGTGCTATCATAAAGATGCCTCTAACGGAAGAGAGAACAGAACGTGTTCGATGGGAAGCAATTTTGAAGTTTTGAACACGAACGGATTTCGTTCTCTCAATACTTGTGTGAAATAAAAATATAAACACTGTTCTCTTCATCCTTCTAGGGGCGGTGAAACAAAAACCATCACATCGGCAGAGGAAGTGAACATGTTCGGTGGGTGTGGGAAAATTTGAGGACATTCAACATGAATAAAAGTTCTCTCAGCAATAAAGCGATAAATGTTGCGCTCTTCATTTTTTAGGGTTAGTAATGCGAAAAACCATCCCTAGGGATGATGAGGTTGAAAAAAAAAAAGTTGTATGGGAGGCAATTTGCAGGATTTTCAGTACGAATGGAACTTTAGCACTTTGAATGTGATATACTCAAATTAAAACAATTGAATAGTTGAAATATTGTAATTTTATTAAATAATTGTAAATAAATACACACATAGAAGTTGTTTTATCAAAACCGTTAAAGCTCCGGACAATGCCAGACAAACTTTCTGCTAGTTTGTAGCAAGTGTGGGTCCTTTCTTATTTCCTTTTACCTGCTTAATGTACCTTATATTGGAATTAATTGTTCTTTCACACAAGCCGTGTGTTGGACAGCGCTGGAAAGGTGGAATCAGATGACTAAAAAATTCAATGCCATAGCCGGACACACGGCTTGTGTGAAAGAACAATTAATTCCATTAATTGACCTAATAGTGGTTGCAACTATAAAGCCCGGGACTTAAAAAACTTACAATGTATGTAAGTCGCCATTTGGGTATGACATCTCAATACAATTTGAGATCTCCTTGTGGTTTACCGGGAAAAATGCGAATCAGTTGGAGAATTTAGTGTCGTATTGGCATGTTGCCATGGTAACTCATTTGTTAGAGCAACCGGACGGAGACCGGGAGATCCGTGGTTCAAATCCCGGCTATGGCATTGAATTTTTCAGTCATCTGAGTCCACCTTTCCGTACCTTATATTATTTATCCTCAAGTTTAAGCTGTATTTAATATAAGTTACCCAATCATGACGTACTTAAGCAATTTTAATGCGTGTAGGCTGGTACCAATATGACCGAGTTCACTAAAGTAATGTCTCGTTAGCGGGCGATCCGCGGTTCAAATCCAACTAGGATCATCCTCCCCGGCGGAGGTTTTTTCAACGACTCATAACTGGCTAATGACGGGGCGATACCCTAAAACGTTTCGTTCTTAAATTATCATTTGATTTAATGTATAATCAGTGTGTCCCATGACTTTCTCTACCCACTCTCGTTTACTTTTATATAACTTCTACAGCTATTCCTTAAAAATATTTTGTTCTGTCTGGTTATTCTACGTTTACAGAATTGTGGCATCAGTTATTTCCGAGATATCCGTCATTAATTGTTCGAATTTTTTTAGTTCAATTCATACCCCGCCTTTAACTGGATTGGTCTTGTCGGTGGAACTTACTTCCTATTGGCAATGGTATTAACTGGTATTCTCTTGTCGTTGGGTTTCTTGCACTTTGGTTTTTAATCATTAGATCACACACACATTCACACTCTCATTCATACTTCCAGATCTGGGAAGGATAAGGAATAATCTTAGTTACAGATAAATTCTCACCCCCCATCCGGGAATCGAACCCGGGACCCCTAGCAAAATAGGCAGGTGCTCTACCGACTGAGCTACGTGGCGAGCCTGTTCGATACTTAGTCATTATTTTCAAGTCTTATCGCTTTTCAGTTGTTTCTCGCGACTGCATGGCAAGAGAATGGAATTTTAAGGCCAGCATATAGCGTCCGGTTCTTAAACATTTGACTAACGCTATTCCCTTTGTATCTATAAGGACATGTATAATGCAGCTATCCAGAAAGATTTATCTCGATTAAAACGCAGTGGATTGGAAAATAAACATTCGTAAGAATAAATTGTATACCCACTAATAAGTGACAGAGGGTAGAAACAGTCATGTAGATGTAACACCTGGAATTTTTATTTGTAGGTGTTACCATGCAGAGGCAAACAGAGAAATATCGGTATTTTGTCGTTTATGGCTTAACAGGTTGCACACCCTTAAACGATTTAGGGGCGGCTGACTAACTGGGGACAATAACAGTTCTGTAGTTCGCTTTCTGGCTAACAAAAATACATAGAAACATTATTCTTTAATGGATATATTTTTCCATTATTTTTCGCCTCTATTGTATGAAATTATTCCTGGAACTACCTGGAACAATAACTCTAAATTACCTCTGTGGTAGAGAAATCAGCGTTCTAGCTTCTTAATGCAGAGTTGCCGGATTCGATACCTGGCTTAGGTGGGAGTTTTACTTTAGGTAGAATCATTCCTTATCCGCCAGTCAGTCTGAATGTATGATTGAATATGAGTGTTTCACAGTAAAAGTAATAAAAACTAACGTTAAGAAACCTACAGTTCAGCCAGTAATAATACAGCGTTGGACGGATAAAACTGAATCGTGTTATCGCATTGATTTGAAACAAACTTCAAATGGAATAAAGTGAATGTGTCTGTATTTCTTCTTCTTTCTCTGTTTAACCTCCTCTTATGGAGGACTTACACCCCCCAGGACTTACATGCGGGTGCCTGGCGTCAGAGGCCCGTCGAGGAGCAGACACTCATGGATCAGACAGAATATCCAGGATGGGTGATCAGCCCGATGCCTGGTATGGGAGGAAGGAAGTAAATGAAACGAAATTATGGTGAAATGAAAGGTGATGATGGAGCATTTGGTGGAATGAATGGCGAGGGAAACCGGAGAACCCCGAGAAAACCCGCCTAGACACCGCTTTGTCCACCACAAATCCCACATGCAGGTCCCTGGGATTGAACTCGAGCCGCCTCAGTGAGAGGCGAGCGGTCTAACCACTCGGCCACGGCGCCGCCCGTGTCTTGTATATACCTTCATAATAAATTTTGGGAGTGTCCCGCCCCGCTTGCATCTGGAGACTTCTGTGCACGTCTTAACAGGCTAGGTTCACAAAAACACGTGTCAATTCCTCATGGTTGATAGTGCGGATGTAATTCTTGATGTTGTCCTTCAGTTCTTCAATGGAATGGAGATTCTGCGAACACATTTTACCCTTCAAGTACTCCCATAAATAAAAGTCACATGTCGACAAATCTGGTACACGGTGGCCATAAACGTTTCCTCACACTTGTCTCTTCAGTGAACATCTGATGAATAAGGGTAAGTGACCTCTCAGATGTGTGACATGTTGTCCCATCTTGTTGAAAGAAGTAGTAATTATGTTACTCTTCTGTTAGTCGAGGATAAATTTCATCCAAAAAGATCAAGCAGACATCTATGTTGACTGTGGTACCGAAGAATATTGCATCCTTAATGAGTTTCGCAGTCATAGCGCCCCACACACCGATCTTTTGGTCGTGTAGAGGTTGCTCGAACAATAGGTTAGGATATTGTGTCGCCCAATACCTACTGTTCTGGGAGTTTACATATCCCGATATGTGAAGCCAAGCCTCATCTCTCATGATAAACATCAGTGGGTCCATAAGACCTTCTGTGATAATGTTCAACAACCAGTGGCGGAAATTTACACGTTTATCCCTATATGGCCCCTTCAGTTGTTGTGCAGCTGTCACGTACGGTTTTTTAATTTCAAAGCCTTTAACACACGTCCGCTTCTTCTACTCGCAAGAACCTGTTGAGCCAATCTCGTGGTAGATTTTCGAGGACTCCTAGTCATCATTTCACTAATTCGCGCCGTAAACTGTGGTGTCCAGACAGAAGGCGTTCTGTTCCTTGTTGCATTTCTAATGGATCCACTTGTACGCCATTTTTGCACCAAATCTTGAATACTGCTTTTCGCTGGTATTGGGGAAGTAGATATTTCTCTTTGAATAATTGTCGTGATTCCTTGATAGAGCTGATCTGAATATTCGCTCTACTATTGAACAATTCATGCTTTATTTACTGAACAAAACTATCTACAACAGCAAACACAAGAGAGTGAATGTGTGCGTGATCTAAATGAATAAAATCCAAAGTTACCGAAACCTAACGACAAGAGAATACGAGTTAACACCATTGCCAATAGGCAATACGTTCCAAAGGAAAGGACCGCCAATAAGACCAATGCAGTTTAAGGCGGAGTATAAATGGAACTAATAAAGAAACAACAGTTTATAATCTACTGTCAATCATTTGTAAGAAGCAACAACAACAACAACAACAAGAGACTAAACACGCGGAAGAAAGAATATAAATGAAAAAAACTCACTAGTTTGTTACATTTACATGACTTTCTACAAGCTTTTCTTATAAAAACCTCTTTTCCTTTCAAGGGTTAGGTGCAGTACATACATGTTCCCATCTCTATCATCCCTCCACATCTTTCGAGGTCTACCCAGATCTCTCTTTCCAGTTGGCCTATAAAAACTTATTTGTCTGTATACTTCATATTAATGGAGATAAACGTTTGTTTGTAGTTTTAGTTTTATTACACATTTCACTATGAGCACAAAGGGAATACAGGAAACAAAATCGATAGTTAAATGTTTAAAAGCGGGTCGCTGGCCTTGAAATTCCATAATTTTCTATGGCCGCGAGAAACAACTGAGTGATGACAACTTCAAAAACTGGAAATCTATTGAAAAATTTAAACCAGTCACAACAGATATTTTGGAAATCAGTGATTTCATAAAAATAGTTGTTTGAAGTAGGCACACTATGTGTAAGGAGATCTACATTTTCCACATAGTAAGGTTTTGTTTATATCTTATGGTTTACCACTTGCACAAAATTCCTTCCGAATCAAGATGACTTCACAGGCTATTCCCAGAAATTTCAAGACACAAATTTTATTTCTCATGTAAACATCCTAAATATACGAAATTTCAATCAAATTTAATCAATCGTTAGAGATATTTTTGAGAAATCAATGAATAAAAATGTTCCATTAAAGGGTAGTTTGGGGTGGGGAATTTTCTTGAAAATCTCCGTGTCGCATTTTTGCAGGACACTGATCTTAAATACCAGTTTGGTATTTATCCGACATTTAGTTTTTGAGTCGGGAATCAAAACATGTATTTCCAGTGAAATCTTGGCACGGAATTTTTGGGTAAAATGCAATACTTCATTTACCTACTTATTAGAGAAAGTAAAAATTAAAGTATTCTAATTTTAAAAAGAAATCTCAACATGGGATTGTATTACGGGTATTAAAAGAAGACCCAGAAGTAGGTTTCAAATCTGAGGCCTTGACTGCCCCCACGTTATAAATACATTCCGCTTCGTATGCTGCCAAGCAATTCTTATGAATGACTTGAGGCGGCCCGCGGTTTGTAGTGCATGACGTCATCTTGCGTGCCTCTGTTTGACACGGATAGGCTTGGCTAAAGAGGTTGGGTCTCTGCTTACTAATCAATCGATTAGGTATCGCGCCGTTCCCTGACAGATATCAATCGACTACAACTGTAGACTTAAGTTTACTGCATTTATATTTTTTTCGAATGTTATGCCTTATCTTAGAAATTTGTTACAAACAAAGTTCTTCTACACTAAATTACAAATACTACTTATTTACAAGGCTTTAGTTTGAAAACTACACTGCGTTTCATGCTTAAAAGACAGTACGGGTTAAATTTGGCGCACTGTTGCCACGTGTACGCCCGCACTTTGGCGCTCAGCTGCGATCGATCTACCAATCTAATGTCATCTTATGAATGATACATCACCAAATAGTGAAATATCTGCACATGCTATTTAAGGCATTTGTAAGACATTTAATTTTCACTTGCACTTTAATCGCCTCTTTGTATATTTAGACTTCAAAATACGATGATACAGGTATAAAAACATAAATCATCAAAGAAATATGGAGACGTAAAATGATAAAAGCTACACTTTGGTAGGGTATAATCACTGTTTACCCTTTGAAAAAATCACATTCAACGTGGGTGGAATATTTTAAAAAAAGTAATGAACAATGCGCCGCCTTCCGCTTAGTGCTACTTCATTATACAGCGTTAACCTGGCGTGTTTTTCTTACCCCAATCCTTTTTTTTAATTGTTTTCATGGGTCTTTAAGAGGTCCTTGCATTTGTTCCTTCTTTATCGTATACACTACTGTTTCTGAACATCCGGGTAGCCTTAGCTGTTTGTTTTACTGCCTTGCTAACACTCATTTGACTTGAATAATAAGTTAACACATTCATTATTACTCTTCTTAGTTTACCAACATTTCATCTCTTCCTAGCTTCTACCTCTCTAACCATAAATATTTAGGTAAAATGTTGTATAAATACACTACATAACACTTAACACTATAAACGTACCCACTTTCTTACAATTGATGTTAACCTTTACTAACGTCTACGTCCCGCCTGACGTTGTTAGCTGAATAAATGAATGACTTTTAGGTAATGTTGCTGCCAGCCTCTCCCTGTCCTACGTCACGTCGCTAATCCATACCAATCTTGTAACGTTTAAAAACATGAGAGGGATGTGTTGGTTGACAGGAAGGTGAATCTGTCGGTTTCCATAGAAGAACGGAGGTGACGTATGAAGGGAGGTAGTGTTTGCGGAAAGGTCCGGAAGTGGAACTAAAACGGATCGTAGAACATGCAAACAAGAATGCGCGGATAATAGGGGCCGTAGATGTTGAACACATCCATTACTTATCGTGCATTTGCATGGTACATGCATTACCTTAATCTTATTTCATTAGAAATAAATTCATAATTCCGTTACGAAATGTATTTATTTACCTATTGGGGAATTGGGTGAGGTTGTGATGTAATAGCTATTTGAGGTTATGTTGTACATAACTTAGCCAAAGGTTATTTCATCACAATATGAAGAGACTGTCGTTTATTCTGCAATTGCACCGCTCAGTCTTACATTGGGTTATTTTTTATTGAATTAAGGAATTAATGCATAGGCAAAATACCACTTTCAAATATAGCTGGTGTGTTGCTAACAGTCAATACATATAGCAGTAAAAGTAGTAATTAAAGTAAATAATAATCGCAAATTTAAGAATAATCCAACCATATCTTCATGTGATTAAGCAGCAAATTAAAATGCGGAGATAAACGAAAGCAAATAATACCTATTAGTAATAATAGTGAACAAATAATTATCGTAGTTTTTATAATAATTGTTACTTCAACCAGCTCTTTTATGATGCAAATGTTAGCATTAAAAAAAGGCTGTTTTTACATCGGTTTGGTTAAAGAAACCGCACAGTCGTAAACTCACCCCAGTTGGCCGTTTTGAACAGCAATGAGTTTTCCCGCCGCCTTCTCCCTCTCGGCGGCAAGGATTACCTACTGCCAACACTCAAATTCTGCAGAACTACTACTAGCGTTTTTTATTTTTTTTAAGTGTGTGGGTTGGCAGCATACGGTGACGTAGGACAGGAAGAGGCTGGCAGCAACATTACCGACTTTTGTTTGTCATATAAAAAGAATGCAAGAAGTTACGATTTCTATGCAATCGCGAGAAATAACTGAAAATCTACAGGACTTCAACAGAACGAAGTAATGAACAAATCGAACCATTAGTAATGGATAACTCAGCAATGGCCGATGCCGCAAAAAAGTTATTTGAAAGAAAGTGTGTGTTTTAAAGAGTTCTACATTATTTGTGTAGTGCGTTTTCGTTTATCCCTTAACGTTTACAGTTGTAGAAAATTCCTTTCGAATGAGGACATCAAAGGCTAGGTATGCATTTTATTTGTCATGTCAATGTCTTTAATATATAATA
Source organism: Deroplatys truncata (assembly GCA_030765065.1). Classification (NCBI taxonomy): domain Eukaryota; kingdom Metazoa; phylum Arthropoda; class Insecta; order Mantodea; family Mantidae; genus Deroplatys; species Deroplatys truncata. The sequence goes on along the minus strand of CM060984.1, from coordinate 65,167,445 downwards.
TTTTAATCAAAATATTTAGAGCCAGTTTTTAGAAAATAAAAAAATTCGAAAAATGTTCCATGTAAAGGGTAGTTGAGTTGAAGGGATTTCCTTGAAAATATTCGTGTCAAGTTGGGTATTTATCCACTTTCGTTTTTGAGTTATGTTGTTCACAGACACACACACACACACACACTCGGGCCTTAAAAATGCTTTTTCTTTTTCTTTCTTTTTTTTCGTTTTGTATTCAGTGGGTTTTTAAAACATATATTTCCGGTGAAATCTCGATATCGAATTTTTGAGTGGAATACAGTACTACGACTACCTGCCATACGTAGTAGAGAAAGTAAACAACTTAAAGAGGTGCAACTAAGAATACTTCGAAAAGACAAATCATTTTTTTGTAATAGGCTTTCGTTTGTTAAAAATGATGTAATATTAATTTATAACGGAAGAGGGCTTACAGCTTATTCACAGAAGAGTCAAGGTATACATATCATTAGTCATGCAAATATATTAATCAAAACCGTAGACATTAGGATAGTTTTGTGTTGTGGAATTTCCTGAAAATCTTGGAGCGACGTTACCTGTTCATTCTGCACCTAGTCTCTTGGTTCACGCTCGCCTATGTGATGGTATTGCTTAGAGCGTCTGTGTTCTTGATGGGTTTATCGCTTCAATAGTTATAGAACAACATTTGTAAGGAAAAATAATATCGTACAGATGTATATACAGAGAGAGGCCTGCTCAGGGCCACAATAACAACCAGCATACAACACGTAATACATAAATTAAACGCAAAATAAAGTTAATAAAACATATCTTTAAATAATTTTGATAACCAAAAAGTAGTTTACGCCAAAACTAAAGATTTAATTATACGTAAAAAAATCTCTACCCTCTATCGCTTATTAGTGGGTATATAAATTATTTTTACAAAAGTTCATTCTATCTACTTCGTTTTAATTTAGGTAAATTTTTCGGAGAATAGCTACATTACACATTTAGTTATAGATACAAAGGGAACAGCGATAGTCAAATGTTTTAGAACTGGGTGTTATATACTGGCCTTAAAATCCCACACTCTTTCCATGAGATCGCGAGAGACAGCGATTTTAAAAGAATGGTTAAGTATTGAAAATTCGAACCATTAAAAACGGATACCTCGGAAATAGCTAATGCTACAAAGAAAAGTCATTTGAAATCAAGTGTGTGTTTTAAGGAAATCTACACTTTTCGTTTGTAGTTTTCGTCATCGCTCACGTTCACCAGTTATAACATTCCTTCCGAATGAACGGGACTTCACAGGCTGTTCCTAGAAATTTCAAGGAATACAATTTATTTGTTAGATATATGGTATTTCACTCCAAACGGAACCACTTTTTCAGGAAATAAAATTTTTTGAAAAATCCGCCATTGTTGGGTTGATTTTCTTGAAAATCTTCATGTCGATCTTTGGAAGATACTGACTTAAATACCAGTTTTATATTTATCGAACTTTTCGTTTTTGAGTTATGCTGTTCACAGACACACACAGGGACCTTTTTATAAAAATGTTTTTTTTTGATTCAGAGGTCTCAAAACATGTATTTCCGGTGAAATTTCCCTATGAATTTTTGAGCGAAATGTAATACCTTATCTACCTACTATGTACGTGGTAGAAAAAGTAATAACCGGAAATAGGAGCTTAACTTTACCTACATATAAGCATCTACTTCCCTTTTAAGTAAAGGCATTCACACAGAGTGTAAAAGTATATGTAATACAAAGCTCGGAGGTAGATAGACGTTACCATGTGATCATATTTTATTTATAAATCCAAGTCCTGAAACTCTTGGTTTAGACGCCAGAGCTCACGGATGTCAGAGATGCTATTAGTAAAGAAAGCGTTTCTGGAAATGGGTTTAGTGATAAAGTATGATCATTGGTACCCACCTAACTATGCAGTATATATTTATTTCTGGCCTGTATTGGCAGTGATGTAGAAAATATTTCTTTGCTGAAGTGTATGCTGTAAACATGCACAAGTGCACATCTGCACTTAAGATTTAGAAAATGCTACAGCACTTATGAAACAGATGGTGCAAGGCCAGAATGAGGAAAATATATCCACGTGAACACGAATAGGCAACACTTAGATTCACGATGATATATGGGGCAGACATATGGGTTGGGAACCAACAGAGAATCTGGGTCAGGTGAAGTCCCCTTTTTGAAAGTAATTCTGGGAGGTACACGGCCAATCGCCAAATAGTGAGGGAATTGGAGCGCATAGGTCAATGATAGAGTGCAAAGTTATAGCTTTTAAATGCTGTATGAGAATTTTACATGGTGATCAATTTCTTATTAGGACGGGTGTGCTAACACGAACAATTGAGAATGAGAGGGAATTTGACATGGGCATCAAAATTAAAGGAAAGTTTGGGCAACATTTGGGGACGGGTCAGGAAATAGTAGGGCAAGACGCGGAGGATATTGAGTATATGTTTCGGAAACTTTTACAGGAGTATAGGTAGTTTACATGAACTGAAAGTTCTTCTTCTTCTTGTTCTTCTGCCTTTCAAGGATTAGGCCTATCGACCTGTTCCGGCCTCAATTCCATCTTTTAACTGGCCTTCCTATGTCCCTCTTTCATATAGGTTTATTTGTAAGGCCATCTTTGGAATCCTTCTTTATTCCATTATTTACAAATGTTCTTTCCATTTTTGTTTTTGTTCTTTTAGTTTATCCTTTCATTGAAAAAAATATTCAGTTCTTGCCTAATTACTTCATTAGGGATCCTGTCCAATTAACTGTTCGTAAAAATTTCATTTCTGCAGCCTGAACATGACTACCGTCTTTTCTCCTCATCACCCAGGATTCACTGCCATGTAATAAAATAGATAGAGCCATCACCTTATGAAATTTAATTTTTGTTTCTCTTCGTGTGATTTTTAATGTTCTGCTTATAGCACCGCAGATACTCTGACATTTCTGTAATTTGATGCCTATATCCTTATCCTGGTCAAAAGTAACCAAACTTCCTAAATAGTTGAAATGCTTAACTTGATCCATGACCAAATTTTCAATTACTATTTTACATCTTACTGGGTATTTCCCATGGAATGCCATTGTCTTCGTTTTATTTATTGATATCTTAAAATTATACTCCTTTCCAATGATATTTAAAAGATGGATTGATTTTTGTAGTTCATTTTCAGAATTTGCAATTAATACAATGTCGTCAACATATAATATTATGTTAATATATTTATTCTTAGTTACATATATTCCTTTTGGTGCTATTTCTCTCCATTTTCGGATAGCGTCAACTACATAGATATTAAAAAGAGTGGGCGATAAAGTACACCGTTGTCTTCCACCTTGGTTTATTAAAATCTTTTCCCCTTTATAATTGGGGATATCAACTATTATATAAGTTCCATTATACAGGTTCTTAATACAATTTATTAAAGAACTGAAAGTTAATTTTAGAACATATAGTTGTTGGAGGAAAGAGAGAAAATTGACGTAACAATTAGAAACGTCAACCAATTGAAATATTTAGGTATCACAGAGACTTCGGGTACCTGTGATAAGGAGATTAACAATAGAATCAACCAAGCTAGGATAGTAGTAGTGTCCTATGGAGTAAAGGTAAATAATATATCACGGAGGGACCTCGGGAACCGAGGCATAGCACCTCACGCAGGGCCATTGTGCTTCCAAAGTGACCCCTAGGAGGGAAGGATGAGAGAACAGACCCGAAGGGTGACCAGATCCGGATGTCAATGGACGCAAACATGGACGGATTCCCTAACGTTTCCAGATAAAACGCGTCCAACACCACGGTGTCCCTGCTCACAAGCCACCAACCTCCAGGGTCTACCGGAACGGAGCCCCACGCAGAGTAGAGACGTAACTGAGCGGTACCGCAGCGACACCTGGAAGAAACCTTTACAGAGTGCAAATCACCGGCCAGCCGCAATCCGCCGAACACCGTCGTCTGGTCCTTCAACCCTGAACAGATGACAGGGAACATAGTGGATACAGGAACCACACCAGCATACTCCTGGCGATCCGGGAAACCACGAGAAACCCATGTGCCAGAGTTGGCGGTCCCCGGGAAGCGATTCCAAGACTTCCCGAATGCGGGCCACAGAAGCAATTGACTGAGCCATTCCGTACGGTCCTATGAAATAGAGAAATGACAAAAACAACAAAGAAGGTACTCGTCTTGAAAACAATGATGGAGTGTCCTTATGCATGGGTCAGAGTGTTGGACTCTGAATGATACATGAAAGAAAAACTTAGAGTACTGAAATGAATGGGTTGCGTAGACGTATGAAAGTATCTCGTCTGCAGCACGTAACGAATGATGTTATTAGAACAGGGATTAAGGCAGGCTATACGATGGTAAATATAATGGAAGAAGTGATATTGCAGTGTACAAAGAATGGAGGAGGAAAGACGTCGCAGACAAATAATTGATTGGTCTCCCACAGAAGGAAGGGCTCGCTTAAGTTGGCGTAAAAGTGTGAAAATAGCTGAATTTGGCTTAAAAGATAGGAAGTGGAACGATGGATCACTATGGCGGACAGGAATCGGAAGCAACTGCTGAAAAATGGACAACTGAATTAAGAAGAAAAAGAAGAAGTCAGGGAAATAGAGCGGGGAAGATTAAGAACCGCCTGAAAGATATTCACAGGCAACAAACAATTATTGTGCAGTATATGGAAAAGATTTCATTGCAAATATGCATGCACAGTCAAGGCTAAAATCGGAGTCGGATACAAAACAATTCGTCAAAACAGGGCCAAATTCATAGACAGTGCCTCGTATGACGGATATTAAAGATGTATGAGAACCAGCCCGATTTGCGAGGAGGAGGAAGCCTGGGGATCTGTATGGACATGGAAGAATGGAGAGAAAGGTACAGGTTATTAATACAACTAGTGGCCGGTAGAGCGCGGCTAATTCACCATCTCGCTCGTCAGTGCCAGTGACGGTCGTAGCGGTTACCATCATTTGGGGTCAGTTGGAGCGCATGATTCTCAAAGACCGGCTGTGTTATATGTACTTCTCTGTTTACATTGTATATTACTTTACGTGTTACCTAGCGTTATTATTGTTCTGTGTTAATTATGGCGCCATTCAGCGTTGAACAAGGAGTCAAGAATGACACTTGCAGAGAAGTGATAAGGCGCTTTACAAGAGCATACCCTGGTAATCGTGTTCAAAATAGAGAAACTGTTTGACTATTGTTACAAAGTTCCGAGAGACAGAATCTGTGAATGTAGGAAACGGGTTATGAGGGGCCGTGTTCTTACTGAAGAAATGTTAGATACAACAATGGAACATCTCGAACATTTGCTGAAAAAAATCACTCCGTCGTCTTGCTCAGGAGATAGGGGTGTCAATATTCTCTGCCAGAAATGTAACCAAATTACTTAAATTAAAATCCCTATAAAATTACCGCTGACCACGTCATCGATGTATTGCTACTGAGGGATAACATTTTCAACATAGCTTATAACGCATATTAGTGTTCCATAATAATAATAATAATAATAATAATAATAATAATAATAATAATAATAATAATAATAATATTTCTGCTGTTTACAGTAATGCGTTCGGTATGTAAACATTTTACGGATCTCTCGCGTAACCTACTGCTTCTATCCCACTAGTTGTATTAATAACCCTGTATTCACTACAATCCTTTACTGTCTTCAGTAGGCAGTTATGGTCATGTTGGGTGCTACTGGCAGACCAAGAAGATGAGAATAGTGAATTCCCGCAGATATAGAAAAACGCCCGCGCGCGCCTATGAACAGAATAATTCGCAAACGAAATGTGAGATAAATGAAGGACGGACGGAGAAAAGGATAGGTATGTGTCAAATCAAAGATTTGCATAAAATAAAAGAACCTTGCAGAGTCCATTCTGAACTCACTTTTAAAGTCTTGCTTCTGTTCCTTGCATCAAAGACATTGAATGTAATAAACAACTAAAAAGTCTGATGTGTTACACACACACACATAACTTTCTCTACTCTTGTACAAACTATTTTTACAAGCGTGTATTCTCCATCTACTTCATGTTAATTGAGATAAACATTTGCAGAAACTTATTGTTAATTTTCTTGTAGTTGCAAGGCTTTAAGCGATAGTTAAATCTTATAAGAGCTGATTGCTATATGGAGCATTCCATTCTCTTTGCATTTAGGACATACTAATTCCGATTTGAGAAAACGTATAAGTATTGGATAATTCAAACATATAACAAGGAGTATCTCGGAAATGGTTCACTACACAAAAACAGTGTATATGGCAACAATTGTGAGTTTTAACGAGCTCTACATTTTTTGTGTAGAAAAATTTGTCTATCTTACGGTTTACCAGTTATGTAAAAGCCATTCAGAAAGAAGGGGACTTTCGGGGACATTCTCAGAAAATTCAAGATATGCATTTTATTTGAAATAAAAATATAAGTATATGATATTTTAACCAAAATCGTTAGAGCCATTTTTGAGAAATGTGCCATTAAAGGGTAGTCTGAGGTAGGGGATTTTCTTGAAAATTTTCTTGAAGCATCTTTGAAAGATACTGAACCTAAATGCTAACTTTGGTAATTATCCGACTTTTCATTTTTGAGGTATGTTGTTCACACGCATACATACACGAACCATTTTCTAAAAATGTATTTTTTGGATTCAGGGGTCTTAAAAAATATATTTCTGGTGAAATCACAGTATTGAATTTTTGAGTGGAACACAGTGCTACCTTCTCAACCTACTATGTACACTAAGGTGTTTAAAAAGTGGCCCATTCCCCTAAATCCCATTAGTGTTTTTCCGTCCGCAAGGTTTTCACCTTCAGGTAATCAACTTTGAGTGCACCTAGCCGGTATGTGACTGGCATGAAGAACAATTAAGGGATAGAAAAACTAACCAATGAACGATTTTATGGTCTATGTGAAACAGAGAGGTTAGATACCACCTCTAGGACAGAGTTTCGCTACGATTGGTAAACAGAGGAAGGCTAAACCAATTACAATATAATTTGCCTTCTAGAGGAAGGGAATGATTTACATGTGCGGTTAAACTCAACAACAGCTACGACATTTACATATATGAGAGCTTTCATCAGCGACATGGACACGAAGGTTAAGTTGTTGCTGCTACTAAACGGCAATAAGAAAGCCGGCATTAAGAAAAATGACAGTGTAGTATGAAAATATAAGGTTTGAGTTGTAATGCTACCCTTAGTTCGGCCATACTTTGGGTGAGGTAAAGTACCCTGCCAATGCAGTAGTTAAATTATGTTCGAAAAACAGAGGTGATCACGCTGGTAGGGGGTGGGGCTAGATTTTGTCAGTACCAACGTAAACCGCTCCGTTCCATTATGGGGCACATTTTATACACACCAGTATACGTGGGAGAAAGTAAAAGCTCGATGTGTCACTCTAACATTAATTTCTGTATCTATTATAAGTTGTATGTTATGGTATTCATATGATATATAACTCTTCCATTCAAGTTACGTTTTTCGCGATTAATTTTTCATTGCAATTAACCTAAATATAAATATGTACTTTGTTAAATACATCATATAGTAAACCAAATACAAATGTTCGCATATCGTTTAGTTAATTTTTATACCAATGAACACAGGCAGGAAAGAAAAGAATCCATAATATGCTTTATAGATATCTCATTACGGTTCAACTTTAACAATTTTGATGTGATACAGTCACATTGCTTTCTTAACCTCTATATTTATTAGTGGGTATATAAACTATTCCTAATAAACGTTGTTTTTATATCTACTACGTTTTAATCCAAATAAACCTTTGCAGAAATAGCTACATTGCACTTTTCGTTATAGATGCAAATGGAACAACGACAGTCAAATGTTTAAGAACGGGATGCTACACGTTGGCTTTAAAACTTCATACTGTTTCCATGCAATCACGAGAAACAACTGAATGTTGACAGGACTTTAACAGAATGTTCAAGAAATGAACAATTCGAACCATTAATAAACCGATATCTGAGAAATGTCTTACGCCACAAAAAAAGACTTATTTGAAATAAATTGTGTGTTTTAAAGAGATCTACATTTTTTGTGTAGTACGTTTTCGTCTATCGCTTAATGTTTATCAGTTATGCAGGATTATACAAAATTTCTTTGGAATGAAAGGAACTTCAAAGACTTTTTACCGAAAATTCAAGATATATATTTTATTTTCATTTAGCATCTTTAATATATGATATTTAATCAAAATCGTTAGAGCTATTTTTTTAGAAAATAAAAAAATTCGAAAAAATGTCCTTGAAAAGGGTAGTTGAGTTGAAGGGATTTCCTTGAAAATCTTTTGTCGCTTCATTGGAAGTTACTGAACCCAAATACGTATCCGACTTTTTGTTTTTGAATTATGCTGTTTACAGACACACACATGGACGTTTTCCTAAAAGTGTTTTTTTTTATTGAGGGTCCTCGGAACATATATTTCCGGTGAAATATATGTTTCGAATTTTTGGGTGGAATGCAATACTTCCCCATCTTACCATACGTAATAGAGAAAGTAAAAAGCACTTTACATTACACATTTTAGCCTTCGTAATCTAAATCGGTTTCTGTAACATTTGTTCTCTTTACAACAGCCGCAAAGTCCTTCTTTTAAGTATGACTACGTGGTAAATTTTATAGATTTGTACGCAGTACTACTGCATAGTCATCTCATTCCCTGCAAAAGGCACAGTTTACATTTTTGGCACTCTTACCCTTTTCCGCGTCTGCTCCATTTATTAAACTTTATACTTAGATTTAGTCTTCCAAAGATGTGGCACGAAGACTTTCAAGAAAATATCTCCCCCTAACCTCTGCTTTATATGGAAATTGTATATTTTTTGATTTACTCAAAAATATCCTTAACGATTTTGATCAAAACTCCAAGATATTTGCATGAGTAGTAAAATGTAGGTACAACTTGAATTTTCTGTGAATAGCCTGTGAAATCCTCTTCATTCTGAATACACTTTATATACTTTTGTATAACTGGTAAACCATAAGAGATGACATATGCTTACTACACGACAAATGCAGATCTCGTTAAAACACACAATTTAGAACAGATAACTTTGTAACATTAACCATTTCCGAGATATTCGCTTCTTTTTGTTTGAATTCTGCACTATTGTATAGTTTATATTACTTTCTCTACCTCATTCATCAGTAGCGAAAGTATTGCATTCCACCCAAAAATTCGACCGAAATTTCACTGGGATTACATGTTTTGAGGCTCCCTGAAATCAAATAAAGCATTTTTGGAAAACTGCTGTGTGTTTTCTATGAACAGCATAACTCAAAAACTGAAAGTGGGATAAATACCAAACTTGATGCTTAGGTTTAATACCTTACAAGGATGCGACACAGAGATTTTCAAGAAAATCCCCCACACCCAAACTACTCTTTACATGAAAAAACGTTTTCCAAATTTTTTATTTTGTAAAAAATATTTCAAATTTTGATTAAAATGCTATATATTAAATAGATTTACTTGACAAATAAAATGTATATCTTGAATTTTCTGGGAAAGAATTTTATAACATCTTGTATAACTCGTAAACGTTAAGTGATAGATGAAAATATACTACAAAAAAAGTAGATCTCTTTAAAACATACAACTTATTTCAAATAATTTTTTGTGATATTAGCCATTTCCAAGGTATCCGTTATTAATGTTTTGAATAGATCAATGATGTTTCATTATTTTAAAGTCGTGTCGATTTTCAGTTTCTCGCGATTGCATGGAAACAGTCTGGAATTTTAAGACCAGCATATAGCCTCCAGTTCTAAAACACTTGACTATCGCTGTTGCCTTTATATATATATATATATATATATATATATATAAGGAAATGTGTAAGGGAGATAAGCGTTCAGTAAGAATAATTTGTATACCCACAGTAAGCGATAGAGGGTAGAGAAAGTCATGTAAATATAGCACTACAGAAATTTTTTGAAGTGATTAGTCAGTATTCTTTTCCTTCCGGGGATGTCGTGCAAATAGTATGGAATTTCCAATCCACCATTTTATATCGACCCACTTGTTAAATATTTAACCATCGTTTCAGCTCCTGTATCCCTCTGGTGCGTGCAACGAAAGCTTAATGAACCTATTTCTACAAATGTTTGTTACAACTAATATGAAGAAGTTAGAAAAAGAAGCTTTTCTAATAATAGTTGTAGACGTCATACAAATAAAGGATGGGTAGAGAAGGTCATGTAAATGTAAAATAGTTTTTTTTTCTTATTTGAGCTTTAATTCATGATTATGTCTATAGACTGTTTTATTGTTCTTTTCTTTATTTCTTTATTATCTTGTATATTAAACAATTGCATACAGCTTCTTGACAACCTGGCATTAAGACTGTGTTTTTAAATATAATCTATGTTACTATTATAAAGAGAGAAAACCGCGCGCGTGTGTGTGTGCGTGTATGTTTGTGTTTGTGTATGTGAAGCGTAATTTCAAAAACCACTCAACCGATTTTGATAATTCTTTCGCCAATGAAAAGTGCAATAGGACTATAAAGCATCCATTAATGTCATTTCATAAATTACTAATCGATTAAAAACAATTTACTAAGCCCTTGTACTTGAATACGAATACATTGAAGTTCTGAAAGAACACGTTTACGAAGGCTTGTCTTTTAGTTGAGAATGCCATGGAGTAGAAAAAAGAAAACAGTTGTTACTCCACAGAATGTAAATAGTTGCTTCACTCCGCAGAATATATAAACTAAAGCCGGTTATATTACATTGCAAGGAATATAAATACATAGATGGCTATGACGTGACACTTCAACAGGGAGAAGACAGTTTAAAAAGCGAAAATCCTGTGTTATATTGTTTCTTTAATTGCCATCTATCAAATACTGCAAATGCGTATACAATGAAACAGTGTCAAAATCTCTGAGAAACCTTTATCCGAATTCTATAGATATATGCATTGAACTTTCTGGATGCCACAAACTTCTAATAATAATCCTCACGTGAGAAATATTTGCTTTATATCCCTTGTATTTATGTTATAATCAAGTTCGTTAGCAGGACATGGTAAATAATTGTACAATGAGGGAAAACCGCTAATATTAGAAACCAGACTAACTGTCTTTTCCAAAGAGGTTAACTTGGTGGCTTGAGAATGCGGAGTTTTATTTCATTGTATATGTTAATGGTTTCTGCATGTTATTAAATATGGGACCAAAAAGAATATATAGAGATTTCAAATTCAACCTGCTATAATTATCTAAAAAATTATTCCACAATTCCGACCGAGGATTCTCCCACCTCCAAATGGTATTTATAGACCACGCAGCATTTCCAGAATGGAAGACTGGTTAAGGAAGTCAGACGTTCTGCCGGTGTTTCGCATCCTTTTACGTGAATTCCGGGGGATTTTTCATACGTTATTTGGAATGTCGGGACTGTACGAAATTACAGTAATTATAAGGACTAAAAGGGAGGATTAACTTTAAAAAAACTTTAAATCACTGTACAATAATTTCATGAAGAACGGGCAGGGGTGGTAAATGGAATTAATTCGTTACTGGAATTTAAAAAGCCAGCCGTGTAACGTCGATTAAGTCAGCTATAGTACAACAGCTTTGTAAACTCCCTCGCTCTACGCACTGCGCGAGTATTCAGGAGGGATAAATCGTCCCCACTCTGCTTGTATTTTTGTCTTTAAGACACCTCATTAGATAATTCAGTAGCTAAACAAGAAGATGACTGATACGCGGAAACAAGGGTCACATCACTGTTGTGAACATAGCAATTTTATAGCGTAGAAAAATTTAATAGGATCTTGTTTACATCATGATAACTCAAAACGCTAGTTTTCTTTGTAGCACTTGAATTGAAATAATTTGTGTTAGGAAAATCAATCAGCGAGGAACTGTTTTTCTTGAAGAGATAGATGGGGAAGTCAAGGCTATGAAATACCTTAAAAAGTGCGAATTAAGCTTTGGAAGATATCCCATAATAATGCCGCATGTATGTGAAACGCTATCGCTAGTTATATGCAAACACTTGTTTTCGCACCCGCTGCACCTTCTTCTTTGCGTGGCCTGTCACAGCATTCTAAAAACTCAACATTTTTGTTCAATGCTCTCGTGTCTTTGGTCCTGCTTCTACAGTTGGATAGTTACAGCATACGATGTGGAAATAAAATAAATAAAAAGCAGGCTAGGCGAAATTATGGCGTGTGGTGCTTAAGCAGCGACTCGGAGACATGCCCACCCTAGGGAGTTAGAGAGGGGGATACATGACCAGATGAGTGATCCCTCAAGGGTTTTTTTCTAAGTTGCCGAATTATAGTTTTAAATAAATATGCTCATTCACAAAAAGCAACCTTATGAGTGCTTGACGCCAAGAGTTTTATAGTTATCTTAATAAGGTGCTAACTAAATTTTATTTTCTTTAAAATCTGATTAAAAATTCAACAAGGAGATTTCACTGGAAACAACATTTTGAGGTGCTTAACTTTTTATGCCTTTAACATGTTACTTACACTTGTTAGAGTAATTTGTTCAACATATTTCTCTCCAGTTTGTTCGTAAAACACCATAAGAGTTACTGCGCCAGTTCATGGGCAATCTTTGCATGAACTATTGTGAATGAAAACTGCATTTATTGAACCAGATATTCACAGAATTAAACCGTGATCTATGTATATTTCACTATTTAAATGAGCTACCACGAGGGAGAATAGGGTTAAAAATTATTAGTCTGAAAAGAAAACTGAAATTTATGTCAACTGGGCCTAGGGTTAACCACAGGCGATTTACATTCAGTTATTTAAACATTCAGCAGGATTTAGCAATTCGCAGCTAATTGTAGATTTATCGACTTGCAGACCAGTTTGTTGGCGGAAGTAATAGCGCAACGATATAACCCATAAACTTCGATGAACAATAATAATCACATGCAAACAATAATTTTAAGTTGATGCACACAGAATCTAATGGGAATGGAAACGCTGTTGCAGCATCACTGGCTTTAACTGAAAATGCTCTATTCTGAGGCTATTACGGTATCAAATTCGCACAATTTAATATACTGTAAACATTTTACTTTTTCTACCATATACTTATCGTAAGAAGTATTGTATTCCACCCAACTATTTCGATAGGTATCGATATACTTGTTTTAAGAGTCCATGAACCCAAAAAAACGGCTCTTTATGCTTATGCAGGATTAGGATTCAAAGCGGAGGGGGACTTGCACGTCGACCTACATAGATCGTTTGTACCTATGAGCTGGATGGGCGCTCCCGGGAGGGAGGTACGAGGTAAGAGGAGACAAGGGCGGCCGGTCCAGGTGGCACGACAGGCACAAAGCAGGGTCCCACCATTTACAGATATAAAAACTCCCTGGATGGGCACTGCTGCAGCCGGAACCCGGAGACCGCCCCCATCCTGGGAGACGAAGGTTTCCACAGAGCATTCTTTTCTCCTGCCAGACTCCCGCCGACACTTGCAACCCTGAAAGAGACCAAGCAGATGAAAGGTGAAGTGAAATGAGAATGGAGGTGAAATGGAGAGACAGAAAATTCGGGGCACTTAGCAATCCTTCTCAGCATTTGCCTAGCAACGCGGGAAACCCAGAAAAAACCCTGGGTCAGGAAGGTTGGTTACAGGAATCGAACCTACGACCTCAAATGCGGGCCATAAACGTTAACGCCTGAGCTATTCCGCTCAGTATGTGTCTAACCCATAATCGAAAGGCCGGATCAAGGTTTCCACTACCCCTTCGATGGCAAAATTTTAAGATTTTTGTTTTCTCTATTACTTATCTATGCCAAGTAGGGGAGTATTGCATCCACACAAAAATTCGATATGGAGATTCATCCGGAAACACAGTTTCGCGACTCCCTGAATTAAAAAACAGGCCATCTGTGTATAGTGTGTGTCTTTCTCTATCCCTGTCTCAGTGAACAGTATAATTAAAAACCAAAAATACCAAAATTAGTATTTAAATTCACCTTCCGACATGAAGATTTTCAAGAAACCTCCTTCCAACTGTTTTTCGGTGTAATTGAAAATATCGAAAAATTAAAATAAAAAATAACTCTAAAGATTTTAATGTTTAAGATATTTACATGATAAAACATGTGACTTTGTCCAATTTTTCAACTGTCACTTCACTCATTCTTACTGTCACTGTTCTAAGTTCTTATATAGTTCAACCTCACTGGGTGTTGAGTTCACTGCACTAATGTCACTTCACTAAAGTGAACTGGTTCAGTTCTCCATCACTTCGCTTCCTACGTAAAAGATAAATTGACGACACGAGACCATCGGCTTTGTTTCCCTTCCGAAGGAAGTCATGTTAAGGATCTTTATATCCGAAAAAAATCCATCGCCCTCCGCAGGGTTTGACGCAGCCTTTTCACGCCGGACGGTTCACTCGCTGGGGAATTGAACACGAGACCTTCACAATTTCTCGCTGCGCAATAGCACCCGCCGCACGTCGCAGCTGCCGCCACCAACTCGCTCGGAGAATCGCACTTGATGCGGCAAGGGAAACCCATCCGCTAACTCGCTCGCTCACTGACTGACCGACTGACCGACGCAATCAACTCGCACTCCAGTCGACTCGAATGACTCAACTCTTGCGAAAGCGCTCGCTTATATAGTCAGTGGAATCTTTCAACAAGGTTCTTGAACGTTCTAGGACTATTTCGGCACACTTTCTGAGAAGGGGAGGAGCTTTCAGAAGGCTCTAGTTACCTGCCGATAGCGCTCCTGGCGTTTACGCTGGCGAGCGGCCGTTATCTTGTTTACTCTGACCCCTCGGCGCCGACCTTTCGATAACATTTGGCCATAATCGCTGCGTCACATTATATTCTCTAAACTAGTTTGAACATTGTGGCATTTAATCAAAATCATTAGAGCTATTTTTTTAGAAAATCAAAATTTTCGAAAACATTCCTTTGTAAAGCAGATTTTTGGTGTGGGGGGATTTTCTTGAAAATCTTCCTTGTGGAATCTCTTGAAGATACCGAGCTTTAATACTAAGTTTGGTATACTGCGTGTATAGTAAAATCACCGACAGTGCTAATTATGTTGGGCGGGACATTAAATTGGACAAGTTTCAAGCGGGAACCTCTCTCCCGAAATACATGTTTTGAAGCTGTGGGGCATCGAAGTTTGCGAACGATTCGTATATGTTTATGGGTGTGCGTTCAAAATTTCGTTAAGAAGCTCAACAGTAATATCACACCGTGTAGTAATTTACACAAGGGTTCAAACTGTTGACCTCCTACTTGGATGCATAGTCTACATCGGCTGTGTAGAAACAGATGTACATGTCTAAATAAGTGCGATTGCGTGCTCAGTCGCAGCGTGGATTCATGCGACAAGGTCCTCCTCTGATAATAAGGGGTAACATACACCTCACAGAAAATAGTCAAGAAGAGTAAGATCAGGTGATCGTGTTGGCCATGACACAGGTCCTCCTCTTCCAATCGATCGATTGGGGTATGTGCCGCACATTTGCATCAAAGTGAGCTGGAGCTCCATCGTGTTGCAGTAGAGTAGAAAGAACATCGCTGATAAAAGTGAGATACGCCGGTCCTGTTAACCTGGTTGGGAGTAAATCTGGACGTCAATTATCCCAACCCATAGGTTCACACTGGACCTGTACTGGTTACTTCTAACCACTTGCGCACGCGGATTTTCATCTTCTCAAACGTAAATGTTGTGCAGACTTTAACGCCCCAAAGCGTCCAAACCATGTATTTTCGGACATGGTTTCCCTCTTGAAAAATGTCTACTTTAATGACCGCCAAACATACTAAGCGTTGTCGGTGCTTTTTCTACAAACACTGTATGTCCATCATTTCGTTTTTAAGTTATGTTGTTCACACAAACACACACACACACACCTTTTATGGTTTCAGGGGCCTCAGAACACTATTTCCGGTGAAATCTCTGTATCGAATTGTTTGGTGAAATACAATACTTCCTCTTCCTACTCTAAATACATGGTAGAGAAAGTAAAAATGATAAATCAGTGGTAATAAGTTTCATTCCTGAGCAATGAACAGCTTCTTCATATCTGGCGTTTATCTCGGTACAAGTCTTGTTTCTTATGTATTCATCACCCCCACGGTGTATGTAAATGACATTATTGTCGGCACTGTCGCAGTAATGTACTGCCAGAGTAATGTTTCCATTCAGCAGCTAGCAAATCCGGATAACAGTCATAAACTCAAGATATACTTACCCAACGCAAACAGAGCGTGGCAAACTGTAATAGTTAACTGTCATGTTCTCCGAATTCAGCCGAAACCTCTATCATCGTTTAATAAACTCTCGAGTCTTACTTTCGTACCATTTACACTGGCTTTGATGAATGGTATCGAATAAATTATAGGCTTCATACATGGGCAGAGCAATCATTTATACAACCGATTAAAATTAAACAGTGATTTCTTTAACATGGATGCTAACAGTCCGGTTTTGAGCCAAAATTATCGTGCCTAGTCAATGAGTCAACTGAAATATAGGGTCTTTTAATAAGAGTGCCATACTTTTAACACATAACAGCTGCCGTGTTAATGAAATTATAGCAGTAATTCTTTTTACTTCGTTACAGTTGTTATTGATAAATAATAATTGAATGTTTCACATTCCACGACGTCTAGAAATCATTAAAAATTATTATCAAAATAGGTCATTCGTTTGACAAACATTCGGTGCATTACGTCCAGTATTTGATGTCCATTATTGTCCCTCCGAAAAAACAATTAGATGTGTGATGGAAAAATTGGAGGCAACTGTTTTGAAGCAGATACAAAAACGGCTGTACATTAACGACATAAACGCTCCAATGAAAACATTGCTGCTGTTCGTGAATGAGCACGCAAGAATCCACAACAATCAATTTTCAAGAAAGCACAAGAATTGGGAATTTCATCGACCACAACTTGGCGGAGTTTGCATATGGACCTGCAGTTTCATCCTTAAAAAATTTCATTAACTCAAGAACAGAAACCAAACGATCATAGGTTGCGCTTTATATTCTCTGACTGGGCTATGGCGCATTTGGAAATTGACCTTGCTTTTAGCCGAAAAATCATCTTTAGTGACGACGTCCACTTTTGGATAAATGATTTTGTCAACAAACAAAATTGCTACTACTGGAGAAATGAAAATCCAAAGATTTAAGAACTAGCACTACATCCCCAAAAGATTAGTCTGGTGTGGAGTTTGGTATGGCGGAATCATTGGCCCTTATTTTCTTTCAGGATGAACAAGCAGAGGGTTTGACTGCCAATGGTGAAAGATACCGGATTATGAAAGAGATTACTTATGGCCTGAACTAGAAGGTATGGTTCCCAAGAACGTCTGGTTAGAATATGATGGCGCCACGTGTCATACTGCCCACGAGACAATCAACCTTTTGAATGAAAAAATTAGAGGCTTAATCATTTCGCGTGGTGGTGATGTTTCCTGGTCTCCGAAATCATTGATTTAATACTTTTGGATTATTTCCTATCAGTTATATTAAATCACGGGTTTATGTTAACATACCAGAAACAATTAAGGACCTGAGGAACAACATCACACCAGTTTTTCGTGAAAATGTGCCCGATTTGGGTTTGTCTGTAACTGAAAATTAAAAGACCCGCTTACAAGCAAGTCGAGCAAGCCGCGGCGGTTTTGTTCTCTTCTACACATAATGTCATTCAATGTATTACAAAATAGTTATAAGCGAATAAATAAATAAATAAACAAACATATTTAGTTTATGCCATATTTTTTACTTCAAAAGTATGACACTCTTATTGAAAGACCCTATAAAACATTTGGTTAAAACAAAAGTAGGAAGGAAGAATTCTATGACTTTGTATCCACTGAAAGGTTAACTTACGGACACCCATATGTGAAACATTTCATAAATATGAATTTTAATGTTATTAAAACTCTACAAAATTGTTATAGCCACACGAACTTTTTAACCATACCATATAGCGATTTAAATATCTGCCTGTAAACTTAGATTGCAGGCTTATAAATTGTATAAGAGAGATAAGCTGTGCCTATGTAGAAGCTGAGGCAGTATTTTTAACACTTAAATGATTTAAGTCAAATTATATAATATAAAATATAATAACACCCCGCCTTAAAGCAATATGTGTATAATATATAAAATGCATGTAACAATCATTGTATTAATGTTTTATATTATTATGTACATGTTCAATAATGTTATCTGAATGTATTACGTAATTTAATAATGTTAGAGGTGTGAGAATAATAGGTTAAAAGTTGCTAATAATGAGGTAACCTTGAGGCGATAATGAATTAGAAAGTTTAAATGCTGCTAGTAATACTTGGAGCAACAATAATGTAATTTTGAGACAGTTTATAAAATAACGAATCAACAACCAGAAATAAAGCTTAAGTTAAATGAAGGTATTCTACTGGAGTAGGATTAGCCAATCAGAAACTGAAATAGGGCAAATTGTACAAATTCAGAATTCAGTTGCTAGCAGACGCGTTACTAACCGGACGCGAAACGCGTCTTCGAGAAGTTTAATACGTATTCAGTGTGAGACGAAAATAGTTTACGTGTTAAAAAGTGCAAGTAATTAATAAAAGTATCTCACAGCTCTCTCTCTATATCAGTGAAGTGTTATTTTAATCGTTTAAAGAATTAATAAATGGAGTGAAGTACAAATTATAATCTGTGTAAGCCTACATTCTTTAGTCGCACCACGCCTTGCAAAGAAATCCATGTCTCTAACAACAATACTGACGCAGTTGAGGCAAACATAAATATATAATATTTAAAGAAACAGTCAAATTACAAAGTTAATATTTTTAAACTTGGGGCGAAGGCTACCGGAAACATTTTACCATACGTGCGGTTGCAACTACTTCAAGTTCGGCTCCCCAACAATCGAAATACGATACAACACCTGAAGATAAACTTTCTCAAAGCAAATACTCTATTTAAGAGTTAAATACTAAATTAATTACACAGTAGCAGAAAAAATGAAGAAGGATATTTGTGTGCACTAATTGCTTTTAAACAGAATAAAGTCAGGAATAGTGTTATTTTAGTATATAATTATGAAATCCTCTTTTCTTGGGTTTCATTTGCCAACAACTTCTCATTTTGAAATTGTTCCATACAATGTACTTTTCGGTATAAATCAATAAAATTTTCATCCTGCTTTTTAATAACAGGACACAAAAAGATGAATTTTTGTGATGTTTTGATGCCTATTTGTGATGCTATTAAACAATAATATTCATATTGTGTAAACTTTTAAATACAAAATTTATATGTCATATATTTATCATTTATTTCCTCTCAAACTAGTAGGATAATTAAAAATTAATTTCTACAGTTTATTTATATGATATTAAAGAGCTTAATTATAATATATTAATTTTTCCCCCAAAAAATTGCATCTTGTGAAGCAAATTTTCAAAACAGCAAAAAAATAACAACAAAATTAATATCTCTGGAACCAATTTAAAAATATGCTTGAAATTTGGTCTGCATATAATATATATAAACCCTGATTGATGTATTACAGTTTCAAATTAATCTACCTGAAATTGTGGATTTTTGAAATTTCACAGTTGGGTACTCTTATTACCAAAATATTGCAACTATACCTCAGGAATGCATTGAAAACGTTTAAAGAATACTTTGGTGATACTTCTTTGATATATTTCTAATTTTGCACTTTGATATGCAGAGACATTGACAACAGCCTTGTTTTTTTTAAAGGGAGATTTAACTGAAATGCATGGTTACACCCAATTAGCTAAAACTTCCAAAGTTTGTAAGATAACTTAACGAAACATACATCAGTATTTGAAATATAGTTGTTCACTAATATTGAAAATTTGAAAACTTTTCCAAGTATAAAGAAAACAAATTTTAAAATTCAGAATAGTACTGAGATACCCATAAATATTTTTAGAAAAAGATCAGAGAGAGAGAGAGAGAGAGAGAGAGTGTGTGTGTGTGTGTGTGTGTGTGTGTGTCTTTGAACAGCATTACTCAAACATGAATTGCCCAATAAATACCAAACTTGGCATTTTTTCAGTACCTTTCAAACATGCGACACGAAGAGCTTAAAGAAAACTCCCCCACCCTAAACTAACTTCAACACAGAACATTTTCTTATTTTTTATTTTCTCAAAAATAGCTCTAACGATGTTTATTAAAGTACGATATATTTCAGATATTCACATCCTAAGCAAAATGTATATCTTGCATTTTTTGGAAATAGCCTATGAGGTCCTCTTCATTCGAAATTAATTTTGTATAATTTTGTAAACAGGGTAAACCATATGAGATACACTAAAACATAGTACACAAAAAAACAGACAAATCTCTTAAAAGCAGACAGTTTATTCCAGATAACTTTGTTTGTGGCATCAGCCATTTCGGAGATATCCATTATTATTGGTTTAAATTAGTCAATACACTGTTATTATTAAAAGTGCTGTCGCTGTTCAGTTGCTTCTGGCTATGTTATTGAGTGTGTGTTAAATTTGAAGACCAGATATCTGCTTTTCGGCATTTCATTATCGTTTCGGTTTCCATATTCAACTTATACCTACGACGAAATATGTAATAAAACTATTTCCGAAAAGGTGTATCTCGATTAATATGAAGTAAATAGAAAAAAACATCTGATGTGTTACACTCACATGACTTTCTCTACTCTTGTACAAACCATTTTTACAAACGCTTATTCTCCATATGCTTCCTGTTAATCGAGATATCGTTATGTTAATCTTATTGCTAATTTTCTTGTAGATGCAAGGGGAATTGGTAGGCTTTAAGCGACAGTCAAATATTTTAAGAGCTGGTTGCTATGTGAAGTATTCCATTCTCTTTGCATTACCAGGACAAAAAAAAATGAATAACGAATTCCAATTTAAGAAAAAGTATAAGTATTGGAAAATTTAAGGGAATAACAAGCAATATCTCGAAAATGGTTCACTCAACATCAAAAATGTATATTCCTTGAGATATTCCTTGTTATTTTTTAATTTTCCAATACTTATGCTTTTTCTCAATTGGGAATTCGTTATTGTTTTTTATGTTCTGAAGATGCAAAAGGTTTGACTATCGCTTAAAGCCTACCACATTCTCCTTGAACCTATAAGAAAATTAGCAACAAGATTAACAAATCTCGATTAATATGAAGTAGATGGAGAATAAGCGTTTGTAAAAATAGTTTGTACAAAGGCGGAGAAAGTCACGTGAGTGCAATACATAACATTTTTATTTAATCAGCAATCGACAACAAGCTACATTAAATCCCAGAGCCAACATTAAAGCATGAAACTCTGGATTGTATGCACAAATAGAACTGTTTCCGTAATCTACAGGGTATGTTTGTTTCAAAATTCAGAAGTACCCACGTCAAAGTAAACACGCGGTCAATTCAGTTTGATCAACGATGGTGAAACTATGAGGCAGTATTTTTAACATTTAAATAATTTCAGTCTAATTATGTAATATGTAAATTCAATAACAGCCCGCCTTGAAGCAATATGTGTATGTAATAATTTGTAAAATGTATGTAACAGTCATTGCATATGCTTATATAACATGTTCAATAATGTTATATGAATGTATTACGTAATTTAATAATCTAGGAGCTGTGAGAAATAAGTTAAAAGTTGCTAACAATGAGGTAACCTTGAGGCAATAATGAATTAGAGAGTTTAAATGTTACTTGTGATTCTTGGAAGCAATAATGTAATTTTAGTGACAGTTTATAAAAATAGCCAATCAACAACCAGAAAAGGCTTTAGTTAAATGAAGGTATTCTATTGGTTTAGAAATAGCCAATCAGAGACTTGAAATACAGAAATTTACAAGTTAAGGCGGTTGAAATCAATTCAGTTGCCTGCAAACGGTGTTTCTAACCGGACGCGAGACCCGTCCTCGAGAAGTAAAATACGTATTAGTGTGAGACGAAAATAGTTTACGTATTAAAAAGTGCAAGTAATTAATAAAAAGAATCTCACAGCTCTCTCTATATCAGTGAAGTGTTATTTAAATCGTATCAACCATTAATAAAAGGAGTGAAGTAAAATTATAATCTGTGTAAGCCTACATTCTTAGTCGCACCACAACCCTGCTAAGAGAAACGTGTCTCTAACAATAATACTGAGGCACCCGAGGCAAACATAAATATTTAATACTTAAAGAAACAGTCAAATTACAAAATTAATACTTAAAAAAATTGGGGCAAAGGCTACCGGGTACCATACGTGCGGTTGCAACTACTTCAAGTGTTCGACTCCCCAACAGTTGAAATATAATACAACTCCTTCAATACAAATAACTTCAAATTGTCGCCCAAAGCGTGGTGCAAATAACGTAACAAACTATCTTTCTCAACTAGAAAGTTTAGACGACACGTTAAGAATAAACGAGTCGGTTAGTTTGACATTCTTTTTATTCAAAGTTTAGTGGAACTGGCCATTTTAATGGAAGCATAAATCTAAATAGCTAACGAATTTTCAGGCACATGTAAAAGTGAAACTCTTTCTCCAGTTTAAGATATCTGCTGTGTTGCAAGGCTTAATGAGCATTTCGCTGGGCGCCCATACTCCGTCTAACTGAGCCCGCAGTGTTTAACGTTAATTCACTGTAACTCGGCGAAATGCATCAAGAGGACTTGGGGTTAATCCCTGAATGTTCCCAGCATCCCCCATCCAATCTCTTTGCTTCATCATCGTACACAAGGAGCAAGTTCAAAGCCCTCTAGATGGTTTTGCAGTATACAGCATTAGAACTTAGAGCCGCCCTTCAACTAAATCGTGGAAGGCACATTTTGCTTCCGCTAGCTGGCGGAATTACCAACAAACACTTGAATCTGATTAACCAGGCAGTTAATCGATATTTCATAGTTGTTTTTTAAATTACTGCTTCACACCAGAAATGACTGAGCAAAAGATGGAAAGGAAAAACAGAATTTAAATTTTCAATCATCATTCTAGAATGCTTTTCCTTCCCATTTTGACTCGCCTTATTGAAATAACCTCAGATTTATCAATGAGAAATTATATAAACGAACTGAAGTTTACAGGTTGACGTTGGACGTATCCTAAAAAGCTGTCACCATTGTCATATTTACACTTTAGCACAGCTGAACCACATACTTATTGCGCATGGAATTATTTGATTCTCATAATTTAAAACGCATTCAATTTTGCAAACCTACCGGTAGGGAGGCCGTCTATTGCCAAAAATAAAAACAAATGCAGCTGGAAGTCTGCACTATCAACAAATAAGCCATCTATCGATCTAATATGTAACTAATTCTAGAACTTATTACCTTCTCTGCAAGGTATAGTAATTGTATATGTTTATATTATTGTATACATGCTCAATAATGTTATCTGAATGTATTACGTAATTTAATAATGTAGGAGCTGGGAGAATAATAGGTTAAAAGTTGCTAAGAATGAGGTAACTTTAAGGCAATAATGAATTTGAAAGTTTAACACAGTACTTGTAATTCTTGGAAGCAATAATGCAATTTTTGTGACAGTTTATAAAATAGCCAATCAACAACCAGAAAAAGGCTTTAGTTAAATGTAGGTATTCTATTGGTGTAGGATTAGCCAATCAGAAACTAAAATACAGCAAAATTTACAAATTCAGAGTTCAGTTGCTTGTATACAGTGCTCATAACTGGACGCGTTGCTTGTAGACAGCGTTCCTAACCGGACGCTAGATACGTCCTCGAGAAATTTAATACGCATTCGTGTGAGACAAAGATAGTTTTACGTGTTAAAAAGTGCAAATATTTAATAAAAAACAAATCTCACAGCTCTCCCTCTCTTTATCAGTGAAGCGTTATTTAAATCGTGTCAAGCATTAATAAAAGGAGTGAAGTAAAATTATAGCCCGTGTAAGCCTACATTCTTCAGTCGCACCACTCCCTGCTAAGAGAAACATGTCTCTAACAACAATACTGACGCAGCCGAGGCAAACATAAATATAAGCATTTAAAGAAACTGTAAAAATTACAAAGTACAAATAACTTCATCAAATTGACGCCCAAAGCGTGGTGCAAATAACGTAAAGAAACTACCTTCTTCAAAATTTAAAACTAAGTTTGGTATTTAACAGAGTTTCCGTTTATAGATTCTAAAACAATTCTTATAAAATATTATTAATTTCTCTACCACATACTTAGTAGGTAGAGAAGGTATTGCATTCCACCAAAAAATTAGATGCCGAGATGTCATCGGAAATACATGTTTTGGAGACCCCTGAATAAAAAACAAAGCATTTCTAGAAAAAATTCCGTGTTGTGCATTTGAACAGCATAACGAAAAGTCTGATAAATACCAAACTTGTTATTTAGGTTCAGTACCTTCCTTCAAGGAAATATCCCACCCTAAGCTATCCTTTGCATAGAAAATTTTTGATTTCGAATGACTAAAAAAATCACAAAGGATTTTGATTAAAATACCACATATTAAAAACAAATAAAATTTATATTTGAATTTTCTAGAAATAGCTTGTAAAGTCCTCTTCATTCGGAAGGATTTATGTATAATTTAGTTTAACTGATAAAACTTTAAGCGATAGATGAAAACGTACTACACAAAAAATGAGGATCTCTAAAACACACAATTTATTTCAAATAATTTTCTTTGTGGCATAAGCCATTTCTGAGTTATGCGTTATTAATGGTTCGAATTGTTCATTTCTTGGTCATAGTCCTTTCAACATTCAGTTGTTTCTCGCGATTACATGGAAACAGTATGGAATTTTAAGGTCAGCATATAGCATCCAGTTCTTAAAGATTTGACTATCGCTGCTCTCTTTGTATCTATAACGAAATGTGTAATGTAGCTATTTCTGCAAAGGACTATTGGAATAAAAATGTGGAATCATAAAAATAAGCTTTAGTAAGAACAGTTTGTATACCCACTAATAAATGAAAGAGGTTAGAGAAGGTTGCGTGAATGTATCACATCAGACTTTTTTTTCGACCTACTTCCTGTTAAAGTAAACGTTTGCATTTCACATTTTTTCGCGGTTGAAGTGCAGTCAAATATTTAAAAGCGGGCTACTATATGTTCGCTTTGATATTCCATACTTTTTGCACTACATCATGAGAAACAAAGGAATAGTGACTAAGCATTTAGTATTGGAAAATTCAAGCAAAAATGGTCAATGTTATGTTTCTTTCATATAACTTGTAATATAACGAATATAATGTTTTCGAGTACTCGTTTCTGTCTATCTTTATTGATTACCAGTTATAGAAAGTATACAAAATTCATTCAGAAAGAAGAGGCCTTCACAGGCTGATCCCAGAACATTCAATATATAAATGTTTTAGTCATGCAAATATACAAACGTGTGGCATTTTAGTTAAAATTATTAAAAGAATAAGAAAATAAAATGTTTTCCATGTAAAGGTTAGTTTCGGATGGGGTGATTGTCTTTGAAACTTTCGTGTCGTTGCTTGGCAGGTGTTGAATTTCAATCGGACGTTGCATTTTTTAGTCTTTCTCCCCCTCTATCTCTCTCTCCCTCACACACACACACACACACACACACACACACACACACACTCATGGATCCTTGTATAGTATGCTATTTTTATTCGGAAATCCTCAACACGTATATTTCCTATGAAATCTCGATGTTGTATTTCAATACCAGGTTTGGTTTTTATCAGACATTGCCTTTTTGAGTCTCTCTCCCTCCCTCTCCCCCTCTCTCTCTCAAACACATGGATCTTTGTATAATATGCTATTTTTATTCAGGAATCCTCAAAACGTGTATTTCCTATGAAATCTCAATGTTGAATTTCGGTGTGGAATGCAATGCTCCTCTAATATAGCTAAGTGGTAAAGAAAAGAATAAATGTCGCGACACTATCCATTTCCGAAATAAGTAATATCATAGCTATTATATTACCTGATTTTTAAATAGCTAACTGTTGTGCCTGCCTCCTTACTATGCACAACAGGACGTGTATTATCGAATTAATAAATCCTAGAACATGTTTCAAGCAATATTTATCATGATTAACAGAAACAGGCATAAGAAAAACATTTTTGAATCAATAATTGTGCAGAATAGGTGTAGAAATACCTATTCTGCAACGATGTGGTAAACGCTTTTATTTCAGTTTTAAATTTAGGCTTCCAATTTGAAATTTAAATCCTCGTATTAGCATTCTGCAGTCTTTGGAAAATGCTGGTGTGTGGGGCGCATAATCTGATCCTATAGTTTTACGGATGTGCATTTGTAAGGTTTGTAAGACTGAATCTCTGATTTCGTAGTAACTTTTGCAGTTTCCTCCTTGAAGCTGGCCAACGGCACATTATATGAATTGTTCTATTATTGGCAAAGCCGACTTTGTCTCATATCTTCTATTGGAATGGGCTTTCCAACTATTCTCCTAACTAGAGCTCCAAATTTCCATTGAGGTTTGTTATCCAAGTTTCGGTTTGTGTGTCCCTTTAAAAGTTTCATGTTACAGCAATTCAAAGCTCTTCAACAGTCGCTGCAAGGATTTCTAAACCTGGAAACTAAAGTATCAGTAGGGAAATAGAGAGGCCAAATAGTCACACATGCATCACCGAGCGGTATGACTCTATGGCCCGCAGTCGGGAGATTCCGGGTTCGATTCTCGGTGGTCGCCCACTCTGACTATGGGTTTTTTCGTGGTTTTCTTCTGGTTGCCTAGCGAATGCTGGAGTGATGTATTCTACCATGATTTTTCCTTTCATCTCTTTCCCTTTCATCTTTCAGGGAGTGTCCTCGGGTTCCGTGATGCGGCTAGTGTCGGGCAGATGGCATGGTTGCTGCACTTTATAGAGGATTTCTCCCCGTAAGACACCAGAATACGTTGACTCGCTTGCTAGGGTGGCTTCGTCGCCATTTCGTGGGATTCTTCGCCTCTGATGGTGAAGGCGGGTGTTTCAAACTGGAAATATTAGGGACTTCCGTGCATGTCCGTGGACCTGTCTGCCTGAGGAGCTGTGACCTCTTGCGGCTCCTTCACTTCATCCTTGCCTCCCCTCTCCTCTACACATGTACCTACCACAAAATAAAGGATTTTATACGCTTCATCTGAAATTATCTCGTCTGTTGGTAACATATTTTGTTATTTACTTTCTATTTTAGATTAAAAGTTTCAGTTCCACAAAATGGCCAAAAAACGTTAATAAGAATATAGCAACACCATTCTCTTATCCATCATCATCATCGTATCAATTATATACCTTGGAGAAGAAGGCAGGTAAAATTCTGGTTCCCCCATTAATCCTTTACTTAAACATAGCATTTACTCAAGCGCAAATGTTCACTGAAGCCCAGCCTCCACCATTCCCTCCTGCGCTTTCCTCTTTGTTTAACTTCTTCTTCCTTCCAGGATTGGGTTGAGTGCCGTTTCGAGATTAAAATTTTTCATTGTGACATATTACCAAACTTATTTATGCAAGGGTAGATAAAAGAAGATATACAATAGGTATACGTAATGAAATATGAACTATGCCATCAAACCCTAATATAATACACACTTATGAAGTAACGCATAACACTAGACCACTCTTCTGAATATTGTGACCGCGGGCGTGAAGCCACCTGCGTGTCGCCGGTAAGCAAATTCCGGCCCGCACCTGGGTAGGACCCTCGACCGTCCTTCAGAACAATAGGCGCGCAACGAACCCATTATGTACCGCTTTCCCGCAGTTTTTACTGCTCCAGAAAATTCGTTTCGATGTTTCCAGTAGCTTTTCCTTCTAGAACATTCCGCTTTGAATTCTCTGCCGAGTGAAGGAGTTCAGTTAAGAAGTTACGAAGTCGTAGAGTTTGGACAGCACCGAGTTCAGTTCGGTTGTTCGTTTAGTCTCAGCAGTTCAGTTGTGATTCAATTGAACGGGTGAGTTGACTTCTGAGTATGTATCAAGTGTCTCCAGTGTAAAGTTGAGTACTACGCCGAGTACTTTAGTGACAAATTGTGTTTAGCAACAACTAATGTTCTCATTTGTTACAGTATTTAAACTGTAAGTCTTCAGGCATTAACACACTGCTGCAGTCTAGATTTGACTTTCGCGCACATTTACTATCAGTTCTTTAATTTTATCTATTTCTTGGTAGTCCTCCCTGATCAGCTGAATCATTCGTCCGTTTCACTTATTTGGTAATTCTTTGGCTAAAAGTTTCGTATAATAAATGCCTGAGTAGGTGCCTCATCTTGCTGAAAACAGAGCATTGCGTTGTCCACCCATAATGCTTTGCATTCCTACTGTATACCTATTTTTGCCCACACTAGACGTTCACTGATTGACTGCGTTGTCGACATGAACGTGTGTGTTTTTTGATACCCAGTAAACACAATTAAAACTGGGCCTCAACAGACCACACAATCTTCGTCATAAACCTTCGTTCCTCGTTTACCATACTATTCCATTCGGCGATTAGAATTGTCTTCATTTAATGCGTGGAATAATCTTGGTATATCCACTTAGCGGCTTCCAGAATGCGTCGTACACTAGCATTGCTAACCCCTGTCTCATGAACACATTGTGTAGCAGACTTCTGAGGCACGTTGCAAACCTTTTAGGATCACAGCCGAAGAAGCAGGACTTGTATCTGTACGAGGTCTTCAGGATCTTCCCTTGTGCACGTCACATGGTACAATGCGTCTCAAATTTATCACAAAGACCTGTAATTGTCAAGCTCTCTGGTTCTGATGCAAACTCATGCCTCCGCACACATTGAATACAGTGACATTTTCAAATTTGAACCAGTTATAACATGAGCCTCAGTTCTTCAAACTACATAGATGGTCAGCCATTTTAATTCACTGTCACTCGTCACGTGTTAGTAATAACAACCATACAGGTTCCGACATCTGTTGAGAAAACACCATACTACGTATTGCATAGACAATTCAATGTAACTCTGAAAACAATGGGCCGATACCAAAAGTTAAAGTGCGTATACAGTATTTGACAGACTCTGTATAGACACCATTGAAAAGGAGAAGGAGCGAAGAGCTCTGAGAGAGGAGTCCATTTTACTTAAAATCTGAAATCATGATGTTACGCTTGCGAAGCTACCTGTGCCCCATACGGAGCTCTTGCATCGCAATTCCAATGTTCTTATTGCTTTTATTGCAATCGGGGTAAAGGTATGGATGAATGGAGGGACCCCACCTTCGGTGGTCCTTCCTGGTCGGGGCCCACTCGGAGGCGAGACCTAACAGAGCAGTCTGCGCAGGCAAGCCAGGGAAGAAACCTCTATAGAGCGCACAGCCACCGCCCAGCCGCAACCCGAAGAACACCGTCGTCTGGACCTACATCCCTGAAACAGATGACAAGCAAGATGACGGGTATAGGGAATTAGGGGCAGGAAAGTCGTGGTAGAAGATGAATCACATCATTCGCCTGCCGACCCGGGGAAACCCCGAAAAACCCATGCGTCAGAGTGGGCGCTCCCCGGGGATCGATCTGCAGATCTCCAGAATGCGAGTCGCACAAGTTACTAAGCCGCTCGGTTTGCAATCGGAGTAAAAACATATTATATGGGTAGTAATATTGAATGATTGTGTTTGTGTTTTTTGAAAGCCTCTCTTTTCTTCTTTCTTTTTACTTTCTCTGCTACGTATAGTAAGTAGGGGAAGTATTGTATTCCACCCAAAATATCGATACCGAGATTTCAACGGAAATACATGTTTTGAGACCCGCTGAATCCAACAAAAGCATTTTTGGAAACATGTCCGTGTGTGTGTCTGTGTGTGTGTGTGTGTGTCTGTGAACAGCATAACTCAGAAACGAACAATCTGATAAACACCAAACTTGGTATTTAGGTTCAGTAACTTCCAGACATGCGACACGAATGTTTTCAAGAAAATCCCACCACCCCAGACTACCCTTTACATGGAACATTTTTCGAAAATTTTAATTTTCTCAAAAATGGCTAACGATTTTTATTAAAATATCATATGTTTTAGATATTTTCATGAGAAATGAAATGTATATCTCGAATTTTCTGGGAAGTCTCCAAAACTATTCTCCATT
Source organism: Deroplatys truncata (assembly GCA_030765065.1). Lineage (NCBI taxonomy): Eukaryota > Metazoa > Arthropoda > Insecta > Mantodea > Mantidae > Deroplatys > Deroplatys truncata. The sequence continues at coordinate 65,137,354 of CM060984.1, read as the reverse complement.
GTGAATGACTTTTGCATAGCTGGTAAACCATAAGAGATAGATAAAATTTTACTATACAAAAAATGTAGATCGTGTTAAAATACACAATTTATTTCATATACATTTCTTTTGTTGAGTGAACAGTTTTCGAGATATTGCTTGTTATTCCCTTAAATTTTCCAATACTTTATACTTTTTCTCAAATTCGTTGTTCATTTTTTTTTTGTCCTGGACATGCAAAGAGAATGGAATACGCCACATAGCAACCAGCGTTAAAATATTTGACTATCGCTTATAACCTACCATATTTCCCTTGCATCTACATGAAAATTAGCAATAAGATTGACATCTCGATATCTCGATTAACATGAAGCATATGGAGAATAAGCGTTTGTAAAAATAGTTTGTACAAGAGTAGAGAAAGTCATGTGAGTGTAACATATCAGATTTTTTTCCGTCCTGGTAATGCAAAGAGAATGGAATGCGCCACATAGCAACCAGCGTTAAAATATTTGACTATCGCTTAAGGCCTACCAATTCCCCTTGCATCTAAAAGAAAATTAGCAATACGATTAACATCTCGACATCTCGCGTTTGTAAAAATAGATTGTACAAGAGTAGAGAAAGTCATGTGAGTGTCATGTAAAAAGAATTTTGGAAACATGTCCGTGTGTGTGTCTGTGTGTGTGTCTGTCTGTCTGTGAACAGCATAACTCAGAAACGAACAGTCAGAATAACACCAAACTTGGTATTTAGGTTCAGTATCTTCCAGAGATGCGACAAGAAAGTTTTCAAGGAAATCCCCCACCCCAGAATACCTTTTACATGGAACATTTTTCGAAAATTTTAATTTTATCAAAAATGGCTCTAACGATTTTGATTAAAATATCATATGTCTACGATATTTTCATGACAAATAAAATGTATATCTTGAATTTTCTGGGAATGTCTCCAAAAGCATTCTTCATTGTGAACGACTTTTGCATAACTGGTAAACCATAAGAGATAGACAAAATGTTACTACACAAAAAATGTAGATCGCGTTAAAATACACAATTTATGTTATATACATTGTTTTTGTTCAGTGAACGATTTTCGAGATATTGCTTGTTATTCTCTTAAATTTTTCAAATACTTATTTTCTCAAATGGGAATTCGTTATTCATTTTTTTATCTTGGATATGCAAAGAGTTATAATCTGTGGCAAAGGGAATGGTGCTGCACCTAACAACCAGCTATTAAGAGATATGTATGTGCTTAAAGGCTACTGTATTTCTATATTGCCCTTGTAAATATATATTCCCCTTACATCTACAAGAAAATTAGCAATAAGATAGAGTCTGCAAATGTTTATCTCGATTAATATGAAGTAGATGGAGAATAAGCGTTTGTAAAAATAGTTTGTACAAGAGTAGAGAAAGTCATGTGAGTGTAATACATCAAATTTTTGTTGTTGTTGTCATCACCCGAATAAAATAATGCTTGTCTCTAAAATTGTTCTTCGGTGCAGTTTTTGCAATAATGGTTTCTTATTTTTTCATACAATATTAGGTTTTAAAAATGGAAGATGCATTGGGTTACTCTGAAAGTTTTGAGAATGGGCAACAATGAGTTGTGGTAAACCAAAGCACGTCTTCCTGGCTTTAGACTGAAGGTCAGATAAGAACGTGTGCAAGTCTCGATGTGCTTCAACAATGTGCAACGCAGCACTTCTGTGTATGTGTGTGCAGGTATTACTACACCATACTCTAGGATAGATCTCAAGCGAAAGCTTCCGTACTATGATTTTCTTTGACTTTAAAGTCGGTTTAGGGGAGAGAGAACGCCTTGAAAGACAGCAAAGGGCATTTGGAAGTCTTTGACCTTTACAATCCACGATTTATCGATGATTTGCAGAGTTTTGAAGAGGAAGGGATTCCCTCGAAGACTCCGTCGTAGCACTTAAAGGGGACACTGAAGGAATTCCGGATTTTTACTGTAAATAATGCCACTTTTCTTTCTTATAGACAGTGTTCTGCGAGTTCATGGAGCAAGTGAGGCATATATTACATGCAAATACAGATTTTATATTCGTTAAACAAAGATGCATGGCTATTTATACAGCATAATACAACGCTTTCAATACCTCAGTATCTCCAGAAACAGAAACTCCGTATCGCTTGAAATAACAAAATCCTTGTGCTGCTTATCGGAAGGCCAGCTTGATCACACAAGTTTATGGTTCGATATAGTTTTGGTAAGGTTAACAACAAATTACATGAATCACTTGTTTTTTCACTAAAGTTATTGTGAATAATGTTACTATGAGACACTGACTCGTACCTTGGAAGGGAAATAACAAGGGACTGCCGCTCCTCTAGAGAAAAATCTGAGGTGTTACACTCACATGACTTTCTCTACTCTTGCAGAAACTATTTTTACAAACGCTTATTCTCCATATGCTTCATGTTAATCGAGATATCGAGATGTGAATCTTATTGCTAATTTTCTTGTAGATGCAAGGGTAATATGGTAGGTTTTAAGCGATAGCTAAAATATCCAGGACATGAAAAAAATGAATAACGAATTTGAGAAAAAGTATAAGTATTGGAAAATTTAAGGGAATAACAAGCAATATCTCGAAAATGGTTCACTCATACAAAAAAATGTATATGACATAAATTGTGTATTTTAACGCGATATACATTTTTTGTGGAGTAAAATTGTGTCTATCTCTTATGGTTTACCAGTTATGCAAAAGTCGTTCACAATGAAGAATACTTTTGGAGACATTCCCAGAAAATTCAAGATATACATTTCATTTGTCAGGAAAATATCTTAAACATATGACATTTTAATCAAAATCGTTAGAGCCATTTTTGAGAAAATTAAAATTTTCGAAAAATGTTCCATGTAAAGGGTAATCTGGGGTGGGGGGATTTTCTTGAAAACCTTCGTGTCGCATCTCTGGAAGATACTGAACCTAAATACCAAGTTTGGTGTTTAACCGAGTGTTTGTTTCTGAGTTATGCTGTTCACAGACACACACACGGACATGTTTCTAAAAATGTTTTTTTTTTGGATTCAGGGGGTCTCAAAACATGTATTTCCGGTGAAATCTTGGTATCGAATTTTTGGGTGGAATACAATACTTCCCCTACTTACTATACGTAGTAGAGAAAGTAAAAATTCATTACGAAGTTCGTTAACTCTTGAGCACGGTCTGTACGGCGAAAATCTAATTAAACAGCTGCCGGCACAATTCATTTTACAAATTATCTTTGAAAGCGGGACTTGAGGAGGTTACCTATGTGCTTTTGTTTGGAATTTTCATAACTAGTAAATAAAATTCCCAAAATAAAGCAACTGAATTTTTAACTTTCTCAACTACTGTAAGTAGAGGAAGCATTCCATATCACCGATACATTCGATACCGAAATTTCACCAGAAATACACGTTTCTAGATTCCCTGCATAAAAACAAATAATATAATAAGGGTCCGTTGGTGTATGTATATGCGTCAGTCCGTGAACCTAGAAACGAAAAGTCGGTTAAACAAACTTGGTATTTAAGTTCAGCTTCTTTCAAGGACACAACACGAAGATTCTCAAGAAAATCCCCCAACCCCAAAATAAAATTTACATGGAAATCTTATTTTCTGCTTACTCAGAAATGGCTGTAAGGATTTTGATTAAAATGCCATACGTGTAAGAAATTTTCGTCACAAATTAATGTATATGTATCTTTAATTTTCTGCGAATAGCCTGCGAAGGCCTCTTCATTCTGAATCAATTTTATACAATTTGTAAACAGTAATAAATAGAGACAAAACATTACTACACAAAAATTTAGACCTTGTTAAGCACACATTTTATATTAGATACATTTTTTGTGCTGATAACCATTTATAGATATTGTTTGTCATTGGTTTGAATTTTTAAATTCTTTACTTTTTCACATGGTAAGTCGCTGTTGTTTTCTTTTAGTTTCATTTATAGCCCTCGGTTTTATTTATTAGATCACACGGATATTCATACTCTCATTCATAGGACTTCCAGACCCTGGGTAGGGTAGGGAATAATCTTAGCTAGAGAGATATTCCCACCCCCAGCCGGGAACAGAACCAGGGACCTCTCACACAGCAGGCAGGTGCTCTACTGACTGAGCTACGGGCCAGCCTTTCGTTTTTTTTTTTCGTGATCATACAAGAGCATGAAAAAAAATCTGATGTGTGACACTCACAAACGCTTATTCTCCAATGCTTCATGTTAATCGAGATGTTAATCTTATTGCTAATTTTCTTGTAGATGCAAGGGGAATTGCTAGGCTTTAAGCGATAGTCAAATATTTTAAGAGCTGGTTACTATGTGGAGTATTCCATTTTCTTTGCATTGCCAGGACCAAAAAAATTGAATAACGAATTTGAGAAAAAGTATAAGTTTTGGAAAATTTAAGGGAATAACAAGCAATATCTCGAAAATGGTTCACTCAACAAAAAAATGTATGACATAAATTGTGTATTTTAACGCGATCTACATTTTTTGTATAGTAACATTTTGTCTATCTCTTATGGTTTACAGTTATGCAAAAGTCGTTCACAATGAAGAATACTTTTGGAGACATTCCCAGAAAATTCGAGATATGCATTTCATTTGTTATGAAAATATCTTAAAAATATTATATTTTAATCAACATCGTTAGGGCCATTTTTGAGAAAAAATGTTCCATGTAAAGGGTAGTCTGGGGTGTGGGGATTTTCTTGAAAACCTTCGTGTCGCATCTCTGTAAGATACTGAACCTAAATACCAAGTTTGGTGTTTATCCGACTGTTCGTTTCTGAGTTATGCTGTTCACAGACACACACACACACACACAGACAAACAAACACACACACGAACATGTTTCCAAAAATGCTTTTTTTTTGGATTCAGGGTGTCTCAAAACATGTATTTCCTGTGAAATCTCGGTATGAATTTTTTGGTGGAATGCAATACTTCCCCTACTTACTATACGTAGTAGAGAAAGTAAAAAATACTCTTATAATAGCCTATGTCTTACACCTCCAACGATAGTGTAAATATAGAATGAAGGTCTCAATTAACAAGGAGGAGATGAAGGAATAATTTGTAGAGAAAACAATATGAATGCAGCATATTCGATTTTTAAACTTTTTGTATGTCTTAAACAGCATGAGGGGACAAATTATCCAAAATGTTACTTCGCGGTTTTTGAAAATCCAATCTTTTGCTCTTCGCTTCCTAATATGAACTGCAAATGGTTATTCTTTGTGTTCAATGCATCAAAGTACGTTTAGCTTTATGTATTTCATTTGTTTCACTTGAGTTCCACATATATGCCTATGTATTCCGTTTAGTGTAACTGGCAAGATTACTTCTCTTGAATGTCTGCCGTTCTATAACCGACTTTCAGAATGTATGGGCTGATGCGATGATGTTTATAGCGCACACTCACTTGTTTCCGAGTACTCTTGACTACACAGTAAATCTAGCGTTTCTTCTAGTACGTCTGTTACACGTACCATACACGATCCTTTACTTTCCACCACCCATTTGATTGTCATTAAGCGTGGTGCGCTTGTAAAAGACATCTGCAGATATAGCCCTTCACGACAGAACGAAGAAAGATTACACCGTAAACAAAAGCCAACCAGTTTTAAAGTGACACATCATTGTTGCACATACAAAATATATTTTAGTAGATTTTTTTGAAGTGTTTACAAGTCCCTTAGCGTGTAAATATAACATAAAAGCCAAATGTGGCATTTTAGCTTTGATCTGATTTCGTTTTTATATTTAAAAATCTGATGCGATACATTCACATGACTTGCCATACCAGCTATCTTTATTAGTGGGATACAATATATTCTTACTAAAGCCTCTTTTCTATCTCGTACATTTTAATCCAAACAAATCGTTGCAAAAATAACTCATTGCATATTTCGTTATAGATACAAAAAGAGCAGCGAGTCACATGTTTAAAAAACTGGATTTACATGCTGCTGGTCTTAAAATTCCATACTGTTTCCGCACAATCGCGAGGAACAATTGAAATCAACGGGATTGAACAATTCGAGCCTTTAATAACGAATATCTCAAACGGCTTATCCCACAAAAAAGTATTTGAAATAAACTGTGCGTTTTAAAGACGTCTACATTTTTTGTGTGGTACGTTTTCGTTCTATCGCTTAACGTTTACCAGTTATACAAGGTTATACAAAGTTCCCTCCCAATGAAGAGGCTTTCTTAGGGTATTCCCAGAAAATTCAAGATATACATTTTATTTGTCATGTAAATATCTTTAATATATGGTATTTTATTAGAATTATTAGACCAATATTTTAGAAAATCCACATTTTCGAAAATGTCAATGTATAGGCTAATTGAGGGGGAATTTTCTTAAAAGTCTTTGCGTTTCAACTTTGGAATATATTGAACCTAAATACCAAGTATGTTATATATCCAACTTTTCGTTTATGAATTATGATGTTCACAAACACACACAGAGGCAAACATACACAGACACACACACACACACACACAGACATGTTTCCAAAACTGCTTTATTTGGATTCAGGGGGCCTCGAAATCATGCAAGAAATATGAAAGAATTTCATTCTCTTTGTATGTCAAGGACATTGAAAAAAAAAGAACTACTAATTCCCATTTGAGAAAAGGTGTAAGTATTGGAAAATTCAAACAAATAACAAGGAATGTCTCGGAAATGGTTCACTCGACAAATAAAATGTATGTGACAAAAATTTGTATTTTAATGAGATCTATTTCTTTATCTCTTACGGTTTACCAGTTATGCGAAAGTAATTCAGAATGATGACAACTTTTGGGATTTCCAGAAAATTCAAGATATACATTTCATTCGCCATGAAAATATCATAAACATATGACACTTTAATCAAAATCGTTAGAGCCATTTTTGAGAAAATTAATATTTTCGAAAAATGTTCCATGTAAGGGGTAGTCTGGGGTGGGGAAATTTTCTTGAAAATTTTCGTTTCGCTACGCAACGAAGATACTAAATTCAAATACCAAATATGGTATTTATCCCACTTTTCGTTTTTGAGTTATGCCGTTCACACACAGACGACACACTCACGGACATGTCTCCAAAAAATGCTTTACTTCGATTTAGGACACCTCAAAACATGTATTTCGCTGAAATCTCGTTATAGAGTTTATGGGTGGAATGCAATACTTCCCTTACTTAAAATACGTAGTAGAGAAAGTAAAAATCTGATGTAATACATCTATATGACTTTCTCTACCCTCTATTAGTGGGTATACAAACTGTTTTTATTTAAGCTTATTTATCTATTTACATTTTAATGCAAAATAAACACTTACAGAAATAGCTAGATTACACATTTCGTTACAGATACAAAGGGAATAGCGATAGTTAAATGTTTAAGAACTGGACGCTATACTTTAAAATTCCATACTGTTTCCATGCAAACGCGAGAAACAACTGAGTGCTGAAAGGACCAAGGAGTGCTAAAATGACCAAGTAATGAGCAATTCTTACCATTACCTAATAACGGATATATCAGAAAGTAGGTAAATTGTGTGTTTTAAAGAGATATATATTTTTGTGTAGTACTTTTTGTCCATTATACAAAATTTCTTCCAAATGAAATGGACTTCAGAGGCTATTTCCAGAAAATTCAAGATTTACGTTTTATTTTATATTTAAATAATATTTAATATATGGTATTTTAATGAAAATCGTTAGAGCCATTTATTTCCATGTAAACCGTAGTTTAAGGTGGGGGACTTTCTTGAAAATCCTCATGTCACCGTGAAAAGTACTGAACCTAAATACGAAGTTTAGTATTTATCCCACTTTTCGTTTACGAATTATGCTGCTTACAGACGACAGACATACACCTCAGGACCTTTCTCTAAAAAACGCTTTTATTGGATTCAGGAGGTCTCAAAACATGTATTTCCGGTGAAATCTCGGTATCAAATTTTTGGGTGGAATACAATACTTCCCCTACTTATTATACGTAGTAGAGAAAGTATAAATGTGTTAAATCAAGGAAAGTTGTCCAAAGCTTGAGTTATGAATATGAAGTATTTTAAACTCAAAGAAATTTCCAAAATTGGCACACGTCTCTTTTCTTTTGGCTGGTCTTTAACAACGATAAGCGGCAAATTAGTATTGTACAGAATATGATGCCTAAAAATTCTATGTTACATTCACATGAATTTCTCTACCCACTATCGTTTGTGTATATATAGTTTATATAAACTATTCTTCCAAAAGCCTATTTTTCTATCTACTTAAAGTTAATAGATATAATCGTTTGCAGAAATGTTTCTTACACATTTCATTTGTAGGAATATATAAGAGCGATGCAAGAGACCGAAGCAACAGTCAAATGTTTCTGAAACGGGTCGCTATATGCTGACCTTGATATTCCTGTTTTTCCTTGAAATTGCGAGAAACAGTTCAATAGCGATACCACTTAACAAATCTGATGTGTTTTATTCACATGACCATCTCTATCCTCTAGCATTTATTAGTGGCCATGCAAAGTATTCTTATGAAAGTTTACTTTTCTATCTACTTCATTTTAAGCCAGACAACCCTCTGACGAATTGGCTACGATGGGGTAGGGTACAACGGGTACAACGATAGTCTAATGTTTAAGAAGTGGACGCTATATACTGGCCGTAAAATGTTATACTCTTTCCATGCAATCGAGAGAAACAAATGAATGTCGACCGGACAAAGTGTTTAGGAATTGGAACGGATAACTTGAAAGCGGCCTATGCCACAAAAAATTATTTGAAATAAATTGTGTCTTTTAAAGAGATTTGCATTTTTTATGAAGTGTGTATCGCTTTTCGTTTACCAGTTTTAGAAGATTATACAAAATTCTTTCCGAATGAAGAGGACTTCAGAGACTATTTCCTGATAAATCGAGATATAAATTTCACTTGTCATGTAAATATCTTTAATATATGGTGTTTTAATCAAATTTGTTGGAATTATTTTTGAGAAAATAAAATGTTGAAAAATGTTGCATTTAAAGGGTACTTAGGAGGGCGGGGGTTTCTTCAGAATCTTCGTGTCACACCTTTGGAAGCTACTGAACTTAAAATACCACGTTGGTATTTATCCATGCTTTCGTTTTTGAGTTATGCTACTTTTTAAGGCCAATTCATTATATTTCTGCAGTAGAGGCACGTTACGTTCCTCTTTTTTTCTTACATTACAATTTAATAATAATAATAATAATAATAATAATAATAATAATAATTATATATATACTACGTGATCAAAAGTATCCGGACACCTGGCTGAAAATGACGTACAAGTTCGTAGCGCCCTGCATCGGTAATGCTGGAAGTCAATAGGGTGTAGGCCCACCCTTAGCCTTGATGATAGCGTTCACTCTCGCAGGCATACTTTCAATCAGGTGCTGGAAGGTTTCTTGGGGAATCGCAGCCCATTCTTCACGGAGTGCGGAACTGAGGAGAGGTATCGATGTAGGTCGGTGAGGCCTGGCACGAAGTCGGCGTTCCAAAATATCCCAAAGGTGTTCTATAGGGATCAAGTTAGGACTCTGTGCAGGCCAGTCCATTACAGGGATGTTATTGCCGTGTAACCACTCCGCCCCAGCCCCTGCAATATGAACAATGCTCGATCGTGTTGAAAGATGCAATCGTCATCCCCGAATTGCTCTTCAACAGTGGGAAGCAAGAAGGTGCTTAAAATATCATTGTAGGTCTGCGCTGTGATCGTGCACCACGCAAAACAACAAGGGGTGCAAGCCCCCTCCAGGAAAAACACGATCACACCTAACACCACTGTTGGCACTATACACGCTGGCAGATGACGTTCACCGGGCATTCGCCATACCCACACCCTGTCATCGGATCGCCACCTTGTGTACCGTGATTCGTCACTCCATACAACGTTTTGTCACTGTTCAATCGTGTAATGTTGACGCTCTTACACCAAGCGAGGCGTCGTTTGGCATTTTCCTGCGTGATGTGTGGCTTAGAGCAGCCGCTCGACCATGGAATCCAAGATTTCTCACCTCATGCCTGTCATAGTACTTGGAGTGGATTCTGTTGCAGTTTGGAATTCCGGTGTGATGATCTGGATAGATGTCTGCCCATTACTCTTTACGACCCTCTTCAAATGTCGGCGGTCTCTGTCAGTCAACAGACGAGGTCGGCCTGTACGCTTTTGTGCTGTACATGTCGCTTCACGTTTCCACTTCACTATCACATCCGAAACAGTGGACCTAGGGATGTTTAGGAGTGTGGAAATCTCGCATACAGACTTCTGACACAAGTGACACCCAATCACCTGACCACGTTCGAAGTCCGTGAGTTCCACGGAGCGTACCATTCTGCTGTTTCACGATGTGTAATGACTACTGAGGTCGCGGATAATGAGTACCAGGCAGTAGGTGGCAGCACAATGCACCTAAGATGAAAAACGTATGTTTGTGGGGTGTCTGGATACTTTTGATCACACATATATAGAAATGCTATAATCTTAAATGCAAAAAATTAATTTTTAATCACATACCCTTCTACATTTGGCACCTAGAGTCTTTGTAAATGCGGGAGATCCAAGTACAAAGGGGTCCGTTTATCCATCTCCCAGCGTTGTATCCGGATAAAGATGTGGAAAGCCTGTAGATTCGCCGCGTCTCCAACTCCGATTATCCAAAAATAAATAGCAAAAATTAACCAAGGAAGGGTATAATCTGCTTATCATTTTGTTGAAATTCGAGAATCAGATAGTCATCCAATGAAGAACACTTGTACGCCACGACACACATTCGTCGATATACCCAGTCCCAAATAACACTCAAGATACACCCGCGTGCACGCGGATCTTTTTCTGAAATTTCTCTTTTTGTATTTAGTAGTCTTCAAAACATGTATTTCCAGCGAAGTCTCGATATGTTATTTTTTCCTGGAATGCATTACCCTCTCTATCTACTATTTACGTAGCAGAGAAAGCAAACATTACAAAGTATTAACAAATTCAAACTAATTAACAATGGATATCTCGGAAATGGTGAATACCACAAAAGTTATTTCAAATAAATTGTGCGTTTTAAAGAGAGCTATGTAGTACATTTTCTGGCATAAGTCTTTTTTCTCTCCTTTATAGTTTAAAAAATAAAAATCTGTGGTGCTACAGCCCACGAAGTGTCTGGGCCTACCAGCCCGACTGTCGACCTCACGCCCATGTACGCACGGCAGGCAGAGGTGGGCGATCATCCAACCGACACAGGGAGGTGATGTGGTCAGCATTACGCAATCCCAAGCCGGAAAGTTGGCTCACGAGGCAAGGACCTCTGCTTATCGCAGCTCCTCACTTTCCTCAAGACGCTGAGTGGGCACCGGTCCTATACCCAAATTCCGTATCTCCATGGGTGGGATCGAACCCAGGCGCATTCTATGGCCGGGAACCAGAGCACCACGCTTCAACAAACTGCTCCATGGCACAGGACTCTTTATAGTTTACCTTTTATATAAAAATCATATAAAATTCTTTCCAAATAATTAGAACTTCACAGGATATTCATAGAAAATTCTAAATACACATTTTATTTTCATGTAGATGTCTTAAATATTTGTTATTTTAATCAAAACCTTTACAGCCATATTTGAGACAAAAAATAACGAAAAGTGTTCTTTGTAAAGGTATTTCGAATGTTGGAACATTCTTCAAAATCTTCATGTTACATCCTTGAAAGGGACTGAGTCTAAACACCAAGTTTGGTATTTAACCTAGATTTTGTTTTCGTTTTATGCTGTTCACAGCGACACGAGCTGATGGTCACACACACGTGCGTTTTTTTTTTAAACATGTATTTATTTTTAGCGAAATATCCGTATCGCATTTTGAATGGAACGCAATAATTACTGTACTTACTAAGAAAGAAAAAAACATTTAAATGTAAAAGTAAAAAAACCCAGCTTTTCACCAAATACGGCATGAAAAGCGTTCAGTTCTGGCGAGAATGAGGCCTTTGAACCTGGAATGCAAAAACAGTTGCTTGGCGAGATTGCATGCTGTGGGCATTAGGCGAGATTGTGAATCTCACAAAATGAAAAGCTCCGCCGGAAAGTAAACAAAAGAGCGTAGGTCAAATACGCACTGAACATATATTTTTTTATGAATGGAGATAAACATCGGGTGCGTGAGTGGGCAGGGCAACTACTGGCATTCTCGTCCTCGACAGGAACAAGGGCGTTTTTTACGTAAGGGTATTATTCATTTCATTTGGGTATCTCATCCGTTAGCAATTCAATGAAAATACAAGTGTCTTTGGCTTGATACACAAAAATAAAAAAAATCTGATGTTTTGCATTCATATGACCTTCTCTACTCCTCTACAAACCATTTTTCAAAAGATTATTCTTCTAAGTACCATTTGTTATTATACGTTTACACATTTCATTGTAGCTATAAGATGAATGCGGAATGCTAAAGCGATAGTCAGATTTTTAAAAAGCGGCTCGCTATGTGTTGACTTTGAAATTCGATGCTCTTCGCATGACAACGACGAAAAAACGAATTGCGACTTTCCACTTGAGAAAAGTATAAGTATTAGAAAATTCGATCCATTAACGAAGAATATCTTTGAAATGGTTAACGACCCAAAAACGTTTATGTGACAAATTATGTGCTTTTAAGAGATCCACCTGTTTTGTTAAATAAGATTTTGTCTATCTCTTACGTAAGTCATTCAGAATGAAGAGCACTTCACAGGCTATTCGCAGAAAATTCATGATATATACACTGTCGTTTGTGAAAATTGCAACACCAAGAAGGAAACGCATGAATTCAATGAATTCAATACCACAGGTTAGGTACACGACAAGTAACAAATGATAAACGTTTCAAAACTATACATGATCTTTGAGCCCCAAAATTCAGTATTTGGTGTGGCCTCCATGCGCTGTATGGCTACTATACGCCATGGCATTGAATCAAAAAGGTTCTGAATAAGTTCCTAAGGGATATCCCTCCACGCAGTTTGTATTCGAACCCACAAATCCGTGACACTGGTTATGGAGGACCGTGACGCACCAGGTGCCGACTAACCATATCCCAGACATGTTCGATGGGCGACATGTCAGGCGAACGTGCAGGCCAGGGAAGCAATGGTACCCATCGCTCTTCGAAGAAGAGCGAAATGTCACGGTATGATAAACCTGCTTCCTAGAGACAGATCATTCTGTCCCGTTCGAACTCGCCCACATGTCGATATGGCTCCCTTTGAATTCGACGAGGCATAATGGCACTCGCTTTATTGTTTCCACCTTGTTTGACAGCTCTGCACTGATTACTCTGGGCGCAACTCTGACCTTGTCGGACCGACACGAGAGGGCTCTGCTCGGCCTACGTATACCCCATCTCTCTGCAAATCTAATCGCTTATTGCTTGTACAGTCTTCTACACTTCCACCAAGTTTGGAGTTATTCGGGAAATTCTTTCCTGGTGTTGCAATTTTTACAAACGGCAGTATATTTTATTTGTCATGCAAATATCTTTAACATGTGGTATTTTAATCAAAATCGCAAGTACAGTGTTTGAGAAAATCAAACTTTCTTCCACGTAAAGAGTAGTTTGGGCTGGGGTCGGGCTGACATTCCTGAAAATCTTCGTGTCGCATTCTTGGAAGATACTGAACTTACATTTCAAGTTTGGTATTGATCGGACTTTTCGTTTTGGACTTACTAGTCGGCCATGATATAATTGCGATCGGTGGGAAGAGGAACCAAACAGTTACGGAAGAAGTGGGCGGGGCATTGAAAGGAAGGTCAGGTAAGGAAAACATCCGCAGTTTGTCGCCGTTCTCGATATATTGTGTTATCTTATTTATTAGGCGCTTATTGTTTAATTATTTTTTTAAATTTGGGTTCTTTGTCCTCCGGCTAGCTATTATACCTCAGTCGAGCACGTGTCTCCAAGCAGGGTGTGTAAACGGAAAGGAGTTGTTGCTAAAAGATAACACTGATGAAAAAATCTGAATCTAGACCTTTATTGCTGTCACGCTTAATTAATAATTGACATATTTAATCTTTATACACGCCTGACTGAAACTGAGATATTTACGAATGTAACTAGAGTCATTTTAGTTGCCGCGCACCAATTACTTCGCGTACTTTGCATTTTTGTAACTAACTCTGCGACGTGCACCTCGTGAGAGATTCTTCAGAACTGTGTGACACTTGCTTATGACTCGAGAATATACACTCCTTCACTTTGAATTGCCTAAACATTATAATAGAGCTGCTATTGGTTACCAAATTGCGCCAACGTTAGCGTCTGTTTTGGTCAGCCAATCACTACTACTAACATATATGTTCTAGGGAAGATATTCCCTCCATTTCTAAAAAAGGCACGCTGCCCTGAGGTCAATTTCGGCTTTCTCTTCTTAGTGATAAACAACTCACCCCCTCGGTTTATTGTTACCCACTTCTATTGTCAGTTTCAGTTAGGCCGTGCAAACTTATTTCCTAAAAATGCTTATGGCTAACAAACATCTAAAATCATGTACATACAATAATATTAATTTACACTATAATCACTCTGGCATTCACAGCATGTATGATATAAAATATTGCCTCAACTTCCCAGTTGCATTTATTAGCGCGGTTGAGCCCTGCGCATGTGTTACTGTTTTCATTGTGCGACTGTACATTCTCTTATCGCGTTGCCCCTCACTCCCCTGTGATCCCCAGCGTTGATGACGTTACACAAAAACAGTGGCGACCTACTCTAAGTGCACTCATATCGTGGCCGACTAGTAGGTATGCTGTACATATGCACATTCACACATACGCAAACATGCAAACAGACCTGTTTCTGAAAATTTCTTTTTAATTCAAACATTTATTTCCGTTGAAATCTTGATATTGAGTGGAATAGAATGCCCTCTCTACCAACTAGGCTACGAGATAGAGAAGGTAAAACGGATATTATCGTTGAATTGCAATCTTGTTTAAGGATGGTAGCTTCGCCCTATATATACGCTGAATTATTTTTGCTGTTTTTTCTCTCTTTCCTTCGCTATTCATTGAACGCTTAATTTCCGATGTGATGTCGAGCCAAACAAGCTTCAAGTCTGTTCCGCTCTTTGATCGTGAGCTGGTTTATCGCTGAAACACAATCTATTCATGACTAATATAACATTTTCTGACATTTGGCAAGAGAGAGAGAAGTCGAGTGTGCATATGTATGTGGGTGTTACATTTGGTTGAAGCATTTCATTGCAAATATTTTCGCAATCCTTAACGGAAACTGAATATAGCACTTTCTCCATCACGTGCATAGTAGATAGAGAAGATACTGCCTCCACCCAAAAATAGATACAGAGGTTTCATCGGAAATACATGGTTTGAGGCCCTAAACAAAGCATTTTAAGGAAAATGCTCGTGTGTGTCTGTAAACAGCAACAATCAAAAAGGAAATGTCGGATAAATACAAACTTCGTATTTAGATTCACTACCTTCCAAAGATACAACATGAAGCTTTTCAAGACCATCCCCCACACCAATCACCCTTTAAATGGAATATTTTTCGAAATTTTTGATTTTATAGAAATGGCTCTAACGATTTTGAGTAAAATAGCATACATTGAAGATATTTATAGGAAAAATAAAATGTATGTCTTAAATTTTCTGAAGTTCTCTTCATTTGGAAGGAATTTTGTATAATCTTGTATAACTGGTAAACGTTAAGCGATAGACGAAAACGTCTAAAGTTATGTCTCTCTAAAACAAACAAATTTATTCTAAATAATTTTTTATGACATAAACCGTTTCTGAGGTATCGTTATTAATGGTTCGAATTGTTCAATACTATGCCATTCTTTTAAAGTCCTGCCGACATTCAGTTATTCTTCGCGATTCCATTGAAACAGTTTAAACTAATTAACATAGCAGACAGGAATTTTTACAATGTATATGCATGCCCAGTTCACTGTTTATACAATAAGTTTGTTTATTAAGAAATATATGATTATTTTATTAAATATACCATCCTTTGATTAAACTTTATCAGCGAGTATGTTGTTTAATAACCAACAATTTAATTAACACCCAAGTACATCCTCAAGCGTAAAATTTAATTTAGGTATCTACAGTAGTTTTTGAGGAAACGGACCATTTATTATCAGAAAATGCCACTTGCAGAAAAAGCTGTTCAAAGCAAATATTGAGGAAACAAACTCGAAAATATACATTGGTGCGCAAAACCTAATGACGAGACGGGTAAAGTAACATAACAAATGAACTACTTGGTGGAAGTAGATGAAGGTGCGGGGCATGTTCCCAGAGTCTCTTACAAGTACACAAAAAGCTGGACGTCACGTGGCGTGAGTGTAGGGAGTCTATAGTGCCAAATTGTTCTAGTCCCGCAACACGGGGCAGTTGACAAAACAGGACAAGACGATGTGTGGCAATTAGCGAGCTGTTACGGTGCACTGTAATGGTATTCTTCATTGCGACATGGACCATAGACATCATTTGGATGACTTCACACGGGGAAGAATCACGGAAAACTGGAAGAAGGACGAAGTGTGACGAGTGTTGCTCAGGAGTTTGGAATTGCTCACAGCATTGTTTCACGTGTATGGGGAACCTTCCAAACCACAGGTACTGCTGTCCTAAGGAGAGGTGGTGGTTGACCACGCTCAACTACAGCAGCAGATGACCGCTACATTCTGCAACAGGCAAGAAGGGATCCACGTCAAACAGCGGTGCAATTGCAACCACATTTGACAGAACAGCTAAGAACGCAATCTCACTATACACAGTGGCACGGCAACTACACAGAGGTGGTCTCTTTGTCCGACGGCCAGTACATTGTGTTCCATTGACATCCGCACATCGGCGGCACCGTTTGCAATGTTTCCAAAAGCTTCAGAATTGAAACCAACGAGGAATGGGATCGCGTGCTCTTCTCGGATGAGAGCAGATTCAGTCTTAAGTAGTTATTCTCGACGTACCCTCACCTGGCAAGAGGTGGGAACACTAATGAACCCAGAAACATCCTTGAACATGATCATTTTGGTGATCCGGGTGTTATGGTTTGGGGATGCATAATGTGCGCCTTTTCAGGGGTGCAATCGGCCCTGAATTCATTTTTATGGATGACAATGCGCAACCGCATCGTGGAGGATCCCTTGGAACGAGAGGATATTTGGCGAATGGACTGGTCTGCCCGTTCCCCCCATTTAAACCCCATCAAACACGTGTGGGATGCTTTGGGAAGACGCATTGCAGCACATCCACATGCACCAACGGCCATTCAACAGTTCTAAACAGGGCTGGTGGAGGAATGGAACGCCCTACCACAAGAACTTCTTACCAAACTTGTGGCCAGCATAGGAGCACGATGCAGAGCATGCATTGCTGTCGGTGGTGATCATACACCCTTTTATGCACCATGTATCTGTTTGTGTATATCTAGAGAGCCATCATATGTCGTATTGACTTTAGTGTAGCTTATGGTCTATGAATAAAAGTGGCATTTCTGTTCGTCTCATTGCATATTTCGTTTAGTTGCCTACCGTAGCTGTTCCCTCTATGTATGAATCAAGTTTCATCGAGCTATGTTACTTGACAGTATCACAGCATGCGAAGATTACTTTCGTCCTCAGGTTTTGCACACCAGTGTATGTAAAGAAAGAAACCACATGGCTTCAGCACACAGAAGCTGCCAGGGTTAACAGTGGTGCGAATTTACGAAGCAAAACTTCCCCTAAAAGATGGGCTTAAGTTTTTCCACTGTACTACAAAGTGTGTAGGAATTAGATTTTTTTCTGAGAAATGGTATAGAATTCACAGTACCATCTTTAACACTATAATTAATACATTTTTACTTTCTCCAACACGCATATAGTAGGTAGAGAAAGTCTTGCATTCCACCCAAGGCTCGATACCGACATTTCACCGGAAATGCATGCTTTGAGGCCCCATAATAAAAAATCTGATGTGTTACACTCACATGACTTTCTCTACTCCTGTACAAACTATTTTTACAAACGCTTATTCTCCATATGCTTCATGTTAATCGAGATATCGAGATGTTGATCTTATTGCTAATTTTCTTGTAGATGCAAGGGGAATATGGTAGGCTTTAAGCGATAGTCAAATATTTTAAGAGCTGGTTGCTATGTGGAGTATTCCATTCTCTTTGCATTACCAGGACAAAAAAAGAATAACGAATTTGAGAAAAAGGATAAGTATTAGAAAATGTAAGGAAATAACAAGTAATATCTCGAAAATGGTTCACCCAACAAAAAAAATGTATATGACATAAATTGTGTATTGTAACGCGATCTACATTTTTGTATATTAAAATTTTGTCTATCTCTTATGGTTTACCAGTTATGCAAAAGTCGTTCACAATGAAGAATACTTTTGGAGACATTCCCAGAAAATTCGAAGATATACACTTCATTTGTCATGAAAATATCTTAAACATATGATATTTTATTCCAAATCGTTAAAGCCACTTTTGAGAAATTAAAATTTTCGAAAAATGTTCCATCTAAAGGGTAATCTGGGGTGGGGGGATTTTCTTGAAAACCTTCGTGTCGCATCTCTTGAAGATACTGAACCTAAATAACAAGTTTGGTGTTTATCCGACTGTTCGTTTTTGAGTTATGCTGTTCACAGACAGACACATACACAGACACACACACACGGACACACAGGCGTACACACGGAAATGTTTCCAAAAATGCTTTTTTTGGATCCAGGGTGTCTCAAAATATATATTTCCGGTGAAATCTCAGTATCGAATTTTTGGGTTGAATACAATACTTCCCCTACTTACTATACGTAGTAGAGAAAGTAAAATGTATGTATTTTTAGAAAAACGTCCGCGCGTGTGTCTATCTGTCTGCGCGCACGCGCGTGTGTGTGTATAAACAGCATAACTCAAAAAGAAAAACGTCGCATAACTATCAAACTTGGTATTTAGGTTTATCACCTTCCAAAGATGCGACAAATGGATATTCAGAAAATCCCCCGACCTCTAACCACCCTTTACATGGAACATGTTTTGAAAGTTTTGATTTTCCTAACAATGGCCCAGAAAATCAAAAATTACGAAAATATTTCCATGTAAAGTGGAGTGTGGGGTATTGTCTTGAAAATCTTCGTGTTGAATCTTTGGAAGGTGCTGAACTTAAAAACCAAGTATGGTGCTTATCCGACTTTTCGTTTTTGAGTTGTGCTGTACAAACACGCGCGCACACACATACACGGACCTTTTCCTACAAGCGCTTATTCTCCATCTACTTCATGACAATCGAGATATACATTTACAGAAACTATCTTATTGCTAATTTTCTTGTAGATGCAAGGGAAATACGGTAGGTTTTAAGCGATAGTCAAATATTTTAAGAGCTGGTTGCTATGTGGCGCATTCCATTCTCTTTGTATGTCCAGGACATAAAAAGAAAGAAACAAAGAAAGAGAAAAAAAAGACGAATAACGAATTCCCATTTGAGAAAAGTGTTAAGCACTGCAAAATTCAAAAAAATAACAAGGAATATCTCGGAAGTGGTTCGCTCCACAAAAATTTGTTTAGGATATAAATTGTGTGTTTTAAGGAGATCAACATTTGATGTGAAGAAAAAGTTTGCCTATCTCTAACGGTTTACCAATAATTCAAAAGCGTTCAGAATGAAGAGTACTTTTGGGGACATTTCCAGAAAATTCGTGATATACATTTAATTTGCCATGAAAATACCTTAAACATATGATATTTTAATCAAAATCGTGTGAGTAATTTTTGATAAAATCAAATTTTCTTGAAAATCTTGTGTCGCATCTTTGAAAGATGCTGAATCTAAATACCATTTATCCGACTTTTCGTTTTTGAGTGAAGCTGTTCATACACAAACACACACATGGATCTTTTCTAAAAGTGCTTTTTTTGGATACATGGGCGTCAAAACATGTATTTGCATTGAAATCACGGTATCGAATTTTTGGATGGAATGCAATACCTTTTCTACCTGCATGTATGTGGTAGAGAAAGTAATAATTACGTAGTTAACTTGCTTGGACTTTCTTGTTTTTCGTCAATAAAATTCTAAAGACACAGAGTTATATGTAATCTCCGAAGCAAGGGAGCGCAGTGGCTATCAACAACCACGGTGAACACCTATAGCTTACTATGTGGTCTCTGTGCTGAGTAGTTTCACCACAACCCTTTAAAATGCTTCAACGCTGATTAAATTTATTCTAAGCTCTCCTTCCTTTATCCATTGCACACGCGTTGTCTACCGCTTTGTACCGCTGTATCAATCTTCTTTCCCTCCCTTTTCTACTAGCGAAGACCTTATCTCCAGATGGCGGCTAAAACATGTCCTTTCTTAAATGGGATTTGCTTTGACAAGCCTATATCAAAGCATAAAGGGGTAAAGGAAATGAGACGAAAGAGTACTACATTTTCAAAAACGCGATGGGGACACTCACACGACTTTCGAATATATCCGTATGTATTACAGAATTTAAAAGTGTTTCTTGTATCCACTTAACTTGATTATTTCAAGTTAGTTCCAAAATGTTGTGGGAGCAGCATTCAAATGTGTAGCTGTGACAACCACACAAGATCTTGTGATAGAAAGAAAACAATAAGAATTCAAACTTTCAAGGGTGCTCGTCAAATGGGGCAAAACGTTTGGGTGGCTGATCCGGTAGCTCATTGGTAGAGCACCTGCCTGCTGTACGAAGGGTCCCTGGTTCGATTTCCGGCAAGGGTGAAAATGTTTCTCTAAGCAATATTATTCCATATCCCCCCCCCCAGAGTCTGGAAGTATAATGAGAGTGTGTTCTAATGTATAAAACCCAAAGGAAAATCAGAAATCAAATGGCAATCGTATATGAATTAACACCATGGTCGATAGGCAAAATGTTACAAAGGTAAAACGCCCCCGATATGGTCATTAAAGATGGGGTACAAATGGGACAATAAAAAAAAATTTAAGGAGCCTTTGTCTATCTCTTTTGATTTGTTATTTATACAAAATTATCGAAAATTCAGTCGCCGTGAAGAGGAGTTTCATAGTAAATTAAATACGTACAGTTTATTATTGATACCTTTAAACCTAGTGTATTTTAATAAAAATCGCTAAAGCTACTTTGAGAAAAAATAAAAATGCGAAACATTTCACATAAATGGTACTTTGAAATGGTATATTTTTTTACTATTTTCTTCGCAACTTTGGAGGATGCTGAACCTAAATACCAACTATGGTAATTTTACACACTTTATTTTTGGTCTTTCCTCTCTCTCTCTCTCCCTCTCTCTCTCTCTCTCTCTCCCGTATCTACTAGGTACAAAAGTGTTACGTTCCACCCAAATATTTGATAACGGTATTTCACCAGAAATACAAGCTTTGAGACCACTAAATCCCCCCCAAAAAAGCATTTTTAGAAAGTTTCTTGTGTGTGTCTGTGAAGAACACAATTCATAAACGAAAAGCAGGATAAATACCAAACTTGGTATTTAGATTCAATATTTCCAAGGATGCGACGTGAAGATTTTCAAGAAAACCCCGCATCCCATCCACACTTTACATGGAACGTTTTTCAAAAATTTTGACTTTCTAAAAATTGATCAACGATTTTGATTAAAATGCCTTACTTTAAAGATATTTAAATGACAATCAAATGTATATCTTGAATAGCCTGTGAAGTCCACTTCATTCGGAAGGAATTTTGTATAATCTTGTATAACTGGTAAAACGTTAAGCGATAGAGAAAACGTACTTCACAAAAATTGCAGATCTCTTTAAAACACACTATTTATTTCAAATAAGTTCTTTTGTGGCATAAGCCATTTCTGAGTTATCCGTTATTAAAGGTTCGAATTGCTCATTTCTTGGTCATTCTCTTAAAATGCTTTCGACATTCAGTTGTTTCTCGCGATTGTATAGAAACAGTATGGAATTTTAAGCGCAGCTTAAACATTTGACTATCGCTGTTCCCTTTGTATCTATAACGAAATGTCTAATGTAGCTATTTTTGCAAAGGTTTATTTGGATTAAAATGTAGTAGATAGAAAAATAAGCTTGAGTAAGAATAAATTGTATACTGACTAATTAACGATAGCGGGTAGAGAAAGTCAAGCGAATGTATCACATCAGATGCTTTAAATTTCAGTTGACCTCGGAACCTGTTGGTTCGGTGAAACATTGTTGCAGAAGCCAATGAGAGATTTGGCTACGCTCGTATTCGAAAGGTCCCGATTCGATTTCTCGATGCCCATTCTGCTCTTGGGTTTTTCGTGGTTTTCCCTGATCGGTAGACGATTTGTGGGGTGGTTTTTATCCACCATGAATTCCTTTCCATCATTTTCTTTTTATTGTGTTTCCTTTTCATATTAGAGATGTGTTTCTAGGTTTCGTGGTGTGAGGCGGTGCCGGGCAGATGGCGCAGCTGCTTGCTCCAAGGAAAGAATATTCCTCGTGGATATTAGAGGGCTGCCTGGTTGGAATGGGTCGTTCATAGCCCTCTCTATGCAGCTCCAGTAGTTGGACGGGTGTCTGAGCCAGCAATTGTTAGGGACTTCTGCGCGTCTCTGTGGCATGTGTGCCTGCTAATAGTGGTCCAATGGATCCTCCGTATATCGTCATGCGCAAGGTGTCCCCCTCGTTGTATACCCTATGAGTAAAGTAAATACTTACTCTACCTATCGAAGGTAGGGGAGAAAGCCAGTTTGAAATTCACTAAAAATAAAAGAACAAGTTGAAGACATTCATCCTGACCATCCAGGCCCACCATTATATCATAATTTATGAGAGAGCAATCAAGGAAATAACGAGTTTGATAAATAGGAGGAGATAAAATGGTTAATAGGAAATGAAACAAAGTGACCACGATCGCTTTAGCAGCGTTGCCAAGAGCCAAGACATTCCTTTGCAACAAAACCCAAAAGTGATCAAATATTTGCTGATACTCGAACAATAATTTCACTCCTCTGTTGCATAAACAGAAACGAATATAGAAGCATGCAACATTGTGGACTGACTATGCACATTTGAGTGATCGTTGTATTTCACAGTTGATGTTTACATCTCGGAATATTGATGGGGGTTTATTAAGAAATTATCTTTCTGATAAACAATTTTGACATGCAATCCTTTTTATTTTCTTTATTACGTACTTACAGTAAGTGAAAGAAGTATCGTATTCAACCTAAAAGCTCTTTACCGAGAGTTCACCGGAAATACGGGTTTCAAAGCATCTGAATTCAAAAAACAATTTTTAGGAAAAGGTACATGCGTATGTATGCGTTCCTGGGAGCAGCACAACAAAAGACTAATAAATACTGAATTTGGCATTTAAGTTCCGTATCTTCCAAACATGTGACACGAATATTTTCAAGATAATCTCCCAACCCTAACATTTACATGGAAAATGGGTCGTAGTTTTTATTTCCTCAAAAATGGCTCTAACGATTTTGATTAAAATATCATATGTTTAAGATATTTTCAAGACAAATGAAATGTATATCTCAAATTTTCTGGGAATGTCTCCAAAAGTATTCTTCACTGTGAACGACTTTTGCATAACTGGTAAACCATAAGAGATGGACAAAATTTTACTACATAAAAAATGTAGATCGCGTTAAAATACACAATTTATGTCATATACATTTTTTATGTTGAGTGATCCACTTTCGAGATATATTGCTATTCCCTTAAATTTTTCAATACTTATTTTCTTAAATGGGAATTCGTTATTCATTTTTTGTCTGGGATATGCAAAGAGTATTAATCTGTGGGAAAGGGAATGGTGCTGCACTTAGCAACCAGCTATTAAGAGATATGTATGTGCTTAAATGCTACTGTATTTCTATATTGCCCTTGTAAATATATATTCCCCTTACATCTACAAGAAAATTAGCAATAAGATAGAGTCTGCAAATGTTTATCTCGATTAACATGAAGTAGATGGAGAATAAGCGTTTGTAAAAATAGTTTGTACAAGAGTAGAGAAAGTCATGTGAGTGTAACACATCGTATTTGTGTGTGTGTAGTGTGTCTATCGCTTTAAGAGACACAGTTTCCTTCATAGAACGTTTTTGTGCCATAAACTATTTCCGAGCTATCCGTTTTTTAATCGTTCGAATTATTCAATACCTTTGTTATTCTTTTGAAGTCTTGTCGATTTTCAGTTGTTACGCATTTGCATGGAAGGTGTATGGAATTTTAAGGCCAGCATATACCGTGTAGTTCTTAAACATTTGACTATCGCTATTCTCTTTTAATTTATAATGAAATATGTAATGTAGCTAATTCTGCAAAGATTTATCTTGGTTAAAATGAAGTTGATAGAAAAATAAGCTTTCATAAGAATAGTTTGTATACCCACTAATAAACGACAGATAATCTTGTAATAATCTTACTGAGATTGGAATTACGGGTCCCCATAAAAGGATGTTCACCCTCAGATTATGTAGGTGGCTAACAGATGTTCGTGTTTGCGTCATATCCAAGTAGTAGATTCACTTAACCTGCTAAGTCATATAAAAGTCTTTTGTCCCTTCTGTGTTTGAACCTGTGTCTCTGCAAGTTCTTAAGCGCATAGATCTCTTCCTGTCATTTTTATCTCTCATTTCTTTGCCCTCCTTTGCTTCTACAATCCCAACTCTTTAAGTTGGTGGAATTAGGGTGAGTTTCTTTAGAACGCGCTTCTTACCATCTGAAAAACCGTCAAGCTTAGTTTAGATGCATTGCATGACTTCCAGTTTGATAATGCGCTTCAAGAAAAAAGGGGACGTAAATTCTCTTTAAGTTTTCTGCAGGAGCAGACATTTCTATTATTATTATTAGCTACAGTGGTATTCCCTCTTCAGGAGCGGGTTCCCTTCGTGAAATAGTTTCCGCCGTGTTTAACTTCTTTCACAATTCTTCAGCAAATGGAAATTAAACCCGGAGACACTGCAAGAATATTAAAATTAGGGGAGGAAAGGCGACGCCTCGTAACCCTTCTAGATAAGATTGCGCCAAGAATTAAAATGAGTCCAATGTTTTAAATGCCTGCAAAGCAAACAGAGTGTGTTTACGTACTATTACGGGGTATAACAAGAGCGCCGGGGTGGCGCAGTGGTTTCGTTTCCGGCTCTCGTTCCGGGGTTCGATTTCCGGCTCTGGGATGGCGATTTTAAGTCGGCCCTATCCACGCCTTCATCTTTGACTTGCTCATGTGGAATATTCCCAAGGTCCAACGTGGTTCGGTGTCCAGGGAAAAAACTGTAGGTCCTCTTATTCCATCGCCATTCTCATCATCACCCTCCCATTGGAGGATATCGCCCGCTAGTGATCTCGTCTAGTGATCGCTTGGTGAAATGGGGCAATGCCGAAGATTATGCGGAGCGTTAGAAACAACAACGACGATGAGGTATGACTGGAATAACATTACCAGCTGAATTTTATATAATTTACAAAGATTATTCCATTCATACGCCGCATGTTTGATGTTGACTAATAACGTTTAGCAGGGCCGCACTTATCGACCAGTCACGTTCGTTTATATTATGATGTGCTTGCAATGATTCTTTTTATACCATAAAATATCATCTCATTCCTGAACCGTAATAGTATCAGTATGTAGCGTATAAGGAGAGATTAAAAGTCGTATCCACCAACTGTTAAATCTGCTAAAGTCGTAACCCATTATCTCAGAAAGGTATTTAAGATACCAGACTAAATTTTTGATGGTTGAGACATTCCATCTGAAATATAACGGCAAAGAGGCTCTAACTACTTTCTCTACTACGTATAGTAAGTAGGGGAAGTATTGTATTCCACCCAAAAATTCGATATAGAGATTTCACCGGAAATACATGTTTTGAGACCTCCTGAATCCAAAAAAAGCATTTTTGGAAACATGTCCGTGTGTGTGTCTGTGTGTGTGTGTGTGTGTGTGTGTGTGTGTGTGTGTCTGTGTGTGTGTCTGTGAACAGCATAACTCAGAAACGAACAGTCGGATAAACACCAAACTTGGTATTTAGGTTCAGCATCTTCCAGAGATGCGACACGAAGGTTTTCAAGAAAATCCCCCATCCCAGATTACCCTTTACATGGAACGTTTTGCGAAAATTTTAATTTTCTCAAAAATGGCTCTAACGATTTTGATTAAAATAACATATGTTTAAGATTTTTCATGACAAATAAAATGTGTATCTTGAATTTTCTATGAATGTCTCCAAAAGTATTCTTCATTGTGAACGACTTTTGCATAACTGGTAAACCATAAGAGATAAACAAAATTTTACTACACAAAAATGTAGATCACGTTAAAATACACAATTTATGTCATATACATTTTTTTTGTTGAGTGAACCATTTTCTAGATATTGCTTGTTATTCCCTTAAATTTTCCAATACTTATACTTTTTCTCAAATTCGTTATTCATTTTTTTTGTCCTGGCAAGGCAAATAGAATGGAATATTCAATATAGCAACCAGCTCTTAAAATATTTGACTATCGCTTAAAGCCTATCAATTCCCCTTGCACCTACAAGAAAATTAGCAATAAGATTAACATTTCGATTAACATGAAGCATTTGGAGAATCAGCGGTTGTAAAAATAGTTTGTAGAAGAGTAGAGAAAGTCATGTGAGTGTAACACATCAGATTTTGTTTATAATATTCACAAAAATCTATATACAGTTTTTATTTATTTTAAGTGTCTCAGGATTCTTATAACCAAAATATTACATTGAGAACAATCCCTAGTGTCATTAAGAGAAGTCGGCAATGTTGATAAAGTGTTAATGTTTGGGTGTTCGTAGTTATAACAGTAAAGTGAATAAACGCAGCGATTTACGTAGTTGATGCACGATGATCACCAAGCGCTCTCTGAATATGTGAGGAAATAATCATAACCGCAAACTGCTTAGCAAGCGTTCTCATTGTTTAACCATGCACAGCAGTTTGCTTGACCTGCAGTTCAAGAAAGAAAGAAAGGAAAAAAAAGTAAGAGAGCGACTACAAGCGCGTAAATTAATTTACTTCTTTAATTATTTTAGACGAAACCTTATCAGTAACCATGAGCAGTAAAATATCTGATTGATTGTGTTTAAATTAGGAATCTTACCATACATAATAGAACTATTTTTCTTAATAAAATAGTAAGAAATAGACATTTCAAAAAATGGAAATTTCTTCACTTAAATAAAACTAAGAACATGTTTACTTATCAGTACGAAATTAAAGTTTAGGGAATAAAAATAAAGCACGGTTTAAATAATTAAGTTTAAAGTTTTCAGAATTATAACATCTTAAAGTTGGAAACTTTCGGAAGATACGATAAATTTTAACAATTTTAATTGCAAAAGTTTGAAGTTCTAAACTTTAAAAGTTTGATAAAACATTGTATCGGGCTTGTCTATAAATACAAAAAGTATCGTTTCGTTTAAAAAATGCAAGGTCAAATTTTCCTTCTATTTCAGACGATTTGAAATGCAATGTCCCGGATATAGATGTATACTAACTGTTCAATGATGTTTTAGCTTTAGGGGTGGTGTGTTTTATCTTTCAGGTATAGTTTTAACTGGTGGAAGGTTACCCAATATGTTGTGAACTCGTGCCACGCGTCGCGCACTGAAACAGTCAGCACTATTGCGCGTCTTTATCCTTCACTTGTCTCAGACCAAGTAAACAATACCCCCTAACAGTAGCGTAACCCCTACTTACTTGGAAGACCACCCCCACCACCTAGTTAAAACATCACATTGAAACACAGTCAGCACTCTTATACTATTGCCCATCTTTATCCTTCACTTGTCTCAGACCAAGTAAACAATACCCCCTACCAGTAGCTTAACCCCTACCTGCTTGGAAGACCACCCCCACCACCTAGTTAAAACATCACATTGAAACACAGTCAGCACTCTTATACTATTGCCCATCTTTATCCTTCACTTGTCTCAGACCAAGTAAACAATACCTCCTTCCAGAAGCTAAACCCCTAGCTGCTTGGAAGACCACCCCCACCACCTAGTTAAAACATCACATTGAAACACAGTCAGCACTCTTATACTATTGCCCATCTTTATCCTTCACTTGTCTCAGACCAAGTAAACAATACCTCCTACCAGTAGCTTGACCCCTACTTACTTGGAAGACCACCCCCACCACCTAGTTAAAACATCACATTGAAACACAGCCAGCAGTCTTATACTATTGCCCATGTTTATCCTTCACTTGTCTCAGACCAGGTAAACAATACCTCCTACCAGTAGCTTAACCCCTACCTACTTGGAAGGACACCCCCACCACCTAGTAGTTAAAACATCACATTGAAACACAGCCAGCAGTCTTATACTATTGCCCATGTTTATCCTTCACTTGTCTCAGACCAAGTAAACAATACCTCCTACCAGTAGCTTAACCCCTACCTACTTGGAAGACCACCTCCACCACCTAGTTAAAACATCCCATTGAAACACAGCCAGCAGTCTTATACTATTGCCCATGTTTATCCTTCAATTGTCTCAGACCAAGTAAACAATACACACTTCCAGTAGCTTAACCCCTACCTACTTGGAAGACCACCTCCACCACCTAGTAGTTAAAACATCCCATTGAAACACAGCCAGCAGTCTTATACTATTGCCCATGTTTATCCTTCAATTGTCTCAAACCAAGTAAACAATACACACTTCCAGTAGCTTAACCCCTACCTACTTGGAAGACCACCTCCACCACCTAGTTAAAACATCCCATTGAAACACAGCCAGCAGTCTTATACTATTGCCCATGTTTATCCTTCAATTGTCTCAGACCAAGTAAACAATACCTCCTACCAGTAGCTTAACCCCTACCTACTTGGAAGACCACCTCCACCACCTAGTTAAAACATCCCATTGAAACACAGCCAGCAGTCTTATACTATTGCCCATGTTTATCCTTCAATTGTCTCAGACCAAGTAAACAATACCTCTTTCCAGAAGCTTAACCCCTACCTGCTTGGAAGACCACCCCCACCACCTAGTAGTTAAAACATCGCATTGAAACACAGCCAGCAGTCTTATACTATTGCCCATGTTTATCCTTCACTTGTCTCAGACCAAGTAAACAATACCTCCTACCAGCAGCTTAACCCCTACCTACTTGCAAGACCACCCCCACCACCTAGTTAAAACATCGCATTGAAACAGTCAGCAGTCTTTCCCTATTTGCGCGTCTTTATCCTTCACTTGTCTCAGACCAAGTAAACAATACCTCTTTCCAGAAGCTTAACCCCTACCTACTTGCAAGACCACCCCACCACCTAGTTAAAACATCCCATTGAAACACAGCCAGCAGTCTTATACTATTGCCCATGTTTATCCTTCAATTGTCTCAGACCAAGTAAACAATACCTCTTTCCAGAAGCTTAATCCCTACCTACTTGGAAGGACACCCCCACCACCTAGTAGTTAAAACATCACTGAACAGACAGTACATTCAAGTTCACTGACCTACTTTAATACCATAAGTTTGTTTACTATAGAAGGTGGGAGTATTTTCTTAATTATACTATATTATGATAAAAATCCAAGGTGTTACACTCACATGACTTTCTCTACTCTTGTACAAACTATTTTTACAAACGCTTATTCTCCATCTACTTCATGTTAATCGAGATAAACATTTGCAAAGTCTATCTTATTGCTAAGTTTCTTGTAGATTTAAGAGGATAATATATTTACAAGAGCAATTTGGAAATACAGTAGCCTTTAAGCTCATAAATATCTATTAATAGCTGGTTGCTAGGTGCAGCACCATTCCCTTTCCCACAGATTAATACTCTTTGCATATCCAAGACAAAAAAATCTGATGTGTTACACTCACATGACTTTCTCTACTCTTGTACAAACTATTTTTACAAACGCTTATTCTCCATCTACTTCATGTTAATCGAGATAAACATTTGCAAAGTCTATCTTATTACTAAGTTTCTTGTAGATTTAAGAGGATAATATATTTACAAGGGCAATTTGGAAATACAGTAGCCTTTAAGCTCATAAATATCTATTAATAGCTGGTTGCTAGGTGCAGCACCATTCCCTTTCCCACAGATTAATACTCTTTGCATATCCAAGACAAAAAAATCTGATGTGTTACACTCACATGACTTTCTCTACTCTTGTACAAACTATTTTTACAAAGGCTTATTCTGCATCTACTTCATGTTATAGAAATACAGTAGCCTTTAAGCACATACATATCTCTTAATAGCTGGTTGCTAGGTGCAACACCATTCTCTTTGCCACAGATTAATACTCTTTGCATATCCAAGACAAAAAAATGAATAAGGAATTCCCATTTGAGAAAATAAGTATTGAAAAAATTAAGGTAATAACAAGGAATATCTCGAAAATTGTTCACTCAACAAAAAAATGTATAGGACATAAATTGTGTATTTTAACGCGATCTACATTTTTTGTGTAGTAAAATTTTGTCTATCTCTTAAGGTTTACCAGTTATGCAAAAGTCGTTCACAATAAAGAATACTTTTGGGGACATTCCCAGGAAATTCAAGTTATACATTTTATATGTCATAAAAATATCTTAAACATATGATATTTTAATCAAAATCGTTAGATCCATTTTTGAAAAAATTAAAGGTTTCGAAAAATCTTCCATGTGAAGGGTACTCTGGGTTGGGGGGGATTTTCTTGAAAACCTTCGTGTCGCATCCTTGGAAGATACTGAACCTAAATACCAAGTTTGGTGTTTATCCGACATTTCGTTTCTGAGTTATGCTGTTCACAGGCACACACACACTGACACACTGACACACACACACACACACACACACACACACACACACACACACAGACACACACACGGACATGTTTCCAAAAATGCTTTTGTCGGATTCAGGGGGTCTCAAAACATGTATTTCCGGTGAAATCTCGGTATCGAAATTTTGGGTGGAATACAATACTTCCCCTTCTTACTATACGTAGTAGAGAAAGTAATAACGAATTCCCATTTGAGAAAATAAGTATTGAAAAATTTAAGGGAATAACAAGCAATATCTCGAAAATGGTTCACTCAACAAAAAAACTGTAAATGACATAAATTGTGTATTTTAACGCGATCTGCATTTTTGTGTAGTAAAATTTTGTCTATCTCTTATGGTTTACCAGTTATGGAAAAGTCGTTCACAATGAAGAGTACTTTTGAAGACATTCCCAGAAAATTAAAGATATACATTTTATTTGTCATAAAAATATCTTAAGCATATGATATTTTAATCTAAATCGTTAGAGCCATTTTTGAGAAAATTAAAATTTTCGAAAAATCTTCCATGTAAAGGGTAATCTGGGGTGGGGGGAGTTTCTCGAAAACCTTCGTGTCACATCCTTGGAAGATACTGAACCTAAATACCAACTTTGGTGTTCATCCGACTGTGCGTTTCTGAGTTATGCTGTTCACAGGCAGACACACAGACACACACACGGACATGTTTCCAAAAATGCTTTTTTTGGATTCAGGGGATCTTAAAACACGTATTTCCGGTGAAATCTCGGTATGGAACTTTTGGGTGGAATACAATACTTCCCCTACTTACTATACGTAGTAGAGAAAGTAAAAATGTATAAGGAATTGTTTTTAAAAGCTAAACAACCATGCATTAGAACTAATGTAGTTTCACAAAAGCACTTAGGGGTGGTATTTAATTCTACTATCTTAAATAGCTTTTGAGAAATTATCATTCACAGCAAAAGCTGTTCAAAGCATAACATGGAGCGGAAAAATATTCGCGTATATTTGCAAAGAAAAACTACATGTTTTGAGCACACAGAAGCTGCATATTTGACAGTAACACCAATTTGAAGAGCTAAACTTTCCCAAAAATGGGTTAAAGTTTACCTTTCTACTCCAAAGCGAATCGGAGTCTTGAGCTTTTCTGTGAAGTGGTGCAGAATTCACAGTACAAAATAGCAGATGAGTATTATTCGTAAAGTACGATAGTATTGTGTCTAACATGATAAATTGTATATCAAATAATGAGAAAATCGCAGTTAATATAACTGCATAAAAAATAAAAATGCCATATTTTGTCCATTTTCGCCTTCTAGTTTCTCTTAATGGGCAACGGAGTTATATCGAAAACAAATAATAACACTCTCAAATTCTGGCAATGCGTCTTTTGAGCAAACATAAATCATACTTACTTAGTCGGCTTAACCTCCTTGTAGATGGCTTACACCGCAGTAGGACTTACAACCGTACCTAGGTCAGAGGCCTGCAGAGGAGCAGACGAACATTAAATCAAGGAATGAAGAACTCGGAACGGGGATTGGCCCGTAACCAGGTATGAAAGTGAGGGAAGAACACGATATGAAATGAAGGCGAAGTGGAAGAAAGCAAGGTGATGATGGAGCAATTGGCGGAATGAACGGCGGGGGAAACCGGAGAAAACCCAACCATACGCCGCTTCGTCCACCAGAAAACCCACATGTGGGTACCTGGGATCGAACTCGGGCCGCCTTGGTTAGAGATGGTTGTCCTCCGTGGTCTAAGGGTACCATGTTAGCCGGATTCAAACCCGGCGGAGGGCGATGGATTTTTTCGGGCGTAAAAGTCCTTAGCATGGCTTCCTTAGGAAGGGAAGTAAAGCCGGGGGTCCCGTGTCGTAGATTTACGGCACGTAAAAGAACCTCGAGCCTGATAAAGAGGTCTCTGAGCAAAATGTCCGGTCTTTTATCCCAATATAGAATGTGCCGCTGCTAAGAACCATAGCAGTTAAAGATCATCCATAAAAACACTCAGTTTGATATCATTTTGGTTGAAGGCGAGCGGTCTAACCACTCGGCCACAGTGTCGCTTTGATAAATCGTAAAGAAAGTTCAAACTTTAGGGAAAATCGGCACATTGCTTGAACTTTCAACTTTGTAAATAATTGTGTTTTTAATCAATGTCCATTGAAATAGTATCTATTTCCAAATAAATTATATTATTAGGAAAATATGTCCTTACTTTGTTCTAATTTAACTTATTTTAAGGTTAACTTATTTTCTCGTTCCCATTGGTGCTAGTATTCGTTAATGTTCATTCATTATCATTAATATTCATTAATGAAATCACCAGCTGACACAATGGTGATTTCATTTTAAACAACACAAGTAAGAAAGTATTAATTATATAAGCTGTTAAAGTTTCTTCATGGAGTATCTTAATAAAGCCCATTCGAAATTACGAGTTTCATCAAATAAATTCCTTACTTCTCATGGGATCACCTATCATAAAATTTACTTACCAGACAAAAGATCCCATTCGATTCCTGGCCGACTGACGAAACTTATTTCCATTTTTCTGAAAATAAAAATATCAGACCGATTTCATCAGTAAGCATTAAAAATCAATATAATTAACACATTGGGGTATCAATTATACCTCAACACTTAAATTAGGAAGCAGAATAAATCGCAAGAAATGTGTAAATACTTTATTAATTACAGATAATTTATACAGGAAACAAGTTCTGATGTGATACATTCACATAACTTGCTCTACCCTCTATCGTTTATTAATGAATATACAAACTATTCTTTCTAAGACTTATTTTTATATATACTACCTTTTAATTCAAATAAATCTTTGCATAAATAGCTACATTGCGTTATAGATACAAAGAGAACAGCGATAGTCAAATGTTTAAGAACTAGACGGTATATGCTGGCCTTAAAATTCCATACTGTTTCCATGACATCGCGAGAAACAACTGAATCATTAAAGACGTTACAGAATGATCAAGAAATGAACAATTCAAAGCTTAATAACGGACTTCTCAGAAATGGCTTATGCCATATAAAAACTTATTTTAAATAAGTTGTGATTTTTAAAGAAATCCACATTTTTTGTGCAGTACGTTTTCGTCTATCGCTTAACAATTACGGTTATACAAGATTTTAAACGAATTACTTCCGAACGAAATGAACTTCACAGGCTATTCCCAGAAAATTCAAGATATACATTTTATTTTTCATGTAAATATCTATAATAATAATAATAATAATAATAATAATAATAATAATAATAATAATAATAATAAAATTTTAATAAAAATGGTTAGAGCCATTTTTTAGAAAATGAAAATTTTTGAAAAATGTTCCACGTAAAGATAGTTGGGGTGGAGGGATTTTCTTGAAAATTTTCGTGTCGCATGCTGAACTTAAATACTACGTTTCGTTTTTGAGTTATGCTGTTCATAGGTGCCCCCCAAACACACGCAGACCTTTTTCTAAAAACGTTTTTTTGGGATTCAGGGGCCTCAAAACATGTATTTCCGGTGAATTCTCGACATCGAATTTATTAATGAAATACATTACTTCCCCTACTTATTACACGTAGTACGAGGGGCACTATTTATATTTTGAGCCTAATAATTAAAACAAAGTAATTTCTGATTGAAAACTGCTTTATTGTTTTTCAAAATATTTCCTTTATGATCAATACACTTTGCATCCGTTTGAACTATTTGTCAAAGCATTTATTCTAGTCTTCTTGAGACACCTTGAAAGCATGATTTTTGATGACATCAACGGCTTCTTCTGCCAACGAAAATCTTGTCCACGCAATTTATTCTTGAGGTTCGGGATGCCAAATCAGGACCGCATGGTGGATGACCCATCAATTCGTTTTTTGAGCCTTCAAATACTCTGTTGTTAGACGAGATGTGTGTGCGCTCGCATTGTCTTGATGAAGAACGATCCTACGGTTCTTGTTGGTTTTCCTTACTTCACCGAAGACTTCCGGCAAACAAATGGTTGTGTACCATTC
Organism: Deroplatys truncata; assembly: GCA_030765065.1. Taxonomy (NCBI): domain Eukaryota; kingdom Metazoa; phylum Arthropoda; class Insecta; order Mantodea; family Mantidae; genus Deroplatys; species Deroplatys truncata. Next base: position 65,102,559 of record CM060984.1, on the reverse strand, counting down.
GGCATTGACCGTTTTACGTTCCTCTAAAGGCACTGTTGCCACATGGTCAGTTTTGTTGAAAAAGCAGGCGACCATTTGCTTCGAAGTGCTTTGAGTGCGAACAACTTTGGTTGGGTTTGCTTCATCTTGAAACACCCATACAGTCAACTGCTGCTTACGTTCCGGCGCATACGCATAGATCCATGATTCTTCACCTGTTACAATTTTATATACATATTTCGAGGCACCGCCATAGTATTTCTTGAGCGTGTTTGTACACCAATCGACACGAGCATCTTTTTGAGATTGCGTCAAATTATGTGGGATACAACGAGAGCAAATCTTTCATTATTAGTTTTTGCACAGTATCAATGTTTTCTGGCACAACAACTGATTTTGGACGACCTTCACGAACTTCATCATTGAGCGAAGGCGACCACGTTTAAACTCGTTATACCAGCGTTTCACAGTGGCAAAGGATGGAGCTTCGTCGCCAAATGTAGAAGTATGTTGATTGATGCACTCTTTTCTTAATAATCCACGTCGAAGGTCGTAATACATCATTGCACGAATATTTTCACGAGTTAATTCCATGTTTTTGTTGACACACAATTTTAAAGTTAGTATAAACAAAACAAATGACGATCTATTGGCAAAATGTTTGAAGTAGATTATGGTAAAAAATATAAAACTTTACATTGGAAACGTCAGATGGCACCTACAACATTCAGGGTTGCCAAGGCTCAAAATATAATAGTGCTCCTCGTAGGGAAAGTAATGATATGAGCTTCAAAAACCGTACCTATATTATTCAAATCACTTGTGTAAAATGAAAATATCAAACACTAAGATAAAGGTCATGGCATTTAAAGGGAAACATTATAGACAATAAGCTGTATGCATCAAATGTAGAAAATTCTTTTCCTACGGTTTTGGAAGAAAATCTACGATCAGCATACATAATCAGCTTAGTGTAAATATGCTTTTCCTTTTAGCACATTATCAATCTAGTGGGTTATACTTCTACCCTTAGAATATACTATGATTGGCGTGTGTAAATCGTACGAAAAGAGTTTGCTTCGTAGGCAATACAAAGAAAAATCTGATGTTACACTTACATAACTTTTTCTACTCTTGTACAAACTATTTTTACAAACGCTTATTCTCCATCTACTTCATGTTAATCGAGATAAACATTTGCAGTCTCTATCTTATTACTAATTTTCATGTATATGTAAGGGGAATACATATTTACAAGGGCAATATAGAAATACAGTAGCCTTTAAACACATACATATCTCTTAATAGCTGGTTGCTAGGTGCAGCACCATTCCCTTTGCCACAGATTAATACTCTTTGCATATCCAAGACAAAAAAATGAATAACGAATTCCCATTTGAGAAAATAAGTATTGAAAATTTAAGGGAATAACAAGCAATATCTCGAAAATGGTTCACACAACAAAAAAATGTATATGACATAAATTGTGTATTTTAACGCGATCTACATTTTTTGTGAAGTAAACTTTTGTCTATCTCTTATGGTTTACCAGTTATACAAAAGTCGTTCACAATGAAGTATACTTTTGGAGACATTCCCAGAAAATTCAAGATATACATTTTATTTGTCATGAAAATATCTTAAACATATGATATTTTAATTAAAATCGTTAGAGCCATTTTTGAGAAAATTAAAATTTTCGAAAAATCTTCCATGTAAAGGTAATCTGGAGTGGGGGGATTTTTTGGAAACCTTCGTGTCGCATCTCTGGAAGATACTGAACGTAAATACCAACAAGTTTGGTGTTTATCCGACTGTTCGTTTCTGAGTTATGCTGTTCACAGACACACAGACACGGACATGTTTCCAAAAACGCTTTTTTTGTATTCAGGGGGTCTCAAAACATGTATTTCTGGTGAAATCTCGACATCGAATTTTTTGGTGGAATACAATACTTCCCCTAGTAGAGTAAGTAAAAATCATAACTGCTTTTCCCCAGGCTTCACTTGTTTAGCAAATGTCCATAATAAAGTAAAATGGCTGCATTTCTTCAAGAAAGACGTTTAAAGAAAGCAAACAGCTAGAGATTCTGACTTCAGGCAATTATATCGATTCGATAAACAGAATGCGAGTGGTTAAGTGATTAATTTATTGGCACTGTTGAAGCTTTCTAATTTCTCTCTGCAGGGCTTTGTGATCTATTCAGTAGCACTGGATATTGCTTCAGTAATTTTACAAACTGTATTTGTTCGCCTCGTTCATTATATTCCCCACACATAGTAGATGTTTTACGTACAATATTGACACTAGATTTTTCAATTGTTGGAGTTTGTCGCCTTCCATATTCTATCGCGTTTAGTTTTAAATGAGAATGACCGTAACGAGAATGACCGAATGGAAGCGGAAGCACCCGATTAATAGGATTCGATTATTATCGAAAGGTAAAACTATGGCATGGGAGTATCAGGTTACTGTTTACGCATACGAAATTAAGTATATGCTATTCCTTCGAGCCTTTCCTATAGGAAAACAAAAGATAATACTATGTTTCATGCCCCATGTGTATCTATAGAACAGATTATACATTTTAATTGTTATGATATGGTATTAGTGATTAAAAAATTGCACAGTTATGAATGTATACCTATAAGTGGCCTGTACAATGAATATTTTTTTTTAAAAAAGTTGATGAGTTACATTCACATTGCTTTCCCTACATAAACTTCTACAAACTTTTCTTACAAAAGCTTATTATTCTACATACTTATCGTACTCCGTAGTCTAGGGATACCAGGCTAGCCTCTAGTTCCCGAGGTCTGGGTTCAAACACGGCGGAGGGCGATGGATTGTTTCGGATGAAAAATCCTTAGCATAGCTTCCTTAGCAAGGGAAGTAAACCGGTGGTCCCGTGTCGTACATATACGGCACGTAAAATAACCCCAAGCCGGATAAGGAGGCCTCTGGTCAAAATTTCCGTGTTTATGGGACACTAAGTGCCATAGGGGTTAAAGGCGTCCATAAATAAGTCAGTTTTATTTACTTTTTCTACCTACTTCATGTTAATCGATATAAACGTTTGCAAGCATGGTTTTAGTATACATAGATACAGTTGTTAAACATTTGACTATCGCTATTCCCTTTGCATTTACAACGAAATGTGTAATGTAGCTAAATATGCAAAAGTATGCCACAATTAAAATGAAGTAGATAGAAAAATAAGCTTTCGGAAGAATAGTTTTTGCACCCATTAATAAATGATAGAGGGCAGAGAAAGTAATGTGAATGTAACACATCAGATTTTCATATAAATGTATCTATTCAACTACTAAAAGGTACTCATCAAATTTAAATTTGTTTTTGAAATAGGACGCATTAAATAGACCTAAATGAGTAAATGGCTTATTTACACCTTTGAGGTTATACCTACTAAACTTTTCTTCTCTTTTTTTTTGCAGGTAAGCATCTCTGACTGCTTTTAAGAATTCTACGAATTGTGAGTAAAAACAAATTCTTAATACCGTTCTTGAACATAAGTAGCTTTAAACAACAATTTGAAATGCTGGGGAAATACTCAAGAAGATTCTTATTTTATTAAGCAGGGAAAAAGAGATATTATAGATTACATGTTCTGGTGTTCTTGAATTTTATTCATTTGAGGTATATAAACATACATACACGGGTGGACCATTGAAGTTGACACTGTATTTTGCTTGGAGGACGTTATGATCGTCATTTTAGGATCAATTTAGTTTTTATAAACAGGAGCCTACAATTAGGGTCAAATTAAATTGACCTAAAATAGCAATCACAGGACTAGTGGCATTTACTTTCCTCCATAATATCAATCAACTTTTATTCAAGGCATTTCTTTCTACAACGCTTAGTTTTGGAGATACTGTACAGTCATATCTTAAATAGTACACTCTGTATGCGAGTATATACGAAGGACACTATTTATATTTTGAGCCTAATAATTAAAACAAAGTAATTTATGATTGAAAACTGCTTTATTGTTTTTCGAAATATTCTCCTTTATGATCAATACACTTTGATCAAACTACCGTTTGAACTATTTGTCAAAGCATTTATTCCAGTCTTCTTGAGACACCTCCAAAACATGGTATTTGAAGGCATCAACGGCTTCTTCTGCCAACGAAAGTCGTTGTCCAAGCAATTTATTCTTGAAGTTCGGGAACAAAAACAAGTCATCGGGTGCTAAAACAGGACTGTATGGCGGATGACCCATCAATTCGATTTTTTGAGCCATCAAATACTCTGTTGTTAGACGAGATGTGTGTGCGCTCGCATAGTATTGATGGTGAACGATCCTACGGTTCTTGTTGGTTGTCCTTACTTCATCGAAGACTTCCGACAAACAAATGGTTGTGTACCATTCGGCATTGCCCGTTTTACGTTCCTCTAAAGGCACTGTTGCCACATGGCCAGTTTTGCTGAAAAAGCAGGCGACCATTTGCTTCGAAGTGCTTCGAGTGCGAACAACTTTTGTTGGATTTGCTTCATCTTGAAACCCCCATACAGTCGACTGCTGTTTAGGTTCCGGGTCATACGCATAGATCCATGATTCGTCACCTGTTACAATCTTATATACGTCTTTTGAGGCACCGCCATAGTATTTCTTGAGCATTTTTGTACACCAATCGACAAGGGCATCTTTTTGAGATTGCGTCAAATTATGTGGGATACAACGAGAGCGAACCTTTTTCACGGCTAAATAATCATGCAATATTTTATATATGCTAGTGGAACTAATGCCTAGGGTTGCTTCAATCTCACAATATGTCGCATGATCTTTCATGGTTAGTTTTTGCACAGCATCAATGTTTTCTGGCACAACAACTGATTTTGGTCGACCTTCACGAACTTCATCATTGAGCGAACGGCGGCTACGGTTAAATTCGTTATACTAGCGTTTCACAGTGGCAAAGGATGGAGCTTGGTCACCAAATGTGGAAGTTAGTTGATCGATGCACTCTTGTTTTGATAATCCACGTCGACGGTCGTAATAAATCATTGCACGGACATTTTCACGAGTTAATTCCATGTTTTTGTTGACACACAATTTTCAAGTTAGTGTAAACAAAACAAATGACGCTCTATTGACAAAATGTTTGAAGTAGATTATGGTAAAAAATGTCAAACTCTTCATTGGAAACGTCAGATGGCACCTACAGCATTCAGGGCTGCCAAGGCTCAAAATATAAATAGTGCCCCTCGGTTATATTAGTTCGTGCTGTAATAATTATGTTACTATCCTTCAAGCACTCGTTGCACATACCTGATGAAACTGCTGCTCAATTCAACCTTAATGTGTAATGTTTGTTTACCTCATAAGTATGGATTGTTAAGGGAACTTATGCTTTGAAATGTTTACACGAGTAAACTGACTATTTATTATAACTGAAAGATTTGTATAACGTTAACAATTGATTAAGTTTCAATTAATCCTGCAATTTTTTAACATAAAACTTAAATTCTTTAAGTGCATAATGGTTTTCGTATTTATCCTTCATCTTTCTTTCGGATAATTGGTTTACATTAATTTCTGATTCCTTATAAAGTGTTAGTTTGCTTCAATACCAGTGTAGTATACGTACAAATTACAAAATGAAAATATATGCTTCTCCCGCGAGCTTAAAGGGTAATAAAATAAATTTTGAAAGTGCTTACCGAAAACGTATAAAGTCAATTTTGAGAAGTCCACAAAATTATCCTTGATGGCGATATGCCGAAATACTCGCCGAAGCAACTGCAAGCCGGATTGGCTAAGTGGTCTGCTCGCTCCGTCTCTCCTCGTTCACTGTAGTTTGCTCTCTCCCGGGAGACACACGTTCTTCCTCTTGTCTGATCAAGCACTGTAATCGTTGGCGTAGTTAATCTTGCCAATGGCAAGACTGGACGATCATTACGTCGTTCTACCACACTCGCATCAGGAATGACGACATCGTTCTAGCATATTCCTCGATTTTCGTCTGAACCAAGCCGACTACTAGCGGCAGGATTGTCACAAATTGCGTATAACACATTCTCTTCCAGACCGGGTGTTCTGGCATACCTTGCACGGCCAGTATCTTCCATTCTAACACGGAAGTATCCAGTTACTCATAGGTGTCTATGTACAGATGTTGCTGTCGGTGTGGGAACGGCTCAACATAGGTCGTTGTGCCGCTCTTTCATTGCATTGAGTGAACCTATTTCAACAGGTGCATATTGGCCAACTCTTCATCAGTAAACCTATCCATACTGCTGTGTATCACTGTTAACGCACAGCTAACACTGTTGTAAAAACAAACTCTCGACAAAAACCGAACAGCATTGAATGCAGACTTGAGGACAACGCGTTAAAGAGGGCATAGTTACTGTTGTGAACAACAGCACTGTGAGCAAATGGAAACAAGTTGTTAACAAACAACGTTGTTAACGCATTCCGTCGACATTTGCACTGTTGTATATTGTTTTCAGTGCAATACAGATGCAAAGGTATTTGGAACAAGGAACCAAACGAAATGCAATTACTCTGTAACGAGCCGCAGCTCCCTTATACCAAAATACTCAGCAGGTATCCCTGAACAACCTCTGAAAGTTTGTCGGTAGAGTTCAGGTTCACCTGTGTATATATATATATATATATATATATATATATATATATATATATAAACCAAATAAAATAAAAATCTTTAAAACCCCACAGAACCTAAACTGTAACATAGTTTTTTCTTTCTGCATATTAAAACTTTGGCTTTTTTCTCCGTTAATTTGGCTGCCAGATTTATGTGTGTGTGTATGTGTAATTGGAGGAAAATAGCTTTTGAAGCCACTAGAATGTTGAACTTGTAACAATAAACACACTCCAAGCAAATCAAAAAATGCCACCATTGGAGCTAGTAAGTAAAATGATGAAATAACTTGGCAAGCAGCACTGTATATTTCGCTGCAGGTACACAGAGCGCAAAAAAAATCTTCGGTGGATTTTGTATCGTTTTCTGGGGTCTTTTGAGGCTGTCCTTCCCTTACCTATCGTAGAGCGTGGTGGCTTGATAACACGACAATAAGGCGGAAAGATGGGAGGTTGATGCATTTTCTTTTTCTGGTGTTACTGAAACCAAAACATGTTTATTGTCTCAGCACCAGTCATGCCGTACACTAGCAAAATTACTCATAGACGTATCGTGAGTATGTGGGAGGCTGGTCGCACTGTTACAGCAAATGCAGCGACAGTGCATAAAAGTGTTTTTATAATAAATTACTGCATAAAAATATTCCAGAAAAGGGGGAAGACGGTCTACATACTCGTCAGAAAGTAAAACATCCGCAGATGATGACATTCGTATACTAAGTGCAACTTACTCTCTTGTTTATAATTGACTAATCATGTTTATAAACTAGAGATAAATGTGTATATGTATATGATTTACCGAATATGACATACATATCATGGCAATAAAATTGTGTTATATTTTTGTATATAATCCTGATGTATTCCTATGATCAGCAGTATATTAGCAAAGATATATTAAGCAATTATAGTTTGAATTAGAGAGAAAGCATGCTGATTTATTTATTTATCATTTAGTTATGCTTGCTTCTATTCAGCAACAAGCATTGATATCACTGTGAAAATACTTCTGCTTATTTTTTGTTATAAAGTGCTGCCTTGCTATGAATTTAATGAATACCATTCAAGCTTTAATTTGCACCTCCTGAAAATCTTCTCACACTACACATTCTACATTTCACTAACCTGGGCGCTCATCAAGTTTTCCCCTTAGCTTTTAACCATTTCAAAGGGATGTCCTGCACTAGCCGATAAGGCATAGGCTACCAATTACGATAAGAGGTCTGTATGACAAACTGAATGCACTCACTCTACCTCTTTCTCTTCTAGCCAATACAATCGAGAGCGTAAACATATATTTCGTTTCTACGTAATTTGTAACCTTTGTTGTGGTTATTGGTGCAACTATTTAGCAGAAGGACTGGCGTACCTTATAACGTGGCCTAAAGCAACCAATGAAATGGCCACGCATAACGATAAATAGTGTGACATAGACGCGAAGTGCAGTGTGATTTTCTTTGACACTCTTTGTACAAGAGCGATACAGTATGACTTAAGAGTTTATAGTTTATTATTGGGCATACAAATTATTCTTACTAAGGCTTATTTTTCTGTCTACTTCATTTTATTCCAAATAAGCCTTTGCATAAACTGTTAAATTACACATTTCGTTACACACACAAAGGGAACAATGCTAGTCAAATGTTTAAGAACTGGACGCTAACACTGGTCTTAAAATTCCATACTCTTTCCATGCAATGCCAAGAAACAACTGAATGTTGAAAGTACTTAAGAGAATGACCAGTAAATGGACCATTCGAATCTTTAATAACCGATATCTCAGAAATGGCATATGCCCAAAAAACTTATTTGAAAAAAATTGTGTGTTTTAAAGAGATCTACATTTTTTTGGTGTGTAGTGCGTTTTCGTGTATCGCTTAACGTTTACCAGTTATACAAGATTATACAAAATTCATCCAAATGAAGTGGACTTCACAGGCTATTTTCAGATAATTCAAGATATACATTTCATTTGTCATGTAAATATCTTTAACATGTGGTATTTTAATAAAAATCGTCACAGCCATTTTTTAGAAAATCAAACATTTCGAAAAATCTGCCATGTAAAGGGTAGTTGGAGTGGGGGGATTTTCTTAAAATTTTCGTGTTGCATCTTTGGAAGGTATTGAAACCAAATACAGGTTTGGTATTTTTCGGACTTTTCGTTGTTGAATTATGTTGCTCATAAGCGCGCGCATACACCCCCACCACCCACTCACACACGATCGTTTTCTAAACATCCTTTTATTGAATTCAAGGGGCCTCAAAACACGTATTTCCGGTAAAATCTCGGTATCGAATTTTTGGGTGGAATGCAATGCTTCCCCTACTTACTATACGTAGTAGGTAAAGTAAAAGAACCAATACTTACAGCACTTGACAAAGTGTATTGGAACATTCAAACCAATAACAACTAATATCTCAGAAGTGGCGCATGCCACAAGAATAGTTACTTAACATAAACGAATACATTTTTGTGCATTACGTTTTCGTTTATCTCTCACAGTTCACTAATTATACAAAGTTAGACAAGCTTTATTCACACTTCTTCACGGACTATTCACAGAACATTCACGATAACATAGACATGCAAACATTTTAGAATTATGATATCTTAATAAAACCCGTTAGTCATGTTTTAGAAAATAAAAACTATAAGAGATTTTTACTTTACCATGTGCATAGTAGGTAGAAGAGCTATTGCAACCACAAATTTGATATCGAAATATTTTGAGGCTCCTGAATAAAAAATTCTGCTGTGTTACACTCACATGACTTTCTCTACCCTTGTACAAACTATTGTTACAAACTCTTATTCTCCATCTATTTCATATTAATCGAGATAAACATTTGCAGAAACGATCTTTTGGCATGCAAAGAGAATTACATTTTATACATAGCGACCAGTTCTAAAAATATTTGCCTATAGCTTAAGGCCAACTATGTTCCCCTTGTTTTGTATTTGCAAGGGCAATATAGAAATACAGTGGCCTTTAAGCACATACATATCTCTTAATAGCTGGTTGCTAGGTGCAGCACCATTCTCTTTGCCACAAATTAATACTCTTTTCATATCTAAGACAAAAACATGAATAACAAATTGCCATTTGAGAAAAAGTATAAGTATTGGAAAATTTAAGGGAATGACAAGCAATATATCAAAAATGGTTCAATCAACAAAAAAATGTATGACATAAATTGTGTATTTTAACGCGATCTACATTTTTTGTGCAGTAAATGTTTGTCTATCTCTTATGGTTTACCAGTTATGCAAAAGTCGTTCACAATAAAGAATACTTTTGGAGACATTCCCAGAAAATTCGAGATATACATTTTATTTGTCATTAAAATATCTTAAACATATGATATTTTAATCAAAATCGTTACAGCCATTTTTGAGAAAACTAAAATTTTCGAAAAATGTTCCATGTAAAGGATAATCTAGGATGGGAGGATTTTCTTGAAAACCTTTGTGTCGCATCTCTGGAAGATACTGAACCTAAATACCAAGTTTGGTGTTTATCCGACTGTTCGTTTCTGAGTTATGCTGTTCACACACACACACACACACTCACACATGGACATGTTTCTAAAAATGCTTTTTTTTGGTTTCAGGCGGTCTCAAAACATATTTCCGGTGAAATCTCGGTATCGAATTTTTGGGTGGAATACAATACTTCCCCTACTTACTATACGTAGTAGAGAAAGTAATAAAAGCATTATTAGAAAAACGTCCCAATGTGAATGTGTGTGAACCTCAAACAAAATGTCGGATAAATACCAAAGTTGGTATTTAAGTTCAGTACTTTTCAAAGATACGACAGGACGATTTTCAAGAAAATCCCCAACCCCAAAATACTCTTTACATGGAACACTTTTGGAAATCTTTTATTTTCTCAAAAATGACTGTAACGATTTATATCAAAATACCGTAACACATTAAGGATATTTGCATGACAAATAAAATGTTCATGTATCTTGAATTTTCTGGTAGTAGCTTGTAAAGTCTTCATTCGGAAGGAAGTTTGTATAACCTTGCAAATGTTAATCTGGTAAACGTAGATTTTTTTTAAAACGCACAATTTATTTGCAATCAGCTTTTTTGTGGCATCAGCCATTTTCGGGATATCTGTTATTAACGGTTCGAATTGTTCAGTACTTTGCCAGTCTTTTAAAGTCCTGTCGATTTTAAATTTTTTCTCGCAATATCGGCGAAAAAATGCGGAATTTTAAGGCCAGGGTATACCGTCCAGTTTTTAAACGTTTGACTATCGCTGTTCCCTTTGTATCTGTAACGAAATGTGTAATGTAGCTGTTTCTGGAAAGGCTTATCTCAATTAAAATGAAGTAGTTGGGAAAGTAACATTTTGGAAGAATAAAATGGATGCACAGTAATAAGGATAGACGGTATAGAAGGTCATATGAATGTAAGAATAAGATGTTTTTCCACGTAAAGGGTAGTTTTTATTTTGTAAAAATTGCTCTAAGAAATTCTATTACATTCGGGCAGCTCTTAGACGATAGAAATCCTTTGATCTTGTAACGTGAACATCTTTTTTGTGTTTGGTACTTGCTAATGGTTCTAGATTTGTGTTTGAAAATGTGATCCTCAGTATCAGAAAACACTGTACGGAAAACATTTTGACGATAGTCAGTTATTGTCACTGAAAGCAGACATAACATAATTTGGTTAATTTGAGCCAACCATTGAAAAGCAAACCTCACAGTTATGCTAGTGAATTTGCTGACCGCTGGAAGCTTTTATTTTGTGCAAAGTTAAAAGGCAGTTAACCACGAAAAAAGTTAACAAATCAGAAATCTGCTCCAACTTCAAAGGGTAGTGATATAATTAGACTACTTCCAAGAGCCGTTGGCGTATCTAGCAGACAGATCATTAGATTTGCGTAAATCATTAGTTGATGCTGGCCGAGTCTAACACAAGAACATTTACAGCAATACCTTATGGTAACGTGCAAGAACAAAATTGTGTAATGTTGAAATAGTTAGTATCTTTAAGTTATTTGCCCCACGCTTTGGGCGTTGAAGAAAGATGGTTTGTTGTAAGAGTTATATTGTAGTTCAACTGTTGGGGAGCCGATCTTGAAGTAGTTGTGTCCACGTATAGTACCCGGTGGCCTTCGCCACAATGTTTAAAAATATTAACTTTGTAATTTGACGTTTCTTTAAATATTATATATTTATGTTTGCCTCGGCTGCGTCAGTATTATTATTAAATACATGTTTTTCTTAGCAGGGTTGTGGTGCGACTGAAGAATGTAGGCTTACACAGATTATAATTTTACTTCCCTCCATTTATTAATGCTTGACACGATTTAAATAACACTTCAGTGACATAGAGAGCTGTAAGATTCTTTTGTCAATTACTTGCACTTTTTAAACACGTAAACTATTTTCTCACACAAAATACGTATTAAATTTCTCGAGGACACATCTCGCGTCCAGTTATAAGCATTGTCTACAAGCAACTGACTTTATTTCAACCGCCTAAATTTGTAAATTTCTGTGTTTCAAGTCTCTGATTGGCTATTCCTAATCCAATAGAATACTTTTATTTAAGTTAAGCTTCTTTCTGGTTGTTGATTGGCTATTTATTAAACTGTCTCAAAATTTACATTATTGTTGCTCCAATAATGACTAGTAGCATTAAACTTTCAAATTCATTATTGCCTTAAGGCTGCCTCATTGTTACCTCATTGTTAGCAACTTTTAACCTATTATTCTCACAGCTCCTACATTATTAAATTACCTAATGCATTCACATAACGTTATTGAACCTGTATACAATAATATAAAAATCTACAATGACTGTAATATACACTTTTTATATGTTACATACACATATTGTTTTAAGGTGGGCTGTTATTATATTTTATATTACATAATTTGACTGAAATCATTTAAGTGTTAAAAATACTGCCTCAAGGTGTATGACTTAAACCAATTATTGGTTATTAAATACATTAAAATTATGACTTTTTAGCTTCTCAACTACGTATATTAAGTAGAGATAGCATTGTATTCCATCCAAAATTTCGATGTTGAGCTTTCACCAGAAATATATGTTATGAGGCCCCCCTTATATGTTATAAGGCATTTTTAGAAAAAGATGCCTGTAAGATCATCTGTATAACTAAACAAAATCTGATAAATGCCAAACTTAGTATTTAAGTTACCATATATTAAAGATATTTACATGATAAACTGAATATCTTGAATTTTCTGGGAATACTGTGAAGTCGTTGTGAAGGAATTTTATAGAATCTTGCATTAATGGTAAACGTGAAGCGACAACAAGAACGTACCACACAAAAATGTATAGCTTTTTAAAACACAAAATTTATTTAAAATATGTTTTTTGTGGCATACGCCGTTTCTGAGATATCCGTTATTAAAGGTTTGAATTGTTCATTTCTTGGTCATTCTCATAAAGTCCTTCCAACATTCAGTTGTTTCTCGCGATTGCATGAAAACAGTATGGAATTTTAAGACCAGCGTATAGCGTGCAGATCTAAACGTAGCAGAATTCTAGATATCTCCGTAAATTTACTAGAGACCATATAGGGAGTTACAGTTAAGGCCATGAGACATATGGAGCAGAAATGTGAGGTTGGGAACAAACAGGGAATTTGGACCAAGTGAAGGCCGGATTTTTTAAAGGAATTCAGGGGGTAAGGAGAGGTACGGCCAACTGCGGAATTATGAGGGAATTTGGAGCGCATAGTGAGACGAGAGAGTGAAAAATCAGAAAAATTAAATACTGGATGAAAATCGTTCTTGGAGTCCAATCTCTAATTAGGGCGGCCTGCTACCGTGAACAGTTGAGAATGGAAGGGAATTCGACATGGACATAAAAAACTAAAGAGTGGTTTGGAAACCATAGGAACGGGCAATATTTGGATGTTAGGTCAGGCAAATAGACGGAGTGCATGTAGAAAAAATAAGTACCGGCTGTGTGATATTGACAGGCAAAAAACAATTGCGCAATACACGGAGAAGGTTTCATTAGAAGTACAGTCTGGGTTAAAATCTGAGTGGGTGTGGAGCAATACATCAAAACAGGCAAGAGACTCATTAGACAGAGGCTCGCGTGGATTAGATTGGGAGCACGACGGATGACAAAAATTACTGATGAAAGTGGTAGGAGAATCTGCCCCATTTGCGAGGAGGAAGAGTCATTGGTGCATATCTTGGCAAGATGTAAGGGTACAGAAGAATGGAGGGGAAAATATTTACCGCGATCCTTTACCATCTCGAATGGAGAGTTAAGGGCATGGTGTACGCTACCGGGCAGGAAAGGCATGGAAGGGATAGGTAAATTTCTACTTAAGACAAGACAGCCGAGATCTGAGGAGACTGATAATAGGGAAGCGGGGTTGTAGGAATAGGTCCTCGTTGGTGATTTATTTTTGTATTTTTCTCTACTACGTATAGTAAGTAGGGGAAGTATTGTATTCCACCCAAAAATTCGATACCGAGATTTCACCGGCAATACATGTTTTGAGATCCCCTGAATCCAAAAAAGCATTTTTGGAAACATGTCCGTGTGTGTGTCTGTGTGTCTGTCTGTGAACAGCATAACTCAGAAACGAACAGTCGGATAAACACCAAACTTGGTATTTAAGTTCAGTATCTTCCAGAGATGCGGCACGAAGGTTTTCAAGAAAATCCGCCCACTCCAGATTACCGTTTACATGGAAGATTTTTCGAAAATTTTAATTTTCTCAAAAATGGCTCTAACGGTTTTGATTAAAATATCATATGTTTAAGATATTTTCATGACAAATAAAATGTATATCTTGAATTTACTGGGAATGTCTCCAAAAGTATTCTTCATTGTGAACACGTTTGCATTACTGTTAAACCATAAGAGTTAGACAAAATTTTACTACACAAAAAATGTAGATCGGGTTAAAATACACAATTTATGTCATATACATTTGTTGTGTTGTTGAGTTCCAATAATTACATGAAGCCCGTGAAATCCAGTTGCTATAAAAAAGATTGATCCAAAAACTGAATCTGCAATCGTAAATGGAGCTTCATAATATTCATAGAGTTGTAAGATGAATATTAATTATTTAAAAACCAATATTATTTATTTAATTTTACTGTATAACCGCGGATGCGGTTATACAGTGCGCGGTTTCGAGATATTGCTTGATATTCTCTTAAATTTTTCAATACTTATTTTCTCAAATGGGAATTCGTTATTCATTTTTTGTCTTGGATATGCAAAGAGTATTAATCTGTGGTAAAGAGAATGGTGCTGCACCTAGCAACCAGCTATTAAGAGATATGTATGTGCTTAAAGGCTACTGTATTTCTATATTGCCGTTGTAAATATATATTCCCCTTACAATCAGATAGAGTCTGCAAATGTTTATCTCGATTAACATGAAGTAGATGGAGAATAAGCGTTTGTAAAAATAGTTTGTACAAGAGTAGAGAAAGTCATGTGAGTGTAACACATCAGAATTTTTTTTCGCACAATAGTGCTCTCTTGTAGTGGTACTTTTGTCTGGTTTCCTTCTATTTGTTGTTGTTTATCCCTGTTAATATTATTAATCTTGCTTATTATTCTGTATTATAACAGCACGTACGGTCTGTTGTCCCGTGCGATTGGTAGAGAACAAAGGTTTATTTGGATTAAAATGTAGTAGGCAGAAAAATATGTTTGAATAAGAATAATTTGTATGCCCAGTAATAAGCGACAGACGGTAAAGAATCTCATGTGACTAACCCATCAGATTAGTAAATTTACCGTGGCTTTTCTTAAATCTTTATTGCAGTTTTGCCTGCCTATTTTGCTTTTTACAAATGCCTTAACATTCGTACTCTAGTTATTACATAATCCATTCGTTAGAAGAGTGAAATAAAAGCGTGTGCCGGCCCTCACATCATTCTGCAAACAATTATTTCTCGTGACAGTGCCAATGTTACAGCGAATGGGAACGTACAATAAAAGTTGCCGAGGGGAAAGAGGTAGGCACATTGACCCGGATGAATGGGACACAGAAGTGCCGACATGTACCGGATGTTACTAGAACTATTTTCAGAAGGGCTTTGGGCGTTCTGCTAACTCCCCCACTACTCCCATTAAATTTAATCGTCCGTCTCCTTCAGAATTCTTATTCTGTTGTGCCGAGTGTGTAACAGAATATTTATTTAACGACGTCGTAACGGTCAACATATTTCCGTCAGTAAATCGCGTTTGCTAGACTCTTGACTTATTCAACTAGTACCCGAAAGATGGAGCAAAATAAGCAATCTGAAATGTTTATTCGCTCCCAGAAAGATGTGTGATTCATGGTCAGAGAAAAAGAAAGCAAGCCGTTGTTCTCACACTTAAGAAGGTATGTCTGGTTAATTGTACTTTTAATTCGATAGGCGTTATTTGGTTCTTAATGCACTGGTTATCAAACGACCTTTGGCGGATACCATTCGAGGTTCTGCGTGTGTGAAGCAAAGAGGGGGAGACCTATAGTCGATCCAGTCATTTGTTAGAACCGAACTTGATATACACAAACATTTTGTATCCCTCCGCGCTAGCCTTGTTTGTTTTTCCTAACCATTCTTATTGCGCTTAGCACTCAAAACCATTTCACTCTTCTCTCAGGTGTTGCTGCTTTCCATTGGCAACGTAGGTATCTTCGAATTACTATTAGTATTCCTCTGGAGATAGGACGTAAGCGAAAAATAGGCCAAAGGGATATAGCTTTCCTGCATTCTGTTTGTGACAATAGTTCTGAAGAAAGGAGCTTTGTATTTTGAGAACCTTTCACAAATATCTCGTTATTTAGAGCATTGTGTGCACACCTAACCTTAAAGTTCGGGAAACAAACATTACGTTGGAAACCTAACCTATTTTCCACATGTAGTTGCTTGAGAGGAAACTCTTAATATCTAGGCTTTCTTGAAAATCCTTTCAATACGTTGACATGAGGATATTTTATGTGCCTAGGGAAAATATGTAGCATTATGCTTATCAAATATAACACATCTGTGTTTGAAAAGTTATCCCGCGCTAACACACACAATATTTACACAATTTCAAATGTTAAACTGGTTGACAACTTCTGTTCGTAACAGCTGCGAGGAACATATACAAACAAAAGCCACGTGGACTCATGCCTCATGTTTATAATGCAACAGAACTATGTACTATATGAATAATACTTAATATAAGTATATTAATCATATAATAATAACACCGAAATAAAAGCTGAACTGAAATTAAATAAAGGATAATTAAAATAAAGCTCAGGTTAATCTGCAGCTGATCACTATTGGGAGAGGTGTTATATCTGGGTCTCCATCACACGATATCCTCTCTATCAATAATTGTAATCGTTCCATTTCATTTCACAAACCTAAATCCAATTTTTAGCAATAATTTATGAAAGTGGTTTGTTTAAACGAAGGCAACTTAGGATCATTGTTTACAGAATTTAGGACTTTTTCTAACGTTGGCGGTTTTTAAAGAAATCCTCGTGTACTTTCCTAGAAATAGAAGTTTTGGTAAAGCCATCTGCTTTCTCTAATTCTGGCTCAGATCCGTTTCTCTTCTTCCTTGGTGTTCATAATGTTATTTACACCCATATGCAACACTCTACTCAGAAACACTGCAGTTAGTTTAGCAATGTTATTTGCAACACACATTCTCCTGCATTAATCTTGTTAAAAACAATTATAACTAATATGATTTTCCGGGCTGTTATGCCGTGGTCTGCTGAAGAAAGATTTCCCAGACGTTTCGTCCACAACTGCGGTGGACATCTTCAGTGGCGCGGACGAAGTCTTCTCGGTGAAAGTATCGCAGCGTCTGATGCGTTGGCCGTTAGTGCCGCTCTCTTTATAGTGTGGGCGCTCTCTGCTGATTGGCCCGCTGGTATGAGGGGGCTGGCGCCGTCTGTGTTGTTGCTCTCTTCTGATTGGCTCGCAGTGTTTTTCGGTTTTGTATGACCTTTCTTGTTTTTGATGACTAGATGCCAGTTACTGTTGAGTTTCAATGCTTCTTCTTTCCTATTGAAATTATTGGGATGTTTATAAATCTCTATTGCTTCGCGTTGTAGCCGGGTATGGTAATGCTTTATGGAGGAAAGAATGTTGGTGTCCTGAAATCTAATAATGTGTTCGCCCTCGGCTTCAATGGCATGTTCGGCGACTGCCGATTTTTCTGTATGGCCCAGGCGGCAGTTTCTTTTGTGTTCGCTAAGTCTGGTGTTTGCGCTCCGCTGTGTGGTACCAATGTACACTGAACCACAGGAACAAGGAATACGGTAAACACCGGCCGATGACAGGGGATCTCGGGGGTCTTTGGAAGAGCGCAGTAGGCTGTTTAATTGTCTTGTAGGTTTGAATACTGTTTTGACGTTATGACGTTGAAGTATATGTTCAATACGGTCAGTGACATTTCTGAAATATGGCAGAAAGACAATGGACTTGCTTTTGGGTTGGTCCTGGGTTGTATTCAAACCTACAACACAATAAAACAGCCTACTGCGCTCTTCCAAAGACCCCCGAGATCCCCTGTCATCGGCCGGTGTTTACCATATTCCTTGTTCCTGTGGTTCAGTGTACATTGGTACCACACAGCGGAGCGCTAACACCAGACTTAGCGAACACAAAAGAAACTGCCGCCTGGGCCATACAGAAAAATCGGCAGTCGCCGAACATGCCATTGAAGCCGAGGGCGAACACATTATTAGATTTCAGGACACCAACATTCTTTCCTCCATAAAGCATTACCATACCCGGCTACAACGCGAAGCAATAGAGATTTATAAACATCCCAATAATTTCAATAGGAAAGAAGAAGCATTGAAACTCAACAGTAACTGGCATCTAGTCATCAAAAACAAGAAAGGTCATACAAAACCGAAAAACACTGCGAGCCAATCAGAAGAGAGCAACAACACAGCCGGCGCCAGCCCCCTCATACCAGCGGGCCAATCAGCAGAGAGCGCCCACACTATAAAGAGAGCGGCACTAACGGCCAACGCATCAGACGCTGCGATACTTTCACCGAGAAGACTTCGTCCGCGCCACTGAAGATGTCCACCGCAGTTGTGGACGAAACGTCTGGGAAATCTTTCTTCAGCAGACCACAGCATAACAGCCCGGAAAATTATATTAGTTATAATTGTGACTCCGGCCGTGAAAACCTACGTTCTTACTTGTTAAAAACATTCATCATAGTTCGCTTTTTGCCGCTTTAACGGCTTACCTTTAGAATGATTCACTGTTTCAGCTTTGTCACTCACCAAGCTAACAGCATTGTAGAAGCAGTCTTAACGCCAACGCCTTAATCAGTTTATTCGCCAGGTTGAGCGTGTCTTAGATGAACACCGTTACAGTAACTATCAGCAGTTGGTATCGAACTTATGTCCTACTGATGGTACGCTATGGAAGTTAACGAAAGAAATACTTCGTAAACCCTCTCATACGCCACCGTTTAGAGATGTAATGTTAACACCGGACATGGGAACACTACAAACCGCTATCCTAGGAAACAAACAGGAAAGAATCCAACTAACACATCCAAACCCCCACAAAACCCATGGGAAATGCGAAACGTAAACTCTTTGCGGACGATATGACTGCCCAAGAAAGAAACGAAGCATCCAGCCTGGAACCTCAAATCCTATCTCCAACTTCGAGTCCATTTCCCACCTCCATCTCCTCCGAAGAAACCAAAAACTTCTTCACCTTCATCATCCACAAAAGAAATCACTACAAAATCTTTCCATCTACCAAAGGAATCTGTCCCGCCTTCGTTACCTTCGACCACAGCGACCACTTCCACTTCATCTACTCGCCAACAAACCCTTCCAACAACCAACTTCCCTCCAAAGAATCCTTGACTTTCTTGGAGTCACGGGTGCTGGAATTGCAGAAGCTTATGCGAGCTTACAACCAATCCGCTGGCTTCAAAGGTTTATATCCTATTGCTTGCGTAAAGGGTATCCACATTCCGCAAATATAGAATTAAACTTCCTGCTTCCATCTCCCACATCCTCTCCCAAATAACAAACTCTGACCTGACCGATTCTAACTTTGAACCCTGTAACCAATATACAGAAGAACGAAAAGACATGTATAAGACCTCTATCACCTTCCATAGACTACCTTTTACAACTCATTTCTAATTACCAAATTGAATCTCATCAAGAGTTTCTTAGAAGAGTTCCTAAAGACATCCAAATCCAGTTACTAAAACAATTAGGAACTCGAGGAACAAACAATATTGTGAGTAATACCATTCTGTAAAAGTGCGAAACTTCGGCTATATACTTTGAATATACCTTTACACCAAATGTATCCACTGACCCTGTCTTCACGGCATCTGTTCAGGACAGCTTAAGCGCTACAAGGTTGCCCAATTGCCCATTAATTGGTTTTCATCTGGAGGGCTTCGCTCAATCACCTAATTTTTACCTACTAAAAAGCCCCTGGGAATGATCTTATACCACCGCTTCTGTTGAAGCACTTCTCGAGGAACAAAACAGACTTTCGTGCTTCCGTCATCCCGATGGTGTAGTGCTTACCATGCTAGCCTCTAGTTCCCGAGGTCGCGAGTTCAAACCCGGCGAAGGGTGATGGATTTTTTTCAGGGTAAAAATCCTTAGCATAGTTTCCTTCGGAAGGGAAGTAAAGACGGTGGTCCCGTACCGTGGAACCTCAAGCCTGATAAAGAGGCCTCTGAGCAAAATAACCGGTCTTTCACGCCCAATATAGACTGAGACGCTAAGAACTATAGTAGTGAAAGAGCATCCATAAATAAAACTCAACTTGTTTTTCTTTCTTACCTCCATATACAATACAATTTTTCACATTGGCTACTATCCGCAAGCCTGGAAACAGCTGACGTCATTGCTGTATGAAAATCTTGCAAGCCTCTCAGCTCCCCACAGAGCTATCGTTCTGTAAGCCTCTTACCGACTCTGTCAAAACTGCCAGAGAAGTTCCTTCAAAAACGTCCGTTTCGTTTCGTTACTGATGCCACAATTATACCTCCTCAACAGTTTGGTTTCCGACGCTACCATTCGACCACTCATCAGCTATTACGAGCCAAAATTAGAAAAAGCAAATGACTTTACCAACTTTTATGCGTAAGAAAGTGCACGAGGTTGTCTTTAAAAACCGCCAATGTTACACAAAGTCTTAAATTCTGTAAACAATGATCCTAAGTTGCTTTCATTTAAGCAAACCTCCTTTCATAAATTATTGCTAAAATTGGATTTAGGTTTGTGAAGAGAAATCGAATGAATATGATTACTGACAGAGAATATCGTGTGATGGAGACCCACATATAACATCTCTCCCAATAGTGGTCAGCTACAGATTAACCTGAGCTTTACCTATCAATCCATAGATTGATAGTGTGGCACGACGACCTTGTTTATAAACTCCATGGCATTGGCTTGCCACATTATTTGCTTTGCTTGATTACCAGTTACCTTTAGTCAATTTTCTGTACGTCTTGGAGCAACACGATCAACACAAGATACTATCTGTTGTGCCCCAGGGTAGCATTTTTACCCCTATTCTCTACAGTATCTATACTGATGTTATGCTTGCACTACCTACAGCACTGTGAGGCAGTGTTTTTAACACTAAAATGATTTCAGACTAGTTATATAAATTCAATAACAGCCCGCCTTAAAGCAGTATGTGTATGTAACAATATATAAAAAATGTATGTATGTAATAATCATTACACATGCTTGTATTATTGTATCCATGTGTAATAATGTTATGTGAATATATTGCGTAATTTAATAATGTAGGAGCTGTGAGAATAATAGGTTAAAATTTGCTAACAATGAGGTAACAATGAGGTAACCTTGAGTATATAATGAATTTGAAAGTTTAACAATACTACTTGTGATTCTTGGAAGAATTAATGTAATTTTAGTGACAGTTTATAAAAATAGCCAATCAACAACCAGAAAAAGCTTTAGTTAAATGAAGGTATTCTATTAGATTAGGAATAGCCAATCGAGACTTGAAATACAGAAATTTACAAGTTTAGGCGGTTGAAATCAATTCAGTTGCCTGCAGACAGTGTTTGTAACCGGATGCGAGATGCGTCCTCGAGAGATTTAATACGTATTTTGTGTGAGACAAAAATAGTTTACGTATTAAAAAGAGCAAACATTTAATAAAAACATCTCACAGCTCTCTCTCTCTATCAGTGAAGTGTTATATAAATAGTATTAGAGCATTAATGAAAGGAGTGAAGTCAAATTATAATCTGTGTAAGCCTACATTCTTAAGTCGCACCACAACCCTGCTAAGAGAAACCTGTCTCTAACAATAATACTGACGCAGCCGAGGCAAACATAAATATATAATATTTAAAGAAACAGTTAAATTACAAAGTTAATATTTATTTTATACTTGGGGCAAAGGCCATCTGAAAGTAGATTTTGGGCGAAGGCGACTAGAAACTGTTTACTATACGTGCGGTTGCAACTACTACAAGTTCGGTTCCCCAACAGTTGAAATATAATACAACTCCTTCAATACGATCTACTTCAAATTGACGCCCAAAGCGTGGTGCAAACAAGTTACAACAAAATACCTTCTTCAACTGTTTGCTGACGATACATTGATCTTTAATTCTCATTGTCCCATTGATACTGCATCTGTAACTCCACAATCCTGGCTGGACATTTTTTCTTCACTGGTTGTCCTGTCGGCGCATTGCTCTCAATCCCAGTGCCAAATAAAGCTTTTCACTTTATGTAGACCTCCTACTCCAGCAAATATTCGACTATACGAGGTGCCATGATTGGCTTCTGATCGAGCAATGAAACATTTGACATACCCAAATCAACACTAAATTCAATCAGGCATATTCTTGTCTGCATAAGTTTTATCCGATTCTAAACCGAAAATCCTCTCTGCGAGTTGACTGTGCTCTGCTGCTATACAGCGGCATTCTGCGGCCACTCCTCCTGTATGCCAATTGTGCTTCTACTAAGATCCAATGGTTTCAGGTGTTGCAGAACAAGATTTTGCGTATATCTGTGAAGTGGTACATCTGGAATGCACGAATTTACCGTGAATAGAGAATCAGCTACCTCCTAGAGCACATCTCTACGGCGACTCGTAACTTTTGAGCTGCACACTTTGAACTGGGACGCTGCAAAGGTGCTGAACCCCGCCTGAAACCGCGCTTGCCACAGGATATTACAGTAAGGATAAATAGTGTTGTACTTGTTTCTTTACTTTCTCTTCTCATTGACTGACTTGTGTTCGATTTGGGGACTCGCATATGAGCGCCCTCTTTAATTTATATTCTTTAGAATGATGTTTTATTTTATTTCTTAGTATATCTGCAATTTGTATAGCACTTAGTCCTGCTGAGCAATTGATTAATAAACAAAACAAACAAATAAGCACAGAAGCAGACATATTTGTCGCCTTGCCGACTGCTCGCCGTCGCCGTTATTGTTTGAATATTGGAGGGTGTGAGAGACAACGAACAGAATTAAGCCTAATTTAGTTATACTATTCATATAATTTACTATTTTATATTAGTCAAAGAGGTTTCACACTATGTTTAATTAACATAGCTAGCTAATGACGTCAAGTGTTTACATCAAGTTAGGTACTAAACTATATTCACTCTTAGGTTGATCCGCGTCAAAACAAACTCCAAGTGACCAGTGCACCGTTATAAAGTATCCTTCCGCCATTCGCGTCAGAAAGACATACTTTAACGGTGACTTGCATATTCTGTTAGGGGTTAAAAGAGATGAGAATAATAGTTACAACAAAATAAACGTCTGCACATGTAACAGATAATTTTAATTCTAAAAGAAACGAGCGGAAAGGAAAGTAATAGGTATGCCATAACCTACATTTATTTGCTCTCTGGAAGCGGCACTTTACCAACTGTTGATGGCTCATTTTTAAATAGGAAATTATGCACTGTTACGCGAATTGCATTCTTCACAGACTCGTCACATTTCTGCATCGCATATTTCACACGCTTTCTTTTTTTCCTAGGTGTAACCACTTTCTCCTTTTCAGGTTTTTCTTTAAGAACACTGTTTATGCTTGCACTGAAACACCGGTGAACTCAGAAGTTAAGTTCCCCATTTCTTTCACGGGAAGTGTTGGATACTTCTCACATAACTTATAATAAACATACAACACTGTTGTTTTTTCACACTAGTCAATGGTTTACCCGACTTATGCTTTACGTAAGTGGACGAAGATGCAAAAGCAAATTTGCCGTCAGCCATGATAATAAATAAAAAGTGCTGATTTCTGGCTGTAGACAATATTCTGAGCATACCCAGATGCCAGGTGGTATATGAATTGCATTTGGGACTTGTAGATCTATTACACGGTATAAATCGATGTTTATTAATCTCTTAGGTGTTTGTATAGAATATTATACCATTTAAGATTTAATTCGTTTTAAAATTGAGATTATTAGCATGGGACTACTTTCCTGCGCGCATTACTACTGTGTTGTACGGCGGTAGATTGGTCACGTGGGTTTATTTTGGCGCGGATCAACCTAAGAGTGAATAAATAGTAAGAATGGAACGATTATAGGTTCTCCTTCCAAAGTCCATGCGAGTGGCAAACGGCACCCCTCATCGTGGCGCTCAAGGAAGGAATGGCTGACGTAACTTGGTTTCTGGCGTAGGATAAAATCGGGCTATAATTCTGCATGATAGCTTCGGATCCTTCTCATAGGAGACTTTATTTATCTGCATTCAAAAGTAGCTACTACCTTTTAGGAGCATTCGCTACTACGGATCACCTATTAGCGTGTCCCTTTATACGCCCGAAGTAACATAGGAACTGCTGCGACTACGGATTTTTTACTTTCTCTACTACGTATAGCAAGTAGGGGAAGTATTGTATTCCACCCAAAAATTCGATACCGAGATTTCACCAGAAATACATGTTTTGAGGCCTCCTGAATCCAAAAAAATCTGATGTGTTACACTCACATGGCTTTCTCTACTCTTGTACAATCTAATTTTACAAACGCCTATTCTCCATATGCTTCATGTTAATTGAGATATCGAAATGTCAATCTTATTGGTAATTTTCTTGTAGATGCAAGGGAAATATGGTAGCTTTTAAGCGATAGTCAAAAATTTTAACGCTGGTTGCTATGTGGCGCATTCCATTCTCTTTGCAGGTCCAGGACATAAAAAAAATCTGATGTGTTACACTCACATAACTTTCTCTACTCTTGTACAACCTAATTTTACAAACGCCTATTCTCAATATGCTTCATGTTAATCGAGATATCGATATGTCAATCTTATTGCTAATTTTCCTGTAGGTGCAAGGGGAATATAGTACGTTTTAAGCGATAGTCAAATATTTTAAGAGATGGTTGCTATGTGGAGTATTCCATTCTCTTTGCATGTCCAGGACATAAAAAATGAATAACGAATTTGAGAAAAAGTAAAAGTATTGGAAAATTTAAGGGAATAACAAGTAATATCTCGAAAACGGTTCACTCAACAAAAAATATGCATATAACATAAACTGTGTATTTTAACGCGATCTACATTTTTTGTGTAGCAAAATTTTGTCTATCTCTTATGGTTTACCAGTTATGCAAAAGTCGTTCAGAATGAAGAACACCTTTGGAGACATTCCCAGAAAATTCGAGATATACATTTCATTTGTCATGAAAACATCTTAAACATATGATATTTTAATCAAAATCGTTAGAGCCATTTTTGAGAAAATTAAAATTTTCGAAAAATGTTCCATGTAAAGTGTATCCTGGGGTGAGGGGATTTTGTTGAAAACCTTCGTGTCGCATCCCTGGAAGATATTGAGCCTAAATACCAAGTTTGGTGTTTATCCGACTGTTCGTTTCTGAGTTATGCTGTTCACAGACACACACACACACACACACAGACACACACACACAGACACACACACCGACATGTTTCCAAAAATGCTTTTTTTGGATTCAGGGAGTCTCAAAACATGTATTTCCGGTGAAATCTCGGTATCGAATTTTTGGGTGGAATACAATATTTCCCCTACTTACTATACGTAGTAGAGAAAGTAAAAATCTGATGTGTTACACTCACATGACTTTCTCTACTCTTGTACAAACTATTTTTACAAACGCTTATTCTCCATATGCTTCATGTTAATCGAGATATCGAGATGTCAATCTTATTGGTAATTTTCTTGTACATGCAAGGGGAATATGGTAGGCTTTGAGCGATAGTCAAATATTTTAACGCTTGTTGCTATGTGGCGCATTCCATTCTTTTTGCATGTCCAGGACAAAAAAAATCTGATGTGTTACACTCACATGACTTTCTCTACTCTTGTACAAACTATTTTTACAAACGCTTATTCTACATATGCTTCATGTTAATGGAGATATCGAGATGTCAATCTTATTGATAATTTTCTTGTAGATGCAAGGGGAATATGGTGGTGTTAAGCGATAGTCAAATATTTTAACGCTGGTTGCTATGTGGCGCATTCCATTCTTTTTGCATGTCCAGGACATAAAAAAAATGAATAACAAATTTGAGAAAAAGTATAAGTATTGGAAAATTTAAGGGAATAACAAGCAATATCTCGCAAACGGTTCACTCAACAAAAGAAATGTATATGACATAAATTGTGTATTTTGACGCGATCTACATTTTTGGTGTAGCAAAAGTTTCTCTATCTCTTATGGTTTACCAGTTATGAAAAAGTCGTTCATAACGAAGAATACTTTTGGAGACATTCCCAGAAAATTCGAGATATACATTTTATTTGTCATGACAATATCTTAAACATATAATATTTTAATCAAAATCGTTAGAGCCGTTTTTGAGAAAATTAAAATTTTCGAAAAATGTTCCATGTAAAGGGTAGTCTGGGGTGGGGAGATTTTCTTGAAAACCTTCGTGTCACATCTCTGGAAGATACTGAACCTAAATACCAAGTTTGGTGTTTATCCGAGTGTTCGTTTTTGAGTTATGCTGTTCACAGACACACACACACACAGACACACACACACACACACACACACACACAGACACACACACACAGACAAACACACGGACATGTTTCCAAAAATGCTTTTTCTGGATTCAGTGGGTCTCAAAACATGTATTTCCGGTGAAATCTCGGTATCGAATTTTTGGGTGGAATGCAATACTTCCCCTGCTTATTATACGTAGTAGAGAAAGTAAAAATGAATAACAAATTTGAGAAAAAGTATAAGTATTGGAAAATTTAAGGAAATAACAAGCAATATCTCGAAAACGTTTCAATCAACAAAAGAAATGTATATGTCATAAGTTGTGTATTTTAACGCGATCTACATTTTTTGTGTAGTAAAATTTTGTCTATCTCTTATGGTTTACCAGTTATGCAAAAGTCGTTCACAATGAAGAATACTTTTGGAGACATTCCCAGAAAATTCGAGATATACATTTCATTTCTCATGACATTATGTTAAACATATGATATTTTCATCAAAATCGTTAGAGCCATTTTTGAGAAAATTAAAATTTTCGAAAAATCTTCCATGTAAAGGGTAGTCTGGGGTGGGGGGATTTTCTTGAAAACCTTCGTGTCTCATCTCTGGAAGATACTGAACCTAAATACCAAGTTTGGTGCTTATCGGATTGTTCGTTTTTGAGTTATGCTGTTCACAGACACACACACACAGACACACACACACACACACACACACACACACAGACACACACGGACATGTTTCCAAAAATGCTTTTTTTTGGATTCAGGAGGTCTCAAAACGTGTATTTCCGGTGAAATCTCGGAATCGAATTTTTGGGTGGAATGCAATACTTCCCCTACTTACTATACGTAGTAGAGAAAGTAAAAATCTGATGTGTTACACTCACATGACTTTCTTTACTCTTATACAATCTATTTTTACAAACGCCTATTCTGCATATGTTTCATGTTAATCGAGATATCGAGATGTCAATCTTATTGGTAATTTTTTTGTAGATGCAAGGGGAATATGGTAGGTTTTATGCAAGAGTCAAATATTTTAACGCTGGTTGCTATGTGGGGCATTCCATTCTCTTTGCATGTCCAGGACATAAAAAAATCTGATGTGTTACACTCACATGACTTTCTCTACTCTTGTACAATCTATTTTTACAAACGCTTATTCTCCATATGCTTCATGTTAATCGAGATATCGAGATGTCAATCTTATTGCTAATTTTCTTGTAGATGCAAGGGGAATATGGTAGCTTTTAAGCGATGGTCAAATATTTTAACGCTGGTTGCTATGCGGCGCATTCCATTCTCTTTGCAAGTCCAGGACATAAAAAAATGAATAACGAATTTGAGAAAAAGTATAAGTATTGGAAAATTTAAGGGAATAACAAGCAATATCTCGAAAACGGTTCACTCAACAAAAGAAATGTATATGACATAAGTTGTGTATTTTAACGAGATCTACATTTTTTGTGCAGTAAAATTTTGTCTATCTCTTATGGTTTACCAGTTATGCAAAAGTCGTTCACAATGAAGAATACTTTTGGAGACATTCCCAGAAAATTCGACATATACATTTCATTTCTCATGTCATTATCTTAAACATATGATATTTTAATCAAAATCGTTAGAGCCATTTTTGAGAAAATTAAAATTTTCGAAAAATGTTCCATGTAAAGGGTAGTCTGGGGTGGGGGGATTTTCTTGAAAACCTTCGTGTCGCATCTCTGGAAGATACTGAACCTAAATACCAAGTTTGGTGTTTATCCGACTGTTCGTTTTTGAGTTATGCTGTTCACAGACACACACACAGACACACACACAGACACACACACACACACACACAGACACACACACACACACACAGACACACACACGGACATGTTTCCAAAAATGCTTTTTTTGGATTCAGTGGGTCTCAAAACATGTATTTCCGGTGAAATCGCGGTATCGAATTTTTGGGTGGAATGCAATACTTCCCCTACTTACTATACGTAGTAGAGAAAGTAAAAATGAATCACAAATCTGAGAAAAAGTATAAGTATTAGAAAATTTAAGGGAATAACAAGCAATATCTCGAAAACGGTTCACTGAACAAAAGAAATGTATATGACATAAATTGTGTATTTTAACGCGATCTACATTTTTTGTTTAGTAAAATTCTGTCTATCTCTTATGCTTTACCAGTTATGCAAAAGTCGTTCACAATGAAGAATACTTTTGGAGACATTCCCAGAAAATTCGAGATAAACATTTCATTTATCATGACATTATCTTAAACATATGATATTTTCATCAAAATCGTTAGAGCCATTTTTGAGAAAATTAACATTTTCGAAAAATGCTCCATGTAAAGGGTAGTCTGGGGTGGGGGATTTTCTTGAAAATCTTCGTGTCGCATCTCTGGAAGATACTGAACCTAAATACCAAGTTTGGTGTTTATCCGACTGTTCGTTTTTGAGTTATGCTGTTCACAGACCAACAGACACACACACACACACACACACACACACACACACACACAAACAGACACACACACGGACATGTTTCCAAAAATGCTTATTTTAGATTCAGGGGATCTCAAAACATGTATTTCCGGTGAAATCTCTGCATCGAATTTTTGGGTGGAATGCAATACTTCCCCTACTTACTATACGTAGTAGAGAAAGTAAAAATGAATAACGCATTTGAGAAAAAGTATAAGTATTGGAAAATTTAAGGAAATAACAAGCAATATCTCGAAAACGGTTCACTCAAGAAAAGAAATGTATATGACATAAGTTGTGTATTTTAAAACGATCTACATTATTTGTGTAGTAAAATTTTGTCTATCTCTTATGGTTTACCAGTTATGCGAAAGTCTTTCACAATGAAGAATACTTTTGGAGACATTCCCACAAAATTCGAGATATACATTTCATTTCTCATGACATTATGTTAAACATATGATATTTTCATCAAAATCGTTAGAGCCATTTTTGAGAAAATTAAAATTTTCGAAAAATGTTCCATGTAAAGGGTACTCTGGGGTGGGGGGGATTTTCTTGAAAACCTTCGTGTCGCATCTCTGGAAGATACTGAACCTAAATACCAAGTTTGGTGCTTATCCGACTGTTCGTTTTTGAGTTATGCTGTTCACAGACACACACACACACACACACACACACACACACACACACAAAGACACACACACGGACATGTTTCCAAAAATGCTTTTTTTGGTTTCAGGAGGTCTCAAAACATGTATTTCCGGCGAAATCTCGGTATCGAATTTTTGGGTGGAATGCAATACTTCCCCTACTTACTATACGTAGTAGAGAAAGTAAAAAGTATTTTTGAAAAAATGTCCGTGTGTGTGTGTGTGTGTGTGTGCGCCTGTGTGTCTGTGAACAGCATAACTCGGAAACGAACAGTCGGATAAACACCAAACTTGGTATTTAGATTCAGTATATTCCAGAGATGCGACATGAAGGTTTTCAAGAAAATCACCCCACCCCAGGTTATCCTTTACATGAAACATTTTTCGAAAATTTTAATTTTCTCAATAACGGCTCTAATGATTTTGATTAAAATATCATATATTTAAGATACTTTCATGGCAAATAAAATGTATATCTTGAATTTCCTGGGAATGTCTCCAAAAGTGTTCATTATGAACGACGCTTGCATAACTGGTAAACCATAAGAGACAGACAAACGTTTACTACACAAAAATGTAGATCGCGTTAAAATACACAATTTATGTCATATACATTTTTTTTTGTTAAGTGAACCATTTTTGAGGTATTGCTTGTTATTCCCTTAAATTTTCCAATACTTATACTTTTTCTCAAATTTGTTATTCATTTTTTTGTCCTGGTAATACAAAGAGAATGGAATGCGCCACATAGCAATCAGCTCTTAAAATATTTGACTATCGCTTGAAACCTACCTTATTCCCCTTGCATCTACAAGAAAATTAGCAATAAGATTGACATCTCGATATCTCGATTAACATGAAGCATATGGAGAATAAGAGTTTGTAAAAATGGTTTGTACAAGAGTAGAGAAAGTCATGTGAGTGTAACACATGAGAAATTTTGTTGACACATTTCAAATTGGTTGAAACCGGTACAAGTGTCGTTTAGAGGGAGAGTGTCCTACAACTTTTCTTTTAGAGGAACTACTGCACGTACGGAATTAAAATTTTACTATTTACTTGAAATAGCACAGAATTAAAGGTAGCTAAGATATAGGATCTTGGAATTACGTTCCGATTCTAAAGGCTAGCTAGCATAACTACTGCGGTGAAACACATGTCCTCATTTCGCGAGACCATGAAAAGGGCGTATGATGAATACTTGCGAAACTATGCATCCTGCTGCGATTCTTCATGAAATGAGAAGGTAACTCTAACCTATCCTCTAACCAAAGTCAAACTAATATAACCTAAACGTTTGCTACTACGGCTCTTAGAGGCCGTAGATGGTGTATAGATAAAGTTATCCTATACGCCGGCTTTTCATGATCTGCTTAACACTGTCATGATAATGACGCATCTGGCAAAAGCCTATGGCATATATTTGTGTATGTGAGTGGTGTAATTTATATACGTGATTGACTGAACCGGAGGGACTAAATAAATACTGTGATTTTTATTTTTAGTTAAATTTATTGTTATTAGAAGCTAAATACGGCAAAAACTCAATCCGGAATAATATTGAAACTCAGGTAACGTATTTATAGTCTCCTTTAAAAACAGATTCTGTGCAGTGTAATGGTTTATGCTCTCGCATGTCCCTGGAGTTCGTTTCCACACCGGATATTAATATTTTAATCTGCATTATTACATTTTATAAGGGTTAAAATTATCCTTATTTACCTGTAACTTGAGTGAAAGATACGACTATGCTTTTTACTTAAAATTTATTGCCATAAAATATCATTTTAAATCATCTCAGATCCATGGCCATTCGCCTGAAATATAGGTTTCCCAGGACACCTTATGATATCTTCGCAATTTAGAAAGTGCAAAAGTCATCAGTAAAAGTAAATAAAGCCTGAGGGAATCTCATACATCTACACAGCACACTATCACTCATGTAGGCAGGCTTGTAAAATGCAAACTGCATACTGATAATATGTAATAAGAGGCATATACGAGGGCAGTCCAGAAAGTCCCAGACGTTTTGGCCTATCGTGGCGATGAGTAGAGCTAGACTCCCCATCTTGGTGTCACAACGTTCCTACATCCAGTACGCATCCAGCTATGGTAGCGTGAGGACTGTGCCTTCCTTACTGTGCTCTCTGCGAGTTGTTAAAATGTGCGCTGCAATAGAAAATCCCGCCACTTGTCAAGTGCGGTTGGCTAAAAAGTAGAAACCAATTAAAATTTATCGTTAACTTTGTGATGTTTACGGGCAGGGAATAATGAGTGAAAGCCGAGTCATGGTGCATTGATTTTAAAAATGGCCGTACCAATGTTCACGCGAGGATCGCAGTGGTAGGCCTAGCCTTATGACTGATGAACTGTCATTGCAAATCAATGACAAAACTCGTGAAAATCGTCGTTTCACGATTACAGAATTTACGGAACATTTTCCCCAAATTTCACGGAGTTTGGTGTATCAAATTGATGCTTTGATACTGACGCTGAACTGCATGCCGGTGTAAACCAGTGGTTGAAGTCGCAGGCGGCAGATTTCTACAGAGAGTGTTTTTGAAAAACTTGTGTCACGGTATAATAAATGCCTCAATTTGAATGGTGATTATGTAGAAAAATAGCTTAAGAGTGTACCTTTCAAATGTAGAGAATAAAGGTTGATATTTTCATTTTGTTAATTGTTTATTTCAAAACGTCTGGGACTTTCTGGATTACCCTCGTTATATTGTTATTATTCGTCGGCGCCGTGGCCGAGTGGTTAGACCGCTCGCCTTTCACCGAGGCGGCCCGGGTTCAATCCCAGGGACCTGCATGTGGTCTTTGTGGTGGACGTAGCGGCGTCTGGGCGGGTTTTCTCCGGGTTCTCCGGTTTCCCCCGCCATTCCTTCTACCAACTGCTCCATCATCACATTTCCATGTCACCAACATTTCGCTTCATCTACTTCCTTCATCCCATACCAGGCATCGGGCTGATCACCCATCCTGGATGCTCTGTCTGATCCATGAGTGTCTGCTCCTCGACGGCCCTCTGACCCCAGGCACCCGCTTGTAAATCCTGGTGGGGGGTGTAAGTCCTACATAAGAGGAGGGTAAACAGATAATGAATTAATATTGTTATTATTTAAGCATATGTGAAATTAGACCCAAAATTGTGAAAATGAAAAGTGCAATTTTTTCATAATAAAATTTATAAGTTTTAAACTTTAAGGAAACATTGTTCTTTCTTCACTAACACATGACACTACTTTAAATTCTGATTTCACAATGACTACTGAATCAATGGCAAGAACATTTTGTTTGATTATACTTTTAAGTATTTCTGAAAATAATACTATAAAAATAATAAGTTAACGCTCTCTTCAAGTTGTGCAAAAGTGATACAAGTAACACCCTACTTCAGAGTTCAAAATGTTGTCACTCATACTTCAGGTGCTCTTTCCTCCCATGATTTTGTTTCTAAGATCACTATTTTTCCCTAAATTACATAAAATATGTTTTCAATATCTTTAACCTATCGAGAATAAAAATAATTCAGCTTGTGTAACATAAAAAGACCAATATTGCTTTCATAAATAGCTCTCTATTCTCACATTTGTTTAAAATATGAAAACCGTTAGTTTATCAAAAAGAGATGATAATGTTTTCCCAAAATATCCAATAAAATTGGGTGTACATATGTTTAATGATGTTTGAGAAAAGCGAACCTGAAGTGTGAAAAAACCAAGTTACGGAAATCGAGAAGAAAACAAACGTGAGTACGGTTC
Source organism: Deroplatys truncata (assembly GCA_030765065.1). NCBI lineage: Eukaryota > Metazoa > Arthropoda > Insecta > Mantodea > Mantidae > Deroplatys > Deroplatys truncata. The sequence goes on along the minus strand of CM060984.1, from coordinate 65,069,033 downwards.
TGCGCCGCAATGTTTAAATTGGCAAATTTAGTGGTTAAAATTGGTCAATAAACACATGGATATACACAAATAATCTTAAAGTGAAAATTTCAACCTTTTTATGACACAGAAAAACTGAATTTTGTATGCATCTCGACCTCCTGGTGCCCAATTGTGAAGATACAAACAGTAATTGTTTTCATAATAAAATTACATGAATTCTAGACTTTTAAAAAAATATCTCTTTTTACTTTCTCTACTACGTATCGTAAGTAGGGGAAGTATTGTATTCCAGCCACAAATTCAATACCGAGATTTCACCGGAAATATATGGTTTGAGACCCCCTGAATTAAAAAAAAAACATTTTTGGAAACATGTCCGTGTGTGTGTGTGTCTGTGAACAGCATAACTCAGAAACGAACAGTCGGATAAACACCAAACTTGGTATTTAGGTTCAGTATCTTTCAGAGATGCGACACGAAGGTCTTAAACAAAATCCCCCCACCCCAGATTACCCTTTACATGGAACATTTTTCGAAAATTTTAATTTTCTCAAAAATGGCTCTAACGATTTTGATTAAAATATCATATGTTTAAGATATTTTAATGACAAATGAAGTGTATCTTGAATTTTCTGGGAATGTCTCCAAAAGTATTCTTCATTGTGAACGACTTTAGCATAACTGGTAAACCATAAGAGATAGACAAAATTTTACTACACAAAAAATGTAGATCGCGTTAAAATACACAATTTATGTCATATGCATTTTTTGTTGAGTGAACCATTTTCGAGATATTGCTTGTTATTTCCTTAAAGTTTTCAATACTTATTTTCTCAAATGGGAATTCGTTATTCATTTTTTTTTGTCTTGGATATGCAAAGAGTATTGATCTGTGGCAAAGAGAATGGTGCTGCACCTAGCAACCAGCTATTAAGAGATATGTCGATGCTTAAAAGCTACCTTATTTCTATATTGCCCTTGCAAATACAAAACAAGGGGAACATAGTAGGCCTTAAGCGATAGTCAAATATTTTTAGAAGTGGTCGCTATGTGTAATGTGTAATTTTTTTGCATTTCAAAAGATCGTTTCTGCAAATGTTTATCTCTAAAATGAAATAGATGGAGAATAAGAGTTTGTAAAACTAGTTTGTACAAGAGTAGAGAAAGTCATGTGAGTGTAACACATCAGTTTTTTTCATTTGCCGCATTTAAACCACCAGTTAACTGAAGCTATAAGTGGAAAGTCGCATGCTTATTAATAGGCACGTCCATATTTAAAATTTGTTTTCTCGCAAACACGTTTTCATTATTTTTCCTTACACAAAATCCTCCACAGGATATAACTCTATAGTAATTTGTTTCACACTTTTTGTACTGCCTCTCGTGAATGCATTAAAACATGAAATTAAGTATTTTCTATTAAATAATGCTGTAATTTTGAGAAATAAATTATTAATTTTTAAAAAAGATGAAGAATTTTCGAGAGTACAAAATCTACAATAATTATGCGTTAATATAAAATGTCTGGTACTATAGACGTTTTGTAAACTCGCTTGTAAAACCTGAATTGTTATGTGAATATTTTTACTTTCTATACCATGCAGATAGTAGGTAGAGAAGGTATTGCATTCCACCCAAAAATCGGATACCGAGATTTTACCGAAAACGCAGATTTGGGAACCCTGAATCCCCCCCTAAAGAAACTTGGTACTTAAGTTCAGCATCTTAAAAAGGTGCGAAACTAAGGTTTTAAAGAAAATCCCCTCATCCCAAACTATCCTTTACATGGAAGATTTTTTGAATATTTTTCTTTTCTAAAAATATCTAACGATTTGTATGAAAATACAATATATTAAAGATATTTACATGAGAAATAAAATGTATATTATCTTGAATTTTCTTGGAAACTCATCTGAAGTCGCTTCATTCGGAAGGAATTAATATATAATCTCGTATAATAATAAGCGTTAATCGACAAACGAAAACGTACCACACAAAAGATGTAGATCTCTTTAAAACACATAATTTATCTCAAATAAGATTTTTGTGACATAAGCCATTGCTGAAGTATCTGTTATTAATGGTTCGAATTGTTCATTTCTTGGTTATTCTCTTAAAAGTCCTGTCAACATTCAGTTGTTTCTCGCGATCGATGGAAACAGTATGGAATTTTAACGCTACATATAGCGTCTTGTCTTAAACATGTAACTATCGCTGCTCTCTTTATACGCATAAATGTGTAATGTAGCTGTTTCTGCAACGGTGTAGTAAGAATAGTTTTATACACATTAATAAACAATGGAGGGTAGAGAAAGGTATATGAATGCAACACATGGATTTTTACTTTCTCTACTACGTATAGTAAGCAGGGGAAGTATTGTATTCCACCAAAAAATTCGATACCGACATTTCACCGGAAATACATGTTTTGAGACCCCCTGAATCCAAAAAAAGTATTTTTGGAAACATGTCCGTGTCTGTGTGTGTGTGTGTGTGTCTGTCTGTCTGTGTGTGTGTGTGTGTGTGTGTGTGTGTGTGTCTGTGAACAGCATAACTCGGAAACGAACAGTCGGATAAACACCAAACTTGGTATTTAAGTTCAGTATCTTCCAGAGATGCGACACGAAGGTTTTCAAGAAAATCCCTCCACCCCAGATTAACCTTTTCGAAAATTTTAATTTTCTCAAAAATGGCTCTAACGATTTTGATTAAAATGTCGTATATTTAAGATAGTTTCATGACAAAATATATATCTCGAATTTTCTGGGAATGACTCCAAAAGTATTCTTCATTGTGAACGACTTTTGCATAACTGGTAAACCGTAAGAGATAGACTAAATGTTACTACACAAAAAATGTAGATCGCGTTATAACACACAATTTATGTCATATACACTTTTTTTTTGTTGAGTGAACCATTTTCGAGATATTGCTTGTTATTCCCTTAAATTTTTCAATACTTATTTTCTCAATTGTGAATTCGTTATTCATTTTTTTTGTCTTCAATATGCAAAGAGTATTAATCTGTGGGAAAGGGAATGGTGCTGCACCTAGCAACCAGCTATAAAGAGATATGTATGCGCTTAAAGGCTACTGTATTTCCAAATTGCCCTTGTAAATATATATTCCCCTTACATCTACAAGAAAATTAGCAATAAGATAGACTCTGCAAATGTTTATCTCGATTAACATGAAGTAGATGGAGAATAGTTTGTATAAGAGTAGAGAAAGTCATGTGAGTGTAACACATCAGATTTTTAAAAATGCATCGGGCCGAACATGTTTATTAGAACAATGGATTTACATAATAAAAATTAATGTTTAAATAAACATACGAGCTAGAATTTTGAAACGTGGCAAACGCATTACTATTATTGTGCGTAAATAACTTATATAGATTTCAATAAAATATTTTATATACTGTGGATATTCTGTCTTTATGGTTTATCAGTTACACAAGTGTCATTTAGAATGAAGAGGACTTCAGAGGTTATTTTCTGAGAATTCAAAATATACATTTCATTTGTCATGAAAATATCTTAAACATACGATATTTTCCGCCATGTTTAAATCTAGACGGATGTAGGCATTAGGAGTTTGGGGGAGGGTAAAGATTGGACCTAGTGTAACGAATATTTTGCAAGATCATTTGGGTGTTCCACAATGCACTGTAAATCCAGGAGTTATGGGGAGAGGTTTTGAAGTACTTATTTCAAATTCAATTACAACCAGAGACAGATATTTTAAAGTATGCCTGAGGTTACAAGAGGATAATTTGGAAGCAATAATTGTTTAGGAAAATAAAGGAGCAATTAATAAAGAATGGTTAGGTGATTTTAGAATTGGTAATCTAGATAGGGGCTATTGAAAGGGAGTTAGAATACGATTGGAGGATTTTAACTGCAGAAATGAGAGAAAAGAAGTCCTTAAATTCTATATCAGAATTAAAGAAGTCATAGCCGAAATTTATAATAGAAACGAGCGATCAGGAATTACTAGATTTGGAAGTTAAAAGGTTCGAGGAAGGAAGATACTCAGGGATTTTGCCCAATTTGTGGGGGAGGAGAAAATGAATCCCACATATTGTTTGAATGTATGGGGATTAATGAATGGAGAACTGAGTTGATAAAAAAATAAATGGTTAAAGGCAAATAAATTAGTAGGATTAAATACGATTTTTGAAGATAAACGCCAGGTAAGAGATTTAGGGGAATTCCTATGCAGAGTGAAAATGAAATGGCAGAGACAAACACATAAAGAATGGATAATATAATTTAAGTCCATGTAATAATCTTTTACGGATAAGAACTTACGTTAAAAGAAAAAGGAAGGTCTACTGAAAGATGGCCAGAACCAAAGACGGTAGGCCCTCATGTAATGTATGTACTTAGCACTGAAATAAATAAATAAATATACTATTTTAATTGAAATCGTTATAACCATCTTTGAGAAAATCCTACCTTTCAAAAACTTTGCATGTGAATGATAATTTTTACTTTAGGGTGAGATATTTTATTGAAGATACTGAACTTAAATACCAAGTTTATAACGGATTTTTCGTTTTTGAGTTATGCTGTTCACACACACCACGTGCGCTCGAGGGCTTTTTTTTTTTCTAAAAATGCTTTTGTTTATGTTTTTCAAGAAATGACTTTTCTCATATTTTCTTTTCCCTTTACACCACTATAAAGCAAAAACGAAGCGTTTTTTCAGGTAACTTGTTTAAACTCAATTCCTCGACCACATCAGAAATTTAGAAATAATTATTTTGATACAGCTTGTTACAGAGATGCGGTTATTTCGAAGAATTCAGTTCAACTAGCTATACTATTCAGTATTATGGAAATTTTGTATGTGCTCACAAACATGGGCACCTTTTACGTCTTTGATGAAAAACCGTGACCAGACTCAAATTGAGGCGTAGTAGTTCGGTTATTTGGCATCTACCTCCCTGGGCGGACGCTTCCAAACTGTGTTTCTTGTTAAATTTCTTCCTAGAACTAAGATTTGAAAAAAGAAGGCCTCTGACATTCTCATTTTAAATGGGAGTCGTTTCATATCCTTCATGAGAAAGTGCTGTTTCTTTGAACTTCAACACTCCTCATCGTTTTTCTGCATGTTTTTAAGTCAGCTTTTCTATAGAGTGCGGGTTCTCCCATCATATGTTATTAATAATAATACATTACACAATTGTCTAGTGATGCTAGAAATGTATTTTTAAAAGTCTGATGTGATACATTCGCATTACTTTCTCTATTCTCCATCTTTATTAGTGGATATACAAACTATTGTAACTAAAGCTTACTTTTCTATCTACTACATCTTAATCCAAATAAATCTTTGAAGAAAATCTACATTTATTACAAATGCAAACGTTTTACAACTTGAAGCTACACGCTAAATTCCACACGCTTTCCATGTCATTGCGAGAAACAGCTGTAAATGGACAGGAGTTCAAAAGAATGGTTAAGTAATGAATAATTCGAACCACTGGTTAATTCCGAATCATATCTCGAAAAAAGTGGCTGTTGACACAAAAAAGTTATTGCGTGCTTTAAAGAGATCTGCACTTCTTGTGTAGCACGTACGTTTTCTTCTAGTACTTAACGTTTACCAGTTAAGCAAGATTATACAAAATTCCTTCCGAATGAAGAGGACTTCACAAGCTATTGCCAGAAACTTCAAGATATACATTTTATTTGCCAATTTATCTTTAATGTATGGTATTTTGATAAAATTATGAGTCGAAGTACTATTAAAAACCTTCACTTACATCATGATGGTCAAAGGATGGACGATCGTTTCAAAGATGCTAAGTAAGGCCTTATCATCAGCGATTTGAATCACAATTTTATCAATTTGGCACTTCACTGTTAATACTTGTCCCAACCATTAGAGCCATTTTTGGAAAATAAAAAGGTTACAAAAATGTGTGTTTATAACACACAGGGAAAATAGAACTTTTCGTACTCCAACATCAACATTTTAGTATTTGCTTCAACTGTTTAATCAACAGCATAACTGAAACATATGACTGCGTCCTTGTCCAACACAATATGCAGAAAATATTTAACCAATATATAGAGTATTTTGACATAGTATGAACAAACAATAGCAGGCTGGCTTCGTAGTTCAGTCGCTTGAGCACCTGCCTGCCTGGTCGCGGGTTCGATTCTTGGCTAGAGTGAGAGTTTTTCTCTGGCCAAGATTATTCCTAACCTCCCCAAAGTCTGGAAGTGTGAATGGTGTGAATCTACCATATAAACCCCAAATAACAACCAACTGTGTACGAGATGTCGATAGTTAATATGTTGCCAAGCTAAAAGGCCGCTGATATGTTCATTGTAGTTAAAGGTGGGGTATAAATAGAACAACAAAAATCTGAAGTGTTACACTCACATGACTTTCTCTACTCTTGTACCAACTATTTTTACAAACGCTTATTCTCCATCTACTTCATGTTAATCGAGATAAACATTTGCAGAGTCTATCTTATTGCTAATTTTCTTGTAGATGTAAGGGGATAATATATTTACAAGGGCAATATAGAAATACAGTAGCCTTTAAGCACATACACATCTCTTAATAGCTGGTTGCTAGGTGCAGTACCATTCTCTTTGCCACAGATGAATACTCTTTGCATATCCAAAACAAAAAAATGAATAACGAATTCCCATTTGAGAAAATAAGTATTGAAAAATTTAAGGGAATAACAAGCAATATCTCGAAAATGGTTCACTAAACAAAAAAATGTACATGACATAAATTGTGTATTTTAACGCGATCTACATTTTTTGTGTAGCAAAATTTTGTCTATCTCTTATGGTATAACAATTATGCAAAAGTCGTTCACAATGAAGAATACTTTTGGAGACATTCCCAGAAAATTCAAGATATACATGTTATTTGTCATGAAAATATCTTAAACATACGAAATTTTAATCAAAATCGTTAGCCATTTTTGAGAAAATTAAAATTTTCGAAAAATGTTCCATGTAAAGGGTAATCTGGGGTGGGGGGATTTTCTTGAAAACCTTTGTGTCGCATCTCTGGAAGATACTGAACCTAAATACCAAGTTTGATGTTTATCCGACTGTTCGTTTCTGAGTTATGCTGTTCACAGACAGACACACACACGGATATGTTTCCAAAAATGCTTTTTTGGATTCAGGGGCTCTCAAAACATGTATTTCGAGTGAAATCTATACTATATCTTTACTATACGTAGTAGAGAAAGTAAAAATGTACGTAACCGCAGAAAAATGATTTTTTCAGGACTCGTTTCGATGTTCCTGCTTCAGCTCCGCCTCGGCCGTAGATATCCTATCATCCTGAGAGAAAAAAAACTCACTTTCCTATAAAATTACGTGAAATACTATATTGATCTACCAGCCTTCTTTGTTCACTCTTTTAGCACGATATAAATTAAGAAATAAATCAGCCTAAATGTTTGTTGAGCCTTTTCATTATTTTATTGAACGTTCCCTTCTGACATGAAACACTAAGAATAGTTTAGCAACTCTGGCGTACACAATTCAACTAACTTGAGGTCTATCCAAGCAGAACCTTTTGATGTTACCGCGTGTTATTGCACCCACTGAACATGGAACTGATTCCCAACGGCATGTTCCTAACCAAGCAAATTCCTCCTGAAATGCTTTTGAAGTACAAGGATCTTGGTCAGGCAGTGTATTCGCTGCTGAAGCTGACTTGAGGGTATTCCATAGGTGAAAATTCTAAACCTTGCAGTTTTTATCTAAATGTTTTTCAAAGTCTGCTACAATTATAAGTGTGTTCAAAATTTCATACAGGTATCTGTAATATTTGTGAAAAATATTTTATTTTGGTTCTACTATGCTAATTAATGTCTAAGTTGCTGTTCTATTGAAGAAGGTGTTTTGTTGTATTGTTATTTGCCCCACGTTTTGGGAGTCAATTTGAAGAAGGTTTGTTGCTGCTACGTATGGAAAGTCAGTTTGAGGAAGATATATTATATTTCGACTGTTGGGGAGCCGAACTTGAAGTAGTTGCAACCGCACATATGGTAAAAAGTTTCCGGTAGCCTTCGCCCCAAATGTACTTTCCGGTGGCCTTTGGCCCAAGTTTAAAGAATATTAACTTTGTAATTTTGACTGTTTCTTTAAATATATATATATTTATTTATTTATGTTTGCCTCGGCTGCGTCAGTATTTATTTTTAGAGACATGAATGTCTTAACAAGGTAGAAGAATGTAGGCTTACACAGATTATAAGTTTTAATTCTATCCTTTTTTTATTAATGCTTGACACGATTTAAATAACACTTCACTTATATAGAGAGCTGTGAGATTTTTTTATTAATTACTTGCACTTTTTAACACGTAAACTATTTTTGTCTCACACAAAATACGTATTAAATTTCTCGAGGACGCATCTCACATCCGGTTAGGAATACTGTCTACAACCAACGCGTCCAGTTACGAGCGCTGTCTACAAGCAACGCGTCCGGTTATGAGCGCTGTCTACAAGCAACTGACTTGATTTCTACCGCCTAAAGTTGTAAATTTCTGTATTTCAAGTCCCTGAGTGGCTATTCCTAATTCAACAGAATACTTTTATTTAACTTAAGCTTTTTCTGTTTGTTGAATGGCTATTTTATAAACTGTCACAAAAATTATATTATTGCTGCTCCAATAATGACTAGTAGTATTGTTAAACTTTCACATTCATTATTGCCTCAAAGTTACCTCATTGTTAGCAACTTTTAACCTATTATACTCACAGCTCCTACATTATTAAATTACCTAATACATTCACATAACATTGTTGAACATGTATACAATAATATAAACATATACAATGACTGTAATATACACTTTTTATACATTGTTACATACACATATTGCTTTTAGGTGGGCAGTTATTATATTTTATTATATAATTTGACTAAAATCATTTAAGTGTTAAAAATACTACCTCACTATATTACTGTTATTTCGGTTTCGTTGTACAGGGATATGATTTCTGTAATATGATGTTTAGGATATCCACGCTTTTCCATTATAGCCAGTGGTGGCTGCTGCATACAAACACAAGAGCACTGGACACCTAACTTACGATATATTTCTTATTTATTAATTAATTTTCTTTGAATACTATTAAACGTACCGTATGTGCGGTAATTTTAAATCTACCGCGCTACTCCTCTACACTCGAGGAGACATGGCAATACAGTTGCCAACACATCTTGACTTGTGCACACGTTTTAAGGAGCTTCTGCGCATGCGCAACTGGTGTGACGTAATTACCTTACGGTGCCAAATATATATGGGTCGTGCACACTTGAGGAAGTGCGCTACCGCACGAAGACTTTCGCGCAGCTTTGTTTACATACTATCAACATTAGCAGCACTAGTGCTGATTCACCTTCGGTCTCGAAATAATTATCTTATGAAAAGATGCACGAGTTTGAAACCAAAATTAAATTGTCATGTAAAACTAGTGGCACGAGTGCTACTCGGCTGGGTAATCACACGAAAAACTTATTATAACTTAGCTAGTTTAGCGCTAACCGTGTTTCTTATTCCTGTAGAATAGAAGAAATCCATTTATCGGTAACTGGGTCATCAATTTTATAATTTCTCTCCGTATAGAGTTTTGAAAATTGGCTCCACACCATACTTTTGTTCTTCTTTGTGTTTTCTGGCGTTAAGTTATCTACAGCTGCGTTTATATTACGAATATTTTGACTTCCAAAGCGTGGAATTTTCAGTTGCTATTATTTTAGCCACTGTCTACATGATCTCACTGACTGCATTCATACAAATTAAAAACAAGTGCACATCTATGAAATACTATCAGTGTAGTAATCGAAGGTGAATTACTATAGTGTATTACGACTTTGCTTTAGCCAACTGACTAGCATACTCCATCATTGGCTAATGGCATATTGAGTGCGATTATCACTGAAGTTTTACGCCAATGCCAGTAGGTGGTAGCACACTACGGCAGAAGTTAGTCACTGTAGCAGAAGTAGGTAACTTGCACAAGCGCGGGAACTTCTCCCAGTTTTTCTATACCATCTATAATCTAAACTACAATTTAATTTTCTCGTTACTTCGTCCCTGTCCTAACACGGAGTACTTAATTATACATACAAAAGACATAAGAAAAAACTTTCTTTCGTGAAACGAGTTATGCATTATATATTATTATTATTATTATTATTATTATTATTGTTGTTATTGTCATGAAGCGGCTACAGTTGCATCAACTAGTTCACAATCATAACTATTGTGCAGCAGACAGGTACTTCATATTTTCAGGGATGTCTGACAAAAAATTTCGTGAATACTCACCAGCCGCTATAGATTATATGCCAAGAAGTGTTTCTCTTAATTTTGTCAATGCCTTTTCACAATCGAAGTTTCTAAGATAAGCAAATACATTATATCTAAGTTTGTAATACGCATCACTATCTATAACGATGAACTATCTCCGAATATAATGCAGTAAACACTTCTTTTGGGGTTTAATAGTTCTGCCAAACATAAGGATCAAATAAGCCTAGAGCGCTTCCATAACTCTATATACAGACGAGGAGCTATAACCACTGGCTGCTTCTATCGTGCAGGAATCGAAATCATGCACTTGCAAAGAGTACTGTACTAATGTAATGAGGATTACCCTCAAGGGTGCAGAGAAAAAAAAATATTTGAAAGCTTACGCTTTCGTTAATAATATTAAAATTCTTCTAAATAACTAAAACAGATTTCTAATTGTGTTCGCAATTCTTACTTTTTCTAGTACGTACCTGTATTAAGTAGAGGAAGCTTTGCCTGAATTTCATCCAAAATTTCGATATCGAGATTTTTTAAACGAAATACACGTTTTGAGGCTCCCTGAAACTAAAATAAAAACTTTTTAGGAAAAGGTCGTGTGTGTGTGTGTGTGTGAAGTGTACGGTTGGTTTCGAAATTTTCCACGATGAGGTTGCCTGCCTGTCGTGCGCCTGCCGGCTGTTGTTTGTTTTAGCCGTGGCTGGCTGGGGCAGGTGGTCGGCTCGCGGTGGGCAGGGAGTCTCTTCAATAGAGTGGAGTGTGACAGTGCTTTGTCATAGCTCTTACTTTCTGCCTTTTATTAGCTTTTAAAGTGTTTTGTTACTTCTGGAGTTTTAAGCTCGGGGCTTCTTTGGCTGGCTTCACCGGGGAGTTTTATTGTAGTTATATGGGCCAAGTTATGTTTTGCTAAGGGCATATTGTGATTTCTTACGTGGGTTTGGCTATGTTGGCGGAAAGCTGATCTTGAGTATTTTTAGATATTGAGGTATGCAATTCCAGCTCGGGTCGAGCAGCTAAACTCTACAGTTATTGTAAAGAGTACTGTTTTTAGTTTATTTATGGCCTCTATTTGATTTTTCATGCATACTAATAATTTAGCGACAATTTTTATGCTTCAGTGTTAATCGGCTCTGTAGTAGTTTGCAATAATTTGTGGCATTAAATTAACTCGCCTGATAATTTAGCCACAGTTGTATGCTACATTGTTAATCAGTTTTGCAGATTTAATTTAAAACGTATGCATAATAATCCAACCACGCTTCTCGTGCTTCAGGGATAATTAAAACTGTAGTACTTTGCAGTAATTTGTGGCATTAAATTAACTCGCCTGATAATTTAACTACAGTTGTATGCTACATTGTTAATTAGTTTTACAGCGGCTTGCAGTAATTTGTGGCATTGATTTAATTTATAATATATTCTTAATAATTTAGTCACCATTTTCATGCTTCTGTGTTAATCAGCCCTAGAGGGCTTTACAGTAATTTGTGGCATTTATTTAATGTGAATATATGCTAAATAATCTAGCCGCAGATTTTTTCATGCTTCAGGGTTAATTGGCTCTGCAGTACTTTCAGTAATTGGTGTCCAATAATTCAGCCAACTGTTTATGCACCAGTGTTAATTAGTTATGCACTGCTTAGCGGTAAATGGTGGCTTTGATTTAAATTATAATATATGTCAAACAGTTGAACCATAGCTTTTATGCTCCGGTGTTTTAGCGGTTCGCTCAAGGGAATAACTTTGGAGTAAACTCCCTTAGGGCCGATTTCACCAAACGCGATTAAAGTATAGAATGGTAACTCCAGAGTTACATTAACCCGGTGGTTGTTACTCCCGAGTGGCATGTATTCGTTTCACCATGCTTGTGTGCAGTTAAAGTACTCTCGAGTTAGTACTCAATAATTATACCAGAAAAGTGCCGATCGCGAAGTTTCTCATAGTTTGGAAGCAATGTTTAAGCTATTTTTCGCGATTTTAAGGAATTCAGTGCGAGTAAACGAAAGTTTTTAGAGGTTAAAGCTACGGAGAAAGAAATAAACGAAAAGACTGGTAAGTAGAAATACATGGTAATAGGTAATATTTTCGAAAAAAATGTAACTTAAACTTTCATTATAATGAAATTATCCTCCTAACTTATACTTTTTGTGTGTTAAATTTACAGAATCATGTCAGATGAAGGAAAGTGAAAGAGAAGTCCAAATTGGCATTCTTCTGAAAAACTCCAACCTCTTTTTTTTTTGATTGGAGGAGAAAATGGTTTAATCACTGACCTCCGCCCCGATGGGAGTCCGGACTGAGAGTATGGGACTCACCGAGAGATCGGTACCCACTAAAAACTCCTCCACCGGAGAGGGAAAAGTCAAGAGTGTAGGTGAGGCAGTACCGCATTAAGCACCTGCGGATTCAATGTGATAGGTATTGTTCGGCAGGCAGAGCCTAAGCCGGGTGAAGGAAGGTGCCAGGACGCAAGCATGACCCAGGCCCTACTTGCGCCCTTGGGAATTTAGGGTGAGAAAAATGTAGGAAGTTAGAGTGGATGTATGGCAGGATTGTAGGGTGATTACCTGGGCTTCCGACGTCCTCGGAGGTGAGTGGCTGGAGCATTCTCTGTGGGGCCCCATGGGGGCTTGTCTTGTTCCTTTGGCAGTTCTTTGTTTATAACGTCATCCAACGTCGTCTGGAGGGCTGTTACCTCCTCCTTGATGAGCCTTCTAACGTTCAGATTTCTCTAAGTCGCGTGGCGCTATAGTTCGTAAATTGCACAGTCCTGGTATTAGTTTAGCTGCTAGTACTATGGAATGGTCGTTCTCTTGAAGGTAGTCGAGTGCTTCCTCCATTTAGGCCAGTTTTGTAGTGATGTTGAGAAGCTCAGCCTGCACATCCTCCAGCTTCTGAAGAATCTCAGGCGAGGGCTCCGTTGCGGTATTCCTGTTGGCGATGTTTTGTAGCGTTTCTGCTACTGCAGTAGGCTCGCTCTGCTCGGCGCAAGGCAGGCCGGCCTTCTGCTGCGGCGGTGTTGAGCGGCTGCGTGGATGTAGCAAGGTCGTGTCTCCAGCAGGTTGCACAGAAGCGGCGGCGACGAGTGAAATCGTGCTGCTGGCAGACAGACGTCAGGTTAGGTGCCCCACAGTAGTGGCACCGTGGCTGCGCAGTACAGCCTACCTCGCTGTGCCCGTAAAGGCAGCAGCGCCGGCAGGGCGGCGTCCATGTTGAGCGGCTTGGCTCAATTATTAAGCTCCTGCCCAAGAACTGCAGGCCGTCGGAGAGGGCAGCGTCGTAGTGTGCCTTTTCCCGAAAGAAAAGGCGCACGAGCGGTGTTGGGCCCTTCCGTGATTGGATCCTCGTTGCCCTGAAGACTGATGGCCAAAGCTGCTGTACGCTGCTTAGGATGGTCTGCGTCAGTAGTTGCTGGTGAACACCCACTGCCACAACGCTGAAGAACGCTGGGCTTGGCCTTCACTAGGCGAAGCGGCGTCAGGCACACTGTCGTTCGGGACTTCAGTGTGATCCGGCGTTGGCGGCGAGCTGGCAGAGCCAGCTGCGGCGGTTGCCTCGTCGACCGGCGAGTCAGATTCGTCGGCGAAGGTCTCTGCTGCCACTGTAGCCCTGCGTTGTCTCCTTCTTCGCATGGTGCTTGGAAGGTCTTGTCGAGTCGAAGGATCCAGGCGAAGTGTGGGCTTTCTGTGGTAGAAGAATTTATAGGTGTGTTAGAGAACAAGAGAACAGATGGTTCAACTATGCGCCAGAAGAAGGATACATGGGAGACGGCTGCAGAAAAATATAATGCTGGCACCACTATGGGACACAGAACTGCAGCTAATATAAAGGCAGAGTGGAAGCTGCTAAAGAAAGCTGCAAAGAAGGGTTTAGCTAATAAAAGAATAGCTGCAAATAAGACAGGTGATACATTTGTTTTCTTTTTAATATGCAACATGAATATATAGTATAATCGTTTGTTCTATTCTTTCTTCTAATTTGTAGGTGGTGGACCACCAGATCATAGTGATGATCCAGTATTCACCAAAGTACCCAGTCTCATTGGTAAAAATTCTCATCTTCATCGCTAGAACTGTCCTCAAAAACCATTCCCATCAATCCTGCAGGTGCAGCCTTTGTAAAGCTAGCTAGCAGTTACTCTGTACTTTATTCCACAAAATTTCGCCGAGTAACGTTACTCTCTGATTTACTCTCGCATACGCAATTTATTCTAGAGTAAGTTGTTGGTGAAACGCTCAAAGGGCTTACTCGTGAGTAAACCACGTTTTACTCGAGAGTAAAAGTTACTCGTGTTTGGTGAAACCGACCCTTAATCGGTTAACAAACCTATTGTCCATGTTGCGCTTTGCAGGTCAAATCCTTTACCTTTTAATTCTTACTCTGTGATTAATAGTCTCTGTCCTAGTGCTTCAGTTTGTGATGGCACCTTTGCGCATCTCTACTAGGGCAATATCCACTCATTTGTGATTTTAGCTATTTTGATTTAAAGGCTTAAGACCTCTAGTGTGTGTTATAATAGTGTATTGGATGGAGCCTGGTTCATGATTTGTGTTAGTGTAAGTCACCCATTGTGGAATCAATTGTTTAAATAAAACTTGTGTTAAGACAGGATCTTGAGTTCCTTAGAGTTCTCCCGATCCTTTCCCGAGTAGGTTCAGACCTTCTGGGCGTGCAATCAGCAGTGCACGTATTCCAGTGGTTCAACACCATAACTCAAAAACGAAATATTAGATAAATATCAAACTTGGTATTTAAGTTCGACGTTTTTCAAGGATACTACACGAAGATTTTCAATGAAATTACTCCACCCCAAGATACCCTTCACGCGGAGAAAATCTTTATACTTTTCTCTAAAAATGGCTCTAACGATATTCGTTAAAATATATATTTAAGACACTTTCATAACTAATTAAATGCTTAAGTTGAATTTTATGGAAAGAGTCTATTAAGTTTCCTTTGTTGTGAATGACTTTTGTATAATTGGTAAACAGTAAGAGATAGTCAAAATCTTACTACACAAAAATCTGATGTGTTACTCTCACATTACTTTCTCTACTCTTGCACAAACTATTTTACAAACGCTTATTCTCCATATGCTTCATTTTAATCGAGATATCGAGATGTTAATCTTATTGCTAATTTTCTTATAGGTGCAAGGGGAATATGGTAGGCTATAAGCGATAGTCAAATCTTTTAAGAGCTGGTTGCTATGTGGCGCATTCTATTCTCTTTGTATGTCCAGAACATAAAAAAAATGAATAACGAATTCCCAATTAAGAAAAAGTGTGGGAAAATTTAAGGGAATAACAAACAATACCTCGAAAATAGTTCACTCAAAAAAAATGTATATGACATAAATTGTGTATTTTAACGCGATCTACATTTTTGTGAAGTAAAATTTTGTCTATCTCTTATGGTTTACCAATACTGCAAAAGTCGTTCACAATGAAGAATACTTTTGGAGACATTCCCAGAAAATTCGAGATATACATTTCATTTGTCATGAAAATATCTTAAACATATGATATTTTAATCAAAAACGTTAGAGCCATTTAATTTTGAGAAAATTAAAATTTTCGAAAGATGATCCATGTAAAGGGTAATCTGGGGTGGGGGAATATTCTTGAAAACCTTCGACTCGCATCTCTGGAAGGTACAGAACCTAAATACCAAGTTTGGTGTTTATCCTTCTGTTCGTTTCCGAGTTATGCTGTTCTCTCTCTCTCTCTCTCTCTCTCTCTCTCTCTCTCTCTCTCACACACACACACATACACACGGACATGCTTCCAAAAATGCTTTTTTTGGATTCAGGGGGTCTCAAAACATATATTTCCGGTGAAATCTCGGTATCGAATTTTTGGGTGGAATACAATACTTCCCCTACTTCCTATACGTAGTAGATAAAGTAGAAAGGCCCTGAGTGTGTCTATGAACAGTATAACTCAAAAAGGAAAATTTGGATAAATACCAAACTTGGTATATATGTTCAATATCTTCCAAAGATGCGACACGAACATTTTCAAGAAAATCCCTTCACCCCAGACTATCTTTTACCTGGATGATTTTCGAATTTTTTAAAAAATGCCCAACGATTTTGATTGAAATACAGTATATAAAATTTATTTATGTTACAAATAAAATGCATACCTTGAATTTTCTGGGAATAGCCTGCGAAGTCCACTTCATTTGGAAGAGATTTTATATAATATCGTATAACTGTTAAACGTTAAGCGATGGATGAAAACGTACTACACAAAGATGTAGAGTAATTTAATACACACAATTTATTTCTATAAGTTATTTTGTAGCATAAGCCATTTCTAAGAATTGCATTATTAATTTTCGTTTTGTTCAATACTTTTGTCATCATTTTTAAGTACCATCGATTTACAGGTGTTTCTCGCGATTGCATGGAAACAGTAAGGAATTTTAAGGCCAGCATATAGCTGACTATCGCTGTTATCTTTCTATCGCAACAAAATGTCTAATGTAGCTATTTTTGCAAAGGTTTATTTGGATTAAAGTGTAGTAGATAGAAACATAAGCTTCAGTAAGAATAGTTTGTATACCCACTAATAAAGATGGAGGGTAGTTTTCGAGTACTGCAACGGATGGCTGTTGAGTCCAGGCCGAATTTATTGATTTTTTTGCAAAATAAATAAATAAATATATAAATAAATAGAGTTTCTATTTATGGACGCTCTTTAATGTTGTAGTTCTTAGCGTCCCATTCTATATTGGGTGTGAAAGACCGGTAATTTTGTTCAGAGGCCTCTTTATCAGGCTTGAGGTTCTTTTACGTGCCGTAAATCTACGACACGGGACCACCGGCTTTACTTCCCTTCCGAAGGACCTTTTTCTAAATGTGCCATTTTGGATTCAGGTGCCTCTAAACATGAATTTCGAGTGACAATTCGGTATTGAATTTTTGGGTGGAATGAAATACTTCCTCTACTTTCTCTACGCAGTAGAGAAAGCAACAAATAGATAACAGTGTTATTAACATCAAAGTAGACCACAAAGGCACTTAGAGGGGCTTTTTATCATCCTAAAATTTAATTTAGATATCTGTAATGGTTTCTGATAAACGGATCATTTATGTCAGAAGAAATACTAACGACGTAAAATGTAGAAAACAAACTGGCATATATTTGCAGAGAATGAAATCACATGATTTGAGCACCGGAAGCTGCCACACTTAACAGTAATGCCAATTTGTAAACGAAAAAAACCCATCGCCCTCCGGCGGGTTTCAACCCGCGACCTCGGGAACTAGAGGCTAGTATAGTAACCACTACACCACGGAGGATGAGCATCTTTTTGCAGATAACGTGAAAGCAACACATATTGAAACAAAGGAAATGAATTAAATTTATTAGAATATTAAACTTACGTGAAGTGAATTTATTTTATTTTAAATACACATGTTCATTGTTTGTCAGGGGAATGGATCCCAGTGGACTGCTGCTTTGAACGTATTAAAAGGTATGGGAGAGCTGCGCGCGCCGTTGAGTAAGACCACGAGTCGCTGAAGTATAATGGATACCATATCCGTCCAGTTACCTACGTCACATGTAACCAGCGTGCGGTCGACCAAAACTGTTTCGATATATGCCAGGGGGTTAAAGTTTCCGCAAATATACCCAAAATAAGAATAAATGAATTAGATGTATACAGAAGAGGAGGGATGTTGTAACGGGCGTGCCATCTCTGGAAGATGTCTCAAGTTGGAAGTTTTCAGAAGTTCTCTGCCTGGGTTGCCAGAGTAGAACTGAGAAGAAATGCCCATCCGGCTACCTTTCTGGATATTGTGGGTTAAGGTAATTAATAAACTGAATTCCCTTAAACAACCTTATTTATTTTAACACAATAACTTATCGAGCGGCTAGTAATTGTTCCCCTTTTGGATATTAATGAAGTAATCTATAAGCTATATTTTAGATCTTCCCGCTACCTCAGATTTTTGCTATGGACATAGCTATCTCCCACCCACCACACATGAGTCTTCCGTCTGTTAGCTCACATGAGATAACCGAGCGAGACGGCTCAGGCGGTTTCGTCTGTGGTCCGCATTTGCAAGGTCGTGGATTCGATTCCCATGGCTGACCTTTCTGACCAATGGGTTTTTCGGCGGTTTCCCGGGTCACCAGGCGAATGCTGGGAAGGATATTTGCATCCCCGTATTTCCTGTCCCTCCATTTCATCCCCATTCTCATTTCTCTTCATCTTTTGTCCGTTGGTTTCTTTCAGGGTTGGAAGTGTTGGCGATGGTGCTTCGGTGCAGTGTGGCAGTGGAAAAGGGCACTCTTTGTGCCCCTCTCCGTCCTTCGGATTTCAGCTGGCTGCCGGGGATATCCGATTCCCCTCAAGGGGCACTGGATCCCCTCTGTGCTGTCTGTCATCTGCCGGGGAGTCCTATCTGGAAACTTAGAGACCCTGCCATTCCTGTGCTGTCACTCCTGGTTCCGGCCATTTGTGTCTCCTCTTGCCTCATTCTTCCTCCCGGGGACGACCCCTTATGGGGCATAGGTACAAAATTCCCCATGTGAATCAGTGCGGAGTCCCTCGTAAACCAATCTAATCCAATCCAATCGCATGAGATATATCGAAGAGAGTATGAGTAA
The DNA here is from genome assembly GCA_030765065.1 of Deroplatys truncata. NCBI lineage: Eukaryota > Metazoa > Arthropoda > Insecta > Mantodea > Mantidae > Deroplatys > Deroplatys truncata. The sequence continues at coordinate 65,050,107 of CM060984.1, read as the reverse complement.
ATAAATAAGTCAGTGTTGAAATCTGGGGCATGTCTTCCTTTTATATCCTTCTGCTATGACGCTACCTTCTCGCCTTTTTTTGTAAACTATATTCTTAGTTGTGATTTACTTGATGTGCTATGAGAACAATTATCCAAGTTTAGAAGTCAAGTTTCTGTCTGGCTCCTTTGGTAAAACCCACCATCTTTGTCTCACTCACAAACTCTGGTTTCTTCAACTAACTCCTTTTTCAAATCGGATTTCAGCTGGCTGCCGGGGGTACCCGAGTCCCCCCTCAGTGCTGTCTGTCGTCTGCCGGGGAGTCCTATCTGGAAACTTAGAGACCCTGTCATTCCTGTGCTGTCACTCCTGGTTCCGGCCATCTGTGTCTCCTCTTGCCTCATTATTCCTCCCGGGGGCGACCCCAAATGGGGCGTAGGTACAAAATTCCCTATGTGGATCAGTGCCAAGTCCCTCGTAAACCAATCCAATCCAATCGCATGAGATATATCGAAGAGAGTATAAGCAAATAAATAAGTCAGTGTTGAAATCTGGGGCATGTCTTCCTTTTATATCCTTGTGCTATGACGCTACCTTCTCGCCTTTTTTTGTAAACTATATTCTTAGTTGTGATTTACTTGATGTGCTATGAGAACAATTTTAGAAGTCAAGTTTCTGTCTGGCTCCTTTGGTAAAACTCACCATCTTTGTCTCACTCACAAACTCTGGTTTCTCCAACTACTTTTTCAAATCACTTCACTTTCCATCAATTATAGCTCCTATCTCCGTCCTTGCCTTCATCTCTCTGTCTCTGTTTGTGTTGCTTTGCCTAATCCTGTGTACATTAGCGTGTGTGTGTTGGTAGACATTTGACCCTGCTGCTAGCTTGCTTCTTTGCTAATTACAATGTTCGCTTACATATGACTACATTTTATGATTCAAGTTATTCAAGTATTGTATTACATTGTAGATTATATGCCAATCTTAATTATTGATGCCCGTTGTTTACAGTTGTTTGCCCTGTCGGGTGTATGTCCCCCTCACTTTCGTGTTTCTTTTCTATTTATAACATATGTGCCGCTTTTACATTGCACTCTCGATTCTTTCAGCGTACGGATGGAAACCGGAAAGCTATAAATAACAGCCGGAGCTGTGGAACATTAAAGACAAAGATTACAGGAACAAGAGTTCAGATATTTCGAAAGCATTTCGTAAAATAAATTCGCGAAATCCTAAGGCAAAACGCTGCGTTGCTGATGTAATTTAAAGGACGCGACAGGAAAGATAGTTTGGTGCGAAGATAAAATGGTGCCAAAAAGCAAAGGATAAGAGCAAAGCGTGGTTTTATTCCTAATGTTTTCCGGAGATTCGCATTTTTATTTTTAGAATACTCGTGAAACTGTTCTTTATAAGCGTTCTGCGTCTGCAGTCATGCAAAACTGTGAAACAAATAGCGGCCTTTCACAGACACGCTGAAGACAACTGGAAGACATGGCCTTAAAATATGGGCTCTCTTTTTACTTTCTCTACCACGTACACAGTAGGTAGAGAAGATATTACATTCCACTCAAAAATTCGATACCGAGATTTCACCGGAAATACATGTTTTCAAACACCCTGAATCCAAAAAAAGCATTATAAGAAAAATATCGGTGTGTGTCTGAACAGCCTATCTAAAATGTCGGATAAATACCAAACGTTTAAGTTTAGTACCCTCCAAAGATGCGACACAAAGATTTTCAATAAAATCCATCAAACTACACTTTACATGGAGCGTTTTTTGAATTTTTTTATTTTCTAAAAGTGACTTAACAATTTTAATTAAACTACAATACATGAAAGATATTTACATGACAAATAAAATTTATATCTTGAGGTTTTCTGGGAATAGCCTGTGAAGTCCTCTTCATTCGGGAGGAATTTTGTATAATCGTATATACCTGGATGGCGCCGTGGCCAAGTGGTTAGACCGCTCGCCTCTCACCGAGGCGGCCCGGGTTCAATCCCAGGGACCCGCATGTGGGATTTGTGGTGGACAAAGCGGCGTTTGGGCGGGTTTTCTGCGGGTTCTCCGGTTTCCCCCGCCATTCATTCCACCAGCTGCTCCATCATCACCTTTTCTTTCATCCATTTCACCATCATTTCGTTTCATCTACTTCCTTCCTCCCATACCAGGCATCGGGCTGATCACCCATCTTGAATATTCTGTCTGATCCATGAGTGTGTGCTTCTCGCACCCACTTGTAAGTCCTGGGGGTGTAAGTCCTACATACAAGGAGGTTAAGCAGAAGAGTGTATAACTGGTAAACGTTAAGGGATAGAGAAAACGTAGTACACAAAACACGTAGTTCTCTTTAAAACACACAAGAATTTATTTCAAATAAGTTCTTTGCTGTATAAGCCATTTATGAGATATCCTTATTAAACGTTCGAATTGTGCATTTTTGGGTCATTTTCTTAAAAGTCTGTCAACATTCAGTTGCTTCTCGCGTTTGCATGGAAACAGTATGGAATTTTAAGGCCAGTATATAGCGTCCAGTTTTTAAACATTTGACTATCGCTGTCTCTTTGCATCTATAACGAAACATGTAATGTAGCTATTTCTGCCAAGGTTTAATTTCATTAAAATGTAGTAAATAGAAAAATAAGATTTAATAAGAATAGTTTGTGGACCCACTAATGTACGATGGAGGGCAGAGAAAGTAATGTGAATGTGTCGCATCAGGTTTTATTTTTACGTTCTCTAGTCTTTATAGTAAGTAGGGGAAGTATTGTATTCCACCCAAAAATTTGATACCGAGAATTTACTGGAAATACATGTTTTGAGGCCCTATGAATGCCAAAAGAACATTTTTGGAAACATGTCCGTGTGTGTGTGTGTCTGTGTCTGTCTGTCTGTGAACAGCATAACTCAGAAACGAACAGTCAGATAAACACCAAACTTGGTATTTAGGTTCAGTATCTTTCAGAGATGCGACACGAAGGTTTTCAAGAAAATCCCCCTACCCCAGATTTTCCTTTACATAGAACACTTTTCGAAAATTTTAGTTTTCTAAAAAATGGGTCTAACGATTTTGATTAAAATATCATATGTTTAAGATATTTTCATGACAAATAAAATGTATATCTTGAATTTTCTATGAACGTCTCCAAAAGTATTCTTCATTGTGAACGAATTTTGCATAACTGGTAAACCATAAGAGATAGACAAATTTTACTACACAAAAAATGTAGATCGCGTTAAAATACACAATTTATGTCATATACATTTTTTAGTTGAGTGAACCATTTTCGAGATATTGCTTGTTATTCCCTTAAATTTTTCAATACTTATTTTCTCAAATGGGAATTCCTTATTCATTTTTTTGTCTTGGATATGCAAAGAGTATTAATCTGTGGTAAAGAGAATGGTGCTGCACCTAGCAACCAGCTATTAAGAGATATGTGTATGCTTAAAGGCTACTGTATTTCTATATTCCCTTGCAAATACAAAACAAGGAGAACATAGTACGCCTTAAGCGATAGTCGAATATTTTTAGAACTGGTCGCTATGTGTAAAATGTAATTCTCTTTGCATGTCATAAGATCGTTTCTGCAAATGTTTATCTCGATTAATATGAAATAGATGGAGAATAAGAGTTTGTAAAATAGTTTGTACAAGAGTAGAGAAAGTCATGTGAGTGTAACACATCAGAGTTTTAGAAAAAGGTCCCTGTGTGTGTTGTGTGTGTTATTAGTCTGTCTGTCCGTCTCTCCGTGAACAGCATAACTCAAAAACGATAAGTCGGATGCATACCCAACTTGGTATTTAAGTTCAGTACCTTTCAAAGATGCGACAGAAAGGTTTTCAAGAAAATCCCCCACCCCAAACTAATCTTTATGTGGACCATTTTTCGAAACTTCTGATTTTCTCAAAATGGCTAATGATTTTTATTAAAATACCACACATTAAACATATTTAGTGACAAAATGTTTATCTTAAATTTTCTGAAAAAGCCTGTGAAGTCCTCTTCATTCCGAAGGGATTTTATATAATATTGTATAACTGATAAACGTTAAGCGATAAACGAAAACATACAACACAAAAATGTAGATCTTTTTTAAAAGCCATAATTTATTTCAAATAACATTATTATGGCATAAGCCATTTCCTATATATCTCATTAATGTTTCGAATTGTTCAATGCTTAGTTATTCTTTAAAGTCCTGTCAATTTTCAGTTGTTTCTTCCGATGTCATGGAAAGAATTTTAAGGCGTCCAGTTTTGAAACATTTGACTATCTCTATTCCTTTAGTATCTTTAAAGAAATGTGTAATGCTGCTATTTCTGCAATGGTTTATCTTACTTAAAATGAAGTAGGCAGAAAAATAAGTTTTTGTAAGATAGGTTCTTATACCCAGTAATAAATTATACAGCGTAGATAAGGTCATGCGAATGTAACACGTTAGATTTTTATAACGTTAACATGACCCTCTCTAGTATTGCCAATTAACAGGTATTCCGTGTTATCACTCGTATATAAAGCTCATGTTCTTATATAATTAGCTATAGGAAGCGAGCATAAAACCTAGTACATAGAGGTATGCAGTAAAAGTATAGCACCCAAAGTTCAGTATCGAGATTTAATCGGAAATAAACGTTTTGAGGCCCCTTAAATAGAAACACCATTTTTAGAAAAAGATCCGTGTATGTCGTGTGAACAGCATAATTCAAAAACGAAATATGGGATAATCAACAAAAATGGTTGATCTTTTCCTTGTTATTTGCAAATTGTCAATATGCAAACTGAAAATATTGTGAAACAGAACCTTGATATGCGTAAATTAATGAATGAAACTGTCTGGTACTTTAAATGCTGACAATTTTTCAGCATCCAACTACTGTGATTCTCCCTCCCCCATAAAAAAACCCTGTTGGGATTTGTTAAATATACCATCTCGTGACAAAAATACTCTTTTCAGTGTGTGTTTATTTTCGCAGAAACAACAGAATCTGCATGCTACTTTAAAAAGCAAGCAGGAATATACTGCTTTTTCACAGTGATTGCTATTCACACTGGTTTATAGTTCCGTGTTAAACATCAGTGACGACATGTAATTGTTATTTATACCCCCATTACATCACTGACTGTCCAGATGCTTCATTTGCATGCATCATGTACGGGTGTGTAAACAGATAGACATCTTTGTGACGTTTAGTAGAGAACTGATCAAAACATAACCCAACATGCTTCAAACACTTTGCATGTAAATGAAATGAAATTAACTGGAGCGAATTCGAAGATTCTGGCCATGAACATCTATACTTCTTCTTACTTTGCATCTTATAAGAATTGATTATTATGTAGCTTTCCTCTGTCATTAAACCCGTAACGTTTTGGGTGAACTCTCGCAGATTTTCTTAGGGCGATTCTACGTGTCTTGGATAAATTCCGCAAGAAGAGTTCCTTGCGTTTCGAATTTGAAAGAGGTCATTTATCTGTCATTTTATTTTCTTTCTCAGCTATGCATTGGCAAAATAGAAACACGGGTATAATAAGATCCTAAAGCTGTGGGTTGAATTTTGTAGCTTGCTTTGTAACCTAAAAATTCCTCAATAGCTACGCTATGTAATCAGAGGTGTACTCTACGAGCAGGATGGCACAGGTGGCAACTTCTGTAGTCCGCGTTCGGGAGGTCCCAGGCTGGATTCCCGGTGGGCGCCCACTCTGTTTTGTGGATTTTCCTCTGGTTTCTAGGCGAATGCCAGGATGGTGTATTCTACTATGATTTCCCAGTTCCCCCTTTTCCTCTCATTTCATCTCTCCCTTTCACGTTTGAGGTGTGTTTTCAGGTCCTACGGTGCTGGCGGTGAGGGCAGATGGCGTGGATGCCTGCGTATTGTAAAGATTTCTCCCCGTGAATGCCAGAGTGCGTTCTCCCGCCCGTTAGAGTCGCTTCGTCACCTCTTGTGATTCTTCGCCTCTACTGGAGTTCAAATCGGAGATATTAGGGACTTCTGCGCGTCTCTCATCCCTGTCCCCCGGAAGGTGTAGTCACAATAGATCAAGTTGCTCGCAGTGTGCGAGGTGTCTTCATTCTATAAACACATCCTACATCCTACAGGTGTATCTAAATCTATTTCTTACCCACATTATTTAAATAAAGGTACCTAGGAAGTGTTCGGATCCAGGGTATGGGATGACAACAAGACCGATACAAGGTAAAGGACTGCTCCCCAAGCATTTGTTCATACCAGTCAAATCCGGGTATGCTGGGTTTAATTAACGAGTGTTTGCCACCAGACAATACCCACTATCATATCCAGCATGGACACACAAAATTCCCATACTAAGAAGTTTTCACAAACACGAGTTCACACAAATGACGTAGGTATTGGGGGGTAGCAATAAGGCAAATTATCTGAACATAATTGCATAGCAGATTTGTCCCATTTAGCTCGATCATTACAGCTCTTCACCTCACGGTTGGCTAGCCATTAAACAACACAACAGGACTATGAATAATTCCCGTGATGCCTCAAATAGCCCCTCACGAAATATAAGATAAACTTTGAATACGTTAACACTTTACATAAACTCTTAACAAATTAATAATTTAGGTAAAAGCTGGACATATTAACAATTTAAATGAACTCCGAATAACTTAACATTTTGAATACAGCTAAACAAACACACAGAATTAAAGTTAATTAGATATTGCCTAAAACGGCCAAAGCAACTCGCATGCTACATATAAAATAATCTGATGTCATACATTCACATTCTTAATAAAGCTTATTTTTGTACCTACTGCATTTTACTCCAAATAAACTCTTGCAGAAATAGCTACATTAACATTTCGTAATAGATACAACGGGAACAGCGACAATCGCAATATGCTGACTTTAAAATTCCACACTGTTTCAATGGAATCGCGAGATACAACTGAATGTTTACGATACAGGCCGGGAGAGAGCGTGAGTTATCTTTGTTTATCTCCGACTGTTCAACGTGACCTCCTGATAACTTTGGGCCACAGCCGCGCGTCACGATATATTAATCACATGGTGTTTTAATCAGAATTATAGAGACTTTTTGAGAAAATCAAAAACTGCACAGGACTGTATAGTACGCGCATGCAATGGTTAGTTTCTTATCGTGTACCAGTACTCATTAGTTGAGACAGTACGCACACACTTGTAGTGTGAGTTACATTTAAGTTTGACTGGCAGATGAGGATGTTTCATAAAGTCAGATTTCATTGTGTTCACGCAGCGGTCGTTATTATACTGCATCTGCGACCACATTTTCCTAACCTCAAAATCTACTGTACAGTTCTCTGCACATTGTTTTTCCGCACCCTGTATACTACGGTGAACATGTAGCTCTATGACTCATTTTGACAAATAGTGCGATAACTTGAAAATAAGAAAAGATGGAGCTTAATGCTTGTTCAGGTATGCCTTCAAATAATTTAAAGCTTCTCTTATCATTATTTAAAACTGAAAATAAACGATTTTGTTTACTGTAACGAGTTAGTGTCCAAAGAGCTAGGACAGGCTTGAAGGTGTAATCAGTAATGAAAAATTGCCACGGGCACTATTCCAAGCTATTACCATCCGGGCGGTGCCGATGTTTGCCCAGCGGAGACTAAAAATCAATGATCGTGTTTGGCTAATGTGATTATCCAGATATTAACTTTTATGCTTGTTAACTACGGCACACTCTATTTCCAAATTTTCCTAACAAGCGCTATTATATTGTTACGATTCCCACCCTGATAAATTTTTACTTTCTCTACCACGTATAGTACGTAGAAAAAGTAGGAAAGTAACTCCATACTGAAATCTTACTTGAAATACATGTTTTGAAGCGCCCTGAATCCAAATAAAGCATTTTTGGAAACATGTCTGTGTGTGTCTGTCTGTGAGCAGCAGAACTCAAAATGAAAAGTCGGAACAACACCAAACTTGGTATTCAGGTTCAGTACCTTCCAAAGGTACGACAGGAAGATTTTCAAGGAAATCCCCCCACCCCAGATTACCCTTTACATGGAAAATTTTCGAAAATTTTAATATTCTAAAAAATGGCTCTAACGATTTTGAATAAAATATCACATGTTTAAGATATTTTCATGACAAATGAAATGTATATCTCGAATTTTCTGGGAATGTCTCCAAAAGTGTTCTTCATTGTGAACGACTTTTGCATAACTGGTAAACCATAAGAGATAAACAAACTTTTACTACACAAAAAATGTAGATCGCGTTAAAATACACAACTTATGTCATATACTTTTTTTGTTGTTGAGTTAACCATTTTCGAGATATTGCTTGTTATTCCCTTAAATTTTCCAATACTTATACTCATTCTAAAATTCGTTATTAATATTTTTTATGTCCTGGACATGCAAAGAGAATGGAATGCGCCACATAGCAACCGCGCTATGCGGTTAAAACCTACGATCGCTTAAAACCTACCAATTCCCCTTGCATCTGCAAGAAAATTAGCAATAAGATTAACATCTCGATTAACATGTAGCATATGGAGAATAAGCGTTTGTAAAAATAGTTTGTACAAGAGTAGAGAAAGTCATGTGAGTGTAACACATCAGATTTTTACTTTCTCAACTACGTATAGTAAGTAGGGGAAGTATTGTATTCCACCCAAAAATTCGATACCGAGATTTCACCGGAAATACATGTTTTGAGACCCCTGAATCCAAAAATAGCATTTTTGTAAAATGTCCGTGTGTGTGTGTGTGTCTGTATGTGTGTCTGTGTGTGTGTCTGTGAACAGCATAACTCAGAAATGAACAGTCGGATAAACACCAAACTTGGTATTTAGGTTCAGTATCTTCCAGAGATGCGACAAGAAGGTTTTCAAAAAAATCTCCCCCACTCCAGATTATCCTGTACATGGAACATTTTTCAAAAAATTTAATTTTCTCAAAAACTACTCTAACGATTTTGATTAAAATATCATATGTTTAAGATATTTTCATGACAAATGAAATGTATATCTTGAATTTTTTGGGAATGACTAAAAGTATTCATCATTGTGAACGACTTTTGCATAACTGGTAAACCATATGAGATGACAAAATTTTACTACACCAAAAATGTAGACCGCGTTAAAATACACAATTTATGTCATATAGATTTGTTTTTGTTGAGTGAACCATTTTCGAGATATTGCTTGCTATTCCTGTAAATTTTCCAGTACACTTTTTCTCAAATGAGAATTCGTTATTCATTTTTTTTTTGTCCTGGTAATGCAAAGAGAATGGAATACTCCACATAGCAACCGGCGCTTAAAATATTTGACTATCGCTTAAAGCCTACCAATTCCCCTTGCATCTACAAGAAAATTAGCAAGAAGATTAACATCTCGATTAACATGAAGCATATGGAGAATAAGCGTTTGTAAAATTAGTTTGTATAAGATTAGAAAAAGTCATGTGAGTGTAACACATCAAATATTTTTTTCATTCGTTAATCTAACCCATCTTTTTATCCTTGAGAGATCTCAAAAATAGCATTTTTGTAGCCTGATTATGACCTTTAGTTTTGTTTTAAAACCAAAATTTTACGCCCATAAAGCATTAATGGGAAATGATATTCTTACTTCTTCAGTAACTACCCTTTAAAAACAATCATTTATCTTATAAACAACAATTTAGATCCTTAGTAGTATTAAAGTGCTGTTCTTATCATCGTAAAATAAATAGCTTCTAGAAAGCCGCTCGTTTCTATCAGAAAATATTATTTACAGAAAATCTGTTCAAAGTAAAAATATAGGTAAAAGAACTCGCACATGTTTGCAAATAAAGAAACCACGGGCTTGTATATACGCAAGCTGCAATCTTTAATAGAGCTATGAATTTTTAGATCAAAGTTTTCCCTAAAAGATGAGCTAAATATTAGACTTTTCTATAAAGAGAATAGGAATTATGATTTTTTTCTGTGAAGTTTTGAGAACTTAGACTGCAAATGTCAATTACAGCAAATTTTAAAAATATGTTTAAAATACTAGTATTGTGTTTATATAACGTTGAAAAGTAATTACAACAATTGTACGACTGCATTAAAAAATTAACAACTCCTTTTTTAGGCAATTTTAACCATTATATTTCCCCATAAATCATTCATGAAAGGTATAATAATAGGGCAGAAACAAGATTTGAAACTTGAAGATGGAGTTATCAAACAATGTGATTAATACAATTATTTGGGTGTTAAAATAACAAATGATGGAAACATTATACTGAACCTAAACAGCGAATAAGGAAAAAGAATGGAATATTATGGGAGAAACAGATAATAAAAGAAACATGAAGAAAAATCTGATGTGATCATTCTCATGACTTTCTCTACCTTCTATTGTTTATTAGTGGGTACACAAACTAGTCTTACTAAAGACTATTTTTATACCTAGCTCATTCTAATCCAAATAAACATAAATAGCTACATTACACATTTCGTTATATATACTAAGAGAACAGTGACAGTCAATTGTTTAAGAACTGGACGCTATACGCTGGCTTTAAAATTCATACTGTTTCAACGGTATTGCGAGAAACAACTGAATGTTGACAAGACTAAAAAAATCTGATGTGTTACACTCGCATCACTTTCTCTACTCTTGTACAAACTATTTATTCAAACGCTTATTCTCCATCTACTTCATGTTAATCGAGATAAACATTTGCAGAGTCTATCTTATTGCTAATTTTCTTGTAGATGTAAGGGGAATATATATTTACAACAGCAATTTGGAAATACAGTAGCCTTTAAGCACATACATATCTCTTAATAGCTGGTTGCTACGTGCAGCACCATTCCCTTTGCCACAGATTAATACTCTTTGCATATCCAAGGCAAAATATGAATAACGAATTCCCATTTGAGAAAATAAGTATTGAAAAATTTAAGGGAATAACAAGCAATATCTCGAAAATGGTTCACTCAACAAAAAAATGTATATGACATAAATTGTGTATTTTAACGCGATCTACATTTTTTGTGTAGTAACATTTTGTTTATCTCTTATGGTTTACCAGTTATGCAAAAGTCGTTCACAATGAAGAATACTTTTGGAGACATTCCCAGGAAATTCAAGATATACATTTTATTTGTCATAAAAATATCTTAAACATATGATACTTTAATTAAAATCGTTAGAGCCATTTTTGAGAAAATTAAAATTTTCGAAAACTCTTCCATGTAAAGGGTAATCTGGGGGTGGGGAGATTTTCTTGAAAACTTTCGTGTCGCATCTCTGGAAGATACTGAACCTAAATACCAAGTGTGGTGTTCATCCGACTGTTCGTTTCTGAGTTATGCTGCTCACAGACAGACAGAACAGACATACAGACACACAGACACACACACGGACATGTTTCCAAAAATGCTTTTTTTGTATTCAGGGGGTCTCAAAACATGTATTTCCGGTGAAATCTCGGTATCGATTTTTTGGGTGGAATACAATACTTCCCCTACTTACTATACGTAGTAGAGAAAGTAAAAATGGCTGAACAATTGGAACCATTAATAACGGATATCTTGGAAATAGCTGATGACACAAAATGTTATTTCAAATAAACAGTTTTTTAAAGAAATTTGCTTGTGTAATCTATTTTTGTCTATGGTTTAACGTTTACCAGTTATACAAGATTATATAACAATCCTTCCGAATGAAGAGGACTTCACAGGCAATTCCCAGGAAATTAAAGATATACATTTTATTTTTATTTAAATGTCTTTAATACATGGTATTTTAATCAACCTCAAAATGTTTTTTTTTTATTCAGGGTGCCCCAAAATACGTGTTTCCGTTGAAATTTCGGTATCGAATTTTTTAGTAGAATACAATACCTCTTTTACCTACTATGTACGTGGTAGAGAAGGTAAACATTTACAATTCTATTGTTAGAAGTACGACTTTATTCAGTATTTGTTTACCCTCCTCTTATGTAGGACTTACACCCCCAGGACTTACAAGCGGATGCCTCGGGTCAGAGGCCCGTCGAGGAGCAGACACTCATGGATCAGACAGAGCATCCAGGATGGCTAATCAGCCCGATGCCTGGTATGGTATGAAGGAAGTAGATGAAATGAAATGTTGGTGAAATGGATGAAAGGAAATGTGATGATGGAGCAGTTAGTGGAATGAATGGCGGTGAAATCGGAGAACCCGGAGAAAACCCGCTCAGACGCCGCTTCGTCCACCACAAATCCCACATGCAGGTCCCTGGGATTGAACCCGGGCCGCCTCGGTGGGAGGCGAGCGGTCTAACCACTCGGCCACGGCGCCGTCAAGTACGATATACGCCTCAGAAATATTGTAGTTCAAAAGTATTTACCAACAAAAATTTATGGCAATGGATTATTGGTGGTGCTTATCTCGAATATCTAGGAGAGATACAATTAAGAATGAGAGAATAAGACAGAAAATGGATATTGAAAGGGATATATTTTATAATATTTCTACGAAACAATTAATATGGTATGGACATGTGATGGGTAAGGAACAAGATAGGTTACAGAATAGATGCCATCAAGGAGACGAAAAAAGGAGTGACCTCCAAGAACATTGAAGAATAGAGTCATGAAAACCATGAAGGAAATACAATTAAGAGAAGCACAACGGATAAATAGGATAGAACGATTTTTTCATTACGAAAGGATGTTTAGTTTAATATATTTTAGCTATTAGACGATGTTGTAAACATTGTAAAACTGACTAATGAATAAATTTTCGAAATTTATTACTGTCACGGGTGGTATAGTTCATCTTGTATATTCTGGATTTATTAGTACTATTCGTAGAGCAGTCGAAATGAACTCTAATTTATTCCCTTAATTATAAATCTAAACAGCCTGATTGAACCCAAATGTTTAATAACTGACCTTACAACAAACTACATTTATCTGGAAATCCGAAATAATTTTTGCGAATGACTGTACACATCGTTTATATTTACTGGTATTTACATGCACGCACATGTATTAATTGCACTCATGTAAAATTATATCTGTGCGAATTTCTTTATTAACTATATACTGCGTTATGTGATTTAATTCCGTGATTAAATGGGTATTGTAATAAAAGTGGGCATAAACCCAGGACGTATGGCCGTAACTGACAAAATAGTGCATAAAAGCCTTGTAATGCGTAAAGTCGGGCACGTTATGCATGGTTTTGGAGGAGGTCGTTTTTTGATACTGCGTCATCATGGTTAGGGGTCAGAGGGGATTTCCGATTTCTAATCGCCTATAAGAGCGTTATTAGGGCGCATCCTTCACCCTTAGTGGAGATGTCGTCCTCCGGGTGTAGTGGTTACCATGCTAACTTCTAGTTCCCGAGTTTGTGGGTTCAAACCCGGCGGAGGGCGATGGATTTTTTCGGGCGTAAAAATCCTTAGCATGGCTTCCTTCGGAAGGGAAGTAAAGCTGGTGGTCCCGTGTGGTAGATTTACGGCACGTAAAAGAACCTCAAGCCTTATAAAGAGACCTCTGAGGAAAATTACCGGTCTTTCTCGCCCAATACAGAATAGGACGCTAAGAATCATTGGAGTTAAAGAGCGTCCATAAATAAAAAAAAACTCAATTAACTTATTGGAGAAGGAGGAAGGGGGCTATAGCTTGCCCATTTAAGAGCATGTAAATAGCTAGGAAACGCTAATTTATATAGGGTCCTATAACTGATTTGGAGGACTAAAATAAAATGCTAACAGGCAATTGCTGTATATTTGCGATTAACCACACGAAAGAGGTGTCTCCACCGTATTAAAAGGAGACACAAGTTACCTCTCATTCTCTTTTCTAGTTGAAGGAGGTGGCCATTACTCACCTAAACTATTTGTTATTAGCAATTCAGTCGACAGAACTATCATAGGTATGCTTATTGGTCCGATACACAGCACTGGGCGTGAGAGCACCAGCCAATAAAATGCAGTCGTGACGGCATGAAGTTCCCTAGAGACGATAAGAATAGCGATTTGGCCAGGGAAGACGTGTTGATTTCTTCTTGTCGTTACAGTACTACATTTTGCAGATCTCAGCGTCGCTAGTAAATGCAACTCAGGACGGAATGTTTCCTTTACCTGACTGTCCTTTCGATGCCCCGCCCACTTGTCCTGTGACTGTATAGTTCCTTTTCGCACCCCACGACGTAGTAAGTACGTAGGCGTTTTCATGGTTTCCCTCAGTTGCTGAGGTATTTAATACCACGACCCAAAGTTCCGCCTTAGATCTAAAGCAATAGTAAAAAATGAAAATAGAAGGTAAAAGTGAATGCTTTCCCATGTATCCACAGATAATGAAATCAGGTAGTATGGACGGCAGGCACCCTAATGCCATCTGCCGCCACGTGAAGAAGCATTGGACTAAGAAGTTGCCTGGACTAAGATTCTGTGGGCGTGTGCGAAAGCTACAATCTGCCGTCAAGTATAGAACCAGAGGTACGGTTGCTAGCACTCCGGACTGTGTGACGAAGCAAGATGGTATGGTACAGGGATGAAACCTAGAAGGATAACTTTCCGCCATACACCGATCCATAGGGTATCTCCTAACACATATGATCACGTAATTAAAGCGCCGTAAAATAAATATATAGGCAAAAATAGATTGTGTCTATAATTGTTGTTGGTAGGCTATAAAGCCTCGGTACATGGTGAAGGTTCTGATTGCAAAAAACAGCCGTGTCTTATTCAGGCAATCATAGTAAGAGCACAGATAAAGTGTTTAACTGGACCGGCGAAGCAGGTGAATCGTAACATTCAGTTTTACTTTCGCTACAGGACGTATTGCATTCCACCCAAAAATTCGATACCAAGATTTCACTGGACATATATTTTTGAGGTGTTCTGAAATAAGCATTTTTATAAAAAGGTCAGTTTGTGTGTGTGGTATATAACTCGGTTATATACTGTGGCAGTATTTTATATCACAACAATGTAAATGCCAGAGTGATTGTAGTGTAAATTAACATTATTGCATGACAATGATTTGAGATGTTTGTTAATTATAAGCATTGTTAGGAAATAAGTTTACATGACCTCACTGAAACTGACAATAGGAGCGTGTAACAATGAGCCAGGGTGTGAGTTGTTTATCAATTAGAAGAGACAAACAAATGACGTCAGATTAGCGCGCCTTTCTTTAAAAATGGAGGGAATATCTTCCCTAGAGCATATGTATTCGTAATTTTGATTGGATTTAAAAATAGACGCTAATGTTGGCGCGTTTTATTAACCAATAGCAGCTCGATTATAATCTTTAGGCATATCGGGGTGAGGGAGTATAAAAAGCTAAAGCCAGAGACGGGTTGCTTTGCTGCCATGCCGGCCTGCTTAACTTGACGACCACACAAGCGGTCGCCCAAGTTAAGCAGCATTGGGCTTGGTCACCAAGTGGTCGCTAGTCCGCCCATGATGAAACGCCGAGACCCAGCCAAATGGTAGTGCACAAAGCTAAACCCCGCCCAAAACAGACATACATCAAAAGCTTGTGTATATTCTTTTAAACCTCCTTTATCGCACAGGTAAAGCCGCATACGCGGCTAGGTACTGTGGCGATTATATTCCGCCCAGGTAAACCTGGGCGACCTGTTCTAGATTGCTGGATTGCTGGGTAACGCTCAGTCCATCAGAATCATTCGCGTGTAATACGTCGTTTAGTCCAACAGAAGCACTCGCGGGTAATACGTCGTTCAGTCCAACAGAATCATTCACGCATTACACGTCGTTCAGTCCAACAGAAGCATTCACGCATTACACGTCGTTCAGTCCAACAGAAGCACTCGCGGGTAATACGTCGTTCAGTCCAACAGAATCATACAAAGGTTATACGTCGCTCAGTTCATCAGAATCATTCGCGGCTTACACGTCGCACAGTTTAACAGAATCTCTCGCGTCGTAAAGTTAGTTATAAATGTGAAATACGCGAATTAATAATGTGCAGCAAATAAGTGATTATAGTAACATAAAAAAATATAACAGTTTCAGTTTCATTCTTCAATCAAGAATAATTATGTGAAATGAATAAAGTGTGACGGCAATAAAAGTGTAAAAACAAATTCTTTTATAAGTGTTATCTTTCAGTAATAAATCCTTTCTGTTTACACACCCTGTTTAAGAGATATGCTCGACTGAGAAATAATAGCTAGCCGGAGGACAAAGAACCCAAAACTCAAAGTAGTAAAACAATAACAGGCGCTCAGCAATAAGATAACACGAAGTGACCGCGACAATACCAAACTTTTTATTTAAATTTAACGTTTTGCCAGGATGCGACACGAAGGTTTTCAAGAACATCGCCCCACTCCAAACTACGCTTTACATGAAAAGTTTTTGCTATTTTTTGTTTTCTCAAAAACGACTAACGGATTTGATTCAAATACCATATGATTAAGATATTTAAACAAATAAAATGTTGTGTGCAACGACACGAGTAGCTGAGGTCGTTGAGGCACGGATTCGTGAACGGTAGGTCTGAGGTTTAAATCCCGTCGAGACAATCCTCCCTGATTGAGATTCTTGCTGGGGAGGTCCCTAAATTATGTCTGAACATTTCCTTCCCCAACATCTTTTCCCATTCATTATCATTTCATTTTCTGTTTTATCAGTGTCCACCGTCTGTGGCGCCGTATGCAGTAAGAACGGGCATTAAACACTACTGAAGAAAACAGTTACACATCATGTTACACTCACATGACTTTCTCTACTCCATCCATCTATTCTCCATCTATTTCATATTAATCGAGTTAAACATTTGCAGAAACGATCTTTTGACATGCAAAGAGAATTACATTTTACACACAGCCACCAGTTCTAAATATATTTGACTATCGCTTAAGGAGTACTATGCTCTCCTTGTTTTGTAATTGCAAGGGCAATATAGAAATACAGTAGCCTTTAAGCATAGACAACTCTCTTAATAGCTGGTTGCAACACCATTCTCTTTGCCACAGATTAATACTCTTTGTATATCCAAGACAAACAAAATGAATAACGAATTCCCATTTGAGAAAACAAGTATTGAAAAATTTAAGGGAATAACAAGCAATATCTCGAAAATGGTTCACTCAATAAAAGAAAGTATATGACATAAATTGTGTGTTTTAACGCGATCTACATTTTTTGCGTAGTAAAATTTTGTCTATCTCTTATGGTTTACCAGCTATGCAAAGTTCGTTCACAATGAAGAATACTTTTGGAGACATTCCCAGAAAATTCGAGATATACATTTCATTTGTCATAGAAATATCTTAAACATATGCTATTTTAATCAAAATCGTTAGAGCCATTTGTGAGAAAATTAAAACTTTCGAAAAGTGTTCCATGTAAAGGGTAATCTGGGGTGGGGGGATTTTCTTGAAAACCTTCGTGTTGCATCTCTGGAAGATACTGAACCAAAATACCAAGTTTGGTGTTTATCCGACTGTTCGTTTCTGAATTATGCTGTTCACTGACACACACACGGACATGTTTCCAAAAATGCTTTTTTTTTTGATTAGGGGTCTCAAAACATATATTTCCGGTGAAATCTCGGTATAGAAATTTTGGGTGGAATACAATACTTCCCCTACTTACTATACGTAGTAGAGAAAGTAAAAAAAATATATATTAGCGTGTGAAATCCACTTCATTCTGAAAGACGTTGTATAGCTTATAAACCATAAGAGATAAACAAACAGTAGTTACTTAAAATGTAGCTTTCGTTAAAACACAAATTATGTGAAATATAATTTTTTTATCATAACCATTTCCGAGACATTCTTTATAATTGTTTTGACTGCGAGGTCGCTATTAGATTTTTTCCCTTGTGATTATTCAAAAAGAACCAAATTTGAAAGCTATCACATAGCGATTCGTTTCTAAAAGAATTGACTATTGGTTCCCTTGCCACCTGCAACGAAACGTGCAATAAAACGTTTCTGCAAGCGTTTATCTCGATTAACATGAAGCATTAAAATAAGGAATAACATTTTAGACACTCTTTTTGCGGATAACTAGGTTCTCATATAGCTTAGAGGATGAATTACAGAAGGCTCTATATTGATTAAATATATTATAAAAATTACAATTTTAATATAATCAATCAAGAAAAACCAAAGTTTTAGCATTTAAAGGTTAAGATCCCTTGTCTTGTCTTGTTCAATGCAAATTTCCGTATTTGCTTCGGACTCGCTTCACCCTTGAGCTTATTGTGCTATCTGTAAGGTTTTAAAGCCAATTCATTACACCTGCACCCTTTACCAAGCAATACACTCTCATATCAGATATGGTTTCAAATTCTTCTGCTTATAATTACATTTTCCCCAAAGCAATATATCTCCTTTGAGCCAAGGCCTCACAGGAACATAAATGTACTGGGCTGTTTCAGTTTTCTTTTGAAGTAGATAGTTTGTTGCTGCTACGTATGGAAATCAGTTTGAAGATGATGTATTGAAGGAGTTGTATTATATTTCAACTGTTGGGGAGCCGAACTTGTAGTAGTTGCAACCGCACGTATAGTAAACAGTTGCCCCAAGTTTAAAAAAAAATATTAACTTTGTAATTAAACTGTTTCTTTAAATATTGTAATATTTATGTTTGCCTCGGCTGCGTCAGTATTTATTTTAGAGACATGGATATCTTGGCAGGGTTGTGATGTGACAAGAATGTAGGCTTACACATATTATAATTTTACTTCACTCCTTTTATTAATACTTGATACGATTTAAATAACACTTCACTGATATAGAGAGCTGTGAGATTGTTTTTATTAATTAATTACACTTTTTAACAAGTAAACTTATTTTTCGTCTCACACGAATACATATTATATTTCTTGAGGACACTTTTTGCGTCTGGTTAGTAACGCTGTCTGCAGGCAACTGAACTCTAAATTTGTAAAATTTTCTCCTTTTCAGTTTCCGATTGGCTAATCCTACTCCAATAGAATACCTTCATTTAACTAAAGCTTTTTCTGGTTGATGATTGGCTATTTTATAAATTGTCACTAAAATTACATTGTTGTTACTCCAAGTATCACAAGTAGTACTGTTAAACTATCTTACTCATTATTGACTCAAGGTTACCTCATTGTTACCTCATTGTTTGCAACTTTTAACTTATTATTCTCACAGCTCCTACATTATTAAATTACGTAATACATTCACATAACATCATTACACATGGATACAATAATGTAAGCATATGCAATGACTGTTACATACGTTTTACAAATTATTACATACACATATTGCTTCAAGGTGGGCTGTTATTGAATTTACATATTATATAATTAGACTGAAATTATTTAACTGTTAAAAATACTGCCTCACTTTCTTGCATAATCTGCAATTTAGGTTAACCTGAAACACTCCCAGCGTGTTAAGATGCTTTTTCACAGTAACATGTCCTGTTAGAAATGCAATAATGTTCTCAGCTGAAGTCTGTTGCATATAAGTAAGCTTTCAGCTCTTTTCTTACATGGTTTTCTAAAAAATAGATTACCTTGTTTGTTTCCTGGAGTTCTAAGCCGGGTTTTATGATGTTCTACTTTGGACCAGATCTTAATAGCCTCTCTTAGTAAACATCGAGATGTTCCTAGAGCTGGCTCTGGCTCATAAAGCAGCCCATGAAGTTGCTTCTTGTCTTGCAAGTTATCAACTTTTTTATATCCTTCTATGCCACTATAATCCGGGACCCAGGTAAGCTGAGCTTCATTCTGTTCTGTCAAACTTGTGAGTATATTTAGATAGTATAAAGCTAGCCTTAACATTACCTTATGACTACTTAGAGCCTTAAATGCAGCCTGGCTATCTGAGAAAATAACGATTTGTTTACCAGAGTAAGCCCTCTTTTATGTTCTCATGTATGCGCGAATAATAGCATAAATGCCTGTTTCAAAACCAGTAACATATGCACCAACGGAAAAAACTTTTGCATCTTGGTCGTATGCCCTGAGCCGTTTGTAAATCACATCAAATTTTTCTCAGAAGTTTCAAGAATTTTATTCGTCCACTATTTAGGATTAATAATGACCCTGAAGTTCTTTATAAAGTATTTTAATTGGAATTATATAGTCTGACGGCATTTCTAAAGGTTCGTCTCCTATGTATTTCCTAATTCTTAGTAAACCTAAGTCTATTTCAGGAATTCTCAGTTGCTCAGCGTGTTGCAGTCTATAGAGTGCCATTTTTATCTCCATTACAATAAATGCAATGGAGACAGGTTCAAGAGTGTCTCCATTGCTGCAGTAGGAGATGTTTTTTAAGAGCCAAAATAATTCTGGATGGAGAATCCACTGAACATTTTAATCATGAGGCAGTATTTTTAACACTTAAATGATTTCAGTCTAATTATATAATATATAAATTCAATAACAGCCCGCCTTAAAGCAATATGTGTACGTAACAAGATATAAAAAGTGTATATTACAGTCATTATATAATGTTTATAGTATTGTATACATGTGTAATAATGTTATGTGAATGTATTACGTAATTTAATAATGTAGCAGCTGTGAGAAATAGGTTAAAAGTTGCTAACAATGAGGTAACAATGGGATAATGAGGCAATAATGAATTTGAAAGTTTAATAATGCTACTTGTGGTTCTTGGAAGCAATAATGCAATTTTTGTGACAGCTTATAAAATAGCCAATCAACAACCAGAAAAAGCTTTAGTTAAATGAAGGTATTCTATTGGACTAGAATTAGCGAATCAGAAACTAAAATGAAGCAAAATTTACAAATTCAGAAGTTAGTTGCTTATAGATAGTGTTTCTAACCGGACGCAAGACGCGACCTAGAGAAATTTAATACGTATTTTGTGTGAGAGAAAAAAATATTTTACGTGTTAAAAAGTGCAAATAATAAATAAAAAATCTCACAGCTCTCTCTATCAGTGAAGTGTTATTTAAATCGTGTCAAGCATTAATAAAAGTAGTGAAATAAAATGATAATCTGTGTAAGCCTACATTCTTCAGTCGCACCACTCCCTGATAAGATATTCATGTCTCTAAAAAAATATAAATACTGACGTAACTGGAGCAAACATATATATATAATATTTAAAGAAACAGTCAAATTACAAAGTTAATATTTTTAAACTTGGGGTGAAGACTATCGGAAACTTTTTACCATACGTGCGGTGCAACTACTTCAAGTTCGGCTCCCCAACAGTTGAACTACAATACAACTCCTACTTCAAACTGGTTTTCCATACGTAGCAGCAACAAAACTTCTTCAAATTGGCTCCCAAAGCGTGGGGCAAATAACAATACAACAAAACAAACCTTCTTCTCAATCGTTGTAATTAACTGGGCTGCGATACCTCCTACTTTAAAAAATATGTTTTTAATAAACTTATACATTTAATTATTTATGTGAGACAACTAAGAGGGTGTTAAAAATACTAGAAAAGAAACTAAAGTTTTATACGTTGATGGCAGTTCCCATATTACTATATGGTTGCGGGTTTTGAGTTTTAACTGGAAAAGAAGAAAGATCATAGAGGCAGCCGAAGTGAGATTTGTGGCCGGCTGTACATCTTGGACAGAAGAAATAATGAAGAATTAGAAATAAGTAAAACTGAAGGATAAAATAAATCAGTTTAGAAATAATTGGAAAGAACACGTCCAAAGAATGAAAGAATATCGCATACTAAACATCATATTGGATTACAAACAGAAAGGTAACAGAAACGTTGATAGACCAAAGAAGAAATGTATTTAAATTTTTGATTGTGAACCTATGAGAGCGGAACAGCCTTTAAAAGTCTTAACTCGTGAATGTTGATGATGGCGTCAAGTAATACGCCTTTGTAAGCATCGTTTGTAGAAGAATGATAGAGAATAGCATGCGAATACAGCACATCAGCTTTATAACCACACAATGTATGTCTCAGGACTGCTACAATCTCTGATGGGCAGGCGAACGCTCCCGGCCAACGATGTAAGATCGAAAATCGCCGCTGTTAGCAGCGCATTCCATGTCGTATCACACTTTGCGATCTGTTAGAGGCCACCCGGAATAATGACGTCGTTCTTTGGACAGTAGGAATATAACAGGCTCCAAAACAACTTGAGTTCTGTCGTATGATTCTCAGCTGTAACTTCTATCAGGCCTAAATGTACTCGTTTTAACTGACAATGTTTCACTAGAGGAACTGTGTGATACACAGCTCAATCTTGAATAAATTGGGAAAAGACCATAAGTGGTCAGTCCCTTGTGTTTAAATAGTGCAAACCTTTGAGAGTGGTGGCACGGAAGGTATATTCCCAAATTAAATTATATGTGTAATGTTGAAAGTGTTTATTCTGGAGTTCCATGCCCTGTTTTTACCTTCTCCTGAAATACGAATTTTGAAAACAATTCCATGTGTGTGTCTGAATTTTTTTAACTCAAAAACGAAAAATCGAATAAATACCATACTTAATGTTTAATTTCAGTATTTCTAACGATACCATACAAAGATTTTCAACAAAATCCACCCACCCCAACTTCCCTTTACATGGAACATTTTTCGACATTGGATTTTCTGAAAAATGGCTTTAATGATTTTGATTAAAGTGCCACATATTAAAGATACTTACATAGACAAATAAAACTTAAATCTTGAATATTCTAGAAACAGCCTGTATAGTCCTCTTCATATGGAAGAATTTCGTATAATCCTGCATAACTGGTAAACGTTAAGCGATAGATGAAAATGTACTTCACAAAAAATGTAGATCTCTTTAAAACACACAATTTATTTCAAACAACATTTTTGTGGCATCAGCCATTTGCGAGATATTCGTTAATGGTTTCAATTGTTAAATACTTAGCCATTCTTCTAGCTCTGTCGATTTTAATTTGTTTCTCGCGATGTCATGGAAAGAGCATGGAATTCTAAGGCCAGCGTATGACTTCCAGTTCTTAAACATTTGACTATGGCTATTCCCTTTGTATATACAACGAAATGTGTAATGCAGGTGTTTTCGGAAAGGTTTATCTCGATTAAAATGCGTTATAGGATAGAGAAAGTCATTGAGCGTAATAGATAAGATTTTTAACACTTGTATAATAATAAGTATTAGGTATTTCTATTTGTATCTTCAAGATTCCGTGATAACAAACTTGATTTACGATATGCGAGTTTACGATATGCGAGTTTAGCTACCATATCTTGCTTTAAATAATAAATATATATGTACATGTATTCCAATTATTTTTTATTAATTCAATAAAAGATATATGTTATTAAATTTATTATTATATACTAAAGTATTTTTTTCAAGTGTATATTTATTAATTTAGTTATTTCAAGTAAAATATTTATAGTGAATAATGCAATGTGAATAAACGAACCACTTTTTACGAGGGCTGATCAACAAAGACTGAGACTGGTTTTTTTCACAGATGTTTATTACTCCAATTCAATGTCTACATGATCCTTTTTCAAAGTAGTCCCCTCCTACTTCAATGCACTTTTTATAGCGTCTCTGTCAGTCCTTGAACACGTACTGCAGACCATTCTTTGTCAGGTCCTTGAGAATCGCCTCACTTTTATTGAGCACTTCTTCAGAGTTCTCAAATCGAATACCCCTAAGCTTTATCCTTTAGTGGTGGGAATAAAAAAAGGCACAGGGTGCAAGATCGGGGCTATAAGGTGGATGTGGTACACAGGTAATGTTGAATCGAGCCAGGAACTGCATGATTTGATTTGCGACGTGAGGCCGTGCATTGTCATGATGAAGTCGCCACCCAGTCCGAGAAAGCTCTGGTCGTTTCTTTGCAATGTGCTTCCTCAGTGTAGCCAAAACTGACGTGTAGTATGCTGCTGTAACAGTAGTGAGAGGGGGAACAGCATGCTGGTAATTCATTTTATTACAGTAAAAAATGTGATCACCATCACTTTTCCTGCAGATGGAACAACTTTTGCCTTTTTTGGTGTTGGAGAACCTGGCGATTTCCACACTAAGCTGGCTTGTTTTCCTTCAGGATCATAATGATGCAGCCATGACTCATCACCGGTGATAATCGATTTAAAAAATGCATCACCTCCATTGTCTTGTATGCGAAGTGCACATAGGGTCTACAAAATAGAGCATTACTACCAACCTACCAATACGATAGTGCTGCCACCTATCAACATTATACATAAAAACCCGCTCTTTTCAAATATTTATGTTACAGATACGAAACTATCACGGAAGCTACAGGAAAAAATCAGTCTCAGTCTTTGTTGATCAGCCCTCGTATATAACTTCTACAATACATAAGGGAGCATATGAGGTGGTAATTGACGGAAAATAACGAGTGTGACGCACAATATATGATGAGTCTTCTCAGCCTGCGGATTGAGAAGTTATACAATCTCGGCGTTGTACAGGCTATACCTAAACACTATCCACTGCATCGCGTCGTATCAGTTTCGACCGAAATGACTGCTTTGCACCGCTGTGCATGCAATAACTTGCACTCGTAGCGCAACAGTGTGCGCCCTGGCCTTCAGTGGTGAAGGTCCCAGGTTAAATACTGCCATTGTAGGAACTTTTTATGTTTAGTAATTTAACGAGAACTAATAGTGTCGTTTCACTTAATTAGCTTAATTATGTGAATTTCATTAAAACGCAAATTATTACTTGTTAGAATATGTAAATCCACTTTCTAGTGCATCCGGAAAGAAATCATGATTTGCTAGAACTTTCTCGAAACATGAACAGAAGTGAATAAAAATCTGATGTGTTACACTCACATGACTTTCTCTACTCTTGTACAAACTATTTATACAAACGCTTATTCTCCATATACTTCATGTTAATCGAGATAAACATTTGAAGACTCTATCTTATTGCTAATTTTGTTGTAGATGTAAGGGGAATATATATTTACAAGGGCAATTTGGAATTACAGTAGCCTTTAAGCATATGCATATCTCTTAATAGCTGGTTGCTAGGTGCAGCACCATTCCCTTTGCCACAGATTAATACTCTTTGCATATCCAAGACGAAAAAAAATGAATAACGAATTCCTATTTGAGAAAATAAGTATTGAAAAATTTAAGGGAATAACAAGCAATATCTCGAAAATGGTTCACTCAACAAAAAAAATGTATATGACATAAATTGTGTAATTTAACGCGATATACATTTTTTGTGTAGTAAACTTTTGTCTATCTCTTATGGTTTACCAGTTATACAAAAGACGTTCACAATAAAGAATACTTTTGGAGACATTCCCAGAAAATTCGAGATATACATTTCATTTCTCATGACAGTACCCTAAACATATGATATTTTCATCAAAATCGTTACAGCCATTTTTGAGAAAATTAAAATTTTCGAAAAATCTTCCATGTAAAGGGTACTCTGAGGTGGGGGGATTTTCTTGAAAACCTTCGTGTCGCATCTCTGGAAGATACTGAACCTAAATACCAAGTTTGGTGTTTATCCGACTGTTCGTTTCTGAGTTATGCTGTTCACAGACAGACACACACACAAACACACAGACACACACGGACATGTTTCCAAAAATGCTTTTGTAGGATTCAGTGGGTCTCAAAACATGTATTTCCGGTGAAATCTCGGTATCGAATTTTTGGGTGGAATACAATACTTCCCCTACTTACTATACGTAGTAGAGATGTGTTCGGTTTCTTGTGTCACCATAAAGAAAGTGCTACACTAGTGTATACATTATTACATCTGAAAACAATGCAGTCTAGCAAGCAAGATTTGAAGAAGGTTTTGATGAATGAATGTCTCACGTATGGTACAAAGTTCCGGTAGCCTTTGCCCCAACTATCACTTTCCGGTAGCCTTTGTCCCAACTTTACTTTCCGGTGGCCTTCGCCCCAACTTTTAGGAATCAATTCTGTATTTTAATGTTTTCTTTAAATATTATATAAATTTATGTTTGCTTCGGTTGTGTCAGTATTAATTTGTAGAAACGTGTTCCTCTTAACAGGGAGTGGTGCGACTGAAGAATGTAGGCTTACACAAATTATAATTTTTACTTCACTCCTTTTATTAATCCTTCACACAATTAAATAACACTTCACTGATATACAGAACTGTGAGATTATTTATTAATTACTTGCACTTTTTAAACATGTAAACTTTATAATATCCTCGCCGTAATGAATTTTTGTCTCACACTGGATACGTATTACACTTCTCGAGGACGCATCTCGAGTCCAGTTAGGGACACTGTCTACTAGCAACTGATTTCTACCGCCTGAATTTGCAAATTTCATCTATTTCAAGTCTCTGATTGGCAATTTCTAATCCAATAGAATACTTTTATTTAACTTTCAGGTTTTTCTGGTTGTTGATTGGAAATTTATAAACTGTCTCAATAATTACATTATTTTGCTCCAAGAATTACTAGTAGCATTATTACTTTCCAATTCATTATTGCCTCAAGGTTACCTCATTGTTATCACTTGTTAACAACTTTTGACATATATTCTCACAGCTCCTACATTATTAAATTACGTAATACATCCACATAACGTTATTAAACATCTACATAATAATATAAACATAATACAATGACTGTTACATACATTTTATAGGTTTTTTATACACATATTGCTTTAACGCGGGCTGTTATTATATTATATAATTAGACTGAAATCATTTAAGTGTTAAAATACCTCCTCAGACTCTGCCCTGCGCTGTTATCCCCTCCATTCTCTTAAACATTTCCGCGGCTACCATATAAACGGCACAAGTTTTTAACACGCATAAACTTTTAAGATTAATTTGAAGTTTGGAACTTTATCTAGAAAGTCTAAATATTGTTAATAGCGTCTGTTAAAACTCAGCATATTAACAAAAGCCAGCACAAACAATAATGCTCCTATACGACGATAGTGTTTTGCGTTAAAATAAACATGGTAATATGTTCATTACAAGACTGCGTCTGCGGTAGAGGGGTCAACGGTCTGGCTTCTCAACCCAGAGGTCCCGGTTCGATTTTCGGCCAGAGCAGAGAACTTTTCTTTATCCAGAATCATTCCCTACCCTCCACATAGTCTGGAATTGTGAATGTGGGAGTGGCCGTGATTTGTTTGATAGTTAAAAACCGATAAAAGCAACTTTAAAAAAATCTACAATTCAGCGAGCAATAACAAGTTGTTTTTTAAGTCAAAAACCCGCGAAGAAGTTAGAAGTTAAAAAATTTTCATCACGAGTAAACCATCTAAGATTGTTATAAATACGACAGTGGCGATGAAGGTTAAGCACGCTCCCGTCTCCTGTCTATCCCGCACCCAAGATGAGTTTGTTACGCAAGGAATAGCATTATTGCTTAAATTTCTGACACAAGTTGTTCATAACTCGGTATAAACTTCGAGTCAGAGACAAAGTTTCCTCTTTTAGCTTGGAAATGCCTTTAGGGTCTTCTGGGCCGCACCCACTTCGTGACCATGGAGGACATAAAACGAAGTCCACTAAAGCTTTGCAATGGTTCTTCAAAATGGCGAACCAGCCATCCGGAAATTATTGACAACACTTTATTATATTTCACATAACACATTTTTTATTGGGCAAACGATAAAGTAGTCCAATATAGTCTGTCATAAAAATGTGGTGCTATGGATGACGGGAACGGCGCATACAATGTGCGACATTTTACTAGCAGGGCTGTCTTAAAACTTAAGAAATCTCTACCATACTCTACTGGCAAGGCAATGTAGCACCGAGGAAAACTATTATCGTATTCTGTATTTTTTTAATTACACTTTAAATGTACCTATCGTGTATGAGAGTTGTCATAATCTGATAATCCAACACTAGGACATTTTACCCTTAGTTTAATACATTTAAAGTAGCGAAAATTTGAGGAATAAGCAGCCCTAATGTAAGAAAAATGTGAATTTAATTAATACCCCAGAGTTTTGGAAGGACTGCTTTATTGTATTTTGCCTTAAGTAAGCAATACTATCAAAAATTGAGGCAGTATTTTTAACACTTAAATAATTTCAGTCTAATTATATAATATGTAAATTCAATAATAGCCCGCCTTAAAGCAATATGTGTATGTAACAATATATAAAAAATATATGTTAACAGTCATTGTATATGTTTGTATTATTGTATCCATTTGTAATAATGTTATGTGAATATATTACGTAATTTAATAATGTAGGAGCTGTGAGAATAATAGGTTAAAAGTTGCTAACAATGAGGTAACAATGAGGTAACCTTGAGGCAATAATTAATTTGAAAGTTTAAATGCTACTAGTCACTATTGGAGCAACAATTATGTAAATTTTGAGACAGTTTAAAAAAGCCAATCAACAACCAGAAAAAGCTTTAGTTAAATGAAGATATTATCGGAAGTGTTATTGGATTAGGAATAGCCAATCAGAGACTTGAAATACAGAAATTTACAAGTTTAGGCGGTTGAAATCATTTCATTTGCCTGCAGTAATGTAACCGGATGCGAGATGCGTCCTCGAGAGATTTAATACGTATTCATGTCAGACGAAAAATAAGTTTACGTGTTAAAAAGTGCAATTAATTAATTAAAGAATCTCACAGCTCTCTATATCAGTGAAGTGTTATTTAAATCGTATCAAGCATTAATAAAAGAAGTGAAGTAAAATTATAATCTGTGTAAGCCTACATTCTTAGTCACACTACAACCCTGCTAAGAGAGACGTGTCTCTAACAGTACTGACGCAACCGAGGCAAACATAAATATATAATATTTAAAGAAACAGTCAAATTACAAAGTTAATATTTTTAAACTTAGGACGAAGGCTACCGGAAACCGGGTACCATACGTGTGGGGGCAACAACTTTCAAGTTCGGTTCCCCAACAGTTGAAATATAATACAACTTCTACAACAATATAACTACTTCAAATTGTTGCCCATACGTGGGTAAACAACGTAAAGACAATACATTTGCTCAAATTATATTAAATGTATTCAGTATCAACATTTAAATTTTTACTTTCTCTGTTACCTATAGTAAATGGGGGAAGTATTGTATTCCACACAAATTCTATTTCTGGGATTCCACGGAAATATATGTTTTGAGGCCCCCTGAATCCAAAAAAGCATTCTTAGAAAAAGGTCCGCGCGCGCGGGTGTGTCTGTGGACAGTATAGCTCAAAAACGAAAAGTCTGTTAAACACCACGACACGAAGATTTTCAAGAAAATCCCCCACCCCAAACTATCCTTTACATGGAAAATATTTAGAATTCTTTGATTTTCTAAAAAATCGCCTACGATTTTGATTAAAATACCAATTATTAAGGATATTTATATGACACACGACTTTCTCTACGCTCTATCGCTTATTAGTATTATCCAGACTAATCTTAATAAAGCCCATTTTTCTATCTACTTTATTTTAATAAAAAAAGCGTTTTGCAGCAATAGCTACATAGGTATACACATTTCGATATAGATACAAACCGAACAGCGATAGTCAAATGTTTAAGAACTGGACGGTATACGTTGCCTTAAAATTCCATGCTGTTTCCATACAATCGCGAGAAAAATGGAACGTTGACAGGACTTTAAGAGAACGACCAAGTAATGTACAATTCGAGGCATTAAATACGAATTATCTCAGAAATGGCTTATGCCACAAGAAAACTTATTTAAATAAATCCTATGTTTTAAAGAGATCTACAAATTCTGTGTAGTACGTTTTCGTCTATCGCTTGACGTTTACTAGTTATACAAGATTATACAACTTTTTCCGAATGAAGAGGACTTCATAGACTATTCCTAGAAAATTCAAGATATACATTTTGTTTCTCATGTAAATATCTTTAACATACGTTATTCTAATCAAAGTCACTATAGTCATTTTTTAGAAAATAAAACATATCAAGTAATGTATCTTTGAAGGGTAGTTTGGAGTGGGGATTTTGAAGTAGTTATTGCCTTTACGTTAGTTGCCCCACGCTTTGGGAGCCAATTTGAAGTAGTTTGTTGCTTCACGTATGGAAAGCCAGTTTGAAGTAGGAGTTGTATTGTAGTTAACTGTTGGGGAGCCGAACTTGAAGTAGTTGCAACCGCACGTGTGGTACCCGGTAGCCTTCGTCCCAAATTTAAAAATATTAACTTTGTAATTAGACTGTTTCTTTAAATATTATATATTTATGTTTGTCTCGGTTGCCAGTATTATTGTTAGAGACATGGATTTCTTTGCAGTGAGTAGTGCGGCTAAGAATGTAGGCTTACACAGATTATAATTTTTACTTCACTACATTTATTAATCCTTGACACAATTTAAATAAAACTTCACTGATATAGAGAGCTGTGAGATTCTTTTATTAATTACTTTCACTTTTTAACACGTAAGCTATTTTTCGTCTCACACTGAATACGTATTAAATTTCTCGAGGACGCATCTCGCGTCCGGTAGGAACACTGTCGACAACCAACGCGTTCAGTTATGAGCGCTGTCTACAAGCAACTGACTTGATTTCTACCTCCTAAATTTGTAAATTTCTGTATTTCAATTTCTGATTGGCTAATCCTAGTCCAATAGAACACCTTCATTTAACTAAAGCTTTTACTGGTTGTTGATTGGCTATTTTATAAACTGTCACAAAAATTACTTATTGCTTCCAAGAATGACTAGTAACTTGTTAAACTTTCAAATTCATTATTGCCTCAAGGTTACCTCATTGTTACCTCATTGTTAGCAACTTTTAACCTATTTTTCTCACAGCTCCTACATTATTAAACTACGTAATACATTCACATAACATTATTGAACATGTATACAATAATATAAACAAATAAAATGACTGTTACATACATTTTACAAGTTATTACATACACATATTGCTTTAAGGCGGGCTGTTATTGAATTTACATATTATATAATTAGACTGAAATTATTTAAGTGTTAAAAATACTGCCTCAATTCTCTTGAGAATCCTTGTGTTGCACCTTTTGATGGCACTGAACCTAATATCAATTTTGGTATTGATCCGACTTTTCGTTTGTGAGTTATGCTGTTCACAGACGCACATGGATCTTTTCCTAAAAATGCTGCTGTGGATTCAGGTTACCTCAAAATATGTTTCCGGTATCGAATTTTTGGCTGGTGGAATGCTATACCTTCCCTATCTGCTATATACGTGGTAGAGAAAGTAAAAAGAAACCCAGCCCTGTCTATAAATGTCCTCAGAAATTATTACGGTTCACTTAAAGAGCTCTGTTCTAAAGATTAACTTTATTGAAGTACTTTAACAAGAACAATCTAATAGCAATTTCAGTTTATAACATGTAATGGAAGTGAATCGATTAATCAAAGATGGTCCATTTTCATGAAAGTAAACAATACAGGTCAGTGTACAAATGGTAGTAATTATCTTGCAATCTATAACCACTTCCAACATGGAATACATAGCCTTGCATCAATAAGACAAATCTAGACCTTGCATTCTCCCCTAAACGCGTTTCTCAGAGGGAAAATATTAAACCATAACACAAGCTGAAACACGGAAATTAAAACTAAAGGTATTTATCCATCGTGAATGCAGTTCATGGGATTTGTATTTAAATGAATCACTTTACTGCTAGCTTTTGTCTCACCCTACTTCAAAAGATTCACCACGCCTATATCGATGTACGAGCGGAAGCCTGCGTCGAAAGGGCCTTCAAGTTCAAAGTTACTCCCCCGGGTACAAGATGACTGAGTTGAGCATATACTCTAGCGATCTGTTACACTAGAGAGGCAATCTGATAAAATGTAACTACACAAACCAGTGTGAATAACATTGCAGGTTTTGTTTGACTGGAATACAGACACCGTTGCACATAAATATGATTCCGTAGATTTAGCAACAACGTGTAGTACTTGAAAAAGTTGTAGTTTTGTATGTGAAGAGGGTAATGTCTGGTAATTAAACTAATAAAATCTTCCTCATGCAAGGCTGGAGTTAAATATCTGACATATTCTGCATACTTTATAAGGTAATCTGTCATTAATAAGTTTTCATTTCTACTAAATTGTGAATAACTTAGGCTTGCCCTAATCTTATGTTGCACAGCGGTATTCCAAAAGTTATTCATAAACAAAACTCTAAATGTTTCAAAATTTATTTCACTGTCTGCTAGCATATGTAAGAATTTTAAGGCTTTGTTATCCAAGCATTTTCTAACCAGGATCATTTTTTATGCTTCAGGCACATTCTTCAATTTAAAATATTCTACTAGATCATGAATAAATTGTACTGGACTTGAGGAAAAATTAAAATAACGTAAAGGTAATTAATTGAGCACAGAATAATAGTTTGACATCTGATTTGGTACATGCACATGTGTGTCATCATTATTGTTTTGTGTTTGAGAGGCTGATAATATGATGAAAGCAGTAGCGTCTCCTGTATTATTAGCTGACAAAGGTGATACACTTCTTTCAGCACGTATTATTATCATGCATTTGATTAGCATTTACAGAACTAGTTACATTTGCATTTGCCTTTGGTACACTGGTACTTAAAGTTTCAAAATTATTTCTAAGTTTATCTATTTCTTTGCTAGTTTCTTGTACTTAAACTTTAATTTCATCAATCATTGACATTACTTGTCCTTGCCCTGTTTTTGCTTCTTTAATTGCATTTGCATTTGTTTTAGCCATTTCATGCATTTTACTTATTTCCCCTGTTAAATATATTTGTATTTGCACAAGATCTGCATTTGTATTTTCCACCATTGTTTTTAATTCTTCACGCTGGTTATATAACTTGTTACAAACACCCTGTTTAGTATTAGTAAGCTTCAACTCCATTTCAGTTAGATTTTTATCAATATGACTTGACAATTTGTTCTAGCTGCTTACAACCTTTATTTACTTTTAAATCTATATCATTTTGAAGTGCTTTAGAAGGTTGTTATATTTTGATTTCTAACCTCCTACTTTCAGCTTTGCTTTCTTTCATACAATTTTCTATCTGCTTAGCTAGATCATTTTTTATACTAGATAGCTCTGTATTAGTTTCAGATAACTTATTACTTAACTCTGTACTAGTTTCATTTAGGTTATTTCTTAACTCTTTTCTTAACTCTGTATTAGTTTTAGTTAACTTATTACTTAACTCTACTCTAAGGTCTGTACACCTGAGTTATTATTTTCAGTTAGCTTATTATCAAATTCTACTCTCCTTTCAGATAACTTATTGTTTAAGTCATTACTGGTTTCAGTTATTGTTTTTAGAATACACACTACATTATTTTGTGATAAGTTTTCTTGCTCTTGTTGGCTAGATGTGTGAGGGGTAGTATTTCTTTCTTTTATTGTTCCCTGCACTAGTACATGAAAAGGTGATTGACCTTGCATACTATTTCTCTCTCTTTGTATACCTAACTGTGAATTTACAAATGCTTGTTCTTCTACATATAACCTATTTGTAACCTCTAGCTCTGATTGTAAATTTACATTGTAATCTGTAATGACAGACCTATCTTCTCCTACTTTCATATTTTCATTGTTTTCTGTTTCCATTTTATTGTGTATATTTTATATTGTTATATTTGGTTTGGAATTGCTGAATTTTAATTTTCCACTTCTTAACAACATGACATTTTAATAACAATATATATCTTCTTAATTGTCTTGACAATTATACAAATATATCGTATTGGAAATTTCTGACCTTTTCTCTGCCTGTGTTAGTAAACCTTTATACTCTGGTGTTCCCTCGTAGGTTCTAGTTGAATTGTTGACGGCGTGCCCCGTACTCCTGAAAGAATTTTTGCTGTCCTTGGATGACGTTGTTGTATGATGATTTTGAAGTTCTCTGAAGTTCTCGTAGTGAAGTCTTGTAGTTTCGTCGATTCCGGTAGGTTTATGTCCGTTAATTCTTCTTTTCACCTATTCCTGCCCCACGTTGGACGCCAATTTGTTGAAGTTGTAGCCCCACGTATTGCGGGAGATTGTTTCTAGGAGTGTTTGCCCACACAAAATTTCCGGTGGCCTTCGCCCCAACGTTCACTTTTCCGGTGGCCTTCACCCCCACGTTTAAAAATCAACTTTGTATTTTAATGTTTATTTAAATACTATATATGTATGCCTCGGCTGCGTCAGTAGTAATTTGCAGAAACACGTATCTTTTAGCAGGGGTAGTACGGCTAAATAAGTAGGGTTATACAAATTATAATTGCATTGTACTTTGTTTATTAATCCTTCACACGATTAAATAACACTTCACTGATGTATCCTATTGTAGAACTGTGAGATAATTTTATTATTTGCACTTTTAAACACGTAAACTTTATTTTATTCTCGCCGTAATGAATTTTCATGTCTCACATTGAGTACGTATAAAATCGAACTGCTCGGGAACGCTGTCTTGTAGAGTCTGGCGTCTACCGCCTAAATTCGTGTATTTCCACTATTTCAATTTCTGATTGGCTAATCCTACTCCAATAGAATACTTTTATTTAACTTTTAGCCTTTCTAGTTGTTGATTGGCTATTTATTAACTGTTTTATATATTAATTATTGTTCCAAGAATTATTAGTAGCTTTTATTAAACTTTCCAATTTATTGTTGTCTCAAGGTTACCTCATTGTTACCTCATTGTTAGCAACTTTCAGCTTCTATTCTCACAGCTCCTACATTGTTAAATTACGGAAGACATTCACACAACATTATTATACACGTACATAATAATATAAAGATAATACAATGACTGTTACATACATTTTATATATTATATTATACACATATTGCTTTAAGGCGGGCTGTTATTATATTTTATATTATATAATTAGACTGACATTATTAAAGTGTTAAAAATACTGCCTCATACTTTACTTTGCTTTTATTCCACATAGCCAGTTACTGGCCCTTGCAGACTATATAACACGCTCACTTTCCACCGCATGCATTTAGGGCGATGCACCGAGCGGGGTCGCTTAGGCGGCTCAATTCCCATGGCCGACTTTCCTGACCCATGGGTTTTTCCGGGGTTTCCCTGGCTCACCAGGCAAATGCTGGGAAGGATCATTACATCCCCCGAATTTCCTGTTCCTCCATTTCATTTCCATTCTCAATTCGCTTCACCTTTCATCTGCTTGGTTTCTTTCAGGGTTGCAAGTGTCGACAGGAGGGCTCGGCGTATGCATAACAGGGGAAACGGATACTCTGAGGAAACATTCGTCCCCTGGACCTCAAGCCCACTGTAAGTCCACAGTGGGAGGGAAGCCGGCTGCATTAGCCACCACCGTGGAGTTCAAATTTATAAATGTTAGGAACCCTGACGTGCCTCATGGTCCGACCGCCTTCTGTCTCCTCTTAGCTCATCCCTCCCGGGGGCGCCCCGTTAGGAGCTTAGGTACAGAATATCTGTGTAGACGAGGTGCTAAGCCCACTCCATTTTTAGCCCTATCCTAAACTCGCAATGCTTATGTAAGTGAGAGATGTAGACAGCTAAAGGTAAAGGTAAATATTACGAGGGGCGCTCTAAACCGGGGCAGAGCACCACAAGTAGGTCGCAAAAGCCCTTTTTGCTTCTAACTTGATTCCTGGGAGGGAGGGGTGAGGGGAGAGGTACGATGGGCGGAAGCATGGACGGGGTTCCTAGCAAAGCATCCGACGACGCCCAACCCCACCCACGAGTCCCTAACTCTCGGCGACCCCCCTGGTGGGGCCCACTTCGGAGACAAGTCCTGACTGGGCAGTCTCGATCGACGCCAGGAAAGAAACCTCTACAAAGCGCATATCCACCGCCCAGCCACAACCCGCCGAACAACAGCGCCTGGTCCTAGAAACCTGAAAAAGTTGACATGAAGGAGATGAGGTATACAAGAAATGAAACGGAAAGCCGTGGTGGAAGAACTACCCCAGAACTCACCTGCCGACCCGGGGAAACCACGAAATAATATGGGTCAGAGTGAGGTCGAACCGAGGAATTCCTGAACGCGAGTCACACACGTTACCGCGGTGCCTCCTGGCTCGGTTTGCAGACACTAAGTTACAACTATTAATTCTGTGGTTGGATTTTGTTACAATTGAGGCACTAATCACTAACCAACCCATTTTATTATGGTTATACTTGGTGCCTGAAGATATGAGAGAAATAGGAAGTTTACTTCAAGTAAAGTAATGGCTCATCGGTGCATTGCTACGAGAAATGGCCAGTACCTCTTTATATACATTTGAAAATTTATTACTTTCTCTACTACGTGTAGTAGGTAGGGGGAGTATTATATTCCACCCAAAAATTCGATACCGAGATTTCACCAGAAATACATGTTTTTAGACCCCCTGAATCTAAAAAAAAAAAAAACATTTTTGGAAAAATGTTCGTGTGTGTGTCTGTGTCTGCGAACAGCATAACTCAGAAACAAACATTCAGATAAACACCAAACTTGATATTTAGGTTCAGTGTCTTCCAGAGATGCGATACAAAGGTTTTCGAGAAAATCCCCCCACCCCAGATTACCCTTTACATGGAACATTTTTCGAGAATTTTAATTTTCTTAAAAATGGCTCTAACGATTTTGATTAAAATATCATAATTTTAAGATATTTTCATGACAAATGAAGTATATCTCGAATTTTCTGGGAATGTCTCCAAAAGTATTCTTCATTGTGAACGTCTTTTGCATAACTGGTAAACCATAAGAGATTGACAAAATTTTACTACACAAAAAATGTAGATCGCGTTAAAATACACAATTTATGTCCTACATTTTTTTGTTGAGTGAACCATTTTCGAGATATTCTTGTTATTCCCTTAGATTTTCCAATACTTATACTTTTTCTCAAATTCGTTATTCCAGTTTTACTTTCTCTACTACGTATAGTAAGTAGGGGAAGTATTGTATTCCACCCAAAAATTCCATACCGAGATTTCACCGAAAATACATGTTTTGAGACCCCCTGAATCCAAAAAAATCATTTTTGGAAACATGTCCGTGTGTGTGTCTGTGAACAGCATAACTCAGAAACGAACAGTCGGATAAACGCCAAACTTGGTATTTAGGTTCAATATCTTCCATGAATGAGACACGAAGGTTTTCAAGAAAATCCCCCCACCCCAGAGTTCCCTTTACATGGAAGATTTTTCGAAAATTTTAATTTTCTCAAAAATGGCTCTAACGATTTTGATTAAAATATCATATGTTTAAGATATTTTTATGGCAAATAAAATGTATATCTTGAATTTCCTGGGAATGTCTCCAAAAGTATTCTTTATTGTGAACGACTTTTGCATAACTCGTAAACCATAAGAGATAGACAAAATTTTACTACACAAAAAATGTAGCTCGCGTTAAAATACACAATTTATGTCATATACATTTGTTTTATTGAGTGAACCATTTTCGAGATATTGCTTGTTATTCCCTTAAATTTTCCAATACTTAATACTTTTTCTCAAATTTGTTATTCATTTTTTTATGTCCTAGACATGCAAAGAGACCGGAATGCGCCACATAGCAACCGACGCTTAAAATACTTGACTATCGCCTTATAACCTACCTAATTCCCCTTGCATCTACAAGAAAATTAGCAATAGGATTGACATCTCGATATCTCAATTAACATGAAGCATATTGGAGAATAAACGTTTGTAAAAATAGTTTGTACAAGAGTAGAGAAAGTCATGTGAGTGTAACACATCAGAATTTTTTTGTCCTGGTAATGCAAAGAAAATGGAATACTCCACATAGCAACCACCTCTTAGAGTATTTGACTATAGTCTAAAGCCTAGCAATTCCCCTTACATCTACAAGAAAATTAGCAATAAGATTAACATCTCGATATCTCGATTGACATGAAGCATATGGAGAATAAGCGTTTGTAAAAATAGTTTGTACAAGAGTAGAGAAAGTCATCTGAGTGTAACACATCAGATTTTTCTTAATTACAAATGTAGCGGTCCAAGTTAATTTATCATCCAATACCAAGAAGTTTAACAACAGATAGATACTTTCTGTTTGAAATATTCCTTAAAGTAAACAACATAGATTGAATTTTATGCATACATATTTGGAAACCGTTTAAATGGATCCACTCGACGAAAGAGACTCCACTCCCTCTGTGAATATTTAAATCTTCTCAGCTTCCTAAATGAACCTGTGTATTTCAATAAAGTGGGCATTGAAACCACTTTGCTAATTATCATTATTAAATTACAAGAAAATATGAGCAATAAGATTAACATCTCGATATCTAGATTAACATGAAGCATATGGAGAATAAGTGTTTGTAAAAATAGTTTGTACAAGAGTAGAGAAAGTCATGTGAGTGTAACACATCGGATTTTTTACATCCATTATCCCCCAAACTTTTGTATTTCTAATTCCATTATTCTATTGTATATTCTAATATCATTACTTGTTCTTTAATCCCAACCGCTAGCAATAGCCGGTAGCTATTCTCCGTATCTACCTCATTACACAATTTGCTTCCCCTTTAATTCTACATAATTAATGGGAAGCAAATCATAGCATATCCAGTCTTAATTTAATCCTGGTAGCAACAAAAACAAATGGTTGCAGTCCTCTGTTATTGCTGCAAGCCTTAGAGCACACTTTAGGGTGTGTTTTGCACTTGGAATATAATTCCAATGTAATATTTTACTAGGCAACACCTGTACAATGTGATTACAGCATATAACTATCACAACTATTAGCCTAAAGCATCATTGAATTTATAAAATTCGCTTTCGTCTTTTGGTACCACGGGATGGTGTAGTTCGTCTGCTATACTTTCACGTGCTCACAGTTCTATATACCATCATGTAGACGCCAATGGTTAGTCCGTTAGCAAGAAGGCACCCAAGGGGTAAACCTTTAACTAGTGGAGAGAATAATAAATGGGTTTTGCATGAAGAAAGACCTGTGGAATTTAAAAATGTTAGCAACACGTTTGTGTATATTTCTCTATTTTGAATGGGCGGAGATTAGCAATGGAATCGGATAAGAAGCGCCAATGGTGTGTTGATTTCTAGCGGATGGGCACAGTGCGTTTTATTGACCTCAGGACTTAACTAAGGCCAGATCCAGTATAGTGAAAATTGAAGATTCAATTTTAAACATAATAAGTGATAATATTTCCAAATATATATGCTTAAAGAAGTAAACTGTGTTGCCATTTCAAAGTTGACTCAAATTCATGATGCAGAAATCTACTACAATGTTTAGAAACAATACTTTGGATGCGTGTGTACTAATCTCAGGATTCCCAAAGGAAGGCAGAGAGAAGCGGCTTCATTGAATAAACAAATGCCTAGCTGCAGAGTTTAATGGGACAAGCACGATTCTGAAATTCTGTGGGTCCTTCAATTTTATGTCCTACGCAGTCCGTTATTGACTCGTTTAAAGTTTCTGCTTAATTTGACCAAAACAGGCACCGTAACAAACCGGTTTGTCAGTTCTAAAAGCAGCTTCTAATCTACAAACTGTATCTTTCCAACAAGAGCTTTAGAACTAGCAAATACCGATTTGTCATTATATCACGTTAATGCGTAGCCTGCAGCGTAAGTACAGGTGTTTGCTGGCAGCTTCTCTTCAAATTAGCTCCAAATTAGTTTTGTGTTTCATATGTCGCCAACAAGTCTGTGCAACCGAGCGGGATGGATTAGGAGGTAAAGTCTGTGGCCCGCATTCGGGAAGTCCCAGGTTACAATCCCGCGGGCCGACCAATCTGTCTGAGGGTTTTTCGTAGCTTTCCTCAGTTGACAAGGTAAATACCGGATTGGATATTTAATATCACGAACCAAAGTTCCACCTTAAGTCTAAAACAATAGTAAAATGAAAAGTATTATAGCGAATGCTATGCCATCTATCTACATACAATGTAAGCAGTTAGACTGGACGGCACCCTAACGCCATCTGTACGGCACGAAGCAGAAGATCCGGCTGCCATATGCTGGAGGTCTCTGTGGACACGTGACGAAGCAAGATGGCATTCCCAGGGATGAGACCTAGAAGGCTAACTGTCCAACTTTCTGTGTGGGGGCTGCGGTTGGACTGGACGGCACCCTAATGCCATCTGCACGGCATGAAGCAAGTGGTTACGGATGAGACCTAGAATGCTAACTGTCCGCCTTTATATGGGAGCGATGGTTGGACTGAACGGCACCCTAATGTCGTCTGCACGACACGAAGCAGAAGATTCGGTAGCTATGCGCTAGGGTCTCTGCGACACGTGACGGAGCGGGTGGATACAGGGATGAGACCTAGAAGGCTAACTGTCCATCATATACATTCTAAGAGTTATTCACCAACAGATCCGTCGCGATAACCCCAAGGAGTTAAAGCGACGTAAAATAAAATAGAGTAAAAAAAGTCTCTGCATTTGGGTCAGAATGGTCCTTTATTTTTGATTTTCCTGTTTATTTTCTCTACCATATATCAAGTGGATGCAGAGAGTATTGCACTCCACCCAAAAATTCTATTTCAAGATATGCTGGAAACTGAGGTTTGATTTTTAGAAAAAAAGTCGGTGCTTGCGTCTGAAAAACAAAATATTTGATGAATACAAAATTGATATTGCGACGCGGCGGCTATGGCTCAAGTTATCGGGAGGTCAGCGCATGGCAATGGGAATAAAGAACGATAACTGCCGCTCGCTACCGTAAACACCGGGCACGATATCGGGAGATAACTAGAACCTTTGGAAGCATCTTCTCTCCCTCCTCCAGAATGTGTGTCGAAACAGTTCTAGAATGTTCGAGAATTTGACGCAGTAATTTGTATCACAAAAATGTAAGTGTCAGAGTGATTGTAGTGTGAATATGCATTGTTGTGTGACATTGATTTGAGATGTTTGTTGATTGTAATCATTGTCGAGAAGTGGGTTTATACAGCCTTACTGAAACTGACAATAATA
Source organism: Deroplatys truncata (assembly GCA_030765065.1). Taxonomy (NCBI): domain Eukaryota; kingdom Metazoa; phylum Arthropoda; class Insecta; order Mantodea; family Mantidae; genus Deroplatys; species Deroplatys truncata. The sequence continues at coordinate 65,009,339 of CM060984.1, read as the reverse complement.
GCGTGCAATAATGTAGCGAGGGGGTGAGCTGTTTATCATTATTAGAGACGAGCAAATGACGTCAGAGTGGCGCGTTTTTTTTAGAATTTGCTGGAACATTTTTCCCCAGAGCATATGTTTTCGTAATTTTCATTGGATATAAATATAGATGCTAATGTTGGCGCGTTTTATTAACCAATAGCAGCTCGGTTATAATCTTTAGGCATATTGGGGCGAGGAAGTATAAATTCAGTGTCAGGGTTAAGTTTCATGTAGTTCAACGGAGGCATTCATGGAGTATGCATCGCACACAGTTCAAGGTTACGCGTCGCAAAGTTATGAAAAATCTCTCGTGTCGTAAAGTTAATTACACAAAAAGTTGAAGTACGCGAATTAATAATGTGCAGTAAATAAGTTATTATAACAGTTTCAGTTTGGCGAGTGTCAAGATTAATATGTGAAAATGAATAATGTGTTACGACAATAAAAGTGTAAAACAAATTCTTTTATCAGTGTTATCTTTGGATAAAAAAATTCTTTCCGTTTACACACCTGTATAAGATAAGTGCTTGACCGAAAAATAATAGCTAGGACAGTGAATCCAAAATTAAATACAATAACAGGCGCTCAGTAAAAGATAACACGAAGTGACCGTGACAAATTGTCTTTCATACGTGCGGCAGATAAAAATGAAACATCTTCCAACTACCAACATTAATACCCTCACAAACCTTGTGGAAAGATTCAACTGATACATAAGCGAGCGCTCTCGCAGGAATCAGTCAGTGCGAGTCGAGTTGTTGAGTGGAGTGAAGGGAGTTGAGTCAGTGAGCGAGCGAGTTGGTGACGGTTGTGACGTGCAGCGAGTGCTACTTTGGAGCGACGGTTGTGGATGTGGATGTCTTGTTTTCGACTCCCGAGTGAAGTGAACCGCCCGGTATGAAGAGGCTACGTCACGAAGGAAGTGAAATGACGGAGAATCGAACTAGTTCACATTAGTGAAGCGAATTCCCAATGAAATTTGAACCAGATAAAACCACTTAGAATAGTAACAATGATAACCGAGGGAAATGACAGCTAAAAAACTGGACAGTCACAGTATTTTAAGCTCAGTACGTTTCAAAAATCCAATACGAAGGTTTTTAAGAAACCCCTCCCCGCCATATACTACGTCCTACATAGAAAATATAACAGTTTCTTATTTTCTAAAAAAAATTGATCTATATCATATTTAAGGTATTTATATGATAAATCTAAAATTAAAGTTTTCAATAGTAATGTAAAATGAGTTTTATTATACGGTTGTTAAACTTGAAAAACAACTAAAATAACTCAAAGCAAATTACAAACATTTGTCAACGGATTTTTAAGAAGAATTATAAGAATAAGATGGCAAGATAGAATTTCAAATTTAGAATTATGAAAAATAACAAATCAAAAAGAATTACAATAGAAACAGAAAAACCAAAGAGGAAATGCATAGGACCCACATTAAGAAAACAAGACAAAGCAGTGGAAAGAATGACTTTGGACTGGAATCCCCAGGGTGGTAGAGGAAGAGGAAGACCAAGAAACGTATGGAAGAGAATAGCTATCGAAGAAATTGCTAAAGAAGGGAAAACATGGAATGAAATAGAGAAGTTGGCAAGAAATAGCGTCCGATGGAAATACTTTGTGAATGTTCCATGCTCCTCATAAGCGGATGCAGGGGATTGATTGATTATGTTAGAATTCTAATTGCGGAAGAGGACTTAGCTCCTCGACGTACAAGATCTTTTGCACCTGAAGACCCTGACGGGGTGCCCTCCGGAGGGAGGGGTGAGGTGAGAGGAGCAGAGGGCGGCCGGACCAGGAGACACGACAAGGCAGCGGGCAGAGTCCTTATCTTTTAAAGATTGAAACTCCCAGGATGGCAGCTGTGCAGGTAGGGACCTAATGGGCCTGGGATTCGGAGACCGCCCCCATTTCAGGGGACGAAGGGTTACACAGAGCATCCTTTTCCCCTGCCATGCAACGCCGAGACTCCCGCCGACACTTTAACCCTGAAACAGACCAAGCAGATGAAAGCTGAAGCGAAGTGAAAACGTAGGTGAAATGGAGAGACAGAAAATTTGAGGGTTGTAATGATTCTTCCCAGCATTCGCCAAGCGACCCGGGGAAACACCCGAGAAACTCATGGGTCAACAAGGTCGGCCACAGGAATCGAATCCACGACCTCATGAATGTGGGCCACGGCGTTACCGCCTGAGCCATCCCGCTCGGTATTGATATGATAAACCAAACGTATATCTTGACTTCTCTGGGAATAGTCTACGAAGTCGTAAGGAATTTTGCATAATTTGGTGGTACTGTCTAGCCATATGAGATCGACAAAACTATACTACACAAAAATATAAGTATCTTTACACACACAGTTTATTTCGAATAACTTTTTGTGAGGCATCAGCCATTTCCGAGTTTTCCGTTGTTACTGGTTTGAATTTTTCAGTACTTTGTCATTCCGTTTTTTAAAGTACTGGCAATCTTCAGTTGTTTCTCCCAATGTCCTGGTAAGAGCATCGAACTTCAAGGTTAGTACATAGTGACACATTTTTAAACATTTGACTTTCTCTATTCCCTTTGTACCTATAATGAATGTAAAAAGCTATTTATGCAAATGTTGATCTGAGTTAACTTGAAATACAGAGAAGATTAAGCTTTTCAAGAATAATTTGTATAATCTATATAAAAACAAACATAGTGGATAGTAAGTGTCATGTGAATGTAACACATGACACATTTTATTGCTTGTGAAGTCGTTAGAAAATTACTTTAATAATTTAGTTATGATACAGTTAATTATGTATAAAAGTGATATTAAAAATGGGCTCCATGTAACCTAAGGCGATTACCATCATGTTATGTTCTTGATATATACCTACATGATTATGGTTTACTAATTCTCTATTGAGTAAATAAACATTTAAGCAACAGCTGTTGATTAAAATTTCATACTTAATACACATACTGATGCCTTTACCCCCCAAAAAATTACACTTAAACCTATTACTTTCTCTACTATGTATAGTAAGTAGGGGAAGTATTGCATTCGACCCAAAAATTCGATACCGAGATTTCACCGGAAATACATGTTTTGAGACCTCCTGAATCCAAAAAAAGCATTTTTGGAAACATGTCCGTGTGTGTGTCTGTGTGTGTGTGTGTCTGTGTGTGTGTGTGTCTGTGTGTGTGTCTGTGTGTGTGTCTGTGTGTGTGTCTGTGAACAGCATAACTCAAAAACGAACAGTCGGATAAACACCAAACTTGGTATTTAGGTTCAGTATCTTCCAGAGATGCTACACGAAGGTTTTCAAGAAAATCCCCCTACCCCAGACTACCCTTTACATGGAAGATTTTTCGAAAATTTTAATTTTCTCAAAAATGGCTCTAACGATTTTGATTAAAATATCATATGTTTAAGATATTTTTATGACAAATAAAATGTATATCTTGAATTTCCTGGGAATGTCTCCAAAAGTATTCTTTATTGTGGACGACTTTTGCATAACTGGTAAACCATAAGAGATAGACAAAAGTTTACTACACAAAAAATGTAGATCTCGTTAAAATACACAACTTATGTCATATACATTTCTTTTGTTGAGTGAACCGTTTTCGAGATATTGCTTGTTATTCCTTTAAATTTTCCAATACTTATACTTTTTCTCAAATTCGTTATTCATTTTTTTTATGTCCTGGACTTGCAAAGAGAATGGAATGCGCCGCATAGCAACCAGCGTTAAAATGTTTGACCATCGCTTAAAAGCTACCATATTCCCCTTGCATCTACAAGAAAATTAGCAATAAGATTGACATCTCGATATCTCGATTAACATAAAGCATATGGAGAATAGGCGTTTGTAAAAATAGATTGTACAAGAGTAGAGAAAGTCATGTGAGTGTAACACATCAGATTTTTTTTTATAATGTTACTATAAAACTCATTCTTCTATCGAGGTCACGTTATTCACTTTACGTTTTTGCCTAAAACGATCTCAAACTAAGCAATAAGTGCTTAGTTATATAGAACATAAATGGAAACAACATTCTAGAATTTAGTTAGAAGCAAAAAGGAATAAAATCACTAGTCATACTATCGAGCTCCTACGAAAGAAAAGACAAAAGAAGAACAGCTAACTTTCAAGCACATTCCCTAAGGTGATGCTGTTACACTTCAGAAAAAACAAATAAGGCTACGAAAAGAATTCGGTAAACAGCAGAAATTTTATATTTCAATGAGCCAGCCTGCGGTATTAGTTTCTCCATTACGATTTCCAGTTACAGAAAATTCAGTTCAAAAGAAAGGGTTTCAAAGGGTTTCTTCATGTCAGTGACTTAAACATATGGTTTAATAAAAATCATTACTCTTTTTTGAGAAAATAGAAGATAATGAAAATATGTCCATGTAAAAAATAATTAGGGGTGAGGATTTCGTGAATATCTTGCTGCATCCTTGAAAGATAAAAGTTTTGTACTGATTCAGCTTTTCTTATTTAGAATTATATATATATGGTTTACCAGTTATGCAAAAGTCGTTCACAATGAAGCATACTTTTGGAGACATTCCCAGAAAATTCGAGATATACATTTCATTTGTCATGAAAATATCTTAAACATATGATATTTTAATCAAAATCGTTAGACATTTTTGAGAAAATAAACATTTTCGAAAAATGTCCATGTAAAGGATAGTCTGGGGTGGTGGAATTTTCTTGAAAACCTTCGTGTCGCATCATTGAAAGATACTCAACCTAAATACCAAGTTTGGTGTTTATCGGACTGTTCGTTTCTGAGTTATGCTGTTTCCAAAAATTCTCGGTATCGAATGTTTGGGTGGAATACAATACTTCCACTACTTACTACGCGTAGAGAAAGTAAAAATTAGAAAAAGGTATGGTGTGTATATGTGTGTGTATGTGCTTGAACAGCATAACTCAAAAACGAAAAGTCGGATAGATAACTTCAATATTTTCCAAAGATACAACACTTATTTTAAATACTTTTTTTGTGGTATAAGCGATTTCCAAGATATCCGTTAATAACTGCTAGAATTGTTCAATACTTGTCATTTTTTTAAAGTCCTGTCGACTTTCAGTTTGTCCTCGCGATGTCATGGAAACTATGGAATTTTAAGGACTGCATATAGCTCCAGTTCTTAAACATTTCACTATCGCTATTCCCTTTGTATCTATAACTTTGTAGCTATTTCTGCTTAGGTTTATCTCGATTTTAAGATAAAGGTAGATAAAGAAATAAACTTTCTTAATAATATTTTGCATATCCACTAATAATTGTTAGAATGTAGAGAACATCATGGGAATATATCACTTCAGATTTATAGTCGATTCAGATGTCTAGAGGGCGGTGGTTCTGTTACGGCAATATGGCCTCTTTAATCTCTCAGTGTTGAGATGCGTTGTTCTCGGTAACGACACAATAACAAATTATGTTAACAGAGTTTCGTATTTCTTGTTTACGTTAAGTGCTCGCTGTTGTCATGGATACAGACAGTCAATTACCTGGCGATCGCCCAGGGACAGTCAGCTGTTCGGCAAGGTCAGAGGTTGCTACTCCATGAAGATAACTGCTATGGCAACGACCTTCGTGGTACAACACGATGGGCGGTGCACGAGGAACGGCTTCTGTACTTCTTTGCTATTTATTATCTGTCGGTCGTTACAGTACATGAGTTGGCCACTGAACTTATCTGATCACATTCACATTCTCATTTCTCAGCGTTTTCTTTCGGTGTGTTTCAACTTCTATGCGAGTAAATCTGCCACATGGATAAAAGATACATTTTGAAATTCACATGGACAAGGATGATTAAATATCATTTTCCATATTGCTGGAAGTCTATAAACTCCCTTCCTCTTCATGGCAAATGTTTCTTGGTGCAGAAACGTAAATCGATTTAAAAAATAAATCAACAATGTTTTGCTCAAGTCAGATGTTACGAGAAAGTACTTATCAAGGACGTCATACAAAAAAAGTAATAAGAGGCTTACAATGGGGAATAATCTTATTTATTATTTCAGAAATTTTTTTCTTCGTATTGAAGCAGTATTTTTAACACAAATGATATCGGTCTAATTATATAATATAAAATATAATAACAGCCCGCCTTAAAGCAGTAACTGTATAATATAATAAAGTGTATGTAAGTGTCATTATATTATGTTTATATTATTATGTACATATATAATAATGTTATGTGAATCTATTACGTAGTTTAACATTGTACAAGCTGTGAGAATAGATGCAAGCTGCCTTTCGTTGCAAACAGAATTACAAAGTAGAAGCCGAAAGTTGCTATAATCGGCGCAACAGTTCTAGACACGTGAAAATCTTAATGAGAGCTATGATGCGAGTTGCTTACCAGATCAGGTGGTGACCGGTCGACTGCATGCTGCAGGAGTGCGTGGGACAGTCATCGTCAAATATCCACACCGGTTATGCACTGCGTTGCGCTGATAAACTTAGTTATATACAGTATATTAAAATCCACACTGTAAAACGCGCTTAATATAAGAAACGCTGTCAATCATTGCCTCCAATTCTTCCACACCTAACAACCCTTCCTCTTCTGCGGAATCACTCACATTATTGCCGTCATCGCTGCTGTCACTACTTTCTGCACCATTATCTTGGATGAGAATTCTTTCTATTTGATTTTCTGCAATTCCGTATTTTTCGAAATAATGATTCTTAATTTATTCAACATGTCGACATACATTTTCCCATTCTGGCCTTCCAATTTCAGCAAATTGCTGGCGTTATAACTGCTCCACATATTTTAATTTAAAAGTCATATTTCTGCATGCCACCCATTTTTTTATATCAGCCCAGATTAATTCGATTGGGTTTAGATCTGGGTGATGCGATGGGAGTCTAAGTACATTATGGCGATGTTGTATTACTATCTGGTCAAGTATGTATGACGTCTGAAACTGTTTGTTGGTTTTAATTAAGTTATATAGCTTTGTTTTACTCATGCTTTCATCTAAAGCTATGTTATGTCTAAGTAACCAAGCTCTCATTTCTTCTTTCAATGAATTTGAGGTAGGTGGTTTGTCAATTGAGTGTTGACGCATTGTGAAGCATTGTCGATGACCAGAACAGACCAAGCAGGCATATTAGGTCTCAACATGGCGTTGATTCACTTCATGTACTTTTCTGTATTCATTTCTTGATGAAAATCTCCTGTTGTTTTTGCAACTTGTAAAGGAAGGGCATTTGGAACGAAGCCGATCTTTCCAACAGCATGAACGATAATAAGTATTTGCCCTTTAGCAACAGGAACCTGCAACCTAATTCGCTATCGTCACTCCAACTTTTAGATGCTGTACGACTGCTGTGTATGTATGACTCATCTTCATACACTATAGTATTTTTCTGAAATTTGTAGCACCACCTTAAAAATTAATGCTGATATAAGTACACACTGATATAAGTACATATAAAATTATACTCATTTGGAAAGGTAGAATCAGACTGAAAAATTCAATGCCATAGCCGAGATTTGAACCACGGATCTTAGGCTTTCCGTGCCGTTGGTCTAACCGACTAAGCTATCATGGCAACATTTACTTTTTATTATTTTTATTTTATTATTTTTTATTTTATTTATTTATTTATTTATTTTGCTTTTCTGTTAGAGTTCTATTTGATTTCGGTTTCTTCCACTTGAACCCTAAATCTTTAATAATTTTTCTGAGATTTGTAGCACCACCTTGTAAGTTTCTGCTGTGTTTCAGCTGGATGAGCAATCTGCTTATTGTTAGCACAGTTTATTCTTCCACATAGGAATTGTGAATCGTGCGCCGAATGACGCATTCGAAATCGTCTATTTCTGTAATACGTTTAGGGACCTTATGTTTCTTCCCAGGTATGTCAAATGGTACTCTTTCATCCATATGTTTTTTTTTCTTATCTTTGAGAACTCTGGAATCGGAACTCGGTGAAACACCAGTTGCTTTGACTACTCTTTCTTTCATTCTCTTAAGGCTTTTGTGGAAATCGGATGAACATGTATTTTCTTCCTTCATCTCTGCTTCTTGCTTCATGAAGTCGAGGACATTTGCAATTATTTCCCTACTTTGACTATGTAACACCTTACCACTTAACTTTGAAAACATAGGAGCCATGGTTATAAATATAACAAATATGAAATAAGTACTATTTAGATACTGCAGCTCTATTTAAAATTACAACCAGATGCAGACACTTTCTATGCAGACTGTATGTGTTACGCACTGTGAGTAAGCAAAGGTATTATATCGCTTTCGTTGATAAAGCTAAACATAAACCATTCCTAGGCTCGGCAGCTGGGTTGGCAATCAAGGTCACGAGTCCAGAAGTTTTGCGCGAGTAATAACAATGAGGTAACCTTGAGGCAACAATAAATTAGAAAGTTTAAAAAGGCTACTAATAACTCCTGGAACAATAATAATGTAATATTTAAAACAGTTTATAAATAGCCAATCAAAAACTAGAAAAGCTTTAAGTTGAATAAAGATATTCTATTGGAGTAGGAATAGCCAATCACAGACTGGAAATACAGTAAATGTACAAATTCAGGCGTGAGACGCTACACGGAAGCATACCCAAGCAGTCAGTCAGATTTTGTATGGGTTCAGTGTGTGGCATGAAAATTTACTGTGGTGAGAATAATATAAAGTTTACCTCTTAAAAAGTGCAAATAACAATAATCTCACAGCTCTATAGTAGGATACATCAGTGAAGTGTTATTTAATCGTGTGAAGGATTAATAAACAAAGTACAATACAGTTATAATTTGTGTAAGCCTTGTTCTGTAGCCGTATTAGCTCTGCTAAGAGATACGTGCTCTAAATGAATACTAATAACTCAGCCGAGGTATACTTATATATTATCTAAATGAACATTAGAATACAAAGTTGATTTTTAAATGTTGGGGCTAAGGCCACCGGAAACTGTACCGCACGTGGGGCGAACACTCCTAGAAAGAATCTCCTGCAAGTTTGGCATCCATAACGTGGTGTAACTGCCGCTACAACAATTAAACCACTTCAAGTTTGGCTAACATACGTGCATCAACTACTTCAATATCATTTTTTACTTTCTCTACTACGTATAGTAAGTAGGGGAAGTATTGTATTCCACCCAAAAATTCGATACGGAGATTTCACCGGAAATACATGTTTTGAGATCCCCTGAATCCAAAAAAGCATTTTTGGAAACATGTCCGTGTGTGTGTCTGTCTGTGTGTGTGTCTGTCTGTCTGTCTGTGAACAGCATAACTAGAAACGAACAGTCGGATAAACACCAAACTTGGTATTTAGGTTCAGTATCTTCCAGAGATGCGACACGAAGGTTTTCAAGAAAATGCCCCCACCACAGAGTACCCTTTACATGGAACATTTTTCGAAAATTTTAATTTTCTCAAAAATGGGTCTAACGATTTTTCTTAAAATATCATATGTTTAAGATATTTTCATGACAAATGAAATCTATATCTAGAATTTTCTGGGAATGTCTCCAAAAGTATTCTTCATTGTGAACGACTTTTGCATAATTGGTAAACCATAAGAAATAGACAAAATTTTACTACACAAAAAATGTAGATCGCGTTAAAATACACAATTTATGTAATATGCGCTTTTGTTGTTGAGTGAACCATTTTCGAGATATTGCTTGTTATTGCTATAAATTTTCCAATACTTATACTTCTCAAATTCGTTATTCATTTTTTTTTGTCCTGGTAATGCAAAGAGAATGGAATACTCCACATAGCAACCAGCTCTTGAAATATTTGAGTATAGCTTAAAACCTACCAATTCCCCTTGCATCTACAAGAAAATTAGCAATAAGATTAAAACCTCGATATCTCGATTAACATGAAGCATATGGAGAATAAGCGTTTGTAAAAATAGTTTGTACAAGAGTAGAGAAAGTCATGTGAGTGTAACACATCTGATTTTTTGAGTAGTGCGTTTTTGGCTATCCCAGTTATATAAAATGTTACACATTTCCTTTTGGATAAAGCAGACGCCTGTAACCAGAAAATTCAAACTGTGCATTTTATTTGTCCAGTAGATATTTTAAATGTGTGATTTTAATCACAATTCTTACACCCATTTTGAGAAAATAAAGAAATAACTAAACCTTTTTCAAAAAGCGTAGTGTGAGGGGGAAGGACATTCTTAAAAGTCTTCGTGTCGCATCCTTGGAAGATACTAACTTTGGTATATATCCAACGTTTCGTCCTTTTTCGAAATAAGTTTTTTTGGATTCAGGAGCCTCAAAACATGTATTTCCGCTGAAAAGTTTGGGCGGAATCAGTACTATCTGCACCTACAAGTGGTAGAAAAAGTAAACATGATTTTTATTCAGGGGACCTCAAAACGTGTATTTCTGTAAACTCTGTATATGGAATTTATGGATAGAATGCAATACTTTAAGTAGCTTATAGGAACCTAATGACTTAAAATATCTCAGCGGGTAAATTTTTCTTAATTACAAATGTAGCGGTCCAAGTTAATTTATCATCCAATACCAATAAGTTTAACAACACAGATATACTTGCTGTTTGAAATATTCCTTAAAGTAAACAACATAGATTGAATTTTATGCATACATATTTGGAAACATTTAAATCGATCCACTCGACGAAAGAGACTCCACTCCCTTTGTGAATATTTAAATCTTCTCAGCTTCCTAAATGACCCTGTGTACCTCAATAAAGTGGACGTTGAAACCACTTTGCTTATTACCATTATTAATAAAAAATCTGATATGTTGCACTCACATATTTTTCTCTACTCTTGTACAAAGTATTTTTGCAAACCCTTATTCTCCACCTATTAATGTTAATCGAGATAAACAGTTGCAAACACTATCTTATTGCTAATTTTCTTGTAGGTACAAGGGGAATATGGTAGGCTTTAAGCGATAGTCAAATATTTTAAGAGCTGGTTGCTATGTGGAGCATTCTATTCTCTTTGCATGTCCAGGACATAAAAAACGAATAACGAATTTCCATTTTTGAGAAAAAATATAAGTATTGGAAAATTCAAACAAATAACAAGGAATATCTCGGAAATGGTCCACTTGACAAAAAAAGTGTATGATGTAAATTGTGCGTTTTAATAAGATCTACCTTTTTGTGTAGTAAAATCTTGGGTATCTCTTACTTTTTTCAGATATGCGAAAGTCATACAGAATGAAGAGGACTTTGGGGACATTCCCATTAATCACATAATACTTTCGAAAAATGGTCCATGTAAAGTTGCTGGGGTAGGGGTGTTTTCTTGAAAATCTTCGTGTCGCATCCTTGGTGTGGTATTCATTCGACTTTTCGTTTTTAAGTTATCCTGCTCAAAGATATACCGGCACATCCACGTAAATGTTTCCAAAAATGCTTTATTTGGATTCAGGGCGCCTCAAAACATGTATTTCCGGTGAAATCTCGGTATTGAATTTTTGGGTGGAATGCAATACTTCCGCTACTTACTCTACGTAGTAGAGAAAGTAAAAATACGTAGGAAAAGAGTTTTTTTAATGGTTAATTCTTAAAATGGATAATGGAAACTATCATGTCATACTAGTTGTAAAATGTATGTCGTTAAAATTGCATTTTCCTTTGTCTGGCCTTTATCTTTGGATTTAACACTTTTATTAGTCCCGAACTTATTTTGATGTTTCAAACACCCGTTCGCCCATTCCCTTTTTAGCTTATATTGGCGTTTTATGAGTTATTTGCTTTTATGAATACTCTTTTACTACTTTCAAGAATTCTTCCTCACAGTACTTTTATGAGAATAGGTCGGTATGACCTAATAAAATCCTAGTTATCTTTATTCTGTTATTTCTTACGATTTCTACTTTTATGCCCAAAGTTCCTTTAAACCCTGTGTTTATGTTTATGACGTCTACGTGGCACACATCTTACATTTATCCATTTGTCTGAAATATTCATTTTGCTAGTTCAGGCGCATATATAGGGCGTAAACAATAAATGTTACAAGGTTAGTTGATGAGTAGGTGGATACCACGTGATATATATTATGTCCAGAAACGCTTTGTTTATCTTTAGTTCTGAAATATGGAGGCGGACTAAGCATTACGGTTCACAAAATATAGGAAATAAGTAAAAAAATAAAACTGAAATACTGCAAGTAAACAAATAACATGTTAGTAAACTACCGAAGGTGCTCAAAAGGGCTGCCGCAAACTTCGATACATTTTGTGATCCGCCTGGTTGTGTGATGTTAAACTCCTGGAAATAATTCAAATTCTGGTGTCTGCAGACATCCACAGAGAGTGTTTCTTAGGACGTAAGCTGCCTGTTTCACTTGAACATATGGAAACATGGTGTGGGCTAGGTAACGCCTGTTGAGGTAAGGTGGTTGATAGAGCCGGCATGCCTCTTTTGCATTCCTTTAGGCTTCCCTGTAGATGAGAAGCATTTCGGTGTGCTGTCCATTTGTGTACAAGGTTGCCATTATTCATTCCCTTTTGACAATAGCTACACAAATGAATACTGAAATTATGAAACTACTAAACAGAATAATACCGTAAACACTACCGTTGGCTGTAGTATCGTGTACATCAAATAACAGCTGATGTTGGTAAACAACTCTTAACTAATGAATGCGACGTCTAGAGCTTGTGGCTGAGTCTAGGGTTTGTTTACCTACAGACATCCCGCTTCCCGTTTCGGAGGCTCTAGTGCGTAAACAAAATTTTTCTAGATATAGGTTCATAAACAAAATGATATTTTGGTACACATCTAACTACCCCAGAGCTTGTGGCATATATTCTTACTTTCTCTACTACGTATAGTAAGTAGGATAAATATTACATTCCACCCAAAAATTCGATACAGAGATCATCGGAAATAATGTTTCGAGGCTCCTGAATCCACATAGAGCATTTTTGAAAAATGCTCATAAAGATTTTCAACAAAATCTCCTCCACTCCAAACGACCCTTTACATGGAACATTTGTCGAAATTTTTGATTTTTCAAAAAGTGGATTTAACAGTTTTGATTAAAATACCATATATTAAAAGATATTTACATGACAAATAAAATGTATATGTTGAATTTTCGGGGAATAGCCTATGATGTCCTCTTCTTTCGGAAGGAATTTTGTATAATCGGTAAACATAAGCGCTAGACGAAAACGTACTACAGCAAAAATGTGAATCTCTTTAAAACATGCAATTCATTTAGAATAAGATTTTTGTGGCATAGGTCGTTTCTGAGACATCCGTTATTAAAGGTTCAGTTGTTATTTCTTGGTCATTCTCTTAAGTCCTTTCAACATTCAGTTGTTTCTCGTGATTGCATGGAAACAGTATGGAATTTTAAGGCCAGCATACAGCGTCCAGTTCTTAAACATTTCACTATCGCTATTCCCTTTGTATCTATAACAAATATATAATGTAGTTATTTCTGTAAAGTTTTATTCTGATTAGTAGATAGAAAAATAAGCTTGAATGGGATAATTTGATATGCACTAATAAACGCTAGAGAGTAGAGAATGTCGTGTGAATGTATCACATCATTATTTTTTACAGCTGTATAATTATTACACAGAAATGAGGCAGTGACACAGTTAATTCACATTTAATTGTATTCTGATGACTCCTATTTAGACTAGGGGCGGCACTAATAGAACGGGAACCGCACAATGGGTTAGGCGGTGCACTCTTTTTGTGCACAGCAATCACGGAAGGTCAATCAAGGTGATGTACGCATTCAGCAGAGCTGGCATGCTTATCGGTAAATTAAATAGACAATACCTGTAAAAAGGTACGTACAAGTATGGTGTTTTGTAAATAGCGAAATCCATAATCGCAGCCGTATTAATACATATACAGAGGGTGCCAAAAATTTATACACCTGAAGCAAAGAAAGAACTGTGTTAACATAACAAAGCTGAATTCACATAAACAGCAAATAATGAGCACTAATCATCTTAGTCTATTACAGTTACAACACTTGCTCAAAATGCCCTCCATCGGCGTCGATACACTTCTGAGTTACGCTACTGATCGAGCAATGTTTGCGAAAGTGTCCTCAGCGATTGCAGCGTATGCCGTTTCAGGTTGTTCCTGAAGAGCTGCCAGTGTAGCAGGTTTTCTTCGGTATACAACATTCTTAAGAGTTCCCCAAGGTAGAAGTCCAACGGAGTTACATCCGGAGAATGCGGTGGCAATTCAATCGGACCTCTCCGACCTATCCAGTACGCCGGAAGAAGCCTCACGTACACATAACTTTGAAGATTTCTGCGGTGGGTGCTTAAAATGTTCCAAAACCATAGCCGAGGACGCGGAGCTTGTTGCTATGCGAGGCCTCCCAGATCCGCCCCTGTGAACATCGCATACTGTACCATGAGTCTCATATTTGTCTCGAATGCGTGCAATTGTTACTCGCGTTGGTGATTCTGTTCTGTCTCTTCATTGTGGTTGAACTTTAATAAAATTCTCGGTTTTCTAATACCGCTTCAAAATTGCTTTCTGCTGTTCAAACTATAATTTTCGCTCCATTTTATTGTAGCAACGCTGGCATGACGCAACGTGAGTCACATCTGTTTACAGAACATCATACGATAATCTTGCCTTCATTTGTTCATTGTTGATTTACTCGTGCGTAGCAACACTAGCATAACGTATGTGATTCATATCTGTTTGCAGAATATCATACTACACATCACTGTTATTTTTCGGTTCAACTTTGAAGTATATTAATTAGATATCTCCTGTCAAAGTGTGTGTACAATTTTTGCACTCTCTGTATATAAACCAGGGCTAATTGATAAGACAGTACAGGTTGTCTAAGTTTCTCCAATTTTTTGAACACTTCCAAAAACTATGATTTTTCGAAGTCTGAAAAATATGAGGTTGTTTCTGCCAATATGTGTTCACTGGACGTGAATTTCTTCCCAGCGAGCCAATTTCTCAGGTTTGCGAAGAGGAAGAAGTCGCTCGGAGCCAAATCTGGAGAATATGGTGGGTGAGGTAGCAGTTCGTAGTCCAATTCCACAAATTTTGCGATGGCTGATTTGTGTGCGGGTGCATTATCCTGGTGAAAGAGAACCTTTTTCTTCACCAAATGGCGTCGTTTCTTTAATAATTCCTTGTGAAACTGATCCGGCATTGCGGCATAATATTAACCTGTGATCGTTTTACCCTTTTCCAAGTAGTGGATGTCTGTCACCCCTTGTGGATCTTAAAAGGCAGTAGCCATGATTTTTCCAACCGACGGAATGGTTTTTGCTTTCTTTGGAACAGGTTCGCTGAAGGAAATCCACTGCTTTGATTGTTGTTTGGTTTCAGGTTGATAGTAATGGATTCAGGTTTCATCAACCGTTATATAACGCCGCAAAACTCCTTTGACATGCGCTGGAGCATGTTCAATCATCCCTGTGCAATGGTCACACGATTTGGCTTGTTCTCAACTGTGCAGTGCGGCATCCAGCTTTCTCATACCTAAAAATTCGTGCAGAATGTTATACACCCGCTCACTCGAGATGTTTATAGTCTTGGCTATTTTCACTCGACGGTCTTCGAACACAATATCGTGAACTTTGTTCATCATTTCTTCTGTTGTGACCTCAACCAGACGTCCTGTGCGCACGGCATCTCTTGTGCTCGAACGGCCACATCGAAATTCTGTTGATCACTTATGAACCATGCCATGTGATGAAGTAGAGTCCCCATAATACTTGTTCAGCTTTTCTTCCGTTTCCTTCACCGTTTTACCACGCAAAAAGCAGTGCTTCATCAGAACACCAAATTCACTTTTCTCCATTTTCTACGAAACAACACACATCTGCTTATTTTAGACGCTCTCAACAATGCTCTAAGAAACAAATGACGACAGATTTCCGCAATTATACCCAGAATAGATGTGAGACTTGGGTGCAAACAAGAAACCTGTGATTAGAAAACTATCTCTCGTCAAAGTCAATCCACCCTCGTATATAAATCGGAGGCCAGATAGAGGAAATACAGCAAATTGAATAACTACTTATGAGCATGAAGGAAGACCACATTTGACGAATATATCCGCCATTAGCATAATAGAGCTAAAAAGAGCAATTTGCCCTGTAAGCTCGTTTTGAAATGACCTCACATAATTTTCAATTTAGATATCACAGAAAGCGGCAATTTGGACACATTTTTCAAATGTGCGTTTCAGAAAGATCTATTGAGGCATGTAATAGTATATTAAACGCAATTTTGTGACTTGTCTGGGTGCGAAAACTAACCTGGCAGGATCATCATTTAAGGCAGGAATGTCACCTCCAGATAATTGCTTCAATGTTTGCCGCTTGTTCCCTTGTGACAACACTAGCGCGCCGTTCCCATGCAAAACTTGCGACTGGGTGGCATTTGACAATCGGCGTTTACTGGTTTTACTTAGCTGCAGAATCTCAAACTCCATGGTGTGCTGTGTTATCGGTTGTCTTTTTTGTTTTTCGTTTATTTATATGCTACCTTTAACATATCAGTCATACCGCCGACTTCTTACCTTTGAAACAATTGCTTATTGGCAATGATGTTCACTTCTTTTACACTTGGTTGGTATTATTTTGGGGAATTGCATTAAATTCACACACAGGGTGGCAAGGGGAGGGTTAGTGTGGGTAGTGAGTTGGTTTTGAAAACAAAAGCGCGTACTTGTGAACGTCTTTTTCTGTTTTATTTGTGTGCTTTTTGTTGATGGTTTCTGTTTTTTTTCCCTTCAAATTCTTATAAAATATTAACTTTAAAGACTCGGCTTTGTAAACAGGTTGACATACTGCTGTGGTGTAGAACTGTTTTTCACTAGGGCATGTTGTGCGTTCTTTGCACATGAGATGGAAGTGACCACCGATCACAGAATTTGCATGGTTGAGTGCTACTTCTGAACTGGAAGGCTACGACGGGGAGTTTGTCGTTACGATATTGGCCACTGTTCCGTGATTTTCTCCGTTCTTGCCCAGGATTTACTCTATTAAGCTCAGAGACAAAACATGATAAAAAACCACAGAGTGAAACTAAAATATTTATAACGGTTACCTCAATTGTTTTTATTAAAAAAGGTTAAAACTTGCGTCATTAAAGCCGAGACACACCACGCTAAAAACCGTTCAATTGTCTGGGTTACCTATCAGCATACATGCTGAGATTGCGAGTTTACGAGACGCAAACGAAAGAAGTTCCAAATGTAAATACTGGAAAGGTGCGATACAAGTCCCATTTCAGTAAGTTGATCTCGAAACTGTTGACATCCACCCCTTCCATTCAACTTTCTCTACCAGAGCCACTGGTGCTATAATCGCTTCAAGTTTTGACGTCATGCGCAGACAACCGACTGGCGGCAACGCCCGGATAAATCTGACACCGTTTAAGCATGTATGGTGCGATGTGCGAGTCCCAATGTCCAAAAACGTTTAAGATCAGTAAACACACCACTCAACTCACTTTCATTCATACTTTCACACTCTGGGGAAGATTGGGAATAATTCCGGCTAAAGAAAAATCCCCATCTTCGAGCCGGATCCTCAGGATTTGAAGGCTTGTATGGCAACCGTCCGACCATAGAGACAGTCATCAATTGTCTTTTAATACTATCTTACGAATTTCAAACCACATCGTATCCGTCTCCAGGTGTAGAGGCTAGCGTGTCTCACTTACAAACTAGAAGCATCTGAGTTCGACTCTTGGGTGGTATGAGTTGCCTTGAGAAGATTTTTCCTTATCCCTATTAGAAAAACGTAGGATCACACTCAATTCAGTGGACCCGGGCTGATTTTAACATCATTCTGACCATTTTATTCATCGTCTCTGCAGACTTGAGCTGTTAAAAGTGACCAACCTGTGAAAATTGTCGAAAATACTACAAAATACAGATTGTGTGTAGCAATAAATGTTAGTGTTTTAAGAGAAATGAATATATAAAGGTTCAGTAAATAAAATCACTAAAGCACTAACACAAACGTTAGTTTCAAAGTCTAAAATCATCTCTCTGCTCTTAAAAGAAATTTACTTTCTTCATTATTTTTTTCAGTGTTCATAATCATTCAAATTCCTCTTTCAATGCTAAACGTTCACCAATTACGTTGTAAATTTCACCAAGGTGTCTTAAGACCATGATAAAAGACTTCCGCTTGAAGATTTCAGGAAATTAAAATGATATATACGTTAAGAAATAATTTTTATTACTTCAAAAGTGTAACAAATTTGTTTTTGATTAGTCTTTTTAAAATAATTCCCGTTATTTGCAAATCAGGAGACAATTTTGGAAGACGTATACATTTGAAACAAAAAATTGAAATTTGATTTCAACATTTTTGAAAAGTACACCGCAAGGAGATTCTCCTGTAGATCATTAAAAAGAAGATAATTTTGATTTTTTCTCCCTGATTATGACACCCCCTCTCTCTCTCTCTATCTCTCTCTCTCTCTCTCCAATTAACTACTTAATGTATTTATCTAAAATTGGAAGTTTTTTTTAGAGTATATCACAAATATCTAGCAAAAACTCACATGTATATCTTAAGAAATAAAATTTCAAAGTCCTTCCCATTAAACACTTCGGGTGGATTGTAGAGACGATAGCGTGTTTCAGGTTTTAGATGTTGTTTACTAAACATCACTTTAAGTTGGTTAAGAATTTCCGTCGCTTAAACAGATTTCTTGCTAGTGTTTACCACTGGAGGAGTCACGAGGTTTAGCCATCTCCCTGTTTTGTTCTTCGGCTTATTTTCGTCCAAGGGGCTTCTTTTCTTTTAATAGCGTATCGCCGTAAAGTCCGACCTCTCCCAATACACGACGTTGGAGGGAGAAAGGAGGAGAATGACACCGAGTGTCACAAAATGGCATGTTTACATCAAAACATCAGTTAGCAAAACGAAGTATTTATACTTTGCTGATTTTCATCAAACAAAATGTTATATTCGCACGAACTGCATCAGACCTTGGAACATATTTCCGTTTATGAGATTAAGTTCTTACAGAATTCACAACTAAATGTGTTAGAGGCATTTAATTCAAGAAAAGAGCATATTACCTGACACTTCAAGGATTGATGTTTTAGTGAATAAACACTATAACTACAATACGTTGGGGAATTAAAAACAACCTAGAAAAAAGTTAGAAGATTTCAAGAACAACCATATATATAGCCCACCATGCAAGAGTAGAACTGTTGTGATTTTTACTTTATCTACTACTTATCTATGTAAGCAGTGGAAGTATTGCGCGTCACCCAAAAATTCGACATCGAAAATACACGTTTTAGATCCTATATCGGTTTCGATCAAAATACCATATGTTTAAGATATTTGTATAAAAAATAAAATGTTTATCTTTAGTTTTTTGCGAATAGCCTTGTAGCCCTCTTCATTCGTAATCAATTTTATAAAATTGTTTAATGGATAGACAAAAGCGTACCACATAAAGAATGTAGATCTGGTTAAAGCACACAATTTAGTCAACGCATACAGTGAAGAAGTATGGTTGCTTCGTTTTGTTGTATTGTTATTTGCCCCACGTTTTGGGAGCCAATTTGAAGAAGATGTATTATATTTCGATTCTTGGGGAGCCGAACTTGAAGTAGTTGCAACCGCACGTATGGTAAAAAGTTTCCGGTAGCCTTCGCCCCAAATGTACTTACCGGTGGCCTTTGCTCCCAAAAATGTTTAAAAAATCTGATGTGTTACACTCACATGACTTTCTCTACTCTTGTACAATCTGATTTTACAAACGCTTATTCTCCATATGCTTCATGTTAATCGAGATATCGAGATGTCAATCTTATTGGTAATATTCATGTAGATGCAAGGGGAATATGGTAGCTTTTAAGCGATAGTCAAATATTTTAACGCTGGTTGCTATGTGACGCATTCCATTCTCTTTGCATGTCCAGGACATAAAAAAAATGAATAACGCATTTGAGAAAAAGTATAAGTATTGGAAAATTTAAGGAAATAACAAGCAATATCTCGAAAACGGTTCACTCAACAAAAGAAATGTATATGACATAAGTTGTGTATTTTAACGCGATCTACATTTTTTGTGTAGTAAAATTTTGTCTATCTCTTATGGTTTACCAGTTATGCAAAAGTCGTTCACAATGAAGAATACTTTTGAAGACATTCCCAGAAAATTCGAGATATACATTTCATTTCTCATGACAGTACCCTAAACACATGATATTTTCATCAAAATCGCTAGAGCCATTTTTGAGAAAATTAAAATTTTCGAAAAATCTTCCATGTAAAGGGTAGTCTGGGGTGGGGGGATTTTCTTGAAAACCTTCGTGTCGCATCTCTGGAAGATACTGAACCTAAATACCAAGTGTGGTGCTTATCCGATTGTTCATTTTTGAGTTATGCTGTTCACAGACACACACACACACACACACACACACACACACACAGACACACACACGGACATGTTTCCAAAAATGCTTTTTTTTGGATTCAGGAGGTCTGAAAACGTGTATTTCCGGTGAAATCTCGGTATCGAATTTTTGGGTGGAATGCAATAGTTCCCCTACTTACTATACGCAGTAGAGAAAGTAAAAATATTAAATTTGTAATGTTGACTATTTCTTTAAATATTTATATTTATGTTTGCCTCAGCTGCGTCAGTATTATTGTTAGAGACGTGTTTCTCTTTGCAGGGTTGTGGTGCGACTGAAGAATGTAGGCTTATACAGATTATAATTTTACTTCACTCCTTTTATTAATGCTTAACACGATTTAAATAATACCTCACTGATATAGAGAGAGGTGTGAGATTTTTAAATTAATTACTTGCACTTTTTTAACACGTAAACTATTATCTCACACTGAATACGTATTAAATTTCTCGAGGACACATCTCGCGTCCGGTTAGGAACACTGTCTACAACCAACACGTCCATTTATGAGTGCTGTCTACATGCAACTGACTTGTTTTCTACCGCCTAAATTTGTAAATTTCTGTATTCAAGTCTCTGATTGGTTATTCCTAATCCAATAGAATACTTTTATTTAACTTTAGATTTTTTCTGGTTGTTGATTGGCTATTTTATAAACTGTCACAAAAATTACATTATTGTTGCTCTAAGAAGGACTAGTTGCATTATTACACTTTATTACTCATTATTGCCTCAAGGTTATCTCATTGTTACCTCATTATTAGCAACTTTTAACCTATTATTCTCAATTACGTAATACATTCAGATAACATTTTTGAACATGTATATAAAAATATAAACATTTAAAATAACTGTAATATGCACTTTTTATATATTGTTACACACATATTGCTTTAAGGCGGGCTGTTATTGAATTTACATATTATATAATTTGACTGAAATTATTTAAGTGTTAAAAATACTCCCTCAACAGTTTCGCATAGGTTTTAAACAATATCTCACCGTCTTGTACTTTATGTCAGAATTAAGAATAATATACCGAGAATTTATTAGATAAATCTTCTGCAATACCGTGATAATCCGTCCTTAAAGATAATTAGCTAGTTTATACATATATTTTATCTGAAAATTTTATACACCTTTGAGTATCAAGCAATTTTGTCGTGGATTGCACCAAACTTTCCAAAAACAAATAAAAAGTAAAATAATAAATTAAAATTAAATAAGATATGAAATGCTTTCCACGATAAGAACTTTCTCTGCTTCTCTAATATAATTCTTTATAGTCAAAGATTACGTTTTTGAGGTACAATAGTGGTTAGTCGCTATTCGTTTTTTCTGGTGATCATGCAAAAAGTATGATATTTCAAATCCAACACATAGCCACCCACATTTTAAAAATTTCACTATCCTTACTGTTTCTTATACCTACAAAGAAAGTAATAAACGTGTAATGGATTAACAAGGAGCTAAATAATAATCTTTAGTAAGAATAGTTAATAGAAGAGTGGGTAGAAAAAGCCATATGGATATAATACATAAGATTTTTTTCCTTCCTTAACAGGTACATAGTAAGTAGAGAAATATTGCATTCCACTTAAAAATTATATACTGATATTTTACCCGAAATACATGTTTTGAGGCCTCCTGAATACAAAAAGCAATTTTTAGAAAAAGGTCCTTGAATGTGTCAATGAACAGCATAACTCAAAAACCAAAATTCAGATAAATACCAAACTTGGTATTAAGATTCAGTATCTTTCAAAGATTCGACAGGAGGATTTTCAATAAAATCCTCCATCCCAAACTACAGTTTATATTTTTCGAAATTTCTTATTTTCTAAAAATGGCTGTAATGATTTTGATTAAAATACCATATATTAAAGATATTTACATAACAAATAGAATTTTTATCCTGAATTTCTGAAAATAGCCCATGAAGTCCTTTTCATTCGGAAGGAATTCTGTATAATCTTATATAACTGGTAAAAGATAAACGATAGACAAAAACCCACTACACAAAAACGTAGATCCCTTTAAAACACGATTTATTTCAGATAACTATTTTGTGGCATTAAGCTTTGCTCATTACTTGGAAATTCTTTTAAAGTCTCGGCAACATTCAGTTGTTTCTCGCGATGTCATGGAAACAGTATGGAATTTTAAGGCCAGTGTACAGCGTCAAGTTCTAAAACATTTGACTATCGCTGTTCTCTTTGTATCTATAACAAACTGTGTAATGTAGCTATTCCTGCAAGGCTTATTTGTATTAAAATGTAGTAGATAGAAAAATAAGCTTTAGTAGGAATAGTTTGTGTACCCAATAATAAACGATAGAGGGTAGAAAAGGTCCTGTGAATGTAACATCAGATGTTATTCCTTCTTAAGTGTTGAGCTACGCAGTCAAAACAGACGGTATGACGTGTAGTGTGGCCGTTTAAAGCGACGTGATTATCATGAAGCGATCTTGTATTCATGTTGTATCTCCCGTGGACGGTATCCAAGGAATCGCCATTCATCGAGAGGGCCCATATTTCTCGCCAGAAATATTTGGGTAAACATCTTTATGTCAGCCTCTAAATAAAGTGGAGCGTGTGTGGCCAAGCTGGAAGTACTTTGGCAGCACCGGGGGACCATCCATAGCAAGGTTACTAAAGAACCGACATCAGTGCTTCCAAATGGAACCTTAAACAATTTATTTCCTAGGCCAAAGAAGCCTTTTATATTGAAACGGGCGTCAGTGTGTATGAACCTCGTTTACAGGCAAATTACCGTTTATGAGGTTTCAGATTAGAGGCTCTGTGAACATAAAGGCACAAGAGTACCGATCCTTTTTACTTTCTCTACGACATGTCTGGCAGCTAAAGTATTCCAACAAACATTCGAGGCCGAGATTTCACAAGAAATACGAGGGCTGATCAACAAAGACTGAGACTGATTTTTTCCTGTAGCTTCCGTGATAGTTTCGTATCTGTAACATAAATATTTGAAAAGAACGGGTTTTTATGTATAATGTTGGTAGGCGGCAGCACTCTCGTATTGGTATGTTGGTAGCAATACTCTATTTTGTAGACCCTACGTGCATTTCGCATACCAGACAATGGAGGTGATGCATTTTTTAAATCGATTATCACCGGTGATGAGTCATGGCTGCATCATTATGATCCTGAAGGAAAACAAGCCAGCATGAGTGGAAATCGCCAGCTTCTCTAACACCAAAAAAGGCAAAAGTTGTTCCATCTGCAGGGAAAGAGATGGTGATCACATTTTTTGACTGTAATGGAATGATTTACCAGCATGCAGTTCCCCCTCACACTACTGTTACAGCAGCATACTACACGTCACTGAGGAAGCACATTGCAAAGAAACGACCAGAGCTTTCTCGGACTGGGTGGTGACTTCATCATGACAATGCACGGCCTCACGTCGCAAATCAAGTTATGCGGTTTCTGGCTCGATTCAACATTACCTGTGTACCACATCCACCTTATAGCCCCGATCTTGCACCTTGTGACATTTTTTTTATTCCTATCACTAAAGGCAAAGCTTAGGGGTATTCGATTTGAGAACTCTGAAGCAGTGCTCAAGAAAAGTGAGGCAATTCTCAAGGACCTGACAAAGAATGGTCTGCAGCACGTGTTCAAGGACTGGCAGAGACGCTATAAAATGTGCATTGAAATAGGAGGGGACTACTTTGAAAAAGATCATGTAAACATTGAATTGGAGTAATAAACATCTGTGAAAAAAATCAGTCTGTCTTTGTTGATCAGCCCTCGTACATACTTTGAGGCCCCTGAAAATTTTGTATTAAAGTGCGACACGAAGAATTTAAAGAAAATCCCCCCATATTTTTATTTCCTGAAAAATGGCTCCAACGATTTGATTAAATACCGTTTAAAAAGCTATTTAAATGCCAAATAAAATTTATATGTTGAAATTTCTACGAACATTCCATTCGGAAAGAATTTCAATAAGTTTATAGCATATAGTTTGTAGGATAAGAGACAATAAACGTACTATATATACAAAAGAATCATAAGTGCTTATTAGTGGGTGTACAAATTAAAGCGTATTTTCCTATCTACTTCATTTTAATCGAGGTAAGCGTTTCTGTAAATAGCTACATTACACATTTCGTTATAAGTACAACGGGAACAGCGATAGTCAAATGTTTAAGAACAGGGCG
Organism: Deroplatys truncata; assembly: GCA_030765065.1. Taxonomy (NCBI): domain Eukaryota; kingdom Metazoa; phylum Arthropoda; class Insecta; order Mantodea; family Mantidae; genus Deroplatys; species Deroplatys truncata. The sequence goes on along the minus strand of CM060984.1, from coordinate 64,984,733 downwards.
CTTTCCATGACATACCAAGAAACAGCTAAATATCGCTAAGACTTTAAAAGAATGACGTAAGATTTAATAATTCGATCCTTAATAACGGATATCTCTGATATGGCTGATGTTACAATTTTTTTTTTGTAAATAGATTGTGTGTTTTACAGAGATCTACATTTTCTGTACAGTATCTATCGCTTAACGTCTACCAGTTATGCAATATTATATAAATTTCCTTCCAAAAAGGACTTCGGAAGCTATTCCCAGAGAATTCAATATATACAGTTTATTTGTAGTAAAATTATATTTAATATACGATATTTTAATCAACATTTTTAAAGTGATATTTCAGAAAATCTCAAATTTCTAAAAAGATTTCATTTAAAGTTTGGGGTGGAGGGATTTTATTGAAAATCTTGATATCCTATCCTTGGAATGCACTGAACTTAATACAACTTTGGTATTTATCTGACATTTCGCTTTTGAATTATGCTGTACACACACACACACACACACACACACACACACGCACGCACACGGACCTCTTTCTAAAAATGCCTTTTTTGGGTTCAGGTAACCTCGACATCGACTTTTTGGGTAGAATACAATGCTCTCCCTGCTTATTATATGTAGTAGAGAAAGTAAAAATGTAGATTTGTTTAAAACACGCAATTTATTTTAAATAACTTATTTGTGTCAACAGCTATTTCCGAAATATCCGTTAATATTGGTTTAAATTTGTCGATACTTTGTAATTATTTTAAAGTGCTGTCGGTATTCACTCGTTTCTCAAGATTTCTCCTTTTGAGCTCCATTTTATGGCAACATTCGAACCCAAAGAGACTATATCTGAAAGATTATTTTAATATCAAAGATAGTGTTGGGAATTAATGTTCTTCCACACAAACCATGTGAACAAGGTTGGAAACGTAGAATCAAGCCACTGAAAAATTCAATACCATCGCCGGGATTTGAACAACGGATCTCACGATTGCTCTAAGCACTGGGCTACCACGGCAACATGTCAATATGACATTAAATTCTCCAACTGATTCACATTTTTCCAGCAAACCACACTCTAAGCAACCGGAAGGAAACCGGGAGATCCGTGGTTCAATTCCCGACTATGGCATTGAATTTTTCAGTCGTCTGATTCTACGTTTCCAACCTTGTCCAACACACGGCTTGTGTGGAAGAACAATTAATTCCAGTAATTGAAACTATGAAACCCGGGACTTAAAGTACTTACAGCATTGGGGTACATCACCTCAATACAATTTGAGATCTCCTTGTGGTTTACCGGGAAAAATGCGTATCTTTTGGGTAATGTAATATCCTATCGGTATGTTGCCATGGTAGCTTAGTGGTAAGAACAACTAGACGGAAACTGGAGATCTGTGGTCCAAATTCCGGCGATGGCATTGCATTTTTCTGAGTTTGATTCTACCTTCCCAAAGACAGCGGTGTTCTGCCTTTATCAAGGAACGATTTTACTCACTCCCGAGCATCAGTTAACGTTGTTCCGGAACCCATCCGGGGAATTAATTACCAGAATGTGTGCGACATGTTATTTCCGGCGCTTTTTAGAAAATTAGTGAAACACGCAATATATTAAATGTACTTGATTCCCATTTTCACAACCTGTTTTAACGCTGTTGCATCATTTAAACATGTATTCTATATAATACTTTCTCTGCTACTTATCAGTAGGTAGAGATGGCATTAAATTCTGAGGCAGTATTTTTAACACTTAAATGATTTCAGTTCAATTATATAAAATATAAATTCAATAACAGCCCGCCTTAAAGCAACTTTACATATATATATACATAAAGTGCATATTACAGTCATTATATATGTTTATATTATTGTATCCATGTGTAATAATGTTATGTGAATATATTACGGAATTTAATAATGTAGAAGCTGTTAGAAATAGGTCAAAACTTGCTAACAATGAGGTAACCTTGAGGCAATAATGAGTTTGAAAGTTTAACAATACTACTACCCATTCTTGGAGCAACAATAATGTAAATTTTGAGACAGTTTATAAATAGCCAATCAACAACCAGAAAAAGCTTTAGTTTAATGAAGGTATTCTATTGGATTAGGAATAGCCAATCAGAGACTCGAAATACAGAAATTTACAAGTTTAGGCGCTAGAAATCTTATCAGTTGCTTGCAAACAGTGTTCCTAACCGGACGCGAGACACATCCTTGAGAGATTTAATACGTATTTGTGAGAGACGAAAAAAGAGTTTACTTGTTAAAAAGTGCAAGTAATTCATAAAAGAATCTCACATCTCTCTGTATCAGTGAAGTGTTATTTAAATCGTATGAAGCATTAATAAAAAGAGTGAAGTAAAATTATAATCTGTGTAAGCCTACATTCTTGTTTCACCAAAATCCTGCTAAGAGAAACGTGTCTCTAACAAATACTGACGCAGCCGAGGCAAACATAAATATATAATATTTAAAGAAACAGTTCAATTACAAAGTTAATATTTTTGTTTTAAATTTGGGGCAAAGGCCACCTGAAAGTACATTTGGGGCGAAGGCTACCGGAAACTGTTTACTATACGTGCGGTTGCAACTACTACAAGTTCGGCTCCCCAACAGTCAAAATACGATACAACTCCGTCCACACGTGGGACTAATAAAACTCAATTCCTCCCAAAAATTCGATATCGAGATTTAACCAGAAATACATATTTTGAGGCCATTGAATTACAAAAAGCATTTTTTAAAAATGTACGTGTGTGGCTGTGTCTATGAACAGCATAACTCCAAAACAGGAAAAAAAGTTCGATACTACCAAACTTGGTATGTAACTTCAACATCTTCCAAGGATGCAACACGAAGATTTAAGAAAATCCCCCCACCCTAAACTACCCTTTACATTAAAGATGTTTCGAAATCCTCGATGTTCTCAAAAATGGCTCTAACGGCTTTGATTTAAATGTGGATATTTGCATGTCAAATAAATGTAGATCTGAATTTTCTGGTAATAGCCTATGAATCCCTCTATATTCTGAACGATTTTAGCATAATTTTGGATAATTAGTAAGCCACTAAGAATAAACAAAAACACGCACACATGAAAGGAGCTGACTATCCAATCGGTTTCCTCTCTACCACTTGTTCTCGCAACGAAATGTGAAATGCAGCTATTTCTGCAAAACGTTTTTGCGATTAACACGAAGTACATAGAAAAAATCTGATGTGTTACATTGACATGACTTTCTCTAACTTCTATCGTTTATAGATGGGTATACAAATTATTCTTAAGAAGGCTTATTTTTTCGTCTACTTCATTTTAATCCTTTACACATATAACTACATTACACATTTCATTATAAATGCAAAGAGAACAGTGATAGTCAAATGTTGTGGACGCTACACGCTGGCCACAAAATTCCATACAGTTTCCATGACATGGCGAGAAACAACTGAATGTGCATTGAGTATTGAACAGTTCTAACCTATAATAACGTATATCTCGGAAAAGGCTTATGCCACAAAAAAGCTATCTGAAATAAATTGTGTGTTTTAGAGAGATCTACATTTCTTGTGTTGCACACTTTCGTCTATCGCTTAACGTTTACCAGTTATACAGGATTATATAAAATTCCTTCCGAATGAAAGGACTCCATAGGCTATTCTGTTATAGGTTATACTGTTGACAGACACACCCGGATTTTTTTTAGAAATTATTTTTATTCAGGGGCCTCAAAACGTGCATTTCCAGTGAAATCTTGAAATAGAATTTTTGGGTGGAATGCAATATCTTCTTTACCTACTATGTACATGGTAGAGAGCGTTCGTAAGAATCGTTCCTAGAAGCTGTATATAAATAAACGATAACGGGTGGAGAAACACATGTGAATGTAACACATCAGATTTTTTTCTTCCAAATTTGCATTTATTAAAAGAGAACAAGAAAATATGTGGAGGTAAACCTCTGATAGCGGTTTATATATGACATTCTTTTACCGAACCGACTCCGCCTTTAAGCATAGGTCGACACCGCATCCTTGATGAGCTAGATCAGTATCTGGATATCATCCTTAATTACTTTTGTATGAATTTACTTTTTTTAATAATTGAATCCATTTATGACACCAGCTATCCAAACTGTTATTACTTTCATATGTATTGCAGATATACACCTGTGGATTTCCGTTGTTAATTGGCTTTACGTGGTAATTAGAGGTTGCAACTTTATCTGTGGTGGGCTCTGCGAGCTGGGATCAGATCTTTCCAACAGGGTGTCGAGAACAGAAATTGTTTTTCAGTACCACATTATATCATTCTAATGAAAAACATCGTTCGAAATAACACGCTAGAAAAACGGGTTTAGAAAATTGGTTGAGCATAAACACTAGTGTCGCAAAAATGACACCATAAATAATACCCAGGAATAGGAGAAGCTCCAAAACTACTGTGAAGTTGTTCCACGCACCGGGGTTGATAACCCGTTCACCGAATCATAACAGATTTGTGTTGCGCGCTGTCATTCTTTGTGATCGGTCATTACCTGCCTGTAGAAGGAAGTTACCGAGCAGAGCGGTCGGTCCCTCTTTAATCTACTTGGTCATGTGCTCGGTTTCTCAGATAGTAATCTAAAAGTTAACAAATTTGATTTCAGCGATGAGATTACAAAGATTTATTAGTTATATACCCTGTGAGTTACCTATAACTTGGAGCAGAGACTATGGATAAAGAGAATAGCCAGAATGGATTATAAGCCCGAAGCCTGGTATGTAAGCGAGGAAGGAGATGATATGAAATGGCGGTGAGATGATACAAAAGGAAAGTTGAGAATGGGGCAATTGGTGGAATGAATGGCGGGGGAAAACCCACCCAAACGCTGCTTTGTTCACCACAAATTCTACATGCGGTTCCCTAAGATTGAATATTCATAATGTTATTAATATTATAATAAATTGATATTTTTTTCTGTACTTCCAGTTGTGATGAAGTTTGAATTGCCTTCAATAGCTTGATTTCACATCCTATATCATGGTTTAAGATCCAAAAATGAATATCAGATTTATCTATTTGTTTTAATTTAATATTCCTTTGATGTTCACCCAAAGGGGTTTTCAAGTTTTTTTTTGTTCTATCAATCAAGATATCATCACAGTCGTTACACTCAATGTGATAGATTTCTGATTTTTTATGATTATCTACAGTGTCATCCAGTGGTGTAATCAGTAAGTTTTTCAAATTAAAGGTGTTTTCAGGTACCATTTGAATGTTACAGCTTTTAAAGATCTTCCAAAACTGTTTGAATGTGTTAGATCATTATTTTTATAAACCATGTTTTGTGTTTGGATTCTGCTAAGTAATAAAGGTTTGTGTACTCTGCATTTATGATATTTCTTAATTAAATTATTTATAAACTTTGGTTCAAATCTATTTTGAATTGCTATATTCTTAGTGTGTTGTAATTCACTGTTAAATTTTTCCTTTATACAAAGTAGATTAGGAGTATCTGTAGGACTGGGTACAGAGGGGGCTTAGCTCTTTGACCTACAAGTACTTTTGTACCTAAGCGGGGTACCCCCGGCAGGGAGGGAGGGGTGAGGTCAGACAGATGGCGGGCAGACCAGAAGGTGGCAGGGCTAAGGGCAGGATCTCTACCTTTTACAGACTGAAACTCTCCGGATAGCAGCTGGTGCCACCGGTTCCCCCTCCCCCTTCAGGCCTGCACATCCCACTGGGGAACCCGGGACCCGCCCACCTTTCCGTTGTCATGTAACGCCGAGACTCCCGCCGACACTTGTAACCCTGAAACAGCCAAGCAGATGAAAGGTGAAATGAATAAGAATGGAGGTGAAATGGAGGGACAGGAAATGTGGAAGATATAATGATCCTTCCCACCATTCGTCTAACGATCGAAATCCCCAAAAAGACCCATGGATCACGAAGGTCGGCCACGGGAATGGAACTCACGATCTCCCGAATGCGAACCACAGACGTTATCCCCTGAGCCACCCCTCTCGTTCAGAGGTGTATTAGGAGTAGGACTATGCGGAAGGGGACTTAGCAGCTTGACCTACATTACGGCAGAGAGCAGGGTCCCTACCCTTAAGTAATCTATAAACTAAGCTACGAAAACCTTCATGTTTGTGATAAGCAGGATTACAATTATTATTTTTATGTAATTGTCTACATGAATAGGCGTTTTGTAAATTGCAAATTTTGAGGTATTCTCATTCCTTGTTATTGTTTAATTCAAAAAAAAGGTAACGTGACATCTTTTTCTATTTCCATAGTAAATTTATGTTATCTTGAGTATTCAGTATGCACAAAATAAGTTTTTGTCTATCTCTTATGGTTTACAAGTAATACAAATTCATTCAGAATGAAGAATACTTCTTAGGGTACTCACAAAAAAAATTTTAAATATTAGTTTTATGTGTTATGCAAATATTTTAAACATGTGAGATTTTAATCAAAATAAAAATTGGGAAAATAAAACAATTACCAATATTTTTCGATATAAAAGGTAGTTTGGGGTGGAGGATTCTTCTAAAATTCTTCACCACACGCGCGTGCGCACGCCTATTCCAGTGAAATCTAGTTACTTAATGCAATGCAGTACTAATAGAGAAAGATAAAATATACGTGCTAGTTTCGACTTGCACCATCGACCCGTGCTGGAACGTTTGTAACAGTATAGAAGAAACCTTCCGTTTTTGTTTTACTCAGCCTTGGTGCTTGCAAGATAATTTGTTGTCTCTTAGAATGCAGTGGTTGCTAGCCTGTGTCCTGCTATATTGAGGCGGGGGGAGTGCAAGTTTAAAATAGAACTTGAAACAAAAATATTGTTCCTAAAGGGCATATTTATAGAAAAATCATACATATTTGAGAAATGTACGAAAAAGAAAAAAAGCTAATCCCCTTGAACGTGGCTTATAATGTTCTTGTGACTGTCCTTAATAGACTTTTTAGTAACTACAGATATACTATGATTCTCAGATTCCTGACAGGATCAGCTGGGAAGTAACGTTATCTCTCTTTCCCTCTCTCACACACACGCGCGCGCGCGCGTGAGCGGTCCTTCTTGCATACAAGCACGTATTTTAAATGCAATTTGTTACCTCAAAATAATTCATCATAAACGTCAACATCAACTACTTAGACCAGAACTACAAAAGTTGGCAAGTATGCTTTCCTAATGCACTCACCAAGTTCCATGCTACAAACTGCAGTCGTCGTAAACAAGGGGAAGGAAGAGACAAGAATGCATTTTAGGCTATAATGTGTGACATGACAATTTTGTCAGTGACAATAGAAGGCATACAGAAAGGTATTCATAGGCTGGAAGAATATTGTAAACAATGGGGTTTGGTGGTAGATATTAAAAAACGAAAACAATGGCTTTCAAAGATGTCTATGCGTATGGCAGGGATGAAAAATGGTATTAGAAGGGGCTAGAAATACAAAACGTTAAACATTCTCTATTTAGGAGTAATGCTTAATATGGGAGGAAAATGGAACAAACATCTATCAGTAACTAACTATAAAGCACGAGGGCAGCTAAATGAATTGTTACGTATCCTCACGTGGATACCTGATGTACCAGTAGATGCATTAGAAAAGATGTATAACTCTATGATAAAGCCGATATTATTATCTGGAAGTGAAATTTGGTGATGGGAAAGAGCAGAGGATGTAAATGAAACGCAGGTAGCATTTTGGAAATGAGTTCTTGGAGTTTCACAAAGCACATGAAATTTGGGGGTATTGAGGGAGGTGGGATGTTATGAAGAGACAATACATTGTAAATTAAGAGCAGTGAAGTACTGGCTAAGGCTGATGCATGGGGATAACTCCACACTACGGTCCAAATGTCATAAATACCAGCGAGAAAACCTGTCTACTAAAATTTGGGCAGCTGATTTGGAAAGGGGTTTGAGGAGAATAGGAATTATGTCTGTATGGCAAAGAGCTGAAACAAATGATAAAAACAATATGGAAATGTCTCAAAAGAAGACTAAGAGACATCAACCAACGTGAAATAGAATCGGATTGTAAAATTAAACCTTCTTTAAGTCTGGCAAATGAAACAAAATTGAATTGGGGTAAAGAGACATATATACTTAACTTAGGAAGAAAGGAAAGATCAGGAATAGCATGGTTTAAACTAGGGGGCTGGAGGGCACAGAAAATGACTGACGATTCTGGCAGGAGAATCTGCACATTCTGTGATTTCGATGAGGACTGGGTACATATTTTGGCGGAATGCGCACATGGGAGAACCAGTGAACAATTAAACTGAAAGAAAAATTCCTAAGTCCTGCTGGAAGGAAATTGGCATGTTGGGAGCTACTGGCTGACCAGGGGAATTTGCAAATCATGGGCAATTTCTTGGCTAAAGTGCATGAAGCTAGGTCAAATATGTTCAGTTAGTTATACGTAATTTATATCTATTTTCTCTTTTCTTGGTTTTTTGTTTTGTTTCTTTTTCCGTTGTTTATTTTGTCACCATACCTTGTATCTTAGATATGCATGTACGGTCAATGACCCATGCACTAAATACTTGTTTAATAATTTTAAACTAATAAAGATACCTTATCTATCTACTTATACCAGATGACTCAACCGTGCCGTATTTCACGGATGCAGATATCTCATTGTGCGCTAAAAGAGCTGCAGAACTCAACGGGGCAATTCCAACTAAACCTAGGTCAATGGGGAACTGGCGCATTAGCGTGAGACGATGGGCGAATCACGCTCATTAGGAGGTAGTTCTCAGGTTTGCACTACGTGTACAGCCCGTAATAATAGCGCATACTTATTATTATTAATAGTAATAATAATAGCAAGCAAACAAATGCCAGTGAAACACTATGTGCTCTCATGTTTGCATGGTTTTCGTTACGGAGCTTTAATATTTAGATTTAAATTTACAATGTGTATAGTCCGTAATGTTAGACAAGAACAGCGTAAATACGGTTAAATTAAACAAATAACTATGAGCACATGGTGGTAGAATAAATACTTTTTAATTATTTTTCAATCAGTTTATTCCCCCGAAAATAAAGTCTCTGTAGCTAGTGGAAATGTTCTAACACCTTTTCGGTTTCTTTTACACTGTTCTTGTTTATCATCACGGACTGTACGTTCTAGTGTAAGCCTGAGAACTACCTCTCAATCCAGTTCCCCACTTCTGTGTTTACTTGGAATTGTTCCATTGAGTCCTGCAGCTCTTTTAACGCACGAAGGGAAGTGTGGCTGTTGGAACACCTAGTATAAAACCGTAACCAGAAACTTTAGGTCAGTTTTATTATATGTCCCGCAAAAATACTGGCTTTTTCCGCACTAAGCAGGTTCTGTAAAACATTTATTTTCAACAATATTTGCTTATTTACATTAAAATAAACTAAATGAGTTTAAAATATTGCAGGTTTTCAATTATTTTAACTTTACCATTGAGGCAAATTTCCCATTCGTACTGAAAATCCTCCAAATTGTATCCCATCCAAAATTTTCCAACCCCCTCTCTTCATTAAGGGTATTTTTTTCGCATTAACCACAAATAAAATAATGAAGACGGCAACAGTTATCCTTTTCTACAATTTTTGTATAATAAAATCTCGTATATCTCTTATGATTTACCAGTTATGCAAATTTATGCAAAATTCTTTCTAAACTAACAGTGATTCAAAGTGCTTCATCTGAAAATTCAAGGTACACAGTTTGTCATGTAAATAAATTAAATATATGGTACGTTAATCAAAACCGTAGGAGACATTTCTGAGAAAATCATAGTCCACCCACGGCCAGAAAAACACACACACACACACACACACACACACACACACACACACACACACACACACCTTTTTCTTTAAATATGCTACGTATAGCAAGGTACGGAAATTACTATTTTGCACCCAAAAATTGGATGTCGAATTTCACTTGAAGTATGTTTTGAGGCCCCTTGAACTCAAAAAAGAGCATTTTGGAAAAAGTTGTGTGTGAACAGCATGAACTCAAAAACGAAAATTCGGATAAATACTAAACTTGGCATTTAACTTCAGCATTTTCCAAAGATACTACAGGAAGGTTTCCCTACCCCCACTCTAACGTGGGACTTTTTTCGAAGTCTTTTATTTTCTAAGAAGTGACTGTAAGGGTAAATGCCATATATTAAGATATTTAAATGAAAAACAAATGTATATCTTGAAATTTTTAGGTCGTCCTCCGGGGTGTAGCGGTTATTATGCTAGCCTCCAGTTCCCGAGGTTGCGGGTTAAAACCCGGCGGTGGGCGGGGAAGTAAATCCCTTCGGGAGGCACGTAAAAGAACCTCATACCTGATAGAGGCCTCTGAGTAAAATTACTGGTCTTTCACGCCCAATATAGAATGGGACTCTTAAGGACCACAGTAGTTAAAGTGCGTCCGTAAATAAAACTCAACTTAATTTTTAAATTTCTGGAAATAACCAATGAAGTCTTCATTTGGAAGGAATTTTGCATATTCTTGTATAACTAGTAAACGTTAAGCGATAGACTAAAATTTACTACACAAAGACATAACTTTTTTGTGCCTTAAACCATTTCTTAGATATCCGTTGTTAAAGATTCGAAACGTTAATTACTTTGTCATTCTTTTCAGCCCCTGCATGTAGGGTCCAGCTTTCAAACATTTGACTGTCGCGTTCCCTTTGTGTCTATAACGAAATGTTGATGAAGCTATTTCTGCAAAGGTTTATTCAGATTAAAATGTAGTAGATATTAAAAAAAACTGATATGTTGCACTCGCATGACTTTCTCTACTCTTGTACAAACTATTTTTACAAACACTCATTCTCCATCTACTTCATGTTAGTCGAGCTAAATATTTGCAGAAACTATCTTACTGCTAATTTTCTTGTAGATGCAAGGGGAATATGGTAGGCTTTAAGCGATAGTCAAATATTTTAAGAGCTGGTTGCTATGTGGCGCATTCCATTCTCTTTGGATATACACGACATTAAAAATATTAACAAATTCCCATTTGAGAAAAAGTATAGGTATTGGAAAATTCAAACATATAACAAGGAGTATCTCGGAAATCGTTCACTCCTAAAAAAAAAATTCATACCACATAAGTTGTATGTTTTAACAAAATCGACATCTTTATGTCGAAAACTTTTGTCTATCTCTTGCCGTTTACCAATTATGCAAAAGTCATTCAGACTGAAGAGGACTTTTGGGGACATTCCCAGAAAATTCAAGATATACATTTTATTTGTCATGAGAGTATCTTAAATATGTACATGGTATTTTAATGAAAATCGTTACAGCCATTTTTGAGAAAATCAAATTTTTCGAAAAATGTTCCATGTAAAGGGTAGTCTGTGGTGGGAGGATTTTCTTGAAAATCTTCGTGTCGCATCTTTGAAGGATACTGAACCTAAATACCAAGTTTGGTATTTATCCGACTTTTCGGTTTTGATTTATGCTGTTCACAGACACACAAACACACACACACACACACACACACACACACACACAAACAAACACACACAGACGTTTTCTAAAAGAACATTTTAAGGCGTATTTCCGGTAAAATCTCGATATCGAATTTTTGTGTGGATTGCAATACTTCCCCTACCTAATATACGTAGTAGAGAAAGTAATAAGCTTTAGTAAAAACAATTTGTATACCTCTAATAAACAAGAGAGGGTAGAGAAAAGTTATGTGAGAGGACCTTCGTGTAATCTTGGTATTGAATTTTTAGACGGAATGCAATACTCCCTCTACCTAGATGCTAGAGAAAGCAAAAAACATTCCTACACCTACGATAGAACGATGACATTTTTGCAACCAAAAGGCGGATATTTATTTGTCTGTAATAAGCAGGATACTATTGTGTAGTCACTCATGAATAACAATGATGACAGAATGACTATATCACATTAATGTCTATTAAAAGGCCGACACTAGTCTGCAACACTGTTTAACAAACCTTACCTTTATACTACTAAAGTGTTAAAATGAGGTAATAGAAAATATAATGCATGGGATGTTTTGATTAACTTTTTGTGGTTGAATAAATTAACTAAACCTTACAAAAGAAATTTCTTGATCTTTCTGTGAATTAATGCAAGCAGATTTAATAGTCCGTAGCATTTTATTATGCTTTCTTTCTGTCTCTAATTAGTTCTTATAAATTATTTTAATGTTGTATTAAAATAGATATTTATTTCTACAAAGCGTTTGCACGTAGAAACCATAATAATAATTACTGTGTATAAGTATGAACGTGGGTAGGCACCTGAAGAGATCATTAAAAGTCAAAAAGAAAAACAAATATAAACATACTGCATTTTCTTTTTATGATAGATGCATTTGTACGCGTTTAAAAGGATACACGTGACATGAATAGTCAATTAAAGGTCCGGAGTTTACATTAATGAATGTCTATTACATTCTAAGCTCAAACAAACTCAGGTTTGTCGAAACGGTTTTTTAAAATGAGCTATAGTATTAAAGCGCGTGGTGTAACTAATGAGCCAGTAAGCAATAGAATAATTAATGAGACGCTTTGCCCACTAGAGGCGGATAAATTTATTGAGACTTCCCAGGTTCCAGCCCGCCTCGGAAGATGGAGTGACATCGCGAGTTGGACGGGATTCCACAACCAGCTTTCTTAATCTCATCTCTCGTGTTTAGCGTTTCAGGGAAGATCGTCATGTTGCTCGTGAGAACCAACAAATAATGTGCCGAAAGCGGAGTGCCACTTCGTAGGCGAGCTCACATTTCCATTTTGTCATGCAAATCAAGCATTAATATAACGGCGTATAATCTAAGCTTAAAGTTAACATAAACACCGGCCAATTGCAAGACAGCTTGAAACAGCTGAGCTAATATGGCGGCCTGCGAAGCGACCACTAGCAGTACACATGGCAAAAGAGGTTAGTGTATGTATCAAAATGAACAAGATCAGTAATAGGACGTTAAATTTACAGAAAACCACCACCACCTCAATTTGTTTTGCTGGAATTTTCTAGATATTCTAGTGATTCCTGGCCCTTGATCTCGTGCAAAAAGACAGTTAGCGAGTCAACAAATGACGGAAAATCTGATGTGAGATGGCAGGACGATCACGTGATGAAGCGTATGGAAAGCTACTCTCCGATTGGTTATTTTCTTAATATAACAAATGAGTACACCAGTTGCAATTTGGTGCTCAGCGTAGCAAAAACTCTGCACTTGAAGGCAATTTGCACGCATTCAGAGCAGAACACAACTGAACCGTTGGAATTACAAATGTACTGCACTCAGCACTGTCCAAATCTTGGACTCCTTAACTGCACCTAACTTCGTAACTTCTCCACTAACTACCGGGAAAGAGTAGACATTTATGTAGGCCCCGGATAAAAAGTGGAGCTCAACTTTACAACATATGACGCAAGATTTTTTTTCTACATCCATCTGTGGCATATTTTTTCGAAGTACAAATTTACATTCTTTGATTAATAGTATTTAGTTGTTTATTTGGATGATTTCTTGTTGGAAAACGTTTTATTAACATAATTTAAATCTTATATTTATTTATTTACTTACTACACATGTAGCCATATAGAAGGATGCAGGACAGGCCAACATCTCCATCTTGCGTCGCTCAAAGTAATGCAGTTAATATTATTTTTGTCACTAAATTACACTAACTATACAGGTGTAATAACAATGTATGGCACAAATTGCAGGACATTCCTCAAACGTAGACGAAGACATTATGATATATGAACATGGGTCTGGAAACGCTCTTACCATGTTACAACTCATTTTCTACAACTCATTAATCATGGGAAATACACAAGAATAGAACATACCACATGCCACTCTTTCTCACAGGAGATGTTCAATATGCCCTCCGTGAGCACTGATACATGCATCAACCCGCCGTCGTAGTGAATCCCGGATGTGCTGATGTATCCCTGGAGTATTGCGTAAGGTTTTGCAGCCTTCCATAGTACGGGCACAGAGACTCTAAACATCTGGTACCGGGGTTCGATACAAAAGATCTTTAAAATGCCCCCACAAATAAAAGTCCAGTAGATTTAGCTCCGGGAAGCATGGAGGCCAGGCAATTGGTCCACCTCTAGCAATCCATCCGTCGCCGAATCTGTTATTTAGAAGTCGACGGACATCAATACTAAAATGTGGAGGTGCTACATCGTGCATGAAGTACATGTTTTGTCGCGCAACTAAAGGCACATCTGCTAACAGATCAGGTGGGACATTCTCTACGATATTATGGTAACTTTGTCCGTTGAGCCGGGTGGAAGAACGGGAGGCCCTACCAAACAGTCACCAACAATGCCAGCCCAAACATTGACAGAAAATCTTTGTTGATGACTTGCTTCAACAGTTGCGTGAGGATTGAAATCAGCCCATAGATGTCAATTGTGAAATTTACAATTTGATCTCGTTAAACGACGCCTCATCTGTGAACAGCACCGTTGCACTAAAATTAGGGTTGACACTTTGTTGCATAAAGCATTCGCAGAAGCGTACCCGTACAGGAAAATCAGCTGCTGGTAGTGCCTGCACACGATGTAAATGTTACGGATACAGTCGGACCTCGTGTAACACTCGCCAGACAGTCATGTGGTCAACATTTATTGCTGCAGCTACTTGTCTTGTACTGACATTAAGGTCATCAAATGCCTGAAGAATTGCCGCCTCTCGTTGCGGTGTCCTAGTCCTTTTAGGCCTCCCCCTGTCGTGAGTATCAGGCTGAAATGCCCCTAAGTTCCTTAAGACGACGATCAATGGTTTCAAATGTTTTCCTGTCGGGGCATCTTCGTCCTGGATATCTCTTCCGGTACAAATATTGAGCACAAGCGCTATTGTCGCCTGCTAATTCATACATCAAATGGGCATCTGCCATCTCTGTATGTATGTAAACTGCCATTGCACGAGTCAAGTCTGTGATCAACTCTACTAGCACGTAGTATCCCGTTTGCTTGCCAAGGTCGTACTGCTCACTGGAACAGTTGATGTTACGTGTAAACAAGCAGTGGCGTAAGTCCTATGGCAACAGGACATATAAAACAGAACACTGGCGGTGTACATACGATAATGACAATGTAACCATGAGTGCATATTCCCCACTAATCTAACGTTCTCCTCGTGTGTGTTTCCATGATTAATGAGTTGGAGAGAGTGCGTTTCCAGACCCATGTTCATATAACATAATTTCTTCGTCTACGTTTAAGGAATGTGTCCTATAATTTGTGCAGTACATTTTTGTTACACCCTCTATAATTGTACACATTGTTCCTAAATAAACGCTGACTAGCTATGCACGCTACATCTAACTATGCCTAGCCTAAACTTTAACTAAACCTAATCGCTACACCACAGGTAGGCCTGCCTAATGTCTTCCATTAGGCAGGTCTTGGAAAGGGTCAGCTGAACGGTTCTTGGTGTCAGGATTCCACAAATACTGGCAAATGTGAGCATATAGGTCTTCTCTGTATCACTGAGCTAATTCCGACCGATCCATCTTATTAATGGGAAGAGCTATTTCTAAAAAAATTATTATTTGCAAGAATATCTCCAAAACCATACAAACTTTGGTTCTCACACTACAATAAATTCTACTCCACTGCATGATCATGACTGTAAAGCAATAAAACCCGAAAGAAAGTATGGTCAGGATTTTAAAAAATGACCGTTTCTGTTCGCTTCCAGATTGTTGTGCACATGTATGTGAATTTTTTTCAGAGGTTGGCTACGGTTGCTACAAAATAAGCACATGTTGGCTGCTATACGAAAGGCAATAAAACTAATGGTCATCCATAGTTTCAGTCTGCTTGCCTATGAGCATTGGAGAACCTTCTCACTTCTCTCGCGTCATCACATGTTCGAAAATCTCCCAAAGCGGAACGTTCTCGAAAGAGAGGTTACTAGAACCTGCCGAAAGTAATCTTGCGTAGTAATTATCCAAACTGTGAGGAAGTGACACATAATAAGCTGTTTCGCGGCTATTATCTGAAACGCCGGTTGAAAGGCTCAACCAGGATGCGCTTACCGCGGCCCGCAAGTAGCTTCGCGCGCGCGGTCACGCTGCACCCTTCTTAGGGTCGTCGCCACCAGCACTATCATAGTGGGCTAGACGATCTAAGTGTACCATCAGCATCCTCCCTTGCCATGGTTGTTGAAGCTTGGTGCAACGCCCCTTGGTCCGGCTGGGCGATACAACCACACAGCTCACCCTGTTGGCTTGCCGGTCGCAACGGTTGTGTTTGTATCAACATAAACTTTACTGCATTAAGAGGACATGAAACAGGTTTCTATGCTTACCTTAAGCTTACGTCTAAGTTTCGTTGTGAATGGCCTCCTTACGCTTTCATCTGCACGTTAGAAATAGGGATAAGAAACGGAGGAAGATTGACTCAGCATTGCGGCCAAGGCTAGGCCTATTGTGTCCATTTAAACTCCGGGAATAAGGGATGAGTCGATCTGAAGGTGGCCGGTGGCGCAGCGAGATTCTTAAAGTTTTGCTCGATGTCCACCCCCTCCTGATCCTCTCGGGTTGCTTTGGGCAGAAGATTCTATGCTAGGAAAGAAACCGTTCTCAAATGAAATTCGCTACACCACCGTCCATTACCCATAACCCTGCAAAATTAAAGGAAATAAAATGAGAGGAGATGGGAGACAGTAAACTAATCCACCCAAAAATTCGTCTACGGACCTGGGGAAACTAGGAAAGAAACCCAGTCGAGCGTGAATCGAAACTCTCTCGCCTAAGCCTAGTAGTTCGGTTCGTTAGAAGGGAACACACCCTTCTCAAATAATTACTAGGTGTTATATAAATAGTTTGGAACAAAACGCGTTCAGTGCAGCGTGTAAATAAACACATTACAAGGTTCGCTGATAGGTAGATGTGTGTAACGTGATATTTTTTTGTTAATAAACCAAGTCCAGAAACGCTTTGTATACGTGCCAGGTTCTCTGAAATGTGGAGGGAACATAGGCAGCTCGGATCGCAACACAAATATTATGTAAAGAAAACTGAAATACCGTAAGTAAGCACACAACATTTTAATCAGCTGTTGAAGGTTCTCAAAGTGTCTATCCACCACTTCTGCATGCATTATCTGTTATGTAGCATCTAAATCTTAGAAAGAGTCCAAACTCTCGCGCGCGACATGTCTACGGGCGTCCGCACGTGTGTTCGTTAGGATGTAAGTTGGCGACATGGTGTGGGCTAGGTGACGTTTGTTGGAGTAACGTTATTTATATAACCGGCAAGCCTCTCTTGCCTAACTTCGGCCTTCTCGTAGATGAGAAGCATGCTCATAGGGTGTACGGTACATTCGTGTACAAGACTCCATTCCCACTTGACGATAGCCACACAAATAAATATTGTAAAATACGAAACTACTAAACAGAATAATACTGTAAACACTACATTGGCTACATGTATGGTGAAGCACTGCTGTGCATCGATGCAGTACAATTGGTCAGCAACTCATAAGAGCCCATCTGAATAAATAGGTTTATAAACAAAATATGAATTTATGGTCCAGATCTATCCACCATCAAATATACATTTTGTTTACATCCTGTATATCCTCGGACGAAGTACAGATCCAATTTTGCTAGGGCTGAATTGATATGTGCAATCCGTTTGTTTGAAATAAAACGCTTTCGAAAAGGCGTTTGGTTTGGAAAGCACCGAGTTCGTGGAGATGGCTGGAACAAATGAAGAATGTGTTTGCACTACTCCTCCCATAGTCTTGGACCAGTCGCAGTTTTTCTGATGGACACAAAACGTTCAGGCTAATGTGATCCACTAACAAATGGTTATTTAACATACTGCCTGAGTTGTTTTAAAAGGTCTATTTTGCTGTAAATATACTTATTACATACTTATTTTCAAACACAAAATAATTACTGCAAAAAAACATTTTCTTGGATAAAACAATTTTGGTCGAAGTTGTAAATTTCTTTTTTAGACAGCACGAGCTAAAGCTCAGGAGCTAAAAGCGATTGTGTGGAAACAGAATGGAATTATAAGGCCAGCATATAGCATTCAGTTCTTAAACATTTGACTATCGAAATGTATCTTGTATCTATAACGAAATGTGTAATGTAGCTATTTCTGTAAACATTTATCTGGATTAAGACGTAGTAGATATAAAAATAAGCTTTAATAAAAATAATTTCTATATTCACTAATGAACGATAGAGGATAGAGGAAGTCATTTGAATGTATCAAATCAGATTTTTAGAAAAAGAATCTTTGTGTCTGTCAGTGTGTGTGTGTGTGTGGTTGTGTGTGTGTGTGTGTGTGTGTGTCCGTGAACAGCATAGCTCAAAAACGAAGTGTCTAATTAATACCAAACTTGATATTTAGGTTCAGTGCCCTTCCAAAGATGCGACCGAAGATTTTCAAGAAAAATCCCCCACCCTAGACTAGCCTTTACAAGGAAAATTTTTCGAAAAATTGCCTTAACGATTTTAATTAAAATTACATTAAAATTATTTATATTACAAATAAAATGTATATTTTGAATTTTCTATGAATATGCTTTGAAGTGCACTTCGATTTGGGAGAAATGTTACATAATCTTCTATAACTGATAAACGTTAACTGATAGTCGAAAACATACTACACAAAACGTGTAGGCACACAATTTTTTCCAATTCTGAGATATGCGTTATTTAAGGTTCGAATTGTTCACTATTGTATCATTGTCTTGAAGTCTGTCAACATTCAGCCGTTTCTCGAGATGTCATGGAAACGTTGTAAAATTTTAAGGCCAGCATATAGCGTCCAGTTCTTAAACATTTGACTATCGCTGTTCCCTTTGTATCTGAAACGAACTGTGTAATGTAGCTTATTTCCAGAAAGTTTTATCTCGATTAAACTGAGAGAAAAGGAAAATAAACTTTCGTAAGAATGATTTATATCTCTACTTGTAAGTGCCAGAAAAGAAGGCCATGTGAATGTAACACATCATATTAATTTTTTAAAGTGCTGACAGTGTTTTGTTGCTTCTCGAGATGTCGTGGAAAGAGCATTTAGAACTACCTTTTTAAACGTCTCATTATCGAGTCGACTTCCTCTGCCCCACTGTAGCAAATGCGGAATGAAACTATTTCTGCAAAGGTTTATTTCGATTAATGTGAAGTACACAAAAATAATCATTCCTATGTATAGTCTATAGAAGCTATATAAAAAAAATCTGATGTGTTACACTCGCATGACTTTCTCTACTCTTGTACAAACTATTTTTCCAAACGCTTATTCTCCATCTACTTCATGTTAATCGAGATAAACGTTTGCAGACTTTATCTTATTGCTAATTTTCTTGTAGATGTAAGGGGAATATATATTTACAAGGACAATATAGAAATACAGTAACCTTTAAGCACATACATATCTCTTAATAGCTGGTTGCTAGGTGCAGCACCATTCCCTTTGCCACAGATTATAACTCTTTGCATATCCAAGACAAAAAAATGAATAACGAATTTCAATTTGAGAAAATAAGTATTGAAAAATTTAAGGGAATAACAAGCAATATCTCGAAAATGGTTCACTCAAAAAAACATGTATATAACATAAATTGTGTACTTTAACGCGATCTACTATTTTGTGTAGTAAAATTTTGTCTATCTTTTATGGTTTACCAGTTATGCAAAAGTCGTTCACAATGAACAATACTTTTGGAGACATTCCCAGAAAATTCGAGATATACATTTTATTTATCATGAAAATATCTTAAACATATGATATTTTAATCAAAATCGTTAGAGCCATTTTTGAGAAAATTAAAATTTTCGAAAAAATGTTCCATGTGAAGGGTAATCTGGGGTGGGGGGATTTTCTTGAAAACCTTCGTGTCGCATCTCTGGAAGATACTGAACCTAAATATCAAGTTTGGTGTTTATCCGACTGTTCGTTTCTGAGTTATGCTGTTCACAGACACACACACAGACACAAACACGAACATGTTTCCAAAAATTTTTTTTTGGATTCAGGGGGTCTCAAAACATGTATTTCCGGTGAAATCTCGGTATCGAATTTTTGGGGTGGAATACAATACTTCCCCTACTTACTATATGTAGTAGAGAAAGTAATAAACCACAGTGGGTAGAGAAACTTATGTGAATATAACACAGGAATGTTATTTTCTCTACCACATACCTAGTAGTAGACAAGGTACTGCACTTCACTCAAAATTTCAATGCCGATATTTCACCAGAAGTGCGTGTTTCGAAGGCCCTAAATAAAAATAGGCTTTTTTTTAGAAAATAGTCCGTATATGTGTGAAACGAAAGGTGCATAAATACCAAACTTGATATTTATTTTCAGTGCCTTCCAAGGATTCGGCATGAAGTTTTTAACAATATCCTCCCACCCAACGACACTTTACATGGAACATTTGTTAAATGTTTGCTTTTCTAAAAACTGGCTAACAATTTTGATCAAAATTCATATATTGAATACATTTACAAGGTAAATAAAGTGTATACCTTGAATTTTCTGAGAATATCCGTGAAGAGTACCCTCCATTGGGAAGGAAATTTGTATATTCATTCATTCATTATCTGTTTACCCTCCTCTTATGTAGGACTTGCACCCCCTGAACTTACAGGCGGGTGCCTGGGGTCAGAGGCCCGTCGAAGAGCAGACACTCATGGAGCAGACAGAATGACCAGGATGGGTGATCAGCCCGATGCCTAGTATGGGATCAAGGAAGTAGATGAAACGAAATGTTGATGGAATGGATGAAAGGAAAGGTGATGATGGAGCAGTTGGTGCACATCCGGGGGAAACCGGAGAACCCGGAGAAAACCTGCCCAGACGCCGCTTCGTCCACCACAAATCCTCTGGGATTGAACCCGGGCCGCCTCGGTGGGAGGCGAGCGGTCTAACCACTCGGCCACGGCGCCGCCCGAAATTTGTATAATCTTATGTAAATAATAAAGCATTAATTAACAGATGCCTTTAAAACACACAATTTATTTCAAATAACTTATTTTGTAGTATCAGCCGTTTCTGAGATGAATGATGGGAATTGTTCAATACTTAGCTAAACTTCCAAAGTCCTGTCGATTTTCACTGGTTTCTTGCGAAGTTATGGAAAGAGTCTGGAGTTTTAAGATCAGCGTATAATGTCCAGTTCTAAAACATTTGACTATCACTTTCCGGAAAGGTTTAAAATCAATTAAAATTAAGTAGATAGCAAAATAAACTTTTGTAAGAAGAGTTTCTATATTCTAATAAGCGATAGAGGGTATATAAAGTCATTTGATTGTAACACATCAGTTTTTGCTTTCTCCACTACGTATAGTAAGTAGGGGAAGTATTGTATTCCACCCAAAAATTCGATACCGAGATTTCACCGGAAATATATGTTTTGAGACCCATTGAATCCAAAAAAAAGCATTTTTGGAAACATCTCCGTGTGTGTGTCTGTGAACAGCATAACTCAGAAACGAACAGTCGGATAAACACCGAACTTCAGTATCTTCTAGAGATGCTACACGAAGGTTTTCAAGAAAATTCCCCCACCCCAGATTACATTTACATGGAATATTTTTCGAAAATTTTAATTTTCTCAAAAATGTCTCAAACGATTTTGATTAAAATATCTTATGTTTAAGATATTTTAATGAAAAATAAAATGTGTATCTCGAATTTTCTGGGAATGTCTCCAAAAGTATTCTTCATTGTGAATGACTTTTGCATAACTAGTAAACCATAAGAGATAGACAAAATTTTACTGCACAAAAATGTAGATCGCGTTAAAATACAGAATTTATGTCATATACATTTTTTTGTTGAGTGAACCATTTTCGAGGTATTGCTTGTTATTACTTTAAATTTGCCAATACTTATACTTTTCTCAAATTCGTTATTTATTTTTTTTTGTCCTGGTAATGCAAAGAGAATGGAATACTCCACATAGCAGCCAGCTCTTAAAATATTTGACTATCGCTTAAAGCCTACCAATTCCCGTTGCATCTACAAGAAAATTAGCAATAAGATTAACATCTCGATTAACATGAAGCATATGGAGAATAAGTGTTTGTAAAATAGTTTGTACAAGAGTAGAGAAAGTCATGTGAGTGTAACACATCAGATGTTTTACCTTCGTATGATTTGTTGTAGCAGAATCACGTTAGTTTTTGCATGTCACGTTTACTATAAAGTTCGTGTTCATTAATATTCACTCACGTTAAATATCACTTGTAGGTACCAATAGTATCCGGTTGAGTGCAACAACCTCCTCGTGAGGCAGAGTTTGGCCTAAAGATTACTCATTACAGTTGACAAATTTACGGCAGCGCCCTACCATAACCTGCAGTCCCGTCATTTCCAGAGCTCTGACTGTGACAGTCTAATAGTCACAGAATAGTAAATGTAAAGCTTAGATAAATGGAAATTCCCAACACTTAAAGGTAAATCAATTTAGATACACACGATTATTTAATTGCAGCAAAGGGGGGCGTTATAGAAGATTAGGAAAAACAATGTGCAGAAAATTGTAGAGCAGAAAGGCTGTACTCAACTAAGCATTTTGAGGTTAGGAGCATGTAGTCACAGATGCAGTATAATAACAGGAGCGTTGCAGGAAACTAATTTAAATCTGACTGTATGGTTCGTATAGTATAGTTTGCATTATTTCACTCACATTTAGAATGTTATGGGGATCTTTATCACAAACATACTTCATGCAGATCTTTCTACTACAGAGAAGAGCAGTAAGAGTTCTAGCCAGAATAAATAGTTATGAATCTTGTAGACCATACTTATGTATGCTAAAACCTCTAGTGAAACCCCTCAACTAAACAAAGATGTGCACAGACATTTTACTCGAAGTCAAAATGATTATTTTATGAACTCATACAGGGGTACTTTTGAAAATAAAAATATCATTCATGCAGGTTTTAAATTCTTTAACTCACTGCCAGGGATTTAAAGAGAATATATGATATAAATCATTTTAAAAAGACACTCAAAAAGCATATCAACGCACCGCTTTTATAACTCGCAAGGCTTTTTAAATCACAGCTCAAATAATCTTTAATATGCTAACTTGGTTGCATATATTTCCTATTGTTTTTGTTATTCTTGTGTGTTAATAATTATAAATTATATAAGTAATAAGTATTCTGTGTATATAATTTATTTTCACCATTTTATTACTACTGTATTATTGTAATTAACACTTTGACGTGATCTACAATAACTCTGTTTTACTCTGTATATTGTATCATTGAAAATAAATAAATAAATAAATGAAACATCTTCATTTGCCAGTCAAAATGAAATGTAACTCACACAATAAGTGTGTACGTACTGTTTCAACTAATGAGTACTGGTACACTAGAGTATTACATGCATGTACTGTACTGAACAGGACATTATTACCGTACCATCCAGTAGACTTCACATCAGACACACCTAGCGACAGTAAATAGCATTGTACAAGAATACATTTTGTTTACATTGACACTCAAAACAGATTCGCAATCGGAGACTCTAACATGGTAGATTTAATGTTGATGCTTGTAGCACAGTAAAACCTCCTATGATTCCTTGTTCCTAACCTCAAAATGCTTATTTCGGCACTACCTTTATACTATAAAATTTTATGCACATTGTTTTTCTGCACGCAGTACTTGGTCAAAATTAAGGAACCAAATAGGACACGTGAAAGTGTATAAATATAATAGCAAGCGAATAAAATATTGATATTTTTTGTGGAAGTTCATCTAGTTTCATATTCATAAAGATCTCCAAAATTCCTTTTGGAATAAAATACTATGGAACTTACATCCATTTGAATTCAGAGCATTTAAACCCGTAAATCATGTGGCCCTTTAAATGTCCTCAACATTACCTCGCAATCCTTTCTCAGCGTTGTGCAGTTGTTTGTTATTGGCTCCAAATTTGTTACACTTCTTTCGAGTCCCTTTGAAGGAAATAGTAATCATTTTTAAAAAGAAAGCTTTATTTCAATACAAGTACATTAGCTGCAGGGAAATTAAACATTTCTATAAATTGCTATAAATATTCTGATCAAGATGTTTAAAAAAATACTTGGTTTGAAGCATTTTGATATACACAGTACCTTGCACAACAGCAGTGACACCTCGAAGTTTGAATCTTAGCAGGAACTCACTGTTATGAGTAGGGTACAAGAATCAATCACATGACCTTAATACTGTAGGTTTTGCAAGTTACGATTTGGTTGCTATCAGTGTATGTATACATATACCTATATGAGTATGTGTACGTTCCTAATAGGTATCTTCCGTGGTGTAGTGGTTTCCATGATAGCCCCTAGTTCCCTAAGTCCCGGGTTCAAACCCAGCGGAGAGCAATGGATTTTTTCGGGCGTAAAAATCCTTAGCATGGCTTTCTTCGGAAGGAAAGTAAAGCCGGTGGTCCCGTGTCGTAGATTTATGGCACGTAAAAGAACCTCAAGCCTGATAGAGGGGCCACTGAGCAAAATATCCGGTCTTTCACGCCCAATATAGAATGGGACGCTAAGGACCAGTACACATATTCTTTAGAATAACAGTACAAATACTGAAGGGGGGTATCACAAAAAATAAATAAATAAATAAATAAATAAAATAAAAAAAGATATCCCCAACGGAAGGCCGGTGGGGGGTGTCGGTGGGAGGCAATTTTTAGAATTATCAGCAGTAATGGCTGTATTTTATCAATACTTTTGCTAAATAAGAGGATCAATGTTGCCCCTTCATACTTTTTTAGACGGTAAGTGCAAAAACCACCCCTAATGGTGTTTAAAACTGACCGTTGTGAGGAACTTTGGAGGATTTTCAGTACGAATGGGAAATTTGACACACACATTCATACTCTTTGGGACAAGAGTAAAAATACTGTGGGGGTGCTTCACAAAAACCCACCGAATAGGGGGCGGAAAGTGTTTGTCGGGAACAAATCGAGGTTTCTCAGCATGAACAGGGCCGTTTTCTCTATGCTTTTGTGAAATAAAGATATAAATCAAATTCTCTTCAATATTTTAAGGTGGTATAAGAAGAACCACTCCTGGAAAATGTCCAGTAGAGGGCAGTCATAAGGATGTACAGCACGAATGGGCCTGTTTTATCATAATAAAGCGATAAACGTTGCTCTCTTCATTCTTTTATGGTTGACAATGCGGAAATTCAGCCGGAATGGAGGTTGGGGTTGTAAATGTTGATGGGAGAAAATATGGAGGATTTTTAGTGGGTACGAATATTTGACACAATGAAATGATTGAGTAGTAGCAATGTTGTAAATGTAAATACACAAATATTTGGAAAGCAGGTGTTTTACTAAAACCATCAAAGTCCCGGCAACGCTCTTAGTTCTGAATGATATGCGACTACGCTATCCTTATATGTATATAAGGATTACCGTTTCCTCCAATCCCCAAGTCATTTACGACGAATGGTGCTGTAGATGTTCAGTCTGTCAGTCATGTTCGCTTCGTATGCGCCTTTAAGATGTTGGCGAAGCAATGAGATTATTACAAGTGAGGCGTAGAAAGTGCGCCCGGAATGCTTTTGTTAATTTGTTTTGACCGCACATGAATGGAGCGCTGTCATAACAAAAGCGCAGAGGTGTAGCTCAACTAGCAGTCAACCCGTCCGTCATTTGGCTGGTAACCCAGATATACTGGTGTAATGCGCTACTTCCTGGCTCTCCTCCTCTCACTCTTATCACGTGATATCGTTACCATCCTCCGCTCTTTTCGTGATTTCTGAACTGTTTTGTGTAAAGAATCTTTGAAAAGTGAAACATTTCGAAATTTCTTAGGTGTTTTATAATTTTCATCTCTATTACTATTATAAATAGAGCAATTTATAGATATGTAACAGAGCAACCTCAAAATCATCTCAACCGATTATGGCAATTCTTCCACTGAATATCCCTATACTTTCTGACGGGCATTGGCAATAAAATACCTTCTAATTTCATTTCATAAGTTAATAAAAGACTACAGGTATTCACATGTGTGAACAGAATACCAAAATGCAAATTACGTGGCTAGAAAGGATATATAGCATAATGGTGGAAGCAAGGATGTTATACGCAACAGAGATATTGAAAAAGGATGGGAAAATGTAAATGCTATACATAGGAATTTTTGCAAAATAAGCTTGCGATTACCAAGGAGTTTACTGAATGGAGTAACACAAGCAGAACTAGGAAGAGTGGGAGCTAAAGACAAAATGGTAGAAAGGGCAAACAAACACTGGTTCAGAATAAAGCTACTGGAGGAAAATGAGATACTAAAGCAATGCTTGGTTGTACAGGAGAAAATGGGGAAAAAAGAAATATGGATGCACAAGATAGAGACAACATTGGAAGAAATAGGAATGGGGGAAACACGGGCAGAAAGGAGCAACAAAAGTAAGGGTTTCTGGGAAGAAATTAGAGCAAGAGTGGAGGATATTGCAAAGCAAGAAATTATGAGTAGTTTCAAGAGAAAAGGCGATTAATAGATTTTAGATATTTAAAAACGAATGGGAAAAAGAAAGGTACATCGAAGAGGCCAGAATGGGGTATGCATGGGCGAGGACAGGCGGAATGAATTTAAGTGGTCTAACAGGGAGAATAAGGGGGGAGAGATGTTCTAAATGTAATGGATTACATAACAATTGGCGTTATATTCTTTAATGCGAGGACACGGATAAAGGAAGGGAGAATTTAATACTAGAGAAATGGAAAAATCTACCAATAGAGAGAAGATTTTTAATACTAGAACAAATAAATATACGGGGAAAGCAGAAAAATATTTAGTAAAAATTAGGTTAAGGCAGTTAAAAGAAATGTGAAGCAAATTGGAGAAAATACGAAAAAAGGGTAACAAGGCAAAAAAGCAAATGGTGGAAAATTATACTTCCCCATTATATACACAACAGAATGTTAAATGCCTTTGGGAAGAGAAATAATAAGCAACTCCATTGTATGGTAAATATTGTATAAACCTCATGTAAGTTCAAAGTAGACAATAAATCATTCATTCATAATAAAAGATTAATAACGGATTTACAAAGCTATGTACTAGAGCACAACGTATTGGAGTTATAAGTTAATATGCTTACGAAGAAGTCTTCAACTTCTCGTTAGGAATGCCTTTTAATAGAAAATAGTTGTTTATTCAACAGAAAGTGCATGTAAAATAAAACAAATCCAGCCGATATTTCATCCCAAACAATATCTAGATGGTCACGATGTAGCAACTAAGAAAACAGAAGACAGCAAAACAAAAGAGAAATTGAATATGCTTATAACAGGACGATAAGCTTGCGATACCAATGTCAAAATTGAGGTAGTATTTTTAACACTTAAATTATATCAGTCTAATTATATAATACCAAATAAATAACAGCCCGCCTTAAAGCAATATGTGTATAATATATAAAATGTATGTAACAGTCATTGTATTATGTTTATATTATTATGTACATGTATAATAATGTTATGAGAATGTATTAAGTAATTTAACAATGTAGGAGGAGTGAGAATAGAAGCCGAAAGTTGCTAACAATGAGATAACAACGAGGTAACCTTGAGGCAATAATAAACTAGAAAGTTTAATAATGCTACTGATAATTCTTGGAATAATAATGTAATATTTAAAACAGTTTATAATAGCCAATCAACAATAGAAAATCTAAAAGTTAAATAAAAGTATTCTATTGGAATAAGCTTAGCCAATCAAAGATTTCAAAATGTAGTAAATGTACAAATTTAAGCGGTAGAAGCCAGACTCTAGAAGGCAGCGCTCCCGAGCTGTTCGTTCGGTACGTATTCAGAGTAAGTCATAAAAAAATCATTACGGCGTGAATAATATAAAGTTTACATGTTAAATAGTAGAAGTAATAATAATCTCACAACTCTACAGATGATATATCTGTGAAGTGTTATTTAATCGTGTGCAAGATTAATAAAACGAAGTTAAATACCTGTCGTCCTCCGTGGTACCGTGTTAGCCTTTAGTTCCAAAGGTCGCGGGTTCAAACCGGCGGAGGGCGATGGGGTTTTTTCGGGCGTAAAAATCCTTAGCATGGCTTCCTTCTGAAGGGAAGTAAAGCCGGTGGTCCCGTATCGTAGATTTACGGCACGTAAAGGAACCTCAAGCGTGATAAAGAGGGCTCTGAGCAAAACTACCCATCTCTCACGCCCAGAACCATAGTAGTTAAAGAGCGTCCATAAATAAAACTCAATTTAATTTAATTTAGAAGTTAAATACCATTATAATTTGTGTAAGTCTTCATGCTTTAGCCGTACTACCCCTGCTAAGAGATACGTATAAGTATTGGAAAATGTAATGGAATAACAAGCAATATCTCGAAAATGGTTCACTCAACAACAAAAAATGTATGACATAAATTGTGTACTTTAACGCGATTTACAATTTTTGTGTAGTAAAATTTTGTCTATCTCTTATGGTTTACCAGTTATACAAAACTCGTTCACAATGAAGAATACTTTTGGAGAAATTCCCAGAAAATTCGAGATATACATTTCATTTGTCATGAAAGTATCTTAAATATCGTTAGAGCGATTTCTGAGAAAATTAAAATTTTCGAAAAATGTTCCATGTAAAGGGTAATCTGGGGTAGGGGATTTTCTTGAAAACCTTCGTGTCGCATCTCTGGAAGATACTGAACCTAAATACCAAGTTTGGTATTTATCTGACTGTTCATTTCTGAGTTATGCTGTTCACAGACACACACACACACACACACACACAGACACACACACACGGACATGTTTCCAAAAATGCTTTTTTTGGATTCATGGAGCCTCAAAACATACATTTCCGGTGAAATCTTGGTATCGAATTTTTGGGTGGAATACAGTACTTCCCCTACTTACTATACGTAGCAGAGAAAGTAAATAGAGGGCATAAATCCAACTATACATTCCCCGTATGTAGATAATAAAAGAGTCCGCGGAAAGACTTGGTTTCTGAGTTATGGCCTTCAAAACAGTGATATTCACCGGAACGTTTTTCTTCCAGCAAGTAGCTGCCGTGACAGAAGATATTAACAGGACACTCTGGCAGTTCATTCCGAGGCGAAGGGTACATTGAGTGTTGTGTATGGCGTTCAGGAGCATTTCGCAATATTTCTGAACTGAGACTAAATGCTTTGAAACGTTGATACCTTTAAATAGAAACTGCAATTGATTGTCAACCGGCGAGAGATAATAAATAATGTACTTTCCTATAGTATAAGGTGTATGGTATACAACGGAGGGGGACACCTCGCACTGTGACCTAGTAACATTTATTGTGGCTACCACCACCAAAAAGAAGAGATGAAGTGAAAGAACCACAGGAGGATGCAGGTCGCAGAGATCCGCGGAAGCCCATAACAGTTCCTGGCACGAAGGGCCACCCCACTACTTGAGCTGCGCAGAGAGGGCGATGAACCTGGCCTAGAAGTTTCATACTCTTTTCACGACATCACGAGAAACAGCTAAACAGCAGCAGTGCCTTTAAAAAATGGCAAGTTTTTGCAAAATTCAAACTGTAACAACGTATATCTTGGAAATGGCTAATGACACAAAAATTATTGGAAATAAATTATATTTTAAAGAAGCTACATTTACTGTGTAGTACCCTTTTGTCTACCTCTAAGGGTTTACCAGTTATATAATATTATACAAAATTCTTAAGAGCCTTTTCCCAGGAAATTCGAGATATTCATTTTATTTCACATTCCTTATACATATTGTATTTTAATAAAATTCGTTAGAACCGTTTTTGAGAAAATAGAAAATTTCGAAAAATGTTCCATGTAAATATTGGTTTGGGGTGGGGGATTTTCTTTGAAAATCTTGGTGTCGTAGCTTTGCAAGGTGCTGAACCTAAATACCAAGTTTTATATTTATCCGACTTTTCGTTTTTTAGTTAAGCTGTTCACACTTGCAGACCTGTTTCTAAAAATTCCTTTTTTATTCAAGGGGCCTCAAAACATGTATATTCGGTGAAACCTAAGTATCGAATCTTGTATATATCTTACGGTTTACTAATTGTACAAAAGACATTTAGAATGAGGAGCACTTCACAGATATTTCCAAGAAATTCAAGATATACGTTTTATTTGTCATGCAAATATCCTGGGCACGAGTTACTTTAATTGTGATCGCTAGAGCCATTTTTTTAGAAAAATAAAAAAGAAAAAAATAACGAAAAATGCTCCATGTAAATGATAATTTGATATTGAGAGGCTTCCTTGAAAATCCTCCTTGGGTGATTCTAACGTCAAACAACAAATATATGACTAATCCAACCTTTTCGTTTTTGAGTTATGTTCACACAAAGGTCTTTTTTCTAAAAATCATTTTTGCTTTCTCTAGCACGTATAGTAAGTAGGGGAAGTTTTGTATTCCACCCAAAAATTCGATATCAAGATTTCACCGAAACTACATGTTTTGAGACCCCAAAATCCAAATAAAAAACATTTTTAGAAAACGATCCAGGTGTGTGTGTGTGTGTGTGTGTGAGTAGCATAATTCAAAAACGAAAAGTCAGATCAACACCAAATTTGATATTTAACTTCAGTAGCTTCCGAAGATACGAAAATAAGATTTTCAAGAAAATCCCCCACCCCAGACTACCCTTCATATGGAAGATTTTTCGAAAATTTTGATTTTTTTAAAAAAAATGGCTAACGATTTTTATTAAAATACCATATATAAAATATTTACATGACAAATAAAATGTATGTCTTGAATTTGAAGTCCACTTCATTCGGAAGGAATTTCGTATAATCTTGTATAACTGGTAAACGTTAAGGGATAGACGAAAACGCACTCTACAAAAAAGTGGGGGAATCTCTCTAAAAGACACAGTTTATTTCACATAAGTTTTCTTGTGGCATTAGCCAAGTTTGAGATATCCGTTATTAAAGGTTCGATTTGTTCTCTTCTTGATCATTGTCTTAAAGTCATGTCAACATTCAGTTGTTTCTCGCGATTGCATGGAAACAGTATGGAGTTTTAAGGGCAAAATATAGCGTTCAGTATTTAAACATTTGACTATCTCTGTTCTCTTTGTATCTATACGAAATGTGTAAAGGTCTATTTAGATTAAAACTTAGTAGATATAAAAAAAATCTGATGAGTTACACTCACATAACTTTCTCTACTCTTGTACAAACTATTTTTACAAACTCTTATTCACCATCTATTTCATATTAATCGAGATAAACATTTGAAGAAACGATCTTTTAACATGCAAAGAGATTTACATTTTACACATAGCGGCAAGTTCTAAAAATATTTTACTATTTCTTAAGGCGTACTATGTTCCCCTTGTTTTATAATTGCAAGGACAATATAGAAATACAGTGGCCTTTAAGCATCGGCATATATCTTAATAGCTGGCTGCTAGGTGCAGCACCATTCTTTTTGCCACAGATTAATACTCTTTGCATATCCAAGACAAAAAAATGAATAACGAATTCCCATTTGAGAAAATAAGTATTGGAAAATTTAAGGGACTAACAAGCAATATCTCGAAAATGGTTCACTCAATAAAAAAAATGTATATAACATAAATTGTGTATTTTAACGCGATTTACATTTTTATGCAATAAAATTTTGTCTATCCCTTATGGTTTATCAGTTATGCAAAAGTTGTTCACAATGAAGAATACTTTTGGAGATATTCCCAGAAAATTAGACATAAATTTTATTTGTCATGAAAATATCTTAAACATATGATATTTTAATCAAAATCGTTAGAGCCATTTTTGAGAAAATTAAGGTTTTCGAAAAATGTTCCATGTAAAGGGTAATTTGGGGTGGGGGGATTTTCTTGAAAACCTTCGTGTCGCATCTCTGGAAGATACTGAACCTAAATACGAAGTTTGGTGTTTATCCGACTGTTCGTTTCTGAGTTGGTGTTCACAGACACACACACACACACACACACACACACACACACACACACACACACACACACACACGGACATGTTTCCAGAAATGCTTTTTTTGGATTGAGAGATCTCAAAACATATATTTGCGGTGAAATCTGGGTATCGAATTTTTGGGTGGAATACAATACTACTTCTCCTACTTACTATACGTAGTAGAGAAAGTAATAAGCTTTAGTGAAAATAGTTTGTACACTCACTAATAAACGCCAGAAAGTAGAGAAAGCCATGTGAATGTACCTATCAGAATTTTTTCATTCAGGGAATTTCAAAACGTGTATTGTGAAATCTGAGTATGGAACTTATAGGCTTCCCCTTCAATAGGTAAGTAGTAGGGACAGTAAAATATTTTCAGCTGCAAAGTTGTGTTATCGAAAGAGGAAAGAAACAATATAATACGCATAGTAACCGCCTTGGGCACTTCATTACGTGGATTAATCTAGGAGATTCTGTAAAGCCTATGGAAGTTTGAGGATGAAGAAGCCGGATTGAGCACGCCGATCTGTTCACGACAAGGATTTAGCTGGAAGAGACTTCTAACTTGATTTGGAGTCCGTGCGGATCTGTCTCGCCGAGATAAGCCGAAGATGACACAAAGCTGTACGGTCAGCTACCCTTGCAACCGACACAGGAATTCCAATTAAGGGGGTTGTATTGGAACACGTATTCCCAACTGGTTCCGATCGTGAGATAGGCCGTCAAATAATTAATTCACCGCTCCACCACTTAAAGAAGCATGTAATTTATTAAATGCTTTCACATCTGTATTCCATTCAAATAAAGCTGTTTGAGATACAGAACGAATGTTTAATTTTCCTTGTTTTTCCCCACAGCTGCACACGTAGTAAACTATAGTTGATGGTCTCTGTGTTCCTCATTCTAATAAATGTGCTAACAGAAACTATTAAAATTTTAATGGGTTCTTCTTTATCTCCTGAAATCACGGAAGCATCTATCTGGTAACCTCTGGAACATCCACGTTCAAAATATAATTGCCAGAGGCGAAAACACTTGCCATCTAATAAAGTTATACAACAGCTAGGAAATTATTATTTTCGGTTTTCCTCACAAATAGGATGAACCCGTTTCCCTCTCGCTTATAGCAGTTTTCTGATTAACCTCATCTAACTGGACATTGGCTCCAGTTTTTATGGGAAAAACAATATATCTAGACAATTTCAGTTATTTAATATTGTCATTATTTAAAATGAAAGCTTATGTTTTACATTCATAAGACATTCTATTCTCACAAAGGCTTACTCTTCTATCTCCTTGAGGTTAATAGACATAAAGATGTAATTACAGATAGAATATGCTAAAGCAATATCAAATTCGCCATGTAATGGTTTGAAATAACGTTTCCTTTTTCAAGACATTGAGAGAAAAGAACTAAAAGTATGAAATTTAGCAATTCAAACCAATAACAAACAGCATTCTCTGAAATGGTTAATGTCCCAAAAATTTTGGTTTTAACTATATCTACAGTTTTCATGCAGTAAGTTTTTATAAGTAACGTTTACAAATTATAGCAAATTCATTCAGAATAAAGAGGACTTCACAGGATACATATTCGTAGAACATTCAAGATATATATTTTATTTTTCATGCAAATATCTAATAAAAATAATTAGAGCCAACTCTCAGAAAATTAAAAATTACGAAAATTTTCCCTATAAAGGCTAATTTGGGGTTTGGGAATTTCTTGAAAATCTTTATGCTGCATTCTCGAAGATCCTAATTTTAAATGCCACGTTTGGTATTTATCCAAGATTTCCTTTGCGAATTGTGCTCTTCACAGATATTTCTGGGTGGGATAAAATAAGACTAATAAACGGTGGGGAAACCTTAACTCCCCCCCCCCAAATGGATCTTTTGTGAACACACACCCAGGAGGAACGGATGAGGTGAGAGAACCGCAGGAGACGTATGGGTTGCATAGCAGCTCAGCAAGTCGACAGAGATGCCAAGATTTCCCTAATAGTTCCGGACTTGACCACCCGGTGACGGGAGATACGCTCGGAGACGTCCCTCTAGTGGGACTGGAGAAACACGACCCAGCAGTAGAGGCTCCACAGGCTTTCCTCTAGTAGGGCCGAGAAGAAGTTCCAAATCGCAAGCTTCTGCGCAATCTGCCTGACGCCGACCGAACCACAGCCCCGGAGTCAACCTGAATCAACCTGAAACATGAAAGGGAGAGGAAATGAGGGAGAGAGGAATCCACGGTAGAACACACCACTCCAGCATTCGCCTATGTTATCTAGGGAAAACCACGAAAAACCCATGGTCAGAGCGGGCGGCCACCGGGAATCAAACCCGGGACGTCCGAATGCAAGCCTGATACGTTACCGTGGAGGCATTTCGCTTGGTTTGGGTGGGATACATTACTTCCTCTCTTGCTCTAAGTACGTAGTTGATAAAGTTAAGCACGATGATACCTCTACTTTGCTATGCTACTTCCTCTGCCGACCAGAAACCATAACGAGCGGAGCATACAGGTATACTGTAGGACTAATTTTCATAATGTGGATAAAAAATTCTTTAAAAGAAAGTTTTCTGCACAAAATATAGTTACATAAAAAAGGAAGCAAAGAAATTATTATTATTATTATTATTATTATTATTATTATTATTATTATTATTATTAGCTTTGACTAACAATAGGGGATATATAACCTGTGGCATTATCACAATGAAAAAAAGGGAGATAATGACCAATCAAGTTTCAAAGAATTTTTTTTTCAACCAATCGCTGTCCTGATTCACTCAAACCTTATCGAAAACTCTTTACCATCTCATCCTTACGTGATAAACATAGCTCCTCCTTATTTAATATTCGGAACACACAAGTGTATTATTTTTATAGGGAGGTTTCGAGCCCTTCAGCTGCCGTGGTGCAGGCGCTGTGCACCCTGAGCACTCGTGGTACTACTGACGTTATTAGAAGTATCCTGGGCCAAACCTCAGAGTCCCACCCGCCAGGATGTCATTGGGTTCATTGGGTTGGACTCGGCTGAGCAGTGATTCCAGATACGCATAGGAGATTGAGTACCTTCGGGGTTGACGCGCGTAAGTGGCGTATTCACTGTACTGGGGGGGGGCCTACAGGAAGAGCTCTCGGGAGAGAGAGAGAGAGTCTCTCGGATGACGCCCTCCTCCCAGAGTCAAGTGAGAAAGTGTATTATCTTGCACTGCAACTAAATGATCACCATTAGGACATTGTTCACAAATTAAGAAGCCTACTACTTCAACGTCTGCAATAAACATTAACGATGAGAAATTCCTTCCAATTCCTACACATTTAATAATTGTTCATTCAATAACTGTATTATTAAGTAATGTTTGTTGTAATAAAGTAAACCATAATCTAAAATGTTTAGGTTTCACTGCCGGTAATAATCCAGTAAAATGTATTTCTGGGCTTTTGTAGCCTTGGACTTTGAAGATGCCCGACGGAGCGACAGGCGAAACATTAGATGAATTCTTATCAACTGGATCACGGCCATAAAGTACGGAAACTACATTCTGCTGGATAACCTATAATATTGATTATTGCTTCCTTACTATATTGCATGCCTTCTTCTAGTTTTCCACGCCAGAGACTATTAATATTAACTAATCAAGTTGAACCAGGTAATCAAACAAACGAAGTGTGACCACATCATTTCAATTTCTTTTCCAACACCACCGTTTACATTGCAGGTAAGTATTATTACATAATGATACAAGGACTAAAACCACTTTTAACACTATATTTTACACAGCGCTCGAATTTGTAAAATATCAATAATATTATATTGATTCCCGAAAATAAGAGAAATTAGTTTAGAACGTGGTTCAAGAAACAAGACAAATAACGTTAACAATTCTGATGTGTTACACTCACATGACTTTCTCTACTCTTGTACAAACTATTTTTACAAACGCTTGTTCTCCATATACTTCATATTAATCGAGATGTTAATCTATTGCTAATTTACTTGTAGATGCAATTGGAATTGATACGCTTTAAGCGATAGTCATATATTTTAAAAGCTGGTTGCTATGTGGAGTATTCCATTCTCTTTGCATTACCAGGACAAAAAAATGAACAACGAATTCCCATTTTAGAAGAAGTATAAGTATTGGAAAATTTAAGGGAATAACAAGCAATATCTCGAAAATGGTTCACTCAACAAAAAAAATGTATATGACATAAATTGTGTATTTTAACGCAATCTACATTTTTGTGTAGTAAAATTTTGTCTATCTCTTATGGTTTACCAGTTATGCAAAAGTCGTTCACAATGAACAATGCTTTTGGAGACATTCCCAGAAAATTCGTGATATACATTTCGTTTGTCATGAAAATATCTTAAACATATGATATTTTAATCAAAATCGTTAGAGCCATTTCTGAGATAATTACAATTTTCGAAAAATGTTCCATGTGAATGAGGTAATCTGAGGTGGAGGGATTTTCTTGAAAACCTTCGTGTCGCATCTTTGGAAGATACTGAACCTAAATACCAAGTTTGGTGTTTATCCGACTGTTGGTTTCTGAGTTATGCTGTTCACACACACACACACACACACACACACACGGATCCACACACGGACATGTTTCCAAAAATGATTTGTTTTGGATTTAGGGGGTCTCAAAACATGTATTTCCGGTGAAATCTCGGTATCGAATTTTTGGGTGGAACACAATACATCCCCTACTTACTATACGTAGTAGAGAAAATAAAAAGCGATATATCACATGTTTTGATGATTCGCTGGCAATCATTTTCAGTGAAATTATTTTAAACTTGGTTTGCCTTACACCAGGCAACGAAGCGATTAAATGCTATATCATATTGCTTTTTTTGGATTTGTTGCGTAAGTACTTTTAGTGTTATTCCTTCTGTAATTTCACTTCCATTACAGTTTCTTCTGAATTCATAATCTTTATGTAGGTTAGATAAAGGAGTAACATTTTAGATAAAAGAAAGCTACCAATATAACGCATAGTTTAACTCTACAACGAATTGCGATAAATGGAAGTATGGTGGCTTGCATTGCGAACAGATAATGCGAGCGCCATGAGAAATTAATCATGTAAAAAGACAATGAAAAGTGAAACCTAAGCACACCAAGTCGATTTATTAAACATGCAAATACAAATGTTAATTGCCAAGTGATTGGACATGAAACCAAAATTGATTTCACCACTATTGCGAAAATTTAAAGCTTTTAACTCGTGTGCACTGTGTTAGAAGTTATATTTTTAGATCTTGCTGTCTAAAAAAGTAATTTATGAGTTATTTTAATAATTATAACTTCGAGGAAATCATTTCATTTTATTTGTGAAGTAGTCCTAGCAAATAATACCCTTGATTTCAAATCCTCCGGTATATAAATTCTCTATTCACTTCGTAACTAACGAATTTATATTATAAAGAATTTGGAAATCACTCGTGGCATCACCTATGACAATAAAAGCTGGGTAAAAAGAAATGCTGACATCACAAACCAGATTAAGCTAATTGGAAAGACGTTAACAAAATGCTATCTATAATTGCAGCCAAATGGTAATGCCAAAGCATCGTTAAGAAAACAAGGAAAACGATGTAGATGACTCTAGTGGAGGCGTAACAGGTCAAGAGGAAGAAGAAGCGAAGATTAATTTACCAGAATAAACGCTAACATGTCACACAAATTGAAGAGTAAAAGCATTACTGCATTTACGAAACGATGTAAATTGATGGAAAGCAATTGACTGTCGTCCCTAAATCTGTGTTCCATTTATTAGGTTAGACCAGTGCAGTGTTTCTCACTCTGGGGTAAGCGTACCAACAAGGATATTCCCAAGACAAGCGTGTATCAAAAGTGTAGTTTAAATAATAAATTATTCGATATCTGCTTTCCAATTAATACTACCGCTATAATGTGCAGTCCCTGATGCACAGCGTTGCCATAGTGATATGAACAGCAATAAAGCATCTGGAGAAGACACTACTCCTTATACAGGGTGAATGACCTAAACCTTGCACCGCAAATATTTCGGAAATGGAAAGTGCTATTGATATGTAGTTTCCGCAGCATTGGTTGGTAGTCAGGGGATTGTAAATTTAGCCTATAAATAGGTTTTAATAATACTGGGAAAGTGTATTTTTTGAGCAAACATACAACTTTTTAAACGGAACAATGTATAGCTACATCAACAGAATAAAGGTAGGGCAAATTAGAATGTCATTGGTCTATGTTGCAGGATTCTACTGCAAGTGGTTTACGAGAAATCTTATTTTGAAAAGTTTCCACCCCGACAATGGTTTGTCCCATTCAACCTGCTTAGTTGCTAGGTACGATGTTATGTTTGTTTGCTTTGTGTTTTCTGTTCATTGATTGCATTGCGACTTTCTGGTCAGTTAGTTTGTGACAGTTCAAGCAGTAAGTCGTGAGTGGAAGGTGGGGTTTACTAATGCAGAAAAAGCCGACATGCTCGTGGTGTATGGAGAGTGTAGGAAGAATGCAGTTCGTTCCTGTACGGTGTATGCGGAAACGTATCCCAATAGACGTCAACTATCTCGGCAATTATGTTTCAACCTCTTCAACCAATTACGTGAAAGCGGCACTGTAACACCTAGAAAACGTAACACAAACAAACAAGTGACTGGAGAAGACGCAGAAATTAATGTTTTGGCTGCCGTTGCAGTAGATCCGCAAATTAGTTCCTTCACAATCGCACATGGAAGTGGCAAGTGTACTGCGCATTCTCCATCGACATAGGTTCAATCCGTATCACCTCTCTCCCCATCAAGAGCTGCATGGAAACGATTTTGAGAATTGTGTTAACTTTTGTACATGGGCATTAAGACATGATACTCCAGATTCATCATGTATCTTGTTTAGTGATGAGGCAACATTTACTAATCATGGCCAGGTAAACCGCAGAAACATGCACTATTGGTCTGTTGACAATTCCCGTTGGCTTCGTCAGGTGGAACGTCAGCGTCCATGGAGTTTAAACGTGTCGTATGGGATAGTGAACAATCAGCTGATAGGCCCTTTGCAGACTAGTAGGAACCTGTGGTACCAACATGATAGCTGTCCAGCCCATAGTGCACGAAGTACTACAGCTTGTCTTAACGGATTGTTTCCAAACCGTTGGATTGGACGAAGAGGACCTGTACCTTGGCCGGTCCGTTCACTGGATCTGACCCCTTTAGCCTTTCTGTGAGGAAGGCTGCCTGCTCTGAAATTTCCACTGAAATGATAGAACGTGTGCAGCAGTCTTTGCATAACACACTGGAAGCGTGTATTGAAGCTGCCGGTGGTCATTTTGAACACAACCTTTGAAGGGCTATGTTCTCTTTACTTGTAAGAATCCACAGAAGTATTGTAATTCCCTTTTGTTTTTCTTTAGTTTGTGCTATCACAGGTTGTACAAGTGTCAGTGCGTAAAAGTTTCAAAATAAGATTTCTCGTAAACCACTTGAACTGGAATCTTGCAACAAACGCCACTGGCATTCTATTTTACCCTACCTTTGTTCTGTTGATGTAACTAGGCATTGTTCCATTTAAAAAATTCTATGTTTGCTCAAAACGTACACATTCTAAGTATTATTAAAATCTGTTTATAGGCTACATGTAGGAGCCCCTGACTACTAATCAATGCTGTGAAAACTGCACATCAATATCACTTTCCATTTCCGAAATTTTTGCGGTGGAAGTTTTAGGTGATTCACTCTGTATACCCGTTCTAAGATGAGGAAATCGTAAATACACATTTTTAGGTCCCTGCATTTAAAAACTTTTAGTTCCTTTGCTATTTACCTATAAGTGGAGGAAATATTGTATTCCACTAAGAAATTTAGTAATGTGTAGATCAGTGGATATACATGTTTTAAGCTCCCCTGAATTGCAAAAAAAAAAAAACATTTCATTTCCTCTACAACTTACCTATTATAAGTGGAGGAAGTATTGTCTTCTATCCAAAAACTCAATACAAGGTAGGACCACAAATCACGTTCTGAGGCTCCCTAAATAAAAAATACCATTTTTTTTAGAAAAAGGGCTATATGCGTGTGCATGTGTGTGAGCGCACGCGCGTGTGTATCTGTGTACAGTTGAACCCAAAAATGAAAAGTCCGTTGAATAGAAAACTTGATATTTAATTTCAGCATCTTCCGAGGATACGAACCGATGATCTTCAAGCCTCCTCAAACTATCCTGTACATGGAAAAATGTTCGTTATTTGTTATTTTCTAAGGAATGGCGCTAAGAGTTTTAATTAAAATACCATGTGTTTCCAGCCACGTAACTGCACAGGAAAAGTGATGTTTTTCAGAAGAGTAAAATGTTTACGGCTGAAGCGTAACTGAGGCCGGAATATTGAAAAGAGTCCTGAAAAACACCTTTCTGCAGTTAGGTACAATATTTTGTTTCATATATCGAAATATTTTATACATATATAGATTAAATATTATACTGCATATTACTTCGCCTTCATTTCATATCATCTTTTTCCTCACTTACATAACTGGCTACGGGACGATCCCCCGTTCCGGGTTCTTCATTCTCTGATTCATTGTTAATCTGCTCCTCTACAGGCCTCTGATCCTAGGCACGGATGTAAGTCTTAGGGAGTGTAAGCCGACTAAGTAACTATTATGTTGGACATGGGCGCAGTCATATGTTTCTAATGCTCATTGCAGGGCCAACAGTTAATTTATTGATTAAAGAGTAGAAAGGATGTTGGTATAGGAGTACGGAAGATTTCAAATTCACAGAAAAACATGAAATTCCAGACAACACGAAAAAAATATTTACCTGCTTAAATTAAAGGTACATCTTGAATTTTCTGGTACTTGCTTGTGAATGAACTTTACTCTAAAGGTAGATCTCATTAAAGCACACCATTTATTTCACATAAATTTATATGGCATCAGCAATTTCTAATATATTATTTGTTATTGGTTTCAATTTTTCAATATTCAGGTCATTTTTACTTTCTCTACTACGTATAGTAAGTAGGGGAAGTATTGCATTCCACCCAAAAATTCGATACCGAGATTTCACCGGAAATACATGTTTTGAGACCTCCTGAATCCAAAAAAAGCATTTTTGGAAACATGTCCGTGTGTGTGTCTGTGTGTGTGTGTGTGTGTGTATGTCTGTGTGTGTGTCTGTGAACAGCATAACTCCAAAACGAACAGTCGGATAAGCACCAAACTTGGTATTTAGGTTCAGTATCTCCCAGAGATGCGACACGAAGGTTTTCAAGAAAATCCCTCCACCCCAGACTACCCTTTACATGGAAGATTTTTCGAAAATTTTAATTTTCTCAAAAATGACTAACGATTTTGATGAAAATATCATATGTTTAAAATAATGTCATGAGAAATGAAATGTATATCTCGAATTCTCTGGGAATGTCTCCAAAAGTATTCTTCATTGTGAACGACTTTTGCATAACTGGTAAACCATAAGAGATAGACAAAATTTTACTACACAAAAAATGTAGATCGCGTTAAAATACACAACTTATGTCATATACATTTCTTTTGTTGAGTGAACCGTTTTCGAGATATTGCTTGTTATTTCCTTAAATTTTCCAATACTTATACTTTTTCTCAAATGCGTTATTCATTTTTTTTATGTCCTGGACATGCACAGAGAATGGAATGCGCCACATAGCAACCAGCGTTAAAATATTTGACTGTCGCTTAAAACCTACCATATTTCCCTTGCATCTACAAGAAAATTACCAATAAGATTGACATCTCGATATCTTGATTAACATGAAGCACATGGAGAAAAAGCGTTTGTAAAAATAGTTTGTACAAGAGTAGAGAAAGTCATGTGAGTGTAACACATCAGATTTTTTTGGAGTGGTCAGCGTTCAGCTATTTTTTCGTGAAGTAATGAAAGAATACGGAATTTTACAGGCAGCACCCGCTTTTCTTTCTTTTCTTTCCTTTCCTTTACAACAGCTCGTTACCACAGATTAAAACACTTCAGTATAATAAAAACATTTTCCCCTTGTTGTAACTAAGCACTTCTTGCTTAACTTGGTAACATTCCTAACCAAAAAAAATCTGATGTGTTACACTCACATGACTTTGTCTACTCTTGTACAAACTATTTTTACAAACGCTTATTCTCCATCTACTTCATGTTAATTGCAGCACCATTCCCTTTGCCACAGATTAATACTCTTTGCATATCCAAGACAAAAAAATGAATAACGAATTCCCATTTTAGAAAATAAGTATTGAAAAATTTAAGGGAATAACAAGCAATATCTCGAAAATGGTTCACTCAACAAAAAAAATGTATATGACATAAATTGTGTATTTTAACGCGATCTACATCTTTTATGCAGTAAAATTTTGTCTATCTCTTATGGTTTACCAGTTTACCAAAAGTCGTTCACAATGAAGAATACTTTTGGAGACATTCCCAGAAAATTCAAGATATACATTTTATTTGTCATGAAAATATCTTAAACATATCATATTTTAATCAAAATCGTTAGAGCCATTTTTGATAAAATTAAAATTTTCGAAAAATGTTCCATGTAAAGGGTAATCTGGGTTGGGGGGATTTTCTTGAAAACCTTCGTGTCGCATCTCTGGAAGATACTGGACCTAAATACCAAGTTTAGTGTTTATCCGAATGTTCATTTCTGAGTTATGCTGTTCGCAGACAGACACACACACGGACATGTTTCTAAAAATGCTTTTTTTGGATTTAGGAGATCTCAAAACATGTATTTCCGGTGAAATCTCGGTATCGAGATTTGGGTGAAATACAATACTTCCCTACTTACTATACGTAGTAGAGAAAGTAATAAATGTTGAGTAGCTTAACGTGGTTAAAAGAACCGTTTTTCGTATGAACACTATAATTAAAGGGATAGCTGTGACGTAAACATAGGAAAAACTCCTATTCCATTCTTTTCCCCTATCTAAATTTGGCAGAACCTCAATAGCATTTGGTATATTTGATGACCCTGTATCTTATTGGCTTGAAGCGAATTCCACGTACAATTAAGGTTAACCTAGGAGCAAAGGTCAGTTCTGGTTAAGAAGTTCAAGGGGAGAGGT
This sequence comes from Deroplatys truncata, assembly GCA_030765065.1. Taxonomy (NCBI): domain Eukaryota; kingdom Metazoa; phylum Arthropoda; class Insecta; order Mantodea; family Mantidae; genus Deroplatys; species Deroplatys truncata. Next base: position 64,941,729 of record CM060984.1, on the reverse strand, counting down.
AATGAAAACTGCATGGTTAAAGAGGCATTCCTCAGTATGTGATGTCCTATATACAAATACGTTAATTTTACGATGCGATCATAAAGAGCGAACCTTGTGTTATTGCAAGAGTGTTGTGTACATACGCATGGGCCTACAGAAAACTCGAACAGAGAAACGCAAGTAGGCCTCAATGGCCCTCTTTGCTTCTAACGTCTTGTGTGCCATTTTCTCCCCTTCCACAAGTTCGATTATGACTATACTAGCAGAAGGACATATTTAAGACGACGCGGCTTGGGCGTCGGAGTATGTCATTGGCGACTGAAGTCGCCAACAGTGAGGCGGCAGCACTGCAACGGAGAAATGGAGAACTATTCAGCTTGACCAGGGGCTTGAGGTTCTTCGCACGAAGGGAAGACGAAGGACGTTCAGAGGCAAGCCATCCGGTAGCACGTAACACGGAATGTGAGTCAAGGTGTACTATTTTTCGGCCTAGTCAAAATTTATATAACAACAGCTTTGGTGATTAACTCTTCAAAATTATTTAATTTGAAGTGTCAAGTGGACAGAGCAAGCAGACAAATGAGAGATGGCTATAACGTTTTTTGTATAATATAAAGAAATTTTCTTACGTGGGGGAAAGCAAGTTATCACGCTGTCAATACGTCATAATTTGAAATGTTACAATATTTTTCAAAAATTGAAACAGCAGTCAATATGTATTATATATCATTAATCATGTAGTAATTACTAGGTAACACAAGCATTTATAACAAAATACGTGGAGAAATAAAATAGCAAAACAGATATTGTAGTATTTTAGTTGCACTTTATTCCAACCTATACCGAGTAGGGTAATTCCTTATTCAGAGCTTCCTTCACATTTTTACGCATATTTAGAACTGGGTTATGGGCTAGGTAGAAATAAACAAATGTAACACCTGGGAGGGAAAGATCTGAAAGGAGACCAGATCCGGACGGCGATATGCGCTAGCAAGTACGGGGTCTCTAATATTTCCAATTGGAGCATATCCTGACGCCGATTAGCGACGCTATCCGCAAGGGTATCCCAGGGACGCGACCACCCTAAAGAAGGGGGCCTTCAGTAGACCCGCCAAGCGCCAGGAATAAACTTTTCTGTCGTCCCGCCGCAACGCACCACAGGCGGTCGCCTGCTCCTTCAGCCCTAAAACGATGAAAGCAAACGATGAGGACAGGAAGTGATCGACAGGTAATTCGTGGTAGAAGAGGAACCAGCCCATTTGCTTACTGTCCCGGAGAAACCACGAAAAAACCCATGGTCTGAATGAATGGCCCGATGGGAATTGAACCCGGGACCTCCCGATTGCGTGCCTCACACTTACCCGGAGCCATCTCGCTCTTGATGTACGTTATTGTCCTTTTTGGAAAAGATTACAGCGCTGCAAGGACTGCTGAGGAATGTGGCATGTCTCACAATTTTCATCCCCATCTTTTACATAATGGCCTAGCCTATAGGCAGGTTCTGTATCAAAGTAGTTTCATATCAACGGGTTTCTTGGATCACTTAGTTATGTTTATTTTCCCATAGGATGGCATGCAGTGAATCAGTTTACATGGTAGTCTACGAGGTTGCAGTTGTTCATGTTCTTTTCATGTTTTTGTTTATATTACGACACAGCGGCTATGGCCCAAGGTTATCGGGAGGTCCGCGCTGAGCGGTCCGAGTAAGCAACGATAACGCCGCTTGCCAGCGTAAACACCGGGTGGGCTATCGGGAGATAAGTAGAAATTTCTAGAAGTTTTACCTCCCCCTCTTCCAGAAAGTATGTTGAAATAGTTCTAGACCTCCTATGGAAGATCCCACTGCCTATATAAGCGAGCCCTCTCGCGGGCAGTCAATCGGTGCGAAATGAGAAGTCAAGTCATTCGCGAGTGAAAGCGGGTCGAGTGGACAGAGTGGAGTCTGTGCAAGGTGAATGCGTATCGAGTACGAGTCGAGACGAGTGGTTTGCGAGTTGATCAGCGAGTCTCCCGTGCGACAAGAGCGATTCTCCGAGCGAGTGCTACCGCGGAGCGACAGTTGTGGTGGTCTTGTGTTCGACTCCTGAGTGAAGTGAATGTCCGTCACGAAGTGAAGTGAAGTGACGGAGAATCGAACTAGTTCAGCATAGTGAAGTGTGAAATAGATAGTATCTTTACGTTATTTGGGCATCAATTTGAAGTAGGTTGTATTGAAGGAGTTGTATTATAGTTCAACTGTTGGGGAGCCGAACCTGAAGTAGTTGCAACAGCAAGTATGGTAAAAAGTTTCCGGTAGCCTTCGCCCCAAATGTACTTTCCGGTGGCATTTGCCCCAAATGTTTAAAAATATTAACTTTGTAATTTGACCGTTTCTTTAAATATTATATATTTATGTTTGCCTAGGCTGCGTCAGTATTATTGTTAGACATGTTTCTCTTTGCAGGGTTTTGGTGCGACTGAAGAATGTAGGCTTACACAGATTATAATTTTAATTCACTCCTTTTTATTAATTCTTGACGAGATTTTAATAACACTTCACTGATATAAGAGAGCTGTGAGATTCTTTTGTTAATTACTTGCACTTTTTAACACGTAAACCATTTTTGTCTCACACAAAATACATATTAAATTTCTCGAGGACACATCTCGCGTCCGGTTAGGAACACTGTCTACAACCAACACGTCCAGTTATGAGCGCTGTCTACAACCAACTGACTTGGTTTCTACCGCCTAAACTTTTAAATTTCTGTATTTTAAGTTTCTGATTGACTATTCCTAATCCAATAGAATACTTTTACTTAACTTAAGCTCTTTTTGGTTGTTGATTGGCTATTTTATAAACTGTCACTAAAATTACATTATTGTTACTCCAAGAATCACAAGTAGTATTGTTAAACTTTCTTACTTATTATTGACTCAAGATTACCTCATTGTTAGGAACTTTTAACCTATTATTATCACAGCTCCTACATTATTCAATTACGTAATACATTCACATAACATTATTACATCTATATAATAATATAAACATATACAATGACTGTAATATACACTTTTTATATATTGTTACGCATACATATTGCTTTAAGGCGGGCTCTTATAGAATTTATATTATATAATTTGACTGATATCACTTAAGTATTAAAAATATTGCCTCAAATGAACTCCCAGTGAAGGTGAACTACATGAATACGAAACAGTGAGTGAAAATGTAACAGTTGAAAAACTAGACAAAGTCACAATATTTTATATTATGTCGTGAAGTTCTTATTTGTAGTTCTTCGTTTTTATTATTGCTGTATTTCTGAACTTTTAAGCTGTAGCCTACCCCGGGTCTAAGTAGTTTCATATCTGTTGCTTCAATTCTTTGTCCCTCTTTGTTAGCACCCAAGTGTCTGAACAATAACTAATATGGTATCCCCTTTGTCTCATATTTTATCCGGTTTCGTCCCAATAAGGAGACAAATATAGCATTTCACAATGTGGAAGACAGTTTCCCATCCTATTAAATTTAAAAACTGCATATTTTAATTGTATTGTCTTCATTAGCCCAGACTCGACTGAAGACGCCTACCGCGGATAAACCTGGGCTGCTAATCAACACAATAGAATTGCTAGAATCAGAACAGGAAGGGGCAAAGACTGCTTTAACATTCCATTATCAAAAAATCTGATGTGTTACACTCTTAATAGCTGGTCGCTAGGTGCAGCACCATTCCCTTTCCCACAGATTAATACTCTTTGCATATCCAAGACTAAAAATCTGATGTGTTACACTCACATGACTTTCTCTACTCTTGTACAAACAATTTATACAGACGCTTATTCTCCATCTACTTCACGTTAATCGAGATAAAGATTTCCAGACTCTATCTTATTGCTAAATTTCTTGTAGATGTAAGGGGAATATATATTTACAAGGGCAATTTGGAAATACAGTAGCCTTTAAGTACTTACATATCTCTTAATAGCTGGTTGCTAGGTGCAGCACCATTCCCTTTCCCACAGATTAATACTCTTTGCATATCCAAGACAAAAAAATGAATAAGGAATTCCTATTAGAGAAAATAAGTATTGAAAAATTTAAGGGAATAACAAGTAATATCTCGAAAATGGTTCACTCAACAAAAAAAATGTATACGACATAAATTGTGCATTTTAACGCGATCTACATTTTTTGTGTAGTAAAATGTTGTCTATATCTTATGGTTTACCAGTTATGCAAAAGTCGTTTACAATAAAGAATACTTTTGGAGACATTCCCAGGAAGTTCAAGATATACATTTTATTTATCATAAAAATATCTTAAACATATGATATTTTAATCAAAATCGTTAGCCATTTTTGAGAAAATTAAAATTTTCGAAAAATCTTCCATGTAAAGGGTACTCTAGGGTGGGGGGATTTTCTTGAAAACCTTCGTGTCGCATCCTTGGAAGATAAATACCAAGTTTGGTGTTTATCCGACTGTTCGTTTCTGAGTTATGCTGTTCACAGACAGACACACACACACAGACAGACAGACACACAGACACACGGACATGTTTCCAAAAATGCTTTTTTTGGATTCAGGGGGCCTCAAAACATATATTTCCGGTGAAATCTCGGTATCGAATTTTTGGGTGGAATACAATACTTCCCCTACTTACTATACGTAGTAGAGAAAGTAATAAAAAGGTTTTCCTTAGGCTCTAAGTGTACATTTCTGAGAAACGTGAGCCGTCATATACTTTATCCGTATGAGCGGCTCAAGGAGATGACTCCCGCCTATAAGGGGATTCCCCGTGAACTTTTTTCGCTTACTGTACCAAGGTTGGCGTGTCTCTTTACAAGCACACCACTTTGCTTAATGAAAATTATGTTTGCTTAAAAGCACAAGCGGTCATTTAGACGCAGACTAGTGTTTTCTGAAAGAAATGGCCTACACGGAGTCAAAGAAACAAATGCTTGCAATGCGTGTTATCTGTATTAGCCTAAACCAAACCTGGAACAAAGGAATGAACAAATATTCTTGACGAAGCTTTTCTGCAACTTCAGTGCAGTGATGCTATGGAATGTGATTTTTTGCTTTGGAAGTATAGTACGTCATCCAAAAATTCCATTTCGATATTTCACTAGAGATACACGATTCCAATATATATAAAAAGATCCGCGCGCACGCCTGTGTGTATGTGTGTGTCTGGACAACATAACTCAATAACGAAAAGTCGGTTAAATACCAAACGTGCTTTTAAGTTCAGCAACATTAATGGCCGTGTGCACCATTCTCGATAAAGATTTTACCGTGGTAAAACATGGACTTTACCGCGGTGAACGGTCATTTGTGGTGCATCGACGCCGGTAAAAGTTTATCGCGGATTTTACCGCGGTTAAATCTAACCGGCCACGAAGGTTAAAATGGCGGAACAGTATAGGTTAGAATTCTCTTCGAATGGATACACACCATTTTCGCCGATAAATACTTCCTGATAAAGTTCGTTTGATGTACTTTGTAATGTTTAAGGCTTTAAGACCTTTCTGTGAGACAGGTGCCTTATATATCCTGACCAAAACGTAATGAAAATCCACACAATCACGGCGTTCATATCACAATTATATCAGTTGAAGCATAGTTCCAAGAACAAGGCAGAAATAAGGAGTGTAATGAATGAATTTAGTGCAATTTTCAGGAATATTAAGTACATTAATTGCACAGGTGTAGGTACTGAAGAGCTCAGTACGAAGTGTGAAATTTGAAGTAGTCATCGCGGTGTCGGGGAAGCATGTGCCCCTTCTACACAAGAGGTTCCGGGTTCAAATATTGTTTGGGGATAATATATTTTTTGTTTCTTTTTTCTGCCTGACTTTCAGTAAGTGAATATCGACTAAGCTAACTGGAGCCAGTGTGGAAAGAAGGCAAACAATCTATAATAGTTCAGCATAATCAATTGTAAGGCCAGCTTTTCCCACGTGTCCATCTTAAAGTTATCTTTTCTTAAGAACCGATGTTGAATTTAATAACGTAATAGAGAAACTTGGGTCTGCTTTTGCTTTCCTCCAGTGCACGCTGGACGACATGGTTGTACATCCGGGTGCGCTAAGTAGAGTTTACCTGTCTTTCAGCCAAGATGAGCGCCTGCCAGGTAACCACGGTTACCTAAACTGTGGTGAACATTGGCGCACCGTTTCGTGGTGATTACTCCGATTAAATTCTTACCGCGGTAAGCTGAAGGTCCCTGAAGGCTTTGTTTAACGAGTATGGTGCAGACGGACAGATTTTTCAAGAAAATCCCCTCACCTCAAACCATGCTTAATATGGACAAATTAATTTTTTTTATTTTCTCAAAAATAACTCAAACGCTTTGGATTAAAATACCATCCGTTTAACAAATTGCATAAAAAATGTATATCTTGAATTTTCTGGGAATAGCCTGCAAAGTCTTCTTCATTCGAAACGACTTTTGTATAATTGGTAAACTAGAGAGAAAATCTTACTACACAAACAATGCAGGTCGGGTTAAGCCACACAATTTGTCAAATACGTATTTTTTGTGGCTTTAAATATTTCAAAACTATTTTTTCTTAAAGATTTGTACAATATTGTAAAAACTTTCAACTAAACCGGTCGAAATTTTGTAGAAATTAGCCAAGAAGAAAAATAAATTCCTTTGATCTTAGTATCTATAGGCAACCAATGTTATTTTCTGCTACAATCGCGACTCTTGATGTTTAGGATTGGGTTCCTCTCTACCAGTGCTACACCCAACGGCAGAACCAAAAATTATCAGCAATCATCCCGGAGGTGCAGCTGTAACCCACTAGTTGTATGATATACTACAAAATAATGCATTTTTTATTATTATTCTTTATGAATGCTCTTTAACTGTTGTGGCTCTTTAACTGTTGTGGCTCTTTATCAGGCCTGAGGCTCTTTTACGTGCCGTAAATATACGGCACGGAAACACCGGCTTTACTTTCCTTCCGAAGGAAGCCAAGCTAAGGAATTTTACGCCCGAAAAAAATAATCGTCGCCTTCCGCCGGATTTGAACCCGGACCTCAAGAACTAAAGGCTAGCATGGTAACCACTACGCCATGGAGGACGACAAATACATAATAATGGATGATGCTCCCATTGTTGATTATATATAAATTACAAATAATAATATTATATGAGCATAAATAATAATAATAATAATAATAATAATAATAATAATAAAAATGATGGAACTTTCAGACATACAAAGTAATGTTCATTATGGCAACATTCAGGCTCTAGTTTTATTTACAGAATCCTGTTGCAAATTAATAGAATGACTCATTTTATGATTTAATCTTATACATTACAAAAAAATCTGACGATACATTCACACGACTTTGTTTATCCTCTATCTTTATTAGTGGGTATACAAGCTATTCATCCTAAAGCTTTCTCTACTACGCATAGTAAGTACGGAAGTATTGTATTCCACCCAAAAATTCCATACCGAGATTTCACCGGAAATACATGTTTTGAGACCACCTGAATCCAAAAAAGGCATTTTTGGAAGCATGTCCGTGTGTGTGTGTCTGCCTGTGTGTGTGTGTGTGTGTATGTATAGCATAACTCAGAAACGAACCGTCGGATAAACACCAAACTTGGCATTTAGAATCAGGATCTTCCGGAGATGCGACACGAAGGTTTTCAAGAAAATCACCCCACCCCAGATTACCCCTACATGGAACATTTTTCCAAAATTTTAATTTTCTCAAAAATGGCTCCAACGATTTTGATTAGAATATCATATGTTTAAAATATTTTCATGACAAATGAAATGTATATCTCGAATTTTCTGGAAATGTCTCCAAAAGTGTTCTTCATTGTGAACGACTTTTGCATAACTGGTAAACCATAAGAGATGGACAAAATTTTACTACACAAAAAATGTAGATCGCGTTAAAATACACAACTTATGTCTTATACATTTTTTTGTTGAGTGAACCATTTCCGAGATATTGCTCGTTATTCCCTTAAATTTTCCAATACTTATACTTTTTCTCAAATGGGAATTCGTTATTCATTTTTTATGTCTGGACATACAAAGAGAATGGAATACTCCACATAGCAACCAGCTCTTAAAAGATTTGACTTATCTCTTAAAGCCTAGCAATTCCCCTTCCATCTACAAGAAAATTAGCAATAAGATTAACATTTCGATATCTCGATTAACATAAGCATATGGAGAATAAGCGTTTGTAAAAATAGTTTGTACAAGAGTACAGAAAGTCATGTGAGTTTAACACATTAGATTTTTTCTATCTACTACTTTTTAACTCAAATACTTCTTTGCAAAAAAGCTGCATTACTCATTTCGTTATAGATACAAAGGGAACAGCGACAGTCAAATGTTTAAGAACTGGACGGTATATGTTGGCCCTTAAAATTCCATACTGTTTCCATGCAATCGTGAGAAACAACTGAAAGTCGACGAGACTTAAGAGCATTGAACAATTCGAACGTTTAATAATGGATATATAAGAAACGGCTTATGTCATAGAAAAAATTATTTTAAGAAAAGTGTGTGTTTTAGAGAGAGCTTTTGTGTATGCGTTTTCGTCTATCGCTTAACGTTTACTACTTCTGTAAGATTATGCAAAATTCCTGTTGAATGAAGAGGACTTCACATGCTATTCTCAGAAAATTCAAGATATACATTTTATTTGTCCATGTAAATATCTTTAATGTATGATATCTTAATCAAAATCGTTTAGAGCTATTTTTTAAATAAATCAAAATTTTCTAAAAATCTTCCATGTAAAGGGTACTTGGGCGTGGGTGGGATTTTCTTGAAAATCCTCGTGCCGCATTTTTGGAAGGTGTACCAGGCGTACCAAGTGTGTTATTTACCCGAATTTTCGTTTTTGAGTTATGCCGTTCACAGATACACAGAAACATACACACGGAACTTTTTCTAAAAATGCTTCTTGTTTGGATTCAGGGAAATAAGAAAATGGATTTCGAATTTTTGGGTGGAATTGCAATACCTTGCTTCAGGATGGATTGACGGCAGGCAATGGTGAGTGCAGTACGCAGTCAACCCGCATTACTAAAACTCGCCACTGTATATTTTTCTTTCCTTTTTCTCCGCTGCAATGATCTCTCTTGGCACTTTCCTCTTTTATTTTCTTTACTTTTTTTTAAGGTTTAATGTATTTTATTTTTTCACAGACCACCCGACATGCAGCTGCGGTTTCCTGATGACGTGTTGACCACATTTATGGAAGTATCTGCCGCATTATGTAAATTAATTATAAGCTGGTCGGGTCTCGTTTACATTGCAAATAGCTAGTGAATAAGCTTGCGTATTAAGTATGAGATTAACAATATGAATATTTTGTTAGGTGGTTACTATGCACATATTGCTTACCGTTTTATTTAATTACACCCTTACTTATATAGAAGTTCATGCCAGTCAAAAGCTAAGGGGAAAATTATGGCAAAACTGATGAATATCTTTCACAGATAACGAAGCAGAATCCACCAAAGGCTTAGCTTAGGAGTATGAGTAAAGAGGTTATAATATACGAGAGGTTACTAAAGTGCAACATTGAAATTTTTCCACCATTAAGGGATAAATCACTAGAATCTAGTGATATTCGTGTTGTTAGGTTCCATTCATAACCGGCAACTCTCCCACAAATATGCACCTGCCACATGTATTGCGAAGGTTAGTTACACTGCGTGATCATAAGTATCCGACACCTAGCTGAAAATGACGTACAAGTTCGTGGCGCCCTGCTTCGGTAATGCTGGAAGTCAATATGGTGTTGTCCCACCCTTAGCCTTGATGACAGCGTTCACTCTCGCATGCATACTTTCAATTAGGTGCTGGAAGGTTTCTTGGGGAATGGCAGCCCATTCTTCACGGAGTGCGGAACTGAGGAGAGGTATCGATGTAGGTCGGTGAGGCCTGGCACGAAGTCGGCGTTCCAAAACATCCCAAAGGTGTTCTATAGGATTCAAGTCAGGACTTTGTGCAGGCCAGTCCATTACAGGGATGTTATTGTCGTGTAACCACTCCGCCACAGCCCGTGCAGCATGAACAGGTGCTCGATCGTGTTGAAAGATGCAATCGCCATCCCCGAATTGCTCTTCAACAGTGGGAAGCAAGAAGGTGCTTAAAATATCAATGTAGGTCTGCGCTATGATCGTGCCACGCAAAACAACAAGGGGTGCAACCCCCCTCCAGGAAAAACACGACCACACCATAACAGCACCACCTCCGAATTTCACTGTTGGCACTACACATGCTGGCAGATGACGTTCACCGGGCATTCACCATACCCACACCCTGCCATCGGATTGCCACATTGTGTACCGTGATTCGTCACTCCACACAACGTTGTGCACTTGTAACTATATTTTCAGCAAAAAAATAATGTTTTTATGGGACACGAAAAATAGTAAAGGATTTTCATCCTCCAACCAGCAATCTGATTTTCTCACCAGAGGGTATAAGCCAAGTGGTGCCAGAACAAATTCAGTGTACCCTTAAGATGGAGGCAATGCTCGTTTCTGTCCTTGAGTTGACTGGTAGCCCGATAACTTATAGTTTAATCACGTGGAAGCAAAGTATTACACATTATTTATGTTTTATTGTGTTTGCAAACCTAATGGTTAAATATGTTCAAAATATGAAAGCTGAATTTGTTTACGTTTTCAATAATATCTAGGGGCACAGTTCCACTGTGGTGAGGGAATTAAAATTGTGTAGTGTTTGGAAGAGGAATGCAGTCCTATGTTGATTTATCTGGCAATACATTTGGGAACATTTTTAACTCCTCCGTGTTTGTTCTGATATGTTGAAGCAAACATTTCATTTAGTAGTATTTTTGTACATTTCCATGCAGTATAGATAGTTATTTTGTTCAGCAGGCATATATTTGATTGTTCTTTAATATGAAATCCTCTCATGTTCTACAGTTCATTATGTCGGTGCACTGCTAACTCTGAGTCATAAATCCTCCGGTTCTGAAGATCATTAAAAAGCTTTCATATTTACTTAGGCATTAGAAAAATACATCTCGTCCGGAAAAAGGCGTTAAATTTGTTCAAAACTTATTACGATTTATAATGGTATAGTTTAAGTACACATCCCATAACAAGTAATCTACATCCGATTTCTGATCGTCCGATAGGACGATAATAGGGTGTGACTTAAGATATCCACTGGCGTCTCTTCACCCTTAGTGCTTGAAGGAGGAAGGAGGCTATGGCTTGCCTGTTTAAGGACATGTAAATAGCTAGGAAAGTAGGATATTGTCTTTACGTTGGAGTTGTTTGCACCACGCTTTGGGTGTCAATTTGAAGAAGTTATTTTGTTATTGAAGGTGTTTGTTTGCAGTACGCTTTGGGCGTTAATTTGAAGAGGTTTGTTTGTACGTAATATACTGCTACGAATGTAAAACTGGTTTGAAGATGTATTTTTGTTGTTACACTCCAAGTTTAAAAATATTATATTAACTTTGTTATTAAACTGCTTCTATAGATATTATTTGTGTTTGTTTTTGCCTCGGCTGCTTCAGTATTAGTTTAGAGACACGTTTCTCTTAATCAGGGTGCGGTGCGACAAGAATGTAGGCTTACACAGATTTTAAGTTTAAATTCACTTCTTTTTATTAATCCTTAACACAAATTAAATAGCACTACACTGATATCAAGAGCTGTGAGATTCTTTAATACTTGCACTTTGTTAATGCGTATACTTAATTTTCGTTTCACACGGATACGTAATATTTCTTTAGAGAACACGTCTTCCATCCGGTTACTACCGAGGTCTGCAGGCAACTAAACACATTTTAACCGTCCAAACCCGTAAACGTCTGTATTTCAAGTCTCTGATTGGCTAATCCTAGTCCAATAGAATACCTGCATTTAATTAAAGCTTTTTTTGGCTGTTGATTAGTTAATTTTAATCTTTCACACAATTTACAGTATTGCTGCCTTAATCATGATTGGTAGCATTTAAACTCTCCAATTCATTATAGCCTCAATAATACCTCATTGTTAGCAACGTTATTATTCTCACAGCTCTTACATTATTAAATTAAGTAATGCATTCACATAACATTATTAAACATGTTTACAATAATATAAGCATATGCAATGACTTTTTAAAATTATTACATACATATTGCTTCAAGGCGGGGTGTTATTGAATTTACATATTGTATAATTTAATTGAAATTATTCAAGTGTTAAAAATACTGCCTCAATATTCTCATATAACTTATGTTTGAGGACTAAAATGCTAACATCACAAGAAATGACTCATTCAAGAGCATTTCCAAACAGACATTTGTTGTATATTCCCAATTAACCTCACGAAAGATCAACAAAATCGGTCACTATTCCTCACCTATACCTATTCGTAATTTGCCAATGAATTGACAGAATTAGCTTAGATATGCTTATTGGTGCGATACACAGCACAAGGCTTGATAGCACCTACAAGGTTGTCACCACCACCACCCCCCAATAAAATTAAGTCATGACATCATAAAGTACCTTGGAAACGATAACAAGTGCGGTTTGTCCAGGGAAGCCATGTTGATTTTTTCTTGTCGTCTCTGTATATGTGTATGTGTGTATGTGTGTGCATGTGTGCGTGTGTGCGTGTGCGTGTGCGTGAGTGTGTGTGTCCTATTAAAAAGGAAATTAAGTATTTTTGTTTGGATTGTACTTCATCCGCTCACCGCACTTGAGGATCTTGTAAATATGGTGACTTCTGGTGTAGATGGAGGTTTCTGTGTGTAAGAATTTGAGAAAAAAAAATTAGATGCGTTACACTCACACGACTTACTTTACCCTCTATTGCTTAATAGTGGGTATACAAATTATTCTTACGAAGGTTTATTTTCCTATTTTAATCCAAGGTAAATCTTTCCGGGAATAGCTGCATTCATTAAGATACAAAGAGAACAGCGATACTCAAATGTTTACTGAAGTATTACACAAGTATTTAGTGCATGGGTCATTGACCGTACATGCATATTTAAGATACAATAGGGTGACAAAATAAACAACAGATAAAGAAAACACAACAAAAGGAACAAGAAAAAGGGAAATAGAAATAAATTACCTTTGTCTAACTGAACAAATTTGACCTAGCTTCGCGCACTTTAGCCAGAAAATTGCCCATGTTTTGCCAGTTCCTCTGGTCAGCCAGTAGATCCCAACATGCCAATCTCTTTCTTAAGGGACTTAAGAATTTTTCTTTGAGTTTAATCGTTCGCTGGTTCTCCCACTGTGCACATTCCGCCAAAATATGTACCCAGTCCTCATCCAATTCACAGAATGGGCAGATTCTCCTGCCAGAATCGTCGGTCATTTTCTGTGCTCTCCAGCCCCCCAGTCTAAACCATGCCATTCCTGATCTTTCCTTTCTTCCTAAATTAAGTATATATGCCTCTTTACCCCAGTTCAATTTTATTTCATTTGCTAGACTTAGAGAAGGTTTAATTTTACAGTCCGATTCTATTTCCTGTTGGTTGATGTCTCTTAGTCTTCTTTTAACACCTTTCCATATGTTTTTGTCATTTGTTTCAGCTCTTAGCCATACTGATCCCATTCCTATTCTCCTCAAACCCCTTTCCAAATCAGCTGCCCAGAACTTAGGAGACAGGTTTTCTCGCTGGTATTTATAACATTTGGATCGTAGTGTGGAGTTATCCCCATGCATCAGCCTTAGCCAGTACTTCACTGCTCTTATTTTGCAGTGTATTGTGTCTTCATAGCATCCTACCTCCCTCAATACCCCCGAATTTGATGTGCCTTGTGAAACTCCAAGAACTCTTTTCCAAAATGCTACCTGTGTTTTATTTACATGCTCTGCTCTTTCCCATCCCTAGATTTCACTGCCGTATAACAGAACAGGCCTTATCATGGAGTTATACATCTTTTCTAATGTATCTACAGGTACATCCGGTATCCGCGAGAGGGTACGTAATAATTCATTTAACTGCCCTCGTGCTTTGTAGTTAGTTACAGATAGATGTTTGTTCCATTTTCCTCTCATATTAAACATTACTCCTAAATAGGAGAAATGTTTAACGTTTTGTAGTTCTAGCCCCTTGTAATACCATTTCTCATCCCTGCCATACACATAGCCATTTTTGAAAGCCATTGTTTTTGTTTTGTTAATGTTTACCACCAGACCCCATTGTTTACAATATTGTTCCAACCTATTAATACCTTTCTGTAAGCCTTCTGTCGTCACTGACAAAATTGTCATGTCATCCGCGTATAAAAGTACAGGAATGCAGACATCGTCTACTTTTGGGCCATTCATTTCCTCTGCTATTAACACGTCTGTTATATCGTCTATGAATAAATTGAACAATAGGGGCGATAAAATACATCCTTGACGAACTCCTCTACTGGCCGATTTAGATTCAGTTGTTGTGTTTTGGTCTATTTTGATGCTGAAATTCACACTGTTGTAAATTTGCATTAGAGCTTTCATCATTTTACCAGAGAGTCCTTTGTGGTGAAGTTTCGCCCAAAGGGCATTCCTCTGCACACTATCAAAAGCCATTTTAAAATCAACAAAAGCACAATAGAGTTTCCCCCTCTTTCTATTCAAATTTGAATCAATTAATGTTTTTAATATGAAAATATTATCTGCAGTAGAGAACCCTTCCCTGAAACCCGCCTGAAATTTAGAAATCATATCGAACTCTTTTACCCAACCCCTTAACCGGTCATAGATAATTTTGCAATATACCTTACCCAGTATAGATAACAACGCAATTCCTCTATAATTTTCTGGTTGCTGACTGCTGCCCTTACCCTTAAATATTGGCTGAATAATTGCTGTTGTCCAAGCTTCAGGATACTTCTCTCCGTTAAATAATTTGTTAAATGCCACCCGCAGAAGGTATAATATTTTAGGGACTTCTATGGAGCATTTAACAAATTCACTCGGAATTCCTTCTATTCCCGGTGCTTTGTGATTCTTTAGGCTTTTTATTGCCCGAACAATTTCCCCGTCAGTTAATTCCCCATCTAGAATTGGTACTGTAGGATTTAAGCATAGTTCAGCGAAAGACATCCGGGGTCCCTCCCACTCATCCCCACCAACTTCAGTGTACACACTATTAAAATACGCTAACCATGTTCCTGGTTTGATGCTTACGTTATCCCGTCTTCGCACTTTAATTTTCTTAATTACCTTCCACATGTATATCGAATCTCTCCGTTCTGTCGCTATTCTTAAATCTGTCGCCATTTTGTTTTGCCATTCCGTCTTTACACTTACTAATACATCTTTATACTGCTTTCTAATTTGGGTATACGAAAGACGCTTTTCCTCGGAACCTTCTCTTCTATACACCTTAAGGGCTGTTTCAGCTTTTTTCTTCGCTTCTTTACATCTACCGTTGTACCAGCCTGTAGCTTTCGAGATTCTTTTGTTATTTCGTATTCTCATGCTTCTACCAGCTATTTGTAAATTATTTGTTATTGTTTTAATAACATATTCCCCGCTTCTTTCCCCCACTTCAGTTTTACCTGTCCGATCACGCAAAACGGCAAGAAATTCCTCGCTTCCCCCTGGGGTCCATCGATATCTCACCATAGATGACAAAGCAATTTTTTTTTCATGTGTTTCCCCGACGTTGTTTGAGTGTCTTTTTAGAGTGAGTAAGATGGGTGAGTGGTGTGATTCAACTCTATTTAAAATTTGAAAGTCCTCTATTAATGGTATTATTTCCTGTGAACAAATTACATAATCTATAACACTTCCTCCATTACTATTGATAAATGTTAATTCCCCTTCCTTATCTGATCCATGCTTGCCGTTTAGGATTTCCAATTTAAACGCGTCACAAAAGGCTAGCAATTCTTTTCCATCTGAATTTATCACTGTATCCTTACTTCGCCGCACTTCTCTCCTGCAATCTGCTTCCCCCCTTTCTACCGTAATATTTTCGCTTCCGATTCTGGCATTAAAATCTCCCATTATGATTAAGTTTGCTTTTGGGTGTATTTCCTGAATTTCTACAATCATGTCGGCCAAATTGATAAATAAGTTGGGGTTGGTATATCGGGATGCTGCTGGTTGTCGATATACTACAATAATACACAACTCAAGTGAAGTTAATTTACAGTATACACATAATGTTCCAAATACCTTAATATTTATGTGTTGAAAAGTCATATCATGCTGGTCTTTAGCGTAAACGGCAACACCCCCGGGATATCTGCCTCTCAGGCCCCTGGTTTCACTACCCGTGAATACACCATTAAAACCACCAATATTTACATTTTCCCCAGCTTTAAGCCATGTCTCTGTGAAGCCCAATATATCTACACTGTGTACAAAGTCAATGAACCTATCATTAGCCAATTTCTTCTTTAGACCTTCAACATTCCAAAGGCCGACTGTCACATGGGCGGCTACTTCCTAGTTCCTTCTCCTACCTGCTCTGGTGTTCTCTGCTGGTGAATCCCTTACCCCCGTTGTCTTTGTCGTCCCTCTGGTTGCAGTTGCTGGTGGTCGCTTGAATTCCTTTGAGACGCTCCCCCTGCCCCTCTGTGGTATTTCTCGCATCGCTGTAGGGAGGGCTCCATTAAGGGGTGGCTTCGGGCTGTCCCTTCCTGGTCGTTGAACCTGCTGCTGCTTTTCCGCTCCCTCCGCCACCTCCACTTGTTCTTTCCGGTGGTCACTGCCTGTCGCGGGTTCTTCTGCCTGCACTGCTCTCTGTTCAGGGTTGTCCCTGCCGCACAACTCCAGTTCCTCCAGCTCGTGCCTCGACCACACTTTGCCATTAATTATAAGTTTATCAAATTGGAGGACAACATGGCAACCCTGCCTCCTTGCTTCGGCCAAGTGGCGCTTTAGAAAGCTTCTTTCTTGCCTCACTCTGTCACTGAAGTCCTCAGCGATGTGCACTCCCGATCCCTTGAGGTATCTACTGTTCCTCAATATCTCACTTTTTACCTTATAAAAAGCCAGTTTACACACGATGGGACGGTTTGTTCCTGCCCATCTCCCGACCCTGTGTGCTCGCTCGATATCCATTGGTGACAAATTAATTCCGAGCTGCGCCACCACTCGCCGAATTAGCACTTCGGTATCTTCCCAAGTCTCCCTGTCTTCCTCGTACACTCCATACACCACAATATTGTTCCTTCTACTTTGGTTCTCTAAATAGTCTACTTTTTGCTCTAGTAAGCTAAGTCTGTCCATTGCAGCACTTACTCTTGTATTAACACTTAACACTTCGTCCTTCCCGCAGCACCTGCTAAAACCTTGCTTCATTTCTTCTGCCAGGTTTCGAATCATTTCCTTCACTTCCTCCATTGTATTATTCTTTCTTTCTTTTCACACCCCTGACCGCACAATGTTTAAGAACTGGACGCTATACGCTGGCCTTAAAATCCCATACTCTTTCCATGACATCGCAAGAAACAAATGAAAATCGACCGGACTTTTAAAAGAATGACTAAGTATTGAACAAACCCAACAATTAGTAGCGGATATCTCGGAAACAGCTGATGCCACAAAAAACGTTTTTGAAAGAAATTGTTTGTTTTAAGGAGTTCTACACTTTTTTGTGTAGTACATTTACATCTATCGCTTGACGTTTATCAATTGTGCAAGTATACATAAATTTGCTTCCGAATAAGACAACTGCAAAAGTTATTTCCAGAAAATTCAAGATATTTTTTCTATTTGTCATATAAATATCTTTCATATTTAGTCATTTATTAGAAAATCAAGGAATTGAAAAATATTCTATAAAGGACAGTTTAAGGGGGAGATTTTCTTGGGAATCTTCGTGTCCATCTTTGGAAGCTACTGGACATAAATACCAAGTTTGGTATTTATCCTATATTTTCTTTTTGAGTTATGCTGTTCATGACGCACACAAACACACACGGACATTTTTCTAAAATGCTTTGTTGTGTTTCAGTGGTACTCAAAGCATGTATTTCCGGTGAGATCTCGATATCAAATTTTTGGGTGAAATGCAATACCTTCTCTATCTACTAGGTACGTACATATTAGAGAAAGTAATGAGAGGACTACAGAAGTGTAATTAATAATTTTCTGATTCTGATTCCCACACTTTGGAGCCCACAAAGGAAAAAAAATATAAAGCGATTAGATCAGCCAATCGTGATGGGCACGATATCGGTGATCGTGCTGTCTCCTAACTGGTTTAAATATTGAGGAGGCGCAACATCAGCTGGAACCAATGTTGAAGTACTAGTCGAAGTGGAATATTTTCTAGTATATAAACCTATATACTAACCTAGAGCCAAAGTGGTGTCTAGAAATTCCCAATATCGCTGAACTATAAGTCTGGGGGCTTTAAAATTAGGTGCAATGATTTAGTCTCCCAAAATATCCCATCATACGTTAACTCACCATTAGATTTCAATGTAGTATGCTCCAATCCAGGCATTGGAGCCCTAATAATGCAGCTTGTTAGTGTTGACATTGGAGTCATTTGTAATGTAACATTCATAGCTCCAAAAGATCTGCCGGGTAAGTGTGGATCTTGCTGCAACATAGCGGCCATTCTTTGGTAATATTGTGACATAAGGTCACACTCCCAAATCGGCGCCTATACCAGATATGAGGTAGCTCAGGGATCTCGAGAGGGTTATAGGTTGCGTGTTGCTGGAAGGATAACACTATTAGACTGTAATTCTGATTCCAAGAAAGACTTTGCATCTTTCTAATAAATAATCTAAGCTACACTGCAAGAGGGAAAGGCTTAGACAATTTTTGAGTTTAGCTGGTAGAGCGAAGAAGTTCGACGTTGCATCTTCGACGAAGTCCTAAGCTAGTACAAAATAAGTTTTAAGAACTGGCCGACACATGGTCCTGCTGGGTATGTGATAGGCAAAGCCCCAGCCGTCAAAAAACTTTAAGTTTAATTAATACCCGAGGAGTATGCTGACTAGTGCTTTAGGTAGCACTAATATAAACCGGTGTCAACATGATTTGCACATTCCACCCAAGTGTCAACATTTCCTTTATGGCAAGGTAGTCTTGTTACAAACGTATCTCTTGATTTGGAAGTATAACAGAAATTACTTTATAATAATCTGATGTGTTATACTCACATGACTTTCTCTACTCTGGTACAAACTATTTTTACAAACGCTTATTCTCCATATGTTTCATGTTAATCGAGATGTTAATCTTATTTTCTTGCAGATGCAAGGGGAATCGCTAGGCTTTAAGCGATAGTCAAATATTTTAAGAGCTGGTTGCATGTGGAGTATTCCATTCTCTTTGCATTACCAGGACAAAAAAAATGAATAACGAATTTGAGAAAAAGTATAAGTATTGGAAAATTTAAGGGAATAACAAGCAATATCTCGAAAATGATTCACCCAACAAAAAAATTGTATATGACATAAATTGTGTGTTTTGACGCGATCTACATTTTTTCTGTAGTAAACCTTTGTCTATCCCTTATGGTTTACCAGTTATGCAAAAGTTGTTCACAATGAAGAATACTTTTGGAGACATTCTCGGAAAATTCGAGATATACATTTTATTTGTCATGAGAATATCTTAAACATATGATGTTTTAATCAAAGTCGTTAGAGCCATTTTTGAGAAAATTAAAATTTTCGAAAAATGTTCCATGTAAAGAGTAATCTGGGGTTGAGGGATTTTCTTGAAAACCTTCGTGTCGCATCTCTGGAAGGTACTAAACCTAAATACCAAATTTGGTGTTTATCCTTTTTTTTTCGAGCGGAGGAAAAATACTTTTGCGTACTAACCCCATATATGGGAGTGTGGGACTCCACCGCGGCGCGAGCCGCTGCCCTACCCACTAAAAAACCTCCACCGGAGAGAATTCAGGTATAGGTGTGGCAGTACCGCTTATGCACCTGCGGATTTGAGGTGTTGGTATATTGGCCAGCCCTTAGGGCTTGAACCAGGGTAGGGAGAGGAGGCCGGACGTAGCCATGACCGAAGCCCTGATTACGCCCTGGCGAATTAGGGAGTTTGGTGTGATGTTAGTTCTTGTTCACGCCGAGGCGTGTCGTCTTGTTATATTGGAGGTGTTGAGCATCACAAGTGCGTCCTTGTGTGCGAGTCGGATCTTGAGCCGGTGGCTGCGTCCCTGAAACAAATCATTCTAGGCATGCACAATACATATGTTTACACTTATTTGCATTAGTTGTTAGTTGTATAGAATAAATGCATTTGATGATAAGCTCTAATTTGGGAGTTCATAAGTGTGGCTTCGTCTTTTTATTGTGTATAGTTAGTGCTAATTTGTATTTTGCTGGTGTTGTGCTCCGCCTGGTGGCGTCGTCATTTTCTTATTATGATTATTTTGTGCTTATGTTAGATTAATTATGATTGTTTGTTTTACAGCCGTTTGACATCGTCCTTAGCTTTAATAAACCATTTCATTATCCATATTCCTAGCACGGTCGCATAGAGTGTGCACACGGCGGGCTGCCTGCCTAAAAATGCAGCGGCGAACCAGTGCCACTGGCGGGGGATCCCTCAGTCCTCGGGGGCCGCCTTGACTCGGAGAGCAAGGACTTCGAGGGCTACCAACGGTCACTGGTGAGGCTGTAGTCATGGGTATTATGGTAATGTTATTAATGAGTCAAGGTATTCTTGAATATCCATTTCGGGCTCCCCTAGACCAAAGGTTCTGTCGAATAGTGACAGCGGTCGCTTGTGTTTGTTCTCGTGGGTTTCATATGAACCTAGTTCTTGTATTAGTCTATTTGTGTTCTTTCCCTTGTTTAATCGACTGTTCGTTTCTAAGTTATACTGTTGACAGACAGACAAACACACACACATGGGCATGTTTCCAAAAATGCTTTTTTTTGATTCAGGGGGTCTCAAAACATATATTTCCGGTGAAATCTCGGTATCGAATTTCTGGGTGGAATACAATACTTCCCCTACTTACTGTACGTAGTAGAGAAAGTAAAAATAGAATTTGTTACATTCAGATGACTTCCTCTACACAATCGTTTATTTGTAAATAATACCATAACTTCTAAAACTATTTTTATAGAAGATTACTTTCCTGTCTACTTCAGATTAATCATGATAAAAGTTTGTATAGAGGAAACCGAAGCGATTGTCTGATGTTTAAAAGCGGGATGCTATATGCTGTCTTTGAAATTTCATACTAGCTGCATGACATTTCGAGAACACCACAAAAGCGACAGCGCTTTAAAAAAATGAATAATGAATAATTCAAACCAATAATAACGGATATCTCCAAAACATGTGATGCAATAACAAAATATTATTTGAAACAAATTGTGTGTTTTAAAAAAATCTACCCTTTTTGAATATTAAGTTCTTTCTCTATCTCTTGTGGTTTACCTCTTATATAAAATTACACACAATTCCTAAAGAATAAAGAGGAATTCACAGGCTATTCCCAGAAAATTCAAAATATACATTTTATTTGTCATGTAAATATCTTAAATATATGGTATTTTAATAAAAATCCTAGAGTAATTGTTTAGAAAACCAAAAATTGTTTCCCATTTGAAGAGTAGTTTGAGGTGGGAATTTTCCTTTGGACGATACTGAAGTTAAATGTAAAATTTAGCAATTATTATTTCCATTTTGAGTTATAGTGCTCATACACACACGCACGCGCGCGCGAAAAGCAGTCTTTTCTAAAACGTTTTATTTTCAAAACGTGTATTTACAGTGAAATTTCGGAATAAAACTTGCGGCGTAATGCAATCGTATTCTACCTCTTAGGTGTCTGGTACACAATTTAAAAAAATCTGATGTGTTACACTCACATGACTTTCTCTACTCTTGTACAAACTATTTTTACAAACGCTTATTCTCCATCTACTTCATGTTAATCGAGATAAACATTTGCCGACTCTATCTTATTGCTAATTTTCTTGTAGATGTAAGGGGAATACATATTTACAAGGGAAAAATAGAAATACAGTAGCCTTTAAGCACATACATATCTCTTAATAGCTGGTTGCTAGGTGCAGCACCATTCCCTTTGTCACATTATAACTCTTTGCATATCCAAGACAAAAAAATGAATAATGAATTCCCATTTGAGAAAATAAGTATTGAAAAATTTAAGGGAATAAAAAGCAATATTTCGAAAATGGTTCATTCAACAAAAAAAATGTATATGACTTAATTTTGTATTTTAACGCAATCTACATTTTTTGTGTAGTAAAATTGATCTTATGGTTTACCAGTTATGCAAAAATCGTTCACAATGAAGAATACTTTTGGAGACATTCCCAGAAAATTCAAGATATACATTTTATTTGTCATGAGAATATCTTAAACATATGATGTTTTAATCAAAATCGTTAGAGCCATTTTTGAGAAAATTAAAATTTTCGAAAAATGTTCCAATTTAAAGGGTACTCTGGGTTGAGGGGATTTTCTTGAAAACCTTCGTGTCGCATCTCTGGAAGATACTGAACCTAAATACCAAGTTTGGTGTTTATCCGACTGTTCGTTTCTGAGTTATGCTGTTCACAGACACACACACACACGGACATGTTTCCAAAAATGTTTTTTTTGGATACAGGGGGTCTCAAAACATGTATTTCCGGTGAAATCTCGGTATCGAATTTTTGGGTGGAATACAATACTTCCCCTACTTACTGTACGTAGTAGAGAAAGTAAAAATAAACTATAATTATTTTAGCATTTTATTCTTTTATTTAGTAATTTGGAAACTATTTCCTTCGTTAATCTTACTTTACAGCGCTGGATGTATTTTATGATTACAATTTGCACATGAAAGAGCAACTTGGGTAAAAGCGAAAAATCAAAATATAATCAGGAGGGTAATTACTTTTAACGCCACAGAGGTGACTTTAACTTTAAGACCACACTCATCCAAATATTGGCACCTAACTGATAACAGAGTTTATATACCCACTGGTTTTACAAGAACCAAAATTAATAAACACAAAAAGACATTCAAAAGGTTTCAATTTTTTTTACGACATATGGGGGTTTCCCTAATGCAAGGGTGGTTGAAGTGGGACTCGCAAGTCATTCGGATCCCTAATGTGTCTAGTTTTCTACGTGCTGCTAGGTGGTGTCATGCATAGTAGGCGAACGAAGGCATTCTCGTCACCCCTGCCGTAATGTATGAAACCAGGAAACACGCACGTTTGCATGAAAATAAAAATTACTCTTTTCTATAATACATGTTGCAATTTTGAAGCAAATAGAGCATTATAAGCAGAAATTTTAATTTATTGTTTTCTGGTTAGGGGAGGAGCACGTTTCACAAAATTAAAGTGATTTTATAGTTTCTATTTTATAGTAGGTACATGTAGAAACTTTGTGGGTTGTAGAATATAAAAAGGCTACTTTTATTATATACGTTGGCGCAAAACTGAAGCTGTAAAACGTGAATGAATCAGTGGAGCAGAGATTGTAAAGAAGCATGGAAGAGGCGGGCTGACGTAGGTACCCTTTCATAGTACACGCGCTATTAATTACCTATTCCTCCTTAATCTCTTTATAAGTGTCATCCTTCGAAAATCAAAGCTCGAGTGGTATTTAATTACACTGCTTCACAAAAAATCTGATGTGTTACACTCACATGACTTTCTCTACTCTTGTACAAACTATTTTTACAAACGCTTATTCTCCAATGCTTCATGTTAATCGAGATGTTAATCTTATTGCTAATTTTCTTGTAGGTGCAAGGGGAATATGGTAGTATTTAAGCGATAGTCAAATGTTTTAAGAGCTGGTTGCTATGTGGCTGTAGTTGTAGGGTGGTTGATGGCTGTAGTGAAGTTGCATTTTCTCCTAACCAGTGATGCAGCCCAGTTGACCTCTTTGGGTTAGGGATACATCAGTTTCGACAGACGAGAAGTCATTAAATTTTAAGAAGGTGCATAGTGTTGACTTAACGGTGAGTCGTATAATTAATTGCCTCTTGGGGAGCGAATGGTACAACACGTACACTTTTACCAAAATACACAAAACAAATAATTGAACTTAATAAGGGTGTATTAGCCTCAAATCACAACGAGAAGTGTTAAGCATCTTTGGAACAAGGGTTGCAGTAGTTGGTTGTATCTGTGTTTAGAGGCACGACTTGGGCTTTATCGCTTTATTTGAAATTAATCCTCATTATTTATATAATTTGTTTTTTTATTACTTTCTCTACTACTTATAGTAAGTAGGGGAAGTATTGTATTCCACCCAAAAATTCGATACCGAGATTTCACCGGAAATACATGTTTTGAAACCTCCTGAATACAAAAAACCATTTTAGTAACATGTCCGTGTGTGTGTGTGTCTGTGAACAGCATAAGTCAGAAACGAACAGTCGGATAAACACCAAACTTGGTATTTAGGTTCAGTATCTTTCAGAGATGCGACACGAAGGATTTCAAGAAAATCTGCCACCCCAGATTACCCTTTACATGGAACATTTTTCGAAAATTTTAATTTTCTCAAAAATAACTGAAACGATTTTGATTAAAATATCATATGTTTAAGATATTTTCATTACAAATAAAATTTATATCTTGAATTTTCTGGGAATGTCTCCAAAAGTATTCTTCATTGTGAACGACTTTTGCATAACTGGTAAACCATAAGAGATAGACAAAAGTTTACTACACAAAAAATGTAGATTGCGTTAAAATACACAATTTATGATATATACATTTTTTGTTGAGTGAACTATTTTCGAGATATTGCTTGTTATTCCCTTAAATTTTTCAATATTTATTTTCTCAATTGGGAATTCGTTATTTATTTTTTGTCTTGAATATGCAAAGAGTATTAATCTGTGGCAAAGAGAATGGTGCTGCACCTAGCAACCAGCTATTAAGAGATATGTGTGTGCTTAAAGGCTACTGTATTTCTATATTACCCTTGCAAATACGAAACAAGGGGAACATACTACGCCTTAAGCGATAGTCAAATGTTTTAGAACTGTTCGCTATGTGTAAAATGTAATTCTCTTTGCATGTCAAAAGATCGTTTCTGCAAATGTTTATCTTGATTAATATGAAATACATGGAGAATAAGAGTTGGTAAAAATAATTTGTACAAGAGTAGAGAAAGTCATGTGAGCGTAACACATCAGATTTTTTTTGTACCTACTACATTTTAATCCAAGAAATCGTTTGCGGAAATAGCTACATTACTCATTTCCGTTATAAATACAAAGGGAACACCGATAGTCAAATGTTTAAGAACTGGACGCTGTTTGCTGGCCTTAAAATTCCATATTGTTTCCATGCAATCGCAAGAAACAACTGAATGTTGAAACGCATTCAAGAGAATGACCACAAAATGAACAATTAGAACCTTTAATAACGGATATATCAGAAATGGAGTCCAAAAAAAAACTATTCAAAATACATAGTGTGTTTTAATGAGATCTAAATTTTTTGTGTAGTACGTTCTCGTCTAACGCTTAAGGTTTATCAGTTTTGCAAGATAATACAAAATTCCTTCCTAATGAAAAGGTGTTCACAGGCTATTCCCACAAAATTCAAGATATACATTTTATTTATTATGTAGACATCTTTCAAATATGGTATTATAACCAAAATTGTTAAAGCCAGTTTTAGAAATTGAAAATTTTAGAAAAATGTTACATGTAAAGGGTACTGGGAGTGTGGGATTTTTCTTGAAAATCTTCGTGCCGCATCTTTGAAAGATGTTGAACATGAATACCAAGTTTTGTATTTATCCGAATTTTCATTTTGAGTTATGCTGTTCACAGAAACACACACGGACCTTTTTCTAAAACTGCTTTTGTGTTTTTTTCTTTTTGATTCAGCGTCAAGGCAAGTATTTCCGGTGAAATTTCGGTATCGAATTTTTGGTTTGAATGCAATACTGCCTCTACTTACTATACGAAGTAGAGAAAATAATAATAAAAATAAAAAGTGCAGCTAGTATGCACATGGGGAATTAGAAACACTGTGGCTGGCTGACATGCTTCTCTCCGTGGTGGTAGTTGAAGTGTCTAACTTTCTGTATGCCCACTGTAAATATTATCTTGCGAATGTTACAAATAAATCTCGTTCCTTTTAAATGTTAGGACATATCAACTTTGGGCACTTAAAACAACCGAAAGAGGGCCTTTTATACCTAATAAAAGCCAGAATGAACCAGTTCGTTAGATTTATTGTGTATCTGACAGTTTCTGTACGTGTTCTTCCCAGGAGATTCACGCGCCAAAATTTTACGCGGCACTTTTCTATAAAGGGAAGAGCTCGAGAGAGATAAAAGTTTTTGTATCCACCACATCTTTCTTATTATTAGCCTTCTGCTCGCAGGAATTCTCTTGAAAAGTTTCATTCACAGATAAATCACAACCGCGGGTGACCAAGCGCTCTGCACATGGCTTACCATGTTTCACTCTCCTTCTCAACCACAAAGCATGCCTGGAGTAGCAGAGAGAAATGAGAGGGAAAAAAACTAAGAAAAGAGTGCGACAGACAAGAACCCCCTTAAATTGAATTTAGTCTTTGAAAAGTTACTTCCCTTACTCCTCCTCTCCCTTTTCATTCCAAAGAAAAACGCAACGAAAACGTATAAATTCTTTTAACATGTAGACTGAAGGGTTTTAAGGTTTATCGTCGAATAAAGTGGCTAGAGATTCGTGTGAAAACCAAGAGAGATGACTAGAAAACAAAAATAATAAAAACCGCAAAAATAAAGGAAAGTGTTACATTTTAATAGTAGAAAACTCTTTCACACTGAACTGCAGTTGCGCTGTGTCTTTTGTCAGATTCCCGAATGTAAATAGAATCATTCCGTATTGGTTGGGGCGGAAATAATTAATGCAATCTTTAAGAAGCAGTAAATTGAACATTTTACCTCTTTATAGATGAGTTGCTATTTGGCAATGGTACAGTGCACTTGGAGGAGGACACCGCTGTTTTTGTTGACGAACGCTATCAAGGCCAACGATCAGAACGGGCAAGGCGATAGGGGGTAGTACAGTTGCAAAATGAAAACACTACTACAATTGCAGGCCTCAGCCTCACTATTAAATGCAACACAAAGCTGCGGATATCTTTTTTTTTTCTTTCTTTCTTTCTTTCTTTCTTTCTTTCTTTCTTTCTTTCTTTTACCTGACTTGCTTCCGATGCACCGACCACTTGTTGCGGAACTGATTACTTCCTCTTCCCACCGCATGCACTCATATCGTAGTGTAGTGATACCACTGTTGCACAAAATATAAAATATAAACAGCAAAATAATGGAAAAAATGACGCATTTTAATACTTGGATGTAGTATAAATTAATTTGAGTATCAAAACACAAAAATAAAAGTAATAAATTCAGACACCCAAACGTTGCTATGATAAGACATTTAAATCACAAAGTAAACGAATAATGATTTT
The DNA here is from genome assembly GCA_030765065.1 of Deroplatys truncata. Lineage (NCBI taxonomy): Eukaryota > Metazoa > Arthropoda > Insecta > Mantodea > Mantidae > Deroplatys > Deroplatys truncata. Next base: position 64,914,382 of record CM060984.1, on the reverse strand, counting down.
GTAAGTTATCTAAAACATTAAAAGCAGTATACAATAGAAAAGTCTAATGTAATCACTCCCACCATTTTATCTACCCATGGCAAATTCATAAATATCCATTTTATATTATAAGTCGTATAAAAAGTGACTCTTTTGTCCAATTTACGTTATTGACGAGATATATATATATATATATAACTAGCAAGTGCATCGTTACTTTTAAAATTCGGACATTTTTAGCTTTACGATGTAAAGAAACCGAAGGACCGCAAACTTTCAAGCATGTCCGTTCAATGACCTACTTGTGAACATGCAACATAGAATATCTAAAAAAATGACGACATAAATTGTGTTTTTCTTGCAATACGCTTTTGTCACCTCCCATTATTTCCTAGTTATATCAATTATACTAAACTCAATCAGTACAACGAGAACCCTAAAACAAACAGAAAATTTCAAACATATATTTAATTTCTCACATTAATATCTCAAATGATGTATAATTTAATAAAAATCCTGTCGTTTTTGAGAAAGTTAAAAGAAACGAACCTTTTTACTTTCTCTACTACGTATAGTAAGTAGGGGAAGTATTGCATTCCACCCAAAAATACCATAGCGAGATTTCAGCAGAAATACATGTTTGAGACCCCCTGATTCCAAAAAAAGCATTTTTGGAAACATGTCCGTATGTGTGTGTCTGTGTGTGTCTGTCTGTGAACAGCATAACTCAGAAATGAACAGTCGGATAAACACCAAACTTGGTATTTAGGTTCAGTATCTTCCAGAAATGCGACACGAAGGTTTTCAAGAAAATCCCTCTACCCCAGATTACCCTTTACATGGAACATTTTTCGAAAATTTTCATTTTCTCAAAAATGGCTCCAACGATTTTGATTAAAATATCATATGTTTAAGATATTTTCATGACAAATAAAATGTATATCTTGAATTTTCTGGAAATGTCCCCAAAAGCATTCTTCATTGTGAACGACTTTTGCATAACTGGTAAACCATAAGTGATAGACAAAAGTTTACTACACAAAAATGTAGATCGCGTTAAAATACACAATTTATGTCATATAAATTTTTGTTGTTGAGTGAACCATTTTCGAGATGTTGCTTGTTATTCCCTTAAATGTTCAATACTTATTTTCTCACATGGGAATTCGCTATTCATTTTTTTGTCTTGGATATGCAAAGAGTATTAATCTATGAGAAAAGGAATGGTGCTGCACCTAGCAACCAGCTATTAAGAGATATGTATGTCTTAAAGGCTACTGTATTTCTATATTGCCCTTGTAAATATATATTCCCCTTACATCTACAAGAAAATTATCAATAAGATAGACTCTGCAAATGTTTATCTCGATTAACATGAAATATGTGGAGAATAAGCGTTTGTAAAAATAGTTTGTACAAGAGTAGAGAAAGTCATGTGAGTGTAACACATCAGATTGTTTTAATGTAAAGTGGGTTTGGGATAGGGGAATTTTGTTGAAAAATTTCGCCTGGTATGCTTAAACGATTCAAATATCAAATTGCATATTAATCTGACTTTTCATTCTTGAGTCATGTTGTTCACTGACGGACAAGCACACACATGACTTCGTTCTAAAATCTATGTTGACAGCATTTTGTATATCATACTATTTCTATTCCCTTAGATGTTTTTTGTGAACTTAGCTTCTGTAGTTGGTTATAAACAGTTTCCTGAAAAGCTGATTTTCTCTTTCTCTACTACGTATATAGTAGGCAGGGAAGCTATTGCATTCCACCAAAAACTCGATACCGAAATTTCACCGGATATACATGTTTTGAAGTACCCTGGATCCAAATAAAGCATTTTTGGAAACGTGTTTTTGTGTTTGTGAAGAGCATAACTCAAAAACCAAAAGTCAGACAAATAACAAACCTGGTATTGAAAGGTGGAATCAGACGACTGCTTGGTATTTTTTAATGTCTTCCAAGGATGCGACACGAAGATTTTCGATAAACTCACAACACTCCAAACTACCCTTTACATGGAATGTTTTTTAAAATTGCATGCCGGTACGACACTAAATTCCCCAACTGATTGCACTTTTTTCGGTAAACCACAAGGAGACCTCAAATTGTATTGAGATGACATACCTTAAGGGCGACTTACAGTGCTGTAAGTACTTAAAGTTCCAGGCTTCATGGCTTCTGAGGAAGAACAATTAATCCCATTGATTGACCTAATAGGCGGCGCAGTGGCCGAGTGGTTAGACCGCTCGCCTCTCACCGGGTTCAACCCGGTGGGCAAAGCAGCGTCTGGGTGGGTTTTCTCCGGGTCCTCCGGTTTCCCGCGCCATTCATTCCACCAACTTCTCCATCACCTTTCCTTTCATCCATTTCACCACAATTTCGTTTCATCTACTTCTTTCCTCCCATACCAGGCATCGGGCTGATCACCCATCCTGGATATTCTGTCTGATCCATGGCTGTCTGCTCCTCGACGGGCCTCTGACCCCAGGCACCCGCCTGTAAGTCGTATGGGTGTAAGTCCCACATAAGAGGACGTTAAACAGAGAATCAAGATTGACCTAATAGTGGTCGAAACTATGAAGCCTAGCCCTTAAAAGAGTTGACTATCGCTTAAAGCTTACCATATCCCCCTTTGCGCCTACAAGAAAATTAACAATACGATAGTTTCTGCAAATATTACTCTCGATTAGCATGAAGTAGACGGAGAATAAACATTTGTATAAATAGTTTGTACAAGAGTAGAGAAAGTCATGTGAGTGGAACACATCAGATTTATTATTTTCTCCACATATCTGTATTCCACCCAAAAATTCAATATTGAGATTTCGCCGTAAATACAAGTTTTGAGGTCCTCTGAATCCATAACAAAAGCATTTTTAGAGGAAAAGGTCGGTGTCGATGTGTATGTGTTTGTGTGAATGGCATAATTTAAAAACGCAATGTCGAATAAATGCCATACCTGGCATTTAAGTTCAACATTTTCCAACGATGCTTCCCGAAGATTTTTAACAAAATCGCCCATTCCTAAATAGCCTTACATGGAAATGTTTTGTTACTTTTTATTTCTTCAAAAATGGCTGATTAAAATACTACAAGTTCATAATACCATCATGGAAAATAAAATTATTTTGAATTTTCTGGACTATTCTGTGGAGTCCTCTTCATTTATAATGAAAGTTGTGTATTTTATTATCAATCAAAATGTTTGGGGCATTAACCATTCCTGAGATATTTTGACTTTCTCTGCTACGTATAGTAAGTAGGGAAAGTATTGTATTCCACCCAAAAATTCGATACGGAGATTTCACCGGAAATACATGTTTTGAGATCTTCTGAATCCAAAAAACCATTTTTGGAAACATGTCCGTGTGTGTATGTGTGTGTGTTTGTCTGTGAACAGCATAACTCAGAAACGAACAGATGAATAAATGAGCTTAAGCTAATAATGATCAAGGGATATAATTAAGAGTTTGATCTTCATTCTAGGCAACCCAGCAACAGAGTTCTACTCGCAGAGAACCATAACACATTATTAGTTTTATCTTTTGCTCCACACGCTTTCCTGGGAATCCATGCTTGTGTTTAAAATACCTAACATGACTTCATTCCTTTTTTGCATCCCATGAATTTTTAAACAGCCAGAGACTATCGTTCTGTGTTTACGCAAGCCAATAAACTGCTCAATATGCATAACGGAACAGCGATCGGTAATGCAGAGTGCTGCAGACCACCCAAAACGGCCATTGTTTCTCAACACTTTTTCGTGCTTTCTGTTTCCTAGGCGACCATCCTTGCATTATATCGTAGAACATTGAAATGGCGTGCATCACGTTGCATAAGTATTGCATGTTCAGTAAATAATATAACGTGATATACTGCATCCTTCACTTCGTATTACATACAAACAAAAGTATTTGACATATTAACATCAGATGGCGAAATCTTTGTATAAGCCTCATTAGAATTCCTCTCCTGTTATATTTTTAAAACACTGCAGAGCTTTACTTTCTCTTCTGCTTATTTTGGCGAAAGGAAATACCCAAAAAGTCGTTGTCGCAGGTTTCAAAGTTCTCTAAAAGCAACATAACTTGGGTGATACATTCAGACAACCTTCTCAACCAATAATACATTTACATGTTAATTAATTTTGAAGATTTAGAAGCTAGTAACAGTTATGTGTCATAATTTAAAATAAAGAGGATTGAAGGTTGTTACACTACATCACTAAAATGTTGTTACTTGAACGCGTTTCGGGAGACGGTTTGCTCCCATCGTCAGCATGTTTTCAACTGATTTTGCTGGTTATTGTCTGGGGAATGTGTGTGGCTAGTGGTGTTCTCTGGTGCTGGGCTGATGAACCTCCAAAGCTGCTGGGTGGCGGCAGTTCGAAATTCATTTGGTGATTCCTGTTGACGCAGCCACGCTACGTCCTCCATCCACTGAAGCACTACCTTTGCCTCACGGTTGCTGCTTTTCTCCTCCTAGTTGGTTTCTTTTATTTTGCCACGGCTGCTCGAGCATGAGATCTTAATCTCTGGGTATGCGTGGATGTGTACAGAAAAACACGAACGCTTTCTTGGAATACTTTTATTTTCACCATTTAAAATAAAACTTAAGGTTTGCCGATCACTTTTAAATGCACACGATGATAATTTGTCTTTACCAAGATCGAAGAATATTAACTACAGCTAAGCGTTCTACCCTCTAGCATGTTCGCCGCCAATGTTCACAACTCGACGAGAATGTCGTCCCACACTCACCGATCGCTCAGGACAGAATGACTGTACTCACGCTGCACAAGGAAAACCTCCTAACTTCCCCTCTCTCCCCTTAAACATTCTCCTCAAACTTAGCGTCATGAAGCTACTAATGACCTTCAAAACCCGGCCAGTGCAACTGCACCCATGAATTCCAAGAGAAACTGGCTTCAGCTATTTTACCCTTTATATCTGGGGCTGGTCCCTAATTAGCTAAACTGTGCCTGTCGGTTCTTTCTGTCGCTTTTAACAGTCAACAATTTTCACAATGCTTCTCCTTTTTATACATACACTGATTTTAAATATATTATTACTTATTTTATATCGCTATCCTTTTCAGAATATTATGATAATTATTGCCTTTATAATTCCGGCTTCACTGTGTTTGACGATATGTATTTTTTCCCAGATGTCCAATTCATTGCTGCTGTTGATCGGTTTTAAGAGTTTTATGTTCGGAGTGATATCATGGTTTGAAGGCCAGAAATGATGTGCTACTACTGATTTATCTGGCGGTTTTTGGTAAATGCATCTCATATGCTCTTTAAGTCTTATTTCAAGACATCTTTTGGTTCTTCCTATGTATACCAGGTTACAGTAATTACAAACAATTTGATATATACTAGCTGATTTATCGTTGGGGATAGGATCTTTTGTTCTGTTGCATAGTAGTTTCTGTATATTGTGGTTATTCTGTGGAGATAGGGTGATGTTGTATTTCTTGAAAATCCTTTGAAATTTATGATGTGTCCAAGGGTGATAAGTGAATTTCCTTTATGTTTGTGGTTTTTTTTTGTCTGAGTTAAGTAATCGTTTGTTTGTTGGATGTATTTCTATCTTTCAAACCTTTTTATCTTCATATCTATTGTTTTTTTCCTCGTATCCATTCATAGTGGCTATGTGGATAATGTGTCGGTGTTCTTTCTGGTATTCCTCTTTCTCCAATGGTATATGTACTAACCTGTTTGTAATACTGTTTAAAGTTGCATGTTTGTGGCTTGTAGGATTGTAGCTATTGTTCTTAATATAAGTTTCTCTTGGTTTTCTGTAAATGTCGAACGTTAGTTTGTTGTGTGCATTATTTCTGATGATCCTGATGGCTAGGTAAGGTAATTGACCATTTACTTCTTTTTCTATTGTGAATTTAATAGATCTTTTTTGTAAATTCAATAATTTCAAAGCATCTTCTGAAATGTTTTTGGAACAATAGCAAAAATATCATCTACGTACCTATACCAGGATTTGAATAGATGTGGGAAAGATTTAGTAATATGGCATTCAAAATGGCTCGTATATAGTTCTGCTAAAAAGGGTGAAAGGGGGTTTCCCATAGTTAGGCCTGTGGTTTATTTAAAGATTTTGATATGGAATGAAAAGAAATTCTGGCCCAGACATAATTTTGTTAGTTTTAAGCAATCTTCTGTTTGTGCTCTAGGTGTTCTGTTGTTTAATATCCAGGTTTCTAGGAGTGGTAATAATTCTTCTTTTGGTATGCTTGGGAAGAGTGCAGTGACATCAAATGATACCATCATGTCTGTGGGTGAAATATATTTATATCTGAAATGTGACTGGTTAATTCTAATGAAGTTTTTATGCTTAGACTTTTGAACACAGGCATGGAATTGAAGGTATTTGAAAGCCATTTTGTTATTTTATATGTGGGAGAGCTTATGTTGTTCACTATGGGCCTAATTTTGTTGCCGAGTTTGTGTATGTTAGGTAGTGCATATAACCTAGGTATGGTGGGAAAATCTGGTTTAATTCTGGATTTTTTGGCTTTTGTTAATGTTTTAGTTTCTATCAATGTGTTTTGGAGTGACTTGGTGCATTCTGTTAATGGATTTTTGATGGGCTATGTAGTAATTGCATAACCTTAGATTCATAATCTACTAGGTCTAATATCACTAATGTGTTTCCTTTGTCTGCTTTGGTGTAAACTACAGGCTTTAACTTCCGAGATTTGATAATTTTTACTTTCTCCACTACGTATAGTAAGTAGGGGAAGTATTGTATTTCACCCAAAAATTCGTTATCGAGATTTCACCGGAAATATATGTTTTGAGACCCCCTGAATCCGAAAAAGGCATTTTTGGAAACATATCCGCATGTGTGTCTGTGTGTCGTGTGTGTGTGTGAACAGCATAGCTCAGAAACGAACAGTCGGATAAACACCAAACTTGGTATTTAGGTTCAGTATCTTCCAGAGATGCGACACGAAGGTTTTCAAGAAAATCCCTCCACCCCAGATTACCCTTTACATGGAACATTTTTCGAAATGTTTAATTTTCTCAAAAATGGCTCTAACGATTTTGATTAAAGTATCATATGTTTAAGATATTTTCATGACAAATGAAATGTATATCTTGAATTTTCTGGGAATGTCTCCAAAAGCGTTCTTAATTGTGAAACGACTTTTGCATAACTGCTAAACCATAGGAGATAGACAAACTTTTACTGGAGAAAAAATGTAGATCGTGTTAAAATACACAACTTATGTCTTTTCCATTTTTTTTTTGTTGAGTGAACCATTTTCGAGATATTGCTTGTTATTCTCTTAAATTTTCCAATACTTATACTTTTTCTCAAATTCGTTATTCATTTTTTTATGTCCTGGACATGCAAAGAGAATGGAATGCGCCACATAGCAACCAGCTCTTAAAAGATTTGACTATCGCTTAAATACTACCAATTCACCTTGCACCTACAAGAAAATTAGCAATAAGATTAACACCTCGATTAACATGAAGCATACGGAGAATAAGCGTTTGTAAAAATAGTTTGTACAAGAATGGAGAAAATCATGTGAGTGTAACACATGAGATTTTTTGTTGTGGTATGTAGTGGTATTTTTAGGCTTGTATCTTGTCCAATATTGATTCACACTGTGATTTTATTTACATGTATCCAGTACAAACTGTAGTATTCATATAAGCTTTTATTATTATATCCATGTTATGTTACTTAGGACATATTACTTTCTCTACTACGTCAAGTAAGTACGGAAGTATTGTATTCCACCAAAAAAATCAAAATTACGATTTCATCTAAATAGGTACATGTTTTGCGGCCCCCTGAATAAAAAATCTGATGTGTTACACTCACATGACTTTCTCTACTCTTGTACAATCTATTTTTACAAACGCCTATTCTCCATATGCTTCATGTTAATCGAGATATCGAGATGTCAATCTTATTGGTAATTTTCTTGTAGATGCAACGGGAATATGGTAGCTTTTAAGCGATAGTCAAATATTTTAACGCTGGTTGCTATGTGACGCATTCCATTCTCTTTGCATGTCCAGGACATAAAAAAAATTAATAACGAATGTGAGAAAAAGTATAAGTATTGTAAAATTTAAGGAAATAACAAGCAATATCTCGAAAACGGTTCACTCAACAAAAGAAATGTATATGACAAAGTTGTGTATTTTAACGCGATCTACATTTTTTGTGTAGTAAAATTTTGTCTATCTCTTATGGTTTACCAGTTATGCAAAAGTCGTTCACAATGAAGAATACTTTTGGAGACATTCCCAGAAAATTCGAGATATACATTTAATTTCTCATGACATTATCTTAAACATATGTTATTTTAATCAAAATCGTTAGAGCCATTTTTGAGAAAATTAAAATTTTCGAAAAATGTTCAATGTAAAGGGTAGTCTGGGGTGGGGGGATGTTCTTGAAAACCTTCGTGTCGCATCTCTGGAAGATACTGAACCTAAATACCAAGTTTGGTGTTTATCCGCCTGTTCGTTTCTGAGTTATGCTGTTCACAGACACACACACACACACACACACACACACACAGACACACACACACACACACACGGACATGTTTCCAAAAATGCTCTTTTTGGATTCAGGAGGTCTCAAAACATGTATTTCCGGTGAAATCTCGGTATCGAATTTTTGGGTGGAATGCAATACTTCCCCTACTTACTATACGTAGTAGAGAAAGTAAAAAAACATTTGTTAGTAAAAGATGTGTCTATCTCTCTGTAAATGTTCGATTTCCTCAAAAATGGCTCTAAGAACTTTTTATTACTTACCATGCAGTAAATATATTTATAAAATGTATATCTTAAATTCTCTAAGAAGAGCCTGTGAAGTCCTCTTCATTCGGAAGGAATTTTGTATAATCTTGTTTAACTGGTAAAAGTTAAGTAATAAACGAAAACGCGCTACACAAAAAAGAAAAGGAAATCTCTTTAAAACGTATAATTTATTTCAAATAAGTTTTTGTGACATAAGCCATTTCAGAGATATCCGTTATTAATGGTTCGAATTGTTCATTTCATGGTCATTCTATTAAAGTCCTGTCAACTTTCAGGGGAGAGGTTCCGACCGGCTGCCGTGGTGTGGGCGCTGCGTACCCCTAGCACTCGTGGTACTTCTGACGTTACTAGAAGTACGTCGGACCGAACGTTCGAGCCCCTTCCGTTGGGTAGCCATTCGCATTGGGTTGGTCTCGACGGGGCAGTGGTTCCCGATACCCATGGGAGATTGGGTAGGACTGTGTGATTTCCATGCAGCTGGGGTTGTGAGACGGCTCAATGTCCTCCGGTGCCGCCCTGGATAGCCGGTAGACGGCATGCTAGATTGCTATCGGTTATCGGTAGTCGCCTACGGGGATGACGAGCGTAAGTGGCGTATCCACTTTCATCTCCGCGGAAGCGGGGGCGCCTTTATAACCTCTAGACATTGGCCTCATGGGAAACCCGCACGGATGGAGGGCCACTCGGTTAGCGCTGTCCCTAGGACTTAAAAGGGGGGTCTGGGCTTTGGCTCTTACCCTGGTAGATCTTCAACATGTTTCTCATTATGTCATGGAAACAGCATGGAATTTTAAGGCCAGCATATAGCATCCAGTTATAAAACATTTGACTATTGCTATTCCCTTTACATTTACAACGAAACGTGTAATGTAGCTATTTCTGCAACGGTTTATCTGGACTAAAATGAAGTGGACAGCAAAATAGGGTTTCGTAAGGTAAGTTTTTACACTCATTAATATGTGATACAGGATAGAGAAAGTCAAGTGAATGTATCAGATATGTTTTATAGGAATGGTTTCAAATTAAGCAAGACGTGATAAACACTCATGTACAGCATTCAAATGTTTATTCGTGGTAAAAAAAGGAAAGAAATAAAAGAATGTGTTCCATCTACATGGCTTTCTCTGTTCGCTCTTCAACAAATTATTATTATTATTATTATTATTTTAAAGCGGATTGTTATACGATGGCACTGAAATTCCGTTCTCTTTTCATGCCCACAAGAAAAACTCTGTGTTACACTCACACGACTTTCTCTACTCTTGTACAAACTATTTTTACAAACGCTTATTCTCCATCTACTTCATGTTAATCGAGATAAACATTTGCAGACTCTATCTTATTGCTAATTTTCTTGTAGATGTAAGGGGAATATATATTTACAAGGGCAATATAGAAATACAGTAGCCTTTAAGCACATACATATCTCTTAATAGCTGGTTGCTAGGTGCAGCACCATTCCCTTTGCCACAGATTAATACTCTTTGCATATCCAAGACAAAAAAATCTGATGTGTTACACTCACATGACTTTCTCTACTCTTGTACACACTATTTTTACAAACGCCTATTCTCCATATGCTTCATGTTAATCGAGATATCGAGATGTCAATCTTATTGGTAATTTTCTTGTAGATGCAAGGGAAATATGGTAGCTTTTAAGCGATAGTCAAATATTTTAACGCTGGTTGCTATGTGGCGCATTCCATTCTCTTTGCATGTCCAGGACATAAAAAAAATGAATAACGAATTTGAGAAAAAGTATAAGTATTGGAAAATTTAAGGAAATAACAAGCAATATCTCGAAAACGGTTCACTCAACAAAAGAAATGCATATGACATAAGTTGTGTATTTTAACGCGATCTACATTTTTTGTGTAGTAAAAGTTTGTCTATCTCTTATGCTTTACCAGTTTACCAAAAGTCGTTCACAATGAAGAATACTTTTGGAGACATTCCCAAAAAATTCAAGATATACATTTTATTTGTTATGAAAATATCTTAAACATATGATGTTTTAATCAAAATCGTTACAGCCATTTTTGAGAAAATTAAAATTTTCGAAAAATGTTCCATGTAAAGGGTACTCTGTGTTGGGGTTTTTTTCTTGAAAACCTTCGTGTCGCATCTCAGGAAGATAGTGAACCTAAATACCAAGTTTGGTGTTCGTTTCTGAGTTATGCTGTTCACAGACAGACACACAGACACACACACGGACATGTTTCCAAAAATGCTTTTTTTGGATTCAGGGGGTCTCAAAACATGTATTTACGGTGAAATCTCGGGATCGAATTTTTGGGTGGAATACAATACTTCCCCTGCTTACCATACGTAGTAGAGAAAGTAAAAATGAATAACGATTTGCCACTTGACAACGAGCAGTATTTGAAAATTCAAGCCAATAACAAACAATACCTCACTGATGGTTAACTCAGAAACACTTTGTTTGATATAATTTGTGTGCTTAGTATCGCATATTTCAAAGATGCTGGGCTGAAATACCAAGTATGATATGTGTATCTACATCTCGATTTTGAGTAATGTTCACGCGAAAATGTTTTCTAAATATGTTTTTTAAAGATTCAGAGGACCCCAAAGCTTGTATTTCCGGTGAAATTCCGATATCAAAATTATGGGTGGAATATGGCTGTGGTCCACATTCGGGAGGTCCTGGGATCGACCTCCAGCGACCACCCCATCTGACGAATGGGTTTTTTCGAGGGTATTTCCCGGGTCGTCAGGCGAATACTGGAGTGGTCTCTTTCATCCAATGAATTTTCTGTCTCTCCATTTCGTTCCATTCTTCATTTCATTCGTCTTTCGTCCCGTTGATCTCTTTCAGAGTCGGCAGTGTCGGCGATGGTGTTTCGGTGCAGCATGGCAGGGGAAAAGGATACGTCCCTCGGCTTTCGGCAAGCTGCCTAGGTATCCGAACCACATTGAGGAGCCTTGGACCCCGTCTGTGTGAGGTGGGTCCCCAGTCTGTCTGTCTGCCGGGGTGTCTCTATCTGGAAACTTAAGTATCCTGTCATTGCTCCTGGTTCCTGCTAATCCTTCCTTCCTCGTGGAAGCAAGGTGCACCACTCTGGATCGGTGCCGAGTCCCCTCCGTAGTCAATCCAATCCATATTATCTTATAAGGCAAAACGAGGATGAAATGCAATTCTTCCCTCCTACAACGCTTTATGCAGAACTTTCGTTCTCAAATCGACTCAACGATTTTGAATAAAGTATCATACGTTTTAGTAATGACGAATAAAGTGTGTATCTATAAATAGGCTGTGAAGCTCAGGTGTTATAAAACCTTATATTACTAGGAAACCGTAAGAGATGAACAAACAGTTATGTAGGAAAGCTGAAGAGCTCATTGAAATATATAATTTACATCAATGATTTTTGCAATAATGGCCAAAATATCTTTGATTTTATGTTCAAAATTTTAGGGATGAAACTAAGGTTTGTGTGTTATTTAAAAAATGTGACGTGTTACGCTCACATGACTTTCTCTACTCTTGTATAAACTATTTTTACAATCGCTTATTCTCCATATGCTTCATGTTAATCGAGATATCGAGATGTTAATCTTATTGGTAATTTTCTTGTAGATGCAAAGGGAATTGGTAGGCTTTAAGTGAAACTCAAATATTTTAGGAGCTGGTTGCTATGTGGAGTATTCCATTCTCTTTGCATTACCAGGACAAAAAAAATGAATAACGAATGTGAGAAAAAGTATAAGTATTGGAGCATTTAATTGAATAAATGTTTCTGTAAAAGTTTATCTGGATTAAAATCGAGTATATGGAGAATAAGCGTTTGTAAAAATAGTTTGTACAAGAGTAGAAAAAGTCATGGGAGTGTAACACATCAGATTTTCTTCAATAATATGTAGGCAAATTGAGTTCAAGATTTCCAAATATGGATCTTTGAGATAACCCTTTTCAGACATTCTTCTCTCAGTATTATGTGTGAAAATTCAAGGCCATATCTGGAAATTGAATAATAAATATTTGTTCCATGAGTGTAGATTTTTGTTCTATGTGGATGTTTAAGGATGTGGGCTAGGAAAATGATGTTTCATTAACAAAAAGTATTAATGCAATTGTGTTATTTTGTAGGAAAAGGAATATTCAGAGTGAAACATATCCGATATATATTCATATAAAGTGGTGATTTGATTTTAAATATTTTAAAATTATTTTGAAACTCAGGACTTGCATAACATTTTCACCGTAAAAATGAGCTTGAGTTTAATAATTTTCATACCTCTAAGTCCTTGAGAGTAATCCGTTAAAGGAGAAGATGAAGAATTTTTAGGTATTATATAAATACATTGCTGTACTAAAGGTTTTAAATTATTTTTTTGTAATTCTTCAAAAATTATAACACTTATAAAACACAAAATAATATAAATCGCTTAAAAGCCAAGTTGTATTACCGTTTTCCTTTACGCACATTACAAATGAAAATTCAACTAATTATCCATTAGTTTGACTGGTTTACTTTTTAAGCTGGTATACAAATACTTTCTATCTTAGGTATGATTAATGTAACATTATGCCATACAGGAAAATTGGAAATGATTAGAGGAATGTAATTTATTACGCAGCAGCTTTTTATTTTTGACAGAGCGAATTAATAAACACACACCTTTCTGAAATAGAACAGCAGTTCATGAAAATCTACGCACGGGTTTAAGACAAAAGCGGTGAGGTGCGCAATTTGCTTGATGCCTTGCTCACAGAGATTTTAAAAGCACAAGAAATGAAAAGAACTGCGGGGAATATTAAGTATTAAACCCCAGAGAGAAGGTACTGAATAAAGCAGAGCGTATGAATAGAAACTAAGTTTACAAATGCGGTTTTTGGAAATGTGTGGAACACAGCGCCGGTAATATAAGATATTGCCGACTATTTTAGCATTTTTATTCGAGTGTAATTATTAGCAAATACTGAAAACAAATATTTAGTGTACGCGATGCACATACACTAAATAAAAATATTTAAATACCTTCGTTATTATTTTATTTTAAAAGTTCGCTTTAATTTATTTTTGGTCATATCTGTTACTGTAGGTTTGTTGGTTCACTTGGGCCAGCGTTAAGCCAGACGGATGTCCTTAGTTCCATAGTCGCCTTCCTATACACTCTAGAATTATTTCAATTTCTTTTGTTCTGTGGTGGAAACATTGGGTCATGGTTACTGAATATCTAATTGATAACGGAGGGAATTCCCTTCCAAAAAGGTCAGATTGGCCGGTAAACGAAATTTGAACCCACGGGCCGCAAGATTATTTTCAAGACTGTTGAAACTGGTGGAAGGATTGGATTCATGTTATCCAGCTACATTCCAGTTTTCTTAAATATTTATACCAGGGAACCTATTCCTAACAACTGCACCAATAAAAAATCTGATGTTACATTCACAGGACTTTCTCTATCCTCTAGCGCTTATTACTGGATATACAAATTATTATTAGCAAAAATTCTCCTCTTGTATTCTTCATTTTATTCGAGATAAACCTTTCCAGAAATAGCCACATTACACGTTTGGTTATAGATACGAAGGGAACAGCGATAGTCAAATGTTTAAGAACTGGACGCTGTATGCTGGCCTTAAAATTCCATACTGTTTCCATGCCAACGCAAGAAACAACTGAATACCGAAAGGTCTTTAAAAGACTTGCTGAATATTGAACAACTCGAACCATTAATGACGGATATCTCGGAAATGGCTGGTGACATAAAAAGTTATTTGAGATAAATTGGTTTTAAAGAGGTTCTACAATTTTTTTGTGTATCATTTATACAAAGTTCTTTCCGAACGAAGAGAATTTCACAGGATCTTTCCAGAAGGTTTAAGAGAGTAATGTGATTTGGCATATAAGTATCTTAAATACATACTGTTTTTGCCAAAATCGTTATAACCGTTTCTGAGAATAAAATATTGAAAATTTTTTATGTAAATGTTAGTTTGTGGCGTGGGATTTTCTTGAAAATCTTGTGTCATTTCTTTGGAATACGGTCTTCAAAAGTTATTGCTCTAATATACCAACATTATACTTTAAATGTACGTCGTGCATGTAGTCTGTAGATATTATTTTTACTACAAGGAAAGCTGTTCAGTAGAATTTTGAAACAAGGAACTGTTTTTAAGCTTGCTGCAGCAGTCAGATAAAAAGCATTTTTGGCATCGCGATGCATTTTTCAGATACAAATACAGTGAAATGTTCATGAATTTTTATTGCTTTTCGTCCTCACTGAAGCGCAGAGGTTTCGTGAAATGTCTCTTCGGTACATTCATATATTCAGCAACACATCGAATTAAGCTTCAGACTGCATTTTCTATTGATTCGTGTAAGTATAGCCCTGAAGTTTCTAGTTTCTTGATACTCCCTGGAAGCCACAGCAGTTACTTTTCATGGCCACAGTTGAGCAAACCATTTTCATATCAGTAAACGCATGAATGGGTTTAAACAGCAACTCGACGGTCTCCAGAGTAAATGTTTTCACCAGCATTTTGTTATTGCTAAACTTGCTAGCTTATTTCAAGGAATCATACCGTAGAACCGGAGGCTAAGAAAATTCTACAAAGGCGTTCGGTCATCGAGATTAAAATGTTTACCTCTGGGAAATTTCGTTCTAAATTTTCTGTCCATTTTATACGTTACTTCCAGCGCTATTTAACAACAAAGGAAGATACCAGCGTCTTTTATAAACGAACGTAGAGAAACGAAAGTAAAGGATTTGTATTACTTTCTCTACTACGTTTAGTAATTAGGGGAAGTATTGTATTCCACCCAAAAATTCGATACCGAGATTTCACCGAAATATATGTTTTGAGTCCCCCGAATCCAAAAAAAGCATTTTTGGAAACATGTCCTGTGTGTGTCTGTGTGTGTCTGTGCGTGTGTGTGTGTCTGTGAATAGCATAACTCAGAAACGAACAGTCGGATAAACACCAAACTTGGTATTTCGGTTGAGTATCTTCCAGAGATGCGACACGAAGGTTTTCAAGAAAATCCCCCCACCCCAGATTACTTTCTACATGGAAGATTTTTCGAAAATTTTAATTTTCTCAAAAACGGCTCTAACATTTTGATTAAAATATCATATGTTTAAGATATTGTCATGACAAATGAAATGTATATCTCGAATTTTCATTGTGAATGACTTTTGCGTAACTGGTAAACCATAAGAAATAGACAAAATTTTACTACACAAGAAATGTAGATCGCGTTAAAATACACAATTTATGTCATATGCATTTTTTTTGTTAAGTGAACTATTTTCGAGATATTGCTTGTTCTTCCCTTAAATTTTCCAATACTTATACTTTTTCTCAAATGGAAATTCCTTGTTCATTTTTCTTTTTTTTTTTTTGTCCTGGTAATGCAAAGAGAATGGAATGCGCCACATAGCAACCAGCTCTTAAAATATTTGACTATAGCTTAAAGCCTACCAATTCCCCTTGCATCTACAAGAAAATTAGCAATAAGATTAGCAGTTCGATATCTCGATTATCATGAAGCATATGGTGAATAAGCGTTTGTAGACAGTTTGTACAAGAGTAGGGAAAGTCATGTGAGTGCAACACATCAGATTTTTTTGTTACATAATAATTCTACATTGTTTTCATCAACTTCATCATTAAAATATGGCGAAATTCTTACGACTGTTCCAGTCTCTAAAACCCAACACGGCTAGCCGAGGTTATTAAGGCACGTACTCGTGAACGGAAAGTCCTTGGTTAAAACACAGTCAGGACTGTCCCTGTTCTCCAGGTTTTCCTCAATCCTCATAACTGGAAAATACTGGGAAAGTACCGTAAACTTAGGCCAAAAACGTCTTCCTCCCAAGTTTCCTTTCCCAATTATGACATTTCATTTATTATCATTGTTTACCGCCTTTGGTATAATATGTAATAAGAAAGAAATTAAGCACTACTAAAAAGGTAAATAAGAGAAGCTCTCTAAAGAGGACAAAATGATTCCTTTAAAACCTTTTTGCTTTCTCTACCACGTACAAGTAGACAGAGAAGGTATTGCATTCCACCCAAAAAATCAATATCGAGATTTCATCGGAAATACATATTTTGAAACCCTCCGAATACAAAAGAGTATTTTTAGAAAAAGGTCCTGTGTAAGTGTGAGCAGCATACCACAAAAACGAAAAAATGGCTCTAACAACTTTTATTAAAATACCTATATTAAAGATTTTCACATGATAAATAAAACGCATATCATGAACTTTCTGAAATTATATTGAGTTTTATTTACAGACACTCTTTAACTGCTGTGGTCCTTAGCGTTCCATTCTATATTGGGCGTGAAATATCGGTAATTTTGCTCAGAGTCCTCTTTATCAAGCTTGAGGTTCTTTTACGTGCCATAAATCTACCACACGAGACCACCGGGTTTACTTCCCTTCCGAAGGAAGCCACGCTAAGGATATTTGTACCCGAAAAAACATCCATCGCCCTCCTCCGGGTTTGAACCCGCGACTTCGGGAACTAGAGGTACCCCTAGAACACGGAGGACGATCTTGTACTTTCTGGGAATAGCCTATAAAGTCCTTCTCATAACTCGTAAACGTTAAGCGAAAATGTAGATCACTTTAAAACACACAATTTGTTCAAAATAATTTTTTTGTGGCATCAGTCATTTCCGAGATATCCGATATCATTGGTTCGAAGTGTTCAATACTATTATTCTTTACAAGTCATTTCGATATTCACTTCTTTCTGAATTACACGCAAATAGCATGGGATTTTAAGGCCAGTACATGGCGTCCAGCTCTTAAACATTTGACTATCACTATTCCCTTTATATCTATAACCAAATGTGTAATACAACTGTTTCCGGAAAGGTTTACCTCTATTAAAATGAAGAGGATACAGTGGCGGCTGGCGATTGAGGACTTTAGAGCGACGTTCTTCCCATAAATAAACATCCCGTAAATAAAAAGATAAACACAGGGAAGGAAGGATAACATCATATACCACTGCATTATTAATTTCTGCACTGATTTAGTTCATATGTTTTGTTTCCTTTGAAATGCTTTTGCAACGCTTATACGGCGAGTAGCGCGAATGTTTTCATTACGGGGTGCACTTCGGAATACATCAAGTCCTTCTGAGAATCTTCGCGTTTATGGATACTGCTAGAGGTGAGACGTGCGATGCTCCGATTATGGGTGAGAGGTGCACAGAGGTAATAGTAGCTTGGCGGAGTACGAAGTTCTTCGGTATCGGTTCTTTATGGTCGCGGCCTTTTCCATGTGAAGTCATTCAATTTCACTGCCGCCACCATGAAAAAAAATGTATTCAGTCCTGTCTAAATCTGTTATACAAATTGATTTAAAGTTTAATCAAACTCTTAAGTTATACTGCAATTTAGTGTATAGTATTACAGAGTTAAAAGATCCATAGCAGAAAGTAAGTAATCACCTTTGTATTACAATGTATGTTGGCCACTTTGTTTGCGAGGCACAGTGCACGCCTTCACACGCAGTTCTGTGATTCACACACACGTTTAATTGCGTAGAGGACCCGGAAAGACGTGTTGTGTAAAGTAACTAACTTAACCAGTAAATTCCGTGCAAGTGGCATACACTTGGTGAAGACTGTTAAAAATCTGTTAGGTGTGCATTTAAAGTTAATTAGTTAAGTTATCGTATTGAACAGAAATCGCAACGCAGCAATTACACGATTCCCAAAACTACACAAGAGAGTGAAAAGTGTTTTTCAATTCTCATAAGGATAAAAACGTTTGCTTGTGCTTTAGTCTTATGTTATATTGAGAACCTGATTTGAACCATTTTTCTGAACAAAAGGAGATGAGAATGACTTCATCTACAAGAATACTTATTAGGTTAGTTTAGTTACAGTCAAGTATTATTATTGGAATTAACTCTTCTTTCACTTTAAGTCCTGGACTTCATAGTTTCGACCACAATTAGGTCAAAGTACTTACTGCATAGTAAGTTGCCATTGGGTATGTCATCTCAATACAATTTGAGATCTCCTTGTGGCTTACCGGAAAAAATGTGAATCAGTTGGGAAATTTAATGTCGTACTAGCATACTGCCATGGTAGCTCAGTGGTTCAAATCCCTGATATGGCATTGAATTTTTCGGTCGCCTGATTCTACCTTTTCAAGTATTATTATTTTATTTATAGGTATGTACAAAGCGGCGTCTGGGCGGGTTTATCTCCGGGTTCTCCGGTTTCCCCCGCCATTCATTCCACCAACTACTCCATCATCACCTTTCCTTTCATCCATTTCACCAACATTTCGTTCATCTACTTCCTTCATCCCATACCAGGCATCGGGCTGATCACCCATCCTGGATGCTCTATCTGATCCATGAGTGTCTGCTCCTCGACGGGCCTCTGACCCCAGGCACCCGCTTGTAAGTCCTGGGGGGTGTAAGTCCTACATAAGAGGAGGGTAAACAGATAATGAATGAATGAATTATAGGTATGTAGATACATAATTTCATACAGTTCATTTTATACTCTTGAACTTTTTCCAATACGTATTGTTGATTGCTTGGTGTCATAACTTTAGATACGAGATAAGGTTGGGCAACGAGCAAAAATAAACTCTACGCGTTTTCGCTTAAGAAATGATGTTCTAGATCTGTCGTCTGAATAAAAATTTGTAAACAAAGCATAGAATATCTTTTGTTATAAAAACGTGTGTCCTCCACTGAAATTTTAACCGATATTCATTAACGCGAGAGGCAAAAGGCTTCCTGCTACTGAAAGTGATAATACAATAATTACTAATATAGTTTAATTTACGCTCGCTCTGATAGATGCGTTTTATTGCACGTTTTATTTCTGAATTGCACAAATGCATAGTATTTTGTACGTGCTGAAATATATATGCAGAATATTTTGTGTTATATGATTGTTTTTGTGTACGTATCCACTACTGGAGGATAGGAACGTAAGCTTTCGTAAGAATAATTTGTGTATCCACTAATAAGTGCTAAGGGGTAGAGAAAGTAATTTGAGTGTAACACATCAAATTTTTTCTATTAGGAGCAAATTGTTTATATCCCCCTCAACTTTGAAATACTTTGAAGTACAGAAATACATAGAAGCTGACACTGAAGAAAATAAATGATCCGGTATAGGATATCACTAAAAGTTTACAAGAATATTTTGTGGAAGGTATATAAAAATAAACGAAAGTGGGTACAGGAACACATCATATTTTCTAAAATCGTGCGGTTGAGCGACTTTCAGTTGTTACACGGTTCTTTATGTTAAGGATTGTGACAAAATGAAATTTGCACTTGATACCCACGAAAGTTTTTACAGTGGATCAGCGCGAAGAATCTATTATTGATACTTTGGATGTGAGAATGCTGTGGGAAAGACAGCTGCGTTGAAGCACCAGCGCCATCTCCGATGATCCAAGTATCAACAACTTTTCGTGAAGCTTACTGAAACTCCTTTATAAGCAAGTTGAGATGCATTAAAAGATCTGCAAGAAACCTAGAGCCATCATCACGCTGCAGAACGTTTTCTCCCTTAGAATTTTTCATACAACATTAAGTTCGTCACTGGAAAATCTTACTATGGCTGAATGGTCGCCTACTCGAATGCATTGGAGCATGTCCAGTAGGAATTAAGAGGAACTTCTTTGTTAACTTAATTTTCATAACAGAATGAAAACATTTATAAATTTATCTCGTAAATAATAAAAGACGCATTATTAGTTTCTTTGCTACGTATAGTAAGTAGGGGAAGTATTGTATTCCACCTAAAATTCGATACCGAGATTTCACCGGAAATATATGTTTTGAGACCCCCTGAATCCAAAAAAAGGAGCATTTTTAGGGAAAGGCGTGTGCGTGTCGAATAAATACCAAGCTTTGAATTTGAGTTTAGCATCTTCCAAGAATGCGAAAAGGAGATTTTCAAGAAAATCCCCCCACACAACTACCCTTTACATAGAACATGTTTCGAAAATGTTGATTTTCTAAACAGTTACTCTAACGATTTTGATTAAAATGCCATATATGAAAGATATTTACACTTCTTCTTTCTCTGTTTAACGTCCTCTTATGTAGGACTTACACCCCCAGGACTTACAGGCGGGTGCCTGGCTTCAGAGGCCCGTCGAGGAGCAGACACTCATGGATCAGACAGAATATCCAGGATGGCTGATCAGTCCGATGCCTGGTAGGGGATGAAGGAAGTAGATGAAACGAAATGATGGTGAAAAGTATGAAAGAAAAGGTGATGATGGAGCAATTGGTGGAATGAATGGCGGGGGAAACCGGAGAACCCGGAGAAAACTCGCCCAGACGCCGCTATGTCCACCACAAATCCCACATGCGGGTCCCTGGGATTGAACCCGGACCGATTCGGGGAGAGGCGAGCGGTCTAACCACTCGGCCACGGCGCTGCCAAACGGATATTTACACGAAAAATAAAATGTATATCCTAAACTTACTGGGAATAGCTAGGAAGTCTTCTTTCGGAACGAATTTTGTATAGTCTTGTATAACTTATAAACGTTAAGCGATAGACGGAAACGCACCACATAAAAAATGTAGATCCCTTTAAAACACACAATTTACTTAATATAATTTGCTTTATGGCATAAGCCGTTTGTGTGATATCCGTTATTAAAGGTTCGAATTTTTTTTAGTTCCATTTATGCCCCACCTTTAACTACATTGGTCTTATCGGCGGCCTTGGAACTTATTGCCTATTGGCAGTGGTGTTAACTCTTGTCGTTGGATTTCTTGCAATTTGGTTTTTTAATCATTGGATCATACACACATTCACACTCTCAT
Source organism: Deroplatys truncata (assembly GCA_030765065.1). Lineage (NCBI taxonomy): Eukaryota > Metazoa > Arthropoda > Insecta > Mantodea > Mantidae > Deroplatys > Deroplatys truncata. Next base: position 64,892,770 of record CM060984.1, on the reverse strand, counting down.
TCATACTTCCAGACTCTGGGGAGGATTGGTATTAATCTTGACTAGAGAAAAATTCCTACCCCTAGCCGGGAATCGAACCAGGGACCCCTCTCACAGCAGCCAGTTGCCCTATCGACTAAGCTACAGGGCCAGCCGGGTTCGAATGGTTCATTTCTTGGTCACTGTCTCGAAAGCCCTTTCAACATTCAATTGTTTCTCGCGATTGCATAGAAGCAGTATGACATTTTAAGGACAGGCCTACAGCGTCCAGTTCTTAAGGTATTTCATATAGAGGGCAGAGAAAGTCATGTCAATATATATCATATCATATATTTTTCCTACTTTTTTACTGTAGCAAAATCTTTCTTGGAATCGTTATTCGTTTAGAAATGTATACCTTGAACAGACCGTGAAGTTCTCTTCGTTTGCAAATTATTTGATATAGCTGGTAAGCCAAAACAAATAGACACAACTTACTGCAAGAAAACGTAAATGTCTTTAAAACCCACAAATTATTCCAGATCATTTTTTTGGGGGGGGGGATCAGTGATATTCTAATATCCATTATTATTGGTATGAGTTGTTCAATATTTTCTCTTTTTCGAAAAGACATCATCAATCAGTTGTTTCTCGCGATGTCATTGAGAGAGTATGGAATTTCAAAGACAGCGCATAGCGATCCCTTTTAAACATTTGACGAAATGAGTAAACGTTTATCTCGATTAATATGGAGCAGATAGAAAAACAAATTTCTGATGTGTTACAGTCACATGACCTTCCTTACACAATAATGGTTATTTCCATATACATAGCTTCTGCAAACTGTTCTTACGAAAGTTTATTTTTGTATCTACTTCTTGTTAATCGATATAAAGCTTTGCAAAAATTCATTATAGATACAAAGGGAATAGCAATAGTCGAATGTTTTAGAACGGATGTTATATGTTGGCCTTAAAATACCAATCTGTTTCCATGCAATCGCGACAAATAAATGAATAACGACAGCACTTTAAAAAGACAAAGCATTGAGCAACTCAAACCAGGGCTGGCTCCGTATCTCTGTACGTAGAGCAACTGCCTGCTGTACGAGGGATACCAGGTTCGATTCTCGGCTGGAAGTGGGAATTATTCTCTAGCCACGGTTATTCCCTATCCCCTCCAGAGTCTGGAAGTCTGAATGAGAGTGTGAATGTGAATGTGTAAAACTCACAAAGAAAAGCCAGAAATCCAATGACCACTGTATAGGAGTTAACTAAGGCAATATGTCCCAAATGCCCCCGAAATAACCATAGCAGTTAAATGCGGAGTATAAATGGAACTATAAAATAATCTCATGTGTCACGCTCACTTTCTCTACACTTGTACAAACTATTTTTACAAACGCTTATTCTCCATATGCTTTATGTTAATCGAGATATCGAGATGTTAATCTTATTGCTAATTTTCTTGTAGATGCAAGGGGAATTGGTAGGCTTTAAGCGATAGTCAAATATTTTAAGAGCTGGTTGCTATGTGGAGTATTCCATTCTCTTTGCATTACCAGGGCCACCCCCCCCAAAATGAATAACGAATTTGAGAAAAAGTATAAGTATTGGAAAATTTAATGGAATAACAAGCAATATCTCTAAAATGGTTCACTCAACAAAAAACTTGCATATGACATAAATTGTGTATTTTAACGCGATCTACATTTTTGTGGGGTAAAATTTAATCTATCTCTTATGGTTTACCAGTTATGCAAAAATCGTTCACAATGAAGAATACAATGGAGACATTCTCAGAAAATTCGAGATATACATTTCATTTGTCCTGAAAATATCTTAAGAATATGATATTTTAATCAAAATCTTTAGAGCCATTTTTGAGAAAATTAAAATTTCCGAAAAATGTTCCATGTAAAGGGTAATCTGGGGTGGGGGGATTTTCTTGAAAACCTTCGTGTCGCATCTCTGGAAGATACTGAACCTAAATACCAAGTTTGGTGTTTATCCGACTGTTCGTTTCTGAGTTATGCTGTTCACAGACAGACAAATAGACACATACACGGACATATTTCCAGAAATGCCTTTTTTGGATTCAGGGGGCCTCAAAACATATATTTCCGGTGAAATATCGGTATAAAAACTTTTGGGTGGAATACAATACTTCCCCTACTTACTACACTAGTAGAGAAAGTAAAAATTCAAACCAGTAATAATGGCTATCTCAGATTGACTTATGCCACAAAGGGATCATTTGAAATATGTTGCTCTATATGGATCTCTATTCTGTTTGTGTAATACGTTTTCGTCTATCTCTTGACGCTTGCCATTTATACGAACTTCTTTCCAAATGAGGACTTCACAGCTATTCCCAGAAAATTCAAGATATACATTTAATTTGTCATTAAAATGTTTTAAACATGGTACTTTAATTAAAAACATTTGAGCCATTTTTGAAAAAATAAAAAAGAACGAAACTTTTTCCATATAAAGGATAGCTTGGGGTGGGGGATTTTCTTGAAAATCTTCGTGCCGCATCTTCAAAAGTTATAGTCTTGTATATCAAGTTTGGTATTTATCGGAATCTTCATTTTACTTTCTCTACTACGTATAGTAAGTAGGGGAAGTATTGCATTCCACCCAAAAATTCGATACCGAGATTTCACCGGAAATACATGTTTTGAGACTCACTGAATCCAAAAAAAGCATTTTTGGAAACATGTCCGTGTGTGTGTCTGTCTGTGTGTCTGTGTGTCTGTGAACAGCATAACTCAGAAACGAACCGTCGTATAAACACCAAACTTGGTATTTAGGTTCAGTATCTTCCAGAGATGCGACACGAAGGTTTTCAAGAAAATCCCCCCACTCCAGACTACCCTTTACATGGAACATTTTTCGAAAATTTTAATTTTCTCAAAAATGGCTCTAACGATTTTGATGAAAATATCATATGTTTAAGATAATGTCATGAGAAATGAAATGTATATCTCGAATTTTCTGGGAATGTCACCAAAAGTATTCTTCATTGTGAACGACTTTTGCATAACTGGTAAACCATAAGAGATAGACAAAATTTTACTACACAAAAAATGTAGATCGCGTTAAAATACACAATTTATGTCATATACATTTCTTTTGTTGAGTGAACCGTTTTCGAGATATTGTTTGTTATTTCCTTAAATTTTCCAATACTTATACTTTTTCTCAAATTCGTTATTCGTTTTTTTATGTCCTGGACATGTAAAGAGAATGGAATGCGCCACATAGCAACCAGCGTTAAAATATTTGACTATCGCTTTAAACCTAGCATATTCCCCTTGCATCTACATGAAAATTACCAATATGATTGACATCTCGATATCTCGATTAACATGAAGCATATGGAGAATAAGCGTTTGTAAAAATAGTTTGTACAAGAGTAGAGAAAGTCATGTGAGTGTAACACATCAGATTTTTTGAGTTATGCTGTTCACAGACATACACACACGCGCGCGCGCGGACCTTTTGTCTGACAATCTGATCTGTTTCACTCACATGACTTTCTCTACTCTCATAGAAAACTATTTTGAGAAACGCTTATTCTCCATCTACTTCAAACACTTGCAGAAGCTTTTCTTATTGCTAATTTTCTTTGCAAAGGGAATATGGTAGGCTTTAAGCGATAGTAAAATCTTTTAAGAACTGGTTGCTATGTGGAGTATTCCATTCTCTTTGCATGTCCAGGAGCCTCCCCAAAAAAGGAATAGGAAATTCCCTTTGAGAAAAAGAATTAGAACATTCAAACAATAAGAAGGAATATCTCGGAAATGGTTCACTCGACAAAAAAAGAAATATATTTGACCAATTTTGCGTTTTAACGAGCTCTACATATTTTGTGTAGAAATATTTTGTCTATCTCTTAGGTTACCAGTTATACAAAGCCATTCAGAGAGAAGAGGTCTTTTGGAGACACTCGCAGAAAATTCAAGATGAACATTTTATTTGTCATGAAAATTCTTAAATATTTGTGGTGAAATCTCGGTATCGAATTTTTGGTTGGAATACAATACTTCCTCTACTTACTGTACGTAGTACAGAAAAGTAAACAACGAATTACGAACTGAGAAAAAGTGCAAGTATTGGAAAACTCAAACATATAACAAGGAATATCTCGGAAATGTTTCGCTCGACAAAAAAACCTATATCACATGAATTCCGTGTTTTAAAGAGATCTACATTTTCTGTGCAGTAAAATGTCTACCTCTTACGATTTACCAGTTATGCGAACGTCATTCAAATGAAGGGGGTTTTGGTGACATTCTGAGAAAATTTAAGATATGCATTTTATTTCTCATGAAAATATTTTAAAATTCATGATATTTTAATCAAAATAGAGCCTTTTTTGAGAAAATCAAAATTTTCGAAAAAGTTCCATGTAGAGGGCAGTCTGCGGTCGGGGGGGGATTTTGTTGAAAATCTTCGTGTCGCATCCTTGGACTAAACTCAAATAACAATTTGATATTTATCCGACTATTCGTTTTTGAGTTATGCTGTTCACAGACACAAACGGACATGTCCAAAAAAGTTTTATTTGGATTCAGTGCACCTCAAAACATATATTTCCGGTGAAATCTCGACATCGAATTTTTGGGTGGAATACAATACTTCCGCTAGTTACTATACGTAGTAGAGAAAGTAACAAGTGGGTAAAGAATATTATGTGAACAAAAAGGTTTTAGCAATGATTTTCACACCGGGTACGATAATAATATAACTACTAATACTCTTTTGGTAAAACCATGCAATGAAATCGTAATATCGCAACTAGTGTTAAATACTGTGTTTCTACTAACTCAAATGAGGGGAACAGAGGGTGATATCTCTGAATGTTAGAAGAAATCTGCTTTATTCCTAATGTATGCGTCTCTGTTAGACATCCTATGTTTATTACGAGGTTGACCGATTATTCTTCATCCGCCATCGAGGAATATTTATCGATTACAACCCACATCTTTAATTTCGATGCTAACGAAGAAGCGACACGTGCCGTGGTTAAATTCCTTTAGGCTTCAATCACAGAAGTAATGGATGAACTCAGAAGTTACATATACCTATTATGTTTGAATTTACATCTTACGTTACAAGTGCGGCGATGTACTTTAATCATACGCGTGTAAAGTATTGCTCGATTTTGGCCTTTGGCTTCAGTTTTTCAAGTATATCAAAAAACACTACTAAATTAGAATTATGAGTATTCATTTTCTTTTAATTGCCTTTCAAAGCAGCATTTCAGTTATTTTACTTAGCTATATACTTATATAGCTCTCTAAGTAGTATTAGTAAATATTAATGACAATTGCCAGTCATATTTGATGCCTGCTCTTGAATTAATGAAGCTATTTAAATGTATGTATATCAAGAACTGACAGTAAATGCTATGCATTACAAATCAAATAGAACAAAATGATGAGACGAACAAAGGTACAAGCCTAGTGAATGTTACAATAACTGTTCTTGCCTATACGTATGTTAACCTTATAACGGTAAGGAGGTATTCAACTCTGTACAAAATTACACTTGATTTGTTTCATTTTGTATATAATATGTCTTTATTTTATTTTAAATGTTCTGTGTACTTGTAATATTTATGTATATATGTAACTTTAATGTACATTTCCTTGACACGTATATAGTGTGTGTCTATTTTATTTCAAATGTTCCATATTCTATGTAATATTTATGTTTATATGTAATTTTTGTACATTTCCTTGACATGTTCTATGTTCACAAGCCTTTATGGCTGCTGGTGATGTCACAGAATATAATCTAATCTAATCTAATCTAGATTTATATATTATGACATGAAGTATATAAGCGGTATTGGCATATATTAAATTGTTTTAAGAAAGGGTAATATTTTTCGTCTAAATCACCCAAAATGTTGCTTTCCTTATGGGTATATGAACATATAGGTAAAGGTTAAGGTACGTATCACGGAGGGGCCCCCGGAATCGGGGCAGAGCACCGCAAGTAGGCCAGTCGGTCCTTTTTGCTTCCAACGTGAACCCTGAGAGGGAAGGATGAGGGGAGAGACCCGAAGGACTCCCAAATTCGAATGCCGGCGGGCGCAAGCATGAACGGGGTCCTTAACGTTTCCAGATAGAACGCATCCGACCCCACAAGCCATCAGCTTCTAGGGTCCCTCGGAACGGAAGCCACTCGGAGAAGAGCACCGCAGTGACGTCAAGGAAGAAACCTTTACACAGCTCAAGCCACCATCCAGCCGCAACCCGCCGAACACCGTCTGGTCCTGCAACCTTGAAACAGATGACAAGAAAGATGATGGGTACAGGAAATGAGGGACAGGAGCATAACAACCCGGGGAAACCACGAAAAACCCATGGGCTAGTGTGGGCGGTCGCCGGAGATCGATCCCGGGTTCTCCCGAATGCAGCTCGCATATATAGGGTATATCAGTATATAATATATTAGACATATTAAAGTGCCGATAGAAACCGTAGAAACATTTATCTGTTTCTCCCCTTTAAACTGATTTACATTTCTACTCCTACATAACTAGCTTCTCGGTTTAAACGTTTGACCTCCCCTCTCAATGTTCATACATTGCACCCAACATCATCTTTTAACATGAAGCTTGGAATTCATTGCCACAGAATGTCGGGGGCTGTCAAATTTTATACGCATTTCGTCGTAGATTGCACATTGTAGTTAAAACTAACCTGATTGTGTTACACTCAGATTTTCTCTACCCTCTATCGTTTATTAGTAGGTAGTAAAATTTTTCATACGAAACCTTATTACTTTCTCTACTACGTATAGTAAGTAGGGGAAGTATTGTATTCCACCCAAAAATTCGATACCGAGATTTCACCGGAAATACATGTTTTGAGGACCCTGAATCCAAAAAAGCATGTCCGTGTGTGTGTGTGTGTCCGTGTGTCTGTATGTCTTTCTGTGAACAGCATAACTCAGAAACGAACAGTCGGATAATCACCAAACTTGGTATTTAGGTTCAGTATCTTCCAAGGATGCAACACGAAGGTTTTCAAGATAATACCCCCACCCCAGATTACACTATACATGGAAGATTTTTCGAAAATTTTAATTTTCTCAAAAATGGCTTTAACGATTTTGATTAAAATATATGTTTAAGATATTTTCATGACAAATAAAATGTATATCTTGAATTTTCTGGGAATGTCTCCAAAAGTATTCTTCATTGTGAACAATTTTTCCATAACTGGTAAACCATAAGAGATAGACAAAATTTAACTACACGAAAAATGTAGATCGCGCTAAAATACACAATTTATGTCATATATTTTTTTTGAGTGAACCATTTTCGAGATATTACTTGTTATTCCCTTAAATTTTTCAATACTTATTTTCTCAAATGAGAATTCGTTATTTATTTTTTTGTCATGGATATGCAAAGAGTATTAATCTGTGGCAAATGGAATGGTGCTGCACCTAGCAACCAGCTATTAAGAGATATGTATGTGCTTAAAGGCTACTGTATTTCCAAATTGCCCTTGTAAACATATATTCCCCTTACATCTACAAGAAAATTAGCAATAAGATAGAGTCTGCAAATGTTTATCTCGATTAACATGAAGTAGATGGAGAATAAGCGTTTGTAAAAATAGTTCGTACAAGAGTAGAGAAAGTCATGTGAGTGTAACACATCAGATTTGTTTTCTATCTACTTAATTTTAATCGAGATAAGCCTTTGTAGAAAAACTACATTACGCATTTCGTTATAGATACAAAGGGAACAGTGATAGTCAAATATTTTAGAACTGGAAGCTATATGCGGGCCTTAAAATTCCATACTCTTTCCATGCAGCTGTGAGAAACAATTGAATGTCGACAGGACATTAAAGAATGACAAAGAATTCAACAATTCAAACTATTAATAACGGATATCTTGGAAATGGCTGATGCCATAAAAAAGTTATTTGAAATTAATTGTGCGATTTAAAGAGATCCACATACTGTGTAGTGCGTTTTCCCTATCGCTTAACGTTTACCACTTATACAAGATTATATCTACAAAATCCCTTCCGAATGAAGAGGACTACACAGATTTTTCCAAGAAAATTCAAGATAAACGATTTATTTGTCATGTATATATCTATTGTGCCAAATTGACCTCCCCGGAGAAATATACAGTAGGCGACGGGGCTGTACTAAAGGAAAGCGGTCATGTACGGCAACAGAAGGGAAACGACTAGCGTAGTACTTCTCAACGAGTCGACTACAACAACAAGAATGGGAGAAGTCGGTTTGACTCGAGCATTACGTCAGACGATTGTGGTCGTTGTCTGCGCAGGCGCTGGATCACGCTCAGCTTTCTTCAAGGGTGCTGTCTACAGGCTGGCCAGTCTGTCTTCGACAACAAGCGAGATTGCGAGAAAAACAATAGGACAACAGTTAGATAGAAAGCATTCAGCATGGTAATTCTAAATTCATTTTCGGCTTAACATATTCAAAATTCCTTTTAATAATAACTTCACCGGGAAAGGATTGAGGGTCAGATCTATAGACTTATTGTGGTTGGTCTGAAACATATCGGTAAATGTGAGAGCAGGAAGCAATTTGTAACTATTGTAATTAAATGTAAAGCATTTAAACCGTAAAGCATCTAAAGAATGGTGAACGAAGAAGGATTTGATAATTGTAATGGTTTATGCTAGTGAAGTGTCAGTTCATTAAAAGAAGGAAATTTGGCTTGTTAATTATTTTGTGGAATATCCTTTCAAATAACAATCTGCCAGTATTCCTGATTCAATTCACTTCCTCTAGGGTTAAAGTCCACGTTTCACTTTCTTAATTAATAATTTAAGAGTCGCTTTTTCAAAATCGATGGAACCATTTTTGAGAAAGCGGGGAATTTCGAAAAATGTTCCATGTAAACTAGTTTGGTGTGAGAGGATTTTCTTGAAAATCTTCGTATCGCATCTTTGTAAGTCGCTGAACTTAAGAGTCAAGCTTGGTGATTATCCGACTTTTCGTTTTAGAGTTATACGTTCACAGACACTCACACGGAGCTTTTTCCAAAAATGCTTGTGTTATTAGAGGCCTCAAAACGGTATTTCCGATGAAATCTTAGTAATGAATTTTTGGGTGGCATACAATACCTTTCTCACCTACTACGCACGTGGTAGAAAGAGTTCATAATTTAGCGGCAACATCCTATTTTCATTGTGTACATAGTTGTATATGTACATATTGTGTATATGTACAATAAATTTTTATTACTTTTAATTTAGCTTCTATATATTTTCAAGGGAAAGCCTTCAAGAGAAGGCAAAATGGCCTTAGCTCTGCTCATGAATAAATAAAAGCGCTTTTTATGGAAGCTTGCTGAATCTTCAAGTTTCGTGGCGTTTGGTTTGTGTTGAAAAGTTATAGCTTTGATAATATTCTCATCAATAGGCTAGCAGCACACAATGCAGCGATCTAAATGTATAAGATGGTAATTTTAATCGGGTCGGTTTCCAAAAGTGAAATCGTTTATACAGGCTGAATCACCTAAAACTTGTACCGCAAATATTTCGGAAATGGAATGTGCTATTGATGTGCAGTTTTTACAGCATTGATTGGTAGTCAGGAGCTCGTACTTTTAGCCTATGTATAGATTTTAATGATACTGAGAAAGTTTATTTTGAGCAAACATACAATTTTTTTAAATGGAACAATACCTAGTTACATCAACAGAATAAAGGTAGGGTAAATTAGAATGTCAGTAGCGTTTCTTGCAAGATTCTAGTTTACGAAAAATCTTATTTTGAAACTTTTACGCACTGTTAATTGTACAACCTGTGGTAGCACAAACTAAAAAGAAACAAAAGGGAATTACAATACTTCTGTGGATTATTACAAGTAACGAGAACATAGTCCTTCAAAAGTTATGTTCAAAATGACCACCGGCAGCTTTAATACACGCTATGGTTCAGTCTGCTATGGAAAGACTGCTGCACACGTTCTAACATTTCAGTGGAAATTTCAGAGCAGGCAGCAGTAATACGTCGTTTCACATCGTCTGGTGTAGTTGGTACGTCCTTGTAGATAGTGTCTTTCAGCCTTCCCCACATAAAAAAGTCTAAAAGGTTCAGATCCGGTGAACGGGCCTCTTCGTACAATCCAACGATTTGGAAACAATCCGTTAAGGCAAGCTGTAGTAATTCGTGCACTATGGCCTGGACAGCCATCATGTTGGTACCACAGGTTCCTCCTAGTCTGCAAAGGAACGTCTTCTAGCATCTGTGGCAGATGGTCTGTCAGGAGGCTGCGATACTTGTGCGAGTTCATTGTTCCTTCTATGAACAAAGAGCATATGAGATGATGGTTCACTATCCCACAATACACGTTTAAACTCCATGGACACTAACGTTCCACCTAACGAAGTCAACGGGGATTGTCAACAGACAAATAGTGCATGTTTCTGCGGTTTACCTGACCGTGATTAGTAAATGTTGCCTCATCACTAAACAAGATACATGATGAATCTGGAGTATCATGTCTTAATGCCCAAGTACAAAAGTTAACACGATTCTCAAAATCGTTTCCATGCAGCTCTTGATGGAGAGAGATGTGATAGGGATGGAACCTATGTCGATGGAGAACGCGCAGTACACTTGCCTGACTTATGTCACTTCCACGTGCGATTGTGCTGGAACTAATTTGCGGATCTACTGCAACGGCAGCCAAAACGTTAATTTCTGCCTCTTCTCCAGTCACTTGTTTGTTTGTGTTACGTTTTCTAGGTGTTACAGTACCACTTTCACGTAATTGGTTGAAGAGGTTGATAAATAATTACCGAAATGGTTTACGTCTATTGGGATACGTTTTCGCATACACCGTACAGGAACGAACTGCATTCTTCCTACACTCTCCATACACCATGAGCATGTCGGCTTTCTCTGCATTAGTAAACCCCATCTTCCACTTACGACTTACTGCTTGAACTGTCACAAACTAACTGACCAGAAAGTCGCAATGCAATCAATCAACAGAAAACACAATGCAAACAAACATAACAACACCGTACCTAGCAACTAAGCAGGTTGAATGGGACAAACAATTGTCGGGGTGGAAACTTTTCAAAATACGATTTCTCGTAAACCACTTGCACTAGAATCCTGCAAAAAAAACCATTGACATTCTAATTTACCCTACCTTTATTTTGTTGATGTAACTAGGCATTGTTCCACTAAAAAAATTTATGTTTGCTCAAAAAATTCACTTTCTCAGTATTATTAAAATCTGTGTATAGGCTAAATGTTCGAGCCTTTGGCTACCAATCAATGCTGCAAAACTGCACATCAATAGTACTTTCCATTTCCGAAATGTTTGCGGTGCAGTGTTAGGTGATTCACCCTGTATACAGGATGATAAATAAAAAGTATTTCATGTTTTGAGAGGTGGTAGTGTGGACCAAAACAAGAAAAACATGTTCCATAAACATAAGTTAAGAGCTACGAGCAATTGTCCATCTTCGCTACTGTGAAGCATCTCTTCTACTACAAGCTCTTTGCTGTTACGTATAACCTAAAGAATGCAGTAAAAAATTTAAGACACGTTACTCTGTTACTGTGAAACAGCATAGTTTCTAATGTAATTTTCTTGTAATTACATACGATCTGTACTTGTGAACCATCGCCAAAGGAGGTGCTCAACATGGTGCCCATTCATAGTAAGGCATGCTTCTGTCCGACGTCTTAGGGAATCTCGCACTCTCACCACTGCAGGTTGGTCACGGATGCTCTGCCAGATATTGATGACTCTTTCCTGTAGTGTTTGTATATCATTAATGAGGGTTGTAGACATCAAAGATTTAAATATAAAACTGAAAAGCAAAAAGAATTTCACAAACTTATCAAACCACAAATTGATTGAATTAGAACTAATAATAATAATAATAATAATAATAATAATAATAATAATAATAATAATAATAATAATAATAATAATAACAACATACGTTGCAATTATCCAGAACTGTAACGGATTACAGTAACAACACTAACAGACGTGTACTGCATGCTGTATCTATAGACAATAACTGAGTAATGTGTTCTCATTTGTTTACTGCCTGCTGTAGGTCGTACGTAATAGCAAAGAGCTTGCAGTAGAAAAGATGTTTCACAGTACCGAAGATGCACAAGTGGTCATAACTCTTAAAGCATGCATTTTAGAGGCCATGTTTACTGGACCTTTTTTTTCTTGTTTTGTTTCAAACTACCACCTCTCAAAATCGACATTCACACATAGGGTATTGCAATTCCAGTAGGAATATTACAAAAGTGTCTGATGACATGCATTTAAGGCTGACAGATTAGCGCCGCAACAAGAGAGATAATTTGCGGATATAATTTTTAAGCAATCAAATGTCCTGCGACGCAAAAAAACAGTAAATTTGGCATTAAACTTATATATTAATTTACATTAATAATCTAATCTGGTGTACTGGACAAATGTAATCATTTGATTTTATTGAGTCACTCTGATTATGTAGATGGTTGTGATCCTATTCGCTGAATATTTTCGTTGTTGCTTTTATATGAAAGCGGTTTTTTTCGTTCACTCCTTTACTTCGGAGAGTAAAGTAAGCAGGCTTGGGGAGGGTTTCCGGTGAAATCTTGGTATCCAATTTTTGGGTGGAATACAATACTTCCCCTACTTACTATACGTAGTAGAGAAAGTAAAAAGGTATTTTATAGAAAACAGTCCGCAAGTTAGCGATGGTGTGTGTGTGTGTCTGTGTGTGTGTGTGTGTGTGTGTGTGTGTGTGTGTGCGCGCGCTCCAGCAGAACTAGTAAAAGTTTGAAAATACGAGACGAAGTCAAGTACTTCTACTTCGAAATTCCCTAGATGTACTTAACACATGTGTATACTTTGTTTTTCAGGGATAGTGGATAATAGAAATAGTTCTAACACGAAAAAAATAATAACTTACTAACAGCTGTTGTACATGCTAGTAGAAAGTTCACCAACATTTAACCTGGGTGGCGATGGATTATCCCTGCCTGGTTGTCGATCTTAACAAAATGAATAACTTGCAGCTCATACTAGTCGGTTACAATGTGAGTGTATTTGGAGGAGGGCGCCACTGTTTTTGTTGACAATTCAAGGCTAGTGATCAGAGGTGAGTGAGGGGCAAGGCGAGGGCGGAATGTGCTGCCGCACAATGAAAACAATACTGCATTTGCAGGCCTAGCTAATAAATGCAACTCGGAACTGCGGATGTTGTTTTTAACTGACTGTACTTCCGATGTCCCGCTCACTTGTTCCGTAACGTTTAATTCCTCTTCCCATCGAACGCAGCCATATCGTGGCCGACTAGTAGGTACCTGGACAAATGAAATCGTAAGTAAATATTAACAAATAGAAACGAAGTAAAGACCCAGGCAAGGTCTAAATGGTAAAATTCTTTATCAAATACATTACATGTCTGCAACAATAAACATATGTATAGTTAGAAGAATTAAAGTTGTTGGTGCACAGAGTTGCCATAAAAACACGCTGGATTACCAGCACTAGAAGTTTCAACAACCCATTATGAACTTAAAATGGGTAAAAACAAAACACCATCACCGAAACAATCATTGTTGTCATTAGCTGCTTCCGAAATATTCGCTATTGTTCGCTAGACAGAGTCCCTACAGTTTACAGTTTGAGACGCCCCGACAGTCGGACAGGCAGACCGGAGCCCCCACCCCACACAGAGGGCCTAATACCCAGCTCCAAAGGGCAAACAGCCGAAAACCGAGGGACGGATAAAGTTCCATTGAGAGCATCCTTTTCCCTGCCACATCGCACCGAAACACCACCGCCGACACTTCCAGCCCTGAAACAGACCTAACGGGGTGAAATGTGAATTAAATCATGAATAGAACGAAATGTAGGGACAGGAAATTTGGCGGCTTAAACTACTCGAACATTTGCCTGACGACTCGGGAAAACCCTCGAAAAACCCATGGATCAGAATGGGCGGTCGCCAGGAATCGATGCCGGGACCTCCCGAATGCGAATCCCATGCGTCACAACGGCGCCACCTTGCTCGTTACCTTGAAATGGTCGTTCTTTGGTTTGTCACAATACAAAAGTACTCCAACATCATGACTGGCAAATAATACAACAGCGTTTTTCAAAAGGTAAATACTGTCAGTATACCTACATTATAAAATTATACTACTGCAGTATTATAGAACTTATACCATTCCCATGGCGTATTACGATATAAGGTGAAGTGGTTTTTACAGAATAGAGGGAAATGATTAAAGCACAATATTCACTGCTTCACTTCACAAACACGTATTGTACAGTGTTTTTTGAAAGAAGTGTGTTTTAAATTAATATATTTAAAAATCTTAATATTTATAAAATGAAAAGCTGATTGACGTAGAAGTCTGGCAAACGTGAATACCCTATATTCCGTATGTGATTCAGTTTACATAATAGCAGGCCATTCCAACAATCAAGTATTAGGTTGCTCACGTTGCTAAAAAACAAAGATGGCTGATGCCAGAGCGGTCAACTTCTATCTGGAGTCACTACATATACCGGAGGTTAAAAAAAATTCTGATGTGTTACACTCGCATGACTTTCTCTACCCTTGTACAAACTATTTTTACAAACTCTTATTCTCCATCTATTTCATATTAATCGAGATAAACATTTGTAAAAACGATCTTTTGACATGCAAAGAGAATTACATTTTACACATAGCGACCAGTTTTAAAAATATTTGACTATCGTTTAAGGCGTACTATGTTCCCCTTGTTTTTTTGTTTGCAAAGGCAATATAGAAAAACAGTAACGTTTAAGGATAGACATATTTCTTAATAGCTGGTTGCTATGTTCAGCACCATTCTCTTTGCCACAGATTAATACTCTTTGCATATCAAAGACAAAAAAAATGAATAATGAATTCCCATTTGAGAAAAAGTATTAGTATTGGAAATTTTAAGGGAAAAACAAGGAATATCTCGAAAATGGTTCACTCAACAAAAAAATGTATATGACATAAATTGTGTATTTTAACGCGATCTACATTTTTTGTGCAGTAAAATTTTGTCTATCTCTTATGGTTTACCAGTTATGCAAACGTCGTGCACAATGAGGAATATTTTTGGAGACATTCACAGAAAATTCAAGATATACCTTTTATTTGTCATGAAAGTATCTTAAATATATGATATTTCAATCAAAATCTTTAGAGCCATTTTTAAGAAAAATAAAAATTTTCAAAAATGTTCCATGTAAAGGGTAATCTGGCATGGGGGGATTTTCATGAAAACCTTCGTGTCGCATCTCTGGGAGATACTGAACCTAAATACCAAGTTTGGTGTTTATCCATCTATGAGTTTCTGACTTATGCTGTTCACAGACACACACGGATATGTTTCCAAAATGCTTTTGTTGGATTCAGGGGGTCTCAAAACATATATTTCCGGTGAAATCTCGGTATCGAATTTTTGGGTGGAATACAATACTTCCCCTACTTACTTACTATACGTGCTAGAGAAAGTAAAAATGTTCAGTAAACCTGGGCTCTAAAATGCATACCTTAAGAACTATGAGCACTTGTTCATCTTCGCTACTGTGAAATATTTGTACTTTTACTTTTTTTTCCTGAACACTTTTTGTTTCTATTTTGGTTCATACTACTACCTCTGAAAACATGCGAATACTTTTTAGCACCTCGCTAGCTGTTTACAAAAGACGTATTATATGTCTTCTGCTAGTATTACAAGTAATTGTTAAATTAGTACTATTCCGCAATATTCTTTTCTTCGGTGCAAAGGTTTGGCCGTCACCTTCCTTGTCCGCAATAATTGCTGATTACCTATAACCTGGATGCACCTTAAGTGTTACATTAAGCACTGAACCGAGCTATGGGCTTAATTCATATACGAATGCGGATCAAAAAGTAAAGCACAATAATTTTTCATGCCTTGGTACTGCAGCTGGAATGTTGCAACTACACACAAATATAGTTTGAAGTTTTCAGTACAGAGGGTATTTTTTGTTTCATGTGCAGCTCTAGCGAGAGAAGCGTGAACTACGCAACAAAGATGGCGCGCATGTTACTGTCGTCCACGTGAGAAGAGTAGAGGTGTGTGGTTCGATAATTGTGGGCCAAAGGGCATAAACCGAGTGATATTCACAGGGACAGGCGTGGCTTGTATGGGGATAATTGTATGGATCGTAGCAGTATCTTCAGCTGGTGTGCATTCTTCCTAGAGGGCCGTGTGAACCTTTGTGATTTGCCACGCTCCGGGAGGCCGGTAACAGCTGCAACCCCGCAGAATATCGGAGACATTGAGGCGGCAAATTTTAACGACCGGTGTGTGCACCTGCCGACCTTATCGCAACAGTTCAACATTTCCTAGGTGCAGTGTACGATATTGTTCATGACACGTTGAAATTTCGTAAAGTTTGTGCTCGCTGGGTGCCTAAGGACCTGACAGACAACCACAAGGACCAGCGAATGATGACGAGCTTGGATCACCTAACGCGGTACACCGCAGAAGGGCGTACGTAACTTTCTGAAAGGAATCGTCACTGATGATGAGTCGTGGGCATACCACTACACGCTCGAAACCAAGCAGGCAAATATGGAGTGGAAACATGCTTATTCCTCAATGAAGAAAAAATTCAAAGTGACTCAATCTGCTAGGAAAGTCCTTGTGACGGTGTTCTGGGATATGCATGATGTTGTATTGGTGGACACGGGACCACTGTCAATGCTGCAGCCTACATGAAAACTTTGGTGAAGTTGCGTCATGCCCTTCATGACAAACGGCACAACATGAATGCTGACGATGTCAAAATTTTTCATGACAAAACTCGCCTTAATGTTGCTGCTGCTGTTCGTCAGAAAATCACCAAATTTGGTTGGGAGGTGCTCCAGCATCCACTATACAGTCTAGACCTTGCACCGTTCAGACTTTCATCTGTTTGGTCCCATGAAGAAATTCCTGGACGGCCAACGCTTTGCGACAGATGCGGAAGTGAAATCAGCAGTCCGCAGATAGCTATACTCCAAGGAAACGGACTTCTACGAACAGGGTATATTGAAACTGGTCTCACGATGGGAGAAATATGATGAGAAACTTGATGACTATGTCAAAAAGTAGGTAAAATGTGCAAGTTCATTTGTGATTTTTGTTGTTTTAACTATTAAATTTTTTTGTAAAAAAAATATTGTGTGTTACTTTTCGATCCGCCCTCGTAGCATGGATAAGTTATTAAACTTTGCATATTAATGTGCTGAATAGTATGAAGAACAACTTATAGTTACGTTTTAATATGATTTCGGTCCACTTAAGCAAACCAAACAATTAAATTTCTTAACTTTCTTCTACGCAGATCTTCCTCTAAAAATAAAACAACACAAACAGACAAAAATTGCAAAAGCAATTCAAATTTTAACTAAAGAGGTAAGGCCTAATAATTAATAATAATTAAATGCTCGTATAATTAGCCTAATTAATACAACTATATCTAACCTATGTAAATAGTAATATAACTAATATATATTTATTTATTTAATATTATGAGTGCATCAGTTGGCGACTAAATGGTCTGCGTGCAAAGTTTGAGTACTACGAGTATAAAAACAGTGTGCCAATGTAACAGATACAATGTAATTAACCTTTCCAGTACAGTAACAGGTGGGTATTTGCGGAGGAGTTGCCAGTTGTGAATAGAACCTAACAGCCTGAACAGCACCAGATTCTAGTAACTTATCCCATAATGGTAGAAAAATGTCAAGAGTTTCACTTTAGTAACCTGTACAGGATTGAAAACGACGAAACTGAAGAAACGTCGGAAGTTGCATGTACTTTTTTAGTACCGGAAAAGTCTTAATACAATACAAAAAAAATATTCAAAAAGTGGTTGGCGGAGAAGAATTTCACTGTAAGTGAAAAAAACTCTGGTTACTTATTTTGTGCACCGGAGTGAAACATTGAAATCTCTAGGGAGTAAATGGGCTGAATTTCATGTTAAAGACTATGATACATTTGAAGAAGTTCAGCGCATTTCAAATGCAATGATTTACTTCATATATTAATTAAGATTGCCTTCGGCGTATGAATGTTATGTTATTATTGCATCCATAAAACATCTTATTACAACACACTTATCTAGTTTAAAAACTCTGAATTAAGTAAAATCATTTTCCAATCAGTGGGCGTCTCCTGTAATGCCGAGAAAACAAAAGTTTGTACAAAATGTAATATTTACAACCGTTAACAGAAAGTAGATCTAAGAACATTCTTTTACATGAATTACTTTTAAAATAATCGTGAAATAAACCATAGCGGACAGAGAAAGACACGATTTTTGCACACCTGTGTGGTGTAGGAGTAGCGTGCCTGCCCCAAATTCATGAGATCCCCAGTTCGTATTTTCCGTTAGGGTGAACTACGCGGATAAGGGTTTTCCCCGAATTTTCCCTTATTCTGAAAAGATGAATGTTCGGTAACTTAAAGCTCTATGACCCCGGGCTCATTTGAACGTTATTTCACCTATTTAATTCATTCATCACCGACCTAGCCCTAAGGGCTCTAAGTAGCGATTTGGGTTCAAAAAATTGATTTTTTGTTTTTTTGCTGTAGGTAATCGGTTATAAATGGTATAAGGAACATACCTATGTAATTTCTTTGTTATTTGAACCTTTAAATGCTCCAGAGATGTTATAGTATGTTGGTATGTAACAATGTGTTCTGCTTGTTTTTTGCCATTTCCAGTAAGTTTTATTTTTTAAACTTCACATACACGTTTCTCGAAATCTATTTAACTCAGAAGTTTCAAACCTTTTGTGATGTACCGAATGTTTATCTGCATTTAGTAGGTTAAAGATTTTGATCTTAAATTACGTGGTTTCTACCAAAAAAATTAAATATTGTGAAAGGAAATTCACCAAAAATTTATTTTCTTGTGACTATTCTTTTAAAATTAAATTAGTCCCTCAAATGGACAAACAGTATCTTAAGCTGCATTAAACCAATAATAAAATAAAATTTCATAGTTTTGATCTTTATTTTCAGGGAAAAAGTTTACCCATAAATAAAAGTCAATTCTATTACAAATTGTTTTACGATATTTAAACAATTTTATAATTAAGAGCTTTAAAGCTGGCTAAAAATTTTCATACCAGTATACTCAAAGCCTTTTTTTTAATAAACAGTGAAAAGTTTATTGTCCTAGATTGTGTAATACTAGAGAAAATTGGCTTTCCTTCAATTGCAAAAAGCTTCAAAATACACTGCAATCTCTTAATGGAAGGAAGACAAAACAAAAGGATATAATTGTTGCACATTCGATTTTTTCTAGTATATTATATTTGTAGATTCTCATGATTTATAGTAAACCAGAAATACTTTCATATTTATTATTATAATAATAATAATAATAATAGCAATAATAATAATTTATGAGATTTGCTTTAAGACAGTATAAAAATATCTTTGGTTTTCATGAGAACTTAGGTAAGATCAGAATCTGAATCTTGCATTATAAGTTAATAGTTATCGTGAATCCGAATATATCGACGTTTTATCCGAAATTGCAGCTATTTATTGCAGGATAAGATCAACATGTTTGCCAATTTTCTTTACGTTTCCTTTTCTCTTCCTCTTCGTAAGTTACAGGAAATTGGAAGTAAATTTCAGAGAAAAGGCAAAATATTAATTTAACAGTGTTTTTTCACTTAAAACCTTACCTTACTGACAGAAATAACACACCTACATGTAGAAAAAAACTCGCTGTTGAATGCGGTAACACATAAATGCAACATTCTTGAGAAATGTACAGTTCTATTGTGGAGAAGTTTTTGTTAGCACCGAACAAGGATACAGTTAAGAGTTCGCTAACGCTTTTGTTTTGTTTTCTTTTTTTCAGGTGAGTATCCACTTGGTTTCCTCCTGACCTTTTTCATTTGGACTAAGAGAAGGGAGAAATGGAGCTTTTAGCAGAGAAGAGAAAACAGACGTGGCCTACCTAATGTTCCACATGCAGAGGGTTGAGAATAAGAGAAAGTAAGCTACTGCATTAGCTATCTGAATTATCTGGTGTAAAAGTGCCAACATCAGCTTAACCATGACGAAAACAGAATTATTTAAAGAGAGTAAATTAACGTTACAACTTTGGTTGTATTATTACTTTTTCGTGAATATGAAATCATTTTAAGAACTTAATCTATGTACGATGGGCATTCTAAAAGTTCTCGGCCTACCACAAGATGTAAGACTTTTTCTTTTCAACATAATTCACCTTATAAATCAGTACATTTAGCCTAAGGACTTTCTAACTTCTTAATAACCATAGTAACATAAGATTTGCCGATTGTGCAAAATAAGTCTCTGAGTTTTAACCTCACCATTTGATGTGAATCTTTCTCCACCCAGCCAATTCTTCAGGATTGATGGGAAATAATCGCTGAGCGCAAAATCCGGGGAATATGGTGGGTGTGGAAGCACTTGGGAGTGAAGCAATTCCAGACTATGTGAAGGCACATTATCGTGATGAAGGATAATTTTAATTTGTTAAAGGTGTGGACGTCTGAATAGCATCCTTCAGTTGGTGCAGTAGTATATCACTGGTGATGATCCTGTCCTTTTATAGACAGCCTATGATCACCACATTACGAGGATCCTATAAAACCGCAGATATCATATTTACAGTAGATCAATTTCTTAAGAATCTTAGAAAGCTTTGGGTGAAATTCGAATGAGATAAATATGAAAAAAATTGAATTAAGTTTTTAAATATATGTAATTTACTATAAGGGTTTTCTTAATGTAATTCTGCACACACTGTACATAACCATAGTCTACTGTTCACCTGGGTTTAGTTATTCTCATTCTACTCCTGACGTCAAAGCGTGTATTCCCTGCAAAATTTGTCATCCGGTGTGCATACTTATCAGGGGTTCAGAATATATACTGTTGGTCCACTGCAACTTATAATATAGTCTTTTTAAAGCGAGGGAAAAGGGAGGGAGAAAAAGAGAGAACCAAGTAGTAACAAAATAAATAAATGCAACCAGCTCTCCCAATGCACGTAGGTATTCAGCTAAGCCTCATAAAAATTCTGCAAATCATGAAAAGGTTCTGTTTATTAATAGGCCACATTTAAGGTACTGCGAAGAGTTCTGGCTCCAGTATTCATCTAACTTACGAGTCAGTGAACAGAAACAAAGCCGCATTCATTTGCTTGCCTTGCTGATGTATTGTAACCGCCTCAAGGAAAGCTATTTTAAAACTCCGCTCTTTTGTCATTTTAATGTTCGCTTCTTGCTGGAAACGAAAAGCTGGTTTTTCTAACAGAGAAAACAAGAGGCTACATCGTGCCATAGAATAAATAGCTGTTAAAACTCTGCAATGCTCTGGTGATTTAAACTAGTGTTCTTATCTTTGAACAGTCTTAATTGGCTGTCAGACATAAGTAATAATATTGGACCTGTGTTACTTACGGCTTACGACTTCTGAATGTCCGAACTTACTCTATAAAACTTATTGTTTCAGAGAAATGGCCAATAACCTTTATGTTCTAGAGTACAATATAAAATTAATTTACATTCATGCCAATTTGTGTTTTATTACTTTATAATATTGTTACATGTTGGGTGAAGGCGAAAATGTTACCAATAAATGATTAATTTAGGTCACTCAACACGCACATGGGGTGGAGCGCTACTCCCTGGCAGCAAAAAGTCCGGGTCCTGGTATGTAAATTTAAGGGTAGAGCGTGGGTTTTTTTATATTACATTGAAAGATTATATAACACACATTATCTGGAATTTATTCATAAAAACTTTTGCCTTTTCTACATAATTAACAAAGGAAAATAGAATGGAGGGAGATGCTACAGACCGTAAACGTCTGGTCCCAAGGACCATTTTCACTCGAGTGACGCTATCTTTTCCACCCAACAACCGTGTCCAGACAAAACCAGACAGGGCTGACGTCACACCAGACAATTTCAAACATATCTCTTCCTTTGGCGTAATCCGCACTAAAGAGACCGTTAAGCCGAAATATAACTGGGGAGACCCAATAATGCTACGTCGTAGCAACAATACAGCACAACAGTGCGTTTCTCTACTACGTATAGTAAGCAGGGGAAGTATTGCATTCCACCCAAAAATTCGATACGAGATTTCATCGGAAATACATGTTTTGAGGACCTCTGAATCCAAATAAAGCACTTTGAGAAAAAGTTCCGCTTATGTGTGAACGGCATAACTAAAAAACGAAAAGTCGGATAAATACTAAGCTTGGTATTTAGGTTCAGTATCTTTCAAAGATGCTATACGAATATTTTAAAGAAAATCCTCTACCCCAGACTACCCTTTACATGGAACATTTTTCGAAATCTTTAATTTTCTCAAAAATCGCTCTAATGATTTTGATTAAAATATCATATGTTTAAGATATTTTCATGGCAAATGAAATGTATAACTTGAATTTTCCGGGAATGTCCCTAAAAGTCTTCTTCATTGTGAATGGCTTTTGCATAAACCGCTGGTAAACCGTAAGAGATAGATAAAAGTTTTGTACACAAAAAATGTAGATCTCGCTAAAACACACAATTTATGTCATATACATTTTTTGTGAAGTGAACCATTTCCGAGACATTCCTTGTTATTTATTTGAATTTTCCAATACTTATACTTTTTCTCAAATGGGAATTCGTTATTCATTTTTACTTTCTCTACTACGTATAGAAGTAGGGGAAGTATTGTATTCCATCCAAAAATTCGATACCGAGATTTCATCGGAAATATATGTTTTGAGACCCCATGAATCCAAAAAAAGCATTTTTAGAAACATATCAGTGTGTGTGTCTGTCTGTCTGTTTGTCTGTCTGTCTGTGTATCTGTGAACAGCATAACTCAAAAACGAACAGTCGGATAAACACCAAACTTGGTGTTTAAGTTAAGTATCTTACAGAGATGCGACACGAAGGTTTCCAACAAAATCCCCCACCCCAGATTGCCCTTTACATGGAACATTTTTCGAAAATTTTAATTTTCTCAAAAATGGCTCTAAAGATTTTGATTAAAAATTATACGTTTAAGATGTTTTCATGATAAATAAAATGTATATCTTGAATTTTGTGGGAATGTCTCCAAAAGTATTCTTCATTGTGAACGACTTTTGGTAAACTGGTAAGCCATAAGCGATAGACAAAATTTTACTGCACAAAAAATGTAGATCGCGTTTAAATACACAATTTATGTCATATACATTTTTTTGTTGAGTGAACCATTTTCGAGATATTGCTTGTTATTCCCTTAAACGTTTAATACTTTTTCTCAAATGGGAATTCGTTATTCATTTTTTGTCTTGTATATGCAAAGAGAATGGAATGCTCCACATAGCAACCAGCTCTTAAAAGATTTGGCTGTCGTTTAAAGTCTACCATATTCCCCTTGCACCTACAAGAAATTTAGCAATAAGATTAATATCTCGATATCTTGATTAACATGAAGTAGATGGAGAATAAACGTTAGTAAAATGGTTTACATAAGAGTAGAGAAAAAAGTCATATGAGTGCAACACATCAGATTTTTGTACATTATTTCCTATGGTTTGTTTCTATTAATAGCCCTTCCGAAGTCAATGAATGCACTATATTTGATAGTGTCTCTGTTTCTTTAAAAGCGTTACTTCTGTAGGCGCACGGAAAAGAATGCGAGACATGTTGGCGATTTGCCATAATGACGCGACGCAACCTTTTTGGGAAGAAGGTTTTGGCAGGTGGATACACCTGCTGTGGAAGCCTGCCGTGTTGTATAATCTATTATTTAACCTAATTCACTCCGTTGTAAGGAGTTTCAATTACTGCTGCGATTGTGGAACAACTTTGTAATTGGGTTAAGCCTGTGTAGGGATAGCAATCGAGAGAATGTTAACGCTGAACGCACCCGGGGCAAAATGGCTACTTTCCAAAGAGACAGTTAATGTCTGACGACGTAAACCTTCTTACTATAATTGCCATAAAGGGAGCACGGAGTCAATTTGGTAGAGGAGGCAAAGTGCCAACTTCTGATGGACGAAATGGGAATTGCTACCCTCATGCTAATGCGCAACACCCTTTCTCCGTCCCCCGAAGCCTTTTAATTACGTTTCTCCCAATACGGCTCACTGTGATTGTAAATTTGCTTGTCTCCCTCTGTGAGCGGAAGAAGTGGGTCGCCTAGGGTACTAACCGCTTAGCGGCAGTCATCTGCTACCAACAGAGGCTTAGACTTGCTTATGTGGTAATCAAGCGAGGCTTCTGTCTCTGACCTGCCTCTTGTTCCTCTGCGGCTCTAACAAACTACACGAAATATTGGCAGCAGTAAACTACAAATATGGATAGCTGGTTAAATAAATAACATCTGACTTCTCCATAATTGCTCAGGGTCCGATGTCTTTAACGAGCATACACGCATGATATCCAAGTACGGCACTGGGGATGAAACGGAGGAGTTCGAGGCGCGAACCATGTTACTCAACGTGCTCTACTAACATTTGGATGCATAGTACAGCTAAAAACAAGTCATAAGGGTAACTCATGGGTGAAATTTATAAATATTTTAGTTTTTATCACAATGTTTTCAACATTTTATCACATTCTACACTACCACAATATAAGTGTGTTTTAAATTTCATGCAGATATCTTTAAGAGTTTTCTTTAGGAAAAATGATATTTTAATTATATTCTATTAATTAATCTAGTATTGCACAAATTGCTTAAGCATATTATGTGCTAATACACAAACTATAATATAAAAACTGCTATTGAGAATTTTTTTTCCTCTTTTGGTTCATTCAAACATAAACATAAAATATCTAAATATAATCTTTTTAATAATTTATCCTCATTCAGTGATTGAATAGCAAAAAACATGCCATTTTTTAATTTCTCTACCAAGTACATTAGTAGGTAGAGAAGATATTGCATTCTACCCCAAAAAATCGATACAGAAGTTTCACGGAAATACATGTTTTGAGGCACCCTGGATCCAAAAAAAAAGAATTTTTAGAAAATGGTCCGTGTGTGAAGATCATAACAAAAAAACGAAAATTTGGATAAACACCTAACTTGGTCATAGGTTCAGTACCTTCCACAGATGCGACACAAAGATTTTCAAGAAAATCTCCCCGTACCAAACTACCCTTTTGCGAATTCTTTTTGATTTTCTAAAAAAAATAGCTCTAATATTCTTTTGTAATACCATACAATAAAGATATTCATATGATGAATAAAATGTACCGAATGTAGTACGGCTTCGAAACAGATTAGGCAATCCTCTTCATTCAGAAGGAATTTTGTATAATCTTGTATAATTGGAACACGTTAAGCGATAGACGAAAATGTACTACACCAGAAATGTAGATCTCTTTAAAACACAGAATTTATTTCAAACAACTTTTGTGTAGCATCAGCCATTTCCGAGGTATCCGTTATTAATGGTTCAAATTGTTCTATACTTAGTCATTCTGTACAAGTTCTGTCGATTTTCACATTATTATTTCATTCGTTTTATCTATGTTCATTGTATTTACTAGATTATAAGAAAAAATGTGTATAATAGGAATATATAACATGAAAGAAGTGTTAAAAATCACAAATTTGGATTACACTCCCTGGGGTAGGAAACAAGGTACCAGGATGACGTACTGCAGATTTTATTTTTTTATTTATTTATTTTTCTTTGTTTCTTGCAATATTATAGAAAGAGTTTTAAGACCAACATGTAGCGTCCAGTTCTATAACATTTGACTTTCGCTGTTCCCTTTGTGTCTACAGCGAAATGCGTAACGTAACTACTAGGGTTCTGCCAGAAGTACCGGAACTAACAAAGAAAACACAAAAATTTTGGGAAAAAATCTGATGTGTTACACTCACATGACTTACTCTACTCTTGTACAAACTATTTTTACAAACTCTTATTCTCCATCTATTTCATATTAATCGAGATAAACATTTGCAGAAACGATCTTTTGACATACAAAGAGAATTACATTTTACACATAGCGACCAGTTCTAAAAGTATTTGACTATCGCTTAAGGCCTACTGTGTTCCCCTTGTTTGGTAATTGCAAGGGCAATATAGAAATACAGTAGCCTTTAAGCATAGACATCTCTCTTAATAGCTGGTTGCTATGTGCAGCACCATTCTCTTTGCCACAGATTAATACTCTTTGCATATCCAAGACAAAAAAATGAATAACGAATTCCCATTTGAGAAAATAAGTATTGAAAAATTTAAGGGAATAACAAGCAATATCTCGAAAATGGTGCACTCAACAACAAAAATGTGTATGATTATAAATTGCGTATTTTAACGCGATCTACATTTTCTGTGTAGTAAACTTTTGTCTTATGGTTTACCAGTTATGCAAAAGTCTATCACACTGAAGAATACTTTTGGAGACATTCCCAGAAAATTCGAGATATACACTTCATTTGTCATGAAAATATCTTGAGCATATAATATTTTAATTAAAATCGTTAGAGCCATTTTTGAGAAAATTAAAACTTTCGAAAAATGTTCCATGTAAAGGGTAATCTGGGGTGGGGAGACTTTCTTGAAAGCCTTCGTGTCGCATCTCTGGAAGATACTGAACCTAAATACCAAGTTTGGTGTTTATCCGACTGTTCGTTTCTGAGTTATGCTGTTCGCAGACACACACACACACACACAGACACAGACACAGAAACACACACAGGCATGTTTCCAAAAATGCCTTTTTTTGGTTCCTGGAGGTCTCGAAACATATATTTCCGGTGAAATCTCGGTATTGAATTTTTGGGTGGAATACAATACTTTCCGTACTTACTATACGTAGTAGAGAAAGTAAAAACGTAAAGTTGGATAAATACCACACTTGGTATTTAGGCTCAGTACCCCTCAAAGATGCGATGCAAAGATTGTAAAGAAAATACCCCACCTCCAACTACCTTTTACATGGTACATTCTTTGAAAATTTTGATTTTCTAAAAAAAGGCTGTAACGATTTTAATTAAAATGCCATATATGAAATACATTTGCATTACAAACAAAACGTATATATTGAATTTTCTGAGAATCGCCTGTGAAGTCCTCTTCATTCGTAAGGAATTTTGTATCATCTTGTATAAGGAGTAAACGATAAACGAAAACGTGCTAACAAAAACATGCAGATATCTTTAAAACATACAATTTATTTTAAATAATTTCTTTTTGTGGCTTAAGCCGTTATTAAAGGTTTTAACTGCTCAATACTTGTCATTCTTTAAAATTCTTTCAACATTCAGTTGTTTCTCTTGGTTGCATGGAAACAGTATGGAATTTTAAGGCCAGTATGTAGCGTCTAGTTCTTAATCGTTTTATTATTACTGTTTTCTTTGTATCTATAACGTAATTTGTAATATAGCTATTTCTGCAAAGGTTTATCTGGATTAAAATGCAGCTGATAGAAAAATAAGCTTGAGTAAGAATAGTTTGTATACCCACCAATAAATATAAGGGAAGAAAAAGTTATGGGAATGTATCACATCAGATTTGTAATTTTGTAATAAGCCTACATGTTCAGTACATAATTGTGAAAGACAAAGAGAAGTTTCAGTGGACTTCAAAACGTGTATTTCGGTGGAATTTGGATATCAAATTTTTGGATGGATTACACTTCTCCTGTCTACTACAGATATTAAAGAAAGTAGAAATAATTCTTGCAAAACTTAATAATTATAGACCAACAGGGACGGTTCCAAGATGAACTTGGAACAAATTTCAATTTGATGATATAGTGTGCGCGTGGGTTACTTGATTATTATAACGGATACGCTGCAACTGACACACCTCACAATCCGGATCGTGCACTAATTTCTTTCCAAGCCGAGTTCAGTTTTGCGTGGGGTCAGACAATGCTAAGGTTGATGCCAGTACACTTCTTCCGCATGATCACCGTTTATCAACATGCAGGTTGGTGTTGGCAAATTACCAAGGCGATAGAGGTGTTGTCCAGTACTAACAAGGAGATGCACTGTCAGATCACGTCGGCAATTTTGGGCGAAAGCAAGTGCATTGAAAATAATGAGATACCTCTCTCCTGAGACTTCAGGTCTGTCTACTTTTTCTCTCCTGCACCCACCTGCTTCGGTAGAAAAATTACAGCACGTAACACCGAGTGCGGTGACACCGCGGTAATGTGAGCATCTCGCATCCGGGAGGTCCCGGTTTCATTCCACGGCGACCACCCACTCGGGCCCATGGGATTTTCGAGTTTCACAGGGTCGGCAGGCCAATGCTGAGGTGGCTCTTCTACCATGACCTTCCTGCCACTCATTTCCTGTACCTGGACGGTGGGGCTGTGTATAGGGGGACCACCGGGGGGTTTAGATGGTGGCGGAGGACGCCTTCGATCTAGAAATGTTAGGAACCCCGTCCAGCTTGCGTTCGTTGCCATCCGGTACTGGTCGCCCTTCGGTCTCTCCCCTCATCCCCACTTCCCCGGGGGTCACGGTAGGAGCAAAACGGGCCGTTGCGGGTGCCCCTCCGCTCGTCCGAATCTTTACCTTTTACAGGACGTAACAGTTGTAAAATAAACGTTAGTAGTTCATTACAATAGAAATTTATGAATTGATTTATCGATTTCTTAGGTATTACCATTTTTACTTTCTCTGCTAAATAGTGGGTAAGAGGGCCTATTGCATGACACCCAAAAATCCGATGTCGAGACTTCCCCGAAAATACATGCTTTGAGCCCTGAATCCCCAAAAAGTATTTAAGAAAGTTCTTGTGTGTGTGAACAACATAACTCGGAAAAGAAAGCTCTGATTAAATACCAAACTTGGTATTTATGTTCAGCATCTTCCAAAGATGCGACACAAAGATTTTCAAACTATCCTCTATATAGAAAAGTTTTCGAATTTTTTTATCTTCTCAAAAATGGCTCTAAAATATTTGAATAAAATAACATATATTTAAAATATTTACACGACAAATAAAATGTATATCTTGAGTTTTCTTCGAATAATCTGTGAATTTCCCTTCATTTTCAGAAAAAATGTTATATCATTTTTATTAAACATTGACAAAAGCATACTACAGAAAATGTAGATCTCTTTAGAAAACACAATTTATTACACGTAGTTTTTTGTGGCATCAGCCATTTCCGAAGTATCAGCTATTATTGCTTTGTCAGTACTTGTCATATTTTAAAGTACTGTCGCTACTCAGCTGTTTTTTGCGATGGAATTTAAAGGCCAACCCAACAAAATGTTTAATGAAACTATTTCTGCCAAGGTTTATCTTGATTAGCAGCAAGTGGATTGAAAAATACGATTCATTAAGAACATTTCATAGAAGTTATACGAAAATAAGCGATAAAGGATAGAGAAATAATGTTAATGTAATTCATTATTTGTTCTATTTACTATTCCAGATAAACGTTTGCAGAAATGGTTTCAGTACCTCATTTCGTTTCAAGTACAATAGCCGCACACGAATCCAAATTCAAATTTAAGAAGTGGGAATCTGTATGCTGACTTGTAATTTCATAGTATTTCCATGACATCGCAAGAAACAGCTGAATAATGATCACTTTAAAAATGACGAAGTATTGGAAAACTCAAACCAATTTCAATGATTATCTCGGAAATGGTTGACGTCACAAAGGTTATTTGAAATAAATTCTGTTTTAAAGTTATATAAATGTCTTGTGTAATACGTTTTTTTGTTTATCTCTTAACCAGTTACAAAAGATTATACAAAATTTCTTCTGAATTGAGAGAACTTAGGTTTTTTTTCAGAAAATTCAAGGTATATTTTTTTATTTCGCATGCTTATATCTTTAATGTGTGGTATTTGTATCAAAAGAATTAGAATCATTTTTGAGAAAATCAAGAGTTAGGTTAAAAAAATTGCGTGATGGGCAGTTTGGGTTGGGGGATTCTTTTTAAAATCTTCGTGCTGTATCTTTGGAAGGTAATGAGTAAATACAAACTTGGTATTTAAGTTCGACTTCCTTTTTACTTTCTCTACTACGTATAGTAAGTAGGGGAAGTATTGTATTCCACCCAAAAATGTGTGTGTGTGTGTGTGTGTGTGTGTGTGTGTGTGTGTGTGTGTGTGTGTGTCTGTCTGTGAACAGCATAACACAGAAACGAACAGTCGGATAAACACCAAACTTGGTATTTATGTTCAGGATCTTCCGGAGATGCGACACGAAGGTTTTCAAGAAAACCCCCCTACCCCAGACTACCCTTTACATGGAACATTTTTCGAACATTTTAATTTTCTCAAAAATGGCTCTAACGATTTTGATTAAATATCATATGTTTAAGATATTTTCATGACAAATGAAATGTATATCTCGAATTTTCTGGGAGTGTCTCCAAAACTATTCTTCATTGTGGACGACTTTTGCATAACTGGTAAATCATAAGAGATAGACAAAATTTTACTACACAAAAAATGTAGATCGTTAAAATACACAATTTATGTCATATACATTTTTGTTGTTGAGTGAACCATTTTCGAGATATTGCTTGTTATTCCCTTAAATTTTCCAATACTTATACATTTTCTCAAATTCGTTATTCCTTTTTTTATGTCCTGGACATGCAAAGAGAATGGAATGCGCCACATAGCAAACAGCGCTTAAAACCTTCCATATTCCCCTTGTGTCTACAAGAAAGTTAGCAATAAGATTAACATCTCGATTAACATGAAGTAGATGGAGAATAAGCGTTTGTAAAAATAGTTTGTACAAGAGTAGAGAAAGTCATGTGAGTGCAACACATCAGATGTTTTGAGTTAAACTGTCCACAGATATACGCACATTCACGCACACATACACAGGCCTTCTAAAAATTCCTTTTTTTAATTCAGTGGCCTCAAAACATGTAAAAACATGTGAAACTTCGATATCGAATTTTTTGGTGAAATACAATACTTCTCTACTTACTGTAAGTAGTAGTGAAAGTAAAACGCATTATCTCAATTTTTAATTTGCATAAGAATTTTACAAGAAATTGATTAAATAAATTAATTAAATAACTTATTGAAATCTAAGAATGCTATTTGAATAATCGTAATGGGCTTTGGTATGAGCTTAGCTCTCAGAAATTCTAGCTTACAGTTTTAGAGGACAGAAATTTCAGTGAATCTTTGCATTGTACGCAACGAAATATTGAAAGATTGCCCGGCAGTTTCTTTAAAAATTGTACACGTACGCAATGGTTTCTTGCGGAAGAGAATTTGCAATAACGGAACGTTCCCACCCGCGTCTCTTTTCAAAAATTCGCGTCACGTAGGCGATAAGTAGTGGGGCCATGACAGAAACTATACAAATGTGCTCGAGGTGAAGGCAATTTAACGGCACATGTCCCGCCACAGGGTGCAGACAAGTGGTCCATGACCGTAACAGTTCACTCGGGAGAGTTGCGATTCCTTACTTCAGCACCTGCAGCTACCCTCCTCAGATTCTTGCAGCGCTAGAATTAGTGCGTATTTCTGGTACTTCCATTCGTCAGTGACTGTTATTAAATAGTATTAGCTAACCACAATAAAACTAAAGGTAATTTAACTTTCAGACTCGGTCACATCGATGTGCAAAGCAGTGCAACTGGCCCAGCAGCAGAATCTAATGAGTTATAATAGTAGATTATGTTACAAGAGGTACAAAGTAAGGTTTTATTTTGCGAGTAGGAAAAAGAAAGCCTCCGACTTTTGCTTCGCAATGCCTACGAGCGAAATAAAACTACTTTCAACACGTAATTTCTTCCGAATTTGTAAAACATGAATAACAATAATAATAATAATAATAATAATAATAATAATAATAATTAATAATACTAGTATCACAGGTCTACAAATAAAACTTTTTTGTGAGCTGTTTTACATTTGAAAGATGATTCTTAATATTTCAGTACCACTGATTTAAAAAATTATATTTTTTTCTCCATTACATCAGGTGTTTTTACAAATAAAAAATCTGATGTGTTACACTCACATGACTTTCTCTACTCTTGTACAAACTATTTTTACAAACGCTTATTCTCCATCTACTTCATGTTAATCGAGATAAACATTTGCAGACCGTATCTTATTGCTAATTTTCTTGTAGATGTAAGGGGAATATATATTTACAAGGACAATATAGAAATACAGTAGCCTTTAAGCACATAAATATCTCTTAATACCTGGTTGCTAGGTGCAGCACCATTCTCTTTGCCACAGATTAATACTTTTTGCATATCCAAGACAAAAAAGTGAATAACGAATTCCCATTTGAGAAAATAAGTATTGAAAAATTTAAGGGAATAACATGCAATATCTCGAAATTGATTCACTCAACAACAAAAAATGTATATGACATAAATTGTGTACTTTAACGCGATCTACATTTTTTGTGTAGTAAAATATTGTCTATCTCTTATGGTTTACCAGTTTACCAAAAGTCGTTCACAATGAAGAATACTTTTGGAGAATTCCCAGAAAATTCAGGATATACATTTTATTTGTCATGAAAACATCTTAAACATATGATATTTTAATCAAAATCGATAGAGCCATTTTTGAGAAAATTAAAATTTTTCGAAAAATGTTCCATGGAAAGGGTAGTCTGGGGTGGGAGGATTTTCTTGAAAACCTTCGTGTCCATCTCTGGAAGATACTGAACCTAAATACCAAGTTTGGTGGATTCAGGGGGTCTCAAAACATGTATTTCCGGTGAAATCTCGGTATCGAATTTTTGGGTGGAATACAATACTTCCCCTACGTAGTAGAGAAAGCAAAAATAGTTTGTACAAGAGTAGAGAATGTCATGTGAGTGTAATACAGATTTTTTTCATTTCTTTTGACAGTGGTATTGCACTATATCTTGGATGATGCCCCGGTTCTGCTAACGTACCTGAGTGCAATCTGTATTTATTGAAATGTATGTCAAATAGAAAATGGGCATTGATAAATGAATTAGAATGCGATTAACCATTAAGGACCAATCAGGAAGGAATACATAACATTTGTAGTGCAGTATCGAGCTCCACACAAACTGCATTATGCGACCATCTAGTCATTACACCACGGAAGTTATGCACAATAATCATTCTTCTTCTTCTCCTTATCCTCCTCCTTCACTGCATGCATTAGGCAAATTGCATGTTCCGTTTTCCTTTGTTCGGTTCCACCTTTTACTTGTGCTCCAATGCCTCTTCT
Organism: Deroplatys truncata; assembly: GCA_030765065.1. Classification (NCBI taxonomy): domain Eukaryota; kingdom Metazoa; phylum Arthropoda; class Insecta; order Mantodea; family Mantidae; genus Deroplatys; species Deroplatys truncata. The sequence goes on along the minus strand of CM060984.1, from coordinate 64,859,595 downwards.
ACCTCATGGTTTATACTCTTGTATCATCTATGATATACTTTCATTATTCTTTCTGGTCAAATATAGCTTTCAATGCTCCTTGGGCTCTTTAATTTTTTCCATTTACTTTATATATATCTCGTATATCTTCATTTTGAATGAGATCTCATCTAGCACAACTTTTTACCCTTCTCAGAAATCACATTTCTGCTGCTTGTAATTTACTTTTATATTCTTTCTCATAATCCAAGACTCGCTGCCATGCATTATCGTTGGAACAGCCATTGTTATATTATATTTTTATTTTTGTATCTTTTCTAGTTTGACTTAATTATGGCCTTTTATTGTGCCACGTTTAGCGAAACTTGTTTATTTTCTTTTCTTTGTCTTTATCTTGCAAGTTGCAAGTGATTTTCAATCTTTTGTATTAATACCACATCATCAGCATAGAATAAAATGTTAAAAGAATAATTTCTACCTAACTGTATACCTGAATTTACATGAACTTGAAGTAGTTGAAGCCCCACGTATGATAGCCAAACTTGAACGTGTTTAATTGTTGGGGTTGCACCACGTATTGCGGGAAATATATTTTTTGGAGTGTGCACCCCACGTACGGTACAAACTTTCGGATGGCCTTCGGCCCACGGTTACTTTTCCGGTGGCTTTCGCCCCACGTTTAAAAATTAACTTTTATTTTAATGTTTCTTTATTTATATATTATATGTGTATGTATACCTCAGCTGCATCAGTACTAATTTGCAGTGTACGTATCTCTTAGCAGGGTTGGTACGGCTAAAGAACAAGCCTTACACAAATTATAATTGTATTGTAATTTTTTATTTAATACTTCACACGATTGAATAACACTTCACTGATGTATCCTACTATAGAGCTATGAGATTTTTATTAATTGCACTTTTAACAGGTAAACTTTATATTATTCCCACCGCAATAAAATTTCATGTCTTACACCGAACCATTCTAAACCGAAACTGGTTTGGAACGCTTCCTTGTAGCGTCTACCACCTGAATTTGTACATTTACTCTATTTCAAGTCTCTGATTGGCTAAGCCTACTCCAATAGAGTACCTTTATTTAAGTTATAGCTTTTCTAGTTTTTGATTGGCTATTTATAAACTGTTTTAAATATTACATTATTATTGTTCCAAGAACTATTAGTAGCCTTTTTAAACTTTCTAATTTATTGTTGTCTCAAGGTTACCTCATTATTAGCAACTTTCGGCTTCTACTTTACAATTCTGTTTGCTACGGAAGGCAGCTTGCTTCTATTCTCACAGCTCCTACATTGTTAAAACTATGTAATACATTTACATAACATTTTTATACATGTACATAATAAAATAAACATAATACAATGATTGTAATAAACACTTTATATATTATACACATATTGCTTTAAGGCGGGCTGTTATTATATTTTATATTATATAATTTGATTGATATCACTTAAGCTATAAAAATACTGCCTCAAACTCTCCTCCTAATTTTTACAGAATTATCAATGTAGATATTAGTTGATGATGGACTACATCCTTATTTAACACACTTATTTCTGACAACTCTTTGTGTTTTTGATGTGCCAGCAGTTATGATTGCTTTAGTTCCTCCATACAGACTTTTAATTACTTCAATTAAATGCATAGGGTATCCTGTATAAACATTATGTTCCGTAAGTTATCTCTATTTACATAATCAAAAGCTTTCTCGAAGTCATAAATACTAAACAAGATTTGACTTCTCGTCGTTTTTCTAAAACCCTTTTTAAACTAAATGGATTATTACTGCACGAACTACCTTTTCTAAATCCTTTATCTAGTACGTCTACTATATTTTTACACGATCATTAATAAATTTTGCACATAGTTTATATTCAGTATTCAAAATTATATCTATATTAATAATATCAACAGAAATTTTCTATGTATTTGTGTGTATCTAGAGAATCTCAAAACCACTCAAACGATTTTGATAATTCTGTCACCATTGAAAAGCACAAGTCCTTCTGATGGACATTGGGCCATAAAACACATATAATTTCATTTAATAAATTACTAAAAGATTAAAAATACGATGTGATACATATACGAGACTTTCTCTACCCTCTATCGTTTATTAATGGGTATCAATCCATTCTTACTAAAGCTTATTTTTCTATCTACTACATTTTAATCCAAATAAACCTTTGCAGAAACAGCTACATTACACATTTCATTATAAATACAAAGAGAACAGCGATAGCAAATGTTTAACAACTGGACGCTATATGCTGGCTTTAAAATTCTATACTGTTTCCATGCAATCGCAGGAAACAACTGAAAATCGATGGGACTTCAAAAGAATGACAAAGTATTGAACTAATCGAACCATTAATATTGTTGTCCTCCGTGGTGTAGTGGTCACCATGCTAGCCTCTACTTCCCGAGGTCGCGGGTTCAAAACTGGCGGAGGGCAATGAGTTTTGGGGTGTAAAAATCCTTAGCGTGGCTTTCTTTGGAAGGGAAGTAAAGCCGGTGGTCCCGTGTCGTAGATTTACGGCACATAAAAGAACCTCAAGCCTGATAGAGGCCTCTGAGCAAAATTACCGGTCTTTCACGCCCAATATAGAATGGGACGCTAAGGACTACAGTTTTTAAAGAGCGTCCATAAATTTAAACAAAAAAGAACCATTAATAACGGATATCTCGGAAATGGCTGATGCTACAAAAATGCATTTCAAATAAATTGTGTGTTTTAAAGAGATCTACATTTTTGTGTAGTACTTTTTCGTCTATTGATTAACGCGTACCAACTATATAAGATTATATGCAATTTCTTCCAAATGAAATGAACTTCACAGGCTATTCCCAAAAAATTCAAGATACACATTTTGTTTGTAATGTAAGTATCTTTAATATACGGTATTTTAATCAAAATCGTTAAGAGCCATTTTATAGAATAAAAAATTTCGAAAAATCTTCCATGTAAACTGTAGCCAGGGGTGAGGAGATTTTCTTGAAAATCTTCGTGTCGCATCTTTTGAAGGTATTGAACCTAAATACTAAGTTTGGTATTTATCCGCCTTTTTGTTTTTGAGTTATGCTGTTTACACACACACACACACACATACACGCACACACACACACATGGATATGTTTCCAAAAATGTTTTATTTGGATTTAGAGCCTCAAAACATGTATTTCCGGTGAAACCTCGGTGGAATGCAATACCTTCCTTATCTACTTTGTACGTGTTAGGTAAAGTAATAAGACAAATGCAGTGTATATTTCACACAGCGAAGACAAACAGCAAAGCAAAAAGAGGATCTAATCCGTTTATAATTCTACGACGCATGCGCATACTACTAATACCAAAATATTTTAATAGCCCTCTGTAAGTATGTTTGCTGTATTTCCTTTGTACTTGTGTTATAATCAGCTTTGTTATCAGTGTATGCTAAATAAGTGTATAGAGAAAATTGCTAATATTTGAAGCAGTATCAAGATGATGGTACGACAATTCGGTACAGGAATGTAGCTGCCACCTTTTGTCGTTGTCTCCAATATACGCTGTTGATTCTGCTGCCGGCTGCTCCAGTGGTATAGCTATGAATATTTTCTCTCAGGGTATACGTGGATGCATTGTGAAGGACAACACCAGTTTAATATTTGAGCTAATTGAAGTGAGTTACCGAACATTCGAGATGAAGAAATAGGCTAATTATGAATCGTAGCACTTGAAATTGTAACAACTAAACTATTAAACCTGCTAACTTCTGCAACATCAAAGTTACGGTTGGAAATAACCGTTTCCGCAATAAATGTAATTAGAAGTGTAACCTGTCGTGAATTTCTAAAATGTTTATCAGCAAAATCCCTCGCGGTAGCCGATACTCGCACAGACGCTTAAAATATCATACGAGCAAGTACCGCTGAGGGTACCAGAGAGAGCCATTAATTTTTGCACAACTGTGTCCACGAAGGCGTGCACGAACGAATGTAAGTACCAGTGTCGGTACCAGAGCCTCAGTAACTCTCCGATCTAAAATTACACCCCTTTATTAATTAAGCCACGTCTACTTTAGAATTTCTCCCACCAACATCTTTTTCACGCGCAACCAATACATAAATTTAACGTGTACCTCTAAACTTTGTTACCATGTTGGCCTAGCTAAACCTTCGGAAATGCCTTTCACTTCTCTTTTTGAGAATTTTGGCCTATGTGACTGTGTAAGCGTACGGAATTAATAACCTAACTGGGTTCCCAGAAATCCTTAAGCTAATGTTCTCGCTACTTCTGCTGTCTCTAATGACTTTGGTTAACCTGAATTCCTAATTGCCTTCGTCTTTCCGAACAAATGTTTCAACCCAATCTTGTTACGTTATACATTGATTTAATAGACGGAAGTTATTTATTGGAATTATTTCTCTATCTTACTATTATGTTTTATTTAATTACTTATATTTTTTCGACCATAATTACGGTATCACATTAGAAATCAGACAACAGATATTTTTTAATTGACAACGGAGATGTTTTTGTTTCGATGGTTGCAGACTGTGTCTTTCTCACAGAGGTTACCTTGGTGGCCTGGAAGTGCAAAATCTACATATTCACCAGCTTCACCTGTATTTCGTTGCAAGCTAAGGTTTTCTGAATTATGTGAAAACTATGTATCGTTTATGTTATTAAATAACTCGGGCCAAAGAGAAGGTACAACGGTTTAAAATTTCATCTTCTGTAATTTCACTGATGTTTGTTCCACGCCAAACGGTACTTATCAAGAGGACTAGTGGTTTATAAAGACATTAACACCGTTTTAACTACTGTACAGGAGTGTATCGTTATAATAACCTCTAATCAAAAACAAAATTAAATAAAACAGCTGATTTATCCGCTGCCCCCATCAAGTTGCTGTCAGTTACGTATTTGATCGCAATGTACTAACGTTGCAAGCGTTTCGGAAACATTCGGCTGGCTGTGGATAATTCCATTTTAATGACTTAAATACCAATAATTTACAATTTTCTGATTTCCTGGACAATCTAGAAATGTGTTATACGTTTCAGTAGAACGCTGTAAATAAGCGTAATAAGAATCCTTTTTTGAAATGTACGGAGTGGAATTATACCTACGCCGCTGTATCTCTGGCCCTGAGTTTCATGAGGGTAAAGAAAGAGACAGGTATATATTAGAATGGCCACCTTCAGCAATACTAACGCTGTGAATTTCCATGCTAAAGGAAGCTATTCTGATTCGCTTCAACCGATAAATGGGGACTGTAATTTGATTTCTTTTAAGTCTGTAATAAATATAGTCTACTGTTGTTGCTTAGAGCTTTGATGAACATAAACCACAACACGAAAGAAAAGAATAAAAGATCCGGCAAGGTTTGCAGTGCTGAGTTGACTCGCACAGCAAAGGCTGGAAGTTGTCTGCTATGACCAATTACAGGCTCCCTCTCCGGTGCGTACACTGCAGTTTGGACTCTGTTGCCAATTTTCTTGTAAGTGAAACACGTGTCGTCAGTAGCTGTTTGCTTTAGTCCAGGTGAAGTTTGTTTTTTGTGCGCATGCAATTTACTGTGTTACCCTTGTTTAAGTTTCCTGTAAATGCTATCTCCATACTTTAAATACTCTAACATAGGCAACTATTTCATCGTTTGCATTTTACGAAGAGATGGCACAGGTATACACACGTGTTCAGAGTAGGGGTAAGAATTGACAACACTACCTCTCTCGGTCGCGCTAAATGTCACAGCCGGAGATAAAACGGCGGTACTATAAGCGTTATAAATAAAATATTTAACCTATTTGGACACATTGAAAATTAAAGTTAAATTGATTAGCATACAATTCAAACAGCTGATCTGTCTTCTTCACAGCATTAAATTGTTGTATTCTTTCTCGAGAACTATATGCAAGCAAACGCAACGTAGTATCTTCTGCTTTTAATTTATTTACAAGTGGAATTTCAGCATTTTTATATTATTAAAAACACAAACAAATCTGTTACATACAAACCAACCCAATATCAGCTATCTGAGAAACTCCGTAAATAACAAGTCTTTTTTAAACCAAATACATTGAAATGAAATATATTATTAAATTAAATCAAAGTAATTGGGTATCTTAAACCACGTACGTAAAGGACTCCAGTAGACTCGTCCAATATCCTGGCGTGGCTAACGAGATGTGTTACAGAATTGCTAATATCATCCAGGGATTTTAGGATTTACAACGAAAAAAGCACTGTTTTAATGTATTTAATATATACACTTTTATGAAAACATTAAGTTGCAAAAACTAAACGTTTAATTAGTCTCAAACATTAATTATCACTATTGCCCTCGGTATTAACAGCTTCACTAAGCCCTTTACACATAATCAACTATAATTATAGTTAATTAGAGCCGAGATAGAAATTGAAATTCGGGGGGATATCTAAAAAATGTTCACCTGAGAACGTGCATTTTAATACAATAAATACACAATTCTAAAAGCGGAAATGAACTAATTTTTGTATCTAAATGTTCCTACCACCCCAGATAATCTCCCTAATATGATATGTAGGACTAAAAATCTGATGTGTTGCATTCACATGACTTTCTATATTCTATGGCAGTATTTTGGCATACAAAGACATTAAATAAACAATACCTCACACTACCAGCATAAATAATAATTATAAGTGACAGTTATTCACCTGTTATTTAATACTTCTTGCATTTTTTTATGGTTTATGTACAAGTATCAGTGTTTATATATTATTTATCATTTATGTGAATGTATGTTGTATATAAAGTGTAGGGAGTTACACTATGTGATCAAAAGTATCCGGACACCCCACAAACATACGTTTTTCATCTTAGGTGCATTGTGCTGCCACCTACTTCCTGGTACTCATTATCCGCGAATTCAGTAGTCATTAGACATCGTGAAACAGCAGAATGGGACGCTCTGTGGAACTCAGACTTCGAACGTGGTCGGATGATTGGATGTCACTTGTGTCAGAAGTCTGTACGCCAGATTTCCACACTCCTAAACATCCCTAGGTCCACTGCTTCTGATGTGATAGTGAAGTGGAAACGTGAAGGGACATGTACAACACAAAATCGTACAGCCCAACCTCGTCTGTTGACTGATAGAGACCGCCGACATTTGAAGAGGGTCGTAAAGAGTAATAGGCAGACATCTATCCAGACCATCACACAGGAATTCCAAACTGCATCAGGATCCACTCCAAGTACTATGACAGTTAGGCGTGAGGTGAGAAACCTTGGATTCCATGGTCGAGCGGCTGCTCATAAGGCACACATCACGCAGGAAAATGGCAAACGACGCCTCGCTTGGTGTAAGGAGCGTCAAAATTACAGATTGAACAGTGGCAAAACGTTATGTGGAGTGACGAATCACGGTACACAATGTGCCGATCCGATGTCAGGGTGTGGGTATGGCGAATGCCCGGTGAACGTCATCTGCCAGCGTCTGTAGTGCCAACAGTGAAATTCGGAGGTGGTGGTGTTATGGTGAGGTCGTGTTTTTCCCGGAGGGGGCTTGCACCACCCCTTGTTGTTTTGTGTGGCACGATCACAGCGCAGACATACATTGATATTTTAAGCACCTTCTTGCCTCCCACTGTTGAAGAGCAATTCGGGGATGGCGATTGCATCTTTCAACACGATCGAAGCATCTGTTCATACTGCACGGGCTGTGGCGGAGTGGTTACACGACAATAACATCCCTGTAATGGACTGACCTGCACAGAGTCCTGACTTGAAGCCTATAGAACACCTTTGGGATGTTTTGGAACGCCGTCTTTGTGCCAGGCCTCACCGACCTACATCGATACCTCTCCTCAGTTCCGCACTCCGTGAAGAATGGGCTATTATTCCCCAAGAAACCTTCCAGCACCTGATTGAAAGTATGCCTGCGAGAGTGAACGCTGTCATCAAGGCTAAGGGTGGGCCAACACCATATTGATTTCCAGCATTACAGATGGAGGGCGCCACGAACGTGTACGTCATTTTCAGCCAGGTGTCCGAATACTTGTGATCACATAGTGTAGCTGTTGAAGAAACTAAGAAGGGAAAAAACGTGTCGGTAGCCAAGCGAAACCCATTCAATGTTATAGCCAACTTTGCCAGGATCACAATAATTTATTAGGAACGAGAGAACGGACTCGTGTGGATAAACTATAGGGATGCCATGTTGATATTTGAAAGAGCTAATAGTATGACAACGAGGTAGATTCGAATTAGTAAAGTTAGCCAACCAGAAGCGTGTAGTGGTAAACTTTCAAATATCTAATGTAAGATAGAGCAGCCACCTACAGATTTTCCCTACAGAATAAAGTCAGTCATATGAGGGCAATCCCAAAAGTACCCGATCTGACGTGTAGATAGCGGTTGTTTCAAACAAATGACTATGGTAGAAAGTACCACAGTAATAAAGTCTGTTTGACGGTGCTACGTTGTTTAGTAATTGTTTGCGGCCATCAATAGTGAACGCTCTCAGCGAATTTGTAAACATGGATAAAAGTGGTCATCATAATGTAATACAATACTTTCATTTGAAAGGTCTTAGTCCAACTAATATCAAAGCTGAACTACATGCTACTCTGAGGGAGTCTCCTCCTTTGTTTACAACAGTAAAATATTGCGTGGCAGAGTTTAAGCGAGGCCTTACGAGTTGCCAAGACAAACATCGCAATGATCGACCAAATGAGGTGACCACGCCAGAAATTGTGAAGAAAATCCACAAAATGGTATTGGATGACCGTCGACTGAAAGTGACACGAGGTAGAAAACATTGTAGGCATTTCAAAAAGTGCTGTATATCAAATACTGACTGAAAATTTAGACATGAGAAAGCTGTGCGCATGATGGGTGCCGCGTTTACTCACAATTGAACACAAGCAGCATCGTGAGGATGTTTCAGTCAAGTGTTTGGCGATGTTTCGCTGGAATAAACCCAAGTTTTCGCGTCGATTCATAACCATGGAGGAAACATGGGTCGATCACCTGAGACGAAGGAACAATCAAAACAGTGGACTGAAAGGGGAGAATGGCTCCAAAGAAAGCGAAGACAGTTCCATCTGTAGGCAAGGTCAGGGCGTCAGTTTTGTGGGAAAAGTTTCATTGATTATCCTCAAAAAGGAAAACCAATGACGAGTATTATGCAAGCTTACTGCAGCATTCGAATGATGATTAAATCGAGCAAAAACAGCCGCATTAAGCGAAAAAGAAAGTTCTGTTTCATCAAGACAATGCACCAATTCCACAACCATTATGGCCATGGCCATTATGAGTTAAAGTTCGAATTGCTTCCTCATGTACCCTATTCGCCAGACTTAGCTCCCTCTGATTATTTTCTGTTTCCAAAGTTGAAGAAATGGCTTGGTGGTAAAAGATTTGCCAACAATGAAGAGGTGGAGTTTGCAGTTGATTGGCTATTTTGCAGAACTCGACGGTTCTCACTATAAACAGGGCATCGAAGCTATTGAACACCGCTGGGAAAAGTGTATTGAGTTAAAAGGAGACTGTAGAGAAATAAATATGTTTTTCCCAACATTTTTGTGTTTTCTTTGTTAGGTCGGGTACTTCTGGGACAGCCCTCGTAGCTTGGATATGAATGAAGGCAGACTGTAATGAGGTATAGTCGCTAAATATGCATAGGTAATCCCAGATAATGGAGTTGTTAGAACGAGCTAATTAGTAAAATGTGAATGAAGATGACATTAGCTTCCCACTGATCTAAACTTTATTACTTGTGAACTTTTATTAAGGTGTAATGACCGTACTTAAGCTTTGTGCGAAGCAACGCACAAATAAATGCATCGGCATCTCGTCAGTTGGCTCTAATACACAAATTTTACTCAAAGGACAATTACATCAAATGCATTACTTGAAACATTACTTTTCAGCAGTGTTATAATTTCACAATAGTGCATTCCTTTCTCGCTTCACTGCCTGGTAGAGATTGGTAGAGATACCTGCTCGACCTTAGCAACTGGCTAGCCGGAACAATAAATTCTGTTTATAATTACTATAAACAGTGGCGCTCAACAATTAAAACAATTACTAGGCACAAACGCATACCGGCGAAACTCACTCTTCTATAAATTATTCTTACAAAAGCTTATTTATTATTCTAGCTCTTTCTTGTTATCCAGATAATCTTTCAATTCACGTTCGTTGTACGGTGTAATTATAGAAGTTAAAGCGATAGTCAGGTTTTTAAACACCGTGTCACTATCTGATAGCTTTGAAGTGCCATGCTCTCTGCATGACCACGTGGGGGAAAAAACAAAACAAAGAAAGAAAAAAAAAAGAATAAAGGTTTTCCATTTGAGAAAAGTATGTGTTTAAAACAACAAACCAATAACAAGGAATATATCGGAAATGGTTAACCCCACAAAAATATTACATACTTAACATAAATTATGTGCTATAATCAGGTCAGTAAGATTTCGTCTATTTCTTAAATTTTCAAATTATGCAAAAGACATTCAGAACGAGGACTTCGGAGGTTATTCCCAGAAAACCCAAGTATACATTTTGTCATGAAAATATCTTAAAATATGGTATTTTAATCAAAATGGTTAGCGTCAATGCTTATTAAGTCAATTTTTTGAGAAAAAAAATCCATGTAAAAGATAGTTTTGGGGGGGGGAATTCTTGAAAATCTTCATGTCGATCCTTGGAACATGTGAACTTACACTTTGCCAGAGTCCTTTGAGACACTGGATAGGGGAAAGTATAAAACCGGTTGCTACTGCCCAGGTCGGCTACATGTGGTGGCTCTTTTTGATAGCTGCGGCAGCTGCCTCGCGACGTCCTTATTTTCCCTTACGCTGTCTCAAAAGATTCTGAACAAAGTACGTGGGCGCGCGCGCGCGCCCACACACACACACACACACACACACACGGGCCTTTTTCTATTTTTTTTTATTTAGGGAGCCTCAAAATGCGTACTTCGATGAAATCTCGTTATGGAATTTTTAGGTGGAATACAATACTTTCTCTACTATAGGTAAGTAGTGGAGGAAATAAAAGTAACGTTATGGCCTCCTTCTAAGGCTCACAACATATACAATATAAAATTAATAACAAATAATTTTCTTGAACCTGTTAATTTAAATAATACACTGCTCTTCCTTCACAGTTCAGCGCCTCACGCGCCGGTCCTGAGAGCTCTGACTCCCGCCGAAACAGTTATAATATCCGCGCAACAGTCCCACGCTCTTATATTTACAATGACAATAATCACATATCATAAGATATGTTGGAAGTGCCCTTCTTTACCCATACATTTCTGGCATCTTCTCAGAAAGGTCAGAATCTGAAATTGTGTAAAATGCTCTCCTGATGTTTTCTTTTACTGTGATTTTCAATGGGATGAAGTTTGTCCTTGAGCGCGGCCAGAGCTGCAACCAATCGGAGTTCCGCTGTGTTGTCATATTGCATTCGCCGTAAGCTAAGCTGACGCGCGCTAAGCGAATCTGTTTCTAATAAATATAATTTGCGCTAAGACAAAGTTTAAATTTTGCAAAAAGTTACCCACTAGAAGGTAGGGAGTTACCTTCGTAACACAACCGTAAAAACCACATATTTTTAGCTCAAATAGTTTTCATAATACAAACGAATAAACATACCCATATGTTATATCATATCCACGTAAGCACTGTAATAGTCACATTATTTGTATGTATGCATTATTGTATACATTATATATATATATATATATTTGTAATTATACAGAACTACTGACTTGATGGTGATAAAGAATTATGTTGAAAAGCCAAGGCGTTTGTTAAAGCTGAGAGAGAGCAAACAGCCCACCCAGCTCACCTGTGTTACTTGTAGAATGCTGAATCTGCAGAACGTGAGCCGTCACATGTCTGTTATTGTGTGTTGTTTCTAAATCTGGGTTGGAGTTTATTTATCCTACACAGTTAATATCAGTATGCAGTTGTTCAGAGAGCAAGCAGCAAGAGTAAAATTGCAATGGCTTATTGTGGTGAATTTAGTGGCGAGTCAAAGAGGCAGGAATTGCGAAGTCAGGCTCGAAGTATTATATTTAGGGTCCACTCGTTTTTTAAAAAATGCAACAATGAGGAACATAGAAATCAACTTGATTTCAAAAATCCTCAACAGCTTACTGCTAAAGCGTGTGGTGTCGGTAAAGCAAATGTGTCTCGCATTTGCGGAGAGGCAAGAAAATCTGTTCCCAGTGGTGCTCCAGTGTTTGTATCGCCCAGAAAACACATTGGACCTCGGAAGAGGATTACAAGTTTAACTGACATTGACAAGGACGTTGTACGCAGGACTGTGTTCGAGTTTTATGACCAAGGTGATTTCCCAACAATACAGAAAATAACTTGTGCCCTTAGAACTAAAATATCATACACTGGTTCAAATTCATCTACTTATAGAATTTTGTGAGGATTAGGGTTCAGGTACAGAAAAACAAATGATGGGCGACAATTTTTAATGGAGAGGAGTGACATTGTTGCGGCAAGAATAAAATTCTTACGCAAAATGCACGAAATTCGAAATTCTGGCGATACGAGACCTATATTTTACTTAGATGAGACATGGGTAAATAAAAACCACACTCAAAATTCAATCTGGCAAGATTCCTCAAAAAAGGGTGGCCTGAAGGTACCTGTTGGAAAAGGCAGTCGACTTATCATTTGTCATGTAGGGTCCGCTAAGACAGGATTTGTACCTGAAAGCAAATGGATTTTTCTGTCCAAAACCACCTCAGATTATCACGAAGAGATGACAGCTGATACGTTTAAAGAATGATTTTTGAACAGATTCCTAAATTATTTAGAAGAGGGAAGCATAATTATAATGGATAATGCACCATATCATTCGGTTATTGAAAACAAAGTACCGAATACTGCCAGTAGAAAGAACCAAATTGTTGAATGGTTGCAAAAAAGGGGGTTTAATTTTCGGCAACAGAAACTAAAAATGAGTTACTGCAACGAGTACTTCCGTTTAAAACCAGGAAAAAGTGTATCAGCTGGATCAGCTTGCAATGGAAATGGGACACGAGGTAATCCGCCTCCCCGCTTATCACTGCCAGTATAATCCAATTGAGTTAGTATGGGCTCAAATAAAACGAGGGGTTGCAAACAGAAATAACACTTTTAAACCGACTGACGTTGAACGTCTTATTCACGAAGAAATTGACAAGGTAACTCAATAAGACTGGGAAGCCTGCGTGAGACATGTAGAAAAACTACAAGAAGGCGATTTTTGGAAAGAAATCGGCTGTGACGATATTTTGGAACCTATCATCATAAATTTGCAAGACTCAGACGATGAAGACAGTGACACTGACGAATTGCCTCTTCACGTAACTGATGACACGATACGGATGAGCCACTGGCAGTTACACTGGATTAAAAACACAGGTAATTCATAACCTATAATTATATAACACTTAAAAATATGTACGTAACATGCAAGTATATATTCCCAATTATGAATTTAAACACCAGGAGAATTATAAACGTTTAGAAAATTCAGTTTGGGTTGCTTTACGTCGACCATTCTAGCGCCAGGCCGATATGTGAGTGAGAGGGAAATATGAAAAGAGTGGTGGTAACGAGGCGGCAACGCTGAGCACGCAAATGCACCTCATTCGCTGCAGAGCAGAACTCTTCCCATTTGAAACTAATAATAGTTCTTTCAATATATAGTGCTTGTTGCATACGCTTTGTTTTTCGGGTGATTATCAGAGTGGGTACATTTCTGTAATTGGATTTTGCGAAATGTGAATGATACAGTAATTCACCCATACTTGATATTTTTGTCTGACGAAGCATGGTTCCATTTACGAATGGCTATGTTCCATCGTAAAATAACAGATACTGAAGCACAGAGAAATCCGATTTTACACAAGGGATTCCCTTGCATGACGCGAAAATTGGTGAGTAGTGTGCAGTAAATACATACCGAATAATAAGATCTGTATTTCCTGAACAAACAATAAATGCAGAGATTCATATGAATGTCTTACACCATTTTTAAACTGCTGACCGGCGTTAAATATCAAGGATTTTCCTACCGTACATACAGCTCATGAGTCATCAAGTTTAATTCAGGAAAAATGTTTGAAGATAGGGTAATTAGTAAAGTTTTATGGCTCTCACCATCTCCTGATTTAACCGTGTGTGATTTTTATCAATGGGGGAAACTTAAAAAAATAAAGTGTGTGCAAAAACCACCCACACATTGGAACAACTATAAAGAAACCCTCCGACAAGAAATACACTCAATTTCGGATATTGAACTCTCTAACGTGGAATAAAATTTCCTGAGGAATTGCCAGAAACGTGCAACATATTAAACACTTCTTAAGATAAAGCATTTGCTTATTGTCAATGTAAGGGTAACTGTAACTATGAGAATGTGAGGCAGTTACGCGGATATTATAAATGTTTCGGTGTGAGTCCGAGCTGCTGTGGCGGCCGGCGGTGCGGTTGCTGCAGTGTGAAGGAAAACGTAATGCCTCCAAAAATTTCTAATGCGATACATTCACATGACTTTCTCTAACCTCTATCTTTATTAGTGGGTATAGAAACTCTTCTTACTTTTGTATATTACTTTTGTATCTACTTCATTCTAATCCAAATAAACCATTGTGGAAATAGCTACATTACACATTTCGTTTTAGATACAAAGAAAATAGCGATATTCAAATGTTTAAGAACTGAACGCTATATGCTGCCTTAAATTGCATACTCCTTCCATGCAATCCCGAGAAAGAACTGAATGATGAAAAGACTTTAAAGAACAAACAATTCTATCATTAATACTTGCCCTCCATGGTCTAGGGTGACCATGCTGCCTTTAGTTCACAAGGTCGCGGATTCAAATCCGGCGGAGGGCGATGGATTTTTTCGGGCGTAAAAATCCTTAGCATGGCTTCCTTCGCAAGGAAAGTGCAGCGAGTGGTCTCTTGTCGTAGATTTACGGCACGTAAAACGACTTAAAACCTGATACAGGCCTTTCCGGTCTTTAACGCCCATACAGAATGGGACATAAGGCACCAGAGACTATGTCCCTACGTGACCCGGAAGGTGGGCGTTATTCAGTGACACTCCCACCCTCGAGAGCTTTTCCTTTGGGCCCGCATCTGGTTACCTAATCCATTATAGGCTGGAAGTGGATACGCCACTTACGCGCATCACTCCCCGAAAGGTAAGACTACAAAGTATCTCGGTAGGGTCGACAGCAATCTAGCATGCTATCTACCGGTGAGGCGTCTCCCAAACCCGCCTGGACGGAGAACCGCCCAGACGTCCCCAATCTCTCATAGGTACCGGGAACCACTGTCCCACCAACCCAATCCAAACGATTCCCTTTGGGTTAGGGCTCGGTAGTTTGGCCCAGCGTACTTCTAGTAACGTCAGAAGTACCACGAGTGCTCAGGGTCCACAGTGCCCACACTACGACAGCTGAAGGGGCGAACCGCGCCCCCGCTTACGTGGATAAAATGCGACACTAAGAACCATAGTAGTTAAAGAGTTTCCATAAATAAACCTCAATTTAATTTTTTGTACCATTAATAACGAATATCTCGGAAATGGTTGATGCTTCATAAAAAGGTTTTTTGGAATAAATTGTGTGTTTTAAAGAGATCTATATTTCTTGTGAAGTGCGCTTTCGTCTATCGCTGAACGTTTACTAGTTATACAAGATTATACAAAATTGCTTCTGAGCGAGGAGGACTTCAAAGGCTATTCCCAGAAAATTCAAGATGTATAGTACATTTTACTTGTCATGTAAATATCTCTAATATGTAGTATTTTAATCAAATCATTAGTCATTTTTTAGAAAATAAAAAATTTCGAAAAATACTCCATGCAAAAGATAGTTTGGTGTGGGGGGACTATCTCGAAAATCTTCGTGTCGCCGGAAGGTACTGAACGTAAATATCAAGTTTGGTGTTCATCCGACTTTTCGTTTTTGAGTTATGCTGTTCACACTCGCACGCGCGGATATTTTTCTAAAAATCTGATGTGTTACACTTACATGACCTTCTATATTCTTGCACAAACTATTTTTACAAACGCTTATTCTCCATCTACTTCGTGTTTATCCAGAAAACATTTGCAGAATATTGCAAGGGGAATATGGTAGGCTTTAAGAGCTTTGTGGAGCATTCCATTCTCTTTGAAAGTCCAGAACATAAAAAACAGGAATAAATTCCCAATAGAGACAAACTATAAGTATTGAAAAATTCAAACAAATAACAAGGAATATCTCGAAAATGGTTCACTCCACAAAAAATGTATATAACTTAAATTGTGTGTTTTGACGAGATCTACATTTTTTGTGTAGTAAAATTTTGTCCATCTCTTACGATTTACCAGTTATGCAAAAGTCGTTCAGAATTAATAAGACTATTGGGGACATTCTTAAACGTATGATATTTTAATCAAAATAGTTCGAGGCACTTTTCAGAAAATCAAAATTCTTGAAAAATGTTCCATGTAAAGGTAGTCTGGTATGGAGGGATTTTCCTGAAAATCTGCTTGTCGTATCCTTGGAAAATACTAAACCTAAATACCAAATTTGGTATTCTTTCGATTTTTCGTTTTTGAGTTGTGCTGCTCAAAGATTGACGGACACACACGGACGTGTTTCCAAAACATCTGATGTGTTACACTCACATGACTTTCTCTATTCTTGTACAAACTATTTATACAAACGCTTATTCTCCATCTACTTCAAGTTAATCGAGATAAACATTTGCAGACTCTATCTTATTGCTAATTTTCTTGTACATGTAAGGGGAATATATATTTACAAGGGCAATATAGAAAAACAGTAGCCTTTAAGCACATACATATCTCTTAATAGCTGGTTGCTAGGTGCAGCACCATTCCCTTTGCCGCAGATTATAACTCTTTGCATATCCAAGACAAAAAAAATGAATAACGAATTCCCATTTTAGAAAATAAGTATTGAAAAATTTAAGAGAATAACAAGCAATATCTCGAAAATGGTTCACTCAACAAAAAAATGTATATGACATAAACTGTGTATTTTAACGCGCTCTACATTTTTGTGTAGTAAAATTTTGTCTATCTCTTATGGTTTACCAGTTATGCAATAGTCGTTCACAATAAAGAATACTTTTGGAGACATTCCCAGGAAATTCAAGATATACATTTTATTTGTCATAAAAATATGTTAAACAGATGATATTTTAATCAAACTCGTTAGAGCCATTTTTGAGAAAATTAAAATTTTCGAAAAATCTTCCATGTAAAGGGTACTCTGAGGTGGGGGATTTTCTTGAAAACCTTCGTGTCGCATCTCTGGAAGATATTGAACCTAAATACCAAGTTTGGTGTTTATCCGACTGTTCATTTCTGAGTTATGCTGTTCACAGACACACACACAGACACACACGGACATGTTTCCAAAAATGATTTTTTTGGATTCAGGGGGTCTCAAAACATGTATTTCCGTTGTAATCTCGGTATCGAAATTTTGGGTGGAATACAACACTTCCCCTACTTACTATACGTAGTATTCATTCATTATCTGTTTACCTTCCTCTTATGTAGGACTTACACCCCCAGGACTTACAAGCGGGTGCCTGGGGTCAGAGGCCCGTCGAGGAGCAGACACTCATGGATCAGCCCGATGCCTGGTATGGGATGAAGGAAGTAGATGAAACGAAATGTTGGTGAAATGGATGAAATGAAACGTGATGATGGAGCAGTTGGTGGAATGAATGGCGGGGGAAACCGGATAACCCGGAGAAAACCCGTCCACATGCAGGTCCCTGGGATTGAACCCGGGCCACCTCGGTGGGAGGCGGGCGGTCTAACCACTCGGCCACGGCGCCGCTTACTATACGTAGTAGAGAAAGTAAAAAATGAATAACGAATTCCCATTTGAGAAAATAAGTATTAAAAATTAAAGGGAATAACAAGCAATATCTCGAAAATGGTTCACTCATCAGCAAAAATGTATATGACATAAACTGTGTATTTAAACGCGATCTACATTGTTTGTGTAGTAAAATTTTGTCCATCTCTTATGGTTTGCCAGTTATGCAAAAGTCGTTCACAATGAAGAATACTTTTGGAGACAATCCCACAAAATTCAATATATACATTTTATTGGCATGAAAATATCTTAAACATATGATATTTTAATCAAAATCGTTTGAGCCATTTTTGAGAAAATTAAAATTTTCGAAAAAGTTTCCATGTAAAGGGTAGTCTGTGGGGATTTTCCTGGAAACCTTCGTGTCGCATCTCTGGAAGATACTGAACCTTAATCCCAAGTTTGGTGTTTATCGGACTGTTCGTTTCTGAGTTATGCTGTTCACAGACAGACACACACACGGACATGTTTCCAAAAATGCTTTTTTTGGATTCAGGGGGTCTCAAAACATGTATTTCCGGTGAAATCTCGGTATGGAATTTTTGGGTGGAATACAATACTTCCCCTACTTACTATACGTAGTAGAGAAAGTAAAAAGTAAATAACTTATTACATTTTATTTTTGTGGAACCTCTAGATAACCACACGTGGAGCTCTGAGGAGGAACTCTATGTCCGAGTATTCAAAGAGCGTTTCAAAGGGGACGGAAGAGAAATAGAGCTCGGTATAAACTACCAAGTTAACATCGGAACAAATCGAAGTCTAAGAAATAATTTAGGAGTATATTAGAGGCCCGATGGGTATTTCTACCAAGCTATTTACCATTAGTATGGTAACCACGTTCACTACTATTGCATAATACCTTCAACCACGTATGGTATAGTTAATACCATCTAGAGAGATTTACACTCCACTGGCACGCCTTTGAGAGAACGGAAACACCTCCGCGATATTGTAATGCGTGGAGCGTCGATAATGCGCCTTAGATAAAAGGAACATTACCAAGCTGTTATTTTTCTCCTCTACATTTGACGTTTCATTTGTTGCAGAGGGCGTGACGAAGGAACGAGTTACGTGAAGCGCTCACTTTGATGTCACTAGCCACGGATTTACTACTGCATCGTGCACATTTGGAAGAGCGAGGATAATCATATTTATAGTGGCGACATCGCACCTCACATTCACCACATTTTCTGCCTCCTCACACTTCAACGCCAACGTGTAACACGGTAGTGAACAGCTGTCCACGTTTAAATGCTTGCACATTTCTCCCTGTCAATTTTTCATACCTTGTTTTACAACTTACGCTAGCTTTTATAGCATACCGCTTATAAATTTCTTTACTACGTACGTAAGTAGACAAGCTATTGCCTTCCATCCAAAAACTCGATACCGAGATTTTACCGGAAATACATGCTTTCAGGCCCACTGAATCCAAATAAGGTATTCTTAGAAAACGTTACGTGTCTCTGTGTATGTGTCTAAATCGCATAACTCAAAAAGGATATTTAGATTCAATATCTTCTAAAAATGAGACCAACACGAAGATTTTCAAGAAAAACCCCACTCCAAACTACCATTTACACGGAACATCTTTCAAACTTTTTGATTTTTGAAAAATCGCTGTCACAACTTTGATTAAAATACTCTATATTAAAGATATTTACATGACAAATAAAATATATATCTTGAATTTTCTGGAACAGCTTGTGAAGTCCTCTTTATTCAGAAGGAAATTTATATAATCTTATCTAACAGGTAGGCATTAAGCGATACATGATAACATACTACCAAAATATACATTCCTTTAAAACACACGATTTGTTTCAAATAACTTTTCTTCTAGCATCAGCCATTTCCAATATATCAGTTATTAATGGTTCAAATTGTTGAATACTTATTCAAGTCCTGTTGATTTTCAGTTGTTTCTTGCGATTGCATGGGAAGAGTATGGAACTTTAAGGCCACGTATAGCGTTCAGTGATTAGACATTTGACTATCGCTATTCCCTTTGTATCTATAAAGAAATGTGTAGTGTAGCTATTTCTGGAAAGATTTATCTCGATTAAAATGAAGTAGATAGGAAAATATGCTTTAGTAAGAATAATTCATATATCCCCAATAGTGGGATATATGAATTATAGGATAGGGTTCAAACCCGGCGGAGGGCGTAAAACTCTTTACCAAGACTTCCTTTAGAAGGAAAGTAAAGCCGGTTGTCCCGTGTCTTAGATTTACGGCACGTAAAAGAACCTCAAGCCTGATAAAGAGGTCTCTTTGCACAATTACCGGTCTTTCACGCCCAATATAGAATGGGACGCTGAGGACCACAGCAGCTAAAGAGCGTCCACAAATAAAACTCAATTTAAATTTATTTTCAGGGTATAGAAAGTCCTGTGAATGTAACACATTAGAATTTTTTTAGTTCTCTAGCACCTACTTAAAGTAGGAGAGGTATTGTAATTCGATATCGGGATTTCGCCGGAAATACATATTTTGAAGTCGCCTGAATAAAAACAATTTCTAGATTCAATCCACAACTCAGAAACGAAAAGTTAGTCAAATACGAAATTAGCAAGGATGTGACAACAAAGATTGTCATAGCTAATCCTGCGATGGTTATCAATTTATCGATATATTCACGACTACGAAACAGGAGCGAATTTATTGTTAAACGCTGAAGAATTCCGTGAAGAAGAAATACTTTCTTTCTTGTGTTGCTTAAAATAAAGCCACCTTTGTGTCAACTGTCGGATCACGGCATACGAAATGAAGAATCCAATATGTTACGTAATACTAAGCAATGTTACCAGCCAAGCGGTAGTCGTTCTCCGTACCATGCTAGCCTCTAGTTCCCGAGGTCGCGGATGCAAACACGGCGGAGGGCAATTAATTTTTTCGGGCGTAAAAATCCTTAGCATGGCTTCTTTCGGAAGAAAAGTAAAGCTGGTGGTCCCGTGTCGTAGATTTATGCACGTAAAAGAACCTCAAGCCTAATGAAGGCAAAATTACCGGTCTTTCACGCCCAATATAGAATGGGACGCTAAGGACCACAACAGTTAAGAGCGTCCATAAATAAAACTATTTTTTTAACCGAGCGGGATGGCTCAGAGGGTAACGTCTATGACCCGCATTCGGGAGGGTTTGTGTTCGATTCCCGTGACCTATCTTCCTGACCCATGGGCTTTTTACGGTTTCCTCAGATCTTTATGCGAATGCTGGGAAGTCGTCCTCATTCCTGTCCCTCCAATTCACCTCCATTCCCATTTCACTTCACGTTTCATCCTCTTGGTCTCTTTGTACGTGTCGGTGGGAGGTCTCGGCGTGTGCATGGCAAGGGAAAATGATGTTCTGGAAAACTTGGTCCCCGGAATGGGGGTGGTCTCCGGGTTCCGAGCCCCCAAGGGATGTGTGAGAAGGTAGCTGCACAAGTGCCCATCCGGGGAGTTCAACTCTGCAAACGGTAGTGACCCTACCCTCCGTCTGTTATGCTCCCTTGGTGCAGCCACCCTTTGTCTTCTCTCATTTCATCTCCCCGTCCGGGGCATAGGTACAAAATATCTATGTAGGTGGAATCCTAATTCTAACCAATGCTACCAACAGTGAGAATGAAAAATAGTTAACAAAAAATAAGCTGACTCAGTACACGATAAATAACACATTTTGATCAAGAACGTAACTTATTTGGAAATAATTGACTATTTGAGTGATTAAAACACAATCGGATGACGTAGGCTGGTAATCACTGCATACTGATGCTGTTAAGGGTCAGTAACGAGCTGGCATTTTAACCGATAAAATCACACCCTTGCAAGCACATAAGATAAACAATCTTGAATGGTCGATATCCGGGCAACGCTAAATGTTCCTGGTCAGCTCCAATATGCGGCGTATGAGTAGAGTAGTCAAGAAAATCCTCAACCTCTAACTTCCCTTTACATACCGAATGGGATGGCTCAGGCGGTAACGTCTGTGGCCCGCATTCGGGAGGTCCCCCGTTCGATTCCGTCGTCAGGCGAATGCTGCAGTGGTTTTTTCACCTCCCGAATTTCCTATCACTCTATTTCGTCTTATTAATCATTTCGTTCATTCTTCACCCTGTCTGTCTATTTCAGTGTTGAAAGTGCAGGCGATGATGCTTCGGTACAGCGTGGCAGGGGAAAAAGGATGCTCTCTGTGCATTTTTTCGTCCCTCGGCCTTCAGCTGGTCCCCGGGACATAAGAACCGTCTCTGGACGGAGTCTCCGGTCTGCCTGTAGGGATTGTGGCATTTCTCTGCCATCACTCCTGGTTCCGGCCGCCCGGTGTCTCCCTTCACCTCATCCCTCCCTCCCGTGTCGATCCCTCGTGGAATGTCTGTGTAGTATCCGGATTCACTGGACGGTCCCGAATCCCCTCTGCTTCGCACTCCAAACCAATCCCATCCATCCCTCCCATGGAAAGGGGAGTTAAAGTTATTTTTTTATTTTTATTTTCTCACAAAATAGCTGTAACGATTTTCATTTGCACACCTTAAATTTTCGTGAATATTATTGTGAGGTGTTCTTCATTCTGAATGAATTTTTGTATAAATAATTGTTAACCGTAAGAAATAAGACAAAACCTTACTACACACAATTTGTAAAATATTTTTGTATCATTTAGTATTTTCGGGATATTCTTTGTTACTGGTTTGAATTTTCAAATACTTCATAATTTCTCTCTCTCTCTCTCTCTCTCTCTCTCTCTCTCCCGTGGTCATGCCAAGAGTGGAATTTCAAAGCCATCACATAGCGACCCCCTTTTATAAAAGATTAATCCAACGGTGATCGACCCTGAAATCTCACGAATGCGAGCCTCGCACGTTATAGCGAAGTTATCTCACTTGGGATACCCCTGGTTCATTTCACTGTGTCTTCCTTTTACTTTTCTGCGCTCACCAACTCAGTTCGAAGCCGGCAGGTGACAGTTACAAAACACTACAGATAAGTACCGGGCATTGATTTTGTGGCCCGGCTACGATCGCGTGTATGCGTGATTCGCTTGCAGTGCAGTGACCTTGGTATTGTTCCGCTCTCAATGGAGGTGAATCACCCGCTCAAAGCTACGTTTGCGTTATACTGCGTGAGTTATACTGTTCAAGCTGTAAAGACTAGTTTGTTCATTGCGCATCTTAAAAGTAACTGCTTATTCAAACATATGTTGTGTATGAACTACTTTAGATTTTTTTTGTTATTGTTGCTGAAATACCTTTCAAAAATTCACGCTTGAACAAATAACGTTTATATACAATAAATAGGTAGGAAGGTATATAGACAACTTCAGTAGACGTTTCCTGGCATTACAGTTCCAAATAAATATTCTGTTAGATGTCGGGTTAATAAGCTTAGGACAACAGGATCGATAAGCGCTAAACCTAAGAAGCGAAAAAGACATGTTCCAACGGAGGAAAAAATTGATGAAATTGATGCATCATTCGAACGCTCTCCAATGAGGTCTCTTAAGACTTATTGCATAGTAAGTGTATCTTTAAAAATTTTCTGTTCATACAATTGCTAAACTTTCAAAACTGAAATTGTACAAAGTGACTATTGATGAATTACAACCTCGGGGTGACGAGGAATGTTTCAATGCAGATGTGCAAAAACCATTTCAACTCCACTTATAACAACTTTGGTACTAATTGTAGCGTATGTTGCTCGCTAGTACGCAACGTGGGAGTTTTAGAATGGAAAACCCCCGGTGTAGTAGACGGTGCACGAATACATGCGTCATGGCCGGGCCATAAAACGAACGCTCTGTGTATTGCCATTAATAAGGTTGTTTAGTGCGAGTTTAGGCTTGAAATAGCGTGGAGTAAGTCTGTAATAGCATTTGATTTCTCTGCTTTCTACAGATCGAGGATTTAATACGGAACAATGCATTTTCATTTTAAAGACATGATTCTGCCCTCAGTAACCTAAGAGTATAAGAATGTGTTCAAACTAATTAAAGTGCTTCTTAGAGCAATTCTGCGCAGCATAGGAGCAAACATTTTCATTTTGACCGTAAGTTTCTGGTTGCATAAAACTAAAATGAGCGTTAGATCCTTCAAATGGAAATAATCTCCTTCCTATCTGAACTGCAGAAAAGCGCCTACAAAGCTATGACAAAACTGTTTTTAAATGAAACAAAGGGAACTAATCCAGGTCAAGTACCATCGGAACTTCGAACCTATAACTAAACTTCTCGAGTTCGAATCCCAGTGACTGCAGTCAAAAGTGGCTGTGGTAAAGAACGGGGAAGGCCCAAGTAAAATAAACGGTGTGATGGCACACTTGGGTTACATGTGCTGACGGGGTTACATTTGGCCGCAGTTGCGTGGTAAAGAACGGGGAAGGCCCAAGTAAAATAAACGGTGTGATGGCGCACTTGGGTTACATGTGCTGACGGGGTTACATTTGGCCGCAGTTGCGTGATAAAGAACGGGGAAGGCCCAAGTAAAATAAACGGTGTGATGGCACACTTGGGTTACATGTGCTGACGGGGTTACATTTGGCCGCAGTTGCGTGGATTTTGTTTTTATTATTTAAGCAATCTAATGTGTTACACTCAGATGACTTTCTCTACTCTTGTAAAAATTATTCTTACAAATCCTTATTCTCCATCTACTTCATGTTAACCTAGATAAACGTTTGCAGATTAATTATCTTACTGTTTATTTTCTTGTAAGTGCAAGAGGAATGTGGTAGGCTTTAAGCGATAGTCAAAGCCTTTAAAAGATGGTTGCTATGTGAAGCATTCTATTCTCTCTGCATGTTAGGACATAAAAAATAAATAACGAATTCGACTTTGAGAAAAAGTACAAGTATTGGAAAATTCAAACAAATAAACAGGAATATCTCGAAAATGGTTCACTACATATAAAATGTGTTTATAACATAAATTGATTGTTTGAAGAGTTCTACATTTTTATAGTAAAATTTTGTCTATCTTTTATGGTTTACCAGTTATGTGAAAATCATTCAGACTGAAGAGGTCTTTTGGAGACATTCCCAGAAAATTCAAGATATACACATCATTTACCATAAAAATATCTTAAACATATGATATTTTAACACAAATTGTTAGAGCCATTTTTGAGATAATCAAAATTTTCGAAAAATCTTCCACATAAAAGGTAGTCGGGTTGGGGTGATTTTCTTGAAAATCTTCATGTCTCATCCTTGAAGATCGTTAACTGAAGTATCAAGTTTGGTATTTATCTGACTTTTCGTTTTTAAGTTGTGCTGTTCACAGACTGACAGACAGACACACAGACACGGATATGTTTCCAAAAATGCTTTATTTTATGTCTTTCCGGTGAAAGCTCGATATCGAATTTTTAGGTGGAATACAATACTTCCCCTACTTATTATACGCAGTAGAGAAGGCAATAATATTTTTAGAATATAAAACGGCTATAAATAGCTGTATTTTATTGCTGAAGGTTAGTATAATAGGAAATTAGAAACAAAGACTATTACCAAACCTAAAACCTTAAAAGAAAACACCGGGATATAAAGGGTTAAGAATGTGTTCGAACTAATTAATATGCTTCCTAGAGTAATTTTGCGTAACATAGGGGCTGACCTTTTTATTCTGAGCGTAAATTTCTATTGGCATAAAACTAAAAGGAGCATTTGACCCTTGAAATGAAAATAATTTTCCTCTTATCTTAACTACAGAGGAGTACCCACAAAGCTATGAGAAACTGTTTTTAAACGGAACAAAGGGAATTAATTCAGGTCAAGTACCAACGCAAGTTGGGCCCTATAGCATCTATTGAATATTCAACAGAATTCACGTTTTGGGATGGTATATGCAGCAAATTAAATCAAAATATCTATACATATATTCTATATTTGGGGCTTACGACACAAAGGGACATGAAAAACAGAGTATGGGAAAAGTAATATGATGTTCATTGGAATAGAGGAAAAAGAAAATTGGAGAGTAAACGGATGAAAAAGCGATGAGAAAAGAGGCAAGATGGCCCGCGATTCATATGTATGAGTTATGAGTGGCATGAAGGTGAAATGCGATGAGCGGCATGGTCAGTGGCCGATAAACCTGGAGCACCACAAATCAGGCAAAGTGTTTTAAAACCGCACTGTTCCTGCTCTACCTAGGTGGCGTTTAAGCGCCATCTGTGCACTCATCTTCCATCATGCTAATAAAACCCAAACACATTAATTTTTACGATATGGTTCATTTTCCTCCGGGCACAGATATGGCAGATTCATATCGGATATGGTACCCAGGTCTGAAATTCAGTATAGGGTGGGGATCTATAAGGAAATCTGCTCTTTTAGTCCAATTATCCAATTTTACTAGTACTATAATATCTAATACTTGATATCGAGAGGCAAAATTGTTTCTGAAGCATGCAATTTCAAGCCGATAGTTGGGCTTTGGTTTCCAGAAAATCTCCTATAGATATTACTTTCTCTACTGCTTTCTCTACCGAGATTTCATTAGAAATGCAAGCTTCGAGACTCTCTGATTAAAAATTCTGATGTATTACACTCACACGACATTCTCTACTCTTGTACAAACCATTTTTACAAACGCTTATTCTCCATATGCTTCATGTTAATCGAGATGTTAATCTTATTGCTAATTTTCTTGTAGGTGCAAGGGGAATTGCTAGGCTTTAAGCGATAGTCAAATATTTTAAGAGCTGGTTACTATGTGGAGCATTCCATTCTGTTTGCATTACCAGGACAAAAAACTTGAATAACGAATTTGAGAAAAAGTATAAGTATTGGAAAGTTTAAGGGAATAACAAGCAATATCTCTAAAATGGTTCACTAAACAAAAAAATGTATATGACATAAATTGTGTATTTTAACGCAATCTACATTTTTTGTGTAGTAAAATTTTGTCTATCTATTATGGTTTACCAGTTATGCAAAAGTCGATCACAATGAAGAATTCTTTTGGAGACATTACCAGAAAATTCGAGATATACACATCATTTACCATAAAAATACCTTAAACATATGATATTTTAATACAAATTGTTACAGCCATTTTTGAGAAAATAAAAATTTTCGAAAAATGTTCCACGTAAAAGGTAGTCTGGGTTGAGGTGATTTTCTTGAAAATCTTCATGTCTCATCCTTGAAGATCGTTAACTGAAGTATCAAGTTTGGTATTTATCTGACTTTTCGTTTTTAAGTTATGCACAGTCTGACAGACAGACACGAATATGTTTCCAAAAATGCTTTATTTTATGTCTTTCCGGTGAAAGCTCGATATCGAATTTTTGGGTGGAATACAATACTTCCCCTACTTATTATACGCAGTATAGAAGGCAATAATATTTTTAGAATATAAAACGGCTATAAATAGCTGTATTTTATTGCTGAAGGTTAGTATAATAGAAAATTAGAAACAAAGGCTCTTACAAAACCCAAAACCTTAAAAGAAAACACCAGCTACACCAGGATATAAAGGGTTAAGAATTCCCAGAAAATTCAAAATATTCATTTCATTTCTCATGAAAATATCTTAAACATATGATATTTTAATCAAAATCATTAGAGCCGTTTTCGAAAAATTACAATTTTCGAAAAATGTTCCATGTAAAGGGTAATCTGGGGTGGGGGGATTTTCTTGAAAACCTTCGTGTCGCATCTCCAGAAGATACTGAACCTAAATACCAAGTTTGGTGTTTATCAGACTGATCGTTTATGAGTTATACTGTTCAGTCACACACACGGACATGTTTCCAAAAATGCTTTTTTTGGATTCAGGGGGTCTCAAGACATGTATTTCCGATGAAACCTCGGTATCGAATTTTTGGGTGGAATGCAATACTTCCCCTACTTACTATACGTAGTAGAGAAAGTAAAAATGCGAATGTGTTTAAAACACACAATTTATTTGAAGTAACTTTTTTGTGACATAAGCCATTTCCGATATGTCCCTTATGAATATTCCAAATAGTTGAATGTATTTAAAGTCCTGTCGACATTCAGTTGTTTCTCGCGATGTCGTGGAAAGAGTATGAAATTTTAAGGCTAGCTTATAGCGTCCCATTTGACTATCTCTATTCCCTTTGTATCTGTAACAAAATGTGTATTTCGATTAAGTAGGTAGAAAAATATATCCACTAATAACCGATAGAATTATGCACAGGCGAATAATAATTGTGGTGTAGTGGTTACCATGCTAGACGGGGTTCAAACCCGGCGGAGGGCGATTATTTTTTTTCGGGCGTAAAAATCCTTAGTATGGCTTCCTTCGGAAGGGAAGTAAAGCTGGTTGGCCCATGTAGTATATTTACGGCTCGTAAAAGAACCTCAAACCTGATAAAGAGGCCTCTGAGCAAAATTACCGGTCTTTCACGCCCAATATAGAATGGGACGTTAAGGACCACAGCAGTTAAAGAGCTTCTATAAAAAAACTCAATTTTAATTTTTAATCATAATAATTGCTAGTAATTCATTCTCATCCCTTTGTGCGTAACCCTAGAAAGTTGGTAATGTTATGGATTTTGTTGCGATAATAATTTTGGAGAAGGAAGTACAAGATGGGTAATTTTAGATGTTTTTCTTTTTCTACCATCTATCTATAGTATATAAGAGGAAGTATTGTATTGCATCCATACATTTCATATGGAGATTTCGCCTTAAATAGACGTTTTGTGATCATTGAACCCTAAAAAGGCATTTTTACTTTCTCTGTTACAAATTTAAGTAGGCGAAGTATTGTATTAGATGCCGATATTTCACTGGAAATATTTGTTTTAAGGTCCCCTCAATAATAACATTTTTTGAAAAGGGCCCGCGCGTGCGTGTGAGTAATATAAGTCAAAAACGAAAAGTCGCATCAACACCAAACTTCGTATTTAAGTTCAATTCATTCCAAAGATTCGACACAATATTTAAAAAAAATCCCCCTATCCCAAACTATCCTGGCATAGAGGTGGCATCTTAACTACCTCTCCATTTCAATAGCTTATATCGTGCATTGTTTAGTTTGTGTATGCTATATTATTTTTAGACTAGTCACAGAGAACTGATACCGACTGGGTTGAGTCAAAAGTTGAAGGTGGAAATCTTACGAAGGGAAAATACTATGGAGATATAGGGAAATGGGTCAGTTTTTGTGCAGGACGCTATACTTGGTAAAGAAAGAAAATATCTAACAAGCAGTTGGACTGGGAAGGAAACATAGCTGTGATACACACCTCGCTGTATTGCCAATCGTTCAGGTATGCAGTGTGGACCATTTAAGTTGAGAATGTACAGTATCTCCAAAACTAAGCATTCTAGAAAGAAATATCTTAAAAAACGTTGCTTGATATTATGGGGGAAAGTAAATGCCATTAGTCGTTATTTCTTTGGAGGACTTATGATGATCATTTCAGGGTAATTTTTTCTAAAATGGAATCTACATTTTGTATGTTTTTTCTATTAGAAAATGGTTTATAAAAAGCTGTTTATTTTGTGTTGAGGAAAAAGGGGAAAAAATAAAAAAATCTAATGTGTTACGCTCACATGACTTTCTCTACTCTTGTACAAACTATTATTACAAACTCTTATTCTCAATCTATTTCATATTAATCGAGATAAACATTTGCAGAAACGATCTTTTAACGTGCAAAGAGAATTACATTTTACACATAGCGACCTGTTCTAAAAATATTTGACTTTCGCTTAAGGCATACTATGTTACCGTTGTTTTGTATTTGCAAGGGCAATATAGAAATACAGTAGCCTTTAAGCACATACATATCTCTTAATAGCTGGTTGCTAGGTGCAGCACCATTCTCTTTGCCACAGATTATTGCTCTTTGCATATCCAAGACAAAAAAATGGATAACGAATTCCCATTTGAGAAAATAAGCATTGAAAATTTAAGGGAATAACAAGCAATATGTCGAAAATGGTTTACTCAACAAAATACTGTATATGACATAAATTGTGTATTTTAACGCGATCTACATTTTTTGTGTAGTAAAATTTTGTCCATCTCTTATGGTTTAGCAGTTATGCAAAAGTCGTACACAATGAAGAATGCTTTTGGAGACATTCCCAAAAACTTCAAGATATACACTTTATTTGTTATAAAAATATCTTAAACATATGATATTTTAATCAAAATCCTTGGAGCCATTTTTGAGAAAATTAAAATTTTCGAAAAATGTTCCATGTAAAGGGTAATCTGGGGTGGGGGATTTTCTTGAAAACCTTCGTGTCGCACCTCTGGAAGATACTAAACCTAAATACCAAGTTTGGTGTTTATCCGACTGTTCGTTTCTGAGTTATGCTGTTCACAGACAGACAAATCATGTATTTCCGGTGAAATCTCGGTATCGAATTTTTGGGTGGAATACAATACTTCCCCTACTTACTTTACGTAGTAGAGAAAGTAAAAATAAAAAACCTTGATTCTCAATTACGAACCGTAACTTGACCCTAAAATGACGATCCATTGACGGTCCAACCGTTCACTGCGCTCTTCGTGCACAGCCATTCAGAATTTTCGTTGTTATTCAGCTTTACACAAATGTTGCTTGGTTTTTTATGAGGAGTGAGAAAACAACATAAAACCTAAAATGATCATCACCACGTCCTCCAAATAAAACTACTAATGGCATTTACTAACCCTCATAATATCAAACAACTTTTATCAAAGGCATTTCTTTCTACAACGCTTAGTTTTGGAGATATTGTACAGTCTCAATTTAAATCTTTCACTCTGAATACTACCCTTGCATAGCTAATACTTTGTTTTACAAATATAAAAGGATCACCCTTTGTTTTAATACGAAAGTAATATCCTACTTAAAACGATAGCAGGAACCGCAAAACCTTTCCCAATATTGTAATAACAAATTATAGTCTGATCTCACATCAAAACCTCTCGAGTCACAAATGTATAACAATGAGAATCTATTTGACACAGGAAACTCCTTTTGGCTAATGCAGCACATGGCACTCAGTGGTACCACTTGTTTGTGATTCAAGTAGTTATCGAAACCAACGGCTATCAGCCTGTGCTCCACGAAGTCCTAATGGTTCTTCATGCCTTCCTAGGGTCACTTCTTGAATCGAATTGAAGAATAAGAAACAAAAAGTAGAATGAAAATAACAAATTGGAAATTACATTCTGAGCAAAAGTTTGTAAAGTTTAATTTCGTGCCTTCTCTAGCAGGAGACAATAGATTATTTTATTGTCAGTAGCACTGCGGTGGCCTGTTGTTTCGAATAGTTTCTCCCTATTGTCGAGAATGCCTGGAATCCGAGCGTAACTTCTCGAAACTTACTCCCACATTAATAGAGGTTGGAATTAAAACCAATTAATAAAAAATTTCCTTAGAAAGTTTTGTCTCGAAGAGCTCTATTAAATTATGCCCCATTTGATCTCCATTCCCATTTGGAATCTTAAAGGGATACAACACTGATCCCACTTCCATTATGATGGTTTGATGAAATCAAGCTCAAATGAAAGCTCATATAGGCTTTAGTTATATTTTTGTCTCGAAAACATGAATAACCTAATTTCCGAAATAAACGACTGCTACTGTGGTTCACTCTGTATAAATTATGTTAGTTATATTATTGATAAACTTTGGTTTTCTCTAGTATTAAATAGGCACAAACTAAGCTTAAATCATTAATTTGCATTAAAATAATGCCTTCAGTCAATAAATTTATTATATCTGAATGCTTTCCTTATGATCTATTCCATCTTCCTCCACTCCTAACATTAAATGAATGATGAATGACCTCGATCAAACTAGGATCTTTTGTACTTACCATCCCCAGGAGAAGCGGATGAGATGAAGGAACTGCAGGAGCCTGTAGGCTGGAGACCCACAGAGGTCCCTAACGATTCCAAGCTTGATAACCTCGTAACATGGGCTGGATGCTCAGAGAAGGCTTCCCTCTGGCGGAAGCAGGCAGAACTGGACCAACCTGAGGCAGCTCAGAGAAGGCCACCATAACCTGAAACATGAAAGGGGAAGCGACATTATAAGGAATGAAAAAAAATTCTTGGCAGAAGAGAAATCGCTCCAGGATTCGCCTTGCCAAAGGGATCTGCCTCAGGAATCGAACCTAGGACCTCCCGAATGCGAGCTTGGCGTGTTACCACAGGGTCATCTCGCTCGGTACCGTAACATTAAGTCGTAACTAAGACATAGGGTAAACCTATAAGAGGCTCCGCCATAGAAGTTGTTCCCAAAAAGGATCTCGGCGAGTCAAAGAGGTTGGGAACCCCTGCCTTGAACGACGGAAGAAAGCACACCAATTCAAAGCGTCTGCAAGCAAACAGGTGCCATGTATGGGTTCCTTATATCGAAACATCCAGTCAGCATCCCTGAAAACCTCTGCTGGAGCTCATATCCGTTTACTGATGTAGTAAAATGTCAATATTGACACTTACATTACAGCAAATATCTAAGGTTTCTTTAGTGCAGCATTTTCGTTATATATTACCGTCATTTTAATTGACTTTTGCAGGAGTATGAACTAGAGATACGCAAAATGTGAAATTACATATACTAAACTATGCTTGCTACCATGGGAACTGGTATTATAATCTTTTGTAATCTGTGCAGTTCAATACAACTGACAAAAAGGTCATATTTTATAATATTTTGGTAAAATCTTTGTTTTATGAAAATCTTCACATTTCTTCATATTTTGCAAGACTTATGATCTTTTCCTTTTAAAATAATTTCCAGTCGCAATGAACCGGACTTTCTAGGTATTGTATTTGGGCAGTTTCTGTAAAGCACATTTATAAAACCCAAGTTACTCTTTCAAGGAACACGCACCAATGTATCCAACAAATCAGGTACAGTTGAGAAAATACAGCATTTCCTCTGTGACGTCACGCGCAAAATTAAAATGCCCAATATTCTTGCCAACTAGTGCTTTTCTAGGTTGGGTTTCACGAAGATTAATATCCGTACACTCCAGGCAATTTGATGAATTTTATTTGATATTTTAGTAAATATTAAATACGGGCAAAAGTCTACAAAACCGATTTATTTTAAACTAATGACTACCTTAAGTATAAGTTGTTTGGTTTTAAAATGTATACCTCATAATATTTTTGGATATTTTTATTGATAATTTCATATTTTGGCAAATGTTCATGCTTCTCTTGTAACAACCCAATGAATTAAAGCGTGTCATACATATTCCTAAATGTCTCACTAATCTAAAAAGGGAGCAGATGTGTTTTCTTTTAGCACAGTGTTTCCCAAATTTTATCAGTTGGTAGCACCCTTTTTAGGTTTTGCAGTTCCCACTGAACCTACCAATGGCGGTTGTGGCATAAGGGCACAAGAGAACGTGAACACCACAAATTTTCACACCTTGCAGATGTATTAGTCATTACTTTCTCTACTACGTATAGTAAATAAGGGAAGTATTGTATTCCACCCAAAAATTCGATAACGAGATTTCACCGGAAATACATGTTTTGAGGTATCTTGAGTCCAAATAAAGCATTTACAGAAAGAGGTCGTTGTGTGTGTTGTGAACAGCATAACCCAAAAACGAAAAGTCGGATAAATATCAAACTTGGAACTTAGATTGAGTATTTTTCAAAAGGTGCGACACGAAAATCCCCCAAACTCAGATTACCCTTTGCATGGAACATTTTTCGAAAATTTTGATTTTCTCAAAAATGGCTCTAACAAATTTTATTAAAATATAATATGTTTAAGTTATTTTGGTGTCAAGTAAAATGTATATGATGAATTTTATGGAAATGTCCCCAAAGTGCTCTTCATTCTGAATGACCTTTGCATAACGGTAAACCGTAAAATTTAGAGAAATGTTTACTACACAAAAAATATAGATCTCGCTAAAATACATAATTTATGTAACATACATTTTTTTTTGTCCAGCGAACCATTTCCGAGATATTACTTGTTATTTGTTTGAATTTTCCAATACTCGTATTTTTTCTCAAATGAGAACTCCTTATTCATTTTTTATGTCCTGGACATAAATGGAATGGAATACTCCACATAGCAACCAGCTCTTAAAATATTTGACTATAGCTTAAAGCCTACCATATTATCCTTGCACCACAAGAAAATTAGCCAAAAGGTTGCAAAAGTTCATCTCGATTAGCATGAAGTAAGTGGAGAATAACGTTTGTAAAAGTAGTTTGTACAAGAGTACAAAGTATAAAGTAGAGAAAGTCATGTGAGTGTAACATCAGATATTTTTCTATAGAGTTATCTATTTCCGAGATATTCCTTGTTATTGGTTTTCTAAAAAGGGAAGTTGTTAGTGTTTTTATTGTTCTCCCGGCGATACAAAGAAAAAGGAATTTCAAAGTCACCACATAGTAACCAGCTCATAAAGGATTTTGCCATAGCTTAAGCCTACTCTCTTTCCCTAATTCCTTTGTACTTAAAAGGAAATATGTAATAAAGCTATTTGTGCAAATGGTTTTCGATTAACATGATTTAATTAGAAAAATAAGCTTTTATAAGAATAGTTTGGACAAAAGTAAGCAGAGAAAGTTATTGTTATAAAGTGTATATCCAAAATTATATTTTTGGAGCAATGTTTGAGAAAATATATAATAAAAGTTTTTCTATGTAAAGAGTAGTTTGGCTAGATGGACTTTCTTGAAAATTTCGTGAACATAAATACTTCTGTAGCAGTGGTATTTTGAGCAAGTTTGGTATTTATCTAACTTTACGTTTTTAAGTTATGCTGTTCACAGAACACACTTTTAACTTTTTCTACAAATGCTTTTGTTTTGGATTCAGGGTGCCTCAAAACATGTATTTTCGGTGAAATATCGATATTGGATTTGTGGTGGAATGCCATAGTTCTATTCTTTAGGTACGTGGTAGGGAAATTGAAAGAATGAATGTTTTTAAAAGCAATTTAAGCGTGACAGACTTTAAATATAGCGTGCTTTGTGACATTTCAATGCGATTCGTCTCAGTATGATATAATCGCTAGATACCTAACCACCCTATCTCGAACGTGATCCCCTCCAGTTAAGATGTGTATCTGGAACATCCCGCAATGTTTCGCTGCAAGCGAGGTGCGGGAGCTCAGAGACCAGTCCTTTTCACGCCTTAAAAGTACTAAATTTGCAAGAGCGTCATGTTTGCTGAGATTTTTCTTGTCGTATCTGCTTAAAGTCGTGTGTTTTATTTTCAGCGGCGCGGCGTGCAGGCAGGCGTTCCTGGCCTCGGGAACCATCGCTGCGGTCGTAAATTATTTTAATAAGGGGGTAAGAGTCCGCCGTGTTGTTGCATTACAAAGATTCGTGATAAATGGCTGCTGCAACCGTTGTTGCTGCACTACCTGCAATCTTATTCTTTATTTGTGTGCTGTAGAGCATGTAGAAATATAACGCTTTAAAATCTCTGTGCTCTGGTGTAAGTTATGTACATAACATAAAGTGAATATATTTCATCCTCTGTGTGGACTCATAAATGTAACCTTTGCTGTAACACCACGTCAATGCTTTCATGTGGAAGAGAAGGTCACCGAATAACAAGAGACTAATATGTAGCAATTTCATGCATTTCTATCCTTATTATCATTTATATCTAAATGACAAATTATCCTGATGATAATACGTACAAAAGTATCCGGAAACCTGGCTGAAAATGACGTACAGGTTCCTAGCGCCCTCCATCGGTAATGCTGGAAGTCAGTATGGTGTTGGCCCACCCTTAGCCTTGATGACGGCGTTCACTCTCGCAGGTATACTTTCAATCAGGTGCTGGGAGGTTTCTTGGGGAATGGCAGCCCATTCTTCACGGAGTGCGGAACTGAGGAGAGGTATCGATGTAGGTCGGTGAGGCCTGGCACGAAGTCGGCGTTCCAAAACATTCCAAATGTGTTTTATAGGATTCAAGTCAGGACTCTGTGCAGACCAGTCCATTACAGGGAGGTTATTGTCGTGTAACCATTCCGCCACAGCCCGTGCAGTATGAGCAGGTGCTCGATCGTGTTGAGAGATGCAATCGCCATCCCCGAATTGCTCTTCAACAGTGGGCAGCAAGAAGGTGCTTAAAATATCAATGTAGGTCTGCGCTGTGATCGTGCCACGCAAAACAACAAGGGGTGCAAGGCCCCCCCCCCAGGTAAAACACGGCCACACCATAACACCACCACCTGTTGACACTACACACGCTGGCAAATGACGTCCACAGCGCATTCACCATACCCACACCCTGCCATCGGATCGCAACATTGTGTACCGTAATTCGTCACCCTACACAACGTTTTCCACTGTTCAATCGTGTAATGTTGACGCTCCTTACACCAAGCGAGGCGTCGTTTGGCATTTTCCTGCGTGATGTGTGGCTTATGAGCAGCCGCTCGACCATGTAATCCAAGGTTTCTCACCTCACGCCTAACTGTCATAGTACTTGGAGTGGATCCTGATGCGCTTTAAAACAATAAATGATAATACTTCTCCCCTACATTCATTTTTTTATTCTTATCATTTCTTCTTCTATTCGTTTAAGGAGAGAGAAGGTGTACCTGCTAGTATTGGCGGATTGTACGAGGATCATTTTAGGTGATAACCGATTGTGCATTGTTCGTGCAGGGTGTCGCGCAACGCCGATTCAAAGTCAGCCACCCTCGGCCGGTCCCCCACTACTCTGCCAGTAAGTTTCAAATCTCTGTCTGTCTTGGTTAGTTAGTTGTGCTGCTTATTTGCCGCCATGTCAGTTAATAAATCCTGCTGACTATGAGGTGCGTTCCGTCATTCAGTTTTTAAACGCAGAAAAGGTCCGTCTTACTGAAATTTATCGACGAATTGTTGTAGTGCATGAGAAAGGTGTGATGAATGATGGAAACTGTTCGATAAAGAAAGGACGAACGTTGATGTTGAGGATCGATCTGGACGGCCTACTGTCATCAATGAAGAGCTGAAACAAAAAGTTGATGAGAAGATTCGTGAAAACGGCGCTTCATCAAAAGTCCCCTCAAGTTTCAAGATCAGTAATTTATGCAGTTATTACTGGCAAACTTCAACACAAAAAAGTGTACAAGATGGATTGGCGGTAGAGTTCTGTGATGACGGTATCCAAAAGCTGGTCCACTACTGAACAAGTGTTTAGACATTAATGGTGACTATGTACAAACATAAAATAATGTTCATATTTTCATTTCCCGTAAACGTTAAATAAAATATTTCGTGTGCTATAACAAAACGGTTCTTACTAAAATTCTGATGTGATACATTCGCATGACTTTCTCTACCCTCTATCGTTTATTAGGGGTACACAAATTATTCTTACTCGAGCTTATTTTTCTGTGTACTACATTTTAATCCGAATAAACCTTTGGTGAAACAGCTACATTACACATTCCGTTATGGATGCAAGGAGAAGAGCGATAGGCAAATGTTCAAGAACTGGACGCTATATGCTGGCTTTAAAATTACATACTGTTTCCATACAATTGCAATGGTAGTTGAATCAAAATACCATTTTTTAGAAAATCAAAAATTTTTAAAAGTATTCCATGGAGGGATTTTGTAGGAAATCTTCGTGTCGCAACTTTGGAAGATATTAAACCTACGCACTAAGTTTGGTATTTATCAGACTTTTTAGTTATGCTGTTCACAACACAGACAGACACACACACGGACATATTTCGAAAAATGTTTTTTTTGGATCCCAAGACGCTTCAAAACGTTTATTTCCGGTTTAATCTCGGTATCGAATTTTTGGGTGGAATGCAATACTTCCCCTACTTACTATACGTAGTAGAGAAAGTAAAAAACGACCGTCGTATATTATTTTAAACTAAAGTGTTCAACTTCTATTAATTTAGTTTAAAATATTTACTTGTTTCTGTTTGGAATAAAAACTAAAATTGTATGCGTTTTGCTACAAAAAAGGGGCAAAAACAGGTTGCTCAGTGCTGTGGAGATCATAATTTTATAAGGCTCGGAGCAAAAAAAGGCACTTTGTCCCAGTGTAATTATCTCGTCGAATACAACTCCTAAAAGCTAATGGTTTCCCTTTGTTAATTTAATTTTGTTTGCAAGCTCATGTGTGCCTGGACTCAAAACAATTATTATACAACAAACATTCCTTGCTCAATTAAATTACTGTAATACTATCACCACCTATTATATCACTAAAGATAATTAACTCCATTATGTTTCTTATTAACATATACGTATTTTACCTGAATATTTATTACGATTTTCCAATTATATAAAATTCAATCAGAACAATTAGGACCACAAAGGATATTTACAGAAAAAACAAACAAAAAAGTACATATTATTCACCATGCTTTTATCTGAATTATATTTTCATTAAAGTAGTTAAACGACGTTTCGAGCTAAAAATATAAAATATATTTTTCTTGTAAATGAAGAAATTTCCTGAAAATGTTGCCTTCCATTCATTAAATATGGCAGAAAGCATGACATTTTGTTTTCACTTTTTCTACCATGTACTGTAAGTAGATGAAGAATTGTCTTCCGCCCAAGCATTCGATGTCGAAACTACAAAGAATACAAATTTTGAGGTTCCTGAACCCAAGAAAATAATTAATTTTCTCTCCTATAGTAAGTAGTAGTAGTAGCATTATATTCCGCTCAAAAATTCGATTACAAGATTTTGACAGAAATACACGTTTTTGAGGTCTTCTGCACAGAAAAAAATCGTTTTTACATACCTATAAGATAGCTTAGTTTATACAACGGAGGGGACATTTGCTCACTGCGCTAACATTCCCCCGAGGGAAGCGATGAAGAAGAAACTACAGAAGGCTACAGGCCGTAGGCAGACAGGCCACAGAGACGCGCGGAAGTCGCTAACGGTTCCAGACTCGAAGGCCCTTGCTACTGCTGGAGCTGCCTAGAGAGGGTGATGAACGACCAGTAGTCCTCTGGTGTCCACTGGAAGTACTCTCGCCATCTCCCCGGCACCACCATAAGACAGGAAACTTAGAAGCATGCCTGAAAGATGAGAAAGAAACGAAATGAATGGGAAATGATGGAAATGAAATCGCGCCAGATGAGGAATCACCGCACTATTCGCCTACCGACCAGAGAAAACCACAAAAAGTCCAAGAGGTCAGAGTGGGCGGTTAACGGAAGTCATCCCGAATGCGAACTTCACACATTGCCGTTGAACGTATTTAGGTTTTAAAACTTCCAAAGTCGAAAAACGAAGATTTTTAACAAAATTACTCCATCCTAAATTACCCTTTACATGGAATACTTTTAGAAATGTTTTATTGTCTAAAAATGGTATTTTGATTAAAATACCATTGCGATTGTATGGAAACAGTATGGAATTTATAAGGCCAGCATGTAGCGTCCAGTTCTTAAAACATTTGACTATCATTGTTCTCTTTTATCTATAACCAAATGTGTAATGTAGCTATTTCTGCAAAGGTTAATTAGGATTAGAATGTAGAAAATAGAAAAATAAACTTGAGTAAGAATAATTTGTGTACCCTCTAATAAAGGATAGAGAAAGTCATGTGAATGTATCACAGCAGAATTTTACTAAGAACTGTTTTGTTATAGCACACGAAATATTTTATTTATAAATATAACTTTTACAGGAAATGAAAATATGGACATTATTTTATGTTTGTACATAGTCACCATTAACGTCTAAACACTTGTTCAGTTACCTATGGTAAGTAGAGGAAGTATTGTATTACACAGCCCAGATTTTACCTGGAAATACACATTTTGAGACTCCCTGAATCCAAAAAGAGCAACTTTAGAAAAAGTTGCATGTGTCTGTGTGTGTCTACGTATAACTCAAACGAAAAGCTGGTTAAATACCAAATTTAAAATTTAAATTCAGCAGTTTCCTAGGATGAGACTTGAAGATTTTTCAAGAAAATTCCCTCAATCTAACTACCAACTTTTCTAAAACTTTAATTTTCTGAAAATGGCTACCGATTTTTATTAAAATACTAAGATATTTTGGGACAAATTAAATACATATTTGAATTTTCTGGAATAGTCTGCGAGTTCCTCTTCATTTTGAATGACTTTCGCTTAACTGGTAAACCGTAGGAAATAATTTTACTACACAAAAATGTAGATCTAGTTATAGCAAACAATTTTGTCAAATACATTTTTTGTGAAGTTAAGCATTTCTGAGATAGTTTTTGTTATTGGTTTGAATTTTCAGATACATTTCTCAAATGGGAAGTCGTTATTCTTTCTTTTTTACTTTCTCTACTACGTATAGTAAGTAGGGGAAGTATTGTATTCCACCCAAAAATTCGATACCGAGATTTCACTGGAAATACATGTTTTGAGACGCCCTGAATAAAAAAAAACATTTTTGGAAACGTGTCCGTATGTGTGTGTGTGTGTGTGTGTGTGTGTGTGTGTGTGTGAACGGCATAACTCAGAAACGAACCGTCGGATAAACACCAAACTTGGTATTTAGGTTCAATATCTTCAGAGATGCGACACGAAGGTTTTCAAGAAAATCCCCCACCCCAGACTAACCTTTACATGAAACATTTTTCGAAAATTTCAATTTTCTCAAAAATGGCTCTAACAATTTTGATTAAAATATCATATGTTTAAGATATTGTCATGAAAATTGAAATGTATATCTCGAATTTTCTGGAAATGTCTCCAAAAGTATTCTTCATTGGGAACGACTTTTGCATAACTGGTAAACCATAAGAGATAGACATAATTTTACTACACAAAAAATGTAGATCGCGTTAAATACACAATTTATGTCATATACATTTGTTTTGTTGAGTGAACCGTTTTCGAGATATTGATTGTTATTCCCCTAAATTTTCCAATACCT
Source organism: Deroplatys truncata (assembly GCA_030765065.1). Taxonomy (NCBI): domain Eukaryota; kingdom Metazoa; phylum Arthropoda; class Insecta; order Mantodea; family Mantidae; genus Deroplatys; species Deroplatys truncata. The sequence goes on along the minus strand of CM060984.1, from coordinate 64,818,910 downwards.
ATATTTTTTCTCAAATTCGTTATTCATTTTTTTATATCTTGGACATGCAAAGAGAATGATGCGCCACATAGCAACCAGCGCTTAAAATATTTGACTAAAATCTACCATATTCCCGTTGCATCTACAAGAAAATTAGCAACAAGATTGACATCTTGATATCTGGATTAACATGAAGCACATGGAGAATAAGCGTTTGTAAAAATAGTTTGTACAAGAGTAGAGAAAGTCATGTGAGTGTAACACATCAGATTTTTTCTGTTTGTTTTCTCCCTCATGATCATGTAAAGAGCATGGAATTTCACAATCATCACATAGAACACGCTCTAAAATTCTGACTATCGCTTTATCTACTGCATTCTACGATTTGTAAAGCTGAATTGAACGTTTATCTGCATTGACAAGAAGTACCTAGAATAGTAGGCTTCTGTAAGAACATTTTGTAGGAGAGTGAGCAGAGCATCAGATTTTTAGAAATAGTCAAGGTTTGTGTGTGCGTGTGTGTTTATGAACAGAGGCTCTTAAAAGCGAGATAAATACAAAACCTTTTGTATTTAATTCACTAGCCTCCAAGGATGCGATAAGAACATTTTCAAGAATATTTACCCACCCCAAGCTACCTTTACATGGAACATTTTTCGTAACCTTTTATTTTTTCAAAAAATGTTCTACGGGTTTTGATTAAAACATGTATACGTAAGATATTAATATGATAAATAAACTTAATGACTTCAATTTTCGGGGATTAGTCTGTGAAGTCCTCTTCTTTCGGAATGAATTTTCTGCAAGAAAATGTACATCTCTCTAAGATATACAATTCTTTGCAAAAAAAACTTTTGTGCCACCAAACATTTCCAATACTTCCCTTGTCATTGGTTTGAATTTTTTCAATTGTCATTTTTTAAAGCAACATTCGGTCATTTCTCGCGACGTAATGGAAACGGAATGGAATTTCAAGGACAGCATATAGAGACTCAGATTTGATTTATCGTCCTCTGTTGTGTAGTGGTTAGAATGCTAGCCTCTAGTTCCCGAGGTCGCAGTTCAAACCTGGCGAAAGGATATGGATTTTTTGGGGGGGGGGGCGCCGTAAAAATCCTTAGCATGGCTTTCTTCGGAAGGGAAGTAAAACCGGTGGTCCCGTGTCGTAGATTTACGGCACGCACAAGAACCTCAAGCCTGATAAAGAGACCTCTGAGCAAAATTACCGGTCTTTCACGTCCAATATAGAATGGAACGCTAAGGACCACAGCAGTTTAAGAGGATCCATAAATAAAACACACTTTAATTTAATTTTAATTTATCCACTTTTGACATTTGACTATCGCGACTCCTGTATTGCTTTTACAACTACAACGAACTGTGAAATGAAACCATTTCTGGAAATGTTTGTGTTACTTAAAGAGATAGAAAAATAAAACTTTTGTAATAATTCATAGAAGAGCCATTAAAATAAACCATATTGGGTAGAGAAAGTCACGTGAATGTAACACATCAGTTGTTTTTTAATTGATACGGTGGTGTCATTGAGTTTTGCAGGCCTGATTCAGCTTTACAATGTATGATATTTTGTATTCCTTCTCTCTCTATCTCCCTCTACATCATCCTCCATGTTAGCGTCTAGTTTCCGAGGTCGCAGGTTCAAACCCGGCGAAGGGTGATATATTTTTTTCGAGCGTAAAAATCCTAGCATGACTTCCTTCGGAAGGGAAGTAAAGCCGGTGATATCATGTTGTAGATTTACGGCACGTAAAATAACCTCAAGCCTGATAAAAAGGCCTCTGAGCAAAATTACCGGTCTTTCAAGCCCAACATAGAATCGGAAGCTAAGGACCACAGCAGTTAAAGAGCATCCATAAATAAAACACAATTTAGTTTAGTTTTTAATTTATCCACTTTTGGCATTGGACTATCGCGGCTCCTGTATTCTTTTTGTGACTACAACGAAATGTGCAATTAAACCATTTCTGCAAATGTTTATCTCGATTAACTTAAACCAGAGAGAAAAATACAACTTTTGTAAGAATTCGTTGCAGAGGAGGTATTAAAATAAACGATATTGGGTAGAGAAAGTCACGTGAATATAACACATCAGTTGTTTTTTAATTGATACGGTGGTGCCATTGAATTTTCCAGCTGTGATTTAGATTTGCAATCTATATTTTGTACTCCCTCTCTTTCTATCTCTCGCTCCCTATCGCATATACATATACAGGGTGGACCACTTAAGTTGAGACTGTACAATATCTCCAAAACTAAGCGTTATAGAAAGAAATCTGTTTGGTAAAAGTTGTTTGATATTATAGGGAAAGTAAACTTCATTAGTCGTGTTTTGTTTGGAGAAAGTTGTGATTGTCATTTAGAGCTAATTTTAATTGCCCTTAACTGTAGGTTCCCATTTTAAAAAATCTGATGTGTTACACTCGCATGACTTTCTCTACTCTTGTACAAACTATTTTTACAAACGCTTATTCTCCATCCACTTCATGTTAATCCAGACAAACTTATTGCAGACTCTATCTTATTGCTTATTTTCTTGTAGATGTAAGGGGAATATACATTTACAAGGGCAATATAGAAATACAGTAGCCTTTAAGCACATACATATCTCTTAATAGCTGGTTGCTAGGTGCAGCACCATTCCCTTTGCCACAGATTAGTACTCTTTGCATATCCAAGACAAAAATATGAATAACGAATTCCCATTTGAGAAAAGTATTGAAAAATTAAAGGGAATAACAAGTAATATCTCGAAAATGGTTCACTCAACATAAAAAATGTATATGATATAAATTGTGTATTTTAACGCGTACTTCATTTTTGTGTAGTAAAATTTTGTCTATCTCTTATGGTTTACCAGTTATGCAAAAGCCGTTCACAATAAGGAATACTTTTGGAGACATTCCCAGGAAATTCAAGATATACATTGTATTTGTCATAAAAATATCTTAAACATATGACATTTTAATCAAAATCGTTAGAGCCATTTTTGAGAAAATTAAAATTTTCGAAAAATGTTCCATGTAAAGGGTAGTCTGGGGTGGGGGGATTTTCTTGAAAACCTTCGTGTCGCATCCTTTGAAGATACTGAACCCAAATACCAAGTTAGGTGTATATCCGACTGTTCGTTTCTGAGTTATGCTGTTCACAAACACACACACACAGACAGACACACAGACACACACACGGACATGTTTCCAAAAATGCTTTTTTTGGATTCAGGGGTCTCAAAACATGTATTTCCGGTGAAATCTCGGTATCGAATTTTTGGGTGGAATACAATACTTCCCCTACTTACTATACGTAGTAGAGAAAGTAAAAATGAACAACGAATTCCCATTTTAGAAAATACGTATTGAAAGCTTTAAGGGAATAACAAGCAATATCTCGAAAATGGTTCACTCAACAACAAAAATGTATATGGCATAAATTGTGTATTTTAACGCGATCCACATTTTTTGTATAGCAAACGTTTGTCTGTCTCTTATGGTTTACCAGTTATGCAAAAGTTGTTCACAATGAAGAATACTTTTGGAGACATTCCCAGAAAATTCAAGATATACATATTATTTGTCATGAAAATATATTAAACATATGATATTTTAATCAAAATCGTTAGAGCCATTTTTGAGAAAGTTAAATTTTTCGAAAAATGTTCCATGTAAAGGGTAATCTGGGATGGGGGGATTTTCTTGAAAACCTTCGTGTCGCATCTCTGAAAGATACTAAACCTAAATACCAAGTTTGGTGTTTATTCGACTGTTCGTTTCTGAGTTATGCTGTTCACAGACACATAGACACACACACACGGACATGTTTCCAAAAATGCTTTTTTTTTGGATTCAGGGGATCTCAAAACTTGTATTTCCGGCAAAATCTCGGTATCGAATTTTTGGGTGGAATACAATACTTCCCCTGCTTACTATACGTAGTAGAGAAAGTAAAAATTAAATTGACGTTATATATATATATATATATATATATATATATATATATATATATACAGACGCGCAACCCACAAAAACGCGTGCCTATGTACAAAACTTTATCACAGATCTGATAGTAATAGTGAAATACCAATATCAAATTATTAGACCGACTGGAACACACTTTCTCTCGTAAGCATAGCCGAAGCACAAACAGTGACACTGTACAGAATGAAGGGTGAATATTTGCCGGGGAAGGTCCATCTTTAGCTGTAAGGGACATTACTGGTGTGGAAGAGTGAACTGAAGCGAGATAAAAGATGATGGTCCTGTCCAAGATGACAGCTCCTCTTCCTTCACCAGCATGAATTCGGAAATCTCCTCGTCTGGGCGAGAGATCCAAGTGGCCCTGGTTACCAACCATTTCTACAGGACGTTCGAAAAGAGGTCCCTGTTAACTGCAAATACCTGTGATTTACAGTCGATTTCGTTATCAACGAAGGGCTAAATTGATATCGAGATTTCACCGCAAGTGCATCCTTTGAGGCCCCCTGAATAAAAAAAAACATGTTTAGAAAAATGCCCTGTGTCTATGAGTGTGTTGAACAGCATAATTCAAAAACGGAATGTCGGATAAACAACAAATTTGGTATTTAAAGCCCACTACCTTCTAAAAAATATCACACGAAGATTTTCAAGAAATTTCCGCCACCCCAAACTATCCTTTATATGAAACATGTTTCGTATTCTTTTATATTCGGAAAAATGGCTTTAACGGTTTTGATTAAAATACCGTATATTTAACATATTAACATAACAAATAATGAATATATCTTAATTTTCCCAAAGTCCTTTCCTCTTCATTCGGAAGGAAGTACATATAATCTTGCATAACTGGTAAATTTTAAGCGATAGACGTAAAGGCACTGCATAAAAAATGTAGATCTGTTTGAAACGCACAATTGATTACAAATAGCTTCTTTTTAGCATCAGCCATTTCCGAGATATTCGTTATTAATATGCGAATCGTTCAAAACTTAGTATTTCTTTGCTACTCCTATCCTATTTCTCTTATGTCATTTTAAAGCCAGCGATAGCGTCCAAATCTGAAACATATTACTATCGCTATTTCCATTGTATCTATAGTAAAATGGCTTAAACGGTTTTGATTAAAATACCGTATTTTAAATATATTAACATAACATGTATATCTTAATTTTCTCATAATTTCTTGTGAAGTCGCCTTCATTCGGAAAGAAATCTGTATAATCTTGCATAACTGATAAAGGTTAAGCGATAGACGAAAACGTTCTGCACAGAAAAATGTAGACCTCTCTGAAACACACAATTTAGTCCAAATAACTATTTTGTAGCATCAGCATTTCCGAGATATTCGTTATTAATAGGCGAATTGTTCGACACTTAGTCTTTCTTTGCTAGACCTGTCGCTATTTCTCGCGTTGTCATGGAAAGAGTATAGAATTTTAAGGTCAGCATATAAGGTCCAGTTCTAAAACATTTAATTATGGCTATTCCCTTTGTATCTAAATCAAATGCGTAATGTAGCTATTTCCAATAACGTTTCTCTCAATTAAATGAAATAGAAAAACAAATGTTCGTAAGAAGAATTTATATACCCAGTATTAGCCTAGAGGATAGGAAAAGTCATGTGAATGTAACACATCAGATTTTTAATTTTTCTACTGCTTATTTATTGCAGTCCACCCAAAAATTCTATAACGAGATTTTACTACAAATACATTTTTTGAAGTTCATTAAATTGAGAAAAACCATTTTTAGAAAAATGCATGAGTGTGAGTGAGCCTGTCTGTGTCAATGAACACCACAACTCTTCTTCTTCCTAATTTAGGACAATGTCCTGTTTGTTTCAACTGCCTAAGTTTACTGGTGATAAACTCTGTTTCCATCGTGTTGGCGGTCTTCCCAGCGGTCGTGGTGTGTCTGGTTTGAAGTTCATCGGAAGTTTCGGAACCCGATTTTCATCCATTCTATCAACATTCTATTCTCCTACGTTGTGCTCATCTCGTAACGTCTGTAGTTTCACATATTCTCCTTATTTATTCATTGGTCTTTTTTATCATTAGCTGTATATCCTATTATCGATCTTTAGTATTTTCGTTTCATTTGTTCTAGCAAGTTATTATGCTTTCTTGTGTTTGCTCTTGTTTCCGCTGCATATGGAATCACTGATCTGGTTCAAGTTTTATATATTTTGGTTTTTCTCTCTTTGATCCTATATTTATTTCTCCAAATAATGTCTCTTAATGCTCCTGATATCATCGAGACTTTCTTATCTGTGTTTCCCTTCTGTAATTAATCCCTATTGTTAGTAATATTAACACCCAAGTAATTGAAACCTATTGCTTACTGCTAGTTTAATCTAACAGGTCATTTTGATATTGTGAGCGACCTATGTTTTTTCCGTTGATATATGCATATTATATTGTTCACTATAACTCAAAACTAAACTGTGGTTAAATACCAATTTTGTGATAAGATGCGACAAGAAGATTTCCATTCCAAGCTACCCTTTACTTGCAAAATATTTAGTTATTTTTATTTGTCAAAAATGGCTCTAAAGGTTTTGATTAAACCAGCATATGTTTAGGATATTTATATGACAAATAAGATGTATATCTAGATTTGGGAATAGGCTGTGAAGTGCTCTTCTTTCTTAATGACTTTTGTATACCGTAAAATATAGACATAAACTTGCTCACAAAAAATGTAGATGCCATTAGAGAATTTATTGTAATTATAGTTTGTAGAAGAATGAGTACAACGAATCAGATGTTTAATATAGGTAAAACTGTAAAAGGCGCTATTAATACAACTTTATTTTAAAAATTCACATTTCAGTTAGAATAAATACAGTGGCGAAAGCGGATAGGCATCAATGTACATTCATCAATTTTTATTGTGGTACCTTACGATGTGGTGACTTTTGTTCTGAGAGGGAGGGCTGATTTAGGCCCAAATTTCTGTTTTAAACTTGCCACCTAATCGTAATGACATCACAAGGTGTGGGCGCTCTGAGGTGACACCATCTCTTGTTATATATTTTGTCACTGAGGTTCGTTAGTGTTTTAATCAATGAACGGTTTTTGAAAAAAATTATTTTTCCAAATGTATCTACTCCAATATAATATCGGACAGCCCTTAAAACTAGTATCTTTGGGGCGAACATAATCTAAACTTGAAAAATTAGAATCAGACGACTGAAAAATTCAATGCCATTGCCGGGATTTGAACCACGATCTCCCGGTTGCTCTAACCACTGAGCCACCATGGCAACCTGCCACTAGGACATTAAATTCTCCAGCTGACTCATTTTTCCCGGTAAATCACAAGGAGATCTCAAATTCTTTCGAGATGACATACCATTGGTCACGTGTGTAGGACAAGGTTGGAAAGATAGAATCAGACGACTGAAAAATTCAATGCAATCCCACCCCTAATAAATGAGTACGGCAGAGTAAATCGCCATTGGGGTTTTTCGACAAAAATGCCAGTCGCTGGAGAATTTAATGTCCTACCGGTACGTTGTCATGGTAGCTCAGTGGTTAGAGCAACCGGGAGACCGTGGTTCAAATCCCGGCTAAGGCATTGAATGTTTCAGTCGTCCGCTTCTCTTTTTCAGCCTTGTCCTCACACATAGCTAGTGTGAAAGAACATCAATTCATAATCTATACTTGCCTGGGAATGCCGGGAGTCCTTTATGAACCTGGCTGAACATAATTCAATCAATGATGTGGGCGCCTGGACATTAGGGAGCGACTGGCAATCAAGGGGAGGATGACTTGACAAGGGAAGGAGCTGCAACCTGCGTTCATTGGCGTGTTCATTGGCTCTAACTATTCAACGGATATGGACTGCAAAGAGAGAGAAAGGGAGAGAGAGAGAGAGAGAGAGAGAGAGAGGGTACTGGCAGTCAGTTGGTAGCTATACATACTCGAGGAGCTTAGTTATAGTAGAGGTAGCATCAAAGAATTTCTTGCTAAGGACAAAACTCAGTTGGACTGTTTACAGGAAACTGCAAACTTAATGGGCACTTGTGTAAGATAAGTAAACAGGCCGATCCAACTTGCAGAAGATGCAAAAAAGGAGATAAACAACATACCATCTGTTATGCAACTGTGAATCTTTAGCAGTCCATAGGAAGAACTTGAACCTCAGTTTAGAAACTGGCACTCTCTATTAAGGATGCTGGTATTCAACAGATTAACACCAAAGAGTAAGCACAATAGATCAGTCACTGGTTCAGGTGTGCTGGACGCTTGTTACTCGCCCCTCTGTCTTAATCCTAATATTGACATGAATATATTTAATAGAGCCATTTTTTGAATACTCAGTGTATAAAATGTATAAAAATTATCTGGTGTTGCATTCACATATCTAGCTCTACCCACTATCGCTTATGTTTTTATATAGCTTCTATTAACTGTTCTTAAAAATCTTATTACCTTCTCTACTACGTATAGTAAGTAGGGGAAGTATTGCATTCCACCCAAAAATACGATACCGAGATTTCACGGGAAATACATGTTTGAAAGACCCTGAATAAAAAAGCACTTTTAGAAAAACGTTCGTGTATGTGTGTGTGTTGTGTGCCTGTGAACAGCATAACTCAAAACCTAAAAGTCGGATAAATACCAAACTTGGTATTTAGGTTCAAAGACACGACACGAATATGTTCAAGAAAAACGCCCACCCCAGACTACCTTTTACGTGGAATATTTTTTTATAAAATTTTCATTTTTTCAAAAATGGCTGTAACGATTTTGTTTAAAATATCATACATTTAAGATATTTTCATTACAAATGAAACCTATATTTAGTATTTTCTGCAAATGTCTCCAAAAGTTCTCTTCTTTGTGAATGGCTTTTGCATAATTGGTAAACCGTAAGAGAGAGACTAATTTTTCTTCACAAACAATGCAGAGGTCATTAAAATACATAATTTATATCATATACTTTTTTGTGGAGTGAACCATTTCCGAGATATTCCTTGTTATTTGTTTGAAATTTCCAATACTTATACTTTTTCTCAAATGGGAATTCGTTATTCATGTTTTTATGTCCTCGACATGCAAAGGAGAATGAAATGTTCAACATAGCAACCAGTTCTTAAAAGAAGTAGATGGAGAGTAAGCGTTTGTAAAAATAGTTTGTACAAGAGTAGAGAAACTTATGTGATTGTAACACATCAGAATTTTCTTTCTACTTCTTCATTTTAACCTAGATAAACATTTGCGGAAAAGGTTCGTTGTAGATACGAGGGAATGTAAGGAATCCAATTGAGAGAAGATATTTAAAAGCGGGACGCTATATACTGGCCTTGAAAGTGATAGCACTCACAAAAATTGCAAAGTATTGATAAGCTAAAACCAATAACACAGGTAACTCCGAAATGTCTGATGCCACAAAATAGTTATTTTCAGTAAATTGTGTGCATTCAACAGAAACACATTCTTGTGTTGTATATTTTTGTTTGTGTCTTATGATTTATCAGTTATACAGAATTATACGAAATTCACAAGCTATTCCCAGAGAATTTAAGATACACATTTTATTTTTCATGTAAGATACTGAACCTCTATATAATTTTGGTATTTATCCACATTTCGTTTTTGAGTTATGTTGTTCACAAACACATTCCATAAAACTGGTGCTTTTTTTAAAATTCAGGGCGACTCAAAACAATTATATTTTGGCTGAAATCTCGATATCGAATTTTTGGGTGTCCACTCCGTCAAACTAAAACTAGCCGGTCCATTGAGCAGTTAAATTGTTTTTATAAGTCAAGAAGTGCGCGGTTCACAACCGTCAACAACTGTGCGCCGCTTTGGCAATACTAATACAAGCCACAAGGCAGTAATTTGGGCTATCTTCACGCTGCTTGGCGTGGACCAGTGGTCAAGCTATTTAACTTCTATTCAAGCAGTTCGAGTTAGATTCTCCGAAGAAGATTATCTTTCATTTTCTACAACCCAGTTTACTGTAATATAGTTGAATAATAATTCTTGTGTCACTTCAATTTACTTACAAATATAATTACAATAATAGTGAAGTTATAGTTATAAAATTAAACTTAGTATGAAACCTCCTCCCGAAAGATAAATTGTCATAGTTGTCATCTGTTGATATGACGGACTACTAAACAAACATAAAAAAATCTGATACATTACACTCACATGACTTTCTCTACTCTTGTACAAACTATTTTTACAAACGCTTATTCTCCATATGCTTCATGTTAATCGAGATGTTAATCTTATTGTTAATTTTCTTGTAGATACAAGGGGAGTATGGTAGGCTTTAAGCGATAGTCAAATATTTTAAGAGCTGGTTGCTATGTCAAATATTCCATTCTCTTTGCATTACCAGGACAAAAAAAAATGAATAAGGAATTTTAGAAAAAGTGTAAGTATTTGGAAAATTTAAGGGAATAACAAGCAATATCTCGAAAATGGTTCACTCAACAAAAAGAATGTATATGACATAAAATGTGTATTTTAACGCGATATACATTTTTTGTGTAGTAAAAGTTTGTCTATCTCTTATGGTTTACCAGTTATGCAAAAGTCGTTCACAATGAAGAATGCTTTTGGAGACATTCCCAGAAAATTCAAGATATACATTTTATTTGACATGAAAATATCTTAAACATATGATATTTTAATCAAAATCGTTAGAGCCATTTTTGAGAAAATTAAAATTTTCGAAAAGTATTGCATGTAAAGGGTAATCTGGGTTGGGGGGATTTTCTTGAAAACCTTTGTGTCGCATCCCTGGAAGATACTGAACCTAAATACCAAGTTTGGTGTTTATCCGACTGTTCGGTTCTGAGTTATGCTGTTCACAGACACACACACACACACACACACACACACACACACGTTCAGACACACACGGAAATGTTTCCAAAAATGCTTTTTTTGATTCAGTGAGTCTCAAAACATGTATTTCCGGTGAAATCTTGGTATCGAATTTTTGGGTGGAATACAATACTTCCCCTACTTACTATACGTAGTAGAGAAAGTAACAACGTTGAGTAGCTATAGGGAGATTGAAACTTGCAACCGCAGCAACGGTGAACTCACAGTCTACCACTGAACTAAGAGTGCTATAGCAAACATGGCTTTGTAACAAAGTTTAGTCACACTCCACTTGAGAACTACAAATCAATAAAGTGTATTTTCGTTACAAATATTCAGTGTTAAATATATTCTGAAACATCTGCTTGTTAGAAATATTGTATATTAATTATTTTCTTAGAACGTTTTTGTAATTATACAGGGTTGCCTCATAAGTTCGTTCGCTTTTCGCTACGTTTCAAGCACTAAGAACGCCTGGGAACACACCTCACCCGCAGCATAGCTACGACAGTATAGTTGCCGAACTTTCCGTTTATAAACTTTAAACGCAAGGCCGTTAAAAGGATAAATAACTACGTAAGTTAGGTTTTGTAAACAAGCTATTTATTTCCTGCAGTATACACTATTATTGTCGACAATATATTGCCAAGTTCCTGGCTACTGCAGCACGAGCTAAATTGAACTCCAATTGTAATTCGTGGATTGTTGAATATCGTTTCATGAATTTTTTCCGCGTCTGTATCCATTGGCCGTCCAGACTGAGGTTTGTCTTTTAAGGAGAAATTTTCAGCTCAAAATCGACTAAACCACTTTTGACATGATCGCTTCTTCCGTGTAGACAGCACAAATTTTCTACCGGCATTGTGAGGCGGTTTTACCCTTACGATAGTAAAACAGCATAAGATGTCGGAAAGGTTCCTTTTTGCTTTCCATAGCTTGTAAACACGAGTTCAAGCTGTTCTATCCAACGTCAGTCATAAATACACACTAACATATCCAATAGTGAGTCTGGTGGTTGTTCTCTAAGTCGTAGGGGTGGTTAGGCAACTAGGATAACTTGAGTGTACAGATGATTCAGGGTTTTCAGGCGCTATAGATGGAACTTGCGAGCAAAACGAACGAAATTATGAGACAATCCAATAGCTGTGTTCCCCATCACAACTACTACAAGAATATACGCAGTCTTGTGAACAAAGACTGGTTGTCCCGAACGCTTATGGAAGTATCAGATTCGAGCTCCGTTTCCTGAAGGCGCTGGGCAGTTTTATATTGACCTAGTGTACTAATACAGAAAGTAAAAGTATTTGGTAGTTACAAATGCATTCCATATGCTAATACGTGCTAAATGTCTGATCACAGTCGTATTCCCGTAAATGCATTACTACTGGATATGTATGTAATTTGGCAATTGGACCAGCGATGCATTCACACCTGAGTAGTTGTTTTCTTAAATGCCGGTGTGTTAAAAAAACATACGAATTCCAGATCAGGGATTATTATCAAATGATTTATCCGTTATTTATGGTTATCAGTTACCTCATTACTTGCTACTAATTAGTGGCTAACCATATACGCACAAATCTATAGAAAACAGCAATCGGGTTTCAGGATGCAATTAACAAAAACCAAGCGGAAACCTTACTCGATTAATTCAGCGCCAATAGGTTTTGCAGCAAAGAGCACTGACCGAGCTATAAAGCATTTCGTTTGGAACACAGGGTTTTTAACCAATCACCATCGACAAACAAAGCGGTAATTGGCTAAAGCGGTTTACTGCTTAACTAAACTCGCTCTCATGTCGCGCATGCGCATGAATTATTGTAGAACAATAATCAGTAGTACCTTCCACCTCAGAGGTTTTGGAGCGCGTCCAATTATTGGCTTTATGTCTCCCCGTTCTTTTTTTGACTGTCTGTCGCGGCCAAGCGCATTGCATTGTTCTCGTACTAAGGCAATATTTTACCAAGCGATGTCCAGACCGCGTAAATTTCATAGCTGTACATTTGGAAAGCTCAGCACCATCATTTGCATTCTGGTTTTCCCGTCACGGCTTGGGAATCAATCATGGCTGAGGCCATAATTACCATGTGTGATGACGGTTCGTCAGATTACAGGAAACCTGACGTCCGATCTCCGTATTCCGAACACTACTTGTGATTGATTGCGTCCGAATGTATTCACGTGAGCACAGAACTTTATGCAGATCTCCCTGAACATTCCCTCTTTCAGGCCCGCAATCACAACGGTGTTATGAAAAGGAGGTAGATAACACGTAATCTGCAAAGGCTCACTGTTTGCAAGTATTTAGAAACAATCTGATATGTTACATTCACAAGATAAATTATACTTACGACAGTTTAGTTTTTAATCTAGATAAACCTTTTCGGTATTAGTTTTGTTATAGATACAAAGGGAATAGTCAAATGTTTCAGACCTGGACGCTTTACGCTGGTCTTAAAATCCCGTACTCTTTCCATGCTATCGCGAGAAACTGCTGTAAATTCACAGGATTTTAAAAGAGTAAGTATTGAACAATTCCAACCGTTAAAAGTGGATATCTCGGAAATGACTGATGCTACGAAAAATATATCTGAAATAAATTGTGTGTTTTAAAGATATCAACCTAAACACCTACCAAATTTGGTATTTATCCCACTTTTCGTTTATGAGTTATGCTTTTCACAGGCACACACGGACATACTTCCAAAAATTCTTTATTTGGTTTCAGGGCTCCTCAAAACATATTTTTCCGGTGAAATCTCGGTATCCAGTTTTTGGGTCCGTACTTACTGTACGAGTAGGGAAAGTATAAAGGTGACAGTATCTTTAAAACACACAATTTATTTCAGATATTTTCTTTATAGTGTCAACCATTTTCGAAATCCGCTTTTATTGGTTTGATTTTTATTTTCTTCTATTACTATAGTAAGCAGAAGTACCGCACTCCACCCAAAAAGTCGATACCGAGATTTCACCGGGAATACATGTTTTGAGGCTCTCTGAATCAAAAAAAAATTTAGAAAAAGGTCCGTGTGTGTGCGTCTGTCTGTCTGTGAACAGCATAAAATCAAAGACGAAAAGTCGGATAAGTACCAAATTTGGTATTTAGGTTTAGTATCTTTCAAAGATGCGACACCCCACACTATCCTTTACATGGAACATTTTTCGAAAATTTTAATTTTCTCAAAAATAGCTCTAACGATTTGGATTAAAATATCATATATTTAAGCTATTTTCAAGACAAACAAAATATATATCTTCAATTTCCTAGGAATGTTCCCAAAATTCTCCTCTTCTTTCTGAATGGCTTTTGCATAACTGGTAAACCGTAAGAGATAGACAAAATGTTTCGACTCAGAAAATATAGAGCCCGTTAAAACACACAATTTATGTCATATACTTTTTTTAGTGTGAACCATTTCCGAGATATTCCTTGTTATTTGTTTGAATTTTCCAATGATTATACTTTTTCTGAAAGTCTTGGACATGCAAAGAGAATGAAATGCTCCTAAAAGATTTGACTATCGCTTAAAGCCCACCATATTCTCCTTGCATCTACAAAGCAATATGATAGTTTCTGCAAATGTTTATCTCGGTTAATATGAAGTAAATGGAGGATAAGCGTGTTAAAAATTGTTTGCACAAGGATACAGAAGATCATGCGAGTGTAACACATCAGATTTTTTTAGCACCTTGTAATTTTAAGCATTGTTACTATTTAATTGTTTCTCCGAGTAAGAAAGGAGTATGGGTTTTCAAGGCCAGCATATAGCAACCTGCTTTTGAGTATCGATTTCTTGTATCCCCCTTTTACCTACAACTAAATGTGTAATTAAACTATTTCTGCAAAGATTAATCACAATTAACATAGAGTGGATGGAAATACAAGCTTTTGTAACAATAGTTTGTAGGAGTTATGTAAAAATAAATAATAGTGGGCAGAGAAAGCGGTGTGAATTTAACCCTTCAGAGAACTTTAAACTTACTCGATCTGCAGTCATTCATAAAACAAATGTTATATTTAATTCTATAGTTACAGCTTGTTTATAAAACACATGACATTCATTTAAGATTTTCCAATTTCTTACTTTCTCTGCTACGTATAGTAAGTAGGGGAAGTATTGTATTTCACCCAAAAATTCGACACCGAGATTTCACCGGAAATACATGTTTTTAGGCCCACAGAATCCAAATAAAGCATTTTTAGAAGCTTGTTCGTGTGTGTATCTGTGGATACCATAACTCATAAACGAAAATTTGGATTAATACCATACTGGGTATTTAACTTAAATATCTTCCAAAGATGCGACACGAAGATTTTTAACAAACTACCCTTTATATGGAACATTTTTCGAAAATTTTGTTTTAAAAATGGCTAACGATTTTGATTAAAAATCGCACGTGAAAGATATTTACATGACAAGTAAAATGTATATCTTGTATTTTCTGGGAATAGCCTATGAAGTCCTCTTCATCTGGAAGGAATTTTGTATAATCTTGTATAACTGGTAAACGTTAAGCGATAGACGAAAAAGTACTACACAAAAATGTAGATATATTTAAAACACAGAATTTATTTTTAATAAGCTTTTTTGTGACATAAGACGTTTCTCTGACATCCGTTATGAAATGCTCGAATTGTTCATTTCTTGGTCATTCTCTTTAAAATCCTTTGAACCTTCAGTTGTTTCTCGCAATTGCACGGAAACAGTATGGAATTTTAAGATCAGTATATATTGCCCTGTTCTTAAAACATTTGACTGTCGCTGTTTCCTTTGTACCTATAAGGAAATGTGTAATTTTTGCAAAGGTTTACTAGACAGAAAAATAAGCTTGAATAAAAATAATTTGTATATCCACTAATAAAGATACAGGATTGAGAAAGGTATGTTTATGTACCACATCAGAATTTTATACTTATTTTTCGTTTTATGATCTTAGAGTAAGTAACCTGTTATAGTGGTTTCACTCTGGCCAGTTCAGAAAGGTCACGCATGGTAATCTTGCTGTATATATATATATATATATATATATATGTCTCTTTCTACAGGTTCCCCTCTAACCTTCCCTTCCTCGAAGCTTGAATGAAACCAGAGTTACAAGACTCTACTGCCAAAACAAAACTACTGCTACTGCACGAGGATGCTAGCCTCTAGTTCGAGGTCGCGGGTTCAAACCCGGCGGAGGGCAATGTATTTTTTTCGGGCGTAAAAATGCTTAGCTTGGCTTCCTTCGGAAGGGAAGTAAAGCCGGTGGTCCCGTGTCGTAGATTTGCGGCACGTAAAATAACCTCAAGTTTGATAGAGAGGCCTCTGAGCAAAATTTCCTGTCTTTCACGCTCAATATAGAATGGGACGTTAAGGGCCACAGTAGTTAAAGAGCGTCCATAACTAAAACTCAATTTAATGTTACTGCAAGAGAAGAGCTGAATGGAAAGGGAAGACGGTTGCAAATGGCCTTAAGTGGACTGGCGAAAATGAAAACACAATAGTCACCTTAATCTTATTTATGAAGCTCCTAGAATTCTATTTATACGGTTTAGGCAGGTGATACACACATCATGTGTCCCATTGCTCCGGTAACCGGCTTGCAGAGTTGAGCGAGATTAAGCTAATAGGTCTCCAACGTTCTATAAATGGTGCTAGCTGATAACCTCCGTCAAAGTAATAGCTTAAACATTAACATTAAATTGAGTTTTATTTATGGATGCTTTTTAACTACTATGGTCCTTAGCGTCCCATTCTATATTGGGCGTGAAAGACCGGAAATTTTGCTCAGAGGCCTCTTATCAGGCTTAGGTTCTTTTACGTGCCGTAAATCTACGACACGGGACCAGCGGCTTTACTTCCCTTCCGAAGGAAGCCATGCTAAGGATTTTTACGCCCGAAAAAAATACATTGCCCTCCGCCGGGTTTGAACCCGCGACCTCGAACTAGAGGCTACCACCAGACGACAAAGTGATAGCTGCCAATTAGTTCAGTAATTCAGGGTGGAACATGTTCAGTAACAAACAGCTTACTTTGAGAATTTAAGATGTTATGTACCAAATCCTCACCATCGTGACTATCAGTTGGATCAACCTTCCTGCCTTTCATAGCGGAGGACTTCAACGTGTAGAGACCCACAAATATGCATTACCTAATTAATTTTATGCTTGGTTTTGGGCGCTAAATGAATGTACTCGAGAAATACGATTTTCTCCCTGCATCTCGCAAGACATAACTCCAAGTTAATTTAATCACGAAGAACTAAACAGTGAGTAGATGGGAGGTTAACGAAGATGGTTTTCAGGTATCCTTGGATAATATATACCTAGTGTGGATAACGCAGGAATGGTGTGGTTTAAGTTTTACTATTATAAATTAACAGTAAACGACTGTCTATTCTATCCCGAACGGGTGTGTTTTATCTAAAAGCCAGGAATTCAAAACATTTTGACCCTCATAACCCTTTTTAAAATCAATTCCTTTGCCGGAGCTGTTAGGCTTTCCCTTGCCAGAAAGGGTAAGTAGGGAAATTGTACTGTAAAGGGTATACAACAGAGGGAGACACCTCGCACACTGCGACGCGGCGACCACCCCGCAGGAGGAGGGTATGAAGTGAAGCGCAGGAGGCTACAGGCCGCAAGCAGACAGGGCAGAGACGAGCGGAAGACCCTAACAGTTCCTGGCTCGAAGACCCCTCCCACTAGTGTGCTGCTTAGAGAGCACATAAACGATCCGTTAACCAAGCAGGCCTTTAGTGCCCAGGGAAAACTCTTTGCTTTGAGCAAGCACGAAACGCCACGAAGCCTAGGAACGCACCTGAAACATGAGAAGGAAAGGAATGAAAGGAACGTGATGGAAAATATATCGTTGTAGATGAGAAACCACTTCAGCATTCGCCTGCCGACCAGGAAATACCCAAAGTGAGAGTGGGGTTCGGGCGAGAATCGCATATAAATGCTTTGAAATTTCGTATATGTACATGTATTCTCAGTAATCTGACAGTACCGCCTGTTTAGCGACATTTTAACTGTGGGTGAAGGACCACTTCCAAGCAGATAGAGCTTTAGCTATGGAAGGAGATAGTTAACAACTAAACTGAGTTTTACTTATGGACGCTCTTTAATTACTATGATTCTTAGCGTAAAAGACCGGAAATTTTGCTCAGAGTTTCTTTCACGTGACGTAAACACCGGCTTTACTTCCCTTCAGAAGGAAGCCATACTACGGATTTTCACGTCCGAAAAAATCCATCGCCCTCCGCCGGGTTTGAACCGCTACCTCGGGAACTAGAGGTTAGTATGGTAGCCCTAGACCACGGAGGATGACAGAAGGATGTAGTGTTTACTTGGTCTGGTGCAAGTGAGGGGTAAATGCGCGTAATAGTGGAGACTGTTGAGTGTCTTCCACTGTATGGTCACGTGCGGCAACAATTCAGCATGCTGTGTACCCCTCCCACCGGCTACCCCACTACCTAAAACGTCACTGAACAGACATGATATTCTCTGGACTTGGCTATACATAAAACTTCATTCAAAGCTCACTAAATCAAACCATTTGTTTCAACTGTTAATATGAGCGGTGCGAGCAATACCAATTAGAGGTCCCATACAACAAATTCAAGTAGTCCAATTTAATCATTACATCCATTTAAATAGAAACACATATTCGTTCATTATTGTTCAGGCCAGTTAGAGGCGGAGTCCCTGAAGGCTCTGTACTATCCCTCACGCTTTTTAGCGTCTTCATGGAGACCTTCCGACACAGCAGCAAGTCGAAATGGCCCAGTATGCCGACGACGTGCTGCTTTACTGCTCAAACAGAAACCTAATCGGAGCCTACAACCCAATATAGACACGCCTCCGCCGCATGCCGGCGTTGATGCATGTCCGTTAACGCGGACAAGAGCCACGCCATGCTGCTAACGAGGCGCCACGTCCCCGCAGACTGCCTCACATTTCAATTTCAAGGTCGAAGGATTGAATAGAGGAATTCTGTCACCTACCTGGGAGTGAAGTTGGATAAAGGTCTAACTTTTCGCGAGCACATCCGAGACGTCTCGGTCCGGGCGCAGGGCGATTGCCTCCTTGTACCCGATGCTGAGATCCAGGATGCCTGTTCGCCTAAAGATACACCTTTTCCGAGCCCTAATAAACCCCCTCATGCTGTACGCCTGTGAGGTCTGGGGCATGGCCGCAGACAGCTGGCTGCTATGGCTACAACGGGCGCAGAATAGGGGACTCCGGTCCATCTATTCTGTCGGCCGCGCCTTCCCCGTGAGACTACTACACGAAGCCTCATCTCTTCCATATGTAGAAGATGAAATTAGGCGCCGGGCTACTAAATTCTACGCTAGTTTACCATACCATCAGAGTATGCTGGTTAGATCACTTGGGGATTACAACCCTTGAACTCGCTGTTCTTCGGCGTCATCGGGTACCCGCATGTCATGCGGGTACACCAGATAACCCAAGAGTCACAGCAGCTAAAGCTGAACTCCATAGTAATTCTACCCAAGAGATGATTGGTCTCAAAATTCAATCCTAACCAAAGAACAATTGATAAATACACATACACCAGGGTGCAGAAGGGCCACTGCATCCTAACAGGCAGCTGTCGAGGAGCTACATGCTTCCTCCCTTCTTTCATTACTACCTAAACATAAACCGTCATCCTTAACCACCATTTCCTATTGAAAATAATTATTCTGCGGTTAAACCCTGTTGAGGGTGGGCACGCAGCAAAAATTCATTCGGGCTAAAACAGCCTGCCAGCAGCTCGCCGTCGTCATTATTGTTCAAAATGATTATTAACCAGATCTGCTTCTCGCTCAGCTTCGCCGTCTGTCTCACGCTACAATAGTATTGGAACTAAAGCTACATAGAACACGAGTTCAAATACTTTCGGTGTGACGACTCCGGTATTTTTAAGCGAATAATTGTTAATAGAAATTAATGTGTCACAACCTTCTGAATGTAACTTATAGTTTTCTTCTTCTTCTTGTTCCGGCTTCACGGTTTCTCAGTTTCTCTTTGGTTCACCCTTTCGACCTTCCTATATCTCTTTTTCCAATCGCCCTGTAGTCAAACACATTTTTGGGAGCCTGGTATTCTTAATTCTACCTATGTGCTATAAACATTTGTCACGATATTATTTTATCTTTACTTTCTCTACTACATATAGTAAGTAAGGGAAGTGTTGTATTGCACCCAAAAATTCAATACTAATATTTCATCGGAAATACATGTTTTGAGGCCCCTGAATCCAAAGAGGGCGAGGGTCCGTATGTATGTGTGTCAGTTTGTATGATTGTGAACGGTATAACTGAAAAACAAAAAGTTGATAAATAGCAAACTTAGCATTTCGGTTCAGTACCTTACAAGGATGCGACACGAAGATTTTAAATAAAATTTCCCCATCCCAAACTATACTTTACATGGAACATTTTTCGAAATTTTTTATTTTCCAAAAAATGGCTGTAACGATTTTGAATAAAATACAGTACATTACAGTATGGAATTTTAAGGGCAGCGTGTAGCGTCCAGTTCTTAAACATTTGACTATCGCTGTTCCCTTTGTATTTGTAGCAAAATATGTAATGTAGCTATTTCTGCAAAGGTTTATTTGGATTAAAATTAAGTCGATAGAAAAATAAACTTTAGTAAGAATAGTTTGTATACCCACTAATAAATAACAGAGGGTAGGGAAAGTCATGTGAAGGTATCACATATCTTTTCATTCATGCTGAATATCTAAGTCCTTTCTAGTTCCTTCATTCTTCATTTTGTAAGTGTTCAGATCTTGTGTATCCTTTTGTTCTCTTAAAACATGTCAGTTCCGCACATAAGGAAGAAGATTAGGCATTCTTTTGTAAAATTTAATACTAGCGTCATTGCTGGTTTTATTCTTTAGCATCCGATGTAGAGTACCACACATCATTTGAAATGTTGATAGTTTTTCTTATTAAAATCCTATTAGGGTTAATTACAATGTTAATATCAAACTCCAGGTAATTAAAGTGTTTAATATAATTTTCTAGCTTTCCGTAACCTGCAAGATATATGCTATGGTTCTGCGGATCACAGGTTGGGAAACTCTGCTGTAAGCTATTACCGTAATATAAGGTAAAAAATTCATCTGTACCTGATAGTTTTTTTCTTATTCTGGATGTTAGATATGGTTATTGTTTCAGCAAGTACAAATATGTTATGACGCGTTATCTATAGTTGAACGTATCCCTCTACGCTGCTTCAGGGCAACGCTTTGTGTTTGCCATAAACCTCTATCCGCGCTCAGTGAAACTGCCGTTCTATTCGTTTTGAATGATGAAATAAACAGGTGTATCAATTAGCATTATTACCATAAATATATGTTTCTTAAACAAAAAATATGATATGATACACTCACTTTACTTTTTCTACTCTCTATCATTTACTAGTGGGTATACAAACAATTTTTACTTTCTCTTCTACGTATAGTAAGTAGGGGAAGTATTGTATCCTCCCAAAAATACGATACCGAGATTTCACCGAAAATATGTGTTTTGAGGCCCCTGAATCCAAAAAAAGCATTCTTGGAAACATGTCCGTGTGTATGTGTCTGTGAACAGCATAAGAGTATTAATCTGTGGCAAAGAGAATGGTGCTGCACCTAAAACCCAGCTATTAAGAGATATGTCTATGCTTAAAGGCTACTGTATTTCTATACTGTCCTTGCAAATACAAAACAAGGGGAACATAGTACGCCTTAAGCGATAGTCAAATATTTTTAGAACTGGTCGCTATGTGTAAAATGAAATTCTCTTTGCATGTCAAAAGATCGTTTCTGCAAATGTTTATCTAGATTAATATGAAATAGATGGAGAATAAGAGTTTGTAAAAATAGTTTGTACAAGAGTAGAGAAAGTCATGTGAGCTAACACATCAGATTTTTACTAAAGCATATGCAATCTTGAGAAACAACTGAATGCTGAAAGTACTTTAAAGGATGAACAAGTTATGAACAATTCGAACCTTTAATAACGGATATTTCAGAAATGGCTCTTGCCACAACAATTTATTTGAAGTAAATTGTGTGTTTTAAAGAGAGCTACATTTTTGTGTAGTGCGTTTTCGTCTATCACTTAACGTTTTACAGCTGTACAAGATTATACAAAATGTCTTCCAAATGAAGTGTACTTCACAGGCTATTCCCAGAAAATTTAAGATATATTGTATTTTAATCAAAATCGTTGGTCATTTTTTTAGAAAATAAAAGCTTTCGAAAAATATTCTATGCAAAGAGTAGTTTCGGGTGGGGAGATTTTCCTGAAAATCTTCATTTCGCATTCTTGGAAGGTAGTGAATCTAAATACCAAGTTTGGTATTGATCCGACTTCTCGTTTGAATTATGCTGTTCATAAACACACACTCACACACGGACCTTTTTCTAAAAAATCTGATGTGTAGTACCTACATGACTTTCTCTGCTCTTGTGCAAACTTTTTTACAAACCCTTATTCTCCATATGCTTTATGTTAATCGAGATAAACATTTGCAGAAACAATCTTATTGCTAATTTTCTTGTAGATGCAAGGGGAATATAGTAGCCTTTAAGCGATAGTCAAATATTTTAAGAGCTGGTTGCTATGTGGAGTATTCCATTCTCTTTGCATGTCCAGAACAAATAAAAGAATACGAATTCCCACTTAAAAAGTATGAGTATATGAGTTTTCAAGCCAGTAACAAGGAGTACCTCCAAATAGTTCCAGAGAACGTGTGTTTTAACCATATCTACATTTTTTATGTAGTAAGTTTTGTCTGTCTCTTGTGGTTACCAGCTTTTTCTGATATCGGAGGGGACTCGGCACTGCTCCAGTGAGTATGATGTATATATACTTTCACAAGTCGTCGCCCCGGGAGGGAGGAGGAGAGGAGACACCGGGTGGTGAACCAGGAGTGACGTCACAGCAATGACAGGGTCCCGACAGTCCGACAGGGAGACAGGGGACCTACGCTGCACACAGAGGGTCTAACACCCCGCTTCGAAAGCACGACCCGTTTACCCCGGTGACCAGCCGAAACCGAGGGATGGAGAAAGTTCCACAAACAGCATTCTTTTTCCCTTATCACGCCGCACCGAAACGCCATCGCCGACACTTCCAACCCTGAAACAGACCTAACGGGTGAAGGATGAATAAAATGATTAATGGAACGAAATGAGGAACAGGAAATTCGGGGGCTGAAGGAAACCACTCTAGCATTCGCCTGTCGACCCGGGAAAACCCCGAAAAAATCTATGGTTCAAAGTGGGCGGTCAATGGGAATTGAGCCCGGGACCTCCGAATGGGAGTCACACGCTTTACCACGCTCGGTTAGTTTAACAATTAAACAACGTTATACAAATTTCCTTTGTCGCGGTAACTTCGTGTTATCTATTTCTGAGCGCCTGTTATTGTTTTACTATTTTGAATTTGGGTTCTTTGTCCTCCGGCTAGCTATTATTACTACTCAATCGAGCATATCTCTTGAACAGGGTGTGTAAACGGAAAGGATTCGTTACTGAAAGATAATACTTATAAAAGAATTTGTTTTTACACTTTTATTACCGTCAGAATTAGTTAATTTCACATACTGACTCTTGATACACGCCAGACTGAAACTGTTATATTTTCTAATATCACTATAATCACTTATTTGCTGCACATTATTAATTCGCGTATTTCACATTTATAGCTAACTTTATGACGCGAGAGATTCTGTAGAATTGCGCGACGTATAACGCGTGAACGATTCTCTTAAACTGTGCGACGTATAACCTTTGTATGATTCTGTTGGACTGAACGACGTATTACACGTGAATCCTGCTGTTGGACTGAACGAAACCTGTCTCTAGCACGGAATTTATACTCCCTCACCCCGATATGCCTAAACATTATAACCGAGCTGCTATTGGTTAATAAAACGCGCCAACATTAGCGTCTATTTTTATATCCAATCAAAATTACGAACACATATGCTCTAGGGAAAATATTCCCTCCATTTCTACAGAAAAGCGCGCTAGTCTGACGTCATTTGCTTGTCTCTTCTAATTAATAAACAACTCACTGCCTCGCTCATTGTTACCCGCTCCTATTGTCAGTTTCAGTGAGGCCGCGAAAACTTATGTGCTAACAATGCTTATAATTAACAAACATCCCAAATCATTGTCATACAATAATGTTAAGTTACACTACAATCACTTTGGCATTCACAGTGATGTGATATAAAATACTGCCGCACCTTCCCAATGGAAAGAACTTGATAGGCTATTCCCAGAAAATTCAATACCTATATACATTTTATTTGTCATCTCTTTATATCTTAAATATAATGCAATCGTTTGAAGCATTTTTGAGACAATAAAATTTTGCGTGTGGAGGTAGTGTGAACTTTCTTTTTTGGATTCAGACAAAACATTTCCGGTGAAATCTCAAAGTCGAATATTTTGTTGGAATGCAATACTTTCTCTCACCTGCTAAAGGAGGCGACAGAGAAAGTAAACAGAATAGAGATTTGTATTTGAGATTTGATTAAATATTTGAGAATTCATACCATAACCAATGCATCTCGGAAGTGGTTAACGCTACAAATATTTTTTGAAAGAAATTGTTTGATTTAACGAAATCTGCATATTTACGTGGTAAGATTTTGTCTATCTCTTGCAGTTTATCAGATAGGCAAAAGTCATTCCGAATGAAGGGGACTTCAGAGGCTGTTCCCAGAAAATTCAAGGTATGCATTTCATTTATCATGAAAATATCTTAAACACAAGGTATTTGAATTAAAATAGTTACAGACAATTTTGAGAAATTCAACGCTTTCGAAAATGTTCCATTAAAGGGTAGTTTAGGTGGGGGAATTTTATTGAAAGTCTTCGTGTCGCATCCTTGGAAGATGCTGAACTTAAACACTAAGTTTCGTGTTTAACCGACTTTATGTTTTTCTGTAGCGCTGTTGACAGACACATGCACATGGAGCTTTTTCTAAAAATTATTTTTGCAATGTTTCGGGCAGCCTCGAAACATGTGTTTCCGATGAAATTGTTGAGTGGAATACAATATTTCCTCTACTTACTATAGCTAAGTAGAGAAAGTAAAAGCACCGAAGTGCTTTTTTTACTGAATCGGTTGTCAGATGTTTAAAAGCGGCCTTGAAAAATTTCAACTAATAATAACGGATATCTCTGAAGTGGTTGATGTCACTAAAAGTTATTGAAAATAAATGTTGAGCTTTAGAGAGGTCTACATTTTTTGTATAGCAAGTTCTGTCTTATCTCTCACAGTTTACCTATTATACAAAATTCCTTGCAAAAAGGCTATTTCAGAAAATTCAAGATATAAGGTTTACTTATCATGAACATACACTATGTGATCAAAAGTATCCGGACACCCCCACAAACATACGTTTTTCATCTTAGGTGCATTGTGCTGGTACCTACTGCCTGGTACTCATTATCCGCGACCTCAGTAGTCATCAGACATCGTGAAACAGCAGAATGGGACGCTCCGTGGAACTCACGGACTTCGAACATGGTCAGGTGATTGGGTGTCACTTGTGTCAGAAGTCGGTACGCGAGATTTCCACACTCCTAAACATCCCTAGGTCCACTGTTTCTGATGTGATAGTGAAGTGTAAACGTGAAAGGACATGTACAGCAAAGGAGTGTACAGGCCGACCTCGTCTGTTGACTGACAGAGACCGCCGATATTTGAAGAGGGTCGTAAAGAGTGAAAGGCAGACATCTATCCAGACCATCAGACCATCAGACGTGAGGTGAGAAACCTTGGAAATCCATGGTCGAGTGGCTGCTCATAAGCCACACATCACGCAGGAAAATGCCAAACGACGCCTCGCTTGGTGTAAGGAGCGCCAATATTTTCGTTGTGTGGAGTGACGAATCACGGTACACAATGTGCGATCCGATGGCAGGGTGTGAATATGGCGAATGCCCGGTGAACGTCATCTGCCAGCGTGTGTAGTGCCAACAGTGAAATTCGGAGGTGGTGGTGTTATGGTGTGGTCGTGTTTTTCCTGGAGGGGGCTTGCACCCCTTGTTGTTTTGTGTGGCACGATCACAGTGCAGACGTACATTGATATTTTAAGCGCCTTCTTTCCCACTGTTGAAGAGCAATTCGGAGATGGCGGTTGCATCTTTCTACACGATCGAGCACCTTTTCATACTGCACGGGCTGTGGCGGAGTGGTTACACGATAATAACATCCCTGTAATGGACTGGCCTGCACAGAGTCCTGACTTGAATCCTATAGAACACCTTTAGGATGTTTTGGAACGCCGACTTCGTGCCAGGCCTCACCGATCTACATCGATACCTCGCCTCAGTTCCGCTCTCCGTGAAGAATGGGCTGCCATTTCCCAAGAAACCTTCCAGCACCTGATTGAATGTATGCCTGCGAGAGTGAACGCTGTTATCAAGGTTAAGGGTGGGCCAACACCATATTGACTTCCATCATTACCGGTGGAGGGCGTCACGAACCTTACGCCATTTTCAGCCAGACGTCCGGATACTTTTGATCACTAGTGTATGAACTTAAATACCAAGTTTGGTATCAAACCGACTTTTCCTTTAGTTATGCCTTTCACAGATACACGGGCGTTTTTATAAAAATTGTATTTTGTACAATACTTCCTCTACCTATTGTACATTGATGGTAGAGATTGGATTGGATTGGCTACGAAGGGGACTCGGTACTACCCCCACACAGGGGATACTATAATTACGCCCCACAAGGGAGCGCCCCGGGAGGATGAATGGGGCCAAAGGAGACACCGGGATGGCCGGAACCAGGAGTGAAGACACAGAATGGCAGAGTCCCTAAGTTTCCAGTCAGAGATTCCCTAGCAGGCGGACAGGCAGACCGGAGACCCCACCCCGCACGCCTCTCAAGAGGTTCGGATGCCCCCGCCAGCCAGCCGAAAGCCCGGGGACGGAGAGGCTCAAAAAGCATCCTTTTCCGCTGCTACACTGCACTGACACACCATTACAGACTCTTCCAAACCTGAAAGAGACCAACGGATGAAAGCTAAATGAAACGAGAATGGAGATGAAATGGAGGGACAGGAAATTCGGGTATGTGAGAATCGTTCCCAGCGTTCGCCTGGTGACACGAGAAAACCCCGGAAAATAATCCGTGGGTTAGGAAGGTCGGCCATGGGTATTTAAACCACGATTTGCCGAATGCGGGACTACAGACGAAACCGCCTCAGTCATCCCGCTCGGTAGGTTTAGAGATAGTAAAAAGGAGAAAATATAATGTATTATATGGAGACACTCATGATAATGTGCGTGTGACGGGGAGGAAACCTAACCTAAAATTCTGTAGGCGTGCGGCAGGTCATACTCATAGTCTTATAAATACGCGACTTGCATAGCGCGACTGTATACAGATGACTGATGTATGATTGAAACAGTCATTATAACAAAGCTCACCTGTTCAAAAAGTGACATTAACAAAATCTCGTCTTCAATATCCCCTGAGAACAATTTGTTGCGAGAGGTCAAGCGTAAGAAAGTCAAGGAGCTGAAGTAGAAAAATTGCGCCCCATTAGCTGCCCCAGCAGTAGCGGATACTTCGATCCTATCTTCACTGGCGATTATTTCCGTTCAGTACAAACATGTAATTATCATTTGTCAAGGCGCGAACTTTCTGAGGGTGCTCGACCCTGACGATAATAGCTTGTAGTCGTTCTTTGCAGCTGCAATCCAAGCAAGCTCAAGTTTTAGGCTGTCTTGACTTCGATTTCCCGCTCAGTGGAGTCACGAATCCCTGCCTGCAGTTAATCAATCTTACTGCTTGCCCCAGGTTAACTGATCGAAACGAGAGCAAGAAATGTGACAGCTTCGAGAGAAGCCAGGCACATTCACTCCCTCTTTAAGTTGAACAGAAGAAACAGAATGCTTTTTCACGCGCATAATTTCAAACTCAGACCTGAGTTAACGAAGCCACCCACGCCGTACTCTGTAGGCAGCATGCCAAACTACGAGGGCTGATCAATAAAGACTGAGGCTAATTTTTTTTTCACAGATATTTATTACTCCATTTCAATGTTAACATGATCTTTTTCAAAGTAGTCCCCTCCTAACTGAATGCACTTTTTATAGCGTCTCTGCCAGTCCTCGAACACATGGTGCAGGACATTCTTTATCAGGTCTTTGAGAATCGCCTCACTTTTCTTTAGCACTGCTTCAGTGCTCTCAAATCGAATGCCCCGGAGCTTTGCCTGTAGTAATGGGAATAAAAAGAAATCACAGGGGGTAAGACCGGGCCTTTAAGGCGGATGCGGCACACAAGTAATGTTGAATTTAGCCAAAAATTCCTGGACTTGATTTGCGACGTGAGGCCGCGCGTTGTCGTGATGAAGTCGCCACCCATCCCAATGATGTTCTGGACGTTTCCTTGTAATGTGCTTCCTCAATACTGACATGTAGTAGCTGCTGTAACAGTAGTGTGAGGGGGGAACTGCATGCTGGTAAATCATTCCATTCCGAAACACTAGGCCCACCTTGCTTAGCACAGAGAACTCGCCCTTCTTTGAAGTCCTTGAACCATCTAAACACCGTTGCACGAGGTAGTGCATCTTCACCGTATGCTTGCTTCAGCTTTTCGAAAGTTTCAAGGCTGTATGATTTAAACGAAAATAAAATTTTATTGCGCTGTATTGCTCCTCTCTTGTCACCTCCATTTTGTGGTATGCGAAATTCAAGTAGGGTCAACAATATACAGCATTACTACCAACCTACCGTTACGAGGGTGCTGTCGCTTATGGACATTATACATGAAACCCTGCTCTTTTCAAGTATTTGTGGTAGAGACATAAAACTATCAAGGAAACTACAGAAAAAAAATCAGTCTCAGTCTTTATTGATCAGCCCTCGTATTATTTCACGCGGACAGCAAACTTTCTCACAAGGAGCACGTTCTCAAGCTAGAAAACATATGCGAGGAACGAAAGAGTGAGGCATATAGAGACAGTGAGACTCTTAAACCATTGATTGGTGGAGGGAAGTTCATGGGTGTTTTCTTTATTTGTTATAGCACAATATACGCCTCTAAGAGGTGCACAATGTAAGTAGTTTTCTAACCGCTGCTCAGCGCGAATTAGTTTCGCGGAGAGAAAAGTCTACAAATGATTAGATTCTTTTTCTGTATCCTTCACATACACCACAGATGTGTTTTAGGCTCCTGAAATCTGAAAGGAATTCTTACGACAGACACGCATACATAAACACAGAGGCATAGATTAAACCATGGTGGAATCATAGTAAAGGCGTGGGACAAACGCTGCTTATTTTTGTTCGGTGTGCGCGGTGACGTCACCTTGACTGCAACGTGTGGAGCAAGGCTACGAGTTTACTGATGATTGCGGCGAGAACAATAACAGTTATAACGTGAAGGCTGGACGCTTTATCTATTTAATTTATAATAGAAAGGAACAAATGGAAATAACATTAAGCATAGATAATAATGTTTATCGTATAAATACAAATAAATCACTTTTTACTGTAAGCTGAAGCAGAAGCCCTCTATTTCTCTAAAACGCTTGCATATATTTATTCAGCAAAACATGATTACAGACAACAGCTAAGTAATTTTAATAAACAAGAATGTTTATAAATTAAAATAACACTACAAATAATCTAAATACAGTAAAATTAATTACATTTTGATTACAAAAGTGGTAATATTTTCCTTTATAAACCACAAGGTAAATAAAAACTTTGCATATGAAGTAACTACCACATTCGCCATGTGATTCTTGCTCCCAAACTACCCTTAACGGTAATCATCGATGAAAATAAACTAAAAAAATCTGATGTGTTGCACTCACATGGCTTTCTCTACTCTTATACAAACTATTTTTACAAACGCTTATTCTCCATCATATTAATCGAGATAAACATTTGCAGAATTGCTGATTTTCTTGTAGGTGCAAGGGGAATATGATAGGCTTTAAGCAATAGTCAAATATTTTAAGAGCTGGTTACTATGCGAAGCATTCCATTCTTTTTGCTTGCCCAGGACTAAAAAAAATAATAAAAAAATAACGAATTCCCGTTTGAGAAGTATAAGTATTGGAAAATTCAAACAAATAACAACGAATATCTCGAAAATGGTTCACTCCACTAAAAAATGTATATGACATAAATTCTGTGTTTTAACGAGATCTAAAGTTTCTGTGTAGTATAATTTTGTCTCCCTCTCTTACGGTTTTCCAGTTATGCAAAAGTTATTCAGAATAAAGAGGACTTTTGGAAACATTTTCAGAAAACTCAGGATATACATTTCATTTGTAATAAAAATATCTTAAACATATGATATTTTAATCAAAATCTTTAAAGCCATTTTTTAGAGAAAATCAAAATTTTCCAAAAAATTTCCATCTAAAGGGTAGCCTGGGGAGGCGGGATTTGCTTGAAAATCTTTGTGTCGCATCTTTGAAAGATACGGAACCTAAATACCAAGTGTGGTACTTATCCGACTTTTTCTAAAACTGGTTTCTTTATTCAGGGGCCCTCAAAACATGCATTTCGGGTGAAATATCGATATAAAATTCTTGGGTGGAATACAATACTACTTGCTATAAGTAGTAGATAAAGTAAAAATGCTAAACATAATAAATATTGATTTTGTGCTATTAAATACAACAAACGTTTTGCTTTAGTGCTATACAATTTTATAGTCATATAGTCGTTTAAACCATGGCGGATGTACCTTTAGATGTCTGTAAACTCAGGTTCCTATAAAATTGTGGTAAAAAAGGATAAATTGTGAGTACATTAAAGGGAACAAACAATTTAAAGAAGCCGCAAGAATTTTTAAATTACTAACTTAGGTACAGAGTGGCACACGACGAAGGAGGGCCTTCACATATATGAAAACTTTTAAACAACTTAATGGCCAGAAGCAACATTATCGAGTGTCGTAGTTTCAAGCTCTTGTTTTTTGGGGGGTGGAAGGGGTTTCAAATATCTGATATTTTAAAATTATTCCACATAATGCAGTTTTCAGTATAATGTGTGAAATTTGCTATACTTCCTCGTAAACAGCAACATTCAAAATGATGAGAGGATTTTTGGTAACTTGCTTAGTTGTGGGATAATTAAGCAATAATATCAATGTTGTGTAAATGTTTAAGCTAAAATTGCAGACTATATTTCACGTTTTCTTTCAAACTAGTAGGATAATTAATTAACATTAATCTCTATGGTTTATTCAGATGCTTATAAAGAGTGAAATTATAAAACATTTTTTAAAAAATATAATTGTATTGTCTGAAGCATTTTTTCTAAAACCGTAAAAAAATATAAACAAATTAATAAAAGCCTATCTCGGAACCAATTTGAACAGATACATTTGATGTATCATTAAAACATCATTTTGATATACATTAGAACTCTAAATGCTATATTAAATTTTGAAATTAATCGTACTGAAATTGATTTATAAATTCCACAGATGGGTATCCTTAATAATCTCTTTCATTTTCTTTATGATCTATTGGAAGTTTTATTGAATTCTTTTATTCTAATAGAAGTTTTCGTTCTAATCAAAGATCTAATTACATCTTATAGAGTAGTAGAAGTTATTTCCTATTTTTTTATTCTTTTATTGAGTAATTCCACGGTTATTTTGATTATATGTTTATCATGGGCAACAAAGTCCCCATGCATGCTTAAAAAAATATGCTTTCCATTACAGTAGCAATCAGCTGGAGTTTCATGCAAGACAGAACTAGATTTCCACTTGAAACGGCACAAAACCAGTCTTTGTTGTCGGTTGGCATAAATTTTGTATATGTTCCTACGTCGGTATATTGATTAATGGGTTTAAATGCTGTGTAACGCGCAATATGTTTAAGTCCCTCCTGAGATATTCGCTTTGTGCTGATATATGACAGTTTCTGGTACATTTTCTTATGTTCTTGGACTTCTACAACATCTGTTTCAGAATCGTTTAAATAATTTCTCCCGTTGCACAAAGCTCCATTTGTAATACCGAAACTGATTACAATGGATTTGCTTCTTACGTATAATAATATATTTATTTGTTTTCTGCGCTGTTTTCCTGGTTTATTTCACAAGCGGTAGGCATTTGTTTCCACTTTTCAGAAAGATCAGAAGTATTATTACGTTGACAAAACTCAACGATTTATTAAGAGAAATTGGGTTGTTAAATAGGGTTATCAATTTTAGTTCTATAATTCGAACTCGTAGGAATGATTATTTTAATTCATTTGATTGCTGAACAATTTCTGAAACATAGTCTAAATTAAATAATATCCTAAATATGATGTTGCAAAGTAATTACGCAATATTATGCTACTGTGCTAATTATAGAGCATCAAGTTAGATAATGTAGGAACGAGTCATGCCTTAGGCAACAATTCCCATTTTT
This sequence comes from Deroplatys truncata, assembly GCA_030765065.1. Classification (NCBI taxonomy): domain Eukaryota; kingdom Metazoa; phylum Arthropoda; class Insecta; order Mantodea; family Mantidae; genus Deroplatys; species Deroplatys truncata. The sequence continues at coordinate 64,786,671 of CM060984.1, read as the reverse complement.
ACTTTCTCTACTACATATAGTAAGTAGGGGAAGTATTGTATTCCACCCAAAAATTCGATACCGAGATTTCACCGGAAATACATGTTTTGAGACCCCCTGAATCCAAAAAAAAAATTTTTTAGAAACATGTCCGTGTGTGTGTCTATGTGTCTGTGTGTGTGAATAGCATAACTCAGAAACGAACAGTCCGATAAACACCAAACTTGGTATTTAGGTTCAGTTCTTCCAGAGATGCGACACGAAGCTTTTCAAGAAAATTCTCCCACCCCAGATTACCCTTTACATGGAACATTTTTCGAAAATTTTAATTTTCTCAAAATGGCTCTAACGATTTTGATTAAAATATCATATATTTAAGACATTTTCATGAAAAATGAAATGTATATCTCGAAATTTCCGGGAATGTCTCCAAAAGTATTCTTCATTGTGAACGACTTTTGCATAAATGGTAAACCACAAAAAATGTAGATCGCGTTAAAATACACAATTTATGTTATATACATTTTTTTTGTTGAGTGAACCATTTTCGAGGTATTGCTTGTTATTCTCTTAAATTTTCCAATAATTATACTTTTTCTCAAATTCGTTATTAATTTTTTTATATCCTAGACATGCAAAGAGAATGGATGCTCCACATATTAACCAGCTCTTAAAATGTTTGACTATCGCTTAAAGCCTACCAATTCCCCTTGCATCTACAAGAAAATTATCAATAAGATTAACATCTCAATATCTCGACTAACATGAAGCATATGCAGAATAAGCGACTGTGAAAATAGTTTGTACAAGAGTAGAGCAAGTCATGTGAGTGTAACACATCAGATTTTTAGAAATATGTTTACCTTTCGGAAATCAGAAGTATAGTTTATGCCATGTTTGCTTTGTTTTTCTATAGTAATTATCACACCCATAAACTGCACAATGAGCCGTTTTAAAATTGGAGCTCACAACAGCGAAAGAAAATGCTATCAATCGAGTCTCTGTAACATCGTTAACGTCGCATTAACTTGCATAAAAGACTGATAATGAATTATTGTCACCAAGAGTGTTTGTAAGCAAGGTGACGTCATCTTCGCTCGCGTAACTCCGCCCAACATGCGCAGTCCTACAGCTTTATTATAGATTTCACCATGGATTAAACAGAAGACAAGCGCATTTATATACTGTTAAATTATTGGTGTTAAATAGTATGCATCATTACTTTTTATTGCTAATGAAATAGTTGTATAATGCATAAGTTGTAATCCTTTACCATGTTCCTCTCGGAACAAAGTAGATCTCGAGGTGAATGCTGTTCAGATGCTATTGTTTATCGTACGGAGTAGCTTCTGGTATTTAAGACACTATTTCCTGCAACTCTCACATACTTCACAAGCCCAGAACACTATAGAATAATTTACTAAAACCCTGGGTCTACGGACTGCGCTAGTTTTCAGGAGGGATAAATCGCCCCCCCACTCTACTTGTTTTTTACATCTAACTACTGAGTTATCCGGTGAGGTGTCTTAAAGAGGAAGGGGGCGGATACGCGGAAACAAGGTTAAGTCACTGTTGTGAGCACAGCAATTTTATAGTGTAGAAAAATTTAATAGAATCTGTTTACATCGTGATAACTCAAAAACTAAAATCCTTATTCCAGTTCTGTAAGAGGTGTGTTAAAGCGTACAGTTTCGAGATGATTATATGTGATTGGTCTCCCTATAAAAAAATTAGGTTTCTTTGTGAAACTTCAATTGAAATAATTTGTATTACGAAAAACAATCAGCGAGGAACTTTTTCCTTGAAGAGATAGATGGGGGAGTGGAGTGTGAATTAGATTTTTGAAGCTATCCCATGATAATACCGCATGTATGTGAAATGCTATCGCTAGTTATATGCAAACATTTGTTTTCACACCCGCTACACCTATCTCCTTGCGTGGCCTGTCACAGCAATCTACCAACTCAGAATTTTTGTTGCAATGCTCTTATGTCTTTTGTCCTGCCTCTACAGTGGTGTGATAAGTGCTCTTGTGAGAATAAAATAAAACACGGCTAGGCGAAGTTATGGCGTATGCTTCTTAAGCAGCGACTCGGGGGCAGAGTAGAATAGGCATGCCCGCCCAAGGCAGTTAGAGAGGGGGAATACATGACCAGGTGTGTTACCCCTCCCAAGGGTTTTTTCTAAGTTTTGAACTATAGTATGCAATTTAAAAGATGTTAGTTTATCGGCAAGGAAGGGTTATCTTGAATAAAGTGCTTTGTTATTTTATCAATTCAAAAAATAGCTCCATTAATACAGTCTGCCGAAATAAAACACAGCCGAGGCAAACCTTAAGAAGTGGTGAGAGGCAAATGATCGCGCACTGTTTCGCGATGCTTAAGAAAGAAACCCCGCAGCGTACTACACGATAATATTAATGTAACACATACATTTAATAAGTTACTGGCAATGTCTCACGCGATGTCAAGAAGTTACCGCTGCTACAGCTAATGTTGCAAAACTTATCTGCACACATGTATCGTCAAACACGTTCTTTTATAAACTGCATTCACCAAAGCTTATTCTTCCATCTAATTCATGTTAAACGACTGTAGAATTGGTTTCATTATACATTTCATTGTAGGTACAAGAGAGGTACAGTAAACTGAAACGATAGTCAAATGTTTTAAAAGCAGGTCTCTATGTGATGGCTTTAAATTCCATACTCTTTGCATGGGCACAAGAAAAAAATCTGAATAGGAGATTAACATTCGAGAAAAGCAAAGTATTTGAAAGCTCAAATCAATAACAAAAAAATGTCTCCGAAATTAATGCCACAAAAAATATATTTGACATAAATATATGGGTTTTAACAATTAAACTTTTTGCCTAATATGTTGTCTATCTCTTATGGTTACACAAAAGTATGTAACATTCAGAATAAAGTGTTTTTCACAGGCTATTCGCAGAAAATTCAAGGTATACATTTAAAATATGGTATTTAAATTACAATCGTCAGAGCCATATGCAAAAATAAAAAATGACAAATTTTCCATGTAAAAGTTAATCTGGTGTGAGAGAATTTTCTTGAAAATCTTTGCGTAGCATCCTTGGAAGATGAACTTAAATACCAAGTTTGGTAGTTATCCAACGTTTCGTTTTAGAGTTATGCTGTTCAAATATACATACGGGGATCTTTTTCTGAACTCTTTTTACTCAGGGGAATTCAAAACGTCTTTTCCAGTGAAATTTCCATATGTTATATTTGTGTGGAATGTAATACTTCCTCTACTTAATAGGAACGTAGTAGAGAAAGAGTATTATTATTGCTGTTATTATTATTATTTCTTGAAAATTCTACTGGAAAGTGAAGCTGAAGGAGAACTGGAAAGGAGGAGGAAAGAAAAGCCTTCTTCCTTTCCACACTCTTCCGGATCATGAAACTCGAGTCGCTCCAGGTTTGAAAGGGAACGCTGCGAGGAAAGAGTAACGCTGTTATAGTCTTCTTTTCATTGCCGATCATTAAAAGCCGAAACTGTGCTCTGTGGTGAGGATGACGTATTCGCTGTCGACAGCAGGCGACGGAGCTATGCAAATCCTGGAGGCTGCAAGCGACAGCAAAATGCTCTCGAACCCCCCGCCGAAAATCTTGCCACACATACATCATCGCAAGGAGGGCAAACTGTTCATACCTGACCTGGTTACGCGTGCTGACCTTTTGTGCTATACTGTGATCGGAGCCATCTGGTTGTGGCTAGAGATAGTGCGCTGCTTTATAAAATTCACTATACAGCAATGCAGTTTTGCAATCAAATATAACTATGTCGACAAGCCTAATTAATATACTTTGAGATTTTAAACATAAAACTCATCTTAAAAACTTTCAAGTTAAACAGGGCATCAGCTCCACTTGCTCTTTTCTATCTGTAGAGATTTCACCGGAAATGCATGTTTTGAGGCACGCGGAATAAATATAAAAAAGCATTTTTAGAAAAAAGGTCCGTGTGTGTTTGTGAACAGCATAACTCGTACACACAGAGTAGGATAAACACCAAACTAGTCGTCCTCTGTAGTATAGTGTTTACCATGCTAGTCTCTAGTTCCCGAGGTCACGGGTTCAAAGCCAACGGATGGTGATGGATTTTTTCGGAGGTAATCCTTTTTAGAGGGAAATTAAAGCCAATGGTCCTGCGTCGTAGATTTACGGCACGTAAAGGAACCTCAAACCTGATAAAGAGGCCTCTAAGCAAAATTACCGGTATTTCACGCCCAATATAGAATGGAATGGTAAGGACCACGGGAGTTAAAGAGCATCCATAAATAACTCAATTGTTTTTCAATACCAAACTAGGTATTTAAATTCAGTATCTTCCAAAGATGGGACTCGAAGGCTTACAAGAAATCTTCCAACCACAAAATATCCCTTACATGCAAGATTTTGTTTTGAAATTTTTGATTTTCTGAAAAATGGATAACGATTTTGATTAAAATATCATATGTTAAGGATATTAACATGAACAATAGAACTTATATCTTATATTTTCTGGGAATAGCTGGTAAACATTAAGCGATAGACGAAAACATACTACACAAAACGGTGGATTCTTCAAAAAACAAAATTTATTTCAAATAACTTTATTTTGTGGTATCAACCATTTCCGAGATACCGTTACTAATGGCTCGAATTGTTCAATACTTACCTACTCTTTTAAAGTCCTGTCGATTTTCAATTGTTTCTCGCGATGTCATGGACGAAGTATGGAATTTTAAGGGCAACGTATAGCGTCCTGTTTAAAACATTTGACTATCGCTATTCTTTGTCTCTTTAACAAAATGTATAATGCAGCTGTTTATCTTGATTAATATGAAGTAGATAGAAAAATAAACTTTCGTAAGAATAATTTGTATACCCATTAATAAACGAGAGAGGGTAGATAAAGTCATGTGAATGTAACATCAGATTTTTTTTGCAGTATTCAAAATTCAATAGTGTTTTATCCCAATTGTATGGATACAATTTAGGATTTTAAAGTATGAAACGTAATCCGTAAATGCAGAATGTTCTCATTGAATGCAAAAATAGTTTAAAAGAAAATGTTGAAGCGTTACATTCATATTACTTTCTCGACTCGTTCTTCTACAAACTAATTCTTACAAAATGTTATTTTTTATTTGTTAATCGAGGTTTCATTTTACATTTTGTTGTGGCTATAAGAAAGATACAATAGGCTAAAACGATAGTCAGATTTTTAAAAAGGGGTTCGCTATACGATGGCTTAGAAATGTCATGTTCTTTGTATGACCAAGAAAAAAATCTGATGTGTTACACTCACGTGACTTTCTCTACTCTTGTACAATCTATTTTTACAAACGCCTATTCTCCATATGCTTCATGTTAATCGAGATATCGAGATGTCAACCTTATTGGTAATTTTCTTGTAGATGCAAGGGAAACATGGTAGCTTTTAAGCGATAGTCAAATATTTTAACGCTGGTTGCTATGTGGCGAATTCCATTCTCTTTGCATGTCCAGGACATAAAAAAATGAATAACGAATTTGAGAAGAAGTATAAGTATTGGAAAATTTAAGGAAATAACAAGCAATATCTCGAAAACGGTTCACTCAACAAAAGAAATGTATATGACATAAGTTGTGTATTTTAATGCGATCTACATTTTTTGTGTAGTAAAATTTTGTCTATCTCTTATGGTTTACCAGTTATGCAAAAGTCGTTCACAATGAAGAATACTTTTGGAGACATTCCCAGAAAATTCGAGATATACATTTCATTTCTCATAACATTATCTTAAACATATTATATTTTAATCAAAATCGTTAGAGCCATTTTTGAGAAAATTAAAATTTTCGAAAAATCTTCCATGTAAAGGGTAGTCTGGGGTGGGGGGATTTTCTTGAAAACCTTCGTGTCGCATCTCTGGAAGATACTGAACCTAAATACCAAGTTTGGTGTTTATCCGACTGTTCGTTTTTGAGTTATGCTGTTCACAGACACACACACAGACACACAGACACACACACACACACAGACACACACACGGACATGTTTCCAAAAATGCTTTTTTTGGATTCAGGAGGTCTCAAAACATGTATTTCCGGTGAAATCTCGGTATCGAATTTTTGGGTGGAATTTGCTACTTCCCCTACTTACTGTACGTAGTAGAGAAAGTAAAAAGAAGGAAAATAAAACAATTCGGACTTATCATTTGAAAAAAGTATGAGTATAATAAAATCCTCAGAGCCAGTTTTGAGAAAATTAAAAATAATGAAAAAATGGCATGTAAAGTTCAGTTTCGGGTGGGTAGATTTGAAATCTTCATGTTGCATCCTTTGAAGATACTAGCTTAAGTGCCAAGCTATATATTTAGTCAAATTTTTGAATTTTAATTATTCTGTTCACATAGACGGCTTTTGTATTCATTGACCATCAAAACATGTACTTGCGGTAAAATCTACATAGCAAAATTTTGAGTAGAATGCAGCACTTCCACTTATAGTAAGAAACAGAGAAATTAAAAACCCGATGGTATTATATTCCCAAGATTTTTACGCACGACAACGTATACATACATAATATATATAATATATACATATAATATATATGTATATATATATGGTAGTTAAATTATATTCGAACCCACTCGCGGCCTCTCTCTACTGCGTGAGACAGCCGGCAGTCGCCGGGGAAATTACGCCGGCAGAGGCTGACTATAATCCTTACCTTATAATAGATGCTGGAAATGTTGACCTTCTGCTCTCAAACAGGCAGCATATCTGGTGTAAATATTTTCGCTCACTCTCGTAGCTCAGCAGCAGGAATTCTTGTGATTTCTTGCACAATGTATTCTCTAAGTTCCTGTAGTATGCGAGGATTGGAACGATACCCTATGTCTTTTAAAGAACCCCATAAATAAAAATCACAACTCGTTAGGTCAGGAGAACGAGGGGGCCACAAATCAACACTAATTATTCTGTCATCAAACACCTCTCTTATTGCATGTAATGATTCGGCAGCCGTATGTGCTGTTGCAGAATCTTGCTGCAACCAACCATACGATTTCTCTTCTTCTGTTAAGCGATTGCAAAATGGCCTTAGAATTAACCTTCGATATCGCTCTGCATTTATTGTTTCATCAAAGAACATTGGTCCTATTATTCTTCTAGCACTTATCGCACACCGCACTCCAATTTTCTGATCATAATGAGCCGTTTCATCACAAGAATTGCTGCTAAGCTTCGGAGAGTGAGCGAGAATATTTACACGAGATATGCTGTCTGTTTGAGAAGAGCAGATCAACATTTCCAGCATCTATTATAAGGTAAAGAGTTTAGTCCGCCTCTGCGGGCGTAATTTTCCCGGCAACTGCCGGCTGTCTCAAGCAGTAGAGAGAAGCCACGAGTGGGTTCGAATATAATTTAACTACCCTATATATAGGGTGTATATATATTTCATTCATGTATGTACTTCCTACAAAAGCAATGCTTGTATCTACTTAATGCTAATCGAAGAAATAACATTTGCTAAAACAGTTTCATTACACATTCCATCCTTTGGTACAAGAGGGATACAGGAGGCTGAAGCGATCGGACGTTAATGTTTGTTTAAAAGTCCATACTAATAGGACAACACCAGAAACAAAAGAATGATAAGCATTAGCAACGAATATAACGGAAATTCTTTGTCACAGGAAAGTTATAAATAAGGCATACATTTTTTACTTTCTCTAGTACGTATAGTAAGTAGGGGAAGTATTGCATTCCACCCAAAAATTCGATACCGAGATTTCACCGGAAATACATGTTTTGAGACCTCCTGAATCCAAAAAAAGCATTTTTGGAAACATGTCCGTGTGTGTGTGTCTGTGTGTGTGTGTCTGTGTCTATGAACAGCATAACTCAAAAACGAACAGTCGTATAAACACCAAAGTTGGTATTTAGGTTCAGTATCTTCCAGAGATGCGACACGAAGGTTTTTAAGAAAATCCCCCCACCCCAGACTACCTTTTACATGGATCATTTTTCAAAAATTTTAATTTTGTCAAAAATGGCTCTAACGATTTTGATGAAAATATCATATGTTTACGATAATGTCATGAGAAATGAAATGTATATCTCGAATTTTCTGGGAATGTCTCCAAAAGTATTCTTCATTGTGAACGACTTTTGCATAACTGGTAACCATAAGAGATAGACAAAATTTTACTACACAAAAAATGTAATACACAACTTATGTCATATACATTTCTTTTGTTGAGTGAACCGTTTTCGAGATATTGCTTGTTATTTTCTTAAATTTTCCAATACTTATACTTTTTCTCAAATTCGTTATTCATTTTTTTTATGTCCTGGACATGCAAAGAGAATGGAATGCGCCACATAGCAACCAGCGTTAAAATATTTGACTATCGCTTAAAAGCTACCATATTTCCCTTGCATCTACAAGAAAATTACCAATAAGATTGACATCTCGATATCTCGATTAACATGAAGCATATTGAGAATAGGCGTTTGTAAAATTAGATTGTACAAGAGTAGAGAAAGTCATGTGAGTGTAACACATCAGATTTTTACTTTCTCTACTACGTATAGTAAGTAGGGGAAGTATTGTATTCCACCCAAAATTTCGATACTGAGTTTTCACCGGAAATACATGTTGTGAGACCCCCTGAATCCAAAAAAAGCATTTTTGTAAACATGTCCGGGTATGTGTCTGTGTGTGTGTGTGTGTCTGGCTGTGTGTCTGTCTGTGTGTGTGTCTGTGAACAGTATAACTCAGAAACGAACAGTCGGATAAACACCAAACTTGGTATTTGGGTTCAGTATCTTCCAAGGATGCGACACGAAGGTTTTCAAGAAAATCTCCCCACCCGAGTACCCTTTACATGGAACATTTTTCGAAAATTTTAATTTTCTCAAAAATGGCTCTAACGATTTTGATTATAATATCATATGTTTAAGATATTTTTATGGTAAATAAAGTGCATATCTTGAATTTTCTGGGAATGTCTCCAAAAGTATTCTTTATTGTGAACGACTTTTGCATAACTGGTAAACCATAAGAGATAGACAAAATGTTACTACACAAAAAATGTAGATCGCGTTAAAATACACAATTTATGTCATATACATTGTTTTTGTTGAGTGAACCATTTTCGAGATATTACTTTATATTCCCTTAAATTTTTCAATACTTATTTTCTCAAATGGGAATTCGTTATTCATTATTTTTGTCTTGGATATATAAAGAGTATTAATCTGTGGCAAAGGGAATGGTGCTGCACCTAGCAACCAGCTATTAAGAGATATGTATGTGCTTAAAGGCTACTGTATTTCTATATTGCCCTTACATCTACAAGAAAATTAGCGATAAGATAGGGTCTGCAAATGCTTATCTCGAGTAACATTAAGTAGATGGAGATGTTTTGCATAAGAGTAGAGAAAGTCATGTGAGTGTAACACAACAGATTTTTTATTTTAAGTTCGCTTTAACTCACAAAGGTCTATTCGTGACTCCTACATTAACACAACGGTGATTGGACATTAATAGATTTCTAGGAATATGCATACATAATATCATTTGGTAATAAACAGATAATGTTTTTCTTATGTGAACAATACAATTAAAGAACAGTTATAATTATATTACAGTTGTTTTAATTATCATTATACAGCTGTATATAGTGTAAGAACATTATAACATTTTTGTACATTGTTGAATCTTTAAGAGAGATAATATTATTTGTGATGTTCTATATTTTCCTTTGTGGGATATAATGTTGGCATTCTATGAGTACATGGGAAATTGTCAGAGGGGTTTTGCATGTTGAATACTGCGGCTGAGTTTCTTTGGTGATGTTAGGAGAGTGTCATCTTTGTATGTCCAATTCTTAAGCGGGTAATGTTTCCTGTTTAAGTTTGTAAAAATACATTTGTTGTCTGAAGATCCTATTACAGTAAGTAGTTTTTTCCCTGATTTTGGGACCTTTTTTTCCATGAAGTAATGGTTTTGGTTCCGATGTATAGGGCTAAGTCTGAATGACTTGTTGTTATCTCTGTATTAAATGTTGGTTTTTGGATGATCGCTTTAGCTGCTTCGTCCGCTCTCTCATTGCCTCGTATTTGATGGTGCGATGTAATCCAAATTAATATCACTTGATTTCCTTGTTCCATTGCATGGTATTATGGTATCTGTATTTCTTGGATAAGTTTGTTTTTTGTATGTATATTTTGACTGACTACGATAGCACTTTCTAAATCAGAAAAAATTATGTATAGTTGTTTATGGCATTCTGTAATGTATGAAAATGCTTGTTTTAGAGCGTATAACTCACTAGAATAAATTTAGAAGTAATCAGGGAGCCTTTCTATATAAATTCATATTGTTAGGACGGTTACACTTACAACTCCATGTTGAATTTTTGAACCATCTGTAAATATATCTCATGGTCATAGTAGGTTCCAGAAAGTTTTTTAAAGAGTTGCTGTAAAACAGTAGTGGCAGTCTGTTCTTTTTTACTTTCTCTACTACGTATAGTAAGTAGGGGAAGTATTGCATTGCACCCAAAAATTCGATACCGAGATTTCACCGGAAATACATGTTTTGAGACCTCCTGAATCCAAAAAAAAGCATTTTTGGAAACATGTCCGTGTGTGTGTCTGTGTGTGTGTGTGTCTGTGTGTGTGTGTGTGTCTGTGTGTGTGTGTGTCTGTGAACAGCATAACTCAAAAACGAACAGTCGGATAAACACCAAACTTGGTATTTAGTTTTAGTATCTCCCAGAGATGCGACACGAAGGTTTTCAAGAAAATCCCCCCACCCCAGACTACCCTTTACATGGAACATTTTTCGAAAATTTTAATTTTCTCAAAAATGGCTCTATCGATTTTGATTAAAATATCATATGTTTAAGATAATGTCATGAGAAATGAAATGCATATCTCGAATTTTCTGGGAATGTCTCCAAAAGTATTCTTCATTGTGAACGACTTTTGCATAACTGGTAAACCATAAGAGATAGACAAAATTTTACTACACAAAAAATGTAGATCTCGTTAAAATACACAACTTATGTCATATACATTTCTTTTGTTGAGTGAACCGTTTTCGAGATATTGCTTGTTATTCCCTTAAATTTTCCAATACTTATACTTTTTCTCAAATTCGTTATTCATTTTTTTATGTCCTGGACTTGCAAAGAGAATGGAATGCGCCGCATAGCAACCAGCGTTAAAATATTTGACCATCGCTTAAAAGCTACCATATTCCCCTTGCATCTACAAGAAAATTAGCAATAAGATTGACATCTCGATATCTCGATTAACATAAAGCATATGGAGAATAGGCGTTTGTAAAAATAGATTGTACAAGAGTAGAGAAAGTCATGTGAGTGTAACACATCAGATTTTTTATGTTGTTCCACTACTAGATCCAAAACATGGTTTTTTAGGTTCCGAGGAGGAGCTTCGTGTTTTCCAGTTGTTGTTATCCTAGGTAAATTTATTTATATTTTCTTTAGTAATGTTCAATACGACATGAAATGCAAGTGAATTAAATGAGCGTTTAAGTTGGTTTGTTTGAAATTTTACAGGGCATACGTATCTATGTACCATGGTATTAGCTAAAGCAGCTATTATAATTGGATATCTAATACTTGTATATTCTCTGCGTATCCCAAGTGGTGGCTCATCTAATTCCATTTGTAGACTTTCAATTGGACTTGTATAATAGGATCCCAATATAATTCTTGTGGCTGCAGATTGTATACAGTCAAGGCTTTTTAGTACTGTAGAATTGGACGAATATTTTCCCCCATATTACGTTTTTGTTTGGTTTTACAAAAATTGTAAGGAATAAATAATACCTCATTTGTGGAAAACTCAAGTTATACATTTTATTGTTCATGCCAATACTAAAATATATGGAGCTTTAATGAAAATTGTTAAGGCTATTTTGGGAAAATAAAATAAATGCAAATGTTTTTATTCAAGAAGTAGTTTGAGGCAAAGGGAGTTTCTTGAAAATCTTTGTGTTGTATCCTAGGAAGTTTGGTATTTATCCGAATATTTGTTTTTTAACTATGCTCTATTTTTCTCTATCTCTCTCACTTTCACGTAAACGTAATAACGAATTTTGGAGTGGAATACAATACTTCCTCTACCTATTAAGCGGTAAATAAACAAAAAGTCTTCCATGAGCAATGAAAAATGCAACATTTAGAAATTTAATACAAAACCATATGCTATTACCTCCAAAACCAGCCTATTCCAAAATTAAATGTTGATTTACAGCTATATTTTTATATTATGTAATGCAGTATCTCGTTGTAGAAGATCTTCATCTGGATAAAGTAATTTTACATTTCATAGCCTCATTTAAGTTCTGTTCTTGACAGCTAGACGGCGCTTTACGCAATCTATTTTCATCTTATAACCTGAGGGAGAACTACATTACATTCTGATGGAGATGTTCATGGAATAAATGGTAGAGAAAATTGAATTAGTGACCACAAAACGCAGTTTCTCAAGGCTGACTCTGGGTTCATTAATTATGTTCAACTGCTGTTTTGCCAAGCTTCCTCCCTAATCTAGAGATCGCGCGAATCTCTTAATGCTGAGATTCGGAAAGGAAAGACTATTTACACATACATATTATAAAAACAGATTCCTTGCAGCGGTCACTCCTTCGTTGTGTACGGCAAGGTGTAGACCAGTCTTTGCAATGCAGCATACGCGGCCGCCATACTGCCCGTAGTGAGCAAATTTAACTATGTGTTCATAATATTTACTGATGTTACAAAAATAAATATAGTCAAATATCTAAAAACATTTCAAGGTTTTTCTTTGAAGTAGAGAAAGTGTATTCAAAATAATTAAATGTTATGAATTGCATATTTAAGGAACCAACCTCTCATATTTTCCAAATTTTAAACATAATAACGTATAACAATTACAATATACAAACCATGAGACCGAATTAGGTAAAACATTTAGACATCAGTCACTGTAAAATCTCATCTACTGTAAGCCATTCTCTCCTTTAATTTTGGGGAACTTAATGTTTGAACAAATTCTTTAGCAAGTTCAATAATGGTGAACTAAAAAGATGTGTTAAATCTTCAAGAACCTATATTTTTGACGTCTGCTTTTACAATTGATATTTTGTGCATTTTGGTTTCTCAAAGCTTAAGCGTATCAAAAGTTAGCTTTTCTAAATATGCACTTATTTTCTTTATACGTTTGATCGGACATCATGCAAATAATAGTACAGCTTGAAGATTTATTCGCAATACGTTCAATTATTTCAGAAGTTGTTAATTTTTTAATTGTTTTAGCAAAAATAAAAAAAAAACTTCATAAGACGACAAACAAGCAAATTTATTAAAGCAAATGTTTACATTTGATGTCAATGAATATTAGGGAAAATATTGGAAAATACAGCTTTAGTTTTTGAAAAACAATCTGTTAATCTGCACTCACATGACTTTCCCTACTCTTGTACAAACCATCATGTTAATTGAACTATCGAGATGTTAATCTTATTGCTAATTTTCTTGTAGAACGAAGGGGAATATGGTAGGGTTTAAGCGATAGTGAAATATTTTAAGACCTGCTTTCTATATGGAGCATTTTATTCTCTTTGCATGTCCAGAACATAAAAAAATGAATAACGAATTCCCATTTGAGAAAAAGTATAAATATTGGAAAATTCAAACAAATAACAGGAATATCTCGGAAATGTGTCCCTCCACAAAAAAATGTATATGACAAACTGTGTGTTTTATCGAGATCTACATTTTTTGTGTAGTAAATTTTTGTTTAACTCTTACGGTTTACCAGTTATGCGAAAGTCATTTGGAATGAAGGGGGTTTTTGGGGACATCCACAGAAAATTCAAGATATACATTTTACTTGCCATAAAAATATCTTAAACATATGATATTTTAATCAAAATCGTAAAGCCATTTTTGAGAAAATCGAAATTTTCGAAAAATTTTCTATGTAAAGGGTAGTATGTTGTGGGGGTATTTTCTTGAAAATCTTCGTGTCGCATCCTTCGAAGATAGTAAACTCAAGTACCAAGTTTGGGATTTATCCGACTTTTTCTTTTTGAGTTATGCTGTTCACAGATTGACAGACACACACAAGACATGTTTCCAAAAATGGTTTATTTGAATTCAGGGCAGCTCAAAACGTATATTTTCAGTGAAATCTCGAAATAGAATTTTTGGGCGGAACATAATCCTTCCTCTACAACTATAATAGGTGCTAGATAAAACAAAGTTCACTAAGCATTTTTCTTAATCTTTATAAAATCCAGTTTTTCGTGTACAAGTTTTACTGGAATAGCCCCAATAGAAAGGTAGGCAATGATGCGCTTACACATTTGCGTAACGACTTGTATTGCACTCACTGCAAGAGATGACATATGACTAGGTCAGAGTATATTATCTGTATCCCCGTTTATAGCTACACCAGTAACAATCAAATCGCTGTTAGCCATCGTAATACCGCAGAATTATAACCCACGACAGACTGCAGTGAGGCAGCCTGCATTACCGACCGATCTGACGCAAGTGTGATGCTGTTTATGGCTAATAGCGATAATGTTAGCTGTGCTCACTGAAACGTGTATTATTGCCAGTGCCGGGTTCACACCTCGATCGTTTCTCTCCTTTACGACTTGTCGTTAACAATCTCGTAGCTTTATATATTGAATGTAGAGAAAGGGGTTTATGGTTTTATTACCGAACTAGCGGGCATTAACATCGTGCATTCTCAATAACACTTAGGTACGAATAGCTTCTTAGAACTACTCTTTAAGGAAACAGAAGAACAAGTCGTATACACGCAGCTTTACTCACTATTTCTAATTTGAATACCATACAGATCTACAGAATAGTTCATTGTTGTGTGTATCCGTTCGTTCGTAAGTCTCGTAAATATATGATCGATATAAATAGTGAATATCTTAACTAGGAAGAAAGAAAGACATTTTGGTTTGCCGCACACCTTAACCTGTGGAATAAAGAACGCAAGCCACACTTGCCAACTTCCTGAAGCTAACACTAAAGCTTTCCCTCTTTCAGTAAAGTGTAATGATTTTGAAATAACATATAATTTAGAATGAAAAAAATGTCCAATGCAATAAATGAAAATGTAAAATAAATGGGAATTCAATTTTATAAGAATCCTTAGGACCTGGAAAAACTGATTTTTGCTGTCATATGCTAAAATTTCTTCCTGGTATTAAAAGAAACACACATTAAAGCAAAAAACACCACTTCCTAGGCTATAGACGGATTTCTAGTGTGGTTTTAAGCTTTATAACATGAACTATAAACTAAACTGTCACAAAAATTGGAAACTTATATCCCGTAGCTATAGACCACAAATAAGATAAATAAATTACACGAGGGAGTTGACTTTACAATTCATGGCGTCCGTTACCGAATGTTCGCGCCCATTTAATGCTGGTTAGTAGAGATCACTTCATTGCAGCCCTGTGAAGGTAAATGATTAAATATAACACACGGATAAGCTTTGACCTATCATAGCACTAACGCAGTAATGTCTGTGGTGAAAATCAACTATTGGAATTCACCAAAAGCCAACTTTGACACATACGTCCCTCATTATAGAGTTCTATGTTGTATTTGGTAGCATTCTCTCTGCCCAAATGACATCACTACCAGCAACTATTCCTAAAATATGTCCATGACCGTAGCTGGTGTTAATTGCAGTTGTTACTTTGGCAACGCAGACATTTTCTTGTAGTTGCGTAACATTTGAACTTCAGGCACTCAACGTATTCATCCACTGTTTATTTACAGGAGGAATTTTTCTTTCATGTTGCTGGAGTTCAAGTAGGACAAATTTTGAGAAACAGGTTACTTATAAAATAAGTAGCAAGCATTTTAGGCTATTTCACAGGGAAGAGTCGTGGAGTATGACTGACTTAAGTTTTTCTACTGTACTTTATAAATTGTTATGGTTAATCGGACTTTTAACATAGTATCATCTTACCTCAAGGTATGTTCTATGAATAAAAAAGTACAATGTTTATTATTTTTATTTACAGTATTTATTACATTCAAAATAAAAATCTGATGTAACACATTCGCATGACTTTCTCTACCTTCTATCGTTTATTGGTGGGTATACAAATCATTGTTACTCAAGAGTTTTTTTCTATCCACTTCATTTTAATCCAAATACACCATTGCGGAAATAGCTACATTACACATTTTGTTATAGATACAAAGAGAACAGCGACAATCAAATGTTTTAAGAACTGGACGCTGTACTCTGACCTTAAAATTCCATACTGTTTCCGTGCAATCGCGAGAAACAACTGAAAGTTGAAAGCTTTAAGAAAAGGATGAACAACTTCTACATTTAATAACGGATATCTCAGAAACCGCCACAAAAAAAACTTATTAAAGTTGGGTGTTTTAAAAGATCTATATTTCTTGTGTAGTATGTTATAGTCTATCGCTTAACTTTTACAAGTTATACAAGATTATTCAAAAATCCTTCCCAATGAAGACCTCATAGGCTATTCCCCGAAAATTCAAGATATGCATTTTATTTGTCATGTAAATAACTTTCATATATAATATATTAATAAAAAAATTTACAGCCATTTCTTATAAAATAACAAAATTTCTAAAAATGTTTCATGTAAAGGGTAGTTTGGGCTGGTAGATTTTGTTGAAAATCTTTGTGTCGCATCTTGGAATATATTGAACCTAAATACCAAGTTTGACATTCATCCGACTTTTTGTTTTTGAGTATGGTGTTCACAGACACACACACATATGCAAACATCTTTCTAAGAATGATTTACTTGGTTTCAGGGGGCCTCAAAACATGTATTTCCGGTGAAATCTCAGTATCGAGTGTTTTAGTGGCATGCAATACTTCCCCTACTTACTATACGTAGAAAGGAAAGTAAATAAAAGCTTGAACTACAACACTTGTAGAAATCGTCTTACAGTATCGGCCATTGTGTTTTCTGAGATATCTCACTTGTTAGAGATACACTACACTAATATTATTCAATAAAGTTTAGAAGACATAAGTATGGAATTTATTCTTACAATTTCAGCTCGGTTCACCAAAGTTTGGCTCACTGTTTTACTGAAATCGGAAATAAAATAATATTCTCCTACTCCACACTTCCAACATGCGTCCAACCTCTGGTCTTTATACACTGCACCCAGTCTTCTTCAAAGGCCGTCACATACATAATACTCGTACACATTACAAACTCATTACTTCCACTAAAATCCAGTTTCCTTTGTCTGGTTGTGGTTGACTTTACATGACCACCCTCTGCGTGTTTGTTTTGTTTTGGAGCACCTGAATTATGTTCAGTTTTCTTCAAATCTCTTTCATACTTTCTTTCATTTAGATCAGTGGTTTCTCTATTTCTT
Organism: Deroplatys truncata; assembly: GCA_030765065.1. Classification (NCBI taxonomy): domain Eukaryota; kingdom Metazoa; phylum Arthropoda; class Insecta; order Mantodea; family Mantidae; genus Deroplatys; species Deroplatys truncata. The sequence goes on along the minus strand of CM060984.1, from coordinate 64,769,256 downwards.
AATTAAAAGTCCTCTTGAATCTGTCCAACTGAGGAGTTAATTCTAAGGAACTACCTTGACTAATTTCCCTTATTTCATTTTCAAAAGTGCTTCGAGATGCAGAAAACGATTAAGCTGCCTCTCTGCGGTCATTTTATTAAGCATAATCATGCTCACAGTCAGTTTCCTGCACACCTAATTCCATTTTCCTGTTACTTCTTTTTCATTCCCTGCCATTTCACTGTGCATACATATTTTAAACATTAAGGTTACTTCTGGTCGATACGGAAAGATAATCGGGTGGCCGGTACTGTACGACAAACACGTGATAGGATCTATTCATACTGTACAGTCTTTTATAGAAATTATCATAAAACGTTCGTGGATTTTGTTCCCTAAATATCACATACAACCAAAATATAAAAACGAAATTAAGCATTTGCCTTAAAAAGGAGTACCATAAGCCCAAAAATATCTTCAGTGCTCTAAGAGATGTAGCAACCACCATTAAATACTCAGAACAGGCGAAGTACTGACGGGAGGAAGAAGGTATTGGGCTACATGCACATAGGTACATGGGCTTACTACCGATCACTGTAAAACACTGCCCTATAGCGACATAACTGGAATCGCAATAATGGCCAACACTCTATGCCGAGTCGTCCTCCGTGGCGTAGTCGTTACCATGCTAGCTTCTAGTTCCCAAGGTCGCGGGTTCAAATCCGCCGGAGGGCAATGTATTTTTTCGGGCGTAAAAATCCTTAATATGGCTTCCTTCGGAAGGGAAATAAAGCCGGTGGTCCCGGGTCGTAGATTTACGCACGTAAAAGAACCTCAAGCCTGATAAAGAGGCCTGAGGAAAATTACCTGTCCTTCACACCCAATATAGAATGGGACGCTAAGGGCCACAGCAGTTAAAGATCGTACATAAATAAAACTCAATTTCAACTGTCTGCCGGTTAACACTGCACGATTCTCCCCTAATGTATTCAGATTTCTAGCAATTTTTTTCCACAAATCAACAAATGATGAGTTGATCCTTTTTACTTTCCCTACCACGTACCTTGAGGTAAAGGAAGTATTGCATTTCATCTAAAACTTCGACAACGAGATTTTACCGGTAACACACGCAACCCCCCCCCCCAAATGAGAATTGGTAAAAGATCCGTGTGTGTGTCTTTTTGTGTGTTTCTGAACAGCTTAACACAAAAATGAAAAGTCTGATAAATACCAAATTTCGTCTTTAAGGTGCTGCATCTTTGAAATTTGACCGAAAATACTGAAAAATTAAAAAAAACAATATATATATATATATAAAAGTAAGTTTCATAACAAAATATGAACTCCAAACTATAAGAAAATATCGCTATTTCTAGTTGCCACATTTAAGCTAACTATAAACTGAAGCTATAAATGGACAGATGGATACTTTAATAAGACAAGCCCGAATTTAAACATGGTTTCTCTCAAACCTCCTTTTTTCAGCATTTTTCCAATCTGGAATGCTCCACGCGTAGCAATTTTTCACTAATTTGTTCGAACATTTTTGTATTGCCTCTCAAAAGTGCATTACATACTTCTTTTAAAATAATGTTCCAGTTTTGAGAGATAAATTATTAACTTTAGGGAATTCAGAGTTTTGGGGAGTACAAAAAGTAATAAGTTTTCTACATTAATTAAGGGTTAATACAAAAAATCTCATATAATAGATATTTTTGTAATCTAATTTACTGAACCTGAATTTTTTATGTCAGTATTTTAAAGGATACATTGTCTAGAGCAAGAGTGGCGAAAACGACTTCCTTCCGCGAGTCACCAAATATGCAAGACGCACTGCATCATTCAGCAGCATGTAAAAAACAAACGGGACGGTTGTAGAGGGGGAACGGCGCCTGCGAGTCAAAATAACTCGCGAGTCACGTTTTCGCCACCTCTGATCTGGAGCATATTTATTGGAGCAATGAATTTACGCAATTAAAAAATTAATATTTAAATAGCCATGCAATTTGGAATTTTGAAAAATGGTAAAAGCTTTACTGTGGTTATGTATAATAACTGCCATAAATTTCGTTAAAATATCTAACATACGGATGTTTCAAATTGCACAGATGCATTACCTTAAATCAGCATCTTCTAAGAATGCAACACGAAGATTTAAAAAGGACCACTCCAACCCTAAACTAGCTGTTACGTGGAAAAATGTTCAATACTGATTTTCTCAAAAACTGTTCAAACGATTTTTATTAAAATACCACACGTATGTTTAAGCAATTTTCATAACTAGTAACATATACATATTTACCTTGAATTTTCCGAGAATAGTCTGTGAAGTCCTCTTCATTCAAATTAAGCCCCAGTGTTAGGGATACTAATACTGAATTTTATAACTTTTTTAATTTTAAAGCTGTTCACTTGAAATTTGGCACACTACTACGAGTAAATACAGAAATGCATGTGCAAAAGCTCGAAGAGTTTCTCATATAATACAATTAAATATTTTTAATTAATGAATAAAATGCACATTTGCTAAAACTGCCCTGTGCATTAAAGTTTAACAGAGAAGTATGATAGTGACACTATGTAATACTTTACTACGTGAAAATAAATGCAGGCAGTGTTGATGTTATTAGTACTAGAGAAATAATTTTGTGTTTGTATGATGGTGTTTAAAATGCCCTTGTTTTTCAGTATAAAAACTGCAAATGCTTGAACATTTTGATAGCAACTTTTAGATTATGTACGCAAATGTACATACAAATCAGAGCAAAACTAAAACGCAAGGAGTAAATTTTATGCGCAAAAATGTAAAACTGAGAAAAAATCTGATGTGTTACACTCGCATGACTTTCTCTACTCTTGTATAAACTATTTTTACAAACGCTTATTCTCCATCTACTTCATGTTAATCGAGATAAACATTTGCAGACTCTACCTTATTGCTAATTTTCTTGTAGATGTAAGGGGAATATATATTTACAAGGGCAATATAGAAATACAGTAGCCTTTAAGTACATACATATCTCTTAATAGCTGGTTGCTAGGTGCAGCACCATTCCCTTTGCCACAGATTATAACTCTTTGCATATCCAGGACAAAAAATGAATAACGAATTCCCATTTTAGAAAATAAGTATTGAAAAATTTAAGGGAATAACAAGCAATATCTCGAAAATGGTTCACTCAACAAAAAAATGTATATGACATAAATTGTGTATTGTAACACGATCTACATTTTTTGTGTAGTAAAATTTTGTCTATCTCTTATGGTTTACCAGTTATGCAAAAGTCGTTCACAATGAAGAATACTTTTGGAGACATTCCCAGAAAATTCAAGATATACATTTTATTTTCATGAAAATATCTTAAACGTATGATATTTTAATCAAAATCGTTAGAGCTCTTTTTGAGAAAATTAAAATTTTCGAAAAATGTTTCATGTAAAGGCTAATCTGGGGTGGGGGGATTTTCTTGAAAACCTTCGTGTTGGCATCTCTGGAAGATACTGAATCTAAATACCAAGTTTGGTGTTTATCCAACTGTTCGTTTCTGAGTTATGCTGTTCACAGACAGACACACACACACACACACACACACACACATACAGACACACACACAGACATGTTTCCAAAAATGCTTTTTTGGATTCAGGGAGTCTCAAAACGCATATTTCCGGTGAAATCTTGGTATCGAATTTTTGGGTGGAATACAATACTTCCCCTACTTACTATACGTAGTAGAGAAAGTAAAAACACATGCAGAAAGGGTTCAGAGAGGTTACAAGATAGTGCACGGGTTATTTAAACATGTCACTGGGCTTTTACAAATAGTGGATCGTGAAAAATGTTTGGCCAAATTGATTCACAGGTGTGTCTGTAGAATGTTTATATGATATAATTAAAAAAGAAGACAATTTTGTAATTTTAACCTAAAAGCTAAGTCCAGTGTCCCTTAAGATGACACAACATTATCAATAAATTTAATATTTTAAAGCGTTATAAATCTTTACATAATTCGGAAACAAACTGATATGCTGTAATGCTATATTACGTTGCAAGTGTGAGAAGTGGAAAGCGAGGAAGAGATGAAAACACGATACGAAGTGGATTCTCCAATCCACTTAATGCATGTGCTTTGCATACTTTTTAACGATAGTGTATAATAGCAATAGTACTTACGAGAAAACAAAAGTTAACACCTGTTGAACATGGTGGTTCCGGTAGCAAGATCATCAACATTAACCATGGTGGGGAACTGGCGATCGATTATCCACGCCTGGTTCTTGACCTTAACAAAATCAACAACTGGCACCTTATACTTAGCTGCTCCATGAATTAAATCGTAAGTAAGTATGTTAATATATAAAAGTCAGTGTAGTATGTATCTGCCTTATAGCCTTCTACACCATTTCACCGATTTCGACAAAACTTACCTCAGATAAGCTTTGACAAGACGAAAGTTACTGTCTATCTTAGAATTCGAAATTCCGCTCATTCCACTCGATTAGTTATTTAATTTTACGTAATGCCTACTAAAACTCGCAAGACTATTTATACATATGTATCTTTCTCAACGATAATCGTGGTAGGTCAAACATTGCCAACATAAGAATATTAATTAGGAATTCAGGCTTTCACGGCCTCAGAAAATAACGGAGGAAGAGCGTATTCACATATTATTCATTTATCTCTCCTCTGAAATTCATCGTGGTGTAATAACACAGTCAAATTATTACAACAGCTATGTCACTTCTGGTTATTCTTGCCAAACGTAAAGGTGCTATAATCGCCTGGTTGAAAAATTAAGATTTGAACTGTATTATATTAAACTGTGATAACAGCAACATCATCAAATCAGACTAAATGCCACTGCTTATTCTTATTATTTATCTTCATACGATAAATTATTGTATATATAAAATAACACAAAAGAATTCAACACAATCCTATTGACTACTGAAGTCTGCTCAAACATTGACAACATAAGAGTAATATATAAGTCGAAGTTAATATCCATACATTCTGAAATTATACTTCGATGTTCGGATATTCACTTATTATAATCTGTAGTTTCTCATTTTTATTTTCTCTACCACGTACACCCGTGGACAAAAAAAATAGTTATCCCCAGATTTCATGTGACGATCGTAGGGGTTCATGTACCTTCATAAAAGCTGTGTTCACAACGCACATGAGGGAACTGTAGAATGATCTGTGCTTGTGAGCGCAATAGTCACCTTATAATAGTGTTTCTCGGTACTGACGCTTATAAGCTACTGAAAACACAGCGCGAAACAACGTTTCGTTGGACAGGAGGTTACAAGGCACTGCTTGCGCTATCAGCTCCTCGGTTCAAATCTCGCATTAGCTATTGTTATTTTTGTTGTTAATTTTATGACTGGATGAGTAAAACATAATATTGCATTAATACAACTTAAGCATTTTAAGTTTAAGGCATATCTATGCCACAAAAACGTAATTCTACTGAAAGATTCGTTTTAAATAACTAGGGAAGTAAATGAAAAACAATAAACTATGATCTTTTAAAGATAAAACACATAAAAATAAACAAAATTAATATTGGGTGTATGAACCCTGAGCACGATAACTGCCCTCAGTTTTCGGGTTATAGATGAAATTAAATCGCAATAGCAACGTGGACGAGAAGCTACAACATCCCAGGCTTCCTATTTGTGCCTAGAAGCCATCTTTTGTCCTCCGCGCATCTGCAGGGAAATTTCTCTCAGCCCACACATCTTCATTAGGGTTCAAATCTGGTGAACTCAGAGGCCAGTCTATCACTCTGATATCCTGCATCTCTGAGAACTAATTTGAAAACTTTCGGCATATGTGGACAGGCCGATTATCCCTTACAAATTCAACAATTCTATCAGGATATCTCATCCTACAGAGGGAATCAAAATATTCTCAAGTATTACCGTGTATTGCGCACTGTTCAGTGTATCGTCAAGCTGCCACAACACACCTAGACCTCCCTTGATATCCAACAAGATACAGATATACGACCATAATGAAACTGTGAAGCCAGTATTTGGCATCGCAGTAACTGTTATATTATAAACTTTACCAAACGTTGTATATGGAATACAGTATATCGAAAATACGTAGTCACTATGTGTTGATTAAATATTATTAACAGAATAAAAAAAATCTGATGTGTTACACTCACATGACTTTCTCTACTCTTATACAAACTATTTTTACAAACACTTATTCTCCATATGCTTCATGTTAATCGAGATATCGAGATGTCAATCTTATTGGTAATTTTCTTGTAGATGCAAGGGGAATATGGTAGGTTTTAAGCGATAGTCAAATATGTTAAACGCTGGTTGCTATGTGGCGAATTCTATTCTCTTTGCATGTCCAGGACACAAAAAAAAAATGAATAACGAATTTGAGAAAAAGTACAAGTATTGGAAAATTTAAGGGAATAACAAGCAATATCTCGCAAACGGTTCACTCAACAAAAGAAATGTATGAGACATAAATTGTGTATTTTAACAAGATCTACATTTTTCGTGTAGTAAAATGTCGTCTATCTCTTATGGTTTACCAGTTATGCAAAAGTCGTTCACAATGAAGAATACTTTTGGACACATTCCCAGAAAATTCGAGATACACATTTCATTTGTCATGACAATATCTTAAACATGTGATATTTTAATCAAAATCGTTGGAGCCATTTTTGAGAAAATTAAAATTTTCGAAAAATGTTCCATGTAAAGGGTAGTCTGGGTTGGGGGGATTTTCTTGAAAACCTTCGTGTCGCATCTCTGGAAGATACTGAACCTAAATACCAAGTTTGGTGTTTATCCGACTGTTCGTTTCTGAGTTATGCTGTTCACAGACACACACACACACACACACACACACATAGACACACACAAACACGGACATGTTTCCAAAAATGCTTTTTTTGGATTCAGGGGGTCTCAAAACATATATTTCCGGTGAAATCTCGGTATCGAATTTTTGGATGGAATGCAATACTTCCCCTACTTACTATACGTAGTAGAGAAAGTAAAAATGTGTATGCTACATGCGAGAAGCAAAACTGCGGTCTTAACCACAGAAGTACTCTGCGCTTCGCTACAGAGAAGACAAATGGAAGGTAGCATGTTTAATAATGCTGTACAACAATTTGCTGCAGCGGTTACACTACTGTATTTTGTATGGTGTAAACAAGGCGTTGTGCCGTATAGGACTTAGAAAAATTTTTCGTATCAGACGTGACACATTTTTTTGTCCACCTACTGCGTTACACCCAAAAATTCTATCTCGAGATTTCACCGTAAATACATGTATTGAGACCCGGATTCCAAAATAAGCATTTTTAGAAAAAGGTCTAGAGAGAGAGAGAGATAGAAAACAGCATAATTCTAAAACGAAAAGTCGCATAAATACCAAAATTAGTATTTAGGTTTCGCACCTTCCAAGAATGCGACAAGAAGATTTGCAACAAAATCTCCCCATCCCCAACTACCCTTTACATGAAACATTTCTGCAGAGGTTTATCTCGATTAAAATCAAGTAGTTCGTTAGAATAATTTGTATACCTACTAATAAACGATAGGTATAGAGAAAGTTATGTATGTAACACATAAGATTTTTCCTCTTCTCTTTTGAATGTTAATTTGTCCTTTCTTGTGTTTTCTTAGTACTGAGAATAAACAAGGTTATACACACGTTACTTTCTTCCCAACTGAGATTTTCTCAATAAATAGGCAGCCCGAATATGACAACGTGGAAGTCACTCAGTTGCTTTCACAAGAAATCATCATTAAAAACTGTGGCATTTGTGATTGTTCAACAGTGCTTTTGCATAGTGTTTTCTCAGTATGTTTGTTTTGTCCTTTATACTGTCCTGAGGGTTTTAATTAATTCTTGGCTTGAGTGTCTATAGTTTCTTGAAAAACGAGGGAGGGAAGTAAATGAAATTAATTATATCGTAATTCGAGTTTAAATATCTACCCGTCCGATAAGTCATCTAGTTATCGAGCGGGATGGTGTGTTGTGGCGATAAAGTGTGTAGCCCTCATTCGGGAGGTCATGGGTTCGATTTCCATGGCCTACCTTCCTGACCCATGGGTTTTTTCGGAGTTTCCTCGGTCCGCCAGGCATGCTGGGAAGGATCGTTACATCCCCTGAATTTCCTGTCCCTCCATTTCCCCCGTAAGGTGGGGGGGGGTTCCGACCCCTTCAGCTGCCGTGGTGCGGGCGCTGCGGACCCTTAGCACTCGTGGTACGCCGGGCCGAACATCTGAGCCCCTCCCGAAAGGAGGATTGGGTTGGACTCGGCGGGGCAGTGGTTCCCGATACCCATGGGTACGCCTGGCTAGGTTAATTCCGCCCAGGCGGGGTTGTGAGACGCCTCGAGAATCTCCGGCACCAGCCATGAGGGATAGCTGGTAGACGGTAGCTAGAAACTGTCGGCCCCACCGAGGTTGTTCGGTAGTCTCCCCCAGTAAGGTTCGCCCTGCTGGCCTGACGCGCGTAAGTGGCGTATCCACTCCGTCCCTGCTTGGAAGGGTCGGTGCGGGAGGTGTCCTGGCCCGATTTCGACCAGGCAGGGGGGGCGGTATATAAAATAGGCACCGCTCCTAATGGAAAGCCCCACGAGTTTCTGCTGGGTTTGCTAGGGTGTGGTCTCTGCGTTGGCGGACCCGGTCCCGTATTTACTTGTCCCTCCATTTCATTCTCCATTCTCATTTCACTTCACTCTTCATCCGCTTGGTTTCTTTCCGTGTCGGCGGGAGGGTCTCGGGCCTCTCAGGGGATGTGTAAGCCCACAGGGGGAGGGAGCCGGCTGCACCAGCTAGCACCCGGGGAGTTCAAATCTGCCCTCTCTCTCCTCTAACCTCATCTCTCCCTCCCGGAAGTGCCCCATTAGGGGCTTAGGCACAAAAGATGTACTTATGTCGAGGTGCTATGTTGCCCTCTGGTCCTACTCCTAGTCTATCCTAAACCTGCTGTTAACAAATAAAACGAAGTAAGCACCCAGTTAAGATTTAAATGGTAAAATTAGCTATCAGATATGACAATATTTCATGCCTGCAATAATAAATATATCATACGTTAGCGATCGCCTAATGTTTGATATATTATACAAAAAGATAATAAGACAAAAGATTATACAAAAGAATTGTTGGTTTGGCGCTAACAAAAACGGCAGAAACATTGACGATGCCATATATAATTGGCAAATAATTTTAGAATAACATTTTGGACACCAGGTCCAGAGGATGGTTTACAGAGGGCAATAAATCGATTCAACAACATAATAATTAAATTTTCATACATCAATCAAAAAAGCCTACGTTTTAGCATTTAAAAGTTTAGATTGCTTAAAAGCCTAAATAATTCTAGATGGAAAACCCATTGAACAGGTGAATAGTTTTTATTATCTGGGTTGCAATATCTCCTATTTTAAAAATATATATTAATTACACATACTTATTTAGGACAATTAAGAGAAGTTAAAACATACTAAAAACGAAACTAAAGTTTTACAAGGTGAAGGCAGTTCCAGTATTACTGTATGGTTCAAGTTTTGGATTTTAACTAGAAGAGAAGCCGAACGAGGTGGCGGCATGGTAACGCGTGGTAGGTCCCAAGTTCAATTCCCGGCGATCTTCCACTCCGACCTATGGGTTCTTCCGGGGGGTTTTCCCGGGTCGCCAGACGAATGCTGGAGTAATTTCTTTCAGCCTCGGAATTTCCTGTCCCTCCATTCATCATTTCATTCGTCCTTCATCCTGTTAGGTTTGTTTCACGGTTGGACGTGTCGGCGATGGTGTTTCGGTGCAGCGTGTCAGGGAAAAAGGAGCTCTCTGTGAAACTTTCTCTGTCCCTGTCCTTCGGCTGGTTACCAAGGTATATGGACCGCCCCTTCGGAGTGGGGTGTTGGATCCTCTGCTTGGAGAGGGTTCTCGCTCTGCCTTTCCGAATGCAGGGTGATCTCAATCTGGAACTGTAGGGACCCGTCATTGCTATGACGACCCTCCGGTTCCAACCACCCCGTGTCTTCTCTCATTTATAATATTCTTACTGGAACAGAGCCGAGTCCCCTCCAGTACTCAGGCAAAACAAAACTAGGAGAAGAAAGAAGTGTGGCAAGCTGAACACTCTTGGAAGGAAGAAAACATGGATATTAGAAACGAGTTAAACATTTTTAAGTTAGTGGATAAAATGAACCAATTTAGAAATAACTAGAAAGAACATGTCCAATGAATAAACGAACCTCACATACCAATATAATTTTAGATTATAAGCCGAAACGTGAAAGGAATGCTGGTAGACCGAAGAGATGGATTCAACTTTTGGAGTGAAAACCTATGAGAACAGAACAAGCCTAAAAGTCTTAACCCGTGAATCTTCATAATCAAACATTAGAGGATTTGATATAGTTGATGCACATACGTGCTGTAAAATAGACAAAACACTCAGGTAGGTTAGGTTACCAGCACTGAATGCAGGAAATTCAACTTTGAAGCATGACAGCATGAACGGGAAGTGGATCAAACAACACTATCGTCTAAAACAGATATTCCTGGCTGATGTAATCGCAGAAGTCTATATTAAGCCGCCACAATGATGTGACCAGGCTTGTGTCAGTGTTGATGTTTTTGTTTTCTTTCCATCTCTGGCTGTTTTAACAGACGGCGAGAAACTGAAACGGTTACCAGCTTGTGTTATTACAATGCAGTGAAAGTCCATTAGGATTCTGGTAGTGTGCCAGCCGAACCTTCAACCATGCCACGTGGAGAACCCGCGCAGCTGGCCGTCTGTCACAAACTGAACAATCTGCAGGCTCTGTCTAATGTGCATTCTCAAGTAACTGAGCTTTTTATTAAGTATGTAGCCAGATTTTAAAATTATTTCAATCTCGTATCCCCTGCCTCCCAAATACATTATAAACAGGACATTAAATGACTTTCCAAACCGCCTAAAATCAACTGATGATACAAATATTATAGTCAGGGGAAATGAGAATGCAAGGCATGTAACTAGTCAAATTGAAACTTTGTTTACTGTAAACAAATTACTTATAAATGCAAACAAATCAGCAGCAATTTTATTTTGTCATAAGCGAAATAAGAATTCTGGGCTACTTGATATCAAGCTATAAAACACTCATGTCCTTTATGTGCGATATTTTTGGGGATCTGGTTGGACCATCATTCAGATTAGGGAATTTACATACAAAATTTATTAGTAAAACTGAGTAAATTGTGCTTTTCAATAAATAACAAATGAGTTAAACAGCAGCGACATAAGAACCTTGTATTTTGCATATGCAGAAAATCTAGGTAATGATGCACTCATATGCAGGACCGTATTTAGAGGGGAGGGTTAGGATTCAACCCCCCTAAAACTTATGACAGTTTTATTTATTTAAATTCATAGCAAACCAATATGGGAAAATGTCGTTGGATAACAGCAGGTCTATTGCTAGTAGCACATTTACAAGAAAAAGGCAAACTTAATATCGTCGCCTTACATAGGTAAGGTGACCATACCCTCCGATTTTCGTAGCAGTCTCAATGTTTTATGCTGTAAGGTGGAATATTCTCATTATGGTGAGTTTTTCTTGTCTATATAATGTCTCAAAACAATTTAATTACCCATGATATACAGAGAAAGCCAAAATCTACGAACCGGCTGCGCCGTGTTTTTCCTGTACGCGTTCTCGGCGCTCGTTGCCGTCTGCCGCTATCATAGAAAGACGCGGGTGAAACCATACATTTTTAAAGCTACTTTTAAAGCCTTTACTTGCCAACTTTATAAAAGGAGATGTTGAAACTGGCCACCGTCGTTGTCCATATCTTTTTGGCACCTCTTTAGGAAACGATCCATCCTCGCCGTAGTTCACATTAGAAATGCTGGCAATTTCCTGGCGGATATTTTAATTTAATTCTTCCAGAGTGTGTGGGTTTGTCTTGTACACTTTATGTTTTAAGTTACCCCAGAGATAGAAATAGCAGTGGGTTAGTTCGGGGGACCGAGGGGGCCACACATCTCTACTAATAATTCTGTCCTCAAACACACTTTCAATTGTTTTCATAGAAATATTGGCCGTATGAATTGTTGCAGAGTCTTGTTGAAAAAAGGCAAAATCACTGGCTGTTAATTCTCTAAAAAGAAGGGGCAATATTATATTCACGTATGCACGAGCTTCAACTATCGACTGGAGAAAAAAAATTCTAACAATAAAGTTGGTAAGTAAAGCCTTTAAAAGTGGTTTTAAAAATGTTGTATGGTTTCATCCGCGCATTTTTATGATAGCGGCTGACAGCAACGAGCGCTGAGGACGCGGACGGGAAAAACACCGCGCAGCCGGTTCGTAGTCTTTTGGTTCTCTCTGTTCTACGGAGTAGGTAATGGTAACTGTGTCGGGTACTGTTAAGTTTAGATCTACTTGCGGAAAAGAAATTTATTCTGGGTTCGGGCATGCTCATATGGTATAATATTCTGGGAGAGAAGAGAGATAGGCGCTTAGTTTTCAAAATTAAAAAAAAATTATGTGTTACACTCATATGACTTTCTCTACTCTTGTACAATCTATTTTTATAAACGCTTATTCTCCATCTACTTCATGTTAATCGAGATGACGAGATTTAATCTTATTGCTAATTTTCTTGTAGGTGCAATGGTAGGCTTTAAGCCCCTTGTACACGAATAAACTTTTTTTTCAATTCAAGAGTTTAGAAGAAAAATTTTGAAATATTTTTCATATGTGACAAGATTGGAAAAGACTTGGCAAGACTTGACAAATACAAAGATGTGTTTTTACAGGTTGTGTTTTTGCCAAACTGAAACCCTGCAGAACACAATCGATAATTTATCACACGCAAAACAATTTAGTATTTGCGTCATAGTATAACAATTCACAATGAAATATTGCTCTTTATTAACATTGTGTAGTACTTCACGTATTATATCCAATGAAATCACATTACGAGTGTGGAATACAATGAAAATAACAGCAACACTATATAACGTTGCATTAATGTATACTTAGGTCGGAAAACTGCCTGGCAATTATTTCTTCATAATCGCCTTCATCTGCTCCATCTTGTGGTAATCCACGGAGCTCTCGATGTACAGACATGGCCAGCTTATGTATAACCTAATCAGTTCACACACGACATACCTTGGCCCGGTAGCCATTTTTGTTTACTTTTCACTTTCAGCCATGTTGCAGATTCCGTGACGCAACTATGAACATTCGCATTTCATTGACCAAAGCCATCAAATCATTGTGAAATCTTTGACCGTTTAGATCATGTCCTTATTTACTTTCAGGACTTTCAAAGAATTGAAAGTATTGGAAGCAATTCGATAAGAAAAACTGTGAAGATGTGACAACTTTTGAAAAGTCTTGTAAAGTATTGAATTTGACAACAATTTGATCGTGTACAAACGGCTTTAAGCGATAATCAAATATTTTAAGAGCTGGTTGCTATGTGAAGCATTCCATTCTCTTTGCATGACCAGAATATAAAAAGAAAAACGAATAATGAATACCCATTTTAGAAAAAGTATAGAAAAATTCAAACAAATAACAAGTAATATCTCGGAACTGAAAAAAAAATTATATGACATAAACTGTGCGTTTTAACGACCCTAATTTTTTGTGTACAACATTTGTTTCTCTCTCTTACGGTTTACCAGTTATGCAGACGCCATTAAGAAAGAAGAGGGCTTTTGGGGACATTCCCAGAAAATTCAAAATATACATTTTGTCATGAAAATATCTTAAATGTGATATTCTAATCAAAATGGGTAGAGCCATTTTTGAGAAAATCAAAATTTTCGAAAAATGTTCCATCTAAAGCGTAGTCTGGGGGGGATTTTCTTGAAAACCTTCTTGTCACATCTTTGAAAGATGCTAAATCTAAATAACAAGGTTGGAATTTATCAGAGTTTTCGTTTTTGAGTTACGCTGTTTAGACACAAACACGGACATTTTTCTAAAAGTATATTTTGGGGGGGATTTAAAGGGCCTCAAAACATTTATTTCTGGTATGTGTATTATTTGGTATCGATTTTTTTGGGTGGAATGCAATACTTCCCCTGTTTACTGTACGTAGCAGAGAAATTGAAAAAAAATTATAAGATGCATCATATTGGCAAGGAAATAATACATGTGCAGAAACGTTTTTAAGGAACTAAAAATCTAAAGTTTACCAAGTCTGTACGTACATTGTTTAAAATACTACACAAAACAAAATTGTGTAAGCCTCACCATAAATGATCAAATACGTAACCATAACACCAGGAATAAAACAAACTTAAGATCATTATCAGATATGTCTAAAGATGTTCTGCAGCTGGCCTATATAATAAATTGCCAACCAGTTTGAAAAGCTTAAAATCCATGCGATGTTTCAAGATGTCTGAAGCAAATGTTCTTGAGAGATAGCTTTTATGACGTATACGAGTTTATGGAGGCATTGTAATTGTAACATCAAATCAGTGTTTATGTTATTATCATTATAAACATTTTACTTAGCTTTATGCGTACTCTTATATATTATTCTTTGTCATTTATTTTAATGCTATCATTAAATCCAACATTTTAGTGTTCGGATGTTTTATAATTATAAACATTATCATGTTATATTGTAATAATATTGTAAATACAGTGCTTTTTTATAGCAAGGCCGCGGATCGCGCGAATGCGTGCTCCGCACACAGTCTACTACACTGCGGGGTTTTCCGTTCCGTAACTCCCGCGTTACTTCCTCACGAGTGTTAGTAACATATATCTAATGAGTACTAAGCTTGTTATAAGTGGTGTTGAAAGTAGTGTCACTTCTCGACATCGTCGGTTGAATGGTAATATTCACCGCATAAATACTTCTTGCGTAATGTTCATAATTTTTTTATTTTATATTGTTCTTAAGTTCGTCTATGGCATGGGGATTGTTCCTATACCCATCCCGGTGTTCTAAACATCTCACAGTGTCTCTACTCGGAACTGGATAATCAGGAAATTGCTGCCAAAATTGTCTACACACCTGTATATATGATTCAGTTTTTACGTATGTATCGTACATAAAAACACGCTGTTCAGACGTGAATTTGTTGGCAGGCATTTCCGTGGACTAATAAGAGAATAACATTCCTAAGGAAATCACACACAACATACGTACTGTCGAAACACTATACAACACGAAGACAAAGCAACGACTGAGGCAGCTCACACCTGATAAACGTACTCTTGACATGTCCTGCGCCGCTGCTGTGCTGTGGCATAAAAAAGTCACTGCCGTCTCGGCCGATACGCATATACGGTAGTTGTGGCCACCTTCACCACTATCACCACCACCAAATATTCAGCTTAACCGCTCCAGAGTTAGACTGGGATAAGGGCTCAAATATTTGTTTACGTTATAGGATAATGGATACAGAGATGCGAGTCATTGTGAACAGCATAACTAAAAAATCTGATGTGTTACATTCATATGACTTTCTCTACCCTCTATCGCTTATATACAAATTATTCTTAGTAAGGTTTATTTTTCTATCTAGTTAACTTTAATCGAAATAAACCTTTGCAGAAATAGCTGCATTACACATTTCGTTATAGATACAAAGTATACAGCGATAGTCAAATGTTTTAGAACTTGACGCTCCACGCTGCCTTAAAATTCTATACTCTTTCCATAACATCGCAATAAACGACTCTAAAATCAACAGCCAAGAAAACCAACTGAAAAGAATGGCCAAGAATTGAAAAATTCCAGCCATTAATAAGGTATATCTCGGAAATGGCTAATGCTACAAACGCTACTTATTTGAAATAAATTGTGTGTTTTTAAGAATCTACATTTTCTGTTTAATACGTTTTCGTCTATCTTTAACGTTTACCAATTACACAAGATTATACAAAATCCTTCCGAATGAAGAGGCGTTCACAGGCTATTCCCAGAAAATTCAAAATATATATTACTTATTTGTCATGTAAATATCTTTAATATATGGTATTTAATCAAAATCGTAAGAGCCATTTTTTAGGAAATCAAAAATTTCTTAAAATGTAACATGCAAAGGGTAGTTTGCGGTGTGCGTCGATCTTTAAAGGTACTAATTCTAAATACCCAGTTTTGTGTTCATCCGAAATTTCATTTTTTAAATATGTTGTTCACAGACGCACACACACACACATACACGGATCTTTTTAAAACCCCTTTTTTATTCAGGCACCTCAAAACATGTATTTTTGGTGAAACCCCTGCATGGAATTTAGGGTGCGTGCTAGATACGTGCTAGAGAAAGTAAAAATGAAAATTCGGTTAAATACCAAATTTGGTGTTTAAATTCTGCGTTTACCAAGGATGCGATACAAGATTTTCAAGAAAATCTCCCACCCCAAACAACACCTTTCAAGGAAATATGATTGCTTTTATGGTTTTCTCAAAAATGGCTCTAATTATTTTGATAAAAATGCAATATGTTTATTTCCTTTTCAAATAAAATGCATATCTAGAATTTTCTGGAAATACCCTGTGAAGTCCACATTATTTAATTTTGTATAACTTGTAAACCTTATGTTAGACAAAAATGTACACACAAAATGTAGATCGCGTTAAAACACACAATTAATTTGAAACACTTTTTTTGTGGCATTAGCCACGTCCGAGAGTTTCGATGCAAATGGAGTTTTTTTAAGGCTAGCTTAGTTTTTTCTTATATCATGTAAAAGTAACTAATTTAAAAGCCAGCATATAGCAACCCGATTTGAAGAAAATTGACTATTACTTGAGCGTCTTATATGTCCCTTGTAACTACAAAAAATGCACATAATGAAACTATTTGTGCAAAGTTATCTCAGTTGGCACAAAGTAGACAGAAAAATGAGCTTTTATAAGAATGATTTGCAGAAGAGAAATAAAAATAAACGATAGTGGTTAGAGAAAACAACATGAATCTAACACATCAGGCTCTTTTTCATTTGTAATAGTACTGAGCTTTTTTGGCACGTACGTCGGATAACAGAAAATCATCTAGAATGACATTCGATTAAACATTGATGCAAAGACATCAGTCTGTTTAAAAGTTGTTCTTTTCTGCATGTTGTTTTGCAATATAAATGCATCCTTCAGAGTAACAGAAATCTATGTTGTTTGCCGACTTGATTGGACCACCTCATACCAATCAGTGGATGATGTATTTTCCGACTTCTTTTTATTTCTTTAGCATAATAACATGGATAGCTTCACGTCGAAACCAATACTTTTATGCATCCGACCCATCCTTCCTTAAGCGAGAATAGAATAATAGCCGCAGGACAAACATGATATCTCATACTCGAGGCATGAGACCTTCCACAGAACCGGTATAACCTCAGGAACCTGTTGATGTGTTGGCTAAAACGTTGGGAAGTCATTGCACATTCAAGGAAAGCTTCAGGATCGTGATTTCTTGAAGGTAAAATTAGGATGGGGTGAGTGATGGTGAACAAATGAAGTGATGTTGATTACTCTTGGGTAAGTATAATGTTACCGCAGAGATTCCTGTTCTGCAAGGTTGGTGAACTTTGCTTCCAACTTTGATCTATGCACAAGTAAGGAATGAAGCAATGTTGGGTAAGCAAAGCGTGTGGGTCATTGCATGTAGGTAATAAGAGGAAAGAAAGGAATAAAGGACAAACATCTAAATTATTTATTGCTGCCTTGTTAAAAGCTCCTAGGAATGCGTTGAACAAATTGGCAGAGTTATTCCAACTGAAAGAAAAGAAATGCTTGCACGAAAGGATGTTTTTATCAAGCGTGTCAGCCGTTTTTAATGTTCCCACAGATCTTGATGGAAGATTTCTAATAACATTGTCCAAAAACTTTACTCAAATACCTGATTTATCTCATACTTTTATTGACAATTAATAGTATCGAGGATAATTCAATGGGTGTTCGCAAAGAACGGGCTAACCATCAATTTTTAAAAAGGTTAGTTACATGCCACGAGCTACTGCAGAAACTTCAATACGTGCTCTCCGAATTCGGCTAACCTTAAGGAAATTGTGTGATGAGTTACAAAGCTTGTAACTTCATGACACTTTATTGAAAACATGTCATTTTGAATTGTTATAGCAAAATTAGGCTCACTTGAAGCTTTAGACATGAGGCCATGCAGATAGCTTAAATGTGTAAAATGGCTATATCGCTATTTTATTCCTATGTATGCTAAAATATTTGGGTGATGTGTTTTATTGGCATTTGCAAAGGTCAAATTTTCTCTGTTCCGATAAAGTGATGGTTGGCACGATTTGCGGGTACCCTTTCAATTGTTCTTTCACGCAAGCATATGTAGGAAAGGTAGAATCAAACTGAAAAATTCAGTGCTATAGGCTGAACCACGGATTTACGGCTTCTCCTGCTTTCTTCTACCACCATGGCAATGTGCCGGTACTTCATTCCCCAAAACATACATTTTTCACGGTAAATCATAAGACATTCTCAATGGCGACTTAAAATATTGTAAGTACTTTTTAAGCCCCGGCTTCATAGTTGATTACTACGAGGCCATTGAATCATAATTAATAGTTCCTCCACATATGCCATGTGTAGGCAAAAGCCGAAGATCGTGCAGTTCAAATCCAGGCTATTGAATGTGTAGCATTCCACCCAAAAATTTGATACCGAGATTTCACCGAAAATACATGTTTTGAAGCCCCCTGAATCCAAGAAAAGTTTTTATAAAAAGGCCCATGTGTGTATGTTTGCGAACAGCATAACTCAAAAACGAAAAGTCAAATCATACTACATTTGATATTTAGGTTCAGTACCTTCCAAAGATGCGACACGAAGATTTTCAGGAAAATCCCCCCCACCTTTACACGGAACATTTTTTTTTAGAAAATTTTGATTTTTTAAAAGATGGCTCTAGTGATTTTGATTAAAATATAATATAAAGATATTTATATGGCAAATAAAATGTGAAGAATTATTTTGTTGTAGGAGTTGTATTGTAGCTCAACTGTTGGGCAACCGAACACTTGAAGTAGTTGCAACCGCACGTATAGTACCCGCTTTCCGGTAGCTTTCCCCCCAAGTTTAAAAACATTAGCTTTGTAATTTGACTGTTTCTTTAGATATTATATATTTATGTTTGCCTTGGCTGCGTCAGTATTTATTTTTAGATATGAATTTCTTAATAGAGTGTGGTGCGGCTGAAGAATGTAGGCTTGCACAGATTATAATTTCACTTCACTCCTTTTATTAATGCTTGACACGATTTAAATAACACTTCACTGATATAGAGAGCTGTGATATTTTTTAATTAATTACTTGCAATTTTTAACACGTAAAACTATTTTCGTCTCACACAAATACGTATTAAACTTCTCGAGGACGCATCTCACATCCGGTTACAAACACTGTCTGCAAGCAACAGACAACTGAAATTGTAAATTTTGCTTCATTTTAGTTTCTGATTGGCTAATCCTAGTCCAATAGAATACCTTCATTTAACTAAAGCTTTTTCTGGTTGTTGATTGGCTATTTTTATAAACTGTCAAAAAGTTACATTATTGCTTCCAAGAATCACAAGTAGCATTAAACTATCAAATTCATTATTTCCTCAAGGTTACCTCATTGTTACCAACTTTTAACCTATTATTCTCAAAGCTCATACATTATTAAATTACGTAATACATTCACACAACATTATTGAACATGTATACAATAATATAAACATATACAATGACTGTTACATACATTTTACAAATTATTACAAACACATATTGATTTAAGGCGGGCTGTTATTAAATTTACATATTATATAATTAGACTGAAATCATTTAAGTGTTACAAATACTGCCTAAAATGTAAATCTTGAAGTTTTTGAGAATAGCCCGTGAAGTCCTCTTCATTCGGAAGGAATTTAGATAATCGTGTATAACTGGTAAACGTTAATCCATGGACGAAAACGTACCATATAAAAACGTAGATCTCTTTAAAACACACTATTTACTTAAAATAAGTTTTTCTCTGTATACGCCGTTTCCGAGATATCCGTTATTAATGTTTCGATTTCTTTATTTCTGGTCAGCCTCTTAAAGTCTACTCAACATTCAGTTGTTTGTCGGTATTGCATGGAAACAGTGGAATTTTAGGGCAATCATATAGCGTCCAGTTCTTAAACATTTGAGTGTCACTGTTGTCATTTTATCTATAACGAAATGTGTAATGCAGCTATTTCCTCAAAGGTTTATTTGAATTAAAATGTAGTAGATGGAAAAATAAGTTTTAGTAAGAGTAGTTTGTATACCTACTAATAAAGATAGAGGTTACAAAATGTCATGTGGTGAATCACATCAGATATTTATAGTTTTATTCTCCCTTCCAAGAAATTTAATAGCATCGTTTATCGCTCTCATGTGAATCTTTTTAAAACTGCGTTTTATTTCGGTACTTTCATACGGTACCTATCAAAGTTATTAAGTAAACTCTTTTCCACTTCCAACACATTTGGAAACCCCTCCACACTTTATAAAACTACCTCTAACTTATGACTGTATATATATATATATATATATATATATATATATATGTATGTATACTAATGGTGTTGTAGTGCCATCATTGCTATATATGGAGATTTTAAATAATAGAAGTAGTGTATAAGGTTTGATAGAGAAATACGAGGGCTATTCGTAAAATAAGTTCCGTTTAGTTTTTAAAAAGATGTGAATAAAGTTGCAGAATTTGTTTTACAATATTTGAAAGTATACATTCTAATTTATTTTTCCACACTGTTTCAAGCCACATTGAGACACTTGTCGTAGCATATGACGAGTTTTGATATTCCGCAATCGTAGAATTCTGCCACTTATGTATGAAGCCAGCCTACAACGCTGGTTTTTAACTCTTCGTTCATCGCCAAAGCGCTTCGAGCCAAGGCACTTCAACATGGCACTGCGTTTGTTTTGAATGGCTCTTCTCAAGTTTGTTAGTGTGTTACAAATTTTTCAGCGTTCATTGTGGCATTTCTCACCAAGAACTTCACTAGCAAAATTCCTCTTCTGTCCCAGAAGACAGTTGCCAGGAGATTTCTGCTGGGAAGTGTTTGACGACACTTTGTGAGTTTTTTCGATGACTTAGTATGGCCCCACTGCATTGATTCAAGTTCTTTTTGACGAAGAGTTAAAAACCAACGTTGTAGATTGGCTTCAGTTCACAGGTGATAGAATTGCGGAATTTCAAAGTTCGTCAAACGCTGTGACAAGCGTCTCATTGTGACTGGAAACTATTTGGAAAAATAATTAGAGTGCATACTTTCAAAGTATTGTAAGACAAATTTTGTAACTTCATTCACATTTTTACTTTCTCTACTACGTATAGTAAGTAGGGGAAGTATTGCATTCCACCCAAAAATTCAATACCGAGATTTCACCGGAAATATATGTTTTGAGACCCCCTGAATCCAAAAAAAACAAAACATTTTTAGAAACATGTCCGTGTGTGTCTGGTATTTAGCTTCAGTATCTTCCAGAGATGCGACACGAAGGTTTCCAAGAAAATCCCCCACTCCACATTACCCTTTTATTTTTCTCAAAAATAGCTCTAACGATTTTGATTAAAGTATCATATGTTTATGATACTTTAATCATGACAAATTGGAATGTATTTCTTGAATTTTCTGGGTATGTTTCCAAAATTATTCTTCATTGTGAACGACTTTTGCATAACTGTTAAACCATAAGAGATAGACAAAATTTTACTCCACAAAAAATGTAGATCACGTTAAAATACACAATTTATGTCATATACATTTTTTTTGTTCCGTGAACCATTTTCGATATATTGCTTGTTGTTCCCTTAAATTTTCCAATACTTTTTCTCAAATGGGAATTCGTTATTCATTTTGTTACGTACTGGAATGCAAAGAGAATGGAATGCGCCACATAGCAACCAGGTCTTAAAAAAATTGACTGTCGCTTAAAGTCTACCATATTCCCCTTGCATCTACAAGAAAATTAGCAATAAGATTACCATGAAGCATATGGAGAATAAGCGTTTGTAAAAATAGTTTGTACAAGAGTAGAGAAAGTCATGTGAGTGTAACACATCAGATTTTTTTTTAAATAAATGTAAGTTACTTTATGAATAGCCCTCGTGAAACGGCTTCTGTTGACTTCAGCAAGAGATGTGATTCAGACAAAAATAGCACGGAGATAACAGAAAAGCCTTAGCTTAGAAAGTTGTTGAAGATTGTAGACATGATTGCAATGAGAATGCAACCCTTCCACATGTGCTGGGAAGTTTGTCATAGAGGAGAGCTACTGAGAATCAAGAGATACAACACGTACGTATGATGCTGGGTATAATCTTTTGAAGGTTCACGAAGAGGTTCACTGCCTTGCTGACAACGGTAGCAGTCACTGAATTGACATCTTCGCGATTAACCTGTCAAAAGCTCAAGCTGGAATTATTGATTCAAGCGTAACATTCGAAACGTCAAATACCCAAAGTACAGAAGTTGCTAAAGAAAAGATAAACATACATGAGTCTGCAATACCATTATTTTTAAAGAAATACTCGTACAACCTAATCACATAGCATTTCAAACTTTTAAATAGAGATACTCCTATAAAACTTTAAGCAATTATAGATTAACATTGCAATCTTCATTATAAAGAATTCTACTGTATCCTTCGAAATAATTTATAGGTATTTATACTGTGTCTATTTTCATATTTAAGTTATATTCAATTTATAACTTTTTTCAAGTAGGAACAATTACTACATACCATTTATATTTTCTGTTAAGAAATTTTATGGCTAACCCATTTTGGGCCGGATTCTTGTTAAAAAAACAATATATGTATGTCAATAATACACATTGATGTATAAAATTAAATGTGTGAAATTAAATTGAACTTTATTTAGGGACGCTCTTTAACTACGTTGGTCCTTAGCGTCCCATTCTATATTGAGAGTGAAAGACCGGTAATTTTGCTCAGAGGCCTCTTTATCAGCCTTGAGATTCGTTTACGTGCCGTAAATCTACGACACGGGACCTCGGCTTTACTTCCCTTCCGAAGGAAGTCATCCATCGCCCTCCACCGGGTTTGAACCCGCGACCTCGAACTAGAGGCTAGTATGGTAACCACTACACCACGGAGGACGACATAACTGTGTGAGAGAGTGCGTGTTCCTTATAGGCTCATACAACAATTTTGACCAAATTTGGCACATATTTCAAAGGATAAGAGTAAAAATAATGTGGGGGTGGTATCACAAAAACACCCCAAAGGAAGATGTTCGGCGGGAGGCAATTTTGAGAATTCTCAACAGGAATGGGCGTATTTTCTCAATAGTTTTGTTAAATAAAAGATAAATGTTGGCTCCGTTAAACCTTGAAAATTGTTCATTGAGAGGCATTTTGGGGGATTTTCAGTACGAATGGTAAATTTTACACTCATATTATTTTGCACAAGAGTAAAAATACTGTAGGGTGCTACCACAGAAAACCACACTTGGCGGAAGAGGGGGCGGAAAGTGTTCGTTGTGAAGAAATTTTTGATAACGAAGGGGCCTGTTTTCTCAATATTTCTGTGAAATAAGTGTTTCGTTAATTCTTTTAGGAGTAGTATAACAAAACCCAAGCTTTAATGTGAATTTTTGCTTGTTTTAAAGAGGTCTACATTTTTTTGTGTCGTACATTTTCGTACGTCTCTTAACGTTAACCAGCTATACAAAATTACACAAAATTGCTTCGAAATTAAGTGGACATCATAGGCTATTTCCCGAGGTATATATTTTATTTATTATGTAAACACCTTATATATGGTACATTCATCAAAACCGTTGAACCATTTTTGAGAAAGTAAAAAATTTCCAAAAAATTACTATGTAAAGTGTAGTTTAGGGCTGGGGATTGTGCTGAAAATCTTCGTGTCGAATCCTTAGAAGATACAGAACTTAAATACCAAGTTTGGTATTTCATTTTTGAGTTATACTGTTCACTCTCACATACACAGACACAAAAAGCGCGCGCTCGGACCTTTCTCTAAAAATGCGTTATTGGGGTTCAGAAAAGCTTAATATTGTATTTCCGGAGAAATCTCACATCGAATTTTTGGGTGAAATTCAATATTACTTAGTATACGTAGTAGAGAATGTAAAAATTGTTAGGAAATAAATCAAAATTTTTTTCTGATTTCCACCGACAACTAGAAAAATGTTGTCACTTAAACCTCTTTTTTCCGCTCCACCCACGGGCTCCAAATATGCTACGTGGCCTTCGTCATTTGAGGAAGTAGTCGCCTACATAGCTTTTGTTCATGGATAAATGAAAAAGTGACAAAAGGCTAGTCGCTGGGGCAAGTTGGATTGTGCAGCGCTCCAGCATAATCTTTTCAAAGCGTTCATTGTTCTTGCAACAATGTTGTCGTTGCACAATACAAGGCTGCTATCTTTTCTATTAAAAAGTTTGTTTCTGTAGCCGTAACTTATGAAAGCCTTTAGTTTTCATCTTCAAAGTGCCTGACCGTTTATTTTCTCAAAGTAGCACGCATAGCAACGTTTATAAATTCGTATGAGAGTATAATATGGTGTTTGTAAGTCTGAGAATTGTACTTGAGATGTAGACACGGCCAGTAAACAGTATATCAAGACACAAGTGCATCATTGGAGAACGAGAAACAATGAAAATACGAGACTAAGTCGAAATTCCACAAAGCACCTAAAGCATGTGCATAGCATAGTATTTTTTGGAAGCTAATAAATAATATAAATAGTACTTAAGGGAAAATAAAACTAATAATTTACTAACACCTGTTCCACATTGTGGTTCCAGTAGCAAGATCACCAACATTAACCTTGATAGCTATCGATTATTCCACGTCTGGTCATTGACCTTAAAAACTCAACAACAGCTGCTGCATGAACTGAATAATAAGTAAATATTAGCAAATAAAAAGGAAATAGACGGCAAGGTAAGATTTAAATAATAAAATTCAGCTCTTAAATATGATTATATTCCATATCGGCAATAAAGAATAAGAGGAATCAAGGGTAGACACTGGTGAAATTGCTAATCTCCATAATCATGTATATATTTGCTTCAAATTTATACAATGCATTATAAATTTAAATACTAGTACGCATACCAAACTGTATTCAATATCGTGAGTAGTTTTGAAGTTATTAATTGTCAATCATATAGAAGAAACGCTCCACGCAATGCGCAATTAAGAATTTGATGAACTTTTATATTTATTCCAAAACAGGTGAAGTGTATAGAAAAAATCTGATGTGTTACACTCACATGACTTTCTCTACTCTTGTACAAACTATTTATACAAACGCTTATTCTCCATCTACTTCATGTTAATCGAGATAAACATTTGCAGACTCTTATCTTATTGCTAATTTTCTTGTAGATGTAAGGGGAATATATATTTACAAGAGCAATTTGGAAATACAGCAGCCTTTTAGCATATACATATCTCTTAATAGCTGGTTGCTAGGTGCAGCACCATTCCCTTTGCCACAGATTAATACTCTTTGTATATGAAAGACAAAAAAATGAATAACGAATTCCCTTTTAAGAAAATAAGTATTAAAAAATTTAAAAGAATAACAAGCAATATCTCGAAAATGGTTCACTCAACAAAAAAAATGTAGATGACATAAATTGTGTATTTTAACGCGATCTACATTTTTTGTGTAGTAAACTTTTCTCTATCTCTTATGGTTTACCAGTTATGCAAAAGTCGTTCACAATGAAGAATACTTTTAAAGACATTCCCAGGAAATTCAAGATATACATTTTATTTGTCATAAAAATGTCTTAAACATATGATATTTTAATCAAAATCATTAGAGCCATTTTTGAGAAAATTAAAATTTTTGTAAAATGTTCCATGTAAAGCGTAATCTGGGGTAGGGGGATTTTCTTGAAAACTTTCGTATCACATCCTTGGACGAATACTGAACCTAAATACCAAGTTTGGTGTGCATCTGACTGTTCGTTTCTGAGTTATGCTGTTCACAGACAGACACACACAGACACATAGACACATAGACACACACACGGACATGTTTCCAAAAATGCTTTTTTTGGATTCAGGAGGTCTCAAAACATGTATTTTTGGTGAAATCTCGGTATCGAATTTTTGGGTGGAATACAATACTTCCCCCACTTACTATGCGTAGTAGAGAAAGTAATAAATAGTCAGATAAACACCAAACTTGGTATTTAATATACAGGGTCATTCAGGAAGAAGGAACAGACTTTACATATTTATTTCTAATGAAGGACAACAGATAGCGACACATACGACACATCATTGAATAGAGGAAAGTTCAAAGTTTTAAGCCCCACCTATTAGTTCCATTCAGTCCTACCGCGGCGCTGTGTTTGTTTACGAGAAAATTGCGACGCTACAGGAAAAGTCGTTTTGTGTACTGCAGTATACAAAGAGTGAATCCATTGTTTCATTGCAGCGTGTATTTCGTTGTAAGTTCAACAACGAACCGCCTTCTCATAAAAACTTTACAACTGATACAATAAATTCTGTGTATGCAAACGGAAAAGCACTGGTCGTCCTCGCATAACAAATGGTGATCATTTTGAACATACAAAATACAATTTTCTCTATTCAGTGATGTACCGCATGTGTCACCATCTATTGTCGTTCATTAGAAACAAATGTTTCTTCTTTTTGAATAAGCCTGTACATAATTAACCTTTCACGGCCGGTGTCAACATTATAAAAATTATTATTAAAATTCTTAGATCAAACCGGACTTTTTAGCCGTGGTCTAAACGATAAAATATCGCCTGACGTTTCGCCCAACATTCCGGCAGGCATCTTCAGAGCCACACTGAACGACTTCTGTCATCAAACTGCTCATTATTCAGTAGCCGACCTGTATTTATAGCAGGGACAGTACAACGCGCAGTGATCTGGTTGGATAACGGCTAGACATTGCGCTACCGGGCCTGGAATTTGACAGAGCGGGTGCATATTTTGTGGTTTTGTATGCAATTTTTCTATTGCCGTAACCAAGCTTTACGCAATCGGGTTAATTCTTACTTTTTATTGAAATTGTTACGATGTTTAAAGATATCTATAGCTTCGCAATATAGCTTGGGATGATAATAAGGTGTTTTGTTGAGCACTTCTGTCTCGTGAAATTTCAAACAAACCCTTTTTTTTCGGAACATTCAAACAACAAGTAATATCTCGGAAATGGCTCACTCCATAAATAAAAAGTATGTAACATAAATTGTGTGTTTTAACGAGATCTACATTTCTGTGCAGTAAATTTTGTCTAGTTTTTACGATTTACCAGTTATGCAAAAGTCAATCAGAATGAAGACTTTTGGGGGCGTTCCCAGAAAATTCAAGATATACATTTCGTTTGCCATGAAAATATCTTAAATATATGGTATTTTAATCAAAATCGTTAGAGCTATTTTTGAGAAATCAAAATTTCCGAAAAATGTTCCATGTAAAGGGCAGTCTGGGGTGGGAGAATTTTCTTGAGAATCTTCGTGTCGCATTCTTGGGAGACACTAAACTCAAATACCAAGCTTGGTATTTATCACAGACAGACACACACACACGACATGTTTCCAAAAATGCTTTATTTGGATTCAGTGCAGCTCAAAACATGTATTTCTGGTGAAATCTCGGTATCGAATTTTTGGGTGGAATACAATACTTCCCCTACTTACTGTAAGTAGTAGAGAAAGTGAAAAACGAATGAAAAAAAAATCTGATACAATCATATGACTTTCTCTGCCCTCTATCTCAAATGCTGGCCTTAAAATTCCATACTGCTTCCATGCAATCACGAGAATCAACTGAATGTTGAAAGGACTTTAAGATGAACCTTTAATAACGGATGTCAGAAACGGCTTATGCAAAAAACCATATATTATGTAAATTGTGTGTTTTATAGAGATATGCATTTTCATGTGGTACGTTTTCGTCTATCGCTTAGCTTTTACTAGCTATACAAAATTATACCAGATTCTTCAAGAATAAAGAGGACTTCGCAGACTATCCAGAAAACAACTCAAGATACAATTTTATTTGTCATGTAAATATCTTTCATGTATGCTACCTTAATCAAAATCGTTAGCTACTTTTTATAAAATCAAAATTTTCTAAAAACTTTCCATGCAAAGAGTATTTGTGGGAGAGAGAATCCTTAAAGGATACTAAATTCAAATACAAGTTTGGTATTTATCCGACATTTCGTTTTTACTTTCTGTACTACGTATAGTAAGTAGGGGAAGTATTATATTCCCCCCAAAAATTCGATACCGAGATTTCACCGGAAATATATGTTTTGAGACCCCCTGAAGAAAATATCTGATGTGTTACACTCACATGACTTTCTCTACCATTGTACAAACTATTTCTACAAACTCTTGACAATATTCGTGTCGTATTTTGGAAGATGCTGAACTTTGAATAGCAACCAATTTCTGGTTTTTACTTTCATTACTACGTAGAGTAAATGAGGGAAGTATTGCATTCCATCGAAAAACTCGATATCGTGATTTGAGAAATATGTGTTTTTAGGCCCCCCAAACCCCCAAAAAGTCATTTTTTAGAAAAAAAAAGTGTGTGTGTGCTATGTATGTGCCTGTGAACAGAATAGCTCAAAAACGAAAAGTCGGATAAGAACCAAACTAAGTATTTAAATTCAATATCTTCCAAGGATACAACACGATTTTCAAGAAAATCCCCCCACCCCATCTACCCTTTACATGGAATATTTTACGAAAATTTTTGCTCTCTAAAAATGGCTGTAACAATTTTGATTAAAATACTATGTATTAAATACATTTGCTTAACAAATAAAATGTATATTATGAGTTTTCTAGAAATAGCTTTTGAAGTTCTCTTTATTTGGAAGGAATATGGTATAATCTTGTATAACTAGTAAACGTTAAGCGATAGACGAAAACATACTGTGCAAAAATGCAGATTTCTTTAAAACACATAATTTACTTCAAATAAGCTTTTTGTGGTATAAGCCGCTTCTGAGTTTTGCTTTATTAAAGCTTCGAATTGTTAATTGTAGATAGTAGATGGAGAATAAGCGTTTGTAAAAATAGTTTGTACAAGAGTAGAGAAAGTCATGTGAGTGTAAAACATCAGATTTTTTTTAGTTCTTCCACACGCGTTTACCTACCGTACCTATCTCACCAAATAGAGAGTCAATTTTTCACTGGGGTTTAGCCTCACAGATCCTACGACACGTGCTGTCGCTCCCGTCGCAATAGCTTCACTCCTCATAAAAAAAAATCCCTCGGCTACGTTTTGAAGCTTAAGGCCTCAACCCTGGACTACGCTTTGTGGCTTAGGGTCCTAAATCAGTCATTCACTTAAGGATTGCGGTGGTTTTCGTTCAGATGTTGACGACTCTTCCTTATGAACAGCACAGCCACAAAGGAGCTAATGCTGAACTAATGTTTGGAAGGTAGACTAGGAACAAAGTCCTAAAACACAACTCAAAGTATGTATGCGAGTGATGGGTATTTAGGCTCCTACACCCTTGACCGATTTCTACCAAATCTGCCAACACACATGCTTGTGCCTTTTCTCTAATGTTTATTAGCGATTATACAAACTATTCTTACTAAAGCTTAAGTTTTTTATGTACACGTTTTGATCTATAAACCTTTGCAGAAACAGCTGCATTACAGATACTTATAGATACAAACAGAACAGCGAGAGTCAAGTGTTCAAGAACTGGACGCTGTATGCTGGCCTTAAAATTCCATACTGTTTCCATGACATCGCGAGAAACAACTGAATGTTGAAAACTTTAAGAGAATGACCAAGAAATGAACAATTCGAACCTTTAATAACGGATTACTCAGAAGCGGCTTATGCTACAAAAAACTTATTTGAAGTAAACTGTATGCTTTAAAGAGATTACATTTTTTGTGTTACATTTTCGTCTATCGCTTAACGTTTACCACTTATATAATATTATATAAAATTTCTTCCGAATCAAGAGGACTTCAAAGGCTATTCCCAGAAAATTCAAGACATACCCAAACTTTATTTGTGATGTACATATCTTTAATATATGATTTTTAATAAAAATCGTTAAGAGCCATTTTTTTTAAAAAATCAAATTGTTCCATATAAAGTATAGTTGGGATGGGGGATTTTCTTTGAAAATCTTCGTGTCGCAACCTTGGAAGATATTGAATTTAAATACCAAGTTTGGTGCTTATCCAACTTTTCGTTTTTCAATTATTTTGTTCACAGATACATACACGAACCTTTTTCTAAAATGCTTTTTTTGTATTCAGAGGGCCTCAAAATATGTATTTCCGTTGAAATCCCGGTATCGAATTTTTGAGTGGAATACAATGCTTCCCCTACTTACTATAGGTAGTAGAGAATGTAATAACCATCTCAAACGAAAGGGGGGGTATAAAAAGTTTGGTGGGAGGCAATTTTGATGGGCGCATCCCGTTTGGATTAATGAGCACTATTTATCACCTCTTTGGACCAAGAAAGACTAGTTGTCGGACCAATAACAGTAACCGATTTGGCCTAGAAGGCCGAACAAGACCAACATCCTCCTTCCCATTCTGCACAGGTTTAGATTGCCACGTGGTTAAAAATCTGATGTTATATTCACATTACTTTCTCTACCCTCTACCCCTTATAAGTGGGTTTACAGATTATTTTTATGAAAGTTTATTTTCCTACGACTTAATTTTAATCCAAATAAACCTTCCCGGAAATAGCTACATTACACATTACGTTATAGATACAAAAGGGAAAACAGCAATAGTCAAATGTGTTCGAACTGGACACTATACGCTGGCCTTAAATTTCCATATTCCTTCCATGACATCGCAAGAAGCAATTGAAATCCACATTACTAAAAGAATGGCTAAGTATTGAAAATTCGAACCGCTTCTATCGTATATCTCGGAAATGGCTACTTCCACAAAGGGCTATTTAAATTAAATTGTGTATTTTAGAGATCTACATTTTTGCGTAGTACCTTTTCGTCTATCGCTTAACGTTTAGCGGTTATATAGGATTCTGCAAAAATCCTTCCGAATGAAGAGTACTTCCCAGGCTATTCCCAGAAAATTCAATATATACATTTTATTTTTATGCAAACACCTTTAATATATATTATTTTAATCAAAATCATTAGAGCTATTTTTTTAGAGAATAAAAAAAAATTCAAAAAGTGTCGCAGGTAAAGAGTAGTTTGGATGGGGGGATTACCGTCTTACAGACTTTTTTCTAAAAATGCTTTATGCTGGGTTTCAAAACATGTATTTCAGGTGAAATCTTGGTATCGAATTTTTGGGTGAAATGCAATACCTTCTCTACTTATCTACTATGTACGTGGTAGAAAAAGTAAAAAATCTGATGTGTTATATTTACATGACTTTCTCTACCTTATATCGTTTATTAGTGGGAATACAAATTATTCTTACCAAAGTATATTTTTACTTTCTCTACTACGTATAGTAAGTAGGGGAAGTATTGCATTCCACCCAAAAATTCGATACCGAGATTTCACCGGAAATACATGTTTTGAGACTCACTGAATCCAAAAAAAGCATTTTCGGAAACATGTCCGTGTGTGTGTCTGTGTGTCTGTGTGTGTGTGTCTGTGTGTGTGTCTGTGTGTGTGTCTGTGTGTGTGTGAACAGCATAACTCAAAAACGAACAGTCGGATAAACACCAAACTTGGTATTTAGGTTCAGTATCTTCCAGAGATGCGACACGAAGGTTTTCAAGAAAATCCCCCCACCCCAGACTACCCTTTACATGGAACATTTTTCGAAAATTTTAATTTTCTCAAAAATGGCTCTAACGATTTTGTTTAAAATATCATATGTTTAAGATAATGTCATGAGAAATGAAATGTATATCTCGAATTTTCTGGGAATGTCTCCAAAAGTGTTCTTCATTGTGAACGACTTTTGCATAACTGGTAAACCATAAGAGATAGACAAAATTTTACTACACAAAAAATGTAGATCTCGTTAAAATACACAACTTATGTCATATACATTTCTTTTGTTGAGTGAACCGTTTTCGAGATATTGCTGGTTATTCCCTTAAATTTTCCAATACTTATACTTTTTCTCAAATTCGTTATTCATTTTTTTATGTCCTGGACTTGCAAAGAGAATGGAATGCGCCGCATAGCAACCAGCGTTAAAATATTTGACTATCGCTTAAAACCTACCATATTTCCCTTGCATCTACAAGAAAATTAGCAATAAGATTGACATCTCGATATCTCGATTAACATGAAGCATATGGAGAATAAGCGTTTGTAAAAATAGCTTGTACAAGAGTAGAGAAAGTCATGTGAGTGTAACACATCAGATTTTTCTATATATTTCATTTCAATCGGGATAAATCTTTGCAGAAATAGCTTCATTACACGCTTCGTTATACATGCAAAAGGAAAGGCGATAGTCAAATGTTTAAAAACTGAACCCTGGACGCTATACGCTGGTATTAAAATACCATACGTTTTTCATGCAATCGTGAGAAACAACTGAAAAGCGACGGAACTTAAGCAGAATGACAAAGTTTTGAACAAATCGAAGCATTAATAACGGATATCTCGGAAATGGCTGATGCCACAAAAAAGCTATTGGAAATAAGTTGTATGTTTTAAAGAGATCTACATTTTTTTGTAGTAAGTTTTTGTCTATTGTTTAACGTTTACCAATTTACAAAATATTTTCCGGATGACGTGGCCTTCATAGGCCATTCCAGATATACATTTTATGTTTAATACAAATATATTTAATGTATGGTATGTTATTCAAAATCGTTAAAGCCATTTGGTAGGAAATACTAGTATAAAATTTCAAAAAATGTTCCATGTATAGGGAAACTTGGGTTGAGGAATTTTCTTCAAAATCTGTGTGTTGCATCTTCGGAAGGTGCTGAACGTAAATAAAAGTTTGGTATTTATGGACTTTTCGATTTTCATAGACACACACCGGACGGACCTTTAACTAAAAAATGTTGTTTTTTTCATTCAAGGTGCCTCAAACGTGTATTTCTGGCGAAATATCGGTATCGAATTTTTTAGCGGAATTCAACACCTTCTTTACGTACAAGATATGGTAGAGAAAGTAAGAAGGATAAATGTTAATCTCTAAATTAGTTTAAGTTTGGTAATGTGAAAAAACACCCTAATGGAAGACGGTGATAAAAACTGTTGGATATGCTATGGTTTCTGTGCGTTGAAAAGTTCTAACTCTTTTCTGTCCTCTTTAGAACTGAAAGTTTCCAGAAGCATAATCGAGTTACGGTAGAGCAATCTACATTCAGTGAAGAGATTGTCCCAAATATATAATGTACTTTGAGCTTCACCTAGATACAGGCTTACTGAATTCACTAAAAGAACGAATCAAAAATATCAAAGGTCACAACTATTATTCTGGAACACACGGTGCCACCAATCCGCCCCTTTTGACTGTATATAATTGTTAAGATACACAAACACCCCCCCGCTCAAGATAAAAGTATTCGTATTCACTTTAAAAAATTCTAGAAGCCAAATTAATGGAGATAAACATCTAATTTTTATTTACATAAAGATCAAATGGTAATACAGTTTACGTGTTTTGGCTATTTTTAAATCGTTCATTTTATCAGTTTTATAAATTTTTGAAAAATATACTAAAATTGCAACTTTTATGTGCGTGCTGTTTTCAATAGAGCAATTTTTTGTGCACACATCCACACAATTTCATCGAAATCAGACTTAAACTGGTGGAAAAATAAATTACTGAAATCCACAAAAATATGAGATGAAAATGAGGAATTAAGGTAAAAACGTTGAAAATTCCCAAATTTGACATTTTATTCCTCCGTCAAATAAAATTTTATTTTCACCGAAAAATCAAATAACACACCAAAAAATTGCTCCACTCAATGCATTTTGAAAACAACGTGTACAAAAGTTGCAATTTTGGTATATTTTAAAAATATTTATAAAACTAATATAAAACGAACGATCTGAAAAACTGCTAAAACACGTAAACTCTATTAGCATTTTATTTTATGTAATAAAATTATAATTCATCCATTAATTTGGTTGCTATATTTATTTTAAAGTGTAAAGGAATACTTTCTTGAGGGAGTGTATTATTCTTCTTGCCGCATATGCAATGCAATCAGTTCACCGAGTTCTTTAAAACTTGGAATTAATTAGTATTTTGAGATATCTTGACCAGTAACTCAAGGGTACATTGCATGGGTGATTACTTCCAACGAGAATTGGAGCTTCACCTAGATACAGGCTCACTAAATTTGCTAAAAGAACAAATTAAGAATATCAAAGGTCACAACCATTATTCTCGAAAATACAGTGCTACCAATCCGACCCTTCTGACCAGATATAATGGCTAAGAAATTTATCCAACACACTAAAATCTTAAAACACAATATGAGCAATATATAACTACATAACTCTGGGTTTGTGGGTGCACGTCCAAGAATAAAACGATCACAGAAAATCCCCAAACATCATATCAGACCGGAGCTAACTGCCAAGCTACATTTACAGACAAAATCATCATTGGCAGTAGACTAACCAGGTTTATACGAGGGCTGATCAGTAAAGACTGAGACTAATTTTTTTCACAGATATTTATTACTCCATTTCAATGTTGACATGGTATTTTTCAAAGTAGTCCTCTCCTACTTGAATGCACTTTTTATAACGTCTCTGCCAGTCCTCGAACACATGGTACAGGCCATTCTTTGTCAGGTCTTTGAGAATCGCCTCACTTTTCTTCAGCACTGCTTCAGTTCTCTCAAATCGAATGCCACGGAGCTTTGCCTTTAGTGATGGGAATAAAAAGAAATCACAGGGGACAAGATTGGGGCTATAAGGCAGATGCGGCACATAGGTAATGTTGAATTTAGCCAAAATTTCCTGGACTTGATTTGCAAAGTGAGGCCGCACGTTGTTGTGATAAGTTCTGGATGTTTCCTTGCAATGTGCTTCCTCGGTGTACCCAATACTGACGTGTAGTACGCTGCTGTAACAGTGGTGTGAGTGGGAACAACAATCACAGCAGCTGTGTTGATGTTGACTTCAGTCATAGCAGAAGCCGAAGCACCAGGCCCACCTTGCTTAGCACAGAGGATTCGCCCTTCTTTGAAGTCTTTGAACCACCTAAACACTGTTGCACGAGGTAGTGCATCTTCACCGTATGCTTGCTTCAGCTATTCCAAAGTTTCAGAGGCTGTATGATTTAAACGAAAACAAAATTTTATTGCTCCTCTTGTGTCACCTTCATTTTGTGGTATGCGAAATTCAACTAGGGTCAACAATATACAGCATTACTACCAACTTACCGATACGAGAGTGCTGCCGCCTATGGACATTATACATGAAACCCCGCTCTATTCAAATATTCATGGTAGAGACAGGAAACTCTCAAGAAAGCTACAGGAAAAAATCAATCTCAGTCTTTATTGATCAGCCCTCGTATAAACAAGCACATATCACACTTCCAACTCGCCGATAGTGAACTGAAGTTTGAACCAAGAAACGTCGCAAAGCTCTCACGCCAAACGAACACAAAGCAAAAGAGAAACGAAAGGCGCGGCGACCAGTTGCCGAACAGACGCCCGTACAAATTTTAGGTAAGATTTTAATGCATATTGCTTGTGAACCGAAAAAAATTATATCTGATGTGCTACATTTACAAGACTTTCTCTATCCTCTAACGTTTTAGTGGGTATACATATTAATTATTATTATTGCTATTATTGATAATTCTATATCTACCTCGTTTTAATAGGGATAAACCTTTGCTGAAACATTTTATTATGGTTACAAAGAAAACAGCGATAGTCAAGATGTTTAAGAACTGGGCGTTATATGCTGGCCCTATAATTCCATTCTCTTTCGATCTAATCGCGAGAAACAACTGAATGTCGACAGGACTTGAAAAGAATGACTAAGTATTGAGGCAGTATTTTTAACACTTAAATCATTTCAATCAAATTATGTAATAAAAATATATAATAACAGCCTGCCTTAAAACAATATGTGTATGTAACAATATATAAAAAGTGTATATTACAATCATTTTATATGTTTATATTATTGTATCCATGTGTATTAATGTTATGTGAATGTATTACGTAATTTAATAATGTAGGAGCTGTGAGAATAATAAGTTAAAAGTTGCTAACAATGAGGTAACCTTGAGTCAATAATGAGTGAGAAAGTTTAACAGTACTACATGTGATTCTTGGAGTAATAATAATAATATAATTTTAGTGACAGTTTATAAAATAGCCAATCAACAACCAGAAAAAGCTTTAGTTAAATGAAGGTATTCTATTGGAGTAGGATTAGCCAATCAGAAACTGAAAAGGAGAAACATTTACAAATTTAGAAGTCAGTTGCCTGCAGACAGTGTTTTAACCGGATGCAAGATGTGTCCTCTAGAGATTTAATGCGTATTCGTGGGAGACGAAAAATAAGTTTATTTGTTAAAAAGTACAAGTAATTAATAAAAGAATCTCACAACTCTATATCAGTGAAGTGTTATTTAAATCGTATCAAGTATTAATAAAAGGAGTGAAGTAAAATTATAATCTGTTTAATCCTACATACTTGTCGCATCACAACCCTGCTAAGAGAAACGTGTATCTAACAGTAATACTGACGCAGCCGAGGCAAACATAAATATATAATACTTAAAGAAAAAGTCAAACTACAAAGTTAATAATCTTTTTTTAAAAGAAAACTTGGGGCAAAGGCTACCGGAAACTGTTTACTATACGTGCGGTTGCAACTACTACAAGTTCGCTCCCCAACGGTTGAAATATAATACATCATCTTCAAACTGACTTTCCATACGTAGCAGCAACAAACATTTCTCAAATTGGCGCCCATACGTGAAACAATAAACTTAAAAAATCGGCTTTCCCATACGTGGGGCAGAAACTACCATATTTCTCAGTATTGAACAATTCCAACCATTAATGTCGTATGTCGGAAATGGCTTATACCACCAAAAGGGTTACTGGAAATAAATTGTGTGTATTAAAGAGATGTAAATTTCTTAAGTAATACGTTTTCGTCTGTGGCTCAAC
Organism: Deroplatys truncata; assembly: GCA_030765065.1. Classification (NCBI taxonomy): domain Eukaryota; kingdom Metazoa; phylum Arthropoda; class Insecta; order Mantodea; family Mantidae; genus Deroplatys; species Deroplatys truncata. Next base: position 64,732,144 of record CM060984.1, on the reverse strand, counting down.
GTTTACCAGTCATAAAAATTATATAAAACTCCTTCCGAATGAAGAGGACTTCACAGGCTGTACCGAGAAAACTCAGTATATACATTTTGTTTGTCATGTAGATATCTTTAATATGTGGTATTTTCATCAAAATCGTTAGAGCCAATTTTTGAAAAAACCAAAAACCTCCGAAAATTTTCCTTATAAACTGTAGTTGAGGATGAGGGAATTTTCTAGAAAATCTTCGTCCAGCATCTTTGTAAGATACTGAACTTAAATACAAAGTTTGGAGTTTATCGGACTTTGCGTTTTTGAGTTAAACTGTTCAGACACACACACATACAAATACATACAAAACGTTTTCTTAAAATGCTTTATTTTGGTTCAGGGGGTCTCAAAAGATGCATTTCCAATGAAATCTCGTCATCGAATTTTGGGTGGAATACAATACTTTCCCATACTCACTCTACGTAGTAGAAAAATTAAAAATCGCTACAGATGGGGGGCAATTTAAAGATTTTTCGGTACCAAAGGGAAATTTGGTAGACTGAAAATGGAGTGGACAAATTAAGAGAACTGAATACCAGCAATATTGTGATTGGTTCAATTGACTTTAGTTTAAGTAAAGGATTATTTAGAAAAGGAATGTTTTAGCAAATTCGTTATATTACCCCAGGCAACGCCAGGCATTTTTGCTAGTACAATAAAAATGGCACAGCGTCCATAAATCATCTCGAGAGTTTTATTTCTTAAATGTGTAGTCGAAAAGGACTATATTTGCTGCATTATTAAACCGAGCATATTTTGTAAATCTGGAAAGCAACCTGCATCTTTGGAAACAATAGGAATAAAACCGAAGAATGCCAAACATTAAAATGCTTGTTACTCTTGAAATATAAAATAATACAAATTCAAAGTAAGAAGCTATTAATACACTTGAAAACCGTAGTTTACTACTAATAGCGACCAACATGGCAACGAGGCTGTTAGTGATATCACTACGACGTGTAAGAGTAGTCGGTATTGTTCTTTATCGTATGTAGGATTTCAGTTCATACGAGGGACACTATTTATATTTTGAGCCTTGGCAACTCTGAATATTGTAGGTGCCATCTGACGTTTCCAATGGAAAATTTGACATTTTTTACAATAATCTACTTCAAACATTTTGTCAATAGAGAGTCATTTGTTTTGTTTACACTAACTTGAAAATTGGGTGTCAAAAAAACATTGGATTAACTCGTGAAAATGTTCTTGCAATGATTTATTACGACTTTCGACGTGGATTATCAACACAAGAGTGCATCGATCAACTAACTTCCACATTTGGCGACGACGCTCCATCCTTTGCCATTGTGAAACGCTGGTATAACGAGTTTAATCGTGGCCTCCGTTCGCTCAATGATGAAGTTCGTGAAGGTCGTCCAAAATCAGTTGTTTTGCCAGAAAACACTGATGCTGTTCAAAACGTAATAATCAAATATCGTCATGCGACATATTGTGAGATTGAGGCAACCATAGGCATTAGTTCCACCAGCATATATAAAATATTGCATGATTATTTAGCCGTCAAAAAGATATGCTCTCGTTAATTCCCACATAATTTGGCGCAATCTCAAAAAGATGCTCGTGTCGATTGGTATACAAAAATGTTCAAGAAATACAATGGCGGTGCCTCAAAAGACGTATATAAGATTGTAACAGGTGACGAATCATGGATCTATGCGTATGAGCCGGAACGTAAACAGCAGTCGACTGTATGGGTGTTTCAAGATGAAGCAAATCCAACAAAAATTGTACTAAGCAAAACTGGCCATGTGGCAACAGTGCCGTTAGAGGAACGTAAAACGGTCAATGCCGAATGGTAAACAACCATTTGTTTGCCGGAAGTCATCGGTGAAGTAAGGAAAACCAACAAGAATCGTAGGATCGTTCTTCAAGACAATGCGATCGCACACACATCTCGTCTAACAACACGGTATTTGAAGGCTCAAAAAATCGAATTGATGGGTCATCCGCCATATAGTCGTGATTTGGCACCCAATGACTTCTTTTTGTTCCCGAACATCAAGAATAAATTGCGTGGACAACAATTTTCGTTGGCAGAATAAACCGTTGATGCATTCAAAAACCATGTTTTGGAGGTATCTCAAGAAGACTGGAATAAATGCTTTGACAAATGGTTCAAACGGATGCAAAAGTGTATTGATCATAAAGGAGAATATTTTTAAAGATAATAAAGCAGTTTTCAATCAGAAATTACTTTGTTTTAACTATTAGGCTCAAAATATAAATGGTGCCCCTCATATAAGCTGTGCCAAGTATCTAAACAACGTGAAATACTTAGATGAAACTATTTTCCATGCGGTGTTAGTGACACTAATATCAAAGCTAAAGTTTCTTTGAAACTCTCGGTAAAACTAGTATGGAAAAAAATGTATATACGTATTTTTAAATCCATTGGGCAACAAAACGACGGTCATAAAAGAAACTAGGGACAGGATACGAGTATTGCTGCAAAAAATTAAACTTTTGAGGAATACCATCACTAACCCAGGTCAACGTGCTCATGTGAGTGTGACGTCACCAGCCAGATCTCTGCTGACGGAAAAATCAATACAAGACAGGAACAACCACCCCTCCTGTCAACAAAGGAATACATAAATCTAATAAACTAACATCTGATACAATTTTTCCTATACAAATGTATTCAGAAAACAATTTTTTGTTTGAGATTTACGCACGTTTTGAAACTTAATTTTGTCAAACTTTTTATGTACCTAGAAAAATTTGTATTAAATTTTATAGTATTTTATAACAAATTTATCAAATTTAAAACACACTAATTGTAGCTACAACATAAATTAAAACCCCGTATCTTGAATTTTTGTTAGCCATTTAGAATATACAGAACGTCTTTCAAATGTGTCTTGATAAAAAATGTTTAAATAGAGGCTTTGCACGGACAGAATTGTAAAACTAGATTCAAATTGATCATAAAATGACTACAAAACGTCTCTCAAAATTGAGTTCCACAACTCCTTTTCTTTCTTTATTTTACTTTCTCTGCTAGGTATACTATTTAGAGGAAGTACTGCATTCCACCCAAACATTCAATACCGAGATTTCACCGGAAATACGTGTTTTGTGGGCCCTTGAATCGAAAAAGGCACTTTTAGAAAAAGGTCAATGTATCTTATGTGCCTGTGGTCTGTGAAGAGCATAAATCAAAAACGAAAAGTCGGATAAATATCAAACTTGGTATTTAGGTTCAGTATTTTTCAAACATGCAACACGAAGATTTTCAAGAAATTCCCCCACTCCAGACTACCCCTTACTTGGAAAATATTTCGAAAATTTTTATTTTCTCAAAAACGACTAACGATTTTGATTAAAATGTCGTATATTTGAGATATTTTCATGACAAATAAAAGTATATCTAGAATTTTCTGGGAATATCCCCAAAAGCCTTCTTATTTCTGAATGGTTTTTGCATAACTGGTAAACCGTAAGAGATGGTCAAACTTTTTCTATACAAAAAACGTAGAGCTTGTTAAAACACTCAATTTATGTCATATAAATTTTTTGTCGAGTGAACCATTTCCGAGATATTCCTTGTCATTTGTTTGAATTTTTCAATACTAATACTTTTTCTCAAATGGAAATTTGTTATTCGTTTATTTATGTCTTGGATATATAAAGAGAGTGGAATGCGCCACATAGCAACCAGCTCTTAAAAGATTTGACTATCGCTTAAAGCCTACCATATTCCGCATGTACCTACCAGAAAATTAGTAATAAGCAATAGTAATGTTTATCTCGATTAACATCAAGTAGATGGAGAATAAGCGTTTGTAAAAATAGTTTGTACAAGAGTAGAGAAAGTCCTGTGAGTGTAACACATAAAATATTAAAGGAGGTATTGTGGTAAATAAAAAATTCGGTGTCGAGAATACATGTTTTGAAACCCCCTGAACTCAGGAAAAGGATTCCTGAAAAGATCTGCATGTATCCGCACGCGCACGTCTCTCTCTTTCTCTCTCTCTCTCTCTCTCTCTCTCCCTCTCTCACTAATTGTGTTTGTGTTGGTGTGTAAACAGCAAAGCATCAAAAACAAAAGTCGGTTAAATACGAATCTTGCTATTTAAGCTCATGACCTTTATGACAGGAAGATGTTCAAGAAAATCGCCCCCCGCCGCCGCCGACCCACTCCGCAGTCTTTATTTTTTATTTTCTGAAAAATGGTTCTAACAATGTTAATTAAAATAAGCTACTTTAATGGCAAATGATACATGTATATATATATTGAATTTTCTGGAAATAGCCCCTGAGGTCCTATTTATAACCACTTCTGTATAATCGGTAAATTGTAAGAGATACACAACATCTTACTGTACAAAAGAAAATCTGATGTGTTACACTCACATGACTTTCTCCACTCTTGTACAAGCTATTTTTACAAACGCTTATTCTCCATCTACTTCATGTTAATCGAGATAAACATTTGCAGACTCTATCTTATTGCTAATCTTCTTGTAGATGTAAGGGGAATATATATTTACAAGGGCAATATAGAAATATAGTAGCCTTTAAGCACATACATATGTCTTAATAGCTGGTTGCTAGGTGCAGCACCATTCCCTTTGCCACAGATTAATACTCTTTGCATATCCAAGACAAAAAAATGAATAACGAATTCCCATTTGAGAAGATAAGTATTGAAAAATTTAAGGGAATAACAAGCAATATCTCAAATGGTTCAGTCAACAACAAAAATGTATATGACATAAATTGTGTATTTTAACGCGGTCTACATTTTTTGTGTAGTCAACTTTTGTCTATCTCTTATGGTTTACCAGTTATGCAAAAGTCGTTAACAATAAAGAATACTTTTGGAGACATTCCCAGAAAATTCAAGATATACATTTTATTTGTCATCAAAATATCTTAAACCTATGATATTTTAATCAAAATTGTTAGCCATTTTTTAGAAAATTAAAATTTTCGAAAAATCTTCCATGTAAAGGGTAATCTGGGGTGGGGGGATTTTCTTTAAAACCTTCGTGTCGCATCTCTGGAAGATACTGAACCTAAAGTTTGGTGTTTATCCGACTGTTCGTTTCTGAGTTATGCTGTTCACAGACACACACACAAACACAGACAGACACACACAGAGACAGACAGACCCACAGACACACACACGGACATGTTTCCAAAAATGCTTTTTTTTTATTCAGGGGATCTCAAAACATGTATTTCCGGTGAAATCTCGGTATCGAATTTTTGGGTGGAATACAATACTTCTCCTAATTACTATACGTAGTAGAGAAAGTAGTAATCTCCACGAGGCACAGAATTTATGTATATTGAGTTAACCATTTCCCAAAGCATTCCGGTTTGAGTTATTCATTATTAGAGACGTTGTTAGTTTCTGTATCCCGCTCATGCAAAGAAAACGGAATTTCAAAGCCATCACATAACGACCCGATCTTGAATGGTTTGATCATCGCTCAAGACTACCGTATTCCCCTAATTCCGTTTAATCTACAAGGAGATATATAATAAAACCATTCCTACAAATGTTTGTCTCGGTAGAAGAAACATTTTTTGTAAGAATAGCTTGTTGAAGGATGGGAGGAGAAAGTCATGTAAATGTAACACACCAGATTTGTTTCTAAACGATCTGTGTAGGTGAGTGAGAGAGAGAAAGTTAACTAGAAAAGTCAGATAGACACACACTCAAGAACCACCCCCCCTATCACTGATACGTGGAAAATGTTTCGTTACTTTTTATTTTCTAAAACATTACTCTATTTGGCTTAAAATATCATGTTTGATATATTTTGAGGACTTTGAATTTAAATACCAACTTTGATATTTAACCAATTTTTCGTTTTTGAGTTATGCTGTTCACAGTTATGAAATGTTAGACTTCCGTGCGTCTCTGTGACATGTCTGCTTACGGCCTGTAGCCTCCAGTGACGTTAAGTATACCTATGGCGTTAGGTATCCTCTCCGACAGCATGTATGTATAATACGCTGTAGTACGTATATATGTAAAAGAATAATATATTAAATCTAATGGCTTAATTCCCTCCCCTTTTTGGGGACTATTTGACCATTTTTACTTTCTCTACTACGTATAGTAAGTAGGGGAAGTATTGTATTCCACCCAAAAATTCGATACCGAGATTTCACCGGAAATACATGTTTTGAGATCCCCTGAATCCAAAAAAAGCATTTTTGGAAACATGTCCGTGTGTGTGTCTGTGTGTCTGTCTGTGTGTGTGTCTGTGAACAGCATAACTCAGAAACGAACAGTCGGATAAACACCAAACTTGGTATTTAGGTTCAGTGTCTTCCAAGGATGCTATACGAAGGTTTTCAAGAAAATCCCTCCACCCCAGATTACCCTTTACATGGAAGAGTTTTCGAAAATTTTAATTTTCTCAAAAATGGCTCTAACGATTTTGATTAAAATATCATATGTTTAAGATATTTTCATGACAAATAAAATGTATATCTTGAATTTCCTGAGAATGTCTCCAAAAGTATTCTTCATTGTGAATGACTTTTGCATAACTCGTAAACCATAAGAGATAGACAAAATTTTACTACACAAAAAATGTAGATCGCGTTAAAATACACAATTTATGTCATATACATATTTTTGTTGAGTGAGCCATTTTCGAGATATTACTTGTTATTCTCTTAAATTTTTCAATACTTATTTTCTCAAATGGGAATTCGTTATTCATTTTTTTGTCTTGGATATGCAGAGTATTAATCTGTGGGAAAGTGAATGGTGCTGCACCTAGCAACCAGCTATTAAGAGATATGTATGTGCTTAAAGGCTACTGTATTTCCAAATTGCCCTTGTAAATATACATTCCCCTTACATCTACAAGAAAATTAGCAATAAGATAGAGTCTGCAAATGTTTATCTCGATTAACATGAAGTAGATGGAGAATAAGCGTTTGTAAAAATAGTTTGTACAAGAGTAGAGAAAGTCATGTGAGTGTAACACATCAGCTTTTTTAATATTGTTTAGCAACTTTCTAACATCAAGATAGCGACGAATACTGTTCATTTGCTGACAACACTGCTGCCCCTGCTTGATTGAAAAGTTGTGCACTTCTGTTTGTTTTATGACGCATTCACGGCGCCACAGCGCAGATTAACGCTTCTCCTTGATAGCAGAATATCGTCTGTAACTTAAGTAAGTTTGTTACTTGCTTTACTGTTTAATTGCAGTTCCTCGTTCAGCTATCACAGCCGCGAGGTTATTACATAAGTTCGGAACCTTGTATACTTAGTTAATGTCTCATCGCCGGAAACAATTAGATTAAGAGGTAAAGCAATGGGGTTTAGCGGTATGGGATGCCTCGTATTCCAATTCCTTGCATTGTTAGCTAAGTATCTCTATAAACAACTGTATTACTTGCCGGGTAAATCTTCTGCTGATCTTAGCGGCAGTTAGCTATTCCGGAGTTATGTGTAGGATAACGTAATTGATAGTTTTATTTTCTCTGTACGTATTATATTCCGTCCAAAACCGTTAACGAGATTTAGCCGGAAATACGTGTTTTGAGGCTCCCTGGATTAAAAACAATATTTTTAAAAAACTCTGATGTGTTACACTCACATGACTTTCTCTACTCTTGTATAAACTATTTTAGAAAAGCTTATTCTAGTCTATTTCATGTTAATCGAGATAAACATTTGCATCTTATGTCTAATTTTCTTGGAAAATTATAAATTGAAATATCTGGGAAATTATTCACTCGACAAAAAAATGCATAGGACATAAATTGTGTGTTTTAACGAGATCTACATTTTTTGAGTAGAAAACGTTTGTCTATATCTTACGATTTACCAGTTATGCAAAAGTTATTCAGGATGAAGAGGACTTTGGGGACATTGGCAGAAAATTCAATATATACGTTTAATTTGTCATGAAAATATCTTTAAACTTATAATATTTTAATAAAAATCGTTAGAGCTAATTTGTAGAAAATCAAACTTTTCGAAAAATGCTCCATGTAGAGGGTAGTCTGGGGTGGGGGGATTTTCTTGAAAACCTTCATGTCGCATCCTTTGAAGATACCAAACTCAAATATAGAGTTTGGTACTAATCCGACTTTTCGTTTTTGAGTTATGGTGACCACAGGGAGACACACAGAAACACACTCGGACCTGTTTCCAAAAATGCTTTATTTGGATTCAGGGGACCGCAAAACATGTATTTCCGGTGAAATCTCGATGTCGAATTTTTGGGTGGAATGAATACTTCCCCTACTTACTATACGTAGTAGAGAAAGTAAAATGTAGATACCGTTAATGGACACAATTTATGTGAAACAAATTTTTTTGTGGCGTTAACTGCTTCCGAGATATTCTTTGTTACTGGTTTGAATTTTCAAATACCTTATACTTTTCTCAACTGCAAATCCCTTTTGGTTTATTTTATACACAGGAGTATTCAAAAAGAAGCAACAGATTTTAAATATTCATTTTTAATCAACGACAATAGATATCAACACATACGACGCATCATTGAATAGAGGAAAGTTCAAAGTTTTCAGCCCCAACCTATTAGTTCCATTCAGTGCTCACAGCGGCGCTGTGTTTGTTTACGAGAAAATGGCGACGACACAGGAAATGTCGTTTTATGTGCTAGATTATGCAAAGAGTGAATCCATTGTTTCATTGCAGCGTGCATTTCGTTGTAAGTTCAACAACGAGCCGCCTCGTCATAAAACATTTACAATTGATACAGTAAATTCATAGAAGATGCACTGGTCGTCCTAAATTAAAATTTTGAACTTTTCTCTATTTAGTGATGTGTAGCATGTGTCGCCATCTATTGTCGTTTATTAGAAATAAACATTTAAAGTCTGCTCCTTCTTTTTGAATAACCCTGTATATTCCGTGGTCATTCAAAGATAAACGATATTTCAAAGTCATCACATAGGGACTGACTTTGAAAATATTTGACTATCACTTCAGTTTACTGTATTCTTCTCTATGAAGAATATCTCTCTGAATGAGATAAATTTCTCTATAAAATCTCTAAATAGTATAATGTAGGTTTAACTTTATTAACAAGAATTAGAAGAATAAGCTTTTGTATGAATAGTTTGTAGCGAGTTTGAGTGAGAAGGGAAAGTCATGTGAATTTATCAGAATTTTATGTTACACTACGCCACCGTTCCTGACAGGAAATACTAAATAAACACCGGCAGCTTTCGCGTCATTAACGCTTTATTCCTAAAATGTAATGGATATATAAACAAAGACCACGTGCTTTGCAGATTGTCGTCTTTTCTCCAAGCAACATACCTGCGAAAGGAAAGCAACTTTTTATCAAATCTTTCAGCACATGTAGTAAAATATGTGAAGATGTCAGTAGTAGCAACAAACAAATGGTTTACGTAGAGGTATTAATAACATTTTGAGCTGTCAAAGCGCCGTATGTTCCACGTGTCAGTATATCATTGCCGCGGCACGGGATAACCATGTTGGAAATCCAGTTGTTAAATATCCAAAACAAATTGGGCTTGCCAAGAGGATATATTAATTCCGCGTCTTATTTAATAACACACTTGGTCGGAAATAAACTTGCATTAGAATATTTATTTTCCAGCTACGGCTGATATACATACAACATAATGCTATTTCGCCCGAGGCAATGTGCAGGAGACCAGTTCTGTTTCGTTAACAGCAAACTTATGGCAGGCTCGAAAACACCGCCTGTCTTGGCACGCGGAATGACATGTTCTACAGATTTACTTTTGCCTTTTTAACGATTTAATTTTACGTCCACTTGTTCGCTGTTTTTAATCACCCATTTAACCACTTACATATAAAGAGAACCTCTTGGTATTTGGAATAATATTCTAGATCGTTTTTATAGCCTAAATCATGAAATAATTTGCGGAACACGGACGAAAGAATAAAACATGTTTGAAGGATGTCGTCCTCCAGGGTTACCATGCTTCCAACCTTTAGTTCCCGAGGTCGCAGTTTCAAACCCGGCGGAGGGCGATGGATATTTTTTTTAGGCGTAAAAATCCTTAGCATGGCTTCCTTCGTAAGGGAAGTGGTTCCGTTTCATAGATTTACGGCACGTAAAACAACCTCAAGCCTGATAGAGACCTCTGAGCAAAATTACCGGTCTTTCATGCCCAATGTAGACTGAGACGCTAAGGACCACAGCAGTTAAAGAGCGTCATAAATAAAACTCAACTTAATTGAATTTTTTATGTTGAAGGATTACTGAATGACTTTTAATTCCAATTTTATACATTGTAGAGCAAAGAAATTCCACGAGATCTGTACTGACTACTCGCTCTGCGCCCTCAGACTCCAGGAGTCATGCTTGCAGGGCTTCCATTATTGTTTTATTATCTGCCCCCCCTTGTGTGGCCGAGATTGAGTCGGGATACCAGTCTCCCCCAATCTCCTGTCACATTGGGATGGAAGTAGATGCGCAACTTACGCGCGTCAGCTCAATAGGGAAGACCCTATTGGGAAAGACTACTGAAGAACCCCGGTGGGGCCGACAGTATATTTAGTTAATGTCTACCAGCTCTCACTCATGGCTGGTGCCGGAGAACATCTGGGCGGAAAACTAGCCAGGCGTACCCAATCTCCCATGGGTATCGGGAACCACTACCCCGCCGAGTCCAACGCAATCCGAACAATTCCCTCTCGGGAGGGGCTCGAATGTTCGGCCCGGCGTACTTCTAGTAACGTCAGAATTACCACGAGTGGTGGTCCGCACCAAAGCAGCTGAAGGGGTCGGAATCCTCCCCCCCCTACTGGGACACACAGCTACAAATCCCTCTTTATAACCGGTTATGGCTGCTTGCAGAAGAAAATCGAGCACAGAGACGGATTACGGTTTGTTCTACTTGACCATGTACTAGATTTGTGTCTAGTGTTCGGATATGCGTACTGTCTATCCGGTTCTAGATTAATCCTGTCACTTGTGCACACAAAATCCCTCTCTCTCTCTCTCTCTCTCTCTCTCTCTCTCTCTCTCTCTCATAAAGGTGTTCGTGATTCTATTATCTAGAAGGAAAGGAACGGAATATACTACTTGAATAGAGTACAAAATATACATCTTTAATATTAATGAAAATATATAATCACATAACTAAAACCATGACTTTAAATATTTTCTACACTGCTTCTATTTCTTCACGAGTTGTACTTAATTACATGAAACATCGCCATTAGTGTAACAAAAATTTAGTCATTCTTTTAGTCTTGTCAATTTTCAATTGTTTCTTGCGATGTCATGGAGAGTGAATGTTAAGGCCAGCGAATTGCGTCCAGTTCTTAAACATTTGACTATCACTACATAATCCCTTTGTATCTATAACGAAATGGTAATGCAGCTAATTCAATAATGGTTTATCTCGATTAAAATTAAGTGTATAGGGAAGTAAACATTCGTAAGAATAATTTGCATACCACTAATAACTGATAGAGTGTAGAGAAAGCCATGTGAATGAATCAGAATTTCTTCTATGATAATTTCCTGCGGAGTAATTTAAGGTTTTACGAGAACATAAAATAGAGATGCCTGCAACGTTGCTGCTGACCCATGGTAGTAGGGGGTCACTTCCACTTTCAAAACCATTTGAAGGACAGATGTAAACACGTTTCACCTTCGCTTTCAGAGTGGCGTGTGTCTCATGAGCGTAAAGAAGCAAACGTTTCGTGCCTGCTGCCTCCTACTAATTGCATCTGTATCTTCCAATAACACAATTTGTAACCTAAATTCACAATCTACGATATTTTTATCAGCTCGTTCAACAATAAACTGAAATACGTTTTGCAATTTATGCTGCTGCAATGTAATAAACCAAATCATCTTTCTGAATTTAAACACAAAAAAGCTACATCGTTAGGCCCTTATTGGACGCTGAAGGTATTCTCTACAGTTTAACATTGTTCTGGTGTTGGCCAATAGCGTGCCAGTTGTACTTGTTATTTCGCCAAAACATTGCATCCTACTTTCGTTGTGTTTGTTTGGATTACGGGAAGTGAGGAAAACTACACTGCCAATCATCCTTCAGATAAAGGAGAGGAGTGAGGAAGGCTATGTTTTCTTTACGACCGGAAGCCGCTTCAGACTGCGAGGCCTAACTGGGCATGCTTGCAATGTTGACGAGTTCTACAGGCACATAGTTTTATACCAAAACTATGTCAGAAATAGTTACTCCACCCGTCTTACAAGTAACAAACTATTATCCTCATACATTCTCGTTGAATTAAACATCTAATTTGGAACAAAAATCATCTGTGTTTTCGATAACACCTTATCAAAGAACAAAATGACATTATGCTTTTTGTTTGTAATACTTCTATGAAGCACGTAATGAGTAACGAATTTCTTTCTACCCAATTTTCCGTATAATTTGAGTTGGGGGATTTGTTTGGAAGATACTGAACTTAAATACTAACTTTGATGTTTATGCGTGTTTTCATTCTTTAGTTATGTTGTTCACACATATGGAACTTCTTCTAAAAATGGCTTTTTTCAACGGGTTGAAAACGTGTATTTCCGTTAGAATTCAAATCGAATTTTTTTGTGGAATCCAATACCTTCTCTACCTAAGAAGCACACTTACACTCGGTCAATTTAAAACTGGCCGGAGTCCGAGAGAAGGAGCTAACCAGCTACTTCTGTAAGCGTTCGGGACAACCAGGCTTTGTTCACAAGACTGCGTTTATTCTTGTAGCAGTTATAATGGAGAACACAACCATAATCACAAAATTCTCCCGAGAAAATAATTCGTAAACGAGATTTCAAACAGACAGATGTGTTTGAACACTGAATATTTATAGCTAAAAACACACCATATTGATTTACGGTTACTACAGCTCTCTTAGCTCATTGGTACATTCCTTGCGTCGTAAGAAACACTCTTATATGAGCAATACCGAAAAAGAACTTCACGCACCCGACAGCGTTGAATGCTCTCATTGCTTTAAGAACGAAGTACTCAACTTAAGGAGAAAAAATAGATCAATATTTTCTTAATGTTATTGCGTGTAAAATGTGATAATCGATACGTTTAATTGTACAGTACGTTCGCTTTCTCCTGTAACAGGGCGATCGCATGCAAGCGTGGAGCAGCAGTAATATAGCCTACATACGCGATACCTCAACGTAATGGTTTCCGTAAAACAGTCAGTTTACGCTTGTCTGTGCAGTGTAGAAGACAGCTTTCGTTTGTCTCTACAGTGTATAAAACGCAGTGCAGCGTATAAGACGTGTCATAGGTTTATTTTAAAGTCCAGTAATATTTAATCCATAAATTCACGCTTGTTCAAAGAGTTTTCATTATGACATTTATGCAAAACCGAGTCATGTAGAGCGAGGTGTATGAATTTCAAGATAAATCCCCCACTGTCATACGTCTTGTTAATAAATTAAGAAAAACGGGATCCTTAAATGCTAAATGTCCTAAGCCAAAGAGAAGGGTTCTAACTGAAAAAATCTGGTTTAAATTAAGTGTCATTCACTCGCTCTCTAACTAAGAACAGAATTTTTGAATTTTGAAAATTACTGGAGAACTTCAGCGGCTGAATAGAAATTTTATCAAAAGATATCAAGAACGCATAAATGCAGATGGACACCACTTTCAACATGCTCTGTGACAAGTTTAGTACTCAAGTGATAACAATACATAAACAAATGAGTAGGATAAGCTTGATGGTTATGCTCCGAGCTTACATGCGATCGCCCACCCCGCCGTAGGAGGAAGCGAACGCACTATAGTATTGCAATGCGCTGTAGTTTGAAGAAGTATAGTATCTTTACGTTTTTTATTAGCCCCCGTTTTGGGCGCCAATTTGAAGAAGATTGTTTGTTGTATTATTTGCACCACACTTTGGGAGCCAATCTGAAGTAGGTTGTATTGTAGTTCAACTGTTGGGGAGCCGAACTTGAAGTAGTTGCCACCGCACGTATGGTAAAATGTTTCCGGTAGCCTTCGTTCAAAAAAAATGTTTAAAAAAATATTAACTTTGTAATTTTGACTGTTTCTTTAAATATTATATATTTATGTTTGCCTCGGCTGCGACAATATTATTTTTAGAGACATGAATTTCTTAACAGGGCGTGATGCGGCTGAAGAATGTAGGCTTAACAGGTTATAATTTTTAATTCACTCCTTTTTATTAACGCTTGACACGATTTAAATAACACTTCACTGATATAGAGAGGGAGAGAGCTGTGAGATTCTTTTATTAATTACCTGCACTTTTTAACACGTTAACTACCTTTATCTCACACTGAATACGTATTAAAGTTCTCGAGGACGCACAAGCAACGCGTCCAGTTATGAGCACTGTCTACAAGCATGATTTCCACCGCCTAAATTTGTAAATTTTGCTATATTTCAAGTCTCTGATTGGCTATTCCTATTTCAATAGAATACTTTTATTTAACTTAAGCTTTTTTCTGGTTGTTGATTGGCTATTTTATAAACTGTCTCAAAATTTACATTATTATTACTCCAATAATGACTAGTAGCATTATTAAACATTCTTACTCATTATTGCCTCAAGGTTATCTCATTGTTAGCAACTTTTAACCTATTATTCTCACAGCTCCTACATTATTAAATTACGTAATATATTCACATAACATTATTACATGTATACAATAATATAAACATATACAATGACTGTAATATACACTTTTTATGTATTGTTACATACACATATTGCTTTAAGGCGGGCTGTTATTGAATTTACATATTATATAATTATACTGAAATTATTTAAGTATTATAAATGCTGCCTCAAGCTTTACAGCTATTTGGAAACAGAAATATGTCCGTTCACAACAAATCAGCCGTTACTGTTGCGGGAGAAAAACAAACAGAATGTCAGTGAGGAATATGGCTTCCGACTGGTGTGAGCTTGGTAGCAGCAATGAGTGTTCACAGTTATAAAAAGCATTCTAAAGGTAAACTATTAAAAACTGGCGAGAAACTGATTGTTTTAAGTGTGTTTCACAGTTAAAGGAGCACAATCCGGATATTCTAGTGAACGAATTGTTTAAAATAACGGCAGAGTACACCGGCGGTCAGAAGCCAGTGTTGAGTTTGCAAAGGGCTTAAACTGGTGGTGTTTAAACACCGTGTAAAAAGAGGAAGAGATCTAAAGCAATTTTGGGGCATGGAGACAACTTCATTAAGTGTGCATTTCGTTCTAAATTGCATAATTTTTATTGACAATGAGCTAGTGTAAAGTGCTGTCAACAGCGACTGATTTATTAAACTTTAAGCGAACGAGCTTCCATAAATTGCTATTAGAAATGGGGTTTTCGTTTGTGAAACGCAATAAAGTTAACACCATTGTGACAGTTCAGGGACATCCTGAGATTCCGACCTCGGAGTTAGCAGCATTACCTACCAGCGATGATGGCTGTGAATCTGACTAATGTAAATACTAAAGTGCGTTAAATTCACGTGTTCGTTTGAGTGCACTCACTTTGATATTATGTTCTTGATATATTTCTCAGTATTTGTTTTAATAGGAAAAGTTGATTTATTGACACAAAACCTGCTGGTAAGTTACTCTTGTGCATGCAATTTGTTTTTAATGTAACATGGCGTAATACATGGGCGAAGGTGTCACTGTCGTCTGTCACATACGCTTGTGCACGTGGGCGCGGAGTAATACAAAAGTGTGCTTCTTACAACGGATTCGGTATAGAGAGCTTACTGTTTCTAAGGTTGCAAGTTTAAATCTCCATGGAGTTACTCAACTTTTTTCTCCTTTTATTTTAAATACATGAGTACAAATAAAAATAAAATCTGATGTGTTACACTCACATGACTTTCTCTACTCTTGTACAAACTATTTTTACAAACGCTTATTCTCCATCTACTTCATGTTAATCGAGATAAACATTTGCAGACTCTATCTTATTGCTAATTTTCTTGTAGATGTAAGGGGAATATATATTTACAAGGGCAATTTGGAAATACAGTAGCCTTTAAGCACTTACATATCTCTTAATAGCTGGTTGCTAGGTGCAGCACCATTCCCTTTCCCAAAGATTAATACTCTTTGCATATCCAAGACAAAAAATGAATAACGAATTCCCATTTGAGAAAATAAGTATTGAAAAATTTAAGGGAATAACAGGCAATATGTCGAAAATGGTTCACTCAACAAAAAACATGTATATGACATAAGTTGTGTATTTTAGCGCGATCTACATTTTTTGTGTAGTAAACTTTTGGCCACGGCGCCGCCATCCTTGGAAGATACTGAACCTAAATACCAAGTTTGGTGTTTATCCGAACTGTTCGTTTCTGAGTTATGCTGTTCACAGACAGACAGACACACAGACACACACATGGATGTGTTTCCAAAAATGCTTTTTTTTGGATTCAGGGGGTCTCAAAACATGTATTTCCGGTGAAATCTCGGTATCGAATTTTTGGGTGGAATGCAATACATCCCCTACTTACTATACGTAGTAGAGAAAGTAATAAAAGAGTATCCGAGACCGCTCTACTGACTTAACAAGATGTCCAAAGTCTTTACAACCAAATTACTACAAATACTCAAGAAGTTGTATTCTTCTGGATTCCTTCCCATTGTGGAGTATCAGAAAATGAGAAAGCAGACAGGGAAGACAAAAAAGCAACTTTGGTACCTCCAGTGGAAGAATTGCCAGTTCCCTACAGAGATGCTCAAAGTTATTTTTTTAGCAGACCAACTGTCAAATGGTAGCAAGACTGGACCATTTAAACATCAAGCAAACTCCACATAGTTAGGAAAGGCTCCATAAAACTGCACATTGCAGACTCTAAAAAGAAAAGATCAACTGATTATATCACGTTTACAACAGGCCATTCACGCTTAACCCGTTCCTCCTTACTCACCAAAGAAAATGCTCCTCACTGCGAGACCTGCAATTGCCGTATCACCATTGAACACCTCATCATAAATGCAGAAGTTATACCATGGGGAGAAGAAGACATAACATCCCTGAGGATGTATTTTTAGCTTTAAACAACCCTACTCATTTCAAAAACATTATTTTTTGCTTGAAAGACATCAAACTGTTTAACAAAATTTAAATATAACACATAAAATAATAAAAATGTATATAGGTAATAGTTTATACTGTTCTAGCTGTGTTCAAGACTTAATAATGTAAAATATGATTATAACAATGTATTACAATTATTGTATTATTTAATCAATGTAAAGTATACAATGTATGGATATAAGTCGCGATATGACCTGGTAGTCAAACTGACTATAAATAAGGACGAATAACAACAATATAACAGTTTTTTCGTTTTTTTGTGTGGTTTTATTTAGTAGTGCGTCATACCGGTAGATGGCAACCATGATATTAATCTATCGGTAGGGAGGAGACCTCATACTCAGTCAATTTAATTTTATAACCACAAATTTTAACATTATTGAGTATAATGCTGACTGTAAAGTACTCCATCCTCCCCATGGAGGTGTTCATTCAAAATTTAACACATTCAATCCATTTGGAACAACTGATACCAGCGGAGCAGCGGATGGATGCTGCTCTTGAAACGGCAACCGTTGAGAAGCCTATAAAATATAGAAGCTACCTCCTATCAAATCACCACCTTAAAAACCAAAAATCACCATCCTACCATCTCTTTGGGCAGGTACACATGAAGATGGTTAATTTTATGGTGGTGTTGTAATGTATTTCAACTGTTGGGGAACCGAGCTTGTAGTAGTTGCAACCGCACGCTTAGTACCCAGTAGCTTTTGCCCCAATTTTTAAAAAATATTAACTTTGTAATTTGACTGTTTCTTTAAATATTGAATAGATATGTTTGGCTCGGCTGCGTGAGGATTTTTTAGAGACACATTTAAGCAGGGTTGTGGTACGACTAAGAATGTAGGCTTACACAGATTATATTTACTTCACTCCTTTTATTAATACTTGATGCGATTTAAATAACACTTCACTGATATAGAGAGCTGTGAGATTCTTTAATTAATTGCTTGCACTTTTTAACACGTAAAACCATTTTCATCTCATACGAATACGTATTAAATTTCTTGAGGACACTTTTTGCGTCTGGTTAGTAACGCTGTCTGCAACCAACTGACTTCTGAATTTGTAAACGTTTCCCCTTTTCAGTTTCTGATTGGCTAATCCTACTCCAATAGAATACCTTCATTTAACTAAAGCTTTTTCTGGTTTTTGATTGGCTATTCTATAAACTGTCACCAAAATTACATTATTGCTTCCAAGAATCACAAGTAGCATTTAAACTCTCAAACTCATTATTGCCTCAAGGTTACCTCATTGTACCTCTTTGTTAGCAACGTTTGACCTATTTCTCACAGCTCCTACATTATTAAATTACGTAATACATTTATATAACATTATTGAACATGTATACAATAGTATACACATATACAATGACTATAATATACACTATTTATATATTGTTACATACACATATTGCTTTAAGACGGGTTGTTATTGAATTTATATATTATAATTGGACTGAAATCAGTTAAGTGTTAAAAATACTGCCGCACACAGCAGCACTACTTAGGCTCACAATGGGCCTAGTAGACTGGAGTGGAGTGGAGTGCTTCATGCCAAGCACGATGAGACGATAACCCAAATCAGTGCCTTGTGGCTTGTATAGTTAGTAAAAGCGGCGCACAGAAGTTGACGATTGTGAACCATGCTCTCATACGAAGGGACTCTGAAAAAAATCTGATGTGTTACACTCACATGACTCTCTACTCTTGTACAAACTATTTTTACAAACGCTTATTCTCCATCTACCTCATGTTAATCGAGATAAACATTTCCAGACTCCATCTTATTGCTAATTTTCTTGTACATGTAAGGGGAATATATATTTACAAGGGCAATATAGAAATACGGTAGCCTTTAAGCACATACATATCTCTTAATAGCTGGTTGCTAGGTGCAGCACCATTCCCTTTGTCACAGATTATTACTCTTTGCATTTCCAAGACAAAAAAATGAATAATAAATTCCCATTTCAGAAAATAAGTATTGAAAAATTTAAGAGAATAACAAGCAATATCTCGCAAATGGTTCACTCAACAAAAAAATGTATATGACATAAATAGTGAATTTTAACGCGATCTACATTTTTTGTGTAGTAAAATTTTGTCTATCTCTTATGGTTTACCAGTTATGCAAAAGTCGTTCACAATGAAGAATACTTTTGGAGACATTCCCAGAAAATTCTAGATATACATTTTATTTGTCATGAAAATATCTTAAACATATGATAGTTTAATCAAAATCGTTAGCCATTTTTGAGAAAATTAAAATTATCGAAAAATGTTCCATGTAAAGGGTAATCTGGGGTGGGGGATTTTCTTGAAAACCTTCGAGTCGCATCTTTGGAAGATACTGAACCTAAATATCAAGTTTGGTGTTTATCCGACTGTTCGTTTCTGAGTTATGCTGTTCACAGACAGACACACACACGAACATGTTTCCAAAAATGGTTTTTTTTTTTATTCAGGGGGTCAAAAACATGTTTTCCGGAGAAATCTCGGTATCGAATTTTTGGGTGGAATACAATACTTCCCCTAATTACTATACGTAGTAGAGAAATTAAAAAGTAACTAGTTGCGTTATTGTTTCAGAATATAAGGAAGTAAATTCAAAATATTTTAAAAGAAAATTATGTATATTTTTAGATAATAACTGCTCATTTTTTACTTCACGTAAAGGCAAGGTTTAGAAAAGTGTGCAATGAGAACTTCGAACAGAATGAAGAAATAGTAATAATTGCAGGCGATAAGGAGACAAGCCGTTCTATTTCCAGCTGGCCTCTATCTGCCAGGACATCTCAAGAGCAGCTAATGGATGCATCCATCACTTGTGATTTACGGAACATTAGAGTAGGTCTTGCACCGTTGGAAAGTCACACCTTGCTGACACATGGCGAACATTTGCTCTCACCAACAAATGCGATAACGTGTCTTAATTTACGGAATATCCGTACATACCAAACATTAATCCTCTCATTTTCGTACTACTCCAGTAGCAAAGTTCGCATGTACTACAGGCGGTAATCGGATTACAACAGACGTGTGTTGGCTTATTGTGGTTGTTGCGGTGTTATCGGAAGAGTTTCTGCCGAGTTCGCGAACAATACTAATCCTTCTGGACATTCCACAGCCAGCTCCAAAAAATAGTTCGCCACGCGTAGGTATGTACTTATACATATTAATTCCCTCTAGAGGAGCTTTGGAGAAAACCCAGAGCATAAAGCTTATGGCAAACATATTAATTACATTAAATATATAACAACATATTTTTCCTTTACCGAAAATACATGCTTTGATGCCAATGAATACAAATAAAGCTCTCTAAAAAAATCCGAGCGCGTGTGTGTCAGTGGACAGCACAACTCGAAAACGAAAAGCAAAATAAATACCAAAGTTGATATTTGGGTTCAATAGCTTCCGAAGATGCGACATGAAGATTTTTTTAAGAAAATATCCCAATCCAAAACTACCGTTTACATGGAATATTTTTCCAACTTCTTTATTCTCTAAAAGTGGCTCTAACAATTTTGATTAAAATAGCATATATTAAAGTTTTTATATGTCAAATAAAATGTACATATTAAATTTTCTGGAAATAGCCTGTGAAGTCCTCTTCATTCGGAAGGAATTTTGTATAATCTTAAGCCATAAATGAAAACATACTACACAAAAATTATAGCTCTCTTTAAAACACACAATTTACTCCAAATAAACTTTTTGCGGCTTAAACGCTTTCCGAGATATCCGTTATTAATGGTTCGAATTGTTCATACATTTTAAGTCCTGTTGATTTTCAGTTGTTTCTCACGATTGCATGGAAACAGTGTAGAATTTTAAGGCCGCATATAGCGTCCAGTTCTTAAACATTTGACTATCGCTGTTCCCTTTGTATATATAGCGAAATGCATAATGCAGCTATTTCGGAAAAGTTTATTTCGATTATAATGAAGTAGATATAAAAAAATGCTGATGTGTTTCACTCACATGATTTTCTCTACTCTTTTATAAACTATTTTTGCAAACGCTTATTGAGATGTTAATTTTATTGCTAATTTTCTTGTAGGTGCAAGGGGAATATGGTAGGCTTTAAGCGATAGTCAAATCTTTTAAGCGCTGGTTGCTATGTGGAGCATTCCACTCTCTTTACATGTCCAGGACAAAAACAAACGAATAACGAATTCTCACTTGAGATAAAGTGTAAGTGTTGTAAAATTCAAACAAATAACAAGGAATATCTCGTGAATGGCTTACTCGACAAAAAAATGTATATGACATAAATTGTGTGTTTTAACGAGATCTACATTTTTTCATTTTTTATGTAACAAAATTTTGTCTATCTCTTACAGTTTACCAGTTGTGCGAAAGTTATTTAGAATGAAGGGGCGGGGACATTCCTAGAACATTCAAGTGATACATTTGATTTGCCATAAAAATATCTTAAGCATATGATATCTTAATCAAAATCGCTAAAGCCATTTTTGAGAAAATCCAAATTTTCGAAAAATGTTCCGTGTAAAGGTTAGTTTGGGATAGGGTTTTTTCTTTGAAATCTTCGTGTTTCATGCTTGAAAGATAGTAAACGTAAGTACCAAGTTTGGTATTTATTATTTTTTTTTCGTTTTTGAATTATGCTGTTCACAGACTGTCAGACAGACAGAAAGACACACGAACGGACGTTTCCAGAAATGCTTTATTTGGATTCAAGGCACCTCAGAACATGTATTTCCGGTTAAATCTCGATATCTAGTCTTTTAGTAGAATGCAATATTTCCCCTACTTACTATTCGCAGTAGCGAAAGTAATAAGCTTTCGTAAGTATAGTTTGTATGCGCACCAATAAACGAAACAGGGTAGAGAAAGTCATGTGAATGTAATGTACTGACCGGTCTCAGTAGACGCCTTTATCTATAAACATGCAGTGTTGGAAGTTAGTACCTTAAAGTATTGAATGCAGAGACAATATTGTCTGGCAATGGGAAGAATGCGAGTGAGGAATAAAGAAAAAGAATGGGCTTTAATTGGTTATGCAGACAGCTCCACAGTTTTGTTTTCTGTAATCAGGCTCGGATCTTGCACACCCACTAGGGTAAATGGTATACGATATATCACCCTTCTTCTGACAGCAGTGATCGCTTGTTTAGTGCTATCAAGCATCAAGGTGGGAAGATTTCAGGTAAAGATAACGTGGATGTAGACTTGCAGATAGCGGTAGGGGCCATTCAGTAATAAAACTTGCGCATAAAATTAACGCGAGATGTGTCATTCACAACTGCAATTGGAAACATAAACAGCAGCCAATCGCAAGAGAGCGTGAAACAGCTGAGCTAATATGCCGGGCGACCACCGACTGTACACACGACTAAAGCATTTTATCAAAATGAACGATAGTGTGACTTTGTCCAGTTTTTAACTGATTCTCCAAGTTCTCAATATCACTTCACTAGTTTGAAGTAGTTCAAATTTTCAGTGTCACTTCACTTTCTTCGTGCGGTTCACCCGTTGGGGAGTCGAACACTACACTTCCTAATTGCCGTAGTAGCACCACACGCTGCACGTCTCAGCAATCGTCACCCACTCACTAGGAGAACAGCACTGTTGGTCTCAGCAGAAATTCACTCATTAACTCACTGACTGACTTACGAGAGCGTTTGCTTATATAGCCATGGGACATTCCAGAACTTTCTGGACATAGGAGAAAGGTAACTTCCAGAAGATTCTGGCTGTCTGACGACAGCGCTTCCGCTGTTTACTCTGGGCGAGAGCGCTGCTTATCTTTGCTTATCTCCGACAGCCCGACGCAGAACTTGTACCACAGCCGCTGCGATTGAACACATTAAAGCTATAAAGGTCATCATCTAGTATCAAAATTTGTTTTGCTGCGATTTTTACTAATAGCCTAGTGATTCCTGAGATATAATGCAGCACAGAAAGGCAGTTAGCGAGTCAACACATAGCCAAGTAAAATCTGATGTGAGGTGGTAAAATAATCACGTGATGAGAATCTCTCTGTGATTGGTTGGTTCTTTTGTTTGACGTAGACATAAATTTTGAAAACTTCGATCTTGCAAGCTTCTAAACTTACATTTAATACATAATTTTATGTTTACACGATTCATTATGAATTAATATATACAGAGTGGACCATTTAAGTTGAACTGTACAATATTTCCAAAACTAAGCGTTGTAGACAGAAATGTCTTCAATAAAAGTTGCTTGATATTATGGGGGAAAGTAAATTCCATTAGCCGTATTTTGTTTGGAGGACGTTGTGATGGTCATTTTAGGGTCAATGTAGTTTATTTAAAGCGGAACCCACATTTTGTATGTTGTTTTCTCATTAGAAAATGATTTATAAAAAGCTGTTTATTTTGCGGGTGGCGCCGTGGCCGAGTGGTTAGACCGCTCGCCTCCCACCGAGGCGGACCGGGTTCAATCCCAGGGACCTACATGTGGGATTTGTGGTGGACGAAGCGGCATCTGGGCAGGTTTTCTCCGGGTTCTCCGGTTTCCCCCGCCATTCATTCCACCGACTGCTCCATCATCACCTTTCCTGTCATCCATTTCACCAACATTTCGTTTCATTTACTTCCTTCATCCCATATCAGGCATCGGGCTGATCACCCATCCTGGATGTTCTGTCTGATCCATGAGTGTCTGCTCCTCGACGGGCCTCTGACCCCAGGCACCCGCCTGTAAGTCCTACATAAGAGGAGGGTAAACAGATAATGAATGAATGAGACGAGTGACGAGAAATGAGGAAACAAAATAAAAATGTTGACCCTCCAACCATTCATTGCGCTCTTCGTACACAACCATTCAGAATTTTCGTTTACTTGTTGTAAGAACAATTGCAAAGTGATTTATTACACTTTTTAGTGTTTTATGAGGAATGAGAAAACAACAAAAAGGATGGGCTCCCATTTAAAATAATTAAATTGACCCTAAAATGACCATCACAACATCCTCCAAATAAAAAACGACTAATGGCATTTACATTCCCCCATAATAAAGACATTTCTTTCTACAACGCTTAGTTTTGGATATACTCGTATTGTACAGTCTCAACTTAAATGGTCCACCGTGTATATAATCTAGATTTTAAGTTTACGTTATAGCTACAATTAAAATTTTATTCTGAATGGGGCCTAACTCACAACAGATATAATCCAGGAGCACAAACACAAAGTAGAGAAATGATGTCGACACCGCAAGAGATATCGATACGGCAAACACTGTCTGAACCTTCTCTTAGGGTAGTCATTTCATTTTCAAACGCAGGCGTGTTTGAAAGTGCCTATATTGATCTCGGAGACCAACAGTGTAAATATTCGATACCAAAGCTAGTATTTTCTGTTCCATCATAAGCTTGCTCAGCGTTATAGCGTAACCTCTTAAAATAATACGATTACAAAGTGGTCCAAGAAGATAGCATCGGGGGAGAAGCCTGTTTTCCAATTCCGTCGAGAGAATTCCACTTTGCGGAGAAGTAAGGGTGAATGGGTCATAATATTGGTGGTTGTTTTGCTGTAAAGACCATTCACGCCGCTCGTGCCGTATGCTGCTACATGACCAGAATAAATAAACTTGCAACATCCCAGTTTTCTGCAATCTATCATTTTACTTAAGGTTCATCACCTAACCTCCTTGTGGCAGGATTTCAGAATCCCACCTCCCTCTCCTACAGCTGACTTTCTATTCTCTCATAAAAATCGGATGTGTTACACTCACATGATTTTCTCTACTCTTGTACAAACTATTTTTACCAACGCTTATTCTCCATATGCTTCATGTTAATCGAGATATCGGGATGTTATTCATATTGCTAATTTTCTTGTAGATGCAAGGGGAATTGATAGGCTTTAAGCGATAGTCAAATATTTTAAGAGGTGGTTGCTATGTGGAGTATTCCATTTTCTTTGCATTACCAGGACAAACAAAAGAAAATGAATAACGAATTTCCATTTGAGAAAAAGTATAACTATTGGAAAATTTAAGGGAATAACAAGCAATATCTCGAAAATGGTTCACTCAACAACAAAAGAAATGTATATGACATAAATTGTGTATTTTAACGTGATCTACATTTTTTGTGTAGTAAAATTTTGTCTATCTCTTATGGTTTACCAGTTATGCAAAAGTCGTTCAAAATGAAGAATACTTTTGGAGACATTCGCAGAAAATTCAAGATATACCTTTTATTTGTCATCAAAATATCTTAAACATATGATATTTTAATCAAAATCGTTGAAACCATTTTTGAGAAAATTACAATTTTCAAAAAATTTTCCATGTAAAGGATAATTTGGGGTGGGGGGATTTTCTTGAAAACCTTGGTGTCGCATCTCTGGAAGATAATGAACCTAAATACCAAGTTTGGTGTTTATCCGACTGTTCGTTTCTGAGTTACGCTGTTCACAGACACACACACTCACACACAGACGCACACGGACATGTTTCCAAAAATGCTTTTTTTGGATTCAGGGGGTCTCAAAACATTTGTTTCCGGTGAAATCTCGGTATTGAATTTTTGGGTGGAATACAATACTTCCCCTACTTACTATACGTAGTAGAGAAAGTAAAAAACTTAGATGTTAATTAATACTGATTCAGTCTTCGATGTACCTGTATTAATTATAATTTTTGGAATTGCAATATAAACATTTTAGCACTTTAATCAATTTTTACTTGCTCTATTACATACAGTAAGCAGAGACCGGAGGTAGCGCCGCGGTAAGGGGCGACACGTATTCGGGAGACCTGGGTTCTATCCCCGGTGATCCCCCACTCTGATCCATGGGTTATCGTGGTTTCCTCGGGTCGGCAGGCGAATGCAGGAGTGATTCATCTTCTACCAGACCCTCATGCCCTCATTTTCTTGTACCCTTCTCTTGCTAGTCATCTGTTTTAAGGTTGTAGGACCAGGCGATGGTGTTCGGCAGGTTGCTCGACGGTGTCTGTGCGCACTGTGGATGTTTCAGGGCAGGAGTTCCTTCGAGGAACCCCCGGAGGCTCGGGGTTCAATAGAGTGGGCTTGGGTGGCCTACAATCTGGAAAAATTAGGACCCCATCTGTGCTTGCGGCCGTCGTCATCCGGGTATGTTTCCCCTTCGGATCTCTCCCCTCGTCCCTCCTTCCTGGTGGTTACGGAAGAAGCAGAAGGGGTTGAACTGGCCTGTGTGCGCTGCTCTGTCCCGGTTTCCGGGCCTCTCTCGTCCTTACATTTACCTTTTACAGTAAGTAGAAGAAGTACTATCGCATTCCACCCTAAAATTCTATGTCGAGATTTCGCTGGAAATGCATATTTTGAGACCCTCTAATCCAGAAAATGTATTCTTATGAAAAGGTCTGTGTGTATGTGTGAACAGCATAACTCAAAAACGAAGAATCCGATAAATATCAAACCTGGTATTTAATTCAATATGTTCCAAAAGTGCGACACGAAGATTTTCAATAAAATCAACATTTTTTTAAAGTTTTTATTTGCTGAAAAATGCAGTATGAGAGACACAGAGGCTACAGCGATAGTCTGATTCTTAAAAAGCAGATCGCTATGTGATGGCTTTGAAATTACAAGCCGCTTGTATGAACACAAAAGAAAAAGAAAAAAGTGTAAGTTTTTGAAAATTCAAATCAATAACAAAGAATATCTCGGAAGCGGTTAAGATTTTGTCTATCTCTTGCGGTTTACCAGTTATACAAAACTCATTCAGAATGAAGACGACTTCACAGGCTATTCACAGATATACACTTTATTTGGATTCAAATAGCTTAAACATATGTTTTAATCATAATCGCTAGAACCATTTTTGAGGAAATAACAAATAAAGTTTTTTCCATCGAGGGCAGTTTGAGGTTGAAGAGTTTCTTGAAAATCTTCGTGCCACATTTTTGGAAGATATTGAACTTAAGTTTTGTATTTAACCGTCTTTTTGAGTTATGCTGTTCACAGATACACGGACACATACACACAAACCTCTTTCTAAAAATATTTTTGTTCGGAATTTCATAACGTGCAGTTTCCTTGAAATCTTAGTATTGAGTAGAATACACTAGGAGAGAGGGGAGCAAGTTGGCACAAATTTTAAGTTTTATTTTTTTTTATTACAGAAACAATTCAGCTAATCTTGACATGGTACTGTTCTATAAATTTCTTTACTGTTTCTATTAATAATTGCGTCATTATTTTACGGCCGCTTAGAGTTAAATGTTTTGAAAATATGCGTTTTGAATAATTTATTAAAACAAATATTATGATCAAGTTATTAAGAACACTTCACACACACACACACACACACACATATATATATATATATATATATATATATATAATTACAGATTACAGATTCATCATAGTAAAATCACCTAACACAGGGTAACGTTTTTTAAACATATCAACCCGTCCTTAAAGTAAGATATAAGTTCCAAAGTTAATTAAGCACTTAAAGGCAATAATAAAATGAAAAACACTACACAAATTAATCGCAAATGTCTAAAAAACAATTTAAACACACAACATGCCTGTTGCTATCATTGTTCCAACCTGCCCCCTTTTTGTTGTGCCAACTTTCCCCTAGTCTACTTGCTTTAATGGAGGCTGGATATAGCGATCAAGAATAAGGAAAAAACACTTAAAATACAAAGGGATAAAGCCATTTAAAAGTACTCTCAAACAAAATATTTAGTAGCCATTTAACATTGGTTATGTAACCAGGAAAAAAAATTCACATGGGGTGAATATTTACTAACCTCGTGGGAAAAACAACTTTATGGCTTCCTTCCACTACAACTTGTCAAAAAGGAGTGGCACGTGTATTTGGAGACAAGGAATAGTACCTCTACATTTGGCTGCAATCTTTTGACTAAGGGTTGAAATAAGAGCCATGTGCCAACTTGCCCCTGTAGCCAACCTGCCCCTCTCCCCTACTCCTCTACTTATTTTAAGGAGTAGAGAAATTAACTATCGGGTCACGTATAAATATAGAGTAGATTTATTTATTTCACAGAACATTCCATTTGCATTTTGCATTGCTAAAATAATAGGAAACATCGGAACTATTAAGAAGTTCTTAATACTCCTAGAACAATACCAGGAATCCCACAACTTTTTCCTTCAACAGCTTTGCTCTAAACCTGAGTCTTCAGTGTTTATATAACTGTAGAAACATTACATTTTCCGCTCCAACATAACGCATTAATCAACTCCAGAACATGCAATTTGTTGCATCTCAGAAACTGGTGCACTGATCTGCATGAAATAATGGGCTTATCGTATAGAGCTATCGTCCATGTCTCTCTACTGCAATACATCAAAATTACATGTAAGGTTCAGATTTATGGTGCATATTCCCCGCGGTCATCTGCCGTATCCAGTATGCTTGTTGTTATCCTGTTGCGAAGAGATTCCATGGACATTATCTCTGCCGGATGACAAAAGAATATCGTCTAGTCGATGTTCTGCGCTCGTGTTAATAGCTCAAGTACATTCAAACATAGTTTTTGGATCTCTATAAACTGGGAAAAAAACTTATTTCTTACACTCACTCTACTTTCTATAACCACCCTTCTACAATGTTTTCTTATTTTTACATCTACTTGTTAATTCACATAGAATAAACAATGTCTTAATAAAAATCGCCATGGACTGGGCCGATTCCCTGAATTACTTTGCCTTTCAGCACCTTAAAAGTTAAAAGTTAAACAAAGTCTTGTATTTCTCCTATGCAGTTTTCTCAGTCACTGACACGCACGAATCTCGAATTATTTTTACTTTCTCTACTACGCATTCCACTCAAAACTTCGATACCGAGATTTCATTGAAAATACATATCTTGAGGCCTCCTGAATCCAAAAAAAGCATTTTTGGAAACATGTCCGTGTGTGTGTCTGTCTGTGTGTCTGTGAACAGCATAACTCAGAAACGAACAGTCGGATAAACACCAAACTTGGTATTTAGGTTCAGTATCTTCCAGAGATGCGACACGAAGGTTTTCAAGAAAATCCCCTCACCCCAGAGTACCCTTTACATGGAAGATGTTTCGAAAATTTTAATTTTCTCAAAAATGGCTCTAACGATTTTGATTAAAATATCATATGTTTAAGACATTTTTATGACAAATAAAATGTATATCTTGAATTTCCTGGGAATGTCTCCAAAAGTATTATCCATTGTGAACGACTTTTGCATAACTGGTAAACCGTAAGAGATAGACAAACTTTTACTACACAAAAAATGTAGATCGCGTTAAAATACACAATTTATGTCATATACATTTTTTTGTTGAGTGAACCATTTTCGAGATATTGCTTGTTATTCCCTTAAATTTTTCAATACTTTTCTCAAATGGGAATTTGTTATTCATTTTTTTGTCTTGGATATGCAAAGAGTATTAATCTGTGGCAAAGGGAATGGTGCTGCACCTAGCAACCAGCTATTAAGAGATATGTATATGCTTAAAGGCTACTGTATTTCTATATTGCCCTTGTAAATAATATATTCCCCTTACATCTACAAGAAAATGAGCAATAAGATAGAGTCTGCAAATGTTTATCTCGATTAACATGAAGTAGATGGAGAATAAGCGTTTGTATAAATAGTTTGTACAAGAGTAGAGAAAGTTATGTGAGTGTAACACATCAGATTTTTTTATGTCCTGGACATGCAAAGAGAATGGAATGCGCCACATAGCAACCAGTGCTTAAAATATTTGACTATCGCTTTAAACCTTCCATATTCCCCTTGCATTTACAAGAAAACTAGCAATAAGATTGAAATCTCGATATCTCGATTAACATGAAGCATTTGGAGAATAAGCATTTGTAAAAATAGTTTGTACAAGAGTAGAGAAACTCATGTGAGTGTAACACATCAGATTTTTTTCTATCTACTTCACTTTGAGATAAACCTTTACAGTAATAGCTACTTTACACATTTCGTTATAGATACAAAGAGAAGAGTGACAGTGAAATGATTAAGAACTGGATGCTCTATGCTGGCCTTAAAATTCCATATTCGCGAGAAACAACTGAAAATCGACTTTAAAAAATAACAGATTTGAACGATTCGGACTATTAATAAGGATATATCGGAAATGGCTTATGTCACAAAAAATTATTTGCAGTAAATTGCGTGTTGTAAAATTATCTACATCTTTTGTGTAGTATGTTTTTGTCTATCGCTTAAGGTTTACCAGTTATATAAGATTATACAAAATTCCTTCCGAATGAAGAGGGCTTCACGGGCTTTTCCCAGAAAATCCAAGACATACTTTTTGTTTACCATGCAAACATCTTTAGTATATAGTATTAATATGGATAGCTGGGGTAAAGGGAAGTTCTTGAAAATCTTTTTGCTGCATCTTTGGAAAATATTGAGCTTAAAAACCAAGTTGGGTATTTATCCGACCTTTTGTTTTTTAGTTATGTTGTTCACAATCATACACACAAACGGACCTTTTTATAAAAATTCCTTCTTTTTAATTCAAGGGACTTCACGTACGTCCGATGGAATCTCGATATCCTAATACAATACCTTATCTATCTATTAAGTATGTACGTGGTAGAGAAAGTCACAAAAATTACCATTATATCGATAAGGTGTTCTAAATAAGTGTGGTAACAAATGAAACTGCAGTTTGAGGCAGTATTTTTAAGACTTAAATAATTTCAGTGTAGTTATATAATATATATAATTCAATAACAGCCCGCCATAAAGCAATATGTGTATGTAACAATATATAAAAAGTGTATATTACAGTCATTGTACTTGTTTATATTATTGTATACATGTGTAATAATGTTATGTGAATGTATTACGTAATTTAATAATGTAGGAGCTGTGAGAAATAGGTCAAAAGTTGTTAACAATGAGGTAACAATGAGGTAACCTTTAGGCAATAATGATTAAGAAAGTGTAATAATGCTACTAGTCATTTTTGGAGCAACAATAATGTAATTTTTGTGACAGTTTATAAAATAGCCAATCAACAACCAGAAAAAGCTTTAGATAAGTGAAGGTATTCTATTGGAGTAGGATTAGCCAATCAGAGACTTGAAATACAGAAATTTACAAATTTAAGCGGTAGAAATCAAGTCAGTTGCTTGTAGACAGCGCTCATAGCTGGACGCGTTGGTTATAGACAGTGTTCCTAACCGGACGCGAGATGCGTCCTCGAGAAATTTAATACGTATTTTGTTGAAAATAGTTTACGTGTTTAAAAAGTGCAAGTATTTAATAAAAGAATCTTACAGCTCTCTATATCAGTGAAGTGTTATTTAAATCGTGTCAAGAATTAATAAAAAGGAGTGAATTAAAAATTATAATCTGTGTAAGTCTACATTCTTCAGCCGCATCACGCCTTGCAAAGAAATCCATGTCTCTAACAATAATACTGACGCAGCCGAGGCAAACATAAATATATAATATTTAAAGAAGCAGTCAAAATTACAAAGTTAATATTTTTTAAACATTTGGGACAAAGTACATTTAGGGCGAAGGCTACCGGAAACTTTTTACCATACGTGCGGTTGCAACTACTTCAACTTCGGCTCCCCAACATTTGAACTACAATACAACTCCTACTTCAAATTGGTTTTCCATACGTGAAGCAACAACCTACAGTACAGAAACACAAATAAGGCATAATTCTCAAACAGCACAGAGGAATCTTGATAGCACATAAAACGGTGTGTAAGAAATCAAAGGGACATTCTGCGAATTGTTTGGAACTTGGCCATGTAATAAATGCCGAGTGTTTCTGTAATGCTCTTAAAAAGTTTCTTAAGTCGTCAATAAGGAGAATGGAGTACATGGTCTTTAGGAGAAATATATTTTCTGCAAGATAACACCACCCATAAATTCGCAGGAACTCAACAATGAGCGCTGTGGCCAAAATGGTATGCGGGGAAATTATTCATCGACCTCTTTTAGTCCGGCCTTGTCACCGAAACGCTGCAGTTGTTTGAAAATAAAGTGAAACAAAACGAAAGTTTGCAAACGCTACCTAATTGTTGTAACCGCACATTGCGTACTTGATAAATGGGATTTAAAAATTAGATAAATGATGATTTGTGTCAGCAGATAACGGTGCCGTTAATAAATAATTTAACTAGACTGAACGCGAATAAATGCAGTTCTCAGGTGAAAAATTTGCAAATTGGAAAGGTGACCTTCTAATGTTACTGGGAACGCTGGTATGGCACTTAGGCTGGATACAAAAGACTTTAACGTAGGTTCAGGCAAAGATTCACCACCGGGCCAGAAACACTACATTTCTTTGTTAATATGGGGTACATACGAGGGCGGGTTGATAAGTCAGTCCCTTTTTAAAGAAAATAAATTTTTTTTCCAAAAAATTAATTTTTTTTCTCAACATAGTCTCCTTTCAATTCAATACACGTTGTCCATCGTTTCTCCAACTGTTTTAACCCTTCAAAGAATATGATTTTTGGAAGTCTGCAAAATATGAGGTTTTTTCTGCCATGATGTGTTGACTGGACGTGAATTTCTACCCAGCGAGCCAATTCTTCGGGTTTGCGAAGAGGAAGAAGTCGCTCGGAGCCAAATCTGGAGAATATGGTGGGTGAGGTAGTAGATTGTAGCCCAGTTCCGCAAATTTTGCGATGGCAATGGCTGACTTGTGCGCGGGTGCATTATCCTGGTGAAAGAGAACCTTTTTCTTCACTAAAATGTTCTAAGAAACAAATGACAAGAATTTCTGCGATTATACACAGACAGTTGCAAACAGGAAACCTGTGATTAGAATGCTATCTCTCGTTAAAGTCATAGACTTATCAATCCGCCCTCGTACTTCGAAATAAGAGAACGGAGGTTAGGTACTTTCCAAAAACTACGTAACGTAACTATATAATCAAACAACGCAGCGTATGAATGTGTTGTTGATAACTTTCTCAACTTAACGGGGGCGTAGATAGATATTGCCTAGCCCAAAAGAATGAAATATTAGAAATAAAAATGACGAATCAGAGCAACATTAGATATCGCATGTCAATAGTAACCGTGAAACAGCTACATGATAAACAGGAAGTAGGGAGGAATTCCAGTGTGGCTGGTTTTGAAAATTTATAGAAAAATCTGATGTGTTACACTCACATCACTTTCTCTACTTTTGTAGAAACTATTTTTACAAACGCTTATTCTCCATGTGCTTCATGTTAATCGAGATGTCAATCATATTGCTAATTTTCTTGTATGTGCAAGGGGAACTGGTAGGCTTTAAGCGATAGTCAAATATTTTAAGAGCTGGTTGCTATGCGGAGTATTTGGAATACAATAAGGAATACTTTTGGAGACATTCCAGGAAATTCGAGATATACATTTCATTTGTCATGAAAATATCTTAAACATATATTTTAATCAAAATCGTTAGAGCCATTTATGGGAAAATTAAAATTTTTGAAAAATGTTCCATGTAAAGGGTAATCTGGGATGGGGGGATTTTCTTGAACACCTTTGTGTCGCATCTCTGGAAGATACTGATCCTAAATACCAAGTTTGGTGTTTATCCGACTGTTCGTTTCTGAGTTATGCTGTTCACAACAGACAGAAGCACACACAGACACACACACGGACATGTTTCCAAAAATGCTTTTTTTTGGATTCAGGGGGTCTCAAAACTTGTATTTCCGGTGAAATCTCGGTATCGAATTTTAGTGTGGAATACAATACTTTCCCTACTTACTATACGTAGTAGAGAAAGTAAAAATCACTATTTGTTTTGACTCTATGCTGTGTACTGCGCCACTGAATTCTTCTATTGACATACACGATGTGTGTACGCGGATAGCTTTGGCCCCTATAATACGGGCTCTTCAGATTTATTCCTCCGTTGCCGCCAATCGGTTGTCTGCGCATGACGCCAATACTTTGAAGCCAGTTTATCACCGGTGCCTCTCGCAGAGATTAGGGAAAGATGATGGAAGGGGTGTATGTCAACATCTTTGAGGTCACCTTAGTGAAATGGGACTTTTATAGTACCTTTCCAGTATTTACATTTGGAATGTCTTTCTCTTGTGTCTCGTAAACTCGCAATCTCAGCGTGTATGCTGATAAGTAACTCAAAATTGGACGGTTTTGTAGCGTAGAGTGTCTCTGCTTTAATGGCTCAACTTTAACCTTTTTAATAAAAAAACGACTGAATTAACCTTTATACATATTTTAATTGTTTCTTCTTCTATCTTAATAAAACAACTGTTTTGTTTTTATCGTGTTTTGTCTGCAGACTTGATCAAATTCTAGACAAGAACGGAGAAACTCATTCACACATCGGCCAATACCTTAACACAGACTCCTCGTTATACTTCCAGTTTGGAAGTAAAATCAACCGTGCAAATTCTGTAATTGGTCGTCACTTCCATCTTGCGGGCAAAGAACGCACAAAATGTCCTAGTGAAAAACAGTTCTGCACCGCCGTAGTACACCAACTTGTTTACGAAGTCGAAAACGCATGCAGTCCGAGGTTTAATTCGCATCTCCCCCTTCAGACAACACGTTCGCTGAACTAATAACGACGTCATTCATTTAAACCGCCTGGTCTTAGAAAATTTCCGCGGCCTGGCTAAACATTTCATCATTATATGTCTACCATGATAAATGCAGTGTTGCGTTGCATAGCTTCGGGTAAATGTTAATACTGAGATACTTGGATAAACGGAACACAATGTTAGACACATAAATGAGGTGGCGAGTTCGGTTCCTTAGTCGGTATGCATATGCGTGTAAATATATTTATATATAAACAAAATAAAATGGATAAAAACTGATCCAGAGTTTTATTCCACAGCATTAGGAAATCCCATCCCTGAGAAAACCAAACAGTCTCAAGAGGACAACAGCGACGTCGCAGAGGACGAAGGACAGCGAGGAAGACAGGCATTTCATGCCTTTCCGTCTCAACCACCTCCTCATACCAGCTACCGAAACCGACCGTCAGGTTCATTGTTATTATAACATCTTATTGAAGCACAAAATTAATAATATTGCAAACTTAAACACCTTTCCATATTAACCTCGTCATTTCAAAACTTCTGTTCTACATTTCTGAATAGGATAGGATAACGTAGGATATACAACGTGGGGGACTCATCGCACATCGCGACCTATATAGCTCTATCGTAGTTACCACCACCCAGGAGGAAAGAATGAAGAGAAGAAATCCCAGGAGGCTTAAGTCGCAGGCAGACAGACCAGAGGCGTGCTTGGCAGGAGAGAAACCGCCAGCATTTGCTCCTCCCGACTAAAGAAAACCACGAAAAACCCTGGATCAGAGTGGGGGGCGGGTCAACGGGAATTGAAAACAGGACTTCTCGAATGCCAGCCTCACACAACACCACGCAGCTAATTCACTTGGTTTCTGCAATTAGAATACAACAGGTGGAGTTTTTAATGTTTAACTTCAAGTTATTAAACGTCTGGTACGCGCAAAATAATCTAGCCCCTTCATAAGATAACGCAAACTCTGGATATTTATGGAATCCGTAATTTGGAATCAAACATCCGGGCTTTGTCTACATATTGTGCCTTGAAGTCGTGTGCATATTTTGCCTATTTCATCTTGAGACCCTGCAGTCCCCCGCACTTGTTCTAATTATTGTCCATCCAGCTTGTTCACAGAGCCCCAAGAATCTGTTTAGATATTGTGATGCAGCGACTGTGGCCCAAGGTCGGCGTCAATCGGAGATAAACAAAGATAAGTCACGCCCTCGCTCGCCGTAAACACCAGAAGCGCTATCGGCAGATAACCAGAATCTTCTAGAAGTTTCTTTCCCCCGCCTCCGGAATATGTGTCAAGATAGTTCTAGAATGCTCTGTGGAAGATTATATTGACTATATAAGCGAGCGTTCTCGCGAGAGGAGTCGGACAGTTGAATCAGTTGTGCTGAGTCCAGTCGGTCAGTAAGCTATAGTAAGCGAGTTGGTGACGACTGTTGTAACGTGCAGCGGGTGCTACTACGGAGCGAGAGATTGTAGGAGTCTTGTGTTCGACTCCCCAGCGAGTCGTCCGGAAGGAGAGGCTACTCGCTAAGAAAGTGAAGTGATGGGGAAGTTGAACTAAAGTCCCAGTGAAAGGTGAACTAGATTAAAACGGTGACTCAGGACTGAGAGAAGTGACGGTTGAAAAACTGGACAGAGTCACAAAATTGTTTAACAATCAGGTTAAATTGTGTTAATAACTGTTAAATAATACTGTGACATTTGTAATATAGTTGGCATTATTGCGTACGTGACCTGGCGGCCCAGATCGGATATTGTGCAAGAGTAGAGGGAATGTAAAACCGGTTCCTAGTGTAGCGTGCTGACGCCGAGTTTAGCGTGGGTTTTATCAGTCGAGTCGAGATTCTGCTAGCAAGCAGATGTGTGTGTGCAGCTTGTCCATGCATACAGCATGGCGTCCCCACCGACAGGCAAGGAGGTATTGTAATTCCTTTTTATGATAATAAATAGTTACCATCCAGTTCGGATTAATGTAAATTTCTATAGTAGATAGACCCTTCCCTTATCCACATAATGAATTAGAGATATTGTTAGGAACCTTTAGGTATATTTTCATAATTTCGTTGAGCTATCCCCCGTCGTACCTCGCATAATGTGTGATAGAATATTCGATCCGTTCAGGTACCTGTTGCTCTACCCCCCATTGAGCTAGAATAAGTAAAGAGGTTACGACAATACAAACTTGTAACAGTTTTTCAGAGGCTATAGAATGCATTTGAATGAATTTTATTTCCAATTATGCAGTGATCTTTACTTAGGATGCTTAGCCTCAATTGGACACATTTCTTCTGAAGCAATTTAATGCTTTTCCCCAAATTATAGATTTTGCCTCTAAAATATTAATGCACGGTTCACTTAAAATTATTAACAACGCTGGCTGTATTTTCTGTAACCATAATATAATATTAGCGATAAAATATGAAAGGGTTGCGGTTAAGGTCAGCTATACCGAATGTATCTTCTCATCTGTGGATTGTTAGCTGGGCATACTCTAATTTTATAGACGATGCGAAATACAACTGCTTTCAAATGACCCAGTGTACAGAACCAGCTCGTCCCATAAGACTGCTATGGTATCCTCTTCTGGCTGAGTTTACATGGTGAACATCCGGGGTTCGATTCACGATTCCGTATGCATATTTTTTCCATTTAATGTTTCCAGAACGCTACAGAATTACATACTGTTTGTGCGAATGAATATGCGTGAATGCCTCTAGTGGTCCCACATGATTGTGTTCGCTGTGGAACGATGTTTTAGAATGAAAAGTTCTGGTTGTGGTGGAATTATATGGAGAGATACTGCAGAATGAAATAGCATCATATGGTCTACACCGACAGAAACATCCATAAAGACAAATTCCTTCAGATCAAACGTTTCTAGAACATTAGATATCTCACCACAAAGAGAACACATAATGACAGAGCATCTGAGTGACAATGCAGATCATTATCCGAGGGGCATTCAAGACGTTTGGACACCAGCTGACCTTCCACGTGGAGAATACTGCATAATGCAAAGTTCCATCCTTACCACATGCAACTACACCGGCTGCAGACGCTCGATAAAGATGCAAACTTATCAACTATGTAATTCAGAAACCAAGCGGATTCCACAACACGGCTCAAGTAAATCACACTGAATCAAGAGGTGGTCTCTTTCAGGTCCAAAGGAATAAAGCTTGAGCAGGTGTAGTTGGAGACGACTCAATGGAAGTCGCTACACCAGCTACATACTTTACTCGATGAAGTGCTGCTGTAGATCCGAATACGAAGGTGAAACAAACATGATGGGTCCGCACCTCAACCATCTTCTTAATGCCGTCTACCCGGAACAGTGACTTGGTTCATAAGGACCGATAACCTCGCCAGCACGTTCACACGATCTATTTCCATTAGAACTGAGCGAGCTGACGCATTCGGAAGGACCCCGGCGACCACCCACTCTAACCCATGGATTTTTGTGGTTTCCCCAGGTCGGCAGGCGAATGCTGTAGTGACTCATCTTCTACCACGACACTCCTGCCCTCTTTACCTATCATCTTCCTTGTCATCTACTTCAGGGTTGTAGAATCGTGCGACGTGTTCGGCGGGTTGCGGCTGAACGTGACTGTGCGCTCTGTGGAAGTTTAATCCTGATGTCTTCCGAGGACTGCTCGCCTGGAGCCCGCCTCTGTATGCTTTCGGGCGGGAGCTCCATCGGGATACCCAGTAGAGTGGGCTCGGGTGGCGTTGGAGCCGTTTAATCTGAAAACATTAGTGACTGTGCTACCGCCCGTCGTCATGCAGATCTGGTAGCCTCCCTCCCACCTTTAACTTTACCTTTAATTTCATTAGACATTTTCTAAGTGGTTTTCTATGTAACTGTAAATCTTTTTGGCCAAAAAGGCCGGAGGCGGGTGGTAAACTACAGTCTTTCTCATGTTCGAGTCGGAATTAGGAATCTCGACCTGTGCAGACATCCACCTCGAGCTTTCCTCCGGTAATGCTCCCACAGGATTCAAGTCACACTATGACCTCCAGCTTGATGTGCCAGCGCCGCGATTTTAATGACCCATTCGAAGTGCAATTGCCCAACTGGTCGTTGTACGCCAAGGTGGCAACAATATGCATAAAACTTCAGCTAAACTCCTGATGCCTAAATGAGATTTTTCCGTTCCATGTAACACAACATTTCTGTCGGATAAAACAAAAGTTCAGTTAAGGAAGAGCGAAGCAGTTATGGCAGGGGCGGCCAATCCTAGGCCCGCGGGCCAAGTAATGGTCCGTCAATATATTTTGAATGGCCCGCCGATAGCTCAAGATTCGATGTGAACGTATTTATCATTACCTGAAAAGAATAACACAGATTTGTTCATAAATCCATTATGCATTTCAGTCTCAGATTCTTAAATACTCCCCATCCTTCAGAAATCCAAAACCACGCAGGACGTTGTGTTAAATTTAAAGAGCACTGTTGGACACCCACCTCTCCTAATTTACTCCATTTTGTAAATATGTCCCTTCAGGCCGGTTTCCGGAAATTCGGAAGCTTGGTCTAAGATTATTTCGATTTGACTCTAAATACATTTCTAACTTTTTCCGCCATAAACGTTATTCAGAATAGAAAACGTTAAACTATTTGCTATTCACATCTTACTAATAGGTATCTGTGCACATAAAAATTACAGCTAGTTTTGTAATTGGATAAATGAAAAGCAAGTTCAAAAATTACATTAACATTACATGTGTGCAGAATGAATTGGAATATTCTTATTCAATTGTGTAATAAGGAGTATTTCTATTGTAATTCATTTTTCAAAAATCGTATGTGTTATCCCATGGCTTTCTCTACCCTCTTTCCTTTATTAGTGGGTATATCTACAAATTATTCTTACCAAAGTTTATTACTTTCTCTACTACGTATAGTAAGTAGGGGAAGTATTGTATCCCCACCCAAAAATTTGATACCGAGATTTCACCGGAAATACATGTTTTGAGACCCCCTGAATCCAAAAAAAGCATTTCTCGAAACATGTCCGTCTGTGTGTCTGTCTGTGTGTGTGTGTGTGTGTGTGTGTGTGTGTGTGTGTGTGTGTGTGTCTGTGTCTGTGTGTCTGTGAACAGCATAACTCAGAAACGAACAGTCGGATAAACACCAAACTTGGTATTTAGGTTCAGTATCTTCCGGAGATGCGACATGAAGGTTTTCAACAAAATCCCCATAACCCAGACTACGCTTTACATGGAAGATTTTTCTAAAATTTTAATTTTCCCAAAAATGGCTCTAACGATTTAGATTTAAATATCATGTGTTTAAGATATTTTTATGACAAATGACATGCATATCTCGAATTTTCTGAGAATGTCTCCAAAAGCGTTCTTCATTGTAATCGAATTTTGCAAAACTGGTAAACCATAAGAGTTAGACAACATTTTACTACACAAAAAATGTAGATCGCATTAAAATACACAATTTATGTCGTATACATTTATTGTTGTTGAGTGAACAATTTTTGAGATATTGCTTGTTATTCCCTTAAACTTTCCAATACTTATAGTTTTTCTCAAATTCGTTATTCAGTTTTTACTTTCTCTACTACGTATAGTAAGTAGGGGAAGTATTGCATTCCACCCAAAAATTTGATACCGAGATTTCACCGGAAATACATGTTTTGAGACCCCCTGAATCCAAAAAAAGCACTTTTGGAAACATGTCCGTGTGTGTGTCTGTGTGTCTCTGAACAGCATAACTCAAAAACGAACAATCGGATAAACACCAAACTTGGTATTTAGGTTCAGTATCTTTCACAGATGCGACACGAAGGTTTTCAAGAAAATCCCCCCACCCTAGACTACCCTTTACATGGAACATTTTTCGAAAATTTTAATTTTCTCAAAAATGGCTCTAACGATTTTGATTAAAATATCATATGTTTAAAATATTTTCATGACAAATGAAATTTATATCTCGAATTTTCTGGGAACGTCTCCAAAACTATTCTTCATTGTGAACGACTTTTGCATAACTGGTAAACCATAAGAGATAGACAAAATTTTACTACACAAATATGTAGATCGCGTTAAAATACACAATTTATGTGATTTACATGTTTTTTGTCGAGTGAACCATTTTCGAGATATTGCTTGTTATTCCCTTAAATTTTCCAATACTTTCTCTCAAATGGGAATTTGTTATTCATCTATTTTTTTCCAGGTAAGGCAAATAGAATGGAATACTCCACATAGCAACCAGCTCTTAAAATACTTGACTATCGCTTAAAGCCTACCAATTCTTCTTGCACCTACAAGAAAATTAGCAATAAGATTAACATCTCGATTAACATGAAGCACATGGAGAATAAGAGTTTGTAAAAATAGTTTGTAAAAGAGTAGAGAAAGTCATGTGAGTGTAACACATCAGATTTTTTTATTCACTACTGTTATGATTCGAGAAAACTCTAGCATATCATGATTTCTTTCCGAATGTGCTAGAAAGTGAATGTGCATGTTCGAATAAGTAAAAATTTGTGTTCTAATGAAACTAATATAATTAAACTAATTAAATGAAACGACGCTTTCATGTGAAACTATCAGTTCTCGTTAAATTTACTAAACGTAAAAATTACCTTCAAATGGCAGTATTTGGACCTGGGACCTTCACCACTGAAAGCCAACGCCCACATCGTTGCGCTGTGCGAGTGCAAGACATTGCACGCATAGCGGTACAAAGCAGTCATTTCGGCCGAAATTGATACGACGCGATGCAGTGAACAGTATTTACGGTATAGCCTGTTCAACGCTGGACTGCGTAACTTCTCAATCCGCAGGTTGAGAAGACTCACCCGGTATAAAACTTTAGCTCTGATTCAAAGTAGTTATTAATATAAATTTAGCTAGAGTGGGCTTGAAATAGTTCTGCCAATTTACTGGCCCAGACTAAAAATAAGTTGGCCACTCCTGAGTTATGGACATCCCTATAGTACAAGAAGGAAAACGGGATAATGAGTCTGCCTTGTCCCAAGCTATAACCCCTTGTCTTCTGAATGAACTGGGAGAAGGAGTCATTCAAACTGAAGAGACAAGCGAATGGATATGAAAATCGTAGAGCAGGGCGCCGCTTTCTTGGAGCGAGAAAAATGATAGTCTGCTCGCGTAAACACTAAATGGGATGTGGGTTCTTCGCCTGTCTGGGAAAATGGTGACAACACTTCTGGGTGCAGTAAACGTTCATGGTGAAGCTCCTCGCCGAACAACCGTCATTATTAACTGAGGTAAGCACTCGGGAACCTGGGCGCAGCTCAGATCCTGCGATTATGCATTCTCCAGCAACGCGCCCATTTCTAATGCTCCAGAATCCATTTGTAAGATCTTTCAACAATAGCTGGAGTTGTTAGAGAACTGTAGTCTAACTTGAAGGTCTGACCCTGACCCTTAAAAATGTTACAACGTTAATAAATATAGAAAAGAACTAAACATCGACTTATTGCATGAAATACTCTATGCTTTGCTTGTAATACAGCCTATGTTAACTAAATGTTTCCCAGTGAAGTTGGGTAATACAAGGAGAGCCAAAGACGGCTGCGGGGCGTTTTTCCTGTCCGCGTCCTTGGCGCTCGTTGCCGACTGCCGCTATCATAGAAAGGCGTGGATGAAACCATACATTTTTAAAACTACTTTTAAAGGCTTAACTTAACATTCATTCATTATCCGTTTACCCTCCTCTTATGTAGGATTTACACCTCCAGGACTTACAAGCGGGTGCCTGGGTTCAGAGGCCCGTCATGGATCAGACAGAGCATCCAGGATGGGTGATCAGCCGATGCCTGGTATGGGATGAAGGAAGTAGATGAAACGAAATGTTGGTGAAATGGATGAAAGGAATGGTGATGATGGAGCAGTTGATGGAATGAATGGCGGGGGAAACCGGAGAATCCGGAGAAAACCCGCCCAGACGCCTCTTCGTCCACCACAAATCCCACATGCAGGTCCCTGGGATTAACTTAAGAACTCTATAAAAGTGTGTTTGAGGACAGAATTATTAGTAGAGATTTGTGGCGGCCTCGGTCCCCCGACCTAACACCCTGCGATTTCTATCTCTGGGGTAACTTAAAACGAAGTGTACAAGACAAACCCACACACCCGGAAGAATTAAAACAAAATATCCGCCACGAAATTGCCAGTATTTCTCAACGTGACTTCAAAGAATTTCTAAATATTGTCCATCTATTACATGTGGATCAATAAATTTATTTGAACTACGGCGAGTGATGGATAGTATCCTAAAGAGGTGCCAAAAATGTATGAAAAACGACGGTGGCCAGTTTCAACATCTGCTTTCATAAAGTTGGTAAGTAAAGCCTTTAAAAGTACTTTTAGAAATGTATGGTTTCATCCGTGCCTTTCTATGATAGCGGCAGACGGCAACGAGCACCGAGGACGCGGACAGGAAAAACACCGCGCAGCCGTTTCGTACTTCTTTAGTTCTCTCTACTTTTGGGGATATACGCTTACTGCACTAAAAATATTTAAAGAT
This sequence comes from Deroplatys truncata, assembly GCA_030765065.1. Taxonomy (NCBI): domain Eukaryota; kingdom Metazoa; phylum Arthropoda; class Insecta; order Mantodea; family Mantidae; genus Deroplatys; species Deroplatys truncata. Next base: position 64,689,046 of record CM060984.1, on the reverse strand, counting down.
AAATTTCTGAATAAGTTACGATTGCGATTGGTAACTACTCAAACGACAACCGTTGTGCACTAAATCGGTATCTCAAATCGGTGAGCCCAAAAAATGAGGGAAATAACATCTGAACAATACTATGTATCTTGTTCTCTCTCTAAGAGAAAAACATCTGATGTGTTTCATTCACATGACTTTCTCTACTCTTGTACAAACTATTTTTACTTTCTCTACTACGTATAGTAAGTAGGGGAAGTATTGCATTCCACCCAAAAATTCGATACCGAGATTTCACCGGAAATACACGTTTTGAGACCTCCTGAATCCAAAAAAAGCATTTTTGGAAACATGTCCGTGTGTGTGTCTGTGTGTGTGTGTGTCTGTGTGTGTGTGTGTGTGTCTGTGAACAGCATAACTCAAAAACGAACAGTCAGATAAACACCAAACTTGGTATTTAGGTTCAGTATCTTATAGAGATGCGACACGAAGGTTTTCAAGAAAATCCCCCCACCCCAGACTACCCTTTACATGGAACATTTTTCGAAAATTTTAATTTTCTCAAAAATGGCTCTAACGATTTTGATTAAAATAACATATGTTTAAGATAATGTCATGAGAAATGAAATGTATATCTCGAATTTTCTGGGAATGTCTCCAAAAGTATTCTTCATTGTGAACGACTTTTGCATAACTGGTAAACCATAAGAGATAGACAAAATTTTACTACACAAAAAATGCAGATCGCGTTAAAATACACAACTTATGTCATATACATTTCTTTTGTTGAGTGAACCGTTTTCGAGATATTGCTTGTTATTTCCTTAAATTTTCCAATACTTATACTTTTTCTCAAATTCGTTATTCATTTTTTTGTCCTGGACATGCAAAGAGAATGGAATGCGCCACATAGCAACCAGCGTTAAAATATTTGACTATCGCTTAAAAGCTACCATATTCCCCTTGCATCTACAAGAAAATTATCAATAAGATTGACATCTCGATATCTCGATTAACATGAAGCATATGGAGAATAGGCGTTTGTAAAAATAGATTGTACAAGAGTAGAGAAAGTCATGTGAGTGTAACACATCAGATTTTTTACAAAGTCTTATTCTCCAACTACTTCCTATTAATTGAGATAAACATTTGCAGAAACGATCTTTTGACATGCAAAGAGAATTACATTTTACACATAGCGACCAGTTCTAAAAATATTTCACTATCGCTTAAGACGTACTATGTTCCCCTTGTTTTGTATTTGCAAGGGCAATATTAAAATACAGTAGCCTTTAAGCATAGACATATCTCTTAATAGCTGGTTGCTAGGTGCAGCACCGTTCTCTTTGCCACAGATTAATGCTCTTTGCATATCCAAGACAAAAGAATGAATAACGAATTCCCATTTGAGAAAAGTATTGAAAATTTATGGGAATAACAAGCAATATCTCTAAAATAGTTCACTCAACAAACAAAATGCACATGACATAAATTGTATATTTTAATGCGATCTACATTTTTTGTGTAGTAAAATTTTGTCTATCTCTTATGGTTTACCAGTTATGCAAAAGTCGTTCACAATGAAGAATACTTTTGGAGACATTCCCAGGAAATTCAAGATATACATTTTACTTGTCATGAAAATATCTTAAACATATGATATTTTAATCAAAATCGTTAGAGCCATTTTTGAGAAAATTGAAATTTTCGAAAAATGTTCCATGTAAAGGGTAATCTGGGGTGGGGGATTTTCTTGAAAACCTTCTTGTCGCATCTCTGGAAGATACTGAACGTAAATACCAAGTTTGCTGTTTATCCGACTGTTCGTTTCTGAGTTATGCTGTTCACAGACACACACACACACACACACACACACACACACACACAGACACACACACGGACTGTTTCCAAAAATGCTTTTTTTGAATTCATGGGGTTCAAAACATATATTTCCGGTGAAATATCGGTATCGAATTTTTTGGTGGAATACAATACTTCCCCTACTTACTATACCTAGTAGAGAAAGTAAAACGAATTCCCATTTGAGAAAATAAGTATTGAAAAATTTAAGGGAATAACAAGCAAAATCTCGTTAATGGTTCACTCAACAAAAAAGTATATGACATAAGTTGTGTATTTTAGCACGATCTACATTTTTTGTGTAATAAAATTTTGTCTATCTCTTATGGTTTACCAGTTATGCAAAAGTCGTTCACAATGAAGAAACCTTTTGAAAACATTCCCAGTATACATTTTATTTGTCATGAAAATATCTTAAACATATGATATTTTAATCAAAATTGTTAGAGCCATTTTTGAGAAAATTCAAATTTTCGAAAAATATTCCATGTAAAGGGTAATCTGGGGTGATGGGATTTTCTTGAAAACCTTTGTGTCGCATCTCTAGGAGATACTGAACCTAAGTACCAAGTTTAGTGTTTATCCGACTGTTCGTTTCTGAGTTATGCTGTTCACACACACACACATACACACACAGACACACACACACGCACGGACATGTTTCCAAAAATGCTTTTTTTGGATTCAGGGGGTCTCAAAACATGTATTTCCGGTGAAATCTCGGTATCGAATTTTTGGGTGGAATACAATACTTCCCCTACTTACTATACGTAGTAGAGAAAGTAAAAAACTAAAAATATGCCCCATTTATTGATTCTAAATACTCCCTGCACTATACTAATTGGGGCGTTTACATTTCAGAATTATGTAAATGTCGTAGGTTTACATATAGATAGGTCTGGTCAATGCATTACTGACACAAAAACGTTTTGGGGAAGGGATTTTTCACATCCTAATACCCTTAAGCAATCTGAATAAATTTACTGACCAATTAAATAGCTTGTTGAAAATTTTAAATTACATTTAAATAGAATATGATTAACCTGGGCCACCAGCATTCTTTAGAACTGTAATTTAGTCTCCAAGATAGGAATACGGGGACCAAGATGTGTTAAATTATCACACAACTTGTGGCAAGAAAGACATATAGACACAAACCTAGCATTTGCCTTCCAAAAACAGGCAATCATAAACCACTAGTCCTAGAGTTGTTCTTAAAGCATACTAATTTTACAACTCTTAATAGAATATTTTATATTCAAACCACTCAAAGAGTTTAGTGGAATATTTTACATAATTTATGTCCACAAAATTATATATTTAAGACAGGTAATTAAAATAAGAGGTAGAGGGACCGTCCAGCAGTGAGCGAAGCGGTTTTGATCACCGATACCGGTGTGTGAGTCTTCTAATGCTGGGAAGCCTGTTACGGGGTGCACACAGTCTCGTGTTCCATGGATACCATTGGAGCAGATAGCTGATTGAAAAATAAATGTTTTCAGGTCGCTTAAATATATACTAGCTTTAATACTGCACTTTCCCATAATGCCTTTTAAGGAAGAGCTAGAATATAAGCGGTCATGTGGTCGTTATGGTCCGCCTTGGACTGTCGAATCGGATTATGTACATGTTAACTAATGAAATCACTAACTTGCTGGTCATTTACAACTGTATTATATATGTATTCATTTAGAATGAATACGTGATATTTTTATATGCTGGGGTGAGGGCCGAAAGGTTCCCAGCAAATTATTAAATTTGGATCACCCCAACATTCACATGGGGGAAACGTAGCTCAAGAACTGCAAGAGCCAAGGACCTTGGTGTCTGCATTCAGATGAAGGCGTGAGATTTTTTTTAACAAAACACACAAATTTCACATCACACACACTACCTGTGATTTATTGATAAAATTCTTGGTGGTCCTACATCACACCAGGGGAACGAAGGAATGAAGGGAGGTGCCACGCTGTCGAGGACTGGCCACAGGCGACCTACTCCTTACACACTTACAAAGTGACGCTCACACAAAAAGTCACGGTGTCTATTCTCCCCACTACAACCCTGGCTAGGCACGCTAGCCAGAGCGGTGTCATAACAGACGGAACTTCTAACAAAGCCTACTCCCTCTGGCGTGGTAGGCGCAAAAGGAGAAGGCTCGTTCTGCCGAAAGAAATAATACTGTCGACAATGCGACGCAATAATGTGTCTGGTACAATGCTTACTAATACGTTACAATATAGCATGGTAGAATAAGAACGCAACGAAATTAAAAAATCCGATGTGTTGCATTCACAAGAATTTCTCTATCCCATATAATTTATTAATGGTTGTAAAAGCTATCTTACAAAAGCTTATTATTCTGTCTATATCATTTTATATATAATGGAATTAAACCTTTCTGGAAATAGCTGCATTACATTTCGTTATAGATTCAAAGGGAATACTGATAGTCAAATGTTTAATAACTGGACGCTATATACTGGCCCTAAAATTGCATACTCTTGCATGACATCGCAAGAAACAATTGAATGTCGACAGGACTTTAAAAGAATGATAAAGTGTTGAACAATTCAAAGCTTTAATAGCGGAGATAACGGCAATTTAACGGATTATGTCACAAAAAAGGTTATTTTTAATATAATGTGTATTTTAAATAGATCTACATTTTTTATGTAGTACATTTTCGTCTATCGCTTAACGTTTACCAGTTATGCAGGATTATTTAGATTTCCTTCCCAATAAATAGGACTTCACAAGTATTCTTAGAAAATTCAAGATATAAATTTTATTTGTCATGTAAATATCCATGTAAAGGGTAGTTTAGGGCGAGGGAATACGCACGCGCGCACATTTTCTAAAAATGCCTTTTCTGGATTCAAGGACTTAAAACATGTATTTGCGATGAAATTTCTATGACAATTTTGGGTGGAATGCTATACCTCCTCTACCTACTGTGTACTTGATAGAGAAAGTAATAAATAAATAAATCAATAAATAAATCTAAAGAAAATTGGAATAAAAGCCACGCAAACATGCCACAAAATTTGCCTAGCTTCTTCACACACATCCTTCTTCGATTATTATTTGTGTTTTTAGACGTTAGAAATATAATCCTTTGTATTATATTATCAAACTGTGGTAAACAATTTCAAATTCATGAGTTGAAAGCGTAAATGATGCATTACTATAAAAGTTCTGCCATGAGACAAAATCAAGTGTGTTGTTGTTCAGGGTATGTTGAGAATTATGACTCAAAGCTAGTTCATTCAATTTTAACAGTGAGATAAATTGTCCTTCAGTGTTCCAATTGCGACTGTTCCCCGCCTCCAGACAGCGGAGCGCTCTTTTACAGGAAAATGAAGATAACAAAGAAAGCAGGAAAATAAAGACTTTCTGTCCCAGATTAAGCAACTACTCGTAACTGTCACTGTTGAAGACTGTCATTAAGGAAAACAGGAAGTACAAAATGAAAATGTGGCATTTTCTGTCTTTTGATGAATATAAATTCTGTGATTCTGCACGAGTCAAGGAATATATCAGTTGGCCCAAACAAGCCCTCCTTTGCAGTTTTATGGTTCCCGCATACATAGGTGCAAAAGAAGTTGCCGTTCACTGATGTGCAGGTACAAAGCGAAAGGTCACTAAGGTAGTGCTGCTGTCTGCAGGTGTTTATGTGGTAGTTTCGTACTGATAAGGGTCACCAATAACGGACACACAGATATGGTATACCTGTGCGGAAAGGCATTAAATACAGCTGAGGCTCGAAGGCTGTGTTCTGTATTCATTTTCAGACGCAGCATCTGTCTTTTGCGCACCTTTTATTTTCTTTTCACAGTAATAATATTAGGAAATGATGGAGCACTCCAAGTAGAACGTGGACCTGAGAGACTTTTACATCAATTCGTCCACCAAGGCGGGTATGTTTCTGCACATGCTTATTATGAATAATGCACTAATAGAAAATAGTTTAATTCTAACGTTCTTTACATTTAATGCACATAAATATAATAAAAATAGAATATTGTTTAATCTAGTTAACCCTGCGGTGCCAATTAGTGCCATATAGTTGTACTGAGCGTAGATTAAATTTCATGAAACTAAATGACTTAACACTTGTGTTCAGTTTGCGTCAAGCGGCATTCCTGAGTTCTTGTTAATGAGCGAATTACTTATTAAATAACCAACAACACCCCCCCCCACACACACACACACACGCACAGGTATTCTCATATTCAAACACCAGACTCTGGGCATACCGTGAAATATTTTTGTTTAAAGACACCTCATATAGCAGGCAGTTTGGCTACCGAATGAGCTCTGGGACCATTAATAGCAGTTAAAGTGTTCGTTTTCAAGCATTGGTCTTTCATTTAGCGGTCTCCTCTCTGTCGGTATGGAGTCCCCTTTGCAGTTCTGCTTAGGCAAACCTTTTGGCATCCACGCTATCCGGCATAACTTCAACTAAGGACGGCTTGTGTGGTCCACCTGGTACGTTAAAGCATTTAAATATCATACCTATAGTCGACAGAGGAACATTATATTCTATTTATAAATTCAACACCCATAATTGTATAATTAAAAGTAAACTAGATTATGTACCTGAAGTATTGTATTACGTTACCGAGATTTCATTGGAAATGGAACGTTTTGAGGCCGCCTGAACTCAAAAAAAATTTTAGAAAACGTTCGCACGAATGTGTCTGTGTGTGTGTGTGTGTGAATGAAGAGCATAAGTCAAAAATTAAATGTCGGATAAATATCAAATTTAGTCTTTAAGTTCAATGACTTTCAAATATGCAACACGAAAAGAAAATTCCTCACCCCAAACTACCCTTTACATGAAAACTTTTCGTTGCTTTTGACTTGCCACAAAAAGCATATGAAATCAATTGTGTGTTTTAAAGAGTTCTAGATTTTGGCGTCACACGTTTTTGTCTATCGTTTGCGATTTACCGTTTATATAATAGTATACAACATTTCTTCACAGACTATTCCCAGAAATTGCAGCATATAAATTTTATTTACTACATATGGTATTTTAATCAAAATCGTTAGAGGTATTTTTGATAAAATCGAAAATTTTTAACATCATCCATGTAAAGGGTAGTTTGTGTGGAGGGATTTTGCTAAAAATCCTCGGTCATATCTTTGGAAGATGATAAACCCAAATACCAAGTTTGGGAATTACTAGACATTTCGTTTTAGCGTTAACACTGTTCACAGACACACACAGACCTTTTTGTTCAGGCGGCCACAAATATGTATTTTTGGTGAAACCTCGACATAACATTTTTGGGTAAAATGCAATACTTTCTCTACTTAGTGTAAGTGCGTAGTGTAGAAAATAAGAATTTGAGTATCGCTTAGGCCTATTGTATTCCCTTTGCACCTACAACGAAATGTGTAATAAAATCATATCTATAACATTTTATCTCGATTAACGTGAATCACATAGGATAATAAATCTAAAAGCTAAAGGTACGAGTCAACGAAGAGGGGGCCCTCGAAACTGGAGCAGAGCACCGCACGCAGTCAGTCGGCCCCTTGTGCTTCTACCAATGACCCCCAGGAGGGAGGGATGAGGGGAAAGAACCGAAGGCGATCAGATCCAGATGACAACGTGCGCAAGTACAGACGGGGTCCCCAGCGTTTCCAGATGTAACTATGCTAAGCCACAAGCCACCAGCCTCCTGCGGGTCTCCCGGGAGCGGAGCTTGCTCTGAGGAGACAACTGAACAGACCGCACAGTGTGCCAGCCAGCATCCAGCCGCAACCCCTCCAACACCGTCGCCTCGTACTAGAACCCTGAAAGGGATGATGATTGATACAGGAAATGAGAGGAAGGAGAGTCGTGGAAGAAAACGAACCACCCCAGAATTTGCCTGACGACCCGGGGAAACCAGAAAAACCCAATGGACCAGAGTGGGCGGTAGCCGGGGATCAAAACTGGGACGTCCCGAATGTGCGCCACAATCGTTGTTGCCTAGTACATAGGAGAATAAGCGTTTGTAAGAACAATTTGTAGAAAAACTGATAGAGCATGTCATGTAAATGTAGCACATCATATTACTTTCCCTACTACGTATAGTAAGTAGGGGAAGTATTGTATTCCCCCCAAAAATTCGATACCGAGATTTCACGTGAAATACATGTTTTGAGACCCCTGAATCCAATAAAATCATTTTTGGAAACATGTCTGTGTGTGTGTCTGTGAACAGCATAACTCAGAAACGAACAGTCGGATAAACACCAAACTTGGTATTTAGGTTCATTATCTTCCAGAGATGCGACACGAAGGTTTTTTAAAAAATCCCCCCATCCCAGATTACACTTTACATGGATCATTTTTCGAAAATTTTAATTTTCTCAGAAATGGCTCTAATGATTTTGAATAAAATATCATATATTTAAGATACTTTCATGACAAAGAAAATGTATATCTTGAATTTTCTGGGAATGTCTCCAAAAGTATTGTTCATTGTGAACGACTTTTGCATAACTGGTAAACCATAACAGATAGACAAAATTTTACTACACAAAAAATATAGATCGCGTTAAAATCCACAATTTATATCATATACAGTTTTTTTATTGAGTGAACCATTTTCGAGATATTACTTGTTATTTCCTTAAATTTTCCAATACTTATACTTTTCCTCAAATGGGAATGGAATGCTCCACATAGCAAGCGTCTCTCAAAAGATTTAACTATCGTTTAAAGCCTACCATATTCCCCTTGCACCTGCAAGAAAATTAGCAATAAGATTAACATCTCGATTAACATGAAGCATATGGAGAATAAGCGATTGTAAGAATAGTTTGTACAAGAGTAGGGAAAGTCATGTGAGTGTAACACATCAGAAATTTTTTTTGCTCTGATCTATTGGATTTACGAAGCTTTTTGGGGAAGGATTTTCAGATACCTCCAAACACTTCACAAATAACCTGGTTCCCTTTAAACTCACCGTTTAAAGCGGAAGCAACGGGAATTGAATCTAGCTCTTATGCATATCACCCTTAATGGTTTACCCAGCGATGTTGACAAATAAGCATCTGGATCAACCCAGTTCTTTTGTCGCGGAGGTAAATATCTGCAACGACTGCTCCTGGTGAAGTGTGGGGTATTTCAGATAAAGCTTAAGGTAAATATTTCCCTTTTCACTTTGAGTTCAATGCGCTTTCATACTCTGCAAATACGAGCACCAGCTTTTATTTAAACAGCTTCCGAACCACCGACCCGCATGCTAACAACGCTGTTCTCCACAGCACCGGCGCACCTTTACATTCCAAATAGCTGGAAATAACCGTGTCATAAACGGGAACATATAAGAAAATGACGTTTACATCCGGAAGGATCTCAAGGAACCTGTTACCGTTCGCTAATGAAATGTTGATTCTCTTGGCACTCCGTCATGGATATGAATATTAATGAGGCAGATGCCAGAAAATTGCTTTTATATTAGTTTGAAGCCGTTTCCTAATATACATTTAAATCAGGATAAATTGAGCGTAACTTGAATTCATTTTCTACCTGGAAGTTTAACGAAGAATGTTAATTTTGCTTCACGTTTTAGGAAAGTGTTGTGAATGTTTACCTCTTGAAATATAATTTCAAACAGCTGGGGTACCCGAAGTTCCACGTTTAGCTTTCTTTTTTAACTCGAATTATTAATTAACTTCATTGATACATCCTGCCGCTCTTTACGCAACTATCGTACACTTGGTCAAATTAAAAGTGGCCGGTCCCTTGAGTAGTCCCTTCGAGCGAGTGCGTGGTTCACAACCGTTAACTTCTGTGCGCCGCTTTAGCTAACTCTATAATACACGCTGTTTTATTAAGAAACGACAATTATTTCTTTAATTGTTTCAAAATGAGTTATGGGAGCGGCAACTTATTATACCTGAAATGCAGAGGAATTTTGGGAGATTATTTAACTCTATAGCAAATGTTGAAAATGTCCTCCATCCTGCATAAGGTACAACTAAACACGTCGTTCCATGTTACTGGCCACTCGTTGGGGGACTGTTGTCAATAGCTTGAATCTCCTGTGTGATGTTGTGCTTCAGAACGTCCATTGTTTGGGGACGTGTGACATAAACCCTGTCTTTTAAGTAACCCCATAGAAAGAAGTCCGGCGATGTCAAATCCGGAGATCTCAGTGGCCACAGGTTCTTGGAAATTATCCGGTCGTCAAAGAAACTTGCAATTAGCGCCATGGATTCATTTGATGTTGGCATGTAGCTCCATCCTACTGAAAATATTCATGACTCAGCTCTACATCGTCTAGTTGCTCCGCAAACTCTATTAAAATTCGTCGGTACTCTGCAGTGTTCACACTGTTTTCGAAAACGTTTCGTCCCACTATTCCCTCTGTGCAGATTTCGCATCAAGCTCCGATTTTAACTGCGTGCATAGGTACTTCAAGAATAACATGTAGATTTTCGCTGGCAAAATTTATCCTTAGACCGATAAATGGAACCATGCTTTATCTGTGATCCAGGTGGTGGACAACGTGGCAGGATTTTGCACAACGAACGCCTGAAACCAACGACAATAATTCAGCCGTTTATCCTTATCTGGTTCTTGTAACTGATGGACAACTGTAATCCTATATGGCTTTAGGCCTGCACTTTTCACAGCTCTCTGACACATTGAGTAGCTGTAGTACCCTGTCTCCTGCGACAAACGTCTTAATGATTCTTTGGGTGACTGATCCAGTCGGGCTCTTACGTCAACAACAACCGTGGGAAGCCTAGATGAACGAGTTTTGTCTTTTTCACTCACCAGAGATCCAGTTGTTTCCAATTTGTTTACCACTCCTAGTATTGTGTTTCTTTGGGGAGTATTCCGAACACCAAATTCTCTCTGGTATGCTCTTTGAGTAGCTTTAATTAAAATTCGTAATCCAGTATTGCTATACAAGGAAGAGCCGTTCATTTAATGTGTACTCCATTTTCACCTTGACTTGAACCAAATCTCTAAAACAGTTGCCGACAATAAAACTAACAGAGAATCGAAACTCCAGAACATTCTGCTTAATTTGGTGCTCAAATTGGAGCAATTGGTTAATTTTGGAACAGAATAATTAAAGCAAGAAATGTGTCCGTTCTTCATAAGTCACCCTGTACAAACCACAAGGAACTGATTTGGGCTACCTGCACACCGTGCTTGGCATGGAGCAGGGGTTAAGCTGGTTAACTTCTACACAAACAGCTCAAGTTCGATCGTCCGTAGTGGATTGTCAACTATCATATTTTACAAACTCGTTTTACTGTAATGTAGGTTTTATTAATAATAAAACAGAAGCATTTCTTATTGTGATGTTGTATGATACTTTAAAATTTGAGTTGGTATATGTTAATTCACATCACATAAGACGCTAGTTGTTACAGTAGGAGCGCTTTCGGTTTCTCTCATCCTCAGCTGAGAATCAACTAACTGGATCTCCCTCACCCCTCACCCCAAGAAATGTTTCATTGAACGTTACTTCTACTCTCTGTTGAGAAAAATTGGAAACTGGTGGTATTGCTGCCATCTGTAGTGTCGGTTGGGCACTCATCATACTTCTTTCTTCTGTCTTGTGGTCTGATTGGCCTACATTCTGTTGAGAAGAATTGGAAACACTTGTCTTGAATTTGTTGCCATCTGTGGAGAAAGTTGGGAACTTCTGTTTTATCTCTTGTAACTTGATTGGATCAACTGCATTAAGTGGTCTGTAGGTGGTATTTCGAAATTCAAAGCATTCTTAATGTTGTGATGAATGAAGATCTTTTCCCATATTTCCAAATGTGAGGGTATCTGAATGAAATTTAGTAGTTTTATCTCTTGTCCTATTTCATGGTTACTATTCCAAAAGTGGTTGGCTACTGCTGATTTGTCTCTTTGTTTCAATTTTATATTTCTTTGATGTTCACTTAGTCTTATTTTTAAATTCCTTTTAGTTTTTCTAATTTACCAGATTCCATGTCAAGATTGCCAAGGCTTACATATAAGAAGTACTGGGAATGTCCCCAGAAGTCCTCTTCATTCTGAATGGTATTTGCGTAACAGGTAAACCTAGAGGAGAGGCAAAATTTTGCTACCCAAAAAATGTAGATCTCGTTAAAATACACAATGTATGTATATACATTCTTTTTCTGTTTTTTGGAGTGAACCATTTCCGAGATACTACTTGTTATTTGTTTGAATCTTCCAATGCTTATATCTTTTGTAAAATGAGAATTCGTTACTCTTTTTTACTTTCTCTACTAGGTATAGTAAGTAGGGGAAGTATTGCATTCCACCCAAAAATTCGATACCGAGATTTCACCGAAATACATGTTTTGAGACCCACTGAATCCATAAAAGCATTTTTGGAAACATGTCCGTGTGTGTGTGTCTGTGAACAGCATAACTCAGAAACGAACAGTCGGATAAACACCAAACTTGATATTTGGGTTCAGTATCTTCCAGAGATGCGACACGAAGGTTTTCAAGAAAATCCCCCCACCCCAGATTACCCTTTACATGGAACATTTTTCGAAAATTTTAATTTTCTCAAAAATGGCTCTAACGATGTTGATTAAAATATCATATGTTTAAGATATTTTCATGACATATGAAATGTATATCTCGAATTTTCTTGGAATGTCTCCAAAAGTATTCTTCATTGTGAACGACTTTGGCATATCTGGTAAACCATAAGAGATAGACAAAATTGTACTACACAAAAATGTAGATCGCGTTAAAATACACAACTTATGTCATATACATTTTTTTATTGAGTGAACCATTTTCGAGATATAGGTTGTTATTCCCATAAATTTTCTAATACTTATACTTTTTCCTCAAATGGGAATTCGTTATTCATTTTTTTATGTACTGGACATACAAAGAGAATGGAATGCGCCACATAGTAACAAGCTCTTAAAAGATTGACTGTCGCTTAAAATCTAGCAATTCCCCTTGCATCTACAAGAAAATTACCAATAAGATTGACATCTCTATATCTCGATTAACATGAAGCATATGGAGAATAAGCGTTTGTAAAAATAGTTTGTACAAGAGTAGAGAAAGTCATGTGAGTGTAACACATCAGATTTTTATTTAAATGTTCTGGACACGCAAAGAGGCAAAACAACCACCTCTAAGAGCAAAGAAAGTCATGTGGTGCAACACATCAGAATTATTATAGAACTACAGTAGGTGAAATTTTAAAGCGTTGTTTCTTCTCTTCAGTCCCGTAGCTATTTAATAACATGAAATATACATGGTTTTCAGGTAGTGCAGCAACCCGTTAACATACGAAAAAAATATAGATTATGAAGATTTCCACTCACAGGACACCAGTTAACCTCTTTGGCGGACACACGTCTGCAACTGTCGAGAAAAATGGTCTCAGTTGTTGGTTATAAAATATTGATTTCAGTGATATCAATTTTCTCTCTTTATACAATTATTTAGTACGCACTGCTGATTAACTTGATTAGATAAAGCAAAACTTTCTTACATGGGGGTTATTAGAAGATTTTGGCATTCAGAAACTTCAGTGCATACCTACATCTAGAGTTAGAATAAAGGTTATTCAGAGGTTTTGAAACTGTTTCATTACACACACATACAAACACATACACACACAAGCTGGCGCCGTAGCTCAGTCAGTAGAGCACCTGCCTGTTGAGCTAGGGGTCCCGGGTTATATTCCGGGCTTGGAATGTTTTTCTAGCCAAGATTATCACGTATCCTCCTCGGAGTCTGGAAGTATGAATGAGAGTGTGAATGTATGTATGATCTAATGATTAAAAACCGAAGTGCCAGAAACCCAACGACAAGAGTTACACGAGTTAACACCATTGCCAATAGCCAATAAGTTCCATAGGAAAGGCCGCCGATAAGACCAATGCAGTTAAATGGACCTAAAAACACTTATACACACACCATATACATACATCAGCAGTATCTGATAATTAGCAATTAAATAAATATGCATAACAATAATTTGTATCGTTAAACAGGATAGATTCTCGCCCTACAGTTTCTTAAGTGTTACTTATGGACAATTATACAGATATATTGCTTGGAATAAAATGTTACCGACTTTTGTTTTTACACGCATTCTCTGCGGAGGGTACCACCTATTTTCTACTCTATGGCGTTCTCAAGGAAGACTTTGTAAATCTCTTTTAGTCTTATTAACTTATGAATTGAAATTAGAGTGTTTTATACACCATATCCATTAGAAAGTATAGGGCTTTTCAATGCTGAAAGAATTATACAAATCTGATGTATTACACTCATATGACTTTCCCTACTCTTGTACAAACTATTTTTACAAACGCTCATTCTCCATCTACTTCATGTTAATCGAGATGTTAACCTTATTGCTAATTTTCTTGTAGATGCAAGGGGAATATGGTAGGTTTTAAGCGATAGTCAAATCTTTTAAGCGTTGGTTGCTATGTGGCGCATTCCATTCTCTTTGCATGTCCAGGACATAAAAATATGAATAACGAATTTGAGGAAAAGTGTATTGGAAAATTTAAGAGAATAACAAGCAATATCTCGAAAATGGTTCACTCAAAAAAATGTATATGACATAAATTGTGCATTTTAACGCGATCTACATTTTTTGTGTAGTAAAATTTTGTCTATCTCTTATGGTTTACCAGTTATGCAAAAGTCGTTCACAATGAAGAACACTTTTGGAGACATTCCCAGAAAATTCAACATATGCATTTTACTTGTCATAAAAATATCTTAAACATATGATATTTTAATCAAAATCGTTAGAGCCGGTTTTGAGAAAATTAAAATTTTCGAAAAATGTTCCATGTAAAGGGTATCCTAGGGTGGGGGATTTTCTCGAAAACCTTCGTGTCGCATCTCTGGAAAATACTGAACCTAAATACCAAGTTTGGTGTTTATCCGATTGTTCGTTTTTGAGTTATGCTGTTCATAGACAGACACACAACGGACATGTTTCCAAAAATGCTTTTTTTTGGATTCAGGGGATCTCAAAATTTTTGAGTGGAATACAATACTTCCCCTGCTTACTATACGTAGTAGAGAAAGTAAAAAGCGGTGGAGTGGCTTTTAAATTACTCTACATACAAAGTTTCTCTGTTTATAACATATCTATAGATTACAGAACATCCAGCGCATGACAAATTTCTGTACGTGTGTTGGTAAAGCGTCCACAATATCGTTAATATCTCACTCTTTTGTAAACTGTGCACGCCAGAACCCGGGAATTAGTAACTTTGGTTGTGTGTAGAATTAAAATGAAAAACCGTCTCTCACTTCTTTGTTTTCTTTGTAATGACGTCAAAACATTGAATGGACGTGATGCATTTATTATTTTCAACCATTTGTAGTAGAAGCAATAAAACACTGCGGAAAACATATAATAAGTTGGAAATAAATATAACTCCATACAGAAGAACGAAATAAAAATAGATTTATCAGCGTATCTAAATCGTCTATACAGCTATTGTCTTTTCCAGTCCATTATTTGAGACCTGCTATTTTATTGGCTTGGAGTTAGTTCGTCAATGAGAATAATTTAAAACATCAGGAGGTTTTAAAAAAAGCTTATGTGTTACATTCACATAAATTTCTGTAGCTACTATCGTTTACTTTTACCTGGCTTCTACAGATTATTGTTAACAAAGCATTTTACTTTCTTTACCACGCACATAGTAGGTAAAGAAGATATTGCAATCCACCCGAAAATTCGTTATCGCGATTTCATCGGAAATATAGGTTTTGAGTTTCCCCGAATCCCCCCCCCAAAACAGCATTTTAGACAAAGTCAGTATGTGTGTGTATGCCTATCTGTATGTGTGTATATATATACCTATGAACAGTATAACTCAATAATAAAAATACCAAACTTGGTATTTAGGTTCAATACCTTGCAAACTTGCGAAATGAAGATTTTCAAGAAAATCTCTTCACCCCAACCTACACTTTACATGGAATATTTTTCGAAATCTTTGATTTTCTAAAAATGGTTCCAATTACTTTGATTAAAATACCATACATTAAGTATATTTACATGCAAATTAAGATATATATCTTGAATCTGTTAAGTCCTCTTCATTCGGAAGGAATTTTATATAACTAGTAAACGTTATTGGTGGACGAAAAATCTCTACTTAAAAAGTGTAGGTCTGTTTAAAAATACAATTTATTTCAAATTACCATTTCCGAGATATCCGTTAGTAATGGTTCGAATTGTTCAACACTTAGCCATTCTTTTAAAGTCTTGCGGATTTTCTGTTGTTTCTCGCGTTTTTTTTATTCGCCTTTAATATACTAATTTTTATTTTTCTTTCTCTCCTTTATTTTTATTTATTATTATATTATTATTTTGTAGACAGTGTGTAGTTTGTACTCATTTTAACTGAAAAAATGTTATGTAATCTAAAATGTAAATGTGTTTATGAGAATAAATGTAAAGTTTCAATGTATGTCTGGTGTAGTAACCAAGGTACCGGAATAGTACATTCAGATTTTATTTATTTATTTATTTATTTATTGTTTCTTGCAATGTTATGGAAAGAGTAAAACCAACATATAGCGTCCACTTCATAAACATTTGACTATCGCTATTCCTTTTATATGTATAACGAAGCGTGCAATGTAGCTATTTCTGGATTAAAATGAAATGGATAGAAAAATAAACTTTCATAAGAATAATTTTTATAGTCACTATAAACGATAGAGTTGAGAAAAAGTCGTGTGAATGTAACACATCAGAATTTTTTTTTGTCTACTTCATGTTGATCGAGATAAACCTTGTTAGCCTCTAGCTCCCGAGGTCGCGGATTCAAACCCGACGGAGGGCGATGGATCCTTTTAGGGCGTAAAATTCGTTTGCATGACTCTTCAGAAGGGAAATAGAACCGGTTGTCCCGTGTTGTTAGTTTACGTACGTAGAAGAACCTGAAAAAGAGGCCTCTGAGCAAAATTTCCGGTCTGTTACTCCCAATATAGAATGGAACGCTAAGGGCCACAGCAGTTAAAGAGTGTCCATAAATAAAACTCAATTTGATTTAATTTCTAGATAAACCTTTGCAGAAATAGCTTCATTAACACATACGGGAAACCGAATCGATAACCATGCTTAGAAGCGAGTGGATAAACACTGGCGTTGAAATTACATACTCATTCCATAGCAACAGCTGACAAAGTATTGAAGAATTTAAACCTATAACAATTATTTCGGAGGTTGCTGATGCCACAAAATGTTGTTTGTCTTAAAGATCTCTACATTTTGTGCGCAGTAAGTTTTTGTTTACCAATTATACAAAATTATATTAAGCACAGTCACAATGAAGAGGGCTTCATCAACCATTCACAGAAAATTCAAGATATAATGTTTATTAGTCATGCAAATATCTTAAATATATGCACTGCCGTTTGTGAAAATTGCGACAACCAAAAAGGAAACGCATAACTTCAATACCACAGGTTAAGTACATGGCAAGTAACAAATGATAAACTTTTCAAATCTATACATGACTTTGAGCTCTAATATTCAGTATTTGGTGTGGTCTCCATGCGCTGCAATTAGAGCTGCTATAAGTCGTAGCATTGAATCAAAAAGCTTCTGAATAAGTTCCTAAGGGATTTCCTTCCCTCCACACAGTTTGTATTCGAGCCCACAAATCCGTGACGCTGGTTACTGGAGGACCGTGACGCACCAGGTGCCGAACAACCATATCCCAGACATGTTCGATGGGCGACTTGTCAGGCGAACGGGCAGGCCAGGGAAGCAATGGTAGCCGTCGCTCTTCGAAGAAGGCTTGTAAATTCCTCGCAATGTGTGGCCGGGCATTGTCCTAATGAAATGTAGTCTGTGGAGATGCCTGAAGCCGGGGAGTACCTCAGGCTCTACAACCACCGTTAGGTACCGGTTGCTGTTCAAAGTGCCCTCAATCAGTAGGAGGTGAAATCAGTTGTTGTAACCAATGGCGCCCCAAACCATCACACCTGGTGTTTGTCCACAATGCCGCTCAACAATGCAGCCCTCCAGCTTGCGCTCACCACGGTACCTCCGGACGCGTATGTGGCCATACTGTAGCACACGCTGAAGCGGGACTCGTCCGAAAAGACTACATTTTGCCACTGAGCAGCCCAGTGACGGTGTTCACGTGCCCATTGCAGTCGGAGGAGCTTGTGGTTTCTGGACAATGGAAGCCAAGGTAATGGCATGCATGCAACCAGTCCAGCTTGCAGCAGACGGCGACGAACCGTTGATGCAGACAAGTTCATACCTGTTGCAATGTAGAGCAATCACTGTGGATGAAGCGGTACGGTCCGTTATGGCCATGCGGACAAGATGACGGTCATCCCGTGCTGTGGTCATGTTCCGTGGTCCAATACCCGCTCTTCGCTGCGTACGACCTTCATCTATCCACTGCTTCCACACACGCATCACTGTCGTAGCAGCATGCCCTGTACGAGCCGAAATGACACGGTATGACAAACCCGCTTCCCGGAAACCGATCATTCTGCCCCGTTCAACTCACCCCGTTCAACTTTGACGTCGAGGAGGCATACTAGCACTAACTTTATTGCTTCCACCTTGTTTGACAGCTCTGCATTGACTACACTGGGCAAAACACTAACCTTGTCGGACCGACACGAGAGGGCTCTGTTAGGCCTACGTGTACGCCATCTCTCTGCAAACCTAATCACTTATTGCTTACACAGTCTTCAACATTTCCACAAAGTTTGGAGTTTTTCGGAAAATTCCTTCTTGGTGTTGTAATTTTCACAAATGGCAATGTAGCATTTTATTCAAGATAGTTACAACTATTTTTGAGAAGATGGAAAAATAATTAAAAACATTCGACATAAAGGGTAATATGTGGAGAGGATAAGCTTGAAATGCTTCGAGTTGCATTCTTGGAGAATGCTGAACTTTAATATCAAGTTTGGTATTTATTCGCCCTTCAGTTTTTAATTATGTATTCTCTCCCTCTCTAATCACTCACTCACTTACTCTCTCGTACACACCACACAAAATATGATATTCGATGAAAACTGGATATGGGATTTTTTGTTGCAACACATACTTTCCTACCTGCAATAGGTGAACGGTAGAGAACATAATAAGTACATTTTAAGGTTAGTGGTTTGTTATTAGAGTAATAATTTTATAATATAGGAGAATTAAATACTGTGATGTTTCGTTTTCCAGTAAGCTGAAACGTGTGCCCTGCTTGGGCTTGAGCCCACTTATGGGGATGAGGACTCATATACAGGGTGGACCATTTAAGTTGAGCCTGTACAATATCTCCAAAGCTAAGCGTTGTAGAAAGAAATGCCTTTAATAAAAGTTGTTTGATATTATGGTGGAAAGTAAATGTCATTAGTGGTGTTTTATTGTGAGGAAGTTGTGACGGACATTTTAGAGTCAATTTAAGTTTTTAAAATGGAAACCTACCCCTTTTATGTTGTTTTATCAGTGCTCATAAAAAACTAAACCACATTTGTGCAAAGCACTTTGCAATTTTTCTTACACAAACGAAAATAACAACGAATATACTGAATGGTTGGACCATCCATGGATGATCTTTGAAGGTCAAGCTTCGTTTCATAATTATGAACCAACATTTTTTATTTTGCTTCCTTACTCCTCATCACAAAATGAACAGTTTTTATAAACCATTTTCTAATGCAAAAAGATAAAAAATTTAGGTTCCCATTTTAAAAACAAATCTGATGTGTTACACTCACATGACTTTCTCTACTCTTGTACAAACTATTTTTACAAACACTTATTTTCCATATGCTTCATGTTAATCGAGATGTCAATCTTATTGGTAATTTTCTTGTAGATGCAAGGGGAATATGGTAGCTTTTAAGCGATAGTCAAATATTTTAACGCTGGTTGCTATGTGGCGCATTCCTTTGCATGTCCAGGACATAAAAAAATGAATAACGAATTTGAGAAAAAGTATAAGTATTGGAAACTTTAGAGGAATAACAAGCAATATCTCGAATAATGGTTCACTCAACAAAAAAAATGTATATGACTAAATTGTGTATTTTAACGTGATCTACATGCTTTGTGCAGTAAAATGTTGTCTATCTCTTATGTTTTACCAGTTATACAAAAGTCGTTCACAATGAAGAATACTTTTGGAGACAAGAAAATTCAAGATATGCCTTTTGTTTGTCATAAAAATGTCTTAAACATATGATATTTTAATCAAAATTGTTGGAGCCATTTTTGAGAAAATTAAAATTTTCGAAAAATGTTCCATCTAAAGGGTAGTCCGAGATGGGGGATTTTCTTGAAAACCTTCTTGTCGTATCTCTGGAAGATACTGAACCTAAATACCAAGTTTGGTGTTTATCCGACTATTCGTTTCGGAGTTATGCTGTTCACAGACCCACAGACAGACACACACACGGACATGTTTCCAAAAATGCTTTTTTTGGATTCAGGGGGTCTCAAAACATGTATTTCCGTGAAATCTCGGTATCGAATTTTTGGGTGGAATGCAATACTTCCCCTACTTACTATACGTAGTGGAGAAAGTAAAAATTTAACTCACCTTAAAATGACCATAACGTCCTCAAAACAAAACACGATTAATGACATTTACTTTCCCCCATAATATCAAGCATCGTTTCTTCAAGACATTTCTTTTTACAACGCTTAGTTATGGAGATATTGTACAGTCCCAACTTAAGTGGTCCACCCTGTATAAAATTGGTGCCCACTCTGCTTAGTGAGAGATTTCAAGAGCTAAAATAACTAGCGATCCGTTTTTCTAGTAAATCAAACATGGCTAGGGGAACAATGATCCTGACCACATCATCTCATCGGTTGTACGATCGATCACGTCTAACTGTGTAGTGGGCGTGAGGTCGGCATACTCTATAGACTAACAAGGACAGTCCCTATAGCTTACTTACGAAATATTGCATTGCGTCAAAAATTGTGAATCGATACACATTTTTGTGATCCTCTGAATTAAAAAAAGATAGGCGTGCGTGCATATATATATATATATATATATATATATATAAGGAAATAGTAATTCGTGTATATGTGTCTACGGGTGAACAATATAACTTATAAACGGATAAATACTGAATTTCATATTTCAGTTAGGCATATCCCCACGCCCAACTACCTTTTACATGAATAAATTTGCGTGGTTTTTGTTTTCTAAAAATTTCTCTAACGACTTTGATTATAATGTTGTGTATTGTAAATACTGACATTTTAATGTGTATTTTGAACTCTTTGCAAATGTGAAGTCATTTTAATTCTTATTGAAATACGTATAACTGGAATGGAACAAAAAAGAAATCGTAAAACCTTACTGCTTTTAGCATTCATTAATGAATACTATTTCTATTTTGAAGCATTCCGTACCTATTTTTAATATTTCTATTGTTAAAGTGCGTCATCTGGCCCATTTTGGAAATTTGCTGTTTCTTTTCTCTTCCGTGCACCCTAAGCTCCTTACTATGAATACCAGCTGAAGGTTGTTTCTCCGTGTTGTATGTAACTAAGATTATATTTCGATGGCTGAGAACGAAAGGGGTACGATTTAAAATCCTTAAATTTTCAGGAGAAGAGATTAAAGTTTTGGCTGATTTTATTATTGCCTCTAACGAATATACTATTTACTCATTTTTGTGAAAATTGGTGGGTAAATAGTTCTTGAAATACTAATTATTGCTGTCAATAAGATAACTTTAAAAATCAATTAATTTTCCAGGTATGTTTTAGTTGAAAACCTTTCGCTCTAAAATTAAAGGATGAGAACCTTGATACAAAACTGTTTCCACAAAGACAAATGGTGTATATTAATTCTTAAGATACATTCATGTTACACTTGCAAACAAATTTTAGGTTTTACAACTGAAGTACTTATGTTAACAATGCGGCAGACAATACAATAAAATAGAAAAATATGGAAAGTCAATAAAAAGAACAGAGAATCCAACAATATTATTGAAAATGAATTTTACTGATCATTTTCTTCTGGTAGTTGCCTTTCTACTACGTATAGTAAGTAGGGTAGTATTGCAATCCACCCAAAAATTTGATACCGGGATTTCACCGGTAATACATGCTTTGAGGACCCCTGAATCCCAAAAAATCATCTTTAGAAAAAGGTCCCTGTGAGTCTGTGTGTGTCTGTGAACAGCATAACTAAAAACGAGAAGTTGGATAAAATAAACCTAAGAGATAGACAAAATGTTACATCACAAAAAATGTAGATCTCGTTAAAACAAGCAATTTATATCATATACTCTTTCTTTCTTTCTTTCTTTCTTTTTCAGTGAGCCATTTCCGAGATATTCCTTATTTGTTTGAATTTTCCAATACTTTACTTTTTCTCAAATGGAAATTCATTTTCCCCTGCTACGTATAGTAAGTAGGGAAGTATTGCATTCCACCCAAAAATATTGATACCTCACCAGAAATATACGTTTTGAGGTCCCCTGAATACAAAAAAGCCTTTTTAGAAAAGCTCCGCCGTGTGTCTGTGAACAGCATAACTCAAAAAGCAAAAGTTGGATAAATACCAAACTTGATATTTAGGTTCAGTATCTTTCAAAGATGCGACACAAAGATTTTCAAAAAAGTACCCCACCCCACACTACCCTTTATATGGAACATTTTTAGAAAATGTTGAGTTACTCAAAAATGGCTCTAACGATTGTGATTAAAATATATATTTAAGATATTTTCATTACAAATAAAATGTATATCTTGAATTTTCTGGGAATGTCTCCAAAAGTCCTGTTCTTTCTGAATGGCTTTTGCATAACATAATTTTTGTGCACAGAAAATGTACAGCTCTTAAAAAGTACAATTTATGTCATACAGATTTTTTTTGAGTGAACTATTTCCGGGATATGCCTTGTTATTTGTTTGAAGTTTCCAATACTTGTACTTTTTCTCAAATGATAATTCGTCATTCGTTTGTTTATATCCTGGACATGCAAGGAGAATGGAATGCTCCAATTATCAACCAGCTCTCAAAAGGTTTGAGTATCGCTTAAAGCCTACCCTTGCACCTATAGGAAAATTAGCATTGAGATAACTTCTGCAAATGTTTATCTGAATTAACATGAAGTAGATAGAATAAGCGTTTGTAAAAATAGTTTGAGAAGAGTAGAGAAAGTCATGTAAATGCAACATAAGATGTTTTTATACTGTAATATTTCATTGTATTACTATATTACATTAATTTTAATTCCATTTTCTTTCGAATTATTTATATTTGTGTGCAAGACAGGAGGCCTGTTGGGCGTAAATCTAAAAGAATAAATAAAAGGGAATGTTTTGGAATATATTTCATTTCTCTGAGAAAATATTTTAACAAAATTGTCAATGAGAGAAGGTCGTGATTATTTTGTGGGGGATGCGCAGTTACTCTTTTTTTCGCTTAAATTAATTTATAGGAGTGAATAGCCTTTATATTTTACTAAAATTATGCATATGAAAAAATTTAATGAAATAAATACAGAACCGAGCCAAAAATTGTAAGGAGTTGTTGCATAAACAACCAGTTAATGTATCCAGAACAAGTATTTATACCAAATTTCAGCACTGTATCAGTAGTACCTACTACAGAAAATTGTATTTTCACCTCAGTTTCTGCTTAAATATAAACAAGTTGTGTAGAACGGAAAGTTTTGAAATAGAGAGGCTGTAACAGAATATGAGATGAGAGTATTTTAGATATATAATTAATGTTATTGGTTTATCATCATTTCCCGGCAGCAATGTGCATTACAGCATACTGTCAATACTACTGTCATTTCACTTGTATTTATTGGCACTATCGCGGTTACCCTGACAAATTAATGACTGTTTGACAGTGTTTGCAGCACAGACACAAAATTCTAATTCCGTATGAAATGTAGGCTACAGTACAAAGTGAAACAAAGCGTTACTTTTATCGTGCTCGCCAACCGGCGGAAAAGCGTTTTATTACCTCTAAACGTTGGCACCAAAACGGCGATAAAAATTGCGGCCAGTTATTTAATTTGCAAGTGCAGATTACGGGCCATAATCGCATGAAATAGCTTTTAATGCTAGACGGGATAGAGACGTAAAAAAAGGATAGAGTTTTCTTGCTATGCGGGGAATTTAGGGTTCATTCCGCCTTTTATGGAATGCATTTATCTTTCGAAATTCTCGCATCAGTGAGCGGTAAAGAGTTTTGAGGTCGCTTCCGTTTCCAGGTCGTTTTATTTAAATACTTCTCTTGAGAAATAAGACAGTTATTTGCTGAATTCAAGCTGCTGCTGGCTCCAGAAGACACGTAGAAGACGGAAATAAAGTTTTAATTCATGCAAATCGTTAAAATGTTTATACGAATTACGTTGATATTGTCCTTTTCCGGACAAAGATTGTGCTCTGATTTACTTCTTGGATATAGTTGCCCATTTGATTCCCCTCACTTTTACAGCTGGTAATTGTATAGTTTATTATTAAGTAGTAGGGCAGCGAGCTGGCGCCGCGGTAATGCGTACGATTCGATTCGGGTACACTGACTCATGAGTTTTTTCGGGGTTTTCCCGGGTCGTCAGGCAAATGCTGGAGTGGTTTCTTTCAGCCCCCGAATTTCCTGTCCTTTCATTTCCTTCCATTCAGCATTTCATTCATCCTACACCCCATTAGGTCTGTTTAACTGTTGGAAGTGTCGGCAATGATGTTTCGGTGCGGCGTGGCAGGGAAAAAGGATGCTCCCTATGGAACTTTCTCCTTTCTTTGCTTTCGTCTGATTGCCAGGGGTAAAAGGCCGCCCCTTCAGACCGGAGTGCGAGGCTGAGGTCCCCAGCCTGCCTGTGCGAATGTCGGGGCATCTCAATCTGGTAACCGTAAGGATCCCGTCATTGTTGTGCCGTCACCCCTGGTTCCGCTCTCCTGGTATCTCCTCTTACCCGCCTGCCTACCGGGGACGCTCCGTTGTGGGGCATAGGTACCATCTTTTAAGAAATTAATGTACGCTTTTTGCGGGTCAGTATCATTCAGGCGTTCCGTGAGCAGAGAGTATGGAAACGAAATCGGCCGTGGTCGCCATTTTAACCTGTCTCTCACTTCGAAGATTTCTATAGCTATATTGACTCAGTATGACGAAACACGGACTAAATATCACAAAACAAATTGCAATTATCTTGCTGGTGAGCTATTAACTACATGGCATTATCAAGAAAACGGAAAACACGTGGAATGATGATTTGATAGAACCAACATCTATGTTATATATAAGCCGCTCCCTAAAATCTGCTGTCGTAGCTCAATGGTAAAACGCACGCTGTTTCAAGTATGCCGAGGGTTCACGGTTCGATCCCCCGCCTGTATTTATACTTTTTATTCCAACTTTTTCACCTTGTAAGACGCAGTAATAAACAAATTTACAGTTCTCTTGGATTGGCTAACGAGGCTTTCAGAAATAATCTGCATGGACTGGCCTCCAAGATCTCCTTATATAAACCCAATTGAACATGCATGGGCCTTCATGGTAAAGTAGTGGGAAGCACGTTGACTAAACAGGGTGCTCACATGATGCAGCTATTATAACATGATCAGCAGAACCCAAACCGCTGTTCTGCACTGGTTGCAAACAAGCATGAAAGAATAAACTATGTAATCGTAGCTGGGGGGGGGGCGATTTCATTTTTGTTTTCCATTCATTGTTTCGACGAGTTACTTGTTCCAGGAGAAATCTATAATCTATAAATCTGAAATGTTTCAGAAATTAATTTTATTTCTTCATATATAGCGTGGCCTGAGCTATGAAATAGTAGTTGTTTAGTTTGCTTTTTAAGCACCATTATCCTTAGCTATCTCTACTGTTTGTTATTTAAAATAAGTGGAGTAACTATATTGTAACTAGCAGTTACACAGAATAAACCTTTTCAGTTTTATGCATTATACTCCATCGAATTATACACAATTATATTTGCAGCTGTAAGTTTCCATTAAAATTATCATTTAACCTCCTCGAATTTTCTTCGAAATCATGTAGTAATAACTTAGCTGCAAGAGAACTGTAAATTCGTTTATTACTGCGTCTTACAAGGTGACAAAAGTTAGAATAAAGGTATAACTACACACTGGGGTCGAACCGTGAACCCTCGGCATGCTTGAAACAGCGAGCGTTTTACCATTGAGCTACGATAGCAGATTTTAGGGAGTAGCTTATATATAACATAGATGTTGGTTCTATTAAAATCATCATTCCACGTATTTTCCGTTTTTTGCCAATGCCATATAGTTAATAGCTTAGCAGCAAGAGAGCTGTAACTTGTTTTGTGATATTTAGGCCAAGTTTCGCTATACTGGGTTAATATAGCCATAGAAATTTTCGAAGCGAGTGACATTGTTAAAATGACGACCACGACAGTATACATCTACGACTACGGCTGATTTAGTTTTCATACCCCCCTACTCAGGGAACACATGAATGATACTGTCCCGCGAAAATAGTACATTTACTTTCTTGAAAGGTAGTACAATTCCTCACTGCAGTAATGCCGAGTCCCGTACGATGATCCGGACAGCAATGAACGTAGTAGGACAATGAACGCATAACTATTGAAAGGTTTAAAACCCCAAAATTGCTCTAACTTCGTTACTTTGGGGGGTCGAAATCTAAAATAGCCAAGTTTTACATTTCATTTCCGACGGGAATAAAGCTATGCTAAACCTAAAAAAAAAAATAAAATACAATGTGTTACAATCACATGGCTTTCTCCATCCTCTGTCGTTTATTAGTACGGATAGAAACTATTCTTCTTCACTTTAATCAAGATGAACCTTTGAAGAAATACCTGCATTACACATTCCTTTATAGATACAAAGGGAACAGCGATAGCCAAATGTTTTAGAACTGGACGCTGTATGCTGGCCTTAACATTTCTGTTTCCAAGCCATCGTGAGAAATGACTGAATGTCGACAGGACTTAAAAAGAATGAAAGTATTATTCCGGTCGAACCATTAATAAAGCATATATCGGAAATGGGTTATGACACAAAAAATAAATATGGAATAAATTGTGCATTTTAAAGAGATCTTCATTTACTCTATCGCTTAACGTTTATCAGTTATACAAGTTTATGAAAAATTCCTTAATAATGAAGAGGTCTTCCCAAGCTATTCCCAGAAAATTCAAGATATATGTTCTATTTGCCATGCAAACAGCTTTATTGTATGGTATTTTAAGCAAAATCGGTAATCATTTCTAAGAAAACAGAAAATTTTGAAAAATATGTAAGACGTACTTTGGAATGGGAGATTTTCCTCAAAATCTTCCTCTCACATCCTTGGAAGATCTTGAGCTTGTATACCAAATTTCATATTTAACCATGCGGCGATCACCTCCTCATCCGTTGCTGTAGCTTACCTTGATGCTTCTCCCGTTGCTTCCAGAAGTTCTCAGCGTGTTGGTTCTTCAATTTATCCTCGGCTAGCTGCAGTAATTTTCCTTAAATTATATGGGAGCATGGACTTATCCTCGGTAAAGGAAAACGTAGATCTCGGGTGGTGATATAGGAAGACATAGACTTGCTTTGTTTATGAAAAGATGACACTGCCGTTTCTTTTTATTTAATTTAACACTCGTAGTATACAAAACTGGTATTGCCGCTGTAAAATACTGTCCACCGCTGTTAGACTATGGCGTGGATATGTCACGAAATATAACTATTCTTATTGTCGCTTTCAGAGTAGCGGATCTTAGGTGTGTTGCTAAAACTATTTTGATTCCCTGTTTTGGCGCGATATCTCACACATCCTGCAGCATCTCTCCCTGACCACACATTACGAAAACTCTCGAATAAAATGCAATACTAAGCTGACATGACAAATTTGACTTGATTCCCTTTTTGGCGCGATATCTCACACATCCTGCAGCATCTCTCCCTGACCACACATGACATAAACTGCCCCGCTAAAAATCCATGATAAAACTGTCTTTATTCCCTTTTTGGCGCGATGTCTCACACATCCTGCAGCATCTCTCCCTGACCTCACATTACCAAACTGCCCGAAATTTTCCCTAAACAGATTCATTTATAGTCTCAGGCTTCTGAGGCTGCTCCCTTTCCTATTGGTCCATTTTTAGCGCGACTCGACGCGTCTAACTATTTCGAATAAACTTTCAGGGATCTCATTGGTCCAATTTTAATATAAATCGCGGCTTTTCCTACATTTACCGTTAAGGTTGTCTTTCTCACTCACTTGGTCACGGCGAATTATCAAATAATGGGACAAAGGCTCTACACCCTCGCTGTAGGAATAATAGCACAGCGACCGGAGAGAGGTAATAAAACTAGGTTTTCTGCCTTCGAAAGCACTATTCCTGTAGCTAAAACTTTCCCTCGTGGACAGTATTTTAACATAGCGCTTAAATTATTTACATTAAACCATTTATAACTCTACTAATATTAATAACCTAGATAGATACATAATGTTAAATCACCCTTCTTAAAATATACAAGCAGTATGAGAAAAAGATATTTACATAATACGATTTAACATCACTAAAAGTTAATTAATAAGTTATCTGTAATTATTGTTCTTGGGCTCGGCCTAGAGTTGCCGTTTCAAATTGCCCTGTTCTGGAAAAGAATAAATTTTTCAACACTTGATACAATTTTCTTTTACAGAATAATTCCTCTGATTATGGCCTTTGTTCGTTTGTTTTGTTGACAGAGACCCTTCGCTATACCTGCTCCTTCACAAGGGCTCTGACAAACCGGTGATGTTTATATTTGGGTCATTCACTCTACACTCTCCCTTTAAAAACAGGTTTCCGAGAGACATTCTTATACACAATACATTTCCCGCACACGAATAACTTGTGACGCATACAAATACTCTAATACCCAATTTAAGTTCTAAAATTAAATCTATTTACGTACATATTGGTACATAATTATTATGCCTTTATTTATTTCTTTACATCCTTATTTATCGGGTGTATTACCTTTACTATTTGTTCACAGGGGTGTTACCTCATTTCGAGTAAAACTAACCTGATTCTTTTCATTATATTCTTCACCCTTCTCATTCTCTAAACATTTGTACGGTTTGAGCAACTGTTTATGGTATCTCCCTACGATCTTGGAATTCTTTATTTCTTGTAACTCAAATGTAAATCACCCTGTATGGACCTTTAAATAAATTTTCCATTCTATGATACCCTTTTTTTTTTTATAATTAATAAAACTAATTTATATGTTTAAAGAAAACTGTCAGCATATTGCTAGCATACCAACCAATTAATAATTTACAAATATTGCTAAATATAAAAAAATAACAAATATTCTGACAATAAAAGCTGTTTCAACCTTAAGACAAACTTATTCAAGCAGAAAGAAACTGAAACATATTAATGGCAAAGGTGTTTCTTGTTCTCCTTCACTATCACTAATGAGCATTTAATACTCAAGTCTCTTTAGTAATGAAAAAAATTTTTTCTGCACAACTGCTTAAGATAATTCATTCACTCACATGTGAAAGCTCTCCTTTCCAGGCACTGTACAGTCAGGATCAATGATATTATGTCTTTTTTTTTTTTTTTTTTATACCAATACTAATTCTCTAAGTTCGATCAACCATTTCTTTCGCTTCTTTGTTTTAAATTCCTGCTTTCTTTTCTGCGCCCTCTTTGACATTCTTTCAAAAGCTTTCTTTAACGTCTCTTCTCCCGTTAGTGTTTTCGGCTCTTTAGTTTCTAGTATCTGTAGTAATTTCCCTTCAAGTGTTTCTATTAGCTTCCCCTTCATCAGCTCAACTAATTTCCCCTCTACATTCTTATCTTGTTCACTTAAGTTTCTTTCTAAGTCCTGACCCTGCTTACTTAATTTCCCTTCGAAATCCTTTTGTTCGCTCAGTTTTCTTTCTAAGTCCTTACTCTGCTCATTTACGATTCTTTCTAAGTCCTTATTATGCTCATTTGATTTCCCTTCTAGATTCTTATCTGGTTGACTTACGATTCTTTCTAAGTCCTTATTCTGCTTACTTACGATTCTTTCTAAGTCCTTATTATGCTCATCTGCTTCCCCTTCTAGATTCTTATCTTGTTCACCTAAGTTTCTTTCTAAGTCTTTACTAGATTCATTGAATATGCTTTCTAAGTTCTTATTATGTTCATTGAATATGCTTTCTAAGTTCTTACTATGTTCATTGAATATGCTTTCTAAGTTCTTACTATGTTCATTGAATATGCTTTCTAAGTTCTTACTATGTTCATTGAATATGCTTTCTAAGTTTTTACCCCGCTCATCTATCTTTGCGCTCAACTGTTGAAGCAATATTAGCAGCTGGTTTTGACCTGCGTCAATGACCTGCTTATTGGGTGATTGCCTTCCCAGCCTAACTTCTACCTCTGCTGCGCCCATATTTTCTCCATCTGTTGTTATGCTGACAATAGCCTCCCCATTCAGTTCTTTCAAATCTTCCCTTGACCTACTCATGGTTCCGTTAGCAAGTTCTACCTCCCTAGTAATGACTTTACCCCCTCTCAATAACATGTGTTCACAAAACTGAGTCACTACTCTGCATGCCTTTTTGTTTGTTTTTGAATAAATGTTCTAACCTGTATTTTTTTTCAATGATAACTGATGCGTTCCGGGTTCGAATCCTGGTGAAGTTCTAGAAGCGATGTTCTCAGCTGTTTTGTTGTCCCACGTAGGTAGACTAGAAGTTCGCGTTGTAATTTTTGTTCTGCTGTGCCCCTTTCCTCTGAAGATTCTTCGTCTGTTCGTTGTTTCCTAGTCCTCCGTTCGTGTCGTTCTTCCCTTCGAGCCGCACGTTATGGCGCCAGTTTGCGGCGATCTTAACGTTTGTTAGCCCCACGTTGGGCGCCAGTTTGCGGCGATCACCTCCTCATCCGTTGCTGTAGCTTACCTTGATGCTTCTCCCGTTGCTTCCAGAAGTTCTCAGCGTGTTGGTTCTTCAATTTATCCTCGGCTAGCTGCAGTAATTTTCCTTAAATTATATGGGAGCATGGACTTATCCTCGGTAAAGGAAAACGTAGATCTCGGGTGGTGATATAGGAAGACATAGACTTGCTTTGTTTATGAAAAGATGACACTGCCGTTTCTTTTTATTTAATTTAACACTCGTAGTATACAAAACTGGTATTGCCGCTGTAAAATACTGTCCACCGCTGTTAGACTATGGCGTGGATATGTCACGAAATATAACTATTCTTATTGTCGCTTTCAGAGTAGCGGATCTTAGGTGTGTTGCTAAAACTATTTTGATTCCCTGTTTTGGCGCGATATCTCACACATCCTGCAGCATCTCTCCCTGACCACACATTACGAAAACTCTCGAATAAAATGCAATACTAAGCTGACATGACAAATTTGACTTGATTCCCTTTTTGGCGCGATATCTCACACATCCTGCAGCATCTCTCCCTGACCACACATGACATAAACTGCCCCGCTAAAAATCCATGATAAAACTGTCTTTATTCCCTTTTTGGCGCGATGTCTCACACATCCTGCAGCATCTCTCCCTGACCTCACATTACCAAACTGCCCGAAATTTTCCCTAAACAGATTCATTTATAGTCTCAGGCTTCTGAGGCTGCTCCCTTTCCTATTGGTCCATTTTTAGCGCGACTCGACGCGTCTAACTATTTCGAATAAACTTTCAGGGATCTCATTGGTCCAATTTTAATATAAATCGCGGCTTTTCCTACATTTACCGTTAAGGTTGTCTTTCTCACTCACTTGGTCACGGCGAATTATCAAATAATGGGACAAAGGCTCTACACCCTCGCTGTAGGAATAATAGCACAGCGACCGGAGAGAGGTAATAAAACTAGGTTTTCTGCCTTCGAAAGCACTATTCCTGTAGCTAAAACTTTCCCTCGTGGACAGTATTTTAACATAGCGCTTAAATTATTTACATTAAACCATTTATAACTCTACTAATATTAATAACCTAGATAGATACATAATGTTAAATCACCCTTCTTAAAATATACAAGCAGTATGAGAAAAAGATATTTACATAATACGATTTAACATCACTAAAAGTTAATTAATAAGTTATCTGTAATTATTGTTCTTGGGCTCGGCCTAGAGTTGCCGTTTCAACCAGTTATACTGTTCACAGACACACACGCATGGACTTTTTCTAACACTTTTTTTTGGGGGGGAGAGGTTAGGGGACCTCAACACATACACTTCCGGTGAAATCTCGACATCGAATTTTTGGGTTGAATTCAGTTCTTCCTATCAGTACGCAATCAAAAATCTGATGTGTTACACTCACATGACTTTTTCTACTCTTGTAGAAACTATTTTTACAAACGCTTATTCTCCATATGTTTCATGTTAATCGAGATGTTAATCTTATTGCTAATTTTCTTGTAGGTGCAAGGGGTATATGGTAGTATTTAAGCGATAGTCAAATATTTTAAGAGCTGGTTGCTATGTGGCGCATTCCATACTATTTGCATGTACAGGACATTAAAAATGAATAACGAATTTGAGAAAAAGTATAAGTATTGAAAATTTAAGGGAATAACAAGCAATATCTCCAAAATGGTTCACTCAACAAAAAGATGTTGTGACATAAATTGTGTATTTTAACGCAATCTACATTTTTGTGTAGTAAAATTATGTCTATCTCTTATGGTTTACCAGTTATGGAAAAGTCGTTCACAATGAAGAATACTTTTGGAGACATTACCAGAAAATTCGAGATATACATTTCATTTGTCATGAAAATATCTTAAACATATGATATTTTAATCAAAATCGTTAGCGCCGTTTTTGAGAAAATTAAAATTTTCGAAAAATGTTCCATGTAAAGGGTAATCTGCAGTGGGGGGATTGTATTGAAAACGTTCGTGTTGCATCTCTGGAAGATACTGAACCTAAATACCAAGTTTGGTGTTTATCAGACTGTTCGTTTCTGAGTTATGCTGTTCACAGACACTCAGACACACACACGGACATGTTTCCAAAAATGCTTTTTTTAGGATTCAGGGGGTCTCAAAACATATATTTCCGGCGAAATCTCCGTAGCTAATTTTTGGGTGGAATACAATACTTCCCCTTGCTTACTATACGTAGTAGAGAAAGTAATAAACCAGCAACAGGAAACAGAAGAATAATTTTGAAGATAGGGAACCTAGCTGTAAGGAAGTAATAAAGAAACAATGACTAATCTAGGTCCGACTATGAAGGTAATGGTAAGGTTGTGATGTATTTGCTGCTAAGTGTTAGTGCCGTGTACACAACCTTTCTTTGGAGATGTGGCCGTATTACGGAGAACAGTTTGTCCTGCACTACGCTATTTCTAACCGGTTCTGTTCCCTCTCCGCTTTCCCTCCTCTCCGTGTACCGGCTAATAGAAGTCTGTGCTCTACAGAGGTTGATATATTGTGAGACCACGGTTTCAGTGTTATAGTGTGCTAGTGTTTTTATAATTCCAGAACGTCCGTATTTAGACGACAGAATTCTTATGTATGAATTGACATATGACATGTGACAGCAAACTCTTACAGAGAAGACGGCGATTTATATACAGATTCTGTGCTATGCGTGCGTCTCACAAGGAAACGTTTCATAATCTTGTGATAGACTTAGGAAAACGGGATCTATTCTTGATTAGAAACTGAAAGTAAGTCAACGTTTTCTTACAGACGGAGGAAAAACTCGATGACATACAGACAGGTTAGAACGAATTGCAAAGAAATGTCAGAAAGCTTGCTCGCAAACCTCGGCTTGGAATGCCACTAAATTCAAGAATTTTAGCCACGCGATAATGTATATAGAGTTAATTTCTGCAGTTGTGTGTCGGATAATGTTAATGATTACCCTACTGATCCAGTTTTAATTTTTTTTTACAGACGAAACATGGTTTAATATACATGCCCATTACGAATAAAATTAATGTTAATACAAACTTTCTTGAAAGGTGCACCACCCTACCCTACCCTTGTGTCACAGTTAACCCTAGACAGGTGGCGCATATACGTCTTACATTAGTGGTGGCGCGGGGTCACTCGCGACCCCAGGAATAAAACGATTGTTATAAATGGACCGAATTAATAAATTTATCTAATTATTGCTTACATATACCGAGTAATACAT
This sequence comes from Deroplatys truncata, assembly GCA_030765065.1. Lineage (NCBI taxonomy): Eukaryota > Metazoa > Arthropoda > Insecta > Mantodea > Mantidae > Deroplatys > Deroplatys truncata. The sequence goes on along the minus strand of CM060984.1, from coordinate 64,655,102 downwards.
TATGTATTAAAATAACTGTTGGTTGTAGAAATCTACTTTAAAAATAAAACAAAAACTTTGAATTGACAGTTCCTTCCAATTTGGACTGATGCACAGCACAAAAAATATTTAAATGTTCACTTCACTCATAATCATAAAGTATCACAGTTAATGTGTGTTTTTTTTCATCTCGACAGTAAGAACATATGTTGATGTTCATATTATAATTCACACACAGCTCCTACACACGACTACACTATGATCTTTGCACACCTGCTTCTTGCATTTTACACACGAAAGTTTTGTCTTTCTGTCTGCATTCTCGGACACACATTACATCTCATTCTTTTCTTCACTGGCAATTCCTGTTCTTGATTTACTGGTTGTGCTGCATTTATAAAATGCCGTATTTTCTCAAGCAATAATTCTGTAGGAGATTTTGCATTTTTAGCTGCAGATTTTACACCTGGTATGTGAGTCACTGTCTTGTGGGAGCAAGTTCGTTACTTTTGAGGAGGCTGAACCATTTTCCATGCCATAACTCGATCCTCTTCTGCACTTTGCTCACTTTCACTATTTGAACTCAGTATTTCAAGTTCATCTTCGGTTTCGCTGCCTTCACCACCTAATGCTTCCTCTTCTTCCACGTCCCTTATTAGGGCTAATAACCTTGCCTGATGTTCCTCATAACACATATTGATATAAAAACAGCACTACGTTTAAGACTAAAAAATACGTAAATATTATAACTATAACTTCTCGAAGGTTCAGCTGAAAACACACTGTAACTATAGAAACAATATGCAGACGAGACACATAACAGGCAACGGGAGAGGTGGCGTGGGGTATTTCCTGCCCTCATTTCAACCGAAGAACACAAATAGCCTATATTCTAGGAATGTATGACCTGTATTTCAATGCTAATGACCTCTAACAAAAGCCAAGGAATGCAGCGAAAGGTAAGGGAAAGGCAGGGGTCAGAAAATACCCAGAGGGCATCATAAACCACACGGAAATATAACTTAGTAAGTATATATTTCCGTCTCATGTCTAATGCATGTGAAACAAATAAATACAATAATAGCGTTTACAGATTCTAATCTTGAAGCAGATTAGCTCTTCGTTTTTACTCTTTGTCTTGCTCCAAAAACATAATAAAAAGTAAAGGGAAACTCCCATAAAAAGGCTGAGGAACCCATCATTTCAGGTTTTAAGTGGTAATTATTAATTGCATTAAACTTCCTGCGTGTAAGATTGAAAGGTGTGGAAGAACGCGCAACACCAGGTCGACGTACCGGAGCACAACTCATCCCGTGATTCTGCCGTAGCGAACAGAACGCTACCCCTAACCCAGGGACAAGTGATAGGCAGGTACAGCACGACCGACTCCGGGCGGCGAACTGACAATACACCGAACAGTATATGGGAAAGCAAATACATGTGACAGATTAAGAAAATCCGGCACAAGGTCATAATTTACCACATCATCTACGAGGAAGGTAAGCGGTTAATGTAGTCATAATTTGCATGAGAAAACTGCGCCAGAGAGGTAACTGCGCCGCCGGTAAATAGTACGCTTTCCGGTGGCAAGAAAAGTCCCGTTAGGTCGGCCATGCGTCCAAACGAAGGCTAGGTAGTGGGTATATTCGTGCTGAATTCAAGTGTGTCTATGGTATTTCATTTCTTTGAAGAGGAACTCAGATTTGCAAACTCTTGGAGATTTCACACTTTCCTGACGGCTGCACAATTTCCAACCTTCGTAGTACACGTATTTGGACAGATATATTTGGACACTCTTGCCATAGGCCACCTTATATAAAGATAATTATTTACGAAAACAATGGAGCATTCATCAGTACAACACCTCTCACGTCCAACACAAATGTTGTTCGAGTCCACGTGCAGGAGTGGCCCAATCAATAAACAGTTTGGGAGGATCCCAACTGGAGATCTCATCCGCCAGTTTAAAGGTGTTCTGGCCCAATTAAGGTCACAACAAGAGGCAACCATCCAAAAGAATCACTGTTCAATTGTCCAGGAAGACACGATTACACGAGATCCCACTGTAACCGGGGCGCTGTCACAAAGTGTTGGTTATTACGGATGGCTGATAGCTTTGCTTTTGGATATAGGGTGGCGACCAGACAGATGTTGTGTAGGTCGTGATCATAATTGCAGCAATTATTATCTGTGTTTACAGCGGTAGGGTAATATTAGATAGATTTTGCTCAGCTTACCTTTTTGGGGACTGATTGTTGATGTATTTCAGGGGTGGCAAAATGGCCTCGCTCAGTGCGTCAATGAAGCGGCAGCATGCATTACATTAACAATAGATAAAATCTAAATGGAAATAAGCCGTCTGCCGGCCAGAGAGTGACACACTTTTTCGCCTGATGTAACTTAGGTTATTCAGTTCCATTCCAAACCTACTGCAGTGCTGTTTACTTTAGAAATACAAGTGCTGAAAAGTTTCGGTAAGTTAGCCCTTAACTTGGCAAAACTAAAGTAATAAAAATAATAAGAAAATGGGTATAAAACAAAGGAAAATGTGATAAAGAAGCCATAAGTGCAAAAAATTGTTTTTTGGATAACTAATTTTTAGTTGTACACTACAAGATACATTGCCAAGAATAGGATAATGAACAAAGCAACATAAACAGTATATTGTATCAACATATGTGTAAAAAATGCGAGAAAGATGGTTAAATTCACACTCAGTGAGCAAATATTCATTGATATTGGAATTAATTGTTCTTTTACACAAGCCGTGTGTTGGATAGGGTTGGAAAGGTAGAATCAGATGACTGAAAAATTCAATGCCATAGCCGGGATTTGAACTACGGATCTCCCGGTCTCCGTCCGGTTGCTCTAACCAATGAGCTATCAGTCATCTGATTCTACCTTTCCAATCCTGTCCAACACACGGCTTGTGTGAAATATCAATTAATTCCATTAATTGACCTAATAGTGGTTGAAACTAAAAGCCCGGGAATTAAGTACTTACAAAGAATGTAAGTCGTCATTGGGGTATGACATCTCAATACTATTTGAGATCTCCATGTGGTTTACCGGAAAAAATGCGAGTCGGATGGAGAATTTAATGGCGTGCCGGCATGTTGCCATGGTAGCTCAGTGGTTAGAGCAACCAGACGGAGGCCGGGAGATCCGTGGTTCAAATCCCGGCTATGGCATTGAATTTTTCAGTCATCTGATTCTACCTTTCCCTTCATTGATATTATTTATTTAATGTGGTATGATATGAAACAATTTCGATTATCTGCAAAGAATAATCTTATATTACACTTTCTACACGCAACACTTTTTGTCCTTTTGTCCCGGTTGTCTATCTCTTCTATAGAATATACAAAAACAGCGAATTCTAAATGTAACGCACCAGAAGAAAAAAAGGCTATGCCTCACTGTCATCGTCTTCAATATCAGATTCTGCTCCTGGTTTAGGAAGCAATGCCAAAAACACAATTCTTTTCTGCTTTTGGCATGAAGTTTTTCTGAAAAATAATAATTTTAAAACCTAAATTTATGACTACAAACGAAGCATAGCGGTAATAAATGCCTATTTTTACATACATTGTGAAAAGAAAGAATTTAAAGTTATCTGGATCATCATGCAAGGTCTTGGCGATGTATCTCCAAGGATACACTGTTTTATACGACAAGATAATTTATTGTATTCTTATAAAACCAACATACAAATGCATTATATGAACGAATGGGTATTCAGATGTAATTCCATAATTTATGTAAGCAGTTCAAGGCAGATTTATTCCAAAAAAATATATTTACTTACCTGGGAAACACATGATTGATCTATTTGAGCAGCCATTTTAATGTCTTATTAGGCCATATTCTTCAGAGAGGGTAGCAAATTCTAGACACTAGCTTAAGAGTGTCACCTAGCCAGGGCTCACGCTCACTAGCAGTTACCATGCATATTTTTCTTGGTGGGAAACTCAAAAGTGTGTGTATCTTATAGGATACATTGCCAATTTAAGGGTTAATTTGTTAAGCTAATGGTAATTAATTGTTCTTTCACACAAGCCGTGTGTAGGATAAGGTTGGAAAGGTAGAATCAGACTGAAAACTTCAATACCATAGCTGGGGTTTGAACCACGTATCTTCAGGCTTCCGAACGGTTACTCTAAATAACCGAGCTACCTTGGCAACATCCCTGCAAGCCATTAAATTCCCCAGCTGACTCGCATTTGTTTGTTGCCATGATAATCGTTTCGATAAACGAGTTTAAAGGAATCTGATGCGTTACATTCACATTCCCTTCTCTACCTACTCTTTTAAACTACTGTTACAAAAGCTTATTGTTCTATCTCCTTCATGTTCATCGGGATAAACGTTTGTAGAAATAATTTAGTTACATATTTCGTTGTAGGTACAAGTGATATGTAGGAGACCGAAGCGGTAGACATATCTTAAAAATACGGGCCGCTATATGCTGTCGTTTAAATTCCGTTCTTTGCATATTCACGAGAAACAAACGAATGACGACTTTAGCATAACGTTTTCACAATTGAAACTAATAAAGAATATCTCGGAAATGGTTAATGCATAAAAACTATTTGACAGATTGTGAGATCTCTATATTTTACTTTCTCTGCTACGTATGGGAAGTAGGAAAAGTATTGCATTCCACACAAGAATTCGATACCGAGATTTCACCGGAAATACACGTTTTGAGGTGTTATTTGTGTGTCTGTGTGTGTGTCTGTGAACAGCATAACTCATAAACGTTTAAGTCTGATAGATACCAAACTTCCTATTTAAGTTCAACTTCTTTCAAACATCTTCCTCCCTCAGACCACGCTTTACATGGAATATTTTCGAAAATTTTGATTTTCTCAAAAATGGTTGTAATATTTTGATTAAACTATCATATCTTTAAGATATTTTCATGACAAATAAAATCTATATCTTGAATTTTCTGGGAATGTCCCCAAATTTCCTCAAATTCTGAATAACTTTCGCATAACTGGTAAATCTGAGAGGTAGACCAAGTTTTACTACACAAAAAATGTTGATCTCGTGAAAACACTCAATTTATGTCATATACATTTTATTGTGTGATGAACCATTTCCAGATATTCCTTGTTATTTGTTTGAATTTTACAATATTTCTGCTTTTCCTCAAATGGTAATTCGTTATTCGTGTTTTTATGTCCTGGACATACAAAGAGAATGGAATGCGCCACATAGCAACCAGCTCTTAAAATATTTGACTATCGCTTAAAGCCTACCATATTTCCCTTGCACCTACAACAAAATTAGCAATTCTGCAGATGTTTATCTCGATTAATATGAACGAAATAGAGAAAAAGCGTTTGTAAAAATAGTTTTACAAGAGTAGAGAAAGTCATATGAGTGCAACACATCGGATTTTTTTGTCCTAAGTATCTGTCCGTTGCTTACGCTTTACCGGTTCTATCTAAGAAAGTATAGACATCTAATTCATGGTGAAGAGAACCTCACGGGTTAACCGCAAAACTCGAGGTAAACAGTATATTTTTCATACAAATAACTTCAACGCAAGATACTTTAATAAAAATCCCTGAACCCATTTTAATAAAGTTAAAAAAAACATATATAAAGGGTAATTTACAATGGGAAGGTTATTTGGGAAACCTTCGCGTTGCATCCCCGGAAGATACTAACAATTACATACCCACTTGGCTGCAATGCTTAGTGTGGCTACTAGAAATAAAAAAATCTGATGTGTTACACTCACATGACTTCCCCTAACCTCCATCGTGTATTAATGGGTATACAAAGTAATCTTACTAAGACTTATTTTGCTTCTACTTTATTTTAATTGAGATAAACCTTTCCGAAAATAGCTTCATTACACATTTCGTTATAGATGTAAAGAGAACAGCGATAGTCAAATTAAGAACTGGACGCCAAATGCCGACCTTAAAATTCCTACTGTTTCCATGCAATCGCGAGAAGCAATTGAAAATCGAAGGACTTTAAAAGAATAGCTAAATATTGAAGAATTAGAACCATTAATAACGGATATCTCGGAAATGGCCAATGCCACAAAAAAACTTACTGGAAATAAATTGCGTGTTTTAAAGATATCTGCATTTCTTGTGTAGTACGTTTTCGTCTATCGCTTAACGTTTACCAGCTATATAAGATTATGCAAAATCGCTTCCAAATAAGAGGGCTTCAAAGCCGATTCTCAGAAGATTCAAGGTATACTTTTTATCTGTCGTGTAAATATTTTTATGATCTTAAATATCTTCATCAAAATTCGTAAGAGCCTGTTTTAGAAAATAAAATTAATTTGAAAATTTTTCCATGTAAAGTGTAGTTTGAGGCGTAGGGATTTTGTTAATCTTCGTGTCGCATCTTTGGAAGGTACTGAATATTTAAGTACCAAAGTGGTCCTCCGCGGTGTAGTGATTACCATGCTAGCCTCTAGTGGACTCAAACCTGGTGGAGGACGATGGATTTTTGGCGTAAAGGTCCTTAGTATGGGAAGGGAAGTAAAGCCGGTAATCCCGTGTCGTAGATTTATGGCACGTAAAAGAACCTCAAGGCTGATGAAGTGGCCTGTGAGAAAAATTACCGGCCTTTCAAGCCCAGTATAGAATAGGACGCTAAGGACCGCAGCAGTTAAAGAGCATGCTGTTCACATACACACACACACACACACACAAACAGACACAGGAGAGAGGCCTTTTTCTAAAAATGTTTCTTATGGATTCAGGAGGCATCAAAACATTTATTTCTGGTGAAATCTCGGTATCGAATTTTTGGGTGCAATGCAATACCTTCTGTACCTACGATAGATAGCAAGATGAAGCCATGAAGAAAATCCGAGTGTTATATTAAATATTATTGGGAATAAATATGCAGTAAGTAGGATTTTTATCAAGTCTGCGAGTTGTATATCTAGGTAATAGGGAGAAGAACTGCGTCAGCCGGTGTTTTATTGCGAGACAGGCGCCGGTGCTCATTCAGCGTGTTTTAACGGTTCCGACGGCCTTTCTCAATGGATTGAGTTATAGCATAAGCAATAATTCTATACATACATCTACCTGCTCCTCTTTTCCGAGAATTTTACGTTTCCTGTTTGCAGAGACTCCTACGCAAGTACTTAAAGATAACTTCTGTCAAATGTTTAAATGGATGCGCTTATTTAACTTACTGGATCAAGTTCCGCCAATTAAGCACCATCCTTCGAACGATTTTTATAATTATTTTTTACACTTCATATACAGGAACAAAAATAAGCTTATTATGTACAACTGGGTTGGAAATACTGAATTTAGAACTATGCCCCTCTTATCGAGGCGGTGCACCGTTCGCAGCTCGAACAATTTGTCTGACCGGACGCGACAAATGTGTTGCCCTAAGTTAATATACACGCAGATTGTTACAGACGGTTTTCGCGTGTTATTTGGATAAGGATTTCAGTTAAACTAATCAAAATCTCGTATTAAACTTAAATTATTGCGTTTATAAACTAGAACATAAAACGTTAGTTATATTTCGGATCACTTTGTTTTCTTGAAAACATTTGTGATTAGCAAATTTTATTCTCAGCATTGTTAACTTCTACCTCCTATAGAAAAACAATTTAAGTACACAAAAGTATTTTTACTTTCTTTCCTTGAATTAAAATTTCCTCAGAAGGTGCCAGGAATATACGGATAGAGGACAGGATTTTCAACATCTTTTATTTTTAGGTATCTATGCTTTTATTGCGAGGGGTGATCAGAAACTAAGGTCACAGGGAGTTTCGTTATAGAGAAGTTTCTAGTGTGCGGTAATTCTAATACACGCGGTTGGCAACTATGCAGAGTTTCAGTCACCCGCCACCTGCAGTGCTAGTTGTAGGAAAACACAAATGGCGACTCGTTTGGAAAACTGGTCTCGCGAAGTACTCCGCTCCGTTATTCGATTTCTGTGGTCAACACATGTAACCGTAGCTGATATTCACCGGCAGTTGTTAGAGGTTTACGAAGAGACTGTAATGTCTCGTCAGCATGTCTCAGTGGTGTTGAAAGTTTGCGGCCGGTAGAGAAAACGTCACCGACGGGGATCGCAGTGGCCGATCCAGCACATCAACATATTTGAACACAACTCACGTGGAGGAGCTGATTCTGGACAACAGGAGGATCCTATATGACGGTAGAGTTGGGAATGTCGTACGGGTGCGTTCGTCACATTCTTCACGTTTATTTTGCAGTAATAGAAAGATTGTTCCCGATAGGGTTCCACACAATCTGTCCAACCAACACAAGGAAAAACGCATGGGGGCAGATCTGCAATTTGTGCAGCGGTTCTTCGCGGAAGGGAATAGTTTTCTTTGCCATATTGTCACGGGTGACGAAACATAGATTCACCACTACACCCCACCAGTAAGCGGTCATCAATGGAGTGGAAACACATCTCCTCTCCAAAAATAAAGGAGTTTAAGGTGAAGCCATCTAACGGGAAGTCGATGGCCATTGTGTTCTGGGGCAGAACGGGTGTCATACTCGTGGAGTTTTTGAAAAGAGGGCACACAGTGCTCGCTGACCAATACTGCGAGACCTTGACACGATTGGGCAAAGCAATCAGGAAAAAACGGCCAAGACTTCTCACCGAGGGCGTCATCTTCCTTCAAGACAACGCGTGACCTCATACAGCCCAGAAGACCACCACGCTGTTGAAGCAGTTTCACTGGGACATCTTCGATCACCCTCCTTACAGCTCGGACTTCGCTCCAAGTGACCTTCATCTTTTTCCTCAATTGAAGGAGCACATAGGAAGCTGACGATTCGCTTCAGACGAGCGGTGAAACACTTCGAGATAACGTGGCTGAACATGCAAAGACAGGAGTTTTACCAGGAGGGAATATTCAAACTACGAAGCGACATGAGCTTAAACCGATATGGCGACTATGTCGAAAAATAACCTAATGTATGTACTGTCAGTTGGCTGTATTGGTTGTATGAAATAAAATGTATACGTTTCACTGCAGGCTTTGTGACCTTAGTTTCTGATCACTCCTGTATCATTGTAATGATAATTATGAGAAAATGAAGCGGTTACAACTGTTTGGAGCGAGCCGCCGTTCGGTGGCCACATGTGAAGGAAAAGCACTCTAGAAAGTAGAAAACGTATCTTGCCTTGCGGTATAGCCATTCTTTTGTTTTAACGCATTGAAAAAATGCATGTGGTTACATCACTATGGATTGAACACCATTAAATTCGTATTCAATTCCAGCACCTACAAGAATGAGACACCAAATATTTCCTCTAGTTCAAACTAGGCTTAGATAGAAAAAAAGCATTATTACTTTCTCTACTACGTATAGTAATTGGGGGAAGTACTGTATTCAACCCAAAAATTCGATACCGAGATTTCAACGGAAATACATGTTTTGAGACCCCCTGTATCCACAAAGAGCATTTTTGGAAACATGTCCGTGTGTGTGTGTCTGTGAACAGCATAACTCAGAAACCAACAGTCGGATAAACACCAAACTTGTTATTTAGGTTCAGTATCTTCCAGAGATGCGACACGAAAGTTTTCAAGAAAATTCCCCCACCCCAGATTACCCTTAAATGGAACATTTTTCGAAAATATTAACTTTCTCAAATACGGCTCTAACGATTTTGATTAAAATATTATATGTTTAAGATATTTTCATGAGAAATGAAATGTATATCTCGAATTTACTGGGAATGTCTCCAAAAGTATACTCCATGTGAACGACTTTTGCATAACTGGTAAACCATAAGGGATAGACAAAATTTTACTACACAAAAAATGTAGATCGCGTTAAAATACACAATTTATAACATATACATTTTTTTGTTGACTGAACCATTTTCGAGATATTGCTTGTTATTCCCTTAAATTTTCCAATACTTATACTTTTTCTCAAATGGGAATTCGTTATTCATTTTTTTTGTCCCGGTAATGCAAAGAGAATGGAATGCGCCACATAGCAAACAGCTCTTAAAATATTTGACTATCGCTTAAAACCTGCCAATTCCCCTTGTATCTACAAGAAAATTAGCAATAAGATTAATATCTCGATATCTCGATTAACTTGAAGCATATGGAGAATAAGCGTTTGTAAAAATAGTTTGTACAAGAGTAGAGAAAGTCATGTGCGTGTAACATATCAGCTCTGATGGTTTTGATTAAAATGACATGTTTGAAACATTGACAATGGAAGTGAAAAGATATGCAGAACTTTCTGTGAACATCTTGTGAATTCTCCTTCGTTCTTATTTAAATTCAGAGAATTTAATATATCTGAGAAGTTAAACATGGCAGAATGTTTCAGGAGAACAGTAAAACTCTTTAAAGTATACAGTTTTGTTTAATAACGTTTTTAGCTTTAGACGCTTGTGAGCTTATTTCCTGATTTGTTTTGAATTTTCGTAAGGTAGCGGATACGGACCTACTTTTAAATTTTTGACTTACATCTAGTCCAATACGCTCCTGCGTAGTGTGTATCTAAACGTTTTGCACAGCATTTTGATAGGAAAAAGACGGAAAGACAATTTTTTAACTCAAAATTTATAGAATAATGTGGCTTTATCCAGTTTCGCAACTGTCACATCTCTCAGTTCTCACTGCACTGTTTTAACTTTCACTGGAAGTTCACTAACGTGAACTAGTTCACTTTCCCCGTCACTTCACTTTCCTTCTTGACGTAGCGGCGCAATGCAATACTTCAAGAGGTTCACTCCCGGGGGAGTCGCACACAAGACTTCTACAATCTCTCGCTCCGCAGTAACACACGCTGCACGTCATAGTAATCGTCACCAACTCGCTCGGAGAACCGCACTTGATGTCGCAGCAGAAACACGCTCAACAACTAGCTTACTTACTCACTGACCGACTAAACTGACTCCTCTCGCGAGAATAAGCAGTGAGAATCTTCCACAGACCATTCTAGAACTATCCTGACACACGTTCTGATGGAGGGGGAGGAAACTTCCAGAAGATTCTGTTTATGCCGGGTGAGCTCGTTGCTTTTCTCTGTTTACATCCGTCTTGGCACCATTCACCTCCCGTAACCTTGAGCCATAGCCGCTGCGTCACAATAGCTACCGGAAAATATGGTAGTGTGACTGTAACACACATACTCAGACAAGTCAAAACCCAAAATATTGAAGGTGCTTAGCGCTTTTACTTTGTCTACTACGTATAGTAAATAGGGGAAGTATTGTATTCCACCCAAAATTAAATTTCGGGATTTCACCGGAAATATATGTTATGAGGTCCCTGAACGCAAAAAAGCATTTCTAGAGAAAGGTTCGTGTAAGTTGCGACTCTGAATAGCACAATTCAAAAACGAAAAGTCGTATAAATACTAAATCTGGTATTTAAGTTCTACACCTTCCAAAATTGCGACACAAAGATTTTCAAGAAAATTCCTCCACCCCAAATTAACTTTCACATGGAAACATTTTCGAATTTTTTTTTGTTTTCTATAAAATTGCTGTACGATTTTGATTAAAATACCATATTTTAAATATATTTACCTGAAAATAAAAACGTACACTACGTGGTAAAATGTATCCGGACACCTGGTTGAAAATACCGTACAAGTTCGTGGCGCCCTCCATCGGTAATGCTGAAAGTCAATATGGTATTGGCCCATCCTTAGCCTTGATGGCAACGTTCACTCTCGCAGGCATACTTTCAATCAGGTGCTGGAAGGTTTCTTCGGGAATGGCAGCTCATTCTTCACGGAGTGCGGTACTGAGGATGGGTATCGATGTAGGTCGGTGAGGCCTGGCACGAAGTCGGTGTTCAAAAACATTCCAAAGGTGTTCTATAGGATTCAATTGAGGACTCTGTGCAGGCTAGTCCATTACAGGGATGTTATTGTCGTGTAACCACTCCGCCACACCCCGTGCAGTATGAACAGGTGCTCGATCGTGTTGAAAGATGCAATCCTCGAATTGCTCTTCAACAGTGGGAAACAAGAAGGTACTTAAAATATCAATGTAGGTCTGCACTGTGATCGTGCCACGCAAAACAACAAGGGGTGCAAGCGCCCTCCAGGAAAAACACGACCACACCATAACACCACCACCTCCGAATTTCAATGTTGGCACTACACACGCTGGCAGATGACGTTCACCGGGCATTCGCTATATCCACACCCTGACTCGGATGGTCACATTGTGTACCGTGATTCGTCACTCCACACAACGTTTTGCCACTGTTCAATTGTGTAATGTTGACGCTCCTTACACCAAGCGAGGCGTCGTTTGGCATTTTCCTGCGTGATGCGTGCCTTATGAGCAGCCGCTCGACCATGGAATCCAAGGATTCTCACCTCACGCCTAACTGTCATAGTACTTGGAATGAATCGTGATGCAGTTTGGAATTACTGTATGATGGTCTGGATAGATGTCCGCCTATTACTCTATACGCCCCTCTTCAAATGTCGGTGGTCTCTGTCAGTCAACAGACGAGGTCGACCTGTACGCTTTTGTGCTGTAAATGTCCCTTCACGTTTCCACTTCACTATCACATCAGAAACAGTGGACCTAGGGAGGTTTAGGAGTGTGGAAATCTGGCGTACAGACTTCTGACACAAGTGACATCCAATTACCTGACCTCGTTCGAAGTCCGTGAGTTCCACGGAGCGTCCCATTCTGCTGTTTCACGATGTCTAATGACTACTGAGGTCGCGGATAATGAGTACCAGACAGTAGGCGGCAGCACAATGCACCTAAGATGAAAAACGTATGTTTGTGGGGGTGTCCGAATATTTTTGATCACATAGTGTATGTCTTGAATTTTCTGGGAATAGCCTGTGAAGTCCTCTTCATTCGGAAGGAATTTTGTATAATCTTGTATAACTGGTGTTTAAGCGACACATGTACTACTCAAAGAAAGTAGAGTTCTTTAAAGCACACGCTTTATTACAAATAACTGTTTGTGTGTCATCAACCATTTCCCAGATATCCATTATTAATGGTTTATATTGTTTAATACTTTTATCGGTCTTTCCAATTTCTGTAAATTTTCATGTGTATCTCATGATGTCGTGAAAGGGCATGCAATTTTAAGGCCAGCATATTGCGTCCAGTTTTTAAACACTTGACTATCGTTGTTCCCTTTTGATCTATAACGAAATGTGTAATGCAGCTTGTTGAGGTTTATCTCGATTAAAATGAAGTATATAGAAAAATAAAGTTTTGTAAGAATAGTTTGTATACCTACTAATAAGGGATAGAGGTTAGAGAAAATAATGTGAATGTAACACATTATTTTTTTCTTTTTTTTTATCTTTCACTCAGAACAATCTTGTACTTTTCCGTTTACCACTTCTCAAGTTTTACATTCTCTACTACGTATAGTAAGTAGGGGAAGTATTGTATTCCACTCAAAAATTCGATACCGAGATTTCACCGGAAATATATGTTTTGAGACCCCCTGAATCCAAAAAAGTCATTTTTGGAAACATGTCCGTGTGTGTGTCTGTGAACAGAATGATTCAGAAACGAACAGTCTGATAACACCAAACTTGGAATTTAGGTTCAGAATCTTCCAGAGATGCGACAGAAGGTTTTCAAGAAAATCCCCCCACTCCAGGTTACCCTTTACATGGAACATTTTTCGAAAATTTTAATTTTCTCAAAAATGGCTCTAGCGATTTTGATTAAAACATCATATGTTTAAGATCTTTTCATGACAAATAAAATGTATATCTTGAATTTCCTGGGAATGTCTCCAAAAGTATTCTTCATTGTGAACGACTTTTGCATAACTGGTAAACCATAAAAGATAACAACATTTTACTACACAATAAATGTAGATCGCGTTAAAATACACAATTTATGTCATATACATTTTTTTGTTGTTGAGTGAACCATTTTCGAGATATTGCTTGTTATGCCCTTAAATTATTCAATATTTATTTTCTCAAATGGGAATTCATCATTCATTTTTTTGTCTTGGATATGCAAAGAGTATTAATCTGTGGCAAAGAGAATGGTGCTGCACCTAGCAACCATCTACTAAGATATATGTCGATGCTTAAAGGTTGCTGTATTTCTATATTGCCCTTGCAAATACAAAACAAGGGGAACATAGTATGCCTTAAGCGATAGCCAAATATTTTTAGAACTGGTCCCTATGTGTAAAATGTAATTCTTTTTGCATGCCAAAAGATCGTTTCTTCAAATGTTTATCTGGATTAATATGAAATAGATGGAGAATAAGTGTTTGTAACAATAGTTTGTACAAGTGTAGAGAAAGTCATGTGAGTGTAACACATCAGCTTTTTTCATCAATGTAGGTATGGATTGCAAAGGCTTTGTACACACAAACTATTTCCTTTTCTCTGATCTACAGGTGGTGAGGGTACCTGTCATCCTTCGCTAGCTGTTTACTTCGTGACCTACGTCAAGAACTATTCACCTCAGTGTTGATATAATGACCCATTATACCATAGCCTTTAACTCGATAACAGAGGCCTTGCTCGTCACAGCTATTTCAGCGCTAATTATATATAAAATTATATCATTACTTGTAATATAATCGCTCCACACTTAGAAGCAAACATGATGTAAACACATGACGTCATTAAGTAGCCCGGGATACGCTGGAGACCAAACATATGTACCTTAAATACGCGTGATTATCAGTGGATTTTTAAGAAATATGTTAATTATATCAGTTAAAATGAAATAATAAATAATATGAACAGTAAAACTAGGGAAGGTTCGGTGCCTCTCACCCCTCTTCTGCTTTCATTCGATAACAACGAGTAATCAGTGGGACGATTAACAAGGTTGCTTTTTCAAGTGCTGTTGGCTTGGTAAGTGACAATAGAGGTGAAATAGAGAAGCATTTTGAAGGCAAGCTGTTAAAAGCGGCAAGGAACTAATCGTGTTGAGGGTTTTTAACAAATTAATACAGGAGATACCAACTGTCGTTACGAATAACATTCTTAAATTAACCAGTGTTTCCGAGTGGAGTGCGTATGAGTGAAAAGAACACTGTCAATGCCAAGAAAGAAAAAAAAACGCCAGAATCAGAAAAAGCACATGAGTTTACCAAAAGTTCTATTCATAGGAAAGTACACCAGTTTTTATTGAAGAACAGCCAGCGTCAGACAAAAACTTAAATTGTGTGAATAATGATCCTTCACCTTTCATAAATCATTGCTAGAAATCAGATTTAGGTTTGTGAAGAAAAATAAAGTTAATATAATTAGTTATTGACAGAGAGGATATTGTGTGACGAAGACGCAGATATTACACCCCTCCCGATAGTGATGCAACTGGAGACTTACGTGAGTTTTATTTTAATTTTATGTATTTAATTGCGACTCAAGTTTTATTTTGGCGTTTATTACTATTATTCGAATAGTGCACAGTTATATTGCATTATAAGCATGTGACATGAGTCCCATGTGACTTTTGCTTATGACTGTTCCTCGCAGTTGATACGAACACAAGGTTAATGCGGAAGGATACAAAATGTTTTGTTTACATAAAGTCTGGTTCTAAAGCTAGATGGACTATTAAAGAGTGGTTCTAAATTAGCATGCTGAAATAGTCTCGTTTTCCATATATCTTCACAACTGGCGTAAACAACGAAATTAGGGTCAAAAAAGAAGTGTAACCAAAATGTAACACAGTGTTTCCCTGAACAATTGGCGGCAGTAAAATAAATGAGCGGCGACAAAGAAAGAGGTAACCCGCTCTCCCTTTCCGGCTCTTAAAGTAATCACCGTCATCGAGTTCAAGAACCACGGATGTAATATCAATTATACTTCTAAGGGAGCATTTCACACCTGCAGATCGTTTTACTGCTACTGTAAGGACGCATTAACGTGTCTGTTCAAATGAGAGGATGGAAATAACAGTCGCAGTTTAACCAACATTCAAGCCATGACAGAGCAACTCAGATCCAACACAGCCCGTAAAATTCACAGCATCATTCTGAAGCCGGAATTATAAAGGCAATAATTATCATAATATTCTAAGAAGGATAGTGATATAAAATAAGTAATAATGAATATAAAATCAGTGTATGTATAAAAAGGAGAAGCATTGTGAAAATTGTTGATTTTAAAAGCGACAGAAAGAACAGACAGGCACAGTTTTGTTAATTAGGGACCAGCCTCAGGTAGAAAGGGTAAATACCACTGAAGCAAGTTTTCCCTGGTAAACAGCCGAGTACAGCTGCACTTAGGAGAGGAGTTTGAGGGGAGAGAGGGGAAGTTTAGGCGTTGGTTTTCACTGTATTAGCGTGGGTAAATTCAGTCTGTCCTGAGTACTTGGCGAGGACGGGACAACATTCTCGTCGTGTGGAGAACATTGGCGGCGAACATGCTAGAGGGAAGAACGCTTAGCCGTAGTTAATATTCTTCGGTCTTGGTAAAGACAATGTAACTTCGTATGTATTTAATAGTGATCGGCAAACCTAAAGTATTATTTTAAATAGTGAATAAAAGTGTTCCAAGACAGCGTTTGTGTGTTTCTCTGTACACACCCACGCATACCCTGAGGTTAAGATTTCATGCTGGAGCAGCCGTGGCAAAAGAAGAACCAACTGGGAGGAGACAAGCAGCAACCGTGAGGCAAAGGTAGTGCTTCAGTGTTGGAGGCGTAGTGTGGCTGCGTCATATTGCGCCTAAACTGGAGAGAAAGAATTACCTGCGTCAATTCTCTCAATATGTTTCAACTAGGCATGTCAATAAAGATCGCTGAAATCGAGATTTATGACACAGAACATTTTCAAGGTATACAGGCTGGCCATTTTGATAATGTGTGTTTCTGGGCAAGGAAAAAATATATTTATTAAATACCAAGTGTAACATTCATTCATTCATTATCTGTTTACCCTCCTCTTATGTAGGACTTACACCCCCCAGGTCTTACAAGCGGGTGCCTGGGGTCAGAGGCCCGTCGAGGAGCAGACACTCATGGATCAGACAGAACATCCAGGATGGGTGATGAGCCCGATGCCTGGTATGGGATGAAGGAAGTAGATGAAACGAAATGTTGGTGAAATGGATGAAAGGAAAGGTGATGATGGAGCAGTTGGTGGAATGAATGGCGGGGAAAACCGGAGAACCCGGAGAAAACCCGCCCAGACGCCGCTTCGTCCACCACAAATCCCACATGTCAAGTGTAACACATTACCAAAATAACGCACTTTATGGAGATAAACTTGTGATATGACTAGCAGCTTCATCCTGTTGCATCCACATGTCTCTAAAACCGAGCCGTCTCATTTCAGAGTCACTCTTCGACAACAATTTCCTGGACTCCTCATTTCTAAATTCAGCGATATCCTTAGCCATCGAGGTCCACGGATCTAACCCTATGGGAAAAGATTACATGACAAGACCCCCATTCAACGGAAGAGCTGAAAGAAAATATCCAAAAGGAGGTAAAAGCCTTTCCAACCGAAGTGCTGCAACTATCCATTTTTACTTTCTTAACTACGTATAGTAAGTAGGGGAAGTATTGTATTCATCCCAAAAATTCGATACCGAGATTTCACCGGAAATACATGTTTTGAGACCCCTGAATAAAAAAAAACATTTTTGGAAACATGTCCGTGTGTGTGTGTGTCTGTCTGTGTGTCTGTGTGTGTCTGTCTGTGAATAGCATAACTCAGAAACGAACAGTCCGATAAACACCAAACTTGGTATTTAGGTTCAGTATCTTCCAGAAAAGCGAGACGAAGGTTTTCAAGAAAATCCCCCCACCCCAGAATACCCTTTACATGGAAGATTTTTCGAAAATTTTAATTTTCTAAAAAATGACTAATGATTTTGATTAAAATATCATATGTTTAAGATATTTTCATGACAAATGAAATGTATATCTTGAATTTTCTGGGAATGTCTCCAAAAGTATTCTCCATTGTGAACAACGTTTGCATAACTGATAAACCATAAGAGATAGACAAACGCTTACTACACAAAAAATGTAGATCGCGTTAAAATACACAATTTATGTCATATACATTTTTTTGTTGAGTGAACCATTTTCGAGATATTGCTTGTTATTCCCTTAAATGTTCAATACTTATTTTCTAAAATGGGAATTCTTATTCATTTTTTTTGTCTTTGATATGCAAAGAGTATTAATCTGTGGCAAAGGGAATGGTGCTGCACCTAGCAACCAGCTATTAAGAGATATGTATGTGCTTAAAGGCTACTGCATTTCTATATTGCCCTTGTAAATATATATTCCCCTTACATCTACAAGAAAATTAGCAATAAGATAGAGTCTGCAAATGTTTATCTCGATTAACATGAAGTAGATGGAGAATAAGCGTT
The DNA here is from genome assembly GCA_030765065.1 of Deroplatys truncata. Lineage (NCBI taxonomy): Eukaryota > Metazoa > Arthropoda > Insecta > Mantodea > Mantidae > Deroplatys > Deroplatys truncata. The sequence goes on along the minus strand of CM060984.1, from coordinate 64,636,815 downwards.
TGTAAAAATAGTTTGTACAAGAGTAGAGAAGGTCATGTGAGTGTAACACATCAGATTTTTTTATGCGTTACACTTAGTATTTAATAAATATGTTTTTTCCTTGCCCAGAAATACACATTGCAGATGTGTCCCTCAATATGGCCCACCCTTGATCACGCTCAAACCAATGACTTGAATATGTCAGAGTCATAATCTGTCACATATTTGACCAATTTTCCGACATTATATAACGTGGATCGTGTGAGTTATGGCGGCAGCTAGGATTAAATTATTCACACCAAATATAGTAAATAACAGTTTATTATAGAAAATCTCTTATATGTTTAACAGTTATAGGTATAAAGTTTCAGTACAGCTTGCAGTATCTTTAAGCATTTAAGAATCCCAAGGTACAAGACTATCGTGTATTCTCTTTCACCATTCTTTGCAGCATTTAATATGCTTTACAATGTCACAAGTATTTTATGTGCTGCTATTGCAAAATGCAATATAAATACAAAACACGAATAAAGAATGCTTCTCCCGCGAGTTTAATTTTGAAGACCAAGGGTAAGAAGATAAATTTTGAATCGCTTACCAAAGTGATATAGCCGAAACACTACCCTTGGTAACCTCAAGTCGAAATCCGCTGAAGCCAAAGCAGAGCTAAGTGCTCTGGCGATCTGCTCCCTCTGTCCCTCGTGCATGATCGACTTCTCCTCTTGGTCGGGAGCTTCCCATTCCTCCTCACGTCTAGGAAGCACTGCGATCAGCGACGCGGACAATCAGCCAATTTAGCACTGGATGACTATTTCGTCATTCATCCAGCCTACGTCGGATATGACGACATCCTTGTGGAACATTGCTGAGTGCTCCTGAGCAGGCGACGTGTCCCACGACGAGGGAGGGGAGTGAAAACGGCTGAAATATAACAAAGCCTTGTACTTTGGTAGAGGTAGAGGTGACTCAACGTGGTGGACACCTCACGCTCCGTGACCTGCACAGATCTATTGCGGCTACCACCCCCAGGAGGCACGGATGAGGTGAAGGAACCACAGGAGGCTACTGGAGCCGCCGAGAGAGGGTGATGAACCACCCATCAATCAAGCAGCCCTCTGATGTCCACGTGGAATACTCTTTTCATTAAGCATGCATCCGCGCCATTTGTCCGGCACCGCCATACACCACGAAACCTAGAAGCATGTCTGCAAAAGAGAAGAAACGGAATGAAAGGGAAATGATGGAAAGGAAATCATGGTAGAGAAGAAACCCTCACAATAGTCACCTGCGGAAGAGAAAACGAAAAACCCGTGGGTCAGAATGGGCAGTCTCCGCCTCTCGAATGCGAGTATTGCTCTCATCCACTTTGTTGTGATCAAAAATAAGCTAAATGAATTTGCTCTTGGTCCTATTATTGTCTGGGATATTTTATTATCTGCAATAAACGTAGAAAATGGTGGAGGGACATATGATGTACAGATATATGTATTTGTATAGGCTATACATAGTCTTTCATAGGTAAGGAGTAATGCACATAAACTAAAATTAACTCTGGTTTTAAAAAGTGCTCGGGCACATCAAATTTAGTATCGCCAAAAAAACTTTTACAAAAAGAACATTTTCAGCCATTATTGTACAGGTGTGACATCTTCGACAAAAATGTTAAACGCCAACATATGTAACAAAACATATCGCTTGTTGAATGATGATATTAATAACTGTATGTTTATAACATGAATGAACATTTATATTTCAATAGGACAGGACTAGAAGTGGAAGGGGACTTAGCACCTCGACCTACACAGATGTTTTGTATATAGGTCCCTGACGGGGCGCCCCCGGGGGGGAGGGAGGGAGGACGTGAGAAGAGATAGAGGGCGGCCGGACCAGGAGGCACAACAGGCAGAGGACAGGTGATTTGAACTGCCAGAGTGGTAGCTGGTGCAGCCGCTCCGCCTCACCTGTGGGCTTACACATCCCCTGGGGGTCCCGGGACCCGGAGACCACTAGCAGACCGGAGGATGAAGGTTTACTCAGAGCATACTTTTCCCCTGCCATGCATACGACGAGATCTCCCGCCGACACTTGCCACCCTAAAAGAGGTCAAGGAGATGAAAGGTGAAGTGAAATGAGAATGGAGATGAAACGGAGGGACAGGATATTCGGTCGCGGGAATTGAACCCTGGACTTCCCGAATGCAGACCACAGACCTTACCCCTCAGCCATCCCGTTCGGTATATATTTCAATAAGGAACATGTCGAATATACCACAGGTGTTTAATAGCCTAAGGCATAGCGTACTGAGAAACACTTAGGAAGAGGTTTGCTTCATAACGCCGAACAAAGGGGAATTAAAACTCTTTAGAAGTCTTTGTTCACCTGAACGGAATCTGAGTTGAATCAGCGTGAAGGACTTAAGCGAACAGAGACGAAGCTAGTAAAATAATGCGATAGCACCTACCACGCCAAGAATGTGATTGGAGGATACACGGGGAAATAAAAATTCTGAGGGCAAATCAGAAACTTAGAATAACTTCCATCAATGAGATTATTAAGGAAGCCCGATGATAGTGCAAAAATTGTAGGCGTGGTTGGAGTGAAAAACCGCGTGCAGACCTCGGAGCGATACTGTAAACAAACGGTGAACACATACTGTCTAAACACTCTGACACTGAAAACAATATGAACACATGCTTTGAACATACACTGAATAAACTGAACACGTATTGCAAATATATCGGAAATTCTTACTTAAAACCCTCATAGAAAAACACTGCACAAAATGTTCATTTAGTAAGGTACATAATCGTAAATGGGATTCTTGATACCGCGAATAGTAAACTCGCGATGTGTATATGGTTACTAAACTCAGATGGTGAATTGTAACATATACAAACTTTCAAAGGATGCTACGTTATTACGAGGGCTAATCAACAAAGACTGAGACTGAATTTTCCTGTAGCTTCCGTGATAGTTTCGTATCTGTAACATAAATATTTGAAAATAGCGGGTTTTTATGTATAATGTTAGTAGGCGATGGCACTCTTGTATTGGTAGGTTGGTAATAATGCTCTATTTTTTAGTCCCTACGTGCATTTTGCATACCAGACAATGGAGGTGACGCGAGAGGAGCAGCACAGCGCAATCAAATTCTGTTTTCGTTTAAACCATATAGCCACCGAAACTTATGAAAAGCTGAAGGAAGCATGCAGTGAAGATGCACTCCTCGTGCAACAGTGTTTAGGTGGTTCAAGGACTTCAAAGAAGGCCGACTTGTAAGTGTTAAGCAAGGTGGGTCTGGTGTTTCGGCTTCTGCTGTGACTGAAGTCAACATCAACACAGCTGCTGTGATTGTCCGAGAGGATCGGCGTATAACATTACGTAACCTCAGTGAAGTGTTGAGAATTTCATATGGCAGTATGATTACAATTATGCACGACCATCTCCATATGACCCGAGTTTGTGCTCGTTGGGTGCCACGTCTGTTGACTCCCGAACAAAAGGCTGTGCGAATGGAGACAAGCTGTGAGGTGCTGCGTCTCTTTGCTGATGGAGGGGATGCATTTTTTAAATCGATTATCACCGGTAATGAGTCATTGCTGCATCATTATGATCCTGAAGGAAAACAAGCCAGAACAGTGTGGAAATCGCCAGGTTCTCCAACACCAAAACAGGCAAAAGTTGTTCCATCTGCAGGGAAAGTGATGGTGATCACATTTTTTGACTGTAATGGAATGATTTACCAGCATGCAGTTCCCCCTCACACTACCGTTACAGCAGCATACTATACGTCAGTATTGGCTACACTGAGAAAGCACATTGCAAAGAAACGACCAGAGCTTTCTCGGACTGGGTGGCAACTTCATCATGACAATGCACGGCCTCACGTCGCAAATCAATTCATGCAGTTTCTGGCTCTATTCAACATTACCTGTGTACCACATCCGCCTTATAGCCCCGATCTTGCACCCTGTGACTTTTTTTTATTCCCATCACTAAAGGCAAAGCTTAGGGGTATTCGATTTGAGAACTCTGAAGCAGTGCTCAAGAAAAGTGAGGCGATTCTCAAGGACCTGACAAAGAATGGTCTGCAGCACGTGTTCAAGGACTGACAGAGACGGTATAAAAAGTGCATTGAAGTAGGAGGGAACTACTTTGAAAAAGATCATTTAAACATTGAATTGCAGTAATAAATATCTGTGAAAAAAAATCAGTCTCAGTCTTTGTTGATCAGCCCTCGTAAATTCTAAAAGAAACACAATTGGTAATATTTCAAAACCAATTACTCATCAAAACCCATGTTGAGATACCAAGAATCAAAGCCAAGGCAAGTGAGGTAAATTGGTCATTAATAACGATTCACATAACACTAAAGTCCCGCTGCACACATTATTTGTTTTCTTTTTTCCAGTGCAGGCTGGTTATCTTTTTACTTGCATGAACAATAAATAATTATTTTATACAAAAGTAAAGAGGCCTAGTCCACTTTGGCCCAAGCGTTTTTCGTGGTTTCCCGGAATCATCAGCGACTGCTGGGTGGTTCACCTTCTATCATGACTCTCCTTCCTCTCATCTCCTGTACCCATCATCTTCCTTCTCATCTGATTCAGGATTTTAGGACCAGGCGACGGTGTTTGGTGGGTTGCGGCTGGGCGGTGGCTTCTTGCTTGGCGTCGCTGAGGTGCAGCTCAGTTAGGTCTCTCCTCAGCGTGGAGCTCCGCTCCGGGGGACCCTGGCTTGTGGGTGTCGGTGCGGTTTATATGGAAACATTAGGGACCCCGTCCATACTTGCGCCCGTCGGCAACCATATGTGGTCGCCCTTCGGGTCTCTCCCCTCATCCCAGGGGTCACGTTGGCAGCACAAAGGACCGACTCGTACGGTGCTCTGCTCCGGTTCCGTGGGGTCTCCGTGATACGTACCTTTACCTTTTTTTTAAGGCCAGATCTGTTGTTTCTCTGTATCTTCCAACCTCTGTCTCGCTTCTTTCCAAACCCACTTAATAGCGAAATATCCTCCATATCATTCTCTTACAGCTCTTTCCAACTTTCCACCTTCATACCAACTCTTTCTTTGTAACTTTAGGCATTTTTAATTTCTTTGTTAATAAAGTAACTATGGAAAGTACTGCATTTTTGGAAAAAGGTCCGTGTGTCTGTATATGTCTGTGAACACCATTACTAAAAAACGGAAGGACGATTAATTACCAAACTTGTTATATATTTAAGTTCAGGATGTTCAGAGGATGCATCAAAATGATTTTCAAGAATATCCTCCCCACCCCAAACCACCCTTTACATGAGAAATTTTTCAAAAGTGTTGATTATCTTAAAAATGGCTCTAATGATTTTGATTAAAATATTATATATTTTAGGATATTTTCAAGACAAATGAAATATATATTTTGAATTTTCTAGACAAAGCCTCTGAATTCCTCTCATTCTTAAAGTCTTTAGCATAAGGTTTACCGCAAGTGGTAGGCAAAATCTTGTTACACAAAATATGCAGATCTTGTTAAAGCATACAATTTTACAATTATTTATTTATTTTTCTATTTTATTTATTGTGGAGTTAGCCGCTTCCGAGATATTCCCCGTTATTGAGTTAAATTTTAAAGTACTTATACTCTTCTGAAATATGAAGTCATTATTCGTCTTTTATCCTCTTGGTCCTGCAAAAGCAACGGAATTTCCAAATTCTGTCACATAGCGACTAGCTCTTAAAAGATTTAACTATCGCTTAAGCCTACTGTATTCATTTGTTTACGTTGTAACTTCAAGGAAATATGTAATAAAACCATGTTTATCTTGATTAACATGAAGTAGATAGAAGAATAAGCTTTTGTAAGAATAGTTCGTTGAAGTATGGGTAGTGAAAATCATGTGAAATGTGACACATCTGATTTTTAATATGTTACCGTCATCCAAGTTTTATCTGTAGCGGTATGTCAATATTCTCTGTGCTAATATACTTTTTCTACCTTCCCTTCCAGGTTCTGCCAGTTCTATTCCCCTCAGTGAACTCTTAGGTAATTCCAAAACTTCTCTGTAGAACCTTCTACGTACCATATCAATCTTTAACCAAGCCTTGGACCCTCCCCAAATTCCTGCTCCATACAGCATATTTGATTCAAATTTATATAGTCTTTCATCCTCAACGTGTATATTTTATTCAAACAACTCACAGCTTTCATAGTTACTTTTTCCTTTCGTTTGTACACAATTAGTCTGCACCTCCGACCATTAATAACTTGACAATCTTACCACCCCCAGGGAATTCACTTCTTTCACTCCTCTGTTTAAACACTACTTATAATCCCTCTCATATTTTCCTAGTTTTGATTCCCTTTGTACTTTCTCTACTACCCAAAAATTCGATACCGAGATTTTGAGACCCCCCTGAATGCAAAAAATCTGATGTGTTACACTCACATGACTTTCTCTACTCTTGTACAAACTATTTTTACAAATGCTTATTCTCCATATGCTTCATGTTAATGGAGATATCGAGATGTCAATCTTATTGCTAATTTTCCTGTAGATGCAAGGGGAATATGGTAGCTTATAAGCGATAGTCAAATATTTTAACGCTGGTTGCTATGTGGCGCATTTCATTCTCTTTGCATGTCCAAGACATAAAAAAAAAATCTGATGTGGTACACTCACATGACTTTCTCTACTCTTGTACAATCTATTTTTACAAACGCCTATTCTCCATATGCTTTATGTTAATCGAGATATCAAGATGTCAATCTTATTTGTAATTTTCATGTAGATGCAAGGGGAATATGGTAGCTTTTAAGCGATGGTCAAATATTTTAACGCTGGTTGCTATGTGGCGCATTCCATTCTCTTTGCAAGTCCAGGACATAAAAAAATGAATAACGAATTTGAGAAAAAGTATAAGTATTGGAAAATTTAAGGGAATAACAAGCAATATCTCGAAAACGGTTCACTCAACAAAAGAAATGTATATAACATAAGTTGTGTATTTTAACGAGATCAACATTTTTTGTGTAGTAAAATTTTGTCTATCTCTTATGGTTTACCAGTTATGCAAAAGTCGTTCACAATGAAGAATACTTTTGGAGACATTCCCAGAAAATTCGAGATATACATTTCATTTCTCATGGCATTATCTTAAACATATGATATTTTAAACAAAATCGTTAGAGCCATTTTTGAGAAAATTAAAATTTTCGAAAAATGTTCCATGTAAAGGGTAGTCTGGGGTGGGGGGATTTTCTTGAAAACCTTCGTGTCGCATCTCTGGAAGATACTGAACCTAAATACCAAGTTTGGTGTTTATCCGACTGTTCGTTTTTGAGTTATGCTGTTCACACACACACAGACACACACACACACAGACACACAGACACACACACGGACATGTTTCCAAAAATGCTTTTTTTGGATTCAGGAGGTCTCAAAACATGTATTTCCGGTGAAATCTCGGTATCGAATTTTTGGGTGGAATGCAATACTTCCCCTACTTACTATACGTAGTAGAGAAAGTAATAAATAACGAATTTGAGAAAAAGTATAAGTATTGGAAAATATAAGGGAATAACAAGCAATATCTCGAAAACGGTTCACTCAACAAAAAAAATGTATAGAGACAGATAGAGAAAAGAAAGAGACGGAGATGTTGAATCCGCTTCCCAACGCGACATGTTTGCGCGTAAGCGCAAAACTTTGGAGTAGAATATTCTCATACATGTTAAGGTAACGCGGTGTGAGGACCAATTAGAAACTTCGTTACATTTTGAAGCGCAGAGGTAAGCGTCACTAGGCTCAAATATATAAAGGGAAACAAAGTCCCAGATTTTCACTCTCTTCCAGAATTGCGGCGACACAAAGTGCTACGCTCTTGACGACAGATGCACGTGGTCTTGTTGCTTGGGAGTAGTCATGGGAGGGGCATAGCATCCCTGCTCAAACGGGACTTGGGGTGTGATTATGATGTAGTAGGCATAGTTAAACCCAGTGCTGCGCTCTCTGATGTCACTGAAGACCTGGTAAAGCTAACTGCAGGTTTTACCAAGAGGGATCATGTAGTGATAGTGGGTGGGCCAGGGAATAGCCTGGATAGAAATAGTAGCTATATTATTGAAAAGGATCTGTGTGACATCAGTGAGACCAGCAGCCATACTAATGTGAAGGTAGTGGGACTTTTACATAGACATGACAAGCCTCAGCTTCATTGGAGGGTGAGGGATATGAAACTGAGACTTGAGCGTGCCTTGTTAAGACCTGATGCATCTCATATGTGTATGATAGATGTCGACGGTATAGGCAGGAATGGTTATACCTCTCATGGCCTACACCTAAATTCTAGAGGCAAAGAGAAGCTTTCTCTTCTTATTGCTGACAGAATTAAGGATAAAATTCCTGTTGTCACTAGTAGGAGGTCTTTTTTAGGTTAAGTATGTCCCATAGTCAACATTATCATCGACACTTAAAGCAAATTGAGATAACCATCCCAAATACCTCTGTATCCACAAGTAACTATAGAAATAATGCTTCTGACATCAATAGTAATAATGATAATAATAAAAATAAAAACTGCCTGTCTGTATTTCATCAGAATATAAGAGGCTTAAGAAACAAACTAGATGAACTTACTATTAGTCTTAATACTGAAAACTCACTGCCACACATTTTATGTTATCCGAACACCACTTGACACATCAGGAATTTCAGCCAATTTTACTGCATGAGTACTCTTTAGCAGCAGAGTTTTCAAGAAAAATCTTACATAAAGGTGGGGTTTGTATATATGTCAGAAATGATGTGACATAAAGTTTTGGATTTATCCAAGTTTTGTAGTGAACAAAACCTTGAACTCTGTGCAGTTCAGTTAAATGAAGGTAAATTGAATTTAACTATAGTAGCCCTTTATCGATCTCCCTTAGGCAATTTTGAAATATTCAGAAAGCAACTTGAACATCTTCTAAAATTTTTATTCAAACCAAAAAGAGAATTAATCATATGTGGTGATATAAATGTTGATTATTTGAAACCTAGTCCTCAAAGGGAACAACTCAGCACTTTACTTACAACATACCACATGACACATACAGTAAACTTTCCAACAAGAATCCAAAACAGCTCTACAGCTATAGATAATATATTTGTAAACTCAGATAGCATTAATGTTTGCAATATCTAATCAAAATCTAATGGCCTGTCGGATCACGATGCACAAGTTCTACACATTAAAAAGTTAAATTTAAAATCCAAACCTAAATATACTTATCAGAAATCTAGGGAAATAAATGAAAATACTCTGAGTGAGTTTAGCAAAATACTTGAACTTGAGTCATGGAATCAAACTTACCAAACGAATGGAACCAATAATAAATATAACATCTTTCTTCAGTGTTTCAAAACCCACTTTGACGCTTGCTTCCCGGTCAAGTTAAACAAAATATCTAACTTCAAAAGACAGAATGCCTGGATCACTTTAGGAATTAGGACGTCATGTAGACGTAAAAGAGAATTATATGAGCAAGTAAGTATTAGTAATAATATAGATTTAAAACACTACTTCAAAAAATATTGTAAGCTTCTAAAGAGGGTAATAAAAGCGGCTAGAATATTGCATTTCAATAAACAGATTCAACTCCCTGACAATAAAATAAAGACTACTTGGAATATAATAAAAAGAGAAGCCGGTAAATCCTCATTACAAAATGACTTAATTACACTAAACATTGATAATCAAGAAATCAGTAAACCTCATGAAATTGCAGAAATATTTAACAAATTCTTTTTGGATGTAACAAACAAAATGAGTATTAATTTTGGAAGTAAAGAGGCAGCTTTGGAATTTCTAAGATCAAATTTCACTAATGAAGTGCCTGAATTTAAAGTTAGGCTGACAACGCCTTATGAAATAAACAAAATTATTAACTCCTTCAAAACAAAAAACTCTTCCGTTTATGATGAAATAACAATAAAAGTCTTAAAAGCATGCTCATCTCAAATTTCCAGTCCCCTTAGTTATTTGTGCAATGAGTCACTAAGGTCAGGAATTTTCCCTGACAGAATGAAATTTTCCATTGTTAAACTACTTTTCAAAAAAGGCGAACGCAATAATGTTTCAAATTATAGACCAATATCTCTCTTGCCAATTTTCTCAAAGGTTCTTGAAAAGGTGATGTTTAATAGACCTTATAAATACCTTGAATGTAACAACATACTTGTCAGGGATCAGTTCGGGTTCAGAAAAGGAATGTCGACCAATAATGCAACTTATAAACTTACTCATGAAGTGTTAACTGCATTAAACAAAAAAATGCATGTAGGTGGGATTTTTTGTGACTTAGCAAAGGCATTTGACTGTGTTAATCATGATATTCTGATAGCAAAATTGAAATTCTATGGACTAAAAAAGGAAACTCTAAGTTGGTTCGTATCATATCTAAATGAAAGAAAACAAAGTGTTGAAGTTGTCAATGATGTTGAATTTGGAAAACATACATCAAAATGGAAAACAGTAACACATGGAGTGCCCCAAGGTTCAGTCCTAGGACCTTTATTATTCTTGATCTATATAAATGACCTATCACTTTATATAAAGGATATTGCAAGTATAATTCTGTTTGCTGATGACACAAGTGTTCTGGTGACTAGTAAAAACTTGAATGAGTGTGTAATTAAATTGAATTATGTTTTGAACTGTATGTCACACTGGTTTAAAGCTAACAAATTATCTGTAAATCTAGACAAAACAAAAGTTGTTAAATTTATAACCCATCGATCACTACACACTCCAATAGAAATTGGGATTAATGACATGTCACTAGAACAAATAGACAACATTAAATTGCTGGGCCTCCAAGTAGACAGATATTTAGATTGGAAAGTTCACATTACGTATATCATACCCAAACTCAGTTCTGCATGTTATGCTATCCGAGCATTGGTAAATGTCAGTTCTATAGATACACTTAAATTAGTATACTATGTATATTTTAACTCTATCATTGAATATGGAATATTATTTTGGGGAAATTCGGCAGAAAGTAAACGAATATTCCTCATGCAAAAGAAGGTTATAAGAATCATTTCCAGCACTCATAGCAGACACTCTTGCAAACATCTTTTTAGAAGACTAAAGTTATTAACCCTACCTTGCATGTATATATTTTCAATCTTAAAATTCTATGTATGCAATCGAGCCACATTTATTACAAACATGGAAATTCATGTGATAAACACTAGACAAAAGGGTAACATCCATCATCCCAATGCAAAGCTTTCTTGCTTCCAGAAAGGTGTATATTACGAAACCATAAAAATATTTAATACTCTCCCTAATGATCTTAAGAGAAAAGTTGACAGTTTCAATGTCTTTAAAACTGCTGTTAAAGAGTACCTATGCTCAAAAGCATATTATTCTGTACAAGATTATCTGAATGACAAATTATCCTGATGATAATACTTATATAGCTCTGTAACTAGTATTAGTAAATATTAATGACAATTGCCAGTCATATTTGATGCCTGTTCTAGAATTAATGAAGCTATTTAAATGTATGTATATTAAGAACTGACAGTAAATGCTATGCATTACAAATCAAATAGAACAAAAGGTAAAATCCTAGTGAATGTTAAAATAACTGTTCTTGCCTGTTCCTTATAACAGTAAGGAGGTATTCAACTCTGTACAAAATTACACTTGATTTGTTTCATTTTGTATATAATATGTCTTTATTTTATTTTAAATGTTCTGTATACTATGTAATATTTATGTATATATGTAACTTTATTGTACATTTCCTTAACACGCATATAGTATGTGTATTTTATTTCAAATGTTCCATATTCTATGTAATATTTATATTTATATATAATTTTTGTACATTTCCTTGACATGTTCTATGTTCACAAGCCTTTATGGCTGCTAGTGAACTCACAGAATACAATCTAATCTAATCTAATCTATGGGCGGGAGACGTGTGCAGTTAGTTTAGGCTCCTGATTTACCTACTCAAATGGTGGGATTGGTATAATAGGAAAAGCTAGCCGCCCATAAATATTTAAATTGGTAATAAACCACATTTATTAAGGGAAATGCATTATAACTTTTTTAATTCTCCTCACCCACGAAAACCCTGAGAACCAAGAATTAGCTATATAGGGAAAGATTGGGAATGGAAAACACAGTAATCGACGAGCATCCATAGCCGAGGACTAGAACACTGCACCAGAGCGCATCAACCAGAGGAACTACGCTTTCCAGATGCAACTGACCAACGATTTCCCGTTACAAGCGTCAAACTTCAAATTTAAGCTTTATTAGGGTGGTACTTACTACCATAGTCATTTGTTTAAAACAACAACCGCTATATATACGTCAGGTCGGGTACTTTTCATACTGCCCTCGTACATCAGATTTGTTTTGTGAATAATCTGTAGATTATCTATGAAAATTAATTCTAGTGGGTAGAGAAAGCCGTATGATCATACCAGATTGTTTTGCGTGTTTGCACACAGCCTTCACAGTTGGTAAACACTCGAGCGATATGACATAAGTAAAAGGAGCAAAAGACTTTTAGCGGTCTCCTTTGTAAACCAAAAACTCTTTTCGCAAGACCTTTTCAAGCGTCTCGAGAAAATAACTCTTATTGTGCTCTCTTGCGGATAGAGAGGGAGGGGAACCGACGCTGCTTTTTCCGTCGGCTGGCGCCGGGACGTTAACAACGGCAATTAGGTTCAGGTGGAGCAAAACATAAAGAGGGAGAAGAACCTCGTCTCTTTATGACTATCTGAGAGAAGTCCACTTCATTGCCTCGCTTCTTGAGGCTAATGAGTCCTGCTGTAGGGTGTATACTTAAGAACAACCTCTCTCTCTTCACAAGCAGATGGGCAGTAGAATTACCTAACAGCTTTTAGACCCCGTGCATTCATCACCAAGAAACTAGCAAACATAAGAATACACAGATTGCGGTATAAGTCAGGGAAACTTTCATTAATCTCAAGAGCATGTATGTAGAAAGCAATGCGATTAAAAAACATCTGATGTGTTACACTCATATGACTTTCTTTACTCTTGTACTAACTATTTTTACAAACGCTTATTCTCCACATGCTTCATGTTAATCGAGATGTTAATCGTATTGCTAATTTTCTTGTAGATGCAAGGGGAATATGGCAGGCTTTAGGCGATAGTCAAATATTTTAAGAGCTGGTTGCTATGTGGCGCATTCCATTCTCTTTGCATGTCCAGGACATAAAAAAAATGAATAACGAATTTGAGAAAAAGTAAAAGTATTGGAAAATTTAAGGGAATAACAAGCAATATCTCGAAAACGGTTCACTCAACAAAAAAAATGTATATTACATAAATTGTGTATTTTAACGCTATCTATATTTTTGTGTAGTAAAATTTCGTCTCTCTCTTATGGTTTACCAGCTATGCAAAAGTCGTTCACAATGAAGAATACTTTTGGAGACATTCCCAGAAAATTCAAGATGTACATTTTATTTGTCATAAAAATATCTTTAAAAATGATATTTTAATCAAAATCGTTAGAGCAATTTTTGAGAAAATTAAAATTTTCGAAAAATGTTCCATGTAAAGGGTAATCTGGGGTGGGGGGATTTTCTTGAAAACCTTCCTATCACATTTCTGGAAGATACTGAACCTGAATACCAAGTTTGGTGTTTATCCGACTGTTCGTTTCTGAGTTATGCTGTTCACACACAGACACACACACACACACACACACACACACGGATATGCTTCCAAAAATGTTTTTTTGGATTCAGGGGGTCTCAAAACGTGTATTTCCGGTGAAATCTCGGTATCGAATTTTTGGGTGGAATACAATACTTCCCCTACTTACTACAACGTAGTAGAGAAAGTTACAATATCTGATGTGTTGCACTCACATGACTTTCTCTACTCTTGTACAAACTATTTTTACAAACGCTTATTCTCCATATGCTTCGTGTTAATCGAGATATTGAGATGTTAATCTTATTGCTAATTTTCTTGTAGATGCAAGGGAAATTGCTGGGCTTTAAGCGATAGTGAAATATTTTAATAGGTGGTTGCTATGTGGAGTTTTCCATTCTCTTTGCATTACCAGGACAAAAAACAAGCAATATCTCGAAAATGGTTCACTCAACAAAAAAAAGTATAAGATATAAATTGTGTATTTTAACGCGAGCTACATTTGTTGTGTAGTAAAATCTTCTCTATCTCTTATGGTTTACCAGTTATGCAAAAGTTGTTCACAATAAAGAATACTTTTGGAGACATTCCCGGTAAATTCAAGACATACGTTTTATTTGTCATGAAAATATCTTAAACATATGATATTTTATTCAAAATTGTTACAGCCGTTTTTGAGAAAATTAAAATTTTCGAAAAATGTTCCATGTAAAGGGTAATCTGGCGTGTGGGGATTATCTTGAAAACCTTCTTGTCACATCTCTGGAAGATACTGAACCTAAATACCAAGTTTGGTGTTTATCTGACTGTTCGTTTCTGAGTTATGCTGTTCACAGACACACACACACACACACACACACACACAGAGACACACACGGACATTTTTCCAAAAATGCTTTTTTTGGATTCAGGGGGTCTCAAAACATATATTTCTGGTGAAATCTCGGTATCGAATTTTTGGGTGGAATACAATACTTCCCCTACCAAGTAGAGAAGGTAATAATATCTGATGCGTTGCACTTATATGACTTTCCCTACTCTTGTGCAAACTATTCTTACAAACCTTATTGTCCACCTACTTCATATTAATCGAGATAAACATTTGGAGTCAAATCTTTTAAGAGCTGGTTGCTATGTGGAGCATTCCATTCTCTGCATATTCAGGATATAAAAAAACGGATAACGAATTCCCATTTGAGAAAAAGTACAAGTATTGGACAATTCAAACAATAACAAGGAATATCTCGGAAATGGTTCACTCGATAAAAAATGTATCTGACGTAAATTGTGTGTTTTAACGAGGTCTAAAATTTTGTGTAGTAAATGTTGTTTATCTCTTGCAGTATACCAATTATGCAAAAGCCATTCAGAATTAGGCGAACTTTAGCGGAAATTCCCAGAAAATCCAAGATATATGTTTTAGATAATTTTTATGACAAGCATAATGTACAATATTTAAATCAAAATCATTAGAGCCATTTTTAGAAAATCAAAATTTTCGAAAAAATTCCATGTAAGGGTTAGTCTGGAGTGGGAGGATTTTCTTGAAAATCTGCTTGTTGCCTGTTTGAAAGATACGGAACCTAAATAGCAAGTTTGGTATTCCATCAAACTGTTCGTTTTTTTAGTTATGCTCTTCAAAGTCATATGGACATTTTTATAAAAATGCTTTTTTGGGATTTAGTGCGCCTCAAATCATTTTCGGGAAATCTCGATATCGAATTTTTGGGTTGAATGCAATACTTTCCATACTTACTATATGTAGTATAGAAAGAAAAATGTCTAATTTGTTACATTCACATGACTTTCTGTATCCTCTATTGCTTATTAGAATACATACAAATTATTCTTCCGAAATATTATCTTATCTACTTAATTTAAATCGAGATAAACCTTTCCGAAAACAGCTAATTCACATTTCGTTATAGATACAAAGACAACAACCATAGTCAATGTTTAAGAACTGGTTACTGGTCTTGAAATTCCTTAGTGTTTCCATGGCATCGCGAGAAACAACTGAAAGTTGACAGGCTCAAAAGAATAGCTAAGTGTTGAACAATTTGAACTATTAATATTGGATATCTCGAAATGGCTGATGCCACAATAAAAACTTATTTGAAATAAACTGTATATTTTAAAGAGATCTACATATTTTGTGTAGTACGTTTTCGTCTATCCCTTAACGTTTTACCAGTTGTACAACATTATACAAAACTGTTTCCGAATGAAGGGGACTTTACATACTATTCCCAGAAAATTCAATATATACAGTTTATTTGTTGCGTAAACAGCTGTAATGTATGGTATTTTAATAGCAATTGTTACAGCCATTTTTATAAAACAACAAGTATCGAAAAATATTCCAAAGAGTGGTTCAGGGTAGGAGAATTTTCTTGAAAATCTTGGTGCCTCATCTTTAGAAGATATTGAACCTAAATACCAAGTTCGTATTTGTCCAATTTTTGGTTTTTGGGTTATGCTATTTACACACATACACATGGGTCTTTTTTCTAAAAATGGATTTTTGGATTCAGAGGGACACAAAACATGTATTGCTGGTGAAATCACGGTATCGACATTTTGTGTTGAATGCAATACCTTCTTTACCTATTATGTACGTGATAAAGAAAGTAAAAATCTTATGTATTATATTCACAGTAATTTCTCTACCCACCTTTAAAACGTTTCTTCTTCTATCTGCTTTTTGTTATCAAAATAAATTTTGCATAAATGGTTTTTTATTACACACTTTTTTTCTAGGCACAAGGGGACCTAAGCGTTAGTCAAATCTTTTAAAATCGGGTCTCTGTGTGCTGGCTTTGAAATTCCGTTCACTTTGCATTACCACCAGAATAAACAAATAGCTTGTAAAAGGTGCAAGCAATTGAAAATTCAAACCAATAACAAAGAATATCTCGAAAATGCTTAACGCCTTGTTGTGGACCTTGCGTCGTATCGTTACTACATTCATTCATTCATTATCTGTTTACCCTCCTCTTATGTAGGACTTACACCCCCAGGACTTACAAGCGGGTGTCTGGGGTCAGAGACCCGTCGAGAAGCAGACACTCATGGATCAGACAGAGCATCCAGGATGGGTGATCAGCCTGATGCCTGGTATGGGATGAAGGAAGTAGATGAAACGAAATGTTGGTGAAATGGATGAAAGGAAAGGTGATGATGGAGCAGTTGGTGGAATGAATGGCGGAGCGAAACAAGCTAGTAGGCAAGCCTACCGAGATCGAACACCGCGCGGGATCGTCAGCTAGGTCACGACGGGTACATGGGAGCAGGAATAGTGTAGAGAGGTTTGAAAGGTTTGGTCTCTAAAGTTGGGTCTTTATGGTTATGTGTAGCTTCGCGCCCCGACGGCTTCTGCTAATGAAAGTACGAAGGGAGGAGCCAGATCTGATTGAATCACTGTCGTCTGGATCGACCTATTTATATATGTAGTCGCTCGTAACAGTCGCCAGCACAAAGAACTGGTGGCGCAATCTAGTTTATTGAGCTTAAACTATTTGTACATTAGCGCCGCGGTTGAACTTATGTTACTAATTAATTATTTACCTATTACTTTCTGCATTATAGCGTGCGTAAAAAGCTGTTTGTTACTGCGTAGTGAACTTATTATTTATATATGGTGGAGTACCACTTGAAACGGCAACTCTAGGCCGAGCCCAAGAACAATAATTACAGATAACTTATTAATTAACTTTTAGTGATGTTAAATCGTATTATGTAAATATCTTTTTCTCATACTGCTTGTATATTTTAAGAAGGGTGATTTAACATTATGTATCTATCTAGGTTATTAATATTAGTAGAGTTATAAATGGTTTAATGTAAATAATTTAAGCGCTATGTTAAAATACTGTCCACGAGGGAAAGTTTTAGCTACAGGAATAGTGCTTTCGAAGGCAGAAAACCTAGTTTTATTACCTCTCTCCGGTCGCTGTGCTATTATTCCTACAGCGAGGGTGTAGAGCCTTTGTCCCATTATTTGATAATTCGCCGTGACCAAGTGAGTGAGAAAGACAACCTTAACGGTAAATGTAGGAAAAGCCGCGATTTATATTAAAATTGGACCAATGAGATCCCTGAAAGTTTATTCGAAATAGTTAGACGCGTCGAGTCGCGCTAAAAATGGACCAATAGGAAAGGGAGCAGCCTCAGAAGCCTGAGACTATAAATGAATCTGTTTAGGGAAAATTTCGGGCAGTTTGGTAATGTGAGGTCAGGGAGAGATGCTGCAGGATGTGTGAGACATCGCGCCAAAAAGGGAATAAAGACAGTTTTATCATGGATTTTTAGCGGGGCAGTTTATGTCATGTGTGGTCAGGGAGAGATGCTGCAGGATGTGTGAGATATCGCGCCAAAAAGGGAATCAAGTCAAATTTGTCATGTCAGCTTAGTATTGCATTTTATTCGAGAGTTTTCGTAATGTGTGGTCAGGGAGAGATGCTGCAGGATGTGTGAGATATCGCGCCAAAACAGGGAATCAAAATAGTTTTAGCAACACACCTAAGATCCGCTACTCTGAAAGCGACAATAAGAATAGTTATATTTCGTGACATATCCACGCCATAGTCTAACAGCGGTGGACAGTATTTTACAGCGGCAATACCAGTTTTGTATACTACGAGTGTTAAATTAAATAAAAAGAAACGGCAGTGTCATCTTTTCATAAACAAAGCAAGTCTATGTCTTCCTATATCACCACCCGAGATCTACGTTTTCCTTTACCGAGGATAAGTCCATGCTCCCATATAATTTAAGGAAAATTACTGCAGCTAGCCGAGGATAAATTGAAGAACCAACACGCTGAGAACTTCTGGAAGCAACGGGAGAAGCATCAAGGTAAGCTACAGCAACGGATGAGGAGGTGATCGCCGCAAACTGGCTCCCAAACGTGGGGCTAACAAACGTTAAGATCGCCGCACACTACAGCCAAAAAGTTTATTATTTGACATATTTTGTGAACTTTAACGAGATCTGCATTTTTATGCAGTTATATTTTGGCTGTTTCTTGCCATTCTGACGGTTATACAAAAGTCATTCAGAAAGAAGAGGACTTCATATGCTATTAGAAGGAAATTTGGGATATGCTTCTATTTGTTTTTTAATTTTTTTGTTTGTTTTCGTTTGTCATACAGATACATTAAACATATGGTGTTTTAAACAAAATGTTTTAGAAATTTGTAAGAAAATAAAAAAATATCGACATTTTTTCTATGTAAAAGGTAGATTAAGGTGAGGGTGAAAATGTTCATGTCTCATCCTTCGAAGATGCTGAACTTAATCAAGTTTAGTTTATTCAAGTTTTAATTTTTGTCTTTGCCTTTTACAGCGCGCGGCTGTTCTATAAGTGTTTTTTTTTACCCCTTGCTTTTGGATTGAGGGTACATCAGAATGTGCACTTCCCGTAAACTCTGATACCGAATTATTAGTTGAAGGCATGCAACACACACACAATGCAACACGTAGTGACTGTAGAAACTCTATTTCTCACAGGCGATACTTCAGCAATCACTGGAAGGAAGTCAGGCCAGTTTGGAGGATGATACAGAAGCACCCAAGACGAAAGAATTGTGCAGAGGTCGTAGAATTGCCGGTACGCTATTTTGTGACTTAACCTATCGCGGTTCTCTCTTGGTTGCTTGGTGCAATTTTCCAGTCAAGTTGACACAGTAGTTACCTGTTAGGGTTTCTCCAATGGCAGGAAGTCGATCATCGACAGCAACCCAATAATCAAGACTCCATGCTCTAGTTGTAGTGAGGAACCATGGTGCTTCAATCACTTGGAATGATTCTGGTTCTTGTAGTGTAATGGATAAGCCCGAATGACTTGGCAACTCTTTGAAAACCCATTATCTGATTTTCTTGAAATCCGTATATATAAGCAATTCTTAGCTTTCGCATTCGGGAAGTCCCTGGTTCGACAGCTCACTCTGACTTGGATTTTTTCGTGGCTTTCCTTGTCGCCGGGAGAATGCTTGAGTGGTTTTTGTAATACCACAAAGTTTTCCGGTCCCTCATTCCCCATAATATCACTTCATATCACCTTAAGATAACAGCGCTAGACTGGATATTTTGGTGATGTGTGGTGCACGATGGATATATATTCTGTTTCTTTCGCCTCTGGTACGGAACTAGGGCAGTTCGGATACCTGCAGGAGTGTTTCCATCTTTGAACCTTACGGACCCCTGACAATACCTGGTCAGGGCAAGCACCCTTCAGATCTTTCATCTCAGCCTTTCCTGGCGAAGGCTGCTATGGCACAATAGGCCTCTGACCGCTTAAATCCTGCTCTGCCCCTTGCGAGAGAAAAGAAATCTAATGTGTTACACTCACATGATTTTCTCTACTCTTGTACAAACTATTTTTACAAACGCTTATTCTCCATATGCTTCATGTTAATCGAGATATCGAGGTGTTAATCTTATTGCTAATGTTCATGTAGATGCAAGGGGAATATGGTAGGTTTTAAGCGATAGTCATACATTTTAAGCGCTGGTTGCTATGTGGCGCATTCCATTCTCTTTTCATGCCCAAGACATAAAAATAAATGAATAAGAATTTGAGAAGTATAAGTATTGGCAATTTTAAGAGAATAACAAGCAATATCTCTAAAATGGTTCACGTGGCAAAAAAATGTATATGACATAAATTGTGTATTTTAACGCGATCTACATTTTTTGTGTAGTAAAATTTTGTCTATCTCTTACGGTTTACCAGTTATGCAAAAGTCTTTCACAATGAAGAATACTTTTGGAGACATTCCCGAAAAATTCGAGATATACATTTCATTTCTCATGACAATAACTTAAACATATGATATTTTAATAAAAATCGTTAGGTCATTTTTGAGAAAATTAAAATTTTCGAAAAATGTTCCATGTAAAGGGTAATCTGGGGTGGGGGATTTTCTTGAAAACCTTCGTGTCGCATCTCTGGAAGACACTAAACCTAAATATCAAGTTTGGTGTTTATCCGACTGTTCGTTTCTGAGTTACGCTGTTCACAGACAGACACACAGACACACAGACAGACACACAGACACACACACGGACATGTTTCCAAAAATGCTTTTTTTGGATTCAGGGGGTCTCAAAACATGTATTTCCGGTGAAATCTCGGTATCGAATTTTTGGGTGGAATACAATACTTCCCCTACTTACTATACGTAGTAGAGAAAATAATAGTATTGGCATGCATGAGACTTTGATTAGAGCTTTCAGATTTGAGTCTCACATATTACAATGACCGAGCCGAAACACATTTCCAAATAGAAACGAAGTTCAATACTCTGCTATAGCCATACATTATTATATACAAAAGAAGTTGCTAAATCGCTGTTTAAATGTTAAGTTTTAGAACTATACCTTTTGAGGAACTCGAAGGAACTTAAACACTTAATTAGTAATTCGGCAGAACAAATTAGATATAGTATCAGCACTACTTTGCAATCAACACACGAAAATAATTTTCCGTTTGGGCAGTAGGTTGCTCTTTTACTAACTTCAGGCCCAAGACCAGAAGAATTAAGTCTAAGAATCTTGAATTTTCTGCGAATAGCCAAGAGTTTTTGCATAATCTTGTATAACTGGTAAACGTTAAGCGATAGACGAAAATGTACCATACACAAAATGTAGATCTCCTTAAAATACACAATGTACTAAAAATAAGTATTTCTGTGGAATAAGCCGTTCGAATTGTTCAATATTTATTCTTATAAAGTGTCATCCATTTTCAGTTGTTTCTCGCGGTTGCATGGAAACTGTATGGAACATAAGGCGTTCAGCTCCAAAACTGACTATCGCTGTTCTCTTTGTATTGTAGCCGGAAATGGTCGTTGGGCGACATTTGTAGCGGGAAATCGTCGTTCCATGGTTGTTGTGGTCTTCTGCAGTGCTCTTCCTCGGCTATTGGTGCTCGTCTGTTGTTGCGTATTCCATTCCTAACTATATCTAATTATTAATTCTCAGGTTATAGTTTAAGAAATAAAATGCAATTTTTCCTTAATAAATGTAGTTTATTCACAATTTAAATAATTATGGGCGGCTAGCTTTTCCCATTATTATAATCCCACCACTTTAAATAAGTCAGGAGCCTAGGTATCTGCACACGCATTCCCACCCTTGTGCATCTGTAGCACCTCGTGTCGCCGTGAATTCTTGAAGATCAGTGATAGAGAGAGAGTGGAGTCTGAGCCCTTCTCTGCCCTTATATACGGGAGCCTAGTGACGCTCACCTCTGCGTTTAAAATGTAACGATGTTTCCTATTGGCCCTCAGACATGTATGAGAATGTGTGGCTTCAGATCCGTGCGCTTAAGCGCCATCTTGGAGCGTTGTGAAGCTAGTTCCATATCTCTTTCATTTCTCTATCTGTCTCTTTCTACTTCTCCGTACCGTTACCGCTTCCCTGCCTGTTGGCTTGGTAAAAGGTACGCACTTTGTTTTCCTGGAATTTTTTCTAGCTTGCCCGTTTCTTATAATCAGCTCTGTACAAATGTTAGATGTTGAATATTTTAACATGTTAGTGACTTAAATTATTACTGTACAATTCTTATATGTATGGCTTCCCTGTCATATGTACAAATTCCTATATGTATAATGTATCCCCTTTCAGTATCTATAACGAAATGTGTAATGTAGCTATTTCTGCGAAAGGTTTATTTGGATTAAAACATAGTAGACAGAAAAAGAAGTTTTAGTAAAAATAGCACCTTGTATACACACTAATAAAGATAGAGGATAGAGAAAATCGTGTGAATGTCACATCAGAAATTTTTTTAAATTACTCTGCCTTGAGAATTCATTGGATCCAACAGGTTTCATAGCATTTATCACCTCCAGGTCCGCAAAATACGCCTCAAATGTTGATTTAAGTTCTTCATCGGACAAAAATTTCTCCCCAAAAAGGACAGAAATCCCTTTAGCGCAAAGGCTTCCTACTTATACAGAGGTGCCTGCGTCGCTACTCAAATGAGAAGCCAGATATGTGAGTTTAATTGATTTCTCCCTTTAGGATTTATTTCCATAAAATAACAGGTTTGTAAGTTTCCTGTTTTCCTTATGCCCTAGTTACTTAATCACTTCTTAGGGGAGACTAAATGGTGGAAATTGCCAAAAATGACATGGTAGGTAGAGAAGGTATTGTATTCCACCCATGAGGCCCTCTGCATCCAAATAAAGCATTTTTGGAAACATGTCTTTGCATGTGTGTTTGTGAACAGCATGATTCAAAAACGAAAAGTCGGATAAATACCAAACTTGCTATTTAAGTTCAGTATCTTCCAAGGATGCGACGAGAAGATTTTCAAGAAAATCCCCTCAGTGCCAACTACCCTTTACATGGAACATTTTTCGAAATTTTTGATTTTCTAAAAAATGACAAACGATTTTGATTAAATACCACATATTAAAGACATCTACATGGCAAATTATAACTTGGAACTTCGGGGAATAGCTTAGTAAGCCCTCTACATTGGAAAGTAATCTTGTATAATCTTGTATAACTGGTAAACGTTAAGCGATCGACGAAAATGTACCATACAAAAAATGTAGATATTTTTAAAACATACAATTTATTTAAACAAGTTTTTTTATCATAAGTGTTTCTGAGATATTCGTTATTTAAGGTTGGAAGTGTCCAGTACTTATTCTTTATGATTCCCGATTTTTAGTTCTTTCTCGCGACTGCATAGAACAGTATGGAATTTTAAGGCCAGCATATAGCGTCCAGTTCTTGAACATTTGACTATCGCTATTCCTTTGTATCTATAACGAAATGTGTAATATAGCTGTTTGCAAAGGTTTATTTTGACTAAAGTATAGTAGGAGAAATGAGATTTAATAAGAATAGTTTGTACACCCAGTAATAAAGATAGAGCATAGAGAAGGGCATGTGAATGCATCAGATATTTTTTTTATCAGTGCAGGCACAATACTTATATTTGAACTGTGAATTCTGCAGCTCTTCACAAAAAAGTCTCATAATTTCTATTCTCTTTGGAGTATGGTAATTTTAGCTCATCTCTTAGGGAAGTTTTGCTCTACGGATTGGTACCACCGTTAATCGCGGCAGCTTCTGTGTGAGTAAGCTGTGTGTTTTTTCTTTACAAATATGAGTGCTTTTTAATTTTGACTTTGTACAGCTTTTTCTGTGAATGGCATTTTCTGTTATAAATGAACCGCTTTCTCAGAAACTACTGAAGCTGGTTGAATTAAATTTTAGGATAATAAAAATAACCTCCAAATCTTTCTGATTTCATCTACACAGTATAAAAATTTCAATTGACATATTAAATAATTTCTAAGATATTGAATCATAAATCTATGACATCTACCATTGGCGGGATAGGACTTAATCTCCCCTTTCTAATTCTAATGTAATTTGTGTGTTTAATTCTTGATCTGTATGTTTATCTCCTAGTATCTACATTTACGTCTGGCTATCTTACAACGTTGGGTCTGAAACAGTACACTGGACTACATTTTACCACCTCCCTCACTATGGTTTTTGCATTACCCTCTGTCCCTGGGAATCCTACTCTAGTATGCCCTGGCTTCTGTCTGGGGGTCGGTCATCTGCCCATCTACATTTAGGACGGCCGCTCCTCCTTTTCCCAGTTCGAACGCCCCACGTTACTGTAGCGTGAGCCCATCTATCCTTTTGCAGTCTATCAACATCACTTCCCCATTTTCGTTTTAGTTCCTACGTCTGATTTCCCATGCCGTTTATCTTTGATCTTGCTCTGAGTTCCGAATTGGGAAATCTGTCGGCTAATTTGACAATCACAGCTCGTCTCTCCATTTTTTCATCTGTCTCTGCGTACAGGCTCAAGTCTGGCACTTATACAATACTGGGCTATCACAGCTTTCCAATTTTCCAATGTTAGTATTTAACTAAGTGGTCTGTCTTAGAATACATTTCAGATTGTAGAATTACCTTCATGTCTGTGAAATCCGTCTCTCTCTTTCTACCCTCTCTACACGTATACTAGTGTGCCTAAAATGTAGCTTATAACGGAACGGAGCCGTTTATTTTGGTACTGACAAAAACTAGCCCCGGCGTCTACCAGTGTGACTATATCTGTTTTTCGAACATAATTTTAGACATTAGATTGGCACGGTACTTTACTTTCCCCGAAGTAGCTCGAACATCCTAGGGCTAATATTATAACTTAAATCTTATATTACTACAGTACGGCTTCTTTATTGCCGTTTAGTAGCAGCAATAACTTAACCTTTGTCTCCATGTCGCTGATGAAAGCTCTCATATATGTCTCCCCTAGAAGGCCGAATTATTTGTAATTTGTATCAATCGTAGCGAAACTCTTTTATGGGGGTTGTATACAAACCACACCTTCATTTCACATACATTATTAATATCGTTCATTGGTTAGTTTATTTGTTCCTGAATTGATTTTCAGATCAGTCACTTAGAGATTCATACCGGCTGAGTTGAGGCAAAAGATTTCACTGGAAATACATCTTTCGAAGGCACTAGTTAAAAAAAAATCTGATGTGTTACACTCACATGACTTTCTCTACTCTTGTACACACTATTTTTACAAACGCTTATTCTCCATATGCTTCATGTTAATCGATATGTGAATCTTGTTGCTAATTTTCTTGTAGATGCAAGGGGAATTGCTAGGCTTTAAGCGATAGTCAAATATTTTAAGAGCTGGTTACTATGTGGAGCATTCCATTCTCTTTGTATGTCCAGGACAAGAAAAATGAATAACAAATTTGAGAAAAAGTATAAGTATTGAAAAATTTAAGGGAATAACAAGCAATATCTCGAAAATGGTTCACTCAACAAAAAAAAGTATAAGACATAAATTGTGTATTTTAACGCGATCTGCATTTTTTTGTGTAGTAAAATTTTGTCTATCTCTTATGGTTTACCAGTTATGCAAAAGTCGTTCACAATGAAGAATACGTTTGGAGACA
The DNA here is from genome assembly GCA_030765065.1 of Deroplatys truncata. Lineage (NCBI taxonomy): Eukaryota > Metazoa > Arthropoda > Insecta > Mantodea > Mantidae > Deroplatys > Deroplatys truncata. The sequence goes on along the minus strand of CM060984.1, from coordinate 64,611,189 downwards.
TTCCCAGAAAATTCGAGATATACATTTCATTTGTCATGCATATATCTTAAACATATGATATTTTAATCAAAATCGTTAGAGCCATTTTTGAGAAAATTAAAAGTTTCGAAAAATGTTCCATGTAAAGGGTAATATGGGGTGGGGATTTTCTTGAAAACCTTCGTGTCGCATCTCTGGAAGATACTGAACCTAAATACCAAGTTTGGTGTTTATCCGACTGTTCGTTTCTGAGTTATGCTGTTCACAGACACACGCACACACACACACGCACATGTTTCCAAAAATGCTTTTTTTGATTCAATGGGTCTCAAAACATATATTTCCGCTGAAATCTCGTATCAAATTTTTGGGTGGAATACAATACTTCCCCTACTTACTATACGTAGTAGAGAAAGTAAAAACATTATCAGAAAGACGTCCGTGTGTGTCTGTAAACAGTATAACTGAAAAAGAAAAGTCGGATAAATATCAAATTTGGAACTTAAGTTCAGTATCTTTCAAAGATGCGACATGAAGATTTACGGAAAATCCCTCATCTCAACCCTAAGCTTTAGATTAAATATCTTAAATATTTCTAATTTTCTTAAAAGTGCCTTTAACGATTTTGATTAAAATACAAGTTATTAACATGACAAATGTTTATATATGTGTATTCTGAGTGTTCTGAGAATAACTTGAGAAGTTCTCTTCATTAGGAAGGGATTTTGTATAATTTCATATAACTGGTAAACTATAAGAGATGGACAAAAGAATTACTACACTGAAAATGTATATTTGCTTAAAGCACACAGTTTATTTTAAATAACTATTTTTGGTGTCATCAGCTATTTCCAAGATATGCGTTAATGAATTTGAATCTGTCAGTACTCAGCGTTTTTTGAGTGATCATCATGCAGTTGTATGTTGGAATGTCATGGAAAGAGTAGCACGTGGCCACCCACTTTTAAAACATTTGGGACGGCAATCATAGTCGCTATTGGTCCGAACCAACTTGCTCCTTGCGGTGGATTTACAGCGGACCATCGATTTTCATATTCTATACCGTGAGGCAGTATTTTATATCACAACACTGTGAATGCAAGAGTGATTGTAGTGTAAATTAACATTATTGTATGACATTGATTTGAGATGTTTGTTAACCATAAGCATTGTTAGGAAATAACTTTACACGGCCTCACTGAAACTGACAATAGGAGCGGATAACAATGAGCGAGGGGGTGAGTTGTTTATAAATTAGAAGAGACAAACAAATGACAGAGTAGCGTGCCTTTCTTTAGAAATGGAGGGAATATTTTGCCTAGAGCGTATGTGTTCGTAATTTTGATTGGATAAAAATATAGACGCTAATGTTGGCGCGCTTTATTAACCAATAGCAGCTCTGTTATAATGTTTAAGCATATCTGGGTGAGGGAGTATAAATTCTGAAGCCAAATGCAAGTAACACGCAGCTCTACAGAATCATTCACGAGTTACACGTCGCGTAGTTCTACAGAATCATTCACAAGGCAAACGTCGCGCAGTTCTAAGAAATATCTATCGCGAGTTACACGTCAGGTAGATCTATGGAAGCATTCACGACGTACACATTACGCAATTCTGCAGAATCTCTCGCGTCGTAAAGTTAGTCACGAAATGTGAAATACGCGAATTAATAATGCGCGGCAAATAAGTGATTATAGTTACATTCGAAAATATAACAGTTTCAGGCAGGCGTGTATCAAGAGTTATTATGTGAAATTAATAATGTGTGACGGCAATAAAAGTGTAAAAACAAATTCTTTTATCAGTGTTATCTTTTAGTACCAACTCCTTTCCGTTTACACACCCTGTTCAAGAGATTTGCTCGACTGAGTAATAATAGCTAGCCGGAGGTCAAAGAACCCAAAATTCAAAATAGTAAAACAATAACAGGTGCTCAGCAAATAAGATAACACGAACGATACCGCGGGACTTGAGTTGGTCCGGTCCAAATTTTTGTCTACCTTAGAGGGGTAGATTAAGACAGATTATCTTTGCAAAGATATGGAGTGTAGGGCGTGACTGTGTGCGTAGAATTCGCGAAATAACACGATGGAGAGAAACTATCTACCAAGATTAGACTAATTGGAAAGTATGATGATCTAAACTTCAAAACAAATACGGGTTTAGTAAAGCAAAAGTTTGAAGTTTTGTTGTTTATGTTAACCCCACGCTTTGGGAGCCAATTTGAAGTTGGTAGTTGTCTTTACGTTGTTTGCTGCTACTTATGAAAAGCAGATTTGAATTACGAGTTCTATTATTTTTCAACTGTTGGGGAGCCGAACACTTGAAGTAGTTGCCAACTCACGTATGTTAAACAGTTTCCGGTAGCCTTCGCCCCAAATGTACTTTCATGTGGCCTTTGCCCCAAGTTTAAAAAAATATTATCTTTGTTATTAAACTGCTTCTTTAAATATTTATGTTTGCCTCGGCTGCGTCAGTATTATTATTAGAGACACGTTTCTCTTAGGCAGGGTTTTGGTACGACTAAGAATGTAGGCTTACACAGATTTTTATGTTTTAATTCACTCTTTTTTATTAATCCTTGACACTAACTAAATAGCAATTCAATGATATAGGAAGCTGTGAGATTGTTTTATTTAATACTTGCACCTTTTTTTAACACGTATACTTGTTTTTCGTCCCGCACGAATACGTATTATATTTCTCTAGAGGACGCATCTTGCATCCGGTTACTATCACGGTCTGCGGGCAACTGAATAGATTTCAACCGTCTAAACTTGTAAATCTCTGTATTTCAAGTCTTTGATTGTCTAATCCTACTCCAATAGAATACCTGCATTTAACTAAAGCTTTTTCTGGCTGTTGATTGGCTATTTTCAAACTGTCTCAAAATTTACATTATTCATGCTCTAATAATGACTAGTAGCATTTAAACTCTCAAACTCATTATTGCCTCAAGGTTACCTCATTGTTAGCAACTTTAAACTTATTATTCTCACAGCTCCTACATTATTAAATTACGTAATGCATTCACGTAACATTATTGAACTTGTTTACAATTATATAAGCATATGCAATGACTGTTACATACATTTTACAAATTATTAAATACATATTGCTTCAAGGCGGGCTGTTATTGAATTTAGATATTATATAATTAGACTGAAATTATTTACGTGTTAAAAATACAGCCTCAAATTAGAAGGCTGATAGAACTGATTGGTCCGAACCTATATGACAGAGATGTTAACCGAAGCTTGAGGTACACAAATGCTAACAGTAACGTAACGCTAAGTTAAGAAATGCTGCTAAAGTAAAGGTTAATTAGGATGCACTTAACGTAACAGGAATGACTCTTGATTGATTGTTCTTATATTGATTCATGCTACTGCTTCACGTTGATTGGTTTTAATTACCAAGTGATATTAAACTTGAGTAACGGGAAGAAAAGTTTGACACTGCCAAATTGTTAAGTTACGTCGCGTTAAATCAGTCAGCTTAAGTCAACCCTAAATAGCTCCATTTAATACACTGTGTAACACCTTCACCTTACGTCACTTTGAGTTAAGTTCATCGTAATAGGCTTTACTTACGTTTTCCCGGCGGGAAACTGCCTGGAAGCTTTATGATACATCAGGATTTCCTTGGGTAACTATTTCTGTATAATTAATGTCGCACTATATATAATGATTTGCTTAATATCCAGAGTGAGATGCATTTCAATAAATAAGAGCAAATGTTGCTAACTAATTAGATTCAATTCCATTATGTAATTCTAAATGTACGTCATTTTAAAGTTAAAAATTATTAATCCAGCAAGTTAAATTCGTACTGGTAAGACCATAAACTGTGTTTCTAGTGGATAAGAAGGTTTCCAAAAAGGGAGGGATGACGATAGATTACAATCATGCTCAAAACTGTTTATATATTATCTCCCTCCATGCCTGGTCTTTTATTTTTATTTTATTCTTTGATGTACTTTTACTTATTTATTTCTTTTCTATTTATTTATTGCGTTTGCATTTGTCTTAACCACTTTTTACTTTCTCTACTACTATAGTAAGCAGGGGAAGAATTGTATTCCACCCAAAAATTCCATTCCGAGATTTCACCGGAAATATCTGTTTTGAGACCCCCTGAAATAAAAAAAAGCATTTTTGGAAACATGTCCGTGTGTGTCTGTCTGTATGTGTGTGTCTGTAAACAATATAACTCAGAAACGAACGTCGGATAAATTCCAAACTTGGTATTTAGGTTCCGTATCTTCCAGAGATGCGACACGACGGTTTTTAACAAAATCCCCCACCCAGATTATCCTTTACATGGAACATTTTTCAAAAAGTTTATTTTTCTCAAAAATGGCTCTAACGATTTGATTAAAACATCATATGTTTAAGACATTTTCATGACAAATGCAATGTATATCTCGAATTTTCTGGAAATGTCTCCAAAAGTATTCTTCATTATGAACGACTTTTGCATAACTGGTAAACCATAAGAGATAGACAAAATTTTACTACAAAAAAATGTATATCGTGTTAAAATACACAATTTATTTGATATACATTTATTTGTTGAGTGAACCATTTTCGAGATATTGCTTGTTATTCCCTTAAATATTCCAATCCTTATACTTTTTCTCAAATTCGTTATTCATTTTTTTTTGTCTTGGTAATGCAAAGAGAATGGAATACTCACCATAGCAACGAGCTCTTAAAAACATTTGACTATCGCTTAAAGCCTACCAATTCCCCTTGCATCTACAAGAAAATTAACAATAAGATTAACACCTCGATATCTCGATTAACATGAAGCATATGGAGAATAAGCGTTTGTAAAAATAGTCTGTACAAGAGTAGAGAAAGTTATGTGAGTGTAACACATCAGATTTTTCTACACATTAGCGACGTTTTCAACTTTCAAAAACACTTAGTGCAAATCTAAACAATCAATAATACTACCATGTCTCTGCCGCGTGCTGTTGAAGGAAAAACATATTGAGTATAGCATTCATGAATTCAGTCTTCATGGTGGAATACAGTTCAAACATCGGGGTTGAACTTATCTAAATCCTCTAGATGGACGGTTCTAAGATTTTAATACACGGAACAAATGAATTCTAGAAATAAATTACTTCGTTTACTTTCTGTACGTATGTAGTGGATTACTTGTCAGAGGGAAATTTAACGGATAGGATGTAATAGCTGCGTCAGTTTGTGTCTTGTCTTTGACAGTTAAATTACATATTGTAACAAATGAGAACACCAGTCGCTGCTAAACACTCTTTATTTACCACTTGACACACTGTTGACACACACTCAGAACAGATTCATCGAATCGAATCACAACTGAACTATACTCGGCGATGTCCACTTTCACTATCCACCTTTCACTTCGTAACTTCTAAGCTAACTGAAGTTACTGTGCAGAGCAGCCCCTTATACAGAGCCCGTATACAAAGTTGAACTTTGAAGAGGAACCTACTCGAAACGGCCGAAAGGAATCTTCTGATGCGGGGAAGCGGTACATAATGGGATATTGTTGTGCATGGTTATGTTCTGAAGGGGACCAGCCATCAGTCCCAACTGCACCTCTGGTCCGTAGGTAACTTTGCGCGCGCGGTCACACTATGTACCTAAAACACGCAGTCGGTTTCATTACAGATTTTATGTAAATTAACAGTTCCATGCAACAAAATTTGTAACTAAGTAGTGGCCATCCGTGGCGAAAATGTTTGTAGTTAGAGCATCAGATACCAGACCTTTCTGCAAATATGTGAAAAACAATAGCTTTTATCCTAAATAGGAATAAAAACTACATTTTTGCTCGTTGAAGAAACACCCTTTTAATTTCATGATTCAAAATTTTTCATTAGATTCTGTGTAGTGAACTAATATTTTATTGATTTTTAAATTTTATCATGTTCAATTTGCAATGAACCTGTAACTAAAATGTAGCTAAACACACCAAAATGAAAAATTGTTGAGGAATTATCCCATTTATTGTCCTATAAGTTTTACTTCTTAATAACCTCTGGTTTCTGTTTTTATTTTCTATAAAACACTATAAACTTAATTTGGGACGCATTTAAATATTTCAACATATTAAAATAAGGCCAAAATTATTATTTTTTCTACCGGGTAAATTCTCAGTGGCGAAATTGTTGTCACATTTGTTTTCTACGGTATGAAATGATCACGCTGATCTCTTTTCAGCCCTTTAGAAAGACGTCCAAAAAAATAGACCAATATTAAAAAGTAGTGCAATTACCCTTGAAGAGCGGAACGACCATTTAAGTTAATCCATGAAGCAGAAAGATGATAAATAAGTACGTTTCGTTCATATTTCATCCACAGATATAGCATATAATTACACTGGCAGCGGATAACTAGCTTTATTATTAATTAATGTGCGACAAGCGAGCTCGTCCTGTCATATTCACGGGGGTCCATGTTTGTTATTCTCAAGAAAATGAGCACTTATAAGTTGAAATACAATGCCACCGCAGTTCACAACCTGCAATCAGTATTTGTACAAAAAAAATCACCACATGATGGTTACTACTTTGAAAAGACGATTATCTACGCCGGTGGCCATTCCCTTCAAAAGTAATTCTTACGCTCTAGTTCCTTTGCAATGTGCTCCTCATACGCATTTTTACTTTCTCTACTACGCATAGTAAGTAGGGGAAGTATAGTATTCCACCCAAAAATTCGATTTCACCGGAAATATATGTTTTGAGAACCCCTGAATCCAAAAAAAAGCATTTTTAGAAACATGTCCGTGTGTGTGTCTGTGTGTGTCTGTCTGTGAACAGCATAACTCAGAAACGAACAGTCGGATAAACACCAAACTTGGTATTCAGGTTCAGTATCATCCAAGGATGCGACACGAAGGTTTTCAAGAAAATCCCCCCACCCAGATTACATGGAACATTTTTCGAACATTTTAATTTTCTCAAAAATGGCTCTAACGATTTTGATTAAAATATCATATGTTTAAGATATTTTTATACAAATGAAATGTATATCTCGAAATTTCTGGGAATGTCTCCAAAAGTATTCTTCATTATGAACGACTTTTGCATAACTGGTAAACCATAAGAGATAGACAAACTTTTACTACACAAAAAATGTAGATCGCGTTAAAATACACAATTTATGTCATATACATTTTTTTTGTCGAGTGAACCGTTTTCGAGATATTACTTGTTATTCCCTTAAATTTTTCAATACTTATTTTCTCAAATGGGAATTCGTTATTAATTTTTTTGTCTTGTATATGCAAAGAGTATTAATCTGTGGGAAAGGGAATGGTGCTGCACCTAGCGACCAGCTATTAAGAGATATGTATGTGCTTAAAGGCTACTGTATTTCTATATTGCCCTTGTGAATATATATTCCCCTTACATCTACAAGAAAATAAGCAATAAGATAGACTCTGCAAATATTTATCTCGATTAAAATGAAGTAGATGGAGAATAAGCGTGTGTAAAAATAGTTTGTACAATAGTAGAGAAAGTCATGTGAGTGTAACACATCAGATATTTTATTTTTGTCTTAAGGAAAGTAGTGTAGTATTCATACCAAATTTCGTTCAAAATCTGTAGTAGTTTTGAAGTTATTAATTGTTTAAAGAATTAACCATAAACAAGAAACTCTCCACACATTGAACAGTTAAGAATCACATTAATTTTAATATTTATTCCAAAATAGGTGAACACCATAAAAAGACGAAAACAAATTTTTATTTTCCTACCACGTACTTATGGGTAGTAGGTAGAGAAGATATTGTATTCCACCCAAAAATTCGATACCGGAGTTGTACAGAAAACACAAGCTTTGAGGGCCTCCTGAATCCCAAAAAATACGTTTTTAGAAAAAGGCGTACAAATACCAAACTTGGTATTTAAGTTAAATATCTTCCAAACATGTGACATGAACCACCCCAAACTACCCTTTACATGGAACATTTTTTAAAATTTTCATTTTCCAAAAAAAATGGCTCTAACGATTTTGATAAAATACCGTATATTAAAGATATTTACATGACAAATAAAATGTTTATCTTGAATTTTTAGGGAACAGCCTATGAAGTCCTCTTTATTTGCAAGGAGTTTTGTATAACCTTGTATAACTAATAAACGTTAAGCGATAGACGAAAACGTACTACACAAGAAATGTAGATATCTTTAAAACACAATTTATTTCAAGTAAGTTTTTTGTAGTATCAGCCATTTCTGAGATATCCGTTATTACTGGTTCGAATTGTTCGATATTTAACCATTCTTTTAAAGTCCTGTCAGCTTTCAGTTGTTTCTCGCGTTTGCATGGAAACAACATGGAATTTTAAGACCAGCATGTAGAATGCAGTTCTTAATCATTTGACTGTCACTATTCCCTTTGAATGTGTAACGAAGTGTGTAATGTAGCTGTTTCTGCAAATGTTTATTTCGATTAAAATGAAGTAAATATAAAAATAAGCTTCGGTAAGAGTGCTTGTATACCCACTAATAAACGATCAAGTTTACAGAAAGTCATGTGAATGTATCACAAATTTTATATTACTCTTTTAATTTGGCAGGAAAAGATTATTAACTTTATAAAATCAATTTTTGGGCAACTTTAGGATGCTAATCGAATGTAAACATCAATACGCTTATAAATATTTTTCAAAAATCATCTATACGCTTTTTATTTGTACGTTTTAGTTTTTGCCTTAAAATTTTGTAGCAAATTGAACAAAGAATGCATCGCGAGGAACATTTTGAATCTCCAAACATATATAAACAAAATCTGATGTGTTACACTCACATGACTTTCTCTACTCTTGTACAAACTATTTTTACAAACGCTTATTCTCCATATGCTTCATGTTAATGGAGATATCGAGATGTCAATCTTATTGATAATTCTCTTGTAGATGCAAGGGGAATATGGTAGGTTTTAAGCGATAGTCAAATATTTTAACGCTGGTTGCTATGTGGCGCATTCCATTCTCTTTGCATGTCCAGGACATAAAAAAATCTGATGTGTTACACTCACATGACTTTCTCTACTCTTGTACAATCTATTTTTACAAACGCCTATTCTCCATATGCTTCATGTTAATCGAGATATCGAGATGTCAATCTTATTGGTAATGTACATGTAGATGCAAGGGGAATATGCTAGATTTTAAGCGATAGTCAAATATTTTAACGTTGGTTGCTATGTGGCGCATTCCATTCTCTTTGCATGTCCAGGACATAAAAAAATCTGATGTGTTACACTCACATAACTTTCTCTACTCTTGTACAACCGAATTTTACAAACGCCTATTCTCCATATGCTCCATGTTAATCGAGATATCGAGATGTCAATCTTATTGCTAATTTTCTTGTAGATGCAAGGGGAATATGGTAGCTTTTAAGCGATAGCCAAATATTTTAACGCTGGTTGCTATGTGGCGCATTCCATTCTCTTTGCATGTCCAGGACATAAAACAAAATGAATAACGAATTTGAGAAAAAGTATAAGTATTGGAAAATTTAAGGAAATAACAAGCAATATCTCGAAAACGGTTCACTCAACAAAAAAAATGTATATGATATAAGTTGTGTATTTTAACGCGATCTACATTTTTTGTGTAGTAAAAGTTTGTCTATCTCTTATGGTTTACCAGTTATGCAAAAGTCGTTCATAATGAAGAATACTTTTGGAGACATTCCCAGAAATTTCGAGATATACATTTCATTTCTCATGACATTAACTTAAACATATGATATTTGCATCAAAATCGTTAGAGCCATTTTTGAGAAAATTAAAATTTTCGAAAAATGTTCCATGTAAAGGGTAGTCTGGGGTGGGGGGATTTTCTTGAAAATCTTCGTGTCGCATCTCTGGAAGATACTGAACGTAAATACCAAGTTTGGTGTTTATCCGACTGTTAGTTTTTGAGTTATGCTGTTCACAGACACACACACACACACAGAGACACACACACAGACACACAGACACACACACAGACACACACACGGACATGTTTCCAAAAATGCTTTTTTTGGATTCAGGAGGTCTCAAAACATGTATTTCCGGTGAAATCTCGGTATCGAATTTTTGGGTGGAATGCAATACTTCCCCTACTTACTATACGTAGTAGAGAAAGTAAAAAATGAATAACGCATTTGAGAAAAAGTATAAGTATTGGAAAATTTAAGGAAATAACAAGCAATATCTCGAAAACGGTTCACTCAACAAAAGAAATGTATATGACATAAGTTGTGTATTTTAACGCGATCTACATTTTTTGTGTAGTAAAATTTTGTCCATATCTTATGGTTTACCAGTTATGCAAAAGTCGTTCACAATGAAGAATACTTTTGGAGACATTCCCAGAAAATTCGAGATATACATTTCATTTCTCATGACATTATCTTAAACATATGATATTTTCATCAAAATCGTTAGAGCCATTTTTGAGAAAATTAAAATTTTCGAAAAATGTTCCATGTAAAGGGTAGTCTTGGGTGGGGGGATTTTCTTGAAAACCTTCGTGTCGCATCTCTGGAAGATACTGAACCTAAATACCAAGTTTGGTGTTTATCCGACTGTTCGTTTTTGAGTTATGCTGTTCACAGACACACACACAGACACACACACAGACACACACACACACAGACACACACACACACAGACACACACACGGACATGTTTCCAAAAATGCTTTTTTTGGATTCAGTGGGTCTCAAAACATATATTTCCGGTGAAATCTCGGTATCGAATTTTTGGGTGGAATGCAATACTTCCCCTACTTACTATACGTAGTAGAGAAAGTAAAAATGAATAACGAATTTGAGAAAAAGTATAAGTATTGGAAAATTTAAGGGAATAACAAGCAATATCTCGCAAACGGTTCACTCAACAAAAGGAAATGTATATGACATAAATTGTGTATTTTAACGCGATCTACATTTTTCGTGTAGTAAAATTTTGTCTATCTCTTATGGTTTACCAGTTATGAAAAAGTCGTTCATAACGAAGAATAATTTTGGAGACATTCCCAGAAAATTCGAGATATACATTTTATTTGTCATGACAATATCTTAAACATATGATATTTTAATCAAAATCGTTAGAGCCGTTTTTGAGAAAATTAAAATTTTCGAAAAATGTTCCATGTAAAGGGTAGTCTGGGGTGGGGGGATTTTCTTGAAGACCTTTGTGTCGCATCTCTGAAAGATACTGAACCTAAATACCAAGTTTGGTGTTTATCCGACTCTTCGTTTTTGAGTTATGCTGTTCACAGACACACAGACAGACACACAGACACACAGACAGACACACACGGACATGTTTCCAAAAATGCTTTTTTTGGATTCAGTGAGTCTCAAAACATGTATTTCCGGTGAAATCTTGGTATCGAATTTTTGGGTGGAATGCAATACTTCCCCTACTTACTATACGTAGTAGAGAAAGCAAAAATAAAACGAAATAATCAGCTTTGAAGCTTTAAAACACCTGGTTCTGCACGTGCGCAGACACCTTTGAAACGGCACGCGGCACCACTTTGAGGCAGTATTTTTAACACTTGAATAATTTCAATTAAATTATATAATATTTAATTTCAATAACAGCCCGCCTTGAAGCAATATGTATGTAACAGTCATTGCATATGCTTATATTGTTGTAAACATGTTCAATAATGTTATGTGAATGCATTACGTAATTTAACAATGTAAGAGCTGTGAGAATAATAAGTTTAACGTTGCTAACAATGAGGCAACAATGAGGTAACCTTGAGGCAATAATGCGTTTGAGAGTTTAAATGCTACTAGTCATGATTAAGACAGCAATAATGTAAATTTTGTGACAGTTTAAAATTAGCCAACCAACAGCCAGAAAAACCTTTAGTAAAATGCAGGTATTCTATTGGACTAGAATTAGCCAATCAGAGACTTGAAATACAGAAGTTTACGGGTTTGGACGGTTTAAATATGTTCAGTTGCCTGCAGACCTTGGTAGTAACCGGATGGAAGATGTGTTCTCTAGAGAAATATTACGTATTCGTGTGAATCGTAAAATAAGTATACGCGTTAACAAAGTGCAAGTATTAAATAAAAGAATCTCATAGCTCTTGATATCAGTGTAGTGCTATCTAATTTGTGTGAAGGATTAATAAAGAAAGAGTGAGTTTAAACTTAAAATCTGTGTAAGCCTACATTCTGGTCGCACCGCACCCTGATTAAGAGAAACGTGACTCTAAAGTAATACTAAAGCAGCCGAGGCAAAAACAAACATAAATAATATCTATAGAAGCAGTTTAATAACAAGGTTATTTTTTTTTTAAACTTGGAACGTAACAACAAAAATAGATCTTCAAATCGTCTTTTCATACGTAGTAGCATATTACGTAAACAACAACTTCAAATTGAAGTCCATACGTGGAGCTAAAATAAATAAACTTCAAGAACAATTCTACTTCAAACTGGCTTCCCAAGCGTGAGGCTAATAAATAACATCAAAAACGAAACATCTTCAAACTAGTGCCCATACGTGGAGCTAAATAAACAAACTTCAACAAAAAATTGGCCTCTCAAATGGGTTTCCCAAGTGTGGAAATAAATTACGTAACAAACATTCTTCTTCAACGTCTACGCTTCACTGACCGTTAAAAAATACAGATAATGAAACTAAGGTTCAAAGATAATTAATTATAAGCATAAAATAAGAACTGATTTTTAATGCATTTTGGTCAATTTTCATCTATGCGTACTCTTAAGAAAAGTGTTTATAGAAATGAAATAAATTGTAAAATATAGTGTAGTATTATTACTTCATTTTTATTTTAAATTAGGGCAAATTATCCAAAACTCCCTGGAAAATGCTGGATATAAATAGCAAAGTATAGTATTTATAGAACATTTAGCTTTAGAAGTACACTGTGCATAGGCACACACAAAGACACCGAGTTCATTCTAAAAATGCCTTTTGTTTTTAATTTAGAGGCTTCAAAAGATGTACTACGAGGAAACTTCGACATCTAAGTTTTGGGTGAAATATAGTATTTTTTCTTACCTATTATGGGCAAGTGACAGAGAAAGTAATAAAATGTCCTAAAGTTTCTGAGAATAGCTCATAAGATCGTCTTTATTCGGAAGGAAATTTGCACAATTGTGTTGAACTAGTAAACTTCAAGAGATCGACAAAAACTGTAGAACCCTTTAAAACACAATTTATTTTAAATAACCTTTTTGTGGAATCAGGTACATATTCATGGTTAAATTCATCAAATATTTGTAATTTTTACTTTTTCTACTACATATTGTGTTCCACCCAACAATTCGATACCGAGATTTCATCGAAAATGTATGTTTTGAGGTTCTCTGAAAAATGGCCATGTGTGTGCGTCTGTGAACAGCATCACTCAAAAATGAAACGTTGGATAAACACCAAACTTGGCATTTAAGTTCAGTACCTTCCAAAGATACGACACAAAGATTTTCAAGAAGATCCCCAACTCAAACTGTTCCCATCATGGGGCATTTTTTCAAAAATGCCTGTAACGATTTTGATTAAAATACCAGATATTATAAGTATTTACATAACAAATAAAATGTAGGTACATCTTGAATTTTCTAGGAAATGCCGGTGAAGCCCTCCTCATTCGGAAGGAATTTTGTAGAATCCTGTATAATTAGTAAACGTTAAATAGACGAAAACGCCTTACACAAAAACTGTAGTTCTCTTCAAAACACACAATTTACTTCAAATAACTTTTCCTGGCGTTTTTAATTATCCGAAATTAATGGTTTAAAGTGCACAATACTTTGTCATTCTTCTAAAGTGCTGTCGATTTTCAGTTGTTTCCCGCGATTGCATGGAACGAAATGTGTAATGTAGCTATCTGCAGCGATTAAATGAAGTACGAGAGACAGAAAACTAAGCTTTCCTAAGAATAATTTGTATACTCACTAATAAATTATAGAGGGTGGAGAAAATCATGTGAATGTAACACACCAGACTGTTTAAGGTTCTGTCACTATTGAGTGGTTTCTCGTAATGGAACGACTATGGAATTTTAGGGCCAGAATGTATCGATCCGCGTTTAAATATGTATCGATTCGATTTCCTTGTACAAAGTGTGCGATAACTATTTGTGCAAAGGTTTATCTCGATTAACATGAAGTAGCTAGAAGAATGATATAACAAAAGCAATTACCCGTCCATATTTATTAGGAATAGGGCGTAAAATGAAATTAAACAATAATTATTTTAACTTTTACTTTCTCTACTACGTATAGTAAGTAGGGGAAGTATTGTATTACACTCAAAAATTCGATACCGAGATTTCACCGGAAATACCTGTTTTGAGACTCCCTGAATCCAAAAAAAGCATTTTTGGAAACATGTCCATGTGTGTCTGTGTGTCTGTGAACAGCATAACTCAGAAACGAACAGTCGGATATACACCAAACTTGGTATTTAGGTTCAGTATCTACCAGAGATGCGACACGAAGGTTCTCAAGAAAATCCCCCCACCCCAGAGTACCCTTTACATGGAACATTTTTCGAAAATTTTAATTCTCTCAAAAATGGCTCTAACGATTTTGATTAAAATATCATATGTTTAAGATATTGTCATGAGAAAGGAAATGTATATCTTGAATTTTCTGGGAATGTCTCCAAAAGTATTCTTCATTGTAAACGACTTTTGCATAACTGGTCAACCATAAGAGATACACAAAATTTTACTACGCGATGTACATCGCGTTAAAATACACAATTTATGTCATATACATTTCTTTTGTTGGATGAATCGTTTTCGAGATATTACTTGTTATTCCCTTAAATTTCCCAATATTTATACTTTTTCTCAAATTCGTTATTCATTTTTTTATGTCCTCGACATGCAAAGAGAATGGAATGCGTCACATAGCAACCAGCGTTAAAATATTTGACTATCGCTTAAAAGCTACCATATTCCCCTCGCATCTACAAGAAAATTACCAATAAGATTGACATCTCGATTAACATGAAGCATATGGAGAATAAGCGCATGTAAAAATAGTTTGTACAAGAGTAGAGAAAGTCATGTGAGTGTAACACATCAGATTTTTTTTATTTTACGTCACTTTAACTCCTTGGTTATATCGCGACAGATCTGTTGGTGGATATCTCTTAGAACGATATGTAATTGACAGTTAGCCAAAAAAGTAATAATAATTAAAAATAGTTCCAAAATAGGAATTAAATTTTAATATGGTTAAATTAATTATTTGATAAATCTATAAAATTCTAAGCTTTTTTAAGAATAGTGTATAGAAGCTATATAAAAATAAACAATAATGCCACATAATTCACAAATCATTCCGGTATGTTTTCGAATTTAAAATGGTGTCCTTGTGAGTCATATATTTTACTGAGGATTCAGGTACGTGCCATTGGATGTACACGCCTTGGTGGAGCAATTCTACAACGCTGCCTCAGATGTCCAGTTGTGCTTGATAATATATACAACCACAGTAACACGCAATACACTGAGGCGTGAAACCATAAGGGCTTTCAGGCCCAGAATTGGGGGAGAGAAACGGAGGCCTGCCTTTTAAAAATAAAACGTTAAGGACAGGATGCACCGCTGCTGGAGAGAGTAATTGCCTGACATCCCGGCGTCTTGCTTTGACGTCCCTCGGCTCATTAGCGGCGCTGCCAATTATTCTTTCCGCTTCCGAGAAGTGAGTCGGCTTTACTGGAGCAGATTGCAAGCGTAAAACAAAATGATACTTGGATAGAGCTCTGGCAGCCTACTATTGCAATCCTATGGGGATTTATAGGATGTTTAAGGTAACAAGAATAATCTCCTGTAGTGGTGGATAACAAAACGAGATTTATTCATTTATATCTTTAAGCGAACTGTAGCGAGTGGGGAAGACCAAGAAAAGTCGAAACGCGCTGCTGAAATTTGTAGTTTTTAATGAAATTTCATGTTTGCTTACTTTCTGTACTACCTACCTACTGAGCTTTCACGTGAAAACTATACCGCACACGCGGTGTTTTGTTTCTCGGCGGCTGGGCGTGACACGGCCGTTCGAGGACGTACTTTAACTTCGATCCTAATATTGTGTATTAAAAAAAACCTTAGCCCATAGAAGATGCTGGAAATGTCGTCTTCCTTCGGCGTAACTGACACATTCAGATTTACACGTTTAAGTTCTAGTGAAACCCATCTCGGCACCATTTTCTACTTTCGAATCCTATATCGGTGCCGTCTTCTAAAATGTAAACAACTCAACCCGGACCTATAGAGAATTAATTTTAATGTAGCTCTTAATACAGGATTTTCATTCCAATTTAAAAAGACTTAGGACTTTTAGCAGACTTATAGTGACTGCAAAATGTTATTGCAGTTTCACATTTAATCAAAACCGATTTTAATCCCAAAATCAATGTTAATTAAAACAATTTTCTCTATCAAATGCATGCAACAATTTTATAAATTCCACGCACCAATTGGTTGAATAATCGCTGTGTGTTTCAAAAAATTATAATTCTAACCAAAGAAAAGATTAACAAACAAAACAAAACACGTGATCTGTAATAACTTTTGTTCTTTTCTGCAATGGTTCAATTAATATGGCTGCTAGAATTTTTTAAGTGTGTACAACCCCTTTCTGTAGACACTGTAGCTATACAGATATAGCTAAAAATTGCATATCTAAGTAAGCATATGGTTTAAAATCTTAGCTTAACGCACGTCATAAAACTACCTGTCACATAGGGACACGTAAATGGTTTGTAACTGGGAGATATTTTAAACCAACAGTTTTAGTTATGTGACCGAGTTGGGTTATTGACAGTGACCGAAACGGGTTGTTCACATTTAACTCACGAAGATAACGACTGAATAAGGATACGTTCTTAAGTTCGGCCACTGCATTGTTTCCGTTTCATTTCTGATATTTTCTTTAGATCCTCCAGTGTATCCAGGGTTTTTTGTTTTATAAACTGTATCCCTCAGACAACCCCATGGGTAAAAATCATACACTGTTAAATCTAGTGAACGAGAGGGTCATACACCAGCACTAAACATCCCATCTTCAAACATTTCCTTATACTGTATGAGCAGATGCAGAACCCTGTTCAAACCACCCCTATTATTTCTCTTCTGTAAGCTGGTGAAAAGGGAGGTCAAAATGCCTCTTGTGTATCTGTCTGCAACTATTGTCGTCTAGTAAAAAATCTGATGTGTTACACTCACATGACTTTCTCTACTCTTGTACAAACTATTTTTACAAACGCTTATTCTCCATATGCTTCATGTTAATGGAGATATCGAGATGTCAATCTTATTGATAATTTTCTTGTAGATGCAAGGGGAATATGGTAGGTTTTAAGCGATAGTCAAATATTTTAACGCTGGTTGCTATGTGGCGCATTGCATTCTCTTTGCATGTCCAGGACATAAAAAAAATCTGATGTGTTACACTCACATGACTTTCTCTACTCTTGTACAATCTAATTTTACAAACGCCTATTCTCCATATGCTTCATGTTAATCGAGATATCGAGATGTCAATCTTATTGGTAATTTTCTTGTAGATGCAAGGGGAATATGGTAGCTTTTAAGCGATAGTCAAATATTTTAACGCTGGTTGCTATGTGGCGCATTTCATTCTCTTTGCATGTCCAGGACATAAAAAAAATGAATAACGAATTTGAGAAAAAGTATAAGTATTGAAAAATTTAAGGAAATAACAAGCAATATCTCGAAAACGGTTCACTCAACAAAAAAAATTTATATGACATATGTTGTGTATTTTAACGCGATCTACATTCTTTGTGTAGTAAAATTTTGTCTATCTCTTATGGTTTCCCAGTTATGCAAAAGTCGTTGACAATGAAGAATACTTTTGGAGACATTCCCAGAAAATTCGAGATATACATTTCATTTGTCATTACATTACCCTAAACATATGATAATTTCATCAAAATCGTTAGAGCCATTTTTGAGAAAATTAAAATTTTCGAAAAATCTTCCATGTAAAGGGTAGTCTGGGGTGGGGGGGTTTTCTTGAAAACCTTCGTGTCGCATCTCTGGAAGATACTGAACCTAAATACCAAGTTTGGTGCTTATCCGATTGTTCGTTTTTGAGTTATGCTGTTCACAGACACACACACACAGACACACACACAGACACACACACACACACACACACACACAGACACACACAAGGACATGTTTCCAAAAATGCTTTTTTTGGATTCAGGAGGTCTCAAAACGTGTATTTCCGGTGAAATCTCGGTATCGAATTTTTGGGTGGAATGCAATACTTCCCCTACTTACTATACGTAGCAGAGAAAGTAAAAATGAATAAAGATTTTTAAAAAAAGTAAAGTATTGTAAAATTTAAGGGAATAACAAGCAATATCTCGCAAACGGTTCACTCAACAAAAGAAATGTATATGACATAAATTGTGTATTTTAACGCGATCTACATTTTTCGTGTAGTTCAATTTTGTCTATCTCTTATGGTTTACCAGTTATGAAAAAGTCGTTCATAACGAAGAATACTTTTGGAGACATTCCCAGAAAATTCGAGATAGGCATTTTATTTGTGATGACAATATCTTAAACATATGATATTTTAATCAAAATCGTTAGAGCCGTTTTTGAGAAAATTAAAATTTTCGAAAAATGTTCCATGTAAAGGGTAGTCTGAGGTGGGGGGATTTACTTGAAAACCTTCGTGTCGCATCTCTGAAAGATACTGAACCTAATTACCAAGTTTGGTGTTTATCCGACTCTTCGTTTTTGAGTTATGCTGTTCACAGACACACAGACACACAAACAGACACACAGACACACAACAGACACACACACGGACATGTTTCCAAAAATGCTTTTTTTGGATTCAGTGAGTCACAAAACATGTATTTCCGGTGAAATCTCGGTATCGAAATTTTGGGTGGAATACAATACTTCCGCTACTTACTATACGTAGTAGAGAAAGTAAAAATGAATAACGAATTTGAGAAAAAGTATAAGTATTGGAAAATTTAAGGAAATAACAAGCAATATCTCGAAAACGGTTTACTCAACAAAAAAAATGTATATGATATAAGTTGTGTATTTTAACGCGATCTACATTTCTTGTGTAGTAAAACTTTGTCTATCTCTTATGGTTTACCAGTTATGCAAAAGTCGTTCATAATGAAGAATACTTTTGGAGACATTCCCAGAAATGTCGAGATATACATTTCATTTCTCATGACATTATCTTAAACGTATGATAATTTCATCAAAATCGTTAGAGCCATTTTTGAGAAAATTAAAATTTTCGAAAAATGTTCCATGTAAAGGGTAGTCTGGGGTGGGGGGATTTTCTTGAAAATCTTCGTGTCGCATCTCTGGAAGATACTGAACGTAAATACCAAGTTTGGTGCTTATCCGATTGTTCGTTTTTGAGTTATGCTGTTCACAGACACACACACACAGATACACACACAGACACACACACAGACACACACAAGGACATGTTTCCAAAAATGCTTTTTTTGGATTCAGGAGGTCTCAAAACGTGTATTTCCGGTGAAATCTCGGTATCGAATTTTTGGGTGGAATGCAATACTTCCCCTACTTACTATACGTAGTAGAGAAAGTAAAAATGAATAAAGATTTTTAGAAAAAGTATAAGTATTGGAAAATTTAAGGGAATAACAAGCAATATCTCGCAAACGGTTCACTCAACAAAAGAAATGTATATGACATAAATTGTGTATTTTAACGCGATCTACATTTTTTGTGTAGTAAAATTTTATCTATCTCTTATGGTTTACCAGTTATGAAAAAGTCGTTCATAACGAAGAATACTTTTGGAGACATTCCCAGAAAATTCGAGATATACATTTTATTTGTCATGACAATATCTTAAACATATGATATTTTAATCAAAATCGTTAGAGCCGTTTTTGAGAAAATTAAAATTTTCGAAAAATGTTCCATGTAAAGGGTAGTCTGAGGTCGGGGGATTTACTTGAAAACCTTCGTGTCGCATCTCTGAAAGATACTGAACCTAAATACCAAGTTTGGTGTTTATCCGACTCTTCTGTTTTGAGTTATGCTGTTCACAGACACACAGACACACAAACAGACACACAGACACACAACAGACACACACACGGACATGTTTCCAAAAATGCTTTTTTTGGATTCAGTGAGTCACAAAACATGTATTTCCGGTGAAATCTCGGTATCGAAATTTTGGGTGGAATACAATACTTCCCCTACTTACTATACGTAGTAGAGAAAGTAAAAATGAATAACGAATTTGAGAAAAAGTATAAGTATTGGAAAATTTAAGGAAATAACAAGCAATATCTCGAAAACGGTTCACTCAACAAAAGAAATGTATATGATATAAGTTGTGTATTTTAACGCGATCTAAATTTCTTGTGTAGTAAAACTTTGTCTATCTCTTATGGTTTACCAGTTATGAAAAAGTCGTTCATAATGAAGAATACTTTTGGAGACATTCCCAGAAATGTCGAGATATACATTTCATTTCTCATGACATTATCTTAAACGTATGATAATTTCATCAAAATCGTTAGAGCCATTTTTGAGAAAATTAAAATTTTCGAAAAATGTTCCATGTAAAGGGTAGTCTGGGGTGGGGGGATTTTCTTTCAAATCTTCGTGTCGCATCTCTGGAAGATACTGAACCTAAATACCAAGTTTGGTGTTTATCCGACTGTTAGTGTTTGAGTTATGCTGTTCACAGGCACACACACACACAGACACACACACGGACATGTTTCCAAAAATGCTTTTTTTGGATTCAGGAGGTTTCAAAACATGTTTTTCCGGTGAAATCTCGGTATCGAATTTTTGGGTGGAATGCAATACTTCCCCTACTTACTATACGTAGTAGAGAAAGTAAAAAATCGACGAATAATTCGTTCTGCCGACTTGTAAGAGAAAGAATAGGGAGCGCTGCTCGCAGTCACCGAGAATCAAAACACCGCGCGTGCGGAATAGTTTTATATGAAAGCTCTGTAGTAGGTTTACTTTAAATGCATTTTTTAAAATCTGATGTGTTATATTCACATGGCAGTCTCTACCCATTCAACAAGCTATTCTTAAAAAAATGTCATTCTCTATCTACTTCATGTTAATCGAGATAAGCATATGCAGAAATGGTTTTATTACATATTTCCTTGTAGGTGCAATGGGAGTAGAAGAATAAAATAGGCTTAAGCAACGGTCAAATCTTTTAAGAGCTGCTATGTGATAGCTTTGAAATTCCGTTCTCTTTGTATGACCAGGAGGAAAAATCGAATGACGACTTCCCATTTGAGAAAAGTGTAAGTATTTGAAAATTCAAACCTACTTTTTTGTGTTGTAAGATTTTGTGTATCTCTTATGATTTGCCACTTATGCAAAAGTTATTCAGAATGAAGAGGACTTCAGAGGCTATTCCCAGAAAATTGAAAACACATTTCGTTTGCCATGAACACATCTTAAACATATGGTGTTTTAATTAAAAACATTAGAGACATTTCGAAAAGGAAAAGAGTAGTATAATGGGGAGAATTTTCTTGAAGGTACAGAACTTAAATACCAAGTTTGGTATTTATCGGATTTTTCGTTTTTGAATTATGCTGTTCGGAGACACACACGGATCTTTTTCTTAAATACTCTTTTTTGGATGCAGGGAGCCTCAAAAATATATTTCTGGTTAAATCTCGACACCGAAATTGTGGGTGAAACAATAATTCCTCTACTTACTATAGGTAGTTGAGAATGTAATATATATTTTCTAAAATTGCCTGCAAAACAAGCTCTTCATTATCTAATCATGTTGTGTGTCTTGGGTGCAATGGAACCGGCATAAAATTTTCCATAGCAGCCAATTTCATATATAGGTGGCCCAACCGCGCCGTATTTCAAGTGTGTAGATATGCTTTCGTACGTTAAAAAGTTGCTCGACTCAACGGGGCAATTCTAAGCAATCACAACTCAGTGGGGAAATGGCGAATTAGCTTCGGTTTCTTTTTTATTTCTTTTCTACATCTATTTATATCCCGCCTTTAACTGCAATGGTCTTATCGGCGGACTTTCCTTCGGAACAATTAGGCAATGCTGTTAACTTGTATCCTCTTGTCTTTGATTTTGAAATAAACTAATCATTAGATTTGCTCACATTCACACTCATACTTCCAGACTCTGAGGAGGATGGGGAATAATCTTAGCTAGAGAAAACTTCCTACTCCCTAGCCGGGAATCAAACTCGGGACTCATCGCAGAACAGGCAGGTGCTTTACCGACTGAGCTACGCGGCCAGCCGAACTTCGTTCTGTACCTCTTGCTTGTCAGCAAAGACGGTGAGCAGATCCTGCTCATTGAGAGGCACTTAGCTTGCAATAGAGTGTACAGTCCGTGATGATAGACAATAATAAATCGAAAAGGTGTTATTTTCCACTTCAGTTACACAAGCTTTATTTTAGGGGGAATAAACTCACTTTTTAGACTAGCAAACAATTAAAATGTCTTTATTTGACCTAGCCGTATCCGCCTATAGTTTTTTTTTTAAATTGGGTATACACTGAATTTGTCTAACACTATGGGCTATAAGCAACAAACATAAGAGCACGTAGTGTTTCACTGCCATTTTTGCTTGCTACTATAAATGCTATTGTTATTATCATCATCATTATCTAACTGTACTGTTTTGCTGACTTCTCTCATGGAATAGGTGTTCGAAATTCTGCCCCTGTTGATTGATACGATGTTCCAACCGTGTCGTGTATCCATATGGACGTTTCTGAGCGGCGGCGGCAGTAGCAACAGGTTTTTAGGGTGGCTAATGCGCCAGTTACCCACTGAGCTGTGTTTATTTGGAGTTACTCCGTTGAGTTCTGCAACTCTTTTAACGCACGAAGGGTTATCTGCACACTCAAATACGGCGCGTTTGGGACACCTGGTATATGCCCTAGTCCATAAGTAAAGTGCACATTTTTCTTTCTGTAAGTGCTTTCGCCACAAATTAGAAATGGTATACATTAATATAGTTTCAGGGTACAATAATTTATACATAAAAGGAAAAGAATACTAGATTCAGAGATTTGAAAATGTGTTTCCTCTTCCCTCCTCTCTCTCTCTCTCTTTCTGTCTGTCTGTCTTACCCTTTGAATGTATCCGTTCAACTTGGATTCATATTCTGGCGCATTGCACTAAGACAGAACAGTTGAGAAAGTATCTGCCTGGTTCCTTTGTTAACTCAAAGAAAGGGTTACAAGCGTGTTGTCCTTGCTGGTTGGGAGGGGATGGGGAATGCAATTGGTACATTTTGCAAAAGGTTATGCAGCTTAGATCGGAGTGTAAGGAAGAGGGTGAAGGGTGGGATTGGGAGGGTTAGTGGTTTAGGGGCGAGTATTTGTTTCTTTTGTAAACAATAGCGTGTGCTTATGAACAAGTTTTTTCTCTTCTTCTGTTTTGTTTGTGAGATTTTTGTTAGTTTAGCTGTTTTTCTTTCTTTCTTTTCATTTCTTGTAAATATCATTAAATTTAAAGTTATGTGTGATGAATATAGTCTGAAAAATATGAAATACATTGTATTATATAAGCACGTACGGTCTATCTAAACGGTGCGATGTATGAGTTTGAACATGCAAAATGTTTAAGACCAATAAACGCACCACTCTACTCTACTTCTTGATTTGTCCTCAAACTTTAAACCAAAACCAATAGGCGGAATTCTACCCAAAACGAAGGGCAATAACAGTATTTATAATGAAGCTACTACTTAACTATAGCAAGTAGGGGAAGCAATTGCATTCTATTCCAAACATTTGATTTCGAGATTTCACCGGAAATATATGTTTTGAGGCCACTTTAATAAATTAAAAAAATCTGATGTGTTACACTCACATGACTTTCTCTACTTTTGTACAAACAATTTTTACAAACACTTATTCTCCATATGCTTCAAGTTAATCGAGATATCCAGATGTTAGCCTTATTGCTAATTTTCTTTTAGATGCAAGGGGAATTGGTAGGTTTTAAGCGCTAGATAATATTTTAAGAGCTGGTTGATATGTGCAGTATTCCATTCTTTTTGCATTACCAGAACCAATAAAAAATGAAAAGCGAATTCTCATTTGAGAAAAAGTATAAGTATTGGAAAATTTAACGGAATAACAAGTAATATCTTGAAAATGGTTCTCTCAACAAAAAGAATGCATATGACAAATTGTGTATATTAACGCGATCTACATTTTTGTGCAGTAAAATTTTGTCTATCTCTTATGGTTTACCAGTTATGTAAAAGTCGTTCACAATGAAGAATACTTTTGGAGACATTCCCAGAAAATTCGAGATATACATCTCATTTGTCATGAAAATATCTAAAACATATTATATTTTAATCAAACTCGTTAGAGCCATTTTTGAGAAAATTAAAATTTTCGAAAAATGTTCCAAGTAAATGGTAATTTGGGGTGGGGGATTTTCTTGGAAACCTTCGTGTTACATCTCTGGTAGATATTGAACCTAAATACCAAGTTTGGTGTTCATCCGACTGTGCGTTTCTGAGTTATGCTGTTCACAGACACACAGACACACACGGACATGTTTCCAAAAATGCCTTTTTTGGATTCAGGGGGTCTCAAAACAATATTTCCGGTGAAATCTCGGTATCGAATTTTTGGGTGGAATACAATACTTCCCCTACTTACTATACGTATTAGAGAAAGTAAAAATATTTAAAAGAAGGTTCGCGCTCGCGTTTGTGTGTGTCTGTGAACAGCATAATCCAGAAGCGAAATATCGAATAAATACCACACTTGCTTTTTAATTTGGTATCTTTCAAAAAAGCAAACGAAGATTTTCCACAAAATCCTTCCATCCAAACCCTTTACATATAAAAATTTCGAAATTGTTTATCTTTTAAAAAAGCTCTAACTATTTTATTTAAAATACCTTATATTTAAATGATTTATATTATTAATAAAATGTATATCTTGAGTTTACTGTGAATAACTTGTGAAGTCCTCTTCATTCGGGAAGGAATTCTGTATAACTCTATATAACTGATAAAACATGAAGAGATAGAGAAAAACGTACTACCCAAAAAAATACAGATCTCTTTAAAATACACAATTTATTTCGAATAATTTTTGGTAACATTAGCCATTTCCGAGGTATTTGTTAATATTGGTTTGATTTTTTTCTGACTTATTTCATTTTCTGAAGTACTTCTAACCTTGCCGTTTCTCGCAATGTCACATAAATAGCATGGATTTCAAAACCAGTATACAACTACCCTTTGGATGTATATCCCACTTTGCACTAACAACGAAATATATAATGAATCTATTTATGGAAACATTTATCCATATTAACTTGAAGTAGATAGAAGAATAAGCTCTTTTAAGAATAGTTTGCAGAAGGGAATTAAAGAAAAATGGGTATAGAATGTTATGTGAAAGTGGTAGATCCGATTTTAACTTTCTCTGCTCCTCCTATACAGGTACTTCGGTATAAAACCTGACCGCTCGGGCAGAGTTTTGCATCCGGATAGCACGACAATCCACAGCCCTCCATACCAGCACTCTGTCTTTGCTTCTTAAATCTGTATTCGTGTAAACCTGTTCGTAAAGTATAGCAAAATTAGCTCTTACCTCATAGCAAATGTGTACGTGTTGAAGTCACTGAAAACCCAACTTGTGCTAACTTCCATAGTGATTTTCGTGGCGAACGTTCAAGATTTTCTTCAATTTCGTTTAATAAACTTCAGGATGAATTCTTCAGAATGCGACAAACCGACTCTATTTAAAATAATATATACGTTGTTCTAAAGATAACTGCCTTCCCATCTTCACAACTGAAACTGGACTACTGGCTACGTGGTAACTGAAGAACAGAAAACCTGTCGTGAGTACGGAGTGAGGGGAGCAGGTAAGCCAGCCGGCAATGATACACACAACATCGTGCAAGTGGTCACTTTTTATATCGAAGAACGTTGTAAGTAGGGGAAGTATTGCATTACATCCAAAAATTCGATACCTAACAACTTCAAAACAGTAAGTATTCTCTTCGCATAAGAAAATCGAATAGTTTTAATTGTTTTATTTAGTTTTTGAGGCAGTATTTTTAACACTTAAATGATTTCAATCAAATTATATAATATGTAAATTCAATACAGCCCGCCTTGAAGCAATATGTGTATGTAATAATTTGTAAAATGTATGTAACAGTCATTGCATATGCTTATATTATTGTATACATGTTCAATAACGTTATGTGAATGTATTACGTAATTTAATAATGTGGGAGCTGTGAGAATAATAAGTTAAAAGTTGCTAACAATGAGCTAACCTTGAGGCAATAATGAATTTGAAAGTTTAGATGCTACTAATCATTCTTGGAGCAACAATAACGTAAATTTTGAGACAGTTTAAAAATAGCCAATCAACAAACAGAAAAAGCTTTCGTTAAATGAAGGTATTCTATTGGAGTAGGAATAGCCAATCACAGACTTTAAATACAGAAATTTACAAGTTTAGACGGTTGAAATCAATTCAGTTGCCTGCAAACAGTGTTCCTAACCAGACGCGAGACACATCCTCGAGAGATTTAATACGTATTCGTGTGAGACGGAAAACAGTTTACGTGTTCAAAAGTGCAAGTAATTCATAAAAAACTCACACCTCTCTATATCAGTGAAGTGTTATTTAAATCGTGTCAAGCATTAATAAAAGTCACAAATTACTTAAATGTAAATAATGATTGTAATATGAATATGCATTTTTATGTGACATTGATTTGAGATGTTTCTTGACTATAATTATTGTTGATAAGTAAGCTTATACGACCTTACTGAAACTGCGCGCAATAATGCAGCGAGGGGTGTGAGCTGTTTATCATTATTGGAAACGAGGAAGTTACGTAATGTTGGCGCGTTTTTCCGTTGAGAATCTTCTGGAATATTTCCCTAGAGCATATGTATTCATAATTTTCATTGGATATAAAAATAGACGCTAATGTTGGCGCGTTTTATTAGCCAATTGCAGTTCAGTTATAATCTTTAGGCATATTGGGGAGTGGGTGTATAAAAAGCCAAGTCAGAGGTAGATCGCGGTCAGTTCATCGAAAATCTCAATACATTACACGTCGCCTTCAGTCGTCCAGTTCATCAAAAATCTGTGTACACTACACGTCGTCTTCAGTCAGTCAGTTCGTCGAAAGTATTTGTACGGCAAACGTCGGGTATCGATTCACAAGCTACGCGCAGCAGAATTATGAATAATCTAAAGTGTTTTAAGGTTAATTATACAAAAAGTTGAAGTACGTGGATTAAAAATGATCAGTAAGAAGTTATTATAACAGTTTCAGTTTGGCGAGTGTTAAGATCAATGTATAAATGTGATAGTTAACGTGTTCGACAATAAATGTGTAAAACAAATTTCTTCATCAGTGTTATATTTGGATAAAAGATTCCTTTCCGTTTACACACCTTGATCAAGAGACATGTTCGACCGAGAAATAATAGCTAGCCGGAGGACAGTAAACAAAATTTAAAATTCTTTCAAACACTAATACTACCACAAATTGCTAACACTAGATGGAGCTACAAACCGAACAAATAAATGACGTCACAAGATGGCTTCACATGAAGTAAACACACATACACAAACATTATAAGTAATACACTTACAAATTGGCTACTACAACGTGGGGCAACAATAAATACCGTTACAAATTGGCTCCCAAACGTGGGGCTACAATAATGTTAAATAAATAACATTAATACCATCGCAAATTGGCTCCCATACGTGGGGCAGTTAAAATTATGTAACCAAACAAAACAAAAGCAGCACAATATAAGATCTTCAAGTTCTAATAATTTACGTAAAAACATATTACGTAAACATGAAACTATTACAAATTATAATCTGTGTAAGCCTACATTTTTGTCGCATCACAACCCTGCCAAGATATCCATGTCTCTAACAAATACTGACGCAGCCGAGGCAAACATAAATATATAATATTTAAAGAAACAGTCAAATTATAAAGTTAATATTTTAAACTTGGGGCAAAGGCCACCAGAAAGTATATTTGGGGCGAAGGCTACCGGAAACTGTTTACTATACGTGCGGTTGCAGCTACTACAAGTTCGGCTCCCCAACAGTCGAAATACAATACAACTCCTTTTAAAATACTCCTAAAGTAAACCTTTCTCATTTTAAGACCCAGCAAAAACTATTGGCTAACTCAAATATGTGCTCACAGCTTGTAAGCAACCTTCTGCACGCAAATCTTGAATAATATGAAGTTGCATGATTCGGGGAGAAGAAATAGGTCGAGTTTTTAACATTTCGCCGGCAGTACCTGTGACAAGCGGCGCTGTAGTGTCAGCCTGTGATCAGATGGCAAGCGTGAGGACCACCTGACGAGACACCGCGGGAGTTCCGTGCGTAGGCGTGAAAACGCATCTACATCACAACGTGAGCGGGTTCCTTATCCTTTTTCGCAACAGCCTGTCATCACTACGTTATCCTTTCATCAAGCAGAGCATAAAACCTGTCCAAAAATTAAACATGTAACCATCTCCAACATTTCGTTAATAATGGGCGTTACACAGAATAGACCGGTAATAGTTTCCACGTTTTTATACTCTCGTTTGTCACTGGATGTCATAAAACCTGAATGTAAACCGAAAAAAAGGAAGAAAGAATTAGGTACCTAATGTATGTTTGTACTTTATGCATTATCCACAAAATTAGTGCACTATTAAAAGCCCCAAAGGTATGATAGGTTTTTATTGAGTAAATAATATTGTTTCGTGGCATTTGTGCACACATATTAATATAATTCAGGGAGGGAAAGAAAAATACAAAACATCTTAGTACTCTAGCAAGACGACTTTTCTATCCATCACAGTATTTTTTCACATTTAATAAACATAAGTCTGTTTTACATCCACATGACGTTCTCGACCCAATAGCTACTACCAACGAAGGTTTTTCTATTTATTTCATGTTAATCGAGATAAACTTCATAAACACTTAAATTATACATTTTATTGTTATTTACAAGCGGGGAAACCGAATTGATACTAGAAGTTTAAAAGCGAATCGATAATTGCGGGTCCTGAAATTGCAAACTCTTTCCATGATATCATGAGAAACAACTGAATTGCGAAAGTACTTTCAGAAAATCTGATATGTTGCCTTCACATCTTTCTTTACTTACTCTTCTACAAACTATTTTTACAAAAGCTTATTCTCCCATCCACTTCTTATTGATTGAGATTAACTTCCAATGCAAATCTACACATTTATTTTAAGATATAAGGAGGATACAATTAGATAGGACAGATTAAAACTATAGTCTGGTTTTTAAAAAGGGATCACTATGTAATGGCTTTGAAAATCCAATGCTCTTTGCATGACCTCAAGAGAAAAATCTGATGTTATACATTCATGTGACTCTATCTACCCTCTATCTTTATTAGTGGGTATACAAACTATTCTTACTAAAGTTTATTATTCTACCTACTACATTTTAATCCAAATAAAATTTTGCAAAAATAGCTACATTATACACTTCGTTACAGATATAAAGGGAAGCAGCGATAGTCAAATGTATAAGAACTGGATACTTTACACTGCCTTAAAATTCCACACTGTTTCCATGTAATCGCGAGAAACAACTTAATGGTGGGAATGAACAATTCGAACGTTTAATAACGGATATCTCAGAAGTGGCTTATGCCACAAAAACTTATTTTAAATAAATTGTGCTTTAAAGCGATCTACACTTTTTTGTTTAGTGTGTATTCCTCTATCGTTTACTAGTTATACAAAATTTCTTCCAAATGAAGACCACTTCACAGGCTATTCCTAGAAAATTCAAGATATAAATATCTTTAATATATAGATCGTAAAATATTTTTATAGTATCCAAAATTTCGAAAAATCTTCATGTAAATGGTACTATGGGGTGGAGGGATTTTCTTGAAAATCTTCGAATCGCATCTTTGGAAGGTAGTAGATCCAAATACCAAGTTTGGTAATTATTCGACTTTTCGTTTTTGAATTGGGCACTTCACAACACACATACACGCATACCTTATTCCAACTTTTGTTTTCATTCAGTGAGTCTCAAAACATATACTTCTGGTAAAATTTCCATATCGATTTTTTGCGTGGACAAAATCTTTCCTTCCTACTATAAACGTAGCAGAGAAAGTAAAAAAGTCTGAAGTGTTGAGAACTTAAAACCAATAACAATAAATATTTCGGAAGTGGCTAATGCCACAAAAATTATTATTTGACATAAAATGTGTGCTTTAACGAGATTTGCATGTTTTGTGCAGTTAAGATTTTCTCTACCTCTTATGGTTTGCCAGTTATTAGCAGAAAATTAAATGTATGTATTTTATATTTCGTACAAATATCTTAAACATATTGTATTGTAACGAAAATCCTTTGAAATATTTTTGAGTAAATCAAAACTAACTAAACTTTTTCCACGTAAAGGGGCGCTTGGTGCAGGGGGATTTTCTTGAAAACCTTCATCTCGGATTCCTGGAAGTTCGTTGTTTAACCAAGTTTTCATTTTTGAGTTATGCTATTCAAGGACGCACACGTGGAGCTTTCTCTGAAAATGCTTTATTAGTTTCAGAAAACCTCAATATTGTATTTCCGGTGAAATCTCGATATGGAATTTTGGATGCGAGGCTGGAATCCTTTGGCTGAAGACTGCGTTTGAGGGATGGGCTAGCTCGGCACGTCGGAGCCTCTGGTTCGAAGCCCGCTGGTCTCGAAGAAGTTCCCTTTAGCTTCAGCTACAAATCTCCGTCGAATTGTTGTATTATTAATAAAATAATGGTCTGTTAGGGTTAGGTTGTTCTCTGTAGAGAGGTATGGATCTTTGCTAACAGAAATGACTAGCAGTAACGGAGACCTCAGTGGGTGCCACCTCAGTGAACTGTCTAGCAGGTGGATTGTCCACACAGGTGGACAGTGAAATATTCTGACTACAGATTAACCGTTAAGATAAATAGGCCCAAATCAACAGTAGCTTTCGTTCTACGTAAGTGGAAGATCGATGGACATTGTGACAATGGTGAACGTTCAGACGACCAAACATTCTGACCAACAGAGATCGCAGAACCCTAAAACGTGAAATTGTAAAGAACAGGACACAAACGATGGCTATCATCAGACAGGATTTCGAGCAGCGACAAGCGTATCTGTTTCCATTGGAACATTGCGAACAGAGGTCCACCAACTCAGATATTCCGGAAGAGCAGCGGCACATAAGCCGCATATCACGAAGACAAATAAAGATCAGAGATATGTTTAGACCATCGCAACTGGACACTAGCGCAGCGGAAATCTCCCATGGGTGTCGGGAACCACTGTCCGCCGAGTCCAACCCAATCCAAACAACTCCATTACGGGAGGGTTTCGAATGTTCGACAGCATGCCTGACAGGGTGGCTGCTGTTATAGTAGCAATAGGCGCTTCCACGAGGTTGTAAAGGGACAAAAAATAGCCACACAAACATTTCAGACCATTGCCCAATTACTTTTTGGTAGACAGTGCATATATATATATATATATATATATATATATATAAATGATCGCTATAATAAAATGCATATAAGAAAATTATCTATATGGTGGCAAAATAACGTCTCATGTGGAATATAATGCTAAGTAGTAGAAAAAGTAATTTTGTAGGAATAGTTTGTATAAGCTACGTAAGCTATGAAAATGGATAGATTTAAGTTCAGTACCTTCCAAAGAAACGACAAAGATTTTCAAGAAAACCCCCCACCCCAAACTAATATTTACATGCAACATTTTTTTCGAAATTTTCGGTTTTCTAAACATTGGTTCTAACGATTTTGATTAAATATATTTACATGACAAATAAAATGTGTAGTCCCCTTTGTTCGGAAATAATTTTGCATAATCTTGTATATCTGGTAACGTTGGGCGATAGACCAAAACGTACTAAACAAAACATATTGGTTTCTTTGAAACAGATTATTTATTTCAAATAACTTTTTTGTAGCATCAGCCATTTCCGAAATATCCGTTATTAGTGGTTCCAATTGTTCAATACTTAGCCATTCTTTTAAAGTCCTGTCCGTTTTCAGCTGTTTCTCGCAATCTCGTGGAAAGAGTACGAGATTTTAAGACTAGCATATAGCGCCCAGTTCTAAAACATTTGATTATCGCTTTCCCTTTGTATCTATAACAAAATTTGTAATGTAGCTATTTCTGTAAAGCTTTTATCTCGATTAAATTAGATAGAAAAATAAGTTATAACAATCATGTGTATACCCACTAATAAACAATAGAGTTATGTTAACATAACCGACAGAGTTTTCTTTTGCGTAATTTAAAAGGGACACTGTTGTTAAGAGCTGAAGGTTTAGAAATAGAACGTCAAGCACAGAAATGCGATATTGTTTTAGGAAGGGAAGGTACGAGTATAGCTTAACGATTTAAGCAATGAGAACAAACATCCAGAAAGCAGGTTTCAGCTTCCCTCAGGAACCACTCCTTGAGTTCTTTATCGATTTCACAAGTCTAGCCTTGCTATCATCAAGCAGTTTACCGAGGCTCAGATATCCACGCTATTTTCTCTCTAGAGAGAGTTTCCGTAACTTATACTCTCTTCACTTTACAGTTAGTGGTAGTGCTGAAGTAAGCACAGCGTAAATATATCTGCACTGATGCAGTTCTCTGCGAAACCAAGTGGCAATATTTCCAAAGTAACAGCAGCCAAATATAGTTGCTAATGTAACAGCACGAAATGTAAGAAGGCATAAACAAAATTACAACAAATGTTACCCATGCACCTTTGCCTTTCTCTAATTACTTTCTCTACTACGTATAGTAAGTAGGGGAAGTATTGTATTCCACCCAAAAATTCGATACCGAGATTTCACCGGAAATACATGTTTTGTGTGTGTGCCTGTGAACAGCATAACTCAGAAACGAACAGTCGGATAAACACCAAACCTGGTATTTAGGTTTAGTATCTTCCAGAGATGCGACACGAAAGTTTTCAAGAAAATCCCCCACCCCAGATTACCCTTTAAATGGAGCATTTTTCGAAAATTTTAATTTTCTCAAAAATGAC
The DNA here is from genome assembly GCA_030765065.1 of Deroplatys truncata. Lineage (NCBI taxonomy): Eukaryota > Metazoa > Arthropoda > Insecta > Mantodea > Mantidae > Deroplatys > Deroplatys truncata. The sequence goes on along the minus strand of CM060984.1, from coordinate 64,578,060 downwards.
TAACGATTTTGATTAAAATATCATGTGTTTAAGATATTTTCATGACAAATGAAATGTATATCTCGAATTTTCTGGGAATGTCTATAAAAGTATTCTTCATAATGAACGAGTTTTGCATAACTGGTAAACCCTAAGAGCTAGACAACATTTTACTACACAATAAATGTAGATCTCGTTAAAATACACAATTTATGTCATATACATTTTTGTTGTTGAGTGAACCATTTTCGAGATATTGCTAGTTATTCCCTTACATTTTCCAATACTTATACTTTTTCTCAAATTCATTATTCATTTTTTTATGTCCTGGACATACAAAGAGAATGGAATGCTCCACATAGCAACCAGCTCTTAAAATATTTGACTATCGCTTAAAGCCTACCAATTCCCCTTGCATCTACAAGAAAATTAGCAATAAGATTAACATCTCGATTAACATGAAGCATATGGAGAATAAGCGTTTGTAAAAATAGTTTGTACAAGAGTAGAGAAAGTCATGTGAATGTAACACATCAGATTTTTTTCTTTCCACTTCGCCTTTAAGAGTTTTACTAACGCGAATCGCATTAGGGAGGTCCAGGGTTCGACTTCCGGTGACCGCCTACTCTGACCTTTTAGTTTTTTCGGTGGATTTCCCGGGTCGTCAGTCGCATAATGGAGTGGTTTCTCTGCCCCCAAATTTCCTGTCCCTCCATATCGTTCCATCGATCATTTCATTCATTCTTCTCCCCGGTAGGTCTGTTTCAGGGTTGGAAGTGTTGGTGATGGTGGGTGTTCCAGTGCGGTGTGGCAGGGAAAAAGGATGCTTTCTGTGGAATTTTCCCTTCGCCCTGCGGCTAGCTGCCGGGGTATACGGAGCGTCCCTTGGGGGGCATTGGACTCTTTGTGTAGGCTGGAGTTCCCAATCTGCTTGCTCGACTGACGTGGCGTTTCCTCCCGGGGACGTCCCTCAAGGGACATAGGTATAATATCCGCACTCCTGTACCAGTACCGAGTCTACTCCGATACAAATCCGTTCCATTCTGACAGTCCCGCAGCTAAATCCCGTCTAGATTAATCGTCCGCGATAATAGCTAGATGCAAGCAAAAGAAGAGGTCGGTTTATTCTTCTCCTCAGTGCCTAAGGTTAGAAGTAGTAAGAGGTGTCTGTTCATGATTCAAGGCAGTTGTAGACAGATAGTTTGGAAGTGTAGTTTGTCGGGGTATCGTTCGTGTTATCTTATTTGCTGAGCGCCTGTTATTATTTTACTATTTTTGAATTTTGGGTTCTTTGTCCTCCGGCTAGCTATTATTGCTCAGTCGAGCTAATCTCTTGAACAGGGTGTGTAAACGGAAAGGAGTTGTTACTAAAAGATAACACTGATAAAAGAATTTGTTTTTACACTTTTATTGCCGTCACACTTCATTAATTTCACATATTTACTCTTGATACACGCCCGACTAAAACTGTTATATTTTCGAATGTAACTATAATCACTTATTTGCTGCACATTATTAATTCGCGTATTTCACATTTTATAACTAGCTTTACGACGCAAGAGATTCTGTAGAATTGCGCGACGTGTAACCCGTGGATGATTCTGTTGAACTGTGCGACGTGTAACGCGTGAATGATTTCTTAGACTGTACGTTACCTGCCCCCGGCTTTAGAATTTATACTCCCTCACCCCGATATGCCTAAACATTATAACAGAGCTGCTATTGGTTAATAAAGCGCGCCAACATTAGCGTCTATTTTTATATCCAATAAAAATTACGAACACATATGCTCTAGGGAAGATATTCCCTCCATTTCTAAAGAAAAGCGCGCTACTGTGACGTCATTTGTTTGTCTCTTCTAATTGATAAACAACTCACCCCCTCGCTCATTGTTACCCGCTCCTATTGTCAGTTTCAGTGAGGCCGCGTAAACTTATTTCCTAACAATGCTTATAATTAACAAACATCTCAAATCAATGTCATACAATAACGTTAATTTACACTACAATCACTCTGGCATTCACAGTGTTGTGATACATAATACTGCCTCACGGTAAATGTACAAAAATACAGTAAAATAAATGGGAATTCCTTTTATAAGAATCATTGAAGACTGGTAGTATTGTTTCTTTCTGTCGCACACACTGAAATTCTTCCTGGTACCATAATTGGGACGTTTTGCCTGTCACGCCGCACTTGGGGGGCTATCCTGGTGCCCGTCGTTGAACATCTGACACACAAGTGCTCCTCCCTTAACTTCGTCACTCATTTGGGCTGCTCGGCTCAAAAATGACTCCTTGGGCGTCCATTCATGGGCCAGGTAGCGTACTGAGTGTCGGCTCAAACTTTTGGCGTCGACGTGGTACTTTGCTGTAATGTTGTTGGCGAAGTGCTAATGGCGGGAAGGGGAAATTTAAATTGGTGTTTTGTTTATGGACGCTCTTTAACTACTATGGTCCTTAGCGTCCCATTCTATATCGAGCGTGAAAGGCCAGAAATTTTTCTGAGAGGGCTCTTATCAGGCTTGAGGTTCTTTTACGTGCCGTAAATCTACGACACAGGACCACCGGCTTTACTTCCCTTCCGAATGAAGCCATGTTAAGGATTTTTACGCCCCATCAATTCGATCCATCGTCCTCGCCGGGTTTGAACCCGCGACCTCGCTACCATTAGTCCACGGCGGACGACTCGCGGGAAGAGGGGAAAAGGTGGACGAGGTATACTGAAATGAGCACACGGAGGTTGATTATCTTTGACACCCTCTCTGGCAGCTATGCCCTTTGCAAGATAGACTCACATACGCGCCTGTACGTCTTGAATCTCACCCTCAGCGGACATAATCACTATTCCGATTACTCCCTATTCGACTTTCCTTACTTGTGATTATCGGTCACCGTTCCTTAGTTCACAGGTTCTCTTCTGCACGGAACTTTTCTACCCTTTTACAATTGGCAACACTTCAATTAATTAGGTAACACTTGTATAGATAGACTATTCATTTATGTATCACAATTATTCCGTGCGTTATTAAACGTTATCTTAGTTACCACACCTCGCGCCTAAAATTCGCGGGACTTTGAGCGTCACATTCTTGTGATAACGAGCCGTGAGTGGTCAAATGCAGCTGAGACTGTCGGAGTGTCCGCTAATCCTGAAAACATCCCCTTAAATACTCGAAACTGACAGCCTTCGGCATTCTCATATCAAGTCAAGTTTCTTTTCTATCTTATTGGTTGCTGTCCTTTCTGCTAGCTTCGAGTGCTTTCTCATTGGCTCTGGTTTAAAAGTTTGAATTTTAACTGTATTTTTCACAGACTCCGAGAGACGCTAACTACTGCATCTTTCGAGCACCTTCTCCGCCGAAGTTTGGAGTGAACCGGAAGCAACCGTCGTTTCTCTATTTTGCGGAAATCTTGCAAAACACAATGAGCAGCTGCGGCGCTGTTGTTTATTTATTAATATTCACATGAGTTGAAGCACCTACACAGTTTTCTAAAGGCTTTAAGATTACGAGGGACACTGTTTATATTTTGAGCCTAATAATTAAAACAAAGTAATTTCTGATTGAAAACTGCTTTATTGTTTTTCAAAATATTCTCCTTTATGATCAATACACTTTTGCATCCGTTTGAACCATTCATCAAAGTATTTATCCCAGTCTTCTTGAGACACCACCAATACATGGTTTTTGAAGGCATCAACGGCTTCTTCTGCCAACGATAATCGTTGTCCACGCAATCGGAAACCAAAAGAAGTCAATGGGTACCAAATCAGGACTGTATAGCGGATGACCCATCAATTCGATTTTTTGAGCCTTCAAATACATTGTTGCTAGACGAGATGTGTGTGCACTCGCATTGTCTTAATGAAGAACGATCCTACGGTTCTTGTTGGTTTTCCTTACTTCAGCGAAGACTTCCGGCAAACAAATGGCTGTGTACGATTCGGCATTGACCGTTTTACGTTCCTCTAAAGGCACTGTTGCCACATGGCCAGTTTTGCTGAAAAAGCAGGGTACCATTTGCTTCGAAGTGCTTCGAGTACGAACAATTTTGTTGGATTTGCTTCATCTTGAAACACCAATACAGTCGACTGCTGCTTACGTTCCGGCTCATACGTATACATCCATGATTCGTCACTTGTTACAATCTTATATACGTCTTTTGAGGCACCGCCATTGTATTTCTTGAGCATTTTTGTACACCAATCGACATGAGCACCTTTTTGAAATTGCATGAAATTATGTGGGATCCAACGAGAGCAAACCTTTTTCACGGCTAAATAATCATGCAATATTTTATATATGCTGATGGAACTAATGCCTAGGGTTGCCTCAATCTCACAATATGTCGCATGCCGATCTTTCATTATTAGTTTTTGCACAGCATCAATGTTTTCTGGCACAACAACTGATTTTGGACGACCTTCACGAACTTCATCATTGAGCGAATTGCGGCCACGATTAAATTCGTTATACCAGCGTTTCACAGTGGCAAAGGATGGAGCTTTGTCGCCAAATGTGGAAGTTAGTTGATCGTGCACGATGATAATCCACGAAAAAAGTTGTAATAAATCATTCCATGTTTTTGTTGACACACAATTTTCAAGTTAGTGTATGCAAAACAAATGACGTTCTATTGACAATATGTTTGAAGTAGATTATGGTCAAAAATGTCAAACTTTCCATTGGAAACGTCAGATACCTACAACATTCAGGGTTGTCAACGCTCAAAATATAAATAGTGCCCCTCTATGGTGTTTTTGATTCGGAGGGGCCAAAAATTGGAAAATCATTAAGTCAGATTTTGAATTAATTGGTAATAACATTAGTTACAGTTTTTCTTTTTCTGCTTTCAGAATTATCGCTACGGAACAAACACGTAATGAAGCAAAGGACTCCACTTTCTAGACTCTTGCACAGATTTCTAGTCCGAATTTCACGCTTCATAATATAAATAGAAGCTGTTACAAACGCATATCCCACAGCCATGTTACGTGCATTAGCTAAACAATTTACGTGAGGGAGTTGATTTTAGAATTCACGTCGTCCAATACCGAATGTTCGCGCCCATTTACTACTGGTTGGTAGAGTCGCTTAAGCTGCCATCAAAACAAATTTGCACGCTATGCATTTTGTTGCTGCCCAGTGAAGGGGGATCATGATTATGATGAAGAATACCCACACAGATAAGCTCTGGTCTATCATAGCACTACACCTACCAATTAGTGTGGTATATTCAGTCTTTAATCTGAAGTTAAAATGTAATGCAACAAAATGTAATGCTTTGTCATGTCTGTGGTGAAAATATCTAATGCCTTGAATCTGCCCACAAAACCGTAAAAGGTCTGCTTTGCCGTAAAGGCGTTAAAAAGTTCCGTACATTTTACGTCAAACCGTAAAAGTTGGCAAGTATGATGTATTTAAGGTTGACGTTTTAAGAACTTCAACTATTTAAACTAAAATACGTTAATTACATAACATTAAGGTAAGCCCATATTTACGAGTAGATCTATTTAACACTCACGAGTGTTAAATATGTAAATACGGTGCGATCTTTTTATGAGGAGGCTACGGATCGCTTGTATGCATGCTCCGCACACTATATATTAGACTGGAGGTGTTTCGTTCCGTAACTCCCGTGTTACTTACTCACGAGTGTTAGTAACATGCACTATAATGACTACTAACCTTGTTATAAGTGGTGTCCACCTGCGTGAAGACATTACTGGCATCTTCGAATGAAATTTCCGCTCACACTCTCTTCTTGTGTAATGTTCATAATTTCTGTTTTTATATTGTCCTTAATTTCGTCTGCGGTGTGGGGTTTGTTCCTATAAGCTTTCTTTTAGGATTACCCCACAGATGGATGCACCAATTTCGTCAATTTTATCCTCCGTTAGAACATTTCGTTTTCGCTTCATAGGTTTAGGGTTTACCGATCCCAGTTTACCGATGTGTCAGTAACCCGATGTTGGACTGAATGGGAACGTGAAGGTAACCACGCTCGCCGTGAAAGTTTCAGTCGACCACGTCTAACCACCACAAGGGAGGATCGCCGATCGCCATATTCTGTTTCAGGTCCATTGCAAGCCCTTCAGATCTGCTCCTGCCATCCGGGAACATGTAATCGACTCACTGTAACACCCCGTGTCTTCCCACACCTTTGGTCGGAGACTAGCAAGAGCTGGACTACGTAATTACTGCCCATGTGTAAGCTGCCATTAACATCACGACAGAAACGGCTACTTGAAGTTATTGACCAGATATCTAACGCTTCTCTACCTGGAACTTCAATACCAGGAAATTTCTCCTGAAACTGTCTACACATCTGTCTAAATGATTCGGTTTTTACGTACTTATGCATCATACATAAAAATTCATTTTTCAAGCGTGAATTTGTTGATAGGCATTGCAGTGGACCAATAACAAGACAAACACTCCTAAGCAAATCACACACAACACAGATGTCTTGAATAAACGTTCACCTTTGAGATGCACAACTCTCTTTACAGCACGAACACAGCAGCGGCTGATGCACAGCTGATAAGGATAACCTTGAACTCGTCATGCGCCGTCAGTTGCGCATCGGAAAAGTACCGAGGTCACTGCAGTACACTCTGTTACGCATATAGCTGGTCCGTGGCCTCACCTTAAAATAACCGCACTGTACATACTTCGTTACCATAAGTGTACGTTTGTTGCTTTTTAATCTTCACTTCTCATCCCTAAGCTTACCATTAATTTTAAAATCTTCTGTACACATGGCATGCAGCTGGCTGAGAAATTTGACGTAATAGAAAACGTATAAGAAATTGCATTTCATTATGGAATGGTCAAATGCCAATTGAAGGACACGTGATAGTGAATGTGCTAACTTTGCAACTGCACCTTGTTCCCATTTCTCATTTTGATATATATACACACTGCCTGACAAAAAAGTTAAGCACCTGGAAGAAATAGTCCAATGTGGACGCAACGTCGTACACGTGCACGCCATCGGTGGGTGTGTAGATGATTGGAGTTGCAATGCTCTGTGACAGCTAAAATTCCCACCGGAGTGCACTAGTGTTGTCATCGTGTGACCCTGTTAACAGACTTGATAAGATATATAAGAGGCGTGACTAGCGTGCGGAGATTACTGATTATTGTGAAGGAGACAGTGAATGCTACGTACTCGTGTTAGACGAGTTACCTGCATCTGACGGAGTTTGAACGGGGCCTCATTGTGGGTCTCCATGTGGCCGGCTGGTCCAATCGGGCAACACAGCGGCTTGTTGGGCATTCGGATGTGTCAGTAGCCCGATGTTGGACTGAATGGGAACGTGAAGGTAACCACGCTTGCCGTGAAAGTTTCGGTCGACCACGTCTAACCACCACAAGGGAGGATCGCCGATCACCATATTCTGTTTCAGGTCCATTGCAAGCCCTTCAGATCTGCTCCTGCCATCCGGGAACATGTAATCGACTCACTGTAACACCCCGTGTCTTCCCACACCTTTGGTATCGGAGACTACCAAGAGCTGGACTACGTAATTACTGTCCATGCGTAAGCTGCCATTAACATCACGACAGAAACAGCTACTTGAAGTGATGCAGTGCCCGCGAGGGATCAACTGCTGATGAGTGGCGTCGTATTGTGTTTAGTGACGAAACTCGTTCTACATTACTTTGGATAACTGTCATGTGCGAGTATGGCGGTGACCTGGGAAGAGGTGCTATTATGCCTAGTTTTGGAGAGGTATAGTGGTGTTACTCCTGGGGTCATGGTTTGGGGAGCTATCGGTTATGATTTTAGGCCACAGTTGGTACTGATTCGGAGACGGCACAACGGTACGTCACAGAAATCCTGCGTCGACATGCGTTTCCTCTCATGCGACAGTATCCTTATACCATCTATCCGCAGGACAATGCTCGTCCACACACGGCACGTATCTCTATGAACTGCCTGCATGTGGTTGAGGTACTCCCGTGGCCAGAAAGATCCCCAGATTTGTGTCCTATAGAACATGTGTGGACCAGCTCGGACGTCAACTCCGTCCCTGTGCCCGTATCCAGGATATCGAGGCTTGTTACAACAGTTGTGGTCCAACTGGCCTCAGGAGAGTATACGCCGTCTATATGACATCCTTCCCAACCAAATTCGTAGATGCACCCAGGCCAAAGGAGGTGCAGCATCATAGTGCTTGTACTGCCAACGTTGTTCAATGTATCACTATATTTTGTAATCATTGAAATATAGTCACATAACCCTTCAACACGTGAAGTTTTATTTCATTTCCTCAACTACTTCTAGGTGCTTAACTTTTTTTTGTCAGGCAGTGTATAAATATATATTACTATTCCATTCATATGCCGTTTATTTGATGTTGACCAATAATGTTTAGCAATGCTTGGGATATTGAACAATCATGGTCGTTTATCTTATTAATATCCTTACAAGGATGCGATTTTATCGCGCCAAACACCAGCTTGTTACTGAACAGTATCAGTATGCGGTGATTAATAAGCTACGTCATCTAATTGTGATTTTAATCAAGACACCTTCAATCTCAATTTCCAAATAAGCTATGTTCTTGAAAAAATGTGTGTCTTTATTGTGTTCTGATTTCAGCTTATTTTGAGGTTAACTATTTTCTCGTATCCACAGTTGGTGGCATTGGTTTATATTCCGTAGCACATTCGACTGTTCAACGTTTAGCATATACGGTTATGATCTTACGGTAGTAAGAACGTCTGGGAAGTAAACGTTCCAGACCTAAGTTTAGGGTACCATCCCGGCATTTGCCATTATGAGGATTGAGGAAACATTGATACAACCTCAGTCAGAAAGGAAGATCCTCAGGGAAATGGAACTACAGACCTCCTATTTGCAAGTTCAATGACCTCATCTACGTAGATATATAACCTGTTACATTTTATTGTGGATTACATTTTCTTGGATTACATTTGACTATTTAGCTCGTGATTCCGATAATCAAAGGCTTCCTGCTGATAGCACTACTCTGCATTTTGTCAGATAATTTCTTAAATATAGTTGTTTTTGAATCACGTTTTATGCTGATTCCAGAAATAACTTCGGTTTTTTCTATCACGTCAGGTTTTTACACAAAATAAGTAATGTTTTGACAATTTTACTAATGAGCGTAGAAAAGTATTCCAATACAATTTCACACAAGGTAGGTTTTTATTCAAGAAACATTTTAAGAATACTCTCAAGAACTCCCCTAATTTATTTTGTGACTACATTTTAACAAAACAAGAAGCCAAAGTGTTTCATTTAATTTTTTTTCAAGCTTTCTATTCTTTGACTTCCTTGCGGATCGTTGAAGATGACTGTCCCTCCTCAACATCCAATAGTAGTCGGCCATCATAGTTTCTTTCCATCCCCTGGTACCTCCTCTCCATTTCCTTAATATTTTGGTGAAAATGTTCACACTGCTCTTCACTATAATGTCCCAGATTTTCTGGAAAGTAGTCGATATGTGAATGCAGAAAATGCACCATTACACTCATGATACAACCCATCTTCTCGAAATTTTCCAGCATTGTTTCAACAATGGTCTTGTAATTAGGATCTTTGTTATTGCCTAAGAAATTTTCAGTAATTGATCGGAAGGCGGTCCATGCTTCTACTTCTCTCTCATTCATTGTCTTCTCAAAATCTTCATCCTTCATGAATTTCTTTATTTGAGGACCAAAAAAAATTCCAGCCTTTAATTTGTCTTGTGTAATGAAGGGAAATTTCTTGGAAAGGTACATGAATCAGGATCCATTCTGTAGTAGAGCCCTTACAAATTGATTCATCAAGCCATGTTTTATGTGTAGTGGCGGAAGCAATATCTTTATATCTCTATATTTTTGAAGTGAGATTGTGAAAAAACTGTACGAGATAGAAAAAAACGAAAAGAAGTTTTGAAATCAGCATAAAAAGTGAATCAAAATCACTTATTAGTTTTCAGTCATCCGGTATCATGTAGACTAGTGTAGTCTAACGCTTGCGGTCTGTGTTGTCGACACAAATTCAGTTGCCGGTTTCAGTGTTAAAATCGCAATGAGACATATCTCCCCACATAACTTCTTTGACCAAACTATCAAAATGTCAAAACTAAATGAGCAGCATAATTCGAGAATAATTAACAAAATCCAGAGCCTACAGAGGAATGTACATAATCCTCCCCTTCTATCCCTAATAATGTGTTGTTTGCAATAACAAAGAAATGCCCTACAAATTTTAATAATTGTACGTGTCAAGAGTTTCCCATTAAAATTTGTTCATTGAAGCTGCATTCTCATTATTTTAGCGAATAAAACAAGAGCAGAAGCTAAAAATAAATATAAAAACTAACTACATATGTATTATATTACATAGCCTTAGTTCTTTATTGCCATACAACTGTTAGAAATCTGATGTTACATTCACGTAACCTTCTATGTACTCTACACTTATTATTGGGCATAAAAATTATTTTTACGAAAGTTTATTTTCCTATCTACTTCACTTTAATCGTGATAAACGTTACCGGAAATAGCTGTATACACATATCGTTATAGAAAAGCGAATAGCGATAGTCAAGTGTTTAACTGGGCGGTATATACTGGCCTTAAAATTCCATACTGAGGAACAATTGAATCAACAGAACTTTAAAAGAATGGCAAGTATTGAACAATTCGAATAATGAATAGCGGAAATCGCGGAAAGGCTGATGCAATAAAAAAGCTTATTTGAAACAAATTGTGTGTTTTATACAAAATATATACATATAGAAATATACAAATATAACTATACAAAATTCCTTCCGAAGGAAGAGGACTTCACAGGTTCTAACAGAACATTCATTATATACATTTTGTTTGTCATGTGAATATCTAATATATTGTATTTTAATAAAAATCGTTAGAGCTATTTTTAGAGAGTAAACAATTTCGAAAAATGTAATGTTACCATGCTATCCTCTAGTTCCCGACGTCGCGGGTTCAAACCCGGAGGAGGGCAATGGAATTTTTTCGGGCGTAAAAATCCATAGCTTGGCATCTTTCGGAAGGGATTTAAAGCCAGTGGTCTCGTGTCGTAGATTTACAGCACGTAAAAGAATCTCAAGCCTGAGCAAAATAACCCGTCTTTCACGCCCAATATAGAATGGGACGCTAAGGACCACAACAGTTAAACAGGGTCCATAAATAAAACTCAAATCAATTTTTTTAGAGAAATGTTCCATATAAAAGTTAGTTAGGGATGACAGAATTTCTTAAAAAAACTTCGTGTCGTATCTTTGGAAGATACTGAACTTAAATACCAACTGTAGTATTTATAAGACTTTTCGTTTTTTAGTTATTATCTGTTCAGTCACATATACACGCACCTTTTTCTAAAAATGCTTTTTTGGCGATTCCGGGGGCCTCAAAACATACATTTCCGGTGAAATCTCGGATCGAATTCTTTGTTGGAATGCTATACCTTTTCTAATTACTATGTACTTGTACAGAATGTAAAAAGAGAATTTAATTTTGTATAGTTGTATAGACATTTAACAGTAAAGATGTGCTGTTTATAATAATCCGGTTCAGAGGGCCTTGCATGTTAGAAGCACAAATAAGGTTAATTAATATATTCCGTAAATAGTTTTTAGATTTATTTTTAGCTTCTCTCTTGTATTATTCGCTAAAATAATCAAACCAAATCTAATAGGAAGTTGTGTTATTCCTTAGACAAAATCACTCGCGAATAACACGACCTCCTGTTAGATTACTTATGATAATTCTATTGACATTCCACATTTAAACAACTAGGAATGTACAACACGTGTTTTGTCGTTCATTCAACTTGATGTTCGAAGGACATCTTTGTGTTTCGCAAAATGTCATTTGCTTTTTAACTTTATACAATGCTGAAGCCTAAATGGTTGACTTGACACGGGGAAGACTATGCCACGAGATTCAGCGCCCTCAAATTAGTAAAGTGAGCTAGGTTTTACATTTTTAGAGAGTTCAGACCCCGAGGGATCTGCCGTGACTGTAATTTATTTGATCAGCAAAAAGTTGCTCGCATAGCTAAATGATAAAATGCAGACATAAATAAGCCAGAAATATTTTCAGCGACAGAAACGCCACCAGATCATCCATGTATTGAGAAATGGAAAAGGAGCAGAAAAAAGTAAAAATTTAGTAATTTTGGTTAAATTATGTTTAGATGATTTATAAATTATCTAATTGGAGTAATATATTTTAAGTTCTGAAATTATTTACTCCGGTTCTACGATTTACATTTTTAATAGTATTATGACAGACATGGTAAATTGAAAGTTCTTTATAGAGGATGGAAAAACATACAAGTAAAAACATTCTGTGTGTAAGAGTAGTAGATCCGTACGTTTGTGTGTGTGTGTGTGAGGGGGGGGGGACAGAATAACTCTAAAAAATCTGATGTGTTACACTCACATGTCTTTTTCTACTCTTGTACAAACTATTTTTACAAACCCTTATCCTCCATATGCTTCATACAAGGAGATGTCAATCTTATTGCTAATTTTCTTGTAGATGCAAGGAGAATTGCTAGGCTTTAAGCGATAGTCAAATATTTTAAGAGGTGGTTGCTATGTGAGTATTCCATTCTCTTTGCATTACCAGGACAAAATAAAAAAATTAATAACGAATTTCCATTAGAGAAAAAGTATAAGTATTAGAAAATTTAAGGGAATAATAAGCAATATCTCGAAAATGGTTCACTCAATAAAAAAAATGCCTATGACATAAATTGTGTATTTTAATGCGATTTACATTTTTTGTACAGTAAAGCTTTGTCTATCTCTTATGGTTTACCAGTTATGCAAAAGTCGTTCACAATGAGGAATACTTTTTGAGACATTCCCAGAAAATTCCAGATATACATTTCATTTTTGATGAAAATATCTTAAATATATGATACTTTAATTAAAATCGTTAGAGCCATTTTTGAGAAAATTAAAATTTTAGATAAATGTTGCATTTAAAGGGTAATCTGGGGTGGGAGGATTTTCCTGAAAACCTTCGTGTCGCATCTCTAGAAGATACTGAACCTAAATACTGAACTGTTCGTTTCTGAGTTGGTGTTCACAGACACACACACACAGACATGTTTCCAAAAGTGCTTTTTTGGATTCAGGGGGTCTCAAAACATATATTTCCCGTGAAATCTTGGTATCGAATTTTTGGGTGGAATACAATACTTCTCTTACTTACTATATGTAGTAGAGAAGGTAAAAAGTGTGATAAACAACACTAAACTTGGTGTTTAACTGCAGTATATTCCAAAGATGCCTCTCAAATATTTAAGAAAATTACCCCACCCTAAATTATCCTTTGTAAGCGAAAATGTTCTTAGTTTTTATTTTCTCAAAAGTAGCTCTAACAATATTGAATTACAATATCATATATTTAAGACATTACCAGGGCAAATAGAATGCATATTGTGAGATTGTCCAATTTTCGCTCTCACTTCACTGAGTTCTCCCTATCAGTCCGCTAATCTGATCTAGCTCAAATTTTTCTGTCCCTTCACTTTTCTTCGCGACTTAGCCGCGTAGTAAAGTACGTACGAAATTGCCTCTTCTTTGGTCCACGTCATTCATTGGGAAGTCGAACACAATCTGTCTCTAATCTCTTGCAGTAGTACTCGGTGTACGTCACAACTGACGTCACAAATGCACTTGTAAAACCGCACTTGACATCGCACACACGCACTCACCAACGCACTGCCGCCCCCCTGAATGACTCGCTCTCGAGGGCGTCTGCTTACACAGGATGTAAACCTTCTAATATGTACTTCGTAGAGATATTACAAAAAAGTATAATAGCATATAGTTTTCTGTAATCAGACGTTTTCGAAAACAAATAATTGTTTTTACAAATTAGGTGGTTTATTCCACGAGAATGTATGAAGATAATAGTTTGTTACTTGTAAGACGGGTAGAGTAATCCATTTTGGACCTAGTTTAATAGTAACAATGTGACATCATACAGGGTTGTGAATAATTAATCATTTTCCAAACACGTTTTGCAAACATAATATGGTTGGAGACAGGCAACGTTGCTAGGTCAAGGTTGCTCAGTGTGAGAACGTCTCCCAGAAGTAAACCAAACAGCATACCTGAACTGGGAGGTGGAAGGACTAGCGGTTTTGCTTTCCACACGACCTTTAATCCAAACACACACGGCGAAAGGGTCGTGTAATGTTTGGGCGAAATGACAAGTACAACTTGGTAGCTATTGGCCTACACTAACAGAATGGAGGTAATGCCTTCATCGTCCAATAAGCGTTTCGAGGTGGCTGACTGCGAAGCACACCGTGTCTATGTCAGTTCCACTAGAAGCTGAGTCACTGTTAGATTAACATTGTGCTACTATTTGAAACTCAGATTTAGTGATAAAAGAACCCGAGGTGTCGCCAGACCTGAATCCTTTTGGAATTGTTCTTCTGGGAGGATATGAAAAACAGCGACTTCAAAACATCATCCATTACTGACGTCGAATCATTGAGATGATGTATTCATCTGGTTGCGGAGGAAATACGCAACAATGAATATGCCTTTGCTACAGTACGACGTTAGTTACGAAGGTGTGAAGCTTGCAGGTGCGGAAATGGACATTTTGAGCAATATCCGTGAATCGTGTGAATCATTTGGTTTATTGTTTATTCTTTTGATGCCCATGTTAAAATCACTTTGTAATAGCCTAACTAGTGAGGTTGTTTTTTTATGTTTACATATCAGAAAGATGGTTTGGTCCATTTTATTAGTGGTATTAATTGCAAAACATATTTAAGTTTAATATTGAACGAGTTGATTATCCGTAGATTCTGAGTTTAGGTTATAAAATGTGTCACTGAAAGACGAAGATATAATTATTAGAAGGTTACAAACACGAAATCTTTATCTACATTTATGAACCACGCGCCATACAGCAAAAATGAAACCAATTTACACACTGACCTACTTCTGGTTTTGATAACGAAAGTGCCACCCTCGCTCATAGCTACCGGTCTGGTACCACTGCGACGTTGCCGGTGCGTTTTATGTTATTGAAAAACCTAAAATATTTCCGCGGAAAACGGTCCTAGAAAAAAATTGCAAGATACAAAATATTTTCCAAAAACTGAGATCTGTTACTCGTTTAAATTACTGTAATGACTTCCCCTCTACCCGGCATAACCGCTGGAAATTTTTACAAAGTTCCAGAACGTTCTAGAGGCGGAGAGAAGGAAAACTTCTAGAATATTCTTATCTCTCGATAGCGATGGACGAGAGCACTCATCACCCGGTCGGTCTGCGCGTTCTACCAGTAAACCTGTCCCATAACCGCTACGTCCCTATATCCTGAACTTTCTGCTAATTGCCTGTGAAGTCCACCTCATAAGAGAGAAGGTTTATCTAATTCTATATATGAGGCAAACCATAAGAGATTGACAATAACTTATTACACAAACTAATAGTTTAAAACAAAATTATTTATTTTAAATAACTATTTTATGGCGTTAACTATTTCCGAGGTATCATTGGTTGGACATCATTTTAAAGTGATGTGGCTATTCAGTGTTTCTCACGATGTTGTGGAAACAGGTGGATTTTCAATAGCGACCGCTTTTAAACATCTGACTATCGATTCGGTTTCCTGGACTCCTCCTTGTAGGTACCTACAACAAAATGAGTAATGAAACTATTTCTGCACAACGTTTGTCTCGATTAACATGAAGTAGATGGAAACACTAGCTTTCCTAAGAATAGTTCGTAGAAACTGTATAAAAATAAACGATAGTGGGTGGAGACATCAGACTTTTAGTAACATGTACAGATTATGTAGATTTTTACTTTCTCTACTGCGTATAGTAAGTAGGGGAAGTATTGTAGTCCACCCAAAAATTCGATACCGAGATTTCACCGGAAATATATGTTTTGAGACCCCCTGAATCCAAAAAAAAACATTTTTGGAAACATGTCCGTGTGTGTCTCTGTCTGTCTGTGAACAGCATAACTCAGAAACGAACGGATAAACACCAAACTTGGTATTTAGGTCCAGTATCTTCCAGAGATGAGACACGAAGGTTTCAAGAAAATATCCCCACCGCAGATTACCCTTTACATGGAACATTTTTCGAACATTTTAATTTTCTCAAAAATGGCTCTAACGTTTTTGTTTAAAACATCATATATTTACGACACTTTCATGCCAAATGAGATGTATATCTTGAATTTTTTGGGAATGTCGCCAAAAGTATTCTTCACTGTGAACGACTTTTGCATAACTGGTAAACCATAAGAGATAGACAAAATTTTACTACACAAAAAATGTAGATCGCGTTAAAATACACAATTTATGTCATATACATTTTTTTGTTGAGTGAACCGTTTTAGAGATATTGCTTGTTATTACCTTAAATTTTCCAATACTTACACTTTTTCTCAAATGGGAATTCGTTATTCATTTTTTTGTCCTGGTAATGCAAAGAGAATGGAATACTCCACATAGCAACCAGCTTTTAAAATATTTGACTATCGCTTAAAACCTACCAATTCCCCTTGCATCTACAATAAAATTAGCAATAAGATCAACATCTCGATTAACATGAAGCATATGGAGAATAAGTGTTTGTAAAAATAGTTTGTACAAGAGTAGAGAAAGTCATGTGAGTGTAACACATCAGATTTTTTATTCTTAATACGCACAAAAATTGATGTGGTGATAGCGTTTCTGTCTTGCATTCAAGAGGTCTCGAGTTCGAATTTCGGTTAGGGTGAGCTACTCGTATAAGGGTTTCTTCCCCGGGGGCTTTCCCTTAAGGCTGATTCACAACTGCCTGAGAACGGTAACCAAAACGGAAAGGAGAACGGGAAGCAATTCAGTATACAAAATTTTGGTTCACAACATCCCGGTAAGAAGAGCGGGAATGCATATCGATGATCATCTCGATCACAAAGTGGAAAGTCGATTTTACCCACTGGGATTTTATCTGACCAATGATATTTTTTCACCTACTTCCAATTTAGCAACATAATAGGGTTAGTCAGCGTCAAAATTCGATAGAAAACATTATCTATATGCATATCCATTACATTTCCAAGTTGTGCCAAGCTTTCGTTGCTTTGTTTAATAGCATACATTAAAGTTGTTTATTGTTCTTTGTTAAATTCTACCAGTTTTTGCTGTTATTTGTGCCTTTTGTCATTGTTTTTTTAGGCAGTAGCCAGTTTTGAGTTGCATATAAACAAACTACAGATGACCCTTTCACTCGAAAAACCAACGTTTAATGGATCAGCGGGTGTCGAGATCTGAGGTTAGGAAGCACATATACTACTAATTTCTTCCAGTTTCTTGTTTTCAATTTGAGATTGTAGAGAGCACTAGCGGCTATTTCATGTCACGGCCGCCTATAATAACCTCTACAGTGAAGACTCTAATATGCACAATAGGGATCTAATATGCTGTGCTCTGGAACAAGAACGAGAAAATTAAAACTTGGGAATGTCTTATTTCCCGTTTCCGGGGCCCGGAAAAGCTTTTCCGTCGGTTGTGAAAGCCCCCATTTGAATGCATATACTGTGTTTCTTTCAGGAAAATGTGTTGACATCAATAATTCTAGCGCTATCTGAGAACGATTATGGCTCTACTTTCAACATATTAACAAGACTTAAGGCCTCTTAGAAAACAAACGCTCTTCTGCTAGTAATGCTGAATGGCCAATTGGTTTTGTTTGCATTCCTCGTCCCAGATTTTAACAACGTTAGCACCTATTTGTCGGGGTTGACTAAGTAGAGTTCTCCCTTTCTTAGTGTGCATTGTAAATAACTCATAAATCACTAGAAAATACTTGCACATTGCTCCAAGTGAAACACGATGCAATACTGAGGTTGCGCGATGCTTTTAATGTGGATAGTAGATCTATTTATGGCATCACTCACGCTTCCGGAGAGTAGAACACCCCGAAAATGTTTTCTCGTCAAAGGCCTACAGTATTTCAACTTTCTCATTGGTTGTGAACCAGCCTTTATCCTGAGAAGATTAATGTCGTGTACCTTAAGGCTCATTTGAATATCATTTCACCCATTTCGTTAATTCAATGTCCGATGTGATCTAAGGTTAAATGACGTTAAACTTAAGAAAACCACATTGAGACTAACAAAATAAGCAGTAAAAATTCGCTGCTAGATACCACGTATTGTAGAAAAATATTTATTTTACAGGGAGTTTCTGAGATTAATACTGTTTCATAGAATTAGCATACCAAAACTGGATGTGTTAGATTCACATGACTTTCTCTGCTCTCTATTCTACAAAATATTCTTACAAGAGCTTATTTTTCGATCTACTACTTGTTAATCGAGATAAACTTGCATTGCACATTTACACATTTACTAAATTAAATTGAATTTTATTTATGGACCCTCTTTAAATGCCATTGTTCTTAGCGTCTCATTCTAAATTTGGCGTGAAAGACCGGACATTTTACTCAGAGGCATCTTTATCAGGCTTGAGGCTCTTTTACGTGCCGTAAATCTACGACACGGGACCACCGGCTTTACTTCCCTTTCGAAGGAAGCCATGCTAAGGATTTTTACGCCCGAAAAAATCCATCGCCCTCCGCCGGGTTTGAACCCGCGACCTCGAGAACCATGGTACCTCTAGACTACGGAGGACGACACGCATTGTATGTATAATAAGGATGCAGTAGACTAAAGCCGTAGTCAGAATTTTAAAAACCGGAGCACTATGGATTAACATCGAAATTCCGTTCTCTTTTTATGACCACAAGAATAAACGAATACCGATTTCCAACTTGAAAAAAGCATAAGCATTTAAAAATTCAATCCAATAACAAAATTGAACTCGGAAATGGTTAAGGCCACGAAAACGTTATTTGACATGCGTTTGGGTTGGATCGTATGATTTTTAGAGAATCACTTCAGGTTCATGGTAATTCGAAACGTGGATAAATTATGCAAATCATGCTGATACCCGCTTACGTTACTGCTGTCTAAAGCACTAGTCAGCATACTCCTCGGGCATTTAAACTTAATAGTTTTTGGATGGTTTGCGGCACTACCTACCACTTGCATAGCAGTACTCTGTGACGGTCGGCTCTTGAAAGTTGTTTTGTGCCAGTTTATAACTTCGACACAGGCCCTAGGTACGAATAGATAAACTCAAACTCTATCTAACTCTCTCCCACTTGCAATACAGTTTAGATTATTTATTGGAAGTATTAAAGCCTCTCTTGGAATCAGAATTACACGTCTAATACTGACAATCTTCAGCACTCTTCCAGTTATCCCAGCATATAACTCTTTCGATTAAATTCATGAGCTACCCCTTTCACCCATTCCTTCCCGGCACCCCGGCTAGGGGGTGCAGACTCTGTGGCGTCGTCACATCTGGTATAGGCGCCAGTTTAAGCCAGTTTAAGAAAGTGACCTTACGTCACAACATTAACCGCTAATTCGCTTTTGAGGCACTCAGGCGCCTTTTTATAAAAAAATCCCTCGTTCGGATTTAAGGAGCCTCAAAACGTGTATTTCCGGTGAAATATCGTGTGAAATGCAATACTTCCTCTACTTACTGTAGATGAGTAGCAGAGATAGCAATGAAAATCTGATGTTACACTCACATGATTTTCTCTATCCTCTGTTTTTTAGTAGTAGGTTTACAGATTATTCTTAGGAAAGTTTATGTTCCCATTTACTTCATTTTAATCGAAACAAACCTTTCGGAAAATAGTTACATTATGCATTTCGTTATAGATACGAAGGAAATAGCGATAGTAAAATGTTTTAGAACTGGACGTTATATGCTGGCCTTAAAATTTCATTACTTTCCATGCAACGCGAGAAACAATAGGACTTCAAAAGAATGGCAAAGCATTGAAGAATTCGAACCATTAATAACGGATATCTCAGAAATGGTGACACCACAAAAAATTATTTTAAATAAATTGTGTGTGTGTTTAAAGATAGGACTTCACAGGTTAATCCCAGAAAATTCAAGATATACATTCTGTTTGTCATGTAAATATCATCAATATATGATGTTTTAATCAAAATCGTTACAGGCATTTTTACAAATTCAAACATCAAAAAATGTCCCTGGTAAAGAGTAGTTAGGAGTGGAGGGATTTTCTTGAATATCTTTGCGTCGCAACTTTGTAAGGTGGTGAACCTAAATAACAAATTTAGTATTTATAGGACTTTTCGTTTTTGAGTTACGTTAACACACACACACACACACACACACAGAGGGGTCTTTTTCTAAGAATGCTTTTTTTGGATTCAGGAGGCCTTAAAACATATATTTCCGGTGAAATGTTGGTATCGAATTTTTGGGTGGAATACAATACTTCCCTACTTACTATCTTGGGTAGTAAGGAAAGTAAAAATCCATAGACATTTTAATGTTACCATATTTCCTGAATTTTAAAAATAAAAGTTAATCAGGTGACTAACAGAGCAATTTAATCCTCACTATGTGTGTCGACTTCTCAGAGAGCAGCACGGCGGTAAACAACCAGGTCTCTAAGCTGCAATAAAATTTAAGCACCTATGTACCTAAGCCAGGGGCTGTGTGCACCATCTGTTCTCAGAGGGTATATTACTTCCTTTGCAACGTGGACAATAAAACAAACTGCTCCCGGAAGAGTAACCTCTGCGGTATACTCAATTAAAACAGCAACCAGAAGCATAAACATCTAAAACCCTTAAGGATTACATGCATGCAGGTTGTCATCGAACATCAGGAATGCATGGTGCCAGGACTTAATCGCAGGAATCAAGTCACGGAACATTTGCGAGACAGGAATGCCAAGAGGCACCTGTGCAGATGCCGGATATGCTTGTCGCGTTCAACAAAGCAGTAGTATTTGTAGACCTTTTTGGATGAAGACAAAGTTCGGATGACTACCGCATTCCAATATTTAAAATACGATTGAAAAGAAGCTGTTGTTTCCTTAAGTTTCGATACTAGGGAACGCAGCCTAACTCAGGTTACTAAAAAATTCTGATGTGTTACACTCACATGACTTTCTCTACTCTTGTACAAACTATTTTTACAAACGCTTATTTTCCATATGCTTCATGTTAATCGAGATGTTAATCTTATTACTAATTTTCTTGTAGGTCCAAGCGGAATATGGTAGTATTTAAGCGACAGTCAAATCTTTTAAGAGCTGATTGCTATGTGGCGCATTCCATTCTCTTTGTATGTCCAGGACATAAAAAAATGAATAACGAATTCCTATTTGAGAAAAAGTATTGGAAAGTTTAAGGGAATAACAAGCAATATCTGAAACTGGTTCCTCAACAAAAAATGTAAACGACATAAATTGTGTATTTTAACGCAATATACATTTTTTGTATAGTAAAATTTTGTCTATCTCTTATGGTTTACCAGTTATGCAAAAGTCGTTCTCAATGAAGAATACTTTTGGAGACATTCCCAATAAATTCGAGATATACATTTCATTTATCATGAAAATATCTTAAGAATATGATACTTTAATCAAAATCGTTAGAGCCATTTCTGAGAGAATTAAAATTTTTGAAAAATGTTCCATGTAAAGGGTAATCTGGGGTGGGGGAATGTTCTTGAAAACCTTCGTGTCGCATCTCTGGAAGATGCTGAACCTAAATACCAAGTTTGGTGTTTATCCGACTATTCGTTTCTGAGTTATGATGTTCACAGACACACACACACATGGACATGTTTCCAAAAATGCTCAAAACATATATTTCCGGTGAAATCTCGGTATCGAATTTTTGGGTGCAATACAATACTTCCCCTACTTACTATACGTAGTAGAGAAAGTAAAAACAAATATGGTTGATGCCACATGCCGGTGCGGTCAACGTTCTAACTTGAGCCACTAGATACATAACCAGAGAGATAACCAGACAACTTGTTTACAAAAGACGCATTTCGTTTTTCTGCTAGTATTATGAGTCACTGTTACATATACACCAGCTGACCCAAACAAGCCGTCCTTTGCAGTTTTAAGCTTCCTGCACACATAGGTGCAAAGGAATTTGACGCATTACTGCTGTTCAAAGGGGCAGTGCAGGCACAAAGCGAAAGGTCACCGAGGTAGAGCTGGTGTCTGCTGGTGTTTACGTGTTAGGTTCGCACTGTTAAGCGTCGCGTGGTTGCCTGCATGCAGTTGGAGCCAATTTATTCATATAAAAAGGTAACCTTTACCAAAAAGAACACACAGATGTGGTTACGATCTGTGCAGAAACGCACCAAAATGCAGCTGAGGCTCGAAGGACGTGTTCTGTCCCCTGGGCATTTTTTTTTGACTCACTGAAATAATATTAAGAAATAATGGATCATTCCTGATAAAACGTGGGCCTGAGAGGCCCTACGCTCAATTCATCCACCAAGGTACATAAATATAATAAAAATATAATTTTCTTTAATCTTGATAACTTAGCGGTACCAAGTGCTGCCATATAGTTATACTGATTGTAGATTAACTGTCATGGAACTGAATTACTTAACACATGTGCTCAGCTTTGCGTCAAGCGGCAAACCTAAATTCTTGTTAATGAGCGAATTCCTTATTAAATAACCAATAAATTCCCTCTCACTGACATAGGTACTCTCACATTCAAAT
The DNA here is from genome assembly GCA_030765065.1 of Deroplatys truncata. Lineage (NCBI taxonomy): Eukaryota > Metazoa > Arthropoda > Insecta > Mantodea > Mantidae > Deroplatys > Deroplatys truncata. Next base: position 64,555,456 of record CM060984.1, on the reverse strand, counting down.
ACTAGACTCCAGCACTACGTGAAATGTTTTTGTTTAAAGACAACTTCCTGGAACCCAGCCGAGAGTCGAATCAGAAAACATATAGTAGGCAGTTCTGGGACCAGCAAAAACAGCAACGTTTAGCGGTCTCCTCTCTGTCGGTATGGAGTCTTCTTTGCATTTTGCTTAGGCAAACCTTTTGGCATCCGCGCTATCCGATATAAACTAACTTCAACTAAGGAAAGCTGATATGGGCCGCCTGGTATATACGCATGAGTCTCCTCATCCTGCGGCTTGGTAACTAGGCAATCCAGCGTTTTACAAACGATGCGAAATGCAAGTGCTGACACCGCATTCACCAGCCGCTCATTAGGGTTACGGTGGTGCTCGTTGTTAACGTGTTCTAGTAGCGCAATGGTTAGCATGCTGGGAAGTTATGGTAAAGTTTGGAAGCTCAAATCACGCTGCGAATAAATGAGTATGTTATTCATTTATGTTCATGTTTCGAGAACGTTCTAGCAAATAATGATTTCTTTCCGCATGCACTAGAAAATGGATTTGCCTATAAATACGAAGTTGCAGCCGTTCGTGCTCACTGTGGAATATGTTTGGAATAGGGAGCATCTGGACATGCTGTTAGTATACGGGAAAGCGCAGCAGAATGCAACGAGACACGTCTTCTGTACCAACAGAGGTTTCCGCAGAGGACACTTCCTACAGATCACACCTTTTTGCGAACCTTCTGGAATCAGGAACAGTGCACAAGACACCACATCCACGAAGAGATCACCTTTTCTGTGACCACGTAAGGACGGATAGTGTGACTATGTCAATCAGCAGCCACATTGTAGTACGAGGGACATTCACAGGCATTTCAGTATTAACCAATCTTCCGCGTGGAGAATACAACATCACGCAAAGTTTCACTCTTATCATCTTCAGCTACTGCAGTCGGACCTTGGATGGAGATTGGCATTCGCTAGGTGGATCATACGACAAACTGAACAAGATCCACATGTTTTGGCAACTGTGTTATTTACAGACGAAGCAGCGTCCCAGAACATAGGTAATGTAAATCGCCACAACTTGTATTACTGGAGCGCTGTAAACCCACATTGGATTCGAGAGGCGGCCTTACAAGTCCAATGGGGTTTCAACATTTGGGCTGGTATACTCGGTCATCATCTAATAGGCCTAGTGTTGTTATGTTGGTCAACTTACTGGGAATCGCTATATCCAGCTGCCTATTCTACTGGATGAAGTGCCCTTGCATCATCGACTATGTGGTACCAACATGATGGGGCGCCAGCTTAATCGGCCCGTCGTGTAACGGCTTATCTCGATACTACCTACCTTGAGCGATGGATGGGACGACATGGACCAATAGGGTGGCCAGCACGCTCAACAGAACTAACCCCATTAGATTTCTTCTTATGGGGTTATTTTAAAGATATCATGTACCAGGAGCGGCCAATGACCCCTCAACAGCTCAGAGAACGCATCATCTTAGCTTGCCGTGACATCACACAGGGTTATGCTGACGATGATGGTTAGACTGATTTCTTGCATCCGCCGGCATGGTGGCCAGTTCGAACAGCTATTACAACCACATTGCAAAGGTGTATCTGTGTGATGGTCCGACATAATGTCATAGTCACTACTTTAGGAACCGGAGAGGTTCACAACGATCATAATATGAGCTTGCAGACGTTGTCTAGTTTGTATGTACGTACTGCATTTTGTAAACTCTCAGAACAATTTATTGGCTTTCTTTTGTATGAAAGAATAGCTTTAATAGTAAAATATTATTTAATGATGCCTTATGTTTTTAAGTCATAGTAACAATGTTATATGCATTTATTTATGATGTTGATTAACATATTCTAACAAGTAACAATTCGTGTTTTAATGAATTTCACATAATTAAGCTAATTAAGTGAAACGACTCTTCCATACCAGTTCTCGTTAAATTTAAAGTACGTTTAAGTGACAGTATTTGAACCTGGAACTTTCAGCACTGAAGTGAACGCACACACTGTTGCGCTATGAGTACAAGTTACTGCATGCACGACGCGATGCAGCACAGTGTTTACGGCATAATCTGTACAACGTCGGGACTGTATAACTTCTCAATCCACAGACTGAGGAGGCTCACCCGGTATATACTGTTCTGTAGTATTCTTTTCTTTGGTGCAAACATTTGGTCGTCACCTTCTTTCTCCGTCATAACTTGGATGCAGTTTAAGTGTTAAATTAAGCACTGAATCGTCCTATGGAATTAAAATATATAACATGTCTTATATATTGAATTTTAGCAAATCATTGCACCGCAAGGGTATGAAGAACAACTTAGTTACATTTTAATATGATTTCGGCGTATTTAACTAAACCAAATAAATAAATTTCTTGGTTTTCTTGTACACAGATATTCTTTCTCCAAAATTAAAGCAAACACAAACAACACATACTAACAAAATCTGATGTGTTACACTCACATGACTTTCTCTACTCTTATTGCTAATTTTATTGTAGATGTAAGGGAAATATATATTTAGAAGGGTAATATAGAAAAACAGTAGCCTTTAAGCACATACATATCTCTTAATAGCTGGTTGCTAGGTGCAGCACCATTCCTTTGTCACAGATTAATACTCTTTGCATATCCAAGACAAAAAAATGAATAACGAATTCCCATTTGAGAAAATAAGTATTGAAACGTTTAGGGGAATAACAAGCAATATCTCGAAAATGGTTCACCTAACAACAAAAATGTATATGACATAAATTGTGTATTTTAACGAGATCTACATTGTTTGTGTAGTAAAATTTTGTCTATCTCTTATGGTTTACCAGTTATGCAAAAGTCGTTCACAATGAAGAATACTTTTGGAGACATTCCCAGAAAATTCAAGATATACATTTTATTTGTCATGAAAATATCTTAAACATATGATATTTTAATCAAAATCGTTAGAGCCATTTTTGAGAAAATTAAAATTTTCGAAAAATGTTCCATATAAAGGGTACTCTGGGGTGGAGGAATTTTCTTGAAAACCTTCGTGTCCATCTCTGAAAGATACTGAACTTAAATACCAAGTTTGGTGTTTATCCGACTGTTCATTTCTGAGTTATGCTGTTCACAGACACACAGACACACACACACGGACATGTTTCAAAAAATGCTTTTTTTTGTATTCAGGGGGTCTCAAAACGTGTATTTCCGGTGAAATCTCGGTATCGAATTTTTGGGTGGAATACAATACTTCCCCTACTTACTATACGTAGTAGAGAAAGTAAAAATTGCAACAAGTATTCAAATTTCTTGTTAATTGTAAATATCAAACTTATTGTTAATAATAACAATAATAATCTAATAGCCTAACCTAATAATAACTAACAATTAAATGCTCGAATAATTAGCGCACTTAATTTAATCATAATTACTAATATAATATCAATTGTAATACAATTAATATAACCAGGGTGTCATTTGGCCGGCGTATTGCATGCATGTATATAGAGTAATCTCAAAATCCACTCAACATATTCTGATAATTCTTTCAACCTTTCAGCCCTATTCTTTATAACGGACATGGGATATAAAATACCCTCTAATTTCAATTCCTAAATTACTGAAAGATTATAAAGGATTTACAAAACCTTCGTTGAGTATACTATGGTGTAGAAAATAGATGTTTGAGAAACAAAGGCCGGTTAATTGTGTTTACTCTGCAGAGAATGCGTGTAAAAACAAAAGCCGATTACATTTTGTTCCAACCAATATACATAGATGACCATCATTTAATACTTAAGTAAACGGAAAACAAAGATTAAAAATCTGAAGTTACATACATATAACTTTCTCTACCCTATATTGTGTATTACATTATTCATACGAGTATATTTCTCCATTTACTTCATTTTCATTGAGATAACCTCTGCGCAAATAGCTACATTACACACTTCGTTATAGATACAAAGGGAATAGAAATAGACAAATGTTTAAGAACTGGAGACTATGAGTATTGGCCTTAAAAAATCCCATGTTCTTTGCATGCAATCGCGAGAAACAACTGAATATCGAAAGGGCTTGAAAAGAATGACAGAAGTACTGAACAATCGAATCATTAATAACAGAAATAGCTATGCCACAAAAAGTCATTTGAAATAAATTGTGTATTTTAAACGGATGTACTTTTTTTCTAAAGTATGTTTTCGTCTATTGCATAACGTTTATAATTATACAAGATTATACGAAATTTCTCTTGAATGAAGTGGACTTTATAAGCTATTCCCAGAAATTTAATGATATGATTTTTATTTTTAATGTAAATATATTTAATATATAGTATTTTAATCAAAACCCTTAAAACCATTCTTTTAAAAATCAAAAGTTTTGAAAAATCTTCCATGTAAGGGGTAGTTTGGAGTGAGGACATGTTCTTGAAAATCTTCGTGTCGTATCTTTGAAAGATACTGGACCCAGATACCCAGTTTGGTATTTATCCTACTTTTCATTTTTGAGTTATGTTTTTCACAGGCTCACAGTCACACACATGGGCCTTTTCCCACACACATGGTGTGCTTTTTTGGATTCAGAGGGCCTTAAAACATCTATTTTCGTTGAAATCTTGTATGAAATTTTTGGGTGGATTGCAATACCTTCTCAACCTGCTGTGTACGTGGTACAGAATGTAAAAATTACTTGACCACTGCGACCGATGATTGTTCCACAGCCAAAGTGTTCGTATGTACCATGCAGAATTTCCAGAACTTGGAAGACTCTCAGGGGATGGAGCGTGAATGTGTGATTTTTCATCCTTATTAGGAACAGCTGAAGCTTTACGAAGTTACAATTATAGGGGGTAAAAATCCTTCAGATTGTTGGACAATAACTTCATAAACAGGGGGAAATACATGAAATTAATGAATTCGTTATTCGAGTTAAAAAAATGCACGTGTCACGTCAGTTTGTTTTAATATAAATGAAACACTGATTTCCATAATGCCTAAAATCTGGCTGTGCTATTTCTGTAGCTTTATCAAATAATACATATACATGCTTATACGTGCATAAATATTTAATACATTGCATTTCTACTTTCTCTGTCACATATCTAGTCACAGAGGAAGTAATGCATTCCAAGAATTGCATTAAGTTTTAAGTCCCCGAATAAAAAAAATAAAAATAATAAAAAAACAAAAAACAAAACGAAATGTGGGATAGATATCAAACTTGATAATTAAGTTCAGCATCTTCCAAGGATGCGACACCAAGATTTTTAATAAATTTCTCTCACCCCAAACTACCCTTTATATGGAAACATTTTCTAAATTTTTATTTTCTCAAAAATGACTCGCTATTTTGTTCAAAATACGATAAATGTAAAACATTTACATGAAAAATAAATGTATACCTATCTTGTATTTTTGGTGATACTTGCTGAAGTGCTTTTTTTTTTTTTTAAGATTTCCTTGTTTTACCCACTTTATGATTACTGTATTCTTTACCGCTCATTACCGCAATTACGTACACAACACACACATGCCCATGGAGGGACTTGAACCCGCGACCATCAGCTTGACGAAGCGCCGAAACTATACACTCCAGTGAACACGGCTACGATTGACGGTAACTGTTCATTCGAACGGAATGTTAAACCATAAGAAAGGACAAAAACTTACTGCACTAAAATGTAGATATGGTTAAACACACAATTTATATCAGCCAGTAATTTGTGGCGTTTACCATTTCTTTGTTATTGGTCTGAATTTTGAAATTCCTGATAATTTTCTCAAGTGCTATTTGTGTTTTCGCATGCTCATCCATGAACATAGCTTTTCAAAGACATCACATAGCGACCTATTTTAAAAGATTTTATTGCTTAAGCCTATTGTATCCCCTTATACCTACAACGAAATGGGTGAAAAAAAATTCTACAAATACTTATCTCGTTTAACATGAAGTAGATAGAAGAATATGATTTTGTAAGAACAGTTTGTAGAAAGGTGATGAAGAAAGCCATGTGAACGCAAGACATCCGATTTTTGCTTTCTCTACCACGTACTTAGTAGGTAGAGAAGAAATTGCGTTCTACAGAAACGTTCGATAAAGATATTTCACCGAATACATGTTTTGAGGCGCCCTGAATAGAAAAAAGCTTTTTTACAAAAATGACAATGTATTGAACAGCATAACTCAAAATCTAAATATCAGATAAATATCAAAGTTGTTATTTAAGTTCAACATGTTCCAAAGATATGACGCGAAGGTTTTCAAGAAAATCCCCCTACTCCAAACTACCTTTTAAATGGAACATAATTCGAATTTTTTTGTTTTCTAAAAATTACTAACAATTTTGATTAAAATAGGGTATATTAAATATATTTATTTATTGAATTTTCTGGAAATGGTCTGTAGTCTCTTCATTCTGAAGTAACTTTGTATAATCTTGTATAACTGGTAAATCTTAAGCGATAGACATAACGTTACTACACCAAAAAATGTAGATCTCCTTATAACACAAAAATTATTTCAAATTACGTTTTGGTGGGATAAACAATTTAAGAGATATCCGTTATTAATGGTTCGATTTGTTCAATAATTTATCATTCTTTTCAAGTACTGTCGATTTTCACTTGCTTCTAGCGATTGCACGGAAACAGTATGGAATTATAAGGCCAGCGTAAGCGTCCTGTTCTTAAACATTTGACTATCGTTGTTATCTTTGTAGGTAGTTACATCTGAAAATATTTATCCCAATTAAAATGAAGCAGATAGAAAAATAAATTTTCATAAGAGTAATTTGTATAGCCAATAATAAACGATAGAGATTAGAGGACTTTCCATGTGAATGTATAACATAAGGTTTTTTACTTTCTCTACTACGTATAGTAAGTAGGGGAATAATTGTATTCCACCCAAAAGTTCGATACCAAGATTTCACCGGAAATACATGTTTTGAGACCCCCTGAAGCCAAAAAAATCATTTTTGGAAACATGTCCATGTGTGTGTGTGTGTGTGTGTGTGTGTGTGTGTGCGCGCGTGTGTGTGTATCTGTGAACAGCATAACTCAGAAACGAACAGTCGAATAAACACCAAACTTGGTATTTAGGTTCAGCATCTTCCAGAGATGCGACACGAAGGTTTTCAAGAAAATTCCCCCACTCCAGATTACCCTTTAAATGGAACATTTTTCGAAAATGATATGTTTAAGATATTTTCATGACAAATGAAATGTATATCTCGAATTTTCTGGGAAAGTCTCCAAAAGTATTCTTCATTGTGAACGAGTTTTGTATAACTGGTAAACCATAAGATATAGACAAAAGTTTACTACACAAAAATTGTAGACCGCGTTAAAATACACAATTTATGTCATATACCTTTTTTTTGTTGGGTGAGCCATTTTCTAGATATTGCTTGTTATTCCCTTAAATTTTCCAATACTTCTCCTTTTTCTCAAATTCGTTATTCATTTTTTATGTCCTGGACATACAAAGAGAATGGAATACTGCACATAGCAACCAGCGTTAAAATATTTGACTATCGCTTAAAAGCTACCACATTCTCCTTGCATCTACAAGAAAATTAGCAATAAGATTGACATCTCGATATCTCGATTAACATGAAGCATATGGAGAATAAGCGTTTGTAAAAATAGTTTGTACGAGAGCAGAGAAAGTCATGTGAGTGTAACATATCAGATTTTTTTAACAGGTATAACCCATTATCGCAAAATATTCCGATTATGGCCTTGTGTGGAAATAATGCTTTCTCATGGTACACAAGCATGAATTTCACTATTGTTTCTTTTTCATTACAGTTTTTTGATAGTAGAATAGCTCTCAACACATGCATAAGTAAATAAACAGTTAATGTAAAGAAAAACATTGTAATTGATGTTATTGGATGGTATTTTGTGGGATTAATTAAAGCAAACAACGGCGGCTACGAATGAAAGCAGTTGTTCTTAGGTACTTAAAATCAATATTTTCGGAAACATAAATTATAAATATATGAAATTAAAGCTATTTAATGAATTAATTAAATGATTTAGTTATACGTTTATTTTAAATTCTCTTTATGCCAAAACTTTGGATTGAGAAAGCATCTTAATAAAAAAATTAAATTAAATTAAGTTTTATTTATGGACGCTCTTTAACTACTGTGGCCCTTAGAGTCCCATTCTATATTGGGCGTGAAAGACAAGTAATTTTGCTCAGAGGCCCCTTTATTAGGCTTGAGGTTCTTTTGCTTGCCGTAAATCTACGACACGCAACCACCTGCTTCACTTCCCTTCCGAAGGAAGCCATGCTAAGGATTTTTACGCCCGATAAAAATCCATCGCCCTCCGCCTAGTTAAAATCTTGATATGCACATATTCTGTTGACATATCAATAAATTTAAGTATTTATGACAAAAATATTTGTAATTACTGCAAGGGTCAAGGGAAGGGTAAAGCTTACAAAAGAGAGTTCGTCTGAGAATGTTATAAATCAAAACCTTAAGTTTATTTCCTTTCGCCATGTGGACTGAGTTATGACGTCAAAGAATAACACATGAAAAGAACCGTTTGAGGACGAAAACATGCTCTTTATAAGCAAAAGCTTACTTAAACCTCTGTTTAATTTGATTTGAAGTTTGTTAACTTAATTGCAATAAAATATCAATACATTTTAATATAATATATAAAGATATGTAGTGGATGTCTTAATCTGTCTTAGCTGGCAGCATAAAACAGTTGCAAACATGGAAAATATTCAGAAAGGTATAATTCGAAAAAATAAATAGGAACCAAAGATTAAGAGATAAACATAGTTGTTTGTGATCGCGACAAACTAAACCCACCATAACGAGAACTGTGCACGCAATGTTGTCAGATTTTATTGATGTCCTTGTTAGAAAGTACGCTGTTGGAACCCTTTTCCATTAACGTAAATCTAAACCAGACTGGAAACAACGTTCGCCTTATTCCTCACTATAATGGCGATTCATTGGAATTTAGAAACCCATTATGTCTCGTTTGTGGTGACAATATTGCATGGTTACATACTATCACCCTCATATCGCATGCATACAACAGAAATAGTATGTCATGCCTCCTGGAGCTAGATGCGTTCATAATATACGAACGCTATCGGTGAATATGTTATGGTGTTTGCCGGTCCGTAATGGTCAATGAGGAATTATTACAAAACAAATACGTTAGAGTGTTGCCAAGGTAGAGCTTTTCTCACTAGATTTACACTGTTTCTAACGTTTTAGATCATATTTGTGAGATGAATCATTTCTATTGGGTTTTTTGGAGCAGAAAAATAGTTTAATATAGCAGGTTTAAATGGTTTATTAAGGCTTTTATTGCGTATTTTCCTATTGATTGACTGTTTACTCTGTGCTTGTGTGATACAGATCAACATTAAAAATCATCATTAATTTCGCTATCCTCTATCTGCATTGGTGCGTATACAAACTATTCTTACTAAAGTTATTACCTTTAAAAAAATAACTACATTACACATGTCGTTATAAATACAAACAGAACAGCGATAGTCAAAAGTTAAAGAACTGGCCCCTGTATGCTGGTCTTAAATTCCATACTGTTTCCACGAAACAACTGAAAAAGGGGACCTTAAAAGAATTAAGTATTGAACAATTCGAACCATTAATGACGTATATCTGGAAATGGCTTATACCACAAGAACAAATTACTTGAAATAAATTGTGTGTTTTAAAGAGATCAACATTTTACTTTCTCTTACACGAACCTAGTAGGTAAAGAATGTGTTACATTCCAACCAAAAATTCTATACCGAGATTCCAACGGAAATTAATGCAAAGCATAATAATAATAATAATAATAATAATAATAAAAATCTTTTTAGAAAAAGGTGTGTGTATGAGCTATATAGCTCAAAACCAAACATCGGATAAATACCAAACTTTGTCTTTAGGTTCAGTAGCTTCGAAACATGCGTCACGAAGATTTAAAAAAAAACACCCCAAATTATCCTTTACATAGAATATTTTTTAATTTTTGATTTTCTTATAAAATGTCTCCGATTTTGATTAAAATACTATACATTAAGAACATTTATATGAAAAATATAATATATACTTTCAATTTTCTGGGAATAGCCTGTGAAATATCTTTTTTTCTGAAAAAAGTTTGTATAATTGTATAACTGGTAAACGTTAAGCGATAGACAAAAACGTCTTAAATAAAAAAATGTAGATCTCCTTAAAACACGCCATTTATTCCAAATAGCTTTTTTTGGCACTAGTCATTTCCGAGATATCCGTTGTTATGCTTCGATTTGTTCAACGCTTCGTCCTTTATAAACCCCGTCGATTTTCGGTTTCTGGTGATTGCGTGGAAATAGCATAGGGTTTTAAGCCAGTGTATAGCGTCCAGTTCTTAAACAATTGACTATCACTGTTCTCTTTGTATCCTAACGAAATGTGTTATTTAGCTATATCTGCAAAGGTTTATCTGGATTAAAATGAAGTAGATAGGAAAATAAACTTTAGTAAGAATAGTTTGTATACCCGCTAATAAACGATAGAAGGTAGAGAAAATCATGTGAATGTTATCACATCATACTTTTTTGAGTGGTACGTTTTCGTCTATCGTTCGTTTATCAGTTTTACAAGATTCTACAGAATTCCTTCCGATTGAAGAGGACTTCATAAGCTATTCCTAGAAAACTCAATATATAGGTATATTTTACATGTCATGTAAATATCTTTAATATAGAGTATATTAATCAAAATGGTTACAATTTTTTTGCAAAATGGAAAACTTCGAAAAACTTTCTATATAAAGGATATTTTGAGGTGGGGGATTTTCTTCAAAAACTTCTTTTCGCATCTATGAAAGGTACTGAACTTAAATATCAAGTTTGGTGTTTATTCAACTTTTCGTTTTTGAATTATGCTATTCACATGCACGCGCGCACGTACACACACACACATACACGCAGAGACACATACACAGTCATACACGTGGACCGTTTTCTAAATAGGTTTTTTTACTTTCTCTACTACGTATAGTAAGTAGGGGAAGTATTGTATTCCACCCAAAATTTCGATACCGAGATTTCACGGGAAATATATGTTTTGAGACCCCCTGAATCCAAAAAAACAAACATTTTTGGAAACATGTCCTTGTGTGTGTGTGTGTGTGTGTGTGTGTCTGTGAACAGCATAACTCAGAAACGAACAGTCGGATAAACACCAAACTTGGTATTTAGGTTCAGTATCTTCCAGAGATGCGGCACGAAGGTTTTCAAGAAATCCCCCTCTCCAGATTACCCTTTACATGGTACTTTTTTCGAAAATTTTAATTTTCTCAAAAATGACTCTAACGATTTTGATTAAAACATCATATGTTCAAGATATTTTCATGACAAATGAAATGTATATCTTGAATTTTCTGGGAATGTCTCCAAAAGTATTCTTCATTGTGAACGACTTTTGCATAACTGGTAAACCATAAGAGATAGACAAAATTTTACTGCACAAAAAATGTGGATCGCGTTAAAATACACAAATTATGTCATATACATTTTTTTTGTTGAGTGAACCATTTTCGAGATATTGCTTGTTATTCCCTTAAATTTTCAATACTTATTTTCTCAAATAGGAATTCGTTATTTATTTTTTTGTCTTGGATATGCAAAGAGTATTAATCTGCGGCAAAGAGAATGGTGCTGCACATAGCAACCAGCTATTAAGATATATGTCTATGCTGTATTTCCATATTGCCCTTGCAAATACAAAACAAGGGGAACATTGTACGCCTTAAGCGATAGTCAAATATTTTTAAAACTGGTCGCAATGTGTAAAATGTAATTCTCTTTGCATGTCAAAAGATTTTTTCTGCAAATGTTTATCTCGATTAATATGAAATAGAAGGAGAACAAGAGTTTGTAAAAATAGTTTGTACAAGAGCAGAGAAAGTCATGTGAGTGTAACACATCAGACTTTTTTATACTTTGGTGGACTCAAAACATGTATTTCCGGTGAAATCTCAATATGCAATTTTTGGGTGGAAAGCTGTATCTTTTCTACCTACTAGGTACGTAGTAGAGAAAGTAAAAAGTGGACGATCTGGGATAAGTCGTGTAGATATCGAAAGATTTCACGTATCATTTTCGCGAAGTTCACAGAAGTTGAAACAGCTAATCTGGAGAGTTGCATACTGTAGGTTTGTTGGCCTGTGGTAGACAGATGGCTTTAGTTACTTACACGCCGTCCTGTACCTCTTGCTTGAGGAACTTGCTGATAAAGGACCTTAGTTGCGTAAATGCCTTTTGTTGGTATTGAGGTTTTGGCGGAATGTGGACTTTAGGATCGTGGAATTTGGTGTTATTTGATTGCTACATGAATCTCGTGATGCTGGACTGCAGTTACATAGTCGCCGTCCGGTAGCAACTGCTTAGGTAATAGTTATGTGATCTTAATGGGTCCTGTACTTTCCTCTACCATCTGTTTTATTTCTACTTCTTTGTGCTTTGTGGGTGGAACTTTCGGTTGTGGTATTGAATGCCCATTCCGGTATTAGACTGAGGGAAAGAACGAATAAAACAGATTGGCCGGTACATGGGATTCGAACCCGCGATCTCCGAATGCGAGCCACAGATGCTATTATCCGAATATCAACTGTAGTTCATAAGCAGGTTAAGGATCAAGGACAACTTAAGGGTGAAGTGAAGTTTACTGTGCATCGAGTAGGATGGAATGAGGTGGCGCAATGGGGTGTTGTTTACCTGTGAGGCCGTGAACAATCCTACTTCATTTTCCACCATCACTAGACTGTACTGTTTACAGTAGCAACTAAGGTAGCGATTGGTGTCTTTGTTTACATAAGGCAGTACTGTGTTTCGGAATTCTATACTACGACTCCACATATATTTGTTGCTAACTTGCCCCGCATGCTTAGCATGTTCATAAGGTGTTGCGTAAGAATCTTCCACTCTCTCTGCACAAACTTCAGCTTCTGCAACATCTGAAATCTTGTGAAAAGCCGACATGTATCGCAATGTCGAACAGGAAACAGATTATTTAAATCGCATTGTTTTCATGAATGAGTCAACGGAAAGGTTTAAGACACAATGTCCAGATATGGGATCCAAGAATCCTTATGTGAAATGGAAACAGTAGTCCAAAGGTGAATGAGTTGGGTGTCATTATCAGTGATCAGATCGGTAAGGCATACCACGAGTGAAACACTTACATCCAAACATAATTACATTTGTTCATGTGGGATTTATCATGATAAAAGTGCTAATCATTCAAGAACTGAAGCGAAGAATCAGAGATGCAGTGCAGAGTATGTTTCAACCTGACAGGGAACACATAGAACTTGAAATCCGTCTAGAAATCCTTTGAGTAAGCAGAACAATTGAAGTTCCTGTACCTCCATTTCTTTCCATTCCTCATTTCATTCATCTTTCATCCCGGTGGTCTCTCTCAGGGTCGGAAGTGTCTGCGATGGTGTTTCGGTGCAGCATGGCAGGGGAAAAGGATGTTCTTAGTGACTCTCTCCGTCCCTCGGCTTTCGAAAGGCTGCCGGGGTATCCGAATCCCTTGAGAGGCGCTGGACCCCCTCTGTGTGGGGTGGGTCCCCGGCCTGCCTGTCCGTCTGTCGGGATGTCCCTATGTCACCCCGGTATTGCTGTGCCGTCGCTCCTGGTACCGGCCGCCTGGTGTCTCTACTTCCCTCATCCTGCCTTCCGAGGATTCCCTCGTGGGGATAGGTACAATATCCACACTGGATCGGAGCCGAGTCCCCTCCGTAGCCAATACTGTCCTATCCTAACTACAGCAGCCCATACTACAGTGATCACAAAAGATAACATCATAGGAATAAGATATATGCATGTAAAGGTAAATGTATACCTACATTGGCTTTTCTGCAAATATCCTGTTCATTCTGAATGCATTTTGCATGGTTTTGAGTAACTGGCAAGTCATAAGAGATAGATAAAGGAATTATATAAAAATGTAATCTTTTTAAATCACAACACTTATTTGAAATACATTTTCTGACATTTTCATTTTTTCTCGTGGTCATGAAGGAATATGAAATTTCATCCTACTGTACCTACAAGAAAATATCTAATAAAAACATCTCTGTAAAGGTTTAACATAAAGCAGATAGAAGAATATACAAGAATGATTATGTAATAAGAAAAATTTCTAGAAGAGTGGACAGAGAAAATCATTGAATGTAACGTGCTTACTTTTTCTGCTGCTCATCTATATTAAATAGAAGAAGTACATAAAAATTCTATTTCGGGATTTCTCCGGGAGTCGTCGTTTTGAGATTCACCGAATAAAAAATTAATTTATAAAACGCGCTTGTGCGTGTGCGTGCGTGTGTGTGTGTGTCTCCGTCCGTCCGTCCGTCCGTCTGTGAACACCATTAGCACAAAAAAACAACAAAATTATAGATTAAAGCGAAATTTGGTATTTAAGTTCAGCATCTTCCAAGCAAGCGACACCAAAAATTTAAAGAAAGTCCCCCACCCCAAAGGTGCTTTCCTTCTTTCCTTTTTTTCTTTCTTGTGGTCATACAAAAACTGGAATATCAAAGCCATCACCAGAGATCCGCTATCTAAATATTTGACTATTGCTTCAGCCTATCGTATCTCCCCTGTATCTACAACGAAATGTGTAATAAAAGCATTGCTGCTTTTATGTCAATTAAAAGGATATAGATAGAAGAATAAATTTTCATAAGCACAGTTTGTAGAAGAGAGTTTAGAAAAACTTATGTAAATGTTACACTTAAGTTCCTTTAAACCAGCTTAAGCAGAAGAGAAATTATACAGGAATTCCCAACTAGATTCCGCCATTGCTCATTAAGCAGAGAAAACCATTTGTAAAGCAATGCTCGCTACAAATTTATGGAGATCAATAGCGTTCTCAATAAAAAAATCTGATGTGTTACACTCACATGACTTTCTCTACTCTTGTACAATCTAATTTTACAAACGCTTATTTTCCATATGCTTAATGTTAATCGAGATATCGAGATGTCAGTCTTATTGGTAATTTTCTTGTAGATGCAAGGGGAATATGGCAGGTTTTAAGCGATAGTCAAATATTTTAACGCTGGTTGCTATGTGGCGCATTCCATTCTCTTTGCATGTCCAGGACATAAAAAAATGAATAACGAATTTGAGAAAAAGTATTGGAAAAATTAAGGAAATAGCAAGCATTATTTCGAAAACGGTTCACTCAACAAAAGAAATGTATATGACATAAGTTGTGTGTTTTAACGCGATCTACATTTTTTGTGTAGTAAAACTTTGTCTATCTCTTATGGTTTACCAGTTATGCAAAAGTCGTTCACAACGAAAAATACTTTTGGAGACATTCCCAGAAAATTCGAGATATACATTTCATTTCTCATAACATTATCTTAAACATATGATATTTACATCAAAATAGTTAGAGCCATTTTTGAGAAAATTAAAATTTTCGAAAAATCTTCCATGTAAAGGGTAGTCTGGAGTGGGGGGATTTTCTTGAAAACCTTCATGTCGCATCTCTGAAAGATACTGAACCTAAATACCAAGTTTGGTGTTTATCCGACTCTTCGTTTTTGAGTTATGCTGTTCACAGACACACAGACACACAGACACACAGACACACAGACAGACACGCACACGGACATGTTTCCAAAAATGCTTTTTTTGGATTCAGGGGGTCTCAAAACATGTATTTCCGGTGAAATCTCGGTATCGAATTTTTGGGTGGAATGCAATACTTCCCCTACTTACTATACGTAGTAGAGAAAGTAAAAAATGAATAACGAATGTGAGAAAAAGTATAAGTATTGTAAAATTTAAGGAAATAACAAGCAATATCCCGAAAACGGTTCACTCAACAAAAGAAATGTATGACATAAGTTGTGTATTTTAACGCGATCTACATTTTTTGTGTAGTAAAATTTTGTCTATCTCTTATGGTTTACCAGTTATGCAAAAGTCGTTCACAATGAAGAATACTTTTGGAGACATTCCCATAAAATTCGAGATATACATTTCATTTCTCATGACATTATCTTAAACATATGATATTTTCATCAAAATCGTTAGAGCCATTTTTGAGAAAATTAAAATTTTCGAAAAATCTTCCATGTAAAGGGTAGTCTGGGGTGGGGGGATTTTCTTGAAAACCTTCATGTCGCATCTCTGAAAGATACTGAACCTAAATACCAAGTTTGGTGTTTATCCGACTCTTCGTTTTTGAGTTATGCTGTTCACAGACACACAGACACACAGACACACAG
Organism: Deroplatys truncata; assembly: GCA_030765065.1. Classification (NCBI taxonomy): domain Eukaryota; kingdom Metazoa; phylum Arthropoda; class Insecta; order Mantodea; family Mantidae; genus Deroplatys; species Deroplatys truncata. The sequence goes on along the minus strand of CM060984.1, from coordinate 64,539,172 downwards.
ACACAGACAGACACACACACGGACATGTTTCCAAAAATGCTTTTTTTGGATTCAGGGGGTCTCAAAACATGTATTTCCGGTGAAATCTCGGTATCGAATTTTTGGGTGGAATGCAATACTTCCCCTACTTACTATACGTAGTAGAGAAAGTAAAAAATGAATAACGAATTTGAGAAAAAGTATAAGTATTGGAAAATTTAAGGGAATAACAAGCAATATCTCGAAAACGGTTCACTCAACAAAAAATATGCATATAACATAAACTGTGTATTTTAACGCGATCTACATTTTTTGTGTAGTAACATTTTGTATATCTCTTGTGGTTTACCAGTTATGCAAAAATCGTTCACAGCGAAGAACACTTTTGGAGACATTCCCAGAAAATTCGAGATATACATTTCATTTGTCATGAAAATACCTTAAACATATGATATTTTAAATAAAATCGTTACAGCCATTTTTGAGAAAATTAAAAGTTTCGAAAAATCTTCCATGTAAAGGGTAGTCTGGGGTGGGGGGATTTTCTTGAAAACCTTCGTGTCGCATCTCTGGAAGATACTGAACCTAAATACCAAGTTTAGTGTTTATCCGACTGTTCGTTTCTGAGTTATGCTGTTCACAGACACACAGACACACACACACACACACACACACACACACAGACATGTTTCCAAAAATGCTTTTTTTGGATTCAGGGGGTCTCAAAACATGTATTTCCAGTGAAATCTCGGTATCGAATTTTTGGGTGGAATACAATACTTCCCCTACTTTCTATACGTAGTAGAGAAAGTAAAAATCGGATGTGTTTCTTCACATGACTTTATCTACCCTGTATCGTTTATTAGTGAATATTAAAGTACCATACAGTATTTTAATCAGAATTGTTGTAGTTATTTTGAGAAAATCAAAAGGAAAGCAAATTTTTTCCATGTAGAGGTAGTTTTGGATGGGAGAACTTTCTTTAAAATCTCTTGGTCACATCCTTGGAATATTCTGATTCTAAATACCAAGTTTTGTATTTATAGGACATTTTACAGACACAGACACTTTCTAAAAAATCTGATGTGTTACACTCACATGACTTTCTCTACTCTTGTACAATCTATTTTTGCTTCATGTTAATCGAGATATCGAGATGTCAATCTTATTGATAATTTGCTTGTAGATGCAAGGGGAATATGGTAGGTTATAAGCGATAGTCAAATATTTTAACGCTGGTTGCTATGTGGCGCATTCCATTCTCTTTGCATGTCCAGGACATAAAAAAATCTGATGTGTTACACTCACATGACTTTCTCTACTCTTGTACAATCTAATTTTACAAACGCCTATTCTCCATATGCTTCAAGTTAATCAAGATATCGAGATGTCAATCTTATTGGTAATTTTCTTGTAGATGCAAGGGAAATATCGTAGCTTTTAAGCGATAGTCAAATATTTTAACGCTGGTTGCTATGTGGCGCATTCCATTCTCTTTGCATGTCCAGGACATAAAAAAATGAATAACGAATTTGAGAAAAAGTAGAAGTATTGGAAAATTTAAGGAAATAACAAGCAATATCTCGAAAACGGTTCACTCAACAAAAGAAATGTATATGACATAAGTTGTGTATTTTAACGCGATCTACATTTTTTGTGTAGTAAACATTTGTCTATCTCTTATGGTTTACCAGTTATGCAAAAGTCGTTCACAATGAAGAATACTTTTGGAGACATTCCCAGAAAATTCGAGATATACATTTCATTTCTCATGACATTATCTTAAACATATGATAATTTCATCAAAATCGTTAGAGCCATTTTTGAGAAAATTAAAATTTTCGAAAACTCTTCCATGTAAAGGGTAGTCTGGGGTGGGGGGATTTTCTTGAAAACCTTCGTGTTGCATCTCTGGAAGATACTGAACCTAAATACCAAGTTTGGTGCTTATCCGACTGTTCGTTTTTGAGTTATGCTGTTCACAGACACACAGACACACACACACACACACACACATACGGACATGTTTCCAAAAATGCTTTTTTTGGATTCAGGAGGTCTCAAAACATGTATTTCCGGTGAAATCTCGGTATGGAATTTTTGGGAGGAATGCAATACTTCCCCTACTTACTATACGTAGTAGAGAAAGTAAAAAGAATGAGTGCAAGAAAAAAAAATCTGATGTGTTACACTCACATGACTTTCTCTACTCTTCTACAATCTAATTTTACAAACGCTTATTCTCCATATGCTTCATGTTAATCGAGATATCGAGATGTCAATCTTATTGCTAATTTTCTTGTAGATGCAAGGGGAATATGGTAGCTTTTAAGCGATAGTCAAATATTTTAACGCTGGTTGCTATGTGGAGTATTCCATTCTCTTTGCATGTCCAGGACATAAAAAAAATGAATAACGAATTTGAGAAAAAGTATAAGTATTGGAAAATTTAAGGAAATAACAAGCAATATCTCGAAAACGGTTCACTCAACAAAAGAAATGCATATGACATAAGTTGTGTATTTTAACGCGATCTACATTTTTTGTGTAGTAACATTTTGTCTATCTCTTATGGTTTACCAGTTATGCAAAAGTCGTTCACAATGAAGAATACTTTTGGAGACATTCCCAGAAAATTCGAGATATAAATTTCATTTCTCATAACATTATCTTAAACATATATTTTCATCAAAATCGTTAGAGCCATTTTTGAGAAAATTAAAATTTTCGAAAAATCTTCCATGTAAAGGGTAGTCTGGGGTGGGGGGATTTTCTTGAAAACCTTCGTGTCGCATCTCTGGAAGATACTGAACCTAAATACCAAGTTTGGTGCTTATCCGACTGTTCGTTTTTGAGTTATGCTGTTCACAGACACACAGACACACACACACACAGACACACACACACACACACACACACACACACAGACACACACACGGACATGTTTCCAAAAATGCTTTTTTTGGATTCAGGAGGTCTCAAAACATGTATTTCCGGTGAAATCTCGGTATCGAATTTTTGGGTGGAATGCAATACTTCCCCTACTTACTATACGTAGTAGAGAAAGTAAAAATGAATAACGAATTTGAGAAAAAGTATAAGTATTGGAAAATATAAGGGAATAACAAGCAATATCTCGCAAACGGTTCACTCAGCAAAAGAAATGTATATGACATAAATTGTGTATTTTAACGCGATCTACATTTTTCGTGTAGTAAAATTTTGTCTATCTCTTATGGTTTACCAGTTATGAAAACGTCGTTCATAATGAAGAATACTTTTGGAGACATTCCCAGAAAATTCGAGATATACATTTTATTTATCATGACAATATCTTAAACATATGAGATTTTAATCAAAATCGTTAGAGCCGTTTTTGAGAAAATTAAAATTTTCGAAAAATGTTCCATGTAAAGGGTAGTCTGAGGTGGGGGGATTTTCTTGAAAATATTCGTGTCGCATCTCTGAAAGATACTGAACCTAACTACCAAGTTTGGTGTTTATCCGGCTCTTCGTTTTTGAGTTATGCTGTTCACAGACACACAGACATACACACAGACAGACACACAGACACACAGACACACAGACAGACACACACGGACATGTTTCCAAAAATGCTTTTTTTGGATTCAGCGAGTCTCAAAACATGTATTTCCGGTGAAATCTCGGTATCGAAATTTTGGGTGGAATACAATACTTCCCCTACTTACTATACGTAGTAGAGAAAGTAAAAATTTATTCAGAGGATCTCAAAACTGTATTGTCAGTGAAATATACGTATCGAATGCAATTTAGAGAGAGGATTTATGGTATCCAAAATGAAATAAAATGGAAACAACTACTGTAGCAATATAGATGTTGGGAGCAGATGGTGGGAAAGAAACAGGAGTATGGGTAAATATATTAGAAGAGTAAGAAGCAAATGGATTAGAAGAGTGAAAAGAGGGAAGTAGTCGAAGTAGAGCTCTAACAAATGCAGACGACCAGGGTGTGATGGCATGTTGGAACCTTAAGCAAAAGTTGTGTTCATCTTAATTCTAAGAAATTCCTTGTATACACTACGTGATCAAAAGTATCCGGACACCTGGCTGAAAATGACGTACAAGTTGGTAGCGCCCTCCATCGTTAATGATGGAAGCCAATACGGTGTTGGCCCACCCTTAGCCTTTATGACAGCGTTCACTCTCACAGGAATACTTTCAATCAGGTGCTGGAAGGTTTCTTGGGGAATAATAGCCCATTCTTTACGGAGTGCGGAACTGAGGAGAGGTATCGCCGTAGGTCTGTGAGGTCTGGCACAAAGTCGGCGTTCCAAAACATCCCAAAGGTGTTCTATAGGATTCAAGTCAGAACTCTGTGCGGGCCAGTCCATTACAGCGATGTTATTGTCATGTAACCGGCCCGTGCAGTATAAACAGGTTCTCGATCGTGTTGAAAGATGCAATCGCCATCCTCGAATTGCTCTTCAACAGTGGGAAGGAAAAAGGTACTTAAAATATCAATGTAGGTCTGCACTGTGATCGTGCCACGCAAAACAACAAGGGGTGCAAACTCCCTCCAGGAAAAACACGACCACACCATAACACCATCACCTCCGAATTTCACTTTTGGCACTACACACCCTGGCAGATGACGTTCACCAGGCATTCGCCATACCCACACCCTTACAGCGGATCGCCACATTGTGTACCGTGATTCGTCACTCCACACAACGTTTTGCCACTGTTCAATCGTGTAATGTTGACGCTCCTTACACCAAGAGAGGCGTCGTTTGGCATTTTCCTCGCGTGATGTGTGGCTTATGAGCAGCCTCTCGACCATGGAATCCAAGATTTCTCACCTCACGCCTAACTGTCATAGTACTTGGAGTGGATCCTGATGCAGTTTGTAATTCCTGTGAGATGGTCTGGATAGATGTCTGCCTATTACTCTTTACGACACTCTTTAAATGTCGGCGGTCTCGTCAATCAACTGACGAGGTCGGCCTGTACACTTTTGTGCTGTACATGTCCCTTCACGTTTCCACTTCACTGTCACATCAGAAACAGTGGACCTAGGGATGTTTAGGAGTGTGGAAATCTCGCGTACAGACTTCTGACACAAGTGACACCCAATCACCTGACCACGTTCGAAGTCCGTGAGTTCCACGGAGCGTCCCATTCTGCTGTTTCACGATGTCTAATGACTACTGAGGTCGCGGATGAGTAGCAGGCAGTAGGTGGCAGCACAAGCACCTAAGATGAAAAACGTATGTTTGTGGGGGTGTCCGGATACTTTTGATCTCATAGTGTATGTGTATATAGTTATATCCTAGTATGCGTAAGAGTAAGGAAAATAAATATGGGGTCAGAATGTCATTTCGTTATTTCTCTCCATTTAAAAACTGTTCGTACCACTGGACGATTATCCCACTTGCGCTAATAGCGTGCCGAGCTTCAAACAGACATGCGGCCGAGAGTGGAAAGGTCTCCTTGGGCGGGATGCAATCTCAATACTATTGGGAAAGATATGTTCTTGATAGTAGTCTGATAATCGCATTCAATTTGCCATTAGCCAATGACAAATAGACCATGCTAGTCAGGTGGCCAATCAAAACCATACTACACTGATAGTATTTCATGGTGGTACACTTGTTAATTTCTCTACTACGTGTATTAAGTAGTGGAAGTATTGCATTCCACCCAAAAATTCGATACCAAGGCTTCACCGGAAATACTTGTTTGCGGCTTCCTGAATCCAAAAAAAAAAGCATTTTTAGAAACATCAACCTTGGTTCTTAGGTTCAGTATCTCTTAAAGATTTGACACGAAGATTTTCAAGAAAATCCCTCAACCCCAGACTACCCTTAACATGGAAAATATTTCGAAAATTCTGATTTTCTCAAAAATGGTTTAACGATTTTTATTAAAATATAATATTTAAGATATATTCATGACAAGTAAAATGTATACCTTGAAGTTTCTGGGAATGTGCCCATAAATACTCTTCTTTCTGGATGGCTTTTCCATAACCAGTAAACCGTAAGAGATAGACAACATTTTTCTACACAAAAAATTGGATTTTGTTAAAACACATAGTTTATGTCATACACATTAATTTTATCGAGTGAACCATTTCCGAGATATTCCTTGTTATTTTTTTGAATTTTCCAATACTTATACTTTTTCTCAAACGGGAATTCGTTATTCCTTTTTTATATCCTGGACATACAAAGAGAATGAAATGCTGCACATAGCAACCGGCTTTTAAACGATTTGACTATCGCTTAAAGCCTACCATATTCCCCTTGCACCCACAAGAAAATTAGCAGTAAGATTAACATCTCGATTAACATGAAGCATATGGAGAATAAACGTTTTTACAAGAGTAGAGAAAGTCATGTGAGTGTAACACATCAGATTTTTTATATCCTGGACATGCAAAGAGAATGGAATGCTCCACATAGCAACCAGCTCTTAAAAGATTTGACTATCGTTTAATGCCTACCATATTCCCTTTGCATGTACAACAAATTTAGCAATAAGATTAACATCTCGATATCTCGATTAACATGAAATGCGTGGAGAGTAAGCGTTTGTAAAAAGTTTTTACAAGAGTAGAGAAAGTCAGTGAGTGTAATACATCAGAAATTTTTTTTAATTTGTATGAATGCAGTGAGCGAGGTCATGTAGGCTGTGACAACAATAATAACAACTGAAAATGGCGCGCTTTGGAAGTCAAACTATTGGTAATATAAAAGCAGCTGCAGATAATTTAACGCCAGAAAACACAAAGAAGAGCATAATTATAGTGTGGAACCAATTTTCAGAATTCTATAGGGAGAGAAATTATAAAATTAACGGCTCAGTTAGCTACAAAGAGATTGCTTCCATTCTACAGAACTAACAAACAGGGTTTGCGTCGAACTTCGGTCTCGAAATAATTATCATGAAAAGTATCATTGGTTAACCTCAATTAAATTGTCGTAAGACTATCAGCATTAGTGCTACTACTGTTAATAGAATTAAGCTAACGGCATCTTTTTACCTTTTCTTGGGGGATTTCTATTAGTTTTATGGAAGTAACGTTGGCATACCTTGGCAAAACTGCACGTCAATTGTTTAAACATTTGAATGTACAGAATAAAACCAAACATTTTTGGACAGTTATTGTGCTCGAGATCAATATATAACCTAAAATGGCTCCAGTGATATTGTTATACAGACTTTTACGTATATACGCTCCGTATATAACACTACCAGTTAGTTCAATTATCGGTTTTATTGGTTATAAGCTAGAAAATTATTTATCTAACATGCATACGCCATACCAAGAGAGTGTACAAGAGAGAAGAGAGAAAAGATTCCTGCAAGAAAATCTGTCACAGGACGCTACACACGTACCTAGTCTTAAAGAAAAATTCATGCATGGAAGAGTGTTAGAGATAAACGCTTCACGAAATGAATACATTCATTAAGGTTATGCTGTATATATATATATATATATATATATATATATATATATGAACATTCTTTTCTAACCGCATTTTAATGTATCGGTTTTAAAATATTGTTTTCATGGTATATATTAAAAATGGAGTATTATTTTGGAATTTAAGCTTAAATTCAACAATCCATGACACACCGATTATTAAAATATTAATGCTAAAACCAGCAAAAATTATGTGCCTTAAACTACGGTATGTGGAGACACGATAGTACTGAAGTTTTCCTACAGGTGCCACCTGCTCAGTCTCGTGTAGCTTCACAACTACAGAGCTACCAACATATGACTAATAAACCCCGCCAAGCCTTTCCCGAGCAAGGAACAATTGGAAATTTTTACGCGCATGCGCACTATCTACAAAACAGCGAAGTTTGTTGTTACGCCAAGATTTTACTATGAATGAAAGGATCCTCATGGTGGTGGGATGGTTACAGGCTCTGGAAGTGTCAACATCTACTCTAAAACACAAGTCTAACGTAGTCTTACTAATCCTCTTCACCTCTATAATGCTTTTTAACACTATTTAACGTGAGTCCACATACCGTAGTTTAAGCAAATATTGTAACGTCAATTTATTCTGTGAAAGAGCTTGGAAAGTCCTAATTGACAGATAGTGGAATTACTAGAGAAAGCTATAATCCCCTCCATTCCTTATCTCTTAATAAATATGATTTTGCATAATATATAAAAGGTGCATTTCTATCATTTCTTTTATTTGTTGAAACCTGTAATGGCAATCCTGTTAGAACATTTTTTTTTATGAAACAGTCTTGCCATCTGTGAAATTTCATCAGAATTGATTCTCAATTGTTGAACAATTTGCTGGTAAACTTAATCTTAAATTGAGTGCTATCTAATAAGGTTTAAATTATTCTTGGTTTGAATTCAACCAAGGAATTCAATTTACTCAAATTTATTCAATCTCATAATTTTCCTTTCTTAAATTATCTCGCTCTTGCTTAACAAAAGAAACTCAAGAGATTTGCAATTAAGCCTCATCAGACCTATGTTCGAGATGCCGTTCAAATAAAACAATGAGATGGGACACACTTAGGGGTTGATTGGAAGAAAGGCATACACCATGTGAATCACTTGCTCCTGTTTTTCATGTAACCTTTTAAATGGCATATTTGCTGGGAACATTCTGCTAACAAATAACTGTGTTCCCAAACTTTAAATAGTGTTTTCTCCATATAGCAATGTTAGTTCTTTGAGGTAAACTTCTTTGCAGTAAATATTAACGAGTCCGGCTGAAATTTTCAGAACATATAGAATATAAGTTGTTAAAGCAAACTCTGCACTATTTGTTGTTTACTTTGATAGATACAATTATATGATTTTTTTCTTTGTAATTATTAGTAATATTTTTATTTTGTTCTAAATAAAAAATTTCATATTCCTAATAAATATTAATATTTTGAAAATAAATGCGCAGGTTTGTTTTATAAGAATAGAACAACTAATACAAAATTTCAGACCTATAATTTCATTCTAAATTGCAAAATGTGTAGCTACCCTTTATTATGTACTATTCAATATTTCTAAAACATACAAATAATTACTTTCTTTACTAGATATAGTAAATACGGGAAGCATTGTATTCCATTCACAAATTTGGTTCCGAGATTTCACGGAAGTACATGTTTTGAGGCCCCCTAAACCCAAAGAAAGCATTTTTAGAAAAAAGTCCTTCCGTGTGTGAGTCTGTCTGTCTGTGAAAGCATAACTCAAAAAGGAAAAGTTGGATGAATACCAAACTTGGCATTTACGTTCAGTATCTTTCAAGGATGCGACACGAAGATTTTCAATAAAATTTTCCCACCCCAAACTACCCTTTACATGGAACGGTTTATGAATTCTTGATTTTCTAAAAAATGGCTCTCACGATTTTGATTAAAATACAATATATTAAACATATTTACATCTAAAATAAAATTTATATCTTGAATTTTCTGGGAATAGCCTGTGAAGTTCGCTTCAGTTAGAAGAAATGTTGTATAATATAGTGCAACTGCAAAACGTTATGCGATAGACGAAAACGCACTACACAAAAAAATCTGATGTGTTACACTCACATGACTTTCTCTACTCTTGTACCATCTATTTTTACAAACACCTATTCTCCATATGCTTCATGTTAATCGAGATATCGAGATGTCAATCTTATTGCTAATTTTCTTGTAGATGCAAGGGGAATATGGTAGGTTATAAGCGACAGTCAAATATTTTAACGCTGGTTGCTGTGGCGCATTCCATTCTCTTTGCATGTCCAGGACATAAAAAAAATGAATAACGAATTTGAGAAAAAGTATAAGTATTGAAAAATTTTAGGGAATAACAAACAATATCTCGAAAATGGTTCACTCAACAAAAAAATGTATATGACATAAATTGTGTATTTTAACGCGATCTACATTTTTTGTGTAGTAACATTTTGTCTATCTCTTATGGTTTACCAGTTATGCACAAGTCGTTCACAATGAAGACTACTTTAGGAGACATTCCCAGAAAATTCGAGATATACATTTCATTTCTCATGACAATATCTTAAACATATGATATTTTCATCAAAATCGTTAGAGCCATTTTTGAGAAAATTAAAATTTTCGAAAAATGTTCCATGTAAAGGGTAGTCTGGGGTGGGGGATTTTCTTGAAAACCTTCGTGTCGCATCTCTGGAAGATACTGAACCTAAATACCAAGTTTGGTGTTTATCTGACTGTTCGTTTCTGAGTTATGCTGTTCACAGACACACAGACAGACAGACAGACACACACACACACACACACACACACACACACACAGACAGACACACACACGGACATGTTTCCAAAAATGCTTTTTTTGGATTCAGGGGGTCTCAAAACATGTATTTCCGGTGAAATCTCGGTATCGAATTTTTGGGTGGAATACAATACTTCCCCTACTTACTATACGTAGTAGAGAAAGTAAAAGTACATCTCTTTAAAACACACAATTTACTTCAAATAAGGTTTTTGTGGCATAAGCCATTTATGAAATATCCGTTATTAAAGGTTCGAGTTGTTCTTTACTTGGTCATTCTTTAAAGTCCTTTCAGCATTCACTTGTTTCTCCTGATTGCATGGAAACAGCATGGAATTTTAAGGCCAACGTACAGCGTCAAGTTCTGAAACAAGGTTTATATGGGCTAAAATGTAGTGGGTATAAAAATAATTTGCAAAAATATTTTTATACTCAATAATAAATGACAGGATAGAGAAGGTCATGTGAATGTATCAGAGATTTCTTTTTACTTTCTTTACTACGTATAGTAAGTAGGGGAAGTATTGTATTCCACCCAAAAATTAGATACCGAGATTTCACCGGAAATATATGTTTTGATACCCCATGAATAAAAAAAAGCATTTTTGGAAACATGTCCGTGTGTCTGTGTGTGTCTGTGAACAGCATAACTCAGAAACGAACAGTCGGATGAACACCAAACTTGATATTTAGGTTCAGTGCCCTTCAAAGAAGCAACACGAAGATTTTCAAGAAAATACCCTACTCCAAACTACCCTTTTGAATAAACATTTTCCAAAATTTTTATTTTCTAAGAAATATCTCTACGAATTTTGATAAAATAGCATATATTAAAGATATTTACATCACAAATAAAATAAATATTTTGAATTTTTAGGAATAGTCTGTGAAGTCCTCTTCATTTGTAAGGAATCTGGAAGGAAACTGGTAAACGTTAAGCGATAGAGGAGAATATACTACAACAAAAATGTAATCATTTTAGCAATTTACTTAAAATTTTTTTTTTTAGCATAAGTCATTTCCAAAATATCCGTTATTATGTTTCGAATTGTTCCATACTATGTAATTATTTTTAAGTCGGTCGATTTTCAGCTGTTTCTGGCGATGTCATGGAAACAGGTCAGCATATAGCGTCCAGTTCTTAAACATTTGACTATCGCTTCCCTTTGTATCTACAACAATGTAGCTATTTTGCAAATGTTTATCTCAATTAAATTTAGGTAGACAGAAAAATCAACTTTTTGTAAGGATAATTTGTATACTCACTAACAAAGGATAGAGGGCAGAGAAAGCCATGTGAATGTAACATATTTTTTTCTCATGTCTGTGCGAAGAGCATAGAATTTCAGAGCTATCACATAGTAACATGTTCTTTAAAAATCTGACTATCACTTTAAGTATATACCAGAATAAATTGTTGTAAGAATTGTTTATAGAAGAGTGAGTAGAGAAACTCATGAGAACCAATAAATCATAATTTGTTTTTTACTTGTACAGAATTGTAATAACCTAGGAGTAACCAAACGTTGCTGCACCTGTATGCAGGGAAACGTTTGCTAAATTTATAACTCTTCTCCCCAATAAGGAAGAAACGTTATTTATCAGCAGAGCGAATTGTTCAGTGCAGTGAATTCTCCCTGCCATATTTCTTAAGCTCTAATACTCATTCTTCATAACCTGTTTTTGCGGCTCATAAAAACTGATACAAAGTTACCGTTTGTGCAATTGTGCTCCGAGTCCGAAAGAGACTCGAACTAAGGTCACTAAGATCAGTATTGAAAGGGCTATCGATAAGTGGTAGAAGGTTTTCGTTCTTGCCCGTGGCGCCGACAAGGGGGAGTTTGGGGATGGAAACGGGGACGTAACATTGCTGGAATTTCCAGAAAGTTATATGGACGCAGGGAGTGCTTTTATATCAGAAAGTAAGCAATTTATTCTACTCGGAAATATCCCCATGGAGGACAGTCAAAAACGCATTGCTGCAACTAAAAATGTGACAGTATGCCAGACGTACGGTTAAATATGATAAATAAAACGCTAGGGATTTTATAGCCTGCTTCCCTGATGCTTCTTGAACTGAGAAAATATTGAAATCAGGCTTAAGATGTAATAATAATAATAATAATAATATTAATAATAATAATAATAATAATAATAATAATAATAATAATAATAATAATAATAATAATAGTAACCTAGACGTTTTTCGATAGCAGTTAATGTTGTAAAACACAATAAAACAACACTACTATATTTCTAAAAATCTGATGTGTTACACTCACATAACTTTCTCTACTCTTGTACAACCTAATTTTACAAACGCCTATTCTCCATATGCTTCATGTTAATCGAGATATCGAGATGTCAATCTTATTGATAATTTTCTTGTAGATGCAAGGGGAATATGGTAGCTTTTAAGCGATAGTCAAATATTTTAACGCTGGTTGCTATGTGGGGCATTCCATTCTCTTTGCATGTCGAGAACATAAAAAAATGAATAACGAATTTGAGAAAAAGTATAAGTATTGGAAAATTTAAGGGAATAACAAGCAATATCTCGCAAACGGTTCACTCAACAAAAGAAATGTATATGACATAAATTGTGTATTTTAACGCGATCTACATTTTTCGTGTAGTAAAATTTTGTCTATCTCTTATGGTTTACCAGTTATGAAAAAGTCGTTCATAATGAAGAATACTTTTGGAGACATTCCCAGAAAATTCGAGATATACATTTTATTTGTCATGACAATATCTTAAACATATGATATTTTAATCAAAATCGTTAGAGCCGTTTTTGAGAAAATTAAAATTTTCGAAAAATGTTCCATGTAAAGGGTAGTCTGGGGTGGGGGGATTTTCTTGAAAACCTTCGTGTCGCATCTCTGGAAGATACTGAACCTAAATACCAAGTTTGGTGCTTATCCGATTGTTCGTTTTTGAGTTATGCTGTTCACAGACACACACACAGACACACACACAGACACACACACACACAGACACACACACACACAGACACACACACGGACATGTTTCTAAAAATGCTTTTTTTGGATTCAGGAGGTCTCAAAACGTGTATTTCCGGTGAAATCTCGGTATCGAATTTTTGAGTGGAATGCAATACTTCCCCTACTTACTATACATAGTAGAGAAAGTAAAAATTATTCACTAAAATTATTTTGGACAAAACTTTTTAGAAAGATTGGAAATATTTTTTTTCTAACAAAGCGTTCTACGAAGTAGAAATACTCTCTAAAATTCTGAGCCTTGCATGCTTAAAAGTTGCTCGACCTTACCGAGTTATTTTTTTTTCCTTTCTTTTATAAAGTGCTTCTTTTGGAATTCAGGGGTACTCATAAAGTGCATTTTAAAAATATTTAGATAAAAAGTAAGGATAATGAAATTAAAAGCTAAAGGATTAAGGATAAAAACAGTTTTAACTTATGAGTTTCATGGGCTTTAAAAACTTAAAGCGCTCTACAGTTTATTTTTACTTTCTCTACTACGTATAGTAAGTAGGGGAAGTATTGCATTCCACCCAAAAATTCGATACCGAGATTTCACCGGAAATACATGTTTTGAGACCCCCTGAATCCAAAAAAAGCATTTTTGGAAACATGTTCGTGTGTGTGTCTGTGTGTGTGTCTGTGTGTGTGTGTCTGTGTGTGTGTGTGTCTGTGAACAGCATAACTCAAAAACGAACAGTCGGATAAACACCAGACTTGGTATTTAGGTTCAGTATCTTCCAGAGATGCGACACGAAGGTTTTCAAGAAAATCCCCCCACCCCAGACTACCCTTTACATGGAAGATTTTTCGAAAATTTTAATTTTCTCAAAAATGGCTCTAACGATTTTGATGAAAATATCATATGTTTAGGGTAATGTCAAGAGAAATGAAATGTATATCTCGAATTTTCTGGGAATGTCTCCAAAAGTATTCTTCATTGTGAACGACTTTTGCATAACTGGTAAACCATAAGAGATAGACAAAATTTTACTACACAAAAAATGTAGATCGCGTTAAAATACACAACTTATGTCATGTACATTTCTTTTGTTGAGTGAACCGTTTTCGAGATATTGCTTGTTATTTCCTTAAAATTTCCAATACTTGTACTTTTTCTCAAATGCGTTATTCATTTTTTTTATGTCCTGGACATGCAAAGAGAATGGAATAGCACACATAGCAACCAGCGTTAAAATATTTGACTATCGCTTAAAAGCTACCATATTTTCCTTGCATCTACAAGAAAATTACCAATAAGATTGACATCTCGATATCTCGATTAACATGAAGCATATGGAGAATAGGCGTTTGTAAAATTAGGTTGTACAAGAGTAGAGAAAGTTATGTGAGTGTAACACATCAGATTTTTTTCAACACTAATTTTATGCATTTGAAATTCATATTGTAACCGTGAGCATGAGGCTACCTGAGGTTCGGCGGTAAGCGCTTCTAGGCACGGCACCTGGGAGGGGCCTTCGACCGGCTGTCGGAACAATAGCCAGAGCGCAACAATAGCCATTGTGTGCCGCTTACCTGATGCAGATCATTCCTTTCGACATGTTCTAGTACCCTCCCCTTCTAAAACATTCCGCTTTGTATGTGAGGTCAATTATTAAGGGGGCTGCACTTACCCGTGAGCAGTTCAGTTAGCTAAGAGGTTATGACTGAAAAGTGGACAGTACCAGTACATTTCAGTTGTGAGCTGTGATTCGACGGATCAGTTGTGAGGTGTTCCGAGTGTGTACAAAAAGTGACCCAAAAGTAACGTTCGTGCCATTCTGAGTGCCCAAGTGAAAAATAAAGTGTGTTGTGCAGTAACCAGTGTTCTTCTTTGTTACAATATTCTGCGTACGTTTATTCTATTACTTGTGGTAAATGAAGTTAGTATTTTAATTTCTTAATTTTAGCTTCCATTCTCTGAACTTACAAAACCATTGATGTGGAATGTTTCTCAACTTGTCGACATTGTGGAATCCCAACAGTTAGCTTCAGAGTTTACAACCCACTAAAATGTTACAATTCTTTAAGGATATAAAACCAAGCAACTTGCTCTATGAGAGGGAAGAAGTTAACCTCGTCAAGATCTTGTCTACAAGCAAGGATTTTAGCAGAACCATAACCTAAACTGTTCAAAACTCTGTCGATAAGAAGCAGATTAAAGCTCGAGGCACTAGTGACGTAACATTCCTTTTGTGATTGCATTATAATGGAAGCTATTCAGCTCATTTCTTATACGAAATCTATGACCGCTGTCGTTTCTGCATTCTTTGAACGATAATTTTATATAATAACAAATTATGTTCCATTACTTTTTACTTTTTCTACTACGTATAGTAAGTAGGGGAAGTATTGCATTCCACCCAAAAATTCGATACCGAGATTTCACCGGAAATACATGTTTTGAGACCTCCTGAATCCAAAAAAAGCATTTTTGGAAACATGTCCGTGTGTGTGTCTGTGTGTGTGTGTGTGTGTGTGTGTGTGTCTGTCTGTGTGTCTGTGAACAGCATAACTCAAAAACGAACAGTCGGATAAGCATCAAACTTGGTATTTAGGTTCAGTATCTTCCAGAGATGCGACACGAAGGTTTTCAAGAAAATCCCCACACCCCAGACTACCCTTTACATGGAAGAGTTTTCGAAAATTTTAATTTTCTCAAAAATGGCTCAAACGATTTTGATGAAAATATCATATGTTTAAGATAATGTCATGAGAAATGAAATGTATATCTCGAAATTTCTGGGAATGTCTCCAAAAGTATTCTTCATTATGAACGACTTTTGCATAACTGGTAAACCATAAGAGATAGACAAAATTTTACTACACAAAAAATGTAGATCGCGTTAAAATACACAACTTATATCATATACATTTTTTTTATTGACTGAACCGTTTCCGAGATATTGCTTGTTATTTCCTTAAATTTTCAAATACTTATACTTTTTCTCAAATTCGTTATTCATTTTTTTATGTCCTGGACATGCAAAGAGAATGGAATGCGCCACATAGCAACCAGCGATAAAATATTTGACTATGGCTTAAAACCTACCATATTCCCCTTGCATCTACAAGAAAATTACCAATAAGATTGACATCTCGATATCTCGATTAACATGAAGCATATGGAGAATAAGCGTTTGTAAAATTAGATTGTACAAGAGTAGAGAAAGTCATGTGAGTGTAACACATGAGAATTTTTTATGTCCTGGACATGCAAAGAGAATGGAATGCGCCACATAGCAACCAGCGTTAAAATATTTGACTATCCCTTAAAAGCTACCATATTCCCCTTGCATCTACATGAATATTACCAATAAGATTGACATCTCGATATCTCGATTAACATGAAGCATATGGAGAATAAGCGTTTGTAAAATTAGATTGTACAAGAGTAGAGAAAGTCATGTGAGTGTAACACATCAGATTTTTATAGCTTATTTCGTAATTTATAACCGAGCGGATGACTCAGGCGTTAACGTCTCCGACCTGTATTCGGTAGGTCCCGGATTCAATAACCGACAAGCTCCCACTCTGCCCTATGATTTTTTTCGTGGTTACTCGGGACAGTACGCGAATAGTGGGGTGCTTTATCTTCTACCACGACTTTATGCCCCTCATAGCCTGTACCCATTATGTTTCTTATCTTCTGTTTCAGGGTGTAGGACCAGGCGACAATGTTCTGCAAGTTGCGGCTGGGCGGGGGGTGGGCGCTTTGTTAGAGGTTTGTTTCTGGCGTTGTGCTCAGCGGTACTGCACAGTTAGATCCCTCCCCCGAGCGGGCTCCACCCGATAAGGGACTGCCGGGGTTCGATGGTTTCTGGGTAGCACAGGACAGCGCCGGATGCGTTCATTATGGAAACGTTAGGTATCCTGTCCATGCTTGCGTCCATCGGCAACCGGATCTGGTCGCTCTACCCTCATCCCTCCCTCTGAGAGGTCACTTTGGAAGCAAAAAGATGAATTAATGAGTATTTGTATACATAACGGTGTACATTCATAGATCCCTGCCAATCGCACTGACTGCAGACCTTACGTGCTGTTATAACACACAAAATAGGAAGAAAGATTAATAATAATATAAATAATCGTTACTGCCTACTTGCGGTGCTCCGCCCCGGTTCCGGAGAGCCCTCCGTAATATGTAACCTTTGCTTTAAGGGGAAATTAAAAACCGCACTCCACCAGTATTATATCTCTTAAATTTCTTATCCATTACCTCAGAAACTAACATATCAGGTTGAATTCTTTTCAGAATGTAGATGCATATCTTCTAAGTTCACCATCTACTTTTATATTTTGGTTTATTACGGAAGAGGGAATTATTTTCTTAATTATACCATCCTTTGACTAAAATTATCCACCAATTATTTTTACTTTCTCCACTACGTATAGTAAGTAGGGGAAGTATTGTATTCCACCCAAAACTTCGATACCGATATTTCACCGGAAATACATGTTTTGAGACTCCCTGAATCCAAAAAAACATTTTTGGAAACATGTCCGTGTGTGTGTCTGTGTGTCTGTCTGTGAACAGCATAACTCAAAAACAAACAGTCGGATAAGCACCAAACTTGGTATTTAGGTACAGTATTTTCCAGAGATGCGACACGAAGGTTTTCAAGAAAATTCCCCTACCCCAGACTACCCTTTACATGGAACATTTTTCGAAAATTTTAATTTTCTCAAAAATGGCTCTAACGAGTTTGAATAAAATATCATATGTTTAAGATATTTTCATGACAAATGAAATGTATATCTCGAATTTTCTGGGAATGTCTCCAAAAGTATTCTTCAATGTGAACGAATTTTGCATAACTGCTAAACCATAAGAGATAGACAACATTTTACTACACAAAAAATGTAGATCACGTTAAAATACACAATTTATATCATATACATTTTTTGTTGTTGAGTGAACCATTTTCGAGATATTGCTTGTTATTCCCTTAAATTTTCCAATACTTATACTTTTTCTCAAATTTGTTATTCATTTTTACTTTCTCTACTACGTATAGTAAGTAGGGGAAGTATTGCATTCCACCCAAAAATTCGATACCGAGGTTTCACCGGAAATACATGTTTTGAGACCTCCTGAATCCATAAAAAGCATTTTTGGAAACATGTCCGTGTGTGTGTCTGTGTGTGTGTCTGTGTGTGTGTGTGTGTCTGTGTGTGTGTGTGTGTGTGTGTGTGTGTCTGTGAACAGCATAACTCAAAAACAAACAGTCGGATAAGCACCAAACTTGGTATTTAGGTTCAGTATCTTCCAGAGATGCGACACGAAGGTTTTCAAGAAAATCCCCCCACTCCAGACTACCCTTTACATGGAAGATTTTTCGAAAATTTTAATTTTCTCAAAAATGGCTCTAACGATTTTGATGAAAATATCATATGTTTAAGATAATGTCATGAGAAATGAAATGTATATCTCGAATTTTCTGGGAATGTCTCCAAAAGTATTCTTCATTGTGAACGACTTTTGCATAACTGGTAAACCATAAGAGATAGACAAAATTTTACTACACAAAAAATGTAGATCGCGTTAAAATACACAACTTATGTCATATACATTTCTTTTGTTGAGTGAACCGTTTTCGAGATATTGCTTGTTATTTCCTTAAATTTTACAATACTTATACTTTTTCTCACATTCGTTATTCATTTTTTTTATGTCCTGGACATGCAAAGAGAATGGAATGCGCCACATAGCAACCAGCGTTAAAATATTTGACTATCGCTTAAAAGCTACCATATTTCCCTTGCATCTACAAGAAAATTACCAATAAGATTGACATCTCGATATCTCGATTAACATGAAGCATATGGAGAATAAGCGTTTGTAAAATTAGATTGTACAAGAGTAGAGAAAGTCATGTGAGTGTAACACATCAGATTTTTTTATGTCCTGGACATGCAAAGAGAATGCAATGCGCCATATAGCAACCAGCTCTTAAAAGATTTGACTATCGCTTAAAGCCTGCCAAATCCCCTTGCATCTACAAGAAAATTAGCAATAAAATTAACATCTCGATTAACATGAAGCATATGGAGGATAAGCGTTTGTAAAAATAGTTTGTACAAGAGTAGAGAAAGTCATGTGAATGTATCACAGCAGATTTTTTAAATAGCTAGCCAATGTAATCTATACAAGGTAGATCCATAATAGCACTTAGAGGTATTTTTATCATCCTAAAACTTAATTTTGCTATGCTCATTAGTTTGAGTGAACGGATGGTTTGTACCATACAATGATCTTCACAGAAATAGCTGTTAAAGGCAAAAAAATAAAGAAATCAAGCTCCCATATACTTAAAAAGAAAGATGAAACAAACACGCAGCGTGAGAACGTAGAAGCTGCCATACTTCATTGTAGTAGCAATTTTTAGAACAAATCTTCGTCTATAAGATGGACTAAATTTTGTCTCTTTCTACTACAATGTATGCAGGAGTTATCATATCATGGTGCAGGATTCACAGCGCAAAGTTGCAGATACAGTACCATTCTACCACGTACATAGTAGGCAGAGAAGGTTATGGTGTTGAATATTTGGGTGGAATGCGAAATTTCGCCAGAAATACATGTTTTGAGACCCCATAAATCCAAAAAGCTCAATTTTTATAAAAAGATCCAATTGCGCATGTGTGTGTGTTCATGTGTTTGTCAACAGCATAACTCAAAAACAAAATGTCTGATAAATACCAAACTTGATATTCAATTCAGTACTTTCCAAAGCTGCGAAAAGATGTTTTGTTTTACGTGCCACAAGCTATTCCGGAGATATCCGTTATTAACTGTTGGAATTGTTCAATACTTTGTCATTATTTTAGAGTCCTATCGATATTAAGTGTTTATTGCGACTCCCAGTAAAGGGTGGGGGTTCCGACCACTTCAGATGCCGTGGTACGGGCGCTGAAGACCCTGAGCACTCGTGGTACTTCTGACATTACTAGGAGTACGCTGAGCCAAACGTCCGAGCCCCACTCGCAAGGGAGTGGTTTGGATTGGGTTGAACTCGGTAGGCCAGTGGCCGCCCTATACCCGTGCAAAATTAGGACTCTGTGCCGTTTTCCGATCAGGCGGGGTTTTGAGACGCCTCAAGGTCCTGGTACCGTCCTGGAGAGCCGGTAGACAGTCTACTACGTTGCTGTCGTCCCACCCTTTTTGGGGTTGAGGCGCGTAAGTGGCGTATTCACTTCTACTTTGTAATGTTGGCCGGATTTAATTTTAAGGTACCGTCCTATTGGAAAAGATCTCGGGGAGGATCACTCGGATGACTCCCTCCTCTCGGGGTCGCATGACGGGCATAGTCTCCTTGGTGATATGTTTCATGCGACTGCATGGAAGGATGTGGACTTTTAAGACCACCATATGGTATCCGGACACCCCCATAAGCATACGTTTTTCATCTTAGGTGCTTGTGCTGCCACCTACTGCCTGCTACTCATTATCCGCGACCTCAGTAGTCATTAGACATCGTGAAACAGCAGAATGGGACGCTCCGTGGAACTCACGGATTTCGAACGTGGTCAGGTGATTGGGTGTCACTTGTGTCAGAAGTCTGTACGCGAGATTTCTATACTCCTAAACATCCCTAGGTCTACTGTTTCTGATGTGATAGTGAAGTGGAAACGTGAAGGGACATGTACAGCACAAAAGCGTACAGGCCGACCTCGTCTGTTGACTGGCAGAGACCGCCGACATTTGAAGAGGATCGTAAAGAGACATCTATCCAGACCATCACACAGAAATTCCAAACTGCATCAGGATCCACTCCAAGTACTATGACAGTTAAGCGTGAGGTAAGAAACCTTGGATTCCATGGTCGAGCGGCTGCTCATAAGACACACATCACACGAGGAAAATGCCAAACGACGCCTCGCTTGGTGTAAGGAGCGTCAACATTACACGATTGAGCAGTTGCAAAACGTTGTGTGGAGTGACGAATCACGGTACACAATGTGGCGATCCTATAGCAGGATATGGGTATGGCGAATGTGAACGTCATCTGCCAACGTGTGTAGTGCCAACAGTGAAATTCGGAGGTGGTGGTGTTATAGTGTGGTCGTGTTTTTCCTGGAGCGGGCTTGCACCTCTTGTTGTTTTGCGTGGTACGATCACAGCGCAGGCCTACATTGATATTGTAAGCACATTCTTGCTTCCCACTGTTGAAGAGCAATTCGGGGATGGCGATTGCATCTTTCAACACGATCGAGCACCTATTCATACTGCACGGGCTGCAGTCCTTGTAATGGACTGGCCTGCACAGAGTCCTGACCTGAATCCTATAGAACACCTTTGGGATGTTTTGGAACGCCCTTCGTGACAGGCCTCACCGACCTACATCAATACCTCTCCTCAGTTCCGCACTCCATGAAGAATGAGCTGCCATTCCCCAAGAAACCTCCCAACACCTGATTGAAAGTATGCCTGCAAGAGTGAGCACTGCCATAAAGGCTAAGGGTAGGCCAACACCATATTGACTTCCAGCATTTTCGATGGAGGGCGTCACGAACTTGTACATCATTTTCAGCCAGGTGTGCGGATACTTTTGGCCACGTAGTGTATATATGTGTGTGTATGTATGTATAGTATATCCATAAGTATATATATATATGCATGCATATAAATAAGTAGTGTTTAAAATAACGGTGGTTTATCCGTCATTAAGTACAGTAAAGCTTCGTATTATGGTTGTGTTCACTAACCCAACTCCCAAAGTACACCACTAAATACCCATTACTCTAGAGAATGTTTGTTTACTTCTTGAGTGGCCGCCAGGAAAGCAAGAACTTTAAGCGAATGTTGTTTTTGCCAGTTGTATTACAGATTTTTGTGTTACCTAATAAAATTAGACAAATAACACTGTGTATGATGTTAAATATAACGCATGACTTAAATTCTCACTTTTTCTACCACGCACATAGGTAGAGTACGTATTGCATTCCGCCCAAAAATCTGAGATTTCACCGGAAATACGTGTTTTGAAGCCCCCTGAAACCGAAAAAAGCATTTTTAGAAACAGATCCGTGTGCGTGCCAGTATGTCCGTGAACAGCATAACTCAAAATCGAAAAGTCGGATAAATACCAAACTTGGTACTTGAATTTAATATCTACCAAGGATGCGACATGAAGATTTTAAATAAAATCCCCCCACACCAGACTACCCTTCACATGGAACATTTTTCGAAAATTTTGATTTTCTCAAAAATGGGTCTACGGATTTTGATTAAAATATCATATTTAAGGCATTTTTATTACAAATGAAAAGTATATATTGAATTTTCTGCGAATGTCCCCAAAAAGTCCTCTTCATTCTGCATGGCTTTTGCATAACTGGTAAACCGTAAGAGATAGACAAACGTTTTCGAAATAAAAAGTGTATATGTCATTAAAACACACAATTTATGTCATACCCTTTTTTTTTCTTTTTTTTGTGGAGTGAACCATTTCCGAGATACCCCTTGTTATTTGTTTGAATTTTCCGATACCTATACTTTTTCTCAAATGGGAATTTGTTATTCTTTTTATGTCCTGTATATCCTAATGCTTTACATAGCCATAAGGTAGTTTCTGCAAGTGTTTATCTCGATTAACATGAAGTAGATGGAGATTATGCGTTTGTAAAAATAGTTTATACAATAGTAGAGAAAGTCATGTGAGTGTAACACATCAGATTTTTAGAAAAAGATTAGTGTGTGTGTATGTTTGAACAGCATAACTCAAAAACGAAAAGTCGGATAAATACTAAATTTGCCTTCAGAACCTTTCAAACATGCAACACAAAGATATTCAAGAGAATTCCACCCTCCCCAAACTACACCTTACGTGGAAAAAAATTATACATTGTTTATTTTCTAAAAAAACACTAACAATTTTGATTAAAATACCATATATTAAACATATTTACGTGACAAATAAAATATATATCTTGAATTTTCTGGAAATAGCTTGTTAAGACCTCTTCATTCAGAAGGAACTTTGTATAATCTTGTACAACTGGTAAATGTTAAGCGATAGACGAAAACGTACTACACAAAAATTTAGATCTTTTTAAAACACAATTTATTTCAAGTAGGTTTTTTTATGGCATAAGCCATTTCGGAGATGTTCGTTAGTAATCGTTGGAATTGTTTATTACTTGGTCATACTTCTGAAGTCCTGTCTGCATTTTGTTTCCCGCCATGTCATCGAAAGATAATGGAATATTAACGCCAGTGTATACCGTCCACTTCCTAAACATTTGACTATCGTTGTTCTCTTGTATGTTTAATGAATGTCCATGCTGAAAACTAAGGGAAGAGTCAAATTATATATGTTTGGTCCAATAAATGTATGTATGTATGTATGTATGTATGTATGTATGTATGTATGTATGTATGTATGTATGTATGTATGTATGTATGTATGTATGTATGTATGTATGTATGTATGTATGTATGTATCATCTAATGCGCATGCATTAATTTGACATAAGTTGCTGATGGATAAAATTTAATAATTTCTTACTGAAATTGAAGATTGCTGGAATTCATGATTGCAGACATCCTTGGATTCCAAGACTTTTACATATGTGCCAGATCTGTAGATTTTGTTTAGGACATGCTAGGAGGGATATTACCCTGATCTTCAGCTGTAGACTGACTAATAGGAACAACTTTGGCCACCTCCAGCGTCATCTTGGATACATCTGGTAGTGTGATGAATTACTTTTAAATGTATGTTTACCAAAACTCAACATAATTCATATCTATAACGAAATGTGTAATGTAGCTCTTTCCGGAAAGGTTTACCTGTAATAAAATGAAGTAAATAGGAGAATAAACTTTCGTAGGAAATATTTATATACCCGCTAATAAGCGTAGAGGATAGAGAAAGCCATGTGAATGTAACACATCAGGTATTTTATATTGCCTACAATTAGTCTGGTAGTTAATAATAATTTGACCAACAGCATTGTAAGAATTGAATGCCTAAATAAATACTAGAGAAGCAGGCCCTCAGTAACGATTCCTTCCACACAACGTTAATGACGAATCATTTTGTAATATCTCTTATATAAAACCTGTAAAAACTATAAAACGCTCAATTAAATGCCCTAGAAATACAATAACAGCTTCACTAGGAAGGGTAATTTGATTGTGGCGAATATAATCTTCATAAAAGAAAAGTCATTTTAATGTCTCAATGATTTTGACACAGGTTATATATACAGGATGTTTCGTAAGTATGGAATAAATCAAATAGAACTAAAATTAACTTATTACTTTGTCTACTACGTATAGTAAGTAGGGAAATACATGTTTTGAGGTCCCCTAAATAAAAAACCACTTTAGAAAACTGATCGTGTGTGTGTGTGTGTGTGTGTGTGTGTGTGTGTGTGTCTGTTTGTATATGTGTCTATGAACACCATAACTCAATAATTAAAAGTGGGGTAAATACCAAACTTGGTATTTAGGTTCAGTATTTTCAAAGATGCGACACCCCAGACTACCTTTTACATGGAACATTTTGAATAAAATATCATATATTTAAGATACTTTATGACAAATAAAATGTTTATCTTCTCTGGAAATGTCCCTAAAAGCCCTCTTCTTTCTAAATTACTTTTGCATAACTGGTAAACTGTAGAATATAGACAGAATTTTCGTTCACAAACGTATAGAGCTCGTTAAAACACACAATTTATGTATATAAATTTGTTTGTGGAGTTAACCATTTCCGAGATATTCCTTGTTATTTGTTTGAATTTTCTAGTACTTCACTTTTTCTCAAACGGGAATTCGTCATTCGTTTTTTTATGTCCTGGACAAGCAAGGAGAATGGAATACTCCACATAGCAACCAGCGCTTAAAATATTTCACTATCGCTTAAAACCTACCATATTCCCCTTGTAGCTACAAGAAAATAAGCGATAAGATTGCTTCTGCGAATGTTTATCTCGATTAACATGAAGAATATGGGGAATAAGCGCTTGTAAAAATAATTTGTACAAAAGTAGAGAAGGTCGTGCGATTGTAACACATCAGATTTTTTTAAAAAAATGTTCGAACACATCAAATTTGATATTTTGAATGAAACATTTTAAAAAATAATAAAGAAAATGTTCTGTCATTATTATTCTTCGACAAACATTTTAAATGGCAACATATAATAATGTTTTCGTTTTTCTATTGAAAGGTAGTTTTCTTATTTAGTTGCATGAGCAATTTCATTTTTGTGATTCAAAAGGTATGTTGCTATGGGAAGAGATCTATCTCCAATCTATTACTTCTTATGGGGATATGTGAAGTGTAGAGTCTCTGTTACGAGGTCTGCTAAGGTGCAAGAGTTAAAAAATCTGATGTGTTACACTCACATGACTTTCTCTACTCTTGTACAAACTATTCTCCATATACTTCATGTTAATCGAGATAAACATTTGCAGACTATCTTATTGCTAATTTTCTTGGAGATGTAAGGGGAATATATATTTACAAGGGCAATGTGGAAATACAGTAGCCTTTAAGCGCATACATATCCCTTAATAGCTGGTTGCTAGGTGCAGCACCATTCCCTTACCCACAGATTAATACTCTTTGCATATCCAAAACAAAAAAATGAATAACGAATTCCCATTTGAGAAAATAAGTATTGAAAAATTTAAGGGAATAACAAGTAATATCTCAAAAATGGTTCACTCAACAAAAAAAATATATATGACATAAATTGTGTATTTTAACGCGATCTACATTTTTTGTGCAGTAAAATTTTGTCTATCTCTTATGGTTTACCAGTTATGCAAAAGTCGTTCACAATGAAGAATACTTTTGGAGACATTCCCAGGAAATTCAAAATATACGTTTTATTTGTCATAAAAATATCTTAAACATATGATACTTTAATCAAAATCGTTAGCCATTTTTGAGAAAACTACAATTTTCGAAAAATGTTCCATGTAGAGGGTAATTTGGGGTGGAGGGATTTTCTTGAAAACCCTCGTGTCGCATCCTTGGAAGATACTGAACCTAAATACCAAGTTTGGTGTTTATCCGACTGTTTGTTTCTGAGTTATGCTGTTCACAGACAGACACTCAGACAGACAGACACACAGACAGACACACAGACACACACACGGACATGTTTCCAAAAATGCTTTTTTTGATTCAGGGTGTCTCAAAACATGTATTTCCGGTGAAATCTTGGTATCGAATTTTTGGGTGGAATACAATACTTCCCCTACTTACTAGACGTAGTAGAGAAAGTAAAAAGAGGATCAAGAAAGAGTGTATAGATATATCACCAGCTGTGATTGAAAAGGTTCAAAAACAATTCATGCTTCGTTTTAATCACTGCCTGATTGTAAATGGGGAAGCATTTTGATCACCTTATTAAATAATTATTTGTTACAGTAGTTGTGTAAACTGTGGAGAAATTGTTAAACAAGCCAAAAATTAAACTGGTTTTATGAAAGGCAGAAAAGAACATCCCTTTATTTTTAGATAAATACTACATTTAAAAAATGTAAGTAGTCCCCTCTTTGACTCACGAGGAACTGTTGCAAAGCATTTTGTTTCACGGCGGGATAAATATAAATTAGAAAGGCAATAATAGTCCCAGATTGCCAAAATAATAACGATAAAACATTATGTAGTCGTTTTGAGAAATCACCTTTATGAGAAACACATTGTTTAATTATATATTACGTGTAAATCTGAACTTGTATCATTATATGGTATTAATGTTATAATTAATATCCTTTCTATTATCGTTGTCATGTTTGCTTTCCACCACCATATTATTTTTGTGTTGAATTCATATTTTAAGTATTTTGCTTCATTAGGCAAACCTTGGTTCAGGTGATTAAAAAAACGAATACTGTGCCTCTACACTTAGTTTTTAAATTAATTTGGTAACATTCGATAAAAGGTCACCAAAAGTTTTTAATTTATATCTATCTGACCAACGTAGCACCTTCTGCCACCTAGAAATATTGGCTAGTATTTTAACTTCACAATTTCTTGAAAATGAAAACTAAACCTTTTGAACAATTTTAATTACACCCTAGTTTACATAAAATAGGTCAAAACTGACAGAAAATTTACGAGAGCAGTGTATATAATTTTATCGGTATGTATATTTTACATAACGCGACCAACGAAACATATGAAGTAATGTTTCTGATTTTCCTTTAACTTTCTTCTAACAATAAGTAGATTAATTATTTTGGGAAACTGAATTGACCACGATAAAGCAATGTTATCTACGGCTATTTTGGGGGGCTTTTCGAAATCAAGAACTTGTTCTCTTTTTCTGATGAACACTGTTTCATTTGCACTTTCTTTTTTTGTTTTTCTTTCCTTCTCTTTTATTTTTTAATGCTACTTCTATTTCGTCAGTATCTCTAAGCCGCTTAGGAACAATTAATCTTAAGTATGTGTCAAATTTTATGTCTTCCTGTTACTTCCAGTAATTTGTTAGAAGCTCTTTCCTCAATGACTTCGAATTGCTCAATTTAATTTCGTTGTAATTAGGATACTACTGGTGACTCTAGGGTTCCATCCCCATCATTTTTAAAAAAAAACTTAACATTATAGGGAGATTAAAAGCCCT
Organism: Deroplatys truncata; assembly: GCA_030765065.1. Taxonomy (NCBI): domain Eukaryota; kingdom Metazoa; phylum Arthropoda; class Insecta; order Mantodea; family Mantidae; genus Deroplatys; species Deroplatys truncata. The sequence goes on along the minus strand of CM060984.1, from coordinate 64,511,325 downwards.
GTACCGCCATTGTTCAATCTGTTGAAAATTCTTGACTCAAAACCTCTCAAAAACCATTTAAGGTACCAGAATGGAATGTTTGCACGATCTAAAGTGATCTTCTACGTTCATGGATCTACTTTTATACAATACGTTTGTCTATTAAGCAAGATACGATCATTTGTTTAATTATACCAGCTTTTGATTAAAATTTATTAGAAATTATACATTTTTTAAAAAACCAACTATGTTATTAAAACCAAAGGAGATCCACAATAGTTTAATTTAGTTTCCGAGAAGATGGGTCATTTATGCCAGAAAATGCCATCCATGGAAAAGCTGCTCAAAGCAAATATGGGGAAAAGCTATTATTTATTTGCAAAGAAAGAAACCCCGTGATTTTAGAACACAGAAGCTGCCATTCTTATCACTAGTACCAACTCGTAGAGCAAAACATCCTCTAGAAGATGGGCTAAAGTTAACCTGTCTACTCCAACTTGTAGCTTGGAGTTATTAATTTTTTTCCAAATTCACAATACAAAATGGCAGATGCACGACCATATTTAAAAATCTGATGTGATACATTCACATGATTCTCTCTACCCTCAATCGCTTATTAGTGGGTATACAAACTATTCTTAGTAAAGTTTATTTTTATATCTACTATATTTTAATCCAAATGAACCTTTGCAGAAATAGTTACATTACACATTTCGTTATAGATACAAAGGGAACAGCGATAGTCAAATGTTTAAGAAATGGACGCTATATGCTGGCCTGGAAATTCCATACTGTTGCCATGCAATCGTGACAAATTTGAACCTTTCATAACGGATATCTCAGAAATAGCTTATGTCACAAAAAAAAACGTATTTGAAATAAATGTGTTTTAAAGAGATCTACATTTTTTTGCAGAACGTTTTTCCTATGGGTTAACGTTTCCAATTATAAAAGATTATACAAATTTCTTTCCGAATAATGAGAACTTCACAGGTTATTCCTAAAAAATTCAAGATGTACATACATTTTGTTATGTAAATATCTTTAATACAGGCTATTTTAATCAAAATCGTTAGAGTCATGTTTGGTATTTATCCGACTTTTCGTTTGAGTTATGCTGTTCACAGGCACACACACACCTTTTTCTAAAAATATATTTTTAAGTTCAGGAATCTTCCAAACATGCATTTCCGGTGAAATCTAGGTACCGAATTTTATGGTGGAATGCAATACCTTCTCTATCTACTATGTGCGTGGTAGGGAAATAAAAATATGTTTAAAATATAAGTAATCTGCCTACGATGATGAAACATAGAACCAATTAAATATTAAATGCCAATTAATAATTTTTGGCAAATTTTGCCACTTAGTTTTCCATTAAATTCACTAGCACATCTAATTGACTCTGATAGCTCTGACTTTGAAAAAATACTAGTCCTCTTATTTTGAAAACCCTCAGGTATTGTTACATGTTGGAGTGAAGGCCAAAAGGTTACTAGAAAATGGAATTAATTTAGATCACCCCAACACGCACATGGGGGTGGCGAACTCGCTGGCAGCTAGTCTGGGACCTCGGTGTGGAAATTGAAAGGAAGGGTGGATTTTATACTACGCTGAAAAAATTATATAACACTCGTTACCTTTACATACCTGAGATTTATTCACAACAGTCTGGCGACTCTACATATTGAACAAACGAAAAAGGGTGGAGGGGGATGCCACTAAACCGTAGTCCGACCACACACATGTCAACTTCAACGAACACTTTGAAAGGGGGTATATTATACATATATAGGAATTGCACATATGAAAGGAGAACCATTCATATAAGAATTGTACAGTAATAATATAATTCACTAACATGTTAAAACATTCAACATCTAACATTTGTATAGAGCTGATTGTACGAAACGGGCGAGCTAGCAAAATTAAGCATAATCACCAAGCCAACAGGCAGGGAACCGGTAACGGTACGGAGAAATAGAAAGAGACAGAGAAAAGAAAGAGACGGAGATATAGAACTGGCTTCACAACGCTCCAAGATGACGCTTAAGCGCACGGATCTGAAGCCACACATTCTCATACATGTTAAGGGAACGCGGTCTGAGGACCAATAGGAACGTCACTAGGCTCCCGTATATAAGGGCAGGCAAGGCCTCCGAGCCCACTCTCTCGCTAACTGATCTTCCAGAATTGTCGTCGGCACGAGGTGCTACAAATGCACGTGAGTGCATTCAAGGGTGGGAGTGCGTGTGCAGATAGCTAGGCTCCTGACTAATTTAAAGTGGTGAGATTATAATAATGGGAAAAGCTAACCGCTCATAATTATTTCAATTGTGAATAAACTTCATTGATTAAGAGGAAATTGCAGTGTATTCTTTAACTTGCCTCACCCACTGTAACCTGAGAATTAATAATTAGATGCAGTTAGGAATGGAATACGCAACGACCGACAAACATCTATAGCCGAGGAAGAAGAACACTGCAACAGGCAACAATAACCCAAGGATCGACTATTTCCCGCTACAACTTCCATTAGAGTCAAGATCCCTTACCCCCATTAACCGTGTCCAGCCGAAACCAGACAGGGTTGACGTCATACCAGACAACTTCAGAAAGATCTTTCCCTTTGGCACACCGAAGGAAAAAACCGTTAAGCCGAAATATGACTAAATAAATACAACAATGCTACGTCTGGTAGCAACAATACAGCACAACAATGCGTCTGGTAATGACAATAAAATTAATAATACGCCACAGTATTTAGTTTTGTATTTATTACACTCAGGGCTGACATCATTTAAAGATGGCATCACCTGATGATGTTTTTGCATGCAGAGGAAGGCAGGCTAACAAAAAGCACTTTAAAATGTAGGTCACGTGTTGTTGAACTGCGGATAAGAGCTCTGGATCCTCTTTTGCCATCTTTTATCGGTGGAATGCCTTCGAATCATAATTGAAAGAGCAGAAGGGAAGAAATAATAAAAAGAAATAAAAAGGAAGCTATTAGTTTCCAAAGACGTCAAGATGTGAAAGGGACAGACTCACCAATTCATCGCAGCCATATTTTGGGGTGAAAAAATAAAGGAGAAAGAACGAAAGAAGGAGAAAAAAAACGTGGGCGAAATATTATTATGAGGAATAAAAGAGTTCAAATTGAACCGACGACTGTGAGCGGAAAAAAAAGAAAGTAATGAATCACAAGGAAGGAGTTGTGATAATAAATTTCCCTTCCACTGAACTTTCTAGCATTGTTCCGCAATTTTCTGGTCTGGAGTGTGTTCTTGCCGCCAATAAATTAACATGAAGCGGCGCCCTTAAAAACAGAAACTTCGTTAAGTAAAAGAAAACCCACCGTGCTTTATGTAAGTAAGCTTATTAAACTGCCCACATATAACGGCAATGTATCTCAGGGATTTATGCCTTAGTACCTTCTAATGTAAACAAATAAAAATGTTCATAGTGTGCGCTGTTCTCTTGTGCTCGATCCTCAATTTTCATTTCCTCTTTAATGACTCTCTCTACTACATACAGGAGATAGCGGAAGTATGGCATTCTACCTAAAATCACCGGAAATACTTGTTTCGAGGCCCTCTGCAACCAAAATAGCATTTTATATGTGTGTATACGCTTGAACAACATAACTCAAAAACGAAAAGTCGGATATCTCTTAAACTTAGTATTTAAGTTCAGTATCTTATAAAGTTGTGACACAAAGTTTTTCGAGAAAACCCTCCTACCCTAAACTACCCTTTATATGGAACACTTTTGGACATTTTTATTTTATAAAAGTGGATCCAACGATTTTGATTAAAATACAACATATTAAAGACATTTACATAAATACGTATCTTGAATTTTTGGGGAATAGCCTGTGAAATTCTCTTTATTCGAAGGAATTTTGCATAAGCTTGTGTAACTGGTAAACATTAGGCGATAGACGAAAACGTACTACACAACAAACGCAGATCTCCTTAATACACATAATTTATTTCCTATAAATTTTCTTGTGGCATAAGCCATATCCAGTATATTCGTTATTAACGGTTTGAATTGTTCAATATCTGTCATTATTTTGAAGTGCTGGCGATTTTAAGTTGTTTCTCGAAAATTTAATGTAATGTAGTTAATGTTTCTTAGTTATTTTGAAAAGAATTTGTTTTACTTTGATCTAATTTATTTTATGTTATTTATGTTATTTATATTCCTAGTTATGTTATTTATTTTAGCTACCTAATTCACTAAATACAGATTTTAATTTAATTTTATTTATTTGTAGCGATTGCATGGAAACAGTATAAATTTTAAGACCAGCACATAGCGTCTAGTTCTTAAATATTTGGCAATCGCTGGTCCCTTTGTGTTCATAACGAAATGTGTAATTTATCTATGTCTGTAAAAGTTTATCTCGATTAAAGTGAACTAGATATAATAAATGATAGAGGGTAGAGAAATTCATGTGAATATAATACATCATATTTTTCATTTACGAGTGAACAACAATTAAAATGTTATCCATTGCATGGCCCATTTGTCCACAATTAGACTTCATATCTATAATAATAACCCATGCGGTATTGAGAATTTTATTCCCACTGTTTGAGGCGGCTAAATTTCGATTTTATAATTTTTATATATTTGAAGATCACAGACAGATAATAGTCTGAGGTATAGGAAATGCATCTATATATTAACGTCAATGTAGCCTGTGAGTGTATATGCGTTCTTTTTATTTTTAAGCACTGTTTAACACTCGCTCTTACTGCTTACGACCACAGACGGTGGACATTGAGATACATGAAATTAAATGATAATTGGGAAAGGATATTTAGGCAGGAAGCGTTCCAGACCTAAGTTTGGGGTATTTCCCTGTCATTTGCTAGTTATGAACAACCTGAAGGAACATTAAGAAAAAGAAACTCGGGGAGAATGGCCCTAGTGGGATTTGAATCGTATTTCGTTTACGAGTCCATGCCTTGATGACTTCGGCTACCCCTATTTGCGCGCGCGCGCGTGTGTGTGCGTGTATATATATATTCATTATAGGCTCATACACCCTTGCACCATTTCGACCAAATTTAGCACAAATATTCTTTTAGGAATAATACTGTGATACTGTAGGGTAGTAACACAAAAGACTCCCAAAAGAAGAGGGAGTGAAAAAAGTTCGGTGGGAGGTAATTTTGAGGATTCGCAGCACGAATGGGCTTCTTTTCTCAATATATTTGCTAAATAGAAAGATAAACATTAGCCCTTGCAGACTTTTAGGGGCGGTAAAGCGAACAAAAAATCCCTGGTAGTCTTCCGCCTCCTTCGGCGTTTCTCCACCACAGGAAATTCAGCTTCATCGTCTTCCATGTCGGAGATGCCGGACTGGGGCTGAGCCCCGCCAGTACGAGCCGAAAACTTTGTGACGTCACTCTCGTCACCTGAGCATGCTAAACATTATAATAGAGCTGATATTGGTTGATAAAGCGCGCCAATATTAGCGTCTATTTTTATATCCAATCAAAATTACGAACACATATGCTCTAGGGAAGATATTCCCTCCATTTCTAAAGAAAAGCGCGCTACTCTGACGTCATTTGCTTGTCTCTTCTAATTGATAAACAACTCACCCCCTCGCCACATTGTTACCCGCTCCTATTGTCAGTTTCAGTGAGGCCGTATAAACTTATTTCCTAACAATGCTTATAAATAACAAACATCTCAAATCATTGTCATACAATAATGCTAATTTACACTACAATCACTCTGGCATTCACAGTGTTGTGATATCAAATACTGCCTCACTACAAATGCAGTTACCCTCTGAAGGTGCGTTAGCTAGGCTATCGAAAAGCGAGATTATTTAACCAGATATCTGCAACGGGTCAGACCCGCCCATATTTAATCTACTCAAACTGTGTATGAGCCTATAGATGTATGCAAAAGAATCCAATGTGAACCGTTACAAGACACTTACTATCCATTACAAATTCACGTATATCCCTTAAATAATTATTATTTATGTAGTATTCATATAGAAATCTGTTCTTCTATCAATATTGTGTTGTTCAATATAAATATTTGCCTAGAAATCATTTCAAATTAAGCATTACCGGCTTATTTACATGCAATATGCTAAAACACACTCAATTGTTTATGCCGCAAGTCAGTTTATTGTTTTAACGGTTCGTGCGAAGAAAAAGAAAGAGGAACACAAATTTGCAAAATGTCCCATCAGATGATACACTTTCAAACTGGGAAAACATAAACAGTTAAAAACCATAAGTGGAATATCAAAATATTTCTGCAGTACGCTTTTTGTCTGGTTTCCCGGTAACATAAACGTATATAAAATGAAATGCAAGTGAAGAGGACTTCACTTGTTATTCACGCAAAAATCAAGATTTACAGTTTGTTTGTTATTGCAGTATCTCAAACACGTAACAACGTAAAAAAGTTTTAGATTTGAGTAATTACGTGATAAACTGTCCCTTGCATGACAGAAAGCTATTGAACTACATATCACGTTTGGTATATGAATATCGTACCATTGTTTCTTTTTATCTAGCTTCACTCAAACACACAGGTAGACAGAATATCACACAAAGGCTTAATGCTTGATGAGAAACGACACCTAAAGCCTTAAATGTTCATATTTCAAGGAATGACAGCGAAATTACGTAAAAATGCTGTTAATTTTACCACAGGATAGCATAAACGATTACAATCTTTGCTTTCAGCGACTTCCTGAAATGATGAAAGAGAAACAACCACAAAAGTAAACATTTACAAACCACTCATCTGCTTAGATCTGGATATATTTGTTTACTGTGTCTGCCAGAGAGGCAGCGTTCATTTCACCTGCCTAGATAGTATTTTAGTTTTTCCTCTTTCTTAGAAATGAAAGTCTGCCTCGAATGCAACAGGTCTGAACAGAAGTATCCTATTCCTTCTGAGGGATCTCAAAGGTTGAAAACTAATCATAAACGAAGGCAAATTCAATTCAGGCTGCTTTGAATTCTTACAAAATCTGTAGAAAATAAAAATACAATGTCTGCATTTAAGTACCGGCAATATTACAGCTGGGATTCGAAATCAGCTACTATTTGTTTTCTGTGAGACATTAATAACCGATTAAGCGATTTTCAACATTCAGTTAAATCACTATAGATGTTAACATTGTAAAATGTGGCGTTAATTCTGTTTACATCTCTACGAGTATTACAGGCTTGCTTATCTTTTTCATTTGTCTACGTTTTCATGCAGCAATTCAATATCGAAATTTTGAGGGAAATAACGTTTCAAGATGCCCTGGACCCGGGAAAAGCAGTTTAGTATAAGGTCCAAGTGTGTGTGTGTGTGTGTGTGTGTGTGTGTGTGTGTGTGTGTGTGTGTGAGACTCAAAGACGGAGAAACGTCGGTTAAATACCAAACTTGGTACTATTTAACTTTAGCAATTTCCAGAGATGTGATACCAAACTTTTCAAGAAAATCCGCCGCCATATCGAAGTGTTTCGTTACTTTTTTTTTCAAACATTTCTAACGCTCTTTATTAAAATAAATATTGTGAGATGTTTTCATGAGATTTCACCGAAAATACACGTTTTGAGGTGTCCTGAATCCAAAAAAAGCATTTTTGCAAATATGTCCGTGCGTGTGTGTCTGTGAACAGCGTACCTCAAAAACGAAAAGACGGGATAAATACCAAATTTGGTATTTGAGTTTAGTTTTTCCAGAGATATGACACAAAAATTTTCAAAAAAATCCCCCTACCACAGACTACCCTTAAAATAGAACATTTTTAAAAAAAATTTATTTTCTCAAAAATGGCTTTAATGTTTTTATTAAAGTATCATATGTTTAAAATATTTTCATGGCAAATTAAATGTATATCTTGAATTTTCTGGGAATGTCCCCAAAAGTCCTCTTCATTCTGAATGACGTTCTCTTCACTGGTAAACCGTAAGAGATAGGCAAGGTTTTACTATACAAAAATGTAGATCTCGTTAAAATACGCAATTTAGGTCATACATATTTTTTGTTTTGTCCAGTGACCCATTTCCGAGATATTCCTTGTTATTTGTTTGAATTTTCCAATACTTATACCTTTTCTCAATTGGGAATTACTTATTCGTTTTTTTATATATCCTGGACATACAAAGAGAATGGAATGCGCCACATAGCAACCAGCTCTTAAAGTATTTGACTATCGCTTAAAGCCTACCATATTCCCCTTGCACCTACAAGAAAATTAGCAATAAGATAAGCTTTGTAAACATAGTTTGTACAAAAGCAGAGAAAGTCATGTGAGGGCAATACATTAGATTTATTTTTGGATTCAGGGGGCCTCGAAACATCTATTTCTGATGAAATCTCGATATTGAATTTTATAGTGGAATGCAATACTTCCCCTACTTACTATTCGTAGTAGAGAAAGTAATAAGGTTTTGCAAGAGTAGTTTGGTGAAAAGTGAGTAGAGAAAGTCATATAAATACATCATATTTTCTTCAAGAATCCTCCATAAAACCCAAAAAAGCATCACATTGTAGATTAAATTAAAATGAGGTTACAAATATTACTACTTAGATAGTGGGCGCAAAGCCCACGAAATTTCATTATCAGCAATGTTTGCACCGCCGATTCTAGTTTAATTCACTATTTTGGATTTGTGGAGGCTTCTTAACAAAATATAACACTTTGGAGTCTCGCAGTGCCAAAACAATACTTTTATCACTGTCGAATTGCAGTGTTTCCTACACATTGCGGCCACTATTCGATGCCTCGGTCTACCGCCGAAAGAGGGATAATATCCCCGCAACCGCCTCAGGTTCTCATATTTATAGTTATAATTAAAATGGTAATAAACAATGCCTTATAAAAGATGTTGGCAATCTTATCTTTCTCTATCCACACCTTTCTGGCATCTTTTCAGGAAATTTAGATTCACACTCGAGAATTTTAATATCCGAAATTGAGTGAATTTCTCGCCTGATTTTTCTTTTAGTTCTTCCAATGTAGGGGATTTGTTACATACACTTAATTTTCAAGTTCCCCCATAGATAAAAATCACATCCGAACGAAATCATAGGATCGCGAGGGCTACAATTCTCTACTAATTATACCATCTTCAAAAACTTCCTGAATTAAACTTAATAACTTATCAGCTGTATGCGCGGTAGGAAGTCATGTTGGAAACATTCAAACTGCCATTCAACATCAGTCAGCTGTTCAAAAAATACTGTAAGTCATTTTTGTATCTCTCTACATGCCTTATTAGTTCAGAAAGTGTATGTCCTATTATTCTATATACATTTACTACACACAAATGTACGTGTCATGCAAGGGGATCTCGTGTTAGAATTGGGTTTCTCTGTACTCCAATGTGTCATATTGTGACGAAGCATAGCCATATAAATGGAACCATCCTTCATCAGAGAAGAATATTAACCGTGGGTCAATTACTCTAAACTCTCGCAAAATCCAATTACAGGAATTTATCCGATTCCGATTCACATGAAAAATAAACTTATGCAAAACAAACCCATACATTGGATAAACTAAATTCACTCAATTTATTGAACTCTTGAGTGTGAATAAGAATTTTCCGAGAAGATGCCAAAGATGTGTGGAAAGAGATGGACAACATTTCCAACAACTTGAACTAGGGTTTGTTACGTTATTTGTACCACGCTTTGGGTGTCAATTTGAAGTAGGTTGTATTGAAAGAGTTGTATTATATTTTAACTGTTGGGGAACATAACTTGAAGTAGTTGCAACCGCACGTATGGTACCCGCTTTCCGGTAGCCTTCGCCCTAAATGTACTTTCAGGTGGCCTTTGCCCCAAGTTTAAAGAAAAATATTAACTTTGTAATTTAACTGTTTCTTTAAATATTATATATTTATGTTTGCCTCGGCTGCGTCAGTACTTATTAGAGACACTACGACAAGAATGTAGAGTTACACAGATTATAATTTTACTTCACTCTTTTTATTAATACTTGATACGATTTAAATAACACTTCACTGATATAGAGAGCTGTGAGATTCTTTTTATTAATTAATTACACTTTTTAACACGTAAACTTTTCGTCTCACACGAATACATATTATATTTCTTGAGGACACTTTTTGCGTCTGGTTAGGAACGCTTTCCGCAGGCAACTGAACTCTAAATTTGTAACATTTTCTCCTTTTCATTTTTTGATTGGCTAATCTTACTCCAATAGAATTCCTTCATTTAACTAAAGCTTTTTCTGGTTGTTGATTGGCTATTTTATAAACTGTCACTAAAATTACATTATTGTTACTCCAAGAATCACAAGTAGTACTGTTAAACTTTCTTACTCATTATTGACTCAAGGTTACCTCATTGTTGCCTCATTGTTAGCAACTTTTAACTTATTATTCTCACAGCTCCTATATTATTAAATTACGTAATATATTCACATAACTTTATTACACATGGATACAATAATATGCAATGACTGTTACATACATTTTACAAATTATTACATACACATATTGCTTCAAGGAGGACTGTTATTGAATTTATATACTATAATTAGACTGAAATCATTTAAGTGTTAAAAATACTGCCTCAAACTCCTGAATAAGGCATGTGCTTGTTGCCATTGTAATTGTAACTACAACTATGAGAACTGTTGCGGAGACATTATACCTCTTTCGGCGGTAGATCTAGCCGAGACGGCCGGTGCGAGACAGACAAGCGGGGGCCATAATGTAAAGGAAAAGCACTGCTCAACTCTTATCCATTTCCCTTGTCACTGTATACCTTTTGTCTATCAGATAGAGCTGCCTTCTTATCTGTTTCTGCTATGTGTATTTAAAGTCACCCCCACTTTTTACGAAGAAGTCTTAAGATTTAATTATGTTTTAAATACAATTTATTTAAATATTTTCATGTTTATTTATGATATTAATTAATTTTTTCTGTATTTTCAGGTAAGTGATCACAGTAATTCTTAAGAAGGTACACCTACGAAAAGAGTTCTTTGTTCAGTAGTCGTAAGTATTTATTATTATTATTATTATTATTATTATTATTATTATTAAAACTGATGGGGTCAGCGGTCCTGTTTAGGGTACAAAGGGCTGGAGAATTGTTCTCTCACAGAATAACTACCATAATAAAGTGGAGAAGTTATAAAATATGAGTATTTCCCCAAAATATATGTGTATATAATATACCTACATAGATAATACATACATATTACTCACCTCTGCTCATAACATTAAAAATACCTTGATGAAGATGCTTATTGCATACCATTATTATATGATTTGAAATTATGGTCTTAAGCCTTAAGAAGAGGCAAATGAACCACAAATAACCATATTAAATCTGTTATAACATTTAGAAAATAATTATTTTCGTGTTTGATATCGAAAGTGGTACTTTAGCTTGTGAATACAAAATGTGTATATTGGGATTAAACCAAGATCAAAAGCGAGTACGCGTGTTTGTACGAAACACGAACAATACTATATTATATAGGGGATGATGTAAAAGAGAGAAGTGGGTTTATTTAATGCTGCACTATAACGGAATTATTAGCTTTGGAACCAAGGCTAGTTTGTTCGAACATTTCATAATTACTTCTTCTCTCTCCTCTTCTTCCCTTTTCAGTAAAGCATCCGTCAAATTTTACTTTCTCTACTACTTACCCATAGTAAGTAGAGGAAGTATATACTCCATCCAAAATTCGACATTTGAAATTGCACTGTTGGAAATACAAGTAATGTGATGTCTTGAATTAAAAACAAACTCCTTTTTGGAAAAAGGTTTATGGAGGGGGAGTGTGTATATGTACATGTGTATGTGGAAGAGAGAGAGAGAGAGAGAGAGAGAGAGAGGAAGTGTGCGTGTGTATGTGGGAGGGAGAGTGTGTGTGGGGGAGAGTGTGTGTGTATGTGTGTTGTGGGGGAGAGAAGCCATGCTAACGTTTTTTACGCCAGAAAAACATCCATCGCCCTCCGCCGGTTTGAACTCGCGACCTCGGGAACTAGAGGCTAGCATGGTAACCACTAAGGAGATAGAGAGTGTATGTGGGAGAGAGAGTGTGTGGGAAAGAGAGTGTGTGTGTGGGAGAGAGAGAGTGTGGGAGAGAGACAGTGTGTGAGAGAAAGATACATTGTGTGTGTGTGTGTGTAGGAGAGAGATAAATTGTGTGTGTGTGTGTGTGTGCGTAGGAGAGATAGATTTTGTGTTTGTGTGTGTGTGTGTGTAGGAGAGAGATAAATTGTGTGTGTGTATGTGTGTAGGAGAGAGATAAATTGTGTGTGTGTGTGCGTAGGAGAGATAGATTTTGTGTTTGTGTGTGTGTGCAGGAGAAAGATAGATTGTGTGTGTGTGTGGGAGAGAGATTGTGTGTGTGTGTATGTGGGAGAGAGATTGTGTGGGAAAGAGAGTGTGTGGGAGAGAGAGTGTGTGTGTGTTCGAGTGTGTGTGTGTGGGTGAGAGTGTGTGTGGGAGAGAGAGAATGTGTGTATGTGGGAAAGAGAGTATGTATGTGGGTGAGAGGTGTGTAGGAGAAAGAGATAGTGTGTGGGAGAAAGATAGATTGTGTGTGTGTGTGTGTAGGAGATAGATAGATTGTGTGTGTGTGTAGGAGAGAGAGATTGTGTGTGTGTAGGAGAGAGAGAGAGAGTGTGGGAGAGAGATAGTGTGTGAGAAAAAGATAGATTGTGTGTGTGTGTGTAGGAGAGAGATAGATTGTGTGTGTGTGTGTGTGTGTAGGGGAGAGAGAGATTGTGTGTGTGTGTGTGTAGGAGAGAGAGATTGTGTGTGTGTGTGTGTGTGTAGGAGAGAGATAGATTGTGTGTTGTGTGTGTGTAGGAGAGAGATAGATTGTGTGTGTGTGTGTGTGTAGGAGAGAGATAGATTGTGTGTGTGTAGGAGAGAGAGATTGTGTGTATGTGTGTGTGTGTGTAGGAGAGAGATAGATTGTGTGTTGTGTGTGTGTGTGTGTGTGTGTAGGAGAGAGATAGATTGTGTGTGTGTGTGTAGGAGAGAGATAGATTGTGTGTTGTGTGTGTGTGTGTAGGAGAGAGATAGATTGTGTGTTGTGTGTGTGTGTGTGTGTGTGTAGGGGAGAGATAGATTGTGTGTGTGTGTGTGTGTAGGGGAGAGAGAGATTGTGTGTGTGTGTGTAGGAGAGAGAGAGTGTGGGAGAGAGAGGTAGTGTGTGTGTGTGTAGGAGAGAGATAGATTGTGTGTGTGTAGGAGAGAGAGATTGTGTGTGTGTGTGTGTGTGTGTAGGAGAGAGAGAGTGTGGGAGAGAGAGATAGTGTGTGGGAAAAGATAGATTGTGTGTTGTGTGTGTGTGTGTGTGTGTGTGTGTAGGAGAGAGATAGATTGTGTGTGTGTAGGGGAGAGAGATTGTTGTGTGTGTGTGTGTGTGTGTGTGTGTGTAGGAGAGAGATAGATTGTGTGTGTGTAGCTGTGTGTGTGTGGGAGAGAGATAGATTGTGTGTTGTGTGTGTGTGTGTGTGTAGGAGAGAGATAGATTGTGTGTTGTGTGTGTGTGTGTGTGTAGGAGAGAGATAGATTGTGTGTTGTGTGTGTGTGTGTAGGAGAGAGATAGATTGTGTGTTGTGTGTGTGTGTGTAGGAGAGAGATAGATTGTGTGTGTGTAGGTGTGTGTGTGTGTAGGAGAGAGATAGATTGTGTGTGTGTGTGTGTAGGAGAGAGATAGATTGTGTGTGTGTGTAGGAGAGAGATAGATTGTGTGTGTGTGGGTGTGTGTGTAGGGGAAAGATAGATTGTGTGTGTGATGTGTGTAGGGAAGAGCTGCATGAACATAAGTAAAGTCCACTTTATGAAACATCTTCATTTTCCCTTCAAAATGAAAGTAACGTAAACGACAAGTGTGTAAGTACTGTCTCAACTAATGAGTACTACAGCCATTACATGTGTATACTGTACTGTACTTTCTGTACTGAATAAGACGGTATTACCGTACCATCCACATAACACACACCTAGTGGCAGTGACTAGTACTGTACAAGAGTACGTTTTGTTTACATCTGACATGCTACAAACGTTTCACAATCTGAGACTTTTAATATGACGGATTTAATGTTGACGCACGTAGCAGTGTGAAAAAGCTTGTTCCTAACCTCAAAATGTTTATTTTGGCAGTACATTTTTACTATAAAAGTTTTTTGAACACTTTTGTTTCCTCACGCAGTATAGTACTTGACAAACTTGATGCAGGCAGTTGATTTCCTGTGTATGTGTGTGTGTGTGTGAGAGAGAGAGAGAGAGAATGTGTGTGTGTGGGGGGGGAGAGTGTGTACGTGGTTGTATGTGGGAGAGAGGAAGTGTGTGTGTGGAAGACTGTGTATGTGGGTGTTGTTTGTGTGTAGTCTATGTACAGCATAACTCAAAAACGAAAAGTTAGATGTATACTAAGCTTGGTATTTAAGTTCAGTGTCTTCAAGGATATGACACGAAGATTTTTAATAAAATCGTCCACCCCGAATTACGCTATACAATACATACACTACTGGTGTAGCCACGTATGAATGCGCTTGGAGGAGGTCGCCACTGTTTTAGTTGATAGTACGTAACATCATCAACGCTATGGATCAGAGGGGAGTGAGGGGTAAGGCGATAGGGAATTGTGCAGTTGCACAATAAAAACAGTATTACATTTGTAGGCCTTAGCCTCATTAAATGCAGCTCAGAACTGCAGATGTTTTCTTTACCTGACTTTCCTTCCGATGCTCTGCCCACCTGTTTCGTAACCGTTTAGTTCCTCTTCCCACCCAGAGGACGGCAATACGTCAAATAAGAAGGAGCGTGTTATAATCTTCAACTTCTAGTACGAGTAGCTCGTATTAAAATCTCTTCTTTTAGTGATATCTGTTTAAAAACTCCATTTTATTTACCATTATATGGATATTAATACTTCAACACTGCATGGATTAGCCACAGTAACTCGGTAATTAGCAAATCCATCAACGAGCGGTGTTTGCAGTACGTGCGGCTTTTGTCTGCAGCTTAAACAATGAAACAGCGTATCATAGCAATAACACACAAACCATGATTTGAGTGCTATTCCTATTTACCCACCAGAGCTCATTTACTCTGTCTATTGAACAATCATTCATGTGCACTCTATTATGACGCCGCCGCCGCAGTGAAATATATCATGCACATCTGCTTTACTGATACCAGAGATGTATGTAATGGCGAATAATAATGCGACTATTATTATTTATTGAATTATAAATCTCTTTATCTTTATGAATTAGCACGGATGAGCGGAGAGGGAGTTGCCAGGGGTTTGTATGGTCTAGACATATCAGCCGGGCATAAAATCGAACGTAAAGCGTCGACTATTTTTGTGCTGACGCGCTATGGCCTTTCCACCAATAAGAATTCAGAAATTGGACAGCTGCATGGACACTTGAGACAAGATGCTACTCTTGCCAGGAAATTTTACTGCCATGATCTGCTTCGCAATCCTGTTATACTGCCTCGCAACGCAGCAAGAAGTCGCATTGCCTAAAAGAAAACGCAGAAGAATGATGTCTAGACCGACTATTCAGCTCTTGTTATTGTTCTTGCTTCGGTCAGTCAAGCAGCTAACATCCTCTGGGGGTAATTGACGGGTACAAAGCTGCAGTGGTATTTCAAGAAGCGAGGTATTAAAACATCTGATGTGAACACACGCGTTCTTTTCCACCCTCGAAAAATTCAAATATATCGGTTATATATTACACTACTCATATAAAATTTATTTTTCTATGAATGTTATATATTCATGATATATATTTACTTATGAATGACTTCAAACTCAGCAATAAGTGCATAGTTACATATGAAACTCGGAAACAGCATTCAAACGTTTAATTGGTTAAGAACTTTTGTGATACAAATTGCCTTTATTTTATATTTTAATGTTTTATATCCTGGTAAGCTCGGTATACCGCAGCCTTCAGTTGATAAATTGTTTCTCTGCGTTGAATATTCAATACATCGAAAAATTTTAAACAGTTCTTGCTATTCACTTGTTTCTCGCGATGTGATAGGAAGAATATGGAATTCTAAGGCCAGCATAATGTATCCCACTTTAAAACATCGGTCTATAGATGCGGCATATTCTATCCTCTTTGTATACTGGCGTGTATAAAATGCGGCCCATAATGGAATGGAGCTGTTTATGCTGGTACTGACAAAATCTAGCCCCACCCCCTATCAGCGTGACCACCTTTGCTTTTCGAGCATAATTCTAGGCACTGTATTGGCAGAGTACTTTACCTCCCCCAAAGTACGGCCGAACTAGCGAAGGATAACATTACTACTTAAAATTATATTTCCATGCTACACTACCATTTTCTTAATGCTGGTTTTCTTATTGCCGTTTAATAGCAGCAACAACTTTAACCTTCGTCTCCATGTCGTTGATGAAAGCTCTCATGTACGTAAATGTCATAGCTGTCGTTCAGTTTAACCACGCATGTAAATAATTCTTCACCTCTTCCTCTATAAGGCCGAACTATACTGTAATTGGTTTAGGCTTCCTTGTGTGCCAATAGTAGCCAAACTCTTTCAGAGAGGTGGTATCCTAACCACCCCTTCATTTTATATAAATTATCAGCATCATTCATTGTTTAGTCTGTACGTCCCTATATTGTTTTACAGGCCAGTCACAGAGAGAACTGATACCGGCTGGGTGAAGTTCGAAGTAGGTTACCTAAGATAGAAGCCTTACGTAGTGAAAAACTCTATGGCGATTAAAGTAGTTTGTTGCTTCACGTATGGAAAGTCAGTTTGAAGAAGATTTATTATATTTCGACTGTTGGGAGCCGAACTTGAAGTTCGTTGCAACCGCACGTATGATAAAAAGTTTTCGGTAGCCTTCGCCCCAAATGTACTTTCCGGTTGCCTTTGCTCCAAGCTTCAAAAAAATATTAACTTTGTAATTTTGACTGTTTCTTTAAATATTATATATTTATGTTTGCCTCGGCTGCGTCAGTATTATTGTTAGAGACATGTTTCTCTTTGCAGGGTTGTTGTGCGACTGAAGAATGTAGGCTTACACAGATTATAATTTTACTTCACTCCTTTTATTAATGCTTGACACGATTTAAATAACACTTCACTGATATAGAGAGCTGTGAGATTCTTTTGTTAATTACTTGCACTCTTTAACACGTTAACTATTTTTGTCTCACACGAAATACGTATTAAGCTTCTCGAGGACACATCTCGCGTCCGGTTAGGAACACTGTCTATAACCAACGCGTCCAGTTATGAGCACTGTCTACAAGCAGCTGACTTGATTTCTACTGCCTAAATTTGTAAATTTCTTTATTTTAAGTCTCTAATTGGCTATTCCTAATCCAATAGAATACTTTTATTTAACTTAAGCTTTTTTCTGGTTGTTGATTGCCTATTTTATAAACTGTCTCAAACATTACATTATTGCTTTCCAAGAATGACTAGTAGTATTGTTAAACTTTCAAATTCATTATTGCCTCAAGGTTACCTATTGTTACCTCACTTTTAGCAACTTTTAACCTATTATTCTCACAGCTCCTACATTATTATTATATTACGTAATACATTTACATAACATTATTGAACATGTATACAATAATATAAACATATACACTTTTTATATATTGTTACATACACATATTGCATTAAGGCGGGCTGTTATTATATTTTATATTATATAATTTGACTGAAATTATTTAAGTGTTAAAAATAGTGCCTTGCGATCTAGGAGTATGAGCCTCTTTTTAAGTGCTATGAAACTATTTCTGCAAAGTTTGAACACGGCTAACATGAAGTAGACAGAAAGACATCGTGGTTAGAGAAAGTCATGTAAATGTAGTAATATGATCCTTTTTAATTTCTCCACCATTTACCTATGATAAGCAGAGGGAGGATAGCATAACCCATATACCTAAGTCGGGTGAATACAAAACTTGACATTTCAGTTCTGCATCTACAAAAGAAGCAACAGATTTTCCAGAAAATCGTTCCACAGCAAACTACCCATACATGAAAGCATATCTCATTATTTTTCTATCAGTAGTTCAAGGTTTTAACTAAAATACCATAATTGCGATATTTGTACGACTAATAAAACACACAATTTGAATTTTATATGACCTATTCTTCATTCTAAATGTATTTTGTATAATTTTGTAATCTGGTGAACCATAAGAGACAAGTGCTTATTACATAAATATGTAAAGATCATTGAAATATACTGTTCGTGTCAACAAATACCGACACGAGTGGCCGATGCTCAAGTTTATGAAACGGGCGATAGCGAAGTTCATAATTTTCATACGAGCATCTAAATTACCACTATAATCCAGTTGCATACTGCTGTTATTGGTTACCACAGAGATCTTATGTAGTTAATTGTGTGTAATTAAACGATGATCGGATAGCAGCACTGTTGACTCCACGCCGTATTTATTGATTTTCTGCAGATAACGTGAAAACAACACATATTGAAACAAAGGAAATGAGCTCATTTATTAGAATATTAAATTTACAATGAACCGAAATTGCTTTATTGTAAATACACACATTTGATTGTTTATCTGGGGAATGGATCCCAATGCTCTGTTGCTTTTGTATCAGTACTACTTTGTGGGAGTTGATAATTAATTGTGACTGCACGTCAAACCATCTTCTTAATTTTTACTTTCTCTACTACGTATAGTAAGTAGGGGAAGTATTGCATTCCACCCAAAAATTCGATACCGAGATTTCACTGGAAATACATGTTTTGAGACCCACTGAATCCAAAAAAAGCATTTTTGGAAACATGTCCGTGTGTGTGTCTGTGTGTGTGTGTGTCTGTGAACAGCATAACTCAAAAACGAACAGTCAGATAAACACCAAACTTGGTATTTAGGTTCAGTATCTTCCAGAGATGCGACACGAAGGTTTTCAAGAAAATCCCCCCACCCCAGACTACCCTTTACATGGAACATTTTTCGAAAATTTTAATTTTCTCAAAAATGGCTCTAACGATTTTGATGAAAATATCATATGTTTAAGATAATGTCATGGAAAATGAAATGTATATCTCGAATTTTCTGGGAATGTCTCCAAAAGTATTCTTTATTGTGAACGACTTTTGCGTAACTGGTAAACCGTAAGAGATAGACAGAATTTTACTTCATAAAAAATGTAGATCGCGTTAAAATACACAACTTATGTCATATACATTTTTTTTGTTGAGTGAACCGTTTTCAAAATATTGTTTGTTATTTCCTTAAATTTTTCAATACTTATACTTTTTCTCAAATTCGTTATTCATTTTTTTATGTCCTGGACATGCAAAGAGAATGAAATGCGCCACATAGCAACCAGCGTTAAAATATTTGACTATCGCTTATAACCTAGCAATTCCCTTTGCATCTACAAGAAAATTACCAATAAGATTGACATCTCGATATCTCGATTAACTTGAAGCATATGGAGAATAGGCGTTTGTAAAAATAGATTGTACAAGAGTAGAGAAAGTCATGTGAGTGTAACACATTAGATTTTTTTAATAAGCTGCCCTGTGCTGCTGGGGATGTGAAGTTGGTTCCTCTCATACAGGCTTTCTGTAGTCATTAACAATATGCCGGCTAGCTGTGTTGCGAGATAAGGTAATGCGAGATAAGAAGTGATGGTTCATTAAACAATTAAATACATGGGACGCATACGGATACAGAAAGTACTGTATAATTTCGTAGTTGCAATACAAACACTAAAAATCTGATGTGTTACACTCACATGACTTTCTCTACTCTTGTACAAACTATTTTTACAAGCGCTTGTTCTCCATATGCTTCACGTTAATCGAGATATCGAGATGTCAATCTTATTGCTAATTTTCTTGTAGATGCAAGGGGAATATGGTAGGTTTTAAGCTATACTCAAATATTTTAATAGATGGTTGCTATGTGGAGTATTCCATTCTCTTTGCATTACCAGGACAAAAAAATGAATAACGAATTTTCATCTGAGAAAAAGTTAAGTATTGGAAACTTTAAGGGAATAACAAGCAATATCTCGAAAATGGTTCACTCAACAAAAAAAAAACTGTATATGACATAAATTGTGTATTTTAACGCGATCTACAATTTTTGTGTAGTAAAATTTTGTCTATCTCTTATGGTTTACCAGTTATGCAAAAGTCGTTCACAATGAAGAATACTTTTGGAGACATTCCCAGAAAATTCGAGATATACATTTCATTTGTCATGAAAATATCTTAAACATATAATATTTTAATCAAAATCGTTAGAGCCATTTTTGATAAATTTAAAAATTTCGAAAAATGTTCCATGTAAAGGGTAATCTGAGGTGGGGTATTTTCTTGACAACCTTCCTGTCGCATCTCTGTAAGATACTGAACCTAAATACCAAGTTTGGTGTTTATCCGACTGTTCGTTTCTGAGTTATGCTGTTCACGGACACATACACAGACGGACATGTTTCCAAAAATGCTTTTTTTGAATTCAGGGGGTCTTAGGACATATATTTCCGGTGAAACCTCGGTATCGAATTTTAGCGACACGAAGATTTTCAAGAAATTCCCTCCACGCTCAACTATCCTTTACATGGAACATTTTCTAAAAAATTTAATTTATAATAAATGACTAACGATTTTGTTTAAAATATAATATACGAAAGATATTTACATTCTCCTCTACATTCGGAAGGAATTTTGTATAATCTTCATACTTTGTAAACGTTAAGCGATAGATGAAAACGACCACAAAAAATTCCGAACTCCTTAAAGCACATAATTTACTTAAAACGAGTTTTTTTTGGTGGTATAAGCCGTTTCTGAGATATCTGTCATTAATGGTTCGAATTGTTCAATACTTTTAAACTCGCATTGATTTTTAGCTGTTTCTTGCCATTGCATGGAAAAAGTATGTAATTTTAAGGCCAGCACATAGCGTCCAGTTCTTAGATATCTGACTCTCGCTGTTCCCTTTGTATATATAACGAAATGTAGCTACTTTTGCAAAGGTGTTTTGGGATTAAATGTAGTAGATAGAAGAACAACTTTAGTAAGAATAGTTTGTATGCCACTAACAATGCGTAGAGGTTAGAGAAAGTTATATGAATGTATCACATCAGATTTTTATATAGTTCTACAAACTTTTTTATTTGCTTACTTAGTCGGCTTAAGCTTCGCCTAAGTAAGGCTTACACCCCCTAGGACTTATAACTGTGCCGAGGGTCAAAGGCCTGTAGAGGAACAGACGAACATTGAATCAGAGAGTGGAGAACCCGGAACGGGGGATCGGCCCCTAGTCAGGTATGAGAGCGAGGGAACTAAATGATATAAAATGAAGGCGAAATGGAGAAAAGGAAAGTTGATGATGTACCTAGCAATTGGTAGAATGAATGGCGGGGGAAACCGAAGAACCCGGAAAGAATCCGCCCAGACGCCGCTTCGTCCATCACAAATCCATCACAATGCGGGTCCCTGGGGTCGAACCCAAGTCGCCTTGGTGGGAGACGAGTAGTCTAACCACTTGGCCACGACGCCGCCCACAAGCTATCCCTCGAAAGCTTATTTTTATACTTCATATTAATCAAGGTGAACCTTTCCAGAAATAGTTCCATTACACATTTCGTTATAGGCACAAGGGGGGATAGAGGAACTTGAGCCTATAGTCAGATGTTTAAAAGCGAGTAGCTATATACCGGCCTTGAAATTCCATACCCTTTCCATGCCATCATGAGAAACAACTGCATAGCGATGCACTTTAAAAGAATGACAATCTACTGAAAAATTCAAATTAGCAATAACAGATATCTCAGAAATGCATATCTCAAACAGCTATAGTTATGTTTTAAATAAATTGTGTTTAAACCTATAAGTGTGTGTATGTTTGTTTACCAGCTATAAAACTTGAGGGGTTATTCCGAGAAAATTAAGATATACATATTATTTGTCTTACAAATACATTAAATGTATAGTAATTTGATAAAAATCTTTACAGCCATTTTTAAGACACCAACATTTTGTAAAATTCATTCATTCATTCATTATCCGTTTACCCTCCTCTTATGTAGGACTTACACCCCCAGGACGTACAAGCGGGTGCCTGGGGTCAGAGGCCCGTCGAGGAGCAGACACTCATGGATCAGACAGAGCATCCAGGATGGGTGATCAGCCCGATGCCTGGTATGGGATGAAGGAAGTAGATGAAACGAAATGATGGTGAAATGGATGAAAGGAAAGGTGATGATGGAGCAGTTGGTGGAATGAATGGCGGGGGAAACCGGAAAACCCGGAGAAAACCCGCCTAGACGCCGCTTCGTCCACCACAAATCCCACATGCGGGTCCCTGGTATTGAACCCGCGCCGCCTCGGTGGGAGGTGAGCGGTCTAACCACCCGGCCACGGCGCAGCCCCATTTTGTAAAAATGATCTATATTAAGTTAGTTTGGAGTGAGGTATTTTATTTTAAATATTCGTGTCATATCTTTGGAAAACACTAGAATTAAATATCAAGTTTGGTACTTATTCAATATTTCGTTTTTAAATAATTGTGCTCACACATATACAACTTTTCCAAATGTTTTGGTTGGAATACAATACTACCTCTTACCTACTATAGGCAGAGAATGTAAAAAAGGGGGGAACTCATTTGGGTTTTATTATTATATAACATTGTTGATCATCATTCCAAAATTTTGGTTTTACTCTACATATACGCACTCCCGGAATAATTTATGAAGCCAGAAAAAAAAATTACACGCTAGGAAAGTGAAGCTACTGAAAAAAGCGGAACAGCTCTTTTCTGCACATTTATTTTATGCCTTCCTCCATTTTTGCGTTTCTTTTGTTTTCTTTCAAAGGTGTAACGCACAAGCCTACCGCTGCGCCATTAAAACACACAACTGGGGGCGTACAAAAATGGAGGAATCTAAAGAGGGACAATAGCTGACCGCAAGTAACCCTTAACACAGACGATAATGCCATTGCAGTCCAGCACTCCACATTGTTGCCTCTGTACACAGCGGGAGACAAGGCTGTCATTCGATAAGTGGGCGGGTGAACCCCCATCTGCTGGGAAAGCTTTCAGCTTTTTCGGAGGAGAAAGAATAGAGCAGCGTTAACCGGAGCCGAGCCATATTTGCCTCCAGTATATCGTAGCCCAACATATCGACTATAAAACACAGTCCATCAGAGCTCGCTGTATGGCTATGTTCCATACTTCGCTCCCATCATAAAGCTTTGATTCAGATTAAAGAACCTCTTGTAAGGTTTTATGTACTTTGCAAAGCTTCTTTCAGGCAAGGAATTACACCAGCAGTTAATATTTATTGAACAATGTGTATAGAATAGAAAAGATACTTTACGAGATACTCGTATTTTTAATTACTACTTTCTCTACTACTTACCTACGGTTCGATTCCCGTTGACCGTCCACTCTGGCTCATGGGTTTTTTGTGGCTTCACCGGTCGACATGCGAATGCTGGGGTGTTCATCTCGGCTCTCCTCCCTCTCATTTTCTGTACCCATCATCTTCCTCGTCATTTACTTCAGGGCTGTAGGACCAGCCGACGGTGTTCGGCGGGTTGCGGCTGGGCGGTGGCTGTGCGTTCTATAGAAGTTTCTTTCCTGGCGTCGCTGCGGGGACTGCTCAGGTAGGTGTCTCCTCCTAGTGGGCTCCAGGACTACCGAAGGTTTGGTGACTTGTGGGCAGGACCAGGCGGCATCGGATGCATACAATCTGTAAACAGTAGTGAACCCGTCTGTGTTTGTGCTCATCGACACCCGGATCTGGTCGCCCTTCGGGTCCCTCCCCTCACCTCTCTCTCCCGGGGGTCACTGGTAGAAGCACAAGGGGACGACTGGCCTGCGTGCGGCGGTCTACCCCGGTTTCAGGGGCCCCTACGTTCGTTCTACCTTTACCTTTTTTACATTCCACCCAAACATTCTATATCGAGATTTCATTAAAATACGTGTTTCGAGTATACTGAAATAAATCTAGTATTTTTTAAAAAAATATCCTTTTATTGTTTGTGTGTGTGTGTGTCTGTAAACATATAACGGTTAAATAGCAAACTTTATGTTCAAGTTTAGAATCTTCCAAGGATGGCGCACCAATATTTTTAAGAAAATCCTTCCATTCAAAATAACTCTTTATATGGAAAACCTTTCGTTATTCATGATTTTCTCAAAATGGCTCTAAACAATTTGTACTTTTTTTATTTATTTCACAGATTAAACCCTATTTTACAAAGTCTATATTGCAGTTGTAGCTTTATAATTTAACAAGAATTAAAATAGTATTGATATTTACTTTTTACAATGTTTCATGGATGCGGTGAATAAATTTTACAAAATACTTGTAGCAACATTTGTACTAAAAGTTTTTTGCAATGTTTTTTATTAATTCTATTAAAATACCATATGTTTAAGATATTAGCATGAAATTAAAATGTACATCTACCTTGAATGCTCTGGTAATAGCCTGTGAAGACCTCCTCATTCTGAATGACGAAAAATTTTGGGAAAATTTTCTTTAAAGTATTCACGAAAATCTTAAGAAAATTTAGGAAAAATCTCTAAACCTTTTAAATTTATAGTATATTTGTATTTCCTATATCCTTCACATTTAAATGTCCTTTATCTAGATATAAACAGACAGTATTCTGTTAAGTTAATAGCGAATTTATAGATTTATTTAACTTTTATGGCGAACTATTTTTATCAGAATTTTTCATTGCAAATGACCCAAACGATGAGGTATAAAACTATTTTTACTTTCTCTAATACGTAGAGTAAGTAGGGGAAGTATTGCATTCCACCCAAAAATTCGATATCGAGATTTAACCAGAAATACATGTTTTGAGACCCCCTTAATCCAAAAAAAGCAATTTTGGAAACATGTCCGTGTGTGTGTGTGTCTGTGAACAGCATAACTCCGAACCGAACAGTCAGATAAACACCAAACTTGGTATTTAGGTTCAGTATCTTCCATAGATGCGACACGGAAGGTTTTCAAGAAAATCCCCCCACACCAGACTACCCTTTACATTGAACATTTTTAGAAAATTTTAATTTTCTCAAAAATGGCTCTAAGGATTTTGATTAAAATATCATATATTTAAGATATTTACATGACAAATGAATTGTATATCTCGAATTTTCTGGGAATGTCGCCAAAAGTGTTCTTCATTGTGAACGACTTTTGCATAACTGGTAAACCATAAGAGATAGACAGAATGTTACTGCACAAAAAATGTAGATCGCGTTAAAATACAGAATTTATGTCATATAAATTTTTTTTGAGTGAATCATTTTCGAGATATTGCCTGTTATTCTCCTAAATTTTCAAATACTTTTCTCAAATTCGTTATTCATTTTTTTATGTCCTGGACATGGAAAGAGAATGAAATGCGCCAGATAGCAACCAGTGCTTAAAAGATTTGACTATCTATTAAAACCTACTATATTCCCCTTGCATCTACAAGAAAATTAGCAATAAGACTGACATCTCGATATCTCGATTAATATGAAGCATATGGAGAATAAGCGTTTGTAAACATAGTTTGTACAAGGGTAGAGAAAGTCATGTGAGTGTAGCACATCAGATTTTTTTATTTGTCTTGGACATGCAAAGAGAATGGAATGCTCCACATAGCAACCAGTTCTTAAACGATTTGACTATTGCTTAAAGCCTATCATATTCCCATTGCACCTACAGAAATTAGCATTACGATAGTTTCTACAATTTTTTATATCGATTAAGATGAAGTAGATGGAAAATAAGTGTTTGTAAAAATAGTTTGTACAGGAGTAGAGAAAGTCATGTGAGTGTAACACATCAGAGTTTTTTTTAATTCTCAGCATAATTTTAAGGTCAACAAATGAGTTTAAGAATGTTTTTTTCACGCTCAGCCGAGAAAGTGCGAAGAGGTCGGTAGCACCTGAGGTGAACAGTAGCATTCTAGATGCGTAATTTTTAAGAATATTCTACCGAGCGTGATGGTTCAGGTAACATTTGTAGCCCGCATAGGGAGGTCGTGGGTTCGATTCCCAAGGCTGATCTTCCTGATCCATGGATCTTTCTGGGGTTTCCCCGGATCACTAACTAATTCTCATTTCACTTCACCTTTCATCCGTATGCTATCTTTCAAGGTTGTGCGTGTCTGCGGGAGGTCTTGGTGTGTGCATGATAGGTGAAAGGGATGCTCTGTGGAAACCTTCGTCCCCCGAAATGGGGGCGGTTCTCCAGGTTCCGGGCCCCCCAGGGGAGGCAGGGTAGGCGGTTGAAACAGTGCCTATCCCTCTACCTGAGGTGCCTCCTGATCCGGCCGCCCTCTGTCTCCTCTCCCTCACCTCACCCCTCTCTCCCTGGAGCGCTCCATCCAAGGCATATGTACAAAAGGTCTATGTAAGTCGACGTGCTAAGCCACCTCCACTTTGAATCGTAATCGTAATCTTCAGTATTCTACTCAAACCTCCATTAGTCTATGGCATGCAAACCATCATTTTATTTCACAACCCTGTTACAATGATTGCTCAAATTGGTATCCTTCTGCATTCACATATTCCCGACATCTTTTGATGACATTTGCAGTCGCACTCAAAAGCTCTGCCTCTATAATCCATCTGCCCGCTCTTATATTTCCTTTCAGTTCATCTACAGTGTGTGGGTTATTTCTGTGATCCATAAATAGCCTTGTGGGCATGAATATGTTATAATTTAAGTATCGTACATAAATATTCGCTGTGTAGAGTAAATTTTTCAGCCAGTATTTCAATTATCTAAATAATTAATTTAATGCACAAGCACTTTAAAAGTTATTCGAAAGAAGTATACAAGAAAATACGCTTTCTAACACTTCAAACTATACAAAGCAATGATCAGTAACATTTAGCCCACGCAAACACCTGCTGTGTTGCTAACACCTTAATCTGTAATAAGTATTGACCAGAACAATATGTATCCGCGCAACATTGAAGGAAAGTGACCCAACTAGAATGCCGCTGTTTACCGCTCGCTCTACTGTCTTCCTCCTACCACTTTCTCGGTTTAAGCATGACTCAAACTCTCCGTACTTTTGGTTTATACATGCAATGGCATACCTTAAAATGTTTTATTGAGAACACTAATAAATAAATCAAACTCGATATTTAGTTTTGAAGAAAGGAGTTTTAAAAGCTGATCATTATAGTATTAATTCATTTATACTTTCTCTACTATGTATATAAATAGGGGAAGTATTGCATTTTACCCAAAAATTCGATACCGAGATTTTACCGGAAATACATGTTTTCAGGGCTCCTAAATCCAAAAAAAGTCTTTGTGAAAACATGTCTGTGTGTGTGTGTGTGTGTGTGTGTGTGTGTGTGTGTCTGTCTGTCTGTCTGTCTGTGAACAGCATAACTCAGAAACGAACAGTCGGATAAACACCAAACGGGATATTTAGAAGATGCGACACGAAGGTTTTCAAGAAGATCCCCCAACCCAGATTACCCTTTACATGGAAAATTTCTATTTTCTCAAAAATGGCTCTAACCATTTTAATTAAAATATCATATATTTAAGATACTTTCATGACAAATAAAATGTATATCTTGAATTTTCTGGGAATGTCTCCAAAAGTGTTCTTCATTGTGAACGACTTTTGCTTAACTGGTAAACCATAAGAGATAGACAAAATTGTACTGCACAAAAAATGTAGATCGCATTAAAATACACAATTTATGTCATATATATTTTTTTGTTGAGTGAACCATTTTCAAAATATTGCTTGTTACTCCCTTAAATTTTCCAATACTTATACTTGTTATCAAATGGGAATTCGTTATTCATTTCTTTGTCTTGGTAATGCAAAGAGAATGGAATATACCACATATCTGACTATCGCTTAAAGCCTACCAATTCCCCTTGCATGTACAAGAAAATTAGCAATAAGATTAATATCTCGATATCTCGATTAGCATGAAGCATATGGAGAATAAGCATTTGTAAAAATAGTTTATACAAGAGTACAGAAAGTCATGTGAGTATAACACATCAGATTTTTTTCAAAATTTCCCTGAGAAAATCTTTTCAAAGTATTAAACGCCTTAAAATTATTTCTAAAATTTTAAAGGTTAGTAAATGAAATTTAATCACGTGTTAGATCTATATCAAACACACTAATAACAAATTTGAATCAAATTAATTGAAAATTGTTCAATTTACCGTTTTCAGTAGAAAACTTTATCTTTTTTAGTTACGTTCCCATACAGAAAGGCAGATTGACTCACACGCACGTACAGATAATTTTCTGATAGCACTTTTTACATTATCTACTGCGTATAGAAGTGAGGGAAGTATCGTATTCCATCCAAAAATTCGATGTCGAGATTTCGCCGGAAATATATGTTTTGTGGTCCCCAAACCTAAAAAGTATATTTAGAAAAAGGCCCCTGTGTGTGTGTGTGTGTGTGTGTGTGTGTGTGTGTGTGTGTGTGTGAAAACAAAAAGTTGGATAAATACCATAACTTGGTATTTAAACCCAATATTTACACAGGATGCGAAACGAAGATTAAAAAAATCCAACTACCCCAACTTCGCTTTATATGGAACAGTTTTAGAAATTGTTTATTTTCTAAAAAAAGGGCTCTAACGATTTTGATTAAAATAATATATTGAAGATATTTACGTGACAAATAAAATGTATACCTTTAATTTTCTGGGAATAGCCTGTGCTGTCTTCTTCATTCTGAAGGAATTTTGTATAACTGCAAAACATTAAGCGATAGACGAAAACGCATCACACAAAAAATTTAGAACTGTTTAAAGCACACAATTTATTTCAATTAATTTTTTTGTGGAATGAGCCATTTCCGAGATATCCGTTATTAACGGTTCGAATTGTTCAATACTTAGCCTTCGTTTTAAAAAAGTCTTGTCGATTTTCAGTTGCTTCTCACAATGTCATGGGATTTTTAAAGTCAGCGTGTAGCGTCTAGTTCTTAAACATTTGACTATGGCTATTCCCCTAGTATCTATAGCGAAATGTGTGATGCAGCTATTTCCAAAAACGGTTATTTCGATTAAAATGAAGTAGGTAGGCAAATAAACCTTCGTAATAGTAATTTTTATACCCACTAATAAAGGACAGAGGATAGAAAAGGTCATGTGAATTTAATACGTCAATATTTTTATTCAGGGTTCCTCAAAGGGTGTATTTGCGTTGAAACTACAACGTGCAGTTTCTAGGCGAAAAGCAATACTTCTACGTATTACAGACGACTGTGGAAAAAGTAAAAACAAAGTGATAATACAGGGTTAACTTGTGCAAATAACGCTGATAATGGATATTAATGTAGTTTAAGGACAAACCAGCGAGTCCATCTGCTGTAGTGGGTTTTCTTTTAAAACTCGGAAGCCGTGACAGCAGAGGTCTTCTCGCTTCGCCTGTCAAGACGGCTTAGTAACTTGATCTTGTGTCACTACGGCAGGTCAATTGAAAGAGCTTCTTCTAATCTATCACCAATATGCTATCGACAACATACGATGCGATTCCAGTCTATGCCGAGAATACCAGGAAAAAATCTGATGTGTAACACTCACATGACTTTCTCTACTCTTGTACAAATTATATTTACAAACGCTTATTCTCCATATGCTTCATGTTAATCGAGATATAAATATGTTAATCTTATTGCTAATTTTCTTATAGATGCAAGGGGAATTGGTAGGCTTTAAGCGCTAGTCAAATATTTTAAGAGCTGGTTGCTATGTGGAGTATTCCATTCTCTTTGCATTACCAGGACAAAAATAAATCTGATGTGTTACACATGGCTTTCTCTAATCTTGTACAAACTCTTATTCTCCATCTATTTCATATTAATCGACATAAATATTTGCAGAAACGATCTTTTGACATGCAAAGACAATTACATTTTACACATAGGGACCAGTTCTAAAAATATTTGACTATCGCTTAAGGTCTACTATGTTCCCCTTGTTTTGTAATTGCAAGGGCAATATAGAAACGCAGTAGCCTTTAAGCATCGATATATATCTTAATAGCTGGTTGCTAGGTGCAGCACCATTCTCTTTGCCACAGAGATACACTCTTTGCATATCCAAGACAAAAAAAAATGAATAACGAATTCCCATTTGAGAAAATAAGCATTGAAAAGTTTAAGGGAATAACAAGCAATATCTCGAAAATGGTTCACTCAACAAAAAAAAATGTATATAACATAAATTGTGTATTTTAACGCGATCTACATTTTTTGTGTAGTACAATTTTGTCTATCTCTTATGGTTTACCAGTTATGCAAAAGTCGTTCACAATGAAGAATTCTTTTGGAGACATTCCCAGAAAATTCAAGATATATATTTTATTTCTATGAAAATATCTTAAACATATGATATTTTAAACAAAATTATTAGAGCCATTTTTGAGAAAATTAAATTTTCGAAACTTTTCCCATGTAAAGGGTAATATGGGGTGGGGGGATTTTCCTGAATACCCTCTTGTCACATCTCTGGAAGATACTGAACCTAAATACCAAGTTTGGTGTTTATCTGACTGTTCGTTTCTGAGTTATGCTGTTCACAGACACACACACGGACATGTTTCCAAAAATGCTTTTTTTGGATTCAGTGGGTCTCAAAACATGTATTTCCGGTGAAATCTCGGTATAGAATTTTTGGGTGGAATACAATACTTCCCCTACAATACTTACTATACGTAGTAGAGAAAGTAAAAAATCTAATAAAAAATTGGAATGCATTGCATTCGCAAGACCTTCTCTACCCATTTTTCTACAAACTATTCTTGCAAAATCTAACTCCTCATCTAATTCTTGCTATCTAGTTAAATCTTATTTACACTACGTTGTGGGAAGAAGAAAAACAAAGTAAGCTAAAGCGATTGTCAGATTTTCAAAAAGCATATCAGTATATGATGCCTGGCTTTGAAATTCCATGCTCATTGCATGACCAAAAGAAAAACTCTTATGTTTTGCATTCATATGACTTTCTCTACCCTCTATCGTTTAAAGTGGGTATTAAAGTATTATTACAAAAGTTTATTTTCCTGTCTACTTCATTTCAATCGAGATAAACCTCTTGCAGAAATAGCTACATTAACATTTCTTTACAACACAAAGAGAAGAGTTATAGTCAAATGTTTCAGAACCGGCTGCTATATGTTTACCTTAAAATTCCATACTGCTTCCATGCAATCGTGAGAAATAACTGAAAACCTTTGGGACTTAAAAGAATGACAACGTGTAAAACAAATCAAATCAGTAATAACGGATTTCTCGAAATGGCTCATGCTACAAAAAAAACAAACAATTTGGAATAAATTTTGTGGTTTAAAGAGATCTACATTTTTACTTTCTCTACTACGTATAGTAAGTAGGGAAATTATTGTATTCCACCCAAAAATTCGATACTGATATTTCATCGGAAAGATATGTTTTGAGATCCCCTGAATCTAAAAAAAAGCATTTTTGAAAATATTTCGTGTGTGTGTCTGTGTGTGTGTGTGTGTCTGTGAACAGCATAACTCAGAAACAAACAGTCGGATAAACACCAAACTTGGTATTTAGGTTCAGTATCTTCCAGAGATGCGACACAAATATTTTCAAGAAAATTTCCCACACCAGATTACCCTTTACATGGAAGATTTTTCGAAAATTTTAATGTTCTCAAAAATGGCTATAACGATTTTGATTAAAATAACATATGTTTAAGATATTTTCATGACAAATAAAATGTATATCTTGAATTTCCTGGGAATGTCTCCAAAAGTATTCTTCATTGTGAACGACTTTTGCATAACTGGTAAATCATAAGAGATAGATAAAAGTTTATTATACAAAAAATGTAGATCGCATTAAAATACACAACTTATGTCATATACTTTTTTTTTGTGTGAACCATTTTCGAGTTATTGCTTGTTATTCCTTAAATTTTTCAATATTTTCTCAAATGGGAATTCGTTATTAATTTTTTTGTCTTGGATATGCAAAGAGTATTAATCTGTGGCAAAGAGAATGGTGCTGCACTTAGCAACCAGCTATTAAGAGATATGTCTATGCTTAAAGGCTACTGTATTTCTATATTGCCCTTGTAAATATATATTCCCCTTACATCTACAAGAAAATTAGCAATAAGATAGAGTCTGCAAATGTTTATCTCGATTAACATGAAGTAGATGGAGAATAAGCGCTTGCAAAAATAGTTTGTACAAGAGTAAAGAAAGTCATGTGAGTGTAACACATCAGATTTTTTTAAATAGTACGTTTTCATCTATCACTTTAAGTGTACTAGTTATACAAGGTTATACAAAAAAAAATTCCTAATGAATGAACTCACAAGCTATTTCCAGAAAATTGAAGATAAACATTTTATCTATAATGTAAATATCTTTAATATATTATATTTTAATCAAAATCGAAATACCCGTTTTTAGAAAATAAAATATTAAATAAATCTTGTGGCGGTAATTTGTATCACAATAATGTAAATGCCAGAGTGATTGTAGTGTAAATAAGCATTCTTGTATGACATTGATTTGAGATGTTTGTTAATTATAAGCATTGTAGGAAATAAGTTTACACGGCCTCACTGAAACTGACAATAAGAGACGGTAACAATGAGCGAGGGGGTGAGTTGAATATTTATTAGAAGAGACAAACAAATGACGTCATATTGGCGAGCTTTTCTGTAGAAATGGAGGGAATTTCTTCCCTAGAGCATATTTTTTCGTAATTTTGATTGAATATAAAAATAGACGCTAATGTTGGCGCGTTTTATTAACCAATAGCAGCTCGGTTATAATCTTTAGGCATATCGAGGTGTGAGAGTATAAAAAGCTAAAGCCAGAGGCAAGTATCGCCCAGTTCAACAAAATCATCCACGCATTACACGTCGCTGAGTCCATCAGAATCATTCAGAAGTTAAACGTCGCGTAGTTCATCAGAATCGTTCGCGAGTTACACGTCGCAATTCTACAGAATCTCTCGCGTCGTAAAGCTAGTTATAAATGTGAAATACGCGAATTAATAATGTGCAGTAAATAAGTGATTATAGTGATATTAGAAAACATAACAGTTTCAGTCTGGCGTGTATCAAGAGTCAATATGTGAACTTAATTCATTGTGACGGTAATAAAAGTGTAAAAACAATTTCTTTTATCAGTGTTATCTTTGAGTAACAAATCCTTTCCGTTTACACACCCTGTTCAAGAGATGTGCTTGACCGATAAATAATAGCTAGCCGGAGGACAATGAACCCAACATTCAAAGTAGTAATACAATAACAGGCGCCCAGCAATAGATAACACGAAGTGACCACGACAAATTGGTTTCCATACGTTGTGCAGATAAACATGAAGCATCTTCCAACTACCAACAAATAATCCACTTCAATCTTCTACTTTGTGGTGTGGCGGTTTTCCTGAAAATCTTTGTGTTGCACCTTTGGAAGGTACTGAACTGAAACATCAAGTTTTGTATTTATCCAACGTTTCGTTTTTGTGTTATGCTGTTCAAACACACACACATAACCTTTTTCTAAAAATGCTTTTACTTTTTGGATTCAGCGTGCCTCAAAACATGTTATTTCCAGTGGAACCTCAATATGGAATTTTTGGTTGAAATGCAATACCTGCTCTGACTATGTGTACGTGGTAGTGAAAGTAAAAACGAATGGTGACCTACCACTTGAAGAAGACTGATGTGTTACATTCACAATGACTTTCTCTACTCACTATCGTTTATTTGTTTATACTCTGTACAAACTATTGTTACGAACGCTTATTTTTCTATTTCATATAAACCTTTGCAAAAATAATTTCATTACAGAGAAAGTTATTTTATATGAATTATGCATTTTAAAAGGGCCTACATTTATTGTTATTTATGTGTTTTCTATTTCTTTAAGCTTATTAGTTCAACAAAATTATACAAAGTTCCTTGCCAGAAAACTGAAGTTATTAGTTATTTAAGTATCTTATAAATATGACATTTTAATCAAAACTTTGGATTCATTTTGGGTTGGGGAGATTTTCTTGAATTTGGTGCATCTTTGGAAGATACTGAACTTAAATTCCAAGTTTGGTATTAAGCCAACATTTCCTTCAGACACGCACACACGGAGATATTCGTAAAACTGTTTATTATTATTATTATTATTATTATTATTATTATTATTATTATTATTATTATTATTCAGAGGCCTCAAAACAAACCCCCGGTGAAATGTAGATATCGAATCTTTGGGTGGAATACAATTTACGTCATTACGTCTGTCTTTGATACTATGAGTTAATATTTATTATTAAGGATACGCCTAAAAATAACTTATGAAATTTAAGGGGGAACTGGAGTGCCAAAAGTTGGTATATTAGGGATATGTGCATTGCTATATTAGTAATGAGGTAGTGCTATGTGAAGGTCACTCGTATCCTAAATTGATTTATATTTTGCAAGAAAGGCCGTTAAGAATTTTTTGCGATATCTTACCTTTATCTCATTGTAAACCACTCCCTATTAAACTGTATTTTAACACGTCCGTCATCTCTATCCTCTCGGGTCTTGTGTATGTTAAAAACTATTTGAGTGCTTCAATACATAATCATTCGACTCGTAATAGATCTAAATCGTATATTACCAAATGTAAATACACTGCTCAAAACTATTAGAGAGATAAAAGTTTGAACACGTGTATGTAGCTGAGTTTAGGGTGGTAAATATTGTTATACAGAATACTTTAACCTTTATTTAACAGCTGCACATCTTTAAAGGTCAAAGAAGATGTATTCCATGAGTGAACAGACGGATATGCACTACACGAGCACGTGAACTTATGCAGAAAGGTAACCTAACAGGCCGTTACCGTGTGCAAGAACATTCACACGAATTCACCAACGCTTGAGAGCGAATGGCGCATTTGAGAGGAGTACTAGGGATGTTGGGGGACCAAGAGCGTTACGAGGCATTGAGCTTGAAGAACGAGTTCTTCGTGCTGTGGATGCAGACCCATCACAAAGCACAAGACGTATGGCTATAAGGGAAAGAGTTAGTCATATGACTATCTGGAGAATTCTGTATGAAAATCTTTTGTGCCCGCATCACCTTCAAAGTGTGCAAGGATTAAATGAGGCGGACTTTGAGCCAAGAAGACGTTTCTGTCAACTCATGTTACAGCAGTGCGCTGTGTTCATCAATTTCCTAGCCGGTGTCTTATTCACGGATGAGGCTGGTTTTACTCGCGACGGCATTTTCAATTTTCATAACACTCATAACTGGGCATTTGAAAAATC
The DNA here is from genome assembly GCA_030765065.1 of Deroplatys truncata. NCBI lineage: Eukaryota > Metazoa > Arthropoda > Insecta > Mantodea > Mantidae > Deroplatys > Deroplatys truncata. The sequence goes on along the minus strand of CM060984.1, from coordinate 64,476,035 downwards.
CTAATGAAGTACGACAGGACAACCATCAACAGAGGTTCTCTCTCAACGTTAGGGATGGAATCATTCATAATCACCTTATTGGACCCTACTTCTTCCCTACGCGTCTGAATGGACAAACCTATCTCCAATTTCTCAGAAATGACTTGCATCACTTAAATGATAATGTGCCTCTGGACATCTTCCAACGAATGTGTTTTTACGGATGGTGCTCCAGCTCATTTCATTATGATAGTTCGTAAGTTTTTGAATGATCGATTTCCGCAAAGATGGATTGGTCGAGGGGGCCCATTGCATGGCCTGCTCGATTGCCTGATTGGAATCCAATGGATTTCTTCGTCGGGAACATTTGAAGTCCTTGGTTTATGCAACTCCTGTACCTGATGCTGATATTTTGAGAGGACGTATTCAAACTGGATTTGACCAAATACAAAACACATTTTTCAGCAGAGTACGCCAGAGCATGGGACGCAGGCTTACTGCATGCATCGAAGCAAGAGGAAGCCACTTCGAGCAATTTTTGTAACTTTCGATTTTGTGTTGTAACTCTGAAAATAAATGATTTTTCAGACCCATGTTCATATGAGCTTTATTTACTCTTTTGATATCAGAACACGTCCCCCAAATATATGACACCAATAAAGATACACTCTGTATACAAGGAAACTCCAAGCCAAAATTATAGATAATGTTGAAAACTAAAATGGAAAGTCCTTCACTTAAGTTCACATAAAGGAACACTTCAGTATCTGGTAGAGCCTCCATGTGAATGAATGACTGCCTCACATCTTTGAGATATGCTCCTATCAATCTACACACATCCCGCTGTGGTTTGTTTCCCCTTCTTACACTACATCTGCAAGCTGCTGAAGAGTCTGGGGGGCTACAGGACTCTCGGAATCATTTCTCCAGCTGATCCCAAAGAAGCTCGATAGAGTTAAGATCAGGATTCCTAAAAGGCCACTCCATTGTTAGTATCTGGAGTTCCTGTAGGGTGGCTATGGTGCCTCTTGCGGTATGCACTTTAGCATTGTCTTCCTGCAGAACAAACTGGGGTCCAATTCTGACCGCAATAAGCATGACATGCTCTAGTACAATGTCATCAATGTACCTCTCAGCATTCAGTCGGTTTCTGACCACTACAAGGTCTGTTCGCCATTAATAGTGATGCCACCCCACACCAAGACTGACCCACCACCAAATCCGTCCCTTTCCAGATTTGCTGTCGCTGCACAACGTTCACCACGGCGCGATACACACGCAGACGTCCATCACACTGCGTTAGACGAAAGCGAGATTCGTCCGTATGCAGCACTTTAGTTATCAACACTGTCTGTAATTTCGGCTTGGAGCTTCCTTGTATGTCTGAACAAGATGTGCATTGCTGCTAATTAATAAAGGTTTAAGCATTCTGATAAAAATATTTACCACCCTAAACCCAACTACTGCAACAATGCATACATAAAAACTTTTGTCCCCCTAATTGTTTTGAGCAGTGTATTTTGAAATTCAAAACAACTTTCAATATGTAGCTATAAATTTAATCACTTACCTGAGGGGATCAGAGAGTCAAATTATATCGCCTTTAAAAGCAGTATTGAACGTATTCTCTTGGCTTCTTTGCATAGTGTCCACGAGTTTTATTACTTGCATTTTGGTGTGCATCTCTTTGAGTCGTTGCTAAACATGTTTACTTTCTCTACTAGGTACAGTAAGTAGGGAAAGTATTGTATTCCATCCAAAAATTCGATACCGAGATTTCACCGGAAATATGTGTTTTGAGAACCCCTGAATGCAAAAAAAGCATTTTTGGAAACATGTCCGTGTGTGTGTCTGTGAACAGCATAACTCAGAAACGAACAGTCGGATAAACACCAAACTTGGTATTTAGGTTCAGTATCTTCCAGAGATGTGACACGAAGGTTTTCAAGAAAATCCCCGCGCCCCAGATTACCCTTTACATGGAACATTTTTCGAAAATTTTAATTTTCTCAAAAATACCTCTAACGATTTTGATTAAAATATCACATGTATAAGATATTTTCATGACAAATAAAATGTGTATCTTAAATTTTCTGGGAATGTCTCCAAAAGTATTCTTCATTATGAACGACTTTTGCATAACTGGTAAACTTTAAGAGATAGACAAAATTTTACTACCCAAGAAATATAGATCGCGTTAAAATACACAATTTATATCATATATATTTTTTTATTGAGTGAACCATTTTCGAGATATTGCTTGCTATTCCCTTAAATTTTTCAATACTTATTTTCTCAAATGGGAATTCGTTATTCATTATTTTTGGCTTGGATATGCAAAGAGTATTAATCTGTGGCAAAGAGAATGATGCTGCACATAGCAACCAGCTATTAGGAGATATATCTGTGCTTATATTGCCCTTGCAAATACAAAACAAGCGGAACATGGTAGGCCTTAAGCGATAGTCAAATATTTTTAGAACTGGTCGCTATGTGTAAAATGTAATTCTCTTTGCATGTCAAAAGATCGTTTCTGCTAATGTTTATCTCGATTAATATGAAATAGATGGAGAATAAGAGTTTGTAAATATAGTTTATACAAGAGTAGAGAAAGACATATGAGTGTAACACATCAGATTTTCTGTAAATATACCTAACAATAAATTATACACATGACATTTTTGTGCGTGCGCCTACTACGTAGCGCCTATTAGCGTGACGCCTGTCCGTATACACCAACAAGTCCTCCAAATGCTTCAAGTTGATATGGGGTTTAGCTTATATATACAAGAGTTCCAGAATTTTTTCCAAAACATTTTAAATTTGGTTCAAATCGGTACAAAAGTTAGATCAGTTTGAGAAACGTTAATTTTAGGAGTTGTATTGTATTTCAACTGTTGGGCAGCCGAACCGCACGTATAGTAAACAGTTTCCGGTAGCCTTCGCCCCAATTGTATTTTCCGGTGGCCTTTGCCCCAAAAATGTTTAAAAGGTTTAACTTTGTAATTTGACTGTTTCTTTAAGTATTATATATTTATGTTCGCCTCGGCTGCGTCAGTATTATTATTAGAGACACGTTTCTCTTAGCAGGGATGTGATGCGACAAGAATGTAGGCTTACACAGATTATTATTTTACTTCATTCCTTTTATTAATGCTTGATACGATTTAAATAACACTTCACTGATATAGAGAGCTGTGAGATTCTTTTTATTAATTAATTACACTTTTTAACACGTAAAATTACTTTTCGCCTCACACGAATACATATTATATTTCTTTAGGATACTTTTTGCGTCTGGTTAGTAACGCTGTCTGCAGGCTACTGAACCCTAAATTTGTAAAATTTTCTCCTTTTCAATTTCTGATTGGCTAATCCTACTCCAATAGAATACCTTCATTTAATTAAAGCTTTTTCTGGTTATTGATTGGCTATTTTATAAACTGTCACTAAAATTATATTATTATTGATCCAATAATGACTAGTAGCATTATTAAACATTCTTACTCATTATTGCCTCAAGGTTACCTTATTGTTAGCTCATTGTTAGCAACTTTTAACCTATTATCTCACAACTCCTACATTATTAAATTACGTAATGCATTCGCATAGCATTATTGAACATGTTTACAATAATATAAGCATATGCAATGACTGTTACATACATTTTCAAACTATTACATACACATATTGCTTCAAGCGGGGATGTTGTTGAATTTAATATTATATAATTAGACTGAAATTATTTAAGTGTTAAAAATACTGCCTCAAAGATGATATGGAGTTTAGCTTATATATACAAGAGTTCCGCAATTTTTTCTAAAACATTTTAAATTTGGTTCAAATCGGTACAAAGATTAGATCAGTTTGGGTTAAAGAACTTCCAAAATAAATGGCGTAATGAAATTACAAAACTAAATATTTCCGAATTGAGGCTGAGGCCGAAGCTTTCCAAGCTAGTTAAAGCAAATACTGCAATAATTAAGTATATATGTGCTCAGTTGGAGGATATAAATTCACACATTTTTTAGTTTTTGCTGTCATTAAAACGAAGTACGACGATTAAGTAAGCCAGTGCAAGAACCAAAATGGGCTTCAATTTAAAGCTTACTTCTTAGCAAGTGCAAGTTCATTTCACGCAAATGACAGGTGATTCCGCCGGGGCTATGTTCGTCATATGTTTCGTTTTTACGTTCTCTACTACGTACTTATGAGGCAGTATTTTTAACACTTGAATAATTTTAATTAAGTTATATAATATGTAAATTCAATAACAGCCCGCCTCGAAGCATTATGTATGTAATAATTTTTAAAAAATGTATGTAACTGTCAATGCATATGCTTATATTATTGTAAACATGTTCAATAATGTTATGTGAATGCATTACGTAATTTAATAATATAAGAGCTGTGAGAATAATAAGTTTAACGTTGCTAACGATGAGGTAACCTTGAGGCAATAATGAGTTTGAGAGTTTAAATGTTACTAGTCATGATTAGAGCAACGATAATGTAAATTTTGTGACAGTTTAAAAATAGCCAATCAACAGCTAGAAAAAGCTTTAGTAAAATGCAGGTATTTTATTGGACTAAGTTTAGCCAATCAGATACTTGAAATACAGAAGTTTACGGGTTTGGACGGTTGAAATATGTTCAAGTGCCTGCAGACCTTGGTAGTAACCGGATGGAAGATGTGTTCTCTAGAGAAATATTACGTATTCGTGTGAATTGTAAAATAAGTATACACGTTAACAAAGTGCAAGTATTAAATAAAAGAATCTCACAGATCTTGATATGCGTGTAGTGCTATTTAGTTTGTGTCAAGGATTAATAAAAAAAGAGTGAATTTAAACTTAAAATCTGTGGGCAAAAACACACATAAATAATATCTATAGAACCAGTTTAATAACAAAGTTAATATTATTTTAAAAACTTGGAGCATAACTAAACAACTCCAACGTAAAGACAACACCTACTTCAAATTGGTTTCCCAAGCGTGAGGCAAATAAATAAACAGTAAACAATATAACTTCTTCAAATTGACTTCCCAAGTGTGAGGCTAATAAGCAGCAATTCAACATCTTCAAAAATCGGCTTTTCATACGTAGCAGCATATTACGTAATTATCAACAACTTCAAATTGAAGTACGTATGTGGAGCTAAATAAATAAACAACATAAAAGTAAACTCTAAGAACAATTCTACTTCACATAGGTAGAAAAGCTATTCCATCCAAAACTTCAATACCGAGGTTTCATCGGATATTTTAGATATTTTAGCTCCCTGTGTGTATGTGTGTCTGTATGTGTGTGTGTGTGTGTGCGTGTGTGTGTGTGTAGCAGCATAACCCAAAAACGGAATGTCGAATAACTACCAAACTTGGTATTTATATTCAGTATCTCTCAAGCATGCAACACGAGATTTTGATGAAAATCCCCTCCCACTTCCAATTACTTTTTACGATTCTGTGTAATTTTGTACAACTGTAAACTGTTAAATGATAGACGAAAAAAAAATGTAAATCTCTTTAAGACACACAATTTATTTCAAATAAACTTTTTGTGGCATAAGCCATTTCTCAGACATCCGTCATTAATGTTCGAATTGTTAATTCCTTGGGCATTCTTTAAAGTGCTTTCAACATTCAGTTCCTTCTCGCAATTGCATGGAAACAGATGGAGTTTTAAGCTAGCCTATATCGTCCACTTCTTAAACATTTGACTGAGTTTTTGTACGAGATGTGTAATATAGCTATTTCTGCAAATGCTCATTTGAATTAAAACGTAGTAGATATAAAAATAAGCTTTAGAAGGAATAGTTTGTATATCACTAATAAACGATAGAGGGTAAAGAAAATCATGAGAAATAAAATTTATATATTGAACTTTCTGGGAATATCTTGTGTAATCCTGTCCATTCGTAAGGAATTTTGTATGATTTTGTATACCTGATAAACGTTAAGTAATAGACGAAAATGAGCTATATAAAAAATATAGATTTCTTTAAAATACACAATTTATTTCAAATACCTTTTTTTTTTTGCAACAGCCATTACCGAGATATCCGTTATTACAGGTTCGAATTGTTCATAACTTGCTCATTCTTTTAAAGTCCTGTCAACATTCAATTGTTTTTCACGATTGTATGGAATTTTAAGGCCAGCATATAGCGTCCAGTTCTTAAACATTTGACTATCGCTGTTCCCTTTGTATCTATAACGAAATGTGTAATGTAGTTATTTCTGCAAAGGTTTATCTCAATGAAGTAGATGGAAAATAAACTTTCCTAAGAATAGTTTGTACACCCGTTGATAAACAATAGAGGGTAAGTACAACACATAAGATTTTTCCGCTCTTTGTTTTCATCGCAAGAGCTGTTACCACGAATAAACATTTGAACGCCGATTCCGCATGTTTTAACTAAGCACTTCATGTTTAATTTTGAACCACTTATAAGCAAGAATACATTGTGAGTAACATATCCTGTTTGAAGAATCGCTTTATAGGATATTATACTTTACCAGGTGACCCAACAGCGCCGTATTACACGTATGCACATATCCCCTCGTGCGTTAAAAGAGTTGCAGATCTGAAAGGGGCAATTCCAAGTAAACATAGGACAGTGAAGAATGGTGTATTAGCGTGAACGACTTTTGCTTATCAGAGTAGAGTTCAAAGAATCGCGCTCATTGGGAAGCAGTTCCCAGATTGCACTAGAGTGTACACTCCGTGATGATAGACAAGAACAGTGTACTGTTTACAGACCGAAATGTTATTAAAGTGTTTCCCACTTCATTTCAGCGACTTTATTTTCGAGGGAATAAACTCACTTTTTAGATTGTTTAATAATTAAAATGTCTTTATTTGAGCTATCTTATACGCCGATTGCTATTTTTACTTTCTCTACCAGTACACAGTAGGTAGAGAGGTATTGCATTCCAATCAAATTTTATATCGAGATTTCACCGGAAATTAACTGCTTTGAGGCCCCTGAACCTAAAAATCCTTTTTAGAAAAAAGATCCGTGTGTGTATGTGAATACGATAACTCAAAAACGAAAAGTCGGATAAATATCAAACTTGGTATTTTGGTTCAGCACCTTCCAAAGATACGACGTGAAGATTTTCAAGAAATCCCCCCACCCCTACTACTTTTTGTGGACACTTTCTCGACTTTCTTTATTTTTTAAAAATGACAAACGATTTTTATTAAAGTACCATACATTAAAGATATTTAGATGACAAATAAAATGTATATCTCGAACTTTCTGGGAATAGCCATTGAAGTCTTCTTCATTCGGAAATAATTTTATATAAGCATGTATAACTGGTAAACGTTAAGTGATAGACGAAAATGTAATAAACAAAAAGTGCAGATCTCATTAAAGAACACAGTTTATTTCAAGTAACTTCTTTTGTGGCATGAGTCATTTCCGAGATATCCGTTATTAATGGTTCGATTCATTTAATACTTACGTCATTCTAAGTGCCGTGGATTTCCAGTTGTTTCTTGCAATTCCATTGAAACAGTACGGAATTTTAAGGTCAGCAAATAGAGTCTAGTTCTTAAACATTTGACTAACGCTATTTCCTTTATACTGTGACGAATGTGTGACGTCGCTATTTCTGCACAGGTTATCTCGATTAAAATGAAGTAGATAAAAAATTATCTTTCGTAAGAATAATAATTTGTGTGCCCATTAATAAACGATAGAGGGTAGAGGACTACTTGATTTGGATGTACCGGTAGTAATGAAAATTATCAAAACATTTCGCATATCAAATGACACAATACGTCACAAGAAGGTAGGTTCATGCTGAAACCCAAATCTGAAGGAAGACAACCGGATTTATGATCCCTTTGCAGTCTCTGATCGAAAACAATGAACAGTTACAGAGCAAGACGTTTGCATGTTTATTTGCAGGAATTCCATCTAGTGTGTAAAAGAAAGGGGTAGATTTATAAACCTTTAGGATTTACAGCTTTATTTCGGGACATTTGGACCATAGATGGCTTTTAAATTGGTTTTTATGGCATCAAACAAGTTTAGCAGAAATGTATGAACCTGGAAATCGTTTCATAAGAAAAATGACTTTTGCTCTGGACCGCACAGAATGTTCTTTAAAGACTTTCCCATTTTAAAAGCAGTCAGAAAGCATTGTTATGTTGAATTTCTCGAGGTTTATTCTTCGAGCCACACACAGTCGTCCTCTTTCTGTGTAAATTATTTGCAAGCCGGTTAAGATTTTCTAATATAGTTATTGTTGTAATAATGCTACGCCGTGGTTCATGGGGGTGCGGATTATAGATCCTGGGTATTTGTACCGGTGCCCACTCAGCATCGTGAAGAAAGCGAGGTGCTGCGATAGCAGCGGTCCTCTCCTCGTGAACCAACTTTCCGGCTGGAGAATGCATGATGCTGGCCACATCACCTACCCGTATTGGTTGGATGATCGCCCAACTATGCCGAGCGTAAGTAGGCGTGAGGCCGCCAGTCGGGTAGGCACAGGCCCTTCGCGGGCTGTAGCGCCACATTGTTATCGTTGTAATAATCATCATCGGCATGAAATACGTTTGCTACATACGTATGCTGCAACAGAATGTATTGTTAACTTAACGGTAAGTGTGATGGTGTTTTAGAACAGAATAAACAACATTATAAAAATCTGATGTGTTACATTCACATGACTTTCTCAACTCCTGTACAAACTATTTTTACAAACGCTTATTCTCCATCTACTTCATGTTAATCGAGATAAACATTTGCAGACTCTATCTTATTGCTAATTTTCTTGTAGACTTAAGGGGAATATATATTTACAAGGGCAATATAGAAATACAGTAGCCTTTAAGCACATACATATCTCTTAATAGCTGGTTGCTAGGTGCAGCACCATTCCCTTTGCCACAGATTAATACTCTTTGCATATCCAAGACAAAAAATGAATAACGAATTCCTATTTGAGAAAATAAGTATTGAAAAATTTAAGGGAATAACAAGCAATATCTCGAAAATGGTTCACTCAACAAAAAAATGTATATGACATAAATTGTGTATTTTATCGCAATCTACATTTCTTGTGTAGTAAAATTTTGTCTATCTCTTATGGTTTACCAGTTATGCAAAAGTCGTTCACAATGAAGAATACTTTTGGAGACATTCCCAGAAAATTCAAAATATACATTTTATTTGTCATGAAAATATGTTAAACGTATGATATTTTAATCAAAATCGTTAGAGCCATTTTTGAGAAAATTAAAATTTTCGAAAAATGTTCCATATAAAGGGTAATCTGGGGTAGAGGATTCTGTTGAAAATATTTGTGTCGCTTCTCTGGAAGATACTGAACCTAAATACCAAGTTAGGTGTTTATCCGACTGTTCGTTTCTGAGTTATGCTCTTCACAGACAGACAGACACACACACACACACACACACACACACACACACACACACGCGCGCACACAGACACACACACGGACATGTTTCCAAAAATGCTTTTTTTGGATTCAGGGGGTCTCAAAACATGTATTTCTGGTGAAATCTCGGTATCGAAATTTTGGGTAGAATGAAATAGTTCCCCTACTTACTATTCGTAGTAGAGAAAGTAAAAATCTTGTGTATTACATTCACGGGACTTTCTCCACCCTCTATCGCTTATTAGTGTATATGCAAATCATTCTTACGAAAATTTATTTTCCTCCCTACTTCATTTTAATCGAGATAAAACTTTCCGGAAATAGGTTCATCACACATTTCTTTATAGATACAAAGGGAACAGCGATAGTCAAATGTTTAAGAACTGGACTTGAGCAATTAGCAGTTTTAAGTCCAAAGGTGGTCTCGTCCTAAGTCAAGCTGTATAATTTCTTTGCGAAATAAATACCATTTTACAAAGCTACTAAACCGGCAGATAATCAAACGCGGAAGAATATCCATATCTGCCTAGTGTAAAATAAAAGCCGCATACTACACCATAACACTTGTGATTTCTTCCTTATAACGGTGGTCCTAAGTTTCCCGATTCTGAAGATGAATTGTTCGTTTGGGCCCTCGTCGGCTCTGAGATAGACTCTTTCAATGTTGTAGCGTTGCCATGTAATGAGCTCTTCATCGAAGTTACCTCATCTTATGATCGTCGAGTACTCTTCTCTGCTAGCACAGGGGACTTACTCTGTATTCACTCTTGGGTTGATCCGCGGCAAAACAAACCCACGTGGTCAGTGCACCGTGGTGCAACACGGTAGCAATGCGCGCAGGAAAGTAGACCCATGCTAATAATCTGAATTTTGGAATAAATTTATCCTTAAATAGTATAATATTCTATACAAATACCTAAGGTTTTATTTTTACCGTAAAACAGAGCTACAAGTCCCATGATGCAATTCGTATGTCACCTGACATCCGGGTAGCGCAGAATATTGTTTACAACCAGAAACGAGTAGTTGTGTTTAGTATCATGGAGGACGGTGAATTTGCTCTTGTGTTTTCGTCGAATTACGTAAAGCATTATCCGCGCAAACCATTTACTAGTGGTAAAAAAACAATAATATTGAATCTTTATTATAAGTCATGTAAGAAATATCCAACATTTTCCGCGAAAGAAATGATGAAATTAACTTCTGAGTTCACCGGTGTTTCGAGTACAAGTATAAACAGTACTTGTGCAGAAAAATCTGAAACGGGAAAAGTGGTTACACCATAAAAAAAAACAAACAAACAAAGCATATGGAATAGGCGATGCAAGAATGTAGTGATTTTGAGAAGAATGCAATTCGCGTAACAGTGCACAATTTCTTTTTTCTTAAAATGAGCCGCCAACAGTTAATAAAGTGCCAATTCCAGAGAGCGAATTAATCAAGTTATCGCATACCTATTACTTTATTTTTCGCTCATTTATTTTAGAATTAACTATTACTATATGTGCAAATGTTTATTTTGTTGCAGTATCAATCTTATCACCTTTAACCCTTAACAGAATACGCTAGTCACCGTTTCAGTTGTCGAAATAAGGACTCTGTTCGTTTGTGCACTACGTGCCGCTTGTACTGGCCACATGGTCTGAAAGTGTGACAGTATTTCTAGTGCGAATAGCGGAAGGATACATTATAGCGGTGCACTGGTCACTTGGGGTTTGTTTTGACGCGGATCAACCTAAGAGTGAATACAGAGTAGTTTCGGTCGGGATGAAGGGAGTGCAGGGAGCGATTGGCCGCCTGCCAGATGATATAGTCAACTTCTATGTTCTATGGCTAAGCATCGCCATGTTGGATGTGTTCTATGCACGGTGAATGTGTGACGCCGTCATGTTGGATGTATTCTTTGTCACGGTGAAGGTGACACTGCCATATTGGCCGCAACTTAGTAGCGGACCCTCTAAGGACCGCTGAAGAACTCAAGAGTCGCTGCAACTGGAGAGTTAAAGTTTCATATTTTAAAGCTTGAACATTTGTAGGCACATTACAATTTATGGTTGAAATCGGTACTACAAGACTAAAGCTACTTTACCTGGATGTCCTTTAAAACCTTTACAATTTTTAGCTCGCCATTCCAGTTACAAAGTTGGAATTTTATAAAATTGGAAGTTAATATCGCACATGGTTGGATAGTATTTCTAATGGAGTACACTTAGAACTTGACTGAAATTGAAGTAGTTGTTTATATTGTTTACCCCACGCTTTGGGAGCCAATTTGAAGAAGTTTTGTTGCTGCTACGTATGGAAAGCAAGTTTGAAGAAGATGTATTATATTTCGACTGTTGGGGAGCCGAACTTGAAGTAGTTGCAACCGCACGTATGGTAAAAAGTTTCCGGTAGCCTTCGCCCCAAAATGTACTTTACAGTGGCCTTTGCCCCAAGTTTAAAAATATTAATTTTGTAATTTTGACTGTTTCTTTAAATATTATATATTTATGTTTGCCTCGGCTGCGTCAGTATTTATATTTTTTAGAGACATAAATGTCTTAGCAGGGAATGGTGCGACTGAAGAATGTAGGCTTACACAGATTATAATTTTACTTCACTTCTTTTATTAATGCTTGATACGATTTAAATAACACTTCACTGATGGAGAGAGAGAGAGCTGTGAGATTTTTTTTTATTAAACGCTTGCACTTTTTAAGACCTTAACAATTTTTCGTCTCACACTGAATACGTATTAAATTTCTCGAGGACACATCTCGCCTCCGGTTAGGAACACTGTCAATAAGCAACTGAACACTGAATTTGAAAATTTTGCTACATATCAGTTTCTGATTGGCTAGTCCTACTCCAATAGAATACTTTAATTTAATTTAAGCTTTTTTCTGGTTGTTGATTGGCTATTTATAAACTGTCACAAAAATTGCATTATTGTTGCTCCAAGAATTACCAGTAGAATTTAAACTTTCTAATTCATTATTGACTCAATGTTACCTCATTGTTAGCAACTTTTAACCTATTATTCTCACAGCTCCTACATTATTAAATTACGTAAAACATTCACATAACATTATTGCACATTTATACAATAATATAAACATATACAATGACTGTAATATACACTTTTTATATATTGTTGCATACACATATTGCTTTAAGGCTTTATATATTATATAATTTGACTGAAATCATTTAAGTGTTAAAAATACTGCCTCAAAATGTATGCAAAATTAGGTATTTTACGCGGAGATATTATTATTATTATAATTATTATTATTATTACTATTATATTATTTACACACTATACTCATGAATTTTGCCAGTGAAACTATGTTATTTGTATCGCATGACAAATGCTCCTGAAATTTCATGCTAAACATATATTTAGAAGTATATTTGTAACAAACTGAAGAATAATACAGACCAGAAACATTTTCCAGTGTTAAAATTACAGCTTTTATGTGTCATTTTTAAACAATGGTGGTCTTCTGTGGATTTAAGGGTATGTGGAATGTCCTGCTCTCATAATGTAAAACATGTGTAACGTAGGGTATATTTTCTCAGGAACCACTAAAGCACACACATGATTTTTTACAACACTTGTATGCAAAATGTATGTTCATACTGGTGGTATCACTTTGTTCGCAGGCGTTTTATTTCATGGACGTAAATGTTTCAATTCTATACTTTATTGTATGCCAGTCTTTATTCTTAATAATTGTTAGACAAAATAGCATCATCGTTTGCACCAATACAACTTCAATAAATCCTGAGAGTTTCATGATTCTATGTTAACTAGAACTTGTTCCTTAAGTACAAAAGAAGTAGGCTTATGAAAATCGATCTTAAAAATTTTGCAACTTACGCATCCCTGCTCTATAGCAGTTGAACCTTGGCAGTTTGAAGCAGAAAGTGTGCAGGATTTCATTGAAAATTAAAAAATAGCGCGCTTACACTCTTTATAATTTATCACCATTTTAAAGAAATGAGTTATTCAAAAAGAAGGAACAAATTTTAAATATTCATTTTTAATGAGTGACAATAGATAGCAATACACACGACACATCATTGAATAGAGGAACGTTCAAAGTTTTAAGCTCCACCTATTAGTTCCATTCGATGCCTACATCGGCGCTGTGTTTGTTTACGAGAAAATGGCGACGCCACAGGAATAGTCGTTTTGTTTAGCTGCGGTATACAAAGAGTGAATCTATAGTTTCATAGCAGCGTGCATTTCGTTGTAAGCTCAACAACCTCGTCATAGAAAATTTATAATTGATACAATAAATTCGTAGAAGATGGGTGCGTATGCAAACGGAAAAGCACTGGTCGTCCTCGCGTAACAAATGGTGTCATTTTGAACACACAAAATAACATTTTGAACTTTTCTATATTCAGTGATGTATTGTATGTGTAAGCCATCTATTGTCATTCATTAGAGATAAATATTTTTATTCTGTTCCTTCTTTTTGAATAACTCTGTATATACTTTTAAATCAATTTTTCAAAGCCAAGCACATTTCGTATGCCCTTAAGTCAGTCTGAAGACAACTGGTCTGCGCTTTCGTTTCGACAAAAGAAGGAGCACACTTCTTTCGCCCTAACAATATATAATTATCTATTCACTCTAGTAAAGTCCTTGAAGAGGAGATTTGGGCGTCGGAGGAGGGAACGGCTTAGCAGCAAATCCGGCGACCTTGCTTCTTTTCTGGTGTTGAAGTCCGATAATTGACGCACAATCCAAACTGGAATAGCATTATTTCACTTATATAAAGTAGAAAGCATATACCTTTAAGGTTCCTTAATGCAGACACACTTCTACTTGACAGTTTCTTTTGCATGTATTATTTAATGTCTTCAAACTACGATCTGGGCATAAAAAATACAAATAATCTAGCTGAATGTCTTCTGTTGAAACAAAAATTCAAATTTTTCAAAAGCTTTACCTCACATTTTGCTGGTTAGGCTGGAACGTTCCCTTCATAAAGAGTTTGCACAAAATGCTGCACTCTTTTATTTCAGGAATGATAGACTGCTCTACATAAAAAACGCCAACTGCCACTTAATTTCTGAAGGATACCTTCACCATACCTAAACACTTAAGTTCCTATCAGGAAATTGCAGCATTACTTTGCATTTTATTTGTCCTCTCAGAATCAATTCTATGAAACTTAACGTCTACATGCTGGGTTGCAGCTAGGAACGCACACAACTTGACTGTTGTTCAGAATATTCCAATTTGATCAAAGTAAAGTTTGATTAATCGGAAAGCTTATGGTCGAGGTGACGAAACATTAACCTTTGTTGTCGATCACACTATAATTTGTTGATTAATGCGACGTAACCGAACTGTTATGGTATCCATGATACTTCAGCGACTCATTATAACTTACTCGGCGTCTCGCGCAGCTTCCCTATCGCCCATATATTTTAACACTTTCAAAGCAGCAATTCACTGGGATCAATTCCCCAAATGAACAGTCAAATATATGTATTTAAATAAAATAAATTCTGTTTAATTTAATTATAATATTCTAATAAACTGAGTTCATTTCCTTTGCTTCAATATGTGCTGCTTTTACGTTACCTGCAAAAAATCAATAATTCAGCGTGGACCCAACAGTGCTGCTATCTGTTGCACTGCTCGCAAACACGCTCAAGGTGATGCCGTTCGTGCTCCCATCCGATCAGCATGTAATTACACACAATAAACGATATAGGTAATATCTTTTTGTAAAAACTCAAAGTTTTCAAATTATAGTGTGGTCGACCACAAGGAGTCTTACGCAACTTGACTATAATAGCAATTAAAATGCTCGTATGTAAATTATGAAACACGTTAGCGCTCGTTTCATAAACATACACACGTCTGAATTACTATCACTATAATCTTGTTGTATGATATACTAATTTGTCATACCGAGCGGGATGGCTCAGGCGGTAACGTCTGTGGCCCGCATTCGGGAGGTCTCGGGTTCAAAACCCGTGGGCCGACCAATCTGACAGATTTTTTCGTGGTTTCCCTCAGCCGCAAAGTAAATATCGGATTGGATATTTAATACCACGACCCTAAATTCTACCTTAAGTCTAAAACAGTAGTAAAAATGAAACATTGGTGGCAATAGCGAACGCAGATAGTGAAAGGAGGTAGACTGGACGGCACCCTGATGCCATCTGCACGGCACGAAGTAAAAGATCCGGTTGCTATGCGCTAGGGTCTCTGTGGACACGTGACGAAGCAAGATGGCATGGTTACAGGGATGAGACCTAGAAGGCTAACTCTCCGCCTTATGAAAGCACCAGGTATAATAGACAGCACTCTAAGGACATTTGCACGGCAGGAACTTTAGGATCTGACTGCTATGCACTAGGGTCTCTGAGGACACGTGATGAAGCATGGTTACAGGGATGAGACCTAGAAGGCTTAATTTTTCTATATGAAAGCAGCAGTTAGACTGGACGACACCCTAATACGATTTGCACAGCATGAAGCAGAATATCCGGTTGCTATGCACCAAGGTCCCTGTGGACACGTGACGAAGCAAAGTGGCATGATTACAGGGATGAGACATGGAAGGCTAACTGTCCGCCACACTTCGATCTTAAGGTTATCCACTAACAGATCCGTCACGATATGACCCTGTAGTTAAAGTGAGTAAACTAAATAATAATAAAAATTTGCCATGAGAGCAACGACAGGTTGCGACACTCCTACTGTTTTGTGTTATTTAAATAGGGGTGTTTACTACTTCCTTTACCACATACATAGTAGGTAGAGAAGGTATTGCATTCCAACCAAAACTTCGATAGCGAGATTTTCTAAAAAATGGTTAAGGATTTTGATTAAATACCATATATTAAAGATAATTTTCATTACAAATAAAATGTATATCTTTAATTTTCTGGCAACAGCATGTGAAGACCTCTCCATTCGGAAGGAATTTGGTTAAATCTTGTATGACTGGTGAACCTTAAGCGATAAACGAAAACGTACTACACAAAAAATACACCTCTCTTTAAAACACAATTTATTTCAAATACATTTTTTATGGCATAAGCCATTTATCGGATATTCATTAGTAATGGTACGAGTTGTACATTACTTTGCCATTTTCTTGAAGTCCTGTCAACATTCAGCTGTTTCTCGCGATTGTATGGAAAGAATATGGAATTTTAAGCCCAGCGTATAGCGTCCAGTTCTTAAACATCTGTTTATCGCTGTTCCCTTTATGTCTATAACGAAATGTGTAATGCAGCTATTTCTACAAAGGATTATCTGGATTAAAATGTAGTAGATATAAAAATAAGCTTTAGTAAGAATAGTTTGTATACCCAGTTTTTGAAAGCCACTGTAGTGGGTTGTATGGCAACATCTCCTGAAGGTAATGTATTTTCGTACCATTTCATTTCCTTGTAATTTCACTTAATTAGAGAATGAAGCAACAGAGCAATAAATTAGAGTGCTTGTGGTAACCAAGTGGTTTTAGTTTAATTATGATTCCTAGCTTTATCATTGTCAGCCCTCCCCCAACCCCAGTTCAGTGCAATGCACGCGCTGCATTAAGCCTATAGTGAGACGAACTGTTCATCTAGGAAAACTATTAAAGGTCATTCATAGTAGTGATAATCTTAGCAAGAAAATACGCTCGTTAAACTGGCAGTGTTTTATTTATTTCAATTTCACCTGGAATTTAAGTATTACTATACCAGTATTTAGTGCATGGGTCATTGACCGTACTTGCGGATTTAAGATTTATAGTGACAAAATAAACAATAGAAAATCTGATGTGTTACACTCACACGACATTCTCTACTCTTGTACAAACTATTTTTACAAACGCTTATTCTCCATCTACTTCATGTTAATCGAGATAAACATTTGCAGACTCTATCTTATAGCTAATTTTCTGGTAGATGTAAGGGGAATATATATTTACAAGGGCAATTTGGAAATACAGTAGCCTTTAAGCACATACATATCTCTTAAAGCTGGTTGCTAGTTGCAGCACCATTCCCTTTGCAACAGATTAATACTCTTTGCATATCCAAGACAAAAAATGAATAACGAATTCCCATTTAGAAAATAAGTGTTGAAAAATTTAAGAGAATAACAAGCAATATCTCGGAAATGGTACACTCAAAAAACATGTATATGACATAAATTGTGTATTTTAACGCGATCTACATTTTTTGTGTAGTACAATTTTGTCTATCTCTTATGGTTTACCAGTTATGGAAAAGTCGTTCACAATGAAGAATACTTTTGGAGACATTCCCAGAAAATTCAAGATATACATTTTATTTGTCATAAAAATATCTTAAACATATGATATTTTAATCAAAATCGTTAAAGCCATTTTTGAGAAAATTAAATTTTTCCAAAAATCTTTCATGTGAAGGCTAATCTGGGGTGGGGAATTTTCTTGAAAACCTTCGTGTCTCATCCTTGGAAGATACTGAACCTAAATACCAAGTTTGGTGTTTATCCGACTGTTTGTTTCTGAGTTATGCTGTTCACAGACACACACACAGACACACACACAGACACACACAGACACACAGACGTACATGTTTCCAAAAATGCTTTTTTTTGACTCAGGGGGTCTCAAAACATGTATTTCCGGTGAAATCTCGGTATCGAATTTTTGGGTGGAATACAATATTTCCCTTACTTACTATACGTAGTAGAGAAAGTAAAAAAGAAAACAAAACAAAAAGAACAAGAAAAAGGAAAACAGAGATAAATTACCTTTGTCTAACTGAACAAATATGAACTAGCTTCACGTACTTTAGTCAAGAAATTGCCCATGTTTTGCCAGTTCCTCTGGTCAGCAATAGCTCTCAACATGCCAATCTCCTTCTAGCAGGACTTAAGAATTTTTCTTTCAGTTTAATTCTCCCATGTGCACATTCCGCCAAAATATGTACCCAAATCACTGAATGGGCAGATTCTCCTGCTAGAATCGTCAGTCATTTTATGTGCCCTCCAGCCCCGTAGTCTAAACCATGCTATTCCTGATCTTTCCTTTCTTCCTAAGTTAAGTATATATGCCTCTTTACCCCGATTCAATTTTATTTCATTTGTTAGACTTAGAGAAGGTTTAATTTTGCAATCCGATTCTATTTCCTGTTGGTTGATGGATGTCTCTTAGTCTTCTTTTGACTCCTTTCCATATGTTTCTATCGTTTGTTTCAGCTCTTTTCCATACTCACCCCTTTCCAAACGAGATGCCCAAAACTTAGGAGACAGGATTTCTCGGTGGTGTTTATAACACTTGGATCATAATTTGGAGTTGTCCCCTTGCATCAACTTCAGCCAGTACTTCACTGCTCTTATTTTGCAGTGTATTGTGTCTTCAAAACATCCCATCTCCCTCAGTACTCCCGAATTTTATGTGCCTTGTAAAACTCCTAGAACTCTTCCAAAATACTACCTGTGTTTTATTTACATGCTCTCTCCCATCCCCAGATTTCACATCCGTATAACAAAATCGGCCGTATCATAGAGTTATACATATTTTCTAATGCATCTACAGGTACATCCAGTATCCACGAGAGGGTACGTCATAATTCATTTAACTGCCCTCGTGCTTTATAATTAGTTACTGATAGATGTTTGCTCCATTTTCCTCTCATATTAAACATTACTCCTAAATAGAAGACATGTTTAACGTTTTGTAGCTCTAGCCTCTTGCAATAAATACCATTTTTTATACCTGTCATACACAAAGCCATTTTTGAAAGCCATTGTTTTTGTTTTATTAATGTTTACCACCAAACCCCATTGTTTACAATTTTCTTCCAACCTGCTATACCTTCCTGTAAGCCTTCTATCATCACTGACAAAATTGTCATGTCATCCGCGTATAAACTACAGGAATGCAAACATCGTCTACTTTTGGGTTCATTCATTTCCTCTGCTATTAACACGTCTGCTATATCGTCTATGAATAAATTAAAAAACCGCGGCGATTAAATACATCCTTGACGAACTCCTCTACTGGCCGATTTAGATTCAGTTGTTGTATTTTGGTCTATTTTGGTGCTGAAATTCACACTGTTGTAAATTTGCATCAGAACTTTCTCATTTTACCACAGAGTCCTTTGTGGTGAAGTTTTTTCCAAAGAGCAATCCTCTGCACGCTATCAAAAGCCATTTTGAAATCAACAAAAGCACAATAAAGTTTCGCCCTCTTTCTATTCAAATTTAAATTAATTAACGTTTTTAATACGAAAATATTGTTTACAGTAGAGAACCCTTTCCTGAAACCTGCCTGAAATTTAGAAATTATATCGAACTCTCTTACCCAACCCCTTAACCGGCCATAGATAATTTTGCAATATACCTTATCCAGTATAGATAACAGTGCAATTCCTCTAATTTTCTGTTTGCTGAGTGGTACACTTACCCTTGAATATTGGCTGAATAATTGCTGTTATCCAAGCTTCGGGATACTTCTCTGAATCAGAGATTTTCACCGCTGTATAATTAGCATTCCTAAACATCTCGAATCTGACACAGTTCTCTGGTTCAAGAGTCGTCTTCCGCAGAACTTTCTGCTTTCTTCCGGAAGTGATTTTAACTTCGAACACATTCAGTGAACCACATTTGTTGAACGAATCTGTATAAAAAAAAAGAATTAAAGGGGTTTTTTACTTTCTCTACTACATATAGTAAGTAGGGGAGGTATTGTATTCCACCCAAAAATTCGATACCGAGATTTCACATGAAATACATGTTTTGAGACCCCTGAATCCAAAAAAAGCATTTTTGGAAACATGTCCGTGTGTGTATGTCTGTGAACAGCATAACTCAGAAACGAACAGTCGGATAAACACCAAACTTGGTATTTAGGTTCAAAATCTTCCAGAGATGCGACACGAAGGTTTTCAAGAAAATCCCCCCACCCCAGACTACCCTTTAAATGGAACATTTTTTCGAAATTTTTAATTTTCTCATAAATGGCTCTAATGATTCTAATAAATGTATATCTCGAATTTTCTGGAAATGTCTCCAAAAGTATTCTTCATTGTGAACGACTTTTGCATAACTGGTAAACCATAAGGGATAGACAAAATTTTACTACACAAAAAATGTAGATCGCGTTAAAATACTCAATTTATGTTATATACATTTTTTTGTTCAGTGAACCATTTTCGAGATATTGCTTGTTATTCCCTTAAATTTTCCAATACTTACACTTTTCTCTCAAATTCGTAATTCATTTTTTTTGTCCTGGTAATGCAAAGAGAATGGAATACTCCACATAGCAACCAGCTCTTAAAATATTTGACTATCGCTTAAAGCCTACCAATTCCCCTTGCATCTACAAGAAAATTAGCAATAACATTAACATCTCGATATCTCGATTAACATGAAACATATGGAGAATACGGGTTTGTAAAAATAGTTTGTACAAAAGTAAGAAAGTCATGTGAGTGTAACACATCAGATTTATTTTGGTGCTTAAGTGCTTCCGAACAGTGTGTTTTTACTTTCTCTATTGCTTATTTATTCTAAGTAGAGGAAGTATTGCATTCCACCTAAAAATCCGATATCGAGATTTCGCCAGAAATACTAGTTTTGAGTCCCTGAATCGAAGAACAACTGTTTTAGAAAAGGTCCGTGCGCATATACCATAGCTAAAAACGAAAAGTCGGATAAACAGCAGACTTGGTACTTAAACGAGCACCTTTCAAGAATGCGACAAGAAGATTTTAAAGAAAGTTCTCCCACTCAAAACTATCCTTTAATTGTAAAGTTCATTATTTTTGACTTTCCCAAAAAGGCTCTAACGATTATGATAAAATATTGTATGTTTAGACATTTTCATCACAAATAAAATACATATTTTGAATGTTTTAAGTCCTCTTCTTTCTGAATGACTTTTGTGCAAGAGGTAAACCCTAAGAGATAGACAAAATTTTACTAGATACGCAAAAATGTCAATCTTGTTAAAGGCCAAAATTGCTGTCAAATGGAACCTTTTTGTGGCATTAAGCATTTCCCAGATATTCTTTGGCATTGGTTTGAGTTTTTAAGTACTTAGACCTTTTCAAATAGTAAATCTTTATTCGGTTTTTTACTTTTTCTACTACGTATAGTAAGTAGGGGAAGTCCACCAAAAAATTCGATACCGAGATTTCACCGGAAATACATGTTTTGAGACCCCCTGAATCCAAAAAAGCATTTTTGGAAACATGTCCGTGTGTGTGTCTGTGTGTCTGTGAACAGCATAACTCACAAACGAACAGTCGGATAAACACCAAACTTGGTATTTAGGTTCAGTATCTTCCAGAGATGCAACACGAAGGTTTTCAAGAAAATTGAATGAATCCCCAGAGTACCCTTTACATGGAACATTTTTTGAAAATTTTAATTTTCTCAAAAATGGCTTTAACGATTTTGATTAAAATATCATATGTTTAAGATATTTTTATGGCAAATAAAATGTATATCTTGAATTTTCTGGGAATGTCTCCAAAAGTATTCTTCATTGTGAACGACTTTTGCATAACTCGTAAACCATAAGAGATAGACAAACGTTTACTACACAAAAATGTAGATCGCGTTAAAATACACAATTTATGTCATATACATTGTTTTTGTTGATTGAACCATTTTCGAGATATTGCTTGTTATTCCCATAAATTTTTCAATAATTTTCTCAAATGGGAATTCGTTGTTCATTTTTTTGTCTTGGATATGCAAAGAGTATTAATCTGTGGCAAAGGGAATGGTGCTGCACCTAGCAACCAGCTATTAAGAGATATGTATATGTTTAAAGGCTACTGTATTTCTATACTGCCCTTGTAAATATATATTCCCCTTACATCTACAAGAAAATTAGCAATAAGATAGAGTCTGCAAATGTTTATGTTGATTAACAGGAAGTAGATGGAGAATAAGCGTTTGTAAAAATAGTTTGTACAAGAGTAGAGAAAGTCATGTGAGTGTAACACATCAGATTTTTTTCTGACTATCGCTTTAGCCTACTGTATTATCCTTATTCTTTGGTACAACAAAAAGTGTAACCGTGTAATGAAAGTTTATCTTTATTAACAAGAAGCAGACAGCTTTTCCAAGAATAGTTTGTGAAGGATGAGTATAGAAAGTAATGTGAATTAAGACATCTTATTATCAAATGTGAAAAATTTAATACCACGGCCGGAACTTGAAACACGGATGTTCCACCCTCATGCATGCTCATACCACGTGAGCTACCATTGCAAGTTACCATATGCGCATTAGATCTTCTTATCTGGGTTAAGTATCCCATAAATCTTAAAGGACATATGAAATATTAGAGATATCTTAGTTATTTTGCGTTTTGAACCTCAATGACATGATCTAATCGAATGGCTAGTGAAAATATTTTTACACGTGTGGGGACCTTCAAATGCCCTATTATTCCGTCTTACTTTCAACCGACAAAGTGTATGTTGCCTTTCGAGTTTTAACAAATTTGACATCGTATTGTTAGAAATGTTTATCAATCGACGAAACTGTGTCTTTTAGAAATATATTGCTGCCACTTGTGGCCTAGTTAAGCCCTAGTTTTGTGTGTCCCAATCCTTCCGTGTAAATGCAGAAGGTCCTGAAGGAAACCTGACCGAATTTTCCCCTAAGAATGTGAGACACTGAGAGGCAGGCGAAATCTGAACGCTATTTCTGGCAGTTTTAGGAACCCCGTATGCACTAAACTGCTGCCACTTCATCTGTAAACAGAATTCCTTCAGGATAAATTTCTGATACATCACTATCCCAATTTTTGGTCCGGAGCCTGTACTGAGGGTGTCCTACAGACCAGTGAAACAGGCTATTAAGTGCTGGTCTCAAGCAGAACACAAGAACTACTGTAACTCCATTGAGGGTTGCAAGTTGTTTATTACAGACCTGGATAACAGCAGGGCAAAGTACCTGAGCGGTCGTAGTAGAAGAAGGATTGCATGGGCAACAGGATTTATTACAGGACACTGTGCCCTAAAGTTTAATCTATACAGAATGGGATTGTTTAACAACCCTATCTGTAGTAGATGCCTAGAAGGAGATGAGACTGTTACTCATCTGCTATGTGATTGCCCTGCTCTTGCAAATCAAAGAGAAAGTATTTTTGGCAATCACTTCCCAAAGATAGATGAACTATCGAAAGCCTCAGTTAGCAGTCTGGTTAAGTTCATAACGAGCAACAGATTGCTTAACTGATGAAAGGGGGGATGCGCAATAGATCTTTAAGGTCGCAGTGCTTGGGTATAAAATCCACCACTTTTTCAAACTAGAACTAGAACTATATACATCACTGTTGCTAGTATTACAGTTGATAGTGTCATTAACAAAGCTAGGACAAATATTCTTTGACTTACAATGTGTGCATGGTACGAGTTTGTATCGACATTGCGGCGAGGGGAAGGGGTTGCCACAGATAACGTGGAACTGTAAACAGAAGCGTTAGGGATTAGAACAGAACATAAACGCAGAGCTCACAGGGAGCAAGACTATCATACCAGTAACGTAATCCAACTACTGACTGTCGACTCTGCAACCTGGATCCGTGTATTCTGTACGGCGTCGTGTGTACTAGGTAGGGTGCTAGTTACGTTGATTCCCGCTCAGTGGATATTTGTCCTAAGTCTAG
Organism: Deroplatys truncata; assembly: GCA_030765065.1. Lineage (NCBI taxonomy): Eukaryota > Metazoa > Arthropoda > Insecta > Mantodea > Mantidae > Deroplatys > Deroplatys truncata. Next base: position 64,452,002 of record CM060984.1, on the reverse strand, counting down.
TCATTAAATATAATTAAGAATAAGTATTAAGTTACCTGTAATTAAAATATTGCAAGACTTAAGTCAGGCATTAAGGATTAATTCTATCCCTTAAGAAGGGAGTAAAAACTCCCTCCAAACCTGGGAGTTTTATTAAACACTTAATGTGTAAACAACTGTAACTATGAATTTATTGATTATATTGTTTGTAAACAGGATTAAGTTCTCGGAGCAGTATTTGAGTGAATTTCTTCGTACAAATATGGCTATTGGTCATGAAAATATGCGAAACAGTGCAGCATGTGACGTAGGGGGCCATTTACAAATAAAATTAAGCATTAACATAACGATATAAAATTTGAGCATAAACTTAACGCGACATGTTGTCATTCACAACGACAAAGGAAACAAGCAGCAGCCAATGGCAAAAGAGCATGAAATAGCTGAGTTATTATGACGGTCTACGAAACGATTACCGACAGTACTCGACAAAAGAGGAAATGTATTGTGACGCAGGGGCTATGGCCCAAGATTATGAGGAGGTCGACGCCGGGCAGTCGGAGATAAAAATAAGTCGCGCCCTCGGCCAGCATAAACACCAGAAGCGTTACAGAAAGATAACCAGAATCTTCTGTAAGTTCCCTTACCCCGCTTTCAAAACGTGTGTGCAGAAAGATCTAGAATCTTCTATGGAAGATTCCAGCGGCTGTATAAGCGAGCGTTCTCCGAGTGGAAGTTGGTAAATGAGTTAGCAAGTGCGACGAAAAGTGCTGTTCTCCGGGCGAGTTTGTGACGACTGCCGTGACCCGCAGTGAGCACTGTTTCCGCGAGATATTGGAGAAGTCTTGTGTTCGACTTCCCAGCGAGCGATCCGTCCGGAAGAAGAGGCTATGTCGTGCATATTTCGTTACGCCGCTAAGTCCCGAAGAAAGTGAAGTGACAGTGAAAAGTTGAGCTAGATCGCATTAACGAGGTGACAGTTAAAAACTCAAATTTGTCCATACATATATATCAAAATGGACAAACGGAAACAAACAGCAACCAATGACAAGAGAGCTGAAACTGCTGAGCTAACATGTCGGTCTGTGAAGCGACCATTAATAGTGCACACGACAAAAGAGGTTATGTGCATGTATCAAAATGAACAAGACTTTCTACCGGCTAAAGTACGTTAAACTCACAAAAAGCACCACCTACCATCGCAATTTGTTTTGCTGCAACTTTTTACATATCCCAGTGATTCCTGGTCAGTGATCTCACACGGAGATACAGATAACGAGCAAACATATGGCAACGGAAAATTGAATCTGAGATGACTGAGATATCACGCTATGAGATGTATGCAGAATCGCTGTCCGGTTGGCTAGCTTCTTATCTTGGACGTAGACATAAACTAGAGGTCTGCACGGGCCGAAATTCTTAGGTTCGGTCATGCCCGGCCCGATCTGAAACGAGCCCGAGCCCGAGCCCGAAAATAGGTAATAGTGTATCGCCCGGCCCCCAATGTTTAATTTTGTTTTAAATAAAATTATTTTATAGTTATTGACTATTATTATTATTATTATTATTATTATTATTATTATTATTGTTACCACACGAAGCATTACGCCATGCGGTGCGAAGGCATTTGGATTCAATTTCGGTACCGCATGGGGATGTTTTCCCTTTGCTGGGAGACCTGGTAAGGGATTCACTCAGGTCCTGTAACCAATTGAAGAATCACTTTACAGAAAATGGCGTCTGAGGTTCTGGACGTCACACTGCCTTACTACACTCTGCCCAGGATGGATGGGGAGGCGGAATTTTCAGCTGCCGTGCAGCTGTAATTGTCCTAAATTGCCCAAGCAAGCACTTATTTATTGTTGCTACTGCGATTATTGTGCTACTCCAGGCATCTGAACATCGCGAACCAAAAAATTAAACATTGTTTTGTCTTTATTTTCCGTTTACTGGGAAAAAAAGTTAGATTTTTTTCTCAAAAATGGCGCCAATGATTTTGATTAACATGCCATATGTTTTACCTGACAAATAAAATGCATATTATGTTAAATGTGATAAATTAATTTTTATTTTCTCTACTCCGTATAGTAAGTAGGGGAAGTATTGCATTCCACCCAAAAATTCGATACCGAGAGTTCACCGGAAATATATGTTTTGAGACCCCTGAATCGAAATAAAGCATTTTTGGGAACGTGTCCGAGTGTGTGTTTATGAACACCATAACTCAAAAACGAAAAGTCGCATAAATATCAAACTTGGTATTTAGGTTCAATATCCTCCAAATATGCGAGACGGATATTTTCAAGAAAATCCCCCACTCTTCTTTACATGGAACACTTTTTTTAAATTTTGATTTCATAAAAAATGGCTCCACAACTTTGATTAAAATATCAGTTATTGACGTGATTAATCAAAATGTACATATTGAATTTTCTGGAAATAGGCTTGGAAGTCCTCTTCATTCGAAAGGAATTTTGTATAATCTTGTATAACTGGTAAACGTTAAGTGATAGACGAAAACGTACCACACAGAAAGTGCAGATCTCTTTAAAAAACAATTTGTTTCAACTAAGTTTTTTGTGGCGTAAGCCGTTTGTGAGATATCCGTTATTAAAGATTCGAATTGTTCACTACGTTTATTTATTTTTTAAGTCCCATGGAGTTTCAGTTGTATCTCATCATTACATATATAGACAAACTTTAACTTTATAATTTTTAATTAAGGAAAACAAATAAAATAGAAGTATAAGTAAACTTATTAAAATTATTGGTAGTGCAGTAGAATGTTTTGTGCTGCTACCGGTACATTTTCGCTGGTTTCCAGTGAATATAGTTAAATAGGAGTAGATAGTAGCTGGTTACCAGTTGCTAAGTTTGCTGGCTTCCAGTAAGGTAGATAAATGTAGAATTTAGCATTTTAATACGTTTTGTTTACGCCTTTACTTTAAGTAATAATTTCTATTCTCTTTCTTTTATTTTTATTTATTATTTTGTTTATATTGCAGGTTTATGATTATTTTATCTGATAAAATTTGGTGTAATATAAAACGTAAATGTGTTGTAGGAATAAATGTAAAGCTTGAAAGTATATCCGGTGAGTAACTAAGGTGCCTGGGATAGTATATTCAGATTTTATTTATATATTTTGTTTCTCGCGATTACATGAAACAGTATGCAATTTTAAGACCAGCATATAGCGTCCAGTTCTTAAACATTTGACTATCACTGTTCCCTTTGTATCTATAATTAAATTCGTATCTAGTTGTTTTTGCAAAGGTTTATTTGGATTGAAACGTAGTAGAGAGAAAAATGAGCTTTAGTAAGAATAGTTTGTATACCCAGTAATAAAGATAGAGGATAGAGAAAGCCATATGAATGTATCATGTCAGATGTTTTTTCATGTCAGCCTTTGTTTTCAAGCCCGAGCCCGACAAATATTTTTCAAACTAAGCTCGTACCTGCCCCACGCTCATTATTATATCATGAAACAGGCTTATATGCTTAGCTTATGGTTGTATTTCATTGTGAATGGCCCCTTAGTTGCGATGGAAACAAAAGAAACGTGCAGGAAGTGAAATGGAGATAATCTATTTCCGCACACATTGTAAAAAGGCTTAATTTCACCGCCAAGAAATTCTCTCTTTCCACACCGTAAAAAATATCCCTTTTCACGCACGTGCTGGCTGCGTTCATAAAAATAATTCCGAGGTCCATGGACGTAACAAGAAAGAGATTAAAAGCGTTCTCTTGGAAGTCTCTGCGCACACAACGCTGTGGAAAGAAAAGAAGATAAAACACGAAATACGGATAAATTTGCGTCGTTTCATGGGAGTGGAGCGAGAAAATACCGGTTTTTAGAACTGCTGGAAATTATTACCATTTATGAATACAATGAGAAGTAACAAATTAAAATGTCCTATATATATCTTCACGGCTTCTTTCAGCGGAAAATTAAGTATAAAATTTAGGTCGACGTTAATTGAAACGCGTACATTTGCCGCGAAATAATCAAGCCCTGTTCATACACTTTGAACCCACACAGCTGGCATGTGACCGAATTTCCACTGGATATCGAGTTTTTAAATGACTCCACTAATTTAGGAGCGAGTTAAAAATCAGAAACAATTGCACAGGTCATCATACAGAGCAGCTGGCAAATGAGTTTTGGAAGTGAAACAGTGGCGTTTATCCAACCAACAACTAAAGTCAGTCGAATATAACATATTGTTATGCAAGAAAGTTTTAGACAATTATACTTGAACTTGTAGCCCTAAGAAGAAGAAAGGGGGGAGGGGAAATAAAGGAACATTTGGTGCAAGAGTGGCATATGCTAGCAAACCCACGGATTATCCGCACACCAGGAAACTGTCACCAAAAATAGCTCAACTCCAAATAGATTATATATGAGCCACACCGAGAGAGAGAAAAATGCTCACCATGGTACTAAAATTTAATAACTAGTGCAAGCAAGAGAAAAAAGTCTGATGACTTTCTCTACCCTCTATCGTTTGTTAGAGGGTGTACAAACTATTCTTACGACTACTACATTTTATCCAAATAAACCATTGCAGAAATAGCTACATTACACATTTCGTCATAGAAACAAAGAGAACAGCGATAGCAAATGTTTAAGCACTGGACGCTATATGCTAGCTTTAAAACTCCATACTGTCTCCATGCAATCGCCACAAACAACTGAATGTTGAAGGCCTTTAAGAGAATGACCAAGAAACGAACAATTTGAACCTTTAGTAACAGATATCTCAGAAATTTCCTATGCCACAAAAAACTTATTTGCATTAAACTGAGTGTTTTAAAGAGTTCTACATTTTTGTGTAGTATTTTTTCGTCTATCGCTTAACGTTTATCAGTTATACAAACTTATACAAAATTCCTTCCGAATGAAGAGGATTTCGTAGACTATTCCCAGAAAATTCGAGATATGCCTTTTATTTGTCATGTAAACATCTTTCATGTACAGAATTTTAATGAAAATCGATAGTAATTTTTTTACGAAATCAAAAACTTCGAAAACTGTTCCCGGCAGTGGGTAGTTCGCGGTGGGGGAATTTTCTTGAAAATCTTCCCGTTGCATCTTTGGTAGGTACTGATCGGAAATACCAGGTTTGATGTTTATCCGACACCCAGCGTTACACCAGAAGCTCTATCAGGAGATAATGGGATTTTTCTGGAACGTTCTTTCTCCCCATCTCCCGAACATTCTAGAAAATTCCAGCGGCTACATAGGTACGCGAACGTGCTTGAATGAGTGAATTAGTGAGATAGTAGTGCGTTTCTGTTGAAACAAAAATGTTACCCTACGAGTTCATTTGTGACGACTGTTGTGACATGCAGTGAGTGCTGCTACTTCAGGAGATTAGGGAAGTCTTGTGTTCGATTCCCAATAAGTGAAGTGGACGAAAGACGACGTTGCTTCGAGCGTAGTTAATTACGTTGCTACGTCGCGAGAACTAAGGGAAGTGACAATGAAAACTGGACACAGTCACAATATTAACATTACAGATTGTCATGTATGCGTCTTTACATGTGCAATGAACCAAAAATAGCAATTTAAGAGACAGCGATAAAAAGAAATAAATAGAGGTGAAGCGAGAGGGGGCGTTTGTGAATGTGTTCCTTTTGTGCCGCGATATAGTCGAGTTTTGGGAAAAATCTTACACAATAGAAGTTCACAAGCAAAATGTTTGACATATATTGTTATCTACGAAATTTAGATCGTATGAATATATAAGAAGTTAAAGCAGTAATTTGTGGTTAATTTCTCATGAACATAAGTCAAGTAGGCATGGATATTGAAGTGCCATTAAAAAAGAAACAAAATGCACAGTTCCGATAGCATAAGAAGCGAAGAGGCACAACTCTATGTGACTTTAAATCGTTTACTTATGTTTTAATTGCTATGTTACCGGTTTTTAAAACATAACATGTCATCTACTACTTTCTACGGAGAGAGGGAGAAGAAGAGAGAGAAGAATTTCCGTAGTTAGCACAGTAACCGAGAGGAGCTGATGCTTCAGCTAATTAAATAAACTAGAAGGTGATAATTATACAACTGGTTTTATATCAAGCCCTGAGAAATATAGCAGAATTAAAGCAAACATGAGAACGTACGTGATTTTAAAATGACACATGGAAGATATGTAAGCACATGTTCCTTAAAACTGAAGTGAAGTAAGCGCATGCTTACCACAGCAGTAAACACATTACGTGAAACACCCATCAGAAATGTCTTACTTAAATAGGTATCTCAATTATGAATTTCAGTTATGTACTCCGTAAAAATGCATAATACTGATAACGACATTCGGTATTAAATTTCAAAACAGTGTTGGAATTTTAAGAAAAAGGTCTGTGTGGATGTGAACAGCATAACTCAAAAACGAACTGTCGGATAAATGCTACATTTGGTATCCAGGTTCAGTATCTTTCAAAGATGCAACACGAAGATTTTAAATAAAATCTTCCCACCCCTAGACTACCAGTCCATGGAACATTTTTCAACAATTTTGACTTTTCCAAAAATGGCCCTAACGATTTTGATTTAAACATTATATGTTTAAGATATTTTTATGGCAGATGAAATGTTTATCATGAATTTTCTGGGAATGTCCCCAATAGTCTTCTTTATTCTGAATAACTTTTGCATAACTGGAAAACCGTCAGAGATAGACAATAATTTGCTAAACAAAAAATCTTTTTTGGCCGAGTGAACTATTTCCGTGATATTCCTTGTTATTTGTTTGAATTTTACAATTGTTATACTTTTCCTCAAATAGGAATTCGTTATTAGTTTGTTTGTTTTAATGTCCTGGACATTCAAAGAGAATGGAATGCGCCACATAGCAAACAGCTCTTAAAAGAGTTGACTATCGCTTAAATACTACCATATTCCCCTTGCATCTACAAGAAAATTAGCAAAAAGATAGTTTCTGCAAATGTTTATCTCGATTAACATGAAGTAGATGGAGAATTGGCGTCTGTAAAAATAGTTTTACAAGGTGAAGAAAGTCATGTGAGTGTAACACAGATTTTTAGAAAAAGGTCTGTCTGTATATTTGTGAACAGCATAACTCAAAAACGAAAAGTCGGATAAGTACCAAACTTGGTATTTAAGTTCAGTATCTTCCAAGGGTGCTACACGAACATTTTCAAGAATATCCCCCGCATTATCAAACACCCTTTACATGAACATTGATTTTTTAAAAATGGCTCCAACAATTTTGATTAAATATTATATATTAAAGATGTTCACATGACAATAAAATGTATATCTTGAATTTTCTGCGAAGAGCATGTGAAGTCCTCTTCATTTGGAAGGAATTTTGTATAACCTTTTAAAACTGGCAAAGTTAAGGGATAGACGAAAGTGTACTTCACAAACAATGTAGATCTCTTTAAAACACATAACTTATTTCAAATAAGCCATTTCTGAGATATCTGTTATTAAGTGTTGGAATTAATCATTACTTGGTCATTCTCTTAAAGTCCTTTCAAGATTCAGTTGTTTCTCGCGATTGCATTGAAACAGTGGAATTTTAAGGGCAGCATATAGCGTCCATTTCTTGAACATTTGACTGTAGCTGTTCTCTTTCTATCCATAAGGAAATGCGCATTGCAAAGATTTATTTGGTTTAAAACAGGCTTTAATAAGAATAGTTTGTATACCTACTAATGAAGATAGAATGAAGTTATGTGAATGTATCACATCAGATTTTTTCTGTTACTTCATGTTAATCGAGATAAACCTTTGCAGAAACTGTTTCATAATACACTTCGTTATAGGTACAAAGGGTATGGAGCAAGCTGAATCGATATTCAAATATTTAAACATGGGGCGCCATATAAAGTACTGGATATTTCGAACCAATAACAACGGATATCTCGGAAATGGTTGATGCCACAAAAAAGTTATTGGAAATAAAGTGATTTTTGTGTATCTCTTAACGTTCATTTATACAAAATTTTACAAACTTCCTCCCGAATGAAGAGATCTTCTAAGGCTATTCCCAAAATATTCAAGAAACACATTTCATTTGGCATGTGAGTATCTTAAATACATCGTATTACAATCAAAATTGTTACAGCTATTTTCAGAAAATCACACATTTCAATAGCTTTCCATTTAAATGGTATTCTGGGAGGATTTCTACGTGTCCTATCCTGGGAACATGCTGAAACTAAATACCCAGTTTGGTAACTATCCGACTTTTTGTTTTTTAATGTTGCTGTACACAGACACACACGCACACACTCAACGGTCCTTTTTCTAAAAATGTTATTTTGGGATTCAGGGGTCTCTCAAAACGTGTATTTCCGATGGAATCTCCATATTGAATTTTTGGTTGGAATACATTACCTTCTCACCTAACTAGGTACTGGTAGAGAAAGAAAATTTCTTGGTTTAGGAGAAACCTCGAAATCGCATCACTTTAGTGATGACAAAACGAGTTTTTAGTGGTTCTTAACGCCCGTTCTTAATGCATACAGCACCATGGACGGTGCTCACTGGTGATGTATGAAATAATAATTGGGAAAGGAAATTTAGTAAGTAAATGTTTCATGCCTTGGTTTAGGGTAACTCCACGGTATTCGTCAGTTATGAGGATTGAGGAAAACCTGGGAAAAAATCCTAAGACAGGATTCGGTTCTAGGGAGATTTGAACCACAGACCTCCCGCTCACGAGTCTGCGTCTTAACGACTCCGACTACCCTTGTCGGTGAAAGCATGAAATGTTAAGCACTAGGTTTTTTGAAACAGGTCCATAACGCACACGAATATCATGAGTAAACAACGCTTTCTTGTTTGCTAGACTGTATGTATTTTGCTTTCGAGAGGTTGCAACGTCTAGATTCGCCTTTTGAGATTTTTTAAAGCAGAATAACAAAAAGTCGTTCCCCGCCCCTGTCTGCTGTACTTTATAAGTTTATTTTGGCTGGGTTCGTTTTCTACGTGGTATAAAGGAACGTAGTTGATATCCCTCCACCAGGTCACAGCACTTGGCACGTTCCGAGAGAAAAGTTTTATATCATCGGCGCGGCGGTTCCAAACAGAGAGATAAAACATCTCAAGAAAAGTCTGCAGAAATCTTAGCCTCCATAAAATGCATTCACAGTCAGTCTTCTTCGCCGTACTTAGGTATATGCTTTCCCATTACCTTCTATATGAATAATTCTGTCAATCTGCAAATGTTAAAGAAGCAAATAAGGGCTGAAGTTATGCCGCGAGCTCTCACAGTGCTCCTTGCTTTATATTCATGTTCTCCAAGGCAAAGTAATTGCATTCTCAAAACTGATGAATTCGTTTTTATTCTCTCTGGTCCATGCCTACGGTACAAAGTGCTGCAATACTCCCAGAAATTCTGTCAATTTCGTTAAGGTCTGCTGAACTCAAAATCAAGTCAGAAACTGCGTGGGTGTTTGAGACAGAAAGTCAGGACATTTGAAGATAAAAGATGAAGGATTCGTTCCCTCTCAAGGAACCTTGACTTAGAAAAAACTGCCATTACTATTTATTTTCTCGAGAATAGTTTTCAATCACTTCTATTAAAAATCTGATGTGTTACACTCACATGACTTTCTGTACCCTTGTACAAACTTTTTTTACAAACGCTTATTCCCATCTACTTCATGCTAATCGAGATAAACATTTGCAGACTCTATCTTATTGCTAATTTTCTTGTAGATGTAAGGGGAAAATATATTTACAAGGGTAATATAGAAAAACAGTAGCCTTTAAGCACATACATATCTCTTAATAGCTGGTTGCTAGGTGCAGCACCATTCCCTTTCCCACAGATTAATACTCTTTGCATATACAAGACAAAAAAATGAATAACAAATTCCCATTTTTGAAAATAAGTATTGAAAGTTAAGGGAATAACAAGCAATATCTCGAAAACGGTTCACTCAACAAAAAAAATGTATATGACATAAATTGTGTATTTTAACGCGATCTACATTTTTGTGTAGTAAGCTTTTGTCTATATGTTATGGTTGACCAGTTATGCAAAGTCGTTCACAATGGAGAATACGTTTGGAGACATTCCCAGAAAATTCAAGATATACATTTTATTTGTCATGAAAATATCTTAAACATATGATATTTTAATCAAAATCGTTAGAGCCATTTTTGAGAAAATTAAACTTTTCGAAAAATCTTCCATGTAAAGGTTAATCTGGGGTGGGGAATTTTCTTGAAAACCTTCGTGTCGCATCTCTGGAAGATACTGAACCTAAATACCAAGTTTGGGGTTTATCCGACTGTTGGTTTCTGAGTTATTCTGTTCACAGACAGACATACACACACACACACACACACACACACACAGACACACAGACACATAGACAGACACACAGACACACACACGGACATGTTTCCAAAAATGCTTTTTTTGGATTCAGAGTGTCTCAAAACATGTATTTCCGGTGAAATCTCGGTATCGAATTTTTGGGTGGAATACAATACTTCCCCTACTTACTATACGTAGTAGAGAAAGTAAAAAATGAAAATTTGGGACACTTGTACCACGTAACCTTTTTCCTTGTTTTTCCGTAAATGACCGAAGCAGCTTTGTCTCCTTTAGCTTATTATACTAAATTTCAGGCGGGTTTCAGGGAAGGGTTCTCTACTGCAGATAATATTTTCGTATTAAAAACATTAATTGATTCAAATTTGAATAGAAATAGGGGGAAACTTTATTGTGCTTTTGTTGATTTTAAAATGGCATTTGATAGCGTGCAGAGGAATGCCCTTTGTGCGAAACTTCACCACAAAGGACTCTCTGATAAAATGATGAAAGCTCTGATGCAAATTAACAACAATGTGAATTTCAGCATAACATTAGACCAAAACACAGTAACTGAATCTAAATCTGCCAGTAGAGGAGTTTGTCAAGGATGTATTTTATCGCCCCCTATTATTCAACTTATTCATAGACGATATAGCAGACGTGCTAATAGCAGAGGAAATGAATGACCCAAAAGTAGACGATGTCTGCATTCCTGTACTTTTATACGCGGATGACATGACAATTTTGTCAGTGACGATAGAAGGCTTACAGAAAGGTATTAATAGGTTGCAAGAATATTGTAAACAATGGAGTTTGGTGATAAACACTAATAAAACAAAAACATTGGCTTTCAAAAATGGCTATGGTATGACAGAGAGGAGAAATGGTATTACAAGGGGCTAGAGCTACAAAACTTAGGAAGTTTAAGAGTAATGCTTAATATGAGAGGTAAATGGAACAAACATCTATCAGTAACTAACTACAAAGCACGAGGGCAGTTCGGATACCGGATGTACCTGTAGATACATTAGAAAAGACGTATAACTCTATGATAAGGCCGGTTTTGTTATACGGAAGTGAAATCTGGGGATGGGAAAGAGCATGTAAACAAAACACAGGTAGCATTTTGGAAGAGTTCTTGGAGTTTTACAAGGCACATCAAATTCGGGGGTGCTGAGGGAGGTGGGATTTTATGAAGACACAATAAACTGCAAAATAAGAGCAGTGAAGTACTTGCTGAGGCTGATGCATGGGGATAACTCCAAACCACGACTCAAATGTTATAAATACCAGCGAGAAAACCTGTCTTCTAAGTTTTAGGCAACTGATTTGGAAAGGGCTTTGAGGAGAATAGAAATGGGGTCAGTATGGCTAAGAGCTGAAACAAATGACAAAAAATATGTAAAGGTGTTAAAAGAAGAGTAACAGACATTAACCAACAGGAAATAGAATTAAAGCTTCTCTAAGTCTAGCAAATGAAATAAAATTGAACTGGAGTAAAGAGGCATATATATTTAATTTAGGAAGAAAGGAAAGATCAGGAATAGCATGGTTTAGACTGGGGGGCTGGAGGGCACAGAAAATGACTGACGATTCTGGCAGGAAAACCTGACCATTCTGTGATTTGGATGAGGACTGGGTACATATTTTGGCGGAATGTGCACAGTGGGAGAACCAGCGAACGATTAAACTGAAAGAAAAATTCTTAAGTCCCTCAAGAAACAGATTGGCATGTTGGGATCTACTGGCTGACCAGAGGAACTGGCAAAACATGGGCAAGTTTTTGGTTAAAGTGCGCGAAGCTAGGTCAAATTTGGTAATTTATCCCTATTTCCCTTATTCTTGTTCCTTTTTGTTGTGTTTTCTATCTCTGTTGTTTATTTTGTCACCCTATTGTATCTTAAATATGCATGTACGGTCAATGACTCATGCACTAAATAATTGTGAAATAAGTTCAATAATTTGAAACCAATAAAGATACCTTATCCATCCATCCACCCATCCACCCATCCACTCATCCATCCACCCACCCACCCACCCACCCATTCACCCACCCACCCACCCACCCATTCACCCACCCACCCATCCACTCATCCATCCACCCACCCATCCACTCATCCATCCACCCACCCATCCACCCATCCACTCATCCATCCACCCACCCACCCACCCACCCATCCACCCATCCACTCATCCATCCATCCACCCACCCACCCATCCACCCATCCATCCATCCATCTACGTGTGAGGCTCGCAATCCGAAGGTCCCAGTTTCGATTCTCAGTGGCCGCCCACTCTGAACTTGGTTTTTTTGTAGCTTTCTGTGATTGACAAAGGCGAATGCTGGAGTCATGTATTCTACCACGGTTGTCCTCTTCCCTCCATTTTCTCTCATTTAATTTCCCTTTTATTTTCAGGTTGATTCTGGGGCTGTGGTTCGGTCGGTGTCGGGCAAATGGCGCAGCGCAGAGGCGTAACTTAGGAAACGCTTCGCCGTTCCCACTGGAGGGACGTCTCCGAGCGTTCCTCCCGTGGCCCGGTGGTCAAGCTTGGAACTATTAGGGAACTCTGCGCATCTTTGTCAACATGAGCCGTCCATGCTCCGCAACCCCTGTGTATCCTGTGATTCCCTCACCTCATCCGTTCCTCCGGGGGTGTATGCCACTAGATCCCTTGAGGGTTGCAGTGCTAAGCGTCTCTTCCGTTCACTAGTCCAGTCCAGTTCAAGAGATTGTTTAACTGTGTCTACAGCTTCAGAGGCACCGGGTTAGACTCTCTGCTATGGCGGGGGTAGTTCTCTTTAATTAAAATCTTTCCCTGCCTCCGTAGTCTGCAAGTATATCTACGTATGGAAGTGAATTGGAGTGTGTTCAAGATATAAATTGAAATTGATCGTTCTTCCACACAAGCCGTTTGTTGGACTAGCTTGGAAAGGTAGAATCAGACGACTGAAAAAATGCAATGGATACAGCAATCGGACGGAGACCGGGAGATTCGTGGCTCAAACCCCGGCTATGGCATTGCATTTTTCGGCCGTCTGATTCTACCTTTGCAACTTTTCAACCTAGCCCAACAAACGGCTTGTGTGGAAGAACAATTAATTCCATTAATTCACCTGATAGTAGTTAAAGCTATGAGGGCCGGGACTTGAAGACTTACAACATTGTAAGTCGCCATTGGGGTATGTCATCTCAATACAATTTGAGATCTCCTTGTGGTTTAACGGGGAAAATGCGAATAAGTTGGAGAATGTAATGTCATGCCGGCATGTTACCATGGTAGCCCAATGGTTAGAGCAACCAGGCGGAGACCGGGAGATCCGTGGTTTAAATCCCGGCTATCACATTTAATTTTTCAGTCGTCTAATTCTACCTTTCCAAGACAGAAATTATTTTTAAAAAAAATCAGCGTTAATTGAATAATGTTGAACGGCCGCTCACTTCATACAGTACCTCAAGCAGTGACACTCTTAATACATGAAATGAAATGATAATTGGGAAAGGAAATTTGGGAAGAAAACGCTCCAGGACAAAGCTTAGGGTACCTCCTCGGCAGTTGTCAGAAGAAACTTTATTAAAAAGGTTCAGTCAGATAGTACATCCCGTTTACGAATATGTGCCTTTCCGACAGCAGCTACCCGTGTCGATACCGATCGTTAAATAGCCGACAGCAAACAATTTTTTTCCCAAGTCTAAGCCCCCAATATACCATAGTAGTTGAAGGGAACTATGCAAATAAATCTGTATGTACACTATGGGATCAAAAGTATCCGGCCATCCCCACAAACATACGTTTTTCATCTTAGGTGCATTGTGCTGCCACCTACTGTCTGGTACGCATTATCCGCGACCTCAGCAGTCATTAGACATCATGAAATAGCAGAATGGGACGCTTCGTGGAACTTGTGGACTTCGAAGGTGGTCAGGTGATTGGATGTCACTGGTGTCAGAAGTCAGTACGCGAGATTTCCGCACTTCTAAACATCATTGGGTCCACTGATGTGATAGTGAAGTGGAAACGTGAAGGGACATGTACAGCACAAAACCGTACAGGCCGACCTCGTCTGTTAACTGACAGAGACCACTGACATTTGAAGAGGGTCGTAAAGAGTAATAGGCAGATATCTATCCAGACCATCACACAGGAATTCCAAACTGCATCAAGATCCACTCCAAGTACTATGACAGTTAGGCGTGAGGTGAGAAACCTTGGATTCCACGGTCGAGCGACTGCTCATAAGCCACACATCACGCCTCGCTTGGTGTAAGGAGCGTTAACATTACACGATTGAACAGTGGCAAAACGTTGTGTGGAGTGACGAATCACGGTACACTATGTGGCGATCCGATGGCAGGGTGTGGCTATGGCGAATGCCCGGTGAACGTCATCTGCTAGCGTCTGTAGTGCCAACAGTGAAATTCGGAGGTGGTGGTGTTATGGTGCGGTCGTGTTTTTCCTGAAGGGGGCTTGCACCTCTTGTTGTTTTGCGTAGCGCGATCACAGCGCAGACCTACATTGATATTTTAAGCACCTTCTTGCTTCCCACTGTTGAAGAGCAATTCCAGGATGGCGATTGCATCTTTCAACACGATCGAGCACCTGTTCATACTGCACGGGCTGTGGAGGAGTGGTTACACGACAATAATATCCCTGTAATGACTGGCCTGCACAGAGTGCTGACTTGAATCCTATAGAACACCTTTGGGATGTTTTGGAACGCCGACTTCGTGCCAGGCCTCACTGACCTACATCGATACCTCTCCTCAGTTCCACACTCCGTGAAGAATGGGCTGCCATTCTCTAAGAAACCTCCCAGCACCTGATTGAAAGTATGCCTGCGAGAGTGAACGCTGTCATCAAGGCTAAGGGTGGGCTAACATCATATTAACTTCCAGCATTACTGATGGAGGGCGCCACGAACTTGTACGTCATTTTCAGCCAGGTGTCCGGACACTTTTGATCACGTAGTGTATATACCGGGTGAGTTACCGAAAATTACCACCGCAGATACCCCTAAAACAAAATTTCGAATTGAAAATAGACTTTTAACAGACATGAGGGCTGTGGAGGGCTTATTAAAGTAGATGGTATAGGATAATTAAGAATCTGATATGATACATTCACATTACTTTCCCTACCTCTATCGTTTATAAGTGGGTAGACAAACTATTCTTACCAACGCTGATTTTTCTATCTACGATATTTTGATCCAAATAAATCTTTGTAGAAATAGCTACATTGTGCATTTTGTTATAGATACAAAGAGAACAGCGATAGTCAAATGTTTTAAGAACTGTATGCTGGCCTCAAAAGTCCATACTGTTTCCATGCAACCGCGAGAAACAACTGAATGTCGAAAGGACTTTAAAGAGTGACCAAGAATTGAACAACACCAATCATTAATAACGGATACCTCATAAATGGCTTATGCCATAAAAAAACTTATTTGAAATAAATTGCGTGTTTTAAACGGATCTACATTTATTGTATAGTACGTTTTCGACTATCGCTTAAGGTTACCAGTTATACAAGCTTATACAAGCTTCCAAATGAAGGGGACTTTAAAGGCTATTCCCAAAAAATTCAAGATACACATTTTATTTGTCATCTAAATACCTTTAATAGGATATTTCTTTAATATGTCTTAAATGAATGCTGTTCACAGACATACAGATATCACGGACCTTTTTCTAAAAATGTTTTTTTTTTATTCAGGAGCCTAAAACGTTTATTTCCGGAAACTCTCGGTATCGAATGTTTGGGTGGAATGCAATTCCTTTTCTACCTACTATTTACGTGGTAAAGAAAGTAAAAACGCAAGCAAATATGATTTTCAACATAAACTTGTATGTTTTAAAATGGAAACCCCGTATTAATTTTGACACAATTGATAACTTGGAAAACGGCATTAAGAATGGTGTTTGTTGCATCGCAATGTTTGAATTACATCCCGAGACATTTGTAGCGTTTTGCTCAGCTACTTCGTTGTGGATATCTTACCTGCGTCATTTTTGTGTAGTCTTCAAGACTCGAAATCGCCGACATCAGTCAGGAAGCACTTATGGACGTCGCATCTCAGGGTCAACTGTCGGCGAATCGGCCTGAAATTCCCTACTGTTGTTGTCAGGGTACGGTTGCGGGAGTGGTAACACCAGGGTATTGTCTTGAAAGAAACACTGTTTTCACTTTTCTCACTCTTTATGCTAGAAATCCTGCAAGATTCATTGGTATTCCCTAACAGGGAATAGCACTGTCTTCCCACTATTGTCTCTTGGAATACTAAAGTTTGCTTCGGCTAGTTATTCAATAACTGTGCAATCTATCACCGTTCCTTAGATTCGCGCGAACTTGAAGTAGTCACTTGACTAACATTAAATCATTTATGAGCTTGGTTATAATTATATCGAAGAATACCGTTAGCACATTATATAAGAATTTTATCTACATCACTTTATAGTTGCATAATTGCGCGGCAGTTAGCAAATTTCGTAATTTAGCGTCCTTGTCTGACCCGGAGTGCTACGTGTTACCTTAACGAAGAATCATGTCAAACTGTCCCAAATCCACGCTCGTGTTCACATATGTCAGTCACTGCTCGCATCCAAATACTTATCCTCTACGTTTATTGGTTCCTTGCTTGAAAATTGAGACAGAATGTACCCGAGGTAATTTTATTATGTGCTAAATTATTCTATGTTTAATCTAATATTTAAATGATATATGTTTACAATGTGAAAACCATGTAAATAATAATTTCTGTATCATGTTATATTTGTCGTGTACATAATGTTCCTGTTTCACTAGGTTTAGAACGTCTTGAACTCTGCAGTTAGGGTAGAAACGTGATGTTCACATGGTCAGCGAAAACGGGATCTTTTGTGTTAGAATAGAAGGGTAAAGTTTTATGACTCTGTTTGTTTCTGCTCCGGAAGTATGGAGCGAGGCAAATATAATATAACGGCAGTTTACCGTTGACTTTTAGGTTAAGCAGTTCATAATTGACGTTCAGTAGTAGACAGTACACAGTGGAAGACAGTTGAAGAGTTCGAAGTACACAGTAGTAGACAGCACACAGTAGTAGACAGTACACAGTGGAAGACAGTTGAAGTTATTAAGCAGTTCACAGTCAACAATTGGCGCGCAAAATGGTGATAGGTGAACAGGAACATTTATGTAGTGTTAGAGTGAGGAAGTAACAATAAATAGCCATAAACCAAACATTACAGTATGTAGTCAATTCTTCTATAAGCTCCCAGTACCACAACTGAGATCGACGAGCTTATCAAATATCATGATAGGCAGAGTCCATGCTAAAATCACCGCTGAGAACCAACTAGCCAGGGTAACAGCGAGAAAGACAACAAGACGAAGCCACGTCGGATAGAGAAAAAGGTACAGTGAATTTTAACATCAATTCTATCTCTACCACTATGCCGCGCTCGACTCCAACCCGAGCGGGCATCGAACCCGAGACTGCCACCAAAGGCGTAGTCGTCGAAACAATATGCAGGGGTAACGACGCAAAATTCAAAGCCTAACTGTAAGAAAAATCTGTTGCCTCATAGCGCCTGTTTACTCCTAAAACTTGCCTCATTCCCACGAAGTACAAAAGAAGGTTTCGAATTTTATGCCCCCACGCTCGGAAAACATAATGGACAGTCTGAAATGAAGCTACTTTTATTTTACCTAAATCTTGCAGTCTTTTTAGGCAATTACGCCTTTATTTATCTGACAATAATATTGAAACTTAAAACATATTTACAGCTTCAGAAGGGCTTTCGAGTGATGCAATTTTGAATCAGATTATTTTAGGATTATGGGAAATTATCAAATTACAAGTTAATTAATTATCAATAATTCTAAATTATAATTATTAGAGAGTTCCTTTTTGTGTATGCTTAATCAGGCGGAAATATCGCTACACATTGTAACGCGAATTGGAGTCTGAGATCCTCAGCCTGTGTTTGCGTTAAATACATTTTTGTTTATCGTTAGCGAATCCCGAAACGTTTGCTGCATTTAACTTTCTCCGAGTTTTAATTCCAATGCGTTTTAATTCGAAACGTTTACCGTCCATTGTTTTGTTTTTTGTGAACTCCTGGCTAGAATACACAGACTACCCTTATTAACAGTTTATTGCTTCTCAACACTACACACAAAATAACACCTGTGCGCTCTGAATTCATTTAACTGAAACCATTTCTCTACACGCATCTCTCTTGATTTGCATAGAATGGATATAAAAACAAAATCAGCTTTATTAGTGGTACAGTCCGTAACCGTTAGTGACAGATGCACGGGCAGTTTAGTTTAGGCGTTCCTAGTAACTGATAATTTGAGTTGACTGTTCGCACAATGTTTTTAAACTGCCCGACACCAGTTTACTGACTGGAAAAATTTCTTGCGCTAAAAACATGTATAATAAAAACATGTCTGCGTCTAGAAGTTTAGATGTCAAGTATGCAAATCACATTTGTAAAGTACAGTGCGTTCGTTACATTACCGGGCCGCGAATCGCGCGTATGTGGGACATTTAATGTGAAATCGAAAGGCAAAAACCCTGGCATTTTCGATACCGAGAATTCACCGGAAATACATGTTTTGAAACCCCCTGAATCCAAAAAAAATCATTTTTGGAAACATGTCCGTGTGTATGTGTGTCTGTGAACAGCATAACTCAGAAACGAACAGTCGGATAAACACCAAACTTGGTATTTAGGTTCAGTATCTTCCAGAGATGTGACACGAAGGTTTTGAAGAAAATTCCTCCACCCCAGATTACCCTTTACATGGAACATTTTTTTAAATTTTTAATTTTCTCAAAAATGGCTCTAACGATTTTGATTAAAATATCATATGTTTAAGATGTTTTCATGACAAATGAAATGTATACCTCGAAGTTTTTGGGAGTGTCTCCAAAAGTATTCTTTATTGTGAACGACTTTTGCATAACTGGTAAACCATAAGAGATAGACAAAATTTTACTACACAAAAAAATGTAGATCGCGTTACAATACACAATTTATGTCACATACTTTTTTGTTGTTGAGTGAACCATTTTGGAGATATTACTTGTTACTCCCTTAAATTTTCCAATACTTATACTTTTTCTCAAATTTGTTATTCATGTTTTTTGCCCTGGTAATGCAAAGAGAATGGAATGCGCCACATAGAAACCAGCTCTTAAAATATTTGACTATCGCTTAAAGCCTACCAGTTCCCCTTGCATCTACAAGAAAATTAGCAATAAGATTAACATTTCGATATCTCGATTAACATGAAGCATATGGAGAATAAGCGTTTGTAAAAATAGTTTGTACAAGAGTAGAGAAAGTCATGTGAGTATAACACAGCAGATTTTTTTTCTTATTTTAAGCGTCCCCTGGATTTTTATAAAACTAAAAATATTACTTTGAGAATAATCCGTAATGTCATTAAAAGAAGCCGGCAATGTTAGTGAAGTGTTTAAGTTAGTGTTCGTAGTTTTAATACAAAAAGTAAATAAACGCAGCAATTTACGTGGTTGTTGTACGATGATCATCACGCGCTCTGCAGCAAGACGACGCATTTGATGCAAGGAATGCACGTGATTCAGTAACCTGGCACAATACAAACTAGCACTTCGTCTTTATTTCAGCTTGCTTCAGTCTTTCCGTGCGCTAGCAAGGTTAATAGAAGTGTGGTGAGTTAAGCGCAGCTGATTATTAATTATAGTTTAGTTAGTGATATGTTCTTGTGAGTCCTTCCTCAAGGTAAGGAAATAAAAACGGAAAAAAAACTTTTATCAAGTTAAGCTATGTCCTAAGATAGCACAGCAGCTTCCTTGATCATTAATTTAAAACAAACATGCGAGAGCGACCATGAGCACGAAATGTAATTTACTTATTTAATTATTTTATACTAAACCTTATGAGAAACCAATACAGTAAAATATACGTTTGTGTTTAAATTACGGAATTTACTATATATAACAAAATTATTTTTCTTAACCTGAAACTACCTGCACTTCAAAAAGTCTAAAATTTCTTCACTTAAATAAAAATAAGAACATGTTTACTTATCAGTATGAAATTAAAGTTTAGGAAATCAAAATAAAGCTCGATTTAAATAATTAAATTTAAAGATTTGAGAGTTATAACAGCTTGAAGTTGAGAATATTTATTAGATACGATAAATCTGAACAATTTTAATTGCAAAACTATGATGTTCTGAATTTTAAGAGCATTAATAAAGCACTACATCGGGTTTGTCGCCAAATGCAAAAAGTTTCGTTTCGTTTAAAAAATGCAAGTTCAATCTTCATCTTTCGGAGATTTAAAATGGAATGTCTCATGTATGCTCCGCGCACTGTCTATTAATGTAAGAACAGACGAAACAGAAGCGTAAGGTTTTGCATCCATGTTATTTAATGGAAATATTTACATAGAATCACGTAGCGCAAGAGTTTGTGAACTCCAAAGTTTATGCTTGTGTTGCGTGCATAGAGGAAGAATTCCAGCATTGCCTGCTACTCAACAGCAGACGATCGCGATGCGAGTTTTTACGCTGTCTAATGTACAGACATACATGCTGCTTGCCACATAAAATGTTGTGGGTTACAGAAGTCTCCTTGCTGAATCCTACTTTGATTTAATGGATGAATCCACCATCTGCGCCTACATTTCTTGGTTCTCACAAATCGCAACGCTCAAAGGGATAATGCACATTGCATTAATACGAGGGGCACTATTTTGAGCCTAATAATTAAAACAAAGTAATTTCTGATTGAAAACTGCTTTACTGTTTTTCGAAATATTCTCCTTTATGATCAATACACTTTTGCATCCGTGTGAACCATTTGTTAAAGCATTTATACCAGTCTTCTTGAGACACCTCCAAAACATGGTTTTTGAAGGCATCAACGGCTTCTTCCGCCAACGAAAATCGTTGTCCACGCAATTTATTCTTGATGTTCGGGAACAAAAAGAAGTCATTGGGTGCCAAATCAGGACTGTATGGCAGATGAACCATTAATTTGATTTTTTGAGCCTTCAAATACACTATTATTAGACGAGATGTGTGTGCGCTCGCATTTTTTGGTGAAGAACGATCCTACGGTTCTTGTTGGTTTTCCTTACTTCACCGAACACTTCCGGCAAACAAATAGTTGTGTACCATTCGGCAGTGACCGTTTTACGTTCCTCTAAAGGCACTGTTGCCATATGGCCAGTTTTGCTGAAAAAGCGTGCGACCATTTGCTTCGAAGTGCTTCGAGTGCGTACAACTTTTGTTGGATTTGCTTCATCTTGAAACACCCATACAGTCGACTACTGTTTACGTTCCGGCTCATACGCATAGATCCATGATTCGTCACCTGTTACAATCTTATGTACGTCTTTTGAGGCGCCGCCATTGTATTTCTTGAGCACTTTTGTACACCAATCGACACGAGCATCTTTTTGAGATTGCATTAAATTATGTGGGATCCAACGAGAGCAAACCTTTTTCATGTCTAAATAATCATGCAGTATTTTATATATGCTGGTGGAACTAATGCCTAGGCTTGCCTCAATCTCACAATATGTCGCATGACGATCTTTCATTATTAGTTTTTGCACAGCATCAATGTTTTCTGGCACAACAACTGATTTTGGACGACCTTCACGAACTTCATCATTGAGCGAACGGCGGCCACGATTAAATTCGTTATACCAGCGTTTCACAGTGGCAAAGAATGGAGCGTCGTCGCCAAATGTGGAAGTTAGTTGATTGATGCACTCTTGTCTTGATAATCCACGTCAAAGGTCGTAATAAATCATTGTACGAACATTTTCGCGAGTTAATCCCATGTTTTTGTTGACACACAATTTTCAAGTTAGTGTAAACAAAACAAATTACGCTCTATTGACAAAATGTTTGAAGTGGATTATGGTAAAAAAGTCAAACTTTCCATTGGAAACGTCAGATGGCACCTACAACATTCAGGGTTGCAGGGCTCAAAATATAAATAGTACACCTCGTATAACTTGTGCAGCTGTATCATTACATATATAACTTGCTGCAGTTTCGATACTTTTACAATAACTATTTTCAATATTTTGGCCGAAAAAATCGTGACGTGACTAGCTCAAACTTCTTTAGGCGCGGTAGGACAAACTGGCCTGGCTCAACAAAAAGTGAAACGGATGAGTTGGCCTGATCGACAGACACCAACCGGCAGTTGGGAAGAAAGGGAGGGAGAATCATTTCTCCTCTGTCCGTCGCATAGGCATTTTACATGCATGCGCCGCGACTATCGTTTCAATACGTAGCATAAATATAAATGTACATCAAGCCGATGCACTGGGCTTACTGAGAACAGGAATTGGTGACATTTGTACAGCCAAATGTCAATTTGAAAATGGTCAGTTGATTATGATGGTTGCCATCCACATATCAAACAATGCAAGAGTTAATGATACTACTGAACTCATTCATAAATTGTCGCGGTTCTCGTAGTCTTGTGTTATCTTATTTGTTGGGCGCTTTTTGTTTTATTATTTTTTTAAATTTGGGTTCTTTGACCTCCGGCTAGCTATTACAACTCAATCGAGCACGTGTCTCTAAGCAGGGTGTGTAAACGGAAAGGATTTGTTACTAAAAGACAACACTGATAGAAAAATCTGAATCTAGATCTTTATTGCCGTCACGCTTAATTAATAATTGATATATATATATATATATATATATATATATATATATATATATATATATAATCTTTATACACGCCTGACCGAAAGGGTGATATTTCCGAATGTAACTACAGTCGTTTTAGTTGCCGCGCACCAATTATTTCGCGTACTTTACATTTTTGTAACTAACTCTGCGACGTGCACCTCGTGAGAGATTCTTCAGAACTGTGCAACACTTGCTTATGGCTCGAGAATGTATACTCCTTCACCTCGAATTGCCTAAACATCATAATATAGCTCCTATTGGTTACCAAATAGCGCCCACTTTAGCGTCTGTTTTGGTCAGCCAATCACTACTGGTAACATATATGTTCCAGGGAAGATATTGCCTCCATTTCTAAAAAATGCACGCTACCCTGAAGTCATTTGTTTAGGCCGTGCAAACTTATTTCTTAACAATACTTAAGGCTAACAAACATCTAAAATCCTGTACATACAATAATATTAATTTACACTACAATCACTCTGGCATTCAGAGTATGTTATGATATAAAATATTGCCTCAAAATTCTTGTTGACCTGCTCTATTGAAGGTGCAACATTGTTGGAAAAAGATCTGGACAAAATACCAATGATTATGAGTGGTGATTTCAACATCAGCATCAACTCAAACGAAGCTCAACCATTGATACTCAATCGCATTTGGATGAAAAATCGAAGTTAAAAATTGAACACCGACAAAGCTCAGTCGACAACCAGATCGGACACTACCATCGACACAGTATTCTCTCGTTATTTAGAAAATTTACAGTCTAAATTGATTGAATCATACTTCAGCTATCATAGATCCATAATTTCTTTCTTAGAATATGAATTAAAGCAAATTGATAAATAAAAGAAATATTTCATTTTATTAATAGAGATATTCTTCAATCAAATTCCACATAACTATTTCCTAATCCTGAAATAATAAAATCATCCTCAAATGCTGGAATCTAAAATGTATCGCTTTTAAAGCGCGAGTGTCTCACGCATTCCTTTTTTCTTTCTCTACTAATAAGTAGGGGAAGTATTGCATTCCACCAAAAATTCGCTACCGAGATTTCACCGAAATAGATGTTTTTAGACCCCCTGAATACAAAAACAGAAAAGCATCTTTAGAAAAATGTCCGTGTGTGTGTGTGTGTGTGTGTGTGTGTGTGTGTGCGCGCGCGCGCGCGACAGTGAACAGCATAACTCAAAAAACACAAAAATAAATACCGAACTTGGTATTTAGATTCAGTGTCTTTCAAAGATGCGACACGACGATTTTCAAGAAAATCCCCCAACTGCAGACTATCCTTTACATGAAAAAGTTTTCGAAAATTTTGATTTTCTCAAAAACGGCTCTAGCGATTTTGATTAAAATATCCTATGTTTAAAATATTTTCATGGCAAATGAAATGTATATCATGAATTTTCTGGGAATGTCCCTAAAAGTCCTCTTCATTCTGAATGACTTTTGCATAACTGGAAACTTTATATATAGACAAAATTTTACTACACAAAAAATGTAGATTTCATTAAAACAAAATCATGTCATATACTATTTTTTCTTTATTTTTTTGAGTGAACCATTTCCGATATATTCCTTGTCATTTGTTTGAATTTTCCAATACTTATACTTTTTCACAAATGGGAATTTGTTATTCGTTTTTTGTGTCCTGGACATGTAAAGAGAACGGAATGCTCCACTAGCAACCAGCTCTTAAAAGATTTGACTATCGCTTAAAGCCTTCCATATTCCTCTTGGACCTATAAGAAAATTAACAATAAGATTTGTTTCTGCAAATGTTTATCTCGATTAATGTAAAGTAGATGGAGAATAAGCTTTTCTAAAAATAGGTTGAAAAAGAGTAGAGAAAGCCATGTGAGTGTAACACAGTTTCTTTTTTTTTCCATTTTATTTAGTATATAATATTGAGTGGAATTCCTTATTTGATATCGTTGGTTATATTTTTACTTTCTCTACTACGTATAGTAAGTAGAGGAAGTATTGTATTCCACCCAAAAATTCGATACCGAGATTTC
The DNA here is from genome assembly GCA_030765065.1 of Deroplatys truncata. NCBI lineage: Eukaryota > Metazoa > Arthropoda > Insecta > Mantodea > Mantidae > Deroplatys > Deroplatys truncata. Next base: position 64,426,993 of record CM060984.1, on the reverse strand, counting down.
ACCGGAAATATATGTTTTGAGAGCCCCTGAATCCAAAAAAAAGCATTTTTGGAGACGTCCGTGTGTGTGTGTCTGTGTGTCTGTGAACAGCATAACTCAGGAACGAACAGTCGGATAAACACCAAACTTGGTATTTAGGTTTAGTATCTTCCAGAGATGCGACACGAAGGTTTTCAAGAAAATCCCCCCACCTCAGACTACCCTTTACATGGAACATTTTTCGAAAATTTTAATTTTCTCAAAAATGGCTCGAACGATTTTGATTAAAATATCATATGTTTAAGATACTGTCATGAGAAATGAAATGTATATCTCGAATTTTCTGGGAATGTCTCCAAAAGTATTCTTCATTGTGAACGACTTTTGCATAACTGGTAAACCATAAGGGATAGACAAAAGTTTACGACACAAAAAATGTAGATCGCGTTAAAATACACAATTTATGTCATATACGTTTTTTTTGTTGAGTGAACAGTTTTCGAGATATTGCTTGTTATTCCCTTAAATTTTCCAATACTTATACTTTTTCTAAAATTCGTTATTCATTTTTTTATGTCCTGAACATGCAAAAAGAATGGATTGCGCCACATAGCAACCAGCGCTTAAAATACTTGACTATCGCTTAAAACCTACCATATTCCCCTTGCATCTACAAGAAAATTAGCAATAAGATTGACATATTGATATCTCGATTAACATGAAGTAATGGAGAATAAGCATTTGTACAAGAGTAGAGAAAGTCATGTGAGTGTAACATCGGATTTTTAAATTTGAAACTTGCGGTACGTTCGCAAGATTTCCGCAATTAATTTAAGGTCTAGAAGCCCGTACTAACGCCTACCGCTGCATTCTGAATGGTCTTCCATCACGCCTACGCTTATGCTGCGCTATGTTCGCGCTCCGTCTTCGTTGTGAATGGGCACTATCAGCGGGGGATTTTCCGTTCTAGAACTGAGCGTTACTTACTCACAAGAGGTAGTAACAACTTATTATAAGTGGTGGTGAAAGGTGGTGTCCATATGCATGAAGATATTCCTGGCATCTTCGAATGAAATTTCTGCTCTCAAATGCTTTATCATTACGAGTTTGTAATTCATATACTAGTCATTCTGTGGGGTTTCAATTTTTAAAGTTTAGCAGCTGTATGAACAGAGGCCTTTGAAACCCACTTGCAGTGTAACACGTCTTAGACACTCCTTTGAAGAGCGTTTGAAAGATGCACAAATTTCGTCAATTTTTTCCTCCGTTAGCACAATTCCTTTTCGCGTCTTGGTTTTGGCATTTATCGAACCCTTTGTCTTAAACTTATTAAACAGACATCCAACATTTCCTCTGCCTGGATGTGGAATACAAGGAAATTTCTCCCGAAATTGTCTACACTCCTATCTACATGATTCGGTTTTTACGCATGTGTCTCACATAAAAACTCTTTGTTCTGTAGGTACCAACTTCAGTGGACTAATAATATTTCTTGATTAAAGCTTCACTTTATAGAATGAACAAACACTAGCCTTTACAGCTCGAACTGAAGGTAGCAACTTACACAGTATAACACAGCTGATAAACGTAACCTTAAGCGGCCGTTCACCGCTAGTGCGCTAGCGAAAATATGCCGGGTTACTGTATTGAAAGCGAACTACGCATATACGCGATCTGTGGCCCGGATATAAATCGAACGCATAGTATGTGGTATAGGTTATTTATCAATCTGGTCATCAATCTGGTATAGGTTATTTATCCCTTTTAACAACCCTTGGAACTATTTTCACGAAGGCACTAATAGCAATATACAGTTTCCTTAAGCAAAGTATTATTTATGAGAAGTACATACCCACAAAATGTAAGCAAAAGCAATAAAATTTATTTTTATAGAAATAGTTATGTGAAGTGTTTAATACCAACCACAAAACAAATCTGATGTGTTACACTCACATGACTTTCTCTACTCTTGTACAATCTATTTTTACAAACTCTTATTATCCATCTATTTCATATTAATCGAGATAAACATTTGCAGAAACGATCTTTTAACATGCAAAGAGAATTACATTTTACACATAGCGACCAGTTCTAAAAATATTTGACTATCGCTTAAGGACTACTATGTTCCCTTTGTTTTGTATTTGCAAGGGCAATATAGAAATACAGTAGCCTTTAAGCATAGACATATCTCTTAATAGCTGGTTGCTATGTGCAGCACCATTCTCTTTGCCACAGATCAATACTCTTTGTATATCCAAAACAAACAAATAAATAACGAATTCCCATTTGAGAAAATAAGTATTGAAAAATTTAAGGGAATAACAAGCAATGTCTCGAAAATGGTTTACTCAACACAAAAAAGTATAGGATATAAATTGTGTATTTTACCGCGATTCACATTTTTTGTGTCGTAAAATTCTGTCTATTTCTTATGGTTTAACAGTTATGCAAAAGTCGTTCACAATGAAGAATGCTTTTGGAGACATTCTCAGAAAATTCAAGATATACATTTTATTTGTCATGAAAATGTCTTAAAAAATGATATATTAAACAAAATAGTTAGAGCCATTTTTGAGAAAATTAAAATTTTCGAAAAATGTTCCATGTAAAGGGTAGTCTGGGGTGGGGGGATTTTCTGGAAAACTTCGTGTCGAATCTCTGGAAGATACTGAACCTAAATGCCAAGTTTGGTGTTTATCTGACTGTTCGTTTCTGAGTTATGCTGTTCACAGACACACACACTCACGGACATGTTTCCAAAAATACTTTTTTTGGATTTAGGGGGTGTCAAAACATATATTTCCGGTGAAATCGTGGTATCGAATTTTTGGGTGGAATACAATACTTCCCCAAGCAACGGTGGGTAGAGCCGCTAGTAACGGTGCAAGTATAATCAGTACTAATCCCATTTGAAGCAAAAGTTGAAATACAATCACCGTAGTTTGAACGTCATTGTGAAAGCCTACTGTCGTGGTTTTTCAGCACAAACGCACACTACCAGCCACAATACCCTACCCTTACTGACTGATATCAACATTTCTCTGTGTTAGTTCTAAGAGAGGAAATGTGGTGTATTACCCTATCTGTACTTCTCAGTGTTCTGCTAGCCGTTTATAAACTACATCAGTATCTGCTGCCCGACTTTGTGCGGTAACTTTTTAAACTCTGATGACGAATTAATTGTTACTTATTAAATTATTTTACAATAACCTAGAAGATTTTTATGATTAACTTTTCCCTTTACCTCTTATAATTGTAATTTCTACAGACCCGGCTATTGCTAATATAAAATCGCCTGGTATCCATGCAAAAGGATGTGAAACTTCGGCAAAATGTCTGAATTCCTCAACCTATCTCCGATTAGGATTAGGATTCTAAACCGAGGAGACTCAGCACTTCAACCTAAGCAGATCTTTTGTGTCTATGCCCAGGACGGGAGCTCTCGGGAGGGAGGGTTGAATATGAGAAGAGGCCAGGCCCCTACCATTTCCTTCTTAAACTCCCCGGATGGGCACTGGAGTAGACTGATCCTCCCTCCTGGGCTTACACCTCCCTTGGGGAGCCAATCCGGGGGACGAGGGTTTCCACAGAGCATCCGTCTTCCCTGCCATACACCTCCCGAGACCTCACGCCGACACCTGTAACCCTGAAAGAAACCAAGCGGATGAATGATGGAGGGACAGGAAATTTGGGGCAGTTAGTGATTCTTTCCAACATTCGCCTAGAGAACCAGGGAATCCCCGAAAAGAACCCATAGGTCAAGAAGATCGGCCGGAGGGATCGAACCCACGACCTCCCAAATGGGGGCCACAGACGTTCTCAGTCTTCCCGCTGGTAACCTGTCTCCGATATCTTCCAATGGAGGATTCTGGAAATTATGCAAAGCCTATAAGCACCCTCTCGTTGTAACCGAGCGAGATGCATCGCGGTAACGTGCGCGACTCGCATTCGGGAGATCCCGGGTTCGATCTCCGGCTGCTGCTCACAATGACTCATGGGTTTTTAATGGTTTCCCTGGTTCATCAGACTACTCCAGCAGGCGAATGCTGGAGTAGTTCATCTTCTACTAAGACTCTCCTGTCCCATTATTTCCTGTACCCATCGTCTTCCTTTTCATCTGTTTCAGCGTCGTAGGTCAAGGCAACGGTATTTGGCGGATTTTGGCTGGACGGTGACTGTGTGCTCTGTGGAACCCGCCTCTGGGTACTTTCGGGCAGAAGCTCATTCGGGGGACCCTGGGAGTCTCGGGGCCCAATAGAGTGCACTCAGGCGGCGTTGGAGGTGTTCAATCTGGAAACATTTATAATCCGTCTGTGCTTGCGCCCGTCGTCATCCGGATCTGGTCGCCCTTCGCGTTTCTCTCAGCTGACCTGCTTGCAGTGCTCTGCCCTGCTTTCGGAGTGTCCCTCCGTTTGTCCTAGCATTACCTTTACCTTACCCTCTCGCTGTGGAAAAATCATCGTTCGGAACGTTCGAATAGCTTTTAAATAATTACAGTAGGCGAAATTTTAAAGCTTTATACCTTCTTTTTGGTCCCGTAGTTATTTAATAACATAAAAACTACACAGTTTCCACATAATATAGAAAATCGAAACATATGTGAAGCTGGTGAATATGTATATTCCACACTCTCAGGCCACCAAGTTAACCTCTTCGGGAAAGACAATCTGCGACCAACGGGAAAAATGATCTCAATTCTTAATTTAAAAATGTCGGTTTAGTAATGTTATCACTTTTCTCTGTTTGGATAATTATCTAGCATACCCTGTTAACGAAGTTGATTACTACAGAAGTATATTGCTTGGAATTGAATATTCTGTTGTCTTATTTTACTTGCATATTGTTTGAAGTAACAACGAATATTTTCTACTCCGTGGCATTTTCAACTAAAACTACAGACCTTCGCGCGTTTTTTGTTTGTTTTTTTTATCTCCAATGTGTTTGTATTCAAGCACATTCCTTTTTATTCGTTTAGTTATTTATGAAATGAAATTAGACAGTGTTTTGCAGTCCTATATCTGTAAGAAAGACTTGGACTTTTAATGGTGAAAGAACTATCAAAATCGTTTATTGGTTTTTAAGATTACCCTACATAAAAATACACACAAATTTTTTCTCTTTATTATATTAATATAGATATAGATAATTTAAGCAAGTACAGAGGCAGAAGCAATGTAATAATTAATTTTTACTTCCTCTACCATGTACATAGTATGCATTCCACACAAAAATTCGAGTTTTCCTCCGTGGTGTAGTGGGTACCATGCTAACCTCTAGTTCCCGAGGTCGCGGTTTCAAACCCGAGAGAAGGCGATGCATTTTTTCGATTACCGTAAAAATCATTACCATGGCTTCTTTTGGAAGGGAATTAAGTCTGGTCCTGTGTCGAAGACTTACGGCACGTAAAAGGATCTCAAGCCTGATAAAGAGGCCTCTGAGAAAAATAACAAATAAATAAATAAATAAAAAGTTTGATATCGATATTTCACCGTAAATGCATGCTATGAAGCACAGTGGATCTAAAAAAAGCATCTTTAGAAATAAAAAATCCATTTTGTTTGTGCGTTTGTGTGTGTCCATGAGCAACACAACTAAAAACGAAATGCCCGATAAATACAAACTTGGTTATCTTCCAAAGTTGCGAAATGCCGGGAAGTACCTTTACAGGGACAATTTTTCGTTATTTTTAATTTGTTCAAAACTTAATGTTATGGAAAAAACGTTTCAAAATCTCTTTTTTTCTTTCTCCTTCTTTACAACAGGGTTGCCACTATAGGGGGACCCATTCCCCTGATTTTGTTGTTCGATTTGCTTATCGTCCAAGGAAATTCTATTTTATTTGCACTGAGTAGCCGTAAAGTCCGACCACTCCCAGCACATGAAGTTGGAGGAAGAAAGTAGAAAAAAATGGCATGATTGATCTACAACGATTAAGTTATCTTTCATTCCTATTTTGTTTCATAATTCTTTGTGTTAGGTTGAACGCAGTTAATTCTTGTAGAATATTCTTTCTTTGCTGATCTACTACAAGCATATAACTAATAACACTCCAGAGAAGTTAATGTATTTTGAATGTTTCAGAAGATCTCACATGATGTTGATTTAATTTTGATATGCATTTTGCATGTTACTGCTGTTCCAAAACGTTTATGTGCTGCTGATTAAAGTTAGCGTTTCAGTTGACAAATGAAACAGGTCGAGGGACAGGATGCATATAGGGAGAGAGGGAGAGAGAGAGTTGCACATCCTTCTCTTCCCAGGGAAGGAAACAGAGTGGGGAAATTCGGTGTAAGTAAAAAGTAAGTCCTGTGTCCTAAAACCGGGCTTTGTGTTGGGGAAAAGCTGACTGGAAGGGGTTGAATATCGGGGTAAGTTCAACGCCCTTTCCTGGAGTCGCCTTCTTCTCTACCGCCTGCCATCTTTGTCTCTTCATCTCCTTCTAGCAGCACTTCACATCGATCCAAAGCCATGGCGATTGTGAGACCAAAACACACACACACACACACACACACACAAACACGTGCGAAGTGCTGCATTGGTCATAAATCGCAGGAAAACTAAAAAACAGGATTGCGACCAACAGTAGCAACAAAGAACGACGAGAGAAAAAAACAAATCTTGAATGAAACGGAATGATCATTAGGATCATTATTTAACTGTGGCTTAGACATGAGCTAATTTAGAGGACGTGTGAGATAGTATAAAAGCATATAAATCTACACTTAAATCCAATTTGTATTTTCACTACAATAGTTCAGCAACTTAATAAAAAACCCTTGGGAGGGGTGTCTCACCTGGTCATGTATTTCCCCTCTGTAACTGCTTGGGCGGGCATGCTCTCCTACTCTACCTCCGAGTCGCTGCTGAAGCACCACACGTCATAATTTAGCATAGCCCTTGTTTTATTTGTCTGACAAAGTCGTTTATCACTTAATCTCACCACTGTTGTACCTATCCAACTGCAGAGGCAGGACTAAAGACACAAAAATTCTGATTCCTGTGACAGGCCACGCAAAGCAAGGTGTGAAAACAAATGTTTGCATATAAGTAGCGATAGCATTTCACATACATATGGTATTATCATGGGATATCTTCCAAAAGTTAATTCACACTTTTTAGGGTATTTTATAGCCTTCACCCCATCTATCAATTCAAGGAAGAAAGTTCTTCTTGATTGATTTTCATAATACAAATTATTTCAATTGGAGTTTTACAAAGTAAACTAGCGACTTTAATTTTTTACAGGGAGGCCGATCACAGATCAACACCATCTCGAAACTATGCTCCTTAACATACCTCTTACAGAACTGGAATAAGGATTTTAGTTTTTGAGTTATATGATGTAAACAATCTACAGTATAAAGTTAATGTGTTCACAACAGTGGCATGACACTTGTTTCCCGCGTATCAGCCCATTTTCTCTTTAAGACACGTCATTGGATAACTCAAAAGCTAAAGGCAAAGGACAGGTAGAGTGGGGGCGATTTATCCCTCCTGAATACTCGCGCATTCCGTAGACCGAGGAATTTTACTAAGTTATACTATAGGATAGCAAGCAGGGGAAGTATTGTATGCCACCCAAAAATTTGATGCCTAGATTTCATCGGAAATATATGTTTTGAAGCCCCCTGAACAAAAAACGGCGTTTTCAGAAAACGTTGTCTGTGTCTGTTGTGTCTGTAAACAACATAACTCATAAGGGGAAGTCGGTTACATTCCAAACTTGTATTTAAGTTCAATATAGTTTAAGCATATGACACGAAAAAAACTACCCTTCACATAGAAAAACTTTCCCTATTTTTGAATTTCTCAAAAAAGTCTCTTGACGATTTTGAAAAAAATGTCATATATTTAAGACATGTACATGACAAAATAAAATGTATATTTGAATTTTCTGGGAATATCCTGCGAAATCCTCTTCATTCTGAATTTGTAAACTTAATTCACAACAACTGTAGATGTCGTTAAGGCACAAAATGTGTTGTATCATTAACCATTTCCGACATATTCTTTGTTGTTGGTTTGAGCTTTCAAATAATTTTATCAAGTAATAAGTCGCAATTCGCAGCAAAGAACTTGGAACTTCAAAGCCATCATACAGCGACATGCTTTTTAAAAATCTGATTATCGTTTTATCCAAGTCTATACTTTTTATACCTACAACGAAATGTGTAAACGTGTAATGAATATTTATCTGTATTAATAAGAAGTAGATAGTAGAATAAGGACTAACTCTGTAGTCTAGTGGTCAGCATACTAACTTTCAGAGGTCCCGGGCTCGATTCCTTGCTAGAGGTGAGAATTTTTCTTTAGCCTGGATTATTCTTCTATAGAGTCTCGAAGTATGAATGAGAGGGTGAATATGTGTGTGTGTGTGTGTGTGCGTGTGTGTGTGTGTGTGTGTGTGTGTGTGAAGTTAATGTACGAGGTCAATCCGAAAGTAATATCTCCCATTTTTTTTTACTTTCTCTACTACGTATAGTAAGTATAGTATTGTATTCCACCCAAAAATTCGATACCTAGATTTCACCGGAAATACATGTTTTGAGACCCTCTGAATTCAAAAAGAGCATTTTTGGAAACATCGTCGTGTGTGCGTCTGTGAACATTATAACTCAGAAACGAACAGTCGGATAAACACCAAACTTGGTATTTAGGTTCAGTTTCTTCCAGAGATGCGACACGAAGGTTTTCAAGAAAATCCCCCACCCCAGATTACCCTTTATATAGAACATTTTTCGAAAATTTTAATTTTCTCAAAATTGACTAACGATTTTGATTAAAATATCATATGTTTAAGATATTTTCGTGACAAATGAAATGTATATCTCGAATTTTCTTTACTGCACAAAAAATGTAGATCGCGTTAAAATACACAATTTATGTCATATACATTTGTTTTGTTGAATGAACCATTTTCGAGATATTGCTTGTTATTCCCTTAAATTTTCCATTACTTATACTTTTTCTCAAATTCGTTATTCATTTTTTTTGTCCTGGTAATGCAAAGAGAATGGAATACTCCACATAGCAGCCAGCTCTTAAAATATTTGACTATCGCTTAAAGCCTAGCAATTTCCCTTGCATCTACAAGATTAACGTGAAGCATATGGAGAATAAGCGTTTGTAAAAATAGTTTGTACAAGAGTAGAGAAAGTCATGTGAGTGTAACACATCAGATTTTTTTTTGTATTGCCCTTGAGTGTGCAAAGCAGATCGTGTTGGTGTAGTATTAATTGTTGAACTTTCCTGTCCTGTTAGCTTCGTTGTCCTGCATCAGAGAGCAGCAGCAGGGGAGCGTATCAAAATGGCTTCTGACATCGAGGTGTGTACAAAACAGAAATGTGTGATTGAATTCCTTACCGTTGAACAAATTGCGCCAAATGAAATCTACCGACGCTTGCTAAAGGTGTATGGAGACGATATAGCAGATATGAGTAATTTGAGGCGGTTGATACAGCGTTTCAAAAGTCGTGAAAAGGATGTGCAGGACAAGTCACGCCCCGGTCCACCCTGCTCGGCTGTCACAGTAAATAATTAACAGGACCAGGAATTGTGAGCAGAGCTGAATGTCGGCTATGATGCCTTAGACAAGATGTTACGCAACCTTAATTATCGCAAAGTGTATGCGAGATGGGCCCCGTGGATATTTTCACAAGACCAAAAACCTCATGGAATGGCAATTTGTCGGGACTTGCTGGACCAATATGAGGCTGAAGGTGACAATTTTCTGAACTCCATCATCGGCGGAGAGCCAGAATCCATGGAGTGGCGACATCCAACTTCTCCAACAAAGGAGAAGTTCAATACACAGCCATCCACAGCTAACCAAGACAGTGGTTCACATTTTTACGAGCATGGCATGCAGACCCTTGTTCATCGTTGGCAAAAGTGCGTAACGAATGGTAGTGATTATTGTGGAAAAATTACAGTATGTAGCTGAAATGTTGCTCTATTTAACTGTGTAATTGTACTTTCTGTATGTGTTGTATTTTCCATGAAAATAAATACGAGGCATACTTTCCGAATGATGTAATAATAATGGAATTAATTGTTCTTTCACACAAGCCGTGTGTTGGACAGGGCTGGAAAGGTAGAATCAGACGACTGAAAAATCTGATGTGTTACACTCACATGACTTTCTCTACTCTTGTACAATCTATTTTTACAAACGCCTATTCTCCATATGCTTCATGTTAATCGAGATATCGAGATGTCAATCTTATTGCTAATTTTCTTGTAGATGCAAGGGGAATATGGTAGCTTTTAAGCGATGGTCAAATATTTTAACGCTGGTTGCTATGCGGCGAATTCCATTCTCTTTGCAAGTCCAGGACATAAAAAAATGAATAACGAATTTGAGAAAAAGTATAAGTATTGGAAAATTTAAGGGAATAACAAGCAATATCTCGAAAACGGTTCACTCAACAAAAGAAATGTATATAACATAAGTTGTGTATTTTAACGAGATCAACATTTTTTGTGTAGTAAAATTTTGTCTATCTCTTATGGTTTACCAGTTATGCAAAAGTCGTTCACAATGAAGAATACTTTTGGAGACATTCCCAGAAAATTCGAGATATACATTTCATTTCTCATGGCATTATCTTAAACATATGATATTTTAAACAAAATCGTTAGAGCCATTTTTGAGAAAATTAAAATTTTCGAAAAATGTTCCATGTAAAGGGTAGTCTGGGGTGGGGGGATTTTCTTGAAAACCTTCGTGTCGCATCTCTGGAAGATACTGAACCTAAATACCAAGTTTGGTGCTTATCCAACTGTTCGTTTATGAGTTATGCTGTTCACAGACACACACACAGACACACACACACACAGACACACAGACACACACACGGACATGTTTCCAAAAATGCTTTTTTTGGATTCAGGCGGTCTCAAAACGTGTATTTCCGGTGAAATCTCGGTATCGAATTTTTGGGTGGAATGCAATACTTCCCCTACTTACTATACGTAGTAGAGAAAGTAAAAATTCAATGCCATAGCCGGGATTTAAAGCACAGATTCTAACTTTCCAACCCTGTCCAACACACTGCTTGTGTGAAATAACAATTAATTCCATTAATTGACCTAATGGTGGTTGTAACTATAAAGCCCGGGATTTAAAGTACCTACTATGATTGTATCGCCATTGGGTATGGCATCTCAATACAATTTGAGATCTCCTTGTGGTTTACTGGAAATATGCGACACAGCTGGGGGAATTTAAAGTCGTGTCGGCATGTTGCCATGGTAGCTCAGTGGTTAGAGCAACCGGACGGAGACCGGGAGATCCGTTGTTCAAATCCCGGCTATAGCATTGAATTTTTCAGTCGTCCGATGTAATAATAACCAAAACTAATACCTACCTAAGAAAAAACACTAGCGCGTCAACATCATTGTCCATGAGCAATTGTTGAAAAGACAAAAAGCCATATAAATGGAAAACAAAAGAAGAATAGAGCTTTTTAAAGAATGGTTTGTAGAAGACTGAGTAGAGAAAAGCATGTGAATGCAATACTCGTGAAGTTTTCTCATTGCTATTCTTTAAATCTGTATACACGTAAGTGAGTTTCAAAGCACACAAAACATTTTCATAACTCTTCAAAATATAATACAGGGGGTTATCTCCTAAAGCACAAACACTCCTTCTGCAGTGAGAGTGCTTCAGAAAATGTGGTGCGAGAAACGAAGTGCTTCATAACAATTGCAGTTATTTCCATATGAAAACTGAAAGAAGCGTGGCCTACAACAGAATTTTATAAACCACCAACCGGCGATGAAGAATGCTTCCCAGACTATCCCAACTTGAGAAGCTATAAATAGACGTCCCTCTTTAAAAGCCACATTTCACCCGGAAGGCCTCAAAACAGAAAGTTTCGTGTGCTCACTAACCACAGCCTGAAAATAACAGCTGTCAAAATGCAGCTCTGGGAGTATTTAGAAACAGAGATAACAAAAACTTCTGATATTATACAGAAAATTGTCAGTTTTGACGGTTATGTAGTTTGACTTTTAGATAAGTGCATTGCTTTGATGTCTTCGGGCAAATATTTCAACAACAGACAATTATTGTGTTTTTGTTCTTGTTCTGAACTGAAATGTTGACTGGTATTAAATCAAAGATACTATAGTGGTTTCACTCTGACCAGCCCAGTCAAGGTCATGCATGATAATCCCCACTCTCCCTCTATATAGGTTGAACTCCACCGACAAATTTTCAGACGTTGTTCAAGGATTTTAAGATTTTAATGATTAAGGTTTTGGTATTTTGTTTTATATGTTATATTATTATATTCTTTATTTTTTATATTTTATTTATTTTTTGTTAAATTAATTTTAATTTATTTTATACATTTATATACCATTTTTACTTATTTACTTTAGCTACTTAATTTAGAATTAGTTATAAGTTCTATATATATATATATATATATATATATATATATATATATATAAACTATTGTGTTATAAAATGATTTAGCTAAAAGTAAATAAATTATAAAAATCTGCAATATACGCCATGGTTTAAGGAATTGGATACCAGGGTTAAGTATAATTTATTTTTATTTATTTATTTATTTATTTATTTAGTATGTTCCAAGAATACCCTCCTAGTATTTTGGTATAAGGGACCCACCGTCTCCGGCGACTCTTCACAGAGCCTACGACTGATTGCCGGGATATAAGTCCGAACCTTGGGGGGGAGCGTTCAACCTTGTGTGGGGCAGGGTTCCCGGCCTGCCTTCTAACTGCCAGGGCATCCCAATATGAAAACTGTAACGACATTGTCATTGCTGTGTCGTTACTTCTGGTTCCGGCCGTCCGGTGTCTCTCTTCAGCACATTCCTCCCTATCGTGGGCGTCGGTACAATAACCCCATTTCCTGGATCGGTGCTTAATCCCCTCCGCTTCACAATCCAATCTTCCCCTTCAGCATAACTATTGCGCCACTGGCTTTTCTATACCCAGAGGTGCTAAATAGTGTGGAAAGGACTATTGCGTAGGAGTTAGGAATTGGAAGTAATCACCGCCGCATATGTTAATAATTTATTATAAAGTGTTGCATTTGTTAACAATTGCATCATCAGCTTGCTTTAACATTTTAAAGGTTTTCGGATGTACCAAAAACATAATATACCCTTTCACAATTTAAGTTGCCCGACAAATCGAGAATATCTCTGAAACAGCGACTAATACAATGCAATGTTACACGAAGTGAAAAACATAAATACTTCTTCCGTAAATGTGAATTTAGAAATACTAAGAATAAAAAGGTTAAATTTTGTAACTTACCGAACACTTGAAAATAATTTAGAAAAGCCAAAAAGTTATTCTTGGTAGTTTACGCCAAATCTCGCCGTCACAAAACCAGACCACAAGTCTGGGTGCTATCCACTCGGTCCCTGGGCGAAGAGCGCCTTGCTGCCTGCCCAGGAGTTGCTGAAGTTGACCACGAGCGTGATGGGCTGGTATCAGTGGCGTGAAGCAAACTAATGGTAACTCTGCACGACGCTTTAAGTTGTAGAATAATGAATTACGTAATGCATGATGTTAACTGTTTCTCTCGATGAACCACATCTTCATTTCCGAAGCATTGGTCCATTGTTAAGCTGGTTGCATAAGCCATGACCGAGGGGAAGGGGGGAACGTGACATTTAACAGATGCGAGGCAAAATTATATGGTACACAGCTTATTTGGAAAACTACCTTACCATTATCCTTCTTTGTTAGGTACTCATATCTTCAGCAACCCATTGAACTCAAGGGTTTCCAATACAACAATCTATCACACAGCTCGATGGAATGTATTGGTGTGTAGAAGCCAAACAAATTATTTCTGTTTTCAGCTATGATGTATCTGGTAGAGATGGAATCAATAACTGTCATCGCATTTGCAGCACGAAACTTCCAATGGAACTTTCCGAGGAGAGAAAATATGTATGGCAAATGTCCATTTGAAAGACGTATCCTCCATCTGGGCGATATTTCCCTTCGTTCTGACTTTACTCAAGCTCAGGCTTTCAAAAGAACAATAAGGCTGTTGATGAATATCAAAATAAAAATATATTACGTAGTAAGACCGTCATAAACTTGTTAGCAAAATAACTAAATGTTTCCGATAAATTTAGCTCATTGTCCAGAGGCAATTTCTCAAAGAAGAAAGCCAGACAGTCTGCAGAAAATTTCCGATATTTAGCCTAATACCTTCATTCCTTCTTCTACCTGAAATTGGAATGTTGTTTCGTTTTCCGTAATTTTTAATTCCTGAGCGAGCCAAATTAAATGCCACTGTGATAGCCGCAGGAACAAAAGTACCGAACATAAGCCACGCTTAAAATTCGAAGGCGAAAAACGTTTAGCATGAAAATAAGTCCCATCTGGATTGAGGCAAGAAAAATAAGTATCCCGTAGTGTTAAACCCCTTAAGGGCCTGGTCTACCAGGCATTTCCACTAACACAATGTCAAACGTTAGACTGAACTGTAAATGATGTTAACCTACATAGACCCAAGCGGGAGGCTTAGGTGGTTACGTCTGTGGCTCGCATTAGGGAGGTCCCAGGATTGATCCCCGGCGACCGGCCACTCTGACCCATAGGGTGTTCGTGGTTTTCCCAGGTGTCAGACGAATGTTGGAGTGGTTCATCTTCTACCACGACTCACCTTGCTCTCATTTCCTATACCCATCATATTCCTTGTCATCTGTTTCAGGGTTGTAGGACCGGGCAACGGTGTTCGGCGGGTTGCGGCTGGGCGGGGGCTTGCTGCGGTACCACTCAGTTAGGTCTCTTCTCAGCGTGTGGCTTCGCTCCGGGGGATCCTGGAGGTTGGTGGCTTCCACCGTACGGCGTCAGATGCGTTCTATCTGGAAACATTAGGGACCCCGTTCCGGATCTGGTCGCCCTTCGGGTCTCGTATCGTTTATAGAACTGTATCGTTTATAGAACTGTTTTATTTAAGTTCAAAGATAGGACACTCTTGTTGAAAGACCTTATATTATCGATAAATACTACAGGAAATATAGAAACAATAGTAATAACGTTTGTGGTGGTGAATTATTAAGAGCACATTCAAATTTTAATTTCGAGTGGTAAGCGCTTCGACTTCCCACTAGAAGGGGAACATTTTATTTAATTAAGGTCATTCGCTATCCTCCCCAGCGTCTGGAAGCATATGCGAATATGTATGTTGTTTACATCCTACAGAATTAAAACCCAAGAATAGGGCCAAACGAGAGAATGTCATTGACGATAAACAATTTGTTCTCAGAGTCACAGGCGCCGATATGATCTTAACCTTAACATGTTAAGCGGAACAAAACATGTATAAATTTATATTAGTCAAGCATTTATAGGTTATGGGATATACGACGGAGGGGAACAGCTCGTATACTGCGACTTAGATAGATGCACTGCGGATATCACCCCTCCTGGAAGAAGGAATGAAATGAAGGAACCAGAGGCTACAGTCCGCAGGCAGACAGACTGCAGAAACGCGCGGAAGTCCATAACAATTCCAGGCTTGAATACCCGTCTCACTACTGGAGCCGTTAGAGAGGGCAATGAACGACCCATCGACCAAGCAGCCCCCTAGTGTCCACGGGGAGTACTCTTTCCTTTGAGCGGGCATCCGCGTCATCTGTCTGGTACCTCGATACGCCACGAAACCTAGAAGGAGATCTTAAAGACGAAAAGGAAAAATACTGGTAGGGAAATGATGGGATGGGAAGGAAATCGTTAGATAAGAAGAAAAAACCACGAAGAACCCAAGGTCAGAGTGGGCGTTCGAAGGGAATCGAACCCGGGAGCTCTGGAATGGGAGCCTACACGTTATCGTGAAGACATCTGCCTAGTAGATTAAGCACTTACAACGTCGTCACGGATGAAAAATAGATTAGTGAAGTTATATTACAAACTAGAATTTTCTCTCAAATAATGTGGCTGCTAATATTTTTACTTTCTCTACTACGTATAGTAAGTAGGGGAAGTATTGCATTCCACCCAAAAATTCGATACCGAGATTTCACCGGAAATACATGTTTTGAGAATCACTGAATCCAAAAAAAGCATTTTTGGAAACATGTCCGTGTGTGTGTCTGTCTGTGTGTCTGTGTGTCTGTCTGTGTGTCTGTGTGTCTGTGAACAGCATAACTCAAAAACGAACAGTCGGATAAACACCAAACTTGGTATTAAGGTTCAGCATCTTCCAGAGATGCGACACGAAGGTTTTCAAGAAAATCCCCCCACCCCAGACTACCCTTTACATGGAACATTTTTCGAAAATTTTAATTTTCTCAAAAACGGCTCTAACGATTTTGATTAAAATATCATATGTTTAAGATATTGTCATGACAAATAAAATGT
This sequence comes from Deroplatys truncata, assembly GCA_030765065.1. Classification (NCBI taxonomy): domain Eukaryota; kingdom Metazoa; phylum Arthropoda; class Insecta; order Mantodea; family Mantidae; genus Deroplatys; species Deroplatys truncata. The sequence goes on along the minus strand of CM060984.1, from coordinate 64,410,646 downwards.
ATATCTCGAATTTTCTGGGAATGTCTCCAAAAATATTCTTCATTGTGAACGACTTTTGCATAACTGGTAAACCATAAGAGATAGACAAAATTTTACTACACAAAAAATGTAGATCGCGTTAAACTACACAACTTATGTCATATACGTTTCTTTTGTTGAGTGAACCGTTTTCGAGATATTGCTTGTTATTTCCTTAAATTTTCCAATACTTATACTTTTTCTCAAATTCGTTATTCATTTTTTTTATGTCCTGAACATGCAAAGAGAATGGAATTCGCCACATAGCAACCAGCGTTAAAATATTTGACTATCGCTTAAAAGCTACCATATTCCCCTTGCATCTACAAGAAAATTACCAATAAGATTGACATCTCGATATCTCGATTAACATGAAGCATATGGAGAATAGGCGTTTGTAAAATTAGATTGTACAAGAGTAGAGAAAGTCATGTGAGTGTAACACATCAGATTTTTTTAATGTGGAGACAAATACTTTATGCAGTAGCTTTTACTATGATTCTCTTCCAAAACTACGTAAGTAAAAGTGCATACTGATGTAAAGTACTAAAATCAGAGCAGTGAAGTACTGGCTGAGGCTGATGCAGGAAGATAATTCCACACTACGCTCCAAATATTGTAAATACCAGCGAGAAAAACTGTCTTAAGTTATGGACAGCTGAATTGGAAAGAGGTTTAAGGAAAATAGGCATTTGGTCAATATGGCAAACAGGTGAAATAAATGACAAAAACAAGACTAATAGACATTAGCCAACACCAAACAGAATCGGTTTAAGCCTTCTCTAAATAAAATTGAATGGCTAAAAGAAGCTTAACTTAGGAAGAAAGGAAGGATCAGGAACGGCATGGCTAGACTGGGAGGCTGGAGGGCACAGAAAATGACGATTCTGTGGTTTGGATGCAGACTGGGTACATATTTTGGCGTAATACGCACGATGGGAGAACCAGCGAACAATTAATGTCAAAGAAAATTTCTTAAGTTCTGCTAGAAGCGATTGGTATATTGGGATCTACTAGTCAATCAAGGAACTGATAGAACATTAGAATTTCCTGGCTAAAGTCCGAGAAGCCATTAAAATTTGTTGAATTAATCAGAATTAATTTATCTATATTTTTCCTTTGTTTCTTTTTGCCACGTTTAACTTGTATTTTAAATATGTATGTACGGTCACTGACCCATATCAGATCCACTAATTATTTGTAGATAAATTTAATAATTTTAAAGCAATAAAGATTATCTATCAAGTCTCAACGCCAGCTAACGCTAATCGATACGGAAGGACCTCAAATTAGTATTTTCACAACGCCTTTCCTAGATCATTTATATCGCATGCACACAATTGTATTTATTTGGAGTGGTATTAATTGCGATGGCGTGCACAATGCCATTTTTAATCCTCGTTACTTGTGTACTTACGAATCCAGATAAAAGTCTAGCGCCACAAAACTGTGATACTTTATGCTTTGCTGTTCATAAATACCGTCAATTTCACCATATTCACACATTCTCAACTCACGAAACGTAACAATTGTCATGGTGTTCAACGAAACGTATTAAGTTATTTTAAGTGTCATAACCCTTGGACTAATTATTTTGGAGTTACACAAGGCTAAATTTGAGATTTACCTAAAAGTTACTCTTTCTATGACTATTGTTAAAAGAGCTTAAAAGTGAGAGACTAGGGAATTTGTGCGTAAATTAGGCTAGTGTGAATCAAATGATGCATCAAGTATTCAAAGTACTCGTAGATTAGGATTTTGGAAATTAAGAAGTTTTAGGGGGAATATTGTGCAGGGTAACAATGAAGTTGCATATGTTGCTAAAATGTCAATAACCAATTTCTGGAAGAAAATTTTGATTAAAGTAAAATGGTTTAAGATCAAGTCAGCCACCTTTAAAAAAAATATAAAGATTATGATCAAATTAGACCGAGCAAGTTGGCGTCACGGTAATTTGTGCGACTCGCATTAGGAAGATCCCGGATTCAAACCCCAAAGTGCAACCAACCTGACCGAATTTCTTTTTTCGGGTTTTCCTCGGTCGCTAAGCGAATACTTTGATCCACTTCCTCTTATGATGCTCTAAATCAAATATAATCGAGCCCAGACTTGCAAATACATCAATTCTGTGGCTTCTACAGCCCGAGAAGAACCTGGGCCTGCCACCCCGACAGCCGGCCTCACGCCCACGTTCGCACGGCAGAGGTGGCCGATCATCCAAACGATACGGGGAGGTGATGTTGGCTCACGAGGCCAGGACTGCTGCCTATCGCAGTTCTTCACTTTCCTCACGATGCCGAGTGGGCACTGGTCCTATATCCGGGACCTACAATCCACACCCCCATGGGTGGGATCGAACCTGATGCATTCCGTGGCCGGGAGCCAGAGGACCATGCCCCAGCCCACTGCGCCACGTCGCAGAACTGTCTGCGCCTATTAGCGGAGTTTAATTTCCTAACATCTCCCACGGAATCTTTCCCACTATAACTATATATGGTTATAGGGAATCTGCTCTACCTCACGCGATGTCTGTTTCTACTATACCCGTTGAATATTTTTATCTTCTCTTGTGCGTCGTTATTCGTCACCTTCTTATAAAATCAGAATGGCGTTCCTTCCTTAGCTTGTTGACAATGGAAACTAATTATTTAACTTTGCATTGACATTCATATATACAGCTGCCCCTAGGTATTCGTAACTATGCAACCCGCACTTCAAAGACTAATGTGAGAACATTGACCCTTTTATCAAACAAACTGTTATTGTAGCTCTGTCCTTCTATTCGGTACTATACATAGCCAGCATTAAGGATTAAAGGCCTGAATGAGCCAAGGAGCAGCAAAAGGCTTTAAAAAGACGGCTTTTCATGGATATAATGCTAACAAGGAGATAGAGGTATGTTTTCCCGAAGAGCAAAAAACAGCATGTGAGTTCTGGACGAGTGGATTAGCTTCCGGGATGTGTTAAGCAACAGTTAGCTTCGGAAGTTCGAATCTATTACAAATATAAAATTGTTTTGGTTATTTTTTTTCTTTCTCCTTGCGTTTATTTTCTGTATTTTAGTATAATAATCTATTTATTTTTGTTATAGGCTCTCTTGTGAGCCAAAGACACAAGAATTATAATCAGATAATTGTGTATTATGTTTACGGTAATAATCTGTACCTATTTGGTGTTGTAAACCGTGTGACGTAGTTAGCTTTTATTCTTTTGGGCACATATCGACGACATTAAATCTAACAGTTTTTGTTTCATGTTTCACTTCTTCTACTGACAAAGGATTTGTAAATGCGCTAACTTCATGGTAAACAGAATAATAAATTGTTAAAGAGCGTGAATTTCATCAACGAAGTTAATGTTCAAAATGACCACCCCCTTCATCAATGCACAGTTATGTACGTTGCCGGAAAGACCTTATTGTATGCTGTAACATGCTTGGTGTAATATGCCTACATTCTTCACGTATGAGTGCCCGGAAATGATTTGGGCTTTGCGGTTCTTCTTCTTTACGGTAAAAAAAACATGGTGATTATTCTATTTTGTACTCACTTATAATGTTACCAAAAATGTGCTTTGTATCATAATATCAAATTATAGGCCAAAAGAGATAAGAGAAATGGTAATAAAATTTTTGAACTTAACACGACGTATTTGAACACGCACTAAAGCAGCACAGTGGTAAAGCAACTATGATAATACCATTCAGTCAATGCTTCGTTGCGAGTTGGGGTTCCTATACGAATTAATAATAGCAAAACTCAACCCCACCTCAAATCTTTACATGCTTTTTGCAACTTCATACAGCGTTTGCAGGTCATTTTGGTAACTTTAACTCAAATAAATAAATTGCATCAGCCATTTAAATTAATGTATGAACTGAAATATGCCTTAGCAGGGAGTGGTGCACTGAAGAATGTAGACTTACACAGATTATAATTTTACTTCACTCCTTTTATTTATGCCTGACACTATCAGAAGAGAAATTATCTACCTAAAGCTTAGCATTTTTTGACAAAGGCTGTACAACAAACCTTTGTTGCCTGACTGTTTAAATCCAATTGGTCGCACTGCTAGATCTTCCATTTTGTTTTCAAATACTTTTGTCAACCGAAGCATGTGATAAGTTGTTCCTTCAGGGGCGTTTTCAAAGGTGTGTATCAAGGTATGCTAAAGAATAAAAGTTTGTAAAATCAGCTAAACGTGCCACTGAAGCTCCCAGTGTCAGCGTGGGATGTTTTTGGCATCGAAATACATAACGATAGCATTCTGTCCCGTAAAACACTTATGCACTGAGTTATCTATCCCTCCTCTATAAAGTGTTATGCAAATCAGTATTTAGAATGAATTCAAGAAAGGCGTAAATCACATATGTTGCTTAGCACGTTGCATAAATTCAAAAATAAATAGGGGCAACTTAATCACCTGGTATAGTTGCTTTATTCTGTTCCTTATTTAAAATAATGCTTACTATTTTGATATTCTACTAAGTGATCCTCATGAGTTATGTTGCATTTTCCCGAATAAACTATTCTTTTGCATTTTTTTTACATCGGTTTGTAGTTAATCGAGTTATTGTTCTTGTTATCTTGATGCGAATTTATATACATGTTGAAATTTTCTTATTACTCTAATTTAATTACATTAAATTCATTTACATTACATTGCTTCTTGACGTTTTGAATTTTTAATCATATATTTTGGTTTTGGGATGATCGTACCCGATCGATTTCCGGAGTATTTCGCATAGGACCAAGGCGCAGAAGGGTTGTCCCATGAGAGAATGTACTACTGTTTTTGAAACAGAAATTTATGCTATTATTCAGTGAGTATATGAAAACATAAGGAGAGCTTACTCTGGTAAACAAATCCTTATCTTGTTAAATGACCAGGCTGAACATAGGCTCTAAGTAGCCATAAGGTAACGTCAGGATTGGTTTTAAACTCCTAAACATTTTCACAAGCTTGGCGAACTAGATGAAGTTCAACTCATTTGGGTGCTGGGTCATAGTGGCATAGAGGGAAATGAAAACGCTGATGAATTTGTAAGACAAGGAACAGCTTCACAATTTATTGGGCCAGTGCCAGCTCTAGGAACATCACGATGTTTAATAAGAGAGGCTATTAAGAACTGGTCCAAAGTAGAACATTATAAAACCTGGCTTAAAACTGCAGGAAACAAACATGGTAAACTGTTTATTAGAAAACCATGTAAGAAAAGAGCTGACGCTTACTTAAATGCAACAGACTTCAGCTGAAAACAATTTTATTATTGCTTTTTTCACAGGACATGCTCCAGTGGTAAATCTTAACACGATGGGAGTGTTTCAGGCTAACTTAGATTGCAGTTTGTACAAGAAAGAAACAGCCCAGCACATTATATGTTGCTGTGAGGCCTAGGCTCACGGGAAATATATTGATTTTAGGAAAATGTTTTAGAACTATAAGAATTTTAAACCATATCTGTTATGAGACTGTATTTCTTGGTAAAGGGTGTAGGCATAATGAATTGGCTCAAGGTTGAAGTGCGTCCGGAGCAATGACGGAAACCTGTATCGCATAAGACAGACCCCGATCGATTCCCGATTCGCTGTTTAAAGTGATGCACTAGTTGTTGTATAGTTATTTACGCAGCTTGAGTGTGAATTGGGATATTATACGTAAAATAATCCCACGCTCCACAATTTTATTATATGATTTTATTTACAAACTATAACAATCACAATAAACAATTTTGAAAAATGAAAATATATTGAGTTCAGGGCCCGTACTGAGTACCAATAACTGGATAGCTTTGAGGCAGGATTTTTAACACTTAAATGATTTCAGTCCAACTATATAATATATAAAATTCAATATCAACCCGCCTTAAAGCAATATGTGTATGTAACAGTATATAAAAAGTGTATATTACAGTCATGTATATGTTTATATTATTGTATACATGTAATAATGTTATGCGAATGTATTACGTAATTTAATAATGTAGGAGCTGTGAGAATAATAGGTTAAAAGTTGCTAAGAATGAGGTAAAGATGAGGTAACCTTGAGACAATAATGAGGAAGAAAGTTTAATATTGCTACTAGTCATTACTGGAGCAACAATAATGTAAATTTTGAGACAGTTTATAAATACCCAATCAACAACCAGAAAAAGCTTTAGTTCTATTGGAGCAGGTTTAGCCAATCAGAAACTGAAATATAGCAAAATTTACAAATTCGAAAGTCAGTTGGTTGTGTTCCTAACCGGACCGAGATGTGTCCTCGAGAAATTTAATACGTATTAGTGTGAGACGAAAATAGTTTACGTGTTAAAAGGTGCAAGTAATTAATAAAAAAATCTCACAGCTCTCCATATCAGTGAACGGTTATTTAAATAGTGTCAGGCATAAATAAAAGGAGTGAAGTAAAATTATAATCTGTGTAAGTCTACATTCTTCAGTCGCACCACTCTCTGTTAAGACATTCATGTCTCTAAAAAAATATATATAAATACTGACGCAGCCGAGGCAAACAAAAATATATAATATTTAAAGAAACAGACAAAATTACAAAGTTAATATTTTTTAAACATTTTTGGGGCAAAGAACACCGGAAAGTAAATTTGGGGCGAAGCCTACTGGAAAAGTTTTACCATACGTGCAGTTGCAACCACTTCAAGTTCGGCTCACCAACATAAGAACTTCAATACAACTTCAAATCGGCTTTCCATACGTGAAGCAACAGAACTCTTCAGTTTACACAATATGTCTTAAACAAGAGCTTCCTCTTTTCAGACCCTAACTTTGAAAAATCTATAACTCTTTAGTATTACTCTGTTGCTTTTTACGGTTGTAAATAAAAATAATTTTGTTACTTGTAGCCAAAAACAACAAACTATTATCAGTCATGTAAAGTTTAAATATATTTTAAGCTGCGATAAGTATTTATTATTAAATTTATGAATACCATTTTCTCAAATGTACTCCTCATCCAGATTGAGATTGTGTCAAAAGGAGGACATTTTCCCAGCAAAGCTGCACTCCATGAAGTTTAAGGTTGGCTGAAAATTGACAAAACAGTACTAAAAGTATGCGATACAATAAATAATCTATTTTAATTTCCTCTTTGTGGTGTATCTGGCTTGATCGATCCACCAAAGGAAAAAAATGTAATTTTGCCTGAATTAATTAAATATGTACAAAATAATTAAACAGCCCTGACGTAATGACCCCTTTCAAATAGATAACAAGTAGCATGTACAACAATTAGTTACCTATAATTCAATTTTGAGAAACTGACGCTCAGCTTGAGATAATGCGCTAGAGTTTCATACTGCTATATATAGCAGGGATGTATGAATTTTCTGTTTGTGTGGGTGGGTTTAAGTGGAGGGTAACCCTTTTCCCCAACGAAATTACTTTCTCCAACATAAAGTTTTCCGGTAACTTAATCGAGTCTAAGGAATGTTTGGTGCCATAGTAGTTATTTTGAACCAAATTAAACTACACCTGAACATAAGAGGTTATAAAGACAGACCGACCGTCAAGACAAGTGCATGTTTTCTCTATCCAAAATTGTATCTATGCAAAAATAATGGTAAAACAAATGATCATAAATGGAACAAATTATCACGTATTAATTTTTAAGTACCATGTTATTGTCAGTAAAGTGTGATTGTCATTGGTCATTCGAGTAACACAGCTCGTTGACTCTCTGGAGGACGTTATTATGTAATTTGATTAATGCAAACTTGTAGCATTGCATTAATGCAAACAATTGACTATTTATATAAGAAGTGATAATCAAGATGAAACAGGAGTTATATACAACGTTTTATACATTTATAATATCTAAATTATCAAATGGTAATTAATATTACAAAATTACTTGATTTGGCCCATTTGATTCCGCGCTGTTATGACGCATCATTTCGGTAGACAACTTGTCGTTGTTGGCGGGGAGACTTTTATTGTTTTTGCTAGCTGTGTATAAGGACCTGGAAAGTTTTGATAAATTGGATGATGCAGGAAATGTAATGTTTTGTGGAGATGGGTGCTATTCCACAAGACACTATCTACCAGACAGATACAACTGAATTGTTATTGATTCCTGAAGAATCCAGCGGTATAGTGACGCTAGTATTGCTGCATTGAAGCGAATAGAAGGTTAGAAAACTGCAACAGTTACCGTAGGCTATGTTGAAGAGTCGATTAAGGTAGTTATTTACGTAGGATGTAGGTTGTAGTTATGAAGGGGAATCACCTCGCCACTGCGACCAACTAGATCCATTGTGGCTACACCCCTGGAGGCAGGGATGAAGTGAAGGTGTCGTAGGAACTCCCTATCTTTCCGGTACGAAACACCCACTCTCGCCAGTAGACGCGGAGTCCGAGAGAGAACGACTAAGCGGCCCTTGCAGGCCGGCGAATTCGAACTGTTGTTGCCGGGGAGAAATCTTTCCAAAGCGCAACTATGCCATCTGGCTATTATTAATCTCACTACCTCCGGAAGACACTGCCTGAAAGATAAAAGGGACAAAGATGAAAGGACAGGAAATAGGGAAAGGAAAAGTTGTAGTAGAATACACCACCCCAGCATTTGCCTAGGCGACCAGAGGAAAACCAAGAAAAATCCTATAGTCAGAGTAGGCGGACACCGGAATCGAACCCAGGACATCCCGAATGCAGGCCACAGACGTTACCACCTGAGCCATCCCGCTCGGTAGTTATTTACGTAACTGAATAAGAAACTGAGTTATAAGCTAAGGTCGGAATATCAAAGCGACTCCTGGAGAAACAAAAACAAAACAAAAAATAACACTTTCTTGCAGTTAGGTACAACAGTTTGTTCAGACTATACGGAAATAACCTATACATTGATTAAATATTGCACTGAATATTGTGTTGGACATGGACGCAGTCATATGTTTCATATGCTCAATGCAGGGCTAACAGTTAAGTTAATGATTTAACAGTTGAAGGGGATCATGGAGGGCGTTTTAAACGAGGATTCTGAGCCATTATAAAAATAAATATCTCTAAGTTAAACAATAAGGTAAATTATTAAGTGTTACTCAAATGCTACAATCAATATAGAAACGTGAAATAATGCAATACAGATGAAAAACGTTTATGAAAACCATTCTGGTAGCAGATCCCTCATTACGCATATATTGGTGTTGCAGTACGGAAAATAACTGAAGAAAAGTTCAATTTGACGAAAAACATGAAATTCCAGAGCGTATAAAACAAATACAACTAAGGTCACGAAATAACATTATAAAGCTACAGATTATCGCACTATCAAAGCACTTCTATAACGCTTTGTTAAGGATTAACAAATTGTTGAAGCGCTAACCAATTAATCGGGATTATGTAACTTCGTAACAAAACAAAATGCTGTTAAGAATAAAGATTTGGTGGTTAAACGCAACAAACCCCGAGACCCTCATGCTAACGCGTTTGTTACACAGTACTTTCGCATAGACGTCGTTTTAATGCTGCTGTAAGAGGAAAAGCGCGATAGAAGTTAGTCACTTTAATTATCAAATGTTTATTTATTCGTTTTACCGTAAAATATAAATGTTACGGATTACGCTTGGGTAAGCAATAGTCCTATAATAACGTTGATAAATGATGCTCCCAACATAGGTGTTAGGAGACGAATTTTAATAGCAAAATAAATGTTGTGTAATTTTGTATCGTAATAAAGCTAATTGTTATTCATTTAAGAATTTTAGGTTCAAATACTGATAAATATTGTGTTTATTTACATAGTTCACGAATTTATTTGCCTCATTTTTACTTTCTCTACTACGTATAGTAAGTAGGGGAAGTATTGTATTCCATCCAAAAATTCGATACCGAGATTTCACCGGAAATACATGTTTTCAGACCCCCTGAATCCAAAAAAAGCATTTTTGGAAACATGTCCCTGTGTGTGTCTGTGTGTCGTCTGCGAACAGTATAACTCAGAAACGAACAGTCGGATAAACACCAAACTTGGTATTTAGGTTCAGTATCTTCCAGAGATGCGACACGAAGGTTTTCAAGAAAATCCCCACACCCCAGATTACCCTTTACGTGGAAGATTTTTCGAAAATTTTAATTTTCTCAAAAATGGCTCTAACGATTTTGATTAAAATATCATATGTTTAAGATATTTTCATGACAAACAAAATGTGTATCTTGAATTTTCTGGGAATGTCTCCAAAAGTATTCTTCATTGTGAACGACTTTTGCATAACTGGTAAACCATAAGAGATAGACAAAATTTTATTGCACAAAAAATGTAGATCGCGTTAAAATACACAATTTATATCATATACATTTTTTTGGTTGAGTGAACCATTTTCGAGATATTACTTGTTATTCCCTTAAACTTTTCAATACTTATTTTCTCAAATGTGAATTCGTTATTCATTTTTTTGTCTGGGATATGCAAAGAGTATTAATCTGTGGGAAAGGGAATGGTGCTGCACCTAGCAACCAGCTATTAAGGGATATGTATGTGCTTAAAGGCTACTGTTGTTCTATATTACCCTTGTAAATATATATTCCCCTTACATCTACAAGAAAATTAGCAATAAGATAGAGTCTGCAAATGTTTATCTCGATTAACATGAAGTAGGTGGAGAATAAGCGTTTGTAAAAATAGTTTGTATAAGAGTAGAGAAAGTCATGTGAGTGTGATACACAAATTACTTAAATGTAAATAATGATTGTAATATGAATATGCATTTTTATGTGACATTGATTTGAGATGTTTGTTGACTGTAATTATTGTTGAGAAGTAAGTTTATACGACCTTACTGAAACTGTCAATAATAGCGCGCAATAATGCAGCGAGGGGGTGAGCTGTTTATCATTATTGGAAACGAGGAAGTTACGTAATGTTGGCGCGTTTTTCCGTTGAGAATCTTCTGGAACGTTTCCCTAGAGCATATGTGTTCATAATTTTCATTGGATATTAAAATAGACGCTAATGTTGGCGCGTTTTATTAGCCAATTGCAGTTCAGTTATAATCTTTAGGCATATCGGGGAGTGGGAGTATAAATAGAGGCTAGGTTTGAGGTAAGGTCCGTCAGTCGTTCAGTTCATCAAAAATCTGTGTACACTACACGTCGTCTTCAGTCAGTCAGTTCGTCGAAAGTATTTGTACGGCAAACGTCGGGTATCGATTCACAAGTTACGCGCAGCAAAATTATGAATAATCTAAAGGGTTGTAAGGTTAATTATACAAAAAGTTGAAGTACGTGGATTAAAAGTGATCAGTAAGAAGTTATTATAACAGTTTCAGTTTGGCGAGTATCTAGATCAATGTGTAAAAGTGAGAGTGAACGTGTTCGACAATAAAATTATAAACAAATTTCTTCATCAGTGTTCTTTTTGGATAAAAGATTCCTTTCCGTTTACACAACCCTGATCAAGAGACATGTTCGACCGAGAAATAATAGCTAGCCGGAGGACAGTAAACAAAAATTAAATCAAATAACAGTCGCATTTTTTCAAACACTAATACTACCACAAATTGCTAACACCAGATAGAGCTACAAACCGAACAAATGAATGACGTCACAAGATGGCATCACCATGTTGAGCAAACATCACAAGTAAAAACATTATAAAGAATACCGTACCAAATTGGCTCCCATACGTGAGGCAGTTAAAATTATGTAACCAAACAAAACAAAAGCAGCACAATATAAGATCTTCAAGTTCTAATAATTTACGTAAAAACATATTACGCAAACATAAATACCACAAATTGGCGCCCAACGTGGGGCAAAGTGACCAGGAAAGGGGCAAAGTAACCAGGAAAGTAGCAGAATTAACCAGGATGTGGAACGAATGGAGCAATGAACTGATCTACAAGACGCAGATTCCAGAAACAACAAAAGGGACGACAGACTACGCGGATGATTGGACATCGTAATTCCGAGATTAAAAGGCAACAGAGAAATTCAACTACAGAACACCAAAACGACGTAGATTCATCATAACACAACGCAGAAGCAACATATAATCTAGGAGAGGGGCAGAAAGCTGGACATCAAAGCTACATCAGCAGATAGCATCAGAAAGGTTAGAAACGTGTGATTTTTATTCTAAAAAAAAAAGGTGTAAAATTTTAAATGTACCTTAGGAGCGGTAGGATAAAGGAAACAATGGCTACTAATAATACAGAAGAAATAATTATGGAGGGAGATAATGTAACAGTTAGCTGTAATTCAATACAGGATACAGAAAATAGCTTAAACAATGTATTATTTGATGGAGGAAATGTTAGTGCAGAAAGTCAGAATAGAATAGCAGGAAATGTTAATTTTGATGCTGGTATGATGATGGAAATGCTGAGAAATTTTGGTGAAATATTAAATAAGAGTATTACAGATCAATTGAGAGATGATATTCGTAAGACTAATGAGAAATTAAGGGAAGATATTGGTAAGAATAATGAGAAATTAGAAAAGAAAATAGATCAAAACAGGGAAGATATGCAAAAGAATAATGAGAAATTAGAAAAATTAACTCAGAGTAATGAGAAATTAAGGGAAGATATGCAAAAGAATAATAGGGAATTAAGAGAAGATATTGATAGGAGTTTAGAACAAAACAGGGAAGAAATTGAAAAGAAATTCATGGAGCTAGATAGTAGTATGATGAGAATGAGACATGAAAATCAGGAAATGATAGCAAATGAGATAGGCAAGGTTTCAAAGAAAATGTCAGAAATGAGCAGGGAAATATCAAACCAAAAAAGTGAGGTTAATACTAAGTTTGAACATGTTGATGTAAAATGTACAGAGTTAGGTAGTAGAATGAGTATCATTTCAAGTGAGATAAGATAGATGAAAGAGGTTATGAATGTAGATTTGAATCAGGCGCAAGTTAATTTCAGTGGGGAGATATCTGAAATTCAGAAAGAATCAGAAATGCAAAGAAACAAATTGTACGAAGAAGTTAAAGTTTTGCCTATAAATAATCAAAAGCTAACTTCTGAAATTAACAAGTACCAAGATGTTCAAATTGAAAACTCCAATCCAGTACAATTTATGACAGACTTGTCAGAGTATTCTCAGATTAAAGAGATAGAAGAATTAAAAATGACAGTTGTTAAAAGATGTGTAGTTCAGGAAACTTTAGATTGTTTTCAAATGTTATCAGGGAACGAAATTTCATATGAATACAAGAGGTTATTCATGAACAAATTTTTGAAGGTTAGGATACGGCTACGAGTAATGTTTAGCCACACACAATTTGATCCAGGAGGGTTAATAGCAATGAGATGTAAAGTAAATGCTGAATAGTTAAAGATGACTTGCAGAGAAATGCATTGGAACGTAAGAGGGTTAAATAAATATGTACGTCATGTGAAAGGAGAAATAAAATTTTGGACATAATTAAATTTTTTTAAAAAGGAAAATAACATTTTTTAGTAACTGTAACAGTATTTGAAATTAAAAATGTAAAAAATTAAAACTTAATGTCATATTCAAGTTTAAGTACGTAAATATAATTCCAAGAGTATTGTGAATATAATGTACAAAACAACAAAAATGGGGTAAAAATAATTTAAAAAAAAAAACAAATACTTATGTAGCAAACAGAACATGTGAAACAGTGCCTAGATTTAAGAGATGTAAATATATTTGTATAAAGGGTGAATATTTTGGTAAATATGTGTAATAATTACAAAAATTCTTAAATGCACAAATTTTTGTCAACAACTTAAGAAAGTAAGCAATTTTGTCACAGTAATTAAATAATTCAGGGTACAGTATTGGCTATATAAAAAAAATTGTAATCTCAGATTAAGTCTAAACACATTAGACTAGAGCCAGTAAGTAGTGGCAAGATAAAGACAAAAAAATATGACATGTGTTAAATACGTGTGAAGTGTTAAGTGAAAGTGATAGCGTGTGTTCCAAGCTTTAGGAGACTAAAAACCCAATTATAAAATTTCCAAACAAGTTGTAAATATTCATAATTATGTTTCTAGTGGGGCATATGATGCAGTAATTTGTATTACAAATTACTTAAATGTAAATAATGATTGTAATATGAATATGCATTTTTATGTGACATTGATTTGAGATGTTTGTTGACTGTAATTATTGTTGAGAAGTAAGTTTATACGACCTAACTGAAACTGTCAATAATAGCGCGCAATAATGCAGCGAGGGGGTGAGCTGTTTATCATTATTGGAAACGAGGAAGTTACGTAATGTTGGCGCGTTTTTCCGTTGAGAATCTTCTGGAACGTTTCCCTAGAGCATATGTGTTCATAATTTTCATTGGATATTAAAATAGACGCTAATGTTGGCGCGTTTTTTAGCCAATTGCAGTTCAGTTATAATCTTTAGGCGTATCGGGGAGTGGGAGTATAAATAGAGGGTAGGTTTTAGGTAAGGTCCGTCAGTCGTTCAGTTCATCAAAAATCTGTGTACACTACACGTCGTCTTCAGTCAGTCAGTTCGTCGAAAGTATTTGTACGGCAAACGTCGGGTATCGATTCACAAGTTACGCGCAGCAGAATTATGAATAATCTAAAGTGTTGTAAGGTTAATTATACAAAAAGTTGAAGTACGTGGATTAAAAGTGATCAGTAAGAAGTTATTATAACAGTTTCAGTTTGGCGAGTATCTAGATCAATGTGTAAAAGTGAGAGTGAACGTGTTCGACAATAAAATTATAAACAAATTTCTTCATCAGTGTTCTTTTTGGATAAAAGATTCCTTTCCGTTTACACAACCCTGATCAAGAGACATGTTCGACCGAGAAATAATAGCTAGCCGGAGGACAGTAAACAAAAATTAAATCAAATAACAGTCGCATTTTTTTAAACACTAATACTACCACAAATTGCTAACACCAGATGGAGCTACAAACCGAACAAATGAATGACGTCACAAGATGGCATCACCATGTTGAGCAAACATCACAAGTAAAAACATTATAAAGAATACCGTACCAAATTGGCTCCCATACGTGGGGCAGTTAAAATTATGTAACCAAACAAAACAAAAGCAGCACAATATAAGATCTTCAAGTTCTAATAATTTACGTAAAAACATATTACGCAAACATAAATACCACAAGTGCAACACATCAGATTTTTAGGTTAATATTAGGAAGTGAGAACTTTTAAAAGCTGTAGGATAGTCGTTCCCAGAATTATTTTAAAATAGTTTCCAGTCTGCTAAAAGAGTTGGCTAGCAGGAAGCTAGTCACCAGTTTCTCGTAACCACAGAAAATTGAATTTATAATGATGCTGCAGGAAGAGGAAGAAAATAACAGAAGGTAGCCAGTTGGGTTATAAAACGATAATAATTTATACTGAATAAATTTGCCTATGAAAAAAAAATCTGATGTGTTATACTCACATGACTTTCTCTACTCTTGTACAATCTATTTTTACAAACGCCTATTCTCTATATGCTTTATGTTAATCGAGATATCGAGATGTCAATCTTATTGATAATTTTCTTGTAGATGCAAGGGGAATATGGTATCTTTTAAGCGATGGTCAAATATTTTAACGCTGTTTGCTATGCGGCGCATTCCATTCTCTTTGCAAGTCCAGGACATAAAAAAATGAATAACGAATTTGAGAAAAAGTATAAGTATTGGAAAATTTAAGGGAACAACAAGCAATATCTCGAAAACGGTTCACTCAACAAAAGAAATGTATATGACATAAGTTGTGTATTTTAACGAGATCTACATTTTTTGTGTAGTAAAATTTTGTCTATCTCTTATGGTTTACCAGTTATGCAAAAGTCGTTCACAATGAAGAATGCTTTTGGAGACATTCCCAGAAAATTCGAGATATACATTTCATTTCTCATGACATTATCTTAAACATATGATATTTTAATCAAAATCGTTAGAGCCATTTTTGAGAAAATTAAAATTTTCGAAAAATGTTCCATGTAAAGGGTAGTCTGGGGTGGGGGGATTTTCTTGAAAACCTTCGTGTCGCATCTCTGGAAGATACTGAACCTAAATACCAAGTTTGGTGTTTATCCGACTTTTGGTTTTTGAGTTATGCTGTTCACAGACACACAGACACACAGACACACACACACACACGGACATGTTTCCAAAAATGCTTTTTTTGGATTCAGGAGGTCTCAAAACATGTATTTCCGGTGAAATCTCGGTATCGAATTTTTGGGTGAAATGCAATACTTCCCCTACTTACTATACGTAGTAGAGAAAGTAATAATCCGAAATAAATTACGTGTAGCCGTAACATTCCCCTGGGTAACACAACTGGTGAAACTTACCTTTCTTTTCACTAAGATCTTCCACTTAACTTTCATTCAAATTCGTATTAACATTCAAGAACGTTCCACAGCACTGTACTAAACCTGAAGATTGCCAAATGATGAATAAAAGAATAGCTATAACTTATACTTGATGGTACACATTAAAATTTCAGAAAACCTAGATGACAACTGGTATCTTTAAAAAGTATAATTAGAAGGCAAAAACCATCAGGAAAATTAAACAATAATTGCGGGTTGATGTGAATTAATGAAATGCATCAAAACAATAAGAAATCCGTTGCTAATTCTTTTGTCTGTCTTTCCTAACCTAAAATTAAACTCATTTTACAGGGTAGGTGGCAGAAATGTTCAACAGTGAGTTTTCTCCATTAAAAATATAATTATATTGGGGTCGCAAGAAAATGCAACTCTTGTTGTTCTAACGATGGCTCAAATTTTAAAAATCCACACATTTTTGTGTATTTTTGTGTGATGTTTTCAAGCATGCTTTGTCTCCATTTTGGCAAGGAAGAGTAACAAAAGCACTCGGTAGTCGTATTCCGGCGCTGCGACATGTGAAAACAAAAGACTATCGCAGAGCGCACGAATTTTGGATTAGTCACTCCAGTGGGCTAACAAACTGCGAGAAGACAAATATCGCGATAACAGACACGTCATAGAATGCCAAATAGCGTCACGTTTGTTAAGAGCAGCTGTTTAACCTTAACAAATAATTGAAGTCGCCCTCTTAATAACGAAGTTAAAGAATATCCATGATTATCCCAGTAGTAATAGTGGTAGTGGTAGTGGTAGTAGGTCGTTGACTTTGTCAAACGTGACAAATTGCACATTTAATATCTATGGACAAAAATTGTCGCGGTATCGTTCGTGTTATCTTATTTGCTGAGCGCCTGTTATTGTTCTACTATTTTGAATTTTGGGTTCTTTGTCCTTATTACTCAGTCGAGTAAATCTGTTGAACAGGGTGTGTAAACCGAAAGGAGTTGTTACTAACAGATAACACTGATAAAAGAATTTGTATTTACACTTTTATTGCTGTCACACTTTATTGATTTCACATATTTACTCTTGATACACGCCCGAACTGAAACTGTTATATTTTCGAATGTAACTATAATCACTTATTTGCCGCGCATTATTAATTCGCGTATTTCACATTTTGTAACTAACTTTAAGACGCGAGAGATTCTGTAGAATTGCGTAACGTGTACTTCGTGAATGCTTCTGTTGAACTGCGCGACATGTAACCCGTGAATGATTCTGTTGAACTGCGCGATACCTGTCTTTGGCTCTAGAATTTATACTCCCTCACCCCGATATGCCTAAACATTATAACAGAGCTGCTATTGGTTAATAAAGCGCGCCAACATTAGCGTCTAGTTTTTTATCCCATCAAAATTACGAACACATATGCTCTACGGAAGATATTCCCTCCATTTCTAAAGAAAGGCACGCTACTCTGACGTCATTTGTTTGTCTCATGTAATTGATAAACAACTCACCCCCTCGTTTCATTGTTATCCGCTCCTATTTTCAGTTTCAGTGAGGCCGTGTAAACTTATTTCCTAACAATGCTTATAATTAACAAACATCTCAAATCATTGTCATACAATAATGTTAATTTACACTACAATCACTCTGGCATTCACAGTGTTGTGATATAAAATACTGCCTCAAAATAACTTGTTTGGCTAAGGCTTACACCAGTTTAGTATATAGACAAAACAGAGAAGAGTTTTGTTTTATAGCAAGCATTGCTATAATTTGTAAATTATGTATGGTTTTGCTTGCGATAGCATTAGTTGTTGTACGATGGAAAATGCAACATTAGAACATAATGGAAAAATTTAATGTGTTGCATTCACATTACTTTCCCTATTACCTCTTTTACAAACTATTCTGGAAAAAAAAACCTTAACTAATTCTCTTGCGTTGAATTTTTGGTAAACTTTGGGTTTTATTCATTAGATCATACACACACACACACACACACACACACACACACACACACACACATTTATCAGACTCTGGGGAGGATAGGGAATAATCTTGGCTAGAGGAAACTCCTCACTTCTGAGCTGGAAATCGAACCCGGTACCCGTCGCGCAGCAGCAGGTGCTCTACCGACTGAACTACCCCGCCAGCCTATTTATTTCTTGTTAATCGAGCTAAACCTTCAATTCATATTTACACATATCGAGAGTAGGTAAAGCGATAGTCAGATTTTTAAAGAGCGTGTCGCTATGTGATGGCTTTGAAATTCAATGGACTTTTGTGACCACATGAAATAAGCGATTAGCGACTTTCCAACTGAGCGTATTTTGAAATTCAAACCACTGTAAGTAATATCTTGGAAATGGCTACTCCACAAACGCTTTTGACATAAATACAACGTTTTAATGAGATCTACCTACTTGTGAAGTAGTGTGTCTAATCTTTTTGGTTTACCAATTATACAACGGTCATTAAGAATAAGACTTCGCAGGCTATTACCAGAAAGTGCAAGTTAGATATTTTATTTTTCCTGGAAATATATTGAACATATGGTATTATAATAAAAATCATTAACAGCTATTATTATATCTATATTTAATGTACCTATTATTAAAAATAACGAAACTTTTTCTATGTAAAAGGTAGATTGGTGCTTCGCGTCGCATACTTGAGATATTCTGAACTTAAATACCAAATTAGCCAGCGAGGTGGCGCCGTGGTAACGTACGCGGCTCGCTTTCGGGAGGTCCCAGATTCGATCGCCGGCGAACGCTCACTCTAATCCACGGGTTTTTCGTGGTTTACCCGGATCGGCAGGCGAATTTTGGGGTTATTCCTTTTCTACCACGACTTTCCTGCCGCCCCTCATTTCCTGTACTCATCGTCTCCTTCAGTGTCACCTGTTTTAGCGTTGTAGGACCAGGCTACGGTGTTCGGCGGGTTGTGGCTGGGCGGTGGATGTGCGTTTTATAGAGGTTTCTTCCCTGGGGTCGTTGTGGGACTTCCCATTTCGGTCCCACCTCTGAGTGGACCCCACCAGGAGGGAGACGACCGGGGGTTAAGAGGCTTGTGTGTCGTGGGTCCAGGCGGCTTCGCGTAAGAACTGGAAATGCTAAGAACCTCGTCCATGCTTGCACCGTCGTCATCCGGATCTGGTCACCCCCCTCATTCTTCCCACTCAGGGGTCACGGTAGTAGTTGCGGCCTACCTGCTGTGCTCTGTCCCGGTTGCGGGGGCCCCACCGTTCGGCCGTACCTTTACCTCCTAAATACCAAATTTGGTACTTATCAGACTTTTCGTTTTTACTTTCTTTACTACGTATAGTAAGTAGGGAAAGTATTGTATTACACCTAATAATTCGGTGTCAAGAAATACATGTTTTTTTAGAAAAAGGTCTGTGGGTGTGCCTGTGAACAACATAAATCAAAAACGAAAAGTCGGATAAATACCAAACTTGGTATTTAGGTTCAGTACTGTCCAAAGATACGACACAAAGATTTTCAAGAAATTCCCCCCACCCCAGACTATCCATCAATCATATGCCGGCCGGATAAGTCCCGCCTGGTGCCAGTAGCGTGGCAGCAGTGGCGCGAAATAGTGGCTCTTATTCGCGAAGTTCGTTCAGTGCTAAAGTTCCTTACTGCAGAAAATATAGCGCCGATCGAAATTCGCGTGAGCTCTGACGTCTACGGGCCGAACAGATGGTGCGTCGCTGGTGTAGACAGTTTTCGGAAGGTCGTCCATAATGAAGAGCGCAGGGGCGACCGTCCCTCATCAATGATGACCTTGTTGAGCTAGTGCGGCAGCGCATCGTAGAGTTGTATCCGTCTCGTTGCATGAAACTGTCACCTGCTGTTCAGAAAATTGTGTGCCAGGTTGGTACCGAGAAACCTGAAACCCGAGCACAAAACGAAACGCTTAGGAGCACTGACAGTTCTGCAGCGGTATCATGATGACGGCGACGAGTTCTTCGACAGGATCGTCACGGGGGATGAGACGTAAATTTCACATTTTACCCCAGAAACCAAGCAGCAGTCAATGCATTGGCGTCACATTGTATCACCGGTCAAGACGAAATTCAAACAGACTGTGTCGGTGCAGAAAGTGATGTACACGGTGTTGTGGGACAAGAAAAGCATTCTGCTCATTGACTTCCTGCCCAGAGGTGAAACAGTGAACGCTGACCGTTGCTGTGAAACACTGCGGAAATTGCGACGTGCCATTCAAAACAAGAGTGGTAGAAAGCATACTGTAGGTGTTGTGCTGCTCCATGACAATGCTTGTCCACATACAGCTCGGCGCACAGCAACTGTTCTGGGAGTTCCGCTGGGATCATCCACCATACAGTCCTGATCTTGCTAACAGTGATTTCCATCTTTTGTTGCACCTCAAGAAATTCCTGTTTTCCGGTCAGTTTTGACAACGAGAAGAGATGAAGACGACTCTCACACGCTAGTTCCATTCACAGACGGCAGATTCTACGACACAGGAATACAAAAGTTGATCCCACGATATTACAAGTGTCTCAATTCTTGTAGTGACTATGTCGAAAAATAGCTCAAACATTTCTGAACGTGATGCCAATAAATTTTTTCATGTAGCTATGTTTTCTTTGCTTTAAAAAAAATAGGGAACTTACTTTCTGGATGTGCCTAGTATAACTGATAACTGTTAACCACAGAAAAAAACGCACTACACATAAACTGTAGATCTCTTTAAAACACTCAATTTATTTAAAATAGTTTTTTTTTTGCAGTATAAGCAGTTTCTGAGATATCCGTTATTAATGGTTCGTATTTTTCATTTCTTGGTCATTTCTTAAAGTCCTTTCAACATTGAGTTGTTTCTTGCGATTGCATGGAAACAGTATGGAATTTTAAGGCCAGCGTATAGCGTCCACTTTTTAAACGCTGTTTCCTTTGTATCTAAATCGAAATGTGTAATGTAACTATTTCTGTAAAAGTTTATTTGGATTAAAATATAGTAAATAAAATAATAAGATTGAGTAGGAATAATTGTGTACACTAATAAAAGGTAGACGGTAGAGAAAGTCATGTGAATGTATGACATCGTATTTTTTACTTTCTCTACTACGTATAGTAAGTAGGGGAAGTATTGTATTCCACCCAAAAATTCTATACCGAGATTTCACCGGAAATATATGTTTGAGGCCCCCTGAATCCAAAAAGAAATTTTTTTGGAAACATGTCCGTGTGTGTGTTTGTCTGTGAACAGCATAACTCAGCAACGAAAAGTCGGATAAACACCAAACTTAGTATTTAGGATCAGTATCTTCAAGAGATGCGACACGAAGGTTTTCGAGAAAATCCTCCACCCCAGATTACCCTTTACATGGAACATTTTTCGAAAATTTTAATTTTCTCAAAAATGGCTCTAACGATTTTGATTGAAATATCATATGTTTTAGATATTTTTATGACAAATGAAATGTATATCTTCAATTTTCTGGGAATGTCTCCAAAAGTATTTTTCATTGTGAACGACTTTTGCATAACTGGTAAACCATAAGAGATAGACAAAATTTTACTAAACAAAAAGTGTAGATCGCGTTAAAAATCACAATTTATGTGAATATACATTTTTTTGTGAGTGAACCATTTTCGAGATATTGCTTGTTATTCCCTTAAATTTTGCAATACTTACACTTTTTCTGAAATTCGTTATTCATTTTTTATGCCCTGGATATGCAAAGAAAATGGAATTCGCCACATAGCAACCAGCGCTTAAAATATTTGACTATCGCTTAAAACCTACCATGTTCCCCTTGCATCTACAAGAAAATTAGCAATAAGATTGATATCTCGATTAACATGAAGCATATGGAGAATAAGCGTTTGTATAAATAGTTTGTACAAGAGTAGAGAAAGTCATGTGAGTGTAACACATCATATTGTTTTATTATTATTTATTCAGGGAGTCTCAAAGTGTATTTCCGGTGAAATCTCGTATCAGATTTTTGGGTTGAATGCAACACTTCCCCTGCTTGTCTTGCCTCAGCTTTAAGATGTGAAAATGCGTGCTTAATAACATAGGTGAGAGGAAACACTCCCTATAAAACACATTCAAGTGAGGTGTTAATTTTACGGGATTAATGCAACAGGTAGTTTCATCAAGGAAGGGCAACATCTTCTTCTGCGGTGAGCACGCCCGTACAAATTTACGAACCTTTAAACCGAACGCACGCAGACACGCACACACTCAAGATCCGTAATGCGTGCGTTTTACCACTTGTTAATGTTCGAGTCGTAATTACATTTATAGTTAGAAACAGCAGTTTTCAGGTGCTATTGCCCCTGAAAATTACCAGTAATTTGTTGACGATGAGATTGGGGCTAAACCGAAATGAGAGCGGATGAAATATTCCCCCTACCCAGCTTCCAACGCGGCTTCTTCTGAACTTTCAAATGCAACGACTATGTTTTAGACATGTAAAGACCAGTTTCTACTCCAAAAGCAGTCTAATCGTCTTTTTATGCACATTTCTTGGAATATATTACTTATGAATGAGGAAAAAATTTAGTGTTTTACACTTATAAATAACAAAATTACATCCTTCCCTCATATACTATGCTAATATAATTCAACGTTTTCAGCCTAATGAGCTCCATCGCTCAAAACCCTACATGTTTATTCATAAATAGGAAGAAAATCATTACTCATCCCCAAAAGCATTTAAAGTATTTTAGAAATTACGTCACTATAACGCCAAGTCTGGAAAACAGTTCGCGGAATCGCTGCACTTGTATAAGGCATCTCTTCTGGTGTACGTACAGTTTTCCTATAGTACTAATAATTATTGATGTTGAAGGTTATTGCGACAGGAGATGAATCAGTGTTTAAACCTCGTCATAGAATTGCTCTGCCAATTTCGTATTATATGGCAGACATCAAAAGCTACAATTAACTCTCTTAGTTATTTACCACATAAGAAAAAAAGAAACTTCATAAAAATGACCCTATATTTTTTCCTTATTGAATATAACTTGTCCCGAGACCATCAAAATTTGAGTTACTACCTCATTTTTCCCCACTAAAAACCACTTAAAATGATTTCCTAGTTCTTGTGCTTAACAATCACGACGTTATAATTTTTGCAAGCTATAATTAAACAATTCCTGCCTGATATATCGTCCCATATTCCCATAATATTTGCATAACCATTAAATCAAACCACGCTTTTACAGTATATGAAATGTTATATAGCAATTAGGGACAATCCATTAGCATTTTGCAAAAACCAGCTTTAAAAGCAAAACTGCAACAACAGATTCAAATGAATGAAACTTTGGTTGAACTTCATAGACTTTGCAGTAAGATTTTTTAGCAGTTATTTAGGGAAAAATCTGATGTGATACGTTCACACGATCTTCTCTACCCTGTATCGTTTATTAAAGGTACACAAATTATTCCTTCTCCAGCTTATTTTTCTATCTACTACATTTTAATCCAAATAAATCTTTTCAGAAATAGCTACATTACACCTTTCATTATATAGGATATTTCAACAAGATTGTCCTATCTTTGAACTTAAATAAAGCACGTTCTATAAACGATAGAGGTGTATTTCTTTTTTATTTTGGAACATAATTAATGTAATTACGTGTGGAAGAAAACATCGGTTAAGTGACCGCCGCGACTTCGTTGGGTTGCGCGTATATGTTTAACACAATTTTCAATGACAGAAGAACGTAAATTAGGCCCAACTTCACGAATAACACGCGTGATGCTATTCATAAGATCATTTACTGTTTCTGGCTTGTTGACATAAACTCAGATTTAACATAACCTCACAAGTAGTAATCCAACGGCGTTAAATCACATGACCTCGGGGGCCAGTTAACATCACCACCACGAAAAATGATGAAACCTCTGAACTTCTCCTTCAAAACATCGATTGTTTCCAGAGCAGTGACATGTGGTCACTGCTGGAACCAGATGTTTTTGAGATCCATACCATCCAATTAAGGCCAAAAATAGTCCCTTATAAGAGCCCGGTATCTTTCTCCATTGACAGTTACAGCATCTCCATCTTCATCTTGGAAAACATATGGACCAATGATTCCACCACACAGTAACCTTTTGGGGATAAAGTGGTCGTTCTTGAATCTGCATTGGATTGTGATTGCTTCAATACCGGCAATTTTGTTTGTTAACACAACAATCCATCCAAAAGTGGGCTTCGTTGCTGAAGATGATTTTTCGACAAAAATCCGGATCAGGTTCCAATTGCTTCATAGTCCACTCAGCGAATACACATCGCAACCTATGGTCGTTGTGCTTTAGTTCTTGAGTTAACGTCATTTTGTAAGCGTGAAGCTTCAAGTACAGATGCAGAATTCTCCAAGTTGTGGCCGGCGAAAGCCCCAATTCTTGCGCTCGACGAGCAACTGATTTGTTTCCGTTCTCGCGTACTCTCACGAACGGTGCCTATGTTTTCGTTGGAGCGCTTACGTCGATTACGTACAGGCGTTCTTTGATCGCTGACTGAATCACTTCTTTCAAATTTATCGATCAAACGCAGAATCGTTCTCTCGCAGGGACGCTTATGCACACGTAAACTTCACGCAATCCGCGGAAGTTTTGGCGAACAAATGATCCATTTTGATAATAAATTTTCACAATTTCTACGCGTTGCTGAATGCTGTAACGTTCCATGACTATTTATCAATAACAACTGTAACCACATGAAAACAATGGCTGCTGTAACTCAATAATAACGGCAGTTATCACTTGTTAAAGATAGGACACGCTTGTTGAAAGACCCTTTACATAAAAAGGAAAGAGCGACAGTCAAATGTTTAAGAACTCGACGCTATATGTTGGCCTTAAAATTCCATACTGTTTCCATGCAATCGTGAGAAACAACTGAACGTTGAAAGGACTTTAAGAGAATGACCAAGAAATGAACATTTCGAACCTCTAATAACAGATATCTCAGAGACTGTTTATGCAATAAAAACACTTATTTTAAATAAATTGTGTGTTTAAATTGTGTAGTACGTTTTTGTCTTTCGCTTAACGTTTACCAGTTAAGCATAATTATACAAAACTTCCTCCAAATGAAAAGGACTTCATAGGTTATTCCCCGAAATTTCAAGATAAATATTTTACTTGTTATGTAAATATCTTTAATATATGGTATTTTAATCAAAATCTTTAGAGCCATATTTTAGAAAATAAAAAATAAAAAAATGTTCCATGTAAAGGGTAGTATGGGGTGGAGGGATTTTGTTCAAACTCTTCGTGTCGCATTTTTGGGAAATATTGAACCTAAATACCAAGTTTGGTATTTATTCGACTTTTGGTTTTTGAGTTATGCTGTTCACAGACAGACAGAGACATGCATGGATATGTTTCCAAAAAGGCTTTATTTGGTTTCAGGGCGCCTCATAACATGCAATTCCGATGAAATCTTGGTATCGAAAACTTTTGGGTGAAATGCAATACTTTACCTACTTACTGTACTCGTATGTAGTAGAGAAAGTAAACATATGTTAGATACTATACTTTCACATTAGTCACTAGTAGTAAAGATTGGAAAACTTTATGTGAAATAATTTTAAAGTATCCGATATTTCAAATTCCCCAAACAGAGTTTAAAATTAGACGCTAAATACTGTTGTTTCTGGTCTTTTTAAAAACATTTCATATATGCAGGCCCTCTTTCGTCGTCTGTTCCTCTGCACCTAAGTTATTCATTTGATTGCTACTTCTTTGAATGGTTCGTTCACTTTAATGTACGCAGAACATATCCTTTTTTACCACAATTTTATAGGAAGCTGGGTTTAAATGTGCATCTCCCATAGTTTAAACGACTACCATAAAAATTGTATATAATTATAGTAAAAGCTTGTTGTATTTAACAACACAAAATCCATATTTATTATTTTTAGCATTTTTTGACCTTATTTTCAAGAGCGGGTGGATGGGAAGAAATACGAGGGCTGATCAATAAAGACTGAGATTGATTTTTTCCTGTAGCTTTCTTGAGAGTTTCCTGTCTCTACCATGAATATTTCAAAAGAGCAGGGTTTCATGTATAATGTCCATAGGCGGCAGCACTCTCGTATCGGTAGGTTGGTAGTAATGCTGTATATTGTTGACCCTAGTTGAATTTCGCATACCACAAAATGAAGGTGACACAAGAGGAGCAATAAAATTTTGTTTTCATTTAAATCATACAGCCTCTGAAACTTTGGAAAAGCTGAAGCAAGCATACAGTGAAGATGCACTACCTCGTGAAACAGTGTTTAGGTTGTTCAAAGACTTCAAAGTAGAGCGAGTCCTCTGTGCTAAGCAAGGTGGGCCTGGTGCCTCGGCTTCTGCTATGACTGAAGTCAACATCAACACAGCTGCTGTGATTGTTGTTCCCACTCACACCACTGTTACAGCAGCCTACTACACGTCAGTATTGGCTACACCGAGGAAGCGCATTGCAAGGAAACATCCAGAACTTATCACAACAAGGTGCAAATCAAGTCCAGGAATTTTTGGCTAAATTCAACATTACCTGTGTGCCGCATCTGCCTTATAGCCCCAATCTTGTCCCCTGTGATTTCTTTTTATTCCCATCACTAAAGGCAAAGCTCCGGGGCATTCGATTTGAGAGCACTGAAGCAGTGCTGAAGAAAAGTGAGGCGATTCTCAAAGACCTGACAAAGAATGGCCTATACCATGTGTTCGAGGACTGGCAGAGACGTATAAAAAGTGCATTCAAGTAGGAGAGGACTACTTTGAAAAAGACCATGTCAACATTAAAATGGAGTAATAACTATCTGTGAAAAAAATTAGTCTCAGTCTTTATTGATCAGCCCTCGTACATGGCGAACGTGGTAGTTACTTTGTATGCAACGTTTCTATTTACCTTGTGTTCTATAAAGGAAAATATTACTACTATTGCAACCAAAATGCAATTAATTTTACTGTATTCAGATTATTTGTAGAGTTATTTTAATTTATAAATATTCTCGTTTATTGCCATTATATGGCTTTTGTCTTTATAGATGTTTTAATGAATAAATATACACAAGCGTCTCAGAGTAATAGAGTGGTTCTGTTCCAGGTTACTGTAAAAAGGTAGTGATTTATTTGTACTTATACGCTAAAAATTTTGTATTAGAAATTAGATATATAAAACATTCAAGCTTTCACGTTATAACAGTCTTATTGTCCTCGCAGTAGTCATCACTTAACCTAGCCTTCTTCCGCACGTTGCAGTCAAGGTGACGTCACCGCGCAAACCGAACGTAAATAAGCGTTTGTCCCACACCTTTACTGTGATTCCATCATGCTTTCAAAGAAGTTTACATATCTGGGGATGTGTGTACTATTTGACGGATTCTAAAATGGGCCCAGCACGTGAGAACAGTTAACGTTTGCTAGCTAGTGTAATTTGAATTGTTTAAATTACTACATTACAAATTCGTAACTTCTCTTTCGAGAAGGTGATAGTAAAATGTTACACGATGCTAACAGTACGTTACAAAAATGTTACCAAAGCGTGTAACAAAGGAAAAGCGTCCTGTTGTCAAACTTCTGTGCATTTCAAAGCCTATTTCTATAAATCTAAAAATCTGAAAGACTCGCATGAAAGATTGAGCAAAAGTGATCATTCATCGAAATGTATCTTTGGTGTATAGGGTCTATAACCCTTCTATTCGGTTTAGCTTCTCTGGGCTAAATAGGGGTTGCTACAAATGTGCGAGTTAAAAGAACATTTGTGGGAAATTAAAATTATTTTATTATTAAGGATGCTTGGTAGAGATGGCAGGACATTTTTGCGCTTTTTCCTATTGAATGAAAGCCAGTTTTTCTGTAGAATGACACCATCTAGGACAATTAACATTTTACTGCTTATTAAACAAGGTTTTTGAGTATACTAGTATCAAGATTTTTATCTACCTTTAAATATTTTCACAATTAAAGGATTTAAATATCTAAAATAATTTCTATAAACATTTTACTTTCATTTATAGGTATACTTTTCTCTGAAAATAAAAATCAGAGCTCCAGAAAATTTTATTGTGATTTATAAATAGCTTAAGATAACCTGTTAGCTATTTGTTAATTTGAGGGACTAGTCTAATTTTAAATAAACAGTCATAAGAAAAATATTTTGGTGTAGCTTTTATATTAATAATGTTTATTTATTACGTAATTTCGGATCAAAATGTTTAACCTACTAAATGCAGTTAAACATTTTGTAAAACCACAAAACATTTTAAGCTTCTAAGTTAAATTTTTTTGAAAAAAGTCTGCCTGAAGTTTAAAAAACGAAACTTACGGGCAATGGCAAAAAACAAGGTTAGCGCATTATTAATCCAAAATACTATAACATCTCTGGACCATAAGAGTCCTTTAAAGGTCTAAGTAACAACATTAATTACATAGGTATGTTTCTTGTGTCATTTATAATCTATCACACAAAAAAATGTTTTCTTTTTAAACCCAAATCTCTACCAAGTATCCTTAAAACGCATAATCCGTCATTGTATTTCACATGGGGATTCTTTATACTCAAAGTTGTGGCGTTCTACCACTGAACCAGATAATCTTTCGGCTTATTGTTTGTGTTCTAAATTGCCTAAAAAACTATAAACTATTGGGATTTAAGCTATTAAATAGAATTTACAGTACAAAATTTATCCACAGCCGAGTGTATCCGAAAATCTTAGAGAGTTATTAGCTAAAAGTAAATTGCGATCAAATATTACGTAAAGGAATAACCACAATCCCCCCCCCATTAATTAATGTTTATTGTCGTTAGAGGTGAACTATAACCACAATATAATCCTGTGTAATAGTCGTAACGATATTAACGATTTTATAGGCATAACCATACAGCACTTCGTGGTGTATGTCGTGTGTTTGAATGCGATTCATGACCACACTACGAATAATAATTTTTACTTTCTCTACTACGTATAGTAAGTAGGGGAAGTATTGCATTCCACCCAAAAATTCGATACCGAGATTTCACCGGAAATACATGTTTTGAGACCTACTGAATCCAAAAAAAGCATTTTTGGAAACATGTCCGTGTGTGTGTCTGTGCGTCTGTGTGTGTGTGTGTCTGTGTGTGTGTCTGTGTGTCTGTGAACAGCATAACTCAAAAACGAACAGTCGGATAAACACCAAACTTGGTATTTAGGTTCAGTATCTTCCAGAGATGCGACACGAAGGTTTTCAAGAAAATCCCCCCACCCCAGACTACCCTTTACATGGAAGATTTTTCGAAAATTTTAATTTTCTCAAAAATGGCTCTAACGATTTTGATGAAAATATCATATGTTTAAGATATTGTCATGACAAATGAAATGTATATCTCGAATTTTCTGGGAATGTCTCCAAAAGTATTCTTCATTGTGAACGACTTTTGCATAACTGGTAAACCATAAGAGATAGACAAAATTTTACTACACAAAAAATGTAGATCGCGTTAAAATACACAACTTATGTCATATACGTTTCTTTTGTTGAATGAACCGTTTTCGAGATATTGCTTGTTATTTCCTTAAATTTTACAATACTTATACTTTTTCTCACATTCGTTATTCATTTTTTTTATGTCCTGGACATGCAAAGAGAATGGAATGCGTCACATAGCAACCAGCGTTAAAATATTTGACTATCGCTTAAAAGCTACCACATTTCCCTTGCATCTACAAGAAAATTACCAATAAGATTAACATCTCGATATCTCGATTAACATGAACCATATGGAGAATAAGCGTTTGTAAAATTAGATTGTACAAGAGTAGAGAAAGTCATGTGAGTGTAACACATCAGATTTTTTTTTCTTCTTCTTGAATAGTCCCTAACGGTTAACTGTATTCACATTCATTTGCCATTTTGTCGTTGACCATAATTATTACGGTTTCTTTTCCTCAGGGTGATCCGTTTGAAATGTCAGAAAGGTAAAACGTTATACATAAGAAGTCAATGCACACATCTTTAAGCAGTTTGTTGTAAAATAAGCAGAAAATATGGAAATTAACAATGAGTGATATTTCAGATCTCATCCGTGTGGCATGGCAGCACTATCGTGCATAGGAGACAAGATGGTGGAAGTCAATCCCCATTTATCAGCAGAGTATACACTACAACATACGCAACGTGTTAAGATGATTGTCAGACAGTACCCTAAGATGGTTCCATCCACAATCAGCGAAAGCATGTTCTGACGCAGCGTAATTACCAAACTCATCTCTAGTTTGCTGTCATGATGTGTGAGAGGTAAGAAGCGGACGATCAATGATAAATCGATGGATGTTCATGGAGAAAGCCACATTTCATGTGAGTGGCCGAGTCAACAAGCATAACTGCATTATTTGGGAAACCGAGAATCCACACGTCTGATATGATATATTACTTAGTGCGCTGTTGTGTCATGAACAACATTTTGTCCCCTACACACAATAGCTCTGCCATGCTATACGGATGAAGTCTGAAACACACTCCTTGTTAACTTCCATCCTTACTACTTATATTGCAGCAAACTGCTCAGAGCTGTGTGCACTATCCTCTTACATACGAGGGTAATCCAGAAAGTTCCAGACGTTTTGAAATAAACAATTAACAAAATGCAAATATCAACGTTTATTATGTACATGTGAAAGGTACTCTCTTAAGCTATTTTTGTACATAATCGCCATTCAAATTGAGGCATTTATCATACCGTGGCACAAGTTTTTCCATACCATCTCTGTAGAAATCTGCCGCCTGCGACTTCAACCACTGGTTTACACCGGCATGCAGTTCAGCGTCAGTATCAAAGCGTTGTGTAACGATCCATTTCTTCATCGCTGGGAAGAGGTGTGTAGTCGCTCGGCGCCAAATTCGGGCTGTATGGTGGATGGTCAAACACCTCCCATCCAAGAGTGTTCGGGTACGATTGGCCGTGTGTGGGCGTGCATTGTCGTGATGAAACAACACCTTGGTGCTAAGTTTTCCCCGACGCTTATTTTGTATGGCACACCTTAACTTTCTTAGTGTTTCACAATACCTCTCTGAGGTTATTGTTGTTCCATGTTCCAGAAACTCAACGAGAAGCACTCTCTTAGAGTCCCAAAACACACTAGCCATGACCTTTCTTGGTTTCTTGGGAGAATGTGTGTGTCTCTATTCCATCGACTGCTGTTTTGTTTCACAATTGACATGCTTCACCCAAGTCTCGTCCCGGTTACGATACGATCGAGTAAAGCGTTACCATATTTGTTGGAATCTTGGAGAAAAGTCAGTGATGCGGCCAGTCTCTGTTTTTATGGTCTTCGGGTTAGGATTTTTGGAACCCACCTAGCACAAAATTTGTGGTAACCAAGCTTCTCCACTACAATTTGATGCACCGTGAAATTTGGGAAAAATGTTCCGAAAGCTCTGTAATCGTGAAACGACGATTTTCACGAATTTTGTCATTGATTTGCATTGACAGTTCATCAGTCATAAGGGTAGGCCTACAAATGCGATCCTCGTCGTGAACAGTGGTACGGGCATTTTTAAAATCAATGCTCCATTGCCTGAATCGGCTTTCACTCATTATTCCCTGCCCGTAAACATCACAAAGTTGACGATAAATTGCAATTGGTTTGTTATTTTTAGCCAATAAAACTCGAATCAGGCCGCACTTCACAAGTGGCGGGATTTTCTATTGCAGCGCACATTTCAACAACTCACAGAGAGCACAGTAAAGCAGGCACAGTCCTCACGCTACCACAACTGGATGCATACTGAATGTAGGAACGTTCTGACATCAAGATGGCGGCTCTAACCCTACTCATCGCCACGATAGACCAAAACGTCTGGGTCTTTCTAGGATTGCCCTCGTATAAAGCTTTAGTTTTCTGACATCTCAGACCGATCACCTTGTATATTTAGTGCAACGAATTTAGAATAGGCTCAGGTATGTCAGTAGTGTCCGATATAATGCAACGATACCATTAAAAGCAATTTAAGGTATTGCGGAATCTCAAATATTTACAAAACGCGCTATCACACCGCCATGAAATTCCCTTATGGTTAGGTACTCTTGCAAAATGTAAAGTACGCATGAGTACACAAGTTTGCCAAAACATTTTATACTTTAATTGGACTGGGAGCGATTGACAACTTATGGTCTACTTAGATATTGTAGCGGGAAATCGTCAATCCTTGGATTAATGTGGTCTTCGGCAGTGTTCTTCCTCGGCTATTGGTACTCGTCGGTTGTTGCATATTCCATTCCTAACTATATCTAATTATTAATTCTCAGATTATAGTGGATGAGGCAAGTTTAAGAAATACACTGTAATTTTCCCTTAATAAATGAAGTTTATTCACAATTGAAATAATTTTGGGTTAGCTTTTCCCATTACTATAATCCCACCACTTTAAATTAGTCAGTAGCCTAACTATCTGCACACGCACTCCCACCCTTGTATGCACCCATGTGCATTTGCAGCACCTCGTGCCGACGACAATTCTAGAAGATCAGTTAACGAGAGAGAGAAAGTGGGCTCTGAGGCCTTGTCTGTCCTTATATACGGGAGCCTAGTGACGCTCACCTCTGCGTTTAAAAATGTAATGACGTTTTCTATTGGTACTCAGACCACGTTCCTTAACATGTATGACAATGTGTTTCTTAAAGTCCGTGCGCATACGCGTCATCGTGGAGCGTTGTAAAGCTACTACCATATCTCTGTCTCTTTCTTTTCTCTATCTGTCTCTTTCTATTTCTCCGCACCGTTACCGGTTCCCTGCCTGTTGGCTTGATGAAAGGTACGCTCTTTATGTTTTCCTTGAATTTTTGCTAGCTCGCCCGTTTCTTGCAATCAGCTCTGTACAAATGTTAGATGTTGAATATTTTAACATGTTAGTGACTTAAATTATTACTGTACAATTCTTATATGTATGGTTCCCCTTTCATATGTACAATTCCTATATATGTATAATATATCCCCTTTCAATATTTATCAAGATTTTGCAAATTTTCACAGTTATCTAGTAGTATTAAAGCGTCTTAAAATACAGGGCGATTCAAAAGTTTGACATTTTCCTCATATCGTTAATTTATGCATTTGTGTTATAGGTAATTGGAAACTATGCTTACAATAGAGGAAAGATTAACTGTCGTTTTCGCTCGTATATGAGGATTGATTTAGAAGCAGGTGCAGGAAGAATTCACTAGAAAGTTCAGAAAACCAGGTCCTTGCAGGCAAGCTACTGAAACTGATCAGGTACTGAAACTGAAACACCAGAAGACGTGCAAACCATATGGGATGCCATCTCACGGAGTCCCGGTGCATCAACCAGAAGACTCAGCAGAGATCTGGGTATGTCCCAAAGCACTGTATGACGTAACTTGCGCTTCAAACTGCACAAATGTCCTTATCAAATCCAGATAATGCATAAGCTTGAACCGGAAGACTATGCAGCTCGACATGCTATGTGTGATGACCGTTAAATGTCATTGAAAATGAAGACCTCATGGAACATGTTGAGTTCAGCCGATGAGGCAACATTCCACACATGTGGACATATCAATAGGTATGACTAGGATTTGGGCAGACGAACAGACAAACGCCATAAAAGAGTTGCAGAGAGGTAAAGGTAAATGTGTAGCTGGGAATAGCAAAAACAAAACTTTACGTGCCTTTCATGTTTGTGGAACCAATAGTAACTGGAATTACTTATCTTGACATGCTACAATAATTCCTAGCTAGCACAGGATACTGTGGTTTTCCAGCAAGATGGTGCACCACTCCATTTTGCCATCATTGTTCGTGACCACCTCAACGAAGTTTTCCCTGATAGGTGGATCGGTCGTGGTTCGCCGAGAATTTGGGCAGCCCGCTCTCCAGATCTGGCACCACTAGACTTCTTTGTTTGGAGTTTCGTCAATTCCAAAGTGTATGAAGTGAAGATCAACACCTTACAGCAGTTGAGAAACCGAATAGCTGCAGCGATAGTTGCAATCACGCCAGTTATGCTGGAAAAAAGTGTTTCTATCTACACAATAAAGATGGAGTCCGTGTCGTGACTTAGAGGGCCACCACATTGAAATGTACTGAGTTTATCATCCATTGTTTTAACGAAAATTTCACCCTGTATATTTTTGGTTTTAAATCGCACATATATACTTTCAAAATAAATATTATTATTAATTCCCTTTATATTTCAAACGATTTTGAAATCAAATTTTCCAGCTTTATAATATACATGTAAATACACGTTTTCCTTGGTATGTCATTGCTTTAACCGGTTAATAAGCTTGGTACGCCTGTAAGACGCGGCTAATCAACCTGGTGAAGATTACACTAAAGATAAATGAAGGAATAATCCAAATAAGCATAAGGGTTGTATGTTCTCAGGTGCTATTAAACGACGTTTAGTATCTGCAGCATATGAAACAATTTTCTCAGTTCTTGTAAGAGCACATTTTCAAGAATGCAACGAGTGCATCTAATGACGCCATCTCATTAGCGCCTTTGCGCCGCTCGGAAGTAATTTCTGTACTGTATTAACTTCCCTGAACTCTGCTCTTTTTTCAGCTCTATCATTAAGACCTTTCTTTTTTCCTAGAAGTTAAAACGGTGTTCGGAGATAACGGCTCTCTGTAAATTAATATTTAGGCCTCATTATGCCATCATCATTTGCTAGCAATTATGCCAGCATAAAAGACGCAGCCAATCGATTAATGCAGAACAAAAAAAGGGAGATGGGTACCGATTTTAGAGATCGATAACAAGGTGCCATTATCTCCATCATCATCATGTCTTGCGTCCATCAGATAGCTGCAATTGAATCAATCGAGAGATTCTCCGTACCGCAGCATTGTCATGTTGCTTTTTTTATGTTCTGTAATTATTTACCTCGTAGGACAGGAATTTCCAACGCTTCTTATGCGTTTAAAATGACAAAGATACTTCAGAACACAGCCCAGTGCTGGTATAGGCGATATGCCTGTGAAATTTGGCCAAAAATGAAACATCACAAAACTAAATTGATTTTAATAATTAATTTTAAATTTTCGGAATATAATATCCTTTGCATTTGGGCAGTTAAACCGTTAAACCATCAGTGAAACGATTTTTAAACGAAAAAGTGTAGGTTAACGAACACGATATGAATTTATAATTTGAAAGCGAACTTTCTTAAGCATCCCAGACAAAAAATACTTTGTTAGACAGTCGAGGTCAAGTTAAACGCTTTTAACAGTAGGTGAAGCTTATGCTAAATTATAACACTCCAAAGCTACCTACTTCGATTTCCTGGCAAATGTGATCCAAGAGGCTTGTATTATTGATGTAATGGTGGATAATTTGAATGCAGTAATTATGGAATCTGAAGAACCAGCCGAAATTTTACAAGCAGGGAAGAGGGTAACATTAGAATTGCTGACAAAAATGTGAAGGAAACGTAAGAAATAGCATATAACATGTTTCTTCAACGCTGCAAGGTAGGAACATATAAACTAACTATAGTAAAAATGTGTTGTTAGTATATTTTGAAGAAAAAACCGAAACTTGGATATGTCAACATTATTTAGGTAAAAAGAATTTAATTCAAAATCTATAATTTGTCTATAAATTGAAGAAGTTGGTTTGTTACGAGTTGCTTGCACCACGCTTTGGGCGTCAATTTGAAGAAGGCTGTATTGAAAGAGTTGTATTATATTTCAACTGTCGGGGAGCCGAACTTGAAATTCGTTGCAACCACACGTATAGTGCCCGCTTTCCGGTAGCCTTCACCCCAAATG
This sequence comes from Deroplatys truncata, assembly GCA_030765065.1. Classification (NCBI taxonomy): domain Eukaryota; kingdom Metazoa; phylum Arthropoda; class Insecta; order Mantodea; family Mantidae; genus Deroplatys; species Deroplatys truncata. The sequence goes on along the minus strand of CM060984.1, from coordinate 64,374,607 downwards.
TACTTTCAGGTGGCCTTTGCCCCAAAACATTAACTTTGTAATTTGACTGTTTCTTTAAATATTATATATTTATGTTTTCTTCGGCTGTGTCAGTATTATTGTTAGAGACGCGTTTCTCTTAGTAGGGTTGTGATGTGACAAGAATGGAGGCTTACACAGAGTATAATTTTACTTCACTTCTTTTATAAATGCTTGATACGATTTAAATAACACTTCACTGATATAGAGAGCTGAGAGATTCTTTTTATTAATTAATTACACTTTTTAACACGTAAACTTACTTTTCGTCTCACACGAATACATATTATATTTCTTGAAGATACTTTTTGCGTCTGGTTAGTAGCGCTGTCTGCAGGCAACTGAACTCTAAATTTGTAAATCTTGCTATATGTCATTCTCTGATTGGCTAATTCTAGTCCAATAAAATAGCTTCATTTAACTAAAGCTTTTTTTCTGGTTGTTGATTGGCTATTTTTTAAACTGTCACAAAAATTATATTATTGTTGCTCCAATAATGACTAGCAGCATTATTAAACATTCTTACTGATTATTGCCTCAAGGTTACCTCATTGTTACCTCATTGTTAGCACCTTTTAACCTATTATTCTCACAGCTCATATATTATTAAATTAGGTAATACATTCACATAACATTATTAAACATGGATACAATAATGTAAGCACATGCAATGATTGTTACATACATTTTACAAATTATTACATACACATATTGCTTCAAGACGGGCTATTATTGAATTTATATTTATATAATTTGACTGAAATCATTTAAGTGTTAAAAATACTGCCTCAAAATATTGACTGTCTAAAAGATAGTGTATGGCACGCGTGTTCAAAGGAATTTTACTCTGTTCCAGAAAATTTAAGATATGCATTTATATCTTTCATATATCGCATTTTAAACAAAATTGTTAGAGAATTTTTTAGAAAATCAAAATTTTCGTAAAATGTTCCACGTGAAGTGTAGTTTGCGGTTGGGATATTTTCTTAAAAATCCTCGTGTCCCATCTTTGGAGGGTGCTAAACCTAAATACAAAGTTTGGTACTTATCTGACTTTTCGTTTTAGTTATGCTGTTCACAGACACACACGGACAATTTTCTGAAAATGCTTTTTTTTTTTATTCAGGGGAATCAAAACATGTCTTTCCGGTGAAATTTCAACATCCAAATTTTGGGTAGAATGCAATACCTTCTCTACCTACTAGGTACGTGGTAGAGAAAATAAAACTGAGAATCTTCATTCCATTAATTCAGCAGCTAGAACCTTTTTAAGGTGAAGAAGCATACTTTCTGGAGTTTCTGTACAATTTTAATCGAGTAGTTCCTCCTTGCGTCAGCCGTTTTTGAAATACCGCACGATTACATTTACCAAAAACGCAAATGCTTTCCCTTCGCACGAGCTCTTACTATGAACCATCGAGGAGTAGTTAATTCTTCAACGACAGCGACTTCTGTTAAACATTTGAACTTCCATCTGCTGCATGTAACTAATGTTTAACACGAAATTAGTTCTTAACAAAACTCGTGAGTTACGTAAGTGAACAGGAGTATAATGATTGCACTATGTGCTACAATGTGTAACACATTATGCATGTGAATTTATAATGGATAGAGAAAGTTGTGTGACCACCGCATCAGATCCAGTGATTAAATGCTTTGAAAGAGGCAGAATTAATCAAAAATAATCCTATGTATTGCATTCAAATGACTCTCTCTCTCTCTCTCTCTCTCTCTTGCAATATCTTTATTTGTGTATCTCGTTTACAAACTACTCTTACAAAACCTTATTACTTTCTCTAGGAGGTAGAGAAGGTATTGCATTCCACTCAAAAATTCAATAACGAGATTTCACCGGAAACACACATATTGAAGCCCATAAATTCATAAATTAAAAAAAAGATTTTTTAGAAAAAGATCCGCCAACGGCACAAGCCAAAAACGAAAAGTTGGATCAACACCAAACTTGGTATTTAAGTTTAGTGCCCTCCAAATATGCGACAAGTAACTTTTCAAGAAAATCTCCCTAACCCAAGCTACCGTATACATGGAACGTTTTCAAAATATTGAAATTTATAACAAATGGCTGTTAACTATTTTGATAAAAATACTATATATAAAACCTATGTGCATGACAAATAAAATTATATATTGAATTTTCTAGGAATAGCCTGTGAAGTAGGCTATACAAGAAATGTGACATTTTTAAAATACATAATAATTTTTTGCAACACCCGCCATTTCCGAGATATCCGTTATTAACGGCTCCAATTGTTCAATACGTTGCCGTTCTTTTAAATTCCTGTCAACATTCAGTTGTTTCTGGCGATTGCATGGACACAGTATGGAATTTTAAGGCAACATATAGCGTCCAGTTCTTAAACATTTGACTATCGCTTCTCTTTGTATCTATAACGAGATGTGTAATATAGTTATTTCTGAATAAGTTTATTTGGATTAAAATAAAGTAGACATAAAAAAATCTGATGTGTTACACTCACATGACTTTCACTACTCTTATACAAACTATTTTTACAAACGCTTATTCTCCATATGCTTCCTGTTAATCGAGATGTTAATCTTATTGCTAAGTTTCTTGTAGGTGCAAGGAGAATATGGTAGGCTTTAAGCGATAATCTTTTAAGAGCTGGTTGCTATGTGGCGCATTCCATTCTCTTTGCATCTCCAGTACATAAAAAAATCTGATGTGTTACAGTCACATGACTTTCTCTACTCTTATACAAACTATTTTTACAAACGCTCATTCTCCATATGCTTCATGTTAATCGAGATATCGAGATGTCAATCTTATTGGTAATGTTCATGTAGATGCAAGGGGAATATGCTAGATTTTAAGCGATAGTCAAATATTTTAACGCTGGTTGCTATGTGGCGCATTCCATTCTCTTTGCATGTCCAGGACATAAAAAAATGAATAACGAATTTGAGAAAAAGTATAAGTATTGGAAAATTTAAGGGAATAACAAGCAATATCTCGAAAATGGTTCACTCAACAAAAGAAATGTGTATGACATAAATTGTGTAAAAATGAATAACGAATTCCCATTTCAGAAAAAGTATAAGTATTGGAATATTTAAGGGAATAACAAGCAATGGTTCACTCAACAAAAAAATGTATACAACATAAATTGTGTCTTTTAACGCGATCTACATTTTTTGTGTAGTAAAATTTTGTCTATCTCTTACGGTTTACCAGTTATGCAAAAGTCGTTCACAATGAAGAATACTTTTGCAGACATTCCCAGAAAATTCAAGATATACATTTTATTTGTCATAAAAGTATCTTAAACGTATAATATTTTAATCAAAATCGTTAGAGCCATTTTTGAGAAAATTAAAATTTTCGAAAAATGTTCCATGTAAAGGGTAGTCTGGGGTGGGGGGATTTTCTTGAAAACCTTCGTGTCGCATCTCTGGAAGATACTGAACCTAAATACCAAGTTTGGTGTTTATCCGACTGTTCCTTTCTGAGTTATGCTGTTCACAAACACACAGACATACACACGGACATGTTTACAAAAATGTTTTTTTTATTCAGGAGGTCTCAAAATATATATTTCCGGTGAAATCTCGGTATCGAATTTTTGGGTGGAATACAATACTACCCCTACTTACTATACGTAGTAGAGAAAGTAATAAGCTTTAGCAAGAATAGTTTGTACACCCACCGATAGACTGTAGAGGGTAGAGAAAGTCATGTGAATGTATCAAATCAGAATTTTTTCAATCTATTTCATGTTAATTGAGATAAGGATTTGCAGAATGTTTCATTACACATCTCGTTACAGGTACAAAGGGGATACAGGAGGCTGGAGCGTTGGTTCAATCTTTATACCTGCCGATGTTTGCATGACATTGCGGTAAACAATTGAATGATGACTTCAAAATAGTATTGAAAAATTCAAATACAGAACAATGGATGTATCGGAAATGGCTGATGATACAACAATTATTTGAAATAAATTCTGCTTTTTAAAAAAATCTACATTTTTTGCTTAACAGATACACAAAATTATATGAAATGTATTCCGAATAAAGATTTACAAATTGTTCTAGATATATATTTAATTAACCATGTAAATATCCTAATCATGTGGTAATTTAATAAAAATCAGTAGATCCATTTATGAGAAAATAAATAATTGCTAAAAAAAACCCTCCAGTAAACGGTAGTTTAGGAAATTTTCTTGAAAATCTTCGTGTTACATCCTTAAATGATTATGTTTGGTATTTTTCAGAACTTTCTTTTTCTATGCTGTTCACTAACACATACATACCATTTTCTAAATAGTCTATTTTATGGAAGTGACATGTATTTACGGCGAAACCTTAATATCGAATTTTTGGGTGTAATCGACACTTCCGCTACCTACTGGGTACTTGGTTGAGAAATTAAAAATGCTACATTACTATGTTACAGCCGAATGATGGTATAACTAACGTTTGTTAGTCCAACAAGATAAGTATAGACTGCCTCTGTCGTAAGGTGGTTAGCATGCTAATCTCCAAATTCAGAGGTCCCGGATTCTATTTCCGGCTGGAGGGTGGGAATTTTTATTTAGTCAAGATTATTTCCTATTCACCCTAGAGTCTGGAAGCATGAATGAGAGTGTGAATGTGGTGTGAATTTAATGTAATAATCAAAAGTAACAGCAATGCAAAGATTAAACACCACTATAAACAAGTGAATATTACTGCCGATAAGAAATTGTTCCAAAGGTAAAAATCTGATGTGTTACACTCACATGACTTTCTCTACTCTTGTACAAACTATTTTTACAAACGCTTATTCTCCATCTACTTCATATTAATCGAGATAAACATTTGCAGACTCTCTTATTTTTAATTTTCTTGTAGATGTGAGGATAATATATATTTACAAGGGCAATATAGAAATACACTAGCCTTTAAGCACATACATATCCCTTAATAGCTGGTTGCTAGATGCAGAACTATTCCCTTTGCCACAGATTAATACTCTTTGCATATCTAAGACAAAAAAAATGAATAACGAATTCCCATTTGAGAAAATAAGTATTGAAAAATTTAAGGGAATAACAAGCAATATCTCGAAAATGGATCACTCAACAAAAAAAATGTATATGACAGAAATTGTGTATTTTAATGCGATCTACGTTTTTTGTGTAGTAAAATTTTGTCTATCTCTTATGGTTTACCAGTTATGCAAAAGTTGTTCACAATGGAGAATACTTTTGGAGACATTCCCAGAAAATTCAAGATATATATTTTATTTGTCATGAAAATATCTTAAACATATGATATTTTAATCAAAATCGTTAGAGCCATTTTTGAGAAAATTAAAACTTTTCGAAAAATCTTCCATGTAAAGGGTAATCTGGGGTGGGGGGATTTTCTTGAAAACTTTCGTGTCGCATCTCTGGAAGATACTGAACCTAAATACCAAATTTGGTGTTTATCCGACTGTTCGTTTCTGAGTTATAATGTTCACAGACAGACACACAGACACACACAGGGACATGTTTCCAAAAATGCTTTTTTTGAATTCAGGGTGTCTCAAAACATGTATTTCCGGTGAAATCTCGGTATCGAATTTTCGGGTGGAATACAATACTTCCCCTACTTACTGTACGTAGTAGAGAAAGTAAAAAGCCGCAGATATGAACTTAGGTGTTAAAGGCGACATATAAGCTGAACAAAAAAATTATAAATGCAAATACTAGTAATAAGAATAACACCCGTTAGAACCGAACGCTTTTCCCATTTAAGGAGTTTCCCAGTGCAATATTTACTTTATGACTACGATGCTTTTTTCCCCGTCGTTTCACTATGCAATAAATAACTACTAAATAGTTCAGAAACTGCTGCCCACGTAATTAAACCCTTAACAAAGCTCCAAATGGACACAGAAGTGTTCAGCATGCTCGTATTATACACGGCGATAATTTGGATGCACCAGTAAATTTGCGGTTGCAACAACTGTGGTTTAGCTTTACGCTCCACAGCGTTGCAGCGGAATAATTGCCATTTAGTTAAAATGGAAGCCAATAAAGGAGCAAAGTCTACTTTTCGATTATAAGGTACTTTTCTGCTAATATGCTAGTCGCACCCGCGTTCACTGAGTAGGGTGGCGACGTGGTAATGTGTGAATGCTGGCGTGGTTCATCCTTTACCACGTCTTTCTTGTCCTTCGTTTCCTCTATCCGTCATCTTCTTGTCACCTGTTTCAGGATTGTAGGACCAGGCGACGGCGTTCGGCGGATTGCGGCTGGGCGGTGGCTGTACGGTTTGTAGAGGTTTCTTCCCTGGCGTCGTTGCGGGATTGCTCAGTTAGGACGCGCCTCTGGTTTGTTTCGAGCGGACGCCCCTTCGGGGGACCTCCGGAGGTTAGGGGTTTGTGAGTGGGCCCTGGCGCCGTGGGATGCGTACGATCTGGTAACGTTAGGGACCCCGCTCATGCTTGCGCAGTAGTCATTATCCGGATCTGGTCGTCTTCGAGTCCCTTCCCTCGTCCCTTCCTCCCAGGGTCACGATAGAAGCAAAAAGAGCCATTGTGGCTACTTGCAGTGCTCTGCCCCGGTTTTCAGGTCCCTCAGTTGGACCGCACCCTCACCTTTTAAACCCGTGTTCACAAATGGCTTCCAAAGAAATGAACAAGGCGGAGAGCGTATGCAGAAGTTGTGTAATTCCAGCAGTTATTTTGTGATGGCTATCAGACAGGGCGGCACGTGTGTTATCAGCAGTAAAGTGAAGAGAAACTACAAGGGAGGCCTTTATCTGAACCGTGAAGAAATAGTATATCAAGTGTATGGAAACAACGATGCTTCTATAGTGCTTTTCTTTATATAATGTTGGCGGAATCTCCTTATCTGTATTCCATATCAGCACTGGGTGAGGCAATCCGACACATATGCACGAACAAAGCGCAGGCTTAGGTAAGCGGCAAAAGGGGAGGAGTACAGAAACGTGTCACCTGAGTGACTGGTAGGCATGTTTCGCAACGACGATCCTCACCAGTCCCTGGACGAGTCCTTTTTGTACTTGTTTTATGCAAAATGCCTAGCATTTAAACATTAATATATGAACACAGGTTTGCTTCAACTACAGGAGCGAAGGAAAAGGAGGGAGTAAGAGAAACATCAAGTAGAATGCTAGAAGCAGGTAAGGGGTGGGGCAGCTTAGCGTTTCCACTGACCATTATATCGGCACAATTCGATTCATTTGACTGTACATAGTAATTACGGACAGGCATAGCCATTCACGCTCGTAATCGATGTAAGCAGTGAGTGTGATAACCGAGCAGAGAGGTTTTAGTATGTAATCAGAGCAATCGTGGTACTACATGGAGTGTGGGTGACGTAAGATATTGTTACGGACACTCTCCTCCCCAAACTACAGACGGTTTCGTTGTAATTGTTCCATTTATTCGATGCATACATCGACCAGTGGAGAACTGTGGCAGTATGTCTAAAGTAAAGAAGAGTTCATACATAAAAACATCATCATAATAGGTACAGTTTTGAGCCAATTGTGGCTCTTCTTTCACCGAGTGGCTGTTTTGTAGAAATGGCCGAGGTTCTTTTATTTACCTGCAATCATGAACTACAATTTCGGCCCCTGCTTGTTATTACGCCGGCAGCCTGCATTATACTAGAACTCGGCTGCACCAGGTTTCTACAGCGCTCGCCAGGTAGTGTCCTCTCCACCAGTATAGGTAGTGCTTATGTTGGTTCCAGGTCATCATCGCCTGACCTTCCCAGTGCGTACCCCGTGCATCAAGAGAAAAGGAGTGCGACAGTTAGTTCTCGACGATCAGCGAAGAAGAAGTTTTATTGAGCTTCGTGTCTTGGAGCGGCCTTCTCTACACTTTTCGACCTAACCTAAATTATCTATATAATGTACTTTTGGCGTAAGTAAAATTTTAAATTCTTTTAGCGTGTGGAACAGCATTTAATATTTCATGGAAGCGAGTTTATATCATATTACTGCATGTTAAATTTCACTTAAAAATGGCAAATTTTGCGTGAGAAGCACAAATTCAAATGCAGTCTACTTCAATTGTAACATATCTTTGTTTCTACATTTGAGTGTTAATACATTCAGTACCTTTGGGACTGTATGGAGTGTTACTTTTGTTTAAAGCTCTTTTAAATCCTTGCTCAGTTCCTTTAAGCTTTGGTAGTACAAAACAATTATTACTCTGAGGGAATGCTTTATTTCCAATGTATTCTATAATGAGCCCGGCTATATACTCTTCTATTTTTTTTAATTGTGACTTCTATTCATCGACTACTTCTAAATCGGCCTTGCAAGAACGTTACAGTTTGTAGGAGAATTTGGTATGGCACAAATGGCGAAACCATCGGATATGTCGCTGTAACTGTTCGTGTTATCTTTTTTTTACTTGGCGCCTGTTATTATTTTACTATTTTGAATTTTGGGTTCTTTGTCCTCCGGCTAGCTATTATTACTCAGTCGAGCAAATATCTCTTGAACAGGGTGTGTAAACGGAAAGGAGTTGTTACTAAAAGATAACACTGACAAGAGAATTTGTTTTTACACTTTATTAATTTCCCATATTTACTCTTGATACACGCCTGACTGAAACTGTTATATTTACGAATGTAGCTACAATCACTTATTTGCTACGCACTATTAATTCACGTACTTCACATTTTGTAACTAACTTTACGACGCGAGAGATTCTGTAGAATTGCGTAACGTGTACTTCGTGAATGCTTTCTTAGAACCGCCTGACGTATAACTCGCGAGAGAGATTTCTTAAAACTGCGCGACGTTTGCCTTGTGAATGATTCTGTAGAACTGCGCGATACTTGCCTTGGCTCTAGAATTTATACTCCCTCACCCGGATATGCCTAAACATTATAACAGAGCTGCTATTGGTTAATAAAGCGTGCCAACATTAGTGTCTATTTCGTCATCCAATCAAAATTACAAACACATATGCTCTAGGGAAGATATTCCCTCCATTTCTAAAGAAAGGCACGCTACTCTGACGTCATTTGTTTGACTCTTCTAATTGATAAACAACTCGCCCCTCGCTTCATTGTTACCCGCTCCTATTGCCAGTTTCAGTGAGGCCGTGTAAACTTATTTCCTGACAATGCTTATAGCTAACAAACATCTAAAATCATTATCATACAATAATGTTAATTTACACTACAATCACTCTGGCATTTACAGTGTTGTGATATAAAATACTGCCTCAGATACAACATTAGAGATCAAAGGACATTTAAAACAAGTTAAACAACCTATAATTCACGAAACACAAGGGACATGTGACATTATTAGAAACGAACAATGAGGAAGACGGAATTTCAACCTCTTCAGCTCCAAATTATGAATATTTCGAGGATCTGTGTCATACGCTACTAAGAACGGATATTGCTTTAAAAAATTAAGCCTTCGATGTAAATGAAATACACTGTCCCTAAGGTTTCTGTATATTAATACCTTAATAAAATCATAAGGTAACTTTATCGCACATTGTCAATAGCTAAACGTACATTGCTTCCTCTTCCCTCTAATACTCCTTAATTCTGGTTTACGTGCTATCGAAGTAGGATGCACTGCCTTCAAACTGTAAATTTGTTTGCAAAGATCACTGCAAAGTATTTTACTCCCAGGTAACTGCAATGGTCTTATCTCGTATTCGCTTGTCGTTGCGTTTTACTGGTAAACTTTGCGTTTTTTTCATTAGATTACACACACATTCATACTCTCATTCGTACTTCCAGACACTGGGGAGGATAGGGCAGGAGAAAAATTCCCACCCACAGCCAGGGATCGAACTTGCAACCCCTCGCACAGAAGGCAGATGCTCTACCGACTGAGGTACGGGGCCAGCCCAAATGTTACATATAACCAGGCCTCATAGACTATATGTCGAAAAAAAATAAATGTTACCAATAATAATAATAATAATAATAATAATATATGCATATATTTTTTTAAGTTCCCTTCTTTACCCAGATTATGATTATTGTGATTTACTGATTACTTTACTCCTTATTACCGCAATTACACATACAACACACGCAAATCCACTGAACATGGCGGGACGCGAACCCGCTTCCCTCAGCATAGCAGAGCGCCGAAGCTATACGTTTCAGGGACCTCGGCTATGAGGGCCGGCTGGATATTAGAATATAAAGAAAAAACGCAGAAATCTATATTTAGTGTGCCCTATTGACATTTAGTAATGATGCTCTCAGGCAATATGCATTTTCGGAGCTCAAATTAAGTCAATGTGTTCATGTTATATTTTCAAAATGACTTTTACGAGATACTAATACAGATTAAAAAAAAAAGTAGGCTCAATACTTTACACAAATTTTGACCTGTTTTCGCTGAAAAACCATAAAAACACAATGCTTTAAAATTAACATTATTTATTTATGTATTTCTTTATTTGGGAGCAATAATAGTAACGCAGAAGTGATGGTATTTATTTTAAATATTTACCCTGACGAGCTGTTAATTACAACTTAAAAACAATTAGAATTATATTATAAACCTTCGTTATCATTACAGCTCGGCGCAATAGGCGCTAAAATACTTCAAATAGGCAGACAAATAGGCACTACAAGTTCAGAATAGGCAGTAATATAGATTAATGATAAGCATGGACGAAGGCAATAATTTATTCATTTACCACATTTTGATATGATAGTACAGTATAGAAGTATAGCATATCAAATATGTATATCCCATATTCTATTTACTAATATTAGTAAATAGATTATACTTAATGAGTGTAAACTGTAAATGTTATTTCCTTAAATTTTTACCCTTGAGATACTGTATTTGTTTATGGCAAATCCCGCCAGATGCATCCAGAATAGTTCCTGTCTACCTATGCAGTTTCAGATAAATCAATAATTTAGTGGAGTAATTTGAATTAATTACTATTCCAAATAAAAACTAGGCGCAGTTTACAACTAAATATTTTTCTACATTTTCATTGGAGAAACTTTAGCAAGAAAGAAGCTAAACTATAATCAATAATTAAAAACCGACTTTACATAGTAAAACATCTATTTTGTTTCGCATTACTGGAAGGGAAGACCCTTCACGGGCACGAAATTAATTTTAATCCTATGGATGACATGACATGCATAAATAGTATCAATAAATAAACGCCAATAACAAAATAATGAAATTAGTTGGGCAAAAACCTTGATAAAAGTTTTCATTAAAAAAACGTAATAGGCCTTAAACTACAAAAAGGAACACACTATGAAAATATGCAATTATAGACTCTATAAAATTAGTATAATTTACTCTAGTAGGCATGAAACAAATTTACATATACGAAGCCTACAATTCTAAACAAAAGAACACAGTAATCATTCCCATCATCTCAGCAGCAGCAGGTTTCGGTCTCATGATGCTAAATTGTTGTAATCATCTCATCCTCGATCTGCCAACACTTCTCCTACGCGGAGGTTTATAATTTAATATCGACTTAGGAATGCGGTAGCGCTCCATCGCTTCTACATGTACTCGCAACTTGGTTCTGTAATCTTCCCATTAAATTGAAAATATTAAATTCCTTCCTTATATTTTAATTACTCTTTTTATATTATAAGGTATGCTCCTTAAAAATCTCATCTCGCTGCCTGTATAGTTCTTTCTTCATTTTTCCTTCGTCTCTATATTTCCAAGAGTTATGGGAACTACCATAAGTTTATAAAATGTCACTTTTTACTTTCTCTACTACGTGTAGTAAGTAGGGGAAGTATTGTATTCCACCCAAAAATTCGATACCGAGATTTCACCGGAAATAAATGTTTTGGGACCCCCTGAATTAAAAAAAAAGCAGTTTTGGAAACGTGTGTGTGTGTGTGTGTGTGTGTGTGTGTGTCCGTGTGTGTGACTGTGAACAGCATAACTCAGAAACGAACAGTCGGATAAACACCAAACTTGGTATTTAGGTTCACTATCTTCCAGAGATGCGACACAAAGGTTTTCAAGAAAATCCCCCCACCCCAGACTACCCTTTACATGGAACATTTTTCGAAATTTTTAATTTTCTCAAAAATGGCTCAAACGATTTTGATTAAAATATCATATGTTTGAGATATTTTCATGACAAATGAAATGTATATCTCGAATTTTCTGGGAATGTCTCCAAAAGTATTTTTCATTGTGAACGACTTTTGGTAAAATGGTAAACCATAAGAGTTAGACAAAATTTTACTGCACCAAAAATGTAGATGGCGTTAAAATACCCAATTTTTGTCATATACATTTTTTGGGTTGAGTGAACCATTTTCGAGACATTGCTTGTTATTCCTTTAAATTTTCCAATACTTATACTTATTCTCAAATTCCTTATTTATTTTTTATGTCCTGGACATGCAAAGAGAATGGAATGCGCCACATAGCAACCAGCGCTTCAAATATTTGACTATCGCTTAAAACCTACCATATTCCCCTTGCACCTACAAGAAAATTAGCAATAAGATTGACATCTCGATGCCTCGATTAACATGAAGCATATGGAGAATAAGCGTTGGTAAAAATAGTTTGTACAAGAGTAGAGAAAGTTATGTGAGTGTAACACATCAGATTTTTTTACTTCCTCTACTACGTATAGTAAGTAGGGGAAGTATTGTATTCTACCCAAAAATTCGATACCGAGATTTCACCGGAAATATATGTTTTGAGATCCCCTGAATCCAAAAAAAAGGTTTACGTAAACATGTCCGTGTGTCTCTCTCTGTGTGTGTGTGTGTGTGTGTGTCTGTGTGTCTGTGAACAGCATAAATCAGAAACGAACACCAAACACCATAGTGGTATTTAGGTTCAGTACCTTCCAGAGATGCGACACGAAGGTTTTCAAGAAAATCCCCCCGCCCCAGATTACCCTTTACATGCAACATTTTTCGAAAATTTTAATTTTCTCAAAAATGGGTCTAACGATTTTGATTAAAATATAATATGTTTAAGATATTTTCATGACAAATAAAATCTATATCTTTAATTTTCTGGGAATGTTTCCAAAAGTATTCTTCATTGTGAACGACTTTTGCATAACTGGTAAACCATAAGAGATAGACCAAATTTTACTACAAAAAAAATGTAGATCCCGTTAAAATACACAATTTATGTCATATACTTTTTTGTTGAGTGAACCATTTTCGGGATATTGCTCGTTATTCCCTTAAATTTTCCAATTACTTTTACTTTTTCTCAAATGGGAATTCGTTATTCATTTTTTTTGTCCTGGACTGCAAAGAGAATGGAATACTCCACATAGCAAACCAGCTCTTAAAATATTTGACTATCGTTTAAAACCTACCATATTCCCCTTGCATCTACAAGAAAATTACCAATAAGATTAACATCTTCATTAACATGAAGCATATGGAGAATAAGCATTTGTAGAAATAGTTTGTACAAGAGTAGAGAAAGTCGTGTGAGTGTAACACATCAGGTTTTTTTTAGTTGTGATGTTCACAGATACACACGCGCGCGCATTTTCCTAAAATGCTTTTGATGGATTCAGGGGGCCTCAAAATATGTATTTTCTGTAAAATCCTGATATAGAATTTTTGGGTGGAATTCAATTCCCTCTCTACCTACTATATACGTGGTAGGGAAAGTAAAAATGTGATAACTCGGAGGGGGTAAGACAGGGTTGTATCTGGAACCTGTACTTTTAATTTATAACTACCACGAAACGTATAATGACACTATTTCTGCAAACGTTGATCTCGATTAACATAAAGTAGAAAGAAAAATAAACTTTTCTAAGGATAATTTGAAGAATGAATATAAAAATAAACGATAAGATTATTCGTGCACTAAAGCTGTATGTACTTTACATTACATTCTCAAATAAGTAAATTCTTTAATAACCATTAAATGCTTTTCGTGCAAGTTCCTTCATTCTGTACACTTCCATAGAGTCTTTATGTAAATCAGATGATTACAGCAAGAAACCATTTTGTGTAAATCATTCAGTAATATTCAATTATTATTTTTTCGCGAGCAGATTTATAGGTATGTTAAATACTGTTTTTCTCCCCTGGTGAGACATTGTTAACGGTCAACAGAATACATGCTGGGATTACAACAAACAAAATGACCGTTTCAGTGCAAGACTTGCTGACTATTTCTTACCAACCAGGCAGGAGCGGTAAGGAGGCGTAGGTTGTAGGATGGGATGCCTCTTTCTAACGTTCTAGTCTCTCCCCCCGCCCTCTCGCTCCTTTAAAATTTCCTTAGTCTATTTAGAATTTAGGCACAGATTATATCTTCCCGTTAGGTTCACCTTTCCTAAAAAGTTGTTAAAATGAACAATTATTGCGTAGGAGATAACAGACCGCGTTAACTTTCAAGTCCATACATAGCAACATGCTCATCTAAAATATCCATGAAGTTTGAATATTCTTTTAGAAAAGGGAACCAATGTTTAAGGCACTGAAAGCTTAAGTAAATAAAAAACAATCTCATGCATTGCATTCACACGATTTTCTCTACTCATTCTTCTTTCAAAACATCTTAATCTATATACTAATTGTTAATCCAGATAAATTGTCGCGGTATCGTTCGTGTTATCTTATTTACTGAGCGCCTGTTATGGTTTTACTATTTTGAATTTTGGGTTCTTTGTCCTCCGGCTGGTTAGTATTACTCAGTCGAGCAAATCTCTTGAACAGGGTGTGTAAACGGAAATGAGTTGTTACTAAAAGATAACACTGATAAAAGAATTTGTTTTTACACTTTTATTGCCGTCACACTTTATTAATTTCATATAATTACTCTTGATACACGCCTGACTGAAACTGTTATATTTTCGAATGTAACTATAATCACTTATTTGCCGCACATTATTAATTCGCGTATTTCACATTTTTATAACCAACTTTACGACGCGAGAGATTCTGTAGAACTGTGCGACGTGTAACTCGTGAATGATTCTGTTGAACTGCGCGACGTGTAACGGGTGAATGATTCTCTTAAAATGCGCGACGTGTAACGCGTGAATGATTCTGTTGAACTGTGCGATACTTGTCTCTGGCTTCAGAATTTATACTCCCTCACCCCGATATGCCTAAACATTATAACAGAGCTGCTATTGGTTAATAAAGCGCGCCAACATTAGCGTCTATTGTTCTATCCAATAAAAATTACGAACACATATGCTCTAGGGAAGATATTCCCTCCATTTCTAAAGAAAGGCGCGCTACTCTGTCGTCATTTGTTTGTCTCTTCTAATTAATAAACAACTCACCCCCTTGCTCATTGTTACCCGCTCCTATCGTCAGTTTCAGTGAGGCCGTGTAAACTTATTTCCTAACAATGCTTATAATTAACAAACATCTCAAATCATTTTCATACAATAATGGGGTTAATTTACAATCATTCGGGCATTCACAGTGTTGTGATATAAAATACTGCCTCAAAATTTACAATTCATGTTTATACATTTAGGATGTAAACAGTAGATAAAGCAATCTTTAAGGAACGTGTCGCTGTGTGAGGCTTTGAAATTCTATGCTCTTTGCATGACCATGAGAAAAAATGAACATGAGAAGTATTTGAAAATTCAAAACAGTAATATGGCATATTTTGGAAATGGTTCGCTCCATTAAAAAAAAAAGAAATATTTGACATAAATTGTGTGCTTGAACAAGATCTACATTTTTACGTGTATTAAGATTTTGTCCATCGCTTACGATTTATCATTTACACAAAAGACATTCAGAATGAAGGGGACTTCAGGGACTATTCCCAGAAAGTTCAGGATATACATTCATGGAAATATCTTAAACACACGGTATTTTAATCAAAATCGTTAGAAACATTTTTGAGAAAATGTAAATAACGAAAATGTTTCCATGTTTCTTCAAAATCTTCGTGTCGAAGCCTTGGAAAAGTTTGAACTTTAAATACTACGTTTGGTGTATAATCGAATTTTCGTTTGAATTATGCTGTTCACAGGCAAACACACACACACACACATCCAGGGATTTTTCTACAAATTGTACTTTGTAGATTCAGGGAATTCTCATGTATTTCCGGTGAAATCTCCATATTGAATTTTTGGGTGCAATGCAATACTTCCTCTACTTACTGTATAAAACATAGAGAAGGTATGGCTTGACACATCTTTTGGAAAAAATTTAATACCTTAGAGATGTTAATTATCATTGTGCATGCCGTTAATACATTTAAAATTAAATTGAAGTTATTTACACGCATGTTTTTCTAAAATTTTTTCCTAGTTTGTTTAGTAAACGTTATTGGTTCTTACTGAGTTATTTAAAGTATCTTCAGTTTTTAAGTGAGAGTTTTTAAAAAGCTCTCAAGTAGGAGTTAAGAAAAAAAATATTTTTAGAGACAGAGTTACAATATCTTCAAGTAGTGATGTGAATTTATCAAACTCTGTTGAGAATGTTTGAAAGAATTGATAATTTATAGAAGTTGATACTTGGGATCATTTCGTTTACTTAAATGAAGTGCTATTCATAGCATTAGAATACATTTGATATTAATTTTAAAATTAAAATTAATTAAATCTATAGATATCACATTGAATATAAAAGCAAATTCTGTCCATAGGTACTTTCTCTATTGTTTCCAAACTTGGGTATATATTAATTTACGAAGTTGATCTGAACAATTTGTAAAACATGACTATTTTTCTCCAACAGAAAAAATTAAGATCGTAAATGTGTTTGACTTTACATTTCAAGTGCGTTCACAACATTTGTCTTATATTTGGTAGGTATATAGTAAACATTTTAGGAAACACTCCTAAAACTTCTACATTTTTGGCAGACTTCTCATGTAAACCAGTTTTAAATTTCTATCGATTATATTGCATCCACGAAATTTCCTTAGTATTTATTAAGATTTATTTAATACCTTCACTTGTTTCCTCATCCATTTAAACAATGCCAACATAACCGATATAATCATGTTTCATCACTATGCAGTTTACGTTTCAGAGGCCTACTTACATGAGTGGGGTTTAAGTAGTATAATAGAATATTCTCTGTATCGGAGCGTTCCTCAAAGGCTTTATTAATTAATTTTAATTGTATCTTTGTATTGTTTTATTTGTAAATATATCTTCAGCGATGCACAGGCAAACCTGGCACTTCCTGGCTTCTTCCGATGGCCCTAAGATATTCTAATAACTCAATTAATGGGAGTTAATTTAAAACAAAATGTATCTACAGTTAAATCAGTTGCAGAGGTTTAGCCCACTCAAGGCATAGTGAAGTAGATAAAAATTTCAAATTGCTGTGCTGAATGTAACATAGTCTCCTGCGTGACAATAAAGAGCACAAACCATTACACCACAAAGTAAATGAAATAGAAGATTATAAACACGTTAAGAGTATTTGACAAACGCCCTGGTTCCATTATCCGCTTCTAATGGTAAATTACAATAAATCAAAATAAAAAAATCTGATGTGTTACACTCACATGACTTTCTCTACTCTTGTACAAACTATTTTTACAAACTCTTATTCTCCATCTATTTCATATTAATCGAGATAAACATTTGCAGAAACGATCTTTTGATATGCAAAGAGAATTGTATTTTACACATAGCGACCAGTTCTAAAAATATTTGACTCGCTTAAGGCGTACTATGTTCCTCTTGTTTTTTATTTCAAGGGCAATTTTAAGCATAGACATATATCTTAACAGCTGGTTGCTATGTGCAGCACCATTAATACTCTGCATATCCAAGACAAAAAATGAATAACGAATTCATATTTGAGAAAAGTAATGAAAAAATTTAAGGGAATAACAAGCAATATCTCGAAAATGGTTAATTCAACAACAAAAATGTATGACATAAATTGTGTATTTTAACGCGATCTACATTTTTGTGTAGTAAAATGTTGTCTATCTCATGCTTTACCAATTAATCAAAAGTCGTTCACAATGAAAAATACTTTTGGAGACATTCCCAGAAAATTCGTGATATACATTTCATTTGTCATGAAAATATCTTAAAAAATATGATATTTTAATCAAAATCGTTTAGAGCCATTTTTGAGAAAATTAAAATTTTCGAAAAATGTTCCATGTAAAGGGTACTCTGGGGTGGAGGAATTTTCTTGAAAAGCTTCGTGTCGCATCTCTGGAAGATACTGAACCTAAATACCAAGTTTGGTGTTTATCCGACTGTTGGTTTCTGAGTTATGCTGTTCACAGACAGACAGACAGACACACAACAGACACACACACACGGACATGTTTCCAAAAATGCTTTTTTTGGATTCAGGGATCTAAATCATGTATTTCCGGTGAAATATCGGTATCTAATTTTTGGGTGGAATACAATAATTCCCCTACTTACTACACGTAGTAGAGAAAGTAAAAAGGAATAACGAATTCCCATTTGAGAAAATTATTGAAAACATTTAAGGGAATAACAAGCAATATCTCGAAAATGGTTAATTCAACAACAAAAATGTATATGACATAAATTGTGTATTTTAACGCGATCTACATTTTTTGTGCAGTAAAATTTTGTCTATCTCATGGTTTACCAATTAATCAAAAGTCGTTCACAATGAAAAATACTTTTGGAGACATTCCCAGAAAATTCAAGATGTAAATTTCATTTACCATGAAAATATCTGAAACATATGATATTTTAATCAAAATCGTTACAGCCATTTTTGAGAAAATTAAAATGTTCGAAAAATCTTCCATTGAAAGGGTAAACTGGGGTGGAGGGATTTTCTTGAAAACCTTCGTGTCGCATCTCTGGAAGATACTGAACCTAAATACCAAGTTTGGTATTTATCCGACTGTACGTTTCTGAGTTATGCTGTTCACAGACAGACACACACACAGACACACACACGGACATGTTTCCAAAAATGCTTTTTTTTGGATTCACGGGGTCTCAGAACATATATTTCCGGTGAAATCTCGTATCGAATTTTTCTTGGAATACAGCACTTCCCCTACTTAATATACGTAGTAGAGAAAGTAAAAAGAAGTACTTATTTTTTCCGCTGGTTTGCAGTCAGTTACATATGTAGGTATGTATTTGCACTATTTATTTTAGCTTGCACAGTTTCAAAGCCTCAGTTTTGAAATTCTTAGCTGCAACCGAGATCTGAAGGCGCTTAGGTAATCTTACTCTTAATTTTGTGCCTTCAACCAAAATTGATGTGTGTTAACAAACTTTTTCAAACACTTGCACGTACAAATACGTGCATGGCGCGCCTAAAAATTGAAAATACGGTTAATTTTGTACCGATTTCAATCAAATTTGAAATGTGTGGAATACTTTCTTTAAGTTATATATACCGAGCTTTCGTTAGAATGCGCAGCCATATTACGAAGAATTGTTTGCCAAACACTGCAATGTTTCTAATCGGTTATGATCCCCCTCCTCACCACATGCCGGCTAATCAGTTGACGCGAAATCTGTGCTGCACAGAAGTTGATACGTTGTGTGACCACGTGTTTAGTGTTACAGTGTGTTAGTGTTTTTATATACCAAAAAGTCCATATACTTCAGCACACGGAATATTCATGTATGATTTCTATGTGACAACAAACTCTTGTAGAGAAGTTAGATGGCGATTTAAAGACAGATCCGCTGCTGTTCGAGTGTATCGCACAGAAATGGTTCATAATCTTGTGAATAGATTTAGAAAATTGGGATCTATTATTGATAAAATACCGAAAGTAAACGACGTATTCTACAGAGGAAAAGCCGATGACTTCGGAGCAAAGCCCAAAGAAATCTTTGAGAAAGCTTGCATATGAATCAAGATAATAGATAATAGTTCAGGAATTGTAACCACGCAATAATGTAAGTAGAGTTAATCTATTGATCCACATTTAATTTTTACTTTCTCTACTACGTACAGTAAGTAGGGGAAGTATTGTATTCCACCTAAAAATTCGATACCGAGATTTCACCGGAAATACATGTTTTGAGACCCCCTAAATCCAAAAAAAGCATTTTTGGAAACATGTCCGTGTGTGTGTCTGTGTGTGTGTGTGTGTGTGTGTCTGTCTGTCTGTCTGTGAACAGCATAACTCACAAACGAACAGTCGGATAAACACCAAACTTGGTATTTAGGTTCAGTATCTTCCAAGGATGCGACACAAAGGTTTTCAAGAAAATCCCCCCATCCCAGATTACCCTTTACATGGAACATTTTTTGAAAATTTTAATTTTCTCAAAAATGGCTCTAACGATTTTGATTAAAATATCATATGTTTAAGATATTTTTATGACAAATAAAATGTATATCTTGAATTTTCTGGGAATGTCTCCAAAAGTATTCTTCATTATGAACGACTTTTGCATAACTGGTAAACCATAAGAGATAGACACAATTTTACTAAACAACAAATTTAGATCGCGTTAAAATACACAATTTATGTTATATGCATTTTTGTTGTTGAGTGAACCATTTTCGAGATATTGCTTGTTATTCCCTTAAATTTTTCAATACTTATTTTCTCAAATGGGAATTCGTTATTCATTTTTTTTGTCTTGGATATGCAAAGAGTTATAATCTGTAGCAAAGGGAATGGTGCTGCACCTAGCAACCAGCTATTAAGAGATATGTATGTGCTTAAAGGCTACTGTATTTCTATATTACCCTTGTAAATATATATTCCCCTTACATCTACAAGAAAATTAGCAATAAGATAGAGTCTGCAAATGTTTATCTCGATTAACATGAATTAGATGGAGAATAAGCGTTTGTAAAAATAGTTTGTACAAGAGTAGAGAAAGTCATGTAAGTGTAACACATCAGATTTTTACTTTTTCTACCCGGTGGTCCGGTGTCGTAGATTTACGTAAACATACTGGCTTTTAATTACTACCATTATAGTCGTCTTGCATAATATAGCATTATAATGTTGTATAACTACGTTCGTTTTATGATATTTAAGTAATAGTCTATGACATTATAAAATTATTTAGTTGTGTAATATTGACAAACAGGAATTGTATAATATGTCTAATAGTAACTTTGGAATGGCTAAGCTGCATATAAATAAGCTTTTATAGATTTTTACATATAAATAATAAGTTAAAAGCAGTTCTAAAAATAGCGATGCACAGGCAGTAAAGGCCGGGCCGGCAATTTGTCAAAGCGAGGAGTTATCCCGCCCTCTTTGAGAATTACTACGTTAGTTAGGACTCAAGTTTCTCAGCAGGTGCATAGGGTGTGGTGACTTCAACCTCACTCTAGTCCTTAAATTCCGTCTACATAATTTAGCAAAGCGCGGCGTATTAAACGCAAACACGAATTTCCAGTGCGATACATCACCTAACAAAAGGACGCAAAACGTGTTTTCACTTACTTGTTGACTCACAACTTTTATTTACGGGGCGAATTTCAAACAACCGCTAAGATTCCGCTTGTCTTGGAGTACAAAAAACTCATAAGCTTGGCTTTTTTCAGCTATTTCACGAACTTATGGCTAGACGTTCCATTTCTCACTCTTTCTTTATGTTGGCGTGTAATTTATTCCTTATAACATTCAGCAATGCTGAATGCTGTATCACAGCTTTAAAGACTAGGCGTTATTTATCATCCTTAGTAACTAATTTGTGGTCCTTGCATGACGTGGCACCATCTCATTTTAGCTGGAACATGTTTAAACTGCTGGTCAACAAGATGAACCTGACCTGAGTGCTAACATGTGTAACGTTGTGTAGATCGTGTTATAATATTGTGACGAATAAACTCAGATCATGATAAGTAAGTGCTAGCATTCAGATTATGCAAAAGAAATGGGTGTCTTCAACACTTCCAAATTTAAAGTCCGAGTTCTAAAGCTGTATTTGTTACAATCTGAATGTTAAAAGGAATTAACCACGTGCACAAACTGAATTATAAAGTAAAGCTTTCACATATGAGTTAATGTATAGGAAGAGAAGCCAGTGAATTTATAAAATTTTACGATTACCGAAAAGAACATTATAAACTATAACATGCCTCTACGTACATAAGTAGAGAAAGTATTACATTCCACCCAAAACGTTTATACCAAGATTTCACCAGAAATGGATATTTTAAGGCTCTCTGCATCCAAATAAAGCATTTATAGAAAAAGGTCCGCGCGCCCTGTGTGTCTGCCTGTGAACAACGAAATGTCGGATAAATACCAAACTTTATATTTAAGCTCAGTACTTTCCAAAGATGCGACACGATTTTCAAGAAAATCCCCACCTCAAACTTTACATGAAAATTTTCCAAAATTTTTTACTTTCTGAAAAAATAGCTCTAACGATTTTGATTAAAACACCATATATTAAAGTGTATACGTGTAAATAAAGTGTATATTTTCTTGGAATAGCCTGTGAAGCCCTCTTAGGAAGAAAATTTATATAAACTTGCATAACTGACTAATATTAACCCACTGTGCCACTAAAATGTACCATACAAATATGTATATCTCTTGAAAACACACAATTTATTTAAAATAATTTTTTTTTGGCATAAGCCATTTCTGAGATATCCGTTAATAAGGGCTCAAATTGTTCAATACTTCATTTTATTCAAGTACCTACTATAGATTTTCAGTTGTTTCTCGTGATTGCATGGGAAACAGTATGGAATTTTAAGGCCAGCGTATAGCCTCCAGTTCCTAAACATTTGACTATCGCTGTTCTCTTTATATGTATAACGAAATGTGTAATACAGCTATTTCCGGAAAGTTTTATCTCGATTAAAATGAAGTGGATGGGGATTTCTTGGTTTCGTAAAAGTAATTTGCATAACCAGTTATAAGATATAGAGAGCAGAGAAAGTCATGTGAATGTAATACATACAATATCTTAATATTCTTATACAATTTTCTCTCTAAAACATTAGAAGAGAGAAAATATGTATGTGAGAGAGAGAGAGAGAGAGAGAGAGAGAGAGAGAGGTTTGATTTCGTCCTGTATATAATTACGTAAGTAGCCTGTAGAATTCTTTTCATTCTGATTGATTTTGTATAATTTTGTATAACTGGGAAACCATGAAAGCTAGACAAAGATATTTTAAGGAAAAATGAACAGCAAGTCTTAATTTATGTCATTACTATTTTGTTAACCGTTTTCGAAATATCCTACGCTGTATCTCTACATTTTCCCAAGTGCATCATTTGACGGCACATGTTCAAAAGTTTGCATTTATTTCTTTTACTTTCTCTACCACATATATTGTAGGTAGAAGAGATGTTGCATTCTACCCAAAAATTTGATATCGACATTTCAGTGGAAATACAAGCTCCTGAATCCAAAACAAAAAGTATTTTTAGATAAATGTCCGCGTGGTGCGTGTGCCTGCGTATGTGTACAGCACAATTCGAAAACGAAATGTCGGATAATTACCAAACACATTTTAATTCAATATTTTTCAAAGATGTGACAAGAAGGTTTTCAAGAAACTTTCCCCAAACCTAACAACCCTTTACATGCAACATGTCTCGAAAATTTTTATTTTCTAAAAAATTACTCTAATGAGTTTAATTAAAGTACCATATACGTATTTAAGATATTTACATGTCAAATAAAATGTATATCCTGAATTTTCTAGGAATAGCTGTGGTGTCTTCTTCATTCGGAAGGAATTTTGTATGATCCTGTATACCTGGTAAACGTTAAACAATAGAAGAAAACACACTGTACTAAAAATATTGTAGTAGATCTCTTTAAAACACACAATGTGTTTCAAATAACTATTTTATTGCATCAGCCGTTTCTAAAATATCCATTATTAATGGTTCGAATTGTTCAATACTTCGATTGCATGGAAAGCGTATAGAATTTTAAGGCCAGCATATAGCGTGCAGTTCTTAAACATTTAATTATCGCTTTTCCCTTTTTATCTATAACATATCTGTATGCAGCTATTTCTGCCATCGTTTATCTCGACTAAAGTGAAGCAGATAGGAAAATACAGAGGGCTATTCACAATGTATGGTAACAAACTAAAGACGCCCTTACCTTATAAAGAACCACGCCTCCACCAGCAGTGATGTCTGTCTGTCAGCCTTTAGCTTGAGCTATCAATCTGCAGCACAGCTTCCATTAGAGCAAACTGCTACGAAATACAGGGATGTCCAGTTTATTCCATTCCTCCTGGCAACTTTCCGGAGACCATCTAAATTTCACGGCCGTCCTTTTCCAAGGACTCTTTTCAGTAACCCAAATGCACAAAACTCCATCAGTGATGTATCAGATGACTTAACACGGATATCGCTGAAAGGTGTGGAATGTATTCCCATTTCTCTCTCTATGTTCTCCAAAATTTGTAGGTTGAAGCAGTCGTATAGCTTGATGACTTATCCTGATGCAACCAGACTTTATTTACATCTGCACCATAGAGAGCAGAGATTTCTGTATGGAAAACTGGTATCAGGACGTTAGTGTGATAATGTGCAGAGTTGATTTTTACATTTTTATGTACACGACGAATGGTTAATTTGCCATTGTAACTGTACATTGCTATTACCGTGAATTCATTGGGGAAAGTTTCGTTAGTTTCCTTATACCAACTTTAAATTTTTTTTCTCCTCTTGTTCGGTAATAAATAGCCCGCTGTTTGTTGCAGCCACTTAGATAAACATATGCCTCATCTAAAAAGACAACAAAGATCCACTTTTTGGCAGCTAGGTATCGTTCATACAGCTTTCTGCTGTTAGTGGCACGTTCTGCAATGTGTTTAGGCAACAGCTTATATCCCCGGCTCTTATGGCACTTTACTAGGTTCGAATCCTGGTTGATTGTGGTGTTCACAGTAGTAACAGAGATCGCTAATTACAATGCAATAGCCCTCGGAGTTGCAGGATTTGGTCCAGAGACATGGGCCTTCACCTTCCAAGTTATCTCCGGGCTGCTACTGGTGGCCGGTCGTGGATTTCCCTGTTTGTTGCCCTTTGGAATAAGTCCTGATTTGGCTTTACCTTTTTTGTTGAGTGCACATGAAATTGCTCTACTGGATATGGTAAAACCAGCCTCTTTCTCTGGTTAATAATCTTAGAATACAAGTATTTTGCATGGGAAAGGGCAATAATGTACCCTATCAGAATGGTTCTATTTTTGACGCCATTTGATGCAGCAAGAACAAGAGCACACAACTGAGCAAACACAGTGATACACTCATACTGCTGAACTTTCATTCGGTTCCACATTTTTCAGCACGGAGCTATTGTGCTCGTCTGATACTGTTACTATAGACCAAACGACTTCCTTCCGCGAGTCACCAAATATGCAACACGCACTGCATCACTCAGCAGTATTTGAAAAACAAACGGACGGTTGCAGAGAAGGAACGGCGCCTACGAGTCAAAATAAGTCGCGGGTCACGTTTTCGCCACCTGTGCTATAGATCGTCAACAATCCCTCGTAAACTTTCATAAGAATAATCTGTGTGCTCAATAATAATGATAGAGAGTAGAACAAGTCAGTGAAGTAACACATCACATTTTGTTTTCTTCACAAGATCTCGATATATTCGACTTCTATATTTATTTCTCCGTACTTCTGATATTAACTTTTGCAATTTGTAAGCAATTATTTACTTAATGCCTAAGAAAAAGTATCGTGAATTACCTAACGTGGAGTAGATAAAAGCTTTTTATAGCAATTCCATAATCTATATGCTATATTATGTTTGAATTTTTAACGTATAGAGAAAGTGGTGTGAGTAACACGTCACATTGTTACTTTCTCTACTACGTATAGTAAGTAGGGGAAGTACTGCATTAGACCCAAAAATTCGACTACGAGATTTCACCGGAAATACATGTTTTGAGGTGCCCTAAATACAAGTAAAGTACTTTTGGAAACACTTCCGCCTGCGTGTGTGTATCTGTCTGTCTTTCTATATCTGTGAACAGCATAACTCATAAACGAAAAGTCGGATAAATACCAAACTTGGTATTTGAGTTTAGTGTCTTCCAAGGATACGACACGAAAAGTTTCAACAAAATCCCCACACCGCAGAATACCCTTTACATGGAACATTTTTCGAAAATTATCTCAAAAATGGCTCTAACGATTTTGATTAAAATATCATATGTTTAAGATACTTTTATGGCAAATGAAATGTATATCTTGAATTTTCTGGGAATGTCCCTAAAAGTCCTCTTCGTTCTGAATGGCTTTCGTATAACTGGTAAACCCTAAGAGGCAGACAAAATTTTACTACACAAAACGTGTAGATCTCGTTAAAATATACAATTTACGTCATATACATTTTTTTGTCGAGCGAACCATTTCATAGATATTCCTTGTAATTTGTTTGAATTTTCCAATACTTCTTTTGCTCAAATGGGAATTCTTTATTCGTTTTTTTCACATAGCAACCAGCTCTTAAAAGATTTGTCTATCGCTTAAAACCTACCATATTCCCCTTGCATCTACAAGAAAATTAGCAATAATTTCCTAAAATGTTTATTCCGATTAAATGAATTACATGGAGAATAAGCGTTTGTAAAAATAGTTTGCACAAGAGCAGAGAAAGTAATGTGAGTGCAACACATTAGATTTTGTATTTCATTTCTGGTTTTAGAGTTAATAACGTCAGACTAGCAATAATGGAACGAGATATGTGAAAAAACATTGCGTGTTTCTTGTTTGCATTCAGAAAACACGATGATTGAACTGCAGCCTATTTCTCAGAAGCCCTTCTAGCATCGGCACAAGACAGATAACTTCAGCTGCATGCAATAATCGCATTGCAACTCTTGGCCGAGCACAATCAAAGAACTTCCCCCGGCCTCTTGGCATGCAATAAAACACTCCGTTTTCTAATAGCCGTGGGGAATGCAATATCGGCAGAATTGTAACAGTTGAGGAACAACTCCCTTTGTGTAAGTCAGGAAAATTCTAATTCAAGTTCTAGAAGCAGCATTTCTAATATAGCGCCCAAACCAGGGAAATGGTCCTCTTTAATCCTATACTGTAGAATGCTTAACATGTAATAATATAATCGAGTAAACAGAACAGGGTAGTGAGAAGAATTCTAACGGAAAGTGGAGGAAATATGCCATGCTAAATATGCCTTTAAGCCAGGCTATTCGAATATTATTAAATTATTTTATTTTATTCTGAACAAGTTGTATTAACCCACATAAGAAATGAAAACAGCTTGGGATATAATGGTGAAATGCTTATGCACAGGGATGAGATGGAAATAATTGAAATAGATTTTAAGATTGAATCACGGCAGGAACTCGATCAACACATCTTCCACACAAATACTCCTGTATAATTGGCGATTATACTAAACGTCAGGCTAAAACATACATTATAGCATTTTTAGTAATCTCTTTAAGGGATATAAAATTTAAACTTACCCCTCATGGTGAAGAAGTTATTTTGTTGTAGGAGTTGTATTGTATTTCGACTGTTGGGGAGACGAACTTGAAGTAGTTGCAACCGCACGTATGGTAAAAAGTTTCCGGTAGCCTTCGCCCCAAAATGTACTTTCCGGTGGCCTTTGCCCAAAAAAAGAATGTTTAAAAAATATTAACTTTGTAATTTTTGACTGTTTCTTTAAATATTATATATTTATGTTTGCCTCGGCTGCGTCAGTATTTATAATTTTTTAGACGTGAATTCTTAGCAGGCTTACACAGATTATAATTTTAATTCACTCCTTTTATTAATGCTTGACACTATTTAAATAACACTTCACTGATATATAGAGAGAGAGCTGTGAGATTTTTTATTAATTACTTGCAATTTTTACCACGTAAACTATTTTTGTATTAAATTTCTGGAGGACGCATCTCGCGTCCGGTTAGGAACACTGTCTACAAGTAACTGGCATCTGAATTTGTAAATTTTGCTATATTTCAGTTTCTGATTGACTAATCTTACTCCAATAGAATACCTTCATTTAACTAAAGCTTTTTCTGGTTGTTGATTGGCTATTTTATAAAGTGTCACAAAAATTACATTATTGCTTCGAAGAATCACCAGTATCACTTAAACTATCTAATTCATTATTGCCTCAATGTTACCTCATTGTTAGAAACGTTTAACCTATTATTCTCACAGCTCCTACATTATTAAATTATGTAATACATTCACATAACATTATTACACATGCATACAATAATATAAACGTATTTAATTAATGTAATATACACTTTTTATATATTATTTTATACATATATTGCTTTAAGGCGGGCTTTTATTGAATTTATATATTATATAATTAGACTAAATCATTTAAGTGTTAAAAATAATGCCTCACTGGGTTTTTCGTGGGTCGTCAGGCGAACGCTGGGAAGGTTCATCTTCTACCACGACTCTCCTTCCTGTATCCATATAATCCTTGTCATCTGTTTCAGGGTTGTAGGATCAGGCGACGGTATTCGGCGGGGTGCGGCTGGGCGGTGGCTACTGCTCAGTTAAATCTCTTTCACTATAAGCTGAAAGGAGAAGTAAACAAAACCACGTTACAAGACAGCACCTCATTGCCTGGTGGACAAATTATAACCTTTCCCACTTAGCATGTCGTCTATTCCTCTACAAAAAACGGTTCGGTTCAGAGCGTATCATTTTGTGGTTATTTTCGTGCTGAGAAATTTAAAAAACTCATTATGGTAACAGTTAAATTTATGAAACTAAATGTGTTTGTTCAGATTCACCTATAACCAAATGAAGCGTTATAGCAGAGGGTTTAAGAGGCTATGCGCAGGCGCTGCAGTTCGTTTCCGGTTTCCGGCTGAGAATCCTCTGCCACTGTAGAAAACATAAACGCGGAAATGGAAAGAAGATAGTTGTGTTAAATGCTTTTAACAAATTCTGGAAAAGTGCCCACCTTCAATCGACAATGAATATGGTTGGCCATTGTTTAGCAATAATTAAATTTCTTTGTTAGTGATGCAGAATTGTTGCTCGGATAGCTTGGGTCGCGTTTGTTTTCTGTTGTGTTTTAACCTATAGTGCTAATCGTTATTTAACTTGTTGACTCATAAAAGGTTAAAGCAAAGGTGGTATACTGATATTAGTCATTAAATGAATGATTTCTAAAGCCTGAAGTTAAGAACAGTTTAATCCAGTACCTTTAACCACAGATGCCGAACTATTCAGGTACAACTTTTATTTGTCTACTCTTAGTATTGTGTGTTAGAAGTTTAGGATGTAAGGCAAAATATAGAAATAAGACATACAAGCTGCGCAATATACTGTATACTGTATTCGCATTCTGTCTGAAGCAATTTCCTCTCACGGGTACTTACTTCCCGCCATCCTCCACGTGGTGCTGCCATGTGCTCGGCGGAGTGATACATTTTAGTTTTGTTTACTTCTGTTTTCAGCTTATAGTGAAAAAGGTATAGGTCTCTCCTCAGCATGGGGGTTGGTGTAGGCAGGCACCGTGCGGAGTCGGATGCGATCTATCTGGAAACGTTAGGAACCCCATCCATGCTTGCGTACGTCGTCATCTAGTCTCTCCACTCATCCCTCCCTCCCAGGGGTCACGTTGGAAGCACAATGGGCCACTGGCCTGCGTGCGGTGCTCTCCCCGGTTCCAGGGGCTCCTTCGTGATACCTTTAAACGTACGACTCTCATAGCAGGCAAGATGCATAGCTTTTCAACGTATTAGAAATTATGAGCACAAACTTGGCGGGGAAGAGAATTGAGTTTTACTTATGGACGCTTTTTAGGTAAACTACTATAGTTCATAGCATCCCATTCTATATTGGGCGTGAAAGACCGGATATTTTGCTCAGAGACTTCTTATCAGGCTTGAGGTTCTTTTACGTACCGTAAATCTACGACACGGGACCGCCGACATTACTTCCCTTCCGAAGGAAGCCATGCTAAGGATTTTAGCGCTCGAAAAAATCCATTGCCCACCGCCGGGTTTGAACCCGCGACCTATGGAACTAGAGGCTAGAGTCAGCCGATAAACCTGAAATAACTAAGCTTCTAAATCATTTTATTTATTAATTACATCCTTTGTCCTTTAGAACTTCGGGGAGAACAATATTATATCTTAGCTCTATTCCATCACGTTCATTTCGGCTCGCGTGTTGCCTTTCGTCAAACTCCGAACGGACGGCCTAAAGGTAGCCAGCCCAACCGTCGTTTTGTCCCACTGCTTTATTACGTTACTCTTCAGAGGACGACCATCTGGTCGGTGAGGCAGATGGACGTTCTTTTGCAGAAACTTTATGTAGCCTCCGCTCACAATGTTAGTAACTAAAGTAATACGCACGCCCTTATTGGTCCCTGTACGGTAGCTTCTTTTATTCCTTCGCGTTCGCAACGGTTACTGCAGGTGTGTTGATTCATCTGGGTGACTAATTGTGTTTCTGCCATCTGTTTTATTTCTATTACTGTTAATCTGCGGTTGAAAATTTGGGACAAGGTATTGAAATAACCATCATAGTTATAGTGATTGACTATATACTGAGTGACCCAAAGAAACCAATAAAAATCCAGTCAAATTGGTCGGTTCTCGGATTTTGAATCCAGGAACTCCTAAATTCAAGCCACAGAGACAACCTACTCGCTTATCTACAACTTTATTTTAAGGAAAATCGCATAAATCATTTTTAATTTTTTTCAGTTTCAGCAAACACTAATTCTATATTGCAGACGTGCATTTTTATTCCCATTCTCGGGTATGACATAACCTTAAATACATATTATTTGATAAAAATTGTATTTTTCAGAATATTTATACCTTATATATACTTTTTAAGGTGATATATATTGCATACAAGTCCTCCTTACCCGTTACAACTTCACATAATCTCTACTACATTATATTGTGACAGGACTGTTATGGCCCAAGGTTATCAGGAGGTCGGAACCGCCAATTCGGAGGAAAACCAAGATAAGTAACGCTCTCGCCCGTAAACATCGGAAGCGCTATCGGCAATTAACCAAAATTTCCGGGAAGTTTCTAGAATGTGTATGTTCTGGAATGTTCTGTGAAAGATTTCATTTCCTGTATGAGCGAGCGTTCTCACGAGACAATTAGTTGAGTCGGCCATTGAGCGAGTAAGCCAGTTGGTGAACCCGTTTCTGCTGCGACATTAAGTGCAGTTCTCCGAGCGAGTTGGTGACGACAGCTGTGACTGCAATGAGTGCTACTGCAGAGCGAGAGATTGTAGAGGTCCTATGTTCGATTATCCAGCGAGAGAACCGTCCGGAAGAAGAAGCTATGTCACGAAGAAAGTGAAGTAATTGGAAAATTGAATTAGTTCACATTAGTAAAGTGACAGTGTGAGCTAAGTAGAGTCCCAGTGAAAGAAGAACCGGATAAAAAACTTGGGAAAATCACAATATATTGATATATAAAGTTATTTTGCTATTCACGTTACTCACTACATATTTTAACTATGTCAAATAAAAAAACCAGTTACATGCATGATTGAAAACACAAAACACAACTGTTTGCATAGCATAAGTTAGTGTTTGTTACTAATGAACCTATGGGGTGGGCAGAAGAGTCGCGTAAAATGTTGTATAAATGTCGCATGACAGTTCAACGTGGGAAAAAAAGATGAAACACTGAATGTTTCGAAAACGGCTAATGCTACAATAACATTAATTTAACTATATATTTCAATGAGCTCTGTGTTTTTCATTATTTTTTGTATGCCTCTTATACATTAGTAGGTATATAAAATCACATAAAATGAATTTAGAATGGAAAAATCTGATGTGTTACACTCAAATGATTTTCTCTACTCTTGTACAAACTATTTTTACAAACGCTTATTCTCCATATGCTTCATGTTAATCGAGATATCGAGATGTTAATCTTATTGCTAATTTTCTTGTAGATGGAAGCGGAATTGGTACGCTGTAAGCGATAGTCAAATATTTTAAGAGCTCGTTGCTATATGGAGTATTCCATTCTCTTTGCATTACCAGGACAAAAAAAATTGAATAACGAATTTGTGAAAAAGTATAAGTATTGGAAACCTTAAGGAAATTACAAGCAATATCTCGAAAATGGTGCACCCAAAAAAAATATATATGAAATAAATTGTGTATTTTAACGCGATCTACATTTTTCGTGTAGTAAAATTTTGTCTATCTCTTATGGTTTACCAGTTATGCAAAAGTCCTTCTCAATGAAGAATACTTTTGGAGACATTCCCAGAAAATTCGAGATATACATTTCATTTGTCATGAAAATATCTTAAACATATGATATTTTAATCAAAATCGTTAGAGCCGTTTTTGAGAAAATTAAAATGTTCCATGTAAAGGGTAATGTGGGGCTGGGGGATTTTCTTGAAAACCTTCGTGTCGCATCTCTGGAAGACACTGAACCTAAATACCAAGTTCGTTTCTGAGTTATGCTGTTCACAGACACACACCGACAGACACACACACAGACACACTCACGGGCATGTTTCCAAAAATGATTTTTTTGGATTCAGGGAGTCTCAAAACATACAACCGCTGAAATCTCGGTATTGAATATTTTGGGCGGAATACTATACTTCCCCTACCTACTATACGTAGTAGAGAGAGTAAAAAACTGCATAGCTATTCACAGAAAATTCAAGATACCTTTTATTACTCATGAAAGAATTTTAAAAATCTGATGTGTTACATTCACTTTCTCTACTCTTGTACAAACTATTTTTACAAACGCTTATTCTCCATCTACTTCATGTTAATCGAGATAAACATTTGCAGACTCTATCTTACTGCTAATTTTCTTGTAGATGTAGGGGGAATATATATTTACAAGGGCAATATAGAAATACAGTAGCCTTTAAGCACATACGTATCTCTTAATAGCTGGTTGCTAGGTGCAGCACCATTCCCTTTGCCACAGATTAATACTCTTTGCATATCAAAGACAAAAAATGAATAACGAATTCCCATTTAAGAATATAAGTATTGAAAAATTTAAGAGAATAACAAGCAATATCTCGAAAATGGCTCACTCAACAAAAAAAATGTATATGACATAAATTGTGTATTTTAACGCGATCTACATGTTTTGTGTAGTAAAATTTTGTCTATCTCTTATGGTTTACCGGTTACGCAAAAGTCGTTCACAGTGAAGAACACTTTTGGAGACATTCCCAGAAAATTCAAGATATACGTTTTCTTTGTCATAGAAATATCTTAAACATATGATATTTTAATCATAATCGCTAAAGCCGTTTTTGAGAAAATTAAATTTTCGAAAAATCTTCCATGTAAAGGGTATCCTGGGGTGGAGGGATTTTCTTGAAAACCTTCCTGTCGCATCCCTGGAAGATACTGAACCTAAATATCAAGTTTGGTGTTTATCCGACTGTTCATTTCTGAGTTATGCTGTTCGCAGACAGACACACAGACACACACAGACACACAGACAGACACACAAACACACACACGGACATGTTTCCAAAAATGCTTTTTTTGGATTCAGGGGGTCTCAAAACATGTATTTCTGGTGAAATCTCGGTATCGAATTTTTGGGTGGAATACAATACTTCCCCTACTTACTATACGTAGTAGAGAAAGTAAAAATTCATATGGATAGTTTGTAAGTTCATCCTTTCTGAGTTTCTGCTGAAAATTTAAACAAGATTGGTTGCAAACTACATCCTATGGAACGTCTTTAATGCGCAAAAGAGTAAGAAAATCAAATGTCAAGTAAAAGAGACTAGAAGCAAGTACATTAAGCCGTGTGCTCTTGGTCATTTAAACAGTCACGTGTTGAAGTTTTAAAGGGCTCTGAGTGTAAATCGCATAGTATGTAGCTGAAGAATTCAAATTGTGTTTTGGATGTAAAAGCTAATTTTAGAACTTTTTGAAAATTCTAATCAAATTTTGGCTATGACTCTTAAAATAAAGTACAGTAAAACTTTTTCTCAAATGCGTTATTCATTTTTTTTTATGTCCTGGACATGCAAAGGAATGGAATGCGTCACATAGCAACCAGCGTTAAAACATTTGACTATCGCTTAAAAGCTACCATATTTTCCTTGCATCTACAAGAAAATTACCAATAAGATTGACATCTCGATATCTCGATTAACATGAAGCATATGGAGAATAGGCGTTTGTAAAATTAGGTTGTACAAGAGTAGGGAAAGTTACGTGAGTGTAACACATCAGATTTTTACTACAGTTTTAAATTGCGCAAGATATGATATAATTAATTGGACCACACGAGATAAATTGTTAACCAAATTATATTTGAAGGATTAAATTTTTTTCCCCAAACAGCCAGACAAGTGAAAAAAATTCTGTATGCCAGTTTTGTGCACTAATACAGGGTTATTCAAAAAGCGAGAACAGACTTTAAATATTTATTTCTAATGAACGACAATATATGGCGAGAAATGCGATACATTACTGAATAGAGAAAAGTTCAAAATTTTATTTTATGTGTTCAAAATCAGCAGTTTTGTTATGCGAGGACGACCAGTGCTTTTCCGTTTGCATACGCAACCATTTTCTACTAATTTATTGTATCAATTGTAATTTTTTAAGACGAGGCGGCTCGTCGTTGAACTTACAACGAAATGCACGCTGCAATGCAACAATGGATTCACTCTTTGCATAATGCAGCACACAACGACTTTTCCTGTGGCGTCGCCATTTTCTTGTAAATAAACCCAGCACCGCTGTAGGCACTGAATGGAACAGGTGGGGGCTTAAAACGTTCAACGTCCTCTATACAATGATGTTTCGTATGTGTCACTATCATTAGAAATAAATATATAAAGTCTGTTCCTTCTTTTTGAATAACCGTAATTACATATGAGTGTGTCTTTATTTTTTCAAAATTACTTTTTTTGCAATGTATGCAACACCTAATAAATCAGTATAATAAAAGTAAACTACAATAGTTTTCTAAAAAAAAAACTACTAAAGGCATGTGCATGAAGTTTAAAACGCATTTATAACTGTGGTAGAGAGAGCAGTAGGTGACAACATTTTGAAAACATTTAAATAAAAACTGGAAGATTTAGAAATTTAATCTATGGGTACTCTCAACACAATTGAGATGTTGCGGATCAACTAGAAACTATAAATCATTACCGATGGCTCAGGCGGTAAAGTCTATGGCCCGCATTCGGGAGGTCCCGGGGGCCTACCAAACTGTCTGAGGTTTTTTCGTGGTTTTCCTCAGTCGTCAGAGTAAACATCGGATTGGATATTTAATACCACGACCCAAAGTTCCACTTTAAGTCTAAGAACAATAGTAAAATGAAACATAAGTGGTAATAGCGAATGCTGTGCCATCTATCTACAGACTGGAGGCACCCTAACGCCATCTGCACGGCACGAAGCAGAAGGTCCGGCTGCCATGCGCTGGGGTCTGTGGACACGTGGCGAAGCAAGATGGCATTTCCACGGATGAGACCTAGAAGGTTAACTGTCCGCCTTTCTGTGTGAGGGCGGCGGTTGGACTGGACGGCACCCCAATGCCATCTGCACGGCATGAAGCGGGTGGTTACAGGGATGAGACCTAGAAGGCTAGCTGTCCGACTTTCTGTGTGAGGGCGGCGGTTGGACTGGACGTTACCCTAATGCAATCTGCACGGCATGAAGCGGGTGGTTACAGGGATGAGACCTAGAAGGCTAGCTGTCCGACTTTCTGTGTGAGGGCGGCGGTTGGACTGGACGTTACCCCAATGCCATCTGCACGGCATGAAGCGGGTGGTTACACGGATGAGACCTAGAAGGCTAGCTGTCCGACTTTCTGTGTGAGGGCGGCGGTTGGACTGGACGTTACCCTAATGCAATCTGCACGGCATGAAGCGGGTGGTTACAGGGATGAGACCTAGAAGGCTAGCTGTCCGACTTTCTGTGTGAGGGCGGCGGTTGGACTGGACGTTACCCTAATGCAATCTGCACGGCATGAAGCGGGTGGTTACAGGGATGAGACCTAGAAGGCTAGCTGTCCGACTTTCTGTGTGAGGGCGGCGGTTGGACTGGACGTTACCCCAATGCCATCTGCACGGCATGAAGCGGGTGGTTACAGGGATGAGACCTAGAAGGCTAGCTGTCCAACTTTCTGTGTGAGGGCGGCGGTTGGACTGGACGTTACCCTAATGCAATCTGCACGGCATGAAGCGGGTGGTTACAGGGATGAGACCTAGAAGGCTAGCTGTCCGCCTTTATATAGTAGCGGTGGTTGGATTGGACGGCACCCTAATGCCGTGTGCTCGGCACGAAGCAGAAGACTCGGTAGCTATGCACTGGGGTCTCTGTGACACGTGGCCGAGTGGGTGGTTACAGGGATGAGACCTAGAAGCCTAACTGTCAATCACATATCGTTCTAGGAGTTATCCACCAACACATGCGTCGCGATATGACCAAGGAGTTAAAGCGATGTAAAATAAAAATAGAGTAAAATAATTATTCATATTTTAGAAATTGATTTCTTGCCGTCTTCGAGAAAGAGATGAGAGATTTGTGTTTTAGTTTAGGAAGGCAGATATGTACAGAGGTTCTATATTAAGCTACTGTTTTTGGAACGCACACACAAGTCTTGCCGTGTAAATATTCTCGACCTACGAATATAAATCTTGTGGAGATGATGTTCTACGTTGCTAACACATGTTTTCTCGCACTTTTCATGTTTCAAGGGCAGTTTACATTCAACTGACAAGGAAGGAATAAACAAGGGTGAATCAAAAGAGGTATCCGAGTTGTATCTGGTCTTTGGTGCAGTCCTCTTACGTTGTCAGTAACAGTGAAGATGATGTATCGAATTGCTTTGAAACGGTTGTCGCTGTATGTCAAACATGTTATAATCCCACACGATTTGAGGGGCTGGTGTGCAACTGGCGTCTTCTAGGGGCATCATTCCTGTCAAGTTTATTGAAGTCGAACATTCTCTCCCTCTCCTTCCCTGTCTCTCACACACAGGTACTCTTCGTTCTAAAAATCTGATGTGTTACATTCAACAACTCACTCTTACAAATGCTTATTCCCCTACTTCTTGTTATATGAGACAAAACTTCATTACAGATTTATGAATTTCGTTATAGGCATAACAAGAATACAGTAAGCTAAAGCGATACTCAGGTTTTTAAATAGAGTATCGCTATATGACTGCTTTGAAATTCCTTACATGACCACGAGAAAAATC
The DNA here is from genome assembly GCA_030765065.1 of Deroplatys truncata. Classification (NCBI taxonomy): domain Eukaryota; kingdom Metazoa; phylum Arthropoda; class Insecta; order Mantodea; family Mantidae; genus Deroplatys; species Deroplatys truncata. The sequence goes on along the minus strand of CM060984.1, from coordinate 64,337,521 downwards.
CGAATAGTGACTTACCACGAACAAACGTATAGTATTGAAAATTCAAACCAATAACAAAGAAATCTCGGAAATGGTTAATGGCACAAAAATTGTATTATACATAAATTGTGTGCTGTAATAAAAGCTGTATTTTTTGTTTAGTAAAAGTTTGTCTATCTCATATGGTATACCAGTTTTACCAAAGTAATTCAGAATGAAGAGGACTTCACAGGCCATTCGCACAAAAATTAAATATATACATTTTATTTATCATGCAAACATCTTAATGGTATTTTAATTAAAATCGTCCTACAGAATTTTCGAGAAAGCGAAAAATAAAGAATATTTTTCCATGTAAATGGGTTAATAGTACGAACGGAGAGAGTCCCGGAAACCTGCCGGACCCTTCCACCCTGCTTCTACCGTGACACCCGGGGGGAGGTATGAGGAGACAGACCCGAAGGGCGACCAGATGCGGGTGACGACGGGCGCAAGCCTCCAGACTGAACGCCGCCCGAGCCTCCGAAGGTCCCCCGAAGAGGTTCCGGCCGAGCAGTTGCTGGACTTCAGGAAGAAGCCTTTTCAGAGCGCACAACCACCGCTCAGCCGCAACCCACCGAACACCGTTCCTACAACCCTGAAAAAGATGACAAGGACGATGATGGGATAGGAAGTGAGTGGCATGAGAGTCGTGGTAGAGGATGAACAATTCTAGCATTCGCCTGCTAACGTGGGACATAAAATAAGAAATCTGATGTGTTACACTCACATGACTTTCTCTACTCTTGTACAAACTATTTTTGCAAACTCTTATTCTCCATCTATTTCATATTAATCGAGAAAAACATTTGCAGAAACGATCTTTTGACATACAAAGAGAATTACATTTTACATATAGCGACCAGTTCTAAAAATGTTTGACTATCGCTTAAATCGTACTATGTTCCCCTTGTTTTGTATTTGCAAGGGCAATATAAGAACAGACATATCTCTTATTAGTTGGTTGCTAGGTGTAGCACCATTCTCTTTGCCACAGATTAATACTCTTTGCATATCCAAAACAAAAAATGAATAACGAATTCCCATTTGAGAAAAGTATTGAAAAATTTAAGGGAATAACTAGCAATATCTCGAAAATGGTTCACTGAACAAAAAAATGTATATGACATAAACTGTGTATTTTAACGCGATCTACATTTTTTGTGTAGTAAAATTTTGTCTATCTCTTATGGTTTACCAGTTATGCAAAAGTCGTTCACAATGAAGAATACTTTTGGAGACATTCCCAGAAAATTAAAGATATACATTTCATTTGTCATGAAAATATCTTAAACATATGATATTTTAATCAAAATCGTTACAGCCATTTTTGAGAAAATTAAAATTTTCGAAAACTGTTCCATGTAAAGGGTAATCTGGGGTGGGGGGATTTTCTTGAAAACCTTCGTGTCGCATCTCTGGAAGCTACTGAATCTAAATACCAAGTTTGGTGTTTATCCGGCTGTTCGTTTCTGAGTTATACTGTTCACAGACAGACAGACACACACACACGGGCATGTTTCCAAAAATGCTTTTTTTTTGGATTCAGGGGGTCTCAAAACATATTTCCGGTGAAATCTCGGTATCGAATTTTTTGTTTGGAATACAATTCTTTCCCTACTTATTATACTAAAAATTATTAACATTAAATTTTTAATAGTTTATAATAAAACATTAGTCTTGTAAACCAAAAATAAGAAAATAACTTTAAAACTTCAAAGGAAAGAAAATGCTTTAATTAATTTCCAAAATTAATATTTTATTATAAGAAACCATGAAAAACCCACGGGTCAGAGTGGGTGGCCGCCGGGGATCGAATCCGGGACCTTCTGAATGTGAGTCACATGCGTAACGACGGCGCTACCTCTCTCGGCACATATAAAAAGTGGTTTGCGTTGGGGGACTTGCTTCAAAATCTTCGAATCGCATTCTTGGAAGATTCTGAGCTTAAATTCCTAGTTTGGTATCTAAACGCTTTTCATTTTTGAGTTATGGTGTTCAGGCACATACACGCGGACCGTTTTATAACGATTTTTGTATTCGCGGAACCTCAAAACGTGTATTTCCTGTGAAATCTCGGTATAGAATTTATTATACGTAAGCGATAGAGAAAATTAAAATGCCTTTCTTGGATTCGAAACGTGAATCTCCGGTGAAATCGCGGTGTGGAAATGTTTGGCCAAACGCAGCGCTTCTACCTTAAAGAGGAAAGGCTAATACATTGAAGCTTCTAGCCATAATTTTGTACTCTAACACGCGGCCGTAATTTGCTATAATTGGTGAGAGCACATATATGTATGGTTTGTTCTTCTACTTGGTACTGTAATGGTTATTTATTATGATAGATGCTTAAACACATTTCCAAACCGATGTGTTGTTTCTTTACTAAAATCAACCTCAATAGACCCTTGTTATGGCGGTTAAAAATCAAGGTATATTATTTTTTGCTCAGAGCATTTCGTGCTTCTCGCTGAATAGACCCATGAATGTGAAATAAAAGAGAAGGGGAAATGTAAACGAGGTTCCCGTCAGGTAGTTTCTTTATCAGCGTTCGTGCTTCCGGAGTGTTTTTGGTGTTAAACTGGCAACAGTGTAACACAGGTCTATTATCAAAAGCTTCCGCACCAGGGCACCTTCTTGCTCATTTTCAACTGTACTTAGCACGACTTTCTTTCCTCGGATCAGGTGTATGGAGTTTTTAGGTGAAAATGACAAAATTGTCGACTTTTAATGTGTTAGGGATGGGACCTCTATTACCTTGAGATAAACCTTCTTTACATTTTCGATACTTCTAAACTTTTAAGTTTTGCATTATTGAATGTTGTTGCCTTTAACTTTATGCTAAATAAGGAATGAAAGGAGTCGAGGCTTCATGTGTTTCACATGACCCCAAAGGGTTGCGGGACTATAGTTCTTGATAGACCCTGATTGCGTTTCCTATGGGTGAAAGCAATGTAACATTCCGTAGGCTTCGTAAATGTAAACATGCAAAACAATGGAGGAAGGAGTTGAGATACTCATTTATGATGCAGCGTTAACTGAGTTGTGAATGAAGCTCATTTAACTGACGCAGTAAATCAAGTTTCCGCAATAGTCTGGCTTTGTGACTCTCTCTCTCTCTCTCTCTCTCTCAGCCATTACATTTACCTTCGCCGGTGCCAAAATCTTTGAATCCAGCAGAAACAAATCAGAATTTAAGACATGAGATAATACAGTGCATGGAAATATTTATTCTCTCCTATTATTTGTTAGTTTGTGTTTACGCAAGTCAAACGGTCACCAGCGTACCTTACAGTATATCGTAAGACTTATTTCCATAATATGGATAGAAAATCCTTTAAAAGAACATTCTCAGCACAAGATATAGTTACATAAAAAGGGAAAGAATTACTATTATTGTTATTATTTTTATTATTATTACAACAGACTTGCCTAACAATAGAGGATATATACCCTATGGCATTATTAAAATAAAACTATAATGCAAATTGAAGAATTTCAAACGGGAACATTTTCGGAATTAGCATACAATACCAAAATGATTACATGTGTTTAAACACAGAAAACTACTAATAAGAACATAATTCAGTGAACAAGCTACCGCCTTGACAGTTATTGATGAAGTGAGTATCTAATCATTCATTCATTCATTATCTGTTTACCCTCCTCTTATGTAGGACTTACACCCCCAGGACTTACAGGCGGGTGCCTGGGGTCAGAGGCCCTTTGAGGAGCAGACACTCATGGATCAGACAGAACATCCAGGATGGGTGATCAGCCCGATGCCTGGTATGGGATGAAGGAAGTAGATGAAACGAAATGTTGAAATGGATGAAAGGAAAGGTGATGATGGAGCAGTTGGTGGAATGAATGGCGGGGTAAACCGGAGAACCCGGAGAAAACCCGCCCAGACGCCGCTTCGTCCCCCACAAATCCCACATGCAGGTCCCTGGGATTGAACCCAGTGGGAGGCGAGCGGTCTAACCACCTGAGTATCTAATCGATGCTCAAAAATTGGTATCGAGAAATAGTGGTATCACCCCATTACTATATTATATCATATAAATATTCTATAGACATCTGTGAATCATTTTGGCCAAACATTTCTCACTATACGCCATTTTTAAAAGCCCAGTAGGATGTTTAAATACCCATGCTAACAATGGACTCGTGCACTGCTCCCTCTCATTCTTTCTTTTACGTTTTTACACATGAAATTTATTCCTTACATTTCAGTTTTGCCCTTATTTGTGTGCAAATTTTCATACACAATCTCAAATAAGTTCTCTAAAGATTCCAGCATGCATTTTATAATTGCCTTATGCATTGGCTCACAAAAAATTAATTTATACTAAAAATCAAGGAAACTTTTAACACCAACAGCTTCATAAACACAAAAATCTGACGTGTTACACTCATATGACTTTCTCTACTCTTGTAAAACTATTTTTAGAGACGCTTATTCTCCATATGCTTCATGTTAATCGAGATGTTAATGTTATTGCTAATTTTCCTGTAGATGCAAGGGGAATATGGTAGGTTTTAAGCGATAGTCAAATATTTTAAGAGGTGGTTGCTATGTGGAGCATTCCATTCTCTTTGTATGTCCAGGACTAAAAAATTGAATAACGAATTTGAGAAAAAGGATAGGTATTGGAAAATTTAAGGGAATAACAAGCAATATCTCGAAAATGGTCCACTCAACAAAAAAAATGTCTATGACATAAATTGTGTATTTTAACGCGATCTACATTCTTTGTTTAGTAAAATTTTGTCTATCTCTTATGGTTTACCAGTTATGCAAAAGTCGTTCACAATGAAGAATACTTTTGGAGACAATCCCAGAAAATTCGAGATATACATTTCATTTGTCATAAAAATATCTTAAACATATGATATTTTAATCAAAATCCTTAGAGCCGTTTTTGAGAAAATTTAAATTTTCGAAAAATGTTCCATGTAAAGGGTAGTCTGGGTTAGGGGGATTTTCTTGAAAACATTCGTGTCGCATCTCTGGAAGATACTGAACCTAAATACCAAGTCTGGTGTTTATCCGACTGTTCGTTTCTGAGTTATGCACACACCGACAAACACACACAGACACACACACGGACATGTTTCCAAAAATGCTTTTTTTAATTCAGGGGGTCTCAAAACATGTATTTCCGGTGAAATCTCGGTATCGCATTTTTGGATGGAATGCAATATTTCCCCTACTTACTATACATAGTAGAGAAAGTAAAAATGTATTTCTCTAAAACTAATAATACAAACTTCAATAAAATTCTTACATTTATTTTTACTTTACTATATTATCAGAAAATGTTATTATCACAGTGCTCTGACAAACGTAAATGTGCGAAGCTGTTTTAGAAAACTTGCATATTCTTTGCTAATTAATATATTTAATTGTATTATATGAGAAACTACTCAACCTAGAACTTTGAGATTTTACAATCATTCCTTTATTTACTCACACTAAGTATACCAATTTTCAATTAAAGAGCTTTAAAATTAAAAAAAGTTGGAAAATTCAGTCGTAGTGTCTCTTAAAGTAGGAGTGACCTAAAAATTCACGTGTTTATTTTATTTAACATTCTACAAGATCTCGAGTTGTACATACTAGTGTTGAAAACCAGAACAATGCACGACTTACCGTTCAGGGTCTGCAGGGTATTTTCCACACCACCAATGCATTGTGGTGACGTCATGCGGCTAGCTATCGTTCTTTAAGTATCTCCTGCCAGAGCAGCTGATAAGTCATGGCGTTAAGTTTCAACGGAAATATGTAGTCACTCTAGTGCCTTGAATATTTTCATAATGGATTTAGTAAGATGCCATATATCTAATTTATGATGTACGAGATATGCGAAATTTTCTTTTTCATCAAAGTCCTAATACCCGTGTGCCTGTCTGGCAGGTACAATTATTATGGACAGGTTTTCATTCATAGAAGTCAGTATATTTTCGCAAGTAGCTTTCTCAATATCACCTCTCCTCTCTCTAATATTTTATTTGTTGCCAAATTCATAGAACATGTTATATATTTAGTAGAACATACTGGTGGATCGTACTGTCCATCCCCGCATAAACATAAACTTGAATAATTCACGGCAATTGCAAAATTATTTTCTTTTTCTTTTAAACAGCCTTTTTTGCATAGAAAGGAAAACAAATTTTTAGCAAGCCTATAAAAATATGATTCAGAAAAAAATATTGTATTGCTTTTGAGAATGCGAAGAAACAGTTAATTGTCATTCCGCAAAGAAGTTGTGCACACATTACTTTTCAGATTTCCACTCCAGAGCACCACTGCCCGTCCACACAATGAGTTTAATTCGAATTTATGCCCCTCGTGTATTAGATTTTCTTTCAGTGACAGGCGCGCCAATATGTGAGAAAAACTGAATAGCGCAAGGAGGGCATTTACACATACAAACACAAAAGAATATTTTCTGGACATCCTACATCATCTCCATTTTCACTGGATTCCCACAACTACTCATTCGGTTTATAATTTACGGTTGAAGATCCCTTATCAGTCAAACTTTGGTTCACACCAAAATTTCAGTTTCCAACTTACACTGTATTTCAACATCTTCAGCTCCACGTATAAACACCCAGAAACTATTCTATCTTCTCTTTCTTCCTGTGAATTTCTTACTGAAGTATTGACTAACTGTGGCACTTGCTTTCTTTTCAGATTTGAGCGAGTTTCTTTTGGGGAGAAGTTTTTCTTCTAGTCCTGCTAAAAATATCGAAGGCACCACATTATCTTCCAGTCTAGGGCTTTTGAATTTCTCGTTCTTATTATTGATACTTTTATAACATCCGACTCATTAAAATCGCTTTCTTTGAAATGAATTCCACATACTCACATGTTTTGTTGGCACAAAGGTTTTGCGTTTCAGAGCAGCAATCCATTTGTTGTACACGTATCGATTCTTATCTCTATTAGGAATGAGTAATAACTAAGCCCCGGATATTTAGGGTCTAAAAAGTTAAAATTAGGCTCTATGTATCAGTGTATTAGGATTTTATAGGATCTTATATGTTAAATTTAGGAATTTATAGGATCCTTGGCATATATATATATATATATTCATATATATTCATATATATTCATGCAAATCACTGGGCACTTTGTTTAAAACACTAACTTTAAATTGCAAAAAGTTAAATTAACTGTAACTTTAGTATGTATTTGAAAGTACCAAATTCAAAAATGTCGTGTTAGAAACTCCCTATAACGGAAGAAGCAATAATGCATACTACTCAACGGCGCTATTAAAATGTTTGCCTCTAGTTTTCACTAATTGTTGCGGCATGTAAACATCACACGTTTCAGAAATGCCGCCTGCCACTGACCACCTCTTTCGACTATAGCTAGACAATGATAGCTGAAGGCGGCGAACGTTTTAATTACTTTATTATTGTGGCGGACGGTTTAATTAAAATTTATTATTGTAAGGTATTTTGCAAGATTTCAAAATCTAATTATTTAATAGTTTCCCTTCGTTTTAAAAACACTTTTATATTCATAAATCTACTCTTATTTGCTTAAATAACCGAATTAGGCACTTTTAGGCTCTATCACGAAAAATAGGTTTTATTAGGTCCTAACGTAAAATTAGATCAATTTAGGCTCTGTAAAATTGAAGTATATTACTCGTTGGTAACCAAAACATTAAAATAAACCGAAGTTTGGAGTGTAGGGGGTCAGGAATAAAATAGGTCAGAACCTAAGAATCCGGGGCTTATAACCAACATTTCTATTCAGGACGGAATTATTTGCACACCAAGCACTGCACGCAGGCATTGTTGACCTAGCATCTCACGGAATAATAGGTCATAAAAACTTATCTACAATCCCAACTGGAACTGAATACAACGCAAGGCTAAATAATACAAGTGACATTCAGTTGCGTGCGCAATTCTAGCCTTATGACGTCAACGTGAGGTGAGCATTAAACATAAAAGTGCTTGCAGATGAAACAACCTCAGTCTCAACCGCCATCCTGCAAAACCCTTTCCTACCTATCAGTGGTTAAACCCTAGCAAGGGTAGGTACACTATATAACACTTCTTCGGGCTGCCCTCAGCCTGCCAACCTGAGGACGACGACAACGAGAGGTTGTAGAACATTGTTTTCAACAATCTGCTCAGAACGGTTTATATTTTGTTAGAAGTCCTTAAAATGTTAATTCGGTCCTCCTTTATTACGAGGGACATTAAAAGTTCTCGTCCTGACTAACAATATGAGATTTGTTTGTCAACAAAGTCACTTTGTAAATAAATACATTTAGTACCACGACTTTCCAATCATTTAATATCCTCAGTAAAATAACATGTGTCCAACTGTGAAAAATAAGCGTCTTTCTGTGGATGTGGAAGTACTTGGAAGTAAAGGTCTTTCAGTTTTGCAGTAATAATCCCACACACATGTGAAGGCACATTGGCGTAATGAAAGAGCCTTTCTTTTTCGCAAGGTACAGGTATTTAACCATAATGGCATCCTTGATGTAGTGAAGTGCAATACTCTCCGGTGATGGTTCTATCCTTCTGGAACACCATACCACACTTGAGGGCCACACCATGAGAATCCCAGAGAAACGGAGCAATGACTTTTCGTGCAGATAGAACCGTATTTACTTTCTTTGGTGCACTTTCACCAGTTGCCACCCACTGTTTGGACTGCTCCTTCCTCTCTGGCATGTAGTGATGATCCATAATGGGTTTTAGAAACTCACTGGAATTGCATTTAAACAAGTCTAAACGCTCATGAGAAATGCCCATTTGAATGCATAATTTGTTCTATTGTTAACAAACGCATCGAGTGGAAAGATTTCTCATATTCAAATCATATGCCTATTGAGGTATTTGCAATGTCAGCCATCTCACGTACCTTTAATTGGCGATCATTGAGTACGGTATTGTGAGGCTTTCTCACAATTTCTTCGCTCGTAACGGATTTGGAACGCCTTGAGCGCTCATCTTGAATGGATGTACGACCAGCTTAATTTCAGCTACCCACCTTTTAACGCAAATTTTTTCATACAAAGGGTTGGTTTGGAGTGGCGGATTTTCTCGAATATCTTCATGTCGCACCTTGAAAGACGCTGAACTTAAATACCAAGCATGGTATCTAACCGACTTTTCGTTTACGAGCTATACTGTTTACAGACAGACACAGTTGATACACATACACGGATCTTTTTCTAATTTTTTATTTATTTTTCGGAGTGAGATTCAGAGAGTCAATTTCGATATCGAATTCTTGGGTGGAATGTAATACTTAATTTTCTTAGTGTAGGTAAGCAGTAGGTAAAAAAATCTGATGTGTTACACTCACATGACTTTCTCTACTCTTGTACAAACTATTTTTACAAAGGCTTATTCTCCATCTACTTCATGTTAATCGAGATGCTAATCTTATTGCTAATTTTCTTATAGATGCAAGGGGAATATGGTAGCTTTTAAGCGATGGTCAAATATTTTAACGCTGGTTGCTATGTAGCGCATTCCATTCTCTTTGCATGTCCAGGACATAAAAAAATGAATAACGAATTTGAGAAAAAGTATAAGTATTGGAAAATTTAAGGAAATAACAAGCAATATCTCTAAAATGGTTCACTCAACAACAAAAAATGTATATGACATAAATTGTCTATTTTAACGCTTTCTACATTGTTTGTGTACTAAAATTTTGTCTATCTATTATGGTTTACCAGTTATGCAAAACTCGTTCACAATGAAGAATACTTTAGGAGACATTCCCAGAAAATTAAAGATATACATTTTATTTGTCATGAAAATATCTTAAACATATGATATTTTAATCAAAATCGTTAGAGCCATTTTTGAGAAAATTAAAAATTTCGAAAAATGTTCCATGTCAAGGGTAATCTGGGGTGGGGGGATTTTCTTGAAAACCTTCGTGTCGCATGTCTGGAAGATACTGAACCTAAATACCAAGTTTGGTGTTTATCCGACTGTTCGTTTCTGATTTATGCTGTTCACAGACACAAATCGTGTCCACCTCTTCTCTCAGGATTCCTTATTGCGAATCCTCGAAATGGTGTTACGTCGATCTACTATAATACATCACACGTAAATGAGTTTGCTGATTCTGATAGGTGGTACTGACCAACTGTGCATAAGAACATTTTCTGAAACCTTTATTAAACCCACTACTACAAACATTTGTAGATTGAGTGCAATATGAAGAAGAGATACGTTTGACATCGTGTGCTAGCTATCGTGTATTTTCAACTGCACACGCAAGTATTGTAATGGAAGAATCATGATAGAGGCTTATGACCTATAGCAAATCCATTTGCTCCTTGTAAAAGCTTGGCTAATTGTGGCTTTGAGGCAGTTTACCTTATCTCCGAGTCACTGTGGAATAAAATTACCATTTTTCATGACGTTGCACTCACGCACGCATGCGCACTTCTCACACAAAATGCGCATTAATCAGGAGAGATCGAGCAATAACCCGACTCGGAGTTCATTTGTTTCACCTTTGCTCGTTACCAGAAAGTATTTGCTTAGTTGGAACAAGATGACCACATACTGCCGTTAATCGAGACTGTCCCGTTTGCATTCCAACTTTTTAATGAGAAAATTCCTTTTCCTTCTTTTTTGGACAGCAATAAAATCCAGAGTGGGTGTCACACAGCTATAGCTCGGCACTGTAGATCACAACATGGAATTTACAATGAACAGTCTGGTACGAATTTAGAGCATGTTTGTAATTATCTTTTGTTCTGCAAGTATGTGGGATTATGAGCTCCATCTAAGCCAGGGGAATCATAACATACTCCAAAAACGAAAAAAGAAATATGATTAACAATTGCACGAATTTCTCCGCTGTCTGTTTTTACAATTATTCCGCAAATCTATATCATAATTATTAACAGGGACAGTTTGTATCTGTGTAGGTGTGTGTTTGTAGATTAATTTAAAAAAACAGTTTGATAGTTATTTCACCATTGAAAAGCCTGAGACTTTCTGACAGACATGGACCTATAAAACATCATCTAATTTCATTTCCTAAATTTCTAAAAGATTAAAAATAATTTACCAAGCCATTGTACCTGAATATGGACACAATGGAATTTTAAAAGAGCATGCTTGCGAGGAAGGCCTTGAGTTTTAGTTTAGAATCCAAGCAACATACAGGATGGACCATTTAAGTTGAGACTGTACAATATCTCCAAAACTAAGCGTTGTAGAAAGAAATGTCTTGAATAAAAGTTGCTTGATATTATGGGGGAAAGTAAATGCCATTAGTCATGTTTTATTTGGGGAACGTTGTGATGGTTATTTTAGGCTCAATTTAATTTGACCCTAATTATAGGTTCTCATTCAAAAAATAATTAAATTAAATAATAGCAACCATCTCTTAAAAGATGTGACTATCGCTTAAAGCCCACCATATTCCCATTGCACCTACAAGAAAATTAGCAATAAGCTAGTTTCTGCAAATTTTTATCTCGATTAACATGAAGTAGATGGAGAATAAGCGTTTGAAAAAGTAGCTTGTACAAGAGTAGAGAATGACAAGTGAGCGCAATACATCATAATTACTTTCTCTACGTATAGTAAGTAGGGGAAGTATTGTATTCCACCCAAAAATTCGATACCGAGATTTCACCGGAAATATATGTTTTGAGGTCCCCTGAATCCAAAAAAGCATTTTTGGAAACATGTCCGTGTGTATGTCTGTGTGTGTGTCTGTCTGTGAACAGCATAACTCAAAAACGAACAGTCGGATAAACACCAAACTTGGTATTTAGGTTCAGTATCTTCCAGAGATGCGACACAAAAGTTTTCAAGAAAATCCCCTCGCCCCAGATTACCCTTTACATGGAACATTTTTCGAAAATTTTAATTTTCTCAAAAATGGCTCTAACGATTTTGATTAAAATATCATATGTTTAAGATATTTTCATGACAAATGAAATGTATATCTCGAATTTTCTGGGAATGTCTCCAAAAGTGTTCTTCATTCTGAACGACTTTTGCATAACTGGTAAACCATAAGAGATAGAGAAAATTTTACTGCACGAAAAATGTAGATCGCGTTAAAATACACAATTTATGATATATACATTTCTTTTGTTGAGTGAACCGTTTTCGAGATATTGCTTGTTATTTCCTTAAATTTTCCAATACTTTATTTTTTCTCAAATTCGTTATTCATTTTTTTGTCCTGGACATGCAAAGAGAATGGAATGCACCACATAGCAACCACCTCTTAAAATATTTGACTATCGCTTAAAATCTACCATATTCCCCTTGCATCCTCAAGAAAATTAGCAATAAGATTGACATTTCGATATTTCGATTAACATGAAGCATATGGAGAATAAGCGTTTGTAAAAATAGTTTGTATAAGAGCAGGGCAAGTCATGTGAGTGTAACACATCAGATTTTTTGGCTAATTTATCAGCTATTTCATTTCCCTAGTATGCCAGCATCTGCTTTTATCCATTTAAAATGAACTTACCAGTGCTGACTAATTAGCATTTTAACAGTTTGCCTAATATTCTCAATTATGTATCCATGTTTGTTGCTATTCTTCAATTAGTCTATTGTAATTTCATTCTGTGAATACAACCACTGTCCGTTCCATAGTTGTCATGTCCTTCGTTCGTTTGTTGTCCTTAGAGTTTGTAGAATTGCCATCTGCTCTGTTTGATTATTGGAACATTCATCATTTACCTTCAATGTTTGTTGTTGGACAGTTGTCTTGTTCCTAAATATAGCTGCTGCTCCTCCTTAAAACACACAATTTATGCCTTTCTTTGCGGTATTAACCTATTTCCGAGTTTTCGTTGATGTTGGTTTGAATTTTCAAATACTTTATATTTCTTTGTTTCTCGGGATCATACAGAGAATCTAACTTCATAGTCAGCATATAGCGACCTACTGTTTAAAGATTTATCGCTTTAGCTCCTTCTGCCTATGACAAACTTTATAATGTAACCATTTCTACAGGGTTCATACGAATAACATGAACGATATATTACAATAACCTTTTGTAAGAATGGATTGAGGAGAGAAAGTCATATAAGTGCCGCCTTTCTAAAGCTCCCTATATGGCTTATGACTTTTGGAGGATACGTCATTCCACCTTTTCTAAGGTGGAGACACCCAACAGGTAGAATCCGTTGGTAGGACGATGAAATGGCGATGAAATGAGAGAACCTACAGCTTTTACTGTAGACTCCGAACCACGTTGGGCCTTGGGGATACTTCACATGAGCAAGTCAGAGGTGATGCTGTGGATAGAGCAGACTTAAATCGCCACCCCCGAGCCGAGATCGGAAACGAAACCACTGCGCTACCCGGCGCCTGTACTAAAAATTTGGACTCTTAAAACGCACAATTTATGTCTAAGAACCTTTCTTGTAGTATTAACTATTTGCGAGTTATTCGTTGTCGTTGCTTTGAATGTTCTAGTACTTTATATTTCTTTGAAATGCATTCGGTTTGTTTCTGGAGTCATGCAGAGAATCGAATTCCAAAGTCAGCATACAGCAACCCGCTTTTTAAAGATTTTACGCTTCAGCCCCGGGTACCTATAACGAAATTCGTAATGAAGCACTTTCTATAAGGAAAGGCGAGATAATAGAATAAGCTTTTATAGCAATGGATTGTGACTTGAGAAAGTGATGTAAATGTATACGCACATCAGATTTGTTGTGGAATGATCCTCTATTAAACAGATATAAAAGATGAGTCGGCGAAGGCTGCAGTTTAATAGCGTTATTAGAAACCGTTATAGCATTGCTCGAGAGCTTGAGGTTCCATTAAGTACGCATAAACAGTGACTACCAAGAAGATGACCGGACATTACTAGCAAGTTCACACAGGTGCGACCGCCGCGAGGTACCCAAGCTAACATACTGCATGTCTTCCTTGGGGCCTACTTCACCCACTGCTCATGTGAGGTTGCGGGTTACTCAACTACTTCTCATTCACAAGGCAACTACTCAAATATTAACATGCGCTGCGCCAACTTCCCATGAAATACTAGTATTGCAAACATTACATTATCCTGTGTTTCTATACAGGCATTTTGTTGAAAACACGCATGTTTTAAACATTACTCTTTCTCAATTCATCTACTTCTTCTTTTACTTCTTCTTATTCAACTAATTACCCTCCTCTTTATAGGACTTACGCCCCCAAGGACTTACAAGCAATCCTTCGGTCAGCAGCCTGTCGAGGAGCAAGCAAACTCTGTATCATAGCATATCCATGACGGTGATCAGCCCAATGTCTGGTATGGCGGCGAAGAAGAAAGAAATTAAATATAGTGATGAAAGGGATGATAGGAAAATTCGCGGATCAAGTTCCCAACCCAGCATTCACCTAGCAACCAAGGAAAACCACGAAAGTCGGTCCCGGAGGTTATCTTTCTCACCATAAAGGACATTATTTTGTATATTTAATCAAGGAGAAGACACGGATGTTGCCTGCCATCTCTGCTTTTTAATATTTATTTGGAAGACTTAATCAAGAAGTAAAGATTAAATGTCCCAGGAATTTATTTAAAACAAAATTTAGCTATAAACGCTTTACGTTTTGCCGACGATCAAGCCATTAACCTCACAACAGATAACCATCAGAAATCAATATATATTCTGGAAACAATGGGTAAAGAGTATAACTTAAAAATATCTATAAAGAAAACTAAAATTATGACTTTTAAATGCAATAAAACTCTAAGATAAAAAATGTGTATAAATACTAAAATCTCACTTTAAATGTTTAGGCTGATATATTTTACGCCTATGATCACGATATAGATAATAAAAATGTTATATATTCAAGGATGCACTGGGTACGATCCGTAGAACATTACATTATTGTAGAAAATAAACCGAATTAAAATTTTATAAAGTCATGGCGGTTCCTAGTTAACATATGGCTGTGAGTAATAGGACAGAATGATAGGAGGAAAATACAACAGCTGAGATAAACTTTCTGAGGGAGGTGAGAGGATGCAGTAAAATGGAACACATACGAAGTGATGCCATACGAGCAGAACTCAATACGTTTGCGATACAAGACAAGATTAATGAATATAGGTACAGTTGGTACCAACATGTCAATAGAATGAATGGCAGAATACCAAAGTTAGCCATCAATTATAATCCTCGAAGGAAAAGAAGTATAGGACGCCCGAGAATGAAATAGTCAGTTATGCTGGAACAGGTTATTGAGCCTAATCCGTGAAGTAGAAGAAGATTTTTCACATTGTGATCGCGTGCGCAAATTGCCTACGGGCCAGCGATATAAGCGCAACCCAAATCGCCTACCTGATCGGCTGGGTGCGGGTGATGACCGGTCCCTTTAAAATATAGTCGCGAAAGAGCTGATTATGTGCCACTTCCCCACAGTCTTGGCAATTACTGTTCCAGAATATTCATTTGGGCCGGTTTTAGTAACTTCCCTTTCTAGAAGTTCCGTTTAGTATGCGGGTCATATATAAGGGACTGCTCTTGCCTGGTAAGTTCACTTCAGTAAGTTAAGAAGTACGAAATGAACTGTGGACAGCGCCAATACAGTTCAGTTGTGTTCTGTTCTGAGCTGTCAAAAGGGATTAAAGTGTATAGTTTGTGCTACGTTGAGCACTAAGTGACAAATAAAGTGACTTTACTGGTATTCTCAATTGCTACAACATTTATAAATCCCCATTGATGATGCTTACTATTAAAGTTGTAAGAAACCAGTTATGAAGGATTTCGTTCTATTTAAAAATGTGATGTGTTGCGTACACATAGCTTTCTCTACACACTCTTCTACAAAATATTCTTACAAAAGATTATTCTTCTATCCACGTCTATTTTTACTTTCTCCACTACGTATAGTAAGTAAGGGAAGTATTGCATTTCACCCAAAATTTCGACACAGAGATTTTACGGAAATACATATTTGAAACTCCTGAATCCAAAAAAAGCAATTTTATAAAAAGGTCCACGTGTGTTTGTGTGTATGAACAGCATAACTCAAAAACGAAAAGTCGGATAAATACCAAACTTGGTATTTAGATTCTATCTTTCAAAGATGCGACACGAAGATTTTCAAGAATTTCCCCCACCCCAGACTACCCTTTACATGGAAAAGTTTTGGAAAATTTTAATTTTCTCAAAAATTACTAACGATTTTGATTAAAATATATATTTAAGATATTTTCATGATAAATCAATATGTATATCTTGAATTTCTGGGAATATCCCCAAAAGTCCTCTTCATTCTGCTTTTGCATAGCCGTAAGAGATAGACAATTTTCTACACAGTCTACGAGATTCTACACAATCTCGTTAAAAAACACAATTATGTTCATATACATTTTTTTTGTCGAGTGAACCATTTCCGAGATAGTCCTTGTTATTTGTTTGAATTTTCCAATACTTTTTTTTTCAAATGGGAATTCGTCATTCGTTTTTAATGTCCTGGACATGCAAAGAAAATGCAACCGGATCTTAAAAGATTTAACTATCGCTTAAAACATACCATATTCCCCTTGCACCTAAAAGAAAGTTAGCAATAAGATGAAGTAGATGGAGAATAAGCGTTTGTAAAAATACTTTGACAAAAGTAGACAAAGTCATGTGAGTATAACACATCAGATTTTTTAAATTGTTTATTTTGTATAGTCATCTTTAACTTCTATAATAGTATAAGAGGTTCTGACTTATGGTGTTATTTCTCTTTGAGCAGCAGGCGGTTTGTTTTATTCATTTTACCTTCAAACACACTCACATTCACTCCCTCACACATGCTCCCAGGTCTACAGAGGATAGGAAGAGATTCTGATTAGAGGGTACTTATCCGCCCCAGCCGGGAATGAAACCTAGGACCTATGGACCTATCTACTTCTTGTTAATTGAGATTTTCTTATCTCTTACGATTTAGCAAATACACAAAAGTCTATTTTCTTCATCGGAATGAAGACTGCACGAGAAATTTGCTGTTAATTCAGGATATACATTTTGTTTATCGCAAATTTCTTGAACATGTGATATTGTAATAAAAATCGTTACGCCATTTTTGATAAAATAAAAAAAATTACAAAATGTCCATATAAATGGTAGTTTGGGGTGGGGGATTTTCTTGAATTTCTTGGTGTCGCATCCCTGGAAGACACTCAACTTAAAAGCCAATTTGCAGTTACCGACTTTTCGTATTTAAGTTAGCAGTCCACAGACAGACAGACAGACACAAGCGCAGTGCTTTTTCTTGGATTCAGGGGTCTCAAAGCACGTATTTCCGCATGTATTTCCTCTACTTACTATAGGTAAGTAATAGGGAAAGTAAAACATGATATAATAAGATGAAAATGAGCATGCTAGAACCCTAAGCTGTAAAACCAAACCCGTGCATTTCAACTTTGTCATCATGCCTTAGGAAAACCCGCAGCTCTTCTAATGTTATTGTCTTAAATGTGTTTTCCCCACTTTCTCGCTGTTCCTCCCTCTACTTACATTTCCATCTCTCCTATCTCTCTTTCTCTTCACATTCTTTCTTCTCTCTCCTTCCTTTTCCACTCTCTACCCTCCATCCCTCTCCTCTTTCAATCTCTCTTCTCTGTGCAACTTACGCGTACCGAGCGGGATGGCTCAGGCGGTTACGTCTGTGACCCGCATTCGGGAGTTTCCAGGATCAATCCCGGCGACCGTCCACTCTGGCCCATGGGTGTTTCGTGGTTTCCCCGGGTCGCCAGGCAAAAGTTCTACCACGATTCTACTTCCTCTCATGTCCTGCACCTATCAGCTTCCTTGTCATCTGTTTCAGGGTTGTGGGGTCAGGCGACGGTGTTCAGCGGGTTGCGGCTGGCGGTGGCTTGCGCTCTGTAAAGGTTTCTTTCTTGGCGTCGCTGCGGTACCGCTCAGTTAGGTCTCTCAGCGTGGGGCTGCGCTCCGGGGATCCCTGAAGTTTGATGGCTTGTGGGTAGAGACCGAGAGGCGTCGGATACGTTCTATCTGATAACGTTAGAGACCCCATCAATGCTTACGCCCTTCAGCTTCGGGATCTGGTCGCCCTTCGGGTCTCTCCCCCATTCCTCCCTACCAGGGGTAACTTTGGAAGCACAATGGACCGATTGGCCTAAGTGCGGTGCTCTGCCCCGGTGGCGCCTCCATGAAACGTACCTTTACCTTTACCTTGCAACTTATGTATCAAATGTTATGAAAACCGTTTATAAAAAGTACATTTTCTGGTGTGTTTATAAACATTAAAACGTAAGTTAAAGATTTAACAATACACAAACTTGTGGCTGTTCCTTATGCTTGCAATGCGATCGGAACTATAATGTTGCTCATGGTAATCGATTTATATACAAAACATTGTTACGATTTCTTCAATATTAATCCTATGGAAATGTTGTAAACTGCAAATAAATTATAAACATTATGCTTACAAGCATGCATGTACACTAGCCCTCAACACCCCGCCTAGTGCAAGAAAAACAGACCTTCCGCGAGAGATTAGCTGGTAAACTACTCAGGGAATGTCCGTGAGAAGGTCGCTGGCATCAGGTGTGGAGCGGTTGGCCGGTGTTGTGGCATGAGAACTGGACATTCGAAATTCTATCCATGGCCTTCTGTATGCACATGCTGTGTTAACATCCAGGCAGCATCTGCATCCAAATTCTAAAATCACATAGCAACCGGTTTTTATTCAATATTATGTAACGTAATAGCAATGTCGTGGTATTTTATATTTCAGGTAACTTAAGTGAGGCTAATCGGAGCAGGTAGTTAAATGGGCTATTTGGTAAAATCCGTATATTAATTAATATTGTGATAATTTTATTTTAATTATGGTAAACACCTGGAGTTCCAAAAAGGCATATTTAGACGTATTCATGAAAGGATATGGACTTAGACACGAGTAAACTCACTACTGTGAACTACATTTGTGAGGGAATTTATATATGACTTGTAATATATTTCATACCAGCAGTTCAAAACAGACACTTGCAATTCTTCATTTCTTGAACATTCGATTTTGTGAATCGATTTATGAGGAAGTGTGCCATGAACTTTATTTATTGTATGATAGAATTTCGAAGGAAAAAAGTTACAATTTTCCAGTTATAAAATATTGTATTTGAGTTAACTAAAGTTCACAATTTATATAAGAAATCATTTCAAGAACATTTTATGAAGGTTACTTACATGTTTACATTGTTAAATTTGTTATATATGTATCTTAATTGCTCACAAAGATTTATAATAATAATAATAATAATAATAATAATAATTTAAAGTTGAGCTAAGTATTCATTCACTGCTACAATCTAACTATCCACTATACTTTGGCGTAATATTTTGGCACATTCTACGAAATTAACACGCCTCTCTCTCTTCATCTGCCGAGTGGCACCTGAAGCGCAGAGGTGGGCAAGCATTTTTCAAAACAAATTTAATAAGTGAGATATTCAATTTTATTCTATTTTGAGTCCTATTAGAATCCCCTTTTGGGGCAAATAAGATTTATACAGCCTTCTTCTTTAATGGGACTTAATATATGTTACTAAGGCGTTTTTTTATAGTCATTCTTGCGTGAAAAGGTAACACACACATAAATACACACTAAAACAAACATGTTAAAAATACGATTTCTGGGTAGTCCATTTTGTTGTATGACCGCGGTGGTAGCGCTGCTGCTTACCAAGCGGGAGACCCGGGTTCGATTCCCGGTACCGGCGTAGGGATTTTCTCTCGCTGGGAGATCTGGCCCGGGGGGCATTCAGTACCATTAGGTCCCTAAGGGGCCAATAGAGGATCTACTTGATTGAAAAGGCTCCAGGTAAATGGTAAATTTACCTGCTGGGAGGGACCCGGGGCACAAAATCGCGTCCCAATCTCCAGTACTGCACCCCACTCATGACGCTTGTTGTAGGCAGAGGTGGGGAACGCAGCGGCCGGGCGGTAGGTCTTGGCCCGGCAACCGGCCGTTGCGTCACGGAGTATAATTTTATGACATAAGATAATCGTTAGTAACACACATACAGTACATGAACACACGGGTGTTTTTGAAAAATGCTTCTCTCTCTCTCTCTCTCTCTCTCTCTCTCTCTCTCTCTCTCTCTCTGTCTCTCTGGGTTTGGTGAACCTCAAAACGTATTTTCAATGGCATCTCGATATAGAATTTTTGGTTGCAACACAATACCGCTTACCTAATTGGGGTAGTTGGTAGAGAAATAAAAATGCACGTTGCCCAAAAGGGGATTCAACCACCCGCATATGCTGTATACTCTATTGCACAGAACTGTGGCGAAGAAAATTGAGAGATTTATGCTGATAATGGAAAGTTGATAAACCTCTAACACCACCCTTATCTTGTTCTAGCAATTTCTTCGTATTGACACAGCTCACGTTTACCATTTCTTTGCAGAAGCCGGTGGCAAGTTTTATTTGGGCTAATACAGAGAGAGCCAAAAAACTAGAACCGGCTGCGCGGTGTTTTTCTTGTCCGCGTCCTCGGTGCTCGTTGCCGTTTGCCGCTATCATAGAAAGGCGTGGACGTAACCATACAACATTTTTAAAGGCTTTACTTACCAACTTTATAAAAGGAGATGTTGAAACTGGCCACCGTCGTTGTCCATACATTTTTGGCACCTCTTTAGGAAACTATCCATCACTCGCCGTAGTTCACGTTGAGAAATGCTGAGAATTTCCTGGCAGATATGTTGTTTTAATTTTTGCAGGGTGTGTGGGTTTGTCTTGTACACTTTGTTTTAACTTATTCCAAAGATAGAAATCGCAGGGGGAGGTCAGGGGACCGAGGGGGGCCACTAATAATTCTGTCCTCAAACACACTTTCATAAAGTGTTGAGTAAAAGCCTTTAAAAGTAGTTTTCAAAATGTTGTATGGTTTCATCCGCGCCTTTCTATGATAGCGGCGGACGGCAACGAGCGCCGAGGACGCGGACAGGAAAAATACCACTCAGACAGTTCATAGTCTTTTGGCTCTCCCTGTATGTGTGTTTCCTGGAACAGTTCTATTTTAGTTTCCTTGAAAAGTGCGGCGTGATATGGAATTTTGCATTTCAGATCAGTCCTCACTTCATCTGTTGTTCAACAATTTCAGAGCTCTTCTCTAGTAAAACCTTCCAAGAATTACATTTTTTTGGCGTTTAATTGGGAAGATATCTGTCTACCAATTCGCCCGGAATCACTTCTTAATATAGCCTCGGTTCTGTAAGTAACTTATTTCATTTGTTTGCATATTACGACACTGCAGGTATTTGTTCTGATTGCTTTCGTCAGTTCGGCGCCCGCGCCCATTCAATTCCGGGAACTATTAAATTATGAAACGTAAACCCAATTTTTGAATTTCTGCCAACAGAGCAGCGAGCCCTGAAAGTTAATTAGTCAACTTTATAATTTAAATCGGTGCGTAAATCATTAGCACTACTACCATTTGATATAATGAGTCTGCTCGTGAAAGAAATACGTGCTCTCAATAAAACACAGCAGAGTGTTTCCTAATAGTATTTCCCTTGCTCTTTTGTGCTGTTTTTAGTTTGTTAGACTTCTATAACCAAATACCGCAAATCTTTCTACTAGTATCCATTGACCTGCGGACTCGATGCTTCGTGTAAGGAAAGTTTTGTGCTTTAATTTTAAAAAATCTGATGTGTTACACTCACATGACTTTCTCTACTCTTGTACAAACTATTTTTACAAACGCTTATTCTCCATCTACTTCATGCTAATCGAGATATCTTATTACTAATTTTCTTCTAGATGTAAGGGGAATATATATTTACAAGGGCAATATAGAAATACAGTAGCCTTTAAGTACATACAGATCTCTTAATAGCTGGTTGCTAGGTGCAGCACCATTCCCTTTGCCACAGATTAATACTTTTTGCATATCAAAGACAAAAAAATTAATAACGAATTCCCATTTGAGAAAATAAATATTGAAAAATTTAAGGAAATAACAAGCAATATCTCGAAAATGGTTCGATCAACAAAAAAATGTATATGACATAAATTGTGTATTTTAACGCGATCTACAGTTTTTGTGTAGTAAAATTTTGTCTATCTCTTATGGTTTATCAGTTATACAAACGTCGTTCACAATGAAGAATACTTTTGGAGACATTCCCAGAAACTTCAAGATATACATTTTATTTGTCATGATAATATCTTAAACATATGATATTTTAATCAAAATCGTTAGAGCCATTTTTAAGAAAATTAAAATGTTCGAAAAATGTTCCATGTAAAGGGTAATCTGGGGTGGGAGGATTTTGTTGATAACCTTCTTGTCGCATCTCTGGAAGATACTGAACCTAAATACCAAGTTTGGTGTTTATCCGACAGTTCGTTTCTGAGTTATGCTGTTCACACACAGACACACAGCCACACACACGGACATGTTTCCAAAAATGCTTTTTTTGGATTCAGGGGGTCTCAAAACATGTATTTCCGGTGAAATCTCGGTATCGAATTTTTGGGTGGAATGCAATACTTCCCCTACTTACTATACGTAGTAGAGAAAGTAAAAATTGTTCTGCATTCTGCGTTTAGCTCTTCATTTTTATTTCCTTTGACGCTGGTAGATATTACATTTATTTCAATCAGGCATTGCGTCAACACATTAGGTAGAGATTTTCAAGAACATTCTCCCACCTCTAATTACCATTTACATGAAAAACGTTTCTTTATTTCCTTAAAAGTGCCTCTAATAATTGTTTAAACCTACACGTATAGGATGGACCGGTTAAGTTAGGACTGTACAATATCTCCAAAACTAAGTGTTGTAGAAATAAATGTCTTTAATAAAAATTTGCTTGATATTATGGGGGAAAGTAAATGCCATTAGTCGTGTTTTATTTGGAAGACGTTATGATGATCATTTCAGGGTCAATTTAATATTTTTAAATGGTAACCTACATTGTGTATATCATTTTCTCATTAGAAAATGGTTTATAAAAAGCTGTTTATTTTGTGATGAGGAATAAAGAAACAAAATAAAAAAATGCTGGTTCCCTTACGAAACGCAACTTCACTTTCAACTGGCCATCCAGTCATTCAATGCGCTCTTACACACCGGTTCAGAATTTTCGTTGTTATTTACTTTGGTGCAAGAACAATTGCAAAGTGTTTTATACAAATGTTTAGTCTTTATGGGGAGTGAGAAAACATAAAAAGGTAGGCTCCCATTTAAAGAAATTAAATTGACTTCAAAATGACCATGCCAACATCCTCCAAATAAAACACGACTAATGGCATTTACTTTCCCCATAATATCAAACAACTTTTATTAAAGACATGTCTTTCTACAATGCTTAGTTTTGGAGATATTGTACAGTCTCAACTTAAATGGTCCACCCTGTATACAGGGTGAATCGCCTAAAACTTGCATCGCAAATATTTCGGAAATGGAAAGTGCTTTTGATGTGTAGTTTTCACAGCATTGATTGGTACTCAGGAGCTCGTATATTTACCCTATAAAGAGATTATAGGTAACAATACTGAGAAAGTGTATTTTTTGAGCAAACATCCAATTTTTTAAATGGAACAATGCCTAGTTACATCAACAGAATAAAGGTAGGGTAAATTAGAATGCCAGTGGCGTTTGTTGCAAGATTCTAGTGCAAGCGGTTTACGAGAAGTCTTATTTTGAAACTTTTACGCACCGACACTTGTACAACCTGTGGTAGCACAAACTAAAGAAAAACAAAAGGGAATTACAATACTTCTGTGGAATCTGACAAGTAAAGAGAACATAGCCCTTCAAAGGTTGTGTTCAAAATGACCACCGGCAGCTTCAATACACGCTTACAGTCTGCTATAGAAAGACTGCTGCACACGTTCTAGCATTTCAGCAGAAATTTCAGAGCAGGCAGCAGTAATACGTCGTTTCATATCGTCTGGTATAGTTGGTACATCCTTGTAGACAGTGTCTTTCAGCCTTCCCCACAGAAAAAAATTGTGAAGGGATCATATCCGGTGAACAGCCCGGCCAAGATACAGGTCCTCTTCGTCCAATCCAACGATTTGGAAACAATCCGTTAAGACAAGCTGTAGTAATTCGTGCACTATGGGCTGGACAGCCATTATGTTGGTACCACAAGTTCCTCCTAGTCTGGAAAGGAACGTCTTCTAGCATCTGTGGCAGATGGTCTGTCAGGAGGCTGCGATGCTTGTGTGAGTTCATTGTTCCTTCTATGACCAAAGGGCCTATGGGCTGATGGTTCACTATCCCACAATACACGTTTAAACTCCATGGACGCTGACGTTCCACCTGACGAAGTCAACGGGGATTGTCAACAGACCAATAGCGCATGCTTTTGCGATTTACCGGTCCATGATTAGTAAATGTTGCCTCATCACTAAACAAGATACATGATGAATCTGGAGTATCATGTCTTAATGCCCATGTACAAAGGTTAACACGATTCTCAAAATCGTTTCCATGCAGCTCTTGATGGAGAGAGATGTGATAGGGATGGAACCTATGTCGATGGAGAACGCGCAGTACACTTGCCTGACTTATGCCACTTCCACGTGCGATTGTGCGGGAACTAATTTGCGGATCTACTGCAACGGCAGCCAAAACATTAATTTCTGCCTCTTCTCCAGTCACTTGTCTGTTTGTGTTAAGTTTTCTATGTGTTACAGTACCACTTTCACGTAATTGGTTGAAGAGGTTGATAAATAATTGCCGAGATGGTTGACGTCTATTGGGATACGTTTCCGCATACACCGTACAGGAACGAACTGCATTCTTCCTACACTCTCCATTCACCATGAGCATGTCGGCTTTTTCTGCATTAGTAAACCCCATCTTACACTCTTGACTTACTGCTTGAACTGTCACAAACTAACCGACCAGAGTCGCAATGCAATCAAACATAACATCATAGTTAGCAACTAAACAGATTGAATGGGGCAAGCAATTGTCGGGGTGGAAACTTTTCAAAATATGATTTCTCGTAAACCACATGACTAGAATCTTGCAACAAACGCTACTGACATTCTAATTCTGTTCATGTAAGTAGGCATTGTTCCATTTAAAAAATTGTATGTTTGTTGAAATATACACTTTCTCTGTATTATTAAAATCCATTTATAGACTGAATATACGAGCCCCTGACTACCAATCAATGCTGTGACAATTGCACATCAATAGCACTTTCCATTTCCGAAATATTTGCGGTGCAAGTTTTAGGTGATTCACCCTGTATACACCGGTGTGCAAAACCTAAGGACGAAAGTAATCTTCGCATGTTGTGACACTGCCAAGTAACATAGCTCAATGAAACTTGAATCATACATAGAGGGAACTACTACGGTATGCTATAGTAGGCAACTAAACGAAATATGCAATGAGACGAGCAAAAATGCCGCTTTTATTCATAGACCATAAGTTACACTAAAGTCAATGCGATGGCTCTCTAGATTTACAGAAACAGATACATGGTACTTAAAAGGGTGTATGATCACCACGGACATGCTCTGCAACGTGCTCCCATGTGGCCACAAGTTTGATAAGCGATTCTTTGGTAGGGCGTTCCATTCCTCCATCAGCGCTGTTGACTGGATGGTCGTTGGTGCATGTGGATTGCTGCATTGCGTCTCCCCAAAGCATCCCACACGTGTTCAATGCGATTTAAATCGGGAGAACTGGCAGGCCAGTGCATTCGCCAAATATCCTCTCGTGCCACATTTAGATGTCCTGTTAAATGTGGTTGCAATTGCACCCCCTCCCCCCCAAAAAATTGACCAATGATTTGTAGGTCGCTTGCCTTATAGTATTGCAACAATGACAATAATGATCACGTGGTTATGCAACCGCACGGAGCGGAGAACCATTTCAAATCCGGCTGCGATATTGAATTTTTCAGTTGACTCTTTATTAAAAGAGTGCCAAGACCAGGCTAAGGTCTCTAAAAAGTATAACTAATTTCAATGTATTTTATATATATATTTAATAATTAGAAAAGAAAACATTAAGAAACCCATAAGCCGGTGTGCAATGGCTGGGGGATATGTGGGGCTCGCCGCTCAGAGCGCGGAATACCCACTAAAAATCCCTACCACGTGTTAATTGTGTATTGCTGTGTATGAACGTGCATTCATGCTTGCATGCTTTAGTCGGGTCCCGCATAGCACCCCGGTTAGTATGTGAATGGCTACTTGGCTGGCATGCATTGCGTGCGAACGCGTCAAATGTTACTTGCTGGTATTGCCCATGAAACCTGAACAATACCAGTGGGTTATATGCGTATTTTCTGATGTTGTTATATATGCTTAATTTCATGCTTAAGGTCTAATTTGTGTGTTGTTTGCAGGGAGTACCTGCGTGTCATGCGATTTAACTTTAACTTACTGCTAAGTTGTGTGTGTTGAGCTAATTCTATGCATAATTGAAAGATTGTGATGTTGCGTCCTGTGCTGTTCTTCCCAGGGGTTCCTGTTCGTCAAGGAGGCACAGGCGTCTGTCGTAGCATCCGGCCTTCTAGGTCCTTCGTTGTACTCGTCCTGATGGATGTCGTCTGTGTGAACGACTCCATAATGTAGTGGCCCGTCTTTCACTGCCCACGTCGTTCACGGTGGAAGGCCCCTTCTCCCAGGCCGCCTCAGCGATTGCTGAGGACTTGGGGGCACTGCAACGGGCTGGTCTGAAACAAGGAAGAAGAATAAGGTTGCCGTTGAGATTGTCATCTCTAGTGAGATGCTTTGGTGCTCTATCAGGGAAACAATTTGGATCAATTGGGGAATCCAATGTCCAACTGGCATGTTGTCAGAGTAGTTCAATGATTACAGCAACCGCACGGAGAGCAGTAGAACCGGGTTCAAATCCCGGCTGTGACAGTTGACTCTATATTAAAATGATCACGTTATTAGATTAGAATGTACGAAGATGGCGTCGTGGACACCACAACAGAAGGTTCCAAGTGTCACAACGACGTCCCCTCCTGTATAAGCATTATGAAATGGAACAGACAGTTACGGCAACTGGTAGTCTTTTGTCTACACGTTGAAAGCATAGCAAACCGAATGTGGAAAGGATTCGTACGGCCTTCGTAACAAGTCCAAAGAACTTGCCATTTCTGGGCCTACGGTTTATGATATAGTCCACAAAAGATTACGTCTACGGGCCACAAGATTCAGTTACGCCAGCGAATCTATCTCTAGGACATAAACAAACGGAAGACAATTTTGGATAAAATTGAAGAGGACATTGCTTTCCTGGATAAAGTATTCTGATTAAGCAACTTTCCATGTGAATGTGAAAGTTAACAGACGTAATTGTATGTGGGGTAGTGAAAATCCTTGCGAGGTTCGTGAAGTGAAGAAACAGACTTGCCAAAATTAAATGTGTGTGTACTATTGAAAACTGCCTGTCCCATTTTATAATGCTAATATAGGAGGGGATATCGTCGTGACGGCCAAGGTTAAATTTACGGCGAAAATTTCGTTGTACATACTTCACAAATTTCGTTTCAGGCAGTCCACGAACACAAAAAACCTGTTGTGGGTCCAGTTGCAATCTCTACACATTCTAATCTAACCTAATAGCGTGATCATTGTTGTCATGTTGCAATTATAAATGACAAGAGACCTACTAAACACACGTCAGATGTCTTTATCTAGATCTAATACAATTAAAGTTATAAAAGTTTGTTCTGTTACACGTATAGACCGGACTCCCTGTATATTAAGAAATGATGTCAAGTTTAGTGGGTAGAAAAGGTCATACCATTCTGGCACTAAATTTTTAAGGTGAAATTAAAGGAAGATAACCTTTATAAACCACAAAATTATTTTCTGTCAGTAGATGAATAATTTACAACACCGAAGCTACATAAAAATCTCATTATTGTTTAGTTGGATGACTTAAAATAGAGGAACAAGCATTTTATGTGAGTTTTAAAAGGCTGCGATAGGCAATACCTTCCTACCAAAAGCCATAACGTGATGTGAGTATAATTGTTGATGACTGCAATCTCGAGAGAGGAAATAAATGCAGCCGAATCTACTACCAATGTGCCTAAAGACACAGTCGAAACACACGGAAGAACACATGCTGTGAAAATACAATAATAGTCGACTGTATCGACAAATATGAATGCTCAGAGGAGCTGGCATTCAAGTGCTTCCCGCTGTGATCAGCAGGTCTTATTTCTGGCATTTTGTATTCGGTAGACACATTCTCTATAACAATCCTTTACCAATACGATGTGTTAGACTCACATGACTTTCTCTAGCCGCTATCGTTTGTGTTTATGTAGCTTCTACAAACTATTCTTGCAAAAGCTTATTACTTTCTCTACTACGTATAGTAAGTAGGGGAAGTATTGCATTCCACCCAAAAATTCGATACCGAGATTTCACCGGAAATACATGTTTTGAGGCCTCATGAATCCAAAAAAAGCAGTTTTGGAAACATGTCCGTGTGTGTGTCTGTGTGTGTGTGTCTGTGTGTCTGTGTGTGTGTGTGTGTCTGTGAACAGGATAACTCAAAAACGAACAGTCGGATAAACACCAAACTTAGTATTTAGGTTCAGTATCTTCCAGAGATACGACACGAAGGTTTTCAAGAAAATCCCCCCACCCCAGACTACCCTTTACATGGAACATTTTTCGAAAATTTTAATTTTCTCAAAAATGGCTCTAACGATTTTGATTAAAATATCATATGTTTAAGATAATGTCATGAGAAATGAAATGTATATCTCGAATTTTCTGGGAATGTCTCTAAAAGTATTCTTCATTGTGAATGACTTTTGCATAACTGGTAAACCATAAGAGATAGACAAAATTTTACTACACACAAAATGTAGATCGCGTTAAAATACACAACTTATGTCATATACATTTCTTTTGTTGAGTGAACCGTTTTCGAGATATTGCTTGTTTTTTCCTTAAATTTTCCAATACTTATACTTTTTCTCAAATTCGTTATTCATTTTTTTGTCCTGGACATGCAAAGAGAATGGAATGCGCCACATAGCAACCAGCGTTAAAATATTTGACCATCGCTTAAAAGCTATCATATTTCCCATGCATCTACAAGAAAATTACCAATAAGATTGACATCTCGATATCTCGATTAACATGAAGCATATGGAGAATAGGCGTTTGTAAAAATAGATTGTACAAGAGTAGAGAAAGTCATGTGAGTGTAACACATCAGATTTTCTTTCCGCATTCTTCGTGTTAATCGACATAAACCTTTGGAGAAGCAGCTTCATTTAATATTTAGTTGTAGATAGAGAGGGATACAGGACAATGAGGCGACAGTCAGATGTTTAAAAGCGGGTCCCTACGTGAAGGCTTTCAAATTCCATACTTTTTCCATGACAACGCGAGAAACAACTGAATGGTGACAGCATGAGATCACATCAAAACGACAAAAGCATTGAAAAATTCAAACCAATAACGATCATCTTAGAAATGGCTGATTTCACAAAAAATAAAGAGATTTACAACTTTTGAGTGGTACGTTTTCGTCTATTGCTTAAGTTTTAAGTCATATCATTTCTGATACGCAAGTCCAATTTCTTCCGAATGAAGTAGGCATCAAAGGCTTTATCCAGAAAATTCAAAATATATATTTTATTTGTGAGGCAGTATTTTATATCACAACACTGGGAATGCCAGAGTGATTGTAGTGTAAATTAACATTATTGTATGACAATGATTTGAGATGTTTGTTAATTATAAGCATTGTTATGAAATAAGTTTACACGGCCGCATTGAAACTGACAATAGGAGCAGGTAACAATGAGCGAGGGGGTGAGTTGTTTATCAATTAGAAGAGACAAACAAATGACGTCAGAGTAGCGCGCTTTTCTTTAGAAATGGAGGGAATATCTTCCCTAGAGCATATGTATTCGTAATTTTGATTGGATATAAAAATAGACGCTAATGTTGGCGCGCTTTATTAACCAATAGCAGTTCTGTTATAATGTTTAGGCATATCGGGGTGAGGGAGTATAAATTATGAAGCCAGAGACAAGTATCGCACAGTTTAATAGAATCATTCACGGGTTACACGTCGCGCAATTCTACAGAATCTCTCGCGTCGTAAAGTTAGTTACAAAAATGTGAAATACGTGAATTAATAATGTGCGTCAAATAAGTGACCATAGTTACATTCGAAAATATAACAGTTTCAGTCGGGCGTGTATCAAGAGATAAATGTGTGAAATTAATGAAGTGTGACGACAATAAAAGTGTAAAAACCAATTCTTTTATCAGTGTTATCTTTTAGTAACAACTCCTTTCCATTTACACACCCTGTTTAAGAGATTTGCTCGACTGAGTAATAATAGCTAGCCGGAAAACAAAGAACTCAAAATTAAAAATAGTAAAACAATAACAGGCGCTCAGCAAATAAGATAACACGAAAGTTACCGCGACATTTGTGATGTAAATATATTTAATATATGGTAATTAATATTAATTAATATTAATATATAGAGTAATTTTTTAGGAAATAAAAAGTTTGGAAAATATTGGGGTAGTTAGTGTGGGGGATTTTCTTCAAAATATTCGTGTCGCATTTTTGGCACTGGACGTAAATAAGTTCGGTATTTCCGACTTTTCGTTGTTTGTATTACGTTGTTCACATCAGCACACACACAATGATTTCTTAGCTTCAGGGTGCCTCAAAACATGTATTTCCGGTGAAATCTCTATATCGGATTTTTGGGTGGAATGCAAAACCTTCTCTACTGAAAGCTTTCGTAAGAATAGGAAAGGTAGGATTCTATGTCATAGCCGGGATTTAATGTCATGCCGGCATGTTGCCATGGTAGCTCAGTGGTTAGAGCAACCGGACGGAGACCGGGATATCCGTGGATCAAATCTCGGCTATAGCATTGAATTTTCAGTCGTCTGATGCTACCTTTGCAACCTTGTCAAAAACACGGCTTGTGTGGAAGAACAATTAACAATTTCGTAAGAATAGTTTGCAACTGTGTTAAGGTTAATAATAACAAATAGAGAAACTCAGCTGAGTGTGATACATCAAATTTTTTACTTTCTCTACCATGTATAGTAAGTAGGGGAAGTATTGTATTCCACCCAAAAATTTGATACCGAGATTTCACCGGAAATATATGTTTTGAGACCCCCTGAATCCAAAAAAAGCAGTTTTGGAAACATGTCCGTGTGTGTGTGTGTCTGTCTGTCTGTGAACACCATAACTCAGAAACGAACAGTCGGATAAACACCAAACTTGGTATTTAGGTTCAGTATCTTCCAAGGATGCGACACGAAGGTTTTCAAGAAAATCCCCACCCCAGATTACCCTTTACATGGAACATTTTTCGAAAATTTTCTCAAAAATGGCTAGAACGATTTTGATTAAAATATCATATGTTTAAGATATTTTATGACAAACAAAATGTATATCTTGAATTTCCTGGCAATGTCCTAAAAGTATTCTTCATTGTGAACGACTTTTGCATAACTGGTAAACCATAAGAGATAGACAAAATTTTACTACACAAAAAATGTAGATCGCGTTAAAATACACAATTTACGTCATATACGTTTTTTTTTGTTGAGTGAACCATTTTCGAGATATTGCTTGTTATTCCCTTAAATTTTTCAATACTTATTTTCTCAAATGGGAATTCGTTATTCATTTTTTTGTCTTTGATATGCAAAGAGTATTAATCTGTGGCAAAGGGAATGGTGCTGCAGCTAGCAACCAGCTATTAAGAGATATGTATGTGCTTAAAGGCTACTGTTTTTCTATATTGCCCTTGTAAATATATATTCCCCTTACATCTACAAGAAAATTAGCAATAAGATAGAGTCTGCAAATATTTATCTCTATTAACATGAAGTAGATGGAGAATAAGCGTTTGTATGAATAGTTTGTACAAGATTATAGAAAGTCATGTGAGTGTAACACATCAGATTTTTTAATTCAGTGGCCTCACAAAGTATGAAATGTTGCTACTGAATATTTGGTTGGAATCTAATGCCTCTTCTACACTTGACAGCTATACGGTGGAGAAAGAGCAGCATCGCATTTCAACATCTTATTTCTTCTTCAGTACCGCAGCAACAACTCAGTTTGGCATGTGATGTTGTATTGATGTTTCACGTACGAACACCGCCACAGAGATGGACCACGTTGCGGGTTGTACATGTACGTACAATAGATGTAGCCATCCAGCCAAACTCTACGGTTCAACACACAGCTCCACCGAAGAGTTGCTATGGAACAGTTCACGAATGTAATCAGATCACATAGGGAGAGTAGCTTTTGATTTTCAGGCTATTCGGGTGCACCCATTTCACAGCAGCCAGTGGTGTTTGCACGTTGGACTAATGACAGGCTTTGAAAGAAGGATAATTCCCGGTGGCTGGTGTAGAAACCGCGGTGCAGGTGTCCGCATTGTTGGTTTACCAACCGGTCATCAGTGTGCGGTCGGAATCAAATACTGCGGTTGTTTTTTATCTCACACCGAAGTACCACACCCCTCGGCAAATAAGCACTAGACTCTGGCATCAAGCGCTCTCGTCGTTTTAAGAACGGCAAACCATGTTTGTGAACTTCGCGGTAGGTGAAACGTTTGTGCGAGGTTTGAAAAATCTGATATGTTACACTCACATGACTTTCTCTACTTTTGTACAAATATTTTTACAAACGCTTATTCTCCATATGCTTCATGTTAATCTAGATATCGAGATGTTAATCTTATTGCTAATTTTCTTGTAGATGCAAGGGGAATTGGTAAGCTTTAAGCGATAGTCAAATATTTTAAGAGCTGATTGCTATGTGCAGTATTCCATTCTCTTTGCATTACCAGGACAAAAAAAAATGAATAACGAATTTGAGAAAAAGTATAGTATTGGAAAATTTAAGGGAATAACAAGCAATATCTCGAAAATGGTTCACTCAACAACAAAAATGTATATGACATAAATTGTGTATTTTAACGCGATCTACATTTTGTTTGTCATGAAAATATCTTAAACATATGATATTTTAATCAAAATCGTTAGAGCCATTTTTAAGAAAATTAAACTTTTCGAAAAATGTTCCATGTAAAGGGTAATCTGTGGTGGGGGGATTTTCTTGAAAAGCTGCGTGTCGCATCTCTGGAAGATACTGAACCTAAATACCAAGTTTGGTATTTATCGGACTGTTCGTTTCTGAGTTGTGCTGTTCACAGACAGACACACACACGGACATGTTTCCAAAAATGTTTCTTTTGTATTCAGGGGGGTCTCAAAACATATTTCCGGTGAAATCTCGGTATCGAATTCTTGAGTGGAATACAATACTTCCCCTACTTACTATACATAGTAGAGAAAGCAAACATATTGGCTAAAAAGTTCAGATTTAAGTTAATGCGTCTGTGAAATATGGAAATTCCACAGTATGTAAGGTATCTAATTGAAACTTCTCCGCCTATTACACAGAGTAACAGTAGTGTTTTGCCATATTTAAAAATTCTAGTTTATATGGTTGTATAAATATTCATTGTTATTGCTTAACAAGATGCATTTTTAAAAATATTTACATACAAATTATGGTTTTACAGAAAATGAGTTTACAAAAAGATCTATCCTATCATACCATATTTCTCCGGCGGCCTGTCAGCGATCGCACGTAAGCGCGGAGCATTAGATAGCGACATGTAGCAACCAGCAAGCTTATCCTACTCATTTATTGTTTATTAATATCATTTGAGAACTAACTTTGTCACAAAAGATGTTGAAGGTGGTGTCCATCTGCATTGATGCATTCTTGAAACCTTTTGATGAATTTTCCATTCACCCGCTGAAGTTCTTCAGTATTTTCAAAATTAAAAAATTCTGTTCTTAGTTGGAGAGCTGGTAAATGAAGCATTAATTTCAAGAGGTTTTCCTCAGCTAAGACCCTTCTCTTTGGCTTAGGATATTTAGCGTTTAGGGATCCCATTGTTCTTAATTTATTAACCAGGAGCCTGACAATCTTTCTATTTGAAACTGGAACGGTAGGGAATTTGTCTTGAAATTACCTACACACTGCTCTGCATGACTCGGTTTTTACACAAGTATCATACATGAAAGCTCTCTGTTCAAGCGTGAATTTCTCGATTGCCATATTAATGGATTTTAAAATAAACCTATGACACGTTTTATATACTGCATTATGTTTTATATAATATAGAGCTAAACGAAAACTGACTGCATCTTCTACAGGCGTAAACTGACTGTTTTACGGAAACCATCACGGTGAGGCAGCACCTATGTAGACTATATTACTGTTGCTCCGCGTTTGCATGCGATCCCATCTCCTATTTGGGTGTTCAGTTAGATAAGGGTCTAACTTTCCGGGGTCACATCGCGGATCTCTCGCGTCGGGGCATGGCGACCGCGGCCGCCCTTTACCCCATGCTGAGATCCGTGATGCCGATACCGCTTAAGTTGTGTCTCTTTACAGCACTTATAATCCCCGTCCTGCTCTACGCCTGTGAAATCTGGGGCATGGCCGCAGACTCCAACCTGCTCCGACTGCAGCGGGTACAGAATAGGAGCCTTCGAGCCATCTATTCTGTATGCCGCGCTTTCCCCGTGAGACTACTCCACGAGGCCTCATTCTTCCATACCTGGAGGATGAAATTAGGCGCCGGGCTAGAAAACTATACGACCAGTTGCCATTCCATCAGAGTGCCCTCGTACGGTCTCTAGGGGCTGTAATCCCCAGAGAACGCCGCTTCAGGCGTCACCGGGTTCCCCGCATGGCTTGCGGGCACCCCCAGTAACAAAGGAGTTACTCCAACCAACAGCAAAAGCTGAACTCCCTATAGTCTTACCATGAGTTGCTTGATAATTTGAAAACTTATCCAAAACAATTTCGATAATATCATCCACCAGCGGTGCACCAGGGTCGTTGCACCCTGACCTGCAGTCGTCGAGGAGCTTAATGCTACCTCCTATCATCGCCCACAACCTCAGTCTGAACCGCCATCCTGCAAAACTCTTTCCTACCTACCAGTGGTTAAACCCTAGTAAGGATAGGTACACTATGTAACACTTCTTCGGGCTTTGGGCATGCGATCGCCCCGCCGCAGGGGGAACCGAACGTACTGTAATTTTTTTTTGTGCCGTCCAAAATTCTTGAATTTTCAAAAATTTAATTAATCATTTCTCAAAATTCTAAGATAATTTTTTAAAAAAATATATGGTCATTAGTACAAAGCTTGCGAAACAAATTGGTAAAAAAAAGTACATCGTCTGGAACATTGAGTTGATGCAGTAATTTGTATCACAAATTACTTAAATGTAAATAATGATTGTAATATGAATATGCATTTTTATGTGACATTGATTTCAGATGTTTATTGATTGTAAATATTGTTGGAAAGTAAATTTATAAGGCTTTACTGAAACTGTCAATAATAGCGCAATAATGCAGCGAGGGGGTGAGCTGTTTATCATTGTTGGAAGCGAGGAAGTTACGTAATGTTGGCGCGTTTTCGGTAGAAACTTCTGGAATGTGTTCTCCCTAAAGCATATGTATTCATAATTTTAATTGGATATTAAGATAGACGCTAATGTTGGCGCGTTTTATTAGCCAATTGCAGTTCAGTTATAATCTTTAGGCGTATCTGATTGAAGGAGTATAAATAGAAGCCAAGTTAGAGGTAAAGTCAGTCAGTCCTTCAGTTCGCCGAAAGCATTCATACATTACACGTCGTATTGTGTTCAGTTCATCAAAAATCTGTGTACACCACACGTCGTCTTCAGTCAGTCATTTCGTCGAAAGTATTAGTTCGTCATACATCGGATATAGATTCACAAGTTACGCGCAGCAGAATTATGAAAGATCTAAAGTATTGTAAGGTTAATTATATAAAAGATTGAAGTACGTGGATTAAAAGAATTATCAGTAAGAAGTTATTATAACAGTTTCAGTTTGGCGAGTGTTAAGATCAATGTATAAATGTGATAGTTAACGTGTTCGACAATAAATGTGTAAAACAAATTTCTTCATCAGTGTAATTTTTGGATAAAAGATTCCTTTCCGTTTACACAACCCTGATCAAGACACATGTTCGACCCAAGATAAGATAATAGCTAGCCGGAGGACAATAAACAAACTTAAAATTCTTTCGAACACTAACACTGATGCAAATTGCTAACACAAGATGGAGCTACAAACCGAACAAATGAATGACGTCACAAGATGGCTTCAACACACGTGTTGTAAACAAACATTTGTAAGTAATACCGTTACAAATTGGCTACCCAACGTGGGGCAGTTAAAATTATGTAACCAAACAAAACAAAAGCAGCACAATATAAGATCTTCAAGTTCTAATAATTTACGTAAAAACATATTACGTAAGTACTAATTCGTTACAGAGTATGTAAAGCTGCTGAAAAACGTTTGTGAGAAAACAAGTTTCAAAGATGGGGATGGCTATTAATAAGAATGTGCCTGCCAATTTATAACTTCAGTTAATAGTTTACATGCGCCAAGTGCAAGAAACGGTCATGTTCTCTTAAGCTTTACAATTCTATTAATTTATTATGAAACATTTCAATGTTTTTAATGTTGTATAATTTTTGGAAGTTTACAGGTGCAGTAACCTTAAACAATACACATTAAAAACAAACAGACATCTCAAGAAAGAAACCGAAATTCTAGATATTCAAACTTTCTTTGGCATTTCAAAGCAAATTTGTTAATAACCACCAATCCTCAACTGCAATTTATACTTAAGGGGGAATTAAAAGCCCTATGCCCCAATATTAAATTTACTAAATTCATGACTATTTTCTAAGAAACTTTTTAAAATAATTGACTGCAATTTTAACAGAATATTGATGCATGCCGTCTAAGTTATGATCTACAACTTTGATTAAAATTTATCAGCAATTATTTTTAAAAAAATAATAAACCATCTTATTTTCACTCAAGTAAATCCATACTAGCATTATTATATTGATTTTATCCTAAAATTTAATTTAGCAATCTTGATTATTTTCTGATAAAACGGGTCTTTATATAACAAATTCTGATGTGTTAAATTCACATGACTATCTCTAACCTCCATCGTTTATTAGTGAGTATACAAGTTATTCTTACGGACGTTTATTTTTCTATATACTTCATTTTAACCGAGATAAACCTTTGCAGAAATAGCTACATTACACACTTCGTTATAGATATAAAGAGAACAGCGATAGTCAAATGTATAAGAACTGGACGGTACTAATCTGGCCTTAAAAATCCATACTGTTTGCATGCAATTGCGAGAAACAACTAAATGTCGACAGACCTTAAAAGAATTACAAAAGATTGAACAATTTGAACCAGTAATAACGAACATCTCGGAAACGGCTGATGTCAAAAAAATATGTTTGAAATAAATTGTGTGTTCTAAAGAGATCTATATTTTTTGTGTAAAGTAGAATTAAGCGACTGAAAAACTCAATACCATAGCCGGGATTTGAACCACAGGTCTCCCAGTTTTCGTCGGGTGGGTCTAACGACTGAGCTACCATGGCAACATGCCGATACGACTCTAAATTCTCTAACTGATTCGCATTTTTCGCGGTAAACCACAAGGAGATCTCAAATTGTATTGAGATGACATACCCCAACGGCGACCTACGATGTTTTAAGTACTTAAGTCCTGGGCTTCATAGTTTCGAACACTATTAGGTCAATTAATGAGATTAATTATTCTTCCACACAAGCCGTGTGTTGTACAAAGTTGGAAAGCTAGAATCAGATGACTGCAAAATTCATTAATTGACCTAATAGTGGTTGAAACTATGAAGCCCGGGACTTAAAGTACTTACAACATTGTAAGTCTTGAGGCAGTATTTTTAACACTTAAATAATTTCAGTCTAATTATGTAATATGTAAATTCAATAACAGCCCACCTTAAAGCAATATGTGTATGTAATACTTTGTAAAATGTATGTAACAGTCATTGTATATGTTTATATTATGGTATACATGTTCAATAATGTTATGTGAATGTATTACGTAATTTAATAATGTAGGAGCTGTGAGAAATAGGTTAAAAGTTGCTAACAATGAGGTAAAAATGAGGTAACCTTGAGGCAATAATTAATTTTAAAGTTTAATAATGCTACTAGTCATTATTGGAAACAATAATGTAATTTTTGAGACAGTTTATAAAATAGCCAATCAACAACCAGAAAAACCTTTAGTTAAATGAAGGTATTCTATTGGAGTAGGATTAGCCAATCAGAAACTGAAATACAGCAAAATTTACAAATTCAAAGTTCAGTGGCTTGTAGACAGCGCTCATAATTAGACGCGTTGGTTGTAGACAGTGTTCCTAACCGAACGCGAGATGCGTCCTCGAGAAATTTAATACGTATTCGTGTGAGACGAAAATAGTTTACGTGTTAAAAAGTGCAAGTAATTAACAAAAGAATCTCATAGCTCTCTATATCAGTGAAGTGTTATTTAAATTGTGTCAAGGATTAATAAATGTAGTGAAGTAAAAATTATAATCTGTGTAAGCCTACGTTCTTCAGCCGCACCACGCCTTGCGAAGAAATCCATGTCTCTAACAATAATACGGACGCAGCCGAGGTAAACATAAATATGTAATATTTAAAGAAACAGTCAAATTCTAAAGTTAATATTTTTAAATTTGGGACGTAGGCTACTGTACCATTCGTGCGGTTGCAACTACTTCAAGTTCGGCTCCCCATCAGTCGAAATACGATACACCACCACCATAACCTAACCTTACTTCTGTCTTCATTGGAGTATGCCATCTCAATACAATTTGAGATCTCCTTGTCGTTTACCGAGAAAAATGCGAATCATTTGGAGAATTTAGTGTCATGTTGGCATGATGCCATGGTAGTTCAGTGGTTAGAGCAACCGGACGGAGACGGGAGATCCGGGGTTCAAATACCGGCTATGGCATTGAATTTTTCAGTCGTCTGATTCCACCTTTGCAACCTTGTCCAACACACGGTTTGTGTGGAATAACAATTAATTCCATTTATTGTGTAGTACGTTTTCATCTATCGCTTAACGCTTACAGGATTATATAAAATTCCTTCCGAATGAACGGGACTTCATAGGCTGTTCGTAGAAAATTCAAAATATATATTTCAATTGTCATGTAAATATTTGTGACGTATGAGCATTATTGCGTATGTGACCTGGTGGCCCAGATCGGATATTGCGCAAGAGTGGAGGGGATGAAAAACCAGTTCTAACGTAGCGTATCCACGCCGAGGTTAGCGTGGTTCAGACACAGTCGCGTCGAGTTACTGCTAGGAGCAAGGTCGTAGTGTGTGCAACTGTCCATGCGTGGAGCATGGCGTCCCCACCGACAGGCAAGAAGGTATTGTAATTTCATTTTATCCTAGAATATATTAACCATCCAGACAATTTTGTTATGAATTTCTATAGTAGATAGACCCTTTCTTCATCTAAATCATGAATTTATAACATTGCTAGGGACATTATAGTATATTTTTGATAATTTCATTTAGCTACATCCCCCGTCGGACCTCGCATAATGTGTAATAGAACTTAAGATTTGTCCACGGTACCTATCGCTCTACCCCCCATTGAGCTAGAATAGTAAAGAGGTTACGACAATATGTCTTTTAATCAAGATCATTAGAACCATTTTAAGAAAATAAAAATATTCGAAAAATGTTCCATGTAAAAGGAAATAACGTAGTTTGGGTTGGGCGATTTTCTTTAAATTCATTGTGTCGCATCCTTGAAAGATGTTTAATTTAAATACCAAGTTTGGTGTTTAACGTACTTTTCGTTTTGAGTTAAGCTGTTTACGGACACTCACACACAGATATTTTCTAAAAATACTTTTTTGGGGTTCAGGGGGTCTCAAAACGACAGAAACGTTTTGGATAGAGTGTGATAATTTCCTTACTTACTATACTAGTAGAGAAAGCAAAAATG
The DNA here is from genome assembly GCA_030765065.1 of Deroplatys truncata. Taxonomy (NCBI): domain Eukaryota; kingdom Metazoa; phylum Arthropoda; class Insecta; order Mantodea; family Mantidae; genus Deroplatys; species Deroplatys truncata. Next base: position 64,297,560 of record CM060984.1, on the reverse strand, counting down.
TAGAAAACGAATTCACATTCTCGTACCTGCAGAGAAAGAAGCCACATGGCTTCGACACAAGGAAACTCCTTAAATTATGAATTGAGATCTAACTCTGCTTCAAGGAGTATGGAGTTATGATTTTATGTGTGATGTGTTGCAGGACTCAGAGTACAAAATGACTGATGCTGTACATATTTAAAAATCGGATGTGTTACTTTCACATGACTTTCTCTACTTTTGTACAAACTATTTTTACAACGGCTTATTCTCGGTCTACTTTATATTAATCGATATAAACCTCTGCGGAATCTTATTGTTAATTCTCTTGTTGGTGCAAGGGGAATATGGTAGGCTTTAAGCGATAGTCAAATATTTTAAGAGCTGGTTGCTATGTGGAGCATTTCATTCTCTTTGCATGTCCAGGACATAAAAAAGCGAATTCCCACTTGAAAAAAGTATAAGTTTTGGAAAATTCAAACAAACAATGAATATCTCGGAAATGGTTTACTCTAGAAAAAAATGTATATGACAAATTGTGTGTTTTAATGAGATCCGCAATTTTTTATGTAGTAAAATTTTGTCTATCCCTTACGGTTTACTAATTATGCAAAAGCTATTCACAACGAAGAGAACTTTTGGAGACATTCCCAGAAAATTCAAGATATATGTTTAATTTGACATAAAATATCTTAAATATATGATATTTTAATCAAAATTATTAGAGCCATTTTTTGAGAAAATAAGAATTTTCAAAAAATGCCCCATGTAAAGGGTAGTCGGGTGGGGGAATTTTCTTAAAAATCTTCGTGTCGCATCTTTGAAAGATACTGAACTTAAATGCCAAGTTTGGTATTTATCGACTTTTCGTTTTTGAGTTATGCTGTTCACAGACACACACAGACCTTTTCTAAAGGTTTTTTTATATTTAAGGGTCTCAAAACATGTATTTCAGGTGTAATCTCAGTATTGAATTTTTTGGTAGAATGCAACATTCCTCTACTCACTATACGTAAGAGAGAACGTATAAACGCGGGCAAAAAAGAATACAATTGCTGTTTTGTGAAAGCTTTAACCCTTAATCTGTAATTGAATTTAAGATTCGGTTTGAACATTAAAGTTATTCGGTCGTATAAAAGCAAATTCGGGTAAGAGTTATTTTTCCTCTTCAGAAATGCAGACTAGACTCGTCTGTCCTCATCATTTTCTTCTGCCTCACGGGTCCGACTGCACAACCTGTTCCTTGACAGTCTCAGTTTGGGCATCCTATATTACATCTCCCCGGGGTCTGACTGTGGAATTCTGACATCATCCATCCCGGTAATACCGGGCAGTAATTATTTCTGTTCCTTCAATCTTTGCTAGCATGCAGTTGATATTCGGCTCTTCTAGTATATCTCGTCTACTGCATCTTCCTTTTACTCCGCTCAGACATTTCATCATTACATCTAGTATCTTCATTCTATGATTTTGTCGTACTATCCACGTTTCACAGTTGTTATCTGCTTAGACTTGGCATTGCCATTAGTTTTGGTGCAAAACTTAAAGGCATATGAAGGCGGGCCGTACTGAAGATTCCAGCGGATCATTTATGTTTGCCTCTTCTACCAGCGCTGGCGAATGTGGTACACGCATCTTGTGCATCTAAACCGGGAATATAATCTTCATTAATTACCTTCGGATAAATATATATGTCAGAATTAGAATTTTATTCTCTGATCATGCATAAGTCTCGTCCCTGTAACCACCAGCCACTTCGTCGTGTCCACAGAGACACTAGCGCATAGCAACTGGATCTTCTGCTTCGTGCCGTGCAGATGGCATTAGGGTGCCGTCCATTTTTTTTTTGGGGGGGGAACAGGAATAAAGGTTTAAGGAAAAACAGATATATATATATATATATATATATATATATATATATATAAAGGTTGTAGAAAGGAAAAAGGAAGAGGAAAAGAAGGATCTTGTTCTGTGGTGGCGCTATTTATTGGGGGCATGATTGGCATCGTGGTGGCTGGTACCGCCGAATCAAACCTGCGGTTCGTGGGTAATTACTAAAATACGGAGAGGTCCAAAGTGGACACAATCCTCAGTGGGGAATAGGTAAAAGTCATGGCCGAGGCCCTGACAGTAACCTAGAAAACAGTGGTGGCTTAACAGTTGATGATGGTACCGAGCCCGGGCCTGTTACCTCCGGGCATCGGAGTGTGGGTGGCGTAGAGTCGTCCCGCGTCGGTGGTTGCGCACCCGGGCTTTTACCTCCGGGCACGCGGATGAGGCGATGCGGCGTGAGGTGATGCAGCGTGTGGAGAGGGGTTGTCGAGATGATGGTGCAGGTTCCCCTCCATGCGTTTGTTGAGGTCCTGAAGGCGATCAAAACCGTCAGCCGTCTGGTTGCGGCTTTCCTCCATGAAGTCGAGTGCGTCTAGGTGTTGCTGTTGAATCTTGGAGAGTGCCTCTTTGTGGTGCTGTCCGTCCAGTCTACCTGCTGCCTTCTTATAGAAAGGCCATCTTGCTTCGTCACGTGTCCACAGGGACTCTAGCGCCTAGCAGCCGGACCTTCTGCTTCGTGCCGTGCAGATGGCAGCAGGGTGCCGTAGAGTCTATCTGCTTTCATTGTCTGTGAATAGATGGTACAGTATTCACTATTACCACGCATTTTTCATTTTTAGTATTGTTTTAGAGCTAAGGGTGGAATTTTGGGCCGTGATACTAAATATCCAATCCGGTATTTACCTTGACGGCTGAGGGAGACCACGAAAAACCTCAGTCAGATTGGTCGGCCCTCGGGACTTGAACCTGGGAGATACCGAATGCGGGGCACAGATGTTACCGCTTGAGCCATCCCGCTCGGTATGTTAATGAAACATTCAAGAGCCTTAGAAGAAACAGCCATTCCTTCTTCACACCTAACTTAAATATAAACAGCATACTATGAAAATACAAACCGCGCAGTTAGAAAAGGAAGGAGTATATGTTCAGTACGTCTTCAGGGTAGTGGTGTGTTATTTTATTATTAAAATGATCGCTATATGTTAAGTCGTGTTTCAAACGAGAGCTGAAATATTGTTAATATGTAAAATGAAAGTATTATATTTATCTTTTCCTACGTGTTTGTGAAACGATGTGTGAACATGCCCAGCGAAGCTGAGATAAGTGATTTTTCGATTAGGTAATAAATATGAAGTGATTCATACTCCGGGCAGAAGATTTGTACTTCGTGCATACAACGTTTTAAAAATGTGTAACTGAAAATGACTGAAAGCATGCAGAACAGCTTCAGGGGAAGACTTCAACAAAGAAATTGCCACGGACGGCACTATGGAGTCGATTAACATTAATTTAAGGAATGAAAGCGAATCTCAGAATTAAGTACTTTTGAAGTAGGCGAATAGAACACCCCTGAACTGCTTGCTATTTCAGTGATGTAACGTGTCTTATGGGTTACTACCATTTAGGTAAAATTTTAATGTTTTAAGGATATTTAATGTGTTCTGAAGTACAGTTACCGCGGTACACGCCTACTGCGCTCGGCAACAGGCTCTGCGCAAACATTGGCAAGGGTTCATATGTCTTTAACTTTTACACTTATTTTAGGCGTTCCGTGGTCTATGCCACACAGTGACTTTATTGTCTGTATCACGATCGTAGAATCCATCAATCGAGAGCAGGTCGCCCAGGTTTACCTTGACGGGGCGTTAATCGCCACAGTAGCCGCTTTACCTGTTAGAAGGCGAATAAAGATTTTATGTTTGTGGTCAATGGGCGGAGTTTAGCTTCCTGTACTGCCACTGGCTGGGCGAACCCACTTTTTTCAGTTTTATTTATTTAACTACTATTGTCCTTAGCGTCCCATTCTATATTGGGCGTGTAACACCGGTAATTTTGCTCAGGACTCTATATCAGGATTGAGATTCTTCTATGTGCCGTAAATATACGACATGGGACCACCGGCTTTACTTCCCGTCCGAATGGAAGCCATACTAAGGATTTTTACGCCCGAAAAAATCCATCGCCCTCCGCCGGGAACTTGGGAACTAGAGGCTAGCACGGTACCACTAGTCCACGGAAGACGACTGCCAGCCATGCGTCCAAGTGGTGACCAAGCCCAATACTGTTTAACTTTGGCGGCCGCTTCCGTGGTCCTGGCAGCGACAAACATCTTCTTTGACTGACAAAGAAGATGTTTCATAAAGTCAGATTTCAATTATGCTCAATTATGTTACTAGACTGTGACTGCGATCCCATGCCCCTAACCTCAAAATGCTTAGTTTGGTACCGTCCTTCCACTCTAAAATTTTCTTCATATTCTTTTTTGCGCGGCCTGTATATTTAGTATAACATTTTATTCGTAAGCTAGTAGACTTGTAATCTTCGAAACAGATAGAGAAGAATTCAATGCTTTTATGTTAACTGCCCGCTTGATAGAGGTGCCTTTATGTACCCCAGTGGACCGGAGTGAACTGATTCTTGTACTTGCTGTATTACAGTCCACTTTTGTAATCCTAGTGTTTAGCAGCATGGTATATTACGTAATTTGCTCGACCAAGATTTGCTCAATTTTTACTTTCTCTACTACGTATAGTAAGTAGGGGAAGTATTGCATTCCACCCAAAATTTCGATACCGAGATTTCACCGGAAATACATGTTTTGAGACCCCCTGAATCCAAAAAAAGCATTTTTGGAAACGTCCGTGTGTGTCTGTCTGTGAACAGCATAATTCAGAAACGAACAGTCAGACAAACACCAAACTTGGTATTTAGGTTCAGTATCTTCCAGAGATGCGACACGAAGGTTTTCAAGAATATCCCCCCACCCCAGAGTACCCTTTACATGGAACATTTTTCGAAAATTTTAATTTTCTCAAAAATGGCTATAACGATTTCGATTAAAACATCAGATGTTTAAGATATTTTTATGACAAATAAAATGTATATCTTGATTTTTCTGGGAATGTCTCCAAACGTATTTTTCATTGTAAACGACTTTTGCATAACTGGTAAACCATAAGAGATAGACAAAATTTTACTACACAAACAATGTAGATCGCGTTAAAATATACAATTAATGTCATATACATTTTTTTTGTTGAGTGAACCATTTTCGAGATATTGTTTGTTATTCCCTTAAATTTTTCAATACTTATTTTCTCAAATGGGAATTCGTTATTCAGTTTTTTGTCTTGGATATGCAAAGAATATTAATCTGTGGCAAAGGGAATGGTGCTGCACCTAGCAACCAGCTATTAAGAGATATGTATGTGGTTAAAGGCTACTGTATTTCTATATTGCCCTTGTAAATATATATTCCCCTTACATCTACAAGAAAATTAGCAATAAGATAGAGTCTGCAAATGTTTATCTCGATTAACATGAAGTAGATGGAGTATAATCGTTTGTAAAAATAGTTTGTACAAGAGTAGAGAAAGTCATGTGAGTGTAACACATCAGATTTTTACTTCTGTACAAGACGAGTACTACTCATTCTACATTGAGACGGATATAAGGAGCTGCGTTAGATAGCGATGTGGAGGTAAAGAATATCCACATTCTGGCTGAAGGAGCGTGATGCCAATCACATTATCTCCCCGTATTGGGTGGATGATCGCCCACTTTCTTCATGTGCAAATCGGCGTGAAGTCGGCGGTCAGACTTGTTTGCCGTGGCCCGACGGGGGTGTCTTGCCACATATTATTGTAGTGCTTTCATAATTCCGATTATTAACCTAGAATCCTCATGGGCCAATAAAAAGCCTCTTTATTATCTTTGCTTATATCAGTGGTATTATCCTGCTTAGGGTTCTCCATTTCTACTTTCTTTTTATACCAAACTCAATCATTTGCCTTTCACTTCAGTAAATATAATTAGAAACATTATACTTTGTTTTCATTCGTAAATTTTTAGGGTAATTATTTGAGGCACATATTAGCAGTTTATCACATGGAAAACTTGAATTTCTGTACATGTTTTTGCTTTAAAATTTTTCTAAGATTTCAATCAAGAATAGAAAAAGAACATCATTAAAATGCAAGATATTCAATAAAATATGATTAAAACGTTGAAAAATTCCTACAGTTCCAAGAAGACAGATACGGGTTCCAGAAAACTGGAAACATTTTTCTCGATATTTATTTTTTGTTACACCGCTCGTGGTTTCCCTGTATACTTCTGGTCTGATTATGAATTCAGGCTTTATAGAATAGCTGTGAAATTTAGGACCGTATGTTTAGGCGAAAACTTTTGTTTTGCAAAACTGAACTTCATATCGTGTGAATACAATAGGTATGCGAGTAAAAATCCAAGTTCTTGGGTAATATTTGAGACACTCTCAAGTTAAAACCAAACCTTAAAGCGATGTTTCTTTAATAAAATCTAAGACTACCAAAACACCGTTCTTCAGCACACCAAATGTCTGTTGCAGAGCGCTCAGCCTTCTTTTTATTCTAGACACTAATTGAAATGATTTTCTTAGATTATGTTTACTTTTTCTACCACGTACATGTATAGTAGGTAGAGAAAGTACTTCATTCCACCCAAAAATTTGAAAACGAGACTCCACCGGAAATACATGCTTTTAGGCCCCCGAATACAAATGAAGCATTTTTAGAAAAAGATGTGTGTGTGAACAGCATAAGTAACTCAAAAACGAAAAGTCTGATAAATACCGAATTTAGATTCAGTACCTTCCAAATATAAGACACGAAGCTTTTAAAGAAAATCCCCTACCTCAAACTACCTCTTATTTGGAACATTTTTCGAAATTTTTTATTTTCCAAACAATGGTTCTAACGATTTTGATTAAAATATCACATATTAAAGATAAAATATAACAAATAAAATGTATATGCTGATTTTATGGGAATAGCCTGTGAAGTCCTCTTCATTGGGAAGGAATTTCGTATAATCTTGTACAACTGGTAAACGTTAAGTGATAGACGAAAACCACCCATACAAAAAATGTAGATCTCTTTAAGATTCACAATTTATTTCAAATAAAACCATTGTCTAGCCATTTCCGATATTTCCATTAGTAATGTTTCGAATTGTTCAATACTTAGCCATTATTTTAAAGTCCTGTCGATTTTCAGTTGTTTCTCACGATGTAGAATCTAAATAAAATAAATAACAAACATATAAATAAACAGATAAATAAAAATGATAATTAAATATTTTAAACAATGTAACTAAATCAAGTAAAAAAAATAGCATGATGAAGTGTTTAAAGTTATAGTAAGCGTGTAATATGTATTAGTAAAGTTCTTTGGTGAAATTATTAGAAAGGGTAATCAAGTGAAATAAATATTGTAGTTTTATTTAGTACTTAAATAACGCATAAATTAAATAAAATCATACAATAATAATAATAATAATAATAATAATAATAATAATACAAGAAGTAAATTAAACAATTTGAATGGGATTAAAAAAGATCATATAATAGCAGGTGATATAGTGTTGAATGTTGTATAGAAGTAATAAAATATTAATAGTAAAATCTTAAAATAAAGTAAAATAAATTTAATTAAGACTAAAGAAATAAATTACACACATAAGTCCAGAACTCGTAAATAAATATAAAAGAAGGAATATATTTACAGGATACCGGTAGATAATATTAGATCCAGTATAAATAGTTTAGTTAGGGGTAGTAGCTGGTTTCCAGTTACTTATTTTTGCTGGCTTCCAGCAGATAGAAATTAGTTGAAATATGGGTACGTATTTAAGTATTAATAATTTTATTTTGCTTTTATAAGTTTGCTTTGTTTTTATTTAGTTATAAGTGAAATCTGTAAAATAATAGTACATTATGTTTTTTGGTAAATCTGGAATAAAGAATAAAGATTTGCAATGCACGTCTCGGTGTAAGGAACCAGATGCCGAGACGGGGTATTATTTCAGATTTTTATTTATTTATCTATTTTTTTACTTATTTATTTGTTTCTCACGATTACACAGAAAGCGTGTGGAATTTTAAGGCCAGCATATAGCGCCCAGTTCCAAAACATTTGACTATCGTTATTCCCCTTGTATCTAAACGAAATATCTAATGCAGCTATTTTCGAAAAGGTTTATATCGATTAAAATGAAATAAACAGGGAAAAAATTCGTAAGAATAATTTGTATACTTAACTAATAAACGATATAGGGTACAGAATGTAATACATAGTTTTTTACCACAAGTGCTATAGGCTGATGGATAAATTAATCTTAAAATGTTGCACAATACTCTGACACTTGCAAGAGAACCTGGAAGTAATTAAGCTCTTTTGTGCTTGTTTTAACGTGGCATCAAAATCTCAGGTCATACGCGGCGGTTCTTTTAAATCAGTATGTGGCGGACAGATGGTTAAAACTGCGCAGTCCCTTTCCTGTGTCAATTATTGCTTGTTGTGTAGTTGCCCTCCAGTGCCACCTATTTGATTTCTATTTATTTCGTTCTGTGGATGGAACATTAGGTCATGGAACTGAATACACCTGGGGATTGTGGTTAATCAAATAAAGTAGTACCTACAGATGATATGAACCCACAACGCTCCGAAAGAGACCACAAACGTAGTCCTAAACGGTCTCGCTCGATAGATATTGGACTTGTTTTAGAAATAAGAATAAACTAAATTGATGAATATTTTTAAAATGTTAAAATAATTAAGTGGTGAAAACATGTAACTGAAAAATAGAAACGTTTGACACATAGGGAATATTTCAACATTTATATTTAACGTTCTCCAAAAACAGCATAAATACTTTTAGTAGACTAATGTATGAATTTTAACGAAGTTCATGCTTAATGCTGCTGAGAACAGTATAAGTATATTTTTGCGAAATCTGAAGAAAGTTGATTAAAATTTTTAGGGAGGTTTTATTTTCTCTACTATTTACCTATAGTAACCCAGCGGGATGGCTCAGGCGGTAACGTTTGTGACGCAAATTCGGGATGCCATGGGTTCGATTCCCGGGCCCATATTTCTGATCCATGGATTTTTTTCGGAGGTTTCTCCAGGTCTCTAGGTGAATGCCGGGAAGGATCATTAAGTCCCTCGAATTTCCTGTCCCTTCATTTCAACCCCATTCTCATTTCACTTCACCGCTCATCTGCTTGGTCTCTTTCAGGGTTGCAAGTGTCGGCGGGAAGTCTCGGTGTGTGCTTGGCGCGCCCATCTCAAAAATATGATGCCGAGATGCACGTTTTGAGTCTCCCTGGATTAAAACAAAAGTATTTTTAGACAAATTTTCTGTGTATGTAGCTGTATGCATAGTTCCATAACGAAAAATTGAATGAATACCAAATTTAATATTTAGGTTCAGAATCTTCCAAGGACACAAGATAAAGATTTTAAACAAAATCCCACCACCCCAAACTACCTTTTACAAACAAGATTGTTTTAAATTTTCTTTCCCAAAAATGGTTCTAACGATGTTGATTAAAACATCATTTGTTTAAGATATTCACATGGCTAAAAAGAATGGAAAGAATCTGATGTGTTACACTCACATGACTTTCTCTACTCTTGTACAAACTATTTTTACAACCGCTTATTCTCCATCTACTTCATGTTAATCGAGATAAACATTTGCAAACTCTATCTTATTGCTAATTTTCTTGTAGATGTAAGGGGAATATATATTTACAAGGGCAATATAGAAATGCAGTAGCCTTTAAGCACATACATATCTCTTAATAGCTGGTTGCTAGGTGCAGCACCATTCCCTTTACCACAGATAATAACTCTTTGCATATCCAAGACAAAAAAATGAATAACGAATTCCCTTTTAGGAAAATAAGTATTGAAAGATTTAAGAGAATAACAAGCAATATCTCGAAAATGGTTCACTCAACAAAAAAATGTATATGACATAAATTGTGTATTTTAACACGATGTACATTTTTTGTGTAGTAAAATTTTGTCTATCTCTTATGGTTTACCTGTTATGCAAAAGTCGTTCACAATGAAGAACACTTTTGGAGACATTCCCAGAAAATTCAAGATATACGTTTTATTTGTCATGAAAATATCTTAAACATCATATTTTAATCAAAATCGTTAGAGCCGTTTTTGAGAAAATTAAAATTTTCGAAAAATCTTTCATGTAAAGGGTATCCTGGGGTGGGAGGATTTTCTTGAAAACCTTCGTGTCGCATCCTTGGAAGATACTAAACCTAAATACCAAGTTTGGTGTTTATCCGACTGTTCGTTTCTGAGTTATGCTGTTCACAGACAGCCACACAGACAGACAGACAGATAGACACACAGACAAACACACAGACACACACACGGACATGTTTCCAAAAATGCTTTTTTTGGATTCAGGGGATCTCAAAACATGTATTTCCGGTGAAATCTCGGTATCGAATTTTTGCGTGGAATACAATATTTCCCCTACTTACTGTACGTAGTAGAGAAAGTAAAAATGTATCTTGAGTTTTCTGGGAAATTCTCTTTGTTCCGAACGAATTTTATAATTTGTAAACCGTAAGAGGTAGACAAAACTTACTACTTGTGTAACTCTCGTTAGTCACACAATTTATATTAAATAATATGTTTTGTGGCAGTAACCGTTTTTGAGATATTCTTTATTATTGGCATGAATTGTCAAACACTTGTACAGAACGTTCACTATATAGCAGGGCCGCGGATCGCGAGTTTGTGCTCTGCACGCTGTCTATTACACTAGGAGATTTTCTGTTCTAAATCGTCCGCGTCACTTACTCACGAGCGATAATGACATGAGTAATAACCATGTTATAAGTGGTTGAAACTGATGTCCATCTGTATTGAGGCATTCCTGGCATCTTCGGGAAAAATTTTCATTCACACGCTTAAGTTCTCCTTGCCTAAACCTCATAACCTGTGTTCTTACAATGTCCTTAAGTTCGTCATGTTGTGGGGATTGTTCCTTTAAACTTTATTTTTACGGTTCGAATGATGCACCAGTTTCTCAATTTTTTCCTGCGTCAGTTTTAGAACATTTCGATTTCGCTTCTTAGGTTTAGTGTTTAGGGGTCCCGTTGTCTTAAACTTATTAATCAGACGTCTAAGAGTTTCTCTACATGAAAATGGAATGCCAGGAAATTTCTCCTGGAACTGTCTATACACTTGTCTATATGATTCGGTTTACGTACGTATTGTACACAAAACTTCGTTGTTCAAGCGTTAATTTGTCGGTGGGTATTTCAGTGGACTAAAAACAATAACAAGAGCACGGAAATCACATATAACACAGATGTCTTGATTAAACTTTCACCTTTGAGATGCACAAACTCTAGTGCTTACAGCACGATCAGAAGGTAGCAACAGACGCAGTATGAGTATTACACAGCTGATAAACGTAGCCTTGAAAAGATCATTCACCACTAGTGTGCAGCGGAAAAATACCGAGATCACTGCAGTGTAGGCGGAGCATGCACACAGGCGATCTGTGGCCCTATCATACAGAACCGCTGTGTGCTTTTTAACTGCAAAATCGCCCCCCCCCCCGTGATCATGCAAGGAGAACAGAATTACAAAGCCAACACGTTAAAACTCGTTCTCAAAATATTTGATTGTCGTTTAAGCCTACTGTTTTACCTTACTCCCTTTATACCTACAAAGAAATGTGTATTAAAACCATTTCTGCAAATTTATCTCCATTAGCAGGAAGTAGATAGAAGAATAGGCTTGTAAGTATAGTTCGTTGAAGAATAAGTAGAGAAACTCATGTGAATGCAACAATTTTTCTCGTGGTCATGTAAAGAGCATTGAATGACTACCGCTTTAGCTTACTATAGTCTTCTTATACATACAACGAAATGTGTAATAAAAGTTTATCTCAATCTGGAAGAATAAGCTTTTGCAAAAATAGTTGAAGTCCAGTATTAGCCGGGACAGTCTCTTTTTTGAGTCTCTGTCCCGTCTTTTTAAGGTAGAAACGGGGCGCCAAAATGTCCCTTTTTGTGGCAAGAAATTGACGGCATAAAACGCGTTAGCTATAGTTCTCAAAAATTCAAAATGTCCTGTTCTGCATCTTTTGATGAAAAATTTAAAGATACTAACAACTGACAAAGCAAAGTGTTGTTTATATTATGGGTCTACAGTACACACACCTGAAACCATGTGGTCTTTACTTGGAAAAGTACAGCTGTGGATGACAATTGAATTGTGCCGGTCTGCGCTGTCATCAAACAAATCGAGTTTGATGTGAAACACTGTAAACGTATATGCTTGAATCGAAAGAAATTCATTACAGTTGTAACTTTGGTAGACGACAGTACTGTGAAATAATAAAATACAGGAACGTTCGTAAATTGCGAGTGCTAAAACATTTGAAGTTAATGATATGCCACCGCCAAAAAGGAAGGGTGTTTTTAATAGTAACCTTATTTACTTTACTTACTTTTAAGGGCTTCTCCACTCTTCAGCAGTTGCCCTGTATTCCCCTTCGCCATTCTTCCCGAATGAACAAGTCATTCTCCTCCAGGCACCGATCATTCTATGAATCTGTCCTCTCCAGGTTGTTCCTGGCGTACCTCGCTTTCTTCTTCCACAAGATGACCATTCTAAAAAAGGTCTTAGGCCACCTATCATCCTCCATTCTTTTCACATGTCCATACCATTGAAGACCCCGCCTTTCTCTTCACTCCACCACTGTTTCCTTCATATCCATCATCTGTCTCACCTCTTCATTTCTCCTTCTTTCCACCCACTACGCCTTATTCCGTCCACTTCCACTGCCAAGATCTTGGATTTTTGTCCCTCTACCAAAGTCCACGCCTCGGCACCATAAGTCATTATACTTTCCCTCAGCGTCTTCAAAATGCTCTTCTTTGTACAAATCGACATGGCTCTACCCCACAAAACCCCATTTAATATTTTTATGGCTTTTCGTGCTTGTTCTAGCCTATTGTCTACATCTGCTTTACAGCTCCCTACTTCTTCAATAAGCGATCCCAAACATTTAAACTTTTTAACAGCTTTAATAATTCCTTAGGGTAGTGAGATATCCCGTCCACCTCCTTCAACTGCTAAGCATTCCGTTTTATCCATATTTACTCGTAACCCTCCTACTTCAAAATCTTCCAAAAGTTTCATCATTATATGTTTCACATCCTCACGACTCTGAGCCATCACCACCTGGTCATCAACAAATAGTAGTCAATGTACAGTACCACCTTGAACTGGTATACCCATACCTCCACAGGATCGATTCCATTTTTCTAGTACATGTTGAATATATATTTTAAATAAAGTATGGAACATACTACACCCCTGCCTTAGGCCTTTTGTTGTTTTGAATGGAGAGGATAATATCTTCCCTATTTTAACAGAAGCCTGACACTGTTGGTATAACCGTCGAATAAGTAGAATCATTGGTAACTCAATACCAACACCCACCATTCGTTCCATAGCTGATTAATCGGCACTGAGTCATATCCTTTTCTAATAGTAACCTACAAAATGAATATTCATGCATTAAAAACCAATTTCTGACTCGGATATTCGAAGCAATAAGTGTTAATCTACTTTCAGTATAAGCCATGGGGCCTGATCGGATATATCACAACATATAAACTCTGAAAAACATAAAAGAAAGGCGAGTGCAAGTGCTTCTTCTAGCACTGTATTGACCCAATTTTTTTTAAAAATGAAAGTTTTGGGGATAAGGATATGAAATTAGCAGCTGTTGAAGGAGCATTCGCTTACCATACTCTCCACCACAACCAATCTTTCAGATCAATGGACTGTACTTCTAAACTTATCCAGTGTATGAGGAATGAATCCTGCACTAATAATTCTACAAGATTGTTTGGCTGGAGTGAATACAGAGCTACTGTATATGTAAGTTACAGGTTATTTATTGACTAGTTTCGAAACCTTCGTAATAATGACTAAACAATTTTACGTATTCTCTTTTACCGCTTGTTTCATTGATTTGTTTAAAATGTCCCGTTTTCTTGTTTCAAAAATATGGCCACCTTATAGAAGTGTGGGTAGACAACTTGAAGTAGGTTTGTTGCTGCTACGAATGGAAAGCCAGTTTGAAGAAGTTTTGTCTTTACGTTGTTTGCACCACGCTTTGGGCGTCAATTTGAAGTAGTTTGTATTGAAGGAGTTGTGTTATATTTCAACTTTTGGGGAGCCGAACTTGTGGTAGTTGCAACCGCACGTATAGTAAACAGTTTCCGGTAGCCTTCGCCCCAAATGTACTTTCAGGTGGCCTTTGCCTTCTTTAAAAAAATATTAACTTTGTAATTAAACTGTTTCTTTAAATATTTAATATTTATGTTTGCCTCGGCTGCGTCAGTATTTATTTTAGAGACATGGATATCTTGGCAGGGTTGTGATGCGACAAGAATGTAGGCTTACACCTTATAATTTTACTTCACTCCTTTTATTAATACTTGATACGATTTAAATAACACTTCGCTGATATAGAGAGCTGTGAGATTCTTTTTATTATTGATTACACTTTTTAACACGTAAACTTATTTTTCGTCTCACACGAATACATATTATATTTCTTGAGGACACTTTTTGCGCCTGGTTAATAACGCTGTCTGCAGGCAACTGAACTCTAAATTTGTAACATTTTCTCCTTTTCAGTTTCTGATTGGCTAATACTACTCCAATAGAATACCTTCATTTAACTAAAGCTTTTTCTGGTTGTTGATTGGCTATTTTATAAACTGTCACTAAAATTACATTATAATTACTCCAAGAATCACAAGTAGTACTGTTAAACTTTCTTACTCATTACTGACTCAAGGTTACCTCATTGTTACCTCATTTTAGCAACTTTTAACTTATTATTCTCATAGCTCCTACATTATTAAATTACGTAATATATTCACATAACATTATTACACATGGATACAATAATATAAGCATATGCAATGACTGTTACATACATTTTACAAATTATTACATACACATATTGCTTCAAGGCGGGCTGTTATTGAATTTACATATTATATAATTAGACTGACATTATTTAAGTGTTAAAAATACTGCCTCAAAATTCATGTGAAGCAACACATCAGGGTTTTTTTCCTCGCTGCGTGGGTTAATAAGTAGTCAACCAAAATATAGGCTGACATTGAAAATCAATTGTCTGCATATGTTAGGGCACTACAAATGTGATATTTCAGAGTTACGAGAGATGTGAACTATAGTTTTAAAGCATGTTCTCCCCCTTTGAAAGCCGTAAAATAAATTGACGGACGGAGGGAGCAAACAGGACGTAAGAGGCGCCTAAAGGCTGGGAGTGCACTGCTACATCTCTCCATAGTAACAACCCACCATTGTTGTTGCTATTGTTAGCTAGTGGAACCTACAATGGGGCTCTTTCATATCGGATCGCGATAAAAAGCAATAGTGGCTTTTGTTTCAAGACGACGTCGTTACCGCCGCTCATTTATCAAAATGTATGGCAGTTCGACTGGAAAATATCGGAAGATATACCGCAGTCTGTCATTAGAGAGGGCCGCTACGTGCCGTGCCCTTATTAACGAAAACTTCGGGTGTGACAGTTCCCAAAACTTTTTGTTCGCATATCGATTTACTTTATTTAAATGGGCTAACTTAGACAATTACAAATTTCCGTTTAAAGAGAATAACAAGTTTCCAGTTCCCTTTAGGAATTCAGGGTTGTGACAACCAGTCCAATTTTCACTGCAAAAAATCTCTTTTAATATGAGCAATTTTCATCATTTTCCATTCCTTGAATATTTATGAGACTTGATGGGACAAGTCAAGCAATTATTTTTGTTAGCTGTAATGACAAAAAATATTCTAAAATATTTTGGAATACGAAGTTTTCAATAACTGATCACCTCGGAATTTAAAAAAAAACTAAAAAGAATTAAATTACCAATATTTTTAGCTATACGGTAAATATACCCGGTGCGGAAAAACAATGTGCAGAAAATTGTAGACTCTAAAGGCAGTTCGAAAATACTCTAAACATTTTGAGGTTAGGAACAAGAGATCACAAAAGTTTTTTTACTGCGATACAAGCGTCATGCCAAGAGTCCCCGATTGCGAAATCTGTTAATGGCGTGTGAGATGTAAACAAAAACATATTCTTGTTCAGTACTGGTCACTGTCACTAGATGTGCCTGATGTAAAGCCTGCAGAGTGGTACGGTAATACCGTCTTGTTCAATAAAGTACGCGCATGTAATGGTTAGTTTATCATTGTGTACAGTACTCATTAGTTGAGACAGTACGTACAGTCCAATGCAAAAAAACGTGCTGATATGAGGAACCGCTGTTGAAGTTGGCAATCAATAATAATTAACACGCCTCTGCCGCGCCTTCCATCTTTCATTCGGTTACAGAGGTTAATGCTTATATGCCGAACCAATAAGAGCCGGACACACTCAGGGTCTGGTATGGACAGTCTTTGGAAGGTATATTGTTTCAACCATTCATGTTACAATTATGGATTCTCCACCCGTTTCATCTCTGAAGTAGTATTCGTGTGTATTTGTGTATTTGTGTCCACACGTGGTGGATAATGTTTTTCACGTAATGTCGTTTACCTCACGCGTGGAACCATCTTGTGTGACGTCATTCGTCGGTCGCCTGCTAACTCCATCTGGCGTAGCAATCTATATGAATTAGTTTTAAGGTTATGTATATTGTCTTCCGGCCAGCTATTTAGGTAGGCATTTAATTCTTGCAGGGTGTGAAGCGGAAAAGGAATCTTTTATCCAAAAATTACTAGTGAAGAAATGTGTTTTATACTGTTTTATTGTCGAACACGTGCACTAACACTTTCACAGATTTGTCTAGATAATCGCCATACTGAAACTGTTTGTAATAACTTCTCACTTTTAACTCACGTACTTCAATTTTTTTGTATATAAGTGACTTTGTAATATTTTAGATCTTTAATGATTTTCACTGCGCGTAACTTGGTGAACTGAGCGGCCAACGTGTAATGTACGGAGAATTTTGTATAACTGCGGGAGACGATGTGTAGTGCTTCGTGAATCTTGCCGAACTGGAGGACGATGTGTACTGTGTCGAGAATCTTGCCGAACTGGAGGACGCTCGCTTTGAATCTACACTATTTATAGACTTACCCCAAGATACACCTAAAGATTATAAATGAATTACCATTGGCTAATAAAACGCGCCAACATTAGCGTCTATTTTACTATCCAATGAAAACCATTAATACATATTACTTTTATAGAATGTTCTGGAAGCTTTTTTTACTGAAAAGGCGCGAAACATGACGTAACTTCCTGGTTCCCGGTAACGATAAACAACTCACTCCCTTGCTAAAGTATTGTGTTATTGTTAACAGTTTCAGTAGAGCCGAAAATTATTATTTACCATTAATAATTACAATTATTAAACCTCTGAAATCAATGTTACATAAAAATACCTATTCATATAAAAATAATTATTTACATTAAAGTAATTTGTGATACAAATTACCGTCTCATATGCCCCACTAGAAACATAATTATAAATATTTATAACCTGTTTAGAAATTTTATAATTTTGTTTTTAGTCTCCTAAATCTTGTAACACACGCTATTCACTTTCACTTAACACTTCACACGTATTTAACACACGACATATGTTTTATCTCGCCACTACTTACTGGCTTTGGTTTAATTTGTTTTGATATTAATCTGTCATTACAATAAATTTTTTTTTTTATAGCAAATACTTTACCCTAAATTATTTAACTAGTGTTACAAAAAATGGTTTACTTTCTTATATTGTTACCAAAAATTTATCAATTCAAGAATTTTTTTTGTAATTACCATACATATTTACCAAAATATTCACCCTTTACATATATTTACATCTCTTAAATCTAGATAATGCTTTACATTTTCTGTTTACTACACAAGTATTTGTTTTTAAATTATTTTTACCATTTTTGTTATTTTGAATTTTATTTTAAACAATACTCTTGGAATTGCATTTACGTATCTTTACTTTAATATCATATTAATTTTCAATCTTTGTATTCTTAAATTTTAATTCTTGGAATTGTATTTACGTACTTTTACTTTAATCTCATCTTAAGTTTCAATCTTTGCATTCTTAATCTTCAAATATTTTGTTACAGTTACTAAAAATTTAATTATTTATTTATTTTTTTTTTTTTTTTTTAAACATTTCTCTTTTTTTTTTTTTATTTTATCATTTAATTTATTTCACTTTTCAAATGACATATATAAATAGTTAACCCTCTTACGTTCCAATACATTTCTCTGCGAGTCGTCTTTAACTATCCAGCATTTACTTTACATCACATTGCTATTTACCCTCCTGGATCAAATTGTGTGTGGCTAAACATTACTCGTAGCCATAACCTAACCTTCAAATTTTTGTTCATGAATAACCTCTTGTATTCATATGACATTTCGTTCCCTGATAATACTTGAAAACAATCTACAGTTTCTTGAACTACACATCTTTTAACAACTTTCATTTTCAATTCTTCTGCTATCTTTTTACTTTGAAAGTACTCTGACAAATCTGTACTAAACTGTACTGGACTGGAGTTTTCATTTTGAACATATTGGTACAATTTATTTCTTTGCATTTCTGATATCTCCGCTCTGAAATTGACTTGCGCCTGATTTACATCTACATTCCTAACCTCTTTCATCTCTCTTAGCTCACTTGAAATATTACTCATTTGACTTCCTAACTCTGTACTTTCTACATTAACCTCACTTTTAGTATTAACCTCACTTTCTTTGTTATCTATTTCCATGTTCATGTCTAGCATTTTCTTTGAAATTTCTCCTATCTCACTTACTATTACTTCCTCATTTTCATCTTTCATTTCTGGCCTACTACTATCTAGCTTCATAACTTTCTCTTCAATTTCTTCACTGCTTTGATCTACTTTTTGCTCTAATACCTCATTACTCCTACCAATATCTTTTCTGTTTTGTTCAAAGCTCCTACGAATATCCTCTCTTAACTCCCTATGACTCTTTTGCATATCTTCCCTGTTTTGATCTATTTTCTTTTCTAATTTCTCATTATTCTTACAAATTTCTTCCCTTAATTGATCTGTAATACTCTTACTAATATCTTCCCTCAATTCTTTATTATTCATTTCCATTTTCTGAGTTAGTTTTTGTTCTAATTTCTCATTACTCTTACTACTATCTTCCCTTAATTCTTCCCTCAATTCCCTCTTATTCTTTTCCATATCTTCCCTTAATTTCTCATTATCTTCCCTTATATTTCTCAGCATTTCCATAATCATCATATTAGTATCAAGATTAACTTTTCCTGCTATTCTATTCTCACTTTCTACACTAACATTTTCATCTTCAAATCCCAAAAAATCTGGGCTATTCCCTGTACTTTGTATTGGATCACAGCTAACTATTACACTATCTCCCTCCATAATTATTTCCTCCGTATTATTGGTAGCCATTGTTTTTATTATCCTACCACTTCTCAGTCTCATTTAATTACCTTTTTGATGCTGTCTGATGCTGCAGTTTTGATGTCCAGCGTTCTGCCCCTTTCTCCTAGATTTGTATGTCGCTTCTGCGTTGTTTTATGATGAATCTACGTTGTCTCGATGTTTTTGCGTCCACTTATCCACGTCGTTTGTCGCTCCTCTTGTTTCTGGAATCTGCGTCTTGTAGATCATTTTACTGCTGCATTCGCCTTTTCCTGGTTAATTCTGCTACTTTTCCTAGTCGTCTAGCCTTCCTTTCCTAGTTGTCGCCCCACGTTGGGCGCCAATTTGAAGTAGTATTTGTGTGTATTGTATATTTGCTTCACTTTAACTGCCCCACGTTGGGCGCCAATTTGAAGTAGTATTCGTGTGTATTTGTGTATTTGTGTCCACACGTGGTGGATAATGTTTTTCACGTAATGTCGTTTACCTCACGCGTGGAACCATCTTGTGTGACGTCATTCGTCGGTCGCCTGCTAACTCCATCTGGCGTAGCAATCTATATGAATTAGTTTTAAGGTTATGTATATTGTCTTCCGGCCAGCTATTTAGGTAGGCATTTAATTCTTGCAGGGTGTGAAGCGGAAAAGGAATCTTTTATCCAAAAATTACTAGTGAAGAAATGTGTTTTATACTGTTTTATTGTCGAACACGTGCACTAACACTTTCACAGATTTGTCTAGATAATCGCCATACTGAAACTGTTTGTAATAACTTCTCACTTTTAACTCACGTACTTCAATTTTTTTGTATATAAGTGACTTTGTAATATTTTAGATCTTTAATGATTTTCACTGCGCGTAACTTGGTGAACTGAGCGGCCAACGTGTAATGTACGGAGAATTTTGTATAACTGCGGGAGACGATGTGTAGTGCTTCGTGAATCTTGCCGAACTGGAGGACGATGTGTACTGTGTCGAGAATCTTGCCGAACTGGAGGACGCTCGCTTTGAATCTACACTATTTATAGACTTACCCCAAGATACACCTAAAGATTATAAATGAATTACCATTGGCTAATAAAACGCGCCAACATTAGCGTCTATTTTACTATCCAATGAAAACCATTAATACATATTACTTTTATAGAATGTTCTGGAAGCTTTTTTTACTGAAAAGGCGCGAAACATGACGTAACTTCCTGGTTCCCGGTAACGATAAACAACTCACTCCCTTGCTAAAGTATTGTGTTATTGTTAACAGTTTCAGTAGAGCCGAAAATTATTATTTACCATTAATAATTACAATTATTAAACCTCTGAAATCAATGTTACATAAAAATACCTATTCATATAAAAATAATTATTTACATTAAAGTAATTTGTGATACAAATTACCGTCTCATCTCCCAGCTAGGCTTGTAACTCAAACTTGTCGTTTGAGTCACATCTCATTTTGACTGACAAAGAAGATGTTTCATAAAGTCAGATTTCAATTATGCTCAATTATGTTACTAGACTGTGTCTGCGATCCCATGCCCCTAACCTCAAAATGCTTAGTTTGGTACTATCCTTCTGCTCTAAAATTTTCTAGTAGGCTTGTAATCTTCAAAACAGATAGAGAAGAATTCAATGCTTTTATGTTAACTGCCCGCTTGATAGAGGTGCCTTTATGTACCCCAGTGGACCGGAGTGAACTGATTCTTGTACTTACTGTATTACAGTCCACTTTTGTAATCCTAGTGTTTAGCAGCATGGTATATTACGTAATTTGCTCGACAAAGATTTGCTCAATTTTTACTTTCTCTACTACGTATAGTAAGTAGGGGAAGTATTGCATTCCACCCAAAATTTCGATACCGAGATTTCACCGGAAATACATGTTTTGAGACCCCCTGAATCCAAAAAAAGCATTTTTGGAAACATGTCCGTGTGTGTGTCTATGTGTCTGTGTCTGTCTGTCTGTCTGTGAACAGCATAACTCAGAAACGAGCAGTCGGATAAACACCAAACTTGGTATTTAGGTTCAGTATCTTCCAGCGATGCGACACGAAGGTTTTCAAGAAAATCCCCCCACCCCAGATTACCCTTTACATGGAAGATTTTTCAAAAATTTTAATTTTCTCAAAAATGGCTCTAACGAATTCGATTAAAATATCATATGTTTAAGATATTTTCATGACAAATAAAATGTGTATGTTGAATTTTCTGGGAATGTCTCCAAACGTATTTTTCATTGTGAACGACTTTTGCATAACTGGTAAACCATAAGAGATAGACAAAATTTTACTACACAAAAACTGTAGATCGCGTTAAAATACACAATTTATGTCATATACAGTTTTTTTGTTGAGTGAACCATTTTCGAGATATTGCTTGTTATTCCCTTAAATTTTTCAATACTTATTTTCTCAAATGGGAATTCGTTATTCATTTTTTTTGTCTTGGATATGCAAAGAGTATTAATCTGTGGCAAAGGGAATGGTGCTGCACCTAGCAACCAGCTATTAAGAGATATGTATGTGCTTAAAGGCTACTGTATTTCTATATTGCCCTTGTAAATATGTATTTCTCTTACATCTACAAGAAAATTAGCAATAAGATAGAGTCTGCAAATGTTTATCTCGATTAACACGAAGTACATAGAGAATAAGCGTTTGTAAAAATAGTTTGTACAAGAGTAGAGAAAGTCATGTGAGTGTAACACATCAGATTTTTTTCTCTCAAAAACTACTTTAAAACAGGAAAACTAGACTAAGATTTTTTGTTCTATTCATTACAAAGTGTCATCCTGTTCAAGGATGATCATAGGTCACTTTCCACCCTGTATATGGGGTATTTTTAAGTTGGTATGTGTAGATAAAATGGTATGAATGTTACACATCAGTTTAGCGTTTACAGTAAACTATTAAAAAGGTGCAACCAATGCAAATACTTGTATTGTTTCACCGAAACCCAGGTTAGCACATTCCGTTTTTTTTTACTGCACATTATACAAAACTGTAGCGACCAGGAATGCGACACGTCCAAGTGTTGCATATTCCACTCTCATGAATATAAACAGCTGGGTGAGAAAGTTTACATGGAGATGGCAAGGAGAGAAATCTTTCGGGTTGTTTTGGGACGTCGTGTTCGACAATGTTAATGCAAATGATATTCTACTGCGGTACATCCCAGGTTCAAACTGGTCCTGCGTCCCTAGTAGCCACCAGTTGTTCGCTCGACAAGATTTGTGATTGTAAAATGGCGATTCAATCTTCGTACGAGAGAACTTCTGTTAGGTATTCCTGTCTACGCAGCAGCTTCGCCAAAAACAGAAAGAAAAAGAGTAGGAAAGCAGTTCGTAGGTGTAAATGTGCCGCCTCTTCTTAAGGGAACTATTGTAAAAGTTCTCTGCCATTCTGCTCTGACACGTTCATTCCTTACTTTGACTCTCCGACCAAATCAGACTATCCTCCATACAGACCCAGCTTGATGCAAGCTACTTCCCTCTCTTTCCTGGATTGAAATGAGAGTGAACTTCTTTAGATGCGAAACTCTGGTTGATCAATAAAACCTCCGCCGAATTTCCATTCCTCCGGTCCTTGGCGTGTTCCTGTATGTTTCTAAATCTGAAATAGTACTGAAATGCTAGAATAGGACTTAACTACTTTCTCTGCCTCTACCTGATGAAACCGTATAAGGTTTGAAAAGATAGAATCAGATGACTGAAAAATCGGAGTTACTTTGATATTGGATTATGGTGAAAATAGAAGCTTTTAACTTACAAAATCGGTTTTTTTTTAAATCCACAGTAATTCTTGGTTAATGAGGAACGTTTTGGTGTAGTAGATGTTCTAGTTCTACTTTGAAAATGGGTGGGTTTTATGCCCAAGCACTGCGACCTTAAGATCAATTGCGCATCCCCCCTTTCATCAGTTAAGTAGTCTGTTGCTCGTTATGAACTTAACCAGACTGCTAACTGAGGCTTTCGATAGTTCATCTATCTTTGGAAAGTGATTGCCAAAAATACTTGCTCTTTGATTCGCAAGAGCAGGGCAATCACATAGTAGATGAGTAACAGTCTCATCTCCTTCTAGACATCTACTACAGATAGGGTTGTTAAACAATCCCATCTGTATAGATTAAACTTTAGGTCACAGTGTCCTGTAATGAATCCTTTTGCCTCTTCTTCTACTAAGACCGCGCAAGTATTTTGCCCTGCTGTTATCCAGGTCTGTAATAAACAACTTTGAATGTCTGCAACCCTCAATGGAGTTCCAGTACTTCTTGTGGTCTGCTTGAGCCCATCACTTAATAGCCTGTTTCACTGGTCTGTAGGACACCCCCAGTACAGGCTCCGGACCAAAAAATGGGATTTCACTGCCAATCTTGGCTGCTTCATCTGCTTTCTCATTGCCTGGTATACCTATGTGTCCTGGCACCCACATAAGCTGAACCTTATTGTGTTCAGGCAGTGTCATTAAGGATTCCCGGCATTCTGAGACGAACTTTGATTTTATTGATGGTGATTCAAGTGCTTTAAGAGCAGCTTGACTGTCTGAGAGCAGAACGGCTTTCTTGTCCCACAACACCGTGCACTTTCTGCACCGACACAGTCTGTTTGAATTTCGTCTTGACCGGAGATCCTCTGTGACGTCAATGCATTGACTGCTGCTTGGTTTCTGGGGTAAAATGCGAAATTTACGTCTCATCGCCCGTGACGATCCTGTCGAGGAACTCGTCGCCGTCATCATGATACCGCTGCAGAAATGTCAGTGCTGCTCCTAAGCATTTATTTTGTGCTCGGGTGTCTGGTTTTTCGGCACCAACCGGGCACATAATTTCCTGAACAGCAGATATTAGTGGCAATTTCATGTAACAAGGATCCGATATCTGCGAAAATGGTCGCTGAGCTCCGTAATCGTGAAGCGAGGCACCAGCTCAACATGGTCATCATTGAATAGGGACGGTAACCACTGCGCTCTTCATAATGGAACACTTTGACGACCTTCCAAAAACTGTTTACGCCAGCGAAGCAGTATCTGGTTGCTCATGATGTTCGGCCGGTAGAGACAGAGCTGAGGATGAATTTCGATCTGTGATTACAAACTATTATTCTATTTTCTTAGATTCTGAGGGCAATCACTGGACTGTATCCTCAATGCAAGTGTTGAATTATTTGGAATTATTTAAATGTTATTAGATCAACTCTAAATACTAATTTTGTGCAATAAATTTGGCTGAACTAAAAAAAGTAAGTTAATGATTAAATAGTTGAAGGTATGTTGGTATTGTTGTATAAAAATATGATGTGTTACACTCACATGACTTTCTCAACTCTTGTACAAACTATTTTTACAAACGCTTATTCTCCATATGCTTCATGTTAATCGAGATGTTAATCTTATTGCTAATTTTCTTGTAGATGCAAGGGGAATATGGTAGTCTTTAAGCGATAATCAAATATTTTAAAAGCTGGTTGCTATGTGGAGTATTCCATTCTCTTGGCATTACCAGGAAAAAAAATGAATAACGAATTTGAGAAAAAGTTTAAGTATTGGAAACTTTAGAGGAATAACTAGCAATATCTCGAAAATGGTTCACTCAACAAAAAAAATGTATATGACATAAACTGTGTATTTTAACGCGATCTACATGCTTTGTGTAGTAAAATTTTGTCTATCTCTTATGTTTTACCAGTTATGCAAAAGTCGTTCACAATGAAGAATACTTTTGGAGACATTCCCAGTAAATTCGAGATATACATTTCATTTGTCATGAAAATATCTTAAACATATGATAGTTTAGTCAAAATCGTTAGAGCCATTTTTGAGAAAATTAAAATTTTCGAAAAATGTTTCATGTAAAGGGTAATCTGGGGTGGGGGGATTTTCTTGAAAACCTTCGTGTCGCATCTTTGGAAAATACTGAACCTAAATACCAAGTTTGGTGTTTATCCGACTGTTCGTTTCACAATTATGCTGTTCACAGGCAGACACACACACACACACACGCATGTTTCCAAAAATGTTTTTTTTTATTCAGGGGGTCTCAAAACATAAATTTCCGGTGAAATCTCGGTATCAAAGTTTTGGGTGGAATACAATACTTCCCCTATTTACTATAGGTAGTAGAGAAAGTAAAAACAACTGAAGGGAAAAGTTTTATCTTACGAAATGAAGATCCAGTTAGTATAAAGCAAACATTATTTAAACATTGTTGTTGAACACGGAATTAGCAAATTAGTAGTAGTTGGAAGGAATTTGTTTTGTTTGTTATGTTTACTGTAGATGAAGTAGCGGGCGTATTGGAATGATATTCATTTAATTCAGTGCAAGATAATACTCTGACCTGTTCAGAACATTGAAAAAGGAGCTATGTTTATCTCGTGAGGAGTGATACGCAGATTTCTATAAAATTTGAGTAAATCAATACCGTAATAAATTGAAAAGCATTATTTCAAACATGATTGGCCATCACATCCCATTTGGGGTCATGAGTAAAATAGTCATCGAAATTCACAGCCTTTATACATTCTCTGCAAAGCCCTACTGCATGTAATACTTCAACAGAAAGTATTTTATCCCTGGTTGTCGTAGATTTTAGACCTGTTCTTGTGATTATTTGGAACGCTAAGCAAATTTGAATTTCAAAGCTCTCTCAAAATTATATATTACTAGCATCTATATCAACTGTATACACTGCTTAGCTTATTCTTTTGATCCATTTTGCTTTTTTGTGTACAAGTTACTTTATCTTGTTACATTGGAAAAGCTGAAGACTGAATGTTTAATAGTTCACAGAGCTTCTAAATTTAACTACGCTTCATAGATTCAATGAATGATAAAACATCTTGCGCCTGGTCTTCACTTTTGCTTGATGTGACAGATTTCTTTGTGCAACAAGAAAATAAGTACAGGGAGGTGACTTTTTATTGCAGTAGACTTGACTATAAAATGAATAATTACAATTAAAATTAGCCTCTTTCAAATGAAAGGGAGCTGGATTTTTCAGTCCCACTTAGCTTCCACTTGTCCTACTGGCTATGCCCACTAGTTTTTTTCAAGTTTCTCTCTCTCTCTGATTATCGTGGTCCACTTGCTGCCGAGTTTGTCTGACCAGCGGGATCTCTGACTGCCGACGTTCCTCTGACGAGTCCTGGGGTCCTAAGAAGTCACTCTGTTGTCCATCTATTAGAGTGCTGTCTTATAGCATTTCCTACCCATCTCCATTTTAGATAGTTTCCTATAGTCACGGCGTCCTTTATTCGTGTCCTCCTCCTTATTTCTTGGTTCTGCATTCTATCTCTCATTATTATAGGGATTTTACTTCCCGTTTTCCTTTGGCAGATATCATTATTTGAATACTTTTTAACTCACTTTCGAGGAAAACCTGATAATTTATGCAAGGAGTAAGTGAAATTTTTCTATACAATCTTACTAGAAGCTTTGTTTTTGTCAGTAGATAAAAGTGAGGGCGTTGCGATTATACACAGGGGTTGGCAAAATTATACACGTAATATTGTGGTTGAACAACAGAAAAAGAGTTCTATTTTCAACAAGATGGAGCTCTTACTCACTAAGCATGAATTGTAAGAATTTTTAGCCGAAGAAATTTCAAATAAATAATAGGACGAAAGAAATCAACTGAATGGCCACCAAGATCTCCGGATCTTACCCGTATACATTTCTTTATTAGGGATATTCTCAAAGATACGATATTTACAAGAAGATAGTGTACTATTGATGACTTGATTCATAGAAGCATGCAAAGAACTGTATTCAAATAGGGAACTAACTAGTAAAGTGTGCTCAAATCTACAATACAGCAGTGTGTAAATGCTGAAGAACAACAGTTTCAATATTAAGGGGAAATAGGCGACTGAAGTCCCAGCAAATCAATTCTTTCAATTGTGCAATTCTTTCTAAACAGAATAATTTTTTATTGATTTATAAATGTTTTTAACTACTATAGTTAGCGTCGCATTCTATATTGGGCGTAAAAGACAGGAAATTTCGTTTAGAAGCCTCTTTATCACGTTTTGAGGTTCTTTTACGTGCCGTAAATCTATGACACGGCACCACCGGCGTTACTTCCCTTCAGAAGGAAGCATGCTAAGGATTTCTACGCCCGAAATAAAATCCATCGTCCTCCGTCGGGTTTGAAACCGTCACTTCGGGAAGTATAGGCTAGGATGGTATCCCTAGACCACGGAGGACGCCGAATGATACATGGATTTATATAGTTTCAATGTTATTTACGCCCTTGAGTGGCTATTATTAGGGTAGTGTGCCCTTTAAAGCCTGCTACACCTCCTCTTTAAATTTATTTTTTAAATTACATTTTCTTTGGTTTATGCACTTTTTTCTCTGAAACCAGTGGAACAATTGTAGTGAAGCTTTGCAGGAGTATGTAAAAATAGTGTCTGTTTACTTTGAACCACAATAATCTGTGTATCCCGAATAATATGGACATTAGTGAATATTATTTTTATAAATATGTATTTTTCTTTGAGCACTTTTTCCCCATGTATTATAACTTTTTTTAAAGCTATAATCAATCTATTGGAATCATTCTATACGGAATTAAATAAAATATTCCTTAGAGTTTCTGTACTAAATTTCAAAGCTGTATCATCAATAGTTTCTGCAAAAAAGGAACAAAGTTCTATTAAATAAAAATAATCTCAGGATGATTTATGAAAGGCACTTATCAGATATACACAAAATTTTTATTGTGTGTGTAGCGGACATTAGTGTATATGCATATAAAATTTGGCGAGCTTATACTAAATAGCTTAAGAGAAATTTGCGTTTTACTAAAAGGATACACTTTTGCTTATTCCAGTCACGTGTCTCCGGTTAACAAGTCTGATCTAATGTTATGTAGCATAGCCTATAGTGTTTCTTTGCATACTTCATATTCCAATACCACGTATCTACATTGCTCACCCCTGTGCATCAGACAAAAATCAATACTCGAGCAAGAGTTAATTACATAATTTTTCAACTAGTGATGGGACGATATCACTATTTCTATATATTCGATACCGACACTGATGTTTGAACACCAATATTCGATACTCGACACTCGCTTTATAAGAAAGCTGAAAAGGCGATAGCTAGTTCACTGAATTATACCATGTAACCATTTTGTATTGTAGGTAGCTAATTCCGAAGTTGTTTCTGTTTGACATTCTCCAATTGACAGTAAGTTTTACTTTCTCTAGTACGTATAGTAAGTAGGGAAAGTATTGTATTCCACCCAAAAATTCGATACCGAGATTTCACCGGAAATACATGTTTTGAGACCCCGTGAATCCAAAAAAAAGCATTTATGGAAACATGTCCGTGTGTGTGTCTGTGAACAGCATAACTCAGAAACGAACAGTCGGATAAACACCAAACTTGATATTTAGGTTCAGCATCTTCCAGGGATGCAACACAAAGATTTTCAAGAAAATCCCCCGACCCCAGATTACCCTTTACATGGAACATTTTTCGAAAATTTTAATTTTCTCAAAAATGGCGCTATCGATTTTGATTAAAATATTATATGTTTAAGATATTTCCATGAAAAATAAAATGTATATCTTGAATTTTCTGGGAATGTCTCCAAAAGTATTCTTCATTGTGAACGAATTTTGCATAACTGGTAAACGATAAGAGATAGACAAACTTTTACTACGCATAAATGTAAATCGCTTTAAAATACACAATTTATGTAATATACACATTTTTGTTGTTGAATGAACCATTTTCGAGATATTACTTATTATTCCCTTAAATTTTTCAATACTTATTTTCTCAAATGGGAATTCGTTATTCATTTTTTTTTCTTGGATATGCAAAGAGTATTAATCTGTGGGAAAGAGAATGGTGCTGCACATAGCAACCAGCTATTAAGAGATATGTCTGTGCTTAAAGGTTACTGTATTTCTATATTGCCCTTGCAAATACAAAACAAGGGGAACATAGTATCTACGCCTTAAGCGATAGTCAAATATTTTTGAAACTGGTCGCTATGTGTAAAATGTAATTATCTTTGCATGTCAAAAGATCGTTTCTGCAAATGTTTATCTCGATTAATATGAAATAGATGGAGAATAAGAGTTTGTAAAAATACTTTGTACTAGAGTAGAGAAAGTCATGTGAGTGTACCACATCAGATTTTTTTCTTGATAATGCCACATACGTACCTTTTCATCCAGTGATAATAAATTAGCCATATGACACTCGGAAACACAGGTTTGTGGATTAAGCCTCTCTACTACCCTCACTCATACATATGTATACACATGTTTAATATAAAGGTATATTAGACACAATTAAACATCTGAAGAAAACATCAATGAAGTATTATAAGAGATATGAAAGAATCGAAGATTTTTGTTTAGGAACAAGAGCATTCAGGAAAGAACTCATTCTATACGCTGTATTATTTCACTTTATTAAGTTCTGATTTCCTTCTGCTGGAGTCAGCAAGCCAGGTTATTGCAGAAACATGATTTAGTGCGTCAGCTAAATAAGCTTCATTCACAACTCAGATAACGCTGCATGTTACACGAGTATCTCTTCTACTTCCCCCATTGTTTTCCATGTTTTCATTTAGACACTAGAATGTATGGAAATGTTACATTCATTGCAGTCAAGGTCTATCAAGAACTGTAGTCCAGTAACTCTTTGGGGATACGTGCGAGGCAATAACATGGAGTCTCGACTCCTTTCATACCTCAGCATAAAGTTAAACACAACAACTTTCGATAATACAAAACTTAAAAATTTAAAAGTATCGAAAAGCTATCGATACCACCGAGTGTCGAGGTATCGATGGTATCGAGGTATTACCCTGTTCACAACTGAAAAAATCTCATGTGTTACACTCACATGACTTTCTCTACTCTTGTACAAACTATTTTTACAAACGCTTATTCTCCGTATGCTTCATGTTAATTGAGATGTTAATCTTATTGCTAATTTTCTTGTAGATGCAAGGGGAATATGGTAGACTTTAAGCGATAGTCAAATATTTTAAGCGCTGGGTGCTATGTAGCGCATTCAATTCTCTTTGTATGCCCAGGACATAAAAAAAATGAATAACGAATTCCCATGTGAGAAAAAATAGTGGAAAATTTAAGGAAATAACAAGCAATATTTCAAAAGTGGTTCACTCAACAAAAAAAAATGTATATGACATAAATTGTGGAATTCAGCGCGATCTACATTTTTTGTGTAGTAAAATTTGGTCTATCTCTTATGGTTTACCAGTTATGCAGAAGTCGTTCACAATGAAGAATACTTTTGGAGACATTCCTAGAAAATTCAAGATACACATTTTATTTGTCATAAAAATATCTTAAACATATGATATTTGAATCAAAATCGTTTGAGCCAGTTTTGAGAAAATTAAAATTTTCGAAAAATGTTCTATGTAAAGGGTAATCTGGGGTAAGGGATTTTCTTGAAAAGCTTCGCGTCGCATCTCTGGAAGATACTGAACCTAAATACCAGGTTTGGTGTTTATCCGACTGTTCGTTCCTGAGTTATGCTGTTCAGACATACATACACACACACGGACATGTTTCCAAAAATGCTTTTTTTGGATTCAGGGGGTCTCGAGACATGTATTTCCGGTGAAATCTCGGTATCGAATTTTTGGGTGGAATACAATACTTCTCCTACTTACTGTACGTAGTAGAGAAAGTAATAATGTGTACAGATGAAAACCAAGAAACTATAATCGCAATAGGATATACTAATACGGACAGACAGACTAATTGCTTGAAATTCAATGCTTCATTCCTTTTATTGGTCTAAAGTCAGGTTTTACAAGCTGAATATTCCCCAGTATTAATTAGAAGCAATGGAAGGCACATCAGAAAAATCGTATGCGTTATATTTACATGACTTATCTACCCACTATAGTTTAATTTTAAGTAGCTTCTACAACTGCTAATACCAAAACGTATTTTTCTATTTATCAATCTAGATAAACTTTGCACAAATAGTTTTATTACACATTTCGTTGCGGTAGATGGGAATGGAGGAAACCGAATCTATAATCAGATGTTTAAAAGCGGGATGCTATACATTGGCCTTAAAATTCTATGCTCTTTCCACGACATCGCGAGAAATAATTGTAAAGAGACAGCAGTACCAAAAACCTTATTATGTGCATTTGCATGTCTTTCTCTACTCACTCTTCTACAAAATATTCTTATAAAACTTAAGAGCAGAACCTGTGTTAACGGGAATAAAGTGGGGAAAGGTGGTTTCAGATAACCAAAATTTCGGGAAAAAAAATTAAAATGTCATCTTTAGGAATTAAGAAGCTTTAGGTGAAAGTAAATGAAGACAATACATATAAGCTAGCGCATTAGAATGAATGTGGTAGTGGTGGTAGTTATTAAGTATTTAGTATTACATTAATTGCATAACACAGTCACATGGGTCATAAGACCGTACATGCTCTCTAGAAAAATACTTGGTCTGTATACGTGACTTGCAGTATCAACCACAAAACAATTATTTTTTTATAATCACCGCACTATATACATACATATAAAATTGAAAAAAAACACTCTGAATCACACACACACACACACACACACACACACACACAGAGTCGCGCACAAGTACTCAAGAACCACATATGTTTAAAGAAAAATTACATAAACACCTTATCTCTTAGTACACGTACTTCCA
The DNA here is from genome assembly GCA_030765065.1 of Deroplatys truncata. NCBI lineage: Eukaryota > Metazoa > Arthropoda > Insecta > Mantodea > Mantidae > Deroplatys > Deroplatys truncata. The sequence goes on along the minus strand of CM060984.1, from coordinate 64,265,523 downwards.
TTTAGTATGTGCCCAAGCTTGGCCAGTTTTGGCTGTTTAGAATCATGTCCCAGCATGCTGTCCTCCGTCTGTTGGAAGCCAAAAATACTTCCGGTAATAGTTTCTTCCTAATACCCTCCGTCTGCACGCATGCTTTCAAAATATGTGTCCAGTCTTCTTGTTCCCCGCATAATGGGCAAATCCTCCTGCCATCGTCATCAACAAACTTGCGAGCTTTCCACCCTCTCAACCTAAGCCATGCTATTCCAGTCCTCTGTTTTATACTCAATTCGAAAATATATGTTTCCTTACCCCATCTAGTTTTTATTTCATTTTGTAGCTCCAATGTTGATCTTTGTCTACATTCAGATTCTATTTTCTGCCTGTTTATATCGCATAGTCGTCTTTTGACTTTTTTCACGGCACTGTGTGTATTTTCATTACCCCTTTGCCAGATATCATTTAAGCCAATTTTTGATAATTCGCGTTGCAACCCCGCCGCCCTCCATTTTGGATGCTCTATGTTGTTCATTTGATGACGATAACATATTGCTCTCAGAGTTGTTTGATTACCTTTAATTATTCGCAGCCCGTACCTAACTACATTTAGTCTAGCAAATACAGAATGAATGTGAGTGTATGAATTTTACTTGGCAGAAACTTTTAGAAAGAGAAAGGTAGATTCACTTCCTTCTTATTAGTTAGATACTTGACGGCAACTGGAAAATCCCTTCCATGAAAAAGAGGCGCAGTGGTCTGTATCTGACTGTTCACAGTACTATATTCCCCACCGAGAATACTTAAGCTGCAGTAATGGCGATCCGCCGCTGTGATTGTAACCATAAATGATTGACAGCTAACAAAAGGAAGGGTCAATGTCAAACGTATTCCCTATGCATCCCCTTTATCATTCCTAACATAGTTAACAAACGATGTTCTTTCAATTCGTTTTAACCAAAAATGTTTATTTTTTCGATCGTTTCGGTTAAAATTGTTTCGAATAACAGAACTGGAGATAAAGTTTCATTATACATTTACACATTTCGTTGTAGGTATAAGAATAGTATAGTAGCTAAAGCGATAGTCGGACCTTTAAAATTCCGATCGCTATGTGAAGGCTTTGAAATTCCATGATATACGCATGACTACGAGAAGAAACGAATAGTATAACCTACGACTTGAAAAAGCCTAAGTATCTGATAACTCAAACCAATAACAAAGAATATCTCGGAAATGGTTAACGCCACAAAAATTTTATTTCACATAAATTGTGTATGAACGAGGTCTAAAATTTTTTTAGCAGTAATATATTGTAAATCTCTTGCGGTTTATATAAAATTCAATCAGAAGAAAGGAACTTCACAGGATATTTTCAGAAAATTCAAGATATAGGTACATTTTATTTGTTATGTAAATATCTTAAACACATGCTTATTCTTAGAGAATTTTTGAGAAAATAAAAAATAACGAAACGTTTTCTATGTAACGGGTAGTTTGGCATAGGGAAGTTTTCTTGAAAATCTTCGTATCGCGTCCTCGGAAGATTCTGAACTTAAATATAAAGTTTGGCATTCAACCGTCTTTTCCTTTTTGAGATAAGCTGCTTAAAGGCATACACAGATAGGCACACAAATTTTGTCTAAAATGTTTCTTTTTTATTATTCATTCAATGAGCCTTAGAAAGTGTATTTCCATTTTTGGGTGGAATGGAATAGTTTCTATACTTACTGAGATAATTAGTAGAGAAAGTAAAAGGCAAAATGAATGATTACTGTTGTATCTTTGTACAAAATTGTTCTCGTAGATCCCACTTCCAAAAGGCATATAAAAGAAGTTGTTTGCAATTGAATTATTGTAATTCACAGTTTTCTTTAAATTTATAACTTATTGATAATCCGGCAATGAGATTTATTACAAAATTAAATGGAATTTGTGCTGACGAACACAGTTGAAGAGTGGTATATAGTATTTACACTGGATCTGGAAAACTGCAGCTAATTGGAAAAAATTGATGTCATTTGTTTTAATCAGCAAGGCATGTAATATCCAGAAACAGGTATTACCAAATGTGCGTTTTTTGACTAAAGTAATTAATTAACATATATAAATGAAATAAAAAGTACGTTTTCAATATTCAAGTTTATACAACAGATCTCATTAAAAGAAGTATTAAGGCATGGTTTTAAAACCATACATTAACTTTTCAGTCACAAATTATTAAACACGAAGCAAAATCGGACTACCACCTGTGAGATCTAACATATACTCTTACTAAGCCATAAAATAAAAACAAAGGAAACAAGATAGTCTATTATTTATACCAATATTTTACCATAAAATTTTTTCGTAAGGGCGAAACAGAAATGTGTTTCAAGGCTCTAACCGTGGTTTGGTTGTTTACGTGCTAGGCTCCAAACCCGGAGGTCCCTGTTTTTCTCTATGCTTCTGAAGCGGTGTTCTTACCCGAAAGATTGCGTATTATATGTTTTAAGGCGCCTGTTTTAATACCTACAGCTCTCACGCTAAAATACATACTGTGGTTTACTTTTAATAACTGGGTGTTATAGTATGGTAAATATGAAATGAATGAAATGGTTCTCAAAGAGGCCTGGAGGTTCATTGAGCATACTATTACCCCTGCCATCTTCTAATGATGAGGGAAAATCCGGAAAAAGCCTTATAAATTTGCCTCACTACAAACAACATTCGAACTGGGAATATCTAGGATATAAGCTTGCATATACCACGTAGATGGACTCGTTAGAATTATCACAAAATAATACCTTATTTATCGATTTATTTATTTAAATCTAAAAGTTAACCTCACTTTGAGTTTTGTATTCCACCCAAAAATTCGATACCTAGATTTCACCGTAAATACGTGTTTTGTGATGTCCTGAATACAAATAAAGCATTTTTGGAAACACGTCCGTGTGTGTGTGTGTGTCTGTGAACAGCATAACTCAAAAACGAAAAGTCGGATAAATAGCAAACTTGGTATTTGAGTTTAGTATCTTCCAAGGATGCGACACAAAGATTTCTAAGAAAATCCCCCCATTTCAGACTACCCTCTACTTGGAATATATTTCGAAAATTTTCATTTTCGAGAAAATGGCTAAACGATTTTGATTAAAATATATGTTAGATTTATTTTTATAGAAAATGAAATGTATATCTTGAATTTTCTGCCATTGTCTCCAAAAGTGCTCTTCATTCCGAATTACTTTCACATAATTGGTAAACCGTAAGAGATAGACAAAACTTTACTACACAAAAAATATAATTCTCGTTAAAACACACAATTTATCTCATTACACTTTTTTGTCCAATGAACCATTTCCGAGATATTCCTTGTTATTTGTTTGAGTTTCCCAATTGCGGATTGGTAACCAGGCAACTCTGCAATTTACAGACGATGCGAAATGCAGATGCTGACGTGCGCTATGGTGGAGCTAGATGTTTACGTGATCTAACAGCACAATGGTTAACATACTGGAAAATCATGGTGAAGGTCGGTAGTTCAATTCACGCCTATGAATCAATAATTTTTTTTATTTATTTCTTGCATTTATTTATGATGTTCATTAAGGATATTTTAACAAGTAACAATTTGCGTTTTAATGAAATTCACATAATTAAACTAATTAGATGAAACCACAGTTCAATGCTAAACCATCAGTTCTCATTAAATTTACTAAACATAAAAAGCAACTTTAAGTGGCAGTTCACCACTGAAGGCTAACGCGCACACTGTTACGCTACGAGTGCAATTACTGCACGCACAGCGGTACAAAGCAGTCATTTCGGTTGAAACTGATACGATGCGATGCAGTGAACGGTGCTTACGGCATAGCCTGTAAAAAGCTGGGACTGCATATCTTCTCAATCCGCAGGCTGAGAAGACTCAACCGCTATCGCTTCAAGTTCTTAAACATTTGACAATCGTTGTTCACTTTGTATCTACAATGAAAGTGTAATATAGCCATTTCCGTAATATTTGGATTAAAATGTAGTGAGTAGGAAAATATGCTTGAGAAAGAATAATTTGTATGTCCATTAATAAACGACAGAGGGTAGAGAAGGTAATGTGAAGGTATCATATCGATCTTTATAGTTAATGATCCATAATAGGTAGACAAAATCTTCATACAAAGAATGTAGATGTCGTTAAAGTACACAATTTGTATCAAATAAACACTTTTTATGGCGTTAACAATTTCCTGGACGTTCTTTGTTATTTGTTTGAGTTTTCAAGTAATTATACTTTGTTGAAGAGGTAAGTCGCTATTACCCTTTTCTTGTGGTCATGCAAAGAGCATGGAATTACAAAGGCATCACATAGCGACCCGCTTTTTAACATTTTGAAGACGCTATATAAAAAGTATCTGATATGTTACACTCACATGACTTTTTCTACTACTGTACAAACTATTTTTACAAACGCTTATTCTACATATGCTTCATGTTAATCGAGATGTTAATCTTATTGATAATTTTCTTGTAGATGCAAAGGGAATTACTAGGCTTTAAGCTATAGTCAAATATTTTAAGAGCTGGTTGCTATGTGGAGTATTCCATTCTCTTTGCATTACTAGAACAACAAAAAAATGAATAACGAATTTGAGAAAAAGTATAAGTATTGGAAAATTTAAGGGAATAACAAGCAATATCTCGAAAACGGTTCACTCAACAAAACAAATTTTTATGACATAAATTGTGAAATTTAACGCCATCTATATTTTTTGTATAGTAAAATGTTATCTATCTCTTATGGTTTACCAGTCGTTCACGATGAAGAATACTTTTGGAGACATTCCCAGAAAATTCGGGATATACCTACATTTCATTTGTCATGAAAATATCTTAAACATATGATATTTTAATCAAAATCGTTAGAGCTGTTTTTGAGAAAATTAACATTTTCGAAAAATGTTCCATGGGGTGGGGGGAAATTCTTAAAAACCTTCGTGTCGCATCTCTGGAAGATACTGAACCTAAATACCAAGTTTGGTGTTTATCCGACTGTTCGTTTCTGAGTTATGCTGTTCACAGACACACACACAGACACACACACGGACATGTTTCCAAAAATGCTTTTTTTGGATTCAGGGTGTCTCAAAACATGTATTTCCGGTGAAATCTCGGTATCGAATTTTTGGGTGGAATACAATACTTCCCCTACTTACTATACGTAGAAGAGAAAGTAATAAGCGATAGTAATAGGGAAGGCCATGTGAATGTAATTTCTTTTCGTTTTAAAACAAATATTTACATTGTATGCGCGGATGAAGGCTATGGCTCAGAGAGACTGATTATATCGCTTTCAGGATGCAAAACAAGGTTCAACAAGGCAGACAGAGAGATAGCTGGGGAGATTTTACAAAAAATTATATAAAGATTAACCGTTTCGTTGCGTATGCACGATATAAAATAATTTTCTAATCCTGCACTGCCCTAGTTTACTACTACAAAGAAAACAAGGAGCCCACCAATGAGAAGCGCTGCTCGCCAACATAAACAGCACAGCAAACGTATATCCCATAATTTTAGCCCATTGCAGCGTGCGATTTTATATTTAACAATCGGAAGCAATAGAGTTGCTAAATTATGACCTGGAAAATGCTCACTAGCGCCGTTTTATCTGCAGTTTCGAAGACACGGAACAATAAATAACGGTTTAGGAGCCGCTTTTTCATCATCTAATTTCATTCATGCAAGATACTTACAGTTGTTCGCAAAAGATTCTAAACCCAGTTCCCTGCGGCCTAGCCATTAACTAAAATCGCTCGCCTTATTTTTTTTTCTTTTTACTTTTTCTACTACGTATAGTAAGTAGGGGAAGTATTGTATTCCACCCAAAAATTCGATACCGAGATTTCACCGGAAATACATGTTTTGAGACCCCCTGAAAAAGAAGCATTTTTGGAAACATGTCCGTGTGTCTGTCTGTGTGTCTGTGTGTGTCTGTGAACAGCATAATTCAGAAACGAACAGCCGGATAAACACCAAGCTAGGTATTTAGGTTCAGTATCTTCCAAGGATGCGACACGAAGGTTTTCAAGAAAATCCCCCCTCCCCAGACTACCCTTTACATGGAAGATTTTACGAAAATTTTAATTTTCTCAAAAATGGCTCTAACGATTTTGATTAAAATATCATATGTTTAAGATATTTTTATGACAAATAAAATGTATATCTTGAATTTCCTGGGAATGTCTCCAAAAGTATTCTTTATTGTTAACGTCTTTTGCATAACTGGTAAACCATAAGAGATAGACAAAATTTTACTATACAAAAAATGTAGATCGCGTTAAAATACACAATTTATATCATATACATTTTTTATGTTGAGTGAATCATTTTCGAGATATTACTTGTTATTCCCTTAAATTTTTCAATACTTATTTTCTCAAATGGGAATTCGTTATTCATTTTTTTGTCTTGGATATGCAAAGAGTTGTAATCTGTGGCAAAGGGAATGGTGCTGCACCTAGCAACCAGCTATTAAGAGATATGTATGTGCTTAAAGGCTACTGTATTTCTATATTGCCCTTGTAAATATATATTCCCGTTACATCTACAAGAAAATTAGCAATAAGATAGAGTTTGCAAATGTTTATCTCGATTAACATGAAGTAGATGGAGAATAAGCGTTTGTAAAAATAGTTTGTACAAGAGTAGAGAAAGTCATGTGAGTGTAACACATCAGATTTTTTTATTTATGGATGGTCTTTAACTGCTGTGGTTCTTAGCTTCCCATTCTATATTGGAAGTGAAAGACCGGTAATTTTGCTCAGAGGCCTCTTTATCGGGCTTGAGTTTCTTTTACGTGCCGTAAATCTACGACACGGCACCACCGGCTTTACTCCCCGCCCGAAAAAATCCATCACCCTCCGCCGGTTTTGAACCCGCGACCTCGGGAATTAGAGACTAGCATGGTAACCACTACAACACAGAGAACGACAGGCTCGTCTTATTGTGGAATATAGAGGTAGAGGTGATGCAACCGAGGATGACACCTCACGAGCTCTGACCTGCACAGATCTATTGCGATTACACCCCCAGGAGGAAAGGATGAGGTGAAGGAACTACAGGAGGCTACACGCCTCACGGAAGTCACTAACACTGGAGTCGTCGAGAGAGAGCGATGAACCACCCACCAATCAACAGCTCTCTGGTGTCCAAGAGTTAAGACTCTTTCCATTGAGCATGCACCCGCGCCATTTTTCCGACACCGCCAAACATAGCATAGTTTAGGCGAAAGTCTACCCGGAGCCGAAGTTCTCCTCCTAAACTCCAGAGGAAGGCGTCATCTGAATGACATTCCCTCCTATGGGCTTCTCATGAAGCCAGTACCTGGAAGCTAATAAGCTTGAGAGATGGAAGTGGATACGCTACTTACGCGCGTCAACCCCGATAACCTGGGTAGAGCCGACAGCGATCTAGCACACCGTCTACCACCTACCCAGAGCGGTACCGGAGGACACTGAGGCTTCTTACAGTCCCGGACGTCATCGCTCAGACTACCCACCTCCCATGGGTATTGGGAACCACTCTCCTGCAGAGTCCAATCCACTCCGAACAACTCCCTTGCGGAAGGGACTCAGATGTACTCGGGATCCGCAACGGCCGCACCACGGCAGCTGGAGGGATCGGAACCTGCCCCCTGCACGTCTGAAGGATGACAAAGAAGTGGAATGAAAGGGAAATGATGGAAAGGAAATAGTGGTAGAGTAGAAACCACCACCGATCCGGGGAAACCACGAAAAACCCATGGGTCACAGGTGGTCGCCGGGGATCGAACCAGGGACCTGCCGAATGCGAGTCGCACACGTTACCGCAGCGCCATCTCACTAGATTATTGTTGACTATGCTTGAAAGTTTAATGCTGTCCGTTTCCATGCGGCGAATTGGAGCAGGTTTTGTTGGCACTCATTAAGGGAAACCTTTTATGAAAATTTAACTAGGAACAGTTACCAGACGGCACTAGAAGCTTAAGTTATTTTATTGACTGTAGGCATACTTATCTATAGGGTCATTTTGTACCGAATTTTTACTTTCTTACCAAGTACCTGGTAAGAGGGCTGATCAATAAAGACTGAGATTGATTTTTTCCTGTAGCTTTCTTGAGAGTTTCCTGTCTCTACCATGAATATTTGAAAAGAGCGGGGTTTCATGTATAATTTCCATAGGCGGCAGCACTTTCGTATCGGTAGGTTGGTAGTAATGCTGTATATTGTTGACCCTAGTTGAATTTCGCATACCACAAAATGAAGGTACACACAAGAGGCGAAATAAAATTTTGTTTTCGTTTAAATCGTACAGCCTCTGAAACTTTGGAAAAGCTGAAGCAAGCATACGGTGAAGATGCACTATCTCGTGCAACAGTGTTTAGGTTGTTCAAAGACTTCAAAGAAGAGCGAGTCCTCTGTGCTAAGCAAGGTGGGCCTGGTGCTTCGGCTTCTGCTATGACTGAAGTCAACATCAACACAGCTGCTGTGATTGTTGTTCCCACTCACACCACTGTTACAGCAGCGTACTACACGTGAGTATTGGCTACACCGAGGAAGCACATTGCCAGGAAACATCCAGAACTTATCACAACAACGTGCGGCCTCACGTTGCAAATAAAGTCCAGGAATTTTTGGCTAAATTCAACATTACCTGTGTGCAGCATCTGCCTTATAGCCCCAATCTTGTCCCCTGTGATTTCTTTTTATTCCCATCACTAAAGACAAAGCTCCAAGGCATTCGATTTGAGAGCACTGAAGCAGTGCTGAAGAAAAGTGAGGCAATTCCCAAAGACCTGACAAAGAATGGCCTGTACCATGTGTTCGAGGACTGGCAGAGACGCTATAAAAAGTGCATTCAAGTAGGAGAGGACTACTTTGAAAAAGACCATGTCATCATTAAAATGGAGTAATAAATATTTGTGAAAAAAAATTAGTCTGTCTTTATTGATCAGCCCTCGTAGACAGAGAAGGTCTTGCATTCATCCGAAAAATTTAATATTAAGATTTCACTGATAACAAATGTTCTGAGGTCTCCTAGGTACAAAGAGGCACTTTTAAAAAAAGGTGTGTGGGTGTGCGTGTGTATGTATGTACAAGTATCATAACTCAGTAACGAAATTTCCGATTAGTACCAAACTTGGCGTTTAGGTTCATTATCCTCCAAACAGGCCACACAAAGATTTTAAAAAAATTCCCCCACACAAAATAAGCATCACATGTAAGACTTTTCGAAATTCTCGATTTTCTCAAAAATTGCTAATGATTTGGATTAAAATACCACATGTTTAAAATATCCACAGGAAAAATACAAAGTATATCTTGAATTTCCTGGGAATATTCTATGCAGTGCTCTTCATCTTGAATGAATTTTGTAAAACTAGTAAGAGATAGACAAAATCTTACTACACAAAAATGTAGATCTCGTTATAGCACATAATTGATGTCAAATATAATTTTTGTTACATTAATCAATTCCGAGATATTCTTTATTATTGGCTTGAATTTATATTTTTTCTTTCCCTACTACTTACCTATTGGAGTAGAGGAAGTATTGTATTTGAGCCAAACATTCCATATCGAGATTTCACTGCAAATACATATTTGAGGCTACATTAAAAAAATTTGCTGTGTTACACTCACAAGACTTTTTCTACTCTTGTACAAACTATTTTTACAAACGCTTACTCTCCATATGCCTCATGTTAATTGAGATGTTAATCTTATTGCTAATTTTGTTGTAGGTGCAAGGGGAATATGGTAGGTTTTAAGCGATAGTCAAATCTTATAAGACCAGGTTGTTCTGTGGAGCATTCATTCTCTTTGTATGTCCAGTACGTAAAAAAAGGTTCTGATGTGTTACACTCGCATGACGTTTTCTACTCTTGTACAAACTATATTTACAAACACTTATTCTCCATCTATTTCTCATTAATCGAGATAAACATTTGCAGAAACGATCTTTTGACATGCAAAGAGAATTACATTTTATACATAACGACCAGTTCTAAAAATATGTGACTATCGCTTAAAGCGTACTATATTCCCCATGTTTTGTATTTGCAAGGGCAATATAGAAATACAGTAGCCTTTAAGCACATACATATCTCTTAATAGCTGGTTGCTGTGTGCAGCACCATTCTCTTTGCCACAGATAAATACTCTTTGCATATCCAAGAAAAAAAAAATGAATAACGAATTCCCATTTGAGAAAATAAGTATTGAAAAATTTAAGGGAATAACAAGCAATGTCTTGAAAATAGTGCACTCAACAAAAAAAATGTATATGACATAAATTGTGTATTTTAACGCGATCTACATTTTTTGTGTAGTAAAATTTTGTCTATCTCTTATGGTTTACCAGTTATACAAAAGTCGTTCACAATGAAGAATACTTTTGGAGACATTCCCAGAAAATTCAAGATATACATTTTATTTGTCATGAAAATATCTTAAACATATGATATTTTAATCAAAATCGTTAGAGCCATTTTTGAGAAAATTTAAGTTTTCGAAAACTGTTGCATGTAAAGGGTAATCTGGGGTAGGGGGATTTTCTTGAAAACCTTCGTGTCGCATCTCTGGAAGACACTGAACCTAAATACCAAGTTTGGCGTTTATCCGACTGTTCGTTTCTGAGTTATGCTGTTTACACACAGACACACACACGGACATGTTTCCAAAAATGCTTTTTTTGGATTCAGGAGGTCTCAAAACATATATTTTCAGTGAAATCTCGGTATCGAATTTTTGGGTGGAATACAATACTTCCCCTACTTACTATACGTAGTAGAGAAAGTAAAAATGAATAACGAATTCCCATTTGAGAAAAAGTATTGGAAAATTTAAGGGAATAACAAGCAATATCTCGAAAATGGTTCACTCAACAAAAAAAAATGTATATGACATAAATTGTGTATTTGAACGCGTTCTACATTTCTCGTGTAGTAAAAGTTTGTCTATCTCTTATGGTTTACCAGTTATGCAAAAGTCGTTCACAATGAAGAATACTTTTGGAGACATTCCCAGAAAATTCGGGATATACATTTCGTGTATCATGAAAATATTTTAAACATATGATATTTTAATCAAAATCGTTAGAGCCATTTTTGAGAAAATTAAAATTTTCGAAAAATCCATATTGCACCATGCAGGCAATAGTTAGGCGAATAATTCAAGACACTTGCTCATGTATTGCCTAATGCGGGATTTATGTGCAAAATTACGTTGCTGCATGCGTTTGATCAAAAATACTGTGGTGTTACATTCATATGACCTACCAAGTATCGTTCATTACTCGTACTTTCTCCACTACGTACAGTAAGTAGGGGAAATACTGTATTCCATCCAAAAATTCGATACCGAAATTTCACCGGAAAGACATGTTTTGAGGCGTCCTGAATCCAAAACCAAAACCTGAATCCCTAAACCATTTTTGGAAACATGTCCGCGCGCGTGCGCGCGCGCGTGTGTGTGTATTTATCTGTCTGAACATCATATCTCAAAGACGATAGGTCGGATAAATACAAAACTAGTATTCAGTACCTTCCAAAAATGCGCCACATAGCAACCAGCTCTTAAAAGATTTGACTATCGCTTAAATACTACCATATTCCCCTTGCATCTACAAGAAAATTAGCAATAAGATTAACATCTCGATTAACATGAAGCATGTGGAGAATAAGCGTTTGTAAAAATAGTTTGTACAAGAGTAGAGAAAGTCATGTGAGTGTAACACATCAGACTTTTCTGGATTCAGGAGGCCGCAAAACATGTATTTCTGGTGAAATCTTTGTATCCAATTTTTGAGTGGAATGCAATACTTCCCCTACTTACTATTCGTAGTAGGGAAATTAAAAATGTAGATCATTAAAACACGCAATTTATTTCAAATAAGCTGTTTATGGAATAAGCCTTTCTGAGATATCCCCTATTGAAGGTTCCAATTGTTCACTACTTGGTCTTTCTCCTAAAGTCTTTTCATCATTCAGTTGTTTCTCGCGATGTCATGTAAACAGTATGGAATTTTAAAGCCAGGATATAGCGTCTAGTTCTTAAACATGTGACTATCGCTGTTCCCTTTGTATCTATAACGAAATGTGTAGTGTAGCTATTTCTGTAAAAGTTCATTTGGATTAAATTTTAATAGATAGTAAAATAAGCTTTAGAGAGACTAGTTTGTATAAACTAATAAACGATAGAGAGTAGAGAAAGTCATTTGAATATATTATATCAGAACCTTTTTTTACTTTACTACCTGCTCTATTGACATTCTTCACTAAAATGACACGCTGTTCAGTGAAAATGTCACCTTAAATGACAACACACTTGCACACTGGCAGAGAACATCATTCACAACCCTTGTCAGAATAAGGATGGTGCTTTAGGCATGGAATGTGACCGCTTGTGTGTTCTTGACAGGCACTAACTAAACAATAGCCTACCAACCGTTTTGGGAGTGTACCTGCGGAAGGACTAAAAGATCACATTGTAGTAGAGAAAATAAAAACTAATCCATAGGAACTTATTATGAAGTTCATTTTAATATGCTGATGAGGAGATGGTGTGAATACATTTCCTAGTATGTTTGAGGTAAACAAAGCGTTTCTGGACATGGGGTTATTAACAAAATATGATCACATGGTAGTTTACCATCGAGCCTTTTAACATACTTATTTACATCCTGTGTTGCAACAACCTAGTGGGGATATAAGCAGTGCAGTATCTCTTCAGCACAGGAGTGTTACTTCCCAAGAAATCTCATATAGGTATCGTTGATTTGTTGCCGCCTGCAGGTAGACCAGACAGAAATTACTGGGCAGGCGACGGTAGGGTGCTTATTTCGCGATACAGGTTACTGCCACACACCCACACCACATGAATGCATTCCAGCAACACTGGCGTAATATCGTTTTATAACTCCATTTCCCTTCCTGCTCCAGCCCAGCTGCAAACCCATAAACATGCTAAGGTTAATGCACGAGTCATTTAAAAAGGTACGAAATACTTACCGTTCTGTTCCAAGCAATTGCTCATTTCTTTTTTTATTGTAAGACATTCTTTTTAGGCGATAAGTTAAGCGATTTCCAAAGTCTCTAACAGGATGTTTAAAAAGCAATTGTTATCTAGGCTATATCTACGTCATCATTTGACATATTATATAGGGAGCTTCATCAGCTGCGCTCGATCAAATTTTCGCAGCAGTAGGACTCTTACCAGTCCTTACCAGTAGGACTCTCTCTGCGCAATAGTTCGTTGTACGGTATGGTTAAAAATGCTGGTTTTAGTTATACCAGGAATAAAAAGTAAAAAAAATCTGATGTGTTACACGCACATGACTTTCTCTACTCTTGTACAAACTATTTTTACAAACGCTTATTCTCCATATGCTTCATGTTAATCGAGATATCGAAATGTCAACCTTATTGCTAATTTTCATTTGTCATGAAAATAAACATATGATATCTTAATCAAAATCGTTAGAGCCATTTTTGAGAAAATTAAAAGTTTCGAAAAATGTTCCATGTAATCTGGGGTCGGGGGATTTTCTTGAAAACCTTCGTGTCGCATCTCTGTAAGATACTAAACCTAAATACCAAGTTTGGTGTTTATCTGACTGTTCGTTTCTGAGTTATGCTGTTCACAGACACACACACACACACACACACACACGGACATGTTTCCAAGAATGTTTTTTTTTTGGATTCAGGGGGGTCTCAAAACATATTTCCGGTGAAATCTCGGTATTGAATTTTTGGGTGGAATACAATACTTCCCCTACTAACTATACGTAGTAGAGAAAGTAATAAGCGACTTTTTGTTATTGACGGTATAGTTTTTCCTAGAATAAGTGACTGCTCACTGAAATACGCGGAAACATAATTCAAATGTTCCGCTGCAGTAACGCGATGGAATCTTGCATTCGGAAAACATCTGATGTGTTGCACTCACATGACTTTCTCTGCCCTTGAATCGTCCTCCATGGTGTAGTGGTCACCATGCTAGACTCTAGTTCCCGAGGTCACGGATTCAAAACCGGCGGACGGCGATGGATTTTTTCGGGCGTAAAAATCCTTAGCATGGCTTCCTTCGGAAGGGAAGTAAAGCCGATGGTCCCGTGTCGTAGGTTTACGGCACGTAAAAGAACCTCAAGCCTGATAAAGAGGCCTCTGAGCATAATTACCGGTCTTTCACGTCCAATTTAGAATGGGGCGCTAAGGATCACAGCAGTTAAAGAGAATTCTAAAATAAAACTCAATGCAATGCTCTACTCTTGTACAAGCTATTTTTACAAACACTTATTCTCCACTTACTTCATATTAATCGAGATAAACATTTGCAGAAACTATATTATAGGCTAATTCTCTTGTAGGTGCAAGAGAAATATAGTAACCGATAGTCAAAAGTTTTAAGAGCTGGTTGCTATGTTGTGCAACCTTTGCATGACCGGGATATAAAAAGAAACAACGATAACGAATTCCCATTTGAAAAAAAGTATAAGTATCGAAAAATTCAAACAAATAACAAGAACTATCTTGGGAATGTTCGCCCAGCAAAAAATGTACGAGAAATTGTGTGTTTTAACGAGATCCACATTTTTGTGTAGAAAAAGCTTGTTTATCTCTTACGGTTTATCAGTTATGCGAATGTTATTGAGAATGAGAGGACTTTTTGGAACATTCCCAGAAAATTCAAGATATACCTACATTTGATTTGCCATGAAAATATCTTAAATGTATCGTTGAAGCCGTTTTTGAGAAAATCATAATTCCCGAAAAATTTTCCATGTAAAGGGTAGTCTAGGGTGGGGAATTTTCTTGAAAATCTTTGTGTTGCATCCTTGGAAGTTAGTAAACTCAAATACCAAGTTTGGTATTTATCAGACTTTCTGTTATTGTGTTATACTGTTCACAACACAAACATGTTTCAAAAAATCTGATGTGTTACACTCACATGACTTTCTCTACTCTTCTACAATCTAATTTTACAAACGCCTATTCTCCATATGCTTCATGTTAATCGAGATATCGAGATGTCAATCTTATTGCTAATTTTCTTGTAGATGCAAGGGAAATAGGGTAGCTTTTAAGCGATAGTCAAATATTTTAGCGCTGGTTGCTATGTGGCGCATTCCATTCTCTTTGCATGTCCAGGACATAAAAAAAATGAATAACGAATTTGAGAAAAAGTATAAGTATTGGAAAATTTAAGGAAATAACAAGCAATATCTCGAAAACGGTTCACTCAACAAAAGAAATGTATATGACATAAGTTGTGTATTTTAACGCGATCTACATTTGTTGTTTAGTAAAATTTTGTCTATCTCTTATGGTTTACCAGTTATGCAAAAGTCGTTCACAATGAAGAATACTTTTGGAGACATTCCCAGAAAATTCGAGATATACATTTCATTTCTCATGACTTTATCTTAAACATATGATATTTTCATCAAAATCGTTAGAGCCATTTTTGAGAAAATTAAAATTTTCGAAAAATGTTCCATGTAAAGGGTAGTCTGGGGTGGGGGGATTTTCTTGAAAACCTTCGTGTCGCATCTCTGGAAGATACTGAACCTAAATACCAAGTTTGGTGTTTATACGACTGTTCGTTTCTGAGTTATGCTGTTCACAGACACACAGACACACACACAGACACACACACAGACACACACACACACAGACACACACACAGACACACACACGGACATGTTTCCAAAAATGCTTTTTTTGGATTCAGGAGGTCTCAAAACGTGTATTTCCGGTGGAATCTCGGTATCGAATTTTTGGGTGGAATGCAATACTTCCCCTACTTACTATACGTAGTAGAGAAAGTAAAAATGCTTTATTTGGATTCAGGGCCCCTCAAAACACGTATTTCCGGCGAAATCTCGGCATCTAATTTTTCGGTGGAATGCTATACTTCTACTTACTTTACGTAGTATAGAAAGTAAATAGAGGAATGGCAAACTTTCAAGTACGGACATGAGAAGACATGCTTAGGAAGGTGTAAACAGGCAGCATGGGATATTTGAAAAACGGCTAACACTATTGTGTATTTTGAGGCAGTATTTTTAACACTTAAATAATATCAGTCTAATTATATAATATATAAATTCGATAACAGCCCGCCTTAAAGCAATATGTGTATAAATAATATATAATGTGTATGTAACAGTCATTGTATTATGTTTATATTAATATGTACACGTATAATAATGTTATGCGAATGTATTAAGTAATTTAACAATGAAGGAGCTGTGAGAATAGAAGCCGAAAGTTGCTACCAATGAGGTAACAATGAGGTAACCTTGAGGAAATAATGAATTAGAAAGTTTAATCATGATACTAATAATTCTTGGAGCAATAATGTAATATTTAAAACATTTTTTTTATAAAGAGCCAATCAAAAACCAGAAAAAGCTTAAGTTAAATAAAATTATTCTATTGGAGTAGGATTAGTCAATCAGAGACTTGAAATAGATGAAATTTGCAAATTCAGGCGGCAGATGCTAGAAAGCAGCGTTCTCGAGCAGTTCGCTCGGTACCTATTTAGTGTGAGACTTATAAAATTCATTACGGCGTGAATAATATAAAGTTTACGTGTTAAAAAGTACAATTAACAAAAACCTCACAGCTCTACAGTAGAATATATCAGTGAAGTGGCATTTAATCGTGTGAAGGGTTAATAAAAGAGTGAAGTAAACAATTATAATTTACGTAAGTCTTATTCTTTAGCCTCACCACCCCCTGCTAAGAGATACGTGTTTCTACAAATTAATACTGACGCAGCCGAGGCAAACATAAATATATAATATTTAAAGAAGCATTAAAATACAAAGTTGATTTTTTAAACGTTGGAGTGAAGGCCACCGGAAAGTGAACGTAGGGCGAAGGCCACTGGAAACTTTGTAACGTACATGGGGCTGGAACTACCTCAGGTTTGGTGCCCAAAACGTGGTACTAATTACGTAAAGATAATATCTACATCAATTTTAATGATCTCTATGTTTTTCCCAGAGTAAGTCTTTGCCTCTGTCTTACGATTTCCCAAACATACAAAATTACACAAAATTTAGTCATGTGAAGAGGACTTCAAAAACCATTGACAGATAATTCAAGATATACATTTTATTGGCCATGACACGTGTGTAACAATGAGACCTACCGAGGTTCGTAACCCGAGCTTTTTTTTTTTGCAGAAAAGCGCAATATTTATTACCCATATTGTAGTATAATTTTCAATGGCAAAGGCTTATTTGCCTTCAAGGTAGTTATGCTCACACATAAAAACTGAAACACTCTCCTTTTCGTATTCAAATTAAATAAGAAATAAGTAAATATTATATTCCTAAATGAAAAAGCAAATAAAAAAGACTGATGTGTTATACTCACATGTCTTTCTCTACTCTTGTACAAACTATTTTTGCAAACGCTTATTCTCCATCTACTTCATGTTAATCGAGATAAACATTTGCAGACTCTATCTTATTGCTAATTTTCTTGTAGATATAAGGGGAATATATATATTTACAAGGGCAATATAGAAACACAGTAGCCTTAAAACATATACATATCTCTTAATAGCTGGTTGCTAGGTGCAGCACCATTCCCTTTGCCACAGATTAATACTCTTTGCATATCCAAGACAAAAAAATGAATAACGAATATCCATTTGAGAAAATAAGTATTGAAAAATTTAAGGGAATAACAAGCAATATCTCGAAAATGGTTCACTCAACAAAAACAATGTATATGACATAAATTGTGTATTTTAACGCGATCTACAATTTTTGTATAGTAAAATTTTGTCTATCTCTTATGGTTTACCAGTTATGCAAAAGTCGTTCACAATGAAGAATACTTTTGGAGACACTCCTAGAAAATTCGAGATATACATTTCATTTGTCATCAAAATATCTTAAACATATGATATTTTAATCAAAATCGTTAGAGCCATTTTTAGAAAATTAAAATTTTCGAAAACTCTTCCATGTAAAGGGTAATCTGGGGTGGGGGGATTTTCATGAAAACCTTCGTGTCGCAGTTCTGGAAGATACTGAACCTAAATACCAAGTTTGGTGTTTAATCGACTGTTCGTTTCTGAGTTATGCTGTTCACAGACAGACACACAGACACACACGGACATGTTTCCAAAAATGCTTTTTATCGATTCAGGGGGCCTCAAAACATGTATTTCCGGTGAAATCTTGGTATCGAATTTTTGGGTGGAATGCAATACTTCCCCTACTTAATATACGTAGTAGAGAAAGTAATATAAACTAAGTTAATATCGAATGCGTAAGCCATCTGCTTCTGTTACTGTCCTCATTCTACGGGGCTAGGATGATATCAATGCCTGGTCAAATTTTCACGATATGATACTTCTCCCAAGCATCCTGTATTTTATCACACAAAACCTCTTTCATCTCGCGTTGTCTTGCAGGCCAATTTAACTCAAAACTTTCTTCACCTTTGCCCACACATTTTCAATAGGATTCAAATCTAGAGAGCAAGGAGGCCAATTAATCACTGTGATATCTTGTCTTTGCGAGAACTAGTTTGAAACCTGCTGACTTGTATGAACAGGGTGATTACCCTGCTGGAATTCAATCACTCCATCGGGATGTCTAGTCCTTAGTGAAGGGACAATGAAGCGTTTTCGAGGATGTCTTTATACTACAGGCTATTTAATGTGCCATAAAACTGCCACAACACACTAGAGTATCTCGTGACATTCAACCCCAACATGACACAGATACGCTACTTTGGCGATCCATTTGTGCCACGTATTTTGAGTCGTAACGCGTTCCTCTGGGACGGTAGATAATTGCTTTACCCCCCCCCCTCATTTGTAGATGGAAATATCACGTTGACATTTTTGTTCCTGCAAATACAAGGAAACAAAATTTTGATCGTCTGTAACACATTGCTTCTTAGCTGCCAAGAGCCCTGCTACAGTCAAACGACGCAAGGCTGTGCGGTTCGATCGAGGGAAATGAGAATTACTTCTAATTGTTGACACATGCTGGAAGTGGCTGCTGCCTGCCTCTTTTATAATTGCAGTGTCCTACTGGGGAGTGGACAACTTTTTTTACTCGAACCAGATCGACGAACAATCTCCTCCCTGGATAATCATACTCACCTCGTATCCGTAGATATAGGGGCTCCAAGTGTTCTTGTAGCCTGAGATACAGAGTATCCAGCAACGTTTCACTAATGTAGCTTCGTCTTTACATGTGCACTCAGTCATAGCAAAAGTCGGTATGATTGCTAACATATGCCGAACTCCAAGGCTAGGCTTTGAGGTGCGCGCGCATGATCACGGCAGGGCCATTCATAACTGAAGAATGGGACAGAGTTTGGACATGCAATATTAAGTCAATTAAATATTTGGTTAGTTTTTCACTTTAGAGTTGTTACTAATAGGTCATTTATTTTGAAAACGAAAACAGCAATTTGTTTGTGTTTTTATGCATGAATGTCTTAAAATTAATACACATCTTATGTAGTAAAACATACGATATTGCAATATATTTAACAAATTAAAATATAAATAATAAGAAGGCATACTCTAAGATTCGAACCCAGGTTTTTCCAACTACAAGACATGTGCCTGTTGCTCATTTATGTCCTAGGCTGTGCATAATATCTTTTGTCGTGTGTACTGTCGGTGGTCGCTGCGCAGCTGCCATATTAGCTTAGCTGCTTTAATTCCCTTACGATTGACTGCTATTTAAGTTTCCGTTTGTCATTGTGAATGATAATATATCACAAGTTTATGCGTAAGTTTTACGTCGTTGTGTTACTGCTTAATTTTCATTGTTAATGACCTACTCTTCACATCAGAAATAATTAACTAGAGGTAATCACTGGATAGTAATGATATATTAATTTCCTCTAAGGAAAATTTCTTGCTGCTGAATCTATTATTTCATGTATGAAAAGATTACAATGGACCATGCTCTCAAATAGTTAAGGGTATCTCACTTTGCTAGTCAATTTGCTTTATTTTAGCTGACTACCTTATAGAACATGTGTTTGTGTGTTGTTTATTTATGATTTATGTTGAGGCAGTGTTTTTAACACTTAAATTTCAGTCAAATTACATAATATATAAATTCAATAACAGCCCACCTTAAAGCAATATGTGTATGTAACAAGATGTAAAAAGTGTATATTACAGTCATTGTATATGTTTATATTATTGTATACATGTGTAATAATGTTATGTGAATGTATTACGTAATTTAATAATGTAGGAGCTGTGAGAATAATAGGTCAAAAGTTGCTAACAATGAGGTAACAATGAGGTAACCTTGAGGCAATAATGAATTAGAAAGTTTAAATACTACTGCTAATTCTTGGAGCAACAATAATGTAATTTTTGTGACAGCTTATAAAATAGCCAAACAACAACCAGAAAAAGCTTTAGTTAAATGAAGGTGTTCTATTGGACCAGGATTAGGCAATCAGAAACTAAAATGGGAGCAAAATATACAAATTCAGAAGTCAGTTGCTTGTAGACAGTGTTCCTAATCGGACGCATGATGCGTTCTAGAGAAATTTAATACGCATTTTTGTATGAGACAAAAATAGTTTGTGTTAAAAGGTGCAAGTAATTAATAAAAAAAATCCCACAGCTCTCTCTCTATATCAGTGAAGTGTTATTTAAATCGTGTCAAGCATTAATAAAAGGAGTGAAGTAAAATTATAATCTGTGTAAGCCTACATTCTTCAGTCGCACCACTCCCTGCTAAGACATTCATGTCTCTAAAAACAAAGTATAAATACTGACGCAGCCGAGGCAAACATAAATATATAATATTTAAATAAACAGTCAAAATTACAATTTTTTAAACATTTTTTTGGGCGAAGGCTACCGGAAACTTTTTACCATACATGCAGTTGCAACTACTTTAAGTTCGGCTCCCCAAAATTTGAACTACAATACAAACCTACTTCTTTGGCTCCCAAAACGTGGGGAAAATAACAATGCAAAATCTTCTTCAATGTGACGAATGATCTGTGTCTGGGTCAATGATCACAATGGTTGGCAAACATGTTAAACTTTTGTAGTTTCTGTTTTTTGGCCTAGGATTTTAATTGATTTTCTACAAATCGAAGATATACTTAAATAGTTCTTTTACTGTAATGATTAAAAACAAAATTTGTTGCAGGTCAAATGTTTACTATCCTTATGCCGCATAAGCTGTAAACATCCTGAACGTTGAGAATATATTTTCTGAAATATACAATGTAAAGAATTGATATTTTAAAGTCATTTGTAAAAAATTGCTAACAATGCAACACACGAGAGTTTTTCCTTATTTTCTTCCTACATTTATTACGATAAAATTATTTCAAAAAAATCTGTGAAGGAAAATTGTCTCTATATGGCTTTCTCTACTCACTAAAGTTTATTTTTTATAGATTTTATAATTTTATTAAAGGTTATATTCTCTTTCATGTTATTCGGGATAAACATTTTTAGAGACGGTTTCATTATGCGTACCTATGAGGGGGATATGAAGGTGAAGTGATAATGAAATGTTTAAACAGTTGGTCGCTATTTGCTCAACTTTACGTGACAATGAGAAACAAAAGAATATTACATTAACACTGGTAAATTCAATGAATGCATAAAAATGGTTGTGAATTTTAACCAGATTTTAATCTTAAGTACATATTTCATGCATTAAGTTTTCATCTATCCCTTATGTTTACCAGTTATTCAAATTTATACATAATTCAGTCAGAATGAATAGAATTTCACACTTATATTCACAAAAACTTTAAGATAAACCTTGTATTAATCATCTTAAAAATGTAGTACTTGATCAAAATCGTTAGGATTATTTCTGAGAAAATAAAATTAAAGAAAATGTTTCCATTCTAAGGATAGCTTAGGATAGGGAGATTTTCTTGAAAATCTTCCTGTAGTATCCATGAAGGATACTGAACTTAGGTATCAGGTTTGGTATTTATTCGACATCGAAAAAGTTTCGATATTTAAGATTTGCTAAAACATGGCTCTAACAATTTTCATTAAAATACCATACGTTAAACTATTTGCACGACAAAGAAAATGTATATCTGGAATTTTCTAGAATAGCCTGTGAGTTCCTCTTCATCATTAATGACTTTTGTATAATTGGTAAGCCCTGCGCCGTGTCGCCGTGAGCTAGAGCGTGGAGTTCCGGTTATAGGACCGGTACCAACTCAGCATCGTGAGGAAAGTGAAAAGGTGCGAATGGCAGCACTGGCTGGGAGATGCGTGAGGCTGACCACATCACCTCCCCATAGCAGTTGGATGATCGACCACCTCTGCTGTGCTTACGTGGGCGTGAGGCCAAAAGTTGGGCTGGCAGGTCAGGCCCTTCATGGGCTGTAGCGCCTCGTATCGATTGTTATAATTGTTAAACCGAGCTGAGTGAGGTCCCGGGTTCAAAATCTCCGGGATCGACCAACCTGATCAAAGGATTGGGTTGAATAATTGGATAGATACTTCTTCACTACATTCATTTCCTTATTCACGCCATACCAGGCATTGGGCTGAGCATCCATCCTGGATATGCTATGATCCAGAGATTGCTTGTTCCTCGACAGCCTACTGACACAAGGCATTGGCTTGTAAGTCCTTGGGGTGTAAGTCCTACAAAGAGAAGGATAATCCGTTAAAGCAGAAGAGGTATAATTGGTAAACGGTAAGTCTTAGACAAAATCTTACTACAGAAATACAGGGACCTATTTTATAAAATTCCTATTTATTAAAGTACAAATCCAACATGAACCATCTTTATACCAATAAACACAGGAATTTTCAAAGTTTTGTTTAATACATTATAAATGTTCAATGTGTACACCGTTTTCTGCACAGCAAACATCTAAGCGGTAGCCAAACTCGTCCCGCACACGAGCAAGCGTACCTTCTGTTACTGAGTGTACGCCAGCAGTGATACGGTTCCGCAGGTCGTCCAGAGTTGTAGGTAGAGGCGGGACGTAAACAGCTTCCTTAACATAACCCCATAAGAAATAGTCACATGGGGTGAGATCGGGAGATCTCGGTGGCCAGAAGTGTAGAGCTAGGTCTTCATTTACCCTGCGACCTATCCAGCACTAAGGAAGAGATTCATTCAAAAAGCCTCGTACATTGCTGTGCCAATGGGGCAGAGCTCCATTCTGTTGGAAATTGAGGCTTTAGTAGATTTACCAACTCCTACAAATATTACATCTTGATGAAATTTTTGGTCACTTTTAGGTTTATGTTTGATTGTTCAAATAATTCAGGACTATTTTTAGCTATACATTACTCAGCTCATATTGATTTAGTCTTTTCTAGATTAATTCACATTTGCCGAGATGTGAATTATGGGTGATTTTTACGAACCCTTCATGCCAATGGTGCATCAATATTTTTTATTTGTATTTATTTTCATATTGGACGGGGAATGTATTACGGATCATATAAATTATAATAGAATTAAGACCAACTATTAAGGGTACTTTTCTAACTCCTTTAGTAAAAATTAAAGGTATATATCATATTGAACCAGAATAAATTATTATTTTATAATATTTAAATATTATAAAACAATAATTTATTCTATGTTTGAACAAAGCTCTCCTGATCATAAACCTACAAGTCTAACTATTAAAGGCATTATTTTTATAAAAAATGATATATAAATAAAATAAGGAGTAAAAAGAATTACTCAATTTAAAATACCCCCTCCAACCACTGCAAATAACATCTGTGAATCTTCCGTAATTTGAGGGGACAGCCAATGTTCCAACATTTCCAGGTACATTATTCCAATTACAGTTTTTTTCCGCAAAGAAAAATGGTCCATAAACCTTTGTACGATAGAAGGCACAGAACACGTTTACCTTCAGTGAGTCTCTTTTGTGTTGCAATGTTGAATGTGCGAACCCCATATGCCAACATTGTATCTGTTGACTTTTCCACTAAGGTGGAAAGTCGCTTCATCGCTAAAAATGATACGCTGTAGAAACGCATCATCCTCCATCATTCCTAGCACATAACCAGAAAATTCGAGACGCTTCTCTTTGTCTTTAGGTTTAAGAGCCTGCACAAATTGTAATCGGTAGGGCTTGTACAGCAAACGCCGTCTCAGAACTTTCCATACAGTTGGTTGGGGTATTCCAAGTTCTCTACTAGCTCTATGGGTAGACTTACGTGGACTGCGAACAACACTGTCTTCAATCCGTCTGACGTCCTCCTCTGACACACGCGGTCGGCCTGTGCTTTTTCCTTTACACACACTTCCAGTCTGTTTAAATTGCGTAAACCAACGGCTAATGTTTTTTATAGGTAGTGGTTCAATACCGAATTTGCTACAAAATGCCCGCTGCACTACAATTTGCGACTCACTTTTTGCGAACTCAATAACGCAGAAAACCTTGTGCTTCACAGTAGCCATCTCACTACGTACTGACAGTGAAACGCAATGGCGGCCTATTGCGCAAGCACTCTACCGGCCGCTTCTAAAACCCGCCGAAAAAACTTTGAAACTTCCTCTTTTCATTGTTATGCAGATTGTTCATGTTGGATTTGTGCTTTAATAAATACGAATTTTATAAAATGGGTCCATCATTTAAAATCAACCTGTATATGAAGATCTCGTTAAAGCACACAATTTATGTCAAATAAAATTGTTTGTGGCATATTACATTTCCAAGGTATTCTTTGTTATTGATGCGATTTTTTAAATTCTCTATTTTTTATAGTTGTGATGGAAATGATGGATTTTTGGAATCCATTACAGAGCTACTTGCCTTTTAAACACTTGACTATTATACATCTTGTACCCACAATGAAATGTGTAATAGAAGCAATTCTGCAAACGTCTATCACGATTAAAATTAAATATAGTAGAGGAATATTTGTAAAAAAGTGGGTAGAGAGTTATGTGGATGTAACACATGCGAATTTGTTTTTTAAATTGTCTAAATTTATTGTCCTTTAAGTAAACGTATTGCAATTGTTTTAATTGAATTTTTCTTTTTGTTTCAGGTAAGTACCGGCTATCTTCATAAAGAACCTCATCATAAGGTATGTTATATATAACTGCTTCTGACAAAAGACTGACGCAGTGAATTGAAAGGTTCACTGAAAACGACGTATGCGCCAAAAAGTACCTTGAAGTAGAATCTTTGTGGGTAGTTGGAAGTTGCTTCATGTTTATATGCCCCATGTATGGGAGCCAATTTGTCGCGGTCACTTCGTGTTATCTTATTGCTGGGCGCCTGCTATTGTATTACTACTTTGAATGTTGGGTTCTTTGTCCTCCGGCTAGCTATTTTTATTATTCAGTCGAACATATCTCTTGATCAGGGTGTGTGAACGGAAAGGAGTTTTTACTGAAAGATAACACTGATAAAAGAATTTGTTTTTACAGTTTTATTACCGTCACAATTAATTAAGTTCACATATTGACTCTTGATACACGCCAGACTGAAACTGTTATATTTTCTAATATCACTATAATCACTTATTTACTGCACATTATTAATTCGCGTGTTTCACATTTATAACTACCTTTACGACGCGAGAGATTCTGTAGAATTGCGTAACGTGTACTTTATGTATGCTTCCGTTGAACTACGCGACGTATAACTCACGAATACTTATGTTGAACTGATCGACGTATTACACCCGAATGCTTCTTCTGGACTGAGCGACGTATTACCCGCGAATGCTTTTGTTGGACTGACGAAGTCTGCCTCTGATTTTAGCGTTTTATACTCCCACACCCCGATATGCCTAAAAATTATAACCGAGCTGCTATTGGTTAATAAAACGCGCCAACATTAGCGTCTATTTTTATATCCAATAAAAAATTACGAAAACATATGCTCTAGGGAAGAAATTCCCGCCATTTCTAAGAAAAGCGCGCAAATCTGACGTCATTTGTTTGTCTCTTCTAATTAATAAACAACTCACCCCTTCGCTCATTGTTGCCCGCTCTTATTGTCAGTTTCAGTGAGGCCGTATAAACTTATTTCCTAACAATGCTTATAATTAACAAACATCTCAAATCAATGTCATACAATAATGCTTATTTACACTACCAGCACTCTGGCATTTACATTATTGTGATACAAATTACTGCCACAAACTCTGAACGTTTATCATCATCAAATACAATTCGGGTTGGACAGTACATAGTTATCTGTTCCGAAACAAAGAAATTCACAATTGATCCTTCCATCTCTTCCTAATGCGTCAGTGTTTGTTCTTCCATGGGGTTTATATTCATAAAGTTATTTAGGTATGCGAATATCCTCCATTCCATTCACATGCTCATGCCACTTATTTCTATATTAGTCTATCTTCTCTATTATTTCTATAATACCTAGTTGTTCTCAAACTTTCTGGTTTCTTTTGTGATCCTGCACATGGTCTCGTCAATCGCATCTCTGCTGCTTTAATTCTTCTTTACATACTAGTTGTTAAAATCCAGGTTTCTGCACCATAAAGCACAAGTAAAGATTTTGTAAAATTTCAGGATCGTCTCTTTCTTAAGGCGGTTGTGGCCATGGCATAAAACGAACGCTGCATTATGTGTATTTTATTTAAAGTTACTTTAGATTTTAGTAACTCATGTAGCATGTACAGAAATCTTCCACTGTTAGACTTTACTGCAGCCCTCACTAAACAAAGATTCGTCTATGTTACGCGTAAGAAATACTCAACTACGCAACGTGCTAGGAACCCCAAAATAAGAGAGAACCAATGGGTTTTTTCTATTCTTCAAAATCATGTGACAACTCTGCAACGAATCAAGAGGAAGTAGAAAGCTTCTGATTTTATTAAAATTGGAAGAGCTCGGTTGTGGGCAGCCAATAGGAAAATTAGAAATAATTCGAAGATCGCCAGGGCATTTTATTATATAAGCAGCATGTTGAAAGATTCAGCATCACTATGTCTTGAACTGTGAGACAAATCCAGTCTGTCTTAAATATTTCAATGTTCACGAGTACAATTCTTATTGTGTGTAGAAACTACGTGAACTACACAACCAGTGACGGGCATATACAAGTCCTTAACCATCAGCTTTGTTGTAATTAATTTACGAGCAGTGGTGGTTCGATAACAAAGAAACTTTTACATTGACTGTAAAGTGCTTTCGTGTTAATACTACAGTGTCAGAACTACATAGAGTGAAATAAGTAGTGTTCTCACAAATTAACTTCTCGTGTCTTCTATTTCATATAATTACTTTCTCATGTACCTCACCCTTTGAGATCTTCGACTAGTCTCATTTCTGTATTCCACGATTGGAGGCCGAAACAACCCAAAAACGACGAAATCCAGCATCTACAAAAAAATCTTCCGCAATTTCGTAGATAACTAAGGAAGACAGGATCATCCAAGTAATGTGGCAAAAATTAATTAACTTACGTCGACAATACCACAAGTTCATGTTCGGGAAAACTCCGGAAATAGAAGTTCAGTAGAAGCTTTTCAGTTTTCCTCTCCATTCTGTGCCATTACAGATATCGACGGGCAGTGAGCAATTTTTCCCACGAGTATGACGTCACAGAGCAAGGCATCTGCCGGCCACTGACCTAAAATGTAACTGAAGAGAGAATGATGTAGCATGTATGTGTGTACATTATTGATTTGTAGCATGAATTGTTGAATCAATTATTTTATTGCAAGTTTGAATTCATGTCAGAGGGGTGAAGCCAAGTAGAGGGAGGAGCCTCTTTGTTTTAGTGGCGTCAGTCGAGTAGTAGTTAAGAGTGTCGCGTGTATGTCGTCAGGGCAAGTGACTATATGTAGGAATGCGTGTTTCCGTGCGAGTGTGGAGCATCTCCCCCTAATGTTTGCCTGTAATCTGTTGTGAACAATGTAGTGGCACCATGTCAATTTTAATAAACCACAGGTAATGTGTTACATGCGAATTTAAGTGTATTTTTGTTATGAATATCCCACGCCTGCTTTAGATTTGTGCAGCTAAGTTCTTGGACCTCTCGTCGCCATTGCAGCTACGCTCCCCAATGTTTATACTGGGGTAACTAAATTTAATATCTAGCTGCCAAACCTTTTGGCCTCACCCCGGTATATAACAATACGACGGAGAGCCCAGTGGCTCCCCTGGCGGATGAAAGTTTGGAAGTTCATTTTAATCCGGTCTGATAACTGCCTGGTGTCATAAAATGCTGAATTTATCTCACACCCTGTGTCTTAACTTCTAATGAATGCTCATTTATATCTTTCCATTACGTGCTTTACTTAATATTTGCTACATACCACCTGCAATCCTTAGTAAAATAATATATATGAGATTAACCTGTTTTGAAATATATGCCAACGCCAATTTCTCCGAAGCATTCATAACATTTTTACTCTCCATCCAATTAAGAGATCGTTCGCATTCTTACTCACAACTAGCATGTGATTTCCTTGAATAAGGGATAATTCTGCTTTCTCACATTCTACTAAAATGTCTTCCAGCAAATATATTTCTGCCTTTATTGTCGACAAATAAAAGAATTACAATATACTTCGTACATACAACATCATAAAAAGAAACGAACTTAATCAGACTACCTATGTGGTCTGGTGGTTTCGTACGAGCTTCCAAATCCAGAGGTCCCGATCTCGTTCCCTGGCTGGAGGATGGAAATTTTTCTTTGGCCAGGATACCCCATCCTCCCTAGAGTCTGGAAGTATGAGCCAAAGTGTAAATGGGTGTGTGAGATTATACTTAAATAGAAAAACCAAATATTAGCACCATTGTAAAACGAGTGAACATCATTGCCGACTACACCTTAGATGTTTAAAGGCGGCATATAAATTAGAAAAAAATCTGCTCACTCACTCTACAGTACTTCCTTAGAATATGTTAGTTTTCTTACTTTCTCTACTGCGTATAGTAAGTATTGCATTCCACCCAAAAATTCGATACCGAAATTTCACCGAAAATACATGTTTTGAGGTGCCCTGAAACCAAATAAAGTATTTTTGAGAACATGTCCCTGTGTGTGTATCTGTGAACAACGTAACTCAAACACAAAAATCAGATAAATACCCTCTTCTTCTTCTACAGGCATTACACCTCACCATCTGTTGCGTCTCGTTGGTCCGACCATCTTTTCTTGGGTCTTCCAATTCCTCCTTCCCTCTCGGTTTATACTTTAGAATTTTCTTTAGCATTCTTTCATTATCCATTCTATTAACGTGGTCTTCCCATGTCTGTCAGTAATCAGCTACTTTATCATTTAATTCATTTATTTCCATACGAATACGAATGTCTTCATTGTATAATCTATCTCTTTTTGCAACTGCCACACATCCTTTCAAAAATTTCATCTCTACTGTTTGTATCCTAATACGTGTTTTTTACTTTCTCTACTACGTATAGTAAGTAGGGGAAGTATTGCATTCCACCCAAAAATTCGATACCGAGATTTCACCGGAAATACACGTTTTGAGACCTCCTGAATCCAAAAAAAGCATTTTTGGAAACATGTCCGTGTGTGTGTGTGTGTGTGTGTGTGTGTGTCTGTGTGTCTCTGAACAACGAAGAGTCGGATAAACACCAAACTTGGTATTTAGGTTCAGTATCTTCCAGAGATGCGACACAAAGGTTTTCAAGAAAATCCCCCCACCCCAGACTACCCTTTACATGGAACATTATTCGAAAACTTTAATTTTCTCAAAAATAGCTCTAACGATTTTGATGAAAATATCATATGTTTAAGATAATGTCTGAAAAATGAAATGTATATCTCGAATTTTCTAGGAATGTCTCCAAAAGTATTCTTCCTTGTGAACGACTTTTGCATAACTGGTAAACCTTAAGAGATAGACAAAATTTTACTACACAAAAAATGTAGATCGCGTTAAAATACACAACTTATGTCATATACATTTCTTTTGTTGAGTGAACCGTTTTCGAGATATTGCTTGTTATTTCCTTAAATTTTCCAATACTTATACTTTTTCTCAAATTCGTTATTCATTTTTTTATGTCCTGAACATGCAAAGAGAATGGAATGCATCACATAGCAACCAGCGTTAAAATATTTGACTATCGCTTAAAACCTACCATATTCCCCTTGCATCTACAAGAAAATTACCAATAAGATTGACATCGCGATATCTCGATTAACATGAAGCATATGGAGAATAGGCGTTTGTAAAAATAGATTGTACAAGAGTAGAGAAAGTTATGTGAGTGTAACAAATCAGATTTTTTTATCAAGGGTGCAAGTCTCACTGCTATGTAATCCACATAGTACCGCCATTGTTTTATAACATTTCATATACCTGTCCCTCCTGACCTTACTTTTTAATGTTCTTCTGATAGTTCCACACAAGTGATTAAATTCTTCAATCTTCCGTTCTGCTTCTATCTCTCCTATATACGACAAGTCACACCGTCGGATAAATATCAAACCTGGTATTTGAGTTTAGCATCTTCCAAGGATGCGACATGAAGATTTTCAAGAAAATTTCCCACCCTAGACTATCCTTTACATGCAACGCTCTTAGAAAATTTTGATTTTTTCAAAAATGGCTAAATATCATATGTTTAAGATATTTTCATGACAAATGAAGTGTATATCTTGAATTTTCTGGGAATTCCTTCAAACGTCTCCTCTTCATAATGAATTACATTTCCATAACTGGTAAACCGTAAGAGATAGATAAAATTTTACTACACAAGAAATGTACATCTCGTTAAAAACACACAACTTATGTCATATACATATTTTTGTCGAGTGAAACATTTCCCAGATATTACTGGTCATTTCTTTAAATTTTCCAATACTTATAATTTTTCTCAAATGGGAATCCGTTATTCGTTTTTACTTTCTTTACTACGTATAGTAAGCAGGGGAAGTGTTGTATTCCACCTAAAAATTCGATACCGATATTTCACCGGAAATACATGTTTTGAGACCCCCTGAATATAAAAAAAGCATTTTTGGAAACATGCCCGTGTGTGTGTCTGTGTGTACGTGTGAGTGTGTGTGTGTGAACAGCATAACTCAGAAACGAACAGTCGGATAAACACCAAACTTAGTATTTAGGTTCAGTATCTTCCAGAGATGCGACACAAAGGTTTTCAAGAAAATCCCCTACCCCAAATTACCCTTTACATGGAACATTTTTCGAAAATTTTAATTTTCTCAAAAATGGCTCTATCGATTTTGATTAAAATATCATATGTTTAAGACATTTTCATGAAAAATAAAATGTATACCATACAAAAAGTGTAGATCGCGTTAAAATACACAATTTACGTCATATACATTTTTTTGTTGAGTGAACCATTTTCGAGACATTGCTTGTTAAGATATTTGTCGATGCTTAAAGACTGTATTTCTATATTGCCCTTGCAAATACAAAACATGGGGAACATAGTAGACCTTAAGCGATAGTCAAATATTTTTAGAACTGGTCCCTATGTGTAAAATGTAATTCTCTTTGCATGTCAAAAGATCGTTTCTGCAAATGTTTATCTCGATTAATATGAAATAGATGGAGAACAAAAGTTTGTAAAAATTGAAAGTGATGGATTGCAACACATTAGATTTTTTAAAATTAAGTTTATAATTGTTTTACAAAAGCAGCGTATTAAATTAATAATATGCAAGGTATAAACATATTTAATAAACGTTTAAGACGCGGTCAATCCTCCTTGGTCAGGTTAACCAGGGACGCGTATGTCGTAAATTTCTGTTTCTGGATGTTGACTACAAGCTGAAGGGAACAGTAATAATGCAATTAACACATCGAATGTTGCTTCAGAATCTATGGCGGTGCATGCGCGCTCAAGGGCTGATTAAACTCGTTCCTCATGTCTCCGTTCTGCGAGCACCGTCTTCTGTTTTCTTCTTGCAGCTTTTCGAGGCCATTCACCCAACGCGAATTCTTTCGTATGGTAAAGTCGAGGTCTTCGTGACAATCCTATACGTTTTTTGCTCGTTTAAGCTAAACATTCTGTTTATGTTCCTCGTGTAACTACTACACTTTGTAATATTTCTTTCTGCACAACGACAATGTCAATTTAGTAAAGAGTAATAAAACAACCTGGGAAAGCACTACTGCAGGGAGAATTAAACTGCATTCTTCTTCTTCGTTCATACCAGGAAACACATAGGAAGTTTTTTTCTCTCTGATGATTGGAGGGGAATTGGCACTGTTTCAGCGAGGATTTTGTGTCTATGGCCCACAAGGGGGCGCACTTGGGAGGGAGGAGGAGGTCAGAGGACGCACCGAAAGGCCGGAATCAATAATGACAGCACGGCAATGACGGAGTCCCTATAGTTTCCAGACAGAGACGCCACCAGAGACGGAAAGGCAGACCGGGGACCCCCACCCTACGCAGAGGAACACACCGATCCAAAGAGCGGCCTCCCTGCCATACCGCACCGAAACATCACAGCCGACACTTCCAACCCTGGACCTAACGGGGTGAAGGATGAATGAAATGATTAATGCAACGAAATCGAGGGGTAGGAAATTCGGGGGCTAAAAGGAACCCTCCAATATTCGCCCAACGACCAGAAATTTTCAGAAAAAAGCCCAATGATCAGAGGGTTCAGTCGCCGGGAATCGAAACTGATACTTCCCGAATGCTGAGGCAGTATTTTTAACACTTAAATGATTTCAGTCTAATTATATAATATATAAATTCAATAACAATCCGCCTTAATGCAATATGTGTGTGTAACAATATAAAAAATGTATGTAACAGTCGTTGTACTAATGTTTGTATTAATATGCACATGTTCAATAATAGTATGTGAATGCATTACTTAATTTAATCATGTAGGAGCTGTGAGAATAATAGGTAAAAAGTTGCTAACATTGAGGCAACAATGAGGTAACCTTGAGGCAATAATGAATTAATTCTTGGAGCAGCAATAATGTAATATTAGTGACAGTTTATAAAATAGCCAATCAACAACCAGAAAAAGCTTTAGTTAAATGAAGGTATTCTATTTGACTAGGATTAGCCAATCATAAACTAAAATGGAGCAAAATTTACAAATTCAGAAGTGAGTTGCTTGCAGAGAGCGGACGCGAGATGCGTCCTCGGGAAATTTAATACATATTTTGTGTGAGAAAAAAATAGTTTACGTGTTAAGAAGCGCAAGTAATTAATAAAAAAAATCTCACAGCTCTCTCTATATCAGTGAAGTGTTATTTAAGTCGCATCAAGCATTAATAAAAGGAGTGAAGTAAAATTATAATCTGTGTAAGCCTACATTCTTCAGTCGCACCACTCCCTGCTAAGACATTCATGTCTCTAAACAATATAAATACTGACGCAGCCGAGGCAAACATAAATATGTAATATTTAAAGAAACAGTCAAATTACAAAGTTAATATTTTTAAACTTGGGGCGAAGGCTACCGGAAACTTTTTACCGTACGTGCGGTTGTAACTACTTCAAGTTTGGCTCCCCAACAGTCGAAATATAATGCATCTTCTTCAAACTGGCTTTCCATACGTAGCTGCAACAAACCTTCAATGCGAGTCACACGCGTTACTTCGGCGCCACCTCGCTTGGTTAGATAACATTTAGAAATGAAGATACTAAAACGCCTAATCTATAACAAAGAGCGAACAGCAAGACTAAGTCGTAGAATAAATTAAAATAATTTTAATCTAAAGCTAGTTTAAGGAATGTACTGGCGATTTAAGTTCTTACCGTTAGACATGATATGTCAAAACCATTAGTGAGATACTTATAGTATAGAGGAAGTATTGTACTTAACCGAATATACCTATTATGAGCACCCTGGTTAAAACAATGTATATGTTCTGTGAACTGCATAACTAAAAAATCTGATGTGTTACACTCACATGACTTTCTCTAATCTTGTACAATATATTTTTACAAACGCCTATTCTCCATATGCTTCATATTAATCGAGATATCGAGATGTCAATCTTATTTGTAATTTTCTTGTATATGCAAGGGGAATATGGTAGCTTTTAAGCGATAGTCAAATATTTTATCGCTGGTTGCTATGTGGCGCATTCCATTCTCTTTGCATGTCCAGGACATAAAAAAATGAATAACGCATTTGAGAAAAAGTACAAGTATTGGAAAATTTAAGGAAATAACAAGCAATATCTCGAAAACGGTCCACTCAACAACAAAAATGTATATGACATAAATTGTGTATTTTAACGCGATCTACATTTTTTGTGTAGTAAAATTTTATCTATCTCTTATGGTTTACCAGTTATGCAAAAGTCGTTCACAATGAAGAATACTTTTGGAGACATTCCCAGAAAATTCGAGATATACATTTCATTTTTCATGACAATATCTTAAACATATGATATTTTAATCAAAATCGTTAGAGCCATTTTTGAGAAAATTAAAATTTTCGAAAAATGTTCCATGTAAAGGGTAGTCTGGGGTGGGGGGATTTTCTTGAAAACCTTCGTGTCGCATCTCTGGAAGATACTGAGCCTAAATACCAAGTTTGGTGCTTATCCGACTGTTCGTTTTTGAGTTATGCTGTTCACAGACACACAGACACACACACAGACACACACACACACACAGACACACACACACAGACACACACACGGACATGTTTCCAAAAATGCTTTTTTTGGATTCAGGAGGTCTCAAAACATGTATTTCCGGTGAAATCTCGGTATCGAATTTTTGGGT
The DNA here is from genome assembly GCA_030765065.1 of Deroplatys truncata. Lineage (NCBI taxonomy): Eukaryota > Metazoa > Arthropoda > Insecta > Mantodea > Mantidae > Deroplatys > Deroplatys truncata. The sequence goes on along the minus strand of CM060984.1, from coordinate 64,230,855 downwards.
GGAATGCAATACTTCCCCTACTTACTATACGTAGTAGAGAAAGTAATGTGATGTGTTACAACACTTGACTTTCTCTACTCTTGCACAAACTATTTATACAAACGTTTATTCTCTACCTACTTCATGTTAATCGAGATAAGGTTTGCTGAATTGCTTTTCTTGTAGTTCTACCTTATCCACGCCTTCACCCCTGACTTGCAGTCCAACGAGGTTCGGAGTCCAGGTAAAAGCTCTAAGTCCGCTCATTCCACCGCCATCCTTAACGTCACCTTACCATAAGAGGAAACGGAATACGCTCTCTGAGTGCTTCCACTTTAGCAGTAGGTCCAGGCATCACTTGGTGGAATGAGATAACCCCCGAAATCCATAGACAAAATGGGGAGCGTTAGAAACAACGATATCTTAAATATATGGTATGTCAATCAAAATCGTTAGGGACATTTTAAAGAAAATTAAGAACACTGAAAACGTTCCAAGTACTAAGTTTGGTAGTTATCGGAAATTTGAGTTATGTTGTTCATACACACACACACACACACACACACACACACACACAAATTTCTCTAAAAGTTCTTCATTTTCGTATTCACGGATCCCCAAAACCTGTATTTCGTATCGAATTCGAATATAGAATTTTTGGGTGCAATGCAATACCTTTTCTATGTACTAACGTGGTAGAGAAAGCAAAAAGAAACGAAGAAGATAAAGCATAAGGTTGTCTAAATCAAGAGCTATGAGCCAACGGCAGCGAGGCGTAATTCTTTCGCTCTGGTCTCAAGTTCTCATTAATTCTTTGTATTTTATTTTTGCTGTCCATTACTTTGGGAACCTCTTGATGGAAACAGGTACTAATAACTACTTTCAACGTTCATCAGAGGAAATATTACAGATAACAAAATGTTAGTGAATTCTTGTCCGCGGGCCTCCTCTACTGACAGTGAAGAGTGACGCAATCAGTGTCGCCATCTGCGTTCCCCCATTAGAACTCAATTTAAAACACAGACGGGCTGAGAGCATTCCTCTTTTAATGAAACTGCTGTTGATGACATATACTTACTGAAGATATGCACATAGTCATGGAAATTTGCATAGCCACATTGCGATATCGAGATGTCTAGGGAAAGTCATTTTGATATTGAAAATCTAGGCATAATCCAAATGTTTACTTCCCATACCACTTAATATTACTATACAGAGTAAGCATTTTATTTTACCCACAGATTTATATCGAGATACATGTTTGAGGTCGCTTAAAATAAAAGAAATAATTTTTAGTCCGTATATGTGAATAGCATAACTCAATTATCGAAGTCGGATAAATACTCCAAACTACCCATTACAGGGAGTATTTTTCGTTACTGCTTTGTCTATCACCTACATAGTAGGTAAAGAAGATATTCCATTGCACCCAAAAATTTTATATTGGAATTTCAACTGAAATGCATATTTTGAGGTCCCCTGAATCCTGATTTTTTTTTTTTTTTTTTTTTGTTTTTACTTTTTCTACTATGTATAGTAAGTTTGGGAAGTATTGTATTCCACCCAAAAATTTGATACCGAGATTTCACTGGAAATACATGTTTTGAACTGAACTGAATGCATATAAAGCATATTAGGAAACATGTCCGTGGGTGTGTCTGTGGTGTGTGTGTGTGTGTGTGTGTGTGTGTGTGTGTGTGTGTGTGTGTGTTTGTGTCTGTGAACAGCATAACTCAGAAACGAACAGTCGGATAAACTCCAAAATTGGTATTTAAGTTCAGTATCTCCCAGAGATGCGACACGAAGGTTTTCAAGAAAATCCCCCCACCCCAGATTACCCTTTAAATGGAACACTTTTCGAAAATTTTAATTTTCTCAAAAATGCCTCTAACGACTTTGATTAAAATACCATAACTTTAAGACATTTTTATGGCAAATGAATTGCATATCTCGAATTTTCTGGGAATGTCTCCAAAAGTACTCTTCATTGTGAACGACTTTTGCATAACTGGTAAACCATAAGAGATAGACAAAATTTTACTACACAAAAAATGTAGATCGCGTTAAAATACACAATTTATGTTATATACACTTTTTTGTTGGGTGAACCATTTTCGAGATATTGCTTGCTATTCCCTTAAATTTTACAATACTTATAATTTTTCTCAAATTCGTTATTCATTTGTTTGTCGTGGTAATGCAAAGAGAATGTAATACTCCACATAGCAACCAGCTCTTAAAATATTTGACTATCGCTTAAAACCTAGCAATTCCCCTTGCACCTACAAGAAAATTAGCAATAAGATTGACATCTCGATATCTCGATTAACAAGAAGCATATGGAGAATAAGCGCAATTTTTGGGTGGAATACAATACTTCCCCTACTTACTATACGTAGTGGGGAAACTAATAAGGATCTGATTAAAAAGCACAACGTATATCAAATAATTTTAGTTGCATTAACATTTTCCGATGCATTCGTTATTGGTTTGAAGTCTCCAACACTTTACATTATTTGAAATATTAAGACAAGATTGTTTTCCTTTTAGTGATGTCGTGCAAAGAGTATTGGATTTCAAGCCAGCATATACCGACTTCTTTTTAAAGATTTGACTGTCGCCTTCGTCCTTTGCATGCCCCTTGTAGGGGGGAATAGTATAAATAGATTGACATGACATAGATATAAGAAATGTTTATAGAAGAGATACAATCAAATGATAGTGGGTAGGGAAGGTCACGTTAATATACCAGTAGCTTTTCTTAGATTTTTGATTTTTGATGAATGATTGATGTTAACAAGTATAATGGGCTACTTTGAAACAAAAAGTAACAATATTTATGTAATATGTAGGTACACTCAATTTAAAACTGGCTTGGCTCAAATCGGTAGTTCCGTGAGCGCTCAGGACAGCCAGGGTTTGTTCACAATACTGCATTTATTCTTGTAGTAGTTATAATAGGGATCAACTATATTCACAGAAGGCTTTGGAGAAAATAATTCATATACGAGATAAACAATCATTTTTCAACAATGAAGTAAAGTAAGTAAAACACATTTAATTGATTTATGGATCTCAAGTGGAGTGCAACTAAAGCACGTTACAATGTCATGCTTACTGCAGTGCTCCTAGCTCAGTGGTAGAGTTAGCTTATTGCTTCAGATTACAAGCTCAAATCTCCTTGAAACTACATTTCTTTCCCCTTTTATTTTAAATACACGAGTAAAAATATAACAGGTTATCTTCATTTTTATTTTCTCTTCTACGTATAGTAAGTAGGGGAAGTATTGCATTACACCCAAAAATTCGATACCGAGATTTCACCGGAAATACATGTTTGGTGGACCCCTGAATAAAACAAACACTTACAAAAAGGCCCATGTATGTATCTGTGAACAGTGTAACTCAAAAACAGAAGTTTGATAAATAACAAACTTGGTATTTATATTTAATACCTTCCAAGGACGCGACATGAAGATTTTCAAGAAACTCCCCCCCCCCAGACTACCCTTTAAATGGAACACATTTCGAAAATTTTGATTTTCTCAAAAATGGCTAGCGATTTTGTTTAAAATATCAAATATTTAAGATATTTTCATGACAAATAAAATGTATATCTTGAATATTTTGGGAATATCCCCAAAAGCCTCTTCTTTCTGAATGGCTTTTGCATAACTGGTAAGCCTTAAGAGGTAGAAAAATGTTTCTGCACAAAAATGTAGAGCTCGTTAAAAAACACAATTTATGTTATACACATATTTTTTATCGAGTGAACCATTTCCGAGGTATTCCTTGTTATTTCTTTGAATTTTCTAATACTTATACTTTTTCTCGAATGGGAATTCGTTATTACTTTCTCTACTACGTATAGTAAGTAGGGGAAGTATTGTATTCCACCCAAAAATTCGATACCGAGATTTCACCGGAATACATATTTTGAGACCCCCTGAATCCAAAAAAAGCATTTTTGGAAACATGTCCGTGTGTGTCTGTGTGAGTGTGTCTGTCTGTGAACAGCATAACTCAGATACGAACAGTCGGATAAACACCAAACTTGGTATTTAGGTTTAGTATCTTCCAAGGATGCGACACGAAGGTTTTCAAGAAAATCCCCCCACCCCAGATTACCCTTTACATGGAAGATTTTTCGAAAATTTTAATTTTCTCAAAAATGGCTCTAATGATTTTAATTAAAATATCATATGTTTAAGATATAAACCCGCTCTTTTCAAATATTTATGTTGCAGATACGAAACTATCACGGAAGCTACAGGAAAAAATCAGTCTCAGTCTTTGTTGATCAGCCCTCGTATATTCAGGGCGGCGCCGTGGCTAAGTGGTTTGACCGCTCGCCTCTCACCGAGGCGGCCCGGGTTCACTCCCAGGGACCCGCATGTGGGATTTGTGGTGGGCGGGTTTTCTCCGGGTTCTCCGGTTTCCATTCATTCCACCAACTGCTCCATCATCACCTTTCCTTTAATCCAATACACTATCATTTCGTTTCATCTACTTCCTTCCTCCCATACCAGGCATCGGGCTGATCACCCATCCTGGATATTCTGTCTGTTCCATGGGTGTCTGCTCCTCAACGGGCCTCTGACCCCAGGCACCCGCCTGTAAGTCCTGGGGGTGTAAGTCCTACATAAGAGGAGATTAAACAGAAAGAAGAACAAGTAATTATATTCGTAAGTAAAATAAGTAACACAACCAATATTGTTTAACTATATAACAGTAAAACAAACAAATAAAGGCACATTAGATTTTTGCAATTAATTCTCACCCTAGTGTTCTGTATGTAAACAATTTATGTGAGTGAAGGGCAATACACAGGAATACGCCTTGCGTTTTAACCACGGACACAAACGCACTTTTTACGCAACGCCTCCTTGAAAAGGGGTGCGTTTATAGGCCGGAGTCATGGAATGCCGAGTATCGCAGCACGTTTCTTGGAGCGATAGACGTGACAGCATTCCTGTAAGATTTCCACACACACGCTGGTCGCCTTCTTCCTGTTGGCGTAGAGCTATGCATATCGATTCCCCATTATCCGGGCACTGTCCCCGTGTCGGGGCGGCTGGGAGGTTCGGCCGTCGGGGGGAAATTTTGGGCTCATCCCTTACTTGCAAAACGATGACAGAGTAACGTTTCGCTTGTTTATTAACAAGCCGAGACTGGTGCCATTTCTTCCAGCACAGTTCTGACGTGACGCCGGTAACCTCGTCTCATCTCGACATGCATGCAAATTGCGTTCATCTATGATTCATTGAATAAGCTCTAAATTTCAACTGAGTTTCCCTACATTTTCATGCAAGGCGCATCACTGACACGAACAATCTTTTATTTACATGTTTTTCCCAGTAGCAAACCTTGAATTCATACACACAGTATTCCATATAAGTCGTAAAATTTCTGTATAACAAGATGTCACTTCCACATGGATTTCTCTATCCAATCTTCATGAAACTATTCTCACAAAAACGTATTCTTCTTTCTGCTTCATGTTAACATTTGCAGAAATGTTTTATTACATACTGCATAAGAAATTTGAATTACCCCTCTTTGCATGACCACCAGATACAAAAGAATGACGAATCAAGCCAATGACAACGAAAACCTTGAATACGAATAATACCCCAAAATATTTTTTTTAAAGTTGTGTTTTAAAGAGAACTAAGGTTTTGTCTATTTCTGACGGTTTACCAGTTATACGATTAAGAATGAAGCATATTTACCTCTACACAGAAAACTTAAAATATATATTTTATTTGTCGTTTATCTTAAAGATATACTGTTTTTATAAAAATCGTTAAAACCATTTTGAGAAAATTAAAAATAAGTAAAATGCTTCCATATAAAGTGAAGACACTGAAATGAAAAATCATTTGACATTTCATTTTTGAGTTATGCTGTTCAGACACACACACGAATCTGTTTTTGGATTCAGGACTTTCAAAATCTCAAAGCGTGTATTTCCGGTAAAATCTCTATATCGTATTTTTTGGGTATATATACTGGTAGCTTTCAAACCCATTGTCAACAGACCTTCAGTGAAATGTGTGTATCAAGTGGCGGATAATGGGATTTACATTTTCCGCTCTCCAGAAAACATTGTCTTTGTAAGTATTCATATCACCACTCCACACAACTTTATACTATATCGTAAAATATCCGGATTTAATAATGTACCAAGAAAATTCCTCTGGTTCTAAAGTATGCTGCGATAATAAACAATTTTTGCTTTCTCTACTACCAACCCTTAAGTTTTCTTTTTAAATTTTATTTATGGAGCTCTTTAACTGCTGTGGTCCTTAGTGTCCCATTCTATATTGGCCGTGAAAAACCGGTAATTTCGTTCAGATGCCTCTTTATCAGGCTTGAGGTTCTTTAACGTGCCGTAAATATACGACACGAGACCACCGGATTTACTTTCCTTCCGAAGGAGGACATGCTAAGGATTTTTACGCCCGAAAAAATCCATCGCCCTCCATCGGGTTTGAACCCACGACTTCGGGAACTAGAGGCTAGCGTGTTAGCACTAGAGGCTACTACACCACGGAGGACCCCCGTAAGTAGAGAAAGTATTCCATTTGACTCAGAAATTCGAGATCGATATGTTCATAAGCCCCCTCGAAAATAAAACAGCACTTTTATAAATATATTTGTATGTGCAAGTGTGTGTAAACAGCAAGAAAAGAAATGTCGGATATATAAACTAGATGCGGTGTTGTGGTTAACCTACTACTAGCTCCCAAATCCAGAGCTCCCGGGGTTCGATTTCCGATTGGAGAGTGGGAATGTTATTTTGCGAGAATTATTTCCCATCTTCCCTGAAGTACGAGTGAAAAGCGTAAATGTGTATGTGAATTTAATGTTTAGCAAGAAAATCCAATGATTAACACAATTAAGGAGTGAACATCATTGCCAATGGGCAATTTTTCCAAAGACGAAGGAGCTTAGACGGTAATGCTATAAATGGAAGAAAAAAAGTGCTCCAGCCCAAATTGCCTTTCAATCTTTTTTTTTTTTTTTTTTTTTTTTTGTTTTCTCAAAAGGGGTCTAAAGATTTTTATTACTCGTACCACATCTTTAAGATATATCCATGGCCGTTAGAATAGCCTGTGAACTCCTGTTCATTCGGAATAAATTTTGTGTGACTTTTTATAGCTGGTAAACCGTAAGATATAAAACACAAACTTACAACAATGTAAATATCTTTAAAACACACATTTTATTTCAAATAGATTTTTTGCCGCATCAGTCAATTCAGATATAGGGGAAAGCTCCCTAATTTGAACCGTCTCTTAAATTGAACCGCTCCGATATTTTCCAAACTGTTCGACAGATGGCACCATAATCCTAGCAGAAGGTAGTGTGTACAGCTATGAATGCTTGGAGTTTTGGACTTTGCATTCTGAGCTGTGGTTTCAGTTGTATGAAGTGTTTTGTGTTTTTGGTGCTTCAGAAGTAATATTTAACTACTCTAGCTAAGCTTACACGACCAATTAGGTAAGTTTGAGATGATCTATATATTACATGTTATGAAGTGTTTATTTAACAACAATATTCCTGCATATGTTTTTTCAAGCAGCGTCTCTCCTAGTCACATAGATGCTAAAGATTCCAAAATGGCGTGGCTCTTAAATTGAACCACTGTTTGAACCCTATATTGAACTGATCCAATTTAGGAAACCTATTAAAGTTCTAGGATTGCTCAACTGCGAATAGTATATCTTGTGAATAAATACCCATATAATATGCCAAGTTAAAAAAAAAACATGCTAACAACAGTGGATGGCACGAGTATGTGAATTGTGAATTGTTTGAAATGATGAACATGTCCAGTGTATGAGTTGTAGGATATGGCTTCACCAAAAGTGTGCAAAGGTTAGTGCCAAGAAGAAAGTGTTTTATTGTGAAGATTGTGTATAATTGGACTACTTTGTATGAGAGTAAAAATTAGTAAAAGCTCTATATTTGCAAATACTAACTATTCCAAAAACCAAGGATTTTGATTATATAAAAATTCAAAATGTTCAAGGAAATTGCTATTCTTATCAGAATTTTGGATTCTACTTTTGTTGCTGATAGGATATATGTTTTGAATGCACAATAAAATATATTAATAAAAGTACTTTTAAACTTAAAAGTATGTGGTTCATTTCAAGACACGGGTGGCTCAACTTAACTACCACGTTCCTAATTTGAATCGATTTACACTATCTCACTTTTTAAATGTTATTTAATTGATAATTGTATTAATTTTAAATTGTGTTGAGGATATTTATAGCGCAAGGATTTGTCACTTTAACGCTTGTGTTTCTGAAAATTTTGATTTGAAATTATAATTATTATTTACTATTTAGGCGTAAGTGGTTCAATATAGGTTTCCCCTATTCATCGTTACTGCTTTGAATTTTTCAACAGAATTGGTCACCGTTCAGTTACTTCTGCAATGTCATGGAAAGCCTCAGCCTTATGTATCTGCCTTGTGCCTACAACAAAATGTCTAATAAAAACCTTTCTGCAAACGTTTATCTCGATTAGCAATATGCAGATGATTGTAGAGTGGGGAGGGAAAGTCCGGTAAATGTAGCATGTGAAATTTTTAAAACGATATAAATCATCGATATATCCATTCTAAAATACATAAAACAGTTCTATCTGGGATAAATGTAATGCTATTCATCAGCGGCAGTTACATGGTTTAAACATGAGCCACCGCTTCCTCACGGGACATTTCTGTAGTTACATGTGTCAGTATAACGCAGTATTTAACAGGTAAGTTCACCGAAACAGCGCCAGGTACAGGGGTGCAGACCGAGCAGGCGACAATGTCTCTGGCCCACATTCAGGAAGTTCTGGGTTCGATTTCCGGTGACTGCCCACTCTGACCATAGGGTTTTTCGTGATTTTCCCCTGGTCGCCAAGGAGAATGCCGGGGTGGTGTATTCTACCGCGGTCTCTCATTTCTCCATTTCACGTTTGTGGCAGTATTTTATATCACAACAATGTAAATGCAAGAGTGATTGTAGTGTAAATAAGCATTATTGTATGACAATGATTTGAGATGTTTGTTAATTATAAACATTGTTAGTAAATAAGTTTACACGGCCTCACTGAAACTGACAATAGGAGCGGATAACAATGTAGCCACGGGGTGAGTTGTTTATTAATTAGAAGAGACAAGCAAATGACGTCAGAGTAGCGCGCATTTCTGTAGAAATGGAGGGAATATCTTCCCTAGAGCATATGTGTTCGTAATTTTGATTGGATATAAAATAGACGCTAATGTTGGCGCGTTTTATTAACCAATAGCAGCTCTGTTATAATCTTTAGGCATATCGGGTGAGGGAGTATAAATTCCGTGCCAGAGACGGGTAACGCGCAGTTTGACAGAATAATTCACAAGGCAAACGTCGTTCAGTCCAACAGAATCATACAAAGGTTATACATCGCACAGTTTAAGAGAATCGTTCACGCGTTATACGTCGCACAATTCTACAGAATCTCTCGCGTTGTAAAGTTAGTTATAAATGTGAAATACGCGAATTATACACTATAAGTGATTATAGTGATATTAGAAAATATAATAGTTTCAGTTGGGCGTGTATCAAGAGTCAATATGTGAAATTAATTAATTGTGACGGTAATAAAAGTGTAAAAACAAATTCTTTTATAAGTGTTATCTTTCAGTAACAAATCCTTTCCGTTTACACACCCTGTTCAAGAGATATGCTCGACTGAGTAGTAATAATAGCTAGCCGGAGGACAAAGAACCCAACATTCAAAGATAGTAAAACAATAACAGGCGCTCAGCAATAAGATAACACGAAGTTACTGCGACAAATTGGCTCCCATACGTGGGGCAGATAAACATGAAGCATCTTCCAACTACCAACAAATATTCTACATCACGTTTTAGATGTGATTTCGGGTCCTGCGGTGCTTGCGGTGTTAGGCAGAAAGCCTGGATGCATGCGAATTGGAAAAAATTCTCTCCGTGTACACCAGAGTGAGCTGTCCCGCCAGTTAAGGTCACTGCGTCGCCCTATTTAACTTCCTGGCTCACTTGAAAGCGGGTGTTCAAACTGAAAATATTAGGGACATTTGCGCGTCTCTGTTGGCCTGTCTGCCTGCGAACTTGGACCTCCTCCGGCCCCTTCGCTTCATCCCTGCCACCCCCCCCCCCCGCCGATAAACACGTCCTACTGAAGTGCAGAGGTGAGGGGACAAAGTCAACTGGGCTGAACCTGCCTTGTCAAATCATATGCCTCTTCCTTTCAGTTAAGTCAACAGCTATGAAGTTTCGCGTGCCTCCATGTTACGTTGAAGCGACGTTCATAGTGTAACATTTGTACTTTCTCTACCACGTACATAATAGGTAGAGATGGTATTACATTCCATTAAAAAATTCGATCCGAGATTTCACCACAAATACATGTTTTGAGGTACCAAAATCTCCCCCAAAAAAACTTTTCTGAAAGAGGTCTGTGTGTATGCGTCTGTGAACAGCATAACTCAAAAAACGAAAAGTCGGATAATTACCAAACTTACAAAGATGGGACAGGAAGATTTTCAAGATAATCCCCACTCCCAACTATTCTTTACATGGAACAGTTTTTAAAACGTTTGATCTTCTGAAAAATGGCACTGACGATGTTGTTTAAAATATCAAGATTAAAGATGTTTACATGATGATACATAATTATTGACGGGAGACGTATATAAAGAAACAATAGTAAGATAGAGAAATACCTGCAATAAATAATTTCCCTATATTAAATTAATGTCTAATGTAATAAGTTCGAGTTGAAAAGATTTGTCAGGAGAAAAGGTCATTAGTGAGTTATGTTAGGAAAAGTCATTGGTAACAGCCGAAGTGGGAAAATTGTTTGGAAGAAAAGAATTAAACCTATGCATAAGGGATGATTTAAGAATAAAAAAGTGGTTCTAAGAGTTTGTCAAGCACACAGATTCTGGGAATGCAGTTCAGAGTTAAATTCAGTACGTATGCAGGATCACGTAGGCAGAAATTCTGAAAAAGACAAAGACACTTATATTCTGAGAGTCGGGGATGCCCATTAAAGCAACAAGTAAGAAACTGTACATAGGCTAGTTCGGAAAATGAGAGAAAGAGATCTTAGAATTTGGTAGTCAAAGGAGTACAAGTTGTGTTTCAGATGCTTAAGATTGGACTACGTAGGTAGTATTTTGGGGGGCAGTTCTAATGTAGGCGGGGCTTAATTTAATATAACGGCTTGCATTCTTAGTCAGAGACACTTTTTGTGCACAAATTCGTTCGTGCATACATTCGTCACTGTATACTTGTGACGACTCGTGTGTTATTTTAAGCGCTCAGTGACCCGCTTGTGTGAGTATTATTTAGCCGCCATCGCGAAGCGTTTTGCCGGTAAGCATTTTAGTGACTCACGGCGAGTTACGCTTATAGCTTCTTTATTGCTGAAACAGTTATTTCAAATCGTAAGATTGATAATGCAGAAGTTAGCAGGTATATTAATTCAACTGTTACAGTTTCGAGTACTACGATTCATAGTCGGTTTCATTTTTTAATCTTCAAACGGTCTACAACTCGCTTTAATAGCTCAAGTATTAGATCACATTAAATTTCCAATTTAATTTAAACTGGTGTTGCCTTTTTACATTACACTCACACAAAGCCTGAGAAAGTACTCATAGCTCTACCACTGAGCAGCTGGCGCATGAGACAACAGAATGAGCTACGGGATAACGAGAACATCAGAACTGTCGCACCATTTCGCGGTTTTAAGAATTCAGATAGCATAGTACGTTACTAAAAATCTGATGTGTTACACTCGCATAACTTTCTCTACTCTTGTACAAACTATTTTTACAAACGCTTATTCTCCATATGCTTCATGTTAATCGAGATATCGAGATTTTAATCTTATTACTAATTTTCTTTTAGATGCAAGGGGAATTGGTAGCTTTAAGCTATAAAATATTTTAAGAGCCGGTTGCTATGTGGAATATTCCGTTCTCCTTGCATTACCAGGACAAAAAAAATGAATAACGAATTTCCATTTGAGAAAAAGTATAAGTATTGGAAAATTTAAGGGAATAACAAGCAATATCTCGAAAATGGTTCACTCAACAAAAGAAATGTGTATGACAAACTGTGTATTTTAACGCGATCTACATTTTTTGTGAAATAAAATTTTGTCTATCTCTTATGGTTTACCAGTTATGTAAAAGTCGTTCACAATGGAGAATACTTTTGGAGACATTCCCAGAAAATTCAAGATATACATTGTATTTGTCATGAAAATACCTTAAACCTATGATATTTTAATCAAAATCGTTAGAGCCATTTTTGAGAAAATTAAAATTTTCGAAAAATGTTCCATGTAAAGGGTAATCTGGGTTGGGGGATTTTCTTGAAAACCTTCGTGTCGCATCTCTGGAAGATACTGAACCTAAATACCAACTTTGGTGTTTATCCGACTGTTCGTTTCTGAGTTATGCTGTTCACAGACACACACACACACACGGACATGTTTCCAAAAATGCTTTTTTTGGATTCAGGGTGTCTCAAAACATGTATTTACGGTGAAATCTCGGTATCGAATTTTTGGGTGGAATACAATACTTCCACTACTTACTATACGTAATAGAGAAAGTAAAAATAATCTCTCATAAGAATAGTTTGTATAGTCACTAATAAACACTAGTGGGTAGAGAAAGTCATGTGAAGGTAACAAGACTTTTATTTTATCACGTAGTGAGTTTGGAAGTATAAGTGGGAAGACGACTGCAGGAAAATGTATTCCTCAATACATATGCAACACGAACTCGCAATTCAGAATATTAACCTAGGGCCAATAACTCAGTGCAAAATAGCGAACACTACAGAACGTAAAGAATTTACAAGTACATACATTGTAATATCTCTATATCAGGCATTATTCCTATAAACTTAAATCTCACCGTTTTATCTTATGATGAGAATAAGTTTACAGTTGCTCAACACAAGACATATGGCTGGCCCCGTAATTCAGTTGGTAAAACACCTGCCTGCTGTGCGAGGAGCCCCGGTTCGATGCCCGGCTGGTGGCCGGGAACCAACGACAAGAGAATACGAGTTAACACCATTGCCAATAGGCAATAAGTTCCAAAGAAAATGGTCGCCATTAAGTTCACTGTAGTTAAAGGAGGGGTATAAATGGAACTAAAAAACAAAAAACACACACACACAAGACACGTTAAAACTCAAACTATCTCGAGTCACTGTAAAGAAACCTGAAAGAAAATTAGCTGTAACCAGTGAAATTTATAATTTTGATGGTATTGCCACTACGAGGGACATTACTTATATTTTGAGCCTTGGCAACCCTGAATGTTGTAGGAGACATCTGACGTTTCCAATGCAAAGTTTGACATTTTGGCCATAATCAACTTCAAACATTTTGTCAATAGAGCATCATTTGTTTTGTTTACACTAACTTGAAAATCCTGTGTCAACAAAAACATGGAATTAACTCGTGAAAATGTTCGTGCAATGATTTATTACGACTTTCGACGTGGATTATCAAGACAAGACTGCATCGATCAACTAACTTCCACATTTAGTGACGAAGCTCCATTCTTTGCCACTGTGAAACGCTGATATAACGAATTTAATCGTGGCCGCCGTTCCCTCAATGATGAAGTTCGTGAAGGTCGTCCAAAATCAGTTGTTGTGCCAGAAAACATTGATGCTGTGCAAAACCTAATAACGAAAGATCGTCAAACGACATACTGTGAGATTGAGGAAACCCTAGGCATTAGTTCCACCAGCATATATTAAATATTGCATGATTATTTAGCCGTGAAAAAGGTTTGCTCTCGTTGGATCCCACATAATTTGACGCAATCTCAAAAAGATGCTCGTGTCGATTGGTGTACAAAAATTCTCAAGAAATACAATGGCGGTGTCTCAAAAGACGTATATAAGATTGTAACATGTGACGAATCATGGATGTATGCGTATGGGTCGGAACGTAAACAGCAGTCGACTGTATGGGTGTTTCAAGGTGAAGCAAATCCAACAAAAGTTGTTCGCACTCGAAGCACTTCGGAGCAAATGGTCGCGTGCTTTTTTTTTTTTTAGCAAAAGTGGCCATGTGGCAATAATGCCTTTAGAGGAACGTAACACGGGCAATACGAATGGTACATATCCATTTGTTTGCCGGAAGTCTTCGGTGAAGTAAGGAAAACCAACAAGAACCTTAGGATTGTTCTTCATCAAGACAATGCGAGCGCATACACATCTCGTCTAACAACAGAGTATTTGAAGGCTCAAAAAATCGAATTGATGGGTCATCCGCCATACAGTCCTGATTTGGCACCCAGTGACTTCTTTTTGTTCCCGAACATCAAGAATAAATTGCGTGGACAACGGTTTTCGTTGCCAGAAGTAGCCGTTGATGCCTTCAAAAACCATGTTTTGGAGGTATCTCAAGAAGACTGGAATAAATGCTTTGACAAATGGTTCAAACGGATACAAAAGTGTATTGATCATAAAGGAGAATATTTTGAAAAACAATAAAGCAGTTTCAATCAGAAATTACTTTGTTTTAATTATTAGGCTCAAAGTATAAATAGTGCCCCTCGTACACGGTCCAAAAGCACTCACGCCTGATGACTGATGGGATGAATTTAAGGTCGAAATGTCCATGCCATAAGGCGATGATCCACAAATGCCTAGATATCCTTAGTTTACTGATAAACAGGAAGTAAATTCCTCAATATTCATATCCGTGCACGACACACTGCGAACATTACACAATAATCATTACCTGCTATGCATGTGCGCCATGCCAAGATGAAACATTACGAAAAGATCTAAACAGTCTTAACATGTAGCGGTTCATTCAAAAGTAAGTAAAGCTTTCACGATTTGAGGCTAATGATTATCGTTACGTTTTAAAATGATTCCTTTTCACTGGAAAATGTTACATCAAGGGCGGCGTGCACCATGTTGGAGTAAATTGCTTCGGAAGTAACGTTTACTAAAGAAGTTCCCACTACGGAAGTAGGTTACTACAGGAGCAATTTACTCCGGAAGTAACGTTTAAGAGCTCAATTACAATTTAATCTTGGTTACGACTACGAAAGTAAGAGCTCATTACTCCCGGACGTATTGTTTTGCTTGATTTACTTGATGGGATCATGAATAAGGTTATGTGCGATAGTAAAAGGGGAGAACCGTCAGCAAAAGAGATAAATGTTTGTTGGTAGGAATAAAGAAAATCCATTTAAACAATATGAGTGTAAAAAACGTGTTATAAGTGTGCTGGGAGAGAAATGCTGGAGCCAGCAACAATAGCACTCTTGAAGCAGTTCTGGACCTTCACGCCGAGTTGTTGGCCTTATCCGACCGCATCACCACGCTAGAAGAGTAATTCAACGCGCACTTCAAGACCATCACAGACTCCATAGCATCACAGTACGCCACGACCATCGACACGCTAGAAGAAAAATTCCTCATGCACTACGAGACCATCACAGACAAAATAACTGCATACCTGATCGCGACCATCAAGGATGTAGACGCATCATACCGCCTCAGCATTCGCCATGGAAACGACTACCTTCGAGACAGCATCGCAGATCATGCGAACAGGGTGATTAGTACTCTCCAGCCCTACATCATGCCTCCAGACGACCTAGGACCACCGCACCACCACACACGCCAATGCTGTCCAGATCTCACTGGACACACACCGAATGCCCGGAGGTAACAGGCCCGGGCTCGGAGCCTTCATGACCTGTTATGTCACCTCATTTCACAGGTCCCTGTCAGGGCTTGGGCCATGTCAGATACCTGAGCACCACAGCGGAGACTCCGCAATATTTATTATTTACCTGAAGCCTCCGGAACGCTTCGGCGGAACCGGACACCATGATCACCAACTATAGCCGCAATAAATAGTGACACCACAGCATAAGGTCCCTTCTATTCCTCTTCCGTTTTCCTTCCAACTACCCTTTGCATCTTGTTTTTTGCTGGAAAGTCGTGATTGACGAGTTTAATAATTCGAGCGACGGGAAACGCACTGAAGAGCAGCTTAAAATTCTGGAAACGGTTTCTAATCTTCATTTTGCATCGCAGATCACTTGCGTTTTGATGGAGAAAAATCCTTTCTGGTTTCGGAAAAGTTCACCATATTCACGAATGGGCAAAAAACAGTAGCATGCGTGCAGTCAATTCCACACACAATGTATGGGAAATCTGTAAAAGTGATGAACTTTATTTTCTGAACACTCGTGTAGGTACCTTTCTCTTCACCTCAAAAGCGCTAGAACAACGCAATGAAATACACGACCAGCAGACGCGTGATGAACGTTTATTTGTAAGATCGCCTGTAATACCGGGATTACAATGAACTTTACTTAATGTGACATGGCAATGCCGGTAAACTAAACGTATAATTGGCATGCACTTAACGTAATAGGAATGACTCTTGATCGATAGTTCTTTTATTACTTCGAGGTAGTGCCGATTGGTTCAAACTTGACGTAACGGCAAGGAAAAATTTGATATTGGCAAACTTTTAAGTTACATCGCGTTAGTCAATTCCAAGTTAATACAGTGTAAGACTGTCACATTACGTTAAATTCATCGCAATGCCGCCTCAAGCATCTGAAATATTCCGGTACGAAAGACTTTTAGAACGCATAATAATAAATGCAGTTTGGAATATAGAACTGAATTTGTACCTGAATTTTGTTGAAATGTTCTACAGGAGGTTCAAAAGGTGTGTTTAGGATTCTTTCCAAATACCAAAATGTTCATTGAACTATCTCTCTCTGTATAAGTATCATATGGTTCTCGCATACCACTATGGCATTCCCGTTGTTTTTACTTTCTCTACTACGTATATTAAGTAGGGGAAGTATTGTATTCCACCCAAAAAGTTCGATACCGAGATTTCACCGGAAATATATGTTTTGAGACCCCCTGAATCCAAAAAAATCTGATGTGTTACACTCACATGACTTTCTCTAATCTTGTACAACCTAATTTTACAAACGCCTATTCTCCATATGCTTCATGTTAATCGAGATATCGAGATGTCAATCTTATTGATAATTTTCTTGTAGATGCAAGGGGAATATGGTAGCTTTTAAGGGATAGTCAAATATTTTAACGCTGGTTGCTATGTGGGGCATTCCATTCTCTTTGCATGTCCAGAACATAAAAAAATGAATAACGAATTTGAGAAAAAGTATAAGTATTGGAAAATTTAAGGGAATAAAAGCAATATCTCGCAAACGGTTCACTCAACAAAAGAAATGTATATGACATAAATTGTGTATTTTAACGCGATCTACATTTTTTGTGTAGTAAAATTTTGTCTATCTCTTATGGTTTACCAGTTATGAAAAAGTCGTTCATAATGAAGAATACTTTTGGAGACATTCCCAGAAAATTCGAGATATACATTTCATTTCTCATGACATTACCCTAAACATATGATATTTTAATCAAAATCGTTAGAGCCGTTTTTGAGAAAATTAAAATTTTCGAAAAATGTTCCATGTAAAGGGTAGTCTGGGGTGGGGGGGATTTTCTTGAAAACCTTCGTGTCGCATCTCTGAAAGATACTGAACCTAAATACCAAGTTTGGTGTTTATCCCACTGTTCGTTTCTGAGTTATGCTGTTCACAGACACACACACAGACACACACACACACAGACACACACACACACGCAGACACACACACGGACATGTTTCTAAAAATGCTTTTTTTGGATTCAGGAGGTCTCAAAACGTGTATTTCCGGTGAAATCTCGGTATCGAATTTTTGGGTGGAATGCAATACTTCCCCTACTTACTATACGTAGTAGAGAAAGTAAAAAACATTTTGGAAACATGTCTGTATGTGTGTCTGTGAACAGCATAACTCAGAAAGGAACAGTCGGATAAACACCAAACTCGGTATTTAGGTTCAGTATCTTCCAACGATGCGACACGAAGGTTTTCAAGAAAATCCCCCCACCCCATACCCTTTACATGGAACAGTTTTTGAAATTTTTAATTTTCTCAAAAATGGCTCTAACGATTTTGATTAAAATATCATATGTTTAAGATATTTTCATGACAAATAAAATGTATATCTTGAATTTTCTGGGAATGTCTCTAAAAGTATTCTTCTTTGTGAACGACTTTTGCATAACCGGTAAACCATAAGAGATAGACAAAATTTTACTACACAAGAAATGTAGATCGCGTTAGAATATACAATTTATGTCATATAAATGTTTTTGTTGAGGGAACCATTTTCGAGATATTGCTTGTCATTCCCTTAAATTTTTCAATACTTGTTTTCTCGAATGGGAATTCGTTATTATTTTTTTGTCTTGGAATATTCAAAGAGTATTAATCTGTCGCAAAGAGAATGGTGCTGCACCTAGCAACCAGCTATTAAGATATATGTTGATGCTTAAATGCTACTGTATTTTTATATTGCCCTTGCAATTACTAAACAAGCAGAACATAGTACGCCTTAAGCGATAGTCAAATATTTTTAGAACTGGTCGCTATGTGTAAAATGTAATTCTCTTTGCATGTGAAAAGATCGTTTCTGCAAATGTTTATCTCTATTAATATGAAATATATGGAGAATAAGAGTTTGTATAAATAGTTTGTACAAGAGTAGAGAAAGTCATGTGAGTGTAATACATCAGATTTTTTTCTAAGTGATCCATTAACACGTCAAAAATATCTTCCTCCAAATACGATACGGTATTCTAGTTCAATCGATAGGCTACTTACTCCATCCTGGTCTCCAGAGTAAATTCTAACCTATATTTGTGCTCTATTTAATTCCATAGTAACATACCACAGGACGTGCTCTCAGACATTTACTTCTGCGTTAATTTAATCTGGGAGTATCTGAAAGGAGCAAAATTCTCCGGAAGTGGTTTACTCTCGTATTCGCCGAGTGTTGACTTGAATAGTAGTTTACTACGAAAGTAGAGCGTACTCCAGGTTGGTGCACAAGTCTTTTAGAAGGGCTCTCTCGTGACTGCATGCACGCGTTAGCTGTTTTACTTTCAGTAGGCATGTCATTTGTTGTAATTCACTGTTCACTCAGAATCACGGAAACCTAGTTACGCTCTGATATACAAAGACGAAATAGTAAATATTCCAGTTGCAGCGATTGCGACGCGCGACATCCCGGTTCGTAAGAAACAAAAGAAGGTCGAGCAGAGATTACGTTAAATCCGTGTGTGCGGGTTGGTGTTTGTGTCAGAGCTATATAGCACTCAACTTGGATATCATTGTTCCCTTTAAACTGCCCTTATCTCGTCGCGTGAGTCGGAACGCTTCCAGACCAACACACCAGACAGCTAAAACCCAGAGTTACCAAAACAATATACCAGCGCATTCTCTTCCTATTGCCTTTCATATGTTATATTCTATATGAAGTGCTTAGAATAAAACCAGTCTTTCTACACTCTAGAGGCATCAAAAAATATTTCCGCCTTTATCTATGGTGCTATTGCAAGTGTTTACTGGTATTAATTTCTATAAATGCTAATAAATATTAGAAGCAAGTATTCGTATGACTTTTTCTATCCACTATCATTTATTTTTATACAGCTATTACAAAATATACTTGCAATAGCATTTTTACTTTCTCTACTACGTATAGTAAGTAGGAGAAGTATTGCATTCCACCCAAAAATTAGATATCGAGATTTCACCGGAAAAACATGTTTTGAGACCCCCTGAATAAAAAACAAATCACTTTTAGAAAAAAGTCCGCGCGCGCGCGTGTGTGCGTGTATGTCTGTGAACAGCATAACTCAAAAACAAAAAGTCGGATAAATACCGAACTTGTTATTTAGGTTCAGTATCTTTCAAAAATCGACACGAAGATTTTCAGAAAAATCCCCTCACCCCTTTACATGGAACATTTTTGTAAAATTTTGAATTTCTGAAAAATGATCAATCGATTTTGATTAAAATATCATATTTAAAATATTTTCATGACAAATAAAATGTATATCTTGAATTTTTTTGGAAATGTATCTAAAAGTCTTCTTCATTCTGATTGAGTTTTGCATAACCGGTAAACAGTAAGACATAGACAAAATTGTTGTACACAAAAAATGCAGAGCTCGTTAAAACACACAATTTATAGCATATAAATTTGGGGGGGGGCGAAGTGAACAATTTCCGATATATTCCTTGTTGTTTGTTTGAATTTTCTCATACGCTTTCTCAAGTGGGAATTCGTTATTCCTTGATTTTTTTTATGTCCTGGACATACAAAGAGAATAGAATGCTCCACATAGCAACCAGCTCTTAAAACATTTGACTATTGCTTAAAGCCTACCAATTCCCCTTGCAACTACAAGAAAATTAGCAATAAGATTAACATCTCAATATCTCTTAACATGAAGTAAAAAGAGAAAAAGCGTTTGTAAAAGTAGTTTGTACAAGAGTAGAGATAGTCATGCGAATGTGGCACAGAATATTTTTTCATCTACATCGTATTAATCGAGATAAACCTTGAAGGAATAGTTTCAATATATGTTTCTTTTACAGGGAGGATAGATGAAACCGAATCGATAGTTTGATTCTTAAATGCGGTCCGCCTGAACCTGGATTTAAAATTCCATAGTGTTTCCATCGCGAGAAACAACTGAATCAAGACAGTAGCTTATAAAAATGACTAAGTATTGAAACAAACCTACAATGTGTGTTAAAATACACACATACACACATATATATATATATATATAATTTGTCATGTAAATATTTTAATATATGGTAGTTTAATTAAAATGGTTACAGCAAGTTTTAAAATACAAAATATCTATGTAAAGGGTAGTTTGGAGTAGGTTAACGTGATATTACCTGTATAAATATAGTGTTAATATATGGGTGTCCTGGAGCTTTTGAGTCAAATGAATACAGGCATGGGCGATTCTAAACCGAGTATTTTGAAATAGGTCAGAAATTCTATTCTTGCGCACAGGCAGTCGTATTTTCCCTTCCTTAAATTCAGCAACGTCCCATCAGAAGCTTCTGGATATTTATGGCTACTTTTGTTTTTATTCCTAGAGGTCCTGAAACGTCTGGAATAGGAAAGAAATGCACTTAGGAACCATTCTTGAAAGACCAATGCTGAAATGTGGGATACAAGTCGAGCAGTGACAGTCAGCGAGTTCAATTCGGCAGCGATGTCACTCGAGCCATTCCCTATCCTACTTTTACGGGAGGGGTACAAGAACCCACAGCAGAAACTATCAGATACCTTGGCCTTACCTTGGACAGAAAGCTCACTCGGAACGTTCATAATACTAGTGCACTGAGTCCCCTCCCCTTAAGAAAAGAATTTTTGTATGTTAATTAAAAGGAATCATATGACAAGACCGTAGAAACAAACAGCAAGGTACAAGTCAGCGCGCGTAGTTACCATACTGAATCTTAATATAGGGTCTTTCAACAAGAGTGCCCTATCTTTGAACTTAAATAAAGCAAGTTCTATAAATGATAAAGGTCTATTTCCTTTTTTATTTTGGAACATAATGTCATTACGTGTGGAAGAGAACATCAGTTAAGTGACCGCCGCGACTTCGTTGGGTTGCGCGTATACGGTTGACCCAATTTTCAATGACAGAAGAACGTAAATTAGGTCCAACTTCACAAATAACACGCGTGATGTTATTCATAAGATCATTTACTGTTTCTGGCTTGTTGACATAAACTGAGATTTAACCTAACCCCACAAGAAGTAATCCAACGGCGTTAAATCACATGACCTCGGGGGCCAGTTAACATCGCCACCACGGTAAATGATGAAACCTCTGAACTTCTCCTTCAAAAGATCGATTGTTTCCAGAGCAGTATGACATGTGGCACCATCTTGCTGGAACCAAATGCGTCTGAGATCCATACCATCCAATCGAGGCCAAAATAGTCCCTTATAAGAGCGCGGTATCTTTCTCCATTGGCAGTTAGAGATTCTCCATCTTCATCTTGGAAAACATATGGACCAATGATTCCACCATACCAAACTCCACACCACACAGTAACCTTTTGGGGATGAAGTGGTCATTCTTGAATCTACATTGGATTGTGGTTGCTCCAATAGCGGCAATTTTGTTTAACACAACCATCCATCCAAAAGTGAGCTTCGTCGCTGAAGTTGATTTTTCGACAAAATTCCGAGCTTCCAACTGCTCCATAGCGTAGTCAGCGAATACACGGCCCAACCTGTGGTCGTTGAGCTTTAGTTCTTGAGTTAACACAATTTTATAAGCGTGAAACTTCAGAATTTGCAAAGTTGTGGTCGGCGAAAATCCCAATTCTTGCGCTCGACGAGCAATTGATTTGTTTCCGTTCTCGCGTACACTCTTACGAACGGCGCCTATGTTTTAGTTGGAGCGCTTACGTCGATTACGTACAGGCGTTCTTTGATCGCTGACAGAACCACTTCTTTCAAATTTATCGATCACACGCCGAATCGTTCTCTCGCAGAACGATTATGTACACCGTAAACTTCACGCAATACACGGAAGGTTTGGCGAACAGATGATACATTTTGATAATATATTTTCACAATTTCTACGCGTTCCATGGCTATTTGTCAATAACAACTGTAACCACATGAAAAGAATGACTGCTGTAACTCAATAACAACGTCAGCTATCACATGTTAAAGATATGACACTTTTGTTGAAAGACCCTTTACATTAATAATATACATGGCGTTTATATTCAATAACTTCAAGTAACGTGAGATGGAACACTTTGGTGAAACTCATGAGGCGCTGAGTTATACGCCAAATGCAACTGGGGTAAATTGGTATCCTATTTATTATGCCCACCATGGTGGTAAGCTATTAACGCTGATTTCAGCTTACGAGTACCATTTCTGCATGTGATAGCGTCGGGTAATACGCTGTCGTGGTTATGTGTGAAACTGCCCACTCAAAACAAAATCTCTTGAACCAATGTGAGGTAAATTGGGTGCCATTATCGGACGCTATGTAACGCGGTGTCACAGACGATGCAAATATATTTGACAGAATCTTTCTAACTACATGAGCAGCATCTTTAGGCATAGACGATAACCACACAAATTTCGAAAAAGCATCTACCACTACAAGGACGTGTTACCTTGCGCTGACCTAGGAAATGGACCAATAAAATCAACAACAAAAAATTTAAGCGGCTTAGATGCGACCTCGGAAGCCAATCCCCCCCTCCCGCGCGTGCATTGATCGGGCTTAGCGATGACACAAATTTTACAAGATCTTACTCTAGAGGCAATCTCTTTGTCCACCCCTTGCCAAATAAACTGTTGACGGATTTTATCAAGTGTCTTGGTAATACCCAAATGACCACCAAATGTCGTCCTCCGTGGTGTAGTGGTTACTATGCTAGCCTGTAGTTACCGAGGTCGCGGATTGAAACCCGGCGGAGGGCGATATATATTTTCCTTTGTAAAAATCCTTAGCATGGTTTCCTTCACAAGGGAAATAAAGCTGGTGGTGCCGTGTAGTATATTTACGGCACGTAAAAGAACGAGACGCCTGATAGAGAGGCCTCTGAGAAAAATTACCGGTCCTTCACGCCCAATATAGAATGGGACGCTAAGGAGCACAACAGTTAAAAAGCGTCCATAAATAAAACTAAATTTAATTTAATTTTTGACCACCAAATTATGATGTATAGCGGTAGTAAAAGATCACCACGTTCGGGCTGTGGAGTAAAGAACTATAACACTTCTTTTTGAAATGGGTCACAGAATCAGCTAGCTATCTAGCCTTCAAAAACAATCGCAAAAGAATTCCATTTGTCTTAGAAGCACTACTTCTAACATATACAATACGAGAACTCTCTAATTTGAAGCACATTCTGCCGTGGGAATAAAAAATTTTAAAAAATTCCATTGCGGATAGAGCACGAGAAACGTCAAACGAATGTAAATTTTTCACCAACTGCTGCAGTGAAGCATAACAGAAAGCGAACCAATTGGGGAAACCGAATCGAACACATGATCATGTGGAGGTGATTGCAAAGGTACAACCACCGGATGATTTTATGCTTCCATAACATTCATGCAAGACAACTTATTCACTAAATGTATAAATTACTACTTTAACGACTTTAGCTGACTAACATTAGCAGCTTCAGGATAACAGACAATTGAATAATCTAAGCGTTGTATATAAAGTTGGATACACATAAAAGCTCCAATTGAGGCAGTGTTTTTAACACTTAAATGATTTCAGACTGATTATATAATATAAATTCAATAACAATCCGCCTTAAAGCAATATGTGTATGTAACAATATATAAAAAGTGTATATTACAGTCATTGTATATGTTTATATTATAGTATACATGTGTAATAATGTTATGTGAATGTATTACGTAATTTAATAATGTAGGAGCTGTGAGAAATAGGTTAAAAGTTGCTAACAATGAGGTAACAATTAGGTAACTTTGAGGTAATAATGAATTAGTAAGTTTAAATGTTACTTGTGATTCTTGTAAGCAATAATGTAATTTTAGTGACAGTTTATAAAATAGCCAATCAAAAACCAGAAAAAGCTTTAGTTAAATGAAGGTATTCTATTGGACTAGGATTAGCCAATCATAAACTTAAATATAGCAAACTTTTACAAATTCAGAAGTCAGTTGGTTGCAGACAGTGTTCCTAACCGGACGCGAGATGCATCCTCGAGAAATTTAATTCGTATTCGTGTGAGACGAAAATAGTTTTACGTGTTAAAAAGTGCAAGTAATTAATAAACAAATCTCACAACTCTCTCTCTATATCAGTGAAGTGTTATTTAAAATCGTGTCAAGCATTAATAAAAGGAGTGAAGTAAAATTATAATCTGTGTAAGCCTACATTCTTCACTCGCACACTCCCTGCCAAGACATTCATGTCTCTAAAAAAATATATATATATATCGGCTGCAGCCGAGGCAAACATAAATATGTAGTATTTAAAGAAACAGTCAAAAATTACAAAATTAATATTTTTTAAACATTTGGGGCTAAGGCCACCGGAAACTTCTTTTTACCATACCTGCGGTTGCATCTACTTCAATTTCGGCTCCCCAACAGTCGAAATACAATAAACACCACCGTAAAATTAACCAACTTCACAATACATTGTTTCTCTGAGGGCAGACCATCACATTTCCATTCTCCCAATCTCTCGCAAATTCAGCTAAATACTCAACACAAAATGAAAGCGAGACCCCAACACACTCATGCTTTTTGGGCAAAGCAACAGTCAGCGTCCTTCAGCAAACGCAACGCCCCAAGCACGGCCTCGGCCTTGGTAATAGTTACCATTTGACCACCACATACAAATAAATCGAATATAAGCTCCTGCGTACGTAATTTGTCAATACGAGTATATGTTCATGGGATAGGTATTACGATACAATGGAATTATACAAACGGTGAATACAAAATTTAAATAACCCCACCACAAAATGGTAGAAAAATAGAAATTGCAAGTAAAACTTCATTAAAAACATTTACTGATTAAAAAAAATCTGATGTGTTACACTCATATGACTTTCTTCACTCTTGTACAAACTATTTTTACAATTCTTACTCTCCATCTACTTCATATTAATCGAGATATCGAGATGTTAATCTTTTGAATTGATAGACTTTAAGCGATAGTCAAGTATTTTAAGAGCTGGTTGCTATGTGGAGCATTCCATTCTCTTTGTATATTCAGGACATAAAGAAAACGAATAAGGAATTTTCATTTGAGAAAAACTATAAGTATTGGAAAATTCAAACAAGTAACAAGGAATATCTCGGAAATTGCTCACTCCAGCAAAACGTATATGACCAATTGTGTCTTTTAAAGAGATCTACACCTTTTTATAGAAAATGTTTGCCTATCTCTTACGGTTTACCAGTTATAAAAAAGCCATTCAGAATGAAGAGAACCTTTGAGGACATTCCAAGAGAATTCAAGTTTGCATTTTATTTATGACGAAAATATCTTAAATATGTAATATTTTAATCAAAATCGTTAGAGCTATTTTTGAGAAAATCAAAAACTTCGAAACATGTTCCAGTAAAGAGTAGTCTGGGGTGGGGGTTTTTCGAAAATCTATGCGTCGCATCTTTGAAGATACTTAACTTAAATACCAAGTTTCGTATTTAATAGATTTTTCGTTTCTGAGTTATGCTGATCACAGACAGACAGACACAGACACACACAGACATTTTTCTAAAAAAAAATTTGGACTCAGGGGGTCTCAAAACATGTATTTCCAGTGAATTCTCGGTATCGAATTTTTGGGTGGAATGAAATACTTCCCCTACTTACTATACGTAGTAGAGAAAGTAAAATATACACTGGATCTATCCAAAAAGCATCCCCTCAGAGGAGAGGATTATCACTAGCCACTCATTAAAGGGGATAATTAACTACTAGAGGTCCGTACATAACAGAAAAGCGGCAAGGTACAATTCTGTGCATGTATTTACCATATTACATTTAGAAATGTGGAATGTATATATTGAAGTGGTATATTTGTTATTAGTTGGTAGTTGGAAGATGCTTCATGTTTATATGCCCCATGTATGGAAGCCAATTTGTCGCAGTCACTTCGTGTTATCTTATTGCTGGGCGCCTGTTATTGTTTTATTATTTTGCATTTTGGGTTCATTGTGCTCCGGCTAGCTATTATTATTATTATTATTATTATTATTATTCAGTCGAGCAAATCTCTTAAACAGGGTGTGTAAATGGAAAGGATTTTGTTACTCAAAGATAACACTGATAAAAGAATTTGTTTTTACACTTTTATTACCGTCACAATTAAGTTCACATATTGATCCGTGGTACACGCCAAACTGAAACTGTTATATTTTCTAATATCACTATAATCACTTATTTACTGCACATTATTAATTCGCGTTTCACATTTATAACAAACTTTAAGACGCGAGAGATTCTGTAGAATTGCGACGTGTACTTTATGTATGCTTCCGTTGAACTACACGACGTGTAACCCGCGAACAATTCTGATGAACTAACTGTGCGACGTATAACGCGTGAATGCTTCTGTTGGACTGACGAAATCTGCCTATGACTTTAGCTTTTTATACTCTCACACCCCGATATGGCTAAAGATTATAACCGAGCTGCTATTGGTTAATAAAACGCGCCAACATTAGCGTCTATTTTTATATCCAATCAAAAATTACGAAAACATATGCTCTAGGGAAAATATTCCCGCTATTTCTAAGAAAAGCGCGCCAATCTGACGTCATTTGTTTGTCTCTTCTAATTAATATTCAACTCACCCCCTCGCACATTGTTATCCACTCCTATTGTCAGTTACAGTGAGGTCGTGTAAACTTATTTCCTAACAATGCATATAATTAACAAACATCCCAAATCAATGTCATACAATAATGTTTATTTACACTACAATCACTCTGGCATTTACATTATTGTGATACAAATTACTGCCACAAAATATATATATATATATACATATATATATATATATAGCATTTGCACAGAAACATCTTGCACAATGCTGATCCAAAAGATCTTGACGTCAATTCATAGTTCGTTTTGAAGGTCACATAAACATCATATTATACCAGGTTAGGAATTTAGGAAGTTGCCTGGATACGAGTAAAGCATTTATACAAGTCTGTCACAATTACAACATTTTACATGATTATAATGCCCCATTTTACCTTTGAAATTTAGCAAATTACAGTTATACAGGACCCCGTATCTAGATATCTCGTAATTCAGAAATGCATTCCCACTTATTGAAATTAAGTGAGCACACATGACAATTGCAAACGGTCAGATTTGCCAATCCTATTACTTGTAATAGCCCAAAAATCCAAAGTACAATATGCAGGACACTTACCAAATACACGATCCCCCATGGCAAAAACGGCCCGATGCACGAGAGAGAGAAACCTGCACTCCCCCTTTCTTGGCTACGGAGTCTAAAGGTTGGTTCACAACCGCCGGAGAACGGTAACCAGAACGGAAAGCAATGCACCATGCAAGATATTGGTTCACAACAGCCCGGTAACGAGAACGGGAATGCATATCGATCACAAAGCGAAAGTAGTTTTGCGCATTGGGATTTCATTTGTTTTTAACTGACCAATGGCATTTTTTCACCTACTTCCTATTTAGCCAAGCCAAGTCAAAATTCGATAGAGTAAACATCTAAATCTATATCCATCACATTTCCGATCCCCCTACTTATGCCAAGCTTTCATTCCTTTATTTAATGGCATACATTAAAATTGTTTATTTTTTTTCATTTTCACCGGTTTTAGCTTTCTTTGTAGCTTTTGCCATTGTTTTTAGGTAATAGCCAGTTTTGAGTTGCATATAAACAAACTACAAATTACCCCTTCACCAGAGGAACCAACGCTGATTACATTTGCGGATGTCGGGATGAGGTTAGGAAGCACATTTACTACTAATTCCTTCCAGTTTCATGTTTCCAGCTTGCGACTATAGAGAGCACTAGCGGCTGTTTCATGTCACGGCCGCCTAAAACAACTTCTAGAGTGAAGTGTCTAATATGCACAATAGTGATCTAATATGCCGTGCCCGGGAACGAGAACGAGAAAGTTAAAAGTTGGGCACCTCTTCTTTCCCGTTCCCGGGGTCCGGGAAAGCTTCCCGTCGATTGTGAACACTCCCATTTGAATACACGTATTTCAACTTTCTCGTTCTGGTTACCGTTCTCGTTGGTTGTGAACCAGCCTTAAGACTCTCACTAATTTCTCCCCCTGCCCCTCTATTAGAAATAGAAAAACGACTACAGCGCCTACCACCGGCACCAATTAAACAGCGCAGTAGCGCCCACGGCATAAACATAAATTAACTGGAACGGTGGCAAATATGAAATATAACTTGCGCCATGAAAATAATCGGCACAAATGATACGCGTGAAATGAAGACATGAATCTTCATAAAGTTCTTAATTAGTCTTGATACATTACTCTTTGCACAAGATTGGGCTTTATTAAAATAGTTACTTGGATTCCATCAAGTACAAACATAATTCGGTGTGCAACAGCATTTGACAATCACTTTCAGAAACATTTACAACCGAGAATCGTACCCAATTTCACTCTTAGCTTTGTAACTTCACATAAGTTGCGCCAAACATAGAACTCTCGGCTACCACGACAATTTCTCTAATACATCACCGATTATTTAATATAATTAAACGAGTACTGCATTGGTAAAACAGTCAGATTCGGCCAGTTACTCTTAAATATCACACTGCCGAGAAATGCCAAAATAAAAGTTAAAACAGATCACTTACCCGAGTTAATTAACCCTCGCGGCCCAGAGCTATCATAGGAGGGGCCTGAACTGTCCTCGGCTATCGCTTAGAAGGCTCCCTCTCTCACAAATTCTCCCTACACCCCTCTGTAGCCAACAGTCAACCCAAGCGATATCATCATGAACCACTTCTACGGTGCACTAGCGCCCCCACGACATAAATATCATCTATTTGGGCGGAAATATAATTGAAAACATAATGAAATCTTGTGCCGAGCAATAAAATCGGAACACTAGCTTAGTACAAAAACTCCATGACAGGAGCCGTCAAGTAAGGCATCTACTATCTGCACAATTTCCACCACCTCTGCACTACAACTGCCTTATTTACACGCCTCATTCGACCTATATGGCAGTACAGTGTCTCTATCTGAGGATCTGCCTCGTCTTCCCAGATCAACCGAATTAGAGAATGCAAAAGAGATATTTCTGCCTGGTTATTGGAGCACCTTGTTGCAATACCACTCTACATGCCGATCTAAGACTTGCGGGGTTCTCCCTATCCTTCGCACCAGTTACAGGAAGTTGCACAGGTCATCCAGCACCACAATCCACTACTCTCTCATATTTACATCCCTCCTGCTCCTCACCCCTGAAGACTCAAAAGATTTGGCACAATGTCTTTCTCTTTAATTAATTAAGATACACTATGTGATCAAAAGTATCAGGACACCGCCACAAACATACGTTTTTCATCTTAGGTGCATTGTGCTGCCACCTACTGCCTGGTACACATTATCCGCGACCTCAGTAGTCATTAGACATCGTGAAACAGCAGAATGGGACTCACGGACTTCGAACCTGGTGAGGTGATTAGGTATCACTTGTGTCAGAAGTCTGTACGCGAGATTTTCACACTCCTAAACATCGCTAGATCCACTGTTTCTGATGTGATAGTGAAGTGGAAACGTGAAGGGACATGTACAGCACAAAAGCGTACTGGCCGACCTAGTCTGTTGACTCACAGAGGCCGCCGGCATTTGAAGAGGGTCGTAAACAGTAGTAGGCAGACATATATCCAGACCATCACACAGAAATTCCAAACTGCATCAGGATCCTCCACTCCAAGTACTATGCCAGTTAGGCGTGAGGTGAGAAACCTTGGATTCCATGGTCGAGCGGCTGCTCATAAGCCACACATCACGCAGGAAAATGCCAAACGACGCCTCGCTTGGTGTAAGGAGCGTCAACATTACACGATTGAACAGTGCCAAAACGTTGTATGGAGTGACGAATCACGGTACACAATGTGGCGATCCGATGGCAGGGTGGGGGTATGGCGAATGCCCGGTGAACGTCATCTGCCAGCGTGTGTAGTGCCAACAGTGAAATTCGGAGGTGGTGAAGTTATGGTGTGGTCGCGTTTCTCATGGACGGGGCTTGCACCCCTTGTTGTTTTGCGTGGCACGATCACAGCGCAGACCTACATTGATATTTTAAGCACCTTCTTGCTTCCCACTGTTGGAGAGCAATTCGGGGATGGCGATTGCATCTTTCAACACGATCGAGCACCTGTTCTCACTCCACGGGCTGTGGCGGAGTGGTTACACAGAATAACATCCCTGTAATGGACTGGCCTGGACAGAGTCCTGACTTGAATCCTATAGAGCACCTTTGGGATGTTTTGGAACGCCGACATAGTGCCAGGTCTCACCGACCTACATCGATACCTCTCCTCAGTTCCGCTCTCCGTGAAGAATGGGCTGCCATTCCCCAAGAAACCTTCCAGCACCTGATTGAAAGCATGCCTGCGAGTGTGAACGCTTCATCAAGGCTAAGGGTGGGCCAACACCATATTGACTTCCAGCATTACCGATAGAGGGCGCCACAAACTTGTACTTCATTTTCAGCCAGATGTCCGGATACTTTTGATAACGTACTGTATGTACATTAGCGTTTACAGATTAAAAATGAAAATCTCTTCTACAGGTGAGCGGAAAGCTTCTTTACACTGTTGTTAAGCCGGTTCTATGAAGCAAATAGGGTAGGAAATACATAACACGAATGCGATAATGGAAAGGTCCATCTTACGGCGCATACGCTGATGGCGACAGCGGAAACAAAACGCAACAATTCCCGCTCAAAATGGCTGCTAAAGCAATATGGCAGATGCAGTGCTTGTGTTGAGCGTCGAATCGCCGGACAAACAATGCAAGATATCCAGAATGATTTTTGTCCATCCTCACTTTTTTGAAGAAATGCAGAATAATCCGTCTCATGATACGGTTTGAGTAGGGATGACAGCGGATCACCTGCTTGGTCCTTATTTCTTCGATAGCTCTGTCAATTAGCATACTTATCTGAAAATGATCAAAGTATGGTCGCTTTAAACATCCGCAAAAGCTTGGAAGAATGGTTTTTACATTCCTGGATTGAGCGTGGAACGGAACAATCTTCGGCTACATTGCCTTGGCCTCCAAGAAGCCCTATCTCACCACACCTGACAATGCACTGTGGGATATTGTGAAAGATGTGCAGAAAAACTGATACACCGATACCCTGCAGCTGAAAGACGCAGTTCGTGCAAGTATCACATTTGACATGCTGTTGCGGTTGTACAATTGCACATGGAGGTGCATTAGGTTAAGTTACGAGCATGGAGGACCCCATAGACATTTTGGATCCATAGCAGATAAGCTGTAGATAACTACACAGTTTCAAAGCCTATGTAAAAGGGACTTTCCTCCCTTTCTGTACATGGTAGGAGAACAGTTAAAAAAATCTGATGTGCTATACTCACATGAGTTTCTCTACAAGCTATTTTGCAAACGCTTATTCTCCATCTACATCATGTTAATCGAGATTAACATATGCAGAAACTATCGTATTGCTAATTTTCTTGTAGGTACAAGGGGAATATGGTAGTCTTTAAGCGATAGTCAAATATTTTAAGCGCTGGTTGCTATGTGGAGTATTTCATTATTTTTGCATGTCCAGGACAAAAAAAAAAAGAATACTGAATTCCTATTTGAGAAAAAGTGTAAGTATTGGAAAATTCAAACAAACAACAAGGAATATCTCTCGGAAAAAGTCCACCCCACAAAAAGGTATCTGGCATAAATTGTGTGCTTTAACAAGCTCTTTATTTTTTGTGTAGCAAAATTTTGTGTATCTCTTATAGTTTACCACTTATGCAAAAGCCATTCAGCAAGAAGAGGACTTTTGGGGACATTCCAGAAAATTCAAGATATACATTTTGTCATGAAAATACCTTAAATATATGTATATATTAATCAAAATATCGTTAGCTATTTTTGAGAAAATCAAAATTTTCGGTAAATGCTCCATGTAAAGGGTAGTTTGGGGTTGCGGGATTTTCTTAAAAATCTTAGTGTTGCATTTTGAAAGATACTGAACCTAAATACCAAGTTTAGCATTTATCCGACTTTTCGTTTATGAGTTATGCTGTTCACAGACCACACACACAGACCTTTTTTCTAAAAATGCTTTTTTGGGATTCAGGGAGCCTCAAAACATGTATTTCGTGTGAAATCTCGGTATAAAAGTTTTGGGTGGAATACAATACTTCCCCTACTTTCTCTACGTAGTAGCTTGAGCGACTAATAGATATGAGGAACGTTCTTATAAGATCTACAACGGAGGGGAAACTTGCGCACTGCGACCTATAAGAGATCTATTGCGGCTTCCACCCTCCAGGAGGCTAAAGGCTGCAGGCAGACAGGCCACAGAGACGTGCGGAAGTCCTAACAGTTCCTGGCCCGACGAACCGTCCCACTGTTGGAGCTGTCTAAAGAGGGCGATGAACGACCCATCAACCAAGCAGCCCTCCAGTGCTCACGGGGAATACTCCTTCCTTTGAGAAGGCATACGCACCATCTGACCGCCACGAAACGTAAAAGCACACCTGAAATATGAAAAGGAAATGGGACAAAACGAAAATGAAGGATAGGAAATGCGGTAGATGAGAAGATAGCCCAGTATTCGCCTACCGACCAGGGGAAACCATAAAAACCCAAGATTAGAGACCTCCCGAATACGAGCCTTACACGTTACGTTCTTCGTTTTAAGATGTTTTATTTTTAAAACCAAAGCAACTTGGAGACCTGTCACACTCTCTCCATATCCCTGGTGTGTGGTGTAAAACTATATGGGCATCCAGGACCACAAACTTCCTGGAAGGGTTTGTTATGAAAATTGATGCGCGTTACTCGTAACTTATTAAACGTTCAAAGTCTCCAAAATCTCGCAACAGGTCCATATTTCCGACTAGTGGTTTTCTATCCCAAGACACGCAGTTTAGTCTGTGTAGTAATTTGACCCTAGAAGTCTGAGACACACTGTATAAATGAATAGAATGCAAATGTGTGGCATTCATTAACAGAACGTGACCTTCTTATTTACGATGAAGTAATGCAGTTAACACCTATGGGCCTGAAGAGCTGGTTGATAAATATTCATCATCTGAGCTGAAAAATATATACTAAGGGAAAACCCCTCACTTCAAAACTAGCGGTCTTCTATTATGCAGATAGCTTCGCACGCCCTTAACCTGTGGTTACTGATTTCGTGACACCAAATGTTGTAATTTCCAAATTAAATTTAGCATACCTCTGAAATGAAGCATTCCGCATGAGATGAATTTGGCATTAAATTAGTTTTTCTTCTTCCTGAATGTTTCTTATTGCTTTCTCTACAGCTCATCTATAATAAGTAGAGAAAGTATTGCATTCCAATATTCAATATCGAGATTTTGCGGGAAATATATGTTTTGACTCTCTGAATAAATGTGCTACATTTACATAACTTTCTCTACCCTCTATCACTAATTAGTGGGTATACAAATTATTCTTAAGAAGGTTTATTTTCTTATCTGCTTCATTTCAATCGAGATAAACCTCCCCAGAAACAGCTGAATACACTTTCAGTGCAATCCCGAAAAACAACTGAAAATCAATGGCACTTTAAAAGACGTATTGAAAAATTCGAACATTTACTAACGGAAACGGCTTACGCCACGAGAGCACTTATTTTAAATAAATTGTGTGTTTTAAAGAGATCTACATTGTTTGTGTGGTACGTTTTCGTCTAACGCTTAAAGTTTGCAAGTTATACCAGATTATACAAAATTCTTTCGGAATGGAGAGGACTCCCCAGACTATTCCAAGAAAATTCAAGACATACATTTTATTTGCTCATGTAAGTATCGTGCATTTATTCAAAATCGTTAGATATTTTTAGGAAATCAACATTTTCGAAAAATGTTCCATGTAAAGAATAGTTGAGTTGTGGAATTCTCTTGAAAATCTTCGTGTTGCATCCTTGGAAGATACTAAACTCAAATACCAGGTTTGGTATTTATCCCACTTTTCAATATTTAGTTATATTGTTCAGACACACACACACACACACACACACACACACACGGGCCTTTTTCTAAAAATGCCTCTTCTGGGTTCAGGGGGGCTCAAAAAGATGTATTTCCGGTGAAATCACTGTATCGAATTCTTGGGTGGAATGCAATACCTTCTCTAGCTACTATGTACGTGGTCGAGACAGTAAAAAGAAAAGATCCTGTGTATGTATGGACAGCGAAACTCAAAAACGTAAAGTCAGTTAAATACCAAACCTGTTGTTTAAGTTCCAGGAATGCGATTTGAAGATTTTAAAACGTATATATTGAAATTTCTATGAACAGACTTAAATCCTTAATGTGATTTAATTTTGAACAACTTGTAAATCCTAAGAGGTAGACAGCAACATACCTACTACACAAAAAATTTAAAACTCGTTAAAACACAGAATCTATATCAACTATATTGTTGTGGCATTAACCATTTCCGAGATATTCGATATTATTGGTTTCAATTGTGCAATGCGTGATACTTATTGAAACTACTAAGTCGCTATGCATTTTTTCCCTGTGCTCATACAAAGACAATGGAACTTAGAAGGCATTAGCGATGAATTTTACTACGAAGTGTATAACAAAGCCATTTCTCCTTATGCAGTGCGACCGTTTTATGGTGAGGCCACGGATCGCCTGTATGCGTGCTCCGTACACTATCAGACGGGAGTTCTTCGTTCCGTAACTCCAACGTTACTTACTCAGGAGTGATAGTAACATGTACTATAATGAATACTAACCTTGTTATAAACGGTGTCCATCCTCGTGAACACATTCCTAGCATCTTCAAATGAAATTTCCATTCACACGTAAAGTTCTTCTTGTGCTATCTTTATAATTTCTGTTTTTATATTGCCCTAAGTTCGTCTATGGTATGGGGATTGTTCCTATAAACAGTTATTACTTTATTTAAAGGTGAGTCGGAATTGTTACACTAACATCACTTAAGTTTACTCACTAACTACTTGTTAGTGTAACAATTCCGACTCACCTTTAAATAAATTCAATACACATCACTGTTTCTAGCTTCTTTTCATTACAATATCAACGTAGTTATTACTTTCTCTACTACGTATAGTAAGTAGGGGAAGTATTATATTCCACCCAAAAATTTGATACCGAGATTTCACCGCAAATACATGTTTTGAGACCCCCTGAATTCAAAAAAAGCATTTTTGGAAACATGTCCGTGTGTACGTCTGTGTGTGTGTGTGTGTGTGTGTGTGTGTGTGTGTGTGTGTATGTATGTATGTATTGTATGTATTTATTTATTCTGCAATTGGGTACTTCCCGGTGGCAGAATTAAACCGTACAAAATTTACATCACCATGACTAGCTTACAATAATAATAATAATAAACAAGACTAACAATACAAAATGATTAATTTTAAATATTAACAAAGCTTTTAAAATCCCTAATTACTGAACCATTTATAATTTACTTAACTATTCACAATTACTTAACTATTCACCATTTACTTCACTATTCACCATTTACTTCACTATTCACAATTTACTTAACTATTCACAATTTACTTAACTATTCTCAATTTACTTAACTATCTTCAAAGTACTTAACAATTTACAAAGTACGTAACTATTTTCGAGGTACTTAACTATTTACAATTGGTCCTTATATTTAGTTACCAGTATTTTCAACCTGGTAGTGTCAACTTTAATAGTATAGTTTGTGAAATGAGTACACTAGTTAATTAACCAACATTTATTCTGCTAATATTATTTCTGAACTGCTTTAAGGTCAGAGGACAGCCCTGAAAGGCTGCTACAGGCAATTCATTCCATTCCTCAATGGTTCTATTAACAAAAGAAAATTTTCCCACGTCGGTTCTGCACTTTCTACCCCTAATTTTAAACAGATGATCGTTTCGACCGTAGTGTGCTGGATTCTCTAACCTTTCTCTAACATCCGCCCAAGCATTTGAACCAGTATAAGCTTTAAATAACGCAACTAATCTATGTTTTTTACGCCTAACTTTTAGCGGTTCCCATTCATTCTCTTCACCTTTTGTAAACCCAAAATCTTTACCTCTCCTTATGAATTTTATAGCCCTTCTCTGCACTTTTTCTAAGGAATCAATCTGATTGACTCTGTATGGGTCCCAACATGCTACTCCATATTCCATAACCGGCCGCACTAAAGATTTGTAGGCTAGTTCCCTGGTCTTTGCGCTCCCCTTTTTCAGTATTCTCATTACGAAATGCAATGCTTTCCACGCTTTCCTAGATGTACTATTTATCTGTTCCCCCATCCAGCATTACTTGACAAGCACACTCCCAAATATTTGCAGCTGTCCACCTGTGGAATTGGTTCCCCGCCCATTTGATAGTTATGTATAATCTTCCCCTTAGTTCTGCTAAAAACAATGGACTTACTTTTCCCAGCATTAATTGTCATTTTGTTTGCTTCGGCAGCAGCAGTGTGTGAGCAGCATAACTCATAAACGAACAGTCGCATAAACACCAAACTTGGTATTTAGGTTTAGTATCTTCCAGAGATGCGACACGAAGGTTTTCAAGAAAATCCCCCCACCCCAGATTACCCTTTACATGGAACATTTTTAGAAAATTTTAATATTCTCAAAAGTGGCGCTAAGATTTTGATTAAAATATCATATGTTTGAGATATTGACAATTTCATGACAAATGAAATGTATATCTTGAATTTTCTGGGAATGTCTCTAAAAGTATTCTTCATTGTGAACGACTTTTGCATAACTGGTAAATCATAAGAGATAGACAACGCTTTATTACACAAAAAATCTGATGTGTTACACTCACATGTCTTTCTCTATTCTTGTACAAACTATTTTTACAAACGCTTATTCTCCATCTACTTCATGTTAATCGAGATAAACATTTACAGACTCTATCTTATTGCTAATTTTCTTGTAGATGTAAGGGGAATATATATTTACAAGGGCAATATAGAAATACAGTAGCCTTTAAGTACATACATATCTCTTAATAGCTGGTTGCTAGGTGCAGCACCATTCCCTATGCCTCAGATTAATACTCTTTGCATATCCAAGTCAAAAAAATGAATAACGAATTCCCATTTGAGAAAGTAAGTATTGAAAAATTTAAGGAAATAACAAGCAATATCTCGAAAATGGTTCACTCAACAAAAAAATGTATATGACATAAATTGTGTATTTTAACGCGATCTACATTTTTGTGTAGTAATATTTTGTCTATCTCTTATGGTTTACCGGTTATGCAAAAGTCGTTCACAATGAAGAACACTTTTGGAGACATTCCCAGAAAATTCAAGATATACATTTTATTTATTATGAAAATATCTTATACGTATGATATTTTAATCAAAATCGTTGGAGCCATTTTTGAGAAAATTAAAATTTTCGAAAAATGTTCCATGTAAAGGGTAATCTGGGGTGGGGGGATTTTCTTGAAAACCTTCGTGTCGCATCTCTGGAAGATACTGAACCTAAATACCAAGTTTGGTGTTTATCCGATTGTTGGTTTTTGAGTTATGCTGTTCACAGACAGACACTCAGACACACACACGGACATGTTTCCAAAAATGCTTTTTTTGGATTCAGGGGGCCTCAAAACATGTATTTTTGGTGAAATCTCGGTATCGAATTTTTGGGTGGAATACAATACTTCCCCTACTTGCTATACGCAGTAGAGAAAGTAAAAATGTATATCGCGTTAAAATACATAATTCATGTCATATACATTTTATTTTGTTGGGTGAGCTATGTTCGAGATATTTCTTGTTATTCCACATAAATTTTCCAATACTTATACTTTTCTCAAATTCGTCATTCACTTTTTTGTGCTGGTAATGCAAAGAGAATGGAATACTCTGCATAGCAACCACCTCTTAAAATATTTGACTATCGCTTAAATCCTACCATATTCCCCTTGCATCTACAAGAAACTTACCAATAAGGTTAACAGCTCGATATCCCGATTAACGTGAAGCATATGGAGAATAAGCGTTTGTACATGAGTAGAGAAAGTCATGTGAGTGTAACACATTAGATTTTTTTTAGGGATCTTCTGAAATAGATGCATAATTTTCGTCAATTTTTTCCTCTATTAGAACATTTCGTTTTCGCTTTAGCTTTAGCGATCCCGTTGTCCTAAAGTTATTAATCATACATCCAACAGTTTATCTACCTGAAAATTTGTCCTGAAGTTGTCCACATGATTCGGTTTTTATATACGTATCGTACATAAAAATTCGTTGTTCAAGCGCAGATTTGTAGGCAGGCATTGCAGTGAAATAATAGCAAGACATTAACACTATTAAGCAAATCACACACAACACAGATGTCTTGAATAAACGTTTACCTTTGATATGCACAACTCTCTTTACAGCACGAGCACAGCAGCGACTGAAACACAGCTGATAAAGATAACCTCGTCATGCTCCGCAAGTTGCGCGTACTGCATATAGCGGTCCGTGGCCTCACCTTAAAACGCCCGCATGTATTTATGCTGATTAATATGAAGTAGATAGAAGAATACCTAAACTTTTGTAAGAAAAGTTTGTAGTAAAGTAGGGAAAGTCACGTGGATGCAACCCATCAGATTTTGCCTTTGGATTTGTTTCCAATCTTGTAGCCTGCATATCTGCGCCCTATAGATACAAAAGTACCACTTTATGTTGCTAAGCACCTTGTACTAATTTGGAGAAGTTAATGATCTGCGGAAGAAGACTCCCGCGGTCCATGGCGTGTGTCACAAGAAGCGAGACTTCTCTCCAGGGAGTTGTGTTTTGTGCTGTCCCCGCTCTATTTATCAGCAGGCTGCTGTTTGGGACGTTTCCTGGATTGTCTTCCGGAAACACTTAACACAGAAATGGCTCTGCAGTTCGCTTTTACTCCTAACCAACCTTGCATTTAGTTAGACGGGCCGTGTCACTAATGTCGCAACTGCGGACGCAGAGGAAATAAATGCTACATTTAAAATATAAATAAGAAATTTGATGGTGCCGAGCTATGTAACTCTAAAGGTATGTTAGGAGTATATATATATATATATAGCTTTTTACTTCTACCATGTACATAGTAGGTTGAGAAAATCCGAAAATTCATATTTTAAGGCCCCTGACTCCAAAAACACATTTTTAGAAAACGATCCATGCATGGGTTTGTGTGTCCGTTGTCTGTGTGTCTATGAACAGCTTAACTCAAAACGAAAAGTCGGATAAATAGCAAACTTGCTAATTAACTTCAGTATCTTCCAAACATGCGACACGAAGGTTTTCAAGAGAATCTCCCAACCCCAAACAACCCTTTTAGGGAGAGTTTTCGAAATTTTTTTATTTCTGAAAAAAATTCTGATGATTTTGATTTAAAATACCATATCCTAAAGATATTTATATGATACATAAAACGAATGTCTTGATTTTTTGGGAAAACCCTGTGAAGTTCTGTTCATTCGGAATGAATTTTAGTAATATTGTATAACTTTTTTGCATAAAATGAATTTATTTATTTTACAAATACACACAGTTATTTTATTATTTTTACAATGAATTCTCTTTCAAACTTAACTTAATTTTTACATATATTTTAACTGCAATATAAACATCTTCATTTTTATTCTGCTCAGTAATCTCTGGGGAGTTGTGGGGGTTATAAGAACAGCGAAACAATTGCCGTTGCCGACTGCAGAAAGAGACGCTTATCCTTTTGCAGATTTTCTCTTACTGAGCAGGATGGCTCAGGCGGTTCTAGAGGTCGTTTGTTCAACTCCCGTGATCGACCTTCCTGACCCATGGGCTTTTTCGGGAGTTTTACGGATCGCCAGGCGAATACTGAATTTGGCAAGGATTCTCACATCCCCCGAATTTCCTGTCCTTCCATTTCATCTCCATTCTGATTTCGCTTCATCTTTCATCCATTGGTCTCTTTCAGGTTTGGAAGTGTCGGCGATGGTGTTTTGGTGCAGTGTGGCAGGGGACAAGGATGTTCTTTGTGAACTCTCTTCGTACCCCGGCTTTCGGCTGCCTGCCGGGGTATCCGAAATCCCTTGAGAGGCGATAGACCCCTCTGTGCGGGGTAGGGTCCCCGCCTGTCCGTTTGCCGGGGAGTTAGTATCTGGAAACTTAAGGACCCTGCCATTCCTGTACCACCACTCCTGGTTCCGGCCGCCCAGTGTCTCCTCTCGCCTCATCCTTTCTCTGGGAATGCCCCTTGTGGATCGCAGATACAATATCTACAATGTGAATCAGTGCCGAGTCCTCTCCGTAATCAATCCAATCCAAGATCTTTTCTTGCTCCTCGAAGTTGACTGCACAGTCCTTCGATGCTGGGAGGCGTTTCAGACAACATATAATTCAGAAGGTCTAGAGCAAGCCACACTTGGGCGAAGCGGTCTGCAGTGTTTCTGTTTCAAGTCTCCAGCCTAGTAGTGTGCGGGCGTAATCGTTTGGGTTTTGCGAAAGTGCAAGGTGGTGTAGTTGCGAAATGACACAGCGCCAGACCGGTCGTGCTGTTGGGCTGGTAACAAAGTGATGACGTAGAGTATCTATCCCACCGCAACTGTTGCATGTTGGTGTCATTACAACACCCTTCATTGGCTAGAGCACAGCTCGCTGCCATCCCGACTCCAACCAGCAGGAATCCATTCACATCTAGCTTTAGCTAATCAAAGCCACCAGAAAACCTTCTCCGCGTGAAGTACGAGGGGCACTATTTATATTTTGAACCTAATAATTAAAACAAAGTAATTTCTGATTGAAAACTGCCTTATTGTTTTTCAAAATATTCTCCTTTTTGATCAATACTCTTTTGCATCCGTTTGAACCATTTGTCAAAGCATTTATTCCAGTCTTCTTGAGACACCTCCAAAACATGGTTTTTGAAGGCATCAACGGCTTCTTCTGCCAACGAAAACCGTTGTCCACGCCATTTATTCTTGATGTTCGGGAACAAACAGAAGTCATTGGGTGCCAAATCAGGACTGTATGGCGGATAACCCATCAATTCGATTTTTTGAGCCTTATACTCTGTTGTTAGACGAGATGTGTGTGCGCTCGCATTATCCTACGGTTCTTGTTCGTTTTCCTTACTTCACCGAAGACTTCCAGCAAACAAATGGTTGTGTACCATTCGGCATTGACCGTTTTACGTTCCTCTAAAGGCACTGTTGCCACATGGTCAGTTTTGCTGAAAAAGCAGGCGACCATTTGCTTCCAAGTGCTTCGAGTGCGAACAACTTTTGTTGGATTTGCTTCATCTTGAAACACCCATACAGTCGACTGTTGTTTACGTTCCGACTCATACGTATAGATCCATGATTCGTCACCTGTTACAATCTTATATGCGTCTTTTGAGGCACCGCCATTTATTTCTTGAGCATTTTTGTACACCAATCGACACGAGCATCTTTTTGAGATTGCGTCAAATTATGTGGGATCGAACGAGAGCAAACCTTTATCACGGCTAAATAATCATGCAATATTTTATATATGCTGGTGGAACTAATGCTTAAGGTTGTAACTAATGGTTCTCTCAATCTCACAATATGTCGCATGAGATCTTTCAATATTAGGTTTTGCACAGCATCAATGTTTTCTGGCACAACAACTGATTTTGGACGACCTTCACGAACTTCATCATTGAGCGAACGGCGGCTACGATTAAATTCGTTATACCAGCGTTTCACAGTGCCAAAGGACGGAGCTTCGTCGCCAAATGTGGAAGTTAGTTGATCGATGCACTCTTGTCTTGATAATCCACATCGAAATTCGTAATAAATCATTGCACCAACATTTTCAAGAGTTAATTTCATGTTTTTGTTGACACACAATTTTCAAGTTAGTGTAAACAAAACAAATGACGCTATATTGACAAAATGTTTGAAGTAGATTATGGTCAAAAATGTCAAACTTCCAAGGGAAACGTCAGATGGTACCTACAACATTCAGGGTTGCCAAGGCTCAAAATGTAAATAGTGCCCCCCGTAAATCAGTGTTAATAGTTGGTTCCGCTTTACTTCTGTGAACATCTTAGGTGCGACGTCACTCTAACAATAAAATGGACATTGACACATTAGTGATGACAACATATGCACCAGTGCTTCAATCCGAAGGGATATTTCTACAATGGATGTAGCGCCATATGGGCATTCGATCCATCACATGAACGAGTGTTTGCAGTATTTGTAGGAGAAAACTGTAGACCACCGATGCCATTCCTTTAGGTTGCTGTGGTAGGGTATCCATATGAATAACATCTACAGTACTTGAGGTATTTTGAAGCTATCTGACCGGTCTAGGAGGGAGTGCGCTGAGGGTGCTGAGAAACTCTTGTCACAGTCACCCTTCACTGTCTAGTGCCTAGTCTCTCAGTTCACTTGTACTTGTTGTTGCCAATTTCACTTTTGGCAGTGAAACATGGAAAATATCCTGTTATCCTCAGCAATCCTTCCTTCGCTGGCTTTCATATTGTTACAAGCGGATATTGGTTGTTTTCTTCTAAGCTTCATGCCTTAGCCTAACCCAGATTTTAAATAAAACATTTCAATAGTAAAGGTTTTGAGATTACCAAGTGTCGTGTGGAACATAATGCTATGTCTTTCTACTTCCATGTTTCAACTTAAATCAAATGGACTATAAAGCAACTATTGCTCTCCTGAAGCCCGAAGGAACAACCCGCACAAGAGCTCCAAGAGAAACCTTGAGGTTCGCTCAAAAAGGATTTCTTGTTCTCCACATCCCGTAGTAGCAAGTATAATGGATTTCATGAGGAGCGCTTTACTCTTAGGGCCCGCTGAAATTAGACCTAATCCTCCTTCGTTACACTTACACCACAATTGAGCTTCAGCAACCCAAATGGTTGTCCTCTCCATAAATAATATCCCAAGCCTTTGAGCACGAGAGACGTGTTTTTCAGGCATGGGTGCCACCTGCGCTCTGTACCACAATTTTGCCAGCACAAACTGATTGATGTGCGACACTTTCTGTAAAAGATTCAGATTCCGACCAAGATGTTCTGTGGTACTCAGCCGATCGTGATGTCATTCAAAGAGTATGCAATTTCCAAGCCAGCATATAAGGACAAAACTGGTAAGACGGAAAACTTACTAAAAAAATATACATCTCTTTAAAACCACAGTTTATTTCAAATAACTTTTTGTGGCACTAGCCATTTCCGAGATATCCGTTATTAATGGTTTGCATTTGTCAATACTTTGTCATTCTTTTAAAGTCAACATTAGTTTTTTCTCCCGATTGCATGGAAAGAATATGGAATTTTAAGGCTAGCGTATAGCGTTCAGTTCTTAAACATTTGACTATCGCTGTTCCCTTTGTATCCTAACGAAATGTGTAGTGCAACTATTTCTGCAAACGTTTATTTTGGTTAAAATGAAGTAGAAAGAAAATATGATATGATACAT
The DNA here is from genome assembly GCA_030765065.1 of Deroplatys truncata. Lineage (NCBI taxonomy): Eukaryota > Metazoa > Arthropoda > Insecta > Mantodea > Mantidae > Deroplatys > Deroplatys truncata. The sequence goes on along the minus strand of CM060984.1, from coordinate 64,186,735 downwards.
TAACATGACTTTTTCTAACTTCTATCGTTTATAGTGGGTATACAAATTATTCTTACACAAGCTTGTGTTTATATCTACTACATACTACAAGAGAATGACAAGGAAATGGACAACTCGAAACGGCTTATGCTTTGTACAGTACGTTTTTGTCTGTCGCTTAACGTTTACCACTTCTACAAGATTGAACAAAACGTCTTCCAAATGAAGTAAACTTTACATGCTATTCCCAGAAAATTTAAGATATACATTCTATTTGTGATGCAAATATTTTTAGTATATGGCATTTTAACCAAAATCCTTAGAGCCACCTTTTAGAAAATCAAAATTTTCGAAAAGTCTTCCATGTAAAGGGGGAATTTCCTTGAAAATCTTCATGTCTCATCTTTGGAAGGTACTAAACATAAATACCAAGTTTGGTGTTGATCTGACTTTTCATTTTTGAGTTATGCTGTTCACCGACACACACACTCACACGAACCTTTTACTAAAAACGTTTTTTTATTAAGGGGCCTTCAAACATGTATTTCCGGTGAAACCTCGATATTCCTTACTCTACGTAGTAGAGAAAGTAATAAGCTTTCGTAAGAATAATTTGTATACCCACTAATAAACGATGGAGGGTAGAGAAGGTCATGTGAATGTATAACTTCAGATTTTGATATATTGAAAACTAGATATTTGGCTCTATTGCACAAAGCTGTCCCTCTCGGATACACATTTGACTACTTTGGTTCTGATAAAGCAAAGCGACAAAATAGTATGTTGTACTGCTGCCTTCACCTTCCTTACGCACCCGACTTTCTAGAACCTCTTGGATAGACACTTTCCCACTTGTCTACCTACAGCATGCTCAGAATGCTGATGCGCATGCTCACTTTGCTCCACTCCTCATGCTTGATACTGGTCAGGGTAGAGCATGGTATGATCATCTCCGCGCGATGATCATACCGCCCATTGACACAACGTTCTTTCATCTGAATGTGTGAACCTTAGGGGTAATTTCAATGTTTCCAAGGGTTTTAATTTCTCAAAAGTAATTAAGTCCAGTATATTCCTTGCAATTAACGCTCGCATTCCTTGTTTAAGCGCATTGAATTTTTAGGTAGATATCTTACATAAACAATTGTGATTAGAAGTTTCAATTATAGAATGTTTCATAAAGATGAGCTGTATTATTTTTGTAGTACTTTATCCCAGATCCATAACTGTTAAGGGCTTTCGCTTCTGAAATTTCTTATCCTTCCCATTTATTAAATATGTACAGGTTATTCAAAAAGAAGGAACAGATTTTAAATACTCTTTTTTAATGAACGACAATAGATAGCAACCCATACGGCACATCATTGAATAGAGGAAAGTTCAAAGTTTTAAGCCCCACCTATTAGTTCCATTCAGTGCCTACAGTGGCACTACTGTGTTTGTGTATCAGAAAATGGCGACGCCACAGGTAAAGACATTTTGTATGCTGCAATATGCAAAGAGTGAATCCATTGTTTGATTGCAGCGTGCATTTCGTTGTAAGTTCAACATCGAACCGCCTCATGTATAAAAATTTACAATTGATACAACAAATTCGTAGAAGATGGTTGCGTATGCAAACGGAAAAGCACTGGTCGTTGTCGCATAACAAATGGTGCTCATTTTGAACACATAAAATAAAATTTTGAACTTTGCAATATTCAGTGATGTATCGCACGTGTGTCCATCTATTGTCGTTCATCAGAAATACATATTTAAAGTCCGTTCCATCTTTTTGAATAACCATGTATATACGAGGGCTGTAAATAAAGTAGTGGCAACATTGATAGAACACAATATTTATTGAACTCACAAGTACAATTGCATTATATTCCTCCAATGTAGTCACCCGCAAAGTCCCTGACCTTTAGCCAAATGTAGGGCAGCCGTTGGGGACCGTTGGCAAGGCGATCTCTGTTGATGACTGCGACGGAGCGCCCTACTGCGCGGACTACAGATGCCACGTCAAGAAATCGGCGGCCTCGGAGGGGTTCCTTCAACTTCGGAAACAGGTCGAAGTCACAAGGACTCATGTCTGGTGAGTACGGAGAATGTTCCAAAACCTCCCAATGCCACCGTTGCAATAAGAGCTGGACATTGTTTGCGACATGACAACGTGCGTTGACATGCAACACTATGGGGTGATCGTCTCGCAATAAACGTGGACGTTTGCGCCGCATAGCCGAACGAAGATGTCGCTTCAGAAATCGGCAATAGTAGTCACTGTTGACGGTTTGTCCCTCAGGCACAGCATGAGTAAGAATAACCCCCTCGTAGTCATAGGCCAAAATCAGCATCAGCTTCACCCGACTGGGTTCCTGTCGAACTTTCTGTGGACGTGGTGAACCTGGGTGACGCCATTCATTCGACTGACGCTTCAATCCGGCTCATAGGCTCGTGCCCAGTCTCATCAATGGTGACAATACGCTGCAGAAATGCGTCTCCTTCGTTGCGGTATCTGTCCAGGTGGATGCCAGCCAGTGCATACCGGTGCCATTTCTGTACCTCAGTGAGTCGATGTGGAACCCAACGGGACGCAATTTTCCTCAGGTGTAGACATTTCGTCAGAATATGCCGCACAGTTTGATGACTGAGACCAACCTCTACGGATAACTCCCGGACAGTCCATCGATGGTACATGGCAACGAGACCACTCACGATGTCAATCTAATCTTGCGGAATGGACGGCCGACCTGTGCGGTGCAAATCCGCAGTCTCAGTCCGACCTGCAAGAAACGCCTTGACCCATCGTGCAACCGTCCTGTACGGCAATGCATTCCCGCCACAGGCTTCACGTATTCCTCGATAACATGCTGATGCATTTTTGCCACGGGCAACCTCGATTTTAATCCACGAACGCTGATCGCCTTTGGTAAACATGCTTTAGAGCGGTGCACTTGGCACTGTTTACTTCAACGCTACACAGCAACAACACACTCTCAACTGGCAGCCCGACCAATGCACACCACACATCGACACTAGTCACCTGATTGCTCCCATATCCTATTGGCTCATACCCGCTCTCCTGTGAATGTGGGGACCATGTTGCCACTACTTTCTTTACAGCTCTCGTACAAGGGAAATAGATAAGCCGCATCATATTCCACCCTGTCATAATCTGATAATAAATAGATATATCACAGGCAAACAGCCGTGCTAGGTTGCGTCTTCATCTTTGCACGGGGTGACTCTAAAAGATGGACACATTTCAGTTGGCTATATTTCCTGAACTATATGCTGTACTTTAATTCTGTAAATTATATTTGATTATACATACATGGAGGTTTACAGGTGTTCAATATGCCCCCTCCGGATGCACGAATAATATCTAGACGGTAGCTGAATTCATCCCACACTCGATGACGGTTGTCTTGCGTCACTGAGTTCACCGTAGCTGTGATGTGGTTTCTTAGGTCATTCAAAGGTCCAGTATATTCTGGGAAAAGGTGGTAGGCAAACTGCATGTTTCACGAACCCCCACAAAAATAAATTGCAGGGTGTGAGATCAGGAGACCTAGGTGACCAGAACAAAATTGCACACGCTTTACCTTATCGTTTGCGCGAAAAGCCTGTACCAGTTGTAGATGGTAGTTTGTACACTAACCGCCGCCTCAATAAACGCCATACAGTTGTTTGGGGTAGTGTAAGTTCCTTACTCGCTCTACGAGCTGATTTCATTGGGCTACGTGCAAAGCACGCTTGAATGCGTTCCACGTTCTCCTCCGATACATGCGGTCGACCTGGGCTATCACCTTTACACCGAGAGCCTGTTTCGTCAAATTGTTTATTCCAGCGATAAATTATCTTCCTCTTGGAGATCCAACGTTAAACTTCCGCCGAAATGCACGCTGCACCGCAGTCACACACTCGCTGTTACTGAACTCACGAGTGCAGAAAATCTTGTGTTGCATAGTAGCCAATTCGCGTACAACTGATGCGGTACGTATGCGGGACAGCTAACGCTACAGCGCGGTGCTGGAGCACTCTAGTGATATCAATTTTATAACATCCACCTTCAAATATACTTGGCAGCATTCAAGTGCAATGTATAGTGCAGGAAATATAGGAGATTGAAAGTGCGTCAACCTGTACTATGAATACCCTAAAGCTAAATGCTGGTCTCAATGTCGTTTCTTACTTGCAATATAAGCATATATTACACACAATTCATTCTGACTTCCATGTGTGATAGTGAGAGCTGATAACGATGTCCATGTAAAGGGTCTTTCAACAAGAGTGTCCTATCTTTAACATGTGATAGTTGACGTTGTTATTGAGTTACAGCAGTCATTTTTTTCATGTGGTTACAATTCTTATTGACAAACAGCCATGGAACGTTACAGCATTCAGCAATGCGTAAAAAGTGTGAAAATTTATTATCAAAATGGATCATCTGTTCGACACACCTTCCGTGCATTACGTGAAGTTTACGGTGTGCATAATCGTCCCTGCGAGAGAACGATTCGGCGTTTGATCGATAAATTTGAAAGACGTGGTTCTGTCAGCGATCAAAGAACGCCTGTACGTAATCGACGTAAGCGCTCCAATGAAAACATAGGCGCCGTTCGTGAGAGTGTACGCGAGAACGGAAACAAATCAATTACTCGTCGAGCGCAAGAATTGGGGCTTTTGCCGACCACAACTTGGCGAATTCTGCATTTGGAATTGAAGTTTCACGCTTACAAAATGTTATTAGCTCAAGAACTAAAGCCCAACGACCATAGGTTGCGCCGTGTATTCGCTGACTGCGCTATGGAGCAATTGAAAGCCGACCCGGATTTTTGTCGAAAAATCATCTTCAGTTACGAAGCTCACTTTTGGATGGATGGTTGTGTTAACAAACAAAATTGCCGCTATTGAAGCAATCACAATCCAATGCAGATTCAAGAACGACCACTTCATCCCCAAAAGGTTACTGTGTGGTGTGGATTTTGGTATGGTGGAATCATTGGTCCATACTTTTTCCAAGATGAAGATGGAAAAGCTCTAACTGCCAATGGAGAAAGATACCGGGCTCTTATAAGGGACTATTTTTTGCCTCATTCGGATGGTATGGATCTCAGAAACATCTGGTTCCAGCAAGATGGTGCCACGTGTCATACTGCTCTCGAAGCAACCTATCTTTTGAAGGAGATGATCAGAGGTTTCATCATTTCCCGTGGTGGTGATGTTAACTGACCCCCGAGGTCATGTGATTTAACGCCGTTGGATTACTTTTTGTGGGGTTATGTTAAATCTCGAGTTTATGTCACAAGCCAGAAACATTAAATGATCTTATGAATAACATCACGCGTGTTATTCGTGAAGTTGGACCTAATTTACGTTCTTCTGTCATTGAAAATTGGGTCAACCGTATACGCGCAACCCAACGAAGTCGCGGCGGTCACTTAACTGATGTTCTCTTCCACACGTAATGCCATTAATTATGTTCCGAAATAAAACAATAAATAAACCTTGATCATTTATAGAACGTGTTTTATTTAAGTTCAAAAACCCTACATGTACAACTTGCAATGCTTAAACATTATAGTGAAATAAACTTTCGTAATAGAACAAAAGAAGATTTATTTTCAATGCTCTCACCTTTTCAGAGCACTTACTCTGCAGCTGTCTCGCTACTTAAGAGGATACATGAATGTTGACACTAGAATTCATGCGTGGATACTAAACACGCACAGAATCTTTTGTTGTGCTGGTCAGTGCAAATGGGAAGGAACCGTACCTTCACTCGTTGAGTAGTCCAGTTCCCGTTTAAATACTGTAGGGTAAAGAACAGGAAATGCACATTTACGTCATAACACTTTTAGCCATAAACATTATATCTAAGAGATATAATTTACGTTCTGTTGAACAGTTTGACAAAGCTTAACTATAAACCTATGATGATACTATTATTTATCGTTTTACCCTCGTGGAATCATTGCTTCTATTATGCTTTTCCCTGGGTCTTTCCTTAAACTGCAGAGGTGAATACTATCTGGAAGGTGTATGCTGAGATCTGGGTTAATATAATAATAATAATAATAATAATAATAATAATACTGCTTAAAGGATGCACACAAATGTTACAATAAAACTGTACAACTCCGATGTGTTACATTCACGTACTTAGGGTAGGACTAGGCACGCAGGGGGAATTAGCACCTTGACCTACGCAATCTTTTGTGCCTAGGCCCTTGAGGGGGCGTCTCCAGGAGGGAGGGATGAGATGAGAGTAGACAGAGGGCGGCCGGACTAGGAGGTGCGACAGGCAGAGGGCAGGGTCCCTACCATTTACAGATTTGAGCTCCCCGGGTACTGGCTGGTGCAGCCGGCCCCCGTCCCCCTTTAGGGTGACACATCCTCGGAGGGTCCAGATCATTTGCAGTCTGGAGGACGAAGGTTTCCTTAAAGCATCCCTTTACCCTGCCATGCACACGCCGAGACCTCCCGCCGACACTTGCAACCCTGAAAGACCAAGCAGTTGAAGTGTGAAGTAAAATGAGAATAGAGATGAAAAAGAGGGACAGGAAATTCGGGTGTAACGATCCTTCCCAGCATGTGCATGCGACCAGCGAAACCCCCCCCCAAAAAAAAACCATGGGCCAGGAAGGCCGGTCACGGGAATCGAACCCACGCCAGCCCGATTGCGGGTCATAGACGTAACCGCCTGAGCCATCCCGCATGCTTCATTCACATACTTTCTCTACCCTCTATCGTTTATTTTTGAGTATACAAATTATTCTTACGAAACCCTTTTTTTATATCTACTTCATTTTAACCGAGATTAACCTTTACAGAAATAGCTACACTACACATTTCGTTATAGATACAAAGGGCACACTGATAATCAAATGTTTAAGAACTGGACGCTATACGCTGGCCTTAAAATTCCATACTGTTTCGATGGAATCGCGAGAAACAACTGAATGTTGACAGGACTTTAAGAGAATGACAAAAGTATTGAACAATGCGAACTATTATTTGTTTATGTGTATGTATGTGTGTGTGAGGGGGAGAGAGAGGAAGAGGGGATAAAAGTATAATTAGAAAATGAGAAGTCAAATAAGTTCAAATGTTCATACTTCAGTCAAACTCTGTTCACGCATATTTTCAAGAAAATACGCCCACTACATACTACCTCTCATTAAAAAAATTGCTACTTTTTAATTTTCAAAAGGCTCAACCACATGTTTATTAGTCCCTAGCACAGTCAATAGAGCACCTACTTGCTGTGCGAGGGTCCTGATTTCGATCCCTGACTGAGCTCCGGAAAAGTTTGTTTAAGTATACCCAGAGCGTGATGTGTGAATGTGCTGTGTGCTAAGATTATTTAATAACCAATACTGCCGCTAGGCAAACACTTGAGCACAGGTTCCAAGTCATACGAATTATTATGAGAAGTTGAAACTACTATATGGCACCAGTAGATACAGTAGCCAAATAAAAAAATCTGATATGTTACACTCACATGATTTCCTCTACTCTTGTAGAAACTATTTTTACAAACGCTTATTCTCCACCTACTTCATGTTAATCGAGATAAACATTTGCAGACTCTATCTTATTGCTAATTTTCTTGTAGATGTAAGGGGAATATATATTTACAAGGGCAGTATAGAAATACAGTAGCCTTTATGCACATACATATCTCTTAATAGTTGGTTGCTAGGTGCAGCACCATTCCCTTTGCCACAGATTAATACTCTTTGCATATCCAAGACAAAAAAATGAACAACGAATTCCCATTTGAGAAAATAAGTATTGAAAAATTTAAGGGAATAACAAGCAATATCTCGAAAATGGTTAACACAACAAAAAAAAGTATATGACATAAATTGTGTATTTTAACGCGATCTACATTTTTTGTGCGGTAAAACTTTGTCTATCTCTTATGGTTTACCAGTTATGCAAAAGTCGTTCACAATGAAGAATACTTTTGGAGACATCCCCAGAAAATTCAAGATACACATTTTATTTGTCATGAAAATATCTTAAACATATGATACTTTAATCAAAATCGTTAGAGCCATTTTTGAGAAAATTAAAATTTTCGAAAAATGTTCCATGTAAAGGGTAATCTGGGGTGGGGGTATTTTCTTGAAAACCTTCGTGTCGCATCTCTGGAAGTTACTGAACCTAAATACCAAGTTTGGTGTTTATTAGACTGTTCGTTTCTGAATTATGCTGTTCATAACACACACACACACACAAACACACACATACACACAGACACACACACACACGGACATGTTTCCAAAAATGCTTCCCCTACTTACATACGCAGTAGAGAATGTAAAAATTAAGATATTTTATGACTAGTAACATTTATATATTTTTTGTTAGTAGCACTCTCATTCAGAGTGAATTTTATATAACAGGTTAACAACACGAAACATGTAGGGTTCATTAAAATGTACAGTTTACCTCAAATAACCTTCTGCAGTAATATATGTTATTGCTACATCTGTTGTTACATCTTTTAAGTTTTCTCAGGCTGAACTGTCATGCAACCTCTATAGGACAGCTTAGGCGATTCATTTTCCTCGCGTGGGTCCATTTAATAAAAACACCCTATTATACGAAATGCGAACTGTCGTGCTTAGTTTTCCTTACCTTGTATATAACTAAGTCCTTGTTTAATTTGAGATGATCTCTTTTCAAAAATGTATCGTGAGTAACCTAACCTACTTTTTTTACTTTTTCTACCACATACATCCTGGTTAGAGAAGGTATTGCATTCCACCCAAAAGTTCGATACCGAGATTTCACTTGAAATACATGTTTTTGTGCCCTCTGAATGCAAACAAATTAGTCTTTAAGTTCAGTATCTTCGGAAGATGATACACGAAGATTTTCAAGAAAATCTCTCACTCAAACTACCCTTTAAAGGAAAAATTTTCGAAAGTTTTAATTTTCTAAAAGAAGACTAACGATTTTGATTAAGTACCATATATGAAAGTTATTTACATGACAAATAAAATATATATCTTGAGTTTTCTGGGTATAGATTGTGAAGTCCTCTTTATTCAGACGGAATTTTGTATAATCTTGTGTAACTGGTAAACGTTAAGCAATAGACGAAAACGCACTACACAAAAAATTTAGATCCCTTTAAAACACAAACTTATTTCAAATACCTTTTTTTGTGGCATCAACCATTTCCAAAATATCCGTTATTAATGGTTTGAATTGTTGAAATTTTTGTCATTCTTTTAAGATCCTGTCGATTTTCGAGTATAGCAAAACATTCTAAAGCATTTGACTATGGCTATATCTTTGTATCTATAACGAAATGTGCAATGAAACTATTTATGCGACAGGTTTATCTCAATTAAAATAAGTAGTTAGGAAAATAAGCTTTCGTAAGAATAATGTATATACTCACTAATAAGCGATAGAGGGTAGAGAAAGAACAAATATTAACACAGAGGAATACATACTGTACGATATATTTATATACCATAAGCAGGCATAGCAACTTCTAAGCATTTAAGCCAAGACAAAAGGAAATAAGGTTGATCTGTCCCCCATACTTCGTATCGTCTTTTGACGTTTGGAGATAGCAAACCTGGGTGTCACGGAACCTTGGCCTGCGTTGTTTGTTTTCTTTGTAGTGATAATGGTTTGAGAATAGATAACTTGAAGTAAAATGCTTAAGGATTCCTATGTCTCATCATATACAGAACCGGGAAAAAGAATGTGCAGAAAATTGTAGAGTGGGAAGGCTGAAACCAAAATAGCATTTTGAGCATAGCGGTCACTGAAGCTTTTTAACTGTGCAACGCGCATCGACATTAAATCCTTCTTGTTACTCTGTATTCGCTCTTAGGTTGATCCGCGTCAAAACAAACCCCAGGTGACCAGTGAACCGCTGTAATGTATCCTTCCGCCATTCGCACTAGAAATACTGTCACACTTTCAACTATGTGACGAGTACAAGCGGCACGTAGTGCAAAAAAGAACAGAGTCCTTATATCGACAACTGAAACGGTGACCAGCATATTCTGTTAAGGGTTAAAGGTTATAAGATTGATAGTTGTAACAAAATAAACGTTTGCACATATAATAATAGTTAATTCTAAAATAAATGAGCGAAAAATAAAGTAACAGGTATACGATAACCTAATTTATTCGCTCTCTGGAAGTGGCACTTTATTAACTGTTGGCGGCTCATTTTAAAAAAAGAACTTGTGCACTGTTACGTGAATTGTATTCTCCTTAAAATCACTACATTCTTGCATCACGTATTTCATATGCTTTTTTTCCGGGTGTAACCACTTTTCTCGTTTCAGATTTTTCTCACAAGCACTGTTTATACTTGTACTCGAAACACCTGAACTTAGAAGTTAATAAAGTGTTGGACATTTCTCACATAACTTATAATAAAGATTCAACACTATTGTTTTTTCACCACTAGTAAATGGTTTGCGCGGCTAATGCTTTCGTAAATTGGCGAAAACAGGCGCAAATTCACCCTCCTCCTTGATACTAAACACAACCGCTGGTTTCTGGCTGTAAACAATATTCTGCGCCTACCCCGATGCCAGGTGACTCATACGAATAGCATCATGGGACTTGTAGCTATGTTTTACGGTATAAATCAGCGTTAAATAAAACCTTAGGTATTTGTGTAGAATATTAAGGATAAATTCATTCTAAAATTCAGAGTATTAACACGGGACTACTTTCCTGCGCGCATTGCTACCGTGTTGCAACACGGTGCACTGACCACGTGCGTTTGTTTTACCGCGGATCAACCCAAGAGTGAATACAGAGTAGTCGTGTGAGTTACATGTCGTTTTGACTGATAGATGAAGAGGTTTCATAAACTCAGATTTCAGTTGTGTTCATGCAGCGCTCCTGTTGTTATATTACATCTGCGACCCCATGTTCCTATCCTCAAAATGCTTAGTTTGGCACTGGCTTTCTACTCTACAATTTTTACAGATTGGCTTCCGCACCTAATACAATATCGACGCAGAAAAAAATTCTCCCTGCCTCTCGGCAAATGAAGCGCGCTTCGTCACTTACGAATCCAGTACAGTACAATATTTCACCAGACGTCTCTATGAGCCAAAACAGACGTACCACCCTAGAGGGGTCAGAGTAGCTAACACTGGTTATAACTAGTTTTCATGTCTGGGTCACCTCTTTGCCGGAATTAAACTTGTATACACCGAAAAGGATGACGTAATGGGGATACCAAATGAGTATAATAGGATTCAGAATTAAGCTCGTTATGCTCTTGCAGTCACAAGACATATGGCAGTGTATTGATAATAAGTACGACGTCATGTAACTTGTTTTTTGAGCCCTTACAGTGAAGATATAGAACATGTGTCCCAATTTGTCTCTGCTTTGTATACGTCCAGTAATTAACTCAATTATTAGATTTATAACAGATAGGTATTTCATGCCAAAAACGTCAAATGGAATTTTCGATCCAAGTAACAATACTAATGCAAATGTATTTGAAAATGCAGATAATACGACATATCATGTTACTCGTTAGAAAAGTCTCATTGTGAGACGGTTTACATCTGAGGTAGGCAAAAGCCAGTTTTGCGCCGACAACACAACACAACGCAACCCTCACAAGAAACACGGAAGTAAGGCATTGCTGTGACGGAAGGGGGAATTACGGTTATAGAGCTCCTGCAGTGACTGTTGATAGCAGTTTAGTTCACTATTATATTGTGTTTAAGTTGACTTTCTACATTTTTGAAGGGTTTTCCACCTTCCTTGTAATTATTCTTAGAGATACATTAATATTTTTGAAATTGGGAAGTTCCTGAGGTCACATGATCTCCACAGTTTTTATCAGACATGGTTTCAGAACTTCACCGTCTTGAAAAGGTTTTAGGGACTGAAAGATCTCCCAGGTAAGATTAACTAGCATATTTACTTTTGTATTTACAGCTATCAATTTTCAGGAGTTTCTGAACAATGTACTTTATAATACAGTTCTGCAATAATTTCGTACTTCAATTCCTAAAACAAATAATAATAATAATAATAATAATAATAATAATAATAATAATAATAACAACAATTAAACATTTCACATTCTCTCCTACACAGCAAAAGAACATATCCTCCCATTCTACACTGAATTTTCCGTTTCCCGGAAAACGATGGTTTATTAGATAATGTCATTACGAATTCCACCACTGAATTGTTTACTCCAACCACCCTCTCGTCTCTAGTAGCAACACTGACCCAAGCTATGTGCGCTTTCAGTCGCGTTACGTTGTGACTATACTCTGCGTCGCGACACAAGCTTTGTCCACCTCTGTTTAGGGATGGGCAGCGAGACGCGTGAAGTCAGGACTGCAGCTAAAACCGGTTTGCTATTGACCGAGGGATGGGAACCGAGTTCGGACGGCAGTCGTTTTCGTTCGCTAATGGCAACAAAGGCACGCGCTGGAATATTCCGGTGCCTCGCTCTTATAGTGCAAAAGTAGCATAACTACTTGACTGGATTCCCATCCCTACCTCTTGTTTACATGATACCCTCTCTTGTCGGCCAAACATTGGAGCTGCCCGCGAAAGAGACAGAGTTTAGCAATGTAAACCATATTAAACTCGTACATCTTGTTTCGGAATCTACTTTACATTAGATGATAGGGCGTTATTATGGTGGTAATAGAGCAATTGTTAATGGAAACGGGTCGTTTCCTCTACCACAAATCTCACTAGAGACGTCTTCAAAGGGAAGGTCAACACTCCCCCCCCCACTCACCATGTGATTTTAATTCTGGACCCAGTATTACAGTTTTTACGTCTCTTGCAGCTAAATTTGTTTGAGTTAAGTCGTCAATATATTTTGACTATCTCTACCAATTAATAGGTACAGAAGGCATTGCATTCCATTTAAAAATTTGAAACCGAGATTTTACTGAAAATACACGTTTTGATGCCTCCTAAATGAAAAAAAAGAAATTCCGTGTAGATATGCGTGTGAACTACATAATTTGAAAACGAAAAGTTGAATAAATGCTAAACTTGGTATTTAAGTTCAGTACCTTCCAAACATGCGACAAGAAGATTTAAAAGAGAATCCCCCAACCCAAACTACCCTTTACATGGAACATTCTTCGAAATGTTTTATTTGCTCCAAAATGGCTATAAGGATTTTGATTAAAGTACCACATATTAAAGATATTTATATGAAAAACAGTTTATATATTTGTTTTTCTGGGAATAGCCTGTGAAGCCCTCTTCATTTCAAAGGAGTTTTTATAACCTTGTATAAGTGGTAAAGGTTAAGTGTTAGACGAAAACGTACTAAGCAAAACTATAAATCTCTTTAAAACACACAGTTTATTTCAAATAGATTTTTTTCTGGCATCAGGCATTTCATTGTTCAATAGTTAGCCATTCTTCTAAAGTCCTATCGATTTTTAGTTGTTTCTCATGATTTCATGGAAACAGCATGGAATTTTAAGGCCACCGTATAACGTCCAGTTCTTAAACATTTGACTATCACTGTTCCCTTTGTATCTATAACGAAAAGTGTAATGTAGCTATTTCTTCACAGGTTTATGTGGGTTAAAATGAAGTAGATAGGAAAATAACCTTCGTAAATATATTTTGTATACCCACTAATAAACGATAGAGTGTAGAGAAAGTCACGTGAATGTGAAACAGAATCTTTTCTTCCTGAGACTGTCATGGAGGTGACCTTTCAATGCATCCGTTCTCAAAATGAAGAATCCCATGATGTCGGACACTAAATAAAAACTTACACTGAGAAAGACTTTTTTACTTTCTCTACTACGTATAGTAAGTAGGAGAAGTATTGTATTCCAACCAAAAATTCGATACCGAGATTTCACCGGAAATATATGTTTTGAGACCTCCTGAATCCAAATAGAGCATTTTTGGAAACATGTCCGTGTGTATGTCTGTGTGTGTGTGTGTGTGTGTGTGTGTGTGTGTGTGTGTGTGTGTGTGTGTGTCTGTCTGTCTGTCTGTGAACAGCATAACTCAGAAACGAACAGTCGGATAAACACCAAACTTGGTATTTAGGTTCAGTATCTTCCAGAGATGCGACACGAAGGTTTTCAAGAAAATCCCCCCACCCCAGATTACCTTTTACATAGAACATTTTTCGAAAATCGTAATTTTCTCAAAATGGCTATAACGATTTTGATTAAAATATCATAGGTTTAAGATATTTTCATGACAAATTAAATGTATATCTTGAATTTTCTGGGAATGTCTCCAAAAGTATTCTTCATTGTGAAAGACTTTTGCATAACTGATAAACCATAAGAGATAGACAAAATTTTACTACACAAAAAAGTAGATCGCGTTAAAATACACAATTTATGTCATATACATGTTTTTGTTGAGTGAACCATTTTCGAGATATTGGTTGTTATTCCCTTAAATTTTTCAATACTTAATTTCTCAAGTGGGAATTCGTTATTCATTTTTTATGTGCTGGTAATGCAAAGAGAATGGAATACTCCACATAGCAACCAGCTCTTAAACTGTTTGACTATTCTTAAAGCCTACCGTATTTCCCTTGCACCTACAAGAAAATTAGCAATAAGATCAGCATCTCGATATCTCGATTAATATGAAGCATATGGAGAATAAGCGTTTGTAGAAATAGTTTGTACAAGAGTAGAGAAAGTCATGTGAGTGTATCACATAAGAATTTTTTATTTTTTTATGTGCTTTCCCTTCTTCCGCTGTTGAAGCTAAGTTTCTCATCTGAACAAAATTTAATTCAATGGGTCACATATTGGTTTAATTAAAACGTCTCGCCCCAGGTAGGTCCGGTGGGCTGCCACAGTCTGCGGGAGGTATGTAGCTCACCTCCCCAGGGTATTGTTCCCGGATATTAACGGTTATTTTATCAGTGGCGGTTTTAATGCTATTTGCTCTTCTCAGTAAATAGCTTTATTGCAGCGTGTGTTGAGGGGATAGAGCATTGGTAAGTTTGCAAAAGTACGGGCTTCTTTCAACCCTTTCAAACAACGGAGTTTAAAATCAACAGCATTTATTTATAGCATATTGATTAATTTCACAGTCTTAAACACACTGTTTAAGGGTACACAAAGGTACAAACTGTGCAAAATATATTAGAATTAGATCTTTTTTTATTTTGTGCTTATAGTTATCTATGAACCTTCTAGTTTCATAATCTCTATTTATTATCTATCAGTGATGCGTGGAAGTGACGTCAAGTGACTTCCTAAAGGTTCCTGTGGCCTAAACGCAAAAGCTGATTTTCTCTTTTTATGTTTTTTCCACATTTTTGGAGATTCAAAATGTTCCACAAGATGCAATTTTTGTTCAATTTGGTTGAAAATTTTAGGACAAAATCTAAAATGCATAAGTAAAGAAATGTTGCAAGTGATTTTTCTCAATTGTTGATATTGTTGGGTATATTAATTATTACATTCGCTTAGCATCCTGAAATTACTCATAAAATTGGTTTTACAAATATAATAAGCTTTTTCTGCCAAGCTAAAAGAGAGACAAAGATCGATGGTGTTCACCTTTTTTGGAATAAATATTAAACTTAATAAAATTCTCAATTGTGTATCCTGTGGAGCGATTTTTTTATGATTAAATAATTTTTAAAACAATTAATAACTTCAAAACTACTTAGTATATTGCAATGCAATTTGATATGCACCCTATTCCTTGCATGTATAAGTTAATCTATACATAATTATGAAACTTGTCCATTTCAGCTATGTATAACCTTAAGACATCAGACTGAAATGTTTACAAGATATAGATACATACCTTATAAATTCATTTATCTACTTTAATCCAATACGCTTATTTCTTAAGGAAGACTGGATTATTTTTCTTAATTATACCATCTTTTGATTAAAATTTATCAGAAATTATTTTTTTAAATACCTAGCTATGTTATTAACACCAAATTAAACCCAAAACAGCCCATAGGAGTTGCTTTGGTCGTCCTAAAATTTGACTACTAGTTATGATAAAACTGGTGATGTATGCCAGGAAATGTAATTTACAGAAAAAGCCGTTCAAAGCGACATGAAGAAACACTCGTATACATTTGCAAAGATATAAACCGAATGGCTTGAGCACACCAAACCTGGCGTACTTAAAAGTACTATCAATTTGTGGAGCAAACTTCCTCTAAAAATGGGCGTAAGTTTAACTCTCTACTCCAAAGTGTATTGGAACTGTGCCTTTTTACTTTCTCTACTAAGTATAAATTGGATACCGAGATTTCACCGGAAATACATGTTTTGAGACTCCCTGGATCCAAAAAAAGCATATTTGGAAACATGTCCGTGTGTGTGTGTCTGTGTGTCTGTGAACAGCATAACTCAGTAACGAACAGTCGGATAAACACCAAACTTGGTATTTAGGTTCAGTATCTTCCAGAGATGCGACACAAAGGTTTTCAAGAAAATACCCCCACCCCAGACTACCCTTTACATGGAACATTTTACGAAAATTTTAATTTTCTCAAAAATGGCTCTAACGATTTTGATTAAAATATCATATGTTTAAGATATTGTCATGAGAAATGAAATGTATATCTCCAATTTTCTGGGAATGTCTCCAAAAGTATTCTTCATTGTGAACGACTTTTGCATAACTGGTAAACCATAAGAGATAGACAAAACTTACTGCACAAAAAATGTAGATCGCGTTAAAATACACAATTTATGCCATATACATTTCTTTTCTTGAGTGAACCGTTTTCGAGATATTGCTTGTTATTCCCTTAAATTTTCCAATACATATACTTTTTCTCAAATTCGTTATTTATTTTTACTTTCTCTACTACGTATAGTAAGTAGGGGAAGTATTGCATTCCACCCAAAAATTCGATACCGAGATTTCACCGCAAATAAATGTTTTGAGATCCCCTGAATCCAAAAAAAGCATTTTTGGAAACATCTCCGTGTGTGTGTGTGTGTCTGTGTGTGTGTGTGTGTCTGTGTGTCTGTGAACAGCATAACTCAAAAACGAACAGTCGGATAAACACCAAACTTGATATTTAGGTTCAGTATCTTCCAGAGATGCGACACAAAGGTTTTCAAGAAAATCCCCCCACCCCAGACTACCCTTTACATGGAACATTTTTCGAAAATTTTAATTTTCTCAAAAATGGCTCTAACGATTTTGATTAAAATATCATATGTTTAAGATAATGTCATGAGAAATGAAATGTATATCTCGAATTTTCTGGGAATGTCTCCAAAAGTATTCTTTATTGTGAACGACTTTTGCATAACGGTAAACCATAAGAGATAGACAAACTTTTACTACACAAAAAATGTAGATCGCGTTAAAATACACAATTTATGTCATACGTTTTTTGTTGTTGAGTGAACCATTTTCGAGATATTGCTTGTTATTCCCTTAAATTTTCCAATACTTATACTTTTTCTCAAATTCGTTATTCATTTTTTTTGTCCTGGACATGCAAAGAGAATGGAATGCGCCACATAGCAACCAGCGCTTAAAATATTTGACTATCGCTTAAAACCTACCATATTCCCCTTGCATCTACAAGAAAATTACCAATAAGATTAACATCTCGATATCTCGATTAACATGAAGCATATGGAGAATAAGCGTTTGTAAAAAATAGTTTGTACAAGAGTAGAGAAAGTCATGTGAGTGTAACACATCAGATTTTTTCGTGAAGTGGTGCACAATTCATAATACACAAAGTGAGATGCCCACTTCCTCTTATTTCTCTGTTTACCCTCCCCGTTTGTAGAAAATGCCTGGTGCCAGACGCCTGCCGGAAGCAGGCAGACTTTTGGATCGGATAGAAGAGCCAGGATGGATGATAGCCCGAAGTCTGGTGTGAAAGCGAGGAAGCAGATGATATTAAGTGACGGCGAAATAAATGAAACGTAAGAGGATGATGGAGCAGTCGGTTTAATAGAATGGAGGGAGAACCCAAAGAAAACCCTCCCAGACGTCGCTTCATCCACCACAAATCTTACATACGGTTCTCTGGGATCGAACATTGAAAATATGTACAAATATATAAGCATTTCGTCTACAATCATAAAATGTATATCAAATTAAAGTGAAAATTCTAATTAATAAGACTACTCAACGAATTAAAAGTGTTATTTTGGCGATTTTAGCATTTAGTCTCTCCTTAAACTTTCAAATAATCTCGAGACTAAAAAAGGATTGTCTCATTCTGAGAAACCTTCATTATCACATTTCGTAGCAATAAGTAAATAAACCAAATAAGTACTTTACCTTACAGCAGCAAACAAGGCGTATCCAGCACCTTACGTTGGGGAGGGGGGAAGCCCTCGCCATAAATTTGGTGGCGGGGAAATCATTTTTATGAAATTCAAAACTCTGTGATACAACTTTCCCCAACCATATTAAGGTCCTTCATCTAAACAGCAGCAACAAAAACGCAATGAAATCAAATTTAATAAATCTGATTGTTACATTCATATAACTTTCCCTACCCTCTATCCTTCATTGATGGCTATAAAAACTATTCTTTCAAAAGGTTATTTTTCTATCTACTTCACTTTAATCGAGACAAACATTTGCAGAAAGAGCTACATTACATATTTCGCTGTAGATACAAAGGGAACAGCGATAGTCAAATGTTCAAGAACTGCAACTGCTGGCCTTAAAATTCCATACTGGTTCAATGCAATTGTGAGAAACGACTGAATTTCGATAGAACTATAAACAACATGAAAAAGAATTCAATAATTCAAACTATTAATAACGGATATCTCGGGACAGACTAATGCCACAAAAAAAAGCTTATTGGAAATAAATTGTGTGTTTTAAAGAGATCTACATTTTTTGTATAGTACGCTTTTTGTATCACTTAAGTTACCAGTTATACAAGATTATACAAAATTCCCAGAAAATTCAAGATATACATGGACGCAGCCACGCTACGTCCTCCAACAATGAAGCACTACCTTTGCCTCACGATTGCTGCGTTTCTCCTCCTAGTTGTTTTTTTATACTTTGCCACGGCTGCTCGAGCATGAGATCTTAATCTCTGGGAATGCGCGGATGTGTACAGAGAAACACGAACGCTTTCTTGGAAAACTTTTATTTTCACCATTTAAAACAAAACTTAAGGTTTGCCGATCACTTTTAAATGCATACGATGCTACTGTGTCTTTACCAAGACCAAAGATTATTAACTACAGCTGAACGTTCTACCCTCTTGCATGTTCGCCGCCAATGTTCACAACACGACGAGAATATCGTCCCGCTTTCACCGATCGCTCAGGACAGAATGAATTTCACCACCGCGCCACAAAGAGGAAAAACTCCTAACTTCCCCTCTCTCCCCTCAAAACTCTCCTCAAACCTAGCGTCATGAAGCCTCTAATGACCTTCACATCCCGGCCAGTGCAACTGTGCCCATAAATTCCAAGAGAAACTGGCTTCAGCTATTTTACCCTTTATACCTGGGGCTGGTCCCTAATTAGCTAAACTGTGCCTGTCTGATCTTTCATCCGCTTTTAACAGTCAACAATTTTCCAATGCTTCTCTATTTTTATACATACACTGAAATTAAATATTTTATTATTTATTTTATATCACTATCCTTCTCAGATTATTATAATAATTATTGACTTAATAATTTTGGCTTCAACATTTTATTTGTTATGCAAATATCTTTTATATATGACATTTTTCAAAATCGTTAGAGCCATTTTCTATAAATTAAAAAATTTATTAAAATGTTCCATATAAAGGGTAGTTGGGGTGGTGACATTTTCTTTAAAATCGCTGCATCGCATCTTCGAAAGATGGTGAACTTAAATACCAAGTTTTGTATTTATCCGAATTTTTGTTTTATGCTATTCCTAAACACACCAACACTCACGCGGATCTTTTTTTTCTAAAAATGCTTTATTTGGATTCAAGATGCCTCAAAACATGTATTTCCGGTGAAATCTCGGTATCGAATGTTTGGATGGAATGCAATATCTACCTACCTTCTCTAATATGTACGTGTAGAGAAAGTAAACATCTAAAAATCTTAGCATCTCAGCTTTTTTATTCACAGCATAAACGTATTTAAAACACTTGCACAGTGCACTTTAGGTGATTGCCATGCCGTCTGTTGTCTAATAAGGAAGAAATATTTAATTGAAACAAATATAATTATTTTCATTACTTAAAGATTAGAGGA
This sequence comes from Deroplatys truncata, assembly GCA_030765065.1. Classification (NCBI taxonomy): domain Eukaryota; kingdom Metazoa; phylum Arthropoda; class Insecta; order Mantodea; family Mantidae; genus Deroplatys; species Deroplatys truncata. The sequence goes on along the minus strand of CM060984.1, from coordinate 64,166,568 downwards.
GGCCTAAGGATATTTTGGGGAGGGGACAGGCTTCCCCTCACTACGCTCAGCAGCAAACTAAAGACTGCGAAATCTGCAACATCCAGTTTCAGATGCTTGGCTAAACTAAAACCAATGCCTAAAACTGACCTACTAAGGAGAGGGAGAGCGATAGAATTATACCCAGAAGAACTACAAAGGAAATAGTATAAAATTGGTATATAGTTTAAAATGTTATAAAACAAAAGGCTGCAGCGCAGCGTTGTCAGGCTCGATGTTGCACTGGTTGAAATAAGCAACCAGTCAAACTTTCTACGCGCCAGATATTTAAACTGAAAATTTATGAAAGTGTATAATCTATAATAATATTATAAAGAGTGAAAATTTTATGCATATGCATGTATGTATATATGTGTGTATGCATGAATGTATATGTATGTGTGTAGTTATGCATGTATATATGTATGTACGTGTGTATGTATATATGTATGTGTGTAGGTGTGTATTTATGTATATATGTGTGTAGGTATGTATGTAAGTGTGTGTGTATGTATGTATGTGTGTATGTATGTATGTATGTATGTATGTATGTATGTATGTATGTATGTATGTACGTGTGTATGTGTGTATGCATGTATATATGTATCTATGTACGGTACTTTCGAAAACTACTCAACTGATCAGATTATTTCTTTCACCGTTGAAAACCGCGATTCTTTCTCACGGATATAAACTATAAAACACCCTCGAAACACCCATAAACTACTAAAACAATTAAAAGTAATTAAGAAGGCTTAGTTGAAAATTCCATGGAATATTGTCTATTCAACGACGTTTACTAATGAGATGGGGAAAATTAATCCTCAGGTAAAGCTTTAGCTGGTGGAAGGGGTACACAGTATGCTGAACTCGTAGCGCGTACATTGGAAAACAAGTGTTTCACTATCGCGCTTTACCCTTCACTTGCCTCATACCAATTAGACTACCTCCTTCCAGTAGCTAAACCTCTGCCTGTTTGGAAGAGAAGCCTTTAGTTGCTTTGTTCCAGAGAAGATGTGTAAAAACAAAAGCGGGTTGTCTTTTATTCCAGCAATATGCATAGAGGGCCATGATGTAACACTTATGCAAACAGAAGACAGAGCTTAAAAGGCGACAATCGATTCCCATTATAACGGCGCGAATCGTGTTATATTAAGTTTTTAATTATCAAATAACTGAAGTTATGTGTGAAATAAACCAGGTCAAAAACTCTGGATAATCTTCATTCTAATTACATATATGTATTACTGTAGTTTCCGGATGCCAAAACCTTCCAATAACTCTCATTTAAGAATGTTATGCTTTATTTCGTTTATTCTGTAATCAAGTTTGTTAGCAGGGCATGCTAAATAATTGCACAAAGAGAGAGAGAATGACTAAGATTAGAATTTTGGAAAACAATATTTTATATTAACAACTCAGAATTTATCGATTGATAAACCAAGTGTCTTTATTGCTCAGTTTTTGCTTTCTCTATTACGAAAGAATTTAACTAGCATAAAGGATGTAAACATATGTGTGGTTTATAATTGCAACTACTCCGTAAACTCCAGTGATCAAAGTTTTTGCCTTAGTTTCTGAGAATATTGCGAGTACAAAATAATTTTTTCATACACACACTCTCAGGAGCAATAAAGAACGTAAACATCAAAGAAACACGGAAAACTCCCCGTGGGTTACAAACCTTGATGAAGTTCTTAAATAGAAGATGCTGATTTTTGCTTGCGCCATTTAGATGCGCATCCCATCTTCTCATTACCCGCTCAGCCAGTAATTACAGCAGCAGTTTTCCTAATCAACAGTTCCAATCAACGGCACGGTTATATACTTCTTCATCATTTCTGCCCTCTGAATGCGAAATAATGAACTTTTCTGTCTATGTTGGATGGAGGGGCGAGGTTCTGTCAGAACTTAAAGTTGCCCATTGCTTATGAACCATTCGCCCAGGAAAGGTACATTGTGTTGGTCAGATTATTAATTCTTACTCTTAACAAAGTATGTATGTTCACTCGTTTTAGGGTTCAAACCCGGTTGAGGGCGATGGACTTTTTTCGGGCTAAAAATCCTTAGCATGGCTTCCTTCGGAAGGGTGGTCCCGTGTCATAGATTTACGGCACGTAAAAGAACCTCAAGCCGATAAAGAGGTTTTTGAGCAAAATTACCGGTAGTTCATTCCCAATATAGAATGGGACTACAGCAGTTAAAAAGCGTCCATAAATAAAACTCAATTTTTAATTTATCACCCTTTTAGCAGTGACTTTACGTCGTAAATTTCCCAATAATTCATAAACCGAGCATACAATATTAAACAAGACGGCATAAATGTAAATCCTCACGGGATGTCGTGACATAGGTGATATTTTATTCAATTGTTGGGACAAAAATCATATAACCTATTCATATAATAATATTAGCAACCTCAAGATGTATACGATGGCTAAATTTTAGAGGTCTCTGATGCTTGGAAGTTCGTTTAATTACATTACTTGTAATGCCTATGCACATTGAATGGCATAACATAAATGTTAAAATACTTTTCTGAACTTTTATTAGTATTTTGTTTACTTGCATTCAAGAAGCATAAGGATGCTACAATTTGCGGCCTAATATTTTACTGTAGGTTCTAAAAACTTTGTTTCAATTAAACTATGGATTATTTTAAATAAACTATATATTTGCAGAATTAAAATTTTAGAATGCGACGTCTAGATACCAAAAAGGTTAGCGAGGTAGCGATCTGAAGCAGAGTTCGGTCCACGATTTGGAGTTGCATCATATTTCGTTAAGTTTCAAAAAGTGGTGTAATGAAGGAAGCTCTGGCATTGAGGGCAACAGGTTACTGAGTTGTCTCTTGAAAACATATTTATTGACCACGGAAGTGCGTCAACCTGCTCATTTCTCTTCACGTCTCACTGCGACGTAGAGGCCACGTCAGTTTAGGGCTCCAGGCCCCAACTTTGTAAACGCTTAATATTGTGTTTCAAGGTCTATCAGAGTCCTACAGGTAAGTCATATGTGGGTATAACTAAGTTCTTCTATGATCAACCCTTCTTCCGAGGGGCTTCAACCACACACTAATTTATTCAAGAATATAGATAAAAGGTTTTTATAGAATCTTCGGGCATTTATTTAACACCCCGTTCCCCGAACAAAAAAAAGAGTTTTATTTATGGACGCTCTTTAACTGATGTGGTCCTTAGCGTCCCATTCTATATTGGGCGTGAAAGACCAGTAATTTTTCTGAGGCCTCTTTATCAGGCTTGAGGTTCTTTTACCTGCCGTAAATCTACGACACGGGTCCACCGGCTTTACTTCCCTTTCGAAGGAAGACATGCTGAGGATCGCTCTTCGTCAGGTTTGAACCCGCGACCTCGAGAACTAGAGGCTAGCATGGTAACCACTATGCCACGGAGGACAACTCCCCGAACACCCCTATGGCGCCTATTACCCGACTCCGACCGTCTCTACCATCTGATCTTACTCCACCCTGCTCTGCAGTTAGCAACCCCCGGGGCGGACAGCCCCAAGGTCGCTACACTATTTTCACGTTCACTTAACAGTTCTACTTTCGAATATCTCAAACAGTTAATTTAAGCAAAAATTGCTCTGCTTTTACCTTATATAAATAATGTCACTTATATACAAATAAATCTCCAAACGGAAGTATATGAAAAATTGAAATTTCGCCTTGACCATACTTAAAAACAAAGACGCCAGTTTTCTGCTAAAATGTATATGATGTAAATTGTGTGTTTTGACGAGATCTAGATTTTTTGTGTAGTAAAATCTTGTCTATCGGTTTAGCAGTTGTATATAAGCATTTCAGAAGGAAGACGTTATACATTTAATTTTCATGAAAATATCTTTAATGTATGATATTTTCATCAAATCGTTAGAGCCATTTTTAAGAAAATCTAAATTTTAAAAAATGTTCCATGTAAAGGATAATCTGGGGTGGGGGCATTTTCTTGAAAATCTTCATGTAGCATCTTTGAAAGATACTGAACCTAAATACCAAGTTTTGCATTTATCTAAACTTTTCTTTTTTGAGTTATGTTGTTCGGGGCGGCGCCGTGGCCGAGTGGTTAGACCGCTCGCCTCTCACCGAGGCGGGCCGGGTTCAATCCCAGGGACCCGCATGTGGGATTTGTGGTGGACAAAGCTGGTTTTCTCCGGGTTATCCGGTTTCCCCCGCCATTGATTCCACCAACTGCTCCATCTTCACCTTTCCTTTCATCCATTTCATTTCGCTTCATCTACTTCCTTCCTCCCATACCAGGCTGATCACCCATCCTGGGTATTCTGTCTGATCCATGAGAGTCTGTTCCTCGACGGGCCTGTGACCCCAGGCACCCGCCTGTAAGTCCTGGGGGTGTAAGTCCTACATAAGAGGATGTTAAACAGAGAAAGAAGAAGAAGAGTTATGTTGTTCCAGGCACACAGACACACACGCTCAGTTTTTCTAAAAGTGCTTTTTTTATTCAGGGACTTCAAAACATGTATTTCCGGTGAAATCTCGGTATTGAGTTTTTGTGTGGAATGCTATACTTCCCCTATTTACTACACGTAGTAGAGAAAGTAAAAAGTTGGCGAACAGCAACATAGAGATTGTTACCAGACTGTTTAAGTACTTGTTATGAGTACCGTTTCTAACACGGAGTTTGAGCACATTTCATTGTCTTACCATCAAACATCATTGCTGTTTGAATTACCAACAGTGAAGACAGACCAGTTGTTGTTTTCTGGCTGTCCTTTGGTTCTTTTCTTTTTAACCAACCTCCTAATAGGCTGGCTTTGTTGAAACGGAAATGAAAATAATGAAACCGTATATTTTTGCAGCGTCATCTGATTAAAATGGGGTGCAGGAAAGTAATGTATGGCCATTATTGTATGTGATATGAATAACGCCATTGTTGAGTAGTATCGCTTGGAGATAAAAGAGTTAAATCAAGAGATACTGAATGCCGTTGTGTGTATGTAATTAATGATATATCCTGGATCTCCAATAACTGTACAGATGTAATCTTACGCTAATATTGTTTATTATTGTAAACTATATCCGGCTTTATCTGATTGACTGCTAAAATGCCAATTAACTTAGTTAAATGGAGTTGCTTATCGCTATCGCTTAAGCAAACTAATTTTTAGCCTACCTTGTGAGAGAATTCGTCTTCCTCACAAATGCTAACACTAAGTAATGTGTCATATATCGATGTTCATGCATAAGATACAGCAAGTTCGATTTACTTCAGAGTAAGACAGCTTTCTACATGCTCTAAACCGAGCAGGATGGCTCAAGTGGGAACGTCTGAAATCCCCATTCGGGAGGTCGTGGGTTCGATTCCCGCCGCCGTCCATCGACCTCATTGGTTTTTCGGATTTTCCTGGGTCGCTAACCAAATGTTGCTGAGGTTAATTACATCCCCCGAATTTCCCGTGCCTCCATTTCACCTCACCTTTTATCTGCTTCAACGTTTCAGGGTTGCAAGTGTCGGCGGGAGTCTCGGTGTTGCATGGCAGAGAAAAGAATGTTCTCTGGAATACTTCCTCTCCCGGAATGAAAGCGGTTTCCAAGTCCCGGGTCCCCCAGTTTAATGTGCAGCCCGGAAGGATGAGGGGATCCGGTTGTACCAGCTGCCACCTGGGGAGTTTCAATCTGGAAATTGTAGGCACCTTGCCCACTGCCCTGTTGTGCCTCCAGATCCGGGAGCTCTCTGTCTCCTCTCACCTCACGCAGGCTAGTGGGCCCATTGTGCTTCCAACGTGACCCTGGAGGGAGGTATGAGGAGAGCGAGCTGAAGGGCGACCAGATCCGGATGCCGACGGGCACAAGGATGGACGGGTTCCATAACGTTTCCAGATAGAACGTATCCGACTACGCATGGTCCCTGCCCACAATCCATAACTCCCCTGGAGCGGAGCCCCATGCTGAGGAGAGTCCTAACTGAGCTGAACCGCAGCGGCGCTAGGGCAGAAACCTTTAGAGCACAAGCTACCGCCCAGCCGCAACTCGCCGAACATCGTCGCCTGGTCCTACAACCAAGAAACAGGTGACAAATACGTGCGTACAGGAAATAAGAGGTTGGAGAATCGTGATAGAAGATGAACACCCCAACATTCGCCTGGTGATTTGGGGAAAACTACGAAAAGCCCATGGGCCAGAGTGGGCGATCCCTGGGATCGATCCCGGGACCTCCCGAATGCGGGGCGTAGACGCAATCGCCTGTGTCATCCCACTCTGTGCTTAATTATGATAGAGATAGAGTTTTATTTCAATCCAAGAATTTGATTTCCAGATTTCACCGAAACGTATCACCTCAATCCCCAAAAAGATATGTTTACAAATAAGTTCGTGCCTGCATAGTTTAACACACAAGTCAAATATAAATAACAAGATTCCTGTTTAACTCACATCTTTTAAAGCCTTAACGGAAACATTTCTATGAATTTTCTCGACAACCATTACCAACAATTTATATTTAAAAATGCAGTTTGCACTACTTTCTCTACTAGTTACCTATGGTAGGTAGAGGAAGTGTTTAACTCCATCCAAAAACTCTACAGCGTTATTTCGCTGTAAATTATAAGCTTTGAATTGCCCTGAACCCAGTTCTTTTCAAGAAAATCTAAATGTTACGTGACTATTTTACCCAATAGTGTATAATTTCTAATATATCAGCAGGCACCGGTGCGCTCAAGTGACGAGAGGATAACTAGGTGCCGCACAGCAACTCGAGATTAAGGCAGTATTTTATATCACAACACTGTGAATGCCAGAATGATGGTAGTGTAAATTAACATTATTGTATGACAATGATTTTAGATGTTTGTTAATTATAAGCATTGTTAAGAAATAGGTTTATACGGCCTCACTGAAACTGACAATAGGAGCCGGTAACAATGAGCGAGAGGGTGAGTTGTTTATCAATTATAAGAGACAAATAAATGACGTCAGAGTAGCGTACCTTTCTTTAGAAATGGAGAGAATATCTTCCCTAGAGCATATGTGTTCGTAATTTTGATTGGATATAAAAATAGACGCTAATGTTGGCACGCTTTATTAACCAATAGCAGATCTGTTATGATGTTTAGGCATATCGGGGTGAGGGAGTATAAATTCTAAAGCCAGAGACAAGTATTGCCCAGTTTAAGAGAATCATTCGCGCGTTACACATCGCACAGTTTAAGAGAATCATTCACGGGTTACACGTCGCGCAGTTTAAGAGAATCATTCACAACAGAATCATTCACGAGTTACACGTCGCACAGTTTAAGAGAATCATTCACGAAGTACACGTTACGCAATTTTGCAGAATCTCTCGCGTCGTAAAGTTAGTTACAAAATGTGAAAAACTCGAATTAATAATGTGCGACAAATAAGTGATAATAGTTACATTCGAAAATATAACAGTTTCAGTAGGGCGTGTATCAAGAGTAAATATGTGAAATCAATAAAGTGTTACGGCAATAAAAGTGTAAAAACAAATTGTTTTATCAGTGTTATCTTTTAGTAACAACTCCTTTCCGTTTACACACCCTGTTCAAGAGATTTGCTCGACTGAGTAATAATAGCTAGCCGGAGGACAAAGAACACAAAATTCAAACTAGTAATACAATAACAAGCGCTCAGCAAATAAGATAACACGAAGTTACCGCGACAAGATGAACAGGTCTTCCTTACGCCGTGATTACGATGAACTTAAACGTAACGTGAAAGTATTACACATTGTATTAAATGGATCTATGTAGGGTTGACTTAGTGTGACTTGACATAACGTGAAAGTATAACACACTGTATTAAATGGATCTATGTAGGGTTGACTTAGTGTGACTTGACGTAACGTGAAAGTATAACACACTGTATTAAATGGATCTATGTAGGGTTGACTTAGTGTGACTTGACGTAACGTGAAAGTATAACACACTGTATTAAATGGATCTATGTAGGGTTGACTTAGTGTGACTTGACGTAACGTGAAAGTATAACACACTGTATTAAATGGATCTATGTAGGGTTGACTTAGTGTGACTTGACGTAACGTGAAAGTATAACACACTGTATTAAATGGATCTATGTAGGGTTGACTTAGTGTGACTTGACGTAACGTGAAAGTATAACACACTGTATTAAATGGATCTATGTAGGGTTGACTTAGTGTGACTTGACGTAACGTGAAAGTATAACACACTGTATTAAATGGATCTATGTAGGGATGACTTAGTGTGACTTGACGTAACGTGAAAGTATAACACACTGTATTAAATGGATCTATGTAGGGTTGACTTAGTGTGACTTGACGTAACGTGAAAGTATAACACACTGTATTAAATGGATCTATGTAGGGTTGACTTAGTGTGACTTGACGTAACGTGAAAGTATAACACACTGTATTAAATGGATCTATGTAGGGTTGACTTAGTGTGACTTGACGTAACGTGAAAGTATAACACACTGTATTAAATGGATCTATGTAGGGTTGACTTAGTGTGACTTGACGTAACGTGAAAGTATAACACACTGTATTAAATGGATCTATGTAGGGTTGACTTAGTGTGACTTGACGTAACGTGAAAGTATAACACATTGTATTAAATGGATCTATGTAGGGTTGACTTAGTGTGACTTGACGTAACGTGAAAGTATAACACACTGTATTAAATGATTCTATGTAGGGTTGACTTAGTGTGACTTGACGTAACGTGAAAGTATAACACACTGTATTAAATGGATCTATGTAGGGTTGACTTAGTGTGACTTGACGTAACGTGAAAGTATAACACACTGTATTAAATGGATCTATGTAGGGTTGACTTAGTGTGACTTGACGTAACGTGAAAGTATAACACACTGCATTAAATGGATCTATGTAGGGTTGACTTAGTGTGACTTGACGTAACGTGAAAGTATAACACACTGTATTAAATGGATCTATGTAGGGTTGACTTAGTGTGACTTGACGTAACGTGAAAGTATAACACACTGCATTAAATGGATCTATGTAGGGTTGACTTAGTGTGACTTGACGTAACGTGAAAGTATAACACACTGTATTAAATGGATCTATGTAGGGTTGACTTAGTGTGACTTGACGTAACGTGAAAGTATAACACATTGTATTAAATGGATCTATGTAGGGTTGACTTAGTGTGACTTAACTTAACGCGACGTAACGTGAAAGTATAACACACTGTATTAAATGGATCTATGTAGGGTTGACTTAGTGTGACTTAAATTAACGCGACGTAACGTGAAAGTATAACACATTGTATTAAATGGATCTATGTAGGGTTGACTTAGTGTGACTTAACTTAACGCGACGTAACGTGAAAGTATAACACACTGTATTAAATGAATCTATGTAGGGTTGACTTAGTGTGACTTAACTTAACGCGACGTAACGTGAAAGTATAACACACTGTATTAAATGGATCTATGTAGGGTTGACTTAGTGTGACTTAAATTAACGCGACGTAACGAGAAAGTATAACACATTGTATTAAATGGATCTATGTAGGGTTGACTTAGTGTGACTTAACTTAACGCGACGTAACGTGAAAGTATAACACACTGTATTAAATGGATCTATGTAGGGTTGACTTAGTGTGACTTAACATAACGCGACGTAACCTGAAAGTATAACACACTGTATTAAATGGATCTATGTAGGGTTGACTTAGTGTGACTTAACTTAAGGCGACGTAACGTGAAAGTATAACACATTGTATTAAATGGATCTATGTAGGGTTGACTTAGTGTGACTTAACTTAACGCGACGTAACGTGAAAGTATAACACACTGTATTAAATGGATCTATGTAGGGTTGACTTAGTGTGACTTAACTTAACGCGACGTAACGTGAAAGTATAACACACTGCATTAAATGGATCTATGTAGGGTTGACTTAGTGTGACTTGACGTAACATGAAAGTATAACACACTGTATTAAATGGATCTATGTAGGGGTGACTTAGTGTGACTTAACATAACGCGACGTAACGTGAAAGTATAACACACTGTATTAAATGGATCTATGTAGGGTTGACTTAGTGTGACTTAACTTAACGCGACGTAACGTGAAAGTATAACACACTGTATTAAATGAATCTATGTAGGGTTGACTTAGTGTGACTTAACTTAACGCGACGTAACGTGAAAGTATAACACATTGTATTAAATGGATCTATGTAGGGTTGACTTAGTGTGACTTAACTTAACGCGACGTAACGTGAAAGTATAACACACTGCATTAAATGGATCTATGTAGGGTTGACTTAGTGTGACTTGACGTAACGTGAAAGTATAACACACTGTATTAAATGGATCTATGTAGGGTTGACTTAGTGTGGCTTAACTTAACGCGACGTAACGTGAAAGTATAACACACTGTATTAAATGGATCTATGTAGGGTTGACTTAGTGTGACTTAACTTAACGCGACGTAACGTGAAAGTATAACACACTGTATTAAATGGATCTATGTAGGGTTGACTTAGTGTGACTTAACTTAACGCGACGTAACGTGAAAGTATAACACACTGTATTAAATGGATCTATGTAGGGTTGACTTAGTGTGACTTGACGTAACGTGAAAGTATAACACACTGTATTAAATGGATCTATGTAGGGTTGACTTAGTGTGACTTGACGTAACGTGAAAGTATAACACACTGTATTAAATGGATCTATGTAGGGTTGACTTAGTGTGACTTGACGTAACGTGAAAGTATAACACACTGTATTAAATGGATCTATGTAGGGTTGACTTAGTGTGACTTGACGTAACGTGACTTAACTTGATGCGACGTAACGTGAAAGTATAACACACTGCATTAAATGGATCTATGTAGGGTTGACTTTGTGTGACTTGACGTAACGTGAAAGTATAACACACTGTATTAAATGGATCTATGTAGGGTTGACTTAGTGTGACTTAACTTAACGCGACGTAACGTGAAAGTATAACACACTGTATCAAATGGATCTATGTAGGGTTGACTTAGTGTGACTTGACGTAACGTGACTTAACTTGATGCGACGTAACGTGAAAGTATAACACACTGCATTAAATGGATCTATGTAGGGTTGACTTAGTGTGAGTTGACGTAACGTGAAAGTATAAATAACTGTATTAAATGGATCTATGTAGGGTTGACTTAGTGTGACTTAACTTAACGCGACGTAACGTGAAATTATAACACACTGTATTAAATGGATCTATGTAGGGTTGACTTAGTGTGACTTAACGTAACGTGAAAGTATAACACACTGTATTAAATGGATCTATGTAGGGTTGACTTAGTGTGACTTAACTTAAGGCGACGTAACGTGAAATTATAACACACTGTATTCAATGGATCTATGTAGGGTTGACATAGTGTGACTTAACGTAACGTGAAAGTATAAAACACTGTACTAAATGGATCTATGTAGGGCTGACTTAGTGTGACTTAACTTAACGCGACGTAACGTGAAAGTATAACACACTGTATTAAATGGATCTATGTAGGGTTGACTTAGTGTGACTTGACGTAACGTGACTTAACTTGATGCGACGTAACGTGAAAGTATAACACACTGTATTAAATGGATCTATGTAGGGTTGACTTAGTGTGACTTAACTTAACGCGACGTAACGTGAAAGTATAACACACTGTATTAAATGGATCTATGTAGGGTTGACTTAGTGTGACTTGACGTAACGTGACTTAACTTGATGCGACGTAACGTGAAAGTATAACACACTGTATTAAATGGATCTATGTAGGGTTGACTTAGTGTGACTTAAGTTAACGCGACGTAACGTGATAGTATAAGCCACTGTATTAAATGGATCTATGTAGGGCTGACTTAGTGTGACTTGACGTAACGTGAAAGTATAACACACTGTATTAAATGGATCTATGTAGGGTTGACTTAGTGTGACTTAACTTAACGCGACGTAACGTGAAAGTATAACACACTGTATTAAATGGATCTATGTAGGGCTGACATAGTGTGACTTGACGTAACGTGAAAGTATAACACACTGTATTAAATGGATCTATGTAGGGCTGACTTAGTGTGACTTGACGTAACGTGAAAGTATAACACACTGTATTAAATGGATCTATGTAGGGTTGACTTAGTGTGACTTAACTTAACGCGACGTAACGTGAAAGTATAACACACTGTATTAAATGGATCTATGTAGGGTTGACTTAGTGTGACTTAACTTAACGCGACGTAACGTGAAAGTATAACACATTGTATTAAATGGATCTATGTAGGGTTGACTTAGTGTGACTTAACTTAACGCGACGTAACGTGAAAGTATAACACACTGCATTAAATGGATCTATGTAGGGTTGATTTAGTGTGACTTGACGTAACGTGAAAGTATAACACACTGTATTAAATGGATCTATGTAGGGTTGACTTAGTGTGACTTAACTTAACGCGACGTAACGTGAAAGTATAACACACTGTATTAAATGGATCTATGTAGGGTTGACTTAGTGTGACTTAACTTAACGCGACGTAACGTGAAAGTATAACACACTGTATTAAATGGATCTATGTAGGGTTGACTTAGTGTGACTTAACTTAACGCGACGTAACGTGAAAGTATAACACACTGTATTAAATGGATCTATGTAGGGTTGACTTAGTGTGACTTGACGTAACGTGAAAGTATAACACACTGTATTAAATGGATCTATGTAGGGTTGACTTAGTGTGACTTGACGTAACGTGAAAGTATAACACACTGTATTAAATGGATCTATGTAGGGTTGACTTAGTGTGACTTGACGTAACGTGACTTAACTTGATGCGACGTAACGTGAAAGTATAACACACTGCATTAAATGGATCTATGTAGGGTTGACTTTTTGTGACTTGCCGTAACGTGAAAGTATAACACACTGTATTAAATGGATCTATGTAGGGTTGACTTAGTGTGACTTAACTTAACGCGACGTAACGTGAAAGTATAACACACTGTATCAAATGGATCCATGTAGGGTTGACTTAGTGTGACTTGACGTAACGTGACTTAACTTGATGCGACGTAACGTGAAAGTATAACACACTGCATTAAATGGATCTATGTAGGGCTGACTTAGTGTGACTTGACGTAACGTGAAAGTATAACACACTGTATTAAATGGATCTATGTAGGGTTGACTTAGTGTGACTTAACTTAACGCGACGTAACGTGAAATTATAACACACTGTATTAAATGGATCTATGTAGGGTTGACTTAGTGTGACTTAACGTAACGTGAAAGTATAACACACTGTATTAAATGGATCTATGTAGGGTTGACTTAGTGTGACTTAACTTAACGCGACGTAACGTGAAATTATAACACACTGTATTCAATGGATCTATGTAGGGTTGACATAGTGTGACTTAACGTAACGTGAAAGTATAACGCACTGTATTAAATGGATCTATGTAGGGCTGACTTAGTGTGACTTAACTTAACGCGACGTAACGTGAAAGTATAACACACTGTATTAAATGGATCTATGTAGGGTTGACTTAGTGTGACTTGACGTAACGTGACTTAACTTGATGCGACGTAACGTGAAAGTATAACACACTGTATTAAATGGATCTATGTAGGGTTGACTTAGTGTGACTTAACTTAACGCGACGTAACGTGAAAGTATAACACACTGTATTAAATGGATCTATGTAGGGTTGACTTAGTGTGACTTGACGTAACGTGACTTAACGTGATGCGACGTAACGTGAAAGTATAACACACTGTATTAAATGGATCTATGTAGGGTTGACTTAGTGTGACTTAACTTAACGCGACGTAACGTGAAAGTATAACACACTGTATTAAATGGATCTATGTAGGGCTGACTTAGTGTGACTTGACGTAACGTGAAAGTATAACACACTGTATTAAATGGACCTATGTAGGGTTGACTTAGTGTGACTTAACTTAACGCGACGTAACGTGAAAGTATAACACACTGTATTAAATGGATCTATGTAGGGCTGACTTAGTGTGACTTGACGTAACGTGAAAGTATAACACACTGTATTAAATGGATCTATGTAGGGCTGACTTAGTGTGACTTGACGTAACGTGAAAGTATAACACACTGTATTAAATGGATCTATGTAGGGTTGACTTAGTGTGACTTAACTTAACGCGACGTAACGTGAAAGTATAACACACTGTATTAAATGGATCTATGTAGGGTTGACTTAGTGTGACTTGACGTAACGTGACTTAACTTGATGCGACGTAACGTGAAAGTATAACACACTGCATTAAATGGATCTATGTAGGGTTGACTTAGTGTGACTTGACGTAACGTGAAAGTATAACACACTGTATTAAATGGATCTATGTAGGGTTGACTTAGTGTGACTTGACGTAACCTGAAAGTATAACACACTGTATCAAATGGATCTATGTAGGGTTGACTTAGTGTGACTTGACGTAACGTGAAAGTATAACACACTGTATCAAATGGATCTATATAGGGTTGACTTAGTGTGACTTGACGTAACGTGAAAGTATAACACACTGTATCAAATGGATCTATGTAGGGTTGACTTAGTGTGACTTGACGTAACGTGAAAGTATAACACACTGTATCAAATGGATCTATGTAGGGTTGACTTAGTGTGACTTGACGTAACGTGAAATTATAACACACTGTATCAAATGGATCTATGTAGGGTTGACTTAGTGTGACTTGACGTAACGTGAAAGTATAACACACTGTATCAAATGGATCTATGTAGGGTTGACTTAGTGTGACTTGACGTAACGTGAAAGTATAACACACTGTATTAAATGGATCTATGTAGGGTTGACTTAGTGTGACTTGACGTAACGTGAAAGTATAACACACTGTATCAAATGGATCTATGTAGGGTTGACTTAGTGTGACTTGACGTAACTGACTTAACTTGGTGCGACGTAACGTGAAAGTATAACACACTGCATTAAATGGATATATGTAGGGTTGACTTAGTGTGACTTGACGTAACGTGAAAGTATAACACACGGTATTAAATGGATCTATGTAGGGTTGACTTAGTGTGACTTGACGTAACGTGAAAGTATAACACACTGTATCAAATGGATCTATGTAGGGTTGACTTAGTGTGACTTGACGTAACGTGAAAGTATAACACACTGTATCAAATGGATCTATGTAGGGTTGACTTAGTGTGACTTGACGTAACGTGAAAGTATAACACACTGTATCAAATGGATCTATGTAGGGTTGACTTAGTGTGACTTGACGTAACGTGAAAGTATAACACACTGTATCAAATGGATCTATGTAGGGTTGACTTAGTGTGACTTGACGTAACGTGAAAGTATAACACACTGTATCAAATGGATCTATGTAGGGTTGACTTAGTGTGACTTGACGTAACGTGAAAGTATAACACACTGTATCAAATGGATCTATGTAGGGTTGACTTAGTGTGACTTGACGTAACGTGAAAGTATAACACACTGTATTAAATGGATCTATGTAGGGTTGACTTAGTGTGACTTGACGTAACGTGAAAGTATAACACACTGTATCAAATGGATCTATGTAGGGTTGACTTAGTGTGACTTGACGTAACTGACTTAACTTGGTGCGACGTAACGTGAAAGTATAACACACTGCATTAAATGGATATATGTAGGGTTGACTTAGTGTGACTTGACGTGACGTGAAAGTATAACACACTGTATTAAATGGATCTATGTAGGGTTGACTTAGTGTGACTTGACGTAACGTGACTTAACTTGATGCGACGTAACGTGAAAGTATAACACACTGTATTAAATGGATCTATGTAGGGTTGACTTAGTGTGACTTGACGTAACGTGAAAGTATAACACACTGTATTAAATGGAACTATGTAGGGTTGACTTAGTGTGACTTGACGTAACGTGACTTAACTTGATGCGACGTAACGTGAAAGTATAACACACTGCATTAAATGGATCTATGTAGGGTTGACTTAGTGTGACTTGACGTAACGTGAAAGTATAACACACTGTATTAAATGGATCTATGTAGGGTTGACTTAGTGTGACTTGACGTAACCTGAAAGTATAACACACTGTATCAAATGGATCTATGTAGGGTTGACTTAGTGTGACTTGACGTAACGTGAAAGTATAACACACTGTATCAAATGGATCTATATAGGGTTGACTTAGTGTGACTTGACGTAACGTGAAAGTATAACACACTGTATCAAATGGATCTATGTAGGGTTGACTTAGTGTGACTTGACGTAACGTGAAAGTATAACACACTGTATCAAATGGATCTATGTAGGGTTGACTTAGTGTGACTTGACGTAACGTGAAATTATAACACACTGTATCAAATGGATCTATGTAGGGTTGACTTAGTGTGACTTGACGTAACGTGAAAGTATAACACACTGTATCAAATGGATCTATGTAGGGTTGACTTAGTGTGACTTGACGTAACGTGAAAGTATAACACACTGTATTAAATGGATCTATGTAGGGTTGACTTAGTGTGACTTGACGTAACGTGAAAGTATAACACACTGTATCAAATGGATCTATGTAGGGTTGACTTAGTGTGACTTGACGTAACTGACTTAACTTGGTGCGACGTAACGTGAAAGTATAACACACTGCATTAAATGGATATATGTAGGGTTGACTTAGTGTGACTTGACGTAACGTGAAAGTATAACACACTGTATTAAATGGATCTATGTAGGGTTGACTTAGTGTGACTTGACGTAACGTGAAAGTATAACACACTGTATCAAATGGATCTATGTAGGGTTGACTTAGTGTGACTTGACGTAACGTGAAAGTATAACACACTGTATCAAATGGATCTATGTAGGGTTGACTTAGTGTGACTTGACGTAACGTGAAAGTATAACACACTGTATCAAATGGATCTATGTAGGGTTGACTTAGTGTGACTTGACGTAACGTGAAAGTATAACACACTGTATCAAATGGATCTATGTAGGGTTGACTTAGTGTGACTTGACGTAACGTGAAAGTATAACACACTGTATCAAATGGATCTATGTAGGGTTGACTTAGTGTGACTTGACGTAACGTGAAAGTATAACACACTGTATCAAATGGATCTATGTAGGGTTGACTTAGTGTGACTTGACGTAACGTGAAAGTATAACACACTGTATTAAATGGATCTATGTAGGGTTGACTTAGTGTGACTTGACGTAACGTGAAAGTATAACACACTGTATCAAATGGATCTATGTAGGGTTGACTTAGTATGACTTGACGTAACTGACTTAACTTGGTGCGACGTAACGTGAAAGTATAACACACTGCATTAAATGGATATATGTAGGGTTGACTTAGTGTGACTTGACGTGACGTGAAAGTATAACACACTGTATTAAATGGATCTATGTAGGGTTGACTTAGTGTGACTTGACGTAACGTGACTTAACTTGATGCGACGTAACGTGAAAGTATAACACACTGTATTAAATGGATCTATGTAGGGTTGACTTAGTGTGACTTGACGTAACGTGAAAGTATAACACACTGCATTAAATGGATCTATGTAGGGTTGACTTAGTGTGACTTGACGTAACGTGAAAGTATAACACACTGTATTAAATGGATCTATGTAGGGTTGACTTAGTGTGACTTGACGTAACGTGAAAGTATAACACACTGCATTAAATGGATCTATGTAGGGTTGACTTAGTGTGACTTGACGTAACGTGAAAGTATAACACACTGTATTAAATGGATCTATGTAGGGTTGACTTAGTGTGACTTGACGTAACGTGAAAGTATAACACACTGCATTAAATGGATCTATGTAGGGTTGACTTAGTGTGACTTGACGTAACGTGAAAGTATATCACACTGTATTAAATGGATCTATGTAGGGTTGACTTAGTGTGACTTGACGTAACGTGAAAGTATAACACACTGTATTAAATGGATCTATGTAGGGTTGACTTAGTGTGACTTGACGTAACGTGAAAGTATAACACATTGTATTAAATGGATCTATGTAGGGTTGACTTAGTGTGACTTAACTTAACGCGACGTAACGTGAAAGTATAACACACTGTATTAAATGGATCTATGTAGGGTTGACTTAGTGTGACTTAAATTAACGCGACGTAACGTGAAAGTATAACACATTGTATTAAATGGATCTATGTAGGGTTGACTTAGTGTGACTTAACTTAACGCGACGTAACGTGAAAGTATAACACACTGTATTAAATGAATCTATGTAGGGTTGACTTAGTGTGACTTAACTTAACGCGACGTAACGTGAAAGTATAACACACTGTATTAAATGGATCTATGTAGGGTTGACTTAGTGTGACTTAAATTAACGCGACGTAACGAGAAAGTATAACACATTGTATTAAATGGATCTATGTAGGGTTGACTTAGTGTGACTTAACTTAACGCGACGTAACGTGAAAGTATAACACACTGTATTAAATGGATCTATGTAGGGTTGACTTAGTGTGACTTGACGTAACGTGAAAGTATAACACACTGTATTAAATGGATCTATGTAGGGTTGACTTAGTGTGACTTAACATAACGCGACGTAACCTGAAAGTATAACACACTGTATTAAATGGATCTATGTAGGGTTGACTTAGTGTGACTTAACTTAAGGCGACGTAACGTGAAAGTATAACACATTGTATTAAATGGATCTATGTAGGGTTAACTTAGTGTGACTTAACTTAACGCGACGTAACGTGAAAGTATAACACACTGTATTAAATGGATCTATGTAGGGTTGACTTAGTGTGACTTAACTTAACGCGACGTAACGTGAAAGTATAACACACTGCATTAAATGGATCTATGTAGGGTTGACTTAGTGTGACTTGACGTAACATGAAAGTATAACACACTGTATTAAATGGATCTATGTAGGGGTGACTTAGTGTGACTTAACATAACGCGACGTAACGTGAAAGTATAACACACTGTATTAAATGGATCTATGTAGGGTTGACTTAGTGTGACTTAACTTAACGCGACGTAACGTGAAAGTATAACACACTGTATTAAATGAATCTATGTAGGGTTGACTTAGTGTGACTTAACTTAACGCGACGTAACGTGAAAGTATAACACATTGTATTAAATGGATCTATGTAGGGTTGACTTAGTGTGACTTAACTTAACGCGACGTAACGTGAAAGTATAACACACTGCATTAAATGGATCTATGTAGGGTTGACTTAGTGTGACTTGACGTAACGTGAAAGTATAACACACTGTATTAAATGGATCTATGTAGGGTTGACTTAGTGTGGCTTAACTTAACGCGACGTAACGTGAAAGTATAACACACTGTATTAAATGGATCTATGTAGGGTTGACTTAGTGTGACTTAACTTAACGCGACGTAACGTGAAAGTATAACACACTGTATTAAATGGATCTATGTAGGGTTGACTTAGTGTGACTTAACTTAACGCGACGTAACGTGAAAGTATAACACACTGTATTAAATGGATCTATGTAGGGTTGACTTAGTGTGACTTGACGTAACGTGAAAGTATAACACACTGTATTAAATGGATCTATGTAGGGTTGACTTAGTGTGACTTGACGTAACGTGAAAGTATAACACACTGTAT
Organism: Deroplatys truncata; assembly: GCA_030765065.1. Taxonomy (NCBI): domain Eukaryota; kingdom Metazoa; phylum Arthropoda; class Insecta; order Mantodea; family Mantidae; genus Deroplatys; species Deroplatys truncata. The sequence continues at coordinate 64,146,916 of CM060984.1, read as the reverse complement.
TAAATGGATCTATGTAGGGTTGACTTAGTGTGACTTGACGTAACGTGAAAGTATAACACACTGTATTAAATGGATCTATGTAGGGTTGACTTAGTGTGACTTGACGTAACGTGACTTAACTTGATGCGACGTAACGTGAAAGTATAACACACTGCATTAAATGGATCTATGTAGGGTTGACTTTGTGTGACTTGACGTAACGTGAAAGTATAACACACTGTATTAAATGGATCTATGTAGGGTTGACTTAGTGTGACTTAACTTAACGCGACGTAACGTGAAAGTATAACACACTGTATCAAATGGATCTATGTAGGGTTGACTTAGTGTGACTTGACGTAACGTGACTTAACTTGATGCGACGTAACGTGAAAGTATAACACACTGCATTAAATGGATCTATGTAGGGTTGACTTAGTGTGAGTTGACGTAACGTGAAAGTATAACACACTGTATTAAATGGATCTATGTAGGGTTGACTTAGTGTGACTTAACTTAACGCGACGTAACGTGAAATTATAACACACTGTATTAAATGGATCTATATAGGGTTGACTTAGTGTGACTTAACGTAACGTGAAAGTATAACAGACTGTATTAAATGGATCTATGTAGGGTTGACTTAGTGTGACTTAACTTAAGGCGACGTAACGTGAAATTATAACACACTGTATTCAATGGATCTATGTAGGGTTGACATAGTGTGACTTAACGTAACGTGAAAGTATAAAACACTGTACTAAATGGATCTATGTAGGGCTGACTTAGTGTGACTTAACTTAACGCGACGTAACGTGAAAGTATAACACACTGTATTAAATGGATCTATGTAGGGTTGACTTAGTGTGACTTGACGTAACGTGACTTAACTTGATGCGACGTAACGTGAAAGTATAACACACTGTATTAAATGGATCTATGTAGGGTTGACTTAGTGTGACTTAACTTAACGCGACGTAACGTGAAAGTATAACACACTGTATTAAATGGATCTATGTAGGGTTGACTTAGTGTGACTTGACGTAACGTGACTTAACTTGATGCGACGTAACGTGAAAGTATAACACACTGTATTAAATGGATCTATGTAGGGTTGACTTAGTGTGACTTAAGTTAACGCGACGTAACGTGATAGTATAAGCCACTGTATTAAATGGATCTATGTAGGGCTGACTTAGTGTGACTTGACGTAACGTGAAAGTATAACACACTGTATTAAATGGATCTATGTAGGGTTGACTTAGTGTGACTTAACTTAACGCGACGTAACGTGAAAGTATAACACACTGTATTAAATGGATCTATGTAGGGCTGACATAGTGTGACTTGACGTAACGTGAAAGTATAACACACTGTATTAAATGGATCTATGTAGGGCTGACTTAGTGTGACTTGACGTAACGTGAAAGTATAACACACTGTATTAAATGGATCTATGTAGGGTTGACTTAGTGTGACTTAACTTAACGCGACGTAACGTGAAAGTATAACACACTGTATTAAATGGATCTATGTAGGGTTGACTTAGTGTGACTTAACTTAACGCGACGTAACGTGAAAGTATAACACATTGTATTAAATGGATCTATGTAGGGTTGACTTAGTGTGACTTAACTTAACGCGACGTAACGTGAAAGTATAACACACTGCATTAAATGGATCTATGTAGGGTTGATTTAGTGTGACTTGACGTAACGTGAAAGTATAACACACTGTATTAAATGGATCTATGTAGGGTTGACTTAGTGTGACTTAACTTAACGCGACGTAACGTGAAAGTATAACACACTGTATTATATGGATCTATGTAGGGTTGACTTAGTGTGACTTAACTTAACGCGACGTAACGTGAAAGTATAACACACTGTATTAAATGGATCTATGTAGGGTTGACTTAGTGTGACTTAACTTAACGCGACGTAACGTGAAAGTATAACACACTGTATTAAATGGATCTATGTAGGGTTGACTTAGTGTGACTTGACGTAACGTGAAAGTATAACACACTGTATTAAATGGATCTATGTAGGGTTGACTTAGTGTGACTTGACGTAACGTGAAAGTATAACACACTGTATTAAATGGATCTATGTAGGGTTGACTTAGTGTGACTTGACGTAACGTGACTTAACTTGATGCGACGTAACGTGAAAGTATAACACACTGCATTAAATGGATCTATGTAGGGTTGACTTTTTGTGACTTGCCGTAACGTGAAAGTATAACACACTGTATTAAATGGATCTATGTAGGGTTGACTTAGTGTGACTTAACTTAACGCGACGTAACGTGAAAGTATAACACACTGTATCAAATGGATCTATGTAGGGTTGACTTAGTGTGACTTGACGTAACGTGACTTAACTTGATGCGACGTAACGTGAAAGTATAACACACTGCATTAAATGGATCTATGTAGGGCTGACTTAGTGTGACTTGACGTAACGTGAAAGTATAACACACTGTATTAAATGGATCTATGTAGGGTTGACTTAGTGTGACTTAACTTAACGCGACGTAACGTGAAATTATAACACACTGTATTAAATGGATCTATGTAGGGTTGACTTAGTGTGACTTAACGTAACGTGAAAGTATAACACACTGTATTAAATGGATCTATGTAGGGTTGACTTAGTGTGACTTAACTTAACGCGACGTAACGTGAAATTATAACACACTGTATTCAATGGATCTATGTAGGGTTGACATAGTGTGACTTAACGTAACGTGAAAGTATAACGCACTGTATTAAATGGATCTATGTAGGGCTGACTTAGTGTGACTTAACTTAACGCGACGTAACGTGAAAGTATAACACACTGTATTAAATGGATCTATGTAGGGTTGACTTAGTGTGACTTGACGTAACGTGACTTAACTTGATGCGACGTAACGTGAAAGTATAACACACTGTATTAAATGGATCTATGTAGGGTTGACTTAGTGTGACTTAACTTAACGCGACGTAACGTGAAAGTATAACACACTGTATTAAATGGATCTATGTAGGGTTGACTTAGTGTGACTTGACGTAACGTGACTTAACGTGATGCGACGTAACGTGAAAGTATAACACACTGTATTAAATGGATCTATGTAGGGTTGACTTAGTGTGACTTAACTTAACGCGACGTAACGTGAAAGTATAACACACTGTATTAAATGGATCTATGTAGGGCTGACTTAGTGTGACTTGACGTAACGTGAAAGTATAACACACTGTATTAAATGGACCTATGTAGGGTTGACTTAGTGTGACTTCACTTAACGCGACGTAACGTGAAAGTATAACACACTGTATTAAATGGATCTATGTAGGGCTGACTTAGTGTGACTTGACGTAACGTGAAAGTATAACACACTGTATTAAATGGATCTATGTAGGGCTGACTTAGTGTGACTTGAAGTAACGTGAAAGTATAACACACTGTATTAAATGGATCTATGTAGGGTTGACTTAGTGTGACTTAACTTAACGCGACGTAACGTGAAAGTATAACACACTGTATTAAATGGATCTATGTAGGGTTGACTTAGTGTGACTTGACGTAACGTGACTTAACTTGATGCGACGTAACGTGAAAGTATAACACACTGCATTAAATGGATCTATGTAGGGTTGACTTAGTGTGACTTGACGTAACGTGAAAGTATAACACACTGTATTAAATGGATCTATGTAGGGTTGACTTAGTGTGACTTGACGTAACCTGAAAGTATAACACACTGTATCAAATGGATCTATGTAGGGTTGACTTAGTGTGACTTGACGTAACGTGAAAGTATAACACACTGTATCAAATGGATCTATATAGGGTTGACTTAGTGTGACTTGACGTAACGTGAAAGTATAACACACTGTATCAAATGGATCTATGTAGGGTTGACTTAGTGTGACTTGACGTAACGTGAAAGTATAACACACTGTATCAAATGGATCTATGTAGGGTTGACTTAGTGTGACTTGACGTAACGTGAAATTATAACACACTGTATCAAATGGATCTATGTAGGGTTGACTTAGTGTGACTTGACGTAACGTGAAAGTATAACACACTGTATCAAATGGATCTATGTAGGGTTGACTTAGTGTGACTTGACGTAACGTGAAAGTATAACACACTGTATTAAATGGATCTATGTAGGGTTGACTTAGTGTGACTTGACGTAACGTGAAAGTATAACACACTGTATCAAATGGATCTATGTAGGGTTGACTTAGTGTGACTTGACGTAACTGACTTAACTTGGTGCGACGTAACGTGAAAGTATAACACACTGCATTAAATGGATATATGTAGGGTTGACTTAGTGTGACTTGACGTAACGTGAAAGTATAACACACTGTATTAAATGGATCTATGTAGGGTTGACTTAGTGTGACTTGACGTAACGTGAAAGTATAACACACTGTATCAAATGGATCTATGTAGGGTTGACTTAGTGTGACTTGACGTAACGTGAAAGTATAACACACTGTATCAAATGGATCTATGTAGGGTTGACTTAGTGTGACTTGACGTAACGTGAAAGTATAACACACTGTATCAAATGGATCTATGTAGGGTTGACTTAGTGTGACTTGACGTAACGTGAAAGTATAACACACTGTATCAAATGGATCTATGTAGGGTTGACTTAGTGTGACTTGACGTAACGTGAAAGTATAACACACTGTATCAAATGGATCTATGTAGGGTTGACTTAGTGTGACTTGACGTAACGTAAAAGTATAACACACTGTATCAAATGGATCTATGTAGGGTTGACTTAGTGTGACTTGACGTAACGTGAAAGTATAACACACTGTATTAAATGGATCTATGTAGGGTTGACTTAGTGTGACTTGACGTAACGTGACTTAACTTGATGCGACGTAACGTGAAAGTATAACACACTGCATTAAATGGATCTATGTAGGGTTGACTTTGTGTGACTTGACGTAACGTGAAAGTATAACACACTGTATTAAATGGATCTATGTAGGGTTGACTTAGTGTGACTTAACTTAACGCGACGTAACGTGAAAGTATAACACACTGTATCAAATGGATCTATGTAGGGTTGACTTAGTGTGACTTGACGTAACGTGACTTAACTTGATGCGACGTAACGTGAAAGTATAACACACTGCATTAAATGGATCTATGTAGGGTTGACTTAGTGTGAGTTGACGTAACGTGAAAGTATAACACACTGTATTAAATGGATCTATGTAGGGTTGACTTAGTGTGACTTAACTTAACGCGACGTAACGTGAAATTATAACACACTGTATTAAATGGATCTATGTAGGGTTGACTTAGTGTGACTTAACGTAACGTGAAAGTATAACACACTGTATTAAATGGATCTATGTAGGGTTGACTTAGTGTGACTTAACTTAAGGCGACGTAACGTGAAATTATAACACACTGTATTCAATGGATCTATGTAGGGTTGACATAGTGTGACTTAACGTAACGTGAAAGTATAAAACACTGTACTAAATGGATCTATGTAGGGCTGACTTAGTGTGACTTAACTTAACGCGACGTAACGTGAAAGTATAACACACTGTATTAAATGGATCTATGTAGGGTTGACTTAGTGTGACTTGACGTAACGTGACTTAACTTGATGCGACGTAACGTGAAAGTATAACACACTGTATTAAATGGATCTATGTAGGGTTGACTTAGTGTGACTTAACTTAACGCGACGTAACGTGAAAGTATAACACACTGTATTAAATGGATCTATGTAGGGTTGACTTAGTGTGACTTGACGTAACGTGACTTAACTTGATGCGACGTAACGTGAAAGTATAACACACTGTATTAAATGGATCTATGTAGGGTTGACTTAGTGTGACTTAAGTTAACGCGACGTAACGTGATAGTATAAGCCACTGTATTAAATGGATCTATGTAGGGCTGACTTAGTGTGACTTGACGTAACGTGAAAGTATAACACACTGTATTAAATGGATCTATGTAGGGTTGACTTAGTGTGACTTAACTTAACGCGACGTAACGTGAAAGTATAACACACTGTATTAAATGGATCTATGTAGGGCTGACATAGTGTGACTTGACGTAACGTGAAAGTATAACACACTGTATTAAATGGATCTATGTAGGGCTGACTTAGTGTGACTTGACGTAACGTGAAAGTATAACACACTGTATTAAATGGATCTATGTAGGGTTGACTTAGTGTGACTTAACTTAACGCGACGTAACGTGAAAGTATAACACACTGTATTAAATGGATCTATGTAGGGTTGACTTAGTGTGACTTAACTTAACGCGACGTAACGTGAAAGTATAACACATTGTATTAAATGGATCTATGTAGGGTTGACTTAGTGTGACTTAACTTAACGCGACGTAACGTGAAAGTATAACACACTGCATTAAATGGATCTATGTAGGGTTGATTTAGTGTGACTTGACGTAACGTGAAAGTATAACACACTGTATTAAATGGATCTATGTAGGGTTGACTTAGTGTGACTTAACTTAACGCGACGTAACGTGAAAGTATAACACACTGTATTAAATGGATCTATGTAGGGTTGACTTAGTGTGACTTAACTTAACGCGACGTAACGTGAAAGTATAACACACTGTATTAAATGGATCTATGTAGGGTTGACTTAGTGTGACTTAACTTAACGCGACGTAACGTGAAAGTATAACACACTGTATTAAATGGATCTATGTAGGGTTGACTTAGTGTGACTTGACGTAACGTGAAAGTATAACACACTGTATTAAATGGATCTATGTAGGGTTGACTTAGTGTGACTTGACGTAACGTGAAAGTATAACACACTGTATTAAATGGATCTATGTAGGGTTGACTTAGTGTGACTTGACGTAACGTGACTTAACTTGATGCGACGTAACGTGAAAGTATAACACACTGCATTAAATGGATCTATGTAGGGTTGACTTTTTGTGACTTGCCGTAACGTGAAAGTATAACACACTGTATTAAATGGATCTATGTAGGGTTGACTTAGTGTGACTTAACTTAACGCGACGTAACGTGAAAGTATAACACACTGTATCAAATGGATCTATGTAGGGTTGACTTAGTGTGACTTGACGTAACGTGACTTAACTTGATGCGACGTAACGTGAAAGTATAACACACTGCATTAAATGGATCTATGTAGGGCTGACTTAGTGCGACTTGACGTAACGTGAAAGTATAACACACTGTATTAAATGGATCTATGTAGGGTTGACTTAGTGTGACTTAACTTAACGCGACGTAACGTGAAATTATAACACACTGTATTAAATGGATCTATGTAGGGTTGACTTAGTGTGACTTGACGTAACGTGACTTAACGTGATGCGACGTAACGTGAAAGTATAACACACTGTATTAAATGGATCTATGTAGGGTTGACTTAGTGTGACTTAACTTAACGCGACGTAACGTGAAAGTATAACACACTGTATTAAATGGATCTATGTAGGGCTGACTTAGTGTGACTTGACGTAACGTGAAAGTATAACACACTGTATTAAATGGACCTATGTAGGGTTGACTTAGTGTGACTTCACTTAACGCGACGTAACGTGAAAGTATAACACACTGTATTAAATGGATCTATGTAGGGCTGACTTAGTGTGACTTGACGTAACGTGAAAGTATAACACACTGTATTAAATGGATCTATGTAGGGCTGACTTAGTGTGACTTGAAGTAACGTGAAAGTATAACACACTGTATTAAATGGATCTATGTAGGGTTGACTTAGTGTGACTTAACTTAACGCGACGTAACGTGAAAGTATAACACACTGTATTAAATGGATCTATGTAGGGTTGACTTAGTGTGACTTGACGTAACGTGACTTAACTTGATGCGACGTAACGTGAAAGTATAACACACTGCATTAAATGGATCTATGTAGGGTTGACTTAGTGTGACTTGACGTAACGTGAAAGTATAACACACTGTATTAAATGGATCTATGTAGGGTTGACTTAGTGTGACTTGACGTAACCTGAAAGTATAACACACTGTATCAAATGGATCTATGTAGGGTTGACTTAGTGTGACTTGACGTAACGTGAAAGTATAACACACTGTATCAAATGGATCTATATAGGGTTGACTTAGTGTGACTTGACGTAACGTGAAAGTATAACACACTGTATCAAATGGATCTATGTAGGGTTGACTTAGTGTGACTTGACGTAACGTGAAAGTATAACACACTGTATCAAATGGATCTATGTAGGGTTGACTTAGTGTGACTTGACGTAACGTGAAATTATAACACACTGTATCAAATGGATCTATGTAGGGTTGACTTAGTGTGACTTGACGTAACGTGAAAGTATAACACACTGTATCAAATGGATCTATGTAGGGTTGACTTAGTGTGACTTGACGTAACGTGAAAGTATAACACACTGTATTAAATGGATCTATGTAGGGTTGACTTAGTGTGACTTGACGTAACGTGAAAGTATAACACACTGTATCAAATGGATCTATGTAGGGTTGACTTAGTGTGACTTGACGTAACTGACTTAACTTGGTGCGACGTAACGTGAAAGTATAACACACTGCATTAAATGGATATATGTAGGGTTGACTTAGTGTGACTTGACGTAACGTGAAAGTATAACACACTGTATTAAATGGATCTATGTAGGGTTGACTTAGTGTGACTTGACGTAACGTGAAAGTATAACACACTGTATCAAATGGATCTATGTAGGGTTGACTTAGTGTGACTTGACGTAACGTGAAAGTATAACACACTGTATCAAATGGATCTATGTAGGGTTGACTTAGTGTGACTTGACGTAACGTGAAAGTATAACACACTGTATCAAATGGATCTATGTAGGGTTGACTTAGTGTGACTTGACGTAACGTGAAAGTATAACACACTGTATCAAATGGATCTATGTAGGGTTGACTTAGTGTGACTTGACGTAACGTGAAAGTATAACACACTGTATCAAATGGATCTATGTAGGGTTGACTTAGTGTGACTTGACGTAACGTAAAAGTATAACACACTGTATCAAATGGATCTATGTAGGGTTGACTTAGTGTGACTTGACGTAACGTGAAAGTATAACACACTGTATTAAATGGATCTATGTAGGGTTGACTTAGTGTGACTTGACGTAACGTGACTTAACTTGATGCGACGTAACGTGAAAGTATAACACACTGCATTAAATGGATCTATGTAGGGTTGACTTTGTGTGACTTGACGTAACGTGAAAGTATAACACACTGTATTAAATGGATCTATGTAGGGTTGACTTAGTGTGACTTAACTTAACGCGACGTAACGTGAAAGTATAACACACTGTATCAAATGGATCTATGTAGGGTTGACTTAGTGTGACTTGACGTAACGTGACTTAACTTGATGCGACGTAACGTGAAAGTATAACACACTGCATTAAATGGATCTATGTAGGGTTGACTTAGTGTGAGTTGACGTAACGTGAAAGTATAACACACTGTATTAAATGGATCTATGTAGGGTTGACTTAGTGTGACTTAACTTAACGCGACGTAACGTGAAATTATAACACACTGTATTAAATGGATCTATGTAGGGTTGACTTAGTGTGACTTAACGTAACGTGAAAGTATAACACACTGTATTAAATGGATCTATGTAGGGTTGACTTAGTGTGACTTAACTTAAGGCGACGTAACGTGAAATTATAACACACTGTATTCAATGGATCTATGTAGGGTTGACATAGTGTGACTTAACGTAACGTGAAAGTATAAAACACTGTACTAAATGGATCTATGTAGGGCTGACTTAGTGTGACTTAACTTAACGCGACGTAACGTGAAAGTATAACACACTGTATTAAATGGATCTATGTAGGGTTGACTTAGTGTGACTTGACGTAACGTGACTTAACTTGATGCGACGTAACGTGAAAGTATAACACACTGTATTAAATGGATCTATGTAGGGTTGACTTAGTGTGACTTAACTTAACGCGACGTAACGTGAAAGTATAACACACTGTATTAAATGGATCTATGTAGGGTTGACTTAGTGTGACTTGACGTAACGTGACTTAACTTGATGCGACGTAACGTGAAAGTATAACACACTGTATTAAATGGATCTATGTAGGGTTGACTTAGTGTGACTTAAGTTAACGCGACGTAACGTGATAGTATAAGCCACTGTATTAAATGGATCTATGTAGGGCTGACTTAGTGTGACTTGACGTAACGTGAAAGTATAACACACTGTATTAAATGGATCTATGTAGGGTTGACTTAGTGTGACTTAACTTAACGCGACGTAACGTGAAAGTATAACACACTGTATTAAATGGATCTATGTAGGGCTGACATAGTGTGACTTGACGTAACGTGAAAGTATAACACACTGTATTAAATGGATCTATGTAGGGCTGACTTAGTGTGACTTGACGTAACGTGAAAGTATAACACACTGTATTAAATGGATCTATGTAGGGTTGACTTAGTGTGACTTAACTTAACGCGACGTAACGTGAAAGTATAACACACTGTATTAAATGGATCTATGTAGGGTTGACTTAGTGTGACTTAACTTAACGCGACGTAACGTGAAAGTATAACACATTGTATTAAATGGATCTATGTAGGGTTGACTTAGTGTGACTTAACTTAACGCGACGTAACGTGAAAGTATAACACACTGCATTAAATGGATCTATGTAGGGTTGATTTAGTGTGACTTGACGTAACGTGAAAGTATAACACACTGTATTAAATGGATCTATGTAGGGTTGACTTAGTGTGACTTAACTTAACGCGACGTAACGTGAAAGTATAACACACTGTATTAAATGGATCTATGTAGGGTTGACTTAGTGTGACTTAACTTAACGCGACGTAACGTGAAAGTATAACACACTGTATTAAATGGATCTATGTAGGGTTGACTTAGTGTGACTTAACTTAACGCGACGTAACGTGAAAGTATAACACACTGTATTAAATGGATCTATGTAGGGTTGACTTAGTGTGACTTGACGTAACGTGAAAGTATAACACACTGTATTAAATGGATCTATGTAGGGTTGACTTAGTGTGACTTGACGTAACGTGAAAGTATAACACACTGTATTAAATGGATCTATGTAGGGTTGACTTAGTGTGACTTGACGTAACGTGACTTAACTTGATGCGACGTAACGTGAAAGTATAACACACTGCATTAAATGGATCTATGTAGGGTTGACTTTTTGTGACTTGCCGTAACGTGAAAGTATAACACACTGTATTAAATGGATCTATGTAGGGTTGACTTAGTGTGACTTAACTTAACGCGACGTAACGTGAAAGTATAACACACTGTATCAAATGGATCTATGTAGGGTTGACTTAGTGTGACTTGACGTAACGTGACTTAACTTGATGCGACGTAACGTGAAAGTATAACACACTGCATTAAATGGATCTATGTAGGGCTGACTTAGTGCGACTTGACGTAACGTGAAAGTATAACACACTGTATTAAATGGATCTATGTAGGGTTGACTTAGTGTGACTTAACTTAACGCGACGTAACGTGAAATTATAACACACTGTATTAAATGGATCTATGTAGGGTTGACTTAGTGTGACTTAACGTAACGTGAAAGTATAACACACTGTATTAAATGGATCTATGTAGGGTTGACTTAGTGTGACTTAACTTAACGCGACGTAACGTGAAATTATAACACACTGTATTCAATGGATCTATGTAGGGTTGACATAGTGTGACTTAACGTAACGTGAAAGTATAACGCACTGTATTAAATGGATCTATGTAGGGCTGACTTAGTGTGACTTAACTTAACGCGACGTAACGTGAAAGTATAACACACTGTATTAAATGGATCTATGTAGGGTTGACTTAGTGTGACTTGACGTAACGTGACTTAACTTGATGCGACGTAACGTGAAAGTATAACACACTGTATTAAATGGATCTATGTAGGGTTGACTTAGTGTGACTTAACTTAACGCGACGTAACGTGAAAGTATAACACACTGTATTAAATGGATCTATGTAGGGTTGACTTAGTGTGACTTGACGTAACGTGACTTAACGTGATGCGACGTAACGTGAAAGTATAACACACTGTATTAAATGGATCTATGTAGGGTTGACTTAGTGTGACTTAACTTAACGCGACGTAACGTGAAAGTATAACACACTGTATTAAATGGATCTATGTAGGGCTGACTTAGTGTGACTTGACGTAACGTGAAAGTATAATACACTGTATTAAATGGACCTATGTAGGGTTGACTTAGTGTGACTTAACTTAACGCGACGTAACGTGAAAGTATAACACACTGTATTAAATGGATCTATGTAGGGCTGACTTAGTGTGACTTGACGTAACGTGAAAGTATAACACACTGTATTAAATGGATCTATGTAGGGCTGACTTAGTGTGACTTGACGTAACGTGAAAGTATAACACACTGTATTAAATGGATCTATGTAGGGTTGACTTAGTGTGACTTAACTTAACGCGACGTAACGTGAAAGTATAACACACTGTATTAAATGGATCTATGTAGGGTTGACTTAGTGTGACTTGACGTAACGTGACTTAACTTGATGCGACGTAACGTGAAAGTATAACACACTGCATTAAATGGATCTATGTAGGGTTGACTTAGTGTGACTTGACGTAACGTGAAAGTATAACACACTGTATTAAATGGATCTATGTAGGGTTGACTTAGTGTGACTTGACGTAACCTGAAAGTATAACACACTGTATCAAATGGATCTATGTAGGGTTGACTTAGTGTGACTTGACGTAACGTGAAAGTATAACACACTGTATCAAATGGATCTATATAGGGTTGACTTAGTGTGACTTGACGTAACGTGAAAGTATAACACACTGTATCAAATGGATCTATGTAGGGATGACTTAGTGTGACTTGACGTAACGTGAAAGTATAACACACTGTATCAAATGGATCTATGTAGGGTTGACTTAGTGTGACTTGACGTAACGTGAAATTATAACACACTGTATCAAATGGATCTATGTAGGGTTGACTTAGTGTGACTTGACGTAACGTGAAAGTATAACACACTGTATCAAATGGATCTATGTAGGGTTGACTTAGTGTGACTTGACGTAACGTGAAAGTATAACACACTGTATTAAATGGATCTATGTAGGGTTGACTTAGTGTGACTTGACGTAACGTGAAAGTATAACACACTGTATCAAATGGATCTATGTAGGGTTGACTTAGTGTGACTTGACGTAACTGACTTAACTTGGTGCGACGTAACGTGAAAGTATAACACACTGCATTAAATGGATATATGTAGGGTTGACTTAGTGTGACTTGACGTAACGTGAAAGTATAACACACTGTATTAAATGGATCTATGTAGGGTTGACTTAGTGTGACTTGACGTAACGTGAAAGTATAACACACTGTATCAAATGGATCTATGTAGGGTTGACTTAGTGTGACTTGACGTAACGTGAAAGTATAACACACTGTATCAAATGGATCTATGTAGGGTTGACTTAGTGTGACTTGACGTAACGTGAAAGTATAACACACTGTATCAAATGGATCTATGTAGGGTTGACTTAGTGTGACTTGACGTAACGTGAAAGTATAACACACTGTATCAAATGGATCTATGTAGGGTTGACTTAGTGTGACTTGACGTAACGTGAAAGTATAACACACTGTATCAAATGGATCTATGTAGGGTTGACTTAGTGTGACTTGACGTAACGTGAAAGTATAACACACTGTATCAAATGGATCTATGTAGGGTTGACTTAGTGTGACTTGACGTAACGTGAAAGTATAACACACTGTATTAAATGGATCTATGTAGGGTTGACTTAGTGTGACTTGACGTAACGTGAAAGTATAACACACTGTATCAAATGGATCTATGTAGGGTTGACTTAGTGTGACTTGACGTAACTGACTTAACTTGGTGCGACGTAACGTGAAAGTATAACACACTGCATTAAATGGATATATGTAGGGTTGACTTAGTGTGACTTGACGTGACGTGAAAGTATAACACACTGTATTAAATGGATCTATGTAGGGTTGACTTAGTGTGACTTGACGTAACGTGACTTAACTTGATGCGACGTAACGTGAAAGTATAACACACTGTATTAAATGGATCTATGTAGGGTTGACTTAGTGTGACTTGACGTAACGTGAAAGTATAACACACTGTATTAAATGGAACTATGTAGGGTTGACTTAGTGTGACTTGACGTAACGTGACTTAACTTGATGCGACGTAACGTGAAAGTATAACACACTGTATTAAATGGATCTATGTAGGGTTGACTTAGTGTGACTTGACGTAACGTGAAAGTATAACACACTGTATTAAATGGAACTATGTAGGGTTGACTTAGTGTGACTTGACGTAACGTGAAAGTATAACACACTGTATTAAATGGAACTATGTAGGGTTGACTTAGTGTGACTTAACTTAACGCGACGTAACGTGAAAGTATAACACACTGTATTAAAGGGATCTATGTAGGGTTGACTTAGTGTGACTTGACGTAACGTGAAAGTATAACACACTGTGTTAAATGGATCTATGTAGGGTTGACTTAGTGTGACTTGACGTAACGTGACTTAACTTGATGCGACGTAACGTGAAAGTATAACACACTGTATTAAATGGATCTATGTAGGGTTGACTTAGTGTGACTTGACGTAACGTGAAAGTATAACACACTGTATTAAATGGATCTATGTAGGGATGACTTAGTGTGACTTGACGTAACGTGAAAGTATAACACACTGTATTAAATGGAACTATGTAGGGTTGACTTAGTGTGACTTGACGTAACGTGACTTAACTTGATGCGACGTAACGTGAAAGTATAACACACTGTATTAAATGGATCTATGTTGGGTTGACTTAGTGTGACTTGACGTAACGTGAAAGTATAACACACTGTATTAAATGGAACTATGTAGGATTGACTTAGTGTGACTTGACGTAACGTGAAAGTATAACACACTGTATTAAATGGAACTACGTAGGGTTGACTTACTGTGACTTGACGAAACGTGAAAGTATAACACACTGTATTAAATGGATCTATGTAGGGTTGACTTAGTGTGACTTGACGTAACGTGAAAGTATAACACACTGTATTAAATGGAACTATGTAGGGTTGACTTAGTGTGACTTGACGTAACGTGAAAGTATAACACACTGTATTAAATGGAACTATGTAGGGTTGACTTAGTGTGACTTAACTTAACGCGACGTAACGTGAAAGTATAAAACACTGTATTAAATGGATCTATGTAGGGTTGACTTAGTGTGACTTGACGTAACGTGAAAGTATAACACACTGTATTAAATGGATCTATGTAGGGTTGACTTAGTGTGACTTGACGTAACGTGAAAGTATAACACACTGTATTAAATGGATCTATGTAGGGTTGACTTAGTGCGACTTGACGTAACGTGAAAGTATAACACACTGTATTAAATGGATGTATGTAGGGTTGACTTAGTGTGACTTAACTTAACGCGACGTAACGTGAAAGTATAACACACTGTATTAAATGGATCTATGTAGGGTTGACTTAGTGTGACTTAACTTAACGCGACGTAACGTGAAAGTATAACACACTGTATTAAATGGATCTATGTAGGGTTGACTTAGTGTGACTTGACGTAACGTGACTTAACGTGATGCGACGTAACGTGAAAGTATAACACACTGTATTAAATGGATCTATGTAGGGTTGACTTAGTGTGACTTAACTTAACGCGACGTAACGTGAAAGTATAACACACTGTATTAAATGGATCTATGTAGGGCTGACTTAGTGTGACTTGACGTAACGTGAAAGTATAACACACTGTATTAAATGGATCTATGTAGGGTTGACTTAGTGTGACTTAACTTAACGCGACGTAACGTGAAAGTATAACACACTGTATTAAATGGATCTATGTAGGGCTGACTTAGTGTGACTTGACGTAACGTGAAAGTATAACACACTGTATTAAATGGATCTATGTAGCGCTGACTTAGTGTGACTTGACGTAACGTGAAAGTATAACACACTGTATTAAATGGATCTATGTAGGGTTGACTTAGTGTGACTTAACTTAACGCGACGTAACGTGAAAGTATAACACACTGTATTAAATGGATCTATGTAGGGTTGACTTAGTGTGACTTGACGTAACGTGACTTAACTTGATGCGACGTAACGTGAAAGTATAACACACTGTATTAAATGGATCTATGTAGGGTTGACTTAGTGTGACTTAACTTAACGCGACGTAACGTGAAAGTATAACACACTGTATTAAATGGATCTATGTAGGGTTGACTTAGTGTGACTTGACGTAACGTGACTTAACTTGATGCGACGTAACGTGAAAGTATAACACACTGTATTAAATGGATCTATGTAGGGTTGACTTAGTGTGACTTAACTTAACGCGACGTAACGTGATAGTATAAGCCACTGTATTAAATGGATCTATGTAGGGCTGACTTAGTGTGACTTGACGTAACGTGAAAGTATAACACACTGTATTAAATGGATCTATGTAGGGTTGACTTAGTGTGACTTAACTTAACGCGACGTAACGTGAAAGTATAACACACTGTATTAAATGGATCTATGTAGGGCTGACATAGTGTGACTTGACGTAACGTGAAAGTATAACACACTGTATTAAATGGATCTATGTAGGGCTGACTTAGTGTGACTTGACGTAACGTGAAAGTATAACACACTGTATTAAATGGATCTATGTAGGGTTGACTTAGTATGACTTAACTTAACGCGACGTAACGTGAAAGTATAACACACTGTATTAAATGGATCTATGTAGGGTTGACTTAGTGTGACTTATCTTAACGCGACGTAACGTGAAAGTATAACACATTGTATTAAATGGATCTATGTAGGGTTGACTTAGTGTGACTTAACTTAACGCGACGTAACGTGAAAGTATAACACACTGCATTAAATGGATCTATGTAGGGTTGATTTAGTGTGACTTGACGTAACGTGAAAGTATAACACACTGTATTAAATGGATCTATGTAGGGTTGACTTAGTGTGACTTAACTTAACGCGACGTAACGTGAAAGTATAACACACTGTATTAAATGGATCTATGTAGGGTTGACTTAGTGTGACTTAACTTAACGCGACGTAACGTGAAAGTATAACACACTGTATTAAATGGATCTATGTAGGGTTGACTTAGTGTGACTTAACTTAACGCGACGTAACGTGAAAGTATAACACACTGTATTAAATGGATCTATG
Organism: Deroplatys truncata; assembly: GCA_030765065.1. NCBI lineage: Eukaryota > Metazoa > Arthropoda > Insecta > Mantodea > Mantidae > Deroplatys > Deroplatys truncata. Next base: position 64,129,579 of record CM060984.1, on the reverse strand, counting down.
TAGGGTTGACTTAGTGTGACTTGACGTAACGTGAAAGTATAACACACTGTATTAAATGGATCTATGTAGGGTTGACTTAGTGTGACTTGACGTAACGTGACTTAACTTGATGCGACGTAACGTGAAAGTATAACACACTGCATTAAATGGATCTATGTAGGGTTGACTTTGTGTGACTTGCCGTAACGTGAAAGAATAACACACTGTATTAAATGGATCTATGTAGGGTTGACTTAGTGTGACTTAACTTAACGCGACGTAACGTGAAAGTATAACACACTGTATCAAATGGATCTATGTAGGGTTGACTTAGTGTGACTTGACGTAACGTGACTTAACTTGATGCGACGTAACGTGAAAGTATAACACACTGCATTAAATGGATCTATGTAGGGCTGACTTAGTGTGACTTGACGTAACGTGAAAGTATAACACACTGTATTAAATGGATCTATGTAGGGTTGACTTAGTGTGACTTAACTTAACGCGACGTAACGTGAAATTATAACACACTGTATTCAATGGATCTATGTAGGGTTGACATAGTGTGACTTAACGTAACGTGAAAGTATAACGCACTGTATTAATTGGATCTATGTAGGGCTGACTTAGTGTGACTTAACTTAACGCGACGTAACGTGAAAGTATAACACACTGTATTAAATGGATCTATGTAGGGTTGACTTAGTGTGACTTGACGTAACGTGACTTAACTTGATGCGACGTAACGTGAAAGTATAACACACTGTATTAAATGGATCTATGTAGGGTTGACTTAGTGTGACTTAACTTAACGCGACGTAACGTGAAAGTATAACACACTGTATTAAATGGATCTATGTAGGGTTGACTTAGTGTGACTTGACGTAACGTGACTTAACGTGATGCGACGTAACGTGAAAGTATAACACACTGTATTAAATGGATCTATGTAGGGTTGACTTAGTGTGACTTAACTTAACGCGACGTAACGTGAAAGTATAACACACTGTATTAAATGGATCTATGTAGGGCTGACTTAGTGTGACTTGACGTAACGTGAAAGTATAACACACTGTATTAAATGGATCTATGTAGGGTTGACTTAGTGTGACTTAACTTAACGCGACGTAACGTGAAAGTATAACACACTGTATTAAATGGATCTATGTAGGGCTGACTTAGTGTGACTTGACGTAACGTGAAAGTATAACACACTGTATTAAATGGATCTATGTAGGGCTGACTTAGTGTGACTTGACGTAACGTGAAAGTATAACACACTGTATTAAATGGATCTATGTAGGGTTGACTTAGTGTGACTTAACTTAACGCGACGTAACGTGAAAGTATAACACACTGTATTAAATGGATCTATGTAGGGTTGACTTAGTGTGACTTGACGTAACGTGACTTAACTTGATGCGACGTAACGTGAAAGTATAACACACTGCATTAAATGGATCTATGTAGGGTTGACTTAGTGTGACTTGACGTAACGTGAAAGTATAACACACTGTATTAAATGGATCTATGTAGGGTTGACTTAGTGTGACTTGACGTAACCTGAAAGTATAACACACTGTATCAAATGGATCTATGTAGGGTTGACTTAGTGTGACTTGACGTAACGTGAAAGTATAACACACTGTATCAAATGGATCTATATAGGGTTGACTTAGTGTGACTTGACGTAACGTGAAAGTATAACACACTGTATCAAATGGATCTATGTAGGGTTGACTTAGTGTGACTTGACGTAACGTGAAATTATAACACACTGTATCAAATGGATCTATGTAGGGTTGACTTAGTGTGACTTGACGTAACGTGAAAGTATAACACACTGTATCAAATGGATCTATGTAGGGTTGACTTAGTGTGACTTGACGTAACGTGAAAGTATAACACACTGTATTAAATGGATCTATGTAGGGTTGACTTAGTGTGACTTGACGTAACGTGAAAGTATAACACACTGTATCAAATGGATCTATGTAGGGTTGACTTAGTGTGACTTGACGTAACTGACTTAACTTGGTGCGACGTAACGTGAAAGTATAACACACTGCATTAAGTGGATATATGTAGGGTTGACTTAGTGTGACTTGACGTAACGTGAAGGTATAACACACTGTATTAAATGGATCTATGTAGGGTTGACTTAGTGTGACTTGACGTAACGTGAAAGTATAACACACTGTATCAAATGGATCTATGTAGGGTTGACTTAGTGTGACTTGACGTAACGTGAAAGTATAACACACTGTATCAAATGGATCTATGTAGGGTTGACTTAGTGTGACTTGACGTAACGTGAAAGTATAACACACTGTATCAAATGGATCTATGTAGGGTTGACTTAGTGTGACTTGACGTAACGTGAAAGTATAACACACTGTATCAAATGGATCTATGTAGGGTTGACTTAGTGTGACTTGACGTAACGTGAAAGTATAACACACTGTATCAAATGGATCTATGTAGGGTTGACTTAGTGTGACTTGACGTAACGTGAAAGTATAACACACTGTATCAAATGGATCTATGTAGGGTTGACTTAGTGTGACTTGACGTAACGTGAAAGTATAACACACTGTATTAAATGGATCTATGTAGGGTTGACTTAGTGTGACTTGACGTAACGTGAAAGTATAACACACTGTATCAAATGGATCTATGTAGGGTGACTTAGTGTGACTTGACGTAACTGACTTAACTTGGTGCGACGTAACGTGAAAGTATAACACACTGCATTAAATGGATATATGTAGGGTTGACTTAGTGTGACTTGACGTAACGTGAAAGTATAACACACTGTATTAAATGGATCTATGTAGGGTTGACTTAGTGTGACTTGACGTAACGTGACTTAACTTGATGCGACGTAACGTGAAAGTATAACACACTGTATTAAATGGATCTATGTAGGGTTGACTTAGTGTGACTTGACGTAACGTGAAAGTATAACACACTGTATTAAATGGAACTATGTAGGGTTGACTTAGTGTGACTTGACGTAACGTGACTTAACTTGATGCGACGTAACGTGAAAGTATAACACACTGTATTAAATGGATCTATGTAGGGTTGACTTAGTGTGACTTGACGTAACGTGAAAGTATAACACACTGTATTAAATGGAACTATGTAGGGTTGACTTAGTGTGACTTGACGTAACGTGAAAGTATAACACACTGTATTAAATGGAACTATGTAGGGTTGACTTAGTGTGACTTAACTTAACGCGACGTAACGTGAAAGTATAACACACTGTATTAAATGGATCTATGTAGGGTTGACTTAGTGTGACTTGACGTAACGTGAAAGTATAACACACTGTGTTAAATGGATCTATGTAGGGTTGACTTAGTGTGACTTGACGTAACGTGACTTAACTTGATGCGACGTAACGTGAAAGTATAACACACTGTATTAAATGGATCTATGTAGGGTTGACTTAGTGTGACTTGACGTAACGTGAAAGTATAACACACTGTATTAAATGGATCTATGTAGGGATGACTTAGTGTGACTTGACCTAACGTGAAAGTATAACACACTGTATTAAATGGAACTATGTAGGGTTGACTTAGTGTGACTTGACGTAACGTGACTTAACTTGATGCGACGTAACGTGAAAGTATAACACACTGTATTAAATGGATCTATGTTGGGTTGACTTAGTGTGACTTGACGTAACGTGAAAGTATAACACACTGTATTAAATGGAACTATGTAGGATTGACTTATTGTGACTTGACGTAACGTGAAAGTATAACACACTGTATTAAATGGAACTACGTAGGGTTGACTTACTGTGACTTGACGAAACGTGAAAGTATAACACACTGTATTAAATGGATCTATGTAGGGTTGACTTAGTAAGACTTGACGTAACGTGAAAGTATAACACACTGTATTAAATGGAACTATGTAGGGTTGACTTAGTGTGACTTGACGTAACGTGAAAGTATAACACACTGTATTAAATGGAACTATGTAGGGTTGACTTAGTGTGACTTAACTTAACGCGACGTAACGTGAAAGTATAAAACACTGTATTAAATGGATCTATGTAGGGTTGACTTAGTGTGACTTGACGTAACGTGAAAGTATAACACACTGTATTAAATGGATCTATGTAGGGTTGACTTAGTGTGACTTGACGTAACGTGAAAGTATAACACACTGTATTAAATGGATCTATGTAGGGTTGACTTAGTGTGACTTGACGTAACGTGAAAGTATAACACACTGTATAAAATGGATGTATGTAGGGTTGACTTAGTGTGACTTAACTTAACGCGACGTAACGTGAAAGTATAACACACTGTATTAAATGGATCTATGTAGGGTTGACTTAGTGTGACTTAACTTAACGCGACGTAACGTGAAAGTATAACACACTGTATTAAATGGATCTATGTAGGGTTGACTTAGTGTGACTTGACGTAACGTGACTTAACGTGATGCGACGTAACGTGAAAGTATAACACACTGTATAAAATGGATCTATGTAGGGTTGACTTAGTGTGACTTAACTTAACGCGACGTAACGTGAAAGTATAACACACTGTATTAAATGGATCTATGTAGGGCTGACTTAGTGTGACTTGACGTAACGTGAAAGTATAACACACTGTATTAAATGGATCTATGTAGGGTTGACTTAGTGTGACTTAACTTAACGCGACGTAACGTGAAAGTATAAAGCACACTGTATTAAATGGATCTATGTAGGGCTGACTTAGTGTGACTTGACGTAACGTGAAAGTATAACACACTGTATTAAATGGATCTATGTAGGGCTGACTTAGTGTGACTTGACGTAACGTGAAAGTATAACACACTGTATTAAATGGATCTATGTAGGGTTGACTTAGTGTGACTTAACTTAACGCGACGTAACGTGAAAGTATAACACACTGTATTAAATGGATCTATGTAGGGTTGACTTAGTGTGACTTGACGTAACGTGAAAGTATAACACACTGTATTAAATGGATCTATGTAGGGTTGACTTAGTGTGACTTGACGTAACGTGAAAGTATAACACACTGTATTAAATGGATCTATGTAGGGTTGACTTAGTGTGACTTGACGTAACGTGAAAGTATAACACACTGTATTAAATGGAACTATGTAGGGTTGACTTAGTGTGACTTGACGTAACGTGACTTAACTTGATGCGACGTAACGTGAAAGTATAACACACTGCATTAAATGGATCTATGTAGGGTTGACTTTGTGTGACTTGACGTAACGTGAAAGTATAACACACTGTATTAAATGGATCTATGTAGGGTTGACTTAGTGTGACTTAACTTAACGCGACGTAACGTGAAAGTATAACACACTGTATCAAATGGATCTATGTAGGGTTGACTTAGTGTGACTTGACGTAACGTGACTTAACTTGATGCGACGTAACGTGAAAGTATAACACACTGCATTAAATGGATCTATGTAGGGTTGACTTAGTGTGACTTGACGTAACGTGAAAGTATAACACACTGTATTAAATGGATCTATGTAGGGTTGACTTAGTGTGACTTAACTTAACGCGACGTAACGTGAAATTATAACACACTGTATTAAATGGATCTATGTAGGGTTGACTTAGTGTGACTTAACGTAACGTGAAAGTATAACACACTGTATTAAATGGATCTATGTAGGGTTGACTTAGTGTGACTTAACTTAAGGCGACGTAACGTGAAATTATAACACACTTAATTCAATGGATCTATGTAGGGTTGACATAGTGTGACTTAACGTAACGTGAAAGTATAACACACTGTATTAAGTGGATCTATGTAGGGCTGACTTAGTGTGACTTAACTTAACGCGACGTAACGTGAAAGTACAACACACTGTATTAAATGGATCTATGTAGGGTTGACTTAGTGTGACTTGACGTAACGTGACTTAACTTGATGCGACGTAACGTGAAAGTATAACACACTGTATTAAATGGATCTATGTAGGGTTGACTTAGTGTGACTTAACTTAACGCGACGTAACGTGAAAGTATAACACACTGTATTAAATGGATCTATGTAGGGTTGACTTAGTGTGACTTGACGTAACGTGACTTAACTTGATGCGACGTAACGTGAAAGTATAACACACTGTATTAAATGGATCTATGTAGGGTTGACTTAGTGTGACTTAACTTAACGCGACGTAACGTGATAGTATAAGCCACTGTATTAAATGGATCTATGTAGGGCTGACTTAGTGTGACTTGACGTAACGTGAAAGTATAACACACTGTATTAAATGGATCTATGTAGGGTTGACTTAGTGTGACTTAACTTAACGCGACGTAACGTGAAAGTATAACACACTGTATTAAATGGATCTATGTAGGGCTGACATAGTGTGACTTGACGTAACGTGAAAGTATAACACACTGTATTAAATGGATCTATGTAGGGCTGACTTAGTGTGACTTGACGTAACGTGAAAGTATAACACACTGTATTAAATGGATCTATGTAGGGTTGACTTAGTGTGACTTAACTTAACGCGACGTAACGTGAAAGTATAACACACTGTATTAAATGGATCTATGTAGGGTTGACTTAGTGTGACTTAACTTAACGCGACGTAACGTGAAAGTATAACACATTGTATTAAATGGATCTATGTAGGGTTGACTTAGTGTGACTTAACTTAACGCGACGTAACGTGAAAGTATAACACACTGCATTAAATGGATCTATGTAGGGTTGATTTAGTGTGACTTGACGTAACGTGAAAGTATAACACACTGTATTAAATGGATCTATGTAGGGTTGACTTAGTGTGACTTAACGCGACGTACGTGAAAGTATAACACACTGTATTAAATGGATCTATGTAGGGTTGACTTAGTGTGACTTAACTTAACGCGACGTAACGTGAAAGTATAACACACTGTATTAAATGGATCTATGTAGGGTTGACTTAGTGTGACTTAACTTAACGCGACGTAACGTGAAAGTATAACACACTGTATTAAATGGATCTATGTAGGGTTGACTTAGTGTGACTTGACGTAACGTGAAAGTATAACACACTGTATTAAATGGATCTATGTAGGGTTGACTTAGTGTGACTTGACGTAACGTGAAAGTATAACACACTGTATTAAATGGATCTATGTAGGGTTGACTTAGTGTGACTTGACGTAACGTGACTTAACTTGATGCGACGTAACGTGAAAGTATAACACACTGCATTAAATGGATCTATGTAGGGTTGACTTTGTGTGACTTGCCGTAACGTGAAAGTATAACACACTGTATTAAATGGATCTATGTAGGGTTGACTTAGTGTGACTTAACTTAACGCGACGTAACGTGAAAGTATAACACACTGTATCAAATGGATCTATGTAGGGTTGACTTAGTGTGACTTGACGTAACGTGACTTAACTTGATGCGACGTAACGTGAAAGTATAACACACTGCATTAAATGGATCTATGTAGGGCTGACTTAGTGTGACTTGACGTAACGTGAAAGTATAACACACTGTATTAAATGGATCTATGTAGGGTTGACTTAGTGTGACTTAACTTAACGCGACGTAACGTGAAATTATAACACACTGTATTAAATGGATGTATGTAGGGTTGACTTAGTGTGACTTAACGTAACGTGAAAGTATAACACACTGTATTAAATGGATCTATGTAGGGTTGACTTAGTGTGACTTAACTTAACGCGACGTAACGTGAAATTATAACACACTGTATTCAATGGATCTATGTACGGTTGACATAGTGTGACTTAACGTAACGTGAAAGTATAACACACTGTATTAAATGGATCTATGTAGGGTTGACTTAGTGTGACTTGACGTAATGTGACTTAACTTGATGCGACGTAACGTGAAAGTATAACACACTGTATTAAATGGATCTATGTAGGGTTGACTTAGTGTGACTTAACTTATCGCGACGTAACGTGAAAGTATAACACACTGTATTAAATGGATCTATGTAGGGTTGACTTAGTGTGACTTGACGTAACGTGACTTAACGTGATGCGACGTAACGTGAAAGTATAACACACTGTATTAAATGGATCTATGTAGGGTTGACTTAGTGTGACTTAACTTAACGCGACGTAACGTGAAAGTATAACACACTGTATTAAATGGATCTATGTAGGGCTGACTTAGTGTGACTTGACGTAACGTGAAAGTATAACACACTGTATTAAATGGATCTATGTAGGGTTGACTTAGTGTGACTTAACTTAACGCGACGTAACGTGAAAGTATAACACACTGTATTAAATGGATCTATGTAGGGCTGACTTAGTGTGACTTGACGTAACGTGACTTAACTTGATGCGACGTAACGTGAAAGTATAACACACTGTATTAAATGGATCTATGTAGGGTTGACTTAGTGTGACTTAACTTAACGCGACGTAACGTGATAGTATAAGCCACTGTATTAAATGGATCTATGTAGGGCTGACTTAGTGTGACTTGACGTAACGTGAAAGTATAACACACTGTATTAAATGGATCTATGTAGGGTTGACTTAGTGTGACTTAACTTAACGCGACGTAACGTGAAAGTATAACACACTGTATTAAATGGATCTATGTAGGGCTGACATAGTGTGACTTGACGTAACGTGAAAGTATAACACACTGTATTAAATGGATCTATGTAGGGCTGACTTAGTGTGACTTGACGTAACGTGAAAGTATAACACACTGTATTAAATGGATCTATGTAGGGTTGACTTAGTGTGACTTAACTTAACGCGACGTAACGTGAAAGTATAACACACTGTATTAAATGGATCTATGTAGGGTTGACTTAGTGTGACTTAACTTAACGCGACGTAACGTGAAAGTATAACACATTGTATTAAATGGATCTATGTAGGGTTGACTTAGTGTGACTTAACTTAACGCGACGTAACGTGAAAGTATAACACACTGCATTAAATGGATCTATGTAGGGTTGATTTAGTGTGACTTGACGTAACGTGAAAGTATAACACACTGTATTAAATGGATCTATGTAGGGTTGACTTAGTGTGACTTAACTTAACGCGACGTAACGTGAAAGTATAACACACTGTATTAAATGGATCTATGTAGGGTTGACTTAGTGTGACTTAACTTAACGCGACGTAACGTGAAAGTATAACACACTGTATTAAATGGATCTATGTAGGGTTGACTTAGTGTGACTTAACTTAACGCGACGTAACGTGAAAGTATAACACACTGTATTAAATGGATCTATGTAGGGTTGACTTAGTGTGACTTGACGTAACGTGAAAGTATAACACACTGTATTAAATGGATCTATGTAGGGTTGACTTAGTGTGACTTGACGTAACGTGAAAGTATAACACACAGTATTAAATGGATCCATGTAGGGTTGACTTAGTGTGACTTGACGTAACGTGACTTAACTTGATGCGAAGTAACGTGAAAGTATAACACACTGCATTAAATGGATCTATGTAGGGTTGACTTTGTGTGACTTGACGTAACGTGAAAGTATAACACACTGTATTAAATGGATCTATGTAGGGTTGACTTAGTGTGACTTGACGTAACGTGAAAGTATAACACACTGTATCAAATGGATCTATGTAGGGTTGACTTAGTGTGACTTGACGTAACTGACTTAACTTGGTGCGACGTAACGTGAAAGTATAACACACTGCATTAAATGGATATATGTAAGGTTGACTTAGTGTGACTTGACGTAACGGGAAAGTATAACACACTGTATCAAATGGATCTATGTAGGGTTGACTTAGTGTGACTTGACGTAACGTGAAAGTATAACACACTGTATCAAATGGATCTATGTAGGGTTGACTTAGTGTGACTTGACGTAACGTGAAAGTATAACACACTGTATCAAATGGATCTATGTAGGGTTGACTTAGTGTGACTTGACGTAACGTGAAAGTATAACACACTGTATCAAATGGATCTATGTAGGGTTGACTTAGTGTGACTTGACGTAACGTGAAAGTATAACACACTGTATCAAATGGATCTATGTAGGGTTGACTTAGTGTGACTTGACGTAACGTGAAAGTATAACACACTGTATCAAATGGATCTATGTAGGGTTGACTTAGTGTGACTTGACGTAACGTGAAAGTATAACACACTGTATTAAATGGATCTATGTAGGGTTGACTTAGTGTGACTTGACGTAACGTGAAAGTATAACACACTGTATCAAATGGATCTATGTAGGGTTGACTTAGTGTGACTTGACGTAACTGACTTAACTTGGTGCGACGTAACGTGAAAGTATAACACACTGCATTAAATGGATATATGTAGGGTTGACTTAGTGTGACTTGACGTAACGTGAAAGTATAACACACTGTATTAAATGGATCTATGTAGGGTTGACTTAGTGTGACTTGACGTAACGTGACTTAACTTGATGCGACGTAACGTGAAAGTATAACACACTGTATTAAATGGATCTATGTAGGGTTGACTTAGTGTGACTTGACGTAACGTGAAAGTATAACACACTGTATTAAATGGAACTATGTAGGGTTGACTTAGTGTGACTTGACGTAACGTGACTTAACTTGATGCGACGTAACGTGAAAGTATAACACACTGTATTAAATGGATCTATGTAGGGTTGACTTAGTGTGACTTGACGTAACGTGAAAGTATAACACACTGTATTAAATGGAACTATGTAGGGTTGACTTAGTGTGACTTGACGTAACGTGAAAGTATAACACACTGTATTAAATGGAACTATGTAGGGTTGACTTAGTGTGACTTAACTTAACGCGACGTAACGTGAAAGTATAACACACTGTATTAAATGGATCTATGTAGGGTTGACTTAGTGTGACTTGACGTAACGTGAAAGTATAACACACTGTGTTAAATGGATCTATGTAGGGTTGACTTAGTGTGACTTGACGTAACGTGACTTAACTTGATGCGACGTAACGTGAAAGTATAACACACTGTATTAAATGGATCTATGTAGGGTTGACTTAGTGTGACTTGACGTAACGTGAAAGTATAACACACTGTATTAAATGGATCTATGTAGGGATGACTTAGTGTGACTTGACCTAACGTGAAAGTATAACACACTGTATTAAATGGAACTATGTAGGGTTGACTTAGTGTGACTTGACGTAACGTGACTTAACTTGATGCGACGTAACGTGAAAGTATAACACACTGTATTAAATGGATCTATGTTGGGTTGACTTAGTGTGACTTGACGTAACGTGAAAGTATAACACACTGTATTAAATGGAACTATGTAGGATTGACTTATTGTGACTTGACGTAACGTGAAAGTATAACACACTGTATTAAATGGAACTACGTAGGGTTGACTTACTGTGACTTGACGAAACGTGAAAGTATAACACACTGTATTAAATGGATCTATGTAGGGTTGACTTAGTAAGACTTGACGTAACGTGAAAGTATAACACACTGTATTAAATGGAACTATGTAGGGTTGACTTAGTGTGACTTGACGTAACGTGAAAGTATAACACACTGTATTAAATGGAACTATGTAGGGTTGACTTAGTGTGACTTAACTTAACGCGACGTAACGTGAAAGTATAAAACACTGTATTAAATGGATCTATGTAGGGTTGACTTAGTGTGACTTGACGTAACGTGAAAGTATAACACACTGTATTAAATGGATCTATGTAGGGTTGACTTAGTGTGACTTGACGTAACGTGAAAGTATAACACACTGTATTAAATGGATCTATGTAGGGTTGACTTAGTGTGACTTGACGTAACGTGAAAGTATAACACACTGTATAAAATGGATGTATGTAGGGTTGACTTAGTGTGACTTAACTTAACGCGACGTAACGTGAAAGTATAACACACTGTATTAAATGGATCTATGTAGGGTTGACTTAGTGTGACTTAACTTAACGCGACGTAACGTGAAAGTATAACACACTGTATTAAATGGATCTATGTAGGGTTGACTTAGTGTGACTTGACGTAACGTGACTTAACGTGATGCGACGTAACGTGAAAGTATAACACACTGTATAAAATGGATCTATGTAGGGTTGACTTAGTGTGACTTAACTTAACGCGACGTAACGTGAAAGTATAACACACTGTATTAAATGGATCTATGTAGGGCTGACTTAGTGTGACTTGACGTAACGTGAAAGTATAACACACTGTATTAAATGGATCTATGTAGGGTTGACTTAGTGTGACTTAACTTAACGCGACGTAACGTGAAAGTATAAAGCACACTGTATTAAATGGATCTATGTAGGGCTGACTTAGTGTGACTTGACGTAACGTGAAAGTATAACACACTGTATTAAATGGATCTATGTAGGGCTGACTTAGTGTGACTTGACGTAACGTGAAAGTATAACACACTGTATTAAATGGATCTATGTAGGGTTGACTTAGTGTGACTTAACTTAACGCGACGTATTGTGAAAGTATAACACACTGTATTAAATGGATCTATGTAGGGTTGACTTAGTGTGACTTGACGTAACGTGAAAGTATAACACACTGTATTAAATGGATCTATGTAGGGTTGACTTAGTGTGACTTGACGTAACGTGAAAGTATAACACACTGTATTAAATGGATCTATGTAGGGTTGACTTAGTGTGACTTGACGTAACGTGAAAGTATAACACACTGTATTAAATGGAACTATGTAGGGTTGACTTAGTGTGACTTGACGTAACGTGACTTAACTTGATGCGACGTAACGTGAAAGTATAACACACTGCATTAAATGGATCTATGTAGGGTTGACTTTGTGTGACTTGACGTAACGTGAAAGTATAACACACTGTATCAAATGGATCTATGTAGGGTTGACTTAGTGTGACTTAACTTAACGCGACGTAACGTGAAAGTATAACACACTGTATCAAATGGATCTATGTAGGGTTGACTTAGTGTGACTTGACGTAACGTGACTTAACTTGATGCGACGTAACGTGAAAGTATAACACACTGCATTAAATGGATCTATGTAGGGTTGACTTAGTGTGACTTGACGTAACGTGAAAGTATAACACACTGTATTAAATGGATCTATGTAGGGTTGACTTAGTGTGACTTAACTTAACGCGACGTAACGTGAAATTATAACACACTGTATTAAATGGATCTATGTAGGGTTGACTTAGTGTGACTTAACGTAACGTGAAAGTATAACACACTGTATTAAATGGATCTATGTAGGGTTGACTTAGTGTGACTTAACTTAAGGCGACGTAACGTGAAATTATAACACACTTAATTCAATGGATCTATGTAGGGTTGACATAGTGTGACTTAACGTAACGTGAAAGTATAACACACTGTATTAAGTGGATCTATGTAGGGCTGACTTAGTGTGACTTAACTTAACGCGACGTAACGTGAAAGTACAACACACTGTATTAAATGGATCTATGTAGGGTTGACTTAGTGTGACTTGACGTAACGTGACTTAACTTGATGCGACGTAACGTGAAAGTATAACACACTGTATTAAATGGATCTATGTAGGGTTGACTTAGTGTGACTTAACTTAACGCGACGTAACGTGAAAGTATAACACACTGTATTAAATGGATCTATGTAGGGTTGACTTAGTGTGACTTGACGTAACGTGACTTAACTTGATGCGACGTAACGTGAAAGTATAACACACTGTATTAAATGGATCTATGTAGGGTTGACTTAGTGTGACTTAACTTAACGCGACGTAACGTGATAGTATAAGCCACTGTATTAAATGGATCTATGTAGGGCTGACTTAGTGTGACTTGACGTAACGTGAAAGTATAACACACTGTATTAAATGGATCTATGTAGGGTTGACTTAGTGTGACTTAACTTAACGCGACGTAACGTGAAAGTATAACACACTGTATTAAATGGATCTATGTAGGGCTGACATAGTGTGACTTGACGTAACGTGAAAGTATAACACACTGTATTAAATGGATCTATGTAGGGCTGACTTAGTGTGACTTGACGTAACGTGAAAGTATAACACACTGTATTAAATGGATCTATGTAGGGTTGACTTAGTGTGACTTAACTTAACGCGACGTAACGTGAAAGTATAACACACTGTATTAAATGGATCTATGTAGGGTTGACTTAGTGTGACTTAACTTAACGCGACGTAACGTGAAAGTATAACACATTGTATTAAATGGATCTATGTAGGGTTGACTTAGTGTGACTTAACTTAACGCGACGTAACGTGAAAGTATAACACACTGCATTAAATGGATCTATGTAGGGTTGATTTAGTGTGACTTGACGTAACGTGAAAGTATAACACACTGTATTAAATGGATCTATGTAGGGTTGACTTAGTGTGACTTAACGCGACGTACGTGAAAGTATAACACACTGTATTAAATGGATCTATGTAGGGTTGACTTAGTGTGACTTAACTTAACGCGACGTAACGTGAAAGTATAACACACTGTATTAAATGGATCTATGTAGGGTTGACTTAGTGTGACTTAACTTAACGCGACGTAACGTGAAAGTATAACACACTGTATTAAATGGATCTATGTAGGGTTGACTTAGTGTGACTTGACGTAACGTGAAAGTATAACACACTGTATTAAATGGATCTATGTAGGGTTGACTTAGTGTGACTTGACGTAACGTGAAAGTATAACACACTGTATTAAATGGATCTATGTAGGGTTGACTTAGTGTGACTTGACGTAACGTGACTTAACTTGATGCGACGTAACGTGAAAGTATAACACACTGCATTAAATGGATCTATGTAGGGTTGACTTTGTGTGACTTGCCGTAACGTGAAAGTATAACACACTGTATTAAATGGATCTATGTAGGGTTGACTTAGTGTGACTTAACTTAACGCGACGTAACGTGAAAGTATAACACACTGTATCAAATGGATCTATGTAGGGTTGACTTAGTGTGACTTGACGTAACGTGACTTAACTTGATGCGACGTAACGTGAAAGTATAACACACTGCATTAAATGGATCTATGTAGGGCTGACTTAGTGTGACTTGACGTAACGTGAAAGTATAACACACTGTATTAAATGGATCTATGTAGGGTTGACTTAGTGTGACTTAACTTAACGCGACGTAACGTGAAATTATAACACACTGTATTAAATGGATGTATGTAGGGTTGACTTAGTGTGACTTAACGTAACGTGAAAGTATAACACACTGTATTAAATGGATCTATGTAGGGTTGACTTAGTGTGACTTAACTTAACGCGACGTAACGTGAAATTATAACACACTGTATTCAATGGATCTATGTAGGGTTGACATAGTGTGACTTAACGTAACGTGAAAGTATAACACACTGTATTAAATGGATCTATGTAGGGTTGACTTAGTGTGACTTGACGTAATGTGACTTAACTTGATGCGACGTAACGTGAAAGTATAACACACTGTATTAAATGGATCTATGTAGGGTTGACTTAGTGTGACTTAACTTATCGCGACGTAACGTGAAAGTATAACACACTGTATTAAATGGATCTATGTAGGGTTGACTTAGTGTGACTTGACGTAACGTGACTTAACGTGATGCGACGTAACGTGAAAGTATAACACACTGTATTAAATGGATCTATGTAGGGTTGACTTAGTGTGACTTAACTTAACGCGACGTAACGTGAAAGTATAACACACTGTATTAAATGGATCTATGTAGGGCTGACTTAGTGTGACTTGACGTAACGTGAAAGTATAACACACTGTATTAAATGGATCTATGTAGGGTTGACTTAGTGTGACTTAACTTAACGCGACGTAACGTGAAAGTATAACACACTGTATTAAATGGATCTATGTAGGGCTGACTTAGTGTGACTTGACGTAACGTGACTTAACTTGATGCGACGTAACGTGAAAGTATAACACACTGTATTAAATGGATCTATGTAGGGTTGACTTAGTGTGACTTAACTTAACGCGACGTAACGTGATAGTATAAGCCACTGTATTAAATGGATCTATGTAGGGCTGACTTAGTGTGACTTGACGTAACGTGAAAGTATAACACACTGTATTAAATGGATCTATGTAGGGTTGACTTAGTGTGACTTAACTTAACGCGACGTAACGTGAAAGTATAACACACTGTATTAAATGGATCTATGTAGGGCTGACATAGTGTGACTTGACGTAACGTGAAAGTATAACACACTGTATTAAATGGATCTATGTAGGGCTGACTTAGTGTGACTTGACGTAACGTGAAAGTATAACACACTGTATTAAATGGATCTATGTAGGGTTGACTTAGTGTGACTTAACTTAACGCGACGTAACGTGAAAGTATAACACACTGTATTAAATGGATCTATGTAGGGTTGACTTAGTGTGACTTAACTTAACGCGACGTAACGTGAAAGTATAACACATTGTATTAAATGGATCTATGTAGGGTTGACTTAGTGTGACTTAACTTAACGCGACGTAACGTGAAAGTATAACACACTGCATTAAATGGATCTATGTAGGGTTGATTTAGTGTGACTTGACGTAACGTGAAAGTATAACACACTGTATTAAATGGATCTATGTAGGGTTGACTTAGTGTGACTTAACTTAACGCGACGTAACGTGAAAGTATAACACACTGTATTAAATGGATCTATGTAGGGTTGACTTAGTGTGACTTAACTTAACGCGACGTAACGTGAAAGTATAACACACTGTATTAAATGGATCTATGTAGGGTTGACTTAGTGTGACTTAACTTAACGCGACGTAAGATGAAAGTATAACACACTGTATTAAATGGATCTATGTAGGGTTGACTTAGTGTGACTTGACGTAACGTGAAAGTATAACACACTGTATTAAATGGATCTATGTAGGGTTGACTTAGTGTGACTTGACGTAACGTGAAAGTATAACACACAGTATTAAATGGATCCATGTAGGGTTGACTTAGTGTGACTTGACGTAACGTGACTTAACTTGATGCGACGTAACGTGAAAGTATAACACACTGCATTAAATGGATCTATGTAGGGTTGACTTTGTGTGACTTGACGTAACGTGAAAGTATAACACACTGTATTAAATGGATCTATGTAGGGTTGACTTAGTGTGACTTGACGTAACGTGAAAGTATAACACACTGTATCAAATGGATCTATGTAGGGTTGACTTAGTGTGACTTGACGTAACTGACTTAACTTGGTGCGACGTAACGTGAAAGTATAACACACTGCATTAAATGGATATATGTAAGGTTGACTTAGTGTGACTTGACGTAACGGGAAAGTATAACACACTGTATTAAATGGATCTATGTAGGGTTGACTTAGTGTGACTTGACGTAACGTGACTTAACTTGATGCGACGTAACGTGAAAGTATAACACACTGTATTAAATGGATCTATGTAGGGTTGACTTAGTGTGACTTGACGTAACGTGAAAGTATAACACACTGTATTAAATGGAACTATGTAGGGTTGACTTAGTGTGACTTGACGTAACGTGACTTAACTTGATGCGACGTAACGTGAAAGTATAACACACTGTATTAAATGGATCTATGTAGGGTTGACTTAGTGTGACTTGACGTAACGTGACTTAACTTGATGCGACGTAACGTGAAAGTATAACACACTGTATTAAATGGATCTATGTAGGGTTGACTTAGTGTGACTTAACTTAACGCAACGTAACGTGAAAGTATAACACACTGTATTAAATGGATCTATGTAGGGTTGACTTAGTGTGACTTGACGTAACGTGACTTAACGTGATGCGACGTAACGTGAAAGTATAACACACTGTATTAAATGGATCTATGTAGGGTTGACTTAGTGTGACTTAACTTAACGCGACGTAACGTGAAAGTATAACACACTGTATTAAATGGATCTATGTAGGGCTGACTTAGTGTGACTTGACGTAACGTGAAAGTATAACACACTGTATTAAATGGATCTATGTAGGGTTGACTTAGTGTGACTTAACTTAACGCGACGTAACGTGAAAGTATAACACACTGTATTAAATGGATCTATGTAGGGCTGACTTAGTGTGACTTGACGTAACGTGAAAGTATAACACACTGTATTAAATGGATCTATGTAGGGCTGACTTAGTGTGACTTGACGTAACGTGAAAGTATAACACACTGTATTAAATGGATCTATGTAGGGTTGACTTAGTGTGACTTAACTTAACGCGACGTAACGTGAAAGTATAACACACTGTATTAAATGGATCTATGTAGGGTTGACTTAGTGTGACTTGACGTAACGTGACTTAACTTGATGCGACGTAACGTGAAAGTATAACACACTGCATTAAATGGATCTATGTAGGGTTGACTTAGTGTGACTTGACGTAACGTGAAAGTATAACACACTGTATTAAATGGATCTATGTAGGGTTGACTTAGTGTGACTTGACGTAACCTGAAAGTATAACACACTGTATCAAATGGATCTATGTAGGGTTGACTTAGTGTGACTTGACGTAACGTGAAAGTATAACACACTGTATCAAATGGATCTATATAGGGTTGACTTAGTGTGACTTGACGTAACGTGAAAGTATAACACACTGTATCAAATGGATCTATGTAGGGTTGACTTAGTGTGACTTGACGTAACGTGAAAGTATAACACACTGTATCAAATGGATCTATGTAGGGTTGACTTAGTGTGACTTGACGTAACGTGAAATTATAACACACTGTATCAAATGGATCTATGTAGGGTTGACTTAGTGTGACTTGACGTAACGTGAAAGTATAACACACTCTATCAAATGGATCTATGTAGGGTTGACTTAGTGTGACTTGACGTAACGTGAAAGTATAACACACTGTATTAAATGGATCTATGTAGGGTTGACTTAGTGTGACTTGACGTAACGTAAAAGTATAACACACTGTATCAAATGGATCTATGTAGGGTTGACTTAGTGTGACTTGACGTAACTGACTTAACTTGGTGCGACGTAACGTGAAAGTATAACACACTGCATTAAATGGATATATGTAGGGTTGACTTAGTGTGACTTGACGTAACGTGAAAGTATAACACACTGTATTAAATGGATCTATGTAGGGTTGACTTAGTGTGACTTGACGTAACGTGAAAGTATAACACACTGTATCAAATGGATCTATGTAGGGTTGACTTAGTGTGACTTGACGTAACGTGAAAGTATAACACACTGTATCAAATGGATCTATATAGGGTTGACTTAGTGTGACTTGACGTAACGTGAAAGTATAACACACTGTATCAAATGGATCTATGTAGGGTTGACTTAGTGTGATTTGACGTAACGTGAAAGTATAACACACTGTATCAAATGGATCTATGTAGGGTTGACTTAGTGTGACTTGACGTAACGTGAAAGTATAACACACTGTATCAAATGGATCTATGTAGGGTTGACTTAGTGTGACTTGACGTAACGTGAAAGTATAACACACTGTATCAAATGGATCTATGTAGGGTTGACTTAGTGTGACTTGACGTAACGTGAAAGTATAACACACTGTATTAAATGGATCTATGTAGGGTTGACTTAGTGTGACTTGACGTAACGTGAAAGTATAACACACTGTATCAAATGGATCTATGTAGGGTTGACTTAGTGTGACTTGACGTAACTGACTTAACTTGGTGCGACGTAACGTGAAAGTATAACACACTGCATTAAATGGATATATGTAAGGTTGACTTAGTGTGACTTGACGTAACGGGAAAGTATAACACACTGTATTAAATGGATCTATGTAGGGTTGACTTAGTGTGACTTGACGTAACGTGACTTAACTTGATGCGACGTAACGTGAAAGTATAACACACTGTATTAAATGGATCTATGTAGGGTTGACTTAGTGTGACTTGACGTAACGTGAAAGTATAACACACTGTATTAAATGGAACTATGTAGGTTTGACTTAGTGTGACTTGACGTAACGTGACTTAACTTGATGCGACGTAACGTGAAAGTATAACACACTGTATTAAATGGATCTATGTAGGGTTGACTTAGTGTGACTTGACGTAACGTGAAAGTATAACACACTGTATTAAATGGAACTATGTAGGGTTGACTTAGTGTGACTTGACGTAACGTGAAAGTATAACACACTGTATTAAATGGAACTATGTAGGGTTGACTTAGTGTGACTTAACTTAACGCGACGTAACGTGAAAGTATAACACACTGTATTAAATGGATCTATGTAGGGTTGACTTAGTGTGACTTGACGTAACGTGAAAGTATAACACACTGTGTTAAATGGATCTATGTAGGGTTGACTTAGTGTGACTTGACGTAACATGACTTAACTTGATGCGACGTAACGAGAAAGTATAACACACTGTATTAAATGGATCTATGTAGGGTTGACTTAGTGTGACTTGACGTAACGTGAAAGTATAACACACTGTATTAAATGGATCTATGTAGGGTTGACTTAGTGTGACTTGACGTAACGTGAAAGTATAACACACTGTATTAAATGGAACTATGTAGGGTTGACTTAGTGTGACTTGACGTAACGTGACTTAACTTGATGCGACGTAACGTGAAAGTATAACACACTGTATTAAATGGATCTATGTTGGGTTGACTTAGTGTGACTTGACGTAACGTGAAAGTATAACACACTGTATTAAATGGAACTATGTAGGATTGACTTAGTGTGACTTGACGTAACGTGAAAGTATAACACACTGTATTAAATGGAACTACGTAGGGTTGACTTACTGTGACTTGACGAAACGTGAAAGTATAACACACTGTATTAAATGGATCTATGTAGGGTTGACTTAGTGTGACTTGACGTAACGTGAAAGTATAACACACTGTATTAAATGGAACTATGTAGGGTTGACTTAGTGTGACTTGACGTAACGTGAAAGTATAACACACTGTATTAAATGGAACTATGTAGGGTTGACTTAGTGTGACTTAACATAACGCGACGTAACGTGAAAGTATAAAACACTGTATTAAATGGATCTATGTAGGGTTGACTTAGTGTGACTTGACGTAACGTGAAAGTATAACACACTGTATTAAATGGATCTATGTAGGGTTGACTTAGTGTGACTTGACGTAACGTGAAAGTATAACACACTGTATTAAATGGATCTATGTAGGGTTGACTTAGTGTGACTTGACGTAACGTGAAAGTATAACACACTGTATTAAATGGATGTATGTAGGGTTGACTTAGTGTGACTTAACTTAACGCGACGTAACGTGAAAGTATAACACACTGTATTAAATGGATCTATGTAGGGTTGACTTAGTGTGACTTAACTTAACGCGACGTAACGTGAAAGTATAACACACTGTATTAAATGGATCTATGTAGGGTTGACTTAGTGTGACTTGACGTAACGTGACTTAACGTGATGCGACGTAACGTGAAAGTATAACACACTGTATTAAATGGATCTATGTAGGGTTGACTTAGTGTGACTTAACTTAACGCGACGTAACGTGAAAGTATAACACACTGTATTAAATGGATCTATGTAGGGCTGACTTAGTGTGACTTGACGTAACGTGAAAGTATAACACACTGTATTAAATGGATCTATGTAGGGTTGACTTAGTGTGACTTAACTTAACGCGACGTAACGTGAAAGTATAACACACTGTATTAAATGGATCTATGTAGGGCTGACTTAGTGTGACTTGACGTAACGTGAAAGTATAACACACTGTATTAAATGGATCTATGTAGGGCTGACTTAGTGTGACTTGACGTAACGTGAAAGTATAACACACTGTATTAAATGGATCTATGTAGGGTTGACTTAGTGTGACTTAACTTAACGCGACGTAACGTGAAAGTATAACACACTGTATTAAATGGATCGTTGTAGGGTTGACTTAGTGTGACTTGACGTAACGTGAAAGTATAACACACTGTATTAAATGGATCTATGTAGGGTTGACTTAGTGTGACTTGACGTAACGTGAAAGTATAACACACTGTATTAAATGGATCTATGTAGGGTTGACTTAGTGTGACTTGACGTAACGTGAAAGTATAACACACTGTATTAAATGGAACTATGTAGGGTTGACTTAGTGTGACTTGACGTAACGTGACTTAACTTGATGCGACGTAACGTGAAAGTATAACACACTGCATTAAATGGATCTATGTAGGGTTGACTTTGTGTGACTTGACGTAACGTGAAAGTATAACACACTGTATTAAATGGATCTATGTAGGGTTGACTTAGTGTGACTTAACTTAACGCGACGTAACGTGAAAGTATAACACACTGTATCAAATGGATCTATGTAGGGTTGACTTAGTGTGACTTGACGTAACGTGACTTAACTTGATGCGACGTAACGTGAAAGTATAACACACTGCATTAAATGGATCTATGTAGGGTTGACTTAGTGTGACTTGACGTAACGTGAAAGTATAACACACTGTATTAAATGGATCTATGTAGGGTTGACTTAGTGTGACTTAACTTAACGCGACGTAACGTGAAATTATAACACACTGTATCAAATGGATCTATGTAGGGTTGACTTAGTGTGACTTGACGTAACGTGAAAGTATAACACACTGTATTAAATGGATCTATGTAGGGTTGACTTAGTGTGACTTGACGTAACGTGAAAGTATAACACACTGTATCAAATGGATCTATGTAGGGTTGACTTAGTGTGACTTGACGTAACTGACTTAACTTGGTGCGACGTAACGTGAAAGTATAACACACTGCATTAAATGGATATATGTAGGGTTGACTTAGTGTGACTTGACGTAACGTGAAAGTATAACACACTGTATTAAATGGATCTATGTAGGGTTGACTTAGTGTGACTTAACTTAACGCGACGTAACGTGAAATTATAACACACTGTATTAAATGGATCTATGTAGGGTTGACTTAGTGTGACTTAACGTAACGTGAAAGTATAACACACTGTATTAAATGGATCTATGTAGGGTTGACTTAGTGTGACTTAACTTAAGGCGACGTAACGTGAAATTATAACACACAGTATCAAATGGATCTATGTAGGGTTGACATAGTGTGACTTAACGTAACGTGAAAGTATAACACACTGTATCAAATGGATCTATGTAGGGTTGACTTAGTGTGACTTGACGTAACGTGCAAGTATAACACACTGTATTAAATGGATCTATGTAGGGTTGACTTAGTGTGACTTGACGTAACGTGAAAGTATAACACACTGTATCAAATGGATCTATGTAGGGTTGACTTAGTGTGACTTGACGTAACTGACTTAACTTGGTGCGACGTAACGTGAAAGTATAACACACTGCATTAAATGGATATATGTAGGGTTGACTTAGTGTGACTTGACGTAACGTGAAAGTATAACACACTGTATAAAATGGATCTATGTAGGGTTGACTTAGTGTGACTTGACGTAACGTGAAAGTATAACACACTGTATCAAATGGATCTATGTAGGGTTGACTTAGTGTGACTTGACGTAACGTGAAAGTATAACACACTGTATCAAATGGATCTATGTAGGGTTGACTTAGTGTGACTTGACGTAACGTGAAAGTATAACACACTGTATCAAATGGATCTATGTAGGGTTGACTTAGTGTGACTTGACGTAACGTGAAAGTATAACACACTGTATCAAATGGATCTATGTAGGGTTGACTTAGTGTGACTTGACGTAACGTGAAAGTATAACACACTGTATCAAATGGATCTATGTATGGTTGACTTAGTGTGACTTGACGTAACGTGAAAGTATAACACACTGTATCAAATGGATCTATGTAGGGTTGACTTAGTGTGACTTGACGTAACGTGAAAGTATAACACACTGTATTAAATGGATCTATGTAGGGTTGACTTAGTGTGACTTGACGTAACGTGAAAGTATAACACACTGTATCAAATGGATCTATGTAGGGTTGACTTAGTGTGACTTGACGTAACTGACTTAACTTGGTGCGACGTAACGTGAAAGTATAACACACTGCATTAAATGGATATATGTAGGGCTGACTTAGTGTGACTTAACTTAACGCGACGTAACGTGAAAGTATAACACACTGTATTAAATGGATCTATGTAGGGTTGACTTAGTGTGACTTGACGTAACGTGACTTAACTTGATGCGACGTAACGTGAAAGTATAACACACTGTATTAAATGGATCTATGTAGGGTTGACTTAGTGTGACTTAACTTAACGCGACGTAACGTGAAAGTATAACACACTGTATTAAATGGATCTATGTAGGGTTGACATAGTGTGACTTAACGTAACGTGAAAGTATAACACACTGTATTAAATGGATCTATGTAGGGCTGACTTAGTGTGACTTAACTTAACGCGACGTAACGTGAAAGTATAACACACTGTATTAAATGGATCTATGTAGGGTTGACTTAGTGTGACTTGACGTAACGTGACTTAACTTGATGCGACGTAACGTGAAAGTATAACACACTGTATTAAATGGATCTATGTAGGGTTGACTTAGTGTGACTTAACTTAACGCGACGTAACGTGAAAGTATAACACACTGTATTAAATGGATCTATGTAGGGTTGACTTAGTGTGACTTGACGTAACGTGACTTAACGTGATGCGACGTAACGTGAAAGTATAACACACTGTATTAAATGGATCTATGTAGGGTTGACTTAGTGTGACTTAACTTAACGCGACGTAACGTGAAAGTATAACACACTGTATTAAATGGATCTATGTAGGGCTGACTTAGTGTGACTTGACGTAACGTGAAAGTATAACACACTGTATTAAATGGATCTATGTAGGGTTGACTTAGTGTGACTTAACTTAACGCGACGTAACGTGAAAGTATAACACACTGTATTAAATGGATCTATGTAGGGCTGACTTAGTGTGACTTGACGTAACGTGAAAGTATAACACACTGTATTAAATGGATCTATGTAGGGCTGACTTAGTGTGACTTGACGTAACGTGAAAGTATAACACACTGTATTAAATGGATCTATGTAGGGTTGACTTAGTGTGACTTAACTTAACGCGACGTAACGTGAAAGTATAACACACTGTATTAAATGGATCTATGTAGGGTTGACTTAGTGTGACTTGACGTAACGTGACTTAACTTGATGCGACGTAACGTGAAAGTATAACACACTGCATTAAATGGATCTATGTAGGGTTGACTTAGTGTGACTTGACGTAACGTGAAAGTATAACACACTGTATTAAATGGATCTATGTAGGGTTGACTTAGTGTGACTTGACGTAACCTGAAAGTATAACACACTGTATCAAATGGATCTATGTAGGGTTGACTTAGTGTGACTTGACGTAACGTGAAAGTATAACACACTGTATCAAATGGATCTATATAGGGTTGACTTAGTGTGACTTCACGTAACGTGAAAGTATAACACACTGTATCAAATGGATCTATGTAGGGTTGACTTAGTGTGACTTGACGTAACGTGAAAGTATAACACACTGTATCAAATGGATCTATGTAGGGTTGACTTAGTGTGACTTGACGTAACGTGAAATTATAACACACTGTATCAAATGGATCTATGTAGGGTTGACTTAGTGTGACTTGACGTAACGTGAAAGTATAACACACTGTATCAAATGGATCTATGTAGGGTTGACTTAGTGTGACTTGACGTAACGTGAAAGTATAACACACTGTATTAAATGGATCTATGTAGGGTTGACTTAGTGTGACTTGACGTAACGTGAAAGTATAACACACTGTATCAAATGGATCTATGTAGGGTTGACTTAGTGTGACTTGACGTAACTGACTTAACTTGGTGCGACGTAACGTGAAAGTATAACACACTGCATTAAATGGATATATGTAGGGTTGACTTAGTGTGACTTGACGTAACGTGAAAGTATAACACACTGTATTAAATGGATCTATGTAGGGTTGACTTAGTGTGACTTGACGTAACGTGAAAGTATAACACACTGTATCAAATGGATCTATGTAGGGTTGACTTAGTGTGACTTGACGTAACGTGAAAGTATAACACACTGTATCAAATGGATCTATGTAGGGTTGACTTAGTGTGACTTGACGTAACGTGAAAGTATAACACACTGTATCAAATGGATCTATGTAGGGTTGACTTAGTGTGACTTGACGTAACGTGAAAGTATAACACACTGTATCAAATGGATCTATGTAGGGTTGACTTAGTGTTACTTGACGTAACGTGAAAGTATAACACACTGTATCAAATGGATCTATGTAGGGTTGACTTAGTGTGACTTGACGTAACGTGAAAGTATAACACACTGTATCAAATGGATCTATGTAGGGTTGACTTAGTGTGACTTGACGTAACGTGAAAGTATAACACACTGTATTAAATGGATCTATGTAGGGTTGACTTAGTGTGACTTGACGTAACGTGAAAGTATAACACACTGTATCAAATGGATCTATGTAGGGTTGACTTAGTGTGACTTGACGTAACTGACTTAACTTGGTGCGACGTAACGTGAAAGTATAACACACTGCATTAAATGGATATATGTAAGGTTGACTTAGTGTGACTTGACGTAACGGGAAAGTATAACACACTGTATTAAATGGATCTATGTAGGGTTGACTTAGTGTGACTTGACGTAACGTGACTTAACTTGATGCGACGTAACGTGAAAGTATAACACACTGTATTAAATGGATCTATGTAGGGTTGACTTAGTGTGACTTGACGTAACGTGAAAGTATAACACACTGTATTAAATGGAACTATGTAGGGTTGACTTAGTGTGACTTGACGTAACGTGACTTAACTTGATGCGACGTAACGTGAAAGTATAACACACTGTATTAAATGGATCTATGTAGGGTTGACTTAGTGTGACTTCACGTAACGTGAAAGTATAACACACTGTATTAAATGGAACTATGTAGGGTTGACTTAGTGTGACTTGACGTAACGTGAAAGTATAACACACTGTATTAAATGGAACTATGTAGGGTTGACTTAGTGTGACTTAACTTAACGCGACGTAACGTGAAAGTATAACACACTGTACTAAATGGATCTATGTAGGGTTGACTTAGTGTGACTTGACGTAACGTGAAAGTATAACACACTGTGTTAAATGGATCTATGTAGGTTTGACTTAGTGTGACTTGACGCAACATGACTTAACTTGATGCGACGTAACGAGAAAGTATAACACACTGTATTAAATGGATCTATGTAGGGTTCACTTAGTGTGACTTGACGTAACGTGAAAGTATAACACACTGTATTAAATGGATCTATGTAGGGTTGACTTAGTGTGACTTGACGTAACATGAAAGTATAACACACTGTATTAAATGGAACTATGTAGGGTTGACTTAGTGTGACTTGACGTAACGTGACTTAACTTGATGCGACGTAACGTGAAAGTATAACACACTGTATTAAATGGATCTATGTTGGGTTGACTTAGTGTGACTTGACGTAACGTGAAAGTATAACACACTGTATTAAATGGAACTATGTAGGATTGACTTAGTGTGACTTGACGTAACGTGAAAGTATAACACACTGTATTAAATGGAACTACGTAGGGTTGACTTACTGTGATTGACGAAACGTGAAAGTATAACACACTGTATTAAATGGATCTATGTAGGGTTGACTTAGTGTGACTTGACGTAACGTGAAAGTATAACACACTGTATTAAATGGAACTATGTAGGGTTGACTTAGTGTGACTTGACGTAACGTGAAAGTATAACACACTGTATTAAATGGAACTATGTAGGGTTGACTTAGTGTGACTTAACATAACTTGACGTAACGTGAAAGTATAAAACACTGTATTAAATGGATCTATGTAGGGTTGACTTAGTGTGACTTGACGTAACGTGAAAGTATAACACACTGTATTAAATGGATCTATGTAGGGTTGACTTAGTGTGACTTGACGTAACGTGAAAGTATAACACACTGTATTAAATGGATCTATGTAGGGTTGACTTAGTGTGACTTGACGTAACGTGAAAGTATAACACACTGTATTAAATGGATGTATGTAGGGTTGACTTAGTGTGACTTAACTTAACGCGACGTAACGTGAAAGTATAACACACTGTATTAAATGGATCTATGTAGGGTTGACTTAGTGTGACTTAACTTAACGCGACGTAACGTGAAAGTATAACACACTGTATTAAATGGATCTATGTAGGGTTGGCTTAGTGTGACTTGACGTAACGTGACTTAACGTGATGCGACGTAACGTGAAAGTATAACACACTGTATTAAATGGATCTATGTAGGGTTGACTTAGTGTGACTTAACTTAACGCGACGTAACGTGAAAGTATAACACACTGTATTAAATGGATCTATGTAGGGCTGACTTAGTGTGACTTGACGTAACGTGAAAGTATAACACACTGTATTAAATGGATCTATGTAGGGTTGACTTAGTGTGACTTAACTTAACGCGACGTAACGTGAAAGTATAACACACTGTATTAAATGGATCTATGTAGGGCTGACTTAGTGTGACTTGACGTAACGTGAAAGTATAACACACTGTATTAAATGGATCTATGTAGGGCTGACTTAGTGTGACTTGACGTAACGTGAAAGTATAACACACTGTATTAAATGGATCTATGTAGGGTTGACTTAGTGTGACTTAACTTAACGCGACGTAACGTGAAAGTATAACACACTGTATTAAATGGATCGTTGTAGGGTTGACTTAGTGTGACTTGACGTAACGTGAAAGTATAACACACTGTATTAAATGGATCTATGTAGGGTTGACTTAGTGTGACTTGACGTAACGTGAAAGTATAACACACTGTATTAAATGGATCTATGTAGGGTTGACTTAGTGTGACTTGACGTAACGTGAAAGTATAACACACTGTATTAAATGGAACTATGTAGGGTTGACTTAGTGTGACTTGACGTAACGTGACTTAACTTGATGCGACGTAACGTGAAAGTATAACACACTGCATTAAATGGATCTATGTAGGGTTGACTTTGTGTGACTTGACGTAACGTGAAAGTATAACACACTGTATTAAATGGATCTATGTAGGGTTGACTTAGTGTGACTTAACTTAACGCGACGTAACGTGAAAGTATAACACACTGTATCAAATGGATCTATGTAGGGTTGACTTAGTGTGACTTGACGTAACGTGACTTAACTTGATGCGACGTAACGTGAAAGTATAACACACTGCATTAAATGGATCTATGTAGGGTTGACTTAGTGTGACTTGACGTAACGTGAAAGTATAACACACTGTATTAAATGGATCTATGTAGGGTTGACTTAGTGTGACTTAACTTAACGCGACGTAACGTGAAATTATAACACACTGTATTAAATGGATCTATGTAGGGTTGACTTAGTGTGACTTAACGTAACGTGAAAGTATAACACACTGTATTAAATGGATCTATGTAGGGTTGACTTAGTGTGACTTAACTTAAGGCGACGTAACGTGAAATTATAACACACTGTATTCAATGGATCTATGTAGGGTTGACATAGTGTGACTTAACGTAACGTGAAAGTATAACACACTGTATCAAATGGATCTATGTAGGGTTGACTTAGTGTGACTTGACGTAACGTGAAAGTATAACACACTGTATTAAATGGATCTATGTAGGGTTGACTTAGTGTGACTTGACGTAACGTGAAAGTATAACACACTGTATCAAATGGATCTATGTAGGGTTGACTTAGTGTGACTTGACGTAACTGACTTAACTTGGTGCGACGTAACGTGAAAGTATAACACACTGCATTAAATGGATATATGTAGGGTTGACTTAGTGTGACTTGACGTAACGTGAAAGTATAACACACTGTATTAAATGGATCTATGTAGGGTTGACTTAGTGTGACTTAACTTAACGCGACGTAACGTGAAATTATAACACACTGTATTAAATGGATCTATGTAGGGTTGACTTAGTGTGACTTAACGTAACGTGAAAGTATAACACACTGTATTAAATGGATCTATGTAGGGTTGACTTAGTGTGACTTAACTTAAGGCGACGTAACGTGAAATTATAACACACTGTATCAAATGGATCTATGTAGGGTTGACATAGTGTGACTTAACGTAACGTGAAAGTATAACACACTGTATCAAATGGATCTATGTAGGGTTGACTTAGTGTGACTTGACGTAACGTGCAAGTATAACACACTGTATTAAATGGATCTATGTAGGGTTGACTTAGTGTGACTTGACGTAACGTGAAAGTATAACACACTGTATCAAATGGATCTATGTAGGGTTGACTTAGTGTGACTTGACGTAACTGACTTAACTTGGTGCGACGTAACGTGAAAGTATAACACACTGCATTAAATGGATATATGTAGGGTTGACTTAGTGTGACTTGACGTAACGTGAAAGTATAACACACTGTATAAAATGGATCTATGTAGGGTTGACTTAGTGTGACTTGACGTAACGTGAAAGTATAACACACTGTATCAAATGGATCTATGTAGGGTTGCCTTAGTGTGACTTGACGTAACGTTAAAGTATAACACACTGTATCAAATGGATCTATGTAGGGTTGACTTAGTGTGACTTGACGTAACGTGAAAGTATAACACACTGTATCAAATGGATCTATGTAGGGTTGACTTAGTGTGACTTGACGTAACGTGAAAGTATAACACACTGTATCAAATGGATCTATGTAGGGTTGACTTAGTGTGACTTGACGTAACGTGAAAGTATAACACACTGTATCAAATGGATCTATGTAGGGTTGACTTAGTGTGACTTGACGTAACGTGAAAGTATAACACACTGTATCAAATGGATCTATGTAGGGTTGACTTAGTGTGACTTGACGTAACGTGAAAGTATAACACACTGTATTAAATGGATCTATGTAGGGTTGACTTAGTGTGACTTGACGTAACGTGAAAGTATAACACACTGTATCAAATGGATCTATGTAGGGTTGACTTAGTGTGACTTGACGTAACTGACTTAACTTGGTGCGACGTAACGTGAAAGTATAACACACTGCATTAAATGGATATATGTAGGGTTGACTTAGTGTGACTTGACGTAACGTGAAAGTATAACACACTGTATTAAAAGGATCTATGTAGGGTTGACTTAGTGTGACTTGACGTAACGTGACTTAACTTGATGCGACGTAACGTGAAAGTATAACACACTGTATTAAATGGATCTATGTAGGGTTGACTTAGTGTGACTTGACGTAACGTGAAAGTATAACACACTGTATTAAATGGAACTATGTAGGGTTAACTTAGTGTGACTTGACGTAACGTGACTTAACTTGATGCGACGTAACGTGAAAGTATAACACACTGTATTAAATGGATCTATGTAGGGTTGACTTAGTGTGACTTGACGTAACGTGAAAGTATAACACACTGTATTAAATGGAACTATGTAGGGTTGACTTAGTGTGACTTGACGTAACGTGAAAGTATAACACACTGTATTAAATGGAACTATGTAGGGTTGACTTAGTGTGACTTAACTTAACGCGACGTAACGTGAAAGTATAACACACTGTATTAAATGGATCTATGTAGGGTTGACTTAGTGTGACTTGACGTAACGTGAAAGTATAACACACTGTGTTAAATGGATCTATGTAGGGTTGACTTAGTGTGACTTGACGTAACGTGACTTAACTTGATGCGACGTAACGTGAAAGTATAACACACTGTATTAAATGGATCTATGTAGGGTTGACTTAGTGTGACTTGACGTAATGTGAAAGTATAACACACTGTATTAAATGGATCTATGTAGGGTTGACTTAGTGTGACTTGACGTAACGTGAAAGTATAACACACTGTATTAAATGGAACTATGTAGGGTTGACTTAGTGTGACTTGACGTAACGTGACTTAACTTGATGCGACGTAACGTGAAAGTATAACACACTGTATTAAATGGATCTATGTTGGGTTGACTTAGTGTGACTTGACGTAACGTGAAAGTATAACACACTGTATTAAATGGAACTATGTAGGATTGACTTATTGTGACTTGACGTAACGTGAAAGTATAACACACTGTATTAAATGGAACTACGTAGGGTTGACTTACTGTGACTTGACGAAACGTGAAAGTATAACACACTGTATTAAATGGATCTATGTAGGGTTGACTTAGTAAGACTTGACGTAACGTGAAAGTATAACACACTGTATTAAATGGAACTATGTAGGGTTGACTTAGTGTGACTTGACGTAACGTGAAAGTATAACACACTGTATTAAATGGAACTATGTAGGGTTGACTTAGTGTGACTTAACTTAACGCGACGTAACGTGAAAGTATAAAACACTGTATTAAATGGATCTATGTAGGGTTGACTTAGTGTGACTTGACGTAACGTGAAAGTATAACACACTGTATTAAATGGATCTATGTAGGGTTGACTTAGTGTGACTTGACGTAACGTGAAAGTATAACACACTGTATTAAATGGATCTATGTAGGGTTGACTTAGTGTGACTTGACGTAACGTGAAAGTATAACACACTGTATAAAATGGATGTATGTAGGGTTGACTTAGTGTGACTTAACTTAACGCGACGTAACGTGAAAGTATAACACACTGTATTAAATGGATCTATGTAGGGTTGACTTAGTGTGACTTAACTTAACGCGACGTAACGTGAAAGTATAACACACTGTATTAAATGGATCTATGTAGGGTTGACTTAGTGTGACTTGACGTAACGTGACTTAACGTGATGCGACGTAACGTGAAAGTATAACACACTGTATAAAATGGATCTATGTAGGGTTGACTTAGTGTGACTTAACTTAACGCGACGTAACGTGAAAGTATAACACACTGTATTAAATGGATCTATGTAGGGCTGACTTAGTGTGACTTGACGTAACGTGAAAGTATAACACACTGTATTAAATGGATCTATGTAGGGTTGACTTAGTGTGACTTAACTTAACGCGACGTAACGTGAAAGTATAAAGCACACTGTATTAAATGGATCTATGTAGGGCTGACTTAGTGTGACTTGACGTAACGTGAAAGTATAACACACTGTATTAAATGGATCTATGTAGGGCTGACTTAGTGTGACTTGACGTAACGTGAAAGTATAACACACTGTATTAAATGGATCTATGTAGGGTTGACTTAGTGTGACTTAACTTAACGCGACGTAACGTGAAAGTATAACACACTGTATTAAATGGATCTATGTAGGGTTGACTTAGTGTGACTTGACGTAACGTGAAAGTATAACACACTGTATTAAATGGATCTATGTAGGGTTGACTTAGTGTGACTTGACGTAACGTGAAAGTATAACACACTGTATTAAATGGATCTATGTAGGGTTGACTTAGTGTGACTTGACGTAACGTGAAAGTATAACACACTGTATTAAATGGAACTATGTAGGGTTGACTTAGTGTGACTTGACGTAACGTGACTTAACTTGATGCGACGTAACGTGAAAGTATAACACACTGCATTAAATGGATCTATGTAGGGTTGACTTTGTGTGACTTGACGTAACGTGAAAGTATAACACACTGTATTAAATGGATCTATGTAGGGTTGACTTAGTGTGACTTAACTTAACGCGACGTAACGTGAAAGTATAACACACTGTATCAAATGGATCTATGTAGGGTTGACTTAGTGTGACTTGACGTAACGTGACTTAACTTGATGCGACGTAACGTGAAAGTATAACACACTGCATTAAATGGATCTATGTAGGGTTGACTTAGTGTGACTTGACGTAACGTGAAAGTATAACACACTGTATTAAATGGATCTATGTAGGGTTGACTTAGTGTGACTTAACTTAACGCGACGTAACGTGAAATTATAACACACTGTATTAAATGGATCTATGTAGGGTTGACTTAGTGTGACTTAACGTAACGTGAAAGTATAACACACTGTATTAAATGGATCTATGTAGGGTTGACTTAGTGTGACTTAACTTAAGGCGACGTAACGTGAAATTATAACACACTTAATTCAATGGATCTATGTAGGGTTGACATAGTGTGACTTAACGTAACGTGAAAGTATAACACACTGTATTAAGTGGATCTATGTAGGGCTGACTTAGTGTGACTTAACTTAACGCGACGTAACGTGAAAGTACAACACACTGTATTAAATGGATCTATGTAGGGTTGACTTAGTGTGACTTGACGTAACGTGACTTAACTTGATGCGACGTAACGTGAAAGTATAACACACTGTATTAAATGGATCTATGTAGGGTTGACTTAGTGTGACTTAACTTAACGCGACGTAACGTGAAAGTATAACACACTGTATTAAATGGATCTATGTAGGGTTGACTTAGTGTGACTTGACGTAACGTGACTTAACTTGATGCGACGTAACGTGAAAGTATAACACACTGTATTAAATGGATCTATGTAGGGTTGACTTAGTGTGACTTAACTTAACGCGACGTAACGTGATAGTATAAGCCACTGTATTAAATGGATCTATGTAGGGCTGACTTAGTGTGACTTGACGTAACGTGAAAGTATAACACACTGTATTAAATGGATCTATGTAGGGTTGACTTAGTGTGACTTAACTTAACGCGACGTAACGTGAAAGTATAACACACTGTATTAAATGGATCTATGTAGGGCTGACATAGTGTGACTTGACGTAACGTGAAAGTATAACACACTGTATTAAATGGATCTATGTAGGGCTGACTTAGTGTGACTTGACGTAACGTGAAAGTATAACACACTGTATTAAATGGATCTATGTAGGGTTGACTTAGTGTGACTTAACTTAACGCGACGTAACGTGAAAGTATAACACACTGTATTAAATGGATCTATGTAGGGTTGACTTAGTGTGACTTAACTTAACGCGACGTAACGTGAAAGTATAACACATTGTATTAAATGGATCTATGTAGGGTTGACTTAGTGTGACTTAACTTAACGCGACGTAACGTGAAAGTATAACACACTGCATTAAATGGATCTATGTAGGGTTGATTTAGTGTGACTTGACGTAACGTGAAAGTATAACACACTGTATTAAATGGATCTATGTAGGGTTGACTTAGTGTGACTTAACGCGACGTACGTGAAAGTATAACACACTGTATTAAATGGATCTATGTAGGGTTGACTTAGTGTGACTTAACTTAACGCGACGTAACGTGAAAGTATAACACACTGTATTAAATGGATCTATGTAGGGTTGACTTAGTGTGACTTAACTTAACGCGACGTAACGTGAAAGTATAACACACTGTATTAAATGGATCTATGTAGGGTTGACTTAGTGTGACTTGACGTAACGTGAAAGTATAACACACTGTATTAAATGGATCTATGTAGGGTTGACTTAGTGTGACTTGACGTAACGTGAAAGTATAACACACTGTATTAAATGGATCTATGTAGGGTTGACTTAGTGTGACTTGACGTAACGTGACTTAACTTGATGCGACGTAACGTGAAAGTATAACACACTGCATTAAATGGATCTATGTAGGGTTGACTTTGTGTGACTTGCCGTAACGTGAAAGTATAACACACTGTATTAAATGGATCTATGTAGGGTTGACTTAGTGTGACTTAACTTAACGCGACGTAACGTGAAAGTATAACACACTGTATCAAATGGATCTATGTAGGGTTGACTTAGTGTGACTTGACGTAACGTGACTTAACTTGATGCGACGTAACGTGAAAGTATAACACACTGCATTAAATGGATCTATGTAGGGCTGACTTAGTGTGACTTGACGTAACGTGAAAGTATAACACACTGTATTAAATGGATCTATGTAGGGTTGACTTAGTGTGACTTAACTTAACGCGACGTAACGTGAAATTATAACACACTGTATTAAATGGATGTATGTAGGGTTGACTTAGTGTGACTTAACGTAACGTGAAAGTATAACACACTGTATTAAATGGATCTATGTAGGGTTGACTTAGTGTGACTTAACTTAACGCGACGTAACGTGAAATTATAACACACTGTATTCAATGGATCTATGTAGGGTTGACATAGTGTGACTTAACGTAACGTGAAAGTATAACACACTGTATTAAATGGATCTATGTAGGGTTGACTTAGTGTGACTTGACGTAATGTGACTTAACTTGATGCGACGTAACGTGAAAGTATAACACACTGTATTAAATGGATCTATGTAGGGTTGACTTAGTGTGACTTAACTTATCGCGACGTAACGTGAAAGTATAACACACTGTATTAAATGGATCTATGTAGGGTTGACTTAGTGTGACTTGACGTAACGTGACTTAACGTGATGCGACGTAACGTGAAAGTATAACACACTGTATTAAATGGATCTATGTAGGGTTGACTTAGTGTGACTTAACTTAACGCGACGTAACGTGAAAGTATAACACACTGTATTAAATGGATCTATGTAGGGTTGACTTAGTGTGACTTGACGTAACGTGACTTAACGTGATGCGACGTAACGTGAAAGTATAACACACTGTATAAAATGGATCTATGTAGGGTTGACTTAGTGTGACTTAACTTAACGCGACGTAACGTGAAAGTATAACACACTGTATTAAATGGATCTATGTAGGGCTGACTTAGTGTGACTTGACGTAACGTGAAAGTATAACACACTGTATTAAATGGATCTATGTAGGGTTGACTTAGTGTGACTTAACTTAACGCGACGTAACGTGAAAGTATAAAGCACACTGTATTAAATGGATCTATGTAGGGCTGACTTAGTGTGACTTGACGTAACGTGAAAGTATAACACACTGTATTAAATGGATCTATGTAGGGCTGACTTAGTGTGACTTGACGTAACGTGAAAGTATAACACACTGTATTAAATGGATCTATGTAGGGTTGACTTAGTGTGACTTAACTTAACGCGACGTAACGTGAAAGTATAACACACTGTATTAAATGGATCTATGTAGGGTTGACTTAGTGTGACTTGACGTAACGTGAAAGTATAACACACTGTATTAAATGGATCTATGTAGGGTTGACTTAGTGTGACTTGACGTAACGTGAAAGTATAACACACTGTATTAAATGGATCTATGTAGGGTTGACTTAGTGTGACTTGACGTAACGTGAAAGTATAACACACTGTATTAAATGGAACTATGTAGGGTTGACTTAGTGTGACTTGACGTAACGTGACTTAACTTGATGCGACGTAACGTGAAAGTATAACACACTGCATTAAATGGATCTATGTAGGGTTGACTTTGTGTGACTTGACGTAACGTGAAAGTATAACACACTGTATTAAATGGATCTATGTAGGGTTGACTTAGTGTGACTTAACTTAACGCGACGTAACGTGAAAGTATAACACACTGTATCAAATGGATCTATGTAGGGTTGACTTAGTGTGACTTGACGTAACGTGACTTAACTTGATGCGACGTAACGTGAAAGTATAACACACTGCATTAAATGGATCTATGTAGGGTTGACTTAGTGTGACTTGACGTAACGTGAAAGTATAACACACTGTATTAAATGGATCTATGTAGGGTTGACTTAGTGTGACTTAACTTAACGCGACGTAACGTGAAATTATAACACACTGTATTAAATGGATCTATGTAGGGTTGACTTAGTGTGACTTAACGTAACGTGAAAGTATAACACACTGTATTAAATGGATCTATGTAGGGTTGACTTAGTGTGACTTAACTTAAGGCGACGTAACGTGAAATTATAACACACTTAATTCAATGGATCTATGTAGGGTTGACATAGTGTGACTTAACGTAACGTGAAAGTATAACACACTGTATTAAGTGGATCTATGTAGGGCTGACTTAGTGTGACTTAACTTAACGCGACGTAACGTGAAAGTACAACACACTGTATTAAATGGATCTATGTAGGGTTGACTTAGTGTGACTTGACGTAACGTGACTTAACTTGATGCGACGTAACGTGAAAGTATAACACACTGTATTAAATGGATCTATGTAGGGTTGACTTAGTGTGACTTAACTTAACGCGACGTAACGTGAAAGTATAACACACTGTATTAAATGGATCTATGTAGGGTTGACTTAGTGTGACTTGACGTAACGTGACTTAACTTGATGCGACGTAACGTGAAAGTATAACACACTGTATTAAATGGATCTATGTAGGGTTGACTTAGTGTGACTTAACTTAACGCGACGTAACGTGATAGTATAAGCCACTGTATTAAATGGATCTATGTAGGGCTGACTTAGTGTGACTTGACGTAACGTGAAAGTATAACACACTGTATTAAATGGATCTATGTAGGGTTGACTTAGTGTGACTTAACTTAACGCGACGTAACGTGAAAGTATAACACACTGTATTAAATGGATCTATGTAGGGCTGACATAGTGTGACTTGACGTAACGTGAAAGTATAACACACTGTATTAAATGGATCTATGTAGGGCTGACTTAGTGTGACTTGACGTAACGTGAAAGTATAACACACTGTATTAAATGGATCTATGTAGGGTTGACTTAGTGTGACTTAACTTAACGCGACGTAACGTGAAAGTATAACACACTGTATTAAATGGATCTATGTAGGGTTGACTTAGTGTGACTTAACTTAACGCGACGTAACGTGAAAGTATAACACATTGTATTAAATGGATCTATGTAGGGTTGACTTAGTGTGACTTAACTTAACGCGACGTAACGTGAAAGTATAACACACTGCATTAAATGGATCTATGTAGGGTTGATTTAGTGTGACTTGACGTAACGTGGTATAACACACTGTATTAAATGGATCTATGTAGGGTTGACTTAGTGTGACTTAACGCGACGTACGTGAAAGTATAACACACTGTATTAAATGGATCTATGTAGGGTTGACTTAGTGTGACTTAACTTAACGCGACGTAACGTGAAAGTATAACACACTGTATTAAATGGATCTATGTAGGGTTGACTTAGTGTGACTTAACTTAACGCGACGTAACGTGAAAGTATAACACACTGTATTAAATGGATCTATGTAGGGTTGACTTAGTGTGACTTGACGTAACGTGAAAGTATAACACACTGTATTAAATGGATCTATGTAGGGTTGACTTAGTGTGACTTGACGTAACGTGAAAGTATAACACACTGTATTAAATGGATCTATGTAGGGTTGACTTAGTGTGACTTGACGTAACGTGACTTAACTTGATGCGACGTAACGTGAAAGTATAACACACTGCATTAAATGGATCTATGTAGGGTTGACTTTGTGTGACTTGCCGTAACGTGAAAGTATAACACACTGTATTAAATGGATCTATGTAGGGTTGACTTAGTGTGACTTAACTTAACGCGACGTAACGTGAAAGTATAACACACTGTATCAAATGGATCTATGTAGGGTTGACTTAGTGTGACTTGACGTAACGTGACTTAACTTGATGCGACGTAACGTGAAAGTATAACACACTGCATTAAATGGATCTATGTAGGGCTGACTTAGTGTGACTTGACGTAACGTGAAAGTATAACACACTGTATTAAATGGATCTATGTAGGGTTGACTTAGTGTGACTTAACTTAACGCGACGTAACGTGAAATTATAACACACTGTATTAAATGGATGTATGTAGGGTTGACTTAGTGTGACTTAACGTAACGTGAAAGTATAACACACTGTATTAAATGGATCTATGTAGGGTTGACTTAGTGTGACTTAACTTAACGCGACGTAACGTGAAATTATAACACACTGTATTCAATGGATCTATGTAGGGTTGACATAGTGTGACTTAACGTAACGTGAAAGTATAACACACTGTATTAAATGGATCTATGTAGGGTTGACTTAGTGTGACTTGACGTAATGTGACTTAACTTGATGCGACGTAACGTGAAAGTATAACACACTGTATTAAATGGATCTATGTAGGGTTGACTTAGTGTGACTTAACTTATCGCGACGTAACGTGAAAGTATAACACACTGTATTAAATGGATCTATGTAGGGTTGACTTAGTGTGACTTGACGTAACGTGACTTAACGTGATGCGACGTAACGTGAAAGTATAACACACTGTATTAAATGGATCTATGTAGGGTTGACTTAGTGTGACTTAACTTAACGCGACGTAACGTGAAAGTATAACACACTGTATTAAATGGATCTATGTAGGGCTGACTTAGTGTGACTTGACGTAACGTGAAAGTATAACACACTGTATTAAATGGATCTATGTAGGGTTGACTTAGTGTGACTTAACTTAACGCGACGTAACGTGAAAGTATAACACACTGTATTAAATGGATCTATGTAGGGCTGACTTAGTGTGACTTGACGTAACGTGACTTAACTTGATGCGACGTAACGTGAAAGTATAACACACTGTATTAAATGGATCTATGTAGGGTTGACTTAGTGTGACTTAACTTAACGCGACGTAACGTGATAGTATAAGCCACTGTATTAAATGGATCTATGTAGGGCTGACTTAGTGTGACTTGACGTAACGTGAAAGTATAACACACTGTATTAAATGGATCTATGTAGGGTTGACTTAGTGTGACTTAACTTAACGCGACGTAACGTGAAAGTATAACACACTGTATTAAATGGATCTATGTAGGGCTGACATAGTGTGACTTGACGTAACGTGAAAGTATAACACACTGTATTAAATGGATCTATGTAGGGCTGACTTAGTGTGACTTGACGTAACGTGAAAGTATAACACACTGTATTAAATGGATCTATGTAGGGTTGACTTAGTGTGACTTAACTTAACGCGACGTAACGTGAAAGTATAACACACTGTATTAAATGGATCTATGTAGGGTTGACTTAGTGTGACTTAACTTAACGCGACGTAACGTGAAAGTATAACACATTGTATTAAATGGATCTATGTAGGGTTGACTTAGTGTGACTTAACTTAACGCGACGTAACGTGAAAGTATAACACACTGCATTAAATGGATCTATGTAGGGTTGATTTAGTGTGACTTGACGTAACGTGAAAGTATAACACACTGTATTAAATGGATCTATGTAGGGTTGACTTAGTGTGACTTAACTTAACGCGACGTAACGTGAAAGTATAACACACTGTATTAAATGGATCTATGTAGGGTTGACTTAGTGTGACTTAACTTAACGCGACGTAACGTGAAAGTATAACACACTGTATTAAATGGATCTATGTAGGGTTGACTTAGTGTGACTTAACTTAACGCGACGTAACGTGAAAGTATAACACACTGTATTAAATGGATCTATGTAGGGTTGACTTAGTGTGACTTGACGTAACGTGAAAGTATAACACACTGTATTAAATGGATCTATGTAGGGTTGACTTAGTGTGACTTGACGTAACGTGAAAGTATAACACACAGTATTAAATGGATCCATGTAGGGTTGACTTAGTGTGACTTGACGTAACGTGACTTAACTTGATGCGACGTAACGTGAAAGTATAACACACTGCATTAAATGGATCTATGTAGGGTTGACTTTGTGTGACTTGACGTAACGTGAAAGTATAACACACTGTATTAAATGGATCTATGTAGGGTTGACTTAGTGTGACTTGACGTAACGTGAAAGTATAACACACTGTATCAAATGGATCTATGTAGGGTTGACTTAGTGTGACTTGACGTAACTGACTTAACTTGGTGCGACGTAACGTGAAAGTATAACACACTGCATTAAATGGATATAT
This sequence comes from Deroplatys truncata, assembly GCA_030765065.1. Classification (NCBI taxonomy): domain Eukaryota; kingdom Metazoa; phylum Arthropoda; class Insecta; order Mantodea; family Mantidae; genus Deroplatys; species Deroplatys truncata. Next base: position 64,087,841 of record CM060984.1, on the reverse strand, counting down.
GTAAGGTTGACTTAGTGTGACTTGACGTAACGGGAAAGTATAACACACTGTATTAAATGGATCTATGTAGGGTTGACTTAGTGTGACTTGACGTAACGTGACTTAACTTGATGCGACGTAACGTGAAAGTATAACACACTGTATTAAATGGATCTATGTAGGGTTGACTTAGTGTGACTTGACGTAACGTGAAAGTATAACACACTGTATTAAATGGAACTATGTAGGGTTGACTTAGTGTGACTTGACGTAACGTGACTTAACTTGATGCGACGTAACGTGAAAGTATAACACACTGTATTAAATGGATCTATGTAGGGTTGACTTAGTGTGACTTGACGTAACGTGACTTAACTTGATGCGACGTAACGTGAAAGTATAACACACTGTATTAAATGGATCTATGTAGGGTTGACTTAGTGTGACTTAACTTAACGCAACGTAACGTGAAAGTATAACACACTGTATTAAATGGATCTATGTAGGGTTGACTTAGTGTGACTTGACGTAACGTGACTTAACGTGATGCGACGTAACGTGAAAGTATAACACACTGTATTAAATGGATCTATGTAGGGTTGACTTAGTGTGACTTAACTTAACGCGACGTAACGTGAAAGTATAACACACTGTATTAAATGGATCTATGTAGGGCTGACTTAGTGTGACTTGACGTAACGTGAAAGTATAACACACTGTATTAAATGGATCTATGTAGGGTTGACTTAGTGTGACTTAACTTAACGCGACGTAACGTGAAAGTATAACACACTGTATTAAATGGATCTATGTAGGGCTGACTTAGTGTGACTTGACGTAACGTGAAAGTATAACACACTGTATTAAATGGATCTATGTAGGGCTGACTTAGTGTGACTTGACCTAACGTGAAAGTATAACACACTGTATTAAATGGATCTATGTAGGGTTGACTTAGTGTGACTTAACTTAACGCGACGTAACGTGAAAGTATAACACACTGTATTAAATGGATCTATGTAGGGTTGACTTAGTGTGACTTGACGTAACGTGACTTAACTTGATGCGACGTAACGTGAAAGTATAACACACTGCATTAAATGGATCTATGTAGGGTTGACTTAGTGTGACTTGACGTAACGTGAAAGTATAACACACTGTATTAAATGGATCTATGTAGGGTTGACTTAGTGTGACTTGACGTAACCTGAAAATATAACACACTGTATCAAATGGATCTATGTAGGGTTGACTTAGTGTGACTTGACGTAACGTGAAAGTATAACACACTGTATCAAATGGATCTATATAGGGTTGACTTAGTGTGACTTGACGTAACGTGAAAGTATAACACACTGTATCAAATGGATCTATGTAGGGTTGACTTAGTGTGACTTGACGTAACGTGAAAGTATAACACACTGTATCAAATGGATCTATGTAGGGTTGACTTAGTGTGACTTGACGTAACGTGAAATTATAACACACTGTATCAAATGGATCTATGTAGGGTTGACTTAGTGTGACTTGACGTAACGTGAAAGTATAACACACTCTATCAAATGGATCTATGTAGGGTTGACTTAGTGTGACTTGACGTAACGTGAAAGTATAACACACTGTATTAAATGGATCTATGTAGGGTTGACTTAGTGTGACTTGACGTAACGTGAAAGTATAACACACTGTATCAAATGGATCTATGTAGGGTTGACTTAGTGTGACTTGACGTAACTGACTTAACTTGGTGCGACGTAACGTGAAAGTATAACACACTGCATTAAATGGATATATGTAGGGTTGACTTAGTGTGACTTGACGTAACGTGAAAGTATAACACACTGTATTAAATGGATCTATGTAGGGTTGACTTAGTGTGACTTGACGTAACGTGAAAGTATAACACACTGTATCAAATGGATCTATGTAGGGTTGACTTAGTGTGACTTGACGTAACGTGAAAGTATAACACACTGTATCAAATGGATCTATATAGGGTTGACTTAGTGTGACTTGACGTAACGTGAAAGTATAACACACTGTATCAAATGGATCTATGTAGGGTTGACTTAGTGTGACTTGACGTAACGTGAAAGTATAACACACTGTATCAAATGGATCTATGTAGGGTTGACTTAGTGTGACTTGACGTAACGTGAAAGTATAACACACTGTATCAAATGGATCTATGTAGGGTTGACTTAGTGTGACTTGACGTAACGTGAAAGTATAACACACTGTATCAAATGGATCTATGTAGGGTTGACTTAGTGTGACTTGACGTAACGTGAAAGTATAACACACTGTATTAAATGGATCTATGTAGGGTTGACTTAGTGTGACTTGACGTAACGTGAAAGTATAACACACTGTATCAAATGGATCTATGTAGGGTTGACTTAGTGTGACTTGACGTAACTGACTTAACTTGGTGCGACGTAACGTGAAAGTATAACACACTGCATTAAATGGATATATGTAAGGTTGACTTAGTGTGACTTGACGTAACGGGAAAGTATAACACACTGTATTAAATGGATCTATGTAGGGTTGACTTAGTGTGACTTGACGTAACGTGACTTAACTTGATGCGACGTAACGTGAAAGTATAACACACTGTATTAAATGGATCTATGTAGGGTTGACTTAGTGTGACTTGACGTAACGTGAAAGTATAACACACTGTATTAAATGGAACTATGTAGGTTTGACTTAGTGTGACTTGACGTAACGTGACTTAACTTGATGCGACGTAACGTGAAAGTATAACACACTGTATTAAATGGATCTATGTAGGGTTGACTTAGTGTGACTTGACGTAACGTGAAAGTATAACACACTGTATTAAATGGAACTATGTAGGGTTGACTTAGTGTGACTTGACGTAACGTGAAAGTATAACACACTGTATTAAATGGAACTATGTAGGGTTGACTTAGTGTGACTTAACTTAACGCGACGTAACGTGAAAGTATAACACACTGTATTAAATGGATCTATGTAGGGTTGACTTAGTGTGACTTGACGTAACGTGAAAGTATAACACACTGTGTTAAATGGATCTATGTAGGGTTGACTTAGTGTGACTTGACGTAACATGACTTAACTTGATGCGACGTAACGAGAAAGTATAACACACTGTATTAAATGGATCTATGTAGGGTTGACTTAGTGTGACTTGACGTAACGTGAAAGTATAACACACTGTATTAAATGGATCTATGTAGGGTTGACTTAGTGTGACTTGACGTAACGTGAAAGTATAACACACTGTATTAAATGGAACTATGTAGGGTTGACTTAGTGTGACTTGACGTAACGTGACTTAACTTGATGCGACGTAACGTGAAAGTATAACACACTGTATTAAATGGATCTATGTTGGGTTGACTTAGTGTGACTTGACGTAACGTGAAAGTATAACACACTGTATTAAATGGAACTATGTAGGATTGACTTAGTGTGACTTGACGTAACGTGAAAGTATAACACACTGTATTAAATGGAACTACGTAGGGTTGACTTACTGTGACTTGACGAAACGTGAAAGTATAACACACTGTATTAAATGGATCTATGTAGGGTTGACTTAGTGTGACTTGACGTAACGTGAAAGTATAACACACTGTATTAAATGGAACTATGTAGGGTTGACTTAGTGTGACTTGACGTAACGTGAAAGTATAACACACTGTATTAAATGGAACTATGTAGGGTTGACTTAGTGTGACTTAACATAACGCGACGTAACGTGAAAGTATAAAACACTGTATTAAATGGATCTATGTAGGGTTGACTTAGTGTGACTTGACGTAACGTGAAAGTATAACACACTGTATTAAATGGATCTATGTAGGGTTGACTTAGTGTGACTTGACGTAACGTGAAAGTATAACACACTGTATTAAATGGATCTATGTAGGGTTGACTTAGTGTGACTTGACGTAACGTGAAAGTATAACACACTGTATTAAATGGATGTATGTAGGGTTGACTTAGTGTGACTTAACTTAACGCGACGTAACGTGAAAGTATAACACACTGTATTAAATGGATCTATGTAGGGTTGACTTAGTGTGACTTAACTTAACGCGACGTAACGTGAAAGTATAACACACTGTATTAAATGGATCTATGTAGGGTTGACTTAGTGTGACTTGACGTAACGTGACTTAACGTGATGCGACGTAACGTGAAAGTATAACACACTGTATTAAATGGATCTATGTAGGGTTGACTTAGTGTGACTTAACTTAACGCGACGTAACGTGAAAGTATAACACACTGTATTAAATGGATCTATGTAGGGCTGACTTAGTGTGACTTGACGTAACGTGAAAGTATAACACACTGTATTAAATGGATCTATGTAGGGTTGACTTAGTGTGACTTAACTTAACGCGACGTAACGTGAAAGTATAACACACTGTATTAAATGGATCTATGTAGGGCTGACTTAGTGTGACTTGACGTAACGTGAAAGTATAACACACTGTATTAAATGGATCTATGTAGGGCTGACTTAGTGTGACTTGACGTAACGTGAAAGTATAACACACTGTATTAAATGGATCTATGTAGGGTTGACTTAGTGTGACTTAACTTAACGCGACGTAACGTGAAAGTATAACACACTGTATTAAATGGATCGTTGTAGGGTTGACTTAGTGTGACTTGACGTAACGTGAAAGTATAACACACTGTATTAAATGGATCTATGTAGGGTTGACTTAGTGTGACTTGACGTAACGTGAAAGTATAACACACTGTATTAAATGGATCTATGTAGGGTTGACTTAGTGTGACTTGACGTAACGTGAAAGTATAACACACTGTATTAAATGGAACTATGTAGGGTTGACTTAGTGTGACTTGACGTAACGTGACTTAACTTGATGCGACGTAACGTGAAAGTATAACACACTGCATTAAATGGATCTATGTAGGGTTGACTTTGTGTGACTTGACGTAACGTGAAAGTATAACACACTGTATTAAATGGATCTATGTAGGGTTGACTTAGTGTGACTTAACTTAACGCGACGTAACGTGAAAGTATAACACACTGTATCAAATGGATCTATGTAGGGTTGACTTAGTGTGACTTGACGTAACGTGACTTAACTTGATGCGACGTAACGTGAAAGTATAACACACTGCATTAAATGGATCTATGTAGGGTTGACTTAGTGTGACTTGACGTAACGTGAAAGTATAACACACTGTATTAAATGGATCTATGTAGGGTTGACTTAGTGTGACTTAACTTAACGCGACGTAACGTGAAATTATAACACACTGTATTAAATGGATCTATGTAGGGTTGACTTAGTGTGACTTAACGTAACGTGAAAGTATAACACACTGTATTAAATGGATCTATGTAGGGTTGACTTAGTGTGACTTAACTTAAGGCGACGTAACGTGAAATTATAACACACTGTATTCAATGGATCTATGTAGGGTTGACATAGTGTGACTTAACGTAACGTGAAAGTATAACACACTGTATCAAATGGATCTATGTAGGGTTGACTTAGTGTGACTTGACGTAACGTGAAAGTATAACACACTGTATTAAATGGATCTATGTAGGGTTGACTTAGTGTGACTTGACGTAACGTGAAAGTATAACACACTGTATCAAATGGATCTATGTAGGGTTGACTTAGTGTGACTTGACGTAACTGACTTAACTTGGTGCGACGTAACGTGAAAGTATAACACACTGCATTAAATGGATATATGTAGGGTTGACTTAGTGTGACTTGACGTAACGTGAAAGTATAACACACTGTATTAAATGGATCTATGTAGGGTTGACTTAGTGTGACTTAACTTAACGCGACGTAACGTGAAATTATAACACACTGTATTAAATGGATCTATGTAGGGTTGACTTAGTGTGACTTAACGTAACGTGAAAGTATAACACACTGTATTAAATGGATCTATGTAGCGTTGACTTAGTGTGACTTAACTTAAGGCGACGTAACGTGAAATTATAACACACTGTATCAAATGGATCTATGTAGGGTTGACATAGTGTGACTTAACGTAACGTGAAAGTATAACACACTGTATCAAATGGATCTATGTAGGGTTGACTTAGTGTGACTTGACGTAACGTGCAAGTATAACACACTGTATTAAATGGATCTATGTAGGGTTGACTTAGTGTGACTTGACGTAACGTGAAAGTATAACACACTGTATCAAATGGATCTATGTAGGGTTGACTTAGTGTGACTTGACGTAACTGACTTAACTTGGTGCGACGTAACGTGAAAGTATAACACACTGCATTAAATGGATATATGTAGGGTTGACTTAGTGTGACTTGACGTAACGTGAAAGTATAACACACTGTATAAAATGGATCTATGTAGGGTTGACTTAGTGTGACTTGACGTAACGTGAAAGTATAACACACTGTATCAAATGGATCTATGTAGGGTTGACTTAGTGTGACTTGACGTAACGTGAAAGTATAACACACTGTATCAAATGGATCTATGTAGGGTTGACTTAGTGTGACTTGACGTAACGTGAAAGTATAACACACTGTATCAAATGGATCTATGTAGGGTTGACTTAGTGTGACTTGACGTAACGTGAAAGTATAACACACTGTATCAAATGGATCTATGTAGGGTTGACTTAGTGTGACTTGACGTAACGTGAAAGTATAACACACTGTATCAAATGGATCTATGTATGGTTGACTTAGTGTGACTTGACGTAACGTGAAAGTATAACACACTGTATCAAATGGATCTATGTAGGGTTGACTTAGTGTGACTTGACGTAACGTGAAAGTATAACACACTGTATCAAATGGATCTATGTAGGGTTGACTTAGTGTGACTTGACGTAACTGACTTAACTTGGTGCGACGTAACGTGAAAGTATAACACACTGCATTAAATGGATATATGTAGGGCTGACTTAGTGTGACTTAACTTAACGCGACGTAACGTGAAAGTATAACACACTGTAATAAATGGATCTATGTAGGGTTGACTTAGTGTGACTTGACGTAACGTGACTTAACTTGATGCGACGTAACGTGAAAGTATAACACACTGTATTAAATGGATCTATGTAGGGTTGACTTAGTGTGACTTAACTTAACGCGACGTAACGTGAAAGTATAACACAATGTATTAAATGGATCTATGTAGGGTTGACATAGTGTGACTTAACGTAACGTGAAAGTATAACACACTGTATTAAATGGATCTATGTAGGGCTGACTTAGTGTGACTTAACTTAACGCGACGTAACGTGAAAGTATAACACACTGTATTAAATGGATCTATGTAGGGTTGACTTAGTGTGACTTGACGTAACGTGACTTAACTTGATGCGACGTAACGTGAAAGTATAACACACTGTATTAAATGGATCTATGTAGGGTTGACTTAGTGTGACTTAACTTAACGCGACGTAACGTGAAAGTATAACACACTGTATTAAATGGATCTATGTAGGGTTGACTTAGTGTGACTTGACGTAACGTGACTTAACGTGATGCGACGTAACGTGAAAGTATAACACACTGTATTAAATGGATCTATGTAGGGTTGACTTAGTGTGACTTAACTTAACGCGACGTAACGTGAAAGTATAACACACTGTATTAAATGGATCTATGTAGGGCTGACTTAGTGTGACTTGACGTAACGTGAAAGTATAACACACTGTATTAAATGGATCTATGTAGGGTTGACTTAGTGTGACTTAACTTAACGCGACGTAACGTGAAAGTATAACACACTGTATTAAATGGATCTATGTAGGGCTGACTTAGTGTGACTTGACGTAACGTGAAAGTATAACACACTGTATTAAATGGATCTATGTAGGGCTGACTTAGTGTGACTTGACGTAACGTGAAAGTATAACACACTGTATTAAATGGATCTATGTAGGGTTGACTTAGTGTCACTTAACTTAACGCGACGTAACGTGAAAGTATAACACACTGTATTAAATGGATCTATGTAGGGTTGACTTAGTGTGACTTGACGTAACGTGACTTAACTTGATGCGACGTAACGTGAAAGTATAACACACTGCATTAAATGGATCTATGTAGGGTTGACTTAGTGTGACTTGACGTAACGTGAAAGTATAACACACTGTATTAAATGGATCTATGTAGGGTTGACTTAGTGTGACTTGACGTAACCTGAAAGTATAACACACTGTATCAAATGGATCTATGTAGGGTTGACTTAGTGTGACTTGACGTAACGTGAAAGTATAACACACTGTATCAAATGGATCTATATAGGGTTGACTTAGTGTGACTTGACGTAACGTGAAAGTATAACACACTGTATCAAATGGATCTATGTAGGGTTGACTTAGTGTGACTTGACGTAACGTGAAAGTATAACACACTGTATCAAATGGATCTATGTAGGGTTGACTTAGTGTGACTTGACGTAACGTGAAATTATAACACACTGTATCAAATGGATCTATGTAGGGTTGACTTAGTGTGACTTGACGTAACGTGAAAGTATAACACACTGTATCAAATGGATCTATGTAGGGTTGACTTAGTGTGACTTGACGTAACGTGAAAGTATAACACACTGTATTAAATGGATCTATGTAGGGTTGACTTAGTGTGACTTGACGTAACGTGAAAGTATAACACACTGTATCAAATGGATCTATGTAGGGTTGACTTAGTGTGACTTGACGTAACTGACTTAACTTGGTGCGACGTAACGTGAAAGTATAACACACTGCATTAAATGGATATATGTAGGGTTGACTTAGTGTGACTTGACGTAACGTGAAAGTATAACACACTGTATTAAATGGATCTATGTAGGGTTGACTTAGTGTGACTTGACGTAACGTGAAAGTATAACACACTGTATCAAATGGATCTATGTAGGGTTGACTTAGTGTGACTTGACGTAACGTGAAAGTATAACACACTGTATCAAATGGATCTATGTAGGGTTGACTTAGTGTGACTTGACGTAACGTGAAAGTATAACACACTGTATCAAATGGATCTATGTAGGGTTGACTTAGTGTGACTTGACGTAACGTGAAAGTATAACACACTGTATCAAATGGATCTATGTAGGGTTGACTTAGTGTTACTTGACGTAACGTGAAAGTATAACACACTGTATCAAATGGATCTATGTAGGGTTGACTTAGTGTGACTTGACGTAACGTGAAAGTATAACACACTGTATCAAATGGATCTATGTAGGGTTGACTTAGTGTGACTTGACGTAACGTGAAAGTATAACACACTGTATTAAATGGATCTATGTAGGGTTGACTTAGTGTGACTTGACGTAACGTGAAAGTATAACACACTGTATCAAATGGATCTATGTAGGGTTGACTTAGTGTGACTTGACGTAACTGACTTAACTTGGTGCGACGTAACGTGAAAGTATAACACACTGCATTAAATGGATATATGTAAGGTTGACTTAGTGTGACTTGACGTAACGGGAAAGTATAACACACTGTATTAAATGGATCTATGTAGGGTTGACTTAGTGTGACTTGACGTAACGTGACTTAACTTGATGCGACGTAACGTGAAAGTATAACACACTGTATTAAATGGATCTATGTAGGGTTGACTTAGTGTGACTTGACGTAACGTGAAAGTATAACACACTGTATTAAATGGAACTATGTAGGGTTGACTTAGTGTGACTTGACGTAACGTGACTTAACTTGATGCGACGTAACGTGAAAGTATAACACACTGTATTAAATGGATCTATGTAGGGTTGACTTAGTGTGACTTGACGTAACGTGAAAGTATAACACACTGTATTAAATGGAACTATGTAGGGTTGACTTAGTGTGACTTGACGTAACGTGAAAGTATAACACACTGTATTAAATGGAACTATGTAGGGTTGACTTAGTGTGACTTAACTTAACGCGACGTAACGTGAAAGTATAACACACTGTACTAAATGGATCTATGTAGGGTTGACTTAGTGTGACTTGACGTAACGTGAAAGTATAACACACTGTGTTAAATGGATCTATGTAGGTTTGACTTAGTGTGACTTGACGCAACATGACTTAACTTGATGCGACGTAACGAGAAAGTATAACACACTGTATTAAATGGATCTATGTAGGGTTGACTTAGTGTGACTTGACGTAACGTGAAAGTATAACACACTGTATTAAATGGATCTATGTAGGGTTGACTTAGTGTGACTTGACGTAACATGAAAGTATAACACACTGTATTAAATGGAACTATGTAGGGTTGACTTAGTGTGACTTGACGTAACGTGACTTAACTTGATGCGACGTAACGTGAAAGTATAACACACTGTATTAAATGGATCTATGTTGGGTTGACTTAGTGTGACTTGACGTAACGTGAAAGTATAACACACTGTATTAAATGGAACTATGTAGGATTGACTTAGTGTGACTTGACGTAACGTGAAAGTATAACACACTGTATTAAATGGAACTACGTAGGGTTGACTTACTGTGACTTGACGAAACGTGAAAGTATAACACACTGTATTAAATGGATCTATGTAGGGTTGACTTAGTGTGACTTGACGTAACGTGAAAGTATAACACACTGTATTAAATGGAACTATGTAGGGTTGACTTAGTGTGACTTGACGTAACGTGAAAGTATAACACACTGTATTAAATGGAACTATGTAGGGTTGACTTAGTGTGACTTAACATAACGCGACGTAACGTGAAAGTATAAAACACTGTATTAAATGGATCTATGTAGGGTTGACTTAGTGTGACTTGACGTAACGTGAAAGTATAACACACTGTATTAAATGGATCTATGTAGGGTTGACTTAGTGTGACTTGACGTAACGTGAAAGTATAACACACTGTATTAAATGGATCTATGTAGGGTTGACTTAGTGTGACTTGACGTAACGTGAAAGTATAACACACTGTATTAAATGGATGTATGTAGGGTTGACTTAGTGTGACTTAACTTAACGCGACGTAACGTGAAAGTATAACACACTGTATTAAATGGATCTATGTAGGGTTGACTTAGTGTGACTTAACTTAACGCGACGTAACGTGAAAGTATAACACACTGTATTAAATGGATCTATGTAGGGTTGGCTTAGTGTGACTTGACGTAACGTGACTTAACGTGATGCGACGTAACGTGAAAGTATAACACACTGTATTAAATGGATCTATGTAGGGTTGACTTAGTGTGACTTAACTTAACGCGACGTAACGTGAAAGTATAACACACTGTATTAAATGGATCTATGTAGGGCTGACTTAGTGTGACTTGACGTAACGTGAAAGTATAACACACTGTATTAAATGGATCTATGTAGGGTTGACTTAGTGTGACTTAACTTAACGCGACGTAACGTGAAAGTATAACACACTGTATTAAATGGATCTATGTAGGGCTGACTTAGTGTGACTTGACGTAACGTGAAAGTATAACACACTGTATTAAATGGATCTATGTAGGGCTGACTTAGTGTGACTTGACGTAACGTGAAAGTATAACACACTGTATTAAATGGATCTATGTAGGGTTGACTTAGTGTGACTTAACTTAACGCGACGTAACGTGAAAGTATAACACACTGTATTAAATGGATCGTTGTAGGGTTGACTTAGTGTGACTTGACGTAACGTGAAAGTATAACACACTGTATTAAATGGATCTATGTAGGGTTGACTTAGTGTGACTTGACGTAACGTGAAAGTATAACACACTGTATTAAATGGATCTATGTAGGGTTGACTTAGTGTGACTTGACGTAACGTGAAAGTATAACACACTGTATTAAATGGAACTATGTAGGGTTGACTTAGTGTGACTTGACGTAACGTGACTTAACTTGATGCGACGTAACGTGAAAGTATAACACACTGCATTAAATGGATCTATGTAGGGTTGACTTTGTGTGACTTGACGTAACGTGAAAGTATAACACACTGTATTAAATGGATCTATGTAGGGTTGACTTAGTGTGACTTAACTTAACGCGACGTAACGTGAAAGTATAACACACTGTATCAAATGGATCTATGTAGGGTTGACTTAGTGTGACTTGACGTAACGTGACTTAACTTGATGCGACGTAACGTGAAAGTATAACACACTGCATTAAATGGATCTATGTAGGGTTGACTTAGTGTGACTTGACGTAACGTGAAAGTATAACACACTGTATTAAATGGATCTATGTAGGGTTGACTTAGTGTGACTTAACTTAACGCGACGTAACGTGAAATTATAACACACTGTATTAAATGGATCTATGTAGGGTTGACTTAGTGTGACTTAACGTAACGTGAAAGTATAACACACTGTATTAAATGGATCTATGTAGGGTTGACTTAGTGTGACTTAACTTAAGGCGACGTAACGTGAAATTATAACACACTGTATTCAATGGATCTATGTAGGGTTGACATAGTGTGACTTAACGTAACGTGAAAGTATAACACACTGTATCAAATGGATCTATGTAGGGTTGACTTAGTGTGACTTGACGTAACGTGAAAGTATAACACACTGTATTAAATGGATCTATGTAGGGTTGACTTAGTGTGACTTGACGTAACGTGAAAGTATAACACACTGTATCAAATGGATCTATGTAGGGTTGACTTAGTGTGACTTGACGTAACTGACTTAACTTGGTGCGACGTAACGTGAAAGTATAACACACTGCATTAAATGGATATATGTAGGGTTGACTTAGTGTGACTTGACGTAACGTGAAAGTATAACACACTGTATTAAATGGATCTATGTAGGGTTGACTTAGTGTGACTTAACTTAACGCGACGTAACGTGAAATTATAACACACTGTATTAAATGGATCTATGTAGGGTTGACTTAGTGTGACTTAACGTAACGTGAAAGTATAACACACTGTATTAAATGGATCTATGTAGGGTTGACTTAGTGTGACTTAACTTAAGGCGACGTAACGTGAAATTATAACACACTGTATCAAATGGATCTATGTAGGGTTGACATAGTGTGACTTAACGTAACGTGAAAGTATAACACACTGTATCAAATGGATCTATGTAGGGTTGACTTAGTGTGACTTGACGTAACGTGCAAGTATAACACACTGTATTAAATGGATCTATGTAGGGTTGACTTAGTGTGACTTGACGTAACGTGAAAGTATAACACACTGTATCAAATGGATCTATGTAGGGTTGACTTAGTGTGACTTGACGTAACTGACTTAACTTGGTGCGACGTAACGTGAAAGTATAACACACTGCATTAAATGGATATATGTAGGGTTGACTTAGTGTGACTTGACGTAACGTGAAAGTATAACACACTGTATAAAATGGATCTATGTAGGGTTGACTTAGTGTGACTTGACGTAACGTGAAAGTATAACACACTGTATCAAATGGATCTATGTAGGGTTGCCTTAGTGTGACTTGACGTAACGTTAAAGTATAACACACTGTATCAAATGGATCTATGTAGGGTTGACTTAGTGTGACTTGACGTAACGTGAAAGTATAACACACTGTATCAAATGGATCTATGTAGGGTTGACTTAGTGTGACTTGACGTAACGTGAAAGTATAACACACTGTATCAAATGGATCTATGTAGGGTTGACTTAGTGTGACTTGACGTAACGTGAAAGTATAACACACTGTATCAAATGGATCTATGTAGGGTTGACTTAGTGTGACTTGACGTAACGTGAAAGTATAACACACTGTATCAAATGGATCTATGTAGGGTTGACTTAGTGTGACTTGACGTAACGTGAAAGTATAACACACTGTATTAAATGGATCTATGTAGGGTTGACTTAGTGTGACTTGACGTAACGTGAAAGTATAACACACTGTATCAAATGGATCTATGTAGGGTTGACTTAGTGTGACTTGACGTAACTGACTTAACTTGGTGCGACGTAACGTGAAAGTATAACACACTGCATTAAATGGATATATGTAGGGTTGACTTAGTGTGACTTGACGTAACGTGAAAGTATAACACACTGTATTAAAAGGATCTATGTAGGGTTGACTTAGTGTGACTTGACGTAACGTGACTTAACTTGATGCGACGTAACGTGAAAGTATAACACACTGTATTAAATGGATCTATGTAGGGTTGACTTAGTGTGACTTGACGTAACGTGAAAGTATAACACACTGTATTAAATGGAACTATGTAGGGTTAACTTAGTGTGACTTGACGTAACGTGACTTAACTTGATGCGACGTAACGTGAAAGTATAACACACTGTATTAAATGGATCTATGTAGGGTTGACTTAGTGTGACTTGACGTAACGTGAAAGTATAACACACTGTATCAAATGGATCTATGTAGGGTTGACTTAGTGTGACTTGACGTAACTGACTTAACTTGGTGCGACGTAACGTGAAAGTATAACACACTGCATTAAATGGATATATGTAGGGTTGACTTAGTGTGACTTGACGTAACGTGAAAGTATAACACACTGTATTAAATGGATCTATGTAGGGTTGACTTAGTGTGACTTGACGTAACGTGAAAGTATAACACACTGTATCAAATGGATCTATGTAGGGTTGACTTAGTGTGACTTGACGTAACGTGAAAGTATAACACACTGTATCAAATGGATCTATGTAGGGTTGACTTAGTGTGACTTGACGTAACGTGAAAGTATAACACACTGTATCAAATGGATCTATGTAGGGTTGACTTAGTGTGACTTGACGTAACGTGAAAGTATAACACACTGTATCAAATGGATCTATGTAGGGTTGACTTAGTGTTACTTGACGTAACGTGAAAGTATAACACACTGTATCAAATGGATCTATGTAGGGTTGACTTAGTGTGACTTGACGTAACGTGAAAGTATAACACACTGTATCAAATGGATCTATGTAGGGTTGACTTAGTGTGACTTGACGTAACGTGAAAGTATAACACACTGTATTAAATGGATCTATGTAGGGTTGACTTAGTGTGACTTGACGTAACGTGAAAGTATAACACACTGTATCAAATGGATCTATGTAGGGTTGACTTAGTGTGACTTGACGTAACTGACTTAACTTGGTGCGACGTAACGTGAAAGTATAACACACTGCATTAAATGGATATATGTAAGGTTGACTTAGTGTGACTTGACGTAACGGGAAAGTATAACACACTGTATTAAATGGATCTATGTAGGGTTGACTTAGTGTGACTTGACGTAACGTGACTTAACTTGATGCGACGTAACGTGAAAGTATAACACACTGTATTAAATGGATCTATGTAGGGTTGACTTAGTGTGACTTGACGTAACGTGAAAGTATAACACACTGTATTAAATGGAACTATGTAGGGTTGACTTAGTGTGACTTGACGTAACGTGACTTAACTTGATGCGACGTAACGTGAAAGTATAACACACTGTATTAAATGGATCTATGTAGGGTTGACTTAGTGTGACTTGACGTAACGTGAAAGTATAACACACTGTATTAAATGGAACTATGTAGGGTTGACTTAGTGTGACTTGACGTAACGTGAAAGTATAACACACTGTATTAAATGGAACTATGTAGGGTTGACTTAGTGTGACTTAACTTAACGCGACGTAACGTGAAAGTATAACACACTGTACTAAATGGATCTATGTAGGGTTGACTTAGTGTGACTTGACGTAACGTGAAAGTATAACACACTGTGTTAAATGGATCTATGTAGGTTTGACTTAGTGTGACTTGACGCAACATGACTTAACTTGATGCGACGTAACGAGAAAGTATAACACACTGTATTAAATGGATCTATGTAGGGTTGACTTAGTGTGACTTGACGTAACGTGAAAGTATAACACACTGTATTAAATGGATCTATGTAGGGTTGACTTAGTGTGACTTGACGTAACATGAAAGTATAACACACTGTATTAAATGGAACTATGTAGGGTTGACTTAGTGTGACTTGACGTAACGTGACTTAACTTGATGCGACGTAACGTGAAAGTATAACACACTGTATTAAATGGATCTATGTTGGGTTGACTTAGTGTGACTTGACGTAACGTGAAAGTATAACACACTGTATTAAATGGAACTATGTAGGATTGACTTAGTGTGACTTGACGTAACGTGAAAGTATAACACACTGTATTAAATGGAACTACGTAGGGTTGACTTACTGTGACTTGACGAAACGTGAAAGTATAACACACTGTATTAAATGGATCTATGTAGGGTTGACTTAGTGTGACTTGACGTAACGTGAAAGTATAACACACTGTATTAAATGGAACTATGTAGGGTTGACTTAGTGTGACTTGACGTAACGTGAAAGTATAACACACTGTATTAAATGGAACTATGTAGGGTTGACTTAGTGTGACTTAACATAACGCGACGTAACGTGAAAGTATAAAACACTGTATTAAATGGATCTATGTAGGGTTGACTTAGTGTGACTTGACGTAACGTGAAAGTATAACACACTGTATTAAATGGATCTATGTAGGGTTGACTTAGTGTGACTTGACGTAACGTGAAAGTATAACACACTGTATTAAATGGATCTATGTAGGGTTGACTTAGTGTGACTTGACGTAACGTGAAAGTATAACACACTGTATTAAATGGATGTATGTAGGGTTGACTTAGTGTGACTTAACTTAACGCGACGTAACGTGAAAGTATAACACACTGTATTAAATGGATCTATGTAGGGTTGACTTAGTGTGACTTAACTTAACGCGACGTAACGTGAAAGTATAACACACTGTATTAAATGGATCTATGTAGGGTTGGCTTAGTGTGACTTGACGTAACGTGACTTAACGTGATGCGACGTAACGTGAAAGTATAACACACTGTATTAAATGGATCTATGTAGGGTTGACTTAGTGTGACTTAACTTAACGCGACGTAACGTGAAAGTATAACACACTGTATTAAATGGATCTATGTAGGGCTGACTTAGTGTGACTTGACGTAACGTGAAAGTATAACACACTGTATTAAATGGATCTATGTAGGGTTGACTTAGTGTGACTTAACTTAACGCGACGTAACGTGAAAGTATAACACACTGTATTAAATGGATCTATGTAGGGCTGACTTAGTGTGACTTGACGTAACGTGAAAGTATAACACACTGTATTAAATGGATCTATGTAGGGCTGACTTAGTGTGACTTGACGTAACGTGAAAGTATAACACACTGTATTAAATGGATCTATGTAGGGTTGACTTAGTGTGACTTAACTTAACGCGACGTAACGTGAAAGTATAACACACTGTATTAAATGGATCGTTGTAGGGTTGACTTAGTGTGACTTGACGTAACGTGAAAGTATAACACACTGTATTAAATGGATCTATGTAGGGTTGACTTAGTGTGACTTGACGTAACGTGAAAGTATAACACACTGTATTAAATGGATCTATGTAGGGTTGACTTAGTGTGACTTGACGTAACGTGAAAGTATAACACACTGTATTAAATGGAACTATGTAGGGTTGACTTAGTGTGACTTGACGTAACGTGACTTAACTTGATGCGACGTAACGTGAAAGTATAACACACTGCATTAAATGGATCTATGTAGGGTTGACTTTGTGTGACTTGACGTAACGTGAAAGTATAACACACTGTATTAAATGGATCTATGTAGGGTTGACTTAGTGTGACTTAACTTAACGCGACGTAACGTGAAAGTATAACACACTGTATCAAATGGATCTATGTAGGGTTGACTTAGTGTGACTTGACGTAACGTGACTTAACTTGATGCGACGTAACGTGAAAGTATAACACACTGCATTAAATGGATCTATGTAGGGTTGACTTAGTGTGACTTGACGTAACGTGAAAGTATAACACACTGTATTAAATGGATCTATGTAGGGTTGACTTAGTGTGACTTAACTTAACGCGACGTAACGTGAAATTATAACACACTGTATTAAATGGATCTATGTAGGGTTGACTTAGTGTGACTTAACGTAACGTGAAAGTATAACACACTGTATTAAATGGATCTATGTAGGGTTGACTTAGTGTGACTTAACTTAAGGCGACGTAACGTGAAATTATAACACACTGTATTCAATGGATCTATGTAGGGTTGACATAGTGTGACTTAACGTAACGTGAAAGTATAACACACTGTATCAAATGGATCTATGTAGGGTTGACTTAGTGTGACTTGACGTAACGTGAAAGTATAACACACTGTATTAAATGGATCTATGTAGGGTTGACTTAGTGTGACTTGACGTAACGTGAAAGTATAACACACTGTATCAAATGGATCTATGTAGGGTTGACTTAGTGTGACTTGACGTAACTGACTTAACTTGGTGCGACGTAACGTGAAAGTATAACACACTGCATTAAATGGATATATGTAGGGTTGACTTAGTGTGACTTGACGTAACGTGAAAGTATAACACACTGTATTAAATGGATCTATGTAGGGTTGACTTAGTGTGACTTAACTTAACGCGACGTAACGTGAAATTATAACACACTGTATTAAATGGATCTATGTAGGGTTGACTTAGTGTGACTTAACGTAACGTGAAAGTATAACACACTGTATTAAATGGATCTATGTAGGGTTGACTTAGTGTGACTTAACTTAAGGCGACGTAACGTGAAATTATAACACACTGTATCAAATGGATCTATGTAGGGTTGACATAGTGTGACTTAACGTAACGTGAAAGTATAACACACTGTATCAAATGGATCTATGTAGGGTTGACTTAGTGTGACTTGACGTAACGTGCAAGTATAACACACTGTATTAAATGGATCTATGTAGGGTTGACTTAGTGTGACTTGACGTAACGTGAAAGTATAACACACTGTATCAAATGGATCTATGTAGGGTTGACTTAGTGTGACTTGACGTAACTGACTTAACTTGGTGCGACGTAACGTGAAAGTATAACACACTGCATTAAATGGATATATGTAGGGTTGACTTAGTGTGACTTGACGTAACGTGAAAGTATAACACACTGTATAAAATGGATCTATGTAGGGTTGACTTAGTGTGACTTGACGTAACGTGAAAGTATAACACACTGTATCAAATGGATCTATGTAGGGTTGCCTTAGTGTGACTTGACGTAACGTTAAAGTATAACACACTGTATCAAATGGATCTATGTAGGGTTGACTTAGTGTGACTTGACGTAACGTGAAAGTATAACACACTGTATCAAATGGATCTATGTAGGGTTGACTTAGTGTGACTTGACGTAACGTGAAAGTATAACACACTGTATCAAATGGATCTATGTAGGGTTGACTTAGTGTGACTTGACGTAACGTGAAAGTATAACACACTGTATCAAATGGATCTATGTAGGGTTGACTTAGTGTGACTTGACGTAACGTGAAAGTATAACACACTGTATCAAATGGATCTATGTAGGGTTGACTTAGTGTGACTTGACGTAACGTGAAAGTATAACACACTGTATTAAATGGATCTATGTAGGGTTGACTTAGTGTGACTTGACGTAACGTGAAAGTATAACACACTGTATCAAATGGATCTATGTAGGGTTGACTTAGTGTGACTTGACGTAACTGACTTAACTTGGTGCGACGTAACGTGAAAGTATAACACACTGCATTAAATGGATATATGTAGGGTTGACTTAGTGTGACTTGACGTAACGTGAAAGTATAACACACTGTATTAAAAGGATCTATGTAGGGTTGACTTAGTGTGACTTGACGTAACGTGACTTAACTTGATGCGACGTAACGTGAAAGTATAACACACTGTATTAAATGGATCTATGTAGGGTTGACTTAGTGTGACTTGACGTAACGTGAAAGTATAACACACTGTATTAAATGGAACTATGTAGGGTTAACTTAGTGTGACTTGACGTAACGTGACTTAACTTGATGCGACGTAACGTGAAAGTATAACACACTGTATTAAATGGATCTATGTAGGGTTGACTTAGTGTGACTTGACGTAACGTGAAAGTATAACACACTGTATTAAATGGAACTATGTAGGGTTGACTTAGTGTGACTTGACGTAACGTGAAAGTATAACACACTGTATTAAATGGAACTATGTAGGGTTGACTTAGTGTGACTTAACTTAACGCGACGTAACGTGAAAGTATAACACACTGTATTAAATGGATCTATGTAGGGTTGACTTAGTGTGACTTGACGTAACGTGAAAGTATAACACACTGTGTTAAATGGATCTATGTAGGGTTGACTTAGTGTGACTTGACGTAACGTGACTTAACTTGATGCGACGTAACGTGAAAGTATAACACACTGTATTAAATGGATCTATGTAGGGTTGACTTAGTGTGACTTGACGTAATGTGAAAGTATAACACACTGTATTAAATGGATCTATGTAGGGTTGACTTAGTGTGACTTGACGTAACGTGAAAGTATAACACACTGTATTAAATGGAACTATGTAGGGTTGACTTAGTGTGACTTGACGTAACGTGACTTAACTTGATGCGACGTAACGTGAAAGTATAACACACTGTATTAAATGGATCTATGTTGGGTTGACTTTGTGTGACTTGACGTAACGTGAAAGTATAACACACTGTATTAAATGGAACTATGTAGGATTGACTTAGTGTGACTCGACGTAACGTGAAAGTATAACACACTGTATTAAATGGAACTACGTAGGGTTGACTTACTGTGACTTGACGAAACGTGAAAGTATAACACACTGTATTAAATGGATCTATGTAGGGTTGACTTAGTGTGACTTGACGTAACGTGAAAGTATAACACACTGTATTAAATGGAACTATGTAGGGTTGACTTAGTGTGACTTGACGTAACGTGAAAGTATAACACACTGTATTAAATGGAACTATGTAGGGTTGACTTAGTGTGACTTAACTTAACGCGACGTAACGTGAAAGTATAAAACACTGTATTAAATGGATCTATGTAGGGTTGACTTAGTGTGACTTGACGTAACGTGAAAGTATAACACACTGTATTAAATGGATCTATGTAGGGTTGACTTAGTGTGACTTGACGTAACGTGAAAGTATAACACACTGTATTAAATGGATCTATGTAGGGTTGACTTAGTGTGACTTGACGTAACGTGAAAGTATAACACACTGTATTAAATGGATGTATGTAGGGTTGACTTAGTGTGACTTAACTTAACGCGACGTAACGTGAAAGTATAACACACTGTATTAAATGGATCTATGTAGGGTTGACTTAGTGTGACTTAACTTAACGCGACGTAACGTGAAAGTATAACACACTGTATTAAATGGATCTATGTAGGGTTGACTTAGTGTGACTTGACGTAACGTGACTTAACGTGATGCGACGTAACGTGAAAGTATAACACACTGTATTAAATGGATCTATGTAGGGTTGACTTAGTGTGACTTAACTTAACGCGACGTAACGTGAAAGTATAACACACTGTATTAAATGGATCTATGTAGGGCTGACTTAGTGTGACTTGACGTAACGTGAAAGTATAACACACTGTATTAAATGGATCTATGTAGGGTTGACTTAGTGTGACATAACTTAACGCGACGTAACGTGAAAGTATAACACACTGTATTAAATGGATCTATGTAGGGCTGACTTAGTGTGACTTGACGTAACGTGAAAGTATAACACACTGTATTAAATGGATCTATGTAGGGCTGACTTAGTGTGACTTGACGTAACGTGAAAGTATAACACACTGTATTAAATGGATCTATGTAGGGTTGACTTAGTGTGACTTAACTTAACGCGACGTAACGTGAAAGTATAACACACTGTATTAAATGGATCGTTGTAGGGTTGACTTAGTGTGACTTGACGTAACGTGAAAGTATAACACACTGTATTAAATGGATCTATGTAGGGTTGACTTAGTGTGACTTGACGTAACGTGAAAGCATAACACACTGTATTAAATGGATCTATGTAGGGTTGACTTAGTGTGACTTGACGTAACGTGAAAGTATAACACACTGTATTAAATGGAACTATGTAGGGTTGACTTAGTGTGACTTGACGTAACGTGACTTAACTTGATGCGACGTAACGTGAAAGTATAACACACTGCATTAAATGGATCTATGTAGGGTTGACTTTGTGTGACTTGACGTAACGTGAAAGTATAACACACTGTATTAAATGGATCTATGTAGGGTTGACTTAGTGTGACTTAACTTAACGCGACGTAACGTGAAAGTATAACACACTGTATCAAATGGATCTATGTAGGGTTGACTTAGTGTGACTTGACGTAACGTGACTTAACTTGATGCGACGTAACGTGAAAGTATAACACACTGCATTAAATGGATCTATGTAGGGTTGACTTAGTGTGACTTGACGTAACGTGAAAGTATAACACACTGTATTAAATGGATCTATGTAGGGTTGACTTAGTGTGACTTAACTTAACGCGACGTAACGTGAAATTATAACACACTGTATTAAATGGATCTATGTAGGGTTGACTTAGTGTGACTTAACGTAACGTGAAAGTATAACACATGGTATTAAATGGATCTATGTAGGGTTGACTTAGTGTGACTTAACTTAAGGCGACGTAACGTGAAATTATAACACACTGTATTCAATGGATCTATGTAGGGTTGACATAGTGTGACTTAACGTAACGTGAAAGTATAAAACACTGTATTAAATGGATCTATGTAGGGCTGACTTAGTGTGACTTAACTTAACGCGACGTAACGTGAAAGTATAACACACTGTATTAAATGGATCTATGTAGGGTTGACTTAGTGTGACTTGACGTAACGTGACTTAACTTGATGCGACGTAACGTGAAAGTATAACACACTGTATTAAATGGATCTATGTAGGGTTGACTTAGTGTGACTTAACTTAACGCGACGTAACGTGAAAGTATAACACACTGTATTAAATGGATCTATGTAGGGTTGACTTAGTGTGACTTGACGTAGCGTGACTTAACTTGATGCGACGTAACGTGAAAGTATAACACACTGTATTAAATGGATCTATGTAGGGTTGACTTAGTGTGACTTAACTTAACGCGACGTAACGTGATAGTATAAGCCACTGTATTAAGTGGATCTATGTAGGGCTGACTTAGTGTGACTTGACGTAACGTGAAAGTATAACACACTGTATTAAATGGATCTATGTAGGGTTGACTTAGTGTGACTTAACTTAACGCGACGTAACGTGTAAGTATAACACACTGTATTAAATGGATCTATGTAGGGCTGACATAGTGTGACTTGACGTAACGTGAAAGTATAACAAACTGTATTAAATGGATCTATGTAGGGCTGACTTAGTGTGACTTGACGTAACGTGAAAGTATAACACACTGTATTAAATGGATCTATGTAGGGTTGACTTAGTGTGACT
Source organism: Deroplatys truncata (assembly GCA_030765065.1). NCBI lineage: Eukaryota > Metazoa > Arthropoda > Insecta > Mantodea > Mantidae > Deroplatys > Deroplatys truncata. The sequence goes on along the minus strand of CM060984.1, from coordinate 64,064,440 downwards.
TAACTTAACGCGACGTAACGTGAAAGTATAACACACTGTATTAAATGGATCTATGTAGGGTTGACTTAGTGTGACTTAACTTAACGCGACGTAACGTGAAAGTATAACACATTGTATTAAATGGATCTATGTAGGGTTGACTTAGTGTGACTTAACTTAACGCGACGTAACGTGAAAGTATAACACACTGCATTAAATGGATCTATGTAGGGTTGATTTAGTGTGACTTGACGTAACGTGAAAGTATAACACACTGTATTAAATGGATCTATGTAGGGTTGACTTAGTGTGACTTAACTTAACGCGACGTAACGTGAAAGTATAACACACTGTATTAAATGGATCTATGTAGGGTTGACTTAGTGTGACTTAACTTAACGCGACGTAACGTGAAAGTATAACACACTGTATTAAATGGATCTATGTAGGGTTGACTTAGTGTGACTTAACTTAACGCGACGTAACGTGAAAGTATAACACACTGTATTAAATGGATCTATGTAGGGTTGACTTAGTGTGACTTGACGTAACGTGAAAGTATAACACACTGTATTAAATGGATCTATGTAGGGTTGACTTAGTGTGACTTGACGTAACGTGAAAGTATAACACACTGTATTAAATGGATCTATGTAGGGTTGACTTAGTGTGACTTGACGTAACGTGACTTAACTTGATGCGACGTAACGTGAAAGTATAACACACTGCATTAAATGGATCTATGTAGGATTGACTTTGTGTGACTTGCCGTAACGTGAAAGTATAACACACTGTATTAAATGGATCTATGTAGGGTTGACTTAGTGTGACTTAACTTAACGCGACGTAACGTGAAAGTATAACACACTGTATCAAATGGATCTATGTAGGGTTGACTTAGTGTGACTTGACGTAACGTGACTTAACTTGATGCGACGTAACGTGAAAGTATAACACACTGCATTAAATGGATCTATGTAGGGCTGACTTAGTGTGACTTGACGTAACGTGAAAGTATAACACACTGTATTAAATGGATCTATGTAGGGTTGACTTAGTGTGACTTAACTTAACGCGACGTAACGTGAAATTATAACACACTGTATTAAATGGATCTATGTAGGGTTGACTTAGTGTGGCTTAACGTAACGTGAAAGTATAACACACTGTATTAAATGGATCTATGTAGGGTTGACTTAGTGTGACTTAACTTAACGCGACGTAACGTGAAATTATAACACACTGTATTCAATGGATCTATGTAGGGTTGACATAGTGTGACTTAACGTAACGTGAAAGTATAACACACTGTATTAAATGGATCTATGTGGGGCTGACTTAGTGTGACTTAACTTAACGCGACGTAACGTGAAAGTATAACACACTGTATTAAATGGATCTATGTAGGGTTGACTTAGTGTGACTTGACGTAACGTGACTTAACTTGATGCGACGTAACGTGAAAGTATAACACACTGTATTAAATGGATCTATGTAGGGTTGACTTAGTGTGACTTAACTTAACGCGACGTAACGTGAAAGTATAACACACTGTATTAAATGGATCTATGTAGGGTTGACTTAGTGTGACTTGACGTAACGTGACTTAACGTGATGCGACGTAACGTGAAAGTATAACACACTGTATTAAATGGATCTATGTAGGGTTGACTTAGTGTGACTTAACTTAACGCGACGTAACGTGAAAGTATAACACACTGTATTAAATGGATCTATGTAGGGCTGACTTAGTGTGACTTGACGTAACGTGAAAGTATAACACACTGTATTAAATGGATCTATGTAGGGTTGACTTAGTGTGACTTAACTTAACGCGACGTAACGTGAAAGTATAACACACTGTATTAAATGGATCTATGTAGGGCTGACTTAGTGTGACTTGACGTAACGTGAAAGTATAACACACTGTATTAAATGGATCTATGTAGGGCTGACTTAGTGTGACTTGACGTAACGTGAAAGTATAACACACTGTATTAAATGGATCTATGTAGGGTTGACTTAGTGTGACTTAACTTAACGCGACGTAACGTGAAAGTATAACACACTGTATTAAATGGATCTATGTAGGGTTGACTTAGTGTGACTTGACGTAACGTGACTTAACTTGATGCGACGTAACGTGAAAGTATAACACACTGCATTAAATGGATCTATGTAGGGTTGACTTAGTGTTTCTTGACGTAACGTGAAAGTATAACACACTGTATTAAATGGATCTATGTAGGGTTGACTTAGTGTGACTTGACGTAACGTGAAAGTATAACACACTGTATCAAATGGATCTATGTAGGGTTGACTTAGTGTGACTTGACGTAACGTGAAAGTATAACACACTGTATCAAATGGATCTATGTAGGGTTGACTTAGTGTGACTTGACGTAACGTGAAAGTATAACACACTGTATCAAATGGATCTATGTAGGGTTGACTTAGTGTGACTTGACGTAACGTGAAAGTATAACACACTGTATCAAATGGATCTATGTAGGGTTGACTTAGTGTGACTTGACGTAACGTGAAATAATAACACACTGTATCAAATGGATCTATGTAGGGTTGACTTAGTGTGACTTGACGTAACGTGAAAGTATAACACACTGTATCAAATGGATCTATGTAGGGTTGACTTAGTGTGACTTGACGTAACGTGAAAGTATAACACACTGTATTAAATGGATCTATGTAGGGTTGACTTAGTGTGACTTGACGTAACGTGAAAGTATAACACACTGTATCAAATGGATCTATGTAGGGTTGACTTAGTGTGACTTGACGTAACTGACTTAACTTGGTGCGACGTAACGTGAAAGTATAACACACTGCATTAAATGGATATATGTAGGGTTGACTTAGTGTGACTTGACGTAACGTGAAAGTATAACACACTGTATTAAATGGATCTATGTAGGGTTGACTTAGTGTGACTTGACGTAACGTGAAAGTATAACACACTGTATCAAATGGATCTATGTAGGGTTGACTTAGTGTGACTTGACGTAACGTGAAAGTATAACACACTGTATCAAATGGATCTATGTAGGGTTGACTTAGTGTGACTTGACGTAACGTGAAAGTATAACACACTGTATCAAATGGATCTATGTAGGGTTGACTTAGTGTGACTTGACGTAACGTGAAAGTATAACACACTGTATCAAATGGATCTATGTAGGGTTGACTTAGTGTGATTTGACGTAACGTGAAAGTATAACACACTGTATCAAATGGATCTATGTAGGGTTGACTTAGTGTGACTTGACGTAACGTGAAAGTATAACACACTGTATCAAATGGATCTATGTAGGGTTGACTTAGTGTGACTTGACGTAACGTGAAAGTATAACACACTGTATTAAATGGATCTATGTAGGGTTGACTTAGTGTGACTTGACGTAACGTGAAAGTATAACACACTGTATCAAATGGATCTATGTAGGGTTGACTTAGTGTGACTTGACGTAACTGACTTAACTTGGTGCGACGTAACGTGAAAGTATAACACACTGCATTAAATGGATATATGTAGGGTTGACTTAGTGTGACTTGACGTAACGTGAAAGTATAACACACTGTATTAAATGGATCTATGTAGGGTTGACTTAGTGTGACTTGACGTAACGTGACTTAACTTGATGCGACGTAACGTGAAAGTATAACACACTGTATTAAATGGATCTATGTAGGGTTGACTTAGTGTGACTTGACGTAACGTGAAAGTATAACACACTGTATTAAATGGAACTATGTAGGGTTGACTTAGTGTGACTTGACGTAACGTGACTTAACTTGATGCGACGTAACGTGAAAGTATAACACACTGTATTAAATGGATCTATGTAGGGTTGACTTAGTGTGACTTGACGTAACGTGAAAGTATAACACACTGTATTAAATGGAACTATGTAGGGTTGACTTAGTGTGACTTGACGTAACGTGAATGTATAACACACTGTATTAAATGGAACTATGTAGGGTTGACTTAGTGTGACTTAACTTAACGCGACGTAACGTGAAAGTATAACACACTGTATTAAATGGATCTATGTAGGGTTGACTTAGTGTGACTTGACGTAACGTGAAAGTATAACACACTGTGTTAAATGGATCTATGTAGGGTTGACTTAGTGTGACTTGACGTAACGTGACTTAACTTGATGCGACGTAACGTGAAAGTATAACACACTGTATTAAATGGATCTATGTAGGGTTGACTTAGTGTGACTTGACGTAACGTGAAAGTATAACACACTGTATTAAATGGATCTATGTAGGGTTGACTTAGTGTGACTTGACGTAACGTGAAAGTATAACACACTGTATTAAATGGAACTATGTAGGGTTGACTTAGTGTGACTTGACGTAACGTGACTTAACTTGATGCGACGTAACGTGAAAGTATAACACACTGTATTAAATGGATCTATGTTGGGTTGACTTAGTGTGACTTGACGTAACGTGAAAGTATAACACACTGTATTAAATGGAACTATGTAGGATTGACTTAGTGTGACTTGACGTAACGTGAAAGTATAACACACTGTATTAAATGGAACTACGTAGGGTTGACTTACTGTGACTTGACGAAACGTGAAAGTATAACACACTGTATTAAATGGATCTATGTAGGGTTGACTTAGTGTGACTTGACGTAACGTGAAAGTATAACACACTGTATTAAATGGAACTATGTAGGGTTGACTTAGTGTGACTTGACGTAACGTGAAAGTATAACACACTGTATTAAATGGAACTATGTAGGGTTGACTTAGTGTGACTTAACTTAACGCGACGTAACGTGAAAGTATAAAACACTGTATTAAATGGATCTATGTAGGGTTGACTTAGTGTGACTTGACGTAACGTGAAAGTATAACACACTGTATTAAATGGATCTATGTAGGGTTGACTTAGTGTGACTTGACGTAACGTGAAAGTATAACACACTGTATTAAATGGATGTATGTAGGGTTGACTTAGTGTGACTTAACTTAACGCGACGTAACGTGAAAGTATAACACACTGTATTAAATGGATCTATGTAGGGTTGACTTAGTGTGACTTAACTTAACGCGACGTAACGTGAAAGTATAACACACTGTATTAAATGGATCTATGTAGGGTTGACTTAGTGTGACTTGACGTAACGTGACTTAACGTGATGCGACGTAACGTGAAAGTATAACACACTGTATTAAATGGATCTATGTAGGGTTGACTTAGTGTGACTTAAATTAACGCGACGTAACGTGAAAGTATAACACACTGTATTAAATGGATCTATGTAGGGCTGACTTAGTGTGACTTGACGTAACGTGAAAGTATAACACACTGTATTAAATGGATCTATGTAGGGTTGACTTAGTGTGACTTAACTTATCGCGACGTAACGTGAAAGTATAACACACTGTATTAAATGGATCTATGTAGGGCTGACTTAGTGTGACTTGACGTAACGTGAAAGTATAACACACTGTATTAAATGGATCTATGTAGGGCTGACTTAGTGTGACTTGACGTAACGTGAAAGTATAACACACTGTATTAAATGGATCTATGTAGGGTTGACTTAGTGTGACTTAACTTAACGCGACGTAACGTGAAAGTATAACACACTGTATTAAATGGATCTATGTAGGGTTGACTTAGTGTGACTTGACGTAACGTGAAAGTATAACACACTGTATTAAATGGATCTATGTAGGGTTGACTTAGTGTGACTTGACGTAACGTGAAAGTATAACACACTGTATTAAATGGATCTATGTAGGGTTGACTTAGTGTGACTTGACGTAACGTGAAAGTATAACACACTGTATTAAATGGATCTATGTAGGGTTGACTTAGTGTGACTTGACGTAACGTGACTTAACTTGATGCGACGTAACGTGAAAGTATAACACACTGCATTAAATGGATCTATGTAGGGTTGACTTTGTGTGACTTGACGTAACGTGAAAGTATAACACACTGTATTAAATGGATCTATGTAGGGTTGACTTAGTGTGACTTAACTTAACGCGACGTAACGTGAAAGTATAACACACTGTATCAAATGGATCTATGTAGGGTTGACTTAGTGTGACTTGACGTAACGTGACTTAACTTGATGCGACGTAACGTGAAAGTATAACACACTGCATTAAATGGATCTATGTAGGGTTGACTTGGTGTGACTTGACGTAACGTGAAAGTATAACACACTGTATTAAATGGATCTATGTAGGGTTGACTTAGTGTGACTTAACTTAACGCGACGTAACGTGAAATTATAACACACTGTATTAAATGGATCTATGTAGGGTTGACTTAGTGTGACTTAACGTAACGTGAAAGTATAACACACTGTATTAAATGGATCTATGTAGGGTTGACTTAGTGTGACTTAACTTAAGGCGACGTAACGTGAAATTATAACACACTGTATTCAATGGATCTATGTAGGGTTGACATAGTGTGACTTAACGTAACGTGAAAGTATAAAACACTGTATTAAATGGATCTATGTAGGGCTGACTTAGTGTGACTTAACTTAACGCGACGTAACGTGAAAGTATAACACACTGTATTAAATGGATCTATGTAGGGTTGACTTAGTGTGACTTGACGTAACGTGACTTAACTTGATGCGACGTAACGTGAAAGTATAACACACTGCATTAAATGGATCTATGTAGGGTTGACTTTGTGTGACTTGCCGTAACGTGAAAGTATAACACACTGTATTAAATGGATCTATGTAGGGTTGACTTAGTGTGACTTAACTTAACGCGACGTAACGTGAAAGTATAACACACTGTATCAAATGGATCTATGTAGGGTTGACTTAGTGTGACTTGACGTAACGTGACTTAACTTGATGCGACGTAACGTGAAAGTATAACACACTGCATTAAATGGATCTATGTAGGGCTGACTTAGTGTGACTTGACGTAACGTGAAAGTATAACACACTGTATTAAATGGATCTATGTAGGGTTGACTTAGTGTGACTTAACTTAACGCGACGTAACGTGAAATTATAACACACTGTATTAAATGGATCTATGTAGGGTTGACTTAGTGTGACTTAACGTAACGTGAAAGTATAACACACTGTATTAAATGGATCTATGTAGGGTTGACTTAGTGTGACTTAACTTATCGCGACGTAACGTGAAATTATAACACACTGTATTCAATGGATCTATGTAGGGTTGACATAGTGTGACTTAACGTAACGTGAAAGTATAACACACTGTATTAAATGGATCTATGTAGGGCTGACTTAGTGTGACTTAACTTAACGCGACGTAACGTGAAAGTATAACACACTGTATTAAATGGATCTATGTAGGGTTGACTTAGTGTGACTTGACGTAACGTGACTTAACTTGATGCGACGTAACGTGAAAGTATAACACACTGTATTAAATGGATCTATGTAGGGTTGACTTAGTGTGACTTAACTTAACGCGACGTAACGTGAAAGTATAACACACTGTATTAAATGGATCTATGTAGGGTTGACTTAGTGTGACTTGACGTAACGTGACTTAACGTGATGCGACGTAACGTGAAAGTATAACACACTGTATTAAATGGATCTATGTAGGGTTGACTTAGTGTGACTTAACTTAACGCGACGTAACGTGAAAGTATAACACACTGTATTAAATGGATCTATGTAGGGCTGACTTAGTGTGACTTGACGTAACGTGAAAGTATAACACACTGTATTAAATGGATCTATGTAGGGTTGACTTAGTGTGACTTAACTTAACGCGACGTAACGTGAAAGTATAACACACTGTATTAAATGGATCTATGTAGGGCTGACTTAGTGTGACTTGACGTAACGTGAAAGTATAACACACTGTATTAAATGGATCTATGTAGGGCTGACTTAGTGTGACTTGACGTAACGTGAAAGTATAACACACTGTATTAAATGGATCTATGTAGGGTTGACTTAGTGTGACTTAACTTAACGCGACGTAACGTGAAAGTATAACACACTGTATTAAATGGATCTATGTAGGGTTGACTTAGTGTGACTTGACGTAACGTTACTTAACTTGATGCGACGTAACGTGAAAGTATAACACACTGCATTAAATGGATCTATGTAGGGTTGACTTAGTGTTTCTTGACGTAACGTGAAAGTATAACACACTGTATTAAATGTATCTATTTAGGGTTGACTTAGTGTGACTTGACGTAACGTGAAAGTATAACACACTGTATCAAATGGATCTATGTAGGGTTGACTTAGTGTGACTTGACGTAACGTGAAAGTATAACACACTGTATCAAATGGATCTATGTAGGGTTGACTTAGTGTGACTTGACGTAACGTGAAATAATAACACACTGTATCAAATGGATCTATGTAGGGTTGACTTAGTGTGACTTGACGTAACGTGAAAGTATAACACACTGTATCAAATGGATCTATGTAGGGTTGACTTAGTGTGACTTGACGTAACGTGAAAGTATAACACACTGTATTAAATGGATCTATGTAGGGTTGACTTAGTGTGACTTGACGTAACGTGAAAGTATAACACACTGTATCAAATGGATCTATGTAGGGTTGACTTAGTGTGACTTGACGTAACTGACTTAACTTGGTGCGACGTAACGTGAAAGTATAACACACTGCATTAAATGGATATATGTAGGGTTGACTTAGTGTGACTTGACGTAACGTGAAAGTATAACACACTGTATTAAATGGATCTATGTAGGGTTGACTTAGTGTGACTTGACGTAACGTGAAAGTATAACACACTGTATCAAATGGATCTATGTAGGGTTGACTTAGTGTGACTTGACGTAACGTGAAAGTATAACACACTGTATCAAATGGATCTATGTAGGGTTGACTTAGTGTGACTTGACGTAACGTGAAAGTATAACACACTGTATCAAATGGATCTATGTAGGGTTGACTTAGTGTGACTTGACGTAACGTGAAAGTATAACACACTGTATCAAATGGATCTATGTAGGGTTGACTTAGTGTGACTTGACGTAACGTGAAAGTATAACACACTGTATCAAATGGATCTATGTAGGGTTGACTTAGTGTGACTTGACGTAACGTGAAAGTATAACACACTGTATTAAATGGATCTATGTAGGGTTGACTTAGTGTGACTTGACGTAACGTGAAAGTATAACACACTGTATCAAATGGATCTATGTAGGGTTGACTTAGTGTGACTTGACGTAACTGACTTAACTTGGTGCGACGTAACGTGAAAGTATAACACACTGCATTAAATGGATATATGTAGGGTTGACTTAGTGTGACTTACGTAACGTGAAAGTATAACACACTGTATTAAATGGATCTATGTAGGGTTGACTTAGTGTGACTTGACGTAACGTGACTTAACTTGATGCGACGTAACGTGAAAGTATAACACACTGTATTAAATGGATCTATGTAGGGTTGACTTAGTGTGACTTGACGTAACGTGAAAGTATAACACACTGTATTAAATGGAACTATGTAGGGTTGACTTAGTGTGACTTGACGTAACGTGACTTAACTTGATGCGACGTAACGTGAAAGTATAACACACTGTATTAAATGGATCTATGTAGGGTTGACTTAGTGTGACTTGACGTAACGTGAAAGTATAACACACTGTATTAAATGGAACTATGTAGGGTTGACTTAGTGTGACTTGACGTAACGTGACTTAACTTGATGCGACGTAACGTGAAAGTATAACACACTGTATTAAATGGATCTATGTAGGGTTGACTTAGTGTGACTTGACGTAACGTGAAAGTATAACACACTGTATTAAATGGATCTATGTAGGGTTGACTTAGTGTGACTTGACGTAACGTGAAAGTATAACACACTGTATTAAATGGAACTATGTAGGGTTGACTTAGTGTGACTTGACGTAACGTGACTTAACTTGATGCGACGTAACGTGAAAGTATAACACACTGTATTAAATGGATCTATGTTGGGTTGACTTAGTGTGACTTGACGTAACGTGAAAGTATAACACACTGTATTAAATGGAACTATGTAGGATTGACTTAGTGTGACTTGACGTAACGTGAAAGTATAACACACTGTATTAAATGGATCTATGTAGGGTTGACTTAGTGTGACTTGACGTAACGTGAAAGTATAACACACTGTATTAAATGGATCTATGTAGGGCTGACTTAGTGTGACTTGACGTAACGTGAAAGTATAACACACTGTATTAAATGGATCTATGTAGGGTTGACTCAGTGTGACTTAACTTAACGCGACGTAACGTGAAAGTATAACACACTGTATTAAATGGATCTATGTAGGGTTGACTTAGTGTGACTTGACGTAACGTTACTTAACTTGATGCGACGTAACGTGAAAGTATAACACACTGCATTAAATGGATCTATGTAGGGTTGACTTAGTGTTTCTTGACGTAACGTGAAAGTATAACACACTGTATTAAATGGATCTATGTAGGGTTGACTTAGTGTGACTTGACGTAACGTGAAAGTATAACACACTGTATCAAATGGATCTATGTAGGGTTGACTTAGTGTGACTTGACGTAACGTGAAAGTATAACACACTGTATCAAATGGATCTATGTAGGGTTGACTTAGTGTGACTTGACGTAACGTGAAAGTATGACACACTGTATCAAATGGATCTATGTAGGGTTGACTTAGTGTCACTTGACGTAACGTGAAAGTATAACACACTGTATCAAATGGATCTATGTAGGGTTGACTTAGTGTGACTTGACGTAACGTGAAATAATAACACACTGTATCAAATGGATCTATGTAGGGTTGACTTAGTGTGACTTGACGTAACGTGAAAGTATAACACACTGTATCAAATGGATCTATGTAGGGTTGACTTAGTGTGACTTGACGTAACTGACTTAACTTGGTGCGACGTAACGTGAAAGTATAACACACTGCATTAAATGGATATATGTAGGGTTGACTTAGTGTGACTTGACGTAACGTGAAAGTATAACACACTGTATTAAATGGATCTATGTAGGGTTGACTTAGTGTGACTTGACGTAACGTGAAAGTATAACACACTGTATCAAATGGATCTATGTAGGGTTGACTTAGTGTGACTTGACGTAACGTGAAAGTATAACACACTGTATCAAATGGATCTATGTAGGGTTGACTTAGTGTGACTTGACGTAACGTGAAAGTATAACACACTGTATCAAATGGATCTATGTAGGGTTGACTTAGTGTGACTTGACGTAACGTGAAAGTATAACACACTGTATCAAATGGATCTATGTAGGGTTGACTTAGTGTGACTTGACGTAACGTGAAAGTATAACACACTGTATCAAATGGATCTATGTAGGGTTGACTTAGTGTGACTTGACGTAACGTGAAAGTATAACACACTGTATCAAATGGATCTATGTAGGGTTGACTTAGTGTGACTTGACGTAACGTGAAAGTATAACACACTGTATTAAATGGATCTATGTAGGGTTGACTTAGTGTGACTTGACGTAACGTGAAAGTATAACACACTGTATCAAATGGATCTATGTAGGGTTGACTTAGTGTGACTTGACGTAACTGACTTAACTTGGTGCGACGTAACGTGAAAGTATAACACACTGCATTAAATGGATATATGTAGGGTTGACTTAGTGTGACTTGACGTAACGTGAAAGTATAACACACTGTATTAAATGGATCTATGTAGGGTTGACTTAGTGTGACTTGACGTAACGTGACTTAACTTGATGCGACGTAACGTGAAAGTATAACACACTGTATTAAATGGATCTATGTAGGGTTGACTTAGTGTGACTTGACGTAACGTGAAAGTATAACACACTGTATTAAATGGAACTATGCAGGGTTGACTTAGTGTGACTTGACGTAACGTGACTTAACTTGATGCGACGTAACGTGAAAGTATAACACACTGTATTAAATGGATCTATGTAGGGTTGACTTAGTGTGACTTGACGTAACGTGAAAGTATAACACACTGTATTAAATGGAACTATGTAGGGTTGACTTAGTGTGACTTGACGTAACGTGAAAGTATAACACACTGTATTAAATGGAACTATGTAGGGTTGACTTAGTGTGACTTAACTTAACGCGACGTAACGTGAAAGTATAACACACTGTATTAAATGGATCTATGTAGGGTTGACTTAGTGTGACTTGACGTAACGTGAAAGTATAACACACTGTGTTAAATGGATCTATGTAGGGTTGACTTAGTGTGACTTGACGTAACGTGACTTAACTTGATGCGACGTAACGTGAAAGTATAACACACTGTATTAAATGGATCTATGTAGGGTTGACTTAGTGTGACTTGACGTAACGTGAAAGTATAACACACTGTATTAAATGGATCTATGTAGGGTTGACTTAGTGTGACTTGACGTAACGTGAAAGTATAACACACTGTATTAAATGGAACTATGTAGGGTTGACTTAGTGTGACTTGACGTAACGTGACTTAACTTGATGCGACGTAACGTGAAAGTATAACACACTGTATTAAATGGATCTATGTTGGGTTGACTTAGTGTGACTTGACGTAACGTGAAAGTATAACACACTGTATTAAATGGAACTATGTAGGATTGACTTAGTGTGACTTGACGTAACGTGGAAGTATAACACACTGTATTAAATGGAACTACGTAGGGTTGACTTACTGTGACTTGACGAAACGTGAAAGTATAACACACTGTATTAAATGGATCTATGTAGGGTTGACTTAGTGTGACTTGACGTAACGTGAAAGAATAACACACTGTATTAAATGGAACTATGTAGGGTTGACTTAGTGTGACTTGACGTAACGTGAAAGTATAACACACTGTATTAAATGGAACTATGTAGGGTTGACTTAGTGTGACTTAACTTAACGCGACGTAACGTGAAAGTATAAAACACTGTATTAAATGGATCTATGTAGGGTTGACTTAGTGTGACTTGACGTAACGTGAAAGTATAACACACTGTATTAAATGGATCTATGTAGGGTTGACTTAGTGTGACTTGACGTAACGTGAAAGTATAACACACTGTATTAAATGGATCTATGTAGGGTTGACTTAGTGTGACTTGACGTAACGTGATAGTATAACACACAGTATTAAATGGATGTATGTAGGGTTGACTTAGTGTGACTTAACTTAACGCGACGTAACGTGAAAGTATAACACACTGTATTAAATGGATCTATGTAGGGTTGACTTAGTGTGACTTAACTTAACGCGACGTAACGTGAAAGTATAACACACTGTATTAAATGGATCTATGTAGGGTTGACTTAGTGTGACTTGACGTAACGTGACTTAACGTGATGCGACGTAACGTGAAAGTATAACACACTGTATTAAATGGATCTATGTAGGGTTGACTTAGTGTGACTTAACTTAACGCGACGTAACGTGAAAGTATAACACACTGTATTAAATGGATCTATGTAGGGCTGACTTAGTGTGACTTGACGTAACGTGAAAGTATAACACACTGTATTAAATGGATCTATGTAGGGTTAACTTAGTGTGACTTAACTTAACGCGACGTAACGTGAAAGTATAACACACTGTATTAAATGGATCTATGTAGGGCTGACTTAGTGTGACTTGACGTAACGTGAAAGTATAACACACTGTATTAAATGGATCTATGTAGGGCTGACTTAGTGTGACTTGACGTAACGTGAAAGTATAAACACACTGTATTAAATGGATCTATGTAGGGTTGACTTAGTGTGACTTAACTTAACGCGACGTAACGTGAAAGTATAACACACTGTATTAAATGGATCTATGTAGGGTTGACTTAGTGTGACTTGACGTAACGTGAAAGTATAACACACTGTATTAAATGGATCTATGTAGGGTTGACTTAGTGTGACTTGACGTAACGTGAAAGTATAACACACTGTATTAAATGGATCTATGTAGGGTTGACTTAGTGTGACTTGACGTAACGTGAAAGTATAACACACTGTATTAAATGGATCTATGTAGGGTTGACTTAGTGTGACTTGACGTAACGTGACTTAACTTGATGCGACGTAACGTGAAAGTATAACACACTGCATTAAATGGATCTATGTAGGGTTGACTTTGTGTGACTTGACGTAACGTGAAAGTGTAACACACTGTATTAAATGGATCTATGTAGGGTTGACTTAGTGTGACTTAACTTAACGCGACGTAACGTGAAAGTATAACACACTGTATCAAATGGATCTATGTAGGGTTGACTTAGTGTGACTTGACGTAACGTGACTTAACTTGATGCGACGTAACGTGAAAGTATAACACACTGCATTAAATGGATCTATGTAGGGTTGACTTAGTGTGACTTGACGTAACGTGAAAGTATAACACACTGTATTAAATGGATCTATGTAGGGTTGACTTAGTGTGACTTAACTTAACGCGACGTAACGTGAAATTATAACACACTGTATTAAATGGATCTATGTAGGGTTGACTTAGTGTGACTTAACGTAACGTGAAAGTATAACACACTGTATTAAATGGATCTATGTAGGGTTGACTTAGTGTGACTTAACTTAAGGCGACGTAACGTGAAATTATAACACACTGTATTCAATGGATCTATGTAGGGTTGACATAGTGTGACTTAACGTAACGTGAAAGTATAAAACACTGTATTAAATGGATCTATGTAGGGCTGACTTAGTGTGACTTAACTTAACGCGACGTAACGTGAAAGTATAACACACTGTATTAAATGGATCTATGTAGGGTTGACTTAGTGTGACTTGACGTAACGTGACTTAACTTGATGCGACGTAACGTGAAAGTATAACACACTGTATTAAATGGAATTATGTAGGGTTGACTTAGTGTGACTTAACTTAACGCGACGTAACGTGAAAGTATAACACACTGTATTAAATGGATCTATGTAGGGTTGACTTAGTGTGACTTGACGTAACGTGACTTAACTTGATGCGACGTAACGTGAAAGTATAACACACTGTATTAAATGGATCTATGTAGGGTTGACTTAGTGTGACTTAACTTAACGCTACGTAACGTGATAGTATAAGCCACTGTATTAAATGGATCTATGTAGGGCTGACTTAGTGTGACTTGACGTAACGTGAAAGTATAACACACTGTATTAAATGGATCTATGTAGGGTTGACTTAGTGTGACTTAACTTAACGCGACGTAACGTGAAAGTATAACACACTGTATTAAATGGATCTATGTAGGGCTGACATAGTGTGACTTGACGTAACGTGAAAGTATAACACACTGTATTAAATGGATCTATGTAGGGCTGACTTAGTGTGACTTGACGTAACGTGAAAGTATAACACACTGTATTAAATGGATCTATGTAGGGTTGACTTAGTGTGACTTAACTTAACGCGACGTAACGTGAAAGTATAACACACTGTATTAAATGGATCTATGTAGGGTTGACTTAGTGTGACTTAACTTAACGCGACGTAACGTGAAAGTATAACACATTGTATTAAATGGATCTATGTAGGGTTGACTTAGTGTGACTTAACTTAACGCGACGTAACGTGAAAGTATAACACACTGCATTAAATGGATCTATGTAGGGTTGATTTAGTGTGACTTGACGTAACGTGAAAGTATAACACACTGTATTAAATGGATCTATGTAGGGTTGACTTAGTGTGACTTAACTTAACGCGACGTAACGTGAAAGTATAACACACTGTATTAAATGGATCTATGTAGGGTTGACTTAGTGTGACTTAACTTAACGCGACGTAACGTGAAAGTATAACACACTGTATTAAATGGATCTATGTAGGGTTGACTTAGTGTGACTTAACTTAACGCTACGTAACGTTAAAGTATAACACACTGTATTAAATGGATCTATGTAGGGTTGACTTAGTGTGACTTGACGTAACGTGAAAGTATAACACACTGTATTAAATGGATCTATGTAGGGTTGACTTAGTGTGACTTGACGTAACGTGAAAGTATAACACACTGTATTAAATGGATCTATGTAGGGTTGACTTAGTGTGACTTGACGTAACGTGACTTAACTTGATGCGACGTAACGTGAAAGTATAACACACTGCATTAAATGGATCTATGTAGGGTTGACTTTGTGTGACTTGCCGTAACGTGAAAGTATAACACACTGTATTAAATGGATCTATGTAGGGTTGACTTAGTGTGACTTAACTTAACGCGACGTAACGTGAAAGTATAACACACTGTATCAAATGGATCTATGTAGGGTTGACTTAGTGTGACTTGACGTAACGTGACTTAACTTGATGCGACGTAACGTGAAAGTATAACACACTGCATTAAATGGATCTATGTAGGGCTGACTTAGTGTGACTTGACGTAACGTGAAAGTATAACACACTGTATTAAATGGATCTATGTAGGTTTGACTTAGTGTGACTTAACTTAACGCGACGTAACGTGAAATTATAACACACTGTATTAAATGGATCTATGTAGGGTTGTCTTAGTGTGACTTAACGTAACGTGAAAGTATAACACACTGTATTAAATGGATCTATGTAGGGTTGACTTAGTGTGACTTAACTTAACGCGACGTAACGTGAAATTATAACACACTGTATTCAATGGATCTATGTAGGGTTGACATAGTGTGACTTAACGTAACGTGAAAGTATAACACACTGTATTAAATGGATCTATGTAGGGCTGACTTAGTGTGACTTAACTTAACGCGACGTAACGTGAAAGTATAACACACTGTATTAAATGGATCTATGTAGGGTTGACTTAGTGTGACTTGACGTAACGTGACTTAACTTGATGCGACGTAACGTGAAAGTATAACACACTGTATTAAATGGATCTATGTAGGGTTGACTTAGTGTGACTTAACTTAACGCGACGTAACGTGAAAGTATAACACACTGTATTAAATGGATCTATGTAGGGTTGACTTAGTGTGACTTGACGTAACGTGACTTAACGTGATGCGACGTAACGTGAAAGTATAACACACTGTATTAAATGGATCTATGTAGGGTTGACTTAGTGTGACTTAACTTAACGCGACGTAACGTGAAAGTATAACACACTGTATTAAATGGATCTATGTAGGGCTGACTTAGTGTGACTTGACGTAACGTGAAAGTATAACACACTGTATTAAATGGATCTATGTAGGGTTGACTTAGTGTGACTTAACTTAACGCGACGTAACGTGAAAGTATAACACACTGTATTAAATGGATCTATGTAGGGCTGACTTAGTGTGACTTGACGTAACGTGAAAGTATAACACACTGTATTAAATGGATCTATGTAGGGCTGACTTAGTGTGACTTGACGTAACGTGAAAGTATAACACACTGTATTAAATGGATCTATGTAGGGTTGACTTAGTGTGACTTAACTTAACGCGACGTAACGTGAAAGTATAACACACTGTATTAAATGGATCTATGTAGGGTTGACTTAGTGTGACTTGACGTAACGTGACTTAACTTGATGCGACGTAACGTGAAAGTATAACACACTGCATTAAATGGATCTATGTAGGGTTGACTTAGTGTGACATGACGTAACGTGAAAGTATAACACACTGTATTAAATGGATCTATGTAGGGTTGACTTAGTGTGACTTGACGTAACGTGAAAGTATAACACACTGTATCAAATGGATCTATGTAGGGTTGACTTAGTGTGACTTGACGTAACGTGAAAGTATAACACACTGTATCAAATGGATCTATGTAGGGTTGACTTAGTGTGACTTGACGTAACGTGAAAGTATAACACACTGTATCAAATGGATCTATGTAGGGTTGACTTAGTGTGACTTGACGTAACGTGAAAGTATAGCACACTGTATCAAATGGATCTATGTAGGGTTGACTTAGTGTGACTTGACGTAACGTGAAATTATAACACACTGTATCAAATGGATCTATGTAGGGTTGACTTAGTGTGACTTGACGTAACGTGAAAGTATAACACACTGTATCAAATGGATCTATGTAGGGTTGACTTAGTGTGACTTGACGTAACGTGAAAGTATAACACACTGTATTAAATGGATCTATGTAGGGTTGACTTAGTGTGACTTGACGTAACGTGAAAGTATAACACACTGTATCAAATGGATCTATGTAGGGTTGACTTAGTGTGACTTGACGTAACTGACTTAACTTGGTGCGACGTAACGTGAAAGTATAACACACTGCATTAAATGGATATATGTAGGGTTGACTTAGTGTGACTTGACGTAACGTGAAAGTATAACATACTGTATTAAATGGATCTATGTAGGGTTGACTTAGTGTGACTTGACGTAACGTGAAAGTATAACACACTGTATCAAATGGATCTATGTAGGGTTGACTTAGTGTGACTTGACGTAACGTGAAAGTATAACACACTGTATCAAATGGATCTATGTAGGGTTGACTTAGTGTGACTTGACGTAACGTGAAAGTATAACACACTGTATCAAATGGATCTATGTAGGGTTGACTTAGTGTGACTTGACGTAACGTGAAAGTATAACACACTGTATCAAATGGATCTATGTAGGGTTGACTTAGTGTGACTTGACGTAACGTGAAAGTATAACACACTGTATCAAATGGATCTATGTAGGGTTGACTTAGTGTGACTTGACGTAACGTGAAAGTATAACACACTGTATCAAATGGATCTATGTAGGGTTGACTTAGTGTGACTTGACGTAACGTGAAAGTATAACACACTGTATTAAATGGATCTATGTAGGGTTGACTTAGTGTGACTTGACGTAACGTGAAAGTATAACACACTGTATCAAATGGATCTATGTAGGGTTGACTTAGTGTGACTTGACGTAACTGACTTAACTTGGTGCGACGTAACGTGAAAGTATAACACACTGCATTAAATGGATATATGTAGGGTTGACTTAGTGTGACTTGACGTAACGTGAAAGTATAACACACTGTATTAAATGGATCTATGTAGGGTTGACTTAGTGTGACTTGACGTAACGTGACTTAACTTGATGCGACGTAACGTGAAAGTATAACACACTGTATTAAATGGATCTATGTAGGGTTGACTTAGTGTGACTTGACGTAACGTGAAAGTATAACACACTGTATTAAATGGAACTATGTAGGGTTGACTTAGTGTGACTTGACGTAACGTGACTTAACTTGATGCGACGTAACGTGAAAGTATAACACACTGTATTAAATGGATCTATGTAGGGTTGACTTAGTGTGACTTGACGTAACGTGAAAGTATAACACACTGTATTAAATGGAACTATGTAGGGTTGACTTAGTGTGACTTGACGTAACGTGAAAGTATAACACACTGTATTAAATGGAACTATGTAGGGTTGACTTAGTGTGACTTAACTTAACGCGACGTAACGTGAAAGTATAACACACTGTATTAAATGGATCTATGTAGGGTTGACTTAGTGTGACTTGACGTAACGTGAAAGTATAACACACTGTGTTAAATGGATCTATGTAGGGTTGACTTAGTGTGACTTGACGTAACGTGACTTAACTTGATGCGACGTAACGTGAAAGTATAACACACTGTATTAAATGGATCTATGTAGGGTTGACTTAGTGTGACTTGACGTAACGTGAAAGTATAACACACTGTATTAAATGGATCTATGTAGGGTTGACTTAGTGTGACTTGACGTAACGTGAAAGTATAACACACTGTATTAAATGGAACTATGTAGGGTTGACTTAGTGTGACTTGACGTAACGTGACTTAACTTGATGCGACGTAACGTGAAAGTATAACACACTGTATTAAATGGATCTATGTTGGGTTGACTTAGTGTGACTTGACGTAACGTGAAAGTATAACACACTGTATTAAATGGAACTATGTAGGATTGACTTAGTGTGACTTGACGTAACGTGAAAGTATAACACACTGTATTAAATGGAACTACGTAGGGTTGACTTACTGTGACTTGACGAAACGTGAAAGTATAACACACTGTATTAAATGGATCTATGTAGGGTTGACTTAGTGTGACTTGACGTAACGTGAAAGTATAACACACTGTATTAAATGGAACTATGTAGGGTTGACTTAGTGTGACTTGACGTAACGTGAAAGTATAACACACTGTATTAAATGGAACTATGTAGGGTTGACTTAGTGTGACTTAACTTAACGCGACGTAACGTGAAAGTATAAAACACTGTATTAAATGGATCTATGTAGGGTTGACTTAGTGTGACTTGACGTAACGTGAAAGTATAACACACTGTATTAAATGGATCTATGTAGGGTTGACTTTTTGTGACTTGACGTAACGTGAAAGTATAACACACTGTATTAAATGGATCTATGTAGGGTTGACTTAGTGTGACTTGACGTAACGTGAAAGTATAACACACTGTATTAAATGGATGTATGTAGGGTTGACTTAGTGTGACTTAACTTAACGCGACGTAACGTGAAAGTATAACACACTGTATTAAATGGAACTATGTAGGGTTGACTTAGTGTGACTTAACTTAACGCGACGTAACATAAGGGTATAAGGAAATGCCCCATCCTCATATATACGAAAACTATGTGTAATATATGGTACATTTTCTTACGATTTTTATAGTATTTGTATTACAATGTGTGTTCGTACTGAAGATATTACTTAGTTTTTAGGTGTATTGCTTCTTCTTTATGGGATTACCCTCCTCTTAGTGGGACTTACACCCCCAAGGTCTTACAAACCAATGCCTTGGTCAGTAGGTGTGGCGGTGAAGAAGAATGAAATGAAAGGTAGTGATAAAAGGGATGATAATAATAAAATTTGCGGATCAAATTATTCAACCCAGTATTGGCCTACCGACCGAGGAAAACCGCGAAAAAAATCTTTGATCAGATTGGTCGTCCTCGTGGGTTTGAACCGGGCATCTCCTGAATGCGAGATCCCGCATTCCTGTGTGTTATGCTTCATCAGATATAAAGGTTTCTATTTAATTAACATCTTATCTAAGTTGTAATCATATTTGTTTTATGCCAGGCTTTAATCTTAATAAAAAGCTAGAGTTAATAGCACCACTATTTGCGCCAATACAAAATAAATAAATCCTGAAAGATTCCTGTTTCTATGTTAACTAGAACCTGAGATTAGCTCCTTAAATAAACAAGTAAGCGTATTGGAGTCGGTCTTCAAAGTTTTGCAACTTAGGGAATCACTATTCCATAGCAATTTAACCATCACAGTTTAGAAAATGCATGTACACAATTTTATTGAAAATTAAAAGTACTGCACTTACAGTTTAATATCTTTATAATTGATATAATATTTTAAACAGGAGATTTAAAAACTCTAGAAAATATACTTTTTTACAATCCATTTTTTTTCAATCAAAACCGATACATTAAGTTGGAATGCACTTGATTAACTTGACCAATCGGCGTGAAGCATGGTGAGGACTGATAAATCAACTACCAATCAGACTCATTCCCGTTACGTTAAGTACGTCTTAATTAAACCTTTAATTTGGCAGCATTTCTCGGCTTCACGTACGTTCCGTCACGTTAACTTCATTGTAGTCCCTGCTTTGCTCATGCAGGGCCAATCACGTCATGAGTCCTGTACCTACATATAACACTTGGCCTCTATTAGCACCTGCGGATCGAATCTTTTTTAACATGATGGAGAAATAGCGCCTCTCCTTTCAGTGTATATATGTATGACAATCTACACAGTAAATAAACATTAATCTCGAAACCCAGTTTAGTTATTGGTGACTATAATAAAAGTAGTAGAGAGATTAAAATCGCCAGCAACTGAGTGACCAGGAATTCGTTATACCCTAGAGATAATTAAATTTAGTTTTATTTATGGACGCTCTTAAAATGTTGTGGTTCTTAGAGTCCCATTCTATATTGGACACGAAAAACTGAAATTGTTGCTTAGAGACCTCTTTATCAGGCTTGAGGTTCTTTACATGCCGTAAATCTACGATACCGGCTTTACTTCCCTTCCAATGAAGCGTTGCTAAGGATTTTTACGCCCAAAAACGTCCTTCACTCTCCGCCGGGTTTGAACCCACGACCTCGGATACTAGATTGTACCCCTAGATCACGGAGGACGACATATACTAGGAATGGGCAGAAAATAACGTAACGGTTATCTAAATAACGAATTCAAGGTAGCTAGCTACCCAATAACGGCTGCCAAAGTAACGAATACAAAGTAAATAGTTACCCAATAACGGCTACCAAGGTAACTAGTAACCCAATAACGGCTACCAAAGTAACTAGTTACCCAATAACAGTTACCAGAGTAACGAATATAAATTAACAAGTTACCCAATAACGGTTACCAAAGTCACTAGTTACCCAATAACGGTTACGAAAGTTACTAGTTACACAATAGTTGTTAACAAAGCAACGAATACATAGTAACTAGTTACACAATAACGGTTACCAAAGTCACTAGTTACCCAATAACGGTTACCAAAGCAACGATTACAAAGTAACTAGTTACACAATAACGGTTACCAAAGCAACGATTACAAAATAACTAGTTACCCAATAACGATTACCAAAGTAACGAAGACAAAGTAACTAGTTGCACAATAACGTTTACCAAAGTAACCAATACAAAGTAACTAGTTACCAAATAACGGCTACCAAAGTAACTAGTTACCCAATAACGGTTACCAAAGTAAAGAATACAAAGTAACTTGTTACCAAATAATGATTAGCAAACTAACGAATACTAAGTAACTAGTTATCCAAGTAATTAGTTACCCAATAATGATTACCAAAGTAACTAATACAAAGTAACTAGTTACCAAATAACGCTACCAAAGTAACTAGTTACCCAATAACGGTTACCAAAGTAAAGAATACAAAGTAACTTGTTACCCAATAATGATTAGCAAACTAACGAATACTAAGTAGCTAGTTATCCAAGTAATTAGTAACCCAATAGTGGTTAAGAAGTAACGCATACAAATTAACTAGTTACCAAAAAACGGTTACTAAAGTAACAATAACGAATACAAAGTTATCCAACAATGGTTCCAAAGTAATTATTACCCAATAATGGTTACCAAAGTAACTAATACAAAGTAACTAGTTACCCAATAGTGGTTAAGAAGTAACGAATACAAATTAACTAGTTACCCAAAAACGGTTACTAAAGTAACGAATAACGAATACAAAGTTATCCAATAACGGTTCCAAGGTAACTAGTTACCCAATAATGGTTACCAAAGTAACGACTACAAAGTAACTAGTTACCCAGTAACGGTTACCAAACTAACGAATAACCAATACAAAGTAACTAGTTACCCAATAACGGTTACCAAAGTAACGAATAGTTATCGCGTTAACGGTTACTGAAGAAACGAGACGGTTACCAAGCCTGGGTAACTCATTCACTGCATTCGCGCGGCATTGATATCGCTTATCGGAACTAGTTACCTCGATATTCATTTACAACTTGAGTCATCCTTGCACGGAGTTGCAGGTAATATTTGTTTATTACAGCGGGTTGCTTATCGCTTTGAATATAGGCCACAGACGACAGTGCAGTAAGCACTTAGGCAGCAACGCTGCATGCGTTCCATTAAGATGGTTATTCACATACGATTATAGGATCACGACTTTCTATACTTCGTGGGCAGATGGTATGAATAAACAATTAATGCTGTTTAGTAGAAAAATATGCGCGGGCCGTTAAGATAAAACAACAACATTGTTCATATTGAAACATAGTTACATCTAATGTTATTGGTGACTGCAACTGTGAATGTGATAACCAAATAACTGAAACATTATAAAAAGAATATTAAAATTCTAGAACAAACCGGGATTTTTGGCTGTCGTCTAAACGATAAAACATCGCCTGGTGTTTCGCTCGACATTCCGGCGGGCATCTTCAGAGGACACTCTGAACGACTTCTATCACCACACTCTTCTTGGTGATGCCACGTGGGCGAAACTTCATGCAATGTTTTATCGTTTAGACCAAGGCCAAAAAGCCCGGTTTGTTTTAAGGGTTTTAATAATAATTTTTATAACGTTGACGCCAGCTGTAAAAGCTTAAGTATGTATAAACAACTACATCGTTAATGGTAATAGTTACATGTAACCGTCAATGCACTGTAACTGCGATAGTTATAACCGTTACTGGAAAATAACTGTCACTCCCTATTATATACACCGTGTACCGAGCTTGATGGCTTCGCGGTAACGTGCGGAGATCACATTCAGGATGACCTAGGTTCGATTTCTGAGGCCACCACTCTGGCCATGAGTTTTTCGTTGTTTTCCCTGGTGGGCAAAGCGAATGCTTATGTAGGCTTAGGACTGTGTAGTGTCTGTCGGTGTTGGAGAAATGGCGCCTCTGAGTCGCCTCAGGTGGATCGTGTTCTCTCTGGTTCCGCCAGAGGGAAGCACTCTCTGAGCAGCTCGTCGATGTGACCGGGTCATTAAGCTTGGAAACTTAAGGGACCTCTGCGAGTATCTGTCGGCTGGTCCATAGCCTCCTCATCTTTTCCTCCTGGCGGTCGTAAGCACAAAATATCGGCGTTGGGTCGAGTTGCGAGGCGCTCCCCTCCGTTCCCTGGTCAGTCATACTCACAGATACATACCTCGCTTCACACTCCGACCGTTAGGCCGTAAATAATAACGAGCAAGCCTTGCTTTAATATCACATGAATGTCGCAATTAGTTATCACAGCGTTTTGCATCCCCCAGAGAGCGCTTCAGTCGCTTGTAACACAGTTTTGTCACACTACGATGCCACAGTACACTATAGCCCTTGTCTGCTTTTGTTAGTTTTACGTACACACAGCATGTATGGATTATCGCATGCAGACAGAGCTGGGCTTCTAAATAACACACCGCACAAGTGTGGTTACATCATTGAAAATAACTGTTCCTCCCGACGAACATAAGCTATAAGACGGCTTACAATTTAAACTCTTAGTGTACAGTAGGCTAAAGCGATAGTCAGATTTTTAAAAAGCGGATCGCTGTGTGTTGGCTTTGAAATTCCATGTTCCTTGCATGATTGTGAAAACAGGAGAATAGCGACTTGCCACTTTAAAAAATATAAGTGTCTGAAAACTCGAACCAATAACAAAGAGTATATCGGAAATGGTTATATCTGTCATAAATTGTGTACCTTAACGAGAGCTACATTTTTTGTGCACTAATATTTTGTCCACTTCTTGCGGTTTACAAACTATATCTACAAAATTCGTTCGGAATGAAGAGTACTTCACAGGTCATTTTCAGAACATATTTCAATTCTTGTGCAAATATATTATGGTATTGTAATCAAAATCGTATGAGAAAATCAAAAATAATGAAGCTGGTTCCTTGTAAACGGTAGTTTCATGTGGGGTGGGATTTTCTTGAGCACCTTCGTATCATAGACGCTAAACTTACAAGGGCAGTCCCAGAAGTACCCGACCTGACGCATATATAATGGTTGTTGTTTCAAACAAATGACTATGGTAGAAAGTCCCACCCTTATAAAGCTTAATTTGAAGTTTGACGACGCTACCTTGTTTAGTGATTGTTTGACAGCCATTAATAGTGAAATCTCAGCAAATTTATAAACATGCATAAAACTGGTCATCGTTATGTGAACAACACTTTCATTTGAAAGGTCTTAGTCCAACTAATATTAAAGGTGAGCTAGATCCTACTCAGGGAGAGTCTGCTCCTTCGTTTACAACAGTAAAATATTGGATGGCAGAGCTTAAGCGAGGCCGTACGAGCTGCCAAGACGAACATCGCAGTGGTCGACCAAATGAGGTGACCACGCCAGAAATTGAGAAGAAAATCCACAAAATGGTATTGGATGACCGTCAACTGAAAGTGCACGACATAGCAGACATCGCAATCATTACAAAAAGTGCTGTACATCGCACACTAACTGAAAATTTAGACATGAGAAGGCTGTGCGCCAGATGCGTGCCGCGTTTACTCACAATGGAACAAAAGCAGCGTCGTGAAGATGTTTCAGTCGTGTTTAGCGATGTTTCGCTGCATAATGCCGAGGTTTTGCATGGATGAAATATGGATCCATCACTTCACACCTGGGACGAAGGAACAGTCAAAACAGTGGACTGAAAGGGGAGAATCGGCTCCAAAGAAGGCGAAGACAGTTCCATCTGCAGGCAAGGTCATGGCATCAGTGTTTTCGGATGCGCGTGGGATAATTTTCATTGTTTATCCTCAAAAAGGAAAAGCAATCAATGGCGAGTATTATGCAAACTTATTGAAACGTTTGAATGCTGAAATCAAGCAAAAAAGTCCGCATTTAGGGAAAAAGAAAGTTTTATTTCATCAAAACAATACGCCAGTTCAAACATCCATTATCGCCATGGCCAAAATCAATGAATTAAAGTTCGAATTTCTTCCTCCTGCACCCTCTTCGCCAGACTTAGCCCCCTTTGATTATTTTCTGTTTCCAAAGTTGAAGAAATGGCTTAGTGGTAAAATATTTGACAACAATGAAGAGGTGGAGTTTGCAGTTAATGGCTATTTTGCAGAACTCTATGGTTCTAACTATAAACAGGGTATCGAAGCTGTTGAACATCGTTGGGAAAAGTATATTGAGCTGAAAGAAGACTATTTAGAGAAATAAATATGTTTTTTCCCAAACTTTTTGTGTTTTCTTTGTTAGGTCGGGTACTTCTGGGACAGCCTTCGTATATTACAGATTTGGTATTTTACCAACTTTTTGTTTTTGAGTTAAGCTGTTCACACACGCACGCACCACACACTTTTTTTATTTAAAAACGCTTTTCCTTTAATCAGGGAGTCTGTAAACGTGTATTTTCAGTGAAATCTCGGTATCAAATTTTTGGGTGAAATGCAATACTTCTTAATATAGGTAAATAGTAGAGAAAGTAAAAATATCTGATGTGTTACATTTACGTGACTTTCACTATCTATATCTTCATATTTGTGTAGGTTCTAAAAAACTATTCTCACGAATGCTCAGTTTTATGTACTTCATGGTAATCGAGATAAAAGTTTGCAGAAACAGTTGCATCAAAAATTCCATTGTAAGTACAAGAGAAAGAGTAGAAACCGAATCGATACTCAGGTGTTTAAAAGCGGCTCGCTAAAACTTTAAAATGCCATACTCCTTTTATGACATCGCGAGAAACAACTGAACAGCGACAGGTCTAAAAAAATTACACAGCAATGGACAATTGGAACCAATATTAACGGATATCTGGGAGATACCACATACATATATACATACCGGGTGAGTCTTCTCAGCCTGCGGATTGAGAAGTTATGCAGTCCCGGCGCTGTACAGGCTATGCCGTAAACAGTGTCCACTGCATCGCGTCGTATTAATTTGGGCCGAAATGACTGCTTTTCACCGCTGTGGGTGCAGTGACTTGCACTCGTATTGCAGCAATGTGCGCGTTGGTCTTCGGTGGTGAAATTCCCAGGTTCAAATACTGCTACTTGAAGGCACTTTTTATGTTTAAAAGAATGAGCACTGATGGTTTGGCATGGAACTGTCGTTTCCCTTTATTAGTTTAATTATGTGAATTTCAATAATATACAAATTGTTACTTGATTGAATATGCTTTAATGAAGAATGCTTAAATGCAAGAAAAGAATAAACAACAATCGCAGGCACGATTTGAACTTTTGAGCTTCACCATGACTTTCTAGCCTATTAACCATTGCTTACTAGAGCATGTTAACAACGAGCACCAACGTAGCCCTAATCAGCGTAATGCGATGTCAGCACCTGTATTCCGCATCGTTTGTAAAATGCAGGGTTGCCTGGTTACCAATTCGCAGGATGAGAAAACTTACGCGGTATATGAAATAAACTATGTATTTGAAAGCGAGATACATTTTTACTTTCTCTACCATGTATAGTAAGTAGGGGAATTATTGTATTCCACCCAAAAATTCAATACCGAGATTTCACCGGAAATACATATTTTGAGACCCCCTGAATCCAAAAAAAGCATTTTTGGAAACATGTCCGTGTGTGTGTCTGTGTGTGTGTCTGTCTGTGAACAGCATAACTCAGAAACGAACAGTCGGATAAACACCAAACTTGGTATTTAGGTTCAGTATCTTCCAGAGATACGACACGAAGGTTTTCAAGAGAATCCCCCCACCCAGAGTACCCTTTACATGGAAGATTTTTCGAAAATTTTAATTTTCTCAAAAATGGCTCTAACAATTTTGATTAAAAGATAATATGTTTACGATATTTTTATGACAAATAAAATGTATATCTTGAATTTTCTGAGAATGTCTCCAAAAGTATTCTTCATTGTGAACGACTTTTGCATAACTGGTAAACCATAAGAGATAGACAAAATTTTACTACACAAAAAATGTAGATAGCGTTAAAATATACGATTTATGTCATATACATTTTTTTTGAGTGAACCATTTTCGAGATATTGCTTGTTATTCCTTTAAATTTTTCAATACTTTTTTCTCAAATGGGAATTCGTTATTCATTTTTTGTCTTGGATATGCAAAGAGTATTAATCTGTGGGAAAGGGAATGGTGCTGCACCTAGCAACCAGCTATTAAGAGATATTTATGTGCTTAAAGGCTACTGTATTTCGATACTGCCCTTGTAAATATATATTCCCCTTAAATCTACAAGAAAATTAGCAATAAGATAGAGTCTGCAAATGTTTATCTCGAATAACATGAAGTAGATGGAGAATAAGCGTTTGTATAAATAGTTTGTACAAGAGTAGAGAAAGTCATGTGAGTGTAACACATCAGATTTTTTTGTAGGCACGTTTTCTTAACGTTTACCGGTTATACAAAATTATATAAAGTTTCTTCTGAATGAAAGTGGCCTTCATAGGCTATTACCAGAAAATCCAAGCTATGCATTTTGTTTCTAATAGAAATATCTTAATTATGTGGTATTTTAGTCAAAGTCGTAGAGCCGTTTTTGAGAAAATGCAACATTTTAAAAAAGTTCATGTAAAGGATAGTTTAGAGTGGAAGAAATTTGATATCTTTGCGTGGTATCTTTGGGAGATTTTGAACTTAAATACCAATTTTGGTATTTATCCTACTTTTCGTTTTTAAGTTATATTCACGAACACATATACATACACAAAAACAGGACATTTTTCTGAAAATGCTTTTTGGGGGGAATTCGGGGGGCGTCAACACGTGCATTTCCGGTGAAACCTCGTTATTGAATGTTTGGGTGGAATGTAATACCATCTCTCCCTATTACGCACGTCGTAGAGAAAGTATAGTATATTATTGTACATTTAGAGAGAAAAGCATAATTTTCCATGGTGTACGTAATTGAAGCCCAAGGGATTTATCCCGAGGGCTACAAACGCACTGAGGGGAAAATCTGTTTCGATCCTGTGGTGTATGTACCTAGTAATTTGTCCATGGCCGGAGCTAAATTGCCGCATTTTATTGTATTTTGCTGGACCTATTTCAACAAGGTGCTTTGGAATTACTGACAGGAGATAAGGAGCTTTGAAGTGATTGAAAGGTAGTAACGCTTTTGTTGCTTATATCGATTGCATTGTTTACATTGTGAATTTAAATGCACAACGGGTAACCTTGAAGAGCCAAAAGAAATAACGTGTGCTTTGTTACCGAAAAAAATCTCGTGTGTTACATTCATTACTTTCTCTACTCTTATACAGACTATTTTTACAAACGTTTTTTCGAGATAAGCACTTACAGAAATTATTTTATTGCTATTTTTCTTGTAGGTGCAAGGGAATTATGGTAGGCTTTAAGCGATAGCCAAATGTTCTAAGAGAATGGTTATGTGGAGCATTCTATTCTCTTTGTATGTCAATGGCATAAAAAAAAACAAAAAAAAAACGAATATCCAATTCTCAAATGAGCAAAATTGAAGACGTAAGTGGTGTATTTTAACGAGATCTGAATTATTTTGTGCACTAAACCTTTTTCTACCTCTTACGGTTTACCAGTTATGTAAAAGTTATTCAAAAAGAAGAGGACTTTCGGGGAAATCCCTAAATTCGAAATATGCATTTTTATAAAAAATATCTTAAACATATGATATTTTAATCAAAATCATTAGAACCATTTTTGAGTAATCAAAATTTTCGAAAAAGTCCCACGTAAAGGGTAGTCAGGGGTGGGGGGATTTTCTTGAATATCTTAGTGTCGCATCGTTAAAAGATATTGAACCTAAATACCAAGTTTGGTATTTATTCCACTTTTCGTTTTGGATTATGCTCTTCACAGACACACACACAGACCTGTTTCTAAAAATGTTTTTTTTTATTCAGGGGATCTCAAAACAAATTCCGGTGGAATTTCGATATCGAATTTTTGGGTGGAGGGCAATACTTCATCTACTCACTATACGTAGTAGAGAAAGTAAAAATCAAGAAGATTATATGTAAACACTCGTTTAAAAAACGGTGTTTATTAAAGAATGTGCAAATGTATTGGTTTATTTCACGGAAATAGGAAAGAAATACAATTCTTCTGCTTGATACTTTCTTGTTCAAAGCGGATGACGTATTGGTATATTATTCAATAAGATTAGTCCCTGTAAAACATGTAGAGGTAAAGCTGCTAATATCTCACTCCTTTAGGGAGAGACATATCACATTATCCTCCAAAGGAGAAAATGTAATATATGTCTTCCGTTTTTGGTAAACTAGAAACCGACATTTAGCTCCGATCGCGGAAAAATATCGTTTCTATATGGGGATTAAGTTTTGGAAAGACTGTGGAGCCTTTAGGAACTTGGCTATGCTCTGATTTTACATTTCCTGCAGGTTCATTTCGTTTCCAAAGGTTCAAGTGACACCGTTTGCTCAGTATTACCAACACAACTCCATTAAACCCTAACTGTAACGCTTCTCCAACTTTACTGACACTTCTAAGGCGTTCAACTCAATTTGAAAGGACTTCCTCGACCACTTATTTAACAGTACACTAAAGTTAACTCGTATGTAGCAGAGCTCAATTTGCACTGCCTCTATCACCTGCCTGGAGTAGGTAGAGGAAGTAATGTATTGAGTTCAAAAACTCATTATCCAATTTTTATAGGCAGTACATGCTCCAAGTTCAAGGTATTCTTCGGAAAAGATTTCTGTTTGGTGTCTTGTCTACCCATCTGTCAGTCTGTGAAAGTCGTAACTCAAAATCTAAGATTCGAATACATAGCAAATTTTCTATTTTGTCAGGCACTGCTTAAACATGCCAGGCGGAGATTTTCGAGAACATTTTCACACCCAAACAACCCTTTACACAGAAATGTTAAGCTGTTTTTCATTTTTACTTTCTCTACCACAAATCTGGCAGATAGAAGGAGTACATATTTATTCCACCCAAAAATTCGATATCGAGAGATCACTTGAGGAAGTATTTTTAACATTTGAGTAATTTCAATTAAATTATATAATATGTAATTTCAATAACAGCCCGCCTTGAAGCAATATGTATGTAATAATTTGTAAAAAAATGTATGTAACAGTCATTGCATATGCTTATATTATTGTAAACATGTTCAATAATGTTATGTGAATGCATTACGTAATGTAATAATGTAAGGGCTGTGAAAATAATAAGTTTAAAGTTGCTAACAATGAGGTAACAATGAGGTAATCTTGAGGCAATAATGAGTTTGAGAGTTTGAATGCTACTAGTCATGATTAGAGCAACGATAATGTAAATTTTGTGACAGTTTAAAAACAGCCAATCAACAGCTAGAAAAAAAGCTTTAGTAAAATGCAGGCATTCTATTGGACAAGGATTAGCCAATCAGAGACTTGAAATACAAAAGTTTACGGGTTTGGACGGTTGAAATATGTTCAGTTGCTGACAGACCTTGGTAGTAACCGGATGGAAGATGTGTTCTCTAAAGAAATATTACGTATTCGTGTGTAACGAAAATTGTGTATACGCAATAACAAAGTGCAGGTATTTAATAAAATAATCTCACAGTTCTTGATATCAGTGTAGTGCTATTTAATTTGTGTCGAGAATTAATAAATAGAAGTGAATTTAAAACTTAAAATCTGTGTAAGCCTACATTCTTGTCGCACCACGCCCTGATTAAGAGAAACGTGTCTCTAAAGTAAGACTGACGCAACCGACGCAAAAACAAACATAAATACTATCTATAGAAGCAGTTTAATAATAAAGTTAAAATATATTTTTAAAGCTTGGAGCGTAATAAAAAAAATACATCTTCAAATCGGCTTCTCATACGTAGCAGCTTATTACGTAACAAACAATCTTCTTCAAAATTGACGTCCCTATGTAGAGCTTAAATAAATAAATAAACTCCAAGACAATATCAACTACTCCAAATTGGCTCCCATACGTGGGGCAGTTAAACTAAGACAAAGTAACTACTTCAAGTTGACGCCCAAAGCGTGGTGCAAACTCCTTTAACAACAAAACACTATCTCCCACTGGAAATATATATTTTAGGACACCTTGAATAAAAACACATTTTTAGAAAATATGTTATCAACAGCATAACTCAAAAGAAATGTCAGATAAATACCAAACCCTGTATTATTTCAATTCAAATTTCCAAAGATGCGAAGATCTTAAAGAAAATCCTCCAGCTCCAGCTACCCTTGTTATGGAAAAAGTTAAGAATTTTTTTTATTTTATCAAAAATAAATAAAGATTTGGATTCAAATATAAAATATTTACGATATTTACATGACAAATCAAATCTATACGTTGCGTTTTCTGGGAAAAGTCGGTGAAATCGTCTTTTTCGGAAAAAAAATCTGATGTGTTACACTCACATGACTTTCTCTACTCTTGTACAAATTATTTTTACAAACTCTTATTCTCCATCTATTTCATATTAATCGAGATAAATATTTGCAGAAACGATCTTTTGACATGCAAAGAAAATTACATTTTAAACATGGTGACTAGTTCTAAGAATATTTGACTATAACTTAAACCTACTAAGTTCTCCTTGTTTTGTATTTGCAAGGACAATACAGAAATACAGTAGCCTTTAAGCACATACATATCTCTTAATAGCTGGTTGCTAGGTGCAGCACCATTCCCTTTGCCACAGATTAATACTCTTTGCATATCCAAGATAAAAAAATGAATAACGAATTCCCATTTCAGAAAATAAGTACTAAAAAATTTAAGGGAATAACAAGCAATATCTCGAAAATGGTTCACTCAACAAAAAAAATGTATATGTCATAAATTGTGTATTTTAACGCGATCTACATTGTTTGTGTAGTAAAATTTTGTCTATCTCTTATGGTTTACCAGTTATGCAAAAGTCGTTCACAATGAAGAATACTTTTGGAGACATTCCCAGAAAATTCAAGATATACATTTTATTTGCCATGAAAATATCTTAAACATATGATATTTTAATCAAAATCGTTAGAGCCATTTTTGAGAAAATTAAAATTTTCTAAAAACACACAGAAAATGTAAATATGTTTAAAATATGTAATGTATTTCAAAATACATTTTTTCCGGGATATTTCATTGTTATTGATCTCATGTGCTGTCAATTTCCAGTGTTTCTTGTGATGTCATGGAAAGCGTATGCGTGGCTAATGAGATAGACTAACGAGATACACCGGCTACGGCGCGAACTGAAATCAACTGATACTTCTAGTCCAGCCATGGCCCGATGAAATGAAATATCTATATTTTAAACAAACAAATAAGTTGCTTATTAAATGCATGGAAAATACACGGTTATGTCATAAACCTATTCAATGTTTGTCATCTTTTATACTGCCAATACTACGTAACTGTGATTCCCACCGTAGCCCGTCTATCTTGTTAGTCACGAAGCCAAGGCCAGATTATAGCGATGCGTTTTTAAACTATCACTTTGGTCTCTGCTATCCCGCTTTACCTAAATGAAGTCTTTAACGAAATTATTTCTGAAAACTTTACCGTTAACATTAATAGTTTGTAGAACCTTTTTGAAAAACCGATGTGATAATTCACATGACTTTCTCTACACTATCGCTTATTAGTGGGTATACAAACTATTCTTACTAAAGCTTGTTTATCTATCTACTACATTTTAATCCCAATAAACCGTTGCAGTAAAGCTACATTACACATTTCGTTAAACATGCAAAGAGAACAGCGATAGTCAAATGTTTAAGAACTGGACGCTATATGCTGGCTTTAAAATTCCATACTGTTTCAATGCAATCGGGAGAAACAATTGAATGTTCAAACGACTTTGAAGCATGAGCAAGGAATGAATAATTCGAACCATTAATTACGAATATTCCAGAAATGGCTCATGCTACGAAAAAAAACGTATTTGAAATAAATTGTGTGTTTTAAAGAGATCTATATTTTTCGTGTAGTACGTTTTCGTCTGTCGCTTACATTTCCCAGTTATACATGATTATACAAAATTCCTTCTGAAGGAGACTTCAAAATATCTTTTATTTGTTATGTAAATATCTTGAATATATGGTATTTTAATCGAAATCGTTAGAGCCAGTTTTTATAAAATCAAAATTTTCGATAAATGTTCCTTGTAAAGGGTAGTTGAGATGGGGGAATTTCCTTGAAAAATCTCCGTGTCACATCTTTGGAAGATACTGAACCTAAATACCAAGTTTGGTATTTTTTTTATTTTAGTTTTTGAGTTATGCTGTTTAAAGACACACAGACAAACACACACCCACACGCAAACGGACCTTTTTATAAAAATGTTGTTTTGGATTCAAGGAGCCTCAAAACATATATTTCCGGTGAAATCTCGGTATCGAATTTTTGGGTGGAATGCAGTACTTCCTTACTTACTATACGTAGTAGAGAAAGTAATAAACGATAGTGTGGGTAGAGAAAGTCATGACAATGTATCACAAAGGATTTTTTCAAAATTGGCTCAAATTATTTTGGTTAAAATAGATTATACTAGGTGTGGTCCCGGTATTGCCGACTGCATCTATCGGGTGAGCAAACTTTGACGGCACCGGATTCGTGGAGTGTTGGTTGCTGCGTTAGCGGTGCTGGTGACAGAAAGTTCCGCAGTAAATATTGTGCGCTTTGTCGTTTAAGTTACTTATAACACGCATAACATAAAGACCTAAAAAGTAAAGCAAATTTACTCCCTTCGCTGCTCAAGCATTTCTGGTATCTGCTTAGGAAATTACTCATTATACTCTGCAGTTCCCTCTGACAAATGGTAGCAATTTCTTGATGTTATAAATGCAACGTAACGTTACAATATCTATGTTAATGTTATTTTTAAGTTCATCTACAGTATGCGGATTTGTTTTGTAAACTTTCCCTTTAATGGCCTCCGTTCCCCTGATTTAATCCTCTGGAATTTTTATCTTTATGAGACAGGTGCCGGAAATCCTGAAAACCCGGCGGAATGCGATGGATTTTTTGGGCGTAAAAATCCTTAGCATGGCTTCCTTCGGAAGGGAAGTAAAGCTGGTGGTCCTGTGTCGTAGATTTACGGCACTAAAAGAACCTCAAGCCGGATAAAGAGACCTCTGAGCAAAATTACCGGTATTTCACTTCCAATGTACAACAGGACTCTAAGGACCACAGCAGTTAAAGAGCGTCTTAAATAAAACTCAATTTTTGAAATGCCTGACAGGGAGACAGTGCCAACATCTCCTTGCTTGATACACGTGAGTAACTTACTTTTCGTTGTAAGTGTTTGTATGATGTGTGTTAGAAATAATTTTTGCGACAAACCGTGCTATATTTACTGGAGACTTCCTGTCATCCGCTCCGCCGACACAGTAACCAGCCTCACCGGTCGGCCTCACGTCACGAAACCGGTCCCGTCAAGTATTGTTCACCCGTATAAATATGGGGCTAAAAGTAAGGAAAGGAGTGGTAAATCGTCTGAAAGTTTCAAACGTAGTTAAAGTGTCAGTGTTCCAAGTTTTTTTCGCATTGGTCAAGTTGTGAGTTTGACCAAGATGAAGTTCTAATGTATATAATTTTCGCCAACCATTATTATTTTAGTCGTTTAACCATGAGGTCATATCGCGACAGATCTTTTAGGAGATACCTTGAAAATAGGTATGTGGTGAACAGTTAGCCATCTAGGTCTCATCCCTGCACCATACTATCTTACTTTGTCACATGTCCACGCGTGTACAGCAACTGTACCTCCGCTTACACCTGTGCCGGGTGGCATAAGGGTGCGGTCCAGTGCACCTGCTTTCATTATCTGTGGATAGATGGCAGGGAAGATGGATCTTTGGGTCATAGTATTAAGTATTCAATCCGGTATTTACGTGGCCGACTGAGAGAAACCACGAAAAAAATCCAGTCAGATAGGTCGACCCACAAAATTTGAACCCGGGACCTACCGAATATGGTAGTATTTGTTAGGGTTAATTGTAGATTTTGAAAGTTTTAAGGTAACCTATGATTTTGCTAGGTCCTATAGCACACTGCATTCGTAGATCGGCCGGACACTTCCGCCGCGGCCTTGAACTGGGTGAGGATTGGCGTACCTTCCAACAGAGTTACACGTAAAGGACCGGCAAGTCATGGGTACGAAGCACTAACTACTATACTAATTTACATTAGACTTACCTACATCACAACAGATGTTGAAATTGATGGCCTTCAACGCGAACACATTCCCTATATCTCCGAAAGCAATTCTGGTTTAGTCGCAAAATTCCTGATGATTTCTCTCCCCATAAATAAAAATCGCATTGAGATAGGTCAGGGGAGCGAAGTAGCCACAATCCTTGACTAATTATTCTGTCACCACAAACACTTCGCAATTCATGCATAGAATCCGCAGCAGTGTGCGCTGTAGCTGAATCCTGCTGAAACCATTCACTAAATCTTTCATTTCATGTTAGTTGCAGAAAAAATTATTTAAAATTGAAGTTACATGAACTGTTGTGTCGAAAAATGTGGGACCGATAATTCTACACGCACTCACTGCGCACCAAACCCCAGCTTTTGCACCATGGCAAGGAACTTCATAAATAATATGGGGATTTTTGGTAACCCAGTATCTACTGCTCTGAGTATATATATATATGACCTTCATGATAAAACCACGCTTCAACAGTGAAGAACGTTAAAAGTGCGGTAGCTACAGCGCTACTCTCTGGCGGCAGGGCGCGCCACTCCTCACCCAGTCCAATGCCGCTGCGGACCGGTCCGGCCGATCTACGAACGCACGATATAATTGTACAGGCTGATTTTAAATGATGGACCCATTTTATAAAATTCGTATTTATTAAGGTACAAATCCAACATGAACCATCTTTACACCAATAAACAGTGGAATTTTCAAAGTTTTGTTTAATACATTATAAATGTTCAATGTGTTCACCGTTTGCTGCATGGCAAACATCTACGTGATAGCCAAACTCGTCCCACACACGAGCAAGCGTATCTTCTGTTACTGAGTGCACGGCAGCAGTGATACAGTTCCGCAGGTCCTCCAGAGTTGTAGGTAGAGGCGGGACGTAAACAGCTTCCTTAACATAACCTCATAAGAAATAGTCACCTGGGGTGAGATCAGGAGATCTCGGTGGCCAGATGTGTAGAGCCAGGTCTTCATTTACCCTGCGACCTATCCAGTGCTGAGGAAGCGATTCATTTAAAAAGCTTCGTATACATTGCTGTGCTGATGGGGCGGAGCTCCATTCTGTTGGAAAATGAGGTCGTGTGAATCTTACATAATTTGAGGGAACAGCCATTGCTCCAATATATCCGGGTACATTATTCCAGTTACAGTTTTTTCCGCAAAGAAAAATGGTCCGTAAACCTTTGTACGAGATAAGGCACATAACACGCTACCCTCGATTCGTGTTGCAATGTTGAACGTGGATTTTGCAAACCCCATATGCGAACATTGTGTCTGTTGACTTTTCCACTAAGGTGGAAAGTCGCTTCATTGCTAAAAATAATACGCTGTAGAAACGCGTCATCCTCCCTCATTCCTAGCACATAACCAGAAAATTCGAGACGCTTCTCTTTGTCTTTAGGTTTAAGAGCTTGCACAAGTTGTAATCGGTAGGGCTTGTACAGCAAACGCCGTCTCAGAACTTTCCATGCAGTTGGTTGGGGTATTCCAAGTTCTCTACTAGCTCTATGGGTAGACTTACGTGGACTGCGAACAAAACTGTCTTCAATCCGTCTGACGTCCTCCTCTGGCACACGCGGTCGGCCTGTGCTTTTCCCTTTACACACACTTCCAGTCTGTTTAAATTGCATAAACCAACGGCTAA
The DNA here is from genome assembly GCA_030765065.1 of Deroplatys truncata. Lineage (NCBI taxonomy): Eukaryota > Metazoa > Arthropoda > Insecta > Mantodea > Mantidae > Deroplatys > Deroplatys truncata. The sequence continues at coordinate 64,026,222 of CM060984.1, read as the reverse complement.
TGTTTTTTATAGGTAGTGGTTCAATACCGAATTTGCTATTAAATGCCCGCTGCAGTACTCACTTTTTGCGAACTCAATAACCAGAAAACCTTGTGCTCCACAGTAGCCATCTCACTACGTACTGACAGTGAAACGCAATGGCGGTATATTGCGCGAGCAATCTACCGGCCGCTTCTAAAACCATCACCGCCCGCCGAAAAAAACTTTGAAACTTCCTCTTTTCATTGTTATACAGATTGTTCATGTTGGATTTGTGCTTTAATAAATACGAATTTTATAAAATGGGTCCATCATTTAAAATCAACCTGTATAATGTTTTGGCAAATAGGTTAAACAGTGAGGATTTCACAGAAGTTAAAACATGGAAGGTGTAATTTTTGGAAGATAATGATTTTGTTGGGTAAAATAGTATAATTGTTCAAATTTTGGCCTAGGTAAGTCTAACTGTATTGATTTGTACATAAGCGGTTCAAAATAGGAGTACCCGAAAGTTTTCATAATTTTGCTATAGGTTATTTTTGGCAGACTCTAAGATCTATCTGCATACCATTTTTGTTAAAATCATACCAAATGCTCCTTGATGGCCATGTTCAAATAAAACTTTTATATGTACATGACATGTAACTCCTCCACCTCCAATAGTTCAATTTTAAAAGATTATTGCTTTGGCATTAAGTATCTGCATATGCTGTACTAGTGTGTATATGAAATTACGAGGACTGATCAATAGACTGAGACTGATTTTTTTTTCACAGATATTTATTACTCCATTTCAATGTTGACATGATCTTTTTTTAAAGTAGTCCCCTTCTAACTGAATGCACTTTTTATAGAGTCTCTGCCAGTCCTCGAACACATGGTGCAGGCCATTCTTTGTCAGGGCTTTGAGAATCGCCCTACTTTTCTTTAGCACTGCTTCAGTGCTCTCAAATCGAATGCCCCGGAGCTTTGCCTTTAGTAATGGGAATAAAAAGAAATCACAGGGGGTAAGACCGGGGCTTTAAGGCGGATGCGGCACACAGGTAATGTTGAATTTAGCCAAAAATTCCTGGACTTGATTTGCGCCGTGAGGTCGCGCGTTGTCTTGATGAAGTCGCCAACCATTCCGATGATGTTCTGGACGTTTCCTTTAATATGCTTCCTCAGTGTAGCCAATACGGGCTCTAACAGTAGTGTGAGGGGGGGAACTGCATGCTGGTAAATCATTCCATTCCGAAACACCAGGCTCACCTTGCTTAGCACAGAGGACTCGCCCTTCTTTGAAGTCCTTGAACCACCTAAACATCGTTGCACGAGGTAGTGAATCTTCACCGTATGCTTCCTTCAGGTTTTCGAAAGTTTCAAGGCTGTATGATTTAAACGAAAATAAAATTTTATTGCGTTGTATTGCTCCTCTCGTGTCACCTCCATTTTGTGGTATGCGAAATTCAAGTAGGGTCAACAATATACAGCATTACTACCAACCTACCCATACGAGAGTGCTGTCGCTTATGGACATTATACACGAAACCCTGCTCTTTTTAAGTATTTGTGGTAGAGACATAAAACTATCAAGGAAACTACAGAAAAAAATCAGTCTCAGTCTTTATTGTTCAACCCTCGTACAATGGGTAGAGAAAAGTAATGATCAGATTCGTTTGAATGCCTTGTCAAGAACGCATACATCAGGATCAATTACTGAACCGGGGGCTATTTCCAATGCCTTCCCAACGAGCTGTGAACAGGCTGGGGGCTACTGATAAATCAGGATAAAGTTTCATCTTGCTCCGATGTGTAACAGACATTCACGCATTATAGACTCGGAGCCATAAGCGGATTATCTTAAGAAAGGCTGTCGTCACCGTTTCTACGCTCTTAGCCACATTATACTTGCAAAAAGCACATTTTCATATTTAACACCATTAAGTTATTAAATACCCAGCTGTCCATATAGATGCCATCATGGTCGATGCTCATGGTTTTCTGTTCACGTGCCACAGCTTAGACACAGGTCTGTCATATCTTCATATTAAACAAATCCTGATCATGTTCTTTTTTAATTTCTCTGTTGTACCTACTGTGTTTAATATTCAAAGGATGTAATGTATTCAACCCAAAAATTCCACATGAGGGTTTAACAGGAAATACACGTTTTGAAGTACCTGATACCAAGAAAAAGCATTTTTACTTTCTCTACCATGTATATACATAGAGAACGTATTGTATTCCACCCAAAAATTTGATACGGAGATTTCGCCGGAAATACATGTTTTGGGACCCTGAATCCGAAAAACAAGGAATTTTAGAAAAAGGTGTGTGTGTCTGAGTGTCTGTGTGTGTGTGTGCGCGCGCGCGGATAAATACCACACTTAGTATTTAGGTTCAGTATCTTCAAACATGCGACAGGGCGATTTTCAAGAAACTCCCCACCTCAACTATCTTTTACATGGAGCAATTTTCCGAAATTGTTTTTTTTTTAAAAAAAGGCTCTAAAGATTTTGATTAAAATGTCGTATATTAAAGCAATTTACGGCAAATAAAACGTGTATCTTGAATTTTCTTGGAATAGTCTGTGAAGTCCTCTTCATTCGGAAGGAATATTGTATAATCTTGTACAACTGGTAAACGTTAAGCGATGGACAAAAAAATACCATACAAAAATGTAGACATCTTTAAAACACACAATTTGATTAAAATAAGTTTTTCTGTGGCATAAGCCGTTTCTGAAATATCCGTTATTAAACTTACGAATTGTTCAATACTTATTCTTTTAAAGTCTCATCGACTTTCAGTTCTTTCTCGCGATGACATGGAAACAGTATGGAATTTTAAGGCCAGCGTATAGCGTTCAGTTCTTTAACATTTAACTATCGCTGTTCCCTTTGTATCTATAACGAAATGTGTAATGTAGCTATTTCTGTAAAGGTTTATTTGAGTTAAAATGTAGTAGACAGAAAAATAGGCTTTAGGTAAGAATATATTATATACCCACTAATAAAGATAGAGGGTAGAGAAAGTCATGTGAATGTTTTAGTAAAAAATCCGTGTGTGTATGGGAACCGCATAACTCAAATACGAAAAGATGGTTAAATATTAAATTTGGTATTTACGTTTTGCACCTTCCAAGGGTGCCATACGAAGACTCAAGAAAATCTCCCCAAACTACCCCTTACATGGAAACCTTTCGTTACTTTTGATTATCTCAAAAATGACCCTGGCGATGAAAATACCAAATTTTTACCATCTATCTGACAAAATGTATATCCTGATTTTCTTGGGAATAGGCTATGAGATCCTCTTCAATTTGAACCACCTTTGTATAATTGGTAAACCGAAAAAATAGACGAAATCTTACTACAGAAAAATGTAGACTATACTCTATCCCAGATAAGAACGATCCTATTGTAAACAAGGTCGAGCGGACTCAACCCGCCACGTGTTTGACGTGCATGTGTTTACATACGTTTTGCAATACTAGCTGTAGCAGCACTAACTTCTTGACAATAAATCGAGTGAGACAATGCCAGTAACTTGCTAAATATACGTGTTACAGAATTTTCGTGAAGTAGCATAAGGTTACGCTTCGGGACACCTAGCACCTCGACCCGCAAGGGATCTTTTGTGCGCAAACCCTCAAGAGGAGGGTGAGATGAAAGAACCTCAGGGGACATATGTGCCACAGGACGGGTCGGCGCAGACGGTAGAGAAGCGCAGAGTTCCCTAATAGTTACTGGCTTGACCAGTGGCATATACACTGCCGTTTGTGAAAATTGCAACACCAAGACCTTTGAGCCGTAATATTCAGTATTTGGTGTGGCCTCTATGGGCTGCAATTATAGCTGTTATACGCCACGGCATTGAATCAATAAGGCTCTGAATAAGTTCCTGAATGATTTCACTCCACGCAGTTTGTATTCGAGCCATAAAATCCTTGTCACTTGTAGACCGTGACGCATCAGGTGCCGACCAACCATATCCCAGACATGTTCGATGGACGACATGACAGGCGAACGTGCAGGCCAGGGAAGCAATGGTACCCGTCGCTCTTCGAAGAAGACTTGTACAATTTTAGCAATATGTGCCCGGGCATTGTCCTGTTGAAATGTGACCTTTTGAGATGGCTGAAGTAGGGGGGGGGTACCTCAGGCTCTACAACCACCGTTAAGTACTGGTTGCTGTTCAAAGTGTCCTCAATTCGTAGGAGGCGAGATCGGTTGTTGTAACCAATGTCGCCCCAAACCATCACACCTGGTGTTTGTCCGCTGTGCCGCTCAATAATGCAGCCCTCCAGGTTGCGCTCACCACGGTACGCCGGACACGTATGTGGTCATCATTGTAGGACACGTTGAAGCGGAACTCGTCCTAAAAGACTACATTTTGCCACTCAGCAGCTCAGTGACGGTGTTCACGTGTCCATTGTAGTCGCAGGAGCTTGTGGTTTCTGGACAATGGAAGCCAACGTAATGGCATGCATGCAACCAGTCCAACCTGCAGCAGACGGCGACGAACCGTTGATGAAGATAGGTTCACACCTGTTAGAGTGATCCAGTGTCGAGCCAACACTGTGGATGAAGCTGTATGTTCTGTTATGACCATACGGACAATATGACGACCATCCCATGGTGTGGTCATGTTCCGTGGTCCAGTACCCGCTCTTCGCTGCATATGACCTTCATATACCCACTACTTCCTCACACGCATCACTCTCGTAACAGCATGCCCTTGTACGAGCCGAAATGTCACGGTATGTCAAACCCGCTACCCGAAGACCAATCATTCTGCCCCGTTCGAACTCGCTCACATGCCGATTTTGCTCCCTTTGACGTCGACGAGGTATACTGGTACTTACTTTATTGTTTCCGCCTTGTTTGACAGCTCTGCACTGACTACACTAGGCGCAACACTGAGCTTTTCGGACCGACACGAGAGGACTCTACTCGGCCTACGTGTACCCCATCTCTCTGCAAACCTAATCACTTATTGCTTGCACACTCTTCTATACTTCCACCAAGTTTGGAATTCGCGAAATTCTTTCGTGGTGGTGCAATTTTCACAAATGGCAGTGTACATCTCTTACGGTTTCTTCATCTCATCCATTCCTCCCAGGGGTGTGTGCAAAAAACATCCCTTGCGGATCGGGGTGCTAGATGTCCCCTCGGTCGAACTAGTTCTAATACAAATTAGGCTGCATTAACAACAATAAATTAATAGAATATAACTTCGCCTGTCTTCGTTTTAACGTATGTCCCTATGCTTATGTATGTCTGTTGTTAATATGCTTTACAGAATTACCGAGCATAGAACATATCTATAGTATGTGCAGGACACATAGAAATTAATCTAAACATTTGTAGTTTTCTCTTCCTGAAACTAATTCGCGCTGAGCAGTGATTAGAAAACCACTTAGAGTGCTGCACTTCTTTGACGCGGTTATTGTGCGAAAACAAATAAAACACTCATGAACTTCCCTCCACCAATCAGCGGCCTAAGAGCGTTCCGTTTCACTGTCCCCATCTCTCTCTTTCTTAACGCTCATATGTTTACAAGACGATCGTTCTTGTTTGGGACAGATTATAGTTAAGAAACAGGATTTATGTCAAACAACATTTATGTGGCGTAAACCATTTGAGAAATATTCTTCGTTAATGAATTGAATCTTCAGAAAAAATTGTTTTTTCAAGTGGTTAAATACTTATTCACTTTTTACTTTCTCTACTACGTACAATAAGTAGGGGAAATATTGTATTCCACCCAAAAATTCGATACCGAGATTTCAACGGAAATACATGTTTTGAGACCCCCTGAATGCAAAAAAAGCATTTTTGGAAACATGTCCGTGTGTGTGTCTGTGTGTCTGTCGGTCTGTGTGTGTGTCTGTGTGTCTGTCTGTGAACAGCATAACTCAGAAACGAACAGTCGGATAAACACCAAACTTGGTATTTAGGTTCAGTATCTTCCAGAGATGCGACACGAAGGTTTTCAAGAAAATCCCCCCACCCCAAACTACCCTTTACATGGAACATTTTTTCGAAAAGTTTAATTTTCTCAAAAATGGCTCTAACGATTTTGATTAAAATATCATATGTGTAAGATATTTTTATGACAAATAAAATTTATATCTTGAATTTCCTGGGAATGTGTCCAAACGTATTCTCCATTGTGAACAGCTTTTGCATAACTGGTAAACCATAAGAGATAGACAAAATTTTACTACACAAGAAATCTAGATCGTGTTTAAGTACACAATTTATGTCATATACATTTTGTTTGTTGAGTGAACCATTTTCGAGATATTGCTTGTTATTCCCTTAAATTTTTCATTACTTATTTTGTAAAATAGGAATTCGTTATTCATTTTTTTGTCTTGGATATGCAAAGAGTATTAATCTGTGGGAAAGAGAATGGAGCTGCACCTAGCAACCAGCTATTAAGAGATATGTATGTGCTTAAAGGCTACTGTATTTCTATATTGCCCTTGTAAATATATATTCCCCTTACATCTACAAGAAAATTAGCTATGAGATAGGCTCTGCAAATGTTTATCTCGATTAACATGAAATAGATGGAGAATAAGCGTTTGTAAAAATAGTTTGTACAAGAGTAGAGAAAGTCATGTGAGTGTAACCCATCAGATTTTTCTCGTGGCTATGCAAATAGCACCGAATTTCATAGCCACCATATAAAGACACATTTTTTAAAAATATATCGCCTTAGCCTTTAGCATCCTTCCCTTCAACGAAATGTTAAATGTAAGTTCATCTTGAGAAGAAATAAATAGAAGCAAAAGCCTTTTGTATGAAAAACATAACAGTGAGTAGAATTATGTGAACGTTTCTTTTTACTTTCTCTACCAGGTACATAGTAGGAAGAGAAGGCATTGCATTCCACTGGGAAAATCTAAATCGAAATTTTATCGGAAGTACATGTTTTGAGGCCCAGCGAATCCAAAAGCAGCATTTTTAGAAATAAAAGGAGGTTCCTGTGTGCGTGTGTGTGTGAACAGCATAACTGAAAAATGAAAAGTAGGATAAATACCAAGCTTTGTATTTAGGTTCAGTACTTTACGAAGATGCCTCACAAAATCCCTCGCCCTATACTACCTTTTATGAAATATTTTTCGAAATTTTTGATTTTTTAAAAAATAGCTATAACGACTTTGACTAAAACACCATATATCAAAGGTATTTACAAGGCAAATAAAATGTATATCCTGAATTTTCAGAGAAGAGCCTGCGAAGTCCTCTTCATTCGGAAGCAATTTTGTATAATCTTGTATAACTGGTAAACGTTAAGCGACAGACGAAAACGTACTACAAAAAAATGTAGATGCTTTAAAACACACAATATATTTCAAGTGAATTGTTTGTGGCCTCAGCCATTTCTTAGATATCCTTATTATCATTATTAGTAGTAGTAATAGTAGTAGTATTAGTATTACTATTCTTTTAAAGTCCATTTTCAGTTGTTTCTCGCGACTGCATGAGAAGGGTATAGAATTTTAAGGCCAGCATTTAGCGTCCACTTCTAAAACGTTTGACTATTGATATTCCCTTTGTGTCTATAACGTAATATCTAATGCAGTTAAATCTGGAAAAGTTTATCTAAATTAAAATGAAGTAGATAGGAAAATAAACTTTCGTAAGAATAATTTTTATACCACTAATAAGCGATAGAGGGTAGAGAAAGCCATGTGGATGTAACATATCGGATTTTTTACTGTTTCATTTATATGATTCCAGTCCCCTTTAACTTTTGTGGTCATACTGGGGTATTTGATATGAGAAACAACTTACTGATGGTGAATTTACTCCCTGAACTATAGGGTTCCTTAACACTGGTTATTTCATTAACTTGTGTATTGAACACACTCGCATTTACTCCCATTCATACTACCAGACAATAAGGGGGATGGGGAATTACTCTAGATAAAGAAGAATGCCTTGTTCCAGCTTGGAATCGGACATTGGCTTTTCAAGAAAGACGCAGAAAGCTCTTTAGTTCTTGCATATTATTTTTACTTTCTCTACTACGTACAGTAAGTAGGGGAAATATTGTATTTCACCCAAAAATTCGATACCAAGATTTCACCGGAAATACATGTTTTGAGACTCCCTGAATCCAAAAAAAAGCATTTTTAGAAACATGTCCGTGTGTGTGTCTGTGTGTGTGTGTGTGTGTGTGTGTCTGTGTATGTGTCTGTGTGTCTGTGAACAGCATAACTCAGAAACGAACAGTGGATAAACACCAAACTTAGTATTTAGGTTCAGTATCTTCCAGAGATGCGACAGGAAGGTTTTCAAGACAATCCCCCCACCCTAGTTTACCCTTTACATGGAACATTTCTCAAAAATTTTAATTTTCTCAAAAAGAGCTCTAACGATTTTAATTAAAATATCATATGTTTAAGATATTTTCATCAGAAATGAAATGTATATCTCGAATTTTCTGGGAATGTCTCCAAAAGTATTCTTCATTGTGAACGACTTTTGCATAACTGGTAAACCATAAGAGATAGACAAAATGTTACTACACAAAAAATGTAGATCGCATTAAAATACACAATTTATGTCATATACATTTTTTTTTTGTTGAGTGAACCATTTTCGAAAATATTGCTTGTTATTCCTTTAAATTTTCCAATACTTTTTCTCAAATGGGAATTCGTTATTCATTTTTACTTTCTCTACTACGTATAGTAAGTAGGGGAAGTATTGTATTCCACCGAAAAATTCGATACCGAGATTTCACCGGAAATACATGTTTTGAGACCCCCTGAATCCAAAAAAAAGCATTTTTGGAAATATGTCCGTGTGTGTCTGTCTGTCTGTGTGTCTGTCTGTGAACAGCATAACTTAGAAACGAACAGTCGGATAAACACCAAACTTGGTATTAAGGTTCAGTATCTTCCAGGGATGTGACACGAGTTTTCAAGAAAATCCCCCCATCCCAGGATACCCTCTACATGGAAGATTTTTCGAAAATTTTAATTTTCTCAAAAACGGCTCTAACGATTTTGATTATCAAAAACGGCTCTAACGATTTTGATTAAAATATCATATGTTTGAGATATTTTTATGACAAATAAATAGTATATCTTGAATTTCTGGGAATGTCTCCAAAAGTGTTCTTCATTGTGAACGACTTTTGCATAACCGGTAAACCATAAGAGATAGAGAAAATTTTACTACACAAAAAATGTACATCGTGTTAAAATACACAATTTATGTCATATACATTTTTTTTGTTGAGAGAACCATTTTCGATATATTCCTTGTTATTCCTTTAAATTTTCCAATACTTTTTCTCAAATGGGAATTCGTTATTCATTCTTTTTGTATGTCCTGGACATACAAAGAGAATGGAATGCGCCACATAGCAACCAGCTCTTAAAATATTTGACTATAGCTTAAAGCCTACCAATTCCCCTTGCATCTACAAGAGAATTAGCAATAAGATTAACATCTCGATTAATATTAAGCATATGGAGAATAAGCGTTTGTAAAAATAGTTTGTACAAGAGTAGAGAAGGTCATGTGAGTGTAACACATCAGATTTTTTTTAATTTATACTTCCATTTGCAACCAGTTAAGTTGGATACGGCTTCAACAAAAGCATTAAAAAGCTTTTAGATTTATAATAGAAGTTTTAGTTCTGTACATATGCCATTTTAATATTGAAGTGAACCTTCACTTCTACTCTTATGGCTAGTTTAGTACTATTCTCACTATACACATAAAATAGTAATTTCTATCCAAAATTAAAAGCAAAAACACCCTTCAATTTAATTAAAGTTACCTGCTTTTCTCTCAGATTAATAAATTTCATTTGGAAAACGAAATAACGAATTTAGTAATCTCTCATATTACAACATTTTTCTCCCTTATTGCAGTAAATATCAACTTAATTTCTTCGCTTCCAGCTACAGCTTAACCTGGCCACTCTGCAACTAATAATAACATAAAGGAAAGAGGTTATTAACAAATAAATGTTACAAGGCTTGGTGGTGGGTACATGAATTTAAAATTCTACCAATTATATTTGTTAGTTAACATTAACTTATGCATTTACGTATTTAACTGCAATGTAATTACGTATATAACATATGTTATACTCTGGTGTGTAGCAGTCATCATTGATATGGTGTTTGCATTCGAAACTAAATCCGGATTTTTTTTCACTTTCTCTACCACATACACAGTAGGTAGAGAAGGTATTGCATTTGAAATGGGATATAACACACAAGTATATATACATATATATGTATATATTTACGTACGAGGTGTGATCAAAAATTTTCCGGAATGACCTCATAAATACTACACAACAGTATGTTTTGTCTAATCTGTACTGTCACCCTTGAAGTAGTCTCCTTGGGAGTTGATACACTTGTCCCAGGGCTTCTGCCACTGCTGGAAGCACCTCTGGAAGTCCTCTTTTTTTCAACATGATCAGAACCTTCTGCGATTCGTGATGGATGTCATCAATGTCCTCAAAACGGTGTCCTCGGAACCGCATTTTAAGTCGCGGGAAAAGAAAAAAGTACGCTGGCGCTAAATCTGGAGAATAGGCGGGATGGGGAACAGTGTTCATCCTATTTTTATCCAAAAATTGGCGAACAAAAGGTCTTTGTGCGCGGGCGCATTGTCATGATGCAGGAACCAGTCACCACTCCTCCATTTCTCCGGCCGTTGGCATCGTACATTCTCCCTTATTCTTTGCAGCATTTGTTTGTAGAACACTTGATTCACTGTTTGACGCTGTGGCTCAAATTCCTTATGTACAATGCCTTTAATGTTAAAAAACACAATTATTATTGACTTCACTTTGGATCTAATTGTCTTGCCTTTTTCGGGCGTGGAGATGAAGGACTCTTCCATTGTGAAGATTGTTGCTTCGCTTCTGGATCGTACCCATAAATCCATGTTTCATCACCAGTAATAATTTTCTCTATAACTGTGGGTAATTTTGTAGCTGTTTCTTTAAGATCTGTGCAGGCAATCACACGGCTTTCCTTTTGGTCATTTGAAAGCAAGCGGAGCACGAACTTGGCGGCAATTCTTCTTATGTCGAAATTGTCTTTAAACACTTCCAAAGGAGGGTATTAATGAGTCAGAAAGCTCTCTTATTGTAATGCGCCTATCATTTAAGACCATTTCGCTCACCTGGTTTATATTTTCATCAGTTTTGCTGGAACAGGGTCGCCCCGAACGATCTGCATCTTTAACTGATGTCACGCCACTTTTGAATTTCGAAAACCACTCAAATGCTTGTATTTTGCCCATAACTCCCTTCCCATAAGCTGTTCTTAACATTTCATAGGCTTCTGTTGCGGTTTTACCGAGTTTAAAGCAAAATTTGATGTTCGTTCTTTGTTCTTCGTAACCCGACATTTTTGCTACGCGGAAAATCGCAGCACATGCAAAACACGTGTTCACTTAAGAGCGTTTACCTCGTCACTGCATGGTCACAGAAAGTCACGTGACCTCTCGTTTTTATCAAGAATGAACGCTGCATGTACAGTCTGGGTAAGAATTAAAAAAATCTCAGCGTCAGCATTGTTGTGATGCCATTCCGGAAACTTTTTGTTCACACCTCGTATACGCATAAATCGATATCAAATAAGAATGCTACATAGTAGTATAATTCAACAAGAAAGCCATGTTAAAGATGCTAGAACGTTTAGTAACCAAAAGATGTACAAATCAGATTGTAACTTAGATAATTAAGGAACGGGCGAGCTGCTAATTCCAGGAAGAAGTTCACCACGTTTCCCCAAGCTAATGAACACAGGATTTGGATGAATAACGAGAAATAGAAAGAAACAGATATAGAAAAGAAAGAGGCAGATGCACTGGGTTTTTCTGACGCATCACTGGGACGCGCGTGCGAAGAGATTTGGAACAGAATATTTTCATACATGATAAAGTAACGCGGTCTGAGGACCAATTAGAAATGTTGTTACGTTTTAAGGCGCGAAGTTGAGCGTCACTAGGTTTCTGTATAAAGGGGGGGAGCAGGCCCCAGACTCTTACTCTCTTACTTGATACTCCACGAGGTGGGAAACGACGGATGCACGTGTGTGCATATGGAACGGGGAAGCGTGTGCAACTAGATTAGGCTCCTAAATTACGATTCTCTATGAAAGTGGTGGGAATTGTTATAAGCATCATAGATGGGAGTGGCAAACTGCCCATAAGTATGTCATTTGCTAATAAATCACAATTTAAGGGAAATGCAATGTGTCCTAATTTTGCCTCACCGACGATAGCATTGAGATTAGCGACATCAGATAGATAGGCGATTTTTTAGGAATAGAGAACTCATCAGCCGCTGAGCAGAGGTAGCCAACACCAGAACGCTGCATCAGAGAGCTTCAATCCAGAGGGGCAACGATTTTCCGCTACACATTCCACCCAAAATTTCGACCCAGCTTTCACTTCGAATATATGTTTTGAGACCGCTTGAATCAAAAAAATCTGATGTTTACACTCACATGACTTTCTCTACTCTTGTACAATCTGATTTTACAAACGCTTATTCTCCATATGCTTCATGTTAATCGAGATATCGAGATGTCAATCTTATTGGTAAATTTCTTGTAGATGCAAGGGAAATATGGTAGCTTTTAAGCGATAGTCAAATATTTTAACGCTGGTTGCTATGTGGCGCATTCCATTCTCTTTGCATGTCCAGGACATAAAAAAAATCTGATGTGTTACACTCACATGACTTTCTCTACTCTTGTACACACTATTTTTACAAACGCCTATTCTCCATATGCTTCATGTTAATCGAGATATCGAGATGTCAATCTTATTGGTAATTTTCTTGTAGATGCAAGGGAAATATGGTAGCTTTTAAGCGATAGTCAAATATTTTAACGCTGGTTGCTATGTGGCGCATTCCATTCTCTTTGCATGTCCAGGACATAAAAAAATGAATAACGATTTTGAGAAAAAGTATAAGTATTGGAAAATTTAAGGAAATAACAAGCAATATCTCGAAAACGGTTCACTCAACAAAAGAAATGTATATAACATAAGTTGTGTATTTTAACGCGATCTACATTTTTTGTGTAGTACATTTTTTTCTATCTCTTATGGTTTACCAGTTATGCAAAAGTCGTTCACAATGAAGAATACGTTTGGAGACATTCCCAGAAAATTCGAGATATACATTTTATTTGTCATAAAAATATCTTAAACATATGATATTTTAATCAAAATCGTTAGAGCCATTTTTGAGAAAATTAAAATTTTCGAAAAATCTTCCATGTAAAGGGTAGTCTGGGGTGGGGGGATTTTCTTGAAAACCTTCGTGTCGCATCTCTGGAAGATACTGAACCTAAATACCAAGTTTGGTGCTTATCCGACTGTTCGTTTTTGAGTTATGCTGTTCACAGACACACAGACAGACACACAGACAGACACACACACAGACACACAGACACACAGACAGACACACACACGGACATGTTTCCAAAAATGCTTTTTTTGGATTCAGGAGGTCTCAAAACATGTATTTCCGGTGAAATCTCGGTATCGAATTTTTGGGTGGAATGCAATACTTCCCCTACTTACTATACGTAGTAGAGAAAGTAAAAATCTGATGTGTTACACTCACATGACTTTCTCTACTCTTGTACACACTATTTTTACAAACGCCTATTCTCGATATGCTTCATGTTAATCGAGATATCGAGATGTCAATCTTATTGGTAATTTTCTTGTAGATGCAAGGGAAATATGGTAGCTTTTAAGCGATAGTCAAATATTTTAACGCTGGTTGCTATGTGGCGCATTCCATTCTCTTTGCATGTCCAGAACATAAAAAAAATGAATAACGAATTTGAGAAAAAGTATAAGTATTGTAAAATTTAAGGAAATAACAAGCAATATCTCGAAAACGGTTCACTCAACAAAAGAAATGTATATGACATAAGTTGTGTATTTTAACGCGATCTACATTTTTTGTGTAGTAAAATTTTGTCTATCTCTTATGGTTTACCAGTTATGCAAAAGTCGTTCACAATGAAGAATACTTTTGGAGACATTCCCAGGAAATTCAAGATATACATTCTATTTGTCATAAAAATATCTTAAACATATGATATTTTAATCAAAATCGTTAGAGCCATTTTTGAGAAAATTAAAATTTTCGAAAAATCTTCCATGTAAAGGGTAGTCTGGGGTGGGGGGATTTTCTTGAAAACCTTCGTGTTGCATCTCTGGAAGATACTGAACCTAAATACCAAGTTTGGTGCTTATCCGATTGTTCGTTTTTGAGTTATGCTGTTCACAGACACACACACACACAGACACACACACAGACACACACACGGACATGTTTCTAAAAATGCTTTTTTTGGATTCAGGAGGTCTCAAAACGTGTATTTCCGGTGAAATCTCGGTATCGAATTTTTGGGTGGAATGCAATACTTCCCCTACTTACTATACGTAGTAGAGAAAGTAAAAATGAATAACGAATTTGAGAAAAAGTATAAGTATTGGAAAATTTAAGGAAATAACAAGCAATATCTCGAAAACGGTTCACTCTACAAAAGAAATGTGTATGACATAAGTTGTGTATTTTAACGCGATCTACATTTTTTGTGTAGTAAACTTTTGTCTATCTCTTATGGTTTACCAGTTATGCAAAAGTCGTTCACAATGAAGAATACTTTTGGAGACATTCCCAGAAAATTCGAGATATACATTTCATTTCTCATGATATTATCTTAAACATATGATATTTTCATCAAAATCGTTAGAGCCATTTTTGAGAAAATTAAAATTTTCGAAAAATCTTACATGTAAAGGGTAGTCTGGGGTGGGGGGATTTTCTTGAAAACCTTCGTGTCGCATTTCTGGAAGATACTGAACCTAAATACCAAGTTTGGTGTTTATCCGACTGTTCGTTTCTGAGTTATGCTGTTCACAGACACACACACACACGGACATGTTTCCAAAAATGCTTTTTTTGGATTCAGGAGGTCTCAAAACATGTATTTCCGGTGAAATCTCGGTATCGAATTTTTGGGTGGAATGCAATACTTCCCCTACTTACTATACGTAGTAGTAAAGTAAAAAATCTGATGTGTTACACTCACATGACTTTCTCTACTCTTGTACAATCTATTTTTACAAACGCCTATTCTCCATATGCTTCATGTTAATGGAGATATCGAGATGTCAATCTTATTGATAATTTTCTTGTAGATGCAAGGGGAATATGGTAGCTTTTAAGCGATAGTCAAATATTTTAACGCTGGTTGCTATGCGGCGCATTCCATTCTCTTTGCAAGTCCAGGACATAAAAAAATGAATAACGAATTTGAGAAAAAGTATAAGTATTGGAAAATTTAAGGGAATAACAAGCAATATCTTGAAAACGGTTCACTCAATAAAAGAAATGTATATGACATAAGTTGTGTATTTTAACGAGATCTACATTTTTTGTGTAGTAAAATTTTGTCTATCTCTTATGGTTTACCAGTTATGCAAAATCGTTCACAATGAAGAATACTTTTGGAGACATTCCCAGAAAATTCGAGATATACATTTCATTTCTCATGACATTATCTTAAACATATGATATTTTCATCAAAATCGTTAGAGCCATTTTTGAGAAAATTAAAATTTTCGAAAAATGTTCCATGTAAAGGGTAGTCTGGGGTGGGGGGATTTTCTTGAAAACCTTCGTGTCGCATCTCTGGAAGATACTGAACCTAAATACCAAGTTTGGTGTTTATCCGACTGTTCGTTTTTGAGTTATGCTGTTCACAGACACACACACACAGACACACACACACACACACACACACACACAGACACACACACACACAGACACACACACGGACATGTTTCCAAAAATGCTTTTTTTGGTATCAGGAGGTTTCAAAACATGTATTTCCGGTGAAATCTCGGTATCGAATTTTTGGGTGGAATGCAATACTTCCCCTACTTACTATACGTAGTAGAGAAAGTAAAAAGTAAAAGTAAAAATCTGTGAACAGCATAACTCAAGAACCAAAGGTCCTATAAACATCAAACTTGGTATTTAAGCTGATACCTTCCAAAGATGCTACACGAAGATTTTAAAGAAAATTCTCGCACCCCAAACTATCTTATAAATAGAAAATGTTTTGAACTTTTTTATTTTCTCAAAAACGACTGTAACAATTTTGATTAAACTACCATATATTAAAGATATTTATATAACAAGTAAAATGTATATCTTGAATTATCTGGGAGTAGCATGTGAAGTCCTCTTCATTGGGAAGACATTTTGTTTTATCTTGCATAACTGGTAAACATTAAGCGAAAGACGAAAACGCACTACACAAACAATGTAGAGCTCTTTATAACACGCAATTTTTAAACTTGTTTGTGACATCAACTATTTCCGAGAAGTCATTAGCCATTCTCTCCAAGCCCTATCGATTTTCAATTGTTTCTCGTGATGTCATGGAAACAGTGTGGAATTTTAAGGCCAGCGTACGGTGTCCAGGTTTAAAACATTTGACTATCGCTATTTCCTTTGTGTCTATAACGAAATGTGAAATGCAGCTACTTCTGCAATGGTTTGTCTCGATTATAATGAAGCAGGTATAGAAATAAGCTTTCATAAGAATAGTTTTTATACCCATTAATAAGTGATAGCGGTTAGAGAAAGTCATGTGAATGTGACACATACTTTTTAAATAGTGATTAACACCGTTCTTAATGACACTGGTGATTAGGAAACCTTCCTGGCATAATTTCAGGGTACCACCCCGACATTTGTCAGTTATTAGGAGTAAGGAAAACCTGAACCGAGCGGGGTGACGCCACGGTAATAAGTGCGACTCGCATTTGGGAGGTAGGGGTTCGATTCCCGGCGACTCATGGGTTTTTCGTGGTTTCCCCTGCGATCCGCAGCTGCATGTTGGGGTGGTTTCTTCTCTACCAGCATTTCCCTTTCATTGTTTCCCTCTCATCTTTTAGCTGTGCTTCTAGGTTTCGTTGTGTATGGCGGTGCCAGACAGATGGTGCGGATTCATGCGCACTGAAACGAGAAATTCCCATGCACATCAGAGGGCTGCTTTACTGGTGGGCGGTTCGTCGCCCCCTCTGGCGGCTCCATCAGTGGGACTGGTCTACGAGCTTGAAAATGTTAGAGACTTCCGCGCTTCTCCGCGTCCTGTTTGCCTAAGACCTGTAGCCTCTTGTGGTTCTCGTGCAGGTCGCAGCGCAAGAAGTGTCCCCCTCCGTTTAATAACCTATACCCATACCTATACCTAAGGGAAACCTGAAGAAACCCTCCGTCAGGAAGGACGGTTGTGGCGGGTTTTGAATCGTAAAGCTCCAGTTCACGAGTCCATGCCCTAACGACCTCGGCTATTCTTGTTGGTAAAATCTACGTTGAAACTAAAGAAAGGAGTTGGCATTGCAGATTATATACAACGATTAATTTTTGTAATTTATTTTGCATTTTGTGGAGTATTTGTTACTTCTGTAACTTTATTAAACTGATATAATTTAGCAAAATCTATATGGTGTCTCATAAGTAATGTCGGCTTTTAAGCAAAACTTTATTTGGAGTGTTTTCTGACAAGAAATTAAACTACTGCGGCGCCGTGGCCGAGTGGTTAGACCGCTCGACCCTCACCGAGGTGGCCCATGTTCAATCCCAGGGACCCGCATGTGGGATTTGTGGTGGACAAAGCGGCGTCTGGACGGGTTTACTCCTGTTTCTCCCGCTATTCATTCCACCAACTGCTCCATCATCACCTTTCCTTTCATCCATTTCACCATCATTTCATTTCATCTACTTTCTTCCTCCCATAACAGGCATCGGGCTGATCATCCATCCTGGATGTTCTGTCTGATCCTCGACGAGCCTCTGTCCCCAGGCACCCGCCTGTAGGTCCTGGGGGGTGTAAGTCCTACATAAGAGGAGGTTAAACATTGAAAGAAGATGAAGAAGAAGAAATTAAACTACTCTTCAAAGTAGAGACCATCAGATTCTATTGTCTTTAGCCATCTTTCAGCGAGGTCTATTATTCCGCGACGGTACCAGACTCTGATTCTTGAATTCGGTGAGACCCACTTCCATACCTTCAAAGTTTTCGGAATTTCTTCCAGTAAGAAATGGGCCATGGATCGACACAGATGGTGATCTAAAGGCGCAAGATCAAAGCTGTATGCTGGGTGTGGAGCAGTTCGACCTCTTCCAATTCCTGAATGTTTGTTATGGTTGTTCGTGCAAAATGGGGTGTTACATTGTCTTGATGCGACGGAACTCTGTTTCGGTTAACTAATGCTGGGTATCTCCATCTCAAAATTGCATGAATTCGTTCCAGTTGTTGAGAATAAAGATCCGCATTGACTGCACGCCCGTTTGGAACAAATCCCCCAGTGGATCACTCCTTCAAAATCCCACCAGACACACATTACTTTGGGGCCGAAATGATCCTTTTTAACGTTGACTGGCAGGTTGTCGGGGACTGAGCCATTGTTTCGAGGCGGTAATAGACGCATTTTTCATCACATGTGATAATTCTTCTGATAAATCTATCATCCATGGGATTATTGATAAGCTGATGACAATATCCACTCTGTGTTGAGCCTGTTGAGGTGTCAATTCATGAAGTACGGACCTACAGCATCTGTTTGATTTGATGTATAGTATCTTTTGATGGACCAAGTTCTTCTGACAGCCTACGGGTACTTTTTGCGGATTTTCTTCCAAAACTCTGTATGTATTCTCAATATCCCATAATTTAGGTCTTCGAGAATGTGGTAAATCTTTACTGTTTACTTCTCCAGTATTGAAACATGGGAACCATCGTTGTGTCACACGCTCACAAACTACACCTTCTTCCATTTCACATATTTTTCGAGCCGCAGCAGCAGCTTTATAATTTTGTTTCCAGTAGTGCTTTAGCAGGACTCTAATCTCAAACTGTGTAGCTTCCATTCTGTGATTGTGTATTAACAACTGACACAATATACGCAATACTAGCCATTTTATCCTGTAAATAGCATAGACAAACCAAAGTAAACCAGTTCTATTTCATAAAACACCAAACTTAAAAACTGACATTACTTTGAAGATGATATATTGTTGTAGGAGTTGTATTGTAGTTCAACTGTTGGGGAACCAAACTTGAAATTCATTGCAACCACACGTATAGTACATGGTTTCTGGTAGCCTTCCCCCTAAGTTTAAAAATATTAACTTTGTAATTTTGACTGTTTCTTTAAGTATTATATATTTATGTTTGCCTCGGCTGCGTCAGTATTATTGTTAGACACACTTTCTTTTAGCAGGGTTGTGGTGCGACTTAAGAATGTAGGCTTACACAGATTATAATTTTACTTCACTCCTTTTATTAATGCTTGATACGATTTATCTATCTTCACTGATAGAGAGCTGCGAGATTCTTTTATGAATTACTTGCACTTTTTAACACGTAAACTATTTTTTTTCGTCTCACACGAATACGTATTAAATCTCTCAAGGATGTGTCGCGCGTCCGGTTAGGGACATGTTTGCAGGCAACTGAATTGATTTCAACCGCCTAAACTTGTAAATTTCTGTATTTCAAGTCTCTGATTCGTTATTCCTAATCCAATAGAATACCTGTATTTAACTAAAGCTTTTTCTGGTTGTTGATTGGCTATTTTTATAAACTGCCACTAAAATTATATTATTGCTTCCAAGAATCACAAGTAACATTTAAACTTTCTAATTCATTATTGTCTCAAGGTTACCTCATTGTTACCTCATTGTTAGCAACTTTTGACCTATTTCTCACAGCTCCTACATTATGAAATGACGTAATACATTCATATAACATTATTGAACATGTATACAATAATATAAGCATATGCAATGACTGTTACATACATTTTACAAATTATTAGATACACATATGGATTCAAGGCGGGCTGTTATTGAATTTATATATTATATAATTTGCTGAAATCATTTAAGTATTAAAAACACTACCTCAACTTATGGGAGAACATAATAATAATAATAATAATAATAATAATAATAATAATAATAATAATAATGTTTTGATCACCAATAAAGGCTGGTATACAAAGAAGAAATAAGTTGGGTTTTGTAAGAAATGACAGGAAATTAAACGAGAATCGAGCTAGAGCTAGAGAGTATAATGAAGTTAGAAGATAGTTAACAATACGGTAGTTATTATTTGCAGCGACCTCACTGGTAGGACATAAATCACGGAGGGGGAGGGGACCCGCATGTATCCGCGATGTTGGCGACAACTCGGTGATTCACTGTACAACTTTAATTACACACTCATTTCTGAGGCAGTATATTTCCCAGTACAAACAAATGGTCAACACGAAACGTCTCGTGTGCAAAACTGCGCAAAATTCCTGGCATGAAATGCAATTTCCTTAGCATGGTCTAACTTTCCATTCTCAGTCTGGAAGTAACGAAAAAAAGTTTTACATACTTTAGCGTCCGTCCTTGCGCTTCAGAGAGGCCGCAAGCATGCGTGTAATGTGTGTGGACAACTTTCAGGCGCGTTTACCACATATTCCTTCATTAAAGCAATATACAGTGGCAAGAACTGGAGACTCAATTCCTAATGGGTGTTTATAAAGCTTTTCTCTAAATTAAACGTTATCAATCATTGTTTGAATGGCAGAATTCGAGTCTGGGTTAAACGATGAATCACAAAGTAAGATAAAGGTACTGGAAAAGAAACGGTGTCATTGTTATAAAGTCTTGTATTACATTCATATGACTTTCTCCACTCACTATCGCTATTTTTATGTATGTAGTTTCCGCATTTAATTCTTTGAAAAGTTTTATTTGATTATCTCTGTGGTCGAGTGATTAGCATTCTAGCTTCTCAACCCAGAGGTACCGGTTTCGATTCCAGGCTGGGATGAGGGTATTTTTCTTTCATTAGAATCAATCCCTACGCTGACAGAGTTTAGCAGTGTGAATATGTGCGTGTTTCGTTTTGAAAATGAATAAAATGAAATCACTCATTCAGTCTATTTTTACTTTCTCTACTACGTATAGTAAGTAGGGGAAGTATTGTATTCCACCCAAAAATTCGATGCCGAGATTTCACCGGAAATATATGTTTTCAGACCCCCTAAATCCAAAAAAAGGATTTTTGGAAACATGTCCATGTGTGTGTCTGTGTGTGTATGTATCTTTGAACAGCATAACTCAGAAACGAACAGTTGGATAAACACCAAACTTGGCATTTAGGTCCAGTATCTTCCAGAGATGCGATACGAAGGTTTTCAAGAAAATCACCCCACCCCAGATTACTCTTTTAATTTTAATTTTATCAAAAATGGCTCTAACAATTTTGATTGAATATATCATATGTTTAAGATATTTTCATGACAAATAAAATGTATATCTCGAATTTTCTGCGAATGTCTCCAAAAGTATTCTTCATTGGAACGGCTTTTGCTAACTGGTAAACCAAAATTGTACTACACAGAAAATCTAGATCGCGTTAAAATACACAATTTACGTCAGATACTTTTTTTTGTTGAGTGAACTATTTTCATGATATTGCTTGTTATTCCCTTAAATTTTCCAATGCTTATACTTTTTTCTCAAATGGAAATCCGTTATTCATTTTTTTGTCCTAGTAACGCAAAGAGAATGGAATACTATACATAGCAACCAGCTCTTAAAATATTTGACTATCCCTTAAAGCCTATCAATTCCCCTTGCATCTACAAGAAACTTAGCAATAAGATTAACATCTCGATTAACATGAAGCATATGGAGAATAAGCGTTTGTGAAAATAGTATGTACAGGAGTAGAAAAAGTCATGTGAGTGTAAACACATCAGATTTTTATAATTCGTTCACCACTAAAATGTTAAAACTTGCGAGTTTAGGGGAGGACGTGCGAGTTGATTATTCCTGGTACACAGTTTGAATACCGTTTATTGTGAACATGGTATATTTTCAAACACGTCCAGCCTAATCCTGCAAAATGAGTCACTGGAGGTTGCAATCAAATGTCGTGATTATAAAGTGAATTTATGTGTCATTTTGTTGAATTCGGTTATCATGGGGCATTTAGCTGTGATTTTGAGAAAACTTGGTACATTGGGTTTTAGAAACGCAAAAGTAAGCTATCCTGCAATTAAAAAAAAAACTTGTGCTTCAATCCCTAACTTACAAATCAACACGCTTGGCCTAACGAAAATGATAAGATTATCCTTACCATGCCTTCAAGCTCTTGTGTAAACATCTACACTGTTTAATCCAAATAGTAAAATATATATTACAATTATACTACAGGGACTTACAAACCTCCAGAACTAACCAACCCTTATTTTGAAACATATAGTACCTCAATGTTGTTTAAAATACTTTGACAAGTTACACTTACATGCATTCTCTACTCTTACACAAACTATTTTTACAAACGCTAATTCCCCATCTACTTTATCTTATTGATAACTTTCTTGTAGGTACAACGGGAATATGGTGGGCTGTAAGCGGTAGTCAAATCTTTTTTAGAACTTGTTGCTATGTGGATGATTCCATTCTCTTTGGATGTGCAGGACAATAAAAAAAAACAATAACGAATTCACATTTGAGAAAAAGTATAAGTATTGGAAAATTCAAACAAATAATAAGGAATATCTCGGAAATGGTTCACTCCACTCCACAAAAAATAGGTATATGATATAAATTGTGCTCTACATTTGTTGTGTTTACCAGTTATGTAAAAGCCAGTCAGAAAGAAGGGGACTTTTGGGGAATTCTCAGAAAATTCAAGATATACATTTTATTTGTCATGAAAATATTTAAGTATATAATACTTTAATCAAAATCGTTACAGCCATTTTGAGAAACTCAAAATTTTCGAAACATTTTCCATGTTAAGTGTAGTCTGGGGTGGGGAGAATTGTCTTGAAAAATCTTTGTGTCGCATCTTTTAAAACCTAAATACCAAGTTTGGTATTTATCCGAATTTTTGTTTTTGAGTTATACTGTTTACAGACATATAGACACAAACACACACACGGACCTTGTTCTAAAAGTGATTTTGGGATTCAGGGGGCTTCAAACATGTATTTCCAGTGAAATCTCGCTATCGAATTTTTGGGTGGAATGTAGTACTTCCCCTAATTACTATATGTATAGGGTCTTTCAACAAGAGTGTCCTATCTTTGAACTTAAATAAAACACGTTCTAAAATGATAGAAATTTATTTCCTTTTTATTTTGGAACATATTCATGTCATTACCTGTGGAAGAGAACATCAGTTAAGTGACCGCCGCGACTTTGTTGGGTTGCGCGTATACGGTTGAACCAATTTTCAATGACAGAAGAACGTAAATTAGGTCCAACTTCACGAATAACACGCGTGATGTTATTCATAAGATGATTTACTGTTTCTGGCTTGTTGGCATAAACTCGAGATTTAACATAACCCCACAAGAAGAAATCCAACGGCGTTAAATGACATGACCTCGGGGGCCAGTTAAAATCGCCACCACGGGAAATGATGAAACCTCTAAACTTCTCCTCAAAAGATCGATTGTTTCGAGAGCAGTATGACATGTGGCACCATCTTGCTGGAACCAGATGTTTCTGAAATCTATACCATCCAATTGAGGCCAAACATAGCCCCTTATAAGAGCCCGGTATCTTTCTCCATTGACAGTTACAGCTTCTCCATCTTCATCTTGAAAAAATATGGACCAGTATTCCACCATACCAAAATCCACATCACACAGTAACCTTTTGGGGATGAACTGGTCGTTGTTGAATCTGTATTGGATTGTGATTGCTCCAATAGCGGCAATTTTGTTTGTTAACACAACCATCCATCTAAAAGTGGGCTTCTCGCTGAAGATGATTTTTCGCCAAAAATCGGGTCGGCTTCCAATTGCTCCATAGCCCAGTCAGCGAACACACGGCGCAACCTATGGTCATTGGGTTTTATTTCTTGACTTAACACCATTTTGTAAGTGTAAAACTTCAGGTCCAGATGCAGAATTCGCCAAGTTGTGGTCGGCGAAAGCCCCAATTCTTGCGCTCGATGAGCAATTGATTTGTTTCCGTTCTCGCGTATACTCTCACGAACGACTCCTATGTTTTCGTTGGAGCGCTTACGTCGATTACGTCTTTGATCGCTGACAGAACCACTTCTTTCAAATTTATCGATCAAACGTCGAATCGTTCTCTCGCATGGAGGATTATGCACACCGCAGTACTCGGAAGGTTTGGCGAGCAGATGATCCATTTTGATAATAAATTTTCACAATTTCTAAGCATTGCTGAATGTTGTAACGTTCAATGGCTATTTGTCAATAATAACTGTAACCACATGAAAAAAATAACTGCTACAAATCAATAACAACGGCAACTATCACATGTTAAAAATAGGACACTCTTGTTGACAGACCCTTTAGTAGACAAAGTAAAAAAGGACACTTCTTTATTTTCAACCTATTACAGACAGAATTATGCGTATTGATTGGCCAATTAAAGACACCGGCTGAGCTGCCTTGTGAAGTAAAAGGGTGCGTTAAATAATATTTAAGAAGAAGTACGCACACATCGAATTATAATGGACGATTATAAACGGAAAATATCCAAAACGGGCATATGGATAGAGCATAGTTACTGAAAAATATTATTTCACAACACAATATTTGAATTGTAATGTTTCCTTTAGTTAAACCAAACCGCACCTCTGCTCGCATTATTGTGTTAAATGCGGAGATTCTTCTCTCTCTTCTCTTCCTGCCTCTCCCTCCTCTCTCACTATTCTTACATCTCCGTCTGCCTCTCTCCTCTCCTCTCTCCCCCTTTCCACTCTCTTCCATTTCTACATTCTCCCTGCACTTTGCCCCAAATTCTATATCTCATGTGTGTAACTTGTATGTGATATAATATTTTGAAAACCGATGACAAAATTTAAGTTTTCTGAGTTGTAATAGGTATCGCATAGGTACCAATTTGCAAACCTGTACCTCTTCCTTAAGCTTGCAATATGATTAAAACTATATAGTATGTTGAGATAACTTGTTTGCGTACATGAATGATATTTACCAAAATCTTCTTATATCCTTCTTCATCCTACCCGAATTTGTACTTCTCTATTACGTATAGTAAGTAGTGGAAGTGTTGTATTCCACTCAAAAATTCAATACCGAGATTTCACCGGAAATATATGTTTTGAGACCCCTTGAATCCAAAAAAAGCATTTTTGGAAACATGTCCGTGTGTGTGTGTGTGTGTGTGTGTGTGTGTGTCTATGTGGCTGTCTGTGTGTCTGTGAACAGCATAACTCAGAAACGAACAGTCGGATAAACACCAAACTTGGTATTTAGGTTCAGTATCTTCCAGAGATGCGACACGAAGGTTTTCAAGAAAATCCCCCCACCCCAGACTACCCTTTACATGGAACATTTTTTGAAAATTTTAATTTTCTCAAAAATGGCTCAAACGATTTTGATTAAAATATCATATGTTTAAGATATTTTTATGACAAATGAAATGGATATCACGAATTTTCTGGGAATGTCTCCAAAGTATTCTTCATTATGAACGACTTTTTCATAACTGGTAAACCATAACAGATAGACAAAATTTTACTACACAAAAAATATAGATCGCATTAAAATACATAATTTATATCATATTCATTTTTTTGTTGAGCGAACCATTTTGGAGATATTGCTTGTTATTCCCTTAAATTTTCCAATACTTATAATTTTTCTCACATTCGTTATTCATTTTTTTTGTCCTGGTAATGCAAAGAGAATGGAATACTCCACATAGTAACCAGCTCTTAAAAGATTTTACTATCGCTTAAAGCCTACCAATTCCCCTTGCTTCTACAAGAAAATTAGCAATAAGATTAACATCTTCATATCTCGATTAACATGAAGCATATGCAGAATAAGCGTTTGTAAAAATATTTTGTACAAGAGTAGAGAAAGTCATGCGAATGTAACACATAAGATTTTTTTAAATAACAATACTTGTTAGAAACATCAAACTTGCCAGACTATAATTTCTAAAACATTAGTAATAACAAAAAATAATTAAGTTGGCATATAACTTAGTGCCTAGCGTGTCTTAAGGTACGTTACACACTAAGCTTCATTCAATGCTTTGTCTATTCTTGCGTGAAAATGTAACACGCACACGTATATACACACATAAAAACATTTTAAAAGCGATTTATGTCCTTACTGTACATCCAATTAAAGAGTTTAGTATCAAATATTCATCAGAAATCGAAAGTTATCAGAACATTTTGGGTTACAGATCAAGCTTAAAATCTCTAAAGCAAATGCAAATAGACTTGGCTTCAAATAAAAGAAAACTTGTTAACGTGTGATACGAGGTTTTTCATACTAATTGAAAATTAACTTTGGTAAATGAAAAATATACATACTTAAAATGTGAAAAATGAGCATTCTTAAAGTTCTGTTATGAACAATCATTTTATCCAGATTTGTCATAAGGTTGAAATTTGTACGTAAGTAGGTGAAAATATGAGAGGGGATAGTTCCTTAAAGTTTTAAGGTATCCTAAAATGTTCTCCAAGTCCTATGGTTAAAATGCACAAATTTGAGGACAGGAAAACCTGGAAAGCATCTGACAGGTAGCACGGTCCTGGCGTGATTTAAACAGCAGACCTCTCTATCACGAGTGCATGTCTTAACGACCTCGACTGACCGTGTGTCTCTACGTGTGTTGCAAAAATCGATCTGATTGTCATTAATATTTTATTCCAACCCTCAAAACCCTCCTATTCTTAATACAGATAATGCCTTACTTCACCATTCTTGGGCAGCCACGTAGATCTTATTTTAAATTCTCTTTCTTTTTCTAGATAGAGTGAGAATCTCTTAGAAGTTGTCGGTTTTTTGTTAACAGTGTCTGTTATTATGTAAGTGAATTACCTCTCGTAATATCAGTCAGGATTTCCTGGCACTGAACGTCGTAGTCCCATAAAAGAAAGGATTTATCGACGGCCTAAATCCCTCTGAGGTGGAAGGAATGGGACAAGATAACGTCCAGGCAGAGAGAATCATGGTTACACTTCCCGACCAACCGCAGCAGGCTTTTCTGGGGAATTCAATCATGGCGCTTTCCCTAACACAATGGCCTCTGTTGTTACATTGTTTCCAGCTAGCTCTGACCAATATAACTTGTCGGAGCATACTGGTTCCAGTTGTGAGACCGTTGTAAGACATGATATAGGATTCTTTCTTCTACTGAATAAAACTTGCCGGAGCACCCAGGTTCGAGTTCTGAGACCGTTGTAAGACATGATATAGGATTCTTTCTTCTACTGAATAAAACTTACTGGAGCACCCAGGTTCGAGTTCTGAGACCGTTGTAAGACATGATATAGGATTCTTTCTTCTGCTGAATAAAACTTGCCGGAGCACCCAGGTTCGAGTTCTGAGACCGTTGTAAGACATGATATAGGATTCTTTCTTCTACTGAATAAAACTTACTGGAGCACCCAGGTTCGAGTTCTGAGACCGTTGTAAGACATGATATAGGATTCTTTCTTCTACTGAATAAAACTTACTGGAGCACCCAGGTTCGAGTTCTGAGACCGTTGTAAGACATGATATAGGATTCTTTCTTCTACTGAATAAAACTTGCCGGAGCACCCAGGTTCGAGTTCTGAGACCGTTGTAAGACATGATATAGGATTCTTTCTTCTACTGAATAAAACTTACTGGAGCACCCAGGTTCGAGTTCTGAGACCGTTGTAAGACATGATATAGGATTCTTTCTTCTACTGAATAAAACTTACTGGAGCACCCAGGTTCGAGTTCTGAGACCGTTGTAAGACATGATATAGGATTGCTTCTTTTACGCAATAAAACTTACTGGGGCACGCAGGTTCGAGTTATGAGACCGTTGTAAGTCATGATATAGGATTCTTTCTTCTACTGAATAAAACTTACTGGAGCACCCAGGTTCGAGTTCTGAGACCGTTGTAAGACATGATATAGGATTCTTTCTTCTACTGAATAAACCTTACCGGAGCACCCAGGTTCGAGTTCTGAGACCGTTGTAAGACATGATATAGGATTCTTTCTTCTACTGAATAAAACTTACTGGAGCACCCAGGTTCGAGTTCTGAGACCGTTGTAAGACATGATATAGGATTCTTTCTTCTACTGAATAAAACTTACTGGAGCACCCAGGTTCGAGTTCTGAGACCGTTGTAAGACATGATATAGGATTCTTTCTTCTACTGAATAAAACTTACTGGAGCACCCAGGTTCGAGTTCTGAGACCGTTGTAAGACATGATATAGGATTCTTTCTTCTACTGAATAAAACTTACTGGAGCACCCAGGTTCGAGTTCTGAGACCGTTGTAAGACATGATATAGGATTCTTTCTTCTACTGAATAAAACTTACTGGAGCACCCAGGTTCGAGTTCTGAGACCGTTGTAAGACATGATATAGGATTGCTTCTTTTACGCAATAAAACTTACTAGAGCACGCAGGTTCGAGTTCTGAGACCGTTGTAAGACATGATATAGGATTCTTTCTTCTACTGAATAAAACTTACTGGAGCACCCAGGTTCGAGTTCTGAGACCGTTGTAAGACATGATATAGGATTCTTTCTTCTACTGAATAAAACTTACTGGAGCACCCAGGTTCGAGTTCTGAGACCGTTGTAAGACATGATATAGGATTCTTTCTTCTACTGAATAAAACTTACTGGAGCACCCAGGTTCGAGTTCTGAGACCGTTGTAAGACATGATATAGGATTGCTTCTTTTACGCAATAAAACTTACTAGAGCACGCAGGTTCGAGTTCTGAGACCGTTGTAAGACATGATATAGGATTCTTTCTTCTACTGAATAAAACTTACTGGAGCACCCAGGTTCGAGTGCTGAGACCGTTGTAAGACATGATATAGGATTGCTTCTTTTACGCAATAAAACTTACTAGAGCACGCAGGTTCGAGTTCTGAGACCGTTGTAAGACATGATATAGGATTGCTTCTTTTACGCAATAAAACTTACTGGGGCACGCAGGTTCGAGTTCTGAGACCGTTGTAATACATGATATAGGATTGCTTCTTTTACGCAATAAAACTTACTGGGGCACGCAGGTTCGAGTTCTGAGACCGTTGTAAGACATGATACAGGATTCTTTCTTCTACGCAACAAAACTTGTCGGAGCACACTGGTTCGAGTTCTGAGACCGTTGTAAGACATGATATAGGATTGCTTCTTTTACGCAATAAAACTTGCCGGATCACGCAGGTTCGAGTTCTGAGACCGTTGTAAGACATGATATAGGATTCTTTCTTCTACTGAATAAAACTTACTGGAGCACCCAGGTTCGAGTTCTGAGACCGTTGTAAGACATGATATAGGATTCTTTCTTCTACTGAATAAAACTTACTGGAGCACCCAGGTTCGAGTTCTGAGACCGTTGTAAGACATGATATAGGATTGCTTCTTTTACGCAATAAAACTTACTAGAGCACGCAGGTTCGAGTTCTGAGACCGTTGTAAGACATGATATAGGATTCTTTCTTCTACTGAATAAAACTTACTGGAGCACCCAGGTTCGAGTTCTGAGACCGTTGTAAGACATGATATAGGATTCTTTCTTCTACTGAATAAAACTTACTGGAGCACCCAGGTTCGAGTTCTGAGACCGTTGTAAGACATGATATAGGATTCTTTCTTCTACTGAATAAAACTTACCGGAGCACCCAGGTTCGAGTTCTGAGACCGTTGTAAGACATGATATAGGATTCTTTCTTCTACTGAATAAAACTTACTGGAGCACCCAGGTTCGAGTTCTGAGACCGTTGTAAGACATGATATAGGATTCTTTCTTCTACTGAATAAAACTTACTGGAGCACCCAGATTCGAGTTCTGAGACCGTTGTAAGACATGATATAGGATTCTTTCTTCTACTGAATAAAACTTACTGGAGCACCCAGGTTCGAGTTCTGAGACCGTTGTAAGACATGTTATAGGATTCTTTCTTCTACTGAATAAAACTTACTGGAGCACCCAGGTTCGAGTTCTGAGACCGTTGTAAGACATGATATAGGATTCTTTCTTCTACTGAATAAAACTTACTGGAGCACCCAGGTTCGAGTTCTGCGACCGTTGTAAGACATGATATAGGATTGCTTCTTTTACGCAATAAAACTTACTAGAGCACGCAGGTTCGAGTTCTGAGACCGTTGTAAGACATGATATAGGATTCTTTCTTCTACTGAATAAAACTTACTGGAGCACCCAGGTTCGAGTTCTGAGACCGTTGTAAGACATGATATAGGATTGCTTCTTTTACGCAATAAAACTTACTAGAGCACGCAGGTTCGAGTTCTGAGACCGTTGTAAGACATGATATAGGATTGCTTCTTTTACGCAATAAAACTTACTGGGGCACGCAGGTTCGAGTTCTGAGACCGTTGTAAGACATGATATAGGATTGCTTCTTTTACGCAATAAAACTTACTGGGGCACGCAGGTTCGAGTTCTGAGACCGTTGTAAGACATGATACAGGATTCTATCTTCTACGCAACAAAACTTGTCGGAGCACACTGGTTCGAGTTCTGAGACCGTTGTAAGACATGATATAGGATTCTTTCTTCTACTGAATAAAACTTACTGGAGCACCCAGGTTCGAGTTCTGAGACCGTTGTAAGACATGATATAGGATTGCTTCTTTTACGCAATAAAACTTACTGGGGCACGCAGGTTCGAGTTCTGAGACCGTTGTAAGACATGATATAGGATTGCTTCTTTTACGCAATAAAACTTACTGCGGCACGCAGGTTCGAGTTCTGAGACCGTTGTAAGACATGATATAGGATTCTTTCTTCTACTGAATAAAACTTACTGGAGCACCCAGGTTCGAGTTCTGAGACCGTTGTAAGACATGATATAGGATTGCTTCTTTTACGCAATAAAACTTACTAGAGCACGCAGGTTCGAGTTCTGAGACCGTTGTAAGACATGATATAGGATTGCTTCTTTTACGCAATAAAACTTACTGGGGCACGCAGGTTCGAGTTCTGAGACCGTTGTAAGACATGATATAGGATTCTTTCTTCTACGCAACAAAACTTTTCGGAGCACACTGGTTCGAGTTCTGAGACCGTTGTAAGACATGATATAGGATTGCTTCTTTTACGCAATAAAACTTGCCGGAGCACGCAGGTTCGAGTTCTGAGACCGTTGTAAGACATGATATAGGATTCTTTCTTCTACTGAATAAAACTTACTGGAGCACCCAGGTTCGAGTTCTGAGACCGTTGTAAGACATGATATAGGATTCTTTCTTCTACTGAATAAAACTTACTGGAGCACCCAGGTTCGAGTTCTGAGACCGTTGTAAGACATGATATAGGATTCTTTCTTCTACTGAATAAAACTTACTGGAGCACCCAGGTTCGAGTTCTGAGAGCGTTGTAAGACATGATATAGGATTGCTTCTTTTACGCAATAAAACTTACTGGGGCACGCAGGTTCGAGTTCTGAGACCGTTGTAAGTCATGATATAGGATTCTTTCTTCTACTGAATAAAACTTACTGGAGCACCCAGGTTCGAGTTCTGAGACCGTTGTAAGACATGATATAGGATTCTTTCTTCTACTGAATAAACCTTACCGGAGCACCCAGGTTCGAGTTCTGAGACCGTTGTAAGACATGATATAGGATTCTTTCTTCTACTGAATAAAACTTGCCGGAGCACCCAGGTTCGAGTTCTGAGACCGTTGTAAGACATGATATAGGATTGCTTCTTTTACGCAATAAAACTTACTGGGGCACGCAGGTTCGAGTTCTGAGACCGTTGTAAGACATGATATAGGATTGCTTCTTTTACGCAATAAAACTTACTGGGGCACCCAGGTTCGAGTTCTGAGACCGTTGTAAGACATGATATAGGATTCTTTCTTCTACTGAATAAAACTTACTAGAGCACGCAGGTTCGAGTTCTGAGACCGTTGTAAGACATGATATAGGATTCTTTCTTCTACTGAATAAAACTTACTGGAGCACCCAGGTTCGAGTGCTGAGACCGTTGTAAGACATGATATAGGATTGCTTCTTTTACGCAATAAAACTTACTAGAGCACGCAGGTTCGAGTTCTGAGACCGTTGTAAGACATGATATAGGATTGCTTCTTTTACGCAATAAAACTTACTGGGGCACGCAGGTTCGAGTTCTGAGACCGTTGTAAGACATGATATAGGATTGCTTCTTTTACGCAATAAAACTTACTGGGGCACGCAGGTTCGAGTTCTGAGACCGTTGTAAGACATGATACAGGATTCTTTCTTCTACGCAACAAAACTTGTCGGAGCACACTGGTTCGAGTTCTGAGACCGTTGTAAGACATGATATAGGATTGCTTCTTTTACGCAATAAAACTTGCCGGAGCACGCAGGTTCGAGTTCTGAGACCGTTGTAAGACATGATATAGGATTCTTTCTTCTACTGAATAAAACTTACTGGAGCACCCAGGTTCGAGTTCTGAGACCGTTGTAAGACATGATATAGGATTCTTTCTTCTACTGAATAAAACTTACTGGAGCACCCAGGTTCGAGTTCTGAGACCGTTGTAAGACATGATATAGGATTGCTTCTTTTACGCAATAAAACTTACTAGAGCACGCAGGTTCGAGTTCTGAGACCGTTGTAAGACATGATATAGGATTCTTTCTTCTACTGAATAAAACTTACTGGAGCACCCAGGTTCGAGTTCTGAGACCGTTGTAAGACATGATATAGGATTCTTTCTTCTACTGAATAAAACTTACTGGAGCACCCAGGTTCGAGTTCTGAGACCGTTGTAAGACATGATATAGGATTCTTTCTTCTACTGAATAAAACTTACCGGAGCACCCAGGTTCGAGTTCTGAGACCGTTGTAAGACATGATATAGGATTCTTTCTTCTACTGAATAAAACTTACTGGAGCACCCAGGTTCGAGTTCTGAGACCGTTGTAAGACATGATATAGGATTCTTTCTTCTACTGAATAAAACTTACTGGAGCACCCAGATTCGAGTTCTGAGACCGTTGTAAGACATGATATAGGATTCTTTCTTCTACTGAATAAAACTTACTGGAGCACCCAGGTTCGAGTTCTGAGACCGTTGTAAGACATGTTATAGGATTCTTTCTTCTACTGAATAAAACTTACTGGAGCACCCAGGTTCGAGTTCTGAGACCGTTGTAAGACATGATATAGGATTCTTTCTTCTACTGAATAAAACTTACTGGAGCACCCAGGTTCGAGTTCTGAGACCGTTGTAAGACATGATATAGGATTGCTTCTTTTACGCAATAAAACTTACTAGAGCACGCAGGTTCGAGTTCTGAGACCGTTGTAAGACATGATATAGGATTCTTTCTTCTACTGAATAAAACTTACTGGAGCACCCAGGTTCGAGTTCTGAGACCGTTGTAAGACATGATATAGGATTGCTTCTTTTACGCAATAAAACTTACTAGAGCACGCAGGTTCGAGTTCTGAGACCGTTGTAAGACATGATATAGGATTGCTTCTTTTACGCAATAAAACTTACTGGGGCACGCAGGTTCGAGTTCTGAGACCGTTGTAAGACATGATATAGGATTGCTTCTTTTACGCAATAAAACTTACTGGGGCACGCAGGTTCGAGTTCTGAGACCGTTGTAAGACATGATACAGGATTCTATCTTCTACGCAACAAAACTTGTCGGAGCACACTGGTTCGAGTTCTGAGACCGTTGTAAGACATGATATAGGATTGCTTCTTTTACGCAATAAAACTTGCCGGAGCACGCAGGTTCGAGTTCTGAGACCGTTGTAAGACATGATATAGGATTCTTTCTTCTACTGAATAAAACTTACTGGAGCACCCAGGTTCGAGTTCTGAGACCGTTGTAAGACATGATATAGGATTCTTTCTTCTACTGAATAAAACTTACTGGAGCACCCAGGTTCGAGTTCTGAGACCGTTGTAAGACATGATATAGGATTGCTTCTTTTACGCAATAAAACTTACTAGAGCACGCAGGTTCGAGTTCTGAGACCGTTGTGAGACATGATATAGGATTCTTTCTTCTACTGAATAAAACTTACTGGAGCACCCAGGTTCGAGTTCTGAGACCGTTGTAAGACATGATATAGGATTCTTTCTTCTACTGAATAAAACTTACTGGAGCACCCAGGTTCGAGTTCTGAGACCGTTGTAAGACATGATATAGGATTCTTTCTTCTACTGAATAAAACTTACCGGAGCACCCAGGTTCGAGTTCTGAGACCGTTGTAAGACATGATATAGGATTGCTTCTTTTACGCAATAAAACTTACTAGAGCACGCAGGTTCAAGTTCTGAGACCGTTGTAAGACATGATATAGGATTCTTTCTTCTACTGAATAAAACTTACTGGAGCACCCAGGTTCGAGTTCTGAGACCGTTGTAAGACATGATACAGGATTCTTTCTTCTACGCAACAAAACTTGTCGGAGCACACTGGTTCGAGTTCTGAGACCGTTGTAAGACATGATATAGGATTCTTTCTTCTACTGAATAAAACTTACTGGAGCACCCAGGTTCGAGTTCTGAGACCGTTGTAAGACATGATATAGGATTGCTTCTTTTACGCAATAAAACTTACTGGGGCACGCAGGTTCGAGTTCTGAGACCGTTGTAAGACATGATATAGGATTGCTTCTTTTACGCAATAAAACTTACTGCGGCACGCAGGTTCGAGTTCTGAGACCGTTGTAAGACATGATATAGGATTCTTTCTTCTACTGAATAAAACTTACTGGAGCACCCAGGTTCGAGTTCTGAGACCGTTGTAAGACATGATATAGGATTGCTTCTTTTACGCAATAAAACTTACTAGAGCACGCAGGTTCGAGTTCTGAGACCGTTGTAAGACATGATATAGGATTGCTTCTTTTACGCAATAAAACTTACTGGGGCACGCAGGTTCGAGTTCTGAGACCGTTGTAAGACATGATATAGGATTCTTTCTTCTACGCAACAAAACTTTTCGGAGCACACTGGTTCGAGTTCTGAGACCGTTGTAAGACATGATATAGGATTGCTTCTTTTACGCAATAAAACTTGCCGGAGCACGCAGGTTCGAGTTCTGAGACCGTTGTAAGACATGATATAGGATTCTTTCTTCTACTGAATAAAACTTACTGGAGCACCCAGGTTCGAGTTCTGAGACCGTTGTAAGACATGATATAGGATTCTTTCTTCTACTGAATAAAACTTACTGGAGCACCCAGGTTCGAGTTCTGAGACCGTTGTAAGACATGATATAGGATTCTTTCTTCTACTGAATAAAACTTACTGGAGCACCCAGGTTCGAGTTCTGAGACCGTTGTAAGACATGATATAGGATTGCTTCTTTTACGCAATAAAACTTGCCGGAGCACCCAGGTTCGAGTTCTGAGACCGTTGTAAGACATGATATAGGATTGCTTCTTTTACGCAATAAAACTTGCCGGAGCACCCAGGTTCGAGTTCTGAGACCGTTGTAAGACATGATATAGGATTGCTTCTTTTACGCAATAAAACTTACTGGAGCACCCAGGTTCGAGTTCTGAGACCGTTGTAAGACATGATATAGGATTCTTTCTTCTACTGAATAAAACTTGCCGGAGCACCCAGGTTCGAGTTCTGAGACCGTTGTAAGACATGATATAGAATTGCTTCTTTTACGCAATAAAACTTACTAGAGCACGCAGATTCGAGTTCTGAGACCGTTGTAAGACATGATATAGGATTGCTTCTTTTACGCAATAAAACTTACTGGGGCACGCAGGTTCGAGTTCTGAGACCGTTGTAAGACATGATATAGGATTGCTTCTTTTACGCAATAAAACTTACTGGGGCACGCAGGTTCGAGTTCTGAGACCGTTGTAAGACATGATATAGGATTCTTTCTTCTACTGAATAAAACTTACTAGAGCACGCAGGTTCGAGTTCTGAGACCGTTGTAAGACATGATATAGGATTGCTTCTTTTACGCAATAAAACTTACTGGGGCACGCAGGTTCGAGTTCTGAGACCGTTGTAAGACATGATATAGGATTGCTTCTTTTACGCAATAAAACTTACTGGGGCACGCAGGTTCGAGTTCTGAGACCGTTGTAAGACATGATACAGGATTCTTTCTTCTACGCAACAAAACTTGTCGGAGCACACTGGTTCGAGTTCTGAGACCGTTGTAAGACATGATATAGGATTGCTTCTTTTACGCAATAAAACTTGCCGGAGCACGCAGGTTCGAGTTCTGAGACCGTTGTAAGACATGATATAGGATTCTTTCTTCTACTGAATAAAACTTACTGGAGCACCCAGGTTCGAGTTCTGAGACCGTTGTAAGACATGATATAGGATTCTTTCTTCTACTGAATAAAACTTACTGGAGCACCCAGGTTCGAGTTCTGAGACCGTTGTAAGACATGATATAGGATTGCTTCTTTTACGCAATAAAACTTACTAGAGCACGCAGGTTCGAGTTCTGAGACCGTTGTAAGACATGATATAGGATTGCTTCTTTTACGCAATAAAACTTACTGGGGCACGCAGGTTCGAGTTCTGAGACCGTTGTAAGACATGATATAGGATTGCTTCTTTTACGCAATAAAACTTACTGGGGCACGCAGGTTCGAGTTCTGAGACCGTTGTAAGACATGATACAGGATTCTATCTTCTACGCAACAAAACTTGTCGGAGCACACTGGTTCGAGTTCTGAGACCGTTGTAAGACATGATATAGGATTGCTTCTTTTACGCAATAAAACTTGCCGGAGCACGCAGGTTCGAGTTCTGAGACCGTTGTAAGACATGATATAGGATTCTTTCTTCTACTGAATAAAACTTACTGGAGCACCCAGGTTCGAGTTCTGAGACCGTTGTAAGACATGATATAGGATTCTTTCTTCTACTGAATAAAACTTACTGGAGCACCCAGGTTCGAGTTCTGAGACCGTTGTAAGACATGATATAGGATTGCTTCTTTTACGCAATAAAACTTACTAGAGCACGCAGGTTCGAGTTCTGAGACCGTTGTAAGACATGATATAGGATTGCTTCTTTTACGCAATAAAACTTACTGGGGCACGCAGGTTCGAGTTCTGAGACCGTTGTAAGACATGATATAGGATTGCTTCTTTTACGCAATAAAACTTACTGGGGCACGCAGGTTCGAGTTCTGAGACCGTTGTAAGACATGATACAGGATTCTTTCTTCTACGCAACAAAACTTGTCGGAGCACACTGGTTCGAGTTCTGAGACCGTTGTAAGACATGATATAGGATTGCTTCTTTTACGCAATAAAACTTGCCGGAGCACGCAGGTTCGAGTTCTGAGACCGTTGTAAGACATGATATAGGATTCTTTCTTCTACTGAATAAAACTTACTGGAGCACCCAGGTTCGAGTTCTGAGACCGTTGTAAGACATGATATAGGATTCTTTCTTCTACTGAATAAAACTTACTGGAGCACCCAGGTTCGAGTTCTGAGACCGTTGTAAGACATGATATAGGATTGCTTCTTTTACGCAATAAAACTTACTAGAGCACGCAGGTTCGAGTTCTGAGACCGTTGTAAGACATGATATAGGATTCTTTCTTCTACTGAATAAAACTTACTGGAGCACCCAGGTTCGAGTTCTGAGACCGTTGTAAGACATGATATAGGATTCTTTCTTCTACTGAATAAAACTTACTGGAGCACCCAGGTTCGAGTTCTGAGACCGTTGTAAGACATGATATAGGATTGCTTCTTTTACGCAATAAAACTTACTAGAGCACGCAGGTTCGAGTTCTGAGACCGTTGTAAGACATGATATAGGATTCTTTCTTCTACTGAATAAAACTTACTGGAGCACCCAGGTTCGAGTTCTGAGACCGTTGTAAGACATGATATAGGATTGCTTCTTTTACGCAATAAAACTTACTAGAGCACGCAGGTTCGAGTTCTGAGACCGTTGTAAGACATGATATAGGATTCTTTCTTCTACTGAATAAAACTTACTGGAGCACCCAGGTTCGAGTTCTGAGACCGTTGTAAGACATGATATAGGATTGCTTCTTTTACGCAATAAAACTTACTAGAGCACGCAGGTTCGAGTTCTGAGACCGTTGTAAGACATGATATAGGATTGCTTCTTTTACGCAATAAAACTTACTGGGGCACGCAGGTTCGAGTTCTGAGACCGTTGTAAGACATGATATAGGATTGCTTCTTTTACGCAATAAAACTTACTGGGGCACGCAGGTTCGAGTTCTGAGACCGTTGTAAGACATGATATAGGATTCTTTCTTCTACTGAATAAAACTTACTGGAGCACGCAGGTTCGAGTTCTGAGACCGTTGTAAGACATGATATAGGATTCTTTCTTCTACTGAACAAAACTTACTGGGGCACGCAGGTTCGAGTTCTGAGACCGTTGTAAGACATGATATAGGATTCTTTCTTCTACGCAATAAAACTTGCCGGAGCACGCAGGTTCGAGTTCTGAGACCGTTGTAAGACATGATATAGGATTCTTTCTTCTACTGAATAAAACTTACTGGAGCACCCAGGTTCGAGTTCTGAGACCGTTGTAAGACATGATATAGGATTGCTTCTTTTACGCAATAAAACTTACTGGGGCACGCAGGTTCGAGTTCTGAGACCGTTGTAAGTCATGATATAGGATTCTTTCTTCTACGCAACAAAACTTGTCGGAGCACACTGGTTCGAGTTCTGAGACCGTTGTAAGACATGATATAGGATTGCTTCTTTTACGCAATAAAACTTGCCGGAGCACGCAGGTTCGAGTTCTGAGACCGTTGTCAGACATGATATAGGATTCTTTCTTCTACTGAACAAAACTTGTCGGAGCACGTAGGTTCGAGTTCTGAGACCGTTGTAAGACATGATATAGGATTGCTTCTTTTACGCAATAAAACTTGCCGGAGCACGCAGGTTCGAGTTCTGAGACCGTTGTAAGACATGATATAGGATTGCTTCTTTTACGCAATAAAACTTGCCGGAGCACGCAGGTTCGAGTTCTGAGACCGTTGTAAGACATGATATAGGATTCTTTCTTCTACTGAATAAAACTTACTGGAGCACCCAGGTTCGAGTTCTGAGACCGTTGTAAGACATGATATAGGATTCTTTCTTCTACTGAATAAAACTTACTGGAGCACCCAGGTTCGAGTTCTGAGACCGTTGTAAGACATGATATAGGATTCTTTCTTCTAGTGAATAAAACTTACTGGAGCACGCAGGTTCGAGTTCTGAGACCGTTGTAAGACATGATATAGGATTCTTTCTTCTACTGAATAAAACTTACTGGAGCACCCAGGTTCGAGTTCTGAGACCGTTGTAAGACATGATATAGGATTGCTTCTTTTACGCAATAAAACTTACTGGAGCACGCAGGTTCGAGTTCTGAGACCGTTGTAAGACATGATATAGGATTCTTTCTTCTACTGAATAAAACTTACTGGAGCACCCAGGTTCGAGTTCTGAGACCGTTGTAAGACATGATATAGGATTCTTTCTTCTACTGAATAAAACTTACTGGAGCACCCAGGTTCGAGTTCTGAGACCGTTGTAAGACATGATACAGGATTCTTTCTTCTACGCAACAAAACTTGTCGGAGCACACTGGTTCGAGTTCTGAGACCGTTGTAAGACATGATATAGGATTCTTTCTTCTACTGAATAAAACTTACTGGAGCACCCAGGTTCGAGTTCTGAGACCGTTGTAAGACATGATATAGGATTGCTTCTTTTACGCAATAAAACTTACTAGAGCACGCAGGTTCGAGTTCTGAGACCGTTGTAAGACATGATATAGGATTGCTTCTTTTACGCAATAAAACTTACTGGGGCACGCAGGTTCGAGTTCTGAGACCGTTGTAAGACATGATATAGGATTGCTTCTTTTACGCAATAAAACTTACTGCGGCACGCAGGTTCGAGTTCTGAGACCGTTGTAAGACATGATATAGGATTCTTTCTTCTACTGAATAAAACTTACTGGAGCACCCAGGTTCGAGTTCTGAGACCGTTGTAAGACATGATATAGGATTGCTTCTTTTACGCAATAAAACTTACTAGAGCACGTAGGTTCGAGTTCTGAGACCGTTGTAAGACATGATATAGGATTCTTTCTTCTACTGAATAAAACTTACTGGAGCACCCAGGTTCGAGTTCTGAGACCGTTGTAAGACATGATATAGGATTGCTTCTTTTACGCAATAAAACTTACTAGAGCACGCAGGTTCGAGTTCTGAGACCGTTGTAAGACATGATACAGGATTCTTTCTTCTACGCAACAAAACTTGTCGGAGCACACTGGTTCGAGTTCTGAGACCGTTGTAAGACATGATATAGGATTGCTTCTTTTACGCAATAAAACTTGCCGGAGCACGCAGGTTCGAGTTCTGAGACCGTTGTAAGACATGATATAGGATTCTTTCTTCTACTGAATAAAACTTACTGGAGCACCCAGGTTCGAGTTCTGAGACCGTTGTAAGACATGATATAGGATTCTTTCTTCTACTGAATAAAACTTACTGGAGCACCCAGGTTCGAGTTCTGAGACCGTTGTAAGACATGATATAGGATTGCTTCTTTTACGCAATAAAACTTACTAGAGCACGCAGGTTCGAGTTCTGAGACCGTTGTAAGACATGATATAGGATTCTTTCTTCTACTGAATAAAACTTACTGGAGCACCCAGGTTCGAGTTCTGAGACCGTTGTAAGACATGATATATGATTCTTTCTTCTACTGAATAAAACTTACTGGAGCACCCAGGTTCGAGTTCTGAGGCCGTTGTAAGACATGATATAGGATTCTTTCTTCTACTGAATAAAACTTACTGGAGCACCCAGGTTCGAGTTCTGAGACCGTTGTAAGACATGATATAGGATTGCTTCTTTTACGCAATAAAACTTGCCGGAGCACCCAGGTTCGAGTTCTGAGACCGTTGTAAGACATGATATAGGATTGCTTCTTTTACGCAATAAAACTTGCCGGAGCACCCAGGTTCGAGTTCTGAGACCGTTGTAAGACATGATATAGGATTGCTTCTTTTACGCAATAAAACTTACTGGAGCACCCAGGTTCGAGTTCTGAGACCGTTGTAAGACATGATATAGGATTCTTTCTTCTACTGAATAAAACTTGCCGGAGCACCCAGGTTCGAGTTCTGAGACCGTTGTAAGACATGATATAGAATTGCTTCTTTTACGCAATAAAACTTGCCGGAGCACCCAGGTTCGAGTTCTGAGACCGTTGTAAGACATGATATAGGATTGCTTCTTTTACGCAATAAAACTTGCCGGAGCACCCAGGTTCGAGTTCTGAGACCGTTGTAAGACATGATATAGGATTGCTTCTTTTACGCAATAAAACTTACCGGAGCACCCAGGTTCGAGTTCTCAGACCGTTGTAAGACATGATATAGGATTGCTTCTTTTACGCAATAAAACTTACTGGAGCACCCAGGTTCGAGTTCTGAGACCGTTGTAAGACATGATATAGGATTGCTTCTTTTACGCAATAAAACTTACCGGAGCACCCAGGTTCGAGTTCTCAGACCGTTGTAAGACATGATATAGGATTGCTTCTTTTACGCAATAAAACTTACTGGAGCACCCAGGTTCGAGTTCTGAGACCGTTGTAAGACATGATATAGGATTGCTTCTTTTACGCAATAAAACTTACTGGAGCACGCAGGTTCGAGTTCTGAGACCGTTGTAAGACATGATATAGGATTCTTTCTTCTACTGAATAAAACTTACTGGAGCACCCAGGTTCGAGTTCTGAGACCGTTGTAAGACATGATACAGGATTCTTTCTTCTACGCAACAAAACTTGTCGGAGCACACTGGTTCGAGTTCTGAGACCGTTGTAAGACATGATATAGGATTGCTTCTTTTACGCAATAAAACTTGCCGGAGCACGCAGGTTCGAGTTCTGAGACCGTTGTAAGACATGATATAGGATTCTTTCTTCTACTGAATAAAACTTACTGGAGCACCCAGGTTCGAGTTCTGAGACCGTTGTAAGACATGATATAGGATTCTTTCTTCTACTGAATAAAACTTACTGGAGCACCTAGGTTCGAGTTCTGAGACCGTTGTAAGACATGATATAGGATTGCTTCTTTTACGCAATAAAACTTACTAGAGCACGCAGGTTCGAGTTCTGAGACCGTTTTAAGACATGATATAGGATTCTTTCTTCTACTGAATAAAACTTACTGGAGCACCCAGGTTCGAGTTCTGAGACCGTTGTAAGACATGATATAGGATTGCTTCTTTTACGCAATAAAACTTGCCGGAGCACGCAGGTTCGAGTTCTGAGACCGTTGTAAGACATGATATAGGATTGCTTCTTTTACGCAATAAAACTTACTGGGGCACGCAGGTTCGAGTTCTGAGACCGTTGTAAGACATGATATAGGATTCTTTCTTCTACGCAACAAAACTTGTTGGAGCACACTGGTTCGAGTTCTGAGACCGTTGTAAGACATGATATAAGATTGCTTCTTTTACGCAATAAAACTTGCCGGAGCACGCAGGTTCGAGTTCTGAGACCGTTGTAAGACATGATATAGGATTCTTTCTTCTACTGAATAAAACTTACTGGAGCACCCAGGTTCGAGTTCTGAGACCGTTGTAAGACATGATATAGGATTCTTTCTTCTACTGAATAAAACTTACTGGAGCACGCAGGTTCGAGTTCTGAGACCGTTGTAAGACATGATATAGGATTCTTTCTTCTACTGAATAAAACTTACTGGAGCACCCAGGTTCGAGTTCTGAGACCGTTGTAAGACATGATATAGGATTCTTTCTTCTACTGAATAAAACTTACTGGAGCACCCAGGTTCGAGTTCTGAGACCGTTGTAAGACATGATATAGGATTGCTTCTTTTACGCAATAAAACTTACTAGAGCACGTAGGTTCGAGTTCTGAGACCGTTGTAAGACATGATATAGGATTCTTTCTTCTACTGAATAAAACTTACTGGAGCACCCAGGTTCGAGTTCTGAGACCGTTGTAAGACATGATATAGGATTGCTTCTTTTACGCAATAAAACTTACTAGAGCACGCAGGTTCGAGTTCTGAGACCGTTGTAAGACATGATATAGGATTGCTTCTTTTACGCAATAAAACTTACTGGGGCACGCAGGTTCGAGTTCTGAGACCGTTGTAAGACATGATATAGGATTCTTTCTTCTACGCAATAAAACTTACTGGGGCACGCAGGTTCGAGTTCTGAGACCGTTGTAAGACATGATACAGGATTCTTTCTTCTACGCAACAAAACTTGTCGGAGCACACTGGTTCGAGTTCTGAGACCGTTGTAAGACATGATATAGGATTCTTTCTTCTACTGAATAAAACTTACTGGAGCACCCAGGTTCGAGTTCTGAGACCGTTGTAAGACATGATATAGGATTGCTTCTTTTACGCAATAAAACTTACTGGGGCACGCAGGTTCGAGTTCTGAGACCGTTGTAAGACATGATATAGGATTCTTTCTTCTACGCAACAAAACTTGTCGGAGCACACTGGTTCGAGTTCGGAGACCGTTGTAAGACATGATATAGGATTGCTTCTTTTACGCAATAAAACTTGCCGGAGCACGCAGGTTCGAGTTCTGAGACCGTTGTAAGACATGATATAGGATTCTTTCTTCTACTGAATAAAACTTACTGGAGCACCCAGGTTCGAGTTCTGAGACCGTTGTAAGACATGATATAGGATTCTTTCTTCTACTGAATAAAACTTACTGGAGCACCCAGGTTCGAGTTCTGAGACCGTTGTAAGACATGATATAGGATTGCTTCTTTTACGCAATAAAACTTGCCGGAGCACGCAGGTTCGAGTTCTGAGACCGTTGTAAGACATGATATAGGATTCTTTCTTCTACTGAATAAAACTTACTGGAGCACCCAGGTTCGAGTTCTGAGACCGTTGTAAGACATGATATAGGATTCTTTCTTCTACTGAATAAAACTTACTGGAGCACCCAGGTTCGAGTTCTGAGACCGTTGTAAGACATGATATAGGATTGCTTCTTTTACGCAATAAAACTTACTGGGGCACGCAGGTTCGAGTTCTGAGACCGTTGTAAGACATGATATAGGATTCTTTCTTCTACGCAACAAAACTTGTCGGAGCACACTGGTTCGAGTTCTGAGACCGTTGTAAGACATGATATAGGATTGCTTCTTTTACGCAATAAAACTTGCCGGAGCACCCATGTTCGAGTTCTGAGACCGTTGTAAGACATGATATAGGATTGCTTCTTTTACGCAACAAAACTTACTGGAGCACGCAGGTTCGAGTTCTGAGACCGTTGTAAGAAGGATATGAGATTCTTTCTTCTACGCAACAAAACTTACTGGAGCACGCAGGTTCGAGTTCTGGGACCGTTGTAAGACATGATATAGGATTGCTTCTTTTACGCAATAAATCTTACTAGAGCACGCAGGTTCGAGTTCTGAGACCGTTGTAAGACATGATATAGGATTGCTTCTTTTACGCAATAAATCTTACTAGAGCACGCAGGTTCGAGTTCTGAGACCGTTGTAAGACATGATATAGGATTGCTTCTTTTACGCAATAAATCTTACTAGAGCACGCAGGTTCGAGTTCTGAGACCGTTGTAAGACATGATATAGGATTGCTTCTTTTACGCAATAAATCTTACTAGAGCACCCAGGTTCGAGTTCTGAGACCGTTGTAAGACATGCCATAGGATTCTTTCTTCTACGCAACAAAACTCACTATAGCACGCAGGTTCGAGTTCTGAGACCGTTGTAAGACATGATATAGGATTGCTTCTTTTACGCAACAAAACTTACTGGAGCACGCAGGTTCGAGTTCTGAGACCGTTGTAAGAAGGATATGAGATTCTTTCTTCTACGCAACAAAACTTACTGGAG
Organism: Deroplatys truncata; assembly: GCA_030765065.1. Lineage (NCBI taxonomy): Eukaryota > Metazoa > Arthropoda > Insecta > Mantodea > Mantidae > Deroplatys > Deroplatys truncata. Next base: position 63,981,258 of record CM060984.1, on the reverse strand, counting down.
CACGCAGGTTCGAGTTCTGAGACCGTTGTAGGATATGAGATTCTTTCTTTTACGCAATAAAACTTACTGGAGCACCCAGGGTCGAGTTCTGAGACCGTTGTAAGGCACAGCAGAGGGCCATTTCTGTGCACAAAACGACTCCCTGTGACGTTCATCTTAAAAACTTGCTTTAAAACGTAGTGTTCTTTCAAAAGTTACTCCAAACTTTATAGCAACACTAAATAAAAGAGCTTTATTATTTTCTCTATCACTACATAGTAGACACAGAACATATCCACCCAAAAATTTGACACCGGGATTTCACAGGAAATATGTGTTTTGAGGCCCCCTAAATAAAAAAGCGTTTTTAGAATAAGCTCCATGTGTGTTTGCGTATGAAAAGCGTAATTCAAAAACGAGAAGCCGGATGAATACCAAACCTAGTATTTAGGTTCAGCATCTTCCAAAGATGTGACACGAAGATTTTCAAGAAACTTTTCACTCAGAAACTACCCTTAACATGTAATATTTTTTTAAATTTTGTTATTTTAAACTGGCTCTAAGAATTTTGATTAAAATACCATATATGAAGATATTTTATATGACAAATAAAATGTATATATTGAATTTTCTGGGAATAGCCTCTGAAGACATGCTCATCCTGAAGGACCTTTTAGTATAATTGGTAAGCCGTAAGAGATTGGCAGAAGATGTAGGCCTTGTTAAAGGACACAGCTTATGCAAAATAAAACTTTATAGCGTTAACTATTTTATCTATTATTTTCTATTAGTTTGTAGTTCAAAATATTTATACTTTTTTCAAGTGTAAGTCGCTATTCGTTTTTTCTCGTATCAATGCATTAGCCAAAACATAGCCACTTTTCTTGTAGCCATGCACTAGCGACGCGCCTTTTAAAAATCTGACTATTGCTTTAGTCTAGTATATCCTTCTTATGTATACAATGAAATGTGAAAGTGTGTAATGAAAGTTTATCCCCATTAACAAGAAGTAGATAGAATAATAAGCTTTTATAAGAATAGTTTGTAGAAGGGTGAGTAGAGAAAGTCCTGTGAATTTAGAAAATCAGTTTTTATCAGTGAGGTTTAATTGTTCGCTAAACGAGTCGTATTTTATGCAAAGAGTTTGGTGTAGCCCCATATCTAAAAGCTAGGATCGCCTGTCGCCAAGGAAAACCTAATGTTGCTTATAGTCCGGACAAGGGTCCTCCAGGTGAAGCCGAAATTATGAAGTCAATAATTATCATAATAATCTGAGAAGGATAGTGATAGAAAATAAATAATAAAATATTTAATTTCAGTGTATGTATAAAAAGGAGAAGCATTGTGAAAGTTGTTGACTGTTAAAAGCGACAGAAAGACCAGACAGGCACAGTTTAGCTAATTAGGGACCAGCCCCAGGTATAAAGGGTAAGTCCGCTGAAGCCAGTTTCTCTTGGAATTAGTGGGTGCAGTTGCACTGGCCGGGATGTGAAGGTCATTAGGGGTTTCATAACGCTAAGTTTGAGGAGAGTTTTGAGGGGAGAGAGGAGAAGTTAGGAGTTTTTCCTCTTTGTAGCGCGGTGGTGAAATTCATTCTGTCCTGAGCGATTGGTGAGAACGGGACGACATTCTCGTCGAGTTGTGAATACTGGCGGCGAACATGCAAGAGGGTAGAACGTTCAGCTGTAGTTAATAATCTTCGGTCTTGGTAAAGACACAGTAGCATCGTATGCATTTAAAAGTGATCAGCAAACCTTAAGTTTTATTTTAAATGGTGAAAATAAAAGTGTTCCAAGAAAGCGTTCGTGTTTCTCTGTACACATCCACGCATACCCATTTATTAAGATCTCATGCTCGAGCAGGCGTGGCAAAGTATAAAAAAGCAACTAGGAGGAGAAACGCAGCAATCGTGAGGCAAAGGTAGTGCTTCATTGTTGGAGGACGTAGCGTGGCAGTGTCACAGGTTATCATAGTTTTGTCCGCTTGAAGGATACACTCTCCGGGCATAATTCAGTTTGATGCAACGAACTGAAGGAAAGTTGGTTTCCTGAAAAGCAGCAAGGGAAAGCACACAGCGCCTCACAGATGGGGCAGTTTCGTGAATACTGGTGACGGTGTATTCATTTGATAGATGCATGACTATTCAAAGTAAGTAAATGTAAGGCGTCTAATTTTCATAGTTCTTACGTCGGAAAAAGGAATAAAATGCAATACTATTGTGATGCGCTTTGAGGATTGACTGAAGGACCATTTCATACCGCACGTATCTCAACCGACAAACTAAATGAAAAGTCAAAGTTCATCAAGAGCAATGACCAGTACTCTCCAAAAGAGAGCTATCAAGTGTCTGCACTTCCATTTCAAACAAAAGCCTAGGGGGGAGGTGATCAATAGAGGAAGTCTCAACGACTCTTGTCAATGCTGGAAACGGCATCTCTTTCCTTCCCTTTTTTACTGGGAAGCAAAGCATGTTTTACTGAACTTCAGTGAAAAGCATGCGGGTTTCGTAAAGAAAAGAACACCTTTGAGACAACAACTTCAGCATTTGTTGAATGTCCTTGTGTTACCTAAAACTTATCTTGTCGCATAAATCATAACTGAAATGCACTGCACTGCGAAAAACTGTCCTTGTCAGGCTCGTAGAGCGATATATAAATTATCACAAAAAAGCAAAAACCCTTTCATTATAGCTGAGGATGTCAGAAGAAATAACTGTGAACTAGTTAATGATTATGGGTAGCAAATGAGTAACGTATTCTTATATGCGTAATTGAGTTATTTCTTAAACCTCACACGTGTTACACACACATGACTTTCTCTGATAACTCTCAGCTTATTTTTCTATCTACTTCTTGTAATCAAGATAAACATTTATTACATATTTACTCATTTCTTTGCAGTGAAAGAAGAATGCAATAGGCAAAGGCGATGGTCAGATTTTTAAGAGCACATCTCTGTGTGATTCTTTGAAATTCCACTCTCTTTGCATAATTTAGAGAAAAATCTGATGTATTACACTCACATGACTTTCTCTACTCTTGTACAAACTATTTTTACAAACGCTTATTCTCCATCTACTTCATGCTAATCGAGATAAATATAAATAACAGCCCGCCTTAAAGCAATATGGGTATAATATAATGTATAAAGTGTATGTAAGTCATTGTATTATGTTTATATTATTATGTACATGTATAATAATGTTATGTGAATGTATTACGTGGTTTCAACAATGTAGGAACTGTAAGAATAGAACCAAAATGCTTTTCCTAGGAAACAGAATTATAAAGTAGAAGCCGAAAGTTGCTAACAATGAGATAACCTTGAGACAACAATAAATTAGAAAGTTTAATAAAGGCTACTAATAATTCCTGGAACAATAATGTAATATTTAAAACAGTTTATAAATAGCCAATCAAAAACTAGAAAGAGCTTAAGTTAAATGAAAGTATTTTATTGGAGTAGGCTTAGCCAATCAGAGACTTGGAATAGAGGAAATATGCAAATTCAGGCGGCAGACGCTACAAGATAGCGTACCCAATCAGATTTGGGACATGTCAGTGTTAGACATAGAAAATTCATAGCGGTGAGAATAATATAAGGTTTACGCGTTTAAAAGTCAAAAATAACAATAATCTCACAGCTCTACAGTAGGATACATTAGTGAAGTGTTATTAATCGTGTGAAGGATTAATAAACAAAGTACAATACAATTATAATTTCTGTAAGCCTTGTTCTTTAGGCCACCAGTCCTGCTAAGAGACACGTGTTCTAAAAAAAATTACTACTGGCGCAGCCGAGGCATACATATATAATATTTAAATAAACATTAAAATACAATCTTGATTTTTAAACGTGGGGGCGAAGGCCACCGGAAAAGTGAACTTGGGGCGAAGGCCACCGGAAACTTTGTACCGTACATGGGGCTGCAACCGATACAAGTTTGGCTCTCTAACAGTGGGGCTACAAATGCAAGTACCCTCAACATTTATTTAAATGTTTGTTCCCCATGTTGTAAGTAATTAAGTGTTTAGTGCTTGATTTAAAATCATTTGGGATTGCACCACAAGAATATTGTTTAAGTAACCGATATTATTTAGTGAATATGGATCTTCTTGCAGACTGCTGTTTTTATCTGCAAATTTTATACACATAGTATGTTTCCCAAGCAAAAGACTCTTGGAAGTATTTTCTGAATTTTACTGCAAGAGAGCTTGTATGCATTTAAAATTATACTCATTTATCCACTCTTAATTATGAAGCCAGACAGAAAATGAGGATAATTTGTATAAATTACACACTAAAGTAAATTAAGTAATTAAAGAACAAAATGTGAAAGTTTTTATGGACATGGTTGGGCGTCCTGGTCTGTGACCCACAAAAAAATTTAGGAGATGGAGGCAGGCGCTTGCAAGGCTCGTGTATGTTGGAGGCCGCCATGGTTGTTTTAAACTCGCTTGCTCTATCTAGTTTTGCAGTTAATTTTGTTGGGATGTATTATGTATTAGTGTGCTAATACATAGCGTTCGGTCATAAAACTTACATTCTTTTTACTTTCTCTACCACGTACATAGTAGGTAAGGAAATATTGCTCTCCATCCAAAAATGGGATACCAAGGTTTCACAGAAATACACGTTTCGAGACCCCCTGAATCCAAAAAGGGCATTTTCGAAAACTATCCGAGGTGTGTCTATCCGTGTGTCCGGGGTCTGTGTGTCTGTGAACAACATTACTCCAAAAGGAAAGGTTTTCAAGAAAATACTCCACTCCAAACCACCTTCTACATGGAAAAATTATCGAAATTCTTTATTTTCTCAAAAATGGATGTGACAATTTTGATTAAAATATGTGTTAAAATATTTACCTGACAAATAAAATGTGTATCCTGAAGAATTTTCTGTGAAGTTCTCTTCATTCGGAAGGAATTTTGTATAATTTTGTATAACTGGTAAACCTCAAGCGGCAGACAAAAACGTACCTTTCAAAAAATGTATATCCTTTTAAAACACACAATTTATTTCAGATAACGTTTTCGCGGTATCAGCCATTTTATGAGATATCCGTTTAATAATTGTTCACGTTGTTCAATACTTAGCCTTCCAACTTTCAGTTATTTCTCGCAATTCCACTGAAACTGTATGATATTTTAAGGCCGGCGTATAGCGTCCAGTTCTTAAACATTTGACTATCGCTGTTCCCTTTGTATCTATACCGAAACGTATAGTGTAGCTATTTCTACAAAGGTTTATTTGGATTAAAATAGGAACTAAGCTTTAGTAACAATGGTTCGTTTGCTCACTAATAAGATAGAGTGTAGAGAAAACCACGTGAAAGTATGACATCAGTTTTTTACTTTCTCTACTGCGTATAGTAAGTAAAAGTATTCCATTTCACCCAAAAAGTCGACACCGAGATTTCACCAGAAATACATGTTTCGACACCCCGTGAATCTAAAAAAAGCATTTTTAGAAAAAGTCCGCGTGTGTGTGTCTGTGTTTGTCTTGTAAATAGCGTAACTCAAAAAGGAAAAGTCGGATAAGTGCCAAACTTGGTATTTAAGTTCAATATCTTCCAAAGATGCGACACGAAGATTTGTAAGAAAATCCGCCTACCCTAAACTACCCTTTACATGAAAGATTTATAGAAATTTTGATTTTCTAAAAAATAGCTGTTATGATTTTGATTAAAATACCATATATTAAAGATATTTACATGAAAATAAAATGTATGTCTTGAATTTTCTGTAAATAGCCTGGGAAGTTCATTCCATTTGGAATACATTCTGTAATCTTATATGACTGGTAAATATTAAGAGATAGATGAAAACGTACTACATATAAAATACATATGTTATTTCAAATAACGTTTTGTAACATCGAGAATTTCTGAGATATCCGTTATTAATGGTTCGAATTATTCATTACTTGGTCATTCTTTAAGTCATGTCAAGATTCAGTTGTTTCTCGCGATTGCATGGATTCAGTTGTTTCTCGCGATTGCATGGAAACAGTATGGAGTTTTAAGGCCAGGTATAGCGTCCAGTTCTTAAACATTTGACTCTCGCTGTTCTCTTTGTATCTATAACGAAATGTGGAATGCAGCTGTTTCTGCAAGGGTTTATCTAGATTAAAATGAAGTAGATGGATAGAAAAGTAAGTCTTGATTAGTTTGCCTACCCACTAGTCAACGATACAGGGTAAAGAAAGTCATGCGAGTGTGTCACATCGAGTATTTACTTTAAAACCACAATTAACTGTTTGTTTCTTTCCAAACAACTGAGTCAGAAATAACATCTGTAATACTCAACAGCGACAGAGGCGGCTGAGTGTACTGGTGGTGCCAGCATTACTTCCCCGAAATTGTTTCTTGTATGATACAACACTACAACCAATGATGCTTCTCTCATGAATATCAAATTTCGAGCTACCGCGAATTTTATAAATCGATTAGCAAGCGACTCGTGTACCTTCATTTTTTCATATACGTGAACTAAATCCACACACTTTTTTTGCTTTCTCTACTACGTATAGTAAGTAGGGGAAGTATTATATTCCACCCAAAAATTCATTACCGAGATTTCACCAGAAATATATGTTTTGAGACCCCCTAAACCCAAAAAAAGCATTTTTGGAAACATGTCCGTGTGTGTGTCTGTGAACAGCATAACTCAAAAACGAACAGTCGGATAAACGCCAAACTTGGTATTTAGGTTCAGTATCTTCCAGAGATGCGACACGAAGGTTTTCAAGAAAATCCCCCCCAGACTACCCTTTACATGGAACATTTTTCGAAAATTTTAATTTTCTCAAAAATAGCTGTAACGATTTTGATTAAAATATCATATATTTAAGATATTTTTATGACAAATAAAATGTATATCTTGAGTTTTCTGGGAATGTCTCCAAAAGTGTTCTTCATTCTGAACGACATTTGCATAACTGGTAAACCATAAGAGATAGACAAAATTTTACTACACAAAAAATGTAGATCGCGTTAAGATACAAATTTATGTCATATACACTTTTTTTGTTGAGTGAACCATTTTCGAGACATTGCTTGGTATTCCCTTAAATTTTCAATACTTATTTTCTCAAATGAGAATTCGATATTCATTTTTTTGTGTTGGATATGCAAGGAGTATTAATCTGTAGCAAAGGGAATGGTGTTGCACCTAGCAACCCGCTATTAAGAGACATGTATGTGCTTAAAGGCTACTGTATTTCTATATTGCCCTTGCAATTACAAAACAGGGGAACATATTACGCTTTAAGTGATAGTCAAATACTTTTAGAAATGGTCGCTATGTGTAAAATGTAATTTGCTTTGCGTGTCAAATGATCGTTTCTGCAAATGTTTATCTCGATTAATATGAAATAGATGGAGAATAAGAGTTTGTAAAAATAGTTTGTACATGAGTAGAGAAACTCATTGAGTGTAGCACGTCAGATTTATTACTTTCTCTACTACGTATAGTAAGTAGGGGAAGTATTGTATTCCTCCCAAAAATTCGATACCGAGATTTCACCGGAAATACATGTTTTGAGGCCCCCTGAATCCAAAAATGCATTTTTGGAAACATGTCCGTGTGTGTGTGTGTGTGTGTGTCTATCTGTGAACAGCATAACTCAGAAACGAACAGTCGGATAAACACCAAACTTGGTATTTAGGTTCAGTATCTTCCAGAGATGCGACACGAAGGTTATCAAGAAAATCCCCTCACCCCAGATTACCCTTTACATGGAACATTTTTCGAAAATTTTAATTCTCTCAAAAATGGCTTCACGATTTTGATTAAAATATCATATGTTTAAGATATTTTCATGACAAATGAAATGTATATCTCGAATTTTCTGGGAATGTCCCCAAAAGTATTCTTCATTGTGAACGACTTTTGCACATCTGGTAAACCGTAAGAGATAGACAAAATTTTATTATACAAAAAATGTAGATCGCGTTAAAATCCACAATTTATGTCATATACATTTTTTGTTGTTGGGTGAACCATTTTCGAGATATTGCTTGTTATTCCCTTAAATTTTCCAATACTTTTTCTCAAATGGGAATTCGTTATTCATTTTTTTATGTCCTGGACATAGAAAGAGAATGGAATGCGCTCATAGCAACCAGCGCTTAAAATATTTGACTATAGCTTAAAGCCCTCAAATTCCCCTTGCACCTAAAAAAAATTAGCAATAAGGTTAACATCTCGATTAACATTAAGTGTATGGAGAATAAGCGTTTGTAAAAATACTTTGTACAAGAGTAGAGAAAGTCATTGAGTGTAACACATCAGATTTTTTTATTTCACATCGATAGATCTATTTTTGGAATGAATTGTTCTTTCACACAAGCCGTGTGTTGGTAAGGTAGAATCAGATAACGAAAAATCCAAAGCCATATCCGGGATTTGAATCACGGATCTCCCGGTCTCCGTCCGGTTACTCTAACCACTGAGCTACCATGGCAACATGCCGGTCCCCCATTAAATTCTCCAACTGATTCGCATTTTTCTCGGTAAACCTCAAGGAGATCTCAAATTGTATTTGAGATGTCATACCCCAATGGCGACTTACATTCTTTGTAAGTCCCGGGCTTTTAGTTTCAACAACTATTAGGTCAATTAATGGAATTAATTGTTCTTTCACACAAGCCGTGTGTTGGACAGGATTGAATCTCCCGCACAGTGGTTAGAGCAACCGGAACGAGACCGGGAGATCCGTGGTTCAAATTCCGGCTTTGGCATTGAATTTTTCAGTCATCTGATTCTACCTTTCCAAGATCTATTTTAATTTTCTCTATCACATACGTAGTAGGTAGATAAGTTATTCCATTCCACCCAAAATTTCGTTACCAGATATCAATGGAAATACATATTTTGAGGCAACTTGAGTTTAAAGAAACATTTTTAGAAAATGTTTTTGTGTGCGTGAGCAGCATAACTAAAAATCGAAAAGTCGTATAAATACCACACTTGGTATTTAGGTTCAGTACCTTCCAAAGCTGTAATACAAAATTTTTAACAAAATCTCCCCTCCCCAAACTACCTTTAGCGCAACATTTTATGAATACTTTTATTTTCTAAAAAACCGTTCTAACGATTTTCGTTAAAATAGCTTATATTAAAGAGAAAAATAGGTGCATGAGAAATAACATTTACTTCTTGAATTTTCTGGGAATAGCCTGTGAAGTCTAGGTAGGAATTTTGTATAATCTTGCATAACTGGTAAACAGTAAGCCACAGAGGAAGACTTACTACACAAAAATGGTTTTTTTAATAAATTGTGTTTGGAAGAGATATACACAAAAATATAGATCTCTTTAAAACACGTAATTTATTCCAAAAATGTGTTTGTGTCATGAACGATTCCCGAGATATTCGTTAGTAATGCTTCGAATTATTCAATACTTAACCATTCTTTTGTGATTTTTGACTGTTTTTCACGATGTCATGGAAACAGTATGGAATTTTAAGGCCAGCATATAGCGTCCGGTTCTTAAACATTTGACTGTCGCTGTTCCCATTGTATCTATAACGAAATGTGTTAATGCAGCTATTTCCGGAAAGGTTTATCTCGATTAAAATTAAGTAGAATGAAAATAAATTTTCGTAAGAATAATTTGTATAGCCGCTAATAAATGATAGAGGATAGATAAAGTCATGTGAATGTAACACATCAAATTTTGTTTTTGTTTTCCGTAAATGTCCATTTATTCACGTTACTTAAATAAAGAAGACAATACTCCGCACACGTGACCACTATGCACCCAAAAGTTTTTAATGTTCCTATTACACTTCTCTTTCAATCATCGTCTATTGAAACGTTGTTATAGAACAATTATTGGTCTAATTTTAAGTGTGAATAATGGAAAATGAGTGATGAATATGATATACAAAGCACAATTTTCCGCAAATTTTTAGGCTGCGAAGTATTTATTTCTCACAGCTCAGTATAGCATAATTTTATCTTATAGGTGTACGATAATGTTCGTAGTTCTGATTCACATGTGATGGCAATGATAAGCAGTGACAGGTACTAACTGTTACGAATGTAGGTTTATCCTCTTGCCCCTCCAATCCTCACTAGGCAGTAGACCGAAAACTCAGAATGTTATAAATCGTAATGTTTGCTATGAATTTATACGCTATAAATATGTCATTGATATATGTATATATAATATCCATAAATATTAAAACATATGTGGAACTATAAGAAGAATTTTAAAAAATACAAGAAGCGAAACACAACTTAAGGTCATGGCCGTCCCAGTAATACTCTAGGGGAGTGAAATATGGATTTTAAAACAGAAAGATAAGTCATATTTAGGCAAGAGAGATGAGGTTTTTGAGATTCGTCAACGGCAAGATCGGGCAGACTAACTAATGAACAAATAAGAGAAGATTTAAGGATTAGTCCCACAGGAGAAATTCCTGAAAATCTTAAATAGAAATGCAAGGACCATCTTAACAGAATGGATACAAGAAGGAATGTTTTAAGTCATCAACCAAAAGGGAGAAACACCGATAGGAAAACCTATGATGAAATGGGAGTTAAACCGGAAAAGGCCAACGTGCTAAACCTTGAAAGGAAGAAGAAGAAGAAGCTATGAATCCCTGCCTGGGCAGAAGATCCGTGCCACTTGCAGTCTGTGGTTCTCGTTGTCAGGCAAGACCAATTCATTGCCCCTTGAAGAAAAATAAAGATGGCTGCATTCTTGATGTTTCGTGGAGTATTTAAATAATTTAAATCTATACTATTTTTACTTTCTCTACTACGTATAGTAAGTAGGGGAAGTATTGCATTCCACCCAAAAATTCGATACCGAGATTTCACCGGAAATACATGTTTTGAGACCTCCTGAATCCAAAAAAAGAATTTTTGGAAACATGTCCGTGTGTGTGTCTGTGTGTCTGTGTGTGTGTGTGTGTCTGTGTGTGTGTCTGTGTGTGTGTGAACAGCATAACTCAAAAACGAACAGTCGGATAAGCACCAAACTTGGTATTTAGGTTCAGTATCTTCCAGAGATGCGACACGAAGGTTTTCAAGAAAATCCCCCCACCCCAAACTACCCTTTACATGGAAGATTTTTCGAAAATTTTAATTTTCTCAAAAATGGCTCTAACGATTTTGATGAAAATATCATATGTTTAAGATAATGTCATGGGAAATGAAATGTATATCTCGAATTTTCTGGGAATGTCTCCAAAAGTATTCTTTATTGTGAACAACTTTTGCATAACTGGTAAACCATAAGAGATACACAAAATGTTACTACACAAAAAGTGTAGATCGCGTTAAAATACACAACTTATGTCATATACATTTCTTTTGTTGAGTGAACCGTTTTGGAGATATTGCTTGTTATTTCCTTAAATTTTCCAATACTTATACTTTTTCTCAAATTCGTTATTCATTTTTTTTATGTCCTGGACATGCAAAGAGAATGGAATGCACCACATAGCAACCAGCGTTAAAATATTTGACTATCGCTTAAAAGCTACCATATTCCCCTTGCATCTACAAGAAAATTACCAATAAGATTGACATATCGATATCTCGATTAACATGAAGCATATGGAGAATAGGCGTTTTTTAAAAATAGTGTGTACAAGAGTAGAGAAAGTCATGTGAGTGTAACACATCAGATTTTTTAATTTTATTAAGCTAGTGCCATGATTGAAGGCAGAGAAGTAATCAATTCCTGTAACACCGAGTGAGATACCGGGAGAGATGGCATCGCAGTAACGCGTGAGAGGGAGGTCTGCGGTTCAAATCCCACCAGAATCGACCTCCTTGACTGCTATTTTTTCCAGGTTTTCCTCAATCTTCTTAACTGGCAAATGCCGGGGAAGTACCCTAAACTTAGGCGTGGTAGTTCCCTTCCCAAAATTCCTTTTCCCACATATTTTATTTCATGTATCGCCAGTATCCTATCACCTATTTGGCCCTGCTGTGCTGGTCTAGGCAAATGAGAGGGAGCATCTTTTCACTCTGCATACGTGTGTTACGGTTTAAATACACCGACACAAAGATACACATTTATAGCATTATTGTGTGCATCTCTACAAGAGGTAATGATTTTGAAAATGCTTTAACGATTCTATAAAACCTTTTACTTGACAATTTGATCCAGGTAAATTATATTTTAATAAACATTTTCGGAATGCTTGTGCGAGGAGAGTTTTATATAAGAGAATTTGTTGACAATGGTGTTTATGGTTGACTCAACGATTTTCAATAAAAGCCCCCTAAACCAAACTAAGTACATAGAAAAGTTTTATTATTTTTTATTTTCTTGAAAATAGCTCTGGCAATTCTCCTTAAGATATCATATGTTTAAGATATTTGAATGGAAATTAAAATGCGTACTCCGAATATTCTGCGAAGAGCCTATGAAGTCCTGCTTATCTCAATGAATTTTGCATGCTTGTATATAACTGCTAGGCAAAAACTTAATGCACAAAAAGTTTATGTCTACTTAATTTTTTTTCTAATCAATAGTTGCACATTAACCATTTCCAAAATATTCATTGTTTTGAATTTTCAAATACTTTATGCCTTTTTTATGTACCTTAACCATGTAGCTGTTTCTCACGATGTCATGGAAACAGTATGCAATTTCTACGCCTGTATATAGTGACCCACTTTTTAAATAATTGAATATCGCTTCAGCCTCCTGTGCTAGGTCTGTGTCTACAACGAAATATTTAATAAAACAAGTTCTGCAAATGTTCATCTCAATTAAAATGAGGCATATAAAAAGAATAAGCCTTAGCAGGAATTTGTTTGTAGAAGCGGGAGTAGAGAAAGTTATGTGAATGTAACACATCAGATTTGTAAACATAAAATATTAAATTAAAGAGGAAATTTTAATTTATAACACCTCACAAAAGTACTAAAAGGTTATATATTGGCATTTAATCTCCCCATAAAGAATTATGAGAACTAGAATATTCAATTCGAGGTGAAATGTTGACTAATTTCTGATTTTAAAATAACTGTAGCTATACAATACAGCTGATACACTGAGCTTTCCCTTAAGGACTGTACAAAAATCTTGAAAAATAACAAAAACTGACGAAACGAGGGTTGCTAATTACGTAACGAAAACCCTTTTTGCTTATTTTAAAAACTATACTACTACTCCATAAGTAAATAGAAATGGATCTACTCTTCCGCATCAGAAGTTAAAGCTAGCCAGGAAAGTGAAACCAGTATAAGTCCTACTTCTTCGAAGTAATTAGAACTAATGGAGTTTACTGATGGTGACCTTAAACTGTAATGCTAATGATATTAGCATTGATGCTAATTTCACTACGTATTTTAACGAAGCAAAAGACTCCAAATGATAAAGGATACTTTGAACATGTGATTTAAATGACCAATTAAAACTTTAATGCAATGCAGATTTGCTGGATTGTTTCCAAGAAAGTAAACCCTGAAAGAGCCATTATCCATCAAATTATTTCAACTACATTTATAGGTTAAACTTCAAATTAAAGTTGTTTTATTATTAAAAACTTTAGTCATCACTATCTCTCTCCCTCACTCTCACTCTCTCTCTCTCTCTCTCTCTCTCTCTCTCTCTCTCTGTGTCTTTCTTTGAGATCTATTTTAAATTCACCTTTTTAAGCGAATGCAGCACTGAAATCAGTGAAAATCCTGCGAAAATTAACTTTAGATTTTCACGTCCAAGAATGTTCGTATAAATTTAAAATTTATTTTAACTTGTGACATCGTGTTGTCTACCATTATATGCAACCGGGCAAGGAAACTGGAATTAAAATTATGTTTATTTTAAAACTTGAATATTAGAATTATTTTTTCAGCGTTTTTTCTCGTTTATCCGATAGAGTTTTCATGAAATACTTCTGAAGATTTTCATGAACATTCTGAAAATTTAAGCAATTAAAACTGTGATATACATTTTTCAAATTCTTTTGGATTTTTGTGCGTTAATTGATTTTATAGATAAGTAGTAGATAAAACCACAAATTTACAGCTATAGTTTTAACAGTTATTTTATTTTGAATTAAAACTACAAATAAAGCAAATAATCGGCCATTTTATATGCCATAAACATATAAATAGCATGGTTATTTAAAATAAAAATTATTTTTAAAGTTGTATCATATGGAACATTTCGCATAGGATAATAAATTTCTTATTAGAATCTGGAATAACTGTAAAACTAAAAACAAAAATATCAAAACGAAATTAAAACCGTTCAATGTTTACATAATACAAACTTCAGATTAAATTCTCAGCAAAAGTGTCTTAAAACTTAAGAAAATCGCGTTTTCAATGGTGCATCACTTTAAAACTGCCTCTCAACAAAACCCAGAGCAACTACATACGAGCAGTGCTTCTTCAAAAGCACATTTTCTGTATATACACAACAGGTGAATATTGCACTCCTGTATCTATGCAACCCTCAAGTGAAGACGTCGCCTCTTGCTTCAAAATGTAGGTTGTTCTCGAATTGTAACATATTTTTGCCTTATTGTGGATAACCAGAATTTTTCTAAATTATTCCAAAATTGTAAAGGTGGTATAGAAACCTTATAAGTAACAATTGGGTGGCGTTGATCTGAAATAAAGATGATGCAGAAATCCTACACTGTAGAACAGGACAGCAATGGATACATGTTACGGTCAGGCGGATTGGCACTTCGAAACTGGTGAAGTAAACTCCAAGATGAATAGTTCTAACTTAGTATCTTCATATCTTATCCTTAATGGAGGGTGAGTTGCGTTTTTTTGTGTGTTTTGTATGGACGCTCTTTAACTGCTATTTTTTTTAGTGTCCCAGAGGAAATTTTTTCCAGAGGTCTCTTTGTCAGGCTTGAGGTTCTTTTACGTGCCGTAAATCTACAACACGGGACCACCGACTTTACTTTCCTTCCGAAGGAAGCCATGTTAAGGATTTTTACGCCCGAAAAAAATCCATCGCCCTCCTGAGGGTTTTAACCCGCGACTTCGGGAACTAGAGGCTAGCATATACCCCTAGACCACGAAGGAGACTCGATACTGATTCAGGGGATATATTGTGCCTACACCTCACCCGGGGGCGTCCCTAGGAGGAAAGATCAGGCGAGAGGAGGCGGGCGGCCCGATCCAGTAGCGACGGTACAGCAATGACAGGGTTCCAAAGTGCTGCTTTCATAACTTTCGTATAACTTCTTGTTATACGAGGCGTGGAGATTAAATTAACCGTTATGATCATGTAATTAACAATGCAGAGCACTATATCCGGTGATGTAAGATAATACTTATATACTTAATATTCATTCTTTTTTAACTGAGCCAAGAATATATATGTATTTTTAATTTTTTCTGGTTGTCCTTAAAATTCTGGCTGAGATATACAGAGTGCGGAAAAACAGAAAGGCATCACCAAACTAAGCATTTTGAGGTTAGGAGGATGCGGTCGCAGATGCAGTATAATAACCTGAGAAATCCGAAATCTGACTTCATGAAACATTTTCATTTGTGAGACAAAATGAAATGTAACTCACACGAAAGTGCGTATGTACCGTCTCAACTAATGAGTACTGGTATGCAATGTGAAGTTAACCATTACATGTGCAAACTATACTGAACACGACGAGCTTTCGATAATAACGTACCATAATTTAGAACCGAGCAGGTGACACAGCGGTAACGTGTGCGACTCGTATTCGATCTGCGACCGCCCAGTTTGACCCTTGGGCTTTTCTTGGTTTCCCCGGGTGGTTCATCTTCTCTCACGACTCTCCTACTTTTCATTTCCCGTACTGTTATCTTCCTAGATAGTTGTTTTAGGGTTGCGGCTGGCCGGTGGCTTTGGGCTCTATAAAGGTTCCTTATATTTGTTGGCCTGTTCAGTTATGTCTCGCCTCCGAGTGAGCCTGCCTCATAGGCACCGCTGGGGGATCGGTGGCTTGTGGATGCGCCCATACGAATGCGTTCTCTCTGAAAACATTAGGGACCCCGACCATGCTTGCCCCCGTCGTTATCCAGATCTGGTTGCTCTTCAAGTCTCTACCCTCATTCCTCCCTCCTAAGGGACACGGTAGAAGCAAAGGGGCCGATGAGGCTAACTTGCTGTGCTCTGCCCCGGTTGTGGGAGCCCATCCGTTTCCATATATTTACCTTGTCGCAGTTTTCAGATGACTTTTGTTATCTTATTTGTTGGGCGCTTATTGTTTAATTATTTTTTTAAATTTGGGTTCTTTGTCCTCCGGCTAGCTATTATAACTCAGTCGAGCACGTGTCTCTAAGTAGAGTGTGTAAACGGAAAGGAGTTGTTACTAAAAGATAACACTGGTAAAAAAAATCTGAATCTAGACTTTTATTGCCGTCACACTTAATTAATAATTGACATGTTTAATCTTTATACACGCCTGACTGAAACTGTGATATTTCCGAAAGTAACTACAGTCGTTTTAGTGCCGCGCACCAATTACTTCGCGTACTTTACATTTTTGTAACTAACTCTGGCACGTGTACCTCGTGAGAGATTCTTCAGAACTGTGCGGCACTTGCTTATGGCTCGAGAATATATACTCCTTCACCTCGAATTGCCTAAACATTATAATATAGCTCCTATTGGTTACCAAATTGCGCCAACTTTAGTGTCTGTTTGGTCAGTCAATCACTACTATTAACATATATGCTCTAGGGAAGATATTCCCTCCATTTCTAAAAAAGGCACGCTGCTCTGACGTCAATTTCAGCTTTCTGTTCTTAGTAACAAACAACTCACCCCCTCGGGTTTTGTTACCCAATTCTATTGTCAGTTTCAGTTAGGCCGTGCAAACTTATTTCCTAACAATCCTTATGGCTAACAAACATCTAAAATCTTGTACATACAGTAATATTAATTTACACTATAGTCACTCTAGCATTCACAGCATGTTATGATATAAAATATTGCCTCAACCTTTACCATTTACCATACATTAGACACATCTAGCGGCAGTTATTAGTACTGTACAAGAGTAATTGTTTACATCGGATACGCCACAAGCAAGTTTCACAACCGGAGACTCTAGCATAACGGATTTAATGTTGAAATATGTAATGCTGTAAAAAGCTTCTGCAACCCCTTGTTTCTATTCTCAAAATTCTTATTTTAATACTGCCTTTTCACTCTACAATTTTCTGAACACTGTTTTTCCGCACCCGATATATCTACTCAGTTCGCGCCAAATTCTTACAATCTAAACATTAGTGCTTGGAAGAGTCTCTAGTTTTAGACCTAAGGAAGGGCGGTTTTAGTACAATATACGTCACAGGTTGGCAGATTGTCGATGCAGAAATGCAGACCATCTGCGAGAAATAATTTTCAAGAAATTAAATGCTTCCTAAAACCATATATTAATCTCATATATTTGTTAATTAACTTATTTAATGTAATTAATATTCACTATACAATTGCACAAATTTGGATTCATTTAACCATCCGGTGTAACAAGCATACCGAAATAACGAATATTGGGTACTATTAAACCTTTCTTTTGTGGTTTAACTTCCATTACCACACAGAAAAAGTAGTTTTATTATTTATTTTCACATGACATGTAAGTTGCGTATAGAGAGAGGGAGGGTGTGAGAGATTGAAACAGAAAGTGGAATAGGAAGTAAGGGATGGTAGAGAGAGGTAAAAGGAGAAGTCTCATGTGCTACATAAACATTCCCAAGGCAACTTGAACACATTCCGAGAGGGATGGGTCAGGCAGTAACGTCTGTGGGCTGCAGTTCGATTTCTGTGGTTGACTTTCCGAACCATGGGTTTTTTGGGGGTTTCCCCGGGTGGCCAGGCGAATGCTGGGAAAACCATTATCCTCGAATTTCCTGTCCCTTCAGTTCATCTCCATTCTCATTTCACTTCACTTTTCATCTGCTTGGTCTCTTTCAGGGTTGTAACCGTCGGCGGGAGGTCTCGGCGTGTGCATTAAATTAAATTTAGTTTTATTCATGGACGCTCTTTAACTACTGTGGTCCTTAGCATCCCATTCTATATTGGGCGTGAAAGACCAGTAATTTTGCTCAGAGGTCTCTTTTTCAGCCTTGAGGTTCTTTTACGTGCCGTAAATGTGCAACACGGGACCACCAGCTTTACTTCCCTTCCGAAGGAAGCCATGCTAAGTATTTTTACGCCCTCCACCGGGTTTGAACCGCGACCTTGGGAACTAGAAGCTAGCACGGTACCACTAGTCCACGGAGGTAGGAGAAAAGGATGCTCTGAGGAAACCTTCGGCCCCGGACTGCGAGCGATTTCTGGTTCCCGGACCCCTAAGGGATGTGTAAGGCCACAGTGGGAGGGAGCCGGCTGAACCAGCCATCACCCCGGTAGTTCAATCTGTAAATGATAGGGACCCTGCCCTCTGCTGTCGTGCCTCCTGATTCGGCCGCCCTCTCACTCTCCATCACAGGGGCGCCTGGTTAGGGGCCTAGGCACAAAATCTGCGTAGGTCGAGGTGCGAAGTCCCCCTCCGGTTCTAGTCCTATCATATCCAATCCCACATACACATGACTTTCTCTACCCTCTATCGTTTATTAGTGGGCGTTCAATTAATTATTCTTACGAAAGTTTATTTTCCTCTCTACTTCATTTTAATCCAGATAAATCTTTGCGAAAATATCTGCGTTACACATAGATAAAAAGGGAATAGCGATACTCAAATGTTTTAAAGCTAGATGCTGTGCGCTGCACTTAAAATTCCACACTTTCCATGGCATCGCGAGAAACAACAAAAAAATCGGTAGGACTTTAAAAGAATGAAGTATTGGCAATTTCAGTGATTAATGACAGATATCTCCGAAATGGCAAATGCCAGAAAAAAATTTATATGAAATAACTTGTGGGATCTACATTTTTACGTTTTCGCCTATCGGTCAATATTTACGAGTTATACAAGATTCAGTTTGTAGCGGGGATAAATAAAAAAGGCTTTCTTGGTATCGGGTCTCTGACTCGGCAAGGATTTGTTTTGCCGGCTCCTCAGGTAGAGGGTTAATGGTTGGGTCTGGACTCTTATCTCAGGGAGTGTGGATAGAGGTGAATGACACTCGCAATTCTCCTTCAGTGGCCCGTTTATGCTGAAGATCCAAACTGCATCCCTTTCACCGAATCCCCGTCACACAAGACTTGATTCCGCCTATCATCCCCAGCTAATATTTACGCGTTTTCCCCGTTCTACTTTTCTTCCTATGTCGAAAAATATGACGTCGTGAATTTTGTTGACTGTAATTTAGTCATTCCTACCTGCCCTTCCTCACTTTCATGAACATCAGCTTTCGAACATATTCTACCTCGACGCTTAGCACAAAATCACACCAACAGTACTACACGAAGTTATTTACGTTTCGGCAGGTTCTCTCCTCCCCTCTACGACACGGAGTTATAGCTCTCCTCCCCTCTACGACACGAAGTGATCCATCTGACACACGTCTCAAACTCCTCTCCGTCATAGATGATTTTTCTATTCTCTGCCTATTTTCTAGTTTCATTCCTCCTTTTTACTGTTCACGTGACTTTTATAATTTCGCATTGGTTATTTTTCTAAGTTTTACACCGTTTCCTATTGGTTCGTTATATTTTCAAGTTGACCGTAACCGCGTCTACCATTACCGTCTTACTTCTGCCTGATTACGTTTTCTGTGCGGTTGACTGCACCTGACTTTCTTTCTGTTGTTCTCGTTTCCTGTGAGCTTCACAAAATTCTATATAACTTAAGCCCTTGCTAATGTCTCCTGCCTGTTTGTTCTGAAAATATTTCACCTTTTACAGTTTTCACTATGTCTCTCTTCGCTCTAAAATACGCGTTCTCCTACATTTTATATTTCCATTTGTTTTCTTATTCACTTTCATATTATTTATTCGTATCTGTTCTTTACTTAATTTCCCTCTTTAGGATTTTATTCCCCCTTTTTCCACTCCTTCGTATTATCTTTATTCTTCCTTCTTGTTATTCCTGTCATTATTATGATTATGATGATTATTAACATTATTATTCTTGTTATTAGTCTTATTCTTCTTCTTATTATTACTATTATTATTCTTCTGGCGGATCTTATCACTTCAACTTAAATTCTATCCAAATGAACAGGGCTTCATAGGCTTTTCCTAGAAAATTCAGGATATCTATACATTTTATTTTGCATGTAAGTATCTTTAATATTTGGTATTTAAATGAAAATCGTTAGAGCCATTTTTGAGAAAATCAAAACTTTCGAAAAACATTCGTAAATTTTTCAAGTAAAGGTTAGTGTTACTCTTTGGAAGATGCAGAAGTTTGGTGTTTAACATACATTTCGTTTTTCAGTTATGCTGTTCACACACAGATACCTACTTTTTTCTATGTTTTTATTCAGGGGTTCTCAAAACATGTATTTCCAGTGAAATCCGATATCGAATTTTTGGCCGGAATGCAATACCTCCTTCTGTACTTACTCTGTACTCACTAGAGAAAGTAAAAAGAGAAAGACAAGGAAAGAATGAAACGAGAATTTCGCATTTAAAGCAATAACGGGAGCGGAGTTGCGGGTTCTGCTGTTATGGGAATAAAGGAACAAAACAATACTAATATCGTTTCTGTTGAGAACTGATAGTCAGCAGATAAAAAGCAAAATTCATACTATGCAAAGTACTACAATATCAATACGTTATTAGATGTTTTAAAACTGTTGTTAAACGCATTCCACCTAAAAATTGCGTTGATTTATTCTGCAAGAGAAAACCCGTCTCTACACATCTTTGCTACATCAGCAAGGGAAATATATTCCATTCCTTCACTAAAAAAAATCGGATGTGTTACAGTCACATGACTTTGTCTACTCTTGTACAAACTATTTTTATAAACGCTTATTCTCCATATGCTTCAAGTTAATCGAGATATCGAGATGTCAATCTTATTGCTAATTTTCTTGTAGGTGCAAGGGGAATTGGTTGGCTTTAAGCGATAGTCAAATATTTTAAGAACTGGTTGCTATGTGGAGTATTCCATTCTCTTTGCGTTACCAGGATAAAATAAATTGAATAACGAATTTGAGAAAAAGTATAAGTATTAGGAAATTTGAGGCAATAACAAGCAATTTCTCGAAAATGGTTCACTGAACAAAAAAAAATGTATATGACATAAATTGTGTATTTTAATGCAATCCACATTTTTTGTGTAGTACAATTATGTCTATCTCTTATGGTTTACCAGTTATGCAAAAGTCGTTCACAATGGAGAATACTTTTGGAGACATTCTAGGAAAATTCGAGATATACATTTTATTTGTCATGAAAATATCTTAAACATATGGTATTTTAATCAAAATCGTTAGAGCCATTTTTGAGAAAATTAAAATTTTCGAAAACTTTTCTATGTAAAGGGTAATCTGGGGTGGGGGGATTTTCTTGCAAACCTTCGTGCCGCATCTCTGGAAGATACTGAACCTAAATACCAAGTTTGGTGTTTATCCAACTGTTCGTTTCTGAGTTATGCTGTTCACAGACACACACACAGACACACACACGGACATGTTTCCAAAAATGCTTTTTTGGGATTCAGGAGGTCTCAAAACATATATTTCCGGTGAAATCTCGGTATTGAATTTTTTGGGTGGAATGCAATACTTCCCCTACTTACTATACGTAGTAGAGAAAGTAAAAAGTGTCAGTAACTGTTAAGAAACTCTTAACATCTTGTAACTACACATTTTGCACAACTACTGCACATTCCGAGCATTGCTCCAGCAAGACTATCTTTGGAGAAGGCTCTGCCCACAACAGGCCTGCCAATCATTTCAACATGACAGCATGACTTCTGCTGTCACAAACACTCTACTACTGGATAAACATACTTCATGCTTCAGTATGCTTCTTGGCTGAGAGAACTGTTGGAATATCATCACTTCAACAAGTTTACTTGTCCCAAAACAAACAGTCTGACAATTAGTTTGCCCAGCTGCATTCAAAACCCTTGACATCTGGGGTGTGTGATGGGGATCTGTCTTATGGAAACTGCGTCTGACAATTGCTAGGTTAGTAACCGGCTTTATATATTCAGTGAGTGTAAAAATAAATTTGGTCCTTAAAAACTGCAAATAATGCAACATGATTTAACTTGTAATTCCCAATACACAAAGATAATTTGACCAACATAATATAATAAGAAAACATGACCATACATTCACACAACTTTCTCTACTGGTGACAAATTAACACATATTCATTATACTATTCGTATAAAGTGATTATTCCATCCTTGCTATGTTACTTAATCATGAACAGGCAGAGGGGTTTTAGTAAGTAAACTATCAAGTTATGAAGCTGGAGCATTGGTGGCGAGGAAAGGTGGCAGCGCTAGTGAGCTTGCAGTGTTCTCTGTAAATAAATATGATTGCCTACAGTTTGAAGGACTACACCCTACTTCGATAGCAGGTAGATTAGAATTAAGGAGTATTACAAGGCAAAAATATGCATGTTTAGCTATTAGATAGTGTACAGTGCAGGTATCTCGTGATTTAATTAAAGCATTAATATACAGAAACCTGAGCTATGTAGTATTATATTTTTCATCGAAAGCTGTACATTTTGCAACGCACCCTGCTTTAATTACTTCATTTAATTTAAATTTAATTTTTTATAATTTAATATAAAATGCAGTATGTTGTTAATGTATCTTCGGTAAATGTTAATAAATATTTTCTCACTACTAAAGATACACATACTACGTTTTCATTCCTTATAAATTCTATATTCCTTTTCCCTAAGCATATCCAAAGATCCTTGGATAGTATTCTGGGGAAACTATTCAACAAAGATTTACTATTCCTGATTGTTTATTTTCTGATGTGACTTTACAATATATAAGTAACAATCATGTTACTTCTTCTACCCAGGTGACTTTTTCATTTAATCCGACGCAGGGTGATGGATTTTTTCGATCGTGAAAATCCTTAGCATGGCTTCCCTTGGAAGGGAAGTAAAGCCAGTGATTTCGTATCGTAGATTTACGACAAGTAAAATAACCTCAAGGTTGATAAAGAGGCCTCTCAGCAAAATTACCGGTCTTTTACGGCGAATATATAGGGTTATTCAAAAAGCGGGGACAGACTTCAAATATTTATTTCTAATGAACGACAATAGATGGCGATACATCACTGAATAGAGAAAAGTTCAAAGCTTTATTTTATGCGTTCAAATTGAGCACCATTTGTTATGCAAGGATCACCAGTGCTTTTCCGTTTGCATACGCAACCATCTACAAATTTATTGTATCAATTGTAATTTTTTTTTATGACAATTCGGCTCGTTGTTGAACTTACAACGAAATGCACGCTGCAATGAAACAAGGGATTCACTCTTTGCATACTGCAGCACACAAAACGACTTTTCCTGTGGCGTCGTCATTTTCTCGTAAACAAACACAGCGCTACTGTAGGCATTGAATGGAACTAATAGGTTGGACTTAAAACTTTGAACTTTCCTCTATTCAAGGATGTGTCGTATGTGTCGCTATCTATTATCGTTCATTATAAATAAATATTTAAAGTCTGTTCCTTCTTTCCCAATAACCCTGTAGACCTAAGGACCACAGCAGTTAAAGAAAATTCATAAATAAAATTCAAATAAAAGAAATAAAACTTTCTCACTTAATTTATCCCTATTTTTAAATGAAAACATATAAGATATCTAACATTTACAAACGAGTACTCTGATTGTAAGCCAAGTAACTACAACGCTACTTTGTAAACACAATTAAGGTAATTACTCTTTCCCAAATAGGGGACACAACCATTCAACATATCCATCTTAAACCCATTTCAATAATAAAAAATCTGATGTGTTACACTCACATGACTTTCTCTACTCTTGTACAAACTATTTTCACAAACCCTTATTCCCCATATGCTTCATGTTAATAGAGATATCGAGATGTCAATCTTATTGCTAATTTTCTTGTAGATGCAAGGGGAATATGGTAGGTTTTAAGCGATAGTCAAATATTTTAAGAGCTGGTTGCTATGTGGCGCATTCCATTCTCTTTGCATGTCCAAACATAAGAATGAATAACGAATTTGAGAAAAAGTATAAGTATTGGAAATTTTAAGGGAATAACAAGCAATATCTCGAAAACGGTTCACTCAACGATAGAAATGTATATGACATAAGTTCTGTATTTTAACGCGTCTACATTTTTTGTGTAGTAAAATTTTGTCTATCTCTTATGGTTTACCAGTTATGCAAAAGTCGTTCACAATGAAGAATACTTTTGGAGACATTCCCAGAAACTTCGAGATATACATTTCATTTGTCATGAAAATATCTTAAACATATGATATTTTAATCAAAATCGTTAGAGCCATTTTTGAGAAAATTAAAATTTTCGAAAAATGTTCCATGTAAAGGGTAATCTGGAGTAAGGGGATTTTCCTGAAAACCCTCGTGTCGCATCTCTGGAAGATACTGAACCTAAATACCAAGTTTGGTGTTTATCCGACTGTTCGTTTCTGAGTTATGCTGTTCACAGACACACACACACACGGACATGTTTCCAAAAATCCTTTTTTTTGGATTCAGGGAGTCTCAAAACATGTATTTCCGGTGAAATCTCGGTATCGAATTTTTGGGTGGAATACAATACTTCCCCTACTTACTATACGTAGTAGAGAAAGTAATAAATATGCGTTTCACTATAACGTGAATAATAACTTTAAATACTTATCAACTTATTAATGATTATAATGAGAATGCTCAGTTAATCTTGTATTGGATCATAACATTTCCCTAACATGAAATCTAAAACCTCTTTAAACCCATTTGAAGTGCAAGAGGTGCAAAGTCACACTGAGTAAAATGCTTAACTTAAAGCTGGCGTGCAAGAACCAATCTTTAGCCTTTAAGTCATTTAAAATGGAATGCTTTACCCTTTCTAAAAGCGGAGTTTTCAGCCCCTGTCTCCCTGTGTGCAGCATGCCCAGTCCTATTACAGGTGAGCAGTGAACGTGAATCATATCTGTTCATGCCGTACTCTTCTCAGTGACGTATTTTGCGAAGCGATGCTCTGGCGACGAACCACTACTGTTGCCCACTTCTACAGGTATGAATTCTAATTCTGTTGATAGGTTCTTCTGGATGTCTTCACCAAGAGACGTAACCACCTCTTCGATGCAACTCCAAGGTCGTTTAATTGGGTCACGTGTATACCAAACTATTGTTCACGTAGTGTACTAATTTCATTAACAACCTAAATTACGTAGCCTCTAATTATAGACGAATTTCCTGTCCATATCCTGTTCCTCATCATTTCCTTTAATGCTTCAAGATTTAGGACCAGTAAGGCGAATGGTGCGTTGCGGGCGGTGGAATGTGCGCTGTGTAAAGATTTCTCCCTCGCGCTTGGCTGGTCGTCTGAGGCCCCTTCCTGGGAGTGATTCGTTTCATTCCAGATCCCTAGGTTGAAGATTGCTAAGGCGGGTTAATGCCGGCGTGAGGATTGGTATCATTCTGGAATCGTTAGGGACCCCGACCTTGCTATTGAGCATTGTCATCGGGATCATATTGGAAGCACAGAGGGTCCACTATGAGCTACGTACGATGCTGTGCTCTTGTGACTGGAGCCCCTCCGTCTGATTAATCCTAATCCATACCATACTTAGAGGAGAATTAACCAGTACTTACTAATGGAACCTCTGTAATTCTATGTCATTTCAATATCTTTAACACTTAAATGATTTCACTCAACTTATATAACATATAAATTCAATAACCTTAAAGCAATATGTGTATAATATAATATAAAAAATATTTGTAACAGTCATTTTATTAATGTTTATATTATTATGTACATGTTCAATAATGTTGTGTGAATCTATTACGTAATTTAATAATGTAAGAGCTGTGAGAATAATAGGTCAAATGTTGCTAACAATGAGGTAAGAATGAGGTAACCTTGAGGCAATAACGAATTAGAAAGTTTAATAATGCTACTGGTAATTCTTGGAGCAACAATAATGTAATTTTTGAGAGAGTTTATAAAATAGCCAATCAACAACCAGAAAAAAATTAAGTTGTATAAAAGTATACTATTGGAGTAGGAATAGCCAATCAGAAGCTAAGATAGGGCAAATTGTACAAATTCAGAAATAGTTGCTAGCAGACGGCGTTCCTAACCGGACGCGAGGCTTGTCCTCGAGAAGTTTAATACGTATTCAGTGTATGACAAAAAATAGTTTACGAGTTATAAAGTGCAAGTAATTAATAAATATATATATATATATATATATCTTTATATCAGTGAAGTGTTATTTAAATCGTGTCAAGGATTAACAAATGTAGTGAAGTAAAAATTATAATCTGTGTAAGCCTACATTCTTCAGCCGCACCACGCCTTGTTAAGATATTTATGTCTCTACAAATTAATACTGACGCAGCCGAGGCAAACATAAATATATAATATTTAAAGAAAGAGTAAAAATACAAAGTTAATATTTTTAAATTTGGGGCGAAGGCTAATGGGTACCATACGTGCGGTTGCAACTACTTCAAGTTCGGCTCCCCAACAGTCGAAATATAATACAACACCTTTCTCACCTCTGACTTCTTGTATAAAGTCCATGCAATTTCGGCTGTAATACCAGTCATCATACTATCCCTTATGGCGACATAATGTCGAGTATACAACCAAGTCTTGCCCTGTATATAATAACGAAAACTCGCACTTAAATATTCTGTTTGGCAAGCATCTTCCTTCCGACGATACGACTACTACCTTCCACTATGTGGTCTTAACCTGATGACAGCACACAAAAGCCCATACTGCATAGCAATTGTGAACTTGCACGAGTTAATAACCAATTTGAACTGACATGGGTAAGCACAAAGCATTCTCTACCTCTCTGTATGTATCACGTGCGGGCTGACAGCCCTACTCGCTCTTCCCGGACTTGCCCATACCCCTCATTTTTTCTCCCAACGAAGAACAGGCTCTTCTTGATAATAAACTTAACCCCTTTATGCGTTGTCTACTTAAATTAAAATTCAATTTGAAAATCAAACGGTATTACACTTAATACCGTTACAATATTAAAAGTAATATCCGCTCTTATTAGTGTATGACACATATCCTCGAATAATTCCGATCCATAGTTTGGAGTCCTCTTCTCTCATTGTTATTTCTAATAATGTCGCATATTTCTTGTGTCTAATTGAATACAGTGTTGTTTAACATGACGTTTTAAACGTCATTGTACATCTGGTGGTTTCATCATTTGCGCTGAAGTGCTTCATGTCAAATTCCGTTACAAACGATGCTTAATGTGATGATTTTTTTAATATATGAACTTTTACGTGAGACATATTGCCACAATTCTCCACTGGCTACATATGCATCGAATAAATGCAACAGTCGCAAAGAAACCTTCTTTCCTAACGTCATCTATACTCCGTGAAGTAACACGGTCGCTCTGCTTGCTTACTAAAACCCCTCTGTCTGCTGAAGATATACCTAGTAATTGTTTTAAATTAAGCAAGAAGATTCAACATGCAGAAAAAGCGTTCAAAGTTTATTCGTGGTAATAAGTTTTACGATGGAAAGGAGAGAAAGAATAGCAAGTTTTAAGGACGTCCAGTAGATTATTATTATTATTATTATTATTATTATTATTATTATTATTATTATTATTATTATTAATAATAATAATATCATCATCATCAAATTTCCTTAGTACACCAAATGGCATGAAATTGAAATTGAGTTTTATTTCTGGACGCTCTTTAAACTACTATGCTCCTTAGCGTCGCTTTCTATATTGGGCGTAAAAGATCTGAAAGTTTGCTCTGAGGCCTCTTTATCAGGCTTAAGGTTCTTTTGTGTGCCGTAAATCTACGACACGGGACCACCGGCTATACTTCCCTTCTGAAGGAAGCCATGCTGAGGATTTTTACGCCCGAAAATATCCATCGTTCTTCGCCGGGTTTGAACCCGCGACCTCGGAAATTAGATGCTAGCATGGTAACCACTACACCACGGAGAACGACTCCAAATGGCATTTTATGGTTTGAGGCAGTATTTTATATCACAACACTGTGAATGCCAGAGTGATTGTAGTGTAAATTAACATTATAGTGTAAATTAACATTATTGTATGACAATGATTTTAGATGTTTGTTAGCTATAAACATTGTTAGGAAATAAGTTTACACGGCCTCACTGAAACTGACAATATGAGTGGGTAACAATGAAGCGATGGTGTGAATTGTTTATCACTTAGAAGAGACAAACAAATGACGTTAGGGTAGCGTGCTTTTCTTTAGAAATGGAGGGAATATCTTCCTAGAGCATATGTTTTAGTAATTATGATTGGCTGACAAAACAGACGCTAATGTTGGAGCGATTTAGTAACCAATAGCAGCTTAATTATAATGTTTAGGCATATCGGGGTAAGAGAGTATAAATTCTTGAGCAAAAAGCAAGTATCGCAGTCTAGCAAAGTCATTCCCGAGTTACACGTCGCGCAGTTCTACAGAATCTCTCGCGAGGTACACATTAAGCAGTTCTAAGAAATCTCTCTTGAGGTACACGTCAGGCAGTTCTAAAGAATCACTCGCGAGTTACACATCTCGCAGTTCTACAGAATCATTCACGAGGTAAACGTCGCGCAGTTCTACAGAATCTCTCGCGAGGCACACATTACGCAATTCTACAGAATCTCTCGCGGCGTAAAGTTAGTTACAAAATCTGAAGTAGGTACGCGACAACTATTATGACAGTAATTACAATTGGAAATATAACAGTTTCAGTTAGGCGTGTATAGAGATTACAGATGTGAACTATTAATTTAGTGTGACGGGAATAAAAGTGTAAAAACAAATTCTTTCATCAGTGTTATCTTTTAGTAACAACTCCTTTCCGTTTACACGCCCTGCTTAGAGATATTTGCTCGACTGAGTAATAATAGCTAGCCGGAGGACAAAGAACCCAAAATTCAAAATAGTAAAACAATAACAGGCGCTCAGCAAATAAGATAACACGAACAGATTACTGCGACAGGTTATATATATACATATGCAAAATCAAGCAAACAAATAAATTAACTTATTAAAATAATTAAATGGATGAATAAATGCCAGAAATAAAGGGTATAAAAGCAGAGGTGCAACATGATCTACTGAATAATTTTGTCAATGACTGTGAATAATTGATTTTACAACGGTAGAGATATCCTAGTAGAATGTATCTTCTGATATACTCTCGATCGCACTGGAACATCAGGTGGAATACCGTTTCATCTGATATTTCAGATTTGCAAATAAAACTATCCAGTGACTCTAAATGAAAACGTTGCAGGTAACTTTTAAATTGTCTGTGTCCAGTGATAAATTTTGAAATAAAACAATTTGGTGTGAAATATTTGTAATAAAATGCGATCAAAAATTGAAGGAATAAATTATTTTCTTGTTAGTTGACCGTTTAAGTAGGTTAACCAGAGGTTATTCCACTTTTCCAATATTTGTTTTTTTATTTTCTCTACTACGTATAATAAGTAGGGAAAGTATTAATTTCCACCCAAAAATTCGATACCCAGATTTCACCGGAAATACATGTTTTGAGACCCCCTGAATCCAAAAAAAGCATTTTTGGAAACATGTCCGTGTGTGTGTGAACAGCATAACTCAGAAACGAACAATTGGATAAACACCAAACTTGGTATTTAGGCTCAGTATCTTCCAGAGATGCGACACGAAGGTTTTCAAGAAAATCCTCCCACCCCAGATTATCCTTTACATGGAATATTTTTAGAAAATTTTAATTTACAAGAGTAGAGAAAGTCATGTGTGTGTAACGCATCAGATTTTTCAGTTTTAGAACCATCCGCATAGATGAGAGTTTGGAGTGCATTTTTGTAGCTTTTCTTTAAATAACTGCTGGTAGATTAGTTGGTTGGTATTTATCCGATTATGCTGGCTTAATTCTATATCAATGGGAGGTATTCTCTTCTTCCAGGGTGGATGATCCGACTTTAGTTGTCTTGAGGATATATTAGGAATTGTGGTGTTGATTTCTTAGAGATATCTGGTTATTCTGATTTGAAATGGCAATGAATGTGATTGTTGTGTGGGGAAAGTATCACAAGGATTTGAGAAAATCAGTAGGTGCATTCTAGATTTCGGTGTTGCTGCTATTTTGTGAGCGTATGTAATGCTTAATTGCTTAATAAGGCATTGTAATGCAGTTTCATTGGCTTCTATTAATATGCTATCTACAGTTCTCCCTACGAAGTATCCAATAATTCGATATCGAAGTTTCACCTAAAAAACGTGTTTTGAAATCATTTGAATAAAAGGAAAAGGTCCATGGGTGAGTCAGTGTGTGTGCAGTATAACTCAAAAAATAAAAATGCGATAAAATGCTATAAATACTATCACGATACGTAAGCGAGGAGCTTATTATTATATATTAATTTATAACCTGCCACAATTTTCTAATTTTCTACAGAATTGTATTTCATACTTTTCTGACTACTAAAACTTTGTTAAGCCGTGTACGTGACAGGATATAAGTGGCTTACCTCATCCTATGGTAGTCCCAGTGGACTTAACCGTGACATCACGTCCCGGATAGACACCATAGAATAATGTTAATTAATATAAAATAATAATTACACTACGGATCTCCTCAGTCACGTTCGTGACAATACCAAACTTGGTATTTAAGTTCAGTATCTTCCAAAGATTCACTATGTAGATGTTTATGAAAATCTCCCCAACCAAAATGGATTGGACTGGAGTGAAGCGGGAGGGACTCGGCACCGACGTCCCCGGGAGGAGGCTCCCTTGGGAGGGAGAGTTGAGGTGAAGGGAGTCACCGGAACCGGCCGGAACAAGGAGTAACGGCACAACAATGAAGGGTCCCTACAGCTTCCAGATTGAGACGCCAGGCAGACCGGGGACCACTCCCCATACAGGGTACAACGCACTCCCAAGGGGTACCTGTACCCCGGAAAACAGCCACAGACCGAGGGACGGAGAAAGTCCATAGAGAGATCCTTTCTCCCTGTCTCGCCGCACCGAAACACCATCGCGACACTTCCAGCAGGCCAACTGTGTGAAGGATGAATGAAATCATTAAGGGAGGGAAATGAGAGACTGAAAATCGGGGGATGAACGTAATCACTCCAGCATTCGTCTGACGATGCTGTAAAACCTCCGAAAAAACCCATAGGTAGGTGGTTTCCAGGATGATTTCGATTAAAATACAATATATTTAGATATGTACACAGCAATTAAAATTATATTATTATTATTTTTTAGACATTTTTATAGTCCCCATTAACTGCTATGGTCATATCGTTGGCTTTGAAACATTTGATAGTGGTTTTACTCTTTGAACTTTTAGGTTTAGTTACTATACGTTTACGTGTTTTCAACTTATTTTCACACGTACATTTACTCTCAGTCCACACTTCCACTCTATGTAGGGTAGGGAATAATGCTAATTAAAAAACAATTCCCATTCTGGCCGGTAATTGAACCCGGGGCCTCCGGATGGGAAGTCAGGTCCTGACCACTTGACACTTAGATAATTCATCTTGAATTTTCTGGGAATATTCTATGAAGGAATTTAATGTAATTTTGTATAAGAGATAAATTATAATAAATAAAAGCTTACCGATATATCTGCAGATATCTTTAAGAACCACAATTTATTTAAAATAAGCACTTTTGTTGAATCAACCATTTCCAGGAGATATCCATTACTATTTGTTTGAACGTTTCAATACTTTTGTCATTTTTTGAAGTGCTGTCACTACTCGGTTGTTTCTCGTTATATTATGGAGACAGAATGCAATTTAAAAATTATCAAATGGTGACGGGCTTTTTAAACGCCTGACTATAGATTCAACTTCCTACAACAAAACTATCTCTGGAAACGTTTATTCCGATTAACATGAACTAGATAAAAGAAATCTAGTGTGTTACACTCACATGACTTTCTCTACTCTTGTACAAACTATTTTTACAAATGCTTATTCTCCATATGCTTCATGTTAATCGAGATGTTAATCTTATTGCTAATTTTCTTGTAGATGCAAGGGGAACTGGTAGGCTTTAAGCGATAGTCAAATCTTTTAAGAGCTGGTTGCTATGTGCAGTATTACTAGGATCAAAAAAATTAATAAGGAATTTCCATTTGAGAAAAAGTATAAGTATTGGAAAATTTTGTATATCTCTTATGGTTTATCAGTTATGCAAAAGTCGTTCACAATGAAGAATACTTTTGGAGACATTCCCAGAAAATTCGAGATATGCATTTCATTTGTTATGAAAATATCATAAGCAAATGATATTGTAATCAAAATCGTTAGAGCCATTTTTGAGAAAATTAAAATTTTCGAAAAATGTTCCATGTAAAGGGTAGTCTGGGGTGGGGGGATTTTCTTGAAAACCTTCGTGTCGCATCTCTGGAAGATACTGAACCTAAATACCAAGTTTGGTGTTTATCCGACTGTTCGTTTTTGAGTTATGCTGTTCACAGACACACAGACACACACACACAGACACACACACACACACACACACACAGACACACAAACGGAAATGTTTCCAAAAATGCTTTTTTTGGATTCAGGAGGTCTCAAAACATGTATTTCCGGTGAAATCTCGGTATCGAATTTTTGGGTGGAATGCAATACTTCCCCTACTTACTATACGTAGTAGAGAAAGTAAAAAAATCTGATGTGTTACACTCACATGACTTTCTCTACTCTTGTACAAACTATTTTTACAAACGCTTACTCTCTATCTACTTCATGTTAATCGACATAAACATTTGCAGACTCTATCTTATTGCTAATTTCCTTGTAGATGTAAGGGGAATATATATTTACAAGGGCAATATATAAATACAGTAGCCTTTAAGCACATACATATCTCTTAATAGCTGGTTGCTAGGTGCAGCACCATTCCCTTTCCCACAGATTAGTACTCTTTGCATATCCAAGACAAAAACATGAATAAGGAATTCCCATTTGAGAAAATAAGTATTGAAACATTTAAGGGAATAACAAGCAATATCTCGAAAATGGTTCATTCAACAAAAAAAAATGTATATGACATAAATTGTGTATTTTAACGCGATCTGCATTTTTTGTGTAGTAAAATTTTGTCTATCTCTTATGGATTACCAGTTATGCAAAAGTCGTTCATAATGGAGAATACTTTTGGAGACATTCCCAGGAAATTCAAGATATACATTTTATTTGTCATGAAAATATCTTAAACATATGATATTTAAATCAAAATCGTTAAAGCCATTTTTGAGAAAATTAAAATTTTCGAAAAATCTTCCATGTAAAGGGTAATCTGGGGTGGGGGAGTTTCTTAAAAACCTTCGTGTCGTATCTCTGGAAGATACTGAACCTAAATACCAAGTTTGGTGTTTATCTGACTGTTCGTTTCTGAGTTATGCTGTTCACACACACACACACACACACACACACACGACATGTTTCCAAAAATGCTCTTTTTATTCAGGGGGTCTCAAAACATATATTTCCGGTGAAATCTCGGTATCGAATTTTTGGGCGGAATACAATACTTCTCCTACTTACTGTACGTAGTAGAGAAAGTAATTAACAAAATGAAAAAAAAAACAAATTTTACTATATACATTTGAAAGGAACACGCTTACGCTATTTTTCTACATAATCACTTTAAATTACGCCACTTATCATACCGTGATACAAGTTTTTCAATACCGTCTCTGTTGAAATCTATTGCCTGCAATTTCAACCCTGGTTTATACCGTTATGCATTTTGGTGTCAGTGTCAAAGCGTTGTGTAGTAAGCCATTTCTCCATCGCTGGGAAGAGGTGGTAGTCGCTCTGCGCCAAATCCGGACTGTGTGGTGGATGATGAAACCTCCCATCCAAAACCACCCAAGAGCCCTCGGGTACGATTGGCCATCTGTGGACGTGCGTTGTCGTGAAAAATCAACACATCACAAAGTTGGCGATACATTTCAATTGGTTTTTATGATTTTTTGTCAACAAAAAAATAATTACAGTCTGCACCTCTCAAGTGGTGGGATTTTCTATTGCAGCGTACATTTTAACACATCACAGAGAGCAAAGTAAGGGAGGCATAGTCCACGCGCTACCACGGCTGGATGTGTATAGAGTGTAAGAACGTTCTAACACCAAGATAGGCGATAGGCCAAAACGTCTGTTTCTTTCTAGACGGCCCTCGTGCATTATGTGATAGATACAAGGAGATTGGCGATAGTCAAATGTTTAAAAAAACTGGACGCTATATGCTGGTCTTGAAATTCCATATTCCTTCCATGCAATCGTGAAAAACAATTTAAAATCGACGAGACTTGAAAAGAATAACTAAGTATTGAGGAATCTAACCATTATTGACAGATATCTCGGAAATGGGTGATGCCAAAAAAAGTTATTTGGAATAAATTGTGTGTTTTAAAGAGATCTACATTGTTTGAGTAGTACGTGTTATCCTATCGGTGAACGTTTGCCAGTTATTCAATATTATATAAAAATTCCTTCCAAATGAAGAGGGCTTCATAGGCTATTCACAGAAAATTCAATTTATACATTTTATTTGTCATGTATATAGCTTTAATATATGATTTTTTTTCAAAATCGTTGAGCCTTTTCTGTTCCATGTAAAGGTTAGCTTGGAGTGGGGGATTTTTTGAAAATCTTCGTGTCGCATTTTTGGAAGATACCGAACTTAGTTACCAAGTTTGGTATTTATCCAACTTTTCGTTTTTTGTTGTGCTGTTTACAGACATACACATACACGTACTTTTATTCTAAAAATGACTTTTTTTCATTCAGGGGTTCTCAAAGCATATATTTCCGGTGAAATCTAAGCATTGAATATTTGGATGGAATGCAATAGCTTCTCTATCTACTGTGTGTATGCTAGAGAAGGTAATAAATAACCAAAGCATACAGAGGAAGTCATGTGAATGTAAATGAAATGGTGATATGTAATTATGGTATCAATTGAAATGCTTTGTCTCCCCTAGATGAGGAGTAGGGAAAGTAATGTAATTCAAAATATGCAGTAGCTCCTATTTTGTATCAAAAGTAACACTTATTTACTAATAAAATGTGCTTAAACGTTTGCTGTTTAGCTATGTCTAACTCAAGAAACATGTCATAAAAAAAGCATTTTGGAAATAAATTAATATCAAGGAAACGGTGCCCTTCTCTCTGCCACATGCGTGTTCTATCTGCATTTTCCTCCATTGTATACCCAAGTTTCCTTTCGGGATTGCTCCTTTTCTCCCAACTGTCCTCTCCAACCGATTTATTGACTTTTCGGCATATCGAAGTCTTTATCAATGACCTGGAACGCTGTCATAGAGTTCTTCCCAATTTCAATGCAAAGTTCTTTCCCAAGTTTTGCACTTTATTATACGTCCTTTGTTATGGATTCTCTTACGTCACAAGCACTACACTTAAGCATGCCAATGCGAAAAAAGATTGTGGATTCACAAGAGATACGCGTTCCACTTTTGTAACATTAGTTAATAGATGTGTTCAATGTAGTGGAATTGGCTACTTGCTTGAGCAACAACATCCTGAGGCCAGAAGTTAAATATACGAGGGCGCATTGATAATTCATTACTTAGACGAGAGATAGAGTTCTAATCACAGGTTTCTTGTTTGCACCCAAGTCTTACATCTATTCTGGGTATAATCGCAGAAATTCGTCGACAGTTGTTTCTTAGAGCATTTTTGAGAGCGTCTAAAATAAGCAGATGTGAGTTGCTTCGTAGAAACTGGAGAAAAGCGAGTTTCGTGTTCTGATAAAGTACTACTTTTTGCGTGGTAAGACGGTGAAGGAAACGGAAGAAAAGCTGAACAAGTATTATAGAGGCTCTGCTTCATCACATGGCATGGTTCACAAGTGATCAACAGAATTTTGATGTGGCCTTTCGAGCACAAGAGATGCCGTGCGCACAGGACGGCCTGTTGAGGTCACAACAGAAGAAATGGTGAACAAACTTCACGATATTGTGTTGGAAGACCGCCGTGAAAATCTGTGACACAGCCAAGATCGTAAACATCTCGAGTGAATGGGTGTATAACATTCTGCACGAATTTTGGGGTATGAGAAAGGATATCTTTCACCAGGATAAGCACCTGCACACAAGTCAACCAGTGACATCGCAAAATTTGTGGAATTGGACTACGAACTGCTACCTCACCCACTATATTCTCCAGATTTGGCTCCGAGCGACTTATTCCTCTTCGCAAACCTGAAAAATTGCTCGCTAGGAAGAAATTCACATCTAGTGAACACATCATAGCAGACACAACCTTATGTTTTGCAGACTTCAAAAAATCATATTTTTTGGAAGGGTTAAAACATTGTAGAAACATTGGACCACGTGTATTGAATTGAAAGGAGACTATGCTGAGAAATAGAATTTATTTTTTTTCCAAAAAATAAATTTATTTTCTTTAAAGTTACTGACTTATCAATCCGCCCTTGTGCTTTATTTAAACAGATTTTTAGTTTTGTATGCTGTTTTTTCATTAGAAAATGGTTTTAAAACCATTTTTATTTTGTGATAAGAAGAAAAGGAAACAGAATAAAAAAGTTGGTTTCCAATTATGAAACGTAACTTGACCCTCAAATGACCATCCATGGTCATTGCGCTCTTTGTACCCAGCCATTCAACATTTTCGTTCTTATTTACATTGATGTAAGAACAGCTGCAAAGTGCTCTATACAAATGTTTAGTTTTTTTATTAGGAGTGAGAAAACAACATAAAAAAGGTAGGTTCCCATTTAAAAATTGAAACAAGATCAGGCTTTAATATCGCGACTGAGAATGGGCCATACCAACATCACGCACAGTTATCTACTTTCAAAGGACCAACCACCCATGTGCCACCAGTGTAACATACTGTTAACAACGGAACAACGGAATGTCCAAATACGATCAATGGAGACAACACTACCAGATACCCAATGATTTACAAACAGCACTCAACTATTCGATGTACCCCAAAATAGTTGAATTTTTTAAAAGCATAAATGTACATAAAAATATATAATGTTCAATTTGATTGTTTATAGTGTCACAATTTTATACTAGTTCATTGTAATGGTTCAAAACTGACAGTATATTAAATAACCTCATTGATTTGTTGTTAAATATTTATTTTATAAAAAGTTGTAAAGTCGCAATATGACTAATATGTTAAAGCGACTATAAACTTTCAAAATAAAGAAAAAACGACTAATGACATTTACTTTCCCACATAATATCAAGCAACTTTAATTCAAGAATTTCTTTCTACAACGCCCAGTTTTGGAGATATTGCACAGTATCAACTTAAATGTTTCACCCTGTATATTACATAAGTTTTTCCTATTTTAAGGAGATTTAGGAGACTTGAAAATATCTATTTTATGCATGCTCTGAATATAGAACTTCTAAATGGAATGTCGTACCAACTATAGGTAAACAGTAAAGCAAATAAACAATGATTAAAGGAGGAGAGAGTGAAACTAGCGCTCACATTGGCCCTGTTGTCTCCATGTTATTACCAGCAGAACT
Source organism: Deroplatys truncata (assembly GCA_030765065.1). Lineage (NCBI taxonomy): Eukaryota > Metazoa > Arthropoda > Insecta > Mantodea > Mantidae > Deroplatys > Deroplatys truncata. The sequence continues at coordinate 63,943,696 of CM060984.1, read as the reverse complement.
GTTTTTACCGATGTTTTATACAACTTAGTTCTCACTTTGGATTGCGTTTCTAACTTGCTGGTTATATGTGTGGCTTACCAATGCAGAAGAACTGGAAACTCCGTCGTAGCGAAGAAAAACTTTTATGTAAACATTTCCCTGCTGTCGCAGCATCTTCCCAAACACGCACTCTTCTAGTTTTTGCTGCCATGGCAACACACAAAAAGTGCCCGGACGCTGGTGATGCTCTCAAGGAATTTGAACGCGGAAGCAGCGTTAAGAGCACATCCATTACAATAATTAGTGCTGTGCCTAAAGGAGTGAATACCTCTGGGCAGCAGCTGCAACCGCACGAGTACGTGACACTGGACCATGTATTTTGTAGGAATGTAAACAGTGCTGGGTGGAAGACATGTATGTGTGGCGTACACATCAAATTAGTATTCAATTTTACAGTATCACTATGATCCCCAGAGTAATCTTAGAAACTGAAATCACTTTCACAGTATTTTATGGATATGAGATTTAGGGAAATACAAGCGCCTGATACCCTGTAGCACCAATAGTGGGGTTAAGCTCGTGCCAAACTGCAGGTACGGAGGTCATTTGAAAAGTTATCGGAATGACATCCAGGTACTGCGCCGTATTTGACGTGTGCAGATAACCCTTCGTGCATTTAAAAGTTGCATAACTCAACGGGGCAATTCCAAGTAAATACAGGTCAGTGGGGGACTGGGGCCCACCACCACTACACCAGGGGTCCTCAGAAACGTCCATATGGATACACGTAGACAGAATGCCTTGCATGGGCGAGGACAGGAGTGGTGATGCTAAAAGGCTTAGGGGAAAGTGAGATCCAAGGAAAGTGTATTTTATGTAATAGAAAGTATAATAGTCATTGGCATTTAATTTTAGAATGTGAATGAACTAAGGATTCGAGGGAAAAATGGCAAAAGAAGAAATGGTCCAATTTACCTATTAAAATTATAGGTAGAAAGATGCTGGCTGTCAAATGTAAGGGTAAAATATTAGAAGTAGAAAAACATTTAGGTTTAGTTAGAAAGAGATGGCTGAGGAAATATAGGAATAAGGAGTAAGAAGGAATGTAGATACCGAAAAGAAAATTAGCAAAAAATGTCTCAATAGCTCGATAACCACGGTGTTTGAGCTATGAGCTCTTGGAAGCACAGCAACTCAAGGAAAGACAGAAAAGGTTATGTTAAGAGTAGTATGTAGGTTTACGTATTTAAGTAAGTACTGAATTGTAATGAATTTATATAAATGGCAAATGTTAATAAATATTCAGTTATTCAGTCAATAGGGCCATTGACTCAGTAACCATAGTGCTGGAGGATATGGGCCCTAGGAAACCGCAACTCTGTGAAGTTTGTAAATTGAAATAAGTACTTATTATGTATTTAAAGCAAATAAATAACTATCTAGTGCTTTTACTGTCCGATAATAATAGTAACAATAACGTATATAACAGCAAGCGAAAAAATGGCATTAAACATTGCGTGGTCTCATGTTTGTTGCTTATAATCCTTAATGTTATACATGAACAACGTAAACACAGTTAAAAAATAGCTGAGTTTATTCCCTCGATAATAAAATCTATGTAACTGAAGTGGACCTTTTCGGTCTATTCTTTGTCTGTCATCACGGACAGTACACTCTAGTGCAACGGCTTGTTTTTGTCTATCATCACGGACCGCAAGTACACTCTATTGCAAGCCTGGAAAGTGCCTCACAAGGAGCGGTCCCGCTCATCGTCTTTGCTGATAAACAAGAAGAGTAGAACAAAGCTCGGCTGGCCCCGTAGCTCAGTCGGTAGCGCTCATGCCTGCTATGCAAGGAGTCCTGGGTTCGATCCCCAGCTGGGGATGGGAATTTTTCTCTAGCAAAGATGAGTCTGGAATTGTGTGTGAGTGTGATCTAAACATTAAAGCTCAAAGTTTACTAGAAACCCAAAGACAAGCATATTTGTGCAACACCAGAGATATTGTTCAAGAAACATAGTAGACATAGCTTTTTGTTACAGTGCAGATGTGCGTATATGGGAAAGGCGACAAATATCGAACATCCTCTACTTCGTAAAGAAGGGTCTGCAATAGAAATTCATTTGAATATGAAAACACTCCAAGGGATTCTGTATTATCACTTTCAACCATTTTAAAAGAGTTTAGACGCGTTCGTGAAAGTTGGAAGATGGAATACCAAAATTCGCTATCCCATCATAAATCTTCAATAAAGTACACGAAATGGTTCTGCAGTACCGCTGAATGAAGGTGTCTGAAATTGCTGAAGCTCTGGGAATTCAGGGGAATGTGCTTTTCACATTTTGTTAGAATATTTGGACACGAAAACATTGTAAAATGGCGTGACTGCTGTCTCGGGATCAAATGCGAATCAGGATGCAAACCCCTCAGCAAAGTAGGCTTGCTTTTAGAGAAATCTCACCGACTTTATGAGTCGATTTGTAACAAATGCTGAAAATGGGTACGCTACTGCACATCTGAAACAAATAATCTGATGTGTCACACACACATGACTTTCTCTACTCTTATACAAACTATTTTTACAAACGCTTATTCTCCATATCCTTCATGTTAATCGAGATATCGAGATGTCAATCTTATTGATAATTTTCTTGTAGATGCAAGGGGAATATGGTAAGTTTTAAGCGATAGTCAAATATTTTAACGCTGGTTGCTATGTGGCGCATTCCATTCTCTTTGCTTGTCCAGGACATAAAAAAATCTGATGTGTTACACTCACATGACTTTCTCTACTCTTGTACAATCTAATTTTACAAACGGCTATTCTCCATATGCTTCATGTTAATCGAGATATCGAGATGTCAATCTTATTGGTAATTTCCTTGTAGATGCAAGGGGAATATGGTAGCTTTTAAGCGATAGTCAAATATTTTAACGCTGGTTGCTATGTGGCGCATTCCATTCTCCTTGCATGTCAGGACATAAAAAAATGAATAACGTATTTGAGAAAAGGTATAAGTATTGGAAAATTTAAGGAAATAACAAGCAATATCTCGAAAACGGTTCAATCAACAAAAGAAATGTATATGACATAAGTTGTGTATTTTAACGCGATCTACATTTTTTGTGTAGTAAAATTTTGTCTATCTCATATGGTTTACCAGTTATGCAAAAGTCGTTCACAATGAAGAATACTTTTGGAGACATTCCCAGAAAATTCGAGATATACATTTCATTTCTCATGACATTATCTTAAACATATGATATTTTCATCAAAATCGTTAGAGCCATTTTTGAGAAAATTAAAATTTTCGAAAAATCTTCCATGTAAAGGGTAGTCTGGGGTGGGGGAATTTTCTTGAAAACCTTCGTGTCGCATCTCTGGAAGATACTGAACCTAAATACCAAGTTTGGTGCTTATCCGACTGTTCGTTTTTGAGTTATGCTGTTCACAGACACACACACAGACACACACACACACAGACACACACACAGACACACACACAGACACACACACGGACATGTTTCCAAAAATGCTTTTTTTGGATTCAGGAGGTCTCAAAACGTGTATTTCCGGCGAAATCTCGGTATCGAATTTTTGGGTGGAATGCAATACTTCCCCTACTTACTATACGTAGTAGAGAAAGTAAAAATGAATAACGAATTTGAGAAAAAGTGTAAGTATTGGAAAATTTAAGGAAATAACAAGGAATATCTCGAAAACGGTTCACTCAACAAAAAAAATGTATATGATATAAGTTGTGTATTTTAACGCGATCTATATTTTTTGTGTTGTAAAAGTTTGTCTATCTCTTATGGTTTACCAGTTATGCAAAAGTCGTTCATATTGAAGAATACTTTTGGAGACATTCCCAGAAATTTCGAGATATACATTTCATTTCTCATGATATTATCTTAAACATATGATATTTTCATCAAAATCGTTAGAGCCATTTTTGAGAAAATTAAAATTTTCGAAAAATGTTCCATGTAAAGGGTAGTCTGGGGTGGGGGGATTTTCTTCAAAATCTTCGTATCGCATCTCCGGAAGATGCTGAACGTAAATACCAAGTTTGGTGTTTATCCGACTGTTAGTTTTTGAGTTATGCTGTTCACACACACACACACACAGACACACACACGGACATGTTTCCAAAAATGCTTTTTTTGGATTCAGGAGGTCTCAAAACATGTATTTCCGGTGAAATCTCGGTATCGAATTTTTGGGTGGAATGCAATACTTCCCCTACTTACTATACGTAGTAGAGAAAGTAAAAAATGAATAACGAATTCCCATTTTAGAAAATAAGTATTGAAAATTTAAGCGAATAACAAGCAATATCTAGAAAAAGGTTCAGTCAACAAAAAAAATGTATATGTCATAAATTGTGTATTTTAACGCGATCTACATTTTTTGTGTAGTAAAATTGTGTCTATCTCTTATGGTTTACCAGTTATGCAAAAGTCGTTCGCAAGGAAGAATACTTTTGGAGACGTTCCCAGAAAATTCAAAATATACATTTTATTTGCCATAAAAATATCTTAAACATATGATATTTTAATCAAAATCGTTAAAACTATTTTTGAGAAAATTAAAATTTTCGAAAAATGTTCCACGTAAAGGGTAGTCTGGGGTGGGGGGAGTTTCTTGAAAACCTTCCTGTCGCATCTCTGGAAGATACTGAATCTAAATACCAAGTTTGGTGTTTATCTGACTGTTCGTTTCTGAGTTATGCTGTTCACAGACAGACACACACACAGACACACACGGACATGTTTCCAAAAATGTTTTTTTTCAGGGAGTCTCAAAACATGTATTTCCGGTGAAATCTCGGTATCGAATTTTTGGGTGGAATACAATACTTCCCCTACTTACTATACGTAGTAGAGAAAGTAAAAATAACAGTTTAAAACATCTGTTGCATCATTTTGTACTTCATTCCGAGAACTTTTCAAAGATCGTTGCTGAGACAGGCGATGGCGACGACGTATTAAAGGAGTTCTGTAATATATGAGATCAGCCTCAAAATCGGCGCTGTTTTTACAAGGACTTGAACGCCTCCAACGCCGTCCAAGCCCTTCATTAGACCTCGAGCCTCCGGGGGTTCCCGAAGGAGCGCCTGCCCGAAAGCACCTAGGGGCGGGTCCCAACAGAGCTGTCCCTGGAACGAAGTCAGGAACAAGCCACAACGTCGCCTAATCCAGAACCCTGAAAGCGAGATGATGGGTACAAGAAATGAGGGGCAGGAGAATCGTGATGGAAGATGAAGCATCTCAGAATTCGCCTGCCGACCTGTGAAAACCACGAAGAACTTATGTGTCAGAGTGGGCGATTGCTTGGGATTGACCCGGAGCCTCCTGAATGCGATTCGCACACTTTACCGCGACGCCACCTCGCTCCGTTCTGAAAGTGTTCCTACTAACTGTAAACTGTACTTTCTGTGAGTCTATTCAATAGGTTGAGGAGTGCTATTATGTTTGCAGACAGCGATCAGATTGACAGAGAGGCCAAGAAGACGTAAGAAGAATGCGACGCTTGAAGGCGATGTGTTTTGAATAAGATTGTAACTGGGTGGCCGTTATTACCTTCCCAGTGTCGATACAATATTGCCATCAGCACGACGTTTCCAATTTATTCCCTCCCACGTTCTTACCCTCAGGGATAAATCGTAAACAGCATTGTGTGCAGGAGTTCATGGAATGTCGGCGTTGTTGTATTGACAGACTCCTTTATAACGAGAACTTTTATCTCTTTGCCATCCACTATTGACTATGTTGCACTTACCAGTATTGTTTTCCTAAACAATGTTTTTAATAAATTAAAGATTCCTAAAGCAATCATTGCTACTGTATTGTATATCAGAATAATTATTCTTTCACACTGGCTGCACCTAAAACAAGGTTGAAGGACTGATTCAAATTTGAACATGTCAATGTCAGATCAGATTCGAATTATAGACATCTGGGTTCCCGTGTCAACAATGGACCGCTGAGACACCTTCAAGAGACCCAAGCTTTCACTAGGTTATTCTTATTTTATCTATTTATCTTACAAAGTGGTGTATTTTAATTAAAGTTAAGATATTGGGATTTCAGAATAGCCCAATTTTCATTGAAATATTTAATTCATATGACCATTTCTGTCCAAAATAATTCAGTTATATATTTTTTTTCTACTCAAAAATTCGATACCGAGATTTTACCGGAAATATGTTTTGAGACTCCCTGAATCCAAAAAAACATTTTTGGAAACATGTGAGTGTGTGTGTCTGTGTATGTGTCTGTGAAGAGCATAACTCAGAAACGAACAGTCGGATAAACACCAAACTTGGTATTTAGGTGCAGTATCTTCCAGAAATGCGACACGAAGGTTTTCAAGAAAGTTCCCACACCCCAGATTACCCTTTACATGGAACATTTTTCGAAAATTTTAATTTTCTCAAAAATGGCTCTAACGATTTTGATTAAAGTATCATATGTTTAAGATATTTTCATGACAAATAAAATGTATATCTTGAATTTTCTGGAAATGTCTCCAAAAGTATTCTTCATTGTGAACGACTTTTGCATAACTGGTAAACCATAAGAGATAGACAATATTTTACTACACAAAAAATGTAGATCGCGTTAAAATACACAATTTATGTCATATACATTGTTTTTGTTGAGTGAACCATTTTCTTAAAAGATTTGACTATTGCTTAAAGCCTACCATATTCCCCTTGCACGTACAAGTAAATAGCAATAAGATTAACACCTCGATTAACATGAAGCATATGGAGAATAAGCGTTTGTAAAAATAGTTTGTACAAGAGTAGGGAAAATCATGGGAGTGTAACACATCAGATTTTTTTCTCTTTATTTTATGTTAATTGAGGTACATTTATGCAGAAATGTTTCATTACACATTTGGTTGTAAGTTCGGAGGGATAAAGCAGGCTGAAGCGACAGTAAAATCTTTAAAAATCTTGTGTGTTTCATTCACGCAAATTTCTCTACTCTATCGTTTATTCGGGGGTATACAAACTACTTTTACGAAAGTTTATTGAGATAAACTTTTTCAGAAGTAGCCACTTTACACATTTCGTTATAGATATAAATGGAATAGCGACAGTCAAATGTTTAGGAACTGTACGCCATATGCTGGCTGTAAATTTCATACCGTTTCCATGCAACCGCGAGAAACAAGAATATCGAAAAAGTTTAAAGGAATGACAAAGTATTGGAGAATTCGAACCATTAATAACTGATATCTTCAAAACACCTTATGGCAGAAAAAAGTAGTTTGGAATAAATTGTGTGTTTTAAAGAGATCTACATTTTTGTGTATTACGTTTCGTCTATCGCTTAACGTTTACCAATTATGCAAGATTTTATAAAATTCCTTCCAAATGAAGTGAACATCAAGGTTTTCCCCAAAAATTCAAGGTATAATTTTATTTTTCATTTAAATGACTTTAATATATGATATTTTAATCAAAATTTTCTATAAAATCTCCATATCGAATCTTTGAAAGATGCTGAACTTAAATACCATTTGATTCAGGGTGTCTCAAAACATGCATTTTCCTTGAAATCTTGTATCGAATTTTTTGATAGATGCAAGCTGCTTTCTCGACTTATCTACTAAAGGTAAGCAGTAGAGAAACAAAAAACCGCGTCACTGTATAATGACTTTTAGTCTTCTGTTTGGATGCCTCCTGTAAAAGCAAACGATGGCAGTTTAGCACTTTAAAAAGTCCTTAAACGTTTATCAAAAGGATATTCAACGAAATCAAGTTTTACGGTTCTTCATCCTTTGCACACGCATACACACGTCAATTTAAACTTGAATGACTAGAAAAGGCAAAGCAGCAACTGGGTGCAAATTCTACAAATTTTGAGGATTTGTGTATTAAAATTTAATAATTTGTTTCTCAAAATGTCGAAAATTCTATATCGAACTCTCCTAAGATGTAGAGGTGTGCCCTCGCTCGATCTATATCACCTGACATGACGCTGAAATTGCAACACGTCCTCCCCTACCATTTAATTGTTCTATTAAAGAGCAAAGCAGTACCTTACAAGTTCACTGTAAACTGGCTCCTGATCCATCATAGTTCCTAACGATGTACACTCTACTCCAACTCTGACGCCAACTTAAATGTAACAATGATTTTCTTGCGTAGGTAAGGGATTAAAACTACAAACTGAGAGTATAGTAATGCATTTTGAGTACAATTATTATTAAGTGCAAAAGAATCTTGAATACAAATATGCAGTGCATTCGTTATATTGGCCCATTCACAATGGAATGTGCAGACGCAGCATAAACGCAAGACTTTGCATTCATGTTATTTAATGGAGGCATTCACATAGAGTCACGCAACGCAAGAGTTTACAAACTCCAAACTTTATGCTTGCGTTGCGTGCACAGAGGAAGAATTCTGCATTTCTTTCTCTTTGCACTGCCTGTTATTCAAAGCAGATGATCGTGATGCGAGACTCTATGCCGTCACAGCACCAAAGAAAATCTTCGGCTGATTTTGTATCGTTTTCTGGGGTTTTGAGGTGTGTCCTTCACCTTACCTATCGCACAGCTCGGTGGCTTGATAACACAGCAATAAGCGGGGAAAGAGGTTTTGCTTCTTCTGGTGTTATTGAAATCAAAACATATTTATTGTGTCAGAACCAGTCATGCCGTATACTAGCGAAATTACTGGTGGACGTATCGTGGGTATGTGGGAGGCAGGTTGCACTGTTACAACAATTGCAACGGTAGCGCATAAAAGTGTTTTTATAGGAAATTTCTGGATAAAACTATTTAAGGAAAGTGGGGAAGACGGTCTACATACTCGTCAGAAAGTGAGTATGCCCGTAAAACATCCGCAGATGATGATATTCGTTTACTAAATGCAAATTACCCTTTTGTTATAATTGACTGATCATGTTTAGAAACCAGGGATAAATATGTGTATGTATATGTTAGTAAAGGTATATTAACCAATTATAGTTTGAATTAGAGGGAAAACATACTGCTTTATTTATTTATTACTTGGTTATGTTTGCTTTTATGCAGCAACAAGCATTGATATCACTGTGAGAATACAGTTCTGTTTATGTTTTATTATAAAGTGCTGGTTTTCTATGTATTTAATGAATACCATTCGAGCTTTAATTTGCACCCCCTGAAAATCCTCTCACACTACACATTCTACGTTTCGCTAACCTGGGCACTCATCAAGTTTTCCCCTTAGCTTTTAACCGCTTCAAAGGTGTGACCTGCAGTAGCAGATAACGTATGGGTTACCAATCACGATAAGAGGTCTGTATAACAATCTGAATACACTCACTCTACCTCTTTCTCTTTTAGCCAATACCATCGAAAGAGTAAACATATATTTCGTTTCTACCCCATTTTGTAGTCTTTTTTGTAGTTGTTGTGTTACTATTTAGTAGAAGGAGAGGCGCAAACTTGCACCGTGGTCTAAAGCAACCAATGAAATGGACATGGCTTCGCAAGGCCACGTACAACGATAAATGATGTGACATAGACGCGAGGTACAGTGAGAGTTTCTTTGGCTCTTTGAACCTGCATGCTTTCTTCCATTTGACCGTGCCAAACAAATTGTTGTGGGTCACTAGGTCTCATTTCTCTCAAGAGGTTATGGTAGTCTCCTTACTGAATCCTCCTTTCATTTAATGGATGAACCCAGCATCTGCGCTTAGAATTCTTGGCTCCCAAATGCAAGCCACAAAGAGATAATGCGCATTACATTAATATAACAGCTGTATCATCACTAACTTGCTGCAGGTTCCATACTTGCACAACTATTTTCAATATTTTGGTTCAACATTCGTGATGTCACTAACGCTGCGGGCAGTTGGGCGTATGCATGTTTTTGTAACCTATTTATTTATAAAATATTGAGTGAACTTTCTTATTTCGTATTGTTGTTTATATTATCCAATTTAAAACTTACGGTGCGCTCGGAAGATTTCCGCAATTAGATCTAAAAGCCCGTGCAAACTCCCTGCGTTACGCCTACAGCTGTATTACGAATGGTCTTCCCTCACGCCTGCGCTTATGCTGCGTTATGCCGGCGCTTACATTTCGTTGTGAATGGGCCCTATTGCCGGCTGCGGATCGCGCGTATGCGTGCTCCGCGCATTGTCTAGGAAATGTGGGGTTTTCATTCTAAAACCTTCGCGTTACTTGCTCATTAGGGATAATAACTAATAACCTTGTTATAAACTGTGCTGAAAGTGTTGTTCATTTGTTTAGACTTCCCGGCATTTCTCGTCGTCACGAGGTTGTAATTCGTCAACTAGAATCACTCTGTAGGGTTTCAATTTTAAAAGCTTAACAGCTCTGTGAACACAGGTTTATGAGACACCCACCTGCTGTGCAACACGCCTATAATACTTATTTGGAGTGTGTTCGAATGATGCACCAATTTTATCAATTTATACTCTTTCTACTACGTATAGTAAGCAGGAGAGATATTGCATTCCAGCCAAAACTTCGAAACCGAGATTTCACCGGAAATGTATGTTTTGTTGCACCCTGTAACCAAATAAAGCATTTTTGGAAATATGTTCGTGTGTCTGTCTGTGAACAGCATAACTCAAATACGAAAATTCCGATAAATATCAAACTTAGCGTTTGAGTTATCTATCTTCCAAGGGTGCGACAGGAAGATTTTCAACCCTTTAATTGGGGCATATTTCGAAAATTTTGATTTTCTAAAACATGGCTCTAACGATTTTGATAGTGCATTTTTATAATACGTTTTTGCCTATCGCTCAACACTTACTAGTTATAAAAGATTATACAACATTTCTTCCGAATGAAGAGCACTTTACAGGTTATTCCCAGAAAATAAAGATATATATTTATCATGTAAATATCTTTAAGATATGGTATTTTAATAAAGCCATTAGGGCCATGTTTTAGAAAATCAAAATTTTCGATAAATATTCCATGCAAGTAGCAGTATGAGTAGGGGGATTTTCGTAAAAATCTTCGCGTTGCATCTTTGGAAGGTATTGAACCTATATACCAGGCTTGATATTTATCCGAATTTTCGTTTTTGAGTTATGCTTTTCACAGACACATACACACACACCGACCTTTTTTCTAATAAGTGCTCTCTTTTATTCAGGAGGCCTCAAAACATATATTTTCGGTGAAATCTCGGTATCGCATTTTTTGATGGAATACAATACCTTCTTTACTTACTATGTACGTGGTGGAGAAAGTAAATATCTGATGTATTAAATTCACAGGGTTTCTCTACCCTCTATCGCTTGCTATTGGGTATAGAATTATTCTTAAGGAAGCTTATTTTCATATCTATTTCATTTTAATTGAGATAAATATCTCCGAAAATAGCTGCATTACACATTTCGCTGTGTATACGCAAAGGGAACAACGAGAGTCTGAATAAGTTATTTTGTTGTATTGCTATTTTTACGTTGTTATTTGCCCCACGTTGGGCGCCAAATTGAAGAAGTTTTGTTGCTGCTACGTATGGAAGGCCAGTTTGAAGAAGATTTATTATATTTCGACTGTTGGGGAGCTGAACTTGAAGTAGTTGCAACCGTACGTATGGTAAAGGATTTCCGGTAGCCTTCGCCCCAAAAGTTAAAAAATATTAACTTTATAATTTTGACTGTTTCTTTAAACATTATATATTTATGTTTGCCTCGGCTGCGTTAGTATTTATATTTTTTTAGAGACATGAATGTCTTAGCAGGGAGTGGTGCGACTGAAGAATGTAGGCTTACACAGATTATAATTTTACTTCACTCCTTTTATTAATGCTTGATACGATTTAAATAAGGATATAGGGAGAGAGCTGTGAGATTTGTTTTTTTATTAAATACTTGCACTTTTTAACACGTAAACTATTTTCGTCTCACACAAAATACGTATTAAATTTCTCGAGGACGCACCTCGCGTCCGGTTAGGAACACTGTCTACAAGCATCTGACTTCTGAATTTGTAAATTTTGCTCCATTTTAGTTTCTGATTGGCTAATCCTAGTCCAATAGAATACCTTCATTTAACTAAAGCTTTTTTCTGGTTGTTGATGGGCTATTTTATAAGCTGTCACAAAAATTACATTATTGCTTCCAAGAATCACATGTAATCAATTAAACTTTCAAATTCATTATTGACTCAAGGTTACCTCATTGTTATCTCATTGTTAGCAACTTTTAACCTATTATTCTCACAGCTCCTACATTATTAAATTAGGTGATATATTCATATAACAGCATTACACATGTATTCAATAATACAACATATACAATGACTGTAATATACACTTTTTATATCTTGTTACATACACATATTGCTTTAAGACGGGCTGTTATTGAATTTATATATTATATAATTAGATTGAAATCATGTAAGAGTTAAAAATACTGCCTCAAGTCAAACGTTTAAGAACTGGACGCTATACGCTGGCCTTAAATTCCGTGCTCTTTCCACGACATCGCGAGAAACAACTGAAATCGGCAGGACTTGAAGAATTCTGACGCATTGAACAACTCGAACCATTAATAATGGATATCTCGGATGCGGCTGACATCACAAAAAATGTATTTGAAATAAATTGTATGTTTTAAAGTATCTACATTTTATGTGTTGTAAGTAGTTTTCGTCTATCACTTAACATTTATTAGTTAAACAAAAATATACAAAATTCCATTTGAATGAAGAGGACTTTACAGATATTCTAAGAAAGTTCAAGATATACGTTTTGTTTGTCATTTAAATATCTTTAGTATGTGGTACTTTAATCAAAGTCGTCAGAGTTACTTTTTAGAAAATCAAAAACTTCAAACAATGTTGCATGTAAAGGGTAGTTTGGGGTGAGGGGGATTCTCTTGAAAATCTCCGTGTCGCATCTTTGAAAGCCACTGAACCTAAACACCAAGTTTGGTGTTTATGCGACTTTTCCATTTTGAGTTATGCTGTTCCGATACACACAGAGAGACAGACAGATACACGCAGGGACCTTTTTACTTTCTCTACTACGTATAGTAAGTAGGGGAAGTATTGTATTCCACCCAAAAATTCGATACCGAGATTTCACCGGAAATATATGTTTTGAGAGAACCTGAATCCAAAAAAGCATTTTTGGAAACATCTACGTGTGTGTGTGTGTGTGTGTGTGTGTGTGTGTGTGTGTGTGTGTGAAAAGCATAACTCAGAAACGAACAGTCGGATAAACACCAAACTTGGTATTTTGCTTCAGTATCCCCTAGAGATGCGACACGAAGGTTTTCAGGAAAATCCCCCCACCCCAGATTACCCTTTACGCGGAACATTTTTCGAAAATTTTAATTTTCTCAGAAATGTCTAACGATTTTGATTAAAATATCATATGTTTAAGATACATTCATCACAAATAAAATGTATATCTTGAATTTTCTGGGAATGTCTCCAAAAGTATTCTTCATTGTGAACGACTTTTGCATAACTGGTAAACCATAAGAGATAGACAAAATTTTACTATACAAAAAATGTAGATAGCGTTAAAATACACAATTTATGTCATATACATTTTTTTTTGAGTGAACTATTTTCGAGATATTGTTTGTATATTCCCTTAAATTTTCCAACACTTATACTTTTTCTCAAATGGGAATTCGTTATTCATTTTTTTATGTACCGGACGTACAAAGAGAATGGAATGCGCCACATAGTAACCAGCTCTTAAAATATTTGACTATCGCTTAAAGCCTACCAACTCCCCTTGCAACTACAAGAAAATTAGCAATAAGATTAACATCTCGATTAACATAAAGCATATGGAGAATAAGCGTTTGTAAAAATAACTTGTACAAGAGTAGAGAAAATCATGTGAGTGTAACACATCAGATTTTTAAATATTTACTTTTTGATGATTTATTTTCAAACAAAACTTCGGTTTGAAAACAGGTGTAGATATTTCCATACTATATTTGAACTCTCCAAGATGGATGCAATATAATTCGTAGGCTTACTTATGAACATTTTGCTGTATTATGTATGCAGGGAATAAAACCTTCAGGATTTTCGCAAACATGCTCCACCTTAAAAATCCAGGATAATTAATGCAAAACTATTCACCTGTATTCATTCAAAGGCAACACTGGAAAATGACTGTTAGTGTTATACATTTGAATTTATGCGAGGTGTTCATATTTGTATCTACGATCTACAAGGATACTGTTGGGCTACCACCGAAAGCCCTGTTTGTTATTAATCTCCACCTACTATATTTTTGGAAGGAAAGGGTCATGGCATGCACATACAGAGTGATAAACGTTGTTCCCGTCTTGCTGAATGGCGCTCCTGTTCTCTTCTACAACTGGCTCGGCGAGCTTGCTTTGATTAAAATTTCAAGCAGAAGAAGCGAGCACAAAAGAACAGAGCCAGCCACAACATGGTTACCATTTAATGGAAGAGCGTGACAAAACCAAACTTATTGAATATTCGTAACGGAATCGTCGGGCGAGGTAATCGACTTCTGTAGAGAGAGAATCCTAATGATTTCAAGCGCAGGCTGCAGCTGCGTCTGTTTTAAAGCAGATGGCTGAATGTGCATGCTTAAAGCATTGCTACTCAATTAGGTATGTATATTGTCAAATAATATTGGCAGTGAAATTTCGTCTAAAACATAAAGAATATCATTTTTTGTCAGGCCACATTTTTAACATTTCGTATAGTAAGTAGGAAAAGTATTGTTTTCCACCCAAAAATTCGATACCGAGATTTCACCATGTTTTCAGGTCCCTGAAAAGAAAATCGTTTTAGAAAAATCTGATGGTTACACTCACATGATTTTCTCTACTCCTGTACAAACTACTTTTACAAAAACTTATTCTCCATATGCTTCATGTTAATCGTATTGCTAATTTTCTCGTATGTGCAAGGGGAATTGGTAGTATTTAAGCGATAGTCAAATATTTTAGAGCTGGTTCCTATGTGGCGCATTCCATTCTCTTTGTATGTCCGGTACGTAAAAATATCTGATGTGTTACACTCACATGACTTTCTCTACTCTTGTACAAACTATTTATACAAACACTTATTCTCCATCTACTTCATGTTAATCGAGATAAACATTTGCAGACTCTATCTTATTCTAATTTTCTTGTAGATGTAAGGGGAATATATATTTACAAGGGCAAATACAGTAGCCTTTAAGCACATACATATCTCTTAATAGCTGGTTGCTAGGTGCAGCACTATTCCCTTTCCCACAGATTAATACTCTTTGCATATCCAAGACAAAAAAATGAATAACGAATTCCCATTTCAGAAAATAAGTATGGAAAAATTTAAGGGAATAACAAGTAATATCTCGAAAATGGTTCACTGAACAAAAAAATGTATATGACATAAATTGTGTACTTTAACGGGATATACATTTTTGTGTAGTAAAATTTTGTCTATCTCTTATGGTTTGCCAGTTATGCAAAAGTCGTTCACAATGAAGAATACTTTTGGAGACATTCCCAGGAAATTCAAGGTATACATTTTATTTGTCATAAAAATATC
Source organism: Deroplatys truncata (assembly GCA_030765065.1). Lineage (NCBI taxonomy): Eukaryota > Metazoa > Arthropoda > Insecta > Mantodea > Mantidae > Deroplatys > Deroplatys truncata. The sequence goes on along the minus strand of CM060984.1, from coordinate 63,928,180 downwards.
TTACATATGATATTTTAATTAAAATCGTTATAGCCATTTTTGAGAAAATTAAAATTTTCAAAAAATATTCCATGTAAAGGGTAATCTGGGGTGGGGGGATTTTCTTGAAAACCCTCGTGTCGCATCCTTGGAAGATACTGAACCTAAATACCAAGTTTGGTGTTTATCCCACTGTTCGTTTCTCAGTTATGCTGTTCACAGACAGACACACACACAGACAGGCACACAGACACACAGACACACACACGGACATGTTTCCAAAAATACTTTTTTTGGATTCAGAGGGTCTTAAAACATATATTTCCGGTGAAATCTCAGTATCGAATTTTTGGGTGGAACAAAACACTTCCCCTACTTACTATATGTAGTAGAGAAAGTAAAAATAGTTCTGGTACCATCATTGCCGACTCTCGCAGAATTCTTGGCCATTCCACACGTGAAAATGGTTCGGACACATTCTAAACATTCTAGATCGTCTTCTGTTGCGCATATGGGTTAAAATAATTTGCATTCCGCCATCGCTAATATCGTCTTCAGGTAACACGGTGACTCCTTAGCTGAAATCACAGTTCAGCACGGTTTAAGCCAAGCCACATTTAAGCTCAGCTTATCTCTTGAACTACGCACTGTAAAACTCTACTGTAGATCAAGCCTCCGCTTATGTCCGGTCGAAAATTAAGCTTCAAACAAGTTTGAGTTGTTATAAGGAACGTTAAAGTACAATTAAAATAACTATTCTAACAAATTCTGACACTCTATACTTGTTATTACCTTGCTGAATTCAGTAGCATTGTTATTCCTTCATACTAGACAAACCTGTACCTTATAATTGTTGGAATGTTTGTTCGGTATAAATTTATGGGATATTGCTTCAACTTAATTTCTTTAAAAACACCGCATTAATAATTGCACTCGTTTCAGACATGTATTCTGCATTTGTTTGATCACCCGGTATAAGAAAATTGAAATTAACAATATTAATACACAAAGGCAACATTGTAAATGTTTACCTGTGAAAAATAATTTACAACATGCATCCCTAAAAAATTTAAACCACGTTACTGCACTGGTAGTTCCTAATATATCTCTTTACATAAGCAAAAATCTGATTATTGCATTCACATGGCTTTCTCTACCCCTTTATCATTTATTAATGGTCTTAAAACTATTTTTACGAAAGCTTATTTTTCCATCTATTTCACTTTAATCGATATAACCTTTTCAGAAGTAACTACATTATACACTTCGTTATACATAGAAAGGGAACAGCGATAGTCAAATGTTTAAGATCTGGAGGCTATATGCTGGCCTTAAAAGCTTTCCATACAGGCGTGAGAATCGGACTTTAAAAGATTGATAAAGAATTGAACGATTCAAGCCATCAATAACGAATATTCGGAAATGGCAGATGCCACGAAAAAAGTTATATGAAACAAATTGTGTATTTTAAAGAGATATACATTTTTTGTGTAGTACGTTTTCGTCTATCGCTTAATGTTTGCCAGTTATGCAGGATTATATAAAATGCCTTCCGAATGAAGAGCACTTCACAGGCTATTCCCAGAAAATTCAAGATGTACATTTTATTTGTACTTAAATATCATTAACATATGATATAATAGAAATCGTTTGAGCCATTTTTTAGAAATTCAAAATTTTCGAAAAAATGTTCCATGAAAAGGGTAGTTTGGGGTGGACCGAGGGTTTTCTTGAAAATTTTTGTGTCACATCTTTGGAAGATACTGAACTTAAATACCAAGTTTAGTATTTATCCGAAACAAAAAACAGACCTTTTTACTAAAAATGCTTTTCAGGGATTCTCAAAACATATATTTCTGGTGAACCGAATTTTCTGGTGGAATGTCGTCCTCCGTGGACTAGTGGTACCGTGCTAGCCTCTAGTTCCCAAGGTCGCGGGTTTTCGGGCGTAAAAATCCTTGGCATGGCTTCCTTCGGAAGGGAAGTAAAGCCGGTGGTCCCGTGTCTTAGATTTAGGCACGTAAAAGAACCTCAAGCCTGATAAGAGGCCTCTGAGCAAAATTCCGGTGTTTCACGCCCAATATAGAATGGGACGCTAAGGACCATAGTAGTTAAAGAGCGTCCATAAATAAAACTCCATTCAATTTAATTTCTGGTGGAATGAAATATCTTCTCTACCTGCTATGAACGTAGTAGAGAAAGTAAAAGTCAAACACTCAAGATTTCTCATTAAAACTCACATTTTCTCCGTGTAAGGCATCCTAGTTTCAGGTTTAGCTTAAACAATAAATTATATACTATTTCACTTTCTTTTAGAATGGAGTTTCAAACATGGCAATGCCAGTAATGCAACCGAAATAGGACTAAGAGCGCATGTCTCCGTAAAGGCAGAAGAAATGCGGAAATGAAGCTGAGAGCAATAAATTGTTTTTGTGCGCCGTCAAGTGAGCGAATCGAGATCCCCCCCCCTTGACTCGACTTCTCTTTTTGCCGGTTCTTTGTTTACTTGATTCGTTGTATCGCGTTCCTGACATCCCACCGCAGCCAGTAAGTGGATTCCGATATCGTGAAAAACAAAAAAATAGTCTGTAAGAAGCCAAGAGACAATTCAGCGTCCACAGAGAACTTGTCCTGCAGTTCACAAAGTACTGTTTATGTTGTGGCTTGTAAAACGATAACTATGGCATGTAGCAAAAAACTCCACCTTTATCCCCTTCAACTTGGCAGAGCTAGATAACATTTCATTGCTTTACCTTTAGAAGTCTTCTATGCGATAAATTATAGGGATATTCTCTTTCAGGTTTGTCAACAAGAGTATTTCCTATTTTATGGAAAATAATGGACAATCGGGGATATCCTCGGCACATTTTAGAGGTAATTAATAGTATACGAGTATTACGCAACGAGCTATAATGGTAGTATTTAAAACGCGCGTAGTATTATTGACCGAGCGATTGAAGCAAACGGAGGTTAATATTATCATACGAGCGTTTTAATCACCATTATAGTCAAGTTTCATACGACTGTTTATGATCGACCATGCATCTAAATTAAAGGTTTCTTAAGTATTCGTTTCTGGTTTGAGTGATGTGTTACAATCGTTATTCCTTTATCTATGGTTACTAAGCAATGACCTTGTAGCACCTGACATTTTCTGAGAACGAATTTATACCTTTTGATATTCTCCAATCCATGAATTGTGAATAGAATTTCTCGTACATCTTTCTTGACTTTTGTGGCAACAAGTTATTGGTAAGATTGAGTGCTTTTGTCGTAATTTCTAGGGGTATAAGTTGAATGTCACTACTACTAGTGACAGACATTTTGTCTTTTTACTTTCTCTACGACGTATAATAAGTAGGGGAAGTATTGTATTCCACCCAAAAATTCGATACCGAGATTTCACCGGAAATATGCTTTGAGACTCCCTGAATCCAAAAAAACGCATTTTTGGAAACATGTCCGTGTGTGTGTGTGTGTGTGTCTATGTCTGTGTGTCTGTGAACAGCATAACTCAGAAACGAACAGTCCGATAAACACCAAACTTGGTATTTAGGTTCAGTATCTTCCAATGATGCGACACGAAGGTTTTCAAGAAAGCCCCCCCACCCCAGATTACCCTTTACATCGAAAAGTTTTAGAAAATTTTAATTTTATCAAAAACGGCTCTAACGATTTTGATTAAAATATCATATGTTTAAGATATTTTCATGACAAATGAAATGTATATCTCGAAGTTTCTGGGAATGTCTCCAAAAGTATTCATTTTTAACGTCTTTTGCATAACTGGTAAACCATAAGAGATACACAAAATTTTACTACACAAAATATGTAGATCGCGTTAAAATACATAATTTATGTCATATACATTTTTGTTGTTGAGTGTACCATTTTCGAGATATTGCTTGTTATTCCCTTAAATTTTCCAATACTTTTTCTTAAATGGGAATTTGTTATTCATTTTTTTTATGTCCTGGACATACAAAGAGAATGGAATGCGCCACCTAGCAACCAGCTCTTAAAATATTTGACTGTCGCTTAAAGCCTACTATATTCCCCTTGCACCTACAAGAAAATTAGCAATAAGATTAACATCTCGATTAACATGAAGTAGATGGAGAATAAGCGTTTGTAAAAATAGTTTGTACAAGAGTAGAGAAAGTCATGTGAGTGTAATACATCAGATTTTTTCTAAACTCGCGCTAGTACCGTCGATCGAAACGAGAATAATCGATACTTGCGTTTTCACAATGGTACGTGGCCACTTCTGATTGTTCCAATACCAATACTTTAATGAGGCCCATTAAAGTATGCCTACCAGTCGTATAAATACTACATTTTGGCATGGCCGAGCATAAAAGTATATATACACAAACTAAAGTTATTATAAACTCAGGCACCACAAAATCAGAACCAGTAATAACAAATCAAGGAGTAAGACAAGGATTAAGCCTTTCACCTACTTTATTCAATATATATATATATATATATATAGATGACCTTATAAAAACATGGAAGAAGGAAGTGCATCCAGGAATACAACTAAATCAGAATTCATATCTAAATATAATGCTACATGTTGATGATGTAGTAATACTGTAGAGTAGCGAAGATAACCTACAGCGCTCTATTTATAAAATGTACCAACTGGGAAACAACTATAATTTAAAGATTTCCTTAAAAAAGTCCAAAGTTATGGCTCACCACGTAAAATACCCAGTGAGAACAAACACATACATTGGAAATAATATGCTGGAACAAGTCACTATTTTTAATTACTTGAGTTGTGACATAAGTTTCGATGTGAATAGAGATATAGATAATAAGATAAATAAATTTCAACAAATATGTGGAACAATAACAAGAACTCTACAAAATAAACAAGGAAAGAAACAAAGCTGAAGTTCTACAAGAACATGGCAGTCCCGTGATCATGTAGGGCAGCGAATCTTGGATAATAAAAGAAAAAGACAAAAGTAAAATTCAATCGGCGGAAATGAGAATTTTACGGAGAACTAAAGGATGCACTAGACTACACTTAATAAGAAAACAATTAGAGAAGAACTGAATATTTATAACTTATATGATAAAAATTGAAGAAAATAAACATTGTTGGAAAGAGCACATGAACCGCATGAGTGAAGAAAGAATATTAGTATTACTTAATAAATATAAACCGCCAGGAAAAAGAGACATCGGACGGGAATAAAAAATCTGATGTGTTACACTCACATGACTTTCTCTACTCTTGTACAAACTATTTTTACAAACGCTTATTCTGCATATGCTTCATGTTAATCGAGATATTGAAATGTTAATCTGATTACTAATTTTCTTGTAGATGCAAGGGGAATATGGTAGGCTTTATGTGATAGTCAAATATTTTAAGAGCTGGTTGCTATGTGGCGCATTCCATTTTCTTTGCATATCCGGGACATAAAAATGAATAACGAATCTCCATTTCAGAAAAAGTATAAGTATTAGAAAACTTAAGGGAATAACAAGTTATATCTCGAAAATGGTTCACCCAATAAAAAAATGTATATGACATAAATTGTGTATTTTAACGCGATCTACATTTTTTGTGTAGTAACATATTGTCTATCTCTTATGGTTTATACCAGTTATGCAAAAGTCGTTCACAATGAAGAATACTTTTTGAGACATTCCCAGAAAATTCAAGATATACATTTTATTTGGTTGTATCTTAAATATATGATATTTTAATCAAAATCATTAGAGACATTTCTGAGAAAATTAAAGTTTTCGAAAAATATTCCGTGTAAAAGGCAATCTGGGGTAGGGGATTTTCTTAAAAACCTTCGTGTCGCATCTCCAGGAGATATTGAACCTAAATACCAAGTTTGGTGTTTATCCGACTGTTCGTTTCTGAGTTATGGTGTTCACAGACAGACAGACACACACAAGGACATGTTTCCAAAAATGCTTTTTTTGGATTCAGGGGGTCTCAAAACATATATTTCCGGTGAAATATCGGTATCGAAGTTTTGGGTGGAATACAATACTTCTCCTACTTACTATACGTAGTAGAGAAAGTAAATAAAGAATACGAAGACGTAACAGGTGTAATACCTACTCCTTGAAGTAAAGAAGAAGAGTATTTCCTAATATACGTAAGCAAAATGCTATCAAATTACAACTGCGTTTCCATCTCAGGATAGAAAAACACCTTCATGAATTAACTTAAGCCTTCCTGCCATTCCGCCTTGGACAATCAGTGCCCCCATAATTAAGATGGAACTAAATACTGACACCAAAGCACACACTCATATCGTCAACTGTCCAAGAAATACGCAACAAATATCCACAACACATAGTAGTTTTTACTGATGGCTCAATGTGTAAACGGTAAACTGGTTGTGTTGTAATCTACACAGATCACACCATGCTGCTCATACTGCCTGATTTCCACGTTGTTTTTTCAAGCGAACTTTGTGCCATTAAACAAGCCGGGTTGTACATCCTGGAAACCGATTCTCCAAAGTCATTCTTGATCTTTTACAACTATCATCTATCTATCTATCATCATCAATACTCTCGCAAAGGAAATGCAACTGCTTCTTCACAAAGTTTACAACGAAGGTAAACATTATAACTTTAATGTGGATACCTTCACATTCGGAATTGTGGGCAAGGAATCGGCCGACCAGGCAGCAAAAGGTTAGGAAAATCCCCTTAAGCGATCCAGCAATTGTTACACAGTGCAATGACATTATCACATATTGGAAAAGAAATATACTTCAAGTGTAGAAGGTGAGATGGCTCGACACTTCGCAATCCAAACTACGAAACATGGTTCCCAGTGCTGCAACCCAACTGCCTGTGAAAAATCTATGCAAACAGGATAAAGTTTTAATATCCCGATAAAAGTAGCCACTCACAGCTATCTTCTAATACAGGACCAGCCTCCGATCTTCCAACAGTGTAAGCTATAACTGACCATCAAGCGCATTGTCGCTGAGTGCCAACTTCACAACTGGTGGCGACGGCATTACCAAATAACCAGTGAACTTCAATCAGCGCTTTACTTCTCTCCTAACTGCCTCCAGTTAATTCAGTTCTTCAAAGCTATTAAGATGTATAAAAATATATAATGTTTTGTTCTAATTCAAATGTCCATGTACAAATAACTGTAAAGTCGTGATATGGCTTTAGGTTAAAGCGAGTATAAGATTAGCCGGATGTTAAGGGAAATTTGAAACCTGTTTGTCTAGTTCACGCCAAAAAATTCGCAGACATAAGTCCAATTTGGATGAGAATCGTGATACTACAAGACCTGTCTCAAAAATTCTTGAACGAGAAATAATTATTTAAGTAATCGTACAGAAAAATGAGTTTTTCTCAGGACGAGTAAGATGTTTGCAGTCGAAGTGAAGCCGAGGCCGGAATATCGAAACGAGTTAAAAAAAACATTTTTCTGCAATGATGTTGATATTTTGTTTCATAATATGTTGGTATACTCTACACCAGGTGTTAAAAAAGTATTCCATATTTTACGAGGTGGTGGTATGGACCAAAAAAAAAGAGTGTGTGTCCAGTAAACATGGGCTCTAAAATGCATACCTTAATAGCTATAAGCACCTATTCATCTTCGCTACTGTGAAACATCTCTTCAACTGCAAGCTCTTTACTATTACCTACGTACGACCAACACAGGCAGTAAACAAATGATGACACATTACTCTGTTATTGCCCATGCATACAACATGCAGTAAACATATTAATGTTGTTACGTAAACCGTATTCACAGTTCTGGGTTAAGTCCAAAGCATATTCTCATTAGTTCTAATGGAATCAGTTTGTTCTGATAAGTTTATGAAATGCTTTTACATTGTTGTTTTATCTTGAAATATTTGATGTATGTGACCTACATTAATGATATACAAACACTACATGAAGATGTCATCAATGTCTGCCAGAGCATCCGTGACCAACCTAGATTCTTTCAGAGAGTGCGTGATTCCCTAAGACGTGAACAGAAGCATGCCTTACTATGAACGGGCACCATATTGACCATAATAGCAAGCAGATTACATTAGAAGCTATACTTTTTCACAGTAACAGAGTAAATGTGTCCTCATTTGTTTACTGCGTTCTGTAGGTCACACGTAATAACAGACTTGCAGCAGAAATGTTTCACAGTAGTGAAGATGAACAAGTGTTCATAGCTCTTAACGTATTCATTTTAGAGCCCATGTTTACCAGACATTTCTAAAAATGTTTACCAGACCACCTCTCAAAATATGGAATATTTTTTCTTTAACACCTGTATATTGGTTAACTATTGTACTGCATATTATGTTGAGCACGAATGTAGTCATATGTTTAATATGCTCATATGAGTTGATGTAATACAACCTTGGAGCATGTCGTACAGTCGCACTGTTGTCCGAGTAAATATCAACTATTTCAACGTATTGTTGAGTATGGTACTGCAGAAATTTAGCAGCATTATGAAAAGAAATTTCTCTGCAAATAAATCAATTAAGGTATGTTATTAAATAATATCCAAATTTTGAAATTAACACACGAACTTTAATGACAAAGACTAACCTACAAATGGGATTTAAATGTGTTCCCCCCTCTAAATTCTTATTGGAAGAAATAACAATGCACTTGTAGTATATTATGCAACAAGACTGTAATGAGATTAACTAAGACCCGAGTATGTTTGTGAAACGAGCGGTAGCGAGTCGGATGGCGGTACTGATGGCAGGGCCTTGAGCGTGTTTCCGAGTAGTGCAAGCGATAGTAGCACTGTTGAGTTAACTTATTAATTGATTTTTGCACTTAACGTGAAAACAACACATATGGAAGCAAAGGAAATGAACTCAATTTATTAGAATATTAAAATTAAAATGAACAGAGTTTATTTTATTTTAAATACATTGGACTGCTGCTTTGAAGGTGCTAAAAGGTATGGGAGATAGGGAAGCTGCGTGTGCCGCCGAGTAAGATTATAATGAGTCACTGAAGTATTACGGATTCCATAACAGGTCAGTTACCTCACATGTAATTAGCATATTATAGGAGTTCAATCATCGACCTAAAACCTTTGTTACGTTTTCCCTAGAGAATTCGTCTAAATGACTGCAGGAGTACCCAGTATGCCATAAAATCGACGCTTATGTAAATGTCACTCAGTAAAATGATTGTCACACCACGTGGTGCGTATCATTATTGGTTTCGCACATCCGTCATAAAGCCATCGTGTCAAGGGCGCTGAGGGACTCTCCCGTACTGACATGACAGCGGTTGTAGCGAGAGGGCAATGCAGACATTCCTAATGATGCTGAAAATTAATTATTATCAAAAACATTCACACTATAACCAACCCGCCACTCACAAAATTGTCAGCGTTTTAAGCTGTCATAACTGATAAGAGTTCCTAAAATCCCCTGATGAAAACGCGTGTTGTGTTAGCAGCTTGAGTATTCTTTCTTTTATTTTAACTTAATACACATCTCACCTCTCTTTAAATACACGAAGTGAGAATACTGAAAGTAATTTGGAGGATTGCAGATCACTTTATATTTTCATTCTATACGCAGTTTACATTCCTGTTCGGCGATATGTAGTAGAGCAACGATTAATTAATTTAAATTAGCTCTCCCCGTAATATTTATGAAATCATTGTACCCTACAAGTACATGTTGAAATCTCCCCTTCACCCAGTAACTATAATTTCGTAAATTCTCTGGTATATACCGAAATGAGAATGTAATATCGGCGAATCTTTTATTTCTGATTTCATTAATCTTCCGCGAGTTTTCCAAATTCTGGAAGGGTTTTATAGCGTATAATTATCTTTAAGCGGTGAAAGAATAATCGGATTGATTCAGTGGTTTTTAGACAATCACAAAATATAACATTTTAAACGCTTGTATTTGTCCTTTGTCCCGTATTTGTTTAATAAATGTAAAAGCACCGCTGTTTTCTCACACAAAAAGGAACCTCTAACGTCAATATTGAACAAAATCATAAATTTTAATATTCTGAAAATATAAAATAACCAGTAATCGTCCAGAAAAACAGTAAATAGTTTTCTGTCTTTATATATTAATTTTGTCATCTTTCTTCTTTCATTCTGCTCACATGTCCATATCATTGAAGGATTCTTTGCTCCACCTTTTCTATCACCCTTCCATATCCATCAATTTTCTTACCTCCTCGTTCTTTTTCTTTCCAATCTAGATACTCTGGCTGCCCTTCTTATCTCATCCATTTCTATCATTTGTATACCTTTCTGGCCTTCAACAAGTGTTGACCCCTGCCCCATATGATAATATCGATTTAACCGGACTGAGAATAATTCTTTTCTTCGTTTGCCTAGAAATAGTTCTATTTCACAAAACACCATTCATCTTCCTTATCGTCCTCTTGGCCTGTGGCATTCTGTAGTCCACATTCGTTTTTCCACATCCGTTTTTTGCTTTCTCTATTACGTATAGTAAGCAGGGGAAGTATTGCATTCCACCCAAAAATTCGATACCGAGATTTCACAGGAAATATATGTCTTGAGGCCTCCTGAATAAAAAACAATAATTTTTTTAGAAAAAGGGCTGTGTGTGTGTTTGTGAACAGCATAACTCAAAAACTAAAAGTCGGATAAATACCAAACTTGGTATTTAGGTTTAGTATCTCTCAAAGATGCGACACCAAGATTTTCAAGAAAATCCCCCACCCTAGACTACTCTTTACGTGGAACACTTTTCGAAAATGTTTATTTTCTCAAAAATGGCTAACGAATTTATTAAAATATCATATGTTTAAGATAGTTTCATGACAAATAAAATGTATATCTTTAATTTTCTGGGAATGTCCCCAAAAGTGCTCTTCTTTCTGAATGGCTTTTCCATAACTGGTAAACCGTAAGAGAGAGAAAACGTTTTTCTACACAAAAAATGTAGATCTCACTAAAACACACAATTTATGTCATATATATATATATATATATATATAATGTTTTTTTGTCTAGTGAACCATTTAAGAGATACGCCTGGTTATGTGTTTGCATTTTCAAATATACTTTTTCTCAAATGGGAATTCGTTATTCATTTTTACTTTCTCTACCACGTATAGTAAGTAGGGGAAGTATTGTACTCCACCCAAAAATTCGATACCGAGATTTCACCGAAAATACATGTTTTGAGACCCACTGAATCCAAAAAAAACATTTTTGTAAACATGCCCGTGTGTGTCTGTGTGTTTATCTGTGTGTCTGTGAACAGCATAACTCAGAAACGAACAGTTTTATAAACACCAAACTTGGTATTTTGGTTCAGTATCTTCCAGAGATGCGACACGAAGGTTTTCAAGAAAATTCCCCCACCCCAGATTACCCTTTACATGGAAAATTTTTAGAAAATTTTAATTTTCTCAAAAATGGCTCTAACGATTTTGATTAAAACATCATATGTTTAAGATATTTTCATGACAAATAAAATGTATATCTTGAATTTCCTGGGAATGTCTCTAAAAGTATTCTTCATTGTGAACGACTTTTGCATAACTGGTAAACCATAAGAGATAGACAAAATTCTACTACAAAAAATGTAGATCGCGTTAAAATACACAATTTATGTCATATACATTTGTTTTGTTGAGTGAACCATTTTCCAGATATTGCTTGTTATTCCCTTAAATTTTTCAATACTTATTTTCTCAAATGGGAATTCGTTATTCATTTACTTTCCCTACTACGTATAGTAAGTAGGGGAAGTATTGTATTCCACCCAAAATTTCTATACCGAGATTTCACCGGAAATACATGTTTTGAGACCCCCTGAATCCAAAAAAAAAACATTTTTGGAAACATGTCCGTGTGTATCTGTGTGTCTGTGTGTGTGCCTGTGAACAGCATAACTCAGAAACGAACAGTCGGATAAACACCAAACTTGGTATTTGGGTTCACTATCTTCCAAGGATGCGACACGAAGGTTTTCAAGAAAATCCCCCACCCCAGAGTACCTTTTACATGGAAGATTTTTCGAAAATTTTAATTTTCTCAAAAATGGCTCTAACGATTTTGATTAAAATATCATATGTTTAAGATATTTCTATGGCAAATAAAATGTATATCTTGAATTTCCTGGGAATGTCTCCAAAAGTATTCTTTAATGTGAACGACTTTTGCATAACTGGTAAACCATAAGAGATAGACAAAATTTTACGACACAAAAAATGTAGATCGCGTTAAAATACACAATTTATGTCATATACATTTTTTGTTGTTGAGTGAGCCATTTTCGAGACATTCCTTGTTATTCCCTTAAATTTTTCAATACTTGTTTCCTCAAATGGGAATTCGTTATTCATTTTTTTGTTTTGGATATGCAAAGAGTATTAATCTGTGGAAAGAGAATGGTGCTGCACCTAGCAACCAGCTATTAAGAGATATGTATATGCTTAAAGGCTACTGTATTTCTATATTGCCCTTGTAAATATATTTTCCCCTTACATCTACAAGAAAATTAGCAATAAGATAGTCTGCAAATGTTTATCTCGATTAATGAAGTAGATGGAGAATAAGCGTTTGTAAAAATAGTTTGTACAAGAGCAGAGAAAGTCATGTGAGTGTAACACATCAGATTTTTAGTTTTGCATCTTGCACTTTTATAGACAATGGATCCCAAGTATTTAAATTCATGGAGAGATTTAATTGTTCCCTGAGGTATTTTAATGTATTTTTCCTTACCTCCCAAAACCAGAGGTTCAGTTTTAGCCATGTTGTCCACAAGACCTGTATCGAAGGCTTCCATCAACTTCATCATATATTTCGCATCTTGCGGCACTGAGTAATTTGCACCTGGTCATCTGCAAAGGGAGTATTGAACCTTCCCCATCTGGTACTCCCATACCTTTACAAGACTAATTTAATTGCTCTAAAATGGATTTAGTTGCAGACATACCCTAAGGAGATATCACATCCTTACCTCAAACCCTTTGACGTGGGAAGTGGGGTCGACGGCCTCTTCATCATACCTCGGTTCTTCTGTATAACTTTTTAACTACAAGTATTAATGAAGTTACAATGCCGATATGTTCCACAACTTTCCACTTAGTGTTCATTATCCTGGGTTGGTCACCGTGAGGAAGAAGGAAATGTAAGTACACGGCAAAGGAAGACGTGAACGTTGGAGTAAATCAGATATGAGGGAGCGATGTATATGAATGATTGGGAATATCGCAAAAGATGACAGGAGGGAATTAAGGGCAACCGCTGAAAAGTGGAGAAACTCGCAAAAGCAGACATATATTAATTTTATTATGCACTGCTATTATAACATGCAGAGGAAATATAGCAACGCTTTCTGGCCATTAAAAGCTTGTGGCATCCAAAAGTTTATTATTACATAGATATATAGAATTATAATAAAGGTTACTCTGAGGTTTTTATAATAAATCCTGCATACGTCTACGTAGAGGTAGATGTAGAGTGATGCTACGGAGGGGGCACATCGCGTGCTACGACTTGCACAGATCTATTGCTGAGGAAGCAATGAGGTGAAGGAAGGGAGAGGCCAAAGACTGTAGACAGACAGGCCACAAAGACGCGAGAAATCCATAATATTTCTAAGCTCGCAGATCCATGCCACTACTGGAGCCCCGGAGAGAGGGCGAAGAACTGCCCACCAATCAAGCGCCCTCTGGTATCCACGGGGAGAACTTTCCATTGAGTATGCATCTACGTACTCCGCGTAGTCGCGGGGGATCAAAGCCAGGATCTCCCAAAATTAGTCGCACACGTTACTGCTGCGCCACCTCGTTGGGTACACGTATACGTTATTTGAAAAATATGTCAATTAGTAAAATAAAAATTGCAAATCTATTGTAAGTACTGTTATAAGCAAGACCTACTGTCTTTTCTTTAGTGTGCCTTCTGTTTTCTGGTCATATATGGTGGACCATTTAAGCTGAGACTTACAATATCTCCAAAACTAAGCGTTTTAGAAAGAAATGTCTTTGATAAAAGTTGCTTGATATTATGGGGAAAAGTAAATGCCATTAGTCTTGTTTTATTTGGGGGACGTGTTGATGGTTATTTCAGAGTCAATGTAATTTTTTAAATACGAACCTACCTTTTTTATGCTGTTTTCGCGCTCCTCATAAAAAACTAAACAACATTTGCAAAAAGCACTTTGCAATTGTTCTTACACCATCGTAAATAACAACGAAAATTCTGAATGGCTGTGTACGAGCGCAATTAATGGTTGGACCATACATGGATGGTCATTTGAGGTTCAAGTTACGTTTCGTTATTGGGGACCAACATTTTTAGTTTCTCTACTACGTACAGTAAGTAGGGGAAGTATTGTATTCCACCCAAAAAATTCCATACCGAGATTTCACCGGAAATACATGTTTTGAGACACCCTGAATCCAAAAAAAGCATTTCTGGAAACATGTCCGTATGTGTGTCTGTGTGTCTGTCTGTGCGTGTGTCTGTCTGTAAACAGCATAACTCAGAAACGAACAGTCGGATAAACACCAAACTTGGTATTTAGGTTCAGTATCTTCCAAGGATGCGACAAGAAGATTTTCAAGAAAATTCCCCCACTCCAGATTACCCTTTACATGGAACATTTTTCGAAAATTTTAATTTTCTCAAAAATGGCTCTAAGGATTTTGATTAAAATATCATAGGTTTAAGATATTTTCATGACAAATAAAATTTATATCTTGAATTTTCTGGGAATGTCTCCAAAAGTATTCTTCATTGTGAACGACTTTTGCATAACTGGTAAACCATAAGAGATAGACAAAATTTTACTACACAAAAAATGTAGATCGCGTTAAAATACACAATTTATGTCATATACATGTTTTTGTTGAGTGAACCATTTTCGAGATATTGCTTGTTATTCCCTTAAATTTTTCAATACTTATTTTCTCAAATGGGAATTCGTTACTCATTTTTTTTTGAATATGCAAAGAGTTATAATCTGTGGCAAAGAGAATGGTGCTGCACCTAGCAACCAGCTATTAAGAGATATGTATATGCTTAAAGGCTACTGTTTTTCTATATTGCCCTTGTAAATATATTTTCCCCTTACATCTACAAGAAAATTAGCAATAAGATAGAGTCTGCAAATGTTTATCTCGATTAACATGAAGTAGATGGAGAATAAGCGTTTGTAAAAATAGTTTGTACAAGAGTAGAGAAAGTCATGTGAGTGTAACACATCAGATTGTTTATTTTGTTTCCTTATTCCTCATAACAAAACAAACAGCTTTTTATAAACCATTTTCTAATGAGAAAACAACATACAAAATGTAGGTTACCATTTGAAAAATCTAAATGGCCATCATGACATCCTCCAAATAAAACACGACTAATGGCATTTACTTTTCCCCATAATATCACGCAACTTTTATTAAGACATTTCTTTCTACAACGGTTAGTTTTGGAGATATTGTACAGTCTCAACTTAAATGGTTCATCCTGTTTACATTTTCAGTTTGTCAAGGTTTTACTGCGGAAGAGCGAAAAAATTATGTTCTGCAACATGACATTCCTGAGAATACGTAATTTTTTACTTTCTCTACTACGTATAGTAAGTAGGGGAAGTATTGTATTCCACCCAAAAATTTGATACCGAGATTTCACCGGAAATACATGTTTTGAGACTCACTGAATCCAAAAAAAGCATTTTTGGAAACATGTCCGTGTGTGTGTCTGTCTGTGTGTCTGTGTGTCTGTGAACAGCATAACTCAGAAACGAACAGTCGTATAAACACCAAACTTGGTATTTAGGTTCAGTATCTTCCAGAGATGCGACACGAAGGTTTTCAAGAAAATCCCGACCCCAGACTACCCTTTACATGGAACATTTTTCGAAAATTTTAATTTTCTCAAAAATGGCTCTAACGATTTTGATTAAAATATCATATGTTTAAGATACTTTTATGACAAATAAAATGTATATCTTGAATTTTCTGGGAATGTCTCCAAAAGTATTCTTCATTGTGAACGACTTTTGCATAACTGGTAAAGCATAAGAGATAGACAAAATTTTACTACACAAAAAATGTAGATCGCGTTAAAATACACAATTTATGTTATACACATTTCGTTTGTTGAGTGAACCGTTTTCGAGATATTGCTGGTTATTACCTTAAATTTTCCAATACTTATACTTTTTCTCAAATTCGTTATTCATTTTTTTTATGTCCTGGACATGCAAAGAGAATGGAATGCGCCACATAGCAACCAGCGTTAAAATATTTGACTATCGCTTAAAATCTAGCATATTTCCCTTGCATCTACATGTACATTACCAATAAGATTGACATCTCAATATCTCGATTAACATGCAGTATATGGAGAATAAGCGTTTGTAAAAATAGTTTGTACAAGAGTAGAGAAAGTCATGTGAGTGTAACACATCAGATTTTTTCTTTATTTTTACATGGATTTTCTATGGAACAACAACAATGACAAAGCAAACGAAACCAATGTCATCTTCCCAAGTCTATTCTTTGATCACCCCGACATGTTCGTGTTCTAATATTCAAGCCTTGTAAATCATTTTGGTGTTTAGATCATTTAAGAACTAAAATTACAAGTTATCTAATAGGCTATGTCAATGAGGAGGAACGGCCCTTTTTAGCTGCTTGGGATTTTCTCTCTTTATAATATTATTAGAATAAATAACAGAGATTGTTGAATGTAATGTTTAATATGGAATTATTGTGATCAAAGAATCATATAGAATGAACTTTAAACACATAGCTAGCATGAACTGAGAGGAATATGAAGTTCTAAAACGTAACCTAGAAATACTTTAATGCTTCATGGAAGTCTACTTTCAGTAATAAATAAGAAAACAATAAAAACACAATAGTAATATATTTTCTGCACGATCTTGGGTTTTCTTGTTACTCAAACCGGAAATACGAACATTGCTTGTTTCGAGCATACCTGGTTTGTTTGTAGACAGAATCTCCATTAAACAGTTAATTAAGACTATCTTTTGAATCATCTTCGGAACTCTCAAGTACAACCTAACGATAAAGATCGGCAAGACAGAAGAAAACGGGAAGTAAATACCATGTACAGAGCATGTACTAAGTAGAAAAAGTACAAGAAGTGATAGATACCGCGGCAAGAAGAGTTCGTATCAGTTAAACCATCTATTAGATATTCAATAGATGCTACGCGACCTGAAATATTAACAACCTCAGCTCTTCTATGTAACAGTTTCATATGACTATGAAATTAGGCATTTGAAATGCAATGCCACATAGGAGAGTAGCTAATGTTCTTAAGAAATTAGATTTCTTTCCTTAGCTTTAATTAAATGTCATTCGTATTGTGCATAAATAGAAACGTTTTCTCCACCCTGCATCGTGGAGTAGAAATTATTCACAAGAAAGCTTATTGTTTTATTATCTTCATTTTAAACGCGATAACCCATAGATAAATAACGGAGATTTTGAAGAAAATACCCACCCTAAAATTACATGAACAATTTTCTGCAATTTTTTAATGGTTCTAACGATTTTGATTAAAATACCATATATTAAATACATGACAAACGAAACGTATATCTTGAATTTTCTGGTAATAGCCTGTGATGAAGTCCTCTTCATTCGGAAGCAGTTTTATAATCTTTTATAACTGGTAAACAAACAATAGACGAAAACGTACTACTCAAAAAATATAATGTGTTACACTCACATGACTTTCTCTACTCTTGTACAAACTATTTATACAAACGCTTATTCTCCATCTACTTCATGTTAATCGACATAAACATTTGCAGACTCTATCTTATTGCTAATTTTCTTGTAGATATAAGGGGAATATATATTTACAAGGGCAATATAGAAATACAGTAGCCTTTAAGCACATACATATCTCTTAATAGCTGGTTGCTAGGTGCAGCGCCATTCCCTTTGCCACAGATTAATACTCTTTGCATATCAAAGACAAAAAATGAATAACGAATTCCCTTTTGAGAAAATAAGTATTGAAAAATTTAAGGGAATAACAAGCAATATCTGGAAAATAGTTCACTCAAAAAAAATGTATATGACATGAATTGTGTATTTTAACGCGATGTACATTTTTTGTGTAGTAAAATTTTCTCTATCCCTTATGGTTTACCGGTTATGCAAAAGTCGTTCACAATGAAGAACACTTTTGGAGACATTCCCAGAAAATTCAAGATATACGTTTTATTTGTCATGAAAATATCTTAAACATATGATATTTTAATCGAAATCGTTAGAGCCGTTTTTGAGAAAATTAAAATTTTCGAAAAATCTTCCATGTAAAGGGTAACCTGGGGTGAGGGGATTTTCTTGAAAACCTTCGTGTCGCATCCCTGGAAGATACTGAACCTAAATACCAAGTTTGGTGTTTATCGGACTGTTCGTTTCTGAGTTATGCTGTTCACAGACAGACACACAGACAGACAGACAGACACACAGACACACACACGGACATGTTTCCAAAAATGTTTTTTTGGATTCAGGGGGTGTCAAAACATATATTTCCGGTGAAATCTCGGTATCGAATTTTTGGGTGGAATACAATACTTCCCCTACTTACTATACCTAGTAGAGAAAGTAAAAATGTACATTGCACATATTTTACTTCAAATGACTTCTTTGTCATAAACCATTTCCGAGGTATTCCTTATTGTTATTCTTTTTCAAGTTCTGTCGATTTTCAGTTCTTTATCGCGATTGCATGTATACAGAATAGAATTTTAAGCTCCTGCATATACTGTCCAGTTCTTAAACATTTTACTATTCTGTTCCCTTTTTATCTATAACGAAATGTGTATGTAGCTATTTCTGCAAATGTTTATCTCAATTATAATGAAGTAGACAAAAAATAAGCCTTCGTAAGAATAGCTTGCATACCAACTAATAAATGATAGAAGATAGAGAAAGTAATGTGAAAGTAGCTGAAATAATTGCTGGTCGAAATTGGTATTGTGACCTTTCTTTCGTCTAAGAATCGCTTCCTCTAAATCCTTCCTACGTGGTATAAAACTCTGGCGTTTGATATTGAATGTTAACCAAAATCAAACTTTACGGTTTGTAGTGTTTCAAATAAATTAATTTTAAAGCACAATATGTTTATCTTCTCGACTTAAAAGTTTCAATTTAGTTCTTAAAAATCTGATGTGATACATTCACATGCTTTCTCTGCCCTCTATCGTTTATTAGTGGGTATGCAAACTCTTATTAAGGCTTATTCTTATACCTACTTCGTTTCAATTCAAATAAACTTTTGCAGAAATAGCTACATTACAATTTCGTTATAGATACAAAGAGAACAGCGATAGTCAAATTTTAACAACTGGACGCTATATGCTGGCCTTAAAATTCCATACTGTTTCAATGAAATTCCGAGAAACAATAGAATGTTGAAAGAACTTTAAAAGAATGGCTAATTATTTAACAATTCGAACCATTAATAACTGATATCTCGTAAATGGCTAATGACACAAAAAGTTATTTGAAATAAATTGTGTTTTAAAGAGATTTAGATGTTTCGTGTAGTACGTTTTCGTCTATCGCTTACCGCTTAGTAGTTAAACCAGATGATGCAAAACTCCTTCCCAGAAAATTCAAAATATACATTTTTCAAAATCGTTTTAACCATTTTTAGAAGATCAAAATTATCAAAAAACGTTCCATGTAGAGAGTAGTTGGCGCGGATGATTTTCTTGAAAACCCACGTGTCGCATCCTTGGATGATACTGAACGTAAAATACCAAGCTTGGCACTTATCCGACTTTTCGTTATTGAATTATGCTATTCATAGACACACAGGCACAGAAATACACGGATATCTTTCTAAAAATATTTTTTCAGGGGGCCTCGAAACATGTATTTCCGGTGAAATCTCGGTTTGAAATTTTGAGTGGAATATAACACCTTCTCTACCTACTATGTATGTAGTAGAGAAAGTTTGGATAATGGAAGCAATGAAGATTATTATTTATCTTATAGTAGTCCTATTCATCGTCTCCATTGCAAGAGATTAGTAAATAGATCATTATGATCCTAAGAATGCGGAATGTGTGTATTTATGAGTGTCTGTTCCACTCATACGCCGAGTATTTAATATTGCCTAATAACATTACCAATGTCTCTGATATCAACCAATCACGGCCATCTTACAAGGGTGTTATTTTATCAGAAAAACGCCAGCTTATTACTGAACCGTAATAGTATCATGCACCATGATTAATAGGCTACGTCTCCAATTGTATTTTTACTTTCTCTACTACGTATAGTAAGTAGGGGAAGTATTGTAATCCACCCAAAAATTCGATACCGAGATTTCACCGGAAATACATGTTTTCAGACCCCCTGAACCCAAAAAAAGCATTTTTGGAAACATGTCCGTGTGTCTGTCTGTCTAACTGTATGTCTGTGTGTCTGTCTGTGAACAGCATAACTCAGAAACGAACAGTCGGATAAACACCAAACTTAGTATTTAGGTTCAGTATCTTCCAGAGATGCGACACGAAGGTTTTCAAGAAAATCCCCCCACTCCAGACTACCCTTTACATGGAACATTTTTAGAAAATGTTAATTTTCTCAAAAATGGCTCTAACGATTTTGATTAAAATATCATATGTTTAAGATATTTTCATGACAAATAAAATGTATATCTTGAATTTCCTGGGAAGTCTCCAAAAGTATTCTTCATTGTGAACGACTTTTGCATAACTGGTAAACCATAAGAGATAGACAAAATTCTACTACACAAAAATGTAGATCGCGCTAAAATACACAATTTATGTCATATACATTTTTTTTGAGTGTACCATTTTCGAGATATTGCTTTTTATTTCCTTAAAATTTTCAATACTTATTTTCTCAAATGGGAATTCGTTATTCATTTTTTTTGTCTTGCGTATGCAAAGAGTATTAATCTGTGGCAAATGGAATGGTGCTGCACCTAGCAGCCGGCTATTAAGAGATATGTATGTGCTTAAAGGCTACTGTATTTCTATATTGCCCTTGTAAATATATTTTCCCCTTACATCTACAAGAAAATTAGCAATAAGTAAGAGTCTGCAAATGTTTATCTCGATTAACATTAAGTAGATGGAGAATAAGCGTTTGTAAAAATAGCTTGTACAAGAGTAGGGAAAGTCATGTGAGTGTAACACATCAGATTTTTTATTCAATTCACAATCAAATAGTGCCACTTTGCAAATAAATTATGTTGTTGGAAAAAATAGGTGTCTTTGTTTGTTCAGATTTCATCTCATTGATACTGTTCACAGATACATACACAGCTTTTTCTAAAAATGATTGTTTTGGATTCAGGGGTCCTCAAAATATATATTTGCGGGGAAATATCAGTGTCGAATGTTTGGGTGCAATGCAATACCATCTCTACATACTATGTACGTGGTAAAGAAAGTAAAATTGAATTGCATGTCTGTTGCACTAATGTGAAATTGGTTATACGACTTTTAACCAAGAATGTTTAACTGACAAACTACACTGCCGTTTGTGAAAGTTGCAACACCAAGAAAAAATTCCCCGCATAACTCCTAATTTGGTGGAAGTGTAGAAGAGTGTGCAAGCAATGAGTGATTAGGTTTGCAGAGAGATGGGGTACACGTAGGCCGAGCAGGGTCCTCTCGTGTCGATCCGACAAGGTCAGTGTTGCGCCCAAAGTAGTCAGTGCAGAGCTGTCAAACAAGGTGGAAACAATAAAGTTAGTGCCAGTACGCCTCGTCGACGTCAAAGGGAGTCATATCGGTATGTGAGCGAGATCGAACGGGGCAGAATGTTCGGTCTCCGGGAAGCGGGTTTATCATACCGTGACATTTCGGCTCGTACAGGGCATGCTGCTACGACAGTGATGCGTGTGTGGAAGCAGTGGATAGATGAAGGCCGTACGCAGCGAAGAACGGGTACTGGACCACGGAACATGACCACAGCACAGGATGACCGTCATCTTGTCCGCATGGCCATAACGGACCGTACAGCTTCATCTACAGTGTTGGCTCGACGCTGGAGCACTGCAACAGGTGTGAACTTGTCTGCATCAACGGTTCGTCGCCGTCTGCTGCAGGTTGGACTGGTTGCATGCATGCCATTACGTCGGCTTCCATTGTCCAGAAACCACAACCTCCTCCGACTGCAATGGGCACGTGAACACCGTCACTGGGGTGCTGAGTGGCAAAATGTGGTCCTTTCGGACGAGTCCCGCTTCAACGTGTCCTACAGTGATAGCCGCATACGTGTCTGGCGTACCGTGGTGAGCGCAACCTGGAGGGCTGCATTGTTGAGCGGCATAGCGGAAAAACACCAGGTGTGATGGTTTGGGGCGCCATTGGTTACAACAACCGATCTCGCCTCCTACAAATTGAGGGCACTTCGAACAGCAACCGGTACCTAACGGTGGTTGTAGAGCCTGAGGTACTCCCCCTGATTCAGGTATCTCCACAGGCCACATTTGAAGAGGACAATGCCCGGCCACATATTGCGAGGAAAGTACAAGCCTTCTTCAAAGAGCGACGGGTACCATTGCTTCCCTGGCCTGCACGTTCGCCTGACATGTCGCCCATCAATATGTCTGGGATATGGTTGGTCGGCACCTGGTGCGTCACGGTCCTCCAGTAACCAGTATCACGGATTTGTGGGCTCGAGTACAAACTACATGGAGGGAAATCCCTCAGGAACTTATTCAGAACCTTTTTGATTCAATGTCACGGCGTATAGCAGCTCTAATTGTAGCGCATGGAGGCCACACTAAATACTGTATATTAGGACTCAAAGGTCATGTATAGATTTGAAAAGTTTATCATTTGTTACTTGTCATGTACCTAACCTGTGGTATTAGATTCATTGAATTCATGGCGTTTCCTTCTTGGTGTTGCAATTTTCACAAACAGCAGCACGTATTCTTCTCGGTAAATAGCAATGTGATGTACAAGCCAGATGAGTCTTGGCTCGCTGGCGACAGAAACCCGGAAAAAGTGATTTGCTTCAATGGGTTGCTTGTTATCAAGTGTAATAAACTTGCAACGGGGAGTATGCAAGAGTTCTCTGCGAGAGATATGCTGGTGGAAATATGTCCGTGACTTGGATTCATTAGTATTCAGATGCGGTTCCTTTTCCTGCTGGAGGGATCCTTAAAAGTAACTCTCAGAGATTTTTCAATTTCAGCGGACGAGGGTCTCTGTGCGACAGTTTATCTCCAAGTATTAAAGTTGCTCTCGTGGAACGCAAAGAATGCCTTTTATGGCCGCACTATAATGTGAGAATGTAGTTAGTTATTCCTAGGACTAAACCGGATAATGAAAACATAAGCACGCTCAAGCATAACAATTACCTGCCTCCAGTTTCCACCAGAGTGAGATAACCGTATTTCTACACGAACCTGTGCTTTCTTGGACCTGGATTCTTCACCTTTTCCTAAAATGCTTCTTGGAGGGTTCAATGGACCTCGAAACGTGCTTTGGATGAGATATTTTCATTTAAATTATACTCATTGCGATACTCCTTTAATTTAAAAAAGTCAGTTGCAGCTAGAAGTGCTAAGTAAACGTTCTACTCGTGAAGCATCCCATCAGTATAAAAGTAATCCTCTGATGTGCTACATTCACAAGAATTTCTCTACCTACTATCGCATATTTATATGCTTCTACAAACTAGTCTTAAAAAAAACATTTATTACTTTTTTTACCACGTACGTAGTAGTTAGAGAAGGTACCGCATTACACACAAAAATTCGATACCGAGATTTCATCAGCAATACACGTTTTGAGACCCCTTGAATCCCCTCCAAAAAGTATATTAAATTCAGTGTCTTTCAATATGTGACACGAAGAATTTCAAGAAATTCCTCCACCCCAAATACACTTTACATGAAAGATTTTTCAAAATTTTTAATTTTCTCAAAAATGGCTAACAATTTTGGTTAAAATTACCATATATAAGATATACTTATATGGCAAAAAAATTATATCTGAATTTTCTGGGAATAGGCTCTAAAGTCCTCTTCATTAGGGAGGAATTTTGTATAATCTTGTATAATTGGTAAACGATAGTTGAAAACGTACTACACAAAGTATGTAGATCTCTTTAAAATACACAATTTATTTCACGTAAGGTAGAATCAGATGACTGAAAAATTCAATGCCATAGCCGGGATTGAATTTTTCAGTCATGTGATTCTAACTTTCCAACCCTGTCCAACACACGGCTTGTGTGAAAGAACAATTAATTCTATTTCAAGTAAGCTTTTTGTGGAATAAGCCATTTCCGAGATATCCGTTATTGATGGTCCGCAAAGGTCAGTAATTTTGTTATTCTTTTAAAGTCCTTTCAATATTCAGCTGGCTGGCCCGGTAGCTCAGTCGGTAAGAGCACCTGCCTGCTATGCGAGTGGTGCTGGGTTCGATTTCCGGCTGAGGTGGGAATTTTTTCTCCAGCCGAGATTGTTCCCTATCCTCCCCAGGGTCTGGAAGTATGCATGAAGGTGTGAATGTGTGTATATCTAATGATAAAAACCCAAAAAGTATATGAGACTCAACGACAAGAGAATACGAGTTAAGACCATTGACAACAAACAATATGTTTCAAAGGAAAGGTCGCTGATAAGACCAATGTAGTTAAAGGCGGAGTATAAATGGAACTACACAAAAAAATCTGATGTGTTACACTCAAATGACTTTCTCTATTCTTGTACAAACTATTTTTACAAACTTTTATTCTCCATCTATTTCATATTAATCGAGATAAACATTTGCAGGAACGATCTTTTGATATGCAAAGAGAATTACATTTTACACATAGCGACCGGTTCTAAAAATATTTGACTATTGCTTAAGGCGTACTATGTTTCCCCTTGTTTTGTATTTGCAAGGGCAAATTAGAAATACAGTAGCCTTTAAGCATAGACATATCTCTTAATAGCTGGTTGCTAGGTGCAGCACCATTCCCTTTGCCACAGATTATAACTCTTTGCATATCCAAGACAAAAAAAATTAATAACGAATTCCCATTTGAGAAAATAAGTATTGAAAAATTTAAGGGAATAACAAACAATATCTCGAAAATGGTTCACTCAACAACAACAAAATGTATATGACATAAATTGTGTATTATAATGCGAGCTACATTTTTTGTGTAATAAAATTTTGTCTATCTCTTGTGATTTACCAGTTATGCAAAATTCGTTCACAATGAAGAATACTTTTGGAGAAATTCCTAGAAAATTCAAGATATACATTTTATTTGTCATGAAAATATCTTAAACTTATGATATTTTAATCAACATCGTTAGTCATTTTTGAAAAAATTAAAATTTTCGAAAAATGTTCCATGTAAAGGGTAATCTGGGGTGGGGGATTTTGTTGAAAACCTTCGTGTCGCATCTCTGGAAGATACTAAACCTAAATACCAAGTTTGGTGTTTATCCGACTGTTCGTTTCTGAGTTATGCTGTTCATAGACACACAGACACACACGGACATGTTTCCGAAAATGCTTTTTTGGATTCAGGGGGTCTCAAAACATATATTTGCGGTGAAATCTCGGTATTGAATTTTTGGGTGGAATACAATACTTCCCCTACCTACTATACGTAGTAGAGAAAGTAAAAAAGATTTAGCTGTTTCTCACGATGTCATGGAAACAGTATGGAATTCTAAGGCCAGCATATAGCGTCAAGTTCTTAAACATTTGACTATCACTGCTCCCTTTGTATCTATAACGAAATGTGTAATGTAGTATTTTTGCAAAATCTGGATTATCTGGACTAAAATGAAGCAGACAGAAAAATAAGCTTTGGTAAGAATAGTTTGTATAGCCACTAATAAACGAAAGAGAGTAGAGAAGGTCATGTGAATGAAACGCAACTATTTGTTTTGTTTAAAAAACGGTCCGTGCGGGCGCTCGTGTAAATTAAGCAAAGAATTAAGTTCAAATGTGTGTGTAATTTTGTATAAGTGGTAAATTAAAAGACACACAACATTGGTTAAAACACACAATTTATATGAAATACATTGTTTGTTATTTCTTTCTTAGATATTCGTTGCTGTTGAATCTTCCAAAACTTTCTCGTGTATTTTTTGTGTTAAATCAATATTCTTTTGTTTCTAGTCATGTTATGTAAAGAGAGTATAATTTCAAAGCCAGAATACTGCGACTCACTTTTTAAAGAATCGAACATCACTTGTGTTACCTTTATAGCTACTACAACGAAATGCGTCAGAAACTATTTTAGCAAATATGTACCTTATTAACATAAAGCAGGTAAGAAAATAAGTCGCTTTTTAAGGAATAGCTTTTAGAAAACGGAAAGAAATAGAAATTATGTTGCTTACAGAAGATGATTCAAATGCAACATCAGAAATTTAAGCACGATTAATTAAATGTTAAATTATTTTCAGCTGCTGGGTTTACATTAAAGCTTGTATTTTATAGGAAATCATGATTTATCCAAAATAATTATCTTTGGTTCCATCCAATTCGTCGTCAAGACTTAATATCCTCTTAAAATTTTAAAATCAAACACAGTGCTTAATGCAATCCCCTTAGCCCTCGGCGTCCAGAGATGTGCTAAGAATTCAGAAAGGAAGCTCTCCCATAACTGAAAACCCCCTTGTGTTGGCCAGGAATAAACCCAGATCCCTTTGCGTGTTAACTACGCCACATTCATAATCAATTAATAGTTTTTTTAAATATCCGATAAAACTTAACTAATATCAGCAGCGTGGTTTTCAACAAATTTTGTAATATCCAACAAATGTTCTTCAAACTTTCACGCGTAAAATTCCAACTCTATGTGAGCACAAGTTCTTGTTTTATTTCATGCATGCAGATGGACGGGTGAGTAAACATTGAAGATATTTTACAGTAGCGAACACATCTAAAATACCTTATAGCTCATTGGAGAAAACCTCCTTACATAAAGCAAGAAAATCGCAGATAACACAGGTCTACAAATAAACTTTTTTGTAAGCCGTTTTACATTTGAAAGGTTATTCTTAATATTTCAGTACAGCGGATTTCAAAAATGACTTCTGTTTTTCTACATCACGTCAGGTTTTTTTACAAATCAGAAATGAAGTATTTGCATATTTTCTTCCAAAAATGCACATACTCATGAGTTTTGTAAGAGCTGCAAATGAATTTTTGAGGGTTTTTATTGCCAAATACCACATTTAAATTCATTTCACAAACAGCAGGTTAATAAAATCTTGTTCGTTTGGTATCGAATGTTTGTCTCTTGGATTTTCTCTTGTATGTTTCCATGGAATCCCTACACAGCATCCAGCAGTAATCTGCAATCATTGAAGAATTCCATCATCCTTGGTATCTCCTCTCCATTCTCGAATATCCTAATGGAACCTCTCTCCTTGTTCCTCACTGACTACCTCGAGGTTGTCAGGAAAGACGTCCAAATATGAAAACAGAAAGTGTATTTTGAGACTGATGTTGCATCCTAAAGCTCTGAACCTCTGTAGCATGTTGTTCACAATTTTAACGTAGTCAGGATGTTTATTGTTTCCTAGAAAGTTGTCTATAACTTCTTTAAATGCATTCCAAGCATTTTTCTCTTCAGAAGTCATAGTAGCTTCAAACTGCCTGTCTTTAAATAGAGCTCAGATTTGCGGACCCACAAAGATTCTTTCTTTTATTTTTTACTTACTGTACGTAGTAGAAGTACGTAGTACGTAGTACTTAGGGGAAGTATTGAATTCTACCCAAAAATTCGATACCGAGATTTCACCGGAAATACATGTTTTGAGACACCCTGAATCCAAAAAAAAGCATTTTTGGAAACATGTCCGTCTGTGTGTCTGTGTGTCTGTGAACAGGATAACTCGGAAACGAACAGTCGGATAAACACCAAACTTGGTATTTCGGTTCAGTATCTTCCAAGGATGCAACACGAAGGTTTTCAAGAAAATCCCCCCACCCCAGATTACCGCTTACATGGAAGATTTTTCGAAAATTTTAATTTTCTCAAAAATGGCTCTAACGATTTCCATTAAAATATCATATGTTTAAGATATTTTTATGAGAAATAAAATGTATATCTTGAATTTCCTGGGAACGTCTCCAAAAGTATTCTTCATTGCGAACGAATTTTAGTAAACTGGTAAACCATAAGAGATAGACAAAATTTTACTACACAAAAAATGTAGTTCCCGTTAAAATACACAATTTATGTCATATACATTTTTTGTTGTTGAGTGAACCATTTTCGAGATATTCCTTGTTATTCCCTTAAATTTTTCAATACTTATTTTCTCAAATGGGAATTCGTTATTCATTTTTTTTGTCTTGGATATGCAAAGAGTATTAATCTGTGGCAAAGGGAATGGTGCTGCACCTAGCAACCAGCTATTAAGATATATGTCTATGCTTAAAGGCTACTGTATTTCTATATTGCCCTTGTAAATATATATTCCACTTACATCTACAAGAAAATTAGCAATAACATAGAGTCTGCAAATGTTTATCTCGATTAACATGAAGTAGATGGAGAATAAGCGTTTGTAAAAATAGTTTGTACAAGAGTAGAGAAAGTCATGTGAGTGTAACACATGAGATTTTTTTTTACTTCAGAAAGAGCGGGAATTTTAGACTGAGATATTTGAAACAATCGCCATCTTGATCAAGTGCGTTTACAAACTGTTTCATTACACTAAGTTTTATATGAAGAGGTGGTAAATGAATTTTCTTCCACTAGGCTACCCCTTATTATGTTCTTACTACCTGGTGTTAAACGTTCTCTTTTGGGCCATTGTTTTTGGTTCCAATGTTTGCCTCTTGCCCTATTATCCCACTCGCATAAATAACAGCAAATTTTGTGAATCCCTGTTGTCGGCCTAATACCAAATTAATTTCAAATCCCCACTCATCATTTAGCTTGGCTTGTGATAATCGTTTTGGTGCATTTGATGTTTTAGGAACGAACTCCTCAGATACAAGTGATGATGGTGAATCACTGTTACTGTCTGTATCTGAAATAAGTTCATTACTGTCTATAGGTGGGTTAGGTATAGGAATACCAGGTCCATCGGCCACTGGTGTCATAGCAGATGGCAAGTTTGGGTATATAATTCCTGTTTTGTTCTTTGCATTAAAACCCTTCACATTGCATGTACAAAAGTAACAGTCAGTACTGTGATTGTGAGGTTCACGCCACACCATTGGTCCAAAACGTAGGAATAATTTTTCCCCCTTTGTCCAATTTCATATGTCTTCGACACAAACACTGCACACATTATGAGGAGCCCAAGTCCTGGATTGATCTTTTATTTCAATTCCGAAGTAACCTTTGTACGCTTTTCTTACAAATGAGGTTATGTTCTTTTCTGCTTCCTCACAATAAAACTGCCACAAATATAACAAACTGAATCTGGATTATTTACACAATACCTTCTTTCCTTATGCTGTACTGAGTTACACATGATAAAGATAACAAAATAGTATTACTTAAATGCTAATTTCTGCTTTATGCAACAACTATTAAGACCTGTAACAGATGAATTCTCAATACAAAATGGTGTACGCAGCTTAGAATGTACTGCCACCTGCCATAAAACAGTCAACTGTTTCCTTTTAGTAGCTTTATTCCAATAGATGGCATTGTTGTAGTAGTGTAATGGTTCATAATCACATAAAACATACACAAATAAATAAAAATGGAAGATATAATTTTTGAAAGAAATGGCATGTGATACGACAACATGGACTTCAGTTTTGGAATCAGGACATGGAAATTACTATAAAAACACCTGAATATCTAAAACAGCAAAATCACTGTTGACCTGTGTAATTAATAATATGTTTTTATTTAGCAATTATTACGGTACAACAGTTTTCCCACAATCCATTCATAGCTTTATTTAGCCGTAAAAACCTACCCTTCGCATCTTCATGTGTTAGCTCTCTAGACGTCGTGCCTCTTGGCATCCCATCCATTGTTCTCTTGAACTGAGGCAGTATTTTTAACACTTAAATGATTGCAGTCTAATTATATAATATAATATTCATTAACAGCCCGCCTTAAAGCAATGTGTACAAATAACATATAAAATGTACGTAACAGTCACTGTATAATGTTTATATTATTATATACGTGTATAACAATGTTATGTGAATATATTAGGTAATTTAACAATATAGGAGCTGTGATGATAATAATATGTCAAAAGTTGCTAACAATGAGGTAACAATGAGGTAATCTTGAGGCAGTAATGAATTGGACAGTTTAATAATACTACTAGTAATTCTTGGAGCAACAATAATGTAATTTTTGAGCCATTTTATAAATAGCCAATCAACAACCAGAAAACCTGAAAGTAAAAATAGAAGTATTAAATTGGATTAGGAATAGCCAATCAAGACTTGAAATAGATGAAATTTACAAATTCAGGCCGTAGAAATCAGTTCAGTTGCTTGTAGACAGTGTTCCTAACTGGACGCGAGACGCGTCCTCGAGAAATTTAATACGTATTCAGTGTGGGACAAAAATTCATTACGGCGAGGATATTATAAAGTTTACGTGTTAAAAGATGCAAGTAATTAATAAATAATGTCACAGTTCTCTATATATCAGTGAAGTGTTATTTAATTGTGTCAAGGATTAATAAAAAGGAGTGAAGTAAAAATTATAATTTGTGTAAGCCTACATTCTTCAGCCGCACCACACCTTGTTCAGAGACACATGTTTCTACAAATTAATACTGACGCAGCCGAGGCAAACCTAAATATGTAATATTAAAAGAAACATTAAAATATAAACTTGAAAGTAAAGTTGGAGCGAGGCCACCGGAACTTTGTACCGTACGTGGTTATAACCTTCTTAAAACTTCACCGTCTTCTGTTTCCTTCTAGTACAACTCTAGCACAATTCTTATTATTCTGTCGTTTCCCATTATTTTCACATGGCCAAATCATTTTAACTTTCTCTCTTCTATTATTTTCAATACTTTCCTTTTTACTTCCATTATTTCCCGACTTTTTATTTTTCTAATTTAGTCCCTTATTCAAACTCGAGAAGCAAAATAATAATAATAACAATAACAATAATAATAATAATAATAATAATAATAATATATTGCATTAGGTTCGGAGGATGATTTCGGCACAAAAGTACTTATAAGACCTATTTTACTTACTGTAACCTCTAGAGTGAAGAGGTGTAGCGAAGGACGCAGAGGGCGACCAGATCCGGGGCGGCAGGCTTGGATGCAGGCGGGGTACATAACGTCTATGGATTTGAGATCCTGACGCCACGTCGGAGGGAACATTCACACAAGCCTCCCTACTCAAGGAGAGGTCTCGCTGGGAGTTCACACACCGAACGACAAGACAGACACTTAGGTATAGATTATACAATGGAGGGCGACACCTCCCAGCTGGAAGACATGAAGTGAAGGAACTACAGGAGACTACAGGCCGCAGGCAGACCGACCATAGAGACGCATAGAAGCCCTAACGGTTTCAAGCTCCAAGACCCGTCCCATTGCTGGAGCTGCCCAGAGATAGCGATGCACGACCCTTCAACCAAGCAGCCCTCTAGTGCCCCTTTCTTTGAGCAAGCATCCGCGTTATCTGTCGGGCAGCGCCATACGCCACCAAAACTAGAAGCATACCTGACAGATGAGAAGAAATGGAGTGAAAGGAAAATGATGGAAAGGAAATCGTATTAGATGAGAAACCAGCCTAGCTTTCGCCTACCAACCAGGGAAACCCACGAAAAACCCAAGGTTAGAGTGAGTGGTCGATGGAAATCGAACCCCGACCTTCCTCACGTTACCGTGAAGCTATCTTGTTTAGTAGGACAGACAATCACTCAAAGCAAATTCTACCGCCATACACCTCACCTGCCGTTCACTCGCCTGATCCTCCGACCCTGTAACATGACAAGAAAATGAAATGACAAAAAATAGAGGACAATAAAGTTCGCAGTATTGCAGAAACCACCTCAGGATTCGCCTACTGACCTGGGAAAACCGCGAAAAAAATGGGAAATGAACCCGAAACCTTCCGAATACGAGCTTCACACGTTACCATGGTGCATCTCGCTCGGCATAATAATAATAATAATAATAATAATAATAATAACATCGCTGAAAGTACAAAGGTATAAACAGGTGCAAGATAAACCTCCGAATACGTATCGATGTCCGGTGAAACCCGAGGTGCCAACATGGGTTACGTGAATGCAGCGACTTCAACCGCAGTGACACGCTACCTATAACATCGCAACCTGTTACAAGTTTGTCCCCACGCAAAACATGTGACCACTATCGTGCAGTGGTCCGTACCGATAATAGGGTGACCACCGCCGGATATGAAAGTCGCTTTTTGGATATCCGGCAGCAAAGAACAATCTGCCAGAGTACGTTTATTGTGTTGGCCTGTTTTATAGCAAGCACTGCAACCCGCAGGAAATGAACAAGCATCGCGTTTAAATAAAAACTATAACAATCACATGAGTTCCCTAAAGGTTATTACTTATGTTCATACCTATTTCACAAATTATTCACAAAGAGCTTATTTTTCTACTTACGGTTAATAATAATAATAATAATAATAATAATAATAGTAATATACAAAAATAGGTGTATGTATGTTCCTTATTAGCTTCTACACCAAACTTGTCACAGGTAACCTTTGACACAAGGTGAAAGCTAATGTCTAGCTGAGAATTTGGAATTGAACACCATATCGCACAATTACTTATTTAATTTTATGTGATTCCTACAAAAGCTCGCAAGACCATCTATACCTATCTCAACGATAACGTAATAGGCCGAACATTGCCAACATAATAATAATAATAATAATAATAATAATAATAATAATAATAATAATAATAATAATAATTACCCAGGCTTTCACGGCTCGCAAAATAACAAAGAAACAGCGACTTAACATACTATTCGTTGATTTCCTCACTGACACTAAAAAAAGGTTTTATTTATGGACGCTCTTTAACTACTGTGGTTCTTAGCGTCCCATTCTATATTGGGGTGAAAGACCGCTAATTTTGCTCAGAGCCTCTTTATGAGGCTTGAGGTTGTTTTCCGTGCCGTAAATCTACGACACGGGACCACCGGCTTTGCTTCCATTCCGAAGGAAGCCATCCTAGGGATTTTTACGCCCGAACCTGCCGGGTTTGAACCCGCGATCTCGGGAACTAGAGGCTAGCACTAGGCTGGTAACCACTACACCACGGAGGACGACTCTCGCTGAACTGATCAATATGATCAATGATATATATAATAATACACAGGGGCGGCTCTGGGGAGTAGTGCTTCCGTGGCATGGCACTATCTTAATAAAATAAAGAAACACGTATTTGAAATTATTTGTATATCTCATGATTGCATCAAGAATGCGGCCATGCATATTATTCTTAAAGGTGCAGTGAAATGCCTTGTTTGGCAACAGAAAACCATAGAAGCTAAACTCGGAAATTGCTAATTTACAACTTTATTATATTCTGGGCTTTCAGTCTAGACTCTAGCGGGCATTGGAGGGGCAAGAGATAGCCCTTATCCGTGCTAGTTAGTACCTGTCACGTCTTATGCTGGCAGCACATGCGGTACCAACTTTAGTGTACACCTACGACAAAGTGTGCTATACTGAGAAGTAAAAAGAATAAGGAACTAGCCACTTTCAGTGTCAAAGTTAGTAGAAAATCTTACTCTGTTACGTCATTAATTTTTCTTTTTACTTTCTCTACTACGTATAGTAAGTAGGGGAAGTATTGTATTCCACCCAAAAATTCGATACAGAGATTTCACCGGAAATATATGTTTTGAGACCCCCTGAATCCAAAAAAAGCATGTTTGGAAACATGTCCGTGTGTGTGTCTGTGTGTCTGTCTGTGTGTCTGTGTATGTGTGTCTGTCTGTGAACAGAATAACTCAGAAACGAACAGTCGGATAAACACCAAACTTGATATTTAGGTTCAGTATCTTCCAGAGATGCAACCCGAAGGTTTTCAAGAAAATCCCCCCACCCCAGATTACACTTTACATGGAACATTTTTCGAAAATTTTAATTTTCTCAAAAATGGCTCTAACGATTTTGATTTAAATATCATATATTTAAGATATTTTTATGAGAAATAAAATGTATATCTTGAATTTCCTGGGAATGTCTCCAAAAGTATTCTTCAGTGCGAACGAATTTTAGTAAACTGGTAAACCATAAGAGATAGACAAAATTTTACTACACAAAAAATGTAGATCGCGTTAAAATACACAATTTATGTCATATACATTTTTTGTTTTTGAGTGAACCATTTTCGAGATATTCCTTGTTATTCCCTTAAATTTTTCAATACTTATTTTCTCAAATGGGAATTCGTTATTCATTTTTTTGTCTTGGATATGCAAAGAGTATTAATCTGTGGCAAAGGGAATGGTGCTGCACCTAGCAACCAGCTATTAAGATATATGTCTATGCTTGAAGGCTACTGTATTTCTATATTGCCCTTGTAAATATATATTCCACTTACATCTACAAGAAAATTAGCAATAACATAGAGTCTGCAAATGTTCATCTCGATTATCATGAAGTAGATGGAGAATAAGCGTTTGTAAAAATAGTTTGTACAAGAGTAGAGAAAGTCATGTGAGTGTAACACATGAGATTTTTTTTACTTCAGAAAGAGCGGGAATTTTAGACTGAGATATTTGAAACAATCACCATCCTGATCAAGTGCGTTTACAAACTGTTTCATTACACTAAGGTTTATATGAAGAGGTGGTAAATGAATTTTCTTCCACTAGGCTACCCCTTATTATGTTCTTACTACCTGGTGTTAAACGTTCTCTTTTGGGCCATTGTTTTTGGTTCCAATGTTTGCCTCTTGCCCTATTATCCCACTCGCATAAATAACAGCAAATTTTGTGAATCCCTGTTGTCAGCCTAATACCAAATTACTTTCAAATCCCAACACGTCATTTAGCTTGGCTTGTGATAATCGTTTTGGTGCATTTGATGTTTTAGGAACGAACTCCTCAGATACAAGTGATGATGGTGAATCACTGATACTGTCTGTATCTGAAATAAGATCATTACTGTCTATAGGTGGGTTAGGTATAGGAATACCATGTCCATCGGCCACTGGTGTCATAGCAGATGGCAAGTTTGGGTATATAATTCCTGTTTTGTTCTTTGCATTAAAACCCTTCACATTGCATGTACAAAAGTAACAGTTAGTACTGTGATTGTGAGGTTCACGCCACACCATTGGTCCAAAACGTAGGAATATTTTTTCCCCCTTTGTCCAATTTCATATGTCTTCGACACAAACACTGCACACATTATGAGGAGCCCAAGTCCTGGATTGCTCTTTTGTTTCAATTCCGAAGTAACCTTTGTACGCTTTTCTTACAAATGAGGTTATGTTCTTTTCTGCTTCTTCACAATAAAACTGCCACAAATATAACAAACTGAATCTGGATTATTTACACAATACCTTCTTTCCTTATGCTGTACTGAGTTACACATGATAAAGATAACAAAATAGTATTACTTAAATGCTAATTTCTGCTTTATGCAAAAACTATTAAGACCTGTAACAGATGAATTCTCAATACAAAATGGTGTACGCAGCTTAGAATGTACTGCCACCTGCCATAAAACAGTCAACTGTTTCCTTTTAGTAGCTTTATTCCAATAGATGGCATTGTTGTAGTAGTGTAATGGCTCATAATCACATAAAACATACACAAATAAATAAAAATGGAAGATATAATTTTTGAAAGAAATGGCATGTGATACGACAACATGGACTTCATTTTTGGAATAAGGACATGGAAATTACTATAAAAACACCTGAATATCTAAAACAGCAAAATCACTGTTGACATGTGTAATTAATAATTTGTTTTTATTTAGCAATTATTACGGTACAACAGTTTTTCCACAATCCATTCATAGCTTTATTTAGCCGTAAAAACCTACCCTTCGCATCTTCACGTGTTAGCTCTCTAGACGTCGTGCCTCTTGGCATCCCATCCATTGTTCTCTTGAACTGAGGCAGTATTTTTAACACTTAAATGATTTCAGTCTAATTATATAATATAATATTCATTAACAGCCCGCCTTAAAGCAATGTGTACAAATAACATAAAATGTACGTAACAGTCACTGTATAATGTTTATATTATTATATACGTGTATAACAATGTTATGTGAATATATTAGGTAATTTAACAATATAGGAGCTGTGATGATAATAATAGGTCAAAAGTTGCTAACAATGAGGTAACAATGAGGTAATCTTGAGGCAGTAATGAATTGGACAGTTTAATAATACTACTAGTAATTCTTGGAGCAACAATAATGTAATTTTTGAGCCATTTTATAAATAGCCAATCAACAACCAGAAAACCTGAAAGTAAAAATAGAAGTATTAAATTGGATTAGGAATAGCCAATCAAGACTTGAAATTGATGAAATTTACAAATTCAGGCCGTAGAAATCAGTTCAGTTGCTTGTAGACAGTGTTCCTAACTGGACGCTAGACGCGTCCTCGAGAAATTTAATACGTATCCAGTGTGAGACAAAAATTCATTATGGCGAGGATATTATAAAGTTTACGTGTTAAAAGATGCAAGTAATTAATAAATAATCTCACAGCTCTCTATATATCAGTGAAGTGTTATTTAATTGTGTCAAGGATTAATAAAAAGGAGTGAA
Source organism: Deroplatys truncata (assembly GCA_030765065.1). Lineage (NCBI taxonomy): Eukaryota > Metazoa > Arthropoda > Insecta > Mantodea > Mantidae > Deroplatys > Deroplatys truncata. The sequence goes on along the minus strand of CM060984.1, from coordinate 63,891,497 downwards.
GTAAAAATTATAATTTGTGTAAGCCTACATTCTTCAGCCGCACCACACCTTGTTCAGAGACACATGTTTCTACAAATTAATACTGACGCAGCCGAGGCAAACCTAAATATGTAATATTAAAAGAAACATTAAAATATAAACCTGAAAGTAAAGTTGGAGCGAGGCCAGCGGAACTTTGTACCGTACGTGGTTATAACCTTCTTAAAACTTCACCGTCTTCTGTTTCCTTCTAGTACCACTCTAGCACCATTCTTATTATTCTGTCGTTTCCCATTATTTTCACATGGCCAAATCATTTTAATTTTCTCTCTTCTATTATTTTCAATACATTCCTTTTTACTTCCATTATTTCCGGACTTTTTATTTTTCTAATTTAATCCCTTATTCAAACTCGAGAAGCAAAATAATAATAATAACAATAACATAATAATAATAATATATTGCATTAGGTTCGGAGGATGATTTCGGCACAAAAGTACTTATAAGACCTATTTTACTTACTGTAACCTCTAGAGTGAAGAGGTGTAGCGAAGGACGCAGAGGACGACCAGATCCGGGGCGGCAGGCTTGGATGCAGGCGGGGTACATAACGTCTATGGATTTGAGATCCTGACGCCACGTCGGAGGGAACATTCACACAAGCCTCCCTACTCAAGGAGAGGTCTCGCTGGGAGTTCACACACCGAACGACAAGACAGACACTTAGGTATAGATTATACAATGGAGGGCGACACCTCCCATCTGGAAGACATGAAGTGAAGGAACTACAGGAGACTACAGGCCGCAGACAGACCGGCCACAGAGACGCATAGAAGCCCTAACGGTTTCAAGCTCCAAGACCCGTCCCATTGCTGGAGCTGCCCAGAGATAGCGATGCACGACCCTTCAACCAAGCAGCCCTCTAGTGCCCTTTTCTTTGAGCAAGCATCCGCGTTATCTATCGGGCACCGCCATACGCCACCAAAACTAGAAGCATACCTGAGAGATGAGAAGAAATGGAGTGAAAGGAAAATGATGGAAAGGAAATCGTATTAGATGAGAAACCAGCCTAGCTTTCGCCTACCAACCAGGGAAACCCACGAAAAACCCAAGGTTAGAGTGAGTGGTCGATGGAAATCGAACCCCGACCTTCCTCACGTTACTGTGAAGCTATCTTGTTTAGTAGGACAGACAATCACTCAAAGCAAATTCTACCGCCATACACCTCACCTGCCGTTCACTCGCCTGATCCTCCGACCCTGTAACATGACAAGAAAATGAAATGACAAAAAATAGAGGACAATAAAGTTCGCAGTATTGCAGAAACCACCTCAGGATTCGCCTACTGACCTGGGAAAGCCGCGAAAAAAATGGGAAATGAACCCGAAACCTTCCGAATACGAGCTTCACACGTTGCCATGGTGCATCTCGCTCGGCATAATAATAATAATAATAATAATAATAATAATAATAATAATAACATCGCTGAAAGTACAAAGGTATAAACAGGTGCAAGATAAACCTCCGAATACGTATCGATGTCCGGTGAAACCCGAGGTGCCAACATGGGTTACGTGAATGCAGCGACTTCAACCGCAGTGACACGCTACCTATAACATCGCAACCTGTTACAAGTTTGTCCCCACGCAAAACATGTGACCACTATCGTGCAGTGGTCCGTACCGATAATAGGGTGACCACCGCCGGATATGAAAGTCGCTTTTTGGATATCCGGCAGCAAAGAACAATCTGCCAGAGTACGTTTATTGTGTTGGCCTGTTTTATAGCAAGCACTGCAACCCGCAGGAAATGAACAAGCATTGCGTTTAAATAAAAACTATAACAATCACATGAGTTCCCTAAAGGTTATTACTTATGTTCATACCTATTTCACAAATTATTCTCAAAAAGCTTATTTTTCTACTTACGGTTAATAATAATAATAATAATAATAATAATAATAATAATAATATACAAAAATAAGTGTATGTATGTTCCTTATTAGCTTCTACACCAAACTTGGCACAGGTAACCTTTGACACAAGGTGAAAAGTAATGTCTAGCTGAGAATTCGGAATTGAACCCCATATCGCACAATTACTTATTTAATTTTATGTGATGCCTACAAAAGCTCGCAAGACCATCTCTACCTATCTCAACGATAAAAAATAGGCCGAACATTGCCAACATAATAATAATAATAATACTAATAATAATAATAATAATAATAATAATAATAATAATTACCCAGGCTTTCACGGCTCGCAAAATAACAAAGAAACAGCGACTTCACATACTATTCGTTGATTTCCTCATTGACACAAAAAAAAAGTTTTATTTATGGACGCTCTTTAACTACTGTGGTCCTTAGCGTCCCATTCTATATTGGGGTGAAAGACCGCTAATTTTGCTCAGAGCCTCTTTATGAGGCTTGAGGTTCTTTTCCGTGCCGTAAATCTACGACACGGGACCACCGGCTTTGCTTCCATTCCGAAGGAAGCCATCCTAAGGATTTTTACGTCCGAACCTGCCGGGTTTGAACCCGCGACCTCGGGAACTAGAGGCTAGCACTAGGCTGGTAACCACTACACCACGGAGGAGGACTCTCGCTGAACTGATCAATATGATCAATGATATATATAATAATACACAGGGGCGGCTCTGGGGGGTAGTGCCTCCGTGCTATGGCACTACCTTAATAAAATAAAGAAATACGTATTTGAAATTATTTGTACATTTCACGATTACATCAAGAATGCGGTTATGCTTATTATTCTTAAAGCTGCAATGAAATGCCTTGTTTGGCAATAGAAAAACATACAAGCTAAACTCGGAAATTGCTAATTTACAACGCTATTATATTCTGGGCTTTCAGTCTAGACTCTAGCGGGCATTGGAGGGTCAAGAGATAGCCCTTATCCGTGCTAGTTAGTACCTGTCACGTCTTATGTTGGCAGCACATGCGGTACCAACTTTAATGTACACCTACGACAAAGTGTGCTATACTGAGAAGCAAAAAGAATAAGGTACTAGCCACTTGCAGTGTCAAAGTCAGTAGAAAATCGTACTCTGTTACATCATATTCGTCATTAATTTTTCTTTTTACTTTCTCTACTACGTATAGTAAGTAGGGGAAGTATTGCATTCCACCCAAAAATTCGAAACCGAGATTTCACCGGAAATACATGTTTTGAGGCCTCCTGAATCCAAAAAAAGCATGTTTGGAAACATGTCCGTGTGTGTGTCTGTCTGTGTGTCTGTGAACAGCATAACTCGGAAACGAACAGTCGGATAAACACCAAACTTGGTATTTAGGTTCAGTATCTTCCAGAGATGCGACACGAAGGTTTTCAAGAAAATCCCCCCACCCCAGATTACCCTTTACATGGAACATTTTTCGAAAATTTTAATTTTCTCAAAAATGGTTTTAACGATTTTGATTAAAATATCATATGTTTCAGATATTTTTATGACAAATAAAATGTATATCTTGAATTTTCTGGGAATGTTTCCAAAAGTATTCTTCATTGTGAACGACTTTTGCTTAACTGGTAAACCATAAGAGATAGACAAAAGTTTACTACACAAAAAATATAGATCGCGTTTAAATACACAATTTATGTCATGTACATTTTTGTTGTTGAGTGAACCATTTTCGAGATATTACTTGTTATTCCCTTAAGATTTTCAATACTTATTTTCTCAAATGGGAAATCGTTATTCATTTTTTTGTCTTGGATATGCAAAGAGTATTAATCTCTGGCAAAAGGAATGGTGCTGCACCTAGCAATCAGCTATTAAGAGATATGTATGTGCTTAAAGGCTACTGTATTTCCATATTGCCCTTGTAAATATATATTCCCCTTACATCTACAAGAAAATTAGCAATAAGTCTGCAAATGTTTATCTCGATTAACATGAAGTAGATGGAGAATAAGCGTTTGTAAAAATAGTGTGTACAAGAGTAGAGAAAGTCATGTGAGTGTAACACATCAGATTTTTTTAGAATGCCACCTGCAGACGATCCAAAGAGAAGGCTACAGCACCCCACCAGCTGTGAGTTTGCGCCCATGATTTGGATGGGTATTGTGGTGTTTGGGTTAGTTTCATTAGTATGTGTACTTGCGCTCTATAATAGTGGCTCTACCTAGTGCCTGTATTATGATCTCCGGTTAAGGTTCCGGTTAGATATTAACTGAGAGTCAGGGCAAATTTTCGTATTACGACCTTCGATTAACACCTAACCGGGAGTTATTCTTAGCGATGAACTACCCACCACCTCGGGTAACGGTTAGGGTACTAACTTGGAGGTAAGCATATAAAAATGGTCTGGTGGTGGTGATGGTATATTTATTGAATCATATAAGAATTTCGTGGAATTATTGCTGGCACTAACATCCTTGATGCTTCAGATGCCACTGATAACACAGTCAAATAAGTAATTACAACAGCTATACCACCTGACTATAATAGCGCAAATGTTCGCTTGGTAAAAAATCTGACGTGTTACACTCACATGACTTTCTCTACTCTTGTACAAAACATTTTTACAAACACTTATTCTCCATATGCTTCATGTTAATCGAGATGTTAATCTTATTGCTAATTTTCTTGTAGATGTAAGGGGAATTGGTAGGCTTTAAACGATAGTCAAATATTTTAACAGCTGGTTGCTATGTCGAATATTCCATTCTCTTTGCATTACCAGGATAAAAAAAATGAATAACGATAAAAATGTTTAAGTATTGGAAAATTTAAGGGAATAAGAAGCAATATCTCCAAACTGGTTCACTCAACAACAAAAATGTATACGACATAAACTGCCTATTTTAACGCGATCTACAGTTTTTGTGTAGTAAAATTTTGTCTATCTCTTATGGTTTATCAGTTATGCAAAACTCGTTCACAATGCAGAATACTTTTGGAGACATTCCCAGGAAATTCGAAATATACATTTCATTTGTCATGAAAATATCTTAAACATATGATATTTTAATTTAAAATCTTTAGAGCCATTTTTGAGAAAATTAAAATTTACGAATAACGTTCCATGTAAAGGATAATCTGGGGTGGGGGATTTTCTTGAAAACCTTCGTGTCGCATCTCTGGAAGATACTGAACCTAAATACAAAGTTTGGTGTTTATCCGACTGTTCGTTTCTGAGTTATGCTGTTCACAGACAGACACACGGACATGTTTCCAAAAATGATTTCTTTGGATTCAGGAGGTCTCAAAACATATATTTCCGGTGAGATCTCGATATCGAATTTTTGGGTGGAATACAATACGTAGTAGAGAAAGTAAAAATTAACAATATTTCGATAACAGCAACAGCATAAAACCAGACAAAATATACTTCTTCTTATTCTTCTTTATCTTCATATGACTATTTATGGTATATTGATATATAATAACACATAAGCATTCAACATAATCGCATTGATTACAGAGGTTTCTATGATGCTCAAACATTGCTAATATAAGAGTAATAGGTCGAGGTTCACATCCATTTATCCTGAGATCAAACTCAGATATTTGGATAGTCACTTATTATAATTTGTAGTTGCTCATTTTTTGTAAATAGCGGGTTTCTTTCTCTATCGGGTGTTTGTGATGCTTTTATAAGCAGAAAAACAAAAACTAGTGGCATAAAAACGTCAGTGGACATGGATAACGACAACAAGGTGATGCGAAGCCCAAGCCCCCTCTTAAACCCAGGGTTGGCGCCATCCCATCAAGCCAATACCTAGAGTCTAAAAAGGCTCCCCCGCTTACGCGAGGATGGAAGTGTATACGCCACTTACGCGCATTATCCCGAAAGGGCGACTACCGAAAACATCGGTAGGGCTAACAGCAATCTACAAGGGCTGATCAATAAAGACTGAGACTAATTTTTTTTTCATAGATATTTATTACTCCATTTTAATGTTGACATGGTCTTTTTCAAAGTAGTCCTCTCCTATTTGAATGCACTTTTTATAGCGTCTCTGCCAGTCCTCGAACACATGGTACAGGCCATTCTTTGTCAGGTCTTTGAGAATCGCCTCACTTTTCTTCAGCACTGCTTCAGTGCTCTCAAATCGAATGCCCCGGAGCTTTGACTTTAGTGATGGGAATAAAAAGAAATCACAGAGGACAAGATTGGGGCTATAAGGCAGATGCGGCACACAGGTAATGTTGAATTTAGCCAAAAATTCCTGGACTTGATTTGCAACGTGAGGCCGCACGTTGTTGTGATAAGTTCTGGATGTTTCCTTGCAATGTGCTTCCTCGGTGTTGCCAATACTGACGTGTAGTACGCTGCTGTAACAGTGGTGTGAGTGGGAACAACAATCACAGCAGCTGTGTTGATGTTGACTTCAGTCATAGCAGAAGCCGAAGCACCAGGCTACCCCCTGGGTTAGCACAGAGGACTCGCTCTACTTTGCACTGTTGCACGAGGTAGTGCATCTTCACCGTATGCTTGCTTCAGCTTTTCCAAAGTTTCAGAGGCTGTATGATTTAAACGAAAACAAAATTTTATTGCTCCTCTTGTGTCATATTCATTTTGTGGTATGCGAAATTCAACAATATACAGCATTACTACCAACCTACCGATACGAGAGCGCTGCCGCCTATGGACATTATACATGAAACCCCGCTCTTTTCAAATATTTATGGTAGAGACAGGAAACTCTCAAGAAAGCTTCAGGAAAAAATCAATCCCTGTCATTATTGATCAGCAAGCCGTCTACCGGCTATCCATGTCGGTACCGGCGTCTCACAGCCCCAACTGAACCGAAACCAGCACAGACGTACCCAATCTCCCACGGATCTCGGGCACCACTGCCCCGCCGAGTCCAACCCAATCCAAACGACACCCCTTCGGGTGGGGCTCTAGTAACGTCAGAAGTACCAGGAGTGCTCAGGGTCCGTAGCGCCTGCACTACAGCAGCTGAAGGGGCCGAACCCCCCCTTATGGGAGGATAACAACAAAAGCATCAAACCAGTCGAAGTACCACTTCTTGTTGTTATTCATGTTTTCTTTGGGCTTCATTTTATTTTGCCTGACGTGTATTTTCTTTAGTAGTTTTGTGTACTGGTTACCGTTAATTAACAAGGTTTTATTTATGTTACTTATCCCTTCCTAACCGAGATTTTCTCTATAAATAAAGAGGAAGTAGAACGTGACAACGTGGAAGTAACTCAGCTGCATTCACGAGAAGTGAATTACAAACTGTGGTATTTGTGGTTGTTCAGTCTGCCTTTGCATAGCGTTTCCTCAGAATTTTTATTTATTTTAATTCTTTATAGAACCCTGAGAGTTTTAATTAACTCTTTGTTTAAGTATTCTGTGTAATAATTTTAAATACCTCCAAAGAAACACAAAGCTATTGGGTAAGTGCAATCTAAAGCTAAATGCTGTAGGACAAACGCCGGGTACTTCAGTTAGTAATAAATATTCACAGAAATTGTCTTAATACCACGAACGTGTACATGTTTCAGTTTGAGATAAGAGTCAACTGGTTTAAAAAACAAGTTGCTTTGTAATATAAATGCTAATCATGCAATTACAATATCTTCATGATAAACAAAAGAACGGTTATTTAACTTAAGTGTACTATATAAAATGTGGGAAAATTAAACAAACAACTATAAATATGTCACAAACATTTTCTTTTATGCTTTTAACGATTCCTGTAGCAAATTTATTCCTGACAATTTCTCGTTTGTGAGGCAGTATTTTTAACACTTAAATGATTTTAATCAAATTATATAATAAAAAATATAATAACAGCCCGCCTTAAAGCAATATGTTTTGTAATAATTTTTAAAATGTATGTAGCAGTCACTGTATATGTTTATATTTTTGTATGCATGTTCAATAATGTTATGTGAATGTATTACGTTAATGATATAGGATCTGTGAGAATAATAGGTTAAAAGTTGCTAACAATGAGTTAACCTTGTGGCAATAATGAATAAGAAAGTGTAATGATGCTACTAGTCATTCTTGGAGCAACAGTAATGTAATTTTTGTGACAGTTTATAAAATAGCCAATCAACAACCAGAAAAAAGCTTAAGTTAAATAAAAGTATTCTATTGAATTAGGATTAGCCAATCAGAGACTTGAAATACAGAAATTTACAAATTTAGACGGTAGAAATCAATTGCTTGTAGACAGCGCTCATAACTGTACGTGTTAGTTGTAGACAGTGTTCCTAACCGGACGCGAGATGCGTCCTCGAGAAATTTAATACGTATTCAGTGTGAGACAAAAAAAATAGTTTACGTATTAAAAAGTGCAAGTAATTAATAAACAATTTTCACAGCTCTCTATATCAGTGAAGTGTTATTTAAATCGTGTCAAGCATTAATAAAAGGAGTGAAGTAAAATTATAATCTGTGTCTACATTCTTCAGTCGCACCACCCCCTGTTACGACATTCATGTCTCTAAAAATAAATACTGACGCAGCCGAGGCAAACATAAATATATAATATTTAAAAAAAACAGTAAAAAATTACAAAGTTAATAATTTTTTTTAAACATTTGGGGCAAAGGCCACCGGAAAGTACATTTAGGGCGAAGGCACCGGAAACTTTTTACCATACGTGCAGTTGCAACTACTTCAAGTTCGGCTCCCCAACAGTTGAACTACAATACAACTCCTACTTCAAATTCGCTTTCCATACGTGCGGCAGAAACTAACCTCTTCATTTGAATAAAATTCAGAGAATGAAGGATATTTTTAGAGACCATTTATAAAACAACTCAGGATACACATTCCATTTATCACGCCAGTGTCTCAAAAATAAATTTTCATCAAATTCGTTAGAGCCTCTTTTGAAAAATTTTTCTGGTGTGGTACATTCACATGACTTTCTCCACCCTCTATCTTTATTAGTGGGTATACAAACAATTCTTACTAAAACTTATTATTTTCTCTGCTATAGTTAATCCAAATAAACCTTTGCAAAAATAGCTACATTACAAAGGAACAGCGATAGTCAAATGTTTAAGAACTGGACGCTACACGCTGTATCCACGACATCCTGAGAAACAGCTGAAAGAGTTGCAAGTATTAAACAATTCGAACCTTTAATAGTGGATATCTCAGAAATGGCTTATGCCACAAGAAAGCTTATTTAAATTAAATTGTCTGTTTTAAAGGGATCTATTTTTGTGTGCCACGTTTTCGTCTATCGCTTAACGTTTACAAGTTATATAAGATTATACAAAGTTCCTTGTGAATGAAGGGAACTTCCTAGGCTATTCCCAGAGAATTTAAGATATATATTTTATTTTTCATGTAAATATCTTTCTTATATAATATTTTAATCAAAATCTTTAATGCCATTTTTATAAATTCAAAATTTTCGAAAAAAGTTCACGTAAAAAGTAGTTGGGGTGGGAGATTCTCTTTAAAATCTCCGTGTCGCATTCTTGGAAAATACTAAACTAAAATACCAACCTTGGTATTTACTCGACCTTAGCATGTTTCCAAAATGCTTTATTTGGACTCAGGGCGCCTCAAAACATGCATTTCCTGTGAAATCTCGGTATCGAATTTTTGAGTGGACTGCAATACTTCCTCTACTCTATACGTAGTAGAGAAAGTAAAAAAGAATGCGTGAGACTCTCGCGCGTTGGAAGTGAAACTTCTTAGGTTCTGGGCAAACTCATGCGTTTCACTTTTCGTCTGATCCAGGCCAATTTGCCCTACCTACAAAGAATTTTCACTTCAAAAAGAAAATAAGAAAGAAACTTTTTCCACGTAAGGTTGTTTGGTTCAGAATATTTTTTGAGATCATACCCTTGCATGCTTAAAATGCGTCTGGTTTAAGCAAGAAATTTATTAGTTGTATTATGTTTTTTTTTTTAGCTATATCGTTTACAGACAAACAGTAAGCAACAAATCTTGCAACTAGCAGAAAGAAGATGCACCAAGAACGTTTTCCAAAAACTCGCAGATTACAATTTTTAAGCGAAAAAACTACCAGTAAAACATCTCTTAATCATTAGAGACCTTGAACTGACAGAATACTACCAAGCTCCTCATTCAAAACAGCAAAACAGTTGCACTTCCTTGGATCCTATTACCTTCTACACAAAAATAAGACAACGTTCCATCACCCGTTTAGATGCCTGAGCTGTACCCTCTGTTCTAAATTCAGTTTTATTTATGGACGCTCTTTAACTACTGTGAAGAAATCCATAAAGCAGACCTTCAGTATACAATCCATGCGCGACATAAGACCTGAGAACAATCTAGAAATATTGGAAGAAATGTACTCTAAGTACACCTGTCAAAAGATACAAATTCAATAGTTACGTTGTTCTTCAGTGTACACCATGACCTCCCAGGGAAACTCCTCCACCGTTTGGGAATAATGCAATTTCTTGATTGACGTATTCTATAGACGTGCCTAGCCCTTCAATGCGCCAAAGAAACTGGTCGATACTGAGAAGCAAGATTTCACCGGAAATACATGTTTTGAGGCCTCCTGAATCCAAAAAAGTATTTTTGGAAACTTGTCCGTGTGTCTATGAACAGCATAACTCAGAAACGAACAGTCGGATAAACACCAAACTTGGTATTTAGGTTCAGTATCTTCCTGAGATGCGACACGAAGGTTTTCAAGAAAACCCTCCCACCCCAGATTGCCCTTTATATGGAACATTTTTTCGAAAATTTTAATTTTCTCAAAAATGGCTCTAACGATTTTGATTAAAATATCATATATTTAAGATACTTTTATGACAAATATAATGTATATCTTGAATTTTCTGGGAATGTCTCTAAAAGTATTCTTCATTGTGAACGACTTTTGCATAACTGATAAACCATAAGAAATACACAAATAGTGCACCATTTTCGAGATATTGCTTGTTATTCTCCTAAATTTTCCAATACTTATACTTTTTCTCAAATTCGTTATTTATTTTTTTATGTCCTGAACATGCAAAGAGAATGGAATGCTCCACATAGCAACCAGCTCTTAAAATATTTGACTATCGCTTAAAGCCTACCATATTCCCCTTGCACCTACAAGAAAATAGCAATAAGATGAACATCTCGATTAACATGAAGCATATGGAGAATAGGCGTTTGTAAAAATGGTTTATACAAGAGTAGAGAAAGTCATGAGGGGTGTAACACATCATAATTTTTTAGTTTTGTTTGCTTTAGTTTATGATTTAAGCGCTAAGTAACCAGCCTTTAGATAACTAAATATATTTCCACCAAGATGTAATCTTTCTCTCCCTTAGGTTAGCGGTAGAATGCTGTATTTAATATATGCGAGCACGCGCACTAACGTACAGATTTACTGTGTTTATCTTCCAGAATTCAATTGCGACTGCATCTCATCCACAAAAAGACTCATCAGGTGCCAGAAAATTTTACGCAAAGAGACTAAAACTAAGCGTGTAGCGCCTGTGGTTCATATTCGGGTTTTTCTTTCTTTTTTCGTGGTTTTCCCCAGTTCCTGGTAAGTGCAGTATTAAATGTGACATCACAACCCAAGTTCCGTACATACCCTAAAAGAAATAGGAATAAGAATATATGTCACGAGGAAATGGCTACAACTAGTCAGCTATCACACTGACTAAGTGTTACACAACTAAGGTCATCTGCTGACTCTGTCGCGGTATCGTTCGTGTTATCCTATTTGCTGAGTGCCTGTTATTGTTTTACTATTTTGAATTTTGGGTTCTTTGTCCTCCGGCTAGCTATTATTACTCAGTCGAGCAAATCTCTTGAACAGGTTGTGTAAACGGAAAGGAGTTGTTACTAAAATGTAACACTGATAAAAGAATTTGTTTTTACACTTTTATTGCCGTCACAATTAATTAATTTCACATAATTACTCTTGATACACGCCTGATTGAAACTGTTATATTTTCGAATGTAACTATAATCACTTATTTGACGCACATTATTAATTCGAGTATCTCACATTTTGTAAGTAACCCCACGACGCGAGAGATTCTGTAGAATTGCGTAACGTGCACTTCGTGAATGATTCTGCCAAACTGCACGACGTGCAACCCGGAATGATTCTATTAAACTGCGCGACGTGTAACCCGTGAATGATTCTATTAAACTGTGCGATACTTGTCTCTGGCTTCATAATTTATACTCCCTCACCCCGATATGCCTAAACATTATAACAGAACTGCTATTGGTTAATAAATCGCGCCAATATTAGCGTCTATTTTTATATCCAATCACAATTACGAACACATATGCTCTAGGAAAGATATTCCTTCCATTTCTAAAGAAAAACGCGCTACTCTGACGTCATTTGTTTGTCTCTTCTAATTGATAAACAACTTACCCCCTCGCTCATTGTTACCCGCTCCTATTGTCAGTTTCAGTGAGGCCATGTAAACTTATTTCATAACAATGCTTATAATTAACAAACATCTCAAATCATTGTCATACAATAATGTTAATTTACACTACAATCACTCTGGTATTCACAGTGTTGTGATATAAAATACTGCCTCAACTCACATAGATTCATCTGTACTGTATTCACTCTTAGGTTGATCCGCATCAAAACAAACCTCAGGTGACCAGTGCACCGTTATAATGTATCCTTCCGTCATTCGCACTAGAAATACTGTCACACTTTCAGACCATGTGCGATGACTAGCATACTCTGTTTAGAGTTAAAGATGATAAGATTGATAGTTGTAACAAAACAAACGTTTGCACATATAACAATAGTTAATTCTAAAATAAATGAGCGAAAAATAAAGTAACAGGTATGCGATAACTTAATTTATTCGCTCTCTGGAAGCGGCACTTTAATAACTGTTGGCGGCTCATTTTAAAAAACGAAATTGTGGACTGTTACGCAAATTGCATTCTTCTCAAGATCACTACATTCTTGCATCGCGTGTTCCATATGCTTTCTTTTTCTTTTTTATTCCGGGTGTACCCCTTTTCTCGTTTCAGCTTTTCTGCAGAAGCACAATTTTTTTTTTTTTTTTTTAAAGTTTCCTTGTTGTACCCAGTTTATACTACTGTGTTTTACTGTTTTCATACCGCTTATTTCCGCAACACACATACACACACAAACACCCATGCCAGTGGCGGGACTCGAACCCGCGACACTCAGCTTGGCGGAGCGCTGGAGCTGTTTAAACACCGGTGATCTCAGGATTTAATTTCGTCATTTCTTTCGCGAAAAGTGTTGGATATTTCTCACATAACTTATAATAAAGATTCAACACTATTGTTTTTTCACCACTAGTTAATGGTTTGCGCGGCTAATGCTTTACGTAATTCGACGAAAACACAAGAGCGAATTCACTGTCCTCCATGATACTAAACACAACTGCTGGTTTCTGGCTGTAAACAATATTCTGCGCTACCCGGATGTCAGGTGACTCATACAAATTGCATCATGGGACTTGTAGCTCTGTTTTACGGTATAAATCAGCGTTAAATAAAACCTTAGGTATTTGTATAGAATATTATACTATTTAAGGATAAATTCATTCTAAAATTCAGAGATTCGCATGGGACTGCTTTCCTGGGCGCATTGCTACTGTGTTGCACCACGGTGCACTGACCGCGTCGGTTTGTTTTGCCGCGGATCAACCTAAGTGTGGATATAGTGTAGTAACAGCGTCACGTCATGACCTTACAGAGACATAAAGTAAATACTCGAATTGTTATACATGTGGGTCTGGTTTAACCGGACAAAAGACACGCATCCTATTGACTAAGCGTTGTATCCCCCACAGCGTCAATTTCACCTATCTTCGCCGAAGGATTGAATAGAGGAATTCCGTTACCTACCTAGTGAAACTGGACATATCAGAGACCTGTTGCACTGTGCTCAAGGGGCCATTGCCTCTCTGTTCCCCATGCTGAGGTATAGATTCTCTTAGATTAAAACTTCTTCTTTTTCGATCACAGCAATTCTACTCGTGCAATTTCTACGTCTTTGAGATATGCGGTAAGGCTGCAACACATGAGTGAGTGCTATGGCTGTATTTGGCGCAGAATAGAGGACTCAGTCCGTTTATTCTGTAGACCGCTGCTTCTCAATGAGCCTGCATCACGAAACCTCGTGTTATCATATGTGGAGGATGAAATTAGATGCTGGACTACAAAATTCTCCATTGCCAGTGCCAGTGATCTGACAGGTGATGCAATGGTGATTTGACTTTAGACAACACAATAAGAACGTAATCAGTAGCACTTGTATAATCTGTTACACTTTAGTCATGGGATAGTCTTCATAATAAATTCCATGCGAAGTTACGTGTTTAATCAGATAAATTCGTAACCTCTCGTGGGATTGCCTAAAATACTACACCAGGCCTGCAGAAGGGTCATTGTTCCCTGACTGGAGCACCAATACTACCTCCTTAATTTCACCCTATCTCAAATTCGCCCAACATACTGAAACCCTCGTTCCACCCCAGCGGTTAAAACCCCTCAAAGTTAGGCAGGCTAGCAACACTAGTCGGGCTTGCCCGTCCCCAGCATACTGGTGACAACCACTTAGAGATTAATAAGTTAGGTTGAAGTGTGGTTGCACACTTTGCATATGTGGAACCAAGTTTCAAAATGATGATTACTTTCTCTAGTACTTACCTATATAGTAAGTAGAGAAAGTTGTATTGCATTCCACTCCAAAAATTCTATTATTTTTATTAGAGATTTTATTAGAAATATATGCTTTGAGGTCCCCTGAATTCTAAAAAATCTGATGTGTCACACTCACATGACTTTCCCTACTCTTGTACAAACTATTTCTACAAACTCTTATTCTCCATCTATTTCATATTAATCCAGATAAACATTTGCAGAAACGATCTTTTGACATGCAAACAGAATTACATTTTACACATAACGACCAGCTCTAAAAATATTTGACTATCGCTTAAGGCCTACTATGTTCCCCTTGTATTTGTAAGGGCAATATAGAAATACAGCAGCCTTTAAGCATAGACATATCTCTTAATAGCTGGTTGCTATGTGCAGCACCATTCTCTTTGCCACAGATTAATACTCTTTGCATTAAAAAAATTAAGGTAATAACAAGCAATATCTCGAAAATGGTTCACTCAACAACAAAAATGCATATGACATAAATTGTGTATTTTAACGTGATCTACATTTTCTGTGTAGTAAAATTTTGTCTATCTCTTATGGTTTACCAGTTATGCAAAATTCGTTCACAATGAAGAATACTTTTGGAGACATTTCCAGAAAATTCAAGATATACATTTTATTTGTCATGAAAATATCTTAAACATATGATATTTTAATCAAAATTGTTAGAGGCATTTTTGAGACAATTAAAATTTTCGAAAAATCTTTCATGTAAAGGGTAGTCTGGGGTGGACGGATTTTCTTGAATACCTTCGTGTCGCATCTCTGGAAGATACTAAACCTAAATACCAATTTTGGGTTTATCCCACTGTTCGTTTCTGAGTTATGCTGTTCACAGACAGACACACACACACACACACACAGACACACACACACACACACACACACACACACACGGACGTTACTATACGTAGTAGAGAAAGTAAAAAGAATGCTTAGCAAAAGGTCCGTGTGGGATGCGACATGGACCTTTATTGCACTAGTGAGATAATCTTCAATGTGATTAACTTTGGTTTCAAGTCGAATCACATGGCAGTTACCCTTCGTACTTGCACATGTTTAATAACCCGACTTGGTTTAATTAGGTTATACTTTTCATTATGTCTCTTTACATGATTAATTTCTCATGGCGCTCGCATCATCTGTTCACAAAACAAATCGTCATACTTCAATTTATCGCAATTCGTTGTATTGTAGAGTTAACTTACACGTTATATTGGCAGCTTTCTTTCATCTTAAACGTTACTCATTTATCTAACCTACATAATTAAATCGCGGAAATTATGAATTCAGAAGAAACTCAAATGGAAGTGAAATTGCAGAAGAGAAAGAATAACACTGGAACTATTTGCCCCTCCCCCCCAAAAAAAACAGAAAGCAATATATTATAGCATTTAATCGCTTCTTGCGTGGTGTAAGGCAAAATATGTTAAAAATAATTTCACTGAAAATGACTGCTAGTGAAACAATAAAACATCAAAACATCTGACATCTCGGTTTTTAACGTCATTTGTTTTGTTTCAAGAACGCGTTCTAAACGTGATCTCTGTTAGTTTCAGGGATCAGTATAATATTATTGACATTTTACAAATTCGAGCGATTTCTAAAAACTAGTAAATGCCACGAGCGTTAAAAGGGGTTTTATTTTGCTCATAGGATTGCAAAATAAAACCCTACTTTTACCCGTTGTATAATAATATGACTATTATTAAAAGACCATATGTTTAAGATATCTGCAGGATAAATAACATGTATATCTTGAATTTTCTGGGAAATCCCGTGAAATCCTGTATTGTGAACCACTTTTGCATAATTGGTAAACCGTAAGAGATAGACTAAATCTTACTGCAAAATAATGTAAAATGTTATAGAGCGTCCTTTATGGACGCTCTTTAACTGCTGTGGTCCTTGGCATCCCATTCTATATTGGGCGTGAAAGGCTTGAGGTTTTCTTACGTGCCGTAAATCTACGGGCCACCGGCTTTACTTCCCTTCCGAAAGAAGCCATGCTAAGGATTTTTACGCTCGAAAAAATCCATTGCCCTCCACCGAACTTGAACCTGAGAGCTCGGAAAGTGTAAATCTCGTTATAGCATACAATAAATGCTGGATACTGAACGATTTCCAGATATTATTTGATATTGGTTTGAATACTTAAATATTTAATTTTTCTCAAGTGGAAAGTCGCTATTCGTTTTATCTCTTGGTCTTGCAAAGAGCATGGAATTTCAAAGCCATCACAAATCAACATTCTTTAAATATATACTATGCCTACTGTATCCTCATACTTACAACGAAATGTGTAAATGTGTATCTAATGTAAGTTTGTCTTAATAAAAAGTAGATAGAAGAGTAGGTAAGCTTTTGTAAGAATAACTTATAGAAGGGTGAGTAGGGAAATTCTCTGTTTACAACTTCGCATGGGTTGTGTAGAGGACCTACTCCAAACAATTATAGACCATGTATGAAGCAACGGTTAGGTCCTCATTACTATACGGCAGTGAAGTATGGGGATGGGAGAGGGTGGTTAATGTAAATAAAGTACAATGTAATTTTTGGAAGCGCATTCTAGAGTTGGGGAGGGGTACAGCAAACTACGGAGTTCTTGTGAGGTAGGATGCTGGGAAGATGCTGTATTTGCTAAACTAAATGTAGTTAGGTACTGGCTGCGAATAATTAAAGGTGATCAAACAGCTCTGAGAGCAATATGTTATCGTCATCAAATGAACAACAAAGAGCATCCAAAATGGTGGACGGCGGGGTTACAATGGGAATTATCAAAAATTGGCTTAAACGATATCTGGCAAAGGAGTAATAAAATACACACAGTGCCGTGAAAAAAGTCAAAAGACGACTATGTGATATAAACAGGCAGAAAATAGAGTCTGAATGTAGACAAAGATCAACATTGGAGCTACAAAATGAAATAAAAACTAGGTGGGGTAAGGAAACATATATTTTGGAATTGGGTATAAAACAGAGGACGGAATAGCATGGCTTAGGTTGGGAGGGTGGAAAGCTCGCAAGATTGCTGATGATGATGGCAGGAGGATTTGCCCATTATGCGGGAAACAAGAAGACTGCAGCATGTGTGCAGACGGAGAGTATTAGGAAAAAATTATTACCAGAATTATTTTTGGCTTCCAACAGACGGAGGACAGCATGCTGGGACTTGATCCTAAACAGCTAAAAGAGCCAAGCTTGGGCACATACTTAATGGAAGTACGTGTACTAAGAGATAAGGTGTTTATGTAAATTTTCTTTAAATATAGGTGGTGCTTGAGCACCTGTGTGTGTATGTGTGTGTTTTCGTGTGTGATTCAGAGTGTTTTTCAATTTTATATGTATGTATATAATGTGGTGATTATAAACATAGTTGTTACTGGTCGATTCTGCAAGTCACGTATACAGACCAGGTATTTTTAGAGAGCATGTACGGTCTATGACCCATGTGACTGTGTTATGCAATTGATGTAATACTAAGCTCTTAATAAATACCACCACTGCTACTGCTTCAAACAATGCCGTCCATGCCTCCGCACTTGTCTATGGAACGTTAGCGCTCCTTGACCACTAGCGGAGTGGGCAGTTATCGGTCCATTTTCAACACGCGTATGCACACTAATTCCACAGATTATTGATTACGGAGATGAAGTGAGGATAATGATGGAGCAAGTGGCGTGGGGAACGTCCAGGGCAATCCGTGTACCAACAGAAAAACCTACACAGGCGCCGCTTTGGCCATAACAGTTCCCACTTGAGAGCTTTGATATGGAACCGTGTCGAACCGCTTGGCCACGGCGCTACCTTATAGCAATTATCAAAGTCGTCACGCCTTCCATGTTCGTAAGTGACCCGATCTGGTAGCCAGAGTAATGACTGATAATAACCTGAAAGTGTGTTATCCTTCTTACCTTATAAAGATTCTCTCATTCCTACATTTAGGAATCGGTTAGTGTTAGTTTTTCTACTACGTATTTAGTTCTTATTTTGGGCCCTTCTGAAGAAACAAATGAATTAAAGGTATTTTAGAAATACGGTCTGTCTAAATAAATATATATAATGAATAAATAATCTTCATAGGATACAAAGTTAAGCTTTCTATGCAGCTTCTACAAAAGTAACTAAGCTTTTATAAGGGAAACATCCGTTATTTTAGATTATCTTCACAAATTCCATGTAAGGATTGTAATTAAAGTGTGATCAGTTTTAGACAATTGCATAAGGGAGCGCATATTCTGGAATCTCGGTAAAATCTCTGCTGAATTATCACTTTACCTACCACGTACATACTGTGGAGAAGGTATTGCGATCCACCCAAAAATTTGATACCGAAAGTTACCTAAAACACATGTTTTGAGCCCCCTGAATCAAATAAGGTATTTTTAGAAAAAGGTTCAAGTGTATGTATGTATATATGCGTCTGTGAACAGTATAACTCCAAAACGAAAAGTCGGATACATACCAAACTTGGTATTTAAGTTCAATATCTTCCAAAGATACGACAGGAAGATTTTCAAAAAAAACCCTCCTACTTCCAACTAGCCTTTACATGGAACATGCTTCGACATTTTTTATTTTCTCAAAAATGGTGGTAACGATTTGGATTAAAATACCATATATTAAAAATATTTACATGACAAATAAAATGTGTATCTCCAATTTTCAGGGAACAGCCTATGAAGTCCTCATTCGGAAGGAATTTTGTTAATCCTGCATAACTGCTAAACGTTATGGAATAGATGAAAACGTATTACATAAAAAATGTAGATCTCTTTAAACCACACAATTTATTTCTCATAAGTTTTTTAGACAGGCCACTTCTGAGATATCCGTTATTAATGGTTCGAACTGTTCATTACTTAGTCATTCTTTTAAAGTCCCGTCAACATTGTTTCTCGCGAATGCACAGAAACAGTATGGAATTTTAAGGCCAGCATATGGCGTCCAGTTCTTAAACATTTGACTGTCGCTGTTCCCTTTGTATCTATAACGAAATATGTAATGTAGCTATTTCTGCAATGGTTTATCTTGGTTATAATAAAGTAGATAGAAAAATGAGCTTAATAAAAATAGTTTATATAACCACTAATAAACGATAGAGAGTAGAGAAGATCATGTTAATGTAATACATCAGAAATTTAGTGGAATATTGTGTAAATGTAAAGCAATACCGGCGCTGGGCGGTATGTAGAATCAGGTTGGAATCTTGGACATGGTTTTACAAAGCTCAAACCCACGACGGGAATCCTAATCTTCCACTTCAAAACTCGGGATATCTGCTTAAAGACGTTTTCGCCTAATTTCAGCATCGAAAATGCTTAAACACTATACTCGCACAATCTGTATTTGATTCTTCCAAGTATTTTCTTCTCTTCTCGATAGTGAACTAGAGTTTTTAGCAAGTTGTTAAAAAGCAGCACTTTGCCCCACTGTGTCGTGGAATGATTGCATGTTGTATATTTAACCGTACACCAGTAGAATGGTTTCAGTCTGAAATATGTAATGTTATATTTTTTTCTGGGCTCAATACCTCCATGGCTTGTTTCATCAAAAGTTGAGTGTTTATCTGCCTCCTTTATACCAGCGTTGTCAGTGATGGTGGTTCAATGTAAACAAAAGCAACGTTGCGGGCCTGCTGTAGGGGCGGGGTTACCTGGAACGTTTATTCACCTCCTCGTTCAATAGTGGACAAGAATCTGGCCTGGAGCTGTTGCATTCGAAGCTTATGTCTTTGATTACTGAAAACGTATAATTTTTACTTTCTCTACTACGTATATTAAGTAGGGGAAGTATTGCATTCCATCCAAAAATTCGATACCAAGATTTCACCGGAAATATATATATTTTGAGGCCCCCTGAATCCATAAAAAGCATTTTTGGAAACATGTCCGTGCGTGTGTCTGTGAACAGCATAACTCAGAAACGAACAGTCGGATAAACACCAAACTTGGTATTTAGGTTCAGTATCTTCCAGAGATGCTACACGAAGGTTTTCAAGAAAATCCCCCCACCTCACACTGCCCTTTACATGGAACATTTTTCGAAAATTTTAATTTTCGCAAAAATGGTTCTAACGATTTTGATTAAAATATCATATATTTAAGATACTTTCATGACAAATAAAATGTATATCTTGAATTTTCTGGGAATGTCTCCAAAAGTATTCTTCATTGTGAACGACTATTGCATAACTGATAAACCATAAGAGATAGACAAAATTGTACTACACAAAAAATGTAGATCGCGTTAAAATACATAAGTTATGTCATATACATTTCTTTGTCGAGTGAACTATTTTCGAGATATTGCTTGTTATTGACTTAAATTTTCCAATACTTATTTTCTCAAATTCGTTATTCATTTTTTTTGTCCTGGTAATGCAAAGAGAATGGAATACTCCACATAGCAACCAGCTCTTAAAATATTTGACTATCGCTTAAAGCCTACCAATTCCCCTTGCATCTACAAGAAAATTAGCAATAAGATTAACACTTCGATTAACATGAAGCATATGGAGAATAAGAATTTGTAAAATAGTATGTACAAGAGTAGAGAAAGTCATGTGAGTGTAACACATCAGATTGTGTTTTTTTATTTTCATCATTTATTGTCCCTTTAAGTAAAGTATTGCAATTGTTTTAATTGAATTTCTCTTTTTGTTTCAGGTAAGTACTGGCAATCTTCAGTAAAGAACCTCATCATAAGGTATGTTATACACAACTGCTTCTAACAAAAGACTGACGGAGTGAATTGAAAGGTCACGAGCTAAAAGGTTTTACTTTTCGTTGTCTTTTTACATGATTCATTTCTCATGGCGCTCGCATTATCTGTTCACAATTGAAATCGTCATACTTCAATTTATCGCAACTCGTTGTAGAATTAACGCATACGCTATATTGGTAACCTTCTGCTTTCTTTGATATAAAACGTTATTCTTTTACATGCGATAACCTACATAAAGGTTCAATGACGGAAATTATGAATTCAGAAGAAACTGAAATTCAAGAAGCAGCCGAAAGAATAACACTAGAGGTACTTACCCAAAAAATCCAGAAAGCAATATGATGTAGCCTTTAATCGCTTCATTAGCTGGTGTAAGGCAAAACATGTAAACAATAATTTCACTGAAAATAAGTGCTAGTAAATCAACAAAACATCGACGTCTCGCTCTTTTAACCTCATTTCTCTTGTTTCTTGAATCGCGTTCTAAACTGATTTCTTTTAGTTTCAGCAATCAATATAATACTATTGATATATTAAAAATTCAAGCGCTCTCTAAAAAATAGTATACGCCAACAAGTGTTAAAAGTGGTTTTATTTTGCTTGTAAGATTGCGAAATAAAGCCATACTTTACCCCTTGTATCATAATCTAATATTATTGAAAATCTAACGGATGTTATTAGAATGGTTAAAACTCCTTAACGTTATGCTTTTATACAACATATATATTGTAAAAGTCAGCTTATCTTACAAAATATGTATGTAATTTTATGTGCATTGTTTTAAAAACATCCTGTCTGTGGTGCATTTGCTGATTAAGTCATCTCCAAGGTTACACTTCGTGCCAAATTGACCCTCCCCGGAGAAAACTACTTTAGGCGACTGGGCTGTACTAAAGGAAGGCTGACATGTACGGAAACAGAAGTGAAACGACTATGTTAGTGGTTCTCAAGCAGACTACAACAACAACAAAAAGAAAGGGCGCAGTTATTTTGAGTCATGCAGTACGTCAGGCGATTGTGGTCGTCGACTGCGCAGGCGCCGGATCAGTTCCAGCTTTCTGCAATGTGTTGTCCACAAGGCTGAATAGTCTTTCTTCGACGGCGAGCTAGGTTACGAGGAAAACAACAGGACAGTGTTTAGATAGAAGGTATTCTGGACGGTATTTATAAATTCATTTTTAGCTTAATGTATTCAAAATTCTCTTTAGTAATTCTTTACCGGGAAAAGATTGATCGTCTGAACTATAGACTTATTGCTGTTAGCTTAGAAATATATCGGTAAATGTGAGAACAGGAAGCAATTCTGTAATTATTGTAATTTAATTTAAAGCATTGAAGCCGTAAAGAATGTAAATAATGGTGAACGAAGAAAGGTTTGTTAATTGTAATTGTCTATGTTATTGAAGTGTCAGTTTATTAAATGGAGGCAATTCGGCTTGTTAATTAATTTATGGAATATATTTTTAAGTAGCAATCTGCCATTATTCCTAATTTAATCCACTTCCTCTTGGGTCAAAAGACCACGTTTCAACTTCTAAACTACTTCTCCACCAATGCGCTGGAAGAGTCAACATAAGGCTTTCGAAACCAGGCACTGAGAGGTATAATCCGAACTTCTGTTTGCTGTTTTTTTGGCACTTCCAGCCTCCATTGCTGGCGATGAGTTACATGCATAATTTAGTGTTAGGAGAACATAAACCCCTGATGTATCGGCAACGTCTCTTTTTTATCGTTAGCAGGAAAATATGTGTTACTAATGATGCAATGTATGTTCGATATCATCATTAGTGGAGTGGACTGTGCCGTAGAGAGGTATTTGGTATGATTTAGACAGTAAATCCGATTCTACAAAGCGCCTGTTCATTTAGGCAACACAATTAATTAACTGAAGTGTTTGCATCGGTGTATACAAGCTCTTCAGCTCACAGGAATTGTGACACGAGTATCGGAAAATTGCAAGCAATATTTATTTTCTACTCTCTTTGAAGTGAAAATCATAAATACCTATGTAATTCTCACTCTCATTAAGATGAGGCAGTATTTTATATCACAACACTGTGAATGCCAGAGTGATTGTAGTGTAAATTAACATTATTGTATGACAATGATTTGAGATGTTTGTTAATTATAAGCATTGTTATGAAATAAGTTTACGCGGCCTCACTAAAACTGACAATAGGAGCGGGTAACAATGAACGAGGGGGTGAGTTGTTTATCAATTAGAACAGACAAACAAATGACGTCAGAGTAGCGCGCTTTTCTTTAGAAATGGAGGGAATATCTTCCCTATAGCATATGTGTTCGTAATATTGATTGGATATAAAAATAGACGCCAATGTTGGCGCACTTTATTAACCAATAGCAGCTCTGTTATAATGTTTAGGCATATCGGGGTGAGGGAGTATAAATGCTGAAGCCAGAGACAGGTATCGCAGTTTAAGAGAATCATTCACGCGTTACACGTCGCGCAGTTCAACAGAATCATTCACGGGTTACACGTCGCGCAATTCTACAGAATCTCTCGCGTCGTAAAGCTAGTTACAAAAATGTGAAATACTCAAATTAATAATGTGCGGCAAATAAGTGACCATAGTTACATTCGAAAATATAACAGTTTCAGTCGGGCGTGTATCAAGAGTAAATATGTGAAATTAATGAAGTGTGACGGCAATAAAAGTGTAAAAACAAATTCTTTTATCAGTGTTATCTTTTAGTAACAACTCCTTTCCGTTTACACACCCTGTTTAAGAGATTTGCTCGACTGAGTAATAATAGCTAGCCGAAGGACAAAGAACTCAAAATTAAAAATAGTAAAACAATAACAGGCGCTCAGCAAATAAGATAACACGAACGATACCGCGACAAAGATAATTAACATCTATGCTGTTTTATAGACATACTGATCCCAGTGTAAAAGAATGGCACACCAACGAATGAAAACGTGAGTAAATGAGGGGAAAATGTATAGGGATATAAAAACCAATAAGTATTTCAAATACTTCAATTAACAGTTTTAAAAATATTATTAATGAAGCGATCGCGAGTTAATAAGCTTTTAAGATATAGTCTTTCGTCATCTGAACAAAGCATGTCCTCACTCCATTGTAGCTCAGAATCTCGAATTTTAAACTTGGGACCTTTACTCTTAAAATTAGTTCTTTAATGGGTAGAGGCTCTATTGCGTTAAACCCAAAAATGTGATTCAGAGATTTCACTGAAAATACTGTTTTAAGGCCCCTCAAATCCAAAGAAAGCATTTTTAGAAACAGGTGCGTGTGTGAACAACATAACTCAAAAGTGAAAAGTCAAATAAATGCCAAACTTGGTGTTTAAATTCACTTTCTTCTAAAGATGTACACGAAGATTATCAAAAAAAATCCCCCACCTCAAATTAACCTTTATATGAAAACATTTTCCATAATTTTGATTTTCTCAAAAATGGCTCTAACGATTTTTATTAACATTTATAAGCTATTTTCATGAACAATCTTGAATTTTTTGTATGACCTGTAAAGTCATCAGCATTCAAAAGTAATTTTGTATAACGGGTAAACCATAAGAGCTATACAAAAACTTGCTTTATAAGAAATGTAGATCTTTTTAAAACACACAATGTACTTCAAATATTTTTTTTGTAGTATCAGCCATTTCCGAGATATCCGTTATTATTTATATGATTTTTTTCAGTAGTTTATCATTTTTGAAGGTGTTGTCGCTCTTCGCCTGTTTCTCGCGATTCATGAAAAGATTGTGTAATTTAAATACCGACATATAGTCACCCGCTTTTAAACATCTGACTATCGATTAGGTTTTCTTTATCCCTCTTGTGCCTGGAACGAAATGAATGCGTAATGAAACTATTTCTCAAAAATAAGCAACAGCGTGTACAGCATGCCATGTACCGACGATCTGTAAACACATACAATTTTTAAGGTAAGCAGAAAATGTTGAAAAAGCTCTTTAAATATCTGCAGGACATATCTGAAGGGAATAAAATTGTAACCACATATCTCTCCCACAGGAATTCACTATAGAAATTTCAGATATTGTAAGGATCTTAAAGCATTAATTTGCTGTTAACATATACTTCAACGATCAAAATTAAGCTTTATAATAAAAGTCTGATGTGTTACATTTATGCGAGTTACTCTAACCTCTGTCGCTTATGAACGGGTATAAAATTATTCTTACGAAACTTAATTTTCCTATCCACTTAATTTCAATCGAGATAAACCTTTCTGGAAATAGCTACATTATACATTTCGTTATAGATAAAAATAGAACAGCGATAGTCAAATGTTTAAGAACTGCACGCTATGTGCCGGCCTTAAAATCCCATAGTTTCCATGCAATCGCGAGAGATAACTGAAAATCGATTAGATTTTAAAAGAATTGCAAGTATTGAACAATTCGGACCTTTAATAATGGATATCTCAGAAACGGCGTATACCACAAAAATTTTATTTGAAGTAAATTGTGTGTTTTAAAGTAATTTACATTTTTTGTGTGGTACGTTTTCATCTATCGCTTATCGCTTAACGCTTACCAGTTATACAAGATTGTACAAAATTCCTTTCGAATGAAGAGGAGTTCAAAGGCTATTCCAAGAAAATTCAAGATATACATTTTATTTGTTATCTAAATATCCTTCATATATGGTATTTTCATCAAAATCGTTAGAGCCATTTCTTAGAAAAGCAAAATTCTCGCAATATGTTCCATGTTTAGGGAATTTTTTTATAAAAATGCTGCTTTCTTTGAATTCAGGGGACCTCAAAACACGTGAAATCTCGTATCGAATGTTTGGGTGGAATGCAAGACCTATATCTACTATGTTCAAAGGCTACTCCGATAAAATTCAAGATATACATTTTATTTGTCACGTAAATATATTTCATATATGGCATTTTAATCAAAATTATTAGAAATATTTTATAAAAAATTAAAATTTTCAAAATATGTTCCATGTTTAGAATTTTTTTATAAAAGTGCTCTTTTTTGGATTCTGGGGGCCTGAAAACACATATTTCTGGTGAAATCTCGTATCGAATGTTTGGATGGAATCCAATATATGGTATTTTAATCAAATTCGTTGGAGCCATTTTTTTATAAAATCAAAATTTTCGAAATATGTTGCATATTTAGTGATTTTTTTATAAAAATACTCTTTTTTGGATTCTGGGGACCTCAAAACACGTATTTATAGTGAAATATCCTAGCGAATGTTTGGGTGGAATGCAATACCTTTTGTATGTTTAAAGGCTATTCCAAGAAAATTCCACATATACATTTTATTTTGCTATAAATATCTTTAACGGATATATGGTATTTTAATCAAAATAGTTAGAGCCATTTTAGAAAACAAAAAAGGTAATAATAAAAAAAGTCTCCTGTAAAAGTGGTTTTGGGTGGAAGATTTTCTTGAAAATCTTCGTGTTGTGTCTTTGGAAGGTACTGAACTAAATATTCAGTTTGGTATTTATTTGACTTTTCGTTTTTGAGTTATGCCGTTCACACAAACACACATACAAACACACACACACACACACACATGGACCTTTTTCTAATTTTTTTTCTTCAAGGTATCTCGAAACATGTATTTCCGGTGGAATCTCGTATCGAACGTTTTGGGTTAAATACAATACCTTCTCTGCCTACTATGTAATGGTAGAGAAGGTAAAGAGTTGGTTGACAAAAAGGCTGAAAACAAATCAATGCTACCTTAATGTCCGCAAGAGATGCAGCCTACTGCGTTTAAGTAAGTCTTTCCAATAAAGGCGTTACTGCTCCCACTTGAAACTTCATGCAGCTATGCGTGAAATCATCAAATATGGTTATCGTTTCTTTTCAACGGTATATTATTTGCTTTTCACCGTTAGGCACTTGTTCTTACAACCCACAGCAACAACACTGGCGTACCTATGGCAACACTATGACGTCAAAAGATTACCTGCTCTTCCAAAAGTGTCAGTATCTCATTCAGTCGAGACTGCCAAAGTAACCTTCAACGATGTTCAGAGAAAATCTTCCTGCACGTGCTCCATTATGTTCGGAATGAACTTGATGTAACCGAGCTTCGTCAGAACTGGAAATGTTGAAACCATTTAGTAATTACCAGAGACCGGAAGTTTAGGCATTGTAAATACTAAAACAGACAATAAAAAGCAATTAGAAAACCCCATTTTAGATTGCACTATTCAATAACTCGACCGTCATATTTTAAAGTTTTAAACAAAATGATAGTGTTGTAATTGACACAAAAATGAAATATTTTTTTAAAAAGGCGTGTGTATTGCAATGCCTTATTCGTTGCACATGACAACCAAATTCTTTTTTAAGTTCTCTGGGGTCATGTTGGGTCTCCTGTCAGATAACACATTTTTCATATGAGAAAATGACCTCTTAACATCGACAGAGGTTATTGGAGAAAATCTAAAACATAGCATCATTGCAGGATAGTATACTTCTCCAAAAACTGTAGGATTCTGTAATTTCCACAAAGGGATTCCGGCGCTGAGGAAAGCTTTACATAAGTGGAATGCAAACTGGGATTTTCGACTCGATGTTGCAATTACTGTTGGAAGCAAAGAAATCTTCCCAGTAGCCTCGGAAAGTGGATTTTTGTGTTTGATTGTGCCGATATGCTTGCTATAAAATACTTCTTTTCGTACTTCACTGACTGCTCGCATATTTTGCATGTGAGTACTTTACCGTGTCGCGGTATCGTTCGTGTTATCTTATTTGCTGAGCGCCTGTTATTGTTTTACTATTTTTAATTTTGAGTTCTTTGTCCTCCGGCTAGCTATTATTACTCAGTCGAGCAAATCTCTTGAACAGGTTGTGTAAACGGAAGGGAGTTGTTACTAAAAGATAATACTGATAAAAGAATTTGTTTTTACACATTTATTGCCGTCATACGTTATTAATTTCACATATTTACTCTTGATACACGCCCGACTGAAACTGTTATATTTTCGAATGTAACTATAATCACTTATTTGCCGCACATTATTAATTCGAGTATTTCACATTTTGTAACTAATTTTACGACGCGAGAGATTCTGTAGAATTGCGTAACGTGTACTTCGTGAATGATTCTGTTGAACTGCGCGACGTGTAACCCGTGAATGATTCTGTTGAACTGTGCGACGTGTAACGCGTGAATGATTCTCTTAAACTGGGCGATACTTGTTTCTGGCTTCATAATTTACTCTCTCACCCCGATATGCCTAAACATTATAATAGAGCTGCTATTGGTTAATAAAGCGCGCGTCTATATTTATATCCAATCAAAATTACGAACACATATGCTCTAGGGAAAATATTCCCTCCATTTCTTAAGAAAGGCACGCTACTCTGACGTCATTTGTTTGTCTCTTCTAATTGATAAACAAATTCACCCCCTCGCTCCATTGTTATCCGCTCCTATTGTCAGTTTCAGTGAGGCCGTGTAAACTTATTTCCTAACAATGCTTATAATTAACAAACATCTCAAATCATTGTCATACAATAATGTTAATTTACACTACAATCACTCTGGCATTCACAGTGTTGTGATATAAAATACTGCCTCAACCGTCGGTACAAAGCGTCGGATCCAAAAGTATTAACGTAACTTTGTAATTTACTGCGTAAAGAAACACTGAATTTCGGTATCTTGCTGTTAGCTACAACAACGTCGCAATGTAAACTGAAAGAAAAACAAAAGTTAGACCCGCACTCATTATTGGCTTTTAAAATAAACACAAGCGGTAATTCAAACGCTTTCTGTTATCTATACATTTATTTGCGCGGCAGCACTCATTGTTGCAAAGAAAATAATGAACTGAACGAGACACTTATGTTGTCTGCAACCTAAAGACAATAATATACATTCGGCGAACTAACTGTCGTCGTGGTTATTGAAATAAAATGTACCTGAAGAAAATGTTTAATAATTAATAAATAATAGATAAATAATGAAGTAAAGGCAACAAAAGGCATATATTTCGTAAAATAGGCCTTTATATTTAAAAAGGCAGAAAATGGCAACATAAAACTGTGGCATTTCAAACACAAAGGTATAATTCGTACAGATTCACTTTCAAATTTAAGATAGATTTGACACATTTAAAGCAGCATTCTGCCTAGGTTCCGGTCTCTGGTAATTACATTCCCCAGCCTCTCTATTTGGAACCCAGTTGTGCAAGAAGTAACCAATTACCATCGATGCTAAAACGTGTAAACACAAAATAATAGAAATCTAAAGTGTTAAATTCACATTACTTTCCATATTCCTCTACAAACTATTTTTTTTATTAATTTATTATTGTCGCTTTAACAATAAAGTCATAACGCGACTACAATAAATTTTAATAATTACAATATTGGAACAAATTACAACATTGATTGTATAACATTATACAATTTTATTTCTTTTAAAAACTTTACTACGTTGTGACAGATGGTCGGATCACTCAAGGCCACCGAGAGGCTAGCAGGAATACCACACCGAAGTAGATAGGGCACTCTGCAACTATATGCTGAACTGTGAGAATGGAATGACACTGTTTGCATGTAGGCTAATGATCTTTTCCAAGGAGATATGAATGTGTAATTGCAGTATGTCCAATAGGTAGCCTGGTGAGAAGTACCTGGTCACGACGAACTAGATGTTTTATTGGGTAACTAAAACTAGGATTGGAGCTTAAGGCGATTAGGTTGCTATTGGATGTGGAATTCCAGTGTAGCTTCCATTTCTTACATATTTCAAACTTGAGGAAATTTTGGAAATCGTGATGCGGAACCTTGAGGTCGGCCAGGCTTGTAGAGTGGCATGTTGCTTCTTTAGCTGCTTCATCAGCTCTTTCATTTCCAGATATGCCCATGTGAGATGGTATCCATCACACGTTTATTGCTGGCTTTTATATCATTGTAAAATGTTCTGCACTAAAGAGTTTCTGGATGATTTCTGTTGTAGAGCTAGAATAGCGCTCATCGAGTCAGTGAAGATGATATAACAACGGTGTTCAGCTTTCATTATGTATTATTCCAAGGCAAAAAGTTCACAGGAGAATATAGAGAGGTAATTCGGAAGACTGTAAGAAATTGTATGTTCAGGATATACCACAGCACAACCATACTCACATTCATTTTTGATCCATCAATATTCTACAAAAGTCTATTCCTCTATCTGCTTCGTGTTAAATGAGGCAGACGTTTGTTGATGCGGCAGCTATGTGATGGTTTTGAAATTGCATTCTCTTTCCGTGACTACTAGAAAAAAATGTCTTGCACTCACATGACTTTCTCTACTCTTGTACAAAATATTTTTACAACGCTTATTCTCCATCTACTTCATGTTAACCGAGATAAGCATTTCCAGAAATCTTCTTGTAATTTTCTTGTAGATGCAAGGGGAATATGGTAGACTTTAAGTGATAGTCAAATCTTTTAAGAGCTGGTTGCTATGTGGCGCATTCTATTCTCTTTGTATGTCCAGGACATAAAAAAACGAATAACGAATTCCCATTTGAGAAAAAGTTTAAGTATTGTAATATTCAAACAAATAACAATAAATATATCGGAAATGGTGCACTCAACAAAAAAACTGCATATGACATAAATTGTGTATTTTAACGCGATCTACATTTTTTGTGTAGTAAAATTTTGTCTATCTCTAATGGTTTACCAGTTATGCAAAAGTCGTTCACAATGAAGAATACTTTTGGAGACATTCCCAGAAAATTCGAGATATACATTTCATTTCTTATGACAATATCTTAAACATATGATATTTTAATCAAAATCGTTAGAGCCATTTTTGAGAAAATTAAAATTTTCGAAAAATCTTCCATGTAAAGGGTAATCTGGGGTGGGGGATTTTCTCGAAAACCTTCGTGTCGCATACTTGGAAGATACTGAACCTAAATACCAAGTTTGGTGTTTATCCGACTGTTCGTTTCTGAGTTATGCTGTTCACAGACAGACACACACACACACACACACACACACACACACGGACATGTTTCCAAAAATGCTTTTTTTGGACTCAGGGGATCTCAAAACATGTATTTCCGGTGAAATCTCGGTATCGAATTTTTGGGTGGAATACAATATTTCCCCTACTTACTATACGTAGTAGAGAAAGTAAAAACGAATAACGAATTCCCATTTGAGAAAAAGTATAAGTATTGTAATATTCAAACAAATAACAATAAATACATCGGAAATGGTTCACTCGACAAAAAAAATGCACATGACATAAATTGTGTGTTTTAACGAGATATACATTTTTTGTGAGTAAAACTTTGTCTATCTCTTACGGTTTATCAGTTATGCGAAAGTCATTCAGATTGAAGGGAACGTTTGGGGACATTCCAGAAACTCCAAAATATACATTTTATTTGCCATGAAAGTATCTTAAACATATGATATTTTAATAAAAATCGTTACAGCCATTTTTGAGAAAATCAAAATTTTCGAAAAACGTTTCATGTAAAGGGTAGTCTGGAGTAGTTAGTTTTCTTGAAAATTTCGTGTCGCATCTTTCAAAAATACTGAAACCTGAATACCAAGTGTGGTATTTATCCGACTTTTCGTTTTTGAGTTATGGTGTTCACAGACAGTCACACACACGGACATGTTTCCAAAAATATTTTATTTGGATTCAGGGTAGCTCAAAAATGTATTTCCGGTGAATTTTTGGGTGGAATACAGCGTTTCCCTTACTTACTATACGCAGTAAAGAAGGTAAAAGAAAATAAACTGTGTTAAATTCACGTGTCTTTCTCTGTTCTCTATCGCTTATTAGTGTGTATACAAATTATTCTTACGAAAATTAATTTTTCTGTCTACTTCATTTTAATCCGGAAATACCTACATTATACATTTTGTTATAGACACAAAGCAAACAACGAGAGCTATATCTTGGAGAACTGGGCGCTATAGGTTGGCTTTAAAATTCCATACCCTTTCCATGATAATGCGAAACAAAACTAATAAATAAAACCTGAATATGCTATCCCGCATCCAGGTTACTACACCGGGTCATGCATTCAAAGTTTACGTTTATTCATGCAACATATTTATATTTTATATTAAATCAAAATTTTTCAGATAAAATAACTACACAAAGTCTATAAAATAATGAATAAAAATAGAAACAACAGTAAGAAAAAGAATAGAAATTATTAGATTAGAATAAAGGAGTAAACAAAACTTAATTACAATTCTAAATCCTATATTTATCTACACTTGCTGAAAACCAGTAAACTTACCAACTGGTAACTATCTACTATATATTCCTATTTAACTATATTCGCTGGAATATACTGTGGCCATCACAAAACCTTCTATTTAGCTACTAATCATTTTAATAAGTTTATTTATATTTATATTTTATTTTAAAATTTCGTTAATAAACATTATAAAATTAAATTTGTCTATAATATTACATTCTTTTCATAATAATCATTCAATTATTTAATTTATGGTAATCTAATATTTTGTTTAGTTTATTTATGTGTTTATACTTAAGTTTAAAAAACTTTGACTCTCGTCGTAACCTTTGGTTTGGGTATTTTTACTTTCTCTACCACGTACATAATAGGTAGAGAAAGTATTGCATTCCACCCAAAATTCGATACCGATATTTCACCCGTAAAACACGTTTTCAGTCCCCTGAATCCCCCCCAAAAAGCATTTTTACAAAAAGGTTTGTGTGTGTGTGTGTGTGTGTATTTGTATATCTGTGAACACCATAACTGTAAAACCAAAAGTCGGATATATGCCAAACTTTGTATTTAAGTTCAGCATCTCTCAAAGATGCGAGACGAAGATTTTTAGGAAAATCCCCACCCCAAACTACGCTTTACATGGAAAACTTTTCGATTTTTTTTTATTTTCTCAAGAATGACTCCAACGATTTTGGCTAACACACCATATATTAAACATACCTATACGTGGAAATAAAACGTACATCTTGAACTTCCGAACTTTTGGTTTCCTTTTAAGAGTCACTGCGATGTTCTGAACAGCTGCTACGAATATCCTAATGTTTAAACACACAAAAGCGCTTTGACTTGGAGCGTTATGTTGAAGCAAATTAACTCTAATGCTGATGTGACAACAAGAAAGTGTCACTTGCATGTCCGCTTTTGATGCAGCCAACACAATAAGAGAAAAGTGACAAAAGGGGCTCCTTAGCCAAGTCATTGTTGAGAATTCAGTGTTCGGTACCATGTTGATAGGCATTGTTTTAATTAACTAGCACTTGCCTAAAGTTCATTTCTGTACTGTCAAATCTTTACAGCAAAAACAAAGCTTATAATGATTTAAAAGTTCCTATAGGAACGGAAACTTCTTGAACATCTCTGGAAATGGACTTTAAAATTGCGCGTCCAGGAAATATTCAAAAGCTTGGACTTCAAAACTTCTGTTTAATTTTAACGTTGTGGATATTTATCGTGCCACTGGTAACAAACTGTAATTAAAATTGATTTAATTGTTCTTTCACACTGGTTGGAAAGTGGAATCCTGAGACTGGAAAATTCAATGCCATTGCCAAGTACATACCGCATTATAAGTCGCTACTGACGTCGTCATTGGGGTATGTCATCTCTAAACATCTGAGTTCTCCTTGTGGTTTAATGGAAAAATGCGAGTCAGCTGGAGAATTTAATGTGCTACCAGACGGAAACCGGAAAATCCGTAGTTGAAATCCCAGTTATGACATTAAAAACTTTAGTCATTTGATTCTGTAATTAAGATTCAAATATTTTTCTTTCTCGATGTTATTGCGTATTGAAAATTCTCCACACAATGGAGTTTTCATTCAGATCTTCTGAAAATACTCATATACATTCTGGGTTTTAGTTACCAATTTTTAAAGCTAAAAGGAATTGTCGAAATTACAAATTTATAATGATCGTTTTTAAAAGTGTTTTCCTTTGAACTAAAACTAAAAATTATACGAAACGTTGTGCTCTACGAGAGATACCTAATAGTCTTTAAGATAAATATTGTTTTTAATATTCCACTGTATGGAATATTTAGCATACGTCAATAAATTTCACTTTTGAAACTCATAACGTGAAAACTAAAGAATATACCGAAACGAAATTTAAAACCGTTCACTGTTTATGCAAGACAAGCTTTTGTTAGTTAAATGTTCAGCCAAAGTGAGCGAAAAATTTCGATAATAGAATTTTCCGTGTTACATTAAACATCGCCTATAGCTTACGTCGGGTTTATACCAGTATTCATGCTTAACTCTGGAGTATCAATTTTTAATGCGAAGTTTATATAATATTTAAATAATTTCCTTGGTCATGTCGAACAAATATCATGATAATGTATAATTTGTATTGGGAAATTTACAAAATTTCGGGCAAAATATCCTAAAACATTGTAGAATAATGATCTAATTGAGGCGTTTTAATTTTCTGGTTATTTAAATCCACTAACACTATTATTGATTTTAAGGATTAATTCTAATGGGAAAGCCATGTGAACCAGGCTAGAGCAGCCCACGAGCAGCCACTGCCAGTATGCTAGTGATGACCTTCGGACTAGCAATATTGGCCCATTCACAATGAAATGTAAGCACAGACGTAGCATGCGCGCAAGAAACTCCAAACTCTATGCTTGTGTTGCGTGCATAGAGGAAAATTCTGAATTTTTTTCTCTGTGCGTTGCCTGTTATTCAACAGCAGAGGATCGCAATATCGCAAATATCGCAAATCTGATGTGTTACATTCACATGACTTTCTCTACTCTTGTACAAACTATTTCTACAAACGCTTATTCTCCATATGCTTTATGTTAATCGAGATATCGAGATGTTAATCTTATTGCTAATTTTCTTGTAGATGTAAGCGGAATTGCTAGGCTTTAAGCGATAGTCAAATATTTTAAGAGCTGGTTGTTATGTGGAGTATTCCATTCTCTCTGCATTACCAGGACAAAACAAATGAATAACGAATTTCCATTTGAGAAAAATTATTGGAAAATTTAAGGGAATAACAAGCAATATCTCGAAAATAGTTCACACAACAACAAAAATGTATATGACATAAATTGTGTATCTTAACGCGATCTACATTTTTTGTGTAGTAACATTTTGTCTATCTCTTATGGTTTACCAGTTATGCAAAAGTCGTTCACAATGAAAAATACTTTTGGAGACATTCCTAGAAAATTCGAGATATACGTTTCATTTGACATGAAAATATCTAAAAAATATGATATTTTAATCAAAATCGTTAGAGCCATTTTTGAGGAAATAACAATTTTCGAAAAATGTTCCATGTAAAAGGTAATCAGGGGTGAGGGGAATTTCTTGAAAACCTTTGTGTCGCATCCCTGGAAGATACTGAACCTAAATACCAAGTTTGGTGTTTATCCGACTGTTCGTTTCTGAGTTATGCTGTTCACACACAGACACATACACACGGACATGTTTCCAAAAATGCTTTTTTTTTGGATTCAGGGGGTCTCAAAACACATATTTCCGGTGAAATCTTGGTATCGAATTTTTGGGTGGAATACAATACTTCCCCTACTTACTATACGTAGTAGAGAAAGTAAAAACAGTAGTTATCTCAAGAGCGGAAAACTATGGAAAACATTTATTAAGGAAAAACACTCAAAACAACGTGATCTTTCAAAGTTTAAAAGGATGATTCCACCTTCGTGTACATGAATGACATTTTTCATGAGTTTTTTTTCACAATGAAAGTTCCTCAGAAGATTGCAAGAGCTCTTATGACAGCATCATTAATAACGTAAAAGAAATATATCACTACATTCAGTAAATAGTTGAACAACTTGGTTATTGACTGCAGTTTTACTTTCTGTGCTACGAATGATACGTAGTGGAGGTACTGTATTCCATCCGAAAATTCGATACCGAGATTTTATCGGATATACCTGTTTTGAGACCTCCTAAATAAAAAACTATTTTTAGAAAAGAAAAAAAAGGGTCATATGTCTGTGAACAGCATAATCGAAAACAAAACTTTGGATAAATACCAAACCCCACCCTCAGCTACCCTCTACATGGAGCATATTTCGAAATTTGCAATTTTCTAAAAAATAACTTACGATTTTGTTTAAAATACCACATATTAAAGATCTTTACATGACAAATAAAATGTTTATCTTTAATTTCCCGGGAATAGCTTGTGAAGTGCTCTTCATTTGGAAGGAATTTTGTATAAGCTTGTATTTAAAGTCCTATCGAAATTCGGTTATTTCTTTCGATTGTCCCTATGGAAAAAGTATGGAAACTTAAGGCTATTATGTAGCGTCCAGTTCTTAAACATTTGAATGTCGCTATTCACTTTGTATCTATAAAGAAATGTATAATCGGGCTATTTCTGCAAAGGTTTACCTTGATTAAAATGAAGTAGACAAAAAAAAATAAGCTTTCGTAGGATAAGGTTTTAAACCCATTAATAAATGATAGAGAATGGAGATGGTCATGTGTATGCAAACATAAGATTTTTTATAAATAAGGTTTACAATTTTTGGTGTTATCGTAATTAAATGTTCCTCCTCACAAGCCGTGTGTAGAACAAGGTTGTAAGGTAGAATCAGGGACTGAAAAGTTCAATGTCAGCCGGGATTTGATACAAGGATGTCCCGGTTTCCTTCCGGTTGCTCTAACCAACGGAACTACCATGGCAATATGCCGGTACGACATTAAATTCCCCAGTTTAGTGGCATTTGTCCGGAAAATCACAAGGCGATCTCAAATTATTTAGAGATGTCATACCCTAATTTGTCGAAAGTCGCTGGCTTCTAGTTTAACCAAATAATTAATGGTAATTAAATCGTTCTTCCACACAACCAAATGTAGGACAGGTTGGAAAGGTAGAACCAAACGACTGATAACACTTTGGTGTTATTTTTTTTAGCTAGATGTATTCGTAGAACTATGTTTAAGGTTCAGATCTGATCGTCTACTTCTGTTGCCGGAAATGGGAATTTTCATCACTAACAATGAGAAGAGTAGTAAGGTCCCACAAGTTTGTGGCTAAAAGTCTACCCGGAGCCCAAGCTTCCGCCTATGCCCAAGGAGGAACTGACTGACACTCCTCTCCGTGGGGTTTTCCATTAGAGCAATACCTGGTTTTCCTAAAAAAGCCCCACATCACGTTGTCGCAAGCATGGAAGTGGATACACGATTTACGCGTTGAGGCAGTATTTTTAACACTTAAATAAACACTTTTTAACACTTGTAAATTCAATAACAGCCCGCCCTGAAGCAATATGTGTATGTAATAATTTGTAAAATGTATGTAACAGTCATTGCATGTGCTTGTATTATTGTATTCATGTGTAATAATGTTATGTGAATATATTACGTAATTTGATAATGTAGGAGCTGTGAGAATAATAGGTTAAAAGTTGCTAACAATGAGGTAACAATGAGCTAACCTTGAGGCAATAATGAATTTGAAAGTTTAATAATACTACTTGTGATTCTTGGGAGCAATAATGTAATTTTAGTCACGGTTTATAAAATAGCCAATCAACAACCAGAAAAAGCTTTAGTTAAATGAAGGTATTCTATTGGATTAGGAATAGCCAATCAGAGACTTGAAATACAGAAATTTTCAAGTTTAGACGGTTGAAATCAATTCAGTTGCCTGCAAATAGTGTTCCTAACCGGACGCGAGACACGTCCTCGAGAAGTATAATACGTATTCGTGTGAGAGGAAAATAGTTTACGTATTATTAAGTATTTAATAAAAACTCTCTCCCTCTCTCTATCAGTGAAGCGTTATATAAATCGTATCAAGCATTAATAAAAGGAGTGAAGTAAAATTATTATCTGTGTAAGCCTACATTCTTAGTCGCACCTCAACCCTGCTAAGAGAAACGTGTCTCTAACAATAATACTGACACAGCCGAGGCAAACATACATATTTAATATTTAAAGAAACAGTTTAATTACAAAGTTAATATTTTTAAACTTAGGGCGAAGGCTAACGGCAAGCAGGTACTATACGTGCGGTTACAACTACTTCAAGTGTTCGGCTCCCCAACAGTTGAAATACAATACAACACCTACTTCAAATCGGCTTTTCCATACGTGAAACAATAAACTACTTCAGCGTGTCAACTCCAGAAGGGAATACTACCTCAGTAGGGCGTCTTCCAGCTCTCCATGCTGGAATCGGAGGACACTGAGTGTCTCACAACTCCACCTGGGAACCAATGTCCCGTCGAGACCAACCCAATCTGAACAGCTCCCCGTGGGAGGGGTTCAGATGTTCGGCACGGCGTACTTCTGGTATCGTCAGAAGAACCACGAGTGCAAGGGGTCGCACTATAGCACAGAGGACTGTGACGTCACACACCTATGTCAGTGCAATGTGGCCCCGTCCGCCTAACCGCTCGCTGCCAGTTTCCAGCATCTGCACATCGCTGATGTAAACCATGTCAGGATATGGGAAATGTGATAACATTACGCACAGAAACCTCCACCAAGACGTGCCTTTCTCACCTCATTCTCTCCCGCAAAGGGCAGTTCACCTTGAGCCGATTTTTTGTTTCTCCCGAGAATTGGATGCTATGAGCGTTTCCATGCAGTTTTGGCTGAGAACACCGCCAGTTATTCCATCTTTACGGAATGGCGAGCTATATATGAGTTGCCTTTTTTGGAGCAGTCCTCGTTTGGCCACAGTCAGCAATTTGATGCGTGGCCCCGTAAATGGAAGCCGACTGGTGTAGCGACGGACGTGGCACTTTTTGTTTGGAGACCTGCCGATGGTACACAAAAGTTTTGTGATCCCATTACAGCGACGGGCGCTACCCAACTCGATTTACGACCACACATTCTCGCACTATACAGAGTGCTTAATGCGCTCTACTCCAGAGCCTACGAATGTATTGAAGAAAAGAATCGCATTCCAGTAGATTATTTCAGAAAAATTTTACTTTCAGTGATAATATTTGAGAAATAGAAATACATAATATAGTCCGTTAAAAATTGCTCTCCCTTAATAGTAGAACCCTGAGTTTTCTTAGATACTAGGACGCTTGTAGAAGGTCAATTTAGCCCCTAGCAATAAAATACAGTTCTTCAGTCTTACAGTCACTTTATTATAAGTGGATTATCATCAATAAATTTTATTTGTTTCAAAGCGTATTATGTTCTCATAAGGGGCGCCTATTCTCTCATTTTTGTTACTTCTTTTCAATACAACTTCCCACTTACAACTGAGCTGAACGAAGAATGGTATTTCTGGTGAATAAATTGTAAACACACATTGTTATAATTTGTAACTGTTGTTATAGATCCACTTGCTATTGACATGACAAAAAAGGCATTTAGCTTGCCAAGTATAATGAAAATTTAGTTTTGCATAAAGGGGTCGATATGACCCCTCCAGGTGTTTAAGCTAAATTCTATCATAGGTCACAACTAAAGGTCAGGAAACAATCCATTTTGGTGAGTGCAGTTGGCACATAAAATGAATAAAATTGTATTTAATTGGTTTATCTACCAAAAGTAGAAATTAAATTCTACTTAGGAATCAAATTGACCCCTCCCGGCGTTCTAGTGTTAAGGGACACGATCTGAATTATCTATCTTTTTTAATTTTAAAGCTATTCACGTGGAATTCACGCTTTACTGAAATAGATTCCTATATAATACAATTAAATATTTTTAATTAGCGAAAAAAGTGCAATTTTTTTAAAACTGCCTTGCACATTCATATTTATCACAGAACTATGATAGTGAAATTTAATGTAAGGATTTGATTGAAGTTGATGTTTTTATGTACAGAAATAAATTTTTGTTTTTATGAAGTTGGATTAAAGATGTCCTTTTTTTGTGAGCCAATGAATAAGGCAATAATAAAATGCAATGTTGAATCTTTAGATAGCACACTTTAGAATATGTATTCAAATTTGCATACAACTCAGAGCAAAACTCAAATTTAAGGAATAAATTTCATATGCAAAATGTAAAACCTAGAAAAAACACTTACAGAAAGAGTCCAGTCGAGCTAAAAGGGAAGCACGTATTATTTAAGCATTTCGCTGATCTTTTAAAATGGAGGATCGTGAAAAATATTTGGGCAAAAAAATTCACAGGTGTCTATAGAATGCTTATATGATATAATACAAAAATCGAAACACGTCAGTCCCAGTGACCCAAAATTCCCAAAAATTCACAATCGATTATTCTTAAGGGTCATTGGTACTGAGGTTTTAGGCGAAAATTACAAATTATATATTGCCCATTCTTCAACAAAATATGCTTGCGAAAGCTTATTCTTCTAACTGCTTCATGCTAATCGAGATAAACATTTGCAGAAATGGTTTTGTTACATATTTCCTTGTAGCTGCAATGGCAATAAGGAATACAGTAGGCTTAAGTGATAGTCAAATCCTTTAAGAACGGATCGGTATGTACTGGCTTTAAAATTCCATTCTCCTTACATGACCAGAAATAAAAAACAAATAGCAATTTTTCAGTGGAAAAATATAAATATTTGTTTAACGCAACAAAAGCTTTATTTTGCATTAATTATATAATTTAACGAGATCTACATATTTTCTGTGGCAAGTTTTTATCTATCTCTTACAGTTTTCAAGTTATAAAAAATAATTCAGAAGAAAGACTGTTTCAAAATTTAAGATATACATTTTATTTTCCATGCATATATCTTAAACATTATGATCAAAATCATTAAAGCCATTTTTATGAACGAAAAAGTTTCTATGTAAAGGGTAGTTAGAGGTAGGAGAATTTTCTTGAAAATCTTTGTGTCGCATCCTTGAAGGACGCTGAACTTAAATACCAAGTTTGGTATTTAACCGACTTTTCGTTTTTGAATTATGCTGTTCACAGACACACAGGAATATTTTCCTAAAAATTGCATTTTGTGGATTCAGGGAACCACGAAACGCGTATTTTCAGTGAGCTCTCTGTGTCGAATTTTTGGACCGTTTCCTCTACCTATTAAATGTTAAGTAGTAGAGAAAGTTAGAATTACTTTTTTTTTAATTTTAATGGAAACATCCTCAAACGTTATAAAACGAACATACAGTTTCTTTTAGGCCTAGGCCTGTTTTGTTTTTCTTTCTTTCACTTAAATGCCCAAACGCGATGTTTAAATGGACGTGGGTAGGTATGTGGAAATAGCACTGAAGTGGTAACCAAACGAAAGATCACTTAGCACTTTAGATTTGTTGATTAAAATGTAGTGTTAATCAAAGTAACAGCAAGCTACGCGATATTTCCCCACAAATCAGTCACCCAATAAAGCATATTCCCAGAAGAATAAGACATATTCTAAGAATTGGACATATTGCTTTTAGCCACCTACTAGCTAAAGAACCTTCCTCTTTATGCAGCCATTATCATACTCAACTAACAGTAGAACATCTGGTTACAATCTGTCCATTGTATAATGGAGAGAGAAGAGACTGCAGAGTTTACAACTGCATCCAGACAGCTTTATGAAACCTATCCAACACCATGCTTTATATGAAACTCATAAATAAATACACAAAAGTTTAATTCTTCCAACACAATGTAACTCTTCCTTTTCTTGTAATAATATCTGTAACATATACTATATTCGTCGTCAGGTCAAGAAAAACGTAGATGTATTACTCCGCGGTTTCCCGCCACCTTTCCCTCACCAGCACTACTTGCATTAGCTGGCTCTCGGCGCAAGAAAAAAAAATTACGTAAGATCCTACTTTCATCTAAAAACTTTTTGAAATAACTTTATTTTCACACAGTACTAAAAGTTTCAGATAACAGCGAATAAGGAAAGAAAATTAACTCATAAATAGCGAACCATTTCTAAAGTAACGCAGTATACCTAATTGTATTTTGCTCCTAAACCTAACAAAACGTATTTATTATTGTGCATAACTTTATTTTTTATTAAATATGTTTGTTTTCAGTTAAGCTATTCCGGTTACGTAGTACGAAATGAGTGCATAATCTAAATAATCAATACAGTACAAATTGTAAAACAATGCAATTATTCACGATTTTAGGTGCCTTCAGTCCCGTTGTTCCATCAATAAATGCTTGATGTTTACTTTTTATTGTTAAGTCTTACCAGACCTTCGTTATGTTATGCCCTGCATTCGCTCAAGTTTCATCTAGAAAATATATCGGACGACCCGTTTCTGAACTGACGAATACTGCCAAGTATTTATGCCACTACTCAATATCCACGCGCTCTAATTGAACTGCTGCTTTGTCGCGCTTCTTGAAATGAGCCCGGTTCTTATTTTGTTCTGATAGCCTGCTGTACACATGCAAAACAATTTGTTTAGACTTAGCACTTAATTTTGCACCACTCCTGTTTGCTTTAAAATACCAAGCGGGAGAATTCATCCCACTATCTGAAATGGGAATTCGTTATTCATTTTTTTTTGTTCTGGTAATGCAAAGAGAACCACATAGCAACCAGTTCTTAAAATATTTGACTATCGCTTAAAGCCTACCAATTCCCCTTGCATCTAAAAGAAAATTAGCAATAAGATTAACATCTCGATATCTCGATTAACATGAAGCATATGGAGAATAAGCGTTTGTAAAAATAGTTTGCACAAGAGTAGTGAAAGTCATGTGAGTGTAACACATCAGATTTCTTTCAGGATAAAACCCTGTAAAAACCCTTACTCGGGTAACTTACCCAACCGAGATTCTAACGACCTCTTTAATTCGCAGTAGATGCGTTATCCCTTTACTATAGAAGAGGGCAACGTTATTATCGTAGGTATTTATTTTTCAGGTCATATAAGAAATACCTCAGCTGAGAAA
Organism: Deroplatys truncata; assembly: GCA_030765065.1. Lineage (NCBI taxonomy): Eukaryota > Metazoa > Arthropoda > Insecta > Mantodea > Mantidae > Deroplatys > Deroplatys truncata. The sequence continues at coordinate 63,848,379 of CM060984.1, read as the reverse complement.
TACTTTATAAATATGAAGCATTTTCATATTTGCAATTTTGCGTGCGGAATTTCATTTTCACCAATAAAATGGCCGTTGTTAAGAACAGAAAATATCCCTTTGGCAAGATACTGGGACTCACTATACGTTTCTTAAGGACGAAGTAGCAAAACATGAGTTGTAGAATGGAATTTCCTAACCGCTGTAGTATAGCGTTTAATTGCTGGCAAGTGAGCCGTTAATGAACCAACCACTACTACACCGCCGCAGCTGCTAATGATGCCACATTAACCCAAGTGTTAACATTCATTCGGTAGCGACCATTCTAATAATTGCTCTGCATTCTGCCGCTCCCTTAGGCTTGCTTGGCCGCCGCTTGTTTTCGCTTCTTTTATTTTAAATTTTCTAATTAAACGCCTTGGTTCTCCTTATTTCGTGGTGAAGCAGTTAATTCTCATGAAGTCATTCACCTTTTCGGCCACAGATGGTAGCAGAGATACGGTTTTAAGTGTTATGGAATTTGCTAATAAACAGTGAATGGAACGTAATATCCTTTCTGCCCGTCTTTGTCGTCTGTAAACTAATAGCTGGTGAAGTCGGCAGTCAAGACTGTAACTCCCGGTAAGTAGCATACAATAACCGCGCAGCTAATTCCGTTCAGCAATACACACACACACACACACACACACACACACACACACACACACACACACACACACACACACACACACACACACACACACACACCTATGTACATAGAATCCCAAAGAAAATCTTTGGCGGATTTTGTATCGTTTTCTAGGGTCTTTTGAGGCGTGTCCTTCACCTTACCTATCGCAGAGCGCGGTGGCTTGATAACACAGCAATAAAGGAGAAAAGAGGCGAGGTTGATGCCTTTGCTTCTTCTAGTGTTGAAACCAAAACATATTTATTGTCTCAGAACCAGTCATGCCGTATACTAGCGAAATTACTGGTTGACGTGTCGTGGGTATGTGAGAGGCTGGTCGCACTGTTACAATTGCAACGGCATACATAAAAGTGTTTTTATAGGAAATTACTGGATACAAATATTTAAGGAAAGTGGGGAAGACGGTGTACATCCTCGTCAGAAAGTGAGCACTCCCCGTAAAACATCCACAGATGACGATATTCGTTTACTAAATGCAAATTACCCTTTTGTTATAATTGACTTATCATGTTTAGAAACTAGGGATAAATATGTATATGTGTGTGGTTTACCGAATATGACATATATATTATGGCAATAAAATTGGGTTATATTTTTGTCTATACTTATGTTCTATTCCTACGATCAGCAATATGTTAGTAAAGGTATATTAACCAATTGTAGTTTGAATTAGAGGGAAAACTTGCTGGTTTTTTATTTATTATTTAGTTATGCTTGCTTCTATGCAGTAAGCACTGTGAGAATACAGTTCTGTTTATTTGTTGTTATAAAGTGATGCCTTGCTATGTATTTAATGAATAGAATTCAAACTTTAATTTGCACCCCCCGAAAACCTTCTCACACTACACATTCTACATGTTGCTAACCTGGGTGCTCATCTCCTTAGCTTTTAACCCTTTCAAAGGAGTGTCCTGCACTAGCCGATAAGGTATAGGCTACCTATCACGATAAGAGATGTGTATGACAAACTGAGTGCACTCACTCTACCTGTTTCTCTTTTAGCCAATACCATCGAGATCGTAAACATATATTTCTTTTCTACGCCATTTTGTAACCTTTGTTGTGGTTATTGGTGTAACTATTTAGCAGAAGGACTGGCGGACCGTTGCACCGTGGCATAAAGCAACCAATGAAATGGTCTTGCCTTCGCAAGGGTACGTAAACAATAAATAATGTGACATAAACGCGAGGTGCAGTGAGATTTTCTTTGGCGCTCTTTGTATATGCATTCATTGATATATGGAGGCCTCTGACGAGAAAACATTTGCGGGGTGATCTGTTCTCGGGTTGAGTGTGGGGGAGACGGTAGTATGTGGCAGCTTACAATGATGTCAAAAATAGATCTATTATTATCTACATTAAAAGCATCGCACAGTGTTAGTACTCCAGCATGTTTCACTTGGAGCAGTGTGTAAGTGTTTTCTAGTTATTTATGAAGTTATTTACAATGCTGAGTAAGAAAGCAAGCACAAAGTAATACAAAGTAATATCTGTCCATTCGTTCGCCTTATGAATCTTTACTTATATTCATCATTACTAGCAGAGGAGCGTATGTTTTCTAAGAAACCTTGTTGATATGTTGAAAGTAGAGCCGTAATCTTTCTCAGATAGCGCTAGAATTGTGGATGTCAACACATTCCTTACAGCCACATTCTCGTCAGAGGAACACAGTATGTGTATAAGTGTGTGAGTATATGGGCTGCAGCATGGGCTAGGAGTGCGCCCGGGTTCAATCCCATCCGTAGGGGGTCCCAGGTATAGGACCGGTGGCCACTTAGCATCGTGAGGAAAGTGAGGAGCTGCGATAGGGAGGAATCCTGGCCTCGTGAGCCAACTTCCCGGATGAGGGTTGCGTGATGCTGGCCACATCACCTCCACGTATCGGTTGGACGATCGCCCACCTCTACCGTGCGTACGTGGGCGTGAGGTCGGCTGTCGGGATCGAAGGCTTAGGCCTTTCGTGAGCTGTAGTGCCACAGGATTTATTATAAGTGTGTGAGTATGTACACTCTTGTTCCTTCGACCTTTTATTTTATTTATTTATTTGTTCTCAGCACGAATTTTCTCAATCTTATGCTAAATAAAATCTAATTGTTTCTCCCTTCATTCTTTTAGACACAGGGCCCTAATGGGAGATGGGATTTAAAATGCTTAATTCGGAGGCACTTTGAAGGATTTTCATGGGCATGGATATAATTCACATCTATCTTTACCACAAAGTTAAAATACTGTGAGGGTACTATCAAGGAAGTGGAAATGGAAGGTGTTCGGCGGGAATGTTTTTGAGGTTTTTCAACATGTTTCCCATACTTTTGTGAAATATAAATATAAATCATGCTCTCTTCACTTTTTTAGGAATGTTAGAAAAAAATCCACCCCCAAGGGGAGAAGAGGTAAAAATGTTCGGCGGGGGTGGCAATTTTGACGATATACAGCACGAATGTGTCTTTTTCTCAATAATAAAAGTAAAACGTTTCTCTATTCCGTATTTTAGGGTAAGTAATGCAACAATCCACCCCTAATGGGAGATAAGGTAGAAAAATGTTGGATGGTAGGAAACTAGGAAAATTTTCAGTACGAGTGGGACTTGGGCACAATGAAGGTTAGGTGATTAGATTCAAAAACTTTAATATCAGCGGTACTGTAATTACGTAAATTAATTTAAGTGTAAATAAAATAATATTTGAAAAATGTATGCTTTACCAATGCCGTCAAAGCCCCGGGCAATACCGAGAAGTTGTACTAATAATTATAACAAAAATAAATGCTATCATACATCAGGAGATGCTGAAAATGCGTTTCTACTACTGATCATGACACCACTATAAAACCTTGCCCTGCCAGTACTCACCCCACTAACCACACACTGACAGCATTCTTTGGAGTAAAGAGTTTTGGCTGTTCCTCCCTCATTCCCTTCCTGTGTCTGTAGTGCCTCCTTAGAAATTGTTTGCAAAAGCCAAAAACTACCTTTGTCTAATTAAGATCGCGCGCTACAATTTTCTAGTTACTCAGATATCTCTGACGTTTTTTTTAGATACTTATACATACTCCTAATGAGTCAATTTCTACCATAAAATTTTTCGCAATTTTTCGGCTATGTGGGGCCTTATTTTTAAACTTAATTTATCTTATACCTCTGTTGCGTTCTTTAGATTTTTTTACCAAAAATAATTACTGTAACTTAAAAGTTATTGAATAGTTTTCTCACATTGTCTCGTATGGTTCATGTACATCTTTAAAAATCGCTTTCTAATCGCTCTGTTAAAAATGTTACATAAAAAGTGGGGATTATGAAAACTATACATAGCATTTATAGTGCATAAGCACCACAAAATAAAAAAAGCGCGAATCTACAAAATAAAATGTGCAAATTGTAACAAGATCTACATTGGTAATACAAAGATGAATTTAGATTCATGATTGAAGCAAAATCTAAGGAACTGCCTGTCCGACTGTCGGGGCGTCTCAATCTGGAAACTGTAGGAACCCTATTGTTGCAGTGCCGTCACTCCTGGTTCCGGCCGCCCGGTATCTCTTCTCACGTGCCGCCTTGTGGGCATACGTACATTATCCTCATTGGAGCAGTGCCGAGTGCCCTCCTATATTCAGGGAAAAAATCCGCCCAAAAAGATTAATAAAATTATCAGTTAGTGCTAATAATGCTTTCATTTATATAATCCATTTATTCTTGATTATTTTGCAGAGGACTAGAACTTTCTTTCCGAGCTTCTTGAGTTCAATATTCACATCAGTTATACCTATATTGTATTAAAAGAGGATTTCGTAAACAAATCTGCAGGTTAATTATATGACAAAAATGTATCTGCTTGCCTAAACTTCATAAAACCTTTAGAATTGCAAGGAAGCACATGCGATACAACTTCCTTTCACTTTCTTTACTCCTTGGCTATGGCAAGTAGAGGAAGTGCTGCAATCAACCAAATAATTCTATATTTAAAATTTCACCGTAAATACATATTTTGAGGTTCCCTAAATAAAAAAGTCTGATGTGATATATTCACACGACTTTCTCTACCCTCTATCGTTTATTAGTGGGTATACAAACTATTCTTCCTAATTCTAATTACTTTCTCTACTACGTACAGTAAGTAGGGGAAGTATTGTATTCCATCCAAAAATTCGATACCGCGATTTCACCGGAAATATATGTTTTGAGACCCCCTGAATCCAAAAAAATCTGATGTGTTACACTCACATAATTTTCTCTACTCTTGTACAACCTAATTTTATAAACGCCTATTCTCCATATGCTTCATGTTAATCGAGATATCGAGATGTCAATCTTATTGGTAATTTTCTTGTAGATGCAAGGGGAATATGGTAGCTTTTAAGCGATAGTCAAATGTTTTAACGCTGGTTGCTATGTGACGCATTCCATTCTCTTTGCATGTCCAGGACATAAAAAAAATGAATAACGCATTTGAGAAAAAGTATAAGTATTGGAAAATTTAAGGAAATAACAAGCAATATCTCGAAAACGGTTCACTCAACAAAAGAAATGTATATGACATAAGTTGTGTATTTTAACGCGATCTACACTTTTGTGTAATAAAATTTTGTCTATCTCTTATGGTTTACCAGTTATGCAAAAGTCGTTCACAATGAAGAATACTTTTGGAGACATTCCCAGAAAATTCGAGATATACATTTCATTTCTCATGACATTACCCTAAACATATGATATTTTCATCCAAATCGTTAGTCATTTTTGAGAAAATTAAAATTTTCGAAAAATCTTCCATGTAAAGGGTAGTCTGGGGTGGGGGGATTTTCTTGAAAACCTTCGTGTCGCATCTCTGGAAGATACTGAACCTAAATACCACGTTTGGTGCTTATCCGACTGTTCGTTTTTGAGTTATGCTGTTCACAGACACACAGACAGACAGACACACAGACAGACAGACAGACAGACACACACACGGACATGTTTCCAAAAATGCTTTTTTTGGATTCAGGAGGTCTCAAAACATGTATTTCCGGTGAAATCTCGGTATCGAATTTTTGGGTGGAATGCAATACTTACCCTACTTACTATACGTAGTAGAGAAAGTAAAAAAGCATTTTTGGAAACACGTCCGTGTGTATGTCTGTGAACAGCATAACTCAGAAACGAAAAGTCGGATAAACACCAAACTTGGTATTTAGGTTCAGTATCTTCCAGAGATGCGACACGAAGGTTTTCAAGAAAATCCACCCACCCCAGATTACCCTTTACATGGAACATTTTTCGAAAATTTTAATTTTCTCAAAAACGGTCTAACGATTTTGATTAAAATATAATGTTTTTAAGATATTTTCATGACAAATGAAATGTAAATCTCGAATTTTCTGGGAATGTCTGTAAAAATATTCTTCATTGTGAACGACTTTTGCATAACTGGTAAACCATAAGAGATAGACAAACTTTTACTGCACAAGAAATGTAGATCGCGTTAAAATACACAATTTATGTCATGTACATTTTTTTTGTTGAGTGAACCATTTTCGAGATATTGCTTGTTATTCCCTTAAATTTTCCAATACTTATACTTTTTCTCAAATTCGTTATTCATTTGTTTTGTCCTGGTAATGCAGAGAGAAAGGAATACTCCACATTGCAACCATCTCTTAAAATACTTGACTATCGCTTAAAGCCTACCAATTCCCCTTGCATCTACAAGAAAATTAGCAATAAGGTTAACATCTCGATATCTCGATTAACATGAAGCATATGGGGAATAAGCCTTTGTAAAAATAGTTTGTACAAGAGTAGAGAACGTCATGTGAGTGTAACACATCAGATTTTTTATTTTGGAACATATTAATGTCATTACGTGTGGAAGAAACATCAGTTAAGTGACCGCCGCGATTTCGTTGGGTTGCGCGTATACGGTTGACCCAATTTTCAATGACAGAAGAACGTAAATTAGGTTCAACTTCACAAATAACACGCATGATGTTATCATAAGATCATTTACTGTTTCTGGCTTGTTGACATAAACTCAGATTTAACATAACCCCACAAGAAGTAATCCAACAGCGTTAAATCACATGACCTCGGGGGCCAGTTAACATCACCACCACGGTAAATGATAAAACCTCTGAACTTCTCCTTCAAAAGAGCGATTGTTTCCAGAGCAGTATGACATGTGGCACCATCTTGCTGGAACTAGATGCGTCTGAGATCCATAATATCCAATTGAGGCCAAAAATAGTCTCTTATAAGAGGCCGGGATCTTTCTTCATTGACAGTTAGAGCTTCTCCATCTTCATCTTGGAAAAAATATCAACTAATGATTCCACCATACTAAAATCCAACCACACAGTAACCTTTTGGGGATGAAGTGGTCGTTCTTGAATCTGCATTGGATTGTATAGCTCCAATAGCGGCAATTTTGTTTGTTAAAACAACCATCCATCCAAAAGTGGGCTTCCTCGCTGAAGATGATTTTTCGACAAAAATCCGGGTCAGCTTGCAATTTCTCCATAGACCAGTCAGCGAATACACGGCGCAACCTATGGTCGTTGGGCTTTAGTTCTTGAGTTAACACTATTTTGTAAGCGTGAAACTTCAAGTCCAGATGCAGAATTCGCCAAGTTGTGGTCGGCGAAAGCCCCAATTCTTGCGCTCGACGAGACGTACACTCTCACGAACTGCGCTGCGCCTATGTTTTAGTTGTAGTGCTTACGTCGATTACGTACAGGCGTTCTTTAATTGCTGACAGAACCACTTAGTTCAAACTTATTGATCAAACGTCGAATCGTTCTCTCACAGGGATGATTATGCATACCGTAAGCTTCACGCAATACACGGAAGGTTTGGCGAACAGATGATCCATTTTGATAATAAATATTCACAATTTCTGCGCGTTGCTGAATGCTTTAACGTTCCATGGCTATTTGTGAATAACAACTGTAACCACATGAAAAAAAATGACTGCTGTAACTCAATAACAACGGCAACTATCACATGTTAAAGATAGGACAGTCTTGCTGAAAGACCCTATATTATTAAATAAACATTAATTTTTCTTATATAGTTTGTTTTTTCTTTCTCTACCACGTACACTGTAGGTAGACAAGCTATTGTATTCCACCCAATCTCGATACCGAGATTTTACCAGAAATACATGTTTTGAGGCCCCATGAATACAAGAAAAAGCATTTTTAGAAAAATGCGTGTGTCGACCAGTATAATTCAAAAACGAAAATTCGGATAAATAACACACTTCCTATTTAGATTCATCTAATCTACCCTTTACGTGGAACATTTTTCGAAATTTTTTATTATTTAAAAATAGTTCTAACGATTTTGATTAAAATATCATGTGTTAAAGATATTTACATGACAAATAAAATGTATTCTTTCATTTTCTGGGAATAGCCTGTGAAGTCCTCTTCATTCGGAAGGAATTTTGTATAATCTCGTATAACTGGTAAACATTAAGCGACAGACGAAAACGTACCACACAAAAAATGTAGATTTCTTTAAAACACACAATTTACTTAAAATAATTTTTTTCTGTAGCATAAGCTGTTTCTGAAATATCCGTTATTAAAGGTTCGAATTGTTCAATACTTATCATTCTTTTAGTCCCATCGACTTTCAATGTTTCTCGCGATTGCATCGAAACAGTATAGAATTTTAAGGCCAGCATATAGCGTCCAGTACTTAAACATTTGACTATCGCTGTTCTCTTTGTATCTATAACGAACTGTAGCTATTTCTGTAAAGGTTTACTTAGATTAAAATTTAGTGGATAGAAAAATAAACTTTAGCATGAATAGTATGTATACCCACTAATAAACGATCGAGGGTCGAGAAGGTCATGTGAATGTATCCTATCACATTTTTCTTATTCTTTCGAATGTGATATTTAGCATTATAATTTATTTGAAATGATTTGTTAATTGTTGACACGTCATACTCGTCGTATCGACTTGGTTTAATGGGTGGAACCTAAGTTTAATTCCTTCTGTAAGCATTAAAATCCGTACACGCAAGTTATCTCGGAAACGTATGAACGCTTAATATTACAGTCGGTTTCTAACGATTAACATCTTAAGGTCTATGTCAGCTCATAAAAATGTAATATTTACAAAACTATTTATTCTTACATCATAACACGACAGGCAGTAAATATCTTTGCTTTCGAAAATAAACTGGCATGAAGCAATTAACTGCGCTGCCGTATGCACGCTCGTGGATGCCTTTGATCTTTGCTCTAGCCATCGATTGTGGCAACACAGGTTTGAGATACCATCAAATAACAAGTGCTGGGTAATGAAGCGAAGCTGCAGTCCCACGCAGGTCGGATATTGTTTGGAAGTGCTCCCTTCGGGGCAAACTGATTTGTTCGCATTGAGATATCCATTCCCTCATCAGCAACACTGATTTATCGTTTGTGTTAAATGAATAATAAAACGTGACCGACTAAATGCGAAATTTACTCGCGTCATTAATAGCACTCAAAAACTAGTTTTCTAACGTCTTGATTCCGGGCGAGATATACTACTGGCCTTGCGTTTGATGCAACACAAGCAATAACAGAGGCTACCACAACCAATAATAATAATAATAATAATAATAATAATAATAATAATAATAATAATAATGGTCAACGATCTGTTCCGCAGTGTATGTGTGTGCACGGGCGAGGTGGCGCCGCGATAACGTGTACGATTCGCATTTGGAGGTCATCGGGTTCGATCCCCGGTGACCGCCCACCCTGGCCCATGGGTTTTTCGTGGTTTCCCCGGGTCGACAGGTGAATCTTTCTTGTCATCTATTTCCGAGTTGTAGAACCAGAGGACGGTGTTCCTTCTAGGGACCCCCGGAGGCTTGGGGCCCTATAAAGTGAGCTCGGACGGTGTTGGAGGCGTTCAATCTGGTAACATTAGGCACCCCGTCTGAGCTTGCGTCTCTCGTCTCCGGATCTGGTCGCACTTCCGGCCTCTCCCCTAATCCCTCCATCCCGGGATATATGGTAGTAGCACAAGGAGCCGGCTGGCCTACATGTGGTGCTCTGCCCCAGTTTCGGGGTCCCCCTCCGTTCGTCCGTACCTTTTACTTTACCTTTATCTGTGCGTACCGAAAGTAGTGTCAAATGCACGGAGGGCATGATTTCAACACACTATCACATTTAATGCCAAGAGTGATTTATCTCACCTACTTACCTACATGCGAAGTAAACAGATGTAAACTCTGGGAAGTCATGAGGTATGACATCTCATTTAAATAATCAGATGTCTTTATAGCGATACATTAATAAAATGTATGTTATCGCATCAAGGTAAAGTAGGTGTACAGTATAAAATAGAACATTTAACAGGTATGTGATGCAAACCGGTTTTACTTTGTCTACCACGTGGCGTACATAGTAGGTAGAGTTTGTATTCCACCCAAAAATTCAATACCGAGATTTCATCGGAAATACACGTTTTGAGGACACCTGAATTTAAAAGAAAGCAGTTTTAGGAAAAGGTCCGTGTTTGTGAACAACGTAACTCAAAAAGAAAAGTAGGATAAATACAAAACTTGGTATTTAGCTTCAGTATCTTCCAAAGATGCGACATGAATATTTTCAAGAAAATCCCCCCACCACAATCTATCCTTTACATGGAACATTTTTCGAAATGTTGATTTTCTAAAAAGTGGCTGTAACGTTTTGATTAAAATACCATATATTAAAAATAACTGCATGACAAAACAAATGTATATCTTGAATTTTCTGGGAATAGCCTGTGAAGGCCTCTTCATTCTGAAGGAATTTTGTATAATCTTGTATAACTGGTAAACGTTAAGCGAAAGACGAAAACGTGTTAGACAAAAACTGTAGATCTCTTTAAAACACACTTTATTTTAAATAGCTTTTCTGTGGCGTCAGCTATTTCAAAAATATGGTTATTAATGGTTCGAATTGTTCAGTACTTTGTAATGTTTTGTAGTTCCATACTTTACAGTATCCATTTGTGTGGCTATCGCCAAGTGGAAATGAACAGTGAGTCGATGTACACATAAACAGAGTTTGCCAAGATACTCCTCATCCACTGAAAGCCCAAAAGAATGTAAAAGGGGCTTGCAGACTTTCTCAACGACATTACTCCAACAGGCGTCATCCAACCCACACCATTTTTCCAAGATTGGGAAGACTTTTAAGTGAATTAAGCAGCTTTACGTCCTAACATACACCACTGTGGACGTCACAGATAAAAGTACACCAGAGTTTGAACTATTTCCAAGAGTTCCACATCAAATAACCAGGCGATGCACAAAATGTATCTAAGTTGGATGCACGGGTTTTGAGCACATTCGCTATCTTTTGTTTAAATTATATATGTTTACTTACAATATTTCAGTTTTCTTTTTTATTTCCTTATTATAATCTATACTGCCTACGTCCTCCTCCATATTTCAGAGTCCCTAGAATGTAAACAAATGGTTTCTGGTCACGATGTTATTGACAAAGCATGATAACATGGTACCCACCTCCTACCACCTATACATTCTGTTCATTAATAAGTTATTACTTTCTCTACTACGTATAGTAAGTAGGGGAAGTATTGTATTCCACCCAAAAACTCGATACCGAGATTTCACCGGAAATACATGTATTGAGACCCCCTGAATCCACAAAAAGCATTTTTGGAAACATGTCTGTGTGCGTGTGTGTGTGTCTATGAACAGCATAACTCAGAAACGAACAGTCGGCTAAACACCAAACTTGGTATTTAGGTTCAGTAACTTCCAGAGATGCGACACGGAGGTTTTCAAGAAAATCCCCCCATCCCAGATTACCCTTTACATGGAACATTTTTCGAAAATTTTAATTTTCTCAAAAACGGCTCTAACGATTTCGATTAAAGTATTTTATGACAAATAAAATGTATATCTTGAAATTTCTGGGAATGTCTCCAAAAGCATTCTTTGTTGTGAACGACTTTTGCATAACTGGTAAGCCATAAGAGATAGACAAAATTTTACTACACAAAAAATGTAGATCGCGTTAAAATACACAATTTATGTCATGTACATTTGTTTTGTTGAGTGAACCATTTTCGAGATATTGCTTGTTATTGCCTTAAATTTTCCAATACTTATACTTTTTCTCAAATTCGTTATTCATTTTTTTGTCCTGGTAATGCAAAGAGAATGGAATACTCCACATAGCAACCAGCTCTTAAAATATTTGACTGTCGCTTAAAGCCTACCAATTCCCCTTGCACCTATAAGAAAATTAGCAATAAGATTAACATCTCGATTAACATGAAGCATATGAAGAATAAGCGTTTGTAAAAGTAGTTTGTACAAGAGTAGAGAAAGTCATGTGAGTGTAACACATCAGATTTTTTTTGAATGTTATATAGCATGGTTTCAAGTCACCTGTAGACGGTAAAGGATTTGGGTTCTGATTCTGTGACTACTTCTCTATCTACTGATTGATGCCGTTCTCTGTTTCATCTGGAAGAGCCAAGTTGAACGCCCTTGATTTTATGAACAGAGGCTAGAGATTGCTACTGCAGACCTAATGGAACCAGCATAGCGACTGATCCTTGTCGACACATCTTCATATGACTTTACAATTCCCTTTCGGGTCAACGCAACCTTCCAGGCTATTGAGTTCCTTTCTTGTGGAACTGTCCACATAAGAAGGCATTCCCCTATCTGTCTTGTAATGGTTAGCCTTAAAACTTTTTCCCAATATCTTGTCCTTCTGACTTCAAATTCTGCGCAGTTTCTTCATCTCGTTTCTTCCGTCCCTTTTCTTATTGTTCCAACGCCTTTGCTACTGCTGCTCTATACGTCTGATTACTTTCCTTATTTTCAGTTATTTCTGAAGTTAGCACTTTCCATTTTTCTTATTTATTGATCACGTATTGCATTCTAACCTAATGAATATTGCATTCCAGATGTAAAAAAGGCAAAAATAAATAGAGTCTGAAATCAAATAAAATACTGTTAACTGCATGCTGGAGAGAAAATTGGTTTTCTGTGGCGACTTTCGTTCTTTACTTCTCTGAACTACACTTGGAAAAACTCCTTCTTATACTTTTTAAAGTCGATGTTTTATTTGCTGTTCAATTGGTATAATTTCTAGAGCATAACTCTATTTTTTTTCTTTATTTCTTTCTTCCTGTTAATGACAGTAGAAGGGAAGAGGGTGAAAGGGCCTTGTCATTAAGCAAACAGGAGTCAAAGAAACTTAGAAATTGAACATGGAGTTATAACATAAAGCTTTGGATAAAAGCGCTTATTGAATTCAAAGAGAAATTTGGTTTTGAAACCGCATACTACGTAGGCTCCTTATAAGCACGAGGGTAAGTCAAAAAGTAAGATTTTAATTTTAGAAACTGGTTATACCTCATTAAAACGCGAATTCGTGAGCGGGAGGTCCGCGGTTCAAATCCCGTCTGGACCGTCCTCCCCGATACGTTTTTACTTTCTCTACTACGTATAGTAAGTAGGGGAAGTATTGTCTTCCACCCAAAAATTCGATACCGAGATTTCACCGGAAATACATGTTTTGAGACACCCTGAATCCAAAAAAGGCATTTTTGGAAACATGTCCATGTGCATGTGTCTGTGTGTGTCTGTCCGTGTGTGTGTCTGTGTTTCTGTTTGTGTGTCTGTGTGTGTGTTTGTCTGTGTGTGTGTCTGTCTGTGAACAGCATAACTCAGAAACGAACGTCGGATAAACACCAAACTTGGTATTTAGGTTCAGTATCTTCCAGAGATGCGACACGAAGGTTTTCAAGAAAATACCCCCACCCCAGATTACCCTTTACATGGAACATTTTTCGAAAATTTTAATTTTCTCAAAAATGGCTCTAACGATTTTGATTAAAATATCATATGTTTAAGAGATTTTCATGACAAATAAAATGTATATCTTGAATTTTCTGGAAATGTCTCCAAAAGTATTCTCCATTGTGATCGACTTTTACATAACTGGTAAACCATAAGAGATAGACAAAATTTTACTACACAAAAAATGTAGATCGCGTTAAAATACACAATTTATGTCATATACATTTTTTTGTTGAGTGAACCATTTTCGAGATATTTCTTGTTATTCCCTTAATTTTTTCAATACTAATTTTCTCAAATGGGAATTCGTTATTCATTTTTTTGTCTTGGATATGCAAAGAATATTAATCTGAGGCAAAGGGAATGATGCTGCACCTAGCAACCAGCTATTAAGAGATATGTATGTGCTTAAAGGCTACTGTATTTCTATATTGCCCTTGTAAATATATATTCCCCTTACATCTACAAGAAAATTTGCCATAAGATTGAGTCTGCAAATGTTTATCTCTATTAACATGAAGTAGATGGAGAATAAGCGTTTGTAAAAATAGTTTGTACAAGAGTAGAGAAAGTCGTGTGAGTGTAACAATCAGATTTTTTCAGGTTTTCCTCAGTCCCCTTCACTGGCAAATGCCGGAGACGGACTCTAAATTAGGCCAGGAACACTTCCTTTCCAAATTTTCTTTCCCAATTATTATTTCATTTCATATATCGCCTTTATCACCGCATGTAAGGCTGTGTTTAGTAAGAGCGGGTGTTAAACACACAAAAAACCCCTGATATAATACAGTCACATGACTTGCTCTACCCACTATCTTCATTAGTGAGTATACAAGTTATTCTTACTAAACCTTATTTTTCTATTTCATTTTAATCCAAATAAACATTTGCAGAAATAGCTACATTACACATTTCGTTATAGATACAAATAGAACAGTGATAGTCAAATGTTTAAGAACTGGACGGTATATTCTGGCCTTAACATTTCATACTGTTTTCATGCAATTGCGAGAAACAACTGAAAGTCGATGGAGCTTAAAAAGAATATTGAACAACTCGAACCTTTAATAACGAATATCTCAGAAACGGCTTATTTCACACAAAAAACCTATTTTAAGTAAATTGTGTGTTTTAAAGAGATCTACACTTTTTGTGTGGTACGTTTTCGTCTATCGCTTAACGTTTACCAGTTATACAAGATTATATAAAATTCCTTCCCAATGAAGAGAACTTCCAAGGCTATTTTCAGAAAATTGAAGATATACGTATTATTTGACATGTAAATATCTTTCATATGCGATATTTTAATCAAAATTGTTAGAGCCATTTTTTAGCAAATAAAAACTTTCGATAAATGTCCCATGCAAAACCCTGGGGTGGCGAAATTTATTGAAAATCTTCATGTCCCATCTTTAGAAGTGATGAACTTAAATACCAAGTTTGGGTATCTCGGTATCGAATTTTTGGGTGAATGTAATACCTTCTCTACCTACTATGTACTTACGCCTGGACATTCGCCCAGTACCATAAGCATATTTATTAAAAGCATCACTTTTTGTAGTAGAAGTAATGTATGCGTATTCATTCTTTTATATTTATTTCATTAGCTACAACAATAAATAAAACAAAATAGTCGATTGTGATTGTATTGTGCATGGCATCTGAGCTTCCTTTGCCAACATTAATTTTAATTTTCTTTTTGCAACATTTCTCAATATGAATGACATTGCTGTCTACACATCTGACCTAACTTATCGTATGCTTTTCTTATTGAAAGTGTATGAATTAATAAAAATGTTTCCTACGAAACTTTTCGTTGTGAATAGCTTTGTCTATTTGATCCCCACTTCCTGTTATGGCCGATTGATGAAATCAACCTCAAGGGTAAAGGTACTGACGAACGGAGGTGAACCCGAAACCGGAGCAGAGCTCCCCACTCAGGCCATCCGGCGCCTTGTGCTTCTTCCTTGACCTCTGGGAGAGAGGGAGAGATGAGGGGAGAGACCCGAAGAGCGACCAGATCCGGATGACGACGGGCGCAAGCATGAACGGGGTCCGTAATGTTTCCAGATTGAAAGTAACCGACAACTGCTGGGCCCCAACCACAAGCCCCTAATTTTCGGGGTCCTCCGAAGGAGCACCTGCCCGAGAGCACGGGTCCTAACTGAGGGACTTTCTGAAGGGAGCTACCGAAATTACACAGTTGTGGTTAACATTGGCACTCTATCATTACTGTTTGCACGAAGAATCCCCATCTCTCCTCACTTTCCAAAAATGGCTTCGGTCAGAGTTGTATAAGCTTCGGCGACAACCCCGGATATGGAACGTATTAAATTTGCAGTTGGATTTTACGCTGTAAAAAAAACTCAATACTCCATTAATTCCTGCCCTCTGCCCTATTTAATCATCCAACTATTAAAAAAAAAGAAGGTTCCTAAAAAAAAAAAAGATGTTGATGTCAGGGTGTGTGGATGTTGACGAAGACAGAAAAATTTCCTGATTCCGGCTTCAGAATGAATGTCTAGTTTATAAAAAAAAAATAAAAAAAATGCTATGCCTTCTATCTACAGACAATAAAAAAAAACTAAAAAAAAAAACTGAACTGTTCCTAGAATGACGCCAGGAAGAAACCTCTACAGACCGGACATCCATCGCCTGGACCTTCAACCCTGAAACAGCTAACAAGGAAGCTGATGGGTAGGAAAGTCCTGGTATAAGAAGAACAACAACCCCAGTATTCACCTGTGATTCGAAAAAAAACCAGGAAAAACCCCGGGTCAGAGTGAGCGGTCGCCGGGGAACGAACACGATACTGCGGCGCCTCAGAAAGCGATAGTTCACATTTACTTTGGTTATAAATATTTTTGTCTTAAACGTTTTAATGGTGTACTTTCCGAAATAAATTACTGTTATGGTGTATAGTGTATAACTTTATATGGAAAAGGGCATTCTCGTGCTTCTGTTGATATCCCTGAAACACTGCCGGGACTTCGATAAGAAATTAAATGCACCATCAAATGACTACTTTGAAACAAAAGGAGTTGGCAGGTAGGGGAGGGGACATGAAAGATACAAAGGTTGAGTTCACAGTACGGCAAGAATGCTACATTTTTAAAGCGCTATTTGGGTGTTGGCACCGGAACGAACCCGGGCCTGGCGCGTTAATTGCTGACAGACAGGTCACGACGAAGTTAAAGATAGGTGGGGTCCTGAAACAGTCTTAAAAGAGACTGGCCATAGACAATTATTAACGGTACAAATTGGACCGTATTAAGTTACACAGTATATACAAACTGACACAAGGCTTTCGGATAATTAAAAGAAAACAAAAAACAGAAGGCGCTTAAAATTGGAACACCTACGTTAAAATGGAGTATTGCTTTTCTTTCTTCAAAGGCAAGTCTGCCACTAAAGAGAAGCTTCGTAATGGAGTATGGACGTGATCAGATATCTATTTGATAGGTCTTTTTACTTTCTCTACTACGTACCTAGAGTAGTAGAGAAGGAATTCATGTTTTGAGGCCCCCTTGAATAAAACAAGTATTTTTAGAAAACGGTCGTGTGTGTGTGTGCCTGTGAAAGATATAATTCAAAAAACGAAAGCAGGATAAATACCAAACTTGATATTTGTGTTCAGTACTTCCAAAGATGCGACACGAAGATTTTCAACAAAATTTCCACCACCCCAAATTACCCTTTACATAGAATTTTGTATAATCTTGTATAACGTTTAGCGATAGACGAAAATGTACTATACAAAAATTCTGATGCGTTACACTCACATGACTTTCTCTACTCTTGTACAAACTATTTTTACAAACGCTTATTCTCCATATGCTTCATGTTAATTGAGATGTTAATCTTATTGCTAATTTTCTTGTATATGCAAGGGGAATTGCTAGGCTTTAAGCGATAGTAAAATATTTTAAGAGCTAGTTGCTATGTAGAGTATTCCATTCTCTTTGTATTACCAGGACAAAAAAAAATGAATAAGTATAAGTATTGGAAAATTTAAGGGAATAACAAGCAATATCTCGAAAATGGTTCACTCAACAAAAAAAAGTGTATATGACATAAATTGTGTATTTTAACGCGATCTACATTTTTGTGTAGTAAAATTTTGTGTATCTCTTATGGTTTACAAGTTATGCAAAAGTCGTTCACAATGAAGAATACTTTTGGGGACATTCCCAGAAAATTCGAGATATACGTTTCATCTGTCATAAAAATATCTTAAACATATGATATTTTAATCAAAATCGTTAGAGCTATTTTTGAGAAAATTAAAATTTTCGAAAAATGTTTCATATAAAGGGTAATCTGGGGTGGGGGGATTTTGTTGAAAACCTTCGTGTCGCATCTCTGGAAGATACTGAACCTAAATACCAAGTTTAGTGTTTATCCGACTGTTCGTTTCTGAGTTTTACTGTTCACACACACACGGACACACACACACATGTTTCCAAAAATGATTTTTTGGGGGGGATTCAGGGAGTCTCAAAACTTGTATTTCCGGTGAAATCTCGGTATCGAATTTTTGGGTGGAATACAATACTTCCCCTACTTACTATACGTAGTAGAGAAAGTAAAAATGTAGATCTGTTTAAACCACGCAATTTATTTCAAATAATTTTTGTGGCATTGCGATTTTACTGGAAATATATGCTTTGAGGTCTCTGAGCCTAAAAACAGCATTTTTAGAGAAAGGTCCATGTATGTGTCACGCGCCCGCATGCATGCGTATGTGTGTGGTGTGAACAGCATGACTGTAAAACGAAAACTCGGGTAAATATCAAAAATACAACGCGAAGATATTCAATAAAATGCCACCACTATCGTTTACATGGAACATTTTTCGAAAGCTTTTATTCTGTAAAAGGTGGCTTTAGGAATTTTGATTAAAACACCATATATTAAAGATATTCACATGGCAAATCAAATGTTTATCTCGAATTTTCTGGGAATAGCTGTGAAGTCCTCTTCATTCGGTAGGTATTTTATATAATCTTGTATAACTGGTAAACGTTAAGCGGTAGACGAAAACGTACTACACAAAAAATTAAATCTGTGTGAAACACAATTTATTTCTAATAATTTTTTGGCATCAGCCATTTCCTAGATATCGTTATTAATTTTTTAAATTGTTCAATATTAGCCGTTCTTTTAAAGTCCCGTTGATGTTCAATTGTTTCTTGCGTTGTCATGGTAACAGTATGGAATTTTAAGACCAGCATATAGCGTCCAGTACTCAAGCATTTGAGTAACGCTGTTCCCTTTGTATGTATAACGAACTGAGTTATGTAGTTATTTCCAGGAAGTTTTATATCGAACAAAATGAAGTAGATAGGAAAATAAGCTTTCGTAAGAATAACTTGTATATCCACTAATAAGCGATAGAGAGTAGAGAAATTGATGTGAATGTAACACATCAAATTGTTTACCTCTCTACCTCGTACCAAGTAGTTGGAGGGGCTCCACTAGCTGGAGCACAGCACCTGAAGTAGGACATATTGCTTCCAACGTGATTCCTTGGAAGAAGGGATAAAGGGGAGACCCGAAGAGCGACCAGATTCAGAGGCTCCCAACATGTGCCAATCCTAACGTCGGACAGCTCTGCCAAAGCCAAGCATAACCTGGGGATCCCGTGACAATCGAGACAGCTCCCAGGAAGGGTCTACCAGCCATGGAGAAATCTTTCCAAAACGCAAATTCCACCGTCCTGCAGCAACATACCAACCGCAGTCACCTGTTCTACAAACCCTGAAACAGATGAAAGGAAATGTTGGGGACAGGGAATTTTGGACAGTAAATTTCTGGTTGGCAATCGCCTACCGACCCGGGGCAATCACGAACGGGAATCGAACCTGGGAGCTCACATATTACCGCGGAGCCATCTCGTTTAGTTACCTAGAGGTAGATAGAGGAGTTATTGCATTCCAAATCAAAATTTTAATACTGAGATTTCCCGGAAATAGATGTTTTCTGATCCCCTAAATTTAAAAAGGAATTTTTAGAAAAAGATCCTTGTGTGTGTGTTTGAATAGCATAACTCGAAAGCGAAAAGTGGACAAATATCAAAGTTGATATTTAAGAACAATTTGACCAGAGCATAGCAAAACTGTCTCCTTAGACAAAATATGACCTGGCTGCTATTCCTGCTATAACTACAACAATCAAAAGGTTTGATTACAACTCCACCTCTCGCCAACGTTCAGTTTTGTAATCTCGTATTAGTTATGGTATTCAAGGGTGCAAACAATTCATATGACTTGCAAATATCTCATTTTCAGTCCCATGTTTAATGTGACGTTTTGCTTGTACGTGTAGTCAGTCTGCTTTCAAACACTTCAGCTGATAGTCCACAAGTAAGAAGGATTCGTCATCATTGCAGATAACTCTACTGTAGTAATCAGGTATGATTCTCTGCGCCGGAACAACTTGAAAATTAACAGACATAAAAGAGATACAACTTACAATGAACTCTACAGAAGAAATTCCCTTTCGAAAGACAGTTTTTTACTTTCTCTACTACGTATAGTAAGTAGGGGAAGTATTGCATTCCACCCAAAAATTCGATACCGAGATTTCACCGGAAATACATGTTTTGAGACCTCCTGAATCCAAAAAAAGCATTTTTGGAAACATGTCCGTGTGTGTGTCTGTGTGTGTGTGTGTGTGTGTGTGTGTGTGTCTGTGTGTCTGTGTGTGTGTGTGTCTGTGAACAGCATAACTCAAAAACGAACAGTCGGATAAACACCAAACTTGGTATTTAGGTTCAGTATCTTCCAGAGATGCGACACGAAGCTTTTCAAGAAAATCCCCCCACCCCAGACTATCCTTTACATGGAACATTTTTCGAAAATTTTAATTTTCTCAAAAATGGCTCTAACGATTTTGATTAAAATATCATATGTTTAAGACAATGTCATGACAAATGAAATGTATATCTCGATTTTTCTGGGAATGTCTCCAAAAGTATTCTTCATTGTGAACGACTTTTGCATAACTGGTAAACCATAAGAGATAGACAAAATTTTACTACACAAAAAATGTAGATCTCGTTAAAATACACAACTTATGTCATATACATTTCTTTTGTTGAGTGAACCGTTTTCGAGATATTGCTTGTTATTCCCTTAAATTTTCCAATACTTATACTTTTTCTCAAATTCGTTATTCATTTTTTTATGTCCTGGACTTGCAAAGAGAATGGAATGCGCCGCATAGCAACCAGCGTTAAAATATTTGACCATCGCTTAAAAGCTACCATATTCCCCTTGCATCTACAAGAAAATTACCAATAAGATTGACATCTCGATATCCCGATTAACATAAAGCATATGGAGAATAGGCGTTTGTAAAAATAGATTGTACAAGAGTAGAGAAAGTCATGTGAGTGTAACACATCAGATTTTTTTTAGTTCCATTTGTACCCCGCCTCTAAACTCATTGGTCTTATTGGCGGCGTTTCCTTTGGAAAATATTGCCTAAGGCAATAATGTTAACTCGTGTTTGCTTGTGGTTGGGTTTCCTGCTGAAACGGCAACTCTAGCCGAGCCCGAGATATGTAATTATTAATTTTCATTCATTCATTATCTGTTTACCCTCCTCTTATGTAGGACTTACACCCCCCGTACTTACAAGCGGGTGCCTGGGGTCAGAGGCCCGTCGAGGAGCAGACACTCATGGATCAGACAGAGCATCCAGGATGGGTGATCAACCCGATGCCTGGTATGGGATGAAGGAAGTAGATGAAACGAAATGTTGGTGAAATGGATAAAAGGAAAGGTGATGATGGAGCAATTGATGGAATGAATGGCGGGGGAAACCGGAGAACCCGGAGAAAACCCGCCCAGACGCCATTTCGTCCACCACAAATCCCACATGCAGGTCCCTGGGATGGAACCCGGGCCGCCTCGGTGGGAGGCGAGCGGTCTAACCACTCGGCCACGGCGCCGCCCTATGTAATTATTAATAATTTTATTAATTAATTTTTAGTGAGGTTAAATTATGCTATGTACAAATCTTTTTCTTTTACTGCCGGTGTAGCTTAAGAAGAGTGATTTTACGATATGTCTGTATTTAGGTTACTAATATTGGAGGAGTTATAAATTGTTTAATGTAAATAATTTAAGCGCTATGTTAAAATACTGTCCACGACGAGATATGTTAGCTGCAGGAATAGTGTCTTCGAAGGCAAAAAGTTTAGTTTTACGATGTCTCTCTGGTAGCAGGGGCATTGTTCATACAGCGAGGGTGTCTAGCTATTGTGCTTTTGTACGATAATTCGCCGTGACCGGAGTGAGGGAGACAACAAGCTTAACGGTAAATTTAGGAAAAGCCGCGATTTATGTTAAAATTGGACCAATGAGATCCCTGTAAATTTATATGAAATAGTGAGACGCGTTGAGTGGCGCTAAAAATGCACCAATACGAAATGAAGCAGCCGAAGAAGCCTGCGACTATAAATAGATCTGCTAGGACCAAAATTAAGGGTCATTTTCTAAACTACAGGCAGGGAAAGATGCTGCTGGATATTTGAGAGATCTCGCGCCAAAAGTGAATTAAGACAGTTTTCGCCACACACATAAGAATCTCTACATGTGAAGAGATCTACTAAGTATATAAACTTCGCGTCATATCAGCGCCGTGTTTCAACAGCAGTGGACAGTGTTTTAACGGCGACAGTATCAGTGTTGTGTACCACCAGACGTAGCTAAATAAAAGAAACAGCAGCGTCGTCTTTTTTGTAACGAAAGCACGTATATTTTTCTCTCCTTTACCACACCCGAGATCTACGTTTCCTTTACCAAGGAAAAGTCCATGCTCTGATACATTTCAGCAATAACTTCAGCTAGCCGAGGATAAAAAAAATGAAGAGAACCAGCA
Source organism: Deroplatys truncata (assembly GCA_030765065.1). Taxonomy (NCBI): domain Eukaryota; kingdom Metazoa; phylum Arthropoda; class Insecta; order Mantodea; family Mantidae; genus Deroplatys; species Deroplatys truncata. The sequence goes on along the minus strand of CM060984.1, from coordinate 63,826,012 downwards.
TCCTTCGAACATCCAGAGTCTTCGCGGAGGCTACAGAAAGGTAAGCCGCGAGCTACGGGCATTGCAAATAACCAAAACAACTACGGACTACGGGGTTACTGCCGCACTGCACTTTGGGTTTTTTTAATCACTAGGTTCATACACACACACACACACACACACACACACACACACACACACACACACATTCTCATTCACACTTTCAGACTATGGAGAGGATAAGGATTAATCTTGGCTAGAGAAAAATCCCCACCCCCTAGCGGGAAATCGAACCCGGGACTCTCATGCAGCAGTCAGGTGCTCTATGACTGAGCTACGGGGCAAGGCGTATAGTTTTGTTATTACAACCTGGGAAAAGTAAAAACATATAAGCATCTGTGCAGTAAGACAGCATATTGAAAGGCTTTTTGGACAACAGATTTCTGAGACTGTTGAAAGTTTTTGAGCATACATTTGAAGCAGACTGAGTGGGATGTCTCAGACTGTAACATCTGTGGACCGCATTCGGGAGGTTTCGGGTTCAAACCAATCTGACCGAAGGTTTTTCGCGGTTTTCCTCGGGCGCTAGGTGAAAGCTGGGTTAGATAATTTGATCCGTGAATTTTACTATCATCCCTTTCATCACTACATTTCATTTCCTTGTTCTTTACCGCCATATTAGGCATTGGACAGATCACCCATCCTGGATATGCAATGATCCAGGGTTTGGTTGCTCCTCGACAGGTCACTGACCCAAGTAAGTTCTTGATGGTGTAAGTCCTACAACAAGGATGGTAATCACTTAAAGAAGAAGAAGAAGAAGAAGAAGTTTGAAGCATTGTTTGCGATTCGGCCTGTATACAGAATGTAGAAAAAATCTGATGTGTTACACTCACATGATTTTCTCTACTCTTGTACAAACTATTTTTACAAACGCTTATTCTCCATCTACTTCATGTTAATCGAGATAAACATTTGCAGACTCTATCTTATTGCTAATTTTCTTGTAGATGTAAGGGGAATATCTATTTACAATGGCAATATACAAAAACAGTAACCTTTAAGCACATACATATATCTTAATAGCTGGTTGCTAGGTGCAGCACCATCCCTTTCCCACAGATTAATACTTTTTGCATATCCAAGACAAAAAAATGAATAACGAATTCCCATTTGAGAAAATAAGTATTGAAAAATTTAAGGGAATAACAAGCAATATCTCGAAAATGGTTCACTCAACAACAAAAATGTATATGACATAAATTGTGTATTTTAGCGCGATCTACATCTTTTGTGTAGTAAAATTTTGTCTATGGTTTACCAGTTATGCAAAAGTCGTTCACAATGATGAATATTTTTGAGACTTCCTAGAAAATTTAAGATATACATATTATTTGTCATGAAAATATCTTAACATATGATATTTTAACCAAAATCGTTAGAGGCTTTTTGAGAAAATTAAAATTTTCAAAAAATGTTCCATGTAAAGAGTACTCTGGGGTGGGGGGATTTTCTTGAAAACCTTCGTGTCGCATCTCTGGAAGATACTGAACCTAAATACCAAGTTTGGTGTTTATCCGACTGTTCGTTTCTGAGTTATGCTGTTCACAGACAGACACACAGACACACAAACGGACATGTTTCCAAAAATGCTTTTTTTGGATTCAGGGGGTCTCAAAACATGTATTTCCGGTGAAATCTCGGTATCTAAATTTTGGGTGGAATACAATACTTCCCCTACTTACTATACGTAGTAAAGAAAGTAATACATGTTACAAGCCTCTGTATTAGATAGACGATTGCTATATAGTCATAATGCACTGCATCCCCTCGCTCTTAAGTGAAGAAATCTTGTATATTTAAATAAGTAAAAGGAGGAATCACATGAAAGAGGTACAAGTCAGTGCATGTGTTTACCGTACTGAGTTTTGATACTTTTACAATATATATGGCGTTTATATTCAGTGGCTTCACATAATGATAACCATGAAATAAAGACTCAAATCTTCATAAGTTCACTCATCAGTCTTTGATGCATTACACTTTATACAAGGTTGGGATTTACCAAAATAGTTGTCTAGATTCCATTTAGTACAAATATGATTTGGTTTGGAACAGTATTTGACAGTTCCTTTCAAAAGCATTTACGACCGCGTATCGTGCCCAATTTCACCCTTAGCCATCGTAACAATTACATAACGCGCCCAACCTCTGAAACTTTTGGCTACTACGAGGGCTGATCAGTAATGACTGAGACTGATTTTTTTCTGTAGTCTCCTTGATAGTTTTATGTCTCTACTCCGAATACTTGAAAAGAGCAGGGTTTCGTGATAATGTCCATAAGCGACAGCACTCTTGTAACGGTAGGTTGGTAGTAATGCTGTATATTGTTGACCCTACTTGAATTTCGCATACCAAAAATGGAGGTGACACGAGAGGAGCAATACAGCGCAATAAAGTTTTATTTTCGTTTAAATCATACAGCCTTGAAACTTTCGAAAAGCAAGCAATACGGTGAAGATACACTACCTCGTGCAACGGTGTTTAGGTGGTTCAAGGACTTCAAAGAAGGGCGAGTCCTCTGTGCTAAGCAAGGTGTGCCTAGTGTTTCGGAATGGAATGATTTACCAGCATACAGTTCCCTCCTCACACTACTGTTACAGCAGCTACTATACGTTAGTATTGGCTACACTGAGGAAGCACATTACAAGGAAACGTCCAGAACATCATCGGAATGGGTGGCGACTTCATCACGACAACGCGCGGCCTCACGTCGCCAATCAAGTCCAAGAATTTTTGTCTAAATTCAACATTACCTGTGTGCCGCATCCGCCTTAAAGCCCCGGTCTTACCCCCTTGCAATTTCTTTTTATTCCCATTACTAAAAGCAAAGCTCCGGGGCATTCGATTTGAGAGCACTGAAACAGTGCTAAAGAAAAGTGAGGCGATTCTCAAAGACCTGATAAAAAATGGCCTTCACCATGTGTTCGAGGACTGGCAGAGACGCTATAAAAAGTGCATTCAGTTAGGAGGGGACTACTTTGAAAAAGATCATGTCAACATTGAAATGGAGTAATAAATATCTGTTAAAAGAAATCAGTCTCAGTCTTTATTGAATAAGCCCTCGTACCTACGAGGACTGTCCCAGAAGTTCCCGACCTAACAAAGAAAACACAAACATTTTGGAAACAAACATCTTTATTTCTCTACATAGTCTCCTTTCAGCTCGATACACTTTTCCCAGCGATGTTCAATAGCTTCGGTACCCTGTTTATAGTAAGAACCGTAGAGGTCTGCAAAATAGCCATCAACTGCAAACTCCACCTATTCATTGTTGGCAAATCTTTTACCACCAAGCCATTTCTTCAACTTTGGCAACAGAAAATAATCAGAGGGGGCCATGTCTGGCGAATAGGGTGCATGAAAGCAATTCGAACTTAAACTAATCGATTTTGGCCATGGCGATAATGGATGTGCGAACTGGTGCATTGTCTTGATGAAACAGAACTTTCTTTTTAGCTAAATGAGGTTGTTTTCGCTTGATTTCATCATTCAAACGCTGCAGTAATTTAAGCTTTATAAGATTGGTACTTTGTACCATAGTCATTTGAAACAAAAACCGCTGTATATACGTCAGTTCGGAGATGTCTGAGCTGTCCCTGGTTATCGCCTAGAAGTCTCTCCCTTGCAAATTCTCCTCTCCAACCCTCTGTAGGAATCAGCCGACCCAAGTGCCATCCACATGAACTACTCACTACGCACATAGTTCAATTTATATGGCTATGTTTCTTCGTAAAATAACAGATATTGGAGTACAGAGAAACCCGATTTTACACACGAGATTCCCTTGCATGACGCAAAAATCGGTGTCCAGTAAATGCATACAGAATAAAAGGTTTTTAATCTTTTTGAACAAACAATAAGTGCAGAAAGGTACACCATTTTCTGAGCAACTGACCGACGTTCTTGTTTTCCAACAAGACTTTACTACCGCACAAACAGCTCATGAGTCATTAAATTTAATTCACGAAATTAAGATTGAAGATAGGACAAGTCGTAGAGAATTATGGCCTTCAGAATCCCCTGATTTAACTATGTCATTTTTATTACTTTCTCTACTACGTATAGTAAGTAGGGGAAGTATTGTATTCCACCAATACATTCGATACCGAGATTTCACCGGAAATATATGTTTTGAGACACCCTGAATCGGAAAAAGCATTTCTGGAAATATGTCCGTGTGTGTCTGTGTGTCTGTCTGTCTGTCTGTGTGTCTGTGTGTCTGTCTGTGAACAGCATAACTCAGAAACGAACAGTCGGATAAACACCAAACTTGGTATTTAGGTTCAGTATCTTCCAGAGATGCGACACGAAGGTTTTCAAGAAAATCCCCCACCCCAGATTACCCTTTACATGGAACATTTTTCGAAAAGTTGAATTTTCTCAAAAATGGCTCTATCGATTTTGATTAAAATATCATATGTTTAAGATATTTTCATGACAAATAAAATGTATATCTTGAATTTCCTGGGAATGTCTCCAAAAGTAGTCTCCATTGGAACGACTTTTGCATAACTGGTAAACCATAAGAGATAGACAAAATTTTACTACACAAAAGATGTAGATCGCGTTAAAATACACAATTTATGTCAGGTACATTTTTGTTGAGTGAACCATTTTCGAGATATTGCTTGTTATTCCCTTAAATTTTTCAATACTTATTTTCTAAAATGGGAATTCGTTATTCATTTTTTTGTCTTGGATATGCAAAGAGTTATAATCTGTGGCAAAGGGAATGGTGCTGCACCTAGCAACCAGCTATTAAGAGATATGTATGTGCTTAAAGGCTACTGTTGTTCTATATTGCCCTTGTAAATATATATTCCCCTTACATCTACAAGAAAATTAGCAATAAGATAGAGTGTGCAAATGTTTATCTCGATTAACATGAAGTAGATGGAGAATAAGCGTATAAATAGTTTGTACAAGAGTAGAGAAAGTCATGTGAGTGTAACACATCAGATTTTTTTGTCTTGTATATGCAAAGAGTATTAATCTGTGGGAAAGGGAATAGTACTGCACCTAGCAACCAGCTATTAAGAGATATGTATGTGCCTAAAGGCTACTGTATTACTATATTTCCCTTGTAAATACATATTCCCCTTACATCTACAAGAAAATTAGCAATAAGATAGAGTCTGCAAATGTTTATCTCGATTAACATGAAGTAGATGGAGAAGAAGCGTTTGTAAAAATAGTTTGTACAAGAGTAGAGAAAGTCATGTGAGTGTAACACATCAGATTTTCTATGGTGGAACTTAAAAAATAATGTTTGTGCAACAAACTGTAAGAACTAAAACAAAACATCAGTCGAGAAATTCACTCAGTTTCAGAAATTGAACTTTCCAGTCTGAATGAAAATTTCCTGAGATGATGTCAGAAATGTGTGGATAGACAAGAAAAACATTTCCGACATCCTTTATGATAAGATATGTGCTTATTATCAATGTAATTGTAACTATGAGAACGCGAGGGATTGCGGGGATATTTTAACTGTTTCGGCGGGAGGCCAAGCTTCGGCGGCAGTATTCACAGTGTAATGGGAAAGCACTGTACTTACCCAGAGGACGTATCGCTTCTAACCAAAAATTCGATATCGAGATTTCACCGAAAACACATGTTTTAAGGCCCCTGAATAAACATGTATTTTTTTTAGAAAGGATGTGTGTGTGTATGTGAGAGATAGAGAGAGAGAGAGAGAGAGAGAGAGAGAGTACGAAGGAGAACAGCATAACTGAATAACTTCCACAACTTTCATCTTCTTCTAAAGGATGCTACAGGAAGTTTTTTTTTAGACAATTCCCCCATTCCAAACTACCCTTTACTTGGGAAGCTTTTCGTTATTTTTTATTTCCCCAAATGGCTCTTAAAATTTTGATTAAAGTATGTACTTAAGATATTTGCATGACAAAATGTACACATTGTAACTTTGGCCAGTTCTCGCTGTCACTTCCCTGATGCGATTTAGTTCAATTTTCCCTGACACTTCACTTTTCTTTTCGCGACGTAGCGGAGCCCATAGCTGCTTTACAGTATTGAATTTTCCTGGAATAGCTTCTATAGTCTTCATTCTGAATGACTTTTAGATAATTGATCAGCCTTAAGAGATATAGAAAAACTTATTCCACAAAAATATGAATCTTGCTATTTTTGTTCAATGATTTTTTTTTTTGTGTGTTAAGTATTTCTGAAATATTGTATGTTATTGGTTTGAACTTTACGTTTACTTTTTTTAAAATGGTTAGTCACTATTGTTTTTACTCGTGGTCATGAAAAACGCACGGAGTTTCCAAGCTATTAAATAATGATGTTCTTTTTTAAAAATCTGACTAATCGATTTATCTTACAGCATCCTTCTTATGAAAAATATCCTAAAGTGTCTACTAACCAGTAGGGAAAGCTCACTTTTACTTGCACATGCTTATTTAGTCCCTTTTGTCTGATTGTTTGTGTAGTTCACCATTCAATCACTGTTTAATAATAACACCACTTGTTCACTTTCACTACTTAGTCACTACCTAGGTGTCTTCAGGGATTCCCAGTCTCTTCCTCATGACCATTGCCGACCTAAGTGTTCCATGAAGAGGTCTGCCCATCTGCGCCTCGGTCTGCCTCGTAGTAGTGTTGGTCTTATCTTGTAAACCATTTATTATAATTTTAGTTACAGAGCAACAAGAGAAAAATACTGCGACAGATTGGAGTAAAAAAGAGTTACAAAAACTGAATAACATGTTGGGATTTTATATCATTTTATTTATTCATATACTCAACTAAAACAATTAAAATCTAATTACTATTATGCTTCAGCACGCCAGTTCAATTTCGAAAATTATAATTATATTTCAATTAACACAACCTAACGCAGCACATCATGATATACAATACACAGTATGAATAAGCGAGCAATTAAAAACTGTGCAATGTACATATTTAACTTCATTGATTACTCAACAATTATAACTTTACGCCCAAACTTCCGTTTCCGGACCACATTAACAACTGTTTACATCTGTGCTGTGAATATTATTTTAACTTGAATGCAACCATACTATCTACTGTGCGATTATCGAATGAAAGCCGTTTTCATCGCTACGACTACGAGGGGCACTATTTATATTTTGAGCCTTGGCAACCCTGAATGTTGTATATGCCATCTGACGTTTCCAGTGAAAAGTTTGACATTTTTGACCATAACCTACTTCAAACATTTTGTCAATAGAGCGTCATTTGTTTTGTTTACACTAACTTAAAAATTTTGTGTCAACAAAAACATGGAATTAACTCGTGAAAATGTTCGTGCAATGATTTATTACGACTTTCGACGTGGATTATCAAGACAAGAGTGCATCGATCAACTAACTTCCACATTTGGCGACGAAGCTCCATCCTTTGCCACTGTGAAACGCTGGTATAACGAATTTTATCGTGGCCGCCGTTCGCTCAATGATGAAGTTCGTGAAGGTCGTCCAAAATCAGTTGTTGTGCCAGAAAACATTGATGCTGTGCAAACACTAATTATGAAAGATCGTCATGCGACATATTATGAGATTGAGGCAACCCTAGGAATTAGTTCCAGCAGCATATATAAAATATTGCATGATTATTTAGCCGTGAAAAAGGTTTGCTCTCGTTGGATCCTACATAATTTGACGCAATCTCAAAAAGATGCTCGCGTCGATTGGTGTACACAAATGCTCAAGAAAAACAATGGCGTGCCTCAAAAGACGTATATAAGATTGTAACAGGTGACGAATCATGGATCTATGCGTATGAGCCGGAATGTAAACAGCAGTCGACTGTATGGGTGTTTCAAGATGAAGCAAATCCAACAAAAGTTGTTCGCACTCGAAGCACTTCGAAGCAAATGGTCGCCTGCTTTTTCAACAAAACTGGCCATGTGGCAAAAGTGCCTTTAGAGGAACGTAAAACGGTCAATGACGAATGGTAAATAACCATTTGTTTGCCGGAAGTCTTCGGTGAAGTAAGGAAAACCAACAAGAACCGTAGGATCGTTCATCAAGACAATGCGAGCGCACACACATCTCGTCTAACAACAGAGTATTTGAAGGCTCAAAAAATCGAATTGATGGGTCATCCGCCATACAGTCCTGATTTGGTACCCAATGACTTCTTTTTGTTCCCGAACATCAAGAATAAATTGCGTGGACAACGATTTTCGTTGGCAGAAGAAGCCGTTGATGCCTTCAAAAACCATGTTTTGGAGGTGGCTCAAGAAGACTGGAATAAATGCTTTGACAAATGGTTCAAAGGATGCAAAAGTGTATTGATCATAAAGGACAATATTTTGAAAAACAATAAAGCAGTTTTCAATCAGAAATTACTTTGTTTTAATTATTAGGCTCAAAATATAAATAGTGCCCCTCGTATCGTTCAACATGCCTACAGGAATGCCAAACACAATGAAAACATTCGGTTGTTACAGAAAATTATCGTTTAACAATACATTGTGTAAATCATTGGGGGTCTCACCTTGTGGTCTCTTGCTATACGAGGGTCCCACGTGGTAGCCTTGTATGTTCATCTGGCCTCCCCATTTCCATTTAATTCTGATGGCTAGTTGTGCCATGTCTGTTGTCTGTGATAACTGGTTTATTATTGCAATAAAGATTCTGCCTTTCAGAGACACACCCAGGATTTTGCGTTGTACCCTCGGTTGCAATATTTGGATTTTGTTCCTTTGTTTTGCTGTTAGTGACCATGTTTGGCAGCCATAGAGTAGAACAGAGTAAGCATGGATTATCCTTCCCATAAAATTAAATTAAACTGAGCTTTATTTATTGAGACCTTTAACTGCTATGGTTGTTGTATGCATGTATATTTATTTCCATAATGCTATACAAAATTCTTACAATTTTTAATACATTGCTTTGGGTTGTTATTTTTTTCTTTTCCTTGGTTCATCATGCATTTTGACACCGTGGTTATTTATGCATGGGGGGGTCATAACAAATTCATATTGCTTTATTTTTCTAAACCATTTTCCCCTTACTCTCCCCATATATTCTCCTATTCTTTTTATATCCCTCTGCTTTTGTATTTTCATTATCCTAACTTTTAATACTTTTTTGTTAACATTCTCCTATTCTTTAGGTAAAAACTGATCTCTCCACAACTTAGTTTCTTCACATTCAATTATATAATGCAAATCATTATCTGCCTCTCCACAAAGAGGACACCTATTCAAATTCGCTCCCTTCCTATCTCCCCTTACCCTATACGCACTTAATCTGGACCAGGCCCACCCTTCTCTCACTAACTATTACCTACATCCGCATACTTCTCCCTTCCCCAGTCCACCTTTAATTGTCTATATAGTTCCAAACTTTTCTTTCCTTCCAGACTTTGAAATAATTCTTGTTTCTCTATATCTTCTACTCTGTTCCTCACTTCTTTCCAGAAACCTTTAACTAACCCCTCTCTCTCTCTCCTTCCGTAAGTTACCCATTCCTACTTCCTGTAAACTTCTCCTTATTCCTTGAGCCCAGTTCATCTCATCACTGGATTTTTATTGTATTATTAAACATTGCCTTAAGATAAGAGACCTCTTTATCAGGCTAGGGGTTCTTTTACGTGAAGAAGCCATGCTAAGGATTTTTACGCCCGAAAAAATTCATCGTCCTCAGCCAGCTTTGAGCCCGCGACCTCGGGAACTAGATCTTTCTTATACCTGTAACTAAATATATAATGAAAGTTTGTCTCGATTAACGAGTTGTAGATAAATAAAAATGCTTGTGTTGTTGTTTATCCAGACCACACTATATTATTCAGACTTCTGATTTTTGTACCAGCTTTCAAGTGAACTGTTTGCAATTAAACAAGTTGTGATTTATGTTTTGTAATATCCATTGTTCAAAGTTATTTGTTATATACTCAGATTCTAAAAGTGCACTTCTTGCAATAAACAATCTGTCAACACCCATATTCTTACCAAGAAATTCAATAACTACTTCTTAGAGCAAATAAGCAAGGAAAGCAAGTGTCTTCGATTTGGATGCCATCCCACATTGGAATACAAGGCAACGAATTAGGCAGCAAAAGAAGTCACTAAACATCCAGTAAGTGACTCAACTATAACTACACCAGCCCATGATGTTTTCTCAACCATTAAAAAGAAGCTCTACCAACAGTGGAAGACAGTGGCTTGATTCCACGAGAGGCAAACTCCGTAGTATAACATCGAGTTTTTCGACACATCTTCTCTTTCCAAACATGATCGGGTTTTAATATCCCGCCTGAGAATGAACCATGTCAAGATCACGCAGTTATCTTCTTTCAAAGGACCAACCACCTGCTACCAGTATAAGGTACTGTTAACGACGAAACACATAATCGTGGAATGTCCATAATACGATCAATGGAGACAACACTACCAGATACCCAATGATTTACAAACAGTACTCAACTATTCGATGTACTCTAAGATAGTTGAATTTTTAAAAGCATGCATTTATATAAAAGTATATAATGTTCAATCAATTTGATAGTTATAGTGTCACAATTTTCCACTAGTTCGTTGTAATGGTCCAAAACTGCCAGTATGTTAAATAACTTATTTGTTTTATTGTTAATTATTTATTTAATTAAAGGTAAAGTCACAATATGACTAATATGTTTAAGCAATTATAAATTTCCACAATAAAAAAAGTTGTAGATAATACAATATTTAAGCTTTTGCAACAATAGTTTGTGGACGGATGAGTAGAGAAAGGCATGAGAATGCAACCCATCAAATTTTGTTTTTCGAAAACGGCAATACCAACAGAAAAGTTTATTCAGTTTTGCACATCCACAGATTCTAACGTAATTTCTAAACCAGGAGGTGCTTAAAGCCTGTTATACCCACCATGTACCTTAACAAACTTGTTAAAGTGGGAAGGGGTCTGCCATTCTGTTTATTTTCTATAAATAATGGCGAACGGAAAAATTGTTTCAAACTACTTTCCGCAATGCAATTGCATTCATTTATGTGGGACTACGGAATATAAATCATCGAAGTGGACCCCAGTCTTTTCTCGCGAAGATATTCTCATTTTATACACACAAACACAAGCGAGAATATTGCACAACAATTAAAACGTATTGTTCCTGGTAGTTGTCACTGGTAACACTGGCCTCTTGCTACACTCTGTTAGTTAGCTTTTAGCAGCCATTTTCTTGTCAGCGGTTACGGAATGGTAACCTTCCAGCCAGGCGGTAATACGCGTAGAAAACTCCCACTTCACTAATGCTTCCTAGATTGGCTCTATCACACGGCCACAATATTTACGCAGTTCGAGTTATAAGTTCCATTAACTCAAACGATAAATAATGTATTCAATATAATTTTTACACGGGCAAAGTGTATGCCACACCCCTGTTTAAGATGGCTTTTGTTTCGCGACATTGGCACCATATCTTTAACATTATCGTCGTTTGCATCATAACTGGAATGAAATGTTTCGCTGCGGTTCATTAACATAGTATCTGACCATCATGTTCTTGGCCCACCTTGTGGTCTCCATTTGCATTCCAGTTCCGTTTGATCATTATAAGCATTCTTACTGTTTCCATTATTTTTTGCGTAACTTATTTCGAAACAGTTTCTTCCACACTCTCATCTTTTGTGCCAGATCACAGCTACTCTACTTAGCCATTGCCACTACAATGTTGATACTCTCATAGATTTATATGGGAGGGCTAGACAAAACTCAATTTAGATTTTAAAGCGTTATAAAATTATGTGCTATTTCGGTAGGAACTAAATAACAGTACCACTTTGTTGGCCATACAGCTGCATTAAGTTTTCACTTGTAATGTTTTTGTAATGTTATGCACAGTAGTTTTCAGCCAGAAACTTGGAATTCTGCTAAATTCTTGTTGGACAAATACTCTTTTTTCTTTTATTGTAGGGTTGTTGGTTAAGCCAACTCAGTAACCGAGAAGATCAGTTTGATAAAATCTGCCTCCTGCCAATTGTTTTAAAATCGTGTTCAAGTATTATTTTAAGGCCTTAAATGCTGTAAATATACTCATGCACTGAGAAATATTCTTTTTACTTACTAACAACATTCGAAAAGATCAATCCTAGCATTTGAAACTACTCTGTATTCACTCTTAGGTTGATCTGCGTCAAAACAAACCCCAGGTGACCAGTACAGCGCTATAATGTATCCTTCCGCCATTCGCACTAGAAATACTGTCACATTTTCAGACCATGTGGCCAGTACAAGCGGCACGTAGTGCAAAAATGAACAGTCGCTTATTTCGACAACTGAAACGGTGACAAGCATATTCTGTTAAGGGTTAACTATGATAAGATTGATAGTTGCAACAAAATAAACGTTTGCACGTATAATAATAGTTAATTCTAAAATAAATTAGCGAAAAATAAAGTAACAGGTATGCGATTACATAATTTATTCCTCTCTGGAAGCGGCACTTTATTAACTGTTGGCGGCTCATTTTCAAAAAGAAATTGTGCACTGTTACGCGAATTGCATTCTTCTCAAAATCACTACATTGTTGCATCGCGTATTTCATATGCTTCCCCCCCCCCGGGTGTAACCACTTTTCTCGTTTCAGATTTTTCTGCGCAAGCAGTTTATACTTGTACTCGAAACACCGGTGAATTCAGAAGATAATTTCACCATTTATTTCGCGGAAAGTGTTGGATATTTCTCACATAACTTATAATAAAGATTCAACACTATTGTTTTTTCACCACTAGTCAATGGTTTGCGCGGCTAATGCTTTACATAATTCGAGGAAAACACAAGAGCGAATTCACTGTCCTCCATAATACTAAACACAACTGCTGGTTTCTGGCTGTAAACAATATTCTGCGCCTACCCGGATGTCAGGTGATTCATACGAATTGCATCATGGGATTTGTAGCTCTGTTTTACGGTATAAATCAGCGTTAAATAAAACGTTAGGTATTTGTATAGAATATTATACTATTTAAGGATAAATTCATTCTAAAATTCAGAGATTAGCATGGGACTACTTTCCTGGGCGCATTGCTACCGTGTTGCACCACGGTGCACTGACCACGTGGGTTTGTTTTGCTGCGGATCAACCTAAGAGTGAATATAGTTTATATGGTTTGCATCTTAAAAATTTATTTCGCGTTGCTGCAAAATTATTTTATTAGTAGTAGTAAACCCTTTACAATGTTTTACCGAGCGGGATGGCACAGGCGGTTGCGTCTGTAGCCGCATTCGGGAGGTCCTGGGATCGATCCTGGTGACCGCCCCTCTGGCCCATGGTTTTTAGTGGTTTCCTCTCTCTCCTCTCTCTCATTTCCTATACCACTGTCTTCCTTGTCATCTGTTTTCAGGGTTGCGGCTGGGCGGTGGCTTGCGCTCTGTAAAGGCTTCTTCCCTGACGTCGCTGCGGTACCACTCAGTTAGGTCTCTCCTCAGCGTGGGGCTCCATCCCGGGGTTGCTGGCTTGTGGGTAGGGATCGTGCATCGTCGGATGCGTTCTATCTGGAAACGTTAGGGACCCCGTTCTTGCTTGCGTCCATCGGCATCCGAACCTGGTCATCCCTTTCCCCAGGGTCACGTTGGAAGCAAAAAGGGCCTTTACAGCCTACTTGTGGTGCTCTGCCACGGTTCCGGAGGCCCCTCCGTGATACCTTTACCTTTCACAATGTTTACAGCCATTCATTCATTCATTATCTGTTTACCCTCCTCTTATGTAGGACTTACAGCCCCCAGGACTTATAAGCGGGTGCCTGGGGTCAGAGGCCCGTCGAGGAGCAGACACTCATGGATCAGACAGAGCATCCAGGATGGGTGATCAGCCCGATGCCTGGTATGGGATGAAGGAAGTAGATGAAACGAAATGTTGGTGAAATGGATGAAAGGAAAGGTGATGATGGAATAGTTGGTGGAATGAATGGCGGGGGAAACCGGAGAACCCGGAGAAAACCCGCTCAGACGCCGCTTCGTCCACCACAAATCCCACATGCAGGTCCCTGGGATTGAACCTGGGCCGCCTCTGTTTACAGCCAAATACACATTAAACCAGACATTCTTTCGTAATGACAAAAGCCATTCTGTCTTATCTATCAATTGTCCTCCTCTTTCTCTTCATGGTTTCCATAACTCTATTCTTCCGTGTTCTTGGAGGTCACGCTCTCTTTATCATCTTCTTGATGGCGTCCAATTAAAAGCAATCTTCGATAACCTATCTTGCTTCATACACATAACGTGTCCATATCATATTAATTGTTTCATTGAAATATATGTATCTTTTTAAATGTTAATTCCCTGTCTTATTTCTTCATTCCTAGTTTTATCTCCTCTAAATATCGAGCTGATGCCACCAATAATCCATTTCCAATGCCAGACATTTTTGTTTGTAGATATTTTTGAGTTGTCATATTTCTGAACTATAAAAGTTGTACTTTTAACATTAGAGTTAATTTTTATTTTTGTTTCTCTTGTTAACTGTTTATCCCATAATATACCATTCAAATGTGAGATAGCAGTTTCCCCTTTCCTTATTCGCTGTTTAGGTTCAGTATCATTTCTTCCCTCGTTGGTAATTTTAACACTCAATTGTATTCATCACATTGTTTAATAACTTCTTTATCTTCGAGTTTCATATCTTATTTCTCTCCTTCTATACCATATGCCATTTAAACGTTAATCCTCATCTGTTAAATTCTTCAATTAATTTCGTGCACATATTTCAAAATCATCATATTCAATACTTCAGCCAATCAGATTTATTTGCGCTACAAATGCGAAAGTTTGCTGTGATGTCGTTTTACAACATACAATTATAAGTTTAATGGAAACCGCTACTACGTTAATGATGGATGTGAATTACTTTAACGTGGATTAAGTGAACAACAATTATAACTGTTTGCAAGTAGCGCAGCATATGTATTGTTGTTACCTAACGGTACGTGACGAATTCGTGCCAGTAGCCTTGCCGCTTGGTAATATTCGTAACAGAACGAAGAATCACGATTTGATGCGAAAGAAATTGAAGTAATGGTGGACCAAGGGTATCTTGCTGTTACGGTTAAAGGCAACTTACAAGTAGTTTTTGTTTATCTTGGGACTCTTTGTTTTTTTGGAACTGTAATGGCAGGAAGCATTACTGAAAAAAAAAGCTGTTTTCCTCAACTTTAATGCGCAGTGTTGTACTATGAGGAATTTTTACATCTCAAACGCCCCGTTACTTTACTTGTTTCTTAAAGCATATATTTCTGAAATAACTGGGACAGAATCTCTTATTATAACACATATTTTTACTTACTCTATTACTCAGCGGAAGTATTGCATTCCCCCCTAAAAATCAATTTCGAGATTTCACCAGAAATACACGTTTCAAAGCTCCCTGAATTCCCCCTAAAGATATTTTTATAAAACGTTGTGTGTGTGTGAATCTCATTACCTCAAAACGAAAAGTTGGTTAAACACCAAACATGATATTCAAGTTTAGGGTCTTCCAGGGAAGCAACTTCAGTCGTCCTCCGTGGACTAGTGGTACCGTGCTAGCCTCTAGTTCCCAAAGTCGCGGGTTCAAATCCGGCGGAGGACGGTGGATTTTTTCGGGCGTAAAAATCCTTAGCATGACTTCCTTCGGAAGGGAAGTAAAGCCGGTGGACCCGTGTCGTAGATTTACGGCACGTAAAAGAACCTCAAGCCTGATAAAGAGGTCTCTGAGTAAAATTACCGGTCTTTCACGTCCAATATAGAATGGGACGCTAAGAACCATAGTAGTTAAAGAGCGTCCATAAAAAAAACTCAATTTAAAAAAAGGGAAGTAACACGAAGATTTTCAAGAAAATCCCTCGATTACTTTTTATTTTCTCAATAATGACTAACAATTTTGATTTAAATACAGTATGTTTAAGATATTTTCATGGCAATAAAATGTATATTTTGAATTTTCCGCGAACAGCCTGTGGAATCCTCTTTTTTTTTTGAATGGTGAAAGGTAAAGCTACGGACGAACGGAGGGTCGGGCCACAGCACCGCCGCAGGCCAAAGGGCCCCTTGTGCTTCTCCCGTGACACTGGGAGAGAGCGATGAGGGGAGAGACCCGAAGGGCGACCAGATTCGGATGACGACGGGCGCAAGCCCGGACGGGGTCGCTATTGTTTCCAGATAAAGCGCCTCCTAAGCCGCCCGAGCCTATGGGGAGTCCCCGAAGAAGTGCCTGTCCGAAAGCATCCAGAGCAGTATTCAACCGAGCGGTCCCTGAACGAAGTCAAGAGGAAACCTCCACAGGGCGCATAGCCACCGAACACCGACGCTTGGACCTACAACCCTGAAACAGATGACAATGAAAATGATGCGTACAGGAAATGAGGGACAGGAGAGTCGTAGTAGAAGGTGAACCACCCCAGCATTCGCCTGCCGAACCAGGAAAACCACGAAAACCCCATGGTTCAGGGTTTACGGTCGCCGGGGATCAAACCGGGACCTCCATAATCGAGTCGCACACGTTACCGCAGCGCCACCTCACTCGACTTCATTTGAATGAGTTTTGCCTAACTTGTAAATTGTAACAGATAGACAAATTCTTACTACACAGAAAATGCAGATATCGTTAAAGCACAGAATTTAAGTGGAATTTGTATCGTGGCGTTAACCAGTTCAGAGACATTCTTCGTTATTATACTTGAATTAACGTAACTTCTCAATTCTGACAGCTAGCGCAGCGTGCTTTCCGCACGTGTATGTGGGTCTGTTGTCATGACAACCAGGGTTGACCTTGAAGTAGCCAATCGCCGTTTAACCCCCCTCCACACCCTTCACCGGAGCTCAGAGGAAGTGTTGCCACATGGCAAACGTTATTTAGTTTGATTTATCAGATACTTGCGTGATTTGTATATCGTTGTAGTGTAGTGCGATATTTTAAAGTTTAAGCATACATCTGCTTTAAATCAGTGAACTGTGCAATTGCATATTAACGTTATTTTTTAAGTCCTAAACGTGTAGCTGTAGTATACGAATGGCCAGTATTGTGGTGATTATAATATTTTAAAATATATAACCTGTGCTGAAATTTCTGTGTGATTGACAATGTCTGATCCCAAGCAAAAGCCTACGGGAAGACCACGAACTTGTTCCCTAAAGAAAAAATACGCTAAATCTGGACAAGGTACTGCAATTCGCGGTCAGGCTCGTGAGATAGTATGTGCTTTAAGGGCATATTTCGAACTGGAAAGAGAAAACGGTGGACCGATGGTTGATGTAAATAAAGTCATAGATAGGACAACTGCTGCACTTAAAATAAGCAAACGGACTGTTGTCAATATAGGAAAAGAAAATATGAATAAGCTGAGAAATCGCAGTCTGGATCTTCAAAAGTAATATCAGAAACCCAGGAAAAACCCGACATCGTCAAAAATTATTACAGATCTAGGTGCCTTCCAAGTAGATCCTTTTCGTCGCCATATGTATAGTTATGAAAAAATTATTATTACGAAAGAACACAATTACTTACAAAGTTTGTCTTATTTAATTGAGAGTTAAAATAAACATAACAGTAAAAATAAGAACTTCAGAGTAAATATGGTACTAATTTGAATAATCTGATATCTGAAAGTTTCGCAGTAGTATTATAAGCGTTTGTCGAGTAGCGCATTTTGAAATTTTAGAAATATAATGAACGTGAAAGCGAAAAAATCAGCTTTAAAGCTTTGTTCTATATAGGTAATATAATATTACGTACGGATATTTAAAGCAAAAATGGAAGACAAGCACTCGGATAAAATAATACAGGTTAAAAAGGTATTAAAAGTATTAATATTTAATATGCGCTTATTCTCACATAACACCAAAATGAACATGAACATAATGCAATAGTTGGCAGGCGTGTTGTACACTGTATCGTTAGAAGTGTATAGAGATGTTTTCAAAATTACGTCGTTTCGTTAGGCACAGCGAAGAACATATCTTTGTTTAGCTCTCCTCTCCACTCGACACGACAAGCCGACAACACGGCATGTTTTACGCGTGGAGTAGCTGAAACGCACATGTCAGGTGAGCAACTCTCACAATTCCGAAGTTACGTTAATTCAAGTATAATTTGAATTTTCGTACACTTTTTTTTGCAAGTGGTGAATCGGTATTCCTCTTTTCTCGTAGTCATAGAAAAAGCATGGAATTTCAAAGCCAATAGGTAAACCACAAGGAGATCTCAAATTGTATTGAGATGACATACCCCAATGGCGACTTACAATGATGCAAGTACTTTATGTCCCGGGCTTCATAGTTTCAACCACTATTATTGTGGTTTACCGGGAAAAATACGAATCAGCTGGAGAATTTAGTGTCGTACTAGCATGTTACCATAAGTAGCTCAGTGGTTAGAGCAGCCGGATGGAGACCGGGAGATCCGTGGTTCAAATCCCGGCTATGGCATTGAATTTTTCAGTCGCTTGATTCTACCTTTCCGACCCTGTCCAACACACGGCTTGTGTGGAAGAGCAATTAATTCCATCAAATACCAAGTTTGGTATTTATCTGACTTTCGTTTTTGAGTTATACTGTTCACACACACACACACACCGATATGTTACCAAAAATGCTTTATTTGGATTCAGGGCACCCGGAAACATGTATTTCCGGTGAAAGACATCAAATTTTGGTGTGGAATGTAATACGTCCTCTACTTACTTCACGTAGTTGAGAAAGTAATAAACGCTGGTGGTATCTCTACATCGTGGTTTCCGACATATAGTGTTGTTAAAATGTTAAAGCCTAGAATATGATTGGTCTAGCGAGTGTTTTGTTTACGTTACTTCTGCTCCTTCCAGTCCGAGATCTGTAGTCATGGAAACGTGTCACGAAATATACGAGTGTCGTTCTGAAAGAGCGGAACTATCCCATAACTCTGAAACTTTTTCTCAGGAAAAGTTCAACACGACCAGGGCTTTCACTTCCATAGTGAGAAACAAGTTGTAAATAAGCCATTGCTGTTTCATGTGTGCACAGAGAATACGGCGTTGCAAATTCCTTACGGGGACAAAGCTAAGGGTCCTCTATACCATACTAGGAGTAAACAGGGTCATTACTCTGTATAGCTAGGTCATGTCCTGAAACAGAAGTATTAGATCAGATACTGATGCTTGCTCCGTGTAGTCAAATTGTAAAGGTACTAAACATCGTTGGATTCTGCTATTCGCTAATTAGTTGTACCGAGAAAATAAGTTTATTTATTTAGGAATTATTTACCATACTGCACTCTTCGTAAAAACCATGCATACGAGGGCAGTCCCAGAAGTACCCTACCTGACGTATATATAGCGGTTGTTGTTTCAAACAAATGACTATGGTAGAAAGTACCACCCTTATAAATCTTAAATTTGAAGTTTGACGTTGCTACCTTGTTTAGTAATTTGCTTTCCACCCATTAATAGTGAACTCTCTCACCGAATTTATAAACATGGATAAAAAAAATGGCCATCTTTATCTGATACAATACTTTCATTGGAAAGGTCTTAGTCCAACTAATATTAAAGCTGAGCTAGATTCTACTCTGGAGGAGTCTGCTCCTTCGTTTACAACAGTAAAATATTGGGTGACAGAGATTAAGTGAGGCTGTATGAGCTGCCAAGATGAACATCGCAGTGGTCGATCAAATGAGGTGACCACGCCAGATATTGTAAATAAAATGCACAAAATGGTATTGGATAACACTGGACTGAAAGTGCGCGAGCTAGAAGACCTCGTAGGCATTTCAAAAAGTGCTTTACATTGCACACTAGCTGACAATTTAGACATGAGAAAGCTATGCGCAAGATGGGTGCCGCGTTTACTCACAATGGAACAAAAGCAGCGTCGTGAAGATGTTTCAGTCGAGTGTTTGGCGATGCTTCGTTGCAATAAAGCCGAGGCATATCGGGGTGAGGGAGTATAAATTCTAAAGCCAAAGACAGGTATCGCGCAGTTTTACAGAATCATTCACGAGTTACACGTCGCGCAGTTCAATAGAATCATTCACGAGTTACACGTCGCGCAGTTTTACAGAATCATTCACGAAGTACATGTTACGCAGTTCTACAGAATCTCTCGCGTCGTAAAGTTAGTTACAAAACGTGAAATACGCGAATTAATAGTGCGCGGTAAATAAGTGATTATAGTTACATTCGAAAATATAACCGTTTCAGTCAGGCATGTATCAAGAGTAATTATTTGAAATTAATAAAGTGTGGCGGCAATAAAAGTGTAAAAACACATTATTTTATCAGTGTTATCTTTTAGTAACAACTCCTTTCCGTTTACACACCATGTTCAAGAGATTTGCTCGACTGAGTAATAATAGCTAGCCGGAGGACAAAGAACCCAAAATTCAAAATAGTAAAACAATAACAGGCGCTCAACAAATAAGATAACACGAACGATACCGCGACAATCTCGATTAACAAGAAGTAGATCGAAGCATAAGCGATTGTAAGACTAATTCGTAGAAGATTGGATAGTGAAACACAGGTGAATGTAACATCTCAGACTTTTATGTGAAAATAAATGTCAAACAATACATATACAAATATCACGGGATTATAGAAGTTTGCTACAACTAGGTGTAGGTTAGGGGGTTGGACATTTCAAGACAATTGATTTTATAGGGTTAGAAGTGTAATCTGAGTTGTTTGCAAGGCCAGAGAGAAAATATTTTAGCAATGGTAGAAAGGAGGGGTCCATTAGTTTATCAATAACAAATGGAACTGCTATGCTCCCACATCAGCAACAAGTTTTGCACTTAACTATACAGATAAGGTCACGCCTATTATTGTTATTCCTATACCACAATGAATAACTTTACACATCGTCATTTAAAAAGCAAACACTCTGCACAATAACATGTTAAAGAATGTGAAAAATGATGAAAATTTGAAATGGAGCAAAACAGTAAGTTAAATAAACTGATTTACTGAATTATAAATCGAGTAGTTATTATGGAAACTATTTGTACTTGTAAAAGACGAACACAGAGAATTTTCGAAAAGAAATTATTTTTAGAAACACGAAAATCAGAATATCAGATTTCTCATATCTTTTTCAACTCTTTTTACATTCTCTACCACGAACCTAGTAAGTACAGAAGGTCTTGCATTCTATCCAAAAATTCATATTGAAACTTCACCAGAAATACATATTTTGAGCCTACCTGAATGGCCCCTCTTAAAAAATTCCGATGTGTTACACTCACATGACTTTGTCTACTCTGTGCAAACTATTTTTACAGACGCTTATTCTCCATATGCTTCATGTTAATCGAGATGCTAATCTTATTGCTAATTTTCTTGTAGATGCAAGGGGAATATGGCAGTATTTAAGCGATAGTCAAATCTTTTAAGCGCTGGTTGCTATGTGGCGCATTGCATTCTCTTTGTATATTCAGGACATAAAAAAATAAAAAATCTGATGTGTTACACTCACATGACTTTCTCTACTCTTGTACAATCTAATTTTACAAACGCCTATTCTCCATATGCTTCATGTTAATCGAGATATCGAGATGTCAATCTTATTGGTAATTTTGTTGTAGATGCAAGGGGAATATGGTAGCTTTTAAGCGATAGTCAAATATTTTAACGCTGGTTGCTATGTGGCGCATTTCATTCTCTTTGCATGTCCAGGACATAAAAAAAATGAATAACGAATTTGAGAAAAAGTATAAGTATTGAAAAATTTAAGAAAATCACAAGCAATATCTCGAAAACGGTTCACTCAACAAAAAAAATGTATATGACATAAGTTGTGTATTTTAACGTGATCTACATTTTTTGTGAAGTAAAATTCTGTCTATCTCTTACGGTTTACCAGTTATGCAAAAGTCGTTCACAATAAAGAATACTTTTGGAGACATTCCCAGAAAATTCGAGATATACATTTCATTTCTCATGACATTATCTTAAACATATGATATTTTCATCAAAATCGTTAGAGCCATTTTTGAGAAAATTAAAATTTTCGAAAAATGTTCCATGTAAAGGGTAGTCTGGGGTGGGGGGATTTTCTTGAAAACCTTCGTGTCGCATCTCTGGAAGCTACTGAACCTAAATACCAAGTTTGGTGTTTATCCGACTGTTCGTTTTTGAGTTATGCTGTTCACAGACACACAGACACACACACAGACACACACACACAGACACACAGACACACACACGGACATGTTTCCAAAAATGCTTTTTTTGGATTCAGTGGGTCTCAAAACATGTATTTCCAGTGAAATCTCGGTATCGAATTTTTGGGTGGAATGCAATACTTCCCCTACTTACTATACGTAGTAGAGAAAGTAAAAAGAATTCCCATTTGAGAAAAAGTATTGGGAAATTTAAAGGAATAACAAGCAAAATCTCGAAAATGGTTCACTCAACAAAAAAAATGTATATGACATAAATTGTGTATTTTAACGCGATCTACATTTTTTGTGTAGTAAAATTTTGTCTATCTCTTATAGTTTACCAGTTATGCAAAAGTCGTTCACAATAAAGAATACTTTTGGAGACATTCCCAGAAAATTCGGGATATATGTTTCATTTGTCATGAAAATATCTTAAACAAATGATATTTTAATCAAAATCGTTTGAGCCATTTTTGAGAAAATTACAATTTTCGAAAAATGTTCCATGTAAAGGGTAATCTGGGGTGGGGGGATTTTCTTGAAAATCTTCGTGTCGTATCTCTGGAAGATACTGAACGTAAATACCAAGTTTGGTGTTTATCCGACTGTTCGTTTCTGAGTTATGCTGTTCACAAACACACGCACAGACACACACAAGGACACGTTTCCAAAAACGCTTTTTTGGATTCAGGGGGTCTCAAAACATGTATTTCCAGTGAAATCTCGGTATCGAATTTTTGGGTGGAGTACAATACTGCCCCTACTTACTATATGTAGCAGAGAAAGTAAAAAAGCGTTTTATAAAGATATACGCGTGTGTGTCTGTGTGTTTGTGAACAGCATAACTCAAAAACGAAATGCCAGATAAATACCAAACTTGGTATTTTAGTTCAGTACTTTTGATAGACGCGACTCAAGGATTTTCAAGAAAATCCCCCCACCGCAAATACCCTTTAAAATTTTTATTACAATATATTAAAGATATTTACTTGACAAATAAAATATATATTTTGAATTGTTTGGAAATACGGAGTAAGTAATGAAGTCCTTTTCATTCGCAAGGAAATGTAAATCATCTTGTATAACTCGTAAATATTAAGCGATAGACGAAAACATACCACACAAAAAATGCAGATCTTTTTGAAACACACAGTTCATTTCGAATAACCTTTCTGTGGCATCACTCTTTCCGAGATATCCATTATTAATGGTTCGAATTGTTCAATGCTAAGCATTGGAAGAGTTTTAAGGTCAGCATATACTGCCCAGTACTAAAACATTTGACTGTCGCTATTCCCTCTATATCTATATATAATGAAATGTGTAATGCAGATGTTTCCGGAAAGGTTTATCTCGATTAAAATAAAGTAGATAGGAAAATAGGCTTTCCTAAGAATTATTCGTATACCCAGTAATAAGCGATAGAGGGTAGAGAAAGTCACGAGAATGTAACACATCAGATTTTTTTTAGTAATTTCTATCGCTAATTTTCATTGCACCCTGCAAATAAATACCTTTGCAGCAGTATTTCACGTAAGTAGAGACCACCGAATTCGTATTAACTCGGAAAAAAATGGTGATATAAATATTAGATTTTGCGTTTTATTGCTAATTAATTTTAAGATTATTGCAGTATTTTTTTGTAAATTTGAAAGGGATTTTAGACCGAAAAACGCAACAACAACAAATGCAATGTTACCTAAGAACGGTATTAGGCATGCAAATAATGATTAAATGGTTTTATACATGAATTTATTATACTTATTAAAATTAAACACATACTTACAATACCGAGAAAAACATTTTTTTTAACTTTTAAAAAGATGTGCTTTCTTAACTAGCGACACATTGACATCCTTGGTGGCCTTCACCTTAATACCAGCACCCTTTCCGGTGGAAAATACCTTTTTCCTCCTCTGTAGTGTCAATGACCGGATTTTGAGAGTAGGGGTGATATCACCGAGCGGGATGGCTCAGGTGCGCATTCGGGAGGTCGTGGGTTCGATTCCCATGGTCGCTCTTCCTGACCCATGATTTTTTGGGGGTTTTTCCTGTCCCTCCATTTTATCTCCATTCTCATTTCACTTCATCTTTCATCCGTTAATCTCTTTCAGGGTGTTTTGGTGCAGTGGCAGGGGAAAAGGATGTTCTTTGTGACTGTCTCCGTCCCTCGGCTTTCGGCTGGCTGCCGAGGGTATCCGAACCTCCTCTGTACGCCGTGGGGGCCCGGTCTGTCTGTCCGTCTGCTGGGGAGTCTCTATCTGAGAACTCAGGGACCCTGCCATTCCTGTTCCGTCACTCTGGTTCCGGCAGCCCGGTGTCTCCTCTCACCTCATCTTTCCTCCCGGGAACGCTCCGTGTGGGGCGTAGCTCAATATCCCCTATGTGGATCAGTGCCGAGTCCCCTCAGTTGCCAATCCAATCCAATCAAAGGGGTGATATCCCAATCTTGTTTTCCAAATCTAGCTTTCGGCTTGTAAACACAAGTTCAGATATTTAAACGGTAATTCGAATTCTTTCGTTTTAAAAAAGTAATAAAGTACATTTCAATGAATTTCGGCTTATTTTGCCCTAAAAGACATTCATTGCAAAAATTTCCTATAAAATATTGCAAATTTTAGCTACTGTTACTATCACATGCGCAAAGAAAAACACCTTTATTTTCAATTCAAAATGTGTCTCTTTTATCGCTGGTGCGAAATTCTGTGGCCCCTACTCAAATGTAACTATGGTATGTAATGAACATAGCAATTAATTAATTTTAAATCCCATCTCAAGCGTGCAGTGCAGACAAACTTATAATCCCTCGCATATTTAGCATAATATTAAAATCGCTACTGACCGGGCCCTGCTTAACTTTCGCCCTGTGACTTGTGCAGCCAGCTAGACAGATTAAAAACTACACGGAGGACGGAGGGATTTATAATGCGGCGGTAAATTTTCCTGCAGCGACGCAAGAATTTACTGCTCCAGCAGCCCAAGAAGTCATCTGCAAATTAAAACATAGTGGTACAGCACGACAATCGGGCTACCGTGTTCCAGTGTTCATAACTCTTCTTCTTCTTTTTCTTCTTCTGGAGAAATAGCATCTAGCCTGCCCTCTACATTGTGAAAACTCTATTAGCGCCAATATCGAAAACAAAATATTCATTGGAATATTTATAAAACAACACGCTCACGTGTTGCATTCGCACGACTTTCTCTACCCACTCGTTTCTTTCTATTCGAAACTTCCTTTTCTACATACTTCATGTTAATCGAAATAAACTTTTGTAGTAACATTTTTATTACTCATTTTGTGATAGGTAAAAGGGGGATAGAAAAATTAGGATCGAAAGTAAGTCTCTATGCTGGACTTGGAATGTCATGTTCTTTCCATGACAGCAAGAAACAACAGAATAGTGGCTTCACTTTAAACGGTGATAAAAGTATTATAAAATCTGAACCAATAATAACGGATATATCGAAAATGTCTTATTTTGTAAACAACTTACTTTATATAGATTGTGTGTTTTAAAGAGATCTATTTTCTTTGTATTGTGTTTTTGTTTATATCTTATAGTTTACCAGTTATACAAGATTATGTAAAATTCCTTCCGAATGAAGAAAACTTCTCAGACCAGTCTGAGAAAGCTCAAAATATATATATTTCATTTGTCTTACAAATATCATAAACATGTGCTATTTTAATTAAAATCTTAAAATTAATTCTTAAATTAAAATAAATCTTAAAATAAACACGAAACTTAATATTTAGGTTCAGTATGTTCCAAAGATGCGACGCAAAGATTTTTAACAAAATCCCCTTACTCCAAACTATCCTTTACAAGAAATATTTTTCGAAATTTTCAATTTTCTCAAAAATGGCTTTAACGCTTTTGATTAAAATGTCATATATTAAAGATATTTGCGTGCAAATAAAATGTACATCTTAAATTTTCTGGGAATAGTCTATGAAATCCTCTTCATTTGGAAGGAATTTTGTATAATCTTGTGTAATTTGTAAACGTTAAACGAAAGACGAAAACGTACTACAAAAAGAAATATAGATATATTTGGAACACACAAATGACGTTTTTGTGGCATATGCCATTTCTGAGATATCCATTATTAATGGTTCGAGTTATTCTTTTGAAGTCCGTCGACATTCAGTTGTTCAGTCTCTACTGCACGGAAAGAGTATATAGATCAGCATAGAGCGTGCAGTTCTGAAACATTTGACTATGGTTATTCCTTTTGTATTTATAACGAAATATGTAGTATAGCTGTTGCTGCAACGGTTTATCTCGATTAAAATGAAGTCGACAGAAAAATATTTTGCCAGATAAGTTTTTATACCCATTAATAAATGACACAAAGTAGAGAAGGTCATGTGAAGTAACACGTAGGATTTTTTTGTTAGCTTTCCATTAACTTCAATTACTATGTTTGTGTTTACGTATAAGCTCTGAATAACGTTTATTAAGTGCCCCTCTTCTGTAATATACACCACATTACAGGTTTTTTCAGTTGTATATATTATTTAGTTTCGTATTCCACGTGCTACTTCCTTTCGAGACCTCATTTATCAGAATGTTCCAAATTTAAGACTGCTAAGCACGAAAGGCGGTCAAACACGTGGACTCTACAGATGGAAATTGCAATGTCAGTTTGCTAGGTAGCTTCATCCAGCAGTTAATTGCTCTGTGACAGACACAGTGAAACGAACGAGTTCGCTTGTTTGTTGTAATTAGCGCCCTTATTATTTCTGTTCCAAAGCGTAAGCCGGGGATACACAACCCGAAAGCGTATAATTAAACGCGAGTTGCCCTGTTCTCTTAGGGTATAACTCAATATTCACTAATTCCAAAAGGACATTTGTAACTATCGTAGAGGTTTTGCAAATGGATACCATCATTGGTATTGTCTTGCCAGTTAGAGGCCGATTATTTCATTTGTGATGTCGGGATGAAGCGCCGTGTATGTACTATGACGCAAAGGCTAAGGCCCAAGGTTATCATGAGATCGGCGCCAGGCAGAGGTAAACAACGATAAGTAGCGCTCGCCAGTTTAAACACCGCTAGCGCTATCGGCTGATAACCAGAATCTTCTGCAAGCTTCTTTCCCCTATCCTCCAGAACGTGCGTCGAGATAGTTCTAAAAAGTTCTGTGGGAGTTTCCACTGCATATATAAGCAAGCGTTCTCGCGAGAGTGACTCAGTTGAGTAAGTTAGTAAGCGAGCGAATTAGCGAGTGCGTTTCCGGAGCGACGAAAAGTGCCGTTCTCCGAGCGAGTTTTGAAGACCATTTTGTTATGCAGCGAGCGTAACTGAGATTGTAGAAGTCTTGTGTTCGACTCCCCAGCGAGTGAAGAGGAAGAGGCTACGTTACGAAGGAAGTGAAGTGGCGGGGAAATTGAACTATTCACATTAGTGAGGTGGTGCTGTAAGCTAAGTGAAGGCTCAGTGAAGTTGAACTAGATTAAAACAGTGAAGTAAAAAAAAATAGTTGTATTTATGGACGCTCTTTAACTGCTGTGGTCTAGCGTCCCATTCTATATTGGGCATGAAAGACCGGCAATTTTGCTCGGAGGCCTCTTTATCAGGCCTGAGGTTCTTTTGCGTACCGTAAATCTACGACAAGGAACCACCGGCTTTACTTCCCTTCCGAAGAAGCCACGCTAAGGATTTTTACGCCCGAAAAAGATCCATCGCCCTCCGCCGCGACCTCGGGAACTATTGTCCAATCCAAACCAGAGTGCCTTTCATTGAAAACAAACTCTTTGTATTATCCGCGCGAAAGTAGTTCGCAATCCCCGCCCATAATGTCTGCTTGTTCCCCTCCCACGTGCTTGTTGAACACTATTTAATCTATAAAAAGGCGCCCTGCGTGAGAATCATAGTTCAAATTGCAACCTGACGTAACAATCGATTTTATAAGCGCGGCAACGAACATTTTACTCACGTTAATCACAATCCTGAGGCAAAAGTGCAACACCCAAATCCGAATCCTCCGAAGATGACTCAGCTGCCATATCAGAATCAGAACTGCTCTCCAAAATAATGACAAGCTTATCCACAATTCCACAACACTGTCGCACTTAAAACAAGTTCCCACATTTTATCCTCTTCTATGTTGTATTATGTCTGTTTATATTCCCTGCTCGCTTTGGTTACACTTCTCACTGAAACGCCTGTAAAATCCGATATTAGTTTCGTAATATGCAATAATGCAAGTGTTGGGTATTTTTGTAATAGTGAGTTGAATATATGAAGTATTGTTTGTTTTTAGCCACTTTTTAACTTTCCCACTTCTGTGTTTGAACAGTTTATTTGCACTATACGCACCTTATTCTGCCATGTGAGCTCAAATACCAACTGACTAAATCACAAGATTTGACCTGAGCTGAACATATGTGTGTTAGTGTATTATGAATGACTGTTCGCTTATCATATATCCTGTGTTACGCAAAGTGTTTATTTGGTACTCAGATAGCACCTCTGGGAATTCATTGCTGCATTTCTTGTATATGTAAGAGAGTGACAGTCAACATACGGTTGGTATTAACTAGCAAGATGCTCTCTGCGTTAGCGCAATAGCAGGCGAAAATCATATTTTGTAATCTCTTAACAGCTAGTATATATCCATTACCTTTAACGATGAGTTCATATAATAACCGGAATAAAATGTGCAGTTCTATACCTTTCCTGCTCCAATACTTCATAATACAATACATGTATTAAGGAACTATTTACGTTGGCGTAAGAATATATTCTTGGGTTCGTGACAAGCCGAAGCACGTGCTTCTGTTTACATCAGAGGGAGCTCTGGTTTGGAATGGACAGTAGAGGCTAGCATGGTACCCACTACACCATGAAGGACGACAAAACAGTGAAGTGACATTGAGAACTTTAGACAAGTGACAATTGAATACTGGACAAGGTTACAGTATTATATCAAACTAATCACCTGGCTCTGAAGTTTTTACATTCTCTGGTACTTTTCTACTATAAGTATTGCATTCCACCCAAAAATTCGATACCGAGATTTCACCGGAAATACACGTTTAAGAAGCCCTTAATCAAAAAAGAACATGTAGAAAACGGTCCATGAGTGTACGTTCGTGTGTGAGGGAGAGAGAGAGAACAGTATAGCTCAGAAACGCAAATATGGTTAAATACCAAAATTGGTATTTAAGTTCAGTCTTCCAAGGATTCGACACAAATATTTTCAAGAGAAACCCCAGACTATCCTTTACATGGAAGTTTTTTCCTTATTTTTTATTTTCTCAAAATGAGTGCAGCGATTTGTATTAAAATATCATTTGTTTAAAGCATTCACATAACAAATAAAACGCATATCTTGAATTTTCAAGGAATATTCTGTAAAGACTTCTTCATTCAAAATAATTTTATATAATTTTCTTTAACTGGCAAAAAAAATATGTCGAACTCTTTAAAACACACAACTTATTTCAAACAACTTTTCTGTGGCATCACCCACTCTGGGATATCTGTTATTACTGGTTTGAATTTTTCAATACTTATAATTTTGTGAAGTTCAATAGTTCTGGCGATGTCTTGGAAAGAGCATGAAATTTCCAGGCTAGCATATAGAGACCCGCTTTTAAACATCTATTCGGTTTCCTCGTTCCCCCTTATATCTACAACGTAAAGTGAAAGCAACTATTTCTGCAAAGGTTTATCTCAACATGAAGTAGATACGACGGCTGATCAACAAAGACTGAGACTAATTTTTTTCACAGATGTTTATTACTCCAATTCAATGTTTACATGATCTTTTTCAAAGCAGTCCCCTCCTACTTCAATGCACTTTTTATAGTGTCTCTGCCAGTCCTTAACACGTGCTGCAGACCATTCTTTGTCAGGTCCTTGAGAATCGCCTCACTTTTCTTGAGCACTGCTTCAGAGTTCTCAAATCGAATACCCCTAAGCTTTGCCCTCTAGTGATGGGAATAAAAAAAGTCACAGGGTGCAAGATCGGGGCTATAATGTGGATGTGGTACACAGGTAATGTTGAATCGAGCCAGAAACTGCATGACTTGATTTGCGACGTGAGGCCTGCATTGTCATGATGAAGTCGCCACCCAGTCCGAGAAAGCTCTGGTCGTTTCTTTGCAATGTGCTTCCTCAGTGTAGCCAATACTGGCGTGTAGTATGCTGCTGTAACAGTAGTGAGGAGGAACTGCATGCTGGTAAATCATTTCATTACAGTCAAAAAATGTGATCACCATCATTTTTCCTGCAGATGGAACAACTTTTGCCTTTTTTGGTGTTGGAGAACCTGGCGATTTCCACACTGTGCTGGCTTGTTTTCCTTCAGGATCATAATGATGCAGCCATGACTCATCACCGGTGATAATCGATTTAAAAAATGCATCACCTCCATTGTCTGGTATGCGAAATGCACGTAGGGTCTACAAAATAGAGCATTACTACCAAACTACCAATACGAGAGTGCTGCCGCCTACCAACATTATACATAAAAACCCGCTATTTTCAAATATTTATGTTACAGATACGAAACTATCACGGAAGCTACAGGAAAAAATCAGACTCAGTCTTTGTTGATCAGCCCTCGTAAAAAAATAAGCTTTCATAAGAATAGTTTGTAGAAGCTATAGAAAAATAAACAATAGTGGTTAGAGTCAGGTGATGTAGAATGTGGATGTAACAATTGATACAGTAAGGTGGCTCATTCTGAAAAAGGGGTTTAAAGGGACCAAGTTATTCAGTGATGAGGTCTATAAATATTACACCCGTCTACCAGAATTAAACCAGTTTTGTAGCCTATTTCTAATAATAATAATAATAATAATAATAATAATAATAATAATAATAGTTATTTGCCATTTAACATTCATACTAAGTAATAGGCATTATCAATGTATCCTTAAAAACAAAAGTCGAACAATCAGTGTTTATACAATGTTATCACAACTCAAAAATTCATTAATAGTATGAAAAGACTTAATTTTAACAATGTTGAGATGTATTTGTTAATAGCAATTTAGGATAGGAATATCGTAAGTTATCATATTACAATATAAGATTGGATGCTTGACAAGCCAGGCCGCAGATCGAGTATTATAATATGTAGTTACGATATGTGTATCGTGAAACTTTTGTCTCCTTTAGTTACGCAGTATATATTTTTTTATTTACTTTGGTAAGTTACATTTTTATTTCGGGCGTAGTATTAGAAATCATTGAAACAGTACATTACATTGAAACATAGTTGATACGTGTGTGTAGTGGGTCATGCATGGTCTGATATACGATTTGTTTCTTAGGTTTTTGTTTAAAACAAGAACATGGGTACTAGGTGAATTAAATAAACTTTGAAAAATGAGTTCTGACGAAGATAGTGCAAATTTTATGTATGGTTCACAATACGCAACCATTTTCGTGATAAGAGTTACATTACGAAAATTGTTGCGTAATAGAAGCTTGATTACGAAACTAGTTGTGTAATGAGGTATCATTACGAAACTAGTTAGGTAGTGAATAAATTTTCTTTTTTTTTCTTTTTTAGTAGTGTAAAGTAGATAAAATTATTTACAGGTAATTCTCTAGTCCAGGGATGCTCAACCTTGCGAAGATAGGGGATGAAGGGAACTTCCCTTCCCATTCATTTCCGCTCGTGCTGCCAAGGACTGAAACTTGACTGGTTTAGCTCTTCAAGCATAGTAGGTGGGGTAAACTATGGAGTTTGAACGTTAGCTCTTAAGAGAACATGTTGGGCTTCACTGCTGTAGCCAGTGCGGGAATCTTATATAATTTGAGTTGAATAATTTTATAACAATCTCTTGCTATTGTTAACCATGTACATTTCACGTCAAGTCGTTGTTATGTCTTGTTTCATAATGTATATTATGTATACGCGACCTGTCATTAAAATAATCTTGATGTTTCCTCAAGTTAGTAAAGATGTATAGACTAGGCAACGTCATTATTTGTAAATCTTTAAAAGCTTCTCTACATTCATGATGCAGTCTTGCGGAGTCCCGTAATACACCTAATAACTTTCTTTTGCCAGACAAAGGCTTTCACTGCTGAAGGAGGATTTCTCCAGTATTTTGCATATCCTTTCCGAACCTCATGAGTGAAGCACGTATCTCATGTCTCCTTAGTCAAAATCAGCCAAAAATAATGTATGGCGATTTGGAGTACCTTATAGGCTACAACTGATTAAGAGACATGTCTATACCCAAAAACGTTTGAGCCACTTGATTAAAGCGTTTAATGCAGGCGTAATGCTATGCTGGAGAGATACCAGCAAAGTTGCTAACTGGTAAAAGAGTTTGCCTAGCCTAAAGCTAGATTGGAGCTATTTAAATGGAGTGGAGTATCAAGGCACTAAAATAGCTGAGTGATACGATGCTTTAAGCATTCGAATTTCACATAACAGCTGAACTTTTATCCTGTTTCCTTTACTGATTTCAACCTGAGATTGGATATTTTGGCATAAATGTTACATCAAAGCTATAAATTAAGGCCAATAATTTTGGTGCTCAACTGGTTGAATCTGAGAGAAAATTAACATTATGTAAATGCAAACTATCCTACAAAACCGAGTATGTTCATAATCACATGATTATAGTTTGTGTAAACTCTTCAGCTCAGGTGATAAAGGATACAATTTAAATTATTAAACAACAGCGCTTTTGATAAACGGAGATTGAACTTACGGTCACTGAGGCCATACTAATGGCTAATCCACTCGATCAAAGACGCTTTTGTTGAAATTTTCTACATTTCTGAATGATCGTGCTTCCAGATCGACGATAACTTATTGATTTTGAAGTTTTCTGCAACGTCTTTCCATTGGTGCAACAATTAATAGACCATGGCGCTTAGATACAGGAATAACTGAATGCGTTACAGGCTGTTTGCAGCAGAAAAGCCTATTTTCTTGGCAAAAGTATTTTTACGTGCGTTGCAAAAGACAGAAACCCGGTGCGGTTGATTCTAAACAAGCATGTTTGATTGTTGATGTTCGCATTACGACACTAATTTATTCTGATCTGACATTTATTCATGAAATTACCCATAGTACGAGATAGTACTACCACGTTCTCAGCAAATATCACAGGTTTCAAACACTGGAATGGTGAACATGTCTTGAAATACCTATATATATATTTCAGTTTTTCTTCGGTGATACTTTAGGTTTTTCAAGAACATAAAACGCACACACTGACAACGTTGCAGCGGCAGCCGATCGATAGCTGCGAGCGGTGGAACTCTCCATTTCAAAAACAGAAGTAGGTCAGCGCGGAAACAGGTTTCACTTTCGCTGTATGGCACGTGGTTTCTGAGTGTATATAAACGTTTCTACATTACAACATATAAAGGTACTCACAATTTGAAAAGGGTGACATCTCGTAAGCATTGTGCTGTACATATGATTATCCACTAAACACACCTCGGGTTCTTTTATCACTATACCTGTGAGTTTCAATCGGTAGTACGACGTTGCTCTAATAATGACTCAACTTCTAGTAGAGCTGGCATAAACATGGTGTACTTTTCGTCAGCAACCGCGAAACGCTTATTGGACGATGATGGCATTGCTTTCATACTATTAGTTTAGGCCAATAGCTATCAAGTTGTACTTGTCATTTCGCCAAAACATTACACAACCATTTCGTCATGTTTGTTTGGGTTAAGGGTCGTGTGGAAAACTAAACCGCTAGTCCCTCCTCCCAGCTTAGGTATGGTGTTTTGTTTACGTTCAGAAGCTGGTTCTCACACTGGCCTACCTTGACTTAGCAACGTTGTCTATGTTTCCAACCACTATGTCTGCAAAAGCATGTTCGAAAATGATTAATTATTTCAAAATACTGTATGTTGTCACATAGTTACTACCGAAACTAGATCAGAAATACGTAACTCTACCCATCTTGCAAATAACAAACTATTATCTTCATACATTCTTGTCGAATAAACCGTCTAATTTGGAAAAACAACTATTTTTTTCAAAAATGGTTGATCGCAGAACAAAATGCTATTATGTATACCTTTTTTTATAATACCTGTATGAAGTAGGTACATATTAGAAGTAATGTAATAAGTGACCTTCTACCCTATTTGCCTTTTAGTTTTGTATAATTTCGGTTCTCCGTGCTAATACTTTTACAAGGTAGCTCTCATCCTCTCATGCGATTCAGACATCTTGGTAAACCTTCAAGGAGATCTCAAATAGTAGAGATATCCACTCAAAAGTGACTTAAACCGTTGCAGGTGCTTCTTCTTCTTCCTTAAGTCTGATTCAACTTTGCAACTTGGTGCCTTCATATGGCTTGTGTGGAAGAACAAATTGTGACATTTCCGAAATATAGGTTGTGATTACTTTGAGTTTTCCATTTAAGTAGTACAATTTCAAATGTCCTTGACTACTCTTTTGTTTCTTATAAGCTCATACAGAGAATCTGTAATATCTGAACTGTCATATTGTGACAGCGCGCGTAAGTTACGTACGGATCGGCGGTGCGGTCTAACTCGCCGCGGGTTGGTTAATGGCCGGCCCTTCCAGAACAATAGGCGTGCGGAAAAATAGCCATTGTGTGTCGCTTCCTCGCTCCAGAGGGTTTCCCTTGGGCCATTTCGAGTACGTTCTGCATCTAGAAAGTTCCGCTTTGTATGCGGGCCTATTAAGGGGCTGCTCTTGCCCGGAAGCTCAGTTCTGTTAGTTAAGAAGCTACAAAGTGAAAAGTGGGCAGTGAGAATTGACAGTACCAGTGTAATTCAATTGCAAATTGTGACCCAGCAGTTCAGTTGTGTTGTGTATCAATAGTGTCTCAAGTATGTGCAACGTTGAGTGTCTAAGTGATAAAGTGTGTTTTGCAATAAGTGGTATTTTCATTTGTTACAGTATGCAAAACGCTTTTGGTTGACATCTGAGAGTTTTATATACCCTTTACTTAGAGAAAAATATATATATTATGACCATTCTGGAGTGTGTTAATTGCATATAATAGAAATTAAATAGAAAAGTAGGCTTTCGTATAAATCATTTCTAAAATACACACAAAATAAAAACAATACGTAGAGAAATAGACACTAAGCTTGTTACAGTGTACCTATAAATAATACAGTAAGTAAATTTCGAGCGATGCTAGTAATGAAGTTAAAAATAAACCAGGAAAAACAAGTGAAAAATAAACTAAATAAGATAACGGTTTTAAGGAGATGTAACACAAAATATTTTCTTAAGCTTTTCAACATGTTTATTGCAAGGGCACATGAGGATCTTAGTTTCATTTAAAAAGAAATGTATTAGTGTGTTTAAAAGATTAATTTTATGTTCCTAAGATAACTTTTGCACATGATTAAATTTAAAAGCTAATATTTACTTTAAATGAGTAGAATGGCTCACGCGGTAATGTCTATAGCGCGCCTTCGGGGGGTCCCAGTTTCGATTCCTAGTGATCGCCCACTCTGACCATGGGTTTTTCCGTGGTTTTCTCCCTCTTTCACGTTACAGGTTGACTCCGGGATTATGTGTCGGTCGACGCGGACAGATGCCGCAGGGGCTTGCGCTTTGAACTCCTTCTCGTCCCCAAGATGGCAGCCGTTCGAGCCTCCACCGCTGGAGGGGAGCCTGTGAGCCGGCCTCCAGTGGCTTGGGAGGGAGCCACCGAGCGCTCTCCGGCCGGGTGATTAAGCCAGTAATTATTAGGGACCTCTGCGCGTTTCTGTCGTCTACGCCGGCCGATCCTGTGGCCCATACGTCTCCTGCGGTTCCTTCATTACTCCGTTCCTTTAGGGAGGTTATGCAAAAAAGACCCTTACGGGTCATGGTGCTAGGTGTTATCTTTGTCTACCAATGCTAATCTTAATTCTTACTTTAAATGTCCGTAACATAACTGATTACAACACAAGAAAATTATTATAACTACTTTGTATTTGTCTTAGTTGAAAAGGAAATATTTTTAACGATTTATTATATTCTTGAGAAAATAAATACTAACACATTATTTAAATGATTAATATGTAAAACTAATATTTCCTATCACACTTCGGGTTATTTTAGAAAAAAAAATCTGATGTGTTACACTCACATGACTTTCTCTACTCTTGTACAATCTAATTTTACAAACGCTTATTCTCCATATGCTTCATGTTAATCGAGATATCGAGATGTCAATCTTATTGGTAATTTTCTTGTAGATGCAAGGGAAATATCGTAGCTTTTAAGCGATAGTCAAATATTTTAACGCTGGTTGCTATGTGGCGCATTCCATTCTCTTTGCATGTCCAGGACATAAAAAAAATGAATAACGAATTTGAGAAAAAGTATAAGTATTGGAAAATTTAAGGAAATAACAAGCAATATCTCGAAAACGGTTCACTCAACAAAAGAAATGTATATGACATAAGTTGTGTATTTTAACGCGATCTATATTTTTTGTGTAGTAAAATTTTGTCTATCTCTTATGGTTTACCAGTTATGCAAAAGTCGTTCACAATGAAGAATACTTTTGGAGACATTCCCAGAAAATTCGAGATATACATTTCATTTCTCATGACATTATCTTAAACATATGATATTTTAATCAAAATCGTTTGAGCCATTTTTGAGAAAATTAAAATTTTCGAAAAATCTTCCATGTAAAGGGTAGTCTGGGGTAGGGGGATTTTCTTGAAAACCTTCGTGTCGCATCTCTGGAAGATACTGAACCTAAATACCAAGTTTGGTGCTTATCCGACTGTTCGTTTTTGAGTTATGCTGTTCACAGACACACACACACACACACACACACACAGACACACACACGGACATGTTTCCAAAAATGCTTTTTTTGGATTCAGGAGGTCTCAAAACATGTATTTCCGGTGAAATCTCGGTATCGAATTTTGGGTGGAATGCAATACTTCCCCTACTTACTATACGTAGTAGAGAAAGTAAAAAACTAATCCTTTTGAATGTGTTTTTCACAAATTATTATTAGTGGTGAAAATAATATGTCATGCCTTGAGCGAAGTGGGGTAAACTCATGTATCAGTCTTTAAAATTCAATCTCTCTGGGCTTCTGCTGAAAATTTGAATAAGTTTGTTTATAAACTGCATCGTGTAGGACATTTTTAATGTGTAAAAGTGTAAGATAAAAATTGAGAAAGGCACTGGATATGGATACTAGGCCGTGTGCTCACAACATTTAAATTACCACATGATGCGGTTTTAAAAGGCTCCGAGGACCGAGGACAAAACCCATAAAAGGAACTGAAGGTAAAGGTATAAGGCATATTTAGATATAAAATATGTTTTATTAAAGAATGATGACCAAATTTCAGCTGTAAGAACCCTTAATATAAAAAATAATATAAATGTAACATTTTGTGTGTGTCAAATCAGTTAAAAACAACTGGCCATTTATGGCCATTCCCGTCGGTAACGCAATTAGAAAGTGTGACGAATGTGTTGAGGAAAATCTGAGAAAAAGAATAACTATGGAATTGGTAAGTGCAGACATTCGTATACAAATCAACATGGCAATGTCTTTCTTTTTTCTTTTTTATTGATTTATTTAGAGTCCTTTAACCGCGACTCCCTTTGGGGTTATAAAGTTACAGTACATAAGCAGTGCAATCTATAAGTAAGGGATATCACATACAAAGTATTCATAAGAACAAGTTACAATACAAGCAAACAAAGGTATAATTATTTAGCTTTAATAAGGTAACACTGGTGTGTATTATAGTGATTTAGAGGACTAGATACTGTCGCGGTAAGTTCGTGTTATCTTATTTGCTGAGCGCCTGTTATTGTTCTACTATTTGGAATTTTGGATTCTTTGTCATCCGGCTAGCTATTATTACTATTCAGTCGAGCAAATCGCTTGTACAGGGTGTGTAAAGGAGTTGTTACTAAAAGATAACACTGATAAAAGAATTTATTTTTACACTTTTATTGCCGTCACACTTTATTCATTTCACGTAATAACTCTTGATACACGCCCGACTGAAACTGTTGTATTTTCGTATGTAACTATTATAACTTATTTGCCGCACATTATTAATTCGCGTATTTCAAATCTTTTAGCTAACTTTACGACGCGAGAGATTCTGTAGAACTGCGCGACGTTTGCCTTGTGAATGATTCTGTAAAACTGCACGATGTTTGCCTTGTGAATTATTCTGTAGAACTGCGCGACGTGTAACGCGTGAATGATTCTGATGAACTAGGCGACGTGTAACTTGTGAATGTTTCTGTAGAACTGCGCGTTACCCGTCTCTGGCACGGAATTTATACTCCCTCACCCCGATATGCCTAAAGATTATAACAGAGCTGCTATTGGTTAATAAAGCGCGCCAACATTAGCGTCTATTTTTATATCCAATTAACATTACGAACACATATGCTCTAGGGAAAATATTCCCTCCATTTCTAAAGAAAGGCACGCTACTCTGACGTCATTTGTTTGTCTTTTCTAATTAATAATCATCTCACCCCCTCGCTCATTGTTACCCGCTCCTATTGTCAGTTTCACTGAGGCCGTGTAAACTTATTTCCTAACAATGCTTATAATTAACAAACATCTCAAATCATTGTCATACAATAATGTTAATTTACACTACCATCATTCTGGCATTTACAGTGTTGTGATATAAAATACTGCGTCATTACTAAACCTAATTTGTAACGTGTTACAATTTTATCTACGTTCAGAGTATTTATTATATTTAATGAAATTTATTTATTGCGGAAAAGACATGTTTAGAGAAAGAGTAACGTGGGATTTAAAAAAAGCCTAAATTAACACACTTTGTTGTTATACTCTCCAACTTTGGATGCTAGTTTCATATGTGAATTTAAAGTAAAAATGAGCGAAGGTGATTTTCATGGTTCATCAGGAAAAAGTTTAAAAGCAGTCCAAGATGCAACTATTAATATACTCCCATAAAAGTTTGTTTATGTAGTTGTACGAAAGTCAAGGACTGAAAATTGAAAATTTTAAGAAATCTAATACTGTTGCAGGAGGATACATAGAAGAAAGTGTGGAGGTTAAGAAGAAAATTGCTGATCTATTATTTAGAGGAGAAAGTTAAATTTCAGGCAAAGTTGTGAAAAACAAACTTCGGATAATAGAGAAAATTTGCCTCCAATAAGTATTACAAATTGTAATGGTTGTAATATTACAAAACTATGAATTAGTGGAGAAAATTTATGTTTTAATGCATATTATCACCAAGGAAAATAAGATACAGATGATCTTCATTAAAGTGCATTCTACGTTTTGTTGAACCTTTATTTTATGTTTTGTTGCCTAGTAACTATGAACTAAAGCATTGCTGATTATTATACTAGTAGATATAATAAGATTAACACATAATAATTAGTTTAACATTTGCATTATATTACATTAAAGCAAGAACGTTTAATTAAAGTTTATTATAGAGTTGGATTGCTTGTAAGAAGCTTTGAGCATTGTTAGAAAACAAAACAACCACATTAATCCAGGGCTGTTGAGAGTTCGTTTGGCACTTCACATTAGGTTCTCTGATCTTCGCAGCGGCTGCAGCACGTTGTGTGCAGATGTCTCACTGTCAGCTGACAATTGCAATGGTAACATTGGTAGGTTTCCACGAGACAGAAGGTATGAGAGTGTGAATGCTGTATGTCCAATACCTACTGTCCATTCCTAACCAGAGTGGCTTTCACTGAAAACAAACTCTTTGTATTATCCGCGCGAAAGTAGTTCGCAATCCCCGCCCATAATGGCTGCGTGTTCCCCTCCCACGTGCTTCTTGAACACTATTTAATCTATAAAAAGGCGCCCTGCGTGAGAATCATAGTTCAAAATGCAACCTGAGGTAACAATCGATTTTATAAGTATGCGGTAATGAACATTTTACTTAGGTTAATCACAATCCTCGGGCAAAAGTGCAACACCCAAATCCGAATCCTCCGAAGATGACTCAGCTGCCATATCAGAATCAGAACCACTCTACAAAATAATGACAAGTTTATCCACAATTCCACAACACTGTCGCACTTAAAACAAGTTCCTACATTTTATCCTCTTCTATGTTGTATTATGTCTGTTTATATTCCCTGCTCGCTTTCGTTACACTTCTCACTGAAACGCTTGTAAAATCCGATATTAGTTTCGTAATATGCACTAATGCAAGTATCGGGTATTTTTGTAATAGTGAGTTGAATAGATGAAGTATTGTTTGTTTTTAGCCACTTTTTAAATGTTTCGCGCTTCTGTGTTTGAACAGTTTATTCGCACTACACGCACCTTCCTCTACCATGTGAGCTCAAATACCAACTGACTAAATCACAAGATTTGACCTGAGCTGAGCATGTGTGTGTTAGTGTATTATGAATGACTGTTCGCTTATCATATTCCCTGTGTTACCAAAGTGTTTATTGGGTACTCAGATAGCACCTCTGGGAATTCATTGCTGAATTTCTTGTGTATGTAAGAGAGTGGCAATCGTGCATGTCGGTTGGTATTAACAAGCAAGATGCTCTCTGCGTTAGCACAATAGCAGGCGAATATCATATTTTGTAATCTCTTAACAGCTAGTATATATCCATTACCTTTAACGATGAGTTCTTATGATAACAGCAATAAAATGTGCAGTTCTGTACCTTTCCTGCTCTAGTATTTCATAATACAATACATGTATTAGGAACTATTTAAGTTGGCGTAAGAGTATATTTTTGGGTTCGTGACAAGCCGAAGCACGTGCTTCTGTTTGCATCAGAAGGAACTCTGGTCTGGAATGGACAGTAGACGTGTCAAAAGTCTGGTCCCTATGGTGAAAACGTTTGTAAGGGTAGCTGGCAAGGAATTCTATAGTGCAACTTTGAAAAAGAAGCGACTATAGCCTTAGGTATAGGCTACACAACGGAGAGGGATACCTCGCACACTGCGACCTACATAGATCTATTGTGGTTACCACTCCCAGGAGAAACGGATGAAGAGAAGGAACCGCAGGAGGCTACAGGCAGTAGGCAGACAGGGCACAGAGACGCGCGTAAGTCCGTAGGAGGAAACGGAACGAAAGAGAAATGATGGAAAGGAAATCGTGGTAGATGAGAAACCACTCCAGCTTTCGCCTACCGACCAGAGCAAACCACGAAAAAAATCTGATGTGTTACACTCACATGTCTTACTCTACTCTTGTACAAACTATTTTTACAAACGCTTATTCTCCATCTACTTCATGTTAATCGAGACAAACATTTGCAGACTCTATCTTATTGCTAATTTTCTTGTAGATGTAAGGGGAAAATATATTTACAAGGGCAATATAGAAAAACAGTAGGCTTTAAGCACATACATATCTCTTAATAGCTGGTTGCTAGGTGCAGCACCATTCCCTTTGCCACAGATTATAACTCTTTGCATATACAAGACAAAAAAAAATGAATAACGAATTCCCATTTTAGAAAATAAGTATTGAAAAATTTAAGGGAATAACAAGCAATATCTCGAAAATGGTTCACTCAACAAAAAAATGTATATGACATAAATTGTGTATTTTAACGCGATCTAAATTTTTTGTGTAGTAAAATTTTGTCTATCTCTTTTGGTTTACCAATTATGCAAAAGTCGTTCAGAATGGAGAATACTTTTGGAGACATTCCCAGAAAATTCAAGATATACATTTTATTTGTCATGAAAACATCATAAACATGTGATATTTTAATCAAAATCGTTGAGCCATTTTTAAGAAAATTAAAATTTTCGAAAAATCTTTCATGTAAAGGGTAATCTGGGGTGGGGGATTTTCTTGAAAACCTTCGTGTCGCATCTCTGGAAGATACTGAATCTAAATACCAAGTTTGGTGTTTATCC
Organism: Deroplatys truncata; assembly: GCA_030765065.1. Taxonomy (NCBI): domain Eukaryota; kingdom Metazoa; phylum Arthropoda; class Insecta; order Mantodea; family Mantidae; genus Deroplatys; species Deroplatys truncata. Next base: position 63,784,050 of record CM060984.1, on the reverse strand, counting down.
GACTGTTCGTTTCTGAGTTATGCTGTTCACAGACAGACGCACAGAACACACACAGACAGACACACAGACACACACACGGACATGTTTCCAAAAATGCTTTTTTTGATTCAGGGGTCTCAAAACATGTATTTCCGGTGAAACCTCGGTATCGAATTTTTGGGTGGAATACAATACTTCCCCTACTTACTGTACGTAGTAGAAAAAGTAAAAAACAGCATTTGCGTGAGCGATCAACGAGAATCTAACCGTGGAGCCATCTTGCTCGATGAAGCGACTATAAAACTATAATTTGCACGCTCCCAAAACACATGTTCTAAGATAAGAGTGCGTCAATACTAAATAGACAGTAGGCTAGAAATTTTGTTTGATTTGTATTCGAGCTTACCAAGGGCAGACTAACTATCGATACCTTGCTTCGACATGTACATCGCAACTTGAACTGGAATGTTGATGTAATTCATGGCGGAGAAAACATACATCAGGCGTGTTCAGAAGACATAGTAATTTTTATCGGCTAGGATGCCAACAAGAACGCAGCGTCCAGGAGGAGATGCTATCGCATACATTCATCGAATTCAAAGAGGCTTGTAAGTGCAGAGCAACTGCCATTCTGGTTCAAACCAAACCACCTCACCCCACACCAAGTGTCTGATATATAACTTCGTATACCTCATTATTTGTACCGCCACGACCAGACCAGCGTTTTGCTTTTATGCTTTGTCATTAAAATTATTTAAATGGAATAACTGAACGGCTCCAAAATTGAAAGACAGCATGTATGACATTTAACAGCATATGAAAGACATTTAACAGCATGTATGAACAAATTAATATTATTGTAGAATATGGTAATTTAGGTATGATTACATATAAAAATCAGATTATGAAAACATGACCTACGTAGGTGACTAGCAGAAGATTTAAATATTACTTATATTAAGTAAACTGAAGAATATTTCGAAGAAATTTCACGATTGTAGTAGTAATTTACGATATGTGTATAGTACAACGTTTTATCTATTTTAGTTGCGTAATATCGATGTTTTTTTACTTTCTCTACTACGTATAGTAAGTAGGGGAAGTATTGCATTCCACCCAAAAATTCGATACCGAGATTTCACCAGAAATACATTTTTTGAGATCCCCTGAATCCAAAAAAAGCATTTTTGGAAACATGCCCGTGTGTGTGTCTGTGTGTCTGTCTGTCTGTGAACAGCATAACTCACAAACGAACAGTCGAATAAACACCAAACTTGGTATTTAGATTCAGTATCTTCCAGAGATGCGACACGAAGGTTTTCAACAAAATCCCGCCACCCCAGATTACCCTTTACGTGGAAGATTTTTCGAAAAGTTTAATTTTCTCAAAAATGTCTCTAACGATTTTGATTAAAATAGCATATGTTTAAGATATTTTCATGACAAATAAAATGTATTTCTTGAATTTTCTGGGAATGTCTCCAAAAGTATTCTTCATTGTGAACGAATTTTGCATAGCTGGTAAACCATAAGAGATAGACAAACTTTTACTACACAGAAAATGTAGATCGCGTTAAAATACACAATTTATGTTACATACATTTTTTGTTGAGTGAACCATTTTCGAGATATTGCTTGTTATTCCCTTAAATTTTTCAATACTTAATTTCTCAAATGGGAATTCGTTATTCATTTTTTTGTCTTGGATATGCAAAGAGTATTAATATGTGGCAAAGGAAATGGTGCTGCCCCTAGAAACCACTATTAAGAGAGATGTATATGCTTAAAGGCTACTGCATTTTTATATTGCCCTTGCAAATATATATTCCCCTTACATCTACAAGAAAATTAGCAATAAGATAGAGTCTGCAAATGTTTATCTCGATTAACATGAAGTAGATGGAGAATAAGCCTTTGTAAAAATAGTTTGTACAAGAGCAGAGATAGTGATGTGAGTGTAACACATCAGATTTTTTTACTTTGGAAATTACATTTTTATTTCAGATGTAGTATTAGGATTACAAGAAACAGTACTCTACATTGATACATAGTTGATATGTGTGTGTAGTGGGCATGCATGGTTTGATAGACGATTTGGTTGTTAGTTTTTTGTTTAAAACAGAAGAACATGAGTACTGGGTGAATTAAATAAACTTTGAAAAATGAGTTCGGACGAGGATATTGCAAATGCAGCTAACTCTGTTATAAACAGTTTAATTCCTAATAAATCTCGACTTTATTAATCTTAATAACAGTTTATTATTTGTGTATGGTTCTTAATACGCAACCAGTTTCGTGATAAGAGTTACATTACGAAAATGGTTGCGTAATAGAAGCTTTATTGCGAAACTAGTTGCGTAATGAGGTACGATTACAAATTACTAGTTAGGTGGTGATTAGGTTTAGAACGTTATTACTTTTTTTTAGTATTGTAAAATTCATATTACGTAACCAAAGTAGATAAACATACAAAATAGGTTATATTGAAAATTCCCTATACGACCCCCCCCCCCAACACAGACTCTCACTTTCTCTCGGAAAGCTCGCTTTCTACATTCGGGGGGGCAAAAGCACATTTCCAATGAAATGTTCATATAGAAAGTTTTGGTCATCGAATACAAGCACTACCTCTACCTCAGCTAAGCGGTTCATACTATATTTGAAAGTTTACATACTCAGCTGACCAAAGAAAGATTAACTGCGATGTGTACGAAGCACAAGACATTCCCTACCATGTATTTATTTCCACAGCTTTTCTACAAAGTATGCATGTAAAATCTAATTTTCTATGCATTTCCTAACAATCACATACATATTTGCATACGTCATAGGCATGCACATACAGTCTACTCTTATAAAGCAATTTGAATGTGCAAGCACTGATACTGCACATTGCATGAGCTAATGATATCCAACGTAAAATTTCAAAAATTTACAGCTGAAAATATTGAAACATTCAGGTGAAAAATAGGAACTAGACAAGAAATAGCTAAAACAAGAGATGTACAAAATTAAGCTATTTTAACAAATTTCTGTGGTATATACACTATGTGATCAAAAGTATCCGGACATCCCCACAAACATAGGTTTTTCATCTTAGGTGCATTGTGCTGCCACCTACTGCCTGATACTCATTATCCGCGACCTCAGTAGTCATTGGGCATCGTGAAACAGCAGAATGGGACGCTCCGTGGAACTCACGGACTTCGAACGTGGTCAGGTGATTGGGTGTCACTTGTGTCAGAAGTCCGTACGCGAGATTTCCAGACTCCTAAACATCCCTAGGTCCACTGTTTCTGATGTGATAATGAAGTGGACACGTGAAGGGACATGTACAGCACAAAAGCGTACAGGCCGACCTCATCTGTTGATTGACAGAGACCGTCGACATTTGAAGAGGGTCGTAAAGAGTAATAGGCACACATCTATCCAGGCCATTACACAGGAATTCCAAACTCCAAGTACTATGACAGTTAGGCGTGAGGTAAAAAACCTTGGATTCCATGGTCGAGCGGCTCTTCATAAGTCACACGTCACGCAGGAAAATGCCAAACGACGCCTCGCTTGTAAGGAGCGTCAACATTACACGATTGAACAGTGGCAAAACGTTGTGTGGAGTAACGAATCACGGTACACAATGTGGCGATCCAATGGCAGGGTGTGGGTATGGCAAATGCCCGGTGAACTTCATCTGCCAGCGTGTCTAGTGCCAACAGTGAAATTCGGAAGTGGTTTGGTGTTATGGAGTGGTCGTGTTTTTCCTGGAGGGGGCTTGCACACCTTGTTGTTTTGCGTGGCACGATTACAGCGCAGACCTACATTGATATTTTAAGCACCTTCTTGCTTCCCACTGTTGAAGAGAAATTCGGGGATGGCGATTGCATCTTTCAACACGATCGAGCACCTGTTCATACTGCACGGGCTGTAGCGGAGTGGTTACAGACAATAACATCCCTGTAATGGACTGGCCTAGACAGAGTCCTGACTTGAATCCTATAGAGGACCTTTGGAATGTTTTGGGACGCCGACTTCGCGCCAGGCCTCACCGACCTACATCGATACATCTCCTCAGTTCCGCTCTCCGTGAAGAATGGGCTGCCATTCCCCAAGAAACCTTCCAGCACCTGATTGAAAGAATGCCTGCGAGAGTGAACGCTTCATCAAGGCTAAGGGTGGGCCAACACCATATTGACTTCCAGCATTACCGATGGAGAGCGCCACGAATTTGTACGTCATTTTCAGCCAGATGTCCGGATACTTTTGAGCACGTAGTGTATATGTTATGGTTTATGTGTACTTAAATTCGATGAAGTGCAATGGTTTTCAGGGGCTCTTGACATAACATTCAAAACATACATTTTATTTGACAGTATCACATACATATGTAACTTTAATTAAAATCGCTAAGAATGATTAATCGTAAAGGGTTGCTTGTTGAGGAGATTAGGCGAAGATCTCGGTGTGGTAATCTTGAAAGGTGCTATGTAAACTTAAATACTAAGTTAGGTATTAGTTTGTTCGATTCCTGGTTTTTTTTACGCTTCTCTTTCTCCGAGCGAGGTGGCGCCGCTGCAACGTGAGTGACTTGCATTCGGGAGGTCCCGGGTTCGTTACCCGGTGACCGTCCACTCTAACTTCTAGCTATTTTGTGGTTCCCCTGTCCGTAGGCGAATGCTGGGGTGGTTCCTCTTCTACTACGACTTTCCCACCCCTCATTTCCTGTATCCATCATCCTTATAATCTGTGTAGTCGAACCAGGCGATGGTTTTTGGCGGGTTGCTGGACGGTGGATGTGTGCTTTGTAGACTTTTCTTCCTTGGCGTCATTGTGGGACTGCTCAGTTAGGACCCACCTCCGAGTGGGCCCCACCAGAGGGGACTGCGTGGGTATGGAGACTTGTGGGTGGACCCGGGTGGCGTCGCATGCGTCCCCGTCCACATTTGCGCCCATCGTCATCCGGATTTATTCGCCCTTCGGGTCTCTCCCCTCATCCCTCCCTTCCAAGGGTCACGCTAGAAGCAAAAAGGGCCCTTGCGGCCTTCTTGCAGTACTCTGCCTGGTTGCGGGGGCCCCTCCGTTAGTCTGTTCCTTTACTGTACCTCTCTGTCACACACACGCACACACATTTCTTTGGGTTCACGGGATCAAAAACCGCATATGCGATGAAATCACGATGTCGATTTTTGGGTAGAATATAACACCTCAGCGAACCATTGATAAGCTGCAGAAAATGATCTTAATACATGAATTTCGCTCCCAACCATAAAACAAACACACCCATTATGCATTACAGCATTCGTGTAAAACGTGGCCGTTCTATTCAGGTTATATTTTTCATTATATATGAAATAATTTTCTGATTAAACAATAAGTGCTTAATTACACAGAGCATTCGGAAATCTTTCAAATGCAGAAATTTCTTGTGCTTCCTGTGTGCGTCGCGTCATAATGTTTGATGATTTGCGAGGGAAAGAAAATTGTGGAATTTTAAACTTACAAGCATGCCAGATAACTTACTTGGGAAAGTGTAAATATGAAACAGAGCATTGCGAAAACAGCTGTGGCTACGAAAAAAGATTGACACAAATTATGTATTTTAACGAGCTGTACTTTTCGCTGTAGTAAGTTGTTGTTGTTTTGTTTTGTTTTTGGCTTCCTATGATTCCTTAGTAATACAAAAATAAATCAGCATGGAGCATACTCACAGGTTATACTCACAGAAATATCAAAATACCTATACATTTTATTAGTCAGGCAAATATCTTAAAATATGTTGGTCAAAATCTGTGAACCATTTTTGTGAAAATCAAAAACAAAGATCTTCGCTTGGCATTTCTAAACATGTCTGATTTAGCTATGAAATTTGGTATTCATCAGACGTTTCGTTTTTGAGTTACACTGGCTGCTCTCTCTCTCTCTCTCTCTCTCTCTCACCTCTTTTTTAAGTAACATAACTTTTATAAGTCAGTGTACCTCATTATAGAGGTAAAAAACGTAAGAAGAAAAAAAAATAGGTGCAGTTATACTGTTCCAAGATAGCAGCTCTCCAGCCTTGTACTGACGTGAACGTTCGAGTATTTTATAACCAGTTCGGAATTTGAGCTCTAATCTCTAGAAAGCAATGTAACAAATAAAACTAGTTGCTGCTAATCAAGCTTTATTTGTCACTTAGGTGTTCAGCGTACTACTAACGTACACTTAAGACACTTTTGACACATACTCAGAGCAGAACACAACTCATCCGTCGAATCTAATCACTACTGAACTGGTGAGTCGCAATTAACAACCGAACTGCAGAGTGATAACTCTCAACTGTACTCAACTCGGCACTATCCAAACTCTTCGACTTCTTAACTGCACTTAACTTTGCATCTTCTTAACTTACTGCCCGGGCAAGAGCAACCCCTTATATAAACCCCGCATACAAAGCGGAATGTTCAAGAAAGGGAGGTTGCTAGAAACGGCCGAAAGGAATATTCTAGAGTATTAATTATACAAACTACGCGGAAGCGGCACACAATGGGATCGCTGCGCGTTATTGTTCTTAAGAACGCCCGCAGGTAACTTCACGCGCGCGGTCAGAGTACGTTGCATTTAAGTACAACACCTAAGGTATGTATATGATGATGGGAATTCTGGAACTGTCACTGCTCTCTAATATAAATCTTGAAATCTTTCGGCTAATCAGATTTAGTTATGCCACTGAGCTATTATTACCTGAGTTGGAGTTCTGGGACATTAGCATTATGAACATTGATACAAAACAGTAGCTGTGGCGGTGGAGTTGGTAGATAGACCTTCTACCATCGATGATAGACTCGATGGCGATGACAGACTCGAGTTCTTTTAAGTGAGTTAAGCAAGCAGGAATTAAGTATTTAGATGTAGCTATCATAAGCAATGTTGTGAAGTGCATTCATGGCTGAATTAGATGGAGCGAGAGAAAAAAGGAGTGGCACTTCTTGCCGCTTGACAATATTTGTAAAAGAACAAAGAATAGGAAAGAACCCGATGTCAGTCGAGTAACATTGGAATAAGAGTATCTTGTCGTTACGAAAAAGCAAATACTCGTGGACGTACTTGACTACTTTTTTTGGAACGAACTGTTACTTAAAAATAATACTTTTTCCACACGTACCATCTGATGAAATCTCGATATCGAAATTCTAGGTGGAATATAACTACTATATGTAGGTTTTAGAGGAAGTAAAACAATCCTTGCGTAGGTGTCTGTGTTTAAAGAAAGTATTTGCGTGTAGTTCACACAGGGATCTCACTTTATAATGATGTTTATGCAGGATGCGAAATAAATGTACAGGAGATTGTAGAGTTGAAAAACTGTACCAAAATAAGCATTTTGAGGTTGGGAGCATAGAGTCGCAGATGCAGTACAATAACAGTAGCACTGCATGAACACAATTCAAATCTCACTTTATGAAACATGTTCATTTTCCAGACAAAATGAAATGTAACTCACACGACAAGTGTGTACGTACTGTCTCAACCAATGAATACTGGTACACAATGAGAAACTAATCATTACATGCGTGTACTGTACCAAACAAGATAGTATTACCGTACCAACCAGTAGGCTTCACATCAGACACACCTAGTGACAGTGGCTAGAACTGTACTTATCGGCCACGATATAAGTGCAGTTGGAGGTTGTTTTGTTGACAATGCGTAACGTCATCGAAGCTAGGGATCGGAGGGGAGTGAGGGCAAGGCGATAGGGGAATGTACAATGCAAAATGAAAACAGTCTGATATTTGCACGCCTCGGCCTCGCTTATAGTAAATGCACCTCGGTACTGCGGACTTGTTCCGTAACACTTTAGTTCCTCCTTCCACCGAACGCTCTCATATCATGGCTGAGTAGTAGCTACATTTACATCTGACACGAGACAAACAGGTTTCACAATCGAAGACTCTAACATGACGAATTAAATGTTAACGCATGTAGCGCAGTAAAAACCTTCTGTCATCCCTTGTTTCTATCCTCGACATGTTTATTTTGATACTGTCTTTCTACTCTATAATTTTCTGCACATTGTTTTTCCACACCCAGTATATCGCTAACCTTTTCGGCACAGCCTTTGAGAGCAGCTGCAATATTGACTCTTGACTCTTCAGCGTTAATAACGCAAGATGCTTCGTTGATTGCTTCCCCAAAGCCTTTGAAAAGAAAGAAAGAGAGAAGAAAAAAAAAACGTGTACAGCGTTACAAAGGAATAATGAGAGTGTACGAGCGAGAACTTGTGGGAATGAACGACAGATATGGTGGGGATGACATAAAAGCTAGGTATACGGATTCTTTATGTTGAACATTGAGACGAGTAGTAGTGTACAGCTTTCACTGATGTAATTAGGGAACGTGTCATTGCATTATATGGGGTCCCTCAATAAGAGTGTCATACTTCTAACATATAACAATGTCGTGTTTGTGAAACTATAGCACTCATTCGTTTTACTTGGTTGCAGTTGTATTGACAAATGATAATGGAACGTTTCACAATTTCATAACGTCTAGAAATCGTGAATAATTAATCCATTCGGTAAATCGTCCGGTATTTGGTGTCCATAATCGCCCCTCCTAAAGAACAATTCCACGTGTGATGGAAAAATTGGAAGCCCTGGTTCTGTACAGATCAAAAAATGCGGTACACAACGATGTAAACCCTCTAATGAAAACAGCCGCTGTTCGTGAAGGTGTACGTAAGAATTCACGAAAATCAATTTTCAAGCGAATACAAGAATTGGTAATTTCGTCGACTACAACTTGGCGGATTTTGCATATGGTCCTGCAGTTTCACCCTTACAAAATTGCGTTAACTCTCTGACTGGATTATGGAGCTACCGGAAGTTGACTATGTTTTCAGCCAAAAACAAGCCCCATTTTTGGTTGAATGGGTCCGTCAACCAACAAAATTGCCGCTTTTGGAGCAATGCAAATCCAAACGTTTCAAGAACGCGTACTCCATCCCAATATGGCGGAAACATTGACTCCTATTTTTAGATGAACAAGGAGAGGGTTTGACTCTCAATGGTGAAAGATACTAGGCTATGATAAGAGATTACTTATAGGCTGAATTGGAAGGTATGGATCTCAGAAACGTCTGGTTTCAGCAAGATGGCGCCACGTGTTATACTGCTCACGAAACAGTCAACTTTTAAAGTGATTAAGTTCAGAGGCTTATCATTTCACGTGGTGATGATGTTAACTGGCCTGCGAGATCATGTGATTTAACGGCGCTGGATTATTCCCTAGGGGTTATGTTAAATCACGGGTTAACATGCCAGAAACAGTTAATGATTTTGAGGCAGTATTTTATATCACAACACTGTGAATGCCAGAGTGATTGTAGTGTAAATTAACATTATTGTATGACAATGATTTGAGATGTTTGTTAATTATAAGCATTGTTAGGAAATAAGTTACACGGCCGCACTGAAACTGACAATAGGAGCGGGTAACAATGAAGCGAGGGGGGCGAGTTGTTTATCAATTAGTTGAGACAAACAAATGACGTCAGAGTAGCGTGCCCTTCTTTAGAAATGGAGGGAATATCTTCCCTAGAGCATATGTGTTCGTAATTATGATTGGATAAAAAATTGACGCTAATGTTGGCGCGCTTTATTAACCAATAGCAGCTCTGTTAGAATGTTTAGGCATATCGGGGTGAGGGAGTATAAATTCTGAAGCCAAATGCAAGTAACGCGCAGTTCAACAGAATCATTCACGAGTTACACGTCGCGCAGTTCTAAGAAATATCTCTCGCGAGTAACACGTCAGGTAGATCTATGGAAGCATTCACGAAGTACACGTTACGCAATTCTACAGAATCTCTCGCGTGTAAAGTTAGTTACAAAAGGTAAAATACGCGAATTAATAGTGCGCGGCAAATAAGTGATTGTAGTTACATTTGAAAATATAACAGTTTCAGTCAGGCGTGTATCAAGATTAAATACATGAAATTAATTCTGTGTGACGGCAATAAAAGTATAAAATCAAATTCTTTATCAGTGTTATCTTTTAGTAACAACTCCTTTCCGTTTACACACCCTGTTCAAGAGATTTGCTCGACTGAGTAATAATTGCTAGCCGGAGAACAAAGAACCCAAAATTCAAAATAGTAAAACAATAACAGGCGCTCAACAAATAAGATAACACGAACAGTTACTGCGACAATCTAAGGAAATGGAAAGGGTTGCATACAAACAACTCGAGGAAGCCGCGTCGGTCATTTAGCTGATGATCTCTTCCATAGATGTCATTAAGTGTACTTCCAAATAGTAACAATTAAATAAATATTTTTCGTTTATATCATTTTTCATTTGAAAAGTATGACACTCTTATTGAAAGATCCTATATATTATACCGGGTTACGTGTAAGAAGGCTACTGCTGAGCCAAAGAGTGAAATGTCATCGCCCCGAATGCTCAGGGTTTCCTGATGCAAGAACTGAACCATTCGCTCTCTACCCTCGGAAGATATTGCTTATTCCCAAAGCTAAAGTTATCGCTGAAGTGTGCAAGATTTTCCAATATTCGAGACATGCAGATATATTTGAGGATTCCACTCGAAAAGAAAGACTTTTCTCAAAGTTCTTACTAGTGAACCGGGGTCGGCTTCTTTGAGAACGGTAGTGTTTAAATCACTCGATTTATTCAGTTATTTATTTACGAAGTCTGATAACGGATTAGCGTTATGAATGTGTCTAACGACTAAATGGATAATTGGAAAAAGAATAATACTCTAGCTTAACTACTTCCAGAAAAACAGATAAACTGTAATTTTATAAAAAAAATCATCTTACATTTTATATTCACATGACTTCCTCCACCCGCTCTTCTACAAACTATGGTTAAAAATCTTTTTCATCTATCCGCTTTATGTTAATCGAGACAAACGTTTGCAAAAATCACTTCATTACACATTGCATTGTAGGTATAAGAGAGATACATTACACTGAAGTGATAGTCAAATGTTTAAAAAGCGGGTCGTTATGTGATGGATTTTAAATTCCACTCTGTGTATGATACACTGAATGGCTACTTATAACTTCAAAAACATACAAAGTGTATGAAAATTCAAACCAATAACAACGAATATCTCGGAAATGGTTAATGCCACAAAAAAGATTAATTTCACATAAATCGTGTTTTTCAACGAGATCCATGTTTTTATCTGGTTTGGCAGTTATACAAAATACATTCTGAATTTAAAGCACTTCATAGATTATTCCAAGAAAGTTTAATATATACATTTTGTTATACAAATATCTTACATATTCGATATTTAAATCAAAATCGTTGCAACTCTTTTTGAAAAAATTATGAAATTAATGAAATATTTTCCTTGTAGTTGATAATGGTGAGATTTTCTTTAAAACCTTCGAGTCTCATCCTTGGAAGATTCTGAACTTAAATAGTAGCTTTGATATCTATGCAAACTTTCATTTGATTTAAGTTGTTCATACACACATTTTTCAAAGTTTTTTCTAGGGATCTCAAAACGTGCATTTTAGGTTGAATCTCTGTATCGAATTGTTTGCTGGTATGCAATGCTTCCTCTGCTTACTATAGGTAGGTAGTAGAAAAAGTAAAATTGGGAAATTATCACTTCTTGTCACCAATTGTGATGCTATATTGATGTTCCAGTCTAATTTGTCTACACAACTCAAACATGTTATAGAGGCGTACATAGAACAGCTTTTGCGTAGTCCTTGATCATCTCTTTTTCCAATGTTTGTATTCCTTCATGGTTGGTCAGTAATTTCACAATATTTTTTACTTTAAATCTATGGTCACGTGCAACATGTTCTTTTCTCATGTCAGCCTATGTTTTTAATGGGCATTTGTTCATGTGATCATGCCGAACTGTTCCAGGTACTGCTGTATTCTTATCTTCTAGAAGTTCCATCACTGGTAAAGAAGTTGTCAAAGCAGAATGAATAATTAGATTGGTTTTTTTATCGAGGAAATGTTTCTCAGTGTAACAGACGCACCCAGTGTCCGTTGACTTCACAATCATCATCTTGTTTACATTTAGAAGGTTCAGTATGAAAACATCTGAGGTGTTACACTCACATGACTTTCTCTACTCTTGTACAAACTATTTTTACAAACACTTATTCTCCATATGCATCGTGTTAATCGAGATTTTAATCTTATTACCAATTTTCTTGTAGATGCAAGGGGAATTGGTAGGCTTGAAGCGATAGTCAAATATTTTAAGAGCTGGTTGCTATGTGAGGCATTCCATTCTCTTTGCATTACCAGGACAAAAAAAAATTAATAACGAATTCCCATTTGAGAAAAAGTATAAGTATTGGACAATTTAAGGAAATAACAAGCAATATCTTGAAAATGGTTCACTCAACAAAAAAAATGTATATGACATACATTGTATAATTTAACGCGATCTACATTTTCTGTGCAGTAAAATTTTGTCTATCCCTTATGGTTTACCAGTTATGCAAAAGTCGTTCACAATGAAGAATACTTTTGGAGACATTCTCAGAAAATTCAAGATATTCATTTCATTTGTCATAAAAGTATCTTAAACATATGATATTTTAATCAAAATCGTTAGAGCCATTTTTGAGAAAATTAATACTTTCGAAAAATGTTCCATGTAAAGGATAATCTGGGGTGGGGTATTTTCTTGAAAACCTTCGTGTCGCATCTCTGGAAGATACTGAACGTAAATACCAAGTTTGGTGTTTATCCGACTGTTCGTTTCTGAGTTATGCTGTTCACAGACACACACACACACACACGAACATGTTTACAAAAACACTTTTTTTTAATTCAGGAGGCCTCAAAGCATGTATTTCCGGTGAAATCTCGGTATCGAATTTTTGGGTGGAATGCAATACTTCCCCTACTTACTATACGTAGTAGAGAAAGTAAAAAGTAACCATTTTCAGCACAGCATATTGTCCAACGATTAAATCTAAAGCATTCTTTTTTCTTTCTTACTCTTCTAATTTGTTTAAAATAATGTATACTATAAAAGCGGAACTTTTACTTTTCAATACTAACGTTGTCTGAATATTTAACATTTCATAAATGTGTCATTTAATTTGTGTAAGATAAAACCTATTCTGAAACTCTTTACTTTCTCTACTACGTATAGTAAGTAGGGTAAGCAATGCATTCCACCCCAAAAAATTTCTATCAAGATTTAACCGGAAGTACATGCTTTGAGGTACCCTAAATCCAAATAATGCATTTTGGAAACATGTCTATGTGTATGTCTGTCTGTATATGTGTCTGTCAGTCTCAAAACGAAAAGTCAGGTCAATTACCAAATTTGGTACTTGAGTTTACTATGCTCCAAGAATGTGACATGAAGATTTACAAGAAAATCCCCCACCCCAAACTACCCTTTAATGAAACATTTTTCGAAAATTTTTATTTTTTCAAAAATGGCTCTAACGATTTTGATTAAAACATCATATGTTTAATTTATTTTCATGGCATATGAAGTGTATATCTTAAATTTTCTGGGAATGTCCGCAAGAGTCCTGTTCATTCTGAAAGACTTTCGCATAACTGGTAAAACCGCAAGAGATAGACAATATTTTACTGCACAAAAAATTTAGATCTCGTTGAAACACACAGTTTGTCATATACATATTTTTATGGAGTGAACCATTTCCGAAATATTCCTTATTATTTGTTTGAATTTTCCAATATTTATTTTTCTCAAATGGGAATCCGTTATTCATTTTTTTTTTTTGCTCTGGACATGCTATGTTCCACATAGCAACCAGCTGAGCTGTTAAAAGATTTGACTCGCTTAAAGCTTACCATATTCCCCTTGCACCTATAAAAAAATCTGATGTGTTACACTCACATGACTTTCTCAATTCTTGTACAAACTATTTTTACAAACGCTTATTCTCCATCTACTTCATGTTAATCGAGATAAACATTTGCAGACTCTATCTTATTGCTAATTTTCTTGTAGATTTAAGGGGAATATATACTTACAAGGGCGATATAGAAATACAGTAGTCTTTAAGCACATACATATCTCTTAATAGCTGGTTGCTAGGTGCAGAACTATTCCCTTTGCCACAGATTAATACTCTTTGCATATCCAAGACAAAAGTGAATATCGATTTCCCATTTGAGAAAATAGGTATTGAAAAATTTAAGGGAATAACAAGCAATATCTCGAAAATGGTTCACTCAACAAAAAAATGTATATAACATAAATTGTGTATTTTAAAGTGATCTACATTTTTTGTGTAGTAAAAGTTTGTCTATCTCTTACGGTTTACCAGTTATGCAAAAGTCGTTCACAACGAAGAATACTTTTGGAGACCTTCCCAGAAAATTCAAGATATACATTTTATTTCTCATGAAAATATCTTACACATATGATGTTTTAATCAAAATCATTAGAGCTATTTTTGAGAAAATTAAAATTTTCGAAAAATCTTCCATGTAAAGGGTAATCTGAGGTGGGGGGATTTTCTTGAAAACCTTCGTGTCGCATCTCTGGAGGATACTGAACCTAAATACCAAGTTTGGTGTTTATCCGAATGTTCGTTTCTTAGTTATGCTGTTCACAGACAGGCACACACACAGACACACACACGGACATGTTTCCAAAAATGCTTTTTTTGGATTCAGGGGGTCTCAAAACATGTATTTCCGGTGAAATCTCGGTATCGAATTTTTGGGTGGAATACAATAGTTCCCCTGCTTACTATACGTAGTAGAGAAAGTAAGAAATCAGAATCATGTGGCCGCATTTCGTTTGTTTGATCAGTGCAACATGATTATTATATATTATTTACTGACATATGGCGTGGGAACTAGAAGTAGGTATGCAATATTGCATGGTTGCAATAACCAACATTGTAGCTTATTATTTTCTTTATTGTAACAAACATTATTTAAAGCACAGTTATCAAATCTATAGGAATTAGTGGGAATTTGTTCATTGCTTATTATGTTTAATGTAGATGACGATGTCGTAGGTATATCGTTTCGTATTCTTATTTAATTGCAGTGGAAGTATTCTGACCTGTTCAGAATACTGAAAAAGGAAGAGCTATGTTTATCACGTAAGACGGAGGTGGTAAAGATATTCCGATAAAGTTTGGGTGAATCGGATCGTGAATGATTAAAAAATAGCATTATTTCAAACACGATTAGTCATTATCTCTCTTTTGGAGCTAAGAGTGAAATTAGGGATGGGACCTCGATACCATGGATACCTCGATACTCGGTAGTATCGAAGTATGCCTAATACTTTGAGATAAACTTTCGATACCTTTAACTTTTTACTTTCTCTACTACGTATAGTAAGTAGGGGAAGTATTGTATTCCACCCAAAAATTCGATACCGAGATTTCACCGGAAATACATGTTTTGAGACCCCCTGAATCCAAAAAAAGCATTTTTGGAAACATGTCCGTGTGTGTGTCTGTGTGTGTGACTGTGAACAGCATAACTCAGAAACGAACAGTCGGATAAACACCAAACTTGGTATTTAGGTTCAGTATCTTCCAAGGATGCGACACGAAGGTTTTCAAGAAAATCCCCCTATCCCAGACTACCCTTTACATGGAACATTTTTCGAAAATTTTAATTTTCTCAAAAATGGCTCTAACGATTTTAATTAAAATATCATATGTTTAAGATATTTTTATGACAAATCAAATGTATATCTTGAATTTTCTGGGAATGTCTCCAAAAGTATTCTTCATTGTGAACGACTTTTGCATAACTGGTAAACCATAAGAGATAGACAAAAGTTTACTACACAAAAAATGTAGATCGCGTTAAAATACACAATTTATGTCATATACATTTTTGTTGTTGAGTGAACCATTTTCGAGATATTGCTTGTTATTGCCTTAAATTTTCCAATACTTTACTTTTTCTCAAATTCGTTATTCATTTCTTTGTCCTGGTAATACAAAGAGAATGGAGTACTCCACATAGCAACCAGCTCTTAAACGCTTAAAGCCTAGCAATTCCCCTTGCATCTACAAGAAAATTAGCAATAAGATTAACATCTCGATATCTGGATTAACATGAAGCATATGGAGAATAAGCGTTTGTAAAAATAGGTTTACAAGAGTAGAGAAAGTCATGTGAGTGTAACACATCAGATTTTTTTAGTTTTGCAGCATTGAAAGTTGCTGCATTTAACTTTATGCTAGATACGCAATGAAAGGAGTGAGACTTTAGTTTTGCTCGCATGTGTGCACAAAGAGGATTATAATTTTTGATAGACCTTCCCTGCGTTTCCTGTGGGTGAATGAAAGCAGCATTTCATACACTACTGTGTCTAAAAACAATAGGGGAAGGATTAGAGGCACTCTTGTAACGTGCAGCGTTAACTGAGTTGTGAATGAAGCTGGTTTAGCTGACGCACTAAATCACGTTTCTGCAATAGCCTGGCTTGATGCCACTCTCAGCCACTACATTTACCTACTCCGGTGACCAAAATCTGTAAATCCAGCAGAAATGAATCAGAACTTTATACGTGAGATAAAACAGTACATGAAAATATTTAAAGAGAAGGAAAGAAAGCAGCAGCAGCAGTAGTCTTGACTAACAATAGCCTGTGGTATTATCGAGATAAAAAAAGTTCCTGTCGATTGGAGAATGTCAAACAAGAAGAGTTTCGGAATTGGTCGGATAATATTACTAATTGTTTCAATTTCCACCAGTGTTCTACCGCGTGTACAACAAAACTCTTCGCTTGGACGATGGAGTACAATTTGCAATAAATTTCAGAATCCTAAGATCCCCACTGACTGGAAAGCTGCGGTTTACTCGGCTGCCAATGAGGTTGTTCCGACAGCTGACAAATTGGGGCGGCATGGCAGAGCAACATCAAATCTCTGCCTCAGGCGTTCTGCGGTGGAGACTTTGAGTCACAACTTGGTGGATTGTGCCGTCGTACGCCCAATATGGGACTGAGTATATGGACGCATAGGAGTGATTTGTAGTGGGTGCTGATGTTTCCACGGTAGGTCTATCTGAATCTCGAATTCAAGCACGGTGACAAGAAACTGACAGATGCCCTTACTTAGCTCAACTTTGCCCTATTTTTGGGTACTAAAAGTTGGGGACGCAGTGAATCTACAAGCATTCCAGATATTTATCCGGAAGGAACGCTGGGACCACTTTGGCCTTAGGATCTCCCGCATTTAAAGAAGCTCTAAGTGTCCACTGCAGGAGGGCATATGATAAGAATAGGGATAAGAAGAAGAAACAAACGAGCTTTATCCTTCTTGTGTAGTAGTTTTCATATTATCCTAAAGCCTATCCCAAAATAAAGTAAATAAATAAATACATTGCACAAAAATTAAAAAAAGACAAAAATCAAAAGTCCTAAAGGTCAAATTCACACCTTTATGCTATTTAAAAAATCTGATGTGTTACACTCACATGACTTTCTCTACTCTTGTACAAAGTATTTTCACAAACGCTTATTCTCCATATGCTTCATGTTAATCGAGATATCGAGATGTCAATCTTATTGGTAATTTTCATGTAGATGCAAGGGGAATATGCTAGGTTTTAAGCAATAATCAAATATTTCATAGCCAGCTATAGCGTCCCGCTATTTAAACATCTGACTTTCACTTCAGCCGCCTGTCCCCTCTTTACCTACAAGAAATATGTAATAAAATATTTTTTTCAAACGCTTATCTCGGTTAACATGAAGTGTATAGTAAATTAAGCTTTTGTAAAAATAGTCACCGAGCAGGGTGGCATTCGGCAGGTCCCTAGTTCAAACCCCCGGGGCTAACCAATCTGATCGAAGGTTATTTTTGCGGTTTTGCTGGGTTGGATAATTTGATCCGCGAATTCTCCTATCATCCCTTTCATCACTACATTTCATTTCCTTCTTCTTCACCTCCATACCAGACATTGGGCTGAACACCCATCCTGGATATGCTATGATCTAGAGTTTACTTGCTCCTCGACAGGCTACTGACAAGGCAATACGCTGATCACCCATCCTGGATATGCTATGATCCGGAGTTTGCTTGCTCCTCGACAGGCTACTGACACAAGGCACTGGGCTGATCACCCATACTGGATATGCTATGATCCAGAGTTTTCCTGCTCCTCGGAGGCTACTGACACAAGGCATTGGGCTGATCACCCATCCTGGATATGCTATGATCCAGAGTTTACTTGTTCCTCGACAGCTACTGACACAAGGCATTGGGCTGATCACCCATCCTGGATATGCTATGATCCAGAGTTTATTTTCTCCTCGACAGGCTACTGACACAAGGCATTGGGCTGATCACTCATCCTGGATATGCTATGATCCAGAGTTTACTTGCTCCTCGACAGCTACTGACACAAGGCATTGGGCTGATCATCCATCCTGGATATGCTATGATCCAGAGTTTACTTGCTCCTCGACAAGCTACTGACACAAGTCATTGGGCTGATCACCCATCCTGGATATGCTATGATCCAGAGTTTGCTTGCTCCTCGACAGGCTACTGACACAAGGTATTGGGCTGATCACCCATCCTGGATATGCTATGATCCGGAGTTTACTTGTTCCTCGACAAGCTACTGACACAAGTCATTGGGCTGATCACCAATCCTGGATATGCTATGATCCAGAGTTTGCTTGCTCCTCGACAGGTTACTGACACAAGGCATTGGGCTGATAACCCATCCTGGATATGCTATGATCCAGAGTTTGCCAGCTCCTCGACAGGCTACTGACACAAGGCATAGGGCTGATCACCCAACTTGGATATGCTATCATCCAAAGTTTGCTTGCTCCGTGACAGGCTACTGTCACAAGGAATTTGGCTGATAAACCATCCTGGATATGCTATGATCCAGAGTTTGCTTGCTCCTTGACAGGCTACTGACACAAGGCATTGGGCTGATCACACAACTTGGATATGCTATGATCCAAAGTTTGCTTGCTCCTCGACAGGCTACTGACACAAGGCATTGGACTGAACACCCATCCTGGATATGCTATGATCCAGAGTTTGCTTCCTCCTACACAGGCTACTGACACAAGACATTGGGCTGATCACCCATCCTGGATATGCTATGATCAGAGTTTGCGTCCTCCTCCACAGGCTATTGACACAAGGCATTGGGCTGATCACCCATCCTGGATATGCTATCATCCAAAGTTTGCTTGCTCCTCGGAGGCTACTGACACAAGGCATTGGGCTGATCACCCAACCTGGATATTCTATGATCCAGAGTTTGCTTCCTGCTCCACAGGCTACTGACACAAGGCATTGGGCTGATCACCCAACCTGGATATGCTATCATCCAAAGTTTGCTTGCTCCTCGACAGGCTACTGACACAAGGCATTGGGCTGATCACCCAACCTGGATATGCTATGATCCAAAGTTTGCTTACTCCTCGACAGGCTACTGACACAAGGCATTGGGCTGATCACCCAACCTGGATATCTTTTGATCCAGAATTTGCTTGCTCCTCGACAGGCTACTGATACAAGGCATTGGGCTGATCACCCAACCTGGATATGCTATGATCCAGAGTTTTCTTGCTCCTCGGAGGCTACTGACACAAGGCATTGGGCTGAACACCCATCCTGGATATGCTATGATCCAGAGTTTGCTTCATTCTCGACAGCTACTGACACAAGGCATTGGGCTGATCACCCAACCTGTATATGCTATGATCTAGAGTTTTCTTGCTCCTCGTAGGCTACTGACACAAGGCATTGGGCTGAACACCCATCCTGGATATGCTATGATCCAGAGTTTGCTTGCTCCTCGACAGGCTACTGACACAAGGCATTGGGCTGATCACCCATACTGGATATGCTATTATCCAAAGTTTGTTTGCTCCTCGACAGGCTAACAGACACAAGGCATTGGGCTGATCACCCATACTGGATATGCTATGATCCAAAGTTTGTTTGCTCCTCGACAGGCTACTGACCCAAGACATTGGCGTACTACAACGAAGAGGACAATATCTACGTTAAAGAAAAAGAAGTAAAACTAGTCTGTAAGTGAACTATAAGAGGGTAGGAAAACTCATAAAGATAACACATCAGATTGTTTTTATTTAATGTTCTCTATTGTACAATACTTTCCTTTGCGTTAGTTTTTTAATCTTGTTAACTTTGGGGCACGTATTGGTGCCATATACTTGTGCTGATTGTAGATTAACTGTCATATAAGTATATATGACCTGGCACGTGTGCTCAAGGTTATGCCCCTGACAATCCTGAAGTATATACTTATAATGGGCAGATTCGTTATTAGGTAACCGATAAAACACACACACACACACACACACACACACACTCACATTCACACACCAGACTCTGAGACACCTGTTTTTTTAAAGTAAAATCCCTCGAGCCCAGGTGCGAATCGTACCTGGGACCCCTTTTGTTTTTAGATGAATCAATGTAAACGAATAGAAAATTCTCTAAACTCGAAATACAAATAGAATAACAAATTCGTTTAAATATCTTAGCTTTAGAATTTCATGTTGATGGTAACAACCGCCTTGGCAACATTGATGTAATGCCAATTTCATTTAAAAAGCACACACACACACACACACACACACACACACACACATAAAATCATGTCTTTTGAATAAAATCCTGCTAAAAAAAAATGTATACCACACAAAGCAAAATTTGATACTATAAAACAAGATGAAGTGAAACACACACACATACAGGGTGGACCATTTAAGTTGAGACTGTACAATATCTCCAAAACTAAGCGTTGTAGAAGGAAATGTCTTTAATCAAAGTTGTGATATTATGGTGGAAAGTAAATGCCATTAATTGGTGCTGGAGGAGGTTATGATGGTCATTTTAGGGTCGATTTAAATTTTTTAAATGGGAATCTACATTTTGTATATTGTTTTCTCATTAGAAAATGGTTTATAAAAACCTGTTTATTTTGTGATGAATAAGGAAACAAAATAAAAAATCTGGTGTGTTACACTCCCATGACTTTCTCTACTCTTGTACAAACTATTTTTACAAACACTTATTCTCCGTATGCTTCATGTTAATCGAGATATCGAGATGTTAAACTTATTGCTAATTTTCTTGTAGGTGCAAGGGGAATATGGTAGGCTTTAAGCGATAGTCAAATCTTTTAAGAGCTGGTTGCTACGTGGAGTATTTCATTCTCTTTGCATTACCAGGACAAAAAAATGAATAACGAATTCCGATTTGAGAAAAAGTATAAGTATTGGAAAATTTAAGGGAATAACAAGCAATATCTTGAAAATGGTTCACTCAACAAAAAAAAAATTGTATATGACATACATTGTATATTTTAACGCGATCTACATTTTTTGTGTAGTAATATTTTGTCTATCTCTTATGGTTTACCAGTTATGATAAAGTCGTTCACAATGAAGAATACTTTTGGAGACATTCCCAGAAAATTCAAGATATACATTTCATTTGTCATGAAAATATCTTAAACATATATTTTAATCCAAATCGTTAGAGCCATTTTTGAGAAAATTAAAATTTTGAAAAATGTTCCATGTAAAGGGTAATCTGGGGTGGGGGATTTTCTTGAAAACCATCGTGTCGCATCTCTGGAAGATACTGAACCTAAATACCAAGTTTGATGTTTATCCGACTGTTCGTTTCTGAGCTATGCTGTTCGCAGACAGACACACAGACACACATACGGACATGTTTCCAAAAATGCTTTTTTTGGATTCAGGGGGACTCAAAACATATATTTCCGGTGAAATCTCGGTATCGACTTTTTGGATGGAATACAATCTTCCCCTACTTACTATACGTATTAGAGAAAGTAAAAATGTTTGTTCGCAATTACGAACAATTACTTGACCCTCAAATGACCATCCTTGGATGGTCCAACCATTCATCGCGCTCTTCGTACACAGTCATTCAGAATTTTCATTGTTATTTACTTTGGTGTAAGAACAATTGCAAAGTGCTTTATACACATGTATTTTAGTTTTTTTATGAGGAGTGAGAAAACAACATAAAACGGTAGGTTCCTATTTAAAGAACATAAAGTGACCTTAAAATGACCATCATAACATCCTCCAAATAAAACACGACTAATGGCATGTACTTCCCCCTCATAATCAAGCAACGTTTATTCACTGCATTTCTTTCTACAACGCTTAGTTTTGGAGACATTTTACAGTCTCAACTTAAATGATCCGCCATGTATATATTATAGTTTACTCCAATGTACGGTGACCACGTCAGTAAATCTGGAATTAGGCTCAGGAATTATGTACACAAATACCTGATTTTAATATTACAGAAACACTAAAGAAAGCGGTTGCTTCACTTATGGAAAGCCAATTTGAAGAAGGTTATATTGAAGGAGTTGTATTATAGTTCAACTGTTGGGGAGCCGAAAACTTGAAGTACTTGCAACCGCACGTATGGTAAACGGTAGCCATCGCCCCAAAAAGTACTTTCAGGTGGCCTTTGCCCCAAGTTTAAAAAAAAATATACACTTTGTAATTTGACTGTTTCTTTAAATATTATATTTTATGTTTGCCTCGGCTGCGTCAGTATTATTGTTAGAGACATGTTTCTCTTAGCAGGGTTGTGGTGCAACTAAGAATGTAGGTTTACACAGATTATAATTTTACTTCACTCCTTTTATTAATGCTTCACACGATTTAAATAACACTTCACTGATATAGACAGAGCTGTGAGATGTTTTTATTAAATACTTGCATTTTTAAATACGTAAACTTATTTTTTTCACACGAATACGTATTATATTTCTTGAGGACACTTTTTGCGTCTGGTTAGTAAGCTGTCTGCAATCAACTGACTTCTGAATTTGTAAATGTTTCTCCTTTCATTTTCTGATTGGCTAATTCTACTCCAATAGAATACCTTCATTTAACTAAAGCTTTTTCTGGATGTTGATTGGCTATTTTATAAACTGTCACAAAATTACATTATTGTTGCTCCAATAATGATTAGTAGCATTATTAAACATTCTTACTCATTATTGCCTCAAGGTTACCTCATTGTTACCTCATTGTTAGCAACTTTTAGCATATTATTCTCATAGCTCCTACATTATTAAATTACGTAATACATTCACATAACATTATTGATCATGTATACAATAGTATACAATAATGTAAACACATATAATGACTGTAATATACACTTTTTATATATTGTTATATACACATATTGTTTTAAGGCGGGCTGTTATTGAATTTATATTATATAATTAGACTGAAATTATTTAAGTGTTAAAAATACTGCCTCGACACCCTGTGGCACATTGAGGATCTTAGTTGCATAGTAACTGTTAAGGGCAGTTGTTGAGGAATGTGCTGAAATCCGAGTTAGTGTTTACACGTTGCCACGAAGCAAGGGCTCTTGTGTGAGGGAGTGGAGCAGTTATTAAATTCCGGGACAGAGGAAGTGGCACTGTAGCTAAATATACAGACAGCACTTGTTCACGTCGCGGAACTGTTATTACTGCTATCTACTGCCCCAGTTAGAACAGCCGTCCTGCGGTCAGGACTTCTGTCTGCCCCGGCGCAATACCACATGAAAGAGTTCCATGTTTATATTTCTGCTTCTTCTTGCTCTTCTCCAGTTTCCAGCTTTTCGCTTTAATCTTCCTTTTTACGAGCATTAGCAAGCTGAGTTTATCCTTAACGCATCTCTCAAGAGCTGATAGAAACTGCAATAAAACCTCGATATTACATGCACCAAACATTTTTTCCGTCATAAATTTGCCCACACTTTTTGTAGTGGAAACACTCACTTGTGCAATGTAAGAGAGCCATTGGAAATGCTGAGTCCTAACCTTGGTTTTGCAGAACTTTTAAACTGTCGTCGTCTTCATCATCCTCCTCCTCATCTCCTCTTCGTATTCTTCTTTTTCAAGGTAATATACATATTGCCAGGGTTGCCAAACCTACTGATTTTTTAATAGATCTCCTGATATTTTAACTCGAGCAATAGCTGTTTAATATAATAATAAAATTCCTGCTTTTGATATTGATACATTCATGTTTTGAAACCGTGCCACTCCCTGATTCCCTAAGAGTTTATGTGAAGTCTTGATTGTCCTCTTTCCTGTAACGAAATCGAGCCGTCTCATGATAACACAAGAAAATACAGCACTTTTCCTACACACTGTGGCCGCAACACGGCTTTTCGCGCTCCGGCCGTTGTAGCTCGAATTCCCGCCGAAACAGTTATAATATCCCCGCAACCGCATAATGTTTTCACATCTACAGTAATAATTACAATAAGCAAAGTTACTTTCATAATACTGCTAAACGGGTAGAAAGACTTAAAAGGAATTTCAAAGAAAAACCATGCATGGTATCTCGTGTTTTGGAACAGCACAAAACTTTTGTCGTTTTCTTCACTCATACAGTAGCAGAAGATAGATTGCTGGCTTCAGAAATGATTCTTCAGAGATTAAAGGACCTATATAATGAGCTCTATTTGGAGTTACTTGTCTTGTTTTGACTATTTTCAATAATCTCAACAAACAGATTGCAAAGTGAATCCCCCAGATTCCCATCTTGCGCCAAAATCTTGCTGCATCTTTGAAAACCCTCCTTGATCGCTTTAGTAATGCAGGGGTGGAAAGGATGGATTATGGAAACCCAAACGTCTTCTTAACTCTCGTGCAAATGTATTTTGAAACAAAAGCAGAGCCATCGCTGCTGGCATTAAATTTAATAGAACAACGTTATAAGCATTTCTTCTTCAAACTCAACATACGACCACATATGCAAGCATGGAAACAAAGAGCTGTTGCAAAACTGACCATTCCTCTTGTTTAGAAGTGCTAGTACAACTTTCCTAAGAAAAGAGAGAAATTTGACGGTATTTATGTATTAAGGGAATTTGATGTTATGTATGTATAATATAAATGTTTTGAGATCCGCCGGAATTCGAACGCGGGACCCTTGAAACAACAGAAAAGTGCTCTACCAATTAAACCAGCGACATTCTTTGTTTATCACTTTTAAATGAACCTACTGAAACCTCCTGGAAAGTTCGAACACTTTCTACTGAAATTATGACTACTGCGATTGGCAATGATCTATGCCTAGTCCATCAAATTGATCTTAGGTAATCCTTTCGTTGGACATCAATCTATCTGCCTATTTTTGAGTTGTAATTCATTGCAGCTTTTGTTATCTTTGTGATCGACATTCTAATGAGATGACCTTTCCCATTTCAGTGATATTGTTTTATTATTCTCTACTTCCAGCCTGTTTCAATATGTTCAATTGTTTCTCTATCCAAAGGAGTATATCCGGCTATGAATCTCAGAAACTTAACTTCTCCTACCTTAATTATTTTTTACTTTCTCTACTACGTATAGTCAGTAGGGGAAGTATTGTATTCCACCCAAAAATTCGGTACCGAGATTTCACCGGAAATACATGTTTTGAGACCTCTGAATCCAAAAAAAGCACTTTTGGAAACATATCCGTGTGTCTGTCTGTGAACAGCATAACTCAGAAAGGAACAGTCGGATAAACACCAAACTTGGTATTTATGCCATATACATTTGTTTTGTTGAGTGAACCATTTTCGAGATATTGCTTGTTATTCCCTTAAATTTACCAATACTTATACTTGTTCTCAAATTCGTTACTTATTTATTTTTTTTTTGTGTGTGTGTGTGTCCTGGTAATGCAAAGAGAATGGAATACGCCACATAGCAACCAGCTCTTAAAATATTTGACTATCGCTTAAAACCTACCAATTCCCCTTGCACCTACAAGAAAATTAGCAATAAGATTAACATCTCGATTAACATGAAGCATATGGAGAATAAGCGTTTGTAAAAATAGTTTGTACAAGAGTAGAGAAAGTCATGTGAGTGTAACATATCAGATTTTTGGTGTACGGCAGGTTGCTTTCAGACACAGTATCCTATATTAAAAATATTACTGTGGTATAAGTCTGCTTGTCCACAAATATTGTTCTAATATGGAATCTACATATTATTAAATTTCATAGAGAGGTTCGAGCAAATTTTGTGTAAATAATATAATATGCTACTATGATCTTCCAATGCAGAAAAACACTAAAGATGTCTTAGAAATTCTCGGCTTACCCCATTTTCTCTGTTTTGGCGCCATTTTATACTACTGGAATAGTTTAAAAATATAGTCACTCTGTAAAATTACAACGAAATAAAACGATAGTATTTATATGAAAGCTTTTATGCGTCGCTCCATTTCCGAAGCTATCCTAGATTTAGCTGCCACCCCTTGAAATAAAATTAGAGTGATTCTATGCAGGGAGGAAAAGAAAGCTAGATAAGCATGAAACAACTGAACTTTGCATCATTACAAAATGTCGGCTACGATCATCAAAGAGAAAGCGTGGGGCGGTTCGACGGACAGTGTTCCTGTGTTTGACAATGGAATGGCGACACAATGGAACAATGAACAAGATGGCTTCCATTTGTTTGAAAGACGGAGCTCACACCATTTCTGCTCCTCTTGTTCCAAAACCATTGGGTCAAAATCCTGAATACGAATACGTACACTAATGGATTTAACCCTACAGTACCTAGCCACATTGTTAGAACAGCACGTGGTACACATAGATAATCACAATTTTATTTAATTTTAGGCGTCTTTCAATTTCTTTAAGTGTGATTCAGTTTTCCAACTTACTGTCTACACTGGGCTGCTAATTATATTATTCAAAATGTGTTATTATTGAGAAACAAATCCCATTTTTCTGAATAAACAAACTTATTGGATAAAAGTACAACAATGAAGTTAGAAGACAACATTTACTTCCTGTAAATAGTTCAGTTTATGTTGAATAGTTCCGGAGATACTGGGTTACGAATTGAACATTCGCTAGATAGCGATTCTAATCACTCCTTAAGTTGCAAATAATGCAAAAGAATTTAATACATTGTCATGTGCATGCTTGAAAATGTGTTAACACTTTGTATCTTAGCACAAAACCATAAGAAAGCCCCTCCGCTCCCGTACACCTTATGGATAAAACATAAAACTTGGCGAGTATGCATGACGCAGAAGACACTAGTTGCCTAACACCCCCCTTGAAGCGCTAGCAGCAGCCAGTTGTTGTCCAGCACAGAGTGTACACAGCACATAGTTGTCAAGCCCTGAGCACAAAGTCATAACTTAATCTTCAGTTACGGTTCGAAACTGTCATCCTGGCCATTACAGATGAGAGAGTATGCGGCTTGATACACATGCACATATATTGCCATAAACTGGAACCCTGGTTCTCCACTGAATTATGCGCTTGCGCAAACCAACCGAGCCTATAATGCTATTAGCGGTGCTTACTGAGAAGCCATTGAACTATATGTTGCAGGTGGATAAACGGGCTGAAATAATATAGATTTAGATATCAAGGTGCTGTAAACCAAGTGTGACAAAAGACATAACGTATCACGGATCTTCACATGTTCCTTACACACGCCGTTAAGCTTAAGTTAACCTAGAACTTCCACAGAAATGACATAGTTTATTTGCTTTTTAGTTTACAATAATACATGTGAGCTAACTGAACTGTAACGGTATCCATAATACTTCAGCGACTCATGATCTTACTTGGCGGCGCGCGCAGCTCCCCTATTGCCCATACCTTTTAACACCTTCAAAGCAGCAATCTCCACTGGGATCCTTTTCCGAGATAAACAATTAAATACGTATATTTAAAATAAAAGAAATTTGTACATTGTAATTTTAATATTCTAATAAACTGAATTCATTTCCTTTGCTTCAACATGTGTTGCTTTCACGTTACCTGTAAAAATCAATAAATATAGGGTGGACTCAACAGTGTTACCATCTGTTGCACTACTCGCAAACACGCTCAAGGTCCTGCCATTAGTGCTGCCATCCGATCAGCATTTAATTACACAATACTAACAGGTAAGATATTTTTGTAAAAACTCAAAGTTTTGAAATTATAGTGAAGTCGACCAAAAACAGTTGTGTGCAATGATTGATTATAATAGTAATTAAGACGCTCATATGAAAATTATAGTCTTGTTGCATAATATACTATTAACGCGGCTATACCTGATTTATAAAATGTTCAAAGGTAGTTGGTAGAGTATGGATTTTTAAGTTTATGTTGTGATTGAAGTAAATTCTTGGTAGAGCATTGAGTTGTGGTCTTATCTATGGCGATGGTACAACTCAACAGATCGTTTTCCCGATTAGATTTGAGGCAGTATTTTTAATACTTAAATGATTTCAGTCAAATTATATAATATGTAAATTCAATAACAGCCCGCCTTGAAGCAATATATGTATGTAATAATTTGTAAAATGTAACAGTCATTGCATATGCTTATATTATTGTAAACATGTTCAATAATGCTATGTGAATACATTACGTAATTTAATAATGTAGAAGCTGTGAGAAATAGGTCAAAAGTTGCTAACAAAGAGGTAACAATGAGATAACCTTGAGGCAATGAGTAAGGAAGTTTAAATACAGCAATAATGTAAATTTTGAGACAGTTTAAAAATAGCCAATCAACAGCCGGAAAAAGCTTTAGTTAAACGCAGGTATTCTATTGGACTAGGATTAGCCAATCAGAGACTTGAAATACAGAAATTTACAAGTTTAGACGGTTGAAATCAAGTCAGTTGCCTGCAGACCGTGATAGTAACCGGATGCAAGATGCGTCCTCTAGAGAAATATAATACGTATTCGTGTGAGACGAAAAATAAGTTTAAGTGTTAAAAGGTACAAGTAATTAAATCAAAGAATCTCACAGCTCTCGATATCAGTGAAATGCTATTTAATTTGTGTCAAGGATTAATAAAAAGAAGTGAATTAAACGCAAAATATGTGTAAGTCTACATTCTTAGTCGTACCAAAACCCTGCCTAAGAGAAACGTGTCTCTAACAATAACACTGACGCAGCCGAGGCAAACATGAATATTTAATACTTAAAGAAGCAGTTTAATAACCAATTTAATATTTTTTAAACTTGGGGCAAAGGCCAACTGAAAGTACATTTGGGGCAAGGCTACCGGAAACTGTTTAACATACGTGAGATTGCAACTACTTCAAGTGTTCGGCTCCGCAACAGTTGAACTATAATACAACTCCTTCAATACTCCTACTTCAAATCGGCTTTTCATACGTAGCAGCAAATAACGTAAAGAACATTTCTTCTTCAAATTGACGTCCATACGTGGTGCAAACAACGTAAAGAAAACCGCAACTTCAAACTGGCATCTATACGTAGCAGCAATACGACCTACTTCAAATTGACTCCCATACGCGGGGCTGAAACACCTTCTTCAGCTTGAACTTTGTCGGTATAGGTAACCCAAACGACAACAACAGCGAAGGTAAAATATCTCTACTGCTTCATTACATTACGTAGGACTACTTGCTTCTGCTTCGGTTATTCTATTTAAAAGCGTTCTGATGTTGCTGACGCTGTCACCCCGTACGAGGCAAGTGTATTTGGTGTACTAAGATTTAGTCTATTATTAATTGTACACTTCGTATACCATTATAATAATTATAATATGCACACTAACGTAATATTCAGTAATACATTACAGTGTCAAAATAGAACCCGGAAGTTAGGAATTTATAACAATCAAAATAGGCAGTAAAAAGGAATAAAAACGTTAAAACAAAAAGACACAGTGAATTAAAAAAATGCATTATAAATTTTAAAACGTCATAATCATAATATATTCAATAATCAATATTTGGTTTAAAGTCATATAAATTATATATTTTCATTGTTGCACATTACCACAAGGTATTGCTGTAAATGTTCTTGTGTTAGACACTGGCGACATCACTAACGATTTACACAAATCTAATGTACAGTGTGACGATCTGCTAGATAAGAACAGCTATTGAAAAAGGCTTATTTTCTTTTCAATACTGAAGCGAGAGCAGATTTGTGCTTTGGTGATTGATATTGTTTGATAAAATACTTTTTTTCGTGATTAACTCTCTTTTCCTTAACCTTACACAATAAAACTATTTCATAAGTTTAAAAGCACATGGCCATCAGTCACTATAGTGTTCCCGGGAGGAACGATGAGGCGAGAGAAGACACCGGTCGGCCGGAACCAGGATCGACGGCATAACGACAGGGTCCCTAAGTTTCCAGATAGAGACACCACGGCAGACGGACAGGCAGACTGGGAACCCCACCCCATAAGGGGGTCCAAGGCCGAAAGACGGGAGAGTCAAAAAGAGCATCCTTTTCCCCTGCCACGGTACACCGAAACACCATCTTCGACACTTCCGAACCTGAAAGAAACCAACGGGACGAAAGGTGAATGAAATGAAGAAAGGAACGAAATGGAGAGACAGGAAATTTGGGGAATGAAAGAAATCACTCCAGCATTCACCTGACGACCGGGAAAAACCCACAATAACCCAAGGGTCAGAGTGGGCTGTCACCGGGATCGATCCCGGGACCTCCCGAATGCGGGCCACAGTACTGGCCAGAGTGTAACCACTGTAACACAGTTGTGAAGTTTACTTTTCAGTGGTTGACTGAATTTAGACATCATAACTAAATAATATCTTGTCCACTTTCACGCGGCACTAACTGACCATCACCATTCGTCAAAATATTTTCTCTATAGTACATGTATTGGGGAATGAACTTTCAAAGACAAAATATGCTGAGCCCTTAGCAGTGGTAAACGTTACAATACTAAAGATGGTCACATTCCAACGTAAAGATTGGTGGCCATTATCTAGAGTTCCCTGGATGTAGTAGAAGAATTGAAAATAAATTTTAAAAAAATTACAATTTGATTTGAAGAGTAAAAGGGTTAGTGTTTATAATTCAAATATCCAATACACCTTGAAAAGGCCAATTAGGCAAAATAAAAGCTGGTTCTATCTCTTCCAAACACCTAAAAACGCTACTATAACTGCATAGCCTTTCATTTAATAGCATCCAGCATTTGGTCTAGCATCCGGGCTCCAATAATAATAATAATAATAATAATAATAATAATAATAATAATAATAATAATAGATAACGTTTGTATCCCACATAGGGAGGTTCCTGGGTTCAAATCCCGTAGGCCGGCCAATCTGATTGGGGCTTTCTCGTGGTTTCCTCCTGTCCCCCTGTCCGGATAGGGTATTTAATTCTACGAGTCAAAGTTCCACCTTAAGTCTAAAACATTAGTAAAAATGGAAATAGATGGTAACAGCGAATCCTCTGCCATCTATCTAATGAAAGCAGGTAGACTGGACGACAACCTAATGTCATCTGCCCACCACGTTTGGAAGGAGAGATGCAGTTGCCTCGCACTAAAGCCTCTATGGACACGTGACGAAGGAAGAGATATGTGACAGGGATGAGACCTAGAAGGCTAACTGTCCGTCAGACTGTTCCACGAGGTGGGTATTTCCTAACAGATCCTCGCGATCTGACCAGTAAAATAAATAGAGAAATAATAATAATAAAATGTTTTAAGGAGGGGAATTACTTTTAGCGAACCTAAAAACAACAAGAATGCGAGAGCGTAAATCAATTATCCAAACGCTTCACATACTTTGTGTGGGCACGTTTCCTGTCCCTAGATACTTTCTCAACAATGTATTGTGACCATGCATGCTCCTTTGCTGCACATATTTCTCCCCATGTGTGAAAATATCCACAGGAATAAGCAGAAAATAGGTGAAGACGGATGGCTGTTATCCGAAGAGGGAGATAATTAAGAAAGAAAGCCCTTCACCTTTCTAAATTAAAAAATCTGAAATGATGCATTCATACGAATTTCTTTACCAACGAAAAGTTCCCATATATTGGTAATATAAAATCTAATTCATATACAAGGAATTCGTCTATCCACGGTATATTATTCTGATACCTTTTTGCCTAGAGGTAATTTCAAATTAAGCAAAACGTATTTATTTTTTTTTAAGTTCTATACCCCGCTTTTAACTACATTGGTCTCATCAGCGGCCTTTTCTTTGGAACTTATTGCCTGTTGGCAAATCGTATTCTTTGGATTTATTGCACTTTGGGGTCATATCATTAGATCACATACACACATTCACACTTTTATTCATGTCGTCGCTTAGCATGGAATATTTCAACATGGCATATGTCGGAAAAGACTAACACTACGACAAAACTATTACGGCATAAATTGTGAATTTTAATTATCTCTGCATTTTTCCTTTGATAAGTTTTACTCCATGTTTTAAGTTTTCCTTGCAATTCAAAATTACACAAAATGCAATCAAATAAGGGGACAGAGAGAATGGAGATATACATTTTATTTATCATGTCGATATATTAAACATATGGCATTGTGATCAAAGAATAAAGAGCCTTATTTGAGAAAATACAAAATAATAAAAAATGTTCCATATAAAGGGTATTAGTTTGGGTGAGTGGGGGCATTTTCTTGAAAAATCTTTGTGTCGCATTCTTGGAAAATGTTCAACTTGAATACAAAGTTGGTATTTGATCGACTTATGCTGTGTACAAACCGACGTACACACACACACACACACACACACCTTTTTCTAATTTTTTTGGAGGTTTATGGGATCCCAGAACGTGCATTTTCGATGAAATCATGATATCGAATATTTAGTTGGAATACAATATTTCCTCTTACCACTATATGTAAGTAGATAAAGTCAAAAGATATAATTAACCCATTACTCTAGTGTTCTGCAGAGGTATTCTGTGGTTGGTGTTTGAGATAGTAAAAAGAGAAGGCAAATAGAGCCGTGCCTAGCTAGTTAGACTACACGCATGACTGAATTGCCCGAATACAAATCCAAGACCGAATCCCTACGTTTGATGGCAGTTTAATCTTGCTCCCTCCTCCTGTCACCTATCCTCTTAGGGCATTTACACTTTTTCAATACGTATTCTTTTATTACTAGACAAGCGGAATCTAGATCTATTTATATATTACACTTAGCGTTATTTTTGTTCATTTATAATTTAATTGCAAAGTAGAAACGATGTGCAATATGGGATGTTTTATGGGTAATTATTGCTTAGATAGTGACTGAAACTTAATGTGTAATTAAGGACTTTTGAATTGGTTTTACATTTGCATTTTACCCAAGGGAAATACTCATAATTTTCTTGATGGTTCAAATATAGGTGTGGGAGTATATACACGGTTTTATTGTATCTAACTAAAGCAAAATTATTACATTTCCTTTGCTTTAGTTAATACAGTTATCCAAGAAGCATTTATGAAGGATCTGAGGATACGATAGAGTTGGGAGGAAGGGAGACAGGGAGGGAGAGAGGGAGGGAAAGAGAGAGAGAGACAGATTGTATGTACTTCGTTTTGCATAAACCCTAGAGGCAGTAAGAGACAGGAGTATTCCATCATTAGATATAAACCAAGTACAGGACAGATCAAATGCAAGATGTCCCAACTAGAAATCCGTGCGGAAGAAGAGGTCATAAATCCAACTGGTATGTGACCTCTTTTAGGCAAGGGGCCAAAAAAGGAAGATCAAGTCTATCTTTCAATAATCAGAAATGTCAGTTATTGGCTTTTGCAAATAATTGCTAAGGAGATACTCCAAAGTATAGGAAAGAGATAGCTTTATAGCTTTTCAGTAAGTGGCAATGTCGAAAATGTTCACGTTACCTATGATACTGTAGAGAGAGGTAAGGCTAGAGCAAGGTTTTCTGTTAGTGAAAGGGAGAATATTGCGCCTCGAGTTTTACCTCAGCAGATACTAAACCTTTTGTTAAGAGAGTTTACAGCACTTAAAGTGACTGCTCTCTGAAAATATTTTAAGTAAACTAGAGATGCAATAACAATATTTTATGACAGAGATATTCCAAACCAAATATATTCATACCTGTTTGAGGAACCATAAACGGAAATGTAAGATAGAAAACAGGAAAAGAGACAGAGGATATTAAAATACGGAAGGTTTCAAAACTAATGGTCCGAAATGTAGGAATGAGAAGTAAAAAGGAAGTAGTTTTTGGCTCTCCCTGTACTTGCGCATGGGAAGGGTGCTCTGTCCAGATATTCTCGTACTCCGTACCCTGCACTGAAGCACGCTTCTGAAGCAGGATGCTTATCTGGATCGCACACTGAGTTGCCCTTGAAGGGCTCCAGCTTCGATTTCGGCACCTTGCAGTTAAAACTGGCAGCTGAGGTTTTGAGTGTGGCTTCCTTATAGTACTTCGATTATACCACAGGAATTTCAGGGTGGATTTCGGTATGAGGGGTCTCATACTTCCCAAGTTAGGGACTTATTCTCGTGGTATGATGTGCTCACTTGTTAGGCAACTAATGTGGTAGTTATATGTGCTGTTTAATTTTATATGTAGCAATCATATGCCTTCACATCCTTAACTTTAGGCATGCATATAATACGAATTATTTGTACATAAAATTGTTTTATCTGCTGTGTGTTTATATTGACAAACATTCCCCGGAGTGAGTTAGAAATAGTACACCATTGCTGAAGCACACAGAAGGCTGCAACAAAAGCCAACTGTTTGAAAATCAGGTTTATATATGCTAACTATGCTACATGATTACTAGGCTTTTAATCTATTGGTGCAATAGGATATATGAGGGGCATTCAAATGAAACCTGATCAGTGCGTCTAACTTTGCATTACACGTAACTGCGTGTATGGTGGCACCATCTATTGGTAAAGCGACTGCCTGGTATACCTGTGTGTCCTGGCACCCACATAAGTTGAACCTTATTGTGTTCAGCCAGTATCATTAAGGATTCCCGGAATTCTGAGACGAGCTTTGATTTTATTGATGGTGATTCAAGTGCTTTAAGAGCAGCTTGACTCCATGTAAGGGGTAGGAAATTTCTTGAAAATCTTTGTGTTGCATCTTTAGAAGATACTGAAATTAAATACCAAGTTTGGTGTTTATCCAAGTTTTCGTTTTTGAAATGTGTTCACAGACACACAGAACATACACGGATCTTTTTCTAAAATGCTCTCTTTGGGTTTGGGGACCTCAAAACGTGTATTTCAGTGACATCTTAACATCTAATTTTCTCTGTCTACTATGCATGTTGTAGAGAAAGCAAAAATATTCTGAAAGAGCAACTCACATTGGATTCTCATTCCTACCCACAGGTTAGAAACGGATAGGCTTTTATTGGAACTGTAACTGAAACATCGCCACAAATCTGTCTTGTCCCTAGGAGTGATTGCGATAAAACAATTTCTTGGTAGAGTTCCTTTTTTGAACGATGCGCCATGTCGTCTTTTCGTGCGTCGCATTTTCAGGGTTTAATGTCGCCGTGACATCTTAGACTGCTTTAGAGCCCGTAATTTACTGCTCTTAACAAAAAGGGGATCGGAATTTTTCCCCCATATAAAGATCATGGTGGGGCGGTCCTGGCGGGAAATCGTAAAATTAATTCTCAAGAGCTGCAATCGTGGCAATGAACGGCCCCTAGTGACGTCACGTACTGTCTCCGACTTGTCTCCCAAATAAACGAGCTTCGGCTGTGCAGGAATATCTTTACTTCTCTGTGTGCTTCTCACGTAACGTGAACAGTTAAAAAGAGTACCGAGTCATAAAAGCTCTTACGAAAGTGCTTCTTCCTTTTAAAGAAGGAAAACAATTTTAGACCTTGCTATCTTGTTATTGCTCTCACGGTTATGATCTTTGCCTTTTGTGACCTCACATTACTGACCATTTCTTCTCCATGCTTTTAGCTATTTAACTATTATTGCCTTTATCCTTAGAAACAACTTTTGAATTGAAAAAGGCATGGCATCATCATAGGAAAGGCAAGTTTACGTTTCTGCCATTCACTTTAACATTATAATTCTTCATATCAACCAGCCAAATTAGCTCAATCTTTCACAGGAAGACAATATTGGTATAGAATTTGACAGAGCAAGGTATGAGTTGCGTTTCGACCGCGGGTCAGGGAAATAGGAGTGCGTGTTGAAATGCTGCAAGCAAAACAACTGCGTATTGCTTCTTGTATCTTCGGTATAGATACTGTCACCAACATTATATGCTGTTTTATTTACTTTTATTGAATTTTTTATTAAATGTTTAAATAAAACCATTTACTCTGTTTTACTGCATCTCATTAATACCTACCTTGTTTTGTTTGTTCCAAATGAATATTTCCTTAATCACCTTAATATTTTGATAACCAGTACTTAATGCGTACCTGTACGATTTTTACATTAAGTGTAGAATAAGTAAAAACGTAAGTTAAAGTATTAATTTTCTTTTGTTCTTTCATTCAAGCCTGAACAAGTGTGTTTTCGTTTTAGTTGGTTTAATGAAACATTTCACTGAGAATACACGAAAGAATAGTCCTGGGAGTTAACACCAGGTAATATTGTTCAGGTATGACGTGGATTCTACTCTGCGACGGACTTGAACTTATGTATCCATCAAGTGTTTTTTTTTTTCCAAGCCCTGTGACCACACGTCACTGCGTTTTATAGCGTTTTTACTTTCTCTGCCATATACCTAGTAGGTCGAGAAGGTATTGCATTCCCCCCAAAACTTGATAGCGAGATTTCACCGAAATATATGTTTTGAAGGCCCCTGAATAAAACAAAAAGCCTTTTTAAAAAACGTCCAGTGTGTTTGGGGAGTGGGTACGTGTGTGTCTATGAACAGTATTACTCAAGAAAGAAAAGTTGAATAAATACCAAACTTGGTATTTAAGTTTAGTATCTTCTAAAGAAGCAACAGGAATATTTTTCAAGAAAATATCCCACCTCACTACCCCTTACATGGAACATAAAACGAACTTTTTATTTCCTTAAAATGCCATACATTAAAGATATTTTAATGACAAATAAAAGGTATATCTTAAATTTTCTGTGAATAGCCTGTGTAGTCACCTTCATTCGGAAGGAATAGCGTTAATGAGCGGAAAACGAACTACGCAAAAAAAATCTGGTGTGTTACACTCTCATGACTTTCTCTACTCTTGTACAAACTATTTTTACAAACGCTTATTCTTCATATGCTTCATGTTAATCGAGATATCGAGATGTTAATTTTATTGCTAATTTTCGTGTAGATGCAAGAAAATATTTGACTATAGATATAGTCAAATATTTTAAGAGCTGGTTGCTATGTGGAGCATTCCATTCTCTTTGCATTATGAGGTAACATTATGTTTACGTAAATTATTAGAACTTGAAGATCTTATATTGTGCTGCTTTTGTTTTGTTTAGTTACATAATTTTAACTGCCCCACGTATGGGAGCCAATTTGAGGTAACTTTTATGTTGTATTTATTTAACATTATTGTAGCCCCACGTTGTGGTAGCCAATTTGTAACGGTATTACTTACAAATGTTTGTTTACATCACGTGTGTTGAAGCCATCTTGTGACGTCATTCATTTGTTCGGTTTGTAGCTCCATCTAGTGTTAGCAATTTGTGGTACCTAGTATCAGTGTTTGAAAGAATTTTAAGTTTTGTTTATTGTCCTCCGGCTAGCTATTATCTTATCTTGGGTCGAACATGTGTCTTGATCAGGGTTGTGTAAACGGAAAGGAATCTTTTATCCAAAAAGAACAATGATGAAGAAATTTGTTTTATAATTTTTATTGTCGAACACGTTCACTGTCACTTTTACATATTGATCTAGATACTCGCCAAACTGAAACTGTTATAATAACTTCTTACTGATCACTTTTAATCAACGTACTTCAACCTTTTGTATAATTAACTTTACCATATTTTAGATCTTTCATAATTCTGCTGCGCGTAACTTGTGAATCTATATCCGATGTATGACGAACTAATACTTTCGACGAACTGACTGACTGAAGACGACGTGTAGTGTACACAGATTTTTGATGAACTGCGCAACTGAAGGCGACGTGTAATTTACTAAGAATTTTGATGAACTGAGCTGAAGGCGAGGTGTACTGTATGAATGCTTTCGGCAAACTGAAGGACTGACTGACTTTACCTCCAACCTACCTTATTTATACTCCCTCG
This sequence comes from Deroplatys truncata, assembly GCA_030765065.1. Lineage (NCBI taxonomy): Eukaryota > Metazoa > Arthropoda > Insecta > Mantodea > Mantidae > Deroplatys > Deroplatys truncata. The sequence continues at coordinate 63,746,102 of CM060984.1, read as the reverse complement.
TCCAGATACGCCTAAAGATTATAACTGAACTACTATTGGCTAATAAAACGCGCCAACATTAGCGTCTATCTTAATATCCAATGAAAATTATGAATACATATGCTTTAGGGAGGAAACATTCCAGAAGTTTCTACCGAAAACGCGCCAACATTACGTAACTTCCTCGTTTCCAATAATGATAAACAGCTCACCCCCCTCTCTGCATTATTGCGCGCTATTATTGACAGTTTCAGTAAGGCATTATAAATTTACTTCCCAACAATATTTACAATCAATAAACATCTGAAATCAATGTCACATAAAAATGCATATTCATATTACAATCATTATTTACATTTAAGTAATTTGTGATACAAATTACTGCATCAATTACCAGGGCATCAAAAAATGAATAACGAACTCCCATTTGAGAAAAAGTATAAGTATTGGAAAATTTAAGGGAATAACAAGCTATATCTCGAAAATGGTTCACTCAACAAAAAAAATGTATATGACATAAATTGTGTATTTTAACGCGATCTACATTTTTTGTGTAGTAAAATTTTGTCTATCTCTTATGGTTTACCAGTTATGCAAAAGTCGTCCACAATGAAGAATACTTTTGGAGACATTCCCAGAAAATTCAAGATATACATTTTATTTGTCATGAAAATATCTTAAACATATGTTATTTTAATCAAACTCGTTAGAGCCATTTTTGAGAAAATTAAAATTTTTGAAAAATGTTCCATGTAAAGGGTTCCATGGGGGGATTTTCTTGAAAACCTTCGTGTCGCATCTCTGGAAGATACTGGACCTAAATACCAAGTTTGGTGTTTATCCGACTGTTCGTTTTGAGTTATGCTGCTCAGACACACACACACACACACACACACACACACAGAGACACACACACACGGACATTTTTCCAAAAATGCTTTCTTTGGATTCAGGGGGCCTCAAAGCATATATTACCGGTGAAATCTCGGTATGGAATTCTTGGGTGGAATGCAATACTTCTCCTACTTACCATACGTAGTAGAGAAAGTAAAAATAAATAAATCTCTTTAAAACACACAGTTTATTTCAAATAACCTTTCTGCTGCATCAGCCATTTGCAAGATATCCGTTATTAATGGTTCGAATTGTTCAATACTTAGCGATTCCAAAGTCCTGTCGATTTTCAATTGCTTCTCGCGATCTCATGGAAAGAGTTTGATATTTTAAGGCTAGCGTATAGCGCCCAGTTCTTAAACATTTGACTATCGCTATTCCCTTTGTGTTTATTACGAATTGTATAATGTAGCTATTTTGCAAAGACTTATTTGCATTAAAATGTATAGATAGAAAGATTAGCTTTAGTAAGAATAGTTTGTATACCCACTAATAAGCGATAGAGGGTAGAGAAAGTCATGTGAATGTATCACATCACAATTTTTACTTTCTCTACTACGTATAGTAAGTAGGGGAAGTATTGCATTCCACCCAAAAATTCGATACCGAGATTTCACCGGAAATACATGTTTTGAGACCTCCTGAATCCAAAAAAAAATTTGCAAACATGTCCGTGTGTGTGTGTGTGTGTGTGTGTCTGTGTGTGTGTGACTGTGAACAGCATAACTCAAAAACTAACAGTCGGATAAGCACCAAACTTGGTATTTACGTTCAGTATCTTCCAGAGATGCGACACGAAGATTTTCAAGAAAATCCCCCCACCCCAGACTACCCTTTACATGGAACATTTTTCGAAAATTTTAATTTTCTCAAAAATGGCTGTAACGATTTTGATGAAAATATCATATGTTTAAGATAATGTCATGAGAAATGAAATGTATATCTCGAAATTTCTGGGAATGTCTCCAAAAGTATTCTTCATTATGAACGACTTTTGCATAACTGGTAAACCATAAGAGATAGACAAAATTTTACTGCACAAAAAATGTAGATCGCGTTAAAATACAGAACTTATGCCATATACATTTTTTTTGTTGAGTGAACCGTTTTCGACATATTGCTTGTTATTTCCTTAAATTTTCCAATACTTATACTTTTTTCAAATTCGTTATTCATTTTTTATGTCCTGGACATGCACAGAGAATAGAATGCGCCACATAGCAACCAGCGATAAAATATTTGACTATCGCTTAAAAGCTACCATATTCCCCTTGCATCTACAAGAAAATTACAAATAAGATTGACATCTCGATATCTCGATTAATATGAAGCATATGGAGAATAGGCGTTTGTAAAAATAGATTGTACAAGAGTAGACAAAGTCATGTGAGTGTAACGCATCAGATTTGTTTATTATAACTTTATAAGAACAAGAACCTGTATACTTTTGAGTGTACTCATGGAGATCTAATTCTGGTTTAAAGAATGACAGTCCTTTCATCCGCCTTACGCTTACGTCAACACTTCTCAGGAATGTGAGATGGTCCACTATTAAATGAAACCGTAACCACCTATACCTTGAGGTGATTTTTATTCTGACTTTTCTTACCTCTACCTACATCTTAATATCCCTTTTTGCTACCATTATTTTTCAAGTTTGGTTTCAAATACTTTATCGTTGCATTATGTAATTTGTCATTTATTCGGAGATTAATACGGTTTTAGTTATTATAGATAATTTGAGCCTTGTATGGGATACATGCTGAAATTGTATATAGATAACCACCTGTATATACAAAATGTATGTTCTGATTTAAAAAATCTGATGTGTTACACTCACATGACTTTCTCTACTCTTGTACAATCTATTTTTACGAACGCCTATTCTCCATATGCTTCATATTAATCGAGATATCGAGATGTCAATCTTATTTGTAATTTTCTTGTAGATGCAAGGGGAATATGGTAGCTTTTAAGCGATAGTCAAATATTTTATCGCTGGTTGCTATGTGGCGCATTCCATTCTCTTTGCATGTCCAGGACAAAAAAATGAATAACGAATTTGAGAAAAAGTATTAGTATTGGAAAATTTAAGGAAATAACAAGCAATATCTCGAAAACGGTTCACTCAACAAAAAAAATGTATATGATATATAAGTTGTGTATTTTAACGCGATCTACATTTTTTTGTGTAGTAAAATTTTGTCTATCTGTTATGGTTTACCAGTTATGCAAAAGTCGTTCATAATGAAGAATACTTTGGAGACATTCCCAGAAATTTCGTGATATACATTTCATTTCTCATGACATTATCTTAAACATATGATGTTTTCATCCAAATCGTTAGAGCCATTTTTGAGAAAATTAAAATTTTCGAAAAATGTTCCATGTAAAGGGTAGTCTGGGATGGGGAGATTTTCTTGAAAATCTTCGTGTCGCATCTCTGGAAGATACTGAACGTAAATACCAAGTTTGGTGTTTATCCGACTGTTAGTTTTTGAGTTATGCTGTTCACAGACACACACAGACACACACACACAGACATACACACGGACATGTTTCCAAAAATGCTTTTTTTGGATTCAGGAGGTCTCAAAACATGTATTTCCGGTGAAATCACGGTATCGAAGTTTTGGGTGGAATGCAATACTTCCCCTACTTACTATACGTAGTAGAGAAAGTAAAAAAATTAAATTGATCCTAAAATTAATATCACAACGTCCTCCAAACAAAACACGACTAATGACATTTACTGCCCCCCATAATATCAAGCAACTTTTATTAAAGACATTTCTTTCTACAACGCTTAGCTTTGGAGATATTGTACAATCTCAACTTAAATGATCCATCCTGTATAGTTATTGATTATTTAGCATGAATCTCAGTACTGTTGGACGAGGAGAACGCCTGAGAGGCGAGCGGGGTTCTGTAACTGTTTGTCTGCTCACGTACTGTCGATTGTTTACTACGTTTACTACGAAATGTGTTTATGTGTGCAAATGAACCACCCATGCTGCCAGATCTGATACTAGTAGAACAGCAACCGCCGTAATAGGTGTTAACGCATTGGCTCTTGCTGGTAACACGCGTTACGGCATATACTATAATACTACAACTTATATCATGTTTGTTACTTTTATTCTTTCGTTATTATTTACATATGGCTGGAATTCGAAAGAAGGGACAAACTATCCACAGTGAATCAACGGAAGTAATAAGAAAAGTGATTTAAGTATGTGGCGAAGAAGCAAAATCAGGACAATTGCTATGGGTAATTTCACAAAGTAATTCACGCGTGGCAAATTATTGTGGGATATCGGAACGCACTGTATCAAGAATAAGGAGAGAAGGTGAAAAACTATTGCATACTCCGGGGAAAAGGAGACCATGTGCCAAGGAATTTAAATTTCATTGTGACGACTTTGATATAACAGTAATTAAAAACTTAATTCGAGATTTTTATTTGGTTAGATAAACAGTGCCTACTATTCCCAAATTACTTGTAGCAATTAGAGAAACTGTACATTTTCCATGGGGAAGAGAAACTCTACGGAAGCTGCTGCGCAGTATGGGCTACCAACGATGTGGAAGCAAGAGAAGATTACTTATTGAACGTCCAGACATAGTTAACTGGAGAGCTAGATATCTAAGAACTATAAATGGATATAGAAATGCTGGAAGAAATATCATTTACATTGATGAGTCCTGGGTAGACAATAACTTGACGTTTGGAAAATGCTGGCAGAGTGATGATGTCTATGGCATAACGACAAACACCAGCTCTTCGAACCACCTGATTCTTGTAAATGCAGGCAGCAACGAAGGTTTCATACCCAGAGCCTCTCTGATATTCACAGCTGGACTTGCTTGCGGGGATTATCATGGTCAAATGAATGGAGTAAATTTCCAGAAATGGTTGGAGGAGAAACTTTTACCTAATATACCTTCCAACAGCGTCATCGTGCTTGATAATGCTCCATACACCAGCGTACAATCAAATAGGCCTCCATCAAAGTACGCTGTAAAGCAAGAAATGATACAGTGGTTGGAGAACAACAATATTCCATGTTCTGCTGCAATGCGGAAGGGCGACTTGTTTGATTTAATTCAAATGCATAAGCCAAAAGAAAAAGTATACCATATCGACAAAGTAATAGAAAGGCATGGGCATACAGTTCTTAGGTTACCTCCTTATATGTGCGAGCTGAACGCTATAGAAGAGCGGCAGCGACAGCAGCGAAAATGAGAACTTCTCAGACTTGGATCTTGCACGACCGCTGCTGGACTTCTAGCAATGGGTGAGTAGTATTTGAAAACACTGCGTAGTTTATAACCTCCTAACATGCTTATCGTATCCACACGGCGAGCGTAAATATGATACGGACGCAGGAAAGTGTTGATGTTACACATTCCTCTCGCTTACCTTCTTCTCGTGGTCTATCAGTAAGTGTGCCATATCTTGTAATAATTGATTACCAGTTATGTAATGACTATGTTGAAGGAATTTTTCTACATATTTTAAATAAGTTTACTCTAATTCTGTAGTAAGCATTTGATTTTTACTTTCTCTACTACGCATAGTAAGTAAGGGGGTATTGCATTCCACCCAAAAATTCGATACCGGGATTTTACCGGAAATACGTGTTTTAAGGTGTCCTGAATCCAAATAAAGCATTTTTGGAAACATGTCCGTGTATGTGTCTGTCTGTCTGTCTGCCTGCCTGTGAACAGCATAACTAAAAAACGAAAAGTCGGTTAAATACCAAACTTGGTATTTGAGTTTTCTATCTTTCAAGGATGCGACACAAAGATCCAAGACTACCCTTTACATGCAACATTTTTGGAAAATTATTATTTTGATTAAAATATCATATGTTTAAAATATTTTCATGGCAAATGAAATGTATATCTTAAATTTTCTGTGAAAGCCATCTTCATTCTGAATGACTTTCGCATAACTGGTAAACCATAACAGATAGATAAAATTTTACTACACCAAAAAATGTAGAAATCGTTATAACACACAATTTATATCTTGTAATTTTTTTTGTCGAGTGACCTATTTCCGAGATATTCCTTGTTATTTGTTTGAGATTTCCAATACTTATAATTTTTATGAAATGGGAATTCATTATTCTTTTTTGTTTATGTCCAGGACATGCACCGCATAGCGACCGGCTCTTAAAAGATTTGACTATCGCTTAAATTCTACCTTATTCCCCTTGCACCTAAAAGAAAATTAGCAATAAAATAGGGTATGCAAAAGTTTATATGTCATTAACATGAAGTAGATGGAGAGCAAGCGTTGGTAAAAATAGTTTGTACAAGAGTAGAGAAAGACATGTGAGTGCAACACATCAGATTTTTGTATATATTTTCTTCTTGATTCGAGATTACAAAAAGATTGTAGCTTGTTCACCAATAAATAAATAAATAATAATAATAATAATAATAAGGCTCGCCAAATACTGAACTTTTTGAAATTATTTATTTCTTTATTTATATATCTGCTTATATATAATTGAATGGAAAATAAAATATAACTCAAGTTCTGTCCTGTAATGTTTAATATTCTGATTTCACAAAACGTACGACCGTCGCTAAGCAAACGAATAACATAAACCAGCCACAAATAAGTATTGTAACACTCTATAAACAATATTTACTTTTGACAAGTGGTACCTATGCACAGATTTCAAGAAATAAGCTGATGTGTAGATACGACTTTCTCTACTCATAACAAATTCACACATATAGTTTAATATTGTACTAATCATATAAAAGTTATGCATCCATGCACCTTACAATAAATACCAGTTCCTTAAATTACTTCAAATGAAGTAATATAGAAATAAATTACATAAAACATGCAGAAACAGCGTTTAAAAGTCTTTAAAAGTCTATGTCATAAATCGCAGCATGACGAACATAGGGTAAGAAATGCGAACATCAGTTATTGTGAAACACACTTTATTTATCACTTGGGCACTCAATTAGCACAACATTACACTTGAGTCACTGTTGACACACACTCGGAACACAACTCAATGATCCGTCGAATCAAATCACAACAGAACTGCTGAGTCATAACTCACAACCAAACTGCACTGGCACTGTCCACTTTCACTGTCCACCATTCACTTTGTAACTTCTTAACTCTGAACTCCTGTCCGGGCAAGACCAGCCCCTTATATTGGACTCGCTACAAAGCGAAGCGTTCTAGAAAGGGAAATTACTAGAACCGACCCAAAGGAATCTTCTGGAATAGTAATTACCTAAACTGCGAGGAAGTGGCACATAATGAGCCCGTTGCACGATCGGTCATTAGCCGCACCCAGCCGGCCTCGTAGGCGAGTCGGGCCCGTAGGTAACTCGGTCACAATAGGAAGAGAAAAAATAAATGGAAACTTTGAAGCATGCTCATCGGATGAAGTACTTCACTCCAAAAGCATCATTATTTAAAATGACAGTAAACGTATGTTAAAATGTTAATTTCTGAAGAGCTATGTCTTAAGTACGTATGTCCGATAATTGTTTTAAATGGTAATACTCGCCTGATTTTAAAGATATAAATAAGAATTTCGGAGTTAATGTTAAGGAAGAATGGACAAGAAGAATGCAGGAATAGTGGCCGTGTACACAGATACACACTTAAAATCAAGTAGAGTTAATTGAGCATGCTGGGTGCTACTGGCTGGCAGTGACTTGAGAAGGGAATAACTGAATTCGTGCTTTGGTTTGATAACGTTGTTGCAGAGCATGAATGAAGCCAAAATCTCAGGATTCCATGGCAAAAAATTAAATAAATTGTTGCTAAAAAATACGTAAAATCTGATAAGTTGGGGAAAAATTATGAAAAATGCCATCACATTCCTTAGACCGGATTCCTCCACATACCTTCCAGTTGCTAATATAGACAATTGTTTTGTTTTAAATATTAAAGGATGCAGATTTAAATATTGATTGCTTATCTCTTAGAACTATTTCTTCTGTGTGTCACTGTTTGCCGCTTTTTACAGTGCAGTAACATGTCAATTGTAAGGAGCTGGTAAAACATCGCCTATTACAAGGAATTCTTGAGAGTGGTTTAATAGGATCTGCCGTCTACCATGGAATGTTACTTAACATGCCCAAGTGGATAGATTCTATTGCTTTAATTTATGTACCTTCAGCAACTGGAATAATTAAATGAAAAACACACATTCCATACATAAGAGAATATATCGTAAGATAGCCATTTTGTTTTACAGCCGGCAAGAAAAATCGTCTGCATAATTTTTCCTTTAATGATACGTCCAGAAGATTCTGTAAAAACAAGACATCTGATACCATCGTAAAACTCAGCGTATAAAACCGCAGAAAGGGTCTGAAATGTCCAACCAGAACAGCTCGAAAACTGCACTGGAGCTAAATACATCGTTAAATGCGATGTAGAAGAGATTTATTTTCTTCAGCCGATGAGCAGAGAAATGTACGAACATAATTTTTATTTTAATGCGACATTTAGTAGACGGTTAACAGAAAACGGCATTTGTATTTTCTCTTTGAAGAGCATGTAATGTGTGTTTGGACGGGCATGATTCGTCTGCTGCCAGAGTTAAGGAAGAGGATGTTTTAGATACCCGCTGAGTCTGCAGATCACATTAGAAATGAATTTCAATTCAGATAAAATGAATGTGGTTTAGAAATGTCAGGATTTTCCAGCCATTATAATAATCTTTCAGATTACATCGTGCCAAGTCTGTACTTTATTTATGTTTGGACATTAGAGTAACATAAGTCGGAACATTTGAACGTATTATTGCAATGTAGAACATGGGCGTCTCTGGTAAGTTAACATTGGCGGGGGGTTAACGATCCTACTGAAAAAAATGTCTGCAACAGTAAATATTGCCTTGTTCTAATTAAAATATACTCATGTCAGTTCACTGATAACATCAGTGTTTAAAAGTGTGAAAATCTATTAATATAGGCAGTTAGTTTACAAAATCGTCAGGGACAAAATGGCTTTATTCATTCATTGTATATAGTTACAATAAAGACATCGAATGAAAGCTAAACTATCTCACAGTATTACGTAGTATAACCGGAAAGATTTCAGTAGACTTGCCCTTTTTTGTAGCAAATGTTTCCAATTTTGGGTTCCCGCTTATCCGGACTCTTACATAATGCCTTCTCATTGCATCTAATACTCCATTTCTTTTCAAGTTTTAGGTAGCTACAAAAGTTTCTAGACGTCTATAACTTGTAAGTGATATTTTCTATAATAACACTAGTCTGCATTTTCAAACTTTTTGTCAGACGATTTCTTAAAAGTAGGTGTTCTTGAATCAGGTTTTAATGCTAATTCCAGAAATAACTTCCGTTTTTTTTCTATCACATCAGGTTTTTACACAAAATAAGTAATGTTTTGACAATTTTACTAATAAGCGTAGAAAAGTATTCCAATACCATTTCACATAAGGTAAGTTTTTATTCAAGAAACATTTTAAGAATACTATCAAGAACTTCCCTAATTTATTTCATGACTACATTTTAACAAAACAAGAAGCCAAAGTGTTTCATTTATTTTTTTCAAACATTCTCTTCTTTGACTTCCTTGCAGATCCTTGAAGATAACTGTCCCTCCTCAACATCCAACAGTAGACGGTCATCATAGTTTCATTCCATCTCCCCTGGTAGCTCCTCTCCATTTCCTTAATATCTTGGTGAAAATGTTCACCCTGCCTGTTCCAGATTTTCTGTAAAGTAGTTGATATGTGAATGCAGAAAATGCACCTTTACACTCTTGAAATTTTCCAACATTATTTCGACAATGGCCTTATAATTAGGACCTTTGTTATTGCCTAAGGAGTTTTCAGTAACTGATCAGAAGGCGGTCCATGCGTCGTTGAATTTCATCCATAGAAGAATAAAATACAGAATGACATCTCAACATGTCTAGAAGAAGAGTGAATCACATTGCTAAATAATCTCATTTCTATTGTTACATCAAGTGGTCCAGGTGGTGAAATCCGGAACAAAAGCATCTTTGTGAGGATCTAGGTTAGTTAGGTTAATGCTGATATGTTGCATTCACTTAGCTTTCTCTGCCCATTCTTCGCCAAATTACTCTTACAAAATTACTCTTCTACCTATTTCGTATTAATCGAGATAAGCATTTGTAGAAATTGTTTTATTATATATTTCCTTGTAGATGCAATGGGTATAGGGTATAAGTAGGCTTAAGCGATATTCAGTTATTTTAAGAACAGGTCGCTAATATAATATTTCAAATTTTAAACTAATAGCAAGGAGTATCTCGTAAATGGTAAGCTCCACAAAACATAATTACTAGACATAAATTGTGTGCTCTAACGAGATCTACATTTGTTACAGTAAGATTTTGACTATCTCTTACAGTTTACCAATTATGCATAAATTCACAGACACACACACACGAAGCTGTTGCTAAAAATGCTTTTTATTATTATTCAGAGGGCCTCAAAGCATAATCTCCGGTGAAATCTCGACATCGAATTTGAGGCAGTATTTTTAACACTTAAGTGATTTCAGTCTAATTATATAATATATAAATTCAATAACCGCCCGCCTTAAACCAATATGTGTATGTAACAATATATATAAAAGTGTATATTACAGTCATTGTATATGTTTATATTATTGTATCCATGTGTAATAATGTTATGTGAATGCATTACGTAATTTAATAATGTAAGAGCTGTGAGAATAATAGGTTAAAAGTTGCTGACAATGAGGTAACAATGAGATAACCTTGAGGCAATAATGAATTAGAAAGTTGAAATGTTACTTGTGATTCTTGGGAGCAACAATAATGTAAATTTTTTGACAGTTTATAAAATAGCCAATCAACAACTAGAAAAAGCCTTAGTTAAATGAAGGTATTCTATTGGATCAGGAATAGCCAATCAGAGACTTGAAATACAGAAATTTACAAGTTTAGGCGGTTGAAATCAATTCAGTTGGTTGCAGACAGCGTTACTAACCAGACGCAAAAAGTGTCCTCAAGAAATTTAATACGTATTCCTGTGAGACAAAAATAGTTTTACGTGTTAAAAAGTTCAAGTATTTAATAAAAACATCTCACATCTCTCTCACTATATCAGTAAAGTGTTATTTAAATCGTGTCAAGCATTAATAAAAGGAGTGAAGTAAAATTATAATCTGTGTAAGCCTACATTCATAGTCGCACCACAAACCTGCCAAGACATCCATGTCTCTAACAATAATACTGACGCAGCAAACATAAATATAATATTGAAAGAAACAATCAAATTACAAAGTTAATATTTTTAAAAATTGGGGCAAAGGCTACTGGGTACCATACGTGCGGTTGCAACTACTTAAAGTTCGGCTCCCCAACAGTTGAAATACAATACAACAAAATAACTTCTTCAAATTGACGCCCAAAGCGTGGTGCAAATAACGTAACAAACTACCTTCTTCAAATTGGCGCCCAAAGCGTGGGGCAGATAACAATACTCCTCCTAAAATTAACGTTTCTCAAATTGGCGTCCGTAAGTAGAGCTAATAAAATTTGTAAAAATAATTTACTTCTTCAAATTTTCGGGGGAATACAATACTACTGTACGTAGTAGAGAAAGTAATATTGAGGAAAAACCTGAGTACTAATAGCATATTTTTACTTGCTATGTGTCGTAATCCTAAAGTAGTTCTATAGATAAATATTTTAATAGGAAACTTGCAGTTCAATACTTGTTTCTCATGTTTCCTTTCTTGTTTGTTAGGAGTCTTTCTTCTAGTTTTCTTTCCCGAAGACACTTTTAAAGCAGTGCCCATAACACTTCCCATTTCAAACGTAAGCTAGAACAATACTAGCTTTATAATAACTTTCCAAAACAAAATAAGTAATTGCAATCTCACCGAGCGGGATGGATCAGGCGGTTTCGTCTGTAGCCGGTCCGCATTCAGGGGTTCGTGGGCTCAAATCCCATGGCCGGGCTGTTTTCCCGGGTCTCCAGGCGAATGCTAGGAAGCATTCTCACATCCCACGAATTTCCTGTCCCTCCATTTCATCTCAAAACTCATTTCACTTGATCTTTCAGTGTCGGCGTTGGTGTTTCGGTGCAGTGATGCTCTTTGCGACTCTCCGTCCCTCGACTTTCAGCTGGCTCCCGGAGTATCCGAACCCGCTCTGTGCGGGATGAGGTTCCCGATCTGTCTGTCCGTCTGCCGGAGAGTCTCTATCTGGAAACTTGGGGACCCTGCCATTCCTGTGCCGCCATTTCTAGTTTCGGCCGCCCGGTGTCTCTTCTCGCCTCATCCTTCCTCCCAGGGACACCCCCCTTGTGAGGCGAAAGTACAATATTGTAGCGGACCAGGTTGAGCGCAGAGTATTACGTCAGATGAGGTAATCAAGCATTAAGTGTCGAAACGAGGTTACCTCAACACGACCGCACTAAGGAACGCGGAGTCAGCTCTTCTGTATGTATTTATACTACGGGGGTTTGGCTCGAGGGGACCAATTGTCGGGATCATTATCTGAATGATTGGCTGAATCATGGTGGGAATCGACGTACTAATCAGTTGAAGAGAGAGTTGTATCATCGACGACCTGAGGTCCGCTTACCTTACACGAGTCGCCAACGCAACACCAGGTGAACAGGTAAGGATGTATCTCCTCTAAGTTCTGCTTGCTTGCCGGGCTTCACCCCAATCTGAGTGACCCACCTACGGGCTCTAATGTACTCACACTAACGCAATAATATAATTTATTGGCTCAATGCATCCCCTGTGCATTATTTAAATACCCCCATCTGGAACGCCACCTGGCCTACCTACCAGCCCAGTACCGACGCATCCCATACCTCTGAGTTATCACTCCCCCCCCTAGTGTAACCAACTACTGCGGGGCAACCACCCCCGGTAGGGGTGTTACAATATCCTTTCTGAGGGTCAGTAACGAGTCGCCTCCGAGGTCAATCCAATCCAATTGCAATCTCACTCACAAAAAATGGAGGCTAAGGTCGAAGTATATGTTGGATTTGACAGATATTGAAACCCTGTCACATATCGACTAGATACATAGTTTTAATACGCTATGCCCTGTTTTAGATAATTAATAATTATAGATAGTAAGTGTTAATTAATGAAATATTTTTGATAGTGTTAGTAGGTTTAATTTTGATCATTTTTGTTATAGTTGGGGTAGCCTTTTTTACTTTATTAGAACGAAGGGTTCTAGGTTATATTCACACTCGTAAAGGTCCCAATAAGACGTTAAGATAATTCTTAAAATTAAACTTATAGTTAATAGAAAATGAAGAATATCAAGGGATAGTTTGTAATAAAATATTAATTTTGGGAATTAATGATAATGCTTAAATTAAATTCCTCGAGGTAAAATCTTTCAGGAGTTATCCATAACCCAACGTCAAAAAATGGATTTAGCTTTTTCTGAGATTAGGTGTCTCATAATCGTATAGTTTCTGGAGAAACTGTAATATTCGAAAATCGAACATTACATTAAATTCGACTTGTTGTTCTTGGCAGTGTTTGAGCACCATATAAACTTAATACTTTTGATAAATAAAGGATATACTTATGTTGGATCCTTTGCGTTGTTTTGTTTCAGTGTACTGCAAATTACATGTTACAACTGTGGAAATCAGATCACTGGACATGGGGATTTAACAAAGGAATCAGTTTTTTCTCAGATACTCTCTCTCTCTCTCTCCCCTCTGTTCATTTTAAGGACCAATTCCATAATAACATTTTTAGTAAATTACAAAAGCAATACAATCCAAAAGCAGTAAGTTTATTACTTTCTCTACTACGTACAGTAAGTTGGAGAAGTATTGCATTCCACCACCCAAAAATAAATACCGAAATGTCACAAAAATACATGTTTTGAGGCGTCCTGAATCCAAATAAAGCATTTTTGTAAACATGTTCATGTATCGTGTGTCACTGAAAAGCATGACTCAAAAATGAAAATCGGATAAATATCAAGCTTGGTGTTTGAGTTTAGTGTCCTCCAAGGATGCGACACGAAAATTTTCAAGAAAATCCCCCCACCAATTACCCTTTACATGGAACCTTTTTAGAAAATGTTGACGTTCTAAAAAGTGGCTAACAATTTTGATTAAAATAACTCCATGAAAAGTATTTACATCACAAATAAAATGTATATTTTGAATTTTCTGGAAATAACATGAAATCCTCTTCATTCGGAGGGAATTTTGTATAATGTATAACTTTTAAACGTTAAACAATAGGCAAAAACGTACAACATAAAAATGTTGATCTCTTTAAAACACACAATTTACTTAAAATAAGGCTTTTTGTAGTATAAGCCGCTTCTAAGAATATCCGTTATTAAAGGTTCGAATTGTTCAATAAAACACTCATTTTACTTAAAATAAGGTCTTTTGTAGTATAAGCCATTTCTAAGCATATCCGTTATTAAAGGTTCGATTGTTCAATACTTGACATTTTTTTAAAGTCCCATTGATTTTCAGTTGTTTCTCGTGATTGCATGGAAACAGCATGGAATTTTAAGGGCAACATATAGCGTCCAGTTCTTGAAAATTTGACTATCGCTGTTCTCTTTGTGCTTATAACGAAATGTGTAATGTAGCTCTTTTTGCAAAACTTTATTTGGATTAAATGTAGTACATATGAAAATAATAAAGATAGAGGGCAGAGTCATGTGAATGTACACATCACATTTTTATGTATATTTTAGAGAAAACAATAAAATGGTAACTTTTATTGATTCTTTACATCATTAATTTTGTTTCATTATCGTGGACCATGACTCACTATATTTTTCTAACAAATAAGAATTAATGATATGAAAAACAGATGTGGGCACTTAGATTACTTATATATATATATATATATATATATATATATATATATATATATATATATATATGTTATAGAATATAACTAAAGCGGTTAACATTGTAACGAATCATTGATGATTTAAAGGATTATAAATAACACCAAAATATGTATACTATTGTATTCTGATTCACTTTGTCAACCCTTTGTTATGAAATAGAGCTGTAAGATTTTTCTTTGAAATTAACAGGGAGAGGGCATCAGAGAAAAACTGATTTCCCATGTTAAATCCCTATGTAGAGTGTTTTAATTTTCATCCGTATAGAGGGCTTTGCTCTTGTTCATTTTGACTTCCTCTACCATGTACGTAGTAAGCGGAAGAGGTACTGCATTGCACCCAAAAATTCGATGACGAGATTTCACTGGAAATACATGTTTTGAGGCTCCTGAATCCAAAAATACAATTTTTATAATGGTGTGATACCATTCTATTGTGTCTGTGAACCGCATAAACAAAATCGAAATGTAGAATGAATACCAAACTTTATATTAAGAGAATTCCCTTACCTCAAACTACCCTTTACCTGTAACATTTTTCGAAATTTTTTATTTCCTGAAAAATGGCTCTAATGAATTTAATTAAAATAACACACATGCAAGATATTTTCATGAGAAATAAAATGTGTATCTTAAATTTTCTCGAAATAGCTGATGAAGTCCTCTTCATTCAGAATGAAATTGATATAATCTTTATGTTCGACCATGTCAAAATGTAGTATTTATACGACTGGAAGCAGTACTTTAATGGACCTCATTAAAGTACAACTGTTCATTAAATTATTGGTATTCAACCAATCAGAAGTGGCCACGTAACATTGTGAAAGAGCAAGTATCGATTATTCTGCGTAGTACGTCTCACAACGCTAGCAACTTTGTTTGTCACAGGTGCTACAAGGTCATTGCTTAGTAACCACAGATAAAGGAATAACGATTGTAACACATCACTCAAACCAGAAACGAATACTTATGAAACCCTTAATTTAGATACATGGTCGCTTCGCTTCACTCGCTCGGTTAATAATTATAATTACCACCATTATAGTCTCGTTGCATAATATACTGTTGCATCACTAGTAAAGTTAAGCGATAGACGAAAACGTACTACACAAAAGATACAGATCTCTTTAAAACACACAATGTATTTCAAATAACCTTTCTGTAGAATCAGCTGTTTCTGAGATGTCCGTTATTAATGTTTCGAATTCTTCAATACTCAGTCACTCTTTTAAAGCCCTGTCGATTTTCAGTTGTTTCTCGCGAAGGCATGGAAACAGTATGGAATTTTAAGGCCAGCATATAGCGTCCAGTTCTTAAACACTTGACTATCGTTCTTCCGTTTATACCTGTAACGGAATGTGTAATGCAGCTATTTCTGCGAAGGTTTATCTCGAACAAATGAAGTAGATAAGAAAATAAACTTTCGTACGAAAAATGTGTAAACGCACTAATAAATGATAGAAGGCAGAGAAAGTCGTGTGAATGCAACATATCAGATTTTCAAATATAGAAAGAGAGAGAATACAGAAGAATGTTAGAGGAAGAAGTACCAAATACAAAGTTAAACAATCCTCTTAGAATAGGATTGACAGCAGAGGGGACTTGGCATCAATCCAGAGTGGACGTTGTACATACGCCCCACGAGGGGGCGTCCCCGGGAGGAAGGATAAGGCGAAAGCAGACACCGGGCGGCCGGAACCAGGAGCGACGGCAAAGAAATGGTAGGTCTCTAAGCTTCCAGATAGAGACATCCCGACAGAACAGACAGACCGGAGATCCCAGTCCACACAAAGGGGATCCAATGCCCCGCAAGGGGGTTCGGATAACCCGGCAGCCATCCGAAAGCCACGTTGCCCCGAAACACCTTCGCCGACACTTACGACCCTGAAAGAGACCAACGGGATGAAAGATGAAAATGGAACGAAATGGAGGGATAGGAAATTCGGGAGATGAAAGAAACCACTCCAGCATTCGGCTGACAACCCGGGAAAACCCCCAAAAACCCATGTGTCAGAGTGGGCGTCGCCGGGGATAGATCCCGGGACCTCCCAAATGCGGGCCACAGCGGGCCTGCTCGGTAACAGTCCTCTTGGCCTCGTATCAAAGATTACTTGAGCAAAATTTGGGCGAATTTGTGTTTAATATAAATAAATAAGCAAATCTTCCGAATTTGAGGAACGATACCGTTGAATGGGCCAACAGACATTGCTTCTGGGCTTTGCCGATGAGACAAAGTGTAAATCCGTGATAAACACCACAACATTTCTTAGAGTCTTAAAATAATTTATATAATCACTGGTTTCCAGAAAAGTAGCAGAGATCTCGTCGAGATGCCTTCCTTGTCATCTAAGGCGCCGTCTGCGATGCACCTCTACGAAGGAATTCGTGTTTATTAATTATTTATCGCGTGATTCAGAACACTGATGTATGGTCCTCGTTTGTTTTTCTCTCGGACAAGAGTACCGCTCTACTCCGAGAAACTACCCCGCAGTTCCAAAAGAAAGAAGACAAAATCTTGCGTTAGTAACCTGTAAATTATTTCCCAGTCCTTAGATTAGTGTATCGGTAAAATATCTGATACATCACAAGCAGCAAAAACATATGGAGTTATTCGTTATTACATTCGTTTGCAATGTGCCTTCATCAATTACATTAGAGCAAAATTTGCACGTTTGATTTGCCGTTCTCTGGAGGATACCTTTTGGAACAGGTCACCGGGTTTTATTAAATTTTTCTTACATATTGAATACCTAGAGATTTTAGATGCCAATGAACCGTCCGCTCATCTCATCAGCATTTTATGTGATTCATTTGTCACGTTCGCTGAAGGCGACAAAACGCTCGTCGCTCTAATGAGTTTCCAACTCCCTTATAGTACAAGGAATATTTTTAAAGCATGGTCTGTTATGCAGTAAAATAAGAACTACTGAATATTTTCCTTAACTAATTACTTTATGTACCACATACATAATAGGTAGAGAAGGTACTGAATTCCACCCAAAAATTCGATATCGAGGTTTCACCATAAATACATGTTTTGAGGCTCCATGAATAAAACATCTGATGTGTTACACTCACGACTTTCTCTACTATTTTTACAAACGCTTATTCTCCATCTACTTTATGTTAATCGAGATAAACATTTGCAGACTTTATCTTATTGCTAATTTTCTTGTAGATGTAAGGGGAATATATATTTACAAGGGCAATTTTAAATACAGTAGTCTTTAAGCACATACATATCTCTTAATACCTGGTTGCTAGGTGCAGCACCATTCTCTTTGCCATAGAGTAATACTCTTTGCATATTCAAGACAAAAAATGAATAACGAATTCCCATTTGAGAAAATAAGTATTGAAAACTTTAAGGGAATAACAAGCAATATCCTGAAAATGGTTCACTCAACAAAAAAAATGTATATGACATAAATTTTGTATTTTAACGCGATCTACATTTTTTGTGTAGTAACATTTTGTCTATCTCTTATGGTTTACCAGTTATGCAAAAGTCGTTCACAATGAAGAATACTTTTAGAGACATTCCCAGAAAATTCAAGATATACATTTCATTTGTCATGAAAATGTCTTAAACATATGATATTTTAATCAAAATCGTTAGAGCCATTTTTGAGAAAATTAAAATTTCCGAAAAATATTCCATGTAAAGGGTAATCTAGGGTGGGGGATTTTCCTGAAAACCTTCGTGTCACATCTCTGGAAGATACTAAACCTAAATACCAAGTTTGGTGTTTATCCAACTGTTCGTTTCTGAGTTATGCTGTTCACAGTCACACAGACACACACACGGACATGTTTCCATAAATGCTTTTTTTTGGATTCAAGGGGTCTCAAAACATGTATTTCCGGTAAAATCTCGGTATCGAATTTTTGGGTGGAATACAATACTTCCCCTACTTACTATACGTAGTAGAGAAAGTAAAAAACATATATTAAAGATATTTAAATGATAAATAAGATGCATATCTTGAATTTTCTGGCAATAGTTTGTTAAGTCTTCTTCATTCGGAAGGAATTTTGTATAATCTTGTATAACTGGTAAACATTAAGTGATAGACGAAAACGTACTGCAAAAAAGTCTAGATCTGTTTAAAACACAGAATTTGCGTCAAATAACCTTTCATGTGGCATCAGCCATTTCCGAGATATCCGTTATTAATGATTCGAATTCTTCAATACCTAGCCATTCTTTTCAAGTCCCGTCGATTTTCAGTTGTTTCTCGCGATTACATCGGAAGAGTATGGAATTTTAAGGCTAACATATAGCGTATAGTTCTTAAACATGTGACTATCGCTGTTCCATTTGTACTGTAACGAAATGTGTAACGTAGCTATTTCTACAGATGTTTATCTCGATTAAAATGAAATAGATAAAAAAATTTACTTTCGTAAGAAGAACTTGTATAATTGTGTTTATTTCATTGTATATACCTTAAGCTTTCTTTCCGTACAGCTTTTACAATCAATTACATTCTCATTGTAGCGCAAAATAAATTTTAGTGGACCCTCCTAGTAGAACTTCGCCGCGAAACCACAAAACAACCGTACATTTTCTGAGATGCGTTTTTCTGTGTCTAAGATTCCATGTCAGAAGAAATTGCCTTATTGGTATCGTTGGTTTCAGGAGAAATTCTAACTAATGGTCCGGATGTGAGATCATTATTACATAGTAGTTGAAAGATAACAATTGTGAATCTCCAGGTTAATTTGAAGTTAACCAAAATCAGACGACTCATTATTTGGGTCCTTCAAGAAACTTTCGTACACGTACCACAAATGTTTCGTAAGATATTATCATAACTAATTTTCAATACAGAAAAATTTAAATCCAGAAACAGCTACGCTTTTCTAGATGCATTGGTGTCGGAAGCCTTGTGTTTTAGAAACGTGCGCTACGTTAAGACAAATGTTCGAAAAGCATTGATAACTGATAAAAAAGCGGTGTAAGGTTTGAAGGCTTGGGTAAAAGGTAAACTATCGAAAAACATTTAGTAATTCGTACTTTATTGCAAAATCTTACTTTTAAAATGCCCCTGGTATTTATATTACGTTACTCAGGATACATTTTATCGCTATAAATAACGTCAAATTAATCAACATGGACTTATTTGGATCTAGGATACGGAAAAGAAAATGCACATGTTCCTATATTTGAAGTCAGTTTTGTTACTAATCTACCCCGGGAAAAAATAAGAATAGATACCGCAGGACAGTACAATCTGGGTTGACTTAAACATGTAACAAGAAATTGCATACTATAATTTTTCGCTCTACATTTTTACTTTCTCTACTACGTATAGTAAGTAGGGGAAGTATTGTATTCCACCCAAAACTTCGATACCGAGATTTCACAGGAAATACATGTTATGAGACCCCCTGAATAAAAAAAAAAGCATTTTTGGAAACATCTCCGTCTGTGTGTCTGTGTGTGTGTGTGTGTGTGTGTGTGTGTGTGTGTGTGTGTGTGTGTCTGTGTGTGTGCCTGTCTGTGAACAGCATAACTCAGAAACGAAAAGTCGGATAAACACCAAACTTGGTATTTAGGTTCAGTATCTTCCAAGTATGCGACACGAAGGTTTTCAAGAAAATCCCCCCACCCCAGAGTACCCTTTACATGGAAGATTTTTCGAAAAGTTTAATTTTCTCAAAAATGGCTCTAAAGATTTTGATTAAAATATCATATGCTTAAGATATGTTTATGACAAATAAAATGTATATCTTGAATTTCCTGGGAATGTCTCCAAAAGTATTCTTTATTGTGAACGACTTTTACAAAACTGGTAAAACATAAGAGATAGACAAACGTTTACTACACATAAAATGTAGATCGCGTTAAAATACACAATTTATGTCATTTACATTTTTTTTGTTGAGTGAACCGTTTTCGAGATATTGCTTGTTATTTCCTTACATTTTCCAATACTTATACTTTTTCTCAAATTCGTTATTCATTTTTTTATGTCCTGGACATGCAAAGAGAATGGAATGCGCCACATAGCAACCAGCGATAAAATATTTGACTATCGCTTAAAAGCTACCATATTCCCCTTGCATTTACAAGAAAATTACAAATAAGATTGACATCTCGATATCTTGATTAATATGAAGCATATGGAGAATAGGCGTTTGTAAAAATAGATTGTACAAGAGTAGAGAAAGTCATGTGAGTGTAACACATCAAAATTTTTTGTCTTGGATATGCAAAGAATTATAATCTGTGGCAAAGAGAATGGTGCTGCACCTAGCAACCATCTATTAAGAGATATGTATGTGCTTAAAGGCTACTGTTTTTCTATATTGCCCTTGTAAATATATTTTCCCCTTACATCTACAAGAAAATTAGTAATAAGATAGAGTCTGCAAATGTTTATCTCGATTAACATGAAGCATATGGAGTACAAGCGTTTGTAAACATAGTTTGTACAAGAGTAGAGAAAGTCATGTGAGTGTAACACATCAGATTTTTTCATGTAGTAAGCTTTTGTCTATTCTCATTGGTGCACCATTTGTTAAACCAAAATATGTTCAGTTTGGAGAGGGCTTCGCAGGCTACACCGATAATTTAAGATATAAATTTTACTGGTCGTGCAAATGGTGTTTGAATCAAAATGGTGAGTCGTTTTTTTTAGAAAATGCAAAATTACGGAATGTTTTACATTCAACGGTTTGGAGAATATTTTTTAGTTTTCACCTGATATACGAGGGCTGATCAATAAAGACCGAGACTGATTTTTACTTTCTCTACTACGTATAGTAAGTAGGGGAAGTATTGCATTCCACCCAAAAATTCGATACCGAGATTTCACCGGAAATACATGTTTTGAGACCTCCTGAATCCAAAAAAAGCATTTTTGGAAACATGTCCGTGTGTGTGTCTGTGTGTGTGTGTGTCTGTGTGTGTGTCTGTGTGTGTGTGTGTCTGTGTGTGTGTCTGTGAACAGCATAACTCAAAAACGAACAGTCGGATAAGCACCAAACTTGGTATTTAGGTTCAGTATCTTCCAGAGATGCGACACGAAGGTTTTCAAGAAAATCCCCCCACCCCAGACTACCCTTTACATGGAAGATTTTTCGAAAATTTTAATTTTCTCAAAAATGGCTCCAACGATTTTGATGAAAATATCATATGTTTAAGATAATGTCATGAGAAATGAAATGTATATCTCGAATTTTCTGGGAATGTCTCCAAAAGTATTCTTCATTGTGAACGACTTTTGCATAACTGGTAAACCATAAGAGATAGACAAAATTTTACTACACAAACAATGTAGATCGCGTTAAAATACACAACTTATGTCATATACATTTCTTTTGTTGAGTGAACCGTTTTCGAGATATTGCTTGTTATTTCCTTAAATTTTCCAATACTTATACTTTTTCTCAAATACGTTATTCATTTTTTTATGTCCTGACATGCAAAGAGAATGGAATGCGCCACATAGCAACCAGCGTTAAAATATTTGACTATCGCTTAAAAGCTACCATATTCCGCTTGCATCTACAAGAAAATTACCAATAAGATTGACATCTCGATATCTCGATTAACATGAAGCATATGGAGAATAGGCGTTTGTAAAAATAGATTGTACAAGAGTAGAGAAAGTCATGTGAGTGTAACACATCAGATTTTTTCCTGTAGCGTTCTTGAGAGTTTCCTGTCTCTACCATGAATATTTGAAAAGAGCGGGGTTTCATGTATAATGTCCATAGACGGCAGCACTCTTGTATCGGTAGGTTGGTAGTAATGCTGTATATTGTTGACCCTACTTGAATTTCGCATACCACTCTACACGAGAGGAGCAATAAAATTTTGTTTTCGTTTAAATCATACAGCCTCTGAAACTTTGCAGAAGCTTAAGCAAGCAAACGGTGAAGATGCACTATCTCGTGCAACAGTGTTTAGGTGGTTCAAGGACTTCAAAGAAGGGCGAGTCCTCTGTGCTAAGCAAGGTGGGCCTGGTGCTTCGGCTTCTGCTATGACTGAAGTCAACATCAACACAGCTGCTGTGATTGTTGTTCTTCCTCACACTACTGCTACAGCAGCGTACTACACGCCAGTATTGGCTACACTGAGGGAGCACATTGCAAGGAAACATCCAGAACTTCATCAGAATGGGTGGCGACTTCATCACAACAACGCATGGCCTCACGTCGCAAATCAAGTCCATGAATTCAACATCACCTGCGTACTGCAACCGCCTTATAACCCCAATCTTGCCCCTTGTGTTTTTCTTTTTAATTCCCATCACTAAAGGCAAAGCTCCGGGGGATTCAATTTGAGAGTACTGAAGCGTGCTGAGGAAAAGTGAGGCGATTCTCAAAGACCTGACAAAGAATGGCCTGCACCATGTGTTCGAGGACTGGCAGAGACGCTGTGCATTCAAGTAGGAGGGGACTACTTTGAAAAAGATCATGTCAACATTGAAATGGAGTAATAAATACTGTGAAAAAAAATCAGTCTCAGTCTTTATTGATCAGCTCTCGTACTTAAACAGTGCCCGATTAAAGTATAAATTCTTATTTATGCGATTTTTCATTTTTAAGTTATGCTGCAAGGGCACACACTGTTTTCTGGTTTCAATATATCTAAAAACATGTATTTATGAAACATTCTCGTTGAGTGGCATGAGATATAAAATAAAATGAACTGTAGACAGAGAGCTAAACTTCAGGAGCATTTGTTTTGTAGCAAAAATAAGAATAAAATTGATAAAATGTATGACTATGGAAATTCTGGGAAATAATAGTAATTACTTTCACTTTTAGAACCTTTCTATACAAGCTAGGTATAATTGTGCCCTTATTGCAACAATTTTAAATGCTGATTCACGTTTGAAGAATTAGTCCTAACTGTATTCGAACCACGGATCTTCAGCTTTCCGTCCTATCCCAAGTTACCTTAACAAAATACTCCAAATGCTCATACACTTATTTCATCTGATTCATGACCAGAAATAATTGAGATCTCCTTGAAACTTCACAGTGGTACATAAATCAGAAGAAAGAAGTTAATGCACTTATTGGTCGTCAAGATAGCTCAATGAAAGACGCTGGTTCGAATCCAGCTTTGGCAATAAATCCTTCAAATCTGATTCAGTTTTCCAACCTGAAGCTATAGAGAATCATAGTTAAAGAAAACGTTCCACACAAAAACGTTAAATATTTTGCTACATTTTTTATAGAAGTATTCGTACACCACCTTAAAAATTCTAACAGCAAACTCATGGTGAGAAAATTCCTCCTTTTTATATGCACAAAGAACAGTTTAAGTGTTTTAGTAATTTTCAATATTTCGTATTTACTAAGTTTCAAAATTTTTAAAAATTGAATTACATTTTCAACGCTTTATGTGTCGTATTTTCAAACTTAATATACGTATTTGATATATTGAATTTGGTTTAGTACTTGAAAATGTCAATATCGTTTTAATTGCATGACCTTTTGTTAATGAATAGAGTTACCTATATTGTCCACCTAGAAGGGAATGTTGTCCCACTTTGCAGAACCCCTTCTACCCTTGCAACTGTCAACTGAGCACTGGTAAAAACTTTTAGTTTGGCAACATCCTGTGTCCTCATATTCATGGATCCATTATATAGTGAGGGGTAAATTTTGTTTTAAAAAAAGCTGATGTGTTACATTCACATAACCTTTTCTACCAACTACAAATTCATATATATATATACCAGGTGAGTCAGCTGCCCCTATTTATTTTTTGAATTTATGCAACGTGCTAAGCAACATATGTGACTTACGCCTTTCTTGAATTTCTTCTAAAGGCTGATTTGCATAGCACTTTATAGAGGAGGGATAGATAACTCAGTGTATAAGTGTTTTACGGGACAGAATGCTATCGTCATGTATGTCGATGCCAAAAACATCCCACGCGGACACTGGGAGCTGCAGTGGCACTTTAAACTGATTTTACAAACTTTTATTCTTTAGCATACATTGATACACACCTTTGAAAACGCCCCTGAAGGAACAACTTACCACATGCTTCGGTTTACAAAACTATTTGAAAACAAAATGGAAGATCTAGCAGTGCGACCAATTGGATTTAAGCCGTCAGCCAACAAAGGTTTCTTGTACAGCCTTGTCAAAAGAATGCTAAGCATTAGGTAGATAATTTCTCTTCTGTCACGAACTATGGCATATAGTTCATACAGTAATTGAAATGGCTGATGCAGTTTGTTTATTTGAGTTAAAGTTACCAAAATGACCTCCAAACACTGTATGAAGTTGCAAAAAGCATGTAAAGATATGGGGTTGAGTTTTGCTATTATTAATTTGTATAGGAACCCCAACTCGCAACGTAGCATTGGCCGAATGGTATTATCATAGTTCATTTGCCACTGTGACGCTTTAGTGCGGGTTCAAATCCGTCGTGTAAAGCTCAAAGTTTTTGTTACCCTTTGTTTTATCTCTTTGGACCTATAATTTGATATTATGATATAAAGAACATTTTTGATAACATTATAAGTGTGTACAAAATAGAATAATCACCATGTTTTTTTCTACAGTAAAGAAGAAGAACCGCAAAGCGCAAATCATTTCCGGGAATTCATACGTGAAGAATGTAGGCATATTACACCGGGCATGTTATAACATGCAAGAAGGTCTTTCCGGCAACGTACATAAATGTGCATTGATGAAGGGGGTGGTCATTTTGAACATTAACTTCGTTGATGAAATTCACGCTCTTTAACAATTTATTATTCTGTTTACCATGAACTTAGCACATTTACAAATCCTTTGTCAGTAGAAGAAGTGAAACATGAAACAAAAACTGTTAGATTTAATATCGTGGATATGTTCCCAAAAGAATAAAAGCTAACTACGTCACACGGTTTACAACAACAGATAGGTACAGATTATTACCGTAAACATAATACACAATTATCTGATTGTAATTCTTGTGTCTTTGGCTCACAAGAGAGCCTATAACAAAAATAAATAGATTTAGTATGCTAAAATACAGAAAATAAACGCAAGGAGAAAGAAAAAAAATAACCAAAACAATTTGATGTTTGTATTAGATTCGAACTTCCGAAGCTAACCGTGGCTTTACCACATCCCGGCAGCAAATCCACTCGGCCAGAAGGCACGTGTTGTCTTGTGCTCTTCGGGAAAAGATACGTCTATCTCCTTGCAAGCATTATATCCATGAAAAGCCGTCTTTTTAAACCTTTCGTGGCTCCTTCGCTCATTTAGGCATTTAATCCTTAATGGTGGTTGTGTATAGTATCGAATAGAAGGACAGACCTACAATAACAGTTTGTTTGATAAGAGGATCAATGTTTTCATATTAGTCTATAAACTGTGGGTTGCATAGATACGAATACCTAGCCGCAGCTGACTCACCTGGTATATATACAGGGTTATTCAAGAAGAAGGATCAGATTTTAAATATTCATTTTTAATGAACGACAATAGATAGTAACACACACGACACATCATTGAATAGAGGAAAGTTCATAGTTTTAATCCCCCACCTATTAGATCAATTCAGTGCCTAAGCGACACTGTGTTTGTTTACGAGAAAATGGCGAAGCCACAGGAAAAGTCGTTTTGTGTTTTGCAGTATGTAAAGAGTGAATGCATTGTTTCATTACAGCGTGCATTTGCTTGTAAATTCAATAAAAGCCACCTCGTCATAAAAAGTTTACAAGTGATACAATAAATTCGTAGAAGATGGTCGCGTATGCAAACGGAAAAGCAATGCTCGTCCTCGTATAACAAATAGTGGTCATTTTGAACACATAAAATAAAATTTTGAACTTTCCTCTATTTAGTGATGTATCGCATGTGTCGTCAACTATTGTCGTTCATTAGAAATAAAATTTCTAATCCTTCTTTCTGAATAACCCTATGTGTGTGTGTGTGTGTGTGTGTGTGTGTGTGTGTGTGTGTGTGTGTGTGTGTTATATTTCTTATACAGGATGAGTTTTAAGTCCACCGACAAACTTCATGGGATGATTCCTGTGTGGAAATGGAGCACAGAAGTTCATATCAACTTATGCCCGGAAATGCATAGCCTCCACGGAAGATGGCACTGACGATATTTTCTCATAACTTGCAGGGAATGTCTGTTGTGTGAAAGTGGTTTAGTGTTATTTTTATTTAATTTGTTGAGCCCCACGTTTGGGAGCCAATTTGCGATGGTAAATTTATGTTATTTGTGTATGTGTGTTTACTCAACGTGTTGAAGCCATCTTGTGACGTGATTCATTTGTTAGGTTTGTTAGCTCTATCTGGTGTTAGCAATTTGCGGCAGTATTAGTTTTCGTTTGAAAGAATGCTACTGTTATTTTATTTAATTTTGGTTCTCTGTCCTCCGGCTAGCTATGATCTTTTGGTCAAGCACTTCTCTTTATACAGGTTGTGTAAACGGAAAGGAATCTTTTATCCAAAGATAACACTGATGAAGGAATTTGTTTTACACTTTTATTGTCGAAATACAGTCACTATTACATTTACACATTGATCTAGACACTCGCCAAACTGAAACTGTTATAACAACTTCTTACTGATCACTTTTAATCCACGTACTTCAACCTTTTGTATAATTAACTTTACCATACTTGAGATTTGTCATAACTCTTATACGCGTAACTTGTGAATCTATAGCCGACGTGTAATATTTCTGCTGGACTGAAGGCGACGTGTATCATACAAATATTTTCGACGAACTGACGGGCTGAAGACGACGTGTAGTGTACAAAGATTTTTGATGAACTGACGGACTTAAGGCGACGTGTACTTTACAAATATTTTAGATGAACTGACCGGGTCTTTACCTCTAACCTACCTTTTATACTCCTACACCCAGATATGCCTAAAGATTATAACTGAGCTGCAATTGGCTAATAAAACGCGCCAACATTAGCGTCTATTTTAATATCCAATGAAAATTATGAATACATATGCTCTAGGGAAAGGTTCCAGAAGATTCTAAAGGAAAACGCGCCAACATTACGTAACTTCCTCGTTTCCAATAATGATAAACAGCTCACCTCCTCGCTGCATTATTGCACGCTATTATTGTCAGTTTCAGTAAGGCAGTATAAACTTACTTCCCAACAATAATTACATTCAACAAACATCTCAAATCAATCTCACATAATAATGCATATTCATACTATAATCACTTTTTACATTTAAATAATTTGTGATACAAATTACTGCATCATGTGACATGGATGGGATTCGGCCATGTACTGTGTACCAGGGCTCTTTGATTTCGTTCTTTAGTGCCAACTACCGTGGAAACTACGCATTTCGAAACACAAGGTGATATAACCTTTTGTGTTCCAGTTGCAATCAGGAATCATCCCCTGAAGGTTGTGGTGGACTTCTATCTCACTCTGTATACGATTCATATAAAAGTGGCTCTTGTATTCACGTTATATTACTCACGATATATTTTTGCTTAGGAAGTATTTCAAACTAAGCAAGAAATATTTTGTTAATGCAGAAACAGCATTCACGCTCTCGGATTGGAAAGTAAAGAAAGGCAGAAATAAAGCAAGAATCTCAAACTTTCAAGCACCCCAGTTATAATGACGCTTAGCATGGAATATTTCAACTTGCAATGTTTACAAAACGGCTAACGATCTCGCATTTTTACTTTCTCTACTACGTATAGTAAATAGAGGAAGTATTGTATTCAACCCAAAAATTCTATACCGAGATTTCACCGGAAATACATGTTTTGAGATCCCCTGAATCCAAAAAAAAACATTTTTGGAAACATGTCCGTGTGTGTGTGTGTCTGTGTGTCTGTGTGTGTGTGTGTGTGTCTGTGAACAGCATAACTCAGAAACGAACAGTCGGATAAACACCAAACTTGGTATTTAGGTTCAGTATCTTCCACGGATGCGACACGAAGGTTTTCAAGAAAATACCCTGACCCCAAATTACCCTTTACATGGAAGATTTTTCGAAAATTGTAATTTTCTCAAAAACGGCTCTAACGATTTTGATTAAAATATCATATGTTTAGGATATTTTATGACAAATAAAGTGTATATATTGAATTTTCTGGAAATGTCTCCCAAAGTATTCCTCATTGTGAACGACTTTTGCATAACTGGTAAACCATAAGAGATAGACAAAATTGCACTACACAAAAATGTAGATCGCGTTAAAATACACAATTTATCGCATATACATTTTTTTGTTGTTGAGTGAACCATTTTCGAGATATTGCTTGTTATGCCCTTAAATTTTTCAATACTTATTTTCTCAAATGGGAATTCGTTATTCATTTTTTTTGTCTTGGATATGCAAAGAGTATTAATCTGTGGCAAAGGGAATGGTGCTGCACCTAGCAACCAGCTATTAAGAGATATGTATACGATTAAAGGCTAATGTATTTCTATATTGCCCTTGTAAATATATATTCCCCTTACATCTACAAGAAACTTAGCAATAAGATAGAGTCTGCAAATGTTTATCTCGATTAACATGAAGTAGATGGAGAATAAGCGTTTGTAAAAATAGTTTGTACAAGAGTAGAGAAAGTCATGTGAGTGTAACACATCAGATTTTTGTTTATTTTTGTGTACTGAGCGTTTTTACTAACATAAGGTTTTCTTGTAATTCAAAATTATATAAAATTCAAAATATGCAATTTATTCCTCATCAAATATCTTAAAAGTATGAAATTTTAATGAGTCCTTGGAGGCATTTATGAGAAAAGTAACGCAATTTTTCAATGTTAAACGTAATTTTGGATGAGGAATATTTTCTTGAATGTGTTAGTGTTGCATCCTTGGAAGATTCTGAACTTTTATATTTTAAAAACTTTTCGTCTACAAATTATGCTGTTCTCACATTCACCTCTTCCACATAAGAATATTTTTTCTGAAAATGCTTCTTTTGGATTCAGAGAGCCTCAAAACGTGCATTTCTGGTGAAATCTTGATATCAAATTTTTGGGTGGAGTATAGTATTTCCTCTACTTACTATAGGTAAGCAGTAGAAAAGGTAAAGGTTTTCATGTAATTTTTTGCTCATGTTATTTCTCACATATTGTCCTTTATATACATACTCTGAAGTGTAAATTACTTGTTAAGTTATATTTATTTGTTGAGCCCCACGTTTGGGAGCCAATTTGCGGCGGTATTACTTATAATGTTTGTGTATTTGTGTTTACTCCACGTGGTGAAGCCATTTTTTGTGACGTGATTCTTTGTTAGGTTTGTTAGCTCCATCTAGTGCTAGCAATTTGCGGCAGTATTAGTGTTTGTTTGAAAAAATGCTACAGTTATTTTATTTAATTTTGGTTCTCTGTCCTCCGACTAGCTATGATCTTTTTGGTCGAGCACTTCTCTTTATACAGGTTGTGTAAACGGAAAGGAGTCTCTTATCCAAAGATAACACTGATGAAGGAATTTGTTTTACACTTTTATTGTCGAACACATTCACTATCACATTTACACATTGATCTTGACACTCGCCAAACTGAAACTGTTATAATAACTTCATTACTGATCATTCTTAATTCGCGTACTTCAACTTTTTGTATAATTAACTTTACAACACTTGATATTTTTCATAATTCTGCTACGCGTAACTTGCGAATCGATAGCCGACGTGTACTGTACAAATATTTCTGCCGGACTGAAGGCGACGTTTAACGTACAAATGTTTTCGACGAACTGACGGACTGAAGGACTTTACCTCTAACCTAGCCGTTTTTATACTCTCACACCTCGATATGCCTAAAGATTATAACTGAGCTGCTATTGGCTAATAAAACGCGCCAACATTAGCGTCTATTATTATATCCAATGAAAATTATGAACACATATGCTCTAGGGAAAATGTTCCAGCAAATTCTAAAGAAAAACGCGCCAATATTACGTAACTTCCTCGTGTCTAATAATGATAAACAGCTCACCCCCTTGCTGCATTATTGCACGCTATTATTGTCAGTTTCAGTAAGGCCGTATAAACTTACTTCTCAACAATAATTACAATCAACAAACATCTTAAATCAATGTCACACAAAAATGCATAATCATTCTTTACATTTAAATAATTTATGATACAAATTACTGCATCAACTCTTTGGCAGCTACCGCAAAGATATAAGAACAATTAGAAGGAACAGCTGTATGTTAATTCTCAGAGTGTGCACCAGCAGAGTGAACTGATTAAGACAGAACAACAAAATCCACGTTGAGGTGGAATGCCGTGATGGCTCTGAACTTTATTTGACTGCCGCCACCGAGAGGATGAGAGCTGAGGGAACTAAGGAAAGCATCACCGTTCTGGTCCATTTAGCGCGCCCTTCCTTAAGAGTTCTCGGCTGTGTCTTCTTCGTGTGGAACCTTAATGTCAAACTATCCTCTTCTCTGCAAACATTGTTTCCAACTATCTACGCGTTTAATGAAACAGAAAACGCTCTTGTCTGGATTACCCAAGACCTAGAGGCAACGTTTACCTAACGGTTCCGTACTTCCCTGAAAATACTTTACTTTATGGTTACCTATTTATGTTACTACGTAAAAAGAAATAGGTGTGTATCTCTAGGCTGCATCTCAACTTCCACCCCAAAGTTTTAAATGTTTCCCAGAAGAAGGCTGGTAATACTTCCGAAACTGAGCGAGGTGGCGCCGTGGTTACGTTACGATCCCCGGCGACCGGCTCACTTTTTGTGGTTTCCCCTGGTCGCCCCATCTTCCTCGTCATCTGTTTCAGGGTTGTAGGACAACGCGTCGGTGTTAGGGGGTTGCGGCTGGGCACTCTGTGGAAGTTTCATTCTGACATCCTCCCTGGATTGCTCGACTGAAACCCACCTCTGGGTGCTTTCAGGCGGGAGATCTTTCCGGGGACCCCAGAGACTAGGGCGGTGTTGGAGGTGCTCAATCTGGAAACATTAGGAACCCCGTTTTTGCTTGCGCCCATGGTCACCCGAGACTGGTCGCCCTCGGGGTCCCTCCCCTCATCCCTCCCTCCCGGGGGTAATGGAAGCACAAGGGGCCGAGTAGCCTGCGTGCGGTACTCTGCCCCGGTTTCGGGGTCCCCCACCGATCGTCCGTGCCTTTACCTTTAATACTTTCAAAGTCTGTGATAGTGGAAGCCAATAGGCTTCTCGCTGATAAAAAGCTAAGAGTTTACACACTTTGAAAGGTCAAGAAGCTATATTTGCTAATTTCTTCATGTTAAACATTTTCAGCTTGATGCCTGTGAAACAGTATATTGCATATGAGTGTGAGAATGCCTTATTACAGAATCGAAAGACGAGATGAAGTCGATTCTGTTACTCATTTCTACACACATGTGTTACACACTATATTTACTTTCTCTACTACGCATAGTAGGCAGGGGGAAGTATTGAATTCCAACCAACTCGATGTCGAGATTTCACGCGAAATATACGTTTTGAGGCTCCCTGAACCAAAAGGCAAAGAATTTTTAGATAAAGATCCGTGTGGGTGACTTGTGTTCTGTGAACACCATAATTCAAAAACGAAAATTCAAGTAAATACCAAACTTGGTATTTAGGTTCAGTACCTTTTAAATATGCAACGCAAAGATTTTCGAGAAATTCCACCACCCCAAAATACCTTTATATGGAACATTTTTATAAATTTTCGATGTTATCAAAAATGCCTCTAATGCTTTAGATTAAAATACCGTGTATTAAAGATATGTACATAACAAATAAAATATATATCATGAATTTTCTGGAAAAACCTTTGAAGTTCCTCTTCATAAGGAAGCAATTTTGTATTATCTTGAATAACTGGTAAGCGTTAAGCAATAGACAAAAACGCACTACACAGAAAAATGTACTGTATTTAGTGTATTGTATTTAATGTATTTAAAACAAACAATTAATTTCAAACAGCTAATTTATTTGGTATAAGCAGTTTTTCAGGTATCCGTCATTAATGGTTCGAAATGTTGAATACTTTGTCATTTCCTGTCGATATTCAGTTGTTTCTTGCAAATGCATTGAAGAAGTATAAGGCCAGCACACAGCGTCCAGTTCTGAAACATTTGACTAATGCTACTCCCTTTGCATTTATAACGAAATGTGTAATGTAGCTATTTCTGCAACGCTTTATTGATTAAAATGAAGTAGGCAGAAAAATAAGCTTTCATAAGAAGTCTTCATACTCATTAATAAATGATGCAGGGAAGAGAAAGTCAAGTTAATATAACATATAGGATTTTTTCACAAACCCGTGTTTTATTATCTTGAATGAAATGCTAACATATATAATTTCTAATAAAGTTATCAATCGTCACCTCAAATTTCGAGTAATGCAATGTTGCCAATTCAACATCTATAACTGTACAATGGCTTAGTAAGATACTAATCCTAATTTAGGAGACTTTGAGTCAATTGCAGGATGATGCCGTGACTCAAAGTGGGTTGTTTGGAAATAGTATGGACAATAAACCGGAAATGTTGTTCCTGAAAAGGCATGAAAATTTAAAATGCAATAATTAGTTTTCAATGATGTTTGAAATAAACAACGTAAGTTATTGTTTTAAAAGTGTGTCATTCACTATAATGTGTTATTTTTGATTATTAAAAAGTTGTAAATTAAGGCTTCAGGTGTATTTTACCTCCCATCCTAGTGCACCGGGTGTTTCAGAAATACTTTTACAAACTTCGGGTATGGGTTCCTCATACCAAAAGAAGGTAAAAAGTTCATATGAACATATTATGTCCCCTAATCCTTGGTTTTCGCGTTATTCCTGTCACAATGAAAGTGTGAGTTCAACGGCTTCGGGGTCCAACCTCAAAACGTCATTTCTCTATGCATTCATAGAAGGCGTTGACCTATTGTACTACATACGGTAGATGGCGAAGTGTTGCCATGGAGACTTGTTTGTTTGTCATTTGTCATTAGTCTGTCTTCAACGTTTCAATTGTGTACGTGCAGTGAGTTAACTGCACGTGTTTCGTGCCACCATGTCTGGATATTCATTTCGTGAACAGGCAGACATGATTTTTATGTATGGTCGCGCGAATGGTAATGGAAGCGAGGCTGCACGGCTCTATCAGATGGAGTTTCCAGACCGAAGACAACCGAGTCATCCAATCTTTGTCACTGTTTATCGTCGCCGTGCTGAGACAGGAACCGTTGCACCACGGAATATTGATCGAGGAATTCCAAGAGTTGTTTGTACGCCGGAACGTATAATGCACTGACTGGTATCTACCATGACCGATGGATAGGCAGAGGAGGACCAGTTCCATGGTCTGCACGTTCTCCCGACCTCAATCCGGTGCATTTTTACCTCTGGGGGCATCTTAAATCATTGGTTTATGGAGCAGCCATCCCGGATGCAGAAACGGCTCATCGACGTGTCATGGAAGCCTGCGAAACCATTCGACACCATCCCAGATTATGACAGGGTGCGACATTCCATGATTCGACGAGTACAGGCATGCATGGAAGCAAGAGGAGGACATTTCGAGCATTTATTATGAGTTTTGTGTGTTATAAGTGTACCACCGTGTTGAACACCTCCTAACGAGAAAACAAAGGATTATGGGACATATGTTCATATGAACTTTTTTCCTTCTTGTGGTGTAAGGAACCCATACCCGAAGTTTGAAAAAGTATTTCCGAAACATTCTGTATAGTGTATGTTGTTACAGCCACCAAATTTATATTGGTATAAATATATTTATCCATATTTATGGATTTCCTTGGAAACGAATATCCATCTGTTGGAATTCTAAATTTCCTTCTGTGTAAATATCATCGCCAAGACATATAAAACACACGATCGTGGAATACTAATATTTGCAGAGAGAATCTTAGCGCACCTATCACATTTTTCGGATTCATCCCCGCTGACTGCGCACCCTGACCCATGGGGGTTCGGCAGGCGAGTGCTGGGTTGTTTCTTCTGTACCGCGATCTCCTTTCCATAATTTCCCTTTCATTCCATTTCCTTCTTATCTTCCGGGTGTTTCTAGGTTTCGTGGCGTATGGCGTGCCGGGCAGATGGCGCGGATGCATGCTCAATGGAAAGTGTATTCCCCGTAGACACCGGAACTCTGCTTGATTGGTGGGCGGTTCTCGATCTCTCTCGGCGGCTCCACAGGTGACGGGTCTGCGTGCTTGGAAATATTAGGGACCTTTTTGTGGTCTGTCTGCATACGATCTGTAGCCTCCTTTGCTTCCTTCACTTCATCCCTTCCTCCTGGGAAGTGATAGTCACAATAGATCCCCGTTGAATAACTTATACCTATACACCACATTTTTTCTGAAATTATAACATATTTATTCCAGAAATTACTACAAATAAACTAAATAAAGTCATTAATACGGGCTTCAATTGAAAAGCTTATTTCCAAAGTGTCTTAAATCCAACATAAAGCAATCCTAATATCTTCAACTAGAATTTAATTATAAGTTGTTACTATTCTTAACTTCATCATTGATATTGGTACAGATTTACAAATGCCTCCCAACTAGAAGTACTCATATGACCGGTAAAGACGTTTTAGAGATAAAAACAAATTATGAACTATTATTACTCGATTCACAACCATTTAAATCGGGATACAAACCGTTGAGGAATATAATAGTCGAATATTTAAGCGTTTTTTGTTTTATAAAATGTTCAAAGTCTACAAATTGCATTTAAGATACTTTAAGAAAAGCGCTTCAATTTCTTTCTCTTTTTCGAGTAGAAACAAATATATAAGGTGAAACCAGAAAAAATATAAAGCGCAGGCGAGCTCGCGCGCATACACACACCCACACGCACACACATTGACATATTGAAAGACAGACATACACACGGAGCTTGTTCTGAAATTTTTTTACTCAGAGGGCCTCAAAACATGCATTTCCAGTGAAATCTCGAATTTAAAATTTCTTTAAATGAAAGAATAAAACTAATCAAAATACATTAATCAATATTCCAATTCTCATTAAATATTCAAATACCCGTAATAAACCATAGCCACCTAGTTTTAGGGTGGAATGCAATATTTTTACCTACTAGGTACTGCTGAGAAAGTAAAAATGAAAAAAAACTCAAAATTGCTTCCCGTTGCCTTTCCGAGAGCCATCTTCCGTCATGGGTACCATTTTGTGATAGCAGTATTTTTACTCCTACCCTAAAGAATGTGTGTGTCAAATTTCCCATTCGTACTGAAAATCCTCCAAAGTGCCTTCCATCGATCAATTTTTCAACTCCATCTCCCATTAGGGATACTAGGGCATTACCGCCCTTTAAAGAATAAAGGGAGCAGCATTTATCTTTTTATGCAGCAAAAGTATTGAGAAAATAGGTCCATTTGTGCTGAAAATCCTCAAAATTGCCTCCCTTCGAATATTTTCAACCCCTTCTTCCTTTGGGGAGGTTTTTTTATGATACCAACTCCAGAGTGTTTTTTACTTTCTCTACTACGTATAGTACGATACCGAGTTTTCTACGGAAATACATGTTTTGAGACCCCCTGAATCCAAAAAAAGCATTTTTGGAAACATGTCCGTGTGTCTGTCTGTGAACAGCGTAACTCAGAGACGAACAGTCGGATAAAATTCACGCTTGGTATTTAGGTTCAGTATTTTCCAGAGATGTGACACGAAGGTTTTCAAGAAAATCCCTCCACCCCAGATTACCCTTTACATGTAACATTTTTCGAAAATTTTAATATTCTCTAAAATGGCTCTAACGATTTTGATTAAAATATCATATGTTTAAGATATTTTCATGACAAATAAAATGTATATCTTGAATTTTCTGGGAATGTCTCCAAAAGTATTCTTCAATGTGAACGACTTTTGCATAAATGGTAAACCATAAGGGATAGACAAACTTTTACTACACAAACAATTGTAGATCGCGTTAAAATACACAATTTATGTTATACACATTTTTGTTGTTGAGTGAACCATTTTCGAGATATTGCTTGTTATAATAAGCGTTTGTAGAAATAGTTTGTACAAGAAGAGAGAAAGTCATGTGAGTGTAACACATCAGATTTTTCCCTTTGAACCTTTTAAACTTATTTTCACGCGCAGATTCACTCTCACGTCCATATCTGGGTAGGTATTTGTATTTTATCGATCACTTCAACTGGCCATATTCCAATTCCGCACGAGTGTGCTTGTGGCTTAAAAAGCAGTTCCGTTACGGTTGCAAAATAAAATAATACATTATTACGGGTAACCTGTGTTTGTGTATCGATAGCTTAGCTCCTTCTTAGGTTTAGGAATGAAATGTAAATATACTTTGTGTATTATTCCCTTTCATACTGCATTTTGTTTCCTCTAGTGTAGTTGTATTGTCTTCCATAGCAGACAATACATACAGAAGACACTGTCCAGAGGGGTTTACAGAAAACGAGCTTGTACACGGAATCAATTTAATCCTCTCAGGGATTCTGGAATTGAAAGAAAGGGTTGTTCGCTCTGAAATTACACCTCTGACTTTCCTCTCACTTCTCCGCTCCTTATTTCGTATTCTTTTCAAGCAGAATCCAAAGGTTTTAAAGCAGAAGCGTAAAGCAATGCAAACTTTGCCATAGCAAAAGATTTAACGCCATGGATGTAAAACAACACACTGCATATTCCGTAACTTGGAGGTAAGTAAAAACCTCTAAAGGCCTTGAGATGCGGTTCTTTCCCAAGAATTGGTGTTGACAGGCAGTGTTGAACAAGGGGAATTAATTAAAAAGAAATAACACAGAAACCGCAACCGAACGTTGGTGGTTTGTGAGGTTATGTGCGTTACGTGCTTCTCAAACATCCCGAAGCATCGCTAAGGGAAAATTGAGTCAGCAGTCGATGCTAGTTCAGTATTTCGAATTACCGCACAGTAAAATTTAAATTAGTTTTCTTACGATTTGTCAAATTTTATAAGCTTCATTTTTACTTTCTCTACTACGTATAGTAAGTAGGGGAAGTATTGTATTCCACTCAAAAGTTCGATACCGAGATTTCACCGGAAATACATGTTTTGAGACCCCCTGAATCCAAATAAAAGCATTTTTGGAAACATGTCCGTGTGTGTCTATGTGTGTCTGTGAACAGCAAAACTCAGAAACGAACAGTCGGATAAACATCAAACTTGATATTTAGGTTCAATATCTTCCAGAGATGCGACACGAAAGTTTTCAAGAACATCCCCCCACCCCAGATTACCCTTTACATGGAACATTTTTCGAAAATCTTAATTTTCTCAAAAATGGCTCTAACGATTTTGTTTAAAATATCATATGTTTAAGATATTTTCATGACAAATGAAGTGCATATCTCAAATTCTCTGGGAATGTCTCCAAAAGTATTCTTCATTGTGACCGACTTTTGCATAATGGTAAACCATAAGAGATAGACAAAACTTTACTACACAAAAAATGTAGATTGCGTTAAAATACACCATTTTTGTCATATAAATTTTTTGTTGAGTTAACCATTTTTGAAATATTGCTTGTATTCCCTTAAATTTTCCAATACTTATACTTTTTCTCAAATCCTTATTCAATTTTTTTGTCCTGGTAATGCAAAGAAAATGGAATACTCCACATATAAAGCAGCTCTTAAAATATTTGACTATAGGTTATAGCCTACCAATTCCCCTTGCATCAACAAGAAAATTAGCAATAAGATTAACATCTCGATTAGCATGAAGGATATGGAGAATATGCGTTTGTAAAAATAGTTTGTACAAGAGTAGAGAAATTCATGTGAGTTTAACACATCAGGTTTTTAATGTTTTATTTCTCTACCACTTACCTACAGTAGGTAGAGGAAGTATTGTAATCCAACCAAAAGTCGATATCAGAGAGATATGCTTTGAGACACACTGAACCAAGAAAATCTCCTACCCAAAACTACGCTTACATATCACATTCTTCGAAATTTTTTATTTTTGAAAAGTGGCTCAAACGATTTTGATTAGAATACCACATATTCAAGGTATTTACATGACAAATAAAATGTACATTTTGAATTTACTGGAAATAACTTGTCATATCCTCTTAATTCGGAAGGAAATTTATATAATCTTTACTTTAAATAACTTTTTATGACATCAGCCCAATACTCCTTTTAAAGTCCTGTCGATTTTCAGCTGTTCCTCGCCATGTTATGTAAAGGAGTATGAAATATTTTAAGGTCAGCAAATAGCGTCCAGTTCTAAAACATTTGACTATCGCTATTCCTTTAGTATATATAACGTAATAGGTAATGTAGCTATTTTCGGAAAAGTTTATCTCGATTAAAATGAAGTAGACAGGAAAATATACTTTCGTAAGAATAATTTGTAAACACACTAATAAGCGATAGAGGGTAGAAAGGTTATGTGAATGTAACACAACAGATTTTTGGAAAATGTTCCATGTACATTTGTGATCAGCGTAACTGAGTAACGGAAAGTCGGATAAATGCCAAATTCTAAATTGAGTTACACACTGTTTAAGTGTGCCAGAAGAGTGTCATAAGTAATGTAACCCGTGAGTTATTGTTTATATCTGACTAATATTGAACTGACGAGTAGTGTTTCCTAATATTATTTGCGTTTAATATACAATATTAATAATATAACAATAGCATACGTATTTTATATAATATTATTTCATTCAGTTTGTTGCATACCTATATTATAACGTAGCATGACTTTTATTATGTTTAAGAAAGTTTTTTGCATTTCTTTAGATTACAAATCAGAAACAATTGTGAATCAACTGCGAATCAGATACGACAATCTCATTTCGACAAGATCGTTAGTGGTTCAAACCGAAACAGTCTGTGAACTAGATTGGCCAGTACCATGAATTAAATGTCGAAACAATTATTCCCTCTACATGAAAAACTCTTTTTTTCTAAAAAATGGCTAACAGTTTTGGTTAAAATACCACATGTTTTAGATATTTCTATGACAAAAAAAATGAAAGTTTTAATTTGTGTGAATAATTTGTGAAATCTTCATTCTGATTGAATTTTTGTTTAAATTTATTTCAGTTTAATGTTGCTTAAACACCATAAACATCATCATAATGAACAATTCACACATTAGTAACGTAATCTTCATTTCGATTAACACAGTAATTAACGGACAACAAAAATATAAGCTGTGATATAAATGTATGTCTTTAAAGAAGTGAAGAACTTCAGAAAGGTTGTTTAGTAGACGGATGTATACATACACTCATTTGGAGCTTTTCTTAAAACTTCAGTTTTTTGGATTGAGGGAACCTCAAAACGCGTATTCTCGCTGAAATCCAGATATTAAGTGGAATGCAATACTCCTACTAATATAGTATGGGATGGAGGAGGTAAAAAGGAATAAAACAACAACAAAATTTAGAGGGGACAAACCCCATGAACCCGCTGCCAATACGCCCTTGTCTGCAAAGTTTGTATTAGTTGCCGTCTTGTGCTAGATGGAGCAATGTTATTTGGAACAAGATGAGCATTTCCTTAGTAGGGGTCGCTTTACACGAGCATCGCGTGCAGTGGTACCACTACAGAAGTCAATATAACGCGCCATTTGTTTTCAATGGCCCTCTGAATTTTACATCAAGTTTACCGAGAATTAAAGTGAGACGTTCAACTATTCTACAAACGATCTCTGGTTGCTATAAAATACCTTACAGAACTGCCAATGTTGCCTTCACACAGCTGACAATGAATATCATTAACACTTGCACATTATAAAAAAAGAAACAGTAACTGCACGCATTTCACAGCAGGCGGACTCATTAATTATAACGCTCATTTAAATTTCTTATTAGACGTTTGCAATTTAATAACAGGCACTTGTGGAAGTGACAGCAAGTGAATAATTCCACTTAAACACGCGTGTAACATTTTCTTGTACTGTCAATAACGAACAGATTTTAATTTAGGAAATGTTTGGGAGTTAAAATACTCAATTAGGGCTTTCAGACAACTATTAGATAGCTTGAAATAGGTACTTTAAATTTAAAGACAATTTTGATATTAGTGAGTGAAGGATTACAAAGGAATTAAATGCTTTGAAGTATCCTAGAGACAAAAAAAAATTTAAAAAACAGTCGATGTATAAGTCAACAGCCTAACTCCAGCACAAATGCCAAACTTTATACTTTTTTTAATGTTCCCCTTTTTTCGCGGTTTATTGTCACTGTGTTTTCTGTTTACCGCTTATTATCGTAATTAATGTCACACACAACACAAACAACCACGCCCATGGCGGGATTCGAACCCGCAACCTTCAGTTTGGCGGAGCGCCGAAGCCAAATACTCCAGCGACCACGGCTACGAGGGCCGACCAACTCCAGCATTTGCCTGACGATCCGGGAAACCCCGCAAAAAATCTCACGGGTCAGATTGGGCGGTCGTCGGGGATTGAATCTGCAATCTCCTGAATGCGGGCCAAAGACGTTACCACCTGAGCCATCCCGCTCGATTATTCAGAGTCAGGTAGCTTTCATGAATACCCAACTGTAAAAGTTTTAAACCCACAATTTCTAGTAGTTTCATTTGAAATTTTAATAATTTAATCAGGTTTTAATGCACAATACGCACACCAGA
Organism: Deroplatys truncata; assembly: GCA_030765065.1. Lineage (NCBI taxonomy): Eukaryota > Metazoa > Arthropoda > Insecta > Mantodea > Mantidae > Deroplatys > Deroplatys truncata. Next base: position 63,704,811 of record CM060984.1, on the reverse strand, counting down.
TTTCATGCATATTTATAAATTAGTTCCAGAAAGTTATAATTATTTTTATTGTTTTTATTCAAATTTGCTTCATACAATGCAATAATTTATGAAAATTAATAGCTTATTGTTGCTAAACTCTTCAACAAAGTTTTAATAAATTGAGAGGATGATTTTCACAGAAAGAATATAAATATTAAATCCGATACATCAATTAGGGTTTAAAATGAACATAATATGAATAATATTATTGTTTAATAACGTACAATTAAGCATATTAACAAAATCCATATAAGTAGGTACAAAAAGGTGCTTTGAATTTTTGGAGAAAAAATTTTTTATGTAATATATTCACATGGCTTACTCTACCCTCTATCTTTATTAGTGGGTTTGCAAACTATTCTTACTAAAGCTTATTACTTTCTCTACTACGTATAGTAAGTAGGGGAAGTATTGTATTCCACCCAAAAATTCGATACTGAGATTTCACTGGAAATACATGTTTTGAGACCCCCTGAATAAAAAAACATTTTTGGAAACACGTCCGCGTGTGTGTCTGTGTGTGTGTGTGTGTGTGTGTGTGTGTGTGTGTGTGTGTCTGTGAACAGCATAACTCAGAAACGAACAGTCAGATAAACACCAAACTTGGTATTTAGGTTCAGTATCTTCCATAGATGCGACACGAAGGTTTTCAAGAAAATCCCCCACCCTAGTTTACCCTTTACATGGAAGACTTTTCGAAAATTTTAATTTTCTCTAAAATGGCTCTAATGATTTTGATTAATATATCATATGTTTAAGATATTTTCATGACAAATGAAATGTATATCTCGAATTTTCTGGGAATGTCTCCAAAAGTATTCATTGTGAACGACTTTTGCATAACTGGTAAACCATAAGGGAGAGACAAACATTTACTACACTAAAAACGTAGGTCGCTTTAAAATACACCATTTATGTCACATACGTTTTTTTTTTGTTGAGTGAACCATTTTCGAGATATTGCTTGTTATTCCCTTAAAATTTTCAATACTTATTTTCTCAAATGGGAATTCGTTATTCATTTTTTTTGTCTTGGATATGCAAAGACTATTAATCTGTGGCAAAGAGAATGGTGCTACACCTAGCAACCAGATATTAAGATATATGTCGATGCTTAAATGCTACTGCATTTCTATATCGCCCATGCAATTACAAAACAAAAGGAACATAGTACGCCTTAAGCGATAATAAAATATTTTTAGAACTGGACGCTATGTGTAAAATGTACTTCTCTTTGCATGTCAAAAGATCGTTTCTGCAAATGTTTATCTCGATTAATATGAAATAGACGGAGAATAAGAGTTTGTAAAAATAATTTGTACAAGAGTAGAGAAAGTCATGTGAGTGTAACACATCAGATATTTTTCTATTTACTTCATTTAATCCAAATAAACCTTTGGAAAAATAGTCGCATTAATAATTTCTATTATAGATACAAAAGGAACAGCGATAGTCAAATGTTGAAGAACTGGACGCTATAAGCTGGCGTTAAAATTTCATACTGCTTTCATGCAATCGCGAGAAACAACTGAAAATCGATGGAACTTAAGGAATACAAAATTTCTTCAAAATGAAGAGGACTTTCTAGGCAATTTAGAGAAAATTCAAGATAGGCATTTTATTTCTCATGTAAATATTTTTAATACATGATATTTTAATAAAAATCGTTTGAACAGCTTTTTAGAAAATCAAAATTTTAAAAAATGGTCCATTTAAAGGGAGTTATATTGAAGATCTTCGTTTAACATCCTTGGAAGGTACTAAACTCAAATACTAAGGTTGGTATTTATCCCACTTTTTGTTTTTGAATTACGCTGTTCACAAACAAACATAGACACGTACACGGATATCATCCCAAAAATGCTTTATTTGAATTCAGGGCACCTCAAAAATGTATTTCCTGTAAAATCTCGGTAACGAATTTTTGGGTGGAATGTAATACTTCACCTACTTACTATACACAGTGGAGAAAGTAATAAACCGCGTGGAACTACTTGAAAATGAGAATATGCCGACAAATGAAAACTCGAGAAGAGGGAGTTTAAAAATAACACTAAAAAAAATTCTGATGTGTTACACTCACATGACTTTCTATACTCTTGTACAAACTATTTTTACAAACGCTTATTCTCCATATGCTTCATGTTAATGGAGATATCAAGATGTCAATCTTATTGATAATTTTCTTGTAGATGCAAGGGGAATTGGTAGGCTTTAAGCGATAGTCAAATATTTTAAGAACTGGTTGCTATGTGTAGTATTCCATTCTCTTTGCACTACCAGGACAAAAAAAGAATAGCGAAGTCCCATTTGAGAGAAAGTATAAGTATTGGAAAATTTAAGGGAATAACAAGCAATATTTAGAAAATTGTTCACTCAACAACAAAAATGTATATGATATAAATTGTATATTTTCATGCCATCTACATTTTTTGTGTAGTAAAATTTTGTCTATCTGTTATGGTTTACCAGTTATGCAAAAGTCCTTCATAATGAAGAATACTTTTGGAGACATTCCCAAAAAATTTGAGATATACATTTATTTGTCATGAAAATATGTTAAACATATGATATTTTAATCAAAATCGTAAGAGGCATTTTTGAGAAGATTAAAATTTTCGAAAAATGTTCCATGTAAAGGATAATCTGGGGTAGGGGGATTTTCTTGAAAACCTTCGTGTCGCATCTCTGGAAGATACTGAACCTAAATACCAAGTTTGGTGTTTATCCGACTATTCGTTTCTGAGTTATGCTTTCACAGACTCACAGACGGACACACACATGGATATGTTTCCAAAAATGCTTTTTTTGGATTCAGGGGGCCTCAAAATATGTATTTCCGGTGAAATCTAGGTATCGAATTTAGGGTGGAATACAATACCTCCCCTACTTGCTATACGTAGTAGAGAAAGTAATAACGTTTTCTGATTTGATGCTGTTAAATGGCTGCATATATAGGCTCTTCATCTTTTTCTGCAACTCTGCAGTTAACTTAATATTTGAAGATTACTGAGTTCTCTCTTTGAATGGTTTGTTAATAATATAGGCACAACTGAGCCTTTCCGTTCAATTTTGTAGGTAGCTAGGCTTACAGGCAGAATTTTAAATCGCTATATGGCAAGGTTTAAAATACCGTACAGCTGAAAGCTATATATAACTAAAGTAGAAGGTTTGTAGCGTTTAGTAACAGAAAAATCCATATTTATGAGTTTTTGCAATTTTTAGCCTTTATTTTACAGATGGGTCTCATTAAGAATGCTAGGGAAAGTTGTTTATGGAATCCCTACAGGCAATTACTTTCTGGGCTTCTTAATTACAATTTATTAAGGTTTTTGAGCTGTTGGGATTATGGTAAATCTGCAGATTATTAAAAAAATCTAATATGATGCATCAATATTACTTTCTTTACCCTCTTTCATTTATTAGTGAGTATACAAACTATTTTTACTAAAGCTTATTACTTTCTCTACTACGTATAGTAAGTAGGGGAAGTATTGTATTCCATCCAAAAATTCGATACCGAGATTTCACCGGAAATATATGTTTTAAGATGCCCTGAATCCAAATAAAGCATTTTTGGAAACATGTCCGTGTATGTGTGTCAGTCTGTCTGTGAACAGCGTAACTCAAAAAGAAAAGTCGGATAAATACCACACTTGGTACTTGAGTTAACTATCTTCCAAAGATGCGACACAAAGATTTTCAAGAAAATCCCTCATCCCAGGATACCTTACATGGAAAATTTATCGAAAAATTTTATTTTCTCAAAAATGGCTCCAGCGATTTTGATTTAAATAGCCAATGAAATGTATATCTTGAATTTTATGGGAATATCCCCAAAGCACTCTTCATTCTCAATGACTTTTGCATACCTGGTAAACCGCAAGAGAGAGAGCCAGTTTTACTACACAAAAAATTTATATCTCGTTAAAACACACGATTTATGTCACAAACATTTTTACTTTCTCTACTACGTATAGTAAGTAGGGGAAGTATTGTATTCCACACAAAAATTCGATACCGAGATTTCACCGGAAATACATGTTTTGAGATCCCCTGAATCCAAAAAAGGCATGTTTGGAAACATGTCCGTGTGTGTCTGTGTGTCTGTCTGTGAACAGCATAACTCAGAAACGAACAGTCGGATAAACACCAAACTTGGTATTTAGGTTTAGTATCTTCCAGAGATGCGACACGAAGGTTTTCAAGAAAATCCCACCACCTCAGAGTACCCTTTACATGAATATTTTTCGAAAATTTTAATTTTCTCAAAAATGGCTCTAACGATTTTGATTAAAATATCATAGGTTTAATATATTTTCATGACAAATAAAATGTATATCTTGAATTTTCTTTGAATGTCTCCAAAAGTATTCTTCATTGTGAACGACTTTTGCATAACTGGTAAACCATAAGAGATAGACAAAATTTTACTACACAAAAAATGTAGATCGCGTTAAAATATACAATTTATGTGATATACATTTTTGTTGTTGAGTGAACCATTTTCGAGATATTGATTGTTATTCCCTTAAATTTTCCAATACTTATTTTCTCAAATGGGAATTCGTTATTCATTTTTTTGTCTTGGATATGCAAAGAGTATTAATCTGTGGGAAAGGGAATGGTGCTGCACCTAGCAACCAGCTATTAAGAGATATGTATGTGCTTAAAGGCTACTGTGTTTCGATACAGCCCTTGTAAATATATATTCCCCTTACATCTACAAGAAAATTAGCAATAAGATAGAGTGTGCAAATGTTTATCTCAATTAACATGAAGTAGATGGAGAATAAGCGTTTGTAAAAATAGTTTGTACAAGAGTAGAGAAGGTCATGTGAGTGCAACACATCAGATTTTTTGGTGTGCAGTGAACCATTTCCGAGATACTCCTTGTTATTTTTATGAATTTTCCAATACTCATACTTTTTCTCAAATGGGAATTCGCTATTCGTTTTTCTATGTCCTGGACAAAAGAATGGAATCTTCACATAGCAACCAGCTCTTAAAAGAGTTGATTATCACTTAAAGTCTGTCATATTCCAGTTGCAACTAAACGAAAATTAGCAATAAAATTAACATCTCGACATCTCGATTAACATGAAGTAGATGGAGAATGAGCGTTTGTAAAAATAGTTTGTACAAGAGCAGAGAAAGTCATGTGAGTACAACACATCGGATATTTTTCTATCTACTACATTTTAATCCAAATTAAACTTTGTAGAAATTGCTACTGTTACACATTTCGTTACAGATTCAAAGTAAATAGCGATAGTTTAAGAACTGGACGCTATACGCTGGCTTTAAAATTCCATACTGTTTCCATGACATCGCGAGAAACAACTGAACGTTAAAAGAACTTTAAATAATGACCAAGTAAAGAACAATTCTAACCTTTAATAACGGATATCTCAGAAATGGCTTATGCCATAAAACAACTTATTTGAAGTAAATTGTGTGTTTTAAAGAGATCTATATTTTTTGTGTAGTACGTTTTCGTATATCGCTTAACGGCTACCAGTTGTACAAGATCATACAAAACTTCTTCCAACTGAAGTGGACCTCATTCCAGAAAATTCAAGATAGGTATATATTTTATTTGTCATATAAATGTCTTTAACATTTGTATTTTAGTAAAATCGTTAGAACCATTTTTTAGCAAATCAAAAATTTCGAAAAATGTTACATGTAAAGGCTAGTTTGGGGCGGGGGATTTTCTTGAAAATCTTCGTTTAGCATCCTTGGAAGATACTGAACATAAACCAAGTTTGGTATTTATCCGACTTTTGGTTTTTGAGTTATGCTGTTCACAGATACACGCGGACCTTTTTCTAAAAATGCTTTTTTGGGATTCAAGGGAACTCAAAACATGTATTTACCGTGAAATCTCGGTATCAAATTTTTGGTTGGAATGCAATACTTCCCATACTCACTAACGTAGTTGAGAAAGTAAAAAAATGAAAGACAAAAAACAAAACCCTGTGGAACATTAGGGGAAATTTTTAATTTACTGTCGCATGGAAAAATAAAAGAGTATTCCATAGTCCAGCTCTTACCACTGAAATCAGTTGATCAGTTGTGGTCGATAGTTATCAAACGTTTATTATGGAATTTCTGGGTGTCATAAAACACCTTTTATACATTCTAATACACGGTGTGTGTGTTTGTTTGTGTGTGTGAGTGTATCCTAAATGAGAGCCATTGTCCTCTAAGTGCTAATATAAAACTGGTAGTGATATATTTAACAATTTCTCCGATTTAGTCACATAAATCTTTAATGATTTGGATTGGATTGTGAAGCGGAGGGGATTGGGCACCGATCCAGGAATGAGGATATTGTACCGACGTCCCCGGGAGGGAGGGTTAAGATGAAAGGAGACACCGGGCGGCTGGAACCAGGAGTGGCAACACAGCAATGACAGGGTCCCTACAGTTTCCAGATTCAGAAGCCCCGGCAGTCGGACAGAGAGACCAGGGACCCCGCTCCACACAGGGTCCAACGCCTCTCACCAAGGAGCGGTGACCCGGCAACCAGTCGAAGGCCATGTAACAGAGAGTACCCTTTTTCCCTACCACGCTGCACCGAAATACCATCGCCGACACTTCCAACCCTGAAACAGACAAAACGCGGTGAAGGAAGAATGAAATGATAAATCTAACGAAATGGGAGAGGAAATTTGATGATTCGGTAAAATTCTCGAAAAAAACCCATAGGTCATAGTGGACGTTCGCCGGGAATCAAACCCGGGACCTCCCAAATGTAGTACACAGATGATACTCCTATTTTTTTTCTTCCTTTTCTTTTGGTTGCATTTGTAACATTCGCTCTCACATTTAATCGCACCCGGATTGAGACGATGCTAAAGTTGTTTAATTCTTACAATGAAAATAAAACAGTCATCAACTTTTGTGGGAAAAAGATAACACATAGCAACATAAGTTGTGTACCGTTCTTGCATTTGAAGAAGACAAGACGTCGCCAAGACGACCTCATAGCTGGGTAATCATGACGTCAGATAAGGAATTGACTTGTCCTGGATCTGCGCTGAATATACACAAATGCAAGAAATGCTCTTACTTTGAGGAACGGATAATAGTGTCTTCGAAGGGAATTTCCGTAGCACACATGAAACTCTATTTGGGGAATACGTAGCTAAAGAGATTACTTCCAAAGAAAAATAAACCAAGCAATGGCTTTAGAGAAATAAAAAGCAAGGAAGTAGAAATTTTTTCTTGTCACAGCATTTGCAGCAAGAGACTCCTGGGCTAGTCCGAGGTAATTTCTCATACCGAAGGCGGAGATATCGATAATCGATTTATCATATCTGGCATATCTTGGAAAGGAGCAGAAAAAGGCAGAGGGAGAGATTTCAAGAAAATCTTGCGCTGGATGCTGTATGTTTAGAAGTAACTCTACCAATAAGAGCAAAAGCCGTATAAGTTTTCCTTTCACTGCAAAAGTCACTACATACATTAAACGCAGAAAATGTATGAATTCATCTTTTATAGAAGTTTCAAGAAACTGAAATATCTTTTTGCTCACTTGAATGGTAATATTTAAATGAGCTGGTGAAGTCACCGAACAGTAAAGTTTACTTTCTTCCACAAATGTATTCATTAAGTATTCTAAGTCGTATTTAATAGTCAGCTGGTTTTCTCTAACTGCGCTTTCATTTTATAAACAAAGTTGGTAACGAAATAAAAAATGATATTTGTGCAAGAGCATTAAAAAATCATTTCCCATAAAAAGTTGCTTTTATTCAGGTGTCTGCTTTTACTCTAGTGTTGTTTCTGCTTTGACGTATTACACGTAATTATACGTTGGTTAGTGAGATACATTTGTATATGGGGTGTGAAACCCTTTGGGCTCTTTAGTGACAGAAGCTGTGTATGTTAGTGGTTGGCACTGGTACAAAAATGTTAATACAATTTGCATTCATCGATATGCCATTTGCACACAGACAGTAATTAAAACGGCACGCAGGTAAAGCGAAAGATTAAAATGCACTGAAGCTGATACGTTTATAGACTTACAACATTTACACTAAGCTTCTCATTTTTAACTAGCCTTTAGGGTCTTTAAATGTCTTTAAGCCTCTCAATCTCAATGCATTTTCGAACAAAACTAGTTTTACAAACAAGACGGCATATGATAGTGCCTCGATTTCAGGTTTGTAGCTTTACCATCTAAAGCAGTGCTTCAAGTCTGTGGTAAGAAATAAGGAGGATCCATGTAAAATAAACGTCGACTGGCGAGTGTGAATTTCACTTTGTAGCATATTTTAGGAGGAGACCAAGGCAATGCATCTATGAAAATCGATTTTCTTATGAGTGCTTTGAATTTTTTATCGTGTACTCAAAACATAAAGCATATACTAGGTTTCCGGGGGGGAAAAAGGTTCCAATACTTACAGAGGAGGTAGTTTGCAAAAAAAGAAGAAAAACAGTTCCTATAAAGGTTGGTCGTAAATCTAATATCTTGAAGCCGAAATTATAAAATCAATAATTATCATAATAATCTGGGAAGGATAGCCAAATAAAATAAATAATAAAATATTTAAAATAAGTGCCTGTATTAAAAGGTGAAGCATTGGGAAAATTTTTCACTGGTAAAAGCGACAGAAAGGCCAGAGAGGCACAGTTTAGCTAATTAGGGACCAGCCCCAGGTATAAAGGGTAAATCCGCTGAAGCCAGTTTCTCTTGGAATTAATGGGTGCAGTTGCACTGGCCAGGATGAAGGTCACTAGAAGCTTCATGACGCTCAGTTTTGGTGCGAAATTTTTAAGGGGAGAGAGGGGAAGTTAGGAGTTCTTTTCCTTGTATCGCGCGTGTGGTGAGAACATTCTCGCTGGGACGCTTGTGTGGTGAGGACATACTCTCGCTGGGACCCTCTTGGGGTGCGGAACAACATTCTCTGGGTGTGAACTTGCAAGAGGTTCGAACGTTCAGCTGTAATTCATAATCTTCGGTCTTGGAAAAGACACAGCAACATCGTAAGAATTTAAAAGCGATCGGCAAATTTAAGTCTTTAATATAATGGTGAATAAAAGGGTTCCAAGAAAGCGTTGTGTTTCTATGTACATACACTCACGCATACCCAGTGATTAGAATCTCATGCTCGAGCAGCCGTGGCAAAGTATAAAAAAACAACTAGGAGGAGAAAAGCAGCAATCATGAAGCAAAGGTATTGCTTCATTGTTGGAGGACGTAGCGTGTCTGCGTCAATCTTCTGTCTTATTTTATCTTACACTCCGAGCATTTTTGCACGAAACGAACGAGAACACATTGCACGTAGTGGTTTGCCACTGCAGTACATCGCGTTTGCATATGATGTATCAAGCAAGTACAGAACACAAGAGTAGTCAACCTACAGTATTCCACTGCATGCTACATACACGTTGCTCTACCAGTTGGGTATATTATTTACGTCTAGTGTACGGTAGCAGTCAAATGGCACATGTTTTGTTGTGACACTGCAGTACTGTAATTTGTTTTCTTGTCCTTCTCTGGACCTGGGCATTGGCCATTTTCATCACAGGGTTAGGCAACGGCTAACACGAGTCTTTCACAAGCAATGGATTGGTCGAGGAGGGCCAATACCTTGGCCCTTCCGTTCTTCTGACCTTTTTAGCTTTGAGGACATTTAAAGACCAATGTGTATGCATTCCCTATAAACAGTGCACAGACACTACGAGAACGCGTGTTCAATGCCTATGACGCAATCCGGCAAAAAACAGAGGTGTTCAAAGAATGAGATGAGGGTTGGAAGGCTGCATTGTAATGGATGGCGGCCACATCGAGCACCTATTATGAAGAGTAGATCAAAGACATGGCAATCATTGATGGTAATGTAATAGACCACAACCCCGGAAATATTAAGTTTACGACCAATGTTTATAGGAACTGTATATCTTCTTTTGTTGCATACTACCCCCTCTGTAAATATTGGAACCTTTCTTTTTCTGTAATTTAACGAGCTATGTCAAAATTTTGTTAAGATATGTATTAATTCTTTTATGCATAATTAATATTTTTTTGGTATCATAATATATAATTATTCTTAGATCCTACGTTTTATCTCAACGTTCCCAGATCCTTAATTGAAGCTTGGTATACAATCATAACGTTATTGTTGCGCAGGCATTTGTTAATTTTAATTAGTTTATGAGAAAAAAGTTTTGTAAAGATGTTACTGAATTTTTTACTTTTTTGATGTTAGTTGTGGATCATATTTTTAGCTAAAATACTTAATAATTAATAACTAGTGCACAACAAATTTTAAATGGTCATTTCTAAAGCTCTCCTTAACATTTCAGCATAAGTCACGAGGCGTGTTTTTAGAGTAACTACCGTGTTAATATTTTGACGCTGCAGTCGCGGTTTTGAACATGCGCGATCGTTCCCTCCATCCATTAAGAAGTCAGACGCAGTTGTGGGCGATCGCCACTTTGTGTTTTATTGTAGTTAGAGCGTTTCGAAATGTTAAAACAAACGAATGACCCGTCGACTGTGAAGTCAAATCAGTGATTTGTTTTATGAATGCGAGAAATGTAACATTCATCGCACATGAGTGACAATGCCCGACCACATACAACCAAAAAATTCCAGATATGATCACATCATTTGGTTTAATTTCAAGAAAAAATACTGTGATTATCTTTTTGGAAAGTGTTAGTGTTTTTTTTTTAAATATTCTTAACACGGCATTAAAGGAGTAGACCGCAAAATGCAAAACACAATTAAAATGCAGTATTGATTTATATTATAAGCTTATAAGTTAATATTTTTACTTTTTCTCCCACTTATCTGTGATAGGTAAAGGAATTACTGTATTACATAAGAAAATTTCGATATTGAGATTGCACCTGAAATCCACGTTTTGAGCTCTACAGACCGCAAAGATTTTAGTAAAATACGCATTTCTGTGTGTCTGTGTTTGCTTTAATAGCATAATACGAAACCAATAGTGAGCTAAATACAAATTTCATACGTGTGTCAGATACTGTTTAACCATGCAAGGCGAAGATTTTAAAAAATATTCCTCCATTTCTTACTACCCTTTACACGAATTAGTTTTCGTAATTTTTCTATTTTCTCAGAAATTGCTTTAGCGTGCTTGATTACATATTTTAATAAATTTGAGACAATAATGTAACAAATTAGATGTATATCTTGAAGTTTATGTGTATAGGTTGTAAAGTGCTCTTTATACTGATATAATATTCTACAACTCGGAAACTAAACGATATACACAAAAAACTTTATCACATAAAACTTAGGGCTTATAAAAATATACATAATTTGTTCCAATGCTTACTTTCACTACGCACTTATAGTAAGTAGTGGAATTATTGCATCCCGTCCAAAAATTCGATATCGATATCTCAACGGAAATACATGCTTTGATGTTCTCCGAGTTCAAAAAGAAAGCATTTTTACTTTCTCTACTAGGTATAGTAAGTAAGGGAAGTATTGTATTCCACCTAAAAATTCTATACCGAGATTTCACCGGAAATACATGTTTTGAGGCCCCCTGAATCAAAAAATTGCAGTTTTGGAAACATGACCGTGTGTGTGTGTCTGTGTCTGTGTCTGTGAACAGCATAACTCAGAAACGAACAGTCGGATAAACACCAAACTTGGTATTTAGATTCAGTACTTTGTAGAGATGCGACACGAAGGTTTTCAAGAAAATCCCTCCACCCCAGATTACCCTTTACATGGAACATTTTTCGAAAATTTTAATTTTCTCAAAAATGGCTCTATCGGTTTTGATTAAAATATCATATGTTTAAAATATATTCATGCCAAATGAAATGTATATCTCGAATTTTCTGGGAATGTCTCCAAAAGTATTCTTCATTGTGAATGACTTTTACATAACTGCTAAACCATAAGAGATAGACAAACTTTTACTGCCCAAAAATTGTAGATCGCGTTAAAATACACAATTTATGTCATATACATTTTTTTTGTTGAGTGAACCATTTTCGAGATATTGCTTGTTATTCCCTTAAATTTTCCAATACTTATACTTTTTTCAAATGGGAATTCGTTATTCATTTCTTTTGTAATACAAAGAGAATGCAATACTCCACATAGCAACCAGCTCTTAAAATATTTGGCTATAGCTTAAAGCCTACCATATTCCCCTTGCATCTACAAGAAAATTAGCAATAAGATTAACATCTCGATATCTCGATTAACATGAAGCATATGGAGAATAAGCGTTTGTAAAAATAGTTTGTACAAGAGTAAAAATGTCATGTGAGCGTAACACATCTGATTTTTATAAAAGGATCCGTGTGTATAAGTGTGTCTGGCTGTTGTCTGTGAAGAGCATAACTCAAGGACGAAGTGTTGAATAAACACGGACTTCGTATTTAAGCGTAGGATCTTTCAAGTATGCGACAGGACTTTCGAGAAAAACCTCCGCCTTAAACTAGCTTTTACATAAGACAATTTTCTTATCTTTTACTTTGTCAAAAATGGTTCTGATTTTGATTAAAATACCAGAGTTTTAAGGTAGTTGTATAATAAATTAAATGCATGTCCTTTATTTTCTGCAATTAGCATATGAAACCCTGCTCATTCTGAGTGAATTTTGTGTAATATTTATAGCTTAAGAAATAGACAAATAATAATAATAATAATAATAATAATAATAATAAAAATACACAAAAAGTCATATCTCTTTAAAACACATAATGTATTTTGAATAACTTTTTTGTGGCATCAGCAATTTCCAAGTTATGCGTTGTAGTTGTATCTAACGCTCTCTATATGGCCTATGACCTTCGGGGATACCTCATTCCACCAAGCTATGATTGGACTCATTTCTGAGGCGCACCCAGTGGGGGGAATCCATCGCCTCCGACGGTAGCGTGATGATGAGAATGGCGGAGGAATGAGAGGACCTACAGCTTTTTCTGTGAACTCCGTGGATAGGGCCGACTTAAAATCGTCACCCTGGACCCTCAATGTGAGAGCCGTAAATGAAACCACTGCGCTACCCCAACATCCACGAAATATCCGTTGTTATTGGTTCCAATTATTCAATACTTTGTTATTTTTTGAAGGGCTTTCACCATTCATTTGTTTCTCATGATGACATTGAAAGAGTATAAATTTGAAAGCAAGCATTTAGCGACCCCCTTTTTAAACTTCTATCTATCGCTTCCGTATCCTGTATCTGCCTTGTACCTACAACGAAATGTATAATGAAATTATTTCTGCAAACGGTTAACATCAATTAACACGAAGCAGATACAAAATAAACCATTGTAAGAACAGTTTCTAAAACTTACACTAAAATAATAGTGAGTAGAGAAATCCGTATGTATACAACATAGGAAATACTTTTCTTTCCTTAGTAAGGAAAGGTTACTGCAGCTAAACATTTAAATTATGTTTCTGCATATAGAAAATAGCAAACATTTATTGTAATTAGTAAATATTTCAGGTAAAAACATATCGTATATAACGTAACATGGATAGAAAAATAAATGCTTATATAAACGGATATATGTATATGAATTTGTCATGTGTATAGGCTTCTTAACACAGTGGGATTTAAAAAAAAGTCTGATGTGCATACGTCTAATAAATGGGACGAATTAATTTTTTTTTCGAGTGGAGGAGAAAATGATTTAATCACTGACCTCAGCCCCAATGGGATTCGGGACTGAGAGTGTGGGACTCACCGAGCATCGGCATACCCACTAAAAACACCTCCACCGGATTGAAAGGAAAGGTTTGCTGCGGTACCGCCTAAAGCACCCGCGCATTCCGAGGTGATGGTTCAAAACTGGGCCGCAGTGCGGTCGCCAGAGGATTAAGGTATGTGTGCTGGGAGCCAGGCTTGGCCAAGGCCCAGCCTGCCCCCTCAGCGAAGTAAAGGAGAAGATGGTTGGGATTCCAGGTGATAATGTGGGTTAATGGCGTTTGGATTTTCGGTGAGGATGTGGATGGGAAGAGGATTGGGAGGGGTGTGGCATCACATGGGATTCGAGGAAGTTCCGGATTAGGATGTAGCCTTCTTGTAGGTGATCGTAGTGGACGTTGAGTGCTTTGAAGTTCTCGGTGATTGAGTTGTTGGTGTTGGTCTGTAGCTCTCGAATCCCCGCAACTGAAGCGCCGAGGGCGCCCAGTCGCGTGGACCGGTCGTCGCTGCCGTCGGTGTAGGGTTCGACGAGGTGACACTCGATTCTTTCCAGCGTACGCTGGGCAGACGCGAGAACCCCATCTTCGTCCTGGAGCTTGTAGATCTTGTTGGCGAGTGCAGTGATCACCCTGGCCGAAGTTCGCTGCTTGGCCTCCACGCCCGAAAGGCGCGTGAAGGTTGCACGGCTCAGCTCAACCAGTTGTGAGGAAAGGTCCTGTATTCCTGCCTGTATAGCTGACAGCAGGCCTTGAAATCCATGGTGCATTTCGTCTGTGATGCCGCTGGTCAAGTGCTGAGCCCTAATGAAAGATGCATCAAATAAAAAGTCAAAACGCTAGTGGACATTAAGGAAATTTTAGCGCACCATTTAAGTCGCGCCGCGGTAGCGTGTGCAACTAACTTTCGGGAGGTCCCGGGTTCGTTCCCTGGCAACCGCCCACTCTGACCCATGAGATTTCGGTGGTTTCCCCGGGTCAGCAATGCTGGTGTGGTTCATCTTCTCCTACCCCTCATTTCCTATACCCATCATCTTCCTTGTTATCTGTTACAGGGTTGTAGAACCGTTCGATTAGTTGCTGCTTGGCGGTAGCTGTGTGCTCTGTAGAGGTTTCTTCCCTAGTCTCTGCGGGGATTACTCAGTTAGGTCTCTTCTCCTGGGGGACTGCCGGAGGTTCGGTGGATTATGGGAGGCTCGGAATACGGGAAACATTAGGGACCCCTTCTGTAATTGCGCCCGTCGTCATACGGATCTGGTCCCCCTTCGGGTCTCTCCCCTAATCCCTCCCTACGGGGGGTCACGATAAAAGCACAAGGGGCCGATTGGCCTGCGTCCGGTGCTCTGCCACTGCCGTTAGTTCGTACCTTATACCTTTACCTCTAGCGCACTATTTGTTAGCAATATACATTTTTAGTAACTGAAATATTAAGTTATTTTAAAATAAGTACCAGTTTTGTGGGTAAACAAACATGTATAATATATTCCAACATATTGTAGCACAATCGACTTTCCTCATCTCCTATCACGTCAGAAACCATTCAGTTCCGCAAGTGAATTCCTGGCAGTTTGAATTATAGAAACGATGGTCTGCAAAAATAAAACATCACGGTTCTTATCCACTGTAATATTTTCCCCTAAAGTTATGGATGATAAACGAAGTTACATAAATAAAAAATTGACTTTTAAATCTCATTTACCATTCACCATTCGGTACGAAACCTTTTTCATCTTCTTTCTTTTGTATTTTGTTGTCTATATTCACATTAAATGAATGGATGAGAATATGATTAGGACAAAAAAATCTGATGCATTATACTCACATGACTTTCTCTACTCTTGTACAAACTATTTTTACAAACGCTTATTCTCCATCTAGTTCATGTTAATCGAGATAAACATTTGCAGACTCTATCTTATTGCTAATTTTCTTGTAGATATAAGGGGAATATATATTTTCAAGGGCAATATAGAAATACAGTAGCCTTTAAGCACATACATATCTCTTAATAGCTGGTTGCTAGGTGCAGCACTATTCCCTTTGCCACTATTCCCTTTAATACTCTTTGCATATCCAAGACAAAAACATGAATAACGAATTCCCATTTGAGAAAATAAGTATTGAAAAATTTAAGGGAATAACTAGCAATATCTCGAAAATGGTTCACTCAACAACAAAAATGTATATGACATAAATTGTGTATTTTAACGCGATCTACATCTTTTGTGTAGTAAAATTTTCTCTATCTCTTATGGTTTACCGATTATACAAAAGTCGTTCACAATAAAGAATACTTTTGGAGACATTCCCAGAAAATTCAAGATATACGTTCTATTTGCCATGAAAATATCTTAAACATATGATATTTTAATCAAACTCGTTAGAGCCATTTTTGAGAAAGTCAAAATTTTCGAAAAATCTTCCATGTAAAAGGTATCCTGGGGTAGGGGGATTTTCTTCAAAACCTTCGTGTCGCATCACTGGAAGATACCAAACTTAAATACCAAGTTTGGTGTTTATCCGAGTGTTCGTTTCTGAGTTATGCTGTTCACAGAAGACACACACACACACACACGGACATGTTTCCAAAAATGTTTTTTTGGATTCAGGGGGTCTCAAAACATATATTTCCGGTGAAATCTCGGTATCGAATTTTTGGGTGGAATACAATACTTCCCCTACTTACTAAACGTAGTAGAGAAAGTAACAAATAACAAATAACGAATTCCCATTTGGGAAAATAAGTATTGAAAAATTTAAGGGAATAACAAGCAATATCTCGAAAATGGTTCACTCAACAACAAAAATGTATATGACATAAATTGTATATTTTAACGCGATCTACATTTGTTGTGTAGTAAAATTTTGTCTATCTCTTATGGTTTACCAGTTATGCAAAAGTCGTTCACAATGAAGAATACTTTTGGAGACATTCCCAGAAAATTCAAGATATACATTTTATTTGTCATACAAAAATCTTAAACATATGATATTTTAATCCAAATCGTTTGAGCCATTTTTGAGAAAATTAAAATTTTCGAAAAATGTTCCATGTAAAGGGTAATCTGGGGTGGGGGATTTTCTTGAAAACCTTCGTGTCGCATCTCTGGAAGATACTAACCCAAATACCAAGTTTGGTGTTTATCCGACTGTTCGTTTCTGAGTTATGCTGTTCACAGACAGACACACAGACACACACAGACACACAGACACACACAGACACACACGGACATGTTTCCAAAAAATTTTTTTTGGATTCAGGGGGTCGTAAAACATGTATTTCCGGTGAAATCTCGGTATCGAATTTTTGGGTGGAATGTAATACTTCCCCTACTTACTATACGTAGTAGAGAAAGTAAAAAAGCAAAACAATAAAAAAAATAACAACAAACGTTGCAGTATTTACGAACCAAAATACCGCATTTCGCTCCAGAACAGACAGATAATATCTTTGCATCGGAATGTACTATATAGCCAAAATTTGCAGTAGAAAGAAATACATAGAGAAGAAGAAATATTCACCTTATATAATATACTTACGGAAATTTGACGTTATAGTATTTGAAGGGTTTCTAAGGTGAAAATTGTGTATAAATGGGTTTTGAGAGCTGGGAAATAGAGTCATTGTACTTTGTTTAAAGTTAGGCTCCTCATTGCATTATCTTAATTGCACGTACTGCTAATTGTATGCAGCTTCAAACCGTTTGCTTCTAAGAGATAGAAAGGATTAAAGGATAAAGGTTTGCAGGGATAGGTATTTGCCTTTTTCCTCTACTGTTTATTTTCTGCTTTAAGTTTCTTTATCCAATATCGGCGAAATGTCAATGGATTCCCAAAGAAAGCAAAGAAAATACCCAGAATTTGCATATTATTGAGACTTTCCCTTCTTTTTCCTCGAATTGTGGCAGACATTGGCATTTTTGGAAACAAACCTTCATTTCCTGGAAGTACTTTCCACTAGCTAACTTTTTAATACATTATTCTTCTTCTCTTTTTCTTTTTCTGTTATTCCTTAACAGCGAGTTTCGAAAACTTTCAATATACAAACCTGTGATGGACGCATCACTTCTTTTGTTCATTTCTTGTTTTGTTTCAGTCGTTTTGATGGCCACTGCGTAGAATCATGTTGCGGCAGTAACTCCTCCTGTCCGATGTTGTGGTGGTTTTTAATGCCCGTTGCTCGCGGCTAACCTGGCTGCAGCCTCCGCGTTGACTCCAGATGTTCGAAGTATGCTGGTTCTCTGCATTTTTTATCCTCGGCTCGCTTAAGTAATTTCGAATATGTGAGAACATGGACTTTTCCTTGGTAAAGGAAGCGTAGATCTCGGGTGTGGTAAAGGAGAAAATAGACGTACTTTAGTTACAAAAAGACGACACTGCAGTTTGTTTTATTTAGCTACTTCTGGTGGTACACAACACTGGTATTGCCGCCGTTAAAACACTGTCCACTGCTTTTGAAACATGGCGCGGATATGACGCGAAATTTATATATACTTATTATATCTCTTTACGCGTAGCGATTTTTATGTGTGTTGCGAAAACTTGTCTTATTTCACTTTTGGCGCGACATCTCTCAAACATCCTGCAGCATCTCCCCTGCCTGTAGTTTAGCAAAATGACCAAATGACCCTGAATTTGTTCCTAGCAGATTCATTTATAGTCGCAGGCTTCTAGGGCTGCTTCATTTCCTATTGGTCCATTTTTAGCGCCACTCAACGCGTCTCACTATTTCATATAAATTTACAGGGATCTCATTGGTCCAAGTTTAACATAAATCGCGGCTTTTCCTAAATTTACCGTTAAGCTTGTTGTCTCTCTCACTTGGTCACGGCGAATTATCCTACAAAGGAACAAACGCTCTACCCCTCGCTGTATGAACAATGCCTCTGCTACCAGAGAGACATCGTAAAACTAGACTTTTTGCCTTCGAAGATACGATTCCTGCAGCTAAAATATCTCGTCGTGGACAGTATTTTAACATAGCGCTTAAATTATTTACATTAAACAATTTATAACTCCTCTAATATTAGTAACCTAAATACAGACATATGGTTAAATCACTCTTCTTAAGCTACACCGGCAGTAAAAGAAAAATATATGTACACAGCATGATTTAACCTCACTAAAATTAATTAATCAAATTATTAATAATTACATGTCCCGGGCTCGGCCTAGAGTTACCGTTTCAATGTTCATCAAATTTAATGTAACAAAGAAAATAACAAAACTATGTCCTTTTAGCAAACCAATTGCAATGTATGCGTCAAACCTGAAAGGTGAATCAGAGAGGTGTATTTTACTTACCTATAATACAACCCGCATATTTTTGTATGGTCTTATCTGAAAACATTACCTCTTTTCCCCCAAATAAATACGTTCTTCTGCAGTTAGACTTCTTATAACGTGTCTATCTGTTTCTGCATCTAACCGGAATTAGTTACTAAATGTTTCTCAAACGCAAGTAAGCTGCAGAAAGCTTAAAAAGCAATGGTGTGTAGCACTGCAGATTTGCTTTTATTCATGTAATGCTGGCTATTTACCAATTGCGCGGAGATTGCCACAAATATCACATTATTTCTTTTGATAAAAACATTTGACATAAATTATTTTAACTTTCATACAGTATGGTATGCAGAAATATTAAATTCCAAGCCCAAAACAAGAAATAAAAGCAATAAAATAGTCAAATTACTGTTAAGATTTGAACCTGTGCTGGCATTTCAGAACTCTGAATACACTGTTATGATACCACTGAGCACTTTGAACCTTGAAGCAGAACGGCTTTTAAATTCTACTCTGGCTGTATACTAGAAGCACTGAGACGTCGTCTCGCAAATTTAATTGTATATTATGGACTTTTAGAAAGGCTTTAAATGTCTAGTAGGCGTATCAAAGCTATTAATCAAATAGCACAAATTATTATATATGCTACATCAATTAGACTTGTAGTTTACGCCGCCAGTATTGGAATCTAATATATATAAAATTCGATACCGAGATTTCACCGGAAATACATGTTTTGAGACCCCCTGAATCCAAAAAAACATTTTTGGAAACGTGTCTGTGTGTGTGTGTGTGTGTGTGTCTGTGAACAGTATAACTCAGAAACGAACAGTCCTATAAACACCAAACTTGGTACTTAGGTTCAGTATCTTCCAGAGATGCGACACGAAGGTTTTTAAGAAAATCCCCCCCCAGATTACCCTTTACATGTAAATCGAAAATATTAATTTTCTCAAAAATGACTCTAACGATTTTGATTAAAATATCATACGTTTAAGATATTTTTATGACAAATGAAATGTATATCTCGAATTTTCTGGGAATGTCTCCAAAAGTATTCTTCATTGTGAACGACTTTTGCATAACTGGTAAACCATAAGTGATAGACAAAATTTTACTACACAAAAGATGTAAATCGCGTTAAAATACACAATTTACGTTTTTTTTTGAGTGAACTGTTTTCGAGATATTGCTTGTTATTCCCTTAAATTTTCCAATACTTATACTTTTTCTCGAATTCGTTGTTCATTTTTTTTTGTCCTGGTAATGCAAAGAGAATGGAATACTCCGCATAGCAAATAGCTCTTAAAATATTTGACTATCGCTTAAAGCCTAGCAATTCCCCTTGTATCTACAAGAAAATTAGCAATAAGATTAACATTTCGATATCTCGATTAACATGAAGCATATGGATAATAATTGTTTGTAAAAATAGTTTGTACAAGAGTAGAGGAAGTCATGTGAGTGTAACACATCAGATTTTTTTTAGATGAACTTCAGAGGAATTTCTATCCTTTTAATAGGTAGTGTAGCCTTGTCTATCTAAATACGTAACCCAGCTGGAAAATAGATTGGGAAGAAGACCTAAGACACATGTTCTGCTTAGGAAGCTGTATAACCTAAGCTTAAAAAGAAGGAAGGGCGATCCACCTGGTAACATGAATTATTCTGTTCTGAAATAGTTTTCTTTACAAAATATGAGGAAAGTTGAACTAAATATCTGGTCAAAATCATGGAAGTATAAAAGGAAATAATGCAAATTACTCTACACTTACAGCATGTCTCGCATTTAAAAAGTACATACAATGAATAGGGGCTATCTATTGCAAGGAGGAAATGGAAAATGACTGTTTTTAACTGCTCTTATGGAGTCTTACGTTTAGAAGAGTATTATTCTTTTGCTATTCTATGATAATCGTCGTTACATCATATTTGTAGGCATAAGCACAAGAAGAAATCTGGAGAACATATTTACTTTGCTTAGGTTTTATTCTTTTTTGATGGATTTAAGCACTAAACATCAATAATTAATTATCTTAACAAATCTGTATACATTTGTAAGACACGAAAAATCGAAAATTTGACATATTTTCAACAAATTTTTATACCTTGAACACCTTCTTACATTCTTAAAAAGTTCCGACTTAAGCATGAAATTTGGAGTTTATTTGTATTTCCATGTTTTGCGTTATTCTATTAAAACTAACTTACTAGAATAGACAGACGCATTGTTACTAAGTAAACTGTAATAAGGAAGGATATATGTTTATTGATAGAATACTCAAGATATACATTTCATTTTAATGTCAAAATAACAAATTTACGAAATTTTCAATTATCATTTCAACATGTCTATAAACAAGTAAAAAACAACTGAAAAATAACGAAAGCTATTGCTTTATTGCAGAAATTCCTTTAAGCTTATCGTACGCTATTAAAAACTGTCCGACTGAGATTTAAAATTTGCTGTCTATTCGCATTTTCGTTTTTTATTTGGTGGGGAGGAGGCATAATATTGATCACGGGCAAGATATAACTATGCGCGAATGTTTTTATATTTTTATTATTTTTGTACCACGTACATAGTAGGTAGAGAAGGTATCGCATTCCACCCAAAAATTCGATACCGAGATTTCACAGGAAATACATCTGAACACAAAAGAAGCTTTTTTCAAAAAAGATCCGTGTCTGCGTCTGTCAGAAAAGCTCAAAAACGATCAACACAAAATTTGGTATTTAAGTTCAGTAACTTCCAAAGATAGGGCGGCGCCGTGGTCGAGTGGTTAGACCGCTCGCATCCCACCGAGGCGGCCCGAGTTCAATCCCAGGGACCTGCATGTGGGATTTGTGGTGGACGAAGCGGCGTCTGGGCGGGTTTTCTCCGGGTTCTCCGGTTTCCCCCGCCATCCATTCCACCAACTGCTCCATCATCACTTTCTTTTCATCCATTTCACCAACATTTCGTTTCATCTACTTCCTTCATCCCATACCAGGCATCGGGCTGATCACCCATCCTGGATGCTCTATCTGATCCATGAGTGTCTGCTCCTCGACGGGCCTCTGACCCCAGGCACCCGCTTGTAAGTCCTGGGGGGTGTAAGTCCTACATAAGAGGAGGGTAAACAGATAATGAATGAATGAACTTCCAAAGATGCTATACGAAGATTTTAAAAAAAACTCCCATACCCAAAACTACCCTATAAATAGAACCTTTTTCGAAATTTATAATGGCTCTAACGATTTTGATTACAATACAATACATTGAAAATATTTATATGAAAAATAAAATTTATATCTTGAATTTTCTGGGATTTTGAAGTCCTCTTCATTTGAAAGGAATTTTGTGTGATCTTGTATAACTGGTAAACGTTAAGCGATAGACGAAAAAATACTACACAAAAAATGTAGACCTCTCTAAAAAACACAATTTAGCTTTTTGTGGCATCAGTCATTTCCGAGATATCCGTTATTAATGATTCGATTTGTTCAATACTTGTGTCACTCTTTTTAAGTCCCATGATTTTCAATGGTTTCTGGCGATTGCATGGAAACAGTATGGGATTTTAAGGACAGCGTATAGCGTCCAGTTGTTAAACATTCGACTATCGCTGTTCTATTTATATCGTAAAGAAATATGTAATGTAGATGTTTTTGAAAAGGTTTATCTGGAGTAAAATGAAGTAGATAGAAACATAAATTTTCGTAAGAATAATGGTATACTTATTAATAAAAAATTGAGAGTAGAGAAAGTTATGTGAATGTAACACATCAGATTTTTTTAATTTAGCGAACGTCAAAAGGTTCTTTTTCGGCAAATTGTGTATATGAAATTTTTGGATCATATACATAATTCCCTTAATTAATTGACAAGTAAATTAAAATAGTACGTGTACATAAAACATAATCTATTCTGTGCTTGTTTTAAGAAATCTTATGTGTTTAGCTAGTGAAGGTAAAGTTAAGTCCAATAGCATTTTAATACAGCTTAATATTCGATCCAAAATATATATCAGCAGCTATTGTAGGCTGACTTTACAAGCTTAATTCTATGAAAGATAGTCTTAAGTATGAGATTAGATACAAGAATATGCGAAATGAAATACAATCTCAACAGGGACATTAACATTACAAACTCTGCCGCCAGGGACCAGCGAACTTCAGCTTTGGAAAGCTTCCAAAGAAGGAAGGAATAATGGGGAGGTGCAAATTAACGAGCTCACAGCCAATAATAAAAATAAAAATCAGTTACATTCAAGGCATGCGATTTAATGCTTGTTGAATATGCATAAGATTTGAACTTTTGCGATATGTACATTGGAACATTAATTGAAGTTATACTCTAGTGCTGTAGAGATAGAAACTTTGAAACAAATCTGCCATTATATCTCCATTATAAAGCTCAAATGGATGTCTATGAGTTATGTAAAGGGCGGGTTAGCGAGGTAGCCTGCATTCCCTGCGTAACAGGTCTAAACTTCTTACATGGAGATACGAGGATGAACGTTACAACAGTATATTTACTGTATGAACAAAATGGCCCACTTAACTTTGTCACCTCCGACTTTTAAGATTATCAGAAATATACTGACTTATGTACCAAAGATAATACATTAATAATTGTGCCCTAAGAACTACAGAATAAAAAACCCGAGGAATATTCATTAATACGAAGTGTATTTTAAAACTAATGTCCATTTTTCAATAAAGTATGAATTAAATATTTTTCGATAGTTTATTTTTTACTCAAGCCTTCAAACTTTACGCTACTTGATACATATTTTTTGAACATTTATCTTATCGTAGCATAGAATAACGCCAGCTCATCTAGGAATGATTTTTCTGGAGTTAAATTTTTACTTTCTCTACTACTAATAGTAAGTAGGGGAAGTATTGCATTCCATCCAAAAATTCGATACCGACATTTCAACCACATAAATTGTGTATTTTAAGGCGATCTACATTTTTTCTGTGGTAAAATTTTGTCTATCTCTTATGGTTTACCAGTTATGCAAAAGTCGTTCACAATGAAGAATACTTTTGGAGACATTTCCAGAAAATTCGAGATATACATTTCATTTGTCCTGAAAATATCTTAAACATATGATATTTTAATCAAACTCGTTAGAGCCATTTTTGAGAAAATTAAAATTTTCGAAAACTGTTACATGTAAAGGGTAGTCTTGGGTGGGGGATTTTCTTGTAAACCTTCGTGTCGCATCTCTGGAAGATACTGAACCTAAATACTAAGTTTGGTGTTTATCCGACTGTTCGTTTCTGAGTTATGCTGTTCACAGACACACACGGACATGTTTCCAAAAATGCTTTTTTGGATTCAGGGGGTCTCAAAACATGTATTTCCGGTGAAATCTCGGTATCGAATTTTTGGGTGGAATACAATACTTCCCCTACTTACTATACGTAGTAGAGAAAGTAAAAAGACATTTTAGGAAAAAGGTCCGTGTGTGTCTGTGAACGGCATAATTCAAAAACGAAAAGTCGGATAAAAACAAAAATTGGTATTTAGGTTCAGAATCTTTCAAAGATGCAACACGAAGATTTTAAAGAAAATCCTCCATACACTTTCCATAGAACATTTTTCTAAAATTTTTGTTTTCTCAAAAATGGCTCTATTTTGATCAAAATATTTAAGATATTTTCGTGACAAATAAAGTGTATATCTAGAATTTTCTGGGAATTCCCCCAAAATTCCTCTTCATTCTGAATGGCTTCTTCATAACTGGTAAGCCGTAGGCAAAATCTTTCTACACAAAAAATGTAGAGCACGTTAAAATACGCAACTTATGTCATTCACAGTTTTTTGTGAAGTGAACCATTTCCGAGATATTCCTTTTTATTTATTTGAATTTTCCAATAATTATGCTTTTCTCAAACGGGAATTCGTTATTCGTTTTTTTATGTCCTGGACATTCAAAGAGAATGGAATGTAACACATAGCAACCAGCTCTTAAAACATTTGGTTATCGCTCAAAGTCTAACATATTCCCCTGGCACCCACAAGAAAATTAGCAAATTGATAGTTTCTGCAAGTGTTTATCTCAGTTAACATGAAGTAGATGGAGAATAAGGGTTTGTAAAATAGTTTGTACAAGAGTAGAGAAAGTCATGTGAGTGTAACACATCAGATTTTTAAGTTATATATTAAATATCATTCTGCCTACAATGATAAAATACATGAAAATTAATAAGGATTACAATTATTAAGACTGTACGAAAAGGCTGAAATTTCCATTTTTGCTAATTTTCTCTTCTTAGTTCTCCCCTTTATAATCTCTACAGCTTATTAGACAGGGGCTCGCATGCCTTAAAGTTACATGGCACACGATAAAAATTATTGATGGAAAATTTACGAGAGTCTGCCCAGGTTTTACTCAAGACTTCAAACTTTACATTACTTGAATCGTATTTTTATACATTTTTCTTATCGTAGCATAGAACCTCTTCACAGAATTCAACCGCCAGTCCATCTAGGAATGATTTTTCTGGAGTTAAAGTTTTACTTTCTCTATTACGTATAGTAAGTAGGGGAAGTATTGCATTTCACCCAAAAATTCGATACAGAGATGTGTGTTGTGAACATTATAACTCAAAAACGAAAAGTCGGATAAATACTAAACTTCGTATTTAGGTTCAGTATCTTTCAAAGATGCGACACGAAGATTTTCAAGAAAATTCCCCACCCCAGACTACCCTTTATGTGGAATATTTTTCGACAATTTTGATTTTCTCAAAAATGTCTCTAACGATTTTAATTAAAATATCATATATTTAAGATATTTTCATGACAAATAAAATGTATATCTTGAATTTTCGGAGAATACCCCCAAAATTCCTCTTCATTCTAAATGGCTTTTTCATAACTGCTAAACCGTAAGAGATAGACAAATTTTTCTACACAGAAAATGTAGATCTCGTAAAAACACACAATTAATGTCATATACATTTTTTGCCGAGTGAACCATTTCCGAGATATTCTTGTTATTTGTTTAAATTTTGTAATACTTATACTTTTGCTCAAATGGGAATTCGTTATTCACTTTCTTATGTCCTGGACATACACAGAGAAAGGAATGCTCCACATAGTAACACCTCTTAAAACATTTGACTATCGCTTAAAGCCTACCATATTCCCCTTGCATCTACAAGAACGTTAGCAATAAGATGCAATTGTGTATCTCGATTAACACTAAGTAGAAGGAGAATAGGTTTTTGTAAAAAAACTTTGTACAAAAGCAGTGAAAGTCATGTGAGTGCAACACATCAGATTTTTCTGTATTGACCTGTGGTAATCTGTTAAGGAACATTTACGCTACAAGTACGAAACCTTCTTGAAGGGTATAAATAACGAGTTTTATGTTTTTGGCTAACATTACATTGAATTGCAGATTCACAATTGTTTTATTTCAGCTACTTGTGATAAAGATCTTACCTCCGGACCACTAGTTTGAATCCGGCTCTTGAAACCAACGATATAAACAACGCAATATCTTCTGTCAGGGAATCTTAGACACAGAAAAATGCATCTCAGAACTGTAGATGGTTTAATTGATTGCCGTCGAACTGCTATTTGGAGGAACCACTAAAATTTATTCTACACCAGAAAGAAATGAAATTGACGCTCTTTAACTACTATAGTCCTTAGCGTCTTATTCTATATTGGGCATGAAAGACCAGCAATTTTTGCTTAGAGGCCTCTTTATGAGACTTGAGGTTCTTTTACGCGCCGTAATTTTACGACACGGGACCACCGGCTTTACTTCCCTTCCGAAGGAAGACATACTAAGGTTTTCTACACCCGAAAAGTCCATCGTCCTCCACCTGGTTTGAGCCCTCGGCCACGGGAAGCTAGCAATGTAACCCTAGTCCACGGAAGATGACACACCAGAATGAGAGTTTAATTGATTGTAAAACCAGATGAAATGTGAGATTAAGCTATGTACAATGCAATAAAAGAATTAGCCAAAATATTCAGTAGTTCTTATTTTATTGCATATCTGACCATACTTTAAAAAATTCCTCGTAATTCCTGCGGTACTTTAAAAATTCGATTCGTGAGAGTTATTAACTAAGAACGTGGTATATATTGCTTGTTCAGAGCCTTTTCAGACAGTGGAAGGATGAGATGAATCCGTGTGGCCGGTGCTGCAGCTAGCATAAAGAGCCGCCACACGAAGCTGAACAGGGCGCGTGCAACAGCTCTTTACCTTCCCCTCCCTGCAGTCTCAAAAGGCTCTGAATGGAGTAGAATATAAGGCACATAGGTAATTCATTTCGAACAAGCTGGTAGAATCTGGTGGCATTGTAAATAAACCGAACGCGCTGCAGCTGAGCTACTGTTAGTAAAATCTATACATTTGTATAATAAAGCCATCCTGTCTGCAGAAATTAATATGAATCCGGATTTACTGCAAATAAGATTCGTTTAATCATCGCAATTTCTGTGTCAGCTCTAAATATAGTTCATTATACTGCGGCTTTTTCCAGTTTTTCAACTGTCACTTCTCTCAGTTCTCACTGTTGCTGTTTGGATCTTGTTCAACATTCACTGGGACTTCACTTAGTTTACATTGTCACTTCACTAATGTGAACTAGTTCAATTTCCCCGTCACTTCGCTTTCTTCGTGACATACCCTCTTCCTCCTGTGACTCGCTGAGGAGTGGAATGAATACAAGACTTCTACAATCTCTCGCTCCGCAGTTGCACTATTGTCCATTCCAAACCAGAGTTCCCTCTGATGTAAACAGAAGCACGTGCATCTACTTGTCACGAACCCAAGAATATACTCTTATGCCAACGTAAGCAGTTCCTTAATACATATATTGTATTATGAAATATTAGAGCAGGAAAGGTATAGAACTGCACATTTTATTGCTGTTATCATAAGAACTCATCGTTAAAGGTAATGGATATATACTAGCTGTTAAGAGATTACAAAATATGATTTTCGCCTGCTATTGCGCTAACGCAGAGAGCATCTTGCTTGTTAATACCAACCGTAATGCATGACTGCCACTCTCTTACATACACAAGAAATGCAGCAATGAATTCCCAGAGGTGCTATCTGAGTACCGAATAAACACTTTGCGTAACACAGGATATATGATAAGCGAACAGTCATTCATAATACACTAACACACATATGTTCAGCTCAGGTCAAATCTTGTGATTTAGTGAGTTGGTATTTGAGCTCACATGGCAGAATAAGGTGCGTGTAGTGCAAATAAACTGTTCAAACACAGAAGCGGGAAACATTTAAAAAGTGGCTAAAAACAAACAATACTTCATGTATTCAACTCAATATTACAAAAACACCCGACACTTGCATTATTGCATATTACGAAACTAATATCGGATTTTACAGGCGTTTCAGTGAGAAGTGTAACGAAAGCGAGCAGGGAATATAAACAGACATAATACAACATAGAAGAGGAGAATCAAATGTGGGAACTTGTTTTAAGTGGAATTGTGGATAAGCTTGTCATTTTGGAGAGTAGTTCTGATTCTGATATGGCAGCTGAGTCATCTTCGGAGGATTTGGGTGTTGCACTTTTGCCCGAGAATTGCGATCAACGTAAGTAAAATGTTCATTGCCGCATACTTATAAAATCGATTGTTACCTCAGGTTGCATTTTGAACTATGATTCTCACGCAGGGCGCCTTTTTATAGATTAAATAGTGTTCAACATGCACGTGGGAGGGGAACAAGCAGACATTATGGGCGGGGACTGCGAACTACTTTCGCGCGGATAATACAAAGAGTTTGTTTTCAGTGAAAGGCACTCTGGTTTGGAATGGACAGTAGCTGCACGTCACAGCAGTCGTCACCAACTCGCTCGGAGAACCGCACATGATGTGCAGCAGAAACGCGCTCACCAACTTCCTTACTTACTCACATCCAACACAACTGATTGCCGTCACTGGGATTCGAACTCGTGCCATTCGAATTTAAATTGATTGCCTTAATGACTATACTTACTTGAATCGCTTTCATTAAAGTGCGTGCGATAGGGATATCAAAATATTAAGGAATTCAAGAAAGAGCAGCATAAGCAGAAATATAACTCGTGCATTACATTTAACATTAGACTGTTCTTATGTGGAGCACAGACATAAAAATCTGACGTGCTGCTTTCACATGCCTTTTCCTACTCTTATGTAAACTATTTTTATAAACTCTTATTCTCCATCTACTTCATGTTAATCGAGGTAAACATTTGCAGAAACTATGTTATTGCTAATTTTCTTGTAGGTGCAAAGGGAATTGGTAGGTTTTAAGCGGTAGTCAAATATTTTAAGAGCTGGTTGCTATGTGGCGCATTCCACTCTCTTTGCATAAACAGGACATAAAAACAATCTGTGTTACACTCACATGACTTTCTCTACTCTTGTACAAACTATTTTTACAAACGCTTATTCTCCATATGCTTCATGTTAATCCAGATAAACATTTATAGACTCTATCTTATTGCTAAGTTTCTTGTAGATGTAGGGGAATATATATTTACAAGGACAATTTAGAAATACAGTAGCCTTTAAGCACATACACATCTCTTAATAGCTGGTTGCTAGGTGCAGCACCATTCCTTTTGCCACAGATTAATACTCTTTGCATAACCAAGAAAAAAATGAATAACGAATTCCCATTTGAGAAAATAAGTATTGAGAAATTTAAGGGAATAACAAGCAATATCTCGAAAATGGTTCACTCAAAAAAAATGTATATGACATAAATTGTGTATTTTAACGCGACCTACATTTTTTGCGTAGTAACATTTTGTCTATCTCTTATGGTTTACCAGTTATGCAAAAGTCGTTCACAATGAAGAATACTTTTGGAGGCATTCCCAGAAAATTCAAGATATACATTTTATTTGTCATGAAAATATCTTAAACATATGATATTTTAATCAAAATCGTTAGAGCCATTTTTGAGAAAATTAAATTTTTTTAAAAATGTTCCATATAAAGGGTACTCTGGGGTGGGGGGACTTTCTTGAAAACCTTCGTGTCGCATCTCTGGAAGATACTGAACCTAAATACCAAGTTTGGTGTTTATCCGAATGTTCGTTTCTGAGTTATGTTGTTCACAGACACACACACACACACACACACACACACACAGACAGACCGAAACACAGACACACACGCGGACATGTTTCCAAAAATGCTTTTTTTTGGATTCAGGGTGTCTCAAAACACGTATTTCCGGTGAAATATCGGTATCGAGTTTTTGGGTGGAATACAATACTTCACCTACTTACTGTACGTAGTAGAGAAAGTAAAAATGTATATGACCTACATTGCGTGTTTTAATGAGATCTATATTTTTGTGTAGAACATTTCTGTCTATCTAGTATGGTTTACCGGTTATGCAAAAGTCATTGAGAAAGAAGTGGACTTTTGGGAACATTTCCAGAAAATTAAAGATATACATTTTATTTGTCATGATAATATCTTAAATATATGATATTTTAAACAAAATCGTTAGAGCCATTTTTGAGAAAGTCAAAATTTTCCCAAAATGTTTCATGTAAAGGGTAGTATGGGGTTGGGAGATTTTCTTGAAAACCTTCGTGTCGCATCTCTGGAAGATATTGAACCTAAATACCAAGTTTGGTGTTTATCCGACTGTTCGTTTATGAGTTATGTTGTTCACAGACACACAGACAGACAAACACACACACAGACACACACACGGACATGTTTCCAAAAATGCTTTTTTTTGGATTCAGGGGGTCTCAAAACATATATTTCCGGTGAAATCTCGGTATCGAATTTTTGGGTGGAATACAATACTTCCCCTACTTACTGTACGTAGTAGAGAAAGTAATTATCAAAAGGAGTTGAGCAATTTCCCAGATTATACTTGAAATCTATAGACTATCAGATAATCTCTCTCTTTCTCTCTCTCTCTCTCTCTCTCTCTCTCCCTCTCTTCCGTGCGCGTGCGCGTATGGGTGTAATATATTTTGATTTGTAATATCGTACTATAATGTTGGTTAGAGTACCAAAAGCATTTTCCACTTTCGAGCTTCACGAGCACCTCGGTTTCTGATGCTGATGTAATGATGCCATAAATCAAACTGGCCAGACATCCTCCTTTAGGAATGTTTGACCTTCTCAATTCTGTGAGCCTGTACGAATGATCTCCTTTGGAGAGTGAGCTTCAGCGGAGTTATGACATCGAACATAATGGATTATAGAAATGTTTTGGTACAGACAGGCACACTGTACAGAAATCTTATTCTCTTTAGAGGCCACAATCCCAGGTATCATAATTATCAACAGTTACTTGCTTGAAAACCCTTCCGTGCATGAAAAAATATACAGTTTATTTTCCAAAATTAAACAAAATTCGGACATCTAAACTACTGCAAATAACATTAAACCCAATATTCCATTTATTATTCAATTTTCTTCACTTAATTTAAATATAGATATTAAATTAAAATCTCCTCATAAAGTATAATAAAATAGACGAAAAGAATAGCCAACTGTTAAGCCAGTAGAAAAAAATAAAGCATACATAAAAATATTCAGATTTCTCAAAGAAACTATTTCTAAAACTATATCTTTTGAATAAAAACCTGTTAAAAAAGGTATACCACATAAAGCAAAATTTGATACTATAATACAGGATGAAGTAAAAGGTATAAAAATTGATAAATTCCCCATAAAACGAATATCCTGTAAATTTTTTACATTATGAATTATTATTCCTGCACATATAAACAATAATACCTTAAATAAACCATGAGTTAATAAATGAAAAAAGCTAAATCTGAAAAACCCAAAGATAAAATTCCTATTATTAACCCTAATTGTCTCAAAGTTGATAAAGCAATAATTTTTTTAAATCATATTCAAAATTTTCCCCCAATTCTGATATAAATATTGTTAAAACAGAAATTACTAATAAAAACTTTAACAATAAATCTGGAAAAAACTCTACAAAATCGAATTAACAAATATACCCCAGCAGTAACTAAAGTTGAAGAATGAACTAAAGCTGCGTTGATGAAAACCTCAGAAGCCATTATACTGAAAAAATACAATTTCCAATAAGTTTACAGAATTACCTGACGAGTAAAGAAAATTGGATGAGTCTACAAATATTGATGAAGAGCACTGCCCTCGGAAAACGAATTAATTTTAGTGGATTTTATTGAGTGTTATTTTAGTTTCATTTACTGAGTTATCACCAGAGTTAGGACAAATAAATATCCTTTGTGCACGCTGCCACAGGTAAACTGAAACTGGTCAGGGGTAGAACAGAACATAAACACAAAGCTCACAGAGAGCAACTCTACCATACCAGTAACGCAAGCAAACTACTGACTGTCGACTGTGCAGCCCTGGGTACGTATATTCGGTAGGACGTTACGTGTAGCAGGTAGGGTGATAGTTAACGTTGATTCCTCGCTCAATGGATGTTTATCCTAGCTCTAGTTGTGACTGTTGTTTATGACCGTAAACTGTGCGGATACTTCATTTCTAGTACGCAGAAAGTTATCTCCTTAATCGTTTGATCAAATAAAAACCTTGCTGGTTTACACAAGTGCGCATTACAAAGCAAATTTGTTATGTTTACAAGGGATGTTCTAGAAGTTCTCGGCGGATTCAGAGATATCGTGGAGATGTCCAAATTACTATGATAGTTAAGTGTAATGCTTTAGATATGTACGTCCAGTCACTTGTTTGTGGTGATCGTGTAAACAAACTAGTGTTAACATTTTCTACAAAATGGATAAAGCTGAAATATGAGCTGTGATGAAGTACTTCGTTTTGGAGGATTTAAGCTAACATAAATACAAACTGAGTTAGATTGACATTAAAGAATTCTTCATCTTCGCTTTCAACAGTTAAAAAGTGAGCTGCTGAATTTAAGTTGCTCATACATGCATTCAAGATGATGCCATTTTACACGAAGTTTTGGATATGAGAAAGCTTACCGCTCATGAATGCCGCATTTTGAACCGAAAATGCATTCAAATGAAAATGTCTAAATAGTGATTAGACCTGTTTAAACGCAATTTCGTAAGTTTCTCCTATGCTTCATAACAGGATATAGAAGATGGATTCAAAGCTACACGCTAAAGACGAAGGAGCAATCCAAATAGTGGGTGCCAACAGGTAAAAAAACGGTCTCATCTGCAAAAAAATTAATGGATACGGTTTTTTTGTGATTCTCATATTGTGGTAATCACGGACTATCTCCAGAACGGATAGCCATCACCGCGGAATATTACACTTCACTACTGAACCGTTTGGAGAATGCTGTTCAGGCTAAACGTCCACGCCTTATGAAAAAGAAAGTTCTCCTTCATCACGATAATGCTCCTTCACACACCTCTGGAATTGTTGTTACAAAACTGAATGACATTCGCCTTCAAGTGTTTTCATATTCGCCATATTCGCGGCAGTTTGCCTCCCAGCGGTTGCTTTTGTGCAGAAATCAGAAGAAATGGCTGCATGGACGAGGATTCACAATAAACATTAAGGATGTGGCTGAAACAGGCGCTTATTTTATTGGACAAATCCTCTGTTACTGAGGGTATTAAATATTTGGAAAATCATTGCACCAATTTTGATTTAAAAAAATAGAAAAAATGAATAAAAACAATTATTTTAAATCTTGTGTTTTCTTCGTTAGGCTGCTCGTAATTAACGAGAAAAATAAGTTTCCTCTCCAATGCATTACCGCTAAATTAATGGAGCATTTGTAAATACGTAAGAAGTAACAGTTCTTTGCCAATGCTGATCAAGTGTGAGTCGCCAAATGGACATCCTACATTCAGCATATAACAGCCAATAACCGCTCCCCTCAGGCAGTGCTAACTTCCAGTATAAACAGCAAAATAAATCACACTTTACAGCCGTGAAACGTTTTAATTTGTGTGTGTAATGGTGCAAGGAAATAATGATCAGCTGTTAGAGGCTTTACGCTTCCTGTCCTCTGCGACTAACTGGTGTGTTTTACCTCGCTAATTATTAAGTGAATTATACGTTCGCTCTTTAAAATAAGAACATCATACTGAGCGTTTTAAATAATGATCCATGTAGGACCAGCATATGAAAACTGAATATTAATGCACTTGCAAATGAGACGTGTAAATATACAGTACAAGCTGGCCACCTGAAATGGTAAAATCTTCTCCAACTTCCCTAACTGTGCATTAACCTTTCTCATACAAGCTTAAAGGCACCCATCGATTACAAAGGCGAGTCGTCATTGCCAACATATAATAATTAAATACTTCCTCCGAATGCTCCGGATTACCAAAAGAGTGTTTTATTTTGTCATTTTTCAAGTGCTAGAAATAAATCACTAATACTTCGTCACAATGTTATTTTTACTTTCTCTACTAGATATAGCAAGTAGGAGAAGTATTGCATTCCACCCAAAAACTCATATCGAGATTTCACTGGAAATACATGTTTTGAGGCCCCCTGAATCCAAAAGAAGCATATTTAGAAAAAAAGGTCCCTGTTTTCTGTGAACAGCATAACACAGAAACAAAAGGTCGGATACATACTTCGTATTTAGGTTCAGTATCTTTCAAAGACACAAAGACTTTTAGAAAAATCCCCCACCCCAGATTACCCCTTACAAGGCACATTTTTCGAACATGTATTTCCGGTGAAATCCCGGTATCGAATTTTTGGGTGGAATACAATACTTCCCCTACTTACTATACCTAGTATAACGCCAAAAGGTAAAGTCGGAAAAATAATAAACTGCTTTGTTCCTTTCGGCGTTATGCTGCTGGAGAGGTCCCGAGTTCGAATCTCGTTTAGGGTGAGTTACCAGGATAAGGTTTTCTCCGGGGTATTTCCTTATGGTGAGAAGAGGAATGTCGCGTAACTTCATTCCTCGTCCCATATGACCTACCAGGTCTAAAGGACGTTAACCTACAACAAACAAATGATAAAAACAATAAAGAATACGCAAACTAAGTATTAAAGCCCAGCGGTCCTTGCATGCTGTTCACCGCATCATTTTGGATGCATGCTCGTCCACCTATGTCGTACGTATGTGGCCTTGAGGTCGCCGTTCCAGGGTATTAGGGCTGTCGTGCCACAGATTGAATTTATCTCCATGAATTAAACACGAAGATTTGCATGGGATTTTTTCCTTCCAAACTACCCTTTACATAAAAAAAATCTCAATTTTTCTTTTATTTAAATAACGATTTTTATAAAAAGAGCATATATCTGACAAGCACACTAATATTGAATTTCTTGTGATTAGGTTACCAAGTCCCCTCCATTCGGAATTAATTTTGTATCAACAGGAAACCGAGATAGAAAACAAAACCACTTCTGAGAAAATGTAGATCTCTTTAAAACACACAGTTTGTGCCAATTCACGAGCAAGTTGAATCAGACTTTGAAACATTCCATGTTATTTCCGTGAATCGCACCACAAAACTTCGGCTCTCCGTGTCGATGCTTTTTACCGCTGAATTACTAGAGGAGATGTCTCTAAGCGAATTAAACCTTATATGATTCAAATATTGCAAAAACCTTCAAGGGACTT
Source organism: Deroplatys truncata (assembly GCA_030765065.1). Lineage (NCBI taxonomy): Eukaryota > Metazoa > Arthropoda > Insecta > Mantodea > Mantidae > Deroplatys > Deroplatys truncata. The sequence goes on along the minus strand of CM060984.1, from coordinate 63,669,288 downwards.
CAACTAATTTGCTGGCCTCGATTTTAAACATCAAGCATCGGACAAGAAAGTGACCGGGGCAATAGGGTGATGGAATTCCCGCCTTTCCATTGCCTCTCCGATTTGTCTTCAGAATTTCACTGTGGAGCGGCAGAGGCAGAATATAGAATCGTAAAAGGTAAAGGCACGGACGAACGGAGCGGGCCTCAGAAACTGGGGAAGAGCACCGCACGCAGGCCAGTCGGTCCCTTGTGCTTTTACCGTGACGCCCGCGAGGGAGAGATGAGGGAAGAGACCAGAAGGGCGATCAGACCCGGATGATGACAGACACAAGCACAGACGATGTCCCTAATGTTTACAGATTGAACGCCTTCAACACCTCCCTAGCCCATTTATTGGGGCCCGATACTCTGGGATCCAGAGGCGGGTTCCAACCGAGCAGTCCCTGGACGACTTCACGATGAAACTTCCAGCACAGCCACCCTCCAGCCGCCACCTGGTACTACAACCCCGAAACAGTTGAAGATGTTGGGTACAGGAAATGGAGAGCAGGCAAGTGGTGGTAGAAGATGAATCACTGCAGTATTCGCTGTCGATCCGAGGAAACCACGAAAAACCCATGGTTTAGAGTGGGAGGTCGCCGGGGATAGAACACGGGACCTCCCGAAAGCGAGTCGCACAAGTTACTGCCGCGCCACCTCGCTCGGTATATAGAGTCGTATTGTAGCACCCGTATCTAGGGTGGCGTACACAGGAGGACTGTAGACTGAGATGGGGAAGAGCGGATCGGTATCGGGGTTGGTAACTAGGGCGTAGGTGAGTGCATTATAAGAAGAGGCGTCAAATAAATGGCCCAGTGTATAAAAAATCTGATGTGTTACAGTCACATGACTTTCTTTACTCTTGTACAAACTATTTTTACAAACTCCATCTATTTCATATTAATCGAGATAATCGTTTGCAGAAACGATCTTTTGACATGCAAAGAGAATTACATTTTACACATAGCGACCAGTTCTAAAAATATTTGACTATCGCTTAAGGCGTACTATGTTGCCCTTGTTTTGTATTTGCAAGGGCAATATAGAAATACAGTAGCCTTTAAGTATAGACATATCTCTTAATAGCTGGTTGCTAGGTGCAGCACCATTCTCTTTGCCACAGATTATTACTCTTTGCATATCCAAGACAAAAGATCTGATGTGTTACACTCACATGACTTTCTCTACTCTTGTACAAACTATTTTTACAAACGCTTATTCTCCACATGCTTCATGTTAATCGAGATAAACATTTGCAAACTCTATCTTATTGCTATTTTCTTGTAGATGTAGGGGAAAATATATTTACAAGGGCAATATAGAAAAACAGTAGCCTTTAAGCACATACATATCTCTTAATAGCTGGTTGCTAGGTGTAGCACCATTCCCTTTGCCACAGATTATAACTCTTTGCATATCCAAGACAAAAAAATGAATAACGAATTCCCATTTGAGAAAATAAGTATTGAAAAATTTAAGGGAATAACAAGCAATATCTCGAAAATGGTTCACTCAACAAAAAAAATGCATACGACATAAATTGTGTATTTTAACGCGATCTACATTTTTTTTGTAGTAAAATTTTGTCTATCTCTTATGGTTTACCAGTTATGCAAAAGTCGTTCACAATGAAGAACACTTTTGGAGACATTCCCAGAAAATTCAAGATAAACATTTTATTTGTCATAAAAGTATCTTAAACATATGATACTTTAATCAAAATCGTTATAGCCGTTTTTGAGAAAATTAAAATTTTTGAAAATGTTCCATGTAAAGGTTATCCTGGGGTGGAGGGATTTTCTTGAAAAGCTTCGTGTCGCATGTCTGGAAGATACTGAACCTAAATACCAAGTTTGGTGTTTATCCGACTGTTCGTTTCTGAGTTATGCTGTTCACAGACAGACACACAGACAGACAGACACAGACACACACACGGACATGTTTCCAAAAATGCTTTTTTTGGATTCAGGGGATCTCAAAACATGTATTTCCGGTGAAGTCTCGGTACTTATTTTCTCAAATGGGAATTCGTTATTCATTTTTTTGTCTTGGATATTGCAAAGAGTATTAATCTGTGGCAAAGGGAATAGTGCTGCACCTAGCAACCAGCTATTAAGAGATATGTATGTGCTTAAAGGCTACTGTATTTCTATATTGCCCTTGTAAATATATATTCCCCTTACATCTACAAGAAAATTAGCAATAAGATAGAGTCTGCAAATGTTTATCTCGATTAATATGAAGTAGATGGAGAATAAGCGTTTGTAAAAATAGTTTGTACAAGAGTAGAGAAAGTCATGTGAGTGTAACACATCAGATTTTTTAATTTAGATATTATTTATTGACTATTTATTGAAACTGACTTGCTACACTAAGAGAGCCTTATACAGCCCATTGCACACTCATCTCTTGTGTGAGCTGAATCCGATGGTTACAGCGTGTCATTTGTAAGAAATACAGTTTCTATTAAGTCTTGGACGAATTTACGCTACTTAGGGCGGAGATTAAAAGCCCTACCCCATCAATGTTAAATCTCCGTTATCTCAGAAACTATTTAGGATATCAGACTGTAATGTATAAAGCATGTAGATGAATGCCTTCTAAGTTCACTAATCTACTTTTATATAATATATTTATTTATTAGGGAAGCTATCATTCTTTTCTTAATTATATCATCTTTTGATTAAAATTCATCATAGATTTTTTTTAAAAAACAGACACCCCTGTTACTAACCCAAAATTAGACCAAAATACTTAGCAATTGTTTTTATCACCCTTAAATTTAATTTAGCTATCTTAAATAGTTTTCAGAAAACGGTTCACTTGTACCAGAAAATGTCACTCACAGAAGAAATTGTTCAAAGCAAAAATGGAAAATTATATAGGTTTAATTTATGGGCGCTCTTAACTGTTGTTGTCCTCAGCGTCCTATTCTATATTGGGCGTGAAAGGCCGCAAATTCTGCTCAGAGGCCTCTTTATCGGGCTTGAGATTCTTTTACGTGCCGTAAATCTACGTCACGGGACCACCGGTTTTACTTCCCTTCTGATGGAAGCCATGCTATGGATTTTTAAGACCGAAAAAGAATCCATCGCCCTCCGCCGGATTTAAACCCGCGACCTCGGGAACTAGAGGCTAGCATGATAACCACTACACCATGGAAGACGACTGATAAAAAAACTGATGTGTTGATCCACATTAGTTTCCCTACCCATTGTCGTTTATTTCATAATATGTAGCCTGTATAAACTTCTCCTACGAAAGCTTATTTTTTATTCTACTTCATGTTAATCGAGATAAATCTTTGTAGAAGTAACTGCATTATACATACGTTCCGTTTTAAGTACGAGGAGTTATGCAGATGTTTAAAAACCGCAAAATGCTAATCTAGAAATTCCACACCCTTTTAATTTCATCGCGAGAAACATTTTACAAAATGACAAATCATTGAAATTTTAAACCAATAATAATGGATATCTTGGAAACTGCTGGTGTCACAAAAAGGTTATTGGAAATAAATTGTTTTTTAAACAGCGCTATCTTTTTTGCGTTAATGTATATCCCTTAACGTTTACCAGTTACAGAAAATTATACAAATTTCTATCCGAACGAATAGGACTTCACAAGCTATTCGTAGAAAATTCAGGATATGGATTTTATACGTATTGTAAATGTATTAAATACATGACATATTAATCAAAATCTTTAAAGCGATTTTTGATAAAATAAAAACATTTCGAAAATTCTCCATATAAAGGATATATTGGGGGGGTATTTTTTTTGAAAATCTTCTTGTCGTATCTTTGGAACATACTAAACTTAAATACCAAACTTGGTATTTATACTACTTTTGAGTTATTGACTTTCTATACACTTGTACAAGATATTTTTACAAACGCTTATTCTCCGTCTACTTCTTGTTAATCGCGATAACGAGATGTTAATCTTATTGCTAATTTTCTTGTAGATGCAAGGGGAATTGGTAGGCTTTAAGCGAGTCAAATATTTTAAGAGCTGGTTTGTTATGTGGAGTATTTCATTCTCTTTGTATGTCCAGGACATAAAAAAAACGAATAACGAATTTCTATTAGAAAAAGTATAAGTATTGTAAAATTAAAAACAAATAGCAAGGAATACCTCGGAAATGGTTCACACACACACACACAAAAATGCATATGACACAAGTTGTGTGTTTTAACGAGCTCTACATTTTTTGTGTAATAAAATTTTGTCAATCTCTTACGGTTTATCAGTTATGCAAAAGCCATTCAGAAAGAAGGATTTTGGGGACATTCCCAGGCAATTCAAGATGTACATTTTATTTGTCATGAAAGTATATTAAATATATGATATTTTAATCAAACTCATTAGAGCCTTTTTTGAGAAAATCAAAATTTTCGAAAAATATTCCATATAAACTGTAGACTTGCGTGGGGGATTTTCTTGAAAATCTTCGTGTCGCATCTTTGAAAGATACTGAACCTAAAACCAAATTAGGTATTTATCTGACTTTTCGTTTCTGAATTATGCTGTTCACAGACACACATACGGACCTTTTTTCTAAAAGTGCTTTTTTGCATTCAGGGTGCCTCAAAACATGTACTTCCGGTGAAATCTCGAATCTCGGTATCTAATTGTATGTGGAATGCAATACTTCCGCTACTTACTATACGTAATAGAGAAAGTAATTTTTTTTTTGTTCAGGGCCTCCAAAACTTGTATTTCAGGTGAAATCTCGATATGAAATATTGCTAGAATATAATACCTTCTTTAGCTACTAAATACGTGGTAGAGAAGGCAAAAATACATTTAAAATGTAAATATTATGCTTAAAATGACAAAATAAACATCAAATTAAAAATATTTAAATGCCATGTTTTGGAATGTTCACCATTTAATTCCCCGTAACAACGCTGTAGAAATATTTTCTTCTGCTCGCGCTGGAGAATAACTCCCATTTAATTCAAGTTACTTTGTAGTCGTCACAGCTAACTGGATGAGAAAGCCATGAATAAATTGAAAATAACAACCTGCTAGGTATTTATTATGGCGGTTTGCACCAGTGCTGCTGTTTACGTTATTGATACCGTTGCTCTGTTATCATAATATCAGCAGCAGGTTGTTGTAAAGCAATCACTATTTCCTGGTGGGAGCAATTTCAGTCGATGATCACTATCGAGAGAGGGTACTAGTCGAGAGTTTACGATTGTGAGGTGCTTCGAATTAATGGCAGGCATTTCTCTGTACATTCCGAGTGCAATGCACGAGAATGGCCTTAATCACCTGCTGGATTGGTATTTTAATGTGGAACATAGCTCAAGGGCAGATTAAAGGCCCTATCCTTTCAGTGTTAAATTTATGATCCATTGTCTCAGAAACTGTTTCACAGGATTTAGATGAATGAGTACCTTCTAAGCTCATTTATACGTTTCTTTATTAAGGAAGGTTGGATACTTTCTCAGTTATTTCATTTTTTTTACTCTATTTTATTTTACTTGCTTTTAACTCCTTGGTAATATCGCGACGGATCTGTTGGTGGATAACTCTTAAAACGATATGTGATGGACAGTTAGCCTTCTAGGTCTCATCCCTTAACCATCCACTCCGTCACGTGTCACAGAGATCCTAGCGTATAATTACCGAATCTTCTACTTCGTGCCGTGCATACGGCATTAGGGTGCCGTCCGGTCTAACTGCTTACATTGTCTGCGAATAGATGGCGTAGCATTCGCCATTACCATTTATTTTTCATTTTACTATCGTTTTAGACTTAAGGTGGAACTTTGGGTCGTGGTATTAAATATCCACTCCGGTATTTACCTTGGCGACTGAGGAAAGCCACGAAAAAACCTCAGGCACATTGGTCGGCCCACGGGAATTGAACCCAGGACCTCCCGAATGCGGGCCACAGACTTCACCGCATGAGTCATCCCGCTCGGTTATATACATCATCTTTTGAGTAACATCTATCAGCAATTATGTTTTAAAATATATGATGTGTTGTATTCCATGCCTTTCTCTACTCACTCGTCGACAAACTATTCTTACAAAAGCTTGCTCTTTTATTTAACTCTTGTTAATCGAGATAAACTTTCATTACACAAATACAATAGAGTAAAGTGATAGTCAGATTTCTCCTTTAGATTCCGAAATTTCATCGGAAATAGTGTTCCGTCTGCCCGTGTGTCTGTGAACACCATAACTCGAAAACGAAAAATCGGATAAATACCAAATATTTGAGTTTAGTATCTTCCAAATGTGCGACACGAAGATTCTCGAGCAAACATCCCTATCCCCAGCTACCCTTTAGATGGAACATTTTTCGAAAATTTTGGTTTTCCAAAAATGGTTCTAAAAATTTTGTTTAAAATATCATATATAAAACTTATTTACATAACAAATAAAATGTATATCTTGAATTTTCTTGAAATAGCCTTGTGTAGTCCGATTCATTCCGAAGGAATTTGTACAATGTTGTACAACCGTTAACATTAAGTGACAGAAGAAAACACACAATTACTTCAAATAACCTTTTTTTTGCAAAATAACTACTTCAGAGATATTCGTTACTAATGATTCAAATTGTCAATGCTTTGTCATTCCTTTCAAGTCCTGTAGGTTTTCAATTGTTTCTCGCGATTGCATGGAAAGAGTATGGAATTTTAACCTATTCTTATCGCTGTTCCCTTTGCATTTATAACGAAATGTGTAATGTAGCTAAGGTTTATATCGGTTAAAAGGTAGTAGGTAGAAATATAAGCTTCAGTAAGAATAATTTCTAACATATCTTAGTTATGGAGGGGACTCGGCACCGATCCAGAGTGGATATTGTACCTACGCACCATAAGGAGACGTCCCCGGGAGGAAGGATGAGCCGAGCCGGATCCAGGAGCGACAGTACAGCAATGAAAGGGTCCCTAAGTTTATATCCAGATATGGACACCTCGGTAGACGAACAGGCAGGCCGGGGACAGCACTCCACACAGAGGGATTTACCGCCCCTCAAAGGGGTTCTACCCGGGCAGGCAGAAGAAAGCCCAGGGAAGGTGAGATTTACAAACAACATTCTTTTCCTCTGCCACGCTGCACCAAACACCATCGCCAACACATCCAATCCTGTGAAGAGACCATCGGGACGAAGAATGAAGTTAAATTAAGAATGGAGCGAAATGGAGGGACGGGAAATTCGGGAGCCGAAAGAAACCACTCCACGATTCGCCTGACAACCCGAGAAAACCTCCAAAATAATCATGGGTTAGAGTGGGCGGTTGCAGGAGATCGATGCTGGGACTTCCCGAATGCAGGTCACAAACGTTGCCGCCGAGGCATCCCTCTCGGTATAGTTTGCATACTCACTAATAAACAACAGAGGGTAGAGAAAGTCACGTGAATGTAACGTATCAGATTTTTAAAAAAGTGTTTCGCTATGAGGCTATGTGATTGATTTTAAATTCCACGCTCCTTGCATGACCACGAGGAAAAAACGAAAAACATTTACCACTTTAAATTGTGTGTTTGAATGAGATCTATATATTTTGTGTAGTAAGATTTTATCTCTCACTCTCACTCTCTCTCTCTCTTGCGGTTTACCAATTATATAAAAGTCACTCTGAACGATAAAGGCCTAATCACAGAAAATTAAAGATATACATTTTATTTGTCACTGAAATATCTTTAATCTATGCTATTTTAATCTCAATTGTTATTCTTGATTTTATCAAATATAGCAGGGGATTTTTTTGAAAATGTTTGTTACCCATACTGAGAAGAGCTGAACTTAAATACCAAGTTTGGCATTTTATAGACTTTTCGTTTTTGAATGTGCTGTTCAGATACACAGAGGGACCTTAGTCTAAAAATCTGATGTGTTACACTCACATGACTTCTCAATTCTTGTACAAACTATCCATACAGTCGCTTTTCTCCATCTACTTCATGTTAATCGACATAAACTCATTGCTAACTTTCCTGTAGATGCAAACGGAATACAGTAGACTTTAAGCGACAGTCAAATATTTTAAGAGCTGGTTGCTATGTGAAGCATTCCATTCTCTTTGTATGTACAGGACATAAAAAAATCTTATGTGTTACACTCACATGACTTTCTCTACTCTTGTACAAACTATTTTTACAAACGCTTATTCTCCATCTACTTCATGTTAATCGAGATAAACATTTGCAGACTCATTCTTATTACTAATTTTGTTGTAGATGTAAGGGGAATATATACTTACAAGGGATATATAGAAATATAGTAGCCTTTAAGCACATACATATCTCTTAATAGCTGGTCGCTAGGTGCAGCACCATTCACTTTGCCACAGATTAATACTCTTTGCATATCCAAGACAAAAATGAATAACGAATTCCCATTTTAGAAAATAAGTATTGAAAATTTTAAGGGAATAACAAGCAATATCTCGAAAATGGTTCACTCAACAAAAAAATGTATATGACATAAATTGTGTATTTTAACGCGATCTACATTTTTTGAGTAGTAAAATTTTGTCTATCTCTTATGGTTTACCGGTTATGCAAAAGTCGTTCACAATGAAGAATACTTTTGGAGACATTCCCAGAAAATTCGAGATATACATTTTATTTGTCATGAAAATATCTTAAACATATGATATTTTAATCAAAATCGTTAGAGCCATTTTTGAGAAAATTAAAATTTTCGAAAAATCTTCCATGTAACGAGTAATCTGGGGTGGGGGGGATTTTGTTTAAAACCTTCGTGTCGCATCTCTGGAAGATACTGAACCTAAATACCAAGTTTGGTGTTTATCCGACTGTTCGTTTCTGACTTATGCTGTTCACAGAGAGATACACAGCCAGACAGACACACAGACACACACACGGACATGTTTCCAAAAATGCTTTTTTTTTATTCAGGGGGTCTCAAAACATGTATTTGCGGTGAAATCTCGGTATCGAATTTTTGGGTGGAATACAATACTTCCCCTACTTACTCTACGTAGTAGAGAAAGTAATAAATAGGGTATGATTTAACCTCTGCTAATTCTCTCGCTTCTGTACGCAAGAAAAGGCAAACGTTTTAGCTCATTAAAGTCCTGCGACTGATTTGAATGCATATGTTTCTGATGGATCTAAAACGGTCTCAAGTTTAAATAATACCTCATGTAATCTATTTGAAGTTTCATTAGTTGGATAAAGAGGTAGTGTCTCTTAACTACCATCCGTTATGTCTGCTGCAATAAAATATCAAAAAAGGAGGGGCTGGTTTGACGGCACTTAATTCCTTTCGGCTCACGATAAGATACTCTCTTTGCTTATTGGCTGCCGAGAACTTAAGACGGTGCGTGACTAGAGAAGACAATTTTCATATTAAGTACACAACGAAGAATCAACGATGTGTTCGTGTTACAACAATATCTTATGGATTTCTTTTAATGAACCGGTTGCTCAGAATGAATATATGAATTCTGTGTATATTTCCACGAACCCTGCGGTCTGTAAAAGGATGTATATTATAAGCAGACATAGGAATTCTTTAGGAGTTTGTAGCAGGAAATCGTCGTTGGGCGACTTTTGTAGCGTGAAACGGTGCTGTGCGCTATTTGTAGCGCGAAATCGTCGATCCTTGAGCTGTTGTTGCCTGTTGCAGTGTTCTTCTTCCTCGGTTATTGGTGCTCGTCGGTTGCTGCGTATTCCATTCCTAACTATAGTTAATTATTAATTCTCAGGTTATGGCGGGCGAGGCAAGTTAAAAAATACACTGTAAGTTTCCCTTAATCAATGGAGTTTATTTCACAGTTTGGATAATTATGGGCAACTAGCTTTTCCCATTATTATAATCCCACCACTTTAAATTAGTCAGGAGCCTAGTTATCTTCACACGCACTCCCACCCTTGTGCACCCACGTGCATCTGTAGCACCTCGTGTCGACGTGAATTCTTGAAGATCAGTTAGAGAGAGAGAGAGAGAGTGGGCTCTGAGGCCTTGCCTGCCCTTATATACGGGAGCCTAGTGACGCTCACCTCTGCGTTTAAAAATGTAACGACATTTCCTATTGGCCCTCAGACCGCGTTACCTTAACATGTATGAAAATGCGTTTCTTCAGATTCGTGCGCTTAAGCGCCATCTTGGAGCGTGGTGAAGCCAGTTCCATATCTCCGTCTCTTTCTTTTCTCTATCTGTCTCTTTCTATTTCTCCGTACCGTTACCGGTTCCCTGTCTGTTGGCTTGATGAAAGTACGCTCTTTATGCTTTCTTGGAATTCTTGCTAGCTCGTCCGTTTCTTACAATCCGCTCTGTACAAATGTTAGATGTTGAATATTTTAACATGTTAGTGAATTATATTATTACTGTACAATTCTCTATATGTATGGTTCCCTTTTCATATGTACAATTCCTATAATATATCCCCTTTCAAGTTGCTTGGGTTATCTTCACTCAAACAAAAAAAATCAATACAAAGAATTGTAAACAACAGAGTCACTGACAGGCAGGTAAACACAGTCTGGCGAGTGCTGCTTGCAAATACCAAAGAATGCCATTTGTAGACAAGGGATCGGAATGATTTCTTACCTCTCCAGGAAGAGTTCAACTTCATTTTCTTTCGTGCAGGCTTTAATGCTTAGAAATTCTTATGCCTGTTTCTAAGACCCGAGGTAGATAGGTATTGTGACTTTGTCAGTTTTTCAACTGTCACTTCTCTAAGTTGGTGACGTGGTGGCGTAACGAAACATGCTGGACGTAGCCTCTTCCTTCGGACGGTTCACTCATTGAACACAAGTCTTCTACAATCTCTCGCTCCGCAGTAGCACTCACTGCAGTCGTCACCAACTCGCTCGGAGAACGGCACTTTTCGTCGTATACCAGAAACACACTCGCTAGCTGACTGACCAACTCAACTGACTCTCTGACTTTGACTGTTCCTGATAGGCTCGGGTTCAGCCTGGGTGTTTCGGGTTTTACCGCAGAGTTTTTATTTCGGGATGGGTATATGAGGAATAGCTTTTCTGAATTAGGATGGAGCGATTTAGATAGGAAGTAGCATATTGTTCCTCGAGGACTGTCTGTTAGGATGCAGCGGCCCTTCTGCATCCTGGAGAGAGTGGTTTTAAAAACTTAAATTTTATTGGCTGTAGGGATGAATTTTGTAGTCAATCAAATCTTTGCTGGATTAGAAACGGAGCTCAACTTTAGCTGCGGATGGAAAAGGCTCCAGTGTTATCTGGTATGTTCGTAAGCCATGTTCCTTCTTCCACAGAACGTTTTAGAACTTCCTGGAGGCGGGGGATGGTTCTGGTTATCTGCATAGCACATCTATTGTTTACGCTGGGGAGCGCTACTTATCTTTGTTTAATCCGACTGCTCGGCGTCACCCTTCCGATAATCCTGGAGCATAGCCACTCGTAATACGTAAAAGGAAGCATGTATTCTAAAATTCGATGTCGAGATTTCATCATAAATACAAGTTTTAAGGCTCGCTGAATGCAAAAACTATTTTTAGATAAAGATCCTTGTGAGTGTTTGTGTAGACAGCATAACTCTAAAACGGAATATTCGATAAATACCAAACTTGTTGTCTAAGTTCAGTGTTTTCCGAATATGCGACACAAATATTTTCAAACAAATCCCTCTGCCCAAATAACCCTTTAGGTAGAACATTTTTTAAAATGTTGATTTACTCCAAAATGGCTCTAACGATCTTTATTAAAATAATAATATTTGAGGTACTGTCACGTGCTAAGTTGTGACACTGGGGGGAATAGCTAAATGAGGGATTGCAGAGGTAGAGACAATTATTAAAACACTTGGCTAGAGCGATCTGACTATATTCTAAAGAGTTACATTTCTACCGTGCGATAGTTGGGTTTACAAGATCAGGGCTGATGATGGTACTAGCTAACGTTATTATTAACAGTTTATTTTATAATGCTTACCTTGAGAAACGTCTCGTCGCGGATGAGGAGAGCCAACACTCAACACGACTTTATCAAGCCGCTAGTGGTGCCAAGTGAAACCATCCGGAGCGGCCGTCGACGGGTACCATAGCGGTCCCGACCACGTTACAACACAAAGTCCCCCGAGCAGAGCTTGAAGGCTTGCTTATATAGAGTCGAATACCCTAGAGGGGTTTATACTAATACACAGGCACCTATTACCAAATATGGTCAGCCACCGCCCTGGATTTGAAACATAGCGGCCAATCATAACTCGATACGTCAGTGTTCTAGAACATTCTATGTGACGTAACGTGGTTTAAGGTGCAGCTAAGAGCCTGCAAAAAGACACGTACTCCTCAGGAAATGATGACATAGTGACATCCCTTGGAAATGTCAAGGAAAGTAGCAGGTCGCTATTTCCTGTCAGTAGGGTAGAATTGCGGGGACTGGGCCACTTAATTTATGCATGGCTATTCATATGCAAATGAGCTCCCCCACCTCCTCTCCCCCACCCCCACCCCCCGCTGTGCCTTGGTAGTTTTAGTTGCAACTGCGGTCGTAAATCATGTTGAGTACAATGGAGGCTTGACAGTTAAGCAATTAAGGCTGTCAATCAACTGTCAAAACGAACAAAGGGGTTATAAATTTAAGGTTCTGTAACAAAGGCGAGATGTTTTTCCTACCCCTTCCACATCAGACCACTTCTGCACCTGGTCAGTTACCCACCCCCACTTCCATTGTGTGTCGAACACGTGGCATACTCGTTCCACTAGCTTTTAACAAAAGAACAATGCTTAACCTTCAGCTGTCAAAATGAACAAAGCCCATGATGAATTAGGGTTGTAACAAAGCCTGACACTTTCCATTGTGTAAGAGATTCTATTGTGTGTGCCTTTCTATTGTCCTTGGCAAGGCTAGTTTAGAAAGACACCTGCAGCGTTCCCATCCCAATAACAAAGCCTGACCCTTTCCATTGTGTAAGAGATTCTATTGTGTGTGCCTTTCTATTGTCCGATGCAAGCATTCTTTAGAAAGACCACCTGCAGCGTTCCCATCCCAATAACAAAGCCTGACCCTTTCCATTGTGTAAGAGATTCTATTGTCCTTGGCAAGGCTAGTTTAGAAAGACACCTGCAGCGTTCCCATTGTTTGGCCACCTGCTAGTTTAACAAAAGAATTCGAGGGTTGCTTTATACTCGTCCTGTCCTTGTTTGTGTGAAAGAGAGAGAAACTTGTTTACCAACTCTGCGTGACGTCATACTTTAGAAAGACCACCTGGCATACTCATCCCACAATCCAATAACAAAGCCTGACCCTTTCCATTGTGTAAGAGATTCTATTGTGTGTGCCTTTCTATTGTTCTTGGCAAGGTTAGTTTAGAGAGACACCTGCGACGTTTCCATTGTTTGGCCACCTGCTAGTTTAACAAAAGAATTCGAGGGTTGCTTTATACTCGTCCTGTCCTTGTTTGTGTGAAAGAGAGAGAAACTTGTTTACCAACTCTGCGTGACGTCATAGTCGGCCATCATGATTTTGCCTGAGGGAGTTCCGATGTTTTACGACCTCCTACGAATATACCCGAGCATAGTTAACAAGCATTCTGTTTCAGCCAACGACTCCGAAAAAGCGCCTAATATACATTTCATTACGTGCATTAAACCTCTGAGTGATATCCATAGATCGGTGTTCGATTCTTACTGTAATCAAAAGTTTATTGTTAATGAGAAATTAATGATTGATATTATTATATCATTACCTTAATTAATAAAAAAGGCGTTCAGAGGACCCTAGTTCGAATCTTACCCTGCAAACTCTAATGTGTAACATCTAGTAAATTACGGATGCGTGCTCTAAAAATATATTAAACACATGCGTATACTTAGGTATCCAAGTTGATATTTTCTTAGGGTAAAACATTATTATATCATTACCCTGATTAAAGCCCGTTCAGAGGTTTCTAGTTCGAGTCTTACCCTGCAAGCTCTATGCCTACTAACTATTAAATTACGGAAGCGTGCACGATAAGATTAAAATGTATTTAACAAATATAATTTAATTTTATACATTACGCTGTTTTAATGAAAGCTATTCTTAGGAACCCAGAAGCCCATAGTTCGAACCTTACCCAGCGAAACGCTATAATAAATACTAAATTATTGAAGAGTGAACGGGTCAGATTAAAATGTGTTTAACAAATATAATTTAATATACACGACATTACAATGTTTAACGAGCTGTATTCTTAGGAACCAGAGGTCCCTAGTTCGAATCCTGCCCTGCGAAACGCTATAATAACTATTAAACTATGCACGGGCATATTAAAAATGTATTTATCAAATATAATTATTTATATTAAACCCCTGCGTATACTTAGATATTCCGATGCCTAGACACGATTCTTTATTTTCTTTCTTCTCCCTCTTTCTTTCTCCACGACTTGTACACATTCAGGCGTTCGCATATACACGAGCGCTTGTACACACATCAGCAAACATACACTGGTGCACACACACACTCACATACATACAATAGTACACACACACATACACGCATTCACACAACTCATGCGTATACATACATACACCAGTGCTCTTACACACATACATATACATGACACACACACATGCACACACATACACCAGTGCACACACGCATACACGCACATGTAAGTACACACACGCACACACGCACACACGCAAGCACATACACACACGCACATACATACACCAGCACATACACACACACATGCACATACATACAATAGTACACACACACATACATACACCAGTACACACACGCATTCACGCACCTCATGCGTATACATACATACACCAGTGCTCTTACACTCACGCATTCACGCACCTCATGCGTATACATACATACACCAGTGCTCTTACACTCACACATACATATACATGGACAAACACACACACGTGCAAGCACATATGCCTGTTCACTTACACCCAACAGCACCAACCCACACACGCACACACCAACTCACGCGCATGTCCTGAATGAAAAGAGACAAAATGATGCAATAAAACTAATTATAGCTCGGGATGCAAGGCTCCATTTACGATTGCTCGAAACCGGTCTTCTAATAACTCCAAAACTAATTAAAATAAAGACAGTAAATAAACTTTATTACTTTTATGCCATTAGCTCGTTTCTTGTGCATGTATATTAGAGTCCAGGTGTCAGGGGTTCGATCCTTAACTTTAAATCTTAATTATCTCAGAAACTAGCAGGGATTAAGGTGCGGACCAAAGCACGATTTTTAGTTCCTACGATGAACAATTAATGCTTTATATAATTTCCAATCAGTGTCCCTAGCTCGAATCCGATCTTTCAGTGACTTCCTTAATTTTCCACTGTGTTCTAGAATATATCACTTAGATCAATGTTGCAACTGCATACAGGTCTTTTAAACACATCAAACTAATATTATAAATAATTTTGTTTCTGGCGTTCTCAGTTCGAATACCGATTCAATGAAGTTTACTTATAAATTTAATAACAGTAAATAATTAAGACAAAGGTACCAAATAAACCTATTACGTTTATGTCATCAGATAATATCTTGCGGGTGTATAATAGGGTACCTAACGTCCAGGGTTCGATCCTTAAGTTTAAATCTCAATTATCGCAGAAACAGGCAGAGATAGAGCTGTAGACGAAAGCATGTTTGATAGCTCATACAATGAACAATTAATGCTGTATATAATTTTCAATCAGTTGCCCCTAGTTCGAATCCCGAACTTTCAATGACTTCACTGATTTTCCTGTGTACTCTAGAATACATCGCTTAGATTGATGCTTTAACTGCATGCAGCTTTGTGTAACGACATTATGGATGTACTCTGTGTGAGAGAGAGGGAGAGAGAGAGAGAGCGAGAGAGGGAGAGGAAGTGAAACAAGCAGGAATAGAAGCGCTGAGGGCCTCTGCGCATGCGTAGCAAGAGATGATGCCATTGGCTGCAATAATCACGTGACGTGTAAGCATCACAGCCATGATGACGTGCAGGCATCGCCTGGAGGGGGTTTAGATCCCTATATAAACAGACATCTGTCCCATGTTAGAACTGTTGTGTACTTATTAACTTTACATTCAAGTTTTAAAGAGCTTTAAAAGCAACGTGAGCTACAGGCCGTCTACACATTCATCACATATCAAAACGGGGCAATGCAAGGTGAGTTTTAAATAACTATACAAAATCACTGTTGGCTTTTACAATACATTTAATTTTATTTAAACGTTACAGTACATGAAAGACGATTCGTTACAAAGAGCATCATATTTTCTAATCTGTGCTTTACATTCACATGGATTTCACTGCATACTCTTCTTCAGTTCACATGATTTCCGCCACACATTCTTCTTACATAAACATTCATACGATTTTCCCCTCATTCTTTGTTTCACTATACACTCACATGATTTCCTCTACTCATTCTTTATTCCACCTACAGGTTCATGCTCTGTTAACATTCACATGCCTTTCTCTTCACATTCTTTGCTTCCATTAACATTCACATGATTTTCGCCACACATTCTTCTTACATAAACATTCATACGACTTTACCCTCATTCTTTGTTTCACTATACTCTCACATGATTTCCTCTACTCATTCTTTGTTCCCATGCAGGTTCATGCTTTGTTAACATTCACACGACGTTCTCAGCTCATTCTTTGCTTCCATTAACATTCACATGATTTCTCCTCGCATTCTTACATAAACATTCATACGATTTTCCCCCCTCATTCTTTGTTTCACTATGCATTCTTTGGTTCTCTGCTGGCTCATCTTCAATGAACATTCACATGATTTTCTGTACTTATTCTTTGTTTCTCTACACATTCATAGGCTTACTTACAAAACATGCACACCATAGTTCTAATATAAAGAAGTGTATAACTCGTTCTTCAACTTGAATAATGTAGTGAAAATAATAATTCATGACAATGTCTGTTACAGATTGTTTAGCTGATAGACTTAACAAGATGGTGGAAGAGCGTAGTTTCCTACCGACTCGTCGAGTTCAAGATCTCGAAATAGGTCTTAACTATGAGATAAAGTCCTTAAAGAGAGTTCAAACAAGATATGGTACCAGGATCGTATCTTCGCTGGAGGATTGTCAAGTGCTCTTGCCAGAGCGCTATAATTCGTTAACCGATCAAGAGATTGCAGAAATACCTGGGAGCGTATACCTACAGTATAATGGCATGGCAGAGACGGGGAAATTTAAGACATGTAAATTGTCTTTTTTACACGCAAAGAAGGTGCGTAGAAGTGTCAAACATAAGTATTGAATGTTCTCCCATTTCACAATGAAAAATTCATAAATAAAACAACTGACTCATTGATATTACATATAAAGATACAAAAGATGCATATTATAGAATTTTATAAAACATTAACGAAATTACAATATCACATGCTTTGAGTTTAATTATATCTAGCGCATTGAAATAACTCTAAATATCCGAATGTTTATACAAATCTTTGTGCTTCTTTTTACATGTGTCATATGCTTCATTTTACATGTATCATAACAAAAAATGTAATTCTTTTCAGGTTGCCTTTACTTGACCAAGATAGTTTTCTAAGACTTTCATTGTGCAATGTTTCAGGGTGTGCAATAAGAGGAAGAAGAAGAGGAATAGCCTGCTACCATGCAAAGGATGCTGACGCTATTGGAGGGTAGAATACCTACAAGAAACATTTCGGCAAGAAACGGGTGCTGAGACATCTACATCACCGAAACACATTAAGACAGGATCCTTATATAACATTACAGGGTATGCAATGAAAAAATACGGTCAATTTTGTATACAATTCAATGCACGGCTGAGAGTTAGCTCGAACTAGTCTCCCTATATTCACTGAAATTAAGCATTGTGAGCAATAATTTAAGTGACTGTGAAAATACTTTGAGTAATGGTGAAATTTGTATCCTAAAAGACTTGAGCCCTGTATACATTAACAGCATTAAGACTGTTTGCCACGCTGGAATACAAATTATGAAAATAAAAACTTTCATTTAAATAATAAGGAAATTTGCATAACCGCTGTTACAAGTGTAATGACATATACAGAAACAATGAGTCGGATGAGAAAGTGATGGAAATGTAAGATAAATAATAACAATAAAAGAATTAAGGTATGCTTTTACATAGTGTTTTTATTCATTAAAATCCTTGCATTCCTAATGAAAAATAAATCATTACAATGATTAGTTTAAGTTATGTCACAATGATCAAAAAGAGAACCGTCTTTAGATGCATTACTCGATCTTAAGTCAGAGCATCAAAAAAAGACAAATCACGGCTTCTCCATTTTAGATGTGGTGTCACTATTCAGGTAAATTCCTGTAACACAGCAGGTTGAGTATGCAGATCGGTGGTCCTAAATGGGTGAAACAGAGTCTTATCCAGCTTAACAGTCTTGAGATCTCAGCATCAGAAAGTCGAATCACAAGCCTTCTCCACTCGATGAGTACAGGTTTAACAACAGCATTCTCTTCACCCTGAGACTGTGTAATGTATATAAATGTTCAACTTGACAAGGGATTCTAAACTCGTTGTTAGAGTCCAGAACTGATGTATTATATGGTGAAAACACATGTTCCTCTTCTTAGTGATCTTGTCGTCGAATCTCGGTGTCGATAACATTGAAGATGCCCATGATTATAGGATTCTGAAGCCCAAAAACTGTAGGAACTGCTGATTGCGTGATGTTAACCTGATGGGCGTCAAGGGCAGAGCATGATGTGTGCGTTGAATCATTCCATTATTATATCCTCGACGTCGTTGACTTCTTCTAAAAACTATAGGCATTATGCTTATATCTTGTTTCTAAAGGCAATGATATTGCTGTTAGGCTCCCCTGTTTGCTCTATGAAGCGGATCTTTATGAACAACAGGTAAAATTTGATGGTTGCTGTGAAATACAGTATCCACGCGTAACAGACGGGAAAACTGGTAGATGGAGTGTCCACTTTTACTATAGAGGAAGGAGACTGATGCAATACTGCGCTATATTCGTATGATGCTCAACCTAAATATATTCACTAGGAAATCAGATTCAGACAGCTGATTAGATGGAATAAGTTTGTCACTGAAGGACCACAGAACGTTCCTATAGAACAATCACTGGAAAAAATCAAGAGTGAAAGGACATTTTAATGACATTTTTATTATTATTACTATTCACTGATCTAATAAAGAAGACATTCGCATCCTAATATGAGGAATCTTTCTAACTCTTTCATGGTTTCAAGGTTTTGCAAATGCTAATCACGCTATAAAACCACCCAGCTTTAAATCCTGAATAATGTCGTTAATCGCATGGGAAAAGTCATTTTTATCGGATGTATGAAGCGTCATGAGTACCCTTAGCATGTTTACCAAATCATTAGGATCGGTGTAGCGGCATAGCATCTCCCCTGTATTCGCTTTGGATATATCTTCTAATCTAGGTGAGTTGACACTAGTATGCTTGCTTTCATTGGTGTGTTTATTCAGAGCTTGCTCATTCAAAGAAACTGCTCTCATTGCTTCATCAGTGGTAGCACTTGACGTTATTACAGGGTCGCTTGAACTGGTTCCAAGTACGGTACATCTTGAATCCCGCTCTTCGGGACTTGAGAAGATTTCAGGATCTCGTTTGGGTGTTGTAGTCAATGCACTGCTGGTCATTGCTTTACAGCATCTTCTCCTATGTTGCTTAAGCCTTGAAATTGTCCTGTTTTTTAAAGTTCTATTACATATGCAGCACTTAACAAAGCGATTACTCCCCCCTTGGGAAACATACGAAAAATCAAGATTCTCGTAAATTGACTGTAATTGTCCGTCTTTGTGAGTGTTCATGCTCAAGCAGTATATATAAACTGGTCAATGTATACTGTAGATGTTGAATTCGTATACGATAACACGAGACTGCGCTATTTTTTTAACATTTATGTATTTATATATGTACTCAGGTTTTGATGTATATAAACAGCCATGTCCGAATTAGACTAAGCAAAATATTGTAGCATTTGCGCATAATAGTTGTAATTCCGTTAATTATAACTATCTCATTAAGCACAAGCAGCTTCAAGTAGCTAGAAATGGATTCATAGAGGTAAGAGTACAAGTTTTCTTGATAGTTAGCACAGAGAATGCGAGAGGTAAGGGAGATACTGGTCATTTTCCCTTTGCAGGTCACCTTTTTTCCCTTTGCTGACCAACTTTTCCCTTTGCTGTCACATTTTTCCCTTTGCTGGTCACCTTTTTCCCTTTGCAGGTCACGTTTTTCCCTCTTCTGGTCCCATTTTTCCCTTTACTGGTCACCTTTTTCCCTTTGCTGGTCACATTTTTCCCTTTGCTGGTCACATTTTTCCCTTTGATGGTCACATTTTTCCATTTGCTGGTCACCTTTTTCCCTTCCCTGGTCACCTTTTTCCCTTCGCTGGTCACGTTTTTCCCTTTGATGGTCACCTTTTTCCCTTTCCTGGTCACCTTTTTCCCTTTCCTGGTCACCTTTTTCCCTTTGCTGGTCACCTTTTTCCCTTTGCTGGTCACCTTTTCCCCTTTCCTGGTCACCTTTTTCACTTTGCTGGTCACCTTTTTCCCTTTGCTGGTCACCTTTTTCCCTTTGCTGGTCACCTTTTTCCCTTTCCTGGTCACCTTTTTCCCTTTCCTGGTCACCTTTTACCCTTTGCTGGTCACCTTTTTCCCTTTGCTGGTCACCTTTTTCCCTTTGCTGGTCACCTTTTTCCCTTTTCTGGTCACCTTTTTCCCTTTGCTGGTCACCTTTTTCCCTTTCCTGGTCACCTTTTTCCCTTTCCTGGTCACCTTTTTCCATTTGCTGGTCACCTTTTTCCCTTTGCTGGTCACCTTTTTCCCTTTGCTGGTCTCCTTTTTCCCTTTCCTGGTCACCTTTTTCCCTTTGCTGGTCACCTTTTTCCCTTTGCTGGTCACCTTTTTCCCTTTGCTGGTCACGTTTTTCCCATTGCTGGTCACCTTTTTCCCTTTGCTGGTAACGTTTTTCCCGTTGCTGGTCACCTTTTTCCCTTTGCTGGTCACGTTTTTCCCGTTGCTGGTCACCTTTTTTCCCATTGCTGGTCACGTTTTTCCCTTTGCTGGTCACCTTTTTTCCCTTTGCTGGTCACCTTTTTCCCTTTGCTGGTCACGTTTTTTCCCTTTGCTGGTCACGTTTTTCCCTTTGCTGGTCACCTTTTTTCCCTTTGCTGGTCGCCTTTTTCCCTTTGCTGTCACCTTTTCCCTGAATGGGTTACATGATAGGCAAGTCAAGAACATTGACATGAAACAGTTTTCCACTAAGTTCACATCTAAAGTCCCTTTCAAAGCCTAACATATGAATAGGATGTGAGCATTCTTGTTTCATCCTCTCTAGCTTTACAGCTAAAGTAAAATAAATCGCTCTTAATGTATATACGCTAATGAGAAAGTATAAAAGAACTATCCTGAATAAAAATCGAATAGTATAACGTGAGAGTTAAGGCGGTTAAGCTCGCAAGAGGTTTCGGTTTAATTAACTCTCTCACTAGCCTGCAACCATTGAAGTACATTTACCTGGTTACATAGGCTGAGGAACTGGGGTAAAGCTAGAGAAAAATTAAAGAGAGGAGACCCTGGAATCATTCCGTTAGACGATTCGTGTAATCTTAGTGGCATTGCCAACGCTCAGCATAAGGTCTCTGCTTCGAGAAACATTGCTGCCAAGATCAGGCTGAAACGACTTGGAAAAGAGTGCAAACATCTGATGTTACATTAGGTGAAAAAGTAGGCAGCGTGACTAGTAACAGTAATTATGAAGGGGAAAGTAGCTCCAGATGCAGGAACCACGAAGAAGAAACGAGGAGGATTTCTACCTCTCATACCAATTATTGCAGCTCTAGGCGCTGCTGCTGGAGGTGCAGCCCAAACTGCCTCAGCAGTAAATAAGAAAAAGGCAGCAGATAAACAACTTGCCGAAATGATGAGGCATAATAGAGAAATTGAGAGAAAGGTATCTGTTGGCGGCGGGTCCAAAAAGAAGAAACGAGGAGGATTTCTACCGCTCATACCAATTATTGCAGCACTAGGAGCCGCCGCTGGAGGTGCATCACAAATTGCTACAGCTGTAAATACGAAAAAAGCTGCAGATAAACAACTTGCTGAAATGATGAGACGTAACAGAGAAATTGAAGCAAGAGGGAGAGGTTTTCGAGTAAAGAAGAATAAGTGAAGAAACACAGAAACGAAGAGGAGACAGAGCCTGAAAGGGAATTCAAAAACTCAGGCAGAGGGCTATACTTGTCCCGGAAAAAACATTGAGAAACATAGACCTTGACTTGTATTCCCAACGTTTAAAGATTCCTCATATTAGGATGCGAATGTCTTCTTTATTAGATCAGTGAATAATAATAATAATAATAATAATAATAAAAATGTCATTAAAATGTCCTTTCACTCTTGATTTTTTCCAGTGATTGTTCTATAGGAACGTTCTGTGGTCCTTCAGTGACAAACTTATTCCATCTAATCAGCTGTCTGAATCTGATTTCCTAGTGAATATATTTAGGTTGAGCATCATACGAATATAGCGCAGTATTGCATCAGTCTCCTTCCTCTATAGTAAAAGTGGACACTCCATCTACCAGTTTTCCCGTCTGTTACGCGTGGATACTGTATTTCACAGCAACCATCAAATTTTACCTGTTGTTCATAAAGATCCGCTTCATAGAGCAAACAGGGGAGCCTAACAGCAATATCATTGCCTTTAGAAACAAGATATAAGCATAATGCCTATAGTTTTTAGAAGAAGTCAACGACGTCGAGGATATAATAATGGAATGATTCAACGCACACATCATGCTCTGCCCTTGACGCCCATCAGGTTAACATCACGCAATCAGCAGTTCCTACAGTTTTTGGGCTTCAGAATCCTATAATCATGGGCATCTTCAATGTTATCGACACCGAGATTCGACGACAAGATCACTAAGAAGAGGAACATGTGTTTTCACCATATAATACATCAGTTCTGGACTCTAACAACGAGTTTAGAATCCCTTGTCAAGTTGAACATTTATATACATTACACAGTCTCAGGGTGAAGAGAATGCTGTTGTTAAACCTGTACTCATCGAGTGGAGAAGGCTTGTGATTCGACTTTCTGATGCTGAGATCTCAAGACTGTTAAGCTGGATAAGACTCTGTTTCACCCATTTAGGACCACCGATCTGCATACTCAACCTGCTGTGTTACAGGAATTTACCTGAATAGTGACACCACATCTAAAATGGAGAAGCCGTGATTTGTCTTTTTTTGATGCTCTGACTTAAGATCGAGTAATGCATCTAAAGACGGTTCTCTTTTTGATCATTGTGACATAACTTAAACTAATCATTGTAATGATTTATTTTTCATTAGGAATGCAAGGATTTTAATGAATAAAAACACTATGTAAAAGCATACCTTAATTCTTTTATTGTTATTATTTATCTTACATTTCCATCACTTTCTCATCCGACTCATTGTTTCTGTATATGTCATTACACTTGTAACAGCGGTTATGCAAATTTCCTTATTATTTAAATGAAAGTTTTTATTTTCATAATTTGTATTCCAGCGTGGCAAACAGTCTTAATGCTGTTAATGTATACAGGGCTCAAGTCTTTTAGGATACAAATTTCACCATTACTCAAAGTATTTTCACAGTCACTTAAATTATTGCTCACAATGCTTAATTTCAGTGAATATAGGGAGACTAGTTCGAGCTAACTCTCAGCCGTGCATTGAATTGTATACAAAATTGACCGTATTTTTTCATTGCATACCCTGTAATGTTATATAAGGATCCTGTCTTAATGTGTTTCGGTGATGTAGATGTCTCAGCACCCGTTTCTTGCCGAAATGTTTCTTGTAGGTATTCTACCCTCCAATAGCGTCAGCATCCTTTGCATGGTAGCAGGCTATTCCTCTTCTTCTTCCTCTTATTGCACACCCTGAAACATTGCACAATGAAAGTCTTAGAAAACTATCTTGGTCAAGTAAAGGCAACCTGAAAAGAATTACATTTTTTGTTATGATACATGTAAAATGAAGCATATGACACATGTAAAAAGAAGCACAAAGATTTGTATAAACATTCGGATATTTAGAGTTATTTCAATGCGCTAGATATAATTAAACTCAAAGCATGTGATATTGTAATTTCGTTAATGTTTTATAAAATTCTATAATATGCATCTTTTGTATCTTTATATGTAATATCAATGAGTCAGTTGTTTTATTTATGAATTTTTCATTGTGAAATGGGAGAACATTCAATACTTAAGTTTGACACTTCTACGCACCTTCTTTGCGTGTAAAAAAGACAATTTACATGTCTTAAATTTCCCCGTCTCTGCCATGCCATTATACTGTAGGTATACGCTCCCAGGTATTTCTGCAATCTCTTGATCGGTTAACGAATTATAGCGCTCTGGCAAGAACACTTGACAATCCTCCAGCGAAGATACGATCCTGGTACCATATCTTGTTTGAACTCTCTTTAAGGACTTTATCTCATAGTTAAGACCTATTTCGAGATCTTGAACTCGACGAGTCGGTAGGAAACTACGCTCTTCCACCATCTTGTTAAGTCTATCAGCTAAACAATCTGTAACAGACATTGTCATGAATTATTATTTTCACTACATTATTCAAGTTGAAGAACGAGTTATACACTTCTTTATATTAGAACTATGGTGTGCATGTTTTGTAAGTAAGCCTATGAATGTGTAGAGAAACAAAGAATAAGTACAGAAAATCATGTGAATGTTCATTGAAGATGAGCCAGCAGAGAACCAAAGAATGCATAGTGAAACAAAGAATGAGGGGGGAAAATCGTATGAATGTTTATGTAAGAATGCGAGGAGAAATCATGTGAATGTTAATGGAAGCAAAGAATGAGCTGAGAACGTCGTGTGAATGTTAACAAAGCATGAACCTGCATGGGAACAAAGAATGAGTAGAGGAAATCATGTGAGAGTATAGTGAAACAAAGAATGAGGGTAAAGTCGTATGAATGTTTATGTAAGAAGAATGTGTGGCGAAAATCATGTGAATGTTAATGGAAGCAAAGAATGTGAAGAGAAAGGCATGTGAATGTTAACAGAGCATGAACCTGTAGGTGGAATAAAGAATGAGTAGAGGAAATCATGTGAGTGTATAGTGAAACAAAGAATGAGGGGAAAATCGTATGAATGTTTATGTAAGAAGAATGTGTGGCGGAAATCATGTGAACTGAAGAAGAGTATGCAGTGAAATCCATGTGAATGTAAAGCACAGATTAGAAAATATGATGCTCTTTGTAACGAATCGTCTTTCATGTACTGTAACGTTTAAATAAAATTAAATGTATTGTAAAAGCCAACAGTGATTTTGTATAGTTATTTAAAACTCACCTTGCATTGCCCCGTTTTGATATGTGATGAATGTGTAGACGGCCTGTAGCTCACGTTGCTTTTAAAGCTCTTTAAAACTTGAATGTAAAGTTAATAAGTACACAACAGTTCTAACATGGGACAGATGTCTGTTTATATAGGGATCTAAACCCCCTCCAGGCGATGCCTGCACGTCATCATGGCTGTGATGCTTACACGTCACGTGATTATTGCAGCCAATGGCATCATCTCTTGCTACGCATGCGCAGAGGCCCTCAGCGCTTCTATTCCTGCTTGTTTCACTTCCTCTCCCTCTCTCGCTCTCTCTCTCTCTCCCTCTCTCTCACACAGAGTACATCCATAATGTAGTTACACAAAGCTGCATGCAGTTAAAGCATCAATCTAAGCGATGTATTCTAGAGTACACAGGAAAATCAGTGAAGTCATTGAAAGTTCGGGATTCGAACTAGGGGCAACTGATTGAAAATTATATACAGCATTAATTGTTCATTGTATGAGCTATCAAACATGCTTTCGTCTACAGCTCTATCTCTGCCTGTTTCTGCGATAATTGAGATTTAAACTTAAGGATCGAACCCTGGACGTTAGGTACCCTATTATACACCCGCAAGATATTATCTGATGACATAAACGTAATAGGTTTATTTGGTACCTTTGTCTTAATTATTTACTGTTATTAAATTTATAAGTAAACTTCATTGAATCGGTATTCGAACTGAGAACGCCAGAAACAAAATTATTTATAATATTAGTTTGATGTGTTTAAAAGACCTGTATGCAGTTGCAACATTGATCTAAGTGATATATTCTAGAACACAGTGGAAAATTAAGGAAGTCACTGAAAGATCGGATTCGAGCTAGGGACACTGATTGGAAATTATATAAAGCATTAATTGTTCATCGTAGGAACTAAAAATCGTGCTTTGGTCCGCACCTTAATCCCTGCTAGTTTCTGAGATAATTAAGATTTAAAGTTAAGGATCGAACCCCTGACACCTGGACTCTAATATACATGCACAAGAAACGAGCTAATGGCATAAAAGTAATAAAGTTTATTTACTGTCTTTATTTTAATTAGTTTTGGAGTTATTAGAAGACCGGTTTCGAGCAATCGTAAATGGAGCCTTGCATCCCGAGCTATAATTAGTTTTATTGCATCATTTTGTCTCTTTTCATTCAGGACATGCGCGTGAGTTGGTGTGTGCGTGTGTGGGTTGGTGCTGTTGGGTGTAAGTGAACAGGCATATGTGCTTGCACGTGTGTGTGTTTGTCCATGTATATGTATGTGTGAGTGTAAGAGCACTGGTGTATGTATGTATACGCATGAGGTGCGTGAATGCGTGAGTGTAAGAGCACTGGTGTATGTATGTATACGCATGAGGTGCGTGAATGCGTGTGTGTACTGGTGTATGTATGTGTGTGTGTACTATTGTATGTATGTGCATGTGTGTGTGTATGTGCTGGTGTATGTATGTGCGTGTGTGTATGTGCTTGCGTGTGTGCGTGTGTGCGTGTGTGTACTTACATGTGCGTGTATGCGTGTGTGCACTGGTGTATGTGTGTGCATGTGTGTGTGTCATGTATATGTATGTGTGTAAGAGCACTGGTGTATGTATGTATACGCATGAGTTGTGTGAATGCGTGTATGTGTGTGTGTACTATTGTATGTATGTGAGTGTGTGTGTGCACCAGTGTATGTTTGCTGATGTGTGTACAAGCGCTCGTGTATATGCGAACGCCTGAATGTGTACAAGTCGTGGAGAAAGAAAGAGGGAGAAGAAAGAAAATAAAGAATCGTGTCTAGGCATCGGAATATCTAAGTATACGCAGGGGTTTAATATAAATAATTATATTTGATAAATACATTTTTAATATGCCCGTGCATAGTTTAATAGTTATTATAGCGTTTCGCAGGGCAGGATTCGAACTAGGGACCTCTGGTTCCTAAGAATACAGCTCGTTAAACATTGTAATGTCGTGTATATTAAATTATATTTGTTAAACACATTTTAATCTGATCCGTTCACTCTTCAATAATTTAGTATTTATTATAGCGTTTCGCTGGGTAAGGTTCGAACTATGGGCTTCTGGGTTCCTAAGAATAGCTTTCATTAAAACAGCGTAATGTATAAAATTAAATTATATTTGTTAAATACATTTTAATCTTATCGTGCACGCTTCCGTAATTTAATAGTTAGTAGGCATAGAGCTTGCAGGGTAAGACTCGAACTAGAAACCTCTGAACGGGCTTTAATCAGGGTAATGATATAATAATGTTTTACCCTAAGAAAATATCAACTTGGATACCTAAGTATACGCATGTGTTTAATATATTTTTAGAGCACGCATCCGTAATTTACTAGATGTTACACATTAGAGTTTGCAGGGTAAGATTCGAACTAGGGTCCTCTGAACGCCTTTTTTATTAATTAAGGTAATGATATAATAATATCAATCATTAATTTCTCATTAACAATAAACTTTTGATTACAGTAAGAATCGAACACCGATCTATGGATATCACTCAGAGGTTTAATGCACGTAATGAAATGTATATTAGGCGCTTTTTCGGAGTCGTTGGCTGAAACAGAATGCTTGTTAACTATGCTCAGGCAAAATCATGATGGTCGACTATGACGTCACGCAGAGTTGGTAAACAAGTTTCTCTCTCTTTCACACAAACAAGGACAGGACGAGTATAAAGCAACCCTCGAATTCTTTTGTTAAACTAGCAGGTGGCCAAACAATGGAAATGTCGCAGGTGTCTTTCTAAACTAGCCTTGCCAAGAACAATAGAAAGGCACACACAATAGAATCTCTTACACAATGGAAAGGGTCAGGCTTTGTTATTGGATTGTGGGATGAGTATGCCAGGTGGTCTTTCTAAAGTATGACGTCACGCAGAGTTGGTAAACAAGTTTCTCTCTCTTTCACACAAACAAGGACAGGACGAGTATAAAGCAACCCTCGAATTCTTTTGTTAAACTAGCAGGTGGCCAAACAATGGGAACGCTGCAGGTGTCTTTCTAAACTAGCCTTGCCAAGGACAATAGAATCTCTTACACAATGGAAAGGGTCAGGCTTTGTTATTGGGATGGGAACGCTGCAGGTGGTCTTTCTAAAGAATGCTTGCATCGGACAATAGAAAGGCACACACAATAGAATCTCTTACACAATGGAAAGGGTCAGGCTTTGTTATTGGGATGGGAACGCTGCAGGTGTCTTTCTAAACTAGCCTTGCCAAGGACAATAGAAAGGCACACACAATAGAATCTCTTACACAATGGAAAGTGTCAGGCTTTGTTACAACCCTAATTCATCATGGGCTTTGTTCATTTTGACAGCTGAAGGTTAAGCATTGTTCTTTTGTTAAAAGCTAGTGGAACGAGTATGCCACGTGTTCGACACACAATGGAAGTGGGGGTGGGTAACTGACCAGGTGCAGAAGTGGTCTGATGTGGAAGGGGTAGGAAAAAAATCTCGCCTTTGTTACAGAACCTTAAATTTATGACCCCTTTGTTCGTTTTGACAGTTGATTGACAGCCTTAATTGCTTAACTGTCAAGCCTCCATTGTACTCAACATGATTTACGACCGCAGCTGCAACTAAAACTACCAAGGCACAGCGGGGGTGGGGGTGGGGGAGAGGAGGTGGGGGAGAGGAGGTGGGGGAGCTTATTTGCATATGAATAGCCATGCATAAATTAAGTGGCCCAGTCCCCGCAATTCTACCCTACTCCTGTCGTATAAACACTTACTAAGGCTTAAGAAAAGTTAAGAAATGTAAAATGCGATTCTCTATGAAATTAGAAACTTGCGACAGGATAATAGAATAATGTCAATTAATATACAATAATAATTATAATATGAATCTCCTCAGTCACGTTCGTGACAATACTTACATGGCATAAAATTTATATCTGGAATGTTATAGGAATAGACTTTAAATTTTTCTTCATTCTGAAGAAATTTTGTAGAGAATGATTTCAATAGAAGAAAAATTCCTCCGTTCCAGTCGGGAATCGTATCCCGGACCTCTAGCTCGATATCCTAGATCTACCAGGAAATGTGTAATTAAACTATTTCTGCAAGCGTTTGCCTCCATTTACGTGAAGCAGATACGAGGCGTATTTTTAAAGTAATTGCCGATAATGTTTTAAAAAATTAACAGCATTATTTACCAAATATATTCAAAGAGTACCTTACACTACTTCGCCGTTATTCAGGCACTTGTAACGGAAAACTAGGTTTTATATGCCTTCGTCAAAGAATGATGCCGCCTGCGATGAAAGCCAAGTTCGCACTTCTTGTTTCACACCATCGTTAAAATGATTTCCACCAAGGAATTTCTGCAGAGGATAAAACAGATGAAAATTGCTTGGTTCCAAATACGGACTGTAGGGAGGGTGGTCAAATTGTTCCCAACTACATGATGCAATCAGATTTTGAGTTTGTTGTGTGTGGCCGGCATTGTCACTCACTATTGTACTCCCTTAACCCTCACACATTTGACGATGAATGTTTGCTGGCATAACATTTTTGGCATTCAAAAAACGCATCACTGATCTCATTTCACATTCGGCGTGTCGTTCGATTGCTTCGAAATGCTCTAACAACAGGAAAACACAAACTGACGATCGCTCACAGCTACGCCTGGCTTCCTATACCTTTTTCACTATAAGCTGAAAGGAGAAGCAAACAAAACCACGTGACAAGACAGCACCTCAATTGGCTGGTGGGCAAGCTACAACCATTCCTGCTTAGCATTTCGTCTCTTCCTCTACGAAAGACAGTTCGGTTCAGATCGTAACATTTTGTGGTTATTCTTGTGCAGAGAAATTTAAAAAAAAAACCCATTATTGTAACAGTTCAATTTTGAAATTAAATGTATTTGTTCACATTCACCTATAACTAAATGAACGTAATAGCAGAGGGTTTAAGAGGCTATGCGCAGGCACTGCAGTTCAATTTAGGCTTCCGGCTGAGAATCCTCTGCCACTGTGGAAAACATAACCGCGGGAAATGGAAAGAAGACAATTGTGTTGAATGCTTTTAACAAATCCTGTGAAAAGTACCCACCTTTAATCGACAATCAATATGGTTGGCCATTGTTTAGCAATAATTGAACTTCTCTGTTAGTGATGCAAAATTCTTGCTCGGATAGCTTGGGTCGCTTTGTTTTCAGTTGTGTTTTATCCTATAGTGCTAATCATTTTTACTTTCTCTACTACGTATAGTAAGTAGGGGAAGTATTGTATTCCACCCAAAATTTCGATACCGAGATTTCACCGCAAATACATGTTTTGAGTCCCCCTGAATCCAAAAAAAGCATCTTTGGAAACATGTCCGTGTGTGTGTCTGTGTGTCTGTCTGTCTGTGTGTCTGTGTGTGTGTCTGTGAACAGCATAACGAACAGTCGGATAAACACCAAACTTGGTATTTTGGTTCAGTATCTTCCACGGATGCGACACGAAGGTTTTCAAGAAAATCCCCCCACCCCAGAGTACCCTTTACATGGAAGATTTTTCGGAAATTTTAATTTTCTCATAAATAGCTCTAACGATTTTGATTAAAACATCATATGTTTAAGATATTTTTATGACAAATAAAATGTATATCTTGAATTTTCTGGGAATGTCTCCAAAAGTATTCTTTATTGTGAACGACTTTTGCATAACTGGTAAACCATAAGAGATAGACGAAATTTTACTACACAACAAATGTATATCGCGTTAAAATACACAATTTATGTCATATACATTGTTTTTGTTGAGTGATCCATTTTCGAGATATTGCTTGTTATTCCCTTAAATTTTTCAATACTTATTTTCTCAAATGGGAATTCGTTATTCATTTTTTTTGTCTTGGATATGCAAAGAGTTATAATCTGTGGCAAAGAGAATGGTGCTTCACCTAGCAACCAGCTATTAAGAGATATGTATGTGCTTAAAGGCTACTGTTTTTCTATATTGCCCTTGTAAATATATTTTCCCCTACATCTACAAGAAAATTAGCAATAAGATAGAGTTTGCAAATGTTTATCTCGATTAACAAACTAGATGGAGAATAAGCGTTTGTAAAAATACTTTGCAGAAGAGTAGAGAAAGTCATGTGAGTGTAACACATCAGATTTTTTTACTTTCTCTACTACGTATAGTAAGTAGGGGAAGTATTGTATTCCACCCAAAAATTCGATACCGAGATTTCACAGGAAATATATGTTTTGAGACCGCCTGAATCCAAAAAAAAGCATTTTTGGAAACATGTCTGTGTGTGTGTGTGTGTGTGTGTGTGTGTGTGTGTCTGTCTGTGAACAGCATAACTCAGAAACGAACAGCCGGATAAACACCAAACTTGGTATTTAGGTTCAGTATCTTCCAAGGATGCGACACGAAGGTTTTCAAGAAAATCCCTCCACCCCAGACTACCCTTTACATGGAACATTTTTCGAAAATTTTAATTTTCTCAAAAATGGCTCTAACGATTTTGATTAAATTATCATATGTTTAAGATATTTTCATGGCAAATAAAATGTATATCTTGAATTTTCTGGGAATGCCTCCAAAAGTATCCTCCATTGTGAACGACTTTTGCATAACTGGTAAACCATAAGAGATAGACAAAATTTTACTACGCAAAAAATGTAGATCGCGTTAAAATACACAACTTATGTCATATACATTTTTTTGTTGAGTGAACCGTTTCGATATATTGCTTGTTTTTCCCTTAAATTTTTCAATACTTATTTTCTCAAATGGAAATTCGTTATTCATTTTTTGTCTTAGATATGCAAAGAGTATTAATCTGTGGTGCTGCACCTAGCAACCAGCTATTAAGAGATATGTATATGCTTAAAGGCTACTGTATTTCTATATTGCCCTTGTAAATATATATTCCCCTTACATCTACAAGAAAATTAGCAATAAGATAGAGTCTGCAAATGTTTATCTGGATTAATATGAAGTAGATGGAGAATAAGCGTTTGTATAAATAGTTTGTACAAGTGTAGAGAAAGTCATGTGAGTTTAACACATCAGAATTTTTTTTTACCTTGTTGGCGCATGAAAGGTTAAAGCAAAGGTGGTATACTGATATTAGTCATTAAATGAATGAGTTCTAAAGCCTGAAGTTAAGAACAGTTTAATCCAGTACCTTTAATCACAGATGCCGAACTGTTCAGGTACAACCTTTATTTGTTTGCTCTTGGCATTATGTGTTAGAAATTTAGGATTTGAGGCAAAATATAGGAATAAGACATACAATGTTTAAAAGCTAATGATTCCCAAGCTGCACAATATACTGTATTCGCATTCTGTATGAAGCTATTTCCTCTCCACGTGGTGCTGCCATGTGCTCGGCGGAGTTATACATTTAAGTTCTGTCTACTTCTCCTTTCAGCTTATAGCGAAAAAGGTGAGAAATTGCTCCTTTCAGCTTATAGTGAAAAAGGTGAGAAATTACCTTGTGATTGGCAATTGTGCGGTGTGTAACTGTTAGCGGGGGCTCGTCAGGTCGCTGTCCAATCAGGTAATAAGAATGCCTTACCTTCAGAGGCATGACGTCATAGGCGTTGCAACAGCTATGGGTTCAGTGGACATTTACACGCGTTTTCATATGCGTGCACTGATCTGATTCTTTGTCTCCAAGCATTTCATTTAGCTAAGTGTTCGGTAGTGTTATACACAGTGATTCCGTAAGGGTTTATATAATCTAAGTGTTATATTACGTTCAGAACGTTGCTGTCTTTTATATCTCACGGACATTGGTCTTCTTGTCATCCTACAAACCATTAACTATTAACAATTAATTCATAGAAATACGGTACACTGCTGACTTTAAAATGTCTTACAGACGTGGTAAACGCAAAGCGCACGTGTTAGAGGAAAATGTAATTATCAGAAGCCAAGCTAGGGAACTGGTATGCGCCGTTAGAGAATACTTGCAAAAGATACTTGAGAACCGCATGTGCATAAAAAATGCTGTTGTAAATATATGTAAAGTAAATTCTAAACCACGAGAGGAATTTGACTTTACAACATTACTTAAGACACCTGGAAAAAAATAAAGTTTGATAAACGTGCAGCAGCCGCTGCGACTGACAGCGAGTAAATACGGCAACAGCGCACTCAGACGGCCGCGTGGCAGCAGGAGCGTCAATCACGAGGTAATTTCTCACCTAGTTTAATTGATGGAGGAAGTGATCGCGTATGTACAAAATTGCGCTGCAACGGAAAAGTATTAAAACGGTATTTACTTTAAAAACACGCCTCGTAGAAAAATATCTGATGTGTTGCACTCACATGACTTTCTCTACCACTATTTTTACTATTTTTTCAAAGGCCTATCCTCCATATAACTAATGTTAATCTATATAAAAAAAATTTCTTGTAGGTGCAAGGGGAATATGGTAGGCTTTAAGCGATAGTCAAATGTTTTAAGAGCTGGTTGCTATGTGGAGCAACCATTCTCTTTGTATGTCCAGGACATAAAAAAAAAACGAATAACGAATTCCCATTTGAGAAAAAGTATAAGTACTGGAAAATTCAAACAAATAACAAGGAATATCTCGGAAATGGTCCACTCCAAAAAAAAATTATGTGACAGAAATTTTGTGTTTTGACGAGATCTACATTTTTTCTGCACAAATATTTTATCTGTATCTTACGGTTTACCAGTTATGCAAAAGCCACTCAGAATGAAAAGGAGTTTTGGGGACATTCCCAGAAAATTCAAGATATACATTTTATTTGTCATGAGAATATCTTAAGCATATGATATTTTAATCAAATTTTTTAGAGCCATTTCTGAGAAAATAAAAATTTTCGAAAAAAATTCCATGTAAATGGTAGCCTGCGGTGAAGGGATTTTCTTGAAAATCTTCGTGTCGCATCTTCGAAAAATACTGAACCTAAATACCAAGTTTGGTATTTATCCGACTTTTCGTTTTTGAGTTATGCTGTTCACAGACGCACATCCACACAGACACATGGACCTTTTTATAAAAATCCTGTTTGGGGGGGGGGATTCAGGGCGCCTTAAACATGTATTTCCGGGGAAAACTCGGTATGGAAGTTTTGGGTGGAATGCAATACTTCCCCTACTTACTATATGTAGTACAGAAAGTAAAAAAGCTCTCATAAGAATAGTTTGTAGAAACTATATAAAACCGATAGCGTTTAGAGAAACTCATGATAATGTAACAAATCACATGCTTTTGTTTGTAAACCCATGTCCAAAAACTGTTTTTTACGCGTTAGAGCCTTCGAAACGATAGATAAATAAACTGTAGACTCCACCACAAACAGTAGACGTCGAATTCATTTATCAATGATACTGTATCAGCTGTTACTTGATGCAAGCCGTAGCTATAGCCAAGCGTACTGTTTACGGTATTATTCTATTTAGTGGCTAATTAATTAAATATAAAGAAATTCGTAAACATTTTGGATTAAACATTGCAAGCAAAGTTGAGTCGACAGAAAATTTTTGTCATGTTTCCTTTAAAAGGCTACTCCGAAGTAGTGTATCTAGCTTATAGAGCATTTTAAGTTATTCATTTTCCTGTGAGAACATGTAATTCCGATGAAATATCAACATTGAAATTATTTTAGGTCGAATGTAATACTTCCTTCGCCCTAACTGATGTTTAGTAAATAATAATAATAATAATAATAATAATAATAATATTATCGTAGCCACTACAACCCATGAAGGGTCCACACCTGCCAACCCGACTGTCGACCTCACGCTCACGTACGCACGCAGAGGTAGCCGATCATCCAACCAATACGGGGAGATGATGTGGCCAGCGTTACGGAACTCCTGCCAGAATGTTGGCCTCCGTGGCTGGGATCGCTACCTATCGCAGCTCCTCACTTTCCTCACGATGCTGAGTGGGCACAGTCCTACACCCGAAATTAAAATTCGCACTCCCACGGGTGGGATCGAACCCGGCCACGGCGTAGGACCCTAACTGAAGTTAGGTAAGTAAAAAACATTCTGATGTGCTGTATTCTCATGACTTTCTCTAACCACTCTTCTACAAATTACTCTTATAAGAGCTTATTATTCTGTTTCACGTTAAACCGGATAAACATTTACAGAAATAGTTTTATTAAAAAATTCTTTGCACGTACAAGGGGGACGCTGTAGTTTAATCATGTTATCAAAAAGTGCAGGAGAAATACGGCAGTCAGCGCACATTAAGGGTTATTGAGCTTCTGAAACCTCCAGGAGGCAGGGGTGAAGCGAAGGACGCAGAGGGCGCTCAGATCCGGGGCAATAGACCTGGACGTAGCCGGGGTCCATAACGTCTCCAGATATTACATACTGATGCCTGTAGGACAGTTCCTCAAAGCAAAACTGCCGACGTACACTACCCTGATCTTTCCACTCTGAAACATACAATTTATATCATATGCATTTCTTTTTTGTGAGTGAATCATTTCCGGGATATTCCTTGTTATAGGGACAGGAAAGTTCTCACTAGCACTTGCTTACCATCAGGGAAAACCGCCGGGCCAATGGAAATCGAACCCGGGACCTACCTCGCTCGGTAGGCTTAAGCGATATTCAAATCTTCTAAAAGCGAATCGCTATGTGATCGCATTGAAGTTCCAGTCTTTATGACACGAGAAAAAATCTGATGTGTTGCACTCACATGACTTTCTCTACTATTGTACAAACCATTTTATAAACACTTATTCTCCATCTACTTCATTTTAATTTCATTTGCAGAAACTGTTTTATTGCTAAGTTTCTTGTAGATGCAAGGGGAATATGGTAGGCTTTAAGCCACAGTCAAATAATCTAATAGCTGGTTGCTATGTGGAGCATTCCATTCTCTTTGCATATCCAGGACGTAAAAAACGAATAACGAATCCCCATTTGAGAAAAAGTATGACTAAAAATTCAAACAAATAACAAGGAATATCCCGGAAATGATTCACTCACAAAAAAGAAATGCATATGATATAAATTGTGTTTTAAAGAGATCTACATTTTTTGTGTAGTAAAATAGTGTGTATCTCTTACGGTTTACTAGCTATGCGGAAATCATTCAGGATAAAGAGGACTTCTGGGGATATTTCCAGAAAATTCAAGATATACATTTCATTTGTCATGAAAATATCTTAAACTTATTATACTTTAATCAAAATCGTTACAGCCGTTTTTTGAGAAAATCAAAATGTTCGAAAAGTGTTCCATGTAAAGGGTAGTCTGGATGGGGGATTTTCTTGTAAATCTTCGTGTCGCATCCCTGGAAGATACTAAACTCAAACACCAAGTTTGGTATTTATCCGGCTTTTCGTTTTTGAGTAATGCTGTACACAACCTGACAGACAGACATACACACGCGCGCGTACGTGTTTCCGAAAATGCCTTATTTGGATCCAGGGCACGTCAAAACATGTATTTCCGGTGCAATCTCGGTAATGAATTTTTGGGCTGAATGCAATATTTCTCCTACTTACTATGCATAGAAGAGAAAGCAAAAAACATTATTGTCGCTATTGGCTAATGAGGCAATATTTTTAACACTTAAATGATTTCAGTCAAATTATATAATATAAAATATAATAACCGCCCGCCTTAAAGCAATATGTGCATAAAACAAAATATAAAAAGTGTATATTACAGTCATTATATATGTTTATATTATTGTATACGTGTGTAATAATGCTATGTGAATGTATTACGTAATTTAATAATGTAGGAGCTGTGAGAAGTAGGTCAAAAGTTGCTAACAATGAGGTAACCTTGAGGCAATAATGAATTTGAAAGTTTAATAGTGCTACTTGTGATTCTTGGAAGCAATAATGTAATTTTTGCGACAGTTTATAAAATAGCCAATCAACAACCAGAAAAAGCTTTAGTTAAAAGAAGATATGCTATTGGACTAGGATTAGCCAATCAGAAATTGAAATATAGCAAAATTAACAAATTCAGAAGTCAGTTGCTTGTAGACCGTGTTTCTAACCGGACGCGAGATGCGTCCTCGAGAAATTTAATACCTATTTTGTGTCAAACAAAAAATAGTTTACGTGTTAAAAAGTTCAAGTATTTAATAAAAACAAATTTCACAGCTCCCTCTATATATCAGTGAAGTGTTATTTAAATCGTGTCAAGCATTAATAGAAGGAGTGAAGTGAAATTATAATCTGTGTAAGCCTACATTCTTCAGTCGCACCACTCCCTGCTAAGACATTCATGTCTCTAAAAAATATAAATACTGACGCAGCCGAGGCAAACATAAGTATATAATATTTAAAGAAACAGTTAAAATTACAAAGTTAATATTGTTTTAAACATTTGGGGCAAAGGCCTCCGGAAAGTACATTTGGGGCGTAGGCTACCGGAAGCTTTTTACCATACGTGCGGTTACAACTACTTCAAGTGTTCGGCTCCCCAATAATCGAACTACAATACAACTCCTTCAACACAAAAACTTCTTGACTAATCATCTGAAAATTCTATCAAGTATTTGACAGTTAAAAACTAACAATAAATAATATTCGTAAATGGTTAATGGCATAGAAAAAACTTGGCGTATATTGTGCTTTTACAACTTAAACAAAATTCATTTAGAATGTAGGGGACTTCAGAAGTATTACCAGAAGGTTCAAGACTTTTTTTCATTTAAATGTCTTAAACTGTGTTATCTTAATAAAAGTCGTTAGAGACATTGTTGAACAAATTAAAAAGAACGAAAATGTTTCCATGTAAAGGGTAGCTTGTAGTGTAAGGGGGGTGGGAGATCCCTGAACATCCTTGAGAGATACTGAATCAAGTTGGGCGTTTAACAAACCTTTCGTTTTTGAGTTACGCTGTTCACAGACAGACAAGGGTCAAGGTTTCTCAAAACAAGTTTCCGGTGATTTAGGTGGAATGCAATACTTCCTCTACCTACTTTAGGTAAATAGTAGAGAAAGTATAAATATTCTACTGTTCCAAGAAGCCTCACTTCAGTACTTTTGGAGCTTCCAAGAAACTGTTTCGTGAGCAAACTGTTGGAACAAAGTTTCTGTGAAAACTGTCAAAGTATTATCAAAGATGTCTTGTGCAATAACATTGACCAAAACATGTCTCCAGAGTGCCCAAGATGCAGTGTAAGTGATAGTCACATCGCGTGAGGTGATAAGGCGGGGGCACAGTAAGTAGGTCGAGTGTTCTTATCGGAGACACAACTCCCCCGTTTGGTAATTGCTGCCA
This sequence comes from Deroplatys truncata, assembly GCA_030765065.1. NCBI lineage: Eukaryota > Metazoa > Arthropoda > Insecta > Mantodea > Mantidae > Deroplatys > Deroplatys truncata. The sequence goes on along the minus strand of CM060984.1, from coordinate 63,630,700 downwards.
TTAGGTGCAAAGTTTAGACGCATGAAATCTCCCCCAAGAACAAGAAACTTCCAGAATCCACGCAGAGCATTTGCGAACTGGGAGCTTCTTAGCTCAGCCTTCACTTCATTTAGCAATAATGTTTACGACCTCTATACTAGGAACAGGAGGATATACTGGAAGAAAATAAATTATGCTAAAATAAATATTTATACACTAACATTCGTTGGATTAATTGTTCACGTTTATCGTACTTCTACGAAAAGGGTCACATAGTGTGCTTTTACAAAAGCTGACATTTTTACATTCTTTACTACGTATTTACAGTAAGTAGGGGAAGTATTGCATTCCACCCAAAAATTCGATACCGAGATTTCACGGGAAATACATGCTTTGAGGCCGCCCGAACAGAAAAAATAATTTAGAAAACGGTCCATATGTATGTCTGTGAACAACACAGCAAAACCGAAAAATCGGTTAAATACGAAACTTGGTATTTAAGTTCAGGACCTTCCAAGGATGCGACACGAAGATTTTGGAGAGAATCCCCCTACTCCAAACTATCTTTTTACATAGAAAAGTTTTCGTTAGTTCTGATTTTCTCAAAAATGACTAACAATTTTGATTCAAATACCATATGTTTAAGCTATTTTTATGACAAATGAAATGTATACTGTTACTGAAGGATATTTTTATAACGCGTGTACTACGTTTCGTATAAAAAATAAATTTTCTTCAAATGCTGCGCTTCCACAAATAAATGTTCAAAATTGTATTTCAGTCTATTTACTCATCATCTCCATGAAAGAGAAGGTAATCTTCATACTAGTAGACGAGTTAGGGGAGATTTAAAACAAAGTGGTAACTTTAAGAACCCATTAAGTGCTCACGTATTTAATCAGCTTAAAAATAAAGTAGACATTCGGTGCAAATAACTCGCACAAGCTTGATAACTATATAATTAGATCATAAACTGCCATTCACCCATGTTTAAATGCCTGACTCACCTACTGGATAGCGCCTATTTTAGAAAATATAAATTTTCGAGTAATATTCCATATAAAGAGCAGATTGGTGATTTTCTTGAAAATGTTCGTGTCGCAACTTTGGAAGGCACTGAACCTAAATACCAAGTTTGGTATTTATCCACTTTTCGTTTTTGAGTTAAGCTGTTCAAGGACTCACATTCACATACACACACAATGGACTTTTTCTAAAAAACCTTTCTTTTAGATTTAGGAGGTTTCAAAACATGTATTTCCAATGAAATCCTGGTATCGTATTTTTGAGGAAATGTATCTTACCTACAATATACGTGGTAGAGAAAGTAAACTTGAACCAGTAGTGAACCTACTCGTATTTACCCACGCTGCCATCTTATAACAGAACCCCATAATCAAAGTGTAATACAGAGTGTTAGCCCTAACCTTGTGTTCTCACAGTATTCTTCTTCACTTTAAGTATTAGGTATTACACCTGTTCCGTCTTCGCATTCTTTTTTTTTATTCCCATCTCCTTCTAGGGCGTCCGATGTCTCTTTTTCCTGGTGGTTTATATTTATTAATTAATACTGGTATTCTTTCCTCACCCATGCGATTTATGTGCTCTTTCTAACGATGTTTATTTTCTTCAATTTTATCATGTAATTTATAAATATTCAGTTCTTTTCTGTTTCATTTCTTATTAAGTGTAGTCTAGTCATCCTTTAGTTCTCCGTAAAATTCTCATTTCCGCCGATTGAATTTTACTTTTGTCTTTTTCTTTTATTATCCAAGATTCGCTGCCATACATGATCACCGGGCCTGCCATGGTCTTGTAGAACTTCAGCTTTGTTTCTTTCCTTGTTTATTTTGTAGAGTTCTTGTTATTGTTCCATATATTTGTTGAAATTTATTTATCTTATTATCTATATCTCTATCCACATCGAAACTTATTTCACAACTCAAGTAATTAAAATTAATGACTTGTTCCAGCATATTATTTCCAATGTATATGTTTGTTCTCACTGGATATTTTCCTTGGCGAGCCATTACTTTGGTCTTTTTTAAGGAAATCCTTAAATCATATTTGTTTCCCAGTTGGTACATTTTATAAATAGAGCGCTGTAGGTTATCTTCGCTACTCTGCAGTATTCTCTCATAGCATTCCGATTCTAATTGCGATAAAAAGAACGTGTTTACTTCCTCCGTACGAGGTACAATCAATTCCTCTAGAAGACGCTATGATCTGAGCTTGCGCAGTGTCTTCAATGGAGAGTTTTAAACATTAAGCTGCCCATTACTTTCAGTTTAAAGTGTACATTTGCCAACGGTGAATTGAGTTTATTACAACACAAATGCTAGGCGAAATGCTGCGCGTAAAATGCTAAAGCTGTTCATTAAATTAGAGCCGTTTAAAGATGATATCAGTCTGTTGCAAATACTTTCTTGCAATCAAAGGCTCTGTGTACAATTTTCAGCGGAAAAGTCAGTAATTTTCACAGCAATTGTTTCCTAAATTAGGAGTCGTTCATGTCGGTTCCAACAAAGTTTTAGGGCATTATTCTAAGTACATCGTAGATAAAAAGCAATAGCTAGAACACTTTAGCACTGAATATTCTCTACAGATCGCACATATCTCGAATTGTGTAGCCATGTATACTGACGTACAGTGGCGGCTGCAAGAGCACAAGAGCATGTGAAAATTCGGTAGAAAGTAAACGAATATTCCTCATGCAAAAGAAGGTTATAAGAATCATTTGCAGCACTCATAGCAGACACTCTTGCAAACATCTTTTTAGAAGACTGAAGTTATTAACCCTACCTTGCATGTATATATTTTCAATCTTAAAATTCTATGTATGCAATCGAACCACATTTATAACAAACATAGAAATTCATGAGATAAACACTAGACAAAAGGGTAACATCCATCATCCCAGTGCAAAGCTTTCTTGCTTCCAGAAAGGTATATATTACGAGACCGTACAAATATATAATACTCTCCCTAATGATCTTAAGAGAAAAGTTGACAATTTCAATGTATTTAAAACTTCTGTTAAAGAGTACCTATGTTCAAAAGCATATTATTCTGTACAAGATTATCTGAATGACAAATTATCCTGATGATAATACTTATATAGCTCTGTAAGTAGTATTAGTAAATATTAATGACAATTGCCAGTCATATTTGCTGCTTGCTCTAGAATTAATGAAACTATTTAAATGTATATTAAGAACTGACAGTAAATGCTATGCATTACAAATCAAATAGAACAAAATGATCAGACGAAGAAAGGTAAAATCCTAGTGAATGTTAAAATAACTGTTCTTGCCTATACGTATGTTAACCTTATAACAGTAAGGAGGTATTCAACTCTGTACAAAATTAAACTTGATTTGTTTCATTTTCTATATAATATGTCTTTATTTTATTTTAAATGTTCTGTATACTATGTAATATTTATGTATATACGTAACTTAATTGTGCATTTCCTTGACACGCATATAGTATGTGTCTATTTTATTTCAAATGTTCCATATTCTATGTAATATTTATTTTTATATGTAATTTTTGTACATTTCCTTGACATGTTCTATGTTCACAAGCCTTTATGGCTGCTAGTGAACTCACAGAATACAATCTAATCTAATCTAATCTGAACATCCTAACGTTTGACACCTGGCGGACTTATTATCGTCACTTTCTCTACCACGTACATAGAAGGTAAAGAATGTATTACAATCCACCCAAAAATTGGATACCGAGATTTCACCGAAAACACATGCTTTAAGGCTCTCTGAATACAAAAAAAAAAAGGATTTTTAGAAAAAAGGTGCGCGTGTGTTTCTTTCTGTGTATCTGTTAACAGCATAATTCAAAAGTGAAAAGTCGGATCAACACCAAGAAGATTTCCAAGAAAATTTCCACACTCCCATCTACCCTTTACATGGAGCATATCTCGAGAGTTTTCATTTTCTAAAAGCTGGCTCTCCCGACTTTGAATCAAAATACTATACATTAAACATATCTACATGACAAATAAAATGTATATCTTGAATTTTCTGGGAATAGTCTGTGAAGTTCTCTTCATTCGGAAGGAATTTTGCATAATTTGGTATAATTGGTAAACGTTAAGGGATAGACAAAAACGTACTACGCAAGACATGTAGATCTCTTTAAAACACATAATTTATTTCAAATAACTTTTTTTTTAACGTCAGTCTTTCGAGATGTCCTTTATTAATAGTTCAATATTTGTTCAATATTTAGCCATTCTTTTACAATCCTGTCGACATTCAGTTGTTTCTCGCGACTGCATAGAAACCGTATGGAATTTTAAGGCCAACATATGGCGTCCAGTTCTTAAACGTTTGACTGTCGCTGTTCTCTTTGTATCTATGACGAAATGTGTAATGTGGCTATTTCTGCAAAAAGTTTGTGATTAAAATGAAGTAGATATAAAAATAAGCTTTAGCTAAGACTAGTTTGTATACCCAGTAATAAACGATGGAGGATAGGGAAAGTAATGTGAATGTTTCACATCACAATTTTTTTAAGGGGATGCTATTAAATGTAATGTATATGCAGTAATTCAAAATTTACAGAGTTTAAAATCTACCGCGCTACTTCTCTGCACTTGGTAACAGGTTACCAGCACATCTTGTCTTATGCACGTTTAGAGGAGCTTTTGCACAGGCGCAACTAGTATGACTGGTATGGGAAGAGATTCTCCCACGCCCTACAATTTTAAGTCAATGTCACTAAATAGTAGCACACTACAGCAGAAGTATAATGTGAGGTTATGTGCACGAGCGCGGAAACTTCTCCCACTTTCTCCATACCATTCATAGTCTCAATTACTATTTCGTTTACACATTACTTCTTTCGTGCCCTAAAACTCCGTGCTTAATTATGTATTCATCACCAAACATTCATAAAAATAAGCCTTCATTTCGTCAGACAATGTATTATTATTATTATTATTATTGTTGTTGTTGTTGTGTTGGGAACGTCTGCAGTTGTGTCATGTTTTCATAATCGTAACTATTATGCAACACTATACAACAAACTATCTGAATCGTTCACTGTGATACCGTCCTCACATTCCCCACACTGATGTAGTTACGTAAACACTGACGAAATGTCATAATAAATTTGCGTTAAGGAATAATATACGACAGAATAATAATGTATAGCAGTAAAGAAAAGATATTGAGACGCTATAACGCAATATGAGACCAAAATTCAATGCAATTGTAAGTAATTGTATAGGATGTTTTACTCACAAAGGTATTGCAGAATAAACTGACACGAACTGAGGAAAGGCGACCTAGGCAAAGTTTTTCAGTCGGACCTTTTCTAATCAGGTCAGTTACCCCTGAAAGAAAGGTTTGGTATTCACACCCGCCCCTCACTAATCCATTGTTGATGTATTTTAAAGTTGAAATATCCAACGACCGTGTTCTTGGATGCAGTCCAGGCTTTTGATAAAGTGTGGCACGATGGCTTTATGCTGAAACTCTTTCATGTAGGCCTTCCACAGTACTTGTTGGAAGTTGTTGTCATATCGACAGCTTGTCGTCCGTATAGGTAGCACCTACTCCTCACCGAAATCCGTTCATGCTGGGGACCCTCAGGGCTCCATCTTGGCTCCACTTCTGTTCAGTGTTTTCACTTCCGATCTTCCGAACCTCGAACTTGCAGAAGTCCCGTTATATGCCGACGACACTATTCTTTACTACTCTCATCACAATCTTCCTACTGCTGTTGCTGCTTTCCAACAACAGACAGAGCGAAAAATGTTCTCTCTCCGTACCGTTAGTTCAACCCCATCCTTGTATATCCATAGCACCTGTATTCCCTGCTTCCTTCTCCTGTTCTCCCTTACCTGGCGTCCACATGTCTACCGTACTGTTAACCTTGCTTCAACCCGCCTTTCTCAGCTCTATTCTTAGTAGCGCACATCCCTTGTACTTGATTTCTGTCCATTTTTATACCGTTGCCTCATTCTCCCTGTCCTGATCTACGTTGTTCCTATCTGGGTGCAGCTTGCAAATCCCACTTACATCGTTTGCAGGTAGTTCAGAACAAGGTTTTACAGCTCGCTTACAATGCCTCCTGGTTCGCGTACAACCATCAGCTAAGCAAAGAACTCGGTCTTCTCCCTATACAGCACTTCATTCGCCAAACCGCACGCCGTTTCTTCTTCTGCCTCCTTCCTGGAGCTGTGGAGTGTCGTCGTCAGAACACGCCGGACAACGCGCCTCAGAAAAAGCCTACCAAAAGATATCCTACTTAGTTCTACCTCAAGTTCCGAAGACTCCGATCTTTAAGCTTCTTAGAGACTGTTCCGTTGTGCAGTTGCATGTGATCTATTGTGCTTCTTCTTCTTTTGTGAGACATACTGTTGTTACGTTCGAGGAGCTACACTGATGTAGCCGACCTGTACACTTTTATATCTGTTCTTTCCTTTCTATATATTGTTCTCTCAAGTCTGTAAAGCATTGTTACTGGTCGATATTTTGTGAATAAATAAAAAGACCTCCCCTGTGTGAGGTCTGGTGCCTGAAAGTCGGAAACATATTCTAAATATACGCATAAAGCAAATACGTGTCGCGACACAGCTTTCTAGGCTTGGGGGGTCGAAAACTATGCTTTATTGAGAATCTTAGATGTAAAAATGAAATGGAGTTTTATCTATGTATGGACGCTGTTTAACTGTTGTGTTCCTTAGCGTCCTATTCTAAATTGGGCATGCAAAACCAGTAATTTTGTTCAGAGGCCTCATTATCAGGATTGAGGTTCTTTTACGTGCCTAAATCTACGACACGGGACCACTGGCTTTAATTCCCTTCCGAAGGAAGGCATGCTAAGGATTTTTACGCCCGAAAAAAATCCATCGCCCTCCGTCGACCTCGGGATCTAGAGGCTAGCCTGGTAACCACTATCTTAGATGTATCTTAAGAATTCAGCTAGAAGAGAAATCTGTTGTGGGCATTCCGATATCGGCGTATTAGCTAATCGTCGCAAAATCCAGAAATGTAGACAGAAAATGACTAGATAGATAAAGTCATATGGTTAAAATTTAACGAAAATAATGACGTGACTATCTGAATTTGCATACTAATACCACTATTGAACCTCGCAACGCTGAGGCCACCTGCCGGGAAGGCAATACGTGTTGACTGTCTGTTCAACTGCTTAGCGATCTGTGTGTACTGCGGCAATGTAATCCGAAATTGTGTATAATAATAGGACTAAAAATCTTATGTGTTACACTCACATGACTTTCTCTACTCTTGTACAAACTATTTTTACAAACGCTTATTCTCCATCTACTTCATGTTAATCGAGATAAACATTTGCAGACTCTATCTTATTGCTAATTTTCTTGTAAATGTAAGGGGAAAATATATTTACAAGGGCAATATAGAAAAATAGTAGCCTTTAAGCACACACATATCTCTCAATAGCTGGTTGCTAGGTGCAGCACCATTCCCTTTGCCACAGATTAATACTCTTTGCATATCAAGACAAAAAAATGAATAACGAATTCCCATTTGAGAAAATAAGTATTGAAAAATTTAAGGGAATAACAAGCAATATCTCAAAAATGGGTTACTCAACAAAAAAATGTATGACATAAATTGTGTATTTTAACGCGATCTACATTTGTTGTGTAGTAAAATTTTGTCTATCTCTTATGGTTTATCAGTTTGCAAAAGTCGTTCACAATGAAGAATTCTTTTGGAGACATTCCCAGAAAATTCAAGATATACATTTTATTTGTCATAAAAATATCTTAAACATATGATACTTTAATCAAAATCGTTATACCCCTTTTTGAGAAAATTAAAATTTTCGAAAAATCTTCCATGTAAAGGGTATTCTGGGGTGGGTGGATTTTCTTGAAAACCTTCGTGTCGCATCCTTGGAAGATACTGAAGCTAAATACCAAGTTCGGTGTTTATCCGACTGTTTGTTTCTGAGTTATGCTGTTCACAGACACACACACACACACATACACACACGGACATGTTTCCAAAAATGCTTTTTATGGATTCAGGGGGTCTCAAAACATGTATTTCCGGTGAAATCTCGGTAACGAATTGTTGGGTGGAATACAATACTTCCCCTACTTACTATACGTAGTAGAGAAATTAAAAAGGTATTACGTCTCGCTAAACTACGTCATGAGTATATTCAAATCAAATGACGGAATAGTGGCGGGCCCGACGCGAAATTGCGTAGTTATCAGCACGACTGTATTATACAGAAACATAAAAATCTGATGTGTTACATTCACATGACTTTCTCCATCCTCTATCTTTTATTAGTGCATATACAAATTATTTTCCTATCTACATTTTAATCCAGATAAACCTTTCCGGAAACAGCTGCATTACACATTTCGTTACATATACAAAGGGAATAGCGGTAGTCAAATGTTTTGGAACTGGACGCTACACACTGGCCTTAAAATTCCATACTCTTTCCATGACATCGCCAGAAACAACTGGAAAGAACAACTATTAAAAAATTCGAACCATCTCAAAAATAGCTGAACCCACAAAAAAGTTATCTGAAATAAATTGTATTTTAAAGAGATCTACATTTTTATGTAGTACGTTTTCGTCCACGCATAACCTTTTCCAGTTATGCAGATTCCACAAAATTCCTTCTGAATGAAATGGACTTCACAGACTATTCCCAGAAAATTCAATGTATACATTTTATTTGCCGTGTAAATATCTTTAATGCATGATATTTTAATAAAAATCGTTAAAGATACTTTTTAGAAAATAAAACATTTTGGAAAATGTTCCATGTAACGAGCAGTTCGTGGTGGAGGGATTTTCTTGAAAAGCTTCGCTTGCAAGGTACTAAACCTAAATACCAATTTCGGTATTTATCCGATTTTTAGTTTTTGAGTTATGATGTTCACAGACGCAGACACACACAGACAGTTTTTTAAAAATGCTTTTTTATTAAAGGGACCTCAAAATATGTATTTCCGGTGAAATCATTGTATCGAATTTTTGGGTGGAATGCAACTACCTACCATGTACGTGGTAGAGTAAAGTAAAATGTATTGTTATTTGTTGAAGCATCACTGGTATGTCCACACTCTTGATGACTAACGAGACAGCTTCACGCTTTGATTCACCGTGCTGAGAAGGACGAGGACTAGGGATCAGTTCCAAACCTCCTCCCGATACCAACATCCTCCACTCCTCCCGTTCCTGAGACAATGTGCAACCGTTTTTCTGTTCATGAATTGTTTTCTACGCCAGCCACATATAGAAATGATACCGGCTGGGCGGAAGAAAACTTTGGTTACCTGAAGGTGGAAGCCTTAAAGAGGAAAACACACTATTGCGATCCACTGTCCATTCCAAACCAGAGTGCTTTTCACTGAAAACAAACTCTTTGTATTATCCGCGCGAAAGTAGTTCGTAATCCCCGCCCATAATGGCTGCTTGTTCCCCTCCCACGTGCTTGTTGAACACTATTTAATCTATAAAAAGGCGCCCTGCGTGAGAATCATAGTTCAAAATTCAACCTGAGGTAACAATCGATTTTATAAGTATGCGGCAATGAATTTTACTTACGTTAATCACAATCCTCGGGCAAAAGTGCAACACCCAAATCCGAATCCTCCGAAGATAACTCAGCTGCCATATCAGAATCAGAACTACTCTCCAAAATAATGACAAGCATATCCACAGCACTGTCGCACTTAAAACAAGTTTCCACATTTTATCCTCTTCTATGTTGTATTATGTCTGTTTATATGCTCTGCTCGCTTTGGTTACACTTCTCACTGAAACACCTGTAAAATCCGATTTTAGTTTCTTAATATGCAATAATGCAAGTGTCGGGTATTTTTGTAATAGTGAGTTGAATATATGAAGTATTGTTTGTTTTTAGCCACTTTTTAACTGTTTCCCGCTTCTGTGTTTGAACAGTTTATTCGCACTGCACGCACCTTCCTCTGCCACGTGAGCTCAAATACCAACTGACTAAATCACAAGATTTGACCTGAGCTGAGCATATGTGTGTTAGTGTAATATGAATGACTTCGCTTATCTTATATCCTGTGTTACGCAAAGTGTTTATTCACTACTCAGATAGCACCTCTTGGGAATTCATTGCTGCATTTCTTGTATATGTAAGAGAGTGGCAGTCATGCATTACAGTTGGTATTAACAAGCAAGATGCTCTCTGCGTTAGCGCAACAGCAGGCAAAAATAATATTTTGTAATCCATAACAGCAAGTATATATCCATTACCTTTAACGATGAATTCTTATGATAACCGCAATAAAATGTGCAGTTCTATACCTTTCCTGCTCTAATATTTCATAATACAATACATGTATTAAGGAACTATTTACGTTGGCGTAAGAGTATATTCTTGGGTTCGTGACAAGCCGAAGCACGTGCTTCTGTTTACATCAGAGGGAACTCTGGTTTGGAATGGACAGTAGGAGAATGAGCCACCTTTTTATCAGCGTAAAATGACACTCGTTTACATGTGTGGTAGATAAATTTTGCACAAGAGAGTGAAACAACAAAACTCAGATGCAGCACACGGTTTGGACACACCTGACTCACTATAATTCAGTACACTTGAACATGCTACGCACTTCAAGAGAGCTGCTATTGTTTTCCTGTCAGACGAAGGGACGTGCTTACTGAGAGATAGCCGGGTCTCTTTGGTGTGTGTACTTGTTTGTTACAGTTGTGGTCGGTGATGCTTCATGGGTGTGTTGACAATTTCAAATAAAAATCTTCCCTCGTGTCCGCCCCGGCACACTAAACAAGCCCTTTCTAAAGGCACCAGTCTTTAAAAACACTAGAATCATGAAGTTAAGATACTGGTAAACAAAAGTAAATTAACTACACTTAGGTTTATTCTCTTATTCGGAAAGGCGAATGCCAACCTTTTTAATGTTACCTGCTTTGTTGATAAGTTTTATGTCATCTCATAGCTCGTGTGCGTTGTCTCGTGCGCCAGCTGCTCCAGTGGTATAGCTATGGGTTCTTTATCTCAGGGTATGTATGAGTGGATGCAAGGATAACACCATTTAGTTAGCTAATTAAAATTTAATGTTGACTAAAATGTTTAGTTTGAGAAGAGTCGCCGACTGTTGAATTTACCAATTAATTATTTCTATAAAAATAATTAAGTGAAACATCAGATGCCGTAAGTCGCAGAAGTGTTACTCGGTGAGATCCCTCTTAATAGCCGCAAAATCTTTCTACTGCCAGCCGTTCGTGTGCGCTATAAAACTTTAAAACTACACACGAGAGTCAAGATTCGTGAGGAGAGTCACGAATGTGTCTCTGATTAGAATGCCGGAACTTTTCTTAACTTAAGCTCCGCCCATATATCAATACCGCTACCAACGTTCCGACATATGTGGACCAATCTTAAAACTCTACGTATGCGTTGCTAAGGGCCGGTTTCACAGTTCAGGCTTAAGTCGAACCTTTACTAAGCTACGGACGCAGCTTAAACAAAACTTAAGCTTTGGTTAAAGCTTTGCGAGTTTCACAGTAGGGCAACCACGTTTGGCTTTACTGAGCTGAACAACTCCTCGGAACTTTAAAGTTGGTAACGCTTGCGCATGCGCATCGAGCGAATTCCCATCATTTGTTTATGGCGGCGCTGTTGCTGAAAGTAAGGTTTTATAGGTTATTCAGATACACACATTAAAATGACCGAAAAATCAGAGCCAAAACGTACTGCTAACTTCACTTCTCAAGAAGTTAGCATTCTGTTAGAAATTGTAAAGCGGTATAAACACATAATAGAGCGCAAGCAATCTGATAACGTACTGTTGAGCAGGAAGAACCAAACGTGGGGGAAAATTGCGGAGTTATTCAATGCAAAGAGCGGAATAATATGCAGAGATGCTACGTGTTGAAGAAGAAATATGACAATTTGAAGAAAGTTACAAAAAATAATTACGTCGACGAGAAATGTGCTATTCGGGGTACAGGTGGAGGTCCAGCTGTGTCATCGTTAATTACGCCAATCGACGAGCAAATAAAGGAATTAATTGGAGTCCAAACTGATGGATGTGAAACAATTTTCACAACCCTGCATGCTGTAGATTTTGAGATGCCGGAAAAATCTCCATCTGCAATTAGCATGCTTCCACTTGCATATAACCTCAACATCAAAAGAAGTATTGCGTCTGACGAGAGGGCTTTGTTCCTGAAATATAAAGTAATAATACCTTATGAGGATAAAGTATATTATAAAAATAAATTTAATATTAAGCTTTACTTACCAGTCTGTTTTGTGTTTAATTGCATCATCAATAATCTCTAGTACCATCATCGCAGACTGTTTACTTAACCGAAACCTCTCGTAGAATTCTCGGTCATTCCATATGTGGAAATGATTTGGACCATTCTAAACACTTTAGGCCGTCTTCTGTTGTGGATATGGTTTAAAATAATTTGCATTTCCTCGTCACTAAAGTCGTCGTCCTCAGAAAAAATGGCAACTCCTTAACTTAAACCGCAGTTCAGTACGGTTTAAGTCGAGTCCCTATAATCTCGGCTTAGCGCTTGAACTACGCACTGTAAAACTCAGCTGTAGCTTAATTCTCCGGTTAAGCCCGATTCGAAGTTTAAGCTTATACTGTGAAACCGGGCCTAAGTCACTTTTCTAATTTATAGAATTGCTACCTACGTGACTTTTCAAACGTACTGAACTTAACTCCAACTGCATTCCAGGACTTTTTATGCTCACACATTCATTACTCGGCTGTTACTAATATCTTCCTTATATAATTACCTTTTTCTTTCCGGACAAATATGTTCAACTCAAGCTTATTACATTATACATTGATTTAATATACGGAAATAATTGATTGTAATTATTTCTTTATGTTACTATTGTTTCTTCATTTAATTATTTATATCTTCCCGTCAATAATTACGGTATAAATGGACTTCAGTCACTTTATTTCATCTTGTGTGTACGATTCAAATGTTATGGGGGAGAATAAAATACTAAAACAACGGTCAAATAGCTTGCAAGAATTTATTTGAAATGTTACTAGTCGTTCAATATCGTATTCCTATGTACCTAACTTTCCAAGAAAATTATTTTTAAAAAATGAAAGTCCAGTCTCATATGAAATGTCCCAAGTGTTTCATACAATTTTTCCAATACTGCACTTTACAATAAAAGATTAAATTGTGTGTAACATTAAAGCTTTTCCTGTAAAAAATATGTAATACTTTTGATTTTCTAAAAACTCAATTATGTATTAAATTATTAACATCGTGAATGCCTTAAACCACCTTCAAAGAAGCATACTAAAAATCTAAAACTAATTTCTAAAACTTGCGGGAAGAATTTGAGTTGCCAAGAGGTAAGAAAACAAGGTTACGAGAATATCAAGTTTGTACATAACTATGTCTAGTCATTTAAGCGTCACATTTAAATAACCAGAAAGGCAAACCCGCAGGCTTTTTTCCCATTGAAGATTTAAAAATTTAATATTTTTCTTCAAAATTTTATCAAAACTAAGAATTGGGTACCATTAAAACTGCATTTATATTTGGCAATGTGGCCCTACTACGGTTACGCACTTTTAGATTTTGATTACGTGTATTCATTAATTAGTGATGCATGTTGTAAACTCCATTAAATTTTTTTAATTTATATTGGAAGTTACTTAAACAGAAGAAATTTAAAATCCGTTTTTTTCCGTGTATTAATATTATAGGATGCGTTTTCTGGAGTTTCTGAGTAACGCAAACTACGTAGGAAATATCACGAATACCAGGCAATCGCCCTTCTCTAGGGGTTATTGTTATCATTGCTAGTTTATGCAACCTGCTTGACAACACTTGTCTTAGGTCTGACTTCATCGTTCATCGAGATTTGTGCAACATTTAATAATTAATGCTAGTTATATATAGGAATGAATAAACAAAACTACTGCAGAAAAGCAGTTTTCTTTTCTTTGGAGGCTGGGAGGCAAACGGGACAACGTTTTCAGGTAAGGTAATTTACAAGACCTGATAGAAGATGGATGGAGCAGCTTTAGTTTGCTGTTGGAACAAATCATCAATGGTCTAAATCCCTGTTTGGATGATGATGATGATGATGATGATGATAAGTTGCAATCTCCATAGTTAGGGAGACTGATTCACTTGTTTATATGTAGGCATACATATACGAAAAATCCACAAGCTACAAAATTTATGAAAGTTATAACTATTAATTTTTGAGAGCGTTGAGAGCGTTTCTGAGCGTTGTAGAAAGAAATGTCTTTAATAAAAGTTGCCTGATATTATAGCAAAAGTAAATATCATTAGTCGTGTTTTGTTTGGAGGACGTTGTGATTGCCATTTTGGGGTATTAACTTAATTTTTTTTAAATGGAAACCTACATTTTGTATGTTTTCTTCTCATTAGAAAATGATTTATAAAAACCTGTTTATTTTGTGATGAGGAATAAGGAAACAAACTAAAAAAATCTTATGTGCTACACTCACAAAACTTTCTCTACTCTTGTACAAACTATTTTTACATACGCTTATTCTCCATCTACTTCATGTTAATCGAGATAAACATTTGCAGACTCTATCTTATAGCTAATTTTCTTGTAGATGTAAGGGGAGTATATATTTACAAGGGCAATATAGAAATACAGTAGCCTTTAAGCATATACATATCTCTTAATAGCTGGTTGCTAGGTGCAGCACCATTCCCTTTCCCACAGATTAATACTCTTTGCATATCCAAGACAAAAAATGAATAACGAATTCCCATTTGAGAAAATAAGTATTGAAAAATTTAAGGGAATAACAAGCAATATCTCGAAAATGGTTCACTCAAAAAAAAAATGTATATGACATAAATTGTGTATTTTAACGCGATCTACATTTGTTGTGTAGTAAAATTTTGTCTATCTCTTATGGTTTATCAGTTATGCAAAAGTCGTTCACAATGAAGAACACTTTTGGAGACATTCCCAGAAAATTCAAGATATACATTTTATTTGTCATGAAAATATATTAAAAATATGACATTTTAATCAAAATGTTAGAGCCATTTTTGAAAAAATTAAAATTTTCGAAAAATCTTCCATGTGAAGGGTAATCTGGGGTGCGGGTATTTTGTTGAAAACCTTCGTGTCGCATCTCTGGAAGATACTGAACGTAAATACCAAGTTTGGTGTTTATCCGACTGTTCGTTTCTGAGTTATGCTGTTCACAGACATAACACACAGACACACAATAAGACACACAGACACACACGGACATGTTTCCAAAAATGCTCTTCTTGGATTCAGGAGGTCTCAAAACATGTATTTCCGGTGAAATCTCGGTATCGAATTTTTGGGTGGAATGCAATACTTCCCCTACTTACTATACGTAGTAGAGAAAGTAAAAATATGTTGGTTTCCAAGTACGAAACGTAACTTGACCCTCAAATGACCATCCATAGATGGTCCAACTATTCATTGCGCTCTCGTACACAGTCATTCAGAATTTTCCTTGTTATTTACGTTGGTGTAAGAATAATTGCAAAGTGTTTCATACAAATGTTGCTTAGTTTTTTATGAGGAGTGAGAAAACAACATAAAAACGGTAGGTTCCCATTTAAAAGAAATTAAACTGACCATCACAACGTCCTCCAAATGAAAAACGACTAATGGCATTTACTTCCTCCCATATTATCAAGCATCTCTTATTAAAGACATCTCTTTCTATAGCGCTTAGTTTTGGAGATACTGTAAGTCTTAAATGGTCCAGCCTGTATATCAGATCCATCACAATATTCCTGATGTCACAATATTAGCTAAACGTACTTTGGGGTCTTAACGATTTTCCAGATCTTAGAATAACTCTTGCTGTCCGAATACATATGGCGTTAATGCAGATAAGATTTTTATAACATTATAAACTTTCATGTGAGCATATTAGGTTTTCATTTGATGCAGTTCATTTCTGACATGGTTCCCATTTTTCTGCTTTTACGCTTGTAACGTTACTATTATTTCATTTCATTTGTGATTGGTGCTCTTTGTAAATGACTGACTTTAAACATTAATTCTTCAAAAAACGTTTCATAATTGTATTACTTATAAATAGTTTTCCTAGGAAAATGCGCTTTGAATATTGTACACACAGAACTTCTTGCAGATACGAGGCATCAAACGTAAGATGACTTTCACTTCTCCCTTAAACCTTTCTTCATAATAACTGCTCCACTTTTCAATGAAATCTTCATAGTATTTGTACTAAGGAGAGACTAAATGACGAATAGTGCCAAAAAATCGCATGTTTAGTTTTCGGTGGTCTTATAAATTGGAATTTCCTTTTTAATTTGATTTATATTTTATTATTCTCTACTACGTATAGTAAATAGCGGAAGTATTGTATTCCACCCAAAAACTCGATACCGAGATTTCACCGGAAATATATGTTTTGAGACCCCCTGAATCCAAAAAAAAAGCATTTTTGGAAACATGTCCATGTGTGTGTTG
Source organism: Deroplatys truncata (assembly GCA_030765065.1). Lineage (NCBI taxonomy): Eukaryota > Metazoa > Arthropoda > Insecta > Mantodea > Mantidae > Deroplatys > Deroplatys truncata. The sequence goes on along the minus strand of CM060984.1, from coordinate 63,614,215 downwards.
CTGTATGTGTGTGTTTATGTGTCTGTAAACAGTATAACTCAGAAACGAACAGTTGGATAAACACCAAATTTGGTATTTAGGTTCAGTATCTTCCAGAAATGCGACACGAAGGTTTTCAAGAAAATCCCCCCATCACAGATTACCCTTTACATGGAACATTTTTCGAAAATTTTAATTTTTTCAAAAATGGCTCTAACGATTTTGATTAAAATATCATATGTTTAAGATATTGTCATGACAAATAAAATGTATATCTCGAATTTTCTGGGAATGTCTCCAAAAATATTCTTCATTGTGAACGACTTTTGCATAACTGGTAAACCATAAGAGATAGACAAAATTTTACTACACAAAAAATGTAGATCGCGTTAAAATACACAACTTATGTCATATACGTTTCTTTTGTTGAGTGAACCGTTTTCGAGATATTGCTTGTTATTTCCTTAAATTTTCAAATACTTATACTTTTTCTCAAATTCGTTATTCATTTTTTTATGTCCGGAACATGCGAAGAGAATGGAATTCGCCACATAGCAACCAGCGTTAAAATATTTGACTCGCTTAAAAGCTACCATATTCCCCTTGCATCTACAAGAAAATTACCAATAAGATTGACATCTCGATATCTCGATTAACATGAAGCATATGGAGAATAGGCGTTTGTAAAATTAGATTGTACAAGAGTAGAGAAAGTCATGTGAGTGTAACACATCAGATTTTTTACTTTCTCTACTACGTATAGTAAGTAGGGGAAGTATTGCATTCCACCCAAAAATTCGATACCGAGATTTCACCGGAAATACATGTTTTGAGAATCACTGAATCCAAAAAAAGCATTTTTGGAAACATGTCCGTGTGTGTGTCTGTCTGTGTGTCTGTGTGTCCGTGTGTGTGTCTGTCTGTGTGTCTGTGTGTCTGTGTGTCTGTCTGTCTGTGTGTCTGTGTGTCTGTGAACAGCATAACTCAAAAACGAACAGTCGGATAAACACCAAACTTTGTATTTAGGTTCAGTATCTTCCAGAGATGCGACACGAAAGTTTTCAAGAAAATCCCCCCACCCCAGACTACCCTTTACATGGAACATTTTTCGAAAATTTTAATTTTCTCAAAAACGGCTCTAACGATTTTGATTAAAATATCATATGTTTAAGATATTGTCATGACAAATAAAATGTATATCTCGAATTTTCTGGGAATGTCTCCAAAAATATTCTTCATTGTGAACGACTTTTGCATAACTGGTAAACCATAAGAGATAGACAAAATTTTACTACACAAAAAATGTAGATCGCGTTAAAATACACAACTTATGTCATATACGTTTCTTTTGTTGAGTGAACCGTTTTCGAGATATTGCTTGTTATTTCCTTAAATTTTCAAATACTTATACTTTTTCTCAAATTCGTTATTCATTTTTTTATGTCCTGAACATGCAAAGAGAATGGAATTCGCCACATAGCAACCAGCGTTAAAATATTTGACTCGCTTAAAAGCTACCATATTCCCCTTGCATCTACCAGAAAATTACCAATAAGATTGACATCTCGATATCTCGATTAACATGAAGCATATGGAGAATAGGCGTTTGTAAAATTAGATTGTACAAGAGTAGAGAAAGTCATGTGAGTGTAACACATCAGATTTTTTACTTTCTCTACTACGTATAGTAAGTAGGGGAAGTATTGCATTCCACCCAAAAATTCGATACCGAGATTTCACCGGAAATACATGTTTTGAGACCTCCTGAATCCAAAAAAAGCATTTTTGGAAACATGTCCGTGTGTGTGTCTGTGTGTGTGTGTGTGTGTCTGTGTGTGTGTAAGTGAACAGCATAACTCAAAAACGAACAGTCGGATAAGCACCAAACTTGGTATTTAGGTTCAGTTTCTTCCAGAGATGCGACACGAAGGTTTTCAAGAAACTCCCCCCACCCCAGACTACCCTTTACATGGAACATTTTTCGAAAATTTTAATTTTCTCAAAAATGGCTCTAACGATTTTGATGAAAATATCATATGTTTAAGATAATGTCATGAGAAATGAAATGTATATCTCGAATTTTCTGGGAATGTCTCCAAAAGTATTCTTCGTTATGAACGACTTTTGCATAACTGGTAAACCATAAGAGATAGACAAACTTTTAATACACAAAAAATGTAGATCGCGTTAAAATACACAACTTATGTTATATACATTTCTTTTGTTGAGTGAACCGTTTTCGAGATATTGCTTGTTATTTCCTTAAATTTTACAATACTTATACTTTTTCTCACATTCGTTATTCATTTTTTTTATGTCCTGGACATGCAAAGAGAATGGAATGCGCCACATAGCAACCAGCGTTAAAATATTTGACTATCGCTTAAAAGCTACCATATTTCCCTTGCATCTACAAGAAAATTACCAATAAGATTGACATCTCGATATCTCGATTAACATGAACCATATGGAGAATAAGCGTTTGTAAAATTAGATTGTACAAGAGTAGAGAAAGTCATGTGAGTGTAACACATCAGATTTTTTTTTGTTCTGGTAATGCAAAGAGAATGGAATACTCCACATAGCAACCACCTCTTAAAATATTTGACTATCGCTTAAAGCCTAGCAATTTCCCTTGCACCTACAAGAGTAGAGAAAGTCATGTGAGTGCAACATATCAGATTTTTTGTTTCGTCATGTCACACTATGTTAGCTGCAGCAAGACGCCTTGTTCTCTAGAATGCAAATCGTCTGACATAATCTGAGCAAGCATACACAAGCGTGCGTTTGCGCGCGAGTGGTTTTTACTGGTCAGCTTGATGGATGAGGCACACTTCACTCTCAAAGCTATTACCCTTGCGTGACGCAGAGGAGAGGATGCTTGATCGAAAGCTTATTTTCTTCCCTTAGACTAAGAAAGAAAGAAAAACGAAAACTGCTCTAACTTCCCCTCTAGTGCTTCTTATACTTTGCCAGAAATCGCATGTAGGATCGGCTTTTCACGGCTAATCGGATTGGGGAGGAAACGCACTGCTAGTTATCCGGTAACCATTTCGTGGGAACTTACAACCTGTGGCGCGCGATTGCACCTCTGCGCTCCAAATTTTATTTCATGCTGACCTTATTTCAGTTCAATCCACTCAATCGATAGGCATACAGAAGGCACGAGCTTCACCAAAATATTACAACTAATAAACCTGGGCTTATTTGTGATGTTTAAGTAGGTCACTTAATCCGTTCAAGCCACGTGAATTACCAAGGCGAATATTGTCACTTTTATGTTTATGGTTCGAAACTGAAATGCTTTCATACAAATTAATGAAAGTATCCATTTCAAAATTTTGTATTGTATTCCACCCAAAAATTCGATACCGAGATTTCACCGGAAATACATGTTTTGAGACCCCCTGAATCCAAAAAAAGCATTTTTGGAAACATGTCTCTGTGTGTGTCTGTGTGTCTGTCTGTGAACAGCATAACTCAGAAACGAACAGTCGGATAAACACCAAACTTGGTATTTAGGTTCAGTATCTTCCAGAGATGCGACACGAAGGTTTTCAAGAAAATTCCCCCACCCCAGATTACCGTTTACATGGAAGAGTTTTCGAAAATTTTAATTTTCTCAAAAATGGCTCTAAGGATTTTGATTAAAATATCGTATGTTTAAGATATTTTCATGGCAAATAAAATGTATATCTTGAATTTTCTGGGAATGTTTCCAAAAGTATTCTTCATTGTGAACGACTTTTGCATAACTGGTAAACCATAAGAGATAGACAAAAGTTTACTACACAAAAAATGTAGATCGCTGTGTATTAAAATACACAATTTATGTCATATACATTTTTTTGTTGAGTGTACCATTTTCGAGATATTGCTTGGTATTTCCTTAAATTTTTCAATATTTTCTCAAATGGGAAGTCGTTATTCATTTTTACTTTCTCTACTACGTATAGTAAGTAGGGGAAGTATTGCATTCCACCCAAAAATTCGATACCGAGATTTCACCGGAAATACATGTTTTGAGACCTCCTGAATCCAAAAAACGCATTTTTGGAAACATGTCCGTGTGTGTGCCTGTGTGTGTGTGTGTGTGTGTGTGTGTGTCTGTGTGTGTGTGTGTGTGTCTGTGAACAGCATAACTCAAAAACGAACAGTCGGATAAACACCAAACTTGGTATTTAAGTTCAGTATCTTCCAGAGATGCGACACGAAGGTTTTGAAGAAAATCCTTCCACCCCAGACTACCCTTTACATGGAACATTTTTCAAAAATTTTAATTTTCTCAAACATGGCTCTAACGATTTTGATAAAAATATCATATGTTTAAGATAATGTCATGAGAAATGAAATGTATATCTCGAATTTTCTGCGAATGTCTCCAAAAGTATTCTTCATTGTGAACGACTTTTTCATAACTGGTAAACCATAAATGATAGACAAAATTTTACTACACAAAAAATGTAGATCGTGTTAAATTACACAACTTATGTCATATACATTTCTTTTGTTGAGTGAACCGTTTTCGAGATATTGCTTGTTATTTCCTTAAATTTTCCAATACTTTACTTTTTCTCAAATTCGTTATTCATTTTTTTTATGTCCTGGACATGCAAAGAGAATGAAATGCGCCACATAGCAACCAGCGATAAAATATTTGACTATCGCTTAAAAGCTACCATATTCCCGTTGCATCTACAAGAAAATTAGCAATAAGATTGACATCTCGATATCTCGATTAACATGAAGCATATGGAGAATAAGCGTTTGTAAAAATAAAGAGTAGAGAAAGTCATGTGAGTGTAACACATCAGATTTTTTTTTGTCTTGGGTATGCAAAGAGTATTAATCTGTGGCAAAGGGAATGTTGCTGCACCTAGCAACCAGCTATTAAGAGATATGTGTATGCTTAAAGGCTACTGTATTTCTATATTGCCCTTGTAAATATATATTACCCTTACATCTACAAGAAAATTAGCAATAAGATAGACTCTGCAAATGTTTATCTGGAATAACATGAAGTAGATAGAGAATAAGCGTTTGTAAAAATAGTTTGTACAAGAGTAGAGAAAGTCATGTGAGTGTAACACATCAGATTCTTTTTAACATGCACTTTTTATGCACGTCAGTGTACCTACCACGACTCTTGTAAGATAAATTTGTTTATACCCTGTATTTTAGTAGGCGAATCTTTGTGGATTTTTATCAAGTGGCCTCATAATTATGTGCTTTACTACTATGTTACGTAGCTATTTATTTTTGTTTGAGTATTAGAGATTTCTTACATTATACTTTTATACAGCATACGTACTGCAGGAGTCGGCTAATCCTTCAAGATTTATTTAACGACATAGATTAGCAATTTATTCCACTGTCCACTACTGCGCTGGAAGCATCTACGTAAAACCCCTCAATCCACCTATTTATCTTTCGAAACCGGCATCGAGAAGCAGAATCCGCTCTCTTGTTCTGTGTACATTGAGTAACTATCGGTGACATTGACTGCAGAGTTTACTCTTTTACTTTCTCTACTACGTAAGTAGTGAGATATTGTATTCAAAAAAATTAATCAAATATGTTATTAGAAATACACATTTTATGATCCAAGAATATAAAAAGAATTGTTTTAAAAAGGGTCTATCAATCCGCATATATATGAACAGCAGAACTCAAACGAAAAGTCACTAAATGTCAAACTTGGTATTATTTTAACATCCGTATCTTCTAAGAGAGGATACAAGATTTTCAAGAAAAACTACCTTTCATATGGGATATTTTTGTTGTTTGAGTCTAACGATTTTGATCAAAATGTGGTAGCTTTAAGATATTTACATTACGAATAAAGGTTTTGTCTATATTTTCTGAGTAGGGACTCATCATTCTAAATGAATTAATTTTTTTTCAATTTTATACAACTGGTGTACTATAATAGGTAGATAAAAAAACCCTTACAGAACACACAAATTGCTATGTTAAAACACAGAAATTATTTCAAATGATTTTTGTGGTATCAGCTATTTCCGACGCATTCGTTGTTAAATTACAATACTACAATAGAATTTTAGAAATGCTGTCACCATTCAGTTGTTTCTCGCGATACCATTGAAAAAGCATGTACAAACGTTGTACCTACAATGAAAAGTATAATAAAACTATTTCTTCAAACGCTTACCAACACCAATTGACATGAATCAGATAGAAAAACAAACCTAATATGTCACATTCACATGATTTTCTCTACCCGCTATTGCTTATTTTATATAAGTTCTATACATTATTCTTACTTCATGTTAACCGAGAAAAACTTTTGCAGAAAAAACTGTGTTACGTATTTGGTTGAAGGTACAAGGGGCATAGAGAAACCGAATCGATAATTAATCAGAAGTTTAAATCCTAGTTGGCATATGCTGGCCTTGAAATTACGTACTATTTCCATGACATCGCCAGATACTACTAAATAGCGACAACCCTTTAAAAAACCTGATGTGTTACATTCATATGGCTTTCTCTTCCCTCTGTCTCATATTAGTGGATAAACTAATTATTCTTATGAAAGCTTATTTCCTATCTACCTCATTTTAATACAGATAAACCTTTCTAGAAACACTGCATTACATATTTCGTTATAGATACAAAAGTGAATAGCAATAGTCAACTGTTTAGGAACTGGACGCTATATGCTGGCATTAAAATTCAATACTGTTTCCATGGCATCGCGAAAAACAGCTGAATGTTAACAGAACCTTTAAAAGAATGACCGAGAAATGAACAATTCGAACTTTTAATAACGGATATCTCAGAAATGACTTATGCCACAAAAAAACTTATATGAAATAATTTGTGTATTTTAAATAGACCTACATTTTTGTGTAGTACGTTTTCGTCTATCCTTATCGTTTACCAGTTATACAAGATTATATAAAATGTCTTCCAAATGAAGTGGGCTTCACAGGCTATTCCCAGAAAATTCAAGATATGCATTTTATTTGTAAATTCGTGTCGCATCTTTGGAAGGTACTGAATCTAAATATGTACCAAGTATTTATTCAACTTTTCATTTTTGAGCTATGCTGTTCACAGACACACGGACATGTTTCCAAAAATGCTTTATTTGCATTCAGGGTTACTTCTTATTTCCGTGAAGTATCGGTATCGAATTTTTTGATGGAATACAATACTTCCCCTACTTACTGTACGTAGTAGAGAAAGTAAAAAGGAAAAGCTATTTATGCATTCAAATCAATAGTAATGGATATCCTGGAAATTTCTGTTGCCCCAAAAAGTTAATTTAAATTAATTTCGTGTTTTAAAGTATTTTACTTGTTTTATATAGCACGGCTTTATTTATCTCTTACAATATGTCAATTAAACAGGATTATATGGAATTCCTGCCAAATGAAGAGGAATTCACAGGCTACTCCCAGAAAATAAATGATATACATTATATTTGTTATGTAAAAGCTTTAATATATGGTATTTCAATCAACATCGTTGAAGGAATTATTGAGAAAATAAACAAGCTGGAAAAATGTTCAATGTAAAAAGTAATTTGGATTGGGGGAGGAAATTCTCCTGAAATTATTCGTGTTGCAACTTTGGTAGATACTGAGCTTAAATACCTATTTGATATTTACCGACCTTTTGTTTTCTTGAGTTATGTTGTTCACACACAGTGTTTCTAACAATGGTTTTTATTGGATTCAAGGAGCTTCAAAACGTTTATTTCTGTTGAAATGTAGACTTGGAATGTTTGGTTGGAATTCAATACCTACTTCCTCTACTTGCTACATATGTAGAGAGAGTGATAACAAAATGGCATGTGAAAGAGAAAGGCATGTGAATATTTGAATATTTCACGTAAGATTCTTTTTAGATCTACTATTACACTGTTTCTTTCTGAGTAGTAGGGCTAGGGCTAGGAACGAAAGGGACCTAAGAAGATCTTTTGTGCCTAACTGGCGCCTCCGGGAGAGTTGAGGTGAGAGGAGACAAAGGGCGACCGGATCACAAGGCACGACAGGAGCGCAGAATCGTTACATTCTCCAAGTTGAAACTCCCCGCCCCTTACAGGCTTGTGCATCCCACTGGAGGGTCTGGAACTCTGAAACAGCCACCTTGTTACAGAGAGCATCCCTTTCCCCTGCCGAGAGTTCCGCCGACACTTACAACCCTGAAACAACCAATTAGATGAAAGGTAAAGTGAAGTAAGAAATTAGGTGACAGGAAATTCGGGGGATGTAACTAACATTCCAAGCATTCTCCTAGCGTCCCAGGGAAAACCCCCGAAAAAAACCAATGGGTCAGGAGGGTTGGCGGGAGACGAACCTACGACCTCCCTAATGCGAGTCACACGTGCTACCACCTGCACCACCTCCCTCGGTTTCCTGACTCGTAAGTGAAATGCAATGAATCTCGGGTTTTACTCTTCCTGACTGATTCGGCGAACTTTCGGCAGCTGACTCCAGTGATATAGTAACTTCTCTCTTCCACAGTGTTCGATTCCCGGGGTCGGCCATTCTGATCATGGGATTTTCGTAGTTTTCGGTGGTTAGCTAGGCGAATGCTGGGGTGGTTTCTCCTCTACCACGATCTCCTATCCCTAATTTCCTATCATTTCACTTCCCCTTTCAAGTTTGAGGTAGACTTAGGAACTATGAGGTGTTGGTCGATGTCCGACAGATGGCGCGAATAGTTGCTCGTTGGAAAATTCTTCCCGGTTCCGCCAGAGGGAAGCCGGAAGTGAGTAATTAAGCTTGGAATCGTTACTGACCTCTGCACGTCTCTGAGGGTCAGTGTACCTGAGGCGTATAGCCTCCTGTTGTTCCTTCACCTCATCGTTTCCTCCTGAAGGCGGTAGGCACAAAAGATCCGAATCGGGCCGAGGTGCGCAGTTTCCCCTCCGTTCCCCGGTCATAGTCATAATGTACAGTTGGTTGCTGCAGTATAAGATGCATGTACAGTGTTGTCTTAAATATTATTTCAAATGTGCAATATTGTTCTGTTGCAGAGATCTCACGAGCAACAACATTACGGAACTGAGCGGCGGAGCTCTGGCAGAACTCCCAGACCTTGAGGAGCTGTAAGTACCTCAATGCATTATCTCAAAACTTGATGCGGTAATTTGTATCACAAATTACTTAAATGTAAATAATGATTGTAATATGAATATGCATTTTTATGTGACATTGATTTCAGATGTTTATTAATTGTAATTATTATTGGGAAATAAGTTTATAAGGCTTTACTGAAACTGTCAATAATAGCGCAATAATGCAAAGAGGGGGGTGAGCTGTTTAGCATTATTGGAAACGAGGAAGTTACGTAATGTTGGCGCGTTTTCGGTAGAAACTTCTGGAATGTGTTCTCCCTAAAAGCAATATGTATTCGTGGTTTTCATTGGATATTAAAATAGACGCTAATGTTGGCGCGTTTTCTTAGCCAATAGTAGTTCAGTTATAATCTTTAGGCATATCGTGGAGTGGGATTATAAATAGGCTAGGTTAGAGGTAACGTCAGTCAGTCCTTCAGTTCGCCGAAAGCATTCATACATTACACGTCGTATTTAGGCAGTTCATCAAAATTCTTAGTGCAATACACGTCGTCTTAAGTTCGTCAGTTCGTCAAAATATTTGTATGAGATACGTCGGCTATAGATTCACAAATTATGAAAGATCTAAAGTAAAGAGTAAAGTTCATTACACAAAGTTGAAATACGCGAATTAAAAGTGATAAGTAAGAAGTTATAACAGTTTCAGTTTGGCGAGTATCTAGATCAATATGTAAAAGTGATAGTGAACGTGTTTGACAATAAAAATTATAAAACAAATTTCTTCATCAGTGTAATTTTTGGATAAAAGATTCCTTTCCGTTTCACAATCTGTATTGAGACACATGTTCGACCCAAGCCAACAGGATAATAGCTAGCCGGAGGACATTTAAAATGAATTATTTCAAAAACTGATACTAGGGAACGCAAATTGCTAACGCCAGATGGAGCTACAAACCAAACAAATGAATGACGTCACAAGATGGCTTCAACACTGATGTAAACAAACATAATAAGCACTTTATATCGCAGACTACGTGGCATTTAAGGTGATGGAAAGCTGAATTATATTTGAACAATAGTGCCTATGTGCTTCTCACTTGAGAACTATTTCGAATGCACGTTGCACTTTTCTCATGTTGTTCATACTTCCTGGAGAACCTTCAAGGCGATTGCAGTTACCCAGAGAGATAATTGAAGATTTTAGTTAGTGTATCATTGGGGTTAGTTTTTTTTTAATTTGATTAATCCTACCAAACTTAAGTTTACTTACGACCAACGGAAGGGACTTAATGGACGTAGATCAAATGATTTATACTTCCTTTAATTCTTATCTATAGTAAATATACGCAAGTGTTGCATTCTGTCCAAACATTTATATAAATATAAAATTACACGTGGCACACACTCGGAACACAACACAACTCATTCGTCGAATCACAACTCACAACTGAATTGCTGAGTCACATCACAACTGAACTGCACTGGCACTACACTTTGACTGTCCAGTTTTTATTCGTAACTTCGTAACTGCACTTAACTTCGTAACACACCACTAACTCCCAGAGAAAACCAACCCCTTATATAGGTATTGCATACCAAGCGATATGTTCTAGAAAGGGAGGCTACTAGAACATGCCGAAAGGAATGTTCTGGAAGCGGCACATAATGGACTATGTACCGCACTGGCTATTGCTCCGACGGCCAGTCGAGGGCACCATCCAGGTGCCGGGCCGATACGCGTTTGTCGGCGACTCGCAGGTAGCTTCGCGTGCGCGGTCGCAATAAATAATAAATATATATACATATACGCATGTGTGTGCGCGCGCGCGTGTGTGTGAGAGAGAGAGAGAGAGAGGATGAAAAAAAAGAAGCTCAAATAAATACCAAACTTCGTATAACAGTTCATTGCTTTGGCACTGTTTGTTTCTTAAAATATATTTAATGATAAAAGCTTAAGATATTCGCAAGGGAAATAAAATGTAAGTTTTTAATTTTGTATAAACTCCGAGATTAAGTTCTTCATTCGTAATGAATTTATGGCGGAGCATCTGTGTTTGAAAATGTGATAGAACAGTTTTCCTTTGTTTTCTCTCGAGTTCATTTATTGACAAAAATAAAATTGTAGTTTAAACAATTGGATGTTACTTCATATTGTATGTAATCAAGAAACCACGTGGTTAACGTAAGATGAGTTGAAAATTACGTTCTATTTGCACCGTGTAATGTATAAGGGATATGTGTGTTTTTAGTGCATAAAATAAGTGATTTGAGAGTTTTCCAACCAAAGATTTTTTTTTACTTTATACACTGATAACGTAATATATCTCTTATTGTTCTGCGTGGAAGACAAACGCCAAAATGCACAAATAAAATTCAGAGCCCTGAGGAGGAAGGAAAAGGGCTGAAAATACCAAGAGAACGTTGATAACTCTTGTTCAACAAAAAAAGACATTTCCTGAACAGTCATAAACGTGTCGGTTATTGGTATCATTATTCTAACGACGAGAAGGAAAGGGCATTTACCGACAGTTTCTCTTCGTGGCAGCAGTCAGCCTCCAGCGCCACAACTCATGGGCTTCGGTATGGGGAAGTATGAAAATTGTCACACAGCTTGGCATAAGAATGGCACAATATTAAATTCTCTTCTCCAGTTCTTTCTTCTGCCTTGTTTTGGCTGTTCAGTATAGGGTGTTCACAAATACTTTGATCTTCTATTACATATGCAATGTTTTTGCCATTACTAAATCAGTCTTCATACAGTATTCGGCAGAACAAACGACACTGAAATGTTAATTAATGGCGTTGGTCCAGAAGGAGTTCAAAATGTGTCCATCACGTGCCGCACATTATAACGTTTCTGAAGATTACTAAACAAGTTAATGAACAAAACTCTAAAAAACCAATTGTTTGTTGATGTTACCATCAAAGTATAGGTATAGGTGATTTAACGTAGGGGGATACCGCGCGCACTTTATGGATCTATGGTGGCTACCACACCCCAGGTGTAAGGGATAAACCACAGGAGGCTACAGGTCGAAGTAGATACACCACAGAGACGCGCGGAAGTCCCTAACATTTCCCAACTTGAAGACCGTCCCACTGCTGGAGTCGCCTTGAGAGGACCATGAACGACCTACCAACCAAGCAGCCCTCTGGTGCCCGAGGGGAGTATACTTTCCTTTGAGCATGCATCCGCGCCATCTGTCCAGCACCGCCATACGCCACGAAATCTAGAAGCACCTCTGGAAGATGAGAAGTAAACGGAATGAAAAGGAAATTGTGTATAGAAGAATCCTTAATATTCGCTGCCGACCCGGGGAAACCACGAAAAACTCATGATCAGAGTAGGGGCGGTCGCCAGGAATCGAACCCTGAACCCCCGAGTTACCGCGACGCTACCCCGCTCGGTAGCCATAAAGGTGAATGTGGCTTTCATTTAAAAAAAAATATGTTACAAAAGAAACCTGGCTCTCATCGCCTAGGCAACAGTCGGCTACAGTCGTGCTTGATCATTGCTTCCTGTTAGAAGTTGAGCAAATTCACTCAAGTTATTTAAACATCCGCCTTACTCAAACAAGTCTCCATGATGTTCGTGTAGACTACTACGCTTTGGCGACTCTAAAACTATTGGAGAAGCGGTCCCAAAATTCTCATTTGTGGTGAAGGTTCATCTGTTTGTTAACGACGGAACAAACATGCCAGAATCATATCAGCGCCGCAGCAGTTCTCGTATAAGCTAGCAACTCTATTGACAAGCGGCTGTCGCTTTTGAGCATATGTAAAAATCATCGACCTGAGCCAGGTTTGAAGCCGTGGATTTGGTATCAGAAGGCTGGTGCCTAACCAACCGAGCCACCCAAACCGATGTTGAAAGTCGCTCGGTGGCTTGGTTGGGTCAATGAAAGACGACGTTGTCCCCTTTCGTTGACATAGGAGTGATGTACGGCGAGGCTTGTCAAGATAACTAACATTGTTTTGCTATTTGTTGCCTTCTTAATAAATCTCTCCTCGAACTGGTACAGGACAAGGTTGGAATAGTATAAGTCTGAGAAATCAATGCCATAGCTGCAATTTCAACCACGGATCTTCCAGTTTCAGTCCGATTGTTCCAATCACTAAGCTACCACAGCAGCATGCAGGCACGCCACTAAATTTCTCAACTGACTCGCATTTTTCCCGGTAAACCACAAGGAGATTCTCAAATTTATTTTGAGATGACATACCCCGATGACGATTTACAATGTCGCAAGTACTTTAACTCCCAGGCTTCATAGTTTAACTAACAATAAGGCCACTCTATTAGATCAATCATTGATTGACCTAATGGTTGGTTAAACTACGCCATCGGGGTATAAATATGAGATCTCCTTTTCGTTTACCAGGAAAAGTCTGAGTAATTTAGGGGAGTTAACGTCGTGTCGGCATATTGCCACGGTAGCTCAGTTGGTTAGAGCAACCGGACGGAAACCGTGGTCAAATCCCGGTTATGGAATTGAATGCTTCAGTCTGATTCTGCTTTTTCAAACTCGGTCCATTCTGACGTCCGATTCTGTATGACTGGAAATTATGTTCCAGATAAACACCTACTCTGTTGTAATTACCATAATTTCAGAAAATTAATTCACAACTTCTCAAGCTAATTCACTACTATGGAAACACGGACAGCAAATGGTCCATAATTTTAGTGTGGCTTATTTTGCCGTATACTGTACTTCTGATACACCGAAGTTCTGTCGTATGTAAAGCGAGTGTCTATAATGTGTGTTCTTAGGTAGTGACAACGACTAACAATCACCTCTGGATTTCCACTACAGTCATATGTACCCCTTTAGACCCGAAAATAAAGAAAAAAGAAAACAAAGAAAAAAACCTGATGTAATATATTTGCATGACTTTCTCTACCCGCCTCTATCGTTTATTGGTGGCATAAAAATTACTCTTACGAAGGTTTATCTATCTACTCCATTTTAATCGAGATAAACATTTCCGGAATTAGCTACATTACACATTTCGTTACAGATACAAAGGGAATAGCGATAGTCAAATGTTTAAGAACTGGGCGATATATCCTAGCCTTAAAATTCCACACTCTTTCCATGACATCGCGAGAATTAATTCAAATCAATTTTGAACAATTCTAACCAATAATAACGAATATCTCGGAAATGTTTGATGTCACAAAAAAAAGTTATTTTAAATAAATGATGTACTTCAAAGATATCTACAGTTCTTGTGTAGTAGGTCTTCGTCTATCACTTGATGTTTATCAATTATGCAAGATTATACAAAAATTCCTTGCAAATAAAGAGGACTTCAGTCTATTCCTAGAAAATTCAAGATGGACATTTTATTTGACGTAAAAACATCTTTAACATGTGATATTTTAATTAAAAACGTTACAGAACTTTTTAGAAAATTAAAAGGAATCTATATAAAAGATAGAACTAAAGTATTTTTGAAAGGCGCTGAACTTAAATACCAAGTTAGGTTTTTTTGGGGGGGCTTATTTGAAGCAATTTGTATGTTTTAAAGATAACTACATTTTTCGTGTGGTACATTTTCATCTATCGGTTAACGTTTATTAGTTATACAAGATTATACAAAATTCCTTCGGAATGAATAGGTTGTTCCCAGAAAATTCAAAATATATATTTTATTTGTCATGTAAATATCTTTCATATATAGCATTTTAATCAAAATTGTCGAGCCATTTTTTACAAAATCAAAATTTTCGAAAAATGTTCCATTTAAAGGGTAGTTTGCGGGGAGGGCATTTTCTTATAAATCCTTATGTCGCATCCTTGGAAGATACTAAACTCAAATACAAAGTCTGGTATTTATCTAACTTTTCGTTTTTGAGTTCTACTGTTCACAGACAGACACACAGACATGTTTCCCAAATGCTTTATTTGCATTAAGGGCACCTCAAATCATGTATTTCTGGTGAAATCTCGGTATCGAATTTTTGGGTGGAATGCAATACTTTCCCCCTGCTACAGTAGTAGAGAAAGTAAAAGTACATTAGTGCTGAGAAAATCAAAACAATAAAAACTGATATCGCGAAAACGGCTCATACCACTTAAAATGTTTGAAATAAATTATCTGTTTTAAAGACGTCTATCTACATTTTGGGGTAGTAAGTTTCTATCTATCTCTTATGGTTTACCCATTATACAAAATCATACAAAATTTTCCTACGAATAAAGAGAACTTCACAGGCTATTTTCACTAAATTCAACATATACGTTTTATTTGTTATGTAAAATGTTTAAAAGATATGCTATTTTAATCAAAATAATTATAGCCATTTTGGAGAGAATATAAAATATCGAACATTCTTCCATATAAAGGGTAGTTTGGGATGTGGGGATTTTCTTAAAATCTTTGTGTCGCATGTTTTGGAATATATTGACGGAATCGTTTTAAACGTGCTTTCTTTTATTCAGAGATCTCAAAACATGTATTTTCAGTGTACTCTCGTTATCAAATGTTTTGATGGAATGCAATACTTCCTCTCCTTACTAGGTACGTGGTAAGGAAGGTACTCATTGGCAATGTACTCTATTAGATAGCAAAATGGGTTCAGAAGAGGCAGGTCTGCCAAGACAATGTTACAAGTATCAGGTAACTAATAGAAAAAATCTTATGTGTTACACTCACATGACTTTCTCTACTCTTGTACAAACTATTTTATAAGTCTTATTTCATATTAATCGAGATAAACATTTACAGAATCGATCTTTTGACATGCAAAGAGAATTACATTTTACACATAGCGACCAGTTCTAAAAATATTTGACTATCGCTTAAGGCGTACTGTTCCCCTTGTTTTGTATTCGCAAGGGCAATATAGAAATTCAGTAGCCTTTAAGCATATGCATATCTCTTAATAGCTGGTTGCTAGGTGCAGCACCATTCCCTTTGCCACAGATTAATACTCTTTGCATATCCAAGACAAAAAAATGAATAACGAATTCCCATTTGAGAAAATAAGTATTGAAAAATTTAAGGGAATTACAAGCAATATCTCGAAAATGGTTCACTCAAGGAAAAAAATGTATATGACATAAATTGTGTATTTTATCGTGATAAACATTTTTTGTGTAGTAAAATTTTGTCTATATCTTATGGTTTACCAGTTATGCAAAAGTCGTTCACAATGAAGAATACTTTTAGACATTCCCAGAAAATTCGAGATATACATTTAATTTGTCATGAAAATATCTTGAACATATGATATTTTAAAATCATTAGAGCCATTTTTGAGAAAATTAAAATTTTCGTAAAATTTTTCATGTAAAGGGTAGTCTGGGGTGGGGGGATTTTCTTGAAAACCTTTGTGTCGCATCTCTGGAAGATACTGAACCTAATACCAAGTTTGGTGTTTATCGGTCTGTTCGTTTCTGAGTTATGCTGTTCACAGACACACACACACACGGACATGTTTCCAAAAATGCTTTTTTTGGATTCAGGGGGTCTCAAAACATGTATTTCCAGTGAAATCTCGGTATTGAATTTTTGGGTGGAATACAATACTTTCCCTACTTACTGTACGTAGTAGAGAAAGTAAAAAGACGAGAAAGACATTACTTTCATACATTATGAGAGGGCCTTTAATCGGGTAGACAAAATTTTTTTTGGAATATTATGAAGAAAAGAGGATATCCCCTACATACAATAAAAAGTAATGAAAATTGTATAGGACAGAAATTATAATTAATACTGGAAAAGAAAAGACAGAAAAATAAAACTTAATTAACATTTATTTAACATATACATGGATGATATTCTAAGACAATGGAAAATGCAAGTAAGTCTATGAATAATACAATTCCCCGGAAAAATACGTATAAACACAGTAATGTTTGGAGATGACCAATTCAATATACAAAAAAAAAATGACTTGCAACAAGCAATATAGCGCTTAAGTCAATTATGTAAGAAATAGGATTTCAACGTGTCATATTAGAAAACTAAAGTTATGGCATTCAGAGGAAATTACCCTGCACATACCAAGATTATAACGATTGATAATATAACTAAACGAATCTATCAATTTAAATTCCTAGACGGCAATATAACCTACGAAAAAGAAAACGGTGTATGGCATAATACAAAGAACTCTGAAATACAAAACAAGGTAAAATTGAAATTCTATAAGGTAATGACCACACAAGTTTTAACCTATGGAAGTGAATCTTGGACAATAACAAAACAAGAGCAACAAAATATACAGACTGCAGAGATGAACTTTTAAGAAACGTAAAAGGTTGTACAAAATTGGATCAAAGCAGAATTGAAAATATTTTCCAGTAATGAACGTATATAACAGAATAACTATAATGGATACAACATATGAAAATAATGGGAAATAAAAAGATCTGATGTGCTACATTCACACGACTTTCTGTACCCTCTGGCGCTAATTAGTGTGTGCACCATTTATTCTCACGAAAGTCTATGTTCCTATCTTCTTTATTTTAATCAAGATAAAACTTTCCGGAAATAGCTACATTACACATCTCCTTATATAAAGGAAATAGCGATAAAATTAAATTAAATTGAGTTTTATTTATGGATGGTCTTTAACTGGTGTGGTCTTTAGCGTCCCATTCTATATTGCGCGTGAAAGACCGGTAATGTGCTCAGAGGCTTCTTTATCAGGCTTGAGGTTCTTTTACGTGCCGTAAATCTACGACACGGGACCACCGACTTTACTTCCCTTCCGAAGGAAGCCATGCTAAGGATTTTTACGCCCGAAAAAATCCATCGCGCTCCGTCGGGTTTAACGGGAATAGCGATAGTCAAACGTTTAAGAATGCACTAACCTTAAAATTCCATGCTCCTTGTGTGAAAAGCAACTGAATATCTAAAGGACTTAAAAAGCATGACAAAGTATTGAACAATTCGAACCATTTAAGAACGTAGGCTTTCACGGCCGGTTGCACAATTATAACTAATATAATTTTCCGGGCTGTTATGCCGTGGTCTGCTGAAGAAAGATTTCCCAGACCTTTCGTCCACAACTGCGGTGGACATCTTCAGTGGCGCGGACGAAGTCTTCTCGGTGAAAGTATCGTAGCGTCTGATGCGTTGGCTTTTTTTTTGGGGGGGGGAACAGGAATAAAGGATTTAAGGAAAAACAGATATATGTATAAAGGTTGTAGAAAGGAAAAAGGAAGAGGAAAAGATGGATCTTGTACTGTGGTGGCGCAATTTATTAGGGGCAAAGTGGCAAACATGGTGGCTGGTACCGCCGAAGCAAACCCGCTGATTGTGGGCGAATACTTAAAGTGGCGGAATCCTCCGCTGTGGTGGTCAGGTATCTGCCATGGCGATGGCCCTGACAGGGACCTGTGACGGTGGTGAATTAACAGGAGATGCAGGCTCCAATCCCGGGCCTGTTACCTCCGGGAATTGGCTCTTTGGTGACGATGATGTGCTGGATGAGGTGGCTGATGCTGTCCGCCAAAGTTGGCTCCAGAGATGAGGGCGACCAGATCTTGATAGTTGCTGTCTATGGTGCCGAGAACTATTTTGAAATGGTACGGGATCTCTCCCAAAGTTGAGCATTTTGTGGTTATGTCCTGTAGGCATTCTTGTTGTTCAGTGAAGTGGCTCTTGATGTTGTCGAGGATGTGTTGCTTGGTCACGTCGTGTGACTGATCAATGGTGTCGGTGATTCCAGTACGCTGCTCGCTGAGTTGCTCTTCCAGTGCGCTGAGCCTGCCAGCTAGGTTCAGCACCTCAGCATGCAGGTCCTGGATGGCATCGATGATGGGCTGGTTCGTAGCTGCTATCTGTGATGAGTCGTTCGATGAAGTGTGCTGCGGTGTGGTTGTGAGGTTCCGCGGTGTCTCTGGGAAGTGCGGCGTGGCTCTACGAGGATAGAGTGGGCAGACGGCCTGACCTGTGTAGTGCCCCTTGCCTCCGCAGGAGGCGCAGAAGCGGCGGCGGTGTGTCAGGTCGTGTGCCCTGCAGTCTGCGGTGAAGTTACCGCTACCACAGTAGTGGCAGCGGGGAGCGACGTCACATGACGCGTCTGTGTGCCCGTACAGGCAGCAGCGGCGGCATGGTGTCGGTCGAACACTGCGGCTGGCCTCAATCACCAGGGTTTGCCCTAACAAGGGCATTCCTGCGTGTGGGGCCGCCGAGTAGTCTTCCTCCTCCATGAAGGTTAGACGGACCAGCGGTGTGGGACCTCTGTCATTCCTAATCCTAGTCGCCTTGGCCGCAGACGGCGAGAAGCGCTGGACAGCGGTGAGTAACAAACTGTCCAGAAGCTGACGATGCACTCCCCGGACAACTGCGGAGTAGCGTGCGGGCACGCTGGTCAGCAGTGTGTGGCTGGCTGTGCTGGCTGGTGAGATGGCGCTGGGCGCTTCGATTGGCGGTGGCGGCGGCGGAGAGGCTGGAAGCTTTTCTTCGTCGGCGGCGAGGTTAGTAGTGGCTTCCTCTCGAGGAGGAAGCTTGGAGGCTGCGGCGGTCTTCTTCCTACCCATCTTGACTCGACGAGAGCTCGAAGCGAGTTGGCCGTTAGTGTCGCTCTCTTTATAGTGTGGACGCTCTCTGCTGATTGGCCCGCTGGTATGAGGGGGCTGGCGCTGGCATCAGTAACTGGCATCTAGTCATCAAAAACAAGAAAGGTCATACAAAACCGAAAAACACTGCGAGCCAATCAGAAGAGAGCAACAACACAGCCAGCGCCAGCCCCCTCATACCAGCGGGCCAATCAGCAGAGAGCGTCCACACTATAAAGAGAGCGGCACTAACGGCCAACGCATCAGACGCTGCGATACTTTCACCGAGAAGACTTCGTCCGCGCCACTGAAGATGTCCACCGCAGTTGTGGACGAAACGTCTGGGAAATCTTTCTTCAGCAGACCACGGCATAACAGCCCGGAAAATTATATTAGTTATAATTCGAACCATTAATAATGGATATCTCGGAAATGACTAGTGCCACAAAAAAGTTATTTGAAATAAATTGCATGTTTTAAAGAGATTTACGTTTTCTGTGTAGTACTTTGATTATCGCTTAAGATTTACAACTTACATAAGATTATACAAAATTCTTTCCCAAGGAAGAGAACTTCCTGGGTTGTTCCCAGAAAATTCAAGATATACGTTTTATTTGCCATGTAAATATCTTTCATATATGGTATTTTAATGAAAATCGGTAAAGTTATTTTTTTAGAAAATCAAAATTTCCGAAAAATGTTCCATGTAAGAGTTAGTTGGGGTGGGGTGATTTTCTTGAAAATCTTCGTGTCGCATCCTTGGAAGATACTAAACTCAAATACCGTGCTTGGTACTTCTCCGACTTTTCATTTTTGAGTTTTGCTGTTCACAGACACATGGACACACATGGACATGTTTTGGAAAATGCTTTATTTGGATTCAGGACGCCCCAAAACATGTATTTCCGGTGAAATATCGGTATCCAATTTTTGGGTGGAATACAATACTTCCCCTACTTACTATACGTAGTAGAGAAAGTAAAAATAGTGAAAGAAATAATAAAATATAAACTAGAAAGAGGACAAGAAAAGGCAAGGCCAAGGAAGAGATTGCTTGAGGGATGACGGAACAGGCTGCAAACATAATCCTTGATATTGAAGAAGTAGCGTGCCGAAATGTAGCTGCTGGAGAAAAACGAGTAATGCAACGGACAGTTGGCAGCGGTGATGGCTGCTGATGACGGCGACGATGATGTTGACGATATACTTGAGAATAGCTTGAAATTGCTCGTGCACTGGTCATTAATGTTGAGAACCTGCAGAAAGGCACTAAAACTCTTCCGCCTCATCAAGAGGTTGAGGATGGCCGTGTTGCAACAGAAGACGCCATGTCCAAGTTCATTATGGCACTCGTAAAAGAGCTAGAATGCAATTAGCCTGCATAAGAAACTTCCTCACGTATCAAATTTATGGACGGTGAGAAGATTTTTCAACCGAATACTTAATTGGTCTGCATTTTAAGGCAGCTAAAAACTATGAACTTTGCCCGCGAGCTTGGGACGACTATAAGTCAAAAGATATTTTAGTACCAGCATTCCCTGCATGAAGGTATTCAACGTGAATGCATAATTCATGAGAAGCTATTTAATGGCCGTTATCGCATTACTTGGTGCTTCAGTCCCAGGGGTAATTATTAATCCGTAAGAAATTGTAGGAATTTGGAAGCGCCTCGAGATGACAGGTTTGAGTAAGTTTCCGCTTATGGACGCTTTCTGAGAGACTAATGACAGAATATGTATAAGTATTTCCCAAAACTCTACGTCTTCAACAAGCTCGTTATTTTACGTCTCATACATAATTAATTACATTGCGAGAGCAACTATGCTAACATGTTTGTATAAACCTAAATTATTTCTAAGTAACGCCAGGAAAAGGCTTTGTAATTTATTAAATAGATCAGTTTATGCTGTTATTTAAACAAGGTATACAGGCATTCATAAACAGTCTGCGTGTTGCTGATATGATGTATTTCTCCATCAAGGTTACGAAGCTTCGTTTCTTCTTCCTAGTTGTTCCTAATTGGCTATGCAATTAACAGAAAATAATAAAGAATGTTTGGGTGACTTAATATAGAACAGGGATGCCCAACCCTGCAGAGGGAGGGTTCCCTTACCACTCATTTCCACTTGTGCTCCAAGAACTGAAACTTCATTGATTTTGTTGTCAATCTCTTCAAATATAGTAGGTGTGATGAACTGTGGATTTTGAACCTTGGCTCTTCAGAGAATAAGTTGGGCTTCACTGATATAGAATGATATGCGACTTGTCACTCGAGACTCTCGAATCAGTGCTAGGAGACCTTGATATTGCTTTTATTCCCTTAAAGTTTCCAATGCTTTTTCTCAAATGGGAATTCGTTATTCATTTTTTATGTCCTGGACATACAAAGAGAATAGAATACTCCACATAGCAACCAGCTCTTAAAATATTTGACTATCGCTTAAAGCCTACCATATTCCCCTTGTATATATAAGAAAATTAGCAATAAGATTAACATCTCGATTAACATGAAGCATATGGAGAATAAGCGTTTGTAAAAATAGTTTGTACAAGAGTAGAGAAAGTCATGTGAGTGTAACACATCAGATTTTTTTGTCTTGGATATGGAAAGAGTATTAATCTGTGGCAACACATAGCAACCAGCTATTAAGAGATATGTATGTGCTTAAAGGCTACTGTATTTCTATATTGCCCTTGTAAATATATATTCCCCTTACATCTACAAGAAAATTAGCAATAAGATAGAGTCTGCAAATGTTTATCTCGATTAACATGAAGTAGATGGAGAATAAGCATTTGTAAAAATAGTTTGTACAAGAGTAGAGAAAGTCATGTGAATGTAACACATCAGATTTCTTTTATCGGGAATAGTAAGGTGAAATGAGGGAGAGGATTAGAAAGGAGAAGAAAAGGTAACTGCCAGCTTATTGCGCTGGCAGTAGTGATGGAAGTGTCCGGGTGAAAGACATGACCTTGCCAGGGCCCTGGCTTCCACCGCCGGGAGTGGGGCAAGGATGGGTAGGATTTTTGAGTATTTCTTTATTGTCTTAAATAAGTCTACTTGAGCGCCTCTGAATGAGGGGCGATCAGTTTTGACGTTGTTATCTGTTGGCATAAGTTCAAGGGTGGCCTTTTGCAGGCATGTGATTCCGAAGTTGTTCCTGTCCGACCTTCAGCTCGGCTAGGGCCGTCGTGGTCGGAGTACACTAAGTCGGAAAGGCCAGTCAGTGGAGACTGTCGGAGCTGATGATGGTGAATGTTGTGGCAGGCAGCGGATTGCTTCGCCCAGGCCACGGATTGAGGTGTCTGCGATGTCGAGTCGTTGGAAGCAGCTGGTGGTGAAGGTATGGAAGGCAGTTGAGAAGGCGGCGGTGGTGAGCGTTGGTAGGATTTCTTCCTGGATTGAGATGCGGTAACTGATGTGTAGAACCTCACTGTGGAGGTCCTGGACCGCATTTCGCAGGGTATTGTCTATTGAAGCCGGTGCTGGTGGTGGCGGTGTTGGTGTCGGGGGAGCTGGCGCTGCAGGGGCATCTGGAGCTGGAATCGCAGTTGACACCGGAGTCTGACGTCTGCTTCGCGGATAGAGGGAGCACTGCGTCTGCCCGGTAAAGTGGCCGTGGCCATTGCAGGTGGGGCAGTACCGACGGCGGCGGCGGAGGTCTTGGCTGGTTCACTGCGCTGTCAAGTTCGACGAGCCGTAGTTGTGGCACCTAGGAGGTGCAACGCAGAATGTTTTCTCGTGGCCATAGCAGCAGCATGGCTGGTGGCTTTCCCCTCGACTAGCCTCAATTCGTAAAACTCGCCCTAATAAGGGCAGGCCCACCTCAAGGCTGCCTCACGATCACCCGGATCAGCCAATGCCAGGCGGACGAGCGTGGTTGGTTCCCGGGACGCGACGATTCAGTTGGCCTTCATGTTGAAGGATGAGGATATACCGTGTTGTCAGGTCTCGGAGAGCTATGCTGCATCGAGATGGCAGCGGTGGTGGTGTAGTAGGTTGTGGTGCTGGCTACTGCGTGAGGTGCTGTGTGGTGTTGACGGTGTATGTAGATGATGCTCCGGCTGGCGGTGTTGGAGATTGCGGCTAGAGGTGAGATGTGGCGCTGACTTGGCAAGATGGCTGAAACTGCTGGTGTCGGGGCAAAGCAGTGACCGCGGCGAATGAAGGCTCGGTCACCGGCGGCGGAGAGGCTGCACTCACGGGGGATGCCTGGGGAGCGGCCGGCGAGTCAGCGGTGGCTGGGCCCGGGATGACCTGAGCTCTCGGCGAGTACCGGAGGTTCAGCTGCGATTTCTTCCAGACGACTCTGCGTGTCCTCCTCTAGCCCATCTCCGACGAAATGGTCCCTTCCTGGAATTTATTGCTTTTAATTTGATTTCCTCAACTACGTTGTGATAAATGTCCAACTCGTACTGAATATACATCCAACATTTTTCAACAATTGGGGTCCTGCGTCGTGGCGCTGTGGGTTAGAGCTGGAGCTCTGGTTCCGGCAGTGGAATGCGCCCGGATTCGGTCCCACTCAGGCCGGTGCAAATTCAAGTCCCAGGTATAGGACCGGTGCCCACTCATCATTGTGAGGAGCCTGCGATAGGCAGCGGTTCTAGCCTCTTGAGCAAACTTTCCAGCTAAGGGATGCTTCATGCTGACCACATTTCTCCCTGTATCGGTTAGATGATCTCCATCTTTGTAACAACTGCTCATCGGCAATTACGTTTACGTTTTGCTATTGTGTATTCTTGGGTTTTGTTGCGTTGGAATTTTTATTTTTAAGCATTACATTCACACACACACACGTATTTACACTATCATTATACTTTCAGACTAAAGGGATAGGGAATAATTCTGGCTGAAGAAAAATTCCCATTCTACAACCGCAAATCGAACCTGGGACCTCTGGATTTGGAAGCTAGCATGCTAACCACTAGACCTCAGAAGTAGTTAAATTAAAATTGAGTTTTATTTATGGACGCTCTTTAACTACTATGGTTCTTAGCGTCCCATTCTATATTGGGCGTGAAAAACCGGTAATTTTGCTCAGAGGCCTCTTTATCAGGTTCGAGGTTCTTTAACGTGTCGTAAATCTACGACACGGGACCGCTTTACTCCCCCTTCCGAAGGAAGCCATTCTAAGGATTTTTACGCTCGAAAAAACTCCATCGTCCTCCGCCGGGTTTGAACCCACGACCTCTGGAACTATAGGCTAAGGATGGTAACCACTACTCCACGGAGGACCTCACAGAGGTAGTTGAGATGGCTATGACGATGGTTAAGACCATGTAGTTTCCATAAAGTTTAACTTGGTGTCCTGGGAGAATGGACTTTTTAGATTTACCAGTTTCGTCTTATTTCGCTGTAGGTACATATATTGAAGCCAGGGCTTTCTGTATTACATGCATTAGTTCTGTATTAGTTCTTATGTTATTAAAAAACTAGGGGAAGACATAAAGCTTTAAAAGTCTACTGTGATTATCTAAAACTTACTCGTCCATTCCGATAATTGCCTCATCGCTAGATTATATTTACACGCAATACAATATTTTCTGAACCTGGAAGTCTATCGAGGAAGGGTTAAAGGAATCAGGAATATAACATCCGCCGATATTTCACATTCTTTAGCGTGAATAATCCAGATTTTTTCATACGGAGAGAGTAAAATAAACCGAAATCAACTTTCAAGGTTTAAAACGCTACCCATGTAACGCCAAATCACCGAGGTAATAAAATCTAAAATCACTATGTTCTAGTTGTTTAGGCTGTAATAAATGCCACTGTGTTTGATATTCCGAATCAAACAACCCAGTGTTGGTATTGTTGAATTCGTTAGTAAATCATAATTTTCGATAAAACGAATGTTTCTTGTGCGACCACAGCAAAATATGATGCAAATACATGCAGGAATATTAATTTTAAAAAAAATCTGTTACATTTACGTGGCTTTCTCTATCCTCTATCATTTATAAATGTGCATCTATCTTACAAAAGCTTATTTTCTATTTACTTCACTTTAATCAAAATAAACGTTTGTAGAAAATCTGATGTGTTACACTCATATGACTTTCTCTACTCCTGTAAAAACGCTTATTCTCCATATGCATCATGTTAATCGAGATGTTAATCTTATTGCTAATTTTCTTGTAGGTGCAAGGGGAATATGGTAGGCTTTAAGCTATAGTCAAATCTTTTAAGATCTGGTTGCTATGTGACGCATTCCATTCTCTTTGCATGTCCAGTACATAAAAAGTGAATAACAAATTCCCATTTGAGAAAAAGTATAAGTATTGGAAAATTTAAGCGAATAACAAGCAATATCTCGAAAATGGTTCACTCAACAACAAAAATGTATACGACATAAATTGTGTGTTTTAACGCGATCTACATTTTTTGTGCAGTAAAATTTGTCTATCTCTTATGGTTTACCAGTTATGCAAAAGTCGTTCAAAATGAAGAATACTTTTGGAGACATTCCCAGAAAATTCAAGATATACATTTCATTTGTCATGAAAATACCTTAAACATATGATATTTTAATCAAAATCGTTAGAGCCATTTTTGAGAAAATTAAAATTTTCGAAAAATGTTCCATGTAAAGGGTAATCTGGGGTGGGGGGATTTTCTTGTAAGCCTTCGTGTCGCATCTCTGGAAGATACTGAACCTAAATACCAAGTTTAGTATTTATCCGACTGTTCGTTTCTGAGTTATGTTGTTCACACACACACACACACACACACACACACACACACACACACACACACACACAGAGAGAGACATACACACGGTATGTTTCCAAAAATGCTTTTTTTTTTTTTTGGATTCAGGGGGGACTCAAAACATATATTTCCGGGGAAATCTCGGTATCGAATTTTTGGGTGGAATACAATACTTGCCCTACTTACTATACGTAGTAGAGAAAGTAAAAGCTACATTGCATATTTCGCTATAGGTACAAAGTGAACACTGATAGTCAAATGTTTAAAAACTGGAGGCTATACGCTGGCCTTAAAATTCCATACTGGTTCCATGTAATTGCGAGAACCGGCTGAAAATTGGCAGGACTTTAAAAGAACGACAAAGTATTGAGCAACTAGAACCATTAGTAACGGGTGTCTCGGAAATGGCTTGTGACACAAAAAAGTTATTTGAAATAAATTCTTCATTTTATAGAGTTTTGTGTAGTACGTTTTCGTCTCTCATGTCTGGGTCCCATCACACATCGGCATTAAAGGAAATGAACAAGCTGACTTAGCAGCCAAAGAAGCCAATCGCCATTCGTTAGTTGACAAATCCATCAAAACTCCGTGTCAGGATGCTGCGTCGTACTTTAAAAGAGCGATCCACAACCTTTGGAAGCATGAATGGACCCAGACTGCATGCAACTAGAAAGGAAAACATCAGTCCCTTCCCATATACTGCCTTGAACCGCCAAGACCAAACAATTGCTGCTAGATTACGAATCGGACATACAAAGTCACTCACCTCTACCTCTTTACCAAATAACTACCTCCTGATTGTTGTTTCTGTACTGCAAGGCCCAGTGTTGAGCATCTACTATGTAAATGCTAACAATATGATAGCTGTCGCAGAACGAAACGATTTCCTCCTAGCTGCACACTGCAATAGATTCTTAAATGGCCTGACTAAAACTAAAGAAATTCCTGCTGAATATCGGTGCTTTTAACAAAATATAAAATGTTTCAATCTTATATTTAGTATTTTCTCGTTCATATTTCAGTAGCAATATTTATTTGACGATGTTAAAATTAACGCTATAATTCCATTATATATTTTATGTACTCCAGTTATATCCAGCTACTTTTTGTGTTGTATTCTGTTAAACTCATTTGTTTTATTAATTTTGTGAACATTTAACTGTTTGTCTAATCATGCATTAATGTAATTAATTGATGATTGCGTATTACTATGTAGCTAACGCTATTTTAAATAAATTAAAGAAAAAATCCTTCCGAATGAAGAGGGCCTCACATACTATTCTCAAAAAATTCAAGGCATGCATTTTATTTGTCATGCAAATGTCTTTAATCAAACTCGTTTGAGCCACATTTTAGAAAATAAAAACTTTCGAAAAATGTTTCTTGTAAAAGGTAATATAGAGTGGGGGATTTTCTTTAAAATATTAGTGTCAAATACATGGACTATTTTCTAAACAGGCCTTTTTTATTCAGGGGGTCTCAAAACATGTATTTCAGATGAAATCTCAGTATCGAATTTTGGGACCGTACCTTCTCTAAACTACTAGTACGTGGTAGAGAAAGCAAAAAGAAATATACAGAATAATAAGATGTAAGAAGATATAGGAGAAAGGCATGTGAATGCAGCACATCAGATTTTAAAATACTTGGTGTGATTCGATCAGGGAACAAATGCATTATATGGTATAAGCGATCTGTCTTGGAGCGTGAGTGAAATATTAAACGCTATAGTTGTTACAATGCGACTCACAAAGTGAGTTAATGTAGCGTGCATTGAATTTTCATGCGAGGTCCGAAGGAAGGCGTTGACGTGGGCAGAGCAAGGTGTAACGAGGGTGCCGATCAAGATGGCGCTTTCGCATATTCGCATGCAGGGCAGCCAGTGCCTTGACAGGAAATCGATCTCACTGGACACCCCCGTCACGGTCTTCTGGAATTCTGATCGCGCACTATGTTGCCATGCACGTGGAGTTCACAAGAGCACTTTAGCTGATCTCAAACTTTACCTAGGTAAACAGCGGTAACTTTACAACAAGTTTCCAACTAGTTCTGCTATGCAAATGTAACAATGTAACAAAATGGAGATTCTGAAAGGAAAAGTAGTCCTGACATGTCGACTTCTGATGCTTGACAGTGTCTCGACTGTTACGGAATTAAAAACTTTCTCGCATGGAAAGCGTTTACGTAAGTGCAGGATTTTATTAAAATTTGTCCATGGTCTTACGTTACAATATTGACAGAACCGATACTCATTCAACTACAGTGCGTTCGTTATATTGCCGGGTCGCGGTTCGCGCTAATGCGTGCTCCGCGCATTGTCTATTAAACAGAGGGTTTTCATTCTAAAACTCCCGCGTGATAGTGAGGCAGTTTTTTATATCACAACACTGTGAATGACAGAGTGATTGTAGTGTAAATTAGCATTATTGTATGACAATGATTTTGTATGTGTGTTAGCTATAAGCATTGTTAGGAAATATGTTTACACGGCCTCACTGAAACTGACAATAGGAATGGGTAATAATGAAGCGAGGGGGTGAGTTGTTTATCAATTAGAAGAGACAAACAAATGACGTCAGGGTAGCGTGCCTTTCTTTAGAAATGGAGGGAATATCTTCCCTAGAGCATATGTGTTTGTAATTTTGATTGGATGACGAAATAGACGCTAATGTTGGCGCGATTTATTAACCAATAGCAGCTCTATTATAATGTTTAGGCATATCGGGGTGAGGGAATATAAATTCTAGTTCTACAGAATCATTCACAAGGCAAACGTCGCGCAGTTCTAAGAAATCTCTCTCGCGAGTTACACGGAAGCATTCAGGAAGTACACATTACGCAGTTCTACAGAATCTCTCTCGTCGTAAAGTTAGTTACTAAATGTGAAATACGCGAATTAATAGTGCGCGGCAAATAAGTGATTGTAGTCACATTCGAAAATATAACAGTTTTAGTCAGGCGTGTATCAAGATTAAATATGTGGAATTAATAAAGTGTGACGGCAATAAAAGTGTAAAAACAAATTCTTTTTACAGTGTTATCTTTTTGTAACAACTCCTTTCCGTTTACACACCCTGTTCAAGAGATATTTGCTCGACTGAGTAATAATAGCTAGCCGGAGGACAAAGAACCCAAAATTCAAAATAGTAAAACAATAGCAGTCGCCAGCAAATAAGATAACACGAACAGATTACTGCGACAATAGTAACATGTACTAAACTGAGTACTAGCCTTATTATAAGTGGGTTGGAAGTGGTGTCCATCTGCAATAAGATCTTCCTGGCATCTTCGGATGAAATTTCTACTTGAGTATTTCTCACAATTTCTTTTCTTATATTGTCCTAAGCTCGTCTGTGATGTTGGGATTGTTCCTATAAACTTTATTTTTCTAGGATTCCCACAAATAGCAGTCGCACAGAAAGATCCGGGGAACAAGGAGGCGAGCATAATCCTTTAGAAATCATCCTATGATCTAAAGCCGCCTACATGTCTTTTTACTTTCTCTACCACGTTCCGAAGGAGGGCGATGGATTTTTTCGGGCGTAAAAATCTTTAGCATGGCTTCCTTCGGAAGGGAAGTAAAGCCGGTGGTCCCGTGTCGTAGATTTACGGCACGTAAAAGAACCTCAAGCCTGATAAAGAGGCCTCTGAGCAAAATTACCGATCTTTCCCGCCCAATATAGAATGGGACGCTAAGGACCATAGTAGTTAAAGAGCGTCCATAAATAAAACTCAATTTAAATTTCTACCACGTCAAGTAAGTAAGGGAAGTATTGCATTCCACCAAAAATTCGATTCCAAGATTTCACCGGAAATACATGTTTTGAGGCCTCCTGAATACAAAAAAGGTATTTTTGGAAACATGTACGTGTGTGTGTTTGTCTGTCTGTCTGTCTGTCTGTGAACAGCTTAATTCAGAAACAAACAGTCGGATAAACACCAAACTTGGTATTTAGGTTCAGTATCTTCCAGAGATGCGACACGAAGATTTTCAAGAAAATCCTCCCACCCCAGACACCCTTTCATGGAATATTTTTCGAAAATATTAATTTCCTCAAAAATGGCTCTAACGATTTTGATTAAAATATCATACATTTTAAGATATTTTCATGACAAATAAAACGTATATCTTGAATTTTCTGGGAATGTCTCCGAAAGTATTCTCCATTGTGAACGACTTTTGCATAACTGGTAAACCATAAGAGATAGACAAAATTTTACTACACTAAACATGTAGATCGCGTTAAAATACACAATTTATGTCATATACATTTTTTTTGTTGAGTGAACCATTTTCAAAATATTGCTTGTTATTCCCTTAAATGTTCCAATACTTATACTTTTTCTCAAATTCGTTATTCATTTTTTTTATGTCCTGGACATGCAAAGAGAATGGAATGGGCCGCACAGCAACCAGCGCTTAAAATGTTTGACTATCGCTTAAAACTTACCATATTCCCCTTGCATCTACAAGAACTTTAGCAATAAGATTGACATCTCGATATCTCGATTAACATGAAGCATATGTAGAATAAGCGTTTGTAAAAATAGTTTGTACAAGAGTAGAGAAAGTCATGTGAGTGTAACACATCAGCTTTTTTTTAAGATATTGTCATGACAAATAAAATGTATATCTCGAATTTTCTGGGAATGTCTCCAAAAGTATTCTTCATTGAGAACGAACTTTGCTTAACTGGTAAACGATAAGAGATAGACAACATTTTACTCCACAAAAAAACGTAGATCGCGTTAAAATAAACAATTTATGTCGTATACATTTTTTTTGAGTGAACCATTTTCGAGATATTGCTTGTTATTCCCTTAAATTTACCAATACTTTATACTTTTTCTCAAATGGGAATTCGTTTTTCATTTTTTATGTCCTGGACTTGCAAAGAGAATGGAATACTGCACATAGCAACCACCTCTTAAAATATTTGACTGTCGCTTAAAGTCTACTGTATTCCCCTTGCATCTACAAGAAAATTAGCAAGAAGATTAACATCTCAATATCTCGATTAACATGAAGCAATATGGAGAATAAGCGTTTGTAAAAATAGTTTGTACAAGAGTAGAGAAAGTCATGTGAGTGTAACACATCAGATTTTTTATTCAGTTTTATTTAGAATCGTGTTAACCTTCCTACGTCTTATTACGACCTTCCATGTACAGTTGTTTACAATATTCGATTACATTGACAATACTTACACATTAATTATACATAATTTGGTGATATATACTACGTGTATTAATTCCTTTAAGAAAACTAAATACTTTCTGGTTGAAAGCTGCAGCATTGAGTGTTGCAGAAATATTTATGGACATACCAACCTGACTATTGATTTTCAAAGTTTGGACATGTCAATATCATATGTACTACACTTTATACTGTTTTACATATTTCACATATTTGTGGAGAGCTTCTATTTAATAAATAAGAGTGTGTCAGTTTGGTATGTCCAATATTATAGTTGGATTCCGCCGCTGTAGATGTCTTATTGGATATTCTTGAGTTGAAGTTCCACGTTATCGCGAAGTTTACTTGTAGAATTGTTCATCCAGCTGGTCAGCCATTCATTGTGTATTTTCTTCTTAAAGTGTGTGAGTGCATCTTGGAGAGGTATTTTAATATCAGTATCTTGTGTTGGTAGTTCTGTAGCTTGTTTTGCTGCAATATCGGCTCTTTCATTGCCAGGTATGTTTTTATAGAATGGTATCCACATGAAATTGAGCTACTTTTCTAAGTTATGAAGGATGGTAACAAGATTAGTATTTCTTTTACAATTCTACTGGTAGGGAACGATACTATATGCAGTTTGCAGAGTATTCTAGTGCCTTTTAATAGAATATAATATGGAGAACCGAGGTGGTAGCTTGTATTGAAGAATGGTAGAAGAACTCTTTAAAAGAGTTTAAGCAGTATGGGCTGTGGCAGAATCTTGTTGAAAATATCCGTTTTCTCTCTTAACATCCGACAGCATTTGAAAAAGATCGTACTCATCTCTGCACTGCGTATCAGAATTTATGGTATCACTGAGAAATACGGGCCGTATTATCCGTTTTGCTGTTATAGCTCACCATACAAAACTTTTGCATCATGCCACGGAACTTCATGAATTAAATGAGGATTCTGTACTCAATATCTGTTGTTCTGTGAGTCAATATGCCCAAGCCTCATCTGAGAAAATTATTAAATGTGGTTCAACAGTACCGTCAACGATATTTTGTAAAATTCATTTACATAAATTGACTGGTTTTTCGTCATCACGAGGTTGTAATTCAGGAACCCTGTAAGGTTTCAGTTTTAAAAGTTTAGCAGGCTATGAACAGAGGTCTTTGAAACACCTACTCGCTGTGCAACACGTCTTAGAGACTTCTTTGGAAATTGTTTGAGTGATGCACCATTTTCGTAAATTTTTTCCTTCGTTACATGTCTTTTTGCTTCTTAGGTTTCGCATTTAGCGATCCCGTTGCCTTTAACTTATTAACCAGAGATTTACCAGTTTCTCATTCTGGACCTGGAGTACCAAGAAATGCCTCCTGAAATTGTCTACACACCTGTCTACATGATTCGGTTTACGTATACATCGTGCATAAAACTTCCTTGTTCAAGCATGAACTCTTTGATAGACATTTCAGTAGGCTAATAACAAGACAAGAACATCAATAATAATAATAATAATAATAATAATAATAATAATAATAATAATAATAATAATAATACTCTAAAGCAACCTACACACAACTCAGATGTCTTGCATAAACCTTCACTTTTGGGATGCACAATGAACAAAAACCAGTCTTTGCAGCTCGAACTGAAGGCAGAACTGACCAACAATACAGCTGATAAACGTAGTCCTGAGCGGATCACTCACAGCTTGTGCGATGGCGGAACATACCGAGGTCAATGCAGTACAAGCGAGCTACGCATACACGCGATTTGTGGCCCGGCTATAAATCGAAAGCATGGTATATACGAGGGCTGATCAACAAAGACGGAGACTGATTTTTTTTTCACAGATGTTTATTACTCCAATTCAATGTTTACATGATCTTTTTCAAAATAGTCCCCTCTACATCAATGCACTTTTTATAACGTCTCTGCCAGTCCTTGAACACGTGCTGCAGACCATTCTTTGTCAGGTCCTTGAGAATCGCCTCACTTTTCTTGAGCACTGCTTCAGAGTTCTCAAATCGAATACCCCTAAGCTTTGCCTTTAGTGATGGGAATAAAAAAGTCACAGTGTGCAAGATCGGAGCTATAAGGCGGATGTGGTACACAGGTAATGTTGAATCGAGCCAGAAACTGCATGACTTGATTTGCGACGTGAGGCCGTGCATTGTCATGATGAAGTCGCCACCCAGTCCGAGAAAGCTCTGGTCGTTTCTTTGCAATGTGCTTCCTCAGTGTAGCCAATACTGATGTGTAGTATGCTGCTGTAACAGTATTGTGAGGAGGAACTGCATGCTGGTAAATCATTCCATTACAGTAAAAAAATGTGATCTACATCACTTTCCCTGCAGATGGAACAACCTTTGCCTTTTTTGGTGTTGGAGAATCTGGCGATTTCCACACTGTGCTGGCTTATTTTCCTTCAGGATCATAATGATGCAGCCATGACTCATCACCGGTGATAATCTATTTAAAAAATGCATCACCCCCATTGTCTGGTATGCGAAATGCACGTAGGGTCTACAAAATAGAGCATTACTACCAACCTACCAATACGAGAGTGCTGCCGCCTACCAACAGTATACATAAAAACCCGCTCTTTTCAAATATTTATGTTACAGATACGAAACTATCATGGAAGCTACAGGAAAAAATCAGTCTCAGTCTTTGTTGATCAGCCCTCGTATGTTACATAGTTTAGGTAATAAAGTCAGCTTCCGTCTCCACATATACTATGTATTTGAAAGTAATCTACGAAGGGCTTTCAACATTTTAGAGATGTTTTCGACTTTCCAACCTTTCTATAACCTTAGTAAAATAAAATTTGTCCAGCTGTACAAAAAAGCACGTGTCTCAGCTTCAACCTCGCCATAATGCGAATGTTCATATTTGAGAACAAAAAGTAATAGCTGTGAGTCAAATTCGTCGAATATGGCGGATGTAGAAGCACTTAAAAGCGAAGGTCATGCAGTATTGCAGAAAAATCTCAGACATGTGTGAAGTTACATTGAATAGCATCCTTCAATTGGTCCACTAAGCGTAACAGTCCCTTCCTATATACCGCCCTATGTTGTACTCTTGGCAATGCAAGAAAAATTTTAAAATTACAATGAGCTGAATTCCTCTGAAATTTGTGTACAACTTATGGATTTTATGTATCTGTTTTAAATGTTCCTCTATCAAGGTACGAGGGCTGATCAACAAAGACTGAGACTGATTTTTTCTTGTAGCTTCCGTGATAGTTTCGTATCTGTATCATAAATATTTGAAAAAACGGGTTTTTATGAATAATGTTGGTAGGCGGCAGCACTCTCGCATTGGTAGGTTGGTAGTAATGCTCTATTTTGTAAGACCCTACGTGCATTTCGCATACCAGACAATGGAGGTGATGAATTTTTAAAAAGATCATCACCGGTGATGAGTCATGGCTGCATCATTATGATCCTGAAGGAAAACAAGCCAGCACAGTGTGGAAATCGCCAGGTTCTCCAACACCAAAAAAGGCAAAAGTTGTTCCATCTGCAGGGAAAGTGATGGTGATCACGTTTTTTGACTGTAATGGAATGTTTTGCCAGCATGCAGTTCCCCCTCACACTACTGTTACAGCAGCATACTACACGTCAGTATTGGCTACACTGAGGAAGCACATTGCAAAGAAACGACCAGAGCTTTCTCGGACTGGGTGGCGACTTCATCATGACAATGCACGGCCTCACGTCGCAAATCAAGTCATGCAGTTTCTGGCTCGATTCAACATTGCCTGTGTACCACATCCACCTTATAGCCACCATTCTTGCACCCTGTGACTTTTTTTTATTCCCATCACTAAAGACAAAGCTTAGGGATATTCGATTTGAGAACTCTGAAGCAGTGTTCAAGAAACGTGAGGCGATTCTCAAGGACCTGACAAAG
Organism: Deroplatys truncata; assembly: GCA_030765065.1. Taxonomy (NCBI): domain Eukaryota; kingdom Metazoa; phylum Arthropoda; class Insecta; order Mantodea; family Mantidae; genus Deroplatys; species Deroplatys truncata. Next base: position 63,578,867 of record CM060984.1, on the reverse strand, counting down.
AATGGTCTGCAGCACGTGTTCAAGTACTGGCAGAGACGCTATAAAAAGTGCATTGAAGTAGGAGGGGACTACTTTGAAAAAGATCATGTAAACATTGAATTGGAGTAATAAACATCTGTGAAAAAAAATCAGTCTCAGTCTTTGTTGATCAGCCCTCGTATAAACAAAAAATAATACTTTCGATGTACTATGCCATAATCGAGAATAAAACCAGTGTCAATAAAAAATATGTGATACATTCGCATTACTTTCACTAACCATTATGACCTCACAATCTTTCGTATCTATAGTAGATATATAAAATATGCTGCTTTTATTCACATTTTGCTACTCATGATAAATGTCTTACTAGAAGTAGTTCCAGATTAAGCAACATGACTTTGTAGCATATACAATAGAAAAACAAAACAACTGTTCTTATATCGCGTCGGTTTGTTACTAGCGAACCCATACAGGAAGAAAGGAATAATCGTTAAATATGCTTTATAGATAGGGCATAAAGGTTCAACCCAAAGATATAATAACGAGTATTTCGAGTACTTATTGTTAATGCTTCAAAGCAGCTATATGGTATTAATTATATATTTCAAACAGCCTTTTTTCGTACAAATTTTGGATTCTTTCTTATGCTTTATCAGTTATTCAAAATTCATTAAAAATTAAGAGAATTTCACTGTCCATCTACAAAAACAAACAAACAAAAAAAAACAGCATTTATATCGTAACAAATGATAACACCAGTTACTGCGAAACACATTTTATTTATCACTTAGACATTCAACATAGCACAAAGGTTACAATTGGCCCACTCGGAACAAAACACAACTGATTCGTAGAATCACAACTTACAACCGAACTGGCACTGTTCATTTTCACTAGTCACTCCGAAATTTGTTAACTAACAGAACTGAAGCAGTCCGTTATATACGCTCCGCATGCAAAGCAAAACTTTCTAGAAGAGGAACCAGCTCGAAACGGTCTAAAGGAATCCTCTGGAGCGGGGAAACTGCACACAATGGCTATTGTTCCGCACGCCCATTATTCTGAAGAGGACCAGCCATTAGTCCTCATCCGGGTCATGTAGAGTCGGGAGGCGCTCGCACTGCCGGTCCATAGGTAACTTCGCGCGCGCGGTCACAATATTTCATTACTCATGTAAATTTTAAAACGTATTTAGTTATTTTAAGCAAAATATTTGGAGCCGTTTTTGAGAAAGTTAAAAATAATAACAAATTTTCCAAGTAAAAAGTAGTTTGAGCTGCAGAATTTTCTAAAGGTCTTCAATTGGTATGCTATAAAATTTGGTGCTTATCCGACTTTTCATTTTTGGGTTATTATGTCCACAAAGAGACACACAAACAGACCGACGGACAGTTCTAAAATGTGAACTCTTTTTGGAACGGGACCTCAATGGTACTCAAAAGTAAATTTCTGAACAAATCTAGACAGCGATAGTTGTTATTACTTTTTTTTGTGGAATACAAAACCTCCCATACCTCTATAGTTAAGGGTAGAAAAAACGAATATGTCTTACAGACATAACCGCTACACGCAAGTTGTAGGAAAAATTGAACCAAGAAACCACATCGTTGTGTTTTCTGTACGAAAAGGAAGCTACCAAAAATGTGTGTTAAATACACAAGAGTGTTGTGTGCTAAACTCTCTTAGTTGTACCACAAACTGTCTTCATCTTCTTCCGCTCCTCCTTCATTCCCAGGATCTGAGCGTCTTTTTATGTCCGTTAAGGCTTCACACATCCTTCCAGCGTCTACTGGCTCCTTTTGTTTCTCTTTTTACTTTCTCTACTACGTATAGTAAGTAGGGGAAGTATTGTATTCCACCCAAAAATTCGATACCGAGATTTCACCGGAAATATATGTTTTGAGACCTCCTGAATCCAAAAAAAGCATTTTTGGAAACATGTCCGTGTGTGTGTCTGTGTGTGTGTGTCTGTCTGTGAACAGCATAACTCAGAAACGAACAGTCGGATAAAAACCAAACTTGCTATTTAGGTTCAGTATCTTCCAGAGATACGACACGAAGGTTTTCAAGAAAATCCCCTCACCCCAGATTACCCTTTATATGGAAGATTTTTCGAAAATTTTAATTTTCTCAAAAATGGCTTAACGATTTTGATTAAAATATCATATGTTTAAGATATTTTCATGACAAATAAAATGTATATCTTGAATTTTCTGGGAATGTCTCCAAAAGTATTCTTCATTGTAAACGACCTTTGCATAACTGGTAAACCATAAGAGATAGACAAGATTTTACTACACAAAAAATGTGGATCGCATTAAAATACACAATTAATGTCATATACATTTTTTGTTAAGTGAACCATTTTCGAGATATTGCTTGTTATTCCTTTAAATTTTTCAATACTTATTTTCTCAAATGGGAATTCGTTATTTAACTTTTTTTGTCTTGGATATGCAAAGAGTATTAATCTGTGGCAAAGGGAATGGTGCTGCACCTAGCAACCAGCTATTTAGAGATATGTATGTGCTTAAAGGATACTGTATTTCTATATTGCCCTTGTAAATATATATTTCCCTTACATCTACAAGAAAATTAGCAATAAGATAGAGTCTGCAAATGTTTATCTCGATTAACATGAAGTAGATGGAGAATAAGCGTTTGTAAAAATAGTTTGTACAAGAGTAGAAAAAGTCATGTGAGTGTAACACATCAGATTTTTTCTTACGTACTGTAATTTAATACTGCCTTCGGATACCTATTAGCCTCCATTTTTTCCAGATGTTCTATACAAGTTTTACAATATACTGTTGTCTTGCTTGCTGGGTCAACGTTTAATTCTTCTCTAATCTCTCTCTTTCTTACATTTCATCATTCTTCAATACCCATTAACACTTATCAAAAATACCATTTCGTCGAGTTACATTTTGCGAAAGAGGTTTTCTATGTCAGGTTTCCTTTCTATTGTGTTTTGTTTACTTTCTCTACCAAACATCTAGAGAAAGTCATAGGGATACGACATGACATGTCAGGTCGAATGCTTAAAAAAAATCTGATGAGATACATTCACATGACTTTCTCTACCCTATATCTTTATGGGTGGCTATATAAACTATTCTTACTGAAGCTTATTTTCTATCTACTACATTTTAATCCAAATAAACCTTTGTAGAAATAGCTGCATTACACATTTCGTTAGAGTTACAAAGAGAACAGCGTAGTCAAATGTTTAAGAATTGGACGCTATGTGCTGGCCTTAAAATTCCATGCTGTTTCCATGCAATCGTGAGAAACAACTGAAAATCGATGGTAGTTCATATGAATAAGTATTGAACAATTCGTATCCTTAATGACGGATATCTCTGAAACGGCTTATGCCACAAAAAACACATTATAAGCAAATTGTGTATTTTAAATAGATCTACAGTTTTTGTTTAGAACGGCTTCGTATATCGCTTAAAGTTTTCCAATTATACAAGGTTATACAAAATTCCTTCTGAATGAAGAGAACTTCACAGCTATTCCCAGAAAATTCAAGATATACATTTTATTTATCATGTAAATATCTTTAATATATAGTAGTTTAATCAAAAGCATTAGAACCATTTTTTTAAAAATCAACATTTTCTAGAAATGTTCCATGCAATGGGTAATTTGTGTTGAGGGATTTTCTTGAAAATCTTTGTGTTGCATCTTTGAAAGATACTGAATTTAAATACCAAGTTTGGTGATGATCCGATTATTCATTTTTGAGTTATGGTGTTCACAAACACACACACGCGGACCTTTTTCAAAAATAATTCTTTGGATACGGAGAGCCTCAAAACTATAACTAGTAAAATCTCGGTATAAAATCTTTCGTGGAATGCAATACCTTTTCTAGCTACTAGGCACGAGGTAGAGGAGGTAAATATCACTGAAATATTTATTTACGTAACGGTACGTGAAAGTGAGGTTTTACTTTCACTACTACGTATAGTAAGCAGGGGAAGTATTGTGTTCCATCTCAAAACACGTTTTGAGGCTCCCTGAATACAAATAAAGCATTTTTGGAAATATATCCGTGTGTGTGTGCCTGTCTCCGTAGGGGAGGGGTTCCGACCCCTTCAGCTGCCGTGGTGCGCGCGCTGCGGATCCCTAGCACTCGTGGTACTTCTGACGTTACTAGAAGTACGCTGGGCCGAACATTCGAGCCCCTTCCGATAGGGAGTTGTTCGGATTGGGTTGGACTCGTCGGGGCAGTGGTTCCCGATACCCATGGGTGATTGGATACGTCTGGTTGGTTTTTCGCCCAGGCGGGGTTGTGAGACGCCTCGATGTTCTCCGGCACCAACCTTGAGTGAGAGTTGACGCGCACTTCCAATCCCGCGAAAGTGGGGGGTCTTTTTAAGAAACAAGGTATTGACCTCATGGGAAACCCCCACGGTTGGAGAGCCGCTCGGATGACGCTGACTCTGGGTTGTTAGGAGGGGGCTTGGAGAGACCTTCGCAGCAAATGTCTGTGTGTCTGTCTGTGAACAACATAACTCAAAAATGAAAATTTGGATAAATACCAAACTTCGTACAAGTTTAGTATCTTGCAAGGATGTGACATGAAGATTTTCAAGAAAATCCCCATACCACAGACTACCCAACATATGGAACTTTTTCGAAAATTTATTTTCTGAAAAAGGCTCTAATAATTTTGATTAAAATATCACATACCTAAGATATTTTCTTGGCAAATGAAGTTCATATATTGAATTTTCTGTAAATCATCTCAAAAGTCCTCTTCATTCGGAATGACTTTCGCATAACTGTTATACCGTAAGAGATAGACAAAGGTTTACTATACAGAAAATGTAGATCTCGTTAAAACACACAATTTATGTCATATACTTTGTTGTAGAATGAACCATTTCCGAGATATTTCTTGTTATTTCTTTGAATTTTCCAATACTTTATACTTTTTCTCAAATAGGAATTCGTTATTCGTTTTTTTATGTCCTGGACATACGAAGAGAATGGAATGCGCCACACAGCAACCAGCTCTTAAAAGATTTGACTATCGCTTAAAGCCTACCAATTCCCTTTGCATCTACAAGAAAATTAGCAATAAGATTAACATCTCATATCTCGATTAACATGAAGTAAGTGGAGAATAAGCATTTGTAAAAATAGTTTGCACAAGAGTAGAGAAAGTCATGTGAATGCAACACATCAGATTTTGTTTCAAGACGAGTAGGATGTTTACGACTAAATCGAAACGAGTCCTGAAAAAACTAACCTTTTTGGAGTTGCGTACAATCTTTTGTTTAGTACTGTGTCGAAATACTTTATTGTGAGGCAGTATTTTAACACTTAAATAATTTCAGTCTAATTATATAATATATAAATTCAATAACAATATTTGTGTGTAATAATTTGTAAAATGTATGTAACAGTCATTGCATATGCTTATATTATTGTATAATGTTCAATAATGTTATGTGAATATATTACGTAATTTAATAATGTAGGAGCTGTGACAAATAGGTTTAAGGTTGCCAACAATGAGGTAACAATGAGGTAACCTTGAAGCAATAATGAGTAAGGAAGTTTAATAATACTACTACTGATTATTAGAGCAGGAATAATGTAAATTTTAGTGACAGTTTATAAAATAGCCAATCAACAACAACCAGAAAAAGCTTTAGTTAAATGAAAGTATTCTATTGGATTAGGATTAGCCAATCAGAAACTAAAAAGGAGAAAACATTTACAAATTCAAGTCAGTTGCTTCTAGACAGTGCTCATAACCAGACGCGAGATGTGTCCTCGAGAAATTAAATACATATTCGTGTGAGACGAAAATAGTTTACGTGTTAAAAAGTGCAAGTATTAAATAAAAGAATCTCACAGCTCTCTATATCAGTGAAGTGCCAAGACTTCCATGTCTCTAACAATAATACTGACGCAGCCGAGGCAAACAAAAAATATATAATATCTAAACAAAGTCAAATTATAAAGCTAATATTTTTAAACTAGGGGCGAAGGCTACCGGAAACCGGATACTATACGTGCGGTTGCAACTAATTCAAGTGTTCGGCTCCCCAACAGTTGAACTACAATACAACTCCTTCAACACGACCCACATCAAATTGACGTCCAAAGCGTTTTGCAAATAACGAAAATAAAACCCATACTTCAATTATTAAATATTATAATACATATTTGTTGGACATGGACTCAGTTATATGTTTCACTTAAGCTGTTGATTAAACAGTTGAAGGGAATACTAAATGGTTTATGTAGTATTGGTTTGGGGACGGAAAAACATGAAATTCGTGATGGTATGAAACAAAGATTTTTTCTTGATTTCGTTCAGTTTTGTTATAGAGCATGTTAAACTTTATTTGAAAATGTTTTGGCTGATTTGTGTTTACTAAAACGGCAAAGACTTATGAAATTGTTTTGTACCAAAACTGTTTTTTCTTCCAGCCATAAAATTAATTTTTAATATCACAATTAAATGGTGGATAGGTGTAACTTGCGTGTAATTGCTTGACTCTCAAACGTTTATATTAACATGCTCAGCTTGTGCTGTTTTACCCAAGTGAGTGAGTTTTGGGCATGGTGGATAGTCCCTTGTGCTAATATTGACCGCAATGTGACCCTGATGTTTGTTTCCCCAAAGAACTGAGGGACGAAGGCAAAAGGCTAATCCCAGCGGATGGAGAGTGGTCACGATTGGACTTCTACTATAACCATAACCTATACTACTTGCGGAAATATTGACGACTTTTCTCCTCACTCCATAGAAACATTCCATATCGGGATCGAGTTGGCACTAACTCAGAAAAAGAAACGCTCAGCCTTCTTTATTTCCAACTTGCGGCTTTGCTGTATTTTTCTGAAAGGTGCTGTTTTGCTTTCTACAGTATTTTCTATTTTTGTAATGAAGTGCATGGATGTCGTAAAGAAGCATTTGGAACCAGAAAAAACTTACGAAGGTTAGCATTATTTATTTTGTATTTTGCTCTTAAATCCTTCTTTCTTCTTTCCTTTGCTTTCCATTATAAGCTAAAGGTAAATAATAAAAAATATATCTGATGTGATACATTCACATGAAATTCTCTACGCTGTATCGTTTATTAGACGTATACAAACTACTCTTACTAAACCTTATTACTTTCTCTACCACGTATAGTAAGTAGGGGAAGTATTGTATTCCACCCAAAAATTTGATACCAAGATTTCACCAGAAATGTATGTTTTAAAGCCCCTGAATAAACAAAAAGCATTTTTGGTAACATGTGTGTGTCTGTGTGTCTGTCTGTCTGTGAAACTCAGAAACAAACAGTCGGATAAACACCAAACTTACTATTTAGGTTCAGTGTCTTCCAGAGATGCGACACGAAGGTTTTCAAGAAAATCCCCCCACCCCAGATTACCCTTTACATGGCACATTTTTCGAAAATTTTAATTTTCTCAAAAACGATTTTGATTAAAATATCACATATTTAAGATACTTTCATGACAAATAAAATGTATATCTTGAATTTTCTGGGAATGTCTCCAAAAGTATTCTTCATTGTGAACGACTTTTGCATAACTGGTAAACCATAAGAGATAGACAAAATTTTACTACACGAAAATGTAGATCGCTTTAAAATACACAATTTATGTCATTACATTTTTTTTATTGAGTGAACAATTTTCGAGATATTGCTTGTTATTCCCTTAAATTTTCCAATACTTATACTTTTTCTCAAATGGGAATTCGTTATTCATTTTTTTATGTCCTGGACATGCAAAGAGAATGAAATGCGTCACATAGCAACCAGCTCTTAAAAGATTTGACTATCGCTTAAAGCCTAGCAATTCCCCTTGCATCTACAAGAAAATTAGCAATAAGATTAACATCTCGATATCTCGATTAACATGAAGTATATGGAGAATAAGCGTTTGTAAAAATGATTTGTACAAGAGAAGAGAAAGTCATGTGAGTGTAGCACATCAGATTTTGTATCTATCGACTACATTTTAATCCAAATAAACATTGTAGAAATAGCTGCAATACACATTTTGTTATAGATCAGAAAACAGCGATAGCCAAATGTTTAAGATTTCCGCTATACGCTGGCCCTAAAATTGCATACTGCTTCCATGGCATCGCGAGAAACAACTAAATGTCAACAGGACTTTAAAAGAATTACAAAGTAATGAACGTTTGGAATATTTAATAACGGATATCTCAGAAATGGTTTATGCGACGAAAAACGTATTTGAAGTAAACTGTGTGTTTTAAAGGGATCTACAATTTTTCCCTAGTATGTTTTCGTCTATCGCTTAACGTTTAGCAGTTATGCAAGATTATGCCACATTTCTTCCTGAAGTTGACTTTGTAGGCTACTCCCAAGAAATTCAAGATGTACATTTTATTTGTAATGGAAATATCTTGACTATATGTCATCTTAATCAAAGCCGTTGAAACCATTTTTAGGAAAATAAAAAATCTCAAAAAATGTTCCATGTAAAGGGTAGTTTGGGGAGGGGGATTTTCTTGAAAATCTTCCTGTCATATCTTTGGAAGCCAGTGAACGTACATAGCAAGTTTGATATTTTTATGACTTTTCGCTTTTCAGTTATGCTGTTCACAGACACACACACGGACTTTAAAGTAGATGAAGTATTGCTGATAGATATTCATACAACCCAAAATTATATAACGAGATTTCAACCGAAATACAGGTTTGGAGGCTCCCTGATTTATAAAAAGTTTTTCTATAATAAGGTCTGTGTGCGTATGTCTAAAAACAGAATTACCTAAAAATTAAAAATGTAACATCAAATTGTGTATCTAAGTTCAGTATTCTCCAAGAATGTTACGCGAAGATTTTCAACAAAATTCTGCCACTCCAAGCTTCGCAAGCTTTACACAAAATATGTTTTTAAAAAAAGTTATTTACTTATAAATGCTCCAACGATTTTCATTAAAATGCCATATACTTAAGATATTTACAGGAAAGTAAAATGCATATCCTGAATTTCTTGAAACGCCTGGAAAGTTCTCTTCATTCGAAAGGAATTTTGTGTAATTTTGTATAACGGGTAAATCATAAGAGATAAATAAAAACTTACTACATACAAATAAGTACCACACAAGAAGGGTTCAGAGCTATAGTGGTCCATATGTTGCTTTTTTTTAAAAAAGGAGAAACCAAAGAGAAAATTTCAATGAATTCCAAATAATTTAATGACATATAAAGTATTTAAGTACATTCATAATATACTTAGGACATCTGTTATGCTTTTGAAGACAAAAATACACTTGAACCTTATTCCTCGTTTATCTTTAAAAAAATCTGCTGTGTTACACTCACACAACTTTCTCTACTCTTGTACAAACTATTTATACAAACGCTTATTCTCCATCTACTTCATGTTAATCGAGATAAACATTTGCAGACTCTATTTTATTGCTAATTTTCTTGTAGATGTAAGGGGAATATATATTTACAAGGGCAATTTGGAAATACAGTAGCCTTTAAGCACATGTATCTCTTAATAGCTGGTTGCTAGGTGCAGCACCATTCCCTTTCCCACAGATTAATACTCTTTGCATATCCAAGACAAAAAATGAATAACGAATTCCCATTTGAGGAAATAAGTATTGCAAAATTTAAGGGAATAACAAGCAATATCTCGAAAATGGTTCACTCAACAAAAAAAAGTATTTGACATAAATTGTGTATTTTAACGCGATCTACATCTTTTGTGTAGTAAACGTTTGTCTATCTCTTATGGTTTACCAGTTATGCAAAAGTCGTTCACAATGAAGAATACTTTTGGAGACATTCCCAGGAAATTCAAGACATACATTTTATTTGTCATAAAAATATCTTAAATATATGATATTTTAATCAAAATCGTTAGAGCCATTTTTGAGAAAATTAAAATTTTCGAAAAATCTTCCATCTGGGGTGGGGGGATTTCTTGAAAACCTTCGTGTTGCATCCTTGTAAGATGCTGAACCTAAATACCAAGTTTGGTGTTTATCCGATTGTTCGTTTCTGAGTTATGCTGTTCACAGACACACATACAGACACACACACGGACATGTTTCCAAAAATGCTTTTTTTGGATTCAGGGGGTCTCAAAACATGTATTTCCGGTGAAATCTCGGTTATGAATTTTTGGGTGGAATACAATACTTCCCCTACTTCTATACGTAGTAGAGATAGTAAAAAAATGACAGGACCCAGTATGGTTCTGAACTCTTCAATTTATTTACATACTTTTTTGTGACATTAAATATTTCCAAGAATATCCATTATTATAGGTTTGAATTTTTGAATACTTTATCATGTTTTTAAGTCCGGATATCATTCAGTTGTTTTAGCGATGTAATAAAAAAGAGTATGGAATTTTAAGGCCAGCGTATAGCGACCGGCTTTTGAACATTAAATTATCACTTCGGTTTCCTCTACCAACAAGGAAACGTTTAATGAAATTAAATCTAGAAACGTTTATCTGGATTAACACGAAGATGCAAAAATAAGGTTTGGAAGAACAGTTTGTAGAGGCTATGTAAAAATAAAATAGTGGTAGAGAAAGTCATGTGAATAATTTTTTACAAATTATTACATACATATTGCTTCAAGGCGGGTTGTTATTGAATTTACATATTAAATAATTTAATTTAAATTATTCAAGTGTTAAAAATACTGCCTCAGCGTTTATAGCGAATGAAACATTGTGAAAGGTTATGTGGCTTATTTATTTAACATTTTACGTAAATATTTATGACTATGGAGGGGGAAGCTAGGAAGAGACGAAATGTTGCTAAACTAAGAACAAACGCAAAGTAATGATGAATGTGTCTGACTATTTTTAAAGTAAAACAGTGATAGTAAGGCAGTAAAAGAAACACCCAATGCTACCCGGATGTTCAGAAACAGTAGTGTGTAGGATAAAAAGGAAACGAATGAAAGGATCTCTAATGACCCATCAAAAAGAATGCATAAAAGGAGGGGTGAAATAAAAACATGCTAGGTTAAAGCGCAAGGCGGAGTTTCGCGCATCGTTCATTATTTGCTGTTTGAAAGTATTCACCTACGTTGAATTTGATTTTTTCAACGATAAACAGTAATGGCACCCTACCAAATTATAGTTTTTAACGTTTTATACCTCTAATTTTTTATAATACATAGTATTATGCTTGTAAAATCGTATTTCGAATACTAAAAATACAAAGAGGAGACGTAAAGCCCAGGTAAAAATTAAATGCCTTACAATTGCCTTAAAAGGAGTGCAGATGTTTCACTATTTGATTATGCATAATTCACAAGATGGCATTAGATTGGTAGAAGGATGCAGACCTGCGCCAAAGTTGCGATCGTACATGTAGTACATGTGGCAACAGTGCGCCCCATTTAACCTGTACTGTCTCTTAAGCGTGAGACGCGATATATGTTCCAAATAGGGATTTGACAGTTATTTTCGGCTAATGGTTATAACTGTTGTAATTGCAATTCCATTAACGATAACATGTAACGGCTATCAGTAACGATTAAGTTATTTGTTTTCATGGTTATCACTTCGCTGTTACACTGCATTAATGGTTGGCAGTAACGACCATACTAAACGGTTGGATTGTACAGACAAAGTTAGCTATATGGGATCCTAAATATAAACATCACGTGATGCAGATATAGCAAAGGAATAAACATCACTATTGTCAACTTCAACGTGACTGATGCAATAACTTAAAAATTCTCGTAGGACGTAAGATAAAACATGGTAATGACATTCTAGAGAAAAGAAACATTAACGCCCAAATACACAGTATTATCTTACATCGCAAAAGATGCAATAAACTCAGTTGGTTTTATATATATATATATATATGTAGCAAAGCAGATAAAATTAATAAGCATTTTTCTCGCCCAGATGGTATATTAGATCGCCAGTGCCACTCACGATCTCTTGCGGAGCAGATTGATACTGCGTAACGACGTGAGGTAACTACTTCCCGATATGCGATACCAATGTACATGCAGTGAATGATGTCACCCAGACTCGGTACCCGCCTCCGTTACTTTAGTAACCATTAACGGGATAAAGATAGTATAACAACTTAGTAAAATCCCTCGGTCTACGTACTGCGGTGTATTCAGGAGGGATAAATCAGCCCCACTCTACCTGTCTTTTGCCTTTAACTGTTGGGTTATCCAATGAGGTGTCTTAAAGAGAAAGTGGGCTGATACGCGGGAAACAAGTGCCACGTCACTGTTGTGAACACAGCCATTTTATAGTGTAGAAAAATGTAATAGGATCTTGTTTACATCGTGATAACTCAAAAACTAAAATCATTATTCCAGTGCTATAAGAGGTATGTTAAAGAGCACAGTTTCGAAATGGTGATGATGTGTGATTGGTCTCCCCTTAAAAAATTAAAGCCGCTAGTTTTCTTTGTAAAACTTCAGATTTAAATAATTTGTATTATGAAAATCAATCAGCGAAGATCCTCTACCTTGAAGAGATAGATGGGGTAGTGAAGGCTGTGAAATACCCTGAAAATTGTAAATTAACTTTTGGAAGATATCCAATTATAATACCGCATGTATATGAAATGCTATCGCTAGTTATATGCAAACATTTGTTTTCACACCCGCTGCACCTTACTCTTTGCGTGACCTATCACAGTAATCTACAAACACAGCATTTTTGTTGCAATACTCTTGTGTCTTTAGTCCTGCCTCTACAGTTGGTTAGTTACAACAGAGATGTGATTAAGTGATAAACGATTTTGTGAGAATAAAATAAAACACGGGTAGGCGAAATTATGGTATGTGGTGCCTTAGCAGGGACTCAGAAGTAGAGTAGGAGAGACATGCCCGCCCAAGGCAGTTAGAGAGGGGAAATACATCAGTAACCCCTCCCAAGGGTTTCTTCTAAGCTGCTGAACTATAGTTACATTACTGCTGTAACCGTTACGTTATTTTCTGCTCATCCCTAGTGCCAATGTGCATTAATCGGGTATGTTGAAGAAGGCTTGTTGCTGTAGTGTTATTTTCCCCACGCTTTGGGAGACAATTTGAAGTAGTTTTGTTGCTGCTACGTATGGAAAGCCAGTTAGAAGATGTATTATATTTCAACTGTTTGTTTAAATATTATATATTTATGTTTGCCTCGGCTGCGTCAGTATTATTGTTAGAGACACGGATTTCTTTGCAAGGCGTGGTGCGGCTGAAGAATGTAGGCTTACTCAGATTTTTAATTTTTATTCACTTCTTTTTATTGATTCTTGACACGATTTAAATAACACTTCACTGATATAGAGAGCTTAAGATTATTTTTATTAATTACTTGCACTTTTTAACACGTGAACTATTTTCATCTCACACGAATACGTATTACATTTCTCGAAGACACATCTCGCGTCCGGTTAGGAACACTGTCTGCAAACAACGTGTCCAGTTATGAGTGCTGTCTACAAGCAACTGACTTGATTTCTACCGCCTGAATTTGTAAATTTCTGTATTTCAAGTCTCTGATTGGCTATTCCTAATCCAATAGAATACTTTTATTTAACTTAAGCTTTTTTCTGGTTGTTGATTGGCTATTTTATAAACTGTCACAAAATTTACATTATTGTTGCTCCAATAATGACTAATAGCATTATTAAACCTTCTAATTGAGGTTTATTGCCTCAAAGCTACCTCATTGTTAGCAACTTTTAACCTATTTCTCACAGCTCCTACATTATTAAATTACGTAATACATTCACATAACATTATTGAACATGTATACAATAATATAAACATATACAATGGCTGTAATATACACTTTTTATATATTGTTACATACAAGTATTGCTTTAAGGCGGCTATTATTGAAATTATATTATATAATTAGACTGAAATCATTTAAGTGTTAAAAATACTGCCTCAATGTCTTTGAATAGACTGCATCCAATGCGAAGTAATGACTTTCATTTGTAAAATACGAAAATTAAGTTAAGAGGGTTAAGGGTTACTCTTTGTGTTTTGCCTTAAATAACTTGAAAATTGTATGAAAGTTTTTACCTATTTAACGAGTACTTGCATATTTTATAACAGAGTCTTAGGCTGGTAAGGACGTGACCTGGTTGGCAAGTCCATTTTGACGACAGCATCAAGGTGGCTATGACCGTGATAAGTAGGTTTTAAGCTAACATGGTCTATTAAAATGTAGAATTAATTAATTGTTCAGGTGATTCGTGTTTTGACGTTTATTATTAATGTTATGTAGTAAGCTCATCTCTCATGGCGGAGAGTGGAGTAGCTCCCCTGTCGGATGAAAGTGGAAGTTCGGAAACTTATTTTAAGTCGGTTTTGTAATTACACGGTTGCATAAAATGTTGAATTATTAGATATGCTACACACCCTGTGTCCTGATGCTTCCAATAGATGCTATTTTTCTTCCATTCCGTTATGTACTTTTCTTAATATTTGTCACAAGCGGTTTGCAATATGTGAGACACCTTTGATGCCGTTTTCAACGCCTCCGTTCTTGACGGATCTGCTGCCTCTTGCTACAGTGGTTTGCTATGCGATCCTTGTCTGAGGGTACGCGTGGGTGAATATGAGAATAGATAACACCAGTTAAGTTGACTAATAAATTTATTGGAGGCTAATACATGAGCTATTTGAAGCGAGTTGCCGACAGCGTGATGAGAAGGATTAAACTGTTTCTGAATCTTAGCACGAGAAACCATAACTATTGAAATATTATATCTGCTAACTTTTGAAGTATCTAGAAATTTACGATGTAAAATAACTGCTTCCATAATAACAACGAGAAGGGTAAGCTGCCGTGAATCGCTGAAATGCTAAGTGGCGAATCCCTTCGCGGCTACCGCCAAGTATGTCTGAAACCGAGTGCGATCTTTAGGTGCCATGGACTGCCGATAATCGATGACAGTTAAACACTGAGGCAGTATTTTTAACACTTAAATGATTTCAGTCAAATTATATAAATATAAATTCAATAACAGCCCGCCTTGAAGCAATATGTGTATCTAATAATTTGTAAAATGTATGTACCAGTCAGTGCATATGCTTATATTATTGTAAACATGGTCAATAATGTTATATGAATGTATTACGTAATTTAATAATGTAGGAGCTGTGAGAATAATAAGTTAAAAGTTGCTAACAATGAGGTAACAATAAGGTAGCCTTGAGTCAATAATGAGTAAGAAAGTTTAACAGTACTACTTGTGATTCTTGGAGTAGCAATAATATAATTTTGGTAACAGTTTATAAAAATAGCCAATCAACAACCAGAAAAAGCATTAGTTAAATGAAGGTATTCTATTTGAGTAGGATTAGCCAATCAGAAACTGAAAAGGAGAAACATTTACAAATTCAGAAGTCAGTTGCCTGCAAACAGTGTTCCTAACCGGACGTGAGACACATCCTCGAGAGATTTAATACGTATTCGTGTGAAACGAAACAAATAGCTTACGTGTTAAAAAGTGCAAGTAATTCATAAAAGAATTTCACAGCTCTCTATATCAGTGAAGTGTTATTTAAATCGTATCAAGTATTAATAAAAGGACTGAAGTAAAATTATAATCTATGTAAGCCTACATTCTTAGTCGCACCACAACCCTGCCAAGATATCCATGTCTCTAAAATAAATACTGACGCAGCCGAGGGAAAAATAAATATATAATATTTAAAGAAACAGTCAAACTACAAAGTTAATATTTTTTAAACTTGGGGCAAAGGCCACCTGAAAGTACATTTGGGGCGAAGGCTACCGAAAACTGTTTACTATACATGCGGTTGCAACTATTTCAAGTGTTCGGCTCCACAACAGTTAAAATATAAATAAAATACTTCTTCAAATTGACGCCCAAAGCGTGGTTTAAATAACGTAATAAACCATCTTCTCAAATTGGCTTTCCATACGTGGAGCTAACAATAAACTTCTTCACCACTGTAAAAGACTGTAAGACCATAATTTTAGAAATATGCGCTTTTTCACCAACTCAAGCCCCGCCTACTTCATGACTACCCCATCAAAGTTCCTACGTTATACGCTGCAAATCTTAAGCTTCGTGTTGGGGTCTGAAACACAACGTTTGCTCTTTGACATGCTAAATTCTAAGAACTTTTCCCTTTCTAATTTTCAGAACTGGTATACGTGCATTTTCGTGCAACTACTTGATTTCTGAACGCACCTAGTTCTAATTACTTGAACCTTGAGCTAATGGGTTTCTTGTTGACTGAGTTCGCCGGAACACCTAATTGACTTAGTTACTCTGACTTCTAAGTACACACAACTTGCCTGGTAATGGATTCTTATCCACTTGCAGAGTTGTAGGTTCTTCCTAGATTGTGCATTGATTTTAATATATGGAAATTATTTATTGCAAGCATTTATGTACCTCCCTGTCATGTTTTTATAAAATTATTAATCGCACGTGTCAATAATTCCAATATAAAGTCCTTAGTGAAATAATTTAGAGTACATTTTAGGATCACTCTGTATATCGTAAGCGCTTAGGGCATATTGAACACACATATTATTGTTTCAGAGTATGATGCAACAAGTAAAACTTCGGAACTTAATTGTTTAAAGATGCAGATTTCTCCTCTAATGAACACTTTTCCTTGTTGACTATGGTCACTTAGTCTTGTCAGCATGATTTAGGTAAACACAAGCTTGGGTCCATATTACACAGACAGTTTTTATTAACTTAATGGAGATCTCTGTAATTACCACTAACATTTGCATATATGAGATTTTGTGACCCAAGCTTTTTATGCGTTTAAAATTTGCATTTTCAGGACAAAGACGTCAGCAGCTCTAAAATGACGATGTGCTTTTTGTGAGCCATTTCTAGGCCGTTAGGAAGAAGTACACTCGTTCAAACTTGTGCGAAACAGTATCTTTTATCATTGGTCTTAGGCGTTCAGCAACACACTATCATGCCTCCTTTTCTACAAGAATTCTAATTTGTTATTGTGTTTTCCTTTATCTATCGTTAATAATATGTGCTTAACAATTAACGTCCAAATAAGTCTATTTTAGTTCAAGTAAATTCTGAAACATACACATTAACCATGAACAAAGGTGAGAAACAAAAGAGATTGCGCAATGAAAACCTTTATCTGAGTGTTTTCGTAATGTGCTGTTTTGTACAATGCCTTTCCCTCACATTGTGGCCATGGCTCGGCGGCTCGCAGGCCGGCCGCTTCGGCTTGATCTACCCCTAAAAGAGGTACACAGTTCCCGTAATCCTTTCACGTTCTCTTAGTTATAGTTTCAATGACAATACTCAAATGCCTTATCATAACAGATGTTGAAAAGCTTGTCCGTCTCTATCCACATATTCTGGCATCTTCTCGGGAAACTTACATTCACATTCGAGAGTTCAATGTCCGAAATTGAGTGAATTTCTCTGCTGATGTTTTCTTTAAGTTTTTGTGTGTTGTTGAAAGTGTCCATCTGCGCGAAGACATTCTTGACATCGTCGGATGAAATTACCATTCACACGCCTTAGTTCTTCTTGCGTAATGTTAATAATTTATTCTTTTATATTGTCCTCAAGTTCGCCTATGGTGTGGGTATTGTTCCCATAAACAAAACAAAATACAAAATACAAAACAAGGGGAACATAGTACGCCTTAAGCAATAGTCAAATATTTTTAGAACTAGTCGCTATGTGTAAAATGTAATTCTCTTTGCATGTCAAAAGATTGTTTCTGCAAATATTTATTTCCATTAATATGAAATAGATGGGAATAAGAATTTGTACAAGGGTAGAGAAAGTCATGTGAGTGTAACACATCAGATTTTTTTATAGCGACCCCATTGTTCTAAACATCTCACAGTGGCTCTACTCGGAACTGGGTAGTTAGGAAATTGCTGCTGAAATTGTCTACACAACTGTCTACATGATTCAGTATTCACGTATGTGTCGTATATAAAAATACACTATTCAAGTTGAATTTGTGGGCAGGCATTTCCGAGGACTAGAAAGAGAGTAACATTCCTAAGGAAATCACACAAAACACACATATTGTCGAAACGCTTCATAATACGAAGACAAAGCAACGACTGAGACAGCTCACAGCTGAGAAACGTACCCTTAACAGGTCCTGCACCGCAGCGCGCAGCGGCACAATACGCATATAAGGCGGCTTTGGCCTTGGCATAAAACGAAAGCACTGTACTTCAAAAAAGTTATGCATAGCTTGTATAACTTTTCGGTTCTAGAACAATTAAAAAAAAATTGTTTACGGAAACCGGTTCCCACTCCATGGTTATTATGTTTGTATAATTTAAGTTACACAGAAGACAATTTTAACAATTTCGCATTGTACTGTTTTTGAATTCATGCTCATGTTATTTAGATCCCGAGGTCGCGGGTTCAAACCCGGCGGAGAACGATGGATTTTTTCGGGCGTAAAAATCTTTAGCATGGCTTCCTTCGGAAAGGAAGTAAAGCCGGTGGTCCCGTGTCGTAGATTTACGGTACGTAAAATAACCTCAAGCCTGATAAAGAGGCCTCTGAGCAAAATTACCGGTCATTCATGCCCAATATAGAATGAGACGCTAGGACCATAGTAGTTAAAGAGCGTCCATAAATAAAACTCAACTTCTAATTTTCATAACAAGCGTAGATGTAGGTTATATCTATAATGGGGGGAGGAACCTTCCACATTACGACCTAAAAGATATATTGCAGCTACCACCCTCTAGGAGTAGCGATGAAGTGAAGGAACCACAGGAGGCCACAGGCCGCAGGCAGACAGTCTACAGAGACGCGCGGAAGTCCCTAACAGTTGCAGGTTCGAAAACACGTCCCATTGCTGAAGCGATGAGCGGCTTGTCGACCAAGCAGCCCTATATTGTCCACGGGCAGTACTCTTTCCTCTCTGGAAGCATCAACACCAACTGTCCGGCACTGCCATACACCACGAAACCTAGAGGTACACCTAAAGGATAAGGAAGCGGAATTAAAGAGAAATGATCCTACCGACCAGGGAAAATCACGAAAACCCCAAGGTCAGAGTGGGCAGTCGAGGGTTATCGAACCCGGTACTACCCGAATGGGAGCCTCAAACGTTATCGCGGAGCCATCTCTCTCGGTTATTTAAAATGTATGTAATTGTTTTGAAATCAATAAAAATTTAATTAATTTATAATGGAAAGTCTGCTAATAATGTAGGACTGTTAGAATTTTCTCCTAAAATGTCTTCTTAATACCAGAACACACAATGTAAAATGCTGCGAACGCATCTGAAACGTAATGCTAAGTGTGCATTTACAATCTTGTTTCATACACTTTTAGCTCTTTGAATAACATTTCGTATTAACGCTACTTTATAAGTAAACTGGCGAGTGAAAGAGATTTAAATCTTAGGTTGCCAGAAATAACAGACAAGTCGGCGCAGAATTCCTACCCTACCCCTCCACGACGTTTACGAGGATAGGACAATAAAGGAAGTTGAGCAAAAGCATTTAGCCTGACCAAGATAATAAATGTGGAGAGCAATGACCCGGTACACGGAGTAGCTTCTACGAGAGTAGAGGATTTTTTACGGCTATACGACTCTTATATACTTGCCATTCATCATCCTGTAGACACTTCGCTCTCTTACATGTCACTCCACGATGTCTATCTGAGCGTCTGGCTGTTAATACAATATTCCATCCACGGTGCTCTTGGATATGTACACAGCTTCCTTGTTGTTTACTCTGGTTATGCAGAAGGAAGATCACTTCCGTTCGCATAACTCACATTCTTACCACAGATATTAATTATTTGAACTGAAAACTGTTTTAATGACTATACGTCGCATTTTTAGGCAGTAGATCTGTGTTTTAGGTACTCGAATTATGCTCAAGATATTAAAACTTAGGTATAACAGTAAAGTTATACATTGAATATATAGGGTGTCCGGTCTATACGTTTAACATTACAAACTTTTATAATTGTAGTTGTATCAGATCCAGATAAAAAAGTATTTGGCATATGATTGGTAGATCTCTTGCCATTTATGAATGCAACAATGTTCCCTATGAAATCTCAAACAAACCAACTCAAACGTTCATTTAAATCGCTTCCATTAAATGGTCGTATTGAATATTACATAAACAAAATACAAATAAATTTGCCTATGGTGAAAATATGAAAT
The DNA here is from genome assembly GCA_030765065.1 of Deroplatys truncata. NCBI lineage: Eukaryota > Metazoa > Arthropoda > Insecta > Mantodea > Mantidae > Deroplatys > Deroplatys truncata. Next base: position 63,558,723 of record CM060984.1, on the reverse strand, counting down.
CATGAAACTCCTCTTTGGAACCTAAATAAACCTGCTTTGAATCTAGAGATGAAACAATATAAAAAAGAACAGACTGCCACCGCTGTTTATCAACAATTCTTTAACGAAATTTCCAGAACCTACTGTGACTATGAAAAATAATTATAGATAGTTCAAAAACTCAACATGGAGTAGCAGGTTCAACCGTCCTACAATATGGAACTCATATAGAAAGGCTCCCTGATTACTTCTCACCTTATTCTAGTCAGTTATACGCTCTGAAACAAGCATTTTCATACACTACAGAATCCCATAAACAACTATACATAATTTTTTCTAATTAAAAAAAATCTTAGCCACTCTAAATATGCATACAGAAAACAAACTTATCCGAGAAATACAGATGTCATATAAGCATGCAATGGAACAAGGAAAAGAAGTGATATTGTTTTGAATTCCATAGCACCAACAAATACGAGGTAATGAGAGAGCGGATGAAGCAGCTAAAGCGATCATCCAAAAACCAACATTTAATACAGAGATAACAAGCCATTCAGTCTTAGCCCTATACATCCAAACCAAAATCATTACTGCATGGAAAAAAATTATGCTCTCAAAATCAGGGAAAAAGCTACTTACTGTAAGAGGATCCTCAAACAACAAATATATTATAAACTTAAACAGGAAGCATTACCCGCTTAAGAAAGGACATACAAAGATGACACACTCCTATCTGTTCACCAAAGAAACTCAGCTGCAGTCTTCAACATGCAAAACTCCATTGACAGTTTCCCATGTGCCCAACGTTATAACCCACACAGGAACATATATAACATCCCAAATAATACGAGGGCTGCCACAGAAGTGTCTGAGCTAACAAAGAAAACACAAAAAAATTGAGAAAAAATATATTTATTTCTCTACATAGTATCCTTTCAGTTCGATACGCTATTCCCAGAGATGTTCAATAGCTTCGATACATTGTTTATAGTGAGAATCGTTGAGTTCTGCAAAATAGCCATCAACTGAAGACTCTATCTCTTCATTGTTGGCAAATCTTTTACCACCAAGCCATTTCTTCAACTTTGGAAACATAAAATAATCAGAGGGGGCTAAGTCTGACGAATAAGGTGCATGAGGAAGCAATTTGAACTTTAACTCATTGATTTTGGCCATGGTGATAATGGATGTGTGAACTGGTGCATTGTCCTGATGAAACAGAACTTTCTTTTTCGCTAAATGCGGCCGTTTTTGCTTGATTTTGTCATTCAAATGCCGCAATAAGTTTGCATAATACTCGCCATTGATTGCTTTTCCTTTTTGAAGATAATCAATGAAAATTATCCCACGGGCATCCCCAAAAACTGAGGCCATGACCTTGCCTGCAGATGGAACCGTCTTCGCCTTCTTTGGAGCTGACTCTCCCCATTCAATCCATTGTTTTGACTTGTTCCTTCGTCTCAGGTGTGAAGTGATGCACCCATGTTTCATCCATGGTTATGAATTGACGCAAAAGCTCGGCTTTATTGCAGTGAAACATCGCCAAACACTCGACTGAAACATCCTCACGATGCTGTTTTTGTTCAATTGAGAATAAACGCGGCACCCATCCTGTGCACAGCTTTCTCATGTCCAAATTTTCAGTCACTATGCAATGTACAGCAGTTTTTGAAATGCCTACGATGTGTGATAGCTCGCGCACTTTCAGTCGACGGTCACCGAATACCATTTTGTGGATTTTCTTCACAATTTCTGGCGTGGTCACCTCATTGGTCGACCACTGCAATGTTCCTCTTGGCAACTTGTATGGCCTCAGTTAAACTCTGCCACCCAATATTTTACTTTGTAAATGAAGGAGCCGACTCCCCCAGATAGAATCTAGCTCAGCTTTAGTATTAGTTGGATTAAGATCTTTCAAATGAAAGTATTGTATCACATAACGATGGCCAGTTTTATCCATGGTTGCAAATTTGCTGAGAGAGTTCACTATAGATGGCTACTAAACAATGTAGCATTGTCAAACTTCAAACTTAAGCTTTATAAGGTTGGTACATTGCACCTAGTACTTTGTTTAAAACAACCGCTATCTGTACGTCAGGTCGGGTACTTCTGTGACTGCCCTCGTATTAGCGGTCTGAAAAATTCAACAATGTATAAAAATATTGTAATGTTCTTACAAAATATGCAGCTGCATGATAAAATTTAAAACAATTGTAATATAATTATAACCGTACTTTAATTTTATTGTTCACATAAGAAAAGCATTATCTGTTTATTACCAAATGATATTATGCATATGTATTCTAGAAATCTATTTAATGTTGAACCACCGCTGTATTAATGTAAGGGCTGTGAACAGATCTTTGTGAGATAAAACGACTTAAATAAATTTAAAAAAATCATGACAACAATGATCACATTATTAGGTTAGATTAGAGTGTGCAAAGAAGGGACGAGAAAAGCTTTGCTGTGTTCTTGGACTGGCTGAAACAAAATCTGTGAAATTTTCGTTGCACTGTGGAATAAGATAGGCAGTTTTCATTAATGCATAATACACATTTAATTTTAGCGAATCTCTTTCGACCTCAAGAAAAGTTTCACTACCCCAGTTACGACAATTATGTCTGTTAACTTTTCCATTCACATGGTGTCCACGTCGACATCTTTGTACGAGGACTGATCGATAAAGACTGAGACTAATTTTTTTCAAAGATATTTATTACTCCATTTCAATGATGACATGGTGTTTTTCAAAGTAGTCTTCTCCTACTTGAATGCACTTTTTATAGCGCCTTTGCCAGTCCTCGAACACATGGTACAGGCCATTCTTTGTCAGATCTTTGAGAATCGCCTACTTTTCTTCAGCACTGCTTCAGTGCTCTCAAATCGAATGCCCCGGAGCTTTACCTTTAGTGATGGGAATAAAACGATATCACAGGGAACAAGATTGGGACTATAAGGCAGATGCGGCACATAGGTAATGTTGAATTTAGCCAAAAATTCCTGGACTTGATTTGCAACGTGAGGCCGCACGTTGTTGTGATAAGTTCTGGATGTTTCCTTGCAATGTGCTTCCTCGGTGTAGCCAATACTGACGTGTAGTACGCTGCTGTAACAGTGGTGTGAGTGGGAACAACAATCACAGCAGCTGTGTTGATGTTGACTTCAGTCATAGCAGAAGCCGAAGCACCAGGCCCACCTTGCTTAGCACAGAGGACTCGCTCTACTTTGAAGTCTTTGAACCACCTAAACACTGTTGCACGAGGTGGTGCATCTTCACCGTATGCTTGCTTCAGCATTTCCAAAGTTTCAGAGGCTGTATGATTTAAACGAAAACAAAATGTTATTGCTCCTCTTGTGTCACCTTCATTTTGTGGTTTGCGAAATTCAACTAGGGTCAACAATATACAACATTACTACCAACCTACCGATACGAGAGTGCTGCCGTCAATGGACATTATACATGAAACCCCGCTCTTTTCAAATATTCATGGTAGAGACATGAAACTCTCAAGAAAGCTACAGGAAAAAATCAATCTCAGTCTTTATTGATCAGCCCTCGTACATTCTAATCTAACCTAATAATGTGATCATTGTTGTCATTGTTGCAGACATATATGGCAAGAGATCTACTAATCATATGCCAAATGTTTTTAAATCTGGATCTGATACAACTAAAGTTATAAAAGTTTATGTTAACGTATAGGCCAGACACGCTTAGCTAACATTATGATTTCAGAACAGATTTGCATATAGCTTAAGGCAGTATTTTAATACTTAAATGATTTCAGTCTAATTATATAATATATAAATGCAATAACAGCCCGCCTTAAAGCAATATGTGTATGTAACAATATATAAAAAGTGTATATTACAGTCATTGTATATGTTTATATTATTGTAAACATGTGTAATAATGTTATGTGAATGTATTACGTAATTTAATAATGTAGGAGCTGTGAGAATAATAGGTTAAACGTTGCTAACGATGAGGTAACAATGAGGCAACCTTGAGGCAATAATGAGTAAGAAAGTTTAATAATGCTACTAGTCATTATTGGAGCAACAATATTGTAAATTTTGAGACAGTTTATAAATAGCCAATCAACAACCAGAAAAAGCTTTAGTTAAATAAAAGTATTCCATTGGATTAGGAATAGCCAATCAGAAACTGAAATATAGAAAAATTTACAAATTCAGAAGTCAGTTGGTTGTAGAGAGTGTTCCTAACCGGACGCGAGATGCGTTCTCGAGAAATTTAATACGTATTAGTGTGAGACGAAAATAGTTTACGTGTTAAAAAGTTCAAGTAATTAACAAAAGAATCGCATAGCTCTCTCTCTATATCAGTGAAGTGTTATTTAAATCGTGTCAAGTATTAATAAATGGAGTGAAGAAAAACTTAAAATCTGTGTAAGCCTACATTCTTCAGTCGCACTACTCCCTGCTAAGACATTCATGTCTCTAAAAATATATATAAATACTGAAGCAGTCGAGGCAAACATAAATATATAATGTTTAAAGAAACAGTCAAAATTAGAAAGTTACTATTTTTTAAACATTTAGAGCGAAGGCTATCGGAAACTTTTTACCATACTTGCGGTTGCAACTACTTCAAGTTCGGCTCCCCAACACTTGAAATATAATACACCTTTTTTTTCAAACTGGTTTTCCATACGTAGCAGTAACAAACATTCTTCTTCAAATTGGCTCCCAAAGCGTGGGGCAAATAACAATATAACAATACAACTTCTTCAAGCTGCAGTGTTTAACACTAAAGTCCTTATCTTTCCGAGTTGTTAAAAGTTAATTTCCTTAGAATAATTTTGAAATTTTCGTATCTTTTTACCAAAACGAATTTCTGAGAAACTGTGGCAGGAGTTTAGTACGTTCATGTACCTCCTGGATCTCCGTTTTTTTTTCTACACGTTCTTGCCGGCTGCCAGTCGAAGAGCTGAGGAAAGTATTTCTATCCTGTCTAGTTGGATAATAACTAGGATTTTGTGGGTGAAGGCAAAATAATAAACTGGTTTTTCATTAACCTTGATTTATTGAAGAGGCAATTACTCCCCCTAATTTATTGGAAATAGAACGTAAAATAGAAAATAGCAAGGATAGTATATGTTTATAACAATTTAAATTATTAATTTTTTCTGGTTTACAAAAATAATTTTATAAATTTTCATTTATTTCTATGTCTATTAAAGCGGATAGCAATTTTCCCTTATGAAGTGTTTTTCAAATCTTATGGGTTAAATCTTCCCACTATCATTTTATATTATTCTATGGACCTGGCTAATTCGTCACACGATCTTCCCACCCACATACGCAGCATCTCTCACCTGGTTGCACAATTTAATTACATCACTGATTCTAACATCGGTTGCTACAGTAGTAGCACGCAAACTAATGCCAAGAGACTATCTCAAATAGACGTGTAAACTCGGGGCCTCCCTCCCCTTTGATCTGTTTTCCTATGACGGCAGAACTCGCACCTGTATTTATTACAACAGTTTCCATTGGTTCTTAAGTAGTGTTATATAACATGCTATGATAAAATGTGCCACATTTCTAAAGTTACGTGTCCTGCTGACTTATCCAGCAAAACCCAATGCCTCTGTCTTTCTCTTAAGCACATGTTTCCTTTTCTATATTACAAACTCCCTCGAGTTCTGAGATATGGAACACCATTTTCGTCTCTTTGATTCTTAATCCTATTTCCAATATTTTATATGCTGTTATTTCCTATGTCAATTTGCTATTGGCTCTGTCCCCTTACAAAACAAATTTGAAATTAGCTACAGCAGAAACCATGAATACCAATTGGAATATTCACATTTTCCCCCAATAAATACTCTGAAACGTTTAAAAGGCGATAATAGAAACAACAGAGCTGTTTGAATTGTGTATCTGTGGTTATTAATCACTAAGCCCCGGATTTTTAGGTTTTAAAAAGTTAAAATTAGGTTCTATGTATCAGTGTATTAGGATTTTGTAGGATCTTATATGTTGAATTTAGGAATTTATAGGATCTTTGGCATATATATATATATATATATATAATACACACACACATACATTCATGCAAATCACTAGGCACTTTGTTTAAAACATTAACTTTAAATTGTAAAAAGTTAAAGTAACTGTAACTTTAATATGTATTTGAAAGTACCAAATTCAAAAATGTCGTGTTAGAAACTCCCTATAACGGAAGAAGCAATAATACATACTACTCAACAGTGCTATTAAAATGTTTGCCTCTAGTTATCACCTATTGTTGCGGCATGTAAATATCACACGTTTCAGAAATACCGCGTTCCACTGACCACCTCTTTCGACTATAGCTAGAAAATGATAATTGAAGCCGGCGAACGTTTTAATTACTTTATTATTGTGGCGGATGGTTTAATTAAAGTTTATTATTGTAAGGTATTGCGCAAGATTTCATAATCTAATTATTTAATAGTTTCCTTATTCGAACGGTCTCCCTTCGTTTTAAAAATACTTTTATATTAATAAATCTACTCTTATTTGCTTAAATAACCAACTTAGGCACTTTTAGGTTCTATCACGAAAAATAGGTTTTATTAGGTCCTAACGTAAAATTAGATTAATTAAGGCTCTATAAAATTGAAGTATATTACTCGTTGGCAACTAAAACATTAAAATAAACCGAAGTTTGGAGCGTAGGAGGTCAGGAATAAAATAGGTCAGAATCTAAGAATCCGGCGCTTATTAATCACTATTGACTAAAATGTTAATAATCATTGTGCACTTTAGCTTTCCTCTTCGTTTCTTCTTTAAACAGCTTTTACTGTGAGTGACATTTTCCGGCATAATGACGTTTCTTCAAAAACCATTAAAGATAGATAAATTAAATTTTAGCACCTCTAAGGTGCTATTGTGAAACTAATGTTAACAAGATGGATTTTATAACAAAATCATATGTGTTAAATTCAAATGGCTCTCTCTGCCCTCTTTCGTTTATTACTGGGTATACAAACTATTCTTACAAAAGCTTATTTTCCTATCTGCTTCATTTTTATCGAGATAAATATTTGCACAAACAGTTATATTATACATTTCGTTAGGGTATAAAGGGAACAGTGATAGTCAAATGTTTTAGAACCGAACGCTATATGCTGGGCTTAAAATGTCATACTGTTTCCACAACATCCCAAGAAACACTTGAAAGTCGACAAGATTTTAAAAGAGTGACAAAGTATTGAACAATTCGAACCAGTAATAAAGGTTATCTAGGAAATGATTTATGTCTCCAAAAAGGTTATTTGAAGCAAATTATGTACTCTAAAGAGATCTACATTTTTGTGTGTTGCAGTTTTGTCTATCGCTTAACGTAAGATAGTGGTTATAAAAGATTATAAAAGATTGAAGAGGAATACACAGGCTATTCCCAGAGAATTGAACACATACATTTCATTTGTCATCTAAATATCTTTAATATGTAGTATTTTAATCACAAAAATTAGAGCTATTATTGAGAAAGTCAAAATTTTCAAAAAAGTTTCCATGTAAAAGGTGGTTGTGGGTGATGGATTTTCTTGAAAGCCTTCGTGTCGCACCTTTGGAAGATACTGAAATTAGATACCAAGTTTAGTATTTACCAGACTTTTCGTTTTGAATTATGGTGTTCAAAGGCACAAACTGCACACACACACACACTCTCTAACACACAGACATGAACCTTTTTTGTAAAAAAGCTTTCTTTAAGTCAGGAATTCTCAAAACATGTATTTCCGGTACTATGTACGTGGTAAGGAAAGTAAAAATAGCTGCTGATAAAGTTTAGTCAAAAGGAAATATCCTGTCCTCGTTAACAAACAAACTTACTGCACAAAAGGGTACATCTAAATCTTGTAAATATTTCAATTTGATATCTTTAAATAGTTTTACTTTCTCTAGCACGTACATAGTAGGTATTCCGTCAAAAATTCGATATGAGATTTCAACGGAAATGCTGTTTTAAGGTTCCCGAATCCAAAACACAGGCATTTTTAGAAGAAAAAAATCCTGCGTGTGTCTGTGTGTGTATGAACAGCATTACTCAAAAACGAAAATCGGACAAATATCACAAATTTGGTATTTAGATTCATTACCTTCCAAAGAAGCGATATGAAAATATTTACGAAAATCCCTGCACCTCAAGTATCTTATACATGGAATATTATTCGAATTTTTTTATTTTCCAAAACATTTTTACTTTCTCTACTACGTATAGTAAGTAGGGGAAGTATTGTATTCCACCCAAAAATTCGATACCGAGATTTCACCGGAAATACATGTTTTGAGACCCCCTGAATCCAAAAAAAGCATTTTTGGAAACATGTCAGTGTGTGTGTCTGTGTGTCTGTGTGTGTCTGTGAACAGCATAACTCAGAAACGAACAGTCGGATAAACACCAAACTTGGTATTTAGGTGCAGTATCTTCCAAGGATGCGACACGAAGGTTTTCAAGAAAATCCCCCCACTCCAGAGTACCCTTTACATGGAAGATTTTTCGAAAATTTTAATTTTCTCAAAAATGGCTCTAACGATTTTTATTAAAACATCATATGTTTAAGATATTTTTATGACAAATAAAATGTGTATCTTGAATTTCCTGGGAATGTCTCCAAAAGTATTCTTCATTGTGAACGACTTTTGCATAGCTGGTAAACCATAAGAGATAGACAAAATTTTACTACCCAAGGAATGTAGATCGCGTTAAAATACACAATTTATGTCATATACATTTTTTTTTGTTGAGTGAACCATTTTCGAGATATTACTTGTTATTCCCTTAAATTTTTCAATACTTATTTTTCAAATGGGAATTCGTTATTCAGTTTTTTGTCTTGGATATGCAAAGAGTTATAATCTGTGGCAAAGGGAATGGTGCTGCACCTAGCAACCAGTTATTAAGAGATATGTATGTGCTCAAAGGCTACTGTATTTCTATATTGCCCTTGTATATATATATTCGCCTTACATCTACAAGAAAATTAGCAATAAGATAGAGTCTGCAAACGTTTATCTCGATTAACATGAAGTAGATGAAGAATAAGCGATTGTAGAAATGGTTTGTACAAGAGTAGAGAAAGTCATGTGAGTGTAACACATCATATTTTTATTAAAGTAACATATATTAAAGATATTTACATGACATATAAAACATATATCTTGAATTTTCTAGGAATAGCCTGTGAAGTCCTCTTCATTCGGAAGGAATTTTGTACAATCTTGTATAACCGTTAAACATTAAGTGATAGACGATAACGTACTCACAAAAAATGTAGATCCCTTTAAAACACACTTTTTATTTCAGTTAACGTTTTTGTGAAATTAGGAATTTCCGAGATATTCCTTATTAATGGTTCAAATTGTTAAATGGTTAGCCATTCTTTTAAAGCCCTGACGATTTTAATTGTTTCTCGCGACATCATGCTAAGAGTATAGGATTTTAAGGCCAGCGTATAGCGTCCAGCTGTAAACCAATTGACTATCACTACTCCCTTTGCATCTGTAACGAAATGTGTAATGTAGCTATGTCTGGAAACGTTTATTTGGATTAAAATGAAGTAAATAAAATAAACTTTAGTAAGAATAATTTATATACCCACTAAATACGATAGAGCATGGAGAAAGTCATATGAATGTAATATAAGGTTTTTTGCTGTTCTTTCTGTATAGCATGAGTTGATAATAGACTGTCAGTGACCCGTGCACCAACTATGTATATATTAATTTTATATGGATGAAAAACGTTTGTGACTTTGCTTGCCTCGAATAGAGGGCAGGGAAATAAAATTATGTTTAAAATGACTAGATTTGCACAAGCTGCTACGGTTTTCATTGCAGGCACTAGAGTTCATGGGATACTTTCAGGGAAGTGCTGCTTGTTAACAGCATCTCGGTTTAAGCATCGTTACAGGTATTTATTGTTGGCAGTAAAACTTCTCCTCGAGTTACATGCCCTCATTAACTCGCTCTTTTCTCTGAACGCACGACTACCTTATATTGTTTCGTTACCGGCACCGTAGTTACTACGTGAACACTTCACCACAGAAACGTCTTCCCAGCTTATTATTGGCTTACTCGTTATCGTGCAGCAAATTATTTATCTATATAATTAGCTATCTACTGATGCGCTTTTTATTTATTAGTATTTTCTCTGAAAACATAAAAGCGTAATGACCTCAGAAAGTATCCAGTATGAACAAGCACGGTATGAAAAAATGCTGTGTTACATTCACATGACTTTTCCCTACTTTTCGTTTATTTATACACTGTTTTTCCTTCACACTGTGGCCACCGTACGGCTTTTGGTACTCCGGCCTCCGCAGCTTTAATTCCCGCCGAAACAGTTACAATATCCGCGTTGCCACCTCACGTTCTCATAGTGATGATAAACACATACCTTATCATAGGAGTTGTTGGAAATGTTGTAGGCGCTCTTATTTAAACATTTCCGGCATCTTATCATGAAATTTTCATTTACACTTGAGAGTTCAAAATTCGAAATTGAGTGAATTTCCCGCCTGATGTTTTCTTTTAGTTCTTAAAATGTATGGGGTTTGTTGCACACGTCTTAATGGATATACAAACTATTCTTACTAAAGCTTATTTTTCTATCTACTTCACTTTAATCCAAATAAACCTTTGCAGAAATACTTGTCGTTTTTAACGCTCCCCACATGCCTTATGGCCTCCGGAGGATACCTCATTCCACCAAGCGATGGTTGGACCCATTTCTGAGGTGTAGACCCCAGCGAGTGGACTCCGTTGTTCCTGATGGTACGGTCATGGTGAGGATGGCGGTGGAATGACAGGACCTACAGCTTTTACCGTCAACTCAGACCTCAGTACGAGCCTCACTACCCTACACCGGCGCTCTTGTAGAAATAGTTACAATACGCATTTCGTTTTAATTACAAGGAGAACAGCGATAGACAAATGTTTAAGAGCTGGACGCCATATGCTGGCCTTAAAATTCCAAACTTTTTACATGCAATCGCGAGAAACAACTGAATGTTGAAGGACTTCAAAAGAATTACAAAGTAATGAGAAATTCGAACCATTAATTCACAGAAATTGCTTATGCCACGAACGATTTACTTGAAATAAATCGTGAGGTTTAAAGAGATTTACATTTTTTGTACGGTACCTTTTCATCTATCACTTAAGTTATACAAGATTATATAAAAGTGATTCGGAATGAAGAGGAGTTTATACGCTATTACCAGAAATTTCAAAATAATTGTATTTGTTATGTAAATATCTTTAATGGTTTAGTCAATATCGTTATAGGCACGTTTTAGAAAATAAAAAACATTGAAAAATATTACATGTAAAGGATAGTTGGGGTTGGGAATTTTCTTCACAATCTTCGTGCCGCATCTTTGTAAGCTAGTCAACCTAAATTCCAAGTTTGGTATTTATCCGACTTTTCGTTTCTGAGTTATGCTATTATTCATATTGTCACTTTTCTAAATATGCAATATTTTTATTTAGGAGCATCAAAACATCTATTTCTGGTGAAATCTCGGTATCGAATATTTTAGTGAAACCCAATACCTTCTCTTCCTTTTGCTAAATAAGGGGAAGAATGTTGCTCCCTTCATTCTTTTAGGGCTGCTAATGAAAAGAAAGAAAGCAAAAAAATCTGATGTGTTACACTCACATTACTTTCTCTACTCTTGTACAATCTATTCTTACAAACTCTTATTCTCCATCTATTTCATATTAATCAAGATAAACATTTGCAGAAACGATCTTTTGACATGCAAAGAGAATTACTTTTTACACATGGCCACCGGATCTAAAAATATTGGACTATCACACAGGGCCTACTATGTTCCCCTTGTTTTGTATTTGCAAGGGCACGATAGAAATGCACTAGTCTTTAAGCATATACATATCTATTAATAGCTGGTTGCTATGTGCAGCACCATTCTCTTTGCCACAGATTAATACTCTTTGCATATCCAAGATAAAAAAAATCTGATGCGTTACACTCACATGACTTTCTCTACTCTTGTACAAACTATTTTTACAAACTCTTATTCTCTATCTACTTCATATTAATAGAGATAAACATTTGCAGAAACGATCTTTTGACATGCAAAGAGAATTACATTTTACACATAGCGACCACTTCTAAAAATATTTGACTATCGCTTAACGCATAGTATGTTCCTCTTGTTTTGTAATTGCAATATAGAAATGCAGTAGCCTTTAAGCATAGACATATATCTTAATATCTGGTTGCTAAGTGCAGCACTATTCCCTTTGCCACAGATTAATACTCTTTGCATATCCAAGACAAAAAAAATCTGATGTGTTACACTCACATGACTTTCTCTACTCTTGTACAAAGTATTTTTACAAACCCTTATTCTCCATCTAGTTCATGTTAATCGAAATAAACATTTGCAGAGTCTATCTTATTGCTAATTTTCTTGTAGATGTAAGGGGAAAATATATTTACAAGGGCAATATAGAAAAACAGTAGCCTTTAAGCACATACATATCTCTTAATAGCCGGTTGCTAGGTGCAGCACCATTCCCTTTGCCACAGATTATAACTCTTTGCATATCCAAGACAAAAAAAATGAATAACGAATTCCCATTTGAGAAAATGAGTATTGAAAAATTTAAGGGAATAACAAGCAATATCTCGAAAATGGTTCACTCAACAACAAAAATGTATATGACATAAATGGTGTATTTTAACACGAACTACATTTTTTGTGTAGTAACATTTTGTCTATCTCATATGGTTTACCAGTTATGCAAAAGTCTTACACAATAAAGAATACTTTTGGAGACATTCCCAGAAAATTCAAGATATACATTTTATTTACCATAAAAATATCTTAAACATACGATATTTTAATCAAAATCGTTAGAGCCATTTTTGAGAAAATTAAAATTTTCGAAAAATCTTCCATGTAAAGGGTACTCTGGAGTGGGGGGATTTTCTTGAAAACCTTCGTGTCGCATCATTGGAAGATACTGAACCCAAATACCAAGTTTGGTGTTTATCCGACTGTTCGTTTCTGAGTTATGATGTTCACAGACACACACACAAACAGACACACAGACACACACACAGACACACAGACACACACGGACATGTTTCCAAAAATGCTTTTTTTGCATTCAGGGGGTCTCAAAACATGTATTTCCGGTGAAATCTCGGTATCGAAATTTTGGGTGGAATACAATACTTCCCCTACTTACTATACGTAGTAGAGAAAGTAAAAATCTGATGTGTTACACTCACATGACTTTCTCTACTCTTGTACAATCTAATTTTACAAACGCCTATTCTCCATATGCTTCATGTTAATCGAGATATCGAGATGTCAATCTTATTGGTAATTTTCTTGTAGATGCAAGGGAAATATGGTAGCTTTAAAGCGATAGTCAAATATTTTAACGCTGGTTGCTATGTGGCGCATTCCATTCTCTTTGCATGTCCAGGACATAAAAAAATTGAATAACGCATTTGAGAAAAAGTATAAGTATTGGAAAATTTAAGGAAATAACAAGCAATATCTCGAAAACGGTTCACTCAACAAAAGAAATGTATATGACATAAGTTGTGTATTTTAACGCGATCTACATTTTTTGTGTAGTAAAATTTTGTCTATCTCTTATGGTTTACCAGTTATGCAAAAGTCGTTCACAATGAAGAATACTTTTGGAGACATTCCCAGAAAATTCGAGATATACATTTCATTTCTCATGACATTATCTTAAACATATGATATTTTCATCAAAATCGTTAGAGCCATTTTTGAGAAAATTAAAATTTTCGAAAAATGTTCCATGTAAAGGGTAGTCTGGGGGGGGGATTTTCTTGAAAATCTTCGTGTCGCATCTCTGGAACATACGGAACGTAAATAGCAAGTTTTGTGTTTATCCGACTGTTAGTTTTTGAGTTATGCTGTTCACAGACACACACACACAGACACACACGCAAACACAGACACACACACAGACAGACACACAGACTCACACACGGACATGTTGCCAAAAATGCTCTTTTTGGATTCAGGGGGTCTCAAAACATGTATTTCCGGTGAAATCTCGCTATCGAATTTTTGGGTGGAATACAATACTTCCCCTACTTACTATACGTAGTAGAGAAAGTAAAAAATGAATAACGAATTCGCATATGAGAAAATAAGTATTGAAAAAAATCTTATGTGTTACACTCACATGAATTTCTCTATTCTTGTACAAACTATTTTTACAAACGTTTATTCTCCATATGCTTCATGTTAATCGAGATATCGAGATGTCAGTCTTATTGCTAATTTTCTTGTAGATGCAAGGGGAATATAATAGGTTTTAACCGATAGTCAAATATTTTAACGCTGGTTGCTATGTGGCGCATTCCAATCTTCTTGCATGTCCAGGACATACAAAAAATGAATAACGAATTTGAGAAAAAGTATAAGTATTGGAAAATTTAAGGGAATAACAAGCAATATCTCGAAAATGGTTCACTCTACAAAAAAAATGTATACGACATAAATTGTGTATTTTGACGCGATCTACATGTTTTGTCTATCTCTTATGGTTTACCAGTTACGCAAAAGTAGTTCACAATGAAGAACACTTTTGGAGACATTTCCAGAAAATTCGAGATATACATTTCATTTGTCATGAAAATATCTTAAACATATGATATTTTAATCAAAATCGTTAGAGCCATTTTTGAGAAAATTAAAATTTTCAAAAAATGTTCCATGTAAAGGGTAATCTGGGGTGTGGGGATTTTCTTGAAAACCTTCGTGTCGCATCTCTGGAAGATACTGAACCTAAATACCAAGTTTAGTATTTATCCGACTGTTCGTTTCTGAGTTATGCTGTTCACAGACACACACACACAGACAGACACAAAGACAGACACACACACGGACATGTTTCCAAAAATGTTTTTTTTTTTGGATTCAGAAAGTCTCAAAACATGTATTTCCGGCGAAATCTCGGTATCGAAATTTTGGGTGGAATACAATACTTCCGCTACTTACTATACGTAGTAGAGAAAGTAAAAACTGATGTGAGAATGAGTTGAACATTTTTTTGGTGGGAGACACTCTGGAGTACTTTTAGTACGAACAGAAAATTTGAAGCTTATTCTTTAGGACAACAGTGAACCTACCAGGAAGGGATATTCTCACAAAAACATTCTCGATGAAAGATAGGGCGCAAAGACTTAGGGGGAAGCAATTTCAGGGTTTTTTCAGCAGGAACGGATTTGTTTTCTCAGTACTTTCGTAAACTACAAATATAAATAATGTTTTATTTATTCTTTAGAGGTGGCATAACAAAACTAGCCCCAAAGGGAGAGGGGTGAAAATGCTAGACGGGGTGCAATTACGAGGTTATACAGCACAAATGGATCTGTTTTCTAAATAATAAAAGTATTTCATTGTTTTGGGGTTGGCAATTGGGATATGTTGATAGATGTTGAATGAGAGCCAATTTGGATAAGTTTTGGTACAAATGGGGGAGACTAAATGGCGAAAATTGTCAAAAATAAAATTGTTAGCTTTATATGCAGTCCGGGAATTTCCTCTTAAATTTAACATGTATTTTATGATTGTAGGCACAATATTCATATTTTAAATACGTTTTTCAAAATGATAGGATAGAACAGGACTAGTTAACGGAGGGGACACCTAACACCTCGATCCCCAAAGGAGTTTTTGTGCACATACGCCTGAGGGTATGCTGGTGATGAGCTGAGGGAACCGCAGGTGACGTATGGGCTACAGAGCGAGGACGGCGCAATTCGCGCAGAGTTCCCTAACAGATCCAGGCTTGTACCCGGCAACTATAGGACGCGAAACAGTGTAGGCTCGACAGGCTTCCCTCTAGCAGGTTCGATAA
Source organism: Deroplatys truncata (assembly GCA_030765065.1). Classification (NCBI taxonomy): domain Eukaryota; kingdom Metazoa; phylum Arthropoda; class Insecta; order Mantodea; family Mantidae; genus Deroplatys; species Deroplatys truncata. Next base: position 63,542,838 of record CM060984.1, on the reverse strand, counting down.
GACAATCCAAAGCGCAAGCCTCTGCGGCATCTGCTCAACACCGACCGAACCACAGCCTCGGAATTAATCTAAAACATGAAAGTGAGATGAAATGATAGGAAAATGGGAAGAAAGAAAATCCATGGTATTCGCTATGTTAACCAGGGAAAACCACGAAATCCCATGATCAATTGGGCGGCCACTGGGAGTCGAACCCGGTACCTCCCGAATGTGAGCTTCACGCGTTACCGCGAAGCCATCTCGCTTGGTTTTAAAAATAATACTGCATCAACGATTATGTACTCTGAATTCTACTCCACTTCACACAAAAACTTCTATAGACTTTGTAGTAGAGAGGTAGATTTTAACTCATCTTTTAGGAAAAGAGAATTTGTCATACAAATTAGTACCGCTTTTAAAGAAATGGCAGTGTGATTTTTGTCTTTGTGAGTATATATAAGTTTTTTTCTCATTTTTACTTTGAACAGTCTTTTTTTCTCTAAATCATATTTTCTGATATAAATTTCCCATTTTCTCAGGAATTATCGAATAATTATTATTAAATGAAAATTTGGTATGATAAAAATAATACCTCAGTTCGGTTACTGATGTACTTTGATGTTAATACCTTAGTTATTTATAGTTTAAAAACTATTTACTGATAAATTTTTATGAAAACATGTAATTAAAGAAATAATCTTTCTTAACAAAGTATACTGTGGAATAAAAGTAGATCAGTGAATATAGAAGGCATGCATGTACCAGGTGGCCCAACCGCGCCGTACTTCACGAATGCAGATATTCCTTCGTACGTTAAAAGGGTTGTAGAACTCAACGGGGAATTCCAAATAAACATAGGTCAGTGGAGAACTGCTGAATTAGCGTGAGCGAGCTTCGTTTTTAATTTTTAAGCTCCATTTATATCCCGCCTTCAACTACAGTGGACTTATCGGTGGCCTCTCCTTTAGAGCATGTAATTGCCTGCAGGCAATGGTGTTAATTCGTATCCGCTTGTCTTTGGGCTTCTAGTAAACCTTGGTATTTAATTATTAGATCACACCCATACACTCATTCCTACCTTCGGACTCTGGGGAGGATAGGGAATAATCTTGGCTAGACAGAAATTCCCAACCCCAGCCGGGAATGCAACCCGGGACCCCTCGCACATCAGACAGGTGTTCTACCAACTGAGATACGGGGTCAGCCGAGCTTCGTGCTACTCCTTTTGCTTATCAGCAAAGAAGATGAACGGATGGCGCTCATTGAGATGCACTTCCCAGGCTTGCAATAGAGTGTACAATCCGTGATGATAGACAAAAATAGACCGAAAATGTCTTAGAACGTTTTCCAGTTTAGTTACACAAACTTTATTTTCGAGGCACAAACTCACTGTTTCGACTGACAAATAATGAAAATGTCTTTATTTGACCTATCCGTATGCACCATAGTTATTACTTTCTCTACTACGTATAGTAAGAAGGGGAAGTATTGTATTCCACTCAAAAATTCGATACCGAGATTTCACCGAAAATATATGTTTTGAGACCTCCTGAATCCAAAAAAAGCATGTTTGGAAACATGTCCGTGTGTATGTCTGTCTGTGAACAGCATAACTCAGAAACGAACAGTCAGATAAACCCCAAACTTGTTATTTAGGTTCAGTATCTTCCAGAGATGCGACACGAAGGTTTTCAAGAAAATCCCCCCACCCCAGACTACCCTTTACATGGAACATTTTTCGAAAATTTTAATTTTCTCAAAAATGGCTCTGACGATTTTGATTGAAATATCATATGTTTAAGATATTGTCATGAAAAATAAAATGTATATCTTGAATTTTCTGGGAATGTCTCCAAAAGTATTCTTCATTGTGAACGACTTTTGCATAACTGGTAAACCATAAGAGATAGACCAAAATGTTACTACACAAAAAATGTAGATCGCGTTAAAATACACAATTTATGCTCTTTATTGAGTGAACCATTTTGGAGATATTGCTTGTTATTCCCTTAAATTTTCCAATACTTTTTCTCAAATTCGTTATTCAATTTTTTTTGTTCTGGTAATGAAAATAAGAAAATGGAATACTCCACATAGCAACCAGCTCTTAAAACATTTGACTATCGCTTAAAGCCTACCAATTCCCCTTGCATCTCCAAGATAATTAGCAATAAGATTAACATCTCGATATCTCGATTAACATGAAGCATATGGAGAATAAGCGTTTGTAAAAATAGTTTGTACAAGAGTAGAGAAAGTCATGTGAGTGTCAGAATTTTTTTAATTGTGTTTACCCTGTTCTTGTATAACATTACGGACTATAAGCAACAAACATAAGAGCACACAGTGTGTCACTGCGATTTTTGCTTGTTATTATAAATGTTATTGTTACTATTATCATTATCAGCATCTAACGGTAGTGCTTTGCTGACTTTGCTCATTGAATAGGTGTTCGAAATTTTGCCGCTGTTGATTGGTAGGATGCTGCAACCGTCTCCGTGTACCTAGATGGCCGTTTCTGAGAGCAGCAGCATTTTAGGGCGTTAATGCGCCAGTTCCCCACTGACCTCTGTTTACTTGGAATTATCGCGTTGGGTTCTAGAACTCTTTTAACTCGAAGGGTTATCTGCACACGGCAAATACGGCGCGGTTGGGTCACCTGATATATTCTGAAAAAAATTGAGTGTGATGTTGTAAATGGCTTTTGAGGCAATGGGTTATGAAGTTAGAAAATTGATCATTGGTGGAATGGGGATTTTAAACTGCCCTAAAGTTATATTTTACAAATCGTGAAAGCCCCGGGCAACGCCGTGTATTTCTGCTAGTACAATATTAAAATTAGAAAGTGGAGTACCGCCGCAGTCAAAATGCGGCATCATAAACATCTGCATCAAGGTACTATCAGATATACCTACATACTACGAAATCAAATACCTTCTCTCTAGGTTCAGATTGTGTCGGAGGACAGGATTGACAACCCTTCTTGTAGAATTGATATTAGCAAGTTTCAACAAAGGAAACATCTATGAACAAAACATCTGTTTTCTAAGAGAGGTGCTTCTTGTACATGAGCCACATTTTCTCAAAAAAATGAGGGTGGAGGAAAACTTGCGTGACGTTGATTGATTGCTAAATAATGCCCAGAATGCCTTGCCTTAACCTGAAGAGCTTACCATATAAACCCTTTCTGTCCATATGTTTAACATTCAGATTTGTGTATGCGAGATGCAGCGTGGCAAACTTTCTCTCGCTTACTCATTCTCTCGCTCTCTCTCTCCTTTTCTAATAGAAATAAGTTGCAAAACTTGAACTTTCTTGAACTGCAGTATGAACAGTGGTTCCTATTTTCTTACAAAACCCAAACCCAACCCAAGGAACAAAAAGCGGAAGATTCTCACTAATTTCTGTACTCATTACTTCACTTAATCGCTTATACAATGCTTTCTTTTGACACTGTGGCTACACATGGCTGTTCGTGCGCTGGCCACCGCTGATCGGACTCCCAACGAAACAGCTATGATATCCCGCAACACCTCACGTTCTCACAGATACCATTACAATTATAATGATAATAAGCACATAAAACATGTTGAAATTTTGTCCTTTTCTATTCAAATATTTCTGACATTTTATTTGGAAATTCTCACTCTTACTTGGGAATTCCATATCCGATTGGAATGAATATCTCGCTCATGTTTATTCCAATGTTGGAGTGTGTGATGCATAAACGTTATTTTTCACGTGATCATCATGGTCGTATACATTTCTGCAATTGGATTTTGCGGAATGCCACTGACGAAGTGTGGTTCCATTTACATGGTTATGCTTCGTCGCATAATAGCAGATATTGGAGCACAACGATACCCGGTTTTGCACACGAGATTCCCTTGCATGTCGTGGAAATTGCTGTATGCAGTGAACGCACAGAATAATAGGTTATAGAGAGATACTATTTTTTGAACAGCTTAAATTTAGTTGTTTATTTATGGATGCTCTTTAATTGCTGTGGTCCTTAGTGTCCCATTCTACATAGGGCGTGAAAGACCGGTAATTTTACTCAGAGGCCTGTTTATCAGGCTTGAGATTCTTTTACGGGCCGGGACCACCGGTTTTACTTCCCTTCCGAAGGAAGCCATGCTAAGGATTTTTACGCCCGAAATTCATCGCCCTCCACCGGGTTTGAACCCGCAACCTCTGGAACTAGAGGCTAGCATGGTAACTACTACACCACAGGGGACGACCTTTTTGAACAGCTGATCGACGTTGAATGCCACTCTGGGTTTTTCCAACAAGATTCAGCTACCGTTGATGAGTAATTGAATTCAGGGAATGTTTACAGATAGGGTAATAAGCAGGGTTCTTGTAATTTAACCCGATGCGAAAATTTTTTTTTTTAAAAAATCCGTCCAAATCCCAATAAACCCCAAATATATTTGCATATAAAGCTTTAATGAACATACAACCTTTCACATAGGCTTATACAAATTAAAAAGAGCCATCGTAGGTATTAGTGAATGTATTTATTTTCATCATTTAATGTCGCGTCGGCATGTTGCATTGTAGCTCAGTGGTTAGAGCAACCGGACGGAGATCGGGAGAATCCGTGGTTCAAATCCCGGCTATGGCATTGAATTTTTCAGTCATCTGATTCTACCTTTCCAACACACGGCTTGTGTGAAAGAACAATTAATTCCATTAATTGACCTAATAGTGGTTGTAACTATAAAGCCCGGGACTTAAAGTACTTACAAAGAATGTAAGTCGCCATTGGGGTATGACATCTCAATACAATTTGAGATCTCCTTGTGGTTTACCGGGAAAAATGCGAATCAGTTGGAGAATTTAATGGCGTGTCGGCATGTTGCCATGGTAGCTCAGTAGTTAGAGCAACCGGCTATGGCACTGAATTTTTCTGTCATCTGATTCTACATTTCCAACCCTGTCCAACACACGGCTTGTGTGAAAGAACAATTAATTCCGTTATTTTATTAACATTTCGTGAAATATAAGAACCCTATTAAATAACATTTACACCCCCAGAAAAAACTATAACCTGATGTGTTATTACTGTAGAGTGATAATAATGACTGTACATTACAATTTTGGAAACATTCAGAAAATTATATATCTTCACTAATTTCTCAGCTCTTTTCTCTCCCAAATTATTTCTTAAACTCGCCAAACAAGCCATAGATGCAAAAGATTCTCTCAGTAGATGCAGGGCAAGAAATGAGACTTTTTACAAAACTAATAGATCCTGTTCTCCCGCGCCGTGGCGCTGTGGGCTAGAGCGTGGAGCTCTGGTTCCTGGCTACGGAATTCGCCCGAGTTCGATCTCACCCATAGGGGTGCGGCTTTTAAGTCCCGGGTGTTCACTCAGTATCGTGAAGAAAGTGAGGAGCTGCGATACGCAGCCATCCTGGCCTTGTGAGCCAACTTTCCGGTTGGGGATGCGTGATGCTGACCACATCGCCTCCCTCTAACGGTTGGATGATCACCCAACTCTGTCGTGCGCACGTGGGCGTGTGGCCGGCCCTCGGGTTGACAGTCTCAAGCCCTTCGCAGGCTGTAGCGTCATAAGTTATAATAATGGCTCTTGAGTTTACTTCCTTTACTGTTTTCAATTCCATTATCTTCTACCATTTGTTTGGATGAAACTGTGTTACTATTGTATCAGAAAACGTAGTGGCAGGAAAATAATCAGAATCAGCAAACCTAAAAGTGATAACATTTGGAAACCAGTATGCATGAATCTCTATGAGCCAGGTTTATGCGCTTTTCTCCTGTTCTGCAGTTAAAATTCTCCCTCTGAATGTTGGACCTAACATAGTGAAACGATTCTAGTGCTTGTCCCTTTCGCTTCTTCCTTCTATTTTTATACATAATATATCAGAATTTTCTAAATGATCGATTCATAGTTCCACAGCTTGTGCAATATTTGTGCTGTCTGTTGAAGAAGGTCCAGACTCTACAAACCTCTGATAGTAGCTGGAGAAGATGAGTGGCATCCTTATAAATCTTAACCAAGACTTTTCTAGTGTTAGCAGGAACTTCTTCCGAGTGCTCTGTTACAATTTCTACATATAGACTCTTTCAACAAGAGTGTCCTATCTTTAACATGTGATAGCTGCCGTTGTTATTGAGTTACAGCAGTCATTTTGTTCATGTTGTTTCATGTGTTTGTTATGAGAAATAGCCATGGAACGTTGCAGCATTCAGCAACGCGTAGAAATTGTGAACATTTATTATCAAAACGGATCATCTGTTCGCCAAACCTTCCGTGTATTGCGTGAAGTTTACGGTGTGCATAATCGTCCCTTCGATACAACGATAAATTTTAACGAAATGGTTCTATCAGCGACCAAAGAACGCCTGTACGTAATCGACGCAAGCGATCCAACGAAAACATAAGCGGCGTTCGTGAGAGTGTACGCGAGATTGGAAACAAATCAATTGCTCGTCGAGCGTTAGAATTGGGGCTTTCGCCGACCACAACTTGGCGAATTCTGCATCTGGACCTGAAGCTTTACGCTTACAAAATGGTGTTAACTCAAGAATTAAAGCCCAATGACCATAGGTTGCGCCGTGTATTCGCTGTGGGCTATGGAGCAATTGGAAGCTGACTCGGATTTTTGTCGCAAAATCATCTTCAGCGTGGAAGCCCACGTTTGGATGGATGGTTGTGTTAACAAACAAAATTGCCGCTATTGGAGCAATCACAATCCAATGCAGATTTAAGAACGACCACTTCATCCCCCAAAGGTTACTGTGTGGTGTGGATTTTGGTATGGGGAAGCATTGGTCCATATTTTTTCCAAGATGAAGATGGAGAAGCTCTAACTTTCAATGGAGAAAGTACCGGGCTCTTATAAGGGACTATTTTTGGCCTCAATTGGCTGGTATGGATCTCAGAAACATCTGGTTCCAGCAAGATAGTGCCACATGTCAACTGCTCTTGAAACAATCGATCTTTTGAAGGAGAAGTTCAGAGGTTTCATCATTTCCCGTGGTGGTGATGTTAACTGGCCCCCGAGGTCATGTGATTTAACGCCGTTGGATTACTTATTGTGGGGTTATGTTAAATCTCTATTTTATGTCAACAAGCCAGAAACAGTGAATGATCTTATGAATAACATCACGCGTGTTATTCATGAAGTTGGACCTAATTTACGTTCTTCTGTCATTGAAAATTGGGTCAACCGTATACGCGCAAACCAACGAAGTCGCGGCTGTCACTTAACTGATGTTCTCTTCCAAACGTAATGTCATTAATTATGTTCCAAAATAAAAAAGAAGTAAACCTCTAGCATTTATAGAACCTGTTTTATTTAAGTTCAAAGATACGACACTCTTGTTGAAAGACCCTATATTTGGAGTAATTTCAACGTAGATCCAATGCTGCAACAAAGCATGAATTTTCAAACAACTCTCTGTTTACAATCATGTGCTTAAAGCATTGTGATACCAGTGATACCAACACAGTCATCTGAAATATAGCTAATGCTAACTGACAAGTAGCTAAAATAGCATGTTACTATTAAAAATAGTATTAATTACGTAGCTAAAGGCTTTTAAAGATAATTAAATCCTATCTCCTTAATGTAAAATTATATTATTTTGTATAGCTAAATTAAAGCTCAAACAGATAAATTTAACCTTAAACTGGATAAAGTGGAACACTAGTTCTGGCTACCAACATAAGAATACTTAATATATCAATTGTTGCCTATTGAATTAATCTGTTTTACTAATGATGTAGTTATAAGAATGCGTTTGTGTGAGGAATAAATTAAACTATTTAATTTTCAATACAAAAAAACACACAAAATCCCAATAAAACCCATAAAAATTCAATTTAACACTGAGGGTTGGATTTATTTAAATGCCCGGGTTTTTCTCAACCCTGCTAACAAGCAACCCTCACGAACCCCTGATATAACTACATGCCATTTTTTATTCCTCTACCACGGACTAGCAGGTAGAGAAGGTGTTGCATTCCACCCAAAAATTGATACCGAGATTTCATCGGAAACACATATTTTGAAGCCCCTGAATACAAAAAAAAATAGAAAAAGGTCCGTGTATTTTAAACGAAACGTCGAATCAACGCCAAACTTGGTATATAAGTTTAGTACCTTCCAAAGATGCGGCACGAATATTTTCAAAAATCCCCCACGGGAATAACGTTCAGATACATGGAACACTTTTGGATTTTTTTTATTTTCTAAAATAATGGCTGAAACGATTTTTATTGAAATATAAGGTACGAAAGATACTTACATGACAAAATGTATATCTTTAATTTTATAGGAATAGCTATGGAATCCTGTTCACTCGGAAGGAATTTTGAATAATTTTGTATAACTGATAAACGTTAAGCAAAGGACGGAAACGTACTATACAAAAAATATAGATATGTTTAAAACACATAATTTATTTCCAATAAGTTTTTTTGTGGCATAAGCCATTTCTGAAATATCCGTTATTAAAAGTTCGAATTTTTCATTTCCTAATCACTCGTATTATTGGTTTAAATTTTTCAATACTTTGTCATTTTATTAAAATGCTGGGCTATTCAGTTGTTTCTCGTAATGTCATCGGAAAGAATGTAATTTCAAGGACAACATTTAAAACATAGGACTATGGATTCGTTTCCTCTATCCCCCTTGGACCTTCAAGGAACTGTGTAATTAAACTCTTTCTGCAAAGATTCTTCTTGATTAAGACATGAAATAGTCAAATATTTATATGTTCCGTAAGAATAATTTTAGAAGCTATATAAAAATAAATTATAGTGAGTGGACAAAAGCCGTGTTAATGTAACCCAGAGCTAAGTTATGTCAAATAAGTTTATCATTGCCGGTCCTCGTAGCCGTGGTCGCTGGAGCGAATAGTTTCGCGCTCTGCCAAGCTGAGATCGCTGGTTCGAGTCCCGCTATGGTCATGGGTGTTTGTATGTGTGTTATATGTGCAATTGCGGTAATAAGCGGCAAAATAAACAGTAAAACACAGCAACCATGGTTAAACAAGGGAATTTTTTAAACAATCGTAGCATTAAACCTTTTTGGATGCATTTATCTTTATGTGTTTTCTTTTTCTGAAGTAATGGACAACGTATGTGAATGTGCAACTCTTTATTTTTATGTATCATTAATAACAAAAATGTATTATAATATAAACAGCTGGGTCTTTTTTTACATTGGGCATGCAAACCGCAATCATTTCTAGATACCTATTGTATCATTATTAACCCAAAGTGGACAGAAGAATAACTTCTTATATCTACGAATGCTTGTAATGAGTATATAAAGCAGTGATATTAGACATATTTTTATCAGTAACTAAAATAATGCTGTACTCCCTTATTGTTCGATTCTGCTCCAGTTGGCTTTAACAATATGAGACCGAGCGGGATAGTTCGGGCGGCCGACCTTCCTAACCCATGGGTTTTTTCGCGGTTTCTCCGGGTCGTTAGGCGAATGCTGGAAAGGATCATTACATCTCTCAAACTTCCGCTCCCTACATTTCCTCTCCATTCTCATTTCACTTCACCTTTCATCTGCTTGGTCTCTTTCAGGGTTCAAGAGTCGGCGGGAGGTTTGGGTGTGTGCATGACAGGGAAAAGGGATGCCCTGAGTAAAGCTTCGTGCCCCGGAGTGGGGGCGTTCTCCTTGCCTGGACCCCCCTCCCCGAAGAGAAGTATAAGCTTACAGGCGAGGAAGGAAGCCGGCTGCACCAGCTGCCATGTGGGGAGTTTACATCGGTAAATGGTAGGGACCCTGCCTTCTGTCTGTAGTGCCTCCTGGTCCGGCCGCCCCATCAGGGACCTAGGTACAAAATATCTGCGTCGGTCGATGTGCGAAGTCCCCCTCCGCTCCTAATCCTATCCTATCCAAACAGTATGAGCAAAACTGCTATTAAATTCGTTTATGTAAACTTAGACCGAAAGAATCTTTCTACCAATTTAATTACCCAACTTTTAAATGTTTTTCTAGCAGAGAAAGAAAGATCAGAACTTTAGCCTTTTATTGTATTAAGGTTATACAGCAGAAAGTTTTTAAGGCTTTTAATGGTTCAGTGCGTTGATGCGGTAATTGGATAACTTTGCAAAAAGTTTCCAATCCGATCAAACATCTGCGCCTCTTAGCTTCTGACCAAAGCGTAAGTAAAGCTTCTATCTGCACAGTAGGAGACAGGTATTTCCAAACTATAAAAATATATCCTATACATCTTTCTTTTTGCCCTTCTTACGTTTACTAAATAGAAAGCCTGTCTTTCTGCTTCATATTCTGAAGGACAAGATAGGATAGCCAGACGAGGAGCCCCAGCATTCCACTTAGGCCAACTCTGTACACTAACTGTACCTTACATGACTCCTCGGAGGACGGAATGGGGGGGGGACACAATGCGCGCTAGCAAGAACGGGATCACTAACGATTACAGAATGACACCAATGTTCATTCCTGCGCCATCATCAACCCAGGGGTCCTAGGATAGAAATCTCCAAGAAGTGGTATTAGCGACGGCCATCCAAGCGCCAGGGAGAAATCCTATACACAGCGCAAACTCTACTGTCCCGCTGCCTCGCACCAATCGCCGTCGCCTGTTCTTGTACCGCGGAAACACATAAACGTGAAACAGATGAAAGGAAATTCGGGTTAGAAGAGGAACCATCCTAGCATTTCCTATCGACAACGAAAAATCCCAAGGTCAGGGTGGTCAGCCCAACGGGATTCGAACCCCGCACCTCCCGAATGCGAATCTTACACGTTACTAATGGAGCCATTTCACTCCTGTTTTCGAGGTTTTATAGATTAGTCAAAGCGCTATGTTTGATGTAGGGAAGGCAAAAATTGCACCCCTAGCTACAGGAAAATATAATGTGGATAACGGGAAACTGCAACATCTATAAATTGTGGAATTCATATTGGTTAAGCTAAAACTTAATTATATTTGTTACAAGGAGTGTGTAGTGATTCTGAAATTTTATGTGACCCGGAGTGGTGCGGCAGCATATTACTACATACCAGGGGTTGCTGAGTACGCCAACTACTTTGTTGGCAAATATAAATCACCATTTTCTTCCTTGGTGCAGTTTGTAGCACATCTGTAGACTATTAGAAGCGAATGTAGTCGCCCACGTTATGATACAGTTGAACATAAAATACCAGTTAAAGCTAGTTAAAAGTGTATAAAAATCCTGCACATTCCCTTCTGTCAGTATATGAAACTTAAGTATAAACCTATTTGTCAATACCACTGACTGGGAAATGTATTTCGCCAACTGCATATGGTATATTTGAGAAATATAATTCGTTCTCGCTCAAGATTTCTTTTACATTTGGCTGACTTCACATTAAAATTCCTCTTCCTTCCTATACTGCTTTGCACTTTAATGTAAGTCCCAGTTTGTATGTCCAAAAGCTGATTGAGGAATTTACACCAAGGATGACTGCTGTAAAGTGCCTGTGAAATGATTCACATGCATTTGTTGTGCGAAAAATAGATGCAGTCATGGCTGCCCAGGCATTGGGAGGAAAATTAGCATCTTCGGAAATGTACGTTTCTGGCAAATAATACGAAAATTTATCAACTCTAGTATAACTCACAGCCAGTTCCATAGCAAAGAAATCCCCGACCTCCTCTGGATTTAAACACATTATTCCAAAAACCATCTTAAAACTACCTTATTTCACTGTCTCCTTTGTACTCTTTTGCTAGTAATTTACGCTACCATTCTTGTGCAATATGAGAGTGATAACCTATAATAGTAATGCATTCCCAAGTTTTCATCACTGTGCAAGTATAGCAAGTTCAAAGTCAATTGTTACATTACATGGATTAAAACTCGTGAGAGTCGTGATATACACTATGTGATCAAAAGTATCCGGACACCCCCACAAACATACATTTTTCATCTTAGGTGCATTGTGCTGCCACCTACTGTCTGGTACTCATTATCCGCGACCTCAGTAATCATTAGACATTGTGAAACAGCAGAATGGGACGTTCCGTGGAACTCACAGACTTCGAACGTGATCAGATGATTGGGTGTCACTTGTGTCAGAAGTCTGTACGCGAGATTTCCACCCTTCTAAACATCCCTAGGTCCACTATTTCTGATGTGATAGTGAAGTGGAAACGTGAAGGGACGTGTACAGCACAAAAGCGTCTGTTGACTGACAGAGACCGCCGACATTTGAAGAGGGTCGTAAAGAGTAATAGGCAGACGTGTATCCGGACCATCACACAGGAATTCCAAACTGCATCAGGATCCACTCCAAGTACTATGACAGTTGGCGTGAAGTGAGAAACCTTGAATTCCATGGTCGAGCGGCTGCTCATAAGCCACACATCACGCAGGAAAATGCCAAACGACGCCTCGCTTGGTGTAAGGAGCGTCAATATTACACGATTGAACAGTGGCAAAACGTTGTGCGGAGTGACGAATCACGGTACAGAATGTGGCGATCCGATGGCAGGGTATGGGTATAGCAAATGCCCGGTGAACGTCATCTGCCAGCGTGTGTAGTGCCAACAGTGAAATTCGGAGGTGTGATGTGATGGTGTGGTCCTGGAGGGGGCTTGCATCCCTTGTTGTTTTGCGTGGCACGATCACAGCGCAGACCTACATTGATATTTTAAGCACCTTCTTGCTTCCCACTGTTGAAGAGCAATTCGGGGAAGGCGATTGCATCTTTCAACACGATCGAGCACCTGTTCATAGTGCACGGGCTGGTGCGGAGTGGTTACACTACAATAACATCCCTGTAATGGACTGGCCTGCACAGAGTCCTGACTTGAATCCTATAGAACACCTTTGGGATGTTTTGGAACGCCGACTTCGTGCCAGGCCTCACCGACCTACATCGATACGTCTCCTCAGTTCCGCACTCCGTGAAGAAACCTTCCCCAAGAAACCTTCCAGTACCTGATTGAAAGTATGGCTGCGAGAGTGAACGCTGTCATCAAGGCTAAGTGTGGGCCAACACCATATTGACTTCCAGCATTACACACGGAGGGCACCACGAACTTGTACGTCATTTTCAGCTAGGTGTCCGGATACTTTTGATCACGTAGTGTGCATTTTCCATATGACCACAAACCAGATAGAATATTTTGGTGTGCAGTTTCCAACGCCCAGTACCTAAGCGCGTAATTTACAAATGAGAACTTAACATTGGCCATAGAGAGATGGCTCAGGCGGTTACATCTGTGGCCCGCATTCGGGAGGTCGTGAGCTCTATTCCCAAGGCCGACCTTCCTGACCCCTTCCAGAGATTTCTACGGTTCGCAGGCGAATGCTGGGAAGGATCATTGTATCCCCCGAATTTTCTGTCGTTTCATCATCTCCATTCTCATTTCACTTCACTCTTCATCTGCTTGGTCTCTTTCAGAGTTGCAAGTGTCGAGAGGTCTCGGCGTGTGCATGGAAGAGAAAAGGATGCTCTACGGAAACCTTCGAGCTCCGGACGGCAAGCGGTCTTCGTGTTCCGGATCCCTCAAAGGATGCTTAAGCCTAAGGGAGGAGGCAGCCAGCTGCACCAGCCAGCACCGTGGAAGCTCAAATCTGTAAATGATACGGGACCTGCCCTCTGCCTCCTGGTCCGATCGCCCTCGGTCTCCTTTCACCTCATCCCACCCTCAGGGGGGCGCCCCGTCAGGAGCATAGGCACAAAAGATCTGTGAAGGTCGACGTGCTAAGTTCCCCTCTGCTTCTAGTCCTATCCTATACTATCCTATTCCAACCTTGACCATGGAATCTATAGAACAAACTCGTATATAACGTCTCAGAAGTAGAACGTACTTTGTCCCACCGCTTTCACTCGACTAACTGAAAACAAACGTAGAGGGTTCTTGTTTCTCTCCATTCCACTCCACTACCCTTAGCGCACATTTCACTACTGAACTGAATAGCGATAGCACTTTAAAAATGAAGTATTAAAAAATTCATACCAACAACAACAGATATTTGGGTAATGGTTGGCACCACAGTAACAGTTGTTTCAAATACATAGCTACATTTTGCGTGCAATAAGTTTATTGTCTATATATGGTTTAGCCATGGTACTCAAATTATGCAAAATTCCTTCCGAATGAAGAGCTCTTCACAGGCTACTCACAGAAAATTGACTCAAAGGTCATCATGGAGGTAAGCACTTTAACACCGTGACGAAGATCAGTCAGAAATGAACAGCTGGTTACCAGCACAGGATCCGACTTCTGGTTTACTTCTGATTCATCTTCGTGACGGTGTTAAAGTGTTTACCCCGAAGATGACCTTAGAGACAGGGGAACATGTGAAAATCACTTGGGAAAAGATCTGGTGAATATGGAGGATACGAGAAAACTTCCCAGTTGAATCTTCTGAGTTCCGCGTGGGTCAAGATTCAACTTGGAAGTTTTCTCGTATCCTCCATATTCACCGGAGCTTGCCCCAAATGATTTTCACATGTTCCTCCAACTCAAAGGTAAGCACTTTTAACAGGGATGATGAAGTCAAATCACTGAACAGCTGTTTGCCAGCACAGGGCCCGACTTGGTACAACGCTGGCTTGGAAAAACATGTTGACTCTGTAGAAAAGCAACAGAAGGATTGTACAGTATAAATAAAATTAATTCAACATTATCAATTGTGTGCAATGTTATTTTATAAAATAGGGAAACTTACTTATTGGACGACCCTCGTATTATACCTTGTAAAGAAAGCAAAAATGTTTTCTGTGTACAGGGGAGCCACAAAACATGTAGGTATTTCCGGTGGAATCTAGGTACCGAACATACATTCCTGGTCCTGCCTCCTATTACCAGGACATTGACATTCATATTTTCTACTTCGATGCTACGTAGTTAATATTAGTGACGTCACATGCAGCATGATTTATCCACTCAATGAAATAGTAATAACCTCACTGAAGGTTACCAAAACGATGACAGCCAAGTAGCTTGTTATTTGTACCGTTTCTTGGAACCTGTAGCACTCAAGAATTTTTTTATAAAAATAAGAGTATAGGATAAGAAAGATGGTATTCCTTTACTTCTTTGGAAACAGTTTCAATAACATGAATGCTCTTTTTATAGGATCGTATATTTCGGAGGATCCAGTGCTTTCGTCCAGCGTCTTAAGAATGTACGGATTCCAATGAGAAAAGGACCAGAAATACATGCTTGCATAGGGAATTTATGACATGGTTTTGTGAGTTATGTGATCCGAATCCCTGTTGCAGATAGGCATCTTGGCAAAGCTGCAGCGGCACTGAGGGTAGGTTTTGCTATGGATTATGCAAAATGATTCCCCAAACTCTGAAACCCCCCCCCCCATGATATACACGCACAAAACATCAAGGAAAACAGAATGGGTGTGGCTGTGAGTTGGAAGGTGCAGTGGGGAAATACAGATCAAAGGCGAAAGAGAGAGGATATAAATGGAGAACTGAATATACTGAGAAAAACTGAATGTGAGGGAGAAAATGCAAAATGTAACAAAAAGAGGAGGAATGTAACCTGCCTGGTAACATTTTACCACAAAAAGAGAATGAGGTAGTGTGTAAGAGAAGTGATAAAGAAGTGAGTGCAATGTAGAGAAAGAGGATGAAGAAGCTAAACAATAGAAATGCAAGAGAAAAAATCCGATATGGTGAACTCACATAACTTTCTCTACTCTTGTACAAACTATTTTTACAAACGCTTATTCTGCATCTACTTCGTGTTAATCGAGATAAGCATTTGCAGACTCTATCTTATTACTAATTTTCTTGTAAGTGCAAGGGGAATATGGTAGGCTTTAAGCGATAGTCAAATCTTTTAAGAGCTGGTTGCTATGTGGAGTATTCCATTCTCTTTCCATGTCCAAGACATAAACAAACGAATAACGAATTCCCATTTGAGAAAAAGTATAAATATTGGAAAATTCAAACAAATAACAAGGAATATCTCGGAAATAGTTCACTGGATAAAAACGTGTACGTGTCATAAATTGTGTGTTTTAACGAGATCTACATTTTTTCTGAAGTAAAATTTTGTCTATCCTTTATGGTTTACGAGTTATGGAAAAGCTATTCAGAACGAAGAGGACTTTTTGGGACATTCCCTGAAAATTTAAGATATGCATTTTATTTGTCATGAAAATATCTTCAATATATTATAATTTAATCAAAATTGTTAGGGCCATTTTTGAGAAAATCAAAATTTTCGAAAAATGTTCCATGTAAAGGGTAGTCTGGTGTGGGGGATTTTTTTTTAAAATCTTCGTGTCCCATGTTTGAGAGATACGGAACCTAAATACTAACTCTGGTATTTATCCAATTTTTCGTTTTTAAGTTATGCTGTTCACAGACACAAAGAGCTTTTTCTAAAAATGCTCGTGGGGTCTCAAAACATATATTTCTGTCGAAATCTTGGTATAGAATTTTTGGGTGGCATGCAATGTTTCCCCTACTTACTATACGTAGTAGAAAAAGTAAAAAGGTGTATCGAAGTTGTTGGTTTCTCTCTGGCTCAACAGGTTTTCTTTTTGCTAGTAAGCAGAGAAAGTGTTGCATTCCACTCAAAAATGTTGATTTTGAGATTTCACCCCGGAAATACATGTTCCCCAAAACCAAAAAAGCCGTTTTAGGAAAACGTGTATGTGTGAACCCAAAAGCGAAATGTGCGATAAGTACCAAACTTGATGTTTAGAATCAGCATCTCTCAATAATGTGACACGAACCTGTTCAAAAACTGCTTCCACCCCAAACTACTCTTTGTTAGAATGTTTTTGAAAGTTTCGATTTTCTCAAAGCTAGTTCTTAGCGATTTTTATTAAAATACCATTTGTTTAATATATTAAAACGGCAAACAAAATGTATATCTTGCAATTTCTGGAAATCCACTGCAAAGACCTCTTCATTCGGATGGAATTTTGTATACTTTTGCATAACTGGTAAACCATAAAAGATATATAAAATCGTACTAGACAACACATGTCTTTAAAACACACAATTTGCTAGGCCAGCATATATTAAACATCTGACTGTGGACTCAGTTTCCTGTATCCCCCTTGTACCTTCAATACAATTTTGTATGAATCTGTTTCTGAAAAGGTTTATCTCGATTCGCATGAATATACATAGAAAAATAAGCTTTCGTAAGAATAGTTTATAGAGCTAGATAAAAATAAATTATAGTATAAAAAGTCATTTGAATGTAACACATCTGATTTTTCTTTTGAGAAGGTTTTTCGGTCTCACCCCACTCACAGGTTTAGAAGCCACTGTGTGAAATAATAATAACAATAATAATATTATTATTACTATCATTATGCATCAAAATGTTACAGTGACTTAAAGGGCCTAAGGAGAGCAATATCATCTGAAGAAGGTATTTTTTACGTTTTTATTTTTAGCACCACGCTTTGGGAGCCAATTTTGAAGAAGGTTTGTTGCTGCTACGTATGGAAAATCAGTTTGAAGAAGATGTATTATAGTTCAACTGTTGGGGAGCCGAGCACTTGTAGTTCGTTGCAACCGCACGTATAGTACCCGCTTTCCGCTAGCCTTCGCCAAAAGTTTAAAAATATTAACTTTATAATTTTGACTGTTTCTTTTAAATATTATATATTTATGTTTGCCTCGGCTGCGTCAATATTATTGTTTTTTTAGAGACATGAATGTCTTAGCAGGGAGGTGGTGCGATGAAGAATGTAGGCTTACACAGATTTTAAGTTTTTCTTCACTCCATTTATTAATTCTTGACACGATTTAAATAACACTTCACTGATATAGAGAGCTGTAAGATTCTTTTATTAAATACTTGCACTTTTTAAACACGTAAACTATTTTGTCTCACACAAAATACATATTAAATTTCTCGAGGGCACATCTCGCGTCAGGAACACTGTCTACAACCAACACGTCCAGTTATGAGCACTGTCTACAAGCAACTGACTTGAATTCCACCGCCTAAATGTGTAAATTTCTGTATTTCAAGTCTCTGATTGGCTATTCCTAATCCAATAGAATACTTTTGTTTAACTTAAGTTTTTCTCTGGTTATTGATTGGCTATTTTATAAACTGTCTCAAAATTTACATTATTGTTGCTCCAATAATGACTAGTAGCATTTTTAAACATTCTTATTCATTATTGCCTCAAAGTTACCTCATTGTTAGCAACGTTTAACCTATTATTCTCACAGCTCCTACATTATTAAATTACGTAATACACTCACATAACATTATTTAACATGCACAATAATATAACGATATACAATGACTGTAATATACACTTTTTATATCTTGTTACATACACATATTGCTTTAAGGTGGGCTGTTATTGAATTTATATATTATATAATTAGACTGAAATCATTTAAGTGTTAAAAATACTGCCTCACATCTTCAGTTTTTTTTTCTATGGAGTAATCACTAGCTTGATTTAGAAAAGGTAGCTTGAAAGCAAAACATAATTTTAGAGAATTTTAAAACTTTTCCTCTTGTGTAGCACACTCTCTTAGGCTGTTAAAAGGCCATTTTTTAAAATTCACTTATTTTTCTCTCCCTAACGAAGAACTTTAGAAGGGACGGGGTGTTACGGGTTGTAGGGCAAACTGATAAGTTTCACTCCTTCCGATCGATTGAAAAGTTTACTTGGCGCCACATCTTTGTCGTATCAGAAGCGTGGCATGCGGCTCGACGTAGAAAATATCCAAGAAGCAGTGTACATCTTGTTGAGACCATTCGTATGTGAGTGCTATATGCCTGTTCATGTAATCATTTTAGCGTGTAATACACACTCCTTAGTAACAGATTTTTACTTTCTATACTACGTACCCAGTAGGTGAGAAAGTATTGCATTCCACCCAAAAATTCCAGGTTTCACCGCTCATGTTTCGAGGATCTCTGAATCCTAATCAAACATTTTTAGAAAAGTGTCCGTGCGCGCGCGCGTGTGAACAGCATAACTCAAAAACAAAAAGACTGATAATACCAAATTTAGTATTTAAGTTCAGTACACATGACAAATAAAAATATGTACCTACATCTTGAATTTTCGGAGAATAGCCTATAAACTAATAAACGTTAAGCGATAGACGAAAACGTACTACACAAAAATGTAGATATCCTTAAAACTCAATTTATATCAAATAGGTTTTTGTGGCACAAGCCATTTCCGAGATATCCGTTATTAAAGGTTCGAATTGTTCATTTCTTGGTCATTCTCTTCAAGTCCTGTCAATATTCAGTCGTTTCTTGCCATTGCATTGAAACAGCGGCTAGCGTTAGCGTCTAGTTCTTAAACATATGACTATCGCTGTTCTCTTTGTATTTACAATGAAATGTGTAATGTAGCTATTTCTGTAAAGGTTTATGTGGATAATTAACGACAGAGCGTAGAGAGAGTCATGTGAATATATCACATCAGATTTTTTTTTAAATTCATTTCTTTTTTCCACACCACCCACCCTCCAGAAAGCAATAATACTGCATGACTTGGAAAATTGACTTAAGTGATAAAACTTTGATAAACTCCAAGGTTAAAACTTTTTAGGAGATGTCAATCTAATCTAAAGCGTATTACTTTCTCTATCACATACATAGTAGAAGTTTGATATCGTTATTTCACCATAAATACATGTTTTGATTCACCTTGAATTAAAAAAACATTTTTGCTTTCTCTACCACATACGAGTACATAGTAGGTAGATAAGGTGATGTATTTCACCCATAAAAATCCATACTGATATTTCACCGGAAATAAAAGTACTGGGCCACCTTGTATTTAAAAAAAAAGCAGTTTTGCTTTTTCTACCACGTGCAGAGAAGATAGAGAGTGTATTGCATTCCACCAAAAAATTCGATACCAAGATTTCGTGTAAATGCATGTTTTAAGGCGCCTTGAACTACAAAGAAGCATTTTTAGAAAAAGGTCCTTGTGTGTGTGTGTGTGTGTATGTGTGTGTGTGTGTGTGTGTGTGTGTGTGTGTGTGTGAACAGCATAACTCAAAAACGAAATGTCGGATAAAACTTGGTATTTAGATTCAGTTGCCTCCAAAGATGCGACACGAAGATTTTCAAGAAAATTCCACCACCACAAACTACCCTCTATATGGAACATACTTCGAAATGTTTGATTTTAAAGAAATGGCTCTAAAGATACACCAAATATTAAATGCATTTACATGACAAATAAAATATATATCTTGAATTTTCTAGGAATAGGCTGGAAGTCCTATTCATTCGGGAGAAATTTTGTATAATCTTATATAACTGGCAAACGTTATGCGATAGACAAAAACGTACTTCACAAAAATTTAGATCTCTTTAAAACACAGTTTATTTCGAAATAAGGTTTTTGTGGCACAAGCCATTTCCGAGATATCTGTTATTAAAAGTTCGAATTGTTCAATACTTAGCCATTCTTTAAAAGCCATATCGATTTTCAGTTTTTTCTCGCAATGTCATGGAAACAGTATGGAATTTTAAGGCCGGCACATAGCGTCCAGTTCTTAACATTTGACTATCGCTGTTCCCTTTGTATCTATAACTAAATGTGTAGCTGTTTCCGGAAAGGTTTATCACGAAGTAGATAGGAAACGTAAAAATAATCTGTATACGCACTAATAAACTATAAAGAGTAGAGAAAGTCGTGTGAATGTCACACATAAGAAATTTTTTTTACTTTCTCTACTACTTACCTATAGTAAGTAGAGGAGTAACTAGTGAAAGTGTTGCATTCCACCCAAAAATTCGATTCCGAGATTTTTCAGAAAATGCACGTTTTGAGGCTCTGAATCCAAAAAACGTATTGCTTATAAAAGGTTCTGTGTGTGTATATGTGTGTATGTGTGTGTGCGTGTGTAAAAAACATAAAAAATAGGAAAAGTCGGTTAAGTACCAAACTTGGTATTTAAGCTCAGCGTCTTTCAAGGATGCGAAACGTTCCCCACCTTAAACTACCCTTTACATAGAAAAGTGTTCGTTCATTTTTATTTTCTCAAAAATGTTTAAGATATTTGTATGGCAAATAAAATTAACATCTTGAATTTTCTCCTAAAATCCTTTGAAGTCCTCTTCTTTCCGAACCACTTTTGAATCATTGGTAAACCCTGGGAGATACACAAAATCTTATTATACAAACACACAATTTATGTAAAATAAAATGTGACATTAACCATTTCCGAAATATTTTTTGTCATTGGTAAGTAGTATAGAAAGTAAGAATAGAAAGAAGCAAAGTTCTTTATCGCTGAATGAGCCTTCTGATTGGTTAATATGTAGTGCATTCTTGTATGTGATTGGTCTGTATCAGTGCTGCAGCCCTCGTCAGTAAAACAATTGGAGGGTAAACTTGTATGTTTTCAGAAATAATTCTTGCTAATTTTATTTTATTTTATTTTGATGAAGTTAAGAGGTTGTAGTGTAAGCTGAATTTAAATCCACGCCGTCTGTAGTGCTACATGAGCTATTTCTCGTCTCGTTGCGAGACACGTGAACTGGGTGTCACGTTTCACGGGGCGTGTGAAATTATTGGGCAGAATGTCCGTCCCGCGGAACCGAGACATTCATCATCTGAGCAGATCCTGGATCCTACGTGTTTTGGAGCTCAGAATTGATACGTCAAGCAATTTGTAAACGGCGCTGCAGTCAGTCTTGCGGAAAATGCGGGCACAATCCATCTTGTGGTGAAAACAAAAACGCAACGCCCACGAAGAAATCATAGCGGCCTCTCCCACTCTTTACAAACTGACCTGCTGGCCCTGTGACATTCGTTATGCTTTATGCAGGACAGGTCGGGTTCGAACCTCGTTTCGGATGAATTTTGATTATTCGTATAATTAAATATTTAGGTGAGAGAAGTTACTATCTCTCCTGCTTTTGCTTATGGGATTTCAAATAAAAATCGGATATCTAAATCGAAGATTTTTTACCGGCAATTACCATTTAAGAGAGATTTGACAAACTAAAATCTGCTTACATGGAAAGGATTGCAACAAATAATATATGCTTTGTTACACGTAGGAATATGGGGAAAAAATTAATGATTATTTGTATATCTCACAACTTTCTACCTATAACTTCAACCGAGCGCGATAGCTAAGGCGGTTACGTCTGTAGGATTGATCCCCGGCGACCGCCCACGGTTTTTTCGTGGGTTCCCTGGGTCGCCAGGCGAATGCTGGGGTGGTTCATCTTCTACCACACTCTCCTATAGACCCATCATCTTCCTTGTCATCTCTATCAGAGTTGTAGGACCAAGCGACGATGTTCGACGGGTTGGGCTGGGCGGTGGCTTGGCTCTGTAAAGGTTTGTCCCTGGTGTCGCTGCCGTACCGCTCAGTTAGGCTTCTTCTAAGCGTGGGGCTTCGCTCTGGGGGACCCTGGAGGTTGATGGCAGGGACCGTGCGGCGTCGGATGCGTTCTATCTGGAAACGTTAGGGATCCCGTTCATGCTTGCACCCGTCGACATACTGATCTGCTCGGCATTCGGGTCTCTCTCCTCATCCCTACCTCCCAGGGGTCACGTTGGAAGCACAATGGGCTGACTGATGCTCTGCACCGCTTCCGGGGGGCTGCCCCATGATACGTACCTTTACCTATAGCTTCACATAGCTAATCCTTCACACATTCACATAAAATGTTTTCTATTCGCTTTATGTTGTTACTCAGAATAAACTCTGAATAGAAATAATCTCAAATTAAGCAAAATATACTTAGTTGCATGCACAATACGGAGAAACAAAACACAACTGTCCGCATATTGTAGGTTTTTGTTACTAATGAAACCATATGGTAGAAAAGATGAATTTCGAAAAATGCTTTATGGATGCCGCTTTAACCTGGTGACAGTTCAACCAGGGAAAACTTAAATATATAACAACGAATATTTCGAACATGGTTAATGCAAAAGAAATGATTTTACATAAATTCAATATTTCTCTGAGATCAAACCCCGTTTGAAATTTAAGCAGACAAGCCACACATTTCCTATCTCAAAACATATATTATGTTACATTTACATGACTTTCTCTACCCTGTATCATTTATTAATGGGTACAAAAACGTATCTTGCGAAAGCTTATTTTCTGTGTACTTCATTTTAATCGAGATAAACCGTTGCAGAAATAGCTACATTACACGTTTCGTTATAAATGCAAAGGGAATAGCGATAGTCAAATGTTTAACAACTGAACACTATATGCTGGCCTTATATACTCTTACAACGCATTCGCGAGAAACAACTGAATATCGACAGGACCTTAAAAGAATAAATTATTAAACAATTCGAGCCATTTACGATCGCGGAATTCTCGTATGTCACAAAAAGTTATTTGTAATACATTGTGTTTTAAAGAGACAAACATTTTTTGTATGTTACCACTTAACTTTTACCACTTATACAAGATTACATAAAATTCCTTAAGAGTAAAGAGGACTTCAAAGGCTATTCCCAGAAAATTAAATATGTACATTTTATTTTTCAAGTAAATATCTTTGATATATGGTATTTTAATCAAAATTGTCAGACCATTTCTTTAAAAATAAAAAATTTAGAAAAATGTAAAGGGTAGTTTGAGATCGGGGGATTTCCTTGAAAAACTTTGGAAGGTACTGAGGTACTGAACTTATATCAAATTTGGCGTTGATCCAACTTTTCGCTTTTCAGTTATGTTGTTCACAGACAGACACACACATGGGCCTTTTATAAAATGCTTTTTTGTATTCAGGGTGTCTCAAAACATTATGAAATCTCAGTATCGAAATTTTGGGTGGAATGAAACTCTCTTCTACCTCTATGTACGTTGTAGAGAAAGTAAATTTTTTGGTAATTCAGGGCACCACAAAACTGTGTTTCAAGCGAAATCTCGGCATCGAATTTTTTTGGGTGGAATACAATACTTCCGCTACACACTATACGTAGTGGAGAAAGTAATTACTTGTCTTAACACTTGCAAACCTTTAAAATTAATTCATTGTAAGTCATTAAATCCTCTGTAAAAGTCATGATAGGATATACGTTCCTTATTGTATACTGTTTTTGGCGGTAAAAATGCCACAGGGTAGTATCCCAAAAACGCCCCAACAAAGGAGGGGGAGAATGTTCGGCGGGAGGCAATTTTGAAATTCTTAGCACGAATGGGTCTGTTCTCTCAATACCTTTGATAAATAAAAAGATGTCAATTCTTTGTTTTAAGAGGGGGTAATGCAAAAACCACCCCTAATGGAAGATAAGGTCGAACATTGTTCGATTGGAGGTACTTTGGAGAATTCTTAGTACGAATAGAATATTTAACATACATGTTTATTGTTTAGGCAAGAGTAAAAACACTGGGAGATTTTATAAAGGACACTCTAACAGAAGAAGCGGCGGAATATGTCCAGCGGGACGCAATGTCGAGGGTTTTCAGCGCGTATGGACCTGTTTTCTCAATACCTTTTAGTAATAAATATATAAATCATATTGTTTTCATTAGTGAAAACCCTTAAAACGGAAAAGCGCGTGGGAAGTGTTCAGCGGGTGATATTTTGGAGATAAACATGATGAATGGGGCTGTTTTATCAAGAATAAAAGGATAAATGTTGCTCCGTTTATTATTTTAGTTTTGCTAACGGAAAAACTACCCCTAATGGGGGATAGGGTTGAAAATGCTGAGCGAGAAGCAAGTCAGGGTATTTTGAGTACGAATGAGAAATTTTACACAATGAAGATGAGGTAATAAATTAAAACAATTGAACGCCTACAATATTACAATTTCTTTAAATCATTTACGTGTAATTAAGCAAATATTTGGACAATTGATGTTTTACCAAAACCGTCAATGGCCGAGGCAACGCCGGGTATTTCTGGTAGTTTCAATACACTATAAATATGCTCAACCATGCCACTAACGTAGACAGGTACTAGCCAGCAACGATTTGAGTGCGTTCGGTAGGAAGAGGAACTAAAGAGTTACGGAACAAGTGGGTGGGGCACCGGAAGGACAGTCAGGTAAAAAAGGAACATCCGCAATTTCGAGTTGCATTTACTAGCGAGGCTGGGGCGCACAAACATAGAAGTGTTTTCATTGTGAAACTGTACATTCCCCTATCGTCTTGCCCCTCGCTCCACTCTGATCCCTAGCCTTGATGACGTTAAGTATTGTCAACAAAAATGTCCTCCGTGGTGTAGTGTTTAGCTTGCTAGCCTGAGGTCGCAGGTTCAACCCCGGCGGAGGGCGATGGAGTTTTTCGGTTCAGCCGGCGGTCCAGTGTCGTAGATTTACGGACGTAAAAGAAGCTCACGTCTGATAAAGAGGCCTCTAAACAAAATTACCGGTCTTTCACGCCCAATATACGAGTAGAAAGGGACACTAAGGACCACAGCAGTTAAAGAGCGTTCAGAAATAAAACTCAATTTCAATTGTCAACAAAAACAGTGACACCCTCCTCCAAGCGCCTTGTGTATTGCCCGACTAGTAAGGCGAAATGCATACTTATTATTTATTCAGTACAAATGTGTTTCTTGGTACATTCACTTTGTACATGTTCAATATATCAATGAAATATAGTGCATGGCCATCCCCTTAATTCCAGCCAAGGACGCAACTTAGTGATATTTTTGTCTAGAGTTCCCGCTTGAAACTCCTTTGTTTCATATGTTTGCATTTGTTACTTATGGATTAAAGAAACGATATGTCATCATCAGGATTTGGATTTTTAGGTGCGCACCTTTTTTCTTAGGGTAAGTTAAAGCTGTGCGGAAAGATATCACAGTGTGAAATTTTGTTTTTAGTTGCGAAAAGAGGCATTTTTTCTCGCACCTTTTTCCCTTCTTTGGGACCTTTACCCCTTTTTCGCACCTTTATCCCATTTTCCCCCAACCATGCCCATAATCCCCTTCCCCCTTTTTTATTTTAAGTTTCATTTCAATTTATTCTTTAACTTTCAATTAACGTCTCCTCAGCTTGTTGTGTACGTGCGAATAGTAGGCCTACCTCTTTCAGTAAATGCCGCGCAGGAATTGATAGCACACCCGCAACAATGGAAAATAATTGTGTGTTCGACGAAAACCTCTTTCTCTCGCTTTGCCGCTATAAAGTAGCCCGCAATAATGCAATTGACAATGAGTGATTCTATCCCACCAGAATCAGTAGCCTGCTGTTCGTGAATGTGAGTTTGTTACTGTGAGAGACGTCATCTGTTTGCGTAGAGGCGAAGGCTGGGCACGCAGAGACGGCAGTAACTTCACCCGTGCAGTTCCGAGAATTATTACGACTGGGTTCTGCTCGAAACTACCAGAAATCGCTGAGACTCAAGTTCCAGCATGAATGAGAACATTCTGGTAATTGTCGCGGTGTTATAAGAGAATGTGGACAGCGAATGGGTGCAAGGGTGAGTTGTGTGACATTCGCATTGTGTTACCAAGTGAACTAGTGTTAGCTCTCCAAACGAGTGTACTAGTACTAGATTTTACGATGCCAAAGGTGTCTAGTGCTCGATTTATTGTTCTGGCTGAGGAATTCAAACAAGATTTCATAGACACTGATGGAAGTGTTATACGATATACTATTTGTGATTCAGGAATTTTGTTAGATGAAAAACACCAGCAAGATCGCATCAAACAACACATTTCCAGCTCGAAGCATCAAATGACCAAGACTCTTCAGCAAACAAATCACAAACAGAGCTCTTCAAAAAGCCAAAATTTGAGGGAATTAAACATTGATTTGTGTGCAGCTCTCACACAAGCAGGAATTCCACTCATTGAGGTGAACCATCCAGCCTTCAAGGGATTTCTTGAAAAATGCACAAAGACATCAATGCCCGATGAGAGTACTTTAAGAAAAACCGAGATGGAGCCTGTTTACCAGGAAATCATAGAAAGAATCAAAGAGAAAGTGTCTGATTGCGATGTGGGAATCATTGTGGATGAAACCATATACTCAATGGAATGATATGTTTTGAACATTTTAGTTTTTCCCTTAGCAGGGGAGAAAGTTAAGCCCATGTTGTTAAAAATGTATGAGCTGCAGAAAGCCAATGCAGTAGAGTAATGTAACTCATTATGGACTTCTGCCAAAAACTCTGGCCTACTGGTATCGAGTTTGAAGTTCTTGTTACGGGCCAGGCTCCATACATGGTTTCAGCTGTTAATCAATTAAAACCTGTATTTTCTAACTTGAAGCATGTGACATGCTTGGGTCATACCCTTCACAGGGTTTGTGAATCCATAAGGAATGAATACGACATCACAAATCAATTCATCTCTGCCCTGAAGAAGATTCTACTGAAAGCTCCGAGCCTTGTTGTTTACTACAGGGAAATCACTGGCCTGCCCCTTCCAAATTTCCTGGTCATTACTCGCTGGGGATCTTGGATTGAGTGTGCTGCTATGTTGTGTGAGAATTTTGACAAAATTAAAGAGTTTGTGCTTTCTTTGGTCCCATCCGACGCAGATGCAATTTCCAAGGCACAGCAACTTCTGTTACCGGAGAAAATACATAATTTGCAGACAGAACTATATTGTATCCATAGTTACAAGTACCTGCCTGCAGCTATTAAACGATTGGAAGAACAACGATTGGAGAAGGAAAAACAATGGGATATTTTACTTCTGTGAGGGATCAGTTAGATGGCTTTGCCAAAAACAAACTTGAATCTAGTCTTCAGAAGAATCCGGACATTGAGGAATTTGCCACATCTGTAGAATTGCCATTCCAAGTGAATACAAGGTTTGCCCCACTGGTTTCTGTGGATGTTGAAAGCAGCTTTAGCATCTACAAAGACATTCTATCTCCTAATAGAAACAGACTTACTTTTAAAAATGTGGAGATACTTAATGTCTTGAAGTACAACAGCTTCATGTTTTTTCCTTCTTTTGATGAGTGATAATTTGATGTACTTGTTTGTAGTTCAATAAATAAGAACAGAGGAACGAGAAATCCTTGAATTAGTTAAGGGAAAGCACAACTAAAATTAACCCAAAATTTCAAAAAATCTAAAAAAAAAAAAAAAAAAAAAACATGTTCCCAAAAATTCTCCATTGCTTGTAGTTTTAGAATCCACTTTTATTTTTGACCTAGCGAACGCTTCAGGATCGTTACGAGAGCTTTTAAATACGTTTGCGCATTTTGTTGCTAGCTGTCTATATTTTTAAAGCTTGATTTTAAGGCGTTTCTTATTTTCAGCATTTCTGCATATTCAAAATGTTCCACACGATGTAGTTTTCATCCATTCATATTGATATTTTTATGCTTATTTAAAAAACCCAAATAAATAAAACTGGCATTATTTTTCTGTGTAATGAATAATTTTTGCGCTACTAATTTTTGAAAATAACAATGTATACAAAAAAAACCAAAACAAAATGCAAATACAAAACTGCAAAACTTTTTTTTCTCTTAAACTAAGAATGGTAGAAAAGAAATTATATGACACATTTGTAGTTCCTTGACATAGAAGCAACATAAGATTTTTTTTTAAAAAAAATGCATCATGTGTTGCATTTTGCATATACCCATAATTTTATATTTTGAAAGTTAATAACTTCAAAACTAATTAAGATTCTTGATTGAAATTCACAAAATCATTATATGTATAGAAGACTGACATGTGGTTAAAATTTCAGCCCAATTGAATGGATAGTTTAGAAAATAGCAAATTCAGTTGTGCATCCCCTTAAATAAACCAGCACCTTATTATTCCTTTTTTCACCTTACTTGAGCAGCTTTTCCCTTCCTTTTTTCATCTGAAATTTGCACCTAAAAATCCTAACCCTGGTCATCATATAACAAAACGATTTAGACACTACAAAGCTTTCGGTTTCTTCAACTTACAAGTTTTCTGCATAACCACATATAAAAGCATACATGCGATCTGTCGTTTACAATTTCCTTTGTCATACTTTATGCAGATAAGTAATACAATACACATCTGTGAATTCTGAATGCCCTTAGTAGTGCAAGATTGCAGAAACAAAAAGTGGTATACTTCTGAGAAAAATATGGCCCACTTCCCAAGGCCACAATACTGTTTTCTTCCTTCTAGGGTCTGCAGATTTACCTGACATCGAATGTACGCAACCCTTGTAACTTTTTTAACTCATTTATTTTACGTCGGTTTAACTACTAGTCGGCCACGATATGGATGCGTGCGGTGGGAAGAGGAGCTAAACACTCACGGAACAATTGGACCATCGGAAGGACAGTCAGGTAAAGAAAATTCCGAGTTTCATTTACTAGCGAGGATGAGGCCTGCAAATGTAGTAATATTTTCATTGTGCAACTGTACATTCCCCCTATCGCTTTGCCCCTCACTGATGACGTTAGGCATTGTCAACAAAAACGCTGGCGCACTCTTTCAAACGCATTCATAACGTAGCCGACGAGTACGTGGTCATATCACGACGGATCTGTTAGGAAATATCTCCTGGATCAGTGTGTGGTGGAGAGTTAGCCTTCTAGGTCTCATCGCTCTACCATACCATCTTGCTTCGTCACAGTCCACAGAGGTCTCAGTAATAGGCAACTGTATCTCTGTTTCTACACACAAGGCAGATGCCATTAGGGTGCCGACCAGTCTGTTTTACACTTAATGTGGACCTTTGGGTCAAGGTATTAAATATTTACTTTGGCTACTGAGAGAAACCACACAAAGAACGTAATCAGACGATCGCCTCACGGGATTTGAACACGGGACCTCCCAGACGTTACCACCTGAGCCATCTCGCTCGGTCCTTGTCACCTCTGTGATGGCTCGAAACAAATTCCAAAAAGCTAAAATAAACAAATAAACGATTATAAATTCGTGTGAAATGAAAAGGGGGTCAGAAATATCCTTCCTTAATGAATTCTCTGTAACTGTAATGAGTAAGGAAAAGTGTGGTAGCCGATTACAATTTAGAATTTGTACTTGTAAAAGAAAGGGTGAGAAATAAGATACCTGTATCGTTAAAATGTTCCCCAGTTGCGATTAATTATATTGACTAGCGGCGTGCCTCCGTCACTAGAGGGGCTGCCTATTGTGCGGAGATATTCGGGTTCGATTTCCGGCTGGTCTAGAGAAATGTTTCCTTAAAAATCTGATGTGTTACACTCACATGACTTTCTCTACTCTCGTACAAACTATTTTTACAAACGCTTATTCTCCATCTACTTCATGTTAATCGAGATAAACATTTGCAGCCTCTTATCTTATTACTAATTTTCTTGTAGATGTAAGGGGAATATATATTTACAAGGGCAATTTGGAAATACAGTAGCCTTTAAGCACATACATATCTCTTAATAGCTGGTTGCTAGGTGCAGCACCATTCCCTTTGCCACAGATTAATACTCTTTGCATATCCAAGACAAAAAATGAATAACGAATTCCCTTTTAAGAAAATAAGTATTGAAAAATTTAAGGGAATAACAAGCAATATCTCGAAAATGGTTCACTCAACAAAAAAATGTATATCACATAAATTGTGTATCTACATTTTTTGTGTAGTAAAATTTTCTCTATCTCTTATGGTTTACCAGTTATGCAAAAGTCGTTCACAATGAAGAACACTTTTGGAGACATTCCCAGAAAATTCAAGATATACATTTTATTTGTCATAAAAATATCTTAAACGTATGATATTTTAATCAAAATCGTTAGAGCCATTTTTGAGAAAATTAAACTTTTCGAAAAATCTTCCATGTAAAGGGTAATCTGGGGTGGGGGATTTTCTTGAAAACCTTCGTGTCGCATCTCCGGTAGATACTGAACCTAAATACCAAGTTTGGTGTTTATCCGACTGTTCGTTTCTGAGTTATGCTGTTCACAGACAGACACACAGACACACACGGACATGTTTCCAAAAATGCTTTTTTTGGATTTAGGGTGTCTCAAAACATATATTTCCGGTGAAATCTCGGTATCGAATTTTTGGATGGAATACAATACTTCCCCTACTTACTGTACGTAGTAAAGAAAGTAAATAGCTGCGATATGCGTCGACGTGTTCTCCGATACACATAGGACGAAGTCTAAAGGCATTGCCGTCACCGAACAAGGATTAGCAAGAGAAGTGGAATTGTGCTAGATACCTCGAAGAAAGGAATCCTGATGATGGAAAAATGATCTTGAAAGGACTACTTAAATCGGATGAATTTAGATACATTTGTTAATTTCAGTAACCGACCTTGACCATAAGCATATAGATACCAACACTAAAACACTGAATTATGACACTATTATTTTTATAAGGTTACGTTAAATACATCATTATTATTATTGACCACAGCTTGGAAAATAGAAAACTCGCTGACACGGTTACCCTTTGGGCGGTGACACTGAATGAAGTTGGTAGTTCTAGGTGGAGGAGGTACATGCTGAGGAGGACAAAGCTAAGCACTTCTTTACCGAACTAAATCACTGTGTTCCTACAGGGGCCAATTTTTCTGCCTGCAAGTGTATAGCAAACATAAAAACACATTGTTATATTGGTTATCGTGTAGACCGCTTCTGATTTGTTCCTCTAGACGTGTCGCTCATTCTTCGAGGAACTTCTCTGGCATGTGGAAGGAATTTAACTGCAGTCCGGTGTTTATAATTGAGTGCCAGTGGCCGTCAGAAGAAAAGAACGCTTCAGAAATTTTAAATTAACCAGCCAGAAATATCCGCGTTGGCGGAACATGCAACCACGTTGACCTCGACGAAATAAAGCTTAACTCCATTTGCGACAACCACTCCCACAGAATGATTAGGGAGAGTATTGAAATATTTAAAAATAAAAACTAAATCGCGGCAACGGTAGGGGGTTTAATCCCATCTGACCACCTGGCACCCGCCATTAACTCATTAACGTTACCTACGAGAGGTCGGCCCGCCTTAACAGGCACTCATGTATAAGTATCCGACTAAATTTAAATTTCTTTACACATTCACATGGCTTTCTTTACCAATTACAAATTTATACATACATGTTATAACAATTATAGTATCCATATAAAAAGCGATTCATCTAACCTCCTTTTGTTACTCAAGACATAAGAAATGTTTGAAAAACTGCTTATTTTCAATATTCGAGAGTTCAATATCCGAAATTGAGTGAATTCTTCGCCTGATGGTTTCTTGAACTCTTACAATGTATGAGATATGTTGTTGCACACAACTTATTTTTCAAGTGCCTCAGACAAAAACCATATACAGTTAAATCAGGGGATCGTGGGGGCCATAATGCTTTACCAATTGGCCTATCTTAAAAAAATTCCTGTACTAAATTTAATGACCCATCACGAGTATGCAGATTCGAGAAATACAGACTGGCGTTCAACGTCGGTCAGCTGTTCATAAAAAATCTGATGCCACTCACATGACTTTCTCTACTCTTGTACAAACTATTTATACAAACGCTTATTCCCCATCTACTTCATGTTAATCGAGATAAACATTTGCAGAGTCTGTCTTATTACTAATTTTCTTGTAGATGTAAGGGGAATATATATTTACAAGGGCAATATAGAAATACAGTAGCCTTTAAGCACATACATATCTCTTGCCAGCTGCAGCACCATTCCCTTTGCCACAGATTAATACTCTTTGCATATCCAAGACAAAAAAATGAATAACGAATTCCCATTTGAGAAAAGTATTGAAAAATTTAAGGGAATAACAAGTAATACCTCGAAAATGGTTCACTCAACAAAAAAATGTATATGACATAAATTGTATATTTTAATGCGATCTACATTTTTTGTGTAGTAAAATTTTGTCTATCTCTTATGGTTTACCAGTTATGCAAAAGTCGTTCACAATAAAGAATACTTTTGGAGACATTCCCAGGAAATTCAAGATATACATTTTATTTGTCATAAAAATATCTTAAACATAAGATATTTCAATCAAAATCGTTAGAGCCATTTCTGAGAAAATTAAAATGTTCGAAAAATCTTCCATGTAAAGGGTACACTGGGGTGGGGGGATTCTCTTGAAAACCTTCGAGTCGCATCTCTGGAAGATACTGAATCCAAATACCAAGTTTGATGTTTATCCGATATTCCTATCTGAGTTATGCTGTTCACAGACACACAGACATACACACAGACACACACACACACGAACATTTTTACAAAAATGCTTTTTTGGGATTCAGGGGGTCTCAAAACATGTATTTCCGGTGAAATCTCGGTATCGTTTTTGGGTGGAATACAATACTTCCCCTACTTACTATACGTAGTAGAGAAAGTACAAATGAATAACGAATTCCCATTTGAGAAAATAAGTATTGAAAAATGTAAGGGAATAACAAGTAATATCTCAAAAATGGTTCACTCAACAAAAAAATGTATATGACATAAATAGTGTATTTTAACGCGATCTACATTTTTTGTGCAGTAAAATTTTGTCTATATCTTATGGTTTACCAGTTATGGAAGAGTCCTTCACAATGAAGAATGCTTTTGGAGACATTCCCAGAAAATTCAAGATCTACATTTTATTTGTAATAAAAATATCTTAAACATATGATATGTTAATCAAAACAGTTAGAGCCATTTTTGAGAAAATTAAAATTTTCGAAAAATATTCCATGTAAGGGGTAGTCTGGGGTGTGGGATTTTCTTGAAAACTTCGTGTCGCATATCTGGAACATACTGAACCTAAATACCAAGTTGGTGTTTAATCGACTGTTCCTTTCTGAGTTATGCTGTTCACAGACACACAGACACACACACGGTGAAATCTCGGTATCGAATTTTTGGATGCAATACGTTACTTCCCGTACTTACTATAAGTAGTAGAGAAAGTAAAAATCTGAGTCTATCATTCCATTACTTCATACCTGGAATCAATTGCCAATAAAGATTTTAAATTGCACAAATTATATTTATATGAGACATTTCCATACATTAGTCAAGCAAATTTAGATGGTAACTAATATTCTCATTCCGTATATTTAGATCATCAATTGATTGAACTTATATTAAAAAATCTGTGGTTTATAAGAAGTCAGTCCATTATCTGAATTTCAAAGGTGAGCAAATAATTTTTCTTGGGAGTTTTTCAAAATAGTATATAGGAAAATGAAACATAAATTTTGCAATTTAAAATAGTGTAAACACATCTTGAAAAACTAAATTAGAAATAGATTCATTTGATGTTTTACTGTAAAAATCTGATGTGTTACACTAACATGACTTTCTCTTCTCTTGTACAAACTAATTTTACAAACGCTTATTCTCCATATGCTTCATGTTAATCGAGATATCAAGATGTTAATCTAGTTGCTAATTTTCTTGTAGATGCAAGGGGAATTGGTAGGCTTTAAGCGATAGTCAAATATTTTAAGAGCTGGTTGCTATGTGGAGTATTCCATTCTCTGTACATTACCAGGACAAAAAAAATGAATAACGAATTCCATTTGAGAGAAAGTATTGGAAAATTTAAGGGAATAACAAGCAATATCTCTAAAAAAAAATGTATATGACATAAATTGTGTATTTTAACGCGATCTACATTTTTTGTGCAGTAAAAGTTTGTCTATCTCTTATGGTTTACCAGTTATGCAAAAGTCGTTCACAATGAAGAATACTTTTGGAGACATTCCCAGAAAATTCGAAATATACAATTCATTTGCCATATAAATGTCTTAGGCTTATGGTATGTTATTCAATATCGTTAGAGCCATTTTTGAGTAATTAAAATTTTCGAAAAATGATCCATGTAAATGGTAATCTGGGGTGGGGGGATTTTCTTAAAAACCTTCGTGTCGCAACTCTGGAAGACTCTGAACCTAAATATCAAGTTTGGTGTTTATCCGACTGTTTGTTTCTGAGTTATTATGTTCACAGACAGAGACACACACACACACACACACACGGATATGTTTCCAAAAATGCTTTATATGCATTCAGTGCACCTCAAAACATGTATTTCCTGTGAAATCTCGGTACTATACGTAGTAGAGAAAGTAAAAAGTGTATTTTGTCAGTCCGTTACCAAAGGAACTGCCCTTATAATCTCTTGACAAGTTGCTTTTTTGCTGTTTACATTATTGTTTAATTTATGTATACTCTGTTGTAACAATGTAACCTATATAATCCCAAGATGTCTCGATAAGACCCAACAATCAAAGCCACAATAAACAAAACTATATTTTAAAAAAGTTCACAGAAATTAAATTGAAGCACTCTAGTATAATAGTATTCTATTTCTTCGTTTTGATTAACACTTGCACCTATAAATGAACAGGTTATTTTGAAAGGGGGTCTCTCCAATTATAAATTCCTATAGTTTGAGCTCTTATAATCCATATAGACAACGAGTTTTCTCCTGTGGATAAAACTGAACTCAGCAGTGTGCGCTCAAGCCCCTTCACAAACACGACCGTACTCAATCTAAGTTAGGTAAGAGTAGAACAGAAATTCTATTTTGAAACGAATACTTCCGATGAATTTGTTTTTATTAAATATGGGCTATGTGTGCAACATACAAGTCATAGTTCAAGAAGCTTTCTATTGAGAAGGATGCATTGCACTATTCATATCACATCCAAAAGACGTTTCCGCTTACCAAGGAAAAGCTCCAGAACCTATCTACCTTCCCCTCATACTTACTCTTACTATTGCCCCTTTTAAAAATTTTTATCTATCTTGTTTGTATTCTTAAAACTTTGTTTTAATCAAAATAAAATTTCAGTTATAAAAGTGAACTTGATATGCCGATGGAGAATCAATTTTAAAACAGAGCATCTCCATAAAAAATCTGATGGTTACACTCACATGACTTTCTCTACTCTTGTA
This sequence comes from Deroplatys truncata, assembly GCA_030765065.1. Lineage (NCBI taxonomy): Eukaryota > Metazoa > Arthropoda > Insecta > Mantodea > Mantidae > Deroplatys > Deroplatys truncata. Next base: position 63,507,136 of record CM060984.1, on the reverse strand, counting down.
CAAACTATTTATACAAACGCTTATTCTCCATCTATTTCATGTTAATCGAGATAAACATTTGCAGAGTCTATCTTATTGCTAATTTTCTTGTAGATGTAAGGGGAATATATATTTACAAGGGCAATATAGAAATACAGTAGCCTTTAAGCACATACATATCTCTTAATAACTGGTTGCTAGGTGCAGCACCATTCCCTTTCCCACAGATTAATACTGTTTGCATATCCAAGACAAAAAAATGAATAACGAATTCCCATTTGAGAAAATAAGTATTGAAAACTTTAAGGGAATAACAAGTGATATCTCGAAAATGGTTCACTCAACAAAAAAAATGTATATGACATAAATTGTGTATTTTAACGCGATCTACATTTTTTGTGTAGTAAAATTTTGCCTATCTCTTGTGGTTTACCAGTTATGCAAAAGTCGTTCACAATGAAGAACACTTTTGGAGACATTCCCAGGAAATTCAAGATATACATTTTATTTGTCATAAAAATATCTTAAATATTCATTATCTGTTTACCCTCCTCTTATGTAGGACTTACACACCCCAGGACTTACAAGCGGGCGCCTGGGGTCAGAGGCCCGTCGAGGAGCAGACACTCATGGATCAGACAGAGCATCCAGGATGGGTGATCAGCCCGATGCCTGGTATGGGATGAAGGAAGTAGATGAAACGAAATGTTGGTGAAATGGATGAAAGGAAAGGTGATGATGGAGCATTGGTGGAATGAATGGCGGGGGAAACCGGAGAACCCGGAGAAAACCCGCCCAGACGCCGCTTCGTCCACCACAAATCCCACATGCAGGTCCCTGGGATTGAACCCGGGCCGCCTCGGTGGAAGGCGAGCGGTCTAACCACTCGGCCACGGCGCCGCCTTATCTTAAATATATGATATTTTAATCAAAATCGTTAGAGCCATTTTTGAGAAAATTAAAATTTTCGAAAAGTCTTCCATGTAAAGGGTAATCTGGGGTGGGGGATTTTCTTGAAAACCTTCGTGTCGCATCCTTGGAAGATACTGAACCTAAATACCAAGTTTGGTGTTTATCCGACTGTTCGTTTCTGAGTTTTGCTGTTCACAGTCAGACACACAGACAGACACACACGGACATGTTTCCAAAAATGCTTTTTTTGGATTCAGGGTATCTCAAAACATGTATTTCCTGTGAAATCTCGGTATCGAATTTTTGGGTGGAATACAATACTTCCCCTACTTACTATACGTAGTAGAGAAAGTAAAAATAGACTTCCTGCTCTAGCTGTATGACCCACAATGATTGCATACAGAGTTTAAATGAGTATATTTTGTAAGACTCGATGGTAGATAGATGTGCACCATGTGATCATATTTTCCTAATTAACCCAAATGCAGAAACGTGGGTTTACGTGTTGACGTGCTAGAGTCTCCAAAATATGGACGAGAATGCAGGCAGTACGGTCAAAAGAAGTAAAAAAGCAACATGAAATACTGTAATTAACACATAACATTTTGACCAACTACTGAAGGTGTTCCAAGCAGCTACCGCCAACTTCGATGCATTTTGTGTATCGCCTGGTTATGTCATGTCAAACTTTTGGAAAGGGTTCAAACTCTGGTGTACAGCGTGTCCACGGTCGTCCACAGGGGTGTTTGTTAGGACATAAACTGCCTGTTTTACTTAAATGCCTCCCCAAGCCAGGTAACGTGGTGTGGGCTGGGTGATGCCTGTTGGAGTAACGTTGTTGATAGAGCCGACAAACCTCTCTTACATTCCTTCAGGCTTCATCGTGTGGGTAAGTGAGAGCTAAGGACATTAAAAAAACAAAAAAAAACAAAAACCTTACCTGAATATTAAAAAATATAAAAAATAAATAAATAAAAGAAAGACCTTCAAAAAAATTACAAAAAAATATTAAAAAAGTTTTAAAAAAGATAAAAAAATGGAAGTACACGTTTTGAAGACGCTGAATCCAAAAGAAACATTTTTTTAGAAAAAAAGCCCATTTAAAACAGTACCATTCAAAGATGCGACACATAGATTTGCAAGAAAGTCTCGTACCCCAAACTATCCTTAACATGGAACATTTTTCAACATTTTTTATTTTATAAAAAATGGCAGTTAGATTTAAAAAAATCTGATGTTTTACACTCACATGACTTTCTCTACTCTTGTACAAACTATTTTTACAAACGCTTATTCTCCATCTACTTCATGTTAATCGAAATAAACATTTGCAGACTCTATCTTATTGCTAATTTTCTTGTGGATGTAAGGGGAATATATATTTGCAAGGGCAATGAAGAAATACAGTAGCCTTTAAGCACATACATATCTATATGACATAAATTGTGTATTTTAAAGCGATCTGCATTTTTTGTGTAGTAAAAGTTTGTCTATCTCTTATGGTTTACCAGTTATGCAAAAGTCGTTCACAATGAAGAATACTTTTGGGGACATTCCCAGAAAATTCAAGATATACATTTTATTTGTCATAAAAATATCTTAAACATATGATATATTAATCAAAATCGTTAGAGCCATTTTTGAGAAAATTAAAATTTTCGAAAAATGTTCCATGTAAAGGGTAATCTGGGGTGGGGTGATTTTCTTGAAAACCTTCGTGTCGCATGTCTGGAAGATGCTGAACCTAAATACCAAGTTCGTTTCTGAGTTATGCTGTTCACAGACAGACACACACACACACGAACATTTTCCAAAAATGCTTTTTTGGATTCAGTGGATCTCAAAACATGTATTTCCGGTGAAATCTCAGTATCGAATTTTTGGGTGGAATACAATACTTCCCCTACTTACTATACGTAGTAGAGAAAATAAAAAAGTGAGAAGCAGCTCGGATCTGTATTTGTGTACAAGGCCGCCATCGTTCTTCTCTGCTTGACGATAGGCTCACAAATCAATACTGTAAACTGTAAAGTATGAAACTATTAAACAAAATAATACTGATGGCTGTAGATCATTGGTAAATTACTCTTGACTAACGAATACGACGTCTACTGATTGTCGCGTATTCTACGTTTGTTTACGTACTGTCATCCCCCATCCTCCGTTTTGGAGCTTCCAACGTGTTTATAAATGAAATATGATCACATTGTGGACATTTATCTACAATATAAAGGTATTTTCACACTCAGTAGTGTATGATCTTTAATGATAGAGACGATATACTTTTTCGTCGCTATAATAGTATATTTTACAACGAGACTATAATGGTAGTAATTAAAACGGGAGTACTATTATTAACCGAGCGAAGCGAGATTAGTAATTATCATACCAGCGTTTTAATCACCATTATAGTCAAGTTTCGTACGACTGTTTATGCTCGACCATGTATCTAAATTAAAGGTTTCATAAGAATTCGTTTCTGGTTTGAGTGATGTGTTACAATCGTTATTCCTTTATCTATGGTTACAATACAATGACCTTGTAGCACCTGACATTTTCTGACAACGAATTTATACCTTTTGATATTCTCCAATCTATGAATTGTGTATAGAATTTCTCGTACATCTTTCTTGACTTTTGTGGCAACAACTTATTGGTAAGATTGAGTGCTATTGTCGTAATTTCTGGGGTCTAAGTTGAATGTCACTGTTGCTAGTGTCAGACATTTTGACTTTTCTCTAAACTCGCGCTAGTACCGTTGTCGATCGAAACGAGAATAATCGATACTTGCGCTTTCACAATGTTACGTGGCCACTTCTGATTGGTCAAATAAATACTTTAATGAACAGGTGTACTTTAATGAGGCCCATTAAAGTACTGCTATCAGTCGTATAAATACTACATTTTGGCATGGTGGAGCATAAAAGGAATTAAAGATTATTTTCCTCCTTTCCTTTTTCTAAAATTCAAAAAGTTGAACATGGTACTTTGCGAAGTCACCGATTCAAGGCATCCTGTTTATTAGCTATACACTCCAGCATTAGTTAACGTTTAGTATCGATGCTCAAAAAAGGTTGCAGTTACCGGGGGATATTCATCATCAGTTCTAGTGAAACGGTTTACTGGCGCCTCGTCGCCGGCATCCTAACTGTGAATTCATCAGCTAATTCTTGCACGGTTCATGGATTTTAGATGTGGTCCTTCAGAGGGTGTGGCTTGAACCACCATTTCCTTGATTATCCAGCGAGATGTTTTTCTTCATCCTTGCTAATTATGGAAGCCAACGAGGCTAAACATTGGCTTTTTCTACTATAATCATGCAATTCGTGAAATGAAATACAATTCAGCACCGTAGGTTATTCGCATCCTTTCGTAAAATTCCAGCAAACAGGGTACATTCGCCTTTGGCTTTTGAAATTACACACGCAAGTGTTCTTCCTTTTCAAAGTACACGACGTAAAATTAATTGTTTTCCTCAGTTGATAAATCTAGCACGCAACATTAATTCTAATGGTATTCTTTTATCCTTTTTGATATAACAAACTAGAAAATCTGATTTAACGGTTACACAACTTTTTTTAGCCATACCTATCCACATTAAGACAAGGACTCTTGAACGGAAAGTCCGCGGTTGAAATCCCCCAGGACTGTTTGTATAAACTTAGGCTTGGAATGCTTTCTTCCCAAATCTTCTTTTTCAGTCACCATTTCGTGTAACGTCAGTGTTTACCTCCTTTCTTTCTTGATTTGTTTGTTGTTTAACGCCCTTTACTTGGGTGGATCATATTGAACGATGAATGAAACGGGTGAAAAGACCTTAAACTGCTAATTTTTCCTAACCGAGATTCGAAGTTGGGACTTTTGAATGTGAGACAGAGAAGCAGACATGATCCCCAAACCACGGAAGTGGGCTTTCACGTGTACTGAGAACGGGCGTTAAACATTAATTTAAAAAATCGTATGTGTTACATTCACATGACTTTCTCTACCCTCTAATTATTCTTATGAGTGCTTATTCTTCTATTTAATTCATTTAATCCAGATAAAACTTTTGCATAAATAATTAAATTACGAATTTCGTTTTACATACAAAGGGAACAGCAATAGTCAAACTTTAAGAACAGGACGCTGTATATTCGCCTTAAATTCCCACACTCTTATCATAAAATCGCAAAAAACAACTGAATGTCGACAGGACTTTATAGAATGACAATGAATTGAACAATGCAAGCCATTAATAACGTACATCTCGGATATGGCTTATGCCACAAAAATGTTATTTTAAATAAATTGTGTGTTTTAAAAAGATATGCATGTTTTATGTAATACGTTTTCGTCTATCGCTCAACGCTTAATGGTTATACAAGATTATAAAAACTCCCTTCCGAATGAAGAGGACTTGGAAAGCTATGCCCAGAAAATTCAAGATATACGCATTATTTTTCATATAAATATCTTTAATATATATGTTTTTAATCAAAATCTTTGGAGCCATTTTTCAGAAAATAAAACATTTCGAAAAATCTACCATGTAGAGGCTAGTTTGGGATGGGGGAATCTCTTGAAAATCTTTGTGTCGCATCTTTGGAAGATACCGAGCTTAATTGCCAAGTTTGGTGTTGATCCAACTTTTCATTCTTGAGTGTGCTGATCATAAACACAGACTTTTTCTGTTTTTTTTATTCAGAGTGTCTGAATGTATTTCCGCTTAAATTTCGGTATCGAATTTTTGTACTGGTTCTCTATCTACTATGTACGTGGTAGAGAAAGTAAAATGAAAGTATATACTAAAAGTGTTACATTAGATAGCATGAGTATTACTACCTTTCATACGAGGGTGGTCTGAAAAGTTTTCCGACCTCAACATGAAGATGGCAGCACTCGTAAATAAAAGCTAGTGAATTTCGTTGTTCATCTCTTGACAGTTACTCACCAAAGTTTCAGCCATTTTGGACGCTCAGTTGTTATGTAACAGTCGTTTGAGGGAGGTGATGTGAGTGTTTTTATGAAAATGGACAAAATCGAATATCCAGCTGTCATTAAATATTTGTTTTTGAAAGACAATACGCCTACGCAAATCAAAGATGAGTTGGATTCTGTGTATGGGGACTCTGCACCATCATTTACCACAGTGAAATTTTGGGCAGCTGAATTTAAACGTGTCCGTAAGAGCTTGGGAGACGATGAAAGTTCGGGACGTCCAAAAATTGCAACTATCGACGAAAACATCGCCAAAGTTCACCAAATAATGCTAGACGACTGCGGAATCAAAGTGAGAGAGATAGCAGAACATGTCAAAAGAACGTGTTTGTCACATATTAAATCAACATTTAAACATGAGAAAGCTGTCCGCGCGTTGAGTGCCGCGTTTGCTCACGTTTGATCAAAAACGTGTTCGAATGGACATTTTCAACGCTCTGTTGGCGCAGTTTAGGCGCAATAAATCCGAGTTTTGGCGCCGATTAACTACTGTAGATGAAACTTGGATACACCATTATACGCCCGAAACAAAAATAGTGGACTGCAAAGAGGGAACCGGCTCCAAAATGCAAAAACTCTTTTTTTCGGCTGGGAAAGTGATGGCAACTGTTTTTTTGGGGAAAGTCATGGAGTTGTTTTAATCGATTATCTTCAAAAAGGAAAAACCATTACAGGAGAATACTACGCAACATTACTTGACAAGCTGAAGGCAAACCTGCGTAAAAACGGCCACATTTGCAGAAAAAGGAAATCCTGTTTCACCAAGACAACGCACCGTCTCACACCTCAGCGGTTGCAATGGCAAAAATCCACGAATTACGGTTTGAACTGCTTTACCACCCGCCTTACTCACCAGATCTAGCCCCAAGCGACTTCTTTTTGTTCCCTCATCTGAAAATTGCACTAGGAGGACAGAGATTTTCGTCAAATGAAGAGGCAATCACCTTCGTGAACAATTATTTTGCAGAGAAAAACGCCGAGTACTATTTGGACGGGTTACAGAGATGGGAGCATCGCTGGGAGAAGTGTGTAGAGTTACAAGGAGACTATGTTGAAAAATAAAAAAAAGAAATTCTGAAAATATGTCTTGTATCTTTATTAGGTCGGAAACTTTTCAGACCACCCTCTGTATGACAATCAACCCTTATTTTCGTGAAAAGATGATCACTCATTTTAAAAGTATCATTGATGGTACACTGAAGTGGATTTCAAGTGGATAGGAGATGCCAGAAAACTGTTAAAATGTATAAAGACAAATTATTTTAACAAGTTCTACCGTTTTGGAAATATGTGAATAAGAAATGAAGCAAACGCTTCTGACCAAAGGAACTTCTAGTGCGAGTAATTTTTTTAAAATCTTCGTCTCGACTTAAGCATGTAATATCGTATTTAAAGCAAATGTTTTGCTTTTTAGCAATGGATCTGTTCTAAAACCCAAGCGGTATTACTGTATCTGTATGTTCACAATGTCTGTTTCAAATTATATTATGAATCGCCAAAGAAACACCCACTATAATAGATTGCATTTATGTTGAGGCAGTGTTTTTAACACAAATAATTTCAGTCTAATTATGTATATATATATATATATACAATGAGGTAACGTTGAGGCAATAATGAGTTTGAATGTTTAATAATGCTACTAGTCATTATTGGAGCAACAATAATAATACTTTTGTGACAGTTTAAAAAATAGCCAATCAACAACCAGAAAAAGCTCTAGTTAAATGAAAGTATTCTATTGAAGTAGGATTAGCCAATCAGAAACTGAAATATAGAAAAATTTACAAATCTAGAAGTCAGTTTCCTGCAGACAGCGTTACTAACCAGATGCAAAAAGTGTCCTCAAGAAATATAATGTGTATTCGTGTGAGACGAAAAGTAAGTTTACGTGTTAAAAAGTGTAATTAATTAATAAAAAGAATCTCACAGCTCTCTATATCATTGAAGTGTTATTTAAATCGCGTCCATCATTAATTAATGGAGTGAAGAAAAAATTATAATCTGTGCAAGCCTACATTCTTATCGCATCACAACCCTACTAAGAGAAACGTGTCTCTAACAATAATACTGACGCAGCCGAGGTAAACATAAATATATAATATGTAAAGGAAACAGTCAAATTACAAAGTTAATACTTTTTTAAACTTGGGGCAAAGGCCACCTGAAAGTACATTGGGGGCGAAGGCTACCGGAAACTGTTTACTATACGTGCGGTTGCAATTACTACAAGTTCGGCTCCCCAACAGTTGAAATATAATACAACTCCTTCAATACAACTACTTCAAATTGACGCCCAAAGCGTGGTGCAAATAACGTAACAAACCATCTATCTCAAATTGGCTTCCATACGTGGGGCTAATCAATATAATTCTCAAATTGGCGCCAAAACGTGGGGCTAATAAATAATATTCTCAATGTCATATTCTCAAATGTATTGGTCTGGTTTTTGTATATATACTTAAACTCTCAAATGTATTGTAAGTTTAAGTATATATACAAAAACTAGACCTTTTAGATTTTCAAGTGTGAATTATATCTAATAAAAGAACGTTTGCGGTTTCGTCTACTTTTGTTACGAAACTGGATGATTAGGTCATTGTTTCTAGTAACAAAAGCGAGTTTTTATTCTTATTTGAAACAAAGCACGATTAAAACGCAAAACGCACCATTTTACCTTCTATACCATTTATCTATGGTAAGTTGATGGAGTATTGCATTACAGAGGAATATTCTAAATCGAGATTTCATTGGAAATACGTACATATTTTGAGATCCCTGAACCCAAAAAAGCATTTGAATAAAAACACTCCGTGTGTGTTTGTGTGAGTAAAATAACTAAAAAAACGAAATTTCACATATAAGTACCAAGCTTGGTATTTAGTTTGGTATGTTACAAGGATGCGATATTTGTACATTTCTAAGCAAATTCCTCCTAAAGTACTCGTTACATCAAAAAAAGCTTACCTTAGTTTTAATTTTCTGAAAAATAACTAACAATTTTCATTAAAATACCACATATTTTAAGGCATTTGCTTAATTAATACAACATGTATCTTGATTTTTGTATGGATAGCCTATGAAGTCCTATTCATTCTGAATTAATGTTGTAACTGTATAAATAGTAAATTTTAATAAATAGACAAAATCACAAAACACGTGTAGCGCACTGTAAGGCACATTTTATGTCAAATAACATTTTCTGTAGCATTAGCCGTTTCCGAAATATTCCTTGTTGCATCTTTACGTTTTCCACGTTGAACTGTTATGCAGCATGGATTCATTATTAACATATGCGAATAGTTTGTTTTCCATAGTGTGAATACAACCAATTGGTTAACTCGAGTGCGTATAGCTCATAACATAACAACATCGCTGTATACACGAATGCTAAGCGGTTATGTACGTGATACTGTAATGTGCAAACAAAGTCACGCGAGTGTAACATTAACTTTTTTTCTTTAAAAGCCATACAAAAGCCGTAAATTTTGGCAATTGTATCCAGTTGATGCACTGCTGTCTGTAGGGTATCTTCGAGCTGCGAAGTAATGTTATCACTGCTCAAACATTTAATTTCACTTTTGCTTTATCACTTTCCATAAAAATGAAAACGTTCATACTTTCCTTAAGAACGAGATTGACATGTTGGGATCTACTGGCTGACCAGAGGAACTGGCAAAACATATGCAATTTCCTGGCTAATGTGCCCGAGGCCAGATTAAATTTGTTCAGTTAGAGGCAATTTATCTCTATTCTAGTTTCGTTTTTCTTTTTGTTACATTTAATTTGTATCTTGAATATACATGTACAGTGAATAACCCAAGCATTATGTATTTATGTAATAACTTTTAAGTTGAAAGGAATAAATATACCTTAGCTATCCACCCACCTATCTACGTACCCACCCACCTACCTACCTATCTACCTACCCACCTATCTATCTACCTATCCACCTACCTACCTAGCTACCTCCCCGTCCAACTATCTACCTACCCAAACAATTACCTATCTATCTATCTACCTACCCACGCAACCACCTATCCATCTATCTACCAACCCATCTACCTCCAACATACCCACCTACCTACCTTGCCACCCTCCCACCTACCTACTTATTGCACTCACCCACTTACCTACCTACCTACCTACCCAATCACTTACCTATCTATCTACCCACCCACCTACATCCTACTTCCCACCCACCTACTAAACCATACAAGAATTTCACCAAGGTAGAGATATATCCATTCACACTGGCAAAATTGAATTCTTCGAGCCAGGTGGACGGCCGGGCCCAGGCATCGAAAACAACCCACACACCACATACACTATATGATCAAAAGTATCCGGACACCCAACAAATATACGCTTTTCATCTTAGGTGTATTGTGCTGCCACCTACTGCCTGTTACTCATTATCCACGACCTCAGTAGTCATTAGACATTGTGAAACAGCAGAATGGGACGCTCCGTGGAACTCACGGACTTCGAACGTGGTCAGGTGATTGGGTGTCACTTGTGTCAGAAGTCTGTACGCGAGATTTCCACACTCCTAAACATCCCTAGGTCCTCTGTTTCTGATTGATACTGAAGTGGAAACGTGAAGGGACATGTGCAGCACAAAAGCATATAGGCCGACCTGTGTGTTGCCTGACAGACACCGCCGAAATTTGCAGAGGGTCGTAAATAGTAATAGGCAGACATCTATCCAGACAATCACACAGGAATTCCAAACTACATCAGGATCCACTCCAAGTACTATGACAGTTAAGCGTGAGGTGAGAAACCTTGGATTCCATGGGTCCAGCGACTGCTCATAAGCCACACATTACGCAGGAAAATGCCAAACGACGCCTCGCTTGGTGTAAGGAGCGTCAACATTACACGATTGAACAGTGGCAAAACGTTGTGTGAAGTGACGAATCACGGTACACAATGTAGCGATCCGATGGCAGGATGTGGGTATGGCGAATGCCCGGTGAACGTCATCTGCCAGCGTGTGTAGTACCAACAGTGAAATTCGGAGGTGGTGGTGTTTTTCCTGGAGGGGGCTTGCACCCCTTGTTGTTTTGCGTGGCACGATCACAGCGCAGACCTACATTGATATTCTAAGAACCTTCTTGCTTCCCACTGTTGATGAGCAATTCGGGGATGAGGATTACATCTTTCAACACGATCGAACACCTGTTCATACTGCACTGGCTGTGGCGGAGTGGTTACCCGACAATAACATCCCTGTAATGGACTGGTCTACACAGAGTCCTGACTTGAATCCTATAGAACACCTTTGGGAGGTTTTGGAACGCCGAATTCGTGCCAGGCCTCACCGACCTACATCGATACCTCTCCTCAGTTCCGCACTCCGTGAAGAATGGTCTGCCATTCCCCAAGAAACCTTCCAGCACCTGATTGAAAGTGTGCCTGCGAGAGTGAACGCTTTCATCAAGGGTAAGGGTGGGCCAACAGCATATTGACATCCAGCATTACTGATGGAGGGCGCCACGAACTTGTACGCCGTTTTCAGCCAGGTGTCCGGATACTTTTGATCACGTAGTGTACGTCTCTGATAGAAATACAATCTGTTAAAAACACCGCTCAACCGCAGCTACCGAAATTATTTGGAATTGGTTAGCCGAAATGATCCAATAAGAAAGAAACGAATATGCGATCAGCATAATTTCAACATTTATGAAACGCATTAACTCAAAGAAACGGCTATGTTAACCCAACACGAAGTTAGAACTTACATTGTTCGAGGAAACAACGTTAAATCACGTTTAATATTGTGTTAACTTTAACATCGGTTGGTGAATCTGTTCTCTAATTTCCCTATGTCGTATTTCATACCGTAATCCTACATTTGTTTCAATCAATTGTTTATTATCGATCAGTGGGCCGCTTTTGTATTAATTTGTAGAGCAGCTATTGGAGAGAAAGGCCTGTGAAACCGAGCGAGGTAGCGCCATGGTAACGCGTGAGACTCGCATTCTTTCTTTCAACCCCCGAATTTCCTGTCCCTCCATTTCGTTCCATTTATCCTTTCATTTATCGTTAATCCTGTTAGGTCTGTTTCGGCTGGTTGCCGCGGTAAAACGGATCACACCTTAGAGCGGGATATTGGAACCCTCTGTGTGGGGCGAGGTTCCCGGTCCATCTATCCGACTTTCGGAGCATGTCAAACTGAAAACTGTAGAGACCCTGTCATTGCTGTGTCATCACTCTCAACTGCCCCGCCCTCCCGCGGGGGCCCTTGTGAGAGCGTAGGTACAATATCCTCATTGCTTGAGTGCCGAGTTCCATCCGATCATCAGAAGAAAAAAATCTGATGTGCTACACTCACATGACTTTCTATACTCTTGTACAAACTATTTTTACAAACGTTTATTCTCCATATGCTTCATGTTAATCGAGATATCGAGATGTTAATCTTATTGCTTATTTTCTTGTAGATGCAAGGGGAATATGGTAGGTTTTAAGCGACAGTCAAATATTTTAAGCGCTGGTTGCTATGTGGCGCATTCCATTCTCTTTGCATGTACAGGACATGAAAAAATGAATAACGTATTTGAGAAAAAGTATAAGTATTGGAAAATCTAAAGGAATAACTAGCAATATCTCGAAAATGGTTCACTCAACAAAAAAACTGTATATGACATAAATTTTGTATTTTAACGTGATCTACATTTTATGTGTAGTAAAATTTTGTCTATCTCTTATGGTTTACCAGTTATGCAAAAGTCGTTCCCAATGAAGAATACTTTTGGAGACATTTCCAGAAAATTCGAGATATACATTTCATTTGTCATAAACATATCTTAAACATATGATATTTTATTCAAAATCGTTAGAGCCATTTTCGAGAAAATTAAAATTTTCAAAAAATGTTCCATGTAAAGGGTAGTTTGGGGTAGGGGGATTTTCTTGAAAACCTTCATGTCGCATCTCTGGAAGATACTAAACCTAAATACCAAGTTTGGTGTTTATCCGACTGTTCGTTTCTGAGTTATGTTGTTCACAAGCACACAGACAGACATACAGACACACACACGGACATGTTTCCAAAAAGACTTTTTTTGGATTCAGGGGGTCTCAAAACATGTATTTCCGGTGAAATCTCGGTATCGAATTTTTGGGTGGAATGCAATACTTCCCCTACTTACTATACGTAGTAGAGAAAGTAAAAAACAAAAAACAGTGAATGTGGTTTAACATACTTTTTTTGCAAATGCCTAAATTTGCGAGTTCCTGCTTACCTTTCAATTTTACAAAAAACAGCAGGAAACGACAACTGCATTTTAGCAAAGTACTCAAGGCGGTAATGATGAGTACTTTGCCGTTATGCTAAGAATTACATATGATTAACCAGAATTTGAAAACTATCTTCATAACCCTCTCCCATTATAATGCTCGTGGTTAATAAGGGAACTTGATCTAGCACACTTCCTATAAAGCTTGTCAGTGGAGGTGTAATGTGTGCCTACGGAGACAAGATTAATGTAAAAAAATAAAAACATTTTCTGTAGCACGCCATCTGTAATTATCCCACAAGCCCACTTGTTCCCAGAATGCAAAGTAATTATCGCCTGCTGTTGCAGACTATGGTAATTACTGACCTGGGCTACATGCGTGAAATGTTAACAAGTAGTATATAGTAGCCCGTGCTTCCTTTAACTCACCCAGCTAATGACCATTATCAACGCTACCGCTTGTACTTGGCGGCGCACAAAATATATGTGCTGCAACGTCAAAGATTTCTTGGACGCTGGGATACCGGGAACTGTGAAGTATTATCACAAGGTAAGAAACATTCTATAACATTAGCAAGTTACTGTAGGGAATTTCTTTGCTGCAAGCTGTAACTGCAAGTATCAACTTATGGTTGTATAAGCTATATAATTTCACCTAAGTCAATTACTTACAGGTAATCAACTGAGCCACTGTTTAAACAAATATCGTCGTTGCTTTCAAGTTACTTGATTAACCGGTAGCGTCTGTGGCTCACCTTCGTAGGTTCGGAGGTTCAAAACCCGTGTATCTGCCAATCCAGCATTTTATACTTTCTCTATTCTGTACTAGAAGTAGTATTGCATACTATTGTCGAGATTTCACGGAAATACATATTTTGACATCTCCTGAATTTAAAAGAGGCATTTTTACTTCCTATACTGATTACCTCCTGCGCGTGGCCGGTGGGCTAGAGCGTGGAGCTCTTGTTCCCGGCTGCGGAATGCCCCCGGATTCCATTTCACCCTGGGGGTGCGGATTTTAAGAGCGGGTTATAAGACCGATGCCCACTCAGCATCGTGACGAAAGTGAGGAGCTGCGATAGGCAGCGATCCTGGAGACGGAGAAAACATTCTGACCTCCGACGTGATGCTGATCACATCACCTCCCCGTATCGGTTGGATGACCGCCAGCCTCTGCCGTGCGTACGTGGGCATGAGGCCGGCTATCAGGTTGGCAGGTCAAGGCCCTTCACGGACTGTAGTGCCACGGGATTATTATTATTATTATTATTATTATTATTATTATTATTATTATTATACTGCACCCCTATAGTAAGTATTGCATTGCACCCAAAATTTTAAACCCAGGTTACAACGGAAATGCCGTTTTGAGACTCCCTGAATCCCTCCAAAAAAGTATTTTAAAAAAATGCATGTGTATGTGTATGTATCTACATGTATGTCTGTGAAGAGGACAAATAAAAAACCTAAATTCGCTTAAATACCAAACTTGTTATTTAAATTCAGGACTTTACAAGAATACGACACGAAGGTTTCAAGAAAGCCCCACATTCTAAACTACCCTTTACGTGGAAAATATTCTATTACATTCTGTTTTTTTCAAAAATGGCACTAAGGATTTTGATTAAAATGCATCATGTTTAAGATATTTACACGACAAAGAAAACCTATATCTCAAATTTTCTGGGAACAGCTTGTGAAGTCCTTTTCAATCTTAATTACTTTTTTGCACTTTGAAAACCGAAAGAGAAACACGTCTTAATACAAACATTTTTGTGTGTTACATTCACATGACTTTCCTTACTTTGTACAAACTATTTTTCAAACGCTTATTCTTCATCCACTTCATGCTGATTGAGATAAACATTTGCATAAACTATCTTATTACTAATTTTCTTGTAGGTGCAAGGGGAATATGGTAGGCTTTAAGCGATAGTCAAATGTTTTAAGAGCTGGTTGTTATGTGGAGCATTTCATTCTCTTTGAATGTCCAGGACATAAAAAAAAACCAATAACGAATTCGCATTTGCAAAAAAAGTGTAAGTATTGCAAAATTCATACAAATAATGACATTCCTAAAAAAATCGATATACATTTCATTTGCCATAAAAATATCTTAAACATAGATATTTTAGTCAAAATCATTACAACCATTTGTGAGAAAATAAAAATTTTCCAAACATTTTCCATGTAAAGGTTGGTCTGAGAGAGAGGGATATTCTTGAAAATTTTTGAAAGATACTGAACCTAAATACGAAGTTTAGTATTTATCCGACTTTTCGATTTTGAGTTATACTGTTCACAGGCAGACACACACACAAGGACATGTTTTAAAAAAATTTTAATTTGGATTCAGGGTGCCTCAAAACATGTATTTCCGGTGAAATCTAGGCACGAATTTTTGTATGGAACTTAATACTTACTATTTGTAGAGAAAGTAAAAACGAATAACGAATTCCGATGTGAGGAAAGGAAAATTCAAACAAATAACAAGGAATATCTCAGAAATGGTTCACTGTACAAAAAAAATTATATGACGTAAATTGTGCGTTTTAGTGAGATCTACATTTTCTGTGTAGTAAACTTTTATCTATCTCTTACGGTTTGCCAGTTATGCAAAAGTCATTCAGAATAGCCGGCCCTCGTAGCCGAGGTCGCTGGAGCGTATGGCTTTAGTGTTCCGCCAAGCTGAGGAAGCGGTAATGGTAGTAATGGATAACTGGGTAAACAAGGGAACTAAAAAAAAACAAGACGACTTTTGCAAATATTTCCAGAAAATTTAAGATATACATTTTATTTGCCATGAAATGGTAAAAACAATGGTATCTTAATCAAAATCTTTAGAGCCATTTTTGAGAAAATCAATACTTTCAAAACATTTTCCATGTAAAGGGTAGTTTAGGATTAGGGATTTTCTTTAAAATCTTCGTGTCGCATCCTTGGAAGGTACTGAACTTAAATACCAACTTTGGTATTTATCTAACTTTTCGTTTTTGAGTTATGCTGTTCAAAGACACACATAGGACCATTTTCTAAAATTGCTTTTTTGGATTCAGGGAGCTTCAAATCATGTATCTCCGGTGAAATCTCGGTGTCGAATTTTTGGGTTGAATACAGTACAGTACTTCCCCTGCTTACTATACGGAGAAGAGGAAGTAAAAATACTTGTCTCTCTCACAGTCATCCTGCGTGATGTAGTGGTTACCATGCTAGGTTCTAGTGCCCCACCCGGCGGAGGGTGATGGATTTTTTCGGCGTAAAATTCCTTAGCATGGCTTCCTTCGGGTGGAAAGCAAAGCCGGTAGTCCCATGTCCCAGATTTACGGCACGTAAAAGAACTTCAAGCCTGATAAAGAGGCCTCTGAGCAAAATTATCGGCCTTTCACGCCCATATAGAATGGGATGCTAAGGATCACAGCTTTTAAAATCGTCCGTAAATAAAACTAAATTTCATACACAAACACACACAGTCGCATATAAACTCTCAAGTATCAAATATGTTTAAACAATATTTACACGTACTTCCATTAAGTATGTGCCCAAGCTTGGCCAGTTTTGTCCGTTTAGAATCAAGTCCCAGCATGCTATTCTCCGTTTGCTGAAACGCAAAAATACCTCCGGTAATCATTTTCCCTAGTATCCTCCGTATGCACGGATGCTGCCAAAATCTGCGTCCAGTCAGCCGAATAATGGATAAATCATCCTACGAGCATGGCCAACAATCTTAGAGCTTTCCACCCTCACAACCTAAGCCATGCTGTTGTAATGAAGGTTTATCGTATGTTTAAAGGTAGCTATACGAATAAGTCTTTGTAAGAGTGGTTTGTAGTAGAGCGAGTATAGAAAGTCATGTGAATGCAGCACATCAGATTTGATATTTCTATCTTTTTTGTTCTGCGATGGAACCTTGGGTTGTGATTTCCTTAGCTCGCAACATCGTTTCTTTCTTCCACAAGTTTTGTACATTTACCTAACCAACCCTTGGACTCCGCCCAACCCTTATTGCGTCTCTGTGATGCTTGAAGCAAATCGCAAGAAACGTCATGAAGCAATGAGCTATATTAAATTATACTCTGTGTGGAAATGGAGGGGTCAGAAATTGCCTCCCTTTATGCACTACCTGTAAACAAGCAGTTGGCGGATCCAACGCAACCTGTTAGCAACCCGACCTTGTAGAGGGAGGGCTGGGCGAGAAATGAGTTACCTGTAGCGCTTAAATGTGTATATCAGAGAGAATATTTATGCCAAAGATTTCTTCTGAAGTAGACACTACGCCGTGGCATTGTAAGTTGGGAGAGTGGTGTTCCAGTTTCCATCCCAGAATACGCATGGATTCGAGGCCACTTTTGGGGAGGTACGAATTCTTCGGCACATAAATAGAACCGGTGCCCCCTCAACATCGTGATGCAGTTGAAGAGCTACTCGTACTATAGATAGCACTTTGTTACTCATGAAAATCATCATTCCGGCTGGAGGAGCATGGTCTGAATGATCGTCTACTTCTGTCATGCGTGTGTGGGCGTGAGATCGGCAGCCTGAATTGGTAGGCCTAGGTCAAAGGTTGTCTGTCTTACCACAGGCTATTAAAAGTGGAAAAGTAGCCTAAAATCATTGCCGCATTGGATTATTATGTCCATGTATTTATAAATGTCTGTAACTTTTTGTTCTATAAACATTTGCATAACAGCAGAATAACAATACTAATGACGATAAAAGCCGCAATAGACATTATGATATTATTCTTATATATTATTTTGAGTATAATTTTTGTTCCAATTCAAAGATGTTAAATTTGGTCCTGCTGTGTTAGATTCTTTCTTTGACCCTAAAACAGAACTTTTAATAATAATAGTCAAAATCATCCTTAAATAAATGTACTATTATCATCAGTTTTATTTATATGTTCATGATAATTACCAACTTAATGGCAAAATGTGAAGGTACGGACGAATGAAGGGGCCCCCACAAACAGGGCAGTGCACGGCATGTAGGCCGCATCGGCCATTTTTGTTTCTATCGTGGCCCCTGGGAGGGATGGATAAGGGCGACCAAATCCGGATAATGACGGGGCAGGCATGTACGGGATCCCTAACGCTTCCAGTTTGAGCGTATCCGCCGCCACCCGGGCCCAGCCACAGTCCTCCCAACCTCCGGCGCTCACCCTTGGTGAGGCCACTCGGAGCCGGGTCCTAACTGAGCAGTCCCGTAACGATGCCAGTAAAGAAATCTCTACAAACTGCACATCCACCGCCCAGCCGCAACCTGCCGAACACCGTCGCCTGGTCTAGAACCTTGAAACAGATAAGGAAGATGATGGGTGCAGGATATGAGAGGTAAGAAAGTCGTGGTAGAAGAGGAACCACCTCAGCATTTGCCTGCCGACCCGGAGAAACCACGAAAAAACTCATGGATCAGAGTGGGCGGTCGCCGGAGATCGAACGATACCGCGGTGCACCTCGCGCGGTTTAACTTAACGATACTTGACTAGAAAATAGGTAGCTCATTGGCAGCGTTACGCCCCAGCCATCTTTTGATATGAGAAGAGCAACTTGTCAATCAGTGGTTAGGATTATGGAAGAGAGAGAAAGGTGAAGCTTGGAGAGGCTGGGGTTACACATGTCAGTACCAACTTAAATTCTCTCGTTCCTAAATAGGTCATATGTTCTGTTCTCAAGTGTAAGGTAACACTTGGGTAATGTCGAGATCTGTGGAGTTCGCTTCCTTGGGATCATACAATACATTTTATTACTTTCTCTACTACGTATAGTAAGTAGGGGAAGTATTGCATTCCACCCAAAAATTCGATACCGAGATTTCACCGGAAATACATGTTTTGAGACCTCCTGAATCCAAAAAAAGCATTTTTGGAAACATGTCCGTGTATGTGTCTGTGTGTGTGTGTGTGACTGTGAACAGCATAACTCAAAAACTAACAGTTGGATAAACACCAAACTTGGTATTTACGTTCAGTATCTTCCAGAGAAGCGACACGAAGATTTTCAAGAAAATCCCCCCACCCCAGACTACCCTTTACATGGAACATTGTTCGAAAATTTTAATTTTCTCAAAACTGGCTCTAACGATTTTGATGAAAATATCATATGTTTAAGATAATGTCATGAGAAATGAAATGTATATCTCGAAATTTCTGGGAATGTCTCCAAAAGTATTCTTCATTGTGAACGACTTTTGCATAACTGGTAAACCATAAGAGATAGACAAACTTTCACTACACAAAAAATGTAGATCGCGTTAAAATACACAACTTATATCATATACATTTCTTTTGTTGAGTGAACCGTTTTCGAGATATTGCTTGTTATTTCCTTAAATTTTCCAATACTTATACTTTTTCTCAAATTCGTTATACATTTTTTTATGTCCTGGACATGCAAAGAGAATGGAATGCGCCACATAGCAACCAGCGATAAAATATTTGACTATCGCTTAAAAGCTACCATATTCCCCTTGCATCTACAAGAAAATTACAAATAAGATTGACATCTCGATATCTCGATTAATATGAAGCATATGGAGAATAGAGTTTGTAAAAATAGATTGTACAAGAGTAGAGAAAGTCATGTGAGTGTAACACATCAGATTTTTTTTATATATTCAAACCCTTATCCGGAATTTCGAAAATGAGTTGATATCTGTGTTATTTATTAATGCACTATCAATGTAGAAAAAATATGTTTAAAGCACGTGGTTCGTGTTTAAACACCTATTTGATTTAATAAAACAATCACATTTTCTTTCCCCCGTCTTTAAAAAGCAATTCTGTAACCCTTAAAGTCGTCCCGCATCGTGAGCTAGAGACTGGTGTTCTGATTCCCAGCTTGCATCCGGCTTCAACCCACCAGTGGGAGTGCGGATTTAAAGTCCCGGGTATAGGACCGGTGTCAACTCAGCATTGCGAGGAAAATGAGGAGCTCTGGTAGGCAGTGATGCCAGCCACGGAGGCCACCATTCCGGCTGGGGATGTGTGATGCTGGCCACATCACCTCTCCGTATCGGTTGGATGATCGCCCACCTCTGCCGTGCGTACGTAGGCATGAGGCCGGCGGTCGGGTTGGCATCATTAGGCCCTTTATGGGCTGTAGCGCCACGGGATTATTATTATTATTATTATTATTATTATTATTATTATTATTAAAGTAACCTAGTGCTTATAAGTGTAATAGGTTGTAACGTTTTGTCAAATCAATTCGTGGTTGTTGAAGGCACATGCCAATCACCTTTGAGGCTGTGGACATCGGGTTCATAATTCTAATTTGGTCCAAAGGCCTTATAAGACTCAGCGCCTCAACCGCATATGGAAACCAGTTGTTATGGCTATTAACATCCTCATGCATGTAAATTGTTGACATAATTACAGATCGATATAACGTAAAGCCTCGATGTAGAGCAATTACAGAACAGAATTATATCAAACCTATGATTAATCGTTTCAGTTTTATTTGGTAAGTTTTGGCACTGGCAAGTTTTGAGCATAATAAATATCCCTTTTCGCAGAAAGCTGAGCAATTAGCTAAGAAACAGTTTCCTAAAACGTTTGCTTTCTCGTGTTTTATGTTCAAGACTTGAAGGAACATTAACACTCAATAATAAATAAAGTAAATATGTATGCAAGTAATTCATAAGAAATAGTAATAGAATATTAACCGTAATAATAGTAAATTAAATATTTAATGCTAATAATGATACATAACATGCTTGCAGCAATTGAGGCAGTATTTTTAATACTTAAATGATTTGAGTCTAATTATGTAATATATAATTCAATAACAACCCGCCTTGAAGCAATATGTGTATGTAACTATATATAAAAAGTGTATATTACAGTCATTGTAAATGTTTATATTATTGTATCCATGTTTAATAATGTTATGTGAATGTATTACGTAATTTAATAATGTAGCGGATGTAAGAATAATAAGTTAAACGTTGCTAACAATGAGGTAATCATGAGGTAACCTTGAGGCAATAATGAGTTTGAAAGTTTAAATGCTACTAGTCATTATTGGAGCAACAATAATGTAAATTTTGAGACAGTTTATAAAATAGCCAATTGTCGCGGTAATCTGTCGTGTTATTTTTTTTTCTGAGTGCCTATTATTGTTTTACTATTTTGAATTTTGGGTTCATTGTCCTCCGGCTAGCCATTATTACTCAGTCGGGCAAATATCTCTTGAACAGGGCGTGTAAACGGAAAGGAGTTGCTACTAAAAGATAACACTGATAAAAGAATTTGTTTTTACACTTTTATTGCCGTCACACTTAATTAGTTTCACATATTTAATCTCGATACCGCCTGACTGAAACTGTTATATTTTCGAATGTCAGTACAATCACTTATTTGCTACGCACTATTAATTCGCGTATTTCACATTTTGTAACTAACTTTACGACGCGAGAGATTCTGTAGAATTGCGTAACGTGTACTTCGTGAATGCTTCCTTAGAACTGCCTGACGTGTAACTCGCGAGAGAGATTTCTTAAAACTGCGCGACGTTTACCTTGTGAATGATTCTGTAGAACTGCGCGATACTTGCTTTTGGCTCAAGAATTTATACTCCCTCACCCCGATACGCCTAAACATTATAATCGAGCTGCTATTGGTTAATAAATCGCGCCAACATTAGCGTCTGGTTTATAAGCCAATCAAAATTACAAATACATATGCTCTAGGAAAGATATTCCCTCCATTTCTAAAGAAAGGCACGCTACCCTGACGTCATTTGTTTGTCTCTTCTAACTGATAAACAACTCACCCCCTCGCTTCATTGTTACCTGTTCCTAGTTCAAAATGTCGTTGTTAGTTTACTTAGTTTTCACTGTCACTTCACCCTTCTTCGAGACGTAGCGGCATAATGAAATAAGCACGACGCGGCCACTTTTTCAGATGGTTCAGATGGTTCAGATGGTTCGACTTTTTCAGAGTCGAATACAAGACCTTTCTTAATCTCTCGCAGTAGCAGCACTCACTGTACGTCACAACTATCGTGACAACCTCATTTGGAGAATGTACTGAATTACCAGTGCTTTATGTCGCACTAGAAATGCACTCACTAACTAGTTCACTTGCGAGAACGCTCGCTTATATAACCACAGCATTGTATAATGTTCGAGAGGCGGGGAGAAGGGAAACTTCCAGACTCCAACCGCCTGGTCGGTCGTCACTAACTAATAGCTGGGTACGTCACAGTATTAAGATACGCTGAAATAAGACATGTTTCAAACATTGAATTTGATAAGGGGTTACACAGCCAGAAATGACACAATCATTATCATTTCATCAATTACACATTAAAATATTCCAACTTCAAAATTGTCGGCTCTGCGTTTCCTTGATCAGTTTAAATTAGTCCACTTACTGTCGCCGGTACTTTACTGTACGTTGTACACAGGTTGTATATTTCATTCACTTCCTACGGTAACATTATTGTATCTGTATATCCCAATTCATTTCGGATATTTTGATGGCAACACAGTGCTCGAGGAGATTGAAACAATGAAGTCATCCAAAGTTTTCCTCTATTATCATTTGGGGTCTACATATTACATATCTTCTTCTCCAAAGTTTTTCCTATTGTATAGAATTTAAGCACTATTTTTGAACTGTAAATCCACCAGACGGATGAATTCCCAGAAAATGTGGTTGAAATTATGGACTACACTAAGCGTTTATTAAAAAGATGTCATGTATTAAATAATTTTAACTATAGCAAAAATAAAAATTTAATCCAAATAACACAGTAAATTATCGTTATTCCTAGCCCAAAAAGGCATTGAGGGGGTATATCACCGTATATCCTTCATGGCCAGCATTCAAAATATACCAATCTAATTCACAGCTGTGTCAGTCAGTCAATGAAATGAGTTTGTTGCACCTAGTTCACAAGGAAGTGTTGTAGTTGATTCGCAATTATTTCTGATTAGTATGCTGAAGAAACGAAGAAAACTTCCTTAAAGTACACAGAAGGTTGTACTACGTTATGATATTAGCATGCCAACGAACTCAATTAAATAATATTATATAAAATACCTGTGTCCTTTCATTTTATTAATGCTGTCTATTAAACTTTCATTCAATAAATAGTCTTAGCAAATACCACAGTATCAAAATCATTCGGGTATCACCAATAACAATATCTGTTCTAGTTTGTCGGTATGTGCAGCTCTGACATATCCGTTTTGGACCAGTCGCATGTCCTATCATATTTCCTTCTCTTTTTTTGGTTCTTCTGTGTTCTATCTATGCTAAAAATAAGTTGGAGATAAGTCGATACACGTTTTGGTTTCTGAATAATAATACTAACATGGTTTATCAGTGAATTTCAAATTTTGTTGAAAACTGTAGAAATTAATGACACTTTGTATAAAAAGCCTCCTGAAATTTCATATCTGGAATGATATCCAAGTAACCTACAAGACTACCTCTGCCACAAAACGGAACCCATCTTAAAACTAAATCTTTATTTTTTCCGAGTGGTTCCATTGATATTTAAATATATATAAGCCTCTTCAGGTTTTACTCTCCAGAATGCTTTTCCACAGAAACGTTTTGAAATGAATGTGTTTGTTCTTCAGGAAAACTGCGAGAAACGTTCTAAAAGCTCACAGCCTGACTCAGAGATATAAAATGGCTATTTACTATGATAGCCATTAAGTACCTACCTTAACAACTATCTTTAGATGGTGCGCTGTAAAGTTTCAGACGCAAGTGTAATCATTTGCTTGTGACGATCGTGTAAACCGGGTTTAACGTTTTCTACAAAATGAATAGAAGTGAAATGCGAGCTCTAAATAAGCACTTCGTTTTGAAGGATTTAACTCCAATAGAAATACGAAATAAATTAGGTTCAATATTAAATGAATCTATCCCTTCGTTTTCGAGGGTTAAAATGTGGGCTGCTGAATTTAAGCTTAGTCGTACATCCATTCAAGATAGCGAGGACCGATGAGATTTTGGCAAAAACTCAGTGATCGCCAATTGAACGTACGCAAGTTGGCCGGTATTGCAAAGACCTCGATAGGTGGTGTCCACTGTATTTTACACGAACCTTTGGATATGAAATAGCTTTCCGCTCGAGGGTAAACGCATTCGAGTGAACATTCCTCAAGAATTATTTACAGTTGCTTAACTGCAATTTAGTGAATTTGTCCGACGTTTGACAACAGCATATGAAAATGGATTGATCACTATACGCCAGAGACGAAGGAACAGTCCAAACAGTGGGTGGCCGCAGGTAAAAGTACTCAAAGAAAGCAAAAACGGTTCAATTTGTTATGGTTTTCTGGAATTATAATGGTGTGGTGCTCATAGACTACCTGCAGAACCGCAGAACCATCATTGTAAACTATTACACTTCACTAATGGATCAATTGAAGGGTGCTACTCGTATTCTGGCTAAACATTCACACCATTTGAGAGAAAAAGTTCTCTTTCATCACGATAATGCGCCTCCATACACAATGGGATGTTGCTATAAACATTCGATACTGTATGACTTCCAAATCCAACTGCTTCCACATCCGCCATATTCGCTGGTGGTCAAAGCGATTACTTTTTGTTCTCAAATCTAAAGAAATAGCTGCGTAGACGAAGAATGATGAAATGATGACGTTGACCCTGAGACAATCGCTTATTCAGCATATGTGGACAAATCTCATTTTATTGCCGGTTTGAAAGCAGTTTGACTAAATAATTTTATTTATCTCCCCCCGATCTATGTGCAATTTTTTTACAAAGATCTAGATGTTTTTATGTTTCATCCTCCCCTTTACTCCTTATAATTGTAATTCCGTACAGCCCTGGCTATTCTTAATAATGGATGATACACCCCCTGACATTCATGCGAAAGGATGTGAAACATCCAACGAACGTCTGACTTCCTAAACCTTCCCCCGACTGTCATCTAAGTTCTGGAACTGCTGCACAGTTATCAGTAAACCTTTGGCTGTAGTACAGTATGGATGGCTGAGTTATTTTTAGATAATCACAGTATATAATCACATTTTAAATCTTTGTAGACTTTCTTTGACTCCAAAGTTATTTAATAACACAATTTTCACATAATACATAGACCCTTAAATATACAACGAAACAGAGGTGAAGCTGGTGAATATGAATATTCTGCACTCCCAGGTCACCAAGTTAACCACTTCGGAAGAGTCTGCTATCGTCTAGAAAAGTAATTTTTTCAATTATTAATTATAAAATGTCCGGTGATTCGTTTCTAACGCTAGCTCGGCACATTTTTCTCTCTTTATATAATTATTTGGCATACCCTGCTACAGTCTTGATTACAACATAGTACAAAAGAAATAAAGGAAAGCTTTCTTACTTGAGGATTGTTAAAATATGTTGGCATTGATATCACATGCTTATCGTACCTTTATAAGTAGGTTCGATTCGCTCTTGTTTTGATGCGTCTTAGTTGCAAAATCGTGACCATCTACATATTGTGACTTCGTCCAGGTTCTCAACTTTTTACTCAATTCTCACTGTCACTGTTTTGTTTTTCAATGTCACTATTTCGTTTTTTTATGCAGTTCACCTTCACTGGGAGTTCACTTCACCAATTTCACTTTACTGGGGTGAACTAGTTCAATTTAACGTCACTTCACTTTACTTCCTTCCTGACGTAACCTTTTCACGCCGGACGTTCACTTCACTCGGAAGTTTAACACAATGGTCGCTTCTCGGTAGCACTCGCTGCACGTCACAGAAACTGTTACCAACTTGCTCGGAGAATCGTTCTTGATGCCGCACCAGAAACGCAGTCGCTAACTCGCTCGTACACTGACTGACACATCTCCACACTATCGCACTCGACTCGTAATTCACACGCGCTGACCGACTGCCCGCGAGAGCGCTCGCTTATATAGGCATGGAACCCACCAAAGCAGTTTCTTGGACATTCTTGGCTATTTCTAGGGGAGGAGAGATAAACCTTCCAGAGAGTTCTAGTTATTTGCCGATGGCGCGTCCAGTGTTTACGCTGGCAAGCGGCGTTATCATTGTTTACTCGAACCGCTCGGCGCCGACCTCCCGATAACCTTGGGCCATAGCCGCTGCGTCAACATAGACATTGCTTGTAATAAATTATCACGGAATTTGTCTTATTTTACATGCAAATAATATTTTCTACTCCATGGCATTCTTTGCAAACATGTTCTTTTAAATTCATTGTATTCGTATTCAAGCACAAGGGCTTTGTAAATCCTTTTTAATCTTTTAGTAATTTGAAATTAAATCATGTGTTTTATAGACCATGTCCATCGCAAATAATAGATTTTCAATGGTGAAAGAATTCTCAAAATCGGTGCATGCATGCACATACATACAGATTTTTCTGACTTTATAATATTAATATAGATTTAAATGTTTAGCTGGGGACTTAAATATTTCGAAAATAAGTAAATCTGTTAATAATATTTGCTGCTAATATTTTCCAACACATTAAATTAGTAGCATACTGTTATTAATTTCAACAACCTGGTATGGGTAGCTTTGTAGAAAAAAATAATTTGAAACATTCTATCATCTTCCCTTTAAGCCACGACTCTCTATTTATAAGCATCTACAGGTAATAATTTGCATTAAAAACCAATTAAACCAAGTCCGATATTAATCAAGATAATAACATGTCGTCGCAAGCGAACTTTTTTTAGAGGTGGACTTGAAAACGTTTAAGCTCATTTTCCTCACTTCCTTAATCTTGTAGACAGCCATGCAGTTGGCTCCGCCCTCATTAAGATGACACTGCATGTAGGCGAATATAAGTACACGATCAAGATAAGGCCTACAGTATTTTGCTACATGCACCGTGCAACAAATACAAAGAAGAGACGACCGGCTCAGAGATGTCACTGATAACACAACCTCTATTCATTCTGGCATTAAAATATTAATAATCGTGTACAATACATAGAGACGTACTCTAAGTCAGTGGCGGCTGAGCATGAATGCAGTGGTAGTGTCTGGAATACTTCCCCGAAATTTTCTATTATGCAATAAATATACCACTACCATCACCTCTGGTTACCTCTGAGAATAACTCCCGTTTAGCTGTAAACCGAAGGTCGTAATACGAAAATTTGTCTTGACTGCCAGTTAATATCTAAACAGAACCTTACCGGAGATCGAAATATAGGCCCTTAATGGAAGAGGTACTATTATAGAGCACAAGTACCCACACACACACTAATGAAACACCACGGTCTCCGTTAAAATCGCGTGCAGGTGCTGTTTGTAGATTATACTTCTCTTTCAATCGTTTGCTGGACTGGTGGCAGACTAGGCCACATTATAAAAATTATTCATTTAATTTTAAATATAAACAATGAAAAATTAACGACGATTTTCTGCTAAATTTTACCTGCAAGCGACTGGTACCATATTTCTAATTTATCAGTATAGCACACTTTGTTGTAGGTGTACAATAAAGTTCTTCTTCTAAATAGGCACTATAACTTCATTAACTGAATGATTTCGCCTTCTCTAGAATTGTCTTCCATTCTGTACAATCTTTGCTCAGTTCAATCCAATTTCAGGTTTTTTAGATCATCGAATCATCTGTTTTTAGGCGTACCTCTTGATCTGGATTTGAGAGGGTTCCATTTATATATTCTTTTGACAGTTCTCTCATCCGAAATTCTGTTCAAGTGTTCAAACCGTCTTAGTCTCTGGGATTTTATAACATTTACGATGTTTTTTTAATTTTATTGTGTAATTCTTCATTTCTCAGGGTCCTCCATTGTCCCCTATCACTGTCCCTATATTCTTCTTAAAATCTTTCTTTCAAATATTACAACCTTTTACCTTGCGATTCTTTAATCAACCAGATTTCATAACAGTATGTTACTACAGACCTTACAATTGTGTTATAAATTCTTATTTTTACACTTAAAGATATCAGTTTTCTTTTAAATAAGTAATTATACATAAAATATACTATATTTCCCTGGGTTACTCCTTCCTTTACTTTTTCTATTGAATTATTATTTACTATGGATCCGAGGTATTTATAAGAGCTTACCGACTTAATGATGTTATTATTTATGACTGAATCTTTCAGTTTATTTATCGTTTTAGTGCATTTTAAATGTTTTGTTTTTCCCATATTTATCATTAGTCCAAGTTGTTCAGACTCATCTTCTAACTTCTGAAATGTTTCTATTGCTGCATTTTTGTCCTGGCTATACATTAATGTATAGCCTATCTGCATAGGCTATACATTATTTTAAGCGAAATGCTATGTTGCCTATCAAATGTAGTTTACTTACGACTGAATCTATTACAATGCTAAATAATGCAGCGGACGAGGGGTCTCAATAATGTTGGTAGTTATAATTCGCATTTGTGTTGCCAAGTTAAGGTACTAACTGACACAAATATGAGCTACCCTCTTGCCCCTCCAATCACCGCTGGAGTCTAGACTGAAAGCCCAGAGTGCTATGAGGGCAGAAGTGGCACGGATCCATAGAATAGTTGCAAACTCGCAAACTGCAATCGCTTCCTTCAGTTTCTATGGTTTTCTATTGTCAGACAAGCTATTTCATTGTGACTTTAAGAATAATAAGCATGACCATATTCTTGATGTAATCGTGGAGTACACAAATAATTTAAAATACGTATTTCTTCATTTTATTAAGGTAGTGCAATGACACACAGGCACTACCCCTATACCTGACCCTGCTCTATATACCTGACTGGTATGAAAACCGCGAATAAAAATGTTGGTAGGAATACCTTCAGAACCATGTAATTAGATTAGTCGTTAGGTAAAACTCATACAACTGGAGGGTATTGCAAAAAAAATACAACAGTGCTTTCCACATAAAAAACTGACATCACTTTCCCTACTCACTCTTCTACAAATTATTCTTACAAAATCTTACCATAGTAAATACTTCTGGTTAATCCAGAACAGTAGGTAAAGCGATAGTCGGGAATTGAAATTCCATGCTCTTTGCATGACCACGAGAAAAAAAAATTAATAACAACTCGCATTTGAAAAGAGTATAAGTATTTGAACATTCAAATCAGTAATTAGTAATAACTCGGAAATATGTAATTAACTCCACAAAAATCTGTTTTACATAAATTGAGCGGTTTAACGAGATCTAATTTTTTGTGTAGTAGGCTTTTATCTGTTTCTTACGGTTTACTAATTATGCAAAAGTCATTCAGAATGAAGAGGGCTTTCATTTGTCGTGGAAATATATTAAACAACCCGTATTTTAATCAAAGTTGTTAGAACGATTTTCAGAAAATTAAAATTTTCGAAAACGTTTCCATGTAAAAGGCAGTTTGAGGTGGGGTAATTCCTTAAATAATCCATATCCTATTCTTGGAAGATGCTCAACTTAAATATCAACTTTGTATTTAACCGACTTTTCGTTTTATAGTTATGCTTTTCAAAGACAGACACACACACGGACCTTTTTCTAAAAATGCTTTCTTTCTTTTTTTCAGTTGCGTCGGTATTTACTTGCATCTAGTAATTGTTTTTAATTGTTGAGCGCCAGTGTTTATAGTAATTATTGTTCCGGCTAGCTGGTTACTAAGGTCGAGAAAATATCTCTAGCAAGTAGTGGGGCGTAAAAGGAATGAACTATTGTGAAAATATAACACTCTGAAAAGTAATGCTGTAGTTAATGCATTTAAAACAAATTTCCTTTGAATAAAATGAGTGTTAGAGTCAACTGTTGAGATCTTCGCACAAACCTTAAATACGGTCATTACACGTTAATAAAATTTAGATCAGTCGGAACCTAATGTCATATTCTATCACATTGTACTAATTACCTAACAACTCCATTATCTGTGATTACCTATGCACGAAACTACGAGACTTATTGGTAAGGAGATCATAGACAAGCGCGAGTATGGAAGTTACTACACAAATAAATGTGTCCAGATACTATATATAAAATAGTCGCACGTAATATCACAAGAGGATATTATTAGCCTTCAGACTGCTATGCTTTTGTACCCCCTTAAACCACTGAGGGGGGTACAAGTGGACTCCAGGCAGAAAACTCGAATTAACACAATATAATTACTTCATGTTCTACTTAGAACAAATAAAATCATTTTAAAACAACAATTCTGATGTCTCAATTTTTACTTTCTCTACTACGTATAGTAAGTAGGGGAAGTATTGTATTCCACCCAAACATTCGATACCGAGATTTCACCGGAAATACATGTTTTGAGATCCCTGAATCCAAAAAAAAAAAAGCATTTTTGGAAACATGTCCGTGTGTGTGTCTGTGTGTCTGTCTGTGAACAGCATAACTCAGAAACGAACATTCGGATAAACACCAAACTTGGTATTTAGGTTCAGTATCTTCCAGAGATGCGAATCGAAGGTTTTCAAGAAAATCCCCCTACCCCAGATTACCCTTTACATGGAACATTTTTCGAAAATTTTAATTTTCTCAAAAATGGTTCTAACGATTTTGATTAAAATATCATATGTTTAAGATATTTTCATGACAAATAAAATGTATATCTTGAATTTTCTGGGAATGTCTCCAAAAGTATTCTCCATTGTGAACGACTTTTGCATAACTGGTAAACCATAAGAGATAGACAAAAGTTTACTACACAAAAAATGTGTATATGACATAAATTGTGTATTTTAACGCGATCTACATTTTTTGTGTAGTAGAGTGAACCATTTCGAGATATTGCTTGTTATTCCCTTAAATTTTCCAATACTTATTTTCTCAAATGGGAATTCGTTATTCATTTTTTTGTCTTGAATATGCAAAGAGTATTAATCTGTGGCAAAGAGAATGGTGCTGCACATAGCAACCAGCTATTAAGAGATATGTCGATGCTTAAAGGCTACTGTATTTCTATATTGCCCTTGCAAATACAAAACAAATGGAACATAGTACGCCTTAGGCGATAGTCAAATATTTTAGAACTGGTCGCTATGTGTAATATGTAATTCTCTGTGAAAATATAGTTTATGAAATAGATGGAGAATTATAGTTTGTAAAAATAGCTTGTACATGAGTATAGAAAGTCATGTGAGTGTAACACATCAGATTTTTTTACCAACAATGTACCTCAAAATTAACATTGCCAAACAAATGGCCGTATTTCAAATTACAATATTATTTTTATTTTCCAGCTCCATGGCAATAGGTGAATATTTTTTATTTTTCACCTTCTTCTATGTTTCATTTTTCACTGGGATTCACAACTGCATTTTAACATTTTTATAATGTACTACCGGCACCATTTAAGTTTTTTATATGGAGTTTTACAATTCATGTTCACTAAATGCAACATCCAAGACACACTTCTCTCTGCATTTTCTTACAGTGGGCATCGTAAATGAATTTCTTGTAACTCCCACACATTGTTCTAGCTTTTCTACATTTTTACTTGGACATAACTGACGTCGGCGATTCAAAAGTTTCACCTTTCTGTTTCATAACTACACCTTGCAATGCGCGCTAGGGGAGTACTGAACTGTTTTCAATAATTTCAAACCAACAATACATGCTAGAATAACTGAAAAACACAAGGTAGCCAACATAATAGTCTCCAGATGCAGAAAATGTTATGAAACATGATCTCTGTAAGAATCCAAGTGGACCCCAAGTTGTATTTTACCTTTTTACAATTGTATTTATTGAACACTTTACGGAAGTATTTTATGGTATAAAGCTGATTAAATTTGTAACACATTACAGCCTTTTCAAAATTCAAAATTAGATATTAGATATTTTACTCATAAAACCTAAAAAGCTTAACACTGAGGTCCAGCTGGATCCCAGAAGTCTGAAGGTTAATAGGACTATTTAACGAATAAAATAATAATTGAAATGGTTCCCCTTAACTTGACTTACAAAATAATTGTATATTTGTATTAGAATAGTTAACTTTTCCACTGATGTCGACTAATTTGAGAAATAGGAGATAAATGCACATCGGGTAAAGGGATATTGTAGTTTCACTCTGATATTCTGCTGTGCTTGGTCAGAATTCAAGATTTTCCTTCGCTTATTGATCGTTTTACCGATGACGTCGCATAAGTAAATTAGTCAACATAATTGCTAACAACAAAGATGGGAGGGTGTTACAAGGGAGAATTTTGTCACCTCTTCCATGGGAATTTTGTACATATTTACCCTCCGGAAGGGAGAGATGAATGCTAGGAGCCGCACGGGGGCTTTGTAACGACGAGTAAATCGTCGCGATGCAAATCACAGCTCTCTTAACATTTCCACTACGCAAGAGGCAATGCAGATAAGATGGGAGATCGGAGGAAGAACTCTCAGAGGTGAATCTCACCAGGCCCCAACCAAATGCCCGGGATAAAATGACAAGGTGGGTATAAAAATGTCAATTTAGGAAATTGTAACCCCGCATTCCCAATGACAAGACGGAGAAAGCCACATTAAAAGCCTGGATCAAATTGATGTATACCAGGGATTGAACTCGGAACCTTCCGATTAAAAGTCATAAGTATTACCCCTTAGCCATTCTGCTTAAAAGAGAGATAGACAATACATACCGCAATCCCTGTTGACCGCCTACTCTGACCCATGAGTTTTTCGTGGTTTTCCCGGTTCGGCAAGCGAATGTTGGTGTGGTTCATCTTCTACCAAGACTTTCATTTCCACTATCGTCATCTTCCTTTTCAATGCTTCAGGTTTGTAGGATCAAGCGACGCTGTTCGGCGGGTTGCGGCTGGACGGTACTTTGCGCTTTGTAGAGGTTTCTTCTCGGTGTCGCTGTGAGGGCTACTCGGATCTCTCCCCCGAGTGGGTTCCACCCGATAGAGGACTGCCGGGGGCTCGATGGCTTGTGGTTTGGAGAGGGCGACAACTTGTGCTCAATCTGGAAACGTTAGGGACTCCGTCCGTGCTTGCGCCCGTCGGCATCCGGATCTGGTGGCCCTTCGGGTCTCTTCCCTCATCCCTCTCTCACAGGTGCCACGTTGGAAGCAAAGATGGCAGTTATGGCCTATTTACGTGCTCTACCCACTTCCCGGGGCCCCTCCGTGATAGATACCTTTCCCTTTACTATATAATCATGCTACTCTTCCATTTGGTGGTGTCACGCCATTTTAAATGTTGACGCCAGACCTGCTCTGTTAATTGCTTGGCTCATCACCTTTATCTGTTCTATTCAGTTATGAAGAACGGAGAATTTTCGTATTGAAAAATTCTGGTACGCTCGTAAAATTCCCGCATGCAGTTTACGGGTCTAGAAACCCTTGCCAAAGTCCTGGCTACACCAACGGTGTAATGTGAATTGTTTGACATCACGCCCGCGGTTATGCTGCGTTATGTTAACCTTACGTGTTCATTGTGAATGGGTCCTTAGAGAAAATTTACATAAAGGTTGCGTAAATTAAGGCATATTTGCCAACTTTCTGAAATTGAAACCCTTAAAACTTTCCCTCATCCAGCAAAATATAATAATTTTGCAATGGCATGACATTTAGAATGCGTAAAATGTTCAGTTCAGTAAATACAAAGATTCCATGTAAAATAAATGTAATTCCGTTTTATAAGAATACTTGAAGACCTGGTAGTACCAGTTCTCTCTATCACTCGTGCTGAATTTCTTCCTGGTACCACAGATAAGTATTACAAAGTAGCAAAAATACCACTTCCTCGACAATGCTAAGATTTATAATTCATATTTTACGCTTCATACCATCAACTTAACCAAAATATGTGAAACTTATATCAAGCAGCCATAGAACGCGAATAAGATAAGTATTTTACGAGAGTTGACTTTACAGTTCACATCATCCATTACTGAATGTTCGCACCGTTTACGCTCATTGGTTACTGCTGATTTTCACCAGAGGTCACTCTTAGTGCAATCAAATTTTAAATCTCACAAAACAAAGTATGCACACGTGTTGCAGCCCGGTGAAAAGGGGAGCATCGTGAAGGATAGACGCAGAGATAAGTTCTGGCCTATGAATTATTAGTGTGGTGCATTCAGATTCAGGCTGTAATATTAATTTAGCGAGACGTCTTACATTACTATCATAAAAATTTTATCTGTCACATTCATATAATTTTTACTTTCTCTACTACGTATAGTAAGTAGAAACATGTCCGTGTGTGTGTCTGTCATGTGTGAAAGTCATGTGAGTGTAACACATCAGATTTTTTAAATACAATACTTCCTCTACTTACTAAAGGTAAGTAATAGAATGTTTTGGCATGTTTATGGTGAAAATATGCAACATTTTAAAAACTGTAAACATACAACCGTAAAGTCGTAAAAAGCCTCCACTCCGTAAATCTTACGGACAAACCGTAAAAGCTGGCAACTATGTTACCGAAGGCAAGAGTGAGATATCCACGCAATTTTAGTATAGTGGAATGCCGAAGTCGTTCTGCTGCTATTGTGTCTGGGCTATTTGATGTGGCGTGCAAGTTGCAGAGATGCGATCTGTCGGCGGCAAAAGGAAACACCTGTTTCGCATTCCATCACGCTCCACTATCACACCGTGGTGCGTACTCTCTGCTGATTTGCTCCTTCTGTCTGCAGAAGTGCTCACATAAATGATGCAGCATTGCGCTTTGATTGTAGCTATATTTCTGATTCGATGTTCAGTTGCTTTGCTTAAACATTCATTTTGTTTGTTTTGTATGTCGCTGAAACCCGCCATTTCGCGAAGATCCTAGGCTGATCATGAAAAGCCGGTGTATGTTGAAAATATGTGAAAATACACGTTCTGCGGTGGTTCTTCAAGAAAAGACGGAGCTCGTTAGGATATACTAAGCCTGACTCTAAGTAACCTTAACTCACCTAACCTTTCGCTATCTGCTGGCTGTTTGACACTACTACAAAAGGTGCATAGAATTAACCATAGTCGGCTTGAATTATCTGCATACGGTAGGGTACGACTGATTAACCGAGGGCACATCTAGCAGCTCGACCCCAATGGATCGTTTGTTTACATGTACAAACAGCACCAAAGAAAATCTTCGGCGGATTTTGTATCGTTTTGGGGTTTTTTGAGGCGTGTCCTTCACCTTACCTATCACACAGCGTGGTAGCTTGATAACACAGCAATAAGAGGGAAAAGAGGGGAGGTTGATGCCTTTGCTTTTCCTGATGCTATTGAAACCAAAACATTGTATTGCCCCAGAACCAGTCATGCCGTATACTAACAAAATTACCCGTGGACGTATCGTGGGTATGTGGGAGGCTGCTCGCAGTGTCACAGCAATTGCAACGGCAGTGCATAAAAGTGTGTTTATAGTAAATTACTGGTTAAAAATATTTCAGGAAAGTGGGAAAGACAGTCTACATATTGTCGCGGTTACTTCGTGTTATCTTATTGCTGAGCGCCTGTTATTGTTTTACTATTTTGAATTTTTGGGTTCTTTGTCCTCCGGCTAGCTATTATTACTCAGTCGAGTAAATCTCTTTAACAGGGTGTGTAAACGGAAAGGAGTTGTTACTAAAAGATAACACTGATAAAAGAATTTGTTTTTGCACTTTTATTGCCGTCACACTTCATTAATTTCATCACATATTTACTCTTGATACACGCCCGACTGAAACTGGTATATTTTCGAATGTAACTATAAGCACTTATTTGCCGCACATTATTAATTCTAGTATTTCACATTTTGTAACTAACTTTACGACGCGAGAGATTCTGTAGAACTGCGCGACGTGTAACCCGTGAATGATTCTGTTGAACTGTGCGACGTTTGGCTTGTGAATTAGTCTGTCAAACTGCGCGTTACCCGTCTCTGGCTCGGAATTTATACTCCCTCACTCCGACATGCCTAAACATTATAACAGAGCTGCTATTGGTTAATAAAACGCGCCAACATTAGCGTCTATTTTTTATCCAATCAAAATTACGAACACATATGCTCTAGGGAAGATATTCCCTCCATTTCTAAAGAAAAGCGCGCTACTCTGACGTCATTTTTTTTGTCTCTTCTAATTGATAAACAACTCATCCCCTCGCTCATTGTTAATCGCTCCTATTTTCAGTTTCAGTGAGGCCGTGTAGACTTATTTCCTAACAATGCTTATAATTAACAAACATCTCAAAGCATTGTCATACAATAATGCTAATCTACACTACAATCACTCGGCATTCACAGTGTTGTGATATAAAATACTGCCACAATATTCGTCAGAAAGTGGGCACTCCCTGTAAAACATCCGCAGGTGATGATGTTCGTTTACTAAATGCAAATTACTCTTTTGTTATAATTTACTGGTCATGTTTAGAAACTAGAGATAAATGTGTATATGTATTTGGTTTACCGAATATAACATACATATTATACCAATAAAATTGGGTTATAATTTTGTCTTTAATCCTGTTGTATTCTTATGATCAGCAATATGTTAGTAAAGGTATATTAACCAATTATAGTTTGAATTAGAGGGAAAACATGCTACTTTATTTATTTAGTTATGTTTGCCTCTATGCAGCAACAAGCATTGATATCACTGTGAGAATATACTTCCGTTTATTTTTTGTTTTAAGTGCTACTTTGCTATGTATTTAATGACTACCATTCAAGCTTTAATTCACTCCCTGAAAATCTTCTCACACTGCACATTCTGCATTTCGCTAACCTGGGCGCTCATCAAGCTTTCCCCTTAACTTTTAAACCCTTCAAAGGCGTGCCCTGCACTAGCCGATAAGGTATGGACTACCAATCACGATAAGAGGTCTGTACCACAAACTGAATGCACTCGCTCTACCTCTTTTTCTTTTAGCCAATACGATCGAGAGCGTAAACGTATATTTCGTTTCTACGCCATTTTGTAACCTTTGTTGTGGTTATTGGTGCAACTATTTAGCAGAAAGAGTGGCGCATCCTTGCACCGTGGCCTAAAGCAACCAATGAAATCGCCATGGCTTCGCAAGGTCACGTACAACCTTAAATAATGTGACGCAGACGCGAGGTGACATGAGATTTTCTTTGGCGCTCTTTGTACACCCACGGATGAAGAGAGGGAAACACAGCGGACGTATGGGTTGTAGAGCGAGGTCGGTGCAAGTCGAGAGAGACATACACACAGCTCCCTAATAGTTCCAGGCTTCACCACCCGGCCACGGGGGGGTCGCTCGGAGTAGTCCCTTTAGTGAGACCGGGGATACACGACTCAGCAGTGGAGGCTCTTCAGCTTACCTCTAGCAGGGCCAAGAAGAAGATCCAAATCGCCAGCCTCTGCTACATCTGCCCGACACAGACCGAACCACAGTCCCAGAGCCAAACCGAAAGAGTGAAATAAAATGAAATATGGGAGAGAGGAAATCCGTGATACAGTACACCACTCCGGAATTCGCCTATGTCAATCAGAGAAAACCACAAAAAATTCTGATGTGTTACACTCACATGACTTTCTCTACTCTTGTACAAACTATTTTTACAAACGCTTATTCTCCATATGCTTCATGTTAATCGAGATATTGAGATATCGATCTTATTGCTAATTTTCTTGTAGATGCAAGGGGAATATGGTAGGTTTCAAGCGATAGTCAAATATTTTAACTGTGGTTGCTATGTGGCGCATTGCATTCTCTTTGTATGTGCAGGACATAAAAACAATGAATAACGAATTTGAAAAAAAGTATAAGTATTGGAAAATTTAAGGGTAAATTCCATGTAAAGGGTAGTCTGGCGTGGGGGAATTTTCTTGAAAACCTTCGTGTCCCATCTCTGGAAGATATTGAACCTAAATACCAAGTTTGGTGTTTATCCGACTGTTCGTTTCTGAGTTATGCTGTTCACAGACACAGACAGACACACACGGACATGTTTCCAAAAATGCTTTTTTTTGGATTCAGGGGGTCTCAAAACATGTATTTCCGGTGAAATCTCGGTATCGAATTGTTGGGTGGAATACAATACTTCCCCTACTTACTGTACGTAGTAGAGAAAGTAATAAAACGGTCAGAGTAGGCGGCATCCGTGAATCGAACCCGGGACCTCCCAAATGCAAGCCTCACACGTTACCACCGAGCCATCTCGAGCTGTTTATCAACTACCTAAGATCTTCGGGAAATGACGGGTTACAGCAAAAGCCTACGACATATATACCTATGCAGCTCTAAAAGGCTTAGCCTACCTCTGTAATGTGGAGGTAGTGTGTCTGCCTCACATTCAAGGGGTCCCAATTTCGAATCTCGGTTAGGGTGAGTTACCCGGATAAGGTTTTTCTAGCTTTACCCTTATGCTGAGAAGACAAATGTCGGAGAACTCTGAGCTGAGCATCAGATATGACCCAAAGAACGTTAAACTTAAAAAATAAAAATAAAAAGTTTGATGTGATACTTGCACACTCTATCATTTATTAGTGGGTATACAAATTATTGTTACTAAAGCTTGTGTTTCTATCCACTACATTTTAATCCTAATAAACGTTCGATATAGATACAAAGGGAACAGCGATACTCAAATGTTTTAGAACTGTGCACTATATGCTGTCCTTGAAATTTCCATGCAATCGCGACAAATAACCGAATGTTGACAGCACTTAAGAGAGTAAATAAGAAATGAAGAATTGCGTCTTTTAAAGATATCTGCATTTTTGAGTAGTCCATTTTCATCTATCGCTTAGGGAAACCATGGAAAATCATAAAAAAAAAACTTATGGTCAGAGTGGGCGGCCACCGGGAATCGAACCCGGGACTTCCGGAAGGCAAGCGTCACACTTTACCGAGGAGTCATCTCACTCGATCACTCAGTATTTAAATATACGTCAATGATTGGTTACAGGCTCTTAACCATTTACCAAGACGGTACGATTATATACATAGGTCATCTAATATTTATTTTCTTTGTAAATAGCAAGGAAATGTCAATATAAAATGAAAGTTATGGAAGCGGGAATAATGCGCGTGAGTTGCCTGTTATTCATAAAGAAAACTAAAAATGTATGATCGAGAACAAGAAAAATGTGATGTGTAACATTTCGTTGTGTGTATAAGAAGAATACAGTGGGCTAAAACGAGAGTCGATTTTTAAAAAGCGGATCGCTATGTGATGGCTTTGGAATTCTATGCTTCTTGCATGACCACGAGAAAAAGCAAACGGGAGGCTTACCACCACAACGTATTTGAAAATTCAAACCAATAACAAAGAATATCTCGAAAATGGTTAAACCAAAACGTAATTGAAATAAATCGTGTGCTTTAACAAGATCTACATTTTTACTTTCTCTACTACGTATAGTAAGTAGGGGAAGTATTGCATTCCACCCAAAAATTCGATACCGAGATTTCACCGGAAATACATGTTTTGAGAACCCCTGAATCCAAAAAAAGCATTTTTGGAAACATGTCCGTGTGTGTGTGTCTGTGTGTGTGTGTGTGTCTGTGTGTCTGTGAACAGCATAACTCAAAAACGAACAGTCGGATAAACACCAAACTTAGTATTTAGATTCAGTATCTTCCAGAGATGCGACACGAAGGTTTTCAAAAAAATCCCCCCACCCCAGACTACCCTTTACATGGAAGATTTTTCGAAACTTTTAATTTTCTCAAAAATGGCTCTAACGATTTTGATTAAAATATCATATGTTTAAGATAATGTCATGAGAAATTAAATGTATATCTTGAATTTTCTGGGAATGTCTCCAAAAGTATTCTTCATTGTGAACGAATTTTGCATAACTGGTAAACCATAAGACATAGACAAAATTTTACTACACAAAAAATGTAGATCGCGTTAAAATACACAATTTATGTCATATACATTTCTTTTGTTGAGTGAACCGTTTGCGAGATATTGCTTGTTATTCCCTTAAATTTTCCAATACTTATACTTTTTCTCAAATTCGTTATTCATTTGTTTTATGTCCTGGACATGCAAAGAGAATGGAATGCGCCACATAGCAACCAGCGTTAAAATATTTGACTATCGCTTAAAACCTACCACATTCCCCTTGCATCTACAAGAAAATTAGCAATAAGATTGACATCTCGATATCTCGATTAACATGAAGCATATGGAGAATAAGCGTTTGTAAAAATAGTTTGTACAAGAGTAGAGAAAGTCATGTGAGTGTAACACATCAGATTTTTTATTTAGTGTACCTCAAAACTGGCAAAATCATGAAACTGGATGTTTTGGTAGATTACAATACTTTCTCTACTTATTACGAGTACCAAATGAGATGGCTCAGGCGATAAAGTTTGTGGTCTGCATTCCGGAGGTACCGCGATCGATCCCCGGCGACCGCCCACTCTGGCTATGGGTTTCTCGTGATTTCCCCGATCGTCAGGCCAACGTTGGGGTGGTTGATCTTCTACCACAACTCTCCTTCCTCTCATTTTCTGTACCCATCAGGAGACGGTGTTTGGCGAGCTGCGGCTGGGCGGTGGCTTGCGCTCTGTAAAGGTTTCTTCCCTGATGTCGCTGCGGTACCGCTCAGTTAGGTCTCTCTTCCGAATGGGCTCCGCCACGGGGACCTTGGAGGTTAATGGCTTGTGGACAGGGACCAGGCGGCGTTGAATGCGTTCTATCTGGAAGAATTAGAGACCCCGTGCGCGCTTTCGCCCGTCGGCATGCGTCACGGTCCTCCTAAAGAGCCGTTATGGCCTACTTTGCGGTGCCCTGCCCCGGTTCTGGGAGCTCCTCCGTGATTGTATCTTTACTTACTGTGGGTAGGTACTAAAGAAATAACATTTTCGGTTACGGTATTATTATCTGCATAAAAATTAAATTGAATTTTATTTGTGGACGCTCTTTAACTGCTGTGGTCCTCAGCGTCCAATTCTATACTGCGTGTGAAAGACCGGTTATTTTGCTGACAGGCCTCTTTATCAGGCATGAGGTTCTTTTATGTGCCGCAAATCTACACACGGGACCACCGGCTTTACTTCCCTTCCGAAGGAAGCTGTGCTAAGGAGTTTTACGTCCGAAAAAATCCATTGCCCTCCGCCAGGTTTGAACCCGCCACCTCGGGAACTAAGGGGAGCATGATAACCTCTACACCATGCAA
Source organism: Deroplatys truncata (assembly GCA_030765065.1). NCBI lineage: Eukaryota > Metazoa > Arthropoda > Insecta > Mantodea > Mantidae > Deroplatys > Deroplatys truncata. The sequence goes on along the minus strand of CM060984.1, from coordinate 63,466,024 downwards.
GACGACATTATCTGTGTAGATAAACCACAGTAAGTAACACTACTAGAAACAAATATATTATAATTATATAGCTTATACAACGAGGAGAACACCTCCCGCTCTGTGACCTATATAGATCTATTGCGGTTACCAATCTCCAGGAGGAAGGGATGAAGTGAAGGAACTACAGAAAGCTGCAGTCCACAGAAACGCACCGAGGTCCCTAACAGTGCCAGCCTCGAAGACCCGTCCCACTGCTAGAGCTGCTAGAGAGAGCGATGAACGACCCAGACAAGTAGCCCTGTAGTGTCTATTACCTATCCTGCATACGCCATGAAACCTAGAAACACGCCTGAAACATGAGAAGGAAACGGAATGAAAGGGAAATGATGGAAAGGAAATTGTGATAGATGAGAAACCACCCTGGCATTGGCCACCGTCCAGGGAAAACCATGAAAAACCCAAGTTTAGAGTGAGCGGTCAACGGTATATAATACATTACAATTATGTGGATACGTGTATAACCAACTCTATGTGTACTTACTGTAAATCTTACATCGTAATGCCACGAACAGCCTCTTTAATATTGCTTTGAAAACGTTCCATCTGATAAACTCTCCAAACATCACGTAACAAGCAGGTCTTCACATTCACGGAAATTCTTGTTTTCGGTTATGGCTACGTTTAGAAGAAGCTATCATTATGGTATTGCCTGAAGAACATAAGACATGCTTCCCATGTTCCTTTGTTAAACACTTGTACAAAAAATAGCAGTTATTATTACATGTACTGTTATGAATCAAATTAATGCTGTTAGTTGTTAACATAAAAGCAGTTTGGCATTTCAATGAGCGCCTAGGAAGTTCGTAAATCACACCTCCTCCGCCCAACTCCGTTACTTTCCTCGAAGTGGCCTCAAGTTTGGCAAGGCCTGCAGAATTATCTCGCACAAGTATGGCCATCTCCGATTAAAATTTCCTCTCCTGAGGGTATACTCCACCATAACTCCAAACAGAGCAACTGCACCTTAACTAGTAGACAAAGTATAGCCCTTCTTCATAAAGTTAAAAGGAGGCAATTGTGTTAAAGAATAGGTTAGTGGAAAGCCAATTTTCTTCTGCATACTCAATTAGATTTCAGAGAATTAGTTATTTGCTTGAAGTTTCCAGTGGGTACTTGCAAAGGAACTACAAAACTTTTATCATTTTTGGAATCTCCTGAGATCAATTTATCGCAAAGCATTGTGCAAAAATATTTGTTGATAATTCCAGGTTTTTAACTACTATTCTTATCTTCCTGCCCTAAATAGTCATTAGGCGCTGAATCATAAGCTGTAAGAGGATTACTTTTCGTATAAAATCAAACGAATAGAAATAGCTGCTGTAATCATTTCATATTTATGTTAAACTGAACAGATTATGTAAACCTTAGGTAGTGTTTAAAGCCTTCTTACTGTATACGGCACCACAGTTGGTGCACACTGATGATACATGCAATGATATTATATTTGGGAAGGAAGCGTTCCAGGCCTAAGTTTAAGGTAGTGTCCAGGCATTTGCCAGTTATGAGAAACTGAGGAAATCCAGGGTCATGGCGAGTTTTGAACCACGGACCTCCCGAATGCGAGCCATCTCGCTCGATGATGTTTGGACATCATCATCATCATCATAATCATCCAGAGGAATAAACCAAACGCCTCTTTTTTCTTGCTGAAAATATTTCCTATAGGAATTTTATTATCATCATTATCAATATCATCATCCAGAAGAAGAAGTTAAAGGGCCTTTTGCTCTTGCTGCAAATCTTTCCATAAGAATTTTGTCATCATCATCACCATCCTCAAGCAACAAACCAAAAACCTGTTTGCTCTTGTTGAAAATATTTTCTATAAGAATTTTATTATCATTATCAATATCATCATCCACGAGGAACAAGTTAGAAGACGTTTCGCTCTTGCAGAAAAATCTTTCCATAAGAATTTTGTCATCATCACCATCCTCAAGTAACAAACCAAAAACCTGTTTGCTCTTGTTGAAAGTATTTCCTATAGGAATTTTATTATCATCATTATCAATATCATCATCCTTGAGGAACAAGTTAAAAGACCTTCGCTCTTGCAGAAAATCTTTCCATAAGAATTTTGTCATCATCATCACCATCCTCAAGGAACAAGCCTGTTTGCTCTTGCTGAAAATATTTCCTATAGGAATTTTATAATCATTATTAACATCATCCACGAGGAACAAACATAGCATCTTTGCTCTTACTGAAAACATCACCTATAAGAATGTTGTAATCATTACCATCAAAGAACAAACCAAAAGCCTCTTTGCTCTTGCTAAAAGCCTTTCAGGAATTTTATAATCATCATGGTCATTATCATCATCATTACCACTGCCTCATAGTTCATATGATCATGTTCACACTATTGTTATTATTCTGTATTATTTCTTAAATATTAAAACCGGAGTTCTTTTTTAATTCTATGCTATGGGTATGATTTTCCTTATTCACCTGTTTTACAAGTGTTACAGAACCACATCTCTGTGGACACAAACATTTTTCTTGATCTATTCAAACCCCAGGTTTCACTACCCTTATCTTATGAAACCTTGAAAGTGTGTGCTTCCTCGAGTTGTATCCTCAATCCGTATAAATTGTTACACATACACATATCTATAAATATACCTATTGTTGGTATTTAGACAATTTCTTATCCACATCTTCCTTAAAGTGGTTATAGAATAAGCACTCCATTAATGTTACTCATTGGCCGAGCGGTAGTTTTATTCAATATTCTTGTTTTTACTGGTTATTTACCCTCAAATGGCGTAACTTTTAAACAAATATTTTTAAATTTTATTGTAGCATTGTGTAAATTTAGTTAATAAATATAAGCTTTCCTCACAGTTCGAAAGAATACACTTATCCGCAAATATTCTTATTACTTTCTCCACCATCTACGTCGGGGAAGTATTCTATCCCGCCCAAAAATTCGATATAGATATTTGACCATAAATACACGTTTCGAGGTACCTAAATACCAAAAACTCCTTTCTAGAAAATGTTCATGCGCGCGCGTGTGTATGTGTGTATGAACAGCAAAACTCAAAAACGAAATTTAGGATAAATCTCAAACTTGGTAATTAAGTTCAGTAACTTACAAAAGTACAAAAAGAAGATCTAAAAAAAAAACACCACCCCAAACTTCAAACTATCCTTTACATAGAAAATTGTTCGAAATTTATTTTCTAAAAAATGTCTCTGAGGATTTTCATTATGATACTATATATATAAGATATGTACATGATAAATACAATGTATATCTTAAATTTTCTGGGAATAGTCCTGTGAACTCCCATTCATCCGAAAGGAATTTTCTATAATTTGTGTATAATGAAGAAACCATAAGAAATAGAGAAAAATTAATTACTACACACTTGTATATCTCTTTAAAGTAATTCACCTGTAAAATTTGACCAAAATTATGAAAAATTAAAAACCTAAATGCCTTAATAATAAAGTAATATGAGTTCTAAACTTTAAGAAAACATGTTTTTTTTCCAGTTGGCGTTTTTTAAACCACCAATTTACTTGATTTTCTTGAAAATCTTCGTGCCACACCTTTGGAAGGTACTGAACCTAAATACCAAGTTTGGTATTTATCTGAGTTTTCGTTTTTGAGTTATGCTGTTCACAGTCAGGTAGACACACACACACACACACACACACACACACGCAGATCTTTTTTCTAAAAATGCTCTTTTTGGATTCAGGAGGCCTCAAAACAGGTACTTCTGTTGAAATCTCGGCATCCTACGTGGAAGAGGAAGTTAAAAGGTTTTATATTTTGTAGAAGGTATGGAAAAATTAACGATAGTGGGTAGAGAAGTCATATAAGTGTAACACATCAGGTTTTTTGAAGAATATATGAATATTTATTAGGTATTATTTGTATTTTTGGCGAAGTTTTATGATGCATGGTAAACATTTACGGACACATTTATTATTCTAATTGTTCGAATTTGTTAATATTAATAATATACTTTTAGCTTAATCTAATTAGTCACAAACCATGAATCTCCTGCAATCAGAAACAGATAACAGGGAAGTAAATTTATTGAAAGACGATTATCGCTTTCTCTGAATACGATAATTACTTCATAGTGAAGCAGCGATAGGTAGATATTTAATAGTTCGACTGGAATAGTCAACAACTTTTCGTAACTCTGAATTTAGTATGTTAAATCGGTTTTTTTCTGATAAACTTGTGTTTATTTTCACTTTTAATTCATATACCGATACATCAGGTGGCTCAAGTTTCTCAGAGTGGTAGTGCTAATTACATTGTTAGTAACAAAGCTATGCTTAGGTAGGAAAGAGTTTATTTAACTGAAAACCGTACGTTTGTTATGGTCAACTACAACCCCATTTTAAATTGGGCTTTACCATATACGAGTCTTCAGACGTATTCGGTCGTTGCCCCCAGTCGGTTGTCTGCGCATGACGTTACTATTTTGAAGCGAGTTTATCACCGGACTTGCAAAATATGAGTTGAAAGGGTGAATGTCAACAATTTCGAGGTCTCCTTAGTGAAATGCGACTTGTATCGTACCTTTCCAGTATTTACACTTGGAACTTCTTTCGCTTGAGTCTTGTAAACTCGAAATCTCAGCATGTATGCTGATAGTTAACTCAAAATTGTACGGTTCTTTGTAGAGTAGAGTGTCTCGGGTTTTAATGACACAACTTTAACGTTTTAATAAAAAATAACAACTGAAGTAGCCTTTATAAATACGAGGGCGGATTGATAATTCCATAATTTTGACGAGAGATAGGTTCGAATCACAGGTTTGTTGTTTGCACCCAAGTCTTACATCTATTCTGGGTATAATCACTGAAATTCGTCGTCTTTTGTTTCTAAGAACATTGTTGAGAGCGTCTAAAATAAGCAGATGTGTATTCCTTCGTAGAAAATGGAGAAAAGTGAATTTCGTGTTGTGATAAAGCACTACTTTTTGCGTGGTAAGACGGTGAACGAAACGGAAGAAAAGCTGAACAACTATTATGGGGACTCTGCTCCATCACGTGGTATGGTTCACAAGTGGTTCACAGAATGTCGATGTGGCCGTTCGAGCACAAGAGATGCCGTGCGCACAGGACGGCCTGTTGAGGTCACAACAAAAGAAATGGTGAACAAAGTTCACGATATTGTGTTCTCGAGTGAACGGGTGAATAACATTCTGCACGAATTTTTGGTATGGGAAAGTTGTCAGCAAGATCGGTCCCGCGACTGCTCATATTTGAGAACAAGCGGAATCGTGTGACAATTTCACAGGGATATTTGAACCAAATTCCAGCGCAACGCAAATGAGTTTTTGCGGTGTTATATCACGGTTGATGAAAATTTGATCCATTACTATCAACCTGAAACCAAACAACAATCAAAGCAGTGGATTTCCTTGGGCGAACCTGCTCCAAAGAAAGCGAAAAACATTCCGTCGGCAGGAAAAGTCATGGCAGCTGCATTTTGGGATTCACAAAGGGTGATTGATATCCACTACCTGGAAAAGGGTAAAACGATCACAGGTTCACATTATGTCGCAATGCTGGATCAGTTTCACAAGGAGTTTTTAAAGAAACGATCCCATTTGGTGAAGAAAAAGCTTCTCTTTCACCAGGATAATGCACCCGCACGCAAGTCAGCCATTGTCATCGCAACATTTGTGTGATTGGGCTACGAACTGCTACCTCACCCACCACATTCTCCAGATTTCGCTTCGAGCGACTCCTTCCTCTTCGCAAACCTGAAAAAAGGGCTCGCTGGAAAGAAAGTCACGTCCAGTGAACACATCATGGCAGAAACAACCTCGTATTTTGCAGATTTCGAAAAATCATATTTTTTGGGAGGGTTAAAAAAATTGGAGAAACGTTGGACGTATGTTGAAATGAGAGGCTATGTTAAGAAATAAAATTGATTTTTTAGAAAAAGATTTTAATTTCTTTAAAAAGTCACCGACTTACCAATCCAGCCATATGTATGTATGTATGTATGTATGTATGTATGTATGTATGTATGTATGTATGTATGTATGTATGTATGTATGCATAACATATATATGTATATAAGATCCGTTATAACATAACTTGACCAGCCGTAGCGAAAATACAATCGTTAGCTGAGTAACTGAAGTAAGTACCAAGCAAGACGACTCAGCGATAACTTCTGAAGCTCATAGTCGGAAGGTCCCTGGTTCGATTCCCGTTGGGCCGTCCACTCTCACCGTGGTATTTTTCTTCAATAGTGGGGTGGTTCCCCTTCTTCCACGAACTTCCTGTTCAACATTTCCTGTCTCCATCATTTTCTACCATCCGTTTCACCTCGTCTTTTTCAGCGTTGTGAGACCAGCAATCCCCCCTTCCTTCCTGCGACCTTCAATCGATACAGCTATAAAGCTCTGAGGTATGATTTCTTAATATTGTAAATATTGGTTATAAGGACTTTGCACCGAAGCACAGAATTAAATAACGGATCTCCAGAATTATTTGTCGCTTACCGCCAGTCGGTTTCTCAAAGGAGAGGTGCGGAATTGAACCTTGGACTGAATGTGTTTCTGACTTCGTAAATAGGTTGATGTACTGCGGCGGTGAACAACTATTTTTCATTAATATGTTTTGTGCCTTCTTTACGCGCAAGATGGAAGTGACTACCGATCACAGAATTTGCAAGGTTCAGTGCTAAGCCGAGACACTCTAGCTACAAAAACCGTCCAAATATTTTTATCTATCAGCATGCATGCTGAGATTGCGAGTTTACGAGACGCAAACGAAAGACGCTCCAAATCTAAATACTGGACGATACAAGTCCCATTTCATTAAGGTGAACTCGAAACTGTTGACATCCACCCCTTGCACTCATCTTTTCGCTAGTCTTTTGTCAGAGGCACTGGTGATAAACTCACTTTAAAGAATTGACTTCATGCAACGGACGAATAAATCTGAAGTATAAGATTTACATCCTAAACTGAAAGTCTGAGATTCAGAGCAGTTTTGAGTCTTCTCTCAAGAGAAACTTTATAACAACCCCATAAAAGTTAAATCAGATTTGAAAAATTCAGTGCTATGAGATGGATTCGAAACTTTCACTGTGCTGTCGTGGCGAGATCCCCAAGCACACATTATACTTCATTTTATTCTATCCCTGTCAACCTTCATTCCGATCTGGAATACTCGGAGGTATTGTACCTTAAAGAAGATTTGCCAAGATTATGAGCTAAAGGTTCATGTTTCGAATCCCGGCCGTGTTGCTCAGTTTTTCGAATCTCCAACCTTAATCTAGAGATGGTTAGTGTAAAACAATAATTAATAAACAAGGTTATAAATGTTATATAAATGTATAGCTTTAATGTATTTTACTTTGCAATACAGATGTTGATATTGACTGCGAATTTTTATTATTTTTCAGGATCCTTGCAGACAATCTCTTGGAAAAAATCACACCAGGTGTTTTTTACAACAATAAGCAACTTAAAAGGCTGTAAGTAGGGAGAATTTTTCCTTGTTAATAACTATATAAACGAGAATTTAATATAAATTGTTTTGCAACAAATACTCCAGGGTATATCTGGAACTTTCGTATTATTTAGATTTACAGTGCTCAGAGCTACAGTTTGATAAATATGAATATAGATGCGAAAGTGCAGCTATCTTTAAGATAAAATAAAATTATATAATTAACTAAAGTAGAAGCTCTGAGGGAAGTCCCACAAAGCGCCTATAAGGAGATACAACACTCTAGCAATAAATTTAAAAACATTAATGTGAGGATATAGAATTCCATATATGTGTGTTTAAATTATAGAAGTGAATTCATAAATTCGTAGTCATAAAATTGCTTCACCAAAGATGGCTTTTAGTTTATACATCACGTAAATAGTATAGTGTTAAGTATAAGTCAATTAATTTATATACTTCTGTGATTTTCCTTTGATTTTAAACCACAAGATGAAACGGAAATGTAATTGGGGCTTTTTCATTTTACCTGCAACGAAATTAAACCAAGCTCACGTAAACGTCTTTTTTCTTAATTTACATACTGGCTGAGCCAGTTTGATTTGTAACTCTCTTGTGGTTTTGATGCAATTCCTTAGATGGCCGCATTACATACGAAGAAAATTATTCAGTTTACCCACTTATTATCGCCTAAGCAGCGCATGATTTTGTATTTCAAATTACACAAAACCGTCACGGGTACTAAATTATAGATACAGCTACACAATAAAACGATTTTAAAAGAGCAAATATTTTTCTATTAAAGGCAGACTTCTATGGTCAAATTTAAAAAAGGATCATCAAATTGGAAATACAAATGGGAAAAATGTGATAATCAGTTCATATTAAAAGCTATTTTCGTCATTGTTATAGAAAATAAACAGTTCCATATATGCATGTATTTATTTTTTCTGTTCTTTGCATAGGAAAGCATTATAATTCTTTCATTTCCTATTTCAACTGAATTTGGTAAACCGTTTCGACTTCTTTGCTCTTTCAAATAATTTCTCTTGTCTATCCTATTATGCTTTTTGCGTATCTTTTTACATGTTGTGGGTAAAATTCTTCTTATAAGACTGTAAAAGAACGATTAGATACAACTATGTACAGCCTAACCTTAGTTAAACGCAACTTGTAGAATATTTATACACTTTATTTATTTTTTATTCCCTGAGTACCTATATTAAGTTTCCATGTAATATTTCTGAAGCAATAGCTACTAATCGCAGTTATAGATGTTTAGTTTTAGTATTCTAACACTATATTATACATTAACTTAAAAATTCACAGATTATTTGCTATCAACTCTGACTTGGAAAATAATGGAAGGTGTAATGTTCCAGATACGGAGTATCCACCTTCAGTATATACAGTGCGTAAGAAAATTCGCTCCGCAGTGCATACGCTGCGCATTTTCGTGACTTACACAGATGTTTCAAGTGTTCTTACTAAAGATATATTTGATTCCTTTATAACATCTTAACTAATATTTCGTAACACCTAGGCAGAAGGCATCCAGTTAATTATGTATGCTGTAAGCTGAACCATTCTTTTAGGATATTTTGATAACCAGAAAATGTTATGTTAAAATTTTAACACGTTAAGCTTTGCAATTGTTAGTGTATCATAAAGTTAGATAAATGTGATATAACTTAATGACTTATTTTGGATAAAGAATAATTTATAAGAATTATTTTATCATTTTAAAAGTCAAGTGTATGCAGTGTATCTGTACGCTAACCCATTTAAAATAATCCGATCGAAATTGCTGCAAGACAGGAACTATGCAGCCATGACATAATCTGCAATGCAGCGCAACCCTTTGTGTAAGACACGACCATTCCTATGAAAGCGTAGCCAACGTTCCGTAGCAACACCTAACAACCGAGTTTACTGTGGAGAAAGTTACCTTACGTACCGTATAAAATTATAAGTCTACCAGAAACAAAAATCACTGTTTTCTATAATTGCCTTTATATTAAACTACGTTTCTAACTTAAAATCAGTTTGTATCTAATGAAATACCTCACCTATAAGACCTTGTGCGTTTAAAATATCATCGATAAATCTTTTAATCATCCAAAACGCCTTGGAGAAACAAAACACATGTTTAAGTTTTCTATAGGTGGTGACCTTATTGTGACAAAAGCCATAACCTATAATGCCTGAAAATGCAAAAGAAAATTGTCTTTGTATCTGGCTGCATACTCTCTCAGAGAGGAGGGCACTTCTCGTCGTTTAGGTCAATGCAGCCTTTGCAGGGATGAGAGTGATGAAATGGATGCTATGAGGTTTTTTGAATTATTGATACTCCAAAAGAATACCCAAAGTCAGAAGCTGGTGTTATAATTAGGAACATTAAAAATTTCAGATCATTTTCCTGTTTTTTTATCGATTCAAGAGATATAGTGTTATTTTCGAATAAGGGCAATTCACAAATAAATTTAAGCCTTAAAATAACGACCTAAAACTTAGGCATAAACTTAATCCGATATGTTATCATCCACAACGACAGCCAATCTAAGAGAGCGTGAAACAGCTGAGCTAATATGGCGACCTGCCAAGCGACTACCGACAGTACACACGAAAGAGGTTATATGCGCGCATCAAAATAAATGTGCCCGGATAACTGAAAAGGACATTAAACTCACAAAAAATTACTATTTTCTATCACAATTTGTTTTGCTACGATTTTTATAGATATCCTAATGATTCCTGGCCCGTAATTTTACCAGAAAGACAATTTAGCGGGCCAACACATAGTGTCAGAAAGTCTGACGTGAGATGGCGGAATGACCACGTGATAAAAATCGCTGCCTGATTGTGGTTTCTTACGTTAGACGGAAACATAAACTTGAAAGCTTGGACCTTGCAGGCTTCTAAGATTATGATCAATTCCATATTTATTTTTATGTTTGCTAGATTCATTTTGAACAGTTCTATAACAATACATATCATCTAGTTTTTAAGTTTATGTTTTGCATAATTTTAATTGTGAATAGGGGATAATTCTGCAAACTTTCTTGATCATTTAGCACCTGTTAAAATTCAGGAATTAATAAAACTCTAGACCATGGGTATCATATTCCTATACCAGTAGCTGTTACTTCTCCTGATATTCATCTGCGTAATAATTTTAAAGCTTACCTGAAACTAGAAACCGAATTCATAAACTGCCAATTTATCTTCTGGTAGACTTATAAGGATCTGGTTTAAACATGTTATTTGTACAAAATTCACAATAAAATTGCTTCATTAAGCATTAGAAATGCCATAATCTACATATATGCAAATGCAATGCGTAATAAAAAATCCACATTACTGCTGCGGAAACGTCAGTAACCTCATTAAAAGAGGAAATCTTCAGAAATAACAAGGAGTACAAATAGAATAACACACAGGGATCTATAAATTTATGATGTTCTTTCCGTAAGATTAAGCAACTGGAAAATATTTTCTTAATATTCTTGTGTTATCAAGTCATAAAAGGTCGAAATTAAACTTCTAGGAACATAAAATAAAAATACACGTGCTAAAAGCATTTGTGAGAGTTCTGATACTTTATAAACGAAACAACAAGGTAATCAAATTTATTTGAAGCTGTATGCAAGCCATTTGTATCCATGCATTATTTAGAAGCGAGTTTCTGTCGATAAAATCAATAGTAGGCTAAGAGATTGTACAGAGGAACTGGTGTAGAAACCGATATCAAGTAATTACTTCATATCGCTTTATCGATATGAGGAGAGAAAGGTTGAGATAGATTTTGTCATGTCATACTTGGAATTGGCGACATAATTGCAGATATTTGATCTTCCACCAGTAAAATAATTTCACTTTTGGATATATTCAATCAACCGATCGAGGTGGAGCCGCGGTAATGTGTGCGACTTCCATTCCCTAGGTCCCGGCTTCAAACCTTCTGGGCCGACCAACCTGGCCGAAGGTTTTTTCGTGGTTTTCATCGGTCGCTAGGCGAATGTTGGATTGGATAATTTGATCTGCGAATTTTCCTATCATCACTACATTGCATTTCCTTCTTCATCGCCATACCAGGCATTGGGCTGATCACCCATCCTGGATATGTTATGATTCAGAGTTTGCTTGCTCATCGACAGGCTAGTGACCCAAAAAATTGGGGCTGATCACCTATCCTGGATATGCTATGATCCAGACTTTGCTTTCTCCTCGACAGGCTAGTGGCCCAAGACATTCGGCTAATTACCCATCCTGGATATGCTATGATTCAGAGTTTACTTGCTCCTCGACAGGCTACTGACACAAACACTGGGCTGATCACCCATCCTGGATATGCTATGATTCACAGTTTACTTGCTCCTCGACAGGCTACTGACACAAGACACTGGGCTGATCACCCATCCTGGATATGCTATGATTCACAGTTTGCTTGCTCCTCGACAGGTTACTGACACAAGACACTGGGCTGATCACCCATCCTGGATATGCTATGATTCACAGTTTACTTGCTCCTCGACAGGCTACTGACACAGGACACTGGGCTGATCACCCATCCTGGATATGCTATGATTCACAGTTTACTTGCTCCTCGACAGGCTACTGACACAAGACATTGGGCTGATCACCCATCCTGGATATGCTATGATTCACAGTTTACTTGCTCCTCGACAGGCTACTCACCCAAGATATTGGGCTGATCACCTATCCTGGATATGCTATGATTCAGAGTTTACTTGCTCCTCGACAGGCTAGTGACCCAAGACATTGGACTGATCACCTATCCTGGATATGCTATGATTCAGAGTTTGCTTGCTCCACGACAGGCTACTGACCCAAGATATTGGGTTGATCACCTATCCTGGATATGCTATGATTCAGAGTTTACTTGCTCCTCGACAGGCTACTGACACAAGACATTGGGCTGATCACCCATCCTGGATATGCTATGATTCACAGTTTACTTGCTCCTCGACAGGCTACTGACACAAGACATTGGGCTGATCACCCATCCTGGATATGCTATGATTCACAGTTTACTTGCTCCTCGACAGGCTACTGACCCAAGATATTGGGCTGATCACCTATCCTGGATATGCTATGATTCAGAGTTTACTTGCTCCTCGACAGGCTAGTGACCCAAGACATTGGGCTGATCACCTATCCTGGATATGCTAAGATTCAGAGTTTGCTTGCTCCACGACAGGCTACTGACCCAAGATATTGGGTTGATCACCTATCCTGGATATGCTATGATTCAGAGTTTACTTGCTCCTCGACAGGCTACTGACACAAGACATTGGGATGAGCACCCATCCTGCATATGCTATGATTCAGAGTTTACTTGCTCCTCGACATGCTACTGACCAAGACATTGGGCTGATCACCTATCCTGGATATGCTATGATTCAGAGTTTACTTGCTCCTCGACAGGCTACTGACACAAGACATTGGGATGAGCACCCATCCTGCATATGCTATGATTCAGAGTTTACTTGCTCCTCGACATGCTACTGACCAAGACATTGGGCTGATCACCTATCCTGGATATGCTATGATTCAGAGTTTACTTGCTCCTCGACATGCTACTGACCAAGACATTGGGCTGATCACCTATCCTGGATATGTTATGATTCAGAGTTTACTTGCTCCTCGACAGGCTAGTGAACCAAGACATTGGGCTGATCACCTATACTGGATATGCAATGATCCAGAGTTTACTTCCTCCTCGACAGTCTACTGATCCAAGGTATTGGGCTGATCACCCATCCTGGATATGCTATGATTCAGAGTTTACTTGCTCCTCGACAGGCTAGTGACCCAAGACATTGGACTGATCACCCATACTGGATATACTATGATTCAGAGTTTGCTTGCTTCTCGACAGTCTACTGACCCAAGACATGGGGCTAATCCCCCATCCTGGATATGCAATGATCAAGAGTTTGCTTGCTTCTCGACAGTCTACTGACCCAAGACATTTGGCTGATCACCTATCCTGGATATGCAATGATCCACAGTTTGCTTGCTTCTCGACAGTCTACTGACCCAAGACATTGGGCTGATCACCAATTCTGGATATGTTATGATTCAGAGTTTGCTTGCTCATCGACAGGCTAGTGACCCAAAAAATTGGGCTGATCACCTATCCTGGATATGCTATGATCCAGACTTTGCTTTCTCCTCGACAGGCTAGTGGCCCAAGACATTGGGCTAATTACCCATCCTGGATATGCTATGATTCAGAGTTTACTTGCTCCTCGACAGGCTACCGACACAAACACTGGGCTGATCACCCATCCTGGATATGCTATGATTCACAGTTTGCTTGCTCCTCGACAGGTTACTGACACAAGACACTGGGCTGATCACCCATCCTGGATATGCTATGATTCACAGTTTACTTGCTCCTCGACAGGCTACTGACAAAAGACATTGGGCTGATCACCCATCCTGGATATGCTATGATTCACAGTTTACTTGCTCCTCGACAGGCTACTGACCCAAGATATTGGGGTGATCACCTATCCTGGATATGCTATGATTCAGAGTTTACTTGCTCCTCGACAGGCTAGTGACCCAAGACATTGGACAGATCACCTATCCTGGATATGCTATGATTCAGAGTTTGCTTGCTCCACGACAGGCTACTGACCCAAGATATTGGGTTGATCACCTATCCTGGATATGCTATGATTAAGAGTTTACTTGCTCCTCGACAGGCTACTGACAAAAGACATTGGGCTGATCACCCATCCTGGATATGCTATGATTCACAGTTTACTTGCTCCTCGACAGGCTACTGACACAAGACATTGGGCTGATCACCCATCCTGGATATGCTATGATTCACAGTTTACTTGCTCCTCGACAGGCTACTGACCCAAGATATTGGGCTGATCACCTATCCTGGATATGCTATGATTCAGAGTTTACTTGCTCCTCGACAGGCTTGTGACCCAAGACATTGGGCTGATCACCTATCCTGGATATGCTAAGATCTAGAGTTTGCTTGCTCCACGACAGGCTACTGACCCAAGATATTGGGTTGATCACCTATCCTGGATATGCTATGATTCAGAGTTTACTTGCTCCTCGACAGGCTAGTGAACCAAGACATAGGGCTGATCACCTATACTGGATATGCAATGATCCAGAGTTTACTTGCTCCTCGACAGGCTACTGATCCAAGGTATTGGGCTGATCACCTATCCTGGATATGCTATGATTCAGAGTTTACTTGCTCCTCGACAGGCTAGTGACCCAAGACATTGGGCTGATCACCTATCCTGGATATGCTAAGATTCAGAGTTTGCTTGCTCCACGACAGGCTACTGACCCAAGATATTGGGTTGATCACCTATCCTGGATATGCTATGATTCAGAGTTTACTTGCTCCTCGACAGGCTACTGACACAAGACATTGGGATGAGCACCCATCCTGCATATGCTATGATTCAGAGTTTACTTGATCCTCGACATGCTACTGACCAAGACATTGGGCTGATCACCTATCCTGGATATGCTATGATTCAGAGTTTACTTGCTCCTCGACAGGCTACTGACACAAGACATTGGGATGAGCACCCATCCTGCATATGCTATGATTCAGAGTTTACTTGCTCCTCGACATGCTACTGACCAAGACATTGGGCTGATCACCTATCCTGGATATGCTATGATTCAGAGTTTACTTGCTCCTCGACATGCTACTGACCAAGACATTGGGCTGATCACCTATCCTGGATATGTTATGATTCAGAGTTTACTTGCTCCTCGACAGGCTAGTGAACCAAGACATTGGGCTGATCACCTATACTGGATATGCAATGATCCAGAGTTTACTTGCTCCTCGACAGGCTACTGATCCAAGGTATTGGGCTGATCACCCATACTGGATATGCAATGATCAACAGTTTGCTTGCTCCTCGATAGCTACTGACCCAAGACATTGGGCTGATCACCTATCCTGGGTATGCTATGATTCAGAGTTTACTTGCTCCTCGACAGGCTAGTGACCCAAGACATTGGGCTGATCATCTATCCTGGATATACTATGATTCAGAGTTTGCTTGCTTCTCGACAGTCTACTGACCCAAGACATGGGGCTAATCCCCCATCCTGGATATGCAATGATCCAGAGTTTGCTTGCTTCTCGACAGTCTACTGACCCAAGACATTGGGCTGATCACCTATCCTGGATATACTATGATTCAGAGTTTGCTTGCTTCTCGACAGTCTACTGACCCAAGACATTGGGCTGATCACCCATCCTGGATATGCAATGATCCACAGTTTGCTTGCTTCTCGACAGTCTACTGACCCAAGACATTGGGCTGATCACCCATTCTGGATATGTTATGATTCAGAGTTTGCTTGCTCATCGACAGGCTAGTGACCCAAAAAATTGGGCTGATCACCTATCCTGGATATGCTATGATCCAGACTTTGCTTTCTCCTCGACAGGCTAGTGGCCCAAGACATTCGGCTAATTACCCATCCTGGATATGCTATGATTCAGAGTTTACTTGCTCCTCGACAGGCTACCGACACAAACACTGGGCTGATCACCCATCCTGGATATGCTATGATTCACAGTTTGCTTGCTCCTCGACAGGTTACTGACACAAGACACTGGGCTGATCACCCATCCTGGATATGCTATGATTCACAGTTTACTTGCTCCTCGACAGGCTACTGACAAAAGACATTGGGCTGATCACCCATCCTGGATATGCTATGATTCACAGTTTACTTGCTCCTCTACAGGCTACTGACCCAAGATATTGGGCTGATCACCTATCCTGGATATGCTATGATTCAGAGTTTACTTGCTCCTCGACAGGCTAGTGACCCAAGACATTGGACTGATCACCTATCCTGGATATGCTATGATTCAGAGTTTGCTTGCTCCACGACAGGCTACTGACCCAAGATATTGGGTTGATCACCTATCCTGGATATGCTATGATTAAGAGTTTACTTGCTCCTCGACAGGCTACTGACAAAAGACATTGGGCTGATCACCCATCCTGGATATGCTATGATTCACAGTTTACTTGCTCCTCGACAGGCTACTGACACAAGACATTGGGCTGATCACCCATCCTGGATATGCTATGATTCACAGTTTACTTGCTCCTCGTCAGGCTACTGACCCAAGATATTGGGCTGATCACCTATCCTGGATATGCTATGATTCAGAGTTTACTTGCTCCTCGACAGGCTTGTGACCCAAGACATTGGGCTGATCACCTATCCTGGATATGCTAAGATCTAGAGTTTGCTTGCTCCACGACAGGCTACTGACCCAAGATATTGGGTTGATCACCTATCCTGGATATGCTATGATTCAGAGTTTACTTGCTCCTCGACAGGCTACTGATTAAGACATTGGGCTGATCACCTATTCTGGATATGTTATGATTCAGAGTTTACTTGCTCCTCGACAGGCTAGTGACCCAAGACATTGGGCTGATCACCTATCCTGGATATGCAATGATCCAGAGTTTACTTGCTCCTCGACAGGCTACTGATCCAAGGTATTGGGCTGATCACCCATCCTGGATATGCTATGATTCAGAGTTTACTTGCTCCTCGACAGGCTAGTGACCCAAGACATTGGACTGATCACCTATCCTGGATATGTTATGATTCAGAGTTTACTTGCTCCTCGACAGGCTAGTGAACCAAGACATTGGGCTGATCACCTATACTGGATATGCAATGATCCAGAGTTTACTTGCTCCTCGACAGGCTACTGATCCAAGGTATTGGGCTGATCACCCATCCTGGATATGCTATGATTCAGAGTTTACTTCCTCCTCGACAGGCTAGTGACCCAAGACATTGGACTGATCACCCATACTGGATATGCAATGATCAACAGTTTGCTTGCTCCTCGATAGCTACTGACCCAAGACATTGGGCTGATCACCTATCCTGGGTATGCTATGATTCAGAGTTTGCTTGCTTCTCGACAGTCTACTGACCCAAGACATTGGGCTGATCACCCATCCTGGATATGCAATGATCCACAGTTTGCTTGCTTCTCGACAGTCTACTGACCCAAGACATTGGGCTGATCACCTATCCTGGATATACTATGATTCAGAGTTTGCTTGCTTCTCGAAAGTCTACTGACCCAAGACATTGGGCTGATCACCCATCCTGGATATGCAATGATCCACAGTTTGCTTGCTCCTCGATAGCTACTGACCCAAGACATTGGGCTGATCGCCTATCCTGGGTATGCTATGATTCAGAGTTTACTTGCTCCTCGACAGGCTAGTGACCCAAGACATTGGGCTGATCACCTATCCTGGATATACTGTGATTCAGAGTTTGCTTGCTTCTCGACAGTCTACTGACCCAAGACATTGGGCTAATCACCCATCCTGGATATGCAATGATCCAGAGTTTGCTTGCTTCTCGACAGTCTACTGACCCAAGACATTGGGCTGATCACCTATCCTGGATATACTATGATTCAGAGTTTGCTTGCTTCTCGACAGTCTACTGACCCAAGACATTGGGCTGATCACCCATCCTGGATATGCAATGATCCAGAGGTTGCTTGCTTCTCGACAGTCTACTGACCCAAGACATTGGGCTGATCACCCATCCTGGATATGCAATGATCCAGAGTTTACTTGCTCCTCGACAGGCTACTGACCCAAGATATTGGGCTGATCACCTATTCTGGATATGTTATGATTCAGAGTTTACTTGCTCCTCGACAGGCTAGTGACCCAAGACATTGGGCTGATCACCTATCCTGGATATGTTATGATTCAAAGTTTGCTTGCTCCTCGACAGGCTAGTGACCCAAGACATTGGGCTGTTCACCTATCCTGGATATGTTGTGATTCAGAGTTTACTTGCTCCTCGACAGGCTACTGACCCAAAATATTGGGCTGATCACCTATCCTGGATATGTTATGATTCAGAGTTTACTTGTTCCTCGACAGGCTAGTGAGCCAAGACATTGGGCTGATCACCTATCCTGGATATGCTATGATTCAGAGTTTGCTTGCTGCTGGATAGCTACTGACCCAAAATATTGGGCTGATCACCTATCCTGGATATGTTATGATTCAGAGTTTAATTGCTCCTCGACAGGCTAGTGACCCAAGACATTGGGCTGATCACCTATCCTGGATATGTTATGATTCAGAGTTTACTTGCTCCTCGACAGGCTACCGACCCAAAATATTGGGCTAATCACCCATCCTGGATATGCAATGATCCAGAGTTTGCTTGCTTCTCGACAGTCTACTGACCCAAGACATTGGGCTGATCACCTATCCTGGATATACTATGATTCAGAGTTTGCTTGCTTCTCGACAGTCTACTGACCCAAGTTATGATTCGGAGTTTACTTGCTCCTCGACAGACTAGTGACCCAAGACATTGGGCTGATCACCTATCCTGGATATGCTATGATTCAGAGTTTGCTTGCTCCTCGATAGCTACTGACCCAGGGTATTGGCTTACATGTCCTTGGGAGTGTAAATCCTACAAAAAGAAGATATTGAATCTAGGATACCTGTTGAGAAGGTTATGTAATAACTTTGAGGCACAGGTACAGGGCTCTAAAATAAAACAGAAGAGATTACGATCAAGTATTTACGACACTTAACGTTCGCAACCCGAGCACACAAGTGATACAGGTTTTGTTAAAATGTATTGTTCGAAAACCTGCGTGAACGTGTTCTCGTTCAACCATTCAAATGTTCGTAATACCATGTTATTTGCTAACAATAAAGTAATTAATCGTGCGGCTCATCACGGGCACAAGCTCGGTAACTGTAGTTCTACAATCACCCGCAGACTGTATTCTCAGCTTGATTTGCTCTCAACGGCTTTAGATAGTTGTCAGTGCGGTGTAGGATTTCAGTAATCAAGCGCATAGTCTCCTATTATGCTTCTGTGAACCTCCAGGAGGAAGCAGTGAAGTCACGTTCACTGAGAATGATCAGATCTGAGGTGGTAGGCTCGGACTTAGGCGGGGCGCCTAATATTTCCAGATATTATATTCTGCCGTCGGTGGGGTCCTCCACAGGCGTAATTCTATACTCGAAGATGTCTCTCTAAGGACTCGTTACATACCGAACGCCAGAGCAGGCATTTTCATAAAGCAAACTTCACCGCCACACGCTTGCCGTCCACTCGCCTGATCCATCGACCCTGAGACATGACAAAATTTAATGACAAGAAATAAGCAGCAGGAAAATTCCCGACACTAGATAATCCAATTCAGTATTTGCTTACCAACCGGGAAAACCGCGAAAAAAACCCAGGTCAGAGTACCCGACCCAACTGGAATCGAACCTGGGATCACCAAATGAGAGTCTCAAATGTTACCGCGCAGCCATTTTGTGGCATTGCAATTGAAGCGCGCAGTGACCTTTCATACATCGAACAAGTGAAGGTAAGAGAAGAATAATATAATTATAGTGCGTAAACGCGCTGTGAATACACATAAGCAAATTCGTTTGTGTGTTCGTTCAAAGACCGACCGTTCCGCTGAGATCGGTAGATTGCCGCCGCGCATGTTCCATTTGTTTATCATATATTACACCACACCAGCCGGCTCTGTCTATACTCACCATAGGATTTCTTCCACATCACCTCTTCAAGAAAAGTTGCACAATTAGCAACGGCAAATAGTGGATGGCAGAAAATTTCAAATAAATTTGATTACCTTTGTGTATAATTAGCGGTAACAGACAGACACTTTTCTACAGCATAAAAAACCAAAAGCAAATTTCTTCCAAATTAACTGAGAAAGTAGTAGTATACTCATGTAAATATTACTAGACCCTAAAATAGTATTTTGTCAAGTCTGAGAAGGTAAACAATCAAGAAATATTTATTTGTTAACACCTGTATATTTAGTTGCAGACACCAATCGAGATTGATAAGATATATATACATAATATTTTCAGGTGATAAACATTAAAATACAGGTTAAATAAAGTATTATCAGTACCAATATATTACAATCTACTACAAAAATAATAGAAATTAACCCCTTTTAAAGTTTTAAATCTAAAACTCACTGATGCTACGTGATTCTATAAAGCATGTTAGATAATCTTACGTTACAAAGAAATGGTGCTGTGAAACAAAGAACGGCAATGAGCATCCTAAGACGAACAGAGATGATGATAATAATATAAATTAATACCCTGTGAGAATTGCTTGCTTAGTTAGAACCAAAATTTGGATTGCCTACGCCAATGAATACTTAAGAGAAAAATAAAATTAACAAGGCAAGTCCCCCCTAAGTTCGCCACGAAAAGGAAACTTTTTTTTTTAAAGCAACTGTGTGGGGGAGATTTTTTCTTTTTTACGTTTAACATTTAAAAGCAGTGGGAGCTTTAACAGACAAAGTTAGGATACATGTATACCCTAAGTTCGCCAGTTGTGTGTACACTAGAACTAAATAATATTTTAAAAGCATTAGATTTCCGATGATCAGTATTTTAATATTACACAATAATGACATTGAAATATACTAATTATCTGCATTTAGATTTTGTAGTTATCATATAAATAATAATTAATTACAGCGATATTTCAAATCTACAATGGGAAATGATTACCAGTTCATTAACTGAAAACTTCGAACTGAAAAATCAAAACACAAAATTAACAAATACCCTTTATTACTGTATATGTGGACGTGAAGGATACATAACCTCAGTATGTCTAGACCAACATTTGGTAGGTAAATGCTGTCAACACCATCATGTCTAGAACACAATTCGTCTTACGGATAAAGCAGTACTAGACGCCTGTTGATTTTCCAGCTACTGGATTCCTCTTGGGACGTGCGGAAGATGCTTTTGATATCTTACTGTTTTGCTGCTTGATGTAGGCACATGTTGTAACGTGTGCTGGAATCTCGTGGAGCAGAATTAAATGTGTGGGAACAAACGTATCTGAATTTGTACAGCTTGGCTGTTAGTTATTGGACAAATTCTCTTAGGGGATCCTGTTTTCGGCATGGAAAGATATATTCGTCCTGACAAAAGCTGCATGGCGAAGCTAAGAACACCTGCCGCATTCAATAACACCTTCAGAAAGTACCTATTACTTCAGTGCAGAAAATATAATTGTAATAATACGAGGGCGAATCAGAAAGCCTTTGACTTTATTTTTTTAAGCTAACGGCTGTAAATGCGAAGTCAATATATTCACTCCCAGCAGAGGACCTTTCTTGTACCGGCCCGGCCTTATCTGCGGGTAGCTCCGTGGCACGGCACCGCTGGCAGTTGTTGAAGATGCTGGTTATGCTTCACACATCCACGGCGTACGAGCAACGAAGTGTGATTCGTTTTCTATGGAGCAAGCGACGAACGCCCATCGAGATACACAGGGAAATGCAGCTCATATATAGGGAAAATTGTCTCACTTTGAGAATTGTGAGGTGGTGGTGGTATGACTTTCAAAAGACCGTGAACGTTCGGGGAGCCCACTGACTGACATTTCCCGCATGGATGCTATGGTGAAGGCGGATCGGTGTATGCACCTTAAGGTCATTTCCCGGGAGCTTGGTATTTCGTATGGAAGTGTTAATGACATCGTTCACGGATCCTTAGAGTACCGGAAGGTTTCATGTCGATGAGTGCCTAAGCAGTTGGATGACATGATGAAAGGTAAGCGAATGGTTGTTTCACTGAATCATCTGCAACGGTACATTGAGGAGGGTGATGGTTTCCTGGACCCCATTCTTACTGGTCATGATACGTGGATGCTGCATTTCTCGCCGGAATCGAAGCAATAGAGCATGGTGTTGAAACATCCGGGTTCACCTGTACAAAAAAAATCCGTTCAGTGCCATTTGTTGGGAAAGTGATGTTCTGGGCTCGCCGTGAACCACTCCTGCTGGAGTTCATGCCACAAGGTGCAACCATCAATGTCGACAGTTACTGTTCCACACTGCCACGTCTGCGGGCTGCCATCAGGCGAAAGCGCAGAGGGATTCTTGATGTAGACAATATGATTCTCCTCTGTGACAATGCGAGGCCACATGTGGCAACCAGAACCGCTGACAAGCTCCGGGAATTTCACTGGGAGAATCTGGACCAACCTCCATACAATCCAGACCTCATTCCTAGTTATTTCCACGTTTTTGGACCACTGAAGAAGCTCCTCACGATTCTGGTGTAATGATTAAGCCAAATCAGCAGTCCAACTGTGGTTCCACAGTCAGCCGGACGAACTCTACTACATGGGCATCTCAAATTTAGTGCTGCGACGGGACAAATATGTGAACCGGTGTCGGGAATATGTGGAAAAATAGTGTAAGATACGCAGAATAGTACGTATATTTGTAATTATTTGTATGTACCTTATTTTGGCTAATAAAATTAGAGGCTAAGACTTTCTGATTTGCCCGTACAACTATAAAATACATAAAATAGGTTTTATAATGATATATTACTGTACATAACCGTGATAGTTATCTCATGGGATGAAAGATATTTACGAAGTTTAAGTTATATCACCACCACAATATGATGGATGATTGACAGGAAACGAAGCTGGTAATCGACCTTAAGTGCTCACTTAAGTGCAGAGAACCATACTTAAGTAGCTGCTGCTACCTTTCGGCTATCACATCTTAAAGAAAATTACCGGCTGCGAGCTTTGTGAAACTGGTGAACTTAGGGAGGCTTACCTTACATAAGATGTAAGTGCAGATGACATCAATTACAATAATACAGTTGCGTCCATAAAAATACTGTCATAATTTGACCTGGCATTGCGTCGCTTTGGATTGTTGTATTTGGATGAAGTTGGTGAGATTCGAAAGAAAAACGCAAATATTTTTACTATAACTCATACATTGAATGTGGGCCCCCATGAACGACGCTGCAGACATGAAGGCGATATTCCCATTCACGCCACACACGCTCCAAAATATCTGATGAAATGTACTGGATGGCAGCAGTGATGCGAAGTTGCACTTCTTGCAGGTTTTGAGGCAATGAGAGTACATAGACATAATCCTTTATGTAACCCCATAAAAAGAAGTCACAGACCGTCAAGTCAGGCGACCTCGGCGGCCACTTGTAGAAGACATTATCATAACTCCCGGCACGTCCAATCCATCTTCGTAAGCCGCTCATTCAGATGTTCCCGTACATGTAAATAACAGTGAGGAGGTGCTCCATCTTGTTGAAAAATAAATTCATTTCCTTCTTCTTTCAATTGGGGAAATAACCATTTAGTGAGCATGTCAAGATAAGTTGGACCCTTGACAGTGGCCTCTCAAAGAAAAATGGGACATAGGCTTGGCGTTTCGATACGCCACAAAGACATTCACTATAGGGGAGTCTCTTTCAACTTCCAAAACGGCATGTGGATTCTGGCTCCCCAAATCCTAGCATTATGCTTGTTCACTTTTCCACTAACGTGGAATGTCGCCTCATCACTGAAAACTATTTTTTCTGACAGATTTTCATTATTCTCTATTAGTACCACTAAATGTTCAGAGAAATCTAATCGATTTGTAGGGTCATCAGGTTTCAACTTATGCAGTAATTGCAGTTTGTAGCGGTGAAACTTCAGTCGCCTACGGTGGATTTAGGGATGTTTAACTGCTGACTAGCTCTGCGGACAGACTTCTCAGGGCTAGTACAAATGCCTCCCGCACTTGTTCCACAATTCCCACATTGACAGATGGTCTCCCTGAATGGCCTTTCCTTTGATGACATATGCAGCCACGATCCACAAAATCACGGTACCACTTCCAAAATTGACGTGAGTAGGAGATTGAGTTGAAACCGTCGCCTAAAAGCACGCTGAACCTGCACCAGACTCCGCGTGCTATGACTACGTTCTTGTGGGTTCGCCAAAACTCTTTAAAACTTCTTTAATAACAACAAAAATTTAAAATCAAACATTCACAAGTAACCTGCCTGCTAAATATCCAACAACGAACCCATATCGACTAATCACAAACGTGAGTGAATTTGGTTTCTGTGTTTGATTGCCGCGATTCCGTCCATTGTTGTCCATTGTTGACATGCACAAAAATATTTGAGTTATTCTTTCTAATGCCACTAATTTCATTTAATTGCGATTATCCAAGGCGACGGGCTGCCGATTTGGAGTATGACAGTATTTTTATAAACATACTGTATAAACAAGATGCGAATAAATACACAAAGTATTGCATGAATAAATGGGAAAGCTTAAAAAAGATACACTGGAAAAATATATACTTAATTTATAGAACGGTGGCAGGAAGAACATTTATTAGATGAGTAGGCTAGCAAAGGGAAAATATTAATAATGATACAAATAAAACTGGAATACTAACAAGGACATTAGAAATATAAGGGCTATAAAGTACTTCATCAGCTATGTATAGTTTTAAAGGAAAAGAAAGAAGCAACGTGTCGAAGATTTGTATATTCGAATGCATGAACGTTAAGATAATGTAAGAATATAAACAGTAAGAGAAATAAGATCAGAGAATAAAGATTAACGGTTACAATCTCAATTGGCACCCTTAAGAGGAAGTGTAAGAAATCCAAGAGTGTGAAGAATACATGCCAGAGCTGCAGAATGATGGTGGATGTTCCCTTGCCACAGGTCGCTCCGAAAGTGCGCCCTCACTGAAGTCCCAGCACAGGCCCTGCGCCCTCTAAGTCGCCTTACGTCTTTGTAAGTAAACTGTCTGCTACTACATCCCCGCCCCGCAATAATCCTGTAACATGTCTGGGTGTTCCCCTCACAGTGTTTCAACATAGGTCCCTTTAGTGTCTAGTATTAGTGTCACTAATAGTATGTCGTACAGCTCGCAGTCTGTGCTGCCACTTCTGTGAACAGAGTCTGTGTTTTTGTCTTTATCTTGAGACTATTAACAGAGTTCGTATTAAATATACAACGGGGGATCCTCGGCATAGTTCTGGCATAGTTGTGGCAACTGTAAGCTTACTGCTCAGGGCAGAAATAGAGGGAGGGAACTCCGCTGTGTAGTAAGCATTAGGATTATAAACGATTTTCTCACTCTTCTGACTTCAATGTGAGACAGTAAGTATGCCATTTTCTGATTACAGAACACTTTTACAGGTAGAAAATTTCGAAAAAATGTAGACATAGGTATTCCCGGTAAAAAAATATCGAAGGCTCTAAATTCAGAATTCATTTTCACTTTTTATATCGTGAATGTTTACTTTTATATGCAATAGCTAATAACGTGGAATTACATTAGCTTCGTTTTCAAATCAGAGTTTCCAAAAATTATTTTTCTCAGAACTTTTGCTCCTAAAATGCTCCACACGATGAGAGTTTCATTCAATTCTTCTTAAATACTTGATATAAATTCAAAATAATCGAACAAAACTGTTAGGTATGCTCATTTTGTCAATGTCGTCTTTTATATGCAATAGGATAACTACCTTAATTTTCAAATCATAGTTTCTGGAATTCCTTTTTCAGCACCTTTAATCGTTCAGAATGTCCCACACGAACGAGTTTTCATCCAATTTGTTTCTTAGCGTTTTAACTTACGCCTTGGATAGTCAAATAAAACGGTCATGTAAATTTTGTGTGGTTGAGGTTTTTTGTGCGGGGGTTGCATTTTAACGCAAAAAGGAATCCTAAAAACATAAATTTGTATTCATCATTTCCTTCAAGGGACAGGCGTTCAATATCCTCCAACCCAATTCACAGCCAGGTCAGTTTAAATTGAAATCTTGTCGAAATGAGACTGTCACACCGCATTCGTAAAGTTTGATTTGTGAGCTAAAGAAACGAAGAAAACTTTCTTATAAAACATAGAAGGCGCTGTATGGTAAGGCACTGATATGTAAAAACTTCTATTAAATATTATATAACCTATGTTATTTTAATTTGATTAATAATATATATCCAACACTTAAATTATTAAATAGTCTTACCAGACACCACTTCTGGTTCCATCTTGTTCGGGTAAATTCTCTGATTTTAGATGAGATAAAACATTACTTGTATTAATTTTTAAAGTTATTTTCTTTTGAACCAAAACAAACACAAAAACAATATTTTTAAAACTTAATCGTGCAGAACATTTGATAGAGAACAATATTGTTGAAACCCAATGAATTTAAACTTAATAAGATAGCAAGATTCAATTTCAAATCATTCAGTGTTACGTAAGAAAAAGATAAAATTACATTTTCAATAAAATGGACTGACAACCTTAGTAAGTAGCAGATGAGTTCTGCAAGAGATCCAAATGTTTGGAAATGCAATGGAACTAAAAAATGCTGTTTTGTTTAAGATTTCCACCGATGAAGCCTGGTGGTGAATTTATAACAATCACGTTTCCGAAACTAGCTAACCGATTATTCCTGACTTAGGAGCCATTGGTCCGCAAGGCAGCAAGCCCTCAAATATCACATTCAGTATAGAATGTCAAAATCTGTGCGATAGATTGACAAATGAATGGAAACACCCATGCCAGAGCCTTGCGGGAGTACTTGCGTAGGATCCGTAGCTTCAGGCGTTACGGATTCCTCGCATGGCGTGCGAATATTCCCCATCCTGGATAACATTAGCATTTAACTAACTGAACACAAGAGCTCCTCCCCAATATATATGAGTCGGTTCAACTTCAGAATTCAAAAATATAAACCCAATTTACGAGGCCGAGGCCACTACCCCTGATAAAACCTTGCTATATCTGCCTACAAACCCACAACCAACCAATAAGCCCTAACAAGGGTGAGTAGACTTGAAGCCAAGTATAGATTCACCAGACGGTGGTCAGGTAATTTCATTATAAATAGCTTTTTCTTCTCATAAATATTTTTTTCAGTTTCTATTAACATTGAAAACGCTTCTTTGGTTGGAGTTTGAATACAAATTTTCTGACATTTAAAACACAAGTATGTTAAAAGTTAATTAAAAGTTTGATTTGGGTCAGTTTGTATCAATGTAAAAACAACTAAATGTTTCTTCTGACAATTTAAAACACAAATAAAAACGTTATAGTGATACTTTTATGGACAAATTAACACACGTCTCAATCCAAATTGTTTATCATCATCATCATCATCATTATCAGTTTTCAGGATTAGGCAATATGGCTTGTTCTTTCTCCAGTACTCAAATCTACTCCTTCCAGTTTCCATGGACGTTCCAAATGTCTTCGTGCAATTTCGTTGTAGTTAAAGACCTTTACAGGAATTCTATCGTTCTTAAAAAAACTAATGGACTCTATAACAGAACTTTTGATAACATTCTAAACTTACCTCTGTAAAATTAGTCAAAATTTAATTTCTCGATAACTATTCAACATAGGGCTACATGTTTTATATTTCAGTTATGTTTCACTTTCATGAACAGGTTCAAATGTAGATATTAGGATTTTCACAGATGTGTGCCTTAAGATGATATTGCCCTTCTATGGTCCACCACAAGTTGGGTAAGCTGCTTGCTATATTCACGAATGAAACTGCAAACTATAAATCTAATAGCTGCTGCGAAGCAGATGGCCTAAACCCTTAAGTGTCAAAATGTAGAATTACTCTCATTTTGATTGCAGCATATCTATAGGTGTATGTATTCTTCTTTAGTAAGAGCAGACATTTATTTCATGTTTACAGAAGTGGTATGCACATAGAAAAAGTATAGTAGCCTGGTTTCCCTTGCCTTCTTCCTCGTAGCAGTCACATAATATAAAACAGGATAAGGGTGTTTTATCATTTTAAACTGCATTCATTACTTAATTCAAACAATAATCTGTGTACAACGGGTGCAACACAAAAACCACCGAAATAATTTGGTACGTGCTACTGAAATTTCTAAACTATACATTTAGTATCAAATATTCATAATACTTGGTCATATGTATTAGTGTTGTGTTACATGACTGCCAAAGTTCATTCAGCTGCAATAAATATAATTTACTTAAAATGTATTTGAATTTAAATATTCAAACTTAACTGAGAAGACGCGCTACTTATTCAAAATCGAAGGTAGTGAATTTTTTCAAGTGTAAATAAAGGATTAAGGTTAAGTTTTAATCCTTTACTCTATTCTAAGACAAAAATTACTTTTGAAATTATTTTTAAGCAGAGCAAATTCAATGTACAGTTCTATTTCAACATGTTCTAAAGGATTGCAAAAAATTTCATGAATGGTAGGAGAAAATTGATTTAAAGTCCCTGAACATTTTAAAAACGGATTAGAGCATAATTTAACAATTGAGTTGAAAGGTCCCTTTGTTAGGGTAGCGAAATAGCCACTTTCAAATGGAATACCACTAAATTCTTCGTAGATCAAGGCGCATTTTAGTGGCAACAATCAAAATCATGAAAAACTTACTTTTTTCTCATATTTCAGTAGCGCGTACCCTTAATAGCGAAAGTTGTTCATACTTAAGAATTTCTAGCGGAAAATGTAATTATATTTTAGGTATCTTGTTAGAGATGGGTGAATATTGTAGTGCGTTTCAGTGAATGTTGATGGCATACGACTCAGAGAAGGAATTCCATATGAATGCCATTGACCCATACGAATCCATAACTTACCTTGCCCTCCAGTTGCTTTGCTGTAATGAAGTTAAGTTCTTAAGGATTGGCACTTTAAGGTTATCCAGAATTTAGGACTAATATCATTTACTGCAAAGATATTGGGAACTAAACTATAATTTCTAAGCAAAAACTGAACAACACTTCCAGTGTCTTCTGTGAGGAAAGTAAACACAAAGTGCATCAAGTAAGCCATAAACAGGTGAAGTGCTATACCATCCTGAGTCTGCATAGAGAGATGCTAACGGTTGCAAAATACTCGTGTTGCCGAGCGGCTCACCGTTCCAGTCAGTAGTCGCAAAAAAGGTTGATCCTGAGCAAAAGTACTGATTATTCCACTCAAAACTGACACTTCTATATAAATCCGAAAAAACAAAGTTTCCGCCACTACCTTATCGTATATATGCATTACACATTAGTATACTGGGTGTGGAAAAACAATGTGTAGAAAATCATAGAGTAGAAAGCTAAACATTTTGAGGATAGGAACAAGGGCTCGTAGAGGCTTTTATACTGCGCTACATGCATCAATATTAAATATGTCATGTTAGAGTCCCGATTGCGAAACCTGTTTATGACGTGTCAGAGGTAAACAAAACGCACTCTTGTACAGTCACTGTCACTAGGTGTGTTGATATGAAGCCTACTGGATGGTGCGGTAATACCGTCTTGTTCAGTTCAGTAGAGTACACGCATGTGATAGTTTCTCATTGTGTACCAGTATTCATTAGTTGAGACAGTATCTACACACTTGTCGTGTAAGTTACATTTCATTTTGACTGGCAAATGAAGATGTTTCAGATTTCAGTTATGTTCATGCAGCGCTTCTGTTATTATACTGCATCTGCGACCCCAAGTTCCTAACCTCAAAATGCTTAGTGTGTTACTGCCTTTATGCTCTACAGTTTTCTGCAACCAGTATATTACATATATGAAAATATAACAAGCATTTCTTTTTAATTACCCAACATCCCCAACGTTGAATTGTTCTGAAAATCTGTCACAATTCTTGGTCACTAAAAACGTGGTAATACGTTGAGAAGGCTTTTGCATATCAACAAATATTGGATGTAACTCAAGGTTGCCTAATCATGCAAAACTCATTTTCTCAGTATCTCAAATACGTAAGGATAACCTATTTGTTGCTTCGTGAGATTTCACTGACGCTATGCTTAGCATTGTAGAGGTATTCGTTATACTTATTACCCATTTTGTCCATTCTATGGCGGTTTTAGCTTCTCCATTTCACTGATAGAGATGTTTTCAATATGAAGAAAATCTCTTCTGATTGTGCATACCTTAAAACAAGTGATTGAAAAGATGTTCTAGATTTAATGAAGACAAAATAAGATAATTCTTTTGCGAGAGAACTTGTAGGCCTATGAGTGATGATGATGAGATGCGGTTTAAGGGTGCTAAACAGCTAAAGTCATCAGCGCCATTACAAAGTATAAAAGTTAGTCCAAAAATAAAAGTCCGATAAAAAACCGCATAATTAAAAAACGGGACAAAAACCGGCGATGTCCAAAGGTAAAAAACAAAACACCAAATTCCAAAAACGAACACACTAAAAGCATGGTCAATAAAAGAGTAAAACAACGTGTCAAGAACTGTAGAATGCGAGGGACACGAGCGCCAGATGTCCATTGGGGAGGAGATGCCCCATTAAAAAGACAATATAAAATCACACAGTCAAAAGACGCTCAGCGC
Source organism: Deroplatys truncata (assembly GCA_030765065.1). Classification (NCBI taxonomy): domain Eukaryota; kingdom Metazoa; phylum Arthropoda; class Insecta; order Mantodea; family Mantidae; genus Deroplatys; species Deroplatys truncata. Next base: position 63,435,269 of record CM060984.1, on the reverse strand, counting down.
ATCAAATGCGTCGGCTAAAGCCAATGTCACTGATAAAACGTAAAAGACATTCTACAGCACGCGCGTCGTCTTCCAAAACGTTGGCTAGGCCAACAGGCAGACCAACACGAACGCGCAACGGAGCTAATACTTGACACTCTGCTAAAATGTGACGCACCGTTAAGGGCGCATCACACTGCTCACAGAGTGGTGCGGGGTCACCACTGAGCAGGTATCTATGGCTAAAAAGACAATGTCCGATGCGTAAGCGAGTTAAAAGTACCTCTTCCCGACGACACGAACGAGAAGAGCTACCCCAGACTAACGGGAGAGGCTTAACCTCCCGTAACTTGTCCCCCCGAAGGGCCGTCCACTCATCCCTCCAAAGCGAGAGGATGCGGCTACGTAAAATAACAAACAAATATGACGAGGGAACAACAGCAGTTAAACATCTGGGTAATAAAACCGCCGATTTGGCAGCGGCGTCGGCAGACTCGTTTCCTGAGATGCCCATATGACCTGGAATCCACAGGAAGGGCCTATGAGTGACATCTTTATTGTAAGATAATACATTTAGATACCGATGCTGATACGGAGAGCGGCCACATATTATGGAATCAGAATTCGAAACGGCTAACACGAGTTCTGCATGAGCCGATCGAGCCTTGTCCTATCTGAACCGAGCGGAAGAAAGAACTATCCTGGGTCCACTTAGTCCAAATGTTAAATCATTTTGCTTTTTTGCGGTTATTTACATATTCTTAGTTGTAAATTTTTATAAACCATGGTTCGAAATAATGTTGAACGAAACCTACCCGGAGTCGAAGCTCCCCTCTACATCCAGGCAAGAGTGTACTCAGTGACTTTCTCTCCGTAGGGATTTCCAAGGAAGTAGGTATGCCACCTGTGTGTAACAACCCAAAGAGAATACTACCGCTAACCTAGGTAAGGATGGCAGAGCCTAGCTGTTCAGGCTGGTTCAGGAGGATATTAGGATGTCTTCTCATAGTCCCGCTCAGCTATCAGCGCCCAATCCAGCTCCTAAACGGGAAAGGCTCAGATGCTCCACCTTATACTTCTCTTAACGAGTGCCATTCCAAATAATGGAATAATTTTGCTGTGTTTTATAACAAGTCTAAGCCCGATCCGCTGGCCGAGCCTGGTCCGAGACCTCATGAAAACTCGTTCCTGCATCACTGAGTTGAACCAAAGAGTATAGAGAACCCAAGTGTATAGAAAAGATTCGTCTCAACATAAGAATGTTTAAGAGCAAAGATCAAATTGAAAAGTAAATCTAGAAGGGACGGAAATCCGATGCACTAAAGATACACAGTTATAATTTACAATAGTTTTAAAAAGCTCCCAAAAACGCAAACGCGTAAATTCTGTTTGTATTCGGGACATCCTATCAAGCCTCAACATGTTGAATCTCTTTGCTTACTGGAGAGGCATACATGCAACGAAATTCTCAGCAATATATTTCAAAACCCCGAAAAGAAATACTAGAACTATTGTTATGTTTCTAATAGACAACATGCAGATTTTCAGAACATTCGAGCGCCCTTCGTTGTTAATTTTCCCTTGTCAAACACACGCTAGTGTAATATGGCTTACCATGTTGACTGAAACAACTTGTACTTAGCTCCAATTGTTGAGAGAAGTGTTAAGGCTCTCAGTACGGCTGCATTATAAACCCATCAACCTTCCTGAAACAAACTACACTTCGTAACGACAGTCCAAATTAAATGCTAAGAGAACTTCATACTTGATGTGCTTTCCTAAGAATTTGTTTCGTAACTTACTGATTTACACACTTAAACGGCTAGCCAAAGTCATCAAAGATCAGTATTTTGTCCTGAAAATGAATAGTTTCGTACTAATCAAGTTTCTCACACAGATAGCCGAGTTCCAGACAAATGGATAATTCCCGGAGACCACGAGTATTTGGGATAGAAAGTATTTTGTATGGACTTACAGATATTGTTAACTTTAACAAACACACTGAATCAAGAAATCTAAAAGCTGATGATAAAATTTACAGTTGAAACACTCAGGGACACCCCTGCACCTCCCACTCTCTTGAATGTTTGTAAAATGACAATTTAAACAAGTACTTTAACATAAACCTGGAATAATTCTGCCTGTGATAATCTTTATAAAATGTTATAAAAGAATGCATTAAAATACACATCAATAAACTTAATAATTTATATGTGTGACTAACCAGGGAACGCAGTAACTAACTCTCTATGTGAAGCATGCCTAATGTGTGTAATGCACACCCAAGGAAACTGTATAAACATTGCAACACTGTATGTATATGTGTGCCCTTAACCAAACTCTGCACGTTGCTTTTGTTGTGTCGAATGTTACTAAAATTACTTTTTAGCAGGAGTGTCTACATTTGAAGATCATGTCTTGGTTATTTATGGGAATTATTTCTTGTATGAACTGTAAGTCCTAAGTGTGTGCATGTGTGCGTGTTTGGAAGCGTGTGTGAATCTTTCTTAATTAATATATTTAAGTTTTCTTCCATGTGTTATCTGTCTTCAAGTTTAAATGCATGAATAGTAAACACGTGCAAACCAACTGCTTATATGCCTGAAAAAGATTGTGTCTGTACTATTATTTTATATAATAAGACTATTTATAAGTTTATAAAACAATGACTAAATAGCTACATGCATGTAGATTTGTGCCATCAAAGTGGAGTTAAATTTTATAGTTTAATAAATATGTGTTGTGTGCTAGTGCGCACAAAAGGTTTGTTTTTCGTGAATGTACACTTAAACGCCTCTATTACACTCCTGAGGTACGTATTAGAACTTGGAATTCAATTCTAAATTCCGTCTTCTGTCGGGAGAGGTTCTGTACTCTTGTTTTAATTATTCTGAACTTCGAAAACATGTGCGCTCACAAATACTAGTTCCCACCTTTTTACAATTTGTATACAATTTGACGCACCGATCCCCGCTAGCCGCAATTATATACCTATACAATTCCAAACTTTAGGTTGGTTCTTAAAAAGAATTTGTGTGTGTGTATGAGTCTTCTCATCCTGCGGATTGGTAGCTAAGCAACCATGCATTTTACAAACGACGCAAAATGCAGGTGTTGACACCGCATTCACCAGCCCGCTGATTAGGGCTACGGTAGTGCTCGTTGTTAACGTACTGGAAAGTCATAGTGAAGGACGGAAATTAAAATCACGCCTGCGAATAAATGAGTTTTTCTATTCATTCCTGGCATTTATTTATGGTATTCATTAAAGCATCCTCTAAAAAGCAATAATTTGTATTTTAATGCAATTCACATAATTAAACTAAACGATACCACCACGCCACCCTATCAGTTCTCGTTAAATTTACTAAGCATAGAAAGAACCTAAAAGTGGCAGTATTTGAACCTGGGACTTTCACCACTGTAAGCCAACGCGCAAACTGCTGCGCTACGAGTGCAAGTCACTGCACGCAAAGAGGTGCAAAGCAGTCATTTCGATCTAAATTGATACAACGCGATGCAGTGGACAGTGTTTACGGCATACCGTACAACACTAAGACTGCATAACTTCTCAATCCGCACGCTGAGAAGACTCACCCGGTATATATATAATGGCGTGACCTCTTTGTTAAACTAGCTCAATGGGGGTAGAGCAACTCAGTACCGAAAGACCTTAAAGTTAACAATTCACATTATACGAGGCCAAACGGGGGACGCAGCTAAGAGAAATATGAAAAATATATAAGAATACTTCTAGGAAAACTATTAATACATGGCGTGGAAGAGGGAAGGGACTATCTACTATGATAATTTAAACATAAGGACGATGGATGGTAAGTGGGTTTATTGATGTAAAGGGATATAGTACCTCCTTGTTTCCATGTCTGTCGGTGAGGACGCCATGCTTGTACGCATGGGTAGCGCGCACGCACGTCTTGCCTTGGACAGTGACTAGCCTCGACTCTACTGAACCCCCACGCTCAACTCGGCGTGGTAACGCTAACTCGCTTATCCCCTCCACTATTCCGCAATACCCGATCCGGGCAGCCAGGTCATATACGCAACAATGCTCTACGTCACATCTCCCCCTGACCACCCAGATCGACGTCCTCGTCGACACAAGGAGGATTTTCTTTTGTGGTTCATGTGTTCCTAGCTGCAGAATACTTATTGCAAGGCGATACAAAAATCTTAACTTCTTCAAGATTCTAGAACAGTATTATTTAGAAATGTACAAAACAGCATTGAGATCTTAAATTATAACAATCAGAAAGTTTCAGGGTTACCAATGTGTAGCATCCCAATCAAAAGTCTCATGACAACTTTCGTAATTTTTAAAATATATTTTATTGAACCATCCAGATAACTTCCAAGGTACAGTGAGTATTTTACTAACACTATTACTTTAGAAGTCAGTCTACTTGTCAAGTTACCTTCAAGAAATTAAGAAACAAAGGAACAAATGGTAAAATTAATTAATTACTTTTATTCTGTGAATAAATGTTAGAACATTTAATACGCCAAGAGAGCATTTATCTACAGCAGTCTCGGGCTTGCGTCATGAAAACCAACTCCCACTGTTTCACTGGCGGGGGGAGGGGATAACATGACCATGAAGCGTAATGCCCTTCAAAAGCATGTTGAGCTGCAGTGAGACTATACTTCCTTCCTCCCTCGCCACTAACCCGTGTTTCGACTTGCCACCACAACTAGGCAAATAAACGCTACCCTTGACCGCTTAGTAAATAACACATTCTTGAAGCTTTATTTATGAAATTAAAGCTATTTTGTCTGAGGGCTGCACTTGCCATATGCAGATGGACCATTTAAGTTGAGACTGTAGAATATATGAAAAACTAAACGTTGTAGAAAGAAATGTCTTTAATAAAAGTTGCTTGATATTATGGGGGAAAGTAAATTCCATTAGTCATGTTTTATTTGGAGGACGTTATGGTGGCCATTTTAGGATCAATTTTATTTTTTAAAATAAAAACCTACAATTAGGGCCAAATTAAATTGACCCTAAAGTGACCACCATAACGTCTTCCAAACAAAACACGACTAATGACATTTACTTTTCCCCATAATATCAAGCAACTTTTATTAAGGACATTTCTTCTACAACGCTTAGTTTTTTATATATTCTACGTTCTCAACTTAATTGGTTCACCCTGTATCCTTTTAAAAATATTTCTTCGTATTGCATTTTTGCATTAACAATGTAGCTTTTCTCGAAAGCTGCTCAGCTTAGGGTTTTAAAACTCCGCACACAGTTTATTTTTCTTTCTTTCAGGGCGTTATCCGTTCATCCCAAGACAGTTGCTCCACTTCAAACCCAGCTACCTCCATTCTTTACTGTTTGCGGCTTTAATCTTCTACTACCCACATGAACAACTTATTTTAATGTTGTCTTACTATTTGGGATATTTCCTGACTAACACTCTTTCCCCAGTTGCCTTTCCTTCCACTGCATCTCTTAGCAATAAGTTTATTCTAATCCAGTATCCCTCACTACTCATTTTATCATTGATTTTCCTTCTTCCACTTTCTTGATTAGTGATTTTGTTTGTTAATTTTACACCCATTCTTTTACACGTCCACATTTCAAATACTTCTAGTCGTTTTTCCTTGTTCTATCTCGACGTCTAAATTGCTGCACTAGAATACCACATTCTTATAGCACATCGCTAATTTCATGTATATGCTATTTAACTTTTAGATTAAACATTAAAAATATATGAATAACAACTACGTTGAAGCTTAAATAAAAAATATATGCTTGAATAAAATTATCTATGCATGGATTTCAATATATGTAAACAACTATGTAAATATTTTAACAAATTGTTTATAAAAATGCACTTTTTTAATTTTTAGGGAATGCATCTTAACTTTTCATATATAATTTTATTTTAAGAACAAAATCCAGTTGTTTATTTTTAAACCTAAGTTGTGGCTAAAATCCAACAAATTTCATTAAAAGCTTTTTTTAATGAACACATAAAGCACTTTTATAAAAATATTGTATACTGAAACCTTCCTTCGGTGGGGGAATATCCAGAAAGTATCTACTACGTATAGTAAGTAGAGGAAGTATTGTATTCCACCCAAAAATTCGATACCGAGATTTCACCGGAAATACATGTTTTGAGCCCCCTGAATCCAAAAAAAGCATTTTTGGAAACATATCCGTGTGTGTGTCTGTATGTGTGTCTGTGAACAGCATAACTCAGAAACCAACAGTCGGATAAACACCAAACTTAGTATTTAGGTTCAGTATCTTCCAGAGATGCGACACGAAGGTTTTCAAGAAAATCCCCCACCCCAGATTACCCTTTACAAGGAACATTTTTCGAAAATTTTAATTTTCTCAAAAATGGCTCTAACGATTTTGATTAAAATATCATAGGTTTAAGATATTTTCATGACAAATAAAATTTATATCTTGAATTTCCTGGGAATGTCTCCAAAAGTATGCTTCATTGTGAACGACTTTTGCATAACTGGTAAACCATAAGAGATAGATAAAATTTTAATAACAAAAAATGTAGATCGCGTTAAAATACACAATTTATGTTACATACATTTTTTGTTTGTTGAGTGAACTATTTTCGAGATATTACTTGTTATTCCCTTAAATTTTTCAAAACTTATTTTCTCAAATGGGAATTCGTTATTCATTTTTTTGTCTTGGATATGCAAAGAGTTATAATCTGTGGGAAAGGGAATGGTGCTGCACCTAGCAACCAGCTATTAAGAGATATGTATGTGCTTAAAGGCTACTGTATTTCCAAATTGCCCTTGTAAATATATATATTCCCCTTACATCTACAAGAAAATTAGCAATAAGATAGACTCTGCAAATGTTTATCGAGAAGTAACATGAAGTAGATGGAGAATAAGCGTTTGTATAAATAGTTGGTACAACAGTAGAGAAAGTCATGCGAGTGTAACACATCAGATGTTTTATATTAGCTGCTGTCACCATTCTGCGCATTCCGTTCCTGAATTCTCTGTAATTCATAACATGACGTATGTTAAAAGACAGTCCAGCGAACGAGGGGCCATGAAATGTTCTAGGCATTTGATAAATGTAAGAAACGCTTTTATTATGCGAGGTGACGGTTATTTTAAGGGTCCTATCTCACACAATCGTATAGTTGGGAGAAAATTATTCCCAGTTCCTTAATTATGAAAAATATTCAGTGATAAAAGTTATGCTTAGTCAATGGAATGAAATCAGTAAAACTGAGTATAATCACTTGTACATGTTGAATTTGTTTACATTTTATTTATTTCACAGGACCTACAGGGGAATAGTGGACAGATAGATATCTAAGTGCTGTTCTTGATCATAGATAAAGATAATTATTATGTGAACAAATTCTATATTCACGTAAATATCTTATTTATAGATACTCTTAAACAAGTAGTAAACAAGTAGTATTTAATGGAACAGATAGAAATGATTAATTGAAATTGCATTTAATGCAGAGGTGTAAAATTCCAGTTGATCACCTGAATACAGAGTCAATTTCTAACATAATCTCATCTCTCTCGTACGTAACAAGAGATACGGTGAACATTTTAAAAAGTCTAATATTTAACTATTAGAGAGAGAGAGAGAGAGAGAGAGAGAGAGAAAACAGGGAGAAAGTAGGGTTTCACTAAAAGATCTATTATCCGAGGATAAAAATTCATCATCAAAGTACATCAAAGTAAGTCTACGGGTGCCGAATTCTATTTTTACTTTCTCTACTACGTATAGTAAGTAGGGGAAGCATTGTATTCCACCCAAAAATTCGATACCAAGATCTTTGCGCAAATATATGTTTTAAGACCCTCTGAATCCAAAAAAGCCCTTTTAGAAAAAGGACCGTGTGTGTGTTTGTGAACTGCATAGCTCAAAAACGAAAAATCAGCTCGTAAATTGAGGCGTATTTTTCAGACCTGGAGGAATTTAACTTTCATGAGAAATCAAGCCCATAGAGCATGGCTGCACAAGTGCATTGATGTGACTTTGTGACATCACTTAGTGCTTCATTCCGAGAACTTTACAAATGACCCTCGTAGTTACCACAATACAATAGGTTAATATAGACACTTACTTATCTGGCTGTGGAATTTGTGCTAAGTAATGTGCATTTGAAACGCGATCACAAACAATGAACCGCACAAAAAGGAATTTGTCTTAGGAAATCTAAGACAAAAGCATGAGGGGGTCTATGATATCACTGCAACTGCTATATCAAATACTTGCCTTTGTTAATGAAGCTATTGAAGTTGGCAAAATTAGCAGAGTTGTTGTATGAAACATTATGCCGTATAAGATGTAGTTGAAGTGTGTATTCTTATGCATACATACGTCTTTGAGGAATTCTGAAGATTATATTGTGTAAATATAAAGTCGGTGCATAGGTCTTTCGCCTTGTTGGATTTAATACCACTTGTGAAAACACGCTTAGTATTATGAGCCATGAGTTATGGATATCCCCGGGGCCGTGTTTGTAGAGAGTGGAATTAGATTCCACAAGTTACACGACGTCAAGAGATCTGGTGACAGAGACAAAAGAGACTTAAGCTTCCAAATGCACCGCTACACATTAATCTTAATCACGCTAGATGGCGGAAATTATCTCGAAAGCAGTCTACTTCCTTTCTATTCAAGCACGGTTGATTTAGCAGTGATTTCCCTGTCAGTGGTGGATTCAGCCTCCCTGGACCGCTTGAGGCTAATGGCTTGTGAATTTCGATACTTGGATAAAAAAAGAAACAATAAAATGGGACAACCGAGTTTTCATTCGTTATTAATGTTTCCCGGATTTATTTATGATACGCGTATGAGATAATATCTGTATAATTATACTAATTATGATTGGGGTGTAAAAATTAAGGATACGATTTCTGATACGATTTTTATTAAAAGACCTGATTATTTTCTGTGCAAGTGTAAACGATTTAGGGCACTTAACTGTTCTAAAACCTTTTCTTCTAAACAATACAATAGTAGGACAATAAGATGATATCAAAGAAGAAATTTATTAAAGTTCTGAAGTGTTACATTCACATGACTTTCTTTACCGTCCGGTTTCACACGCTTTGCCTTCTTTAATGAAGGAAAATTAAGATTTAAATTGAGTTTTATTTATGGACGCTCTTTAACTACTATGGTTCTTAGCGTCCCATTCCATATTGGGCGTGAAAGACCGGTAATTTTGCTCAGAGGCCTCTTTATCAGGCTTGAGGTTCTTTTACGTGCCGTAAACCACCAGCTTTACTTCCCTTCCAAACGAAGCCATGCTAAGGATTTTTACGCCCGAAAAAATCCATCGCTCTCCGGCGGGTTTGAAACCGCGACCTTGGGATTTAATGAAGGAGAATCTGTGTACTTTCATTGCTTAGACTGCTGTAGTAGGAGCGCGCCCATATTGCATCATTTGTAATGAATCGACGCGTAAATTTGGTGGTATCTTTCTGAACACGAGCTAAACTTGTTTCTCATAAAAAGTATGCACTCTGATTCACTTTTAATCCGCAGCCACGGCAGCCATCTTTCAGATGATTTTTCCATGACCAACTTTTCTCAAAATGTGAAACAAACGTGCCCCTACAAAATCCAGACTTTGGCAATTTCAGTCGGTGATCCTGTAGAACTATGTGTCTACTTTATTGATTTCTGTTGTCATCTTCCAAGATTTCACGCCTTGGTCCACTTGGTCCCCTGCCATACCGTAACACACAGAAGTACCTTCTATGATTCTTGAACAATATCTATGTTATTGCACATAATAAGTCCACAAAATATGCCTTGTTCTGAAAACAAAACTGCTTCGGAAATGCTGCTGCAATCTATGGTCATTCCCAGAACTTTTAAAATCGTCCTCGTAGCATCAGAGTTCGGTGAATTTTCTGCTTTGACCCGTTCTTCTGTGTTTCATACCACCTTCCTATTGCACTTGTACCCGAAATGTTGTAGGGTTCCAACTGAAGGCGATCCTGTTTCGACTTTAACGCAAATGGCTATTTGCTAGTAGCAATGACCGCTCGCCCTAATGGCTTTATGCTTAGGTCTTAACATGCTCGATGCTGAACCGAGCTCCTGTCCCTAGCTGACCTTTTACCTTATATACCAAAGTTTTGTTTTCCATAACTTTCGCTTTATTTGCAAAGCCCTCCAGTAATAGCGTCGTTTCTTCCCACCGCTACCCTTTCCTCGCCGAAACACAAGTTCCATAGCAACTCTTTGTTCCTATGTTGAAGGATTTCAGACTAATGCACGAGTTGTTCTATCCTTATAATCTTAAAGGATGCATTTGCCAAATATTGAGCTTCAATCCGTTTGGTTAACTTATGACCAACATTTTTACTTTCTCTACTACGTGTAGTAAGTAGGGGAAGTATTGTATTCCACCCAAAAATTCGATACCGAGATTTCACCGTAAATACATGTTTAGAGATACCCTGAATCCAAAAAAAGCATTTTTGGAAACATGTCCGTGTGTGTGTCTGTCTGTGTGTCTGTCTGTGAACAGCATAACTTAGAAACGAACAGTCGGATAAACACCAAACTTGGTATTTAGGTTCAGTATCTTCCAGAGATGCGACACGAAGGTTTTCAAGAAAATCCACCCACCCCAGATTAACCTTTACATGGAAGATTTTTCGAAAAGTTTAATTTTCTCAAATATGGCTCCAACGATTTTGATTAAAATATCATATGTTTAAGATATTTTCATGACAAATAAAATGTATATCTGGAATTTTCTGGGAATGTCTCCAAAGGTTTTCTTCATTGTGAACGACTTTTGCATAACTGGTAAACCATAAGAGATAGACAAAATTTTACTACACACAAAATGTAGATCGTGTTAAAATACACAATTTATGTCATATACATTTTTTTTTGTTGAGTGAACCATTTTCGAGATATTGCTTGTTTATTTATATGAAAACTACCGTGATTTTGAATGTTTCAAACGTGTCACCTAGAAGTGATTCCGCTTTGTTACTTATGGAAAGCTAACCGTATCTAAGATGCAGTTAGTACGTGCTTTTTTAGTTCGGATATCCGCAAATCTGTTTGCAACATTTTCAGGCACTGTAAGTCATTTCTCCCGAAACCATTTGATATAGCATCATGAAACTGATACTTAACTTAGCAAATTCATTGAAACTGTAATATAACTATTTTAATTTCATTACTGTTTAGGTAACAAACTAGAGTTTTATTATGACAAGAGTGATATGTACTATTTATGTTTCTTTTGAGAGTGACTGTTATTAATTTGATAGATTTTCTATAGTTAGTGTTATAATTTATTTTTATCATTGCAATGTTTTAAAAAATGTTAATTGTATAGGTATAATCTGTCTACATGGCAGCGTTCAAATGAAAGTAATTTAAATAAACAAAATAGAATACTATGCTTCAATTTCGCTGCATAAGAAAATAGGTTCAAAACCATTCACTTCGTAAAAGAAAAAAATTAAAAATTAAAATATAAATACTTGCCATTAAGGCTTCGCTGAAACCAATTCACGATTTTATAGAATAGCCTTTGACTAAATGGTAAATAGTGTACAAGTTATTTCATATATAAGTTACTATTATTTGAATTAGAATATTTTAAAGCAAAGTATTGCTGTAGCTAAATAACATTTGGCAGGCACATAATACAACACCGATTTATATGTTAAAAATCTTAAGTGTTGCACTCGCATAACTTTCTCTACTCTTGTGGAAACTATTTTTACAAACGCTTATTCTCCATATGCTTCATGTTAATCGAGATATCGAGATGTTAATCTTATTGCTAATTTTCTTGTAGATGCAAGGGAATATGGTAGGCTTTAAGCGATAGTCAAATCTTTTAAGAGCTGCTTGCTATGTGGCGCATTCCATTCTCTTTGTCTGTCCAGGACATAAAAAGAACGAATAACGAATTCTCATTTGTGAAAAAGTATAAACTATTGGAAAATTCAAACAAATAACAAGGAATATCTCGGAAATGGCTCACTCCACAAAACAATGTATATGACATAAATTATATGTTTTAACGAGATCTACACTTTTTGCGTAGAAAAGTTTGTCTGTCTCTCTCTCTCATTCTCTCTCTCTCTCTCTCTTACGGTTTACCAGTTATGAAAAAGCCAATCAGAATGAAGAAAACTTATGGGGACATTCCCTGAAATTTCAAGACAAACTATGTATTTGTCATGAAAATATCTTAAATATGTTATATTTTAATTCAAATCGTTAGAGCCATTTTTGAGAAAATCAAAAATTTCGTCAAATCCCTAATGTAAAGGATAGCCTGGTGTGGAGGAATTTGCTTAAAAATCTTCGCGTCGCATCTTTGAAAGATGCTGAACCTAAATACCAAGTTTGGTACTTAAGCGACTTTTCGTTTTTGAGTATTGCTGTTCACAGACACATACACGGACCTTTTTATAAAAATGCTTTTTTATATTCAGGGGCCTCATAACATGTATTTCCGGTGAAATCTCCGTATCGAATTTTTGAGTGGAATGCAATACTTCCCCTACTTACTATACGTAGTAGAGAAAGTAACAATTATTAAGATCATAAAATAAATTCTGACGCAGAAATTTGTATCACAAATTATGTAAATGTCAAGAGTGATTATAGTGTGAATATGCATTATTGTGTGACATTGATTTGAGATGTTTGATGATTGTAAGCATTGTCGAGAAGTGGGTTTATACGGCCTTACTGAAACTGACAATAATAGCGTGCAATAATGTAGCGAGGGGGTGAGCTGTTTATCATTATTAGAGACGAGCAAATGACGTAATATTGGCGCGTTTTTCTTAGGAATTTGCGGGAACATTTTTCCCTAGAGCATATGTTTTCGTAATTTTCATTGGATATAAAAATAGACGCTAATGTTCGCGCGTTTTATTAACCAATAGCAGCTCAGTTATAATCTTTAGGCATATCGGGGTGTGGGAGTATAAAAAGGGCTAGGTCAGAGTCAAATTGGTCCAGTCCATCGGAAACATTTGAACATTACACGTCGTCTTCAGTCCATCGGAAACATTTGTGCATTACACGTCGCTGAATACATCCCACAGTTTATCGATTTGCAGTGTACGCGTAGCAACGTTATGAAAAATATCAAGTGTCGTAAAGTTAATTATACAAAAAGTTGAAGTACGCGAATTAATAATGTTCAGTAAAGAAGTTATTATAACAGTTTCAGTTTGGCGAGTGTCAAGATTAATATGTGAAAGTGCATAATGTGTTACGACAATAAAAGTGTAAAACAAATTCTTCATCAGTGTTATCTTTGGATAAAAGACTCATTTCCGTTTACACACCTGTATAAGATAAGTGCTCGACCAAAAAGATCATAGCTAGCCGGAGGACAGTGGACCCAAAAATTAAATACAATAATAGGCGCTCAGTAAAAGATAACACGAAGTGACCGCGACAAATTGTCTTCTATACGTGCGGCAAATAAACAGTAGCATTCTTTCAAACAAACAACTAATACCATCGCAAATTGGCTACCACAATGTGGAACTTAACAAAGAATGACGTCACAAAATGGCTCCCAAACGTGGGGCTCAATAAATAAATAAACATAAAACCGCGCATATTTGGCACCCAGAACGTGGGGCAGAATAACCAGGAAGGAGCCGAATAACCAGGAAGGAGCGTAATAACCAGGAAGGGGCGAAGGAACCAGGACGTGGAGCGAATGGAGCAGTGAACTGAACTACGAGACGCAGATTCCAGAAAAAACTACAGGAACGACAGATGACGCGGATGAGTGGACACAAAAACAACGAGACGACGCAGATTCATCATAATACGACGCAGAAGCGACATATAATCTAGGAGAGAGGGGCAGGAAGCTGGACATCAAAACAACATCAGCAGATAGCATCAGAAAGTTTAGAAAAGTGTGATTTTTTTTATTCTAAAAAAAAGGGTGTAAAAATTTAAATTTACTTGAGGAGTGGTAGAATTAAGAGAACAATGGCTACTAATAATATTGAAGAAACAATTATGGAAGGGGATAATGTAACAGTTAGCTGTAATTCAATACAGGTTACAGAAAATAGCTCAAACAATGTAGGATTTGAGGAAGGAAATGTTAGTGAAGAAAGTCAGAATAGAACAGCAGGATATGTTAATTTTGATGCTAGTATGATGATGAAGATGATGGAAATGATGAAAGATGTTGTTAAGAGTAATAGGGAATTGAGGGAATATATTGCTAAGAGTTATGAGAAATTAGAACAAAAACTAACTCAGAGTAATGAGAAATTAGAGCAAAAATTAGATCAAAGCAGGGAAGAAACTGAAAAGAAAGTTATGAAGCTAATAGTAGTATGCCAAGAATGAGAAATGAGAATCAGGAAATAATAGCAAATGAGATAGGGAAAGTTTCAAAGAAAATGTCAGACATGAGCAGTGAAATATCTAACGAAAAAGGTGAGGTTAATACTAAAATTGAACATGTTGATGTAGAATGTACAGAGTTAGCAAGTCGAATGAGTAGCATTTCAAGTGAGGTAAGAGAGATGAAAGAGGTTACGAATGTAGATTTAAATCAGGCGCAAGTTAATTTCAGAGGGGAGATATGTGAAATTCAGGAGTCAGTAACACAAAGAAATAAATTGTCTGAAGAAGTTAAAATTGTGTCTATAAATAATCAAAAACTAACTTCTGAAATTAACAAGCACCAAGTTGTTCAAAATGAAAACTCCAATCCAGTACAGTTTAGTACAGATTTGTCAGAGTATTCTCAAGTTAAAAAGATACCGCAAGAATTGAAAATGATAGTTGTTAAAAGATGTGTAGTTCAGAAAACTTTAGATTGGTTTCAAATTATATCTTGGAGTGAAATATCATATGAATACTTTAAGAGGTTATTCATGAACAAATTTTGGAAGGTTAGGATACGGCTACGAGTAATGTTTAGCCACAGACAATTTGATCCAGGAGGGGGAATAGCAATGAATGCTAAAAAGCTAGTTAATTCTGGATAGTTAAAGATGAACTGCAGAGCAATGTATTGGAATGTAAGAGGGTTAACTAAGTATGTACGTCATGAGAAAGGAGAAATAAAATTCTGGACATAACTAAATGTTTAAAGGGAAAAATAACATTTTCTTAGTAACTGTAACAGCATTTGAAATGAAGCATGTAATAATTAAAACTTAATGTTATATTAAAGTAAAAGTACGTAGGTATAATTCAAATAGTATTTTAAATATAAAGTACAAAACAACAAAAATGGGGTAAAATAATTAAAACAAATACATATGTAGCAAACAGATAATATGAAACAGTGTCTAGATTTAAGAGATGTAAATATATTTGTGTAGAGGGTGAATATTTTTGGTAAATATGTTTAATAATTACAAAACTTCTTGAATGCATAAATTTTTCTCAACAATATATGAAAGTAAACCATTTTTGTAACAGTAACTAAATAATTCAGGGTACAGTATTTGCTATAAAAAAATTTGTAATGTCAGATTAATGTCTAAACACATTAAACCAGAGCCAGTAAATAGTGGCGAGATAAAGGCAAAACATATGTCGTGTGCTAAATGCGTGTGAAGTGTTAAGTGAAAGTGATAAATAGCGTGTGTTCCAAGATTCAGGAGACTAAAAACCCAATTATAAAATTTCCAAACAAGTTGTAAATATTTATAATTATGTTTCTAGTGGGGCATATGACGCAGAAATTTGTTTCACAAATTATGTAAATGTCAAGAGTGATTATAGTGTGAATATGCATTATTGTGTGACATTGATTTGAGATGTTTGATGATTGTAAGCATTGTCTAGAAGTGGGTTTATACGGCCTTACTGAAACTGACAATAATAGCGTGCAATAATGTAGCGAGGGGGTGAGCTGTTTATCATTATTAGAGACGAGCAAATGACGTAATATTGGCGCGTTTTTCTTAGGAATTTGCGGGAACATTTTTCCCTAGAGCATATGTTTTCGTAATTTTCATTGGATATAAAAATAGACGCTAATGTTGACGCGTTTTATTAACCAATAGCAGCTCGGTTATAATCTTTAGGCATATCGGGGTGTGGGAGTATAAAAAGGGCTAGGTCACAGTCAAATTGGTCCAGTCCATCGGAAACATTTGAACATTACACGTCGTCTTCAGTCCATCGGAAACATTTGTGCATTACACGTCGCTGAATACATCCCACAGTTTATCGATTTGCAGTGTACGCGTAGCAAAGTTATGAAAAATATCAAGTGTCGTAAAGTTAATTATACAAAAAGTTGAAGTACGCGAATTAATAATGTTCAGTAAAGAAGTTATTATAACAGTTTCAGTATGGCGAGTGTCAAGATTAATATGTGAAAGTGCATAATGTGTTACGACAATAAAAGTGTAAAACAAATTCTTCATTAGTGTTATCTTTGGATAAAAGACTCCTTTCCGTTTACACACCTGTATAAGATAAGTGCTTGACCAAAAAGATCATAGCTAGCCGGAGGACAGTGAACCCAAAAATTAAATACAATAATAGGCGCTCAGTAAAAGATAACACGAAGTGACCGCGACAAATTGTCTTTTATACGTGCGGCAAATAAACAGTAGCATTCTTTCAAACAAACAACTAATACCATCGCAAATTGGCTACCACAATGTGGAACTTAACAAAGAATGACGTCACAAAATGCCTACCAAACGTGGGGCTCAATAAATAAATAAATAAATAAATAAACATAAAACCGCCGCAATTCAGAGGTCAGAAACTTCAGCAGAAGTGTTATGTTACCATGAAGTATTCTTTTCAAATTAATAGTTAGTTGGTTATATTACACTTAGTTAAACCGTTCAGTCTCTTACAGCAATAAAGCAGTTTAAAACAACTGTTTATAGAATTTTTGTTTTCTAACTTTAGGTTTTATTGCATTAATGTTTTTATTAACTAGTTACAAGTGGTCTTTCTTCTTTTACTCTTCGCAGGAGCCAGTAAATTTCTTCAACTCAGTGTTCTTTGAAAGGTGTGTGCTTATATTAAAAGCAAAATATTATAAATGTGTACCTAAATTTACTGCGCAAACCCAATGGCTTTGTTTTATAGTATTAATTAAAATCGCGTGGTACTATAAGTATTAATACTTTCGAAATTTAGAAATAAATATATGAAACAGACAAAATGGATACAATCCTACATTGTAAACTTTTGGTAATCCACTTAACTAGGGCGATGGTTTTACTGAAATACAGGGCGAGTATGTAGCTTACAACTATTAAAACTTAGCTCTAGAAGGAAATAATACAGTGTGTTCCTAGATCGGCCGGACCGTTCAGCGGTGGCTTTGGACTGGGTAAGGATTGGCGCGTCTTCTGCCAGAGTTACACGTAAACGATCGGCAAGTCATGAATACGGAACACTAGGCTTACTTGCATCACAACAGATGTTGAAATTTATGACCTTCAGCACGAACACATTTCCTATATCTCGGAAAACAATTCTGGTTTACTCGCAAAAGTTCATGTTGACTAGTTGCCTGTATTTCTCTCGTGATATTATTCTTCAACGTACACTTTATTCTTTAACGTTCCCCATAAATAAATATTGCATGGAGACAGGTTAACGGAGAGAGGTGGCCACAATCCTCAACTAATTATTCAGTCGCCATGCACACTTCGCAATTCATGCATAGAATTCGCAGCAGTGTTCACTGTAGCTGAATCCTGCTGAAACCAGCCACACAATCTTTCTTTTTTTGGTTAGTTGCGGAAAAAATCTGATGTGTTACACTCACATGACTTTCTCTACTCTTGTACAAACTATTTTTACAAACACTTATTCTCCATCTACTTCATGTTAATCGAAATAAACATTTGCAGACTCTATCTTATTGCTAATTTTCTTGTAGATGTAAGAGGAATATATATTTACAAGGGCAATATACAAATACAGTAGCCTTTAAGCATACACATATTTCTTAATAGCTGGTTGCTAGGTGCAGCACCATTCGCTTTGCCACAGATTAATATTCTTTGCATATCCAAGACAAAAAAATGAATAACGAATTCCCATTTGAGAAAATAGTATTGAAAAATTTAAGGGAATAACAAGTAATATCTCGAAAATGCTTCACTCAACAAAAAAAATGTATATGACATAAATTGTGTATTTTAACGCAATCTACATTTTTTGTGTAGTAAACTTTTGTCTATTCTCTTATGGTTTACCAGTTATGCAAAAGTCGTTCTCAATAAAGAATACTTTTGGAGACATTCCCAGGAAATTCAAGATATACATTTTATTTGTCATAAAAATATCTTAAACATATGATATTTTAATCAAAATCGTTAGAGCCATTTTTGAGAAAATTAAAATTTTCGAGAAATGTTTCATGCAATTGGTAATCTGGGGTGGGGGATTTTCCTGAAAACCTTTGTGTCGCATCTCTGGAAAATACTGAACCTAAATACCAAGTTTGGTGTTTATCCGACTGTTCGTTTCTGAGTTATGCTGTTCAAAGACAGACAGACACACAGACACACACGGACATGTTTCCAAAAATGCTTTTTTTGGATTCAGGGAGTCTCAAAACATGTATTTCCGGTGAAATCTCGGTATCGAATTTTTGGGTGGAATACAATACTTCCCCTACTTACTATACGTAGTAGAGAAAGTAAAAAATATATATTTAAAATTGAACTTACATAAACGTGTGAATCAGCTGTTGTGTCGAAAAATATGGGGCCGAAAATCCTACGCGCGCTCACTGCGCACCACACCCCAACATTTACAACGTGGTGAGGAACTCCATGAATAATATGGGGATTCTTGGTAGCCTAATATCTATTGTTCTGAGTGGAAACCTGACTTTGATGATAAAACCACGCTTCATCAGTGAAGAAGTGCGATAGCTACAGCGCTACTCTCTGGCGGCAGGTGCGCCACTCCTCACCCAATTCAATGCTGCCGCGGAACGTTCCGGCCGATCTCGAACGCACAGTATATTACGATACAAGTGTTGTAAGTGCATCATTGGAGAACGAGGAGGGGTTTGGAAATACGAGACGAAGTCGGGATTCTCCAATGAACCTAACGCATGTATATTGCATATTCTTTCAACGATAGTGAATAATAGAAACTGCACTTACGCCAAAATAAAGTTAATAATTTAGTAACAGCTGTTGAACATAGTGGCTGCAGTAGCAAGAACTTTAACCTTATTGGCAAACGGGAGATTGATTATCCATGCCTGGTTTTTGGCCCTAAAAATCAATAAATTTCAGCTCACACTTTGTTACTGCATGAATTAAATAGAGGTAAAGATCCAGGTAAGACTTAAATGCAAAATTCAACTATCAAATGTGATTATATTCCATGTCTACAATAATAAATATATCAAAATTCACAGGATGTGATACAGTTCATGCACATACGTGCAGTAAAATAGAGAACGCACTGAAGTAAGTAAGGCAGGAAATTATTCAATTTTTCTCCAGGATAGCATGAACGGGAGGTGCCTCAGAATATACTATCGTCGAAAATAAAATTAACCAGATATGTCGTGCCATATACATTTCCAACTAGGACACAATTTAGCCTTTACTGGAATGCTCCGTCCACGATTTTTCCATCTTACAAGCTGGGGTTTCGTTCTGATTGCAAGATTAGCTGACTGTAGTGTTGTGCCTCTCAGCAGACGCGTGGGTTCACTTCGTTTGTTATCGTAGGTGTGCTGTTATGGCTGGAGTTTCGCTCTCGTGGATAGAGGATATATAGAACAATGGGGTCAGGGAGGGTGAAATATAGATGGGATAACAGATAGGAGAAAAGTGGAGGAGTCCAGGGGCATTCATATGGCAGTACCGCTTAAAGCAATTGCAGTATCTAGATATGCTCAGACACAGTGGACACTACCAGCACCCTTCACGGGATCAAAGATAACTAAGAAGTGTCGAGAAGCTCTGGAAAGGCTAGGGAAACGCAATAGACTTACTCTAGCATGGATTTCTGGACACACTGGATGATTGGAAATGAAAATGCAGACAGACTGGCTATAATGGAAGCTCAGACCTATTTATTTGACCAGAACTTGTCTTGGATATTACCAAATTAATGGTAAGGACAGGTCTATTAGACTGGAATTCAAAGACAGCATATAAAATGTTGGAAACATACCCAGAAACAAAGACATCGAAAGCTAATCATGCAACAACCATGCCTTGGAAGAACTATTGCAGTCCTTAAACTAAGTAGGAAGCAGCTGAATCTCATGGTGGGTCTGATGACTGGGTCTTGGGAATTTAAAAAGAAACACCAGCAGGCAATGAGGCTCCCAGAAGACTCAGTATGTAGGATATCTAGTGTAGAGGAGGGAGCGGCCTCGCATTTAATATTCCAGTCTGAAACAATGGAAGTGCAATCAATTTGGAATTGTTTGTGCAAATGAGCTTGTATCTAGTAGAAACTTAGTATATGGATTTCTAGGCCTTATTAGAGTTTAGGAAGAGAGGTGGGAACCGCACAATAAACAAGTTTTCGGTGCGGGCAGGTAGGGGTGTGGTCCTCCTGTTCATCTCCCTGTTAAGTACCTAATATAACCGCTTAAAGCATCCGAGGGATAGAAGAAGCATTAGGTACCGGAAAACAGGTTTGACCGTTGGTCTAGCCAATCACCTTGGTGAATTCTGGTGTGTAATATTTGGTTAAGCGATTACGGTGATTTTACGAATTTCATTGGTTGTTTAGGGCGGTCTCTGTATCCAAGGTCGCCCAGCTACTCCTGTGGGGGTTCATTGGTGTTGCCCCAGAAGTGTTTTCAAAGTTTTCGGCGAGTTAGACCTTTTGGTAAAGTCCTTTGATCATCGTCTGGAGGGCTGCCACACCCTTCTTGGCGAATCTTTGGATGGTCAACGTGAACGTCTGTAATATGGTGGATAAAGCTTGTATGATTGTCGATTAAAACTGTAGACGAGTCTGTGATGCTCTCCTGTATTGTTTTGAAGTGCATAACCGTTTTTATAGTGCAGTGATCTTGTTTCTCATATGACGTAGCTACACCTTAATATCCTCCAACTTCCGGAGCATCTCAGGATATGCTTGTGTGCAATTGCAGTGGTCGTAGTGTATGATCGGCTTGTTTGAGTCTAGCGTACTTTGTGCTGTAGAGGGAAGCTACGGTGACTGTATAATCGTCCTCGATATAGTGGACATTGCGCGTGATCTGTGTAATGCCTAAGGTCATTACAGGTGGCGCAGTACCGGCGGCGGTCAGGTTGGAGGCGTCACAGTAATGATATCTTGGAGCGGCGCGGCGATGCAGGTGTAAACAGAATGGCCGAAGGGGAACAGCGGCGGCAGTGTAGGTAGAGCACTACGACCACCCTCTAGCTTTAGGGTTTTCCGTAACAAGAGCAGAGCTATGTTCCTGGCAGTCTGTCCAGGAGTTCCAGTCTGACCAGCGGCGTGGATCTACAATGTCTGTTGATTCCAGTTGCTTGATTGTTGATGGCCAGAGCTACTCGGTGGCACGGAAAAACAGTATGGAGGGAATTTGGCAATGAACTTCCTAATCAAGTGTAGATGTGAGGAGGTATGCTTTGATGTGTGGGCTAGTTGACGGCGTTGGTGTGCGTAATTGTGATGTGGGCTTTGTTGGCTGGCTGTGGTTGAATTTTGGAGGACTAGACGTCTACTGAGCTTGGGATATCTTCTTACTTCAGGAAGCATGGTTTGTGGCTGTCGTATTTCTTGTCCTTTTTCTGCCCATGTTGACACGTCGGAGTCTCGAAACAAACTCGTTCTCAACCGTTTACAGGCTTCTTGTGGATCTGGAAGCTCTACCCTAGTCTCTGATTATTACTGACCTGAGCCCCCACAAAAAGCACTTATCAATTAAACTAGCAAGGAAAGCGGGAGAGAAGTACATTTGAATAACGAAAAGTTATATAAATACCAGTTTTGGTATTTAAGTCCAGCATATTTCAAGGATGGGGATATAGGTTTTTACGAAATTTCCCACAATCCAAGTAGCCACTTAGGTGAAAAAATGTTCGCTTCTCTCACAAAAAAAAAACAATCCACGCTAATGATTTTGATTATATGATGCGTGTGAGGTATTGGCTCATAAAATGGGTATTTTGAATTGTATAGTTCTCTTCATTCTGAGCACCTTCAGTCCTTGATTAAAATGTGATATGGTTACGTAAACTATTTCAGTTTTGGCCTCTTCTTCGGCCTATTGTTTGTTTTTCATAGATATTCATCTTCCATGGACGCAACACGAAAATGTTTCAAGAAAATTCCCGCACAGCAAACTACCCTTTACATGGACAATAAAAAATTACTTTTTATTTCCTCAGAAATGCCTCCTAACCATTTTGATTAAAATGCTATGCATTTAAGATACATGCATTACACATAAAAATTTATATCTTTAATTTTCTGTGAATGGCCTGAGAAATTCTCTTTGTTCTAAATGATGTTTGTATAATTTGCAAACAATAAGAGATGACAAAATCTTACTACACACAAAAATGTAGATCTCATTAAAGCATACAATTTATGTCAATTTCTTGCGTTAACCATATCCGAGATACTTTTTGTTATTGATTTGTATTTTCAAATACTTATAGTTTTTTTCAAGTGGTAAGTTACTTTTTCTTTCGTGGTCATGAAAGAGCATGGAATTTCAAAGCCATCACGTAACGATCCGATTTTTAAAAGTGACTCGCTTATTACTTTATCCTTGAAATTCCGTTCTCTTTGCATGGCTAAGAGAAAAAAAAAGAACAACGATTTTCCTCGTGAGAAAAGTACAAGTATTTGAAAATGCAAAGCAATAACAAAGAATAGCTGGGAAATGATTAAGCCACAAAATGATTATTTGCGATGAATTGTACACTTTAACACGATTTACATTCTGTTAGATAAGATTTTGTCTATCTCTTACGGCTTACCAGTTATGCAAAAGTCATTCAGAATGAAGGAGACTTCAAAGACTATTCCCGAAAATTCAATGTAAACATTTCATTTGTCATGAAAATATCTTACACATATGGTATTTTAATCAAAATCATTAGCAATTTTTAAGAAAATCGAAATGTTCCACCTTAAAGATAGATTGGGATGCGGGATTTTCTTGAAATCTTTGTGTTGCGACCTTGGAAGTTTGGTATTTAACTTGAGTTTTCGTTTTTGAGTAATGCCGTTCAGACACACACACACACACACACAGAGACAGACAAAAACGGACCTTTTTTCTAAAAATGCCTTCTTTTTGGTTCCGGGCCTAAAAACGGGTAATTCCTGCGAAATCTCGATCTATGAGTAACCTCCCCATATGGCCTATGACTTTCGGGGATTCTTCATTCCACCAAGCGACAAGACCCATTTCTGAGGTGGAAGCACCCCGCGGGCGGAATCCGTTGCTTCCGATGGTAGTATGATGATGAGAATGGCGGTGGAACGAGAGAACCTACAGCTTTTACCGTGGACTCCGAATACTTCACATGAACAAGTCAGAGGTGAATGCGTGTATAAGACTGACTTAAAATCGCCACGCCAGAGCCGGGAACTAAACCCCGGGTCTTCAGCACGAGAGCCGGAAACGAAACCACTGCGCTACCCCGGCTCCCTAGTAGAGAAAGCAATAATTTTAAAACACGCTTGAAAGGCAAGCGATATAATGATTAACTTTTGCTGCCTTGGACATGATCAACTAACCGTGCGCTTTCGTAACAATAATAGATAAAATATTATACCTCAATTGACACATCAAGTTTCATCCAAGTTTCAATGGAAAAGCATTTCGCTAAAAGCTGCTGAAAAGCAAGTTCTCAAATGGGGCCGAAAGAAAAGAGCTGCAAGAAGGAAAAAAGAATGGAGCACGCGCCTGCCCTGCATGGTTATGACGTCACGGGATCGGAGCCTGCTGCTGGGAAACGGGTCAACGGCCATATCCTTTGTGTTCATTACTTGGATGGGATTAGCTCTGTACAAACTTTAACCTTTCCTACTCTGGCACTCTCCTGAATATTAAACCGGCGAATGGTAAAGTCACCAGACAGACGCGTATCGAGTCGTGTTCATTTCTGTTTGCTAATTGCCATAGAGGAAATACACTCAGGACAGTCATCTTACTCAGCGATGTCACGTCTTGATGCAATCCGTTTAGGAAAGGAACTTGTCTTCTTAGGGTAACTCTGTGATGAGATTTTGGTTGAAAATTGAAAACATCACCTTTTTTTTACATTTTCTAATAATTTAGGGCCTATAGCAACGTATAGTGTAATATTTTCCATTTACGGCCTTAAAGGAGCATCTCATGACCCCATATCAAGGTCAGAAACACAAAATAGTGGCATAAGAATCTTTAAACTGATTTTCTAAGAAACAAAATTTTCCATATTTGTCAATAGATACATAAAATGTCTCTTGCGATGGAATTTTTAAGCACCCTTTCTGAAATTTTGCAAAACATAGACAAAGAGTTTCAAAAAGTCTGTTTCAAAATATGTGAATCGTTCCCACATAATATTGTGAAATAAGTGAAATGTTGGGAATTTTTTTATTTTGCAGAACAGAAGAACAATTGTTTTGGTCTATAGTTAAACAAATATGGAAAAAATACTAATAATTGGACTGTAGGTCATTTTATATAAACAATAATTAATAAGTATTTGAATTTGCTGCTCCAAAATTTGTAGTCTATCATAAGAACACCTTTCAAATCTATGCTTAAACTTTCAAAACAATTGCTTAAGAATTACGAATTTTGGAGAATTCACCATTGGGTTGCCTTAATGTTTTTACGTTCCTTTTGTGTTATTTTAACTCTCTCTACCAGGTACCTAAGAGTATCCAAAGATTCAATATAGAGATTTCACCGGAAGTACATGTTTGGGGCCCTCTGAATAAACAAAAACCATTTTGTCCTTCTGTGTCTATGTGTGTGTCTGAAGAGCATAACTGAAATTTACTCGGGTAAATACCAAAATTGGCATAAGTTCAGCATCTTCCAAATATTTTCAAGAATATCCTCCCATCCAAAAGTATCGTTAACATGGGAAATGTTTGCAAATCTATGTATTCTCAAACATGGTTATAAAAATTGTGTTTAAAATACGATACATATTTACATCACAAATAAAACGTATATATTGAATTTTCTAAGAATACTCTTCTTCATTAGAAAGAAATTTTGTGTCATTTTGTGTAACTAGTAAACGTTAAGAGACACATAAAAACTTACTTCACAAAAATTGTAGATCGCTTCAAAACACACAATTTATTTCATGTAACGTTTTTGTGGCATTATCCATTTGCATATGTCCATTATAATTGGTTTGAATTTGTCACTACTATGTCAATTTTAAAGCGCTGTCGCCTTTCAAGGGAGGAAAACCATGAGAAACGCCATGGTCAGAGTGGACAGCCACCGGGAATCGACTCCAGGACCTCCCGAATGGCAGCCTCACACGATACCGCGGAGGCATCTCGCTCCTTTTCCCCATCAGTAATATCGTCTGCTTCAGAAAACACGTGACTCCTTACCTTAAACCACAGCTAGATACGGTTTAAGCCAAGCCACGTATAAGCTCAGCTTATCGCTTGAACTACGCACTGTAAAACTCCACTGTAGTTTGTAGCGATATTTGCGCCTGATTAAGCATACACAAAAAGGAACTCTGTAATAATCATAATTTAGGAATTATTGATAATTAATTAACATGCAATTTGATAATTTTCCAAAATTTTAAAGTAATCTGGTTCAAAACTGCATCAATCGAAAACCCTTCTGAAGATGTAAATATGTTTCAATACAGTTGTCAAATAAAGGCGTAATTGCCTAAGAAAAGGCAAGCTTTAGGCAAAACAAGAGTAGCTTCGTTTCAGACTGTCCATTATGTTTTCCGAGCATGGGGCCATATAAATCTAAATCTTCTTTTGTACTTCGTGGGGATGAGGCAAGTTTTAAGAGTAAACAGACGCTATGAGGCAACGAACTTTTCTTACAATTAGGCTTTGAGTTTTCAACTAGGGTACCAATAAACGTAGAGGATAAGTATTAGCACCAATGAAAAGATAGGAAGACGCAGTGACATGTGCAAAATTCGGAGACGAGCAGTGACTGATATGTGTGAACGCGAGCGTGGATTTGAGACAGTTTGTCATGATTCTTCGTTGAGGTAACACGTAGCACTCCGGGTCAAAAAAGTACGCTAAGTTCCGAAATTTGCTAAGTGCCGCGCAATTATGTAACTATAAAGTGATGAGGCGAAATATTTATACAATGTGCTAACAGTATGTCGATATAATCATATCCAAGCTCATAAATGAATTAATGTTAGTCAAGTGACTACTTCAAGTTCGCGCGAACCTAAAGAGCGGTGATAGAGCAGCGAGATATTAAATAACTAGCCGGAGCAAACTTTCGTGTTCCAAGAGACAATAGTGGGAAGACGGTGCTAAAAGAATTATGCTGTTAGGGAATACTAATGAATCTTGCAGGATTTCTAGCATAAATAGTGAGAAATGCGAAAACAGTGTTTCTTTCAAGAATAATATCCAGTATCACCACTCCCGCAATCCTAACCTCACAATAACAGCAGGGAATTTCAGGCCGATTCGCCGACAGTTGACCCTAAAATAAGATATAAGTGCTTCCTGATTTATATCAGCGATTTCGAGTCCTGAAGACTACACCACAACGACGCAGAGGCGAGAACGACGCAGGTAATATACCCACAACGAAGTAGCGGGGCAAAACGCTACAAGTTTGAGCCCAAAGTTGAGCTTTGAGGCAGTATTTCATATCACAACATTGTAAATGCCAGAGTGATTGTAGTGTAAATTAGCATTATTGTATGACAATCATTTGAGATGTTTGTTAATTATAAGCATTGTTAGGAAATAAGTTTACACGGCCTCACTGAAACTGACAATAGGAGCGGGTAACAATGAGCGAGGGGGTGAGTTGTTTATCAATTATAAGAGACAAGCAAATGACGTCAGAGTAGCGTACCTTTCTTTAGAAATGGAGGGAATATCTTCCCTAGAGCATATGTGTTCGTAATTTTGATTGGATAAAAAAAATAGACGCTAATGTTGGCGCGCTTTATTAACCAATAGCAGCTCGATTATAATCTTTATGCATATCGGGGTGAGGGAGTATAAATTATGAAGCCAGAGACAAGTATCGCACAGTTCAAGAGAATCATTCACGCGCTACACGTCGCACAGTTCAACAGAATCATTCACGGGTTACACGTCGCACAGTTTAAGAGAATCACTCACGGGTTACACGTCACGCAGTTCAACAGAATCATTCACGAAGTACACGTTACGTAATTCTACAGTATCTCCCGCGTCGTAAGTTAGTTACAACAATGTGAAATACTCGAATTAATAATGTGCGGCAAATAAGTGATTATAGTTACATTCGAAAATATAACAGTTTCAGTCAGGCGTGTATCAAGAGTAAATATGTGAAATTAATAACGTGTGACGGCAGTAAAAGTGTAAAAACAAATTCTTTTATCAGTGTTATCTTTAGTAACAACTCCTTTCCGTTTACACACCCTGTTCAAGAGATATTTGCTCGACTGAGTAATAATAGCTAGCCGGAGGACAAAGAACCCAAAATTCAAAATAGTAAAACAATAACAGGCGCTCAGCAAATAAGATAACACGAAAGATACCGCGACAGCTTACACTGTGAAACCGGGACTTAATCACATCCCCGTTTAGCACCCGACATTTCTGTGGTCATTACATTCTGAAGGAAAATAACCGCATTTTGTTGATCTAAACTAGAGCGTGCACCACATCGCTGCAATCTCTCCTCATTTCTTTTTATAAAATGCTTGCACTTTTGACAAAATGTTCAGTCGAAGCCTTGAGTAGAGCTTACTCTAGTTTATCAGATATTTAAAGAAATCAAAGGTTTATAAATGAACCAAACCTTTCAGAATCAAAATGGATCAAGGAACACTAAACTGAGCTGCGTCAAATACAATGGTTACCAACCAGAAATGTTGTACACTTCTCAAACATAAAGTTCTATTATGTTGCTACAGAAAATGCAAATGGAAGTGACGGAAAAGATTTGACAGTCTCAAAAACCTGGACAGACAGACCGTAATTTCGCAAAGTTTTCGTGTCCAGGAGACTGCTGCCTTATCGGATCATTCTATTTCCTAAAGAGGACGACGAAAGTTTATCGCTGCAAGCCATCGTCTAGCCACCGTCCCTGTGGCGCTAGGTATATCACTGAATGATCCCGCCACCCACGAACAACATGCAAAACTGGAACCAAGTGGACTATAAACAAAACAGCATAGCTACTTTATGATACACCAGATGGAATAGAGTGTTACTCAATTGCGTACAGCGATTAATATTTCTTACGGTTCGTTCTCTCCCTGAAAAGGGTTACCGTCCAGTTGCGAACATAACTGTATTAGCGGCTGAGAAGTAGAAGCCCGATTGCGTACAAGAAGAGATTTTGTTATTATATTCGACTGCAGCACAGGATTAGAACACTTTGTTGGTAAGAAGTGTAGTGCGGTTAAAAGGGAAACTGTAGCTGAATATCGGATCATACGCCTAATACTTATCGAAATAACCAACACGTAATTTTGTGGGAACAATTCTTTTTCACGTAACGTATGCAAGAAACAGCAATATAGTAATGCACTGTTTTTCTTAATTTAACTAAGTAAACGCACTGTTGAAAGCTGTGTACTTATTTCACTTCCACCCTGTATGCACCGCGAGGAAGCGAACTAGATTACACCCCAAAATATTTTACTCCCTCCAAAGTAACATTATCGTGAATAAAATGTTTAAAAAATTTAATAGTTTAAAACTTCTTGAGCTGAAAATCCATAAGTTTCCTCAAACGAAACCTGCCAATTTTGGTCTTATACTAGTTTTTCCCTGAATGAAGTCAATCTTCTCTCTACATTTTGCCATGGTTTGTGTGTTATTTTTACTTTGTCTACTACTGCAGTAAGTAGGAGAGGTATGTTGTTGCACCCAAAAATTCTATATAGAGATTTCACCGGAAATACATGTTTTGAAGTGCCCTGAATCCAAATAAAAAATTTTGGAAACATGTCGAGTGTGTCTATCTATCGTCTGTCAGGCTGTGAATAGCATAATTCAAAACAAATTCCAAACTTGGTACTTGAGTTTACTATCTTCCAAGGATGCGACACTAAAGAAAATCCCCCACCCCTGACTGCCCTTTATATGGAAAATTTTTCGAATTTTTTTATTTTCTCAAAAATGGCTCTAACGATTCTCCGATTAAAATATCATATGTTTAAGTTATTTTTATGGCAAATTTAATGTAAATCTTGAATTTTCTGAAAAGTCCCCAAAGGCCACTTGATTCTGAATGACTTTCGCGTATCTAGTAAGCCGTAAGAGATAGACAACATTTTACTAAGAAAAAAGCAGATCTCGTTACAACACACGATTTATGTCATACTTTTTTTTTGTCCAGTGAACCATTTCCGAGATATTCCTTGTTATTTGTTTGAATTTTCGAATAATTACACTTTTTCTCAAATGGATATTCGTTATTCGTTTTTTATGTCCTGAACATGCAAAGAGAATGTAATGACCGAGCGGGATGGCTCAGGCGATAAAGTCTGTAGCCCGCATTCGGGAGCTCCCGGGTTCAAATCCCGTGGGCCGACCAATGTGTCTGAGGTTTCTTGTGGTTTTCCTATGTCGCCACGGTAAATACCGGATTAAATATTTAATACCACGACCCAAAGTTCCACCTTAAGCCTAAAACAATAGTAAAATGAAAAATAAGTGGTAATAGTGAATGCTATGCCATCTATCTAACAGACAATGTAAGCAGTTAGAGTGCACGGCACCCTAATGTCATCTGCACAGTATGAAGCAGGGGTTACAGGAATGAGACCTAGAAGGCTAACTGTTCATCATATATCGTTCTAAGAGATGTCCACCAACAGATCCGTTGCAACATGACCAAGGAGTTAAAGCGACGTAAAATAAAATAGAATAAAAAAATAAAGAATGTGATGCTCCACATAGCAACCAGCTCTTAAAAGACTATCGTTTAACTCCTACCATATTCCCCTTGCACCTACAAGAAAATAATAGCAGTAAGATAATTTCTCCAAATGTTTATCTCGATTAACATGAAGTAGATGGATAAATAGTGTGAACAAGAATAGAGAAAGTCAGGTGAGTGCAACACCTCGGATTTTTATAAAAAGATCTGTGTGTGTGTGAACAACATAACTTAGGCGGGAGATTTTCTTGAAAATCTTTGTGTCGCATCCTTGGATGATGCTAAATTCAAATATCAAGTTTGGTATTCATCTAACAGTTTGTTTTTGAGTAATGCTGTTCAGAGACTGACAGAATGAAGATAAACACACACACGGATATGTTTCCAAAAATGCTTTATTTGGATTCAGGGCACTTAAAAATATATTTCCGGTGAAATCTCGACATCTAAATTATTGGTGGAATACATTACTTCACCTACTTGCTGTACGTAATAGAAAAAGTCGAAATATATGGCAAGTGCCATTTTAAGCTATGTCCGGCTCCAGCACAGAATAAAAAATCTGATATGTTAACTCACATGACTTTCTCTAATCTTGTACAAACTATTTTTACAAACCCTTATTCTCCATATGCTTCATGTTAATCGAGATGTTAATCTTATTGCTAATTTTCTTGTAGGTGCAAGGGGAATATGGTAGGCTTTAAGCGATAATCAAATATTTTAAGAGCTGGTTGCTATGTGGAGTATTCCAGTCTCTTTGCATTGCCGTAACAAAAAAAAATGAATAACAAATTCTCATTTGAGAAAAAGTATAATTATTGGAAAACTTAAGATAATAACAAGCAATATCTCGAAAATGGTTCACTCAACAACAAAAAATTTATATGATATAAATTGTGTATTTTAACGCGATCTACATTTTCTGTGTAATAAAATTTCGTCTATCTCTTATGGTTTACCAGTTATACAAAAGTCGTTCACAATGAAGCATACTTTTGGAAACATTCCCAGAAAATTCGAGATATACAACTCATTTGCCATAAAAATGTCTTAAACTTATGGTATTTTATTCATAGCCATTTTTGAGAAAATTAAAATTTTCGAAAAATGTTCCATGTAAAGGGTAATCTGGGGTGGGGGTTTTTCTTGAAAAGCTTCTTGTCGCATCTCTGGAAGATACTGAACCTAAATACCAAGTTTGGTGTTTATCCGACTGTTCGTTTCTGAGTTATGCTGTTCACAGACACACACGGACATGTTTCCAAAAATACTTTATATGCATTCAGTGCACCTCAAAACATGTATTTCCGATGAAATCTCGATATCGAACTTTTGGGTGGAATACAAATACTTCCCCTACTTACTCTACGTAGTAGAGAAAGTAAAAACACAGAAAAAGAAGCAATAGTTTCTGAGAAGTGTTCTGAACGCAGGCCTGTATAATCGATATAAGCTTAAGGGGGTTAGAGCCCCGAGCCGGTTGGCAAGGTCGTCGCCATCTGATGACGTGTTAAACGCCCTTGTTGGGCTACAGTGATATATCGCTGGCTATTAGATAGAGCTTACTTCACTTTTTGCGAAGTAATTGCCAAGCGATTACCATATTACTCTTATTACACTACAATTTTATCGCATTATGAACAATTAGCCAATTCGGTTTGCTTCTGCCAGAGACGTGTTCTTATAACGGCTGCTGGTTATTAACAAGTGCGCGCAAAATGGGCGAGGCTGCTTAAATGGCGTAATAATTATTGTGGATCTGCCTTAGTTCGCCACGAGATTCTACCAGGGCCCTTCATTTTCGAACACTGAACTGAACACCCACGAGAAGACTTAGCCTGTCATTTACAATCCATGTCGTTTTATACTCCTTGTATAAAAATGTGAAATCATTACATCTCTAGTGAGGGAGGGTATAACTGCATGAGAAATGTTACCAGTCGGAATCTAGAAAGGACAAAAAACCTTCTTCGAAATTTATGAGCCTAACCGGTAGCACGTGATTATTAAAGCTAATTTAGTAAAATAAAATTAAGGAAAACATCTCATTTTACTTTTTCTACCGTTTAACCGTAGTAAGTAGATCAAGTATTGCATTCCCCCCCTCCCAAAAAAGAAACATTTTTAGAAAAAGGTCTACCTGTGTTTGTGTGTAACAGAGTAACTGCATGATATCTGCATGACAAATAAAATGAATATCTTGAATTTTCTGTGAATAGCATGTGAAATACTCTTTATTCTGAATCATTTTATATAAGTGGTAAACTTTAGGAAATACACAAAATCTTGCTATACAAAAATGCAGATCTCGTTAGAAAACATAATTTATGACAAATGATTTTTGTTATGGCGTTAAGCGTTTCCAAAATATTCTTTGTTATTAGATTGAATTTTAAAATACTTGTAATTTTCTAGTGATGGGACATACCACTATTCGTCATGAAATAAACCAATTGTTAAAATAAATAGAAACATAATTCTTATTATCCATACTCGATGCTCGCCTTATAAAAATCTTTAAAGGCGATAGCTTGTTCACAAAATGATGTTCTTATCAATAGTTTTTTACTTTCTCTACTACGTATAGTAAGTAGGGGAAGTATTGTATTCCACCCAAAAATTCGATACCGAGATTTCACCGGAAATACATGTTTTGAGACTCCTGAATCCAAAAAAAAAAAGCATTTTTGGAAACATGTCCGTGTGTGACTGTGTGTCTATCTATGTGTCTGTCTGTGTGTCTGTGAACAGCATAACTCAGAAACGAATAGTCGAATAAACAACAAAATTTGGTATTTAGGTTCTGTATCTTCCAGAGGTGCGACACGAAGGTTTTCAAGAAAATCCCTCCACCCCAGATTACCTTTTACATGGAAGATTTTTCGAAAAGTTTAATTTTCTCAAAAATGGCTCTAACGATTTTGATTAAAATATCATATGTTTAAGATATTTTCATCACAAATAAAATGTATATCTTGAATTTTCTGGGAATGTCTCCAAAGCATTCTTCATTGTGAACGACTTTTGCATAACTGGTAAACCATAAGAGATAGACAAAAGTTTACTACACAAAAGATGTGGATGGCGTTAAAATACACAATTTATGTCATATACTTTTTTGTTGAGTGTACCATTTTCGAGATATTGCTTGCTATTCCCTTAAATTTTTCAATACTTATTTTCTCAAATGGGAATTCGTTATTCATTTTTTTGTCTTGGATATGCAAAGAGTATTAATCTGTGGCAAAGTGAATGGTGCTGCACCTAGCAACCAGCTATTAAGAGATATGTATGTGCTTAAAGGCTACTGTATTTCTATATTGCCCTTGTAAATATATATTCCCCTTACATCTACAAGAAAATTAGCAATAAGATAGACTCTGCAAATGTTAATCTCGATTAACATGAATTAGATGGAGAATAAGCGTTTGTAAAAATAGTTTGTACAAGAGTAGAGAAAGTCATGTGAGTGTAACACATCAGATTTTTGTATATAAACTCATGTAACCAATTTTGTATTCTATGCTAATTCCGAAATTGTTGTTGTTTGACATTCTTCAATTGGCAGCAATGGTTTTTTATCTTGATAATGCCACAGGTTATATATCCCCTATTTTAGTCACGGCTATTAATAATAATAATAATAATAATTATTATTATTATTCCTTTGCATCTCTTTTTATGTATCTTTTAAACGAATTTCTATCCATAGAAAAACAATTACCAGCAATTTTCCTTATTCTGCAACCTTGAAAATATAAACTAATATATGTTTTACATGAAACTTAAACAACTGAAAATAACAAACATTACCATGCCTGTATTATCGCGTCTTGAGTTCGGATTTGTTTCTGCTAGATTCACAGATTTTGGTCACCGGAGTAGGTAAATGTAATGGTTGAGATTGAGTCAGCAAGCCAGGCTGTTGCAGAAACGTGATTTAGTACGTTACCTAAATCAGCTTCATTCACAACTCAGTTAATGTTGCAGGCACGAGTACATCTACTGCTTCCCCCAATGTTCTATGGCATGTTCCATTCTCCCACAGAAACTATAGTCTATCAAGAACTATAGTCCAGCAACTCTTTGGGGACGAATGCAAGGCAATAACACGAAGACTCGTCTCTCATTCCTTATCTAGCATAAACTTAAACATTTAAAAATATCGAAAAAGTATCGAAGGTTTATCTTAAACTATTAAACAAATTTCGAGCCATCGAGTATCGAGAGTATCGAGGTCCCATCCCCATAACCTTTTCAAGTTGCAAATCGTTATTCATTTTTACTTTCTCTACTACGTAGTAAGTAGGGGAAGTATTGTATTCCACCCAAAAATTCGATACCGAAATTTCACCGGAAATATATGTTTTGAGGCTCCCTGAATCCAAAAAAAGCATTTTTGGATACATGTCCGTGTGTGTGTGTGTGTGTCTGTGTGTGTGTCTGTGAACAGCATAACTCAGAAACGAACAGTCGGATAAACATCAAACTTGGTATTTAGGTTCAGTATCTTCCAGAGATGCGACACGAAGGTTTTCAAGAAAATCCCCCCACCCCAAATTACCTTTTACATGGAACATTTTTCGAAAATTTTAATTTCCTCAAAAATGGCTATAACGATTTTGATTAAAATATCATATATTTTCATGATAAATTGTATATCTTGAATTTTCTGGGAATGTCTCCAAAAGTATTCTTCATTGTGAACGACTTTTGCATAACTGGTAAACCATAAGAGATAGACAAAATTTTACTACACAAAAAAAATTTAGATCGCGTTAAAATACACAATTTATGTCATATGCATTTTTTTGGGTGAATCATTTTCCGAGATATTGCTTGTTATTCCGTTAAATTTTTCAATACTTATTTTCTCAAATGGGAATTCGTTATTCATTTTTTTGTCTTGGATATGCAAAGAGTATTAATCTGTGGCAAAGTGAATGGTGCTGCACCTAGCAACCAGCTATTAAGAGATATGTATATGCTTAAAGGCTACTGTATTTCTATATTGCTCTTGCAAATACAAAACAAGGGGAACATAGTACGCCTTAAGCGATGGTCAAATATTTTTATACCTGGTCGCTGTGTGTAAAATGTAATTCTCTTTGCATGTCAAAACATCGTTTCTGCAAATGTTTATCTCGATTAATATGAAATAGATGGAGAATAAGAGTTTGTAAAAATAGTTTGTACAAGAGTAGAGAAAGTTATGTGAGTGTAACACCTCAGATTTTTTTCTTGTGTTGATGCAAAGGGCATGGCTTTTTAAAGCCATCACACAGTGATCTTCTTTCTAAAAATCTCTCTCTTTAGTAACTTTATTCGCCTTATACCTAATTAAAGTTTATCTTGATTAACAAGAAGTAGATAGAACAATAAACTTTTATAAGAATAGTTTGTAAGAGAATGAATACAGAAAATTATGCGAATGCAGTGCATCAGATTTTTTCAGTACACTTAATCTATATATTTCCTAATGAGCTAAACATGGTACAACTGCCAACTTCATGACTAAATAGTTATTTATGCAGCAAGTTCCGAAAGCATCATTTTCTGCACGCGATGAGAAACTTTTATAACGAGCCGTAAGCTAATTTTAAAACCTCGACAAGTGCAAAAAAGGGGGCTTTCTGTATACGTGTTGCATACTCAGTCTTTCCGCTACCAAGAATTTGAGAATTATTAGAAGCTTCGGGGTATTCATGATTGCCTGCAATACTATGGCACGGCAATAAACAACGATCTATTTCGTCCCTATTAATTTGTTCACGGTGAGAGGTTTAGAGCATTATATTAATGAAAATAATTGACGAAAGTATGAATTCCGTATACCAGATACTATAAAGGAGTCGGCAAATAATTCACTATTGAACTTATTCATCTGTTTCTGTGAACAGAGGGCAAGACAATCCACTTTTTCACGGTTTCAGTTTTATTTTCAGACAGTAAAAGTTTCGAATAATAACTTCATATCATATTATGAGTATGTTGTCTACAGAACGCACAGACCGAGCGAGGTGGCGCCGCGGTAACGTGTGGGACTCGCATTCTGGAGGTCCGAGTTCAATCCCCGGTGACCACCCACTCTTACCCATGGGTTTTCTTGTGGTTTCCCCGGGTCGAAGCGAATGTTGAAGTAGTTCGTCTTCTACCACGATTCTCCTCCCTCTCATTTCCTGTACCCATCATCTTCCTCGTCATCTGTTTGAGGGTTGTAGGACCAGGCGACGGTGTTCGGCGGGTTGCGGCTGGATGACAGATATACGATCTGTGGAGGTTTCGTCCTGACGCTCGGAACAGCTCGGTTGCTTGGGTGCTTTCGGGCAGGCGCTCCTTCGGGGACCTCCCCTGCCAGCTCAGCCACAAAACCTTCCAGCACCATCAGCGCCAAACCACACCAAGCAGACAACAACTTCAGGTACTTCAGCTTCACGCCATCAACACGTGCCTTCCTGCACTTCCACAGCATCAAACTTCCAGATTGCCTTGGAAAGCATTCAACATAGCCTGCGGGACCTCGGCCTCCGCCTCGAGGCGTTGCAACGGTCTTCGAGTGCACGCCTTTCGGCAAGGGAGGCCAAACATCGCACAACAATCCCACAGCTCTCAACGATTGCCTCCCAGTTCCTGCGACTTCGACAGAACGTCCAGGATAAGCAGAGCCCGGTAGTTAATTCGTGCCAGCACAAGCTGGCACGCATCGAAACTCACCTAATGGAACCAGATGACACCACAGACAGCAGTTGCAACGACCGGCCCACGCGACTGGGAGCTCTAGAGGCCGCCATCGCTGGGCTTAGAGAGCAGCACCAGTAATCCGAAACCACTGCTCTTCAGAAGCTCCAGCTAATGGAGGAGAACTACCACAAACTAGACGAAAGCAACGCACTAATAGGTACGTTTATCGAAACACGCTTACTTCGGCAATCGCTCTCAAAACGGCGCTATAACCGCTGAAAACTCACAAAACAATGCAGATCAAATAAATGTTCACCCCAGACTTCCCAGGTGACAGTCAGGGACTAGTGCCATGGCTGTCCACCTGAACCCAATCAATGCGCCTGACCGGCACCGCCGGCAGCAACCAAAATTACGTGTAATGAGGGAGGTGCTTATGCGGGACTCCACCATCCTTTCCTTCACTTACTCCTATCTACCACTTGGACTTCCCTACCACACCAGGCGAAATAAGCCAACTCTTTCTTCCCTTCCAACTCTACTACTATCTCGCCTTTCCAAAAAAAAAAAAAAAAAAGGACCTTCCCTCGGGCGGCGTTGGAGGCATTCAATCTGGAAGCATTAGGAACCCCGCCCGTCGTCATCTGCTCCGGTTTCGGGAGCCGCTCCGCTCGTTAGTACCTTTATCTTTTACCCTTACAGAACGCACAGGGGTAGCTAGCTACCTGAGATGCTAGGAGACCCGGGATTAATCCCCGCTTTTGGTATGGGATTGTTCTCATGCTGGGCTTCTAGTGCAAAGAGCATTCAAACTCCATTGGGAGCAATTGAGAGTAACGTGATTTGAAACTGCGTGGCATATGCCATCCCCAATATTGCCCTCTGCACATGATGCCCTGTGGAGGCAGAATGTACAGTAGTCATGAAGTTGGTTATGGCCTATAAGTTTTTGAGGCCTTTGAGTTTATTTTAATTATTCATCAACTGAACCCACACATATAAAAGAGCATTAAAATTAACTTCAAATAAAATGTAAACGAATTCAAATTTAGGGTCAAAGACAAATATGTTTAATTTCTGATCTATTGAAAGTATTGCTCCAGTAAGAACTTAGGCTTCAAGTGAAATATATTTCATTCAAATAAAACTCTATTAAGGTGCTTTCTTTTTTACTTAAATGCTTTACTGGGTATTCTTCACCAAATAGTTGTAATCTATTCGTTGATGTAAATTGTATCATTCATGGCTCTGGTTGTAGAGAAATGTTCAGAAAATTCATTGACTTTACTTAATACAGCGGCATATATGAAACATTTAAATGAACAGCTAAACTCTATGGAATCACGTTGCGCATGTTTTTAAACATTTTAACTTTGAGTGTATGCATATTTCTGAATAGGAAAGAGAACGCGAAAATGAAGATTTATTTTAAATTAATGTTTTTAGGGTTCCTTATAACAAGTAAAGCATAAATCTCTCAGAGACGATGGAAGAAATTAATTGTAAACAAAACATCTGATGTGTTACACTCACATGATTTCCTCTACTTTTGTAAAACTATTTTACCAAACGCTTATTCTCCATATGCTTCATGTTAATCGAGATGTTAATCTTATTGCTAATTTTCTAGTAGATGCAAGGGGAATTGGTAGGTTTTAAGCGATAGTCAAATATTTTAAGAGGTGGTTGCTATGTGGAGCATTCCATTCTCTTTGCATTACCAGGACAAAAAGAATGAATAACGAATTTGAGAAAAAGTATAAGTATTGGAAAATTTAAGGGAATAACAAGCAATATCTCTAAAATGGTTCACCCAAGAACAAAAATTTATATGACATAAATTGTGTATGTTAACGCAATCTACATTTTTTGTCTAGTAAAATGTTGTCTATCTCTTATGGTTTACCAGTTATGCAAAAGTCGTTCACAATGAAGAATCCTTTTGGAGACATTCCCAGAAAATTCGAGATATACATTTCATTTGTCATGAAAATATCTTAAACATATGATATTTTAATCAAAATTGTTAGAGCCATATTTTAGAAAATTAATATTTTCGAGAAATCTTTCATGTAAAGGGTAATCTGGGGTGGGGGATTTTCTCGAAAACCTTCCTGTCGCATCTCTGGAAGATACTGAACCTAAATACCAAGTTTGGTGTTTATCCGACTGTTGGTTTCTGAGTTATGCTGTTCACGGACAGACAGACACACACGGACATGTTTCCAAAAATGCTTTTTTTTTATTCAGGGGATCTCAAAACATGTATTTCCGGTGAAATCTCGGTATCTAATTTTTGGGTGGAATACAATACTTCCCTTACTTACTATACGTAGTAGAGAGAGAGAGAGAGAGAGAGAGTAAAAAAACAGTCGTATGTTAAATATTAGTATGGAACAATAATGTTTATACAGAACTGAAAAGTTACCAAAGGCTACAGCTAACTGGGGTCCTACACTGTGGCTTGAACCAAATATAAAAGTAATTTCGTTTCTCTGAAAACTATTTTGCCGTGAAATGATTTGTATGGTTTATCACGTCATTATTCTGCAGTGGGTTAAATATACAAACGAACTTAAATCTGTGGGCGGTTTAAAAGAAACTGATTAGCAGTGAAGTTTCAACAAAACCAATATTTTCAGTATACATACACTTCATAACGTCAGAGAGCTGTCCCAGAAGTACCCGACCTAACAAAGAAAAGAAAAATTTTGGGGAAAAAACATCTTTATTTCTCTATATAGTCTCCTTTCAGCTCGACATACTTTTCCCAGCGATGTTCAATAGCTTCGATACTCTGTTTATAGTGAGAACCGTTGAGTTCTGCAAAATAGCCATCAACTGCAAACTCCACCTTTTCATTGTTAGCAAATCTTTTACGCCAAGTCATTCCTTCAACTTTGGAAACAGAATATAATCACAGGGAGCTAAGTCTGGCGATTCGGGTATATGAGGAAGCAATTCGAACTTTAACTCATTGATTTTGGCCATGACGATAATGGATGTGTGAACTGGTGCATTGTCTTGATGAAACAGAACTTTTTTTGCTTCATTTCATCATTCAAACGCTGCAATACTTTGCATAATCCTCGTCATTGATTGCTTTTCCTTTTTCAAGATAATCCCACGCGCATCCCAAAAAACTGACGCATGACCTTACCTGCAGATGGAACTGTCTTCGCCTTCTTTGGAGCCGATTCTCCCCTTTCAATCCATTGTTTTGACTGTTCCTTCGTCTCAGTCGTGAAGTCAATGTTTCATCCGTGGTTATGAATCGACGCAAAAACTTGGCTTTATTGCAGCGAAACATCGTCATCTCGACTGAAACATCCTCACGACGCTGCTTTTGTTCCATTGTGAGTAAACGCGGCACCCTCTTGCGCACAGCTTTCTCATGTCTAAATTTTCAGTAGTATGGGATGTACAGCACTTTTTGAAATGCTTATGATGTTTGCAAGCTCGCGCACTTTCAGTCGACGCTCATCCAATTCCATTTTGAGGATTTTCTTCACAATTTCTGGCGTGGTCACCTCATTTGGTCGACCACTGCGATGTTAGTCTTGACAGCTCGTACAGCCTCGCTTAAGCTCTGCCACCCAATATTTTACTGCTGTAATCGAAGGAACAGACTCCAGTCAGAATGGAATCTAGCTCAGCTCTAATGTTAGTTGGACTAAGACCTTCCAAATGAAAATATTGTATCACATAACGATGGTCAGTTTTATCCATGTTTACAAATTCGCTGAGAGTACATTATTAATGGCTGCCAAACAATTGCTAAACAACGTTACATCGTCAAACTTCAAACTTAAGCTTTATAAGGGTGGTACTTTCTACCATAGTTATTCGTTTGAAACAGCAACCGCTATATATACGTCAGGTTGGGTACTTCTGGGACTGCCCTCGTCGCATGCATGATTATGGCAAAGTGAGAACTAAAATATAAAGTATAGAAGCTTGCGCAAATCGAAGCTTAGAATTTATCTTCATGTGTGCAGGAGTGAAACGGAGCCGTATATAAGCGTCGGCGAATTTTACAACTACTCGCCTCTCTGCGGCCTAAGAAATCACCACTGAATTGTTGCATCACGAAACGTGAATGTGATGGAGAGAAGAAGACCTAATCACTTGATTTATCCTATAGGAGGGTATTTTTGATCGCATGCTACACCTTCACTTCTGGAAAGGTTCTGGTGCGATACACACGTTATACAAGGGCGATACTGAAAATATTAGAATCCATGCTTTTAAAAACAAATTAAATTTCTTTATATTTCAGAGCCACTTTCTAATATTTTGCGAGTTTATTTCCGTGTGGTTTGTTCAATTTTCTCTAACAGTTTCTTACATACCATCGTCTAAACATTTTGTGTTTACCCAAAAATCAATTTGACTGAATATAATTTCCGGGTTATGATTTCTTACAGCTTTAAGTCGTCATTAACGCTAAACAATGTGAAGATCGGCTGAAAAAGGCGTTTGAAGAAGAAGCCCTATCTAAGGAAACAATTTATAATTGGTACAGCGAATTCAAAAGAGATGAGTTTTTACTTTCTTTCCTACGTATAGTAAGTAGGGGAAGTATTGTATTCCACCCAAAAATTCGATACCGAGATTCCACCGAAAATATATGTTTTGAGACCCCCTGAACCCAAAAAAAGCATTTTTGGAAACATGTCCGTGTGTGTGTGTGTGTGTGTCTGTGTGTGTCTGTGAACAGCATAACTCAGAAACGAACAGTCGGATATACACCAAACTTGGTATTTAGGTTCAGTATCTTCCTGAGATGCGACACGAAGGTTTTCAAGAAAATCTCCCAACCCCAGATTACTCTTTACATGGAACATTTTTCGGTAATTTTATTTTCTCAAAAATGGCTCTAACGATTTTGATTAAAATATCATATGTTTAAGATATTTTCATGACAAATAAAATTTATATCTTGAATTTTCTGAGAATGTCTCCAAAAGTATTCTTCATTGTGAACGACTTTTGCATAACTGGTAAACCATAAGAGATAGACAAGTTTTACTACACAAAAAATGTAGATCGCATTAAAATACACAATTTATGTCATATACATTTTT
Organism: Deroplatys truncata; assembly: GCA_030765065.1. NCBI lineage: Eukaryota > Metazoa > Arthropoda > Insecta > Mantodea > Mantidae > Deroplatys > Deroplatys truncata. The sequence goes on along the minus strand of CM060984.1, from coordinate 63,393,475 downwards.
TTTTGTTGAGTGAACCATTTTCGACATATTGCTTGTTCTCCCCTTAAATTTTTCAATAGTTATATTCTCAAATAGGAATTCGTTATTCATTTTTTTGTCTTGGTTATGCAAAGAGTATTAATCTGTGGCAAAGAGAATGGTGCTGCACAAAGCAACCAGCTATTAAGATATATGTCTATGCTTAAAGGCTATTGTATTTCTAAGTTGCCCTTGCAAATACAAAACAAGGGGAACATAGTACGCCTTAAGCGATAGTCAAATATTTTTCTAACTGGTCGCTATGTGTAAAATGTAATTCTCTTTGCATGTCAAAAGATCGTTTCTGCAAATGTTTATCTCGGTTAATATGAAATATATGGAGAATAAGAGTTTGTAAAAATAGTTTGTACAAGAGTAGAGAAAGTCATGCGAGTGAAACACATCAGATTTTTTTTCTTTTTGTTAATGAATTTCGTAAAGAACGCCCAGGAACTGCTGTCACTGATGTGTTATTGACGAAAATATTTCCGGTGTTCGAGCAATGCTTGAAGATCGTTGGACAACTTATTAATTTATTCGGGCGACATTGGACATTGTTATGATCGAATCCAAAACATATCACGTTAGCAGTTAGACGTGAGAAAATGTTATTGTTGATGGATTTCTCATAAACTGACTCCCGATCAGAAACAACAACGCATTGATTTGTGCATAAAAATTCCAAGGCGGCACATCAAATTCGGTTTCGAATATCGTTACTGGTGATGAAGCTAGGATTTATTGTTGTGTTTTTGAAAAGAAAAGTCAATCGGCTCAATGGGTCTTTCAAACAAAACCTAAGTCTACAAAAGTCCGATGAATTCGCAGTGCTGGTAAGACGATGGTTATTAAATTTATTTCTTAAACGAGCAATGTTTCTACTATAGTACCGTTACTGCGATTGATACACAAATATCTTTTTTACTGCAAATTTTTTAAAAAGTTCCTGAAAAACGTCCAAAAGTAAAAATAGCGTAACATCATGAGAACTTATCGTCGCATACAGCAAAACTAACAACTGAGTTTCTGGATGCCCTAAAGGTCAGCACCATGGACCCTCCACCATGCAGCTCTGACCTAGTACCTTGTGATTTCTTTTTGTTTTGAAACATTAAAGATAAAATGCGTGGAATCACTTTTTCTTCATCATGTGAAGCGGTAGAGCATTATAAAAACCTGCCTCAGGAAAAGTAGGATCGTTACTTTAAGGGCTGGTTTCATCGAAATCAAAAATGTATTGATGTTAAAGGGGAATCTTTCGAAAAATAATAAAATGATTTGAAATTTGTAAAACTAATCCTCGTTTGATTTTTTAAAACTTTTCAGTGTTGCCCTCGTTCATTTGGGTTACTGATTAACAGCTCTGAAGCCTAAATATCATATAGATATTTTCCTCTCTCTAACATACATCTAGGCGGCGCCGTGGCCGAGTGGTTAGACCGCTCGCCTCCCACCGAGGCGGCCCGGGTTCAATCCCAGGGACCTGCATGTGGGATTTGTGGTGGACGAAGCGGCGTCTGGGCGGGTTTTCTCCGGGTTCTCCGGTTTCCCCCGCCATTCATTCCACCAACTGCTCCATCATCACCTTTCCTTTCATCCATTTCACCAACATTTCGTTTCATCTACTTCCTTCATCCCATCGGGCTGATCACCCATCCTGGATGTTCTGTCTGATCCATGAGTGTCTGCTCCTCGACGGCCTCTGACCCCAGGCACCCGCTTGTAAGTCCTGGGGGGTGTAAGTCCTACATAAGAGGAGGGTAAACAGATAATGAATGAATGAATAACATACATCTAGTAGGTAAAGGAAGAATTGCATTCTACTCAAAATTTGTTACGGAGGTTATTTGTTGTCCTCCGTGGTCTAGGGGTATCTGCTAGTCTCTGATTACCGAGGTCACGGATTCAAACCCGGCAGAGGGCGATGGATTTTTTTCGGGCGTAAAACTTTTTAACATTGCTTCGTTCGGAAGGGAAGTAAAGCTGGTGGTTCCGTATCGTAGATTTACGACACGTAAAAGAACCTCAAGCCTGATAGAGGCCTCTGAATAAAATTTTCGATCTTTCACGCCCAATATAGAATGGGGCTCTAAGGACCATAGTAGTTAAAGAGCATCCATAAATAAAACTCAATTTAATTTTAATTTTGCGAGATTTCATTCCAAACACAAGATTCAAGACCTCATGCATAGAAAATAAGTGTTTTCAGAAGAAGCCCTTCTGTTTGGTTGTGTGTTTGTGTGTGAACAGCATAGCTCAAAAACTAATCGGGCAAATACTAAACTTGGTATTTAAATTCAGAGCTTCCAAAGATGGGACGCAAAGAGTTTCAAGAGAATCTCCTACACCTTATTCTATAGGCTATGGCTATAGGGATTATGATTAAAACTCCATTAATTTAGGATATTTGCATGAAAAAATAAAATATGAATTTTCTGAGAATAACCTGTGAAGTAGGCAATAATTTTGTATAATTTATAAACCACAAGAGATAGACACAAAATGCGTTGTTCTCTTTAAAGCACATGATTTATTTTAAATAAATGCTTTGTGGCATCAGTAATTTTGTCTTTATTTTTGTCATTATTTGAAATGCTTTCCCATTCAGTTGATTCTAGCGATGTGGAAAGAGTGTGGAATTTTAAGGTCAGTGTAAAGCGAAAACCCTTTTAAAGATTTGACTATCGTCTGCTTTATACTCCTTGAACCTACAACGAAATGTGTAATGAAGCAAACATTTCCGCAAACATTTTTTGCTTGATTAAAATCAAGTAAATTCTCATACCCCAAACTATCCTTTACATGGAGGATTTTTTTCGAATTGTTTTCATTTTATAAAAAATCACTAACCATTTTCATTAAAATACCACACACACACACACACACACACACACACACACACGCACACACACACCACACACACACACCACGTGTATATATATATATATATATATATATATATATCTTTTATTGTGCTAAGAGTTTTACAAATTTGACAAATTTGATTGTCTACTGCACTTTGACCCTGGTCACTCATTCAGTAGACAATCACTACAGTTTATTTACATTTTACAATTTCTTGTCAATAAATTATCTTGCTCTTTTTTTCATGTCACATTTCCACTTGTTTTTCACTTTTCATTTATTGATTACTTAACCATCACACATTCACTATAATTTTCCATTCAAAGTAAGATGCACTACCTCTTACTTTTCTCTTTCCACTGTCCAAAGCCATTTATTTTTTACTTTGCAGAAAAACTGTCCAATGCTTCTAGCGTCCTTGCATATCATTTCAATCATAAGTGTATTTCTATCCATCAACCACTTCTTATTAAAAAATTCTTTTCTCCAATTTTCTGTTCCTTGGCACTTAAATACTATGTGTTCAATGTCTTCATTACCACCACATATCGGACATTTGTTCTGAGGAATACCCTTTCTTAGCCCTTCTAGCCTCCATGCTCCGGTTCTTACCCATGCAATAGATTCTCTCTCTTCTTTATTTACTATGTCTATATATTTTTCCCTACCCCATGTATTTTTCATTGTCCTATAATAAACTAATGAGCTCTTTTTGGCAATCTCACAGAACATGATTTGTATTTCTATATCTTCCAGTCTTTTCCTCGCCTTTTTCCAAAAATTTTTCACGTTATTTTCTCTCCTTCTCCATATATCTCCTAACCCATTTTTCTCCAAAATGTTCTGTAATTTACTTACCCATCCATCATTCATTAAGTTATTCTCTTGGTATTCAATACATTGTCTTAACACATTACTTTTTCCTAGATTTAAAGTTCTGAACCAAAATTTCAAAGCTCTATATATATATATAAGGTCGCGGGTTCAAACCCGGCGGAGGCGATGAAGTTTTTTCGAGCGTAAAAATCCTTAGCAAGGCTTCCTTCGGAAGGGAAGTAAAGTCGGTGGTCCCGTGTCGAGATTTACGATACGTAAAAGAATCTCATGCCTAATATAAAGGCCTCTGAGCAAAATTACCGGCCTTTGACGCCCAATATAGAATGGGACGCTAAGGACCGCAACAGTTAAAAGCGTCCATGAATAAAAACTCAATTTCAGTGATAGAGAATTAAATAAACAAAGCAGGTAGAGAGTCATGTACATGTAATTCATCGGATAATTTATTTTTCTTCACTTAAAAGCCAAAATCAGTAACGTCACTAACAGAACACAGAAGGCTCTCATGCGCGCAGCTTGTGAATCAACAAAATCCATTAACCCGTTTCGTAAATACAATTATAATTACATTTAGTTTGTTATCATTAAATATTGGAGAGTCATGTAGAGAAACAATGTTCTGCTTTAACTCATTTTCAACAAAAACACTTTGCGTGTTTTTGTAAAAAGCTATTCAGAGTCTTTCCATTTTGCAGACAGTACATATAGGTGCACCTCTGGTTGTATCCGCGAGTTTATAGCAGGACTATTGTTTAACTACTGTTTTAGGAGGAGATTATAGACACCAGATGTTTACGTGAATCGATTAGCTCATTCGGGGCGATAAACCTCGGAGCTATAAAACGAACCACAAACAAATTAGAGCGAGACTCTCGCAACAGATTGTTTGCGGTGTTGGCCATTATGTAATTTGCACAGCTACAGATGTTGTGAACAAGCTCTTCCACTGGACCAATTTCACGTGAAAATCTCAACCTATAGACAAGCACCCGCATTTTCTAAACACAAAGTGAAATGTTTGTTAATACTGCTGGAAAAAATGTTATGAATGTCCGTGTAATTTCTACACTTATTGATAACTGCATCCAGTTTTGTTATAAGTATAAAACGCATTTATGGGTTTCAGATACACAGCGTTCGCTATATTGCGGGGCCGTCTATCGCGCGTGTGCGTGTTCTGCGCAGTGTGTATTAGGAGTGAGACAGTTATTTTCGAGTAACGGTTATAACTGTCGCAGTTACAATGCGTTAAGGATTACATGTAATGGTTACGAGTAACGATTAGTTGTAACTACTGTTTCAACATGAACGATGTCGATACAGACTTACTTTGTTACTCGATGCAATCAAAAAAGAAGTTTCCCTACCTGTGTCAACACTTTGATTAACGTCTTCGGTAACGTCTGTGGTCCGCATTAGGGGGGTCCTGGGTTCAAATTCCGTAGGCCGACCAATCTGACTGAGGCTTTTTCGTGGTTTCCCTCAGTCACCAAGGTAAATACCGGTTTGAATATTTAATACCATGATCCAAAGTTCCACCTTAAGTCTTCTAAAACAATAGTAAAACTGAAAAATAGCTGGTAATAGCGAATGCTATGCCATCTATCCACAGACAATGAAAGCAGGTAGAGTGGGCGGTACTCTAATGCCATCTGCACGGCACGAAGCAGAAAATACAGTTGCTATGCATTACGGTCTCTGTGGACACTTGACGTAGCAAGATGGTGTGGCCACAGGGATGAGACCTAGAAGGCTAACTGTCTGCTTTTCCATATGAGAGTGGCAGTTAGACTGGACGGCGCCCTAATGCCATCTGCACGGCACGAAGCAGAAGATCCCGTTGCTATGCGCTAGGGTCTCGTGGTTACGTGACGAAGCGGTTGGTTACAGCGGTGAAATCTAGAAGGCTAACTGTCCGCCACACATCGATCTAAGAGTTATCCACTAACAGATCCGTTGCGATATGACCAAGTAGTTAAAGCTACGTAAAATAGAGTAATAATAATATTAATAATAACTTTGATTATTACGATGATATATCGTTGAACATTGCAGCGAACATTATTGCACATACATATTACGTACTACATATACAATTTAAGTTGAGACTTTACAATATCTGCAAAACTAAGCGTTGTAGAAAGAAATTCTCGAATAAAAGTTGCTTGATATTATGGGGGAAAGTAAGTGTCATTAGTCGTGTCTTGTTTGGAGGTCTTTGTCAGTTTAGGGTCAGTTTAATTAGACACTAATTGTAGGTTTCCATTTAAAACAATTAAATTGGTCCTAAAATGGCTATCATAAGGTCCTCCAAACAAAACACGGCTAATGCCATTTACTTTCCCCCATAACATCAAACAACTTATTAAAGACATTTCTTTCTACAACGCTTAGTTTTGGAGTATTGTACAGTCTCAACTTAAATGGTCCATCCTGTATACTAACTAGTACATAAACGCCTTGGCTAAGCTATTCGCGCCGTAAGTGCGCCTTTCTCAGCACGTGCAGATGCGAACAGCCGTGAGTAAATTAAGCAGCATTACATTCATGCAAATCGAGGTCCGAAGCATGCAGTTGTACAATATTAATACAGAATATTCAACTTGCAATGATCGTGTGTTGGGTAATGAAGCAGTTCTTAAAGCTTAGAGGTTTGATTCGGGAAATATTGATTTAATCCTGTCGAATATCTGTCAGCCTTTCATCGTTCTATGTCTGCAAGGTTAAAGCGTAAATATCCATGTTAACAAATTCAAAAGAGTGGAAACGCACACCTTCACACGTGCTTTTCGAATTCGAAGGTTGGAGAAATGTTACGTTTCTTTAAACAATCTTAGAGGATAGACGCTGAAATTGTGTAACTATGGATCTTGATTCACCATTGTTATGTAGCTTTATTTGAGCTTAGCTGTTCGCGGATAGTACTTAACAGCATTAATTGTTTGTTTATACCATCTACCTGCGATGGCTTTTATAAACTCGATAATCGTATGTAAACAACCATCTTAATGCAATATGTGTAGTTTTGTTACCGGAGTACTGACTGATCTGTCATATATGGCCTGCAACCTATAGTCGAAGTGATAAGCAATGCGCGTAATAAACAAATATGTACTTGCAACTCCGTGCGAGGAAGACTCAAGCTGCAAACGAAGAGATGGCCTTGGTTGAGGTAACTAGTTCCCCATAAGCGATACCAATGCTGCGCATATGTAGTAAAGTCAGCCAGGCTCAGTAATCGTCATGCGATAACTAGTTATCTTCATTACTTTGGCTAGCTTATTAGGTAACTAGTTACTTTGATAACCGTTACTGGATAACGAATTACTTTGTATTCGCTTCTTTGGTAACCGTTACAATGTAACCGTTACGTTATTTTCTACCCATCCCTACTCTCCATCGTACTGGGAGGATTTTTCGTTCGAAATCCTGGGATTCAGATTAAATTTCGATTCTCACCCGTACGTTCTTCCGTAATTTTCACAATTTCTCTCCATATATTGTCCTCAAGTTTGTCTGCTGTGAGGATTATTCCTATAAACTAATATTTTATTGCGTTCGAATGATGTACCAATTTCGTTAATTTTTTCCTAGTTTAAACATTTCGTTTTTGCTTCATAAATTTAACGTCTAACAGAGGTCTAGCAGTATTATTCAGTACTTAGTAATTCTTTCAAAGTCCTGTCGATTATCAGATACTTCTCGCGATATCATGGAAACAGAATGGAATTTTAAGGCTGCGTATAGCGTCCAGTTTGAAAACATTTGACTATCGCTATTCTCTTTATTTCTATAACGAAATGTGTAATGCAGCTATTTCCGGAAAAGATTATCTCCATTAAAATGAAGTAGATATACAAATAAACTTTCAGAAGAATAATCTATATACCCACTAATAGATAATAGAAGGTAGAGAAAGTCATGCGAATGTAACACATCAAAATTTTTAGTAGTGTTTAACGCCCGTTCTTTGCAGACGGCACATAGGCAGTGGACAATGATGACGTGAAATGGAATTATAATCTATAAATGAAATTTAGGTGCTGTCTCCATAGAAACCTTTACAAGGTTCTATATGATAATATGTCGTTCGGATGATACGGCGCCATACCACCAATGTCTGATTTTGAGAATGAAAGTCCGAATCCAGCAGCGGTTGTGAAGTCGTAAGCGTTCATCGTGTTTTGTTTTTTTTTCTATATTTTTACTTTCTCTACTACGTATAGTAAGTAGGGGAAGTATTGCATTCCACCCAAAAATTCGATACCGAGATTTCACCGGAAATACATGTTTTGAGACCCCCTGAATCCAAAAAAAAAGCATTTTTGGAAACATGTCCGTGTGTGTGTGTGTCTGTGTGTGTGTCTGTGTGTCTGTGAACAGCATAACTCAAAAACTAACAGTCGGATAAACACCAAACTTAGTATTTAGGTTCAGTATCTTCCAGAGATGCGACACGAAGATTTTCAAGAAAATCCCCCAACCCCAGACTACCCTTTACATGGAACATTTTTCGAAAATTTTAATTTTCTCAAAACTGGCTCAAACGATTTTGATGAAAATATCATATGTTTAAGATAATGTCATGAGAAATGAAATGTATATATCGAAAATTCTGGGAATGTCTCCAAAAGTATTCTTCATTGTGAACGACTTTTGCATAACTGGTAAACCATAAGAGATAGACAAAATTTTACTACACAAAAAATGTAGGTCGCGTTAAAATACACAACTTATATCATATACATTTCTTTTGTTGAGTGAACCGTTTTCGAGATATTGCTTGTTATTTCCTTAAATTTTCCAATACTTACTCTTTTTCTCAAATTCGTTATTCATTTTTTTATGTCCTGGACATGCAAAGAGAATGGAATGCGCCACATAGCAACCAGCGATAAAATATTTGACTATCGCTTAAAAGCTACCATATTCCCCTTGCATCTACAAGAAAATTACCAATAAGATTGACATCTCGATATCTCGATTAACATGAAGCATATGGAGAATAGGCGTTTGTAAAATTAGATTGTACAAGAGTAGAGAAAGTCATGTGAGTGTAACACTTGTCCTCCTTTCTCCCTCCAATTTCGTTCTTTAGGAGTGGTCGGGCTTTACGGCGACACAATGCTAATAGAATATGAGCTCCTTGGATGGTAGGCAAATCGAGGAACAAAATGCCCCCTCCAGTTTCAGCGCTGGTCAAAGTTATCTTCCTCGTACTTTATACGTATGGCATGAATAACCAATTTAATCTATTTTTTCCGCTACGTAATACAATATAAAGTTTACTTCATCGTAGCGATTTTCATATATCCAGTAACTTTCAGCTGATAGTGTTGAAGGTATTATAGTAAAATCTAATTCAAATACCCCTATTTGATCACTTGGTATTGCCGTTCTTCCTTTATTATTGTCATCATAATTACAACGGAGTATTTCTAGCTATACATTGTTCAACATAATTTGATTTGATATTCACAATTTCTTTAAACCAGGTACTTTTATATAATGCAAGCTTAGACTTGCAATAATGAAGATATCAGCGCATTATAATGGTAGTCCTTTATCATTCTCACTGGCAATCTTCCAAGTACTATACTGAGTGCAGTGTCACAAATGTGACTGTTTTTCCATGATCTTTCTGTTACAGTTCTTGTTTATGCTTTTAGTTGGTTTCCTGACACGCCACTGGTGCTTTCTGTTATTGGTGAATTACTACAACCATTAATTCTGCCACCAGGAGTGTATGATGGCAAAGTGTTAGTTTACCGCCCATAGATAGCGCCACCGGAGAGAAGCGGGACGCTGCGATAAAATCACCGCCAATTTTGCACAGGGTCTTTTCTTTCAAGGCATGGGGCTCTTTTCCGTACAAATAAACATTACACAAGACCAGGGGATTTATTCTCTTTACAAATGAAGCCATGCTAAGGGTTTTCACGACCGAAAAAACTTAATCACCCTCCGCTGAGTTTGAACTCGCGACCTCAGGAACGAGAGTCTAGCATGGTAACCACCATATGATATTATGTTTTGCACATCTATCCACTTTCTTTACTTCGTCTCAACATTCATTGAAGTTATTATAGAGTTGTTTTCCCATCTGAGTGATGTGCATTCTGATCACTCCTTTGTAGCAATATTGTCACTCTCCTTGCCCTAGCACCATTGTCTTAGCCATTCTTTTAATTCAGTGTAAATATACATTTACTTCAAAGTTCAAGCTTATCATAGAGAAGACTATTGCGTGCCCTTTCCCCTTCAGCAAAGAAAATGTTTGAAAATGCGAGTCTTTCATGATTGCGGAACTTTTATAATCCTTCGGGCATTAAACCAGAAAAAAATTGACATAGCTGACAAGAAAATTACTTCCACATTGAAACGTTACAGACCACACACGAATAAATGAATCCAGGAAGGGTGAGGATGGTAATATCTTAATGAATTGCGCAGAAGCCCCCCGAGCGATCTCCAGTAAGGTCTTACTTAAATGATAAGCGCCTCGGGGATGATGAAATTGCTATGCAAATTAGTATAAAAGGTTAGAAAACAGGCTTCTTCAAAACATATGGTTATTAAAATCATATTTTCCTGGGTTTTCGACTCCATTTATTTCTTAACTTTGAAAATATTTTCTTTTATTATCATGCTTTTCTAAAAACCTTTCTTTGCCTGCACTCCTGACATTAACAATCTGCTATGTTACACTCACATGACTTTCTCTACCCTTGTACAAACTATTTTTACAAACGCTTATTCTCCATATGCTTCATGTTAATCGAGATATGTAGATGTCAATCTTATTGGTAATTTTCTTGTAGATGCACGGGGAATATGGTAGGTTTTAAGCGATAGTCAAATATTTTAACGCTGGTTGCTATGTGGCGCATTCCATTCTCTTTGCATGTCCAGGACATAAAATAATCTGATGTGTTACACTCACATGACTTTCTCTACTCTTGTACAAACTATTTTTACAAACGCTTATTCTCCATCTACTTCATGTTAATCTAGATAAACATTTGCAGAGTCTATCTTATTGCTAACTTTCTTGTAGATGTAAGGGGAATATATATTTACAAGGGCAATATAGAAATACAGTAGCCTTTAAGCACATACATATCTCTTAATAGCTGGTTGCTAGGTGCAGCACCATTCCCTTTGCCACAGATTAATACTCTTTGCATATCCAAGACCAAAAAAATGAATAACGAATTCACATTGGAGAAAATAAGTATTGAAAAATTTAAGGGAATAACAAGCAATATCTCGAAAATGGTTCACTCAACAAAAAAATGTATATTACATAAATTGTGTATTTCAACGCGATCCACATTTTTTGTGTAGTAAACTTTTGTCTATCTCTTATGGTTTACCAGTTATGCAAAAGTTGTTCACAATGAAGAATACTTTTGGAGACATTCCCAGAAAATTCGAGATATACATATTATTTGTCATGAAAATATCTTAAACATATGATATTTTAATAAAAATCGTTAGAGCCATTTTTGAGAAAATTAAAAATTTCGAAAAATGTTCCATGTAAAGGGTAATTTGGGGTGGGGGGATTTTCTTGAAAACCATTGTGTCGCATCTCTGGAAGATACTGAACCTAAATACTAAGTTTGGTGTTTATCCGACTGTTCGTTTCTAAGTTATGCTGTTCACAGACAGACACATAGACAGACACACAGACAGACACACAGACACAGACACATACACGGACATGTTTCCAAAAATGCTTTTTTGGATTCAGGGGGTCTCAAAACATATATTTCCGGTGAAATATCGGTATCGAATTTTTGTGTGGAATACAATACTTCCCCTACTTACTGTACGTAGTAGAGAAAGTAAAAATATTTCAATAATACTTCACAGAAATCAGCTTAGGATGATGAATTTGCCAAAAAATGAAGCTTGTTTTTGGTCGACCACACTATAATACACTGACTACATGTGACGAAACTAAACTGTTATGGCATCTATAATACTTCAGCGATTCATTGTGATCTTTCTCAGCGATGCGCGCAACTCCCCTATCGCCCATAGTTTTTGGCAACTTCAAAGCAGCAGTCCACTAGCATCATTCCCCATATAAAACATGACACATGCTTATCTAAAATAAAATAAGTTCTGGTAATCATAATTTTAATTTTCTAATAAATTGAGTTAATTTCCTTTACTTTAATGTGTCTTACTTTCAAATTGCGTGCAAAAAATCAATAAATACCCCCTGAATTAAACAGTGCCGTTCGTTTCATAAACATACTCGCGTCTTAATTGTTACCATTAGTCTTATTGCATAATATACTACCATAAGTCGACCATACACGAGGGCAGTCTCAGATAGGTGTTGTTGTTTCAAACAAATGACTGTGGTAGAAAGTACCACCCTTAGAAAGCTTAAGTTTGAAGTTTGACGATGTTACGTTGTTTAGTAATTGTTTGGCAGCCATTAATAGTGAACTCTCTCGCCGAATTTGCCAACATTGATAAAGCTGGCCATTATTATGTGATACAATACTTTCATTTGAAAGGTCTTAGTCCAACTAATATTAAATCTGAGCAAGATTCTTCTCTGGGGGACTCTGCTTCTTCGTTTACAACAGTAAATATTGGGTGGCAGAGTTTAAGCGAGGCCGTACGAGCTGCCAAGACGAACATCACAGTAGTCGACCAAATGAGGTGACCACGCCAGAAATTGTGAGGAAAATCCACAAAATGGTATTGGAGACCGTCGGCTGAAAGTGCACGAGCTAGGAGACATCGTATGCATTTCAAAAAGTGCTTTACATCGCATACTAACTGAAAATTTAGACATGATAAAGCTGTGCGCAAGATGGGTGCCGTGTTTACTCACAATGGAACAAAAGCAGCGTCGTGAGGATGTTTCAGTCGAGTGTTTGGCGATGTTTCGCTGCAATAAAGCCGAGTTTTTTCGTTGATTCACAACCATGGACAAAACGTGGGCCCATCACTTCACACCTGAGACAAAGGAACAGTAAAAATAGTGGGAGAATCGGTTCCAAAAAAGGCGAAGACAGTTCCATCTGCAGCCAAGGCCATGGCGTCAGTTTTTTGAATTGCGCGTGGGATAATTTTAATTTATTATCTTCAAAAGGGAAAAACAATCAATAGCGAGTATTATGCAAACTTATTGCAGTGTTTGAATGATGAAATCAAGCAAAAACGGCCGCATTTATCCAAAAAGTAAGTTCTGTTTCATCACGACAATACACCAGTTCACACATCCATTATTGCCATGGCCAAAATCAATGAGTTAAAGTTCGAATTGCTTCCCCATGCGCCTCATTCGCCAGACTTTAGCCCCCTCTGATTATTTTCTGCTTCCAAAGTTGAAGAAATAGCTTGGTGGTAAAAGATTTTTCAACAATGAAGAGGTGGAGTTTGCAGTTGATGGCTATTTTGCAGAACTCGACGCTTCTCACTATAAACAGGGTATCGAAGTTATTGAACAATGCTGGGAAAAGTGTATCGAGCTGAAAGGAGACTATATAGAGAAAACTTTTTGTTTTGTTTGTTAGGTCGGATACTTCTGGGACAGCCTTCGTATGGCAGTGCATTTTCTTGTGCTTAAACAATATTTCTAACTACAAGCAGAAAGATGCAGAGTACAGAAAATTTTAGAGTAGAAAATCAGTACCGAACTAAGCATTTTGAGGCTAGAAGCATGTGTTCGCAGATGCAGTATAATAACAGCAGCGCTACAAGAACCTAATTGAAATCTGACTTTATGAAACATCTTCATCTGCCAGTCAAAATGAAATGTAACTCACACGACAAATGTGTACGTACTGTCTCAACTAATGAATAAGAAACTAACCATTACATGCGTGTACTGTACTGAACAAGACGATATTTCCATACCATCTATTTCGTTTTTCTACAAATTCTTCTTCTTTTGTTCAGGATACCTCAAAATGTGTATTTTCGGTGAAATCTCGGTATGGAATTTATTGATGGAATACAATACTTCCTCTACTTCTTAAGGTAAGAAGTAGAGAAAGTAAATGTTTTGTATGATTTTACATTTTGTATGTCATTTCAATTCAGCAATCAAAATATCATGGAAGTACTACAATTGTCAAGATATTTCACAGTGCCCTATGAAACTGAGGCGCATTCGGCTCAATCCTAGAGCATGTAGATGTTGATCATCTCCACCAAGGAACATACCTTGGGAGGAAAGCAAACTTCCCTGCGGAAATCAGTTTTCCGTAACTACCAACAGCTGGTCGCATTAATAATGGGAATGTCCGGGGTCGGCCGGAGTGCCGGAGCCGAATGAAATTAAAACGGGGAAGGAAATGCTAAACCTGGACCAGAGACAACTTTTCTGACGCCTCTGGTGATCGCACTTCATGAATAATAAGGGATGATATAACCGAGCGAGATGGCTCCGCGGTAACTTATGAGGCTCGCATTCGGGAGGTCCTGGTTTCGATTGCCATCGACCGCCCACTCTGACCTTGGGTTTTTCGTGGTTTTTCCCGGCCGATAGGCGAATGCTGGAGTGGTTTCTCATCTACCACGATTTCCTTTTGTCGCGGTTTCGTTCGTGTTATCTTATTTGCTGAGAGCCTGTTTTGTTTTACTATTTTGAATTTTGAGTTCTTTGTTCTCTGGCTAGCTATTATTACCCAGTTGAGCAAATCTCTTGAACAGGGTGTGTAAACGGTAAGGAGTTGTTATTAAAAGATAACACTGATAAAAGTATTTGTTTTTACACTTTTATTGCCGTCACACGTTATTAATTCACATAATTACTCTTGATACACGCCTGACTGAAACTGTTATATTTTCGAATGTAACTATAATCACTCATTTGCCACACATTATTAATTTGAGTATTTCACATTTTTGTAACTAGCTTTACGACGCGAGAGATTCTGTAGAATTGCGCGACGTGTAACCCGTGGATGATTCTGTTGAACTGCGTGACGTGTAACCCGTGAATGATTCTGTTGAACTGAGCGACGTGTAACGCGTGAATGATCCTATTGAACTGTGCGATACCTGTCTCTGGCTTCAGCATTTATACTCCCTCACCCCGATATGCCTAAACATTATAACAGAGCTGCTATTGGTTAATAAAGCGCGCCAACATTAGCGTCTATTTTTATATCCAATCAAAATTACGAACACATACGCTCTAGGGAAAATATTCCCTCCATTTCTAAAGAAAAACGCGCTACTCTGACGTCATTTGTTTGTCTCTTCTAATTGATAAACAACTCACCCTCTCGCTCATTGTTATCCGCTCCTATTGTCAGTTTCTGTGAGGCCGTGTAAACTTATTTCATAACAATGCTTATAATTAACAAACGTCTCAAATCATTGTCATACAATAATGTTCATTTACACTACAATCACTCTGGCATTCACAGTGTTGTGATATAAAATACTGCCTCACTTTCCATCATTTCCCTTTCACTTCGTCTCCTTCTCAACTTTCAGGTGTGTTTCTAGGTTTCGTGCTGTATGGCGGCGCCGGGTGCTTGCTCAAAGGAAAGAGCACTCCCCGTGGACATTAAAGGGCTGCTTGGTCGACGGGTCGTTGGTCGCCCTCTCGGCAGTTCCAACAATGGAAGGGTCTTCGAGCCTGGAACTGTGGCCTGTCCGATTGCGGCTATAGCCTTCTGTGGTTCCTTCACTTTATCCCTTCCTCCTTAAGGGTGTGGGTCGCAGAGCGCGAGGTGCCCCCCTCCGTTGTATAACTTAAAGGATAATACGAGTATGAATCAATAGGTGCCTTACACTCACAATTTCAAGGTGTGACATTACCTCGTTTGTTGTCCACAGTGGTTTATGTTTCATTTTGTATGCAGGTCTTTGTAAGGTTGGGTCTTCAAGCTCTTCTCCACGCGCATTCACCTGCGTGGCATTAGTGGAAAACCTGATGTGTCACATTAATGTCATTTTCTCTACTCACTATCGCTTATTTCTCCCTCTTTTCTAAAAACAATCCTTCGAAAGCTTATTTTTACTTTCTCTACTACGTATAGTAAGTAGGGGAAGTATTGTATTCCACCCAAAATTTCGATACCGAGATTTCACCGGAAATACATGTTTTGAGACCCCCTGAATCCAAAAAAAGCATTTTTGGAAACATGTCCGTGTGTGTGTCTGTGTGTCTGTGTGTCTGTGTGTCTGTCTGTTTGTGTGTCTGTGAACAGCATAACTCAGAAACGAACAGTCGGATAAACACCAAACTTGGTATTTGGGTTCAGTATCTTCCAAGGATGCGACACGAAGGTTTTCAAGAAAATCCCTTCACCCCAGAGTATCCTTTACATGGAAGATTTTTCGATAATTTTAATTTTCTCAAAAATGGCTCTAACGATTTTGATTAAAATATCATATGTTTAAGATATTTTTATGACAAATAAAATGTATATCTTGAATTTCCTGGGAATGTCTCCAAAAGTATTCTTTATTGTGAAAGACATTTGCATAACTGGTAAACCATAAGAGATAGACAAAATTTTACTACACAAAAAATGTAGATCGCGTTAAAATACACAATTTATGTCATATAAATTTTTTTAGTTGAGTGAACCATTTTCGAGATATTGCTTGTTATTCCCTTAAATTTTCCAATACTTTTACTTTTTCTCAAATTCGTTATTCAATTTTTTATGTCCTGGATATGCAAACAGAATAGAATGCGTCACATAGCAACCAGCGCTTAAAAGATTTGACTATCGCTTATAACCTACCATGTTCCCCTTGCATCTACAAGAAAATTATATCTCGAGTAACATGAAGCATATGGAGAATAAGCGTTTGTAAAAATAGTTTGTACAAGAGTAGAGAAAGTCAGGTGAGTGTAACACATCAGATTTTTTTATCAATTTCGTATTAGCCGAGATAAATGTCAATACACATTTCATTGTAGGTACAAGAAGATTGAAGCGATGTCAAATCTTTAAAAACGGGGTCATTGTATGCAGGCGCTTTGGATAGCAAGAAGCAAAATAATATGGCTCTGCAGTTCAAAAATATGATAAAGTATTGGAAAACTGAATAATTAATGTGTGTATCAGAAATGGCTAAGATAAAATTTACATCAGTTGCGTGTTTTAATGCCATCTACATTTCAAGTGAAGTAAGTTTTCGTGTAACTCTTGTAATTTATACAAATATGTATTCTGAATGAAGAGGACTTCACAGGTTATTAGCAGAAAATTCAAAATACACATTTTATTAGTCGGGCAAATATGTTGAATATATGCATCGATGCAAAGGGTAGTTTGTGTTCTGGGAAGTTTCTTGAAAATATTTCTGTCATGTTGAACTTAAATAAGAAGTTTGCGACTTTTCGTTTCTTCAATTATGTTTGAATACATACATAAGGGCTAACAACAACATATCAGATACAGCAAATATCCCTAGAGGTGGCAATGAAACTCTTCAGAGTGTCGCGGTATCGTTCGTGTTATCTTATTTGCTGAGCGCCTGTTATTGTTTTACTATTTTGAATTTTGAGTTCTTTGTCCTCCGGCTAGCTATTATTACTCAGTCGAGCAAATCTTTTGAACAGGGTGTGTAAACGGAAAGGAGTTGTTACTAAAAGATAACACTGATAAAAGAATTTGTTTTTACACTTTTATTGCCGTCACACTTCATTAATTTCACATATTTATTCTTGATACACGCCCGACTGAAGCTGTTATATTTTCGAATGTAACTATAATCACTTATTTGCCGCACATTATTAATTCGCGTATTTCACATTTTATAACTAGCTTTACGACGCAAGAGATTCTGTAGAATTGCACGACGTGTAACCCGTGGATGATTCTGTTGAACTGTGCGACGTGTAACTTGTGAATGATTCTGTAGAACTGCGCGTTACTTATCTCTGGCTTCAGAATTTATACTCCCTCACCCCGATATGCCTAAACATTATAATCGAGCTGCTATTGGTTAATAAAGCGCGCCAACATTAGCGTCTATTTTTATATCCAATCAAAATTACGAACACATATGCTCTAGGGAAGATATTCCCTCCATTTCTAAAGAAAAGCGCGCTACTCTGACGTCATTTGTTTGCCTCTTATAATTGATAAACAACTCACTCCCTCGCTCATTGTTATCCGCTCCTATTGTCAGTTTCAGTGAGGCCGTGTAAACTTATTTCCTAACAATGCTTATAATTAACAAACATCTCAAATCATTGTCATACAATAATGCTAATTTACACTACAATCACTCTGGCATTTACAGTGTTGTGATATAAAATACTGTCTCAGGAGCAAACCTTTTCCCAACTCTTACATATGTCGTACATCAAATAGGAGAAAACCTAAAATAGAAAGGCCTAAAGGAATGGGAGTAAGTGAAGGTTACTTTCCTCAAGCGAGTAATTGGGGAATCGAAATACAGCCTATCGATACATGTATGCATTCTGACGAGAGCGCCCTTTCTGATGAAAGATCTTTACTACGAATACTACTCCCTGCAACAGAAGCCTATAGAAAGCTAATGGCAGAAAATCTGAAGAAAAGAAGTGAGGTCTAGGAAGACTTCTATACAACAAGTGCCGTGACAATCAGGAGTTGGACAGGACCGAATCAAAACACGAGAAACGTTGTAATATAGTATAGTATTTATTGTGCTAAGAGTTTTACAAATGTGATTGTCTACTGCTCTTTGACCCTGGTCACTCATTCAGTAGACAATCACTACAGTTTATTTACATTTTACAATTTCTTGCCAATAAATTATCTTGCTCTTTTTTTTCATGTCCCATTTCCACTTGTTTTTCACTTTCCATTTATTGATTACATAACCATCACACATTCACTATAGTTTTCCATTCAAAGATGCACTACCTCTTACTTTTCTCTTTCCACTGTCCAAAGCCATTCATTTTTTACTTTACACAAAAACTGTCCAATGCTTCTAGCGTCCTTGCATATCATTTCAATCATAAGTGTATTTCTATCCCCCTTCAACCACTTCTTATTAAAAAATTCTTTTCTCCAATTTTCTGTTCCTTGGCACTTAAATACTATGTGTTCAATGTCTTCATTACCACCATATATCGGACAATTGTTCTGAGGAATACCCTGTCTTAGCCCTTTTAGCCTCCATGCAATAGATTCTCTCTCTTTTTATTTACTATGTCTATATATTTTTCCCTACCCCATGTATTTTTCATTGGCCTATAATAAACTAATGAGCTCTTTTCGTCAATCTTACTGAACATGTTTTGTATTTCTATATCTTTCAGTCTTTTCCTTGCCTTTTTCCAAAAAATTTTCACGTTATTTTCTCTCCTTCTCCATATATCTCCTAACCCATTTTTCTCCAAAATGTTCCGTAATTTACTTATCCATACATCATTCATTAAGCTATTCTCTTGGTATTCAATACATTGTCTTAACACAATACTTTTTCCTAGCTTTAAAGTTCTGAACCAAAATTTCAAAGCACTTTCCATTATCTTCCCCTTAGTTGCCACCCTGCCCATCTGTAATTGTGCTACCTGTC
This sequence comes from Deroplatys truncata, assembly GCA_030765065.1. Taxonomy (NCBI): domain Eukaryota; kingdom Metazoa; phylum Arthropoda; class Insecta; order Mantodea; family Mantidae; genus Deroplatys; species Deroplatys truncata. The sequence continues at coordinate 63,374,236 of CM060984.1, read as the reverse complement.
TTACAATTGACTTCAGTAACCCTAGTTATTCTCTACAAAACATCCTGTGCACCTCATCTATACTTTCCCATCCTCTATCTAATCCCCATATTTCTATACCATACATCATCTTTGCCTCCACAACCATCTCATAAACTTTTTCCAGCCATTTAACATTTATATTAGGTACTCTACATTTGCAGCTTCTAATTGCTGCCATCGCCCCTTTACCTTTTGCCAATGCAAACTTCTTTTGTTTCTCCCATTTATTACCTCCATCTATTTTTACTCCTAAATAGATACAGTCACGCACCACCCTTATAATCTTTATTCTCTCCCGTCCACTTTTCATATTTGCTTAATTTTCCCCCCTTTTTGAATTCCTCAATCTGTGTTAGAAACGTTGTAACGAGGCTGATCGTGCATGGTTTCCACCATAAAGTATTCTACAAAAACAATTTTCATGCAGTAACGGATAAGTGTGTTTGCAAATTCTGTGAATAAAATGCGATAAATATCTACCACGTGCTGAACTGCAACAAATGTCCAAAAACAGTGACAAAGCTTAGTGTTTAAAACTGAAGTTACGTTCATTCTGCACATTTGTGCTCAACACTTATTATTACGAGGGCTGATCAATAAAGACTGAGATTGATTTTTTCCTGTAGCTTTCTTGAGAGTTTCCTGTCTCTACCATGAATATTTGAAAAGAGCGGGGTTTCATGTATAATGTCCATAGGCGGCAGCACTCTCGTATCGGTAGGTTGGTAGTAATGCTGTATATTGTTGACCCTAGTCGAATTTCGCATACCACAAAATGAAGGTGCAACAAGAGGAGTAATAACATTTTGTTTTCGTTTAAATCATACAGCCTCTGAAACTTTGGAAAAGCTGAAGCAAGCATACGGTGAAGATGCACTACCTCGTGCAACAGTGTTAGGTGGTTCAAAGACTTCAAAGTAGAGCGAGTCCTCTGTGCTAAGCAAGGTGGGCCTGGTGCTTCGGCTTCTGCTATGACTGAAGTCAACATCAACACAGCTGCTGTGATTGTTGTTCCCACTCACACCACTGTTACAGCAGCGTACTACACGTCAGTATTGGCTACACCGAGGAAGCACATTGCAAGGAAACATCCAGAACTTATCACAACATCGTGCGGCCTCACGTTGCAAATCAAGTCCAGGAATTTTTGGCTAAATTCAACATTACCTGTGTGCCGCATATGCCTTATAGCCCCAATCTTGTCCCCAGTGATTTCTTTTTATTCCCATCACTAAAGGCAAAGCTTCGGGGCATTCGATTTGAGAGCACTGAAGCAGTGCTGAAGAAAAGTGAGGCGATTCTCAAAGACCTGACAAGGAATGGCCTGTACCATGTGTTCGAGGACTGGCAGAGACGCTATAAAAAGTGCATTCAAGTAGGAGAGGACTGCTTTGAAAAAGACCATGTCAACATTGAAATGGAGTAATAAATATCTCTGAAAAAAATTAGTCTCAATCTTTATTGATCAGCCCTCGTATTATTAATATATACATTCATACATACATACTACACACACATACAAGCTTTCTTCTCAGAATACTTGTCTTATTGAGGGGGCCTTGAAGATCGCATATCGATGAAATCTCAATGTTGAATTTCGGGTGGAATGTAATACTACCTCTTATTACTGTATATATGATAAAGTAAAAATGACATTAATGAAAAATCTGATTGTTGCACTCACATGACTTTCTCTACTCTTGTACGTACTATGTTTACAAAATCTTATTCTCCATCTACTTCGTGATAATCTAGATAAACATTTGCAAAAACTATCTTATTACCAGGTTTCTTGTAAGAGCAAGGGAAATATGGTAGGCTTAAAGCGATAGTCAAATCTTTTAAGAGCTGGTTGCTATGTGGAGCATTCCATTCTCTTTGAATATAAAAAAAGAATAACGAATTCCCATTTGAGAAAAAGTATCTATTGGAAAATTCAAACAAATAACAAGGAATTTCTCGGAAATGGTTCACTCTTCAAAAACAAATTTATGTGACAAATTGTGTATTTTAACGAGATTTACATTTTCTGTGTACAAAAATTTTGTCTATCTCATATGGTTTACCAGTTATGGAAAAGCCATCCAGACAGAAAAGGCCTTATGGGGACATTCCCAGAAAATTCAAGACATAAAATTCATATCTTAAATACATGATATTATGAGAAAATCAACAATTTCGAAAAATGTTACATACTTTTTTTAATTCAGGGGGCCTCAAAACATGTATTTCCGGTGAAATCTCGGCATCCAATTTTTGGGTAGAATGCAGTACTTCCCCAATTTACTATGTGTAGCAGGGAAAGTAAAAATTTATTACTCTAGTTCAGCACTGCCGCTTGTATTCATTTGCAATTGCCTTTATATATAAGTTGTGTGTTGCTTTCTTCACAGAAATTCACTTCCGAATGAAAGTGTTTTCTGATTTTCATTATTACACATAAAATACCTGCCTTATTTTTATATACCTCTCCGGCGGGCTGGCTGACACAGGTGCCTGGGAATTCGCGTAACTCTTCAGGGTTGTATTATAGGTACAATGGGAGACAGAATTGTTAAAGAAATAATCCTCTAAGAAACCATGTTATATCCGCAAAAGTGTCAATCAAAACGTCTTAGTCTGCTGCTATAGACTACACCTAGGCATGACAAAAGTTTATTCCCGGTTTGTCCGTATATTACAAACCCGGAGAGCCAGTGATCGAATTCATGAACATCATACTTTACATTTACAACACACAGCTCCTTGTCTGCAAATGCTGCAGAATGGTTTACAAAACTGAGTTCAAACGCGTTCAAAATCACGTTACTCTGTGTCATATTAAAATTTCCATGCATACCAACTTCATTTTTGTCCGAGAAGAAAATATGTACTGTAGAAATTTGTATTTTTATTCAACATGGTTGAGAATCATGAAGCAGTCTCACTTGCTGCTAACAAGCTAATACAAGATCTACAAATCTGATGTGTTACACTCACATGACTTTCTCTACTCTTGTACAATCTATTTTTACAAACGCTTATTCTCCATATGCTTCTTGTTAATCGAGATATCGAGATGTCAATCTTATTGGTAATATTCTTGTAGATGCAAGGGGAATTGGTAGGCTTTAAGCGATAGTCAAATATTTTAACGCTGGTTGCTATGTGGCGCATTCCATTCTCTTTGCATGTCCAGGACAAAATAAACGAATAACGAATTCCCATTTGAGAAAAAGAATAAGTATTGGAAAATTCAAATAAGTAATAAAGAATATATCGGAAATGGTTCACTTCACAAGAAGTATATAATATAAATTGTGTGTTTTAATGAGATCTACATTTTTTGAGTATAAAAACTTTGTCTATCTGTTACGGTGTACCAGTAATGCAAAAGCCATTCAGAATGAAGAGGACTTTTGGAGACATTCCCAGAAATTCCAAAGTATACATTTCCTTTATCATAAAAACATCTTAAATATATGATATTTTAATCAAAATTTTCGAACAATTATCCATGTAAAGGGTAGTCTGAGACAGGAAAAAATCTTCCTGACGCGTCTTTGAAAGATACTGAACCTAAATACCCAGTTTGGTATTTATCCGACTTTTCGCTTTTGGGTTATGCTGTTCACAGACACAGACAGACACACACACGCGGGTCTTTTCTAAACACTCTTTTATTCAGGGAACCTCAAAACATGTATTTCCGGTGAAATCTCGGTATCGAATTTTTGGGTGGAACGTAATACTTCCGCTACTTACTATACGTAGTAGAGAAAGTAAAAATATACATATTAAAAGGCTCAGTGGTAGATAACAGATCTAAAAATAGAAATGTAGAGGGCTCGATGGTAGATAGATGTGCACTATGTGATAATTATTTTGTTTATATACGCATATCCAAAAATACTTTGTTTACGCGCTAGAGTCTCCGAAACGGGAATGGAGATGACAGGTAAACAAACCCTAGACTTCGCCACAAGCTCTAGATGTCACATTAGTAAGTTAAGAGTTTTTTTACCAATGTTATTGCATCAGCTGTTGCGTGATGAACACCATAACTACAGCCAACGGTAATGTTTAATGTATTATTCTGTTTAGTAGTTTCATACCTTACAGTATTCATTTGTGTGGCTATAGTGGTAATGAACAATGATGGCATTGTACACAAATGCAGAGTATACCAAGATGCTCCCCACCTACAGGGAAGCCCAAAGAAATGTAAGAGAGTCTTGCCGGCTCTATCAACAACGTTATCCCAACTGACGTCATCCAGCCCATACCTTGTTTCCAAGATTGGAGAGGCGTTTAGGTGAAACAGACAGCTTACGAGCACGTGCTAACAAAAACGCTGTGGACATCCGTGGACACGCCGTACAGCAGAGTTTGAACTCTTTCCAAGAGTTCGACATCGCATAGTGAAGTTGGTGACAGCCATTTTGAGCACCTTCAGTGATTAAAATATTATTGTTTATCCACAGTATTTAAGTTTTTATTTTTTAGTTCCTCTCTATCCTTCCTACTGTACTACCTGCATCCTACATTTTTCAGAAGCTGTAGTACGTGAACAAAGCGCTCTAGGCGTGTGTTTAACATGGTACCCATCTACATACTGCCGAGCCGTGTAACATACTTACACCCTTTATTATAGGAATGAACATGTTACACGTCATTTCCGTGGTGTAATTCCAATCTAACACAACCTAAGCAAAATCCTAATAGAAAGTTTTATTTAAAATTACTTGCTGTGTCATTGAGTAATGCGATTGAGAATCATATATTAATGACAGATACACATGGAAGCTGTAAATTTTGCTTGTGACAGATCTGTTAGTTGTGGTTTATGTCGCAGGCAGCTGGACCAGAACTTCCTGGAGAACATAGGTGCTGGGGCTTTCGATGGACTGGAAATATTGAGGAATCTTCGTTTGGACAACAACCGTTTCCAGGAGGTGCCCACAGAAGCTCTGAAACATCTGCATACTCTCGAAGCATTGTGAGTATATTTCAACCTTCAAAGTACGATCAAATTTCCTTCCTATTTTCGAAGAGTTGTGGCTTAAATTTAATTACAGCTCAGTCGAATTTTCAGAATGTTAAAAAGATCACAAATAGGTAGCATCAAGTATGCTTTGAAATTCCTTCAGTATTTCAGATTAGACTTTGAATGACAGTGGGATACCCTCGGATGCGCAAAATTCCCTTAAAAATAATATTACTAACAGGTCTACAGAATGTGTACACTTGGGAACAGAAGAAGTGGCTCGTATAGAGACCAGAGGATTTAAGTTTGCAGTCCGCCCCCTCCAAGCATCACCATTTTAACTCTCCTTTTTCTAATTCTCATCTTGCACAACCAGTCACTTGATTGACAAGTTGCTTACGTCATCCCAAAAGATGGAACGTAGCATTACCCATAAATCGTGTATGTTGTTGTTAGCTGAGTGCCATTAATAATAATGATAATAAGGTTGACAATAATAGTCTATTTATTTAATGATCTTTTAACTTTTTGGGCCACAACAGTGTATTTATACAATCCCAATAATGAACTATAAGTTACATTACTATTAGTAGTATTCTTATGGTATTTAAATGCTTATGGAACAAAGTAACTATTGAAATTGACAAATACACAGATATCATATTGGCAGAAATAATTTTAGACATCGTTCCTTTGTCGTCTACAGAAAACAGGCTTAACTTAATTTGGCTGCTACGCATTTCAGCACTGCAGATAAATCATGTGTCATCCACTCCTCCCTCTAGAAGTTCGAGTAGCGAATCGTGTTGCATTGGAATAGCTTTTTACACTAAGTAGAATTTGCTATGAGAGGTCTTTGGTGACCCTTCCATTTCATATCGACTATGTCTTTACTGATTCATATTTGTTTGTTAGGATTTGTCTCAAACCAGTCTTAGGGAGACGTGATAAGGGCTGGGTGAATCTGCTGTTGAGGAGATAATTTTGAAAACCTTAAGAAACAAAACACTATTACGACCTAGGGAACATCAGCACTCCTATCGTGCTCCCAAGTGTACATTTTTTAAATCATCACTGGCTTCTGTGCAATTAGACACGGTCACTGATCAATTAGGGCATTTTGCCTAAGCTCCAAGCGCCCATATCATAGAATCATATATGAGATACTACCTTCGCCTTTTGCGGTACTATTTAAAATAAATACTGAAACTTAACAGCGAATTAATCTACCATATTATAAAAATGTGCATTACCGATCTGGTTGAATAGTTTACGGTGTATGCCTCTGCTAATCGATGGTTACATAGAAATATAGTAACATTTTAACATAAATAGCCCTTTTGAGTTCATAAATGTTACCCTGAATAAAGATTATTATAACATTCATTTGTCGTTCTATTATATGCTAAATAAACGCTACCTGCGTTTACTTGTCATGGTTCTTTCTAAGCTTTTAGTTGCTAATTACAGTTAATGCTAAAGACAAACTGTCTTTAAATACCGCGTAACCCCGTTAATACGCTCTTCAATGATCTCTAGATGCAATATCTAATGCGTTAGGCAGCGGTATATACGGGAAATTATTTATGGAATGGTGAAAATAATTTAGACGCCGCAACGTAAAATGCATATTTTATTGGTCAATAGTTAAAGTGGAAAATTCGTACTTACATGAACATTTATAATGTTTCACTCAAAGAGATTCGCGTTTCGTCATTTTGCCCCAAACCAACTAACTGCACATCCACAAGACGTAATTTAAAGAAGGAGTAAGTTTACAGAATCAGAAGGAAATAGCTATACATATTTTGAAGAATTCAATTACTTTCATTGCAAAGAAGCATGGTTAAGGTTAAGTACTCCCTGCGGCCGACCTGACCCATGGGTTTTTTTCGGGAGTTTCCCTGGATCTCTAGGCGAATGCTGGGAGGGATTATTAAGTCCCCGAATTTCCTGTCCCTCCATTTCACCCCCATTCGCATCTCACTTCACCTTTCACCTATTTGGTTTCTTTCAGGGTTGTAGGTGTCGGCGGGAGGTCTCAAAAAGAGAAAAGGATGCTCTGTGGAAACCTTCGTTCCCAAGATTGGGGACGGTTGTTGGGTTCCGGCCCCCCCAGGGGACGTGTAAGCCCTACAGGGGAGAGAGGACTTGGCTGCTCCAGTGACCATCCGGAGAGTTTAAATCTGGAAATGTTAGAAATTAAATGAGTTTTATTTATGGACGTTCTTTAACTACTGTGGTTCTTAGCGTCCCATTCTATATTGGGCGTGAAAGACCGGAAATTTTGCTCAGAGGCCTCTTTATCAGGCTTGAGGTTCTTTTACGTGCCGTAAATCTACGACACGGAACCACCGACTTTACTTTCCTTCCGAAGGAAGCCATGCTAAGGATTTTTACGCCCGAAAAATACCATCGCCCTCCACCAAGTTTGAATCCGCGACCTCGGGAAGACAGGCTAGCATGGTAACCACTACACCACGGAGTACGACAATAAATGATAGGGACCCAACCATGTACCTGTCGTGCCTCCTGATACGGCAGCCCTCTGTCTTCTCTCATCTCATCCCTCCTTCCGGGGACGCCCCGCCCGGGGCACAAGCACAAAAGATCTGCTTAGGTCGAGGTCCTAAGTCCCCCTACGCTTAGAATCCTAATCGTAAGGTTAAGAACAAGAGACCCTTTAGCACAGTCATAGAGGTTGAGTGGCTGTGTCATTATCTTAAAAAATCTGATGTGTTACACTCACATGACTTTCTCTACTCTTGTACAAACTATTTTTACAAACGCTTATTCTCCATCTACTTCACGTTAATCGAGATAAACATTTGCAGACTGTATCTTATTGCTAATTTTCTTGTAGATGTAAGGGCAATATATATTTACAAGGGCAATATAGAAATACAGTAGCCTTTAAGCACATACATATCTCTTAATAGCTGGTTGCTAGGTGCAGCACCATTCCCTTTGCCACAGATTAATACTCTTCGCATATCCAAGACAAAAAATGAATAACGAATTCCCATTTCAGAAAATAAGCATTGAAAAATTTAAGGGAATAACATGCAATATATCGAAAATGGTTCACTCAACAAAAAAATGTATATGACATAAATTGTGTATTTTAACGTGATCTACATTTTTTGTGTAGTAAGGTTTTGTCTATCTCTTATGGTTTACCAGTTATGCAAAAGTCGTTCACAATGAAGAATACTTTTTGAGACATTCCAAGAAAATTCAAGATATACATTTTATTTGTCATGAAAATATCTTAAACATATGTTATTTTAATTAAAATCGTTAGAGTCATTTTTGAAAAAATTAAAATTCTCGAAAAATGTTCCATGTAAAGGGTAATCTAGGGTGGGGGGATTTTCTTGAAAACCTTCGTGTCGCATCTCTGGAAGATACTGAACCTAAATACCAAGTTTGGTGTTTATCGGACTGTTCGTTTCTGAGTTATGCTGTTCACAGACACACACACGGACATGTTTCCAAAAATGCTTTTTTTGGATTCAGGGGGTCTCAAAACATGTATTTCCGGTGAAATCTCGGTATCGAATGTTTGGGTGGCATACAATACTTCCCCTACTTACTGTACGTAATAGAGAAAGTAAAAATGGAGTGGTAGGTAAGTTTCAGAGGCCCTATGAAACTTCGATATGAAAATGTGCCTCATATTAATTAGACACATCATGCATGTTGTAGTTACACACAACCTTTACTCATTTCCATTCCGAAAAGAAAACAAAAGCGTAAAGGATTTACAGCATTATCCAGAGATGGGGTATAAAGAGCATAATGAACGGGATAACGTTATCGGAAGAAATTAACCAGGGTGTAGTATAAACTGAAACGAGTTATATCACAGAATTCTAATGATCTAAAGCAAGCTTCTCCAATTCAAGTATATGGGCATAGAAAGTTCATGTAACGAAGCAGCTACTCTAGGAAATCTTAGCTAAGGGATGCGAAAGGAAAGTAAGGGATAGCTGGCTTCGTAACCACAGTACACAAAATAAGTGCACCCTGTAATCCTCTTGCACCGTTTTCCCGTCTCTCATCCACAACTTCGTCTTTCCTTACCTCTTCTCCTGTTTGTATATCTGAAACAGAGCTGGCTGACACTGATCTAAACGAAATATTGTTGGATGTAATAAAAGAAACTCGCCCTGTTTTAAGCTAATTTAAGTCGTAATCTGACAAGTTTGGTTCTCCCCTCGGCCTTACATGAAGCAGAGAAAAACAAAGTCAATGTGAGATCGGGATCTTTCGACTTATGAAGTAATGAAGTTATTCAAATATCGTGTACATAGATTTAAACATATAACGCCTGGATAGAAACTGTACCACAACTTAACAGAGCTTGTTGAGGGACGTTTGTTCTGTGTTTAATATACGAAGCCCATGGTTTTCGGCGACTCAGAGGCATATTTTATGCTGATGTATTAGTATATTGCGATATGCGTGTATGAAGTGTATTATTGCAGAATCGAGGAATAGTTTGAAAAGACAAGACGAAGTCAAGAATCTGTTTTCGGGATTCTGATATGCATTTTATATACGAGGTGTATTTCAAAACTAAGACCCGGTGAACACTATTTAACGGATGGTAGGCCTCAATTACGTTTCATGCCTACAGCGCTGTCTACCGACTCCTGAGGAACCTACCGCAGTGTTTGTGTGACGCAGTAGGCGTTTGCCAGTTGAGAGCAGATCGCAATGGCCGCGACAATTCTAGATCCCGCCAGCTGTGAAGTGCGCGGTGTGATTAGTTTTCTGCTGGCAAAAGGATCGTCAGCTGCGGATATCCATCGTGAGTTATGCCTCGTGTATGGATCGAACATAATGAGTGATAAATAGGTTCGACACTGGTGTCAAGAATTTCGAAATGGTCGCACAAATATGCACGATGAACAGCGGAGTGGTAGGCACAGTATTCGAACCAACGACATCGTTGAGCAAGTGAACCAAAAACATCGAAGTAAACGGCTTTTGACGATTAGTGGTCTGGCTGATAAATTATTCCCAAATGTTGCTCGAATCCCACTTTACAGGATTGTCACTGAACAGCTTGGATATCAGAAACTTTGTGCGAGATGGGTGCCAAAACTGCTCACCTGTAAGCACTAAGAGCAACGAATGCGTAATGCACGACAGTTTTTTGGAGCGCTATAGACAAGATGGAGATCTAAATACGGGTCCGGGTCCGCCAACGCAAGACCACACCCTCACAAACCCAGGAGAAACTCGTGGGCCTTTCCATTAGGAGCGGTGCCTATTTTATATACCGCCCCCCCTGCCTGGTCGAAATCGGGCAAGGACAGCTCCCGCACCGACCCTTCCAAACAGGGACGGAAGTGGATACGCCACTTACGCGTGTCAGGCCAGCAGGGCGATTTCTACTGGGGGAGACTACCGAACAACCTCGGTGGGGCCGACAGTTTCTAGCTACCGTCTACCAGCTATCCCTCATGGCTGGTGCCGGAGAGTCTCGAGGCGTCTCACAACCCCGCTTGGGCGGAATTAACCTAGCCAGGCGTACCCATGGGTATCGGGAACCACTGCCCCGCCGAGTCCAACCCAATCCGAACAACTCCCTTTCGGGAGGGGCTCAAATGTTCGGCCCGGCATACTTCTGGTAACGTCAGAAGTACCACGAGTGCTAAGGATCCGCAGCGCCCGCACCACGACAGCAGACAAGATGGAGATGGTTTGTTTTCTCACATTGTCACGAGACATGGATAGCGTACACCAACACAGAATCGAAACAACAGTAATGCCGTGGCGCCGTTCCGGTTCACCCAAACCAAACAAGTGTAAGCAATCGCATTACACGAATCGCAAAATATGGCTACCGTGTTTTGGGACGAAAAGGGCGTCCATTTGATTGATTTAATGAACCGTGGGTGAACAATTACAGCTGACATCTACTGTGCAGCGCTTTCCAAACTGAGACGCGCGATCCAAAATCGACGCCGCGGGAAAGGGTTGTCTGGCTTCATCCTCCTGCACAACACATGCCCGCACACCGCTGCGAAAACCAAAGAGAATATTCAAGAGTTTCGTTTGGAACTCTTTGACCACCCTCCGCACAGTCACGACCCGGCGCCAAGAGACTATTTCCTCTTCTTGCTTTTGAAATGGTGGCTGGGTGGACAACGATTTCATCGACGATGAACTCAAGACGAGCGTTACCAACTGACTCAAGTCCCAGGCGGCAGACTGCTATGGCGAGGGATTAAAGAAGCTGGCGGGGCATTACAGCAAGTGTATACATGTGAACGGCGATTATGTGGAAAAGTAAAGTATATATTTAGGTGCATATTACTGTCAATAAAACCTTGTCTCAGGAGCGATGTTGTTATTAGGACCAAACGGATCTTAGTTTTGGAATACGCCTCATACATGCATTGCACACCTTTTTGCATGATCCTGTGTTTGTTGTTTTAAATGAATTATTAATAAATTTCTAATGAGCTAACCTCGGATTTCCAGAAACACAATTCTGCCAATTCAACAGCTATAACTTGCAGAAAGGCTTAGAGTTACTATAATTTAAGAGACCTTAAGTCAGTTGTTTGATGGTTGTTGCACGTACTCAAAGCTGATTATCTAAAAATAACAATATGTACGTATTTCAAGAAGAACTGAAGTCGCAGACGTGAATTTGGAAGACGCAAGTATTGCAGAAACATGGATATTTGAGTTGTATTTTACTTCCCACCCTAGTGAATATCTATGTTATTGGACTGGACTGAACTAATGACGGTGGGGACATCTAACACTGCGGTGTTCAAGGGATCTATTGTGTGTACTTCCCCGGGAGGAACGGATAAGATGAGGGAACCGCAGAAGACACACGGTTTGCAGAGTGAAGCCGGCGCAAGTAGACAGAGACCCGCAGAGTTCCCTAACAGCTCCAGGCTTGACCACCCGCCCACGGGAGGGCCGCTTGGAGACATCTCTCGAGTGAGCCCAGGGAAACATTTCCAAAGCGACGGAACCACAGCCCCAGAGTCAACCTAAAACATGAAAGGGAGATGAAATGAGAGCAAATGTAGGAAAGAGGAGAGTCGTGATAGAAGACATCACTCGTCTTTGTCAACCAGGGGAAACCACGAAAAAACCATGGTCAGAGTGAGTGACCAAGGAAATCGAACCCGAGACCTCTCGAATGCGAATCCCTACGTTACCGCGGAGCCATCTTGCTCAATATTGTATGTTATTACAGCCACCAAATTTATTTTGGTAGAAATGGATTTCCTTGGTAACTCATGTGTTGTAACTCTGAATTTCCTCATGTGTAAATATCATCGGCAGGACGTAGAAAACTTACGATCGTGCAAAAAATTCTCTTTAACCGTGACAAATGCTTTTAATAATAGAAATACTTTAACCAACTAGCATTGTCTTCTGACTATTGTAGTATTATGTGTACTCAAAAGGATACGAAACATATCATATCAATAGTGCAACAAATATCAGCCAAAACACCTACACTTGTTGCATTACTTTTACATTACTGTGCTGTACAGCACTGCTGGTTTAAGGCAGCAGTCAAAATGTCCACCACCACAATCGCAAGCCGTACAGCAACATATCATGGGCTGTCACACACGCTCTAGCATCCCAGGAGATGGGCGCACGTCTTCAGAAACTGCTTAAATCCTAGAAACCGGACCCACTGAAGCGTCAACTGGAGCCCCATAAACTAAGCTCTACACATCAGCCCAGATGAAAAAATCTGATGTGTTACACTCACATGACTTTCTCTACTCTTGTACAAACTATTTTTACAAACGCTTATTCTCCATCTACTTCATCTTAATCGAGATAAACATTTGCATAGTCTATCTTATTGCTAATTTTCTTGTAGATGTAAGGGGAATATATATTTACAAGGGCAATATAGAAATACAGTAGCCTTTAAGCACATACATATCTCTTAATGGCTGGTTGCTAGGTGCAGCACCATTCCCTTTCCCACAGATTAATACTCTTTGCATATCCAAGTCAAAAAAAATGAATAACGAATTCCCATATGAGAAAATAAATATTGAAAACTTTTAAGGGAATAACAAGCAATATCTCGAAAATAGTTCACTCAACAAAAAAAAATGTATATGACATAGATTGTGTATTTTAACGCGATCTACATTTTTTGTGTAATAACATTTTGTCTATCTCTTATGGTTTACCAGCTATGCAAAGTCGTTCACAATGAAGAATACTTTTGAAGACATTCCCAGGAAATTCGAGATATACATTTCATTTCCCATGACAATATGTTAAACATATGATATTTTAATCAAAATCGTTACAGCCATTTTTGAGAAAAATAAAATTTTCGAAAAATCTTCCATGTAAACGGTCTGGGTCGGGGGATTTTCTTGAAAACCTTCGTGTCGCATCTCTGGAAGATACTGAACCTAAATACCTAGTTTGGTGTTTATCCGACTGTTCGTTTCTGAGTTATGCTGTTCACAGACACATACACAGGCACACACACGGACAAGGTTTCTTGAAAACCTTCGTGTCGCATCTCTGGAAGATACTGAACCTAAATACCTAGTTTGGTGTTTATCCGACTGTTCGTTTCTGAGTTATGCTGTTCACAGACACATACACAGGCACACACACGGACATGTTTCCAAAACTGCTTTTATAGGATTCAGGGGGTCTCAAAACATGTATTTCCGGTAAAATCTCGGTATCGAATTTTTGGGTGGAATACAATACTTCCCCTACTTACTGTACGTAGTAGAGAAAGTAAAAAGGGAGAGGAAATGAGGCTGAGAGATATTCGGGGAGGTAATGATCCTTCCCAGCATTCGCCCAGCGACTTGGGGAACCTCCGAAAAAACCTGTTTCAGCAAGGTCGGCCGCGGGAATCGAACCCACGACCTTCGGAATGCAGGCCATAGACGCTATCGCCTGAGACATCCCGCGCGGTTTTTGAACCATATACACTTGAGAATTATCAGCAGTCCAACTTTCAAACGCATGTATAAAACCTGAAATTAAATGTTTCGGTAATGCACTCCCACACACTATGGGTTTCATATAACAAAAATCTAGGCAAACAACCCTGAAAACTTGTCTATACAGTTGACGCTATCCTGTATATTTACAAGCCAGATTTCGACCTGATAAGTACCTTTTTAGAAATATATGAATGAAAATTAGACCTGAATAATACCCTGGAACAAAATTGCAGGTGCGTATGGTGTACGAGATCCTGTCCCATCATATATAGGTCACTTCATCCTACTTGTGACCTGTTATTTCCTTACAAAAGAGCAGTCTTAAAGTTTCTCCTTACCGTGTACAATGAACTTGTGCAGGTTTTTGTGATACTCTTCATCAAGTTCACAATTGCATCGCGGATAATGCATCTGAAACTTTGAATTCGGCATTTTCTTCAACAAAATAAAGTTGTGATCATGTTTCATTGTGCAAGTTATGTACAACAAATCCTATACCGTCAGAATCCAAGATGATAGAAATGTTATTCTCCGGTTGAAGCCCTGTCACAAAAGAAATCTTAGAAGCTCTTTGTCAAAGGAAGCAATTTCGCTTCAAGTTTTAGTAACATGATGAAAGGGGGAAAAAATTACGTCCGAATCTTTTCCAATAAATCGAGAGAAGATCAAACTAGCCTCATAACCGGGGACAGCAAATATCTTTATGGCGCCTGATTGTCTCTTGTCTCTGTTTGCAGGAACTTGGGCAGTAACATGCTGACAGCAATTCCTGTTGGCGGTTTTCCTCAGCTGCCTAACCTCGTCATATTGTGAGTACATTATCACTTCTTATTGTATTATTTTTGGCTATTGTAGTTCTCTCTCAGGACATAGGAGTTTAAGATGACATTATCTGACAGTTTATGAGCCATAACTAGAAAACTCATATTCTAAACCATACTTACTATTATGGTTTTACGTTTTTCAGTATGTAGAATTTAATGCATCTGACAAAAAAATTTCATATGTCGTATTATTTGGCTAAAATCTTCATATTTATGAAATGTTTATATTTCTTCGTATTTTTAAGAGTTATGATTTTTTCTTTTAAAATAATTCTTTTAACAATGAAGTAGGTTTCACAGATATTCCATTCCAGCAGTTTTCTTTTAAAACATATTTAGAAAATACAAGCCCCTCTTCCCAACAAGCATTTCCTCTGTGTGACATTACCTGCGAAATTAAACACCATCTATTCTTGAACAGCTTTTATTTTCGCGAACAGTGCTTCTAGGGCTCATCGTAATTAGTATTAAGCAAGAATAAAGCAACCAGTAAAGTCCTTTTTCTTTGTTTCTAAGTTCCACACTGATTAAACTCCGTGTATATTTTATTAGATATTTTATTATTAAATATGGACAAAATCTACAAAGCATATTTTTAACTAATAAAGTAAACCTGATCTCAACTCTTAACAGTAGTTTTAGGTGTTTTATTTTAAAGCATATATTTCATAACGCTTCGTCACGTACCCACAGACACCCCAGCGCATGGCAACCGGATCTTCTGCTTTGTGCCGTGCAGATGGCGGTAGTGTGTCGTCCAGTCTAGCTGCTTAGATTGTTGGTGCATAGATGGCAGAGCATTCGCTATTACCACTTATTTTTCATTTTACTATTGTTTTAGACTTAAGGTGGAACTTTGGTTCGTGGTATTAAATATCCAATCCGGTATTTACCTGAGGGAAACCACGAAAAAAACTCAGCCAGATTGATCACCCCACGGGATTTGAACCCGGGACCTCCCGAATGCAGGCCACAGACGTTACTGCCTGAAACATCCCGATCGGTATTCATACTTGTTTTAGAGGTAAAACAATTCTGTTAAGACAGCTTCTGTGGTCTGGAGGTTAGCATGCTGGCTTCCGAATCTAGAGGTTCCAAACTTTAGGTTTTATTAACCTACTAGTTGGTTAAACTATGAAGCCTTGGTGTTAAAGTGCTTACGACAATGTAAGTCGCCACTGGCGTACGTCATCCCAAATGAATTTGAGATCTCCTTGTGGTTTACCGGAATAAAATCAGAGTAATTTGGAAAATTTAATGTCGTGCCGATATGTTGCTATGGTTCCTCAGTGGTCAGAGCAACCAGACGGAAACCGGTAGATCCGTAGTTCAAATCCCGACCACGGTATTGGGTGTATTCCATTACAGCCTAAAAAGCATGTTGAGATTTTACAGGGAAAACATATATTGAGGATCCATAGTTTAAAAAATCTGATGTGTTACACTCACATGACTTTCTCTACTCTTGTACAAACTATTTTTACAAACGCTTATTCTCCATCTACTTCATGTTAATCGAGATAAACATTTGCAGACTCTATCTTACTGCAAATGTTGTCTATCTCTTATGGTTTACCAGTTATGCAAAAGTCGTTCACAATGAAGAATACGTTTGGACACATTCCCAGAAAATTCAAGATATTCATTTTATTTGTCATAAACATATCTTAAACATTCATTCATTCATGCATTATCTGTTTACCCTCCTCTTATGTAGGACTTACACCCCCCTAGGACTTACAGGCGGGTGCCTGGGGTCAGAGGCCCGTCGAGGAGCAGACACTCATGGATCAGACAGAACATCCAGGATGGGTGATCAGCCCGATGCCTGGTATGCGATGAAGGAAGTAGATGAAACGGAATGTGGGTGAAATGGATGAAAGGAAAGGTGATGATGGAGCAGTTGGTGGAATGAATGGCGGGGGAAACCGGAGAACCCGGAGAAAACCCGCCTAGGCGCTGCTTCGTCCACCACAAATCCCACATGCAGGTCCCTGGGATTGAACCCGGGCCGCCTCGGTGGGAGGCGAGCGGTCTAACCACTCGGCCACGGCGCCGCCTATCTTAAACATATGATATTTTAATCAAAATCGTTAGAGCCATTTTTGAGAAAATTAAAATTTTCGAAAAATCTTCCATGTAAAGGGTAGTCTGGGGTAGGGAGATTTTCTTGAAAACCTTCGTGTCGCATCTCTGGAAGATACTGAACCTAAATACCAAGTTTGCTGTTTATCCAACTGTGCGTTTCTGAGTTATGCTGTTCACAGACAGACACACAGACAGACAGACACACACACGGACATGTTTCCAAAAATGCTTTTTTTGGATTCAGGGGATCTGAAAACATGTATTTCCGGTGAAATCTCGGTATCGAATTTTTGGGTGGAATACAATACTTCCCCTACTTACTATACGTAGTAGAGAAAGTAAAAATATGATGTGATACATCCACATGACTCTCTCTACTTTATCGTTCATTAGTGAGTGAACAAATTATTCTTACTCAAGCTTATTTTTCTATCTACTACATTTTAATCCAGATAAACCTTTGCAGAAGGTACATTGCATATTTCGTTATAGATACAAATATAACAGCGACAATTAAATGTTTAAAAACTACGCGCCATATGCTAGCCTTAAAATTCCATACTGTTTCCATGCAATGCGAGAAACAACTGTATGCTGAAAGGACTTTAAGAGAATGATCAAAAAGTAAATAATTCGAACTTTTAATTGTGGATATCTCAGGAACGGCTTATGCTACAAAGAATTTATTTACGTGTTTTTATTAAAGGTTTATTTTATGTCGTTTTAACTAACGACATGTTATCATGAAATTGCATGATGAATATTAATTTACAATTGCACAAACATGGAATTACAAATGGGTGAACATTTACAGTAAATCAGAGAGTTTAAGTAAATTATGCGTTTAAAAAGATCTTTTTTGTGCAGTACGATTTCGTCTATCGTCTACTGTTTACCAGTTATACAAGATTATACAACATCCCTTCCGAATGAAGAGAGATATACATTTTATTTGTCATGAAAATATCTTTCATATATGGTATTTTAATCAAAATTGTTAGCCATTTTTTAGAAAATAAAAAGTTTACGGGGAAACAATGTTCCATGTCAAGGGTACTTTGGGGGTCGGGGGATTTTGTCTAAAATCTTCTATGTCGCATTTTTGGAAGGCATTGAACCTAAATACCAAGTTTGGTGTTTATCCGACTTTTCGTTTTTGAATTATGGTGTTCATAAGCGGACAGATAGACCAACACATACGACGTATTTCCAAAAATGCTTTATTTGGATTCCGGGGGCCTCAAAACATGTATTTGCGGTGAAATCTCGGTATAGAATTTTGGGTGGAATGTAATGTGTACTTCCTCTACTTACTATATGTAGTAGAGGAAGAGCATAAAAAAAATCTGAGCGTTACAATCACATGACTTCCTCTACAAACATTTTACAAACGCTTATTCTCCATATGCTTCATGTTAATTGAGATATCGAGATGTCAATCTTATTGCTAATTTTCTTGTAGATGCAAGGGGAATATGGTAGGTTTTAAGCGATAGTCAAATATTTTAACGCTGGTTGCTATGTGGCGCATTCCATTCTCTTTGCATGTCCAGGACATAAAAAAATCTGATGTGTTACACTCACATGACTTTCTCTACTCTTGTACAATCTAATTTTACAAACGCCTATTCTCCATATGCTTCATGTTATCGAGATATCGAGATGTCAATCTTATTGGTAATTTTCTTGTAGATGCAAGGGAAATATGGTAGCTTTTAAGCGATAGTCAAATATTTTAACGCTGGTTGCTATGTGCCACATTCCATTCTCTTTGCATGTCCAGGACATAAAAAAATGAATAACGCATTTGAGAAAAAGTATAAGTATTGGAAAATTTAAGGAAATAACAAGCAATATCTCGAAAACGGTTCACTCTACAAAAGAAATGTATATGACATAAGTTGTGTATTTTAACGCGATCTACATTCTTTGTGTAGTAAAATTTTGTCTATCTCTTATGGTTTACCAGTTATGCAAAAGTCGTTCACAATGAAGAATACTTTTGGAGATATTCCCAGAATATTCGAGATATACATTTCAGTTCTCATGACATTATCTTAAAAATATGACATTTTCATCAAAATCGTTAGAGCCATTTTTGAGAAAATTAAAATTTTCGAAAAATCTTCCATGTAAAGGGTAGTCTGGGGTGGAGGGATTTTCTTGAAAACCTTCGTGTCGCATCTCTAGAACATACTGAACCTAAATACCAAGTTTGGTGCTTATCCGACTGTTCGTTTTTGAGTTATGCTGTTCACAGACACACACACAGACACACACACAGACACACACACACACAGACACACACACGGACATGTTTCCAAAAATGCTTTTTTTGGATTCAGGAGGTCTCAAAACATGTATTTCCGGCGAAATCTCGGTATCGAATTTTTGGGTGGAATGCAATACTTCCCCCGCTTACTATACGTAGTAGAGAAAGTAAAAATGAATAACGAATTTGAGAAGAAGTACAAGTATTGGAAAATTTAAGGGAATAACAAGCAATATCTCGAAAATGGTTCACTCAACAAAAAAATGTATATGACATAAATTGTGTATTTTAACGCGAAGTACATCTTTTGTGAAGTAAAATTTTGTCTATCTCTTATGGTTTACCAGTTATGCAAAAGTCATTCACAATGAAGAATACTTTTGGAGACATTCCCAGGAAATTCAAGATATACATTTTATTTGTCATGAAAATATCTTAAACATATGATATTTTAATGAAAATCGTTATAGCCATTTTTGAGAAAATTAAACTTTTCGAAAAATCTTCCATGTAAAAGGTAATCTGGGGTGGGGAGATTTTCTTGTAAATCTTCGTGTCGCATCCTTGGAAGATACTGAACCTAAATACCAAGTTTGGTGTTTATCCGACTGTTCGTTTCGGAGTTATGCTGTTCACAGGCACACACACACGGACATGTTTCCAAAAATGCTTTTTTGGATTCAGGGGGTCTCAAAACATGTATTTCCGGTGAAATCTAGGTATCGAATTTTTGGGTGGAATACAATACTTCCCCTACTTACTATACGCAGTACAGAAAGT
This sequence comes from Deroplatys truncata, assembly GCA_030765065.1. Taxonomy (NCBI): domain Eukaryota; kingdom Metazoa; phylum Arthropoda; class Insecta; order Mantodea; family Mantidae; genus Deroplatys; species Deroplatys truncata. The sequence continues at coordinate 63,354,298 of CM060984.1, read as the reverse complement.
AAAAAAAATTGGAAAAAGGTCCGCGCGTATGTGTGTGTGTGTGTGTGAGTTTGTGAACAGCGTAACTCAAAAACGAATTACAAAGTTTAATTAAATAAATGAATGTGCTTATAATACCTCCAAAACTGCTCCTCTCAGATGGTTGACTTTCTTCCAGCACACTGCAAAGGCTTAAAAGTTGCAATGGGGCACATAAACCACGCTTCGAAGTAAGTGTGGCTTATTCTGCAGATTAAATTGCATAAAAAGTAGCCAGAACCGTTCACCCATGGGTACAAAGTTTAACCGAAAAGCCAGTTAATGGGGCCCAACTCTTAGTTTAACGATATAGGATAGCTGTGTGTGTTAAAGAGACAAATGACGGGAACATCCGTCGTTATGCCGAAATATGGCGCCATATTACTTGTTTTTTTCGTCGTGGCAAGGAACAGAGAAACAAACACTTTGAGCTGTCTAACAGAAAAATGGTATGTTGCAGTAAGTAAGCGATTGGAGGAAGCGGCTTCTACGCACCCCCCTACAATTTATGTGCGTTCCATTTTATTGCTTTATGACAAAAACTAACTTCAACACATAAAGCAAGGACATTTCCAAAATGTTCTCCCCCTACAATATGAGGTTCTAATGTCGGCTTTAGGCCAATGTGTCTCGTTCGTTACTCCATTTTCTTTTGTGTGCTTTTTTCGCTCCTCGGACCTGTCGAGAAGATACGGCGTTCTCTCTGTTACAAAATAATATATGTATGTATTTGTAAGCTTCTTTCGTATATAAAACATGAAAAACAAGCTTGTGCACAGTTAAATAAGTTAGTAATTATAAGTTTTTATTTTATTTGTATCTACTAATATTATGAACCGGCAACTGAGGGCAACATTCCGGCTGGGGATGCGTGATACTGGCCACATCACCTCCCATCCAGTCGGATTGGCAGCTCAAGGCCCTTTATGCGCTGCATTACTTATTACTTTTTACTTTCTCTACTACGTATAGTAAGTAGGGTAAGTATTGTATTCCACCCAAAAATTCGATATCGAGATTTCACCGGAAATACATGTTTTGAGACCCCCTAAATCCAAAAAAAGCATTTTTGGAAACATGTCCCTGTGTGTCTGTGTGTCTGTGAACAGCATAACTCAGAAACGAACAGTCGGATAAACACCAAACTTGGTATTTAGGTTCAGTATCTTACAGAGATGCGACATGAAGGTTTTCAAGAAAATCCCTCCACCCCAGACTACCCTTTACATGGAACATTTTTCGAAAATTTTAATTTGCTCAAAAATGGCTCTAACGATTTTGATTAAAATATCATATGTTTAAGATATTTTCATGACAAATGAAATGTATATCTCGAACTTTCCGGGAATGTCTCCAAAAGTGTTTTTCATTGTGAACGACTTTTGCATAACTGGTAAACCATAAGAGATAGACAAAAGTTTACTACACAAAAAATGTAGATCGTGTTAAAATACACAATTTATGTCATATAAATTTTTGTTGTTGAGTGAACCATTTTCGAGATATTGCTTGTTATTCCCTTAAATTTTTCAATGCTTATCCTTTTTCTCAAATTCGTTATTCATTTTTATTGTCCTAGTAATGCAAAGAGAACGGAATACTCCATATAGTAACCAGCTCTTAAACGCTTAAAGCCAATTCCCCTTGCATCTACAAGAAAATTAACAATAAGATTGACATCTCGATTAACATGAAGCATATGGAGAAGAAGCGTTTGTAAAAATAGGTTGTACAAGAGTAGAGAAAGTCATGTGAATGTAACACATCAGATTTTTAATATTATATACTCAGAAAAGGTGCGCGCGTGTGTGTTTGTGTGTGTAGAAAACTCCAAAAATCACTCAACCGATTTTGATAAGTATTTATTTTACCACTGAAAAGCCCTATTCTTTCTGAAGAACATGGGGTATAAAACAGCTTGTAATTTAAATTTATAAATAGATAATGTCTTTTTCTTCTTTTGTAGTTGCTTGAACTCCCGCACGTCAGTCTAAAAGAAAGGATGGCTTCATTGCTTTCCAAAATCGTTCCCTGAACAAGTTGCAGACAAATCTCTTTCTTGGCAGGAATCGACAATCAAACAGAATATGCGAGGCAGTTTCCTCGTCCTCCTTGCACATTCTGCAGATGGATTCATCTTTGTGGAGTCCTACAAAGTCCTGAAGTGACCATGTAGAGAAATTAATGCTGCCACTTTCCTTGTTCCTCTTCTGTCCAAACTCAGGGGAGAGTGCTGCATGGATCTAAGTCCATTTCCTGACTTCTCTTTCTCCAGGATAGGTGTGCCACCTTAGTTGGTGTGTATCCCTAATTCATGCTTTTACCGAGGTTTTGGCCGTACGTGTATTCCATTCGCGGGTTAAGGGGCAAAATAGGGTATGTCAGTATTCCTTTTAGCCAGCTGATCAGCTTTTTCATTTCGTTTTATTTTACTTGGTCTGAAATTCATAAAAACTAAGACTAAAAAGCCTATGCACTAGAATACGAGCTATAAAATAATATACTTGTGCAGATTTTTGTCGAGGTTACCATGCAGTAGCTGTTACTCCGCATAAAATGCATATAAAATAAGACAACTGCCGCGGATACTTAATTACAAACAATGTATGCATAGATGATCACGATTTCACATTAAGAAAACACAAGAAGCAGCAAAAGAAAAGAGAATCAAATGTGCTTACAACTATACGATACGCATGCTATACCAATGCCAAATTATATTAGTAATGCTCATATAAGAAATGTTTGCTTTATTTCTTGTACATATGCTATTAAATTACAAACATTAGAGGTCAGTGAACCGATATTATATAATGAACGACTGAAAATATTATTTTTCTCGAGGTGGCAGACTATATGTCTCTCTTCCGAAGAGGTTAACTTAGTAGCCTGGGAGTGAAGAACCTTCATATTCACAGCTGCACCTTCATTTCATTTATATGTTAAGGGGTTCTACATTATGGGAAAACCATAGTGTGTATAGCAAAAACATCGATAACGCCGAGTATGTTGGCATTAAAGTGAACATTTTTCAAGAGGGAACCAGTGTTCGGAAATACATGATTTGAAAAGTGTAGAGCGTCTAAGTTTGCGAACAGTTCGGATATGCTGATGGGTTTGCGTTCCACATTTCGTTAAGAACTCCAACAATAACAATACACCACGCAGTGAATTACAAAAGGGGTGCGCAGACAGTGGTTAAAATGTGCTTTTAGTCGCAGCATGGATGGATAGAATACACCATAATCTTCATGGTACTCCACAGAAAATAGCCAAGTAGTGTAAGATCAGGTGACCGTGGTGGCCATGACACAGTCCCCCTCTACCAATCCATCGATTAGGGTTGTTGTCCAGATGGTGCCGCACATTTGCATCAAAGTTAGCTGGAGCTCCGTCGTGTTGCAGCCACATTACCTCACGAACCTGTAGTGCCACATCAAGTAGGGTAGGAAGAACATCTCTGACAAAAGTGAGGTATGTCGTTCCTGTTAGTCTGGTAGGCAGCAGATACGGCCCAATTATCCCAGCCCATACTTCGCACTGAACCTGTATTTGGTTACTTATAACCACTTGCGCACAGGGATTTTCATCTACGCCAACATGAATCTTGTGCAAACTTTGACGCCCCACAGCGTCAACATACTAAGCGTTGTCGGATTTTTTTCTGTACACACTGAATGTTATTTAATAACTATGAGACAAAGGTTTAAAATTTCACCTATTGTAATTATCTAAAGAAATCTGATGTGATACATTCACCTAACTTTCTCTACCCTCTATCATTTATTAGTGGGTATACAAACTATTTTCACTAAAGCTTATTTTTGTATCTACTTCGTTTTAACCCAAACAAACCTTTGCAGAAATAACTGCATTACACATTTCATTATAGATGCAAAGAGAACAGCGACAATCAAATGTTTAAGAACTGGACGCTGTATACAGGCCTTAAAATTCCATACTGTTTCCATGCAATCGCGAGAAACAACTGAATGCTGAAAGGGCTTTAAAGAATGACCAAGTAATGAACAATTCGAACCTTTAGTAACCAATATCTCAGAAATGGCTTATACCACAAAAAAAACTTATTTGAAGTAAATTATGTATTTTTGTGTAGTATAAAATGTCTATCGCTGAACGTTTACCATATGTACAAGATTATACAAAATTCCTTCCAACTGAAGTGGACTTCACAGGCTATTCCCAGAGAATTCAAGATGTTTAATCAACATCGTTAGAGCCATTTTTTTTAGAAAATCAAAATTTCGAAAAATGTTCCGTGTAAGGTGTAGTTCGGGGAGGGGGATTTTCTGAAAATCTTCGTTTCGCATCTTTGGAAAGCACTGAGCTTAAATACCAAGTTTGGTATTTATCAAACTTTTCGTTTTTTGAGTTTACACGCACACACACGGGCGTTTTTCTAAAAATGCTTTTGTTTTTATTCAGGGGGCCTTAAAACAATTTCCGGTGAAATCTTGGTATCGAATTTTTGGTTGGAATACAATACTTCTGCTACTTACTATACGGAGTAGAGAAAGTAAATCTTACTGGACTATTCCGACCGATTACTGTCGGGTATTTATAGCCTGCTTATGATGACCCGCAACGCAGGCAAGTCACAGCCGACAAAGCCGGTTGCCGAATTAGACGGCGAACGTAAGTAGGTGGGCGGTACGGTTCACGATGTTGCTTTTATCATGCGCTTTCAGAAATGAGGATGGTGTTTGTAAGAATTGTCAAATGTGACTCGATAAGCTCTTAAGCAGTACACAAACCTCAGTAAAACTTCAGAATTTATCGAAAAAGAAAAGATCATCTGATGCAGCGCATTTTCTATTCTCCTTGAAACTTTATCAGTAATTTTAAGATAATATTTTATTAAGAAGTTACTGGGTTTTCAATTTTAGATTTTCTTACAGTTGTATAAGGGCAACAACTGTATGGGTGTTTTAAAAATATAAGCCACATAATAATACATTGTTATATTTATGTTAAATATAAACTGCTTATTGTTTAATGTTGCCATTTAAGGGACGCCGAGGTAGCACACTGGTTTCGTTTCCGGCTGTCGTAAGAAGGGTATGGGTTCGATTCTCGGGGGTAACGATTTTAAGTGAGTCCTATACACACCTTCACCTGTGATTTGCTTAGGTCAAGTGGTTCGGAGTCCACGGTAAAAGCTGTAGGTCCTCTCATTCCTCGCCATCCTCATCATAACCCCTCCATCGGATTCCGCCCGCTGGGTGCCACCACCTCAGAAGTGGGCCCAGTCATCGCTTGGTGGAATGAGGTATCCTCGAAGGTCATGGGCCATATGGGGAGTGTTAGAAACAACGTCTACGATTAAAATATATGTATAAAAGAGAGCCAAATAAGGGGAGTAATAATACATGTTATAAATGGTTTCCTTTTCATAAAAAATCTGTTGTGTTGCACTCATATGACTTTCTCTACTCTTGTACAAACGCTTATTCTCCATCTACTTCATGTTTATGGAGATATCGAGATGTTAATCGTATTGCTAATTTTTTGTATGTGCATGCGGAATATGATAGGCTTTAAGCGATAGTCAAATATTTTAAGAGCTGTTGCTATGTGGAGCATTCCATTCTCTTTGCATGTCTAGGACATAAAAAACGAATAACGAATTGCCATTTTAGAAAAAGTATAAGTATTGGAAAATTGAAATAAATAACAAGGAATATCTCGGAAATGGTTCACTGGGCAAAAACAAGTGTATATGACATAAATTGTGTGTTTTAACGTGATCTACATTAATTGTGCAGTAAAATTTTGTCTATCTCTTAGGGCTTACCAGTAATGCAAAAGTCATTCAAAATGAAGAGGACTTTTGGAGACATTCCCATAAAATTCATAATATACAGTTCATTTGCCTTAAAAAATCTTAAAAATGTGACATTTTAATCAAAATCGTTAGAGCCATTTTTTAAAAAATCAAAATTTCGATACCTTTTCCATATATAGGGTAGTCTGAGGTGGGAGGACTTTCTTGAAGATCTTCGTGTCGTATCTTTGAAAGATACTAAACCTAAATACCAAATTTGGTATTTAGCCGACTTTTCGTTTTAGAGTTATGCTGTTCACAGACGCAGATCTACACAGACATAAACACGGACCTTTTTCTAAAAATGATTTTTTTTTGGTTGGATTTAGGGGGCTCATATTTCCTGTGAAATCTCGGTATCGAATTATTGAGTGGAATACAATACTTCCCCTGCTTACTATACGTAGTAGAGAAAGTAAAAATGTATTCATCATATAATAAGCAATTCTGTTTCATCAACAAGACAAAAAAGTCTTTGAAAAGAATTTTTAACAGATAACGAGCAGGAGGTTTATTTTCAATATAAATAGCTTAATTTCATTAAATATTCTTTTTTAAGAATTAAAATTTTTAGAATAAGCGCTTTCTTGTAGCGACGTATACATCGGAGCATTGTCTTCTTTCATGAGATCAATATTCGTTTCTTTCTCTCTAGTTTAGACTAGATATACAGGGTTATTCATAAGTCAGTGTCACATTTGGAAAACATCTTGTGCGTGATGTATGAAACGTGCGAGTCGTAATCATGTAGGAATGAAAACAGAAACTCTCCAAGTTTATATCACGTGAAGCGCGCATGTTGTGTGACGCGGTTGGTCGCTAGGCGGCAGAAGCGTGTAAAAAGGCGTTCGCAGGTAACAAGAGAACGTTTTACGTGATACAGTTTGCGAATACAGAGGTTACTGTGACTGTTCAGCGGCGATTTCGTACTCGTTTTCACAAGGATGCGCCAGATCGTAGGACCATCAAGAGGTGATATGAAACGTTCGAGCGCACTGGTAACCTGTGTCCACTCAAACGACCCGGAAAGCCGGGACCGTCAGACGCCACTGTTGCAGGTGTTCGTGCGTTGTTTGTGCGCAGCCTTCAGAAATCGACAAATCGTGAAAGTCTACAGCTGGGAATACTTCAGTCGACTGTGTGGCGGATTCTTCGCAAGCAACTGAAGGTGGAACCGTACAATCTGGAACTCCTGCAGGCGCTCACTGATGGTGACAAGGAGGTTCGCACACAATTTGCCATCGACATGCAGGCTGCAATGGTAGATGATGATGATTTTGGTGGCAGACTCGTCTTCAGCGACAAAGCAGCGTTTCACTTGTCGGGGAAAGTGAACCGTAATAAGTGCGCATTTGGGGAACCCAATACCAACATGTGACAGTCGAGCATGTGCGCAGCTCCCCAAAGATCAACGTTTACTGCGCCCTGTCAAAGGACAAGGTTTATGGGCCCTTTTTCTTCTCCGAATCCACAGTGACTGGCATCACTTATCTGGACATGTTAGAAAAATGGCTTATGCCGCAACTGACAGACAGAGGTGACTTCGTTTTCCAACAGGACGGGGCCCCACCCCACTTCCATCGACTCGTGCGCGCGTACCTGAACGAGAACTAACCGCGACGTTGGATTGATCGAAATGCTGACAATGACGTCGCATTGTTTCTTTGTCCGCCCAGATCCTCGGACTTAACACCATGTGATTTCTTTCTCTGGGGATATGAGAAGGATAGGGTGTTCATTCCACCACCTCCAGCTGACTTGAAGGGCATTCGAGGTCGCATTACTGAAGTGATAGCAACTACTGACGGTGACATGCTGGTGCGGGTGTGAGCGGAATTGTATTATCGCCTGGATGTCTCCCGTGTAACCAGAGGCGCACACATTGAACACTTGTAAGGTATATCAAACGAACTTTGGCAGATTGCCTTTCATTTGGTATATCATTCACATTGGTATGTCAAGTACTTATTTTACAACAAACTTCCGAAATGTGACATTGACATGTACATGTCTTATCCGTTCACTGTATTTCTGATCTTCATCTCATTTTTTGCCTTTTATTTTTCAAAACGCGCACGATTCTGATTACACGGTTTTTACAAACCAGTGCTCGTATTTAAATTTAAATTTTCAGGTATTAAATGCTTCATTTCTGTAGTTCCTTTTAACTGCTTTGATCATATCGGGGGCTTTGACTTGAGAAACAATGATAGTATTATACTTCTAGACACTGTGGGGGACAGGGAATGATTCTGGTTAAAGAAAAATGTCTCTAGTCTTAGCCGGGAATCGAATATCTGTGTTGAGAAATCACATACCCAGACACAACATTAAGCAAACTTATTACGCTTTATTTCATTGTATAATTTCTTATGGTGTTCATATTTGTAGCAATGATGCCAATATCTGCAAGTATTAAGATTATATATGGTTCATCGTTCATGTCCATTGTGGTCCTATATTTAAATATCTTAATATACTGACTTTAATTAATCAATATATATATATATATATTATACTAGGAATAATTAGTTAGGTAACGTCACACATAAGGCAAGGTTGACAGAAACGGTGTAATAATATCAGTACAAATATTTTACCATATTACTGAAAGCTGTCATTCAACTAGTGTAAATAGATTTAAAGTTGTTTTAAAAGGTTGGCTCGCTGTAAACACATTTTATACTGTTGACGAACTCTTTCAAACCAATACTTGCATTGTATTTTGAAATCTTCTATTTTAATTCTTGTAGTTGTTATTTGTTTTATCTATCGTACCATTTTGTTTTATTGACTAATAAATGTGTTAATGCAGTTCTAACACATCAATAAATATTGAATTGAACTGAATTGAAGCCAGCATTCGACCGCAAAGGCAGTTTATGTACCTACTTTGTAGCGTATAGTTTTGCTGCTAAGTCTGTTGGCTCTGCTGAACACTTTCTGTGAATGCAGGATGGAACAAACAGGACGTACACCGTGCAACATATTAAATACGTTTTAAAGAAGGCAGGCTTCATTATTTCTCGTGAGATAATACGAAGCATGCACGCATAAGCTGCAGCAACGTTAGCAGGAGGGAGCATTTTCTACGGAAACACTAGAAATACGCTGAGACTAAGTGCCGTTAAATGATTTCATCACAAGATGGTCATCAATTTAGTAAACTGTAAATGCCTTCGTGCCCATCTCTTTCCCTTTAACTTCTTCTCGCGCCATTTCTTTTCGCTTTGGGCAGAAAATAAAAGGGGGAAAAAGAGCTGGAAGCAAGCTGAACAGCGCACAAAAAAGAAAGGAAAAAAACCGGGAAAAACTTTCCTGTTTCTTTTCCTTAGCTGAGAGGACCAAGTGTGAGGCGGAGCATTAAGAGACACTGGATAAACACTAAGAAGCCTCCTTTCATGTTGAAAATGTGGCGGGTCATTACAAGGGCACAGAAAAGAAGCATGCTCGAATGAAGTGAATATTATCAACAGAAGTAGCGCTAGTGCTCATAGTTTTACCACAATTTTATTGAGGTTAGCGAATACTTCTTTTCGTCTCAATTATTTCGAGGGTCGAGAAGCTATTATTTTATAAAAAGATGCATGAGTTTGAAACGGAATTAAATTGTCATGTAAAACTAGTAGCACTAGTGCTACTCGGCAAGATAATCACACGAAAAACTTATTATGAACTTACCTAGTTTAGCGCAACCATGTTTGTTAGTTCTGTAGAATGGAAGCAATCTCTTTGTCGCTAACTGAGCAGTCAATTGTATAATTTCTCTACGTACAGAATTCGGAAAATTGGTTCTGCACCATACTTTTGTTCTTCTTTGTGTTTTCTGGCGTTAAATTGTCTACAGTTGCTTTTATATTATCAATATTTTGACTTCCAAAGCGCGGCATTTTCAGTTGCTATTATTGTAGTCACAGCTACGTGATCTCACTCACTGCATTTAAACAAATTAAAAACAAGTGCACCACCATGAATTACTATCAGTGTACTACGGCTTTGATTGGCCAACTAACTAGCATACTCTATCTGTCATTGGCTAATGGCATATTGAGTGCGATTATGTATATAGTATAATTTATTGAATATCCCGTACGCAAAGGAACCGTAATTTACATAGTCCATTAGGGTTCTAGCTAACAATAAATAAGAAACAAATAGCACATTGAAGGAAGTTAGGAAAAAGTATTTGAAAAATGTGACAAATGAATATTAAGAAGCCTTTATAACAACGTCTGGCACAGCGGTTTTGAAAGTTCCAGGTTACAACAGTTCAAGTGACAGTTTAGAATATATATTACTTTCTCTACTACGTATAGTAAGTAGGGGAAGTATTGTATTCCACCCAAAAATTCGATACCGAGATTTCACCGGAAATACATGTTTTGAGACCCCCTGAATTCAAAAAAAGCATTTTTGGAAATATGTCCGTGTGTGTGTCTGTCTGTGAACAGCATAGCTGAGAAACGAACAGTCGGATAAACACCAAACTTGGTATTTAGGTTCAGTATCTTCCAGAGATGCGACACGAAGGTTTTCAAGAAAATCCCCCCACCCCAGACTACCCTTTACATGGAACATTTTTCGAAAATTTTAGTTTTCTCAAAAATGGCTCTAACGATTTTGATTAAAATATCATATGTTTAAGATATTTTATGACAAATAAATTGTATATCTTGAATTTTCTGGGAATGTCTCCAAAAGTATTCTTCATTGTGAACGACTTTTGCATAACTGGTAAACCATAACAAATAGACAAAATTTTACTACACAAAAAATTTAGATCGCGTTAAAATACACAATTCATGTCATATACATTTTTGTTGTTGAGTGAACCATTTTCGAGATATTGCTTGTTATTCCCTTAAATGTTTCAATACTTATTTTCGCAAATGGGAATTCGTTATTGATTTTTTTGTCTTGGATATGCAAAGAGTATTAATCTGTGGCAAAGGGAATGGTGCTGCACCTAGCAACCAGCTATTAAGAGATATGTATGTGCTTAAAGGCTACTGTATTTCTATATTGCCCTTGTAAATATATATATTCCCCTTACATCTACAAGAAAATTAGTAATAAGATAGAGTCTGCAAATGTTTGTCTCGATTAACATGAAGTAGAAGGAGAATAAGCGTTTGTAAAAATAGTTTGTACAAGAGTGGAGAAAGTCATGTGAGTGTAACATATCAGATGCATGCAAAGAGAATGGAATGCGCCACATAGCAACCAGCGCTTAAAATATTTGACTATCGCTTAAAACCTACCATATTCCCCTTGCATCTACATGAAAATTACCAATCAGATTGACATCTTGATATCTGGATTAACATGAAGCATATGCAGAATAAACATATGTAAAAATAGTTTTACAAGCGTAGAGAAAGTCATGTGAGTGTAACACATCAGATTTTTTTCTTCCAAACAACGAACATCCCGATATCAGGCGGTCTGCTGTTTGAGGAGATTCCAAAAACACAAGCAACCATCTACGACATTAATTTTAAAATGCTCGAAATAGAACTTAACTTCAGATGACTTCTTAAAAACTGTGTGAGCACAAAGCTAGGCACTTATACTGGAGTCGATAAAAATTAAATTGAGTTTTATTTATGGACGCTCTTTTACTGCTGCGGTACTTAGCGTCCCATTCAATATTGGGTGTGAAAGACCGAAACGTTTGCTCAGAGGCCTCTTTATCAGACTTGAGGTTCTTTTACGTGCCGTAAATCTACAACACGGGACCATCGGCTTTACCTATGTTCTGAAGGAAGCCATGCTAAGGATTTTTACGCCCGAAAAAATTCCTCGTCCTCTGTCGGAACACTAGAGTCGATGGTGGACTCAGAGCCCTGCTTGAAAAACTGAGCAATTAGGGAATAATTTATAAAATTATATAAACATCTCAACAAAGTTTTCGTACACTTGATCCTTTTCATCAGTATTTCATATGCGGCAGCCGTCTGTATAAATAAAGCAATCATGAATGTTCGAGCAGTTGTTGTAGATAAGAGACTAGGATGTCCAGATTCTAAAAAGAGACACTTTTGCTGTGTAACAATTCAGAATGACCATACATGTCACTTCAGCTTTCCCGATTGCAGTTAGAATCAGCGGCTCAATTCCTGCATTAACCAATAGGCAACAGTAGACGTACAGGAGGCACGGAAATTACGAGGTGTGAATCCTCTTTGAATTTGTATTAATTTTTACTTTCTCTACTACGTATAGTAAGTAGGGGAAGTATTGTATACCACTCAAAAATTCGATTCCGAGATTTCACCGGAAATACGTGTTTTGAGACCTGCTGAATCCCAAAAAAGCATTTTTGGAAACATGTCCGTGTGTGTGACTGTGTTTCTGTCTGTCTGTCTGTGTGTCTGTGTGTGTCTGTGAGCAGCATAACTCAGAAACGAACAGTCGGATAAACACCAAACTTGGTATTTAGGTTCAGTATCTTCCAAGGGTGCGACACGAAGGTTTTCAAGAAAATCCCCCACCCCAGATTACCCTTTACATGGAACATTTTTCGAAAATTTTAATTTTCTCAAAAATGGCTCTAACGATTTTGATTAAAATATCATATGTTTAAGATATTTTTAGGACAAATAAAATGTATATCTTGAATTTCCTGGGAATGTCTCCAAAAGTATTCTTCATTGTGAACGACTTTTGCATAACTGGTAAACCATAAGAGATAGACAAAAGTTTACTACACAAAAAATGTAGATCGCGTTAAAATACACAATTTATGTCACATACATTTTTTTTGTTGAGTGAACCATTTTCGAGATATTGCTTGTTATTCCCTTAAATTTTTCAATACTTATTTTCTCAAATGGGAATTCGTTACTCATTTTTTTGTCTTGGATATGCAAAGAGTATTAATCTGAGGAAAAGGGAATGGTGCTGCACCTAGCAACCAGCTATTAAGAGATATGTATGTGCTTAAAGGCTACTGTAATTCCAAATTGCCCTTGTAAATATATATTCCCCTTACATCTACAAGAAAATTAGCAATAAGATAGAGTCTGCAAATGTTTATCTCGATTAACATGAAGTAGATGGAGAATAAGCGTTTGTAAAAATAGTTTGTACAAGAGTAGAGAAAGGCATGTGAGTGTAGCACATCAGATTTTTTTTCTTCTTCAAAGTGACGCGGTATGAGGAACCACAATATAAGATCAATGGTACAAAGGCTGTATGATAAATTATTCTCAGCTTTTTCAAATGTTTTAACATTTAATGTTACCTGCCCGGTTGAAGAGTTTCATGATGTCATGCCGTAGCTCGTTCTGCGTTGTCTCGTGCGCCAGCTGCTCTAGAGATATAGCTATGAGTTCTTTGTCTCAGGGTATATGTGAGTGTATTGTGAAAGGATAACACCAGTTTAGTTAGCTGAGAAACTTTAATGTTGACTAAAATGTTCTGTTTGAAGAGAATCGCCGATTATTGAATTAAGAAAATTAATTATTTCTAGAATAATAATGAATAATAATAATAATAATAATAATAATAACTTTCTGGGGTATGTCGCAGAAATATTACTCGAAAACATCCCTTGCACTAACCGCTAAATCTTACTCAAGCGCGTCACTAGGCGCTACACTGCTTAAAATGAAGTTCACATTCACAAGGGTCATCACACGAGTAAGTAAAAGAATTAAATAAATAAGTTATTGATTTAGAATGCACGCCCTTTTCCTAACTTTAGCTCCGCCTACCTATCGCTGCACCTACCAGCATCCCTTCTCTTACGGTCCAATCTTAAAACGTGATCATTCCCTTTCTAGTTTACAGAATTTTCTACCTATTTGACCTAACTGCATTCCAGGAACTTTTATTCTAATGAGTTCGTTACGTGGCTGTTACTAATGACCTTTTTCTCTGGACAAATCTTTAACTCAAGTTTTTTACATTATATATTGATTTAATATACGGAAATTATTTATTACAATTATTTCTCTATCTTACTATCACTTCTTTATTTAATTATTTATATTTTCCAGTCAATAATTACAGTATCAGTTCCCATGAAAATCAATAGCTAAACCTTGTAGAAATGTGCTTGATTTGAGCTTTAGTCTATTTTGAGGCAGTATTTTTAACACTTGAATGGTTTCAGTCTAATTAAATAATATGTAAATTTAATAACAGCCCGCCTTGAAGCAATATGTGTATGTAATAATTGGTAAACTGTATATAACAGTCATTACATATGCTTATAGCAATAATGTTATGTGAATGCATTACGTAATTTAATAATGTAGGAGCTGTGAGAATAATAAGTTAAACGTTGCTAGCAACGAGGTAATAATGAGGTAACCTTGAGGCAATCATAAATTTTAAAGTTTAAATGCTAATAGTCATTATTGGAGCAACAATAATGTAAATGACAGTTTTAAAATAGCCAATCAACAACCCGAAACAGCTTTAGTTAAATGAAGGTATAGCCAATCAGAGACTTGAAATACAGAAATTTACAAGTTTAGACGGTTGAAATCAATTCAGTTGCCTCCGAACAGTGCTCATAACCAGACGTGTTGCTTCTAGACAGTGCTCATAACCAGACGCGAAGTGTGTCCTCGAGAAACTTAATATGTATTCGTGTGAAACGAAAAATAGTTTACGTGTTAAAAACTGTAATTAATTAATAAAAAGAATCTCACAGCTCTCTATATCAGTGAAGCGTTATTTAAATGGTATCAAGTATTAATAAAAGAAGTGAAGTAAAATTATAATCTGTGTAAGCCTACATTCTTAGTCGTACCACAACCCTGCCAAGACATCCATGTCTCTAACAATAATACTGACGCATCCGAGGCAAACATAAATATATAATATTTAAAGAAACAATAAAAATACATTTTGGGCGAAGGCTACCGGAAACGGTTTACTATACGTGCGGTTGCAACTACTACAAGTTCGGCTCCCCAACAGTTGAAATACGATACAACTCCTTCTAAAATACACCTTTCTCAATTTAAATGGGCTCTAAACGTCAGATGCTGGTCCAGCACAATACCTAAGTATAAAAACGTATCTTCCAAAGTGAATGTTTGCCTTTTCATCATAATATTACGCTTTCTCAGTTTTCTTCTTGTAACAAACATGGTTTTAGTTTTTCGGGGTCTGAATTGTAATTTGTTTTTACAGCTCCATTTAAATAAAATTTCTAAAGATAACTTTGCTCGAATGTTGAAATCATCTATATAGTGTGAAAAATATCCTGTAAAATTGTAGTCCCCAAAAATTGTACTTTTTTACTTTATTTATGTGTGCATTTAAATGTACTGATTAAAGAAACAGTGGTTTCGGTTGTTAATGAGTTGTTTAAACGTCCTTACCCAGCCCTTATGTGATTCTATCAGTTCCAGTAGCAGTGTTGATGGTAGCCCATGCTTACTGTTAGTTTGTGGTAGGCGTTTATAAGCTTTATATACACCAATGAGGTCACGTGAGTCGAAGGGTGGTGCTTTAAAATCTGAGAAGCTGATACAAAATTCTTAATTTTTCGATTTTCTAATTAGGATTAAACTATAAACCATTACACTATATAATTAACATAACCGAGTTTATTCTTACTAGCCTTTATGCTGCGTCCAGTGTATACACCTATGGTTTACAATGTAAACTTTGGTGACAACCAAGTTGATTTTCAAGTTGCTTACCTCATATCAAGCGTGGGAGGAAGATAACAGCAACTGAGGTGTGTATATACTTGCAAGTTGAGTGTCGTCAACTTAATAATAATAATAGCAATGTTAATAAGAATGAGGCTAATTATCCATTTATTTAATAACGTGTTTTGACCATCAGCGTTATAGGAGTGTCGTCAGTATGCAATAATAAATAATATAATTGTTATTATTTTGCTAGTATCTAAATCCTTATGGATCAAGCAAGTTACTGAAATTGGCAAAGATAAAGAAATGACAGCGACTTTCTTCATCACTTTTGCACTAATTGGTTCAGTTCTGCAGGATATATCATGAAATTTAGCAGCGTTTGAACCGTCACAAGCTATGACGGTAATCATTTTACACTTCGTTGTCATTTCTATTTCAGAAGAGACGCTTCTCACAAATACTGCAGCTGTTATGAATTTTAAGGCCACAGATAACTCATTTCTCATCCGTCCCTCCCTCTACAAGGTCGAATCTATAACCATATTACACTGAGTCAGTCCACCTAGAGTTATTTACACAAATCAGATCAGAAGTCGTTAAAAGAGGTTACTTCTGACCCCTCCTTCGTTTCGCACTGAATACAATATTGCTCATCGGTTCATGTTTGTTTTTGGAATTGGACTCAGACTATAATAATCACGAGAGAAGTGATAATGGCTGAATGACATCGAGTATTATATACAGGTGGAAACTTTACGGAAGAAAAAACACTATGCCGATCAAAAGAATAAGCGACTTTTTTTGCACTTAAGTACACATTGGTTAAAAGACACTGTCACATATAATTATCAGAAGACTTAAGTATTTTTATTGTATCTTTGTACTGAATCTTTCTGTTCCGTTATTGTCATCTTCTTCCCAATTCTGGCAAAGGTATTCCTTAGCCCATTTGCAGCTCCAACTCATAATTTTTTCTTTCCTCTGGTCTTAGCCTGACTACAATAAAAAAATATTTTGTGGAGAACAAGCAATCACATTTCAGCATCGCTGCATCAGGTTACGCCATGTCATTTTCGTTTTGAAGTGGCTCATAATCTATAATAATGTATTCATTAATAACTGAATTTTAATAGATAGTTTGTATTTGATGCATTTGGTGGAGTAAGTTGTCAGCGACTATTTAGTGCATTGCTCTTATAAACTATCTGATGTACAATCACACTACTTTCTCTGACCATTACAAATTTATCCGCCTTACATTAATCTCAATATATATATATATATATTCCCTAGAAGTTGTTTCATACTAAGCATTCAAATGTTAACATCAGGAGTCTGTAGGAATTAGTTCTGAAGTGCTAGTAACGAGCCCTGGCGAAGCAAAACAAAAACTAGTTCTAACTTAAAAGCTTTTCGTCAGACTACATAGAGTTGATAATGCAGACATACACGGGATGTTTCGAAACGCTACGAAAAAAATCTGATGCGTTACACTCACATGACTTTCTCTACTCTTGTACAAACTATTTTTCCAAACGCTTATTCTCCATATGCTTCATGTTAATCGAGATATCGAGATGTCAATCTTATTGCTGATTTTCTTGTAGATGCAAGTGGAATATGGTAGGTTTTAAGCCATAGTCAAATATTTTAATGCTGGTTGCTATGTGGCGCATTCCATTCTCTTTGCATGTCCAGGACAAAAAAATGAATCACGAATTTGAGAAAAAGTATTAAGTATTGGAAAATTTAAAAGAATCACAAGCAATATCTCGAAAACGGTTCACTCAACAAAAGAAATGTATATGACATAAATTGTGTATTTTAACGCGATCTACATTCTTTGTGTAGTAAAATTTTGTCTATCTCTTATGGTTTACCAGTTATGCAAAAGTCGTTCACAATGAAGAATACTTTTGGAGACATTCCCAGAAAATTCGAGATATACATTTAATTTCTCATGATAATATCTTAAACATGTGATATTTTAATCAAAATCGTTTGAGCCATTTTTGAGAAAATTAAAATTTTCGAAAAATGTTCCATGTAAAGGGTAGTCTGGGGTGGGGGGATTTTCTTGAAAACCTTTGTGTCGCATCTCTGGAAGATACTGAACCTAAATACCAAGTTTGGTGTTTATCCGACTGTTCGCTTCTGAGTTATGCTGTTCACAGACACACAGACATACAAACACACACACACACACACGGACATGTTTCCAAAAATGCTTTTTTGAATTCAGGGGGTCTCAAAACATGTATTTCAGGTGAAATCTCGGTATCGAATTTTTGGGTGGAATGCAATACTTCCCCTACTTACTATACGTAGTAGAGAAAGTAAAAATTTCTTGGCGCAAATTCTATATTTTAAAAAAAGACTACATTTTTCCTGCAGTAAGTTCTGTCTACCTCTTACGGTATTCCATTTAAACACAACTCGATCAGAATGAAGTGAACTCCGCGAACTATTCACAGAATTAAAGATATTCACTTTGCTATGACAATATATAAAAAATTTGACATAATCAAAAGCGGTTTTGAGAGGAAAAAACGTTAGTAACTACATGGGATGTGGACAATTTCGTGAAATTCATATCTGTTATTTTGAAAGATGAGGTTAATAGCAAATTTGATAGTGTAACCTTTCGTTTTTTGAAATGTGCTTCTTCCCTCACCTCTCTCTTTCTCTCTGTGGCTATTTTTTTTCTTGGCGATACAGAGGACTTAAAAACGTAGATTTTCGGTGAAATCTCGATATTGAAGTTTTGGATGGTAAACAACGTTTCCTCTACCTACCATAGGTAAGCGGTAGAGAAATAAAACATCACTGATCTCAGGTTTGGACATCATAGAAAATGACAGCATTCTAAAGCATCCTGAAAACCAGGTTATCTATTAAAGCAGCAGGTTTATCTAACTCAACGTATGCAAGTTAAAGGCGTTTACGCGCGTTGCAACCAACCGGTAACAAACGATCCTTGGTACAGTAATCCGGAGGTATGCGTCTTAGCTGCTGGTATTTCACAGAACAAGTGGCCGTGGCTTGCTTTCTTGTTACTCAGAGTTATAGCTGTAGGTTTAGAAACCTGCAACAAATCAGCTGGATAACTTAATGAGGGTCCTTAACTAACACGTATGTACTTCACTAATTGCATTTAAGATCACAAAAACATTAACATAACAAGCTGAAAATGGTTTTAAAGTAGAAATAAATATTAAATACACGAAATAATTTTCCGAAATAATTTCGACGCAGATTTGTTGCAGCCGCACAAAAGCATACAGGAAGCTCATAAACGTATTTGAATACTCTTTGCATGATCTGATGACAAACAAAATCATGTACATAGCATTTCCAAGTTGTTTGAAATATTTGCACAGCTAATAAAATGTATATCTCGAATTTTCTGTGAAGATCATTCTGAGTGAATTTGTGTAACTGTTAAATCATTAAAGCAAAAACTTAGAAGAATCATAAGATGAAAAATGTAGAACTATATGAAATATTTCATCACATTAGTTTGATCAGAGAGCAAGTTTGTTTACTTCAAACTACTTACATATCTAGTTAAGTATATCATTTAATTGATTATCCAGCCCATACAAGTTTACTATGCGTACGCTGTCTTTAATTGGTAGCGGTAAATCATTTATACGGAATCTTCAGATTTGTTTGGCCGTTGCCGCCATTCGGTTGTCTGTGTATGAAGTCAATACTTTGAAGCGAATTTATCACCAGTGGCTCTGGCAGAGGACTAGCGAAAGATGAGAGGAAGAGGTGGATGACAACAGTTTCGAGGTCACCTTAATGTAATGGGACTTGTATCGTACTTTTCCAGTATTTATATTTGGAACGTCTTTCGCTTGCGTCTCGTAACCTCATAACCTCAGCATGTATGTTGATAGGTAACTCAAATAATAATTGGACGGTTTTGTAAAACAGAGTGTCGGCTTAGCACTCAACCATGCAAATTCCATGATCGGTCGTCACTTCCATCTCACTTGCAAAGAACGACAAAATGTCCTAGCGAAAAATAGTTCTGCACCGCCGCAGTGCATCAACCTGTTTACAAAGTCGGACGAGGTTCAATTCCACACCTCTCCTTTTAGACAAGGGGCTCGTTGAACTAATGATGGTGTCATTAATTTAAACCGACTGTCGGTAAAGGCCGAATAAATCTGGAGATCCGTTATACACCGGAAATAGCAGAGGGCTAAATACAATATGGGATTCCGTAACTTGCTCCTCAGGAGATAAGTGATTAGCTAATAACATATATTTTTAACAATTAACTTTAATTTGCGCACTTTGCTTCCTGGTATTTAAATATGACGCAAACAATCCCAAATTATCTTTTATGCCATAAATATTAATTTTTCAAGAAGGATGCTGGTTTACACAGTCAAAAGTCTTTGCTAGATCGCAGAAGATTTTCCCCACATGCATCCTGTTATTCTTAGCCGTTAAGATCTTATTTGATAGGGAATGTGTGCCATTTTCTGTTGAAGTTTGCTTTTTCTGTAGCATTGCTTGTTTTTGAAATAGCCGTTTATACAGCTCTAAGCTTTCCCAGGTTGAACTGCAGTATCTTTAAAGCATCCTACGCGATTCTTATGTTTTCTCACGTAGGTTCATTAGTAACAAACACTGACTTAAAATATGCGAACAGTTGTGTTTTATTTTTCATATTCTGCGCGTGTGTGCCTATGAACAGCATAGCTCAAAAGCGAAAAGGCAGATAAATAACAAACTTGGTGTTTAGATTCAGTACCTTCCACCAAAAATGTGACAGAAATACTTTTAAGAAAATCCCTTTACCCCAAACTAACCTTTACATGGAACATTTTTCGAAACCTTCTATTTCTAAACAGTGGCTCTAATATTTTGATTAAAATATCATATATTAGAGATATTTACATGAAAAATAAAAGTATATCTTGGATTTTCTGGGAATAGCCCCTGTGAAGTCTACATCATTCGGAAGGAATTTTGTATAATCTTGTATAAGTGGTAAAAGTTAAGCGATAGACGAAACCAGTCGTCCTCCGTGGCGTAATGGTTACCATGCTAGCCTCTAGCTTCCGAGGTCGCAGGTTCAAACCCGGCGGAGGGCGATGGATTTTTTTCGGGCGTAAAAATCGTCAGCATGGCTTCCTTCGAAAGAGAAGTAAAGCCGGTGGTCCCGTGTCCTAGATTTACGGCACGTAAAAGAAGGTCTGGTAAAGAGGCCTCTGAGCAAAATTGCCGGTCTTTCACGCCCAATATAGAATGGGACACTAAGGACGACAGCATCCATAAATAAATAAAAAAAAAGATAGACGAAAACGTTCTACACAAAAAATTGTAGATCTATTTAAAACACACAACTTATTTCAAATAATGTTTTGTGTGGCATCGGCCGTTTCCGAGATATCCGTTATTAATTGTTCGAATTCCTCAAAAGTTAGCCATTGTTTTACAGTCCTGTTGATTTTCAATTGTTTCTCGCCATGTAATGCAAAGAGTATGCAATTTTAAAGCCAGCGTATAACGTCCAGTTCTAAAACATTTGACTACCGCTATTCCTTTTGTATCTATATCGAATTGTGCATTTTTACTTTCTCTACTACGTATAGTAAGTAGGGGAAGTATTGTATTCCACCCAAAAATTCGATACCGAGATTTCACCGGAAATATATGTTTTGAGACCCCCTGAATCTAAAAGAAGTATTTTTGGAAACATGTCCGTGTGTGTGTCTGTGTCTGTCTGTGTGTCTGTCTGTGAACAGCATAACTCAGAAACGAACAGTCGGATAAAAACTAAACTTGGTATTTAGGTTCAGTATCTTCCAGAGATGCGACACGAAGGTTTTCAAGAAAATCCCCGCACCCCAGATTACCCTTTACATGGAACATTTTTCGAAAATTTTAATTTTCTCAAAAATGGCTCTAACGACTTTGATTAAAATATCATATGTTTAAGATATTTTCATGACAAATAAAATGTATATCTGAATTTTCTGGGAATGTCTCCAAAAGTATTATTTATTGTGAACGACTTTTGCATAACTGGTAAACCATAAGAGATAGACAAAATTTTACTACGCAAAAAATGTATATCGCGTTAAAATACACAATTTATGTCATATGCATTTTTGTTGTTGAGTGAACCATTTTCGAGATATTGCTTGTTATTCCCTTAAATTTTTCAATACTTATTTTCTCAAATGGAAATTCGTTATTCATTTTTACTTTCTCTACTACGTATAGTAAGTAGGGGAAGTATTTTATCTTGTATATGCAACGAGTATTAATCTGTGGTAAAGAGAATGGTGCTGCATCTAGCAACCAGCTATTAAGAGATATGTATGTGCTTAAAGGCTACTGTTTTTCTATATTGCCCTTGTAAATATATATTCCCCTTACAACTAGAAGAAAATTAGCAATAAGATAGAGGTTGCAAATGTTTATCTCGATTAACATGAAGTAGATGGAGAATAAGCGTTTGTAAAAATAGTTTGTACAAGAGTAGGGAAAGTCATGTGAGTGTAACACTTAAGATTTTTTTCTTTTAGTTCCATTTATACCCCGCCTTTAATTGCATTGGTGTTATCGGCGGCCTTTCCTTTGGAATTAATTGCCTATTGTGTTAACTGTGCAACTTTTGTCTTTGGGTTTCTTACACTTTGGTTTTTAATCATTAGATCATACACACTCTCATTCATACTTCCAGACTCTGGGGAGGATAAGGAATAATCATGGCCAGAGAAAAATTCCCATCCCCAGCCGGGAATAGAACCCCGGACCCATAGCAAAACAGGCTGGTGCTCCACCGACTGAGCTACGTGGCCAGTCAATTGTGCATTGTAGCTATTCCTGGAAAGGTTTATAGAAATTAAAATGCAGCAGATAGAAAAATAAACTATCGTAAGAATAATTTTTATACCCACTAACAAGCGATAGAGGATAGAAAAAGCCATGTGAATGTAACACATCAGAGTTTTGTTATAGTAATGGGTTAATATTACTATTTTGTTTTCGTGATTTTATTTATCTAGGCTTTTTATTAAATTCATTTATTTTCACATTTCTTCCGCAAGATCGATAATTTAATGACAAAATTATGTTGCAGTGAAGCAAAAGGTATAATTTATGTTTTTCTTGAAAATAAGTGTTTTAAAACTTAATTTGTCGACCCCAAACTTTGTCGATCTAATTTATAGATTTTGCGTTATTTCCGTGCAAATTCTAGCTGAACATTAAGCTAGTTGTCCTTAAATCAAACAAGTAGGCTCAAAGTTGAAATTGTAACTCAAAGAAAACATCTGAAATGACGCAGGATGGAATAGTACGCATATCCTGGAAGTATATTTCATCCTTTAGTTCAGATGGTTGGTTACACTGTTGCCACAAACAAACAGTTGACCCTAGGTGTGGTACACACAAACATCTCCATATCTTACCCCTCAGTTGTTTACAATGTCAAAACAACATCAGTGGCAGCGGAATAAAAGTGGCCTTTTGTGTCTCTGCGTGGTGGGGTGAGGGTTGCTTTTGGAAACCATGTAACGGGGAAACAGAAAGTTACATCCATTTTCCAATTTGTGGCTTCCACACACGCTGCCATAAACATGCTCAGTTCGTTTCAATCATTGCTGTTCCTGTAACGAGCACGTCACAAGTATAAATATCACGTGTAGCGGCCCCCCGTCTTTCTACTGACTACAATATTTCAACAAACAATAATACGATTATTATTTTCTCTACTGTTGCGTGCAGCACAGGTAGAGGTGATTCAACAGAGAGGGACACCTTGCCCGCTGCGACGTTCACAGATCCATTACGGCTACCATCACACCAAGAGTAAGGGATGAGGTGAAGGAACCACAGGAGGGTACAGGTCACAGAGAGTCGCGGAAGTCCCTAATATTTCCAAGCTCGTAGACCCGTCCTACTGCTGCAGCCACCGAGAGAGCCCAAGAGTCAAGCAGCCTTTTGGTAGCCATGGGGATTACCCTTTCCATTGAGCATGCATACGCGTCATCTGCCCGGCACCGCCATATAGCACGAAACCTAGAAGTACAACTATATGTGCGAAGGTTCTACCAGGACAACAGCCAAAGCCCAAGGATGGTCACTTCAACCGCGGGGGTTTCCTTAGGCCAATACCTTATTTCTTAAAAAGGCCCCCTCGCATCGGGCATGAAAGTAGATACGCCACTTACGCGCGTCATCCCGGAAAGGGCGACTACCGAAAACCTCACCGTACAACTGCGCATCAACTATACGCCTTGTTTGTTATAAAATCAAATTTTATTAAGTTGTTAATGAAACAAGTTAATAATTCTTTCCAGTAATCATGAACGTTTTCAATCAAAAATATTTTCATCTATAAATATTGCTTGAAAATAAATACAACATTGAGTAAAACAAAACTTGATTTTATCACTAATGCCAACCAAATACAATACAGTAACTTGAGTTACATCGGTTTGCCGCATGCAGATTTAAAAATCAATAAAACCCGAAGGTAACGAACGAACGAACAAACCCTAAGAAAAAGAGAACTAATCGGGGACGTCGATGTAACAAAACCTTTGCCACATTGTTGCATAGGCACTGCTGCATCCTGAGGACCACGACCAACTAACTAGAGCCATGTTATCCACTGTATGCGGTAATAGAAATGGGGTTAAACTGTTTAAAGACTTACTTCTTAGTTGAGTTGCACATAGGCACGCCTCATGGAAGACCTGGGTTCGATTCCTTACCTGTATTATATATTTTATTTTGCGTTATTAAACACTAAATCGGGACCTCAAAGCGTGTATTTCCGATGAAATATTGGTATCGATTTTTACTTTCTCTGCTTACGTATAGTAAGTAGGGGAAGTATTGTATTCCATCCAGAAATTCGATACCGAGATTTCACCGGAAATACATGTTTTGAGAACCTCTGAAACCAAAAAAAGCATTTTTGGAAACATGTCCGTGTGTGTGTGTGTGTCTGTGAACAGCATAACTCAGAAACGAAAAGTCGCATAAACACCAAACTTGGTATTTAGGTTCAGTATCTTCCAGACATGCGACACGAAGGTTTTCAAGAAAATACCCCCACCCCAGATTTCCTTTTACATGGAAGATTTTTCGAAAATTTTAATTTTCTCAAAAATGGCTCTAACGATTTTGATTAAAATATCATATGTTTAAGATATTTTTATGACAAATAAAATGTATATCTTGAATTTTCTGGGAATGTCTCCAAAAGTATTCTTCATTGTGATCGACGTTTGCATAACTGGTAAACCATAAGAGATAGACAAAAGTTTACTACACAAAAATGTAGATCGCGTTAAAATACACAATTTATGTCATATACATTTTTTTTGTTGAGTGAACCATTTTCCAGATATTGCTTGCTATTCCCTTAAATTTTTCAATTCTTATTTTCTCAAATGGGAATTAGTTATTCATTTTTTTGTCTTGGATATGCAAATTGTATTAATATGTGGCAAAGAGAATGATGCTGCATCTAGCAACCAGCTATTAAGAGATATGTGTATGCTTAAACGCTACTGTTTTTCTATATTACCCTTGCAAATACAAAACAAGGGGAACATAGTACGCCTTAAGCGATAGTCAAATATTTTTAGAACTGGTCGCTATGTGTAAAATGTAATTCTCTTTGCATGTCAAAAGATCGTTTCTGCAAATGTTTATCTCGATTAATATGAAATAGATGGAGAATAAGAGTTTGTAAAAATAGTTTGTACAAGAGTAGAGAAAGTCATGTGAGTGTAACACATCAGATTTATTTTTACGTACTGGACATACAAAGAGAATGGAATGCGCCACATAGCAACCAGCTCTTAAAATATTTGACTGTTGCTTAAAGCCTACCAATTCCCCTTGCACCTACAAGAAAATTAGTAATCTCGATTAACATGAAGCATATGGAGAATAAGCGTTTGTAAAAATAGTTTGTACAAGGGTAGAGAAAGTCATGTGAGTGTAACACATCAGATTTTTTTC
Source organism: Deroplatys truncata (assembly GCA_030765065.1). Classification (NCBI taxonomy): domain Eukaryota; kingdom Metazoa; phylum Arthropoda; class Insecta; order Mantodea; family Mantidae; genus Deroplatys; species Deroplatys truncata. Next base: position 63,328,801 of record CM060984.1, on the reverse strand, counting down.
TTATTCAAGGTACCTCAAAACATGTTTTTCCGGTGTAATCTCGGTAACGAATTTTTGAGCGGAATACAATACTTTCTCTACCTACAATGTACGTGATAGAAAAAGTAAAAATGTGATGTGTTGATGACTTTCTCTATTAATTTTCTCTACAAACTGTAAACTCTCATTACACATTTCGTTAGTGGTATAAGGAGACAGTAGGCTAAAGTGATGCTCAGATTTTTAAAAGCCAGTCAGTATGTGATGGCTTTGAAATTGCGAACTCTTTGCATGGCCACGAGATAAAACGAAGAGCTTCTTACCACATGAGAAAGGTTAAATATTTCAAAATTTAAAGCAATAACAAAGAATGACTTGGAAATTATCAATTTTGTTTGACGTATATTGTGTGCTTTAACGAGGCCTACATTTTTTGTGTAGTAGCAATAGGACTAATTCCGGAGGAGCACTTAGCACCTTGAGCTACAAGATCCTTTGTGCCTGAAGCCCCTGACAGGGTGCCCCGGGAGGAAGGGGTTAAATGAGAGGAGACAGATGGCGGCCGGACCAGGAGGCACGGCAGGGCAGAGGGCAGGGTCTCTACCCTCTCCCCCTGCGATTTTACACATCCCCTGGGGGGCCCGGGGCTCGGAGGGTTACATAGGGCATCCTTTCCCCCTGCCATTCAACGCCAAGACTCCCACCGAAACTTTCAATCCTCAAACAAACCAAGCAGATAAAAGGTGAAGTAAAATGAGAATGGAGGCGAATGAAGGGACAGGAAATTTGAGGGATGTTATGAACCTTCCCAGTATTCTCCTGAGGACCCGGGAAACCCACGACCTCCCGAATGCGGACCACAGATGTTTTGTGTAGCAAGACTTGGCTATTTCTTATGGTTTACAAATTATACAAAATTTAGAATGAAAAGGACTTCAAAGGCTATTCGCTGAAAACTTAAGATATACATTTTATTTGTCATGCAAATATGTTAAACTTAAGGCATTTTCATAAAAATCGTTAGAGCTATTTTGAGAAAATCAAAAGTAACGAAAATCCCTCCGTGTAAAGAGCAGTTTGTGGTTAAGTTTGGCACTTAACCGACCTTTCGTTTTTGCCTCGTTTTGGATTCAGGGAGCTGGAAAGCTTGTATTTCCGGTAAAATCCGGGTATTGATTTTCTGGGTTGAATGCAATACTTCCTCTACCCACTATAGACAAGCAGTAGAGAAAGTAACAATATCATAGAGGTTGAATCCTTGGTTTCCTCGTCACATGCTCTGTCACTGTCTCTAATAGGACTTCGCAAGTGACCCGAGACGCACACTGGCCTAAGAGTTGTAATTTCCAACAAACACAAGCGCCTCGACTGCCCCTCGATATTAAGGAACCGGTTTTATCCTTCATCAACTGAATGTTCGCGTGTTAAGTTCTGGAGTACTGCAGGGAACATTATCAAGGCGTGATGTTGCGTGCTGAGAGCTGATTTCTTCTTCTTCTTATCTGCACAGATATTTCCACTACTTTATGAACGTTCAATTACAGCCTTTCAGTTTAATAAGAAATGGAAATAAACGAAGGTAAAGTACATTAATGAACAAACCCTGCGGAAGGTGAACCTTAAACTGTGGTTCTGAAATGCCGGTGAAATATCCGGAGCAAAAGTAACAATAACAGTAAACGAAAACATAACATTTTCTGCAGCTAAATAAACAGCTGCTCATAAAATTTAGGTTTATTTATGGACGCTCATAATTACTATGGACCTTAGCGTCCCATTCTATATTGGGCGTGAACGTCCGGTAACTTTGTTCAGATGCTTCTTTATCAGGCTTGAAGTTCTTTTACGTGCCGTAAATTTACGACACGTCACCACCGGCTATACCTCCTTCCGAAGGAAGCCACGCTAGGGATTTTTACGCCCGCAAATATCATCGCCTTCCTCCGGTGTTGTTATACCTGCTGTCCATTCCAAACCAGAGTGCCCTTCACTGAAAACAAAATCTTTGTATTATCCGCGCGAAAGTAGTTCATAATTCCCGCCCATAATGGGTGCTTGTTCCTCTCCCAGGTGCTTGTTGAACACTATTTAATCTATAAAAAGGTGCACTGCGTGAGAATCATTTCAAAATGCAACCTGAGGTAACAATCGATTTTATAAGTATGCGGCAATGAACATTTTACTTACATTAATCACAATCCTTGTGCAAAAGTGCAACACCCAAATCCGAATCCTCCGAAGATGACTCAGCTGCCATATCAGGATCAGAACTACTCTCCAAAATAATGACAAGCTTATCCACAATTCCACAGCACTGTCGCACTTAAAACAAGTTCCCACATTTTATCCTTTTCTATGTTGTATTATGTCTGTTTATATTCCCTGCTCGCTTTCGTTACACTTCTCACTGCAACTCCTGTAAAATCCGATATTAGTTTCGTAATATGCAATAATGCAAGTGTCGGGTATTTTTGTAATAGTGAGTTGATTATATGAAGTATTGTTTGTTTGTAGCCACTTTTTAACTGTTTCCCGCTTCTGTGTTTGAACAGTTTATTCGCACTACACGCACCTCCCTCTGCCATGTGAGCTCAAATACCAACTGACTAAATCACAAGATTTGACCTGAGCTGAGCATATGTGTGTTAGTGTATTATGAATGACTGTTCGCTTATCATATATCCTGTGTTACGCAAAGTGTTTATTCGGTACTCAGATAGCACCTCTGGGAGTTCATTGCTGCATTTCTTGTGCATGTAAAAGAGTGGCAGTCGTGCATACGGTTGGTATATGCTCTCGGCGTTAGCGCAATAGCAGGCGAAAATCATATTTTGTAATCTCTTAACAGCTAGTATGGATCATTACCTTTAACAATGAGTTCTTATGATAACCGCAATAAAATGTGCAGTTCTATACCTTTCCTGCTCTAATATTTCATAATACAATACATGTATTAAGGAACTAGTTATGTTGGCGTAAGAGTATATTCTTGGGTTCGTGACAAGCCGAAGCACGTGCTTCTGTTTACATCAGAGGAAACTCTGGTTTGGATTGGACAGTAAGGCAGTACGGGGTTTCACATGCTATTATAATATCTGCACGTTTGGAATGGTTCACGTTATTCATAAATATATTTTCGTTAACTTATATTTATGTCTGTCATAATTATATAAAGACATACCTCGCCAAAATATGAACAGAATTTGCGAAAATACGAAATAAAAGTTCCGAGGTTGTTTGTTCAACGTTCTGGCTGTTCAACCCAGAGGTTCCGGGTTCGTTCACTTGCTGAAGTGAGGAAATTTCTGTTTAATTAGCATGATTCCCTATCCTCCCCACAGTCTGGAAGTGTGAATGTGGGAGTGAATTTGAGAATGCCTCGTAGCAAACGTTAATAAAACCGGTGTTTAAAAATCTGATGTGTTACACTCACATGACTTTCTCTACTCTTGTAAAAACTATTTATACAAACGCTTATTCTCCATCTACTTCATGTTAATCGAGACAAACGTTTGCAGACTCTATCTTATTGCTAATTTTCTTGTAGATGTAAGGGGAATATATATTTACAAGGGCAATATAGAAATACAGTAGCCTTTAAACAGATACATATCTCTTAATAGCTGGTTGCTAGGTGCAGCACCATTCCCTTTGCCACACATTAATACTCTTTGCATATCCAAGGCAAAAAAATGAATAACGAATTCCCATTTGAGAAAATAAGTATTAAAATTTTAAGGGAATAACAAGCAATATCTCGAAAATGGTTCACTCAACAACAAAAATGTACATGACATAAATTGTGTATTTTAACGCGATCTACATTTTTTGTGTAGTAACATTTTGTCTATCTCTTATGGTTTACCAGTTACATTCAAATGCTACTTGCGCTTTGTGGACAGTTTGTCGAGTCACACCTGGTCGTCCACTCCGAAGCAAGTCCTTGACGCTACCAGCTCTTGAAAGTTCTTGGCCCATCTCATTATGCAGGATTTGGATGGAAAATCTCTTTCATATTGCCGGCGAAATAGTCGCTGAACAGTAACTGCTGATTTGCTCTCAGCACACCACCATACACATGGGCCTTCCGTGTCGTCGTCCGTGGTGTAGTGGTTACCATGCACCTCTAGTTGCCGAGGTCGCGGGTTCATACCTGGCGGAGGGCCTAAAATATCCTTAGCATGGCTTCCTTCGGAAGGGAAGTAAAGCCCGTGGTCCCGTGTCGTAGATTTACGGCACGTAAAATAACCTCAAGCCTGATAAAGAGGCCTCTGAGCAAAATTTCCGATATCTCACGCCCTATATAGAACGAGACGCTAAGAATCATAGCAGTTAAAGAGCGTCCATAAATAAAGCTCAGTTTAATTTGGGCCTTCCGATTTTTACGGGCGTAAAAATCTTAAGTATGGCTTCCTTCGTAAGGGAAGTAAATCCCGTGTTCCCGTGTCGTACATTTAGAGCACCTAAAAAAACCTCAATCCTGATAGAGAGGCCTCTGAGCAAAATTTCCGATCGTTCACGCCCAGTATAGAATGGGACACTAAGAATCATAGCAGTTAAAGAGTGTCCATAAATAAAACTCAATTTCATTTTCATTTCATGAACGTTTTGCAAAAACTAGCATTGCTCTATGGCATATAGTAACTGAGCAGTGATTGCTTGTAAAGGTACTGGAACTTTCATTTGGCACCTGTCACGATTTACCAACTAAGAAAATAGAAAACGCAGCAAAACTAAAAGTAATCGAATCTGCTTATAACACTATGATACTCATGCCATACCACTGTCAAAATGTTTTAATAACACGTATGTAAGAATGTTTTACAGTGTTTCCATTGTATCTATATTTTAATCAACTTCATTAGGAGGACATGCTAAATAATTGAGCAAAGAGAGGAAATTCCTAACATTAGAAATCATTGAACCAATACTTTATAAATAACAAACTGAGAAGATTATTTTTCTCGATGTCACAGACTATGTCTCTTTCAAAAAGGTTAACTTGGTGACCTGGGAGTACGGAATCTTCATAATCACCAAATTTACCTCTATTTTATTGTAAATGTTAAGCGTTTCTGGATTATGAAAAAACAATGCATCGCTTATGTTATTAAATAACTACGGAACCATTAAAGTTTCCGTAGTTAACTGCCCAATCAGCTTTCTCTCAGGATAGGATTCTTCAACAATTGCCATTTTAAAAGCGGCCAAAGCTTCCCTGTAAGTGACACACGATTCAGTGCCCCTGGGCCTCTTAACAGGTTTGGTTTTGACCGAAGGAAGAGTATCCACACTTGCCTTGGTTCTTTTAGAAGTCCCTGGATCAGTACAGACCTCCCCCCCCCTTCTCTGTGGGTTTACATTGCCTGTGCCCTCACTCATTTTTACTTTCTCTACTACGTATAGTAAGTAGGGGAAGTATTGTATTCCACCCAAAATTTCGATACCGAGATTTAACCGGAAATACATGTTTTGAGACCCCTGAATCCAAAAAAAGCATTTTTGGAAACATGTCCGGGCGTGTGTCTGTCTGTGTGTCTGTGTGACTGTGTGTCTGTGTGTCTGTGAATAGCATAACTCAAAAACGAACAGTCGGATAAACACCAAACTTGCTATTTAGGTTCAGTATCTTTCAGAGATGCGACACGAAGGTTTTCAAGAAAATCCCCCCACCCCAGACTACCCTTTACATGGAACATTTTTCGAAAATTTTAATTTTCTCAAAAATGGCTCTAACGATTTTGATGAAAATATCATATGTTTAAGATAATGTTATGAGAAATGAAATATATATCTCGAAATTTCTGGGAATGTCTCCAAAAGTATTCTTCATTATGAACGACTTTTGCATAACTGGTAAACCATAAGAGATAGACAAAATTATACTACACAAAAAGTGTAGATCGCGTTAAAATACACAACTTATATCATATACATTTTTTTGTTGAGTGAACCGTTTTCGAGATATTGCTTGTTATTTCCTTAAATTTTCCAATACTTATACTTTTTCTCAAATTCGTTATTAATTACTTTCTCTACTACGTATAGTAAGTAGGGGAAGTATTGCATTCCACCCAAAAATTCGATACCGAGATTTCACCGGAAATACATGTTTTGAGACCTCCTAAATCCAAAAAAAGCATTTTTGGAAACATGTCCGTGTGTGTGTCTGTGTGTGTGTGTGTGTGTCTGTGTGTGTGTGTCTGTGTGTGTGTCTGTGAACAGCATAACTCAAAAACGAACAGTCGGATAAACACCAAACGTGGTATTTAGGTTCAGTATCTTCCAGAGATGCGACACGAAGGTTTTCAAGAAAATCCCCCCAACCCAGACTACCCTTTACATGGAACATTTTTCGAAAATTTTAATTTTCTCAAAAATGACTCTAACGATTTTGATTAAAATATCATATGTTTAAGATAATGCTATGAGAAATGAAATGTATATCTCGAATTTTCTGGGAATGTCTCCAAAAGTATTCTTCATTGTGAACGAGTTTTGCATAACTGGTAAACCATAAGAGATAGACAAAATTTTACTACACAAAAAATGTAGATCTCGTTAAAATACACAACTTATGTCATATACATTTCTTTTGTTGAGTGAACCGTTTTCGAGATATTGCTTGTTAGTCCCTTAAATTTTCCAATACTTATACTTTTTCTCAAATTCGTTATTCATTTTTTTATGTCCTGGACTTGCAAAGAGAATGGAATGTGCCGCATAGCAACCAGCGTTAAAATATTTGACCATCGCTTAAAAGCTACCATATTCCCCTTGCATCTACAAGAAAATTAGCAATAAGATTGACATCTCGATATCTCGATTAACATAAAGCATATGGAGAATAGGCGTTTGTAAAAATAGATTGTACAAGAGTAGAGAAAGTCAGGTGAGTGTAACACATCAGTTTTTTTTTTTTTTATTTTCTGGACATGCAAAGAGAATGGAATGCGCCACATAGCAACCAGCGATAAAATATTTGACTATCGCTTAAAAGCTACCATATTCCCCTTGCATCTACAAGAAAATTACAAATAAGATTGACATCTCGATATCTCGATTAATATGAAGCATATGGAGAATAGGCGTTTGTAAAAATAGATTGTACAAGAGTAGAGAAGGTCATGTGAGTGTAACACATCAGATGATTTTAGCATTTTTTATGTCTTGGACATGCAAAGAAAATGGAATGTTCTGCATAGCAACCAGCGCTTAAATATTCGACTATCGCTTAAAACCTACCATATTCCCCTTGCATGTACAAGAAAATTAGCAATAATATTGACATCTCGATATCTCGATTAACATGAAGCATATGGATAATAAGCGTTTGTAAAAATAGTTTGTACAAGAGTAGAGAAAGTCATGTGAGTGTAACACATCAGATTTTTTAATTCTTCTTCTATCTGTCCCTGACAACTTCTTGGTGTCCAGGTGCATTCTATTAATTCCAGATGCGTTGCACCCTTTTGTTTATCTAGTGACAGATTTTTCTCAACTGGAGTGTCTCTCTCACCCACTTTGGAAATATTTATTTTATTTTGGTCCATCTTGGTACCACGAGTAGCAGGGAAATAAAAGTCACCCAATACACAGCCCCGTATGCATTGGGAAGGCTAATTACTTCAGGCTGTCGCATGTTGCCCTGAAGAGATCGTTCGCGATACTGCATTTTTTTACCACCCCAGTGCCATTCATCCCTCGGCAGATGCATTCCCACCTTGGATTGGGTGGACCAGAGCCCATGGAAGGTTCTCCAGCTGGGAGTCCCTCAAAGTTCTCCAACTGGGAGTCCCTTTGGGTTGGATTTTCTGTTGAGTCACTTCTTAGTCTGGTACCTCATTACGAACCTTTCTGGCATGAGTACCTCTACCAGTACAGCTTAGTAAATCACTGGTACACGGAAGCCTCCCCACCAACTACAAGGTCTTGTGGCTCCTACGGGAGAGACTTATTACTTTCTCTACTATGTATATTAAGTAGTAGTAGTATTGCATTCCTACCAAAAATTCGATAACGAGATTTCGCCGGAAAAACGTTTACGGCCCCCTGAATACAAATAAAGCATTTTTGGAAACATGTCCGTGTGTTTGTCAGTGTGTCTTTCTGTGAACAGTGTAACTCAAAAACAAAAAGTCGGATAAATACCAAACTTGGTATTTAGGTTCAATATCTTCCAAGGATACGACACGAAGATTTTCAACAAAATCCCCCTCCCCAGACTGGCTTTACATGGAACACTTTTTGAAATGTTTGATTTTCTAAACAATGGTTCTAACGATTTTGATTAAAATCCATATACTATAGATATTTACATGACAAATAAAATGTATATATTGAATTTTCGGTGAATAGCCTGTGAAGTCCTCTTCATTCTCAAGGAATTTTGTATAATCTTGTATAACTGGTAAACGTTAAGCGATATACGAAAATCTGATGTGCTACACTCACGTGACTTTCTCTACTCTTCTACAAACTATTTTTACAAACGCCTATTCTCCATCTACTTCATGTTAATCGAGATAAACATTTGCAGACTCTATCTTATTGCTAATTTTCTTGTAGATGTAAGGGGAATATATATTTACAAGGGCAATATAGAAATACAGTAGCCATTAAGCATATACATATCTCTTAATAGCTGGTTGCTAGGTGCAGCACCATTCCCTTTGCCACAGATTAATACTCTTTGCATATCCAAGACAAAAAAATGAATGAGTTCCCATTTGAGAAAATAAGTATTGAAAAATTTAAGGGAATAACAAGCAATATCTGGAAAATGGTTCACTCAACAACAACAAAAATGACATAAATTGTGTATTTTAACGCAATCTACATTTTTTGTATAGTAAAATTTTGTCTATCTCTTATGGTTTACCAGTTATGCAAAAGTCATTCACAATGAAGAATACTTTTGGAGACATTTGGAGACATTCCCAGAAAATTCGAGATATACATTTTATTTGTCATGAAAGTATCTTAAACCTAAACCTAAATCAAAATCGTTAGAGCTATTTCTGAGAAAAATAAAATTTTCGAAAAATCTTCCACGTAAAGGGTAATCTGGGGTGGGGGGATTTTCTTGAAAACCTTCGTGTCGCAACTCTGGAAGATACTGAGCCTAAATACCAAGTTTGGTGTTTATCCGACTGTTCGTTTCTGAGTTATGCTGTTCACATACAGACACACAGACACACACAGACATGTTTCCATGGACACGGATTCAGGAGGTCTCAAAACATGTATTTCCGGTGAAATCTCGGTATCGAATTTTTGAGTGGAATACAATACTTCCCCTACTTACTATACGTAGTAGAGAAAGTAAAAATGCACCACACAAAAGATGTAAATCTCTTTAAAACCCATAATTTATTTAAAATAACTTTTTGTGACATAAGCCATTTCTGAGATGTCCGTTATTAACGGTTCGAATTGTTTATTTATGGGTCATTCTCAGAATGTCCTTTCAACAGTCAGTTGTTTCTTGTGAACTGTGTAGAATTCTGAGGCCAGCATTTACGTAGAACTCGTCGTTATTAATTATTATTGTAATTATGCAGGTTAATTTATTAAAGGATCCGAGGTAATGTTTGCTCGACTCTAATTAATACTTAGTGAACTAAACATTGAACCTGCAAAATACGAGCTCCTGCCTTCTATTTTGTAGCTGCAACGAGGTCCTCTTTCTCTTCTGTTCTTGTCCTGGGCTGCCGCTGGTTCTTTTATTATTAACTGAGCATGACACTGGTTGGAGGTCTTGAGGTATGGAGCGTAGGGAAAATTAATATTTGGGGACACTGGTTGAAATTAAATTGTAGTATTTAATTTTAATGATTTCCAAATAAGGTTAGATAATAAGTACTTAACAAGATTTGGTGTTTGTTACGTCGGACGCACTTCCACTTTGCTGAATTTAGATTGACGCGTAATTGCATTGTGACTATCATTTCTCACTGATTCTACTTTACAAACACTTATCACACGAATATTTATTCTGCTTCCTCGCGCATACGATAATTTGCTTGTTTGCTTCACTGTTCTTTACGGCGCAGTAATAATGTTACACTGTTTAGTAACATTTGTAAATTCGCGACTGAATTCACACGGAGGCTGTTCACTCGAAAGTTATCTTCATCGCACACACAATACTATACTTGTATTAATCCAATGTTAATTAATGGCACGGAATTTTATGATGGAGTGTCGCAGGTTTGTTCCGCAAGGAGACTGAATTTTGTTGTCTGATACCACTTATATACACGGACTGTCGAATTTCCTCTTGAATTTTCTGATTGATTGTTTATAAGCGCGATTTCGAAGTTTAAAGAATCTGGAGGGCGTTTAGGCTTTTCCTATTGGTCCTCTAAAAGTCACATGGTTTAAGACAATCCAGGATTCCCGGCTTCAAAACAAGTGTGTGATTCCTTTAATGTCAGTCACTTACGCCTTTCTAGAATGTATAGTTCATAAAATACTTTTATTAACGGAAACAGCTTCCCCTCGCCTTTGTTAACGGCTACCTTTTTACTTTCTCTACTACGTATAGTAAGTAGGGGAAGTGTTGTATTCCACCCAAAAATTCGATACCGAGATTACACCAGAAATGCATGTTTTGAGACCCCCTGAATCCAAAAAAAAGCATTTTTGGAAACATGTTCGTGTGTGTGTCTGTGTGTCTGTCTGTGAACAGCATAACTCAAAAACGTACAGTCGGATAAACACCAAACTTGGTATTTAGGTTCAGTATCTTCCAGAGATGCGACAGGAAGGTTTTCAAGAAAATCCCCAACCACAGATTACCCTTTACATGGAAGATTTTTCGAAAATTTTAATTTTCTCAAAAATGGCTCAAACGATTTTGATTAAAATATCATATGTTTAAGATATTTTTATGACAAATAAAATGTATATCTTGAATTTCCTGGGAATGTCTCCAAAAGTACTCTTCATTGTGAACAACTTTTGCATAACTGGTAAACCATAAGAGATAGACAAAATTTTACTACACAAAAATGTAGATCGCGTTAAAATACACAATTTATGTCATATACATTTTTTTTTGTTGAGTGACCATTTTCGAGATATTACTTGTTATTCCCTTAAATTTTTCAATACTAATTTTCTCAAATGGGAATTCGTTATTCATTTTTTTGTCTTGGATATGCAAAGAGTATTAATCTGTGGGAAAGGGAATGTGCTGCACCTAGCAACCAGCTATTAAGGGATATGTATGTGCTTAAAGGCTACTGTATTTCTATATTGCCCTTGAAAATATATATTCCCCTTACATCTACAAGAAAATTAGCAATAAGATAGAGCCTGCAAATGTTTTTCTCGATTAACATGAAGTTGATGGAGAATAAGCGTTTGTTAAAATAGTTTGTACAAGAGTAGAGAAAGTTATGTGAGTGTAACACATCAGATTTTTTTTTAAGTTCCCTTGTTTTACAGTTTATGCGACTGTGTTTTACTGTTTTCATACGTGGCGTGACTCGAACCCGTTACCCTCAGCTTGCCAGAGTGCCGGAGCGTCCACTCCAACGACCACGGCTACGAGGGCCGGCTATCTTGAGTCGAAAATGTTTCAGTGGAAATCGTATGCATTGTAGATGAGAAAATATATCTGACAAAATATTCAAACAACATACATGTAGTTTAGCATAAATAACATATTTATACACTCTGATTACATGAATTACATATATCTAGTATATACATGATTACAGATCTGACATTAATATAGCATAAAATACTGCTTTAGCATACAGCGCCCTGTTCATAAATGTTTGATTGTCGCTGTTACCTTTGCATCTAAAACAAAATCTAGCTACTTCTGCAAAGGTTTGTTTTAATTATAATGCAGTAGATAGAAAAATAGGCTTGAGTAAGAATAATTTGTATACCCACTAATAAACACAGTGCGTCGAGAAAGCCATGTGAATGTGTTTCTATATATATAGCTTCTACAAGCTATTCTTACGAAACCTATTTTTCCATCTACTTCACGTTAATCGAGATAAATCTTCGCAGAAATACTTTCATTACACGTTCTGTTATAGGTACAAGGTGGATAGAGAAAACCAAATCGATAGCCGAATGTTTAAAAGCGGGGCGCTATATGCTGGCCTTAACACTTCATAGTCTCTCCATGATATCGCAACAAGTATCTATATAGTGACAGCACTTTAAACGAAATCTGATGTGTTACACTCACATGACTTTCTCTACTCTTGTACAAACTATTTTAACAAACGCTTATTCTCCATATGCTTCATGTTAATCGAGATATCGAGATGTTAATCGTATTGCTAATTTTCTTGTAGGTGCAAGGGGAATTGGTAGGCTTTAAGCGATAGTCAAATATTTTAAGAGCTAGTTGCTATGTGGAGTATTCCATTTTCTTGGCATTACCAGGACAAAAAAAATGAATAACGAATTTGAGAAATAGTATAAGTATTGGAAAATTTAAGGGAATAACAAGCAATATCTCGAAAATGGTTCACTCAACAACAAAAAATGTATGACATAAATTGTGTATTTTAACGCGATCTACATTTTTTGTGTAGTAAAATTTTGTCTATCTCTTATAGTTTACGTTATGCAAAAGTCGTTCACAATGAGGAATACTTTTGGAGACATTCCCAGAAAATTCGAGATATACATTTTATTTGTCATGAAAGTATCTTAAACATGTGATATTTTAATCAAAATCGTTAGAGCAGTTTTTGAGAAAATTAAAATTTTCGAAAAATGTTCCATGTAAAGGGTAGTCAGGGGTGGGGGGATTTTCTTGAAAACCTTCGTGTCGCATCTCTGGAAGATACTGAACCTAAATACCAAGTTTGGTGTTTATCCGACTGTTCGTTTCTGAGTTATGCTGTTCACAGACACACAGACATATACACGGACATGTTTCCAAAAATGCTTTTTCTTGGATTCAGGGGGTCTCAAAACGTGTATTTCCGGTGAAATCTCGATATCGAATTTTTGGGTGGAATACAATACTTCCCCTACTTATTACACGTAGTAGAGAAAGTAAAAATTCAAACCAATAATAATATGGGTTATCCACACAAAAACTATTTGAAACAAATTGTTTGTTTTAAATGGATCTACATTTTTTGTGAAGTAAGCTTTTGTTTATCTCTTATGGTTTACCCGTTATAAAAATTATTCAAAATTCCTCTGAATGAAGAGGACTTCACAGACTACTCCCAGAAAATTCAAAATATAAGTGTGTTATTAAACATCTTAAATATATGATATTAAAATCAAATTCTTTAAGAGTCATTTTTGAGTTAATAAAAAAAATCGAACATGTTACCATGTAAAGGAAAGTTTGAAGTAGGGGGATTTTGTTAAAATCTTGGAAGATGCTGAACTTAAATACCAAGTTTGGTATTTATTGAATACTTCGTTTTTGAATTCTGCTACTCACAGTCTGGCACACAGAAAAAAGCTTGTTCTGAATTGAGGGGCCTCAAAACATGTGCTTCCGGTGAAACGTCTATATCGAATTTTTAGGTGCCAAACAATATTTCTTTTACCTACTAGGTACGAGGTAGAGAAAATAAAAAGTTGTCCATAACAATTGTGTATTTTAATAAGCTCTGTATTTCTCTTAAAGTTTCCTGTCTCGTTCTCTTTTGGTTTTAACGCATATCAAATTTAAGAAGAACCAAAAGTACGCTTAGGGTTAATCTCATAAAACTGAAGAAATATGTGTTGTGAAATAAAACAGAATTATTAAGACACACACCCTCTCCCTCTTTCTCTCTCTCTCTCTCCCTCTCTCTCTCTCTCTCTCTCTCTTACAAATTCACACTTTTTTTATTATTTTTTTTAACTTAATGTGCCTCCAAACGTGTATTTATGGTGAAATTCCTATACAAATTTTTTACCGAATACAATACTTTTTTTATCTACGAGAGGTAAGCGTGTTAATGTTAATTTTTAGCGTTAGATTTGCCTCCCTGGTTGTATTTTTCCTCTCAGTATTTTAATGTGGGTGGTTGTTTTGCCTCTCATCACTAATTTTAATGCGAAATTCCTAAATCCTGAGTCTATTATCATGGAAAGCTAACCACCAATAGCAAACTGGCATTACCCTTTCGTTCTAGCGTTAAAAAAACACTCCCGCCTACGTTCCTTTCATTTTAGAAAGCTATTTATTAGTACACAGTTTAATTAGTAACCCACGCATCACCACGTAGTGACGTCATTGCTAAAGATAATGATTTACACCGAAAGTGGAAAATGTCTCCCTCTTGGAAAAGCGCTCCAATTTGCAAAGGCAGGTCATATATTTCGCCACAATCTCACGCTCAACTTAGTCATACATAGCTCTTTTGGAAGCTATTTCAACAGCAACAAATCTTCCAGACGCCTGATTGCTGCTTCAGAGAATAATTCGTAATCTTAGCCCTCCCCTTGCACGAAAGCCACAATGGATGTAGGGTTTATAATTGTGCTAGGTCGGCACCTCATCAGTATTCACACACGCAAAGCATAAGGATCTTCTTCCTTTGTTATGGCACTGACCAAGCTGCCAACTTAACTAAAGAGCGAGGGAACCAAACATACCTACCCGTTTCAAACCTCAACGCTTTTGTCTTTTGATATTAACTTAAAAATCTGATGTGTTATACTCACATGACTTTCTCTACTCTTGTACAAACTATTTTTACAAACGCTAATTCTCCATCTACTTCATGTTAATCGAGATAAACATTTCCAGACTCTATCTTATTGCTAATTTTCTTGTAGATGTAAGGGGAATACATATTTACAAGGACAATATAGAAATACAGTAGCCTTTAACCACATACATATCTCTTAATAGCCGGTTGCTAGATGCAGCACCATTCCCTTTCCCACAGATTAATGCTCTTTGCATATCCAAGACAAAAAAATGAATAACTAATTCCCATTTGAGAAAATAAGTGTTGAATAATTTAAGAGAATAACAAGCAATATCTCGAAAATGGTTAACTCAACAAAAAAATGTGTATGACATAAATTGTGTACTTTAATGCGATCTACATTTTTTGTGTAGTAAAATTTTGTCTATCTTTTATGGTTTACCAGTTATGCAAAAGTCGTTCACAATGAAGAATACTTTTGGAGACATTCCCGGAAAATTCAAGATATACATTTTATTTCTCATGAAAATATCTTAAACACATGATATTTTAATCAAATTCGTTAGCCATTTTTGAGAAAATTAAAATTTTCGAAAAATCTTCCATGTGAAGGGTAATCTGTTGTGGGGGGATTTTCTTGAAAACCTTCGTATCTCATCTCTGGAAGATACTGAACCTAAATACCAAGTTTTGGTGTTTATCCGACTGTTCGTTTCTGAGTTATGCTGTTCACAGACAGACACACATACACACAGATACACAGACACACAGACGGACATGTTTCCAAAAATGCTTTTTTTGGATTCAGGGGTCACAAAACATGTATTTCCGGTGAAATCTCGGTATCGATTTTTTGGGTCTAATACAATATTTGTCCTACTTACTATACGTAATAGAGAAAGTAAAAATCTGATGTCTTCCATTTACGTGCTTTTCTCTGCCCACTGACTTTATTTTTAGCTTCTCCATACCTTATGTTAATGGATATAACCATTCCAGAAATAGCTACATTACACATTTCGTTCTAATGTACAAGCGGAATAGAGCAAACCGAAGGGATAGTCAGATGTTTAAAAGCTGACCTTTTATTGGTTTTATGCTGATCTTGAAATTCCATACTCTTTTTAATGATATTGAAAAACATCTGAATAGCGATAGCACTTCAAAAAATTACAAAGTACATAAAAATTCAAATCAACAATAAAAATACCTCGGAAAATTATTTAAGATAAAGTGTGTGTTTTAAAGAGATCTACATTTTCCTGTAATATATTTTCACCTATCTCTCAAGATGTATCAGTTAAACAAAATTATTCAAAATTCCTTCCGAATGAAGAGGACTTCACAGGCC
This sequence comes from Deroplatys truncata, assembly GCA_030765065.1. Classification (NCBI taxonomy): domain Eukaryota; kingdom Metazoa; phylum Arthropoda; class Insecta; order Mantodea; family Mantidae; genus Deroplatys; species Deroplatys truncata. The sequence goes on along the minus strand of CM060984.1, from coordinate 63,312,826 downwards.
AATCCCATAAAATTTAAGATATACATTTATTTGTCATATAGCTATCTTAAATATATGGAGTCTCAATCAAAATAGCTGGCAGTTTTTAAGAAAATAAAAAATAACGAAAATGTTCCATCCTAAGGGTATTTCATGGTATGAAATTTTCTTGAAAATCTCCGTGTCGCATCTTTCGAAATTCTGAACTTCAATACCAAGTTTAGAATTTATCAGACAAACGTTTTTGCGTATGTGCGTAAAAACTAAATCTGTTTAAAAAGTCGTATTCATACATTCACATGACTATCTCTAGCTTCTTAAGTATATTACCAAGTTTATTTTTATATCTACTGAATTTTTATCCAAATAAACCTTATTAGAAATAGCTACATTACACATTTCATTATGGATGCAAGGAGAACAGTGATAGTCAAATGTTAAAAACTGGACGTCATATAATAGCCTTAAAATTCCATACTGTTTCCATGAATCGCGAGAAACAACTGAATGCTGAAAGCACTTGAAATGAACCAATTCGAAATACTACAAACAGATATCTCAAAAACTGCTTATGCCACAAAAAACGTATTTGAAATAAAGCCTGTGTTTTAAAGAAATCTGCATTTTTACTTTCTCTACTATATATAGTAAGTAGGGGAAGTATTGTATTCCACATAAAAATATGTACCAAAATTTCACCGGAAATACCAGAATCCAGAAAAGCATTTTTAGAAAAATACCTGTATGAGAGAGAGAGAACAGTCGGATGAACACTAAACTTGGTATTTAGTTTCAGTACCTTACAAGAATGCGACTCGAAGATTTTCAAGAAAATCCCCCATCCCAAACTAACCTTTACATGCATCATGTTTCAAATTTTTTATTTTCTAAAAAATGTCTGTAACGATTTTGATTAAAATACAATATATTAAAGATATTTACATGGCAGGTAAAAGGGGGGCCTCAAAACATATATTTCCGGTGAAATCTCGACATCGTATTGTTGGGTGGAATACAGCACTTCCCCTACTTACTATACGCTTAGTAGAGAAAGTAAAAAATTGAGCTTAGGATGAAATGACATTGAAAGTACGCACTAATAAAATTTAACTAATATTATTGCTTTTCCCTAACGTGAAGAAACATTAACCACAAATTTGTTTTCTTGTAAAGGTGTTGCTTTCAGGATAATCAGCTGTAAACTACACTGCCGCTTGTGAAAATTGCAACACCAAGAAAGAATTTCAGGAATAACTCCAAACTAATTGGAAGTGTAGAAGAGTGTACAAACAATAAGTGATTAGGTTTGCAGAGAGATGGGGTACACGTAGGCCGAGCAGAGCCCTCTCGTGTTGGTCCGAAAAGGTCAGTGTTGCGCCCAGTGTAGTCAGTACAGAGCTATTCAAACAAGGTGGGAACAATAAAGTTAGTGCCAGTATGCCTCGTCGACGTCAAAGGGAGCCATATCGGCACGTGAGTGAGTTCTAACGGGACAGAATGATCGGTCTCCGGGAAGCGGGTTTGTATATACCGTGACATTTCGGCTCGTACAGGGCATGCTGCTACGACAGTGATGCGCGTGTGGAAGCAGTGGATAGATGAAGGCCGTACGCAGTGAACAGCGAGAACAGGACCACGGAACATGATCACAGCAAGGGATGACTGTCATCTTGTCCGCATGGCCATAACGGACCGTACAGCCTATCCACAGTGTTGACTCAACGCTGGAGCACTGCAACAGGTGTGAATTTGTTTGCATCAATGGTTCGTCGCCATCTGCTGCAGGTTGGACTGATTGCATGCATGCCGTTACGTCGGCTTCCATTGTCCAGAAACCACAAGCTCATCCGACTGCAATGTGTACGTGAACACCGTCACTGGGGTGCTGAGTAGCAAAATGTAGTCTTTTCAGACCAGTCCCGCTTCAACGTGTCCTACAGTGATGGTCGCATACGTGTCCGACGGTGAGCGCAACCTGGAGGGCTGCATTGTTGAGCGGCATAGCGGACAAACACCAGGTGTGATGGTTTGGTTCGCCATTGGTTACAACAACCAATCTTGCCTCCTACGAATTGAGGGCACTTTGAACAGCAACCGGTACCTAACGGTGGTTGTAGAGCCTGGGGTACTCCCCCTGCTTCAGGCATCTCCTCAGGCCATATTTCAACAGGACAATGCCCGGCCGCATATTGCGAGGAATGTACAAGCCTTCTTCGAAGAGTGACGATACAATTGCTTCCCTGGTCTGCACGTTCGCCTGACATGTCGTCCATCGAACATGTCTGGGATATGGTTGGTCGGCACCTGGGCGTCACGGTCCTCCAGTAACCAGTGTCACGGATTTGTGGGCTCGAATACAAACTGCGTGGAAGAATATCCCTCAGGAACTTATTCAGAACCTTTTTAATTCAATGCCACGTCGTATAGCAGCTCTAATTGCAGCGCATGGAGGCCACACCAAATACTGAATATTAGGGTTCAAAGATCATGTACAGGTTTGAGAAGTTTCTCATTTGTTACTTGTTATGTACCTAACCTGTGCTATTAAATTCATTGAATTCATGCGTGTCCTTCTTGGTTTTGCAATTTTCACAAACGGCAGTGTATTAGATTAACATTTTACTTACCACAAACATAAAAGCAAGATTTTGTTAACGTGGTTCTGATTTCCGTCTCTCAATTCTGTGTATATTAATTAGTTTAATTAAAATACTTTGTTAGTATTGCATTAGGTAGTTTTGAGGTTCAAAGTATGGTTTCATTAAATGCTATAATATATATGTTCTAAAGATATTATGAAGTATTAGATGTCTTTCATGGTATACTAAAAATGAATGGTATGTAAAGCTTTAACATAAATTCTCCTACTTTATTTGCAAATAACAGCCTACCAAAATAGTAATTGGCAATCCAGCCATCCGCATGGCACATTTCATCGAGCTGACCTTGATAATGTTTGGATCTCAAAGCATTTCGGCTTATAGTATTTCCTCCAGCAAGAAATTGGGGACATTAGTAGATCCTGGTTTAAGATTTCTCTGCATAGTGCCACAGAGTGCATCATACAATTCTGATAGAATAATTCCCAAATATTCTGTGTTGCCAGAACTACATTCTAGTGTTCGGTTAACAAAGCAAGGTATTTTCCCTCAGTAGTTAAGTCCCCTCTTTAAGCAAATAGATTAACGATAATACTGCCACTAGGTGGCGTTGGTGTCGCGTTAATCCGTCTTAATCCGTAGGATTAAGGTGGATTAGTGGGACTAGCGGGAAGTTCAAAAAGTTGCCACTAGCGGTATTAGCGATAATCCTTTTGCTTAAAGAGGGGATATGAGGTAAAGAAGTGTGGGTGGATGCATTGGTACGTGAGTGAAAAGGTTATGGCTAAAAGATGATGAGTGGAAATGTAGAGGTGGATGTTGGATTGATTGGACAAAAAGATATGAAAATGAGCAGGAAATAAAATGTGACGGATTAAGAGGAACGGGGGTAAGCGAGATGTTGTTCGTGCGGTGTCTGGTAGCTGAAAGAGGGAAAAAATGGCGGTTGAGGTATAAACAGTGAGTATAACAGGAAGTGACGTGGCGCGTAGTGATTGGTGAAAATAAGACAAGATGCAATTGGTGGAGGATGGGGGAATAGATAGTGCGGATTGGAGGAAATAAGCTATGTTGTGATTGGTTGTAAGGATGACGGGTATTTGAGGGGTTAAAGCAGATGGTTGGTAAATTTGAAAACGCGTGTACTGGAGCCGCGGAGGAATTTGGTAATTATTAAACAACTTATGACGAAGACGGAGAAGAGGGAGGTGAGGTATATGCAGAAGGGGTAGGTGAGGAAGAGGTAGACAAAAGGAGAGTTGGAATTCGAGGTGAAAATGATGACTCAGCTGAAATGTTGTAAATTCATTTTCTTGCTATAATTTTATTATTGGTTTTTTATTTATATTTTGTTAAGAATTTATGACTGCTATGAAAATATGGGAAGCGGGAAAGGAATTCTAGCTAGGTAAAGGAAAATACATAGTGGAATATGGCGCACAAAATTAGTGAATAAAAATGAACATTATATTTAGCAAAAAAGGAAAGAAAATGCAGTGCAAAATAATGTTTTTAAAAAATTTGCGAACATATATATATATATATATATAGATAAATGGGTTGTTAAAAGCAGAATATAATGAACATTTTAGATAAACCCATTAATAAGAATATAGTGCAAAACATTATACAAAAGATGTATTTTTAAATTGTATAAAATTGTGTAGGCAAAACATTGCTACTAAAAATGAAAAGACTGTGGCAACACAGATACGTTGTACATATATGGGCACATGATATAAAATTGTATACAGCACTTTTTACGGGAGGTAACCTCCGCATCGAGCACAGGGACCATGATGACTGAGACAAATGTTTGTAAGGAATGTCAATATTATTAACAAAGCAAGCACGGCGTGCTTGACATTGTAAGCATGTTGGTGTGTATACATTACGATTTTGGTGCACATGATACCACACGGTGTAAACGGTGTAAAATTTTAATATAGTTTTTAGCACTCTGTCATCGAATCGTTTGGCAATGCACGATGTGCACTACCCAGATGATTTGTTACAACAGTACGTTGTGTGTTATAAATGTATCTATGACAAGTAATGTCTTACGACATGAGACCTACACTTGCAAACAAACGTATGTAAGTGAGCATATGGTATACTAAGATGGTGTATTAAGCATATGCGGTAAGCCTGGCAAAACAAGCACAGCGGTTGGTAGACCGTATTGGGAAGACCTCTAGCAGTTCTGAATCTGCACCAATGTGAATTAAATGATTTAAAAGTTCGTCGTTGGTAACAAAAGGCTACCGATGTATAATGTATTCTTTAGGTTCTCTTTGTTCGCTAATTTGGCGAAACGGTCAACAAGCCATTAAAAGAATTAATGTAAAATAGAATAAGAAAAAAATAGAAATCACTTTTTTTAAAAAAAGTACACTACACACACTACCATACACACTTACGACAGCAGGCGTCTCTTCTTCAAATGCGCTCAGCTGTGCTATTTCCTTTCGATTTAGCGCAAGGCGGCTTTTTGCAGCTGCTGTAATGGGTTGCAGCAGGGGGATGGCCAGTTGACTTACCCGGTCGTCTTCGTCGTGGTGCAGAGGTTCGAATCCCAGAAAATGGGCATTATAGCCGTCGTCGCCTTTGCTTTCAGCGTGAATGCGCCAACCAGTGCTGTGCTGCGAAATCGGGGTGGACGTGGCGTTAAACTCGGGTAGAAGGCTGCGTTTGGTGCTGTTGCTGGTGAATTTAGAAGAAAGCAAGGGCACAAGGGTGCGGAATGATGGAGATGGTGGAGAGGGATTCTGTGGGGTTATAGGAGTGAACAGGTATTGTGCTGGAAGGGGTGATGGAAAGAGAGGTTGGCCGTCAATGTCCCTTATGGAAATGGGGGTGGATGATTGGATGTTGTTAAAGGAGGGAGAAGAAACAAAACTGGAGAACGGAGGCACGGAAGAGCAGGAGGAAGGAGCTGGGGAATCGGATGGAGTTATGAGATTGGATGTCACTGGCTGACGAGTCTGATGAAATGTCGATGATGGTGTACGACGGCGACGACGTCTGAGGCGCTGCTGGCGGCGATAACGCTGGAGACGCCGCGGGAGACGGGTGCTGTGCACCGCTGAGATCAGACTTTTGGGCCACGCAGTCTGATGTTTCGCTGTCTGAAACCTCAACGATGCTACACGACGACTGCTGACGGTGGCGACGGCGTCAAAGCCGGAGACGGAGTCCACGTAGCTGGAGACAGGTGGTCTGTGATGGACAGTTCTGAAATTCTGGCGAAGTCGTCAGATTGCACGTTCACGATCAGCGAAGATGGAGGCCGGTGGAAGCCGTTAGGCTGTTGGAATGTGTTTTCATACACCAGTGCAGAAGAAACAATATGCTCTGGATGGCTATAGATTGCAGTAGAAGTGCTGGCGGAGTTGGGCTGTTGGTGTTGAAAAGCGTTTTCATAGGTCGATACAGAATAATAAATATTCTGTAGATGTTTCTGGTAGTGTTGCTGTAGATAATGTGCCACTCAGTAATGAGTTGCCTGCACGGGCGTCCAGAAGATGGTGGAAAAAAAACTCTTTGCTTGTGACGGTGACGGTACACACGTGTTGGTGCTGCATGATGCTGCGTGAAGCTGAGCAACAAGACTGGTGGAAGTAGTGGCAGGGATCCGAAGTGGCTAGTTTTAAAGGACCGGTAATCAGCAGAGGTGATTTGCGTCACAACATGGCCGCCGAGATAAAAATGTTTAAAGAGCACGATAAGATTAAAAATGGGCGTGTGAAGGGAAGTTTATTATCCCGATAATCTTTAAATTTTTTAAAAACATTATTTTGCACTGCATTTTCTTTCCTGTTTTGCTAAATATAATGTTCATTTTTATTCACCAATTTTGTGCGCCATATTCCACTATGTATTTTCCTTTACCTAGCTAGAATTCCTTTCCCGCTTCCCATATTTTCATAGCAGTCATAAATTCTTAGCAAAATATAAGTAAAAAACCAATAATAAAATTATAGCAAGAAAATGAATTTACAACATTTCAGCTAAGTCATCATTTTCACCTCGAATTCCAACTCTCCTTTTGTCTACCTCTTCCTCACCTACCCCTTCTGCATCTACCTCACCTCCCTCTTCTCCGTCTTCGTCATAAGTTGTTTAATAATTACCAAATTCCTCCGCGGCTCCAGTACACGCGTTTTCAAATTTACCAGCCATCTGCTGTAACCCCTCAAATACCCGTCATCCTTACAACCAATCACAACACAGCTTATTTCCTCCAATCCGCACCATCAATTCCCCCTTCCTCCACCAATTGCATCTTGTCTTATTTTCACCAATCACTACGCGCCACGTCACTTCCTGTTATACTCACTGTTTATACCTCAACCGCTATTTTTTCCCTCTTTCAGCTACCAGACACCGCACGAACAACACCTCGCTTATCCCCGTTCCTCTTAATCCGTCACATTTTATTTCCTGCTCATTTTCATATCTCTTTGTCCATTCGATCCAATATCCACCTCTACATTTCCACTCATCATCTTTTAGCCATAACCTTTTCACTCACGTACCAATCCATCCACCCACACTTCTTTACCTCATATCCCCTCTTTAAGCAAAAGGATTATCGCTAATCCTAACGCTCGTGGCAACTTTTCGAACTTCCCGCTAGTCCCACTAATCCACCTTAATACTACGGATTAAGGCGGATTAACGCGACACCAACGCCACCTAGCGGCAGGATTATCGTTAATCCATTTGCTTAAAGAGAGGACTTAACTACTACCCTCTATCTCAAATATTACCAAATATATGCATTTTTTTAAACCCAAAAGTCACCCAAGCCCTCATATTTATGTGGAAAAAAGAGATCAAACGCGGAAGTGTAGAATGAGCACTTTGAAGGTTTGATATTTGAAAATTTTGCTTTTCTTCTCGCCTTAGTCGTAGCATGTCAATCTGGTCTCTGCACATAACTTGAATATATTTACTTCTAAAACAAACATTTTAGCTTTTAAAGGAAAACTCTCCTTGAGAGCAGAGATGGTGATAAATTGATAATAAACAACATAATTAACCATGTACAAATTTAACTACTCAGGCTGTGAAATAGGTAATTGCAAACAATGACATTTAAAAGAAAATACAAAGATTTAATCATATATGTGGTACAATCAAATGAACACTATCAATAAAAACAAGAAAGGACACCTTATTAAAATATTATAAGGAGTTACAATTACTATCTATTATGTGTGGATGTGAATGTTGGATGCTAACAAGAAAAGAAGCTAGACAGACAGAAGTTACGTGGATGAGAGTTCTAAGAGCGGTGGCGGGCTATGAAATAATAGAGAAAAATAAAGTTGAAGACTTCAGAAAAGAATTAAGTATATACAATTTGAATTAAATATCAAATAAACTGCTTCCAGCACGTACAAAGGATGGAAGACCACCGGATCCCAAAACAGCTATTAAAGTATAAACCAACAGGAAAAAGAACTCGAGAACGTCCAACGATGAGATGACAAGATCAGTTCACAATTTGAGACTGGAACAACTGATGCAGTATTTTTTATCCCTTAACTGATATCAATCTAATTATACAATATAAAAATTATAGCCCGCTTATAAGCAATCAGTGTATATTAAAGTACACAAAGCGTATATTACAGCCATTGTATTATGCTTATTTATTGTATACACTATGTGATCAAAAGTATCCGGACACCCCTAAAAACATACGTTTTTCATCTTACGTGCATATTGCAGCCACCTACTGCCTGGTACTCATCCGCGACCTCAGTAGTCATTAGACATCGTGAAACAGCAGAATAGGACGCTCCGTGGAACTCACGGACTTCGAGCGTGGTCAGGTGATTGGTGTCGCTTGTGTCAGAAGTCTGTACGCGAGATTTTCACACTCCTAAACATCCCTAGGTCCACTGTTTCTGATGTGATAGTGAAGTGGAAACGTGAAGGGACTTGTACAGCACAAACGCGTACAGGCAGACCTCGTCTGTTGACTGACAGAGACCGCCAACATTTGAAGAGGGTCGTAAAGAGTAATAGGCAGACATCTATCCAGACCAACACACAGGAATTCCAAACTGCATCAGGATCCACTCCAAGTACTATGACAGGCGTGAGGTGAGAAACCTTGGATTCCATGTCCGAGCGACTTCTCATAAGCCACACATCACGCAGGGAAATGCCAAACGACGCCTCGCTTGGTGTAAGGAGCGTCAACATTACACGATTGAACAGTGGCAAAACGTTGTGTGGAGTGACGAATCACGGTACACAATGTGGCAATCCGATGGCAGGATGTGAATATGGCGAATGCCCGGTGAACGTCATTTACCAGCGTGTGTAGTGCCAACAGTGAAATTCGGAGGTGGTGGTGTTATGCTGTGATCGTGTTTTTCCTGGAGGGGGCTTGCCCCCTTGTTGTTTTGCGTGGCACGATCACAGCGCAGACCTACATTGATATTGTAAGCATCTTCCTGCTTCCCACTGTTGAAGAGCAATTCGGGGATGGCGATTGCATCTTTCAACACGATCGAGCACCTGTTCATACTGCACGGGCTGTGGCGGAGTGGTTACACGACAATAACATTCCTGTAATGGACTGGCCTGCACTGAGTCCTGACTTGAATCCTATAGAACACCTTTGGGAGGTTTTGGAAAGCCGACTTCGTGCCAGGCCTCACCGACCTACATCGATACCTCTCCTCAGTTCCGCACTCCGTGAAGAATGGGCTGCCATTCCCCAAGAAACCTTCCAGCTCCTGATTGAAAGTATGCCTGCGAGAGTGAACGCTGTCATCGAGGCTACGGGTGGGCCAATACCATATTGACTTCCAGTATTACTGATGGAGGGTGCCACGAACTTGTACGTCATTTTCAGCCAGGTGTCCGGATACCTTTGATCACGTAGTGTATGTATATATAAATGTGTGTGTGTAAAATATTATCTGAATATATTTCTTAGTTTAGAAACGTAGGAGCTTTGAGGGTAGAAACAAGCTGGTTTTTGTAGCAAACAGTGTCATAAAGTGGAAGCAGAGGGTGTTGTAACTTTGGCAGAACAATAACTTAGAAAGCTAAGAAGGCTACCAACAGTCGATGGAAAAATACAGATGTAACGTCAAAAAGTTTGTATACAGTCACGTGGGTGCAAAAAGCCAATTAAAGTCAAACCAAAAGTGTTCTGCTAGAGTAGGCTTAGCCCATCAGAAAATAGAAACATTAAATTTAAAATTTTAAGCTGTGGACGCTAAGAGGTAGCCAAGTCGGAAGTCAGTTCAGTAGATAAAGCTGAGTGTGCAGATCTGAAATTTTAGTGCAGTGCGGAGAAGATAAATTTTGACCTTTAAAAATGCAGTTAGGAACAGATAATTATTAGAATCATAAAATACATTTCATTATATATTCTCAGAGATATATACGAGGGCTGATCAATAAAGACTGAGACTGAATTGTTTTCACAGATATTTATTACTCCATTTCAATGTTGATATGATGTTTTTCAAAATAGTCCCCTCCTAACTGAATGCACTTTTTATGGCGTCTCTGCCAGTCCTCGAACACATGGTGCAGGCCATTCTTTGTCAGGTCTTTGAGAATCGCCTCACTTTTCTTTAGCACTGCTTCAGTGCTCTCAAATCGAATGTCCCGGAGCTTTACCTTTAGTAATGGAAATATAAAGAAATCACAGGGTGTAAGACCGGGGCTTTAAGGCGGATGCGGCACAAGGTAATGTTGAATTTAGGCAAAAATTCCTGGTCTTGATTTGCTACGTGAGGCCGCGCTTTGTCGTGATGAAGTCGCCACCCATTCCGATGATGTTCTGGACGTTTCCTTGTAATATGCTTCCTCAGTGTAGCCAATACTGACGTGTAGTAGCTACTGTAACAGTAGTGTGAGGGGTGACTGCATTCCATTCCGAAACACCAGGCCTACCTTGCTTAGCACAGAGGATTCGCCCTTCTTTGAAGTCCTTGAACCACCTAAACACAGTTGTACGAGGTAGTGCATCTTCACCGTATGCTTGCTTCAGGTTTTCGAAAGTTTCAAGGCTGTATGATTTAAACGAAAATAAAATTTTATTGCGCTGTATTGCTCCTCTCGTGTCCTCCATTTTGTGGTATGCGAACTTCAAGTAGGGTCAACAATATACAGCATTACTATCAAACTACCGTTACGAGAGTGCTGTCGCTTATGGACATTATGCATGAAACCCTGCTCTTTTCAAGTATTCGTGGTAGAGACATAAAACTATCAAGGAGACTACAAAAAAACCAGTCTCAGTCTTTATTTATCAGCCCTCGTATTTGTGTGATTCGTAATTTTTTAACGCGAATAAAAAACTTAAGAAATTCTCTGTAAACTGCAGTTCGTTAGCACACATATAGAACGTAATAGCTTACAGCTCCATACGAACACTACCGCAGAACAGGCCTAAAGTATGATGATGATGATGATGATGATGATGAAATGTTTACTTTAGGTTAGAAGTCCCAAAAAGAACATTTTCACCAACGTTTGGTTTGAAAAACACGCATGTCAATCCAAAATAGGTAGCCCCTGTGTTCATCATTCGTATCAATCGGAATGCCTACCAGATAACAACGCCCTGTATAACCCAGCAGTATACTGGATTGCGTTGATTTAAAAGCAAACAGCTCCTCTACTGTTTTCTGAAGGGCACAGATTTACGGTATTCTCTGAGAGTGTAGATGAATGGACGTGGTAGGTCAGGTTTGTGGGGCTCCTGAAATGTGTAATTATGCCTAAGACAATTAGGTTAGGTTTGGGATGAAATATAGCCACACACACGTAGCAGTAAATCTTCATGAACCTCAAAGGGGAAGGATGGATTTTAATTTCCTGGAAAGACACCGGCAATAGGAAGCAGACGCTGATTAATATGGTAGCCACACCAGCAAACCGCCTTCGTAAATCCGTGTGGGAGGCACAAGCGATAACCCACAGACTAAAACAAACTTTGCTGCAATAGATACTGCAGCCAGTGGCGTGGTGTGCAAATATAGAACGGGTAAATGGCGGAAATAGGGACGAGGTGACTGTTGAATGGATTGAAAGTGGTACGTTCTTAATAGCACTTGGGAAAGCTAAAATCAATAGTGAAGAAACCGTGTGTAAACATGCATGTCCTCTCATTGTCTCACTTGACTGGGTATTGGGTTACACGAGAGTAGTAAATGTGAATGAATTGGGACCTGTTTCTGGTCCCTGCGAGAACATCAGTCTTCACATGCCCTTTAATGTGACCCTCTAATCTCTTCCGGGCTTTTTATTTCACTACAGAGTTGCAACACTGGAGGGTATTTCCACACACTTTCTCCGCTTACAATTAGATATCCTTCCTACAATATATTAAGCCTATAATACAGAAATATTCCATAAAACATTCACGCAATTCTTGAACTATTGCTTAGGCTGTTTTAAATGCATTTAAATTTAAATTAAAGGGGAGATTAAAAGCCCTATCTCACAAATGTTAAATTTGCTAGCTTCGTGACCCATTATTTTAGAAACTGTTTCACCTATCAGACTGAGATTATACGGGTGTAGATGCAGGTATTCTAACTTTATTCACTTTTATACAAAAATATCGTTAAAGGAAGATAAAAGTTTACTTAATTACACATTTTTTATTAAAACAGCAATCAATGTTTTTACTACCTATAGAAACGACAGGAAGATTGCAACACGGTTTTCCTGGACAAACCGCAATTTGCTACGTTTGTAGGGTACTTCATGACGTCATGACTTCATTTTATTGACTGGTGGAGTCACCTTGTAGGTGTTATCATGCATTGTACTGTATATCGCACCAATAAGCATACCTATGGTGGTTCTGTCAACTCATTAGTAAATTACGAATAGGTATAGTTGAGGAATGGCGACCGATTTTGTCGAACTTTCGCGGGTTAATTGCGAATATACAGCAAATGTCTGTTTGGAAATGCTCTTGAATATGAGTCAATTCTCGAGATGTTAACATTTTAGTCCACAAACATCAGTTATAGGTCCTCATATAAATTAGCGTTCCTAGCATTTACATATTCTTAAACAGGCAAGCTATACTCCCTTCCTCTTTCAACCAACTGAGGGTGAAGGAGACGCCAGCTGATATCTTAAGTCGCGCCCTCTTAATGCCCTTATAGACGATCAGAAATCAGATGTAGATTACTTTTCGTGGGATGTATACATATTGCATTGCACCCAAAACTTCTATACGAGATTTCACCGGAAATATATGTTTTGAGAGCCAGTGAACTCAAAAACAGCATATTTAGAAAAGGGTCCGTGCGCGCGCGTGTGTATGCGTGTTTGAACAGCATAACTAAAAAACGTAAGGTTGGATAAATACAAAGCTTGGTATTTAGGTTCGGTACCTACAGAAGATTTTCAAGAAACTCCTTCCACCCTAAATTACATTGTAGGTAGGTACATGGAACGTTTTTCGAAATTTATGATTCTCTAAAAAAATGACTGAAACAAATTTCATTAAAATACTATATACTAAATATATTTACATGACAAATAAAAGTATAATTATCTTGAATTTTCTGGGAGACTGTTGAAGTCCGCTTCATTCGGAAGGAATTTTGTATAATCTTGTATAACTAGGAAGCGTTAAGCGACAGAGAAAACACACTACACAAAAATGTATAGACCTCTTTAAAATGCAATTTATTCCAAATAACCTTTTTTGTGGCAAAAGCCATTTCCGAGATATCCATTTACTAGCGGTTTGAGTTGCTCAATCTTGTGTCATTGTTTTAAAGTCCTGTCAACAATGATTTGTTTTTCGCGATTGCGTGGAATAAATATGGAATGCTAAGGTCGGCATATAGCGTCCAGTTCTTAAACATTTGACCATCACTGTTCACTTTGTATCTATAACGAAATATGTAATGTAGCTATTTCTGCAAAAGTTTATTTGGATTAAAATGAAGTACGAGAGGTATAACAAAAGTAAGGTCCGTTTGGTCATAATAACAATATCGCTCTTGAGACAAGGTTTTTATTCACAGTAATATGTGCCTACATATATACTTTACTTTCCCACATAATCGCCGTTCACATCTATACACTTGCTGTAACGCTGCACCAGCTTCTTTAACCCCTCGGCACAGAAGTCTGCCACCTGTGACTTGAAGCAGTTGGTAACGCTCGTGTTGAGTTTATCGTCGGTTTGAAATTGTTGTCCACCCAGCCACCGTTTCAACTGCAAGAAGAAGAAATAGTCGCGTGTGCCAGGTCGGGATTGTACGGAGGGTGGTCAAAGAGTTCCCAACGAAAGTGCTGAATCTTCTCTCTGGTTTTGACAGCGGTGTGCGGGCGTGCGTTGTCGTGCAGGAGGATGATGCCAGACGACAGTTTCCCGCGGCATCAATTTTGGATCGCACGTCTCAGTTTGGTAAGCTTTACAAATTGCACTTCAGCTGTACTTGTTGACCCAGGTCCATGAAATCAATCAAGAGGATGGCCTTTTCGTCACAGAACGGTAGTCATCATTTTGCGATTCGTGTACGACGATTGCTTACACTTTTTTGGTTTGGGTGAACCGGAACGGTAGCCACTGTACTGACTCTTGTTTCGGTTCTGCGTTGGTCTACGCTATCCATGTCTCGTCGCCCGTAACAATATGGGAAAACAAACCATCTCCATCTTGTCTATAGCGCTCTAAAAACTGTCGTGCACTACGCATTCGTTGCTCTTTGTGCTGACCGGTGAGCAGTTTTGGCACCCACCTCGCACAAAGTTTCCAATATACAAGCTGTTCTGTGAAAATCCTGTAAAGTGAGGTTTAGCAACATTTGGGAATTCATCAGCAAGACCACTAATCGTTAAACGCCGATCACTTCGAAGTTTTTGGTTCACTTGCTCAGTGATGTCGTCGGTCCGAATACTGGGACTACCATTCCGCTGCTCATCGTGCACATTTGCGCGGCCATTTCGAAATTCTCGACACCAGTATCGAACTTGTTTGTTACTCCTTATGTCTTGTCCATATACGAGCTATAACTCACGATGGAATTCCGCAGCTGAAGGTCCTTTTGCCAGCAAAACTCTAATCACATCGCGCACTTCACAATTGGCGGGATCTACGACTGTCACGGCCATTGCGATCTGCTCTCACCGACTGTCAAACGCCTAGTGCGTCACACCACCACTGCGGTAGGTTCCTCAGGAGTCGGTAGATAGCACTGCAGGCGTGAAATATCTTTCAACCTACCATCCGTTAAATATACTGTTCACCGGACCTTAGTTTTATAATATGCCTCGTAGATAGAAAAATAAGCTTTAGTAAGAATAATTTGTAAGCCTACTAACAAGCGATAGAAGGTAGAAAAGCCATATGAATGTAATGCATCAGACTATTCTGAGCTATGATTATATCGTCTTCAAACAAAAGATTATTACACGTGTTTTAACATCAACTTCTATTCCTGGTTTGCTAAGACTGTCCATCTATATAAAAATAAACTAGGTGATAACTACATTCTTGTATTAATCCAGTATTAGGAATATTATTTTAAAAGTTCTGAACTTTATAAAAGATCAATATTCCTTGAAATGTACAGCATATCAGGATATGGATAATCCACGGAGGAAGGAAAACCGCTGTGGGAGAATGGAATGTTCCAAAATAATTTTACCACCAATATAACTAATTACTGACACAATTAGCGTTATTACTTTCTCTACCACGTACGTAGTAACTAGAGGAAGTATGGCATTCCAGCCAAAAATTCGATATTGAGATTTCACCAAAAATGCATGTTTTGAGACCCCTGAATTTAAAAAAATAGAAAAAGGCTTGTATTCGTGCGTGTAAGCACCATAATTCAAAAACGAAATGCTCGAAAAATAACAAACTTAGTATTTAAATTCAGTATCTTTTAAAGATGTGACACTAAGAGTTTCAAGAAAATTCTCTGAACCCACTTTACTTTGAAAAATATTCAACATATTTTATTTTCTCAAAAATTTCTCAGGATAAAATTATACATTGAATTTTCTAGGAATAACCTGTGAAGTCCTCTTCACCCGGAAGGAATTTTGTAGAATTCTGTAAAACTGGTAAAACATAAGAAACAAACAATGCCTGCTACACAAAAAAATCTATGTCTTCTTAAAACACACAGTTTATTTCAAATACATTTTTGTTGCATCTGTCATTTCCAAGATGTGTGTTATTGCTGGTTTCAATACTTTGTCAATTTTGTAGGTGCTGCTGCTATTAAGTTATTTCCCGCAAGGTCATGGAAAGACTATGGAATTTCAAGTGACCAGCTTTTGAACATTTGACTATCTTTTTCTTCTTCTTCTCTCTTTGTCGAGGTCTACCCGTAGCCGAAGCTCCCCTCATGCCAGGGGAAGGCTTCAGCTATTCCCGTGGTTCTTAGCTTTAGGCCAATACCTTATTTCTTAAAAATCCCTTCCCCCGGTACTATTCGCTGGGATGGTAGTGGTTACGCCACTAACGCGCGTCAGCCCATCCGGGATGACTACCTAAGAACCTAGGTAAGGGCGACAGTCATCTAGCAGAGCGTCTACCAGCTCTCACTCATGGTTGGTACAAGAGAACATCTCACAACCGTGCCTGGACGAAAATTCCAGCCAGGCGTACCAAACCTTCCATTGGTTTCGGTAACCACTGTCCCGCCGAGTCCAACCCAATCCGACCAACTCCTTTCCAGTAGGGGTTCGAATGTTCGGCCCGGCGTATTTCTGGTAACGTTAGATGCACTACTAGTGCTAGGGGTACGCAGCGCTCGCAGTAGGCAGCTGAAGGGGTCGAAACTCCTTCCCTTTGACTATCACTATTCCGCTGAACCTATAAGGAAATGGCAATGAAAATATTTATACAAGCGTTTATCTCTTACACTTACAGTAGATAGAAAAATAACGTTTTACAAGAATATGTTGTATACGCTATATAAAAACCAACGATTGTGAGTAGAGAAAGAAATGTGAATACAACGCACCACATTATTGTAACCGCGCGCGCAAACCTACCTACCTCTGGGCCGCCGGTGAGGCTTCCGGGCGGCTCTTCAGCACAATGGCTCGCACAACAAACCCTTATGTTCCGCTTCCCCGCAGTTTGGGCAATTATTGCTCCAGAAGATTCCTTTCGGCAGATTCTAGTAGCCTCCCCTGAGAGAACGTTCCGCTTTGTATATGGTGTCTATATAACCAGTTGCTCTGTCTGGATGGACAGTTCAGTTAGTTAAAAATAAAAGTGAACAATGCAGTTTAGTTATAAGTTGTGACTTAGCAATTCAATTGCAATTCGATACGATACAGTTCGTTTCTATCCTGAGGGTATGTCAACAGCATCTCAAGTGTAACGTTTGTACTACGTTGAGACTTAAGTGATAAATAAAGTGTGTTTAGCAACAGTCGATGTTCTCCTTTATTACATTATTTTATAAAGTTAACTTAAAAAGGAAATCAAAAAGGGCACCCGGCTAAACCATAAAAGAGGAGATAAATACTGAGTTTCCTAATCGTCTAGTGAACCCACCACCAATACTAGTATCATATTCAGTATAGTTTCAGTCTACACTTGTAAAGTACAACAATCGCATGGGTGTCATAGACGTACATGCCTTTCCTGTCCCTGGAATCTAATAATAAGTGTATAATATTAGATATACTTTTGGTAACTACATACTAACATTATAGAGTAAAAAATCAGAAAAAATACACAGAAAAAACAATAAGTATGAATTAAAATTACAAACGTAGCATCAAATATATACAGGGCTCTGATCGTTAAGAACGCGCTCTTATATACAAGGCGTGTTTTTTAAAGTAAGTACCGTTTTAATATTTTGCCACTGCGATTTTGAGCATGTGCGATCACTTCCTCCATTCATTACGAAGCCAGACGTAGCTGTGAGCGATCGTCACTGTGTGTTTTCCTGTTATTAGAGCACTTCAAAATGTTGAAAACAATCGAACGACCCATCCAGTGTGAAGTCAGCTCCGTGATTCGCCTTCTGAATGCGAGAAATGTTACGCCAGCAAACATTCATCGCCAGTTGTGTGAGGCTTATGAGAAAACAATAATGAGTGACAAAGCACGGCCACACACTGCCGAACAAACCCAAGTCTATCTCGCAACCTCTTTGGTTGGGAACAATTCGACCACCCTCTCCACAGTCCGGATTTAGCACCAAAAGATTTTCATCTGTTTCTTCATCTGAAGAAACTCCTTGATGGCAAACATTTCAACGATGATGTAAAACAAGAAGTGCAGACTTGGCTTTTATCACAGACGGCATCATTCTTTGACGAGAGCATACAAAAACTGGTTTCCCGTTAAGACAAGTGCCTGAGTAACGGCAGTGACTATGTGGAGAAGTAGTGTAGGTGTAAGGTAATGAATGATGATAAAGTATTTGGAAAATAATGCTTTGTTATTTTTTAAAACATCGGTAGGTACTTTAAAAACACGCCTCATACTGCCCCCCTTTTCCGTTCTCCAGGGCAAATAAACTCCTTTGTCGAATCTTAGATATAACGGATCCCATTTTGTGACACGAAGCGTTCAACATTACATCCAAGCAAGCCTTCATTCCCCTATTGGAATTCAGAAACGGTGGTGGTAAATACAGGGTGATTTATGAAGAACTGACACACTTCTTTCTTTAATTATTCTATTCTAAAATCGCTCAATGCCCCAATTTTAAGACCAAATTAAGCAGAATGTTCTGGAGTTTCGACTGCCTGTGACTAGATGCGCAGATGTTCATGTTTTATTCGTAATTGTTAGTTTTTTTGTCGGCAACTGTTTTGGAGATTTTGTTCTAGTCAACGTGAAAATGGAGTACACATTAAATGAACGACTCTTGCTTGTAAAGCAATACTGGATTACGATTTTAATTACAGCTACTCAAAGGGCATACCAGAGAGAATTTGGTGTTCGGAATCCTCCCCAAAGAAACACAGTTACAGGAACCAGATAAGGATAGACGACTGAATTACTGCCGTTGGTTCCAAGCGTTCATTGTGCAAAATCCTACCATATTGTCCATCGCATGGTTCACAGATGAAACATCGTTCCATTTATCCGGCTATGTGAACTCAAATAACTCACGCTATTGGGCCAGCGAAAATCCACATGTTATTCATGAAGCACCTATGCATCCGGTTAAAATCGGAGTTTGGTGCGCAATATCCGCACAGGGGATAGTGGGACCATGTTTTTTTTAACAATATGAACACTGCAGGTACCGACGGATTTTCATGGAGTTTGCTGAGCGACTAGGCGATGTAGAGCTGAGTCAAGGATATTTTCAGCAGAACGGCGCTACATGCCATACATCAAATGAATCCATTGCACTAATTGCAAGTTTCTTTGACGACCGGATAATTTCCAAGAACCTGTGGCCACCGAGATCTCCGGATTTGACATCGCCGGACTATTTTCTATTGGGTTACTTAAAAGACATGATTTTTGCCACACGTCCCCAGACATTGGACGATCTGAAGCACAACATTGCACAGGAGATTCAAGCTATTGACAACAGAGTCCTCCAACGAGTGGTCAGTAACATGGAACGACGTGTTGAGTTGTGCCTTTTGTAGGATGGAGGACATTTTCAACATTTGCTATAGAAATAAATAATGTCCCAAAATTCCTGTGCATTTCTGGTATAATAAGTTGTCATAACTCGTTTTGAAACAATTAAAGAAGTAAATGTGTCTGTCCTTCATAAATCATCCTGTACTATGTTTTCTTAGTAATCCTG
The DNA here is from genome assembly GCA_030765065.1 of Deroplatys truncata. Taxonomy (NCBI): domain Eukaryota; kingdom Metazoa; phylum Arthropoda; class Insecta; order Mantodea; family Mantidae; genus Deroplatys; species Deroplatys truncata. The sequence goes on along the minus strand of CM060984.1, from coordinate 63,293,475 downwards.
TTTCTCTGCACTCAGCTAAACATGACTCCGTGTTTCCCCTTCATTTCAGAGTGGAAATATTCTCACTCCGGTGTCAACAATTAATCTGTTGCCTTTCCAGGCGCGGATTAAAAGAAAAAGGAATACCAGCATCTTAAAGGCGTGGTACTTTATTAAACGTACACACGACAAACATACGGGAAGAATATCTGTGTTTGGTTTACACATTTATAACATGTGTTTGGTTCCATTGCGACACTAAAATGTTTGCTAAAACGCAAGTTGCTAAAACAGAAACAATAAGAAAATACTGAATGTATAATTATGGCGAAAATGGCTCGGCGTTATTGCCATTAACTCCATTATTTTCTCAAAAGCTATTATATAGAACGCGTGACTACACTAATAAAATATCTGAATATCAAAAGAATGAAATCCATTAATGTGCCCGCCCAGTAAAATAATAAACCCATGATATGCATGACTAAAAGGGCTTTTAAAATGTTAATCTAGTAGATTGAGTCATTTTCTGCGTGGATCAACATAATAAACCAATAGGGAGCTACAATCGACTATTCAGTACGCGAAACCTAGACGATAAAACAAGAAAATGAAATAGTTAATGGCAGAGAACTGACCAATGGCAAGTACATTGAACCTACGACAGCCGAGGTGGGCTGTGAAGAAAACGTTATGATGGAGCACTTTCTGAAATGTTTTGTATAAAAACATCAATGACACAGCAAAGGGTATACACATTACAGCATGGAAATGCATTCTCTGCGGGGTGGTCGCGCATTCAACGAGAGAAATTTCCATGAGGATATTTATGCATGAGTAGTGGATTTGTTCCGAATCATTTGAGCTCATATGAACAACATTACCCCCGTCTGCCTCAGGCAGCAGACTCCGATGGTGCCCGACACATGAGTGACGAGCAGAACAATGAGAACAGACTTTTTCAACAGCTACCCAAATGTGCAGTGTACAGGATGTAACAATACGGCAGCTCAAACATTCAGAACACATTCCTCACATGTAGAAGAAATATATATAAAATGTGTGTGTGTTTGTGTTATATGGACACGGGCCCGAAAACCCTATATTTCCGTGTTTGAGGTCATTTTCTACAAATCTTTATATTACATTAATCACTGCAAACACACAGTAACAGAATCTATCAGCACACCACGTGAAACTGTTTTTTGCAGGAAATGTTCCAAATGCCCTCTTGGTTAAGTCTAGCTGTAATTCACCGCCAGTGGTTGTGTTCCATTTGCCTTACTACACGTAGCATGTTTAGTGTTCATTACGAACTTGGCAAGCATGTAATTGTTTACTAGTGTTCATCACCAGTACAGTGCAATGGAAATGTACAAAATAGGAGTCGGCAGATGTTCTTTTGATGTAGAAGATGCACAGCGTCTTCGTGGTCATATTGTGAAGACTGCGAACAATACGCAATTCCCCAGGGACACATCAGCACATCCGGGATTCAATGTGACGCGGGTTAATGCACGTATCAATGCTAACGGAGGAAATTCTGAACATTTGATGTGACAAAGAATTTAGTATGTTATGCTGCTACACTCACTTCCATTTATGCCGTCTCCGCAGATTTGGAAGGCATTCTACTGGCCTTCACAGGTGAGTATGTATAGCAAGGAGGAGGTGCGTGTATCGTCCTGTTTTACGTGCGCAATGCTGGACTATTCTCATATGAATATACAACTTTCAGCAATAGCTTTAGTCATCATCGCTTACATACGAGTATAATAACCATGTTTTATATATATATATATATATATATATATATATATATATATATAAACTAAATAAGCCCCTGTTTTGCACAATTTCTTTACGAAAAAGTTCTTTTAATGACAACATGATGTAAAACTGAAATACATAATTTTTACTCTCAAATAGGATATATTTACTATACATTATTTTAATAATCGGTCCAAATTTCCATTCTTGTCCAATACCTGATTTAGCCGCCTAGGCACTGAATCATTCGTCGCCCTCTGCGAACACCGTCATGCAATGTGGAAATATATGCGTTTAGAGTCAGAATTCTTCCAGCACCTAAGCTATTAGGCGGCTAAATCAGGTATTGGGCAAGAATGAAGATTGGACAGATTATTAAAATAATGCCTAGCAAACGTGCCCTCTTTGTGAGTAAATAGTATAATATACTTCAATTCAACATTATATTGTCATTAAAATACTTTTTCATGGAGATATTGTGCAAAACATTGTTTTATTTACTTGTATATTTAGATTGGATAGATGATAATAATGTCTAGTAAATGCATCCTCTTTGAGAGTAAAAGGCATAATATATTTCAGTTTGCATTATGTTGTTATTAAAAATGCTTTTTCAAGGAGAAATTGTGCAAAACATGTTTTATTTAGTTGTATTTGGAGTGGAAGGATGGTTTCAATAATGTCTAGTAAACGCATCCTCTTTGAGAGTAAAAGGCATAATATATTTCAGTTTGCATTATGTTGCTATTATAAATATTTTTGCGTGCAGATATTGTGCAAAACAAGGTCTTATTTAGTTACATATTATTTTAACATGGTTATTATAAGTGATAAAGAGTAAAGCTATTGCTGAAAAGTATATATTTATAAGTGAATCAATTAGAACTGTGTACGCAAAACAGGACGCTAATGCATGAGCAAAAGGTAAACAGATACAATACCTCCTCCTTGCCATAAATACTCACCTGTGAAGGCCAGTAGAATGCTTCCCATAGCCGCGGGAACAACATAAATGGAAGACAGTGTACGTTCTGGTCTTGTGTGTTTCCCCGTGATTAGTGCACTAAGAGGAGTTTAGAAAAGTTCTAGTATAAAAATAAACGTTTTCGGGCCCATGTGCATATAACATATTTTCTTCTGCATGTGGTAAAGGTACGTATCACGGAGGGGCCCCCTGAATCGGGGCAGAGCTCCGCACGCAGGCCAGTCGGCCCATTGTGCTTCGAGCGTGACCCCTGGGAGGGAACGATGAGGGGAGAGACCCGAAGAGCGACCAGATCCGGATGCCGACAGGTGCAACATGGACGGGGTCCCTAACGTTTCCAGATAGAGCGCATCCTACACCGCACGGTCTCTGCTCACCAGCCAACCTCCAGAGTCCCCCGGAACGGAGCCCCACGCTGAGGAGAGACCTAACTGACTGGTACCGCAGCGACGCCAGGGAAGAAACCTCTACAGAGCGCAAGCCATCACCCAGCCGCAACCCGCCGAACACCGTTGCCTGGTCCTACAACCCTGAAACAGATGACAAGGAAAATGATAGGTACAGGAAATGAGAGGAAGAAGAGTCGTGGTAGAAGATGAACCACCCAAGCATTCGCCTGCGACCCGGGGAAACTACGAAAAACCCATGGGGCAGAGTGGGTGATCGTCGTGGATCGATCCCGGGACCTCCCGAATGCGGGCCACAGACGTAACCGCCTGAACCATCCCGCTGGGTTCTTCTACATGTGAGGATGTGTCTTAGAAGTTTGGCCCTACCTTACTGTTGCATCCTGAAGCATTATGAAGTCAATAATTATCATAATAATCTGAGAAGGATAGTGATATAAAATAAATAATAAAGTATTTAATTTAAGTTTATGTATAAAAAGGAGAAGCGTTGTGAAAATTGTTGACTGTAAAAGCTACAGAAAGACTAGACAGGCACAGTTTAGCTAATTAGGGACCAGCCCCAGGTGTAAAGGGTAAAATAGTTGAAGCCAGTTTCTCTTGGAATTTATGGGCACAGTTGCACTGGCCGGGATGTGAAGGTCATTAGAGGCTTCATGACACTAAGTTTGAGGAGAGTTTTGAGGGGAGAGAGGGGAAGTTAGGACTTTTTCCTCTTTGTAGCGCGGTGGTGAAATTCAGTCTATCCTGAGCGATCGGTGAGAGCAGGACGACATTCTCGTCCAGTTGTGAACATTGGCGGCGAACATGCAAGAGGGTAGAACGTTTAACTGTAGTTAATAATCTTCGGTCTTGGTAAAGACACAGTAGCATCGTATGCATTTAAAAGTGATCGGCAAACCTTAAGTTTTATTTTAAATAGTGAAAATAAAAGTGTTCCAAGAAAGTGTTCGTGTTTCTCTGTACACATCCACGCATACTCGGAGATTAAGATCTCATGCTCGAGCAGCCGTGGCAAAGTATAAAAAAAAACAACTAGGAGGAGAAAAGCAGCAATCGTGAGGCAAAGGTATTGCTTCATTGATGGAGGACGTAGCGTGGCTGAGTCAATCCTGAATGTCTGAATACTCAGAAAGCTGTGATATTTTACACAAATGGGCTCGATAGGAAACAAAAGACGTAGATTGTCTGCTGGCTGGTAGTTCAGTTTTGAGTGCGGTGTTCTGCAGCGATGTTTTGCGTTAGCCATGTGACACGATCTTCACATATTGACTAACAACTGCAGTGAAAGAGGATACTTGCGTCTGATGGTGAAGAAGATGAATTTTTGTTTAAAAACCGTGTTGCATTACGAAGGAAAAAACATTAAATGGTACCTCTTCTTCTTACTCTCATTAGATTATAAACCTATACACCAATATTGTTTAAAAAACAAAAGCCCTGTTAACTCTGCGTCATTTGGACAACAAAACGTTTTCATAAAAATAAAGCAAAATTAATTACTTAATACAAAACTTATGATAAATTGCGCTCTATTATTTTTATATTTTATTTGTTTTCTCCATTTTCATAAAATATGTTAATTTGCTTTGTTTGAATGAAAGAATTAAAAATCCTATGTGTTACATTCATATGACTTTTTCTACCCACTATCGGTTATCTTTAATATAGCTTCTCCAAGATATTCTTACGAAAGATATTTTGGTATCTACATTTATCAATAGAGATAAAGTTTGCAGAAGAAGACATTTTGTTGTAGGTAGGTACAAGGGGTATACAGGATATTTAAAAGCCGGTCACTATATGTTGGCCTTGAAATGCCATGCTCTTTCCATGCATCGCAAGAAACAACTGAATTGTGACAGCGCTTTTAAAAAACTCCAGAACAATAATAATGGTTACCTTGGAAATGGTTGATGCCACAAGAAAGAATATTTGAAATAAATTGTGTTTTTAAAGGGATCTAGATTTGTTCTGTGTACTAAGTTTTTTTCTATCTTTATGGTTTATTCGCTATACAAGATTATATAACATTCCTTCCGAGTGAAGAGGGCTTCACAGGATATTCTCAGAAAATTCAATGTATACATTCTACGAAGTGTGATCAAAAAGTTTCCGGAATGGCTTCACAACAATGCTGACGCTGAGAGTTCTTTAATTCTTACCCAGACTGTACATGCAGCGTTCCTTTCGATAAAAATGAGAGTTCACATGACTTCCTGTGACCATGCAGTGACAAGGTAGACAAGCTCTTAAGTGAACACGTGTTTTGCATGGGCTGCGATTTTTTCGCGTAGCAGAAACGTCAGATCACGAAGAACAAAGATGGAACATCAAATTTTGCTTTAAACTCTGTAAAACTGCAACAGCAGCCTATGAAATGTTAAGAACAGCTTATGGGGAGGACGTTATGCACAAAACTCAAGCATTTAAGTGGTTTTCGAAATTTAAAAGTGGTGTGACATCAGTTAAAGATGCAGATCGTTCGGGGCGACCCTGTTCCAGCAAAACTGATGAAAATATCAATCAGGTGAGGGAAATGGTCTTAAATGATAGGCGCATTACAATAAGAGAGCTTTCTGACTCATTAGGCCTCTCCTTTAGAAGTGTTCAAAGCATTTTGAAAGACAATTTGGACATGTGAAGAATTGCCGCCAAGTTCGTGCCCCACCTGCTCTCAAATGACCAAAAGGAAAGCTGTGTGATTGCCTGCACAGATCTTAAAGAACAGCTACAAAATGACCCACAGTTTATGGAGAAAGTTATTACTGGTGATGAAACATAGATTTATAGGTACGATCCAGAAACGAAGCAACAATCTTCACAATGGCAGAGTCCTTCATCTCCACGTCCGAAAAAGGTCAGACAAGTTCGATCCAAAGTGAAGTCAATGATGATTGTGTTTTTTGACATTAAAGGCATTGTACATAAGGAATTGTACATAAGGGTCAAACAGTGAATCAAGTGTTCTACAAACAAGTGCTGCATAGATTAAGGGAGAATGTGCGACGCAAATGGCCGGAGAAATGGAGAAGTGGTGACTGGTTCCTGCGTCATGACAATGCGCCCGCGCACAAAGACCTTTCTGTGCGCCAATTTTTGGATAAAAATAGGATGAATACTGTTCCATATCCCGCCTATTCTCCAGATTTGGCACCAGCGGACTTTTTTCTTATCCCGAGACTTAAAATGCGGCTCTGAGGACACCGTTTTGAGGAAATTTATGTCATCCATCGCGAATCGCAGAAGGCTCCGAACATGTTGAAAGAAGAGGGCTTCCAGAGATGCTTTCAGCAGTGGGAAAAGCGCTGGGACGAGTGTATCAACTCCCAAGGAGACTACTTCGAGGGTGACAGTGCAGATTAGACAAAACAAACTGTTGTGTAGCATTTATGACGTCGTTCCGGAAACTTTTTGATCACACCTCGTATTTTTCATGTAAATATGTTAAAGGAACCTATGATATTTTAATAAAATTCATTAGAATCATTTTTGAGAAGATGAAAAATGCCGAAAATCTCTTCATGCAAAGAGTGTTTTACAGTAGTGGGATGGTTTTTAAAAATATTCGTGCCACATCTTTATTGCAACATATTGAACTTAAACATCAAATTTGGTAATTATCCGACATTTCGCAACTTATGCCTCTCTCTCTCTCTCTCTTACACACGCGCGCGGACCACACATACAACACGAACTTTTGTAAAAATTATTTTTGTTCGATCCAGGGGGCTTCAAAACATGTATTTACGGTGAAATAACCATATTGAATGTTTTAGTGAAATGCATTACTTCCTCTATCTACTAGCTATTATGGTAGATAATTAGAACTTGAAGAACGGGAAAAAAACGTGGAACGTTTATTTGGTTTAGTGTTAATGAATATTTGTTATTAACAATTTCATTTATTATTACCACTATTATTATTACTATTATTAGACACGCGTTATAGTGAAAAAGGGTATAGATGTCGCCCAATAAACCAGACATAGATCTCGGCCAGTACATTGCAAATATTTATTAAGCATATTTGTTTCGTCGTTCGTAGTTTTGTAGAAAAATATTTTGAAACTCAAGAGACGTTGGCAACAGTACACTTTTCCCTACAGATGAGTGAGAAAATCAAACATGATGGGAAGGTCAGGTCCACCGCACAGTAGAATGTAGCTTCGTCTTCGATTCCGCCGCTAATTGTTACCGCATTAAGGATATTAACTTTCTAGCGGCGAGTGGTTACCAAGACATGTCTTTCGTTTATTTTCAAGGATATGTTTACTTTTTAATTAAACAGCTAAAACCGAAACACGCTTGTTTAATTTTGAATAAAAGAAAAGAAAATAAATATTTAAACATAACATTGTACCTATCATGCACCTAATTAAAAACAAAGTAGATGAAGTACTGTATCATATATAAGAATGTTCAATGCTTATTCCAGTATTCATTGAAAACGAATTTAAAAAAAATAGTATGTTTATTTATCAGTTTAAGAAAATGCAGTAAAATAAAGTGTATGAGTTTTATTAAGTCAGTTAATACGTAGAATAACAACTAAATGAGTAACTTCAACGTAAATTGCAACTTGTACAAACTCAATACTAACTTATGACGAAACGAGGGCTTAAGGAAGGTATAAATGTATAATAGCAGCTGTTCTATCATGTATTCGGTAGAGCTAGCGTTTATCGTTCCGTATATTAATTATTATGCGACGAAAAGTGTTGGAAATCTATTTTTCTGCTAGAATAAATCTTCACAGACTAAAATTGGATTATAATTTTTCACTCTTATTGCACGTAGAATTATTTACCTAAGAGGATACCATATACATATATCCCCTTCCACCTGTATAACAATGTGGCCCAAACATTTTTTTTCTCTCATTTGGACACAAATTGTGTATTTTAACGAGATTTACATTTTTCATTTATTAACTTTTGTCTCCCTTATGGTTTACCAGTCATACAAAATAATGTGATGTGATCTGGTGATCAACATGCTAACCTCCATATCCAGAGGTCGCGGGTTCGATTCCCGGCTGTAGGGTGGGAATGTTTCCTTAGTCAGGATTGTTCCCCATCCTCCCTAGAGTCTGGAAGTGTGAATGTGTGTGAATTTAATGTAATAACCAAAATTAAGACCACCCCACAGATTAACACCATAGTAAACGAGTGAACTTCATTCCTGATGAGCAGTAATTCCAAAGGCAAAGCCGCCGATATAACCTTAAATGTTAAAGAACATGTTAAATGGAACATAAAATAAATAATAATAATGCTAAATTAATTCAGAATAAACAGGACTTAACAGGTTATTCCCAAAGTTGGGGAATTCAAAATGCACATGCAAGTATCCAAAACCTAAGGCATTTTGATCAAAACATTTTGAGCCATTCTTGAGAAAATAAAAAAATCTTTTCCACTAAAGAATAGTTTGGGGTGGGGTTTTTTCTTAAAAATCATCGTGGGTGTATTTGGAAGAGGCTAAACTTTTATGTAAATTTGATAGTCGTTCGACTTTTCGTTTTTGAGTTATGCTTCCTTCTCTCTTGTGAACTTTTCTAAAAATGCTTTCTTTTTGCGGTTCAGGAGAGCTGAAAACACGCATTACCAGGAAAGCTCTATATCAAATTTTGGATTAAATACAATATTTTCACTATCCACCATTGTTAAATGATACATAAAGTAAAATATTTTTTGTAAAACTTTTCACAATAGATATGCAAGTGCGTAGAGCAAGTCATGTAAAATTTGTTTAAAATTATTTAGCGATCCTTTTAACAACTTAGGTGTTTAGAAATTATGGATAAATTTTTCAAATGAGCCCGGGATCCAGTGAGCTGGGAATTATCATATATTTGTGTGCAGTGAGATTAAGGGAAACCCTTAAGAAATAGAAATATTTGCAGGTAACTCACGTAAACTTATATTCGCACTAATGCCCTCCAGTAAGGTATATACACCTGCTCAAGAAAGCATTCATGTGCACTTTAAAGAATTCTAACAGCCAAATTAATGGAGGGAAGAATCTGATCTTTTTTCGGACATAAAGATCAAATGGTAATACAGTTTACATGTTTATTACACGCATTGAGAAGAGAACCCTGTTATTTATTTATTTTTTTCTGTATGCTTGATTTTGCGCTGAAAATAGGATTTTATTTGACGGAGGAACAAAATCTCAATGTTGGGAATTTTCAACGTTTTTCCCTTAATTCCTCATTTTCGGCTCACTTTTTACGACTTCGCTAATTTATTTCTCCACCAGTTTAAGTCACATGTCACTGAAAGTGTGTGGATGTATGCACAAAAAATGCTCTGTCCAATGCATGAAAGATAATTTTGAAAACTATACGTACAAAAAAGTAGCAATTTTGGCTTTGTTTTAATTTATAAAACTAATAAAATGAACGATCTGATAAACCACGAAAAACGCAAACTGTATTAGCATTTGATTTTTATGTCCATAAAAAAATGATTTTTCCCTCCATTAATTTGGCTGGTAGAATTTTTTAAAGTGCACGAATATTTTCTTGAGGGGTGTACACTACTAGCACACTACGAAGCTGTTGGTAGGTGATTGATTTTTAATACAATGTCCGAAGTAATGCTATAACATAGTCTAATAGTGGTAAATGTGACACACTAGTTTCGTTTTTCATTCCGTAAATTGCTTATAAACACGCAAGTGACATGTTTCTGTCGCACCACACAGTTTACCTAAAGCTGTGTTCATAGACCTCATAATTCCAGTGATGGAATTAAGTACTAACACGTTAATCTAAGGCGCAAGCGTATAAAAATTTTTTAACGTGTTTGCTTACAGCTACATAAACAAAATAAAGCTTATATCATACCACACACACTCTTCCACGTGTTGTATTTTCTTGACTCTTTTATGAAATATGATGCATGCGATAGAGGTGGCAAATGGCGTTAAATCATGCGATATTCTGAGCAAAGCATATCCATTTAGACCATAATATCTAGAAGTAATGTAAACTTCGTCATATCGCAGTAATTTATGAAACTTGCATGTTTAATAAAAGGGGACTGTTATCACGTTCCGTAGCACAGCGCATTCTACATGAAGCAAAAGTTTGTTGTTTGAACTTTGCACAAAACTGTACACTTCATTATATGCTATTCCTGGAAGAGCAGTTTGCTTGTTAAATTGTTGCAGTAGAGCCTGCAATTTAGAACAAGGATGCATGAAAAAGTTTAGCATTTTCTCCAGAAGCATTTTGACCGCATGCACTCCGCTTCATTAGGATGAAATACACATGTAGCAACAATGCGTTGTACAGGATTTGTTCATCTACTGCAATAATATGACAAGGAACAAATAGAACAAAATTCACATTTATTTATTTCCCTTTACAGTAGCAAAAGCATACCAACGAATCTTATACAGTTTTCTTCTTCCACGCCTCCGTTGTTGTGGAAACAGTTCATCAAATTCTCCAAGTAATTGAGACGTTCTAAAAGTCCTCGGACTGACACAGAGATGTCCTGAAGATGGAAATTACTACGAAAATTAAAGTTAAAACGTACAAAAATAAAACTATAGGTAAACTTAGCAATAGCATTAGGATAGGATTCGGCGCGAAGGGGGAGCTAGCACTTCAACCTACGAGGGGCGTCCAATAAGTCCAATAATAAGTCCAGAAGTCGGATTCTGTGCTCGTAACCAGCTGTTCACTTCTGATTCATCTCCGTCACGGTGTTATAGTGCTTACCTCTAAGATGACCTTTGAATCAGGGGAACATGTAAAAATCACTTGGGAAAAGATCTGGTGAATATGGAAGATGCGAGAAAACTTCCCAGTTGAATCTTCTGAGCTCCGCCTGGGTCAAGCTTCAACCTGGAAGTTTTCTCGTATCCTCCGTATTCACCGGAGCTTGCCACAAGTGATTTTCACATGTTCCTCCAACTCAAAGGTAAGCACTTTTAACACCGATGATGAAGTCAAATCAGTGAACAGCTGGTTGCGAGCACAAGACCCGACCTGGTACAACACTGGCTTGGAAAAACTTGTGTCACGTCCCCAAAAATGCTTGGAAAAACATGTTGACTATGTAGAAAAGGAACAGAAGGATTGTACAATATAAGTATTTATAAAATAGGGAAACTTACTTATTTGACGCCCCTCGTATATACATGTTTTGTACCTATGCCCCGGATGGGGCGCTCCCGAGAAGGAGGCATGAGTTGAGACAGGAACCACAGGGCAGGGTCCCTATCATTTACAGATTTAAACTCCCCGGATGGGCACTGGTGCAGCAGGCCTACCCCTGTGGGCTTATACATCCCCTGGGAGGCCCGGGGACGAAGGGGTTTCCATACACACGCGAAACGTCCCTCCGACACTTGCATCCCTGAAAGAGGTCACGTGGAATGAAAAGTGAAGTGCAATGAGAATTGAGGTGAAATGGAGGGACAGGAAATTCGAGATGACTTAATGATCCTTCCCTGCATTCGCCTAGCGACCAGGGGAAACCCCCGAAAACACTCATGGTCAGGAAGGTCAAGACATTACCGCCTGAGCCATACCACTCGGTATACTTAGCATTAATACAATAAGAAGTAATCACACTCCCTTAAGCTCAAGTTTAATTAAGTACCATTACTGGTGACAGACAATGTCCCAGTGGGAACATCGAAACATATTTTTTGGATGAGCCCTAAATTTAATACAAAGAGAAAAAAAATCGTAAAGATATTTAAATTACTAGAAATAAAAACTTCAACTACAGTTAAACAACTAATAAAAAATGTGAATACCCTAACATAAAATTAATGAATTATTTTAATACAAGTCAGATTATAATATAATAATACAATTCACAGCAGTTTCACAAGTACATGAGGTATTGAAATTTAAAGATAATTATTTATTGTAAACATTACAGTAAATTTGTAAACATAAAACTTTTTTAATACTTGAAATTTTGTAATTCTTGAAATGTTAGAAGTTTGTAAAATTAAAATCTTGTAATCATGTAAATATTGGGTTGTATACACCGAGTTTGTCGGGCCAATAAAATTAGAAAGTAATAAAATATTAATAAATCAGCGCTGTAAATTTTCCGACTGGTACGTGTAGTCACTTGTTTTGACGATCGTGTAGACAAAACAGTGTTAAAATGTTATACAAAATATATAAAACTGAAGTTCGAGATGCGATAAAGCACCCCAGCAGAAATACAAAAGCTCTTAGATTCGACATTAAAGGGTTCTTTCGCTTCGTTTTCAACGGTTAAAAAGTGGGTTGCTAAATTTCAGCGTGGTTGATGAGCGCTCAGAGCAAACGACCAACCATATTGTAACAAAAACTCGTCATTTAAAGGTACGGAGTTGGCTGACATTGCAAAGACCTAGATAGGGTGTCTCGATTAGAGTTTGAACGAAGTTTTGGATACGAGAAGCTTTCCGCACGCGGCCACGTTTATTAACAATAGACTAAAAACGCATTAGAATGAATATTGCTCAACGGTGTTTAGATTTGTTTAAACGCAATTCCAGCGAGTTTTTCCGACTTTTCATAACAGTAGATAAAACGCAGATTTATCACTACACGCCAGAGACGAAGGAGCAGTGCAAATATTGGGTGGCAACAGGTGAAAGTGCACCAAAGAAAGCAAAAACAGTTCCATCTATAGAAGTCATGACTACAATTTTCTGAGATTCTCTTAGTGTGGTGCTCATGGACTACCTCCAGAAGGGAAGAATCGTCACCGGGGAGTAATTATGCTTCACTACTCGACCATTTTGAGGATGCCATTTAGACCAAACTGCACACCTTACCAAAAATAAAGCCCTCTCTCATGACGATAATGACGATTGTTTATGCAAAGCTGCATGACCTTCGCTTCCAAGTGCTTCCACATCCGCCAATTTCACCAGTTTTGGCTCCCAGAGTTTAATGTTCGTTACCACATCTGAAGAAATGGCTGAGTAGACATGATGAGATTGAAGCTAAAACCGACACTTATTTTGCACATTTGGACAAATGAGGGTATTAAAAAATTCGAAAATCGTTGGACTAAACGTATTGATTACCGAACGAGATAGCTCCGCAGTAACGTGTGAGGCTCGCATTCGGGAAGTTCTGGATTCGATTTCCATAGATCGATTTCCCACTCTCACCTTGAGCTCTTGATGGTTTCCCTGATCGATAGGCGAATGCCTGGATGGTTTCCCATCTACCACGATTTCCTTCCCATCATTCCCTTCCATTCCCTTTCCTTTAAATATTGTGCTCCTAGGTTTCATGGCGTATGGCGGGACCAGACAAATGGCCCAGTGCTTGCTCAAAGGAAAGAGTACTCCCCGTGGACGCTAGAGGTCTGTTTGGTCAACGGGTCGTTTATCGACCTCTCTAGGCAGACGGATCTTCGAGCCTGGAAATGTTAAGGACTTCCGCGCGTCTCTGTGGCATGTTTGCCTGCGGCCTGTGGCCTCCTGTGGTTCCTTCATTTAATCGCTTCCTCCTGGGATGTGGTAGCTATTATATATACATGTAAGTCGCAGTGCGTGAAGTGTCCCTTCCGTTGTATAAACTATACCTATTGATTTACATAAGACTGCCGAATAATAAATCTTATTCCTTCTTTATCAGGCTGAGAACTTTTAGAACACCCCTCGTAGGTATTGAACAGGATGGGTGAAAAGGTTTAAACCTGATAATAGGTAAAGATGGGATAATATGAACGCAAAAATGCATTACGAATATTCACATGACTTTCTCTACCCATGACAAATTCCGCACATATATTACCTAATACAACTTTCATATAAAAAGTTACTATCTTATCCATGTTACGTTATTCCCAATTATTTTTTCTAGGAATGTTTTCAAACTAAACGAGAAGTGCGGAAGCATCATTCATATTGTGAGTCGCAATAGCGAGCTCTGCGATAGAAACAAAAAAGAAGAATCGCATACTTTCAGGTATCTCCGTCAGATGCATTTACTTTTGGAAAAGTGTAACCTTACAAATTAGCGCAACGAAAAAATTTGACGCAAATTCTGCATTTTAATGCCTCACATTAATATATATATATATATATGTGTCATATGATTTTCAATTATACAAAGTACACAAATTTCAATCAGTACGAAAGGAACTTGACAGGCTATTCGCAGATTTATTCAAACATAACATTTATCATATTAATATATCAAAAATACGTTGGAGCCATTTTTGAGAAGAATAAAAATAAAGAATTTCTTTCCATATAAAGGGAAATTGCTGGGACAATTTTCTTGAAAATCAATACGTAGCATACATAAACAGTGTTTGGCTGATTATTAAATTTGGTACTATTAAGACTTTTCGTTTTCGAATTGTGTTCTTTCTCTTTCTCTTTCTATTAAACAAGGCTTTACTTGACGGACCTCAAAACGTGCATTTTCGGGTAATTTGTAAATCGAAAGTTTTGAATGGAACACCCAGGTTATACCTTGCTATAGTTAAGTGGCAGAGGAAGTAAACAAAAAAAATAAATTGCATAACGCCTAATCCAGATGTTGAGGATGATGTGCTATAAATAACAAAAATATTTATATTTCAGCATGCGCGAGTGCATGTGTGTGGTTTCTTTTTTATGGTAAAACGTCTAAAAATCTACCAATCCAAGAGTTATACCACCATCAGCTATTTCTCAAATCAAAGGCCATCGATATGACCATAAAAGTCAAAATAAACAAAGACAAAGTTGATTACACTATTTTAACAGTTGTGTTAGTTTTCTGTATTGTGCAAACCCAACTTTTTGAATTTGTTTTCTTGTCAAACATTTACGTAATGTCATGTGAATAAGTGAATAACATATGAATATGTAGATACTATAATATATAAGGGATTATGTAAAGCTGTAATTGGCAGAGCAATACACTTTTTCTTCTTCATCATCATCTTATTATTATTATTATTATTATTATTATTATTATTATTATTATTATTATCATCATCATCATCATCATTTGTTTTTATCGTAAAATAGTCATAAGAAGATCGGTTTTGCTCTTTCTGATCACCACAGGACTAGCAAATTCTGAATGAAAAAGGAAAACAATCTGATTCACATTACTTTCTGTGGCTACTATCGCTTATTAATGGGTATACAAATTATTCTTACGAAAGTTTATTTTTCTGTCTGTTTCATTTTAATCGGGACATACCTTTCCGAAAATGGTTGCATTACACATTTTGTTATAGATGTAAAAGGAACAGCGAATCATACATTTTACAATTGGACGCTATATGCCGGCCTTAAAATTCCATATTCTTTCCATGCAACAGCGAGAAACAACTTAAAATCAATAGTACTAAAAGCATGGCTAGGTGTTGAATAATTTTAAAGGAAATCTCCGCTAACACTACAAAAAAATCTGATGTGTTACACTCACATGACTTTCTCTACTCTTGTACAAACTATTTTTACAAACGCTTATTCTCCATATACTTCATGTTAATCGAGATAAACATTTGCAGACTCTATCTTATTGCTAATTTTCTTGTAGATGTAAGGGGATAATATATTTACAAGGGCAGTTTGGAAATACAGTAGCCTTTAAGCACATACATATCTCTTAATAGCTGGTTGCTAGGTGCAGCACCATTCCCTTTCCCACAGATTAATACTCTTTGCATATCCAAGACAAAAACATGAATAACGAATTCCCATTTGAGAAAATAAGTATTGAAAAATTTAAGGGAATAACAAGCAATATCTTGAAAATGGTTCACTCAACAAAAAAAATGTATATGACATAAATTGTGTATTTTAACGCGTTCTACAGTTTTTTGTAGTAAAACTTTGTCTATCTCTTATGGTTTACCAGTTATGCAAAAGTCGTTCACAATGAAGAATACTTTTGGAGACATTCCCAGAAAATGCAAGATATACATTTTATTTGTCATAAAAACATCCTAAACATATGAAATTTTAATCAAAATCGTTATAGCCATTTTTGAGAAAATTAAAATTTTCGAAAAATGTTCCATGTAAAGGGTAATCTGGGGTGGGGGAATTATCTTGAAAAGCTTCGTGTCGCATCCTTGGAAGATACTGAACCTAAATACCAAGTTTGGTGTTTATCCGACTGTTCGTTTCTGAGTTATGCTGTTCACAGACAGACACACAGACACACAGACAGACAGACAGACACACAGACAGACACACACACGGACATGTTTCCAAAAATGCTTTTTTTGGATTCAGGGGGTCTCAAAACATGTATTTCCGGTGAAATCTCGGTATCGAATTTTTGGGTGGAATACAATACTTCCCCTACTTACTATACGTAGTAGAGAAAGTAAAAATTAAATTGACCCTAAAATGACTATCATAACGTCCTCTAAACAAAACGCGAGTAATGGCATTTACTTTCGCCCATAGTATAAGTAACATCAAAACATATCAAATGTCTTTTATTAAAGACATTTCTTTCTACAACGCTTAGTTTTGGAGATATCGTACAGTCTCAACTTAAATGGTCTACTCTGTATAGATTAATTTTCGCGGACGAGGAGCTATGTTCTCAAAATGTCAGCTATTACATTTCAAATAGTAAATATTCTTGTCATGGCACTTTCACAGTAAGCAAGGTTATAATCTAACATGCCAAACCTTCATTTCCTTATTGTCTTGGGGCTACTTAGTAACATCGTGGCTGCATTTCGTTAGCTGGGTTTAATCAGATTGTGGGGCGCGTTGCTCCTCCGGTTGCTAAGTACTGGAGTAACGAAGATGAATGCCATCCAAGTTAACAATCGAAATAAATATTTTAGTGCACTCAAGCCACTAGGCAATTAAGAAACACTAGATAGAACGACCTGTATGGTCACCTCCCTGCAATATAGGTAAGAGGGTCGTCCTCCGTGGACTAGTGGTACCGTGCTAGCCTCTAGTTCCCAAGGTCGCGGGTTCAAACGCGGCGGAGGGCGATGGATTTTTTCGGGCGTAAAAGTCCTTAGCATGGCTTGCTTCGGAAGGAAGTAGATTTACGGCACGTAAAAGAACCTCAAGCCTGATAAAGAGGCCTCTGAGCAAAATTACCGGCCTTTCACGCCCAATATAGAATGGGACGCTAAGGACCATAGTAGTTAAAGAGCGTCCATAAATAAAGCTCAATTTAATTTCACTACGACTCGTTAATATACATTTTGGGGGTCACAAAATTTTAAGTCAGATAATAATAATAATAATAATAATAATAATAATAATAATGCATACTTGTCTGGCAAAAGAAGGGGTTGTTTTGTGGACGTCTGTTGTTCTATACGTAACAAGTAGGTACAGTGTTTTAGGGGAAGAACGAAGTAATGTGTAAATTCAATTGTAGCTGATAGTCTGGGTGGTATGAAATAACCGGGAGAAGTTTCCGCGCTCGTGCACGTTACCTACTTCTGCCATAATGCTACCATCTAGTGGCATTAACGTAAAGCTTCGTGGACGCCTACAAAGTGTGCAAGAGAACTGAAAAGCACCCTTTACTCCATCGCCTATCCAAAAGGTCAAGGAATGTGTTCTCAAACGGTAGTACGTAATTTTACTTTTCTTTGGCGTGAGTACAGTTCTCTTTAAAGATATTCGTTAAAAGCACTGCAAGAATATGGAAACAAAGGGGCGATTCTCACCCAAACTTCAGCTCTAATTTGAGGGAAAGCAGTTGATAAACACTTGTTATGTATGTATGCTCATTATATTGCTTGTTACTTTCTCTACTACGTATAGTAAGTAGGGGAAGTATTGCATTCCACCCAAAAATTAGTTACCGAAATTTCACCGGAAGTACATGTTTTGAGGGCCCTGAATAAAAACACTTTTAGAAAAAGATCCGTGTATGTGTCTGTGAACACCATAACTCAAAAACGAAAAGTCGGATAAATACCAAACTTTGAATTTAGGTTCAGTATCTTTAAAAAATGCGACACGAAGATTTTCAGAAAATCCCCCACCACACACTAGCATTTACATGGAACATTTTCTCAAAAATGGCTCTAACGGTTTTGATTAAAATATATATTTAAGACGTTTTCCTGACAAATAAAACGTGTATCTTGAATTTTCTGGAAATGTCTCCAAAAGTCCTCTTCTTTCTGAATACTTTTGCATAACTGGGAAACCGTAAGAGACAAAATGTAGAGCTTGTTAAAACACACAATCTATGTCATATACTTTGGGGGGGTGGAGTGAACGAATTCCCGAGATATCCCTTGTTATTTGTTTGAATTTTCCAAGACTTATACTTTTTCTCAAATGGTAATTCCTTATTCGTTTTTTTATGTCCTGGACATACAAAGAGAATGCAATGCTCCACATAGCAACCAGCTCTTAAAATATTTGACTGTCGCTTAAAGCCTACCATATTCCCCTTGCACCTACAAGAAAATTAGCAATAAGATTAACATGAAGTAAAGCGTTTGTAAAAATGGTTTGTACAAGAGTAGAGTAAGTCATATCAATGCAACATATCAGATTTTTACTTTCTCTACTACGTATAGTAAGTAGGGGAAGTATTGTAATCCACCCAAAAATTCGACACCGAGATTTCACCGGAAATACATGTTTTGAGACCCACTGAATCCAAAAAAGCATTTTAGAAACATGTCTGTGTGTGTGTGTGTGTGTCTGTGTGTCTGTGAACAACATAACTCAGGAACGACCAGTCGGATAAACACCAAACTTGGTATCTAGGTTCAGTATCTTCCAGAGATGCGACATGAAGGTTTTCAAGAAAATCCTCCCACCCCAGACTACCCTTTACATGGAACATTTTTCGAAACTTTTAATTTTCTCAAAAATGGCTCTAACGATTTTGATTAAAATATCATATGTTTAAGATATTGTCATTCATGAGAAATGAGATGTATATCTTGAATTTTCTGGGAATGTCTCCAAAAGTATTCTTCATTGTGAACGACTTTTGCATAACTGGTAAACCATAAGAGATAGACAAAGTTTTACTACACAATAAATGTAGAGCGCGTTAAAATACAGAATTTATGTCATATACATTTTTGTTGTTGAGTGAACCATTTTCGAGATATTGCTTGTTATTCCCTTAAATTTTTCGATACTTATTTTCTCAAATGGGAATTCGTTATTCATTTTTTTGTCTTGGATATGCAAAGAGTATTAATCTGTGGCAAAGGGAATGGTGCTGCACCTAGCAACCAGCTATTAAGAGATATGTATGTGCTTAAAGGCTACTGTATTTCTATATTGCTCTTGTAAATATATATTCCCCTTACATCTACAAGAAAATTAGCAATAAGATAGAGTAGAAGAAGTAGATGGAGAATAAGCGTTTGTAAAAATAGTTTTACAAGAGTAGAGTAAGTCATATCAATGCAACACATCAGATTTTTTTAGTAGTGTTTAACACCTGTTTTTACTACGGCCTCTGAGCAAATGAACGCTAATGACACCTACATGAAATATCTAAGTTTAACTTACTTCTCCATACTTTCCAATTATGAGTGAGGAAAACTTGAGAAATACACCTTATTCAGGAGGACGCATCTGGCGATTTAGAACCGCGGATCTCTCGTTCACGAGTCTGTCTTGATGATCAATTCCAACCTGTATATTTTCAGCCCTGTGCTTTCCAAACATACCAAACCAATTCAGTTATAGCTATATAGTATCATGTTTGGGAACTGGTAAGTGCTATTACTAACCTGTGACACTGTCTGAGTAGCTGAAACTGATGATTTGTACATCAGCAACAATGCTAAAATACTCTGATGCAGCGCTGATGTGTTGCGTAAACTTCAATCCGGCACCTGGTTTGTACTTGTGACTTTACCGTGTCACTTCATACAGAGCTTAACCAATAGAAATCAGGATACTGGAGTTTGTTAAGGTAGGTAACACGTCTTAGCAACATGCATTTTACCCGATATTGCAATGTTGCCAGTCACAGGAAGCTTTATTGTTACTTGTTTATCGCCCTCGTCCTCCCCAAACGTGCTGGAATCTCTAACCGTGACACAACGGACAACGACCGCCCGTAGCAGAGCAGCGCATCAACCGTTTTATTCGATAATTACAATAAAGTGAAGCAAGACGAAGTGTAAATTGGTAGCCGGGTAATTGTGTGTGCTACCTGCTCCTTGTACAGAGATGTGACACAGGCTTGTTCAGGAATCCTGTTCACCGAACACACACATTTGCCTGAGGATCAACAACGCCAAGAAACAAGGCTTTTTAACCATACAATGGATACATTATATGCAAATTACAGCAGAGTGGGAGTGCGGCGATTCCACAAGCACTTTCGAAAAATAAAATGCTGTTACCTCCAAATACCATGTTTAGCAACTGGAAATATATGATCGGGTTTCTCTACAATGACACAGAATCTATTTGTGTAGACCAGCAAAGGATCATTATTTTATACACACCTCTTCTGCTCTACGGATTTTAATAATGGTATCTGTCTTCACATTTCCGCTAATTAAAAAAGTGTTAAGAAAATTTTAAGATTAAAAGAATCCTCCAAGACGATCAACTCTCTTAACTTCACTGAATACTATTTTATTATTTCTCCCATTGAACGGTTTTAAGTTAAATAATACGTTGGTGCTCAATGTTCAGGAATTCTATAGAAAAACTTTAAACGTTTCTATGTCAAAGACTAGATGACAATCGTTCTAAGAAGAATAAACTTTTGTTTTATAGGATTACCCTTTACAAACTTATGTTTCTGTGCCTTTTTTTATTTTCCTCAGTGTTTACAATGTCTGAAATCCTTCATCACTGAGCAAACGTCCTTTAAGATTTTCTGCTTAAAAGAATTTTACATCTGTCCTTTCTTTTACTTTTAGGAATCATCAGGATCTCTCCTCCCCTCCCACCCCTTCTGCTTTTTTCCTTTTTTCTCGCTCTTAATGAAGCTCCCTTCTTACCTTTAAACGCAACACAAAAAAGAAAGATTTTCCCATTCTAGTCTAAATCTGATAGTAGAATAGAATATAGGTTCAACCAAATTGAGCATTCATAAGAAAATCGTTATATTAAGAAAACTTAATTTATATTTACTGTGTAAGAGACTGGCTGTAGTACAAACAATACCTTTTGTGTTTCTTTCTTCTCAAAAATGTACATCATTACACTCATATGTAGGTTTGGGTGGCTCAGTTGATAAGGCGCTGGTCTTCTGATCCCAAGGTCGTGGGTTCAAACCCGGCTCAGATCGAGGTTTTTAAGTGTACTTAAAAGCGACAGCCTCAGGTCAGAAGATTAACTAACATGTAAAAGAACTCCTGCGGGACGAAATTCCGTCACACCAGCGGTTCTGATATGATCTGGCAATTGACAGCGTCGTTAACAAACAAAAATATTTTTAAATATTTACTACACTTATGAAACAATTATTTGTAAACATGAGTGAAGTTTTCTAGAATTGAAATGAGTGCTGATAATTTAGGAATTGTAGCTGCTATTTATTTTCAAGTTCTTTATGTGATTCCATACGTATTATTAAAACGTTCACTTCTATGTTCTAGGAGGTCATGCAGTCCCGAAAAATTAAACGAGATAACTTGTTTTAACATTTATTATGTAGACATATTTTTGTTCTTACTTATTTGTCATGAATGACATTGATTTTGTTTTATTCATTAATGTTTTTGCCTATATGATTTAATTCCTCGATTCCTTTTTTGAGTATCTCTCTCTATCTCATATTGTAACTTTGTTATCTGCTTACAATAAGGGCTGATTGGTGTCGCAAGAGCTTATAGAATAAGAAATTTGGATATTAGACAGCATCTAGAGGATAGTGTAAATAACACTACTGACAAATTACTATACACAAACATTACTAAAGTACCCACTGCATGTTAATAGAAATCTGTAGAAACCAATGGACAAAGAAATATAGGACGTCCTTGCAAGAGTTGCATGAACACATCTGTGGACATTCAGTCCATTTTCTGTAGCAGAAGGTTCATTTTGAACTAGCAGAAACGGAAACTGTACTCGCGTTATTGCATTAATAAATGCGTGGGGGGAGATCCTTCTTTAGCCAATTCCTCTTTCTACTGTCTCTCCTCTCCATCTCCCTCTCCTTCCCCACTCTAACCCTCTCTCCCCTTCACCGCCCTCATATTCCTTTCTCATCTGTGCAACTTATAGGTCATGTGATGTTTAGGAAGGTTTAAACGGTTTTTTTCTGGAGTATTAATAAAAATTAAAACATTAGTAAAAGATTAAACACCACAAAAACTTGTTCCTCTTACTTATGCTTACAATGATCAAAACTATACTGTTTACAATGGTAACTGATTCGTGTACCTAACAATGTTAATGAAAAGTTCTTATAACATCTTAGATATTCATCCTGTTTAATTTTTGAAAATAGTAATATTACGCTTATAAATTTTTGTTGTGTAGGATTTTTCTGAAAACTTAATAAGCGAGATATTTCGCTCCGTTATACCATTTTCTTCGAAGAAAGCATTTAATTTTTCTCTGTCTATCCCCTCTCTCTTTCTCTAAAACTTGACTGCTTCAGAGTAACAATATACGTCGTATCAATTATCAATTATTCATCCGAAATCGAAAATTGTCAAAAAAAATTGAGTTATAGTTTTGTTCTTAAGCATAGATTGTTTTAATAACTGTTTACTTTGATTTTATTTGCTATACTGTCATTTTATTAAAGTATGTATTTTAACATTTTAGTGTGTTAAATATTAATTCAGTTTACTCTCCATAACTTTAATGTCTATATAATCTCCCTATTATGAGGCTTAATTTTCTATCTGCATAATAAAACTGGAGTTAAAATTTTTCTTGTAACTTTTTTATTGTTTGATAAATAATTGATACCAACGCATGCGAGTATAATAGGCTAAATTGAAACCAAAAATTGGAGATTTAAAACTTTTGTTTGCATATATATAGTGTAGTTATATTATATTTTCACGTAAGGACGAACACACTGATTGTAATTAAACTTTGTATTCAGAAAAACTTGGATACCCCTTAGAGAGTGCGTTATATGATGCCTTAATTACTCTTTCCAAAGAGGGGGGCTCATATAACATTAAACTGTTATTTTATTTTGAATTTTCAGTATACAATCTGAACGTTTTATAATATAATATGTATAATTATAATGTTTCATAAGTATAAAGCTTACAACGTGATTCTAGGTACTTTTTGATGAGCATCTTTGTATAACAATCTCTGACAATGTCACAGACATGTGACAAAAGTGACGGAAATGGTATATTATGATACAAGGGATAAAACCACTTTTAACTCTGTGGCATATCTGTTTTATAGACAGCGCTCGAATTTGTAAAACATAAGTAATATTATATTGATTTCTGAAACTAACAGAGATCGCGTTTAGAACGCGTTCTTGAAACAAGTGAAATGCCGTGAAAAAAAACCAGATGTCAGATGTTCTGTTGATTCGCTAGTAGTCATTTTTCAGTGAAATTATTTTCACTACGAGGGGCACTATTTATATTTTAAGCCTAATAATTAAAACAAAGTAATTTCTGATTGAAAACTGCTTTATTGTATTTTCAAAATATTCTCCTTTATGATCAATATACTTTTGCATCCGTTTGAACCATTTGTCAAAGCATTCATTCCAGTCTTCTTGAGACACCTCCAAAACATGGTTTTTGAAGGCATCAACGGCTTCTTCTACCAACGAAAATCGTTGTCCACGCAATTTATTCTTTATGTTCGAGAACAAAAAGAAGTCATTGGGTGCCAAATCAGGACTGCATGGCAGATGACCTATCAATTCTATTTTTTGAGCGTTCAAATTCTCTGTTATTAGACGAGATGTGTGTGCGCTCGCATTGTCTTGATGAAGAACGATCCTACGGTTCTTGTTGGTTTTCCTTACTTCACCGAAGACTTCCGGCAAACAAATGGTTGTGTACCATTCGGCATTGACCGTTTTACGTTCCTCTAAAGGCACTGTTGCCACATGGCCAGTTTTGCTGAAAAAGCAAGCGACCATTTGCTTCCAAGTGCTTCGAGTGCGAACAACTTTTGTTGGATTTGCTTCATCTTGAAACACCCATACAGTCGACTGCTGTTTACGTTCCGGCTCATACGCATAGATCCATGATTCGTCACCTGTTACAATCTTATATACGTCTTTTGAGGCACCGCCATTGTATTTCTTGAGCATTTTTGTACACCAATCGACACGAGCATCTTTTTGAGATTGCGTCAAATTATGTGGGATCCAACGAGAGCAAACCATTTTCACGGCTGAATAATCATGCAATATTTTATATATTCTGGTGGAACTAATGTCTAGGGTTGCTTCAATCTCACAATATGTCGCATGACGATCTTTCATTATTAGTTTTTGCACAACATCAATGTTTTCTGGCACAACTGATTTTGGACGACCTTCACGAACTTCATCATTGAGCGAACGGCGACCACGATTAAACTCCTTATACCAGCACAATTTCACAATTGCAAAGGATGGAGCCTCGTCGCCAAATGTGGAAGTTAGTTGATCGATGCACTCTTGTCTTCATAATCCACGTCGAAAGTCGTAATAAATCATTGCACGAACATTTTCACGGGTTAATTCCATGTTTTTGTTGACACACAATTTTCAAGTTAGTGTAAACAAAACAAATGACGTTCTATTGACAAAATGTTTGAAGTAGATTATGGTCAAAAATGTCAAACTTTCCATTGGATACGTCAGATGGCACCTACAACATTCAGGGTTGCCAAGGCTCAAAATATAAATAGTGCTGCTTATATATTTTGACTTACACCAGCCAATGAAGCGATTAAATGCTTTCTGGTCCCTTTGTGAAAGTACTTCTAGTGTTATTCTTTCTGCTGATTCTATAATTTCATATCCATTTGAATTCATTAGTTCCGTCATCTAATCTTTATGTAGGCTATACAGGATACAAGAATAACGTTTTATATTAAAGAAAGCAGAAGGCTCCCAATATAACGTATAGGTTAACTCTACAACGAACTGCAATAAATTGAAGTATGACGATTTGTATGGTAATTAATCATGTAAAAACTAATTAGACCAACCGAGTTATTAAACATGTGCAAATACAAAGGGTAACTGTCATGTGGTTGGACTTGAAACCAAAGTTGTTCACTGATGCGATAATCGAAAGCTTTTAGCTCGTGTGCTCTATATTAGAAGTTCTACTTTAAGGCCTTGCTGCCTAAAAAATATTTTTTTTCGGCGAAATTTCAGATGTTATGTCAAAATGTTGCTCTGCTATATCCGTGTAATATAATGTTACAAAGTAAAAATTACTGCAATTTCAAAAAAAATATAAAACTAATTAAATGAAACATGTTGAAAAACGTCAGAGCGCATCAAGTGCAAGTTTATCCTTGCTGCATATTTAAAATTAGAATTTTCCCTTTGCCAATCCGGCTGCTGAGATTTTTATTTTCTCTACTACGCACTTACAATAAATAGAGGAAGTATAGTTTTGCACTCAAAAGTTCTATGTCAATATTACACCGGAAATACATGTTTTGAGGCCCCTGAACCCAAAAAAGCACTTTAAGAAAAAGGTCTGTGTGTGAGAACAGTATAACTCAAATACAAAGTACCCGATAAATACCAAACTTCAGTATCTTTCAAATATGTGACACGAAGATTTTCAAGAAAATTCTGCCATCCCAAGCTACCCTTTACGTGGAAGATTTTTTTTAAATGTTTGATTCTATATAATTGTAAATCTGGGAAACCATAAGAGATAGCTAAAGACATACTAGATAAAAAGGTAGATCTCTTTGAAACACACCATCTATTTAAAATAACTTTACTGTGGCTTTAGCCATTTCTGAGATATACGTTGTTATTGGTTTAAATTTTTCAATACTTTTGTGATTTGTTTAAAGCTTGTTTCCTCTATTCTCCCCCTGTACCTCAACGAGAGTATGTTTATCTTGATTAATCTGAAGTAGACAGAATAATAAACGTTCGTATATGATAATAATTTTATGTCAAAATAAACGATAGTGTGTAGAGAAAGTTATGTGAATGTAGCATATAATCTTTTTAAACTTCACAGGCAACGTCAGTGCTGAATCTAGAGTTGGTAACACGCCGTATGTAGTATACTTTCGGTTCCGGCACGACAGCAAGACTGGCTAATGTAAATCGTGTCTGTTCCATGCTCTTTGCTTGTGTGGGCAGCACATTTAAAAAGGACGCAATAAATTACTTATATCGAGAGGAAGAATCGCATCCAGACAGAGCCGACGTCCTCCTAGACCGAGGCATCCCACAGTTTCCTGCATCGCATTCAAACATACCCGCAATCTTTCATGTGGTTTACTTCTGCATTTCCTCTCCGCCCATTCTTACTTTGTTTTATTTCAGAGGCGAACACTGCTCGATACGGAATTGCCATACCAGTAAGTCAACCATCACGTTTTCGTCGCCTTTCTCTACCACGTACTTTTAACAGCAAGTACAGGTAGTATTGTATTCCACCAAAAAAATCTGATATGTTACACTCACATGACTTTCTCTACTCTTGTACAAACTATTTTTACAAACGCTTATTCACCATATGCTACATATTAATCGAGATATCGAGATGTTAATCTTATTGCTAATTTTCTTGTATGTAGCAAGGGGAATTGGTAGGCTTTAAGCGATAGTCAAATATTTTAAGAGCTGGTTGCTCTGTGGAGCATTCCATTCTCTTTGCATGTCCAGAACATAAAACAAATGAATAACGAATTCCCATTTGAGAAAAAGTATAAGTATTGGAAAATTTAAGGGAATAACACGCAATATCTCGAAAATGGTTCACTCAATAAAAAAAATGTATATGACATAAATTATGTATTTTAACGCACCCTACATTTTTTGTGTAGTAAAATTTTGTCTATCTCTTATGGTTTACCAGTTATGCAAAAGTCGTTCACAATGAAGAATACTTTTAGAGACATTCCCAGAAAATTCGAGATATGCATCTCATTTGTCATGAAAATATCTTAAACATATGACATTTTAATCAAAATCGTTATAGCCATTTTTGAGAAAATTAAAATTTTCGAAAACTTTTCCATGTAAAGGGTAATCTGGGGTGGGGGGATTTTCTTGAAAACCTTCGTGTCGCATCTCTGGAAGACACTGAACCTAAATACCAAGTTTGGTGTTTATCCGACTGTTTGTTTCTGAGTTATGCTGCTCACTGACACACACACACACACAATGCATTTTTTGGATTCAGAGGGTCTCAAAACATTTATTTCCGGTGAAATCTCGGTATCGAATTTTTGGTTGGAATACAATACTTCCCCTGCTTGCTATACGTAGTAGAGAAAGTAATAAACTCATGCGTAGGGAAACTCGTGTGAACCTAATTTTGTTTTTACTTTCTCTATCACGTATATGTAGAGAAGGTATAGTATTCGATCCAAAATTTCGATACCAGGGGTTCACGAAAATACCTATTTTGAGTCCCCCTGAATCAAAAAAGCGCTTTTAGAAAAAGACCCGTGTGTGCGTAAACAGCATAACTAGAAAACGAAACATGGGATGAATACCACACTTGGTATTTAGGTTAAACACCTTCCAAAGATGCTACTTGAAGATTTTCAAGAAAGTCCTTCCACACCAAAATACCCTTTACATGGAGCCATTTTCAAAATCTTTTGTGTTAAAAAATGCCTGTAACAATTTTCATTAAAATACCATATATTAAATATATTTATATGTCAAATAAAATGTATATCTTAAATTTTGGAAATAGCCTGTGAAGTCCTCTTCATTCGGCAGGAATTGTGTATAATCCTGTGTGGTAAATATTAAGCAATAGACGAAAATAATTACCAAAAAATGTAGATTTCTTTAAAACACAGAATTTATTTCAAATAACTTTTTTGTGGCATAGGTCATTTTCGAGATATCCGTTGCTAATGGTTCGAATTGTACAATACTTTGTCATCCTTTTCAACTCCTGTAAGGCCAGCATAGTTCGTCCAGTTCTTAAACATTTAACTATCGCTGTTCCTTTGTACTCATTATTTAATAAACGGTAGAGGGTGAGAACGTTATGTAAATGTAACACGTAAGATTTTTCTTCGGTCTGTAATGAGATCTACTGATGAAGTTGCGCCCAGGAGTTCCGTTACGCGCTTTAAATCTCGTACAAGACACTATTCCCTCACTTAAGTTCATTCAATAGAAAGGGAGCGTTTTGCCGAATCGTGCCGAACGCGATAAAGCTAGTTTGTAGTGCATCTGTTTATCATGTATGATTATTATTCTAATTACCTCCTCGCCATATAAAACCAACGAGAATGGCGTTCGCATTTATAAGCAAGATGACATATGCAGATAGCAAATTATAATAGCCGAAAATGAATTGCAGTATTTATAAATCATTTAAATGCCGAATAGCAGCAGCAAAAACAAGCGATGGCATTTAGCCAGAAATGTCAGTGCATTGCGAAACTAATTTATAATGATCGCAAATGGATTCCAATATCATTACTAGCTTATTTTTCAACAGACTGCCTTCGACAAACGTATATACATTTACCTCAATGAATATGGGAACGCATTATGTTGTCGAAAATACCAACTCTGCTGGAGTTTGTGAGGCTCGTAAGTGTGGTACAAACAAACTATCAACGAATAATCCATGAATGTAATAAAACTGAAACCGAACTTATTCTGAAAATTCCATTTTGGATGATTAATTTATATAGAGTTATCCTGAAACAAAATATCTTTGTGTGTTACGTTCACATGAATTCTTCTACCCACTATCATTCATTTTATTTGTCTTCTACAAATTATTAGCACAAAACTTGTTTTTTTTATCTACCGGGTGAGATGGCTCCGTAGTAACGTGTGAGGCTCGTATTCGGAAGGTACCGGGTTCGATTCTCGTTGAACGCCCACTCTGACCTGGATTTTCTTGGTTTTTACCTGGTCGGTAGGCGAATGCTTGGGGTGGTTTCTCATGTACCACGATTTCCTTTCCATCGTTTCCCTTTCATTCCATCTGTCATCTTTCAGGTGTACTGTTAGGTTTCGTGGCAAGGAGGTATCGGACACATGGCGTGGGTGCTTGCTCAAAGGAAAGAGTAGTCTCCGTGGACAGCAGAGAGCTGCTTGGTCGAGGGGTAGTTGAATGCCCTCCCTATGCAGCTCCGGCAGTGGCACCGGTCTTCGAGCCTGGAACTGTTAATGACTTTGCATCTCTCTGTGCAGGTCTACCTGCGACCTGTAGGCTCCTGTGTTTCCTTCACTTCATCCCTTCCTCGAGAGCGGTGGTAGTCACGCCAGATCTATGTGGGTTGCAATGCTTGAGGTATCCCCCTCCGTCCTATAACCTACACCTTATGACGCATCCACGCTATGTCCTCCAACAATGAAGCACTACCTTTGCCTCACGATTGCTGCGTTTCTCCTCCTAGTTGTGTTTTATACTTTGCCACGGCTGCTCGAGCATGAGATCTTGATCTCTGTGTATGCGTGGATGTGTACAGAGAAACATGAACGCTTTCTTGGAACACTTTTATTCACCATTAAAATAAAACTTAAGGTTTGCCGATCACTTTTAAATGTATACGATGCTACTGTGTCTTGATTATTAACTACAGCTGAACGTTCTACCCTCTTGCATGTTCGCCACCAATGTTCACAACTCGACGAGAATGTCGTCCCGGTATCACCAATCGCTCAGGACAGACTGACTTTCACCACCGCTGCACAAAGAGGAAAAACTCCTAACTTCCCCTCTCACCCCTTAAACATTCTCCTCAAACTTAGCGTCATGTAGCTTAGAGTGGCCTTCACCAGGCTAAGTGCAGCTGCACCCATGAATTCCAAGAGAAATTGACTTCAGCTATTTTACCCTTTATACCTGGGGCTGGTCCATAATTAGCTAACCTGTGCCTATCTGGTCTTTCTGTCGCTTTTAACAGTCAACAATTTTCACAATGCTTTACTCCTTTTTATACATACACTGAAATTAAATATTTTATTATGTATTTTATATCACTATCCTTCTCAGATTACTATGATAATTATTGCCTTTATAATTCCGGCTTCAACCTACGCCTATTCTTCGAATTAATTGTTCTTCCACACAAACCGTGTGTTGGACAGGGTTGGAAAGGTAGAATCAGACGACTGAAAAATTCAATGCCATAGCCGGGATTTGAACCACGTGAATCAGTTGGGAATTTTAATGTCCTACCGGCATGTGGACATGGTAGCTCAGTGGTTAGAGCAACCGGACAGAGACCGGGAGATTCGTAGTTCAAATCCCGATTCTGGCATTGAATTTTTCAGTCGTCTGATTCTAACTTTCTATACCTATTTTGTGATAATGGAGGTAACCATTTGCAAAAATGGCTTTATTATATATATTTTTAGGCTGAAGCGATAGTCAAATATTTAAAAAGCAGATCGCTATGTGTTGTCTGTGAAATTACATGCTTATTGCATGACATCACTGGAAACAAAAGACTTCGCACTTCAAAATATATCAATAATTGCCAAAAAAAAAAAAAAAAACAAATCAACAACAACTAGCATCTCGGAAATGGTTACTTTCACAAAACAAAGTTACCACATGAATTGCGAGTTATAATGAGACGTACACGTTTTGTGAGTAAGCATTTATTTATCTCTTTATAGATTACCAGTTACATAAAAATATACAGAAGGAAGAGGACTTCACAGCCTGTTGACAGCAAATCTATGATTTGGATTTAATTGGTGAAGCAAATATCTTAAAATATAGTATTTTAATCAAAATCTATAAAGTCGTTTCGAGAGAATAAATAACAATGAAACATTTCCCACCTTGAGGATAACTTGCGATGGGGCAATTTTCCTCAAAATCTTCGTGTCATATCTTTGAAAGATGCTGAACTTAAACACCTAGTTTGGTATTTATCCGACATTTTGTTTTCGAGACGCGGTTCTCAGACACAATTAGGGAGTTTTTTTTCTAAAAATTTCGTTTTTTTGATTCGGGGGGGCCTCAGAATATGCATTTCCGGTGATGAAATCTCGATATCGAAACTTTTTAAAGTTTTGTAATGTTCTTTTGAAACAAGAAATCTAAGAATCCGGATTTTGAAAAATGTTACATAAAGATTTATAATTATATTGATTCTGTAAAAAGTTTGATAATCACAAACGTTAATATACTTCTGATAACATTTCTAGCATAATCGAGCGAGGCGGCGCCGCGGTAAAGTGTGCGACTTGCATTCGGGAGGTCCTTGTTTGACCCCCGGCGATCGCCCACTCTGATCCAGGGTTTGTTTTGGTGGTTTCCACGGAGTAGGCAGGCGATTTCTGCGGTGGTTTCGTATCTACCAGGATTTTCCTTTCCAATATTACCCTTTCATTCTTAACTTTCAGATGTACTTTTAGGTTTCTGGTGTATGGTGGTGCCGAACAGATGGCGCAGATGCATGCTAAATGGAAAGCAATTCCCCATGGACACCAGAGGACTGCTTGATTGGTGGATGGTTCATTGTCCTCTCTCTGCGGTCCCAGCAGTAGGACGGATCTGCGAGCCTGGAAATGTTAGGGACTTCCGCGCGTCTCTGTGTCCTGTCTGCCTACGCCTGTAGCCCCTCCTGTGGTTCCTTCACCTCATCCCTTCCCCGTAGGGGGTGGTAGCAGTAATAGATCTTTGTAGATCGCAGTGAGCGAGGAGTCTCTCTACGTTGAATAACCTCTACCTATATCTATTAATAGCATAATGAACAGGCACAGTTTGTGTATTATTAAAGTTGTTACTTACGTTTATATTATCATCAAATAAAAAACGTTGTTTATTGTCGGTTTACAACATAACACATGTGAAATTTGCACAGATAGGGTAAAAAGGGGTGAGTTCGACGATGGGAGTTGGGGAATGGATCAAGAAAGGGGTGAGAGGCAGAAAGAAGGAGAGAGGAAGAGAGATGAGTGTGGAGAGAGCAAACGTAAGCTTTCTGTAGTTAATGTAACACGCGAGCAGAACTGCGGGTTTTGGTATTTAAAGCCTACAGATCTACATTTAGAAGATGTCTTGTGACTTCGTGCGTAAACCTCTGGAAACGCAGTCATCGAACAAAGCAGGTGCTAAGATGTTAAAGAAACTATCCTTTAAGTGCTATGGTTCTCCTGTTACTCCGAAAAATCATTAACCAATTAAGAGGCGTCAATCCCATCACACCTTTTCTTGAAGTACTTCTTAGCCTACTACTTACGTTCACACCCAGTTTTGGCAATGACAATTTGGGAAGTAGTTTCCACGATAGTGTGATGGAATGTGGGTCTCTTGTTTGGTTATAATTTTACGCCAATAAAACGAGAACTGTCATGCTTAGATGATGATATCTTTAACTTTTATGTCTGTGATTGCCTGAAGTGATATACTTATCCAAATGTGTGTATATAAAAGTTTGTGCGTGTGTGTATGTGCGCGCTGTTTTCCTTGA
Organism: Deroplatys truncata; assembly: GCA_030765065.1. Taxonomy (NCBI): domain Eukaryota; kingdom Metazoa; phylum Arthropoda; class Insecta; order Mantodea; family Mantidae; genus Deroplatys; species Deroplatys truncata. Next base: position 63,260,859 of record CM060984.1, on the reverse strand, counting down.
ACACGATTCTGTACATTGAGGAATCTGGATAAAACTTCAGACATTTGTCAAAATATGCTGTGGTGTTCTATAGATAAATCAAAAATTGGAGAGGGAGGTTCAAGTTAAGTCTTAAGTGATGATTGCAAAACGGTTGGTATAAATGTTCGATCACTTTAGGACCCGAAGAGTACGTTACGAAACAAAGACTTGACAATGTTTTTGAACCGAGCGGTAGCGAGTTTCATAATTTTCATAAGAGCGTCTTAATTATCATTATAGTCAAGTTGCATACGACTGTTTTAGCTCGACCACATTATAAGTTCTAAACTTTGAGTTGTAACAAAAATATCTTACCTCGTTTTTTTTTAAAAGTTCCCTTGTTGTACCCAGTTTATGCTACTACTGTATTTTACTGTTTTCATACCGCTTATTTTCGCAACACACATACACACACAAACACCCATGCCCGTGGCGGGATTCGAACCCGCGACCCTCAGCGTGGCGGAGCGCCGGAAAATTAAATTAAATTGAGTTTTATTTTGGACGCTCTTTAACTACTATGGTCCTTAGCATCCCATTCTATATTGGGCGTGAAAGACCGGTAATTTTGCTCAGAGGCCTCTTTATCAGGCTTGAGGTTCTTTTACGTGCCGTAAATCTACGGCACGGAACCACCGGCTTTACTTCCCTTCCGAAGGAAGCCATGCTAAGGATTTTTACGCCCGAAAAAATCCATCGCCCTCCGCCGGGTTTGAACCCGCGACCTTGGGAACTAGAGGCTAACACGGTACTACTAGGACGACGGAGCGCCGGAGCGACCACTCCAGCGAACACGGCTATGAGGGCCGGCATCCTTGTAAACTGTGTATGTAATTAAATGCCGATCGAATGGCATCACTGATGGTAGGACCTTGTGTGTTTGCAAGTAGTGTAACAGAATGGCAGCACTGTTCAGTCCATGCCGTATGTATTGATTTGTTGCAGGTAACGTGAAAGCAACACATATTGAAACAAAGGAAATCAACTCAATTTAATAAAATATTAAAATTACAACGAACAGAATTTATTTTAAATACACACATTTCATTGTTTATCTGGGCAATGGATCCCAGTGGACTGCTTACTTCGAATATGTTAAAAGGTATGGACTGCGCGCCGCTGAGTAACACCATTATGAGTCTTTTGAAGTATTATGGATGCCATCGAGATGCCATTACAGTTCAGTTACGTCACATTTAACCATCGTACTGTAGTTGATCCACCAAAAAAATTATACAATACGACTTCGAAAATCTATCCATATTCTTATTTTAAATTTCATACATACAAAACCACATTATTTAATATATTGAACAAAATATCGTTTATTTCTGCTTTAGGACCGGGAAATAATAAGAGGATAATCTACAGCTATTTAATGGAACTTGGGAAGGTAGAATCAGACCGCAAAATGCAGGCCATAGCCAGGATTTCAACTCGGGATCATCGGTTTTCCGTGTAGTTGCTTTTCCCACTTAACTAGCATGGCAAAATACCGGTATGACATTAAATGCGCCAGCTGACTCACATTTTTTCCATTAAACACAAATGCATTTTTGATAACATACCCCAATGGCGACTTAGAATCTCGTAAGTACTTTAAGTCTCAGGTTTCAATGAAAATTTTTCTTCCGCACTTGCCGTATGCATGCTTAAACTACGTTATTTTATTTTGAAACATTTACATTCAAATCTAACCACTACTGATCTACACAAAAAGTTGAATACCCAGTCCTCCGAACCAAAATTAAGACCACTGAATATCAAAAAATACCTAATCCTAGTCGTGTATATCCGTATTTCACATATAAAAATCTGACGTGCTAAATTCAAATGATTTTCTCTATCCTCTATCACTGGTCTTAAAATTGCATACTCTTTCCACGACATCGTGCGAAACAACTGAAAATCGACAGGACTTGAATGGCTAAGGATTGAACAATTCAAACAATTAATAACGGATGTCTCGGAAATGGCTTACCACAAATAAATTTTAAGATATACATTTTTTTGTACTATCGCTTAACGTTTACCAATTATATGTATACACGATTATACAAAAGTCCTTCCGAATAAAGTGGCCTTCACAAGCCATTCCCAGAAAATTCAAGATATACATTTTATTTCTTATGTAAATGTGTTTAATGTCTTCTTCTTTTCTGTTTACCCTACTCGTGTTAGGGCTTAAATCCCCAGGACTTACAAGCGGGTGTTTGGGGTCATAGCCTGATGTCCTTTAAACAGGGTGATTTATGAAGAACTGACACATTTATTTCTTTAATTATTCTGTGCGAAATTCACTCAATGCCTCAATTTTACCACCAAATTAAGCAAAATGTTCTGGAGTTTCGATTGCCTGTCACTAGATGCGTAGATTTTCATGTTTTATTCGTAATTATTAGTTTTATTGTCGGCAACTGTTTTTGAGATTTTGTTCTAGTCAACGTGAAAATGGAGTGCACATTAAATGAACGACTCTTCTTTGTAAAGTAATACCGGATTACGATTTCAATTACAGCTACTCAAAGGGCACAGCGGAAAGAATTTGGTGTTCGTAATTCTCCCCAAAGAAACATAATACTGGGACTTGTAAACAAATTGGAAACAACTGGATCTCTGACGAGTAAAAAAGGGAAAACTCGTTCATCTAGGCTTCTCACGGTTGTTGTTGACGTAAGAGCACGACTGGATCAGTCACCCAAAAAATCATTAAGACGTTTGCCGCAGGAGACAGGGTACAGCTACTCAATGTGCCAGGGAGCTGTGAAAAGTGCAGATCTAAAGCCGTATAGGATTATGGTTGTCCATCAGTTACAGGAACCAAATAAGGATAGACGACTGAATTATTGTCGTTGGTTTCAGGCGTTCATTGTGCAAAATCCTGCCATATTGTCCATCACATGGTTCACAGATGAAGCATGGTTCCATTTATCCGGCTATGTGAACTCAAATAACTCACGCTATTGGGCCAGCGAAAATCCACATGTTATTCATGAAGCATCAATGCACCCGGTTAAAATCGGAGTTTGGTGCGCAATGTTCGCACAGAGTATATCGTACCAATTTTGTTTTTAAACAATGTAAACACTGCACAGTACCGACAGATTTTCATGGAGTTTGCTGAGCAACTAGACGATGTAGAGTTGAGTCAAGGTTATTTTCAGCAGGACGGTGCTACATGTCATACATCAAATGAATCCATGGCACTAATTGCAAGTTTCTTTGACGACCGGATAATTTCCAAGAACCTGTGGTCATCCAGATCTCCGGATTTGACATCGCCGGACTTCTTTCTATGGGGTTGCTTAAAATACAGGTTTATGCCTCACGTCCCCAGACACTGGACGATCTGAAGCACAACATTACACAGGAGATTCAAGCTATTGACAACCTCCAACGAGTGGCCAGTAACATGGAACGACATGTTGAGTTGTGCATTATGCAGGATGGAGAACATTTTCAACATTTGCTATAGAGGCAAATAATCTCCCAAAATTCCTCTGCATTTTAGGTATAAGTTGTCGTTAGCATAACTCGTTTTGAAACAATTAAAAAATAAATGTCAGTTCTTCCTAAATCACCTTGTATATGATATTTCAATCAAAATGTTTAAACCATGTTTTGGAAAATAAAAATTTTTGAAACATGTTCCATGTAAAGGGTAGTTGGGGTGTGAGGATTTTCTTTAATATCTACCCACTTAGGCAGACCTTTTCCTAATTTTTTTTTAATCACAGGGCCTCAAAACGTTTATTTTCGGTGAAATCTCTGTATAAAATTTCTGGGTGGAATGTAATACCATTTCTACCTATTGGGTACGTGGTAGGGAAATTAAAAATACAAACATTCATTGACGGGTAGGATTGTATGTTTCTTATCTTTCTTTTTTTAAAAAAAAATAACGCATTTCAGCGGCTCCTGTTCCTTTAATTTGATGTCCGCTTATAATAAGTTTAAAATCTGCATGGAATTACAGCACAAGCCACATAATTATGCTGATATCAATCGTAGCCACAAGCTGTATCGAGCTTTACCGCTAGTTTCTTAGCGGAAACTAAGTAGGTATTTGTGCTTCATTAAACTCAGCGACAGTATCGCAATGAAAGACTGTGCTGAATGGCGGGCAACAAGTGCTAATTTTCCTTACAGTGCATTTGAATATCAGTAATTATCAATGTCTCTTAGCAAAGCGGTGCAATAAATAATTTCTGTATCAGCTCGAGGGTAACAGACAAGGTGATAATGCCCAACCCGCACATTGCACTGCACTAACGCTAATGAACCATGTAGTTTTGATAGCGCAGGTGGCGCCGCCACGGCACTTGCGGCAGTAATTAAGCTGCCAGATAAAACGGCCATTCCGGAATGCAAATGTTACCGACTCAACCAAAACACGAATAGCGCAAATGTTAATCGGCTCACAGAAACCTATAGTGAATTTGTTGAATGTAGCACGCAGGGAGATTTCACAGTATGATGCAAACTGATGAACCTGCTGCATCAAACCCGCACAGGGTCTTCCAAAACGGACCTCAAACCTAAAGCCATTATTAGAGACGGGAGAAAGCTTAATAGATCATCGAGACTGGAAAATTAATTTACTTTACAACCATATATGTTTAGTCTTATAACTATAGTGAGGACTGGAATTCTAAACTGTTAAGTGCCAAGATTTACAAAAATGATATATTTATCCTTGCAGCGCCGTGGCCGGGTGGTTAGAGCGCTCGCCTCTCACCGTGGCTGCCCGGGTTCAATCCCAGGGACCCGCATGTGGGATTTGTGGTGGACAAAGCGGCGTCTGGGCGGGTTTGCTCCGCCATTCATTCCACCAACTGCTCCATCATCACCTTTCCTTTCATCCATTTCACCATCATTTCATCTACTTCCTTCCTCCAATCGGGTTGATCACCCATCCTGGATATTCTGACTGATCCATAAGTGTCTGCTCCTCGACGGGCCTCTGACCCCAGGCACCCGCCTGCAAGTCCTACAAACGAGGAGATTAACCAGATAAAGAAGAAGAAGATATATTTCTCCTGAAAGGTGCTTTAAGCCAAGGCCTTTTTCCTCTCAAAGGTACTACGGGTCTGTTCGTCATATTCGAGTTAAAACTGCTGGGGATAGATGGCAGTTTTTACTTTCTCTACTACGTGTACGAAGTAGGGGAAGTATTGTATTCCACCCAGAAATTCGATACTGAAATTTCACCGGAAATACATGTTTTGAGACCCCCTAAATCCAAAAAAGTATTCTTGGAAACATGTCCGTCTGTGTGTCTGTCTGTGTGTGTGTCTGTCTGTGAACAGCATAACTCAGAAACGAACAGTCGGATAAACACCAAACTTGGTATTTAGGTTCAGTATCTTCCAGAGATGCGACATGCAGGTTTTCAAGAAAATCCCCCACCCCAGATTACCCTTTACATGGAACATTTGGCGAAAATTTTAATTTTCTCAAAAATGGCTCTAACGATTTTGATTAAAATATCATATGTTTAGGATATTTTCATGACAAATAAAATGTATATCTTGAATTTTCTGGGAATGTCTCCAAGAGTATTCTTCATTGTGAACGACTTTTGCATAACCGGTAAACCATAAGAGATAGACAAAATGTTACTACACAAAAAATGTAGATCGCGTTAAAATACACAATTTATGTCATACATTTTTTGTTTGTTGAGTGAACCATTTTCGAGATATTGCTTGTTATTCCCTTAAATTTTTCAATACTTATTTTCTCAAATGGGAATTCGTTATTCATTTTTTTGTGATCGATATGCAAAGAGTATTAATCTGTGGGAAAGGGAATGTTGCTGTACGTAGCAACCAGCTATTAAGAGATATGTATGTGCTTAAAGGCTACTGTATTTCTTTATTGCCCTTGTAAATATACATTCGCGTTACATCTACAAGAAAATTAGCAATAAGATAGAGCCTGCATATGTTTATCTCGATTAACATGAAGCATATGGAGAATAAGCGTTTGTAAAAATAGTTTGTACAAGAGTAGAGAAAGTCTTGTGAGTGTAACACATCAGATTTTATATTTTTGGACGCCCTTTAACTGCCGTGGTTGTTAGCGTCCCCGAAAGACCGGAAATTTTGCTCAGATGCTTCTTTATCGGGTTAAAGATTCTTTTACGTACCATAAATCTACGACACGGGACCACCGGCTTTACTCCCTTTCCGAAGGAAGCCATACTAATATCCACCGCCCTCCGCCGAGGTTGAACCCGCGATCTCGGGAACTAAAGGCTAGCATGGAACCCCTAGGCCACGGAGGACGACATATACGAGGCCTGTTCAAAAAATTCCGGAACATTCGTAATTTCGAGCCAATAGTGTGTTGGAGCGAAATGCGGTTGGCATCCCGCTTCTGTTTAATGTGCAATTGCCGGAAGTTTCATTATTCTATGTCTGCTAGTTATTATTCAGTGCTTTATTGAGTAAAAGGTTGTGTAGCACAGTTTGTAAATTTCGAGATGACAGAGCGTCTGTATTAAATTTTGCGTAAAACTCGAGAAAACTCGAGAGACACACCAAATGATGCAGGAAGCCTACGGTGATGAGTACTTAAGTATTTCGAAGGAGACCATGCACAATAAGTAAAAGGTAAGCGTAGAAGAATCTGAAGTGTTACACTCACATGACTTTCTCTACTCTTGTACAAACTATTTTTACAAACGCTTATTCTTCATATGCTTCATGTTAATCGAGATGTTAATCTTATTGCTAATTTTCCTGTAGATGCAAGGGGAATATGGTAGGCTTTAAGCGATAGTCAAATATTTTAAGAGCTGGTTTCTATGTGGAGTATTCCATTCTCTTTGCATTATCAGGACAAAAAAATGAATAACGCATTCCCATTTGAGAAAAAGTATAAGTATTGTAACATTTAAGGGAATAATAAGCAATATCTCGAAAATGGTTCACTCAACAAAAAACATGTATATGACATAAATTGTGTATTTTAACGCGATCTACATTTTTTGTGTAGTAAAGTTTTGTCTATCTGTTATGGTGTACCAGTTATGCAAAAGTCGTTCGCAATGAAGAATACTTTTGGAAAAATTCCCAGAAAATTCGAGATATACATTTCATTTGTCATGAAAATATCTTAAACATATGATATTTTAATCAAAATCGTTAGAGCCATTTTTGAGAAATTTAAAGTTTTCGAAAAATGTTCCATGTAAAGGGTAATCTGGGGTGGGGGATTTTCTTGAAAACCTTCGTGTCGCATCTCTGGAAGATACTGAACCTAAATACCAAGTTTGGTGTTTATGCGACTTTTCGTTTCTGAGTTATACTGTTCACAGACATACAGACACACATGTTTCCAAAAATGCTTTTTTGGATTCAGGGGGTCTCAAAACATGTATTTCCGGTGAAATCTCGGTATCGAATTTTTGGGTGGAATACAATACTTCCCCTACTTACTATACGTAGTAGAGAAAGTAAAAATGTTGTGGACCAAGTTCCGGAAATTTTTTGAACAGACCCTTATACCGCGTCAGTCCTCTCATCCTGCGGTTTGGTAACCAGCAACCCTGCATTTTACAGACGATGCGAAATGCAGACGCTGACATCGCATTCACTGATTAGGGCTACGGTGGTGATTGTTAACTTTCTCTAGTAGCACAATGGTTAACATGCTGGAAAGTCATGGTGAAGGTTGTAAGTTCAAATCACGCCTGCGAATAAATGTGTATTCTATTCATTTTTTGCAATTATTTATGATCTTTATCAAAGCATATTCAAACAAGTAACAATTTGAGTTTTAATGAAACATAATTCAACTAATTAAGTGAAGCGACACTTCCATGGCAAACTACCAGTTCGTTAAATTTACTAAACATAAAAATATCTTCATATGGCAGTATTTGAACATGGGACCTTCACCACTAATGGTCAACGCTACGAGTGCAAGTCACTGCACGCATAGCGGTACAAAGCAGTCATTTCGGTCGAAATTGATACGAGGTAATGCAGTGGACGTTGTTTACGGCATAGCCAGTACAGCGCCGGAACTGCATAACTTCTCAATCCGCAGGTTGAGAAGACTCACCCGGTATATATAGATGGCACTGGTGTTAACTCCAGAAGTCATGGACTCTTGAAAAGTGTTAACCGCCATATTGGTGGTTCTACTGATGGGATGGAAATTAGCATTTTTAATGTTGGAGGCTTTGATGGTTCAAGTTCATTAGTGCCAAATTACATAAGCTTGAAAAAGGCATTTTATTATTTGAAAAATATGTTGTTGTAAGTTCAGTGACATAGCACCTTTCAGAGGAAATCCAAATGTGAGTTTACCACTTTTCATAATTTCAGATTTAAATATTAATTTATATGTCATTTAGCTCAATGTTATTTACATATGCTTATTATGGTTGAATAGTCCGGTAAGAATACTTAAGTTTGACATAGTTTCTTGCATAAGAACCAATGAAAATAATTAAAACATATGTTACTTATAGTTATAATTAAAATAAATTTGATGTGTTACAATTACATAACTTCCTCTGCTCTTGTACAAACTATTTTTACAAACGCTAATTATCCATCTACTTCATGTTAACCGAGATAAGCATTTGCTAGCTTATTGCTAATTTTCTTGTAGGTGCAAGGGGAATATCGTAGGCTTTAAGCGATAGTCAAATCTTTTAAGAGCTGGTTGTTATGTGGCACATTCCATTCTCTTTGCATGTCCAGAACATAAAACAAGTATTGGAAAATTCAAACAAATAACAACGAATATCTCAGAAATGGTTCACTGGACAAAAAACATGTACATGACATAAATTGTGTGTTTTAACGAGCTCTACATTGTTTGTGTAGAAAACGTTTGTCTATCTCTTAGGTTCATTCAGAAAGAAGACGACTTTTGGCGTAATTTCCAGGAAATTCAAGGTATATATTTTATTCATCCTAAAAATATCTTAAATATATGATATTTTAATCAAAATCGTTAGAGCCATTTTTGAGAAAATCAAAATGTTCGAAAAATGTTGCATGTAAAGGGTAGTCTGGGGGATTTTCTTGAAAATCTTGGTGTATTTTTGAAAGACACTGAACCTAAATACCAAGTTTGATATTTATCCGACTTTTCGTTTTCCAGTTATGCTGTTCACACACACACGCGCGGACCTTTTGTTAAAAGTGTTTTTTTATTCAGAGGGTCTTAAACATGTATTTCCGGTTTATCAAATGTTTATCTGGATTGACATGAAGTAGATGGAGAATAAGCGTTTGTAAAAATAGTTTGTACAAGAGTAAAGAAAGTCATGTGAGTCCAACACATCAGATTTTTTTCTATGCTTTCTGGTTTTAGCTTATTCCACCTATCTGTAAAAATATACTTACGAGCAAAAATGCCGTTTCAACATCACATGAAGCGATGGGATAAAACTTAATCTCGGCCAATAAACTAATGTTAGGGTCCATATCACCATCAGAACCTTGAAGGTCTTTACTTATTTCCCTTAGCTTCTTAAGTTCATTATTCTTTTCAAAGACGTTTGCCATTTTTTTTCTTCACGCCATTCCCGCGTTTTCTACTTGCTGTGTATAAATTTTCGATACCAGCATCATGCAGTTTCAAACTCGGCTTTTGTCTGACGTTTTAACATCCTAATTACCTGTTTGCACTATCTTTAACAAACGCACAATAAACTACAGAGACAAAGACGTAAACAAATAGTCATTCACCTGTTTCCATACAGCATTGTCAACATTGCCATGGTAACACTCTGACGCGTTCCCAACATTGCAATGGGTTTTACCGAATTTCAAAAATCTCTGAATCATGTTCTTTCCAAAAAGTTTATAATTATTCACTATATGTGCTTACCGTTGAATATGCACATACTTCAGAATATGTACAAATATTCAGGAGCAATCGTCTTACTTTAATATGAAACATATAATTATTACTAACAAGGGGCCATTGTGACACTGATGTCGCAGATTGAGCTACGATTTTTCATAGTGAAAATACTCGAACACAAGAGTACATTGTCTCGGTTTTGTCTCCCGCAGGATCTCTATTAGCCGGTAAAAAATAAATTTTTAAGTTGTAACAGCTCAACGATCAGCTGCATGGTACTATACTACACGCTGCAGTAAATGTATGCAAGGTTGCCAATATAATATTGTGCATGTTTAAGCACTTTTCATATGAGAACGTAGTCACAATTTGAACATAAGAGACTTTATAGCAAATACTTTCCCTATTGCTCCAAACTTCAAAACATTGCTATTTCAACTGTAGTTTACACCAAAAACAAATCTACACACATGTTATAATACGTCCGTATAAAGAAGTAGAGTATTATTGAACTGACGTAAACTTACATGCACATTCAGAAGTTCCAACAGTTGTATCATTCATAATTAATACATTTATTCCCCAGTTAAGGTTTAGGGAGATTTAACACACACTTCGCTGCGTGGAGACGGAGACATAGAACTAATGGAAAGAAAATACAGCATTCCTTCGTCAATGTATCAACACAACCGCAGATGGGACAGGGTAATAAACTTTGCCCTGCACAGAGGCTACAAATATCTGCGCGCAAGGCAGCACTAAAGATAACTTACTGCCAAGATTTCAGGCAGCGAAGAGAATATTTTTTCCAGTGAAGGGTGCCTCCAATAAAAAAATCTTATGTGTTACACTCACATGACTTTCTCTACTCTTGTACAAACTATTTATACAAACGCTTATTCTACATCTACTTCATGTTAATCGAGATAAACATTTGCAGAGTCTATCTTATTGCTAATTTTCTTGTAGATGTAAGGGGAATATATATTTACAAGGGCAATTTGGAAATACAGTAGCCTTTAAGCACATACATATTTCTTAATAGCTGGTTGCTAGGTGCAGCACCATTCCCTTTGCCACAGATAAATGCTCTTTGCATATCCAAGACAAAAAAATCTGATGTGTTACACTCACATGACTTTCTCTACTCTTGTACAAACTATTATTACAAACGCTTATTCACCATATGCTTCATGTTAATCGAGATATCGAGATGTCAATCTTATTGCTAATTTTCTTGTAGATGCAAGGGGAATATGGTAGGTTTTAAGCGATAGTCAAATATTTAAGCGCTGATTGCTATGTGGCGCATTCTATTCTCTTTGCAATCCCAGGACATAAAAAATCTGATGTGTTACACTCACATGACTTTTTCTACTCTTGTACAATCTAATTTTACAAACGCCTATTCTCCATATGCTTCATGTTAATCGACATATCGAGATGTCAATCTTATTGGTAATTTTCTTGTAGATGCAAGGGGAATATGGTAGCTTTTAAGCGATAGTCAAATATTTTAACGCTGGTTGCTATGTGGCGCATTCCATTCTCTTTGCATGTCAGGACATAAAAAAATCTGATGTGTTACACTCACATGACTTTCTCTACTCTTGTACAAACTATTTTTACAAACGCTTATTCTCCATATGCTTCATGTTAATCGAGATATCGAGATGTCAATCTTATTGGTAATTTTCTTGTAGATGCAAGGGGAATATGGTAGCTTTTAAGCGATAGTCAAATATTTTAAGTGCTGGTTGCTATGTGGCGCATTCCATTCTCTTTGCACATCCAGGACATAAAAAAAATGAATAACGAATATGAGAAAAAGTATAAGTATTGGAAAATTTAAGGGAATAACAAGCAATATCTCGAAAACCGTTCACTCAACAAAAAAAATGTATATGACATATATTGTATATTTTAACGCGATCTACATTTTTTGTGTAGTAAAATTTTGTCTCTCTCTTATGGTTTACCAGTTATGCAAAAGTCGTTCACAATGAAGAACACTTTTGGAGACATTCCCAGAAAATTCGAGATATACATTTCATTTGTCATGAAAATATCTTAAACATATGATATTTTAATCAAAATCGTTAGAGCCATTTTTGAGAAAATTAAAATTTTCGAAAAATGTTCTATGTAAAGGGTAGTCTGGGGTGGGGGGATTTTCTTGAAAACCTTCGTGTCGCATCTCTGGAAGATACTGAACCTAAATACCAAGTTTGGTGTTTATCCGACTGTTCGTTTTTGAGTTATGCTGTTCACAGACACACACACAGACACACACACAGACACACACACACACACAGACACACACACGGACATGTTTCCAAAAATGCTTTTTTTGGATTCAGGAGGTCTCAAAACGTGTATTTCCGGTGAAATCTCGGTATCGAATTTTTGGGTGGAATGCAATACTTCCCCTACTTACTATACGTAGTAGAGAAAGTAAAAATGAATAACGTATTTGAGAAAAAGTATTGGAAAATTTAAGGAAATAACAAGCAATATCTCGAAAACGGTTCACTCAACAAAAGAAATGTGTATGACATAAGTTGTGTATTTTAACGCGATCTACATTTTTTGTGTAGTAAAATTTTGTCTATCTCTTATGGTTTACCAGTTATGCAAAAGTCGCTCACAATGAAGAATACTTTTGGAGACATTCCCAGAAAATTCGAGATATACATTTCATTTCTCATGACATTATCTTAAACATATGATATTTTCATCAAAATCGTTAGAGCCATTTTTGAGAAAATTAAAATTTTCGAAAAATGTTCCATGTAAAGGGTAGTCTGGGGTGGGGGGATTTTCTTGAAAACCTTCTTGTCGCATCTCTGGAAGATACTGAACCTAAATACCAAGTTTGGTGTTTATCCGACTGTTCGTTTCTGAGTTATGCTGTTCACAGACACACACACACACACAGACACACACACACAGACACACACACGGACATGTTTCCAAAAATGCTTTTTCTGGATTCAGGGATTCTCAAAACATGTATTTCCGGTGAAATTTCGGTATCGAAATTTTGGGTGGAATGCAATACTTCCCCTACTTACTATACGTAGTAGAGAAAGTAAAAATGAATAACGAATTCCCATTTGAGAAAATAAGTATTGAAAAATTTAAGGGAATAACAAGTAATGTCTCGAAAATGGGTCACTCAACAAAAAAAAAGTATATGACATAAATTGTGTATTTTAACGCGATCTACATTTTTGTGTAGTAAAAGTTTGTCTATCTCTTATGGCTTACCAGTTATGCAAAAGTCGTTCACAATGAAGAATACTTTTGGAGACATTCCCAGGAAATTCAAGATATACATTTTGTCATAAAAATGTCTTAAACATATGATATTTTAATTAAAATCGTTAGAGCCATTTTTGAGAAAATTAAAATTTTCGAAAAATCTTCCATGTAAAGGGTAATCTGAGGTGAGGGGATTTTCTTGAAAACCTTCGTGTCGCATCCTTGGAAGATACTGAACCTAAATACCAATTTTGGTGTTTATCCGACTGTTCGTTTCTGAGTTATGCTGTTCACAGAGACACACACACACAGACACACACCGACATGTTTTCAAAAATGCTTTTTTTGGATTCAGGGGGTCTCAAAACATGTATTTCCGTTGAAATCTCGGTATCGAATTTTTTGGTGGAATACAATACTTCCCCTACTTACTATACGTAGTAGAAAAAGTAAAAACTGAACAGTTTTGTAAGTCCTCTCGTATAATACTTTTTTAATGCCGATGTCTGCAAGGAATTAAATATTAGTGAATAAGTCTAACTTATAATCTTTTTTCTTGTCAAGCTTGGTCCTATGGGAGAGAAAGCCGAGACAGGTATTTTTATTTTTGATCTACTTCGCCAAAAATAAATGCCAGCTCGATCTGTAGCATCAATGTGACAATGCCCCTAGTAAGTTTTTTTTTAAGATATACCTACGGTTGCATTTCAAATATGACTTACCATATTATGTTCCTCAGCAGTAACGATAACCATTCCCATGCTTGAAGAAACGTAAGCTTGAGAGCGCTTGATGATCGGCAGTATTTGCTACTGTGTGCTACCTGAATCTTTCAGCAATAGGTCTTCACGGCTGTTTTACGTTTTAAATCACCGACCGTGACATATTGCTACCATACAGCTAACGCCTTCTGAAGATGCAGCAGTCGCCTCCCCGCAGCGACGCCTGTCATGTTTATGACGTCCTGCCTCATGAATACCCAGATCTACAATAGCTTTCAAAGTAACGGTTGTATTGTACACTTACCGAGCAAGCCAATAAGTGATTGATATTTAAAATCAGATATAATAGTAACGTAGGGGTGTAAGGAGTGGTTTGACTCACACAGTAACGTCTGTGACCCGCATTCGGGAGGTCCCGGGTTCGATCCCCGGCGACCGCCCTCAGCTTCTTACCCATGGTTTTTTCCGAGGCTTTCTCGGGTCGTCTAGGGAATGCTGGAATGGTTTCTTTCATACCCCGAATTTCCTGTCCCTCCATTTCCATTTCATTCATCCTTCACCCCGTTTGTTTTTTTTTTCAGGGTTGAAAGTGTTGACGACAGTCTTTCGGTGCAGCGTGACAGGGAAAAGGATGCTCTCAGGGAACTTTCTCCGTCCTCGGCCTTGGCAGGTTGCTAGGCTATAAGGACCGTCCCTTGGGGGGCGTTGCACCCTGCTTGGGGCGGGGTCTCCGGTCGGCCTGTCGGACTGCCAGGGCGTCTCAATTTGGAAAGTGTAGGGACGCTGTCATCGCTGTGCTGTCACTCCTGATTCCGGCCCCCGCTGTCTCCCTTGACCTCATCCTTCCCTCCCGGGGGCACCCCCTCGTGGGACGTCGGCACAATATTTCCATTCCTGCATCGGTGCTGAATCTCCTCCGCTTCTCAATCCAATCCAACGTAGGGGTGTACAACCGGTAATGTTTGCTAATGTTGTATTCGACCAGCTTAAAAACCTAAATTCGTATTAATGTCAAATTTTCTTTAAATAGCACCTTCTGAGAGTCCAATTGCAAAGAGTTTCAGTGAACTTTCAACAAACTAAGAATAAGCATCCACTTAGTAAAATGTCTTTATTGTTTTCAGCATTATCTTCTACTTACCTATAAAGGAGGGAAGGAGATGGCTCAGGTGGTAACGTGTGAGACTCGCATTCGGGAGGTCCCGGGTTCGATTCCCTTCGACCACCCCTGGCGGTGGTTTTTCCCTGGTCGGTAGGGAATGCTGGGAGGGTTTATCATCTATCACGATTTTTTTCCCATCATTTCCCTTTCATTCCGGTTCCTTCTCATCTTTCACGTGTGCTTCTAGGTATCGTGGCATATGCCGCGTATGCATGCTCAAAGGAAAGAGTACTCCCCGTGGACACCAGAGGGCTGCTTCGTTGAGGGGTCGTTCATCGCCCTCTCTAGGCAGCTCCAGCAGTGGAACGATCTTCGAGCCTGGAACTGTTAGGGATTTCGGTTCGTCTCTCTGGCCTGTAGCTTCCTGTGGTTCCTTCACTTCATCCCTTACTCCTGGAAGTGGTAGCCACAATATATATATACGTAGGTCGTAGTGCGCGAGGTGTCCGGCTCCGTTGTATAGTCTACATCTAGAGTAAGAAAGGAAATATTACATTCCATTCAAAACTTCGATATAGAGATTTCACCGCAAATACACTACTTGAGATCCCTTGAATAAATAAACATAGCTCTTTCAGAACCATGCATGTGTGCGTGCGTGTGAACAACAAAACTCAAAAATGTAAAGTCGGATAAATGCACAAGGTACAAAGTTTTCCAAGGATACGACAAGAACGTTTTCAAGAAAATCCCCCTAACGCAAACTACGCTATACATGGAAAATGGTTCATTATTTATTATTTCTCAAAAATGCTTACTAAAGGTTTTGATTAAAATATCATTGTTTGAATATTTGTGTGACAAAACATAAAATGTATATATCAAGTTCTTTGAGAATCCTAGGCTGTGGAGTTCACTTCGTTCTAATGAATGCTGTATACTTTTATATAACTGGTAAACTGTATGGGATACACAAAACTTACTACACAAAAAATATAGACCGCATTAATATGTGCGCTGTTTAATGACTGTCCCTGTGGTCTGGTGGTTAGTAACTTCCAGGAGGTTGGGAATGTTTCTTTACCCAGTATTATTCTCCATCTTCCCTAAAGTGTGGAAGTACGATGAGAGTGTAAATGTATGTGTGTGTGTGTTTATAAAGAAAACCTAACGCAAAGAAAGAACAATAGTAAACGAGTGAACATCATTGCTGATGAGCAGTTATTCAAAAGGTAACGCCGCCGATATGACCTTACATGTTAAAGGCGGCATATAAATGGAGCAACAACAAACAGAACTTCTTGTGCCATTAACCGTTTTGGGGTATTCGTTGTTATTGGTTTGAATTTTCAAATACTTTATACCTTTTTAGTGTTTTAAGCTTTTAGTTCTTTCTACGATATTATGCAAAGAGTATGGAATTTCAAAGCGATCACATAGCGACCCGCTTTTTAGTTTTTACAATCGCTTCAGCCTCTGGTGTTCTCTTGTACCTACAACGCAATGTAATGGAACGTTCAGTAAACGTTCATACAAATTAAGATGAAACAGAATAGTAAGAATAAGCTTTTGTAGGAATACCTTTTTCAACTCGAATGACTAATTAATTTTATTAACTACCATCCCCGTTCTTTATGAAATTATTGTACAATGCTCATCTTTTTATGATGAATGCTCCCCTTTTCCCCTTGTAATTGTAATTTAGTACTACAGACCCAGCTATTACTGATAACGTATGAAAAAAAAAACCTGATATTCACACAAAAGGATGTGAAACATCGGTGGAACATTTAACTTCCTTAACCTTCCCCTAACAGTCTTCCAAGTTCTGGAAATGTGCATAGCCTATATGTATCCTTTAGCAGTAGAACAATTATCGAGTAGCTCGTTAGGTAATTACAGTAGGTGAAATTATAAACCTTTGCACCTTCTCTTTGGTCCCATAGTTATTTCTTCTTCTTTATCTGTTTAACCTCCTCTTATGTAGTAGGACTTACCCCCCCTAGGACTTACAGGCGGGTGCCTGGGGTCAGAGGCCCGTCGAGGAGCAGACACTCATGGATCAGACAGAATATCCAGGATGGGTGATCAGCCCGATGCCTGGTATGGGAGGAAGGAAGTAGATGATACGAAATGATGGTGAAATGGACGAAAGGAAAGGTGATGATGGAGCAGTTGGTGGAATGAATGGCGGGGGAAACCGGAGAGCCCGGAGAAAACCCGCCCAGACGCCGCTTTGTCCACCACAAATCCCACATGCGGGTCCCTGGGATTGAACCCGGGCCGCCTCGGTGAGAGGCCACGGCGCCGCCCCCCCCATAGTTATTTAATAACATAAAAGGTAGACAGTTTACACACAGAGTTTCCCAATATGATATCCACTTGTACCGCGATGAATGCTGACGATCTGCACACGGCCACCAATACTCTACAGTATTCTATTGATGTACTCTTTTCTTGGATCGCCACTTGGCGCATTTCACTGAATGCATACAAAACAGACCAAAATCTCCTCCGTCCTCCCTCTCGAGCCTCTCTCCTGGTTACCAGTACAAACATCTCGGTGTACTACTTGACACCAGGCTTATGTGGAATTCCCATGTACAACGCATGGTCACCTTATCTTCAGCCAGACTCTCACAACTTCATTCCGTATTTCACCGGCGGTCACTTTTGGCTCTTGAGTGCTCTTTGCTGTTATACACATCTCTTCTGCGACCCCTGACCACCTATGCAGCTCCTGTATGGGGTGCTGCCCGCAATACCCATATTCACTGCCTTCAGATCATACAAAATAGAACAACATCACCAAAATCTCATGGTTCATCCGATATGGACAGCTTCACCGTGAGTTGGAGCTTTCCACTATACACCAGTTCTCTAAACTTTTATTCGCCAACCTTCAGCAAGTGCAGAGAATACAACCTCGGAGCAAGAATTCGTGGGCCAACTCGGCTGAAGCGCAGACCACCACAAGATTTGCTTCTCAGTGATCCCAGCTCTGCCTCAGACACTCGCTGATTTGTGTGTTCACTATTTTGTTTTTTACTGAGTGCTATTTCTTGTCTTATAGTTTTCTGTTTTCCATGCCTTCTATTTACTGCATTGTTCACTTATTTTCTAGTTCAAGGAGCCATTTAAGTTAACCTCTATGTTATGTCCTGAGTTAAATTTCCATTCTGTTCACTGATATCTGCAAAGTATTAATGCTGAACGCTCTATTTGTCATAATAAAAAAAGGTTTACACGCAGTGCAAAACCCTAACATATACAACGAAATAGAGGTGGAGCTGGTGCATATGAAGATTCCGTACTCCCAAGTCACCAAGTTAACCTCTTTGGAAAATACATAGTCTGCGATTATCAAGAACATCTATATTAGTTCACTAATTCAAATGTTAGCAACTTTCTCTCTTTATACAATTATTTACCATGTCGTGCCAATGTCGTTGATTACACCATAACTACAAAGGAAATAAAGTAAAACTTTCTTATATGAGGTTTGCTTTGTCGTAGTTGCTAAGTTGTGTCCATCTATATAATGTATTATACAGGGTGGACCATTTAAGTTGAGAACCTAGAAAACGCTTTGGGAAAGGGAACCTAGAAAATGGTTGATAAAAAGCTGTTTATTTTGTGATGAGGAACAAAACAAAACAAAAAATGTTGGTTCCCAATTACGAAACGTAACTTGACCCTCAAATGACCATCCATTGATGGTCCAAACATTCATTGCGCTCTTCGTATACAGCCATTCAGAACTTTCATTGTCATTTATGTTGGTGTAAGAACAATTTTAAAGTGCTTTATACAAATGTTGTTTACTTTTTGTGAGGAGTAAGAAAACAACATAAAAAGTTAGGTTCCCATTTAAACAAATTAAATTGACCCTAAATTGACTGTGTTAACGTCCTCCAAACAAAACATGACTATGGCATTCATTTTCCACCATAACATCAAGCAACTTTTATTCAAGACATTTCTTTCTACAACGCTTAGTTTTGGAGATATTGTACAGTCTTAGCTTGAATGGTCCACATGTTATATAGCTTGGAATGAAACATTCTCAGCTGTCTGATTTTACATGACTATTCTGTAGTATAACAACTATTTTGTACTCCATGACATTCTCTACTAAAAGTCAAACATATTCTTTTATAACTCCAATGTATTTGATTCAAGTACAAGGGCTTTGTAAACCCCTTTTTAACTTCCAGTAATTTATAAAAGAATTTAGATGGTGCTTTATAGCCCCATGTACGTCAGAAAGACTTGGACTTTTCAATGGTAAAAGAGTTATCAAAATCGAATGAGTGGCTTTTGAGAATATCGTTCATAAATTAAATTGAGTTTTATTTATAGACGCTCTTTAACTGCTACGTTTCTTAGCGTCCCATTCCATATTAGACGTGAAAGACCGGATATTTTGCTCAGAGGCCTCTTTATCAGGTTTGAGGTTCTTTTACGTGCCGTAAATCTACACACGGGACCACCGGCTTTACTT
Source organism: Deroplatys truncata (assembly GCA_030765065.1). NCBI lineage: Eukaryota > Metazoa > Arthropoda > Insecta > Mantodea > Mantidae > Deroplatys > Deroplatys truncata. The sequence continues at coordinate 63,241,412 of CM060984.1, read as the reverse complement.
CCCTTACGAAGTAAGCCATGTTAAGGATTTTTACGCCCGAAAATAACTCCTAATATTAATATAGATGTGGGTAATGTCTTCTTAAACTGATTAATACTGTAAATAGAAAGTATCACCATGCTATGTTAATTGTTTTCAAATTCGATATAATAAGAAGCGTTTCGTATTAAGATCTATACGATACCTGTGAAATGGGAAAGAATAGAAATTGCTATGCATTAGATGTTTTTTATTGTTATCCCCACTTTATGGATTAGCTTTAATGGTAATACAAGAAATGTATGGTGGGGTTTGAACAATATGGTTGGAAGGAAAGTTGTCAGGTTTCATTTGGAAGACACACACCTTGGTAGGTTAGCATCTTGTGAGATTTGTGTTAAGAGGAGAAGTTTCCCTTGAGATGTAATTGTGCCGCTTGAGGAAGTTTATGAATACTAACATTTCTCATTTCGAGTGACATGACATCATGACACTTGGTTTCTTACTATGTTTCAGATTGCTCAAGAGAAACCAGATCTCCCGCATAGAAGACGACGCTTTCGCCAACCTTACTTCACTCAGAGCCTTGTAAGTAACAAGTTCTAGCCGTTTGTCTACAGAGATGCAATAAAAACAGTAATTCACAAACTCGGAAGACCGAGATATAAAAAATAACTTTTTTAGTATTACAGTTAGGGTACATTTTCATACATTTGAATCTGTTTCGATTAGTGTACACAACTAAATTTTAAATCAATTTTACTGTGTAACAACTTCAATCTGTACACTTGAATGTTCATATTTTTATTTAAAAATTTAACTGCAGTTTCTCATTGGATTTATAAGACATCTATATGCAGTTACTTGAATTTTATTTCGCACAGTGGTTTAAGATGTATTGTGTTTGTGTACGACACAAACTTAGAAAATAAGCTATTTGGGATCACTTCCTCCTGGGAAGGTTTTAATGTGACAAAATCCAAATATAAAAATATCAAGCTTATTATTCACTTTTTTGCAAACTTTCTTGTATAGCAAGAGCTTATTATAAATGTATTTAACAAAATCTCGTAGAATGAATATTCTTCTTTACTATTAATTACTTGTGTCCATAAATCGGTTACTGCCCTGCCCGTGCGTAGTGGATTGGAGTGTGGTGTTTCTGTCCCACCCATAGGGGTGCGTGATTTTCGACCCATTTAGAGGACAAGTCCGCACTCAGCTTCGCGATGCAGTTGAGGAGCTACACGATAGTTAGCGGTCTGTAAATCACGAAATCCAACGATCCGGCAGGGGAAGCACGGTTGGATAATCGTCTACCTCTGCCTTGATATGTGGGCGTGAGGTCCGCAGCCGGGTTGTTAGGCCAAGACTCACAAGGTCCGTCGTGCCACAGATTTAAGTTTAACTTAGCGCTGTTAACTTATTAAATCTTATGTATTAATTTTTATTAAAAATTAATTTTATTACAAGTTTTCAAAACCTCGCCCTGTGCAATTTTCACAGAAAGGGAGAGAGTGGAGAGTGAAAGAAGAACCCGTTTGGAGAGAGGGAGAGAGGCATAGAAAGAACAACCCAATACGCGTTCTGATAGTGTTACATAAAGTAATAAAAAATTTTTTTGAGGAAGACTTGACTAATCTGGCAATAAGGGCAGTCTGTGTTATAATGGTTCACAACTTCCGAGCCATTGTAAAATATATGAGTTCAATTTTCCAAGAGAAAAATTATTATCATAACCATTATTATTATTATTCTTATAGGATTGGTTAGATTGGATAAGTAGGGTCGGAAAGCCCCTGATGGGTTGAAAAATGTTTGTTGGGAGGCCATTTGAAGGAATTTCAGTACGGATAGTAAATTGGCACAATGAATGTGAGATGATAAAATTAAAAGAGTTGAATACCAGGAATATTTAATTTGTTTTAATTCATTTAAGTGTAAATTAACAAATATTTGGACAATTTATATTTTACCAAAGCCGTCAAGCCCTAGGCACTGCCGGATACTCCTATTATACTCTGTCTAGAATTATTAACTTAATGGATGTAAACATAATATTAAATATTCGTCCGCGCGTCTGTGTTGTAATTAGTAGTTCAAATACCATACCCCTGTTTTACTTTCTCTACCACGTGCATAGTAAGTAGAGAAGGTATTGCATTCCATCTAAAAAATCGATACCGATATATCACCGGAAATACGTTTTGAGGACCACTGAATCCAAAAAATATTTTATAAAAAGGCCTGTGTGTGTGTATGTGTGTAGTGCGTGTAAACAGCATAATTAAAAAACGAAAAATTGAATAAATACTAAGCTTGAGATACTCAGTACACTCCAGAGATGCGACACGAAGACTTTCAGTAACATTCCCCCACCCCAAACTACCCTTTACATGGAGCATTTTCCTCCTACTACGGCAATCAAACCAGCTGTTTGGCTATGCAGCACGTGTTCGAAGCGCAATTCCTTATGTGCTGACAATCTTAATGTGTCGAAAGAGAGGCTTGTTTTTTCGTCCCAGCAGACGTATCGACCCAAGCTTTATTGGTAGTATGTCTCTCATTGACCCAAGTTTCATCTAAATAGTATATTGTTCTGTTTTCTTTCCCATATTGAAGTACAGCACTGAAACATTTGCGCCTCCACAATTGCTATACCTTTCCTGTTGTTATCATGTTAACTTTCCTTTCATATTCAGGAAATCTATTTCTAACCGCATTTATGAAATGTTGACCTCTTAAAGTCCGACAAAGCTGGATTATTGACCTCATTTGAAACTGTATCTGTTGTTGGCGTTCGTCATAAAATATCAGATGTGATACATTATCATGACTTTGTCTTCCCTCTATCCTTTATTAATGGGTACACAAATTATTCTTGCTCAAGCTTATTTTTCTATTTACTACATTTTAATCCAAATAAACACTTGCAGAAATAGCTAAATTACAAATTTCGTTATAGATACAAAGGGAACGGCGATAGTCAAATGTTTAAGAATTGGTTATCGCTGGCCTTGGAATTCCATACTGTTTCCATGTAATCGTGAAAACCAACTGAATGCTTAAAGGAACAATTCGAACCTTTAATAACGGATATCTCAGAAACGGCTTATGCTACAAAAAACGTATTTTAAATAAATTGTGTGTTTTAAAGAGATCTAAATTGCTGTGTAGTACGTTTTCTCTATCGCTTAACGTTTACGAATTATTTATACAAGATTATACAAAATTCCCTCGGAATGAAGAGGCTCTTCCCCGAAAATTCAAAATATAAATTTCATTTGCTATTTAAATGTCCTTAATGTATGGTATTTTAATGAAAATCGTTAGAGCCATTTTTAGAAAATAAAAAATTTCGAAAAATGTTCCATGTAGAGACTAGTTTGGGGTGGGAGGAGTTGTTGAAAATCGCTGTGTCGCATTTTTGGAAGATGTTGACTCTAAACACCATGTTTGGTATATATCCGACTTTTCGTTTTTAAGTTAATCAAGACACACAGACACGGACATGTTTCCAAAGACGCTTTATTTGGATTCAGGGCGCCTGGGTGAAATCTCGGTATCAAATTTTTGGGTGGAATGTAATACTTGCCCTACTTACTATACGTAGTAGAGAAAGTAAACAGAAGTATGAACTTTGAAAAGAAGAGAACAATTTAAAAATCGTCCACTTTGTCCAACACAGTTTTGGGCTTGTTTCAACGTTTACTTAATTTCTTTGCAAATGTCTATCATAGACCACTGAAAAACACCTGCAAACTCGACCTTGAGTTGCACTACATCACTCACTGGCACTTTTGGATTTCTTTGCACTGGAGAATGGAACACATTTAGCACTATTTGCTTTTCGCCACTCTTTAATTTATGTCTTTGACATCAGACATGTGCACTTGGTCACACTTACCACTAGCTACTTAACCGCACTTGCACTTGACTTAATACTACTAAACCAGCTGCAGCGCAGCAAATGGCGCCTAGAAGTGGTAAACAAGCCCTGCGTAAGTAGCACGTGCTAATTGTTTACTTTCTCATAAGTAAATATACTCAAAATATAGTAATTAATTGTTTTCACGCAACCTATGTGTACGATAGTACACGGTTGGAAAGGTAGAATCAGACTGAAAAATTCAATGCCACAGCCGGTGTTTGAACCACGGATCTTCCGCTTTCCGTGCGGTTGTTCTAAAGAAAGAACAATTTATTACCATTGATTGTCCTAATAGTTGGTTAAACTATAAAACCAGGGACTTGAAGTACTTATGACTAAGTCGCCATTGGCGTACGTCATCTCAAAAGAGATTTGAGATCTCCTTGTGGATTACAGGAAAAATCTTATGTATTACACTCACATGACTTTCTCTACTCTTGTACAAACTATTTTACAAACGCTTATTCTCCATATGCTTCATGTTAATCCAGATGTTAATCTTATTGCTAATTTTCTTGTAGATGCAAGCGGAATATGCTAGGTTTTAAGCGATAGTCAAATCTTTTAAGCGCTGGTTGCTATGTGGCGCATTCCATTCTCTTTGTATGTCCATAAAAAAATGAATAAGAAATTCCCATTTGAGAAAAAGTATTGGAAAATTTAAGGGAATAACAAGCAATATCTCGAAAATGGTTCACTCAACAACAAAAATGTATATTACATAAATTGTGTATTTTAACGCGATCTACATTTTTTGTGTAGTAAAATTTTGTCTATCTCTTACGGTTTACCAGTTATGCAACCGTCGTTCACAATGAAGAAGACTTTTGGAGACATTCTCAGAAAATTCGAAATATGCATTTCATTTGTCATGAAAGTATTTTAAACATATAATATTTTAATCAAAATCGTTAGAGCCATTTTTGAGAAAATTAAAATTAAAATTTTCGAAAAATGTTCCATGTAAAGGGTAATCTGGGGTGGGGGATTTTCTTGAAAACCTTCGTGTCGCATCTCTGGAAGATACTGAACCTAAATACCAAGTTTTATGTTTATCCGACTGTCCGTTTCTGATTTATGCTGTTCACAGACACACAGACACACACAGACACACACACGGACATGTTTCCAAAAATTGCTTTTTTGTTGGACTCAGGGGGTCTCAAAACATGTATTTCCGGTGAAATCTCGGAATCGAATTTTGGTTGCAATACAATGCTTCCCCTACCTTCTACGAATCGGACATTGCCTTTTTAGTCATAGATACCTACTTAGTGGTGACCGCGCACCACTGTGTGAACGGTGTGATGCGCCCTTAACGGTGCGTCACATTTTAACAGAGTGTCAAGTTTTAGCTCCATTGCGCGTTCGTGTGGGTCTGCCTTTTGGCATAGCCAACGTTTTGGCGGACGACGTGCATGCAGCAGAATGTCTTTTACTTTTTATCAGTGAAATTGGTTTTAGACGACGCATTTGATGCGCTGAGCGTCTTTTAGCTGTGTTATTTTATATTGCGTTTCTTAATGGGGGCTCTACTCCCCAGTGCACATATGGCGCTCATGTCCCGTGCGTTCTACAGTTCTTGATACGTCTTTTTACTCTTTTATTGTTTTGTTTACCCTTTTTTCTGGTTTTACAATGATGGCTTGTTTTATAGTGCTTTGACTGCGGTTTTTTACTCGTATTTTATTTTTGGATTTTAAATGTTATACTTTGTAAGGGCGCTGATGACCTTAGTAGTTTACCGCGCTTAAACCGCATCTCATCATCATCCCCTACTTACTATACGTAGCAGAGAAAGTAAAAAATGCGAATCAGTTGGGGAATTTAATGTCGTGCCGGCAAATTGCCATGGTAGCTCATTTGGTTAGAGCAACCGCACGGAAAGCGGAAGATCGTGGTTCTAATCCCAGCTATGGCATTGAAGTTTTTTCAGTCTGATTCTATCTTTCCATGGTCAAAATAATATGTATGCTCTCTAGTAATAAAATTAACGAAATCTTAGCGTCCATTAGACGACTGCAGCTGTAGCAATCAGTCAACCACCAATGACATTCTTCCTGTGCCACGTGCATTTATTTATATCCAGTACGCCAATTATAATGAAATATTGAATAGTATATAATATGAACTCCATAGTACGGAGCGCTTGCGAGTTGTTCATGCCTACGGACGGACAAAGTGATGCTAATAGGTGCTCCGCAGTAGTGTAGACAACTAAAAAATGTGAGGCTACTTCACATAACTTTCTCTACTCTCTATTACTTAATAGCGGGTATACAAATTATTCTTGTGAAAGTTTATTTTCACGCCTGCTTTATTTTAATCGAGATACACTTTTCCGTAAACAGCTGCATTGCATATTTCGTTTAGATACAAAGGAAATAACATTAGTCAAATGTTTTATAACTGACCTTATACGCTGACCTTAAAGTTCCATACTCTTTCCATGACATCACTAGACACACCTGAAAATCGATAGCACTAAAAGAAGGCTAAGTACTGAACAAATTGAAGCATTAATAACGGATGTCTTGGCTCATGTCACAAAAAAGGTTATTGGAAATAAATTGTAGCTTTTGCAGAGATCTACATTTTTATGCAGTACGTTTTCGCCTATTGCTTAACGTTTACCATCTATACAAGGTTATACAAAATTCCTTCCGAATGAAGAGGACTTCACAGGCTATTCCTAGGAAGGTGAAGATATACATCCTGTCATGTTATCTTAAATACATAGTATCTTATTCAACATTTTCGTGTCGCATCTTTGGAAGATACTGAACCTAAATAATAGATTTGTTACCAAAAGGGATCGCTCCGCGGCAACGTCTGTGGTCCGCATTCGGGAAGTCCGAGTTCGATTCCCGGTGCCCGCCCACTCTTACTATGGGGTTTTTCGTGGTTTTCCACTGGACGTCTAGGCGAATGCCGGGGTGGTGTTTCTACCACGATTTCGGCGTTCGCCCATTTCCTCTCATTTCATCTTCCTTTCACGTTTCAGATGTGTATTCTGGTCCTGCAGTGCTGGCGGTGTTGGGTAGATGAAGATGCTTGCGCATTGGGAAGATTTCTCCCCGTGAATGCCAGGGTGCGTTGTCCCACTCATTAGGGTCGCTTCGTCCGCCTCTCTCGGGATTCTTCGCCTCTAATGGATTCTAACTGAAAATATAAGCGATTTCCGAGCGACTCTGTGGACATGTCTGCCTGCGGACCTGCGACCTCCTACGGCTCATTCACCGCATCCCTGCCTTCCAGGGTGTGTAGCCACAATATATCAAGTTGGTCGCAGTGGTCAGGTATCCCCCTCCGATAAACACTTCCTACGTCCTACATCCTACCAGATTTGGTATTTATCCAACTTTTCGTTTTTGAGTTATGCTGTTCACAGACGGACGTTTTTCTAAAATGTTTCTTTTTTATTCAGGGGGTTTCAAAACATGTATTTCCGATGAAATCTGATATCAAATTTTTGGGTGGAATGCAACACCTTATCTGCCTAGAACAGGTTCATTCAAAAAGAAGGAACGGATTTTTAAATATTCATTTTTAATGAACGACAATAGATGGCGGCTATAGGACACATCATTGAATAGAGGAAGGTTCAAAGTTTTATCCCCCATCTATTAGTTCCATTCAGTGCCTACAGTGGCGCTGTGTTTGTTTACGAGAAAATGGCGACGCCACAGGTAAAGTCGTTTTGTGTGCTGAGAGAGTGAATCCATTGTTACATTGCAGCGTGCATTTCGTTGTAAGCACAACAACGAGCCGCCTCGTCATAAAACATTTACAATTGATACAATAAATTCGTAGAAGATGGTTGCGTATGCAAACGGAAAAGCACTGCTCGCCCTCGCATAACAAATGGTGCTCATTTTGAACATAAAAAATAAACTTTTGAGCCTTTCTCTATTCAGTGATGTACCGCAATGTGTCGCCATCTATTGTCGTTCATTAGAAATAAATATTTAAAGTCTGTTCCTGTAAGGGAAAGGTCCCTATATTGAACCATTTACGCCAAAATAGTAAATAATAATTACAATTTCAAATCAAAATTTTCAGAAACACAGGCGTTAAAGTGTAAAATTCTTGCGCTATCAATATCCTCAACACAATTTAAAATTAATAAAATTATCTATTAAATAACATTTAAAAAGTGAGATGGTGTAAATCGGTTCAAATTAGAAACCGTGTCTTAAAATGAACCACATACTTTTAAGTTTAAAAGTATTTTTATTAATGCAAGATTCACATATTTTATTGTACATTCAAAACAAATATGCTATCAGCAACAAAAGTAGAGTCCAAAATTATGATTAGAATAGCAATTTCCTTGAACATTTTGAATTTTTATATAATGACAATCACTTGGTTTTAGGAATATATATTATTTGCAAATATAGTTTTTACTAATTTTTACTCTCATACAAAAGAGTCCAATTATACAGTCTTCACAATAAAACACTTTCTTCTTAGCACTAACTTTTGCACACTTTTGGTGAAGCCATATCCTACAACTCATACACTAGGTCATGTCCATAATTTCAGAAAATTCACATTCTCATATTCGTGTCAACCACTGTTTTTAACATGATTTTTTTAACTTAACATATTATATTGATATTTATTCACAAGATATACTATTCGCAGTTGAACAACCCTAGAACTTTAATAGGTTTCCTAAATTGGACCCGTTCAAACAGTGGTTCAATTTACGAGCCACGCCATTTTGGAAGATTTAGCATCTATGTGACTAGGAGAGACGCTGCTTGAAAAAACGTATGTATGAATATTGTTGCTAAATAAACACTTCATAACATGTAATATATATAGCTCATGTCAAACGTGTCTAATTGGTCGTATAAGCTTAGCAAGATGAGTCAAATATTACTGCTGAAGCATCAAAAACACAAAACACTTCATACAACTGAAACCACAGCTCAGAATGCAAAGTCAACAACTCCAAGCATTTATAACTGTACACGATACCTTCTGCTAGGATTATGGTAACATCTGTCTAATAGTTTAGAAAATATCGGAGCGGTTCAATTTAAGAGGTGGTTCAAATTAGGGACCTTTCCCTTATGTGCGTGGTAGAGAAAGTAAAATCTTAATTTCAACAACATTACTTTTTAAAACTGTTAAAACTTTGCTCAAGTTTCCTACATCACCTCACACTTGCCTTGGGCTAAAGATGCCTTCTGCCACACGCAGAGGAACCCATTAAATCCTCCAACTCGCCAGAGGGCTATGGCACCTACATTCTTTACAGTAATTGTGTCTGCGCTCTTCTGTTAAGATTGACTGGCGCGCTATCTGCCCATCAGCGAAAAGCTAAAGAATAACACAATCATACCATGCAATGCTTCTAATAGAATTACCCATGGAAACAACTCTCCGAGACTTTGACAGCTTATTTAAATTGGTGATTAAACAAATCAGAAATGTTGTATTACCAGCAAAAATATGTGTCAGCTTTGAACTGTACAGGTGGCATCTATCTCTTTAAATAATGAACTTCCGCCCACATTAACATACAAATGTTACGCGCAATTTAAAAAATAAATAATGTTCACAGCCAGCGGTTAAAGATGAATAAGTTACTGCGTGTACAAATGCAAATATCTAGAAATGAATTAAAGTTCCTGGACAAGACCACAATATAGCCATCATCTGAACGAAAGGCTAATAGGCAATAACATAAACAATTTGTCAACCGTAGGCAGTCCTCATTTTGTCAATCTCTTTATGCGGACAAATGTATATTTCTTTATGTTAATGTTATGTAGATTCGTCAAGTTCAGGAAAGTTAATGCATTAGTAATGTATTTCTACTAATCACAACAGCGACAGGTGTATAAAATAAAAGTTTTACGTGTGTTAACTTTTTTTATTTCTTTCTCTATCACGTACGACACCGAGACTTCACTGCAAATACACGTTTTCAGGACACCTGAATCCAAATAAAGCATATTTAGAAAAATCTGATGTGTTACACTCACATGACTTTCTCTACTCTTGTACAAACTATTTATACAAACGCTTATTCTCCATCTACTTCATGTTAATCGAGATAAACATTTGCAGACTCTATCTTAATGCTCATTTTCTTGTAGATGTAAGGGGAATATATATTTACAAGGGCAATATAGAAATACAGTAGCCTTTAAGCATATACATATCTCTTAATAGCTGGTTGCTAGGTGCAGCACCGTTCCCTTTGCCACAGAATAATACTCTTTGCATATCAAAGACAAAAAAATGAATAACGAATTCCCATTTGAGAAAAGTATTGAACAATTTAAAGGAATAACAAGGAATATCTCGTAAATGGTTCACTCAACAAAAAATATGTATATGACATAAATTGTGTATTTTAACGCGATCTACATTTTTTGTGTAGTAAATGTTTGTCTATCTCTTATGGTTTACCAGTTATGCAAAAGTCGTTCACAATGGATAATAATTTTGGAGACATTTCCAGGAAATTCAAGATATACATTTTATTCGTCATAAAAATATATTAAACATATGATATTTTAATCAAAATCGTTGAGCCATTTTTGAGAAAATTAAAATTTTCGAAAAATCTTCCATGTAAAGGGTACTCTGGGGTGAGGGAATTTTCTTGAAAACCTTCGTGTCGCATCCTTGGAAGATACTGAACCTAAATACCAAGTTTGGTGATTATCCGACTGTTCGTTTCTGAGTTATGGTGTTCACAGACACACACAGACACACACACGGACATGTTTCCAAAAATGCTTTTTTTGGATTCAGGGGGTCTCAAAACATGTATTTCCGGTGAAATCTCGCTATCGAATTTTTGGGTGGAATACAATACTTCCCCTACTTACCTACTTACCACCCAAAAATTCGATACCGAGATTTCACCGGAAATACATGTTTTGAGACCCCCTGAATCCAAAAAAAGCATTTTTGGAAACATGTCCGTGTGTGTGTGTGTGCGTGTGTGTGTGTGTTTGTGTGTGTCTGTGTGTCTGTGAACAGCATAACTCAAAAACAAACAGTCGGATAAACACCAAACTTGGTATTTACGTTTAGTATCTTCCAGAGATGCCACACGAAGGTTTTCAAGAAAATCCCCCCACCTAAGACTACCCTTTACATGGAACATTTTTCGAAAATTTTAATTTTCTCAAAAATGGCTCTAACGATTTTGATGAAAATATCATATGTTTAAGATAATGTCATGAGAAATGAAATGTATATCTCGAATTTTCTGGGAATGTCTCCAAAAGTATTCTTCATTGTGAACGACTTTTGCATAACTGGTAAACCATAAGAGATAGACAACATTGTACTACACAAAAAATGTAGATCGCGTTAAAATACACAATTTATGTCATATACATTTCTTTTGTTGAGTGAACCGTTTTGGAGATATTGCTTGTTATTCCCTTAAATTTTCCAATACTTATACTTTTTCTCAAATTCGTTATTCTTTTTTTTATGTCCTGGACATGCAAAGAGAATGGAATGCGCCACATAGCAACCAGCGTTAAAATATTTGACTATCGCTTAAAAACTACCATATTCCCCTTGCATCTACAAGAAAATTACCAATAATATCGACATCTCGATTAACATGAAGCATATGGAGAATAGGCGTTTGTAAAAATAGATTGTATAAGAGTAGAGAAAGTCATGTGAGTGTAACACATCAGATTTTTTAGTTATGCTGTTCAAAACACGCGCGAGCGGACCCTTTTCTATAAATCCGGGGTCCTCAAAACGGTGAAATCTCTGTATGGAATTTCTCGGTAATGCAATAATTCCTCTACTTACTATTGGAAAATAGTAAAGAAACTAAAACGATTAAAAGAAAATCTGAACAGCCCGCAATTGTAGGTATATTGATAAATGAAACTCAGTTCTCTCCTTTGAAGTTCGGTGGTTGACAGATTATTACACCGAGTCTCATCTCACGGTGTGCCTCACATTCCCTAACTGCCTGTTGCAAGTTTCAAAGCAAATAGGTTCATTGTTACGGAGTTAGTCACCTCAGTGCTTTGTGTCGGACAGCGGTTCTCAGGCACTTTGCCGGTGCAATAAATAGGGTTGGTGTTTCCATTACTCATGTCTTGCACATATCTTGACACCCATACAATCAATCAAGCGACACGTCCCATTAATCATCGCTACCCGCTTGTTAGCACACCTGTTGTACGGGAGGTACGTGACAAATGCATTTCTTTAGATCGCGTGCCGAGATTTAGCTTTGGAATCGACACTTCTTGTTCAATATCCAAGCGGAAGTCTTAGGTTACACTGTTCAGTGAACGCCGACTTGTTGAGTACATTCATTTCTTGGTCACGGCGAGTTTCAGAGCACACGAGGCAGAGAAATATATTTAATTACAGATTTGACGCAGGTAATTTTTTCAGCCCCACGTTTAGGCGCAATATGACGCAGCCACACTACGCCTCCAACACTGAAGCACTACCTTTGCCTCACGGTTGCTGCTTGTCTCCTCCCAGTTGGTTCTTCTTTTGCCACCTTAACCTCAGGGTATGCGTGGGTGTGAACAGAGAAACATACAAACGCTTTCTTGGAACACTTTTATTTTCACCATTTAAAATAAAACTTAAGGTTTGCCGTTCACTTTTAAATGCATACGATGCTACTGTCTCTTTACTAAGACCGAAGATTATTAACTACAGCTGAACGTTCTACCCTCTAGCATGTTCGCCACCATTCTTCTCCACACGACGAGAATGTCATCCCGCTCTCATCCAGCACTCAGGACAGACTGATCTACCCACGCTACTACAACGAAAACCAACGCCTAAACTTCCCCTCTTGTCCCTCAACTCCATCGCGTCATGAAGCCACGGGTGACTTTCACCAGGCTAAGTGCAACTGCACCCATGAATTCCAAGAGAAACTGACTTCAGCTATTTATACCTGAGGCTGGTCCCTAATTAGCTAAACTGTTCCTGTCTAGTCTTTCTGTTGCTTTTACAGTCAACAATTTTCACAATGCTTCTCCTTTTTATACATACACTGATTTTAAATATATTATTACTTATTTTATATCGCTATCCTTCTCAGAATATTATAATTATTGACTTCATAATTCCGGCTTCAATACTTACACCTCTGGGAGTCTCTTCTATTTGTACGGACTTCAACTTCTTCTTTTATTCTTGCACTACAGCCCTTGATGTGCTTTGGCCTCCTGATAACAGGTTTCATAACAAGTATTTTTTACGAGATGAGGTTGTGGCCTCATGCTCAACTGCCATCCTGGAGGGACAGACAACCTTATTTATGTCCTCAGGAAGCAGGATGGCACCTATATCAGCACACCGGGTGATTCAGGTACCTCGGGGCCACTATTCTCCGTACTCATCAAAGCGAGTCCCAGGAAATAGGTAAAGGTAAATGTAAAGGACACTGTAGGGATCCCCGAAACCAGGACAGAGCACCGCAAATAGATCGTAATGGCTCTTTTTGCTTCCAAGATGAACCATTGGGAGGGACGAATGAGAGAGAGACTCGAAGGGCGGCGAACAGATCCGCATGATGACGAGCGCAAGCATAAACGTTTCCAGATAGAACGCATCCGACGCCGCGCAGTTCTGCCCACAAGCAATCAATCTCCAGAGTTCCCGGAACGAGCCCACTCGGAGGAGAGATCTAACTGCGTATCCCCGCAGCGACGCCAGGGAAGAAACCTCTACACTGCGCAAGCCACCATCCAGCCGCAGCCCGCCGAAAACCGTCGCCTGGTCCTACAACCCTGTAACAGATGACAAGGAAGAAAATGGATACAGGAAATGAAAAGGAGGAGAGTCGTGATAGAAGATGAATCACCCCAGCATTTGCCTGTCGACCCGGGGAAACCATGAAATACCCATAGGCCAGAGTGGAACTCGGGACCTACCGAATGCGGGCCACAGACGCTGTTCTTCTTTCGTCAGACAACTTACGCATTATTGACTATTATTTGTTATCATTATTGTCATCGGGACGAGGTTACAGTTATATCGATTTGTTCATAATTATAACTTTTGTGCAGCAGATCCTTCCTCACATTTTCAGGGCTCTCTGATTAAAATTTTGTCAACACTCAAAATCTACACTCGTGAGCCGATGTTGTTTCCACTCTGTACGATGAGAGACGATCTAATACTGGCTGGACACAGGAGAACATATTAAAAGCATTGAACCTTTTTTGGCAGCAAGTTTGCTTTCAGTTTCCAATAGACCATTTGACAACATTGACTTTATCAGATAGCATTAGATGAGCTTTAGATTTTGGTTTATAACATGTTCCTGTTCACCTTTGTTTGCAGGGAGCTGGATGATAACTTACTGACGCAAATTCCTTGGGCGCTGACGAAGCTGACGGCTCTACAGGAACTGTAAGTGTTTATGCTTTTATTTCCCGACAATGCCAGAAAACAATTTGTATAATGTTAAGAAGTTTTTGAACAAATAACCTGATCTACTACAGAACTAGCTAAGAATTTACAATATACAGTTTTTTCCTCTAAAAGTGAAGACTATAATAAATGTAAATTATTAATTAGTTTTAGCTTTAGGCAAAGCTGACACATTGATCTTATACATTGTTCACGGGTAGAAAATTTCCTGGAATACAAAAACTTGAAGCATATTAATTACTTTCTCTACTACGTACGTAAGTAGAGGAAGTATTGTATTCCACCCAAAAATTCGATACCGAGATTTCACCGGAAATATATGTTTTGAGAGCCCCTGAATCCAAAAAAAATCATTTTTGGAAACATGTCCGTGTGAGTGTCTGTGTGTCTGTCTGTGAACAGCATACCTCAGAAATGAACAGTCGGATAAACACCAAACTTGGTATTTAGGTTCAGTATCTTCCATAGATGCGACACGAAGGTTTTCAAGAAAATCCCCCCACCCCAGAGTACCCTTTACATGGAACATTTTTCGAAAATTTTAATTTTCTCAAAAAGGGCTGTAACGATTTTGATTAAAATATCATATGTTTACGATATTTTCATGACAAATAAAATGTATATCTTGAATTTTCTGGGAATGTCTCCAAAAGCATTCTTCATTGTGATCGACTTTTGCATAAGTGGTAAACCATAAGAGATAGACAAAATGTTACTACACAAAAAATGTGGATCGCGTTAAAATACACAATTTATGTCATATACATTTTTTTGTTGTTGAGTGAACCATTTTCGAGATATTGCTTGTTATTCCCTTAAATTTTTCAATACTTATTTTCTCAAATGGGAATTCGTTATTCATTTTTTGTCTTGGATATGCAAAGAGTATTAATCTGTGACAAAGAGAATGGTGCTGCACCTAGCAACCAGCTATTAAGAGATATGTATGTGCTTAAAGGCTACTGTATTTCTATATTGCCCTTGTAAATATATATTCCCCTTACATCTACAAGAAAATTAGCAATAAGATAGAGTCTGCAAATGTTTATCTCGATTAACATGAAGTAGATGGAGAATAAGCGTTTATAAAAATAGTTTGTACAAGAGTAGAGAAAGTCAGGTGAGTGTAACACATCAGATTTTATAACATTAAAACGACCGTTAGTGGGATTCGGGCACAACCGGGAATTGCATAAGTTTTTAAAATCTTGAGACACACTAGATAATGGGGACAACGCTTTGCTGATCTCCCACGGTAAGAGTATTTATTGTGGGTCAGGGTGGGGTGTCAATCTCTTAATCGTCTCACTGCCGCGTAGAAGACGCGTCTACGTTAAGTTTGGGTCTCGAACCTTGGCCTAACACAGTCTATTTTTAGTGATGACTCAAGTCCTGTTAGAACTGTTTTCAGGTAAGTCTTTGTAATCTGTATCTAAGCTCTTGTTTAGGTCCCCCCTACCTCAACTCGATCAATTAAATGGCCTAGCTCCTAGTTTCTATAAATCCTGATGCAGTTGTTATTTGACACTTCCTAATTTTCCAATGGCATCCCACAATCCCGGTAGCGACTGCCACCGCCTGTTGCTAGCAACCCCGGAGTTTCCCACCCCAAGGGTCGCTGCAATATCGTCGGCCTCTTGGAAACATTCGCTAACTTACATGTTGACAGAGCATATAACATGTTTAGTGTCAATAGCACTACTTGATATATGCACTAGTAGAGTTTAATGTTGGATCTAGTACCTACTGTCATCTTACTAGAGAATCTTCTCCCCCTAGCTCATAAAGTGTTAACATCTCAAACAAATGCCAATTACCAAGCTTTGTTTACAGGGTGATAAACAGTCTTATACATGAATTGGAAATTCTCCGGTACTCTCTTCACTGCTTAAGGCCGACCGTTTTAGCACCTTACGTTAAACAAAGTCTTAGCATCGTTGACTTCAAGATAAGTAAGACCTGGATATAAAACTAAAATAAAATTGTAGTTAAAACGCAGTTCTCGCTAAGGTGCAAAGACCACTTGGAAGAATATATAGAGTGCCTTTAAAACGGCTGTCACATAATCATGAACGTGGGTTGATTTTTGCATTAGAAAGCATAAAATACAGATGATAATAAGATTCATAAGGTAGTATTTGCAATTAGTACCAATGAACGTTACAATGGCCAAATATATACATTCTTCAGAACGCACGTGAAACTATAATCGTCGCCCTTCGCCAACCTGCATCTGCAACTCCTGTTTGACTATGGCCGAGTAAAACCATGGAAAAGTCTGGATGAACACGTTAAGTATATAGAAGCTCATCTAAGATTGTCGTGTTACCTAGAAAGCCGATATCAATACTAAACCCAATCTGGCATAATTCGGATTATCCAAACTACAGAGTTTTCGTTTGGACGCGCGCACCGTGTCACCGGTGTCACTAGGTACGTAGTAGAGAGAGTAAAAAAGCTAAACGAGGGTTAACAGAGCGATCATTAACATTGCCCAATATCAAATTACAGAAATTAACTCTACTCACATTATCGCCTGGTTCGTTCTAATTTTTCTATGTCACCGGGTTTTTTTTCTGTAAGAACACCGCAATTTACTTTCGGTTTCTTAACAAGATTAGATCCCGTTCTTCTAAATCTACTCACAAGATTACAAACGGTTTCTGTGTGAGGCGCACGAACAGCAGGGATATTATATAAATCGCCGTCTCACTTTTCCACAAGAGTCACATAGGAATCATACATAAAGATCTATGTGCTAAAGTATACAGACGTTTTGGTATTATAGCACTAACACACCAATACCTGCTCTCACAAATATATCACCCTCTGTACAGCCCAAACTTCGCGTCAACTGACTAGCCGGCACACGGAGAGGAGCGGAAATGGAGAGGGAGCGGTTAGAAACAGCTCAGTGCAGGACAAGCGCTTCCCCTTAATACAGCCATGCGTATAAGCGAAACCTTTGTATATGGAAGCTCATATAAATCGTCTCCTTGCCTGAAAAGCCCATATCAATGCCAAACCCAATCTGGCCTATTCTGGATTATCCAAACGATATCCATTTGGGAACAGAAAATCCTCTCTCAGAGGCAATATCATCTTAATTTACACCTCACCTCACGCCACCCTGTTGGTGCTGCTTCAAGTAAACTCAAGACACTACAATCTCTCTAAAACAACGTACTTCGTATTACAGTTTATCCGTAACGCACACTTCTCGGCATTCATCAGTTCATTCGCACTCAGGTTCAGCATGTTTTCATAAACTTCACAACCTGAGTGATCACTGACGTCACACTTAACAACACTATTAGTCCATTCCAAACCAGAGTTCCCTCTGATGTAAACAGAAGCACGTGCTTCGGCTTGTCACGAACCCAAGAATATATTCTTACGCCAACGTAAGTAGTTCCTTAATACATGTATTGTGTTATGAAATATTAGAGCAGGAAAGGTATAGAACTGCACATTTTATTGCTGTTATCATAAGAACTCATCGTTAAAGGTAATGGATATATACTAGCTGTTAAGAGATTACAAAATATGATTTTCGCCTGCTGTTGCGCTAACGCAGAGAGCATCTTGCTTGTTAATACCAACCGACATGCACGACTGCCATTCTCTTACATACACAATAAATGCAGCAGTGAATTCCCAGAGGTGCTGAGTACCGAATTAACACTTTGCATAATATAGGATATATGATAAGTGAACAGTCCTTCATAATACACTAACACACATATGCTCAGCTCAGGTCAAATCTTGTGATTTAGTCAGTTGGTATTTGAGCTCACATGGCAGAGGAAGGTGCGTGTAGTGCGAACACAGTGCGAACAAACTGTTCAAACACAGAAGCGGGAAACATTTAAAAAGTGGCTAAAAACAAACAATACTTCATCTATTCAACTCACTATTACAAAAATACCCGACACTTACATTATTGCATATTAGGAAACTAATATCGGATTTTACAGGCGTTTCAGTGAGAAGTGTAACGAAAGCGAGCAGAGGATATAAACAGACATAATACAACATAAAAGAGGATAAAATGTGGGAACTTGTTTTAATTGCGACAGTGCTGTGGAATTGTGGATAAGCTTGTCATTATTTTGGAGAGTGGTTCTGATTCTGATACGGCAGCTGAGTCATCTTCGGAGGATTCGAATTTGGGTGTTGCACTTTTGCCCGAGGATTGTGATTAACGTAAGTAAAATGTTCATTGCCGCATACTTATAAAGTCGATTGTTACCTCAGGTTGCATTTTGAACTATGATTCTCACGCAGGGCGCCTTTTTGTAGATTAATAGTGTTCAACAAGCACGTGGGAGGAGAACAAGCAGACATTATGGGCGGGATTGCGAACTACTTTCGCGCGGATAATACAAAGAGTTTGTTTTCAGTGAAAGGCACTCTGGTTTGGAATGGAACCATAAGTATATTTGCTGTGTCCATTCGGTAATGGCCAGTCGAAGAAAGTACAGCCGAATGCATGGAATAGTGCCGATATGATGTGTAGTGGTTTATGTTGGTGAGGAAATACAAAACCACGTCTGCCACACCCAGCCCCCACCCCTAACTGATTCTAGCACTCCACTTAATGTTTGTTTTACTCCCCCTTTTTCTTCGCTCCTGAGCTTGAAACCGAAATGTGTGCATAGGTTAATGTTTAGGTGTCAGACCTTAGACCATCAAAGCAATACAAGACCGACTCCTACAGGAGTTGATGTGCACCGTAGTTACGAAGCGT
Organism: Deroplatys truncata; assembly: GCA_030765065.1. Lineage (NCBI taxonomy): Eukaryota > Metazoa > Arthropoda > Insecta > Mantodea > Mantidae > Deroplatys > Deroplatys truncata. Next base: position 63,222,339 of record CM060984.1, on the reverse strand, counting down.
GCCTTTCAGTCACTCCGGTGAAATGTTTCTGTGCTCCTCCCCTTTCGCCGCTCACCTAGTCCTATCTTTGTTCATAGGCTACTGCGTGTGTGTTGGACTTGAATTCAATCCAATAAGAGATTGGGTCTTGTCCTGTCTTATACGTTACGTATTTCCGTCATTGCTCCAGATACACTTCAGCCAAGAGATTGGCCCACCCAGAGCTGGTGTGGAACATAGATAAGAAGATTCTGCCAACATTAATTAAAGAAAAACACTATAAGAAACATGAGAAGATGTTTGATAACGTTAAAAGGTCAAAACTATGGGAAATACTACTTGAGAAAGGATACCCTCCGCAATTAATAAGAGCAAAGTACGCTGTCTATATGTAAATACCAGAATTTGAATTGATAAAGGGAATGTTCCAAATGAACAACTTGCAGAAGAAAATGGTGGTGTAGGACAAGGGTGACCACTATCACTTGCTCTTTTTAATATTCAGAGTGTACCTTTATTGGCGTCAAATATTTTGGGGACGACCTCCCAACATCAAAACAGTAAAATAAGTTAATATGACATGGATCATGATTTATTGCCGAGTTACAAGACAAAATTGAGGATTACAAAAATTGCTCAAAGTAGCTTCCTCTTGCTTCAATGCATGCCCTAAGCCTGCATTCCATACTATCATGTACTCTGTTGCAAATTCCTGGAGTGTTTCTTATTTGGTCAAATCCAGTGCGGTTACGCTCTCTGGGTGTCAATATCAGGCACAGGAGTCCCGTCAGCGACTTTAAATATCTCCAGATGAAGAAATTCATTGGATTCAAATCAGAAGATCGAGCAGGCCATGCAATGAATCCCCCTCGACAATTAATCTATGTGGAAATGTAGCCTTTAAGAAATTACGTACTACCCGACTGAAATGAGCTGATGCACCATCATGTAAAAGACACATTCATTGGATGGAGTCCAGAGCCACGTCATGAAATAAATGATGCAACTAATTTCTAAGAAATTGTAGATACATCTCTGCATTCAGGCGCAGAGGAAAAAAATGGGGACCAATAAGGTAATCATGAATGATTCTACTCCAAAAGTTTAGGCAGAACCTCTGTTTATGTCTGTCCTGTTGTACTTCATGAGGGCTTTCATAGGCCCAGTTATTAGTATTAAGAAGATTATACCATTGCGAGTAAACCTAGCCTCATCAGTGAACAAGGTGCATGCTAAGAAATTAATGAACTTGCAATGTCAGAAAGTTCTTTTTGACTCAAAGTTCGCTACATTTAATCTTTGCACCCGCTGAAGGTGATAGGGTACAGAAGATTTTCATGCAAAATTCGCCAGATAGTCATGTGACCAATGCCTTCCCTTACTGCAATGCGTTTTGAACTATCTGATGGGTTTGCGTCCACATCACGAAGAACTCGCTCATCACGGTCAATGCTTCGTACCTCTCTTGTTCTCCCAACATCCGAAACACTCCTCTCAAAAAAGCCACTCTCTCTCTCTCAAGCGTTGGCGAATTCGTGAGAATGTTTGTAAACAAGGTAACTGCCTGTTGGGTGCCTTTCTGTATAAAGCTCACGTGCTCTTGATGCATCCCATCTGCAAGGCTATACATATAGTGCATATCGGTCTGTTCACTCACATAATAAATTTTCTTTTGCCTTTCTTTATTAATGTCGCTTTAACAATAAAGTCATAACGCGACTACAATAAATTTTAATAATTACAATATTGGAACAAATTACAACATTGATTGTATAACATTATACAAGTTTATTTCTTTTAAAAACTTTACTATGTTGTGACAGATGGTTGGATCACTCAAGGTCACCGAGAGGTTAGCAGGAATACCACACTGAAGTAGATAGGGCACTCTGCAACTATATGCTGAACTGTGAGAATGCAATGACACTGTTTACATGTAGGCTAATGATCTTTTCCAAGGAGATATGAATGTGTAATTGCAGTATGTCCGATACGTAGCCTGGTGAGAAGTACCTGGTCACGACGAATTAGATGTTTTATTGGGTAACTAAAACTAGGATTGGAGCTTAAGGCGATTAGGTTGCTATTGGATGTGGAACTCCAGTGTAGCTTCCATTTCTTACATATTTCATACTTGAGGAAATTTTGGAAATCGTGATGCGGAACCTTGATGTCGGCCAGGCTTGGAGAGTGGCATGTTGCTTCTTTAGCTGCTTCATCAGTTTTTCATTTCCAGATATGCCCATGTGAGATGGTACCCATCTCACGTTTATTGCTGGCTTTTATATCATTATACAGCTGTAAAATGTTCTGCACTAAAGGGTTTCTGAATGACTTCTGTTGTAGAGCTAGAATAGCGCTCATCGAGTCAGTGAAGATGATATAACAACGGTGTTCAGCTTTCATTATGTATTATTCCAAGGCAAAAAGTTCACAGGAGAATATAGAGAGGTAATTCGGAAGACTGTAAGAAATTGTATGTTCAGGATATACCACAGCACAACCACTGCCTTCTATGCTCTACAACTAACACTCAAAGGACAACAATTCAATTAATTATAATTCTTTGCTCTACAATAATCAAACAATCAGTGGACAACAATTTATTTCAATTAATTATTATTGGTGTCAACGAATGGGGCAAATACTTTAACAACTCTTTAACAAACGAATTTCAGACCCATTTCATATGAACGTTTTTGCTGTTTTGTTATTGGGAGGGCGTCCTCAAAATATTTGACACCAATAAAGATATATCCTGTATATGTATCATAACGATGCCATTGAAATGGCTGAATAGATTACCTTGTAATTTTATTATTAATGGATCACTGAACTGTTTATTGTTTCCGGATAACCAGGTGGTGATGACTAATTCAGAGAAAGACCTACATATGACTGCACATAAGTTCGTAAAATAATAAAAGAATACGACCTTAAAATTTCGCAAAGCTAAACCAAAACAGTTGCGTTGATCGGATCCAAACATATAAGTTCAAGAATTGTAATTGACTCTGAAATTACTGAACAAGTAAGCAGCTTTAAATATCTGGAATGTAAAATAACATATCACAAAAATATGGACATGGAAGAAAAGCTCAATAAATATCAATATGTTGGTGGAACTATAAGAAGATGTTTAGGCAATAAAACAATAAAGGAAACAAAATTATAAGTTTTAAATCAGTGGCATTGCCAATACTTCTTGGTCACAGAGACTTGGGTAGTTACAGGTGAGTAGAAGCGTCAGAAGTGAGATTTCTAAGATCAGTGTTGCTAATTGAACATAAAAACGGCGAAGATATACGAAGAGAACTTGGATTAAAAGGAGTTCTGGGGCGTATTGATAATTGTCGTAATATTTGGAAAGAACATTTAGACAGAATGGACGAAAACCGATTACCTAAGAACGCATTTAGTTATAAACCACAAGGAAAACGAAATATGGGCCACCCAAAATTAAGATGGAGTGAACAATTCTAACAGGGCGGGACGAGCCTGAGGCTTAGACCGTATTGGTGATTCTGATGATGACTATAGGAAACCAGATGCATCGGTACGTTCCCGTACATTCGACTGTACCATGTGGTTTATCTGCGCCGCCCGCTGTTTAATTAGATTTTAAGCATGCAGACCATGTTAGACCGCTACCAAATTTAAAGGCGTAGTAAGTTTCCTTTATTGATTTTCTCCGAAGTAGCGGCGGCCTTATTGATATTGCCCCTTCAACATTGTGCTTTCATCCATTTGAATGGTAATCTTATTTGCTTTGCAGTACATGCTAATGGGCTAGCTGGTATAAACTTTGTTTCGTCACTCCGTGTCACTCTTGTGCTAAATATTCACTAGTAAAATAATGTATAGCATTAGTTTTTGTTCAACCAATTTTAAATATCTAGGGCTGGTATTTATTGACTTAGAAAAAGCATACGATAGTGCTCCCAGAAAGTTGCTATGGCAAGCATTACACGTTATTCCATAAGTGAAAATGTGATAGAAATATTAAAAGATGTAATTTTTGGGGAATAAGTGCAGAGTAAAACTGCGAAATTATGTTTGCAAGGAATTGTTGTACCCTTTAAAGTATATACTATATAAGTTCTTGTTTACTCCAGTGGTCCAAAATATGCAACACGTTGAGAATTACAATGAGTCAAAATTACACCCTAGACCATGTACTTATTGCAGACGACCAAACAATAACAACACAAGATATTGAGAACGCCTCTTACATGAGAGAAAATTAGGTAATTAAATAATATAAAATGTGGGGACTTAAAATAAACTTTAACAAACCAGAATATTTATATCATCAACAATAAACACGGATGACTAATTAAAGGTTACCAATGAGGAAATTAGAATGGTCAATAAATTAAGTATTTAGGATCAGTCATAGAGCAGATAAGATAGATTAGAAACAAAAAATTCTGATGTGTAACACTCACATGACTTTCTCTACTCTTGTACGAACTATTTTTGCACACGATTATTCTCCATATGCTTCATGTTAAACGAGATATCGAGATGTGAATCTTATTGCTAATTTTCTTGTAGGAGCAAGGGGAATATGGTAGGCTTTAAGTGACAGTCAAATATTTTAAGAGCTGGTTGCTATGTGGAGTATTCCATTCTCTTTGTATTACCATGACAAAAAAATATTGCAAAATTTAAGGGAATAACAAGCAATATCTCGAAAATGGTTCACTCAACAAAAACAACTGTATATGACACAAATTGTGTATTTTAACGCGATCTACATTTTTTTGTGTAGTAACATTTTGTCTATCTCTTATGGTTTACCAGTTATGCAAACGTCGTTCACAATGAAGAACACTTTTGGAGACATTCCCAGAAAATTCAAGATATACATTTTATTTGTCATGAAAGTATCTTAAATATATAATATTTTAATCAAAATCGTTAGAGCCATTTTTGATAAAATTAAAATTTTCGAAAAATGTTCCATGTAAAGGGTAATCTGGGGTGGGATATTTTCTTGAAAACCTTCTTGTCGCATCTCTGGAAGATACTGAACCTAAATACCAAGTTTGGTGTTTATCCGACTGTTCGTTTCTATGTTATGCTGTTCACAGAAACACATACACGGACATGTTATCATGTCTTTTTGGATTCAGGGGGCCTCAAAACATATATTTCCTGTGAAATCTCGGTATCGAATTTTTGGGTGGAATGCAATTCTTCCCCTACTTACTATACGTAGTAGAGAAAGTAAAAAAGTGAAGCAAGAAAAACAATTAGAATGCTGAACTCGATATTATGAAGCCGAAATATTTTAACTAAAACTCGCATTTATAATTCAATAGTACAAGTAAATTACTCTGAGGAGCAGAAACGTAGACATTACTCTGAGGAGCAGAAACGTAGACATTACTCTGAGTAGCAGAAACGTAGACATTACTCTGAGGAGCAGAAACGTAGACATTACTCTGAGTAGCAGAAACGTAGACATTACTCTGAGGAGCAGAAACGTAGACGTTACTCTGAGTAGCAGAAACGTAGAAATTACTCTGAGTAGCAGAAACGTAGACGTTACTCTGAGGAGCAGAAACGTAGACATTACTCTGAGGAGCAGAAACGTAGACATTACTCTGAGGAGCAGAAACGTAGACATTACTCTGAGGAGCAGAAACGTAGACATTACTCTGAGGAGCAGAAACGTAGACATTACTCTGAGTAGCAGAAACGTAGACATTACTCTGAGTAGCAGAAACGTAGACATTACTCTGAGGAGCAGAAACGTAGACATTACTCTGAGGAGCAGAAACGTAGACAATGCATAGGCAACAGACATGGTTTTTTTCGGAGGGCTTCTCGAATTAGAAACTAAATTTGGGGAATAATGGATGTAAAAAAGAATGTAATGGAAATAATAGAATAGTAATAATGCTAGAATGGGAAGCTGAAGGAAACAAAGAACAAGGAAGATCAGAACAATGGGTCTGAAGAACCATGGTGGCTAGTGGACTAACAGATGCAGAGGACAGGGCTTTATTGAGAAATAAGATTATGAATGAGCTGTAGGAAAGCTACCGTAGTATATAACTCCTGTGTAAAAACATCTGATGTGTTACATACACATGACTTTTTCTACCCTCTATCGTTAATTAGTGAGCATACAAATTATTCTTACGAAAGCTTATTTTCCAATCTACTTAATTTTAATCGAGATAAACCTTTCCGGAAATAGTTACATTACACATTTCGTTATAGATACAAAGAAATAGTGATATTCAAATGTCTAAGAATTGGACGTTGTATGCTGGCCTTAAAATTACACTCTCTTTCCATGAAATCGCGAGAAATAGCTGAAAATCGACTGGAGTTTAAAAGAATTGCTTAGCATTGAACAACTGGAACCATTAATAACGGATATCTCGGAAATATCTGATGCCACAAAAAAGTTATTTGAAATAAATTGTGCGGTTTAAGAATATCTATAATTTTTGTTTAATGCATTTTCGTCTATCGCTTAACGTTTACCAGTTATACAAGATTACACAAAATTCCTTCCGAATGAGGAGAGAATCATGGTTTTTCCCAGAAAATCCAATATATACATTTTATTTATCATGTAAATATATCTCTAAGATAGGGTGTTTTAATCAAAATCGTTAGAGTCAATTTTTAGAAAATCAAAGCTTTCGAAACGTTTTCCATATAAAGGGTAGCTTGGGGTGGGGGAATTTTCTTGAACTTCTTGTGTCGCATCTTTGGAAGGTACTGAATTTAAATACTATGTTTGGTATTTATCCTACTTTTCGTTTTTTAATTATGTTGTTAACACGTCCAATTTTGGGGTGGAATGCAATACTTCCCCTACTTTCTATAGGTAGTACGTAGTATAGGAAGTAAAAAAAATTAGTTTTTTTTTACATAAATAACTATATTCTTAGCTTTGGAAACACACCGTTTCTGTAACTTTCATTTTAAGATACTACAACCCGTTTGTGCAAATGTAAGCTGTAAATAAAACTCCAGTGTAATGTCGGTGTATTTCTAAAACAATTTGCCAGAGCTTTATTGGCGCAGTAACTGAATAACTGGAACATTACAAGAAATCTGGGCATTAAGCAAGTGTAGCCTCGCCTCCACATTGTGCACGTTGGGAAAATGTAATCACATTAGTCAGCTTGGGAATCATTAATCTCGGGTCGGCAATTAGCAATTCCTCCCTTCCTTTGAATATTCATATCCAAAGATGCTCAAGTGAAGCATCGTCTGTCGACTTAGTTGAGCGGTTCGGTAGCTATAATCTACTTTCCAAAATCATTACTTAGTGGCTTCTCAGTATACACTGCATCTTGGCCCGGATCGACCTATCTCCCTAACGCATGAATAAGATATGGGCGTGTTCTCTGCCACACGCATATAATCTACCTTAATTACGAGGGGCGTCCAATAAGTAAGTTTCCCTATTTTATAAAAAAACATTACACAAAATTCATGTTGAATTAATTCTATTTGTATTGTACAATCCTTCTGGTACTTTTCTACATAGTAAACATGTTTTTCCAAGCATTTTTGGTGACGTGACACAAGTTTTTCCAAGCCAATGTTGTACCAGGTCGGGTCCTCTGCTCGCAACCAGCTGTTCACTGATTTGACTTCATCATCGGTGTTAAAAGTGCTTAGCTTTGAGTTTGAGGAACATGTGAAAATCACTTGGGGCAAGCTCCGGTGAATACGGAGGATGCGAGAAAACATCCAAATTGAATCTTGACCCAGGCGGAGCTCAGAAGATTCAACTGGGAAGTTTTTTCGCATCCTCCATATTCACCAGATCTTTTCCCAAGTGATATTCGGGAGTTTTCCCGATCGCCAGGTGAATGCTGGAAAGGATTTTCACAGCCCCCGAATTTCCTGTTCCTCATTTCATCTCCATTCTCATTTACTTCGACTTTCATCTGTTGTTCTCCTTCTGGGTTGGAAGTGTCGGCGATGGTGTTTAGGTGCAGTGTGGCAGGGGAAAAGTGTGCTCTTCGTGACTCTCTCTGTCCCTCGGCTTTCGGCTACCTGCTGGGGGTATCGAACCCCCCCTCTAAACGGCGTGGGGTCCCCGGCCTGCCATCCGTCTGCCGGGGAGTCTCTGTCTGACTCAGGGACCTTGCCATTCCTGGTTCTGGCCGCCCGGTGTCTTCTCTCGCCTCATCCTTCTTCCCGAAGACACCCCTTTGTGGGGCGTAGGTACAAAATCCCCCTATGCGGATCAGTGCCGAGTCCTCTCCGTAGCCTAGCCAATCCAAGGTAGAAGAAGCTACGTAAGGGTGTTTTAAAAAGATATTAAGTGAAATATAGTAAATCTTGGCAATTATTTATTTAGCACGAAGCGACAGAGCATCGACTACCGTAGCAGTATCTGTTGAATTGATTTGCAAAGAGGCGTTAATTCAATTGGAAGTTATTATTGCAAAAGGCATAATAATTAGAATATTACTGAAGAAGACCATTTCCGCTAAACTATTTAAAGAGATTGCTTTATATAAGAAGCAGTTATTAAAAGAGTAAAAGAAATCGCGAGTTAGAAGACAGTTAGAAGAGAAGAAGGAAACAGAGCTATCTCATTTTTAAATTATTTCCACTGTTCTTAGATACATCCAGATACGTAACCTCAAACCCGGCGAACGGCGATGGATTTTTTCGAGCGTAAAAATCCTTAGCATGGTTGGCTTCCTTCGGAAGGGAAGTGAAGCCGGTGGTCGCGTGATCTACGGCACGTAAAAGAACCTCAAGTCCGATATAGAATGGGACGCTAAGAGCCACAGAGTTAGATTGTGCATAAATAAAACTCAATTTAATTTAAACTAATTTGGAAATACCCCAAAATAAAATATTGCAGCTGCAAAGATGGTCTGCAGTCTGGCCCCGTAGCTGAGTCGATAGAGCGAGTCCCGGGTTCGATTCCCGGCTGGGGTGGGAATTTTTCTCTAGCCAAGATTATTCCCTATCCTCACCAGAGTCTGGAAGTATGAATGTGTGTGTGTCATCTAAAGATTAGCTCCCCCCAAAAAGTGCAAGAAACCCGACAAGAGAATACGAGTTAACACCATTGCCAATAGTCAATAAGTTACAAAGGAAAGGCCGCCGATAAGACCAATGTAGTTAACGGCAGGGTATAAATGAAACTAACAAAGAGAGTGAGAGAGAGTCTACATTGTTATACCGTGACTACGACACCTTCAAAAACCTTTGTAACGAAACGACTGAGCTACTATGCATTGCCGAGGTAAAAACTTAACAAATCATCAATATTATAACATGAACTATGTATTTCCTTTTTACTTAGAGCTGCATCAGTTGCTTTGCCGATTTTATAAGCTTCTACCATAGAAAATACGGTTGGGAACAGAAAAAACTGTGTATCTTCGTAAATCAGAATAGTGCTTTCTTTCCTTCTTTCTTTCTTTCTTCCTTCCTTCCTTCCACATTTAACTAACATCAGATTCCACCCAGCCCTTATCGAGTCTCTGTGGCTGACTTGAAACTAAGGTGCGAAACAAAGGAAGGAACAGAAATAACTTGTATCAATGAAATCTAGTCGTTTGCATAAACAGACGGGAGTGGCTAACCTGATTAGCGAGTTGACTTTATAGAGGTAAGGGTGGATGAGAAATGAGTTACTTGCAGTGCTGAAAGCACAACAGCCTTGGCATTTGTATAAAACATTTCTTCTGAGGTAGAAATGAGAAATACAAAATCTAAACTTACTGCCACCAAGATAATATTATTGCAGTGTATTTGTCAATTTCAATAATTACTTTGGTCCATAACCATTTATATAACAATATTCATAATGTATACGAGTATTGTTATTCAATGTCTGTTCGATTTCGGGATGTTAAAACTGGTCCTGCAATCTGGATAAAGGTCTTCTGTCCTTCTACCCTGTTGGCTGACAGGGAAAAGGAACTCTTTTGTAGCATAGAATCTTCTATACTACCACCACTGTTATTCCATAATGCCTCTAATGTGGACCTACAAGTCCAAAAGCGTTATTAAATAAATTCACCTTTATTATCAGCATTATGATCTAACGGTACTCGACTAACAAGAACATAGACGATCCATTGGCTTCATGATGCCTCCACATTCTCCAAGTGCCTCCATATTCTAGCCACTTGATTAACAGTCCAAGAGGGGAGGTACAGACCAGAGCATGCCAGTACCAACTTAAAAGCAAGCTACATACTCCCCTACTCTCCCCTCAAACGCTCGTCACAACTCGGCGTCCTGAAGCCTAGAGTGGCCTTCACATCCCGGCCAGTGCAACTACACCCATGAATTCCAAGAAAAACTGGCTTCAGCTATTTTACCCTTTATACCTGGGGCTGGTCCCTAATTAGCTAAACTGTGCCTGTCTGGTCTTTTTGTCGCTTTTAACAGTCAACAATTTTCCAATGCTTCTCCTTTTTATACATACACTGAAATTAAATATTTTATTATTTATTTTATATCAATATCCTTCTCAGATTATTATGATAATTATTGCCTTTATAATTCCGGCTTCAACGTCAACACTTTTTCTATTTCACTCTCACCAGCAACAAGTTGCTTAAAGTCGCTGCACTCTGATTACAGTCAGCAGCCGGGGCGATTCATTACAATGGAAGTATGACTTGATGTCTGCCAAGCCTCAGTATCAACTATTATTTTATTTTGTAACTATATTGTTGACACATATACAAGCGAGGAATGCACTGTCACAACAGATATGTGGTCTTCTTTTTTACACACTGTGCTAAGCGAGAGGAACAATTTTGTCTTTATAAGCATTCACAGAATCAGGTTACAACAGTAGTAGTGCAGTTTATCTCATTAGCCTATTACAAACAAATTTACAGGAAAAGTTGGAAGGATTGTAAATTCTGGTATAATATTTATTCATATATCTTTTCACAGGTCACTGTCAGGAAATCGAATCAAGTACATCCGAAGCGGGATACTGCAGCAGACTCCGGGCTTGGCATTACTGGAGCTGAAGGGGAATCCCCTGGTAGGCGTCGATTCGCAAGCCTTCTCATTCCTGCCCAGGTTGCGCAAATTGTAAGTACCATTTGCGAATTAGCCTCATGGCGTGAACATTACGTTTAAGAGCTGCAACAAATTATTTAGCTAGATGTTGGGGTTCAGTTGTTTCTTTGTCTCCTCTACGAACACCATATCCTCACTGTTTGGGCCGAAGACTATTATGGCTTTCGGTTTTACCTGCGTCAGACCCACTATATGAAAATGTGTGCAGACAATGCCTTTCATAGAGTAAAGATTACAACCATCTTCCCCTAGAGGATACTTGTATTGTTACTGCCATTCTGCTCTGATGACGTTTGCAGGCCCATTCCCAGCTTGTTAATCTCACCGTACACTAGCTATCTGTAATCCAGAAGCTTGAGATTTACTGTTGATGACCCATTCCATTATAACACTACCTAAATACTTTATTTTTTCTGAAAACCTTGCATTTAGGTAGCTTCTGAGGTAGAGAATGATAATTCAAGAATATCACTCAATTCCAATTAACTACACTGTATTTTGGGCATTTTCTGTAGCATCAAGCGTACACAAACTGATTGCAAAACAGGAACCCATTGCAATTACAGATTAATGTCTCTACAGGTAAAACATGCAACATATCAACAGCAAAGGATTAAGAAGTTGGTGTACGAGGATTATGTAGTAAACACCTTTGTGTCTACTAAACACACGTTTGTTTGGAGTGTCAAAAAATGAACCAGTATGCCTATTATTTGTTTCCAGGTCTAATTCTAATCCCTTTCCTTAGTTACACTTAAGGTGCTAGCCTCTAGTTCCCGATGTAGCGGGCTCAACCCCGGCGAAAGGCAATGGATTTTTTCTGGCGTAAAAATCCTTAGCATGGCTTCCTTCGGAAGGGAAGTAAAGCCGGTGGTCCCGTGTCGTAGATTTACGGCACGTAAAAGGATCCTCAAGCCTGATAAAGAGGCCTCTGAATAAAATTACCGGTCTTCCACGCCCAATATAGAATGGGAGGCTAAGGACCACAGCAGTTAAAGAGCGTCTATAAATAAAACTTAATTTGTTTACAACTTAAGATTTAGTCTTCAAACATGATACCAGCACGCGTAGCAAGATCGTTAAAGTATAGCATCGTGAGGGGGAGGTCAGCGGTTCAAATCCCGCCAGGGCCGTTTTTCCTGACAGAGTTTTCTCCAGGTTTTCCCTCAGTCCTCATAATTAGCAAGTACCGGGGGTGACCTAATCTTAGGCCTGGAACGTTTCCTTCCGAAACTTCGTTTCCCAAATAGCCTTTCATTGCATATATATCACCAGTGTCCAGAGACTGTGGTGTCATATGCAGAAAGACGGGCGTTAAACACTACCAAAAAATTCAAATATGATATTTCCTGCTGCGTATCAGTAATATTTTCTTGAAATAGAAGTCTGCAAGTAGGACCTTGTTCTCATACCTCTGTTCGTTGCTTAGGGAACATATGCGAGTGCACACAGTACTGTTTCGCATAATACGAAAGATTTGTCAATCTAAATCTAGGGAATTTCAATTATGTGCTTTGAGTGATACAGCTAGGGACATGTTCGTAGAAACGGATATCTCAAATTAATATTTTTCTGACATTTGCGATTAACAATCTGTCGTTTTTTCTTCGGCATTAATTAATTGCTCTTGATACCTTAAGTGCTCATTAAGGGCGTTTAAAGATAGTATTAACAAGTATTAACAAGTAGAACTTTTGCTTAAATCAAAAGGTTACCTCCAATAATACTCCAGGAATCAATAACCAACAGCTTGCGATGCGTTAAAAGAAAATAGACCTTATCTGCAAACAATTAATTTTTCAGAAGAGAGAACTATTATGGTAACAAATTGCTTTCTTTCCCTTCTTATTTATTAAATGCGGATAGTGTTTAAATGAAAACTTCTGTAATACCCTTGAACGTAAATAAAAATCCCTTTAGACTCAAATAAATGAATTCACACATAAATACAAAATGTAATAATTTTTTTAATCTTTTAGTAATACTAAGTAGTTATTTAACTTCTTCTTTCTTTCTTTCTTTCTTTCTTTCTCTGTTTAGCCTTCTCGTATTTAGAGCTTACACCCCCGGACTTACAAGCGGGTCCCTGGGGTCAGAGGCCTGTTGAGGAACAAACACCTTGGATCAGATAGAAAATCTACGAAGGGTGATCAGCCCGATGTCTGATATGAAAACGAGGAAATAGATGATATGAAATGATGGTGAAATGAATGAAAGGAAAGGAGCAGTTGGTGGAATGAACGGCGGGGAAACCCGCCCCTGTGATCGAATCTGGGTCACCGTGGTGAGAGACGATCGGTCTAATTACTTGACCACTGCGCCGCCTTATATATTTATTTAACGGGGTTCGTTAAACCAAAAATGTTAACATTTTCAAAATTGTGTTTTGTATTTATTCTTATTCTTTGGAGTTTGACTAAAATAACATACACTTATTGTGATTTACATTATTTAATATTATACTTATATTTTTAATATGCTGCATGTGTCAAAATGGCAGTGAACTAAGAGAAAAAATTAAAATCTTTATTATGCTGTAACTTTCTTTCTATAAGAGATATCTGGCTGAAATCTTCAGTATATAGGTATATTTCTTCCCTATTTTGATTTAGATAGCATTTGATAGCCCTGCTTTAACATGGAACCTGCTTGTCTACATTTTTGTGAATGAAGCACATGGTACCAGATTTGTAATCATTCTGCTGTTTTTGGGTGGTTGTACTATTTCTTACTGGTGTTTTTGTGTTATATTTTTAAATAACAACGTGCCAAAAAGCATGAAAGTGTTTAGGAAGAGAAGAAAAGTCTGTAAGGAAAAATCTGTTAACCCTAAAGTTCAGAATGTTATCCCTAACGTGAGCATAAATGGAGTTCATGCTTCTGGAATAGCTCATCCCATAAAAAGCTGAAACCTTTATTAGAGCAGATAAATTCAGTGATTTTCAGTATGAAATGGTCTTCCCACGTTTCGTATCCCTTTTGGCTTATAGTTAAAAATTATTCTGGTTATTTTAACCTCAGACATTCCTAATATAGGTTATTTTCTCTATATTTTTTAATAATTTCAATTGTACCTAAAACTTTTAACTGTCTCATAATTTCTTTGTTTCTAATGTGATCTAGAAGTGTCTTATCCAACTATAGTTCTAAGAAATTTCATTTCTGTTGACTCCCTTATTCTCATTTGATCCTTGGTTAGTGTCCAGCATTCACTTTCCTGTAGGAAGATGAGTAAAATCATTGTTTTATGTACCATAATTATAGTTTCTTTCCTAACTTTATATTTTAATGCACGTCTATTGTACCACGAAGGTGTCTATATCTGTTTAGTTGTACTTCCAGATCATTATTATTTATCTTCCTTAATAAACCACATTATTTTATAAAAGTGGATCAGTGAACTTAGAAGGTATGCATCTACATTCTGTAAAACATTCAGTCTGATATTTAAATACTTTCTGAGATAATAAGGTCATGAATTTAGCAAATTTAACATTGGTGGAATTGACTTTTAATCTCCTCTTAAATGTAATAGACGATTAATTTTTTCACTTAGAATCTAATAACTTAAACTACTTAAATATTTTTTTCTAAAAAGTATAATAGAAATCAATCAATTTTATAACAAACTTTTTCATGAATATAACACAGGATAAAAGAAAATTGTAAGAACAATGTTACTCTACTTTGTACAAGTATTTCCTTTTTAACTTTTTAAAGAAGATATTAAAGGGTTTTGAAGTGTTGCACTCGTATACTGTATGTTTAACTAGAATGTAACTATCCCGGAAATTTTTTAAACGTTTAAAGAATGTTCTGTTAAGTGGTACTTGTGTTGAAAACAGACGGATATTAAAAGAAATCATGGGAGATAAATGATAAGAGTAGGGCTGGCTCCCATAGCTCAGCGGTAGAGAACTTGCCTGCTGTGCGAGGGCTTCCGGGTTCGATTTTGGCCTGGGGTGGGAATTTTTCTCTAGCCAAGAGTCTGGAAGTATGAATATGATTGTGTATGTGTAAGTGATCTAATGTATAGAACTCAAAGAAAAATTGAAATGAAACTGTTTACCAGTTAACACCATTTCTATAGACAATATATTCCAAAGTTAAAAGGCCGCCGATATGACCATATGTAACAATAAAAAAGATGGAGTTATTGATATTAGAGAAGGCATGTGACGTATGCTTAAAGTTAAACGTGACTAAATAAAATATTAAGAACAAGGAGATATGAATTTGTAAGAAAGTGAAACTTGTTGCAGGATCCTGTCGGACGCGAGGGAGCTGACAGAGTTTCCCAGTCTGAATGGCACCATGGCGCTAGAGACGCTACGTTTGGATCGCGCCAGCCTGACTGCCGTGCCCTCAACCCTCTGCCGCACCTGCCCCCGCCTCAAGACGCTGTAAGTTTCCCTTAGCCAATAGTGTAGTGTACCATATTGTGTTTACCACTACACCCAAGGGCCTCATTATCTGCATCCCAAAGGTGCGAGGCTACTTTATGATGCTGTCTTCTGAACGTGGCATTTAAAAACTCAGAGAGCACCTGCAAAGGCGAGAGCAAAGAAAAGACTCTTATTGATGCTGTACAAACTTCAAGAACTCCCTATGGGATGCGATCATACCCACACAGACTGATGCATCTTATTTCAATTATCTTCTTCCGTTTTTTGTGTCATAGTCGAAGATAAATATCCTATACAGACTTTCTGCTGAACTGTGGTCAGCCTCTTCAGTGGCAGGTCAATAGAAATGTTGGGATCAATATTTAAACGTAAAACCATCCCAAGCAAAAAAAAATCACGCACATGACTTTCTCCCTCTTGTACAAACTATTTATACAAACGCTTATTCTCCATATGCTTCATGTTAATCGAGATGTTAATCTTATTGCTAATTTTCTTGTAGATGCAAGGGGAATTGGTAGGCTTTAAGCGATAGTCAGTATTTTAAGAGCTGGTTGCTATGTAGAGTATTCCATTCTCTTTGCATTACCAGGACAAAAAAATGAATAATGAATTCCCATTTGAGAAAAAGTATTGAAAAATTTAAGGGAATAACAAGCAATATCTCGAAAAGGGTTCACTCAACAACAAAAAAATATATATGGCATAAATTGTATATTTTAACGCGATCTACATTTTTTGTGTAGTAAAATTTTGTCTATCTCTTATGGTTTACCAGTTATGTAAAAGTCTTTCTAAATGAAGAATACTTTTGGAGACATTCCCAGAAAATTCGAGATATACATTTCATTTGTTATGAAAATATCTTAAACAAATGATCTTTTAATCAAAATCGTTAGAGCCATTTTTGAGAAAATTAAAATTTTTGAAAAAATGTTCCATGTAAGGGGTAATTTGGGGTGGGGGATTTTCTTGAAAATATTCGTGTCGCATCTCTGGAAGACACTGAACCTAAATACCAAGTTTGGTGTTTATCCGACTGTTCGTTTCTGAGTTATGCTGTTCACAGACACACAGACACACACACGGACATGTTTCCAAAAATGCGTTTTTTGGATTCTGGGGGTCTCAAAACATATATTTCCGGTGAAATCTCGGTATTGAATTTTTGGGTGGAATACAATACTTCCCCTACTTACTATACGTAGTAGAGAAAGTCAAAAGAATATTAATAAAGACTTACTTAACTACAACGAACTGTAAGCGTTTATTGAACCAGAACGCCTTGTACTGTAGATAAATCATATCAAAAATCTTATTATTACATTCACGCGGATTTCTCTACTCAATTTTCTACAAACTTTTCTTTCAAAGGTCTATTCTATATACTTCTTGTTAATCGAGATAAAATTTAATTGAACATTTACACATTTTGTTGCAGGTATACAGTAGGCTAAAGCCGTAGTCAGATTTTTAAAAAGGAAATCGCTATGTGATGGCTTTAAAATCCCATTCTCCTTGTATGACCACGAGAAAAAACTAATATCCACTTGTCTCTCGAAAAAAGTGCAAGTATATCTACATTCAAAGTAATAACAGAGTATCTCAGAAATGGTTAACGTCAGGAACAAATTTGATAAATTGTGTGCTGTAATGAGATCTACACTTTTTTGTTCAGTAAGTTTTGTCTATGTCTTACAGTTTACAAGTTATACAAAATTTATTCTGAACGAAGAGGACTTTAGAATTTATTTATGAGCTATACGATTGAAAACGTTTGACCTTCCTTTCGTCTATTAATGTTACAGGAACAGGGCATTTTCAAATTGGTTATTAAATACAGACCTTTGTGTATTCAAACAATAAAATTTTAGCCTGATGTCTTATGATCAGGAATTTCTAAGCAAAACGGAAGGGAATAAAGTTGAACTGCTACTAAACTATAGGCAGGGACATCACAGGACCCTACCCCATCCCTTGTACAGTCTTTTAGCGTTTATAGACAGCACTCGGGGTAGATTTCGCACCTTTCAGAGACCTTGGCCACCGTTGTTATGTCCTTTGTAATGATATGGGTTTGAGTGTTGATAACTTGAAGCCAACTGCTTAAAAACTCCTAAGCCTGTTTATGGTTATAAGTACTGTGTTCCCCTCCGAGAGTGTGTCTGTAAGGAATGTGTTGACATCAACAATTCTAGCGCTATCTGCTCTACTTTCAACATATCAACAAGACTTAAGGTCTCTAGAAAGCATTCGCTCTTCTGCTAGTAATGCTGAATGACCAGTTGCTTTTGTTTGCTTTCTGTCACTGATTTTAACAGCGTTAGCAACTATTTCTCGGACTTGACAGTGTAGAGTTCTACCTTTCGTACTGGGCAATGTAAATAACTTTATAAATCACTAGAAAACAAACTGCTTCAAGTGAAACACGCTGGAACATTAACGTTGCGCGTCGTTTTTAATGTAGATAGTAGATCTACTTATGACACCATCGTGAACTGCCACGTGGTTCTATCCCCCTTCACGCCTCCGGAGAGCAGACGCCCCGCAAACTTTTTCTCGTCAGAGGCCTACAGTACTGTGTTCCTCACGAGAATGTGTCTGTAAGGAATGTATTACATCAACAATTCTAGCGCTATCTGAGAAAGATTACGGCTCTACTTTCAACATATCAATAAGACTTAAAACCTCTTAGAAAACATACGCTCTTGTGCTAGCAAAGCTGAATGGTCAGTTGCTTTTGTTTGCGTTCCTTTTAACAACGTTAGCAACTATTTCTCGGGCTTGACTATGTAGAGTGCTTACTTTCTTACTGGGTATTGTAAATAACTTCATAAATCACTAGAAAACACCTACACACCGTTCCAAATGAAACACGCTAGAATATTAACGTTGCGCGATGTTTTTAATGTAGATAGTAAATTTGTTTTTGACATTTTCGTGGTGCCATGTGGTACTGTCCCCACCTCACTCCTCCGGAGAGTAGAACACCCCGCAAATGTCTCGTCAAAGTCCTACAATATGCATACACGAATCCAAGAGAATTTCTACGAAAAATGATACCGCAAGCAGCGTTTTAAGTACAGTGCAATCGTTTTATGGTGAGTCCACAGATCGCGCGTTTGCGTGCTCCGTACACGTCTATTACACTGTGGGTTTTTCATACCCAAACTTCCGCGTTAATTACTCACGAGTGATAGTAACATGTGCTATACTGAGTAGTAACCTTGTTGTAAGTGGTGTCCATCTTCCTGGCATCTTCGAATGAAATTTTCATTCACACGCGTAAGTTGCTCTTGCGTAATGTTCATAATTATTGTTTTTATATTCTCCTCAAGTTCATTTATCATGTGGGGATTGTTCCAATAAATTTTATTTTCTAGTGTTCCCCACAAATCGATTCACCACTTTCGTAAACTTTTTTACTCCGTTAGCACATTTCGTTTTCGCCTCTTAGGTTTAGCGTTTAGCGATCCCTTGTCCTAAACTTATTAACCAGACGTCTAACAGTTTCTCCACCTGGAACTGTAATACTAAGAAATTACTCCTGTAATTGTCTATACATTTGCCTACATGATTCGAATTTTGCGTATGTATCATAAAAATCTCATGTGTTGCACTCACATGGCTTTCTCTACTCTTTTACAAACTATTTTTACAAACGCTTATTCTCCATCTACTTCATGTTAATTGAGATAAACATTTGCAGAAACTTCTTATTGCTAATTTTCTTGTACATAGGTGCAAAGGGAATATGGTTGGCTTTAAGCGATAGTCAATTCTTTTAAGAGCTGGTTGCTATGTGGAGCATTCCATTCTGTTTGTATGTCCAGGTCATAAAAAAACGAATAACGAATTCATATTTGAGATAAGTATTTAGTATTGGAAAATTCAAACAAATAACAAGGAATATTCGGAAATGGTTCTTCCACAAAATAAAATTCATATGACATATGTTGTATGTTACAACGAGATCTACATGTTTTCTGTATAAAATTTTGTCTATTTCTTACGGTTTATCAGTTATGCGAAAGTCATTCAGAATGAAGAGGACTTTAGGGAATGTTACCAGAAAATTCAATATATACATTTTATTTGCTATAAAAATGTCTTAAAACATTCGATATTTTAATCAAAATCGTTAGAGACATTTTTGAGAAAACCAAAATTTTCGAAAAATGTTCCATGTAAAGGGTAGTCTGGGGTGGGGGATTTTCTTGAAAATCTTCGTGCCGCCTCCTTGAAAGATACTAAACTCAAATACCAAGTTTGGTATTTATTCAACGTTTTGCTTTCGATTTACGCTGCATACAGACACACGCGGACATGTTTCCAAAAATGTTTTATTTGGATTCAGGGAACCTCAAAATGTGTTTCCGGTGAAATCTCGGTATCGAAATGTTGGGTGGAGTGCAATACTTTCTCTACTTACTCTATGTAGGAGAGAAAGTAAAAATTCCTTGTTCAGGCATGTATTTGTCGGCTGGCATTGCAATGGGCTAATAACAAGACATTAACACTCTTAAGTAAATCACTCACAACACAGATGTCTTGAATAAACTTTCACCTCAAGATCTATGATCATTAGTACTTGCCAGAACATAGGAGGAAAAGAATACTAAAAGTTTAGACATAAATCCTTTACATGTCTGTTTTACAGGCACTAGAATCTATAAACTGTCGAATCTTTTATTGTTGTGATATTATATGCTAGAAATTAACATATCTACGTTGCGGAGGATCTAAGAAGCTCACGTTTCATTGTCACCTTGAAGCCGGAATTATAAAGGCAATAATTATCATAATATCCTGAGAAGGATAGCATATAAAATAAGTAATAATATATTTAAAATCAGTGTATGTATAAAAAGGAGAAGCATTGTGGAAATTGTTGACTGTAAAAGCGACAGAAAGACCAGACAGGCACAGGTTTGTTAATTAGGGACCAGCCTCAGGTAGAAAGGGTAAATAGCTGAAGCCAGTTTCTCTTGGAATTATTGGGTGCAACTGCACTTAGCCTGGTAAAGGTCATTCTAGGCTTCAGGACGCCGAGTTGTGACGAGCGTTTGAGGGGAGAATAGGGGAAGTGTGTAGCTTGCTTTTCCCTGTGCAGCGTGGGTAAATTCAGTCTGTCCTGAGCGATTGGTGAGAGTAGGACGACATTCTCGTCGAGCTGTGAACATTGGCGGCGAACATTCAAGAGGGTAGAACGTTCAGCTGTAGTTAATAATCTTCGGTCTTGGTAAAGACACAGTAGCATCGTATGCATTTAAAAGTGATCGGCAAACCTTAAGTTTTATTTTAAATGGTGAAAATAAAAGTGTTCCAAGAAAGCACGAACTGTTTCTCTGTACATACACTCACGCATACCCAGTGATTAAGATCTCATGCTCGAGCAGCCGTGGCAAAGTATAAAAAAAACAACTAGGAGGAGAAACGCAGCAATCGTGAGGCAAAGGTAGTGCTTCATTATTGGAGGACGTAGCGTGGTTGCGTCAACCTGCACTTGACTTCACCGCGGCAAAGAGAACGTGACTAATGTAGTAGTATACATTTCTCAAACTAGGCTAGTAGCTCAATCGATAGAGCACCTGCCTGCTGTGCGAGGAGTCTCGGGTTCGATTCTCGGTGAAGGATGAGAATTTTCTCTAGCAAGATTACTCCCTATCTTCCCCAGAGTTTGGAAGTGTGAATGTGTACGTGATTTAATGTATAGATCAGAAATCCAATGACAATGGTATACGAGTTAATATCATTGCCGATGGGCAATAAGTTGCAATGGTAAAAGGTCGTCGATATGATCATGCAGGCGGGGTATACATCGCACAATTAAAAAAGATCTCAGTCTATCACCTTTCACCAGCTAAAGGAAGATGTCCAAGCTGTGGCAGTATTTTTGGCACACAAAGAAAACGTTATATAAACAAATCCTCCCACCACAAGCCTGAGTAATAATAAATATAAATTATTACAAGTTGATTAATGTTTCCTGCATTGTAGTGTTTATATAATAACAGTAATTATAGAGGAATTAAGATAAAAGTAGCCACACAAAACCCATTACATTTTATAGTAGGGGAAAACTTGGCCAGGACCACAAATAAAATGGTAGGAAGGGAGAAATGAACGCGCATGTGTCAACTGTAACGATGTTATGTGATTTTCGAAGTAGCAAATAGCACAGTGAAGAGGTAGATTTGAAATATTAAAGTCAGCCAATCAGAAGCGCCAGGGGTAAACTTTCAAATTTGTTATATATGATAGAGACGCCACGCTAAGATGTTTCAACCGAATAAAGTTAGTGGTAGCTTAGACATGGATGAGAGCGGATCGTTGTGAGGTGTAGTCGCTTAAAGTGCATGCACAACTATTAGCGATAAATATGTAAGAAAACCGAGTTAAGTAGTATAAAGTGTTGGAGGATGACAATAGTTTCCAATGGATCTAAATTCTATGAACGTGTGAGTTTTCAGTAAAGTGAATACAGTATTTAGACTTTTTTGAAGCAACGCCTGTCTAAATGCAACAGCTTTCTCTCATACACGGACAAGTACAGGGTGATTTATGAAGAACTGGCACAATTCTTTCTTTAATCATTATGTTCGAAATTCACTCAATACCCCAATTTTAACACCAAATTAAGCAGAATGTTCTGAAGTGACGACTGCCTGTCACTAGATGCGCATATGTTCATGTTTTATTCGTAATTGTTAGTTTTATTAGCGGAAACTGTTTTTGAGATTTTGTTCTAGTCAACGTGAAAATGGAGTACATATTAAATGAACGACTCCTCCTTATAAAGCAATACTGGATTACCAATTCAATTACAGCTACTCAGAGGGCATACCAGAGAGAAATTGGTGTTCGGAATCCTCCCCAAAGAAACACAATACTGGGACTGGTAAACAAATTGGAAACAACTGGAGCTCTGGTGAGTGAAAAAGGCAAAACTCCTTCATATAGGCTTCCTACGGTTATTGTTGACGTAAGAGCACGTCTGGATCAGTCACCCAAAAAATCATTAAGACATTTGTCGCAGGAGACGGGATACAGCTACTCAATTTGACAGAGAGCTGTGAAAAGTGCAGGCATAAAGCTGTATACGATTATGGTTGTCCATCAGTTACAGGAACCAAATAAGGATAGACGACTGAACTATTGTTGTTGGTTTCAGGCGTTCATTGTGCAAAATCCTGCCATATTATCCATCACATGGTTCACAGATGAAGTATGGTTCCATTTATCCGGTTATGTGAACTCAAATAACTCACGCTATTGGGCCAGCGAAAATCCACTTATTCATGAGGCACCTATGCACCCGGTTAAAATCGGAGTTTGGTGCGCAATATCGGCTAAGAGAATAGTGGAACCATTTTTTTTAAACAAAGTGAACACTGCTGATTACCGACGGATTTTCATGGAGTTTCTGTGCAACTAGACGATGTAGAGCTGAGTCAAGGATATTTTCACAGGACGGCGCTACATGCCATACATTAAATGAATCCATGGCACTAATTGCAAGTTTCGTGGACGCCCGGATAATTTCCAAGAACCTGTGGCCACCGAGATCCCCGGATTTGACATCGCCGTACTTCTTTCTATGGGATTGCTTAAAAGACAGGGTTTATGCCACACGTCGCCAGACATTGGACTATCTGAATCACAACATTACACAGGAGACTCAAGCTATTGCAACAGAGTCCTCCAACGAGTGGCCAGTAACATGGAACGACATGTTGAGTTGTGCCTTATGCAGGATGGAGGACATTATCAAATTTGCTATAGAAGTAAATAATCTCTCAAAATTCCTCTGCATTTCGGTATAATAAGTTGTCGCTAGCATAACTCGTTTTGAAACAATTAAAGAAATAAATGTGTCAGTTATTCATTAATCACCCTGTACATTAAAGGCATAAACATTAACTTTTCAGCTGTGTTATAATTTAATAATTTATACTTATATTTCATTCCTTTTCACGCACCACCACCTGCAAGAGATACTTGCTCGACCATGGTCATTAGCTAGCCGGAACAATAACAAATTATCAGATGCTAATGTCTTCAACACTACTGCAACCTCTTGCTTTCTGTTTACAATTGTTATAAACAGTGGGGCTCAACAATCAAATTCCAACAATTGTGCAGACATTCAAATTACAAAAATAATTACGTAGACACAAGTAAATACTGGCGCAAAGTCAAAGTAAGATTTTTAATTTTCTAGGATTTAAAGTGACTATATCACAAATATAGCTCTAGTTTCACAGATAATGGTTATTATAAGTGACATAAGCAATGAATTACACAGTACTTTATGCCCCATCTATCTCCCTTGGAAAAACTTTGAAGAAGAGCACTTTACAGCTTAATCTGAACAGCGTAAATTTATTGATATCCTGTGATGAACTATAGCTCTTATATTAAACGGTCACAGATACAACCACGATAGTTAAAAGAATTCCACCAATATCACAAGTCTAGCACAAATAAAGGAGCTACTGAAGTATACAAAATGATCTGTATCCTTTTCCATTTGAAGCAGACTTCCAACATTCATGACGTCGAGTGTAAAACTATTATTCTACAATTTATTAAAACACTTTTTTTTCTAGATGCAGTACCTTCTCTACCTAGTAGGGAGAGAAGGTATTTGCATTCAACCCAAAAATTTCATACAGATTTCACCGGAAATACACTACGTGATCAAAAGTATCCGGACACCAGGCTGAAAATGACGTACAAGTTCGTGGCGCCCTCTATTGATAATGCTGGAAGTCAATATGGCGTTGGCCCACTCTTAGCCTCCATGACAGCGTTCACTCTCGCAGTCATACTTTCAATCAGGCGCTGGAAGGTTTCTTGGCAGCCCATTCTTCACGGAATGCGGAACTGAGGAGAGCTATCGATGTAGGTCGGTGAGGCCTGGCACGAAGTCGGCGTTACAAAACATCCCAAAGGTGTTCTATAGGATTCAAGTCAGGGCTCTGTGCAGGCCAGTCCATTACAGGGATATTATTGCTCTGTAACCACTCCGCCACAGCCCGTACAGTATGAACAGGTGCTCGATCGTGTTGAAACATGCAATCGCCATCCCCGAATTGCTCTTCAACAGTGGGTTGCTCTTCAACAGTGGGAAGCAAGAAGGTGCTCAAAATATCAATGTAGGTCTGCGCTGTGATTGTGCCACGCAAAACAACAAGGGGTGCAGGCCCTCTCCAGGAAAAACACGACCACAGCATACCACCACCACCTCCAAATTTCACTGTTGGCACTACAAACGCTGGCAGATGACGTTCACCGGGCATTCGCCATAACCACAACCTGCCATCGGATCGCCACATTATGTACCGTGATTCGTCACTCCACACAACGTTTTTCCACTGTTCATTCGTGTAATCTTGACGCTCCTTACACCAAGCGAGACGTCGTTTGGCATTTTTCTGCGTGATGTGTGGCTTATGAGAAGTCGCTCGGACATGGAATCCCAGGTTTCTCACCTCACGCCTAACTTGCATAGTACTTGGAGTGGATCCTGATGCAGTTTGGAATTCCTGTGTGATGGTCTGGATAGATGTCCGCCTATTACTCTTTACGACCCTCTTCAAATGACGGCGGTCTCTGTCAGTCAACAGACGAGGTCGGCCTGTACGCTTTTGTGCTGTAAATGTCCCTTCACGTTTCCACTTCACTATCATATCAGATACAGTGGACCTAGGGATGTTTAGGAGTGTGGAAATCTCGCGTACAGACTTCTGACACAAGTGATACCCAATCACCTGACCACGTTCGAAGTCCGTGAGTTCCACGGAGCGTCCCATTCTGCTGTTTCACGATGTCTAATGACTACTGAGGTCGCGCATAATGAGTACCAGGCAGTAGGTGGCAGCACAATGTACCTAAGATGAAAAACGTATGTTTGTGGGGTGTCCGGATACTTTTGATCACATAGTGTATATGTTTTGAAGCCCCTACATAAAAAGTATTTTAGAAAAAATACGCGCGTGCGAGTGTGTGTGTCTGTGAACAGCATAACTAAAGCGAAATGTTCGAAAAACACCAAACTTGGTATGTAAGTTCAGCATCTTGCAAAGCTGCGACATGAAGGTTTTCAAGAACCCCACTCCAAACTACCCTTTACATGTAAAATTTTTCGAAATGTTTTATTTTTTCAAAAACTGCTCAAACAATTTTTATTTAAATAATGTCGTCCTCCGTGGTTTAGGGATACCATGCTAGTTCTCGAGGCCGCGGGTTCAAACCCGGCGGAGGGCGATTGATTTTTTTCGGGCGTAAAAATCCTTAGCATGGCTTCCTTCAGAAACGAAGTAAACGCGCAGGTTCCCGTGTCGTAGATTTACGGCACATAAAAGAATCTCAAGTTTGATAAAGAGGCTTCTCAGCAAAATTTACGATCTTTCACGCCAAGTATAGAATGGGACGCTAAGAACCATAGCAGTTAAAGGCGTCCATAAATAAAACTCAATTTATTTTATTAGAATAACATATATTTAAGATATTTACATGACAAATAAAACGTATACCATGAATTTTCTGGGAATAGCCTGTAAAGTTCTCTTCATTATGAATAAATTTTGCATACTTTTGTATAATTGGTCAGCGTTCAGAAATATACAAAAACGTACTGCACAAAAAAGAGCAAATCACTTTAAAACATACAATTTATTTCTAATAATTTTAGTGGCATCATCCATTTCGAGATATCCAATACTATTGGCTGGAAGCTCTTAATAGTTTGTTATTTCTTTAAAGTGCTATTGCTATTCAGCTGTTTCTCAAGATGTTATGGAAAAATTATGAAATTTCAGGTTCAGCATATAGCGAATCGCTTTTAAACATCATTGTCGGTTGGATTTCCTTTAAAACCTTGCATCTACAAATAGAAATATGTAATAAAATAGTTCTAATAATATTTATCTATATTAACATAAGTAGATAGTAAAACAAGCTTTCGTAAGAATATTTTGTACAAGCTATATAAAAAAATCTGACGTGTTACACTCACATGACTTTCTCTATCTTGTACAAACTATTTTTACAAACTCTTATTCTCCACCTATTTCATATTAATCGAGATAAACATTTACAGAATAGATCGATCTTTTGACATGCAAAGAGAATTGCATTTTGCACATAGCGACCAGTTCTAAAAATATTTGACTATGATTTAAGCCCTGCTATGTTCCCCTTGTTTTGTATTTGCAAGAGCAATATAAAATACAGTAGCCTTTAAGCATATACATATCTCTTAATAGCTGGTTGCTATGTGCTGCACCATTCTTTTTGCCACAGATTATAACTCTTTGCATATCTAAGACAAAAAAATTAATAACGAATTCCCGTTTGAGAAAATAAGTGTTGAAAAGTTTAAGGGAATAACAAGCAATATCTTGAAAACGGTTCACTCAACAACAAAAAATGTATATGACATAAATTGTGTATTTTAACGCGATCTACATTTTTTTGTAGTAAAATTTTGTCTTTCTCTTATGGTTTAACACTTATGCAAAAGTCGTTCACAAAGAATAATACTTTTGGAGACATTCCCAGAAAATTCGAGATATACATTTCATTTGTCATGAAAATATCTTAAACATATGATATTTTAATCAAAATCGTTAGAGCCATTTTTGAGAAAATTAAAATTTTCGAAAAATGTTCCATATAAAGGGTAATCTGGAGTGGGGGATTTTCTTGAAAACCTTCGTGTCGCATCTCTGGAAGGTACTGAACCTAAATACCAAGTTTGGTGTTTATCCGACTGTTCGTTTCTGAGTTATGCTGTTCACAGACACACACGGACATGTTTCCAAAAATGCTTTTTTTGGAATTAGGGGTCTCAAAACATATATTTCCGGTGAAATCTCGGTATCGAATTTTTGGGTGGAATACAATACTTCCCCTACTTACTATACGTAGTAGAGAAAGTAATAAACGACAGTGGGTAGAGAGAGTCATGTGAATGTAACACATCAGATATTTCTCCCCTATAACTTTGAAGATATTCCAAAGCCAATGTGCTTTCTGAATCTATATGAAAAATGAGACAAATGTGAAACGTCACCAAAGAAATCTAATTAAACGCCTGTGATGTGTGCAACAAGCTGTATCTAGCGGTAAATAAGGCTTCCTTTGCACGAATCCTCTGCCTTATATGCCCCTTAGGAAGGAAAAGTACGGGAACAACCAGATAACATAAATTTTCCTTTCCTTATTCGATGAATTATTCACTTTCCTGGACCTGTTAAGCTATGTAAAAGCCCCTTATCATCGATCTTCTCGCTGAGGGATTCACATTAAAAATGTATAGTATTTCAACAACGATCAATCTGGTCAGTACGAGTACTACCTGGCTTTTAGAACATATTTTTACTTTCCCTCCCCCCGAAATATGTGCGAGAGGGACACGGGGAAACCAAATAAATACTAAACTGTCTATTTTTAAAATCAGCAACTTCCAAAGATGCAAGACGAAGAATTTCAGAAATCATGTGGCGGAAGTACATGTAGGCTCATGTACCTCCTAGATCGCCTTTGTTTTCTAGACGTTCTTGCCGGCTGCCAGTCGAAGAGCTGAGGAAAGAATTCCTATCATATTTAGTTGGATAATAACTCTGGGATTTTTGTGGGTGAAGGCAAACTAATAAACAGATTTTCTCATAATCTGATTTATTGAAGACAATTATGTCTATTCAGGCGGCTAGCAATTTTCCCTTATGAAGCGTTTTTAAATCTTATCGGTTAAACCTTCCGGCTTCATTTTTAGTTATTCTGTGGAGCTGGCTAATTCGTCTCACGATTTTCCCACCCCCACACGCAGCATCTTCCACCTAGTTGCACAATTTAATTACATCACTGATTCTAATATCGGTTGCTACGGTAGTAGCACGCAAACTAATGTCAAGAGGTTATCTCAGAGAGTCGTGTAAACTCGGGGCCACCCTCCCTTTTTATCTGCTTTCCTATGATGCCAGAATTCGCGCCTGTATTTCATACAACAATTTCCAATGGTTCTTAAGTAGCTTTGTATAGCATACTATGACAATAAATTGTGCCAAATTTCCGAAGTCACCCGTCTTGCTGACTTATCCAGCAAAACCCAATGTGTCTGTTCTTTTCTTAAGTACATGTTTCCTTTTCTATTTTACCAACACCCTCGAGTTCCAGAAAATGCACCACTATTTCTGTCTCTTTCTATTTTCTGAGATTTAACTTTAACCCTGTACACATTAGCGGGTGTGTTGATGGACTTTGCTTGATGGACTCGTTTGCTACCTCGCCTGTTCTAATTGCAGCTATGTTACAAGTTGGTTTTGCACATTTTAAATTATTCCCAATATTTTAACATTGATTCTTAATCCTATTTCCAATATTTTATATGCTGTTATTTTGTATGCTTATTTGCTATCGGTACGTCCCCTTATAATCTTATAATCGTAAACAACTCTCTAAATGGAAAAGGTTTCGTTTTTATTTTCTCAAAAATGTCTCTTAACGTTTTTAGGTTTTCGATACTCAAATAATGAATAGGTAACATGTATAATTTGATGTTTTTTATTTAGGCTCTAAAGTTTTCATTATTATTATTATTATTATTATTATTATTATTATTATTATTATATCATTTCCTGTAACCGGAGAATCATAAGAGATGCATAAAAACGTTCTATAGGGAAAATGTAGCTCTTGCGAAATATATAATGTATGCCAAGTTAATTGCTTTTGGCATGTCATTTCTGAATGCTTCGCTGTCTTTCGTTTTATTTTTCCATTATGTATTGTTTTAAGTACTAAGCCACTGCTCTTTTGTTCCTCATAAGACCATGTAGAAGTATCCAATATCAAAGTGAGCAGAAATTGTGAGATGTGTTTTAGATAGTTGATTGATATCAGCCTCTTGTATGCTCCTCTGTACACACAGCAAAAACAATTTCTGTAATCATATGATAAAAGTAAAGAGATAGAAGAACAGACTTTGTATAAACAAGTTTTAGACTATCCAAAGTTTCTGTACACATATTTCACCGGAAATACGTGTTTTGAGGCCTTCTGAATCCCCCCCAAAAAACTTTAGAAAAAGGTCCGTGCGCATGTGTGCGTGTGTGTGTGTGAACAGCATTAAATACCAAACTTGGTATTTAGGTTCAATATCTTCAAAGGAAGCGACACGAAGATTTCCAAGAAAATTCCTTAAATCCTCAAACTACCGTTTACATGGAACATTTTTCGAAATTTTTTATTTTCTAAAAAATTGCTCTAAAGTGTTTGTATTAAAATACAATATATTAAAGATATTTGCAGGTCAAATAAAATATATATATTCAAATTTTCTGGGAATAGCCTGTGAAGTCCACATCAGTTGAAAGAAGGTTTGTATAATCTTGTACAACTGCTAAACGTTAAGTGATAGACAAAAACGTAATACACAAAAAAATGTAAATATCTTTAAAACACACAATTTACTTCAAATAAGTCTTTTTGTGGCATAAACCATTTCTGAAATATCCGTTTGGTTGGTATTGTTCATAACTTGATCATTCTTTAAAGTTCTTTCAGCATTCAGTTGTTTCTGGCGATTGCATGGAAAAAGTATGGAATTTTAAGGACAGCATTAAAGCGTCCAGTTCTTAAACATCTGACTATCGCTGTTCCCTTTGAATCTATAACGAAATGTGTAATGCAGCTATTTCTACAAATGTTTATTTAGATTAAAGTGTAGTATATAGAAAAATATGCTTTAGTAAAAATAGTTTGTATACCCAGTAATAAATGATACAGCGTAGAGAAGGTCATGTGAATGTATCACATCAGATTTTTTTTAGTATTAAAAGACACAAGTAATGCCAATACCACTCTACTTTTAGAATACTGATACTTGACACTGAACACTACAATTGTTTCAGAAATACTCTCATAGTACAAAGGCAAATTTAATAACACCATAAAACTAATATAACAAAACAAAGTTTTCTTGTAACAAGCAAATTCCATCTAGAATCACACTGAAAAAATCAACGCCATAGCCGTATTTTCGATTTACCATGCTGCTGTCCTGCCCCTACTTCTCCAACCTTAAGGGGACCTAGGACAGATTATATGATTTTCTATAATTTCTTTTTAATACTTTTAAAATTTTGTATGTTGGTTTCCTTCATTCTAAATAGCATTATGTGTAAATTTCATTAAAATTTATTAAGTAGTTTTTCAGATATGAGTTATTTTCTGTTTTTCATATCACGATATTTGAAAATTATGAAATACTCCTTGCGGGACAAATTTTATTTTTCATCAGTACCACTTTCTCACATTAATATTTGAACTCCTAACAAATTATCCTAGTATTCTTTTTTCATTTCGTACTTTGAATAACAAATTATTAATTATAATCATTAATGCAGATATTGCAGCCTAAAAAGTAAATGTTAGGATTAATAGCCCACTGTCCCCAAGTTCTACATAGTAGCCCAAAAATGATACTACAACTTCTTTAGATGGAACACTATAAAGAGTTAATTTTTGCAGAAATCAAAAAATTGAAAATGTTGGCCATTTTGACTAAAAAATCGGTCCTAGGTTCCCTTAAGCCTACACATGGCATGTGTAAAACAGTAATTAATTAACATTTATTGGCCTAATAGTGGTTAACTATGAAGCTGGGACTCGTATTTACAAGATTGTAAGTCGCCATTGGTGTTTGTCATCTGAAAATGAATTTGAGAATGTATTGTGGCTTACCGGGAAAAATGTGAGTCATTTGGGAAATGTAATGTCCTACCAACATGTTGTCATTGTAGCTCAGAGCAGCGGCACGGTAAGGCGAACATCCCGGCTAAGGCACTGAAGTTTTTAATCTTACCTTTCCAACCTTTCCACAACGTGTATGAAATAACAATTAAACATTTCACCTACTCTCATGAAATAAAAATCTAAATGGTTTCTCATATGTTTGCAGAGATATGAAGTCCAACAAGCTGACTATGGTTCCGGAACTGGCAAGCTGCAAAGATCTCAGAGTCCTGTAAGTATTTCTCCATAAGCTGGCTTCTTGATAAAATGGCTGTTAGCTTGGTATTTTCTATTTTCTTCGAATTATTTAGCGCCTTGATGATCAATCGTTCTGGAGAAAACAATCTTCGGATATTGTTACACTACTTTGAGTAATTTATCATCTACAATAAATTCAGAAACTCCCCTGATAATTGGCTTAAAACCGCATGTTATAGGTTATGTATGTAGGAAGGATGAAGATACAGTAAATTTAGTGTCCGTTCAATTATATTCCCAATTTTCAGTAGTCACACAATTACATGAGTATTATATTTCACAGTGATATATTAGTCTCACGTGGTCACTTTATTGTCAGATTGCGTTATTATAACTACATACAGAAAAGAACGACATTCACTAATGTCAGTGGCTGTGCTGTGGTCAAACTTTCATTGCTAGAGATTTATTGACTACAGCTGTAAAACCTGCACCTGTATTGTGAAGCACGGTTGTGGCTATCCTATTTTTAAATCTGCACCTGTATTGTTATGCACGGTTATGACTATGTTTCTAACTCTGTACCTGTATTGTCATTCAACATTGACTAATCTACGAGGGCTGATCAACAAAGACTGAGACTGATTTTTTTCCACAGATGTTTATTACTCCAATTCAATGTTTACATGATCTTTTTCAAAGTAGTCCCCTCCTACTTCAATGCACCTTTTATAGCGTATCTGCCAGTCCTTGAACACGTGCTGCAGACCATTCTTTGTCAGGTCCTTGAAAATCGCCTCACTTTTCTTGAGCACTGCTTCAGAGTTCTCAAATCGAATACCCCTAAGCTTTGTCTTTAGTGATGGGAATAAAAAAAGTCACAGGGTGCAAGATCGGAGCTATAAGGTGGATATGGTACACAGGTAACGTTGAATCGAGCCAGAAACTGCATCACTTGATTTGCGACGTGAGGCCGTGCATAGTCATGATGAAGTCGCCACCCAGTCCGAGAAAGCTCTGGTCGTTTCTTTGCAATGTGCTTCCTCAGTGTAGCCAATACTGACGTGTAGTATGCTGCTGTAACAGTAGTGTGAGGGGGAACTGCATGCTGGCAAATCATTCCATTACAGTCAAAAAATGTGATCACCATCACTTTCCCTGCAGATGGAACAACTTTTGCCTTTTTTGGTGTTGGAGAACCTGGCGATTTCCACACTGTGCTGGCTTGTTTTCCTTCAGGATCATAATGATAATCGATTTAAAAAATGCATCACCTCCATTGTCTGGTATGCGAAATGCACGTAGGGTCTACAAAATAGAGCATTACTACCAACCTACCAATACGAGAGTGCTGCCGCCTACCAACATTATACATAAAAACCCGCTCTTTTCAAATATGTATGTTACAGATACGAAACTATCACGGAAGCTAAAGGAAAAAATCAGTCTCAGTGTTTGTTGATCAGCCCTCGTATTTTTAAACCTGCACTTGTATTGTCAAGCGCGATGATCACTGCCCTATTTATAAATCAGCACCTACATTGTCATGCAAGGTTGTGACCATCTGTTTATAAATCTGCACCTGTATTGTCATGCACAGTGGTGACTGTTGAACCCTAGTCGAAGCTAGGGCAACGCGCCGGGCAGCAATTTAGAGGCTGGCACAGATGGTAGAGCAAAGTTGTGTAGGGGCGATAGCTAACTATTGACTTAATATTTGAGTGTCAATTTAGATCATGCAAAAATATTAGCAATGCTACAATATATCGCGCAAAATGGCTTCCTGGTAACGCATGATGTTCGCGTCTGGGAGGTCTGGTTTAATTCCCATTTGATTACCTACCTTGAACTTTGGTTTCTCGAGATTTTCCCTGGTTCCCTTTCATTCAGATTCCTGCTGATGCTTCAGGTATTCTTTCAGGCTTCGCTGTGTGAGGCAGTGCCTGACAGATGGCGCAGCACTGGCTCCAAGGAAGGAGTATTTTTCATAGTAATCCGACGGCTGCCGGAGTTGTATGGGTCGTTTATCGCCCACTCTGTGCGGTAGGTCGATTCTTCGATTTGGAATTTTTAGAGACTTCTGCGCATTTCTGTAGCATGTCTGCCTGCGGCCCTTAGTCTCCTGTGGTTCCTTCGCTGCACCGAATTCTCATGGGGGATGGTGATCACAATAGAATATACCGCAGTGTGCGAGGTGTACATTCTGTATAATCCTACTTGATGGAGTCGGAGTAGCAGGTCCAAGCAATGAACGATGTCATATTGGCTGAAGCAGACTTTCCTTCTACCCCGACTCCATCCAGTAAAAATCCATTCAAATCTAGCTTTAGTCACTCAAAAACATCAGAATATCGTGGAGTAAATCGCGTGGTAGGAGTTGCTGCGAACACCTAGTTGCGGTGTCAGCCTAATTATAAAATGGACCGTACTGGCGGTGGAATCTTTTGACGAAGTTCTAAGAAACTTGTGCTACGATAAGACAAATGCTCAAAAAGCATGATAACTGGTAGTCAAATAGTGTAGGGTTTGCAGGTATGAGTAAAAATAACTTATCGAAAAATATTTAGTAGTTCCTACTTTATTGCAAAATGGACCTTACTTTTAAAATACGCCTCATATAAACATAGGATGCTAGGACCAGTGGTGGTTCAAGTGTGAGACATAACAATGGCAAAGACTATAGCTGTATGAAATATGCGAAACATGAACAAAGCTTTTAGTCTAACCAAATATTTCAGACTAGAAGTGTTTACATTTCAGCAGGAAACGTACAAGTGAATTACTACGACCTAGCATTAATCATCAGTAAACAAGGCAAATGTATGTTTCAGGGATCTTGCCAGTAACCAAATCTCCAGTCTGGACGAAAGGCCGTTTTTAGGACTTTCCAAACTGCACGATCTTCTGTTGTCCAACAACGCCATCAGAAGGCTTCCAACAGATGCCTTTCATGGCCTCCCACATCTTCAGTTGCTGTAAGTAACTTGTTTATATTTAGCAAGTTCTACCTTTCATTAATGCACTCATAATATTTAACTACAACACTAACGATAGAAATGATAACCATGTATTCTGAGTAATAGAAATGGTATGCTTTCTTCCAACCATTAGAAGAAAGCATGCATATCAGTGTTTTTAAAATCAATTATACCTTGAAGCCGGAATTATAAAGGCAATAATTATCATAATATTCTGAGAAGGATAGCGATACAAAATAAGTAATAATATATTTAAAATCAGTTTATGTATAAAAAGGGAAGCATTGTGAAAATTGTTGACTGTAAAAGCGACAGAAAGACCAGACAGGCACAGGTTAGCTAATTAGTGACCAGCCCCAGGTATAAAGGGTAAAATAGCTGAAGCCAGTTTCTCTTGGAATTATTGGGTGTAGCTGCACTTAGCCTGGTGAAGGTCATTCTAGGCTTCAGGACGCCGAGTTGTGACGAGCGTTTGAGGGGAGAGTAGGGGAAGTGTGTAGCTTGCTTTTCCCTGTGCATCGTGGGTAAATTCAATCTGTCCTGAGCGATTGGTGAGAGCAGGACGACATTCTCGTCGAGTTGTGAACATTCAAGAGGGTAGAACGTTCAGCTGTAGTTAATAATCTTCGGTCTTGGTAAAGACACAGTAGCATCGTATGCATTTAAAAGCGATCGGCAAACCTTAAGTTTTATTTTAAATGGTGAAAATAAAAGTGTTCCAAGAAAGCGTTCGTGTTTCTCTGTACATACACTCACGCATACCCAGTGATTAAGATCTCATGCTGGAGCAGCCGAGGCAAAAGAGTAACCATCTAGGAAGAGACAAGCAGCAACCGTGAGGCAAAGGTAGTGCTTCATTGTTGGAGGACGTAGCGTGACTGCGTCAACCTATTCAGCAATATATTGAAATTTCGATGAAGGATGCTGAAGATGAAATACTTTGTTATCACTTTTTAAATTTTCATTCTTCCCCTCATTGACTAAATTCCTACCACTAGGCATTTAAAGGGATCCAAATATAGATTTATGTTATATGATACTGACATGTTTCATCTATGTAACTAATTTTTACTAAATATATCATCAATTGTAAACTTAAAATATTTTAGATAATTCATAGTGACAAAATGCATTCAATGAAATGCGATAAAGTTAAAGGCATATGGGCGCTGGCCAAAGCTCGCGCAGAGCGCTGTTGCCAAGTGTGGTAGGTGTGTACCGGCAGTAACTCTGTACATCAGAATATATTAAATATCCTTAAAAGATTAAAATCTTTGTATCAGAAGCAGTTCATGGGTGTCCTCTTTGTCTTCTGTGAAAGCACTTAATTCGGAATCATCATTTTCATCCCGTAAGTTAATGATAATCGACTCCAGAGTGCCGTCCCTGGCAATTTCTTTGTTGAAATCTTCCTCCTGAAGCTATTCTGCACGCCTAACTCGTGAAATCTTGAGTTACATTTTTTTAAAGAAATTAAAAATTTATATGCATTAAATGCAATTTTCTGCCCTGTGTGAATCACTTCACGTTTCTTAATCGAAAAAGCACTTGCCCCAGCTTTGATGGACATGTTCACACATTCGTGTCTCAACACATTGGAAAAGAGAAGTGTTGTGGACTGTGATGTGTCCATGGTTGCGTGTTGTGAGGGTAAGGTCAGAGAATGTTTTACTCCACCGGGCGGAGAAGGCACCACCTGCTCGCACCCAGCGCTTGCTCAAGTGAGGTGGCTCAAAGTCTCCGAGCCGGGTTCGTCATTCCCGTACAATCGAGCGTAAGTGACCTGCTAGGGAGGTCAAGGCTCCACTTGGCGGGTGTGAGGCACGCTTATGGCTAAACCCACCGAGCTTGAACACCACCAGGAATCATCAAGCCGTCGAAGCGAGGTCCCTACGGAAGGTTCTGGAGTCGGGAGATGGTTAATCCGGGTAGGAAGGTTCTTCTTTGTTTAATGAGTAGACTGTATTCCTTTCCAATAGCCTGCCACAGCAGTTGGTAACAGTGACCGTACGGTAGTGCGGATCAGTTCTGACTGCCCACTCGCTGCGTCCTTGGGCCTATTTAGTTCACATCCGTAGTCATTAAGCGTAGTTCCCTGCGCCAACTACTCGTGGTTTAGCGAGCCTGAACTACTTAACCCTTAGCGCTGTTGTGGCGCGTACTTTAACTAACTGCTACTTACATTATGTGCAGGTTGCTTTTATTCTAGCGCCTTTGTGGCGTGTGTTGAAAAGTTGTTTACTATGTACAATCTGTGGTGAACTTAATTGTTTTGTGGCGAGATGCCGCTACAAGAAGTATAACAACTTCGTTTATATATTAACATTATTTCAGCTAGATTTTGAAACACACCTTGACATAACACACCATTACCTATGTGAAGATAAAAGGTGCATAGTTCGCGTTCTAAGTATCATAGAGACAGGATTTATGTACAGCCATGATCACAAAATAAAATTTTGTCTATTTATAACATTGACATTTATCTTTTTAAATATTTATCCGAGCATAATTAATGAAGATCATATTGTCAGTTCAGGTGATAAGATGCCTGTACCACATTTGACAGCGTTGGTAGGAGGGCAAGCATATGATTCGCTGGAGTCTTCAGTACGACCCACCTCCATATGCCTTTAACTTTTGCACCTACTCTAGTCTGCCACTATTAACAGTTGGAACTGGGGAAAGTATATTTAATAAGCACAACGTGTTCTCTATATACTCAAGACTATTCTGTAACATCTTATTAAAGCTTAACAACTTGTTAAAGCCGCTAATAGTTGCTAGGTGTTATTTGCTATTCGGTAACATCTTGTTAAAGCTTAACAACTTGCTTAAGCCGCTAACCAGTTGCTACGCACTATTTGGTATTATGTAACATCGTAATAGCAACAATATATTATGACGAGGAAGAAAATTACTGTTAAAAATACCACAAGCCGAGGCCATGTCGTCAGCGCTAGCAACACTACTACTAATGGCTGAAAAATCGATGCAGTTTTAGTGTTCTTGATCTTCAAGCTTACTTAATAGGATTACATGGCAGTAATAAAGAACTGACATGATTTGTCTATCTGTGTACCGTCACTGCATCGTATACAACTTTACTTCTGATACACACTCCTCTAACTCAGCGAAGCCCAATCTCTTCTCTTATGAGCTAATGACACCACATTGCCGCTTCATCCCACCTCATCCGTTTTGTGTTATGAAGCATTTCCCCTTCACTCATTCTGACGGCGATTGCAATAGCACATTCCAAGGTAACCAAATAAAGTTTGTGATTGCCATGATCACACGCCATAGCTCCGCGAACAATGTGTGGGGATAAATTCACCCTCCCTTGTTTCGTTTAAGGTTGGGCATTACTGCTCTAACGTCTCTCATACTTAAGAAATGTTTGCGTCTTTATGATCCATTGTTTCCCTGGATATATCTGAATAATCATGCTATTACACCTATTTTTCTGCTATCTTGCATATTTATCTCTAAAAATCTGACGTAGACCATAAAATATTGTTATATACTGGGGTGAGTTCAAAAAGGTTTGCAGCTAGATATTAAATTTTAGTTACCCCAGCATATTCATTTGGAGGCATAGTTGCAGAGGCAGCAAGAGGACCAGAATCTTAAACAACATATCCTAGAGTAGGCGTGGGATATTTATAACAAAATACACAGCATTTCACATTAATCTCCATACCTGTGGTTTATTCAGTACAAACACAGCGCCTCTACATCACACACAAAATATAAAAAGGAAGAAATTGCGCGGAGTTGCTACACACACGAGACTACATTCACACAATTTCACATACAGCCTTTCAGACCCAACACTCGACCTAAAGTGAAGCTCAACACAAGATGAAAGCAAAAATCATCATAATGTCATACTTGGTATTAAATTTAATAAACCTTTATTAATTAGCAATCTTCATATAAATTTTATTACACATGAATAATTGGAGTAATAATTCTATTTTTATAATAGCGACAGCATTTACAAGAAAGAAGTAACGCTCACTTCCTCCACTCTAACCCTCGTCAGACACACCGGCTCGGACTGGAGGGAGCTGTTGCCGTGCCAGACGAACTTCAAAACCCAAAGCCGAAAGAATTACCCCAACAATACTGTCACCAACGACACAATAATGTGTTTGGCGTGACAATACACACATACTCGCTACAATATTATAACCTATAACTCTCGCTCCCCGCACTGTCTGACCTGAAAGTAAACAGTTACCTAAATTAGGCAAAAATGCTGAATAGTTTCTTTCGAGACAAATGGTGCAAATATTAGCTAAGAAACACATTTTAGGCTGTACTAGAGCCCATAATTCAGCATATCTGTAGTAGGATATTATGAATAAGCATGAAAGGCAGCTATTTTTAATTACTATACTCTGTAGCACATTTGGAACAAAACCACAGGTTTCATTAGTATTTATAGACATCACTGCTTATGAAAACAAAATACGTTTCAGCCATGTTTAATAACATCAATCATGTATCCAAAGAAAAACCATTAATAGAAACAATTATGCGCAATTTTATTATATGTACAGATTTTTTGTAGTGGGGCGATGGTGGTGGCGGTGATGATTGTGTTTATGGATTCTAAGCAACGCTAGATCAATTCCTTTCGCGGGCAAAAGTAACGAGAAGCTTTTTAATTTAGCATAAAACGTATGCAACAAACACACACGCTATTGGCATACTGAGTAACTTTTAGGAAGAGAAACTTTGCAAGTACTTCGCCTTCCTACCTTCATAGTTTTAATTCATGTAATGTACAATAAAATACCTCCACTAACGTCATAGTGATTATTACCACGTGGTCAAGCATTTTCACGTCTAGTGCGTATTTTAGAAATAAATTACACTTACTAATAAAAATCTGATGTGTTACACTCACATGACTTTCTCTGCTCTTGTACAAACTATTTTTACAAACGCTTATTCTCCATCTACTTCATGTTCATCCAGATAAACATTTGCAGACTCTATCTTGTTGCTAATTTTCTTGTAGATGTAAGGGGAATATATATTTACAAGGGCAATATAGCAATACATTAGCCTTTAAGCACATACATATCTCTTAATAGCTGGTTGCTAGGTGCAGCACCATTCCCTTTGCCACAGATTAATACTCTTTGCATATCCAAAACAAAAAAAATGAATAACGAATTCCCATTTGCGAAAATAAGTATTGAAAAAATTAAGGGGAAAACAAGTAATAACTCGAAAATGGTTCACTCAACAACAAAAATGTATATGACATAGATTGTGTATTTTAACGCGCCCTACATTTTTTGTGTAGTAAAATTTTGTCTATCTCTTATGGTTTACCAGTTATGCAAAAGTCGTTCACAATGAAGAATACTTTTGGAGACATTTCCAGAAAAATTCAAGATGTACATTTTATTTGTCATGAAAATATCTTAAACATGTGATATTTTAATCAAAATCGTTAGAGCCATTTTTGAGAAAATTAAAATTTTCGAAAAATGTTCCATGTAAAGGGTAATCTGGGGTGGGGGAATTTTCTTGAAAACCTTCCTGTCGCATCTCTGGAAGATACTGAACCTAAATACCAAGTTTGGTGTTTATCCGACTGTTTGTTTCTGAGTTATGCTGTTCACAGACAGACACACAGACACACAAACACACAGACATGTTTCTAAAAATGCTTTTTTTTTGGATTCAGGAGGTCTCAAAACATGTATTTCCGGTGAAATCTCGGTATCGAATTTTTGGGTGGAATACAATACTTCCCCTACTTACTATACGTAGTAGAGAAAGTAAAAATGTATGTAGCACTCGCATGTTTTTGAGTAATGTTAGGTATACTAATCTTTTCTTTGTAGCGGAAATAATCTTTCGGCGCCGTCTCTGCTTCGACTTAACCGACAACTAACCTTGTAGTTGTAAGTTTCGTTGGAATTTAAGTAGATTTGTGAGAAATGCTTGATAAAATTGAGCAATGAGCGATGAGATCTCCAAAATCCTCAGGGCGTGCAACGAGACAAATTTCTTTTCTTTGATATGCTATCAATATGAAGTACAATTCAACTTTTCATAAGTTAAATTTCTTTTTAATTATTTATTTTTCCTTTCCACCTTACATGTTTTATATTAAATTTAATTGTAATTTTCCATATAATGACCTATAGACCATATAAGGGCCTAATATTTGTACTGAAGTACCCACTACTACACAATTGGAGTACTAATGAGCTACACAACTGTATATTTCGAGTACTAATGAGATACTGGGCTCACTACTGAAGAGAAGAAAATCATTTGTAGTTCCTTTTCAACATTCATTATTCTAATCATTCACTTTTTATGGAATAAACAAATCTGCTTATTCCATGGCCACGCATACTGCTCTTCCACAGATTTTCTTCACATATAAGTTTTTAACCAAAGTTTGCCATGCGTGCTACCAAAATAAATAAGTTTAATTTCTAAATACAAAAATAGGTTAACATAAAATAAATCCACAATTCCACAATAAAAATAAAATAACAATCATAATAATAACATCAAAAACATGCAATTAGCACAATACATATATAAATTGTATCATTAAATGCAACCAATTCTGTATATTCTATATTTCTACTTAAACATGTAAGTCAAATATATTCTGTGTTTAGCCTGTGTCGAATCTTTCTGCTTCAACTTTATGTAGTTTCTATTTATGCAATGTATAATATCACCACCCTGCTTTTGCAACGAGATTATTACCACATGGCCATGCATTTCGTGCCTATTATTTTAAAAATGAATTACAATTACTATCAGTGACATATTGCACTAGCTTTAGAAATTAAATATACAAATAAATCCATAAGAAGTACAATAAAATGCTTGAAACTTACACTTTTCGATGTTTTTCATCCTTTGC
Source organism: Deroplatys truncata (assembly GCA_030765065.1). Taxonomy (NCBI): domain Eukaryota; kingdom Metazoa; phylum Arthropoda; class Insecta; order Mantodea; family Mantidae; genus Deroplatys; species Deroplatys truncata. The sequence continues at coordinate 63,181,006 of CM060984.1, read as the reverse complement.
GGCCCTTGTCTCAGGTGTTTAAATTCCGGACGAGGTCTCCCCATTTACTTCCCAGTTCTTTTGCATCGATATTTGGATTGACTCGAGCAGTTTTCATTTTCTCAAGTATGTCACGTGTATTTTATATTACTTTTTTGCCTTTATTTTTAATTCTTCGTTTTCTTTCCTTTCACGTAGACCCCACAAAACAACAATCCAGTGTAACAACCAAAACAATAAACACGGAAAACTAATGCGCCAAGAATGATGGGGAAAACAAAACACGCTTCCAAAGCGTACTAATCTGCGACTACTTCCTTCAGGTGTTTAAGTATATGGAAGATAACAGCCTTCGCCATAACAAACACAAAGTCAGAATATCAAATATCACCCAAGTTGTTCAGGGCACGTTGTTAGCCGTAACAGTAACAGTTTTCTTAATAAGAAAATTATAGAATGAATGTATATTATATTTTGTCCTTTTGCTGCAACCTATGAAAGAGGGTTGACTCGGTAAACAAACGTAGACTTCGTGATGTGCAGTAGACGTTGCATCTATTAGTTAAGAGTTGTCTACCAGTGGTACTATATCAGCTGTTATGTGGTGCACAGCAGTCCACCATACCAAGAGCCAATGATATTGTTAACGGTATTATTCTATTTAGTATTTTCATACTTTACAGTATTCATTTGTGATTATCGTCAAGTGGGAATGAGAAATGGTGGCCTTGTACACAAGCGCAGAGTACACCGAGATGCTTCTCATCTACGGGTGGCCCGAAAGAATGCAATAGAAGCTTGCTATCAACAACGATACTCCAACAAGCGTCACCCAGCCCACACCATGCTTCCTAAGTTGAAGCACTGAAGTGAAACGTGCAACTTATGCTCCAAATAGGTATCTCGCCGTACAGCAGAATTTGAACTCTTCCAGGAATTCAACAACAGATAAGCAGGTGATGCTCAAAATGTATCGAAGTTTGTTGACGACCATTTTGAGCACGTTCAGTAGTTGATTAAAAATTATGTGTTTACCTACAGTATTTCAGGTTTCTTTTCTATATTTTAAGATCCGTATTATCTAGGTCCTCCTCTATATCTCAGAGAGCCTAACACATAAACAAAGCGCTTCTGGGCATAGATTTATTTTAATAAATGAAGCCTGACGATGGTCGTCAAAGCCGTACCTTTACTTCAATATCTGCTGTTGATTCTGCTGCCGGCTGCTACAGTGGTTGTCTATGAGATCTTTCTCTCAAGGTATGCATGGGTGTAGTTTGAAAGGACAACACCAGTTTAAATTGACTGACAAATTTTAAAGTGACCTAATACTTGAGCTATTGAGGCGATTTGTTGCACGTTTTAAGACAGAATGAGTATCATTATGAATCCTAGCACTCGGAACTATAACAACTGCTGCTAACTTCTGCAGTATCATTTTGCCATTTGAAATGACTGTTTCCGCAAAAAAGTAACTTGAAGCGTAATTGCCGTTAGAAGCTAAAATGCTTACCGACAAAACCCCTCGCGGCTACTGCTAAGACCCAGCGCGGTCTTAGGCGCTGTGAACTGCCGATCACCGAAAATCTCTGTACGCCCCTAAGGCTGTACAAGAAGAAAAGAAAGGACGACAAAACACTAATTTTAGCTATAAGCTCCTTTATTACTTAAGCTCCGCCTACCTAAGAACTAACCCACTAACGTTACCTCATATGCGCTCCAATCTTACTCTACGTATGCGTATGTGAAACTGTTTCTATGGGGTACCTCCCGGAATCTAAGAATTTTATTCCCTTTCTCTTTTACAGAATTTGTATCTATGTGTCTCTGTAAACGCACTGAACTTATAACCTTAACTACATTCCAGGAATCTTTATACTAATGTGTTCGTTCCTCAGCTGTTACTAAGACTTTGCTCGTGATTATCTTTTTCTCCTGACAAATCTTTTCAACTCACGCTTATTACATTATACATGGGTTTAATATATGGAAATTATTTATTGCAATTATTTCTCTGTCTTAATATTTCTTTATTTAATTATTTATATATTCTGTCAATAATTACGTATCACAAAATATAATCACAGGTAACCATCTATCTACCACCAAGCCTTGTAACATTTATTTATTTTCATCTTGAATAGTAGAAGTTTTAGATATTTAGCACGACCTGTTTAATAAGAGCATAATTATGGCTGTTGCAGGGATCTGGAGAGCAACGCTATCGAGTGGATACATCCAGAAACATTTCTCCCCTTCAACCAGCTCGAGGATCTGTAAGTTGGTTCGTTACTTTCAGGTAACCCTAGCTGAAATCCGCTTCCTCTCAAATTATCGCTTTTATGTGCACAAATAAAAATGTATGTTCTCTTGCTTTGAAATGCACACGCTTAGCATATAAAATTACACAAAATGTTGCACTTCTAATTAATGACTAGTCTAAAGTTAATACCGCTAGAGCACACCAGATGGGATGCAATTAGCCGAAGTGAGCTAGCGGTGTTTTTGTGTTATCTGATCAGTCACGTAAGCATATCTTTTTCATCAGTAATATGATAAAGTACCAGCTACAAAATACTAGGTTTTGAAAAACATATATTTTAACCATTTCATACATACTATTTTACCTCTAGCAGTGAGAATTCGAGAGTAAGTAGCATTCAAAGCAATTCTAAGTTAGTCAAATTAAATGTTCTATTTTAAATAACGAAAGTGTGATCTTTTCTTGGAAAAGGAGCGTCATTTCAGAATTTTGTTGTAAAAATGAAGAAACAAATCTGACGAGGGAGGGTTGTGGAATTGTCAAGTGGTAAATAAAGTTACTGAAAACGAATTTTCATAGTTCCAAATCAACATTCGTTAAGCACAAACCTTTTGCACCGAACGAGATGGATCTGGAAGGTCCCGAGTTCGATTCCCGTCGACCGCGCACTCTAACCTTGGGTTTTACGTGATTTTCCCTGGACGGTAGGCGGATGCTGGGGTGGTTTTCTCATCTACCACGATTTCGTTTCATACCTGTTGCCTCTCATCTTCCAGGTGTGCTTCTAGGTTTCCAGCGAATCGCGGTGCCGGACAACTGGCATGGATGCATGAACTAAGAAAAACTTACTCCCCGTGGACCAGTAGAGGGCTACTTGGTTGACGGGTCGTTCATCGCCCTCTCTAGGCAGTTCCAGCAGTGGAACGGCTCTTCGAGCTAGAGTTAAAGACTTCCGCGCGTCTCTGCGGCCTGCCTACCTGCAGCCTGGTTACAACCGTGAAACAGTTTCATTTTAAAGCACACAAAAGCGTTACAAGAAATACTAAAGTTCAGTAGCATTACATTACATCCCGTAAAGGGGGGGTTCCGACTCCTTTAGCTGCCGTGGTGCGGGTACTGCGGACTCTGAGCACTCGTGGTACTTCTGACGTTACTAGAACATTTGAGCCCCGCCCGATGGGGAGCTGTTCGGATTGGGTTGGACTCGGCAGAGCCGTGGTTCCCGATACTCATGGGTGATTGGGTACGTCTGGCTGGTTTTCCGCCCAGGCGGGGTTGTGAGAAGACGCCCCGATGTTCTCCGGCACCAACCTTGAGTGAGAGTTGGTAGACGGCATGCTAGATTGCTGTCGGCCCTACCGAGGTTATCGGTAGTCACCCTTTTCGGGATGATGCGCGTAAGTGGCGTATCCACTTCCATCATCGCATGCGGGGGGGCTTTTTAAGAAATAAGGTATTGGCCTGAGAAATCCCCACGGTTGAAGTGGCCAGCCTTGGGCTTAGAAGGGGGACTTGGGCTCCGGCTCTTGTCCTGGTAGAACCTTCGCACACAGTATTACACACCCAAGGTGATGTGAGAAGTCAGTGAAGGATTTTCAGTAGATAATGCAACTTTAAATTGATTTTTCACATTCCATTTTCTTCTTCAATCTACTGTAACTGCTCCTGTTATAATTCATTTATTATTTCTTCATCAAACAGGATTAAGGATGTAAATAAATATGATAGCTGCAATAAAAGAAATTATTGATCCTACTGGTGATAAAATACCTCACACAAGCAACAACTTATCGCACTCTAAGAATATTCCGCTTGCAAACTTCCATTGCAATAAAACTGATGTCCAGCACATTAAGAAAGAGTATCTCCGCCGCGCACCGCGCACTTTGAAGGCCGACATTCAGATTTTTTGTCATTGTGGACAGTTGCTAAAGGAGTATTTTGCATCAGTTTATTTGGAACAATCATCGCTCTATGCTGCAGGTTTCGTTCATAATTACGGTACCTCTACTTGTGAATGAAATATTGGTCTTTGGAGTTTTTCTCCATCGTCAGATCACATTCTGAAGCACAAGACAATGCCATGTATGTGACAATACGTTGCAATAGAAGCAAAAATGTTTACAAAGGTCTACAGGATATCAGCCCATGGTAGTAATTTTAACATTAATGAATGTCTTTTTAAAAATCTCAAATGTTCACTCTTAATTACAAACAATGCTTCTCTTTTGTTTAAATTAAGAGTGAACTTCTTAGGCAGGGCCACTGATATAGTATGTATAGCGCTTAATAAATGCAGTCTTTGTTTACAGGAACTTCAGGAAGCAGGACGAAGAGAAGAAAAACATTATTAGGTTTTGTCAGTGTATCGTGCAGTTTACCACAGTACAACACGAAAATACAAATATGATGTGTTACACTCACATGACATTCTCTACTCTTTTACAAAATATTTTTACAAACGCTTATTCTCCAAATGCTTCATGTTAATCGAGATATGAGATGTTAATCTTATTGCTAATTTTCTTGTAGATGCAAGGGGAATTGGTAGGCTTTAAGCTATAGTCAAATATTTTAAGAGCTGGTTGCTATGTGGAGTATTCCATTCTCTTTGCATTACCAGGAAATAAAAAAAATGAATAACGAATTCTCATTTGAGAAAAAGTATAAGTATTGGAACATTTAAGGGAATAACACGCAATATCTCGAAAATGATTCACTCAACAAAAAAAACGTATATGACATAAATTGTGTATTTTAACGCGATCTACATTTTTTGTGTAGTAAACTTTTGCCTATCTCTTACGGTTTACCAGTTATGCAAAAGTCGTTCACAATGATGAATACTTTTGGAGACATTCCCAGAACATTCAAGATATACATTTTATTTGTCATGAAGATATCTTAAATATACGATATTTTAATCAAAATCGTTAGAGCCATTTTTGAGAAAATTAAAATTTTCGAAAAGTGTTCCATATAAAGGGTAATCTGGGGTGGGGGGATTTTCTTGAAAACCTTCGTGTCGCATCTCTGGAAGATACTGAATCAAATACCAAGTTTGGTGCTTATTCGACCGTTCGTTTCTGAGTTATGCTTTACACAGACACACACATGGACATGTTTCCAAAAATGCTTCTTTTTTTGGATTCAGGGAGTCTCAAAACACATATTTCCGGTCAAATCTCGGTATCGAATTTTTGGGTGGAATACAATACTTCGCCTACTTACTATACGTAGTAGAGAAAGTAAAAAGCAGTTTAACTGCAAAACGGGAAATCAGATTTGAAAATCTCAAGCCCACTGATAAAATTCGAATGCAGTTGTTTATGTTGCTATTGACAAATAGCCCCACCCCTGTCAGCGTTACCACCTCTGTTCCTCGAATGTAATACTAGCCACTGGATTGACAGGGTACAGGGTACGTACTTTACTTCCCCAAAAATAACCGAACTGCAGAAGGTAACATCAAGCTAAGGGTGCCGGCATAGCACAATGATTTCGTTTCCAGCTCTCATACTGAGGGCCCGACGTTCGATTTCCGGAAATCGAACCCTGGACCCTCAGTACGAGAGATGGAAACAGAACCACTGTACTGTTCCTACTGTTACCTTCCGCAGTTCGGTTATATTTTGGGGAGGTAAAGTACCCTGCCAATCCAGTGACTGGTATTACATTCAGGAACAGAGGTGGTCACGCTGACAGGGGGTGGGACAACTTGTCAGTAGCAACATAAACAACTGCGTTCCATTATGGGCCCCATTTTATGCACATCAGTATACACATGAGTAATGGCATGAATTCGTAATCCGCACCTTCGAGGAGGAAGCGTAGGCTTAACCTTAGGTGGGGACTTCAAAACGCTACAAGTAATCGTATTAAAAGTTTTAATATTATTTTAAATACAATGTATATTCTTATGAACCCTGCAGTTTCTCTTACACTTCAGTTATACAAAATTTTACAAAATTCTGTAAGAGTGAAGACACCTAGTAGGAAATTCAAGATATTTAGCTTATTTTTCATGTCAGTATCTCAAAAAGACACAAAATTTTAATTGAAACTATTTGAGCTGCTTTTAGAAAATAAAATGTAACAAGTATTTTTCCACGTAAAGGCTAATTCGGATTGGGAGAAATTATGTGAAAATCTTAGTGCTGCGTCCTTGAAAGTTGCTAGCGTTAAGTATGGACCTGGATGCGCGTTCAACTTTTCGTTTTAGAGCTATGCTGTTCACACATGCCGATGTTTAGGATGGAGTACAGTACTTCCTCTACCATAGGTAAGAGGTAGAGAAAGTAAATATATCAAATTGGTCTTGTCCATATCATCCTTATTTACTTTTAATCAAAGAAAATTTGCCACTGCTCCTGCAGCCAAGAGTTACCCTCGCCCCCCCTAGTATTTATTTAATGCTAATCACAGAAAAAAACAAAATCTGATGTGTTACACTCACATGACTTTCTCTACTCTTGTACAAACTATTTTTACAAACGCTTATTCTCCATCTACTTCATGTTAATCGAGATATCGAGATTGCTAATTTTCTTGTAGATGCAAGGGGAATATGGTAGGTTTTAAGCGATAGTCAAATATTTTAAGCGCTGGTTGCTATGTGGCGCATTCCATTCTCTTTGCATGTCCAGGACATAAAAAATGAATAACGAATTTCAGAAAATGTATAAGTATTGGAAAATTTAAGGGAATAACAAGCAATATCTCGAAAACGGTTCACTCAACAAAACAAAAGTGTATGACATAAATTGTGTATTTTAACGCGTTCTACATTTTTTGTGTAGTAAAATTTTGTCTATCTCTTATGGTTTACCAGTTATGCAAAAGCCCTTCACAATGAAGAATACTTTTGAAGACATTTCCAGAAACTTCGAAATATACATTTTATTTCTCATGAGAATATCTTAAACATATGATATTTTAATCAAAATCGTTAGAGCCATTTTTGAGAAAATTAACATTTTCGAAAAATCTTCCATGTAAAGGGTAGTCTGGGGTGGGGGGATTTTCTTGAAAACCTTCGTGTCGCGTCTCTGGAAGATACTGAACCTAAATACCAAGTTTGGTGTTTATCCGACTGTTCGTTTCTGAGGTATGCTGTTCACAGACACACACACACGGACATGTTTCCAAAAATGCCTTTTTTGGATTCAGGGGGTCTCAAAACATGTATTTCCGGTGAAATCTCGGTATCGAATTTTTGGGTGGAATACAATACTTCCCCTACTTACTATACGTAGTAGAGAAAGTAATAACATTGCCCACCGTCAAATGTTATAAAACGTTAGGCAAAGAACAAAGCTGTTGCGTTGTGGGTGGATCAGCATATGTTTTACACTTACTGGCGCTTTTAACTATTCATAAACTGTACTATTGTTATATACCGGGGTGAGACCAAAAGATTTGCAGCTAGATATTAAATTTTAGTTACCCCGGCATATGCATTGGGAGGCATAGCTGCAGAAGCAACAACAGGACCAGAATCTTAAACTACACGTTTCAGAGCAGGCGTGGGATGGTTATAACAAAATACACAGAATTTCACATTAATCACATTACCTGTGGTTTATTGAAAATAACACGGTGCCCTTTCATCATGCACAAAAGATAAAAATGAAGAAATTTAAGGGAGATGCTACACACATGAGACTCCATTCACACGATTCACACACATCCTTCCGTGCAGACATTTGACCAGAAGTGACGCTCAACACACAAAGTAACGCTTACTCCCCCCTTTCTTTGTGTGTTGAGCGTCACTCTTGGTCGAGTGTGTGGCATGGAAGGACTATAACACTATTAAGAGAGCAACGCGATCTAAAAAGCTTGTAACTCAGCTATGAAACATAAAACGGCTGTGCTTTGGACGATAAAGAGCTGCATTAGGCATCTTCAGTGAAACATGAGTGGAATTCTAATTGCGGGAACCAGCTATAAAATTGTAAAGAGATTTAAGGGCAACTAAAACGTGTACGACACGGTAATTTTCACTGAGAGCTTATTTTAAAATGACTGCATAAGCTAGCAAACCCCTATTTGTAGAAGGGATCACTCAAAACTAGAGAGAGCGAATTGCTTCATTTACATGAGAATGAAATTTCGTGTAGAAACATGAAAATGGCAGCAATAAACGCAAAAGTTCCAATCCTCGGAAAAAGAGATAAAGGTATAGCATTTTCTTTTTCCATATCCCTGAGAAGCAGGATTATTTTCATGGCTCCAATATATCTAGCAGCAACGAAACCAAGAGAGAATGTTAAGTCAGTAAAATAAAACAGTGTACTATATCTGTACACGTCCCTACTTTATGTTCGCCCGTAGCTTGATCCTAGCCTAAACACACAATGTGTCCTGCCTTTCGCTCCAGAAATGTGGTCATATTTTCAGAAGCACACGCTGCTGGTAATGGACAAAGAGTAGAATTCTTGTTACAGTATTCACAAATAACACACGAAGATGGCTATGAATATATTATCCGCTTATAGGTTATAAAGGTAGAGTCATAGCAAAAGAAAAACACAAGTTACAGAATAATTCTGAAATAAACAAAAGCGAAAGGAGGACATTTACAGCAACTTGCCTTTATTCAAGCTCTGGAAGTGGTTGTCTTCTCTCCAAAAGCTGCGCTGCTGCTACTTCCTTCCATAATCTACATATTGTACCAATTTCCATGGTTTTAGGGGGTTCATTTTTACTTTCTCTACCACGTATATACTAGGTAGAGAAGGTATTGCATTCCACCCAAACGTTCGATGCCGAGATTTCAACACAAAGACATGTTTTGAGCCCCTGAATAAAAATTCTAATATGATACATTCACATATCTTTCTCTCATATCTTTCCTCTTTATTAGTGGGTATACAAACTATTCTTACTAAAGCTTGTTTTTCTATCTACTACATTTCAATCCAAGTAAACCTTTGCAAAAATAGGTATGGTCTATGGATCAGAGATTTGGGGAAGTGACAAAGGATGGGAGATGATTGATAAAGTACATAGATCGTTCTGTAAATGTATGTTAGGTTTATCTATTTCATCAACTAATGGAGCAGCAATGTTGGAGTTGGGAAGAGTAGGTAGCAAGGGCACGATAGTAGAAAGGATACTTAAGTATTGGCATAGACTGAAATCATTGGACGAGCATAATATCTTGAAGCAATGTTTAATAACACAAGAAAAATCCAGAAATGGGATGAACTGGTCTCAAGAAATAAGGAGAATTTTACAGGAAATAGGAATGGGTAACTTATGGGAGGAGAGAGAGGGGTTAGTTAAAGGTTTCTGGAAATAAGTGAGGAACAGAGTAGAAGATATAGAGAAACAAGAATTATTTCACAGTCTGGAAGGAAAGAAAAGTTTGGAACTATATAGACAAAGGTGACTGGGGAAGGGAGAAGTATGTGGATGTGGGTAATAGGTTAGTGAGAGAAGGGTGGGCCTGATCTGATTAAATGCATATAAGGTAAGGGGAGATAGGAAGGGAGCGAATTTGAATAGATGTCCTCTTTGTGGAGAGGCAGATAATGATTTGCATTATATAATTGAATGTGAAGAAACTAAGTTGTGGAGAGATCAGTTTTTACCTAAAGCATGGGAGAATGTTAACAAAAAAGTATTAAAAGTTAGGATAATGAAAATACAAAAGCAGAGGGATATAAAAAGAATAAGCGAATATATGGGGAGAGTTAGAGAAAAATTGTTTAGAAAAATAAAGCAATATGAATTTGTTATGACCCATCATGCATAAATAACCACGGTGTTAAAATGCATGATGAATCACAGAAAGAAAAAAGAGCAACTCAAAGTAATGTATTAAAGGTACATTACATATTTCGTTACAGGTACAAAGAGAATAGCGATAGTCAAATGTTTAAGAACTGGACGCTATATGCTGGCCTTAAAATTCCATACTGTTTCGATGACAGCACGAGAAACAATTGAAAATCCATGAGACTGTAAAAGAATAAGTAATGAAAAAATAGAACCCTTAATAACGGATATCTCAGAAACGGCTTATGTCATAGAAAAACTTATTTTATGTAAATTGTGTGTCTTAGAGAGACTTACATTTTTTGTGTAGTACGTCTTCGTCTATCGCTTAACGTTTACCAGTTATACAAGATTATACAAAATTCCTTCTGAATGAAGAGGACTTCACAGTTATTCCCAGGAAATTCACGAATTACACTTTATTTGTCATGTAAGTATCTTTAATATATGATATTTTAATCGAAAGCCTTAGAGCTATTTTTAAAAAATGAAAATTTTAGAAATATATTCCATGTAAAGGGCAGTTGGGGTGAGGAATTTTCTTGAAAATCTTCGTGTCGCACCTTTGGAAGTACTAAGCCTTTTCGCTTTGAGTTACGCTGTCCACAAACATACACACGGACCTTTTTTTCTAAGAATCTTTTTTTATGGATTCAGGGGGGCTCAAACCATGTATTTCCGGTAACATCTCGGTATCGAATTTTTGGTTGAATGAAATATCTTCTCTACCTTTATATACGTGGTAGAGAAAGTAAAAAATATGTGCTGCACTCACGTGACTTTCTCTACTCTTGTACAAACTATTTTTTCAAACTTCTATTCTCGATTTACCTCATGTAATGGATATAAACATCAAAATTTTCTAAAAATCTTCCATGAAAAGGGTAGTATGAAGTGGGGGATACTAAACGCAAATACCAAATTTGGTATTTATCCGATTTTCGTTTTGAGCCATGATGTTCACAGAGAGACAGACAGGCGCACGACATGTTTCCAAAAATGCTTTATTTGTATTCAGGGCACCCCTAAACGTATTTCCGGTGAAATCTAGGTATCGAATTTTTGGGTGGAATGCAATGATCTTAACGATTTTGATTAAAATATCATATGTTTAAGATATTTTCATGGCAAACGAAATGTACATATTGAATTTTCTGGGGGTGTCCCCAAAATCCTCATCATTCTGAAGGACTTTTGCATAACCGGTAAACCGTAAGAGATAGACAAAAATTTACTGCACCAAAACTGTAGATATCACTAAAACACCCAATTTATGTCACATACATTTGTTTCTGTCAAGATATTTGTTTGAATTTTTGCAATACATATACTTTTTCTCAAATGGGATTTTTGTATGTCCTGGATATGCATAGAGAATGAAATGCCTCACATAACACCCAACTCTAAAAGATTTGACTATCGCTTATAACCTAACATAATCCCATTGCACCTACAAGAAAATTAGCAATAAGATAGCTTCTGCAAATGTTTATCTCGATTAACATGAAGTACTTGCAGAATAAACGTTTCTAAAAATAGTTTTTACAAGAGTAGAGAAAGTCATGCGAGTGCAACACATCAGATTTTTAGAAAAGGCCCGTGTGTGTGTCTCTGTATATGTGTGTGTGTTTTATGATGGCGGGCTGAGAGCAACCCGAAGGTGTGATAGACGTGTACCTGCCCTAATTAGGGCTTAACCACGTAGTGACGGGATGTGGTGTTTGTACGATGTCGGTTGAGATTTAAGTAGGAGAGCGAAAGGAGGTAGCAAGTTTTGCTCCTCAACGGTTGCCGGTCATGCTGCAACGGCCCTTGTGCACCGCTGGTGTGAAGTCATTTTCCAATCTTTTAATGCAGTAATTTAGAAAGTCCAACCTACCCTTGGAAGGATTGTATAGGAGCTCAGCCTTAGCTGCTGTTGGAGGTGCTGGGTTGTTACCGGATGTGCCCGCGTGCCATGCGGGGAAGCCGGTGACGCTTCAAGTGGCGTGTTCTGGGGCTATAGTCCCCAAAAGAGCGAACGAGGGCGCTCCGATGGTGTGGCAACTGGTCGTAAAATTTTGCGGCCCGGAGCTTAATTTCATCCTCCACGTAAGGAAGAGTTGAGGCTTCATGAAGCAGTCCCACGGGAAAATAGTGGTATACAAAATAGATAGCCCGAAGGCCCCTATTCCGCACCCGCTGCAGAACCAACAAACTGGAGTTTGCGGCCATGCTCCAGATCTCGCAGGCGTAAAGAAGGACGGGAATTATAAGCTCTCGACAAGGGTGTAGCTTAAGCGGGACAGGCATCCCCGACCTCAACATGAGTTACAACGAATCCGTAACCCCAGTACGATGCGCGATGTCCCTAATCTGTCCCTCAAAAGTTAGGCCTTTATCTAGCTTAACTCCAAGTAAGTGTTGGCATTCGCCCATTCTACCCTTCTCCTGAGATAGTTGAATGTGGAGATGTTTGCGGGAAAGCGGCGCTTGGTGAAGAGAATGGCGTGGTTTTTTGCCGGATTTATGGATAACCGCCAATGCCTGCACCACACTTGCAGGACGTGGAGGTGTCTCTGAATGGGGTTGAAGGCTCTGCGTAGGTTTTTACTTGTGCAATACAGACAGGAGCGCGTCATCAGCGCGTCATCGGCAACATACACACTAAAGAGTGTAGGGGATAACACAGAACCTTCGGGGACTCCGCCTCGTATTGGCCTTTATGTAGATTTATATCCCGCAACTGAAACCACAAAAGTGAGGTGTTTAGGTGCGCGTGTAAGAGGTGAATGATGTGTTTATGGGGGCTCCAGGTGGATGAGCTACAGGAGAAGACCCCCATGCCAGGTCGTCGAGAAAGGCTGCGGTGTAAGCCTGTCCTGGTCCCAGGCAGCAGCCTACACCACACACAGCCACTGCTGGGGGTCGAGTGCCAAGGACGGAAGCCGAACTTGTGTGCTGGGATGGCTTGAATGTCTCCCAAGGTGGGAGACAGGTGGGTACTAAAATTCTTTCGAAGATTTTCGAGAGGACAGAGAGGAAGCTTATAGATATGTAATTGGCAGAATAAACCGGATTTTCCCCGGCTTCAAAATTCAGATCATCCGAGCCTCCCTCCACTCGCCTAGAAAGTGGGACAGGGCGAATCACATGTAAAAAAGCTTGGTTAGAAATAGCACTGCCCTGAAGGGAGGGCAGCGTAGCATGGTGGGTGTGAGTCCGTCAGGCCCCACTGCCCTTTTTAGGGTTGAGGCGCCGGAATGCGCTCAGGATTTCGCTGGATCTTACGACAGGAAGTCGATCTGCTTCGTCGGGGGATCATCGAAGATATCGGCGTACATCCCTCCGAGTGCATTCGGAGAAGGTATCGTCCTGAGGGTCACCTCGAGGATGCATAGTTCTCTCAAGATAGTCGACAAACACATCGGCTTTGGCTTGGAGATGGTAGGCCAGGCCTTGGCTACTTTGGAGGGGGGAGGAATATTGATCACCTCGGTTGCGGAGTTGTTTGATGATTTTCCACACGTCGCCATCCTCGAGGTTCATACGGGTCATCGTGTCCCCCCACGCGCATACCTTTTGCTGGCGTGGGCGACGACTGACCTCTCGGCTTAGACGCCTATGAAGCGCTCGATTATGTGGCGTGCGATGACGCTCATAGGGTCTACGTGCCGTCCAGGATCGGCGGAATAGCAGTAGTAGCTCGACAAGAAGGATGTCAGGATGCAAGGGAGCTGAGGTATTAACGGTAAGATTATTAACCAATCGTACGACGATGGGGTGAAGCAAGAGACCGCCGCCTCCAGGGTGGAGATATCTGTGATTTTTGGGTTGGGTGGAAGGGAATAGTGGAGACAAACCTTGACGCAATCCCAATCGACTTCCCGGTGTTGAACCGGAACTTCGTAGCTGGCAATCTTGGTGTCAACCTTAGCTAACACGGGATTAATTTCGGAGTGTAATGCGTTGAGAGATGAAAGGGGAAATGTTTGATGATCGCGAAGTCGACAACGGAAGCTCTTCCTCGACCTCGTGGATGGGGTGGGTTGCCAGGGGCCCTCTACTCTGAGATGGGGGTCCGCATCTATCATGCCTATAATTTCATTGCCTCGTCTATCCGCCTGGAGGCCGTATTGCCAACGCAAATGTTTGGCATTGAAGTCTCCGGCCATGATAACGCTAGCATGAAGGGAAAGGATAGAGAGGTAATCGTTAAGTACGAACACCTTCGGGGTGGCTGGTTCCGTTCCGCCGAGATCAATGCAGGCGTCCGTGGCCTCCAGGTTTTCAAATGGAGGGAGTGTGATTGGGCGATGGACTACGCTGTTCCTCCGAACACCGCGGTGCCGCCTCCTCGACGGCCCAAACGGTCAGTCCTGAGGCAGTTGTAGCCCGGTAGTCGGATATGTGATTCCCTGACTAAGAGGAGGTCCAGGGCATATGAGGTACGAGACCTAATTCGACACGCCATTCTGGGCCGTTTGGATGACGGTGGTTAGGAGTGTGAGTCCCTCCATGGCCATAACCATTTTGCGGCCGGATCGGTGGTAGAAAGGAACCTGACCAGCAGGTCGCAGATGCGCTGGCCGTGAAGCTGCAGCAGATGCTGCAGCCACCGCAGCACATCAGAGAGCTGTGGTACAGGAGGAGTGGTTAGGGGTCGTCTTGTGAGAAGGTTGGGGGGAGAAGGCAAGGGCGCCGATCCGCCGATCACCTTATCGCCCGTTGACCGTCGTTGGTGCGTGGAAGTACCACGGTCCCAAGGGGTCCTGGAATCCGAGTCCAGTTCGCGGCCTGGGTTACGCCTCATAATCCTCTTGGGACAGGGTAGTTTAGGGGAGGCTGGAGGTCATGTAATTTGAGGGTGCAGTCGTGTAGGGGCCCATGACACTCCAAGCCCACTCGAGGTACCCCATACTGTTGCAGCGTAGGAGATTCCCTGACGACGTGCTGATTGCTCTTGCTGGCGTGAAGACATTTAAGCTGGAGGCTGCCGAGGCTGGCCCGTGGCTGGTATTGAGCTGCCGCACCTATCCCGTGGCTGGTGTCGGAGGTGGATGTCTGCAAGTGATAACTGCCTTCCTGGTGGGGCACCCACCATAACACGCCACGTCCTCCGCCTTGCAATTCGTTCAGGTGGGAACCTCGGTGATGGTTCGGGGACAAACCTCTCTATGGTGGGAGCCTCGGCACCTCAAGCAACGTAGGTTGTGGAAGCAGAATTGGCTGGAGTGGTTAAACCCCAGGCACCCGTACCATGGAGGGGGCACGCCAGATATGCACCCGTGAGGTAACAGATGGTAGTGACACCATCTGTTTGCCTCCGGGTCGTTTACCCGCTCCACGACTACTAAAAAGAGGGGAAGGGGTGGAGCCTTGGCGATTTCTGAGGTCGTCCTCGATGTCCTTTACGGAGGTGTACACTGGCAGGTCATGAATGTCCCTGCGATGTCACGGGTCTTATCCAGGCGGAAGGTGAAATGGGGAATACCTTTCCTACCCAGTTGTTTAAGCAGGATTGAATAATCTCCGACCTGCTTTGCCTGGAAGATGAAGCACCTTTTGTTCCGCCTCACCATGAATGTCCCCAACAGGGGAGCTATGACTTCCTTAAGGCAGCCCATCGTCCCCGCAAAGTCATTCACGACGATCGGCGGGACGTGGCTCCGCTGCCCACCGTTCTGGGTGGAGCCAGAAGCGGCAGGCGACTTGGATACTTCTGATTGGCCAGAGGGCATGCCCCCTGCAGCCAATCGGGAAGCACGTTTCCTTTTATTTGAAACTGCTTCACAAAACTAGGCGTCTTCTCCGGCCATGGAGAGGCCGAAGGAGCTATCCTCATCTTCCTCCATGGAAGAGTAGTTGGAATGCTCCGTGCCTAAATTGGCACGCTCGTCTTCGGAGCCATGCTCCGAAATTTGGCCTGTCCCAGAAATGTTATATCGAGGGAGGCCCTCGTTGGTGGTAAGCTTGGACATATCCAGACAAGGCATCTTGTCTTTCCCGCTTTCGCGTTCTTGGCTCAATGCCCATTTTTTGCCCTCTAAGGTGGCAGGGCCGCTTGAGAACTGGGTGGCTGCACCAGAGCTGGTGCTAGCAACGGCGATTGCCGCCTGACCGACAGGCCTGCTGAGGGTTTTGCCTGGGGAAGAAGTATGTTTCGGCATATTAAGGACAGGTACACTGCCCTGCACCTGTACAGCGCACAAAATCACACTTCGTGTACCCTTAACTGCAGGCAGCTGGGGGCCCCACTAGCACGGCGAAGCAGGAGGCTGGACACCTAAAGGTGCAGCGTACCGTTCCGCAAGCGAAGGTGGCTGTGGCGATGCTCACCTGCCCGCTGCCTGATGTTGCGGCCTCTCGCTGAGCTGAGGCTGCTTCCTGCAGAAAGAGACCCGGTCACCGGAAGCTGCCCAGAGTGTCGCTTCCAAGAAGTGGTGACCGGCAAGCTGGAATAACGTTGGGTCGCTTGCTTTAAGAAAAACAAAGCTACCTAAATGCGTATTACACAGTACCGTTCCTATAAATAGTTGCTTAACCGAAGTCAAGCAGCATCAAGCGTGGTCAGAAGTTGGATGAGTGTCCTTGGAGAAAATGCTTTTCTTGTAGAAAAGTAGTGTGCTGGACCAATGAGGAGCAGCGCCCTCAGGCGTTTTGGCTGATTCGTAGTCGTTCGGTGTCCACGATGGTTAGAAATTGGGACTAGCTGCCATGCGTCTTCGCTGAGTTCTCGAAGCAAAATCACACCACCACCTTTGTGTCGGTTTGTGTGTGTGTGAGTGTGTGTGAACAACATAACCCAAAAACGAAACTTGAGATAAGTACCAAACTTGGTATTTAAGTTCAGCCTTCCAAGGATGTGACACGAAGGTTTTTAACAAAATCGCCCACCCTAAACTACCCTTTACATGGTTACTACCTTTTCTAAAAAAAGGACTAAGGATTTTAATTAAAGTACCGTATATTAAACCCATTTACATCATAAATGAAATGTATATCTTGAATTTTTGGGGAATACGTATGAAGTCCTCTTCATTAGGAAGGAATTTTGTATAATCTTGTACAAATGGTAAACGTTAAGCGATAGACGAAGACGTACTACACAAAAAAATGTAGATATTTATTTCAGATAATTTCTTTTGTGGCGTAAGCCGTTTCTGAGATATCCGTTGGTAAAAGTTCGGATTGTTCATTTCTTGGCCATTGAATGTTCTTTCAACATCAGTTGCTTCTCGCCATTGCATCGTAACAGTATCCAGCTTAAAGGCTAGCGTCCAGTTCTTAAACATTTGACTATCACTATTCCCTTTGTATCTATAACTAAATGTGTAATGTTGCTATTTCTGCATAAGTTTATTTGGATTAAAATGTAGTAGATAGAAAAGTAAATTTTAGTAAGAATACTTTGTATACCCACTTATAAAGATAGAGGTTAGAGAAAGGCATATGAATGTATCACATCGCATTTTTTCTATGTACTTTACTGTAATCGAGATAAAGTTTCCAGAAATACGCCGTTTGTGTAAGTACAAGGGGATACAGGAACCCCAAGCGAAGTTTAAAGTGTGTTTCAAATTCGATTCAGTCTTCCAACTTCAGCCCTCAATTACGTTTCAGCAGCATTTGTTAACAACGAAAAATGTAACTACAAGCAATGAAACTATGAAAGATTAAAACAAAAAGCACATTAGCAAATATCTCTTGTCAATGCTGAGGTGAGAGCTCTGACTCACGGAAGAAGCAAGCGCCCTGGATAAAGAAGGGGTCAAATGTGAGCTATGTTGATGTCTCTTTCAGGATAACGTATTTGCTATTGTTTAAATACCACCGAAATTACCTATTTAAGAAATAGAGAACAAGTTGAAACGAATTACATTTTTAAAATTATGTAATGTTCGGTCACCACTGTCAGTTGGTTGATGCCACTATGCTATATTTGTTACAGTAACCTGGGCAACAACCTGTTCCCGCAGCTACCTCCGCTTGGCCTAGGCCGGCTGTTGCATCTGAAGACATTCAATAACCCTAACCTGAGGGAGTTCCCGTCTCCGGAGCATTTCCCTAGGATACAGAGTCTGGTGCTGAGTTACGCCTACCATTGCTGCGCCTTCCTGCCTCTCATACCCGCCGAACCACCTCCGAGGGCACCACTACACGAGTCAGTGCTATTCCCCACCGACAATGAATTCGACATGAGTCTCTGGAACTCGTCACTCACCGACTTCTGGCCTCAACTCCGTAAGTACTAATTGTTGAGTCGCTAGAGTGGAGTTCATTGATCACCATCAGCAATATCCTAGGTCCTCTTCCGGAAGGGTAATATATATTTTGGTTGACTACACTAAATATCTGATCGCATGTTACGTAACTGGACTGTTGTGGCATCCACAATACTTCAGCGACTCATCATCTTACTCGGCGGCGCGCGCAGCTCGCCACTACCTTTAACACCTTCAAAGCAGCAGTCCACTGGGATTCATGCCCCAGATAAACAGTTTAAAATATCATAAATTCTGTTCATTGTAATTTTAATCTTCTAATAAATTGAGTTCATTTCCTTTGCTTCAATATGTGTTGCTTTCACGTTACCTGCAAAACATCAATAAATGTGGCATAGACTCAACAGTGCTGACATCTGTTGCACTACTCGTAAACACACTGAAGGTCCTGCCATCAGTACTGCTATCCGAAACGCATTTAATTACACACAAAACAACAAGGTAAGATCCTTTTGTAAAAACTCAATGTTTTGAAATTATAGTGTGGTCGACCAAAAACAGTCGTATGAAACTTGGCTTTAAGTTTTGTTGCATAATATACTATTTTAGGTCAACATAGAATATGTTCATGTTATATGGTGCTAGTTTATTTGCATTGATTGAAGCCCATTTATATGCACATGCTAACAATTCTAATAGATCCAAGGATAGGATAGGTTTATATGGTGCTAGTTCCAGTACACTGAATGAGGTTCAGTTCCAGAAGGATTAACATAACGATTAGATCCCAAAATAGAGAATAATATGACAGGGTGCTAGTATATATTAGTAGTTGTACTCTTGTCCAAGGTTCAGAATAACACAATTATTGGGTCTAAAATAGAGTAGGCTTATATTAATACGATATTAGTTTAGATAAAGGACCCGGATTACAGAAGCTTAGTATTGGATACCAAAGTACATGAACTGAAGTCCGGGTTCCCAGAGACCAACATATCTAGTGGTCCGTAAGAGAGCAGATTTATTTTTCATAAGCACATGCTACAGAAGAGTGAAGAATTGATTGGATCCCAAGACATAGTGAGTTGTGTAAATTGGGTGATGATTTCTTTAAATTGAGGGTCATAAACTACAAGGATAGCATCATCGTTTGGGTCCAAAAATACGACATATTTATTTCTATAGAACCCTGGTTCTTACATCAACGAGGCATAGGTTCCATAAGAGATTAGATCCCATGACCGAATACATGAGTGGACCATGAATCACTATCGTATATATTCTGGTTTTAATTTATATTCCAAAAGCGACTGAAATACTTTTTTTAAGGAATTATCTACCATATAGTAGTTTTCCTACAATCCATTCATAATTTTATTTCACCATAAAATTATACCCTCTGCATCTTGATCTGTTAATCCTCAGACGTCATGCTTCTTGGGACCCCATCCATTCATTCTTCTTATATATACACTACGTGATCAAAAGTATCCAGACACCAGGCTGAAAATGACGTACAAGTTCGTGGCGCCCTCCATCGGTAATGCTGGAAGTCAATACGGTGTTGGCCTACTCTTAGCCTTGATGACAGTGTTCACTCTCGCAGGCATACTTTCAATCAGGTGCTGGAAGGTTTCTTGGGGAATGACAGCCCATTCTTCACGGAGTGCGGAACTGAGGAGAGGTATCGATGTAGGTCGGTGAGACCTGGCACGAAGTCGGCGTTACAAAACATCCCAAAGGTGTTCTATAGGATTCTGTCAGGACTCTGTGCAGACTAGTCCATTACAGGGATGTTATTGTGTGTAACCACTCCGCACCAGCCCGTGCAGTATGAATAGGTGCAATTGCCATCACCGAATTGCTCTTCAAGAGTGGGAAGCAAGAAGGTGCTTAAAATATCAATGTAGGTCTCGCTGTGATCGTGCCACGCAAAACAACAAGGGGTGCAAGCCCCCTCCAGGAAAAACACGACCACACCATACCACCACCACCTCCGAATTTCACTGTTGGCACTACACACGCTGGCAGGTGACGTTCACCGGGCATTCGCCATACCCACACCCTGCCATCAGATCGCCACATTGTGTACCGTGATTCGTCACTCCACACAACGTTTTGCCACTGTTCAATCGTGTAATGTTGACGCTCCTTACACCAAGCGAGGCGTCGTTTGGCATTTTTCTGCGTGATGTGTGGCTTACGAGCAGCCGCTTGACCATGGAATCCAAGGTTTCTGACCTCATGCATAACTGTCATAGTACTTGGAGTAGATCCTGATGCAGTTTGAAATTCCTGTGTGATGCTCTGGATATATGTCTGCCTATTACTCTTTACGACCCTCTTCAAATGTCGGCGGTCTATGTCAGTCAACAAACGAGATCGGCCTGTACGGTTTTGTGCTGTACATGTCCCTTCACGTTTCCACTTCACCATCACATAAGAAACAGTGGACCTTGGGATGTTTAGGAGTGTGGAAATCTCGCGTACAGACTTCTGACACAAGTGACAACCAATCACCTGACCACGTTCGAAGTCCGTGAGTTTCACGGAGCGTCCCATTCTGCTGTTTCACGATGTCTAATGGCTACTGAGGTCGCGGATAATGTGTACCAGGCAGTAGGTGGCAGCACAACGCACCTAAGATGAAAAACGTATGTTTGTTGGGCTGTCCGTATACTTTTGATCACATAGTATATATGGGAATAGCCTGTGAAGTCCTCTTCATCTGGAAGGAATATTGTATAACTGGGTCATACATTTTGAATTCTCTTAATTTTTGCTCAGTTTTTCTCCTGACAACCTGCCTTCGTGATTCAACATATGTTTCGCTTTTGGTATACTGCTACTTAAAATATATATATATATATATATATATATATATATATATATATATATATATATATAAAACGACAGAACATGTTCACATGTGTGTGTGCGTGTGATTTCTTTCTTTCTTCTTCTTTTTAACATTTTAAGTGTGAGTGTTATATGGATGTGTGTATGGATGAGTCATTATATTTATAAGGTTTTTATGGGTTTTTTTGTTTTTGTTTTTCTATATTTTGCATGTTTGTTAATTGTATTTAATTAAAAGTTTATATATTTTTTCTTTTAATCGTATTTGATTTAGTTTGATAGAAAATTTAAAAAAAAAATTATGTTAAGCGCTTTTAAATACATGTTAATATTTTTTAATTTATTTTCATTTATTAACTTTGATTTTAGGATTAAAATTTATTCTTTGTTGTTTTATTTTTACCTGTTACTTATTTACTGGTTATTTATTTTTAAATTTATTACTACATTATTTTACTTTTTCTTTTCTTTAATTTTCCTAATTTTCTTTTATTTATTTAAGTTTTAAATTTTAATATTATGCAATTTGTAAAATTATTTTATATTGAAATAGGAATTGTTTTAAATAAATGTAAAGATCTGGGATATACACCATCGTTTTAGAATTAGGTACCAGAGGTACCTAGAATTAGGTACCTATTAATCTCCGAAAAGCTGCAAACCCACCTAATCGGTTTATTTACATATTTATTGTGCTCGCCAACATTACAGTATTAATGATTGAGCACACTAGATCACAACAAACATAGGACTATTAGTATAGTCGGTGTAACTTCTCGGTATGTTCTCCAGTTTCTGCACTCAGATCTTAGCATTGGGGTCTCTTGCCCGTCTAAGCATTTCAGGAGTGATATTTGTGAAGATAAGGTGAATTTCTCAGATATCCGAATTACGGCAAGATTTCTTGCTTTAAGTAGAACCAGTCAGTTTTCACATATGCTCAAGAACTCCCATCTAGTCCGAATGTACCAATGATTCACTCACCTGTCACTGAGGGCATCATTGTCGTATTTTTAACGGTTTTCCAGTGCATTTAATATCCAACACAGAACCATTTGCTAACGTATTCCTCTCCGGTTTCTGTAAATTTGCTTCAATTTGGACTTCTTTATTGAAGCAAGAACTTTTCTCTAATTATTTTTTCCATGAAACCATGCACCCACAGGACGACTACATTCCCAAATTCTGTACCTACTTGTATCCGCTATTGCTTACAGAACAAAAAATCTGATGTGTTACACTCACATGAGTTTCTCTACTCTTGTACAGACTATTTTTACAAACGCATATTCTCCATCTACTTCATGTTAATCGAGATAAACATTTGCAGACTCTATCTTATTGCTAATTTTCTTGTAGATGTAAGGGGAATATATATTTATAAGGGCAATATAGAAATACAGTAGCCTTTAAGCATATACATATCTCTTAATAGCCGGTTACTAGGTGCAACACCATTCCCTTTGCCACAGATTAATACTCTTTGCATATCCAAGACAAAAAAAATGAATAACTAATTCCCATTTGAGAAAATAAGTATTGAAAAATTTAAGGGAATAACAAGCAATATCTCGAAAACGGTTCACTCAACAACAAAAAATGTATATGATATAAATTGTGTATTTTAACGCGATCTACATTTTTTGTGTAGTAAACTTTTGTCTATCTCTTATGGTTTACCAGTTATGCAAAAGTCGTTCACAATGAAGAATACTTTTGGAGACATTCCCAGAAAATTCAAGATATACATTTTATTTGTCATGAAAATATCTTAAACAAATTATATTTTAATCAAAATCGTTAGAGCCATTTTGAGAAAATTAAAATTTTCGAAACATCTTCCATGTAAAGGGTAATCTGGGGTGGAGGATTTTCTTGAAAACCTTCGTGTCGCATCTCTAGAAGATACTGAACCTAAATACCAAGTTTGGTGTTTATGTTTATCCGACTGTTCGTTTCTGAGTTATGCTGTTCACAGACAGACACACACACGGACATGTTTCCAAAAATACTTTTTTTGGATTCAGGGGGTCTCAAAACATATATTTCCGGTGAAATTTCGTTATCGAATTTTTGGGTGGGATACAATACTTCCCCTACTTACTATACGTAGTAGAGAAAGTAAAAATGAAACAGCGTAGCACAACAACCAATAATCAAATGAGAAACTTGTGGCGCGAAAAATCTGGATTGGAAACAAAACTTTGACATGCACTAAACTCTATCGGGTAAGAGATTAACTATTTTCACCCTCGGTATTTAATGGCATACAAGACTCTTGGTTTAGTAATAATTGTAAGTTTGTGCTTTCGGAAGATGTGTTATTTCAAAACAAAATGTCATCCTCCGAGGTGTACTGGTTACCATGTTAGCCTCTAGTTCCCGAGATCGCGGGTTCAAACCCGGCGGAGGGGATGGATTTTTTCGGGTGTAAAAATCCTTAGTATGGCTTCCTTCGGAAAGGAAGTAAAGCCGGTGATTCCGTGTCGTAGATTTATGGCACGTAAAAGAATCTCAAACCTGATAAAGAGGCTTCTGAGCAAAATTACCGGTCTTTCACGCCCAATATAGAATGGACGCTAACGACCACAGCAGTTAAAGAGCGTCCATAAATAAAACTCAATTTAATTCAAAACAAAATTATCCAATCGTGATTTATGGTTCACTCTGTAATATTTCGATACATTAAGACTCGGTTTATCAACGGAGTTTTTATAGAGGTCAGATTTATATTTACATAATGCTAGTTTCGAAGCTGGCTATACAGCTTGCCTGCAAAGACCTTGTAACGACAGCTTAAAGGAGTAAAACTTAGTTGCAGTTGAAACGGCCAAGATATAGTTATTAATAACATCAAAGAACCTGCAAAATGTAATTGCCGCGTTGAAAGGTTCCGATGCAATAAAAGGCTGTTGGCAAACCAGAAACAGAACATCTGACAGCTTTAAAGCATTTGCAGATATTAGCCAATGTGTGTTAGTAAAGTGATGTTCATCTCGAAGGGAACCATGCTCTCGAGCCAAGAGCCGGTACAGAAATAATTTGAATTTGAAGAACAGCTTAAAGAATTTCGAGGTGATTGTGACACTGTCAGTTTTTTAAAAAACTTCCTTAGGCTACGCATCCAATGGCAATACGGTCCATTAAGAGAGAAATCACTTGCTCCGAATAGGTTTTGCATCATCGCGTTTATAATTTTTTTTTCTTTTCTCCCCTCCAGTTTGGACTGGAACTTATGCCTTCTACTACGACCAAAAGGTACATGTGGAGCTCCAAAGTTCCAAAGGACACACTTGTTTAATCATGACAGTATATTTTGCAGCATCTAACTGACCTTTGCTACGGCTGCTGCTTCTGCCAGCTGGAAAAAAAAAAACTATTGACCAAACCCGGTGATGCAGTCCGTAAGCCTTCAATGAAGCTTTTGAGCGCGGTAGATTCGAGAAAGTAAATCCGTATGGTACAGCCGGCGAGGCTTTGACTGGCTACTCTTCGAGAATGTTCGAAATCTGTATTCTGGTAAATTTTGGAACGCTGCAGTAAAATGTCCCCCTAGCAACAGAAGACTATACAAATACGGCAGAAAACGAATGCAAGCGAGTTCAGAGATAGTTGCGAGCAAGTTCAATCCCAGGGACCTGCATGTGGGATTTGTGATGGACGAAGCGGCCTCTGGGCGGGTTTTCTCCGGGTTCTCCGGTTTCCCCCGCTATTCATTCCACCAACTGCTCCATCATCACCTTTCCTTTCATCCATTTCACCAACATTTCGTTTCATCTACTTCCTTCATCCCATACCAGGCATCGGGCTGATCACCCATCCTGGATGCTCTGTCTGATCCATGAGTGTCTGGTCCTCGACGGGTCTCTGACCCCAGGCACCCGCTTGTAAGTCCTGGGGAGTTTAAGTCCTACATAAGAGGAGGGTAAACAGATAATGAATGAGTTAGCCGGTGAATTTTATTTATTTATTTATTTATCATACTATTCCTCGTTGTGCGTTTTATTTCATGTCTGGGATTTTTAAGTTGCACGGAGCAGATTGCATCAGGCGACAACGTCTGTGGTCCGCATTCGATCCTCGGTGACCGCCCACTCTGACCCAAGAACTTTCAAGGTTTCCCCGGGGTTTCTTCTCCACCACGATTTCCTTTCCATCATTTCCTTTTCATTCCTTTTCGTTCTCATTTTTCAGGTGTGCTTCTAGGTCTCTGGGTGTATGGCGGTGCCGGACAGGTGGCGCGGATGCATGCTCACTGGAAAGAATACTCCCCGTGAACACCAGAGAGCTGCTGGACTAGTGGGGCACATCGCCCTCTCTCGGCGGCTCTGGCGATGACATACGGATCTGCGAGCTTGGAAATATTGGGATCTTCGCACGCCTGTAGCATTTGTGTGGTTCCTTCACTTCATCCCTTCCTTCTGGAGGGGGGGGGGTGGTAGGCACAATAGATCTCTAGGCCGCGGTGCCTAGGTGTCCCCTTCCTTTGACAACCTATATAGCCTATAGTTAAGTTGCATGTATACCTAATCAGTTTATTTTACAACAATATACTGAGGTTCAAACAGTGTTAACCATTAAGCAATAACGTAGTCTGTTGCAGTATTATTTTAAGAAACAGTAGTTTTTCAGGTTGCATGTGGACAAGTCGTTAACAAAAACCTACTTAACTTCACCCGGCGTCAGCTGGACGTTTTACCTCTGGATAGGAATTGGTTTTTGCACTATGTTAGGGCATTTCTTTTCTCTCATCTAAATGTAGAACCGAGCTTGCATGCATGATGAGCATTGTATTTTTAGTGTTTCCCGATATAACTAAAACGATCCCAACAGCTAGCTGACATTAAGAAAATAGACACGATACAAACGCTACACAGGTCGAACCCGAACCTTAACGACAAACTTTCACAAGTTATTCAGAGATGTTTTCTGAATGTTTTAATATAATGAACCCATGGTCCGGTGGCTCATTACCGGTAATTTGTTTTCGTTTTTGTTATAACTCAACACCTTTATGTCTCTTTACTCGGAATTTGATTGTTTCCAAACAAAACACAACCTTTGACTTCTGTAAAGTGTGTTTACATTACGGTCCATCACCAAGTAATCACCTCCTGACAACTGTAATTATTTATTTTTAAAAATGAATAACTAAACATTAAAAAAGTGACAAGAAACAACACAGATTACACTGTTTAAAGTGGCTGTTCAAAATGTCGACCGTCATGATCACGACAAGCCTTACAGCGACACCTCATTACTGTCGCACACGCTCTAATATTCTAGGAGACTGGCGCACATCCTCAGCAACTGCTACAATCCTAGCAACCAAGCCCATATTAGTTTCGACAGGAGTCACATAAACTAGGCTCTTCAAGTGACCCCAGAAGAAAACGTTCATGTGCATCAGATCTGGTGATCGTTCTGGCCATGGAACAGGACCACCACTATCAATCCTTCTTTGCCTGAACTGTCCATCAAGGTATTCCTAACATTCACTGAAAAATGTGCTGGCGCACATTCTTGTTGAAACCACATACGCCTACGACTTGTCAGCGACACATCTTCCAGAAAATGAGGGAAGGTATGTTGAAAGAATGTTTTGTAGACTACTCCATTCATTCCGTCGGATAGCACATAAGGTCCAGTCACAGAATCCAGCCCATACATTCAAAGAGAATCTCTGTTGGTAGGCTCTATTCACCACGGCATGTGGATTTCCAGGTATGGCTATTCCTATTGTTGAACATGCCGTCTCTATCAAACATTGCCTCGTCTGTGTACAATATCAAATGTGGGTTGTTTGCACATCGCTATAAGAACCAATTAACAAACTGCATTCACGTGGAATGTCTGCTGGTCTCCATGTCTGGACCCTCTGTGTATGATACGAGTATAATTGCTGCTCATGTACGATCCCTCAGAACGGTTGCTTGGTTTACATTCACCTCTCGTACAATATGAGACTACTGCTTGCAGGGTTGCATTTAAAACACAACACTGTAGATGCCAGAGTGATTGTAGTTAAATTAGCATTATTGTATGACAATGATTTGAGATGTTTGTTAATTATAAGCATTGTTAGGAAATAAGTTTACACGGCCTCACTGAAACTGACAATAGGAGCGGATAACAAACAATGAGCGAGGGGGTGAGTTGTTTATCAATTATAAGAGACAAAGAAATGACGTCAGAGTAGCGTGCCTTTCTTTAGAAATGGAGGGAATATCTTCCCTAGAGCATATGTGTTCGTAATTTTGATTGGATATAAAAATAGACGCTAATGTTGGCGCGCTTTATTAACCTATAACAGCTCTGTTATAATGTTTAGGCATATCGGGGTGAGGGAGTATAAATTCTAAAGCCAGAGACAAGTATTGCTCAGTTCAACAGAATCATTCACGGGTTACACGTCGCGCAGTTTAACAAAATCATTCACGAAGTACACGTTACGCAATTCTACAGAATCTCTCGAGTCGTAAAGTTAGTTACAAAATGTGAAATACTCGAATTAATAATGTGCGGCAAATAAGTGATTATAGTTACATTCGAAGATATAACAGTTTCAGTCGGGCGTGTATCAGGAGTAAATATGTGAAATTAATAACGTGTGACGGTAATAAAAGTGTTAAAACAAATTATTTTATCAGTATTATCTTTTAGTAACAACTCCTTTCCGTTTACACACCCTGTTCAAGAGATTTGCTCGACTGAGTAATAATAGCTAGCCGGAGGACAAAGAACTCAAAATTAAAAATAGTAAAACAATAACAGGCGCTCAGCAAATAGGATAACACAAACGATACCGCGACAATATTGCATACTAACAGTGAAGGACCCGTTTCTCGCAGTCGCCTATGTACAACTGCAAAATGTTGTGTGATGAGGTCTGCGTCGTTGTGCCACTGTTCCATCGCGTTGAGTGAAACCATAGACGAGGTGCACGTCAGCTAATTCTGCATAAGTTATCCATATCGTATCACTAACAACGTATTCTAAAAAGTAATGTACTACAGGAAACAAAAGCTGAAACAGAAATGAGCAGAAACACAAACCTGGTGTTGTTCCGCACTAAAAACACGCTCTACTACAGCAGTGAAAGGTTGTGTTTTGTTTGGAAACAACCATATTCTGAGTAAACAGATACAAAGGTAGTTGAGTTAAACAGAACGAAAGCAATGAAATTACTGGGTAATAATCCACTGGAGACCATGTGTTTCTTGAATCAAAATACTCAGAAAAAATCCCTGAACAACTTGTGAAAGTTTGCCAGTGTAGTTCGGATTCTTTAAAGTCCTCCTTCAGGCTAGGAGAAACGGAAACACCCTCACACGTTTTTTTTTTTTTTTTTGATGTCAGCCAGCTATTGTGCTTATTCTAGATCTACATTACTTTTTCCCATAATCTTGCGTTTTTATTGCTATACACACCTTGTATATACCAGGTGAGTCAGCCGCCCCAACCGATCTAGTTTTATGCAACCCGAAATTTATACTCTAACATGAAAACATTGGGCCCCATGGTATCTATGAAATTCTGTAATGTGGGTATATTTGGTTTCACACTTAGCGAGATGACTAATATAGCAGCTAATATAGTATCGCTTTTAAGGTATTTGTAATACACGGCTGACGCTAAGGAAACATTTTCACAACTGAAGATGTGTGCTGTGACAAGTACGCACTTCATATTGTGTTAACTTGGTTAAAATTTTCTCGTACTTCTAGATACCTCAGTTAGAAGAAGTGTATAGTCGTAAAGCACGTGCTTGCAGTAAAGGTAGTTCGGATCACTTGGGTGAACTTATTTTTTGAGGTGTTGTAATATTCATAAATAATCTTGGTTTAAACTAATATTATGTATCACGTTGTTAATAACTTTTTTATTTGCAATTATTTTTTATTTTTATTAAATTGTTTATTATTGTTTAAGGTTTCTTTTTGGTAAACTACAGTTAGGCAAGTGATAAACATTTGATGTTAATGGAATAGGGATTCTTCACATTTGATCTCAAGACAATAAATCACATATCACATAATGTTTAGTATGAAAGTTGTAATAGTAGAGTTCTTTAATGCAGTGCACTGAAATGTATTTTGTAATAAATGTCACCTCCTGTTGGTATGTAATAGTGCCCTGAAAGGACCCCCCTTGTAACAAAGTACTGCTTATTTGAAATCATTGGTGATTACCAATGCACGAACACGACTCTTAATAATTAAGTGCTCAAACTGATGTCCTTGTTGGTTAATGCACATCTGACCATGCTGTTGCATGGAAATTCTGACTTGGTGTAACATGGAGGGTGTAATGGATCTACAGTACAGCGTAATACGTTGGCGAAGGCGCTCTGGTCTCCTGGCTCCTTGCATAAACTATTTGCTTTAAATAACCCCAGAGGCTGGCCAGAAGACCGGTCCTTATCTGCCTATCCAATGACTAGGATGTATCGCATTAGGATGATTGCAGACGAACATTAACCTATGCGGTGGAGTACCATGTGTTGAAATCACATCGTTAATCGCTGTTGCAGGGTACATTTTCTAGTAGCAATGGGAGCTTATTACGGAGAAGTTCCAGGTAGCGTGCTCCTGTTAGATGTCCCTCGAAGAAAACTGGCGGAATAAGATGGTCATCCACACCAGACATTCACTCGCCACTGCTCTTTGAAAAGTAGCCTCCCTTAGCCAGTTAGGATCATCAACACTCCAATAATGCTTGTTGTGGCGATTTACGGTCCCCTTGATGTGGAATCTTGATTCATCCGAAAACAGGATTCTGAAGATGAATCGCATATCATTTGCTACTCGGCCCAGCATCCACTCACAGAAGTGCACCCGAGCTTCGAAATCTCTCCCGCGGAGTGCTTGGTGTAGGTGCAAATGATATGGATGCAGCTTATTGGCTCGCAGTACTGTACCACATAAGATTGATTAATGTTTACCTCTTGTGCAATTGCCCGTGCGGTTTATTTCGAATGGGATTCAAAACATCTTTCGCATTAACACCGGTTGTTACTGGTGCGTGTCTCACAGGAGGCATGCTTGCAAGTGACGATGTTGTACGCAGGCGCCTTTCAACATTCCAGAAGGTTTTTGGTGTTAGTGCCGTCTATTTGAATATTTCTCCTAGTATAAATGCTGAGCTTGTTGTGCATTCGCTCTCACCTCTCCGTAAATAAGGAGCATATCAACGTACTCGTCTGTCGAATACATGGCGAAGCACTGGCATAAACGTGACTGCATGCTGTCAAACTGCATACGCATAAGGAGCGATGACAGTCGACATTCAAACCATCACTTTGCGGTGTCATACGGGTTAAATGGGACAGAAAGGTATGAAATCATAGTTTGGATTTAGGTGTTATACCCATTCTATTGCAAAATTCATACAAGCAACAACTATTTAGACTATAATGCCCTTAAAAACTCGGAGAATCTAAAACTACATTAATATGTAATCTATTTCCAAGCGTTAATGAGAAGACTGATCCCACATTACTGGCGACTAACGTTCACCAGTATAATTCCACTCGCCCACTTGGAAGCTTGGTTGAAAGAACCTTCGCGGTTAAACCTTAGCTCTTCCCTGTCAGATGCCACGCAGGTACCATCTCACTACTTTGTCTGTATGTTATAACCTTTTAGGAGTGTTTTAATTATTTGTTGGATGTCTGTCATGATTATTTAACTTGTATAAGTTATTACATATGTTATTTTAGATATACCTGTCGAAGTTCACGCCGAAATTGAAATAAACCCTTATTTAATAATCTTTGCTTCTTGACAGTACAGCGACCATTTTGGATATAGACGTATGTCTAATTTATCGTAGCCTATCCTGTCTCTTTTACAAAATCCGGCCATTTTGTTTTAATGGTTTTGCTACTGATTACATATAATTGATCCATTTTATCACGGGGGTTTAATCAGCTGAGGAGCTTTGTACACTAAGTAAAAGTTTGCTGTATGTTTTGAGCTGTACTTGAGTGCGGAGAACCTTATGTCCCTTAAACCGCTTTTCCGCTGAATGTTGAGCCTTTGTCTACCTAAAGACGCCAATTATTAAGTTCGTAAGCGAAGAAAACTGTCTTAAAGCGCAATTATTACGGCTTGAAGGGTGGCCTATCTTCCAAAATCGGTAGGCACAGCTGACTCACCTGGTATAAGCATAATAATGGCAATAAAATGAATCATCTGGTACACAGTTCATTTGTCACATAACAGGAAATTGGTGCATTAGGTTTAAGGGAAACTTGCTAAACCTTTGTATCAAGAAAGTCAAATTTTGTTTACTCGTATTGAGCGCTTAGGAACAGAAAAAAGGTGTGGTTGATGTTTGAGATTTCGGAGTACTTTTTAGCCTTCATAACAATAACAAAGCCAACATGAAGAATGAGAGATTTCTTTTTGACCGTTTTAATGGAACACGCCGTTGTTTAATTCCGATTTACGGTTGGCTCCGTAGCTCAGTTGGTAGAGCACCTGCCTGCTGTGCGAGGGGTCCCAGGTTCGATTTCTGGCTGGGGTAGGAATTTTTCTCTAGCCAAGATTATTCCCTATTCTCCCCAGAGTTTGTAAGTATAGATAACAGTGTTAAAGTGTGTGTGTATATAATCTAATGAATAGAACCCAAAGTTTGCCAGAAATCCAACGACAAGGAATATGAGTTAACATCATTGCCTATAGGCAATATGTTCCAAAGGAAATGCCACCTATAAGACCATGAGGGAACTAAAAAAATCTGATGTGTTACACTCACATGACTCTCTCTACTCTTGTACAACCTATTTTTACAAAAGCTTATTCTCCATCTACTTCATGTTAATCGAGATAAACATTTGCAGACTCTATCTTATTGCTAATTTTCTTGTAGATATAAGGGGAAAATATATTTACAAGGGCAATATAGAAAAACAGTAGCCTTTAAGCACATACATATCTCTTAATAGCTGGTTGCTAGGTGCAGCACCATTCCCTTTGCCTCAGATTATAACTCTTTGCATATCCAAGACAAAAAACTGAATAACGAATTCACATTTTAGAAAATAAGTATTGAAACGTTTAAGGGAATAACAAGCAATATGTCGAAAATGGTTCACTCAACAAAAAAAATTTATATGACATAAATTGTGTATTTTAACGCGATCTACATTTTTTGTGTAGTAAAATTTTATCTATCTCTTATGGTTTACCAGTTATGCAAAAGTCGTTCACAATGGAGAATACTTTTGGAGACATTTCCAGAAAATTCAAGATATACATTTTATTTGTCATAAAAATATCTTAAACATATGATATTTTAATCAAAATCGTTATAGCCATTTTTGAGAAAATTAAACTTTTCGAAAAATGTTCCATGTAAAGGGTAATCTGGGGTGGGGGGATTTTCTTGAAAACCTTCGTGTCGCATCTCTGGAAGATACTGAACCTAAATACCAAGTTTGGTGTTTATCCGACTGTTCGTTTCTGAGTTATGCTGTTCACAGACAGACACACACAGACATGTTTCCAAAAATCTTTTTTTGGATTCAGGGGCTCTCAAAAGATGTATTTCCGGTGAAATCTCGGTATCGAATTTTTGGGTGGAATACAATACTTCCCCTACTTACTATACGTAGTAGAGAAAGTAAAAATATGATTTATATGTTATAATTGGTAACAAATTTGAATACGGTGTTCAAATATTAAGCATTCCTTTTCTATCCAAATGGTGATAAACGTTATCATATGATCTTTACGATATTCCCTTTTAATATTGTTTTATGGAAATGTTCGAGTAACCAAATGAATTTCAAATAAAATCATTTTAATTAAACCCCTAAGATGATAAAAGTGCTTTTAAACTTTCATATCCTAAAGTTGCCCTTAAAATTAATGCAATAATTTTTTTCGCTCTATAACCAAAAGGTGATGTCTCCAATAATTTGTGTTTTGGGTAAGTGGTAAAAAGAAGTGTATTCAGAGTCAAAACTAAGCTCAAAATATTTTTATGTGTCTTTCATATTATATATGTCATATAAAAACAGAACCTTAATAAAGTATTTTAATAGGATGACCTGATACACAACAGAACATAACTGTGGCAATATATTTATTACAGAGAACCTGAGTAAGAAATTCGGCACGGAGATAAACGAGCTATGGGACAGGTTTGGTTCAGATTTCACCTACCCAGGTAACCTTCCCGCTTACGTTGAGGAATACTTCGAGGAGCAGGAGAACAGTCAAGTGGTCGGCAGTGACACACCGCCAGGTAGAATTGCCTGCCTACCTCTACCAGGTAAATACTTACTCTTCTTGAATAAGCAGTTTCAATTGAAAGATGTTGGCAGTCCCTCTATATTTAAATGAAACGGGTTGCATTGTGGAACTATATGAAAATGATATTGCTCCTCATTCTAATATAATTCACGTAATTTAACACATCCTCATTAAGCTGAAAATGTGACCAAAATTGAAAAAATTTCAATTTTGTGTTTTTTGTACCAAAAAATACTAGGTGGTTTGAAGTGCATATATGAAAAGTTTTAAAGCACTACAGTGCCTGGAAGTTACTCTAATTACATCATATTTAAAGGTCTGCGCTCCTTAAATGTCCCTGAGAATGCATGGCAGCTGATGAAATCGCTGCATGAAGAAACAAATCCGCTGTTTTTGCCCATTTTTGTGGGATTTTTTTCCGTGAAGGTTAGTTTTCTGATTTGTCACTGAGCCACCGTGATTGATAAACATAGTAACAGCAGCTCTGCCGGTAGATGCCATGAAACGTCGAATTAAATATTGTTTCATTTACATGAGCCAGAAACAAGTGTAAATAATGTAAATAAAACCGAGATGAAAGGTTAGATGAGCGAGAACGTGGTGTACAAAAGAAAAATTTAACGCAGAAACAGCTGGAGGATAATTGTGAACACATTCCTGCTATAAATAATGAAGAGTGTAAATATATATTCGTGGACACCAGTTTTACTGCCAACATTGGTGAAGGACCGAAGTGTAATGACCACAATCAAAAGTGTTTGTACATAGGACTTGGCATTGAAAGGCCTGGCTTATGTCATAAATTAGAACTGATTTACAGTACTTATAATAGGTAAAAATTACACATCTAAGCTGGACACTTCTAGGAAGGTCTGCAAGTCATTATTTCTGGTTAACTGCACGCAAACTTTTAAACTTGTTTTTCCTCACTTGAAATTTTGCTACACTTCTATTCATTCAAAACAAAATTACATCCACAAATTAGGTATTAGAGGGCTGAAATTTTTACTGTACATTCTATAAAGCATAGAAAAACTGACGCATGGAATTCAGGATTAACTTGGTACTTGTTGAGATAACAAATAAAATTTGTGTAGTGATTTTTTTTAATTTCCCTTACAGTTAAGATATTACAAAACCCACACGTCAAGTTTTTCTAAATGAGTTTTAAACTTCTTACAACAAAGTGTGAAGTGAATTTCATTTTGAAAGTTATACATTTTTTTAAAGAATTTTGTCAATAATTTAAAAGCTAATTGACATACAAAAATGAAACTCTGCCAATAGTTTTACATAACATCCCAAACATGTGAACACAGAATTAAGTATGTAGCTTTAAAATTGTGCAAAATAAGGTCTGCCAAGCCTATGGCCAGCGGGTAACAAATGAAACGAAGAAATGTCCTTTTAACGTAGCCACGCCAATAATCAGCACTCTTTGCCTCTTTATTAGCATTGGCTCCAGCACTAAACTGGTATTTTTATCAATTCCCCAATATGTATGATTCAGCATTGCTACATTTCAATAAACTTGAGACATACAGAACATCTAACATCTGGAAAAAGTGGCATATATCCCTTACGCAATTGAGATTGCACCAACGATATTTAAAAACACCACCACAATCTTCAAAATAGTTTTTCAGCCTAAGACGAAGTATCATTTGAAACTCCAAGAATTCCTTATGAACTGAACTAGAGAAATAATCTCTTAAGTTGCAGTATAGCAACAAAACCATCGCTCCACTAGTTGTCAATAACATAGCAGGAATAGTACAATATCAGTGCAGAAAATGGAAGGATGAATTATTTGCTTATGGGCACCTCCGTGGTGTGGGGATAGTGTCTGGAATTTCTTTACAATACAAAATTGATTACATGCGTTTATACCCAGAAAACTACCGATAACAACATTAATTCAGAGAATAAGCTATCGGCTTTACAGTTTTTATACAGTGAATATCGAGTGTTGTTGCGGTATCGTTCGTGTTATCTTATCTGCTGAGCGCCTGTTATTGTTTTACTATTTTTAATTTTGGATTCTTTGTCCTCCGGCTAGCTATTATTACTCAGTCGAGCAAATCTCTTGAAAGGGTGTGTAAACGGAAAGGAGTTGTTACTAAAAGATAACAGTGATAAAAGAATTTGTTTTTATACTTTTATTGCCGTCACACAGAATTAATTTCATATATTTAATCTTGATACACGCCTGACTGAACTGTTATATTTTCGAATGCAAATATAATCACTTATTTGCCGCGCACTATTAATTCGCGTATTTCACATTTTGTAACTAACTTTACGACGCGAGAGATTTTGTAGAACTGCGTAACGTGTACTTCGTGAATGATTCTGTTGAACTGCGCGACGCGTAACTCGTGAATGATTCTGTTGAACTGTGCGATACCTGTCTCTGGCTTCAGAATTTATACTCCCTCACCCCGATATGCCTAAACATTATAACAGAGCTGCTATTGGTTAAGAAAGCGCGCCAACATTAGCGTCTATTTTTATATCCAATCAAAATTACGAACACATATGCTCTAGGGAAGATATCCCCTCCATTTCTAAAGAA
Source organism: Deroplatys truncata (assembly GCA_030765065.1). Lineage (NCBI taxonomy): Eukaryota > Metazoa > Arthropoda > Insecta > Mantodea > Mantidae > Deroplatys > Deroplatys truncata. The sequence goes on along the minus strand of CM060984.1, from coordinate 63,145,078 downwards.
AGGCACGCTACTCTGACGTCATTTGTTTGTCTCATCTAATTGATAAACAACTCACCCCCTCGTTTCATTGTTACCCGCTCCTATTGTCAGTTTCAGTGAGGCCGTGTAAATTTATTTCCTAACAATGCTTATAATTAACAAACATCTCAAATCATTGTCATACAATAATGTTAATTTACACTACAATCACTCAGGCATTTACAGTGTTGTGATATAAAATACTGCCTCAGTGTCGATGCTAAAAATCAGGTCGGTATCCAGTATCGAGAATAGTGGTATCGTCCCATCACTAGTTTTAAAGTAAATTACAGAAAAGCTCCTTGGGAGGCTAAAGCGAAATTTGGTACTCAATGAAATAGGTTAGCATGACTAAGTATGGATTTGTTTACGGCATGTAAGTAAACATGGTGGTCAGAAGGATAGAGGGAGAGGCAAGTTAATACTCCAGCCCTTTGTTTTACCCATAGGCTATGACGTAAGCCACTGTACGCGTCCACTGCAACACAAAATTAATCTTCCGCTGTGTCATGTCTTAGAAGAACTAAGGAACATCAGTTCAAAATTTCATTGTACACATTCCACAATACAGATACTCTAAAAATTGAGTTTTATTTACGGAGGCTCTTTAACTGCTGTGGTCCTAAGTGTTGCATTCTATATTGGGCGTGAAAGACTGGTAATTTTTCCTCAGAGGTCTCTTTATCTGGCTTGAGGTTCTTTTACGTGCTGTAAATCTACGACACCGGATTTACTTGCCTTACTCACGACCTAGGTAACCAGAGGCTAGCACGGTAACCACTACACCCAGAGGACGACACAGGTATCCTATGACACAGTTAACCTAAATGATGTGTCTCTGTCATCTGGTATCAAGCTTCGTTGCATGGACGTAAACACCACAACCATGTGGATTGCCCAAACACTGGTATTAATCAAGCTAAACTTTAAAACGAAATGAAACCATCGCCTATGTCCATAAGCTTCAATATTAAACGACTCATCCCATTTTTTTTTCGAGTGGAGGAGAAAATGATTTAATCACTGACCCCAGCCCCGATGGGAGTCGGGACTGAGAGTGTGGGACTCACCAATAGTCGGCATACCCACCAAAAACTCCTCCACCGGATGGAAAAATGGAAGAAAGATAAACTGGAGTGGCGTGGCTTTGTGCGGTCCCGCATAGCACCCGCGTTAGAACGTGAAAGATGGAAGCTGCCGCCCTATGAGCGGGAGCGGGTAAAGGTAGCTACTAGGTTGCAGCCATGAAACCTGACTGCAACACTAGTGAAAATAGCGAGGATTTAGGAAAGAGTTAGAATGGTGATTGTATGGAAGAGATAGGTAAATGTAGAGCTTACTTCTTGTGAAGGTGCATCCGGTTCATGTATTCTTCTGGGTACGTTGCGCTGGACGGAGGCCTTCGGCGGTTGATTAGAGCTGGCTGCTGGAAGTGGGCTCGAAGTTCGTGTTGCTGCGCTTCCAGAGATCTGATGGCCATGTCGATGGAGTCTAGGTGTTGAGCAATGGTGTCCGATGCTGTAGATGAGGTTTGGATGGAGTTGTCGATGGTGCTGAATCTGGTAGTGATGATCTCGAACTGCCCAGCTAGGAAAACCTGCTGAGCAGCTGAGGTGTCTTGAACGTCCCTGATGAGTTCCTCCAGGGCTGTCAGCTTCGTCGTCTCGTAGGCCCTGGACTTCCTCGATGATCGGTGCTGTTGAAGATGTTGGTGTCGGCGCTGGTGATGGTGTCGGCGTCTGTGGAGGTGCTGCTGGCTGTGATGAAGGTGCTGGTGGCTTCGGCGTTGCCTTCCTGCGAGGGTGCAGGGGGCAGAGCGCTTGGCCGGTGACGTCACGAAAGCTGAATGCTGTTCTGTCATATTACGACTACAAAGGCAGTGACTATAGGACAGCGCAGATGAGGGAATGCATTCTTCAGGTCACGTAGCATTATCCTAATGCTACAACTGTTGCATGTTTGCGTGTGTGGTGCACATTATTACAATAACCATGTAGAAAGATCGGAAATATTTGTATTTATTAAAATACAATGGTCACATTGCATTAAAAGGTGCGAAGATCTTTTTCCTCTCTTTCTCTTTCACTTCTATTACTTTCTCTGCCATGTGCATAGTAGTTAGAGAAGGTACCATTGCATTCCATCCAAAAATTCGATACCGAGATTTTACCGAAAATACACGTCCTGAGTCCCAATAAAACATTTTTGGAAATATGTACGTGTGTCTGTGGACAGCATAATTCAAAAATGAAAAGTCGGATAAGTACCAAACTTTATGTTTAAGCTCAGTATCTTCCAAGGATGCGACACCAAGATTTTCAAGAAAATTCCCCCACACCAACTACCCTTTACATGGAACATTTTTCGAAAATTTTGATTTCTAAAAAATAGCTGTAACGATTTTGATTGAAATACCACATATTAAAGATATTTACATTCCAAATAAAATATATATCTTGAATTTTCTGGGAATAGCCTTTGAAGTCGTTTCATTCGGAAGGAGTTTTGTACGAGGGTCGTCCAATAAGTAAGTTTCCCTGTTTTATAAAAAACATTACATACAATTGGTCATTTTAAATTAATTTTATTTATATTATACAATCCTTCTGTTACTTTTCTATATAGTCAACATGTTTTTCCAAGGATTTTTGGTGACGTGACAAGTTTTTCCAAGCCAGTGTTGTACCAGGTCGGGTCCTGTGTTCGCAACCAGTTGTTCAGTGATTTGACTTCATCATCGGTGTTAAAAGTGCTTACCTTTGAGTTGGAGGAACATGTGAAAATCACTTGGGGCAAGCTCCGGTGAATACGGAGGATACGAGAAAACTTCCAAGTTGAATCGTGACCCAGGCGGAGCTCAGAAGATTCAATTGGGAAGTTTTCTCGCAACCTCCATATTCACCAGTACTTTTCCCAAGTGATTTTTACATATTCCCCTGACTCAAAGGTCATCTTGGAGGTAAGCACTGTAACACGTGACGTAGATGAACCAGAAGTGATCCAGAAGTTGGGTCCTGTGCTCGTAACCAGCTGTTTACTTCTGATGTCTAATGGGGCAACAATGCTCATACTGTCCTAGACACAAGCAAACTCCTTGGTATAATATCGAGTTTTTGACACACTTCCCAGTAATTCTCTTTCCAGACAAGATCAGGTTTTAATATCCCGACTGAGAATGGGCCATACCAAGATCACACACAGTTATCTTCTTTCAAAGCACCAACAACCCATCTGGCACCAGTGTAACATACTGTTGACGAGGAAACACATAATCGTGGAATATCCAACAATACGATCAATGGAGACAACACTACCAGATACCAATGATGTACAAACAACACTCAACTATTGATGTACCCTAAAATAGTTGAATTTTTTAAAAGCATATATTTACTTGTATATAAAAATTTATAATCAGTTTTATTATAGTGTCACAATTTTATATACTAGTTCACTGTAATGGTTTAAAGCTGCCAGTATGTTATATAACCTCATGATTTTATTGTTAAATATTTAGTTTATAAAAAGTTGACTAATACGTTAAAGAGACTACAAACTTTCAAAATAAAAAAATGTCTAATTACGCATAGATTGTTAAATTGTTTCAATTTAAACATTGGTTAGTAAGAATTTATTCGTGAAACAATTATAAACGATTTAAAAACTTTCTCTTACATTTGTACAATACAGATATAATACATATAACGATGTTACATTTAATAAAAATATTTAAGAATATATAAGAGTAAGTCTATTGCGTCAAGTCAATATCACAAATATACATTGCCCCAAATCAGTTCTTTAGTTTATTAAGCGAATTTTCTCGAAATTAGCTCTTAAAAACATTCAAAACGTCTCTTGCTTTCAAACAACAGCATATATTTTACACACACACCCACGTCATTTGACCATATTTACCTACTGTTTCCATAAAAACAATTATATTCTTTAAAAGATAAAACCACAAATGTTTTAAAGCTTGTGCCATGCCCTCTATGACGCCTGTGTACACGATTTGACATGAATTAGAAATTCACCACACATTTTTACTTTCTCTACTACGTATAGTTAAGCAGGGGAAGTATTGCATTCCACCCAAAAATTCGATACCGAGATTTCACCGGAAATACATGTTTTGAGACTCACTGAATCCAAAAAAAGCATTTTTGGAAACATGTCCGTGTGTGTGTCTGTCTGTGTGTCTGTCTGTGTGTCTGTGAACAGCATAACTCAGAAACGAACAGTCGTATAAACACCAAACTTGGTATTTAGGTTCAGTATCTTCTAGAGATGCGACACGAAGGTTTTCAAGAAAATCCCCCACCCCAGACTACCCTTTACATGGAACATTTTTCGAAAATTTTAATTTTCTCAAAAATGGCTCTAACGATTTTGATTAAAATATTATATGTTTAAGATACTTTTATGACAAATAAAATGTATATCTTGAATTTTCTGGGAATGTCTCCAAAAGTATTCTTCATTGTGAACGACTTTTGCATAACTGGTAAATCATAAGAGATAGACAAAATTTTACTACACAAAAAATGTAGATCGCGTTAAAATACACAATTTATGTCATACACATTTCTTTTGTTGAGTGAACCGTTTTCGAGATATTGTTGTTATTCCCTTAAATTTTCCAATACTTATACTTTTTCTCAAATTGGTTATTCATTTTTACTTTCTCTACTACGTATAGTAAGTAGGGGAAGTATTGCATTCCACCCAAAAATTCGATACCGAGATTTCACCGGAAATACATGTTTTGAGACCCACTGAATCCAAAAAAAGCATTTTTGGAAACATGTCCGTGTGTGTGTCTGTGTGTGTGTGTGTCTGTGTGTGTGTGTGTGTGTCTGTGTGTGTGTGTGTCTGTGAACAGCATAACTCAAAAACGAACAGTCGGATAAACACCAAACTTGGTATTTAGGTTCAGTATCTTCCAGAGATGCGACACGAAGGTTTTCAAGAAAATCCCCCCACCCCAGACTACCCTTTACATGGAACATTTTTCGAAAATTTTAATTTTCTCAAAAATGGCTCTAACGATTTTGATGAAAATATCATATGTTTAAGATAAGGTCATGAGAAATGAAATGTATATCTCGAATTTTCTGGGAATGTCTCCAAAAGTATTCTTCATTGTGAACGACTTTTGCATAACTGGTAAACCGTAAGAGATAGACAGAATTTTACTACACAAAAAATGTAGATCGCGTTAAAATACACAACTTATGTCATATACATTTCTTTTGTTGAGTGAACCGTTTTCGAGATATTGCTTGTTATTTCCTTAAACTTTTCAATACTTATACTTTTTCTCAAATTCGTTATTCATTTCTTTTATGTCCTGGACATGCAAAGAGAATGAAATGCGCCACATAGCAACCAGCGTTAAAATATTTGACTATCGCTTATAACCTACCATATTCCCCTTGCATCTACAAGAAAATTACCAATAAGATTGACATCTCGATATCTCGATTAACATGAAGCATATGGAGAATAGGCGTTTATAAAAATAGATTGTACAAGAGTAGAGAAAGTCATGTGAGTGTAACACATCAGATTTTTACTTTCTCTACTACGTATAGTAAGTAGGGGAAGTATTGCATTCCACCCAAAAATTCGATACCGAGATTTCACCGGAAATACATGTTTTGAGTCCTGAATCCAAAAAAAGCATTTTTGGAAACATGTCCGTGTGTGTCTGTGTGTGTGTGTGTGTGTGTCTGTGTGTGTGTGTGTGTGTGTGTGTGTGTGTGTCTGTGAACAGCATAACTCAAAAACGAACAGTCGGATAAACACCAAACTTGGTATTTAGGTTCTGTATCTTCCAGAGATGCGACACGAAGGTTTTCAAGAAAATCCCCCCACCCCAGACTACCCTTTACATGGACCATTTTTCGAAAATTTTAATTTTCTCAAAAATGGCTCTAACGATTTTGATGAAAATATCATATGTTTAAGATAATGTCATGAGAAATGAAATGTATATCTCGAATTTTCTGGGAATGTCTCCAAAAGTATTCTTCATTGTGAACGACCTTTGCATAACTGGTAAACCATAAGAGATAGACAAAATTTTACTACACAAAAAATGTAGATCGCGTTAAAATACACAACTTATGTCATATATATTTCTTTTGTTGAGTGAACCATTTTCGAGATATTGCTTGTTATTTTCTTAAATTTTCCAATACTTATACTTTTTCTCAAATTCGTTATTCATTTTTTTAATGTCCTGGACATGCAAAGAGAATGGAATGCGCCACATAGCAACCAGCGTTAAAATATTTGACTATCGCTTAAAAGCTACCATATTTCCCTTGCATCTACAAGAAAATTACAAATAAGATTGACATCTCGATATCTCGATTAATATGAAGCATATGGAGAATATGCGTTTGTAAAAATAGATTGTACAAGAGTAGAGAAAGTCATGTGAGTGTAACACATCAGATTTTTTTTATGTCCTGGACATGCAAAGAGAATGGAATGCGCCACATAGCAACCAACGTTAAAATATTTGACTATCGCTTAAAATCTAGCATATTCCCCTTGCATGTACATGTACATTACCAATAAGATTGACATCTCGATATCTCGATTAACATGCAGCATATGGAGAATAAGCGTTTGTAAAAAATAGTTTGTACAAGAGTAGAGAAAGTCATGTGAGTGTAACACATCAGATTTTTTGTCTTGGATATGCAAAGGGTATTAATCTGTGGCAAAGGGAATGGTGCTGCACCTAGCAACCAGCTATTAAGAGATATGTATGTGCTTAAAGGCTACTGTATTTCTATATTGCCCTTGTAAATATATATTCTCCTTAGATCTTCAAGAAAATTAGCAATAAGATATAGTCTGGAAATGTTTATCTCGATTAACATGAAGGAGATGGAGAATAAGCGTTTGTAAAAATAGTTTGTACAAGAGTAGAGAAAGTCATGTGAGTGTAACACATCAGATTTTTTCATATACTTTATCGATTTTAAAATGTCATAACTAAATATTCTATGGAAGAATGTACGAAGCTGTTTCAAAAACCTGAACTTCAAAATAAACTAATGTTTTTGTTAGCATGTTTCAATAAAATACGTTGTATTTAATATTAGTACGTCGCTTGGAAAGACTTGGAGTGCTCATAGTGTAGAGAAGATTAAAATGGTAAAGGAATCTATGTTTATAACTCTTGGGAACGGCCACTTTCTCAGCCCAATTTAAAGAATCCTTAAAACATAAACCTCAAATGAGAAAGTAGTTCCATACCTGAATGTACTTTGAAATTGATGTATGTATCGATTCCCCACTTGTGATTGCACAGAACAAATTTTAAACTTTAGCTTTAAAAGTCCTTTCCCTTATCTCACAATGTCAAGTTATCTGTTCGCTGTATTTTACAAAATGTTTAACATAACGTTAAGTTTAATGGGTTCACTACGCGAACACGTTGACGAACTCCGCGGTATATTTGAGTGTTACGTTGCGTATGCTGTAGATGGCAGTAGTGATACTCATATGGTGCTGCAATCTGACGGCAGTACTGGAGACTACTAGCAACCCACAGATTTACTCGGAGTGTAGAATTTAGAATAATACAGCAATGCCACCTAGGAATAGGTGGCATTGGATAGGCTTGTTCCTGCGTATAGTGAATTCACACTTAAGAAAATAGTGCAGTTCTTATGGGCTTTTACTTTTTGTGTACCCACTCCCTATTATAAATAAGAATATACTCTAACTTGTGTACATTTCATAAGAATATATAATTCTGGTAAAACGTATTTATAACAGGTATTAAATGAGCAATTTACTTCTAATATACTGTTTTGATTGACTCTTATATGCCAGATTCACATGAATTTCTCTACTTAATATCGTTCATGTTTATCATGTTTTACAAACTATTCTTAAAAGTGCTTATTTTTCTATGTAGGCACCTCCAGTTGATTGAGAAAAATATTTGCAGAAATGGTTTCATACATATTTTGTGGTAGGTACCTACATGCAAGAGGAATATAGAAAGCTGATGTGATAGTCATGTTTAAAAAACGGGTTGCTTGTGGAGACTGAAACTTCACACTCTCTGCATGACATCACGAGAAACAACATAATATGACCAACCACATAAAAAGAAGTATTGAAAGATTCAAACCAATAACAACAACAAAAGTATTGAAAGATTCACACCAATAACAAGAAATTAATATTACAAAATATGTTTCACATTAACTGTATGTTTTAGACGAGATACACATTTTTTGTGCACTAAGTTCTGTTTATCCCTTGAGGCTTACCAGTTATAAAAAATAATGATTGCCATGCTGCTTTCTCCTTATCACTCACCACTAGTTCAAACTTATTGTCTTTAAAAAGTTCTCTAATCTGTGGACCGATAAACACACCTGCTTTCACTTTACCAAAACTGAGCCTGGGGAGCGTTTGACGTAAGTAGTGAATGCAGAGCCATTTGCATCTAAAGGCTTTACAAAATTTTCATAAGCCCCAGTTTTATATGCAGCGCTGGGTTTCGCTCTATCAATGATTCATACAATTCATTTTTCATTCGAGGAGTTAAGGACTGTCATGGGTCAACTTTTCTGAGAATAGAGTTTGTGTCTAGCACGGCAGTCCCACTCGCAAAAGAAACAACAGTATTTGGCGTAGTCGGATTGCATCCCAAATAAAATGGCAATAGCATTAAAATCCCATACACTTCCCACTGATATCTCGTGTAGTCTACTCCTATCAGGATGTTTTTCATATTTGTATATGCTTCGTTTGTATTGGTGGCATACGCCACAGGAATGGAAGGAAACTCGTTTTCTTTGTGTAAAAGTACTGCTTTAAGACTTGTCTTCGAAGCATCGATGAACAGTCGCCATTGATCAGGACTGTGCTTCATATTCAATGCCTCCATCACACCAAGTACGTTTTTGCAGAATGTGAAGTCCCCCTCAGTTTTAAAAAGCTGCTCAAATTCTTTATTTCTAGTACAAAATGTAAGTTTCCGGAGTCGTGTAGATAGCCCCACTGTTGTAACCGTGATGCCAAAAGCTCTGCCTTATTTTTAGGAAGTTCTAGATCCCCGGTGAGGTCATTGAGCTCCCCTTGTGTCATCTTGTGATTAGAGCAGTGGCGTAGTGTAATGAGTCTACCTAAATAAATTGCCAAGAAGGTAAGTAAATTTTTAAACATATAAATAGAGACAGCTTCAAAAAAATGATGAAAAACTAATTAATACAATCACCTTCACTTTTGCTTACCCCAGCGCCCCAACCACTACTGCTAAGTGTCAGATTGCGTTCTTAGGCAGCTTCGAAATCTCATGATGCGGCAGTAAAGTTGAGTAGAGACTGGGATGGCTGAGCGAGTGCAAGTCTCATCAAGAGTGGACTTATATAGTTTTTTCCACTAAACTTTGACCTCTGTTATAGGAAGACATGCCTATTTTTGTGCATTAAGGGCATAAAGGCAGCAGCAGAGACTTAACACGTTTAATGAGGTGTTTAGTCTCTGTATACGTGCTCTCTCCAAGGTCCGGAAACAGGACAATAGGGGTTGAAGACAAGAGTAGTGTATGGTGGTGTAACATAAACATTTCATTCCTCAGTTATTGGTGAACCAGCATTATGTGCATGCAGCCGTGCAGTAAAGTGTTAATTTTACGTAAACCTGTGTATTGTTTTCATTGTGTGTATTTTATTTTGATTTTAGAAATATGGACAATCCATCGATTTAATGAATTACTTATTTAAAACTCAGTCTCTTATGATAAAAAGCGTGAACTTAAAGGCAAAAGACCAATTCCTAAGCTTGGCATTGTCTTCCAGGAAAAGAACCAAAAACGGACATTTCAAACATCCTGGTACAGTAAATTTAATTGGTTAACGGGCAGTTACATTCATAACAAACTGTATTGCTTCGCATGTTTGCTTTTTGGCGGGGAAAAGGAATGGAGTGTTGAAGGAATATCAAATATTAAAAACATTGAAAGAAAAGCGTGCAGTAAAAATCGCCGACTGGAGCTTATCTACTAGAAAATCTGAGTACCTGCATTGTTTTCATACAATGGTTTGTAGGCATTTTGTAAAGTTACGCCTAACGCTATATTTTTATAATCTAGTTTAGTTTAAAATGTATGTTCAGTCAATTTCGGCAATTAGTAGTGATGCTAATGACTACTAAAACAACAACAAAAATTATAATAATAATAATAATAATAATTAATAATAATAATAACATTCGAATCATAATAGAGAATTCACAGTATTTTATGAAACACTAATGTATGGGAATTTGTGCATCATTTAAGAAAATCTAAATGCAATTTTTAAAATCTAGTATACCCAGAACACAGTACTAAGCTACGCCACTGGATTAGAGGATACTTGTATGTGTTTGGAAAGAAGTATGCATTTCTTGAACTTGAAGGCTGTTCATCTTCAGTTATGAAAGCACTGTTATCTTCACCATTGCTCATAGAAGCAACTTCATGAGGTACAGGGCGAATTGCAGAGGGCGTATTAGGGTATACAACTGTTGATTCTTACTTCTCTACTACGTATAGTAAGTAGGGGAAGTATTGCTTTCCACCCAAAAATTCGATACCGAGATTTCACCGGAAGCATATATTTTGAAGCACCCTGAACCCAAATAAAGACATTTTTGGAAATATGTGCGTGTATCTGTCTGTATATCCGTATGTCTGCCTATGAACAGCATAATTCAAAAACGAAAGTTCGTATAAATACCAAACTTGGTATTTCAATTTAATATCTTCCAAGGATGTGACACGTAGATTTTCAAGAAAATCCCCCGCCCCAACTACCCTTTACATAAAACATTTTTCGAAAACTTTGATTTTTTAAAAAATGGCTCCAACGATTTTGACTAAAATACCATATATGAAAGACATTTGCATAACAAATACAATGTATATGTTTAATTTTCTAGGAAGTCCTCTTCATTCGGAAGGGATTTTGTATAACCTTGTATAACTTGTAAACGTTAAGCAATAGACGAAATCGTGCCACGCAAAAAATGAAGATCTCTTTAAAACACACAATTTACTTAAAGTAAGTTTTTTTTGTGACATAAGCCGTTTCTGAGGTATCCGTTATTAACGGTTCGAATTGTTCAATACTTGTCATTCTTTTAGTTCCATCGATCGATTTTCAGTTGTTTCTCGCGATTGGATGGAAAACATGGAATTTTAAGGCCAGCGTATAGCGTCCAGTTCTTAAACGTTTGACTATCGCTGTTCTCTTTGTATTTATAACGAAATGTATAATGTAGGTATTCTTGCACAGGTTTATTTGGATTAAATCTTGTCATCAATCGCATGACCCAGTTCTTCTGTAACCAAAGATGGACGCCCACTTCGTTCTTCATCGTGCAGTTCACTATGTCCCTCATTGAACTGTCGGACCCATCTTCTCACCATTGAATCACTCATCGCATTTTGTCCGTAAACTTCGCAAATTTGCCGATAAATTTCAATTGGTTTCACTTCCTAGCATTCAGAAAACGAATTATAGATCTGATTTCACAAGCGGCGGGATTTTCAATCAACACCGACATTGTAAACAAGCACAACAATGCGTACGTGGCTGACAGCGATCTCAAAATGGCGCACGTTTCTTCTCCTTGATACAGAGCGTCTACCGCGCATGTGCGGAAGTGCAATCGCAGCGCTGCAGCGGAGAGAAATTGAAACGGAACTTACTTTCTGGACGTACCTCGTATACTAGGTAGAAAAATAAACATTAGTAAGAATAGTTCGTATACCCACTAAAAAAGTCATGTGAATGTACCATCATATTTTTTTTATAGATTGCATAATTGGACACTTTCTAGAAACAAGTGTTTCTTCGCCGCAAATACAGCAGAAGTTATCTGCATTATTTACGCATTTACCAGACATTTTTGTACTTGACTGTAAATCGAGATAGTGTATCACAGCACAACTATCACGAAAGCTCTTCGTGCCACGTTAAAACACAACGACTTTCTTATATACATAGTTATAATACTCGTCACAATGATCTTATCTGGCTATAAAGCTATTGATCACGTGATGATACCGTCCTGTGAGAATAACGACATGCACAGGCAGTACAGTCAACTGCTTACATATGAAGCTGTAATGGCTGTAATTCGAAAACTAGAGCTAATATGCGAATTTTAACGCCAGTTTTGAATTCTATGGCACCGAATTAACAACGTTTAGCTCAATTCATTTCCATAACACTCTGTGCGTAGAACAGTTTCACATTGGACGTACTCTTTCATAGAAAGTTAAGAATAAACATTAACATATTGTCGGTGGTACTGTTTTCCGAAGTGTTTCTATTATGTGTCTTCTATAGGCTGTATCATAGGTCTTCTCGATATCGAGGCTAACAGCTGTTAGATGTTAGCGTCCATAATTTCCGACTCGAGAGTAATAAGAGAGTCCAACGTTGAATGAAACTGTCGAAATCCACTCTGTATTTCACTGAAGCATTTTTACTTTTCTAATGCCCAACTTAATCTGCGGTTTTCTACTTTTTCCAGCAATTTTCACATTGTACACTTGTTAAATATATTTGGAGGGATAAATTAGCCTGCCTTTCTTACTTTCTCTACCACGTGCATAGTAGTTAGAGAAGGTATTGCATTCCACCCAAAAATTCCATACCAAGATTTCACCGGAAATGCATATTTTGAGGCCCCTGGACCCAAAAAAAAAGCATTTTTAGAAAAAGATCCGTATGTGTGTCTGTGTATGTCTGTTGAACAGCATAACCGAAAAACAAAAAGTCGAATAAACACAAGCTTGGTATTTAGGTTTAGTGCCTTCCAAAGAGACAACACAAACATTTTCAAGAAAATCCTCCCACCCCAGACTACCCTTTACATGGAACATTTTTCGAAAATTTGATTTTCTAAAAATGGCTCTAACAATTTTGATTAAAATATTATATGTTTAAGATTTTTTAGAGCAATGAAACGTATATCTTGAATTTTCTGGGAATGTCCCCAAAAGTCCTGTTCATTCTGTATTACTTTTGCATAACTGGTAAACGTAAGAGTTAGACAAAGTTTTACTACACAAAAATTGTAGATCTCTTAAAACGCACAATTTACGTCACATATTTTTTTTTTTTTTTTTTGGAGTGAACCATTTCCGAGATCCGTCACACATCCTACACACCCATTCCGGTCTCCCATACATCGTGGTCGTGGTGCGGGAGAGAACCCGTACCCTGTACACGAAACTCACCTACCACACCAACCAGCTGGTGAACTCTTTGGGCCGCTACGACCACAAGGCGCCAAGGCGGAGAAAGAGCTACCGGTTGCCGAAGGACGGCTTGGACCCCCGAGGCTGAAGTCTGCCAATCCCTCATTCCACAAACTTCCCCAAGTTAAGCAGCATTGGGCCCGGTCGCTAGCTGGATGAGTGACCATCTAGCAGCGACCCGCCCTGCCGCCAACTTGAGTACCCCCATCCCATCTTGCTTTACTGCCATGCCGGCCTGCTTAACTTGACCACACAAGCGGTCGCCCAAGTTAAGCAGCATTGGGCTTGGTCACCACATGGTCGCCAGTCCGCCCATGAGGGAACACCGAGACCCAGCCAATGGTAGCGCAGAAAGCTAAACCTCGCCCAAGACATTGACATAAATCAAAAGCTTGTGTACATTCTTTTTATCCTCTATGTCGTACAGGTAAAGCCGCATACGCGGCTAGGTACTGTGGCGATTACATTCCGCCCAGGTAAACCTGGGCGACCTGTTCTCGATTGCTGGATTGCTGATTGCTGGATTTCCGAGATATTCCTTGTTATTTGTTTGAATTTTCCAATACTTATACTTTCTCTCAAATGGGAATTCGTTATTGGTTTTTTTATGTCCTGAGCATCTGGACATACAAAGAGAATGGAATGCTCCACATAGCAACAGCTCTTAAAAGATTTGACTTTCGCTTAAAGCCTACCATATTCTCTTTGCACGATCTACAAGAAAATTAGCAATAAGATAATTCGCAAATGTTTATCTCGATTAACATTAAGTAGATGGACAATAAGGTTTGTAAAAATAGTTGTGCAAGAGTAGGGAAAGTCATGTGAGTGCAACACTATAAGACTTTTTAATAACTCCTGCTTTTTCACTGTGTGTTACTTTCTTGACTACTGATCCATAGGAGGGAAGTATCGTATATTGGAGATCCTTTTAACCAAACGCCGAAATAAAATGCATTTTTAGAAAAAGGCCCAAGTACACATACGTTTGTCAGTGTGTGAAAAGCACGTTGATAAAACAAGTCCATTAACCACAATATTTCATATGTAAGACGGACTCTTAATAAGCTCTATTAAGGTGTTGCAAGTCTGAGAAAACTGCAAGACTAGCAAAGGTTTTATTCCGTATTTTCTGAATAATCTGCGAAGTTCTCTTCATTTTCATTGAGCTTTGCATACCTGAGAAAATATGCATATAAGATATACAAAAGCTTACTACGGGAAAAACACAAAGCTCATTAAAATATCAGTTTATTTTTTTCGTGGGGTTAACCATTTCTGAAATATAAGGTATTATTTGCCTGAATTTTTAAGCCTTTCATTTGAGGCAGTATTCTTAACACTTAAATGATTTCAGTCTAATTATATAATATGGAAATTCAATAACAGCCCGCCTTAAAGCAATATGTGTATGTAACAATACATAGAAAGTGTATATTACAATCATTGTATGTATTTATATTATTGTATCCATATGTAATAATGTTATGTGAATATATTACGTAATTTAATAATGTAGGAGCTGTGAGAATAATAGGTTAAAAGTTGCTAACAATGAGGTAACAATGAGGTAACCTTGAGGCAATAATGAATTTGAAAGTAAATGCTACTAGTCATTATTGGAGCAACAACAATGTAAATTTTGAGGCAGTTTAAAAGTAGTCAATCAACTATCAGAAAAACCTTTAGTTAAACGAAGGTATTCTATTGGATTAGGAATAGCCAATCAAAATACAGAAATTTACAAGTTTAGGCGGTTGAAATCAGTTCAGTTGCCTGCAGACAGTGATTGTAACCGGATGCGAGATGCGTCTTCGAGAGATTTAATACGTATTCGTGTGAGATGAAAAATAAGTTTACGTGTTAAAAAGTGCAATTAATTAATAAAAAGAATCTCACAGCTCTCTATATCAGTGAAGTTTTATTTAAATCGTGTCAAGCATTAATAAAAGTAGTGAAGTAAAATTATAATCTGTGTAAGCTTACATTCTTAGTCACATCACGACCCTGCTAAGAGAAACGTATCTCTAACAAAAAATACTGACGCAACCGAAGCAAACACAAATATAATATTTAAAGAAACAGTCAAATTACAAAGTAAATATTTTTTTTTAAACTTGGGGCAAAGGCTACCTGAAAGTACATTTGGGGCGAAGGCTACCAGAAACTGTTTACTATACGTGCGGTTGCAACTACTATAAGTTCGGCTCCCCAACAGTTGAAATATAATACAACTCCTACAACACTATAATATCTCACAGTTTGGGTGACTACTGTCCATTCCAAACCAGAGTGCCTTTCACTGAAAACAAACTCTTTGTATTATCCGCGCGAAAGTAGTTCGCAAACCCCGCCCATAATGGCTGCGTGTTCCCCTCCCACGTGCTTGTTGAACACTATTTAATCTATAAAAAGGCGCCCTGCGTGAGAATCATAGTTCAAAATGCAACCTGAGGTAACAATCGACTTTATAAGTATGGGGCAATGAACATTTTACTTACGTTGATCACAATCCTTGTGCAAATCCGAATCCTCCGAAGATGACTCAGCTGCCATATCAGGATCAGAACTACTCTCCAAAATAATGACAAGCTTATCCACAATTCCACAGCACTGTCACACTTAAAACAACTTCCCACATTTTATCCTCTTCTATGTTGTATTATGTCTGTTTATATTGCCTGCTCGCTTTCGTTACACTTCTCACTGAAACGCCTGTAAAATCCGATATTAGTTTCCTAATATGCAATAATGCAAGTGTCGGGTATTTTTGTAATAGTGAGTTGAATATATGAAGTATTGTTTGTTTTTAGCCACTTTTTAACTGTTTCCCACTTCTGTGTTTGAACAGTTTATTCAAACTACACGCACCTTCCTCTGCCATGTGAGCTCAAATACCAACTGACTAAATCACAAGATTTGACCTGAGCTGAGCATATGTGTGTTAGTGTATTATGAATGACTGTTCGCTTATCATATATCCTGTGTTAAGCAAAGTGTTTATTTGGTACTCAGATAGCACCTCTGGGAATTCATTGCTGCAATTCTTGCGTATGTAAGAGAGTGGCAGTCATGCATTACAGTTGGTATTAACTAGCAAGATGCTCTCGGCGTTAGCGCAAAAGCAGACGAAAATAATTTTTGTAATCTCTCAACAGCTAGTATATATCCATTACCATTAACGATGAGTTCTTATGATAACCGCAATAAAATGTGCAGTTCTATACCTTTCCTGCTCTAATATTTCATAATACAATACATGTATTAAGGAACTATTTACGTTGGCGTAAGAGTATATTCTTGGGTTCGTGACAAGTCGAAGCACGTGCTTCTGTTTACATCAGAGGGAACTCTGGTTTGGAATGGACAGTACCTGCTTTTCCATATGTCCCGGTTTCGATTTCGAGGTCCAAAGTCAGGTCTGTGAATGCGTGTTTTGCATGTGGGTTCCTATTATTTAATAATGAGGTACACAGACTTTCGCTGAGTAGAACACATGTTTACTTTTTATGGCCCATTTGCCGTTATGGCAATAAGATGTGTGCCGCAAATAGTTGACTTTTAAAAAATTAAACTTTTGTACGCTCTTGTGTATCCTCGACAGTATGTGCATTGATCCCATAAATAATTTGAGATGTAGCTATGAAATTAAATGATAGCAAGACAGAAAGTCATGGACTTGTTAAGGGGACAAGGTAGTCTGAACACACGGAAATATTTAGTTATGTATATTGGCTAACTAGAAATTGAAAAAAAAATATTTACTTAGTCAAAAAAGTAAAAACGTGGAAAATTTGCAGTGTTGTTGCTTTCTTAATATCACTAATATACATTATAAAATGATGATTGTGGTTTAGAAAGTTTAACTATGTGTTGTATACATGTACTGAAAGTTTCAGCTCTCTACCTCTTATACTTTCCGAGAAAAAGGCACACAAGTATGCAAAAATGTTGTTTTGTGAAAACTGAATTTAAAGTTTTAACATTACACTTCAGTACATTCCAGGGTCATAATCATCTGCACCTTGAGACAGTATTTTTAACACTTAAATGATTTCAGCCTAATTATATAATATATAAATTCCATAACAGCCCGCCTTAAAGCAATATGTATATGTAACATATATAAAAATGTATATTACAGTCATTGTAAATGTTTATATTATTGTACACATGTAATAATGTTATCTGAATGTATTACGTAATTTAATAATGTAGGAGCTGTGAGAATAATAGGTTAAAAGTGGCTAACAATGAGGTAACAATGAGATAACCTTGAGTCACTAATGAGTAAGAAAGTTTAACAATACTACTTGTGATTCTTGGAGTAACAATAATGTAAATTGTTGTGACAGTTTATAAAATAGCCAATCAACAACCAGAAAAAGCTTTAGTTAAATAAAAGTATTCTATTGGATTAGGAATAGCCAATCAGAAACTGAAATATAGCAAAATTTACAAATCTAGAAGTCAGTTGCTTGTAGACGGTGCTCATAACTGGACGCGTTGCTAGCAGTCAGTGTTACTAATCACACGCGAGATGCGTCCTCGAGAAATTTAATTCGTACTTTGTGTGAGAAAATAGTTAACGTGTTTAAAAAGTGCAAGTAATTAACAAAAGAATCTCACAGTGAAGTGTTATTTAAATCGTGTCAAGCATTAATAAATGGAGTGAAGAAAAACTTAAAATCTGTGTAAGCCTACATTCTTCAGTCGCACCACGCCCTGCTAAGACATCCATGTCTCTAACAAAAAAAAATACTGACGCAGCCAAGGCAAACATAAATATATAGTATTTAAAGAAACAGTGAAAATTACAAAGTTAATATATTTTTTTAACATTTTTTTCTGGGGGCAAAGGCCACCGAAAAGTACATTTGAGGCGAAGGCTACCAGAAAGCGGGTACTATACGAGCGGTTGTAACCAACTTCAAGTTCGGCTCCCCAACATAAGAACTATAATACAACTCCTTCAATACAAACCATCTTCTCAACCTTCATTCCTGGATTCCCTCTGCTTTTCTCATTGCCTTCTCTTGGTCCTGGCCTCTTATGTTAATTACTGAACTGCTCGCTGGGCATGATATAGTCGTTCGTTGTTGAAAGCTACAAAAATGGTCTAAAAAGGAGCGTTGCATGACAGCTTTAAAGGAATGTAGACTAGCATTTAAATGGTAGTTAAATGTCTTAAAAACCTCTTTACTCCCAAAAACTGTGTATTTTCTGAACCTGGAAATAATACAGATTTTATTAGTGCCGAAAACAAAAAATGTGATTTTTGACCATTTCAGAGTCCCCTTAAATATCAGCCTTTTTTAATTTTAGCTTATCACACCCATATATGTTTGCAGGTCCATTCCTGCCGTGTCAAGATCTGTTCGACTGGTGGACGTTACGCTGTGGAGTTTGGATCGTGTTCCTGCTCGCCATGCTAGGCAATGGCACAGTAGTGTTCGTTCTCATCTTCTCTCGTTCCAAGATGGATGTTCCCAGGTTTCTGGTGTGCAACCTTGCCGCGGCCGACTTCTTCATGGGCATCTACCTGGGTATGACACTCTAATACTTCCTATGTACAGAAATATTACCATCCGTAATGCTTTTATACCATCGGGATCAATAAACAGAAAAGTGCCTGTAAGCTTCTCTAGCAGAGCCGAATACAGTGGACTCACAATACTTGCTGAATTTCTGGAAAGGCAGTTTATACAACCACTATACATACCTACATGCATGTTATTGGCTGTTATTTATCTCTTAAACTATAGCTTGTTAAATACCGAATACTAGGTGGTAGTTATTTACACACCTGACTGAATTTTAGCCACGTTGATTATTCATTCAGCCTCATTCATCTATGATTGTATATGATAGATGCAAGAAAGTGTATCACGTACATATCAGACCCTGGTATCATGGAGAAATGCACTTTTAGAAAGGACTAAAAAATTATTATAACATTATAGAAACCTACCTTAATTTTTCAATCACAGTTATTCAAGCACAAAATGTCAGAGATAAAATAGTAATAGAATGGTGAAGGCTGCCACCTTCTAATCATCAGATGATACCGGGACAATTCAAAATCAACCATTGATGTGTGTATGTATGTGTGTTTATAACGTCCCTTTAACTACTGAGGTCTACAAAGGCGATGAATGACTAGTGAAATTAATATTCAAATGAGTCCAGGGTGCAGAGAACTAAGAACTACCTAACATTTATCTTTTTGGGAAAACCATGCTATTATCTGCTCCTGCCCTTTCGCAGCAGCAAGATCCATCATTGTTAAATCCGTGGTGCTCATGCGGAACCCCTCCCACTTCCGATACGTCCTATAATTTCCTGTCTTTCTTCCCAAAGCCCCTGTGAAGAAAGGAAATAAAACGTTATCCAGGCATCGTGATCGAACTAAGGTGATGACGTGGTCTATCCGATGATGATGACGACGGCGATGTGATGATTTAACTCATCAATTTTTACTTTATCTTTGCTTAAAACTTCGAAATGTACATTTTCACTTTCTTTAAAGCCAACACTTGTTACTCAAGCTAAAGTAAATTTTCAACAGCTCGGTGCAGATTAAAAATGCGTATCCACTTGTACCCAGGAGGGCGCATGCAAAATCGCGTATATGTTCACCCAGAATCCACCATCCATATGTTCACCGTATATTTTAGATGTGGCGAATGGCGCATATTGCGCACTGTTTGGTCGAGTTCACTCTTGTATTTATAAGAGCATAGGGGTGTCAAGTTGGTATCTCTTCTGTGCAGTAAACAGCGCGGGACGGTACGTCATTAAGTACAGTGCCTTCTTCTAACCCAGGCCTGGGCGAATGCTGCCAGGCGAGCGATCAGTCGCTCAAGGCTCAGCAGTGATAAGAACGTGTGTGCATGCAAGGTCGAAAGGAGTGTCGGCGATACAAACAGCAAGCCAGTACAATGACGTACCCTCGACAATGAGTGCAGGACATGCTTCGCCAACTTCTAATCCTGAATGGGAAGAAAAGTATTTCGCCATCTTCGAAGGTGTAAAATCATGTTGTTTGGTCTGTGGCACAATAGTATCATATCCTTCGCATGATAACACTAGAAAGCATTTCGCAAATGCACATGCGGAGGAATATGGTGCAGAGAAACTAGTCGGAGTGGTTCGTGAAGAAGTGCTGGATCGCCTTAAGGAAAACGTTGCAAGTCAAAAATGAGAGTGCTAACAAGACGACAGTTGACCGGCAAACTACAGTTCGTGCCAGTTTTAAAATTACAAACCAACTTGCAAATCCTCTAAACTTCCCTCTGAAGGAGACTTTGTGAAGGAGTGCTTAATAACTGCTGCTGAAGAAATTTGCTCTGACTTAGTCAATTCCTTTAAACCTCTCAGTTTGTCCCGTCGAGCAGTCACAGAGCAAAATTGCAGAAATGGCTCTCAATTTGGAGGAACAACTGAAAACGAAAATCGGAAAGCTACTGCACTACTCATTGGCATTAGACGAGTGTAGTGACAGGAAAGACACTGCTCAGCTGTTTTATTAAGGGGAGTTGATCAAGTTTCCACATCAGTGAAGTATTTCTAGATCTTGCATCGTTAAAGGACCGGACCACAGGTGAGAATTGTGCTTAAGCTGTAGTAAAGATAATAGAAAATCTTCCACTGGAAAAACTAAGTTGTGTTGCAACCATCCATGATGGGTTACACGTAGAGTGTTCTCGCAGAAATGCAATAAACCAGACAGATACTACATGTACAAACAGCACCAAAGAAAATCTTTGGCGGATTTTGTATTGTTTTCTGGGGTCTTTTGAGGCTTGTCCTTCACCTTACTTACCGTAGAGCGTGGTGGCTTGATAACACAGCAATAAGGGGGAAAAGACGGGAGGTTGGTGCCTTTGCTTTTTGTGGTGTTATTGAAACAAAACATGTTCATTGCCTCAGAACCATTCATGCCGTATACTAGTGAAATTACTCGTGGACGTATATCGTGGGTATGTGGGAGGTAGGTCGCACTGTTGCAGCAATTGCAACGGCAGTGCATAAAAGTGTTTCTATAGTAAACTACTGGATAAAAATATTCCAGGAAAGTGGGGAAGACAGTCTACATACTCATCAGAAAGTGGGCACTCCCCGTAAAACATCCGCAGATGATGATATTCGTTTAATAAATGCAAATTACTCTTTTGTTGTAATTGGCTGATCATGATTAGAAACTAGAGATAAATGTGTATATGGTTTACTGAATATTGCATACATATTTATGGCAATAAAATTGTATTATAGTTTTGTTTATAATCCTGTTATATTCCTATGATCAGCAATATGTTAGTAAAGGCATATTACCAATTATAGTTTGAATTAGAGGGAAGACATGCTGCTTTTTTATTTATTATTTAGTTATGTTTGCTTCTATGCAGCAACAAGCATTGATACCACTGTGAAAATATAGTTCTGTTTATGTTTTGTTATAAAGTATTGCCATGTATTTAATGAATACCATTCAAGCTTTAATTTGAAAATCTTCTCACACTGCACATTCTACATTTCCCTAACCTGGCTGCTATCAAGTTTTCCCCTTAGGTTTTAACCCTTTCAAAGGCGTGCCCTGCACTAGCCGATAAGGCATGAGCTACCTCTCACGATAAGACAAACTGAATGCACTCACCCTACCTCTTTCTCTTTTAGCCAATACGATCAAGAGCGTAAACATATATTTCGTTTCTGCGCCATTTTGTAGCCTTTGTTGTGGCTATTGGTGCAACTATTTAGCAGAAGGAGTGGCGCATCCTTGCACCGTGGTCTAAAGCAACCAATGAAATGGCGATGGCTTCGCAAGGCCATGTACAACGATAATAATGTGACGTAGACGTGAGGTGCAGTGAAATTTTCTTTGGCGCTCTTTGTCCATTGCTTTATTCATAGCGAGGCACTGCGTAAAAAATCAGCAACGTTGGATACAGTAATGTCAGTTGTGCGAATTGTGAATACCATTAGATCGCATTCACTTCGTCATGGACAATTTCAGGAATTTTTAAAAGATGTAGATTCCGACTTTATAGAACTGCTGTATTATTCTCAAATTAGGTGGCTAAGCAGGGGCAACGTGCTTGAGCCCGTTTTCGCATGATCAGAAAATATAGTTTAAAGTACTTAGCACTAAAGATGGGGTTTATGACTTACAATTTTTGAGTGATCTAGCATTGCACTTAAATAAGTTGAATACCCAGCTACAAGGGAAAGATAATCGTTGCAGTGATTGATGATCTAAAAACATTCGTGGATAAGTGGCGAAACTAGATCTATCAAATACAGAACACTGATTTGTAACATTTTCCAAATTTAAAATCCGTATTTATTAAAGGATCGTCTGAAGTGTTAAAGCAATACAAGAAAATTTTGGAACACATATTGGAAGAATTCACAAACGAATTATGATCTGAAGACCATGGACACAGAATGGAGGTTGTTTAATAATCCATCTTCATTCAATGTTATAGATGTACCATACACTCTGCAGATGGAATTAATGGACCTCCAAAACAACACACCTCTGCGTACTTCAGGACTCTTGGGAGTAGAGTTATTTCGTGCATTGCCCAAAGTGAATTTTACAAATTTGTGTCTCTTTGGCAGTCGTATTGTTGCTATATTTGGTACAACTGTGAGCAGTTTTCAGCAGACTGAACAGTGTTAAAAGTGCTTCAGTTTTAAGTAGTTTAAGTGATCAACATTTAGTACACATAGTGCCATTGCAATGCTCCAATTTGGAGACAGAATCTGACAATATAATGAAGAATAAAAGGTTGCAAGTTTCAACAGTAGACTCAGTATAACTACGCAGTCAGTAACGCTTCAGGTTTACGTGAATTGTGTTTTAGTTTAGTGCAGATTAATAGGTCTCCAAGTGATGCAACTCTAAATACTATTATATTCTCTTAAAATGAAAAAGTACACCAATTATGTATGGTATTATTACTTTTTCATTTAATATAAATTACAATTTAGCAACACGTGTACGTCACTGACCGTTTCGTATGTCTATATTGCACGCATATGTGGGAGGGGAATCAGATAACAAACCGAATGTCACTCAGGCTAATCCACCAGTTCCCCAGGTCTGATCTAACCTGATCGCGTTCAGCAGTCTCTTGCTTAGAGCAACCGCACGGAGACCGGAAGATCCGTGGTTCAAATCCCGGCGATGGGATTGAATTTTTCAGTCATCTGACTACCTTTCCAAACACGGCATTTCCAACACACCTTTCCAACAATTAATTCCATTAATTGACCTAATAGTGGTGGAAACAATGAAGCCCGGGACATAAAGTACTTACAGCATTGTAAATCACCATTGGGTATGTCATTTCAATACAATTTGAGATCTCCTTGTGATTTACCGGGAAAAATGCGAATCAGTTGGAGAATTTAGTGTCGTGCCGGCAAGTTGCCATGCCAGCTCAGTGTTTAGAGGATCCAGATGGAAACCAGGAGATCCGTGGTTCAAATCCCGGCGATGTCATTGAAGATTTTTAGTTGTCTGATTCTACCTTTCCATTCTCTTGTTTATTTCAAATAGAAAGCAGAGACGTTATCCCTACTTTCAATTTGCATGACGTCACTAGCGCAGATCCGAGCAGCTCATTCGCCTCGTCTAAAGCCCCTTGTACACGGTCAAACTTTTTTTTTTTCAATTCAAGAGTTTACAAGAAAAATTATCAAACATTTTTCAATATGTGACAAGATTGGACAAGACCTGATATAATGTCATAAATGTGTATTTACAAGTTGTCTTTTTTCAAACTGAAAAATACTTTATCATGCACAAAGCAATTTACTATTTGCGTCACAGTATAGCAGTTTGCAATGAAATACCGTTCTTTACTAATATTATGTAACACTTTCACGTATTATATACAATGAAATCACACTACGATTATGGAATACATTGGAAATAATACCAACCGATAGGTTAACCACACTATATGACATTGCATTAATATATAATTAGTTCGGAAATCTGCCTGGCAATTATTTCTTCATATACCTTCATCTGCTTCATCTTGCGGTAATCCACGGAGTCCTAGACATACGCACATGACTAGCTTATGTATAACCTAATCATTTCGCATACGACATGCCTTGGCCGGGTTAGCTATTTTTGTTTACTTTTCGCCTTCCGCCATGTTGCAGATTTCGTGACGCACTGTAAATACTCACATTTCATTGGCTAAAGCCATCAAATCGTTGTCAAATATTTGATCGTTTAGAGCATGTCCATATTTGCTTTCAAGACTTTAAAAGTATTGCAAGCAATTTGACAAGAAACGTTGTGAAGCTGTTACAACTCTTGAAAAGTCTTGTAATGTATTGAATTTGACAAAAATTTGATCGTGTACAAGTAGTTTAAGAAATACATCTAAAACTTTCCTTATGGAGTTCTTGATGCTTCAACCAGTGGACGATAATGCTTACATTTATATATCTTTCACAGCAATCGGGCGACCTGTTCTTGCTCCTGGCTCCTGGCTCCTGGGGAGACAAAGCCAGCGATACAAACTCCAACTTAAATTCAACTAGTAAATCTCGGCCAATGCACATAATGTATACCTAGGTATAATGTGTGTGTATGAGTACAGCTGCAAAATTACTGATGAAAATATGTGTTTACTATATCCAAATGAAACACGGAAATTCTTATTTATTAAATACCAATAAAACACTATAAATACACATTTTTTATTTTAAAGTTTAAAATTATGCAGTCTAAAAATGAATGCAGTTTACAGTTCAGGGAAGTCTACATTTCTATTCATAGTGTGTTTTAGCAGTGTTATACATATATCCAGGCTTTCCAAGGGTACGTGGCAAATGACACAACAGTATCAGTCTTGATAAACAAGTAGTATGTTAACATGCATGCTTCAAGACCTCAGTTAAAATTTGATGGAATAAAAAATAGATCACTTGTCGTTGCTATTACAGGTTTTCTGGCTGTTGTTGACGCATCCACGCTGGGCGAATTCCGCATGTACGCCATCCCTTGGCAGATGTCGGCAGGATGCCAGCTGGCCGGATTTCTAGGCGTGTTGAGCTCCGAACTCTCCGTGTACACCCTGGCTGTCATCACCCTGGAGCGCAACTACGCCATCACGCATGCCATGCATCTCAACAAAAGATTGTCTCTAAAGCACGCTAGTTATATCATGGCATGCGGTTGGAGCTTCGCTCTGGTCATGGCCGTCCTGCCTCTTCTCGGCATCTCCGACTACCGCAAGTTTGCCATCTGTTTACCCTTCGAGACGACGACAGGTCCTGCCAGCCTCGCTTATGTCGTTTTCCTCATGTTCATCAACGGTGTCGCTTTCCTGATTCTTATGGGTTGCTACCTCAAGATGTACTGCGCCATCCGTGGGTCTCAAGCCTGGAACTCTAACGACTCCAGAATCGCCAAAAGGATGGCGCTACTGGTGTTCACAGACTTCATTTGCTGGTCCCCCATCGCCTTCTTCTCGCTTACCGCCGCATTTGGACTACAGCTGATTTCTCTTGAACAGGCAAAGGTGAGTGAGAACTGGTATGTTTTTTGCTTGCCCATTTCCTTACAATAGATAGTAATGACGTCACATTTCTTGAATAAATGAGCTTACTGGATATATCTCCAAATAAATTTAAGCTGCTATTTTGAAAACAATTGTTTTAAAATACCTGAAATTATGCTTCAGTTTATATTGTTTATGTTGCACTAAAGTAAAGTAAACTTAAATATGAATGAAGTGCTTTCTTCCCACACTGAACTCTTTTTTGAACTCTTATGAAGAGCCATGCTGTTTTCTTGAGTTGAATAACATTCATATTTTTTATGTCATGTGAGCCCACGAATCAGCAAATGCCTTAGATTTCTGCTCCTTTTCTTGCATAGCTTTATCAGCCTTTGTAAAATAATAATTAATCTCCTTATGGAGATCACAGATTTGCTTAATGAACGAAGAGAATATGTGTAGTCAACTAAACGAGTATTAGAGGGCAGACAGAGTATAAGGATATTCATGTATACAGAATATTATCAACTTGCGCTTATACTCATAGTAGTGGTATGTTACAGGTATTCACCGTATTCATCTTGCCACTCAACTCCTGCTGCAATCCATTCCTGTACGCTATACTTACCAAACAATTCAAGAAGGACTGTGTACTGATCTGCAAGGCCATAGAGGAATCGAGAGTGACCCGTGGAATCGGGCGATGCCGCCACAGTTCCAACTTCAGTAACCGACAAACACCTGCCAACACAAACAGCTTGGTTGACCGCTCCTCACGGGAACACGCGCATCACCCTCAGCCCTGCAGTTGCAACACCAAGCTTCTGGAGGGCCGCGGGGATGGGAGTGGTTCCGGAAGGGGAAGAAGGACGAGAGTTGGATCGGTTAGACTTTGGCTGCTCGATAAGGCGCATCGGTTATTGGAATGCTTGCAGCGTAGAGGAGTTAGGGGTGGTAGGGGTGGCAGAAGCGGTGGCGGTGATCGTCGGCATCATCACCGGTCTGATCAGTATGCTTACCAGATTGCTGAGATACAGCAGAAACAACATAAGCGCGCCTCGTCGGTCTCCTCCAGCGAAAACTTCAGCTCTTCGCGCTCCGACTCCTGGAGGCAAGGTCATAACCATCACTGTGGTATACCGTTGCGGTTGTTGGATCCAAAACGCCGGGCTTCCTCCTGGCTTGTCACGCGCAAAACTTCTCAGGACTCAAACCTTTCTAGCTCTCGCAACGATTCTTCAGGTTCTGCCACAACGGCGAGCACCAGTACATGGCGAATGTCGCGTTCAAGTGCGTCCAGCGATGTACGGGGTACTGTCATCACGACCGTTGAGCCGTCCACAGCCTCAGTGAGCTCGGCTCGACCTCCACAGCCGCGTCCAAAGCCCAGGCTCACGCGTCAGAGTGCAATAGTACAGGACGATATAGATCCATCTCCGGGGTCACCCGGAAGGCTGACGGTGCGCTTCTTGACGACAATACCGTCCGCAGCAGAGACGAGCGTGCAGCAGGAAGAGGAATCGCCTAGTAGTTGCAAGGCTGTGTTGCATGAGACCCCAGCATCCAGTCAGCAGCAGTCACCGCCACAGCAACAACAGCAAGAGACTGTACCGTGCTATGCCATTCTCCACACCACCCAGCGCCAGGGCTCCATCGTGATGTCACACAGCTCGCCCCAGCTAACCTCCCTCGCCGCAGAGGAACCCCTTGAAGCTAGTCAGCCGCCTCATCCTTCGGACAATACGTGACTATGTCGCAGTACTCGACGATGAGACACGGTTCCTCCCCGTCGTGGGAGACGCTACGCGCCCGCCAGCACGCCGTCCCAACGCGGCCCCTGGCTTTAGAGGTGTGGACGTCGGATCGGGTCCGATGATGGCCCGGAACTGAAGACTGTTGCGATCAAGAAAGGAGAAGCGAACTGTAATGCCAGCTGCTGGTCGGCTCCAGGCTCCCTGTTCGCCTTAACGTACAGTTGCGAGCACAGTCTTCCTCTGCTTCCAAAATTAAAATGCTGCTTTCCAACAGGAACTACCCAACTCTACGAACTGATATCGAAACGCCATCCAGATCAGCAGTTATCTTCATCTTTCTGTAGGGCACCCTCTCTTGCAAATGACCTGCTAAATTCTACAGTCCATAATCGTTGTGACATAATGGATCATCAGCTACAGCAACCATAACCAAGACAGAAGCAATTCGTATTTTACACTAGGAAGCACAGGAAGCAGTTTGTGTTCTCAACAGCTTGAAGCCATTGAGCTTCTGTGTGCTGTGAGGTAGCAGCAAGGTTTTATATACAATTAAATCATATTCTAAGAAATTGTATGACTTATGACAAATAATAACTCCTTAACATTCAATACTTAATTTGGTTACAGCTAATTCATTCAAAATATTCGTTGAAGTAATACTCTGTGTGCCTTGTATTTCTTCCCGAATCAGAATATTCATAGATCACTAGTATTACCTTCATCCAGAGAGCATCAATATACTCTATAAACTCTTTCTCTGCTTTATGATCCGCTTCACTTTGAAATTGTTTCATTTTAGCGAGGCCTCAAACGCGTAACATCATAACATACGCAGTGAAACAGTTTCATTTAAAGTCATATATGGAAGATGCACCATTCAGTGGTATAAAATGTAATGCCCTGAGAGCAGGCAGTGATTAAATCATAGCTACTGCTTACGCCAAGATCATACAACATTCAGGAAGGTTGCAAACATACAGTGCAGTCGATAAATCCAGTATACCATGGAACGGAAGCACCTTGTCCTATGACACGTATCCGTCGTTTCTAAACAGAAGTTCTGCCGCGCATCACGCATTATACTCATAAACATGTAACCCTTTTTCGAGATCTCTTAGTGGTTGCGAAACGTACTACCTATACACAAGGGTTCTCACAATTAAAACACGTAAACGCAATATTAATAAATGACATTGGTGACACTGGTTCCCAATGAACTTAAAAACTGCCGCCTAGCCCTAACACAAGAACTAAAACTACTAATAGATGAGCCTTATTCAATTCAATTATGTTCATGAAGAGATATGAATGTTTTTCCTTTGGCAAATTTAAACAATGGAGATTCTAAGTTATGCTCCATAAATTCAGCTTCCGTTAGCTTCTCTTTGTGTCACTGACTCTAACAGCATGACAAAAACATATCTAGGTGGGTTCGTTGACTTCCATAACTTCCAATATGAATAATTTAGGCTCCGCATGAGTTTGAAAATTGAATTGGTTTGTTTTTTATTTATGGACGCTCTACTGTTGTGCTCCTTAGCGTCCCATTCTATATTGGGCGTGAAAGACCGATAATTTTACTCAGAGGCCTCTTTATCAGGCTTGAGGTTCTTTTACGTGCCGTAAATGTCGACACGGAATTACCAGCTTTACTTCCCTTCCGAAGGAAGCCATGCTAAGGATATTTACGCCCCAAAAAATCCATAGTCTTCCGCCGGGTTTGAACCCGCGACTTTGAGAATTAGAGGCTAGCATGGTAACCACTACACCACGGAGGACATCATGAGTTTGAAGGCAGATTAAATTGCTGAATGAGCTTGTGTTTTATTTGTCCATAACCTCAAAAGTATAACCTCCAAAGTGCAACCAAAGTGCACGGCCAGTTGGAAGAAACAGCACGTATGCCGAAACAGCCCAAGAGATATAAGATCTCGTATGATGAAGGTGTATTATTGTGAAATAAGCAAGCGCGAGCATGAAAGTTCGGAGGTTACCACTTTTCACGTTAACGTTTTGTGTCCTTGGGTTTATGTGATTCATTGCGAGTGCTTTCTTAAACTCCAAAAGTACAAGGTTTCGCGTTCAGTTGCGCACCGCTTAGCTTTTGTTATTAGTGGTTCTCTACCACTTTGGACCCATTGCAGTTCTATGCTTGACTTGATATTCTCGTCGGTAACTTCGCAACCTCCCTCAATCCACCCTCTTCGTACCACCGAGAACAGTACAGGACATTTTTGAAGTATCAGAGTCATGGGTTAGCTGATCCTACCTTTGATTATATTATCTGTGCAATCATAAAGTATTTTCATATCCGAACGAGATATATTGACTAATTCAGTGACCTGGGGCAAGTTTCCACACTTAATTAGATCACAAATACTACATTTTCTGACAACCTTGCTGCTACATCCAGTGCGCGTGTTACATAGCCCAAAGAAGACTCAATTCCCCTGCTGTACATTTTAAATAATTATTGAAAGTATAATTGTGTGCGTAAGTGCCATAGATGTATAACCCTAGCACTATGTAAGTTAAAAGAACTTTGTTTACTCCGACAAGATAGCTTATTCTTGCTTTTGTAATGTCCCTCCTGTTTCACTAAACTCAGGGAAACCAATCACAATACGAAGAAAGGCTGCTTTAAAGCAAGACGTGACGAAAATAGTAAATTGTGCTCCATTTTAACTTTCTACAGGATATATCCTGGGTGTTTTAGTGCTAAAATTTGAACACGAAACACTTGCTCCTTACTTATTTTATCAGAAAATGTTATTAATTTTTTCTTGAGAAAAATATTCTATATTTACTTTTACATAAATTAATTTTCAATCGTGTAGAAATTATCTGGTCTTAATTGAAACTGTGAGTGAAGCCATATTGATTTGTGATGCAACATAATTGCAGTAGGCCATGTAACTTTAAATAATTGAATTCATATTAACAAAAATTTTATTACTTGTTTTTGTATTCACAATACGAGAAAATGCATTCCACAAAACAGAATGTTAAGCGATAGCACAAGGTGTATATGTGCCATTTACTGAAACATATCCAGTCTCACGTATACACTGAAACCTATCTTGCAGCATCATGAATATAAAATAACTTCGTATAAATTTAGAGTAATAAACTGTTAATTCATTAAAATAATTCTACGCGTGCTTTATGAAAAAATGTTGCGGACTTTATTTCGAATCCACCTTGCAAAATTAAGTTCTCGCTTTGGCCGATAACAGGTACTGTGCTGCTCTTACACCAAAATCTGAACGAAAAACACAGTGAGCCTACGCGAATGACTGATTTAGAGCACTAAGTCGTAAAGCGTAGCCCAGGGTTGAGGGCCCTAAGCCACAAAGCGTAGCCCAGGGTTGAGGGCCTAAGCCACAAAGCATAGCCCAAAGTTGAGGGCCCTAAGCCAAAAAGTGTAGACCAGGGTTGAGGGCCCTAAGCCACAAAGCGTAGCCCAAGGTTGAGGGCCCTAAGCCACAAAGCCTAGCCCAGTGTTGAGAGCCCTAAGCCACAAAGTGTAGCCCAATGTTGAGGGCCCGAAGCCACAAAGCGTAGACCAGGGTTTAGGGCCCTAAGCTACAAGCTTAGCCCAAGGTTGAGGGCCCTAAGCCACAAAGCGTAGCCCAGGGTTGAGGGCTTAAGCCACAAAGCATAGCCCAAGGTCGAGGGTCCTAAGCCAAAAAGCGAGTCCAGGGTTGACGGCCCTAACCCACAAAGCGTAGCTCAAGGTTGAGGGCCCTAAGCCACAAAGCATAGCCCAAAGTTGAGGGCCCTAAGCCAAAATGCTTAGACCAGGGTTGAGGGTCCTAAGCCACAAAGCGTAGCCCAAGGTTGAGCGCCCTAAGCCACAAAGCCTAGCCCAGTGTTGAGAGCCCTAAGCTACAAAGTGTAGCCCAATGTTGAGGGCCCGAAGCCACAAAGCGTAGACCAGGGTTGAGGGCTCTAAGCTACAAAGCTTAGCCCAAGGTTGAGGGCCCTAAGCCACAAAGCGTAGCCCAGGGTTGACGGCCCTAACCCACAAAGCATAGCCCAAAGTTGAGGGCCCTAAGCCAAAAAGTGTAGACCAGGGTTGAGGGCCCTAAGCCACAAAGCGTAGCCCAAGGTTGAGGGCCCTAAGCCACAAAGCCTAGCCCAGTGTTGAGAGCCCTAAGCCACAAAGTGTAGCCCAATGTTGAGGGCCCGAAGCCACAAAGCGTAGACCAGGGTTTAGGGCCCTAAGCTACAAGCTTAGCCCAAGGTTGAGGGCCCTAAGCCACAAAGCGTAGCCCAGGGTTGAGGGCTTAAGCCACAAAGCATAGCCCAAGGTCGAGGGTCCTAAGCCAAAAAGCGAGTCCAGGGTTGACGGCCCTAACCCACAAAGCGTAGCTCAAGGTTGAGGGCCCTAAGCCACAAAGCATAGCCCAAAGTTGAGGGCCCTAAGCCAAAATGCTTAGACCAGGGTTGAGGGTCCTAAGCCACAAAGCGTAGCCCAAGGTTGAGCGCCCTAAGCCACAAAGCCTAGCCCAGTGTTGAGAGCCCTAAGCTACAAAGTGTAGCCCAATGTTGAGGGCCCGAAGCCACAAAGCGTAGACCAGGGTTGAGGGCTCTAAGCTACAAAGCTTAGCCCAAGGTTGAGGGCCCTAAGCCACAAAGCGTAGCCCAGGGTTGACGGCCCTAACCCACAAAGCGTAGCCCAAGGTTGAGGGCCCTAAGCCACAAAGCGTAGTACAAGGTTGAGGACCCTAAGCTACAAAACGTAGCCCAAGGTTGAAGGCCCTAAGTCGCAAAACGTAGCTCAAGGTTGAGGGCCCTAAGTCACAAAGTGTAGCCTATGGATGTTTTATAAGCAGAGAAGTGAAGGCCGCAACTGCGGAACGATGACATCGTATCCGTAGGATCTGTGAGGCTAAACCCCAACAATGAATTATGACACTTTATTTGGTGGGATAGATGCAGTTTGGAAAAACTACAAATATCCCTATTGCCGTGGATTTCGCTGGAACTCATGGATTTGCACTTTATTACTCGCCCGCGGGGTATTAAAAAGGGAGTATATTGTTGACATTTATTTCGTATATAAGAAAGTGTCTTAAAAAGGGCGGATGGCTGGGACACGAGCTTTCTAACTGTTCTCATCTCTTAAAGTATCTAATCTACGCATTTTCATTCTCTAAATCATCTTTTTTTTCTGAATTTCAAGTACTAGGCATTTGAGGAACAATTAACAAAAGTTGTTATAGATTCTTATAAGAAAATATATTGTGGTATATTTGATAACTAATACTTGCAAATTATCAAAAACATAATTTTCAAGTTTAATAAATTAAAGTGAGAAAGTTCTAACGCGTACTATGGAACTGTCATAATTATTATGTTTCAAAAATCAACGTTGTTTCAATGAATTCAATATTACTCAATAATTAATTTCAGCATCTATTAAAAGTTAATTTCTGCAATAAACACATGTAGGGATATTTCTTTCCAAGAAAAATCAAGTTTTCTGAAAAAACAAAAGAGCAAAAATTCACTAAAAATTTAAATTCAAAATCATTATTCTGTGTAGCAACTGCCATTAGAATTCGCTTCTTATAATTTCATTTCCTCGCAGAATGTTTATTTTAAACGTAAAGAATTTTTAAAAAACATTTCCATTTGTTTTATAGCTTTTCACGTGTCTGTAGCAAACACGAAAATTCTTCTTCTGAACATAAATTAATAAGGTGAACTTTTATCATGGAATGTATCATCATCCATATGGTAGAGTAATCGAAGTTAAAGATTTCCATTGCCTAAGTTTGGTAATTTGCTCATCTAAAGTTAAATTAAGAATATCTGAATTTTTAATTTATGAGTTTTAACAAAAGCATCCTTGCAACAAAAGCACCCATAATTCTTACATGACCTCTTTGGAATTTTACAGCACTATAAGATGAACGTACATCATTTCAATTAAAGGTTTTCGTTCTTAACTTTTCTCCCTGCATTCAAAAATCGCATAAAACCTAATTTTGATAAAAATTATGTACAACCTGTTTTAAAATTCTAACCACATTCACACAATATATTTCTGTCACTTTACGAATATAAGCTAGGAAAATTATAAAATAGCATCAATCAATATGCCGCGAAGTTTCAAGTGGTTAATTTCTAAATGTTGAAGTTATGTTACAGTGCAGTACAACAGACTGCTTCAGTGTTTGGTAGGAGGTTTAAACATGCCCAAACAGAAATATCACTTTACATTATTGCAAAAAAACATATTAAACATTAAAATAAAAATAATTTGTACCTTTTTATAACTTTTCAGTGACTTTACATATGCGTTTTCCTAATTCACATAACCAGATTGAACTTATATACAAACTATGATTGCTTTTAAAAAGAATAAGAATATTTGTGTAATAGTTATACCAACCAATAGCGGCTTCATAAGGAATACATACAAAGGTCTAGACTAAGCAACAAAAAAAATGTTTTCATTCTAGTATCGTGATAATACATTTTTATAGTGAGCAGGATTTAATAAAATATTTCAAAAGCCACTGGTTTTATAACATGGAAAAATGCTACTGTAAAACAGCGAACCCTTCGGGAATGACTAATGCTACGTATATAGTTACTTGTATATTTTAACAACTGGTAATTTTTTATCTCGGTTACTATATGCAATTCAACCTAAATTTGTCGTCCTCCGTGGTCTAGGGGTACCATGCTAGCCTCTAGTTCTCGAGGTCCATGGATTTTTTTCGGATGTAAAAATCCTAAACACGGCTTCCTTCGGAAGGGAATAAAGCCGGTGGTCCGATATTGTAGATTTATGGCATGTAAAAGAACCTGAAGCCTGATAAAGAGGCCGGAGCAAAATTTCCAGTCTTTCATGCCAAATATAGAATGGGACGCTAAGGATCATAGTAGTTAAAGAACGTCCGTAAATAAAACTCAATTTAATTTTTCAACCTAAATTAAGAAAACTTCAGGACCATTTACATATGTAACGATATGTATTTTAATCATATTGCAAATATGTCAATCTTAAGACAGTTTATTTAAAATTCTTATAGCAATTTTAAATTTTAAAAAAGTAATTAAATATGTTCCATTTAAATGGTTATTTGAGAGGATTCAATATTCTCACCTTGTATCCCTAAAACCCATCTGAGCTAATTTAAAGTTTGATAATCATCCGAATTTTGATTTGAGTTGCTCACACACATGGTACACTCGGTCATGGACTTTTTTTTTGAGCCCCAAACTATGCGCTTATCATACATTTACAGTCGGAATAGCCGTTGAAACGCGAGCATATTTTATAGCATCAACTATAATTATTGCTTTTTACAAGAAAATATTTACCCCCACAAAAGAAAGAGGTAGAGATAAGGATAAAAACCCTTTTTATTAAAATCGTAAAATCGAATTCTTGGATTAAATACAATAACTTCTCTACCTTAGGTAAAGAAACTAAAAATCAAAATTGGAGCTAAAATCTAAATAACAAATATTTCGATATTTTAGAACTGAGTCAAATGTTTAAGGCATTTATTTTCAATGAGATGACCAGTTACATAAGCACTGTAATCCGGTCCCATTAAAAGACCTAATGAATACTAATTAATTTCAATAATAAGTGGTAATAAACAGTATAATGACTATACCATACATATTTGCTTTATTTAACTCCATTAAACTCAGTTTATTTTGGTTTAAAATTTACTGTTTAAAGCTGATGGCATATCGTTAAGGGCTTGTTCCTCAATAAGCTGTTACTCCCTATTCTCGGGTTTCTAGCTCCCCTGTACAACGCTGCCCACGATTTTGATGTCGGAGACTAATTTCCGATCCTCGTTATGGTGTTGCCAGGACGGTCGTAAAAGATACGGTAGGCACACGTAAAATAAAACGGTGATCGACGTGCTACATATTGATAAGTCTTAGTAGCATTTTGGTGAAACATCTATTTTATACTTAAACTAGCAAAGAATACGTAGCAGGAGATAGAGAATTGCCTCAGGTCAAAGTTTCTTATAGCTTTATTTAGCAAACTACCCGATTCGCCTCGTGTGGATACTGATGTGCATTATATCAGCATTACATGGAATAATTTTGTTACCTAATTCATTATCCCACACATCAGGTATACAGGGACATAATTTAATTGCCCAAGTACTTAAGTCAGTTACGATTTTGCATTTCTTTTATACACTTATAGCATCTCTATAACAAATAACCACTCCATATGCCGCTTGAGGCAAAAAACAGCGCTAAATAACTCAATAAGGAAAGCTCGGAATGACTATGGATGTGCTTGTCCATCAATTATTTTATACAATCGTAGCATTATAAACACTTTCTAATGATGAAAACAGTGCATATTGCGTCTTTCTAGCACGGGGGCAGTAATGGTTGCTTAGCAACAATAAAACTTTTGAAAGTGTGCATTTATAATCCATTCATATCTAATTCGCTTTTAATCGTTTTTATTTGAGCTGGTAATGGAAACGATTGCGTTTTGTCTTAGAGACCAAACATGTGTTTACATTTCTGTGGAATTACTTGTGCTTTAGCTTCCCAGCTTCCTTCAATAATCCTAAAGGAATATCTTCTATTTCAATCGAATTATTATTCCCTTCATTTATTTTATAAGTAAACAAACAAAATACCTTAGCATTGTAAAGAACTAAACAAGCTTCTTTGTATCACTATGAGACCCTGATACCATTGTTTCGGCTAGAAATGAAGTAAAATGAAATCTTTGGTATCTGGATTCCCGTAATAACACCTAAATAAGCTTTTTTTTTCCAGAGAGAACCATTCGGCGATTACTAGTCGTAACAGTTAAAGTCCCTAATTTTGGAATTTATTATGAAGTCCATTTCTAGCATTACATAAAACGTATGCAACTCTGTACAGTATTTTTAAAACATGTCGGCTTTGCTACATCCCTGCCCAAGTCAGCAGAGTTTTGAGGGTTGGTTTCACGAGGTTTGAGGTTTAAAGCAAGCCTCACAGTGGTTCTTAAACTGTGGAGTGCGATTCTCGGGTGGCACACATGAAAATATTTGTTTACGTAACCTAGTACCTGTTCAAATGACGGAACTATTTTTATTTTTCACAACATCAGATTTAGGTTCAGTGATGTCCAGGGTCGGAAAAGGTACATGTTGTGCACTAACTCACCGGTTTGCAAACTTACAACATCGAACACGAAACTACTGGCTGCTGACGAAGTTGAAGGAAATAGAAAGCTACAATATTTGGCTAAGTTGCTTCTCAGTCTCCAAATGAGGGCCACCTTTTGTTTGCTAATGATTATTGCCCAGTGGCAGGGGGAAGGCTCTGGTCAAGGGTATGGGGCGAAGCCGTCATGTTTTGTAAAAAAAGCGTATACACTTTTGTATTCGTTGGTGTAATTGGCGTTAGAGATACAAATATTAACTCGTGCCGAGCGAGGTGGCGCCGCGGTAACACGTGCGACTAGCATTCCGGAGGTCCCTGGATCGCTTCCCGGCGACTGCTCGCTCTGACCCATGGGTTTATTCAAGGGGTTTCCCAGATCGTCAGGCGAATGCTGAGTAGTTTCTTTCAGCCCCCGAATTTCCTGTCCCTCAATCTCGTTCCATTCATCATTTCATCCATCCTTTACCCCGTTAGGTCTGTTTCAGCGTTGTAAGTCTCGGCGATGGTATTTTGATGCGGCGTGGCAGTGGAAAAGGATGCTCTCTGTGGAACTTTCTCCGTCCATCTTGCGGTTAATTGCAGGGATAAACGGAGCGCCCCTTCGGAGCGGGATGTTGGACCCTCCGTGTGGGACGGGGGTCCCGGTCTGCCTATTCGATTGTCGGGGCGTCTCAATCTGAAAACTGTAGGGAACCTGTCATTGGTGTATACCGTCAGTCCTGGTTCCGGTCACCCGGTGTATCCTCCCCCTTCTCCTCCCTTCCGGGAGCGCCCCCTTGTGGGGCGTAGGTACAATAACCTTACTGGAGCAGTGCCAAATCTCCTCCGGTAATCAGGAAATATATATATATATATATATATATATATATATATTAACTCGTGCCGCAATCTAAAGCATTATACATTTCTTACATAGTAACTAATAATACAGAATCCTTTTAAGAGTAAGATTGTAGATCGTTTGTATCTTTAAGGCGTTCTTCATTTTTTCTCTTCAAGGAAGGTGGTATTATCGTTCCGGTCTCTATCATCGAACCAACTCTTGCGAGGTCTACCCAAACTTATTTTTCCTGTTAGCTGCTAATTTGTTATATTCTTTGATAATCTATTATCTGCACTCTGCCGACATGATCTTTCTAGTTTGTTTTATTTTCATCAATCTGCGAAAATATTCAAATCTGATTTTATTGTTTCATTTCTTGTTTTATCAGCTTTACTGCACCCTCTTGCATATCTCATAAAGTTCATTTCCGCAGGCTGTGGTGATCTTCACTTTTTGTTGCTGTCCACGATTTGAAGCCATATAATACAGTAGGCATAGCCACAATCCT
Source organism: Deroplatys truncata (assembly GCA_030765065.1). Taxonomy (NCBI): domain Eukaryota; kingdom Metazoa; phylum Arthropoda; class Insecta; order Mantodea; family Mantidae; genus Deroplatys; species Deroplatys truncata. The sequence goes on along the minus strand of CM060984.1, from coordinate 63,106,983 downwards.
ATACAATTTAATGTGAGTTTATTTTCTAGTTTTACTTCCTAAAGTTCTTCTAATTGTTCCACAAATGGTTTGGAATCTATTAACTTTCATCTCATTGTCCTTGTCGAATTTAAAACTACTATTACATCCTAGATGTTGTTCCAACATTTTTCCATTTATTAGTATCTTCGATCTAACGTTGTTCTTTCCTTTAAAGGTCACTGTCTTTGTTTTATTTGTAGGCGTAGTTAAATTATAATGCATTTTGGCTTAATCTATACAGTGCTCTTTGTAAATTATCTTCTATTTCTTAGATTACTATTTGATCATTAGCATATAGTAAAGTATTTAAAGGTGTGTTTAACTTTATTTTGATCTCAAACTGCATTTCATCTTACCACTTCATAACTAGATCATCAATATACAGAATGGAACATTTGAGCTGAGACTGCACAATACCTCCAAAACTAAGCGTTGTCTTTGATAAAAGTTATTTGATATTATGGAGGAAAGTAAATGCCTTAGTCGTGTTTTATTTGGGGGATGTTATGATGGTCATTTTAGGGTCAATTTAACTTTTTTTTAAATGGGAACCTACATTTTGTATGTTGTTTTCTCATTAGAAAATGGTTTATAAAAAGCTGTTTACTTTGTGATGAGGAATAAGGAAACAAAATAATAAATTTTGGTTCCCAATTACGAAACGTAACTTGACCCTCAAATGAACATCCATGGATGGTCAACCATTCATTGCATTCTTCGTACACAGTCATTCAAAATTTTCGTTGTTATTTACTTTGGTGTAAGAACAATTGTAAAGCCCTTTATACAAATGTTGTTTAGTTTTTAATGAGGAGTCAGAAAACAACACAGAAGAGGTAGGTTCCCATTTAATAACATAACTTGACACTAAAATAACCATCACAACGTCCTCCAAATAAAACACGACTAATGGCATTTACTTTCCCCCATAATAGCAAGCAACTTTTATTCAAGACATTTCTTTCTACAATGCTTAGTTTTGGAAATATTGTACAGTCTCAACTTAAATGGTCCACCCTGTATAAATTAAATAAAGTGGATGATTTACTAAGATTTCATCTGACATAGCTTTAATGCCTATAAAATGAAATATTTCGGGGGGAAAAAAAGGAAGAAGAGCGTTTCATTTTAAAGATCGACTTTGCTGATGTGCTTACATCAGAGTAACCGGTCTAACTAAACCACCTCAAAAGAAAATAAACCTTTTGGTCGACCATACTATAATACGCTGATTACCTGTGACGTAACAACTAAGTAGAATAGTATCCATAATGCTTCAACGGCGGCTTAACACCTTTAAAACAGCAGTCCACTGGGAACCATTCCCAAGATAAACAATGAAATATGTGTATTTAAAATAAAATAATTCTGTTTATTGCAATTTTATTATTCACATAAATGGAGTGCATTTCCTTTGCTTTAGTATGTGATTCTTTCGCGCTACCTGCAAAAATCAATAAATATGGCATGGACTCGACAGTACTGCCATCTCTTACACTAGTCAAGAACCCGCTATCCGATCAGCAGTTAATTACAAGGTTGTAATTAATTGCTCGTTTCATAAATATAATTACTAAAATGGTAGTCTAGTTACAAAATATACTATAACAACACTAAGTCACTGGAGGACATCAAGATGACATCAATCGATATACAATTGGTTCTGCCTGTAAAATATCGTTTTAATTTTAAATTTTCTTTTTAAGTGATAGTGTTAAACTATGTCACTCAGAAGGTCTGAAGCTATCATATTTGAAGAAATGGTTCAATTCAAATTAATAAGTTTCAAGATACTTTTGAAAAAATCTTATGTGTTACACTCACATGACTTTCTCTACTCTTGTATAACCTATTTTTACAAACGCTTATTCTCCATATGCTTCATGTTAATCGAGATATCGAGATGTTAATCTTATTGCTAATTTTCTTGTAGATGCAAGGGGAATTGCTAGGCTTTAAGCGTTTAAGAGCTGGTTGCTATGTGGAGTATTCCATTCTCTTTGTATTACCAGGACAAAAAAAAATGAATAACGAATTTGAGAAAAAGTGTAAGTTTTGGAAAATTTAAGGCAATAACAAGCAATATCTCGAAAATGATTCACTCAACAACAAAAATGTATATGACATAAATTGTGTATTTTAACGCGATCTACATTTTTTGTGTAGTAAACTTTTGTCTATCTCTTATGGTTTACCAGTTATGCAAAAGTCGTTCATAATGAAGAATACTTTTGGAGACATTCCCAGAAAATTCGAGATATACATTTCATTTGTCATGAAAATATCTTAAACATATGATATTTTAATCAAAATCGTTAGAGCCATTTTTGAGAAAATTAAAATTTTCGAAAAATGTTCCATGTAAAGGGTAGTCTGGGGTGGGGGATTTTCTTGAAAACCTTCGTGTCGCATCCTTGGAAGATACTGAACCTAAATACCAAGTTTGGTGTTTATCCGACTGTTCGTTTCTGAGTTATGCTGTTCACAGACAGACAGACAGACACACACACACACACATATACACACGCAGACAGACACACACACGGACATGTTTTCAAATGCTTTTTTTTGGATTCAGGGATTTGGATTCATTACTATACGTAGTAGAGAAAGTAAAAAGGTTGCTAATGCATTCCCTCTTTTATATTATCTTAGTGTAGATATTCTAATTGAATATGATGACCGAAAGGGTTAATATTAGTTTATTTAAACAATTATGTTTATGTTTCAGAACATTAAAATTAGCACTTAGGTCACGTCCTGCTTCTAAAGGGCTACATGTTCTTCCAGCTCTAGTATCTATGTGACAAAGCCTAGTCCATGAGCCACGCTATGGTTCCCTCCAAGATTCATAACATGGTGCGCTAAACTATATGTACGTTTCTATGGCCATATTACTCACTTCTTTTTGTAATGTTTACAACGAACGGTGGTAAAGAGCTCGCCTGTGTCAGGTGAACTATTTAAGTAATACTAACTGCTGATTTATATTTAAACTGTATATACGTAGGTTTCTGCTATTGTGTATGTATGCCTGTTTTACTTGTTACCTTCACATGTATCAGACGGCACTAGCTAATGAATATGAGCAGAGATCATGCACTTATTATTTATTGTATGAAAAATGCCACAATATCACAGAAGTGTCTTACTGTATCACATTCCACATCTATCTGTGTGAACACATTCAGTATAAACAATTATAAAAGTGGTTTGGTGTTTTCAGAGGTACAGTGCCCTCAAAAGAACATAAATGGAAATGGTGTCCTAAAATTACTACCTTCCGAGGTAGCATAACATGTAACTTGGGGCGTTTCACGTTATCAGATTTTTAGGGATGTGATATTTCAAACACAAGAGCAATTGATTTTATACACTAATAGTAGCGATCATCTCTTTTTACTAAAGATAGCACATCTGCCTCACGCTCAAGTGGTCCCGAGTTCGAATCTCAGAATAGTTACCTAGGGAGTTTTAACTTATCCTCAAAAGACGAAAGTCAACTCTATGGCCCCCAATCAGTCATTCATTTCATTCATTATCCGCTCGACATGATCTTTCCCTAAATCATATCTCGCAAAAAGAAAACAATACAGAGGCATTAAATCAATAATTTTTACATTTGTTCAGTGTAGATAGTAATTATAGCATTCCGGGATGTACACAAAATTATTATATACAAATTAAAAGCAATTAAACATTAGGGAAATGAAAAAGTGCCATAAATACAATACTATGAAATGTGTTTTACATTTTTAAATATACAAACCAAATTTTTTTAAAAAGAATGCGCGAGTCTATCGCACCTTAGAAGGTTCTAGCATTTGTTGACGATTTTATTATTTCAGGAACAGGAAATGATTATGTGGAGCTTTGATTGAAGAAAATCTCTCTTAATTAAACGAAATACTTCTTTTATTCATCAATTTGCATTAATTCATACTCTAAGAAACAAGTTATGGGTTTATGATGCAAATAATTTAGACTATAAATTTTCTAAATAGTGGGAGAATACTGCGTCGTTGGTAGCATCTGATCAGGTTGTAAACTGAACTTTGTCAGAGTTCAATTTTAACTTGAATTTTTCATCAAAAATTCTTATCAATAATTGTAATTGATTGAGAAACAGTCGTTATCAAGCTGTCCTGGGTGTTACACTCTTGAAGATGGCAACCACAGAGTTGACCGAAACGTCGGGTGCTAGTAATTTTACCCTTAGACCACGGCCTTCCAGCCCGGAAGATTTTAATGTTATAAGCTAATTGTTAAAATGTATGTTGCAATTTATGCTTAGAAATATTCTGCAAACATCACTGATATATGAGAATAAACCTCAAGTCATCACTATACGTACACATATATGGCTAATCTAAGAATCTATGTAATAACTGCAAGACAATAATTATTTCCTTGGGGAAATCTTTGCTTTCGCGTCCTAATAGGAGTATAAATTAATTTAAATAATTTAAAAATGTAAATTGTACGAGCTTGTGTATGTTTTCGCTGCTCTACAAACAACAGCTGCTTTACGATACTTCTGTTGTTCTCAAAATTGCTGGATCTTTGCCATGAAAATGGTGTGAATTGCATAAAGCGAACCTTGCGATGTTTGTTCTATTTAATTAGCGTCTGCCACAGAGAAATAAAGATAAATTCTATTTCCAGAAGAGAGAGATCATGATGATCATCTTAATGTGGAGCGGGATGGCTCAGGCGGTAGCGTTTGAGGCTCGCGTTTGGGAGATCCCGGCGTGATCGACCATTCTGACCAAAGCCTTTTATTCCTGGTTTTCACTAGGCGAATGCTAAATCGGGTTTTTCCATACTACGATCATACCCTCTCATATCCTCTCTGTCCACTTCATTCTCCATCCTGCAAGGTCCAAGGGAAGACGAGTGGACGGTGTTGAATGGCAGAAGATGTAATTTCAGGAGAGAACACTTCCATCCTAGTAATGGAACCTTCTGCCCAAACATGTCCTTAACAATAGGGTGGACAATGAAGGGCTGCACCATCTGGAAACACTAGGGTCCCTTTCGTTGCGTCTGCTATCAGATGTAGCCACACTTTGTAATCTCTCCTTCCTCTCGGAGGCCGCATAATCGCAATTGGCCAATACTGGCCGCAGTGCTGAACTTTTCCTCCATCCCCAACCTATGTATTATAATCATGTTAATAATAATAATAATAATAATAATAATAATAATAATAATAATAGGATGGACTAGTTAACGAAGGGGACACATAGCACCTCGACCCCAATGGATCTTTTATGCGTACATCCCCGGGATTTACGATGAAGTGAGGGAACCGCAGGAGACGTATGGGTTGCGAAGCGAGGCCGGCGGAAGTCGATAGAGACGCGCAGAGTTCCTAATAGTTCCCGGTTTGACCACCCGGCCACGGGAGGATCGCTCGGTGACGTCCCTCTAGTGGGACCGGGTAACACGACCCAGCTCGATAGAATTCCCTCTAGCAGGGCCGAGAAGAAGTTCCAAATTGCAAGCTTCTGCGCCACCTGCCCGACGCACAGCCCCGGAGTCAACCTGAAATATGAAAGGGAAATGAAATGAGAGGAAATCCGTGGTAGAATACACTACTCCAGCAGTTGCATTTGTTAAGCAGGGAAAACCACGAAAAACCCATCGACCACCGGGAATCGAACCCGGGACCTCACGAATACGAGTCCCGCACGTTGGCGCGGAGCTATCCCGCTTCTCGCTCAGTTAATAATAATAATAATAATAATAATAATAATGATGCAGTTCCACAGTACTGCACCAGAATCGCACCATAACTTGAGGATATAAAACGTCCCCCTACACCTACTGCAAGCTCTTCTCTGCTTAGCAGAATGGCAGACGATTAAGAAATGAGCAAAGAAGTATTACTGACGCTAGGCTTTTGTTTCAATTTTAGTCTCCTGGTCCTTGAATCTAAAAAGTTAACTTTAGGCTCATTTGTTCACACTCTCACGTGAGTTATATTAAGACATTGGGGATGAGAGGTGCTTATGTTTCGGAAGATTTTAATTTTAGTACCCAAGTTGATTGGTGCACTCGTATTTGCTGATGAGCAACATCCCCTCTCAGAATACATAACGACTGTATTTCATTATCTTGTGTAATTCACTGTCGTATATATTCAGCTTCAACATGAAGAAGTAGTAACGTCTTGTGTACAATATACCTAACTACATTACATACGGTGAAAACCTGCCCGCTGATAAAACTATGATTGAGTTCCTTAACAGTAAGGATATCTATTTCGCCTAAGATGCGCTTTCAGCGACGTGCCTCTCAATGTTAGAATACTTTTTTAAACTGGAGAACATACTCACCTTCCATTCAATCTGCTTTCGCTGCCTTCAAGAAGCACTGACTTCTAGAATAAGTCAGTCCCAGCGTTGGCTAAATATTAAAATACTGTTTTGTCACAAAAGAAGTTTATTTTATACTTGTTTGATTTTACTTGGACCGAACAGAAAACCTCGTAGTTCTTGGTTTTTTCCCGATAAAAAGGAATCATTATTGTGCTGAATCAAAATAAAAACAATAATCATCAATATCGTCACTGGTGTGACAGCTTAAACAGGCTTTAGCCGAGCAACCCGTCTGTTTGCCTCTTACTCACATGCCGCAGTAAAGGAATGTTGAATATAAAATTTTAATCATATTATCAACTTTTATAACATTTAGTTTTGAGCCACAGTGTAGTTTGTTATGCAGTTTAGCATATGTATGAATAAGAACTCTTAGTTTTAAAAACAAGTTTTGGTTTCAGCTATAGATGCTCCTTGTGTCAACATTTATTACAGCTTTCATCCTTACCATCTGTCTTCAGAAGTTCCAAAACTCTTTATTTTTCTCCGTTCTTGTCTTTATGACATTATAAATCACAGCCCTAGCTCATTCATGAAACACTCTTCTTTTCAGTCCATATTGCTCGCTTTATAGAGATTTCGTTTTTCCCAGTTAACATCTCTCAGTTCTGGTGCTAGTAGATATGGGCTCTTGTGTTAAAACTGAACACTCCTACAACCATAATTGTTGTTATATTCTAATTCGATTACCGCGTTTAGGGATCTAAATTTGAGCATCCAATAATATCGTGACCGACTGTTCAGCGAACTTGGAATGAGTGAAAGTTGCCGCACCTACCGTTGGATTTGCGAGCTCGCCGCAAACGGCAGTTATACACTGGTCAAAGTGCGTTGCTGATGATAAGCTATTCATTATGTCGTCGTCTCTAACGCTCCCCTTATATGGCCTATGATCTTCGGGGTTACCTCTTTCTGAGGTGGAGGCATCCAGCGGGCGGAGTCCGTTACCTCCGATGGCACGGTGATGATGAACACGGTGGAATAACAGGACCTATACCTTTTTCACTATAAGCTGAAAGGAGAAGTAAACGAAACTTAAACGTATCACTCCGCCGAGCACATGACAGCACCACGTGGAGGATGACGGGAACTCCTCTGTATTCACTCTTAGGTTGATCCGCGGCAAAACAAACCCACGTGGTCAGTGCACCGTGGTGCAACATGGTAGCAATGCGCCCAGGAAAGTAGTCCAATGCTAATCTCTGAATTTTAGAATGAATTTATCCTTAAATAGTATAATATTCTATACAAATGCCTGAGGTTTTATTTAACGCTGATTTATACCGTAAAACAGAGCTACAAGTCCCATGATGCCATTCGTATGAGTCATCTGACATCCGGGTAGGCGCAGAATATTGTTTACAGCCAGAAACCAGCAGTTGTGTTCAGTATCATGGCGGACGGAGAATTTGCTCTTGTGTTTTCGTCGAATTACGTAAAGCATTAGCCGCGCAAACCATTGACTAGTGGTGAAAAAAATAGTGTTGAATCTTTATTGTAAGTTATGTGAGAAACATCCAACACTTTCCGTGAAAGAAATGGTGAAATTAACTTCTGAGTTCACTGGTGTTTCGAGTAAAAGTATAAACAGTGCTTGTGTAGAAAAATCTGAAACGAGAAAAGTGGTTACACCCGGAAAAAAAAGAAAGCATATGAAATACGCGATGCAAGAATGTAGTGATTTTAAGAAGAATGCAATTCGCGTAACAGTGCGCAATTTCTCTTTTAAAATGAGCCGTCAACAGTTAATAAAGTGCCGCTTCCAGAGAGCGAATAAATTAGGTTATCGCATATCTGTTACTTTATTTGTCGCTCATTTATTTTAGAATTAACTATTATATGTGCAAACGTTTGTTTTGTTGCAACTATGAATCTTATCACCTTTAACCCTTAACAGAATATGCTAGTCACCGTTTCAGTTGTCAAAATAAGGACTCTGTTCCTTTTTGCACTACGTGCCGCTTGTACTCGCTACATGGTCTGAAAGTGTGACAGTATTTCTAGTGCGAATGGCGGAAGGATACATTATAGCGGTGCACTGGTCACCTGGGGTTTGTTTTGACGCGGATCAACCTAAGAGTGAATACAGAGTAGAGCCGTGAGAGGAAATTGCTTCATACAGAATGCGAATACAGTATATTGCGTAGCTTGGAGGTCATTAGCTTTTAAACATTGTATGTCTTATTTCTATATTTTGCCTTACGTCCTAAACTTCTAACACACAATACTAAGAGAAGACAAATAAAAGTTGTACCTGAACAGTTCGGCTTGTGTGTTTAAAGGTACTGGATTAAACTGTTCTTAACTTCAGGCTTTAGAAATCATTCATTTAATGACTAATATCAATATACCACCTTAGCTTTAACCTTTTATGAGTCAACAAGTTAAATAACGATTAGCACTATAGGTTAAAACACAACAGAAAACAAAAGCGACCCAAGCTATCCGAGCAACAATTCTGTATCACTAACAAAGAAATTCAATTATTGCTAAACAATGGCCAACCATATTCATTGTCGATTGATGGTGGGCACTTTTCACAGAATTTGTTAAAATCATTTAACACAATTGTGTTCTTTCCATTTCCCGCGTTTATGTTTTCTATATGGCAAAGGCTTCTCAGCCGGAAAACGGAAACGACAGCAGCGCCTGCGCATAGCCTCTTAAACCCTCTGATATGTTCATGTAGCTATAGGTGAATCTGAACAAACACATTTAGTCTCATAAATTGAACTGTTACAATAATGAGTTTTTTTAAATTTCTCAGCACGAGAATAACCACAAAATGTTACGATCTGAACCGAACTGTGTTTTGTAGAGGAAGAGGCGACATGCTAAGCGGGAAAGGTTGTAGTTTGTCCACCAGGCAATAAAGTGCTGTCTTGTCATGTGCCCTTGTTTACTTCTCCTTTCAGCTTATAGTGAAAAATCTGATGCGTTACACTCACATGACTTTCTCTACTCTTGTACAAACTATTTTTACAAACGCTTATTCTCCATATGCTTCATGTTAATCGAGATATCGAGATGTCAATCTTATTGCTAATTTTCTTGTAATGCGGGGGGAATATGGTAGGTTTTAAACGATAGTCAAATATTTTAAGCGCTGGTTGCTATGTGACGCATTCCATTCTCTTTGCATGTCCATGACATAAAAAAAATGAATAACAAATTTGAGAAAAAGTATAAGTATTGGAAAATTTAAGGGAATAACAAGCAATATCTCGAAAACGGTTCACTCAACAACAAAAAATGTGTATGACATAAATTGTGTATTTTAACACGATCTACATTTTTTGTGCAGTAAAAGTTTGTCTATCCCTTATGGTTTACCAGTAATGCAAAAGTCGTTCACAATGAAGAACACTTTTGGAAACATTCCCAGAAAATTCAAGATATACATATTATTTGTCATGAAAATATTTAAACATATGATATTTTAATCAAAACCGTTAGAGCCATTTTTGAGAAAATTACAATTTTCGGAAAATGTTCCATGTAAAGGGTAATCTGGGATGGGGGGATTTTCTTGAAAACCTTCGTGTCGCATCTCTGGAAGATACTGAACATAAATACCAAATTTGGTGTTTATCCGACTGTTCGTTTCCAAGTTATGCTGTTCACAGACAGACACACGGACATGTTTCCAAAAATGCATTTTTTGGATTCAGGGGGTCTCAAAACATATATTTCCGGTGAAATCTCGGTATCGAATTTTTGGGTGGAATACAATACTTCCCCTACTTACTATACGTAGTAGAGAAAGTAAAAAGGTATACAGCTTTCACCGTGGCCGCCGAACAACGCTAGGCTTTGGGTATATTTCACATGTGAAGACGTGGATAGAGCCGATTTAAAATCATCACTCCACAGCCGGGAATCGATCCCCGGACCCTCAGTACGAGAGCCGGAGACGAGACCACTGCCTTACCCCGACGCCCGTTATTCATTATGTTTAACATAGCTTAAAATGGCATACTTTTCTGCACGAGGCGAATTTGAAATAGTCTTCTGCAAAAATTGCTGGACAAAATTCCATGTGACTTTCGAGGCGTTACAATTTCTAGTAGAGCAGCTCTCCATAACCACGTGAACAAGTAGTCGTGCGTACAGAATCTGTTTTGACAGAAAAGACGAGTTCAACAACGCGTGTTGACTCAAGAACCAAAATATTTTTCGGAGATACAGTGACAATGTTCGGAAAAGGATCACATGCCTAGTTAGTTCTAGCAGGTAAAGCGAGTAGTTTTTTGTGCGAATTTCAATTGTATAGCCCATTATCATTTACTATACATAATTCGGACGGTGTGTGCAGCAACTGTTTTTTCCAGTCCAAGGGCACTAGCAGTCGTTCTGGTCTAACTGTAAAAGATTGTATTTATTACACTATGAGGTTCGAAACCCAAGTTTTATAAAATGTTGCAATTAAATCAATGTGGCTTAATGAGAAGAACTGAATAACGCAAAAACTCCGTTATCAATAAAAACTGATATTATAAGGCATTCGAGTACACACTCAGTCTGAAGGGCGTAACAGTTTGTATTCACACAAGGCAACGATTTTACTTACAACATAACGATATGTTAGTGTTGGGTTTTCTATACAGAATTTGTAAAATCTGCAAGAACAGGAAAACACAAGATCGTACAAAACTGTTGCTGTTGCATTAAATATTTCATTGCCTCTGAAGTTTCTCAACATTCAAGCAAAATCTAATGCAAAATAAGTTGTTCATCAGGAGTAAAGGACCTCAGCTATTAATGAATCAGATACGTGGGCATATTCCGTGTTTTCCTCCACATAATACGAGCTTTCTAGAAAACAGTCCGGCCCTTAGGTACTCTCGGAGGCTAAAGAAATTGAATTTAAATATTGCTTAGTTAACCCTTCTTTCACTAACATTATATTGGATATCTTCGGAAGACGAGTCGAGTTAAAAACCTTCTAAAGAATTTTCCCTCTAGAATGTATAAGAGAAGAGAGCAGATGAACCATCTTGTTGGCATTATACGCATCTCATTAAATAAAACAATATAATTTTCAAACTCTCATAACCGATTTCTTTAATAAGTCACGTTTAGATATCTTGTTCGTTGTTTTTACTGGAATTTCCTGATATTTAGAATAACAAGTTGTGAAGTGAGTGGCTACTCTGCTGTTATTCACCGAATGTTGAAGTTTCAGATGCATAACACTGGTGCCGTCTGCATAATACGATGTGTTGTAATTTATAATAGCTGAAATTATTCTACACATTTTTGCCAGCCAGCCTAAGTACCGATGATAATAAAGAGAAACAATAAAACAGTTGACGTTATAAAACATTATTTATATCTAGAACATTGTCTAAGTGAAGTTGTGTCTTGAGATAAAGAAATTCTATCGTTGCATACTTGTTAAATAAAAACATTTCTCAACATAGGTCATCATTACGTTCCATGTCGCATTTCTGAAATTAAAAGAACATTAATTTAATTCAAAGCATCGAGTTTTATTCAATTAACCTATTCCTTCCTTCACTCCCTTTCAAATATACGCAAGGATCCCATTTGGTCCTAATAGGAAACACGACACAAGTCACAGGATAATTTGACTATCTTAGTATTCTATGAATATACGAGGGTAAGTCAATAAGTATCTGCACATAGTTTTTTAAATTTATTGTAACAATAATAGAAACTTACAATTATCTCATTTTTCAATATAGTCTCCTTGCTTCTCAATGCACATGGCCCAACGTTGCACAAGCTTTCTGATGCACTCAGAAAAATAAGGTTTTCGGTTGAGCACTAAACCATGTATGCACTGTTTCCTTCACTTCTTGACCTGTGGTGAATCGATGGTCTCTTAAGGCATTTTAAGTGGACCAAAACAGATATGGTTTGACACTTCATCGGCAGTCACTCTTGGGTTCTCTGAATCATGATACAGACTTGCTCATTGTTGGCATGGAGGGGCGTCCTGCTCTTTCTTCGTCCTTCACAGTTGTCGGACCATTTTTGAACTTTTCAATCCATTAGTACACATTTCGCCGGGGTAAACATTTCTCCCATATAGTGCGAAAACTCCTCGATGGATTTTGGCTCCTGGCACACCTTCAGACACGAAAAATGGATAACCGCACGCGAACAGCAAACGGTGAGGGGTGCAGCAGTGCTTATTATGCAACATTGCACACTCACTGGAGTGATAACGGTCCAACATTCCACAAGCGGAGACAAAGTAACAACATGTCAACGTGTGCGCGCACAAACCGATACAGCCAACCCACAAAAAATTAAAAATAGTGTGTGATACTTATTGGCTTACCCTCGTATTTGTAAATACTGCAGTCAGTGGCGTGTGGAAAGCAAGTACTTTACATATGCCAGTAAACATTGGCGTATTAACTCTCGTGAAACAATTTTATTCTCTCGTTTTTCTGATAGAAAAGATTTAAAATCATCACTGAAAGTGTGTAAAGCATCGCCTATAAGGGAAGTTTTATCATTAATATCACAGTTTCCTTTGAGAAGTGTTCCATGATTAATGCTATGAAGAATTCTGCAGAAATTCGCCGAAAAGAGATTTTACAGGAAGAGAAGTTTATTTAGATAGGTCTCCTATCCAGGAAACATAATGCTACATAAGGTAATTGGAGAGACTTCTCCATCAGGAAACCTAAAGCCAGCGATATTACCACATTAAAGGGGGGTAAATATAAATGGGGCAAATAAAAAAATGTGTTATATTCACATAACTTCCTCTATGCTCCATCGTTTATTAGTGGGTAAACAAATTATTCTTAAAGTATATTTTTATCTACTTTATTTTAATTGAAATAAACCTTTGTGGAAACCGCTATATTACATATTTCGTTAGGGTATAAAGGGAACAGCGATAGTCAAATGTTTAAGAACTGGACGCTATACGCTGGCCTTAAATTACATTCTGTGTCCATTCAATCTCGAGAAACAACTGAAAGTCGATGCGACTAAAAAGAATGACAAAGTATTGAACAAACAGATTCATAAATAACAGATAACTCGGAAATGGCTGATGCCACAAATAAGTTATTTAAAATAAATTGTATTTTTTTTAGAGAGTTCTACATTTTGTGTAGTATATTTTGGTCTATTACTTAACGTTTACCAGTTATACAAAATTCTTTCGAATAAAGAGGACTACGCAGGCTATTCCCAGAAAATTCAAGATATACTTTTTATTTTAATGTAAATATCCTTAATATATGGTATTTTAATCAAAATCGTTACAGCCACATTTAGAAAATAAAAAATTTCGAAAAATGCTCTATGTAAAGGTAAGTTTGGGGTGATGGGATTTGTTTGAAAATCTTAAAAAATGCCTTATTTTGATTCAGTAGGCTCAAAACACGTGTTTCTTGTGAAATATCGGTATCTAAATTTTGGGTGAAATGCAATAACTTAACTATCCACCACGTATGTAGTAGAGAAAGTAAAACTGCTTTTTTGGATTCAGGGTGCCTCAAAACATGTATTTGTGGTGAAATCTCGATATACTTTTATGTGGAATGAAAATACTTTTCTACCTACTATGTACGTACGTTGTATAGAAAGGAATAAAAAAAAAACCTGTGTTACATTCACACTAATATCTCTACGCCCAATCGTTAATTAGTGACTATACAAACAATTCTTTCGAAAGCTTATTTATATATTCACTTCATTTTATTCAAGATAAACGTTTACAGAAATAAATACATTTCGTGTTTCATTATAGATACAAAGTAGGGCTTCTGGTTATCCGTGTACCCGAATAAGGGTGTAATAATCTATCCGTTTCTAAACGGTTTTACGGCAAGTGTTACATGTTTAGGCACAGTGTGAAAACATGTACGCGTTTCTAAAGTTTCAAATCTATAGTGTTAGTATCGTCTCAACACCCTTTAAATCAGAGAGGAAGTTACTTAAAATTAGCATAAAGCTGGGTAGTCACAGTAAACTGCTGCATTCGTGAGTTATTTGTAGAATTTCATAAATTCTGAAGTGGAAATTATAAATATAAGTTTACTACCAGCAATCGTAATTTTATATAGAACATACAACAGTATAAACTTACAATGCCTTATCTAGTGGTTAAAATAATCTAAATGAAAACTACGAACACTTCCAAAGTGGTGAAGTTTTGCTATTTCATTTACTGTTTGGAGCATATAATTATGGAAAACAAGTTATATTAACAGTAAAAAACATTAGGATGTCATAAAACAAGAGCATGCATGAACTAACGCTTAGCCTGTTACCACCAGCAGCAGAGATACAAGCTCACCAATTCCGTCTCTCTTAAAACTTCGCTCCTGCCGTCAGGTAGTATAAAACAGGTTATGCTTGACCTGTCCAGCAATGAGGAAACCTGCCGGTTTCTGCGTAGGTTTGTCAAATGAAAACTGACCTCCCGTGTCAAGCAGGTGCAGGCAGTACAAAACGCAGAAATGTACACTTACGCGCATAAGACTGGCCCATTCCCCTTGATCAAGATAGTGGTCCCCCACCACGTAAGGTTTCCACCTTGAAGTAACCAACCTTTGACTCCTCCCACCGGTATCATTTCTGTGTGCGACTGGCCTGAGAAACAATTCGGCATTAAAAATACGAATCAATTAACGATGTTCTAAAATAATCGATCTGAAATGAAGAGGTAGTTCGGATACCACCTCTATAAATATGTTTCGCTACAATTGGTATTGGATTAAAAGCTTAAACAAAATAGCATAATGCGGCCTTCTAGAGGAAAGGTACAATAGCTCCGCGCTGAAACATGTGGAACCAAATGAAAGTTCAGCAGTATGAGTGTATCACTGTGTTTACTCAATTGTGTGCTCTTGTTCTTGCAGCGTCAAATGGAGTAAAAAATAGAATCATTCTAATAAGGGTACATTATTGCCGTTTCCGATGCAAAATTCTTGTATTCTAAGATTATTAAGCAGTGCAAGAGACGTAGTTTTATCATGTCCAAGAAAGTGATCTCGTGTGTACTCAACAAAAAAGGTAAGGCCACATCAGGAATTATTCCAAAAGGCCCCCCCCAAAAAAAACCGGAAATCCTCGACCGGCCACCAGTAGCACCCAGAGATAATTTGCAAGGTGAAGGCTTATGCCTCTGTACCAAATCCTGCAACTCAGAGGGCCATTGCACTGTAATTAGGGATCTCTGTTACTACTGTGAACACCATAATCAACCAGGATTCGAACCTAGAAAAGTGCCATAAGAGCCGGGGATATAAGCTGTTGTCTAAACACATTGCAGGACGTGCCACTAACAGCAGAAAGCTGCATGAACGATACGTAGCTGGTGAAAAGTGGATCTTTGTTGTCTTTTTAGACGAGACACGTGTTTATCCAAGTGACTGCAACAAACCCTGGGCTATATATTACCGACCAAGAGGAGAAAAAAAATTTGTAGGTTGATATAAGAAAACTAACAAAACTTTCCTCAGTGGTTTCATGGCAATAGCAAAGTACAATTACATTGGCAAATTAACCATTCGTCGCGTACAAAAAATTCTGGTGTGTTACACTCACATGACATTCTCTGCTCTTGTACAAACTATTTTTACAAACGCTTATTCTCCATATGCTTCGTGTTAATCGAGATATCGAGATGTTAATCTTATTGCTAATTTTCTTGTCGATGCAAGGGGAATTGGTAGGCTTTAAGCGATAGTGAAATGTTTTAAGAGCTGGTTGCTATGCGAGTATTCCATTCTCTTTGCATTACCAAAAAAAATGAATAACGAATTCCCATTTGAGAAAAAGTATGTATTGGAAAAATTTAATGGAATAACAAGCAATATCTCGAAAATGGTTCACTCAACAACAAAAATGTATATGACATAAATTGTGTATTTTAACGCGATCTACATTTTTTGTGCAGTAAAATTTTGTCTATCTTTTATGGTTTACCAGTTATGCAAAAGTCGTTCACAATGAAGAACACTTTTGGAGACATTCCCAGACAATTCGAGATATGCATTTCATTTGTCATGAAAATATCTTAAACATATGATATTTTAATTAAAATCATTAGATCCATTTTTGAGAAAATTAACATTTTCGAAAACACTTCCATGTAAAGAGTAGTCTGGGGTTAGGGGATTTTCTTGAAAATCTTCTTGTCGCATCTCTGGAAGATACTGAACCTAAATACCAAGTTTGGCGTTTATCCGACTGTTCGTTTCCGAGTTATACTGTTCAAAGACACACAAAACATGTATTTCCGATGAAATCTCGGTATCGAATTTTTTGGTGGAATACAATACTTCCCCTACTTACTATACGTAGTAGAGAAAGTAAAAATCATCTCGGCATATTATTAGACTAACGTTCTGATACCAGTTTTCCATATAGAAATCCCTGCTATGGTGCAGATGTAAATAAAGCTTAGTTGCATCGGGATAAGACATCGAGCCATACGTCTGTTTTAACCTAAAATGTTTGGAGAAATAGAGAGACAAATGAGAATGCATTCCATACCTTTCAGCGACATTGGTGTTAAGTCATCTGGTGAATCACTGATGGAGTTTTGTGCATTTGCGTTACTGAAAAGAGCCCTTGGAAGCAGATGGCCGCGAACTTTGGATGATCTCTGGAAAGCTGCCAAGAGGAATGGAATAAACTGTACATCCTTGTATTTCGTAGCAGTTCGCTCCAGTGGAAACTGTACTGCAGATTAATAACGCAAACTAAAGGCTGCCAGACAGACCATCACTGCTGGTGGAGTGGTTTTTTTTATAAGGTATGGGGATCTTAAGTTTGCTTACCATAGATTGCGAACAACCCTCTGTATTTGCATGTGTCGTTAAACTGGATGACAGCTACGACATTTATATGAAGGCTTTCATCAGCGACATGGAGACAAAAGTTAAACTTACTGTCGCCATCGAACAGCGATAAGAAAACTGCCATTAAGTGAATGGTAGTGTAGCATGAAAATACAAGGTTTACCTACAAGAACAAACAAAAACCTTAACTTTTGTCTTTATTTCTACGTTTTTATTAATGTTATTTTGACGGCCAAATTCAACGAAGCATTACCTAAACGGTAGTCCGCTAGCGAGAAAATAGAGAGCTAACTTGTAATGTTATCCTTCGGCAGTTTGGCCATATTTTGGGCGAGGTAAAGTACCCTAATAAGTGGCTAGAGTTATAATCTAGGAACAGAGGAAGTTACGCTGGAAGAGGGTGGAGTTAGATTTGTCACTACCAAAATAAACAGCTGCATTCCATTATGGGTAACTTTTTATGCACGTCAGTATACTTCTCCAGTCACCATTAATTATGCGTTGTGTTGTGTTGTGCGTGCGTGCGTGCGTGCGTGCGTGCGTGCGTGCAACCTTGAAATAAAATCTGCACATCTCTAAATCTTATTCAGTATTATTCCGCACATCTTTACATTAAAAGAAATCTGATGCGCTACATTCAGTTACCTAGTATCGTTCGTTTTTATATAGCGTCTATAAACTGTTCTTACAAAAGCTAGAATCAGATTGAAAATTCAATGTCATAATCGGGATTTCAACCACGGATCTTCTGATTTCCATCTGGTTGCTCTAACCAACCGAGCTACCATGGTAACGTGCCATCATGCCATTAAATTCCCCAAATGACTCACATTATTCCCGGTAAATCACAAGGAGATTTCAAATGTATTTTGAGAGGGCATGCCCCAATAGCGACTTACAATGTCTCACGTAAATACTTAGCCCCGGACTTCATACTTAACCAACTATTAGGTAAACTATTAGATAGCAGCTGGGATTTGAACCACGGATCTTTTGTTTCTGTTCGGCTACTCTGGGTTCAAATCTCGGCTATGGCATTGAATATTTCACTCGGATTCTTCCATTCCAACATTGTCACACGCACTGCTTGTATGAAAGAACAATGATTTAATTATTGTTCTTACAAGCGTTTATTTTTCAGTCTATTTCAACGTTATCGAGATAAGACGTTTGCAACATTAGTTTCATGCACACTTTGTTGCGGGAAAGGAGCGATAGTAAGGTGTGTAAATGCGCGTCGCTCTTTTCATTACATCGCGAGAAATAGCCGAATGGCGACAGCAGTCCAAAATTGAAAATGTATTGAAAAACTCAAATCAATAATAGCAATTGCCACAATACAAGTTATTTGAAATTAATGTGTTTTAAAACTATCTGCATTCTTTGTATAGAAAGAGATCGTACATCTCTTATGGTTTACCTGATATACAAAATTATATAATGTTCTCTAAGAAAGAAGATACTTCATGGCCTATTTCCAGAATAGTCAAGATATACATTTTGTCTTTAATGGTGGTTAGACTGCTCGCCTCTCACCAAGGCGGCCCGAGTTCAACCCCAGGGAACTGCATGTGGGATTTGTGGTGGACAAAGCGGCGTCTGGGCGGGTTTTCTCCGGTTTCCCCCGCCATTCATTCCACCAATTGCTCCATCATCAGCTTTCCTTTCATTCATCTCGCCACCATTTCATATCAACTCCTTTATCACTCTCATACCAGACTTCGGGCTCATCATCCATCCTGGCTGTTCTCTTTGATCCATAGTCTGTGCTCTCGGAAGGCGTCTGACCTAAGGCACCCGCTTGAAAGTCCTGGTGGGTAAGCCCTAACAACGGGGAAGGTGAGCAGAGAAAGTATTTAATGCATTGTATTGTATTTTAAACAAAATCGTTAAGAACCATTTTAAAATAAATTTCGAAGAAATTTCCATGTAAAGGGTAGGTTTCCAAGATTGGTATTTACCCAAGTTTTTGCACTATTTCCGGCGAAATCTCGGTATCGAATTTTTGCGTGGAATGCAATAAATTCTTTACCTAATAGGTACGTGTTAGAGAAAATAATACCAGATTGATCCTGACTGACGGGACTGGCTACCGCTGGATAACTTGTAAAAGGTATCGGATTTAATTGCGTCGCTTTGCGGTAGCCTAGCGCGTCTGCAGCGGCATTTGCAGTTCAGTCTAAACTTGTTTGGCATGATGTACAATGGGAATAATGTTACATGAAGCTGTCTGTTGATTGTGTGTACTGCGTATAGTTATCGCTGTGTATGTAGAACAAAACAGTGGGTATGTTTATTGTGTTAAGTTTGCGAGGATGGAGTGACAGGTGGACTGTCACCTTGAATTTGTATGAAAATTTCCTGACAAATGCCCAATTTAAAGATTATTAGAAACATTCAAAGTAATAGATACATTTCTAACCGAGCAGAAATTAAAACGACGTAGGGGCTGTTGCAGAAAGAAGATAAAATCCTTGCCTCGTACTACAAGTTTTCTATGACAGAATAATTGACTGGCCTGTCCCTCTCCAGATCCAAAGCCATGTAATTATTATCCGTGTAGAATGCTTAAAGGTAAACGTTTATGCAATAAAATTTTCTTGTGCTCAGCAAATTAGAATGCATTATCCTGTATGCATTTCCAATATTTTCCTATATCGATTGCACAAATCCTCGAATGTTCACTAATGTGTTCAGTAGGTGCCATATCTGTATAGATGAACAGCATCAATTCCATATAATGATCTATGTTTAAGGATGCTCAACAGCAAAATCATTAGCGCCCTTAGAAAACCGGCCATGGCAAAGGTCATAAATAAAGATCAGTACAAAAAAAATCATCCAAACGTCAGAAATAAAGCTCAATATAAAACATAGCAAAAGTCAGAGATAAAGGCGAATATACAAAAATAATCCTAGAGGTAGGAAGAACTTTATATTAATTTGACTAAATCCCCATTTGGAAGTTGACCTTTGATAAAACTTAAAACGTTTTCGACCTCTTGGTTGTCCTCCGCTAAGATGTCTGCAACACTGACGAGCAGTTGCAGTGTGTCCCGAATATGTGCCAGAGAAATAGACTCCAGCAACACATAACGGACCGACATACCTTCCCTGCACAGCTGGCAAAGAGAAGCAGGGTTTAACTTAAAAAATCTGATGTGTTACACTCACATGACTTTCTCTACTCTTGTACAAACTATTTTTACAAACGCTTATTCTCCATATGCTTCATGTTAATCCAGATGTTAATCTTATTGTTAATTTTCTTGTAGATGCAAGGGGAATTGATAGGTTTTAAGCGATAGTCAAATATTTTAAGAGTCGATTTCTATGTGGAGTATTCCATTTTCTTTGCATTACCAGGACAAAAAAATTGAATAACGAATTTGAGAAAAAGTATTAAGTATTGGAAAATTTAAGGGAATAACAAGCAATATCTCGAAAATCGTTCACTCAAAAAAAAATGTATATGACAAATTGTGTATTTTAACGCGATCTACATTTTTGTGCAGTAAAACTGTCTATCTCTTATGGTTCACCAGTTATGCAAAAGTCGTTCACAATGAAGAATACTTTTGGAGACATTCCCAGAAAATTCGAGATGTACATTTCATTTATCATGAAAATATCTTAAACATATATTTTAATCAAAATCGTTAGTCATTTTTGAGAAAATTATACTTTTCGAAAAATGTTCCATGTAAAGGGTAATCTGGGATGGGGGATTTTCTTGAAAACCTTCGTGTCGCATCTCTGGAATATACTGAACCTAAATATCAAGTTTGGTGTTTATCCGACTGTTCGTTTCTGAGTTATGCTGTTCACAGACACACACACACACACACACACACACACGTTTCCAAAAATGCTTTTTTTTTATTCAGGGGTCTCAAAACATGCATTTCCGGTAAAATCTCGGTATCGAATTTTTGGGTGGAATGCAATACTTCCCCTACTTACTATACGTAAAAAAATGTGACCAGGAATCCACGCACACCCCACATTAACACCAGAAGATTGTAAAACATGGAGGGCTCCTAAATGAGTTGTACAATGGGATGGTAATTGTACAGCTCACGCAGGCTCTGAAGTGCACTAGGGAATCGCTCAAAATGAGAGTCGCCCAATTTTCGAGCACGCACATAGAAAATGGCTCAGTATATGGCATACACCTGTACACTATAAATGGAAGTGCCACCATCAAAACCGAATGTATGGGGTTCGGTTTTCCATGAACATGGGCAAATCCAACACCGCTGGGGCACTTAGATCTATCGGTGTAGATGAAAATTCGGTCATTATAACGTGACAAAAATTTTAGCAAAGCAAAGCGCGAACACTAAACGTAGGCATCGTAAATTTCCGGTAAGTCATCATCCCAAGATCTACTGAATTGTCGCACGAAACCAAGGGGAGTTGCACCCTCTCCCCTTAGGAAACATGCTAGACATTTCAATATCAAGTTTTCCAAGAAGCTCCCGGAAACCAAAACCTACAGGCCTTGGGTTAATGGAGCTGTTCCTATAGCGTTTGTCCAGTGCGGTGTTGAAGAAAGAAGCGAACGTTAGATGCTTAGGCATACATTTAAGTCCAAAGCCAAAATTTCCTAACAGGACACGCCAATATTACAGAGGAGGTTCTGCCGTTTTGTCGTAAAGACTCGCAACTGGGCTAGCTGAAAAGGCTCCAACAGTCACACCAATACCCCGATTATGGACTCTGTCTAATCTTCTCAGCACAGGTGGTACTGCTGAAGAATAAGCCATACACACATTGTTCTAACTTGGATGGGATCAGTGCGCGATACAGTCGCACGCAAAACTGTCCGATCTGCTCCCCAAGCTTTGGAACTTAATACCCATAAGATATTTAGCGAACAGTCAGATCCCGCTTTCAGGTGCTATGTGCGATGACTAGCTTTTCTATCAAAGACCAACCCTAGGAATCTTGTCTCACTGCGAATGGAAGCAAATCTGGACCGAATCAGAGCGAAGGTGGTAATCGTCTCCTACGACGCCAGAAGTTAACGCAGATTGACATCTCAGTTGAGAAATGAAAGACCATTTTAGAACTCCGTGCTCGAATAGTATCCAAACATTGCTGCATACGGCGTTCTAAAAACGGTGAATGCTTAGAAGTGCAATTGACGGCAAAGTCGTCTACGAATAAGCATGACAATACCCCTGAAGGAACACATTTTGAGATCAAATTAATTTCTATAGCAAGCAGTATAACGCTTAGTACCGATCCCTGAGGCACTCCGTTTTCCTAAACAAACAGGTTTGAAAAAATCGAACCGGAAATTACTCCGAAAATGCGGTCATTCATAAAGTCCTGAATGAACAGTGGCAAGCGTCCACGTATGTTCCAGATGTGTAGGGAGCGTATTATCCCTGCTCGTCAACACACAAGTCTTCTCAGGGTCGAAAACTATCCCGACTGTTTGAAAATTCTTCGTTCATGATCTGCTTCCACTTTGATACAAGGTGGTCGACTGTTGAACGGCGTCCTCGAAAACCACACTGGTTATTGGTCAGTAGGTTGCGAGTTTCCAGCTACCAGACCAACTGTCCATTGATTATGCGATACATCACCTTGCAAACTTAACTGTTGAGGGAAATAGGACGGTAGCTGGATGGAAGATAAGGGTCCTTTTCAGCTTTCAAAATGGGTGTGATGGTGGCCTCGCGCCACTTTTCTGGGAAAGTGGCATCAACCCAATCACGATTATAGGCAGGCATATCACGAGCAGGAAAGCCTTACCTTCAGGAGAGAGCTGTTACAACATTCGTATGTGAATACCATCTAGTCCTGGTACTGACAGTCGAGAAGATGAAAAAGCGTGTTCTAACTCCGCCATGGTGAAAAGACAATTGTAATCTACAAGGTTTCCAGACCGAAACGAGAAACTTTAAGATTCTACCAGAGTCTTAACTGGAAGGAACTCTGGCGAATAGTTATCCGAGCTAAACACTTGAGCGAAAGCACTGCCAAATATGTTAGCCAAATCAAATCTATCAACAGCAGCTCCTGCAAATGTTTTATGACCGGCGATTGTCATGTAGGTCGATTTTCCGGCCACTCGCCTTAACTTATCCCATACGAGGAAGGTGTATGTCGATTAAATGAACCTACAAATCAGCTCCATGATGTGTTTTTGCTATTCTTAATAACTTGTCTAGAGTTGGCATGCGTTTTCCTAGTGGATCAGGTTATCCAGTATAGGGCGACACTAGAAAACCTTGAGAGCTCGTCTGCGAGCACGAATATTATTCCAGAATTTATCCGTCCACCAAGGGACCGTAAATCAACAAGGATGGGCAGTCGATCGAGGAATAATTGCTCAACAAAAATCGTCTCCGAGAGGTTCGGCTAAAACTATCACAGAGTCGTGCTCATTGTAATTAAACATAGTCAACTGGGAGTAAAAGTTCCAGTTGGCTTGATCTAAACGCCTCTAGGCAAAGGTGTGGAACCTATATCTTGTGTTAAGAGACTAATAAGACATGGAAAGTGGTTACTAGAGAATAAATCAGAGATGACATTCTATTGTAAGGAAACTGCTGTGGTGAACAAACTTCTAAATCAAGTTGTGAAAAACTATTAAAGGAGTCTGAAACAAATGTAGGCTCTCCAATGCTCAAAAACGCTAGGTTATAATTGTTCAAAGAAATCCGCAACAAGTCCGCGGTGAGCCACAAAGCGGGTGATGTTCACCGAGGTCTCCCATCAACAGAAAAGGTGTTGGTAACTGGGAAACTGGATCATCTAAATGAGTGAGCGAGAGGACGTCAGATGGAAGCATATAAAGTTTACAAATGGTAAATCCGATGGATGGTAGTTTAATCCTTACGATTGACTAAATGTCAGGTCGTATGGAAACATATTTCACGAATATATCATCTCTGACGAGCATCATGATGCCCCCATACGCAGGAATGCCCTCTTCCGCTGTAAGATCACACCGTGCTGGGGTATACCGCCCTATTTGAAACTTGGCTTGCGGACGGAACTCAGTCTTTTGCAAACATACGATCATAGGTTCATTCCTTTTTAGCAAAAGTTCTAGTCTAGTTGATGTGTTCCACATGTGTTCCATTTTAGGATAGACATAGCAATTATAGTAGTATCAGTTCTCAATCGTAAGGGTCCACCACGCTGAGGTCAGTGGTAGTCGAATCAATTTACCCTTTTTCTTTGCTGTTGGCTAACACCTTTTACCGTAGGTTTATCCTGCCTCTTTCACTGTCGTTCTGGCAATGTGAGCAGAATTCTAATGCTCCTTAGCTCCACTAGGGATGGCCCTTTTCCAATCGAAAACTTTGGTTCAAGAATCTCGAACCGATTGAAAACGGCGATCACCGAAGATGAAGGTCGCCGATGCCAGTGCATCCCAGAAGATTCCTCGCAAGAGGATATCCGAGATGCTCGTGCACTTTGTTTTCCTTTTGATGTCCTGGGTACAGAATTTTCACTTACTTTCAGCAAGTCGGTTCTGTCATAGCTGGTCTTGGAACTTTATCGGTGATAAAGTAACTTTATACGTTACGGGTTGCCAGTCTTTTCGGTTGATGTCGACGGTTTAGATGGTGATTTCACTGTGATCTTTTCAGCAACAGACCTGGCAGATGCTGATGCAGCCGTAGGTGCTGATTTCGAGAGCTTTAAAATTGATCTGCCTACGAGGATATTTTCTGAAATTGTGGCTCCGTTAATATCGATCGTCTGAGTTGCGATTTCCCGATTCTGTATCGGTTTAGCTGCAATTGAGCTATTTTTATAACGAAAGATAAGGATGCATATTGCTCCGCATCATTACCACTATGTAGAGAAGGAATAGTAGGCAGGTCTGCGCCATTCCACGAACGGATTCGTATGGCAGTATCAGGGGAGCAGTGAGTTCCCATTCGTGAATTCACTTGCGTGTCCAAGTGTTGAGCAACTCTCCTCCTTTGAAAGTAAAAGGTTGCTTGTTTTGAGACACACATTTTCACAATGTGGACTGCAGGTTTATATCACATCACGACAGTGTTATAAAAAAAATATGTGTTGCATTCACATGGCCTTCTCTACCCTAGAGCACTTATTATTGGGTATACAAATTATTCTTACGAAAGTTTATTTTCCTATCTTATTCATTTTAACAGATATAAAACCTTCCGGAAAAAAGCTACATTATACATTTCGTTATAAATATAATGGAAATATCGACAATAAACGTTTAAAAACTAGATGCAGTGTACTGGCTTTAAATTCCAGGCCCTTTGCGGACAATCGCGAGAAACAACAGAATATCGAACGGACTTGAAATGGATGACAAAGTATTGAACAATTCGAACAATTAACAAGGAATATCTCGGAAATTGCCGATACCACAAAAAAGTTATTTCAAATAAATTGCGTGTTTTCTAGAGATCTACATCTTTTGGGTAGTACGTTTTCGTTTATGGCTTAACGTGTACAAGTTATGCAAGATTATACAAAATTCGTTCCGAATGAAGTGGACTTCACAGGCTATTCCCAGAAAATGCAGATATACATTTTATTTGAAATGCAAGTGCATTTAATAGATGGCATTTTAATCAAAATCGTTGTATTTCTTTAAAATACAAATATTTCAGAAAAATCTTCTATATGAAGAGTAGCTTAGGGTGAGGGGATTTTCTTTAAAATCATGTCGCATATTTGGAGTGTACTGAACCCAAATACTAAGCTTGGTATTTATCCAACTTTTCGCTTTTGGGTTATACTGTTCACCCACACAGATTTTTATTCAGTTTTTTTTACAGTTTTTTTTATTCAGGTGGCCTCAAAAGAGGTTTCCAGTAAAATATCGGTATTTTTGGGGTGGAATGCAATGCAACCTACTATGTACGTGGTAGAGTAAGTAAACACAGAGCCCTGAGCTCATATCTCGGTTAGGTTTAGTTACCTGGATAAGGTTTTCCTGTCACGTAACCTTAAGCTCTACGGACCCCGGTCCCATTTGAGCACCATTTCAAACATCTCGTTCATTCGTCGTTCTATGTGATCTACCCGGTTAAACGATTGATGTTTTTTAAAACACCAGTAAGTTTCTATCTCAAGTAAATTCTTCTAAAAAGACTTAACTCCTATGACTTGCTATCACATGGTATTATAAGCAGCTTTCTTCCAGAGGAACCACTGCACTTGCCTATAATTGTGTGAAAATTATAAAAACTATTGAGACCACTGACACGCCATACTTCCATTGCTGGATGTTAAGAAAAATTTATAAACAATGTTTGATTCTCTAAACTAAAAATGTTATTAATTCTGCTTGCTTCTTAAAACTCAACACCCGCAACCTACCATGGCCTGAGCTTGGTAATGTGACTGCGTTCAAACAGTATTAACGTAGAAACAATACCTGATCTGGAAAAAGAACTATTTGTTCCAGAGTATGGCAAATAAAATAAAGTAGCGCCTTTAAGAGGGGTCGCCAAACCAAAAATGAAAAAACACTTTTTTTTCGTTTTATGAAAACCTTGTCAGTTCTGCTTAATTTGGTGTTTGGTTCATTAAAATATTCAAATATTTATTATAATAAATTAGTTTCTAAAAATATTACGATTAAGTGAGTTTTAAAGACATTTTTATTTTAAATGTGAAATTAGTCAAAACAACATTTTTCAACATAAATGTCCCGTTTTCTCTAAAACTACAAGGTAAATCTGCATAAAAAATGTACCACATAGTACTAACAATCCCATCATCATGTGGAATTTCTTTAATTGAAGTTGCGCAAATATTTTTTAAAAAATTAAATATAAGAAATTTTATTGAAAACTTTTTCCAATCAGTATTTTAACGTAAAAATGAATCAGTCTACTCAGAAGAAATGAATAAACATCTTGTAAAAATATCACATTTCTACGTAAAGTGGGCTTTGAGAAAACGGGTCAATAACGTAGGTAATTTAACGTTAGTGAGATAGCGCTTGACGACTCCTTTTAAAGATTTCATTCGTAATGCAACGTTTATTTCAGACACACAAGGTGTTGTAAAATATTGCCAATCGAGAGAAATAGTCATTAATCATTCACATTATCTAAAAGGAGCATCACTTAACATGTTGATATCTAAAGCACTACTCTTTTACAACTGCCCTTATGTTACTTTTAACAGGGCACTTAAAGCGTTGAGAATTATTGTAACATCAAGCCATTATCCACAAACACATGCCAGTTGACTGAAAATAAAGAAATTAAACTTTAAGCTTTAAAATAGAAATTATTAAACGCATCTGTTTAATCGGATTTTAATACTTTTCATGTTTGAACATTTTCACATGGTCGCACCCATGTGCTATATCACTTGCACTCCAGGTTTTCCTTGCGACAGTCATACAACTTTTAAGAGGCTTGGAATAGTGAAGAAACAAACACAAGTCAACAAACTTTAAAAAAATATTTGCTTATATTAGATAGTATAAAATTATATACAAGGGCTTAAAATGCTTTTTCTTGAATCCGCCAAACATCTGAACACAAATCAAGCAGGATTATAATAGTTGCAAAGTGAAAATAAATAACTTTACACCACAAAGACTTGCTTTGTTCGCCACTTAATACATTACTGGAAACAGTTTTAAACTACAGCAGTACAAAGGTACCTAAAATAAACACAATTTGACTGATCATTAAATCATTTTAAACAAATAATGTTCGCAGTTCATTCGATTCGAATTCGCTGAAAGCCTCATAGCCTATTTACTTTTCCACACATTTACGCCGAATGCTTTTACAAATCGTTCAAATACCCGACCATATCAATGTTGTGAGAGGTTAAACATATGTGTACTTAAGGTGCTCCATACTGGGAAGAAGACAACCGTGGTGGGATTCTTTACAAGTGGTAAAAGATTGATCTTCTGTGAACTTGAATAATTTAAATTGTGCGAGAAAATTCAGATAAGAGGGCTGGCATCCAGAGCAAGTTTTATGCACAAGAGATCAAAAACCTCGCATTTTCCCCCATATCTCAAGCATACCTGATAGTCAAGTTGCATTTTGTAGGGATTGCAAACAGAATACAACTTCGACATGAACCACAAAATGGAAGTAAACAGCAGTTCTCGACAATCACTCAGTCGATCAAGGTTTCTGGGAGATAAGGATGTGCGATGTCTTGTGGTGAGAGGAGACAAAGGGTAGACTATTAATCTAAAGAGGGTGAATTAGGTTTGGGATTTAGAATTACCCCAGTACCTATAAACTTAAGCAGGCTTTCACAAAAAGTCTATCGTCCTTAAATCTTGTGGTTGAATTAACGATCCTGCTGGATCATGTTTCTTCCTCCGATTAAGAACTGCTGGTTTCCAGATATAAAACAAAATTGAGAGCCTTTGATGCAGTCTAGTATCATTAAATCCACAAACCTTTTACGAAACCCTTGTACACAACTTTGTATTAACCTTGTAATGCCTTATTTTATGCAGCAGTAAGAATCCCACTCCAAAATCGTCATCTGTAGTTCAACCTAAAATGAGTCCTTTCAGAAGCGAGCGACAGTTGCGATAAAACATAAGGGGAACGT
This sequence comes from Deroplatys truncata, assembly GCA_030765065.1. Lineage (NCBI taxonomy): Eukaryota > Metazoa > Arthropoda > Insecta > Mantodea > Mantidae > Deroplatys > Deroplatys truncata. The sequence goes on along the minus strand of CM060984.1, from coordinate 63,078,215 downwards.
TGTCTCTGCAGTGAAGTGAACGGGAGCTTATCATAAGCAAGGTCGCGGCGTGTTTATATCCATACTGCTACTGCTCGACATCGTAGTCGTCGTCGTAGTCGTCGGTGTGGAGGAGGCAGAGACGTCGGACTCGGACTTGCGGCCGTCTCTAGCTTGACGTCGCAACTTCTTCTCTCGCGCCTTCTCCCGACCTGCCCTCCAGAACTCTTCAAACTTGGCGTTTAGGTCCTGCTCGGATTTGCTGGATCCCGCTCCGGTACTGCTGCTACGAACACCCTCTGTGGGCGACGTCTCCTCCAGGTTATCCTCGTCCACCTCCTGCAACATTCACCCCACTCATTTAATGTACAGAATCTGGGCGATTAATTTAATACAAATTTATACCGATATTAAAATGTAAAACATCTCTACATACGCATGCATATATCGGTAATCTAAACGAAAACACAATTTAATACAAATTTATACTGATATTAAAATGTAAAGCATCACTACATATGCATGCATATATACGTAATCTAAACAAAAAAACACTACTGATTTTGATAATTCTTTCACCATTGGAAAGCTCTATTCTTTCCGACGGACATGGGCTATAAAACACCTAATTTCAATTCATAAAGTACTAAAAAGGATTTACAAAGCCCTCGATGAAGATGTCAGAGTAGAAAATATAAGATGCGTATAGAAACAAAACGCAGATTATTGCAGAAACAAAATTAGATGAAGGATGGCGGGAGGAGCTGGTGATCACGAAATCCACTGACAGGCTTGCCCCGTCTTGCAGCGTTGTGCAGTTAAGATGCTGTGAAATCACGCTGTAAATCCGGTGGTGATACAAATATCATTTGCACCCACAAAATTTACTCACGCTCCAGCAAAGGGAATAAGCTGTTCGTGAAGAGAATTTTATTTTTAAGCTTCCAGTCTGAAAACCAATTTCCTATGTTAACTGGTTGCAGAGATATGATTTTTTTTTCTTTTTTCGAGTGGAGGAGAAAATGATTTAATCACTTACCTCAGCCCCGATGGGAGTCGGGACTGAGAGAATGGGACTCACCAATAGTCAGCATACCCACTAAAAACTCCTCCACCGGAAGGAAAATATGGAAGAAGGAAAAAGAGGAATTCGGAGTAATAATGCGGCCGTACCGCTGTTGCACTGGCGTATTCAGGGTAAGGATATATTGGCCGGCCACTAGGGCCTAAGCCAGGTGAAGGTAAGGCGCCAGGACGCAAGCATGACCGAGGCCCTGCTTGCGCCTTGGGAATTCAGGAGTGAAGTGTGGCCGCAGTTCCCAAGTCGCGGCCTTGGGAATTCAAGGGTGAGATGTAAAGGAAAAGTAGGAGAGGGATGGTGTGGCGGTAGGCAAGCTAGACGATGGCCAGTTTGCCGCCGCGAAGTAGAGTGCAGTGTTGTTTAGTAGTTCTTTCGGTGTCTGTTGCGCCCTCTGGTTGCTGCGTCCGGCCAGTCCGGTGAATCCTGACGGGTTGGTGAAGCTCCCTGCCGAAGTGGTGTTCGTCCCTGACCATTCGTTGAATTGAGGTGCGGAGTCTGTCCAGATTGGCCATGTAATCCCCAAACTTTAAAGTGGTGTTAAGTTGTACTTTGCACGTGTGGATGAATCCATTTGATTCGGCTTGAAGATCTCGAAGCTCCGTCAATTGTGCCTGAAGTGCTCCAAGTCGTGTCGGCTGGTCATCAGATGCAATGTCGGCGTCGTCTGGTTCGACGAGGTGGCCCTCGATGCGTTCCAGCTTGCGCTGGACCGATGCGAGGATCCCGTCATCACTTTGGAGGCCCGTGATTTGCCTTGAGAGGGCTAACTCTTCTTTTAACAAGGATTCTGCTAAGAAGCTTTAAAGTTCTCTGTCCAACTCCCTTCGTACCTCTTTTGTTTATTGATACCAGATACCAGAACCAGCATGAGATAAGCGATAAGGAAGGAAAATGCCTTTAAGTTGCTGATGTTATGGCTTCAGTAGACTTTTGTTTTCACGTTAGCGAAGATAATTTCAGTTCCCTTAATTCTACTATAGTGATTCTCTTGTGTCATTTTATTGGTGGTTAATCAAAATGTTAGCTTAACGAACAAGGTACGAATAGTGAAAGTCATCCAATAATACATAAAGGGAAGTGTTGCATCACCAAAGCAGGAATATAACTACTTTTTTGTGCGTGTGTTTTTGGCGCTTGAGCTGAGCAAGATTTTTATTAATGTTATTACGGTGTGAATTTCAGATTACTGTACTTGTTAACTTAGCAATGTTTGCTCGAGTACTATAACAATACCCTATAAATTGTTTACATCTCTAATTTTACTGCGTTTAACTGAGTTCCGCCCTTTTAACGAGTGGCAACGTCGCGTAATAGTCAGCTACAAGCCGCCATTAAATTTTGTGTCTGCCGTAGTTGTTGACCCGCAGAGAATGCGCGCAAAAACAAAAGCGGTTACATTTTATTCCAAGCAATATGCATAGATGGCCATGATGCACTTATGCAAACGAAAACAAGAGGTTAAAAAGCGACAAACGATCCTCTTTATAACGATAAGAATCATTAATTGCGAATAATGTTATACTTAATTTCAATTTATCAAATATTGCCCCTAGAAATAAAAATAGCAAGGGTTAAATTAAAGGAACGAACGTACATTAAAAGAGAAAGTTTGCAAAACAAATCTACACACTTTAAATGAACTTAAAAGCAACATTAGTCGAGAAATTGCGGCCATTTCTCAAAGGGAACTGCAGAGCCAATTTCCTAGGCAAGTACCAGAAATTTTTAAACAATGAAGGGAAGTACTTCCAACATTCCCTTGCTTGATATACGTGAGTAATTTACTTTTATTTTTAAATGTTTAAATTCGATACCGAGATTTCACTGGAAATTTCTCGTTCTCCCGCCGAAACAGTTATAACATCTGCGTAACCGCCTCACGTTCCCATATTTACGGTTACAATTACAAGATAATAAGCACATACCTTATCATAAGAGATGCTTATTATCATAAATGAAACAATAAATATGGGAACGAGAGGCGGGGGTCCGGGGTGCGGCGGCCGACGTGCGAGCCGCCGTGCGGTGGCAGATTGGTGGAAAACAACAGCATGTTCTGATGCCCGTTGAATAAATAAATAAATAAATAAGCATTCTTATAAAAAGGTGTGTGTGTGTGTGTGTGTGTGTGTGTGTAAGAGGGAGAACAGCATAACTGAAAACAAAAAGTCGGATAAATACCAAACTTGGTATGCAAATTCAGGACCTTTCAAAGCTGCGACACGGAGATTTTCAGAAAAATCCGCCACCCCAAACTACCCTTTAAAAGAATTTTTTTTTCGAAATTTATTAATTTCTAAAAAGAGACTTCTTAACGATTTTGATTACAATACCTTTTATTAAAGATATTTACATGAAAATAAAATGTATATCTTGAATTTTCTGGAAATAGCCTATGAAGTTATTTTCTTTCGGAAGGAATTTTGCATAATCTTGTATAACTGGTAAACGTTAAGTGATAGACGAAAGCCTGCTATACAAAAGATAGATCTCCTTAAAACACGTCATTTGTTTCAGATAACTTTTTGTGGCATTAGGCATTTCCGACATATCCGTTTTTAATTGTTCAGTATTTCGTCATTCTTTTCAAGCCCTGCCGGTTTTCAGTTTTCTCACGATTAAGTGGAATTTTATGGCCAGCACATAGCGTCCAGTTCTAAAACACTTCACCATCGCTGTTCCCTGTGTGCACTAAGGAAAAGTGTAATATAGCTACTTCTGCAAAGGTTTATATCGATTAAAATGAAATAATAGGAAAATAAACTTTCGTAAGAATAATTTGTACCTATACCCACTAAAACGACAGGGGGTAGAGAAGGTTATATGTATGAAACACGTCAGATGTTTTCTAAAAATGCTTTCTTTGGCTTATGGGGTATCTCAAACGTTTATTTCCGGTGAAATCTCAAATTTTTAGTGAAATACAATACTTCCTCTACTTATTATAGGAAGTAGAAAAGAAGGTAAAGAAGTACTTTTATCTTCTATATATTGCCGATTCACTAGCGGCTAAGGAAATGCTTTGTTAATGCTTTAATGCGCCGCTCTAAGTAATCCATGAACACACAAAAACAAACTCCTCCCATATAGGACACGATATTATTGTTCAATCGACAGGCAACTTACTCCATCTAGATATTGAGAGGAAATTCTAACCTATAATTTTCTCTGTTTACTTCCTTAGTAAACATACTACAGGTCGTTGCTCTTCGAAATTTACTTATGCAGTAATACTCTCTCAGAGTATATTAAAGAAGACCGAAAGAGATGGCTCTGCTGTATCGTGCGAGGCTCGCATTCGGGAGATCCGAGTTCAATTCATGTCGACCGCCCAGCCTGACGGGTTTTACGTGGCTTTCCTACGTCGGTAGGCGAATGCTGGGGAGGTTTCGCATCTACCACGATGTCCTTTTCCATAATTTCCCTGTTATTCGATTTACTTCCATTTTTATATGTGCTTCTAGGTTTCGTGGTGTATGACGGTGCCGGTTGGATAGCGCGAATGCTTGCTCAAACGAAAGTATTCCCCATGGACACTAGAAGGCTGCATAGTTGAAGGGTCGTCAACGCTTCCTCCGGGTAGCTCCAGTGATCGGATGGGTCTCTGACGAATCCCACCTGTTAGGGACTTTCGCACGTCTCTATGGCCTGTAACCTCTTGAGACGGTAGCCGCAATAGATCTCTCGTAGGTTGCATTGAGCGAGGTGTCCCCTACCGTTGTAGGTATACCCTATCTGAAGGGAGCAAAATAGTTCAGAAGTAGTTTACTCTCGTATGGAAGTCGCCGAGTGTTGAGTTTAATAGTATCTAGTTTACTACGGAAGTAAACCTTATCCTAAGTTGGTGCACGCTGCCCTCAAGGCGGCTACACATGCAACAGCATGCGCCAAGCATGTATGATTCATAGGCATGCAGAATTTGACTCGCCGCCATACGACACAGCGCCTGTTGTGCTTGGAACATGTCGAGCTCAGCTAAAATGCGGCACTTGCTTTGGCTGTGCGCGCCTTAGTTTTAAAAAGAAGAACAAGAAGACAAAAGAAACATAGCATGGGGTATAAACACTTCCTAATGAAAAGAAAAACAAATTTCTTATATTAACCTACCGAGTGCATTGAAAATGATTATTTGCGTCCTTCCTCGCCTTTGTTATTCGTTTGATTTGATACGTTAGAGAAAAACTGACTTCCGTAAATTTAAATGAACTCGTTGAGTAATTCACGATTTCCCTTTCGCAGTTCGCCATTTTTTATTGCTAACTAAAAACAATAACATTCTTCATTGCTACCGAGAGCAGACTTGCACAAGCCTGTCCATACACATGTCTAGTTTTACTTGCGCAAGCGTAAGCATATCAAGCATGCAGATCAAAATTCAATGTCTTCAAGCCATTGTACGATCAAAATACTTAGGCAAACGCCTCATACAAATGTTCAAGCATGTTTGTTCAAAAAGAATGATCATGCAGTTGTGCGTATAGCCGCCTTAAGACTGCGTTTATAAAACCAAAAAGTACGTTTCCATGTTTGACTAACTTTCTCGCATGCTGCTTGTTGCCACCACTGTCAAGAGTATTCACGCTACATCATATCAAGGCGCAGAGAAATAAACATAAGCTAAACTATATTCACTCTTAGGTTGATCCGCGGCAAAACAAACCCACGTGGTCAGTGCACCGTGGTAGCAATGCGCCCAGGAAAGTAGTCCTATGCTAATCTCTGAATTTTAGAATGAATTTATCCTTAAATAGTATAATATTCTATACAAATACCTAAGGTTTTATATAGCGCTGATTTATACCGCAAAACAGAGCTACAAGTCCCATGACGCAATTCCTGTGAGTCACCCGACATCCGGGTAGGGGCACAATATTGTTTACAGCCAGAAACCAGCAGTTGTGTTTAGTATCATGGCGGACGGTGAATTTGCTCTTGCGTTTTCGTCGAATTACGTAAAGCATCAGACGCGCAAACCATTGACTAGTGGTGAAAAAACAATAGTATTGTATCTTTATTATAAGTTATGTGAGAAATATACAACACTTTCCGCGAAAGAAATGGTGAAATTAACTTCCGAGTTCACCGGTGTTTCGAGTAAAAAAGTAAACAGTGCTTGTGCAGAAAAATCTGAAACGAGAAAAGTGGCTACACCCGGAAAAAAAAGAAAGCATATGAAATACGCGATGCAAGAATGTAGTGATTTTAAGAAAAATGCAATTCGCGTAACAGTGCACAATTTCTTTTTTAAACTGAGCCGCCAACAGCTTAAAGTATCGCTTCCAGAGAGCGAATAAATTAGGTTATCGCATACCTGTTACTTTATGTTTCGCTCATTTAATTCAGAATTAACTATTATATGTGCAAACGTTTATTTTGTTGCAACTATTAATCTTATCACCTTTAACCCTTAACAGAATATACTAGTCACCGTTTCAGTTGTCGAAATAAGGACTCTTATTCTTTTTTGCACTACGTGCCACTTGTACTCGCCACATGGTCTGAAAGTGTGACAGTATTTCTAATGCGAATGGCGGAAGGATACATTATAGCGGTGCACTGGTCACCTGGGGTTTGTTTTGACGCGGATCAACCTAAGAGTGAATACAGAGTAGTAATACGACGTTTTGGCAAACGTTTCCGCTTCCGGTTACTACTTTTCATAGTTATCATTGGTCTTATGTTTCATTTCATCACTTCTAGAGAAAGGTCTATAGCTCTTCTTCAAATTATGACACTATATCTTGATGTATAATTTGTTCACAATACCACCACTACCCCACCACTAATACTGAAGTCTTGTCTCCCCCGCAGCTTCAGCGAACAACAATTTTATTCTTGAGCATTTAAATTGTTGGGAAGGAAGCATTTTAATTTTTAAAAATTTCTATGTATTACATTCACTTTATTTTCTCTACCTTCTATCGTTTATTAGTGGCTATACAAACTACTCTTACGAAAGCCTTCTCTACCATGTATACATATTGCATTCCAACTAAAAATTGGACACCGAGGTTTCACCGAAATACATGTTTTGAGGTCCCTTGAATCCAAAGAAGCATTTTTAGAAAAAATGCAGCGCGCGCGTGTATAAGAACAGCGTTAACTCAAAAAGGAATAGTTGGATAAATACCAAACTTCCTAAGTACTTCCTAAGATTTCCAAGAAAATCCCCCACCCCAAACCATCCTTTAAATGGATCATTCATGGATTTTTTTTTTATTTTTATGAAAAAGGCTAACAATTTTGATTAAAATACCGTATATTCAAGATAGTTACACCACAAAATGTGCATCTTAAATTTTTTGGGAATAGCTTGTGAAATTGTCATCATTCGGAAGGAAATTTAATAATCTTGCTTAACTGGAAAACGCTAAGCGATAGACGAAAACCACTACACAAAAAATGTAGATCCATTTAAAAGACATTATTTCTAATAACTGTAGCATCAGCCATTTCCGAGATATCCATATTTAACGGTTCGAATTGTTCAAATACTTGACCACACTGTTCAAATACTTGACCACACTGTCGATTTTGAGGCAGTATTTTATATCACAACACTGATCACTGACAGAGTGATTATAGTGTATATTAGCATTATTGTATGACAATGATTGAGATGTTTGTTAATTATAAGCATTGTTAGGAAATAAGTTTACACGGCCTCACTGAAACTTACAATAGGAGCGGGTAACAATGAAACGAGGGGGGCGAGTTGTTTAACAATTAGAAGAGGCAAACAAATGACGTCAAGAGTAGCGTGCCTTTCTTTAGAAATAGGGAATATCTTCCCTAGAGCATGTGTGTTCGTAATTTTGATTGGATAAAAAAAATAGACGCTAATGTTGGCGCGCTTTATCAACCAATAGCAGCTCTGTTATAATGTTTAGGCATATCGGGGTGAGGGAGTATAAATTCTGAAGCCAAATGCAAGTAACGCAAAGTTCTACAGAATCATTCTCGAGTTACACGTCGCGCAGTTCAACAGAAGCATTCACGATGTACACGTTACGCAATGCTACAGAATCTCTCGCGTCGTAAAGTTAGTTACAAAATGTGAAATACGCGAATTAATAATGCGCGGCAAATAAGTGATTATATTTGCATTCGAAAATATAAGAGTTTCAGTCAGGCGTGTATCAAGAGTAATTATGTGAAATTAATAAAGTGTGACGGCAATAAAAGTGTAAAAGCAAATTCTTTTATCAGTGTTATCTTTTAGTAACAACTCCTTTCCGTTTACACACCCTGTTCAAGAGATTTGCTCGACTGAGTAATAATAGCTAGCCGGAGGACAAAGAACCCAAAATTCAAAATAGTAAAACAATAACAGGCGCTCAGCAAATAAGATAACAGATACTGCGATAATTTTCAGTTCTCTCACGATGTCGTGGAAAGAGTATGGAACTTTAAGGCATACTCCGCCCAGTTCTCATTTGACTATTGCTATTCCCTTTGCATTTATAACTTGTAATGCGGTTTTTGCCGGAATGGCTTATCTCAATTAAATGAAGTAAATAGGAAAATGAACTTTCCTAGGAATAATTTGTATACTCGTTAATGAACGATAGAGGGTAGAGAAAGTCTTGTGAATGTAACACCAGACCTTTTCTAGTACGCTTTCTTCTATCCCTTAAAGTATATCAGTTATATAAGATTATGCGAAATTCCTTCCAAATGAAGAGGACTCGTATTCCCAGAAAATTTAGGATATACGTTTTGTCATATATGGTACTTTAATCAAAATCCTTAAAAGTAATTATTGAGGAAATAAAAATATTTTGAAAAATGTTTCATATAAAGGGTAGTTTGGAGTGAGATTTTCTTGAAAATCTTCGTATGGCATCTTTGGTATTTATCCGACTTTTCGTTTTTGAGTTATGCTATTCACACACGGACCTTTTTCTAAGAATACTTTTTTAGAATTCAGGGGCCCTCAAAAAATTAATTTCCGGTGAAATCTCGGTATCGAGTAATTAATGGAAAGCAACATCATCTTTGCCCACTATATACATGGTAGAGACAGTAAAAATAGATCATAATAAATTTAAAAAGAGCCGAGTTTTGATCTTATTTTTTTCAATCTACTATTTATTGTCGTATCTGTTCTACGAATTGTTCATTAAAAGCTTTCTTTTCTGTATTTATTGTTAAACACGATAAACTTCGATGAAAAAGGATTCAATACACGTTTTGTAATAGATACACAGAAGCATACAGGAGACTAGAACATAGTCAAATGATTGTAAACCGGGTCTTTACACATATGCTGGCGCTGATATTGCGCACTCTTTGCCTCACGAGAGAAAAAAATAGCAACTGAACACTTCAAAAACGTATGATTTAAAATATCGTAAAACTTCATCAAAAACCATTCAATATATGATAAATGTTAAGTGCTACAACATTTGACAAACTATTCTATATATGTAGTTATCCTATAATAGGTTTTTGCCTATCACGATTTCCCACTTATACAAATTTCAATCAGAATGAAGAGGACTTGAAGACTATTTAAAGAAAATTGAAGATATGCATTTCATTCATGTCAATACTACACAAACACACACAACAATATATTACTTTCCCTACTACGTATAGTAGGTAGGGGAAGAATTGCATTCCATCCAAAAATTTGATATCGACATTTCACCGGAAATATGTTTTGAGGCACCCTGAATTAAAAAAATCTGATGTGTTACACTCACATTACTTTCTCTACTCTTGTACAAAACTATTTTTACAAACGCGTATTCTCCATCTACTTCATGTTAATCGGGATAAAACATTTGCAGACTCTATCTTATTGCTAAGTTTCTTGTAGCTGTAAGGGGAATATATATTTACAAGGGCAATATAAAAATACAGTAGCCATTAAGCATATACATATCTCTTAATAGCTGGTTGCTAGGTGCAGCACCATTTCCTTGGTCACAGATTAATACTCTTTGCATATACAAGATAAAAAAATGAATAACGAATTCCCTTTTGACAAAATAAGTATTGAAAAATTTAAGGGAATAACAAGCAATAACTCGAAAATGGTTAACTCAACAAAAAAAAATGCATATGACATAAATTGTGTATTTTAACGCGATCTAAATTTTTTGTGTAGTAAAATTTTGTCTATCTCTTATGGTTTACCAGTTATGCAAAAGTCGTTCACAATAAGGAATACTTTTGGAGGCATTTCCAGAAAATTCGAGATATACATTTCATTTCCCATGACAATATCTTAAACATATGATATTTTAATCAAAATCGTTAGAGCCATTTTGGAGAAAATTAAAATTTTCGAAAAATTTTCGAAAAATTTTCCATGTAAAGGGTAGCCTGGGGTGGGGGGATTTTCTTGAAAACCTTTGTGTCACATCTCTGGAAGATACTGAACCTAAATACCAAGTTTGGTGTTTATCCGACTGTTCATTTTTGAGTTATGCTGTTCACACACACACACACACACACACACACACACACACACACAGAGAGAGAGAGAGAGAGAGAGAGAGACAGACACACACACGGACATGTTTCCAAAAATGCTTTTTTTGGATTCAGGGGGTCTCAAAATATGTATTTCCGGTGAAATCTCGGTATCGAATTTTTGGGTGGAATACAATACTTCCCCTACTTACTATACGTAGTAGAGAAAGTAAAAAACACATTTTTTCGAAAAGGTCCGTGTGTGTGCATAACTCAAAAATGAAAAGTCGGATAAATACCAAACTTGGTATCTAACTTCAGTATTTTTCATAGATGCGACACGGAGCTTTTCGAGAAAATTCCACTTGCCAGACTACCCTTTACATGGAACATTTTTTTTCGAAAATGTTTACTTTCTCAAAATTGGCTGACTATTTTGATTAAAATATATGTTTCAGATATTTTCATGGCAAATGAAATGTATATCTTTAATTTTCCGGGAATGTCCCCAAAAGTCCTCTTTCTTCAGAGTGACTTTTGCATAACTGGTAAACCGTAAGAGTTGGACAAAATTTTACTACACAAAAAATGACATTTCCTAGATATTTCTTTTTATTTGTTTGAATTTTCCAATACTTACTTTTTCTCAAATGGAAATTCGTTATTCGTCTTTTTATGTCCTGGGCATGCAAAGAGAATGGAATGCTCCACCTAGCAATCAGCTCTTAAAAGATTCGACTATCGCTTAAAGCCTACCATATTCTCCTTGCATCTACAAGAAAATTAGCAGTAAGATAGTTTCTGCAAATGTTTTATCTCGATTAACATGAAGTAGATGGAGAATAAGTGTTTGAAAAAATAGTTTGTACAAGAGTAGAGAAAGCCATCTGAGTGCAATACATCAGATTTTTTTACTTTCTCTACTACGTATAGGAAGTAGGGGAAGTATTATATTCCACCCAAAAACAAGATTTCACCGGAAATATGTTTTGAGACCCCCTGAATCCAAAAAAAGCATTTTTGGAAACACACACACACATGTTTTCAAAAATGCTTTTTTTTTTTATTCAGGAGGTCTCAAAACATATTTCCGGTGAAATCTCGGTATGGAATTTTTGGGTGGAATACAATACTTCCCCTACTTACTATACGTAGTCGAGAAAGTAAAAATGTAAGTCGATTTAAACACGATATAATGTTGAACTAAACTGCTATCAACCGTCACTGCAAGAGCTCTACAACCGTAACTCCCCCCTTCGCTGCAGCAATGCCTTACTTCCGTGTTTCTTGTGAAAGTTGCATTGTGTTATGTTGTCGACGAAAAACTGAGTTCTGCTCAGCTCTGATGTACATAGTAGTAGAAAAGATACACTCGTAGCATTCCACCCAAAATTTTGATACCGAGATTTCACCGGAAATCATGTTTTGAGGACCCTAATAAAAAAAAGAATTTTTAGAAAAAATTGTGTGTGTGAACATCATAACTCAAAAATGATATCAAATACCCAATCTGGTATTTAGTTTCAGCATCTTCCAAAGATGCGAAACTAAGATTTTCAAGAAAATCCCGCACCCCAAACTATCCTTTATATGGAACATTTTTCAAAATAATTATATGGCAAATAAGATGTATACCTTGAATTTTCCGGGAATAGCCTGTGAAGTCCTCTTCATTCAGAAGGAATTTTATAAAATCCCTTATAAGTGGTAAACTTTAAGCGATAGATGAAAATGTACTACTCAAAAAGTGTTTCTCTCTTTAACATACACAAGTTATTTCAAATAAGTATGTTGAATTGATTTACTGTTATGCATATACTGCACTATAATGACATTGTTGCATTGTATACACATAGTTGTATTGTTCTATAGCTTCTGTGTCTCAATATAACCGCCTGCATTTAAGCGATAATAAGTTATTTTGTGGTATTAACCATTTGAGATATCCGTTAGTAAAGCTTCGAATTGCTCATTATTTAGCCATTCTCTTGAAGCCCTTTCAACATTCAGTTGTTTCTCGCGACTGCATGCAAACAGTATGAAATTTTAAGGCCAGCATATAGCGTCCAGTTCTTAAACATTTGACTATCGCTATTCCCTTTGTATCTATAACGAAATGTGTAACGCAGCTATTTCTGCAAATGTTTACCTGGATTAAAATGTAGTAGATAGAAAAATAAGCTTTAGTAAGAACAGTTTGTGTACTCGCTAATAAACGATAGAGAGAAGAGAAAATCGTGTGAATGTATCACATCAGACGTTTTACTTCTGTTCTTTAAGCCATTGTTACGAAAGCTTATTTTTTTATCTACTTCATGTTAATCGAGATAAACGTTTGCGAAATGGTTTCGTTACACATTTTGTTATAGCTACACTCGCTTCCATTTATGCTCTCTCCGCAGCTTCGGGATGCATTTTACCAACCTTTTCAGCGGGCGTGCAGATACCAGGGAGGGATGTGTCTTTATTGCTCGATCAAACAGTGATGTGTGTTAACTATAGCTCTTGCGATGTAAACAAATATTTCGTAGGTGCATCCGGATGAATTGTGAGTATGTGGGAAGCCAATTTACCATTTGAAGACATTGCTAGGGTAATTCTGTGCAGCATTCGCATGCACAGATTATTAAAATAATGTCTAGTAAACTTGTCCTCTTTGAGAGTAAAAAGTATCATTTACTTCAGTTTTACATTGAGACGGAACGTATATACATATTGTATACATTAAATGCATATTGTATACATAGTGATTTACATGTGTAAATGTTTTAGCATAAAAGTGTTTAGATGCTTTAGATATAAGAAACTGAATGTAAGTATAAAGCTGGAATCTAGTGGTGCCACTAGGCTGACTTCCTGGACACGCCTCCTTCAACAGGACACAAGGGTGGACGAAACAATGGGGTGAGACATACTTTCCAGTTGATTCGAAAATTCTTGACATGAGGGGTGCGAAATTTGAGGTTTCCAAAGATGTGTGCTGACGTGAGCCAATAAGCATCGATGAAACAGATTTAAAATATATAAATGAGCGAATGAGATTCAATGAATCTAAACGCCCGGGAAAAAATTGCGTCTGTAAGCGTTATGGCTAGTTTTGTACAAAAAAACTGATGTGTTACACTCACATGATTTTCTCTACTCTTGTACAAACTATTTTTACAAACGCTTATTCTCCATATGCTTCATGTTAATCGAAATGTTAACCTTATTGCTAATTTTCTTGTAGGTACAAAGGGAATATGATAGGCTTTAAGCGATAGTCAAATCGCTTAAGAGCTGGCTGCTATGTGGCGCATTCCATTCTCTTTGTATGTACAGGACATAAAAAAATTAATAACGAATTTGACAAAATGTATAAGTATTGGAACATTTAAGAGAATAACAAGCAATATCTCGAAAATGGTTCACTTAACAAAAATATATTTGACATAAATAGTGTATTTTAACGCGATCTACATTTTTTGTGTAGTAAACTTTTGTCCATCTCTTATGGTTTACCAGTTATGCAAAAGTCGTTCACAATGAATACTTTTGGAGACATTCCCAGGAAATTCGAGATATACATTTCATTTGCCATAAAAATATCTTAAACATACGATATTTTAATCAAAATCGTTAGAGCCATTTTTGAGAAAACTAAAATTTTCGAAAAATGTTCCATGTAAAGGGTACTCTGGGGTGGGGGGATTTTCTTGAAAACCTCCGTGTCACATCTCTGGAAGATACTGAACCTAATACCAAGTTTGGTGTTTATCCGACTGTTCGTTTCTGATTTCACAGACACACACACGCGGAAATGTTTCCAAAAATGCTTCTTTTTTTGGATTGAGGGGGCCTAAAAACATGTATTTCCGGTGAAATCTCGGTATCGAATTTTTGGGTGGAATACAATACTTCCCCTACTTACTATACGTAGTAGAGAAACTAAAAAAAAAATCTCCATGAAATAATATGTTTAATGACAATTGCAATGTAAATTATGTTGCGACGGATGGGTTAGTAGGTTGTTTCCTCTGGCGTTAAGTATGTGTGGATGGGTTATTAGCTGCCAAGATGTAGTCTTCGTTGCCCTCGGCTCTTATCTCGGGTGTGGTCCTGCAGGTGGATGAATGGACACTGATTATTTACACTTGGCTTTATTAACTCTTAACACCTTATTAATTATTGACGCGACGTCATTTACCACTCGCCAACTCAACACGCCTCATTCTTTTCTACATACATCTTCTTATAAGCGGATGCCTTAGCACGAAGCAAGCAGAACGTTAATCTTGAACGTTAATTTTTGGAAACATGTCTGTGTCTGTCTGTCTGAACAGCATAACTCAGAAACGAACAGTCGGATAAACACCAAACTTGGTATTTAGGTTCAGTATCTTCCAGAGATGCGACACGAAGGTTTTCAAGAAAATCCCCCCAACCCAGAGTACCCTTTACATGGAAGATTTTTCGAAAATTTTAATTTTCTCAAAAATGGCTCTAACGATTTTGATTAAAATATATGTTTAAGATATTTTCATGACAAATAAAATGTATTGAATTTTCTGGGAATGACTCCAAAAGTATTCTTCATTGTGAACGACTTTCGCATAACTGGTAAACCATAAGAGATAGACAAAATTTTACTACACAAACAATGTAGATCGCGTTAAAATACACAATTTATGTCATATACATTTTTTTTGTTGAGTGAACCATTTTCGAGATATAGCTTGTTATTTCCTTAAATTTTTCAATACTTATTTTCTAAAATGGGAATTCGTTATTCATTTTTTTCTGTCTTGGATATGCAAAGAGTTATAATCTGTGGCAAAGGGAATGGTGCTGCACCTAGCAACCAGCTATTAAGAGATATGTATGTGCTTAAAGGCTACTGTTTTTCTATATTGCCCTTGTAAATATATATTCCCCTTACATCTACAAGAAAATTAGCAATAAGATAAGAGTCTGCAAATGTTTATCTCGATTAACATGAAGTAGATGGAGAATAAGCGTTTGTATAAATAGTTTGTACAAGAGTAGAGAAAGTCATGTGAGTGTAACACATCAGATTTTTTACTTTCTCTACTACGTATAGTAAGTAGGGGAAGTATTGTATTCCAACCAAAAATTCGATACCGAGATTTCACCGGAAATACATGTTTTGAGACCCCCTAAATCCAAAATAAGCATTTTTGGAAACATGTCTGTGTGTGTGTGTGTGTGTGTGTGTGTGTGTGTGTCTAAGTGTCTGTGTGTCTGTGAACAGCATAACTCAGAAACGAACAGTCGGATAAACACCAAACTTGGTATTTAGGTTCAGTATCTTCCAAGGATGCGACACGAAGGTTTTCAAGAAAATCCCCCCACCCCAGATTACCCTTTACATGGAACATTTCTCGAAAATTTTAGTTTTCTCAAAAATGGCTCTAACGATTTTGATTAAAATATCATACGTTTAAGATATTTTTATGACAAATAAAATGTATATCTTGAATTTTCTGGGAATGTCTCCAAAAGTATTCCTCATTGTGAACGACTTTTGCATAACTGGTAAACCATAAGAGATAGACAAAATTTTACTACACAAGAAATGTAGATCGCGTTAAAATACACAATTTATGTTGTATAAATTTTTTTGTTGAGTGAACCATTTTCGAGATATTACCTGTTATTCCCTTAAATTTTTCAATACTTATTTTCTCAAATGGGAATTCGTTATTCATTTTTTGTCTTAGATATGCAAAGAGTATTAATCTGTGGGAAAGGGAATGGTGCTGCACCTAGCAACCAGCTAATGTGCTTAAAGGCTACTGTATTTCTATATGGCCCTTGTAAATATATATTCCCCTTACATCTACAAGAAAATAAGCAATAAGATAGAGTCTGCAAATGTTTATCTCAATTAACATGAAGTAGATGGAGAATAAGCGTTTGTATAAATAGTTTGTACAAGAGTAGAGAAAGTCATGTGAGTGTAACTCATCAGATTTTTTAAGTTTAGCGTCCCTTTAGGTCATATCGAACGATGAATGAAATTATGCTCAAATGATCCCGAGCCTAAAGTTACCCGACATTCGTCTTTTCAGCATAACGGAAAACCGTGGATAAACCTTATCTGGGCAACTCGCCCTAATCAAATTTGAATTCGGAACCTCTTGAATATGAGGCAGACAGACTACCCCCCACACTCACACACAAAGATAGAGAAACTGTGCAAAATGGTGTTTTATTAAGTTGTGTATTTAGATTGTACAGACGATAATGTGTCCTCTTTGACAGTAGAAAGTACGTATAATGTACTTCAGTTACACGTTATGTTGCAATCAAAATATGTTTCGGGGATATCGTGTAAAACAGGGTTTTATTTAGTTACACATATAAGAATAGTTATTATAAGTGACGAAGAGTAAAGCTATTACTCAAAGTTATATATTCATATGCGAATAAATTAGAACTGTGCACATAAATAGGACGTCACTGCATGCGCGAAAAGGTAAAAGGATACATATACCTCTTTCTTGCTATACATACTCCACCTGTGAGGCCAGTAGAATGCCGCTTGAAGCTGCGGTGATGACATGTATGGAAACGAGTGTACAAGAGGGAAACAGAAAGCTGAAGTCAAATCTTTAAGAAGCGAGGCACTAAATGCCGGATTTGAAAGTCCATACTCTTTTCCTGAAATCGCAATTAACAAAGGAATGGGGACTTAACACTTAAATATATGACGTATTAGAAAATTCAAAACAATAACGAATATCTCGAAAATATTCAATGCCACTAAAATTTGACAAATTGTGTGTTTTAACACGATCAGCACTTTTCATATGGAATGTATTTTGCGATTTATCAGCAACACAAAATTATAGAAAGTTCATTCAGAATGAATAAGGTTTCACAAGCAATTATCAGTAAATTATTTTCAATCATGCAAATATCTAAAACATATGACACTTTAATCAAAATCATTAGAGCATTTTTAGGAGAACCAAAAACGAGGAAACGTTTCCCACGTAAAGGTAATTTGGAATGGCAAGAATTTTTTTAAAATCTTCGTATCGTAGCTTTTGAAGAAGCTCAATTTAAATACAAAACGTGCATTTATCCAACTTTTCATTTTTGAGTTATGCTGTTCACACACACACACACACACACAAAGAGGATCTTTTTCTAAATATTATTTTTGTTTATTATGGCTTTTCTACTGCTTATGTATGTACCTATAGTAAGTAAAGGAAGTATTGCATCATCCAAAAATTTGATGCCGGGATTTCACTGGAAATATATGTATTAAAGCTCCCCGAATAAAAAAATAAAAAACGCGCGCGCGCGTGTGTGTGCGTGCGTGCGCAAGGTCGGTTCAACACCGAAACTGGGTATTTGAGTTGACCGTCTACCAAGGATACAACACGAAAGTTTTCATGAAAACCTCCCACCCCAGCTACCCTTTAGACGGAAAATGTTTGTTCATTTTATTTTCTAAAATATTGCTATAACGATTTCGATTCAAATATCATATGTTTAAGATATCTGAATGACAAATTAAATTTATATGTTTAATTTTCTAAGAATCACCTGTAAGCTGCTCGTTCTGAATTACTGTTGTATAATTGGCAAATCTTAACACATAGACAAAGCATTACCACACAAAAAATCTGATGTGTTATACTTACATTAATTTCTCTACTCCTGTACAAACTATTTTTACAAACTCTTATTCTCCATCTGTTTCATATTAATCGAGATAAACATTTGCAGAAACGATCTTTTGACATGCAAAGAGAATTACATTTTACACATAGCGACCAGTTCTAAACATATTTGACTATCCTTTAAGGCGTACTATGTTCCCCTTGTTTTGTATTTGCAAGGGCAATATAGAAATACAGTAGCCTTTAAGCATAGACATCTCTCTTTAATAGCTGGTTGCTATGTGCAGTACCATTCTCTTTGCCACAGATTAATACTTTTTGCATACTCAAGACAAAAAAGGAATAACGAATTCCCATTTGAGAAAATAAGTATTGAAAAATTTAAGGGAATAGCAAGCAATATCTCGAGAATGGTTCACTCAACAAAAAATGTATATGACAAATTGTGTATTTTAACGCGATCAACATTTTTTTGTAATAATAATTTTGTCTATCTCTTATGGTTTACCAGTTATGCAATAGTCGTTCACAATGAAGAATACTTTTGTAGACATTCCCAGAAAATTCGAGATATACATTTTATTTGCCATGAAAATATCTTAAACCTGTAATACTTTAATCAAAATCGTTAGAGCCATTTTTGAGAAAATTAAAATTTTCGAAAAATGCTCCATGTAAAGGGTAATCTGGGGTGGGGGGATTTTCTTGAAAACCTTCGTGTCGCATCTCTGGAATATACTGAACCTAAATACCAAGTTTGGTGTTTATCCGACTGTTCGTTTCTGAGTTATGCTGTTCACAGACACACACACGGACATGTTTCCAAAAATTCTTTTTTTGGATTCAGGGGACCTCAAAACATATATTTCCGGTGAAATCTCGGTATCGAATTTTTGGGTGAAATATAATACTTCCCTTACTATACGTAGTAGAGAAACTAAAAATGTGGATCTCGTTAAAGCACACAATTCAGGTCAGTTTCTTTTTGCGTCAAATATTTCCGAGAATTTCTTTGTTATTGGTTTGAATTTTCAAATAGTTAATACTTTTTTCATATGCTAAGTCGCTACTAGTGTTTCTTTCGTGGCCACGCATAGAGAACGGAATTTCAAAACCATCAAATAGCGACTCGCTTTTAACTAAAAGATATGAATATAATGAGAATATGTAAGAAAAAAAACACTTCTGTAAATGTTTATCTCAATTAACATGAAGCAGAAATAAGAATAACTGTTTTAAGAACAGTTTGTAGAAACATGGGCAGAGGAAGCCATGTGATTTTTTAGAAAATTTATTTCCGGTTAAATCTCAATAAATCAAATAATACAATACTTTTACCTTCTAGTTGGGAGGTGGATAAACACCCATTTAGTCGTACAATTGGTGTTTGCTTTTTCTGACTAGATTAGAACTTAAGTGTATTTTAAAAGAGGCTACCTATTGGGAATTAAAGCAAATATTACCAAATACAAACCTTTTTGAAAAAAAGAATTTATACAAAGGAGAAACTCTTAAGACTTATGCCCGCAACAAAGTCCATATCGAAAAATCTTATGTGTTACACTCACATGACTTTCTCTACTCTTGTACAAACTACTTTTACAAACGCTTATTCTCCATATGCTTCATGTTAATCGAGATATCGAGATGTCAATCTTATTAGTAATTTTCTTGTAGATGCAAGGGGAATATGGTAGCTTTTAAGCGATAGTCAAATATTTTAACGCTGGTTGCTATGTGGCGCATTCCATTCTCTTTGCATGTCCAGGACATAAAAAAATCTGATGTGTTACACTCACATGACTTTCTCTACTCTTGTACAATCTAATTTTACAAACGCCTATTCTCCATATGCTTCATGTTAATCGAGATATCGAGATGTCAATCTTATTGGTAATTTTCTTGTAGATGCAAGGGGAATATGGTAGCTTTTAAGCGATAGTCAAATATTTTAACGCTGGTTGCTATGTGGCGCATTTCATTCTCTTTGCATGTCCAGGACATAAAAAAAATTAATAACGAATTTGAGAAAAAGTATAAGTATTGAAAAATTTAAGGAAATAACAAACAATATCTCCAAAACGGTTCACTCAACAAAAAAAATGTATATGATATAAGTTGTGTATTTTAACGCGATCTACATTTTTTGTGTAGTAAAATTTTGTCTATCTCTTATGGTTTCCCAGTTATGCAAAAGTCGTTCACAATGAAGAATACTTTTGGAGACATTCCCAGAAAATTCGAGATATACATTTCATTTATCATGACATTACCCTAAACATATGATATTTTCATCAAAATCGTTAGAGCCATTTTTGAGAAAATTAAAATTTTCGAAAAATCTTCCATGTAAAGGGTAGTCTGGGGTGGGGGGGATTTTCTTGAAAACCTTCGTGTCGCATCTCTGGAAGATACTGAACCTAAATACCAAGTTTGGTGTTTATCCGACTGTTCATTTTTGAGTTATGCTGTTCACACACACACAGACATGTTTCCAAAAATGCTTTTTTTGGATTCAGGAGGTCTCAAAACATGTATTTCCGGTGAAATCTCGGTATCGAATTTTTGGGTGGAATGCAATACTTCCCCTACTTACTATACGTAGTAGAGAAAGTAAAAAGTTGTCATAAAGGTACCTATGCAGTATATAACATTCTTATTCGTACACTTCAATTTTCTGAGAAAATACTATAATATTTGTTAGAAGACACAGTTTAATTAATATTTCTTTCATATATGTTGAACAATATAACAAATGCTGTATTAGGAATTAACTAAGTACTAACTTACGAACTTACAAACTAAATTAAATAAAATTGTAAAAGAAACCTGACCTTATTTGTACATCTTTTCTATTCGTACATTAGAGGTAATATTTTAATAACGAAGACACCACTGACAATCTAATACTTTGTTGGGTACCCCTTGGCTTTAATAACTGCCTCGCACCTTCTCTCCATAGAAGTAACCAGGTTTTTCCATTCTCCTGGGCCGATTTTATTAGATTTCTTCCTCCACAATACGTTTAAGATTGTGTATGTTTTACTCTGCTTTTACGGGCTCGTTTCTTCAGAACTGTTCACAGAAGTTCGATTGGATTCAAATCTGGACTCTGAGGAGGTGTTTGTAGTAGTTCGGGTACATTCATATCAACCAATATATGTTCAGTCTTGCCTTGTGTTTACTATCGTTATCCTGCTGAAAGCTATACCCAGGTGCCTGCCCGTCTTCTGGGCACTCTGCTTTACATTGTTCCTTAAAATGTCAGAATATACGTTTGTCCATAGTCCATCAAACAATTGTATATTACCGACACCGTTGGAAATTGAAATTGAGTTTTATTTATGGACGCTCTTGAACTACTATGGTTCTTAGCGTCCCATTCTATATTGGGCGTGAAACACCTGTAATTTTGCTCAGAGGCCTCTTTATCAGGCTTGAGGTTCTTTTACGTGCCGTAAATCTACGACACGGGACCACCGGCTTTACTTCCCTTCCGAAGGAAGCCGTGCTAACGATTTTTACGCCCGAAAAAATCCATCGCCCTCCGCCGGGTTTGAACCCGCGACCTTGGGAACTAGAGGCTAGCACGGTACCACCAGTCCACGGAGGACGACGACACCGTTGGAAGACATGCAGGTCCAGAGCACAATGGAACCACCACCATGTTTAACTTTGGGAAGAGTGTTTCTGGGGTCATTGTCTGAATTTGCATTTCTCCAGACTGTTTATTCCAACTGATCCAAAGAGGTTTATCTTGGTCTCGCCTAACTATATCATGCTATTCCAAAAGTTCTAATGCTTATGGATGCGATTCTTTAGCAAATGCAACTCATTTCTTCCTGTTTGCTGCACTTACATAAGCTTCTTCCGTGGTGTTCGGCCATGGTATCCATACTTCCCTAAGACACGACGAACTGTTTGGTTAGATATCTTCCTTCCAGACACATTTTCTACTAATGGTTGTAATGAGAAACACTTAATTTTAGATTTTCTCGGATTCGGCTTACAATGTAACGTTCGTTCGTGCATTCAGCCTACTTTCTTTAGGTTTTCTTGGTAAATTCTTTGTAGAACGTTGCTCCCTAAATTGTTTGACTACGTTCTGAATGGTAGAATGCGGTTTATTTACTGTCTCCTATTTTTCTGAGAGAATGCCCTCTAAATGCCAAGTTTAAACGCCTTTTGCTTACTCATTTCGATCGCTACTGACAGAAAGTATACAACTGCGACCACAGTAGCCTAAGCGACCTTTGAAACACGTGCATGTTGAAGCTGTTTACTACGCAGTGGTCATTCTTAACAACTGTACGAATAAGAAAGTTGTATAAAATTGGGGCTATTTCTTTAACATTGCTATTTCATGCAATGGTGTAGGTTTTGAAATGCATTTTTTCATTGGAATTTGTTTGAATTAGATTCATCAATTACGTATAAACGACTCACAGAAAAACGCAAGTTCTTAAGCAAGTAGAGAATGACTTTTTATTGAAAACCTCATGTGTACGAGTAAGAATGTTACATACTGTATAGATATGTATCATTGCTTGATGGACAATTCCTGACTGTTAGGGGGAAAATAAAATATACTCGGTTTTTATGGTAGAGAAACAGAACTGAGTAGCACTGACGCTAAAGTAGTCAAATACTACCGTAAGCATATTCTACTTAAGGGGTACCCATAGGAGAAATTTCCAAATTCCAAAATTGTAAACACAGTTTGATTTTTAATTTACAACAAGCATTGCACATTAAAGTATACTACACTAGAGTACTCGGTGCAATATCCCTATTAGTGTAAAGTTTATTAATTATTTAATACAGTATATATTTTTAAAAAATCTAGTGTGTCGCATCGCCATGGTTTTCTCTACCCATGACTTCACTTAATTCCATACATGTTATGCTGTGTATACAAAATGGGGTTCTATTCATGTTGTCTTACTCGCGAAACATTTTTGACTAGAAATATTTTCAAATTAAGCAGAATATGGTTTATTACGAAAAACAACTTTGTATATCGCAAGTAACTTTGTCATTATGAACCTATATAGCGAAAAAAACATTCCCGCAAGATGCTTTATAGATGTCAAGTGACATTTCATCCTGGGAAAACTAAAAATGTAGCAAATAATATTTCCAAAACTACTAATGCTATAAAAAAGTTAAACTGGCACAAGCCTTTAAATTTCAACTTGTTTTCTTTTATAGCAAGGCTTTATCTATTATGATTTACTTTTAGAAATTATACAAAATTCATTCAAAATCAGCTCATTTCATAGGTTATTCATAGAAATTTCAAGATCTAGATTTTATTAGCCAGGGAAACATCAAACATATGGTATTTCATTTAAAATCATCAGGATCATTTTTTGAAAAATTAATGAGGAAAATATCTGATGCGATACTTTCACATGACTCTACTATTAGCGGGTATAAAACTAGTCTTACTAAAGCTTATTTTCCTATCTACTACATTTAATCCAAATAAACCTTTGTAAAAATAGCTACATTATACATTTCGTTACAGATTCAAAGGGAACAGCAACAGTCAAATGTTCAAGTAGACGCTGTAAGCTGGCGTTAAAATTCAATACTGTTTCCATGCAATCGCGATAAACAACTGAAAATCGGTGGGAATTTTAAAGAATAAGTGTTGAATAATTCGAACCTTTAATAACGGACATCTCAGAAACGGCTTATGCAACAAAAAACCAAGGGTAGTTGGGGTGGGGGATTTTCCTGAAAATCCCCATGTCGCATCCTTTGGAAGATACTAAACTCAAATACCAAGTTTGGTATTTTATCCGAAACTTTTCCTTTTTTAGTTATGCTGTTCATAGAAAGATTGCCGTAAACACGCACGGACATATTTCCAAAAATGCTTCATTTTGATTCAGGGCGCCTCAAAACATGCATTTCCGGTGAAATCTCGGTATCGATATCTTGGGTGGAGTATAGAAAGTAAAAATGCCCATGTAGATGGTAGTTTGGAATGGGGGAATTTTCTTTAAAATCGTTTTGCTGCTTTGAAAATACTGAATTTACCTAAATACTAAATTTGGTATTTAATTGTTTTTGAGTTTGCTGTTCACACACACATACATACAGAACGAGCTTTTCTAAACATACTTTGTTTGGTTCAATGAATCTCAAAATCTATATTTTCGGTGAATCTCGATATCGAATTTTTGGACTGATTGCTACACTTCTTGTATCTAACTTACCCAAATGATAAAGAAAAAAAAATATAATGCTGCACATGAAGAAACAAAAGTTATATTAGCATATACTCTTTCTTTCATTGTTTTTCAAAGAATCTGACAGAAAAATGTTAGTAACGTTTAGTTAGATTTTCTGTTACTCTTTTGGTTTATGAGAAACATACTTTATAAAAAGAGTCATTATTTTAAGTATACGTATTACATATAATAAACGAATAACTAATCAACGGAAAGAAATTAATTTCTTTTTTATTGCCCCATTTTACTTCTGTGGTCATATCAGGGGCTTTCACTTTAGAAACAATTAACTCTTTGACCGAAGGTTTTTGTTATCGATTTTTACTAATTTTAATTAGGAAATCCTCACATTCACTCCTACATTCATACTTCCAGATCTGTGGAGGCTAGGGAATGATTCTGTTCAAAGAAAAATTCCCCAACCAGCCGGGAATCAAACCTGGGAGTACATTACTAAAGAGGTAGTCCACTTTCATTTTTTGCTGTTAGCGTTTATCTTAAAATGTTAAGGAAAATGCGCTAAAATAGCATTTGGTTATTATGCAGAATTAGGGCCGCTCGAAAAAATCAACGAATTCCGGTGTTAATGGTAGATTCTTTTATACTGATTACGTTTTTACCAATTTTGTTTGTCGGAAAGGTTCCGTAGTGGTGTTAGACGCTAATTTATTGCATGTGCGCAGCGCTTTGAGGCGTCTTCCTAATTCAACCTACATCTAAAGAATATAATGTTTAAATCGCGATTTTTCCAGAATGTGACAAATGATTACTTTAAATTTTCAAAGTCCATATTTTACAAGTGTGCGAGTGTATGGGTGTGTCACAGACCAACTATTCGTTTATCGCATTGGTCATTTGACGGATTAAGGATATGGTCTGCTGCTGGTATCCATCACTAATTTAGCTCTGATAAACCACATACACGTAGAGTAAAACGCGAATACCTCTACATTTAAGGAAAACCTGGAGTGAAGTTTATTCTATGCTTTTGCATCTTAACTGTGAAATGTATACATTTTAATTATATTTAACTAGTAGTTCACGAGATAAAGGTTATGTTAAACTAAATGCCTATTTAACAGCACAATTTAAATGTTCCGTCACATTGGCGCAGACAATTTCTGTTATAAACGTTCTTGCCTACTAAGGGCTTGATCAGGAGTTTACTTTACGGGGAAATTTATTTTATACTCTTATGAAATCATATTTTAGTGAACATTTATGTTAAACGAATAGTTTTAAAGTTTAATTTTAAAGGTAGCAAAGATTTTGCAATGTGTAAAAGAAATGTCTTACCTTATAAGAAATCCATGTTTGAAAACGCGTGTATTATTCTATTAATTTAATAAAAACTTTACATACTGCGTTGTGAACACCTCATAGACGTTACAAAACCATTTTTCTATGAGCATAGGTATATACAAAAATTAAATATAGTAAAATGGTTTAAAAACCTTATCTGGCACTAATATCGGATTCCATATTGTAAGAAATGAGTGGCATTCCCTCCCTAAAAGCCCTAGGAATACATTTATTTAATAAAGAAAACAAATCCAAAATACAAACGAGATTTTGACCTTAATTTCTCCACCAAAAATAACCACAGTTAATTGTTTATTTACCTCACCTCATCTAACCTTAAAAGATAAAAAATCTACTACTTGTGGTGTCCAATTTGGCTTCTGTTGTAGTTAACCTCACTAAATACACTAAAAGTGGAATTTCTTACCTTAATTTCGGCGAAGGTGACAGGTTGAGTGCGATATCGGCCTCCTGGAAGACCTCGATGGGTCGGTTTGCGGACAGTCCGCCGGTGCAGACGGGATAGTGGCTCTGGGTACACGGCATCCATCTGAAACATGTCACACAACTTTTAACACAGAGCAAAGGTCGCGGAATAACATGCAATGTCATTCAGAGAGAGACAAGGTGTTTTTCCAAGGCGTCGCCAGGGTCGCATTTCAAAGTCGTTCGAGCTGCTTACTGCGGGAGTTTAGCATATGATTTCCTACGATAGTTGTTTCTTCCTACAAAATTATTTTGCCAGCAGAACTGTCCGATTTCACTCAATAATAATAATAATAATAATAATAATAATAATAATAATAATAATAATAATAGGAACAAAAAGAAGAGCCGATTAAGTTGGGAAACTGTCACTATACTTATCTTTGGAAACAGAATATAAGACAAACCAATAAATCAAAAACAAGATTCTAATTGCACACCATATAGAGTTCGCTACCATCAGGTGCATTGCTAAACATTTTGTGTTTTCTATTCTGTTCTTATTCCAAATTATAGGAAACTATTAAAAAATCGTACATGTTTAACAGACTCCCCACGTAAACTATTCCTAAAATTTGAATTGATTTTAAACAACACATCCATGAACATTCGCTTAGCATTTGTTAACATTCTCTGTTTGGCGTCTTCAATTGTTTTTCATTTTCTCCACCGGTGCATAGTAGGTAGAGAAGGTATTGCATTCCACCCAATTCGGAACTGATATTTCACAGCAAATACATGTTTTGAGGTCCCCTGAATCCAAAAAAGCTGTTTTAGAAAAAGGTTCGTGTGTGTCTGCGAACATCATAACTGAAAAACGAAAACTGGGATAAACACCAAACCTGGCATTTAAGTTCAGTGCCTTCCAAAGATGCATAACAAAGATTTCCAAGAAAATCCCATTAGCCCAAACAATGCTTTACCTGGAAGATTTTTCGAAATTTTTAATTTTCTAAAGAATAACTAACGATTTTGTTTAAAATACCCCATATTAAAGATATTTACATGACAAATAAAATGAGTAACTTGAATCTTCTGGGAACAGCCTTTTATGTCCTCTTCATTCGGAAAGAATTGTGTATAATCTTGCATAACTGGTAAACGTTAAGCGATAAACGAAAACGTAGTGGCATCAGCCATTTCAGAAATATCCGTTAATAATGATTTGAATTGTTTAATTCTTTGTCATTATTTTAAAGTTCTGCCGACATTCAGTTGTTTCTCGTGATTGTACGAAAGAGTATGGAATTTTAAGGCAGAGTCTAGTTCTTAAACATTTTACTATCGCTGTTCCCTTTATAGCTCTTTCTGCAAAGATTTATTTTATTAGAATGTAGTAGATAGAAAAATAAGCTTTAGTAAAAATAGTTTGTATACCTACTAATAAATGATAGAGAGTAGAGAAAGTCATTGAATGTATCATATCAGAGTTTTACATTCTCTACTGAGTACTTAAGGTAAGTAGAGGAAGTATTGTATTCCACCCAAAAATTTGATGTCGAGATTTCACCGGAAATGCATTTTTTGAGGTCCATGGATTAAAAAAAGCATTTTAGACAAAAAAAACTCCGTAAATGTTGTGTATCTATAAACAGCATAACTCCAAAACGAAAAGTCTGGTATTGAAGTGCAGGGTATTTCAAAGCTGCGACACAAAGACTTTGAAGATAATTCCCGCTCCCTAAACTACCCTTTACATGGCAAAATTTTCGCTATATTTTTCTCAAAAATTGATCCAACGATCTTGATCAAAATAGCTATGTTTAAGCTATTTACATGAAGGACAAATAAAACGTATACTTATCCTGAATTTTCTGTGATTAGCCTGTGAAGGTCCTCTTTATTCTGAATAATGTTTGTATGACTGGTAAACCATAACAGACAAGAACACACAATTTACATCAAATAAAAATCTGATGTGATACATTCACATAACTTTCTCTAACCTCTATCGTTTACTGTTGGGTACAGAAATTATTCTTAAGAAGGTTTATTTTCCTATCTACTTCATTTTAATCGAGATAAACGGTTCCGGAAATAGCTGCATTCTACTTTTTTTTATAGACACAAAGGGAATAGCGACAGGCAAATGTTTTAGAACTGGACGCCATACGCTGGCCTTAAAATTACCTATTTTTTCCACGACACCGCGAAAAACTGAAAATCGACAGGACTTCTAAAGAATGGCCAAGTATTGAACAACTCGAAGCATTAATAACGGATATCTCGGGAATGGCTGATGCCACAAAAAAAACGTTATTTGAAATAAATTGTGTATTTTAAAGAGATCTATATGTTTTGTGTGATTGATTATTGCGTTTATCATTTATACAAGATTCTACAAAATTTCTCCCGAATGAAGAGGGCTTCACAGGCTGTTCCCAGAAAATTCAAGATATACATTTTATTTGCTATATAAGTATGCTTAATACATGGAATTTTAATCAAAATTGTTAGAGCCCGGGCACCAATGATCTAGTTGTCGAGGGCCCTTAAACTTAATCCACTCACTCGTTTATGCCATTTTTTAGAAAATAAAAAAATAGAAAAATCTTCCATGTAAAGGGTATTTTGGGACAGGGGGATTTTCATGGAAATTATGGTGTTGCATCTTTGTAAGATACTGAACTTACATACCAAGTTTGGTGTTTATCATCCAACCCCTCCTTTTTGAGTTATGCAACACACACACACACAAACAAACATACACAGTCGTCGTCCATGCTGTAGTGGTTACCATGCTAGCTCTAGTTCCCGAGGTCGCGGGTTTAAACCCGGCGGAGGGTGATAAACCCATAGCATGGCTTCCTTCGGAGGGGAAGTAAAGCCGGTGGTTCCGTGTCGTAGATTTATGGCACGTAAAAGAGCCTCAAGTCTGACAGAGGCTTGTAAAAAACATGTATTTTTGGTGAAATTGCTGTATCAAATTTTTGGGTGGAATGCAACACCTTCTCTACCTACTTTGTACGTGATAGAGAAAGTAAAAACTGTTGTAGGGTTAACCATTTCCAAAAGATTCTTTGTTATTGGTTGAATTTTCAAAATACTTTTCTCAAATGCAAACCTCTACTCACTCTTCTACAAAAGTTTATTCTTCTATCACTTCTTGTTCATTACATATTTTACATTGCATTGTATGTATAAGCAGGATACACTAGGTTAAAGCGATAGTCAGATTTTTAAAAAGCTATCGCTACGTGTTGGCTTTGAAATTCCATGCTCTTTGCTCTTTCCATTATCACGAGAGAAAAAAGGAGAGAGAATAGTAATATACCACACGAAAAAAGTATTTCGTTTTTTGAAAATTCAAACCAGTAACAAAGAATATCTCGAAAAGGTTAACGCCACTACAGTTTTTATTTGACATAGAATTCTGTGCTTTAACGAGATTTACATTTATGTGTAGTAAGATTTTGTCTATCTCTTGCGGTTTACCAGATATACAGAACTCATTCAGAATGAAGAGGACTGCGCCAAGTTATTCCCATAAAATTCAATTTATTTAATAATCTGACTCTGCTTAAGAGTTTCACACAGAATATGTGATGGAAAGCAAACAAAAATGGCAATAATAGAAATAAACATATAAATAGTGACACAAATTCAAATTCAGGCATGGAATGGAATGAGAAGGCAACAATTCAGGGAGCCCGGACATGGTGCCGTACGCCCTCCGCAAGGGGGCGCCCCCGTTAGGAAGGGATGAGATGAAGGGAGACACCGGGCGGCCGGAACCAGGAGCGACGCCACAGCAATGAGGGAGTCCCTAATGTTTCCAGATATAAACTCCCCGGCAAACGGACAGGCAGACCGGGGATCCCACCCCACATAGGTCCAACGCCTCCGCCAGGGCGGTCCTTATACCTCGCCAACCAACCCAAGGCCGAGGAAGGAGAAAGTTCACAGAGAGCACCCTTTTCCCATGCCACGCTGCACCGAACCTCCATCTCCGGCCCTTCCAGCTCTGAAACAGACCAAACGGGGTGAAGGATGAATAACATGATTAATGAAATGAAATGGAGGGACAGGAAATTCGGGGAATGCAATGATCCTTCCCAGCATCCGCCTGGCGATCCGGGAAAACTCCCGAAAAAACCCATGGGTCAGGAAGGTCGGCCATGGGAATCGAAACTACAACCTCCCGAAGGCGGGCTACAGACCTAACCGTCTGAGCCATCCCGCATACTATATAATTAAAAAATGTGTTTCCCCTAAAGATGATTTCTCAAAATCGCTACAGAACGTTTTATTATTTTTGTGAGAATCTGAGACTCTTATTGGTTTTGCTAATTTATAATTTCCGCCGCCATATATAACTTTTGTATATATTGAACTATACGTTAGTCATGCAAATATATTAAACTAATGATATTTTAATCAAAGCCCCCGAGGAATTTTTGAAAAAATAAAAAAATAATCAAATTGTTTCCGTGTAAAAGTAGTTGAAAATAGGGAAAATCTCTTGAAAACTTTCGTGTCGCATCCTTAGAAGACGCTGAACTTATATCAAGTTTGATGTTTAATCGACTTTCCGTTTCTGAGCTCTTTTAGTTATGTTCACAAACAGACAGGAGGACAGATAGAAGGACAGACAGACGACACAAACCCAAAGACCTTCTTCTAGCAATGCTTTTTTGGATACAAAAGGACTCAAAATATGTATTTTCAGTTAAATCTTAATATTAAATTTTTGGATGAAATGCAATACCTTCTCTACCTATTGCGTGGTAGAGAAAGTAATACATACGCCCCTTTAAGGCCCATTGGGTACAAAAAGTACATCCTTATCTTTTAGTCACATGAGCTTCTTTTATTCTTAGCACTAATATCTGTAAATGAGCAACAACTTGAAAGACCAGTAGGAAATAATACAATTTTTTTCGTGTCATTAAACCTTGGCCGGAATGGGAGCGATCTCCGAAGTCCCCTCCCCCAGGGATTTGCTAAGCCCATAGGAGAAGAGGGAGTCGGTTGCACCAGCTGCCATCCGGGGAGTTTCAATCTGTAAAAGATAGAGACCCTGCCCTCTACTCTGCCGTCCCTTCAACCTCTGTCATCACCCCTCCCTCAGGGCCTTTAAACACAAAAGATGCTGTAGGTCGAGGTGCTAAGTCCTCCCTCCACAGTTAATCCTAGTCCATGGCCGTCCTTTCCTTTGCTTCTCACGCTACACTGATATGATCAAACATATTTTAGAATAGTAGGATATTGATATAGATATTTCTTTGGGAGATGGAATTTACGAAAAGTATTAGAAACCCAAGGTTGCCAACCTGTCAAACGATTATGTGATACCTCATTATTTGAGCGTGTTGTAAGTATGTGCTAATTGTTGCGGTTAATAAATTACCATTTTTGTTCTCAGTTGATATTATTAAGGGTAAATTAAACGGGAAAATATATATAAAATATTACGCGAACCCTCATACGATTTTCTCTCCCATGACAAATTCATATCTATACATCCGTTATACAGGATGGACCATTTAAGCTGAGACTGCACAATATTTCCAAAACTAAGCACTGTAGAAAGAAATTTCTTTAATAAAAGTTACTTGATATTATGGGGGAAGGTCAACGCTATTAGTCGTGTGTTATTTGGAGGACGTTGCCATGGTAATTTTAGGGTCAATTTAATTTGACCCTAATCGTAGATTCCCATTTAAAAAATCTGATGTGTTACACTCACATGACTTTCTCTACTCTTGTACAAACTATTTTTACAAACGTTTATTCTCCATATGCTTCATGTTAATCGAGATATCGAGATGTCAATCTTATTGGTAATTTTCTTGTAGATGCAAGGGGAATATGGTAGGCTTTGAGCGATAGTCAAATATTTTAACGCTGGTTGCTATGTGGCGCATTCCATTCTCTTTGCATGTCCAGAACAAAAAAAAATGAATAACGAATTTGAGAAAAAGTATAAGTATTGGAAAATTTAAGGAAATAACAAGCAATATCTCGAAAACGGTTCACTCAACAAAAGAAATGTATATGACTTAAGTTGTGTATTTTAACGCGATCTACATTTTTCGTGTAGTAAAATTTTGTCTATCTCTTATGGTTTACCAGTTATGAAAAAGTCGTTCATAATGAAGAATACTTTTGGAGACATTCCCAGAAAATTCGAGATATACATTTTATTTGTCATGACAATATCTTAAACATATGATATTTTAATCAAAATCGTTAGAGCCGTTTTTGAGAAAATTAAAATTTTCGAAAAATTTTCCATGTAAAGGGTAGTCTGGGGTGGGGGGATTTTCTTGAAAACCTTCGTGTCGCATCTCTGAAAGATACTGAACCTAAATTCCAAGTTTGGTGTTTATCCGACTCTTCGTTTTTGAGTTATGCTGTTCACAGACACACAGACACACAGACACACACACACAGACACACAGACAGACACACACACGGACATGTTTCCAAAAATGCTTTTTTTGGATTCAGTGAGTCTCAAAACATGTATTTCCGGTGAAATCTCGGTATCGAAATTTTGGGTGGAATGCAATACTTCCCCTACTTACTATACGTAGTAGAGAAAGTAAAAATTGATTGTGTGTGTCTGTGTTTCTGTCTCTCTGTGAACAGCATAACTCAAAAACGAAAAGTCGGATAAATACCAAACTTCGTGTTTGAGTTTAGTATCTTCCAAGGATGCGACACAAAGATTTTCAAGAAAATCCGCCACCCAGACTACCCTTTACATGGAACATTTTTCGAAAATTTTGATTTCCTAAAAAATGGCTCTAACGATTTTGATCAAAATACAATATATGAAAGATATTTACGTAACAAATAAAATGTATATCTTGAATTTTCTGGGAATGGCCTAGGAATTTCCCTTCATTCGGAAAGAATTTTGTATAATCTTATATTAATGGTAAGCGTTAAGCGATGGACACAACTTACCACAAAAAATGTAAATCTTTTTAAAACACAATTTACTTAAAATAAGTTTTTTTCTGGGATAAGCCGTTTCTGAGATATCCGTTATTAAAGATTGGAATTGTTCAATACTTGTCATAATTTTAAAGTCCCATCGATTTTCAGTTGTTCCTCGCAAATGCATGGAAACAGTATGAAATTTTAAGGCCAATATACAGTGTCCAGTTCCTAAGCATTTGACTATCGTTGTCCTCTTTGTATTTATAATGAAATGTGTAATGTAGCTATTTTTGCAAAGGTTTATTTGTATTAAATGTAGTAGACACGTAAACGACACGTAAAAGAACCTCAAGCATGATAGAGAGGCCTCTGAGCAAAATTGAATGGGTCTCTGAGCAAAACTATAATTCACGCCAAACATATAATGGACGCTAAGGGCCGTAGTAGTTAAAAACCGTCCATAAATAAAACTCAATTTTATTTTTTCCAAAGATGTGACAAAGATTTGCAAAAAAAAAAAATCCCCCACCCCAAACTACCCTTTACATGGAAAATGTTTTTAAGTTGTTTATTTTCTAAAAAAAATCTGATGTGTTACACTCACATGACTTTCTCTACTCTTGTACAAACTATTTTTACAAACGCTTATTCTCCATATGCTTCATGTTAATCGAGATGTCAATCTTATTGGTAATTTTCTTGTAGATGCAAGGGGAATATGGTAGGTTTTAAGCGATAGTCAAATATTTTAACGTTGGTTGCTATGTGGCGCATTCCATTCTCTTTGCATGTCCAGGACATAAAAAAAATGAATAACGAATTTGAGAAAAAGTATAAGTATTGGAAAATTTAAGGGAATAACAAGCAATATCTCCAAAACGGTTCACTCAACAAAAGAAATGTATATGACATAAATTGTGTATTTTAACGCGATCTAAATTTTTCCCTTAGTAAAATTTTGTCTATCTCTTATGGTTTACCAGTTATGCAAAAGTCGTTCACAATGAAGAACACTTTTGGAGACATTCCCAGAAAATTCGAGATATACACTTCATTTCTCATGACAATATCTTAAACATGATATTTTAATCGAAATCGTTAGAGCCATTTTTGAGAAAATTAAAATTTTCGAAAAATGTTCCATGTAAAGGGTAGTCTGGGGTGGGGGGATTTTCTTGAAAAGCTTCGTGTCGCATCTCTGGAAGATACTGAACCTAAATACCAAGTTTGGTGTTTATCCGACTGTTCGTTTCAGAGTTATGCTGTTCACAGACACAGACACACACACACACACACACACACACACACACACACACGGACATGTTTCCAAAAAAAAATTTTTGATTCAGGGGGTCTCAAAACATGTATTTCCGGTGAAATCTCGGTATCGAATTTGTGGTTGGAATACAATACTTCCCCTACTTACTATACGTAGTAGAGAAAGTAAAAACGGATCTAACAATTTTGATTAAAATACCATCTATTAAAGATATTTACATGACAAATAAACGGATATCTTGAATTTTCTGGAATAGCCTATGAAGTCCTCTTCATTCGGAAGCAATTTTGTATAAACTTGTATAACTGGTAAACGTTAGGCGGTATACAAAACGTACTACACAAAAAATATATATCTCTTTAAAACACAATTTACTTCAAATAAGTTATTTTTATTACATAAGCCGTTTCTGGGATATCCGTTATTTAAGGTTCGAATTGTTCATTTCTTGGTCATTCTCTTAAAAGTCCTGTCAAGTAGAAGTAGATAGGAAAATAAGCTTTAGTATGAATAATCTGTATACTAACTAATAAGCAATAGAGGGTAGAGAAGGTCATATACCAATACGCATTTATGTTGAGTAGCTCAAAATATATTGTGCAAGTTCTTAAAAACAATTCCATTATCTTTAGGATCTAAGTGACCTTCTTTCATATAAAACTTTAAAATTTAGCACCACAGCTGCTTGCAAAAAGTATGCGTCATTGAATTGTTTAGCTTCTTCATAATGCGTAAAATTACGTCCTCGTTTTAAGCTGTGTAATGTAGGTCATGGAGCAGATTTATTTTTAAGTGAGGCTGTTGTTTGGGGTAGATAAACAATTGCGAAATTGGCCCAAATAAATTTAGTGGGAAGTCAATGAGCACACTCTACATCACTCGAAATACCTTATGTTATGTTCCTGCACCCTTCTCAGTTTCACAGTTTATTAATCCTTAAATCGCATTCATGAAGAAAAATTACACTTAAAACAGCTATTGCTACCTTGAAAGAAAGGCATTATCCCATCAGTTCTGTACATCAGTTGAATGAAAGTAGTAATTAATGTAGTTGTTTTTCTGAAATGCATACCAGTAAGGGATATCTATAGACTGTATGAAGGCGGTAAGAATCAGTCCACAGAAACTTGAACAGATGTAAATTTCGCGGACATTGGAAGAGGGAGCTCATCTAAAATAGTGTAAGCATCTGACTGCCCTATTAAGTAGAGTCGGCGACTCTCTGGCTCCCCGGCATAAAGAGAGGAACTGATTGAAAGGGCAGGAGAAGCAAGGGGATGGTGAAGTCGGTGATACGAGATGCACTAGCGGAACAAAGAAACACATCTTATATTTATGTAATACCAGTTTGCCCTTACCCTCCCTCCACAAACCTTGTCATGGACTCTCTGGAGCAACTCCTACGTCAGAAAGGCATTAATGTGTCACACATAAATGAATCGGCAGATGCTGATATATAAGTATAGGGTATACAACGGAGAGGAACACCTATCACACTGCGACTTATATAGATCTATTGTGGCTACCATTTCCCAGGAGCAAGGGATGAAGTGAATGAACCACAAGAGGCTACA
Source organism: Deroplatys truncata (assembly GCA_030765065.1). NCBI lineage: Eukaryota > Metazoa > Arthropoda > Insecta > Mantodea > Mantidae > Deroplatys > Deroplatys truncata. The sequence continues at coordinate 63,042,321 of CM060984.1, read as the reverse complement.
GGTGCAGGCAGACAGGTCACAGAGCTGTGCGTAAGTTCCTAGTAGTTCCATGATCGAAGACTGCTGAAGCTGCCTAGAGAGAGCCATAAACGACTGGTCAACCAAGCAGCCCTCTGGTGTCCACGGGAAGTACGCGTTCCTTTGAGCGAGCATCCGTGCCATCTGTCCGGCACCACCATACGCCACGAAACCTAGAAGGACACCTGAGAGATGAGAAGGAAATGGAATGAAAGAGAAATGATGGAAAGGAAATCGTGGAGATGAGGAACCAACCCAGCATTCGATACTGACGAGGGGAAAACCACGAAAAACAAAGGTCAGATTGAGCGGTCAATTGGAATCGAACTCGAGACCTCCCGAATGTGAACCTCACACGTTACCGCGGAGCCATCTTGCTCGGTAGATCCTGAGAAACTGCTCGTTGACTAATTCACTCTCATGTGCCAAGGTTAGGGAAAGATTTTAATTAAATCAAAGTAAAAATGTGATATGTTGTAATCATGAGACCCTCTCTCTACTCATGCTTCTACAAATTATTCTTTAAAATGTCATTATTCTATCTACTTCTTGTTAATCCGTATAAACTCTCAATTCACAACGAAGGATCCAGCAGTAGACACAGAATATTCAAGAGTTTTCAAGAGCGTGTTGTTATGTGATGGCTTTGAAATGTCTTTACATGACCCCGAGAAAAACATTAGTAACAACTTCTCAGTTGAGAAAAGCATAAGTACGTATTTGAAAGCTTGAACCAATAACAATGAATTCCTCGGAAACGGTTAACGCCACAAAAAATGTATATATATAGATATATATCTATATATATACATATTTACATTTATAAGTATTTGAAAGCTCTAACAAATAACAACAAATATCTCGGAAATCTCGGAAATGGTTAACTCCACAATATATATTAGTGATGGGACGATACCACTATTTCTCGATACTCGACACCGATACTGATTTTTGAGCATCGATACTCAATACTCGGGCGGCGCCGTGGCCGAGTGGTTAGACCGCTCGCCTCCCGGGTTCAATCCCAGGGACCTGCATGTGGAATTTGTGGTGGACGAAGCGGCGTCTGGGCGGGATTTCTCCGGGTTCTCCGGTTTCCCCCGCCATTCATTCCACCAACTGCTCCATCATCACCTTTCCTTTCATCCATTTCACCATCATTTCACTTCATCTACTTCCTTCATCCCATACCAGGCATCGGGCTGATCACCCATCCTGGATGCTCTATCTGATCCATGAGTGTCTGCTCCTCGACGGGCTTCTGACACCAGGCCTACATAAGAGGAGGGTAAACAGATAATGAAAGAATGATACTCAATACTCAGTTAATAAAAGGCTGTAAAGGCGATAGCTTGTTCACTGAATTATGTTCTTATTAGCAGTTTTCTGCGTATAGACGCATGTAACCGATTTTGTATTGTATGCTAATTCCGGAATTGCTTCTGTTTGACATTCTCCAGTTGGCAGCACATTTTTACTTTCTCTACTACGTATAGTAAGTAGGGGAAGTATTGTATTCCACCCAAAAATTCGATACCGAGATTTCACCGGAAATACATGTTTTGAGATTTCCTGAATCCAAAAAAAGCATTTTTGGAAACATGTCCGTGTGTGTGTCTGTGTGTGTGTGTGTCTGTGTGTGTGTGTCTGTGAGTGTGTGTGTGTGTGTGTGTGTGTGTGTCTGTGAACAGCATAACTCAAAAACGAACAGTCGGATAAACACCAAACTTGGTATTTAGGTTCAGTATCTTCCAGAGATGCGACACGAAGGTTTTCAAGAAAATCCCCCCACCCCAGACTACCCTTTACATGGAACATTTTTCGAAAATTTTAATTTTCTCAAAAATGGCTCTAACGATTTTGATGAAAATATCATATGTTTAAGATAATGTCATGAGAAATGAAATGTATGTCTCGAATTTTCTGGGAATGTCTCCAAAAGTATTCTTCATTGTGAACGACTTTTGCATAACTGGTAAACCATAAGAGATAGACAAAATTTTACTACACAAAAAATGTAGATCGCGTTAAAATACACAACTTATATCATATACTTTTTTGTTGAGTGAACCGTTTTCGAGATATTGCTTGTTATTTCCTTAAATTTTCCAATACTTATACTTTTTCTCAAATTCGTTATTCACTTTTTTATGTCCTGGACATGCAAAGAGAATGGAATGCGCCACATAGCAACCAGCGTTAAAATATTTGACTATCGCTCGAAGCCTACCATATTTCCCTTGCATCTACAAGAAAATTACCAATAAGATTGACATCTCGATATCTCGATTAACATGAAGCATATGGAGAATAAGCGTTTGTAAAAATAGGTTTACAAGAGTAGGGAAAGTCATGTGAGTGTAACACATCAGATTTTTTATGTTGATAATGCCACAGGTTATATATCCCCTACTGTTAGTTAAGGCTAATAATAGTAATAATAATAATAATGAAAACTTTCTTTTAAGGGATTTTCTATCCATATTATGGAAATTAGTTTTAGGATATATCTGTAAGCTACGCACGTGACCAGTTTGATTTGCGTAAACACAAACTAACAGATGGGAGGAAAGAACAAATATTTCCATGCGCTGTATTATCTCACGTCTTAAGTCCTGAATAGTTTCTGTTGAATTCTCAGATTCTGGTTACCGTGATAGATATATGTAATGGCTGAGAGTAAGTTACCAAGCCAATCAACTTCATTCACAACTCAGTTAACGCTGCATGTTATACGAGTACCTCTACTCCTTCCCTATTGTTTTGCATGGTTTCATTTAGACACAAGAGTCTATGAAATGTTGCATTCATTCATCCACAGGATACGCAGTCAAGGTCTATCAAGAATAATAGTCCAGCAACCTTTTGGGAACACATGCGAGGCATTAACGTTGTCTCGACTCCTTTCATTCCTTATCTGGCATAAAGTTAAACGCAAAAACTTTCAATAATGCAAAACTTAAAAGTATAGAAAAAGAATCGAAGCTTTAGCTCAAAGAGACATACTTCAATATCACCGAGTATCGAGATCCCATCCCTATGACATAAATTGCACGCTTTAAAGAGATCTACTTTTTTGTGTGTAGTAATACTTTGTCTAGCTCTTACGGTTTACCAATTTTACAAGACATTCAGAATGAAGAAGACTTCTGAGGCTATTTCTAGAAACTTCAAGATATACTCATACTTTTCATTTGTCATAAAAATATCTTAAACATGTTATATTTTAATCAAAATCTTTAGAGGCAATTTTTAGACCATAATAATTTTCAAAAAAATGTTTCATGTAAGGAACAGTATGAGGTGAAGGATTTTCTTTAAAATCTTTGTGTGGCATCCTTGGAAGGTCCGGAGCTAAAGTTGTGTATTTAAGCAACTTTTCGTTTTTGAGTTATGCTGTTCACTGACTGGCAGACTCACATGGACCTTTTGCTAAAATGCTGTTTTAGGGTTCAGGGGGCCTCAAAATTTGTATTTCCGCTGAAATCTCGGTATTGAATTTTTTGATGGAATACAATACTTCCTCTACGTACTGTAAGTACGAAGTAGACAAAGTTAAAATGGTATTATTATTTCATCCACTCAAGAGAGATAACCAGATGTATTTTCTGATGTAAATTTCAATTAATGAATTGAGATTGGATGCAGATGGGGTTAGGCCATTTGTACTACCGTTTCAGTTATAAGTCGTCCTCCGTGGTGTAGTGGTTACCACGCTAGCCTCTAGTTCCCGAGGTCAAACCCGGCGGAGGGCGACAGATTTTTTCGGTCGTAAAAATCCTTAGCATGGCTTCCTTCGGAAAGGAAGTAAAGCCGGTTGTCTCGTGTCGTAGTTTTACGGCACGTAAAAAAAACCTCAAGCCTGATAAAGAGGCCTCTAAGCAAAATTACCTGTCTTTCACGCCCAATATAGAATGGGACGCTAAGGACCACAGCAGTTAAAAGAGCATCCATAAATAAAACTCAATTCAATTTTTAGTTTCAGTTATAAAGGTTCTTATCGAACGATGGTTCATTTTTCCAGTCATGTCCTCCATTAGTGTGAAGAAGGCAAAGAAATTGATGCACTTCGCTAAAGTATTTGACTCTACATATCCTAGCTTATTTGTGAATAGCGCAAGCCCTTAGAGGCCTTTAAAGTGGATGTGGAACATATTCTACACTTGTCTTAGAATAAATAAAAGCTTTTTTCCAGTCAACCCGATTCGAAGCCGAGAGGCCCGAATATGAGGCCGACACGCTACCTTCACACCGCAGAGGTGGACTGGCATATACTTTGTACTACAGGTTGTAATCGAGATTTACTTCACTTCTCTAATCGATGAGACAAGGAAACAGGGCCATCGGCGATTTTAAATTTTGCTGGCCAGAAAATTAAACTGGGAGGGGAGATAAAAAAATAGAAAAAATATAAAAGTATCTGAACGCGTAAAAGGATTATAATAGGTTTTTATTGTTCAGTAAAAGGTATTATTTTAATGAAACAAATACATGTTAAGTATTTCTTTTTACTTTCTTTGCCGCTTGTAAAAAAAATCTGATGTGTTACACTCACATGACTTTCTCTATTCTTGTACAAACCATTTTTACAAACGCTTATTCTCCATATGCTTCATGTTAATCGAGATGTTAATCTTATTGCTAATTTTCTGGTAGATGCAAGGGGAATTGCTAGGCTTTAAGCGATAGTCAAATATTTTAATAGCGCATTCCGATCTCTTTGCATTACCAGGACAAAAAAATCTGATGTGTTACACTCACATGACTTTCGCTACTCTTGTACAAACTATTTTTACAAACGCTTACTCTCCATCTACTTCATGTTAATCGAGATAACAATTTGCAGACTCTATCTTATTGCTAATTTTCTTGTAGATGTAAGGGGAATATATATTTACAAGGGCAGTACCGAAATACAGTAGCCTTTAAGCACATACATATCTCTTAATAGCTGGTTGCTCGGTGCAGCACCATTCCCTTTCCAACAGATTGCATATCCAAAACAAAAAAATTAATAACGAATTCCCATTTGAGAAAATATGTATTGAAAAACTTAAGGGAATAACAAGTAATATCTCGAAAATGGTTCACTCAACAAAAAAAATGTATATGACATAAATTGTGTATTTTAACGCGATCTACATTTTTTGAGCAGTAAAAGTTTGTCTATCTCTTATGGTTTACGAGTTATGCAAAAGTCGTTCACAATAAAGAATACTTTTGGAGACATTCCCAGGAAATTCATGATATACATTTTATTTGTCATAAAAATATCTTAAACATATGATATTTTAATCAAAATCGTTAGAGCTGTTTTTGAGAAAATTAAAATTTTCGAAAAATCTTCCATGTAAAGGGTACTCTGGGGTGGGGGGATTTTGTTGAAAACCTTCGTGTCGCATCTCTGAAAGATACTGAACCTAAATACCAAGTTTGGTGTTTATCCGACTGTTCGTTTCTGAGCTATGCTGTTCACAGACACACACACAGACACACACACGGACATGTTTCCAAAAATGCTTTTTTTTTTGGATTCAGGGGGTCTCAAAACATATATTTCCCTTGAAATCTCGGTATCGAATTTTTGGGTGGAATACAATACTTCCCCTACTTACTATACGTAGTAGAGAAAGTAAAAACTGGTTATTGAGACTTCTAGCGCGTGCGTGGATGTGGGTGTGTGAGAAGAATAAATAAAGCATTGAAGGTCGAGCAAATACTAGAGTTGATACTTGACACAGATTGTTCAAAGGGACTAGGCGAAGATTTTCAAGAAAAACCTTGCATCTTAAAAAACCTTTTTATAAAAAATGTTCGTTATTGCTTTCTCTACTACGTACAGTAAGTAGAGGAAGTATTGTATTCCACCCAAAAATTCGATACCGAGATTTCACGGGAAATACATGTTTTGAGACACCCTGAATCCAAAAAAAGCATTTTTGGAAACATGTCCGTGTGTGTGTCTGTCTGTGTGTCTGTGTGTCTGTCTGTCTGTGAACAGCATAACTCAGAAACGAACAGTCGGATAAACACCAAACTTGGTATTTAGGTTCAGTATCTTCCAGAGATGCGACACGAAGGTTTTCAGGGAAACCCCCCCACCCCAGATTACCCTTTACATGGAAGATTTTTCGAAAAGCTTAATTCTCTCAAAAATGGCTCTAACGATGGCTCGAAACGTATTCTCCATTGTGAACGACTTTTGCATAACTGGTAAACCATAAGAGATAGACAAAATTTTACTACACAAAAAATGTAGATCGCGTTAAAATACACAATTTATGCTATATCCATTTTTTTTGTTGAGTGAACCATTTTCGAGATATTGCTTGTTATTCCCTTAAATTTTTCAATACTTATTTTCTAAAATGGGAATTCGTTATTCATTTTTTTTGTCTTGGATATGCAAAGAGTATTAATCTGTGGCAAAGGGAATGGTGCTGCACCTAGCACCCAGCTATTAAGAGATATGTATGTGCTTAACGGCTACTGTATTTCTATATTGCCCTTGTAAATATATTTTCCCCTTACATCTACAAGAAAAATAGCAATAAGATAGAGTCTGCAAATGTTTATCTCGATTAACATGAAGTAGATGGAGAATAAGCGTTTGTAAAAATAGTTTGTACAAGAGTATAGAAAGTCATGTGAGTGTAACACATCAGAATTTTTTTTAAGTTTTTCATAAAACAAATTGATGATATTGCTTTCTTCCAACTCCCCATACAGTTTTTCCATTAAATCGGGGCTATGACTATTTCAATCTCAAAAATTTTCGGGGATTTTGCAGATAGTAATCCCTCCGTTGTGGTCACTTCTGTGCGTACGCTAGTAAGTAAAAGAGGTCTTCAAGGAATGTTTGAAAACGTGAGAGAGAAAAACTGCGTTGCTCTTCTAATGTTACACATAATATTTTATTCGTTATAAGTATCAAAGTATATGAATTTCTCGAGACTCAATGCGCATTTTGCGGCTATCAGTTATAAAAGGAAGAAATTGAACTGTTAAAGAACAACTCAAGTCTGTTAGCAGAAATTTAACTGTACCCAGCACGTTACGTGTGCGTCATAACGGAATTTAGTAACCTTAAGGATTCGTAAGCCGTAATCGAGAATGTAAATAAAACAAGCTGGGAAAGCTGCACAAGAGATACCGGGCATCTACACAATCATACGAGTCTTTATACTCGTACATTTTATCATTGATATGTTAATGCAGAAATGCTGAGGAGAGCGCATAGCTTCTCCTTTTTAATCCATTTGCAGCATGTAATGCGTTTATCACGAGTGGCGAATTACAAACCCTGTGAATGACCGAGGGAGCTTTGAGGAAAGAGATGGATGAAGCATTCCACTTTGATTACTTTGTGCGTAATTGTGTTGCAGTTCTGCAGGCTATATTAATGCTTCATTGCAAGAAATTAACGTGTTTGCTGTTTAGCTAGTAACTAGACGGCTGGCTGAGAACTGACAACGTTGAGAGGTCTAACCTAAGTCCATCTACGAGGCGTGTTTCTAAAGTAAGTACCGATAATTTGTTTTAAAAAAATCTGATGTGTTACACTCACATGACTTTCTCTTCTCTTGTACAAACTATTTTTACAAACGCTTATTCTCCATCTACTTCATGTTAATCGAGATAAACATTTGCAGTCTGTATCTTATTGCTAATTTTCTTGTAGATGTAAGGGGAATATATATTTACAAGAGCAATATAGAAATACAGTAGCCTTTAAGCACATACATATCTCTTAATAGCTGGTTGCTAGGTGCAGCACCATTCCCTTTCCCACAGATTAATACTCTTTGCATATCCAAGACAAAAAATGAATAACGAATTCCCATTTGAGAAAATAGGTATTGAAAAATTTAAGGGAATAATAAGCAATATCTCGAAAATGGTTCACTCAACAACAAAAATGTATATGACATAAATTGTGTATTTTAACGCGATCTACATTTTTTGAGTAGTAAAATTTTGTCTATCCCTTATGGTTTACCAGTTATGCAAAAGTCGTTCACAATGAACAATACTTTTGGAGACATTCCCAGAAAATTCAAGATATGCATTTTATTTGTCATGAGAATATCTTAAACATATCATATTTTAATCAAAATCGTTAGAGCCATTTTTGAGAAAATTAAAATCTTCGAAAAATCTTCCATGTAAAGGATAATCTGCGGTGGGGGATTTTCTTGAAAACCTTCGTGTCGCATCTCTGGAAGATACTGAACCTAAATACCAAGTTTGGTGTTTATCCGACTGTTCGTTTCTGAATTATGCTGTTCACAGACACACACACACACACACACACACACACACACACAGACAGACACACACGGACGTGTTTCCAAAAATGCATTTTTTGGATTCAAGGTGTCTCAAAACATGTATTTCCGACGAAATCTCGGTATCGAATTTTCGGGTGGAATACAATACTTCCCCTACTTACTATACGTAGTAGAGAAAGTAAAAAAAGGAAGAATCTGGAATATTTATTCGGGAATATATTCTAAGTCATGCACATCAATTTAGGCCAGTGTGTCATTTCTTGTAAGTATTTTTACGCCCGAAAAAATCCGTCGCCCCGCGACCTCAGAAACTAGAGGCTAGCATGGCAAACACTACGCCACAGAAGACGACTTGCAGGTAGAGAAACTAAGTCTAGTTTACGAATATATGTGTCAGTTAAGGTTGCCGAATTATTTTATGATTTATTTCCTAAATGTATAGTGTTAAGATTGCATTAAATGTTGTATTCAACTTGTGAATGATCTTAATATGACATTCGCGAAAACATATTTTATAGGTGTCATAATCATCACAAATCCCACACGCAGGTCCCTGGGATTGAACCCCGGCCGCCTCGGTGGGAGGCGAGCGGTCTAACCACTCGGCCATGGTGCCGCCCTATAGTATAATACCTTAGTAAAATCCCTCAATCTACGGACTGCACGAGTATCCAGGCGGAATAAATCGTCTCCACTCTACTTGTCTTTTGCCTCTAGCTACTGAGAGATTCAATGAGTTGCCTTAAAGAGGAAGTGGGCTGATACGCGAGAAACAAGTGCCACGTCACTGTTGTGAACATTGCAATTTTATGGCAAGAAAAAAATTAATAGGATCTTGTTTATATCGTGATAACTCAAAAATTAAAATCCTTATTACGATTCTGCAAGAGATATGTTTAAGAGCACAGTTTCTAGATGATGATGATGTGGGATTGGTCTCCCTGTAAAAAAATAATTGAAGTCGCTAGTTTTCTTTGTAAAACTTTAACTGAAACAATTTGTATTATGAAAAGCAATCAGCGAGGAACTTTCTTCCTTGAAGAGATAGATGTGGGAGTGAAGGCTATGAAATACCCTAAAGAGTGTGAATTAACTTTTGGAAGATATTCCACAATAATACCGCAAGTATGTAAAATGCTATTGCTAGTTATATGCAAACATTTGTTTTCACACCCGCTGCAACTTGCTCTTTGCGTGGCCTGTCACAGCAATCTACAAGCACAACATTTATGTTGCAATGCTCTTGTGACTTTAGTCCTGTCTCTACAGTTGGATAGTTACAATAGTGGTGTGATAAACGATTCTGTAGGAATAAATTAAAATAAAACACGGGGGGCTAGGCAGAATTATGGCGTGTAGTGCTTAAGCACCAACTCAGAGGCAGAGTAGGAGAGATATGCCCGCCCAAGGCATTTAGAGAGGGGAACACATGACCAGGTGAGTTACCCCTCCCAAGGGTTTTTTCCAAGTTCTGAATTATAGTTTCACTTCTTGCCAGCACGAGTGAAAATGAGTGGGAAGGCAAACTCCCTTCATCCCTCTCTGTAAGCTTGGGCATCCCTGAACTAAAATCACGATAAATGAGTTTCATTGTACCAAATGGAACTCATAAGGATTCTTGTACTACTGAAAACGTACCTTTCGAGTCGTAGTGGTCAGACGGAAATGTGTTGAATAATCTCTTTTGGAATGTTTTCTGTTTCACTGCTTTGAGGAAGTGCATCTGAAGAGTTTTCTACAAACAGTTTTCATTGATAGCATTGCAGAGCCGTGAACATTATTAGACTCGAAGCAAAGTTTTGGTTATTTACTGCCCGAGTTGTCTCTCCAAGATATTGAAGCTTTGGTACGATAAAATGTTTATAGTTTTGTATTTATACGACTTCTCCTTTTTGAGTTATGCTGTTCACACACACACACACACACAAACACACACACACACACATACATACATACATGGGACTTTATATAAGCATTTTTGGAATTCAGAAGCCTTAAATCATATATTTCCGGATAAATCTCGACATTGAATTTTTGGTGGAATGCAACACTTCTTCTACCTACTAGCTACGTGGTAGAGAAAGTAAAAATGGTATGAAATTGTCAGTTTTGATTCCCAATAGGGATGATTTGACTGATAACGATTTTTCTCGGACTTAATAGCAGGCAATTTCTGGCGCCAAGGGACTTGAGATTCGTTTGCTCTGTCACTTCATTCCTTTCATCCATCATCCTCAAAATGCCTTGAAGGCTTAGGACATTAAATGCTGCAAAAAAGAAAGAAAGGAGGATACAAAGGCTCGGATTTTCAACTGAGAATCTCTCTATGAAAGAACGAGGAAGTTTCCTTCAAAGAAAAAGAAAAGTGAGTCACAACTGGAAACATGGCCGATTAGAAATCGTACTAAAATACGAATGATGAAACCTAAAAGCAAACACAAAATTAGACCTCTGTACATATGACTGTTGAATGACCTTGGGACACAGCTAATTCAATTTTCGTAGCTTGAGAACATTTTTTCTTCTTAGCCCTCTGAAAATACCACTAATTTTCTTTTTAACAGAGGTATACGTTTCACCAAGCGGGAGGGCTCAGAAGGTAGCCGACCAATCTGAAGAGGACTTTTTCGCCGTTTTCCTCGGTCTCTAGGTGAATGCTGGGTTGTAAAATCTGATGTGATACATTCACACGACTTTCTTTACGCTGTATCGCTTAATAGTGGGTATATAAATTATTCTTTTCCAAAGTTTATTTTCACTTTAATCGAGATAAACCTTTCCGTAACAGCTGCAATACACATTTCGTTATAGATGCAAATCGAATGGCGATAGACAAATGTTTAAGAACTGGACGCTATGCATTGACCTTAAAATTCCATGCTCTGCATGCAATCACGATGCACAACTGAATGTATCGAAAGAACTTCAAAAGTATTGAACAGTTCGAACCATTAATACCGGACATCTCGAAATGGCTAATGCCACAAAAAAATTATTTGAAATAAGTTGTGTGTTTTAAGGAGCTCTATTTTTTTTCTGTAGTGTGTCTTCGTCTCTCGCTTAACGTTTATCAGTTATACAAGATTATACAAAATTCATTTCGAATGAAGTGGACTTTACAGGTTATTCCCATAAAATGCAAAGTATACATTTTATTTGTGATGTAAATATCTTTAATATATAATATTTTAATCAAAATCGTTAGAGCTGTTTTTGAGAAACTAAAAAGTTTCGAAAAATGTTTCATGTAAAGGGTAGTTTGGAGTGGTGGAATATTCTTGAAAATTTTGGTGTCGCATCTTTGGAAGGTACTGAACCTAAATGTCAAATTTGGTATTTATACTACTTTTCGTTTTTGAGTTATGCTGTTCGCACACATGGACCTGTTTCTAAAAATGCTTGACCTCAAAACATATATTTTTCGGTGGAATGCAGTACCTTCTGTATCTTTTAGGTACGTGGTAGAGAAAGTAATAATTTCATCCGCGAATTTTTTTATCATCCCTTTCAGTACTACAATTCATTTCCTTCTTCACCGACATACCAGGCATTGGGCAAATCATTCATCCTGAAAACGCTGTTATCCAGAGTTTGTATGCTCCTAGACAAGCTACTGACCCAAAACATTGGCTTGTAAGTCCTTGCGAGTGTAAGTCATACAAAGAGGAGGTTAATCCGTTAAAGAAGAAGAAGGTACACGTTTTGTAGCTTTTAAAATCAGCATCTGTTTAAATAATGAAGCCTAATTTACTGATATGGCGAAATAACCTAAGCATTATAAAGTTAAGGTGATGTTAATAAATTTCAATTTAAAAGTTAGGCGTTCGTATTTGTTTATCAAAAACTAAAAATTGTTTGTTTGGAAAAATATTTTAAGATGCTATGGTGTAGGTAAATCTGTAGGAATTGGGAGTGTAAGCTCACAACCAGTGAACGTGATGTCTGCTGTAAATAGTTTATGCATTTGGACACTTTACCACTTATTTATATCTTCATATCTCCATACTAGTAAAAACTTGAATGAGTGTGTAACTAAACTGAATTATATTTTGAACTGTATGTCACACTGGTTTAAAGCTAACAAATTATCTGTAAATCTAGACAAAACAAAAGTTGTTAAATTTATAACCCATAGATCACTACACACTCCAATAAAAATTGGGATTAATGACATGTCACTAGAACAAATAGACAACATTAAATTTCTGGGCCTCCAAGTAGACAGATATTTAGATTGGAAAGTTCACATTACGTATATCATACCCAAACTCAGTTCTGCATGTTATGCTATCCGAGCATTGGTAAATGTCAGTTCTATAGATACACTTAAATTAGTATACTATGCATATTTTAACTCTATCATTGAATATGGAATATTATTTTTGGGAAATTCGGTAGAAAGTAAACGAATATTCCTCATGCAAAAGAAGGTTATAAGAATCATTTCCAGCACTCATAGCAGATACTCTTGCAAACATCTTTTTAGAAGACTGAAGATATTAACCCTACCTTGCATGTATATATTTTCAATCTTAAAATTCTATGTATGCAATCGAACCACATTTATTACAAACATGGAAATTCATGAGATAAACACTAGACAAAAGGATAACATCCATCATCCCAGTGCAAAGCTTTCTTGCTTCCAGAAAGGTGTATATTACGAGACCATAAAAATATATAATACTCTCCCTAATGATCTTAAGAGAAAAGTTGACAATTTCAATGTATTTAAAACTTCTGTTAAAGAGTACCTATGCTCAAAAGCATATTATTCTGTACAAGATTATCTGAATGACAAATTATCCTGATGATAATACTTATATAGCTCTGTAAGTAGTATTAGTAAATATTAATGACAATTGCCAGTCATATTTGATACCTGCTCTAGAATTAATGAAGCTATTTAAATGTATGTGTATTAAGAACTGACAGTAAATGCTATGCATTACAAATCAAATAGAACAAAATGATGAGACGAACAAAGGTAAAATCCTAGTGAATGTTAAAATAACTGTTCTTGCCTATACGTATGTTAACCTTATAACAGTAAGGAGGTATTCAACTCTGTACAAAATTACACTGGATTTGTTTCATTTTGTATATAATATGTCTTTATTTTATTTTAAATGTTCTGTATACTATGTAATATTTATGTATATATGTAACTTTATTGTACATTTCCTTGACATGCATATAGTATGTGTCTATTTTATTTCAAATGTTCCATATTCTGTGTAATATTTATGTTTATATATAATTTTTGTACATTTCCTTGACATGTTCTATGTTCACAAGCCTTTGTGGCTGCTAGTGAACTCACAGGATACAACCTAATCTAATCTAGGACACAATACAGAATATATTAACCTCATATTTTCTTGTAGCCCCTAACACTCACTTGCTCCGTAACAAGGATGTAACAAGCCGTTATTTTGGGTAACAGTTGTAGCTACCGTAGTTACTTTAAGTTAACGGTTTTAAGTAACTATTAACATAATTTAGTCTTAGCTTCGTGTAACGGTTATAACCAGGGGAGTGGAGTCTATTTGATGCGATGAGCATTGCAAAATTGATTGCAGCGTTCGAAAGCCCAATAGTGGACAAAGGAGAAGCTGACGCCTCTCTGGTGATAATGCTAGGTGACATTACTGCTTCCCTCGCCGTTGGCTTAAATGTTCACGGCTAATTTGACTTATGTTGATTTTTATAGCAAAACAAATTTATTCATATAGATTTTTATTGTATAAGTAACTTTTGTGTACAGCCTGGAAAAGCGAGCGAGGGGGCGTCGTGATAACGTGTGCGACTCGCATTCGGAAGGTCCCGGGTGCGATTCCCGGCGACCGCCTCTTTTACCTATGGCCTTTTCGTGGTTTTCCCGGGGTCGGCAGGCGAATACTGGGGTGGTTTCTTCTCTACCACGGTTTCCTTTCCATAATTTCCCTTTCATTCCGTTTCCTTCTCATCTTTCAGGTGTACTTCTAGGTTTTGTGGTGTATGGCGGTACCGGACAGATGGAAAGAGTGGACTCCAGAGGGTACTTGATTGGTGGGTAGTTCGTCGCCCTCTCTCGACGGCTCCAGCAGTGGGACGGATCTGCGAGCTTGGAAATGTTAGGGACTTCCGCATGTTTCTGTGGCCTGTCTGCCCACGGCCGGTAGCCTCCTAAGGTTCCTTCACCTCATCTCTTCTTCCTAGGATGGTAGCCTCAATACATCTGGGCAAGTCGCAGCGCGCGAGGTGTCCTCCGTTTAAGTTAAACAAGTTTTATTTTTGGACGCTCTCTAACTACTGTGGTCCTTAGCGTCCCATCATATATTGGGCATGGAAGACCGGTAATTTTGCTCAGAGACCTCTTTATCAGGCTTGAGCTTCTTTTGCGTGCCGTAAATCTACGACACGGGACCATCGGCTTTACTTCCCTACCGAATGATGCCATGTTAAGGACTTTTATGCCCGAAAAAATCAATCACCCTCCGCCGGGTTTGAACCCACGACCTCGGGAACACCACTCCGTTGATTCACCTAATACTTAATAGAGGGTGGAAATCAAATCACTGGGATTTAACATGGGAAATCATTTTTCTCTAACACTCTCTTCCTGTTAATTTAAAAAAATATACAAGTATATTGTAACAAGAGCTAAGAAGTGAATCAGAATACAATATTAAAATGCTTATCTACTTTAGTTACCTAATATCGATTTTACATGCTAAAAGAATACGTTGTAGACCTATTCATTACCTAACAAGTTTCGTAATGGTACCTTATTACGCAACTAGTTTCGTAATGAAGCCTCTATTACGCAACGATTTTCGGTAGCCCTCACCTTTTCGCTTCAAAAATGCGTACAACTGCACTTATATCCACCTTTTTTCAAGAACAGCACACACCTTTCCATGGTATAATGGGTCCATAGTGAGCTGGGTTTTCAGTTTCAGCTTTCTTGCTAAAGTAAGCCAGCATTACATTTTCCGTTATACTTTGAACATTTTTCTTCAAACACCAATATCCAAATTTCTTATATTCCCCTTCATACCAAAGTCGGATTTATTCGGAATTAAACTATCTGTAACAGAATTAGCTGCGTTTGCAACATCTTCGTCAGAACTCATTTTTCAAAGTTTAATTCACCTAGTACTCATGTTCTCCTGTTTTAAACAAAAACCTACCAAACAAATCGTGTATCAAATCATGCAATGCCCACTACACACAAGGATCAACATGTATCAATGTAGTGTACTGTTTCGGTGATTCCTAATACTACGTCTGAAATAAAAATGTAATTTAACAAAGTAAATAGAAAAATCGACATTACGAGCTAAAGTAGATAAAACGTTGTGCGATACTCATATCGTAACTACATATTACAATACACGATTGGTTATCAAACGAGGTCTGATTCAATCTTCCAATCTCATATTGTAACATGATACGTTAGGATATTCGTATCGTAAATTACTATTAATTTTATTTGTTAATCTTTCCACCAGCAATGATTCATTATGTTACCGCTTTAATTACTTTCTCTGAGAGATATGCGAGTAATCTAAGCTCCTATAATCTCTTTTTCATATTGTGACTTCGTTCAGTTGTCATCGCCAATTCACTAATGCGATTGAGTCCTTTCTGATTCAGATTACCACTGCACTAATGTGATTGAATTCAGCTTTGACTGTGACTTTACTTTTCCTGCGAGTACCGGTGAAATGTATCACGCGCAAAGCAGCCTGTTCTTACTCCCGTTTCACTCGCTGGTGTGTCGAACACAAGACTTCTCTAAACGCTAGCATAGCAGTACTCCCTTTACGCCACAACTATCGTCGGAACCTCACTCGGAGAACACACTAAGTAACCAGCACTTTATGTCGCATTAAGGAAACTCAGTATTTCACTCACAAACTCACTCGCGAGCACGCAAATGCCAGAATTGCTGGAAGGTTCGTGAAGGAGGAGTAAGAAACTTCCAGAAAAATCCCGTTATCTGTTGATAGAGCTTCTGGAATTTACGTCGGGGGGGGAGCCCTTTTCATCTCCCCTTATCTCTCCAGCCAATCAGTTGGCCGGCGCCATCCACGTGATAACCGGTGCATAGCTGCGTCACATCTTGATTCTCATTTGTTACAAACTTCTAGTGAGTCATGGCCCACTATAACGAAACACAATTGATCCCATAAAGAACTAATAAAAAGTTCTCATGTTATTATTTTCTCTAAAACAAGCAACAAATAAACTTCCAGTATTTTGATTCTACTCCTTTTTACTTTCTCTACTACGTATAGTAAGTAGGGGAAGTGTTGTATTCCACCCAAAAATTTGATACCGAGATTTCAACGGAAATATATGTTTTGAGGCCCCCTGAAACTAAAAAATGCACTTTTGGAAACATTTCCGTGTGTGTGTCTGACTGTGAATAGCATAACTCAGAAATGAACAGTCTGATAAACACCAAACTTGGTATTTAGGTTCAGTATCTTCCAGAGATGCGACACGAAGGTTTTCAAGAAAATTCCTCCACCCCAGATTACCCTTTACATGGAACATTTTTCGAAAATTTTAATTTTCTCAAAAAAGGCTCTAGCGATTTTGATTAAAATATCATATGTTTAAGATACTTTCATGACAAATAAAACGTATATCTTGAATTTTCTGCGAGAGTCTCCAAAAGTATTCTACATTGTGAACGACTTTTGCATAACTGGTAAACCAAAGAGATAGACAAAATTTAACTACACAAAAAATATAGATCGCGTTAAAATACACAATTTATGTCATATACTTTCTTTTTCTTTTTTTTGAGTGAATCATTTTCGAGATATTGCTTGTTATTCACTTAAATTTTCCAATCCTTACACTTTTTCTCAAATGGAAATTCGTTATTCATTTTTTTTTTGTCTTGGTAATGCAAAGAAAATGTAATACTCCACATAGCAACCAGCTCTTAAAATATTTGACTATCACTTAAAGCCTATCACTTAAAGCAATTCCCCTTGCATCTACAAGAAAATTAACAATAAGATTAACATCTCGATATCTCGATCAACATGAAGCATATGGAGATTAAGCGTTTGTAAAATAGTTTGTACAAGAGTAGAGAAAGTCATGTGAATGTAACACATCAGATTTTTTAATGTTCTTAACGTATTTTGTGTAACAATTTATCTCTAAAATCAACAAATTAAAGAACTTCTGAGAAAGATTTATTTCCCATGTAAAATCCCTATGTTCAGTGATTTGATATGTGCATATGATTAACTGTGTATACGTAAGTTTAATGAGGTATGAGGTATATGTACTGAAGATCAAACGCTGTATTTACTTGTGCCGATTCAGCACGTAATTTATCGATCACTTGGTAAAGTCCGCGTGATAATTGATATCTTGTCGGTGAACGGCGTTTGCGTAGTTTTTGTGTTTTCCTCGCTGCTCTCGGCGCTACGGTCGCGGCTTAGTTTTGATCGAAGTTGGGTTTGCTTTGCGTAAAATGGTTGGGTTTTCTCCGGGTGAGGTGTACGGAACTCGGGGCAAGTTTCCATTATGGTGTAGTTGCCGACTTACATTTTATTCTGGGGCTTTGCTGACCGTTATCTCTGTGCAGATTTGCTCGTTGCAATTTTCTTTGTTCTTTTAATGAGTTATTTTCAAGTATCGGTGGGTAAGCGGAGTCACAGACGGCGAATCGTCCTACGTGGTGTAGTGATTATCATGCTAGCCTCTAGTTCCCGAGGTCGCGGGTTCAAACCCGGCGGAGGGCGATGGATATGATACACTACGTGATCAAAAGTATCCGGACACCTGGCTGAAAATGACGTACAAGTTCGTGGCGCCCTCCATCGGTAATGCTGGAAGTCAATATGGTGTTGGCCCGCCCTTAGCCTTGATGACAGCGTTCACTCTCGCAGGCATACTTTCAATCAGGTGCTGGAAGGTTTCTTGGGGAATAGCAGCCCATTCTTCGCGGAGTGCGGAACTGAGGAGAGGTATGGTGAGGAGAGGTAGGTCGGTGATGCCTGGCACGAAGTCGGCGTTCCAAAACATCCCAAAGGTGTTCTATAGGATTCAAGTCAGGACTCTGTGTAGGCCAGTCCATTACAGGGATGTTATTGTCGTGTAACCACTCCGCCACAGCCCGTGCAGTATGAACAGGTGCTCGATCGTGTTGAAAGATGCAATCGCTATCCCCGAATTGCTCTTCAACAGTGGCAAGCAAGAAGGTGCTTAAAATATCAATGTTGGTCTTCGCTGTGACCGTGCCACGCAAAACAACAAGGGGTACAAGCCCCCTCCAGGAAAAACACGACCACACCATAACACCACCACCTCCGAATTTCACTATTGGCACTACACACGCTGGCAGATGACGTTCACCGGGCATTCGCCATACCCACACCCTGCCATCGGATCGCTACATTATGTACCGTGATTCGTCACTTCACACAACGTTTTGCCACTGTTCAATCGTGTAATGTTGACGCTCCTTACACCAAGCGAGGCGTCGTTTGGTATTTTCCTGCGTGATGTGTGGCTTATGAGCAGCCGCTCGACCATGGAATTCAAGGTTTCTCACCTCACATCTGTCATAGTACTTGAAGTGGATCCTGATGCGGTTTGGAATTCCTGTGTGATGGTCTGGATAGGTGTCCGCCTATTACTCTTTACGACCCTCTTCAAATGTCAGTCAACAGACGAGGTCGGCCTGTATGCTTTTGTGCTGTACATGTCCCTTCACGTTTCCACTTCACTATCACATCATAAACAGTGGATCTAGGGATGTTTAGGAGTGTGGAAATCTCGCGTACAGACTTCTGACACAAGTGACACCCAATCACCTGACCACGTTCGAAGTCCGTGAGTTCCACGGAGCGTCCCATTCTGCTGTTTCATGATGTCTAATGACTACTGAGGTCGATGATAATGAGTACCAGGCCGTAGGTGGCAGCACAATGCACCTAAGATGAAAAACGTATGTTTGTGGGGTGTCCGGATACCTTTGATCACATAGTGTATGTGAACTATTTGATTTCAAATGGTTTATTGTTTAAATTAATCCGTTTCCCAATAAAACATTCATGCTACGTGCTGTAGAGGAGCTAATGAGTCAACACTTTTGCATCCATTTCCAACCTAATGAAAACATAGATTGACGAAAAAATATCTGAGTTGCTACATTCACATGACTGTTAGGGTAGTTTGGGGTGGCGGGACTTTCTTGAAAATCGTGTCGCATCTTTGGAAGTTACGGGACTTAAATACCAAGTTTGGTATTAACTGACATTTTGTCACTAAATTGTGCACAGACCTGTTACACACAGACCTGTTTCTAAAAATGCTTTTTTTTGGTTCAGGGGACCTCAAAACGTATATTTCTGGTAAAATCTCGACATCGTAATTTTTGGGTGGAATACAGTACTTATCCTACTTATTATATGTAGCAAAAAGAAAGCAAAAATTAATACGAAGGAAAGGAAATAAAGTAAAGGTGGAATGGGCATGAGTTCCACCAGGTTAGTCAGCTGAATTACTGGCCCATGGGAGTTTACGGATTTCGCTACGTTGGCCCAAAGCAGCGCTCAATGCGTTCTCTATTCATTTTTCCACGGAGTTGAAAATCTATTTATTGTATTATTTATAGCTCCTACAAGTAATAATGGTTAGAAGTGGCAAAACACTATGTTTTCTTGTTATCACAACTAACTGCTTATCATCTCTGTTAGCAATACATATTGAATTATAGCAGCAAGTCATGATTGTAAAATAAATTATGCCTAAATATCCTAGCTTGATAACTGCCAAACAGTGAATGAGAATGTGGCAGTACTTTCTGTCCCCGTTACTTTTGTAACTGTTATAATAAGATAACCTTTACAAAGTAAGCTTTAAGTTGGCCATCCCTACCCCGGTGCCAATATTGCCTATTTAGACAACTATTGGGTTATCTATTTATGCATAATATACGCATTACAGCATTTCTACAAGTTGCCAAAGCACAGAGCAGAACATGTCAAAAGTATTCCTCCACACATGTGATGTCATCAAGGTACACTAATACGAACAACCGGTTGCGCATCGATGTTAAGGTCATGTCCATGACTTGAAGTACCAGGGTCACTATTTGATCTTTGAGTTTTAAAGAAACTGTTATTACTTACTTCCTCTACTACGTATAGTAAGTAGGAGAAGTATTGTATTCCACCCAAAAATTCGATACCGAGATTTCACCGGAAATACATGTTTTGAGACCCCTGAAAAAAAAGCATTTTTGGAAACATGTCCGTGTGTGTGTCTGTGTGTCTGTCTGTGAACAGCATAACTCAGAAACGAACAGTTGGATAAACACCAAACTTCGTATTTAGGTTCAGTATCTTCCAGAGATGCGACACAAAGGTTTTCAAGAAAATCCGTCCACCCCAGACTATCCTTTACATGGAACATTTTTCGAAAATTTTAATTTTCTCAAAAATGGCTCTAACGATTTTGATTAAAATATCATATATTTAAGATATTGTCATGAGAAATGAAATGTATATCTCGAATTTTCTGGGAATGTCTTCAAAAGTATTCTTCATTGTGAACGACTTTTGCATAACTGGTAAACCATAAGAGATAGACCAAATGTTACTACACAAAAAATGTAGATCCCGTTAAAATACACAATTTATGTCATATACATTTCTTTTGTTGAGTGAACCGTTTTCGAGATATTGCTTGTTATTCCCTTAAATTTTTCAATACTTATACTTTTTCTCAAATTCGTTATTCATTTTTTTATGTCCTGGACATGTAAAGAGAATGGAATGCGCCACATAGCAACCAGCGCTTAAAATATTTGACTATCGCTTAAAACCTACCATATTCCCCTTGCATCTACAAGAAAATTAGCAATAAGATTGACATCTCGATATCTCGATTAACATGAAGCATATGGAGAATAAGCGTTTGTAAAAATAGTTTGCACAAGAGTAGAGAAAGTCATGTGAGTGTAACACATCAGATTTTTTATTTATTCATTTATCTTTTAGGAAGTATTCTTTCACTGATTTGAGGAACCTCATCTCCGATTATTTTTCTTGTTTCTATAACTTGTTTTATTCACACACGTCTGGCTTTCATACATCAAAGCTGATACAGCCATTGTTTTAAAATTCTTAGTGTGGCTTCCTTCGAAAGGGAAGTAACGGTGGTCCCGTGTCGTACATTTACGACATGTAAAAGAACCTCAAGCCTGATAAAGAGGTCTCTGAGCAAAATTACCGTTCTTTTAGGCTCAGTATAGAATGGGATGCTAGAACCACAGTAGTTAGAGAGCGTCCATAAATAAAAGTCAATTTTGAATTTATATATATTGAAATCTATGAAACTTTTCCTTCACTTCGTCATCATTAAAATATATATGGAGTTTAAATGAGGAAGAACAGACTTCAAGGATGACGCGGGGTGTCCAGCAATAGTCACCATGGAAGAAAACTTTCCCCATGTAGAAGCCAGTGTGGAGTATGGTCCGTAATTTGAATAGAGGAGTTTATTCATTTGTGTCAGAAGCTGTGTACTAATACACTTATGTGAGGACGTACTGCTGTTGTTGGATGCCCCGCAACCTCCGAAAAGAACAAAGGGTGACAAGACTGAAATGGTGCCAGGGAATGCCTCATTTAAAGAGTGGTAGTTCCCAATGTGTCCAGAATGATCTCACAGGTAACGAAAGCTGGATATGATCCGGGATCAAAGAAGCAGTCGACGATCTGGGTCTTCCCAAATGATAACCCTCGCGAATGTTAAACTATGTTGAAACATAAGCCATTAATTGTTGTCATTTTCTGCTCCGTATATGGCCATGTTGCAAATATTCCTCTTCAGGAATAAATAGCAGTCGCTGCCAATGGTAGAACAATTCTGCATTCCCAAAGCAAATCTCGAGTTGCGACTTTGCAAGGATTGTTGCTTCACCACTATATTGCCTCAACAGTGCAAGAATTGAAAGTGACGCTGTTGAATTACCCAGCTTATAGTTCACATAGATCTCCTGCCACTTTGGCCTGTTTTCAACTGTCAACAAAAACACCCAGGGACCATTTTCGGAGTCACCAAAACAGAAGCTCTTTTTTAAGAAGAAGAGACTGGTACATCAATTAAGAAGAATGGTTCCGCAGGTGTAACTTGGTATTAAAAATCGGGAAAAGGTACTTTGGAAAGAAAGGGACAGAATAGATTAATTATGACCTTTCCTTAGTAGTATCCAGAAAACCAAATAGACGGCCTTGCAATTAGTACATAGATATTCCTCGATAGTGTGTCATTATTTTCGAAGTGTTTTGTCCCAAGTTATTTTCAAAAGTAATATCACGAGTATGATTAATTACGTCCAAAAGTTCTAGAATGGCAGGGAAATTATCAAAATAAGATGAAATTATGAGTGCATTTACTAAGATTATTTACTGAAGTAAATGTTTAATAAACAAAAGTAATAAATTGAAAATAAAATATGTATTTTATAATATTATTTAGCTGAATTTATTTACAATGTCAAAGTCTTCTGTGTCCTTTAAGAAAGCTTCTTTTGTTTCTATAGCTTACAAATCAGAAACACTTGTGAATCGATTTCCAAACAATAGCGAAGCAGGTGCGACAATCTCAGATTTCGATGTTAGTCGAGTATAATTGGTCCAAATTGATACGGGCTGTGAAATAGATTGGTCAATATTGTACGCTTGGCCTGTAAGTAAATAATCAATGTGATCTTGAATCTTGAAGCTCGATCTAATGAGGACTCATGAGTTCAAAAACGGTGCAACAATTTAAGTACTAAGCTAATCGCTTAAGGTTATAAAATGAATTACAAAGATAGGAAGTAAATCACGTTTTGCGAAATAATAATAAAAACTGTTGTTTAGCGACGTGCATTTTTGCTAGTATAAGAAGTAGGCTATAAACAGTTCTTAAATTAGATAATAGTTTTTTAAGAATCGCAGATTTGCAACACGGCAGCTGTTTTGTTGACGATGAAAAGGGAACAACAAAACATGTGGAAACTTGCCGTAAACAAACAAACCATCGAGTGTAAACCGTGCCAAGAGTTGGACAAAGAGAGTGTGCGTGGAACTCTATTTACGATCCGGACCTCATTTCCATGCAGATGTAACACTTATTAAAAAAAATACAACCTATTTTTATGTTCGTCTCTGCCTCTATCCCTCTCCGTCGTTGTCATGTTTGGAGGTAACGCCAATATCTACGATTCCCCGACGAATTCCCTGCGTTCTGAGCAAGAGGTGCGCCAACTTTTGGCACTTCTCCCTCCGAGGACAGATGTTGAAGAGTTTTAAAATTGTCCAGATGTACTTAGGCGTCAATGGCACGAAAGAACAGTGTTTAAACTCTCTGAAGATGTCGCCAGATGTGTGGTAGCGAACAATTGTCTGTCCAGTAGCATATAAATTCTGATGAAAATTAGACACTCAACAAGCAATTAATTAGATTTATTTACTAGTAAGTCTATGCACACGTGGGACAAAAGTAACGAGGTCTAAATCATCAAAGCGTTTCGCCGTATCCTCTTGCCGTAGTTCACTGACCTTAGGATCGCCTATATCAAATGTAGCCAGCGTCCCACAGGAATCATACTAACTGATCACAGGCAGGGTATCGATTTTAGTGCTGAAATAGGGCAGATTTAAGTTTACGACTGCAGAGTCCATGTAGACTGGATGAAACACCATGAACTGCCTTTGGGATAAGAAAAAGAAAGAAAACGTAATCGTGTACAGCACCTTGAATGAAGTTACAAAGCATGTCAAATTGGGAAAAGTTGTAGAACCATCATCATTACCTATAAAGAATGAAGTAAATAGATACATAAACATTGTAAGTCCGTAAGCAAGATCTACATTGAGTTTATTTAGCTCTGTCAACATACCCTTCACCAGCTCTTTCAGACCTGAACTGTTGACCTTAAGCAGAAACATACTATTCTCTCTTAAGGCCCAGGTATTCATAAACCCTTTTTATATGTGGTAAAGACTCGCCGTAAATGCTTTACAGTCTATTTTTCAGTGCCCGCTAGGGGTTCCTCTTCCACAAAATTGCACATTCTGAAACAATTTTCCTCTGAGATTGTCATAATCCGCCATGCACAAAGGCAAAGCACGCAAGGACCTCGTTAATGGATTTGGGACTAATTTTGATGCACTACTCCATATCTCACTCAGATTTTAGCCCCAATTCTAGTTCCCACGAACTCTACGTTCATTGCTGTTTGTTACCGGCCAATATCCATAAGGCGGTTCTCCAACTTCCTCCGCACTACCTCTCTGTTCCCCATAGACATTCTAACAAATAACTAAACAGGCAGCCTATCTTAGGAGTAATAACGAGACCAATACGATTATTAACCCCCTTCTTGGAATAGATCAAGTAAGTTACGTCCCCTGTCTTCTGTTAGTTGCATGCGGGTGGGTCGTATAGAAACTCTCACCAGAGAGTGCGTGTTCGGAAGCAAGTGATGGACAATGTATTATATGCGCAAGATTTGTTGGGCGCTACTTTTCGAGTAAGTTCAAATGATGGAGGGAGAAGAGAATCGATTAGCAGTTTATTTCTGCAGTATTGCCAACTGAAGTTGAGTGAGATAATTGGTAAGGAACAGAAAAACAAAACCACCCTGGCTTGGTTTTCTTCATACGTGCATATTATGCTTGTAAATGAAGGAGTAAAACACTAAAGGGAAAAAGAAATGAAAACTAAAATAAGAGGAACTGCAAAAAAAGTGTAATCCCGTTGCTTGTGCTTTGCGGTTAATTGTGAAGAAACCTTTATTACATGAAATTGTATTCGACACTACATTTGCCAAAATGGCACTCTACCGCAGACCTTGGAATTCTTGTTATGGAATGTAAATAAGATACTGAAAATAAATTACTGCTAACGGAAAATAAATTAATGACAGCACATGATAGATTAATAACTATTAGAGGGAAAATTAGTTCTTCCATCCATTATTTTGCCTCTCCAATGTATTTGTGCTCAAGGTGCATTCCACATTTCAATTCTGTTAGTTCCACACACATGAAGTGACTAAGCGCATTGTTAAAGCGACTTATTCTAGTCAGGTAGTAGCAATTGTGAGGCACACAATTTGTATTCACTAAGGGATGAGGCTAACCTAAAAGCCCTTCAAATTGGTCATGCTATAAGTCAATCAACCAGATACTGCTCGTCTCACAAGTAGAAAACCTTGCCCTTAACCTTACCTCACCTCACAATCACAGACTAACAGGAATTTTTGGGATAAACATACAACCTCTTCCTATTTTCTCTATCTTTTTCTTGAAGTGCCTTCTTTTTCAAAAGTCAAAAAACTGATAACAGTGATTCTTAAATTCTTTGTTGCTCCCTTGCTAGATACCTTTAAGCGTTATTGTTCGGAAGGGTTATATGCTTAAGAAACGAGGTATACATGCGTATACATAATTAAAAGCTTCAGAAAAAAAAGAAGAAGAGCTTTCATAAAAATATCCTAGGTGTAGCAGTCTTACGATATTGCTCAAGCATTACCATTTCTTGTTTTATAACTTCCAAAAGTATTACAAAATCGTATTACTTTCTGTACGCTGTACATAGTAGTTTGAGAAGGTATTACATTCCACCCAAAAATTCTATACGGATATTTCACCGCAAATAGATATTTTGAGGCCCCCTGAATCCTAAACAAGCATTATTAATTTCTCTACCACATAAATATTAAGAAGATAAGGCATTGCATTCTACCACAAAATTTGATACGGAGATGTTTTGGGGACCTCTGAAAAAAAAATTTAGAAAAAGATCCGAGTGTGTGTCTGAGTGTTTGTGAGTAAAATTAAATTAAATTGGGTTTTATTTATGGACGCTCCTTAACTGCTATGGTCCTTAGCGTCCTATTCTATATGGCGTGAAAGAGTGGAAATTTTGTTCAGAGGTCTCTATCAGGCTTGAGGTTTTTTTCATGCGCCATAAATCCTAAACACGGACCACTGGCCTTACTTCCCTTCCGAAGGAAGCCTACTAAGGAATTTTATGCCCGAAAAAATAATCCATCTTCCTCCGAAAGGTTTGAACCTGCGACCTCGGGAACTAGAACATGGTATCACTAGATCACGGAGGACGACGTACGTGTGTGTGTGCTTGCGTACTGCGTGCGTGTGCGTGTGTGTGAACAGCACAACTCAAAAACGAAATGTCGAATAAATATCAAACTTGGTATTTAGGTTAAGTATCTTCCATAGCTGCGACACGAAGATTTTCAAGAAAATCCCCTCACCCAAATTATCTTTTACATGGAGCATTTTTCGAAATTTTTTATTTTCTAAAAAATGGCTCTAACGATTTTGATTAAAATCTTAAAGATACTTACACGACAACTAAAATGTATATCTTGAATTTTCTGGAAATAGCCTGTAAAGTCGTCTTTACTGCGAAGGAATTTTGTATAACTTTGTTTAAATGAAAAAAACATAAGCGACAGACGCAAACATACTACACAAAAAATGTTGGTGTCTTTAAGACACACAATTTATTTCCAATAATTTATTTTTTCATAAGCCATTACTGAGATATCCGTTATTAAATATTTGAATTGTTCATTTCTTGGGCATTCTCTTGAAGTCCTGTCAACATTCGATTGTTTCTCGCGATTGCATGGAAATAGTATGGAATTTTAAGGCTAGCATATGGCGTCTTAAACATTCAACTATCGCTGTTCTCTTTGTATCAATAACGAAATATGTAATGTAGCTATTTCTCAAAGGTATGTTTTGGATTAAAGTGTAGTAGATATAAAATAAGCTTTAGTAAGAACATTTTGTATACCCACTAATAAGCGACAGAGGGTAGATAAAGTCATGTGAATATATCACACCAGATTTTTAGAAAAAGGTCAGTTGGGGCCGTGCGTTTGCGAACAGCATAACTCAAAAACGAAAAGTCGAATAAATACCAAACTTGGTATTTAAGCTCAGTCAGTACCTTCCAAAGATACGACACGAAGATTTCCAAGAAAAAATCTCACTCCAAATTACTCTTCTTGACAAAGGTCATTTTTTGAAATATTTTATTTTCTAAAAACTAGCTCAAACGATTTTGATTAAAATACCATATATTAAAGATACACGAGAAATAAAATGTATATCTTAACTTTTTTTGAAAATAGCCTGGGAAGTCCTCTTTATTCGGAAGAATTTTTGTATAATCTTGCATAATTAGTAAACGTCAGGGATAGACAAAAACGTACTACACAAAAAATGTAGATCTCTTTAAAACACAATTTATTTCAAATAACTTTTTTGTGGCATCAGCCATTCCCGAGATATCCGTTATTAATGCTTCGATTTGATCAATATTTTGTCACTCCTGCTGTCGATTTTCAACTATTTCTCGAGATGTCATGGAAACAGTATGGAATTTTAAGGCCAGCATACAGCGTCCAGTTGTTAAACATTTGACTGTCGCTATAACTTTTGCATGTATAACGAAGCGTGCAATGTAGCTATTTCTGCAAAAGTTTTATCTTGATTAAAATAAAGTAGATAGGAAAATAAACTTTCGTAATAATAATTTGTATATCTACTAATAAGCGATTAGAGGGTAGAGACAGTGATGGAATGTAACACATCATATTTTTAGAAAAAGGTGTGCGTGTGCGTGTGTGTGTCTGTGAACAGCATAACTAAAAACGAAAAGTCGGATAAATACCAAACTTGGTATTTAGGTTCATCATCTTCCAAAGATGCAGGACGAATATTTTCAAGAATATCACCCACCACAAGTTACCCTTTAGATAGAATACTTTTCGAAATTTGATTTGTATTAATATAAAGATATTTACATGACAAAATGTATATTTTGAGTTTTCTGGGAATAGCCTTTAAAGTTCTTCATTCGGAAGAAGTGTTGTATAATCTTGTATAACTGGATTAAGTGATAGACGAAAATATACTGCACAAAAATGTAGAGCTCTCTAAAAAAGATAATATATTTCAAATACTTTTTTTGTAGCATCAGCCATTTCCGAGGCATCCGTTATTAATGGGTCGATTTGTTCAATACAGTCATTCTTTTTAAGTTTCCCGTCAATTTTCGGTTGTTTCTCGCGATTGCATGGCAACAGTATTGAATTTTAAGGTCAGCATATAGCATCCAGTTCGAACTTTTAATAGCGGATATCTCAGAAACGGCATACCACGAAAACTTTATTTTAAATAAATTGTATGTTTTAAAAAGACCTACATTTTTTTTAAAATATGTTTTCGTCTACCACTTAACGTTTACCAGTTATATAAGTTTATACAAAATTTTTGCCAAGTGAAGTGGACTTCACAGGCTATTTCCTGAAATATCAAGCTATACATACTATTTGTAATGTAAATATCTTTAATATATTGTATTTTAATCAAAACCGATTTTATAAAATCCTAAATTTGAAACATTTTGAATGTTGAGGGTATCCTTTGGAAGGCACTCAACCTAAATACTTAGTTTGGTATTTATTCGACTTTTCGTTTTTGAGCTATTCTGTTCACAGACACACACACACACACACACACACACACGACCTTTTTCTAAAAAAATTTTTTTTCGGGAGGCCCAAAACATGCATTTTAGGCGAAATCTAGATTTCGAATTTTTGGGTGGAATACAATACTTTCCCTACTTACTATACGTAGTAGAGAAAGTAGAAAAATCTATTGTGTTACATTCGCATTACTTTCTTTGCATTCTATCGCTTATTACTGGGTATACAAATTATTGTTACGAAAGTTTGTTTTCTTATCCACTTCATTTTAATCAAGATAAACCTTTCCGGAAATAGCTGCATTAGACGTTTCGTTATAGATACAATAGGAATTGCGATAGTCAAATGTTTTAGAACTGGACTCTATACGCTGCTTAAAATTCCATACCCTTTCCATAACACCGTGAGAAACAACTGAAAATGGACAGGACTTTAAAAGAATGGCTAAATATTGGGCAATTCGAACCATTAATAACGGATAACTCGGAAGTGGCTGATGCCACAAAAAAGTTATTGGGAATGAACTGCGTGTTTTAAAAATATCTACAGTTCTTGTGCAGAACGTTTTCGTCTATCGCTTATTATTTGCAATGTAAAAACCTTTGATGGTACCTACTTTAATGAAAATCATTAGAGCGATTTTTTAGAAAATAAAAAAATGTCGCAATATTTCCCATGTAAAGAGAAATTTTGAGGGGGTGAGGTTGAGATACGGGGATTTTCTGAAAATATTCGTGTCGTATCTTCGGAAGATAGTGAACCTAAATACCGAGTTTGGTATTTATCCGACTTTTCGTTTTTTACTTATGCTGTTCACACACACACACACACACACACACACACACACAGACATAGACCTTTTTCTAAAAATGGATTCAAGGTGCCTCAAAACAGTATTTTCGGTGAAATCTCGGTATCGAACTTTTTAGTGAATGCAGTACCTCTTCTATCTACTAGGTACGTGGTAAGGAAAGTAAAAAAAAGCTAGGAACTAGAGACTTTAATACTTTTCAGAACGTGGTGTTAAATGCTAACCTTAAATTTGAAAAAAGAAAACACAAGGCACCTCCAATTTTTAAAGCTTTTTCACTTCTACCTAGAACTGCCGTTCGGGTCATGTTGACCCATTGAATTAGCCGTTCTAGACTTTCACCAAATGTATTGTTGCTACATCTGGCATTGTTGATGCGTTTGGTGAAACATATTATTGCATTATACACGTGGCTAAAGCTGTTTTGTTTTAGATTGTTGCATTTTACAAGCATCGTCTGAAATGCATTGTACACAACAAAAAATAGCACAATGAGTTGTGCAAGATGGCTTCAAGGAAAACGTGTACAGACTTCGAATCACTGACGAGAGTAAAATGCTCCACAACAAAATAAAAACAGTAGCCACTGCCAAGTAATGAAGCGAAGTGGTGATAAAATCCATGTGAAGTTTATTAGCGTGCAGGATTTGTTTGCAGAAAGTGCGCTGGTGAAGTAATGAAACCTTACTTTTCTATGGAATGCAAATTCTTCAGAATAGCTAACAAATAGTAGACATAATATGAAAAAGGTGTTAGTTTTACGATAACAATTGATAGCAAACCCGTGGGGCATTCTGTAGTTGAAATATATGCATCACTATCTTCTATATTCAAATATACTACAATGCTCTTTATTTCATTGCATTATTGTTATTTTTAATTACTAATAGAAGATGTACCGATATTTCCCCCTGATTACATCTGCACGAAAAGGAATTCTTAAATAATTATAGTTTATGAATTATTAATGATAAATGATCATGCAATTTGATCGTTTTATACAATTTTAAAGTAATTGGATTAAAACTGCATCAATCAAGAGTCCTTAAAAAATGTGTAAATATGTTTAAGTTTCAAAAATATTGTCCAATAAATAAAGCCGTAATTGCGTAAGAAAATCTGCAGGATTTAGGCGAAATAAAGTAGCTTCTCTTCAAAATGTTCATTGTTCATTCTCCGAGCGTGGGGCCTAAAAATCCAACGTTTCTTTTACTTTGAGGGAAATTACTTAGTTTTAAGAGAAAGTAGACGCTGTAGGTAACAGTCTTTACTTACCGTTATGCTTCGAATTTTCAACCGGAAAGCCAATAAAGATACAGGATAATTGTTAGAACCAATGAGAAGATAGGAAGACGTGGTTGCATGTACAGAAATCCGGAGGCTAGTAATAAGTTGATATATGTAAACGTAAGCGTGGATTTCACACAGTCTGCCATGATTCTTCGTTAAGTGAACACGCAGAACTCTGAGTCAGAAAAGGACGTTAAGTTCCGAAATTCGCTAAGTGCCGCGCAATTATGTAACTATACAGTAATATATATTAAATATTTTACTAATGTGCTAGTAGTATTCGTTGGAATAATTTATCCAACTTTATAAACAATTTAATATTTGTCAAGTGACTGATTCAAGTTCGCGCGAATCTAAAGAACGGCGATAGAGCACCGAAATATTAAATAATTAGCCAGGGCAAGCGTTAGTGGACCAAGAAGTAATAGTGAGAAAACTGTTAAAGAATCGCACGTGTTAGTGACAACAAGAGAATCTTGCAGAATTTCTAGCATAAAGACGCCCCGGAGTGAGAAAAGTGAAAACAGTGTTTCTTTCTAAACATTATCCTAGTGTTACCACTCCCGTATCCTACCCTGACATACTCACAGTAGGGAATTTCAGATCGATTCGCCGAGAGTGGACCCAAGATAAGACGAGCGCTTCCTACTGACATCGATTCCTGATGACGGCCCCTACCACGTAGCGGCAAGAACAACGACGACGGGAACCGCTACAAAGGCAACTGTAGGAGACAATGCTAGTTATTGTTTTGTCGTAACTAAATTTCATGACAATACTCGCCTACGTCAAAATAACCCCAACAATAATTTATACGGCACTTACAGAGTTAAACTGTATTGTATCCAGCTGAGAACTAAATGGAGTTTTTCATAATTTGGTGTAGCTTTTAATTGGATGTTCCATGCCATATTTGGGTCAAACGAAGTTAAATCGTATCCTAGTTTTTCATTCGTGCAAACCTTAGTTTACTCATTGCTTGCGTATTGGCGTGAGAATTAACAATAAAACAGGTTCCTGCACAACGCCTATTTTTGCCTATAGAGACACTCAACTATCTCCTAAACTATTAGCAGACAGCTATAAAGACAATGAACATTTAATGTTTATGAAATATGAAGTAACCTACGAAGATCCAACCCCCCCCCCCAAGTAACTTTTCCCTTTCTCCTTGCTATACCGATTCAAATGTATCGCAAATCACCGAACAGGCGGCAATAAATGCATTGTTTCGAATTTTCAATGAGCAAAAATTCATTATATGCAATATCTTTCAGTAAGTAATAATTTTTGCAGTATACATGTCTGTGGGCCAGGTGCATCACGTCTGTTAATATCTAGATACCGTCAGCAAACGGCTTTAAAATGTTTACGCTTGTTAATTCAAAATACTGGTGCACCAAAATTTAAGACCGTTTACTGATTTTGCTTAGGCGACAAGCGCTCACTATGGTGCGAACCCGCTCAGGAAACGCACTTTCATCTATTGTTTCGATAGTTGATTTGTTTTGTGATTCTGTAAACTGTTGACTGCCTAACCTGAAAGTATTTAATCGTGCATATGGGATTAGAAAAGGAGCCTGTGAAAAAAGGCAAGCAACCGGAAATTTTAGACACTCGAACAAGAATTGGTTATTGGACTTGTTTTAAAATACAAGAAAATTATAGAAAAAAAATAAACCGATGGCATTTCCATAAAACAAAACGGAAGCAGTATGGTCACAACTGACTAGACATTTTTATGAGATTTAACGCGGAAATCTACTCATTAAATAGACTAATTTTATGTATGTGTAACTCAAAGATGCTATTGGAGCAGAAACACTGCCAATAATTCTCAGTGCAGTTGTTCTGTGCACTTTCTCAGCGTACCTGCTACAGCATTAAATGTTCCTGTAGCAAATAGCATTGTTCATTGGGGATATTGGGTGATCTCTATGATTAGCGTACTCTAAGCTGTCATGTAATTGTTCGACCAGTGACAACACTAGTAGGTACATTAGAGGAATTCGAGCGCAGGTTTTTGGGCATATATGGGAAAGGATAGGTAAAACGAGGAGGGATGGGGCGGTTCAATGAGGAAAATAGGTTTATATGGGAGAGATAGGGAATACGACGACCGATACTATGCTAGACAGGGTTGAAGGAGCGAAATGCGTTTATATGGAAGAGATAGAGGAGAGGTGTTAGGCTAGAAGAGGCTGAGGAGTAGAGTATGGTTTATATGAAAGGTATAGCAACACGAGGAGAGCTGTTAGGCTAGACAGAGTTGAAGGGTAGAGTATGTCTTTTATGTGAGAGAGGTAGGGAAGAGGAGGAGAGGTGTTAGGCTAGACAGAGTTAAAGGGCAGAGTTTGTCTTTTATATGAGAGGTAGGGAACAGGGGTAGGGGTGTCAGGCTAGACAGAGGTCGAGGCGTAGAGTATGGTTTATATGAGAGATATAGGAAAACGAGGAGAGATATTAGGCTAAGCAGCTTGAGTATGCGTTTATAAGGAGAGATGAGAAAACGGAGAGATCTTATGCTACGATAGACAGGTGTTAAAGGTAGAATGTGTTGTATATATGTTAGATAGGAAACCAAAGAGATACTCAGCTAGACAGGGGTGCAGGAGGGGGAACACGCTTTATGAGAGGTAGGGGATACGGGGAGAGATGCTAGACTAGACAGTGGTTGAGAGTAGAGTATGCGTTTATATGTATGAGAAGTATCTATAGGAACTGGAGGAGGGGTGTTAGGCTAGACAGATGTTGAGGAGTAGAATGCGCTTTATATGAGAGCGGTAGGGGATACGGGGAGAGGTGCTAGACTAGACAGAGGTTGAGGAGTAGAGTATGGTTTATATGAGAGGTATAGGAAAACGAGGAGAGGTGTTAGGCTAGACAGAGGTTTAGAGTAGAGTATGCTTTATATGTATGAGAGGTATAGGATCAGGAGGAGAGGTATTAGATACTGAAGGAGTAACAATATGGGTTTATATACAGGAGAGATAGGGAATAGGAGAGGAGGTGCTAGACCTTGAAAGCGACTTTAGACGTGAACTTCGTGGAAAACTGTTTCATGTCAATGTTAGAGCGCTAATTCTAGACATGCCTATCACGTAACCTATTCAGGGAAAAGGTGACTCGTTCAGGGGAAAAAGGTGACTGCTCAGGGAAAAAGGTGACCCACAAAGGGAAAAAGGAGACCAGCAAAGGGATAAACGTGACCAGCAAAGGGAAAAAGGTGACCAGCAAAGGGAAAAAGGTGATCAGCAAAGGGAAAAAGGTGACCAGTAAAGGGAAAAATGTGACCAGTAAAGGGAAAAACGTAACCAGCAAAGGGAAAAAGGGGACCAGCAAAGGGAAAAATGTGACCAGCAAAGGGAAAAATGTGACCAACAAAGGTAAAAGGGTGACCAGAAAAGGGAAGAAGGTGACCAGCAAAGGGAAGAAGGTGACCAGCAAAGGGAAAAAAAGGTGACCAGCAAAGGGAAAAAGGTGACCAGCAAAGGGAAAAAGGTGACCTGCAACGGGAAAAAGGTGACCAGTAAAGGGAAAGATGTGAACTGCAACGGGAAAAGCTAACCCACTCACACTAACAGGTAAGTAATTCAGCTAGTGTTGCAAGAGGCTGACTGCATCATAGCAGTATATGATTTCACAAGTAATTCAGCTAGTATCGTAGGTATTTAGGCTAATTCATCTAGTATCACAGGAGGATAGATTCCAGAGGCTAACTGCATCATGGCTCTGCATGATTTCACAGGTAATTCAGCTAGTATCGTAGGTATTTAGGCTAATTAAGCTAGTATCACAAGAGGATAGTTTCTAGGGTTGGGTATAGCTTAGTGACGTATTTCACAGGTAATTCAGAGAGTATCGTAGGTATTTAGGTTAATACAAGTATCACAGGCGTTTAGAGTAATTCAGCTAGGATTACAGGAGGGTAGGTTCCAGGGTCGGTTATAACATAGCTTCGTATTTCACAGATAGTTCAGGTAATATGGTAAGTATTTGAGGTAATCGACATAGCTTCATAGATATTATTGATAATTTTGATCAGCGATTTGTATCACAGCTATTTAAGGTAATTGCAAGTGATTCAGATTGTATTAATGGTATTTGAGTCATTTTAACAGGTAATTCAGATAGTATCACAGGTGTTAGTGTTAATTTCGATCAGGGATTCGTATCAGAGCTATTTAAGGTAATTTAACATAATTAGGGTAGTATCACAGGTATTTAAGTAATTTTAACAGGCAATTCAACTAGTATCACAGGTATTCATGGTAATATAGAGAGTAATTAGATTATAAACATTTCTCATCCAACGTTACAACAATGTATATACTTTTTCTAAATCTTACAAACTTATTATATGTTAAACAGTTAGTGTACGAGGCGGAGAGGGATAAACTGCATATTGGTTCACAAATTGAAAAGCTTTGCATCGACATACCCTTGTTTAAGTTCGTTGTAGGTGTCTCTCTCCTTTTATCTAGGCTTGAGACTAGCACTAGGATTGCTCCTAATGGCAGGGTTACCACCTTCCCTTCCATCTTCTTCTTTCTTCTTCAGGCGTCTCCTAGTTGCATACACAGCACACGGATAAACTTCATTTTTAAGATTGTAGACTCACGAGAAAATCTTCATCTTCAACTTACATTCACTTAAGCACTGTTTGTAATACCGTAATGTCCATACGCATAGGTAGTTATTCCATCCTCAGCAATAATTCTTTTATCATCAAAGGGATTCAATGTAATTTTATTCACTTGCACTGTGGTAACAGCATGCTTTCGTGACAGGATTAGATTCATGGGAGTTCTGATGATTTCACAGGTTTTAAGACAGTCTGTATAGCTGTCAAATGTAATGTACTGCTTAATAGCGCTACGTTTTATACCTTTAATCTTTTTTATCATTGAGCCTTGAATATCTAAGGCATACAGCTTAGGACGTAGTCCAACAAAGCGTAGGATGATTTTGCTATTAGCCTCATCTTTAAATTTTCCCAATACCTTCTTGTTCTGAGTAGAGTGGCATATATGATTGACAGGGTAATCAGCTGTATCGAGATGCTCAAGAAAACGTAGGTTGTCCTGGTACACATCTTCAGTTGTTACACGATGAATGAATGAATCAGTATCCATGTAACATAAGCTTCAGGTTTCCAGCTCCGTAATAAGGCAACAACACATCGTAATGATAGTGATACATTAATGTCTTGGAGATGTCCAACACACTCATTCCAATGTATATGGGCTTGTTGAACACAATCTGACGAGAGGCCATATGTACAGCAGCTAGATTAGCAGCATATATCGTCCTGTCGATAAACGTAGGCTTAGCGATCAGCTTCTCTAGAGTTTTTTCATTGGTCACCAGTCGTATGTCCATACGGTTACGCAGGTTCTCCATAGTTTTTCCAAACATGGCGTTGTTAAAGAGCTTGTAGAGATCCTTCTCGAAGTCATTTGCAGCTTGTTGTCGTAGCCTGTTGTTAAATTCTACATAAGGTTTTAGCCACCGAGACTGTCGGAACTGTAGCACACGATGAATTTTTGTTAGTCGTAGTCCATGATCAAGAGCTTGCTTCAAAGCCATGTAATGCACTACATACTTCTTTCGAGGTCCAAGATGAGGTATCAGTTTCTTTGTAGCTGATTCCAATGGCTTCATACACTCAGGCAGGAAAGGTAGATCGTTGTGTAGATCGTGAAGTTCTGCAGGATACTCGATATCGACTTCTAATATGTACCCATGAGGATCATCTTCTTGTAGTCTTTCTAAGTTGATTTCTTCAGGCGAAACCCACTGAAATCCACCATAAGGAAGGGCGTGACACATTGCCCAGCCATATTGGTTATTAGCGTCCTCGTATGTGATAAATTGGGTTGGCCTCGACGGTTCAAACTTCTCCATATAAGTGTTATTAGCCTCTGCATACCGATGAGAAACTTGACATAAACCTCCTCTTATACCTGATTCCACCATGAGCAGTTGATCATAATCTTGTAACAGCTCTAACGTAATTCCAGTATACAGTAACATAGTGTCCCATGTAAGACCTGGAGAGGTAAAATAATGGGACGGATCGACTTTATGTGTTTTGAGGGTTTGCTCTCTGAACGTCTCAAAGACGTCAGCTAGAAGAAGTACATCCTAAGTTAAGTAGACATCGCTGTACTCTCCCAGGTTTCTCACATTAAACAGTTCCCATACATTTCTAGTATGATCATAGTCAGTATCAGTAATTTCTTCTTCATTTAATCTATTGTAGAAGGAGTCCTTAGGAGGCAAGCAGGTCTCGTTCAGGGCATCCCATGACGGAACAAAATCATATGGAAATACGCCCTTACGTGTCATCAACTTCAATTTGTCTTCTCCGAAGTACTTTAGTGTTTCTGGATATGAGGTTAGATTTTTTACCAACTTACCCAAGCTTGTACTGAGGAATCGGAATCTATCCACAAACCGAAGCTTTATATCACCTACATACTTGGTGAATGAGATATAGCTTTCTTCAGAGTTAGGAATTACATCCACACGTTCACTTGTGCACCCCAACTCCTTTACAATGAAATGCGAGTCATATCCGCTAAGGTTATGCATGAAGACTGGGATATATTTAGGTGTTTTGCAGACTAAATTGCATTCATTATGTAGACTTCCACGATATTCACCGCTGATGTGATCATGGTCGCGTACTTTGTAGTTTTCTCCTGTAAAGCCTTTACCACACAAGTAGCATACCGTAGAAGACTCAAAATCTCTTTGCTGTTGGTCCGTAAGTTTCAGAGGCTTAGCACATTTGTATATATTACCAATCATTGTTGCAACAGATGTCAGGTACAGCATAAACTTCTGAGCAGCATCATAGCCACGATATACATAGGGTTGCTTAGGAAGTCCAGTTTCGAGATGTTTAACACTGGATGACGGCTTCACATAAACACAGAAGCTCATTGATGAGTGCTCTTGATAAGGTATTGTATAGGAAGTTTCAGGATTAGGTATACACGTATGTCATGGAGTGAGAATACTCTCAAAATCAGCATAGATGACATAAGGTAGTATCAGCATGCTCTCAACATTTTTAAACTGTACAATTGATTTCTCCTTGGTAGACATAACTACCCTTGCAACACCATGTTGATTACAGTGGCTGCATGTTCTTGTAGCTTTTCCAGTCCACTTCGTCCATATCGATTATCAAAATGTGTAAAACAGCGCTTTCAGGTATAAACACGTTCATTACATTTAGTTTTCTGGCGTCGAACGAGCTTCTCAAAATTCTTTATATACACGTAGTGATGTTTTCCACTACTATCATTCAATAGTAGCAGGTCGCGATGTTCAGGTAGTTCAATATCAGCAACATTTATCGGATACACTTCATGCTTTTCATCTAGACCGAAAACGTTAATAGATATCTTGTTAAACTTCTCAAATTTAGGTATTTGAGAAAGTGGAGTAGGATAGGAAACACAGCTGAAGTCGTACTTATCTTGAAGTTGTTTGTATTTGCTCACACGTTGCGCATCCTTCTCAATGAATTTAGCTAATATAGAGTACATGAAACATTTCTCGTCGGTAAAGTTCTCAATGTTTATACACGCTTCTTTAGCTCCGACAGATGACGGTAGTGGTATGTAGCTACTTCCTCGTAACGGGTTGTACTTGTTGATACGAAGTCGAACTCCTTCCACAGCAAGCAAAGCCCAGCTGCTACCCTTAAGCTGAGACTCCTCCATTTCAGTCACCAATTTCTTGAATTTCACTTCCATCGCTGACTCCAGATCAGTTTCCAGGAAAACAGCTTGATTCCGTGTTTTAAATGTTTTGTCACAGGTTTCTTCAATACTGTTAACAAATCGACACTCAACCAGCAGATGAATTTTAACACTCTTGTGAATACCAAGCTCTTTATGCACAGCCTGGATTATGTGTTGTTTTGCTTCATGCAGATACATATTTAGGTCCTTAGCTGATTCGCATCGTATAAAATACGATTTCAATCGTCCTTCGAATGAAGTTTCGTATTCTTTCATATCACAGTCCTCCATTGTTGACAGTAACTGATGTTTAGTTGGCTCCAATCTTCTTTTCTTTTGAGGGCTGCTTATTTCACATATATCTTCGTGTCGCTGCCCTTATAACCATCTTTGAAGGTTACATTACAATGTTTACATTTGAAGAGCTTCTTGCAGCTCATCTCGTGTCTTCTTTTGTGATAACCTCGGAGGAACTTCTTCCCACATTTTCCACATGCATATCCAGTAGCGCTTGGAATAATATCCTTATACGCTGAGTTATTCATCTTTATTCTTGATGTAATAACGTATTAATCACTGATCAATGAAATGTAGACCTCTTCACCTTGATACCACTTCAGAAAGCTGATTATTCTTGGAGAGAACACGATGTTAACACCTCAAGACTAATTAGCACAATGAAGTCCAATGCCCTAGATCACCATATTTATAGACGGAGCACGAACCTTTTAGATCAATCATAAACTCGCTCCATAACCAGCTGTATATGATCGCTCAGCGTGTATTAACCCCAACCATATAACCTCACGTCCAGAGACAGGATGTTTATGAATTCACACCCAGAGGCAGGATGTCTGGCAGCATCAAACATGTTTAAACTCGTCTCATAACTACCTGCTTATGCTGTCACACCAGCAAGAGAAGTATTCCCACACGCTCATTCAGACATACATTTCAAATTCAAAGCCTACCACCACTACCACCACCATCACCACCTATTGTACCAAGGTTAATTCAAGCTGTATTATCACAATACTTAAAAGTAAAAGCTTAAAAGGAAATCTAGAAGATGTCCCCCTTATTTAGTTAAATGTATGTATATACTACATTATTTAATGTTTTTATTCCCTTTTCAATTCTTCCTTTCCATCTTCTCACAGAAAGACCATTACATTTCACTACAATCACGAGAAAAGCAATTTTTCCAGAGTTACACAGATTCTAAGCTTCTAAATCGAACCCGGTAATACTTTTAATAAATGTATTTTAGCTCCCCCGCATCAGCATCAAGCATTTAATCTTTACTCGAACCTGATATGATCCATAGGCTTGAAGATATATGAAATCACCCCTTCGGGATTCGATCTGAGTACTTTAAAGTAATATTTGTCATGATAACGATATTTAAGGACTAGATACTCTGTTTGCGTTTACCTTGATATGTCTATTTAAATTAAATTACGAGTTATTAAATTTGCAAGTAAATTTCATTGAATCGGTATTCGAACCCAGAAAACCAGGAACAAAATTATGTATAATATTAGTTTGACGTATTAAACACAGCTGTATGCAGTTACAGCATCAATCTAAGTGACATGTCCTAGAGTACAGAGGAAAATTAAGGAAATCATTAAAAGATCGGGATTCGAACTAAGGACAACTGATTGACAATTATATACAGCATTACTTATCCATTATAGAAGCTATCAATCATGCTTTGGTCCAGTCCTCTACCTCATTTAGTTCCCGAGATAATGGAGATTTAAAAATTAAGGTTCGAACTCAGGACGTCAGGTATATAATTACACATTCGAAAGAAACTAACTAAAAACATAAATGCAATAAAGTTTATTTGACGTCTTTATCTTAATTAGTTTAGGAGCTATTAAATTTATAATTCAATTAAATTTTATCGGTATTCGAACCCAGAGCACCAGAAACAAAGTTATTTACAACATTAGTTTTCTTTGTTTAAGAGAGCTGTATACAGTTATAGTATCAATCTAAGTGATATATATTTTGGAGTACAGAGGAAAATTAAGGAAGTCATTGAAAGATCGGGATTCGAACTAGGGACAACTGATTGGAAATTATATACAGCATTAATTACACATTATAACAGCTATCAAACATGCTTTAGTCCAATCCTCTACCTTTCTTAGTTTCCGAGATATTAGCGATTTAAAAATTAAGGATCTAACGCAGGACACCAGGTACCCATATATGCATTCACAAGAAACTACCTAATGACATTAATGTAAGAAAGTTTATTTGGCGTCCTTGCCTTAATTAGTTTAGGAGTTATTAGAAGATGAATTTGTAATCACTCCTAGGATTCGAACCCAGGCATCCCGGTCAACTTGGAACAATACCCTAATGACGCGGCGCATTCCAGAGAATTGATTAGTTTTTATCCCATTGTTCTATCTCTGTTACAAGATTATGATCAACTGCTCATGGTGGAATCAGGTATAAGAGGAGGTTTATGTCAAGTTTCTCATCGGTATGCAGAGGCTAATAACACTTATATGGAGAAGTTTGATCCGTCGAGGCCAACCCAATTTATCACATACGAGGACGCTAATAACCAATATGGCTGGGCAATGTGTCACGCCCTTCCTTATGGTGGATTTCAGTGGGTTTCGCCTGAAGAAATCAACTTAGAAAGACTACAAGAAGATGATCCTCATGGGTACATATTAGAAGTCGATATCGAGTATCCTGCAGAACTTCACGATCTACACAACGATCTACCTTTCCTGCCTGAGTGTATGAAGCCATTGGAATCAGCTACAAAGAAACTGATACCTCATCTTGGACCTCGAAAGAAGTATGTAGTGCATTACATGGCTTTGAAGCAAGCTCTTGATCATGGACTACGACTAACAAACATTCATCGTGTGCTACAGTTCCGACAGTCTCGGTGGCTAAAACCTTATGTAGAATTTAACAACAGGCTACGACAACAAGCTGCAAATGACTTCGAGAAGGATCTCTACAAGCTCTTTAACAACGCCATGTTTGGAAAAACTATGGAGAACCTGCGTAACCGTATGGACATACGACTGGTGACCAATGAAAAAACTCTAGAGAAGCTGATCGCTAAGCCTACGTTTATCGACAGGACGATATATGCTGCTAATCTAGCTGCTGTACATATGGCCTCTCGTCAGATTGTGTTCAACAAGCCCATATACATTGGAATGAGTGTGTTGGACATCTCCAAGACATTAATGTATCACTATCATTACGATGTGTTGTTGCCTTATTACGGAGCTGGAAACCTGAAGCTTATGTTACATGGATACTGATTCATTCATTCATCGTGTAACAACTGAAGATGTGTACCAGGACAACCTACGTTTTCTTGAGCATCTCGATACAGCTGATTACCCTGTCAATCATATATGCCACTCTACTCAGAACAAGAAGGTATTGGGAAAATTTAAAGATGAGGCTAATAGCAAAATCATCCTACGCTTTGTTGGACTACGTCCTAAGCTGTATGCCTTAGATATTCAAGGCTCAATGATAAAAAAGATTAAAGGTATAAAACGTAGCGCTATTAAGCAGTACATTACATTTGACAGCTATACAGACTGTCTTAAAACCTGTGAAATCATCAGAACTCCCATGAATCTAATCCTGTCACGAAAGCATGCTGTTACCACAGTGCAAGTGAATAAAATTACATTGAATCCCTTTGATGATAAAAGAATTATTGCTGAGGATGGAATAACTACCTATGCGTATGGACATTACAGTATTACAAACAGTGCTTAAGAGAATGTAAGTTGAAGATGAAGATTTTCTCGTGAGTCTACAATCTTAAAAATGAAGTTTATCCGTGTGCTGTGTATGCAACTAGCAGACGCCTGATGAAGAAAGAAGAAGATGGAAGGGAAGGTGGTAACCCTGCCATTAGGAGCAATCCTAGTGCTAGTCTCAAGCCTAGATAAAAGGAGAGAGACACCTACAACGAACTTAAATAAGGGTATGTTGACGCAAAGCTTTTCAATTTGTGAACCAATATGCAGTTTATCCCTCTCCGCCTCGTACACTAACTGTTTAACATATAATAAGTTTGTAAGATTTAGAAAAAGTATATACATTGTTGTATCGTTGGATGAGAAATGTTTATAATCTAATTACTCTCTATATTACCATGAATACCTGTGATACTAGTTGAATTGCCTGTTAAAATTACTTAAATACCTGTGATACTACCCTAATCATGTGAAATTACCTTAAATAGCTCTGATACGAATCCCTGATCGAAATTAACACTAACACCTGTGATACTATCTGAATTGCCTGTTAAAATGACTCAAATACCATTAATACAACCTGAATCACTTGCAATTACCTTAAATAGCTGTGATACAAATCGCTGATCAAAATTATCAATAATATCTGTGAAGCTATGTCGATTACCTCAAATACTTACGATATTACCTGAACTATCTGTGAAATACGAAGCTATGTTATAACCGACCCTGGAACCTACCCTCCTTTAATCCTAGCTGAATTACTCTAAACGCCTGTGATACTTGAATTAATCTAAATACCTACGATACTCTCTGAATTACCTGTGAAATACGGCACTAAGCTATACCCAACCCTAGAAACTATCCTCTTGTGATACTAGCCTAATTAGCCTAAATACCTACGATACTAGCTGAATTACCTGTGAAATCATGCAGAGCCATGATGCAGTTAGCCTCTGGAATCTATCCTCCTGTGATACTAGATGAATTAGCCTAAATACCTACGATACTAGCTGAATTACTTGTGAAATCATATACTGCTATGATGCAGTCAGCCTCTTGCAATACTAGCTGAATTACTTACCTGTTAGTGTGAGTGGGTTAGCTTTTCCCGTTGCAGTTCACATTTTTCCCTTTACTGGTCACCTTTTTCCCGTTGCAGGTCACCTTTTTCCCTTTGCTGATCACCTTTTTCCCTTTGCTGGTCACCTTTTTCCCTTTGCTGGTCACGTTTTTCCCTTTGCTGGTCTCCTTTTTCCCTTTGTGGGTCACCTTTTTCCCTGAGCAGTCACCTTTTTCCTCTTAACGAGTCACCTTTTCCCTGAATAGGTTACATGAAGGGCATGTCTAGAATTAGCGCTCTAACATTGACATGAAACAGTTTTCCACGAAGTTCACGTCTAAAGTCGCTTTCAAGGTCTAGCACCTCCTCTCCTATTCCCTATCTCTCCTGTATATAAACCCATATTGTTACTCCTTCAGTATCTATCTAGCCTAATACCTCTCCTCCTGATCCTATACCTCTCATACATATAAAGCATACTCTACTCTAAACCTCTGTCTAGCCTAACACCTCTCCTCGTTTTGCTATACCTCTCATATAAACCATACTCTACTCCTCAACTTCTGTCTAGTCTAGCACC
Source organism: Deroplatys truncata (assembly GCA_030765065.1). Classification (NCBI taxonomy): domain Eukaryota; kingdom Metazoa; phylum Arthropoda; class Insecta; order Mantodea; family Mantidae; genus Deroplatys; species Deroplatys truncata. The sequence continues at coordinate 62,998,196 of CM060984.1, read as the reverse complement.
TCTCCCCGTATCCCCTACCGCTCTCATATAAAGCGCATTCTACTCCTCAACATCTGTCTAGCCTAACACCCCTCCTCCAGTTCCTATACTTCTCATACATATAAACGCATACTCTACTCTCAACCACTGTCTAGTCTAGCATCTCTCCCCGTATCCCCTACCTCTCATAAAGCGTGTTCCCCCTCCTGCCCCCCTGTCTAGCTGAGTATCTCTTTGGTTTCTTATCTAACATATATACAACACATTCTACCTTTAACGCCTGTCTATCGTAGCATAAGATCTCTCCGTTTTCTCATCTCTCCTTATAAACGCATACTCAACCTGCTTAGCCTAATATCTCTCCTCGTTTTCCTATATTTCTCATATAAACCATACTCTACACCTCGACCTCTGTCTAGCCTAACACCCCTACCTCTGTTCCCTACCTCTCTCATATAAAAGACAAACTCTGCCCTTCAACTCTGTCTAGCCTAACACCTCTCCTCCTCTTCCCTACCTCTGTCACATAAAAGACATACTCTACCCTTCAACTCTGTCTAGCCTAACAGCTCTCCTGGTTTTCCTATACCTTTCATATAAACCATACTCTACTCCTCAGCCTCTTCTAGCCTATCACCTCTCCTCTATCTCTTCCATATAAACGTATTTCGCTCTTTCAACCCTGTCTAGCATAGTATCGGTCGTCGTATTCCCTATCTCTCCCATATAAACCAATTTTCCTCATTGAACCGCCCCATCTATCCTCGTTTTCCCTATCCTTTCCCATATATGCCCAAAAATCTGCGCTCGAATTCCTCTAATGTACCTACTAACACTTTGGTTTAGATATCCTGTAGCATTCATGACATTTTCTATCATTCATGCCGTTAAATGGGTTATCTCTTTCAAATACAAGAGATCGCATTCGCTCTTCATTACGCTGATTTAAATAATTAATGTACAATAACTTATCTCGAAAATAATCCCTTCCAAAGATTCCCGCCATTTAACTCAGATTCAACGCTTGTAAAGTTCAAATTGGCAGAATATCTCCGTTTAAAGTTTACGGGCTTAGGCATTATTTTAATCTTGTTAGGATTGATGCACCAAAGAAACTAGCAACTTTGCGACCGTTAATTACCAACAACAGTTGATGCACCTGGCCCTGTGTGTGTTATGTATGAGTGTTAGCTCTCTTAACTGATATATGTGGATAATATTTGCATTTAGTCGATAATTGAATAAAAATGGCTTATGGCTGCGTACTTTATTGTGAGCCAAGGCAAGAAAAAAAATGTGGCTTGTCATTCCCATGCTTTCCCAAAACACAATGAATTAAAAATAAAATGTTTCATGGTAAAAATTTCTCGCCAAGGAGACAAGCTGGGCTCTCTTTGGACACTAATTACAGCGTCAGCAGATCTACAAAGTGCCTGCTTCCTGAAGTTATGCCATCCATATTTGAAGGTTTCCCACAATATAAAAAAATCTGATCTGTTACACTCACATGACTTTCTCTACTCTTGTACAAACTATTTTTTCAAACGCTTATTCTCCATCTACTTCATGTTAATCGAGATAAACATTTGCAGACTCTATCTTATTGCTAATTTTCTTGTAGATGTAAGGGGAATATATATTTACAAGGGCAATATAGAAATACAGCAGCATTTAAGCACATACATATCTCTTGATAGCTGGTTGCTAGGTGCAGCACCATTCCCTTTCCCACAGATTAATACTCTTTGCATATCCAAGACAAAAAAAAATGAATAACGAATTCCCATTTGAGAAAATAAGTATTGAAAAATTTAAGGGAATGACAAGCAATATCTCGAAAATGGTTCACTCCACAAAAAAATGTATACAACATAAATTATGAATTTAACGCGATCTACAATTTTGTGTGGTAAAATTTTGCCTATCTCTTATGGTTTACCAGTTATGCAAAAGTCGTTCACAATGAAGAATACTTTTGGAGACATTCCCAGAAAATTCAAGATATACATTTTATTTGTCATGAAAATATCTTAAACATATGATATTTTAATCAAAATCGTTAGAGCCATTTTTGACAGCACAGAGAACTGCGAAGGTATTTTGCCTTAACACGATTAGTAATCCTAGAAAACCACAAATATAATGTAGATTTCCTTTTAAGCTTCACAATGCAGCTAGAATTCGTAATTAAGCACTAACTTTAACAATTTCGTGATACACAGCAATAGCAGCTTTACCGACTGGATATGTACAAAGTACAGCAACTGATTTATTCTGGGAATGCCGCCAAAATGGCTTGCTGATTGGCGGAGAATTGATCACGTGGTATCCGCGTGCCATCTTGGGCTGGACGCCTCAATATAAACATAAGGAAACAGCTGTGTCAAAGTGATTTATGAGCGAAGATGCCACATTGTTGTGCTTTTGGGTGCACTACGAGTGTACAAAAGGATAATAAATTATACAGGTTATCGTGAAACTCAGAAACTTGGAGAGGAATATTTGGTTGGCCAAAATCAGTAGAAAGCACTGGACGCCTGGAGAAAATGCAAGACTTTGTGAAGTAAATACCTATCCCGTATTTATTTAACAACATTTATTTAATTGGATTTTACTAGCGATTAAATATTTATATAACGCACTCGTTCAATCGTTTTGTGCTTCTGGAATGGAACATTTCAAGTTTCTATCTATTATAAGCGGCAATGTATTTATAAGCCCTTTTTTCTGACTTCTATCAGTTTTGTTCAAATATTTTACTGAAATTGCAACCAATTTTATAGTTAATTTGTTTCATGATTATTGGTATAAACAATGGTGGCAGAGATTTCTTTATACAGCTTACTAGTTAGCATTGACTATGTTTAGAATTTCACTGTAGTCACAACTTCAAAAGTATGAATGCATTAGCTTCCATATATATGGTGTTAAATTTACATTTTCTACTCTATTTTAACAAATGCACTTTTATATTTATAACCAAAAGTTGCATGAAGTTAAATATGTCCAACTAGAAGTGTTTATTAACGCTTTCAGCATGCTTTCAGATCCTAACCTATTAACTGTGTTTATCTGCAATATTATTGTGCATACTTTAAAAAGCTATTTTATAATTACTATCATTTTTCTAAAAAGGATCTACAGTAATAAACAAAAATCTTACATAAAAATGTGCAAGTTTCCTTTCAATACTTCTGTAGATGTCCTTGCAAAAATTGAGTTTTATTTATGGACGCTCTTTAACTGCTGTGGTCCATAGCATCCCATTCCATATTGGGCGTGAAATATCGATAATTTTGCTCAGAAGCCTCTTTATCAGGCTGGAGGTTCTTTTACGTACCATAAATCTACGACACGGGACCACCGGCTTTACTTCCCTTCCGAAGGAAGCCATGCTAAAAATGTTTACGCCCGAAAAAATCCATCGCCATCCGCCGGGGGTTTGAACCCGCGACCTAGGGAACTAGAGGCTAGCATGGTAACCACTACAACACGGAGGACGAGATTTCCTTGCGAATACCAAAAGTGCCATACAGTATTTTCATTCCGCTTCTGTAATTAATAAATGTTTGTTAATAGTTATCATAATACCACGAATGTTTTTTCTAAATTATTTTATCCTACAATTTACACTGTGGACAGGATAGTGTCATGAATATCGTTGCAAGTCGCGTACACGCAGCGCAAGATTCTTTTATTTTACAACATTAATTTTGCGAAAACAGCGTTAACACAGTAAGTGGAGCAGGTAGAAATATGAGATACCGAAGATTTGGATTCTGTCATTACTGATATCTGTCGCAATACTTAGAAACTACTGCTAGAGGTCTACAAATGTGTATTGCAGCCGACGTCATTCCTTCTTAACAGCTGGTGCTGTGAGCGCGTATTATTGTTATAGAGCAACCAAAAGTTTTCTAGTGAAATGTTCGTGAGTTGTTTTCATTGGTTGATATTGAAATTTCTTTTAAGACGTGTAAGGTAAGCTGAAGTACATTAACTACAGTATTGGAATATAGTTTTAAATTACACAAAGAATGTGGCATTCCTTGTGAGTTGCTGAGGTTAAACTAAATGGTCAATTGGCAGCAATATGCGACATTAAGCTGGTATCAATATGAGATTGTCCCATATGGCCCTATCTTTAACAGAAATTGAGACGATGAATTAAACCTGAATGACACTTAATAACTATGTCCTGGTTCTCAAGACCCAAACTGTATCTTTTGTGACGCCGGATTTTCTATGAGTCTCTATGAGAGAAGGAATTCCGTATCTTGAATGTAAAATGTGGGTTCACAGTGATTGTGGGGACCCATACAATGAAAACTATGAGTATGAGATTACTGCAGGTGAACTATGATTTATCATTACACCTGAGTAGTACATAACAGCAATTTTAACGTGTGTTTCAAGTTTGTTTTTCATAGCAGACTGGTGTGTCATATTACTACCAATGTTCATAAATGCTATAAATTCACCCTTGTAACAATTTAATTAAATAAAATCATTATGGTATGCTGTACATGGTTTATTTTTATTTCTCTTTATTCCACATAAAATTTCATTTCTGTAAATGTTCAGCATTCCACCCCGCTTATTTCAAAGCATTTTTATGATAAAAATCGGATATGTTATACTCACATGACTTTCTCTACTCTTGTACAAACTATTTTTACAAACGCTTATTCTCCATATGCATCATGTTAATCATGTTAATCGAGATATCAAGATGTTAATCTTATTGCTAATTCTCTTGTAGATGCAAGGAGAATTGGTAGGCGTTAAGCGATAGTCAAATACTTTAAGAGGTGGTTGCTATTTGCAGTATTCCATTCTCTTTGCATTACCAGGACCAAAAAAAAATGAATAACGAAATTCCATTTGAGAAAAAGTATAAGTATTGGAAAATTTAAGGGAATAACAAGCAATATCTCGAAAATGATTCACTCAACAAAAAAAAATGTATATTACATAAATTGTGTATTTTAACGCGATCTACATTTTTTGTGTACTAAAATTTTGTCTATCTCTTATGGTTTACCAGTTATGCAAAAGTCGTTCACAATGAAGAATACTTTTGGAGACATTCCCAGAAAATTCGAGATATTCATTTCATTTGTCATGAAAATATCTTAAAGATATAATATTTTATTCAAAATCCTTAGAGCCATTTTTGAGAAAATTAACATTTTCGAAAAATGTTCATGTAAAGGGCAATCTGGGATGGGAGGATTTTCCTGAAAACCTTCGTGTTGCATCTCTGGAAGATACTGAACCTAAATATCAAGTTTGGTGTTTATCCGACTGTTCGTTTCTGAGTTATGCTGTTCACAGATACACAGACACAAAGACAGACACACACGCGCACATGTTTCCAAAAATGCTTTTTTTGCATTCAGGGGTCTCAAAACATGTATTTCTGGTGAAATCTCGGTATCGAATTTTTGGGTGGAATACAATACTTCCCCTACTTACTATACGTAGTAGAAAAAGTAAAAAGCAAAATGGGTATCTAATACTTCTACCTTCTCCATGTTTTAATGCTGGAAATACGTCAGCTGAGCACAAGCGTAGTGATGTCCTTTTTCTGATTTTTGTGTTTTATTTTGGATGTTCTAAGATCGTGCAGCCAATGCGCATTACTTGTATAAGGGGAGAGAGGCGAGACTTCAGTCCAACTTGGCTGACCTTTTGCTGTACTTTGTACATAGAGAACTTTACTTTAGGGTGTGATCGAGCGATCCTAGCGGCAGTAACCGCCCAGGGCCCGATCAGGAACAAGAATACGCCAGCTTGTAATATCTAGTAAGCAATGGTTTATTCAGTGCAATTTTATTTCATGCTGCATAAGCCTGGAATTTTAACCTTTCTGTTTGTTACACTGAATGGAGGGAGGTCCGAAGCTACAGGGTAAATCAACGACTAATACAGATATCAAAAGGACACTTCAGTTCGAGCTAAAGATTATACCCAAAACAAGTAAGAAATGATTATGGATATTCCTGTCGATCTGAAGGGTTCACACATTGTAATTCAATAACTGAGCCGTATTTCTTGCAGTTCTTATACCTGGAGGTATTCATGGCAATTTTGTATGTTATCAGTTATCACTTAATATGGTAGTAATGTGTTTTTAATGGATTTAATGTTTCCTTTATATTTATCTACATATGATTCTCTCAGGCAAGAGTCGATAATAAAACCTGAAATTGTGTGAACGAAGTTTTAGGCGATTACATTCTTTACACGTTCCCGTATTAAAGTGATCTTTCTTTTCGATCAATCCATTTGCATGTTACACTTAGCACCATAATATCTGCCAGTTCTGCAATATTTTGATTTTTAGGCACAATACAAAAACAAACTAAAATTCAACTTTATTTAGGGGCGCTCTTTAACTACTGTTGTTCTTAGCGTCCCATTCTGTATAGTGTCCCATATTGGCCTGAAAGATCGGACATTTTTCAGAGGCCTCTTTATCAGACTTTGAGGTTTTTCTATGTGCCGAAAATCTACGACACAGGACCACCGGTGTTACTTCCCTTCCGAAGGAAGCCTGCTAAGGATTTTTACGCCCGGAATAATCCATCGCCCTCCACCGGTTTGGAACCCGCGGCCTCGGGAACCAGAGGCTAGCATGGTACGCCTAGACCACGGAGGACGGCTTAGGCATAATACGTTAGTTACGACCCTCGTCATATAAAAAATCTGATGTGCAATATTCACAAGACTTTTCTAGCCATTGTAGTTTATTTCATATAGCTTCTACTATTCGTATGAAAACTTTTTTTAGTTCCATTTGTACCCCGCCTTTAACTACACTGGTCTTATCGGCGGCCTTTCCTTTGGAACTTAGTGCCTATTGGCAATGGAATTAACTCGTATTCTCTTGTCCTTGGGTTTCTTGCACGTTTTGGGTTGTTTTAATCATTAGATCACACATTCACACTCTTATTCATGAGATATTTACCGGAGGGGCACACCTCGCCACTGCGACCAACTAGGTCTATCGTAGCTACACCCCCCCGGGAGGCAGGGATAAAGTGAAGGAGCCGCAGGAAGTCGCAGGTCCTTAGGTAGTTTTGAGATTTTTTATTATTATTTATGGACGCTCATTAACTGCTATGACTTTTAGCGCCCCATTCTACTTTGGGCGCGAAAGACCGGTAATTTTGCTCAGAGACCTCTTTATCAGGCTTGAGATTCTTTTACGTGCCGTAAATCTACGACACGGCACCACCGGTTTTACTTCCCTTCCGAAGGAAGCCATGCTAAGGATTTTACGCCCGAAAAAATCCATCACCCGTCCGTAGGTAGACAGGATCCCAGAGACGCACGGAAATCCCTATCATTTCCAATTCGAAACACCCGCACTCGGCCAGTAGACGCGGAGACCCGGAGAGAGCGTCGAAACAGCCCTTCTAAGCAGGCCAACGCCCCCTGTCATTGGCACAGAGAAATCCTTCCAAAGCTCAGCGACCATGCACTCTGCCTACCATCAGACGACTACGGAATCTGGAGACACTGCCTGAAAGATGCAAGGTAGAAAGATGAAACGACAGGAAATGAGGGAAAGGAGAAATCGTGGTAGAATACACCACCCCAGCATTCGCCTAGGCGACCAGAGGATACCACGAAAACCCTCATAGTCAGAGTGGGCAGCCACCGGAAATCGAACCCGGGACCTCCCGAATGCGGGCCATAGACGTTGCCGCCTGAGCCATCCCGCTCGGTCACTCTCATTCATACTTACAGACTCTGGAGAGGATAGCGAATAATCCTGGCTAGAGAAAAATTCCCAACCCCCACCGGAAATCGAACCCGGGACCCCTCGTACAGCAGGCAGATGCTCTACCTATGGGGCCAGCTAGGAAAACCTATTTTTCAATCTACTTCATGTTAATCGAGATAAACCTTTGCAGAATGGTTTCATTACACATTTCGTTTTAGGCACAAGGAGCATAGATGAAACCAAATCGATAATCAAATGTTTAAATGCAGGCTTTGAAATTCCATGGTCTTTCCGTGGCATTGCAAGAAATAACTGAATAGTGACAACACTTAAAATGACAAAGTATTGAAAATTTCAAACCAATAACAGAGGATATCTCTGAAATTGTTGATGATCCCCAAAAAGTTATTTTAATAACTTTTGTGTTTTATGAAACATTTTTGTGTAGCACGTTTTTACTATCTTTTAAGGTTTACTAGTTATACAAGTACGCAAAATTCCTTCCGAATGAAGAGGACTTCGCAAGCTGTTCCCAAAGCATTCAAGATATACATTTCACTTATTATGTAAATATCTTAGACACGTGGTATTTTAATCAAAAGCGTTAGAGCCTTTCTTAAGAAGATAAAAAAATCAACAATTTTTCAGTTTAAATGATAGTTTGAGGTGACGAAAATTTTCTAAAAGGCTTCGTGTCGCATCTTTTATAGATACTGAGTTTGGAATTGATACGGTTCAACTCGACCCCGTATTTGATTTGATTGTATATAGATTAAACAAAGATGTAAAATGTATTCAATATTGTAACTCGAGAGGAAAAACCTTCATACACAAGATTGCAATTTGTTTGGGGAAGTAAGGTTCGAGTCACCAGCCCATCCTTCTTGGGACAGGAAAGGTCTGTCGGCACGTGTACAAGTGCACTGAGCCATTTACAAGGGTCTGTGGAAAATAAGTCTCGGAAAGTGCCATTTCTTTTCAAAGCGGAAGAAACATGGTGTTTGTGCCGAGAAAAGGATTAAAGCCATAACGATATTACGTGTTACAGTATAAATTAAACTAATTGTAAATAGTACCGTGGGAAGAGAAAGCTGAACAGAACTGAAATTTTAGCCAGTAAATGGAAAGTCAAGAATACAAACTGGCGAATACGAAAACAGGAAATCTTTACACGATTGAAAACCAAGCAAAATAATCACGTGACATATGGGGAGTAGGGATGCAATGAGACATGGCAAAATTCACAAAATACAAGTAACTTCACTTCTAGCCGAACTCTGCGCCGTGTAAGTTGGGTAATATCGAACATGACGAAATTCACAAAATACAAGTAACTTCACTCTTAGCCGAACTCTCCGCCGTGTAAGTTGGGTAATATAGAGCATGACGAAATTCACAAAATACAAGTAACTTCACCCTTAGCTGAACTCGCGCCGTGTAAGTTGGGTAATATCGAACATGGCGAAATTCACAAAATACAAGTAACTTCACTCTTAGCTGAACTCGCGCCATGTAAGTTGGGTAATATCGAACATGGCGAAATTCACAAAATACAAGTAACTTCACTCTTAGCTGAACTCGCGCCATGTAAGTTGGGTAATATCGAACATGGCGAAATTCACAAAATACAAGTAAATTCACTCTTAGCTGAACTCGCGGCGTGTAAGTTGGGTAATATCGAACATGGCGAAATTCACAAAATACAAGTAACTTCACTCTTAGCTGAACTCTGCGGCATGTAAGCTGGGTAATATCGAACATGGCGAAATTCACAAAATACAAGTAACTTCACTCTTAGCTGAACTCGCGCCGTGTAAGCTGGGTAATATCGAACATGGCGAAATTCACAAAATACAAGTAACTTCACTCTTAGCCGAACTCTGCGGCATGTAAGCTGGGTAATATCGAACATGGCTAAATTCACAAAATACAAGTAACTTCACTCTTAGCTGAACACGCGCCATGTAAGCTGGGTAATATCGAACATGGCGAAATTCACAAAATACAAGTAACTTCACTCTTAGCTGAACTCGCGCCATGTAAGCTGGGTAATATCGAACATGGCGAAATTCACAAAATACAAGTAACTTCACTCTTAGCGGAACTCGCGCCATGTAAGCTGGGTAATATCGAACATGGCGAAATTAACAAAATACAAGTAACTTCACTCTTAGCGGAACTCTGCGGCATGTAAGCTGGGTAATATCGAACATGGCGAAATTAACAAAATACAAGTAACTTCACTCTTAGCGGAACTCTGCGGCATGTAAGCTGGGTAATATCGAACATGGCGAAATTCACAAAATACAAGTAACTTCACTCTTAGCGGAACTCTGCGGCATGTAAGCTGGGTAATATCGAACATGGCGAAATTCACAAAATACAAGTAACTTCACTCTTAGCTGAACTCGCGCCATGTAAGCTGGGTAATATCGAACATGGCGAAATTAACAAAATACAAGTAGCTTCACTCTTAGCTGAACTCTGCGGCATGTAAGCTGGGTAATATCGAACATGGCGAAATTCACAAAATACAAGTAACTTCACTCTTAGCGGAACTCTGCGGCATGTAAGCTGGGTAATATCGAACATGGCGAAATTCACAAAATACAAGTAACTTCACTCTTAGCTGAACTCTGCGGCATGTAAGCTGGGTAATATCGAACATGGCGAAATTCACAAAATACAAGTAACTTCACTCTTAGCTGAACTCGCGCCATGTAAGCTGGGTAATATCGAACATGGCGAAATTAACAAAATAAAAGTAACTTCACTCTTAGCTGAACTCGCGCCATGTAAGCTGGGTAATATCGAACATGGCGAAATTCACAAAATACAAGTAACTTTCCTCTTAGCCGAACTCTGCGCCGTGTAAGTTGGGTAATATCGAACATGGTGAAATTCACAAAATACAAGTAACTTCCCTCTTAGCCGAACTCTGCGCCGTGTAAGTTGGGTAATATCGAACATGGCGAAATTCAAAAATACAAGTAACTTCACTCTTAGCTTCGCGGCATGTAAGTTGGGTAATATCGAACATGGCGAAATTCAAAAATACAAGTAGCTTCGCTCTTAGCTGAACTCGCGCCATGTAAGTCAGGCTGCGGCTATGAGCGCCGGGAAAGCATACAATACTTCTTAATACTGCCGACTAACAAATCATCTCTGTGCCAGTCGCGGATAATTGACGGAGTGGTGGCTCGCGTTCCTAATGTGCAACATAACAGTATAATAAAGCCAATATTCACCAGAGCCGATGTTTTTATTATCGCAATAGATATATAATTTTACCACCCCCTGTAGACTTTACAGAGTCGACACTGCTCAACGCTAGCCGGAGAAAGAAGAGACTTAAAGGTTACGCATCGAGGACGCGGCCAGCTTGAGTATTTAGTTATCCGAATTTTCGTTTTTGAGTTATAATGTGCACACATACATTCACATACACACACAGACACCGATCATTTTTAATTTTTTTTAAAATATTCAGGGAGCCTCAAAATATGTGAAACGGTGAAATCTCAATATCCAAATCTTGGGTGAAATGCAATACTTTTTCTACCTACTAGGTACGTGGCAGAAAAGTGAAAAAGTTGCTGGTCTGTCATAGTGAACACTGAGCAAACTATTTGACGTCCTCCGCGGTGTAGTGGTTACCTGCTAGCCTCTAGTTCCCGAGGTCGCGGGTTCAAACCCGGCGGAAGGCAATGGCGTAAAAATCCTTAGCATGGCTTCCTTCGGAAGGGACGTAAAGCCGGTGGTCCCGTGTCGTAGATTTACGGCACGTAAAAGAACCTCAAGCCTGATAAAGGCCTCTCAGGAAAAATACCGATATTTCACGCCCAATATAGAGTTGGACGCTAAGGACCATAATAGTTAAAGAGCGTCCATAAATAATTAAAACTCAATTTAATTGTTTTACTGAGTTAACTCAGGCTATAAACTCTCTGAAATTATCACACAATTATCACATGCGCAAATCACACAATTACTTCTGTATCTCAGGTTATGGGTTTCCGTTCTATTTAACTAATATTAAAATTTTATTTCATAGACATAGCAGCTAATATTATTTTTTAAAATTCCTAAAATGTGTAACAGTAATAAACTACAAAAACCACTTATATTATTAGTCTGATTTAGTGACTGTATATTCACCAACGCTAGGTTATGTTATATTTTTAAACAAAAATTGTTTAAACAACAAGTACACCACTTTAACACAAACACTAATGAACAGCGAATCTACCAGCACCATCTAAAGAACTTTTAGAAATGTTTAAAAATTACATGAAAAACAATATTGAAAATATAATGAAAGGTTTCGGCTATATACAGAATACACTAGAATAACATAAGCTTGACGCTCGAAAAAAACGCAAAAGATAATATTATGTTTTTTACATGTTAAAGGTAAATTATGTTTGTGACAGTTTGTCTAGCAGGAAAACTTTAATTTCTATTTATGCCTTAATTTGTTACGTAGTCTAAATATCCGAATGAAAGAGAAATGGCACCCACTGGACATGATACAAAAGTATATACTGTATTAATCATCGCTACAGAAGGATGTCAGAGAGTCGTTTCTGAGTGCACAGAGAATCACATGGCATCGTTCACAGTGTTTTCTACAGCGTTCACAGTCTGGCTGATGGCACATTTAACTTGGCCATGTACAGCAAAACGCGTAACGATATGCCTGAGGTCTTAGTCCCCACGTTTCCAGTCATCAGAACTGTATTACAGTACTGACCCACAATATTTCATAATGTTTATTTTGCGTGTTTTGAAACACAATAAGTATTTTCAACGATTGCCCCATCTATTGCTCATTCAGAAATAACTGTTTCATGTGTTAACAAAGAAACTGAAAAGAAAAATCTGATATGTTACATTCATATAACTTCCTCTACCCACTATAGTTTTATTACTTTCTCTACCATGTACCTAGCAGGTAGAGAAGAATACATGTTTTGAGGCCCCCTGAATTTTAAAAAAAAAGCATTTTAGAACAATGTCCGCGTGTATGTCCTTGTATCTGTAAACAACATAACTAAAAAACTTGGCATTTAAATTTAGTACCTTCCAAAGATGCGACACGAAGATTTTCAAGAAAATCCCCCACCCCAAAACTATTCTTTACAAGGAACGTTTTTAGAAGTTTTCGATTTTCTAAAAGATGATTAACGACTTTGATTAAAATACCATTTATTAAATATGTTTACATGACTAATAAAATGTACATCTTGAGTTTTCTGGAAATAGCCTAGGAAGTGCTCTTCATTCGGAAGGAATTATGTATAATCTTGCATAACTGGTATAGGTTAAGGGATTGACAAAAACGTACTTCGCAAAAAATGCATACTTCTTTAAAACACAATTTATTTCAAATAACTTTCTTTTTTGTGGCATAAACCATTTCTGAGATATCCGTTATTAATGGTTCGAATTGTTCATTACTTGGCTATTCTTTTAAAGTCCTGACAGCATTCACTAGTTGTTTCTCGCGATTGTATAGAAACATATGAAATTTTAAGGCAACATATAGCGTCCAGTTCTTAAACTTTTGACTGTCGCTGTTCTCTTTATATCTATAACGAAATGTGTAATGTGATTATTTCTGCCAACGTTTATTGGATTAAAATGAAGTAGATAGAAACATAAGCTTTATAAGAACAGTTTCTATACGCACTAATAAAGATAGAGGGTAGAGAAAGTCATGTGAATGTGTCACATCAGACTTTTTTATACAGTTTCTACAAATTATTCTTACAAAAGCTTATTCTTGTGTTCTACTTTAGGTTGTAATAAACTTTTGCATAAACAGGTAGAAAGTTACAAAGGCGATAGCGATAGCCAAATATATGCTGGCCTTGAAATTCCATCTTTCCGTGCCTTCGCGAGAAACAACCAAATAGCGACAACACTTTCAAAATAAAAAAAAATTAAATTCAGTTTTATTTATGGACGCTCTTCAACTACTATGGTCCTTAGGTCCCATTCTGTATTGGGCGTGAAAGACCGGTAATTTTGCTCAGAGGCCTCTTTATAAGGCTTGAGGTTCTTTTACGTGCCTTAAATCTACGACACGGGACCACCGGCTTTACTTCCCTTCCGAAGGAGGCCATGCTAAGGATTTTTATGCCCGAAGAAATCCATCGCCCTCCGCCGGGTTTGAACCCGCGATCTTGGGAACTAGAGGCTAGCACGGTACCACTAGTCCCCGGAGGACGGCAACACTTTTAAAGAATATATATATATCGCATTCACATGACTTTCTCTACTCACTCTTCTACAAACTATTCTTTAAACAGTTGTTTTTATATTTCTTTCTTTCTTACTTTCTCTAGCACGTACATAGTAGTTATAGAGGGTATTGCATTCCACCCAAAAATTCTATACCGAGGTTTCACTGGAAATACATGTTTTGTGGCCCCTGATTTAAAAAAGAAGCTTTTAGGAAAAGGTACGAGTGTGTGAATGTGTGTGTGCGCGTGAGAGAGAACAGCAAAACACAAAAACGAAAAGTCAGATAAATAACAAACTTGGTATTTAGTTCAGTATCTTCCAAGAATGCGACACGAAGATTTTAAGAAAATCCCACACAGGAAACCACCGTTTACATGGTACATTTTTCGAAATTTTTTATTTTCTTAAAAATGGCACTAACTATTTTGATAAAAGATACCATATATTGAACATATTTACTGACAAATAAAATGTATATCTTGAATTTTCTTGGAATAGCCTGTGAAGTCCTCTTCATTAGGAAGGAATATTGTATAATCTTGTGTAACTGGTAAACGTTAAGCGATAGACGAAACCGTACCTCACAAAAAATTTAATCTCCTTAAAACACAATTTATTTCAAATAACTTTTTTGTGGCTTCAGCCATTAACGAGATAACTGTTATTAATGGTTCGATTTTTGTTTTAGTTCCATTTATACCCTGCTTTTAACTACATTGGTCTTATCGACTGTCTTTCCTTTGGAACTTATTGACTACTAGCAATGGTGTTAACTCGTGTAATTCTTGTCGTTGGGTTTCTTGCACTTTTGGTTCTTCTTTTTTACTTTCTCTACTACGTATAGTAAGTAGGGGAAGTATTGCATTCCACCCAAAAATTCGATACCGAGATTTCACCGGAAATACATGTTTTGAGACCTCCTGAATCCAAAAAAAGCATTTTTGGAAACATGTCCGTGTGTGTGTCTGTGTGTGTGTCTGTGTGTCTGTGTGTGTGTGTGTGTGTGTCTGTGTGTGTGTCTGTGAACAGCATAACTCAAAAACTAACAGTCGGATAAACACCAAACTTGGTATTTACGTTCAGTATCTTCCAGAGATGCGACACGAAGATTTTCAAGAAAATCCCCCCACCCCAGACTACCCTTTACATGGAACATTTTTCGAAAATTTTAATTTTCTCAAAAATGGCTCTAACGATTTTGATGAAAATATCATATGTTTAAGATAATGTCATGAGAAATGAAATGTATATCTCGAAATTTCTGGGAATGTCTCCAAAAGTATTCTTCATTATGAACGACTTTTGTATAACTGGTAAACCATAAGAGATAGACAAAATTTTACTACACAAAAAATGTAGATCGCGTTAAAATACACAACTTATATCATATACATTTTTTTGTTGAGTGAACCGTTTTCGAGATATTGCTTGTTATTTCCTTAAATTTTCCAATACTTATACTTTTTCTCAAATTCGTTATTCATTTTTTTATGTCCTGGACATGCAAAGAGAATGGAATGCGCCACATAGCAACCAGCGATAAAATATTTGACTATCGCTTAAAAGCTACCATATTCCCCTTGCATCTACAAGAAAATTACAAATAAGATTGACATCTCGATATCTCGATTAATATGAAGCATATGGAGAATAGGCGTTTGTAAAAATAGATTGTACAAGAGTAGAGAAAGTCATGTGAGTGTAACACATCAGATTTTTTTTATGTCCTGAACATGCAAAGAGAATGGAATTCGCCACATAGCAACCAGCGTTAAAATATTTGACTATCGCTTAAAAGCTACCATATTCCCCTTGCATCTACAAGAAAATTACCAATAAGATTGACATCTCGATATCTCGATTAACATGAAGCATATGGAGAATAGGCGTTTGTAAAATTAGATTTACAAGAGTAGAGAAAGTCATGTGAGTGTAACAAATCAGATTTTTTTTAATCATTAGATCATACACACTCTCAATTATACTTCCAGACTCTTTCGAAGGATAGGGATTAATTTTGGCTAGAGAAAAATTCCCACTCCAGCCGGGAATCGAACCCGGGACCCCTCGCACAGCAGGCAGTTTCTCTGCCGATGTTGCAATTGTTCATATTTAGCTACTCTTTTCAAATCCTGTCGATTTTCAGTTCTTTCTCGTGATGTTAAAGTAGAATTTTAAGGCCAGCATTTAGCGTTCGGTTCTTAAACATTTAATTATTGCTATTCCCTTTGTATCTATAACGAAATGTGCCATACAGCTATTTCCGAAAAGTTTTATCTCGATTAAAATGAAGTAGACAGGAAAATAAACCTTCTTAAGAATAATTTGTATACCTATCAATAAGCGACAGAGGGTAGAGAAAGTTATATGAATGTAGCACAACAGATTTTTATTATTCCATTTATATCCCTTCTTTGATTGCAATGGTCATATCGGCGACCTCTTAGCTTTGGAACATACTGTCGATTGTTAACTCGTATACAGTTCTCATTGGAATTTTGGTTTTGCATTGGGTTTTATACATTAGCTCACATATACATACACACTCTCATTCATACTTCCAGACTCTGTAGAGCAAGGGTGGCGAAAATGCCTTCATCTCTCGAGTCATCAAATATGCAACACGCACTACACCACTCAGCAGCACATGAAAAACAAATGAATAGACGGCTAGAAAAGGAGTTGCGCCTGCGAGTCACACTGCCTCGCGAGTCGCGCTTTCGCCACTACTGCTGTAGAGGATAGGGAATAATCCTGGCTAGAGAAAACTTCCTACACTCCAGTCGGGATTCGAGCCCAGCTCATCTATTTCTTGTTAATCGAAATAAACACTTTATAAAAACATCCTTTATGTATGTATGCATGTAGGTGCGGTGCATAAATAGAAAATACTATTTTTTTTCGAGTCTATAGTTGAAGCCCGTGCATACGTGAATACAATTTTGCCCCCTGGTTTTAGAGAATTAACAGACAGGAAGCGTGATTTTGTCTTTTTTCAACAAGACTCTACAATAGCTCATACGGCCAATATTTCGCTGAGAGCAATTGAAACTGTGTTTGAGGACAGAATTATTAGTAGAAATTTGTGGCCCCCTCGGTCCCCCGACCTAACCCCATGCTATTTCTATCTCTGTGGTAACTTAAAACATAAAGTGTACAAGACAAACCCACACACCCTGGAAGAATTAAAACAAAATATCCGCCAGGAAACTGCCAGCATTTCCCAACGTGAACTACGGCGAGTGATGGATATTTCCTAAAAAGGTGCCAAAAATCTATGGACAACGACGGTGACCAGTTTCAGCATCTCCTTTCATAAGGTTGGTAAGTAAAGCCTTTAAAAGTGGTTTTAAAAATGTTGTATGGTTTCATCTGCGCCTGTCTATTATAGCGGCAGACAGCAAAGAGCGCGCAGGACGCGGACAGGAAAAACACCGCAGCCGGTTCGTAGTTTTTTGGCTCTCCCTGTATAAAACATATCGTTAAAATACGCACTTTATATCAAATAAAATTGTTGTGGCATTAACCACTTCCGATATATCCTTTATAACGAGTTTGAATTGCCAAAAACGTTACACTTTTTTCAACTAATAAGCCGCTCTTCGTCTCTCTCTCTCTCTCTCTCTCTCTCTCTCCCTCTCCTCAGGCCATGCAAGGAGAACGGAATTTCAAAGTCTCGTATAACGATCGTGTTTTAAAAGATCTGACCATTGCTTAAGCCTACTGTATGCCCTTTGCATGTTCAACAAAATGTCTAATAAATCCATTTCTCCAAATGTTTATCTCGATTAACATGAAACAGATAGAAGAATACGCTTTGGTAAGAGTAGCTTGTGGAAGAGTGAGTAGAGAAAGTTGTGTAAACTGATGCAGTAATTTGTATCACAAATTACTTAAATGTAAATAATGATTGTAATATGAATATGCATTTTTATGTGACATTGATTTCAGATGTTTCTTAATTGTAATTATTATTGGGAAATAAGTTTATACGGCCTTACTGAAACTGTCAATAATAGTGCAATAATGCAAAGAGGGGGGTGAGCTGTTTATCATTATTGGAAACGAGGAAGTTACGTAATGTTGGCGCGTTTTTCCGTTGAGAACCTTCAGGAATATTTCCCTAGAGCATATGTATTCATAATTTTCATTGGATATTAAAATAGACGCTAATGTTGGCGCGTTTTATTAGCCAATTGCAGTTCAGTTATAATCTTTAGGCATATCGGAGAGTGGGAGTATAAATAGAGGCTAGGTTTGAGGTAAAGTCCTTCAGTTGCTCAGTTCATCGAAAATCTCAATACCTTATACGTCGCCTTCAGTCGTTCAGTTCATCAAAAATCTGTGTACACTACACGTCGTCTTCAGTCAGTCAGTTCGTCGAAAGTATTTGTACGGCAAACGTCGAGTATCGATTCACAAGTTACGCACAGCAGAATTATGAATAATCTAAAGTGTTGTAAGGTTAATTATACAAAAAGTTGAAGTACGCAAATTAAGAGTGATCAGTAAGAAGTTATTATAACAGTTTCAGTTTGGCGAGTGTTAAGATCAATGTATAAACGTGATAGTTAACGTGTTCGACAATAAATGTGTAAAACAAATTTCTTCATCAGTGTTATATTTGGATAAAAGATTCCTTTCCGTTTACACAACCTTGATCAAGAAACATGTTCGACTGAGAAATAATAGCTAGCCGGAGGACAGTAAACAAAACTTATAATTCTTTCAAACACTAATACTACCACAAATTGCTAACACTAGATGGAGCTACAAACCGAACAAATGAATGACGTCACAAGATGGCTTCACATGAAATAAACACACATACACAAACATCACAAGCATCAACATTATAAGTAATACCGTCGCAAAACGTAATAGGTCAATTTATTTCTTATTTTAATCAACATGACCTCTATTAGAGATAAACGAAGTGACTAGCCCGGACAGGAGTACTCCAAAGACAATGCATAAATGGTGAAGGTTGTCAGAACTGCTCTTCACATTACTGCGTAAATAATGTGGCACACGCAAAACAAGAAGAAGCACAGCGTCTTTGTAATTTGTATATTGACACTATTACATGCATATGACTGTTGTGGCAGTCCATGGCGTCAGCAGAATGATGTCATTGTCTCTAAGTAAAGAATGCATCTACCAACCAGAGAGTCCCGTCCGGCATCAAGCGTTTACACATAACCTTACTTGTAACAAACTTGAACCCCAGGGGCTATGTCAGTTTGCTTGGAGGAGGTACGGTAATCTCTGTTTACTATTCTCCCGGAGATAGTTCGTGTCCAACGTCTACCTACCAAACCTAGTCCTTGATATTAGTGCTATTCTGGCCGCGTTGGTATTGCGGCCGTCAGATGCCAGAGATCGGAGATCTGACATCTGCAGATGCTCGAGGCAATAAAATTTGTCGCCTGATTGATGCGCACCTTCAGATACAGCGCAGGGCCCCTGGAAACCCACACTCCACCGATTACCAAGCACTCACGCTCACTTTAATCAACGGGCTTCATTCCGATCACAATCCCGTTTGATAGAAGTCAACACCAGGGTTACCAGCCATGACTCTTGGTTTCAGACTCGTGAAGTCTACTGGGAAGACGTAAGGAATTGTTCCAGTACCGCCATACTACCAAACCCCAGAATTACAGACATCCCGTCTCTGGAGGCTGTGGTCTGCTCCTACACCTCCATAGTAACACGAACTTTCCGTAACCTGACAGTCCAAATCCCAGTTCCCTACAATCCATGGGCTTACGTACCCTCATCCGCCTATTCAGGCAGCACATACAAACTACCAGCGTCACCGCATGCCACACAATCGGACGCTCCTTCCGTCTCCGCCTATGTGAGCACCAAGTGTAATCGTGGGAGGAAACGACTGAGCACCGGAAGTAGCGAGATGGGAAAATTGCTTAAAGCCTTGGAAACCACCTAGGCCAGTATACGTCACCACTCCATGACACCAAAGGTCTGGCCTTACCTTACTAAGCTAAGGAAAATATGTTCGCCAACTACCTTGAGCGTATTATGAGGCCAAAAGAGGAACCCGAGAACGACATGTCTTTCGAACGTGTTCATCGGGAGGTACGCCAATATTTTAGACGTCCTCCGGGCGGTTTGCTACTATCCGTTCAAGTGAGCTCCACAATGCACTCCGGTGTCTTAGCCCTAAAAAGGCAGCGTGACCTGACGGACTGACACCCGTTATGCTTCGCAACCTTCCCTTCAACGTCGTGCTCTTTCTTACGTGAGTCTTCGATATGTGTCTCGCCTTGGGTTACTTCCCACGAGACTGGAGAAACGCACGGGCGATTTGCATCTTGAATCCTAGTAAAGACCCGGTACATGCTGCCAATTACCAGTTCATTAGCCTACTCTCAACCATCCCGAAAGTCTTAGAGACTCTTGCTCTAACCCGATTGTCCCTACTACTGGGAGACATTCAAGCCATCCCCTACCATCAGTTTGAATTTCATCCTAGGCATTCAACACCTCAGCAGCTGCTGCGGGTGATGGAGGCAGCTACCCTGGTTTCCAGGGATGTTCTCTCAATGTCTCTGGATGTTGAGAAGGTCCTCTCAAGGTAAAAGTCGGGGGAGAGTATCAATACTTAGGCAAGCAAGATAAGGAGTGCCCGTAAGCTCTATACTATGTCCCACACTCTTCGGAGTGTGCATGGCAGACTTCGTGACTCAACCGCACTTCAATAGAGAGTATCTGACGACGTGCTGCTGTTCTGCACCAATAAACACATCCTCAGAGCCTTCAATGCTGTAGAAAGACATCTCCGCCTCGTCCAAGTTAACTGGATAAGAGTCACGCCTTTCTACTGACTAAGCACCGCATCCCGCAGACTGTCCCACATTTGGGTATCAAGGCCAAATGACTGAGTGGAGGAATTTAATCACCTACCTGGGAGTGAAACTGACCGCTCCTTCCCCGTGAGAACTACTTCACAAAGCCTCATCTCTGCCATATGTGGAAGATGAAATTAGACGCCGGGTTCCCAAATTTTACGGCAGTTTACCTCAACATCAGAGTGCCCTGGTTAGGTCTGCTGAAGATTATAACTCGCCACTTCAAGCGACACTGGGTTCTCTGCATGGCTTACGGGCATACCAGATAACAATGGAGTACCTCCACCAGCAGCGAAATCTGAGCTACATTGCTAATCCATTCAAGAACTGATAGGCTTCAAAATTAATCCCATCCAAAATAAATTTAAATCCAATGTCCACCAGAGGTGCAGAAGGGCCTCTGCACCCTAACAGATAGCCATGGAGACGTAACATGCTAACCTCCTCTCCATCACTCCATTCTATACCAAAACCCTCATTCTTAAACATCCCTAAATAACCATATTGAGGGTGAACACGCAGCAAAATCACTCGGGTGAAACTCAGCCTGTCAGCAGTTGTATGTGTAACAAACTTCGATTCAAATCTTGTTTACTATGTGCTAAATTATACTCTAATAATGTTTTATATATCTTTTGGGGGGGGAAGTTTAGTTTGGCCATAATAATTGTTTGAAACCAGTAATACTACATACAACGCACGCGTCACGGCGATGCCATCATATGCATACCCGGAAAACAAAATGATGGTAAGGCAATGGATTTGAACTCGCCTGAGGTTTATTTCCCTGAGATCCAATATATTTGCCATTAACATGACATAGGATCCCCAACGCTATTTTAGGAGCAGTTCTGCTTCTTCACTGAGCGATCAGACTTGTTCCAACCACACTCTATTTGCCTCTCTTGGTTGTTTAGTTTTTTCTGCATCCATAGATAATAATTGGATAATACTGAAACGAATATCTTTTGCCCGCATTTTAACAAGTAACCACTTCTTACATAATCCTGTGTTTTATCAATAAGCTATCGTCTGTAGGGTCCCGGTAGTACTTGCGGAGTTTTCCGATAGGTGCCACTTCCTCCGTCTCGCTGCTTGCTGCATCTTGTCTTCAGAACTGCAGAGCTGCAACATATGACTAAAAAACACCGCTATGACTAACAAACAGAGCTATCCTTGCTCAAATAACGAGTACTCCTTGCACCCTGAGGTTAGGCTACGACGCCTAGGTTATTATGAGTATATGAACGGGATGACAGGGTCCTGTGGTATCGAAATTTAGCCCGGGTTGGGTACGATTTCAAGTTAGGTTGTGTATATGAACGGGATTCAAATCACCTGTCTTCGTGAATTACACTTGTACTTCTTGGGTTGACAGTTTTTTCTGCCAACCTATACGGAAGAAGAAATACAAAAATCTGATGAATTACACTCACATGACTTTCTCTACTCTTGTACAAACTACTTTTACAAACGCTTCTTCTCCGTCTACTTCATGTTAATCGAGATAAACATTTGCAGAGTCTATCTTATTGCTAATTTTCTTGTAGCTGTAAGGGGAATACATATTTACAAGGGCAATATAGAAAAACAGTAGCCTTTAAGCACATTAATATCTCTTAATAGCTGGTTGCTAGGTGCAGCACCTTTCCCTTTCCCACAGATTATAACTCTTTGCATATCCAAGACAAAAAAATGAATAACGAATTCCCATTTTAGAAAATAAGTATTGAAAAATTTAAGGGAATAACAAGGAATATCTCGAAAATGGTTCACTCAACAAAAAAATGTATATGACATAAATTGTGTATTTTAACGCGATCTACATTTTTATGTAGTAAAATTTTGTCTATCTCTTATGGTTTACCAGTTATGCAAAAGTCGTTCACAATGGAGAATACTTTTGGAGACATTCCCAGAAAATTCAAGATATACATTTTATTTGTCATGAAAATATCTTAAACATATAATATTTTAATCAAAATCGTTTGAGCTATTTTTGAGAAAATTAAACTTTTCGAAAAATCTGGGGTGGGAGGATTTTCTTGAAAACCTTCGTGTCACATCTCTGGAAGATACTGAGCCTAAATACCAAGTTTGGTGTTTATCCGACTGTTCGTTTCTGAGTTATGCTGTTCACAGACAGACACACACACACACACACACACACACACACACACGACACACAGACACACACGGACATGTTTCCAAAAATGCTTTTTTTGGATTCAGGGTGTCTCAAAACATGTATTTCCGGTGAAATCTCGGTATCGAATTTTTGGGTGGAATACAATACTTCCCCTACTTACTGTACGTAGTAGAGAAAGTAACAGAGCGTTAAAGCATCCTTAAAAGGGTGGGTGAGTCACAGTGTCAACATTTACTACAAAACACGGTTCTAAGGTAATCTTAGTAATCCTTTAACGCTTTTAACTCTATTTAATGAGGCACAAATACAATAGTTTTGCTTGTTTTATAAAGAACTGTACAAATATTACTTTCCTTACGCGAAATGTCATTGAAATTTATTTCATGCGCAACACAATGCAGTTTCACTTGAAATGATGAGCATGGAATCAACAAACATACAGGCGATATTCTTTCGTTTTTCAATTACGTGCGTATCTTTGTTTTGTTTTACGTATCTTTGTTTTGTATGCGTTCAAATTCATATTTCCTCACATAATAAACATATTCAATGATATAAGCATACTTTTTATCATCTCCTTAAAAACTATGCACCTTGCACCATAAAAATATTTCATGTACGAATTTGAACCGCAGAGGTGAATATAAAAATCCAATTGGAAGAGCAAAATTATATCATGCCGAAAACGCCAGAGATCGCTACGATGATCTTCGTACCCCTCCAGGTGACACCAGGTAACTTTAAGATAACAAAGGTAAGCTGTAAGTTTGTGGTGAAAGGTGTTAAGGACAAGAAATCTAATTAACTGAGTTTTATTTATGGACGTCCCATTCTATACTGGGCAGGAAAGATCGCAAACTTTATCAGGCTTGAGGTTCTTTTACGTACCGTAAATCTACGACACTGGTACCACCGGCTTTACTTTCCCTTCCGAAGGAAACCACGCCAAAAATTTTTACGCCCTAAATAAAATCCATCGCTCTCCGCCGGGTTTGAACCCGTGACCTTGAGAACTAGAGGCTAGCATGGTTAAGGTCAAGGGGAAAGAAGGTAATGAGGAAATGAGGAAACTAATGAGATGTAAGGAAAAAGTGGGCTGGTGTAACATTTTTAACTTTTTTATTTATTTCGGAAACTAAGACTTTTTTCCCAAAAAGCGACAGTCCAAAAGATCATTAGGATATTATTAGTACAAATTAAGCTTGGTTTAAAACATATCGATCACCGCATGCTAAAGTAAATAATTATCCACTAATATTACCTAAATTGTTCCAGAACATAAATGCTTTTCACAGCAGGAATCTTAAATGCCTATTTTAATATGGTTATACTTTTCTCCAATAATCTGAGTATGCATTTCTGTAGGTCATTGTATTTCAGACTCCGTGCATATCATTTCGCTGAATTCCATCTATCCGCAAACACTGATGATGTTTTGTTTTCATCTCATAACCTAACTTACTGCTTAAACAATTTTTTACAAATAGAATGTTAATATAGAAGTATAGTTTAACGGAATATGCATATAATTAAAACTCCATACCATTTCATTGTTATTTTAAATTAAAATAGCATGGTTCTGTATTTACAAAACCCTTAGAGATTTTACGTTAAGCTTTAGCAAACATAATAAGGGCTAAAAATTTAAAGCAAAAATTCGAACAGTTCGACTGCAGGCTATTTATGCTATTAGAATCAAACTACGGAGGAATTTCCTGATTGAACATACCTTGTGGCTTACGATAGCATCACCATTTTTATGCTCGAATATGCCAATCATTACCCTTTGTCCTTTGGCTATTGCACCATTTTCGTATCTGCATCTGTGTAACATATCTTCAGCATGCTAAATATCTCTCGTCTGAAACCGACAGGCCAACAACTTGCTTAGTTTTGAAAATATCGTTCAGGTGAAGTTTGCGATAGACAAAACATATAAATAACTCACCGACATTTACCAGCGCATCAAATCACTGAGTATGTACTCGTAGTTGAAACAATTTGTTCTCACACAACGATTGTTAAAACAAACGGTAAACTTATCACATAATTAGATAACTGCAATATTATATGTTAGCAAATCAATAAAGAACATGACCCAGTATGTGAACTCAGGATTTTTATTTTAAAACCAAAAATGTGGAAATATGTGTCTTACGATAAGATTTAATTTAGCAGTTGTTTTGCCTTCTGTGGGGCGACATCTGGAATGTTTAAATAAACAAAAGAAGGCTAGCAATGTCACCGCGTCATCTGACAATGACATTCATACTAGCCATAGATAGCACTCCTTAAGTGTTTGAGGTTGAATAACCAACCGTTGTGGTTTCAGGAAGCAAACAGTTCTATGCTCGTAAGCTTTCTACCTGCACATTTCGTAGATACAAAATCGCTGGTAATGCAAACAAGGAGTAAGGCTGAAAATGAATTTAGACGGAACTGAATTAAACGTGACATTTCCGTTAATTAATATCCACATTCTCTCTCTCTTTTTTATTTTAAATGTTAGCAATTGTTGAATAATTTTATATATTTAAAAGGGGACAGGTGAAAATATATGGTAAGAAACAATTAGTTATAAATTCCAAAGTTTTAGGAAAATGTAGTGAAGCCTGGCATCATCATTTGAAATAGAATCTTTCATTAGTGGTGAAATTTCAAAACTTTTTCTAGCATTTTAAGATCATTTAAAAACAGAATTTTAAAATCAAAATCTCCTTATTGCACTCTTTCTGAACATTCAGATAGTCAATTGTAATAAAACTTTGTTGTCAAATTCCTTGTGTGTTGATAAATTGTTTTAGCAAAATTTTGATTAAGTTACTAGCTTTAAATAATAAAATATCTAATTTATTACATTCACATGACTGTCTCTACCCTGTATCATTTATTGATGGGTATAAAAAAACTTCATTACACATTCCGTTATAAATGCAAAGGGAATAGCAATAGTCAAATCTTTAAGAACTGGATGCTATATGCTGACATTAAAAGTCCATATTCTTTCCATGCAGTAGCAAGAAACAACTAAATATCGACGGGACTTTAAAAGAATGAGAAAATATTGAACAATTCGAACCATTAATGGCGGATATCTTGGAAATGGCTTATGCCACACACTGTGTTTTAAAGAGATCTACATTTTTTGTGTAATCGTTTTCGTCTATCGCTTAACGTTTACCAGTTATATAACATTCTACAAAATTCCTTCCGAATGAAGAGGACTTCATATGCTAATGACCAGAAAATTCAAGATATACATTTTATTAGTCATGTAGGTAAACACTTTTAATATATATATTTTAATCAAAACCGTTAGAGCCATTGAGAAAATAAAAAAATTCGAAACATTTTCCATGTAAAGGGTAGCTGGTGTGGGGGGAGTTTCTTGAAAATCTTCGTGATGCATTTTTGGAAGGTACTAAACCTAAATACTAAGTTTAGTATTTATCCGACATTTCGTTTTGGAGTTATACTGTTGATACACACATACATACCTACACACCGACGTTTTTCTAAAAATGCTTTTTTTATTCAGGAGGCCTCATAAACAAGTATATACAGTGAAATCTCGACATCGAATTTTTGAGTGAAATACAATGCTTCTACTTACTAGACGTAGATAATAGGGAAAGTAAAAATTACAGTTTTGGTTTGAAAAATCTCTTAAATTCATTAGTTTGCATAATAATAAATACTATTATTTTCAAAATATCAGAACACTGCTCCACAGGATGGTTCGCTGTACATTTTAGACGTTACGAAGTTTCACTGATCTGAGTTAAGCGGTTTTAGAGAAAATGTACACTTTTTGTGGAAAATGACATTTTCTGGAAAACAGCACAATATTTCCTTTTTTTTAATTTTGGTAGCTTATGTAATTGCATATGAATTCACTTATATAGAGTAAGGATCTCAACTCAAAATACTGTCATTAGCCTTAGCCTGGAAGTATTTGTACCCAGAAATTTCACACAGTTCATGTTTCGGTATTCCAGTGAGCAGGTGCAATCACTGTTTTTATTTCTCATTATATTCTGTTATGAAAAAAAATGCCTGTCGTATTTTCGTTCTACATTAGAATTAGAATTCTAACACCCAAAAATACCATAACTTTAATTTCATTACTGTATGCTAATCTATATGTTTATATACTCACTGATACCAGAAGAATATCACTTTCTCTACTACGTATACTAAGTAGGGGAAGTACTGTATTCCACCCAAAAATTCGATACCGAGATTTCACCGGAAATACATGTTTTGAGACCCTGAATCCAAAAAAAGCAGTTTTAGAAACATGTCCGTGTGTGTGTCTGTGAACAGCATAACTCAGAAACGAACAATCGGATAAACACCAAACTTGGTATTTAGGTTCAGTATCTTCCACAGCTACGACACGATGGTTTTCAAGAAAATCCCCCACCCCAGATTACCCTTTATATGGAAGATTTTTCGAAAATTTTAATTTTCTCAAAAATGGCTCTAACGATTATGATTAGAATATCATATATTTAAGTTATTTTCATGACAAATGAAATTTATATCTCGAATTTTCTGGGAATGTCTCCAAAAGTATTCTTCATTGTGAACGACTTTTGCATAACTGGTAAACCATAAGAGATAGACAAAATTTTACTACACAAAAAATGCAGATCGCGTTAAAATACACAATTTATGTCATACATTTTTTTTGTTGAGTGAACCATTTTCGAGATATTGCTTGTTATTCCCTTAAAGTTTTCAATACCTATTTTCTCAAATGGGAATTCGTTATTCATTTTTTCTGTCTTGGATATGCAAAGAGTATTAATCTGTGGCAAAGAGAATGGTGCTGCAGCTAGCAACCAACTATTAAGAGATATGTCGATGCTTAAAGGCTACTGTATTTCTATATTGCCCTTGCAATTACAAAACAAGGGGAACATAGTACGCCTTAAGCGGCAGTCAAATATTTTTAGAACTGGTCGCTATGTGTAAAATGTAATTCGCTTTGCATGTCAAAAGATCGTTTCTGCAAATGTTTATCTCGATTAATATGAAATAGATGGAGAGTAAGAGTTTATAAAAATAGTTTGTGCAAGAGTAGAGAAAGTAATATGAGTGTAACACATCAGATTTTTTTTAATTATTATGGGAATTCTCATGGATCGACTTTGCCCAAGCTGAGAGATATTATATAAGTGGCAGAAAGCTACAGGTCAATTTTTAATAGTCGAAAAAATTCAGTTTTTGACATAATTTCTCTTATAGGTATACCCTTAAAGAAAGTCACCAAAAGGAATCATTTTAGGTCATTTACTGTAAATAGTCTTATCGTTTTCGGTTTATTAATGAGTCATAACTCTAAGATGCCTCTGTGTGTGTGCGCGCGCGCGCGCGCGTGTGTGTGTGTGTGTGTGTGTGTGTGTGTGTGTGTGTGTGTGAAAAACTAAAAGATAAATGTCAAATTTGGTATTTAGGTTTAGTATCTTCAAAAAGTACGACAGAGAGTTTCAAGAAAATCCAATCACACACTTTACATGGAATATTTTTCGAATTTTTGTATTTTCTAAAAGACGGCTGTAAGGATTTTGATTAAAATACCACGTATGAAAGATATTTAAAATGCAAATAAAATTTATATCTTGAATTTTCTAGGAACAGCCTGTGAAGCGCTCTTCATTTGGAAGGAATTTTTATAATCTTGTATAACTGGTAAACGTTAAGCGATAGACGAAAACGCACTACACAAAAAATGTAGATCTCTTTTAAAACACACCATTTATTTCAAATAATTTTTGGAGCATCAGCCATTTGCAAGATATCCGCCATGAACGCTTTGAATTGTTCAATACTTAGCCATTTTGTGAAGTCCTGTCGATTTTCAATTGTTTCTCGCGATGTCATGGAAAGAGTAAGGCCAGCATATGGCGTCCAGTTCTTCAACATTTGACTATTGCTATTCCCTTTGTATCTATGAAAATGTGTAATGTATCTATTTCTTCAAAGGTTTATCTCGATTAAGATGAAATAGAGAAATATAATTTCATAAGAATAATTTATATACCCACTAATAAGCGATAATTGTAGAGAAAGTCATGTGAATGTAACACATCAAATTTTTAATCCAAGAAATTACCTGAATTTCTCAGCAAAAACTTCATTTAGGATCTTTCGTAAATTCTACCCGGAAGGTGAATGGCAGCTTAAAAATAAACAGCACCTCCGCTATATTCCAGGAGTGTGTAACTCTACCCTCCAGCTACGTGAAAGCTTTAGCTTGAAGAGGTGAGATAGAATTTCCGTCCCATTTCAGTGCATCGTTAACCTAAAAGCAGTGTTTACAGAATACCCACGAATGTGTCAGAATTGCTGCGCGAGGAACCATATAACCTCAAACATTCTATTATGGTGATTTTAAATTTTCTAGAAAGTAATGTAACTAAGCTTTATGTGATATTTAGAAAGCTCGATATCCAATCAGTTAACCCTATTTTCGTTTGATATTAATCTTTTGGGTCTGAGACCATATCTTAGGTTCTATTTTCAGCGCGAAGATTTCATTCCCTATTGCATCAAATCGATTTCGTTCTAAAGCTTTTAGGGAATTATGAGCAATGCTTGAATAACTCCAAACAAACAAAAAATTCTGATGTGTTACATTTACATGACTTTCTCTACCCTTTATCTTTTATTAGTGGGTATACAAATTATTCTTAAGAAAGTTTATTTTCCTATCCGCTTCATTTTAATCTAGATAAACCTTTGCAGAAATAGCTACATCACACATTTAGTTATAGATACAAAGGGAACAGCGATAGTCAAAAAGTTTCAGAACTGCTGGCCTTAAAATTCCATAACGCTGCAATCGTCAGAACAAGTGAAAATCGATGGGACTTAAAGAATGACGAAGTATTGAACAAATCGAGCCACTAATAATTGATATATCGGAAATGACTGATGCTAAAAAAAAGTTATTTGAAATAAATTGTATTTTTTAAAGAGATCTACATTTTTTGTGTAGTACGTTTTGATCTTTCGCTTAAAATTTACCTGTTATACAATATTATACAAAGTCCCTCGAATGAAGAGGACTTCACAGGCTATTCCCAGAAAATTCAAAATATACATTTTATTTGTCGTGTAAATATCTTTAATATATGGTATTTTAATCAAAGTCGTTACAGTTATTGTTTAGAAAATCCAAAATTTCAAAAAATGATCTATGGAAGGGTAGCTTGTAGTGGGGAATCGTGTCGCATCTTTAGTAAATGCTGAAAGTACCAAGTTTGGTATTTAACCAATATTTTGTTTTTGAGTTATGCTGTTCACAAACACACACACGGAACTTTTCCTAAAAATGCTATTTTTTATTCGGGAGCCTCAAAACATGTATTTTTCATGAAATCTCGGTATCGAGATTTTTGGGTGGAATGCAATACCGTATATACCTACTAGGGGAGAAAGGAATAAGATATTGAGCTTTAATATTATTATTATTATTATTATTATTATTATTAATAATAATAATAATGTTTTAGAAGAGATCCCCCTCATCCCTCTCACGTGAAGGAACTACAGGAGGTACACGCATAGGAAGACGGTCACAGAGACGCGCGGAAGTCCCTAACATTTGGAATCTCGCAGACCCGTCCTATTACTGGAGCCGCCAAGAGGGTGATGAATGACCCACCAATCAGGCAGCCCTCTGGTGCAACGGAGAATATCTCCTCTTTACATTAAGCATGCATGAGCGTCATCTGTCCGCCACCGCCATACGCCACTGGGGTTACCAACTGTCCGACTCCCGCCGGAAAGTCCGACATTTACGTGGTTTTATTTACGTCCGACAGGCATTTTAGTTTTTCTCTTGAATGTCCGGCATTTTCGCGTAACAATGCATTTTAAACATTGTTTCAGTGTTTTCAAGAAATTCCCCCACCCCAGATTACCCTTTACATGGAACATTTTTCGAAAATTTGAATTTTCTCAAAAATGGCTCTAAAGATTTTGATTAAAATATCATATGTTTAAGATATTTTTATGATAAATAAAATGTATATCTTGAATTTCCTGGGAATGTCTCCAAAAGTATTCTTCATTGTAAACGACTTTTGCATAACTGGTAAACCATAAGAGATAGACAAAATTTTACTACACAAAAAATGTATATCGCGTTAAAATACACAATTTATTTCATATACATTTGTTTTGTTAAGTGAACCATTTTCGAGATATTGCTTGTTATTCTCTTAAATTTTTCAATACTTATCTTCTCAAATGGGAATTCGTTATTCATTTTTTTGTCTTGGATATGCAAAGAGTATTAATCTGTGGCAAAGGGAATGATGCTGCACATAGCAACCAGCTATTAAGAGATATGTATGTGCTTAAAGGCTACTGTATTTCTATATTGTTCTTGTAAATATATATTCCCCTTACATCTACAAGAAAATTAGCAATAAGATAGAGTCTGCAAATGTTTATCTCGATTAACATGAAGTAGATGGAGAATAAGCGTTTGTTAAAATAGTTTGTACAAGAGTAGAGAAAGTCATGTGAGTGTTAACACATCAGATTTTTTTTCAAGTAATGTTCTGCATTTGAGAACTTTGAATTAGTAACCCTATACGCCACGAAACCTAGGAACACACCTGAGAGATGAGGAGGAAACAGAATGAAAGGGAAATGATGGAAAGGAAATCGTGGTACAGAATAAACCACTCCAACATTCGCCTGCCGACCCCGGGGAAACCACGAAAAACCCATGGGTAAGAGTAGGCGGTCGCCAGGGATCGAACCCGAGACCTCCCGTATGCGAGTCGCACACATTACCGTGGCGCCACCTCGTTCGGTTTAAGAATACGAGGTGAAGATGATAAGAAAATCACCTACTCAGAACAACCCCATACATGGAAAAATGTTTTGTTTCTATTTTCCATTTTCAGGAATGGCCCTGGTGATTTTGATTAAAATGTAATTCCTTTAGGATGCTGGCATGACAAACAAAACGTATATATAGGTATATTGAATTTTTTGTTAACGGCCTGTTAACATTCATTCTCAATTAATTTTATATAGCTCGGAAACCATAAGAGATAGACAAAGTTTTACTACAGAAAAAATGCAGATCTCGTTATACGTAGGAATTCAACCCAATAAAAATTATGGCATTAGACATTACGGAAATTTAAAAATTGAGTTTCATTTATGGACGCTCTTTAACTACTGTGGTCCTTAGCGTCCCATTCTATATCGGGCGTGAAAGAACGGTAGTAATTTTGCTAAGAGGCCTCTTTATCAGGCTTGAGGTTCTTTTACGTGCCGTAAATCTACGACACGGGACCGCCGGCTTTACTTCGCTTCCGAAGGAGGTCATGCTAAGGATTTTTACGCCTAAAAAGATCCATCGCTCTCCGCCGGGTTTGAACCCGCAACCTCAAGTACTAGAGGCTAACATGGTAACCACTACACCACGGAGGACAGCTAGCCAACACCGACGAGTTCGCGTTTTTAATGCGAATTTTCCAGTATCCTTAAGTAATCATTTATTTTGTTAATTAATTCTTCTTATACATATACCGTGTGTGGGCTAAGTTGGAAAGTGAGAATCGGATTGAATGCTATAGACGGGATTTGAATCCGTATCTTCGTCTTAACATTTTGTCGCTGCTGTGACCAACTGAGCTACCATGGCAAAGTGCCTGCAAGACATTAAATTCCCAACTGACTCACGTGTTTCCCGGTAAACTAAAGGTGTTCTAATATTATTTTTTTAGATAACATACTCCAAAGGCAACTTATAATTTCAGAAGCGAAAATAGTTAATGAACTGTAAACTTCAGATTGGTGAGAAGGGGCATTTAATCCCCTCTTAAAGTAAGTTAGTATAGCAAGTACTTTATGCTGTCAAAGTATACTTATCGGCCCTTACTGGAAACCAATGCAAACTAAATCATTTTCTGTTTATTTCTAAGGAAATGCGTTAATGTATTCAGTTAAATACCTGAATTCCCAGAAAATATAATATAATGTTCACCTTCCTAAAAATTCCGATTCGCGAGTTAAGTAATTGATTCACGATATTCTCTTAAAGCTTTATGGGACGGGTATCAGTCGTGTTTTATTTATGGCATTTAAAGTCATTGGTGATATTATGAAAACGTATTTTAGTACACGAGTACAAAACTTGGAAGAAAAAAGAAAGATAATTAACGCTAGTTATATGATCTGCAAGACTGATAATTTGATAGGAGACAAGTCGTAATTTTGGAATTAATTTAATTACAAAACATCTTCAGGTAAAAATTTTACTAGAGCCTCACTCTAGCTGCTTAATCTACTGCCATATAGGTTTCCTGTGGTGAATGATCAGATGACCCCTACAATACCGTGAAAAATGCTTATGTGTAACAGTTTCGTGACTTTCTCCTCCGTTTAAATGGTTTATATATAAGTTGAA
Source organism: Deroplatys truncata (assembly GCA_030765065.1). Taxonomy (NCBI): domain Eukaryota; kingdom Metazoa; phylum Arthropoda; class Insecta; order Mantodea; family Mantidae; genus Deroplatys; species Deroplatys truncata. Next base: position 62,964,765 of record CM060984.1, on the reverse strand, counting down.
GTAAAAATGCAAATGTTCACAAAGGTAGACTTTTGCCTGAAAAACACATTATAACAGCAAGGGGTATTCGAAAACAACATTCCTATTAATGGAAATGTTAATAAGAGTAAAGACGACGATAGATTAATTAAATCAAATTCAAGATTGCTCATTCACCATGTCAGTACGTCAAACATATGACTTTCACTCAGGCTTTAGTTAATTTTTAGAAAATAACATAAAAACTATATATTCCCCATCCATTTGAATGGTTGTCATGGACGGGGAATACTAAGAAAAGCCTGGAACACCGTTTGCGTGATCGAGTGGTCAACGTTGTGATTTTTTTAACCCAGAGGTCCTAGGTTCAATTCCCGGCTGAAATAGGGGAATTTTCCTTTAACCAGAATAATTCCCTATCGTCCGCACACTATGAAAGTATAAATTTGGGAGTGAATGTCTGGTAAAAATTAATAAGAAACTTAAGTTTAAAAAACCTACAGTTCAACGAGTTACAACGCCATCGAGTCTCTATATGACAATAGAAGTTAAACAGGGTTATACAAATGATACAACAAAAACAAACACATTTTCGAGAAGTTTACTGTTCCCAGAAACACACGCGCACAAAACGATGCATTTGAGGTTCAGGGGCCCATATAAGGTGTACCTAGGAATTCCTTACCGATTTTTTTTATATAATATAATGGTTTCTCTGCCTTAGGCGCATTAGCGATAGAAAAATTAAAAATTATCGTTGAATCTTACTTTAGGAATTCATTAAGAAATTCTGAAAATATAAACATTGAAGTGAACGCATTCCAACTAAAACCTGCCAAAGCTGCATGACAAAATGTAGGACATCTTATTTCACTGTACCTATTTGGTTATCCAAAGAATATTAACACAAAATTCTGGAACATTAAGAAGGAAAACACGTTATTATTCACTGATAAAGTCTGTGAAGTTTCACTGATATCCCAACAGTATTTTCCTACAGTATGCACGACAAAGTAAGATCCTTTCACTAGGCACAGCACACGACAAGTACAGAAATGCACGTTGTTTCACACTGAACCTGAAACATGAACTGTTCTCTCGGGATATTTTCCATTGCTCACTGCGATATTCGCGGCCCCAATTCCTGGAGTACAACTGTCACTGCTTGCTCGGTTAGTTCAACACCCAGTAGGTAGTAGCTGCGCGCGGCGAAGTTGGCAAGCCGTGTCTATTCTAAGGTTCTGATGGAAACTGATTAATTGGTGGCACATCTGTAGATCGGCGACAGGCTTCCGTTTCGCAAAATCGGGCCAACTCGCTTTTCATATCTTGACGGAGGTTTCAAAACGTACTTCTGTTCAGGTGGGACGTATATTTATCGTATTTTCATCATGCTGTTTACGTCGCCAGAGTAATGTATGCATCGCTTTATAATAGAGCTACTTAGACCATCTTATTTTTAAAATCCAAGTGTAACATTCACAAGACTTTCCCCACACATTACTATTTATATTCTTACCACTTCTACAGAGTTTTTACATAAATGTTCATTTTTATCTTTTCTTATGCTTACTATACTTACCCAAAAGTTCGATACTAAGATTTTACCAAAAACACACGCTTTGAGACTCCCTGAATCCATAAAAAATACTTTTTAGAAAAAATTCCGTTGTCTATTTTGTGTGTATCTGTGTGTGTCTCTGCGTCTGTGGAAATAATAACATAAAAGCAAAGTGAAAGTCAGAAATTTAATAACGGATATCTCAGAAATGGCTTACGTCACAAGAAAGCTTATTTGAAATAAATTATGTGTTTTAAAGAGATCTACATTTTTTGTGTAGTCATTTTCGTCTATCACTTAACGTTTACCAGTTATATAAGATTTTACGAAATTTCTTCCAAATGAAGTGGACTTTACAGGCTATTTCCCGAAATTCAAGATATAGATTGTATCTGTTATGTAAATATATTTAATATAGATATTTTAATCAAAATCCTTAGAGCCATTTTTTGGAAAATCAAAAATTTCGAAAAATGTTCCATGTAAAGGGTAGTATGAGGTGGGAGGTTGAAAATCATCGTCTCGCATCTTTGGAAGCTGTTGAACTTAAATTCCAAGTTTAGTATTTATCCGACTTTTTGTTTTTGAGTTATACTGTTCACAGACGCATTAAGGACATGTTTCCAAAAAATACTTAAGTTGCATTTAGGGACATGTACTTCCGGTGAAATCTCGGTATCGAATTTTTGAGTGGAATACAATACATACTTCCCCTACTTACTATACGTAGTAGAGAAAGTAATAAGTTTTAGTAACAATAGTTTTCATACCCACTAATAAATATAAAGGGTAGAGAAAGTCATGTGAATGTAACACATCAGATTTTTAGTAGTGTTTAACCCCCCTTCTTACTACATGTGGCACCACAGGCGTGAACACTGGTGAGACATATGAAATGATAATTGAGAAAGAAAATTTGGGGAGGAAACATTTCAGGCCTAAGTTTAAAGCTCCCCAGCATAATTATGAAGACTGAGGGAAACCTGAAAAAATCTGTCAGAGAGGACGGTACTTGCGGGATGTTAACCACGTATCTCCCGTTCATGTGCCCAAGCCTTAACGACCTCGACCACCCGTATCGGTTTTTTCTTTTTTTCTTCTCTTCGTAAGAGATTGTACTACAATTTCTGAATATGTCTTCAGCTTCTAGTAGAAACATTTGTATGCTGTTCTTGCACGTATTGCTTAGTTCGTAATAATTTCTGGGCGAATAAAGATCGTTCACATAACGTGTATAGAAGAATCACTTTTAGTTGAGCACTACAATATATAAAGTATATAAATATTTGTGTATTTGTAAAGCATAGAAAAAGTTGTGCGAGTGTGCCACATTATATTTTTGTTTAGCACTTTCAAGTTTTTATTGTATAAACCAGAAGTACTCCATCCTCGCATTTATTCCTGGTCTCTCTGACACCGCATTTGTTTTTCTCCCTTGTGCACGTTTACGCCACCGTTGCAATGAAATTACAAATCACTGTGTAAACACCTATCTGACCTCCCCTGAACCTTGAACTCTCTCGCAGCTCATTTGCAACAATTATGCTTTAGTGCGTCACTAACTTCATACATTTTTGTCTACACTTCCGGGGTTTTGTGACAAGCTTTTTATCCCAGAAAAATCACGAGAACACCGTAAAGTTGCTGGATGTAACATATAAACAAAGTAGACTTACACTCAAGAATCTCGGAAAAAGAATACATTCTTACGTTCCCTACTACGTAGGTATAGTAAGAAGGGGAAGTATTGCATTCCGCCCAAAAATTCGATACCGAGATTTCACCGGAAATGCATGTTTTGAGGTGTTCTGAATCCAAATAAAGCATTTTTGGAAACATGTCCGTGTGTGTGTCTGTCTGTGAACAGCATAACTCCAAAACAAAATGTCGGATAAATACCAAACTTGGTATTTGAGTTTAGTATCTTCCAAAATTGCGACACAAAGTTTTTCAAGAAAATCCCCCCACCCCAGAATACTCTTTAAAAGGAACATTTTTCGAAAATTTTGATTTTCTAAAAATGGCTTTAAAGATTTTGATTAAAATATCTTATGCTTAAGATATTTTTCATGACAAATGAAATGTATAACTTGAATTTTCTGGAAATAACCCCAAAAGTCATCTTCTTTCTCATGACTTTAGATCTCGTTAAAAAAACAATTTGTCCATTAATTTTTGTTTTTTTTTTGTTTTTTGTTTTTTGCTGAGTGACCAATTTCCCAGATATTTCTTGTTATTTGTTTGAATTTTCCAATATTTATATTTTTTCTCAAATGGGAATTCGTTATTCTTTGTTTTTTTATGACTTAGACATGCGCATAAAGAGAATGGAATACGCCACATAGCAACCAGCTCTTAAAAGATTTGACTATCGCTTAAAGCCTACCAATTACCCTTGCATCTACAAGAAAATTAGCAATAAGATTTCTGCAAATGTATATATCGATCAGTATGAAGTAGAAGGAGAATAAGCGTTTGTAAAAATAATTTGCACAAGAGTAGAGAAAGTCATGTAAGTGCAACACATCAGATTTTTTAGGTCAATGCGCTGCTGGAAATGATTTACAAATCGAAGGCTTACTTCAGACTCACGTTGCCGAAAGATGATCTTACGTTGCTTTTTTTCGCTTCCAGTCATTTACTTTGTAAATATGCAGTGTATGTTTTCTTTTCTTGACAGTGGTATATTGAATCGTCTTATGGGAAGTGAAGTTCTTATCGTTTAGTAAGTAATTTCCCAAATGTTCAGTTGAATTTAGAAGCGTACACAAGTAGACAAAGCCTTGTAGTATACATGTCACAAACTAGCAAACTACTTATACGACATATAATGAATGCAATAACCAAACCTTTTTCTGTAAATATTAATATGATATTAATACAGAATATGCTGAAGCCAAAACTAGCGTTTTTAAAACGTTTCTCTGTATAGTTATTTGTGCATGTATACCACGCGATCAAAAGTATCCGGACACCTGGCTGAAAATGACCTACAAGTTCGTGGCGCCCTCCATCGGTAATGTTGGAAGTCAGTATGGTGTTGGCCCACCCTTAGCCTTGATGACAGCGTTCACTCTCGCAGGCATACTTTCAATCAGGTGCTGCAAGGTTTGTTGGGGATTGGCAGCCCATTCTTCACGGAGTGCGGAACTGAGGAGAGGTATCGATGTAGGTCGGTGAGGTCTGGCACCAAGTCAGCGTTACAAAACATCCCAAAGGTGTTCTATAGGATTCAAGTCAGGACTCTGTGCAGGCCAGTCCATTACAGGGATGTTATTGTCCTGTAACCACTCCGCCACAGCCCGTGCAGTATGAACAGGTGCTCGATCGTGTTGAAAGATGCAATCGCCATCCCCGAATTGCTCTTCAACAGTGGGAAGCAAGAAAGTGCTTAAAATATCAATGTAGGTCTGCGCAAAACAACAAGGGGTGCAAGCCCCTTCCAGGAAAAACACGACCGCACCATAACACCACCACCTCCGAATTTCACTGTTGGCAATTACACACGCTGGCAGAAGACGTTCACCGGGTATTCGCCATACCCATACCCTGCCATCGGATCGCCACATTGTGTACCGTGATTCGTCATTCCACACGTTTTGTCACTGTTAAATCGTGTAATGTTGACGCTCCTTACACCAAGCGAGGCGTCGTTTGGCATTTTCTTGCCTGATGTGTGGCTTGTGAGCAGCCGCTCGACCATGGAATCCAAGGTTTCTCACCTCACACCTGTCATAATACTTGGAGTGGATCCTGATGCAGTTTGGAATTCCTGTGTGATGGTGTGGATAGATGTCTGCCTATTACTCTTTACGACCCTCTTCAAATGTCGGCGGTCTCTGTCAGTCAACAGATGAGGTCGACCTGTACACTTTTGTGCTGTACATGTCCCTTCACGTTTCCACTTCACTATCACATCAGAAACAGTGGACCTAGGGATGTTTAGGAGTGTGAAAATCTCGTGTACAGGCTTCTGACACAAGTGACACCCAATCACCTGACCACGTTCGAAGTCCGTGAGTTCCACGGAGCGTCCCATTCTGCTGTTTCATGATGTCTAATGACTACTGAGGTCGCGGATGTGTACCAGGCAGTAGGTGGTAGCGTATGTTTGTGCGGGTGTCCGGATACTTTTGATCACAATGTTACTTTATAACTCCGGTATATTCTATATTGTCATAATTAATTTATCCAAAATGGGACTTATGATGAAAAAGCCTTATCTGTTACATTCACATGACCTTTCCTACACATTAAGTATTATTACAAAGGCTTATTCTTCTATCTAACTCATGTTAATCGAGATAAATGGTTGCATAAATGGTTTTACTGCATATTTCCTTGCAGATACAAGGGGCTTATGGCAGGTTAAGCGGCACTCAAATCTTTTAAGTAGGTACTTTAAGTTTGGTTTGGTATTTCTAAGACTTTCCGTTTTTAAGTTATGCTGCCCTCAGACACACACGTACACATACACGGACCTTTTTCTAAAACTGATTTTTCTGGGTTCAAGCTGTTTCAAAACGCTTATGAAACCTCGACATCGAATTTTTGGATGGAAAATAATAATACTTCTACTTACTGTACCGCATTTGGGATGTCCCGGATTTGATCCTCGGCGACCACTCACTCTTGCCCAGGGATTTTCGTGGTTTCCCCGGTCGACAGGTGAATGCTGGGGTGGTTCATCTTCTACCACGACTCTCCTCGTTTCCTGTACCCATCATCTTCCATGTCATCCATTTCAGAGTTGTAGGGCCAGGCGACGGTGTTCGGTGGGTTATGGCTGGATAGTGGCTTGTTCACTGTAGACATTTCTTCCCCTACGTCGCTGCGGGGTCTGCTCAGTTAGGTCTCTCCCCCAAGTAGGCTCCAACCCGGGGGGGGGGCTCTACAAGGTTGGTGGCTGATGGGCGGGCACGAATGGAGTCGTATGTGTTACATCTGGAAACATTACGGACCCCATCTGTGCTTGCGCCCGTCATCTGAATCTGGTCACCCTTCGGATCTCTTCCCTCGTCCCTCCCTCCCGCCTCTTGAGGTCACTGGTAGAAACGCAAGGGGGCCGACTGTCTGCGTGCGGTGCTTTGTGCCGACTTAGGGGACCCCTTCCTTTAAATTTACTGTAAGCAGTTACGTAGTAGAGAAAGTAAAAATGAAATCAAGGACCAGAAATATCTCTCTTAATATTGAGTTTTGTGGAAAATGTTACACAAAAAAGGTTTATTGACACCATTTTTCTGACAGATTTTGTTTTCATAAATTTCAAAAGTAATGAATATTTAAACAGTTTCACTAAGTTTTCAATGTCACCAGAAGTACATGTTTTGAGGTCCCTTGAATTCAAGAAAGAGCATGTTTAGAAACATGTATGTGTGTGTGTGTGTTTGTGTTTGTGAACAGCACAACCGAAAACGAAATGTTTCTCCTTTACATTGAAGATTTTTCGAAATTTTCAAACTTCTACTTCTCTAATATGGCTCTATTGATTTTGATTAAAATACCATATGTTTAAGGTATTTACATGAAAAATAAAATGTAAAACTTGGATTTTCTGGAAATAGTCTCTGAAGTCTTCTTCATACAGAAGGAAGTTTGTATAATCTTATATAAGTGCTAAACGCTAAGAGATAGACGAAAACATACTACACAAAACATGTAATCTCTTTAAAGCACACATTTTATTTCAAATAACGTTTTTGTGATATCAGACAATCCCAAGATATACATTAATGTTGGTTTCAATTGTTCAATACGTGCAACTTTTTTAAAGTTCTGTCATTGTTCACTTGTCTCTCGTAATACCATGGAATGTGTATTGATGGAATTTTAAAGCCATGGCGCCCGACCTTTAAACATCTATTGATTCGGCTTGCTCTATCTTCCTTGTATCTACAATGAAATGTGTAATGAAACTATTTCTGCAAACGTTTATTCCGAATAACATGAAGTAGATAGAAAAATAAGCTTTCATAAGAGTCGTTTGGAGAAGCTATATAAAAATAAACGATAATGGGTAGAGAAAGTTACATGAATGTAACACATCAGAGAAAAAGTTTATCCCGTATGAAAGCCAAAAACCACTTAATACAGAAGCCGATGATTTATACAGGGTGGTTGGAAATTCAATACCTATTGTTAGATTAAATTATCTGAGAAACTACAGCCCGATTAACTTGAGGTGGCAGCTCGCTGCGCAGTACAGGAGGGGCAATTAAGAGTAGTGGGAGACCAACAGCAGCCACATGTAGCCAAGAGGGAGGGGAAATCACATGCAACTTACTTGAGGCTGGTTTCAGACAACAGACGCAACACTAGCAGAAGATACAATTGAATCTGCAGTTCCTTGATCTTGATAGTCTTCACCTTCCTCTTCACTAAAAAATCGGAGGAATCACTACTTTCGTCGGTGTCGCCCCCTAGATGAATGATAATTTCCTGTCTGCCATCCAGCAAGCCTTCACTGCACATGAATTCTAGCTCAACATTGATGACATACATATGGAGTAGTGTGTGATGAATGTATATATGTCCCATTCATATATATTATGGGACGGCCCTCACTTTTGTATTGTTTTATCTTTCTAAGATAATGGAGCCGCTTAGTTCTGATGTCGTGCTGCTCCATTAGGACTTTTCTATTCTTTTTTGTCCTTTTCCAGGTAAAACCCAACTTAAGTAGTATCTTTCTTAATGTAGATACACACCCTTCAAAGTTGATCGATTCCTTTAACTTTGCATGCACCTTCTTCAGTGTCGGTCTTTGCTTGTGAAGAATATAGAATTCATTCACAGTTCGGCTCACTACTGCCTCATTGAAAGTATCTAAGCTCGCACAATAAGAACTTTTATGCGGTGTGAAGAATGAAGGTGAATGCCACTATCAATATCTATGGTTTCCTTAATAATTCTTCTTACACTTCTTTCGGAAGCGCCTGTTGCCTCAGCAACACTCTTTCCAATGTTTTTCACACTGATGTTTACCACGCCAACCACTACATGTCTTTTCATGTATTTACATACATTGCTAATAACTTCCATGGTTTGGGATTGCAGTACTTGCCTTTAAGTTTACTGCCCATGTATTAACAGTAAGTAAAACGCAAATCCAAAAAATACTCAACGCAGACACTCACAGTTACTGTTTCGTGTATGCTGTTATTGATGAACATATAACGTGCACGGACATGAGCCTTAAAAAATTACAGAAGTTCAGATAACGCACGTGCAGCGTCAACAACTCCACATGCGCAACTGACCCTCACTCTCCTCTCGGGATAGATAACGGACTTATCGTTTAGTGCGCACCTTTCCTCAGCTGCCACCTCAAGTTAATCGGGCAGTACATTAATTCTTGCTGGCATGTAAATAAATTTGACTACTATGAGGTTTACCATTGTTTATTTCAGAGGCTGCTTGAGTGAAAACAAAACAATAGCTGGTGTACTCAGCGTAAAAGAGAGAGCTAAGATTGCTGCCAGGTTATGGTGTGTGGAGATCAGTGATGCAAGTTCAGAGATGGTGAAGGCAAGAGCGAGGTAAGAATGCATCGCCTAACCCGAAGGCAATAAAAAACTCAAATAAAATTAATGACAACTGGCAGTGTGAAAGATGCAGTCGATCTGGAAGACTCTTGACATCCATATCGCAAGACAATCTTAATATTGTTCGTAGGATGTTTCAACAAAGTCCTACAAAGTCAACAAGAGAAGCTGCCAGTGAAAGTGGACACTCTTGACCAAAATATTCCTGAAGTTTTTGCAAGTGTCCCACTTGAGATGCTAAGAAAATCCGTGGACGCTGTTCCAAAAAGATTCCAGAAATGTGCAGACAAGGCGGGTACATAATCGAAATGTAACTTACTATCAAGGGGCGGACTTCGTAACTTCAGAACAGGCTGTATATATATACTCATCGTTGCTTAGAGTGAATGACTGGCAGTGCTTGGGGAGGGATAAGTCTCAGTGAAACCTGTGCGCACGTAACTGCTTTTCAGTCAAGTGCAACGAAACAACAACCATGTTATAAAAATGTAATGAATGAAAATAAAACTATGATAAGTTGTTCATTCCTTGATATATTTTATGTTAAAAATAAGTATTGACTTTCCAACCATCCTGTACATAGCCAATGCTGCTTTGCAATGCTCTGATGCATCGCAGATATTGCCAGAGTTGAAGTAGTTTCCTGGTTTGTAATTGTGTATGTTTGTGCTATTCGTGGACAGTACTGAAGAAATCAGCTTACTGCGAAGTGGGAGTGTCATGTAACACGACTTACTCTCTTTCTTCCTTGTAAACGTCATCAGTTGCCAATTCCAAGAAGTTTTAATGTCTGTCTCCGTACATTACCGCATTAATGAATGTTTTTAAAGGCGTTTTCCAAACGACTACTCTCACTTGTATATAAGTACTGACATGCATTTAGAAGCCTTACTTCCTGTTTATCGTTGCCCCAAGGAAAGCAACGCGACGCAGAGATACATAATTTTGTCCAGCACCCCCTTATTAGAAAGGAACAATCCGCCGAAATGTAAGCTGTTCCGGTTTTGGCGGAAAGGAAACAAATAGATTGTAATGAAAACACAGTAACGGACGCTCCCAAAATAGCTGCCCCCACCAACGGCATCTTTTGTAATAGACAGTCGTTGTTACCAACGTTTGCTATTTCCCACCAAATCTGGTGCTGCAAAGAGTATAATTGTTCAGTGATACAGGCATGTGCCAACTGCACAGATTTCTAATGGATACCTCTTTTTTGGGTAGATGACAGTGCATTATTTCTCTTTGTTGTTCTAACTTTTGTAACTATTTTTAACAGAAGGAACCCAATTTAGACGCTTATAAGTGGATGAACAGCCTCTCTCTCACTCTGAAGGAACGCTAATATAGGGGAGGGAAGACGATGCAGATACTCCGTGAACTTTCCCTTATATTCTCGCTCAGGTTAAACAACTTTATAAACAGCACACCTTTAAGAAAGGGCTAGTCGAGTTCTCATCAAATTCATACTTGATTGCACATGTTCAACACAGACTGAGCGTTTCAAGGTCTGCGGTGCCGTTATCTATTCAGTGAGTATCTTCTACAGAGATTCCATCCATAATAAAGTTCTTACGCACTAAGAAGTACTCTGGAATAATACTATTCCATCACAGAAGAAATAGTCTACTGCCTCCTTGTACAATGCCATGTTTACTTTCTCTACTACGTATAGTAAGTAGGGGAAGTATTGTATTCCACCCAAAAATTCGATACCGAGATTTCACCAGAAATATATATTTTGAGGCCCCCTGAATAAAAAAAAGCATTTTTGGAAAAAGGTCCGTGTGTGTGTGAACAGCATAACTCCAAAACGAAAAGTCGACTAATTACCAAACTTGGTAATTTAGGTTCAGTATCTTTCAAAGATGGGCGGCGCCGTGGTTAGACCGCTCGCCTCCCACCGAGACGGCCCGGGTTCAATCCCGGGGACCTGCATGTGGGATTTATGGTGGACGAAGCGGCGTCTGGGCGGGTTTTCTCCGGGTTCTCCGGTTTCCCCCGCCATTCATTCCGCCAACTGCTCCATCATCACCTTTCCTTTCATACATTTCACTAACATTTCGTTTCATCTACTTCCTTCATCCCATACCAGGCATCGGGCTGATCACCCATCCTGGATGTTCTGTCTGATCCATGAGTGTCTGCCCCTCGACGGGCCTCTGACCCCAGGCACCCGCCTGTAAGTCCTGGGGGGTGTAAGTCCTACATAAGAGGAGGGTACACAGATAATGAATGAATTGTCAATGATCTCATATCATTGTCATACAATAATGTTAATTTACACTACAATCACTCTGGCATTCACAGTGTTGTGATATAAAATACTGGCTCAGAATGAATGAATGAATCTTTCAAAGATGCGACACGAAGATTTTTTAAGAAAATCCATCCCCCAGACTGCCCTTTACATGGAACATTTTTCGAAAATTTTGATTTTCTCAAAAATTGCTCTAACGTTTTTGATTAAAATATCATATATTTAAGATATTTTCATGAACAAATTAAACGTATATCTTGAATTTTATGGGAATGTCCCCAAAATTACTCTTCATTGTGAACAACTTTTGCATAACTGGTAAACCGTAAGAGATAGACAAAATTTTACTGCACCAAAAATTTAGATCCTGTTGAAACACAATTTATATCATATACAATTTTTTTTGCTCAGGGAACCATTCCTTATTATTTGTTTGAATTTCCCAATACTTTACTTTTTCTTAAATGTGATTTCGTTATTCTTTTTTTTCCCTTGGACATGCAAAGAGAATGGAATGCTCCACATAGCAACCAGCTCTTAAAAGACTTGACTATCTCTTAAAGCCTATCATATTGCATCTACAAGAAAATTAGCCATAAGATAGTTTCTGCAAATGTTTATCTCGATTAACATGAAGTAGACGGAGAATAAGCGTTTGTAAAAATAGTTTGTACAAAAGTAGAGAAAGTCATGTGAGCGTAAAACATCAGACTTTTGTATTTGAGATTTATACACAGAAATAATAATAATTATAATTATTATTGTTATTATTATTATTATTCAAATACCACATAATCTTATATCAGATACTAATTGTGCTTTAATCTCTTTATTCAGTCACTGAATTTAGAATAAAAACATTCCAAAGAGAATGGCGTTTTAAGCTCAACTCTGGTCATGTGTTCGCCAACAATGTGTCTAATCGTTCTTTCTGTAGTTATTATCGCATCTATCCTGAAAGTTTGTACTTTATGCATTATGCTGGCACATGAGATTGCCATAATAGTTCTCTAATTTATTTTATGTATCAAAATTATGAACAGCCTTTATTGTAGGTCAAAATCGTTAATAATGTCCTAAATTATAATACTACTTTAATAAAATTACCTAGGTAACAACTACGTCATAAAATTGTTACAAAATATGAATGATAATATTAACCTGTTCTAAAACGTATGCCAACACCAATGTTTCAGAAATATTCATAACATTTTTACTTTGCATCTATTTAAGAAATTAGTATTCTTTATCATAATTAACATATGAGTTCCTTGGAAATAGGAATAATTCTGCGTTTTCAGATTCTACTAAAATTTCTTCAAGCAAATTCATTTCTGCCATCCTCCTAGAGCCTGTAATTATGGGTGAAAGTGTAAATGTCTGTGTGTGTGAATTTAATATTTATAAAGAAAATCTAACGTAAAAAACCAAAGATACACAATAGTAAAATGAATGAACATCACTGCCGATAAGCAATTGTTCCAAAGGCAAAGCCGCCAGTATGCCCTTAGATGTTAAAGGCGGCATATAAATCGAACAAACGACCAAAAAATTCATTTCTCCTTTTAATATTAATCAACAAACAAACAATGACATCACAAAAATAAAACACACACTCAATTCACATTAATTCCTTAGACGACATTAATTTTATTTTTATTTAACCCTTGTAATTTTGCTTTACAAACAAATAGCGTATGAAATTAATTTATAATGTTCTACCTACAATTATTACATTATAAACTTATTTCATAGCATACTAGTCTGAAATATGAATCACCAGGTTTAAATTATAAAAGAACTCCTGCAGGACAAATTCGGCACACCGGCGGCGCTGATATGATCCTGGCAATTAATAGCGTCGTTAACAAACAAAGTATGTATTTTATTTACCAAGTTGAAGAAATCTTTAAGAAATACCACTGGCTCCGATCTTGTGCAGTTTCCTCTCCAAACCATTTTACTTTAATTTCCAAAGTGTAATTTAGAATATGGAAGGAAGCTGACAGCTTCAGGTGTTACTAAGTCGTTCATTAATCCAGTAAACCAACCATTTAAAACCTCCCTTCACTAGAACTATACGCATAGTCACCAAAGGTAATATTTATCTGGTGAGTAGCAGCACTGTCATGGGCTTACGACATGAAAACAAAATCTTACCGGTGCGCTTAGGTGAGCATTACAAGTATTTCTTTATGTTCGGACGAATTCAAAGGCTCGGTTTTAATTTTCATTTTTGTTATATCTTTCTCTTCTATCCGCTCTCTCTCTCCCGCTCCCTATCTCTCTCAAAATCATCGCATCCCAACAAGCGAAGACTAAAAACATGATGAGCTCTTCCCCCTTAAAGAGTGTGAGTTTACTTCCTTCTTCCACTCCACTAGGCACCACCACAAGGCATAAGCGCAGCCTTAGCCCGGCTAACACCAGATAGAAATCACTCCTAGATATCTATAGAGCCTTTCAACAAGCGTGTCTTATCTTTGAACTTAAATAAAACACGTTCTATAAATGATAGAGGTTATTTCCTTTTTTATTTTGGAACATAATTAATGTCATTACGTGTGGAAGAGAAAATCAGTTAAGTGACCGCCGCGACTTCGTTGGGTTGCGCGTATACGGTTGACCCGATTTTCAATGACAGAAGAACGTAAATTAGGTACAGCTTGGCGAATAACACGCGTGATCTTATTCATAAGATCATTTACTGTTTCTGGCTTGTTGACATAAGCTCGAGATTTAACATAACCCCACAAAAGTAATCAAACGGCGTTAAATCACATGATCTCGGGGGCCAGTTAACATCACCACCACAGGAAATGATGAAACCTCTGATCTTCTCCTTCAAAAGATCGATTGTTTCGATAGCAGTATGACATGTGGCACCATCTTGCTGGAACCACCATACCAAAATCCACACCACACAGTAACCTTTTGGGGATGAAGTGGTCGTTCTTGAATCTGCATTGGATTGTGATTGCTCCAATGGCGGCAATTTTGTTTAACACAACCATCCATCCAAAAGTGGGCTTCATCGCTGAAGATGATTTTTCGACAAAAATCCGGGTCAGCTTCCAATTGCACCATAACCGAGTCAGCGAATACAGGGCGCAACCTATGGCCGTTGCGCTTTAGTTTTTAAGTTAACACTATTTTGTAAGCGTGAAACTTCAAGTCCAGATGCAGAATTCGCCAAGTTGTGATCGGCGAAAGCTCCAATTCTTGCGCTCGACGAGCAATTGATTTGTTTCCGTTCTCGCGTACACTCTCACGAACGGCGCCTATGTTTTCGTTGGAGCGCTTATTCGATTACGTACAGGCGTTCTTTGATCGCTGACAGAACCACTTCTTTCAAATTTATCGATCAAAGGCCGAATAGTTCTCTCGCAGGGACGACTATGCACACCGTAAACTTCACGCAATACATGGACGGTTTGGCGAACAGGTGATCCATTTTGATAATGCAATTTCACAATTTCTACGCTTGCTGAATGCTGTAACGTTCCATGGCTATTTGTCAATAACAACTGTAACCACATGAAAAATATGACTGCTGTAACTCAATAACAACGGCAGGTATCACATGTTAAAGATAGGACACTCTTGTTGAAAGACCCTATATATAGTGTTTTGGTTTACATCTACAGTTTGCGAAAAACATTCATCCGGAATATGAGTTTATAAAAATTAAAGCAGGTAACCTTTATTGTTATAAAAATGAATGTGTTGCTCTCACACGACTTTCTCCACTCTTGTACAAACTATTTTACAAACGCTTATTCTGCATCTACTTCATATTAATCGAGATAAATATTTACAGAAGCTATCGTATGCTAATTTTCTTGTAGGTGCAAGGGGAATATGATATGCTTAAGCGATAGTCGAATATTTTAAAAGCTGTTGCTATGTGGAGCATTCCATTCTCTTTGCATGTCCAGGACATAAAAAATCTGATGTGTTACACCCACATGACTTTCTCTGCTATTGTAGAAACTATTTTTACAAACGCTTATTCTCCATATGCTTCATGTTAATCGAGATGTTAATTTTATTGCTAATTTGCTTGTAGATGCAAGGGGAATACGGTAGACTTTAAGCGACAGTCAAATATTTTAAGAGCTGGTTACTATGTGCAGTATTCCATTCTCTTTGGATGACCAGAACATAAAAAAAATGAATAACGAATTCCCATATGAGTAAAAGTAAAAGTATTGGAAAATTTAAGGGAATAACAAGCAATATCTCGAAAATGGTTCACTCAACAACAAAAATGTATATAACATAACTTGTGCATTTTAACACGATCTACATTTTTTGTGTAGTCAAATTTTGTCTGTTCACAGACACACGGACATGTTTTTTTTATTCAGGGGCCTCAAAACATATATTTCCGATGAAATCTCTGTAACGAATTTTTGGGTGGAATACAATACTTCCCCTACTTACTATACGTAGTAGAGAAAGTAAAAAGCGAATAACGAATTCCCATTTGAGAAAAAGTAAAAGTATTGGAAAATTCAAACAAATAACAAGGAATACCTTGGAAATGGGCCACTCACAGAAAAAGTGTATATGACATAAATTGTGTGTTTTAACGAGATCCACATTTTGTGTGTAGTAAAATTTTGTCTATCTCTTATGGTTTACCAGTTATGCAAAAGTCGTTCACAATCAAGAATACTTTTGGAGACATTCCCAGAAAATTCTAAATACACATTTCATTTTTTATGAAAATATCTTAAACATATGATAGTTTAATCAAAATCGTTAGAGCCATTTTTGAGAAAATTAAAATTTTCGAAAAATGTTTCATGTAAAGAGTAATCTGAGGTGGGGGATTTTCTTGAAAACCTTCGTATCGCATCTCTGGAAGATACTGAACCTAAATACCAAGTTTGGTGTTTATCCGACTGTTCGTTTCTGAGTTATGCTGTTCACACACACACACACACACACACACACGGACATGTTTCCAAAAATGCTTTTTTTGGATTCAGGGAGCCTCAAAACATATATTTCCGATGAAATCTTGGTATCGAATTTTTGGGTGGAATACAATACTTCCTCTACTTACTATACCTACGTAGTAGAGAAAGTAAAACGCGACTAACGAATTCCCATTTGAGAAAAAGTAAATGTATTGGAAAATTCAAACAAATAACAAGGAATATCTCGGAAATGGGCCACTCACAGAAAAAGTGTATATGATATAAATGGTGTGTTTTAACGAGATCCACATTCTTGTGTACTAAAATTTTGTCTATCTCTTACGGTTTACCGTTATGCGAAAGTCATTCACAACAAGAGGACTTTTGGGAACATTCCCAGAAAATTCAAAATATACATTTCATTTGCCATGCAAATATCTTAAACATATGATATTTTAATCAAAATCGTTTGAGCCATTTTTGAGAAAATAACAATTTTCGAAAAATTTTCCATGTAATGAGTAATCTGGAGTGGCGGGATTTTCTTGAAAATCTTCGTGTCGTATCCTTGGAAGATACTAAACTCAAATACCAAGTTTGGTATTTATCCGACATTTCGTTTTGGAGTTATGCTGTTCACAGACAGACAAAGACACAGAGACACAGATAGACAGACAGATACATGGACACACACACACACACACACACACTCACATGTTTCAAAAAATGCTTTATTTGGATTCAGGGCACCTCAAAACATGTATTTCCGATGAAATCTCGGTATCGAATTTTTGGGTCAAAATCAATACTTCTCCTATACGTAGTAGAGAAAGTAATAAAAATGAATGAATACCTATACCTGTATCTCCTGTTAAAATTTGGCAGTAATCTAAGCTTTAAGCATTGAAACCAAGAAAATAGTCTAATTCCTTCACTGTTGGACTTGACAAACAAATAACTGTTTACCTTCTTTGTCGCCTGCGTATAATAGGTAAGAGGAAGTATTGTATTCCATCCAAAGCTTCGATTTCGAGAATTCACCGGAAATATATATTTTGAAGCTTCCTGAATAAAAAAAGTGTATTTTAAGAAAAGGGTCTGTTTGTGTATGTGTGTGTTTTCTGTATGTATGTCTGTGAAGAACATACCACAAAAACGAAAAGTTGGATAAATACCAAATTTGGTATTTAAGTTCGGAATACTTCACGAATGCGACACGAAAATTCAAGAAAATTCTCCCACCCAAAACTATCCCTTATATGGAAGATGTTTCAAAATTTTCAATTTTCTCAAAAATGGCTCAAATTATTTTGATTAAAGTACTATATGTTCAAGATATTTAAATGATAAATAAAACAATATATATACCTACAGGGTATTTAAGTTGGGACTGTACAACTAAGCATTGTAGAAAGAAATGTCCCGAATAAAAGTCGCTTGATATTATGGGGGAAAGTAAATGCCATTATCGTGTTTTGTATGCAGGACATCATGATGGCCATTTTAGGGTTAATTTAATTTTTACTTTCTCTACTACGTATAGTAAGTAGGGGAAGTATTGCATTCCACCCAAAAATTCGATACCGAGATTTCACCGGAAATACATGTTTTGAGACCCCCTGAATCCAAAAAAAAGCATTTTTGGAAACATGTCCGTGTATGTGTCTGTGTGTGTGTATGTGTCTGTGTGTCTGTGAACAGCATAACTCGAAACGAGCAGTCGGATAAACACCAAACGTGGTATTTAGGTTTAGTATCTTGCAGAAATGCGACACGAAGGTGTTCAGGAAAATCCCCCACTCCAAACTACACTTTACATGGAACATTTTTCGAAAATTTTAATTTTCTCAAAAATACCTCTAACGATTTTGATTAAAATATCATATGTTTAAGATATTTTTATGACAAATAAAATGTATATCTCGAATTTTCTGGGAATGTCTCCAAAGGTATTCTTCATTGTGAACGACTTTTGCATAATTTGTAAACCATAAGAGGTAGACAAAATTTTACTACACAAAAAATGTAGATCGCGTTAAAATACACAATTTATGTCATATATATTTTTGTTGCTGAGTGAACCATTTTCGAGATATTGCTTGTTATTCCCTTAAATTTTTCAATGCTTATTTTCTCAAATGAGAATTCGTTATTCATTTTTTTGTCTTGGATATGCAAAGAGTATTAATCTGAGGCAAAGGGAGTGGTGCTGCACCTAGCAACCAGCTATTAAGAGATATGATGTGCTTAAAGGCTACTGTATTTCTATATTGCCCTTGTAAATATATATTCCCCTTACATCTACAAGAAAATTAGCAATAAGTCTACAAATGTTTATCTCGATTAACATGAAGTAGATGGAGAATAAGCGTTTGTAAAAATAGTTTGTACAAGAGTAGAGAAAGTCATGTGAGTGTAACACATCAGATTTTTTTATGTCCTGGACATGCAAAGAGAATGGAATGCACCACATAGCAACCAGCGCTTAAAATATTTGACTGTCGCTTAAAACCTACCTACCTACCTTGCATCTACAAGAAAATTAGCAATAAGATTGACATCTCGATATCTCGATTAACATGAAGCATATGGAGAATAAGCGTTTGTAAAAATATTTTGTACAAGAGTAGAGAAAGTCATGTGAGTTTAACACATCAGATTTTTTAAATGTGAACCTACATTTTATATGATGTTTTCTCATTAGAAAATGTTTTATAAAAAGCTGTTTATTCTGTGATGAGGAATAAGCAAACAAAATATAAAATGTTGGTTCCCAATTACGAAACGTAACTTGAACCTCAAATGTGCTCTTCGTACACAGCCATTCGGATTCTCGTTGTTATTTACGTTAGTGTAAGAACAATTTCAAAGTGATTTATACAAATTTTGTTTAGTTTTTTATGAGGAGTGAGAAAATATCATAAAAGTTAGGTTCCCATTTAAAAACATTACATTGACTCTAAACTGACCATCACAACGTCCTCCATACAAAACACGACTAATGGCATTTACTTTCCCCCATAACATCAAGTAACTTTTATTCCAGGTATTTCTTTTTACAACGCTTAGTTTTGGAGATATTGTACATTCTAAAATTAAATGGGCCATCCTGTATATCTCTTGCGTACAAAATAATTTTGTAAACATCGCCCAAGAAAAACTAGTGCCATCATAAGCATAAATATAAAAACGATAAAACGAAAAGCGTTGAAAAACGAGAGAGCACGAAACCATATAATTATTTCTTTCTGCATATTAAAGTTTACAAAGTTATCTCGGTTAATTCGGCTGTGTGAATTCTTAAATAAAGGGACGAATGTATTCTGAACTCATTGTAGACATTTTAACTCTCTCTGCCATTTACCTTTAGAACTTAGAAGAAGTATTGTACTTAACTCCAAAATTTCGGTGCAGAGAATTCGTCGAAAATATATGTTTAGAGGTCTCTTAAAAAGAAATAAGAATTTATAAAGAAAGTTTCAAAAAACTAAGAATTGGATAAACAACAAGCTTCATAATTGATTTAGAAACCGTTTAAACAGGCTAGGTAAATATTTTCACGAACATATTCCCACCCCGAAAATATATTAAGTGTAACTCTTTCGTTATTGTTTGTTTTCTCGAGAAAAAAAACGACTATGGCGAGTTAGTTAAAATATAGTACGTCTGAGATATTTACATGCCGCATAAAATCCATATCTTGAATTTCCTAGGAACGGCCCTTTTCATTCCTATTAAATGTTATGTAATTAACAACTAGACGAGAAGATACGAAGTCAAATATACAAAAATGTATATACGAGGGCTGATCAATAAAGACCGAGACTGATTTTTTCCTGTAGCTTTCTTGAGAGTTTCCTGTCTCTACCATGAATATTTGAAAAGAGCGAGGTTTCATGTATAATGTCCATAGAAGGCAGCACTCTTGTATGGTAGGTTGGTAGTAATGCTGTATATTGTTGATCCTACTTGAATTTCGCATACCACCCGACACGAGAGGAGCAATAAAATTTTGTTTTCGTTTAAATCACACAGCCTCTGAAACTTTGGAAAAGCTGAAGCAAGCATACGGTGAAGATGCACTATCTCGTGCAACAGTGTTTAGGTGGTTTAAAGACTTCAAAGAAGGGCGAGTCCTCTGTGCTAAGCAAGGTGGGCCTGGTGCTTCGGCTTCTGCTATGACTGAAGTCAACATCAACACAGCTGCTGTGATTGTTGTTCTCCCTCACACTACTGTTACAGCAGCGTACTACACGCCAGTATTGGCTACACTGAGGGAGCACATTGCAAGGAAACATCCAGAACTTCATTAGAATGGGTGGCGACTTCATCACAACAACGCATGGCCTCACGTAGCAAATCAAGTCAAGGAATTCAACATCACCTGCGTACTGCATCCGCCTTATAACCCCAATCTTGCCCCCTGTGATTTCGTTTTTATTCCCATCACTAAAGGCAAAACTCCGGGGCATTCTGTTTGAGAGCACTGAAGCATGCTGAGGAATAGTGAGGCGATTCTCAAAGACCTGACAAAGAATGGCCTGCACCATGTGTTCGAGGACTGGCAGAGACGCTATAAAAAGTGCATTCAAGTAGGAGGGGACTACTTTGAAAAATATCGTGACAACATTGAAATGGAGTAATAAATACTGTGAAAAAATCAGTCTGTCTTTATTGATCAGCCCTCGTAATTTGTGTTAAATAACCTTTTCGATAGCATTAGCCGTTACATATTTTAAATTGTCCAGGTGCAGCATCTGTGAGACATGTCTAAAAATACGTGTTATATTTTACTTTCTCTAGCACCCACTTATATTAGGTAGACACGATATTTCATTCCATCCAAAATTTCGATGCCGATAATTCACCGGAAATGTTTCGAGATCCCCTGAAGAAAACAAAAAGGATTTTTAGAAAAAGGTATGCACCTGTGTATGTGTGTGTTTGCGTATGTAGGGGGCTAATATTCGGATACATATCAAACTGGTATTTAAGTTCAGTAACTCCCAAGGATGCGACATAAGATTTTTAAGAAAATCCGTCCCTTAAAAATGCTTCTAAAGATTTTGATTAAAATATCAAATGTTTAAGATATTTACATGTAAAATAAAGTGCATATCTTGCATTTTCTGCGAAGTCCTCTTCATTTTGAATGAATGGTGTATAATTCTGAATAGTTGGTAAACCATAAGACATAGATAAAATCTTACTACAGGAAGCGCAATAAAATTTATGCAAATATTTTTTAGAGGCTTAACCACTTTCAAGATAATTGTTGTTATTGGTCTGAAATTCCATAACTGGTACATGGTTTGAAGTGCTGCTATCATTCATTCATTCCTTTCTCACAATATTATGGAAAGAGTACGGAATTTCAAGGCCATCACATAGCGATCCGCTTTTAAAACATCTGTCTACTATTTGAGTCTCCTGTATCCCTTTTCTTCCCACAATCAAATCTGTAACGACACTATTTATGCAAACATTTGTCTCGAGTAACATGAAGTAGGTAGAAAAAAATCTGATGTGTTACACTCACATGACTTTCTCTACTCTTGTACAAACTATTTTTACAAACGCTTATTCTCCATCTACTTCACGTTAATCGAGATAAACATTTGCAGACTATCTTATTGCTAATTTTCTTGTAGATGTAAGGGGTATATATATTTGCAAGGGCAATATAGAAATACAGTAGCCTTTAAGCACATACATATCTCTTAATAGCTGGTTGCTATGTGCAGCACCATTCTCTTTGCCTCAGATTAATACTCTTTGCATATCCAAGACAAAAAATCTGATGTGTTACACTCACATGACTTTCTCTATTCTTGTACAATCTAATTTTACAAACGCCTATTCTCCATATGCTTCATGTTAATCGAGATATCGAGATGTCAATCTTATTGCTAATTTTCTTGTAGATGCAAGGGAAATATGGTAGCTTTTAAGCGATAGTCAAATATTTTATCGCTGGTTGCTATGTGGCGCATTCCATTCTCTTTGCATGTCCAGGACATAAAAAAATGAATAACGAATTTGAGAAAAAGTATAAGTATTGGAAAATTTAAGGAAATAACAAGCAATATCTCGAAAACGGTTCACTCAACAAAAGAAATGTATATGACATAAGTTGTGTATTTTAACGCGATCTACATTTTTTGTGTAGTAACATTTTGTCTATCTCTTATGGTTTACCAGTTATGCAAAAGTCGTTCACAATGAAGAATACTTTTGGAGACATTCCCAGAAAATTCGAGATATACATTTCATTTCTCATGACATTATCTTAAACATATGATATTTTCATCAAAATCGTTAGAGCCATTTTTGAGAAAATAAAACATTTCGAAAAATCTTCCATGTAAAGGGTAGTCTGGGGTGAGGAGATTTTCTTGAAAACCTTCGTGTCGCATCACTAGAAGATACTGAACCTAAATACCAAGTTTGGTGCTTATCCGACTGTTCGTTTTTGAGTTATGCTGTTCACAGACACACAGACACACACACACACACACACACACAGACACACACACACACAGACACACACACACACACACACAGACACACACACGGACATGTTTCCAAAAATGCTTTTTTTGGATTCAGGGGGTCTCAAAACATGTATTTCCGGTGAAATCTCGGTATCGAATTTTTGGGTGGAATGCAATACTTCCCCTACTTACTATACGTAGTAGAGAAAGTAAAAATGAATAACGAATTCCCATTTGAGAAAATAAGCATTGAAAAATTTAAGAGAATAACAAGCAATATCTCGAAAATGGTTCACTCAACAAAAAGATGTATATGACATAAACTGTGTACTTTAACACGATCTACATTTTGTGTGTAGTAAACATTTGTCTATCTCTTATGGTTTACCAGTTATGCAAAAGTCGTTCACAATGAAGAACACTTTTGGAGACATTCCCAGAAAATTCAAAATATACATTTCATTTGTCATGAAAATATCTTAAACATATGATATTTTAATCAAAATCATTAGAGCCGTTTTTGAGAAAATTAAAATTTTCGAAAGATCTTCCATGTAAAGGGTATCCTGGGGTGGGGGGATTTTCTTGAAAACCTTCGTGTCGGATCTCTGGAAGATACTCAACCTAAATACCAAGTTTGGTGTTTATCCGACTGTTCGTTTCTGAGTTATGCTGTTCACAGACAGACAGACAGACACACACACACACACACACACACACACACACACACACGGACATGTTTCCAAAAATGCTTTTTTTGGATTCAGGGGGTCTCAAAACATGTATTTCCGCTGTAATCTCGGTATCGAATTTTTGGGTGGAATACAATACTTCCCCTACTTACTATACGTAGTAGAGAAAGTAAAAATGTGTTGCATTCAGATTACTTTCTCTACTCACTCTTCCAAAACGTATTCGTATAAAAACTTAATTATGCTTGTTAATCGAGATAAACATTTTTACACATATCGTTGTAGGTATAAGAAGAGTACAAATTGTTAAAAAGTGAGTCCACTACGTGATGACTTTAAAATTTGCATGACCACGAAAACGAGAAAAAAAACCCAATACCACTTGAAGAAAGAATAACTATTTGAACATTCAAACCAATAACAAAACAATATCTCGGAAATAGCTAATCCCATAAAAAATGATTTCACTTAAATCTATACTTTTTCTATAGTAGGATGTTGTCTCTTACAGTTTACCGATTATACAAAAGTGATTCGGAATAAAGAGAAAACTCAAGATATGCATTTTATTTCTCATGCAAATATTTTAAAATCAAAATCGTTAGAGGCATTTTTGAGAAAATAAAAAATACCAAACCTTTTTCTGCATAAAGAAGGACGATTTTCTTGAAAATCTTCGTGTAGCATCCTTGGAAGATGCTGAACTTAAATACTTAAACTCAATTTAATGCTGTTCACATACAGACAGACATACACACAGACCTTTTGTTAAAAATGGTTTTGTTTTTACTCGGGGAACCTTAAAACGCTTATTTCCGTTGAATCTCGGTATCGAATTTTTGAGTGGAATGCAATAATACTTCCTCTACTTACTGTAGTGGATAGGTAGTGAAGTAGTAGAGTAGTGATAAGTAGTGGAGAAAATAAAAAGTTTTTGTAGGAATGCTTTGGAAATAGTAAACGATAATGGCTAGAGAGTGTCATGTAAACGTAACACATGAGGTTTTTTTTTTTAAGTTTTGGAAATGGACTCATTAGTAATAGAATTTACTTATGATTTAAAACTTCTCTTTCTGTCTCTCCGTCTCTCCCTCTCCCTCTCTCTCTCTATCTCCATCTCTCTGCGTGCAGATGCAAACAGTCCAGATTCCCCAATTTGAAACAATAAGTGGAAAGAAGGAAACGTTCTACAAGAAAAAATATACACGTAATATATGAGATCATTGGTAGAGAAACTGGTGTGAAATGTCCCCTGGGAATGTTCCTGTAAACACCTGCAAGTGATGCTGGCTGGGCGACACAACAATGCAGTGCGGACTGCGTCGCGACGCTGGTGTGTAAGTGGATATTTATATCCCCACACGCCGCCCACCAGTCACTTGTCACTATCGGCTAGCATCTGGCTTACTGCATACGGCCAAGCGTTCTGCACGGCAGTGTCATCCGTTAGCAGAGGTATCTGTTAATTTGTTGCCCTTTTGTCAACCTATCTGCATATAATCGTGCCTGGAATCCTGAAGTTCACGTACCTAATCACATGAAAAACTGATGCGGTACATTCATACAACTTTCACGTACCTAAATCCTCTATGTGTTAATCATACAAAAGCTTATTATTTTATGCATGTTATGTTATTCGCGACATAATTTTGTCTAGGAGTCATTTCGAATTAAATAATAAGTTGGAAAGGTAGAATTAGACGGAAAAATTCACTGCCATAGCCGGGATTTGAACCAAGGATCTTCGACTTATCCTGTCACTACTCTAACCAAATGAGCTACCATGGTAACATGCCGACAGACATGAATTCTCCAACTAAACTCACGTTTCTCCCAGTAGGCCACAAGGCGTTCTCAATTCATTTTGAGATAACTACCCCAATGGCAACTTACATCTCGTAAGTAATTTGAATCGGTTAGAAAATGTTAATGTCGTGACGCTGTTGCCATGACAATTCCATTGCTTATAGCTAGAGACCGGATGTTGGGCAAAATGTCCATACTTTATTATTACAGATATCATAGAAACGACTTAAAATAAGTTTCTATCATGTTGTGAGGGTTGTATACATCAAAGTTAAGTTTGCTTATTTTTCCTAGGTTTATGTTTAATACCTGTAAATGCATTTTTTAAAATTAACTTTGCATTGAATTAAAACAAAATGGAAATTTACGTTTGGCTGCTGACCAATATTTTCTGAACGCATTATACCTTACTTTTACTCTGTATCATAAAAATTCAATTTCATATTTTCCTTAGCTTTTGGCGATCCAAACCTATTCCTAGAAGGATACTTCGTGACTTCTGTTGTACACGAGGGTGGATTGTTGGCCAGGGTGGCTCAGTTGGTTAGGCGCTGCCCTTCTGATCCCAAGATCGCAGGTTCAAACCCGGTCCAGACCGATGGTTTTTAAGTATGCTTAAAAGCGACAGCCCCATGTCAGTAGATAAACCGGCGGCGCTAATATGAACCTAGCAATTGACAGCGTCGCTAACAAACAAAACCATATACTTACCATAGTCGGTTGAAGGTTTGGCGAATGGTGAGAGGGGCCTACGGACCCAGCGCGGTCATTTACCACTTTAGCCAAAAGGAAAAGCAGCGCTATTAACACACCGATCCCTTCTTTAAGCTGTCGCCTAACTGTAAATATATGTAATGTCGGGTTGTGGAAAGGAGGGAGGGACATTGTTGACCTTCTTATTCTCATTTCACTTTTCATGTCCAATAAAGACGTATTTTGTGGAAATAATGCGGCAGTGTTAGGTGCTTTATTGTTGAGATACACTAGGCAGTTGTTTCACTACGCCAAAAGAACCGGCAGGATTAAAAACAAAACCAAATAAATTTGTGAAAGAATTTGGTGACTTTTTGGACAGATGGATCAGTCTTGTTTTGCAAATGTGTGAAACGTAGGTGAACTATGCTAAACAGTGTCGCGTTTCTCAGCATGTACAAACCGTGAAACAAAAATCTTCTCTGTGCCGAATTAAAAAGCAGGTGAACCGAAAGCAACTCTGATCTCTTCATATGCAGTCTCCCAGCGCCAATCACAGTTTCAGTATATCTCTGCAAATCGCTTATTGATGCCGGTATTCCTTTGCGGAAGATAGAAAATACAACTCTGAAGAATTTCTTGCAAAAGTACACTAAAGAACAAGTCCCAAGTGAAAGTCCATTACGTAAGAACTATGTGGATGTTTGTTACAGTGATACAGTTAATCGGATTGGGGAAGCAGTCAGTGGGAAGAAAATTGGATACCGATTGACGAATGTACAGATCCTGAGGTCGGTCCATTACTAATGTTATGATTGGTACAATGAACTACGATCAACCTCGTAAAATATATCTCCTTGCATGTGAACACATGGATTAAACAAATAGTACAATTGTAGCTCAAATGTTTACTTCTTCACTGAATATATTATGGCCAGATGAAGTTAAACATGAAAATGTTCTTCTATATACTTCTGATGCTGAAAAATGCATGAAAAAAGCTAGCATGGTTCATAAAGCCCTGTTACCCAACATGCTTCGTGTTACATGTCTCAACCACGCGCTGCTCAGAATTTGTAAAGAAATTCACAGCCTATATCCCGAAGTAGATGTTTTGATTTCCAACACAAAAAAGATATTTCTTAAACCTCCGACCAGGGTTCAGTTGTTCTAAGAAGGTTCCCTTACCTCTGCAGCCAGTATTAACTACATGGTGCACATGGCTGTCCGCAGCATTATACTACGTCAGTAACTTTATCAAGGTACGGGATGTCAATAATCAGCGTGAAGGAGAAGCATTATCTATACGTATTGTGAAAAGTTTTTGATGAAGGACTCTGTAAAACATGAATTGACTTTCATTGCTGCCAACTACCCTGCATTGTCAGATACAATCAAGTGTCTAGAAGAGAGAAACAAAATACTCGTGATGCATTGGATATCGTAGACACACATTGTGCAGAAAATTCACTCGGTTCCAGGTGATGTAGGCCGAACTGTACGGGAAAAATCTGATGTGTTACACTCACATGACTTTCTCTACTCTTGTACACACTATTTTTACAAACGCTTATTCTCCATATGCTTCATTTTAATCGAGATATAGAGATGTCAATCTTATTGGTAATTTTCATGTAGATGCAAGGGGAATATGCTAGGTTTTAAGCGATAGTCAAATATTTTAACGCTGGTTGCTATGTGTCGTATTCCATTCTCTTTGCATGTCCAGGACATAAAAAAATGAATAACGCATTTGAGAAAAAGTATAAGTATTGGAAAATTTAAGGGAATAACAAGCAATATCTCGGAAACGGTTCACTCAACAAAAGAAATGTGTATGGCATAAATTGTGTATTATAACGCGATCTACATTTTTTGTGTAGTAAAATTTTGTCTATCTCTTATGGTTTACCAGTTATGCAAAAGTCGTTCACAATGAAGAATACTTTTGGAGACATTCCCAGAAAATTCTAGATATACATTTCATTTCTCATGACAATATCTTAAACATATGATATTTTAATCAAAATCGTTAGAGCCATTTTTGAGAAAATTAAAATTTTCGAAAAATGTTCCATGTAAAGGGTAGTCTGGGGTGGGGGGATTTTCTTGAAAACCTTCGTGTCGCATCTCTGGAAGATACTGAACCTAAATACCAAGTTTGGTGTTTATACGACTGTTCATTTCTGAATTATGCTGTTCACAGACACACAGACAGACACACACACGGACATGTTTCCAAAAATGGTTTTTTTGGATTCAGTGAGTCTCAAAACATATTTCCGGTGAAATCTCGGTATCGAATTTTTGGGTGGAATACAATACTTCCCCTACTTACTATACGTAGTAGAGAAAGTAAAAATGTGAACAGGTTCTTGCTGATAATCGGGAGTTCAAACAGGTGAAAGACATTAGAATGATTCTCCGAGGTGAAAACAATGTTTCAGCAGCTGACATTGACCCAAACACTAGCGCTGTTCAGATATGCTCCAGTAAACGTCTGTGGATGTGGAGAGATCATTTTCTACTCTGAAAAATGTATTGCCTGGCAGAAGCCAAAACTTAAAAGTGGAAAATTTGCAAAAATATCTTATTACCATATGCAATCAATGACATTTTATTTTCTTAATGACTGATAGTACTTTGTGTTGCATTCAAAATGTCAAGAAACAATTATGTATTATTTGGATTTATCATATATACTCAGGTCTGTTGGTTTATTAAAAGTTTATTTCATTATTTTATTTCATTTAGTAGCAAATAGCATGTTACTTATGTTCGTATTATACACAAATTGCATCCGTATAACACAATTGCATGAAACATGGAAAGTGGGAAGAGATAGCATTATACTCCACGCGACAATTGGTAATCCTTAACTGCCTAATCTCAAAACCTTTTACTATTGAAAGTTACTATTTAAAACCTGGGTTAGGTTGAAACATCAAATTTAGAAGAGAACAACCAACACCCGCTTGTAACAACATGAAAGTCAGCGAGTGAAGGAGGCCGAAGACATCAGGATATTTTCCATATTTCACTCCAAAGTGCAACTGGTAACAACACTACAGCTGATACTGAGAGACTAGGCAGTGAAGGGCATCTGTGGCAGGGTTTCTCAGCACTCGGACCGTCATTAGCACCCCCGTCCTAGACCGGTAAGGTAGCGTCAAAATGGTCATGTTTCAACTTAAACCTTACGTACCTACTGTAGGCCTATGTTGTGAAATTTAAGTACATACTTTAAAAGATGCTCGCTGAATTTAGAAATAAGCTCCTATTTTGGTGTTTATTATCATGATTTTAGTGCCTTTATGCCTATCTGTTTCGAAAATGATTAGTGCCTAACACCTGTCTCTACTTATAGCAGCGGGACAGTAAGCCAAAGATACGTGGTTCATAGATTTTTACTTTCTCTACTACCTATAGTAAGTAAGGAAAGTATTGCATTCCATCCAACAATTCGATACCGAGATTTTACCGGAAATACATGTTTTGAGGCCCTGAATCAAAAAAACGCCTTTTTAGAAAAGACCCATTTGTATGTGTCTGTAAACAGCATAACTCAAAAACCAAAAGTCGGATAAATAATACTAAATTTGGTATTTAGGTTCAGTATCCTTCGGAGATGCGACATGAAGATTTTCAAGAAAATCCCCCCACCCCAGACTATCCTTTACATGGAACATTTTTTGGCAAATTTTGATTTTCTTAAAAATGGCTCTAACTATTTTGATTAAAATATCATATATATAAGATATTTTCATGACAAATTAAACGTATATCTTCAATTTTCTGGGAGTGTCCACAAAAGTCCTTTTCATTTTGAATAACATTTGCATAACTAGTAAATCGTAAAAGATAGACAACGTTTTAGTACACAAAAGTGTAGACCTCGTTGTAATACACAATTTATGTCATATACAGTTTTTATGGAGTGAACCGTTTCCGAGGTATTCCTTGTTATTTATTTGAATTTTCCAATACTTATACTTTTTCTCAAATGGGAATTCGTTATTCTTTCTCCCCCCCCCCTGAACCTGTAAAGAGAATGAAATGCTCCACATAGCAACCAGCTCTTAAAAGATTTGACAATCACTT
This sequence comes from Deroplatys truncata, assembly GCA_030765065.1. Taxonomy (NCBI): domain Eukaryota; kingdom Metazoa; phylum Arthropoda; class Insecta; order Mantodea; family Mantidae; genus Deroplatys; species Deroplatys truncata. Next base: position 62,934,710 of record CM060984.1, on the reverse strand, counting down.
AAAGCCTACCATATTCCCCTTGCAACTACAAGAAAATTAGCGATAAGATAGCTTCTGCAAATGTTTATCTGGATTAACAGGAAGTAGCGGAAAATAAGAGTTTGTAAAAATATTTTGTACAAAAGTAGAAAAAGTCATGTGATTGTAACACAACAAATTTTTAAGTTTATTCTACCTTTTCAACTTTAGCTTATACACAGCATGTTTAAAAGAACCTTTAATTATCCTACTTAGAGATATAAAACATGAGGAAACAGCATTCAAATGTTTATACGTGGTAATGAGGGCTTGCGATACAAACAGAAAGGAAGAATAGTAAACTTCCAGGCATCACCATCAGATGACCACTTGCAAAAAATGCAAACATGTAACACGAAATATTTCGAAAACGGTTAACACTACGAGAAAATGAATTTAACACTGTCAATTTTAATGATATCTAGCTCTTTCTTAATAAATGTTTTGTCAATTTCTTATGGTTTCCCAGTTATACAAAATTGTAGAAAATTCAGTCAGTATAAGAAAGACTTCACAGACTGTTCACAGAAAATTCAATTTCCACCTAGTTTAATTTCTAAAATATATTACATTTATTATTAATCAAAATCGTTAGACGTTATTAAAAAGAATAAAATTGCAAAATATTTTTTATGTAAAGGGTATTTTTTGAGTGGGATTTTCTTGAAGAAAACAGAGTCCAACTCAGCTATAAAATTTTGTATTATTCGGCTTTTGGGTTTTACTTTCTCTACTACGTATAGTAAGTAGGGGAAGTATTGTATTCCACCCAAAAATTCGATACCAAGATTTCACCGGAAATACATGTTTTGAGACCCCCTGAATCCAAAAAAGCATTTTTGGAAACATGTCCGTGTGTGTCTGTGTGTGTGTCTGTCTGTGAACAGCATAACTCAGAAACGAACAGTCGGATAAACACCAAACTTGGTATTTAGAATCAGTATCTTCTAAGGATGCGACACGAAGGTTTTGAAGAAAATCCCCCCCAGATTACTCCTTACATGGAAGATTTTTCGAAAATTTTAATTTTCTCAAAAATGGCTCTAACGATTTTGATTAAAATATCATACGTTTAAGATATTTTTATGACAAATAAAATGTATATCTTGAATTTTCTGGGAATGTCTCCAAAAGTATTCTTCATTGTGAACGACTTTTGCATAACTGGTAAACCATAAGAGATAGACAAAATTTTACTACACAAAAAATGTAGATCGCGTTAAAATACACAACTTATATCATATACATTTTTTTTGTTGAGTGAACCGTTTTCGAGATATTGCTTGTTATTTCCTTAAATTTTCCAATACTTACACTTTTTCTCAAATTCGTTATTCATTTTTTTGTCTGGACATGCAAAGAGAATGGAATGCGCCACATAGCAACCAGCGATAAAATATTTGACTATCGCTTAAAAGCTACCATATTCCCCTTGCATCTACAAGAAAATTACCAATAAGATTGACATCTCGATATCTCGATTAACATGAAGCATATGGAGAATAGGCGTTTGTAAAAATAGATTGTACAAGAGTAGAGAAAGTCATGTGAGTGTAACACATCAGATTTTTTTGTCTTGGATATGCAAAGAGTATTAATCTGTGGGAAAGGGAATGGTGCTGCACCTAGCAACCAGCTATTAAGAGATATGTATGTGCTTAAAGGCTACTGTATTTCCAAATTGCCCTTGTAAATATATATTCCCCTTACATCTACAAGAAAATTAGCAATAAGATAGAGTCTGCAAATGTTTATCTCGATTAACATGAAGTAGATGGAGAATAAGAGTTTGTAAAAATAGTTTGTATAAGAGTAGAGAAATTCATGTGAGTGTAACACATCAGATTTTTTATTTATGCTATTCACACACACACATACACACACACACACACACACATACTCGCATATGCACACACGGATCTTATCCTCGGTTGCCTCGATATCGAATTCTTGGGTGGAATACAGTACTTCCTCTGCCTATTACAGAAGAGGGATATATAAAGTAAAATTTTAATTCTTACATTCACGTGAATTTCTCTGCCCTCTAACATTTATTAATGGGTATAAAAACTATTCTTACGAAAGCTTATTACTTTCTCTACTACGTATAGTAAGTAGGGGAAGTATTGCATTCCACCCAAAAATTCGATACCGAGATTTCACCAGAAATACATGTTTTGAGACCTCCTGAATCCAAAAAAAGCATTTTTGGAAACATGTCCGTGTGTGTGTCTGTGTGTGTGTGTGTCTGTGTGTGTGTGTGTCTGTGTGTGTGTCTGTGTGTGTGTCTGTGAACAGCATAACTCAAAAACGAACAGTCGGATAAGCACCAAACTTGGTATTTAGGTTCAGTATGTTCCAGAGATGCGACACGAAGATTTTCAAGAAAATTCCCCCACCCCAGACTACCCTTTACATGGAAGATTTTTCGAAAATTTTAATTTTCTCAAAAATGGCTCTAACGATTTTGATGAAAATATCATATGTTTAAGATAATGTCATGAGAAATGAAATGTATATCTCGAATTTTCTGGGAATGTCTCCAAAAGTATTCTTCATTGTGAACGACTTTTGCATAACTGGTAAACCATAAGAGATAGACAAAATTTTACTACACAAAAAATGTAGATCGCGTTAAAATACACAACTTATGTCATATACATTTCTTTTGTTGAGTGAACCATTTTCGAGATATTGCTTGTTATTTCCTTAAATTTTACAATACTTATACTTTTTCTCACATTCGTTATTCATTTTTTTTATGTCCTGGACATGCAAAGAGAATGGAATGCGCCACATAGCAACCAGCGTTAAAATATTTGACTATCGCTTAAAAGCTACCATATTTCCCTTGCATCTACAAGAAAATTACCAATAAGATTGACATCTCGATATCTCGATTAACATGAAGCATATGGAGAATAAGCGTTTGTAAAATTAGATTGTACAAGAGTAGAGAAAGTCATGTGAGTGTAACACATCAGATTTTTTTTCTATCTACTTCATTTTAATCGAGACAACCATTGCAGAAATAGCTGCATTACATATTTCGTTATAAATACAAAGGCAGTAGTGATAATTAAATGTTTAAGAACTGGACGCTATTTACTGGCCTTAAAGTTCCATACTTGCCACCGTGAGAAACAAGCAACAGGACTTTATAAGAATGACAAAGAACTGAACAATTCAAAATATTGATAATGGATATGTCGTAAACGGCTAATACCACAAAAAAGTTATTTGAAATAAATGTGTGCTTTAAAGACATGTTTTGTACAGCGAGCTCTCGTCTATTGCTGAACGTTTACCAGTCATACAAGATTATACAAAATTCCTCCCGAATGTAGAGGACTTCACAGGCTATTCCCAGAAAATTCAAGATATATATTTTGTGTCACATAAATATTTTTAATATACGGTATTTTAATCAAAATCATTAGAGCCATGAGAAAATAAAGAATTTCGAAAAATGGTCCATGTAAAGGGTAGTTGTAGGTGAGGGGAAAGTCAAATACTATTCACAGACTCCTCTCTCTCTCTCTCTCTCTCTCTCTCTCTCTCTCTCACACACACACACACACACACATGGACCTTTTTTCTAAAAATGCTTTTTTGGATTCAAAGATTCTCAAAACATCTATTTCCGGTGAAATATCGACATCAAATTTTTTGGTGGAATGCAATACCTTCTCTACTTACTATATACGGGGCAGAGAAAGCAAAAGTGTTTTTCGGTAGTGGTAGTGGAACATTTTTCGAAAGTTTTTATTTTCTAAAAAATGAGTAACGATTTTGATTAATATACCTACCATATATTTAAGGCATTTACAACACAAAATGCATATCTTGAAATTTTTAAGAATAGCCCGTGAAGTCCTCTTCAATCGGTAGGCATTTTGTATAATAGGAAATTAAACAACAAACTGTCTAAAAATAAATTAAGAATAAATCATAATTTGGAAATGGTACTAAAACACTTATGCATGTTATAAAATGGTATTTTCTTTAGCCTTAACCTTAATTGAATCTTATACTGTCTTAAATTTAAAGTTCATATTTTCTCAGAAAGCACAGCATATACAGTGATTGCATTAAAAGCATGGGTAATTTTACTTAACCTTTAAAAGGATGTTTGGAGATAGACAAAACTTTAGTATACAAAACATATAGAACCATTTAAGGCGCACCGTTTATTTCAACTTGACATCGATCTTTTCCGATATACCCGTCATAATTGGTTTGAATTTGTTCAAAACTTTGTCTTCTTTTAAAGCGATGTCGCTATTCAGTTATTTTCTCGCAATAAGTATGGAATTACAAGGCCAGCATATAGCGGTCCGGTTTTAAACACCTGACTATCGATTCGCTTTCCTCTATCCCCCTTGTATCTACAACGAAATTTGTAATGTATTTCTCCAAGGATTCATCTCGCTTAACATGAAGTAAATAGAAACAGAAGCTTTTGTAGTAATAGTGTGTAGAAGTTATATAAAAATTGACGATAGTGGCTAGAGTGAATATAACACACAACACATAAGATTTTTCTCGTGGTCATATAAGGAACATTGAATTTCAAAGCCACCACATACCGATCCGCTTTCTAAAAATCTCACTCGCTTTAGCTTGTTGTATTCTTCTTATACTCGTACCTACAAGGAATGTGTAAATATATAATGAAACTTTATCTCAATTAACAAGAAGTAGACAGAAGAATAAGATTTTGTAAGAATAGTTTGTAGAAAACTGAGTAGAGAAATTCATGTGAATGCAATGTATAAGAACTTTTTTTCTTTTTTTAGTTCCACTCTAAAGAAGTGCATTTTTGCCAGTAGGTTAAGAATTTTATAACCCCTTTTTTCCTAACACGTACATAGAAGGTAGAGAAAGTATTGCATTCCACCCAAAAATTAGAAATCGGGATTTCACCGGAAATACATGTTTTGAGTCTCTTTGAATAATAAAAAGGAATTTTTAGAAAAATATCCGCGCGCGCGCGCGTGTGTGTGTGGCTGTGGCTGTGAACAGCATAACTCAAAAACAAAATCTCGGATAAATATCAAACTTGGTAATTAAGTTCATCTTCCAAAGATGTGACACGAAGATTTTTCAAGAAAATCCTCCCACCCTAAGCTATCCTTTACATGGAACATTTCTCGATTTTTTTTATTTTCTATAAAATGGCTCTAATGATTTTGTTTAAAATGCCACATATTAAAGATATTTACATCACAAATAAAATGCACATGATTAATTTTCTGGAAATGTCTGTGTAGTCCTCTTCATTCGGAAGGAATTTTGTATAATCTTGCATAACTGGCAAATGTAAGGCGATAGGCGAAAACGTACTACATAGAAGCTGTAGATCTCTTTAAAACACACAATTCATTTCTAATAACCTTTTTGTGGCATCAGCCATTTCCGAGATATCTCTTATTAGTGGTTCTAATTGTTCAATACTTACAATTAGACATTATTTTCAACTATTGTGGATATTCAGTTGTTTATTGCGACACCGTTGAATTTTAAGGCCAGCGTATAGCGTGCAGTTCTAAAACATTTGACTATCGCTGTTCCCTTTGTATCTAACGAAAAGTATAATGCAGCCCTTTCCGGGATTGTTTATCTAGATTAATATGAAGTAGATAGGAAACCTGATTATGGGTAAAGCACAAAGGAGAGGTCTACCTCTTGTTCAATTATGCCATAGAGAGCTGAAAAGGACTCCGACGAAGGAAGTAACTTTATAATGTTCCCATAATAACCATAACATCGCTCAACTGTACCAAAGTCTAGCTTATATTTGAATGTCTTTCATCTGTTTGCTCGGAAGAAACAGACACTCGAAGAAGAAACCAGTTTGCAGTGCATTTCAATCACAAAGCAAACTATCAAAGTCCCTGGTATTTATTCGCTGCTTCATTATGTGAAAACAATATACACCAGATATATAAGCAAACTGTGCATCATAATTATCGTGCATTGAAGGAGTTTGAGATGAAGACTGTAGGGAAATGTGGATTTCTCCGTAAACAAATGCAGGTGTGAACTTCGTCGGCAGTTTAACATGGAAATGTTCAGCACGAGAGGAGCTTTTGTCACTGCTAAATATCCACTGGACTGTTGAACTTATAAATGCCATACTACGGCGTTTTAGTTTTCTCTTTGAGTAGTATTTAACGTTCGTTCTTGCTGCATACGGCACTGCAGGCGATGAGCATTAATGATACATGACATAAAAAGATAATTTGGAGAGGAAATGTATTCCGAAACGCTCCAGGCTAGTTTACAGTTCCTCCCCCGCATTTGCCAGCTATGAGAATTGAGAAAACCCTAGAGAAAATCTCAGATAGGGCGGTCCTCGTGGGATTAGAACCGTGGCCCCCGCTCACGAGTCATGCCTTAACGACCTCGGCTACCTGTGCCGGTTGAGTCTTAGTGAAATGATAATTCCGTATCATGCTAACTAACAATATAATACATTGTATTATAACTAACTATAATTGTATTGCTAACAGTATTTATTATAATGCATTGCGTATTAAGAGTTTTTATTACTTTCAACAAAATTATAAAGCAATAAAAGACTGCATAAATTTGCACATCGCTGCTGGCATAACGTTTAGTTACATATTCAAGAGAAGATTTCTATGTGAAGTGTGCTCCTTACGGTAGACGTCTAGATTAAAGAAATACATCAATTCGTCGCGTCTGATCGGAAAGACAGTCATCACTGCATACAGTGTATTGTCTGCCTAGGGTCTTTTGAGACAATGGAAAGGGGAGATAAGGAATTCGCGAGGCCGCACGGTAGCTATAACAAAGAGCCGCCACGCGAAGCCGACCTTGCCGCAACTAACAGTTTTCTACCAATCTCAAAAAAAACTCTGAACAGACAATATATCTTTGTTTGTTATTCCCAAATCTTGCAGCTCCACTGGACATTGAACTTCACGATTTTTAATTAGTGAATGTAAATTAATTGATATTTGACAGTCTAAAAGCATATTTTAACAAAACTGTACATAAAATAGTTTGTTTAGTGAAGCAAGGGAATTTCTATTAGTGCAAAACCATTTTATCTTAAATTAGTTCTGGTAACTACCCTACAACCATTTCACATAAAGTTTGTTAATTTAATTTTTTATATTCCCTTTAGATCTTTTAGAGTATAAATAATACATTATGAAGAAGTAGGTTGCTTTACGTGTATTATTTATTTCCACACTTGGGAAACCAATTTGAAGAAGTTATTGTCTTTACGTTAGAGTTGTTTTATTTATCTCCACTTATTAATGTCAATTTGAAGAGGATTGTTTGTTACGTAATATGCTACTACGTATGAGAAGCTGATTTTTGAAGATGTATTTTTGTTGTTACGCTCCAAGTTTCAAAAATATATAAATTTTAACTTTGATGTTAAACTGCTTCTATAGATAGTATTTATGTTTATGTTTGCCTCGGCTGCGTCAGTCTTACTTTAGAGACATGTTTCTCTTAATCAGGGCGTGGTACGACAAGAATGTAGGCTTACACAGATTTTAAGTTTAAATTCACTTTTTTTATTAATCCTTGGCACAAATTAAATAGCACTACACTGATATTAAGAGCTGTGAGATTCTTTAATTTAAAACTTGTGCTTTGTTAACGCGTATATTTATTTTACGATTCACACGAATACGTAATATTTCTTTAGAGAACACATCTTCCATCCGGTCACTACCAAGGTCTGCCAGCAACTGAACATATTTCCAACCGTATAAACTTTTAACTTTTTGTATTTAAAGTCTCTGATTGGCTAATCCTAGTCCAATAGAATACCTGCATTTCATTAAAGCTTTTTCTAACTGTTGATTGGCTAATTTTAAACTGTCACAAAATTTACATTATCATTGCTCTAGTCATGATTAGTAACATTTAAACTCTCAAACTCATTATTGCCTCAAGGTTACCTCATTGTTACCTCGTTAGCAACTTTAAACTTATTATTCTCACAGCTCTTGCATTATTAAATTACATAATGTATTCACATAACATTATTAAACATGTTTACAATAATATAAGCATATGCAATGACTGTTACATACATTTTTATAAATTATTACATGCATATTGTTTCAAGGCGGGCTGTTATTGAATTTACATGTTATATAATTCAATTGAAACTATTCAAGTATTATATACTGCCTCAATTATTATAGATAATTATAATTATTATAAATAATATGCCTCCTCCTATCAAAAAGGGTACCGAGCGAGGTGGCGCCGCTGTAACGTGTACAGACCGGCTACTCTGACCAATGGATTTCTCGTGGTTTCTCGGGTCGGCAGGCGAATGCTGGGGTGGTTAATCTTTTACCACGACTTTCCTGCCCCTCATTTTCTGTACCCACCATCTTTCTTATCATCTGTTTCAGGGTTGTAGGACCAGGCGACGGTGTTCGGCGTGTGGTGGCTGGGCGGTGGATGTGCCCTCCGTAAAAGTTTCTTCCCTAGCGCAACTGCTCAGTTAGAATCCGCCTCCGTGCCCCTTTGGGAGTTAAGGTTTTGTGGGTGGCCCTGGCGGCGTCGGACGCGTTCGATCTGGAAACGTTAGGGGCCCCGTCCATGCTTCGCCCGTTGTCATCCGAACCTGGACGTCCTTCGGGTCTCTCCCGGCACACCTCCCTCCCACGGGGCATGGTAGAAGCAAAAAGGGGCCGTGTGGCCTACTTGCGGTCTAGTCCCGATTTCCGTACCTTTTGCGTTTACTTTTTACCAAGAAGGGTTTATTTTTAGACTGAGTACGGCAATATTCCCTTTATCTCCTAACGATCAAAATAGTTTGTGTCTAAAATTATGTATTTGCGCGTTACTTTAGTTAGTTTGCCTTTTTAAGAAAGTATAATAAATCCTTTTGCCTTTAATTTTTCATTTATTAAATGCGCTACCAACTTATTCCATGTCATGGATCTTACTTCAAGCTTATGTAGTTACTACCTAGACCACTGTAAAATGCTAATTGAATTAGTTCAGTGCTGCGGCTGAATACATTCATGAGCTACGAGGAACGTCATTTGAAACGTCACCTGAGGACAAAAGTGGGTTAGCATTATTCCATACAGTCTGTTATGCAATTTATCATACTGTAATCTCAACTCATGTAAATCACATTCTCGCCAGGTGTAAATGAAACTGAATATAGCTGCGATGTGTGAGCGGTGCAATCGTAGCCCACGCTAAATGACGGTTGATTGTTGATGTGATTGCACTGATGACTAGACGCGTTATTATTCAGTAATTGTGTCATATTTCACGCAGAAATTATCTGTTCTTCGAAAGAATAAATGTGTCTCTTTCATTTTTCTGTGCTATCAATTCTGCCCCAGTAGGTTAGCAATCTCTTTAAATTAGTTTAAATAATATTCAGGGATGAATCAATGCTTGTTTTTCTTTTTAATATCAGAGTCAACTGAAAAACTTGAATTAATTGGGGAATTCAATGTCCCACCGGCATGTTGTCACAGTAGCTCACTGGTTAGAGTAACCACACGGAGGGAGAGAGAGAGAGAGAGAGAGAGAGAGAATCGTGTTCAAATCCTGGATGTGGCATTGAATTTTTACTTTCTCTACTACGTATAGTAAGTAGGGGAAGTATTGTATTCCACCCAAAAATTCGATACCGAGATTTCACCGGAAATACATGTTTTGAGAACCCCTGAATCCAAAAAAAGCATTTTTGGAAACATGTCCGTGTGTGTGTGTATGTCTGTGTGTGTGTGTGTGTGTGTGTGTGTGTCTGTGTGTCTGTGAACAACATAACTCAAAAACGAACAGTCGGATAAACACCAAACTTGGTATTTAGGTTCAGTATCTTCCAGAGATGCGACACGAAGGTTTGCAAGAAAATCCCCCACCCCAGACTCTCCTTTACATGGAAGATATTTCGAAAATTTTAATTTTCTCAAAAATGGCTCTAACGATTTTGACGAAAATATCATGTGTTTAAGATAACGTCATGAGAAACGAAATGTATATCTCGAATTTTCTGGGAATGTCTCCAAAAGTATTCTTCATTACGAACGACTTTTGTATAACTGGTAAACCAAAGAGATAGACAAAATTTTACTACACAAAACATGTAGATCGCGTTAAAATACACAATTTATGTCATATACATTTCTTTTGTTGATTGAACCGTTTTCGAGATATTCCCTTAAATTTGTCAATACTTACACTTTTTCTCAAATTCGTTATTCATTTTTTTATGTCCTGGACATGCAAAGAGAATGACTATCGCTTAAAACCTACCATATTCCCCTTGCATCTACAAGAAAATTAGCAATAAGATTGACATCTCGATATCTCCATTAACATGAAGCATATGGAGAATAGGCGTTTGTAAAAATAGATTGTACAAGAGTAGAGAAAGTCATGTGAGTGTAACACATCAGATTTTTCAGTTGACTCTGTATTAAAGACTTGCCAAGACCAGGCTAAGGTTTATAAAAAGTATAATTAATTTCAATTAATTATATATAATAATTAAAAACAATACTTGGGTATCTTTCGACGCGTAATTTCTAAAGTATTGTGTCTATAACAGTAAAATCTGAATCGGATTAATGCTTTATACTTTCGAATACTTAATCACGCATTTCTGATCTGATTTGGAGGTGCGTTTTGGCATCAACATGTTAATCTCCACAGATGAATACAGTTAGACCAGTTGTAACTCAATGAAGTCTGATCTTCGAAAAAGTTATATCTCTTAGAAATCGAAATAAAATTTCTTATTTACAAAGCAAATAATGGAGATCTTTCCGTGAAATTGTTTGGATTTCTGATCACTCAAACATTCTAGGAAATAAAAGAATCAAAAAAATGCAAGAGATTCAGCAATAATTTCCAATATTCGGTTATCTGTTAAGTCTTAAGTTAATAACGGATGAAATTGGAGAGTTTTTAACTGGAGAGTTACGTGTACGGATCCTGTCGTTAAAGAGAGCAACAGATTATTCCATGGTTTAAATACTAAAGATTAATTGAAAAGATTTGTCTAAGTTTTCAAGAATGAGAATGGATATCACATTTACTTTCTTTGCTACGTATAGTAAGTAGGGGAAGTGTTGCATTCCACACAAAAATTCGGTACCGAGATTTCACCGCAAATACGTGTTTTGAGGCCCCCTGAATCCAAAAGAAAAACATTTTTAGAAAAAGGTTTGTGTGTGTGTGTGTGTGTGTGTGTGTCCGTGAACAACATTACTCAAAAAGCGGATAAATACCAAATTTGATGTTTAGGTTTAGTATCTTTCAAAGATACGACACGAATATTTTCAAGAAAATCCCCCACCCCAGACTACCCTTTACATGGAACATTTTTCAAAACATTTTATCTTCTCAAAAATGGCCCTAACGATTTTGATTAAAATATCATATGTTTAAGAGACATTCATGGCAATTCAAATGTGCATCTTGAATTTTCTGAGAATGTCCCTAAAAGTACTTTTCAATCTGAATGAATTTTGCATAACTGGTAACCGTAAGAGATAGACAAAATTTTAATACATAAAAAATGTAGATCTCGTTAAAACACACAATTTATTTCATATACTTTATTTTTCGAGTGAACCATTTCCGAGATATTCCTTGTTATTTGAATTTTTCAATACTTATACTTTTTCTCAAATGGGAACTCATTCGTTTTTTATTTAATTTTTTTATGTCCTGGACATGCAAAGAGAATGATATGCTCCACATTGCACTATCGCTTAAAGCCTACCACATTTCCTTGCACCTATAAGAAAATTAGCAATAAGATAGTTTCTGCAAATGTTTATCTCGATTAAGATGAAGTAGAAGGAGAATAAGCGTTTGCTATTTATTACTTTCTCTACTACGTATAGTAAGTAGGGGAAGTATTGTATTCCATCCAAAAATTCGGTACCTAGATTTCACCGAAATACATGTTTTGAGACCCCCTGAATCCAAAATAAAGCATTTTTGGAAACATGTCCGTGTGTGTGTGTGTGTCTGTCTGTCTGTCTGTCTGTGAACAGCATAACTCAGAAACGAACAGTCGGATAAACACCAAACTTGGTATTTAGGTTCAGTATCTTCCAGAGATGTGACACGAAGGTTTTCAAGAAAACCCCCCACCCCAGAGTACCCTTTACATGGAACATTTTTCGAAAATTTTAATTTTCTCCAAAATGGCTCTAACGATTTTGATTAAAATATCATATGTTTAAGGTATTTTCATGACAAATGAAATGTATATCTCGAATTTTCTGGGAATGTCTCCAAAAGTGTTCTTCATTCTGAACGACTTTTGCATAACTGGTAAACCATAAGAGATAGACAAAATTTTACTGCACAAAAAATGCAGATCGCTTTAAAATACACAATTTATGTCATATACATTTTTTTTGTCGAGTGAACCGTTTTCGAGATATTGCTTGTTCTTCCCTTAAATTTTCCAATACTTATACTTCTTCTCAAATTCGTTATTCATTTTCTTTATGTCCTGGATATGCAAAGAGAATGGAATGCGCCACATAGCAACCAGCGCTTAAAGGATTTGACTATCGCTTAAAACCTACCATATTCCCCTTGCATCTACAAGAAAGTTAGCAATAAGATTGACATCTCGATTAACGTGAAGCATATGTAGAATAAGCGTTTGTAAAAATAGCTTGTACAAGAGTAGAGAAAGTCATGTGAGTGTAACACATCAGATTTTTTTATAATATTTATATTATTTTTACATAATATTTCTAAAGGAGACTCTCCACTCTGTGACAGTGGCGAGGATAACTTGGATCATCTCTGTGGATGTGTCAACCATAATACTCAAAATCTTAAATTATTCAGTCACTGTGCCAAATAGGCCTTCCAGTCCTGTCAAAATTATGAATGTTGTTAATTGTGATCCATTAAAGGTATTCAAAATTGTATTACAGCATACAAGAAAATCTAATATGAAAAGTTAATGTCAGTTTGTTTATTTCTTCTTGGGTACTTAGTTTAACTATTGTTTCAAAGTAGAAATCACACGCTGACTGAACTTTTGATTCCAAAGCATCTTTAAGTAAACAACAACAATATTCCTGATCGATCTGTTTCGATATAGCACTTATAATAAACAAATAACACGCTTTGTCTTTCCTATAAAATTGTTCTTGGACATAACACCGTACGTTGCTCATATCAAAGCTACACAAGTCACCAATTAAATGAGAATAGAATGTCAGTGAACTGTTTGTCTCTGTTGTGGTTTTCCACTACCATTGCATTCTTAATAACTTATAAGGGATAAGTTCTCCATTTCAGTAAGCAAAGGGGAAACTTTATTTATTTATTCATTATAATCAACAGTTCCTTAAACTCTCCATAGATTATATAAATGCAAAGGTATATATTTTATTTCGTAATATTGATGTTCATGTGAGCTCGAAGTATGATATAAAATCCAATGCTGGTAGTACTGCCAGTCTCCACCGTCAAAGCAAAAGCAAATTTTTGTACAGAAAAGTTAATTTTTTCTCACAGTCTAAATTTAGTTATTTGCAAACAAAACACATTATGAAAAGTGGAAGTTTATGTTTCAGTATTAATTTTCTAGGTTACAATTTAACGTATACACAAGCAAAATCCAATAATGGAATATATAGATTAAGACGAAATATACTTAACAATAATACAAAAATCTGGTGTTACATTCACAAGACATTCTCTACCCTCTATCGTTTATTGTTGGATATGCAAGTTGTTCTTAGGAAGGCTTATTTTTCTATCTACTTCATTATAATAGAGTAAAACTTTTGCAGAAATAACTACGTTGCACATTTCGTTATAGATACAAAGAGAAGAGGATAGTCAAATGTTTAACTGGATACTATACGCTGACCTTAAATTCCACACTGTTTCCATGCAATCGCAAGAAATAACTGAAAATCGACAGGACTTGAAACTATTAATAACGAATATCTCGGAAATGGCTTATGCCACAAAAAATGCGTTTAAGTAAATCACGAATTTCAAAGAATCTACATCTTTTGTAGTACGTTTTTGTCTATCGCTTAAAGTTTACCAGTTATATAAGATTATACAAAATTCCCTCAAAATGAAGAGGACGTCACAGGCTATTCCCAAAAAATTCAAGATATACATTTCATTTGTCTTGTAAATAGCTGCAATATATAGGTTTTTAATCAAAATCGTTAGAGCCATTTTTTAGAAAATCAAGCATTTCGAAAAATGTTCCACGTAAAGGGTAGTTGGGATGAGGGAACTTTCTTTAAAATCTTCGTGTCGCATCTTTGGGAGATACTGAACTTAAATACCAAGTTTGGTAATTATCCGACCTTCTCTTTTTGAGTTATGCTGTTCTCAGTCACACCATAGTCACACGGACACACACATAACGATATTTTTATAAAAACATATTTTTGGGATTGAGGGGGCCTCAAAATTTGCTGTGAAATCTCGATATCGAATTTTTGGGTAGAATGGAGTACCCATGGGTACGTGGTAGAGAAAGTAAAAATACAAATGCCTATGCCATATTATGTTGCACTTGAGTATTTCACGTTTTGTGAGTCACTGCACAAAGAAGAAATTTATAACAAAAGTTCTTGACTAACGTACCTAACCAAATTCTCAGAACTTTCTAAACCATCTCCTAGAAAAAAATAACAAGATGTCCAGATGTTTATACTATCCTGAAATAAACGAAATATCTATATCCAATATTATGTAGATTTCATATTTGATAAGAATAATTCAATTATGACATAGTATGAATTAAAGTTACCTAATTGGTAACAAAAAAGTGCTATTTCCTTATTCGTAACGAAATTCCTACCTCGGCTAGCGTCTCATTACTAAAGAAAACCACCACTTCCTTCAGGGGTTACGTAAACAACTATCTGATTGTTAAGGGACAGAAGTGTAGTCAACACTTGTGTCAATAACCAAAAGATATATCGATAAGTAGAGCGCGTGAAAGTGTGGTAAGCAGATCTAATGTAGTCTATGAAGACGAAGTTGGTTTGATAAAGCAGCATGCGCGCACAGTCACACACATTACTTAGAATAATTTTTTGCGCAAAGCAAACGAATAATGCGTCGTTGGTTTTGATCGTCAAGCTATGCACACCGACTCCTTGCTGGGAGCTGTACCGAAGTGCAGCCTGAGGCAAAAACCACATCCCTCCCACTCTTAAAACACTTCAGTGTAACTACAAACAGATCGCATGGACGTGGTCCAACTCGCTCTAGAACTCCAACAATTCGGGATAAGGTTGAGCTAGTACTACGCAGTTCACCGCCTTCTTTCAACAACCAAGGTGTTCCCTGAAATGGGTGATAAAAATACTCACAGAGGATGATTTGCCCTCCACGTCGAGGAAGACGACGACCGCCGTCACCACCAAGACAACGTTGTGGACGGCTCTGCTCCGGGGAACCTCTCTTGGTCCCCTCCCGCCCCTCTAAAACCCCCTCCCACAGGAGGCACCCGAAACATTTCCCAGCGTTTAAGATTCGTATCTGTGCCTAAGATTGCTCTCTTGCCAGAACTGAGCGTTGACTCAGCCTGTGACACACTGGTACAGCACAATAAGGCTACCATACACTTGCAAATCTATGTCTATTTATGGGCTCGGTGGAGGCATTACTCAAATTTTATTTAATGGTAACGTAACCGAGGATTTACATACTTACACCTGCACGTTATTCAAGGATCATGTATGCATGTAGGATAATCTCAAAAACACTAAATCGATTCTGATAATTCTTTCACCATTGAAAAGGCCTATTCTTTCTGGCGGACATAAGTGTAAAACACCTAATCTCAATCCATAACACTACTGAGAATGCCATAGAGTAGAAAATGTTTGATACCCCACAGAAAATGCACGTAAAATAAGATTCTAAGGCACAGAAAAACAAATGAGAATCGAACCTGCTTATAACGGTATGACACGCATGCGATATCAATGCCAAAATATTTTAATAAACTTCATGTGAGAAAGTTTCGCTCTCATTTCCTTTGCATGTCGTAATCAAGTTACAGGGTGTGCTAAATAATTGTATAAAGAGAGAAAGTTGTCTACAACTTGCGTTAGAAATCAGCCAACCGATATTTTATCGTTAACAACTGGAGAGATTATTTTTCTTGATGGCCTCAAACCTCTTTTCCAAGAGGTTAACTTGGTGGCCTGGGAATCTTCATATTCACCAGCTTCACTTCAATTTTGTTGCATATGTTAAGGATGTCTGCATTATGCGGAAACGACGTAGCTTTTATATTATAAAATAACTATTGGACCAAAAATATATTACAAAGATTCAACATTTCACCTACTGCAATTATCTAAATAAATAAAACAATCTGACGCGTTACACTCGCATGACTTTCTCTACTCTTGTACAAAGTATTTTTACAAACGCTTGTTCTCCATCTATTTCATGTTAATCGAGATAAACATTTGCAGAAATTGTATTATTGCTAATTTTCTTGTAGGTGCAAGGGGAATAGGGTAGGTTTTAAATGATAGTCAAATATTTTAAGAGCTGGTTACTATGTGGAGTATTCCATTCTCCTTGTATGTCCAGGACATAAAAAACGAATAACAAATTCGTATTTGAGAAAAAGTATAAGTATTGAAAAATTCAAACAAATAATAAGGAATATCTCGGAAATGGTTCACTCCACCAAAAAAAAAAAATTACATAAATTGTGTTTTAAGCAGCTGTATATTTTTTGTGTAAAACGTTTTGTATTTCCCTTACGGTTTACCAGTTATGCAAAAGCCATTCAAAAAGATGAGGGCTTTTGGGGACATTCCCAAAAATTTCAAGATACACATTTTAATTAAAATCGTTAAAGCCATTTTTGAGAAAATAAAATTTTCGAAAATGTTCCATGTAAAGGGTAGTCCGGGGTGGGGAATTTTCTTGAAAATCTTCGTGTCGCATCTTTGAAAGATACTGAACCTAAATGCCAAGTTTGGTATTTATCCGACTTTTCGTTTTTGAGTTAAGCTGTTCACTGACACACACGGAGTTTTTTCTGAAAAAGCTTTTTTTTTACTTTCTCTACTCCGTATAGTAAGTAGGGGAAGTATTGTATTCCACCCAAAAATTCGATACCAAGATTTCACCGGAAATATATGTTTTGAGGCCCCGTGAATCCAAAAAAAAACATTTTTGGAAACATGGAACATTTTTCGAAAATTTTAATTTTCTCAGAAATGGCTTTAATGATTTTGATTAAAATATCATATATTTAAGATATTTTCATGACAAATAAAATTTATATCTCGAATTTTCTGGAAATGTCTCCAAAAATATTCTTCATTGTGAACGATTTTTGCACAACTGGTAAGCCATAAGAGATAGACAAAATGTTACTACACAAAAAATGAAGATCGCGTTAAAATACAGAATCTATTTCATATAATGTTTTTTGTTGAGTGAACCATTTTCGAGATATTACTTGTTATTCCCTTAAATTTTCCAATACTTATACTTTTTCTCAAATGGGAATTCGTTATTCATTTTTTTTGTCCTGGTAATGTAAAGAGAATGGAATACTCCACATAGCAACCAGCTGTTAAAATATTTGACTATAGCTTAAAGCCTACCATATTAACTTCAAATGCAGACGGTAATAAGAGTAAGATTCTTTTGAATCTAATTAAATCTAACTCAAGTGTTGTTGGCTATCTTACAGGCCATAACACACTACACATAATGGGACATAAATAAGACCCTTTTTGTAGGAAATGTGGAAGGGAAAATGAAACCCCAAACATACACCATGCGAGTGCAAAGATATTACCATACATAAATATGAATCCTTAGGCTCCTTTTTCTTAGAATCAGAGGATATAGAAGGGGAAATATCGAGGACGTGGTCCGTTTTATCGGGTCCATTGGATTTGAATGAAAGTCCACATTAAGAGGCACAATAATCGATATCTCGATTAAAATGAAGCATATGGAGAATAAGCGTTTGTAAAAATAGTTTGTACAAGAGTAGAGAAAGCCTTGTGAGTGTAACACATCAGATTTTTTGGGGGGATTCAGGGGGAACATGTATTTCCGGTGAAATTTTGGTAACGAATTTTTGGGTGAAATTTAATACCTTCTCTACCTACTATGTACATGGTAGAGAAAGTAAAAAAGAAGCTTATGATAATATCATCATCAATTGTACGTCTCAGTTGGAATACAAACGCACTTTTCACTTCTGGCATTTATTTTCTGGCCTTTTTCTCAGAAACTATTAAAGATACCAACATTAAACTCCAGGATGATAAAAATAACCTCTGCTGTTGTGAACCTTCTTTGGTATTATTAACCAAATTGGTTATTTTTATAACAATAATTACTGATAACATTTAATCAAATGGCGGTATAATTGAGAAAATAATCCTATTTTTCTTAATAAACAAACTTATTTGATAAAAGTATAACAGTAAACTTAGAAGGCATCATGTACATCCTACAATAATTACGTAGTTTCTGAGGTAATGAGTCATGGGTTTAGAAGATGTAACATTGGCGGCATAGGGCATTTAATCTCACCTTAACAGCTTTCAAGATGGTTTCTGAGAAGTATTTTCACTAGCTTGCCAGACAGTTGTTGGCATGTCTAATGGGTAAGTGTGTTTCAGGAAATATGCTTGCATTTGTTTACTGGCGAAGTACAGGACAACCGCAAAATGATACTCATCTTCTGATTCACCTTATGTTATTATAATTGACTGCTATCCGAATTATTCACATACAGAATGCCATATAAAGTAGCCACGCACTCATTTAACCTATGTAACAAACTACATTATACATTACAAAAGAGAACAGCGATAGGCAAATGCTTAAGAACTGGACGCTGTTCGCTGGCCTTAAAATTCCATACTTTTTCTATGGCATCGCGAGAAACAACTGAAAATCGACAGGACTTCAAAAGCATGGCTAAGTATTGAACAATTCAAACCATTAATAACGGATATTTCGGAAATGGCTAATACCACAAAAAAGTTATTTCAAATCAATTGTGTGTTTTGAAGAGATCTACATTTTTTGTGTAGTAAGGTATGAAGAGGACTTCAGAGATTATTCGAAGAAAATTTAATATATACATTTTATTTGCCAAAAAATATGCTAATATGTGGTATTTTAATCAAAATCATTAGAGCTGTTGTTTAGAAAATGAAAAATTTCGAAAAATATTTCACGTAAAGGGAATTTGAGGTGGGGAGATTTTCTTGAAAATCTTTGTGTCGCAACTTTGAAAAGCACTGAACCTAAATACCAAGTTTGGTATTTATCCGACTCTTCGTTTTGAGTTATGATGTTCACAAACACACACATACACACGAACCTTTTTCTAAAAATACCTTTTTATCCAGGGACCTCAAAGCATGTATTTCGAGTAAATATCCATATGAATTTTTGGGTGGATCTCAATACCTTTCTATCTATATGTACGTGGTAGAGAAACTAACTACGAGTAGTACTTGTAGTTCCTTCGCAACAGAAAATTTGGAAGTGTGTCATTCGACTTTGGTTGAAGTTCTTAAAATAGGATTGTTACTATTAACTGTATGTATTTCTTTTAGATTGAAATATCTCGTTGGCATTACTTTGATCTCTTTCTCTCTCTCTCTCTCTCTCTCTCTCTCTCTCTCCATTTTACGTCGCTTTAGCTACGTGGTGTAAATTCCTTAGCATGGCTTCCTTCGGAAGGGAAGTAAAGCCGGTGGTCCCGTGTCGTAGATAAAGAGGCCTCTGAGCAAAATTACCTGTCTTTCACGCCCATAACAGCAGTTAAAGAGCGTCCATAAAAACGTAAATAAAAAAATCTGATGTGTTACACTCACATGACTTTCTCTACTCTTGTACAAACTATTTTTGCAAACGCTTATTCTCCATATGCTGCATGTTAATCGAGATATAGAGATGTCAATCTTATTGGTAATGTACATGTAGATGCAAGGGGAATATGCTAGATTTTAAGCGATAGTCAAATATTTAAACGCTGGTTGCTGTGTGGCGCATTCCATTCTCTTTGCATGTCCAGGACATAAAAAAAATCTGATGTGTTACACTCACATGACTTTTTCTACTCTTGTACAATCTGATTTTACAAACGCTTATTCTCCGTATGCTTCCTGTTAATCGAGATATCGAGATGTCAATCTTATTGGTAATATTCATGTAGATGCAAGGGGAATATGGTAGCTTTTAAGCGATAGTCAAATATTTTAACGCTGGTTGCTATGTGGCGCATTCCATTCTCTTTGCATGTCCAGGACAAAAAAAAAAAAATCTGATGTGTTACACTCACATGACTTTCTCTACTCTTGTACAATATATTTTTACAAACGCCTATTCTCCATATGCTTCATATTAATCGAGATATCAATCTTATTGGTAATTTTCTTGTAGATGCAAGGGGAATATGGTAGCTTTTAAGCGATAGTCAAATATTTTATCGCTGGTTGCTATGTGGCGCATTGCATTCTCTTTGCATGTCCAGGACATAAAAAAATCTGATGTGTTACACTCACATGACTTTCTCTACTCTTGTACAATCTATTTTTACAAACGCCTATTCTCCATATGCTTCATATTAATCCAGATATCGAGATGTCAATCTTATTTGTAATTTTCTTGTAGATGCAAGGGGAATATGGTAGGTTTTAAGCGATAGTCAAATATTTTAACGCTGGTTGCTATGTGGCGCATTCCATTCTCTTTGCATGTCCAGGACATAAAAGAATGAATAACGAATTGGAGAAAAACTATAAGTATTGGAAAATTTAAGGGAATAACAAGCAATATCTCGCAAACGGTTCACTCAACAAAAGAAATGTATATGACATAAATTGTGTATTTTAACGCGATCTACATTTTTTGTGTAGTAAAAGTTTGTCTATCTCTTATGGTTTACCAGTTATGAAAAAGTCGTTCATAATAAAGAATACTTTTGGAGACATTCCCAGAAAATTCGAGATATTCATTTTAATTATCATGACAATATCTTAAACATATGATATTTTAATCAAAATCGTTAGAGCCGTTTTTGAGAAAATTAAAATTTTCGAAAAATGTTCCATGTAAAGGGTAGTCTGGGGTGGGGGGATTTTCTTGAAAACCTTCGTGTCGCATCTCTGGAAGATACTGAACCTAAATACCAAGTTTGGTGTTTATCCGGCTCTTCGTTTTTGAGTTATGCTGTTCACAGACACACAGACAGACAGACACACAGACACACAGACACACAGACACACAGACACACAGACAGACACACACACGGACATGTTTCCAAAAATGCTTTTTTTGGATTCAGTGAGTCTCGAAACATGTATTTCCGGTGAAATCTCGGTATCGAATTTTTGGGTGGAATGCAATACTTCCCCTACTTACTATACGTAGTAGAGAAAGTAAAAATGAATAACAAATTTGAGAAAAAGTATAAGTATTGGAAAATTTAAGGAAATAACAAGCAATATCTCGAAAACGGTTCACTCAACAAAAAAAATGTATATGATATAAGTTGTGTATTTCAACGCGATCTACATTTTTTGTGCAGTAAAATTTTGTCTATCTCTTATGGTTTACCAGTTATGCAAAAGTCGTTCACAATGAAGAATACTTTTGGAGACATTCCCAGAAATTTCGAGATATACATTTCATTTCTCATGACATTATCTTAAACATATGATATTTTCATCAAAATCGTTAGAGCCATTTTTGAGAAAATTAAAATTTTCGAAAAATGTTCCATGTAAAGGGTAGTCTGGGGTGGGGGGATTTTCTTGAAAATCTTCGTGTCGCATCTCTGGAAGATACTGAACGTAAATACCAAGTTTGGTGTTTATCCGACTGTTAGTTTTTGAGTTATGCTGTTCACAGACACACAGACACACACACACAGACACACACACACACACACACACACACACACAGACACACACACGGACATGTTTCCAAAAATGCTTTTTTTGGATTCAGGAGGTCTCAAAACATGTATTTCCGGTGAAATCTCGGTATCGAATTTTTGGGTGGAATGCAATACTTCCCCTACTTACTATACGTAGTAGAGAAAGTAAAAAAGGATCTGTTAGGAGATACTTTGTGGATCGGTGTGTGGTGGACAGTTTAGCCTTCTAGGTCTCATCCCTGTATCATACCATCTTACTTCATCACATGTCAACAGTAGCACGTGCATAGCAACTGTACCTCTGCATCTGTGACGAGCAGATGGTAGCTTCGACTAGTGTTCCCGAGGCATGTGTACAGCAACTGTGCCTCTGCTTCTACACGTGCTGGGCAGATGGCATTAGGGTGCCGTCCAGTATACCTGCTTTTATTACCTGTACAAGGCTGAGCATTCGCTATAACATCTATTTTCCATGTTATTGTTGCTTTAGACTTAAGGTGGAACTTTGGGTATTAACTTGGTATTAAATATCCAATCCGATATTTACCTTGGCGACTGAGGGAAACGACGAAAAAACCCAGTCAGATTGGTCGAACCACGGGATTTGAAACCGAGACCTGCCGAATGCGGACCACTGACCATGACCTTGTTTTAATATATTGATTCTGTTTTCTAATCCTTTATTTCTATGTTCCTCTCCAGTTTATTGTCATCGTTTAAAACTATGCCAAAGATCTCCATAACTTATTGATTATTTCGAATGTTTGATACATACCCAAGAGCGCCTTAAACATTTTGATACGCATTTAAGCGTGGATTTTATGAATTTTAATGTCTATCTTCATGTAAATTTGGAGAAACGTTATATTGGTATAGATGATAAATAACAAGGTGAAATATATTTTGGTAAGACACAGTGATCGAGAACTCGGGAGACCTCGCCAAAATCCAAGTTTTTATTCACCTTATGATAATTCCTGCTTTAGGCACCTGGTTGTCAAATAGTACGAAGCCTTTACATGCAATAGTAATAAGGTTTCTTAAATATATCGGTAAAACCACTTTTGATTTAAGGTTTTTATGCTGAAGCATATTTAAATGTCAAGAATTACATTTTAGATCCTACAGGAAAGTTTAAAATGTGAGTAAAAACCTTGTTTAGTTATTATATACAAAAGGAATCAATGTGAAGAAAATAACTTGCAATGGGTTATAAACATTTTTATGTGATATAGTTACATAACTTCTCTAACCTGTATTTTTATTAGCGGATATACAAACCATTCTTACTAAAGCTTGTTTTTTTCCATCTACCACATCTTAATCCAATGAACCTTTGTAGTAATAGCACATTGCACATTTCGTTATAGATACAAAGGGAACAGCGATAGTCAAATGTTTAAGAACTGGACGCTGGCCTTAGAATTCCATACTGTTTCCATACAATCGCGAGAAACAACTGAATGTTGACAGGACTTGAAGAGAATGACTAAGTAAATTTGAACCATTAATAACGAATATCTCGGTAATGGCTTGTGCCACAAAAAACTTATTTGAAATAAATTCTGTGTTTTAAAGAGATCTGCATGTTTTGTGTAGTATGTTTTCGTCTATCGCTTAACATTTACCACTTGTATAACATTATATAAAATTCCTTCTGAATGAAAAGGATTTCACAGACTATTCACAGAAAATTCAAAATAAATGTTTTATTTTTAATGTAAATATCTTTAATATATGGTATTTTATTCAAAACGTTTCAGTCATGTTTTAGAAAATAAAAATATTTCTAAAATGTTCCATGTAAAGGGTAGTTTGGGGAAATAGGATTTTCTTGAAAATCGCCGTGTCGCATCTTTGGAAGGTACTGAACTTAAATACCAAGTTTGGTGGTGATCCGACTTTTCATTTTTGAGTTATGCTGTTCACAGGCACATGCACACACACACACACACACACACACACACGGACCATTTTCTAAAAATGCCTTTTTTTATATTAAGAAACCTTAAAGCGTGTATTTCCGGTGAAATCTCGGTGTCAAAATTTTGGGTGGAATGCAATAGCTTCTCCACCTACTATGTACGTGGTAGTCACTGTGTGTAGCGACACTGTAAGCGGTTTGTTACTGGCGTGAGTGGAATTGGAAAATTGTTTGACGCACTTGCTTGAGTTGCCATTTCTTGATAAAAATGTTATTGAAAACTTAACTTGACATATCCATTTTAAATAGTTTTGCCCGGCTGTTTGACAGTGTTATAATTTTAAGCAAAGATAACACTTTTAACCACACCAACCTCTATTAAAGTTGCTCAGAATGTTTTACCAAACTATAAAATTGTAATAACTAATATATCCCACTTCTCTGATGTTACAGGAATTCATATATCCCCATTCCTCATAGGTTTCTACCTACTATGATTTTGTAGGAATCCACAGCGACCCTTCTGAATATGGTCATCTAAGGCCAGCCGTCAAGTTGTTTTGTCAATAGTTAAAATTTGAAGAATTTACTTGTAGAGTTTTACTAGGAGTAGGACTAATAGCTGGGGAGGGGCCTTAGCACTCGATCTTCAAGATCTTTCGTGCCTGAGACCCCTTTCGGGAGGGAGGGGTGAGGTGAGAGGAGACAGAGGGCATGACAGGGTAGAGAGTAGGATCACTTCCTCTCACAGATTAAAACTCCCCGGATGTCAGCTGGTGCAACCCGCTCCCCTCCCCCCTGTGAGCTTGTACATCCCCTGGGAAGCCCAGGACTCGGAGACCGCCCCCATTCCTGGGGACGAAAGTTTACATAGAGCATCCTTTTCCCCTGCCATGCAACGCCGAGACTCCCGCCGACACTTTCAACCCTGAAACAGACGAAGCAGATGCGAAAGAGAATGTAAGTGAAATGGAGAGACAGGAAATTCGAGGGATGTAATGAACCTTCCCAGCATTCGCCTAGTCATCAGGGGAAACCCCGAGAAAAACCATGGGTCAGGAAGAGCGGCCGCGGAAATCAAACCACGACCCTCGAATGCGAGCCACAGATTACCGCCTGAGCCATTCCGCACTGTTACAATTTCACTCAATGTTGTCAGTGTTATGCAGTACTAAAGTTATTAGTATTATTAAATTGTAACTTGTAATTTGTTACTCTCTTCTAAAAAGCATTGGAAACAAAATTATCAACAGAACTCCGGTTTTCGGTATGGGTGTCACCAATTTTGTAGAAAGAGTACTTCCAAAACTTCATTACAGACTTTATCGCTTCAGTGTTGCATTTAACCCAGTGGTGTTCTCCTCAAAAGGCGGTATCAAATAAAATAAGCGAAACCATACTATTGCAGAACATATTACATATCCTAAATATTGCTTCTGTGTCTTCGTTTAGAATTGGCGCGATATTGTAATCGTTTTCTTCCGAAGGGCTATGGAATTAAGAAAAAAATTTTAAATCATATAGAGGCTCAAAAGTAAGGAAGACGATCACAAAGCAAAGGTACGTGGAAACCTCAGATCATTATATAACAAAGTTAGTTTTTTCCACATGCCATATTGATTTCTCATTTTCTACAGCATATACTCGAATACAAATTTAACATAGGTTGAATGAGTTAGTATTGGAGTAAGCGCTCACAAAAGTGACTTAGTCCGAATTGTGCTACTTAGATTCTCTGTTGGTACCCAAAAGAGGCCATGCCGACAAAAATGCTAACAGTTGCCAAGCGATATGCGTCATCTACTTTTGGAACACATCCGTCGTCAAACGTCCCGAGCGTCGGCCTTCAAGGAAACAGAAAATAAAAGAGCAGCGCATAAGTTTCGAGCCGAGAAGCTATAACTCAAGGTTTAGATGTGCACAACCGAATGTTTCCAGCGTTAATAAGTTTCCCTCTCTCGACTCTCTGAACACAGAAGAGCATTCTGAAAAATTACCATTGCATCCAGTTCTTAACCCGGTAAAATAATGAGTTTATGATGAAAGAAATGGGGTTTTTCGGGACAAAAGTGATGTGAAATAGGAGTATGATTTAAACAAAATGATAATTATAACTTTTTCAAGAAAGGAAGCACATTTAAAACCTCTTTGGACTCAAAAAATAATTTTAGCATCCCTAAAATGCAAAAGTATCGCATTATAGATCACGAAGTCGCATATTTCGTCCTTAAAAGGGTAGATCAATTTTAACTCCAATCTTCTTAACTAAACGAAACAAATGCAATGAAATAGCACCATAGCATTTTTAAATGTATAATTTCACCGCCATAATTCAGGAAATCATCGTGCATTTATTCGTTAAAGCATTATTTATATTATAACCTTACAAAACACCAGTGACGTAACTAGGTTCTCGGAGGCCCCGGTGCAAAAGGTACAAATGGGGCCCTGACTGCAATTTCCAAGCGTGTATTCAGGAGTTTTAAATCTTATATATGTAGGAATTTTACAAAATTATAGTTAAGTATACATAAACAATAATTATGTATGGTTTTATAAATTTTAAGTACAATATTGCAAACAATAAAATGTGAGGCAGTATTTTTAACACTTAAATGATTTCAGCCTAATTGTAATTATATAATACCTATATAAATTCAATAACAGCCCCCTTAAAGCAATATGTGTATATAAAAAGTGTATATTACAGTCATTGTATTAATGTTTATATTATTGTATACATGTGTAATAATATTTTATAATAAACCAGAAGTATTTCTTGTTGTGATGTTATATGATACTTAAAATTTGAGTTGGTATATGTTAATTCACATCACACATCTCTCAAAAGCGCTCCTACGGTAACAATTAGCGCCTTTATGTGATGTGAATTAGCATATACCAACTCAAATTTTAAGTATGTGTAATAATGTTATGTGAATGTATTGCGTAGTTTAATAATGTAGGAGCTGTGAGAATAATAGGTTAAAAGTTACTAACAATAAGGTAACCTTGAGGCAATAATGAATTTGAAAGTTTAATAATGTTACTTGTGATTCTTGGAAGCAATAATGTAATTTTTGTGACAGTTTATAAAATAGCCAATCAACAACCAGAAAAAGCTTTAGTTAAATGAAGGTATTCTATTGGAGTAGGATTAGCCAATCAGAAACTGAAATATAGCAAAATTTACAAATTCAGAGTTCAGTTGCTTGTAGACAGCGTTTCTAACCGGACGCGAGATGCATCCTCGAGAAATTTAATACGCATTTTCTGTGAGACAAAAATAGTTTACGTGTTAAAAAGTGCAAGTAATTAATAAAAAAAAATTCACAGCTCTCTATATCAGTGAAGCGTTATTTAAATCGTGTCAAGCATTAATAAAAGGAGTGAAGTAAAATTATAATCTGTGTAAGCCTACATTCTTCAGTCGCACCATTCCCTGATAAGACATTCATGTCTCTAAAAATAAATACTGACGCAGCCGAGGCAAACATAAATATATAATATTTAAAGAAACAGTCAAATTACAAAGCTAATATTTTTAAACTTGGGGCGAAGGGTACCGTAAACTTTTTACCATACGTGCGGTTGCAACTACTTCAAGTTCGGCTCCCCAACAGTCGAAATATAATGCATCTTCTTCAAACTGACTTTCCATACATAGCAGCAACAAACCTACTTCAAATGTTAATTGATTTAGCTTTCTATGCGCCTGAAAAGTAAGGTCGTATTGTTACAATAAGATGAACAGAATCAGAGCAGATGTTATTTTGGACGTAGCATCTTGCCAAATTAAAATAACCATATGCTTTTCAAAATAAAAAACAAATTCTGATGTGATACACGTACATTACTCTCTACTCTCTATCGTTTATTAGTGGGACAGCGATAGTTAATTTTAAGAACTGGACGTTATAGCTGGCTTTAAAATTACATACCATTTCAATGGAATGCGAGAAACAACTGAATTTTGATAGGACTTTAAAAGAATGGTTAAGTATTGAACAATTCGAAACATCAATAGCGAATATCTCAGAAAAGGCCGATGCCACGAAAAAGGTTATTTGAAATAAACTGTGTTTTAAAGCTATATAATTTCTTACGCAGTACGTTTTCATTTATCGCTTAACGTTTACCAGTTGTACAGATTATACAAAATTCCTTCCGAATAAAGAGGACTTCAAAGACAATTCTCAGAAAAATCAAGATATGTTTTTTTATTTACCATGTAAATATCTTTAAAATATGGAATTTTATTCAAAATAGTTAGAACCATGTTTTATAAAATAAAAATATCAAAAAATGTTCCATATAAAGGATAATTTGGGGCATGAGTATCCTCTTAAAAATCACTGTGTCACATCTTTGGAAGGTACTGAACTTAAATACTGAGTTTTGTGTAGATCCGACTTTTCGTTTTTGAGTTATGCTGTTCACAGACACATGGACCATTTTGTAAAAATGCTTTTTACTTTCTCTACTACATACAGTAAGTAGGGAAAGTATTGTATTCCACCCAAAAATTCGATACCGAGATTTCACCGGAAATACATGTTTTGAGACACCCTGAATCCAAAAAAAGCATTTTTGGAAACATGTCCGTGTGTGTGTCTGTCTGTGTGTCTGTGAACAGCATAACTCAGAAACGAACAGTCGGCTAAACACCAAACTTGGTATTTAGGTTCAGTATCTTCCAGAGATGCGACATGAAGGTTTACAAGAAAATTTCCCCACCCTAGACTACCCTTTACATGGAACATTTTTCGAAAATTTTAATTTTCTCAAAAATGGTTCTAACGATTTTGATTAAAATATCATATGTTTAAGATATTGTCATGGGAAATGAAATGTATATATCGAATTTTCTGGGAATGTCTCCAAAAGTATTCTTCATTGTGAACGACTTTTGCATAACTGGTAAACCATAAGAGATAGACAAAATGTTACTACACAATAAATGTAGATCGCGTTAAAATACACAATTTATGTCATATACATTTTTTTTGTTGAGTGAACCGTTTTCGAGATATTGCTTGTTATTCTCTTAAATTTTCCAATACTTATACTTTTTCTCAAATTCGTTATTCATTTTTTTTATGTCCTGTACATGCAAAGAGAATGGAATGCGCCACATAGCAACCAGCTCTTAAAAGATTTGACTATCGCTTAAAACGTACCATATTCCCATTGCATCTACAAGAAAATTAACAATAAGATTGGCATCTCAATATCTCGATTAACATGAAGCATATGGAGAATAACCGTTTGTAAAAATAGTTTTACAAGAGTAGAGAAAGTCATGTGAGTGTAGCACATCAGATTTTTTGTGTCCTGGTAATGCAAAGAGAATGGAATACTCTACATAGCAACCAGCTCTTAAAATATTTGACTATAGCTTAAAGCCTACCAATTCCCCTTGCACCTACAAGAAAATTAGCAATAAGATTAACATCTCGATTAACATGAAGCATATGGAGAATAAGCGTTTGTAAAAATAGTTTGTACAAGAGTAGAGAAAGTCATGTGAGTGTAACACATCAGAATTTTTTCTTTCCTTCCAGAGGTCGTTACTACCATCTCTGAATTTGTTCCACGGTGCTTTCAGTGAATATTTGAACTTTCTTTTGGAAGTTGCATATAATGAATTACTATTTACTTAATTTAAAAAAAATGTACCATGAGTAAACAACGTAAATTTTCCACCCCAAACTACCCTTTACATGGAAGAATTCTTCGAATTTTTTTATTTTTTAAAAAATCGTTCTAACGATTTTCATTAAAATACGGTATATTAAAGATATCTACATGACAAATAAAATGTATACCTAATTTTCTGGGAATGGCTTATGAAGTTCTCTTAATTCGGAAACATTTGGTATAATCTTGTATAACAAGTAAACGCCAAGTAATATGCGAAAATGTACTACACAGAATTTGTAGATCTTCTTAAAACACACAATTTATGTGAAATAACTTTTTTGTGGTATAAGCCATTTCTGAGATATCCGTTATTTTTCATTCAAGGGCCTTAAAATGTGTATTTCCGGTGAAATTTCGGTATCGAATTTTTGGACGGAATGCAATACCTGCTCTACCTACTAGGTACATGGTAGAGAAAGTAATAACTTAATGCAACCATGTAAAAATTAATTGGATTTTTTATAAAATTAAAATACATAATATTATTCAACTACGTCACAATTAGGCATTATCGTATTGACCTAAAAAAATTTAAAAGACCAGTTTAAAATATAAACAAAGACTAGAATTTTAACAAAGCTTAAAATCCAAATTATCTTGATCTCAGGAAAATAAATGATTTATTCAACAGTAAAAACATTATTAAACTTGATATGAGATGTTTCTTGATTGTATATTGACAAAGAAATCAACGACTATATCAACGTCAAACCGTCATTTTCTACTGACAGTTGAGCCAAACCATTTAGACTTCTTGAGTCGTAGACCTTCTAAGGCAGTTTTGATCAGTTTTAACTTAGAAAATGACCTTTCAACTTTGGCCACTGTAACAGGAACAGTTAAGTACATACAATAAAAAGCACATGCATCAGGATAGGCAAAGTAAAAGAACTATGTTCACTCAACAGTAGATTAGCAAGCTGTTTTACTTCAATCATGCTTTTAATTTTAAATCTGAAGGAACCTCTGATAATATTTGTGATCTAAACAAGGTGTTATGACGTCAGAAAAAGTTTCTGCAAATTTGTCAGTTTCTTTTCCAGTTGATCATCAGTAGAAGAAGCCAAAATGAAGATTTGAATTACCCTATATAGTCTAATACTAACCTCATACCCTTGACCGAGCTGTAAAGTTGTGATTAGTGTCAATCGTGAGATAACATAAAGCTAGAGCCGGCGGTGGCGCGGGCACATCGTGGTATATTTACTGCCAAATGCGTAAAGGTACAAATTCAGTATTACTAACGACACTGCGGACGCGCTATAAATACACCTCACTCAAACATTGTACCGCCACTATTTGACTTTTCGAAATAATTCTCTCAAATGCAATTACAGCAAGGAATAACCTTATTTAAGCATATGCTTGACGTGTAATTGGTTAAAAATATAATATAATATTATATATATATATATATTACTTTCTCTGGCACGTACATAGTGGGTACAGAAGGCATTGCATTTCACCCGAAAATCCGATACCGAGAATTCACTGGAAGTGCATGTTTTGAGGCTCCCTGAATAAAAAAGACATTTTTAGAAAAAGTCCGCGTGTTTGTGTGTACGCGCGCTTCTATGAAATGCATAACTAAAAATCTGATGTTACACTCACATGACTTTCTCTACTCTTGTACAAACTATTTTTACAAACTCTTATTCTCCGTCTATTTCATATTAATCGAGATAAACATTTGCGGAAACGATCTTTTGACATGCAAAGAGAATTACATTTTACACATAGCGACCAGTTCTAAAAATATTTGACCATCGCTTAACTCCTACTATGTTACCCTTGTTTTGTATTTGCAAGGGCAATATAGAAATACAGTAGCCTTTAGGCATAGACATATCTCTTAATAGCTGGTTGCTAGATTCAGCACCATTCTCCTTGCTACAGATTAATACTCTCTGCAATTCCAAGACAAAAAAAATGAATAACGAATTCCCATTTGAGAAAATTATTGAAAAATTTAAAGAAATAACAAGCAATATCTCGAAAACGGTTCACTCAACAAAAGAAATGTATATGACATAAATTGTGTATTTTAACGCGATCTACATTTTTGTGTAGTAAAATTTTGTCTATCTCTTATGGTTTACCAGTTATGCAAAAGTCGTTCACAATGAAGAATACTTTTGGAGACATTCCCAGAAAATTCGAGATATACATTTCATTTCTCATGAAAACATCGTAAACATATGATATTTTAATCAAAATCGTTAGAGCCATTTTTGAGAAAATTAAAATTTTCGAAAAATGTTCCATGTAAAGGGTAGTCTGGGGTGGGGGGATTTTCTTGAAAACCTTCGTGTCGCATCTCTGGAAGATACGGAACCTAAATACCAAGTTTGGTGCTTATCCGACTGTTCGTTTCTGAGTTATGCTGTTCACAGACACACACACACACAGCCACACGGACATGTTTCCAAAAATGCTTTTTTTTGGATTCAGGCAGTCTCAAAACATGTATTTCCGGTGAAATCTCGGTATCGAATTTTTGGGTGGAATGCAATACTTCCCCTACTTACTATACGTAGTAGAGAAAGTAAAAAACGAAAATTTGGATAAATACCAAACTTGGTATTTAGGTTCAAAGATGCGACACAAAGATTTTCAAGAAAATCCCTCCGCCCCAAACTACTCTTTATATGGAACATTTTTTGAAATGTTTGATTTTCTAAAAAATGGTTCTAACGATTTTTATTTACTAAAGATATTTACAAAAAATAAAATTTATATTTTGAATTTTCTGTGAATAGCCTGTGAAGAATTATTTATTCCGAAGGAATTTTGTATAATCTTGTATAACTGGTTTAAGCGATAGACAAAAGCGTACTACAAAAAATGTAGATCTCTTTAAAACACACAATTTATTTCAAATATGTTTTTTTTTGTGACATTAGCCATTTCCAAGATATCCGTTATTAATGGTTTGAAAACGTAGACGAAAACGCACATTAAAAATGTAGATCTCTTTAAAACACACAATTTATTTCAAATAAGTTTTTTGCGACATAAGCCATTTCCAAGATGTATGTTATTAATGGTTTGAATTGTTTCATTTCTTGGTCATTCTCTTAGCGTCCTTGCAACATTCAGTGTTCCTCGCGATTGCATGGAAACTATGTAATTTTAAGGCCAGCATGTAGCGTCCGGTTCTTAAACATTTGACAATCTCTGTTGCCTTTGTATCTAAGACGAATGTGTAATGTAATGGTTTATTTGGATTAAAACGTAGTAGTTGGAAAGATAAAGTTTTAGTAGGAATAATTTGTATACGCACTAATAAAGGATGGAGGATAGAGAAAGCCATGTGAATATATCACATCAGATGCTGTTTTTCTTATTTTTCATTTATTATAGCATGACAGACATAACACTATTTCTGATAATTCTCGTCAGTGCCAAGGATAAATTAAATAATATTTACAACTCTGGAACTTTTTGTTTGTCTTTTTCGCTGCAACCACACACTCACTATAATATGTTGTAACCCCTGCAAGGTTCTTCCTTTTGTTTGTTCTAGAGTTTGGAACAGGACTAATATCTGGAGTCTACTGTAAGATCAAAAGACAGACATATGAAGGTTCGTTGTGTTGAGATTCAAAAGAGACGCAAAGCGACGATATGGGAGGTCTGAGATGAGAGTAGAGCGCGGGATGTACGAATGATTTTGGGCTTATGTTGAAAGTGTGCTGGAATTTGGTTCATATTCTATGTTGTAGAAGTGAGCACTGGTCAGCATTAAAATCAGAGTTCCCTACGCTGTAGAAATTTTTACCATTGGTGAGTTTTTTTCCTTTTCCGATAACTGTTTACAAATCACAGCTGAAGCTGAATAAACTCCACTGGTGAGCTTTTTTCCTTTTCCGATAACTGTTTACAAATCACAGCTGAAGCTGAATAAACTCCACAAACTACAACTTCTATTCTCAGTCTCCTAATGGTTTTGTCTACGGCACCCGCAATGCCATTGTCGTGTTCATCATAGCTTGTAATTTCAGAGGTTGATACCACTGAGCAGTAACAAATACCCGTGTTTCTGCAATCATCACTGGTAGGTTCCATGCAAAATACAGACCATATATGGGACATTCTATTTCAAATCGTCGAAATAGAAGGAAAATCGACTTTACATTTTGTAAACGAAACGAAACTTTTTGTATCTGTAGACAAGCCCGATACAATGCTTCATGCAAACTCTTAAATTTTAGAACAGCATAGTCTTGCAATTAAAATTTTTCAAATTTATCGTATCTTCCTAAAATGTCCAACTTCAAGCTGTTATAACTCGGAAACCTTTGGACTGGATTGGATTGACTGCGGAGGGGACTCGGCACCGATACAGAGTAGATATTGTATCTACACCCCACCAGGGGGCGTCCCGGGGAGGAAGGATGAGACGAGAGGAGATACCGGGCGACCGGAACCAGGAGCGACGGCACAGCAATGACAGGGTCTCTAAGTTTCCAGATAGAGACACCCGGCAGACGGACAGGCAGACTGGGGACCCCACCCCACACAGAGGGGGTTCAATGGTCCTTCAAGGGGGTTCGGATACCACGGCAGCCATCCGAAAGCAGAGGGACGGAGAGAGTCACAAAGAGCATCCTTTCCCCCGCCATGCTGAACCGAAACATTATCGCCGACCTTCCGACCCTGAAAGAGACCAATGGGATGAAAGATGAATGAAATGAATGGAACAAAATGAAGGAACAGAAAATTCGGGGGATGAAAGAAACCACTCCAGCATTCGCCTGACGACCCGGGAAAACCCCGAAAAAAACCCATGGGTCAGAGTGGAGGTCGCGGGGGTGTGATACCGGGACCTCCAGAATGCTGGCCATAGACGTAACCGAATGAGCCGTCCCGCTCGGTTCTGAAACATTTAAATCTAATTATTTAAATCGAGCTTTATTTTGATTGCATAAACTTTAATTTCAATTGATAAGTAGACATGTTCTTATTTTTATTTAAGAGAAGAAGTTTTTTTTTCAAGTGTAGGCGGTTACAGATTACGAAAAATGATGTTGTTATATATGGTAAAATTCCGTAATTTAAACACAATTAAACCTATGTTTTACTGTAATGGTTTCTGATAAGGTTACGTCTAAAATATAATTAAAGAAGTAAATTACTTTACGCGCTCATGGTCGCTTTCGCACGTTTGTTTTGAACTGAAGGTGAAGCAAGCTGCTGTGCATGGTTAAACAATGAGAACGTTTACTAAGCAGTGTGCGGTTATAAGTATTTCCTCAAAGATTCACAGAGCGCTTGATGATTATCGTGCATCAACTACGTAAATCGCTGCGTTTAGTCACTGTTGTGTTATAACTACGAACGCCCAAACATAACCACTTTACCAATACTGCCGACTTCTCTTAAGGACACTATGGGTTATTCTCAATCTAATACGAGGGCTGATCAATAAAGACTGAGACTGATATTTTTCCACGGCATTTATTACTCCATTTCAATGTTGGCATGATATTTTTCAAAGTAGTCCCCTCCTACTTGAATGCACTTTTTATAGCGTCTCTGCCAGTCCTCGAACACATGGTGCAGGCCATTCTTTGTCAGGTTTTTGAGAATCGCCTCACTTTTCCTCAGCACGCTTCAGTACTCTCAAATCGAATGCCCCGGAGCTTTGCCTTTAGTGATGACAATAAAAAAGAAATCACAGGGGGCAAGATTGGGGTTATAAAGCGGATGCAGTACGCAAGTGATGAATTCCTGGATTTGATTTGCGACGTGAGGCCATGCGTTGTTGTGATGAAGTCACCACCCATTCTGATGAAGTTCTGGATGTTTCCTTGCAATGTGCTTCCTCAGTGTAGCCAATACTGGCGTGTAGTACGCTGCTGTAACAGTGGTGTGAGTGGGAACAACAATCACAGCAGCTGTGTTGATGTTGACTTCAGTCATAGCAGAAGCCGAAGCATCAGGCCCACCTTGCTTAGCACAGAGGACGCGCTTCTTTGAAGTCCTTGAACCACCTAAACACTGTTGCACGAGGTAGTGCATCTTCACCGTATGCTTGCTTCAGCTTTTCCAAAGTTTCAGAGGCTGTGTGATTTACACGAAAACAAAATTTTATTGCTCCTCTCGTGTCGGGTGGTATGCGAAATTCAAGTAGGGTCAATATACAGCATTACTACCAACCTACCGATACAAGAGTGCTGCCGTCTATGGACATTATACATGAAACCCCGCTCTTTTCAAATATTTATGGTAGAAACAGGAAACTCTCAAGAAAGCTACAGGAAACAATCAGTCTCAGTCTTTATTGATCAGCCCTCGTATTTTAGTGTTATAAAAGTCCGGGGACGCTTAAAATAAGTAAAAACTGTATATAGATGTTTGTGAATATTATAAAAATAATTATTTAATGCTGTATTTAATGCGAACTTTTGTCTACAAAATGAGATTTGGTACAATATTCTGAAATACAGGGTTCTGAAGCTATGCGCACTTAAAATGCAACGAAATGAATTAAAACGATACATTTATCGTTCAATAATATGACAACTGTTGGGTTTTAGATTATATTATTTGATAAATATGTTTTCCTTAGCACCCCTTGTTAATAGGAAAAATTACAACGGAAACAAAAAATGCGAGGGGTTTGGCCGTTCAATTTCACATGGAATGTCCCATATGTGCAATAGCTTAAATATGTTAACTGCACTACACCAACGTTCATACAGCAACATGCCATTCCTACCAAAAACGCCGGTTGGTCAAGCGGATGTATCCATTTACCAATGTTATTCTACCATATATTGGCTTTAACTGGGTGTATTAAGGATACAAAAACAAAAGTCATTTCTATCGAACTCCCTCGGAGTCCATAAGCAAAATCTTTCGTCCTAGCTTTAATGAACCTGCTGTGGTGGAACTACGCTGTTCTGTTCTATTGCATTTTCGTTAGCATGCTTAAATTATGTGATGGTAGTATATACCTTTTTAATGACAACCAAACTTCTTACACACTCAAGCAACTTGTTCTTAGCTTTTTATCTCTGCAGTCGTTCAAGCAATCTTTTTCTAGCATTTAGGATGCTTTCTGTTCCTCATAACATTCAGTGGCAAGTTTGGGAGGGCGGAAGGTGATGTTTTCGTATTAAGCACGTACAAAATCCTATGCATTAGTGCAATTCCGAAATAAAACGTGGAATAAAACGCATCTACCAAAGCGGGCATAAATTAAACCATATTAATAATTATTGTATTATTCCTTTCAGCAACAGCAGGAAGCCTTTTGCCATTTATATTATACGGTGCACCCGTGCGTTAATAAATATCGGTTAAAATTTTAGTGGAGGACACACGCTTTATAACAAATGGATATTCTGTACTTTGTTTTCAAAAAATAAATTATTAACAAATCTTAATCACACATTCTTGCACATTTATAAACATGCACTTCCTGAACATATTTCTTCTAAGTTTCAATCAGTTCCTACCTTCTATAACAGTCAGAGTAAGAACATAATTTCTTAACTGAAACCGTATAGTTTATTTTTGCTCGTTGCCCAACTTTATCTCATGTGTAAACGTGTATGTGATGATACCAAGCAATCAACAACGCGCACTGAAAAAACTTCAAGAGTACAAAATGAACTGTAGGAAATTATCAAGTATCTATAAGCGTCTCAAAAAAATCTTGACTGTAACTAAACTAACCTAACCTACTTAATATTCTTGTAGATGAAGTCATTCTCCTCTCCTTTTGCTCAGCAAAATGGTTGAAATCAGGGCCTTCTCGATATAACATATGGCTAATTAACTCTCTAAGTAAACGTCTTTGTCCTCTTGAGAATTGGAAAACACTTTTCACTCTCTGATGTGGTTATGGGAATCGTGCAAATGATGTGTTGCTCTTTACTGTTCCTTACATTCCTTAACTAATTAATTAACTTTAAACGCACACTTAACAGATTTTTAACAGTCTCCACCAAGAGCATGCACTTGCACTAAATTTACAGGTTAAGTTAGGTATTTTACACACCTACGTGTGTGAATCACAGCACCGCTTGTGAGCACACGCACTGTGATTATGTGACTCGCAAACAAACGTGGCCAACACAGATTGTAGTACAAGTGATATTATTTACTATCTGCACTGAATAGTTTTAACTCTACAATACTATACTTTTAATTGCAGTATAACTTAAAAATATGACTAACTTTAAATCAATTTGTAAAACAGAATTACATTTTAGACAGCACTGAATACTTTTTGAAGCGAAACTTCTTTAGGCGCGGTAGGGCAAATTGGTTGGATCAGACGAAAAGTGAAACGCATGAGTTGGCCTGATGGATAGAGTACCAACCGGCAATTAAGAATAAAGTGGGGGAAAATAATTTCTACTCTCTCCGTCGCAAACGTCATAGACAGTCTACACGCATGTGCCGCGTGTACTGTGTTAACACGTAGCATAGAGAACCAGTAGACGCTTGCGTATTATACTGTACATTAGCTGAACACATTGTAATGTGAAACTCAGCCATTGATAAGATTTTTTAATGAAAACTTAAAATTAAACACTGACAAAACTCAGTCTACAACTAGATCAGGCACTACCATCGATGCAGTATTCTTTTGTTATTTATAAAATGTATAGCCTAAATTATTTGTATCATACTTCAGCTATCATAAATCTATAATTTCTTTCTTAGAGTATGAATTAAACGAAATTGATGAATAAAAAAAATGTTTCATTTAATTAAGAGAGATTTTCTTCAATCAATTTCCACATAATCATTTCCTAATCCTGAAATAATAAAATCGTCAACAAATGCTAGAACCTAAGAAGTTTCACTTCCATGGCGCGAGAGTCTCACGCATTCTTTTTCTTTTCTTTCTTTCATGTAGTGGCGGCAATGAAATGAATGACTCCACATGTAAAACACCGCGTGGAGAAAGAACCAATAGCGAAGCGCTTCGGACTCCGCCAAGTTACTATTACCTCTCCGCACCCCTCACCCATAATCGAAGCATTCCCATCCACAAACGCATAGTCCGAAACACACTCCGTAATGAAAGAATTCGCGCTACTCGCCGTATAAGCGTTTGCAGAAATATTTCAAACACACAAAATCTATAAACTAAATCGGGGGGCGCAGAAATTAGTACTGCAACGACAGCTGATGTTATCTTCCTTTCCCGTGTTTATTTTTTATTTGCGGGGCGTTTATATATTGGGAGGGCGCCTCCCTAGAATCCTCCATCGCCAGCCGCCACTAATAACATGCATAGTATAGTTGAAGACAAAGCATTTCAAATACCGACAAAGCTACAATTAACAATTCGGAGTTTCTGTGTGTTTAAATTATGTCTCCTTTATAGACTTTTGCAAACTTGCTTTTCTTCCTAAAATATCTCTTCTCTGAATCGTTTTAGACGTATGCGTCTTGGAAAATGCCAAAGATAACAAGGTAGGTGGACCAAAGGAGTCAGTTTACACCTAAGTTGCCTAATTAAAATAAGTATGAATAATAGCTGGTACTAAAACATATAGAAGGAATAAGGGTTATGATAATATTTCTACGAGTATATGTGAGAGTTCAGAGGTTTTTATCCGACGAGTAGTTCAGCTGTCCTGAATTGTTTTCCCATCCAGTTACCAAGAATCCCTCCAAAAAGAAAAAAGCACACAAACTCCTGTGTAAGCCACGGTAACCTCTCAACGTCAAGAAGTGTAGAGAAGTGTCAGGGAAAATCCCTGGTTGCAAACGCCTGTTTCAAGTGTAACACTGACAGACTGCAGGCGTTTTCCCAAGAAAGTCCGCGTGGCGTGCAGTGGTCGGATAATTTTAGCTCCTGCCCCAAGCGTGCAAGCCGACTTGTGTAGAGAACTGATATCTAAGCACTGAAAGGGTGCAGCTGGAGGTAAATGCTCATTTAAGTTCCACGATGTTTTCGGTAAGATATTAATATTCGTTTAAATACTAGTTACGAATGTTATTAAGGTAGATTTCCACACATGATACTGTGTTCAGACTGTACACCTATTCTGTCTCTGTTATCTTCTGTGATTTGAAGCGACCATTGAACACGTCCCATTTAATTTACGAAGGGATTCATTTTGCATTTCCACATGACATACCGTGCGCCTGTCGTGTACCTACAATGCAACCGGCGATCACTCCTGTGATTGATTTTACGACAGTGATCGGTGGACTGTAAGGAATACGGTAGGAACACGGTTGGCTATGTGGAAATTACCGGTACCATTCTCTCACATGTTAAAAACTTTCTTAGCTGAGTTTACCGCGTTTAAGACTATGAAGAAAATTATTAGAAATGCATGGGCAGTAATAAATCTAAATCCACATATGTAGCCTTTGGTTCTAAAAGCAGCGTGGGCTTTCTGGAGGAAGGTGTATACAGAGGTCGATATCAAGTAGGAATACACTCGGAGCACAGTCGATAAACAGTCGATGTGGAAATGAACACGACAGAATACGGAGGGAACCCGTTACCCTATGTGGAAACTAGTCTTTATTCTATAAAGTAGGGAGAAAGTTAAACAACTGAATTAAGAGTTTGAAGAGTTATCGCTTTGGTTAAAGCTGTACTGTTGGAAACAACTTTGAGAGCCTCAAGTGCTTTCTAAAAGTTGGAATGCTACAATGTTGAAGCACGATCTGAATCCATACCAAAACGTTATGCCACAAGGCAAATAATTAATCTAATTTAATTATGCAAAATAGCTAGGAGAAAAAATTAATTACCTAGTGAAAGGTAATATTGTAAAGGCTTAAAGTAATGAAAATGTAAGTTAGAGTTTTTATAGCACATCAAGAAGCCTCAAGGCAATATTAACATATAACCTTAAAGTATAAAATTGTATATTATAATTCCAAATATGCAGGAAAGTGTAAATTATAGTTCAAAAGTAAAAAATAATAATAATAATAATAATAATAATAATAATAATAAACTGATGTTTTACATTCACGCGACTTTCTCTTCCCATCCTTCAACAAATTATTCTTACAAAAGCTTAATGTTATTCGACGTAAACATTTGTAGAAGTGATCTTATCGTATATTTCCTTGTAAGTACAAGCAGAATAGGGAATGCAGTACGCTTAAGCAATATTCAAATCTCTTAAGAGCTGGTCACTATGATAGCTTTGAAATTCCGTTCTCTTTGCATGACCAAGAAAGAAAGAAAAAAGAATAACAGCTTCCCATTTGAGAATAGTTTAAGTATTTGAAATTCAAACTACCAAATAACAAGCAATATTTGACATAAATTGTGTGCTTTGACAAGAGCTACATTTTTTGTGTAGCAAGATTTTGTCTATCTCTTGTAGAAGTTGTTTTGTTGTATTGAAGGAGTTGAATTGTTATTTGCCCCACGCTTTGGGAGCCTATTTGAAGAAGGTTTGTTGCTGCTACGCATGGAAAGCCAGTTTGAAGAATGTGTATTATATTTCGACTGTTAGGGAGTCGAACTTGAAGTAGTTCCATAGTATAGTAAAAAGTTTCCGGTAGCCTTCGCCCCAAATGTTTAAAAAAATATTAACTTTGTAATTTTGATTGTTTCTTTAAATATGATATATTTATGTTTGCCTCGGCTGCGTCGGTATTTATATTTTTTCAGAGACATGAATGTCTTAGCAGGGAGTGGTGCGAATGAAGAATGTAGGCTTACACAGATTATAATTTTACTTTACTCCTTTTATTAACGCTTGATACGATTTAAATAACACTTCACTGATATAGAGAGAGCTGTGAGATTTTTTATTAATTACTTGCACTTTTTAGCACTTAAAACTATTTTCGTCTCACACGAATATGTATTAAATTTCTCGCGGACGCATCTCACGTCCGGTTAGGAACACTGTCTACAAACAACTGACTTCTGAATTGTAAATTTTGCTCCATTTTAGTTTCTGATTGGCTAATCCTAGTCCAATAGAATGCCTTTATTTAACTAAAGCTTTTTCTGGTTGTTGATTGGCTATTTTATAAGCTGTCACAAAAATTACATTATTGCTTCCAAGAATCACAAGTAGCATTATTAAACTTTCAAATTCATTATTGTCTCAAGGTTACCTCATTGTTAGCAACTTTTAACCTATTCCCACAGCTCCTACATTATTAAACTACGTAATACATTCACATAACATTATTAAACATGTATACAATAATATAAACATATACAGTGACTGTAATATGCACTTTTTATATCTTGTTACATACACATATTGCTTTAAGGCGGGCTGTTATTGAATTTATATATTATATAATTAGACTGAAATCATTTAAGTGTTAAAAATACTGCCTCACTCTTACGGATTACCAGTTATGCAAAAGTCACTGAGAATGAAGAGGACTTCAGAAGATATTCCCAGAAAATTCAAGATGTACATTTGTGATTAAAATATTTTAAAATGTGGTATTTCAATCAAAATCGTTACAGCCATTTTTAAGAAAATCAAAGTTTTCGAAAAAATTTCCATGTGGAGGATAGTATGAAGTGGGAGGATTTTCTGGAAAATTTTCGTATCGCAAGATGTTGAACTTAAATACCAGCTTTGGTATTTAACCGACTTTTCGTTTTTAGTTACACTCACGGAGCTTTTTCTAGAAATACTTGTTTTGGGTTCAGGGAGTCCCAAAACATGTATTTCTGATGAAAACTCGGTATCAAATATTTGGAATGAATACGTCCTCTACTTACTGTTTAGTAGTACTAGTAGTAGTAGTAATATAAGTAGTAATAGTGGTAATAGTAGTAGTAATTGTAGTATAAGTAGTAGTAGTAGTAGTAGTAGTAGTAGTAGTATAAGTAGTAGTAGCAGTAATAGTAGTATAAGTAGTAGTAGTAGTAGTAGTAGTAGTAGTAGTAGTAGTAGTAGTAGTAATAGTAATATAAGTCGCAGTAATAGTATAAGTAGTGGTAGCATAAGTAGCAGTAATAATAGTAGTAATAGTAATAGTAGTACAATAGTAATAATAGTAATATAAGCAGTAGTAATAGTAGTAATAGTAATATAAGTAGTAGTAATACAAGTAGAAGTAATAGTAGTAGCAATAGTAGTAATAGTAGTAGTATAAGTAGTAGTAATAGTAGTAGCAATAGTAGTAGTATTAATAGTAATAGTAGTAGCAATAGTAGTAATAGTAGTAGTAGCAATAGTAGTAGTAGTAGTAGTATAAGTAGAAGTAATAGTAATTAATAGTAATAGTAACAGTAGTAGTAATAGTAATAATAGTAGTAGCAGTAGTAGTAGTAGTGGAGAAAGCAAAAATGTAATTTAAGACAAGATAGGACTAGGAGCGGAGGTGGACTTAGCACCTCGACCTACGCAGATCTTTTGTATCTAGGCCCCTGAAGGGGCGCTCCCGGGAGGGATGAGGTGAGACAGAGGGCGGCCGGACCTGAGGCACGACAGGCAGAGGGCAAGGACCCTACCGTTTACAGATTGAAACTCTCCAAATGGCAGCTAGTGCAGCCGACTACCTCCACCCCCGTGGACTTACACATCCCTTGAGGGGCCCGGGACCCAGAGACCGTCCCCATTGCGGGGACGAAGGTTTTTACTCAGAGCATCCTTTTCCCCCACCGTGCACACGCTGACTCCTTCCGCCGACACTTGCAACCCTGGCAGATGCAAGGGGAAGTGAAATGAAAATGGAAGGACAGCAATTCAAGAGATGTAATGATCCTTCCCAGCATTCACCTAGCGACTCGGAAAAACTCCCGAAAAAGCCCATGGGTCAGGAAGGTCGGCCGCGGGAATCGAAGCCACATCTGCCGAATGCGGGCCACAGACGTTACCGCCTGAGACATCCAGCTTGATAAAAACAAATGTCATTTAAAAAGCGAAATAGGAATGGAAGCTACAGTGAAAATGTGAATGACAAAAACGAAAGCTAATTTTTAGGGAAGAAACTCTCCACGATAGGTAAAACACTACGCAACAGACAAAAGAGGATCAATATAAGCGAGGGAATAGCGCCAGAAGAAAGAAGTCAGGGAGTTGACCGACGAATACATACGTGTCAGGATCAATCAACGAAAACATTAAACGGAGACAGCGCTGCAGTGGTTGCAAAAAGCGAACGGTTGTATTTAGCGGTAGTCATATTGATGGATGGCAAACACTGAAGATGTAGTTAGTGCATACCATGGAATGAGATAGCATCTATGTTTACTCTAAAAGAAACTTAAATGTGTGTGCTCATTGCATTGCATGAGTGTACTAATTCAAGAGCTTCTCATAAAGAGAAAAATCAAATTTTTATGTGAAAGACCACTGAAGTTATTATACTTTCTCTTGACACCTGTATGACCGTTGTTCTTTTTTAATGCAACTAATGAATGGAATGGGTATAAAAACCATATGAATGTTTAATACTGGTTTATATGCCATTTGGATATGGCAATCTATTCAATTCAATTTTATTGCATCTGTAGATCATGAATACATGATATAGAATTATCAACATATGTTTAAGAGGATTGTGATAGGTATATAACAATATTTACAATATAAAATAAACAGTATTTTAGAATATACAATTTACAAATATATATTAGTTGTAATCCTACTTAATTGCAGTCAGTTGTTACATCTGCTTGAAAAAACTCGTCAATGTTATAAAAACAGTAATCCATTAAAAGATTCGTCAACTTACGATGGCTGTATTTTTATGACCTTAAGTGTATTCGATAAACAGTTATAGTTTTAAGCGTGTTATAATAAAGCTTTCTGCGAATAGTGTTGTATTGTGTGTTATTAAACTAAAAGTTATGCCTGTTTCTAGTTTCATAAGTGTGGACGCATGAAGTTGCTTTAAAAGAATTTAGGTTTTGGTCGGTGTAAACTAAGATTTTTTTTTATATATACGAGATGGTAGTGGTAAAATACGGGCCTATTTGAATAGTGTTATACAACTAGTTTGTGTGGGTACTCTGAACATTAAAATTATTTCTAGGTACAAAATATAGGGAAATGACATTTGCATAGGTCATCCCTTAAAATGAGCAGGAATTCCAAGAAGCCACTAAAGTCACATATTTCACTGAATATCATTCGATAGCACACTGCTTACAAAATAATTACATCATTCGACTTTTGCGTTAAGCCAGCCGGTGCATCTATCGCGTATTGAAAACAAACTGCTATTTCTTATATGTACACACGACATAGATCGAGGTATGTAAAATTGGCTTCACTAAATGATGGTTAAGATGAATACTGCGACTATCCAGTTTTCACTATCACCTCACAAAGTCCTCGCTGTCACTTCACGAATGTGATTATTCACTTCTTCGGCCGGCTCACTCGCTGAGG
Source organism: Deroplatys truncata (assembly GCA_030765065.1). Classification (NCBI taxonomy): domain Eukaryota; kingdom Metazoa; phylum Arthropoda; class Insecta; order Mantodea; family Mantidae; genus Deroplatys; species Deroplatys truncata. Next base: position 62,889,805 of record CM060984.1, on the reverse strand, counting down.
AGTCGAACACAAGACCTCTCTGGTCTCCTGCAGTAGACGTCATAGCAGTCGTTACGAACTCGCTCGGAGAGCAGCGCATTCTGTAGCACTCACCAACTGATTTACTTAACTCCACTCCTGTCGCGAGCATACCCACTTATATGGCTGCAGAGTTCCTGGAAAGTCAAGCTACATGCTCGGGTAAGCCTGAGAGAGACAGAAGCATCTAGAACGATCACCTTACACCTTCCAGGAATTTACATCAGCTGGAAGCTCTCCTATTAATCTGCCGGCTAGCGCTGCGTTGAAGGTCGCGGCATCCGGCAGCAGGCTTCGTCACAATATTATACAATATAACGGTCTTCATATTTATTCGGCATTTACCGCCAGGCGGTTTAAATTAATGACGTCATTATTAGTTCAGCGAGTCCCTTGTCTCAAAGGGGAGGTGCGGAATTGAATTGCATGTATTTCTGACTTTTCACTAGGACATTTTGTGCGTTCTTTGCACGCAATTGAAGTCACCCCCGATCATAGAATTTGCATGGTTGAGTGCTACTTCCGAAATGGAAGGATATGAGGGGGGGGAGTCTATCGTTAGGATATTGGCCGCTGTGTGAATGATCCCTTCATTCCCAGAATTTCATCAAGTACCGAGACAAAGCGTGAAAAAAAAATGTTTGCTTTTTTTTTAGTTCCAGTTACCCCGCCTATAACTACATTGGTCTTTTCGGCGGCCTTTCCTTTGGAACTTATTGCCTATTGACAATGGTGTTAACTCGTGTAATTCTGTCGTTGGGTTTCTTGCACTTTTGGTTTTTTAATCACTAGATCACACACACACACACACACACATTCACACCCTCATTCATACTTCCAGACGCTGGGGAGGATAAGGGTTAGTTTTGCTTTTATTTAACAAAAAAAAACAAATATTTTTAAAATACTTAAAATATGTATAAGGTTATTTCAGTTGTTTTTATTAAAAAAGTTAAAGTTGTGCCTTAAAGCAGAGTCACTCTACGCTGCAAAAATCGTCCAATTTTGAGTTACCTATCAGCATACATGCTGAGATTGTGAGTTTACAAGATGCAAACGAAAGAAGTTCCAAACGTAAATACGGGAAAGGTACGATAAAAGTTCCACTTCACTAAGGTCACCTCGAAACTGTAGATATCCATCCCTTCCACTCATCTTTCGCTAGTCTTCTCTAGAGGCACTGGTGATAAACTCGCTTCAAAGTATCGACGTCATGTGTAGACAACCTACTGGCAGCAACGGCCGAATAAATCTGAAGACCTGTATAACCCAGTTTCATAAAATGTTACTTCTATCCAGTTAGGAAAATAACGCTCCTCATATTTTCAGAAGAAACAGTTCTGGAAAATAAAACAGTACCAAATAATTTGCCTATTACCTTATTAAAGTCCTAATATTTATTTCCACGAACATACGCGGCACTGTATGGCAGTGATGTTGGAATTTCCGTTATAAGATAATTGTATTACAAACAAGAAATGTAGTGACAGAAAGCTTATTTATCACCCATCAATATGTCGGACAGGCAGACGGCAGCTTACGTTCGGAATACACGGCACCGATAGCGTAAAAGACGCCCTGGAGAACCTGAGCTTTTGCGAATTAAGATTTAATCCGTTTAGACGAGGAAATCGTACCGTAGAAGATGTGAATTATCCTCCGCGAGAAAATTATACTCCCTCCCATACTCAACGACTGTTGAGTTGACTGACTGATGAATTCATCAATTCACTCGTTGCCTAGTCAGTAAGGAGGACAGGTCGAGCTTCCATTGAAGATGTCTGCCATAGTCACAGACGAAACGTCTGGGAAGATAAGAGGGAAGAATCTCAGTAAACCATGGGCACAGAGCCCGGAAAACTTTTGTCGTCTAAAACCGTGAGAACAACTTTTAAAAAACAAAAAAACTTTTCCCAGGTTCAAGTATTAGTTTGGGGTGGGGAAATTTTCTTGAAGATTGGAAGATTCTGAACTTAAAAATCAAGTTTCGTTTTCACACACGCGGACGTATGCGAAAATCGGAGACAGTGCCCGAAATAAGACCAATGTCCTGGGCTATACCTGTCCCCGATTTTGTCCCCAATTTCAGTAATACATAATTTAATATACCGGATATAATATTAATAATAGTAACAGTAGTATGAATTGAATTTCTTCACGTGATGATATTCGTAAAGTTCATTTTCTTGAGGTTGGCATTATAAATTATTGTATAAGACAATAATGCAGTTATCGCCCGGCCGGTCCTCAACAATGGTCAATGAACACAACTTATTTGTAAATACTGATTAGCCCTATTGTAGACAGCTGTCTCGGCATCTGCCAGTTTAGTTTGCATGTGAAGTCAGAGAGAAATTAGAACGTTGCAGAATGTTTTCAAGAAAACGTGTCATTTCAATGATTCGTTAAAAGCGGAATTTCTATATATTATACAAGCAGTGTTGCCAACTTAGCCATTTTATGGCTAAATCTAGCATTTTCACAGTAGCGTTTAGCCATATAAAATCGTAAAATGCTTATAGCCTGAAATTTAGCCTATTTAACAAATCCCTTAGCCAAAATCTAGCCTAAATAGTAAAATTTCATGTGTGCTTTAGCTATGCAAAGGAAAAATGTTAGGGTGCATCTCCACTGTGTAGTTGTATTACATTGCTAGCATGATAGCATGAGTCATGGCATGTCATCAAAATATTTACAAATCATAGGGTAAATATTAGCATTTAGGTAATACGCCGTTGTATTATGTTTGACTTTTATTGTTGACTTGCGATTATTCACCATGGTTACTCCCCATAGATATAATTTAAAACTGAACTGTGTTGCACTAACTCGATGGTTCCCATTCATGTTTATATTTTCGTTTGTTCTGAGAGAAAAGGAGAGGGGAAAGACAAATTTGTAGATGTATACCAGGCCGAACACTACCTACGGTGATGCCAATTTAGCCCTTTTATGGCTAACTCTAGCCTTTTTGAAGAGCCTGTTGCCACTAGTTTGACAAAAAGCCGGTAAAGACATTTCCAGGCATTTTATATAATGATTGAGCCAAGTGTAGCTATTTTTCTAAATATTCAAACATTTCTAGTTATTTTTCAGTTTCTATTGTTTAATTTTTAAATTACAATCACCAAAGTATCAATGAGAAATATACATTTATAATACTGCGTTAATGAAAAATTGATCGACCAGGTAAAACATCTGATTCACAATCTTTCATTTGTAAATTTCCACACTTTGATGTCTGTGTTTGAGGAGTGGGGACAGGGAGGTTGCAGCCTACAGACATTTGCAAGCTTCAAGTTCATATTTGTGTGGACAATTACTGTTTATATGTGGCATGTCACATGAAATTTTTGACCAGCGAGTGCTGAATCCCAATGTTTCATTTCTGTTTGACTGTTTGTCTAGCGTGACCATACTATTCGTGTACATTTTGAGATGAGAAATCAGAAAGCATTTCTGAATGAAATAAATTCCTTTGACAGGTCAGAAAAATTATTTTACAGGGATGGAAAATTCCTGCCATGTATTTTATTAACTATATTTATTATTTATAAACTATCCAAACTATCCCATACCTAGCCATTTCTGGCCTTTTTGACACTTTTAGCCACTTTTCATCACCAAGAGTTGGCAACACTGTATACAAGTTAATTCAGAAGATGGAACAGTAGTGAAATGTACCGTATGGAATTCAAACTTTTCAATAGGTAGTGTAGGTAGTGGTGGGAGGACTGATCTAAATGCAAAAACACACACAAGACTGCGCTACTAAGTAAATCTCAGTCGGGAAGTATATCGAATTACTTTCGTAAACTAGAACCGTCTAAAAGTGAATACAACTTGGCTCTTTAAGAAGGAACGTACGCATGTCACACTGTACTTCACAACTATAGCTTTCGTAGTATGGATTGTACAACACTACAGAAAAAAATCTGATGTTACACTCACATGACTTTCTCTACTCTTGTACAAACTATTTTTACAAACGCTTATTCTCCATCTACTTCATGTTAATCGAGATAAACATTTGCCGACTCTATCTTATTGCTAATTTTCTTGTAGATGTAAGGGGAATGTATATTTACAAGGGCAATATAGAAATACAGTAGCCTTTAAGCACATACATATCTCTTAATAGCTGGTTGCTAGGTGCAGCACCATTCCCTTTACCACAGATTAATACTCTTTGCATATCCAAGACAAAAAAATGAATAACGAATTCCCATTTGAGAAAATAACTGTTGAAAAATTTAAGAGAATAACAAGCAATATCTCGAAAAGGTTCACTCAACAAAAAAATTTATGACATAAATTGTGTATTTTAACGCGATCTACATTTTTTGTGCAGTAAAATTCTGTCTATCTCTTATGGTTTACCAGTTATGCAAACGTCGTTCACAATGAAGAATACTTTTGGAGACATTCCCAGATAATTCGAGATATACATTTCATTTCTCATGACAATATCTTAAACACATGATATTTTATTCAAAATCGTTAGCCATTTTTGAGAAAATTAAAATTTTCGAAAAATGATCCATGTAAAGGGTATTCTGGGGTGGGGGGATTTTCTTGAAAAACTTCGTGTCGCATCTTTGGAACATACTAAACCTAAATACCAAGTTTGGTGTTTATCCGACTGTTCGTTTCTGAGTTATGCTGTTCACAGACAGACACACACACACACACACACACACACGGACATGTTTCCAAAAATGCTTTTTTTGGATTCAGGGGTCTCAAAACATGTATTTCCGGTGAAATCTCGTTATCGAATTTTTGGGTGGAATACAATACTTCCCCTACTTACTATACGTAGTAGAGAAAGTAAAAATTTACAACGAAACAATTTACCTGTGCAAGAACAAAGTGTGAATACATAATTACCCATGTTTTTGCCCCATGGACTATCGATGAACTAAAACATGATCTTAAATATGTCAACTTTGTAACTGTGTTTTACGATACATCTAATCATAAATTCGTAAAGCTACTCCCTATTTTAGTGCGATATTATCGAGCTTATCACTTACAAACCCCAATTAAGAACAAACGTATTACTTTCATTGAAATCCCAGGAGATACTTCCCGTATAATATCTGCAAAAGCATTGAAAGCAATTGATAACTTTGACTTAGGCAAAAGGTTGGTAGGATTATCAGCAGACAATACGAACTCAAACTTCGGAGAGTTGCTGAGAAAGGGTAAACAGAATGTAATAACTAAAATTAAGTTTGAATTGAATAGAAAATCAAAATTTCCGAAAAATATTCCATGTAAACGGTTGTCTGGGTGGAGGATTTTCTTGAAAATCTTCGTGTCGCATCCCTGGAAGATACGAAATTCAAATATCAAGTTGGATATTTCTCCCGCTCTTCATTTTTGAGTTATGCTGTTCACAGACACGCGCGCGGACATGTTTCCAAGAGGCTTTATTTGGATTCAGGGCACCTCAAAACATGTATTTCCGGTAAAATCTCTTATCGAATTTTTGGATGGAATGCAACACTTACTATAGGTTAGTAGTAGAGAAAGTAATATTACGATATGCTGGCATTTGCCTAAACAAAAACGGACTACCCCAACAATCAAAGTTTTTTCTTATAAACAATTAACTTTAGGAGCCATGTTTGTTGTACTTGCCCCTCTCCCGTATTGACGCAACACAACAATGAAGCAAATCGCGTAGCAGCTACTTAGAGTAGCGGATCACGCCATTTTAGACAAGATGTGCACGGTGCAAAGGAAAGTTTAGCGTGTTCTGTGGTTTGCTAAATCTGAATCCGTGACGTGTGTTCATGTGAATATCGTTGCATGTACAACAAAGAGTCGCCACATGAAAATAACATTAACCAGTGGGATAAGCAGCTGAATGAAACTGGCAGGTTGTTGGACCAAAAAGGTTCTGGTACGCCTTCGGTTAGCCACGAGTCTATAGAAGCTATACGGGCTAGCTACCAAAGGAGGCCCAAGAAATCGGTGCGTACCTACGTGTGTTCGAGAATTGGGCCTAACGAAGACTGCAGTTCATAAAGTTTTAAAGAAACGCCTCCGCTTTACGGGTTACAAACTGCAGCTGTTACACGCTATCAGCTCAAATGATAGCCCCAAACGATTTGATTTTGCAATATAGATGTTTAATGATATCGACAGTGATGAAAAATTCTTACAGAAAATTGTGTTTAACGACGAGGCCACATTCCATGTGTGTGGACATGTTCATCGTCATAATGTCAGGATATGGGCTTATCCACGTGCGTACATTAAATATGAACACAACGCCCCTAAGGTGACCGTCTGGTGTGCCCTCGTGCATGATAAAATTATAAGCCATTTCTTTGCGGACCGGATTATGACGTCAAGCAACTATCTTGGCATGTTGCAATAATTGTATGCAGTGCCACAAATTTCAGAAGGTGCCATCTTTCGAAAAGACGACGCTCTTCCACACTACGCCAACACTGTTCGCGAGTTTCCGGATACACTTCCCCAGCGGTGGATAGGAAAACGCATGGCCACCACGACCCCTAGACCTTTCACTTGGGCTATGTGAAGAAACATGTGTATAGTGTTCGTATCGACATTAACCATTTAAGGAGCGAATCAAAGACACTGTTCACTCTGTTACACCTTAAGACCTTAGACGTGTGTGGAATCAACTAGAATATCGTTTAGATGTGTGTAGAGCAACAAATGGAAGCCACATCGAACTGCACTGAACAGGTAAGTAAACTTGCAGAGTTTTCCTTTCATTTGGTGAAGGTTTCAAATTTTTATCTTGTTTCGTTGCTTTTCTGTGACCGGTCATAACTGCACCATGACTTTATGAACACACTGTATTTCACACCATGGAGTTGAAGTCAAAAAGAGCAACATTTCAGGAGAGAGGTTCAAAATTTACAAACCAAAGCTACAATAACTGAAAATTATACAAAATGAATAAAAATTCACATATGACTCTGATTTATTCTCCTTATATAGAAAATGTTGGTTGTGCTAAATCACAAAATTTTAATACACCTCTTTTCTGATTTTTTCTCCCTGGCACAAAATGTAGCAAGTAGCTAGACACTTTATGATTTATTTGTAATTTATTCCATTAGTGTGTAGTATCCGCAGTGAATCTCCTAGAACTGTTTGCATGAATCTTTATGAAGCAGGAGTTACTAACCATATTAGAGTTTCCAACAATTACCAAAACAGCACATTTCCAGCACAGTTTGTATTTTCAAATGAAAGCATGCCTAGTTACATCAAGAAAGTAAAATCAAATAGGTTTAGAATGCCAATAACAATTACCTATTACAACATTGGAGCCCAATGGAATACACGAATACTGTCACCTGAAGGTTTTAAATTATCTGTTTCATTTAACCACCATGTGATTAGAAAGGTATTACAGATCCTTACCTACAGCAAGCAATCAATACCTTTCTGATATGTTTCTGCACAAATAGTTTATAGACAATAGCGGCTCATGAGAATATATTTTGGGTGTTCGCCAAATTTTAGAGCCATATAGCTCTAAAATAAGAAATGGCATCTGCTGCATAATAGTTATGATTATGAACAAGCTGATATAACTGCTGTGGCAACAACAAGAATGATGATGATGATGATGATAATAATAATAATAATAATAATAATAATAATAATAATAATAATAACAACAACAACATTAATAATATAATACTGCTTAAGTTGTGGTGAAACAAAGGGTTGTTTTTGTGAATGTTTGTTATTATGTACATAATTAAGTACAGCATTCTAAGGCAAGAACAAAGTAATGTGTAAATTAAATTGTAGTTGAGAGTAGGATGGTCCGGAATAAGCAGGAGAAGTTTCCATGCTCCTGCAGGTTACTTGCTTCTCTTACAGTGTCTGCATTAGAGTAATACAAGAAACTTCTGCCAGTGTACTACCACATAGTGGCATTAACGTAAAATTGTAGTGATTTATGGAAAAACAGCACGGGAGAAGCTTTGTGCACGCCTTCAAATGTGCACGATCCGTAAGGTAATTATGTCATACCAGTTGATAGGCAACTTAAAACATACACAAGTGAAGGTGTGCTATGAATCCTGTTGCCACATATCAAGTTTAAAGGAGTATCACAGTGGATTTAAATGTCATCGATTTTAAATTACCTCTTGTTATCTTGAATAGCATTCAAAGAAAAAATAATCAATACATCTGCAAGGTGTTAAAAGTGTTTATGTGCTTTTATAAAGTAGCCACCACTGTTTATACAATATTATTAAAATTTATCATTGCAATGTAACTGGAGCTTTATGTGTAGTTGAAAATTCACACTAACAGTGTAATGTTGAAACAATCTTTGAATAAGGGAATTCTTCTTCTTCCTTTCAAGTATTATGTTATGACCTCATAGTTGAATTTTCAATCCGTTTTCTTGGAGACCGTAAAGATCTCTTCTGTTTGGATGATAGTGAAACATGTCTTTTGGGATTCTATTTGTATACATGTAATGCAGGTGATTTATCCATTTGTTCTGATAATGTTAATCAATTACAGGTTCTAACTGTAATTGTTTCACTATTTCCTCTTTATGATTCTATTTGGTTTATCTTACTGTGAATCTCATAAATTTAATTTCATTAGCAAGTTATTCTGCTTTCATGTTTCTTTCTTAATGTCTCACTGCTGTAATAAAGTAAGGTCTCACCAAGGTCTTGTATAGACAGATTCTAGTATGTTTTTATACCAAGGAAGGTTTCATAATATTATTAATTATTCCCATTGTTTTGATGCATTTACAAAATTTCCGTGAGATGTCTGCTTCATCAACAACAATGTGTTAACAAATTTGCTCTTTCTAATATTTTTTAATCCATTTTGCTAGGTATAGGGTATTTTACACAGAAGGACAAAAGTTTTGTTTTTCTTTATTGATTTTCATATACTTAACTCTAATTTTGTTAAAATTATGTAATTGAGGAGTGAGTCTATCAGATATGTATAACTATTTGACTGAAACAGTATTTTGTATTTATTCAGATACAAAAGCTAATCAAAGTTTGCAGTTTAAGAAAAGTTGTATCATTGAGAGTTTCACAAAAAATGTGTAACTGCCATGCTAGATGTTACAAATGGTATAAGTGCCTTGCATAGATGTTACAAATCATGTGAAATGCACATTCCTTTCACCTTACAGCACAACACTCATTTACATAAGACTGTTGTAAAACTCATGATATTTCTCATCCATAAAAGGAAGTATAGCTAGAAGATCAATTTTACTTCCTCTACCATGTACATAGTAGGTAGGGAAGGTATTCATTCCACCCAAAAAAACTGATAGCAAGATTTCACAGGAAATACATGTTTTGGGGACATCTGAATCCAAAACAAGCATTTTTAGAAGAAGATCCGTATGTGTCTGTAAACAGCACAACTCAAAAAACAAAATTTGGATAAATACCAAACTTGGTATTTAGGTCCATACCTTCCAAAGATGCAAGACGAAGATTTTCAACAAAATCCCCCACCCCAAAGTACCCTTTACATGGAACATTTTTCGAAATTTTTATTTTCTAAAAAATGGCCTTAATTATTTTGATTAAAATACCAGGTATTAAAGATATTTACAGGACAAATAAAACATATCTTAAATTTTCTGGGAATAGCCTGTAAAGTCCTCTTCATTTGGAAGGAATTTGTATAATTTGTTTAATTGATAAATGTTGCCATACACAAAAACATACTACACAAAAGTGTAGATCTCTTTAAAACACACAATTTATTTCAAATAAGTTTTTTTGTGGCATTAGTCATTTCTGAGATATCTGTTATTAAAGGTTCAATTTGTTCATTTCTTGGATATTCTCTTAAATTCCTATCAACATTAGTTGTTTCTCGTGATTGCATGGAAACAGTATGGAATTTTAAGGCCAGTATATAGCGTCCAGTTCTTAAACATTGGACAATCTGTTCCCTTTGAATCTATAACAAAATGTATAATGTAGCTATTTCTGCAAAGGCTTATTTGGATTAAAATGTAGTAGACAGAAAAATAAGCTTTAGTAAGAATAGTTTGTATACCCACTAATAAACGATAGAGGGTAGTGAAAGTCATGTGAATGTATCGCATCAGATTTTTCTTTTCTGCAGTAATTGTACGAGAATGCTGCAGCTTTTCAAGTTCCTGTATTTTCTCAACATTGTACAGATTTTTATCCTTCTTGAATATGTTTTGATAAAGTTCCATTCTTCAATATCATTGAATGATTGCTTAGTTTTTACCCCATTTAGACAAGCTTTGTTTATTTGAATCCACAAAAGAGTGCTGATCTTGAGACTTTTAGTATTAATATATCTGTTAGCTTCTGTACCAGATCAAAAAATCTTCCGGTTTCATAACAATCATCTCAAATGGAATCTTTAAGCGTACAGCTTTCCAAGTCTAATTCCTCTGGTGTCATGGCTTTGTAAACCTTTTTGTTTTTATAATACCAAAGTCATTATCACAGGCCATATAGCTATGACCTGTTGTCTTGTCTTAATACACATTTCCGTCATTGCTTCGGACTCACTTCAGCCTTCGGCTTATTGTGCTACCTGCATCCTTTCAAAGCCAATTCATTATGCCTGCACCCTTTACCAAGGAATACAGTCTCATAACAGATATGGGCTATGACCTGTTACTAGAAACTCTATGTCAATCCGCTTGAAATATCCAAGGCTGTACTATTTTTTAAAAGCCAAAAATAGTACAGCCATTATTAGCATGTGATTCTTATTTTGTCTGGCGCAGTTATCACACTATAGTTCAACCTGTTCCTTTGCTGTAAACTCAGAAGTCATCACCTTTATAAAACAAGAATCTACTTCATTCCTGTGTTGCTCTGCCAACTCTTTGTACCACATGCACTATTGTCAGAATCTCCAACATTCACATTCAAATTGCAATTAGAAAGTTGTCTACAGTATAACATCCTGCTGTGTGTGAATGTTGGCGTAAAAAGAACTTGCTATAAGTCCATACTAATGGTGTAAACGTCACTGTTTGGATGTCGAAAATTACTCATACTTTAAATAAAGAAAGTGCCTTTTCGCTCTTATTCTGATGAAGCGAAAGCCTGGATCTGAGAGAATATTGATCCCTAATACAATATGCTGCTCTTATTTTGGTATTGAGGTCATCACAAACAGAGCATGTATCTTGTTTTGGGTTTTCCAAAGTATAAATTGAAGAAATATTTGCAAAACACGAATTGATAGTATTGGTAATGTATTTTGGAATTTGGGTACTTGCATTTAAATGCATAATGCATGCGACTCAGGTTCAAATCAGAGCTTAAATATTATCTCTTACTCTTCATTCTGCTGTAATGGCTTTCATCACATGGAAATGATTGTATGTGCTGTTGTACAAGTATCCTATCCTCATCTGCATATTTAAATTTGTGGGCATGATATTTAAAGTATTTTCCTCTGTCGTCCTTGAAAGAGATCAAACTCTTCTTTTTCTTTTTGTTATGGGTCTGAAGTCTTCTTGAAAGTTTGGTGAATACCTGCAGTAACAAACCATAACCAGATGGTACTGTGTAGCACATGGTGACCTGCCTCCTACTCTGTGATGGATCTGAATAGGCATCATGTTGCCTTCTAGCAGTATTGATTATAGTAATACGACTCATCAGGAACCTGCCTTGCTGCTCTATAGAACACTTATTTAACTGCACAAGCAGAAGATCTATTTGCTCCTTACTTATTTACCAACAGTAGAAAATATCTGAAAAAGAGATACGGTTTCTTGGTTAGTTTATTCTTTCAAAGTGTAATAAACTTATTTCATTATTATTATTATTATCATTATTTTATTCAATTATCCTCTTCTAATGTCACAATACATCCAGTAATATAAAGAATAATTTAAGTAAAATGTATGTCGAAGAACCCTCTTTTATGGAGGATATGTTTCACTTGGTATATCAGAATTTATTTACTGAAAAATATTTAATTCAAGACTGCATAATGTCTATACATTCTGGAAGCAATAGTGTTTAATTTAAATGCAGACATTATAATATTGAAAAGTATGTTTGTGGTCATAATTTACTTACTGCATCTGATGGTGGACATTTCCATAACTTCCTGAAGATTCTGGTTTACTCATCTCAAAATCTGAATTTCTACAGTAGATGGCAAAACAAAGAAATGCTCTTAAAAAGACAAAAGAGTGAAAAAAACTTGAAATGATAGTTTATAACTAGATACAGTTTCCTGCAATACAAAGAACCTCTTGCATGAGAATACAATCCTACCAACTCAAGCGTTAGGATTGTATTCTCCAATTACTGCAGACAGAGACTTTGGAGTTACCTCTTGCACCATCTGTTGCGCTACCTAGAAATTAACAAGAAGTTGGCAGACACCTGTACCAAATGCAGTGTTATTGGTATATACCATTTTTCACAAAAGTTCTAAAACTTTCTGATAGTGGCACATATCTTTTACCATGATCATTCCTTGATTATATTAATTCAATTGGATTATGGACCAAAAGGAAACATTAGTTAACACTTCAGAGCCCACAAGAAATTTAAGACATAAAAGCAAACACATAAATCAGCAGTAGCACAACCATTTTTGGACACACAAAACAGGATTTTCACAGGAACCAAAGCTACTAAAATCAGTGCATAATCCAATTGAATTAATGGTTTGGGAAAATTGATTAATTCTATAAAACAAAACTGAAAATGTTTACATACCATGGGCAGATGATCTCATTTCCAAGTTTGTCTGCATTACCAAGAGACATCTACAGGCTGCTTACCATAAGTTGCCACAAATCTCTGCTGAGGATGGAGGGAAGAGCCCCCGAAACATGTCTAAAATGAGTTCACTTTTAAATAGTGAAGTTATGTGTTACACCAAGTGTTTCTTTCCGGATAATTCTAATCACTGCACCATTATATAAAACAAAACTTGTTAATAACCAATGAACAACACTTTTACAATTTAGCATTAACATATCTGTACAATTCCATGTTATTCCACTAAGGTGTGATGACAGGAATTAATTTAGTAGACAAAAAGTCACAATTCTGCATTTTGTCTGCTTTTATGAGACATCTATGATGGTGTGCATACCTTTTGAAACATCAAGCCATTACACACCAATCTGAATTGTTTGAACCTAGGTCCTATTTCAAATTATTGCTTTGGAATTACTGTAAATCAAACGTTTCTGTGTTCATTCACATGTGCATGCACACACACACACACACACACAATGTCTAGCAACTTCTATCTTATCTCTCCAACATTATACTCTATGAAGAGTTCAAAGACAGAATCAGAACATGCAAATGCTATTGCACTATAGCGTCAAGCACTGAAATTTGCTGCCTGATGTTACATCCAGGTCCAGCTAATCAGTTGAAGGTCAACTTGATGATCATTTCTCACATACTGTCCCCCAGAAAGCTTGCAAGCATACTTACTTGGGAAGGGAAAAAACAACAGCAAGCAGCTGGAGATGTCTGGGTGTAAACATCATGCAGCAAGTTACAAAGTGATTAGCATGACAGTACAATAAAATTCACACACTCCAATTAGTTAACTTTTATGGTTATAAGATTGAGAACTGAGCTGGTTTACAATAACTGAGAATGGAAGCTGAGGCAGTATTTTATATCACAACACTGTGAATGCCAGAGTGATTGTAGTGTAAATTAATATTATTGTATGACAATGATTTGAGATGTTTGTTAATTATAAGCATTGTTAGGAAATAAGTCTACACAGCCTCACTGAAACTGACAATAGGAGCGGGTAACAATGAAACGAAGGGGTAGTGTGCCTTTCTTTAGAAATGGAGGGAATATCTTCCCTAGAGCATATGTGTTTGTAATTTTGATTGGATATAAAAATAGACGCTAATGTTGGCGCGCTTTATTAACCAATAGCAGCTCTGTTATAATGTTTAGGCATATGGTGCGGGAGTATAAATTCTAAAGCTGGGGGCAGGTAACGCACAGTTCAACAGAATCATTCACGGGTTACACGTCGCACAGTTCAACAGAATCATTCACGAGTTACACGTCGCACAGTTCAACAGAATCATTCATGGGTTACACGTCGCGCAGTTTAACAGAATCATTCACGAAATACACGTTATGCAATTCTACAGAATCTCTCGCGTCGTAAAGTTAGTTACAAAATGTGAAATACTCGAATTAATAATGTGCGGCAAATAAGTGATTATAGTTACATTCGAAAATATAACAGTTTCAGTCGGGTGTGTATCAAGAGTAAATATGTGAAATTAATGAAGTGTGATGGCAATAAAAGTGTAAAAGCAAATTCTTTTATCAGTGTTATCTTTTAGTAACAACTCCTTTCCGTTTACACACCCTGTTCAAGAGATTTGCTCGACTGAGTAATAATAGCTAGCCGGAGGACAAAGAACTCAAAATTCAAAATAGTAAAACAATAACAGGTGCTCAGCAAATAAGATAACACGAAAGTTACCGCGACAAAGCAGAACAGAAACAACAAAGTTAAAATATGTGTACATATTATAATGTCAATATTCACAATTAACAGGAAGCTTTCCAACGGGAAGAAGACTTGGTGAACTTTTAACGTTCTCCTTCTTGGGCACAACATATTAGATCCATATTGTGCATATTAGACTCAATGTAGAAATTATTCAAGGCAGCTGTGACATGAAACAGTCAGTAGAGCTCTCTCTAGAGGCAAGCTGGGAAAATGAAACTGAAGAAATTCCAGAAAATGTGTGTCCTGGCCACAAATTAGATTACCTCAGATCCACTGAGTGTTGGTTCTTCTAGCGAAAGCATCATCTGTAACTTGCAATCACCTCAAAAAACTACATAGAACAGCAAAAACTAGTAGAAATAAACAAACAACAATTAACTTTCATATATATTATTGATAAAGGAATGGCACTTGGTACAACTAAAAGAATCAGATATAGTTATAGTTGTGGAACTGCATTTAGAAAATATTTACTCTATTAAATATTGACATTGCCTAACTAGTATTATGTTGGTTCAATTGGAAACAGATGAAAAAATATGAGTGATTAGTTATAAACAAATGACATCCCAATGCGCAAAATCGGCTTTACCTTTGCTATCAATATGTATTCCTGGGGTATTGTGAACCAAATGTTGAATGTTGTTTCCTTCCCATTCTTGTTTCCGCTTTTTATTTATTGTGAACCAAACCAGCCTTTACACTTACAAGGGATATGCTCAACCTCCAACACTTGGAGCCACATGAAGTTGTGCTTGGAATATAGGTTGCTCATCCCAACAACAGTGACGTTAGTCATTTGCTTGCAAAACTCTGCTGTTGTCTGCTAGCGCCATTCGACAGTGGCATGTTGTACCTGCACTAACAAGCACTTTCTCTAGTTGTGTGATGAGTATAGTGCAGTAGGAGGCTGTCTTTTGGAGCATTTGATTTTGGGTTACAATGTAAATAGTGTAAATCATATTATGCGGTGAATTAATCCCATGAATGCTGTCAAATTGCGACGTGCTGAATATGGAAACATAATTGGAGTCGAGGATATGGGGTTTATGAATGTTATACAAGCAAGATCATTCTCAAATACAATGGGAATGACACAGTAATGCATGAAGATATGTTGGATAGGAACAGTAACTTTGAAGGACAGGAAGGACCTGAAGTTGACTTTTCCAGCAGCACAAGATATTCATCTCCAGCAACAGGAACCTTCAAGTGCAAGTGAAAATTTCGAAGCCGAAAATTTCGAAGCCCTGTGTATTACAAGATATTGATGACAACATACTGGAGAACATTTATGAAGACTATTGCACACGTGGCTTCAACTCCTATAGCAAACTTATGAGGCGCTATAAGCACATTCAAAGTAAATCAAATTGCTAGTTAATATTAGATTATGTGACTATACCTTGATCAGAGAGAGTTGAGTTGCAATGTAAACAAATGCAAACGTTCTTGTCTGTATCACAAGTGTCGTATTCTTCCTCTTTTACTACTAGTTTCCAAAACGTTGGTTCAGTTTAAGCTCTTTTTTTGGGGGGGGGGGTTATTTAATATTATTTATTTAGCTATAAAATGGTTGCATATAGCTGGATTACTTAGAGCTATTCCATAACACCTTTATTTACTGGTTCAAATATCTGTTTCTGAGAAATACCACAGCCAATGCAGGAGAGGGAAGATGTCCCTTCCACTGTATTATGCACATGCCTTACTTCTCTCTCCAAGTGGGACAGGCATTACTTGGTCATTTTCAGGTAAGAACGGGCCTATTTTTGCATACCAATAAGTTATTGCGATTCAGTCATGGTATGGACAGTGATAGTAGTGGTTCAAGTTGTGGCAAAAGGACTTAATACCACCGAGAATGATTCAGAAGATGGTTCCGAATCTGATCTGGAATGAATAGAGCTGCTGCCAGAATCGGAATAAAAGTAAAAGCGAAAAGCTATTATTATTTGCCTCCACTAATATATTGGTTATGATCTACAAAGTAGCGTATTCCAAAGAGAACAAATGTTCATTAAGCATATACCTAATCTCCAAGTCCTGCACATAAAGCAACATCAGTAATACAATCCTAAATGTGCACCAGTAGTGTAAACAGAACAAAATGCCTCCTTTCCTTCCCCCCACTCCTTCATCTTCTCCTTTCTATTTACACATGGAAGGATATATACATATCAACTCTTGCTGAACCAGGTATTAGAAGGCGAGATCGAGCTCACTTCAAGAGAATCAGGCTGTTACAATTAAACACTGTAAAAGAGTATGTAATACAACACTATTTGATAGGGCAAGAGAATGTGGATCTTCACTTCACTAGAAGCATCTAAAGTGATTGTCCTGGACAATTTCACAGTTCTGCTTACTATTATCAATAAACTTAAGGCTGAATTTCTTCCAGACATATTATTATGTTCATCACACTTAAGGACATACAAGAAGATAATAGTATTCGTAAGAAGGCACAAGGTTTTGTGGAGGAAGTGAACAAATATGTAACAGATGGTAGTGTGGACAAAGAAAATGTTTGGAACAGTGACCAAAGTCAATTTAATTATGAAATGTCTTCATTGTCAACACTATCTCACAGAGGAGAGAAAACTACAGCTGGTATGTTGCAGTCTGTGCATAGCTTTACACACAGCTACACAACTGATCTGGCTTTATCAAAGAGTGGCAGATTAGCTAACAAGCTCGATATCTGTTTTCAAGAGACACAAGGCACTTTTGGCCCAAATGTTTCAAAGAAACTGGAAGCAACATGTCCATGAAACATTCATGTGGAGGCAAGCAAAGTGGAAAAGTGACAAAAGAACATGAAAAGTTCTCTAACTACATGTTCCTTGGTGAACATGATCTTGATACTGGGAAGAGCCTATTGCTATGTGATTTCTGGTCAGGCCATAAAGATTGTATGCTTGTAGATGAAGGTTTTCTGAACAAAGATGTTACACTGCTCAAGACATGGCCACTGAAGACAACAAAATATTGCAAACCTCTTTATGGGTACTTCTTTAGGTAATATAAGCTCTATGTGAGAAGGATCGTTGATTTTGTATGATTACAATGTGAAAAACCACAAGTAAAGTAGATGATTGTTTCGTATGTATTGTAATGAAAAGAAGCTAGAAACAGTGATGTGTATTGATTTATTTAAAGGTGAGTCGAAATTGTAACACTAACATCACTTAAGTTTACTCACTTAACATGTTTCGAGAAACCGTTGTTCCCATCCTCAGAAGGTTAACTCGACTAACAATTTCGACTCACCTTTAAATAAATAGATGATTGTTATTTCATCATCAGACTTCACTCTGTGCTATAACAATCAACTTTCTGCACGAAGTACAAGCCTATGTTACAGTATGCTTGACAAAAGCCAGATTATGACATTGACATATCAATATCATTGTTTGAAAATGTAATTAGCCTGGATTTGTTTGCAAAATGCAGTTTTTGAATAGTTTAAATGTATGCATTAACAGTATTCTTTATCATTCTCACCTTTACGAGGCCATTGATGCAATTTTTAATGTGCATATAATTGCATATTTTGGGGAAAATTGATTTTATATGCATATTTATTAAAACTTACTTTCCTTTTTCTAGCCAAAATAAAAATTCTCATTCATAATCAAATATAGTTTTATCACAAAATTATAAAGTACGGTAATTAAAATTCTAGTTGGTTGACACATGCAATAGTTTTATTTTCTTGAAATGACAAATAGTGACTGTAGTTGTGCGATTTCATCATAATTCACAGAGCTAATTGTTTAGGCATGTTGTAACAGAAGCTGGGGTTCCCCTTCTTCATGGTGTGATGCTAAATAATCTGTGGTATGACGTAAGATCTGATCTGCCGGATGTGTTACATGCATTTACTTGCAGTTGCAATCACAGTTCAAAAGCAAGAATACGGAGTAAATAATACTTTGCTTCGTTATGCCACCAGTGAAATTGTTGCAATCGTCTGTGTTACATAAATATATTACGGAGTTCGGAAGTGATAATTTCAGAGAGGATAGACAAGTATTATTTTGTTTATCATGTGAATGAAGTATTGTTTCTGACAAAAAGTTCCAAGTAGTACAGCATCCGACCACTGTGAAGCACAAACAAAATGCAGCCAGAAAATCTGCTTTAGGGAAAAGGGTGACATCCCCGGAGGTTCCCATGACTCATTCGCCAAGGAATTGTGTTCATTTATAAGTGCAAACATTCCTCTGTGGAAAATAAATAATATTTATCTTAAAACTTTCTTAGAAAAACATACTTATACAGGAGTGCCTGACAAATCTACCCCTCATAAAACATGTGTGCCTGAGTGTTTCAACAAAATTATCAAGCGTTAAAACCGTTAAAATATGAAAACATTTACGTTGATATTGTAATGAAAAGAAGCTAGAAACAGTGATGTGTATTGAATTTATTTAAAGGTGAGTCGGAATTGTAACACTAACATCACTTAAGTTTACTCACTTAACATGTTTCGGGAAACCGTTGTTCCCATCCTCAGAAGGTTAATTCGACTTCTGAGGATGGGAACAACGGTTTCCCGAAACATGTTAAGTGAGTAAACTTAAGTGATGTTAGTGTTACAATTCCGACTCACCTTTAAATAAATGAAAACATTTGTATTTCAATAGACGAGACCACAATGCTGCAGGCCAGTGTGTATGTAAAATAAAAATTAAATTGAGTTTTATTTATGGAAGCTCTTTAACTGCTGTGGTCCTTAGCATCCCATTCTATATTGGGCGTGAAAGACCGGTAATTTTGCTCAGAGGCCTCTCTATCAGGCTTGAGGTTCTTTTACATGCCGTAAATCTACGGCACAGTACCACCAGCTTTACTTCCCTTCTGAAGGAAGCCATGCTAAGGATTTTTATGCCCGAAAAAATTCATCGCCCTCCGTCAGGTTTGAACCTGTGACCTCAGGAACTAGAGGCTAGCATGGTAACGACCACACCACAGAGGGCGACACTGTGTATGTAGTGCAGTAGTCAGCGCAATGAAATTGGGAAGTAAAACTTACCATTTAAATAATCAAATATTAATAAGAGTAAACCATTCTACAATTGCAAAACTTTTAAACAATCCCCTAGCTTTTTGTGGCAGGATAGTATAAAATACTACAGTGTGCTATTATTTCTTACAGATGCTGCTCTGTACATTGAAAAGCAGCAAATGAAATAAAAGTTATTTACCCCAAAGTAATACACTTGATCTGTTTAGCCCATGGGCTACACGCATAGCAGAAACGGTGACATTACAATATGCGGAAGTTGAACATCTTGTTTCCAATGTAAAGAAAATTTTCATTAAAGCATCTGTTAGTGTTTCAATTTTCAGAGAATTGGCTCCAGAGTTAGCATTACCTCCACAGCCTATTTTAACATGATGGGGTTCATGGTGAGGCAGTATTTTTAACACTTAAATGATTTCAGTCAAATTATATAATATGTAAATTCAATAACAGCCTGCCTTGAAGCAATATGTGCATGTAATAATTTGTAAAATGTATGTAACAGTCATTGCATATGCTTATATTATTGTATCCATATATAATAATGTTATGTGAATATATTACGTAATTTAATAATGTAGGAGCTGTGAGAATAAGTTAAAAGTTGCTAACAATGAGGTAACCTTGAGGCAATAATGAGTTTGAGAGTTTAAATGCTATTTGTGATTCTTCTAAGCATTAATGTAATTTTAGTGACAGTTTATAAAATATAGCCAATCAACAATCAGAGAAAGCTTTAGTTAAATGCAGGTATTCTATTGGAGTAAAAATAGCCAATCAGAGACTTGAAATACAGAAATTTACAAGTTTAGACGGTTGAAATCCATTCAGTTGCCTGCAGACAGTGATAGTAACCGGATGCAAGATGCGTCCTCAAGAGAAATATAAATTTGTGTGAAACAAAAATAGTATACGTATTAAAAAGTGCAAGTATTAAATAAAAGAATCTCACAGCTCTCGATATCAGTTAAGTGCTATTTAATTTGTGTCAAGGAGTAATAAAAAGGAGTGAATTAAAACTTAAAATCTGTGTAAGCCTACATTCTTGTCGCATCACACCCTGCCAAGATATTCATGTCTCTAAAATAATACTGACGCAGCCGAGGCAAATATAAATATTAAATATTTAAAGAAACAGTTTAATTACAAAGTTAATATTTTTTAAACTTGGGGCAAAGGCCACCTAAAAATACATTTGGAGCGAAGGCTACCGGAAACTGTTTATTATACGTGCGGTTGCAACTACTACAAGTTCGGCTCCCCAACAGTTGAAATATAATACAACTCCTTCAATACAAATTACTTCAAATTGACGCCCAAAGTGTGGTGCAAACAACGTAAAAATAAACTTCTTCAATGGTTGGAGGCTGTATGTATGCTAAACATTTCAGTGATGTGAAAAAAATAGTAGACAGTTTAGATCCAGAAGACACAGCTTCTATACAGAAAGCTCAAGAGTGTTTCAACTCAAGTGATATAGAAAATAAATTACAGTGCATATGTAGTCGCTTTCCAATGTTACCAGAAATCATAAAGGAATTGCAGGCTAGGTATAATTCATTGCAACAATCATTGCCCCTAGTGAATCAGATATTGCAGGCACTGTCCTTCGAAACAGATGGAGTTGCAAAAATTGCTTTTGATAAGTTGAATGCAGTGATGTAGAGAGGTCTTATTCACCCTACAAACCTTCTTTAGCGACAAACAAGTTTCAATGGAGTAAACCTCAGGATGACATTTCTCATCTACTGCAACAGCAGCATTGGATAATAGAGTGAATTTCTAATATAAAATATTCTTTACTTCAATTAGATTTAGATTAAAGCAGCGCAATACTGTTCTACAGTAATCGAGTATAAATAATTAAATTGTGATGTCCTAATGACAATATTTGTTAATCCTACCATTTTTATTTTGCATATTGTTTATGCATATTTTACGAAGTTTTAGTGCATATTTGTATGCATATTTTGGCATTTGCATACAAATCTGGGCTCTGGTAATTAAAGTGCTTGAATGCAGAGGTGAAAAAGTGGCTTTAGTGATGTGCATATTGTTTGTTCCACCTTGCTTTGAACCACTTCATTGAAATCCCACACCTGCACTTTGAAGACTGATTGTGATGCTGTGCAATACTATCAGGTCAGTAGTAAAGTTTGTTGTTCAGATATCGTCATTATTGTAAGCAGAGGGAAATATAGCAATATATTGACGACATTGAAGTATGTGTGTTTTTGGTTCTATTGTATTGACATTTCATTTCTTTGCATTACCAAAATCCCTCTCTTAGACCTTGAATAAGTGATCATACCAATGTCTCTCATGGTAAGATCCACAATTTTGCAGGAGAATGACTCGTGCCACTGTTTCTGGAATGAACAACCTATATTCCAAGCACACCCTTGTGCGGCTCCAAGCATTTGAGGCCGTGCACAGCCCCTGTTAGAAGAAAATTTCTTTGGCATTTAATTCTGATTTGACCCTAAATTACCATTCAGGAGTTTTTACTTGCAAATTTTTGGAGTAAGTATAGATTATCTTATAGTAGTAATGATAATAGTACCACCTTGCTCATTATTAATTGAGCCACAGTATAACAGCTCCCTAATAAAGAGAACCAATGAGATGCACTGTCAAAATTAAGGGAATATTATTGCTGCATAAGGAAAAAGGTGAATAACTTCAACTAGACAAATTATGATTTTATGAATGATAGTTTTATTACAGTAAAAACAGTGTCATTCTCCCCCAGTCACTTTCCTTTGTGGCAACAAGAACAGACTTTTCACTTCCTTCAGTTATATCAATATTGTTTGCTCATAAATATGAGGGAAGAAAAGACAAAAATATATAATACAGCCAAAAGGACACAGAGTTTGAGCAGTCAATATATCTTTGGTGACTTTGTGGTATACAGTTGTACAAAAGATATTCATAAAGGATGGGGGAGTCTACAAAAATCATACAAACATATCATTCTGTACATTTAAAATTGCAATGTAAACTGAAAAAAAATTCAAAAAATAAATTATAAGTTTGCACACAACCACAATGGCAGTGCCTTTCTCTTTCATTCTTGCAGCCACAAATTCGAGATCGCTCAAAAGCCATGTTAATGAGGAATCAAAATATGAAGTGAATTATGTCCTCATCTTGCAACACAAAATCTTGTCATGGATATTCCACTGTATGCTTAACATCATCAATCTAGAATCTATTCAGCCGAGAATGAATATTCAAGTTAATTGCTTGTGAGATCAAATATTTTTGTTTTTTCAAACAAAGTGATTTAAAAGAAACTGCACAAAATGCTCAGGTTAAGGTTTGATTTTTTATTTAGTTTTTGTGCAAGTATTTTAGAGTCTTTCAACTATAAATATCTATGAAAATCAAAATCCAATCATTTTGCTTTCTATTTTGATTTGCTCTCTTTAAACAAATTCAAAAGAGCAATGTCATAATTTAAAACAGCTACTGGTTTCTTTTACTTTTTTCTTTACTTTACATTTTGTTGCAGGTTTAGAAATTCACACATAATTTGAGGAAAAATAATACTTTTCACATCACACAATCAAAATTCTTGTGGTTCAGTTAACATCAGTTTTGCAAAGCAAGCAGCATTTATTTTTAATATTTTTAAAATCCTTTTTATTGTTTGCTGGAAATGGTAAGCAGGGTAACTGTTATGGAAACCAATATCTGAAGAAAAATTAATTAAACGACTGAAAGTACAATCCGAATATTCACTCGCTGCTTGGAGGACTCCAGTTTTCAGTTGAACGAGGCGACCATATGTTGTTCAGTGATCGAAATGGATCAAATCCAAGACCTTGCTGCTCAAAAGAAAACAAAAGCATATTAACACCATATTTTTAACAAACAGTTTCAAAAACATCAAAATAAGTACCAGAGAGGAAATGTCATACATATACAGGATGGACCATTTAAGTTGAGGCTGTACAATATCTCCAAAACTAAGTGTTATAGAAAGAAATGTCTTGAATAAAAGTTGCTTGAAATTATGGGGGACAGTAAATGCCATTAGTCATATTTTTTGGAGGATGTTGTGATGGTCAATTTAAATTGACCCTAATTGTAGGTACCCATTTAAAAAAATTAAATTGGCCCTAAAATGACTATCTTAATGTTCTCCAAACAAAATACGACTAATGGCATTTACTTTCCTCCATTATATCAAGCAACTTTTACTAAAGACATTTTTTTCTACAATGCTTAGTTTTGGAGATATTGTACAGTCTCAACTTAAATGGTCCATCCTGTATACCAGGTGGAAGGAATAAGGTCTATTTACACAGACAAATGAAAAATTATACTACTATTCTATTCTATGCATCCTTATTTCAGCAGAAAAATAAGCTTTGCAAACATTTTGTGACATAATTCACAAACAGAATAAGCATGGCAAGTCCTATTAAAGTGTGCAATAGAACAACTAATCTCCATTTTTGTTTGTTATTTTAACATTTTTCCTTAATTGCCTCATTGTCACAATTTAATTTAAATCATAATCTAGGAGTTATTAATGAAATGCAAGTTTGTATTGCACCATGTAGCTGAATAATATAGCCTGCCTACATTGTATCAAACATATCCATTCCTCACGTGTGCTGCTGCTGCTGCACCCATCAAACATTGTGCATATACCACATAAATTGGTGTAGTTATTCATACTTTACTACAAATACCCAAACAATACTGCTTTACCAAAATTATTGATTTCTTTTAAAACTAAGGTTACTCTGAATCTAATATTTGAGTTTTATAAAATTCCAATGACACTTGAAATAAATAAAAGTTGTAATAGCTTTTTGTGAATATTATAAAAATAATTATTATATGTTTTAATAATATAAGAAGCCTTTATCAATAAAATGAGTTTTGGTTCAATATTCTGAAATAGAGAATTCCATAGTTATGAACTGATGCGCTAAATCTTATCATTCAATACTATGACTATCATTGCGTTTTACATCGTAATATTTGATAAGTGTGCTTCCATTAGCAGCCTTTATTAATTGGAAAAATTACAAGTGAAACAAAAAATGCAAGATTTTTGCCTTTTGATTTCATATGGAATGTACCATATGGAAGCTCAGCATACTTTCTCATGGTTGACATGAAAAACTGGTCCTTATTCCTCATCTTTCTTCCAGAAATCTCCATAAGTAAAAGAATTACAAAAGCATATCATATGAATTTATATCCTTTAGTTGCAACATCCACTTAAAGCTGTTAAATCATGTAAAACATTAGAAAGCTGAGAACTTTATGCATAAAGTTTATAATTATCATTAAGAAACTAATTTCCCTATAAGATATACAAGATGCAGCAGATACAATAAGCAGGTTTTAATGTGAAAAATCTGATGTGATACATTCACATGACTTTCTCTACCCTCTATCGTTTATTAATAGGTATACAAACTATTCTTACTAAAGTTTATTTTTCTATCTATAACATTTTACTTTGCAGAAATAGCACATTACACATTTCATTATAGATGCAAAGGGAACAGTAATAGTCCAATGTTTTAAGAATGAACGCTATATGCTGGCCCTAAAATTCCATACTGTTTCCATGCAATTGCGAGAAACATCTGAATGTTGATAGAACTTCAAGGAATGAACAGTTCAAACCATTATCTCAGAAATGGCTTATGTCACAAAAAAACTTATTTGAAATAAATCATGTGCATTTTTTGTGTAGTATGTTTTTGTCTATCGCTTAAAGTTTACCAGCTATACAAGATTATACAAAATTCCTTCCAAATGAAGAGGACTTCATAGGTTATTCCTAGATATATATGTTATTTGTCATGTAAATATCTTTAATATGTAGCCTTTTAATCAAAATAGTTGGAACCAATTTTTAGAAAATCTTATGCTGCATCTTTGAAAGGTGTAAATGAATGAATGAATAGAGCCTAAAGTGTCCCGTAAAGGGCAAAGGCCTCCTGCAATCTTTATAAAGATTCACGCAATGAGCTATTCCATGTGAGTAAAGAGTTAACACTGTGAATATTAGTTCTTGCACACATTGGACTTCACTTAGACTTCCACTAATAATTCTTAAAATTAACCTAATCAACATGTAGATTGTGTGTTCATAGTCTATTATTTCTTATTAATTGTCCTTCATAGTCTTTCCAAACAGTTCTACGCCTTGCAACAATGGACCACTGTGGCCCCACTAATTCTCTGAAGTTGTCTGCCCATCTTGTTCTTGGTCTTCCTCGGTTTCTGCTTCCAGTGTATGGATCCCACACGGTGATTGACTGAGCCCATCTGTCGTGGTGGAAGCCTTGCAACATGTCCTGCCCATTTCCATTTGATTCTTACAGCCTGCTGTGCTACATTCTTGGAGGATGTAATTTCTTGGAGTCTTTTGTTTGAAACTCTGTCCCGTAGGAAATGCCCAGGATTTTTCTTTCAATTTTTCTTTGACAGATCTCTAGTAAGCTCTTTTGTTTGTTCATTAAGGACCAAGTCTGGCATGCATAGAGTAGTACAGGAGTAATGCATGTGTGTAGGGTTTCAATTCAGCTTTCTTTTAGTGATTTGTCCAGGATATGAATTTAAGTGCCCAGAATGCCTTCCATGCTTGAGCTAGGCATTTATTGATCTCCTTTTTCATTTTATTGGATAGGGTGATGAGTTGGCCAAGGTTCATATATTCTGCTTGCTCTAGTCCATTTCCATCAGTGGTTATTGGATCTGTAGCTCATCAGTTTAGTTTTGCTGAAGTTCGAGAGTCCTGCCATTTTGCTAGTCCTGTTTAACTCAAGAAGCATCTGTAGGACCTCTCTGGAGGAGTTGGCAACCAATACAACGTTGTCAGCGAATCTTAGGTATGATAGCATCTTTCCATTTGTTATTCCAATTTAGCTTCCTGAATATGTCTTCTAAAACACTCGCGAAGAGTTTGGGTGATATAGGATCTCCTTGTCATACACCTTGGTTTCGCTGGAATGCTTGTCCTAGTTGGTGGCACTTTGTGTGTATAGTTTTTCCAGGATATTGATATATTTTATTTCAATCCGCTAGTTGTGTAATGCATGGAGAACACTCGAATGTTCCACAGAGTCGAATGCCTTACTGTAATCTACAAATGCTGTGTAGAGTGGGAGGTTAAATTCATCTGTCTTCTCTATGATTTGGTTGATCATTTAGATGTGATCCATGGTGCTGAATCTGGAGCGGAAGCCTGCTTGTTCACATGGTTTATTCCCATCTAGTGTCTTCATCATCCTTCTTTTAAAATCTTCGAAAATAATTTGAACAAATTTGGCACAAGGCTTTATAGTTGTTTAGGTCATCTTTCGATCCCTTCTTGTGTATTAAAATGGCTAGTGCTGGACTTCCATTGTTCTGGTATAGTTTCTATAGTCAGGATTTTGTTGAAAGTTGCAGTGATGGGTTGCACTAGAAGATCCTTGCCATATTTAAGGTATTCGTTCCAGGTGCTGCCTGGAGTCTTGCCATTACCGAGTTCTGCTATTGCACTTCAGACTTCGCTCAGCAAAATGGGGGGGATGTGTTCATCAGGACTTTGGTTATGTCTTCCGATTTTTGTAGTTTGAAAAGAGCTCGCGTACAGTGATTTGTAGAAGCTCATTGCTTCAGGTAAAATTTCTGTCCTCGAGGTAGTGCAGTCGCCTGAAGGTTTCTTTGCTCCAAGCAGCCTCTGTTGAGAAAACGTTTCACCTTCCTTGTTGACTTAGTATCCTCCAGTATTTGCCTTGTTACTGTACTGTGATATTCTTGTACATCTTTGCGAACTGCACATTTTGTCAGTTGCCCAACTCTGCAAATTCAATCCTTGTTCCAGCTGTATTAAATCTAGTGTGTTTCAGTGTCTCCCTCTGTTTTATAAGATCGATGGTTGGTTGGCTCAAGTTGTATTTGGTTTTCGATGAGGCCTCACTTGTGAAGCTTGATTGGTTGCTGGCTTTTAAGATGATTTGTTCAAGTGAGTTGTCCATCTCTCCTGTGGGTTCTTCTTAATGAAAGTGTTGGCTATTTTCAGTCTTTGCTCTTGTGGGAATTGTATCATTTCTCCTCTTTTGTTTCTTGCTCCAAAGCCACAAGGTCCTATTGTTTCTTCTTCCCCAATGGCATGTCAGCCTACTTTGCTGTTGAAGTCCCCTATGACCAGATTGATTGGCGATTTGAACTTTTCCGTCGTATTCTCCAATAGCTCATAGAAATCCTCTAGTTCTTGATCGCTGCTGGCATCAGTGGGAGCTTACACTTGTATGATTGTTACTCTGTAGCATTTTGTGTTTACAACTAATACCATTATTTATTCTCTCTGATTTGCCTAGTATTTTCCTTACCATATATTTTATGTTCTTTTTAATTATGAAGCCAACGACTTTCTGTCTGGGAACTGACCCTCTGTAGCAGAATAGATTGCCATTCTCCTGTTCAATAATGGCTTTCCCTATTTGTCTAACTTCACTGAGGCCTAAAATGTCAAATTGATTTCCTTTAGAGCTTGACCTAGTTCTACTTCTCTTTCATATGGTACTGAACTTAAATATCACATTTGGTGTTTATTGGACTTTTCATTTTTGAGTTATGCTGTTAACAGACACACACATAGACAGTCACAGGTCTTTTTCTAAAAGTGCCTTTATTTATTCAGGGGGCCTCAAAACATGTATTTCTGGTAAATCTTGTATCAAAATTTTGGGTGGAATGCAATGGCTTCTCCACCTACCATAAGGTAGGTATTGGTAGAGAAAGTAAAAATATTTAAATTCCTAATAATTGTTCATATTTCTATTACATCAAAGTAATTGAGATTCGAGAACAATTTTAATTTTTTGAAGATTCGCCTCAACTTTTGATCTGATATCCATAAAGCAATGACATGCTTCCTTGCTGACTTACATGGACTCTATTGCACATATGCCTGCACTAGCACAATATTTTTTTCTGTGCATACAGAATGAGGTTGCCCAGATGGTGATCAAGTCTATTCAGTTCCTGTCGAAATGCTCTTTGGGTTTTTGTGATGGAACTGGTTCTGGTGTATGGCACAAACACACTTCTCCAGTGTCCAGTGCTTCTTGACTAACACATCCGAGAGAGAATATAAACTTGAAAACTCATTTCCAAGGTCAAATACTGCCACATGTTCACCAAAAAATAAAAACTGCTAGATTCAAAATGGCTATCAATTCAAACCTGCTTATTGTTTCTGCCACACCCTGTAAAACCAAATTTATATCATATTTGGGAAGAATATATTCAAAAGCTGCAACTTTGGAAAACTTCCTCAGAGTATTGGGGACCAAAATCTCTGCATTTAGCAGCCAGGAAAATAAATGCTACACTGAAGAGGCAGAGTTCTGTACTTACATCAATATCTGCAGAAGCATCCTCCTCAACAGTACGAGAGATCTCTGGCTGTGTTGTAGGAGGGATCATGGTGCCGGGAGTAGCTGAAATGTTAGACCACGGAGAAGAAGACCACACAGAGTTCACAAACGAGCCCCACACAGACATGTTAGCCACCGGATCCTCCTGACCGCTGCTGTACAGATTATTATCTACTGACGCAGGTGTGTACAGTGGGTCCCACAGAGAATTTGGCCAAATTTCTGCAAGCAACACAAAGTTTATACTTTTACAGAATTATATTAAGTAGTTCAAAATTACTAACTTTTTAATTATATGAGCTTGTCATCACACAGCAATATATGTGCAAGTGTGCTTATGGCTACATAATTCAGACAAATATGAGCAACCAGGGTCTATAAACTACAAGTGTCCATATGGTTACCAGACTGTAGACGGTTAGAATTTTAGGCATTGCAATACAATTACAAGTAGTTATAATTCTATTCACACAACAGGAAATTTGTTTATGCACGTTCTAAATCTGCATTATTGTGTTGTAAAAATAGTGTGCCGTATGTTGGTTAATAAAATGTTAGTTATTTGTATTGTTATTTTAAGGTAAAACAAGAATTTTGATGTGTTACATTAACATTACTTTGTCTAGCTACTACTATTCATTTTTATATAGTTTATATAAACTACTCTTGGAAAAACTTATTCTTCTATCTACTTAATATTAAATTGAGATAAATATTTGCAGAAACATTGACTCCGCACCTTTTCAATAACTATGGAAACTTCTACAATATCACTTATGTTTGGTTCTTTCAAATGAATATCAGGTTTCATGTTCCATCTCACTAGTTGCTCAGTACATCAGTATTGGTGGGAAGAACATTTTCTGATATTTTTTGTGGAGTGACAAATATTGGGATTCAGTTATGCTTCTTGTACTTGGGGTACCCTTACCCCTTTCCAATATCTTGCTAAGATTGTGATCTATTTCTTTTCCCAAACCAAAAAAGAGAGATCATTATCATTAATTACTAAGAATAAAACAAAAGCTCATTTTTCTTAATTTTAATATAAGGAAATTTTTTAAGCCTCTGGGGCGCATCTAAATATTAAAATAAATCCAAAATATTTCATACATAATCATTAAACACTGAATGACAACTTCTGAAAAAAATTCTGAAATTCATTTTTTCACTAAACCCTAATGAAGATGAACAAAGTTTGTTTCCATGAATGAACTGTATCTCTTTCATACCATATACAACACCCTGCTCTAGCTATCTATTAGTCAATTGCACCTGTATAAACAAGTAAACCTAATAACGGAAGAATTTTAAACTTCCCATGCTGTTAAATGAATTCCCCTTCTAACTTAATTTATCTCAGAGCAATGATAACGGAGGAAGAAAGAAAGTAATTTCAATTCACTGAAATGGATGAACTAAACATATTGAAGAGTAGTACAATAAATTTGCAAATGAGACACTTTTCCTGCTTCACTTACATAAAAAATTATCAGGAAATGTTTTGCAGACTTGTCAACATAATCAGCTAATTATGGAAAGCTCTGGTGTGGGAACTTGTACTGCAAAGTCTTGATGAACTTGAAAGATTGTGTTGTCTTCCAGGATATCAAAATTCATGGGTTTGTCTTTGAATTACCTACTGTAGACCTATACCTGTGTTGAGATCATGAGATCAACGGCTCTATTTACTGATTTCTCTTTGCTATTCTTGTAGTGCAATGATACTACTGATTTATCTGTTTCTTCATTGATAATATTCCAAAAATATTATTTAAGCCAGGTTTCAAGGTTTCTCTTTGTCTTTCCAATGTATAATTTTTTTAAATCTAAACAACTGAGCCTGTAGATGACAGATCTCTTCTCTGGAAAAGTATATTTTTAATAAAAAATATTTGAGTCGAGTTAATGACACTATCTATTTTGTTAAGATCTACAACAAGTTTCAAACTGTATTTATTGTGTGGTACTAAAGTGATGTAATCTTTAAAGATGGCCTGAAACTTATTAATGGCCCATGAATGGTATGCTAACTTTTTGAAAACTGTCTTTTCTTTGTTCAGGTGGTATATACTTATACTTCTTAGCTCTTTCTTTTTTCTAAATTTTTTGTTTTTTTTTAATGAGAGTTCTGTTAAGTTTCTGCTATGTGGATGATCTGATTATGTTCA
Organism: Deroplatys truncata; assembly: GCA_030765065.1. Lineage (NCBI taxonomy): Eukaryota > Metazoa > Arthropoda > Insecta > Mantodea > Mantidae > Deroplatys > Deroplatys truncata. The sequence goes on along the minus strand of CM060984.1, from coordinate 62,858,642 downwards.
AGCTTTAATTGTTTCCTCTAAAGATAGGTTGACAATCGGTATATCATATAGAATATCTGCAACTTCAAGTGTGTTTTATTGACTTCACACTAGAGTGCAGTGAGGTAATGTTTATGAAGGAAGGTACTGTCTCCATGGTTCATACAAAAATGCCATAATATTTTAGATACTGATTTTGTGGAGACATCAATCTCAAACAAAATAATACTGCAAGGTGGATTAAAAACAAAAAACCAACTTGAAAAAAATGGACAAGCCTGTGGTCAAGCAGTGGTTAATCCATGAGAATACAAGCACTAAAATAACATTTATTGACAGTTGAATTACACTGATTTGAAAGCCATATGATTTATTATATTTCAGAAGAGTAGATGCTGTAGGAAATAGTGCTTTAAACAGCACCATGCTCATGGCTCTGACATTACTTTGGAGAATGTATCCCTACATCATTCCACCTCATGTTACAACTGTAAGCAGTGCGCCACTATCTACTGGACGTCTAGACCCACCAAATGCACACTTTAAGATTTTGAAGTAGAACTGAGAAGTAATTTATCGAATCCAGAGTATCAAGGATTGCTTTGTTAAAGCAACTTTAGATCTGAAGGAAAGAAAATACCATTACATGTAGCTTGCAGCTTTTATTAAATGGGAAGTCTGTTTCTGCTAACACTCTCATCTCCAATGATATGATTTTTCTATTGATGCATGAGTACTCTCTACTGCTTCTATAACATTACAAAACATGTCTTTCTTGCTTGACATTAGGTCTTTGTGAACTCTTTACCTTTGTGTATATTTCAGCAGAAATTTAACTAGCCAACAGAATTTCAAAGAAACTATTCTGGTAACTAACCAAAGGCTTTGGCTACATCATTTGAAACCAGCCACATATGTATACATAATGCAAAAATAATTCTGATGTAATACATTCACATGACTTTCCCCACTCTATCATTTATTAGTGGGTATATGATCAATTCTTACTAAAGCTTATTTTTCTATCTTCTTCATTTTAATCCAAATAAACCTTTGCAGAAATAGCTACATTACACATTTCATTACAGATACAAAGAGAACAACGATAATCAAATGTTAAAGAACTGGACGCTATATGCTGGCCTTAAAATTCCATACTGTTTCCATACAATCAAAGAAAAAACTGAATGTTGGCATGACTTTAAAAGAATTACCAAATAATGAACAATTCAAACCATTAATAACAAATATCTCAGAAATAGCTTATGTCACAAAAAAGTTATTTGAAATAAATTGTGCGTTTTAAAGAGAGATACATTTTTATGCAGTACGTTTTCATCTATCGCTTAAAGTTTACCAGTTATACAAGATTCCTTCTGAATGAAGAGTGCTTCATAGCCTGTTCCCAGAAAATTAAAGATATATATTTTATTTGTCAGGTTAATGTCTTTAATGTATGGCAAGGGTGGCGAAAACGACTTCCTTCCGCGAGTCACCAAATATGCAACACGCACTGCATCACTCAGCAGATTGTGAAAACCAAACGGACGGTTGTAGAGGGAACGGCGCCTGCGAGTCAAAATAACTCGCAAGTCACGTTTTCTCCACCTCTGATGTATGGTATTTTAATGAAAATCGTTACAGCCATTTTTTTAGAAAATCAAATTACAAAATGTTCCATGTAAAGGGTGGTTGGGAGTGAGGAGATTTTCTTGCTTTGTGTCACTTCTTTGGAAGACACTGAACTTAAGTAGCAAGTTTGGTATGTATCCGCCTTTTGTTTTTGAGTTATGCTGTTCACAGATACACACATGCGGACCTTTATCTAAAAATGCTTTTTTTTTTTTGTTCAGGGGGGGCCTCAAAACATATATTTCTGGTGAAATCCTGACATTGAATTTTAGGGTGGAATATAATACTTCCCTAATTCCTATATGTGGTAGAGAAAGTAAAAAGGCACATTTCTGTTTATTTACAAGAGCTCCACATTTTGTCTAATGCCTCTGAGTCAACTATTGGGCAGTCTCAAGGAATTCAGAAAGCTATTTAGCTATTTCGTTTCTGTGAGACCAAGATGCAGTTTATTCATCTACAGATGAAAAGGTATCCTTTTTCTTTTTCCAGTAGGTCATTTCACACGGCCAATGAATGAAATTGATGAAATGCTGCTCATATGAACCCAGAGTCCACAGAGTTTTGAGTTACTGGTCAATCATCTTGGAGGATAAGAGAAAACCCTGTAAGCAACCTTATCCAAGTAACTCATCCCAACCAAGATTTGAACTCAGGAGGTCTTGAATCTGAGGCAGACTTGCTACCCTCAAACTTTAGAGGTGGGCATAAAATACATCTTGTTTATTTATCCTCTTGGAGACCCCTCTAAGAGAATGGAGGTTACTATTGAAATTAAAGGAGAATGAAATACAAATATGAGCATTTTATTCAACACATTAGTTTGTTGGAAGTAAAGCCGTGGTCCAGTGTCGTAGGTTTACAGCAAGTAAAAGAACCTCAAGCCTGATAAAGAGGTCTCTGAGCAAAATTACTGGTCTTTCACGCCTAACATAAATGGGACGCTAAGGACCACAGCAGTTAAAGAGCGTCCATAAATAAAACTCAATTTAATTTTTTATATTAGTCGTTAGGAATAATTAGCAACACCAGCAATTCCATCACCCTAAAGTTAAGGTTAATCACATCTTCCTCAATACACGTGACTCATCAGATCACTCACAGCTGGGAAATGAGATAAACCCTATAAACAGATATGCAGCATTACAAGGTACTTAAATGACCAATAAAGTCCCCATATGATATTAACTAAAGGAAGTTATAACCCTATAAATGATATGCAGAACTACAAGGTACTTTAAGTGACCAACAAAGTCCCCATATGATATTAACTAAAGGAAGTTATAACCCTATAAATGATATGCAGAACTACAAGGTACTTTAAGTGACCAACAAAGTCCCCATATGATATTAACTAAAGGAAGTTATAACCCTATAAACAGATATGTAGAATTACAAGGTACTTCAAATGACCAACAAAGTCCCCATATGATATTAACTAAAGGAAGTTATAACCCTATAAACAGATATGCAGCATTACAAGGTACTTAAATGACCAACAAAGTCCCCATATGATATTAACTAAAGGAAGTTATAACCCTATAAACAGATATGCAGCATTACAAGGTACTTAAATGACCAATAAAGTCCCCATATGATATTAACTAAAGGAAGTTATAACCCTATAAACAGATATGCAGCATTACAAGGTACTTAAATGACCAATAAAGTCCCCATATGATATTAACTAAAGGAAGTTATAACCCTATAAACAGATATGCAGCATTACAAGGTACTTTAAATGATAAACAAAGTCCCCATATGATATTAACTAAAGGAAGTTATAACCCTATAAACAGATATGCAGCATTACAAGGTACTTTAAGTGACCAACAAAGTCCCCATATGATATTAACTAAAGGAAGTTATAACCCTATAAACAGATATGCAGCATTACAAGGTACTTTAAATGATAAACAAAGTCCCCATATGATATTAACTAAAGGAAGTTATAACCCTATAAACAGATATGCAGCATTACAAGGTACTTCAAATGACCAATAAAGTCCCCATATGATATTAACTAAAGGAAGTTATAACCCTATAAACAGATATGCAGCATTACAAGGTACTTAAATGACCAACAAAGTCCCCATATGATATTAACTAAAGGAAGTTATAACCCTATAAACAGATATGCAGCATTACAAGGTACTTCAAATGACCAACAAAGTCCCCATATGATATTAACTAAAGGAAGTTATAACCCTATAAACAGATATGCAGCATTACAAGGTACTTCAAATGACCAATAAAGTTCCCATATGATATTAACTAAAGGAAGTTATAACCCTATAAACAGATATGCAGCATTACAAGGTACTTTAAATGATAAACAAAGTCCCCATATGATATTAACTAAAGGAAGTTATAACCCTATAAACAGATATGCAGCATTACAAGGTACTTCAAATGACCAATAAAGTCCCCATATGATATTAACTAAAGGAAGTTATAACCCTATAAACAGATATGCAGCATTACAAGGTACTTAAATGACCAACAAAGTCCCCATATGATATTAACTAAAGGAAGTTATAACCCTATAAACGATATGCAGAATTACAAGGTACTTCAAATGATAAACAAAGTCCCCATATGATATTAACTAAAGGAAGTTATAACCCTATAAATGATATGCAGAACTACAAGGTACTTTAAATGACCAACAAAGTCCCCATATGATATTAACTAAAGGAAGTTATAACCCTATAAACAGATATGCAGAATTACAAGGTACTTTAAATGATAAACAAAGTCCCCATATGATATTAACTAAAGGAAGTTATAACCCTATAAACAGATATGCCGAATTACAAGGTACTTTAAATGACCAACAAAGTCCCCATATGATATTAACTAAAGGAAGTTATAACCCTATAAACAGATATGCAGAATTACAAGGTACTTTAAATGACCAACAAAGTCCCCATATGATATTAACTAAAGGAAGTTATAACCCTATAAATGATATGCAGAATTACAAGGTACTTTAAATGATAAACAAAGTTCCCATATGATATTAACTAAAGGAAGTTATAACCCTATAAACAGATATGCAGAATTACAAGGTACTTTAAATGATAAACAAGGTCCCCATACAATATTAACTAAGGGAAGTTATAATTTATCTCCATAAACAGAGCAGACTAAAAACTAACCAATCACTTTTCATAATTTAGTTAATACTAGGTGATAGGCACAGTCTGGTATCTGCTTTTAAAATGAGCGAACATGGTATCTAACCTTATTAGTTTGAAAGAATTACACCATTCTGGCAGTGATTCCGAGATAGTGTGAACACTGATAAACATGCTGGTTCTATCCATTGGTAACTGCAATGAATGTGCACCTATAGATAATGATGAGGAAAGTGTGAGTTGCCAGGACTGTGAAAACACAAAGCTGATGAAGCACCCTAATTTTCATAAATTAATTATAGATCGTAATGCTTTGAAAATTGTGAGGCATTACTTAGTGTTAAAAACAAAAAGCAAAGCTAAAAAGAAATTACTCAATGCCAATAATGTTGCTAATAAGACCTGATGATATTTTCTACTACAAAAGTTTACAGCTTGGATAAATTCATGGACTGCTATTGGACACAAAAGAAGAGTCACCATACCACCACGTGTAGTATTTAATATTAGATACACATTTCCGGAATCCAGTGGAGTGTATGCAGGCTTCAACATTACTAATATTTTTGGTAGTGACAGATCAATTGCTGCATCCGGTAATTGATCCACACATTACGAGTACAAAGATTTTTTTTTTTTATTTCACACTCTATCAGCGATTTCCATTCTTTCCTAGATTCCTCATTTATATTTTTCCTTATCCAAGACCCAGGTGCTTTGGAGTACTGACTTTTGACACCAGTCTTGATTGTGATCTAGCGCTACAATCATGTATCTAAGTTAAAGGATAAAAATAAAAAATGTATTTTTTTCAGATCATATCCAAAACTAAGACATAACTTTCTAAATTGCCAGTATGTATATAACGTCAAATATTAGCAAAATCTTTTAAGAAGGTCCAAAATAATTTCCTTCAGACTGTTATAGAAATTTGTGTGTCCTTTAAGCCATACTTTATTTATTTCATCTTCTTCCAATAATTTATCATGTTCACAAGACTTCCAATCACCATTTTCTAACTATTATTATTCGTTTTTATACAATGGAAAATAGACATGAATTTTTCAAGTAAAATGGCATTGTTCTCATTACAGTTTTGTGCAGCCCAGCATATATGGCTTTCCATGCAATCAGCTCTGGGTATCTTTTCTACAGTTTTAATTTTTTTCATTAGACTTTTAGACAAATACCATACATCAAATTATTCATGTTCAACTTCGGATACTGAGGTTGTAACAGGTAACTTACATTTTTATGTCTGTTAGAGAGAAAAACTAATTCTACACATTTCCTGCTTTGCAAGCCTAGTCATGTTGTCACAAGCAGCCTTTTACAAATCATCTTTCACCATACCTCTTTGAACAAGTTCAAATTCAATAATTTTTCAGGAATTTAAATCCATGACAGAACGTAGTAAATATTTGGCTGAAAATCCTGGGGAGTCATATTAACCATTTCCTGGCCACCATTTACATTTACCACCACCTTTTAATGAACACCTTCACCTAATGAGGTTGCTCTAATGGAATTAGGAAGACTAGGCTATAAAAGTAAGGTAGTGGGAAGAGTACTGAAGTATTGGTATAGAATATGGAAGTTAGAAGAGAAGAACACATTAAACAGTTTTTGATAACGCAAGCAAAAATTAAGGGGAAAGAAACATAGACATACAAAATCCAAAAATATCCTACAGGAAGTTGTCTTGGGAGTAATGTGGTTTGATACGGAAAGAATGGAAAAGGGATTTTGGATAAGGTGAAAGCAAGAGTAGAGGATATTGAAAAACAGGAATTAATCTTATTAACAAAAGATCATTGAAAAATGTTTGGGAAGAATATATTGAAATACTGTGACATTGAAGAATATGTTGAAATTTGTGACAAAGCAGGAAGGGAAGGAAAGGAAAATGGGGATAACCTTGTTTGAGGTATGCAAGAAAAAAAATTTTAACTTTTAGGATGATGAATCCAATGTATAATCCCATTATATATAGATAACCTGGTGTTAAATATAATGGGGGAATGAAGGTAACGTAACTCCATAAATCAGAGAATTTTGAATTACAAAATATAATTGTAATTGTAGTTATAAGTCTATAGTAACGTACCAATGAAAAAAAAAAATATGTATGGAAAGTCTGTGAATAAGCTCATTCATTCATTTTCTATTGCAAAATCACACCCTTATCCTGTATTTTTGAGATTTGTCTCTATTTGGAAAATTATGAAAATGAGTTCCCCTGTGTGTTTTGCTATGCACATTACAGCCATATGCACTATACATTTTCTTTTTCACAATATTATGTACATTATTTGCATGATACTAAAGCAATTCACTAACACCATCATCAAAAACATAAGTTGTGAAATATTAAAGCATACTACTGCACGTGTGGCGGTGATTGCCTTGTAATCCTAAAGCTTCCTCTAGTGCACAACATGTACTGATGACTTATGATGCAGATTTTATTTAGATTACACTACAATAATGGTGTAGCGGTATGTAGAAATAATCTTACCACTACAGTTTACAGGGCATATCCATAATTTAGGAAACAACATGATTTTTGTTTCACTCCCCTTTAAGGTGTTTTTATACATGTACATGTGAGATACATATAAATATTTGGAGCACAGTCTACTGTAATATAGTCACAAAGTTCCATGTGTAGAGAAAATGAATCAGTTGGATACTAACGGTCTTAGTGGATAGCTACTTGGATCATCCCAGCAGACAACAAAATATTCTGTCATTACCATGTTCTTTTGGAAAAATAAACACCTTAAACATTATAATGCACATTTAAATGCAGTATAATAAATTCTAACATAAATACAAAAACATGAGAAATAATGGCAATCATTTTCCAATGTACAGGCATGACATTTACTGTAATTGTGACTGGTTGTTTTCATTTATAAATAATGTCAACCACAACTGGGTCATTAATACTTACATTTTTACATTTTAATGTAGGTAGAATGTCTTATGAATTCATCCTACTCGATCTTTTAGAAATCGGAAGAGGTATAAATCTGGCCTCTTTTTCTTACTGTTAGTACAATTTATTATTAAAAATGTCTTCTTGTCCCATATTATTATTATTCTTAATAAACATTTCACATGACAACATATCTTTTTAACTCAAACAACAAATTAACAAACTTTCGTTGGTTAAAATAATTCCGCTAGTAGTTGGCCACTTGAATTGAACTGAGTTTTATTTATGGATGTTCTTTTAACCGCTATGGTTCTTAGTGTCCCATTGGGCACTTATGACCCATTGTATATTGGGCATGAAAGACAAGAAATTTTGTTCAGAGGCGTCTTTATTGGGCTTCAAGTACTTTTATGTGCCATAAATCTACGACATGAAACCACCAGCTTTACTTCCCTTCCGAAGGAAGCGATGCTAAGGATTTTTACAACCCCTAAAAAAAAAATATCCATCACCCTCTGCCAAGTTTGAACCTGCGACCTCAGGAACTAGGGGCACTAGTTGCACTAGCTGAAAAAAAACACCTCAAGCTTCATGACTGTGATTGAAGACAGAAGATTGATCTCAAGTGTATTCAAGTAATATTTTACCTCGAAATGCAGAGGACATTTGTTGGTGATGGAACTCAGCTTCCTGCTTTCTCTTCTCCTCTTGCAGACGAGCCACCATAGAACTCTGCTGTTCCCATACACTCTCACTGACGAATGGCAGAGCATCATCCTGCATAACACAGTAAGATACTCCACTAAACCAAGAGATAAACAACATCTAATAATGCCTGTAATGTGAAATTGGCTGGCAGATTGCTTTCTTTACACCATATTCAATTCTGCTAATGCTGATTTTTCTTTCTTTTTTTTTTCATTTTTTGTATTAGCTTAAATTTAGTCCCTTTTTCTTCATACCTATTTTATCCTTACTTAATTTAAATGATACTAAAGAATGTTGAAATTAATGTCTTCAAAAAAGAAAAAAAATCTGATGTGTTACACTCACATGACTTTCCCTACTCTTGTACAAATTATTTTTACAAACGCTTATTCTCCATCTACTTCATGTTAATCGAGATAAACACTTGCAGACTCTATCTTATTGCTAAGTTTCTTGTAGATGTAAGGGGAATATATATTTACAAGGGCAATATAGAAATACAGTAGCCTTTAAGCATACACATCTCTCTTAATAGCTGGTTGCTAGGTGCAGCACCATTCCCTTTGCCACAGATTAATACTCTTTGCATATACAAGACAAAAAATGAATAACGAATGCCCATTTGAGAAAATAAGTATTGAAAAATTTAAGGGAATAACAAGCAATATCTCGAAAATGGTTCACTCAACAAAAAAAATGTATATGACATAAGTTGTGTATTTTAATGCGATCTACATTTTTTGTGTAGTAAAATTTTGTCTATCTCTTAAGGTTTACCAGTTATGGAAAAGTCGTTCACAATGAAGAATACTTTTAGAGACATTCCCAGAAAATTCAAGATATACATTATATTTGTCATGAAAATATCTTAAACATATGATATTTTAATCAAAATCGTTAGAGCCATTTTTGAGAAAATTAAAATTTTCAAAAAATCTTCCATGTAAAGGGTAATCTGGGGTGGGGGGATTTTCTTGAAAACCTTTGTGTCGCATCTCTGGAAGATACTGGACCTAAATACCAAGTTTGGTGTTTAGCCGACTGTTCGTTTCTGAGTTATGCTGTTCACAGACAGATACACAGACACACACACGGACATGTTTCCAAAAATGCTTTTTTTGATTTCAGGGGGTCTCAAAACATGTATTTCCGGTGAAATCTCGGTATCGAATTTTTTGGTGGAATACAATACTTCCCTTACTTACTATACGTAGTAGAGAAAGTAAAAATCTATCTTCTGTTTTCCCCTTCTTTCTATCTATCTTTATTTATTTTTTTTTCTCCCAAACTTGTGCAGTATTTGCAATAAACAGATTTTATGGTAATGAAATATAACAACATTTTAGGAATCATATTCTTTCCACAAAATGGCGTAATTTTACCTTTTATATGTATGTACTTTGTGTGATATATCTAGTATTGAAAATTATATACACTGAAAATCCAAAAATATAAATACAAATAGGCAATAAGGAATATCTAAATATCCTCTATAATATGCCCTTTTGTGCAAACACTATCAATAAAACATTACATACTCAAAATTTTAATCATAGGTAGATAATTTGTCTGTTGCCATACTACAGAGAGACTCGTCCTTAACATGCACACTAATTAAAAAAATCTGATGTGTTATACTCACATGACCTTCTCTACTGTTGTACAAACTATTTTTACAAACGCTTATTCTCCATCTACTTCATGTTAATCTAGATAAACATTTGAAGACTCTATCTTATTGCTAATTTTCTTGTAGATGTAAGGGGATAATATAATTACAAGGGCAATTTGGAAACACAGTAGCCTTTAAGCACATACATATCTCTTAATAACTGGTTGCTAGGCGCAGCACCATTTCCTTTGTCACAGATTAATACTCTTTGCATATACAAGACAAAAAAATCTGATGTGTTACACTCACATAACTTTCTCTACTCTTGTACAACCTAATTTTACAAACGCCTATTCTCCATATGCTTCATGTTAATCGAGATATCGAGATGTCAATCTTATTTGTAATTTTCTTGTAGATGCAAGGGGAATATGGTAGCTTTTAAGCGCTAGTCAAATATTTTATCGCTGGTTGCTATGTGGCGAATTCCATTCTCTTTGCATGTCCAGGACATAAAAAATGAATAACGAATTTGAGAAAAAGTATAAGTATTGGAAAATTTAAGGAAATAACAAGCAATATCTCGAAAACGGTTCACTCAACAAAAAAAATGTATATGATATAAGTTGTGTATTTTAACGCGATCTACATTTTTTGTGTAGTAACATTTTGTCTATCTCTTATGGTTTACCAGTTATGCAAAAGTCGTTCATAATGAAGAATACTTTTGGAGACATTCCCAGAAATTTCGAGATATACATTTCATTTCTTATGACATTATCTTAAACATATGATATTTTCATCAAAATCGTTAGAGCCATTTTTGAGAAAATTAAAAGTTTCGAAAAATCTTCCATGTAAAGGGTAGTCTGGGGTGGGGGGATTTTCTTGAAAATCTTCGTGTCGCATCTCTGGAAGATACTGAACGTAAATACCAAGTTTGGTGTTTATCCGACTGCTAGTTTTTGAGTTATGCTGTTCACAGACACACAGACACACACACAGACACACACACACACAGACACACAGACACACACACGGACATGTTTCCAAAAATGCTTTTTTTGGATTCAGGAGGTCTCAAAACATGTATTTCCGGTGAAATCTCGGTATCGAATTTTTGGGTGGAATGCAATACTTCCCCTACTTACTATACGTAGTAGAGAAAGTAAAAATGAATAACGAATTCCCATTTGAGAAAATAATTATTGAAAAATTTAAGGGAATAACAAGCAATATCTGGAAAATGGTTCACTCAACAAAAAAAATGTATATGACATAAGTTGTGTATTTTAACGCGATCTACATTTTTTGTGTAGTAAAATTTTGTCTATCTCTTATGGTTTACCAGTTATGGAAAAGTCGTTCACAATGAAGAATACTTTTGGAGACATTCCCAGAAAATTCATGATATACATTTTATTTGTCATAAAAATATCTTAAACATATGATATTTTAATCAAAATTGTTAGAGCCATTTTTGAGAAAATTAAAATTTTCGAAAAATCTTCCATGTCAAGGGTAATCTGGGGTGGGGGATTTTCTCGAAAACCTTCGTGTCGCATCCTTGGAAGATACTGAACCTATTTACCAAGTTTGGTGTTTATCCGACTGTTCATTTCTGAGTTATGCTGTTCACAGACAGACATACACACGGACATGTTTCCAAAAATGCAAAACATGTATTTCCAGTGAAATCTTGGTATCAAATTTTTGGATGGAATACAATACTTCCCCTACTTACTATACGTAGTAGAGAAAGTAAAAATTCACATAAATTATAAAATGGTTTCTCATGTAAAAACAATCACAGTGAACTTCTAAATTTACAAATATCATCTATTTTCATCATCTCACGAGGGAGAGCATTGACAGTTTTGCTAGTGAAACAAATTGATGGTTTTGAATATTTAGTTTTGTATTTTCCTATATAGATGTCATTCATTCCTCCAGTAAAATGGTTATGAACATCACAATTTAGACTGAATAAATACGAGTTATTTTTATATAATGCAGCATTTATATTAATAAATCAGTCACAGTAATCCTAATCATCCTATTCCCACTTACCCTTTCCTACCTAACAACCTCAACAGATAAAACTATGACATACAATAATGTTTTCCATATTTTCTGATTTTAGCCTATTCCTTCTGTTCACAAAAATATACTAATGAGCAGAAAATGTCCCTTCAACTTCATACAAAGTGATGGGACAAAATCTAATGTAAATGTCCACATCACCATCAGATATTGAGAGAGTCTGCTAATTTCTCAACTTCCTAAGCCCATTATTCTTTTCAAAGATGTTTGCCATTTTCTTCTTCACATTATTGCTGTGTCTACACTTTAGATGGCTGCATCAAGCACCTTCAAACTCTCCAACTCAATGACTTCTTGCTTGAGCTTACTTTTCATATCCTAATTATCTGCTAGCACTATCTTAAAACAAATACACAATAAATAACAGAGACAAAGAGGATAAAAAAAGAGACAACATTCACGTATTTCCCACACAGCATGCCAATGATACCATGGCAATGCTCTGACAGCACTCCCAACATTATCAGGGGTTTTATTGAAATTCAGAAAACTCGAAATGCTATTCTGCTAAACAAATTAATAAAGATGCACTTAATATACTCTTATTCTTGAATGTGCACAGACATCAAGGTTATGCACAAATATGCATGAACAAACATGCTTCCATTACTTCAATATGAAACATTTAATTGCTAAGTTTTATTAAGATATACAGCTGCATTTCAATTTCTGTTTGCACATGTACATCAGGAAATGCATCTACAAATACAGGGTGAACCATTAAGAATGCTGGTTTTTAATTGCACATTATTGTTCCATTGTTGGGATGGGAGCATTTTGTTTACATGTTTTGTAATCATTGCGGTTAGTTGTCATGGAACACTTTACAACAAAACAACAAATATTGATTGTGAAAACACCTTGCAAATCTGGTGAATGTTACGCAGAAACTGCGCAGAAGCTTCGTACGGCTCTCGATCATCATAATGCACCTAATGAGGCAACAGTTCATGCACTAATGACAAAATCTGAGACAACAGGTTTGATAGCAGACATCAAAACTCTGATGCACTCTCGTTCCAGCCGGTTTGATAAGAACATTGCAATTGTGTGCGATAGTATTGCCGTGAGTCCATAAAAATCAATTCACCGTCGTTCAAAACAGACATTGTGAAAAGCTACCTCCCATGAATTCTCACAAGGGATCTTCATAGCATGCCTACAAATGTAACCCATTCAAAGATCATGTATCTGGAAAGAGCAACTGTGTGGTGTGGATTTTGGGCTGGTGGGGTCATTGGGCCTTACTTCTTTGAAGATGAGAATGGAAATGCCATGAAGTGAATAGACAACACTACCAGAATATGGTTGAAGCATTTTTTATGGCCTTACCTTAATGATGTGAATATTGAGCAATTATGGTTCCAACAGGATGGCACCACCAGCCACACCTCACTCGATACGATAGCCTTGTTAAGGAATAAATTTCCAGCTCAAGTTCTTTCACGCAACAGCAATCAGGACTGGCCAGCAAGGTCATATAACCCAACACCGTGACTTCTTCCTTTGGAAGTATTTAAAATTGCAAGTTTATAAAAACAATCCCCAAACAATACCACAACTGAAGGAACACATTTGAAATGTCATCGCCCAAATCAAGAAGCAGATTTGTCTGAAGGTGTTGACACATTAGGTGCATTATGACGACCAAGAGTCATACGAAGCTTCCTCATAGTTTCTGCGTAACATTCACCAGATTTGTAATGTGTTTTCACAATCAATATTAGTTGTTCCGTTGTAAAGCTTTCCATGATAACTAACCACACAAAATACTGATTACAAAACATGTAAACAAAATGCTCCCATGCCAACAATAGTGTACAATTAAAAACTGGCATTCGTAAATGTAATACATTGTTACTTAAAATCAAAATATGTCATGGGCAAACAAAAATTAATATTTATAATGTGCAGTGCTAAAATCAGCTCATTGATGTGCTTAAGGCACATTTTAACACTGGAAAAATCTGTTCTTTACCAGAACAAAATCTGTTAAATACTTTACATTAAATCCATCTGTTTGCATCAGTTGCGTGAGGACTGGCAAATCCAAAGTGGATTCTCTTCAGATCCAAGCTGTGAACACTGCATGGGTTCATAGTTCTTTCAAACCAGAGGGACAATTGAGAGAGATTCAGTGACTGCATAATGCAAACTTAAGTTTGAGTAGAAAATGTCTGGCAAAGTGAATAGTGCTGGAAGAAAGGGGACAAAAAACACTGATGCATCCAAGCCATTCAATGTATAGGACAATTGGTCCTTTGGGCATTAACCAAAAGTAACAACAAGTTTGTATTGCACATATAACCAGATGAGACACTTCTTGGTAGTTGTTTATCCCTTCACCTGATTTCAATGAAATAATGCTGTTTGTGTAGTAGCTATGCTCAATACCATTAGCAGATCGCTAATCAAATGGAGTAAACTACTGTAAAAGTTTAGCTCAAAAAGCAATGTAAATAAATTGTTTATATAAGAGTATGGAAAAAAGCCTTGAGAAAAAGAAGGAATATTTCTCATTTATTACATCACAGTTATATCAGGCATCATTCCTTCTCATTAGATATACATACCTGTTGCAATCCCTGGGGAGTTTCAGCAAAAGCATCGAGAAATAGGTTTGGAGAATCAGGTTGTGGCAGGTACTGGGATGATGCTGGCTGAGTCTCTTTATAGTTCTCCCAGGTGGAAGTATTGCTGTTTTTCTTTGGGCCTATTGGTCCTATAACAATGCATGGGAAAAAAATACAGTTTATTTCTGTTCCTTGTTGTATTAAATGATAAAAGATAACCATTTTTAAACTTCTGATGCAAAAAGTCAAGTGCGCCAGTCAATCACATGGCAGCTGAATTCTCTGCCTCCATTCACACATATCATCATGAGCAGCTTTTTTTTTCCCTTTAAAGTTGGCACCAGCACCCAATGCATGGCCACTCAACCATCCTGCTTCTCTGAAGTATACATCTCTACATAAAAAAAAATCTGTTGTGTTGTTATTGATCTAATGTGCAGGATTTTGATCCATAAATTTTTTCCTAGCTAGCCAATATAAATTGTGTATCTTCCCATCTGTTACAGCTTTCCTCAATTTTGGGCATTCTAGTAGGTGTTCTCCATTTAAAATCTTGTCAGCATTGCAAATTTTACATGCTTTGTCATTCATAAAACCAAATCTACGTAGATACTCCGCCAGACAGTCATGTCTAGTGGCTAATCTGAAGTGAGCAACGGCTTCTAAAAAAATCTTATATATTGCATTCACATGACTTTCTCTACTCACTCTTTAATCTCTATCACATTGTGCAGTTTGCTTTATGTAGTTCGCATTTTGTTTACTTGTTCTCACCAGGTGAAACATTACTAGCACCACTGTTTGTCATTTATTCACCCTTGCATTCACTCTTTCCAGACTGTATGAAGGGTGGGGAACATGGTATTTACAGGAAGATGTACTGATTTTTCATACATTTAATAGTAACTGAGCAATCCAGACCCACATTATATTGAAGTCATTTGAACAATAAATTATCATTATTCATAAGTATTAAAACAAGCGTTTTTTTTATAAATAATTTGTAGAACAGATATGAAAGTACATCATAGCAGGCAGAGAAAGTCATGAAGAAATTAATGCAGTAAACAATTCTAACATTTTAGGAATAATAATGGACAAACATTTCACATAGGACAAACAAATAGATAGTCTGCAACAAAGTAAGTTCATATATTTTCTTATTAAAAAGAATGACAAACAATTGTTATATAAACATATTATGGATTAGCATACCCACTTTTATGATATGGAATTACATTTGGGGACAAAGCGCTACTAAGTACACCAAAAGACTTTTTATACTACAGAAAAGAGCTATTCGGATATGCAATGGTATAATATTGAGGTTATTGACCCTATGCTATCTGAACATTCTGCTCTAGTTTTATCATTTTTACAGCCTGTGATTAAACTCAAATATATAACTCGTTTTATTAGACCATACAGTGAAGATAAATTTATTTATTTTATTGATTGTATATCTCAAATTGAATGGAGGATGATTCGACTCTGTAATAATTTGAATGCTGAGCATACTTTTGATGAATTTTTAACTATGTTTTTAATGCTATTCTATTTGTGTTTTCCTAAAAGGAATGTTAGATATTTTAATGGTGAAGTTCGTGGTAAAGCTACAAACAAATTTTGGTTTACTTCTGACCTTAAACAGATGAGGAAATATTTGCTATTCTGTTACAATATATATAAATGTACACTCACTGAAGATGCTAAAAATGCTTTTAAGCAGATTAGAAACGAATATAGAATATTAATGTCACAAGCCAAGAAACTTGCAAATGCTAAATTTATTGAAATCTCTAATAATAAAGTTAAAGCTGTATGGAATGTTATAAATAGGACGATTAAAAGTGAAAAATCTGCCTTTATTCATTTTTCTCCTAATCAGGTTAATGATTTTTTTTATAGAATCTGTACAAGAGGTAAAGAGAAATATTTCAAAGCCTAATAAACTGGCGCTTGATTACTTGTCAAATTGTGAGGTGTCTTTACTTTCATTTTAACTTAAGGAAGTGTCATGTGATGATGTGTTGAATGCCGTTGCTAAAATGCATAATTCTGATTCCAGATATATCTATGATATTTCAAATAATTTTTTAAAGAAAATAATTGGTTATATTGTGTTGCCATTAACTATTTGTATAAATAAATGCTTCAATGAGGGCATATTTCCAAGTAAACTTAAATTAGCAAAAGTAATACCAGTTCATAAAAAAGGTAATAAATCATTATTGGAAAATTATCGACCGATATCTCTGGTGCCAGTTTTTCCAAAATATTTGAGGTATTAATCCACAACCAATTGTATTGCTATTTTGAGCAAAACAAGGTCTTTTCTATCGATCAATTTGGATTTAGGGCTGGTAAATCTACTATTGATGCAGTTCGATTACTTATTGATAACATAACAAATACTTTTGAATCAGAGCTTTGCTTGGGTCACATGCTGTGACTTAAGCAAGGCCTTTGATTGTGGGATCACTGTATACTGTTAGATAAATTAGCACATTATGGCATTTGTGGTACGCCTAATAAATTGCTATCTTCTTATCTCTCTAACCGCAAACAAGTTGCTCAGATTATTGATAAGGTTTCGGATGTGGCTTCAGTAATGTGCGGTGTTCCTCAGGGCTCTATCCTAGGTCCTCTGCTTTTCCTAATTATGATTAATGATTTACCATTCAACACTGAATCTAAAACCATATTATTTGCTGATGACACAACTTTTATTCATAATAATGCAAATATACAGTATCTTGAAACTGAGGTTCAAAATAATATAATGTATACATCACAATGGTTTCAAGCAAATAAGTTTTTACTTAATGATTCTAAAACTAAAAACCTAATTTTTACTTTAAATAATGTTGTCCCAAAGCTTTGTACTGATGTAAAGTTTTTAGACATTTCTATTGATAGATTTTTAACCTGGGAGTCACATATTACATTTTTATGCAGAAAGTTGAAGAATGTTATTGTTCTTCAACTTGCAGTTTGTAGGTTATGTAATTATTTGGAGGAGTTTGCCCCACAGTTGTATGCTAATTTGAAGAAGGCAATTTAGCGATGTTTTTTTGATGTGAGATGTTTCTTGTAAGCCCCATGTTTTGCGCCAATTTGCGGTAGGTTTTTGGTTACGTAAATATTATTAAGGTTACGTAATGAAGATACACTTTGATGTTTGATTTTTAGGATCCAAACTTTATAGTGAAGATGATGCTTGTTTTTACGTAATATTATTAAAGTTATTTGCCTCGGCTGCTTTCAGTCACACTATAGAAACACGATTTCTTGCAGGGTTGTGATAAGACTCAAATTATAAGACGCCACACAATTTACTTTTTTAATTTTTTACTTCTTTTTATTTCACTTTATATATGCACATTTTTATAAATACAACACTTTTGTTTTTTTTTGCAGAGAACACAAATTTTATCATTCGTACTTTACAACATTTTTACCCACGACTTTCACGTCTGTTCTCTACAAACTTCATGTCTGCGACTGACTAGCTTCAACGGTGAAAACCTTTAGCTTCGGCAATGCCAGTCTCTTATTGGCTAATTCTAGTCCAATAAAATTTAAGTATTCAAACTAAAAATCTTTCTTTACTTTTGATTGGCTAATTCCAAACTGTAAGCGAAATTACGTTATTGCCGATCTTTTTCATAACCAGTACTTTTAAAACTCCAAACACATTATTGTCACCAAAATTACATTATTGCCTCATTATTAACATCCTAAAACATAGTATTCTCACAGTGTTTGCACTATTAGAGTATATAAACATTTACTTATCACTAATAAATACATTTACAATAAAAATAAGTATTTACAATGACTTTACATACAATATAAATAATAATTATATACATACTGTTTTCTAGGTGGGCTGTTATTGAATTTAATTCATAAAATATACTGCCTCAAAGTTGTCAAGGGTTTTATTCTTGATGAGGAACTTAGTCAATTGTGTACCCTTTGAGTATTTACATGTCTCATATTTTGCATACTTTCACAGTATTATTAATTATGGTATTTTACTTTGGGGTAATAGCTCATATATCCAAGATGTATTACTTGTGCAAAAGAAAGCTATAAGAATTATGGCTAAGATAACTACTAGAACACATTGTAAACCCTATTTTAAAAGATATATATTTTGACTGTTAGTGGTGTTAACCATCTCCAAGAAATTCTTTGTTATTAGTTTCAATTTTCAAATAATTTTACTTTTTCCAAGTGGTAAGCCGCTATTCATTCATCGTCAATCATATCATTCATTTCATCAATCATCACATAGTGACCTACTTTTTAATCTTCTATCTTTTAAAAATCTGACTCGCTTTAGCTTACTGTATCCTTCTTATACATACAATGAAATGTGCAAATGCAGAGGGAAAGTTTATCTTGATTAACAAGAAATAGATAAAAAAATAAGGTTTTGTAAGAATAGTTTGTAGATGATTGTGTAGAGAAAGTCATGTGAATGTAGCGCATTATGTTTTTTTAAATCTTAAGGCTATAAACATCTGAGCCCTACTCATTAGTATGTCTACAGTTACTTCAATATTTTGTTCGATACTTAATAAGCATTAGATAGTGGAATAAACTATTTTAATACCGTATAGCACATTTATATACAGTTAATGTTATTTATTATTCTTTTTATGCCATGGTTGCAAGTTCAATCTTAAATGCAACAGCCTCATGTAAATAGATTTACTGCTAAGAAAAATGGAACATAAATTTTCACATAATGGAAAATTCTGATATGTCTTTGGTACTTACTAATGTCATTAAACAAGCTAAAACATTATGTTCTATTTTAAACATTTATAATGCTTGAGTGAAACAAACAGCATGGCAAGCATTAAACATTTCTCATAAAAAAGAGCTTCATCTTCCCTAACCAATTCATCTTCTATTATGATATACTTTATTTAAATAAAAAGAAATACAGAACGATTAAATATTCTTGGTTCTTCTGCCTGAAAATTTGAATCAACAAATTTTTCCTTTGGTTGTATGCACAATCCAAGAGTATATTAGGATTGTTAGTATTGTTACTGAGTGCAGGTTCAATTACCTTTCTCTATGTTAATGACTACTGCATTCTCTTTGATGGAGTAAAAAAAATTATTTATCAGGATTTAATGAGCGTAATTTGTTTAATACAACTGAAATGTCATAGGCAATGAATTTTCACGGTTGTGAGAAATTGAATATACACTCTTTTAAGTCACTGAATTTCAGAAAAAAAAAGTGCAAAAATCTGATGCATTACATTCACATGACTTTCTCTATCCATGATCATTTATTCTTATAATATCTGTTTTACAAACTATTCTTATAAAAGCTTATTATCCTATGGCTTCACTATACATTTTGTTTCAACTACAAGTGAAACACAGAAGGCTGAAGCGAGTCAAATCTTTAAAATGTTGGTCATTCTATGCTGACTTTGAAATTTCATACTCTGGAAGACAGCACGGAAAATGAAAAGAATGGCAAATTAGCAATTTTAAAAAAAATTCAAAACAATAGCAATAAATATTTCAGAAGTGGTTAATGGTGCCACAAAAGTTTTTTTTTTCAATATAAATTGTGGCCTTTCACAATCTTACTGCAGGAAATTTTTGTTTAGCTCATACAGTTTCTCAGCTACAAATAATCACACAACATTCAAGCAGAAAGACGAGGATTTTAAAAGCTATTCATACAAAATTTAACATATGCATTTTACTGTTCAGGTTAAAATCACAAACATATGACGTTTTGGTCAAAACAGAGCCATTTTTTAAAAAATACATCTAGCATCTCTCTCTCTCTCTCTGCCCTACTCTTCCACTGCTTCCTAATGTAAGCAGAAGAGAATGCAAAAATTTAGTTATTACAACAAAACTTAAGAATTAAAATGGCATAACTACAACCTCCTGTCCCAGTCTTATATGTGCATGAATAAATTATATACTTGCCAACTTTTTGAGACTGAAATCCATAAGACTTTCTCTCATCCAGCAAAGCATACATGAAATTTAGAATCTGTAAAATGTTCATAAAATGTTAAAAACAGCAAATTTAAAAAAATTATACGTAAAATAAATGGGAATTCCATTTTATAAGAATGCTTTGAAAAACTGGTAATACTGTTTCTTCCTGCCACATATGCTGAAATTCTTCCTAGTACCATAATAAACACACATTAAAGCAAACACCACCACTTCCTAGGCTATACACAGATTTCTAGTCCATATTTACGCTTCATAACCAAAAACTGTAACAAAAAATAAGAAAACTTATATCCCATAGCCATAGAACACTTATAAAATAAACAATTTATGTAATGGAGTTTACTTAAGAACTCCTGTCATCCATTACTAAATGTTTGCGCCCATTTACTGCTGGTTACTAGGGGTCACTAGTGGTGCAATCAAACTTCAAATCTGCATGCTATGCATTTTGTTGCAGCCCAGTGAAGGTGTCCCATGATTGTGATAAAGGATAGACACATAAATAAGCTCTGGCCTATCATAACACTGTATACCAATTAGTGCGATACATTCAGTCTATAATCTTAAGGGAGAGAAATGGAAGAAATTTCTATTTTCTATAGTATTTGGGCCTAGAAGTTTCATTTTTGGCACAAGTTTCATCTTCCTGGGATTAACATTTTTTGAGTTATTAATGTTTTTTATTAAAACAATGCTTTTTCAAAACCTATCTCCTCCTATAATTTTGACAAAACTATTTTTAAAAACATTTACCATTCACTTGTGTATAAAAATCTTTAATGCTTGGCAAAATAAAAAATAAGGATGTACTAAACATTAAAATTGTAAACTTTTTAGTACTGTAACAGATATTTGTTTTTGTTTTTTGTTATGTTTTTAATCATTTAAAGACCCACGTATGATATAAAAGATCCAATACTTAGTTTCACTAATAATCATCTTTTGTAGAACATCCCGTAAAAATTACAGGTTCACTGTACAAAATTTGTAGGAGATTGTAGCAAACTGCTACAAAAATAGAATCTTGGAAAACATAATTTATAATCTGCATTGCATTAATTAGAACAAGGCATCCTTTTAAAATAAAATAATTTCTTAAGGTCCCAAGTACCTTAGGACCTTGAAACTCCAGGAATAGATAAAATAAAGCTGATATGCTTGTTTTTGGTGAAAAACCAAAAAAGTGAATTTTTCACAAAAATTGTGACTTTTCACCCAATTCCCCCTTAAGTTACAATTTAATGCTTTTCATGTCCATGGTGAAAATCTGTAACCCTTTGAATCTGCAAACAAAGCTATAAAAACACCTCCATTGCCATAAAGTTGTAAAAAGGCCTTCGCTCCCGTACATTTTACAACCATAAAAGTTGGCAAGTATGGAACTAGTAAGCGAAGGAATAACTAAAGACTGAGAAACTTGATTTTGTGCTTCTACCTTAGACCTTGAAACTCCAGGAATAGATAAAATAAAGCTGATATGCTTGTTTTTGGTGAAAAACCAAAAATGTGAATTTTTCACAAAAATTGTGACTTTTCACCCAATTCCCCCTTAAGTTACAATTTAATGCTTTTCATGTCCATGGTGAAAATCTGTAACCCTTTGAATCTGCAAACAAAGCTATAAAAACACCTCCATTGCCATAAAGTTGTAAAAAGGCCTTCGCTCCCGTACATTTTACAACCATAAAAGTTGGCAAGTATGGAACTAGTAAGCGAAGGAATAACTAAAAGACTGAGAAACTTGATTTTGTGCTTCTACCTTAGACCTTGAAACTCCAGGAATAGATAAAATAAAGCTGATACACTTGTGTACACCAAAACAGTGAATGTTTCACAAAAATTGTGATTTTACACCCATTCGCCCCTTAAGCTACAATTGAATGCTTTTCCTTGAATCTGCCCACAAAAGCATAAAAACACCTTTGCCATAAGCTATGAAAAGGTCTTCGTTCCTGTACATTTTACAGGCAAACGATAAAAGTTGGCAAGTATGAAACTAGTAAGTGAAGGAATAACTAAATACAGTGGAATCTCGTTAGCACGCTCCTCATTAACACGTTTTCCCATATATTACGTTGAATTATAAAAGTCCCTGCACCAAATGCAATAAATAACATTTGTTTAGTACGTTTTCTTGCTCCCGCTTACTGTTAGAAGTTTAACGCCCTCATTCACTATTTTGGTCCAGTGGGAGTAGATTTACTACATTCGAAGTTTGACGTCCTCATTTGCCACTTTGGTCAAACCAGGCGGGGTGGAACTGGCAGCCAATGGCATGCATATATGTATGTACATATTTGTGTGATGTAATTTGTGTGGGGGGGGATAGAGAATGCTTTAATTTAGCAGTGGCTTGACATGGTTAGTTTTTGCTGTTGAGTGTTGACGAAACGTAATTGTATTTTAACTTTTTGTTTGCAATGGAGAAAAAGAAAGTGTGGCAAATAACCAATAGTGAAAAACTGAAAACCCTTGAAGAAGTAGATCACAATCCAAATATGAAACGTGTGGATATAGCGTGGAAGTTAAACATTCCTCCATCAACCTTAAACACAATTGTTAGCAAATGTAAACTAATTGAAACTGCTTTTGAAGAAGTGAAAATGCTAAAAGAAAACGTAATCGCCCTGGCCAGCTTCCAGAATTAGAAGATGTTCTGCTAAAGTGGTTTACACAAGAGCTTCAAATGTGCCAATAGACGGTACTGTGGTTCGAGCTCAAGCAACACATTTAGCACAGAAGATGGGACTGGATGATTTCAAAGTGTCCGTCCAATGGCTAGATTGAAAAATTCAAGAATCAACATGGCTTAGTCTACAGATGCGTGAGGTGCGGCTGCTGCCCTAGATAATGATGCTTCACTGTGTGAAAATAGAAATGTGGAAAAATACAACGCTCCCATCAATTTTGAAAGACTATAGCCCTGACAATGTTTATAATGCAGATGAAATAGGACTATTTTTCTATCTTTTGCCAGACAAAACCCTGGATTTTAAGGGCACTAAGTGCCACAACGGGAAGCTTAACAAGCGGAGGATTACAGTTTTGTTGTGCTGTAACGAAAGCGGAACGGAGAAATTGGTACCGCTGGTTATTGGAAAAGCACACAGTCTGTGATGATTTAAGAATGTGCAATCTTTCCCATGTAAGTACACTTCCAACATAAAAGTCTGGATAACTTATGCCGTCTTTGAAAATTTCTTACGAGCATGGGACGCAAGACTGGGCATAAGAAGCAGGAAAATGGCACTCTTTATTGATCAGTTTGCTGCTCAGCCACCAACTGTTTCAAATTTAAGAAACATAAAGATCATTTTCTTCCCAGCAAACCTCATGAGTAAGCTACAACCTTTAGATCAAGACATAATTCGGTGCATGAAGCATACGTATCGGAAGAGGCTGGTACAGAAATCAGGCTGCACTGAAATTGACAAGAAAAATCACCATCTTAGATGCCATGCATTTCATTAGAACAGCTTGGGATTGTGTGACACAAGATACCATTATGAACTGTTTAATAAAGCTGGTTTTTGCTGGGTTCTTGGTGATACAATCACGCAGGAAGATGAGTTTTCCGAGAGTGAAGAATGGCGCCAAATAGCAGATGACACTGGTGTGTCTTTCGAAACTTACGTAAACATTGACAATGAAATTCCAGTGTGCAAAACAGCAATGATAGATGAAATACTTTAAGAAAAAGTAAAAGAAGAAGCGTCAGTGGGAGATGAAAGTGATGATGAGCCAGATCCTGAGCCAGTACCTACAGTGTTGGAAGCGATGCAGGCAATGGTCATAGTGAAACGATATGTGTGCAGTTTCGAAGTTGATGACGATGTAATGACTTTACTAAACAAGATGGACAGTAAAATTTTGGCATTAAAACCAACAAAGCAATCAACTATAGATATGTATTTCAAACCAGTGTAAATAGTGTATATTTTACATCCTTTTTGGGGTAAGATGTATTATTAGATTTTATTACATAAATATGTTCTTAAATTGCAGATTTTGTATTTTTGTTAACACATTTTCCCGTCTATGACGTCCAAATCCTTGCGTCCCTGCAAAAACATGCTAACAAGAATTCTACTGTATTGGGAAACTTGACTTTGTGCTTCTATATCACACTTAAGTTGTTTCAAAATTACTTTTCAATTATTAAAAAGAGACAAAGAACTGAGTGAGAATAACCGAGATTGCAGATATTTTAACCCTTCCCAGTTTATATATATTTCATACTATCGTGCACCTACAGAAATTTAACTTGCACCTTGAAACCAATTCCGACAGACACAACCATAACACCAGGCATAAAGAGATTTAGTAATTCCTGGCCATAGACTTCATGTTTATGAAAGGACACCTAGTTTGATGGGTATAAAGTTTTATAATACTCTTCCTACTGTTATCAAGCAATGTAAAGGCGATTTTTAACTCTAAGTTAATTTAACAAATTTAACTCTAAGTTGAAATGATTTTTAATTGACAAAGCTTATTACAGTATAGAAGAATTCATTAATACTGATTACCATTTGTGATTGATGTGTTATTTACTATTAATTTGTATTTTTCTGACATTGTTCCTTTGTATATCCCACACTGTACTGAACATAAATTAATTAAATAAATAAATAAATTGAGTGAGCTAAGTTGCTAGTTAACATGGGGGAGTTCTGCAATCAGGCAGAACAGGGAAGAACATTGCCACTGATAGAGGCAGCACTGTTTGGCATTTCAATTTTGAATGAAGCTGCTGTCTCCTATAATTACAAAAGTCTATAAGTTAATAGCAGTATAATGCACTCACCTAGTGTAGTGGATGTGGTGGTGGATATGGAAGAGTCTGGAAGCTTCCTGTTCGAGTTGCCACCACCACTACTACTAGAACTGCAGCTACTGCTCACACTGCTGCTAGAACTGTGGTCCATAAACAGAGAAGCTGTGGAGCTCTGCAGCTGTTGCTGGGGAGCAGTCTGTTGTGGCTGTTGTGGAGGAGTTCGCTTACGAGGAGCCACAATGTTTGAATACAACAATGTGTCATTTCTGGCCACAACATCGCTGAAAGTAGCTCTGTGTTCCCAGCAGTTTCCCAGATGCAGTGGAGAAGCAACCCTTGCTGTATTATTTCCCGTGCTGCTTGCTTCTGTTGCTACAGTTGTACCTTAGAGAGGTGGGGGAAAATACAAAAAATAGAATGTCAAAGCCTTGCTTAATGTGTAAAAGAGTCTCTGATAATTACGAGGATTGGCTGATAAGTCCCGGGACTCTCAATGAAAACAACATTTAAATTTTTTTTTTTTTTAATTTCTCAACATAATCTCCAGAAAGGTTAATATATTTGTCAGACCAGTGTTCTAATTTAATTAAACCATCTCTGTAGTATGATTTATCAAGGTCCTTAAAATAGCTGTTTACCGCATCAATGGCCTCGTTGCCGTGAAATCTTCGTCCTCCAAGAAATTTTTTGAGATTAGAGAACAGGTGGTAGTCACTGGTGCTAGATCTGGCGAATAGGGTGGATGTTCAAGCAATTCAAACTTTAATTCACAAATTTTCCCCATTGCAATGACTGAACGATGGGCTGGAGCATTGTCGTGATGAAACAAGATTTTTTTTTTTTTTTGCCAAATGAGGCCTTTGTCTTTTCACCTCATCACTCAATGTTGCAGTAAGCTTGCGTAGTAATCACCAGTGATACTTTTACCCTTTTCCAAGTACTCAATAAAAATAATTCCCTGTGAATCCCAGAAAGCACTCGCCATAACCTTGTTAGCTGACAAAATTGACTTTGCCTTTTTTGGAGTTGGTTCACCTGGCGCAATCCACTGTTTTGACTGTGATTTACTTTCTGGAATGTAGTGATGTATCCAAGTTTCATCCATGGTAATAAGCCGTCTCAAAAATTCATTGGGATTTTTACGGTAGAGCTCCACATTCTTAACAGAAACAGTTTTTCTATGCAACTTTTGATCAGATGTTAACAAACGTGGCACCCACCTCGCACAGACCTTGTGAAAGCCCAAAACATTACTTAAAATATTACCTGCACATTCTTTTGATACGTTTACAGCCTCTGCTATCTCAAACAACTTTAATCTGCGGTCTTCCAGTACTAAACGACAAATTATTTCAATCATCTCTGGAGTTGTGACTTCCACAGTGCGTCCAGAGCGAGGCTCATCAGTAGTGCTTGTACGTCCCATTTTAAACTATGCAACTCTCCTTTTAATCATTGAATATGAAGGGGCAAAGTCTTTCAATGTACTGTCCATTTCCTCCTTGATTTCTTTAGGCGTTAAGCCTTTCAAATGGAAGTATTTAATCACAGCTAGTTTTTCCAAATCCTCCATTTTTGTGAAAACTCTAAAGTTGTCTTGCTTAATATGCTGTCATTCAAAAACTAAATAAGCTATTACCTGTAACTATGGATACAAGCTATCTAGAGTAAAACTATATGATGCTACCATCTAGTGGCGCCATCTCTGTGTGAGGCCTGGGACTTATCAGCCGCTCCTCATATTAGTTTCTCTGTCACTTACCTATGGTAATGACAGAAAATATTGTATCCCATACAAAAATGTTATAGCAAGATTTCATCTGAAATGCATGTTTTGGGGTCCTTTGATCGCAAAATGAATTGTAAAGATAGGGGAGGTATGTATGTATGGGAGAACAGCGTAACTCAAAATTCAGCATCTCTCTCTCTCCCTCCCTTTTCAAACCCAATTCTAACAATTTTGATTAAAACATATATTTGAGATATTGATATGAAGAATAAAATGTATATCGTTTAATTTTCTATAAATTGCTTGTGAACTGCTCTTCATTCTGACTGAATTTTGTTCAACTGGGAAACTGTAAGAGCTAAATAAAAGCTTACTAAAAGAAGAATGCAGCTCTCATAATATACACACAACTTATGAGGATTATTTTGCAAATGTATCTAGTTTCATTGCTTTCCTTCTGAGTTACATAAACACATGACATTTACTTGAAGGACACTTTCTTTTACCTTGTTCACTTTTCACTATTTTCTCAAATCACTCATAGGTCTATCATGAGATGAGACATGTCTGACTAATTATTCCACATGTTACAAAGATTCAGAAAAAATGTCTATGATTTCTTATATTTAGTTTGAGTAAAGGGAATTCATTTTACTAGGCATCCTAACTTAGGGCTTTATTCTTTTCATTCACATGGTTGCTCCTAGATTTGTAAAATCTTTTTTTGGCAATTTTGCTGGAACTTTCAATGTTTGTTTGTTTCAACACTCCCCATATGATCTCTCATACCTTCATGGAAACCTCATTCCACAAGTGCAGGTTGGACCCATTTATTAGTTGGAGGCACCGTATGGACAGTGTACATTAACTTCAGTGGTAGGATGATGATGAGAATAGCAGTGGAATGAGGGGACTTACAGCTGTTACCTGGACTCTGAACCATATTGAGCTTGGAGATATTTCACATGAGCTAATCAGAGATGAAGGTGGGTAAGGCCAACTTAAATTTCCACCCCAGATTTGGGGGACAATCTCCTCTTAGAGTATCCCCCACGGCGATGAATATGAAGTGTTATACGTCCAACAGATGTCACACTGTCATGCACTAGCTCAACAGATGTCACTGTATGTCATACTCTTATGCTGCCAACATATGAAAAATTAATGCCGCCAAAGCGCCACGACTGCGGAAACGACCACAGGGCGTAGCCGAGGGATCTTATACAACCTTAGGTTTATGAATTCATGGAAGGTTAGATTTTTTTTATATAAGCTTACGTTTCTGAATTCAGGGAAGGTTAGGTTTAGGTTAGTTTTTTTTTATATAAGCTTAGGTTTCTGATTCACGCGAGGTTAGGTTAGGTTTAGTTTTTTTTTATATAAGCTTAAGTTTCTGAATTCAGGGAAGGTTAGGTTTAGGTTAGGTTTTTTGTTATGTAAGCTTGCGTTAACTATCTACCACTGTTGTGGTAAAGGAACTTCTTTATTTAATGGAAATAACATATTAATATAACAAACTTTCACAAAAATTACAATTTTGGTGGATAGTCTTTCTTACTATGAATGTGTTGCTTTTTTCAGAGGAAACAAATGAAGAAGAAGAAGAAGAAGAAGAAGAAGAAGAAGAAGAAGAAGAAGAAGAAGAAGAAGAAGAAGAAGAAGAAGAAGAAATAGTGGTAACAATGGCGCATCGCATTTTTAGTGGATTTCACATTTTCATTTAGGTTGGCAGTACCCACTTTGCATGTGATTTATTGGAAAAATGGCTATTTTGTTGTGTTGCTGATGCGATTTGCCTATATAAGTAAAACACCTAAAATCGGCAGGCAGGTGGGCACCAGATATAGAAGAGATCACATCCTGTTCTAAATTCACTCCTAAGGTAATTTATTGGCTTTCCTTTTTGATTTTAAAAGCATTTTCAATGGGGATACTCTAAGAGGAGATTTGCCGATTTGGGAATCAAAACACAGACCCCCAGCATGGGAGTCATGAATGAGCTACCGTGGAGCCATAACAAACTTTCAATGTAAAGAACTGCACTTGCATTATGACTTTCATTGTTCTAACACTGAAAATTCAGAAACTTCTGTTAAAATATCACATGAAAACTAAGCCAGAATTTTCTCTTCTGGAAAAAATTTCTTAAGTCAGAAACACCATTTGCTTGCATTATTGTGAAAGTACTGAAAGCCTTATTATCACAATGCACGTATGGACGAACTAATTCCTCCAACACATAAGCAAACATTTGAGAGCTGTGTGATGCAGCAAAATCACATCTGCTATACATGACAGGAAGGTGCAGTGCTTGGAAATAACACACATGCTAATGTCATCCATCCTCTGTGCTTAAAACTATAATAGAAAATTTTGTCCTTATAAATGTAATTTTTAATATGTATAATTTTCATTAAGTTTACTTAAAACAATGACTTTTTGTATAAGAGTATCAGATCCCTTAAAACTTTACTGTACTGCTTTGTACTTACCTTTAGAATTTGTATTCCGATCAACTGTTCGTTTTTTAAGTACATTTTTCTCTTTGCGATCACGATTGTTGTTTTTCAGTGGTTTGAGTTTATATGGAAGCTCAAGGCTGGGGGGTCTGGTAGATTCACTGCCTGATGATGAAGTTTTGTTTGATGTTACATCTTGCTGCAGTGATGACTGTTGTTGTTGCTGCTGCTGCTGCTGTTGCTGCTGCTGCTGTTGTTGTTGCTGCTGCTGCTGCTGTTGCTGCTGTTGTTGCTGCTGCTGTTGCTGCTGCGGTTGGATTATAGGACTCTTATTGCTTGAACCTTTGTGACCTGATTTCCAGCGGCCTGTAAATTCTTTCTTTTTCTGTGTTTCTTTCTCGTAATCGTCATCATCACAGTCTCCTTCATAGTTATCTCTATAATCTGTGCTGCTTTTATCTTTACCCTTCTTTGGTGGTGTTTTCTGTATTTTATCTGATGTGCTAGTCACTGTCACATCCCGTTCCTGTTATTTAACAAAATAGAATTTCAATTAATAACAAAAACTTCTGTATTTCTATGTAATACATAAAAGCATTAACTCTTTCTGCATTATAATTTAAGCATAAATGCTCATGCAAAAATAATGGTGTTATTTTAATTATTATGTGTATAACCTCTCTTAGGAGTTTTTCATTTTTCTCTGCAGTTTAAATTGCATTCATAATGCTTTTTATGTTATCACTAAGGATACCTAGCTTTTGCAAGTGATGGATTTGCAGAGTATGCTTACATTGCACATAAACCAAGCATCTTCTGTTTCAAACCTTCTTTGGTCAAAATATTATCCCTTTATTCTAGGAAATTACATTTCCTTTTGTATTTTACGCAAAACTTATATTTTTAACACAAAATTCTAATTTTTAAAAATTAAATCTGGGGAAGTTTTAAACTTCTGCATCATCAAGAATTCTCAAATCATAAAATTGTGCAAGTGTAGGATGGGTATAAGTAGTACCTGAAACATGTTCGAGGTATTTATTATTAAGCAATGTTTAGTGTTTCAAGTTTCTGGCTTACAACTGTGTATGTTATGACTTAACCTGTGCATCAATTATTGTTACTGCCAATGTTTCAGTACTGACAAAATGTAATATTATGCCTCATTACACATTTTGCTTTAGAGCTTGTACTTCTGTGTTAATGACCACATACAATACAGAACAGTTTATTGGTGCTTTGAGAGTTCTTCCCTAGTGCTAGAAACCTGCAAATGCTGAAAATGTGTTTGTCCTGACATTGTTGGACTAGCGAGGGACTAAATGGTATGGCAGTATTCTGTACTCCCCTGTTTGAGAAACCAAAAACAACTCGGAGGTGGTTTTTGCTGTTTATATGTTCTACACTGGAAGCCTGCAAATGCTCTGAAGATCACAAAACATGCTTGCCCTGATATCGTTGTACTAATGAGGGACTGTATTTTGTACTCTTCTGTGTAACAGACCAAAAACAACCCAGAGGTGGTTTATTGTTGTTTAGCATTTTACCCCGATGGTGGAAGCCTACAAATGCTTGAAAAGGCACTTTCCCTGATATTGTACTACTTTGGCATTGGTGTCATCCTCTATGGTGTAGTGGTTACGATGTTATCCTCTAGTTCCTGAGGTTGTGGTTCAAACCCGGCAGAGGGCGATGGATTTTTTTGGGCATAGAATCTGTAGCATGGCTTCCTTCAGAAGGGAAGTAAAGCCAGTGTAGATTTACAGCACGTAAAAGAACCTCAAGCCTGATAAAGAGGCCTCTGAGCAAAATTACCAGATTTTAACGTCCAATATAGAGTGGGACACTAAGGATCACAGCAGTTAAAGAGCATCATAAGTAAAACTCAATTTAATTTGGAATAATGGTGTAACAGTATTTTGTTCTACGTAAGAGACCAAAAACAACCCAGAGGTGATTTATTGCTGTTAACAGCGGTTTATCTTGTGCTGAAAAGCCTTGCTTGAAAAAATGTTTACTCTAACATTGTTATACCACTGGTGGACTAAATGGTATGACAGTAATTGCACTCCTCTGTGTAAGAGACCAAAAACAACCCAGAGGTGGTTTATTGCTGTTTACAGGTTCTGGTGTTAGAAGCCTGCAAATGCTTTGAGAATCACAACATGTGCTTGCCTTGACAATGCTGTACTAGTGGGAAACTATACAATGTGAGTGCGTTTTCTGCAAATAATTCTGCTTTGCTACTGTTTCCTACCTCTTCTATATTATCATATATGGTGGGAAGAGCACTGCTGTTACTCTCTACAATCATTCGTTGAGATTATGAAAAGTCTACAAAATTCGTAACTCTTTGGTAGAGACAAACCTAAGCTCAGCCATACCTCAGCTATGATGTGTGACTCACAAGCTGTTTCATTCATGCTGCACAAGCATATAGTGCTGAAGGATGGTACATTACAGACATACAGAAAACTTTTCAAACAGGCTGCAAATACAAGTACAGTATAACCTCAGTTATATATTTTCATAGGGAACAGCCAAAATAAATGAGAAAACATAAAATAGAATTTTCTTATGTAACTGAAACTCTTTTTATTAGATTATTGCTCAAACTAATTGTATATTATTTAATATAAGAAAACAATAAATGAAATAAACACACAAATAATAAATATAATACTCTATTTAAAGTACACGTGCATGCCAGTACTGCTATTCATATTTCAAGTAAACACAATATTCAGAGTACTGGTGCTTTATACTGGTTTAAAAAAGCTGTCAATATTTCTTTTTTCCACACAGTCATAATCTAGTCGATTATATGCACTAATTACAGAAATATTGTTATTATTTAGCCTTGTTCTATAATTTCTAGAGCTTCAATTGCCTCATGCACACTGGAAACACTTTCATTATTTAGGCCTACTTCTCTATAACCGTCATCATCAGTATAATCGGATGCAACCTGGGGAATAATGACCTTGCCCTACCATATTGTTAACATGTGTGCAGCAATAGTGCATTCCAAAAATATTGATGTCTAGCCCAACAAGCCTATTGTTTTGTGCCGCAACAGCAAGAATACAGTATACAGAAACCATGCATAATATATCTGAACATAACATATAAATGAGTAAGTAAATTAATATATTTTGTACATGTGCACCAGAAAAAATGTGATATATTAATGAGGAAATGTATATCCAGAAAACATACAACTGAGCTAAATATTAATGGACAAAGTACCTAAAAAAAATATAGCGTATATCTGCGAAAAATGTAGAAGTGAGTAACATATAAGTGAGATTCAACTGTATATGTTTTATAAAAATACTGTCTTTTATTTGGGAGAATACCACAGAAAATATTCCCATTAAAATAGAAATTCATAAACAAATAGCTACTACATATATTAATATAAAAGCTCCCAGACAGAAAGTTAGATAGAAAGGAGGCCCAAAATAAAATTGTAAATGCAAAATGATCCCATCAGTGTAGCTAACTATTTGCAAACATTAAAACTTCAACACAAGACAAAAAAAAAAGATCTAAAATAGAAAATTCTCTTTAATGCAACCAACCCCCTTTTTCTTGTACTTAATGGAGCAACACTCACACCTACCCCACTTTATGTTGGCAGCAGTGTGAGCCATGTTAATACCTCCATTGTTGATGACACAAGACTTGAGGCAAATGCTTCTCTGACAGCATGAATGGTGACTGTTTGCTTTACATGTAACTGTAATTACCAGTTTTGTGAAGAAAGTGACTTTTTTGTGCTGCAGGAACTATTCTATAGTAGGTTTAAATGGATTAAGTACATATCTGAAAAGAACAGTCACATCTGTCTCT
Organism: Deroplatys truncata; assembly: GCA_030765065.1. Lineage (NCBI taxonomy): Eukaryota > Metazoa > Arthropoda > Insecta > Mantodea > Mantidae > Deroplatys > Deroplatys truncata. The sequence goes on along the minus strand of CM060984.1, from coordinate 62,825,120 downwards.
CAAGAGCATGAACAGAAACAAACAAGCACAGAAAATATGACTCTTATATATAAAGCTCAATTTTACAGTATGTGGAAACCACCTGCAGTGCATTGTGTGTTGTGAATTGTTATCACCTGAAAGCATGAAGCCTTCTAGAATGATTTGCCATCCAAAACAAAACATGTAACTCTGATCTGATCAGTTAAAATCACTTCATAGCCAGATTATGGATTACATTCCTGATGAAAAAAAATTTAGGTTTTAATTGGATGGTAAGCCCTTTCTGTGAGCAAGTTAAGGAAAAGATTGAGTTGAATTCACAACTTCATGACCAGCTGATTGAGTTATTTGCTGACAAATGTTTATAACTATAATTCAGTAGTGAAAATCTGGACAAGTTCTGGCTGCGGAGAAAGAATGAATGTTCTGGATTGGTATCATCCACTCTTAAGAATTCTTATTCCCTTCATCACTTCATACATCGGTGAACTTGAGCTTTCGGCAATGATGAACATGAAAACAAAATCAAGATACAGATTGCCTCTTGAAAACAATCTTATTATGATGTTACAAAATTTGAACCAGAGGTTACAAAATTATTTCGAACAAAGCAGTGTTTCACAATAATTTTTGAGCCAGCTACAAAACAAAAATGCTCCTTATAAATTGCATTTCTATCATTTATTATGCCTAATTAAATTTTAATTACATTTATTTATTTTAAAAAATTTAAATAACTTTTCAAGTCCCCAGTGACCCCCTAGGGGGTTACAACCCAACAGTTGAGAAACACTTTTCTAGACTATATGAATTAGAACATAAATCTTAAGTTGATGGAAGAATCAAACAAAAGAACAGATTTAGCTGTGCTTCTGAAACAGCTTACCCTGGAAATCTTGAACAAAATATTCATCAGAAGAATGGCTTAGAATATATAGAGATAGCGCCCATAAAATAGGAGTAGAAGCAGGAAGGAGTATGTCAAGCTATTATATACTCATTAACACATCTATTATACTAGCAACATGTATTTGAAAAAGTCGTGAATTTGGTAGATTATAAATTGGTCATTCAGGTATGAGAGCTGTCCCAGAAGTACCTGACCTGACATATAGATAGTGGTTGTTGTTTCAAACATATGACTATGGCAGAAAATACCAACCTTGCAAAGCTTTAGTTTGAAGTTTGACAATGCTACATTGTTTAGTATTTGCTTGGCAGCCAACAACAGTGAACGTTCTCAGCAAATTTGTAAACATGGATAAAACTGGTCATTGTTGATAGAATATTTTCATTTGGAAGGTCTTAGTCCAACTAATATTAAAGCTGAGCTAGATTCTACTCTGGGGAAGTCTGCTTCTTCATTTACAACAGTAAAATATTGAGTGACAGAGTTTAAGCAAGGCCATATGAACTGAAGATGAACATTGCAGTGGTCGACCAAATGAGGTGACCACACTAGAAATTGTGAAGAAAATCCACAAAATGTAATGAATGACCACCGACTGAAAGGACGCGAGCTAGTAGACATCATAGGCATTTCAAAAAGTGCTGTACATCACATACTGACTGAAAATTTGGACATGAGAAAACTGTGCGCAAGATGGGTGCTGTTTACTCACAATGGAACAAAAAATGAGGTGTGAGGATGTTTCAGTTGAGTATTTGGCAATGTTTTGCTGCAATAAAACTGAGTTTTTGCATTGATTCATAACCATGAATGAAACATGAGTCCATCACTTCAAACCTGAGATGCAGGAACAGTCAAAACAGTATACTGGAAGGGGAGAATTGGCTCCAAAGATGGTGAAGGCAGTGCCATCTGCAGGCAAGGTCATGGCGTCAGCTTTTTAGGATGTACCTGAGATAACTTTCATTGATTGTCTCCAAAAAGGGGAAGCAAACAATGGTGATTATTATGTAAACTTATTGCAGCATTTTAGTGATGAAATCAAGCAAAAATGGCCACATTTGGCGAAAAAGAAAGCTTTGTTTCATCAAGACAATGCACCAGTTCACACATCCATTATCGCCATGGCCAAAACCAATGAGTTAAAGTTTGATTGCTTCCTCATGCATCTTATTCACCAGATTTAGCCCCCTCTGATTATTTTCTGTTTCCAAACTTGAAATCGCTTGGTGGTAAAAGATTTGCCAACAATGAAGAGATGGAATCTACTGTTGATGGCTATTTTGTAGAGCTCGACGGTTCTCACTATAAATAGGGTATTGAAGCTATTGAACATCACTGGAAAAAAGTATCGAGCTGAAAGGAGATTATATAGAGAAATAAAGATGTTTTTCCCAAAATTTTTTGTGTTTTCTTTGTAAGGTCGGATATTTCTGGGACAACCCTCATAGTTGTCTTCAACAAAACATAAAAATTACAAACTACATTAGAAAGTCACTAAGTCTCTTAACAGTGTTCAAACAAATAGCAATGCAGTGGGTACCTTCTCATGTGGGATTGTATAGTAATGAGCTGACGATCTACAAGCAGAAAAGCGAACGACATAAAACAAACAGCATACTGGAAGCAAAAGAATTTAAAACAATAAAAATAAAAAATAAATGAAATAATAATAAGCAATGCTCTAATATGCATCCAGACCAACCAAGAAACAGTAAAATGCCATAGAAGGAAGTGGTAACAAGATTCAGATTAAAAACAGGACATGATTGTTTGGCAGCCCATCTATATAAAATTTAATTTATAATTCAGATGAATATAGAATATTCTGAATACCAGGAACCATTATGAATCCTGAACACTTCCTTGCATGTAAGTGATGCCCTCCGTGATCTAGGGGTACCATGCTAGCCTCTAGTTCCCAAGGTTGCGGGTTCAAACTTGGTGGAGGGCAATGTATTTTTTCGAGCATAAAAATCCTTAGCATGTCTTGCTTTGAAAGGGATGTAAAACCAGTGGTGCCATGTTGTAGATTTACAGCATGTAAAAGAACCGCAAGCCTGATAAAGAGGCCTCTGAACAAAGTTTCCAGTCTTTCACGCCCAATATAGAATGGAACGCTAAGAATCATAGTAATTAAAGAGTTTCCGTAAGTAAAAAACTTTGTTTTTTATACATATGTGTGTAAGTGGCTAGAACATTAAACAAAAAGTGGTGATATGGGATGTAAAAGTTTTCATGATCTAGGAGTTCTCAAAAAGAATGCCACAGGTCGAAGAAGATTTGGGGGAATACAGTAATTTTGTCTATGTCAAATATAATGTTCAAAACAGAATGTTATTCTGATTTTATATTAGATTGTCGAACATTCAATAGCTAAGGCAAGTCATCACTGCCAGATGCATTTTTAAAGAAAAATATTATAAACTCTTTCCAGATTTTTAGTGATTTGCTTACCTTTTCTACCTCTTCATTGTTGGAACTTTCTGTGGTAGTTGAAGATGTTTCTTCTTCTGAACATATAACAGGTTCTGAATGAGTTTTGTTCTTTTTAAATGTCCTGTTTCCTTTCTTTCCATCTTTACTGCCTTCATTACTCTTTTTACTGGAGTTTATATCAGCAGCATCCTCACTGTGAATAGTATTTGACGTAGATTTGATTTCTGATTCCCCGTTTTTACTCTTTCCGCTTGCTGTTCCTTGACTGGATCTTGAAAAGACACTACTCCAACCTTTCTTTACAACTGGTACTTCATGTACTGTTTCCGTAGTAGTTGTTTCATTACTAATACAATTCTTTTTAGCATACTTTTTCTTATTTTTCACTGTTAAGAGTGGCGTGGAGGAGTTTGAATAAGCTTCGGTGGGTTCATCATACCGTGCTGATGGACGCTCTCTGTGATCTATTTCATTCAAAGCATGTCTATCTTCTGCTGTAGTCCAGCTGCTATTTCTATTGCATGTGCTTATTGAAATGTGTGTACTTCGGTTGTGCTTTTCTGTGTTCTGTGCTGATACAGAACTCGAGTTCCATTCCGCTACACCATCTGGTTTACCATTACAGGACTTGCCCTCTGGTGCAATCTTGTGACCTCCAGGCATGCACTGCTTGGTATCAAATGGTGGTTTGAAAGCTCTATCCTTTGCTAGTGCCAACAATGTGCACTTAAGGATGCGGTCAGACTCGAGGAATGCAGCAGCCAGCACACAGAAAAGCAGAAATGCCATGAAACTGATGGCTGAGTAGTATAGCAGAGGTTCCCAACTGGGCCTTCCCAATACCATTGAACAAGATGCCAAGAAATATGGCGGCAGTGTAGCTAATAGTGTGTAGTTTACGGGTAGACCCAAGCTGGTTTCTATGCTGAGTGTTCTCTGAATTCTTGCCAGTGTAAAATCGGGTGTAAATGCTATATCTATTTTGCGAGTTCCATTTGGGGGTAAATGGAAAGTTCCACAGTTCAGTACTCGGAAGCCATATCCTTCGCAGGGAAGTCCATTAATACTGAAGCCTGTTATGTGTATGGGTAGCTCGCCAGTGTTACGAGCTGAGAACGATCTCTTCAGAGTTAAATTTGTTCCGAGTGCTTTACGATGCCTTTCTCCTGAAATACATAGAAGAAAATATATCAATCTATAATCAGTTATTACATGTAAGATGTTGACTTAAATACTATAATTACCACCTTTGATACAAAAGTGAAAAAGGGGGAAAAAAAGGAGACAAATAGATTAATATGTGCAGTTTATACTCCAACTAAAACAGAGTGAAAAAGGTAATATAAACTCCTTATTATATCAAACTGTATGCACTACACAAAGGAGCCCAAAAAACATGTATATTTACTTCAAAATGAAATCTATATGCTTAAGCCTTATTATTAGGTATATGAAGGACTCACAGATGAGCCTTAAGTCATTTTTTACTTATACCATCACATAACATGCTCATAATGTTCAACTTTAGCATCTAGACTCTTCTGAACTACTATAAGAACATTGACTATGGTAACATCCATAAGGATTGCCCTATGTGTAAATGTGTAAGGTGACCAGACATCCCGTATTAACCAGGACAGTCCTTTTTTTTTTTTCTTTCTTTCTTCCGTCTCTGTCCCATCTTTTTATAAGGTAGAAACAGTACGTAAAAATGTCTCTTTTTTGTGGCAGTGACTTATCAGCATAAAATACAGTTAACTATAGTTCTCAAAAATTCAAAATGTCCTGTTTTGCATCAGTTTGATGAAAAATTTAGATACTAACAATTGACAAAAGCGCTATTTATATTATGGGTCTACAATACATATACACCTGAAATTGTGTGGAGACTTCACTCGGAAAAGTACAGTAATTGCGATGACAATTGAACTGTGCTGATCTGCACTATCAACAAACAAAATGTAATCGCTAGTGTTTGATATGAATGCTGCCAATAATAATTAAAACTGTAAATGCATATGCTTGAGTCAAAAGAAATTCGTTACAGTTATAACTTTGGTAGAAGACATTGCTGTGTTCTGCATTTGTGAAATAATAAAATATATGAACTTCTGTAAACTGTAAGTGCTAAAACACTTGAAATTAATATGCCACCACTGAAAAGGAAGTGTGTTTTTAATAGTGACCTACAAAAGGAATATCCATACACTAAAAAAAAAAAAAAAAAAAAGAAATAAAATAAAAAAAAATTTCTGACTCAGATGTTTGACGAAACAAGTGTGCATCTACTACCAGTATAAGCCATGGGAAGCGATGATCGTAATATCACAACACATAAACAGTGAAAAACATAAAAGAATGGTGTGTGCAAGTGCTGCTTCTAGCACCATATTGACTAATTTTTTTAAAAGTGAAAGTTTTGGTGATAAAGATATGAAATTAACAGCTGTTGAAGGAGTATTCGCTTACCATACTGTCCACCACAACCAATCCTTCAGATCAATGGACTCTACTTCTAAACTTATTCAACGTATGAGGAATAACTCCTGCACTAATAATTCTACAGGATTGTTTGGCTGGTGTGGATTCAGAGTTACTATATATGTAAGTAACACTTTATTTATTATTAGTTTCAAAACTTTTGTATTTATGACGAAACAATTTTACACATTCTCTTTTGTCCCTTGTTTTGCTGAGAAAAATTTTAAATGCCCTGTTTTCTTGTTTTAAAAACATGGTCACCTAACCCATGTGTCCATTTCAATTTCTTATTGTAGTTCAGCTATTATAGCTGGTTTCCTTCAGTACACCACATCTTTTAGGGTTTCCCATAGGTAAAACTTCAGCAGTATTAGGTCAGCAAAACTGGAAGGGAATTCAGAATGGTCTTGCATTGCTCAAAAGTCAAGTCTTGTCTCTGCTATTTTGGGTCATTTGTTGACTATCCTGAGCACATTGTTGCTATAGCAACTGTCCAATTACTGAATTCAGAGATCATATAATACTATATGTTGATGCCACAACTTGTGGAAGTTAAAAAAAACAGTAAGTATATAAATTTTTTGGACCCCATGTGTAAGTTTGCTTAGGTAGTACACCCCTTAGTTCTTAGTAGATACATTTTAGTCTGTGGAATTAGCAATAATTAAATGTGGAATATGCATTAACCAGATGTACAATGGTAAAGTGAAGAAACGTATTAAAAAGTCCTTTCTCCTAGTTGAAAAAAGCACCAGTATCACCCAAAAAATAGTCATATATTCAAGTAATCCTACCATGTGTTACATAATGAAACCATTTTTCTTTACAGATTATCAATAATCAATTTCAACTCTTATATTTTCTATTTGACAAAAGACACATAGAGCATGTTTGTTAAAGTGAAGTACAAAGCTGTAAAGTTTGCAAAAATATGACAGAAAATTTCAGAATGTATAGAATAGATATCATAATAGTCAACACCTTATAATTCATCAATCGATTATTAATCATTTGGGAAAGAATTTGAATATGTTTCCTAGTTATTAGTGTAAGTGGTGTATAAAGCTTACTAACCAATTCAATTTCTTCCCCAAATTATTAAATTACACCATTTTCATTAATCCCCTAAAAAGAAGAAGTCTTATAATTACCTTTTACATGCAAACACTGATTAATTAGTACTTTTATGGCTCATACAACATAAACAAATTATCATACTGCACACTTATATTATGACTCCAACCATTTTTACTTTCTCTACTACGTATAGTAAGTAGGGGAAGTACTGTATTCCACCCAAAAATTCGATACCGAGATTTCATAGGAAATACATGTTTTGAGACCCCCTTAATCCAAAAAAGCATTTTTGGAAACATTTACTACACAAAAAATGTAGATCGCGTTAAAATACACAATTTATGTCATATACATTTTTTTTGTTGAGTGAACCATTTTCGAGATATTGCTTGTTATTCCCTTAAATTTTTCAATACTTATTTTCTCAAATGGGAATTCGTTATTCATTTTTTTATCTTGTATATGCAAAGAGTATTAATCTGTGGCAAAGGGAATGGTGCTGCACCTAGCAACCAGCTATTAAGAGATATGTATATGCTTAAAGGCTACAGTATTTCTATAATGCCCTTGTAAATACATATTCCCCTTAAATCTACAAGAAACTTAGCAATAAGATAGAGTCTGCAAATGTTTATCTCGATTAACATGAAGTAGATGGAGAATAAGCGTTTGTAAAAATAGTTTGTACAAGAGTAGAGAAAGTCATGTGAGTGTAACACATCAGATTTTTTCTTATATTGCTATAAAAAGTTTCTTGGGGGGATAGAAAGTTGAGGGAAGGGTGTTACTTAAACTCAGAATGCAGTTTTCATCATCCATGGTATAAACTTCAATTTGTGTTGTAAAGACAAGGTGCATGTTACTATCGCTCGTAACGTAGGAGTTACAGAACGAAAAACCCCCAGTATAATAGACAATGTGCGGAGCACACACGCGCAATCTGTGGCCTCACCATAAAACGATCGCACTGTAGTTTCTGAGATAATGGGTCATGAATTTAGCAAAATTAACATTGGCAGGATAGGGCTTTAAATCTCCCCTTAATAACAGTATGCCATTTTGAAACCTTAGCCTACACATAGCCAATATGAAAGTACTATCGTTAGACAGCATGCTACTTACTCTGACAATCCTTTAGATGTTTCTCAACCATTTCAAATAGAAGAGGTGTTCCAGAGCCTGGTTTTCGGTTCCCAAACTTGAACTGAGCATTTGCTGACTTGCCTGTGACCTGCAGTACTTCCAGTATTGTCAGGTTATTCCTAACATAAATGAGTGCAGAACTGAAACTGGATTTTAGTGGCTTGAAGCCTAATTTAACTTGGACAGTTTCTCCAGGCTGCAGCAAAGTAGCAAAACTATCCTTATGGACTGGAACACCAATCTGGCTCTGCAACCTTGCATTTGCTCTGCTGCTGTCCACCCATCGAAACTCGCCTGAAGATTTTGAACACTCTTTGCAATTTGGACGAAATCTGGAAATTCAGATGGAATTGAAGTCACTGAGCATGTTACCTTAAGCAAATGCTTTCTTATACATGACCAGCTGCCCACATTGCATGAGTGGCTTTTTAAATCTCAAATAACAATTTAATTATTTTCAGTTAATTATTATTATTATTGGTGTTGGTGCATTTAGTATTACATTGTGTAACACAGTCGCATGGGTCCAAGACTGTATATGCTCTCTAGAAAAAACTTGATCTGGTAAACTTGACTTGCAGAATTGACCAGAAACACCTATTTTATTTTCAAACACTGTAAACATACAAAAAATACTCTGAATCACACACACACACATTCACATATAAATGCTCAAGCACCAAATATGTTTAGACAACATTTACACAAATACCTTATCTCTTAGTACATGTACTTCCATTAAGTATGTGCCCAAGCTTGCTCAATTCTGGCTGTTTAGAATCAAGTTACAGCATGTTGTCCTCCGTCTGTTGGAAGCCAAACATACTTCTGTTAATTTTTTCCCAGCACCCTCCGTCTGCACACATACTGCCAAAATATGCGTCCAGTCTTCCAGTTCCCCATATAATGTGCAATCCTCCTTCCAGCATCGTCAACAATCTTACGAGCTTTCCACCCTCCCAACCATACTATTCCCGTCCTCTGTTTCATACCCAATTCCAAAATATATGTTTTACTACCCCACCCAGTTTTTATTTCATTTTATAGCTCCAATGCTGATCTTTGTCTACATTGAGATTCTATTTTCTGCCTGTTTATATCACACAGTTATCTTTTGGCCTTTTTTTTTATGGCACAGTATCTATTTTCACCACCAGATGTAATTTAAGCCAATTTTTTATTGTCCCCGCTGCCCACTATTTTGGATGCTCTATGTTATTCATTTGATGACAATAAATATTTATTGCTTTCAGAACTGTTTGCTTACCTTTAATTATTCATAGCCAGTATCTAGCTACATTTATTTTAGTATCATAGCATCCTACCTCACAAAGAATTCCTTAGTTTGAAGTACCTCTCCCCAATCCTAGAATATGACTGCCGAAATTACACTGTACTTTATTTACATTATCTATTCTTTCCCATCCCCATACCTCACTGCCGTATAGTAATGATGATCTAACCATTGTCTCATACATGGCTTGTAATGGTTTTACTGGCATATCTGGTATCCAGGTCAATATCCTCAGTACTTCAGAAAGTTATCCAATCCCTTTGTGTTTTATAAACTGTGTTTCTGCTCCATTTTCCACCCATGTCAAACCTTACTCCTAGGTAATAAAAATGTTTAACATTTTTAATTTCTTCCTCCCCGTATGTTCCACTTTTCCTGCTGACCATATACATGTCCATTTTTAAAGGAGAGTCTTTAATTTTAAGAATATTTACCTCTAAACCCCATTGCCCGACATATCAAAGTTCATTTAAAACAGACTGCAAACCTTTTATTGTTTTAGAAAGAATTGCAATGTCATTGCACACAGGTCTTTGACTATCGGTGCATCTTTGTCTTCCTCCATCATCACGTTAACATTATCATCAATGAACAAATTAAAAAGTAACGGAGATAATATACAACCCTGTTTAGCACCCCTCTGCACAATGTTACATTCTGATGTATTTGTGCTGATTGGTCTTGGTAACAAATTTCGCTTCTTTATACATTGCCTTGACTGCTTTTCCCCAAAAGTCCTTTACGTGTTAATTTCTCCCAGAGAGCACTATGTTCCACAGTATGAAACACCATTTTAAAATCGACAAAGACAATGTATATCTTAGCCCCCTTTATTTCTTAAATTGTCTCATTTATTGTTTTCAGAACAAAGACATTGTCAGTAGTCAAAAAGCCTTTCTAAATCCTGATTGAAATGCACAAATCTTATCATATGTCCAACATTTAATTCTTTCATATAAGATTCTGCTGTAAATTTTTCCAAATACAGAGAGCAGCAAGATTCCTGTAATTCCCTGGAATGCTGTAACTCCCTTTGCCCTTGTAAAGAGGTTGGATAATGATGGTTTTCCATGCTGCTGGGTATTCTCCACCTTCAAATATTTTATTGAAGCTTATTCTATACAAATCTGCCATTTTAATAATTTCTAGACTACCCTATAGCAGTAGGGCAAAAAGAAAAGAAAAAAAAACAGGTGAACTTAAAAACTCAACAAAGCGTTCTTAGTAAAGTCCAAGAGATCAAATAGAAATTAAAACTAGGTATTAAAAGAAAGCTTATAAACAAAAATCAACCCTTTAGACCTGTTTGATATTAAACATTATCTACATTTAGCAAAAGAATTTAAAAGTTCTGAAACCTCTCCATAAGTTTTGAAATAAATGTCAATTGAAATAATATATTTAAAATATTCTCACTGATGGATCCAGCTTACCAAATAATGGTAGCACTGGTGCAATATGCCCACTCTTTTTCTTTTCATAGAAGAAAAAGTTCAAATTCTACAAATTTTGATGGCAAAAGTTTAGCAATTCTTCTGTTTACAAAACCTTCTGTATCAAATAAACAAATTTAAGAGACTTGTAATGTTATGACTCTAAAGCAACTATAATATCCATAGCATCAGATACAATAGTCAAAAGCCTAAATATCCTAGAATGCCAAAAAATTATAAAACAATTTAAATAAAACTACTTCAATGGATACCAGCACACTGTGGAATATATGGTAATAAAACAGTAGATTTTCTGGACAAGAAAGGTAATAGAATAACATAAAAATAATCTGGTCAACTGTCTCATCACTCTATCAAAAGAATAATTACATCACCATACAATACAAAAATTAAAGAACATGTATCACAAACAAAAGGAAAACAATGGGAAAATCTACATAACACGACTAGAATTACTTCACTACCAAGTAAGTCCTCTGTAGCAGTTTTTAGGATATTAACAGGCCATGATTGCCTTAACAAACATCTACACAGGATTGGCATAACAGAATCTCCTATATGCCCTTTCTGCAAACTTCATGAAGAAATGGAGAGAAACCACGTATTCCACTCCCCAGCTTTTGATCACATACCAACCTCTCATCAAAATACTGGAGTACAAGAGAGCAAATGGTTTCATTGCCAACTACGCAACATCAGATACCAACTAACCACAATAGGAGCTCCAGTTATCCCTTCAACGGTCAAAGTAATTGATTCCATCTTAATCTCCCCTATTTCGTAGACTGTTTTAAAGTGCTTTATGCATTCCCCGGTAGCAATAGTTTTCTGAATGGACCTTTGCCATTGGACCTGCCTATAATTTTCTACATGTCACCGACTTCTCTGCTTTCGACTAGTGACACACCTCTTCTGCCTTTGTGCCCTGCCAGGTGGTTTTGCTCTGCTTCATTTCTTTATATGCTTTTCTTATATTTATATAAGAAATTCTTCATTCTTCACCCTCCTCTCTTCTGTACTTGACAAATGCGCATTCTACTGCTCTTTTCGCTGTTTTACACTGATCGTTGTACCAGCTATTAAATGTTAAGCCATTTGATTTATTACCGCTACCTGTTAGCATGTGTGCACTTGCTTTCTGTATAATATTAATTATATTCTTTATACTTTCAATTCCTTCGTGTAGGTCTATGTCTAAAGATGCAATTTTGTTTTTTAAAGTGCTAATAAAAACCTCCTTTCCTGCTACCTGCCATCTATATTTAAACAAAGGCGTCAAAGTTTCTATGTGCTTTCATCCCTTGCATAAGAATCTAGGTATACTTTTAAAGTCATTATCAGTGGAAAATAATGGGTGTCAATGCTGTTTTCTACCTTAAAATTTTGTACTAAACAGTAATGCTCTTCTGAACCCAGAATGTAGTCAATGACACTGCTCCTGTTAGTATGCACAAATGTTACTTTCCCTGACATATCCAAACCACATTTTCCGTTCATTATTTCTAACTCTTAGGCATCACAAAACAGTAACAACTCCTTTCCTCTTGCATTCAGGACTGAGTCCTTGCTGCTTCTGCCAGGCTTTCTGTTATCTACATCCCCCTTTTTAATCGTAATGTTTTGATGTCCTATCCTAGCATCCAAACTGCCCATTATTATTAGCTTTACATCCCAATATTCATCCCTAATTTCTACAATTGTTTTTCCTAAATCTGTAAATAATTCTGGCTCAGCATACTGGGACATAAATGGCTAGCAATATAGTTATAATAATAATATTAATATTAGCTGTATTACAATATAAGCATGTTGCTGCCCTGAGATGACTCTGTATTTCCTTTAATTTATGATTACTCTTAAAGTAAGTAGCAATGCCCTCTGGATATCTCCTCCTTCTACCTCTCACTTCTGGACGGCCATTATATACACCATCAAATTCACCTACGTCCACAGTTTCATTATTTTTTAGCCAAGTCTCTGCTAACCCAATTATGCCCAAGTTATTTATCATGTTTAAAAGTTGATCACTAGTCAGTTTTCCCCCAACCCTTCCACATCTAAAACCCCACTGACAGCTGGACATCTTCCTTTTATTTGTTTGTTATTTTCTTATCTCCTACTTATAGTGAGCTGGTTCTCCCTATCCTTTGTGACCTGTGAACTGGCTCCATCCTGTTGTCATTGACTTTGTCTTTGTCGTCTGGCTGGCCTGGGTGCTGTTACCTATTGGCTTTTCTAGTGGTGTGTAGCCACGGTACTCCCTGGGGGCTTGATGCTCTGCAGAATTTCTCCTCCTTGAATTTCTGCCATCTTCCTGTCAATTTCCTCTAGCTCTGCTGTGATTATTATTCGCCCAGTTATTAAAATTTTGTCAAATTGGTTACTGCATGACAGCCTTGTGTTTTTGCATTTATCATGTGTCTTTGAAGAAATTCTCATTCTCGCAGGATCTTTTCACTGAAGTCCTCTTATAAAAACTCCTGTACCTTTACATATTTATTATCTTGGAGAATGGTGAATTTGTATTTATAAGACAGAGGCTTATATATAATTGACTGCCTGTTATCAAAAAGAAAGAAATGGTAGTAAAACATTAGTAACATATTTCGCCCAGAACCTCTTTCACACAATCTTTCAAATTCTGTAAATGTTACTGATGTTATCTAATGACTTGTGTTTGGCAATGAAGCCATTAACTGTTTTGCTCTCCAATATTTTCCACATAAAATGGGTATTGAAGAAAGAGCTGAGCAATGCTGAAGATGATACTGGTCCATCTCCTCTTGAAGGTCACACAACGGACAAATTAAAAAAGCAAAAATTCTGATCTTGTGCAAGTACTTCAACAATCATTATCATTCAGAAAGATGCCACTGCATCCTTCCATGGATATTCAGGTATTAATGATCATTGTTCATTGAGGCACTCCCATCTAATGAATTTACAGTTGTCTAATCTTTTAATTGTGAAGAATAACTTTGCCCTGAGCTTTTGTACAATACTGCTGCCCTTCTTAGCAAGCTGATCAGCCATTGCATTACCAAGTAGCCCACAATGTGATGGCACCCATTGAAGGGCTATTCTCTTCTTGAGTTTAGTCCAGTGATATGCATGCCTCTTCCGATTTCTGTCCAGTTACTCTAACCATCTGAGCTACCATGCCAGGGTTCAACTCCTGGCTATGGCATTAAATTTTTCAGTCCGATTCTACCTTTCCAGTGCTATGATTTGTTTCTACGGCTTCATCATTTAGCAAAGAATTATTTTTCTGGGTTATGCAATAAGCAACATAGCAGCAAATAGTGTTATTCCTCGCACATGCCTAGCAAGCTATGCTGTGTGCAGTTTGCTTATACTTTCAGGCTAGGCGCTATGAACAGTATATCAGTTGATGTTCAACTACTAAAAAGCCGTCCTCCATGGTCTAGTGGTACTATGCTGGGCTCTAGTTCCTGAGGTCATGGGTTCAAGCCCGGCTGAGGGCAATGGATTTTTTTCAGGCATAGAAATCCTCAGCATGGCTTCCTTCAGAAGGAAGTAAAGCCATGGTCCCGTGTCGTAGATTTACAGCATATAAAAGAACAAGCCTGATAAAGAAGCCTCTAAGCAAAATTTCCGGTCTTTTACGCCCAATATCGAATGGACGTAACAACCATAAAAGTTAAATAGCATCCATAAATAAAACTCAATTTAATTTTTTCAAACTACCAATGCTAAATGACATGTTTACCTGTTGAAATAATAATCAAATTAAACAGTTTCCCCTAAGGAGCATGAAAAATGAAATAATTCATATCCACAAGATGTATTCTAAAACTAAGGTCCGTTTGGTCATAACAACAACATTGCTCATGAGAAAAGGTTTTTATTGACAGTAATATGTGCCTACATATTATGTACTTTACCTTTCTACATAATTGCTGTTCACATCTATACACTTGCTGTAATGATGCACCAACTTTAACCCCTTGGCATAGAAGTCTGCTGTCTGGGACTTGAACCAATCGGTAATGCTTGTCTTTGAGTTCATCGTCAGTTTGAAATCATTGTCCACCCAACCGCCGTTTCAAATACAAGAGGAGGAAATAGTCACTTGGTGCCAGGTCGGGACTGTATGGAGGGTGGTCAAAGAGTTCCCAATAAAACTCTTGAATCTTCTCCTTGGTTTTGGCAGCGGTGTGCGGGCATATGTATTTGTTCAGGAGGGTGATGCAAGATGACAGTTTCTTATAGCGTCGATTTTGGATTGCACGTCTCAGTTTGGTGAGCATTGCACAGTACATGTCAGCTGTCATTGTTGACCTATGGTCCATGAAATCAATCAAAAGGATGCCCTTTTCATCCCAAAACATGGTAGCCATCATTTTGCGATTTGTGTACGGCAATTGCTTAAACTTTTTTGGTTTGGGTGAACTGGAACGGCGCCACTGCATTGACTGTTGTTTTGATTCTGTGTTGGTGTACGCTACCCATGTCTCGTCGCCCGTAACAATGTGGAAAAACAAACCATCTCCATCCTGTCTATAGCACTCCAAAAACTGTTGTGCACTACACATTCACTGCTCTTTGTGCTGACCGGTGAGCAGTTTTGGCACCCACCTCGCACAAAGTTTCCAATATCCAAAAAGTGAGGTTCGAGCAACATTTGGTAATTCATCAGCCAGATCACTAATCGTCAAACGCCGATCACTTCAAAGTTTTTAGTTCATTTGCTCAACGATGTCGTTGCTCTGAATGCTGGGCCTACCACTCCGCTGTCCATCGTGCACATTTGTGTGGCCATTTCAAAATTCTCGACACCAGTGTCGAACCTGTTTGTCACTCATTATGTCTGGTCCATACATGAGGAATAACTCACGATGGATGTCTGCAGCTGATGATCCTTTTGCCAGCAAAAATCTAATCACACCACACACTTCACAACTGACAGGATCTACGATTGTCGCAGCCATTGTGATCTGTTCTCACCAATTGGTAAATTCCTACTGTGTCACACCAACACTGAGGTAGGTTCCTCAGGAGTCGGTAGACAGCACTGCAGGTATGAAATGTCTTTGTTTAATATTGTTCACCGGACCTCAAGTTTTGGAATATGCCTCATACCTACCGGTGGACATCATTAAACAGGTATTTTAAAATAAAGAGAGTTGAGGGTTGTTACACTACATCACTATAATATTCTTACTTGAACGAGTTTCGGGAGACGGCTTGTTCCCATCGTCAGCATGTTCTCAACTGATATTGCCGGTCATCGTCTGGGGGATGTGTGTGGCTAGTGGTGTTCTCTGGTGCTGGGCTGATGAACCTCCAAAGGCTGCTGGGTGGCGGCAGTTCGAAATTCATTAAGTGATTCCTGTGTTTGACAATATGTATCTTTTCCCAGATGTCCAATTCATTGCTGCTGTTGATTGGTTTTAAGAGTTTTATGTTCGGAGTGATATCATGGTTTGAAGACCAGAAATGATGTGCTACTGCTGATTTATCTGGCTGCTTTTGGTAAATGCATCTCATATGCTCTTTAAGTCTTATTTCAAGATTTCTTTTGGTACTTCCTATGTATACCAGGTTACATTGATTACAATCAATTTGATATATACCAGCTGATTTATCGTTGGGGATAGGATCTTTTGTTCTGTTGCATAGTAGTTTCTGTATATTGTGGTTATTCTGTGGAGACAGGGTGATGATGTATTTTTTGAAAATCCTTTGAATGCCATATTACTAAATCTTTCCCACATCTATTCAAAACCTGGTATAGGTATGTAGATGATATTTTTGCTATTGTTCCAAAAAAACTTTCAGAAGATGCTTTGAAATTATTAAATTTACAAAAAAGATCTATTAAATTCACAATAGAAAAAGAAGAAAATGGCCAATTACCTTACCTAGACATCAGGATCATCAGAAATAATGCACACAACAAACTAACGTTTGGCATTTACAGAAAACCAACGCACACAGAAAATTATATTAAAAACAATAGCTACAATCCTACAAGCCACAAACATGCAATTTTAAATAGTATTACAAACAGGTTAGTACATATACCAATGGAAAAAGAAGAATACCAGAAAGAATACCAACACATTATCAACATAGCCACTATGAATGGATACCAGAAAAAAACAATAGATAAGAAGATAAAAAGGTTTGAAAGACAGAAATACATCCGCAAATGACTACATTACTCAGACAACAAAAACCACAAGCATATAGAAAATTCACTTATCACCCTTGGACACATCATAAATTTCAAAGGATTTTCAAAAAATACAACATCACCCTGTCTCCACAGAATAACCACAATATACAGAAACTACTATGCAACAGAACAAAAGATCCTATCCCCAACGATAAATCAGCTGGTATATATCAAATTGGTTGTAATGACTGTAATCTGGTATACATAGGAAGAACCAAAAGAAACCTTGAAATAAGACTTAAAGAGCATATGAGATGCATTTACCAAAAACAGCCAGATAAATCAGCAGTAGCACATCATTTCTGGTCTTCAAACCATGATATCACTCCGAACATAAAACTCTTAAAACTGATCAACAGCAGCAATGAATTGGACATCTGGGAAAAAATACATATTGCCAAACACAGGAATCACCTAATGAATTTCGAACTGCCGCCACCCAGCACCAGAGAACACCACTAGCCACACACATCTCCCAGACGATGACTGGCAATATCAGTTGAGAACATGCTGACGATGGGAACAAGCCGTCTCCCGAAACGCGTTCAAGTAAGAATATTATAGTGATGTAGTGTAACAACCCTCAACTCTCTTTATTTTAAATTATGACACATCACTGTTACTAGCTTCTAAATCTTCAAAATTAGTCAATTAAACAGGTACTTGGAATAGTATACATAAAAACTTGTCGGACCAAAATATCCAAATTTGATTACATATTATTCAGACCAGAAATATGGTATGCAAAAGAAAATGTGGAGTACAAAATGTCACCACCATGAGGAAAACTGGGACTGTATACCAACAGCAACCTAGTGCTAGGCAATACATATCATTAGTAAGCCTCAACACGATATTGCTACTTTGACTTGCCTGATGCCGATGTGCACATGACAACACACAATGCTTTAGGTCATTATGCACTGCTCATTAACATTATTACCCAAATAAAGGTAATGTGTATCATGCACAGTTTTGGACAAAGAAGGGCCTACAGAAAGGACCTGTGGCTATTAGGAATTTGCAAGATATAATCTCACATTTTGAGAATACTGGAACTTCATAGAATGCGAATGCAAACCACTATCCAACTGGATATGCTCTATTCAACTGTATAGAAATGAATTCACAAAGTGGTAGAGTTTAATCCTTATAGGATTACTCACCTCCACCACTGATTCCATGGAATGCAAAAGGACACCTGCATTTCTCTCATCTGTTCCTACCTCCGATGGAAGTGGACAAGGCTTGATCTTGGAAAATTTTATGGAGTGATGAACCCCATTTTGATACCCATGGTAATGTAAACATACACAACTGACAGATTTGGGCCACTGAGAACCATGGTGCTATTGAGCAGATGTCTATTGTCTAGCACTAAATGGCTGTCAGTACACAGTGTCAGTTTTCCTCCTGGTGTTAACATTTGGAACTACAGGTATTCTTTTGTATTTCAATTCCCATGGTCTGAATAGCAGCATATTTATCCAAACATAATACAAGCTCAAATGCAAGAGGCCCCCCATTTTGCAGAACCTGATTTTGGAAGTTAGCAGTTATATTGCTTCATGGTTTTACTAAATCTTTTCTAGCTATCACAATCACACACAATGATGATGGGAACAGTGGCAACAGCAATGACAATAATGGATGTAATGTTCTATTTAGGCACTGTACAATCCATTGTTGTACATTTATGGTTCAGATTCACACACAAATGCATGTGATGGAGGAACACAGTAAATACATATCTGCTTTTTACTGTGCAAGGATCATATGTCTATACAATATTACTGCCATGGGTTTGGGAAGGAAATCCTTCAATTGCTATTTCAGCCTTAAAGGAAGCTTTTTGCCAATAGGAAACCTTATAATCATTCTAGGCATGTTGGTAAATCTCTAACTTTTCAACTCAAAATTAAATGCACAAAATGTGGCTGATACACTATGACATTCAGAACCTTCTGCATGTTCTTCCACTGCCGACACTCATCCAAACTCATGGAATTTGAAACCTACTTTTTCCTGTATGCTGACTGGAAAATCTATATCACAAATGCAAGACAAACTGTAGTTTTCAAAACTAAAATCATGGAAAAAAGTATTGTCTTGTATTCGGATAAATACTATGCATCAAATCCATGTGTAGTATGGCTTTACCACCTCCTTCATAATTAGTCCATACTTGTTGAAGAACTACAACAACAAAGATCAGTGACATGTTCTGCTACTGCAGTGCAGTGTCAACAATGCTATGATTTCCATTATTCCAGAACTTCAACAACATGGATGTCGTGATAGAACTGTGAGATAAAGTGCCCTCTTCCATTGGATTGACTAGTGCAGCAAGTGCTATATTAACATTTCACCAATGACCAAATAATTAGTCAAGCATTCCTGATGATGTGCCCAACACTTTCATCAAATCTCTTGCCATGGGACTTATTGTTGTGGTGTTACTTGAAAGCAATTGGTTTACCAAGATCACCTTGATAGTTTGGCAACATGAAGGACCAAAGACCAAATATTGCTTCACATGACACAAATCTTTGAAGATTTTCTGTGGTCTATGGCAGAATTCACAATCCATAGAATGCAGGTGTTGGAAACAGCAAGGACAGCACATTGAACCATATTTGTAAGTGACTAACAATAAAATACTTTGTCAATACACGCTTTTGTTTTCCTTCCTACAACTATCTAGTCATTATATAGTGCCAGTTTTCCCCTGGTGGTGACATTTACAAAACATTCTTTTATGTACTGTATTCCATGGTCTGGATAGCACATACCCAAATTTTATCATTTTTGGCCCACAGGTTTTTGCCTATAGTCCACCAAAAGCTCTTGTTTAATTATGGTCATCCTGTATTTCATGGTTAAAATGACACCTTTAAATCAATACATAAATAAATAAATAAATGCTACAGAGTTTCCTGAATAAAATATATGAAGAATGAAATAGCATTTTCCATTTCAGAGTCAAAATGCAACTGACACCTTCAAACAAATAAATAAAAGGCTATAGGATATGAAAACCAAGTATTATTGTAGATTACAGAGCTAAACTAGTCTCCTTGTTATAATTAAAGCTAACAGTATACCCTAAATAAAAAGAGAAAATAAATCACTGTTCCTTAAAGTAAAAAACTAATATTCTATTCTGGCAAACACTAAGCATACTAGGAGCAAAATATTTTGTATCAATTACAGTGCTGAAATACAGTTAGTATACTACTCCTGATAAATCCATGTCTACAATTTTCCCTACACAAAGAATTTAAGTTCATTAAATACCACATGTTTCTCTAAATACATTTAGCCCACTCCAAAACAAAAATAAACAAAACACACACTGAAATAATGACTTTGTGCCTGGTAATTTGAAACAAGCCTGTCATTTTTGGAATTTGAGGTGGTCACGTGACTGGCTTACTCCCTCGTACAAGGTATGATGCATGTAATATACCAGGTTTTTATATACCGTGTTGTTTCTAGTTTTCCTCCGAAATTACACTTTGCATCACACACCAGGCTTTTGGTACTCTGTGTTATTCCTTAGTTTCTCTCAGAAATTACACTTTGCATGAAATTTTAATATTAAATTATGGCTAAGCATTTAGTTACAATAAAAGGACATTATACAGAGCTGTTATTTATGTGTACATTATTTCAGGAGTCAACCAATTATATACTCATTAAAAAGCTAGATCACTCCAAATATTTGACAGCTGTTTCACAAAAACTGTACTGTGACACTTATGTGAATCCCCGGTTAACGTGCGATCTAAGCAGTATCCTTCTTTCTTAAATTGCATCCTGGGTTAGCTTCAGGCCATACAAACTTTGTAATGAGCTTAATACAAATAAATGACAATAAATATAATCACATATATACACCATAGAGCGGTTTCCCAATTATATGGTTATATAAAATTCAATGAGAAACAACACTTCACAGCTAAGATATAAATTTTATTTGTCATACTAATAGCTCAAACACATGATACAATAGAAACTGTTAATAAGGAAATTTCTTTTGTATAAAGATCTTTATTTCTTAAAAGTCTGTAACTCACATCCTCAAAAGGTACCTGATGTATGACAGCATTTACCAACTTTTTATTTTTCAGTTACACTATTCACAGACTCGTGCACAAATACATGCTAACATCTGCAGATCTTTTTCTTAAATTCAAAATTTGTACTTGTGGAAAAATCTTGAGATTAAATTTTTGGGTAAAATCAAATGTAATACTTCCTCTGATTGCATAAAGTAAAAATTCTGTAATTTAATCGGGAAGTTCTTAAAATATTATATTTTGTAAAAACAAGTTACAGTATCATAATAGTCAGATTTTCTAGAAATCTCTTATCTTCATTTTTTTAAATATTTTCCATGCCCCTTGCCATTATTAAAGCTGAGCCCTTCAAAGAAAATGCACATCATTTTATTCTATAAAAAGTAATACATAAGGAATGAAGCACTACATGTGATCTTGTAACATGTTTGTAATTATGTAAAAAGTAAGCAATGCAAACCTTTCTGGAAGGCTCTCCATAGAGAGACTGCCTTGTTGGTACACCATATCCATTGCCAGCTGCACCACCACCACTTTGGATGAAGGATTGTGTATGATCAAGTTCTTGAAGGTGGTATTTCCAATCTGTGTAAGTGGAAAATTTATGATGCTGCTGTTGTTCCCCATCAACTTGGGCCAAGATAGTCTAATTCTAGCATGGAAAAGGTGTCCCCGCACCTCTGTTGTGTCCAAGCGCAACGTCAGATTGTGCCATGCTGACTGTGCACCATCAGTTAGTGCTAGGTAACGGTTGTGCCTTGTGTTTAAAAGTGTCACATCTGTATCTTGTGCATGGATTGGGAGACCAAGAGTATGCAGCCATTGGTTCCCCGCTGAAACAAAATAATAATCATAATAAAACCAACATTAACAACAACAACAATTTACCAATGATTTTCTAAGAATGTAACCACTAAAAACAAACCATTCAAGGCAAACAAATCTATCATCCCAAAGTGAGACAGGGATCTTTAGTGGAGTTTGCTAGATAGATAGTTTTTATTGTCATTGGTCATACTACAGTACAGATTGACTGTCAATATTGAATTACAAATTATAAAGGAATTCATTAAAATTATAATGACACTGCTCAATCAGATGAACTTTCACCTTCGTTCTAAAAGTCTCAAGACTGGTGATATTAAATAAATTATGAGGTAAATGGTTTATTATATTATTTAGTGAACAAATTAGTGACTTGCAACAAAAATGCGGTACTGTAATTACTAATGTGAGTAGACTTGCTGTTTCTAGTGTCATAATTATGAAACACGTTATTTAATTGAAATAAATGCATATTATATGCATATTATTTTTATAGAAAAACACACACACACCATTACATACCATGGTGTCTAAAGACTTGAGAAGAGACTCCCTTGAATACAAATTAAAAATTAATGTAAGTAATCTTTTTTGACACATAAAAGCTCTTTGAATGTTATCAGCACGACCCCACAATAAAACGTTATAAAAAATTACGGACTGAAACATGGTAAAATAAACCGTCAAACGTGCATCTGTGTTTAAAGAATTACTCAACTCACATAACATGTAGCAAAGTTGACTAAGTTTAGAACAAATATGATCTAGATGTACATTCCAATCAAGATTTGCATCCAAGGAAACACCTAAGAAATGAAAAGTGTGAACAGTCTCTAACAGAATATTTTAACATTAAAAGAAAACTTAGAAATTGTTTTTAAATGGCTAAAAGATGCACAAACTGTTTTTTTGACATTAACAATTAAGTTGTTTGCTGCACACCACTTTTTAATGTTTAGCAACGGCTTTTACTACTTCCTCATTTAGGTTATTTACACATTCTGATGACACAGTAAAACAAATATCATCAGCATACATTGCAATTCATTCCACATCAGTATTAGATTTTAAATAATTAACACACAGATTAAAAAAACAGAGGTCCCAATAGAGACCTTTGCAGAATTCCAAACTCATTTTAATATTTTTCCGAGAAAGCATTGTTTATGTGAACCACTGATCACGTATTTTTGATAAAGGATAGTATTAGGTTATTTATCTTCCCTTTAATGCCAAGGTTATTAAGTTTATATTCTAAAAATGTACATATTATGCAACAGATAGAACAAAAAAAATGTCCAACTGCATATAAATTATTATCAACACTTCAATATATGTACATAATTTAACAAATGAATACATGCGGCCTCAGTTCATTTGCCTTCCCTTAAACCAAATTGACACTTGGAGAGTAAATTATATTTCCTCAAAAATACATCAAATCTAAGGCACAAGAGTTTCTCAAAAACTTTAGAAATAGTGATAGCAAAGAAATAGCTCTATAATTAGCTACATTTAAATGATCACCCTTCTTTAAAATTGGCTTAATAGACAGCTTCATACATTCCAGAAAAATTCCATTTATTATACATAGTTAACAATCAGAGGTGCATGCTATCTAGCACCAGAAACATCCTAATGGATGTATAACTAGCAAACAGTTTTGTTCTGAAAATCCTTTCTGTAAGTATGAGTTGAAGTTTGTTTGTTGCTTTTTTCCCCCTTTCCAAAACAAGCCATGCAAATGAGTTTTACACCCAAAAAACTGTTGTCTTCTATGTTGGTATTTCAATCCATGACAAGGGAACCAGAGGATAGATGGTAACCACTGGTATGCCACAATTATCAAATACATCTATGTATATATAATTACCTTTTAGTTTTATTTATAAAACAAAGTAACCATTTAATTTCATTAGAATAGTTGGAAATTTTCACTATGAAGCATACAATTGAATTAAAGCTAATAAAATTGAGTTGCATACATTCTTATGCTCCATATAACAAGTTTTTATATTATAACATTTTCTGCACACCCACTGTGCATAATCAGTTTTCCAACAGCCTTGTTGTTGTTAAACAATAAGGCAGTCAATGATGCATACAATGGACTTGCAAAATATGTTTTAACTAAAAGCTTGTTTTATGGAGCATAAGAGCATGTTGTTATTTTTAATTTAACCATGAAATATTGGC
Organism: Deroplatys truncata; assembly: GCA_030765065.1. NCBI lineage: Eukaryota > Metazoa > Arthropoda > Insecta > Mantodea > Mantidae > Deroplatys > Deroplatys truncata. Next base: position 62,801,035 of record CM060984.1, on the reverse strand, counting down.
AAAACAACATGAAACACCACCAAAAACATAAATTATACAAGTTTAGCAATATTTCCTTACTTGTAGAATTTGGGGATATCCCCAGATAGCACTGGGTGTTGCAACCAATGGCTGGATCAAACTTGAGCTCCCCAATTGAGCTTGTGCTGAGAGGAGAAATATGAGGCAGTGTGAGTGGTGAAAACACGTAACTAACTTGAGGATCGGGTGGCACACTGGTGATGCTTGTCACATCCATCTCTCGACTAAATAAAGATCTTACGTATAACTGCTGTGTACACAGTTTCCCCTGCAAAGGACAAACAAACATGCCTTAGTACCAAAAACAGTTCCTCATCCATTCAAATAACTGCAATCAATTATTGCTCATTATCATTGCAACAGTTACTCTGGAAAAATTACAGGCTTTTTTTATGCACTTTACCATTAGAGCACATCAAACTGATGTTCGCGATGTCAGAGATTTGAGTCATGTGTCTGGGTGTTCACTGCTATAGGCTCTGGTTTGGAGTAAATAATTACAGTAGAATCTTGATTATTTGATCTGAATGGAACCGCAACTACCTTAGGTTATTGAAAGCACAGTTTATAGAAACAAAATGCCTGTCTTTGCTGGCAAAACCATGTTTTCTTCATGGATCTTTCCTACTGGACCTTCAGAGCATTGCTGAGAGCAAAACATCTGCTCCTATTTTGAAACTATTCTGTTAGGGCTAATTTGACATAATATTCTATACCATCCTTTAATAGGCTTCTAGCTTTGTTTGTGGCATACACTTTCTTTTATTACTTGCTCTACATCTTACCTATGATAGATATAGGAAGTACTGTATTCCATTCAAAAATTTGATATTGATATTTCACTGGAAATACATGTTTCGTTGTTTAAACAAAAAAAGCGCTTTTAGAAAAGATGGGTTAATGAGTGAACAACATAACTTAAAGACAAAACTTGGATAAATACCCAATTGATACTTAAAAGTTCAGCATTTTCCTGATCTTAGAAAGATGCTGAATGTAGGAAATGGGGCAACAAAGATTTTGAAGAAAATCCTCCCCAACCCAAATTACCCTTTACATGAGGAAATTTTTATTATTTTCATTTTCTCAAAAATGGCTCTAATAATTTTGATTAAAATATCATGTGTTTGAATATGACATAAGCAATAAAATGCACATGCTGAATCTTCTGTGAAGAGCCTATGAAGACCCCTACATTCTGTATAATTTTGTATAACTATGAAACAATAAGAGATACACAAAAGCTTCTTTAAAAAAAGTAGAGATCATTAAAATATATAATTTGTGTCAAATACTTCTTTTTCATAGCATTAGCTTTTTTAAAAAAAATTCAATACTGTAGAGTTATACTGTCCATCATCTTGCAGAAGAGTCTTGAAAGTTTCCAATTCTTCCTTTTTAGTTTGCAACGGCTTGTTATTATATGTCAAGATAGTTTATTTCTCCATGACCATGAATTCTGAATTTATTCCTCTATGCTACCAAAAGCATTTCTGTATGTTGTATGTAACAAAGCACTTATTGTTTAATTGAGTATATCATAACATAACTTGGATAGAAGAATCAGTTTTTAATGAATGCTGCTCTGTTTCTGTTGTTTCCAACACTGCATATGGTCTACTACAACCTTCAGGGAAACCTTGTTCCACCAAGTAATGGAGGCACCCAGTGGTCGATGTCCATTATCTACTATGGTAGGATTACAATGAGAATTGCAATTTAATGAGGGTACCTAAAGCTTTCATAATGGACTCTGAATCAAGTTAGGCTTCACATTAGTTAATCAGTGATGATGGTCTGGATAAGGGCAACATAAAATTGACATCCCGTAGCACAGAATCGAACCACATATCCTCAGTATGAGAGCTGCAAACCAACCACTAAAATATCTCATCACTTTTTAATGAATGCTATGATGCACAAAGTATGCACAAGAGTTTATAATGGGTAAAGAAAGTTGTATGACTGTCACATTGTTTCTTTTTTGTACTTGTTCTTACATTCGCTCACTTAAAAACCAGAAATGGGCTAATGCCTTAAAATTGATTAAACTGATGTGTGGAGATTAAATAGAATGAAATGCATAGCAACCACAACACAACGTTGTCTATTCACTCTTCCTTTTGGGGAAGGGGGGGATAGCACTTGGATTTTGCAGAGCACTATATCATCCATCAACACTTTATTGCAGTATATTATTTTTTAAGCATATACATGATCAAAAATAACCACAACATTTTATAATAAAATATCAAAGTTAAAGGAAATTAACATGGAAATTGGTCAGTAAATGTCTGTACATAGCTCCAATGATGAATGTGACCTGGCTGGATTGGATCTATAAGGTTTTAGTGGAGTCAAAATGGTTGTATGGAATAGAGATCTGGTGTGCAGAGGAAAGTATTATTACTAAGTATTATTACTTTCTCTACTACGTATAGTAAGTAGGGGAAGTATTGTATTCTACCCAAAAATTCGATACCGAGATTTCACCGGAAATACATGTTTTGAGACTCCCTGAATCCAAAAAAAGCATTTTTGGAAACATGTCCATGTGTGTGTGTGTGTCTGTGAACAGCATAACTCAGAAACGAACAGTTGGATAAACACCAAACTTGGTATTGTTCAGTATCTTTCAGAGATGCGACATGAAGGTTTTCAAGAAAATCCCCCATCCCAGATTACCCTTTACATGGAACATTTTTCGAACATTGTAATTTTCTCAAAAATGGCTCTTAATGATTTTGATTAAAATATCATATGTTTAAAATATTTTCATGACAAATAAAATGTATATCTTGAATTTTCTGGGAATGTCTTCAAAAGTACTCCTCATTGTGAACGACTTTTGCATAACTGGTAAACCATAAGAGATAGACAAAATTTTACAACACAAAAAATGTAGATCACGTTAAAATACACAATTTATGTCATATACATTATTTTTGTTGAGTGAACCATTTTCCAGATACTGCTTGTTATTCCCTTAAATTTTTCAATACTTATTTTCTCAAATGGGAATTCGTATTCCTTCTTTTGTCTTGGATATGCAAAGAGTATTCATCTGTGGCAAAGAGAATGGTGCTGCATATAGCAACCAGCTATTAAGAGTAATGTCTATGTTTAAAGGCTACTGTATTTCTATAATGCCTTGTAAATATATATTCCCCTTACATCTACAAGAAAATTAGCAATAAGATAGAGTCTGCAAATGTTTATCTCGATTAACATGAAGTAGATGGAGAATAAGCATTTGTAAAAATAGTTTGTACAAGAGTAGAGAAAGTCATGTGAGTGTAACACATCAGATTTTTTATATATAATATTTACTAAGTAAAACTTTAAGAAGCCCATAAACACCCAGACTGAAGTACTTGCAATTGCAGGTCGCCACTGAGATTGTCATCTCTAATGTGATGCCTTGGTGGTCTGTCTGGGAAACAACTTGAGTCAATTGGGGAATTCAATGTTCCACTGGCATGTTGTCACAGTAGCTCAATGGTTAGAGCAACTGCATGGAGAGTGGGAGAGCCATGTTCAAATCCTGGCTGTGGCATTGAATTTTTCAGTTGGCTCTATATTAAAAACTTGCCAATACCAGGCTAAGATCTCTAAAAAGTACCATTAATTTCAATTAATTATATATATATATATATATATATATATATATATATATATATATATATATAATAGTACAAAAAGTAATTCTCAATTATTTATTTCACAAAGGGCCTGTATTACAGTCTCCGGTTAAGATACCAGTTAAATATTAACTGGGAGTTAGGGCAAATTTTTGTATTATGGTCTTCGGGTTAACAGCTAACAGGGAGTTATTCTTAGCAATGAACTAACTACCACCTTGGATAGCGGTTAGGGTACTAACTTGGAGGTAACCATACAAAAAGGCATACTTTTGGCATTGATTGATAGTCGATAGTGATTCCAAGGAGAAATATTAGAGCAATATGCACATGTATATAACTGGTGGAAAGCCAAAATAATTAAACTTCCAAAAAAATAATTTCTAGGTTTGGGACAAGGATGAAGTTTGTAAACGTAAGGTTTGTAAGGTTATTGAAAGTTGCCAGGCTTCTTTAATTTCTATTAAATTTCTGCTGCATATGCATAATACTTTCAGCATTATTCTTAGATATAGTTTATCTTTACTTATTTTTTTATTTTATTTATTTCTTTTTTTCAAACATGACTGACAGTAATATTTGCTTTAATACAACGCAACTAATACTGCCCTGATATTAATGCATGTAACCTATTGCACACATAAACTTTATAACATGTCTATAGCAAAACTTAACCTTATATTCCAAAACGTCCTATTTTCCTATTAACCTATAGGAAGCTGAAAGCAAAAATCCATAAGTTAATACTCCGATATCACCCAACATATTTCCACACTAATCAACACAAGTATATTAACTGCGAAAACCTATGTAACATACGCTTTCCATTTTTTGTTTGAATGTGGATTTTTTCTTCTAAATGTAAGCATTTATTAGTGACTTCATTCACACTACACAGAGCGTGTTAACAGCAAAATTTATATAATTTAATATTCAGAAATGTTTTAATTTAGCAAAAGCCGTACATTATTCCTATTGTAAGAATGTCGAGGTGAAGGGCTCAAGACATTATTTATATAAAGATCTTGGAAAAATAATTTGAGAGATGAGAAAATTGGAAAATGATTCAGGTTAGCAAAAACTACACTATAGTTCTGTTTTCTATCATACTTATTCTCTGTAACAATTTGTAGCAGCATCAAACTTCTTCCGAGTTTATGAACGTTTTTTTTTTTTAAATCCAACACACTTGGCAAAATTATTTCTTAAATGCAATCATCATAAATTTCAATGAAGCAGAGTAAGCCTTACAGCTATATCTTTGTGTCATCAAACACCTGGCAGAAATAAAATAAGCATGATACTTGCACATCAGTAAGCCATTTTATTTCAGCCCTATTCAGTTTCAAAGGTTTTAATAGTAATGTTAATACAACATGTGTTAGCATTATATTAGAATCAAGAGAGACTCCAGCCTTCTCCACTACCAACACACCTATATTATGTGCAAAATCTATTTTTCCATTAACCTAAACAAACTATATTGAGAGTGAAATCCCACATAACCTAATACTCCAAAATGCCTTAACCTATTTTCAAAAGACGCTACGCGTATAGCTATCTTATTTTACACTATTTCCAAGAACTGTTTTAATGGCAAATCATTCTTTTTTTAACATGCCAAAACGCATTTAACCTATTACAATGTGAACTACACTAAGAGGCATAACTCCTAGAAATGTTCTGCTATCTAACCTAAACATATAATACTAATTTTTATTACATTCCTGAAAATATTGTCCACTGTTCTCCTACCTTTTCTGAATCCCCTCTGAAATATTGATAATTTATTTTCTTCCTCTGCCCATTTCTGCAATCTAGTTGCTAAAATTCCTGAATAGATCTTTCCTAAGACTAACAGCAAACTAATATCCCTATAATTAATTGGATCTTTGACACTTCCTTTCCCTTTATAAATGGGTACAATTACACTTGCCCTCCAGTTATGTGGTACCCTTCCTCCAAATATAATATTCATCAGTTTAACCAGTATCTCAGTCGTATCTCTATTCTCTATCCATTTTTTCCAAAATTCCCGTGGTAGACCATCAATCCCTGATGCCTTATTGTTTTTAAACCTTTTAGCTTCCTCCCAAACTTCCATTACCGATATTTTCTTATCTAGGCTATCTATGTATTCTATATCTAAAGATAATGGGATTAAGTTTGTTAATTTGGTTTGCATACCTAATAGGTTTTTAAAGTAATTACACCATATTTCTGGCGCAATAACATTCCCCAAGCTATCAGAAATGGTCTATATTAATCACCAAAGTCCATCACATTAATACAAATTTTAGATTTTATTATACACGGAAACCAGAGGGGAGCTCATGAAAATTACAGCAAAAAGTTTATTATGAAGATCTAATGCTACAAGTTTCCACCTAGGTGGCGTGAAATCGCACAAAAAAATGTTGCCAACCAAACCAAATCGTTAATAAACGCTAGGTTAACTACCCTATAGTTACCTAGTGTTTGTAATATGCAGCACTCCGTTTAACCAATGGGTAGTAATAACTACAGGTTACAAAACCCAGAGATTGTATTACAAGCCTTATGAGCTCCAAAGCATGAGAGATTATCTTGTATTTGTGATACGTATCATCAGAGAACTCCAACTGCATGTCAACTACTATATTTATCAGAATGCAAGACAACCCCAAATGCAGATAATTCCCCTTTTTCCTGAACCTGATTTAGGAATTTAGCATGTTATAAACAAAGAATGAATAAATAAATAAACATAACTTAAGTTTTTAAATAAATTTTAATGCAATTTTTGTATAAATTTAAACAAATGGAGATGATTATGACAATGATGCAATAAGACGATGATGGATCCACCAGATGGTTTGCAATCTGCCAATGCTTTTGGGTGTACAATGACAGTTATAACATCAATTAGAATTTTTTGCGCAATCACAAGTTTAGCTTGTATTGTCCAGCTCTGATTGATCCCTTTCCATCTTGCTTCAAAATAATGTTAAGCATTGGAATCAGGGACAATGACATGGATATGATTTTCTTTAAGATGTATTAAGAGACTAATAACTAGAAGAATTATGTATATATAACATAAAACTTTATTATCATCATTATTACTACCAATACTAATTAATGTGGAACTGAATGAAAGGAGGGGAATGTACAATGATATCTATATCTTTCTGCACAGCCATTGGCTGCCAAAGCACCGATTAGAAAAACAAACCTTGTAACTTATATTTTGACTTTGTAAACAAAGCTTTTGAACCAGTGGGAATATTTACAACCCTCATATACTGTTTAAAATCTGGACACCTTTTGGTAAAAGAAAGAAAAGAAAGGGGGGGGGGAACACATTTGTAGAAGTAGGTGAACGGAACAGTATTTGTGTGAATTATTAAAAACAGAAGCACTACAAACAGTTAAGTTTTCTTCATGTTGAATTAGGAATGGGTTGGATCCTGCTGCTGTCTACTGGAGTGACAAAGCTCTAACAACCTACTCACTGGTGGGATTTCAAAATTTATAATATTTTCTTCATTCTTCAGAATGAATATTTTCTCCCAAATAGTCAGTTCTAGTAATGAGGAAACTGGTTTTAACAATTTTATGGTTTGACCAATGTTGTGGTTCTCTGACCAAAAGTCTGAGGGACCAACGTTCCTCTAAGCAGAGAAGAATATTCAAAAGAATGCCAATGTATACTGGAAATTGCAGTGATGAATGGCTTCAAACCAGGTTCAATATTTAAGATGTTCAAACAGGGCAGTAAACGCAATACCCCAAACAACTACGCTTGAGACAATCAGTGGCAGTAACTGGAAATTAAAAAGTTCCCTATCATCCATGGGCGTTCAGAAAATTTGAGAAAATATTCAATAAGTTTGGTATCCAATTAGCTCCCCAAAACAGATACAGCCTGAACAGTTTGCTGAACAAACCACTGAAAAACACAATCCCGGATACCCTCAAATTAGGAATCTAACAGATCAACTGTGAAGATTGTAAAAAATTCTACATAGACAAAATGAAGAGAAATTTGAGCATCAGATTGAAAGAACACCAGAGAAATATAAAACAGACAGAAATACACAAATCTGCTGTATCATACCACTTTTGGTCCTGTTTGAGAACCACAACATTGGTCAAACCATAAAATTGTTAAGACCAGTTTCCTCATCATTAGAACGAACTATTTGAGAGAAAATATTCATTGTCAAGAATGAAGAAAATATCGTACATTTTGAAATACCCCAATGAGTAGGTTGTTAGAACTTTGTCACTCCAGTAGATGGCAGCAGGATCCAACCCAGCCAGGAGAGGAGGAACAGGAAGCAAGCAGGAACATGCTTCAGTCACCAAACTGCTGTTGATGAGGGTGAATGTCCTTGAAAACATTACGTTTTATTAACTTAATAAGTGAAGGTTTTGTGTAAAAATAGCATGACTCATTCCTAATTCAACTAGTATTTGTGTGGATAGGTATTTCATTTCAGTGAGCTCAAGACTCACTCACTCACTGTCTCTCTCTCTCTCTCTCTCTCTCTCTCTCTCTCTTCCCTCCCTCCACCCTCAAGTTTTGCATAATCAGCTGCTTCCTTATAGCAAGCAGCTGATTATGCCAAAGTAAAGCTCTATTTTCATTGATTAAGCTGGATTTCAGGAGGTCTAAATAAATTTGAATACATTTAAGTTAAACTTCTCTAAATAACGGTGAATCTCCTACAGGCTTTAAGTCAATGTCCATTCCATTCATTTTTTTTATACAAGCTTTCTTAATTTTAACTACGATTGTAAAAACTTACTGGGAAACAATCTTCAAGCAGGAGAGACTCTGGAACCATTTCTAGGTGGCCATGTGCAACGTTCATCCTTGCTGGAATCACAACTTGCTCAAACTGTGTCTTTACAAAAATGTGGCCAAAGACTTCTCCTTCAGTTTGAGGAGCTTCGACAAATACAGAGAACACTGCATAATGTCCTGGCATCAACACCAGCTGCAACAATAATATGAAATTATCACTGCATCATTTACTGTTCTACTTATTTCGATTATGCTGTATCACTACACAATACTGGACCCTCATAAAATACTAAAGAAAACCATTGTATCAGAGCTCAGCAAGAAAATAATTCAGTATTTTTACCTTTTTTAACCTCTCCTCTTAGTTTTCGCCGTTCTCCCTTCTCCCTTTTTTGCTCTTCAATATATATTCTCCATTTTTCCTCTCTCCCTTTTTGTCCTTCAGTATTTGCTCTTCTTTCTTCCCCTCATCAATATCGGTCTTCCTTTTCTTCTCTTAATTCTCCTTTCCCTTTCTTAACACTGCTTGGTATATAGTTCAGTGTATGGTGATTCATTAATATGCACCTACTTTTCAACTAGGTTACTGATGAAGACTAGTGGTTTACTGTGTGAGTCACCTTTTAGAATTGCTTGCAGTAGGTATTTGTGCACCTAATGATGCAAAACAAGCCCTGAAAACATCTAAAGAGCTCTGTGCATCAGGCACAAAAGGTCCATCCGAGGATAATGTGCTGCTTATTCCAAGGAAAAGAATTAAGTCTGAACTGAATCTATTTCTTTATGAAAATCCCCTCTCTGCCTGAGGAAAGACAAAAACATGCTCGAAGCATTTCCATATCAGTTGAAGTGTGATGTACAATAACTGCACTACCTATTTTTGCACACTTGGGCCTAAATGACTCGTAATTAATAATACTGTAAATGTGAATGACTGCACTTCAGCCCTATGTGAACATTTCAGGATGATAAATTACGGCCCTTCTATGCATTTTTATTTGTGCATATCCCCAGCATGGACGATTTCCTAACCCTCTGAATTTCCTTCATTCAATCTCTCCTCTCTTTCCCTCACTCAAACCCCCTATTTCTTATCAGAAAAATGTTTTTATTCCTAAGATTCATTAAAGACACATACCTGCCAACTTCCTTAAATTAAAAACAGAACCTTTGCTCATCCAGCAAAGCGTAATAGCTTTGCAATGACATAACATTTACACTCCAAAAATGTTCAGTGCATTAAATATTCAAAAAATTACATTGGAGGTAAAGTGCCTATGTAATGTCTTCTTTTTCTTTCCTCTTTCTTTGTGCTTCCCTTGTATTAATTAAAGCAGGCAATAAAGGGTACCTTTGTCTTAATATTAAGAATAAAACATATTCACTACTTTTTCAAGAACAAGACACTACAGTGGGCAATCCTAAGTTTGCGACTGACATTTCCCAGCCACACGGTAATGAGCTGCAAAAACCAAAAGAAGGGATAAACACATCATTATGGTTGCCTAGCAACCAGTAATCCACCAATCTAAAGCAAATTGCCACAGCAACTAGGTTGTCAAGCTCTATCACATTATACCATGTGCTCTGTGTATGATGCCAGCAACTGATACCTCTGCCATTTGCATGCTGTTTGATGTAAACAATACCACTCTTATTCTTGCCTTGCTTATGATTCAGTGGTAGTGGAAAGTCATTTGTTTATTGCTCTCTGTAATATACAGTAGTGAATGTGTGACCAGGTGTAATAGCTTGTGCAGTTTATCATCAATCATTCATATCTGACTTAAAAACATTTACATTAGTTTAAAACAGCATATCACAACAAAATTTGCATGTTTCAAAAAAACTGAGATTTAATTATGGACGCTCTTTAACTGATGTGGTCCTTAAGTGTCCCATTCTACATTGCACATGAAAGTCCAGAAATTTTGCTCAGAGGCCTCTTTATCAAGCTTGAGGCTCTTTTACATGCTGTAATCTATGACACGGGACCACTGGCTTTACTTCCCTTCTGAAGGAAGCCATGCTAAGTACTTTTATGCCTGAAAAAATCCATCGTCCTTCGCCAGGTTTGAACCCGCGACCTCGGGAACTAGAGGCTAGCATAGTACAGTTGCATCAGCTTTAACTCCAGTTCTTGAAATTGTTCATCCAAAAATTAAAAATAAAGTTGGAATTAAACTCCCTTCAAAAAAGAAATAAAATGACCATGTCATCCTAGACCAAAGAGGACAATATGTGTGTTTCAGAGTGTTCATGTGTACGTGTACGTTTGCAATGTGTAACTTTTATATTTATCAAATTGTTTCATTACTCATGGCTGCGATAAACACTAATATTACAGAAGCAGACGAAAAAAAAATCCATGAAGGTCTCAAAAAATGCTTTTGGGCATGAAATACCAATTAAGGGACAAATTAAATGTTCTAATTATGTCCATTAACTTGAACTTCAAGGTGACAACCCTAGTAGGATGGCATGGAGACTCCCAGAGGTTCATAGCAGTTAACAGAACATTCCCTGACATTTAACCAACACATAGCACCACATCTTCTTAGATTTCTTCACAAATGTAAAATGAAACTATAATCTCCAAGTAGAACTAGCATACTTGGAGATACAATACCACAGTACTTTTCTCACTCTCTCTGACTTAAGATGTGGATATCCTGGGCATTACTGGATACAGCATTGATAAATAAACCAACAACAATGTTAAGATCATAATGTAAACACACAAATACCCTATATTTGCTGCATGGCACGTGGACTGGGGCGCTAAAGTGGCAACATAGGAATCCCCACTCCTTCAACTGTCAATCACCAACTTAGGATACGCCCATTAAGTATATATACATGCTGCAGATTGTGTGTATTAAGTTAATTAGGGTAGTACTATTCCTAAAACTAACTAAACTATTAATTTGGAGGTAGTGTTTGCAGATATATCATCCTATATCATGGCACCTGGAGTCATGTTTAAGGTTAAGGCAGTAGATGCAGAACCTTTTAGGCTTTCTGCTGTAGCTTTGTTGGCTCTTTTCATTAAGCCTATACTGAAACTCTGTTCATAGCATACAGTAATACTGCTGCATTTCAATTGAGAAATTGATTCCAATATCTTGTTAGACATCAGTGATCCTAAGTCAGATCTATTCTTTTACACAAGACAAAACACATTCAGCATTACTGTGTAAAATTGCCAACATAATTGATGCCATCTTAGCATATTTTAACATTTCATCTTACCCACAAATACAAGTCAATCTTACCCATTTATTATCTCCCCTGCCAAGTAGCATGGTTAAGTGGTAGTTTCTGAGGCTTGCATTTGGAAAGTCCTGGGTTTGGTTCCCATTGGACCAGCCACACAGACTTTGGAGTCTTTCATATTATTTACAGGTTGGTATGCAAATGCTGGGGTGGATTTTATGTATTTTCCTGTCACTCATTTCCATTCAGCAGTTGCAGGGGCTAACTCGATGGCTGGTGGTATTTGTCGCATACAGTGTTTCTTACCCAGTACATAACCTTCTGCCCAAAGATGTCCATCTATTCTGCAAATGGGAAGGAGGAACAACAAAGGGGCCTCCAGGAATGCTCTTTCTGGAAACAATAGTGGCCCTGCTGTGCTGCAACACCCTTTTCTCTCGCCTCATCCCTTTCTCCCAAAGGTTTAGTAGACACAAGTCTCGCCTTGACCAAAGTGGCAAATTCCTCCTCCACTTCTAAACAGTAACATCTACCCCTACTTCCAATGAAATGATGAAAATGCAAATTTAACCTCCTTTTCTGATTTTAGAATAAAAGGCAATTCTGTTTTATAGGAATCCTTGAAGACCTAGCAGTACCACTTCTGTCACACAAGCTGAAACTCTTCCTGGTACCATAGATAAACACAGAGTTAACTACAGCAAAGAACACTATTTCCTAAGCTACACACAGATTTATACCCCCAACATTGAAACATTGCACTTGACAGCTAATGATTAAGTTAGTGCACTCACAAAAAAAAAAAAAAAAAACACACACACAGATAAAAAGCTTTCGCCATTAGACTTCCTAAACCAATCACAGGCAGCATTCTGGGTGCTCGATGACGAAGTGGAATGTGAAGCGGCTCAGTTGCCAAATGTAGCTATTTCCAACCACATGTTTCAGTTTGTGAGTCTCGAGCACGTGCGTTGAGTATTCTTTGCAAGCTAGTATTGTTCGTTATTTATATTTGTGGTTATTGTTTGATAGCTTTGTTATTGTTGGTGTTTGTTTGTACATATATATTTATTAATATTATATATTTTATATACATTTCATCATACTATTTATACAAGATTTGAAGTGCAACAATGTCACAAAAATTGACGCCGATCACGAGTGATATTCATGAAGTGAAAATCCTTTGCGTCGAGATGTGCCACTTAATAGTCAGGCAATGGAACTGTTAAGAAGGACCCGGGAATTCTTTGAACAGGAGGAGGAGTATGTGAAGGTTCATGGGCATCCCTCTATTCCTACTGATAAAGCCGTACAACGAACTGCAGCAGCTCTTGGACTAAACATGAGAACTGCTATTTACAAGGGAGTGAAACTCCAGGAGAAAGAGGGTAATAAAATTCCTGAACCATCTGGAATGCAGCTTAAGATTTGTTTTATTTCTCCTCATTGTAGCAGGCAAGTTTGCATTATTCTGTTTCTATATTGTCAAAAGTGCGTAATTTATTCTACACACGTTGCAATGTTTATGCTGGGTTATTTTCAATTAACAATAATAATACAAAATAGTTATTATTCATTGACGTTTGCTACTTATGTACACTTTTTGTATGCAGCTTAGACACGATAGAAAGGAGAACAATCAGCTGTTGTTGTTTACTAGCCCTCTGGCAACGTCGCAACCACAATATAGGCAACGTTACGCAAAGCCACACAACTATCAAGTGCAAAGATTCAACGGCGGGGGTATAGTCCATATTTACGCTTCATGCCATGAACTATAAACAAACTATTCACTGGAAAATCATAACACAGACATAGAACACAAATAAGATAACTTATTTATGTAAGAGAGAATCTTTGCAATTGACATCGTCCATTACTGAATGTTCACAACCATTTACTGCTCAATTAGTTACTGTTGATTACTATTAGTACATTAAAATTTTAAATCCAACCTATCATAGCACTGCACACCAATTAATATAATACATTTGGGCTGTAATCTAAGTTAGCAAGAAGCCTTATTATCATCATAAATTACTATATAATGCAAAATAATTTAATGCTTCATCATGTCTGATGAAAATCTGTAATACTTTGAATCTGCCCACAAAGCTGTAAAAATGCCTCCAGTGCCATAAAATCATAAAAAGGTCTCTGCCTCATATACTCACCGTAGAACTCATATTGTTAAAGTTGTGTCGCTGCAGCACAGTCGTTTTGTTCCCCTCCTCCACACCAACCAGCTCTACCCTCGCTCCAGTCATGTTTGTTCCCCAGCTTTTCAAAAGTACCGCTACTGGGTTGTTATTCACTACAGCAAAGTGAGCTTCCTTTTGGTTCATACTTCCAACAGTGCCGAAATTCAACTCGGATTCATTAAAGCCCGATAAAATAACCTAAATAACAAAATAAGACCTTTTAGTTTCATTTTGATTAAAAGCATATAAATATGATTTTTCAGCTGATTTGAGGTTAAACAACATATCTCTCTCTCTCATTCGGGAGGTGGGGGGTTCCTCTTATTTACTACAGATAGATGGTAAAGAAAATAATATGCAAGAAAGTTTCTGTGGCACTCATAAAGGTGCAGTTGATAATTATAGATCAATTAGTCTAGTCCCAATATTTTCAAAAATGTTTGACTCACTTATATACAATCATGTGCTAAACTGGCTAAATCAACATTTATTTATTACAACCAAACAATTCGGTTTCCAGAAAAAATAAATCCACCATATTGGCCATAGAATATCTAATGAAAGTTACAATAAATGCATTTGAAAATAAAAAAAAATGTATCTGTAGTTTTGTGTGATCTTACTAAAGCTTTTGACTGCATATCACACAAACAGCTATTGTGCAAAATGGAACATTATGATATCAGGGGTGAAAGTTTATTATTATTATTATTATTATTATTATTATTATTATTATTATTATTATTATTATTATTATATTGTCATTAAGCTTGCATGGCAATAGACAGTCAATTCCACATTTACAATTGATGACGACTTTATGTCATTATTTACACAATTACAGTACATACAGTCTATCTATTTTACTAGTTAGCCTAAAAGCTTATAAAATTCTATCTAGAAAACAGGCAAACATTGGGTCCTTTTCTTTTTCTTTTAGTAATGTAATGCTCCTCAAGATCTTATCATGTATGCTGATGATGCTACCTTAATAACAGCACATTCAGATTGTAATCAATTAAAAGGGTTGGAACTACATAATTTTACCAGTGCAGAAAACTGGTTTACGATAAATAAGTTAATGCTAAATGAGAAGATAACTCAGCAATGTATGTTTAGTTTATCAGACAAAATTACAAATGAACTGCCTGTTATTAAGCTCTTGGGATTCTGCCTTGATTTCAAAATAGGATAGAAAAAGCATGTTGACAATGTGTGCATTACTCTTTAGAAAATTAAAATCACTCATATCGATAGATGTACTCAGACAAGTATATTTTGCTCTGTTTGAAACATACATTAATTATGGAATACATTTATGGGGGCATTCAACTGATGCCCATAAAATCCCAGTCCTACAGAAAAAAAGCACTGAGAATACTTTTAAATAAGAATAACAAAGAACACTGTAAACCACTATTCACTGAATTAAGGGTAAAGACTGTATACAATCTGTTTATATACCCATCACTAATCTACATTAACACCAATATGGAGCAATATTTTCCAAGGGCTGAATTTCATAACTTCAACACAAGAAGTAAGCATAAATTAGATTATCCGAAATGCAGATTAGCTCTTAGCCAAACAACTGCTTTTACAATGGGATTAATATGTTTAACAAATTACCCGAGGCAGCTAAAAATGTTTCTGTCAATAGACTAAAAGATTGTATTTATAACTGGCTGGTAAACAGACCATTTTATTCAATTGATGAATTTATGAATAGTGGTGTAAATATAATATTATAAGGTAATATCTGTAAATATGTTATATATAGTCAAGTTAATGTCACGATGTTATTTCCAGATGTATATGCTGGTCTCTGACAAATTATTATTATTATTATTATTATTATTATTATTATTATTATTAGCAAATCAAAATGTAACATATTGCATTTAAAATTATAACTCTGAAATTAATACAGATATTTAAATAATTATTTCCCAAAATGCAATTTAATGGTTACTGCATTATGCACTAAATATTTATAAGAGTTGAGTTTTAAAAAGTTTTAAAAGATTACTTGAAAACAAATGAAAACGGAGGGCCCAATGTCTCCTACAGCAATTGTCTCATTGGAAATTTCTGCTGTTATGTCCTGTATCATGAGATATTTAATTAACATCAAATGTTTGTCATCTGCCATTTTTCCAACATGCATACATGTGCACTAAGGATAAGTGCTAGAATGCAACTTAAAAGGAATCAGAAACCTATTTCACTTTATTCTCAACTCTAGTGATATGTATGAAATTTATTCACTAAATTTTAAATAAATTATTGTTAAATAATTCTGTTCTAGCTGATTCTGCCAGCTTCAATGCTGACTGCACTATTACGACCACTTTTGAAATGAGTGTTAGGGATGTTGATGCTTGTTACTTACAGCAGCTTTTGTTTCTGTATGCAATAAAGGTGAATTATTCATTGGCTAAACAATTGATGTAATTTTAATTTTCAAGAACACACCTTATGAGTAAAAATCTGATGTGATACATTCACAGGACTTTCTCTACTCTCTATCATTTATTAGTGGGTGTACAAACTGTTCTTATTAAAGCTTATTTTTCTATTTACACTTTAATCCAAACAAACCTTTGCAGAAACAGCTACATTAAACAATTTGTTATAGATACAAAGAGAACAGTGATAGCCATTTAAGATCTGGATGCTATACACTGAGGTTAAAATTCCATATTGCTTCCATGCAATTGCGAGAAACAACTGAATGTCATAGGACTTTAAAAGAATAGCTAAGTATTGAACAACTCGAAGCATTAATAATAGATATCTCAGAAATGACTGATGCCATAAAAAAGTTATTTGAAATAAATTGTGTGTTTTAAAGAGCTCTATATTTCTTGTTTAGTATGTTTTTGTCTAACACTTAATGTTTACCAGTTATAAAAGATTATACAAAATTCCTTCTGAATGAAGAGGGCTTCAAAGGCTATTAAATACCTAGTTTGGTGTTGTCCAACTTTTCACTTTCGAGTTATGTTACACACACACACACACCCACGCACACGCACGCGCGTACCCACACGCACACGCACACCCACGCGCACGCACGCGCGCGCACACACACACACACACACACACACACACACACACACACACACCTTTTTCTGAAATAGCTGATGTGTTGCACTCACATGACTTTCTTTGCTCTTGTACACATTATTTTTACGAACGTTTATTCTCCCTCTACTTCATATTAATTGAGATAAGCATTTGCAGAAATGATCTTATTGCTAATTTTCTTGTAGGTACAAGGGGAATATGGAAATACAGTAGGCTTTAAGCAAGTCAAATCTTTAAGAGCTGGTTGCTATGTAGAACATTCCATTCGCTTTGCATGTCTAGGAGATACATATAGTATATTAAAAAAAAATAACAAATTCCCATTCGAGAAAAAGTACAAGTATTAGAAAATTCAAACAAATAACAAAGAATAATCTTAGAAATGGTTCATTCAACAAAAGTATGTCTTCGACATAAATTGTGTGTTTTAACGAAATCTACATTTTTTTTGTGTAGTAAAATGTTATCTATCTTTTACGGTTTATCATTTATGCAAAAGACATTCTGAATGAAGAGGATTTTTGGGGACACTCTCAAAAATTCAAGATATATGTTTCATTTCCCATGAAAATATCTTAAACATATGATATTTTAATAATCGTTAAGAGCCATTTTTGAGAAAATCCAAAGTTTTGAAAAATGTTCCTTGTAAAGGGTAGTCTGGTGGGGGAACTTTCTTGAAAATCTTCACAACATATCTTTGGAAGCTACTGAACCTAAATATCAAATTTGGTGTTGATCGCGCGCACCCACACACACACCTCGTCTTCTAAAAATGCTTTTTGAATTCAAGGGGGACCTCTAAAGTTGTATTTCCAGTGAAATCTCAGTATTGTATTTTTAGGTGGAATGCAATACTTCCTCTACTTACTATATGTAGTAGTGAAAGTAAAGGTACTCTCTTTGATTCAGGGGTCTCAAAATATGTATTTCGGGTGAAATATTGGTATTGAATTTTTGGGTGGAATGCAATACTTCTCTACCTACTAGGTATGTGGTAGAGAAAGTAAAAATTGAAGCTAGTAACAGTGAAACGAATACACAAGCTATAAAATAGTTATATAGGATGGAAGGTGACCCACAACATCCTTGAACAGGTCGCTTTTTGTAATGAATAGAACCAAAAGTCATAGTGCAGTTTTGTTGTTTTTAAAGTAGTTTTTGAGAAAAAAGCAACAATTTCTTAATATTAACTCTATTTTAAATGAAGATATTAAAAAACTTATAATACTTTTTCAAATATTTCTTAGAGGAGATTGAAAGACAAATATTTGCTACATGTTTAAATACATTTTGAATTAAAACAATTTGCACTCTTACTATTATTATAAGCTTTCAAAATATGTCACAGTTCAATCTACATCATTAGTCATGAGACTACAAAACATGACGAGTAAGTTCGAAATAAATGCACTTCTGCTGTTGTTTATAAAAAAAATGCACTGTTTGTTGCGCTTACGGCTTGTTTTCGAAACAGCAGATAATCAGTTACAAAATGGCTCACTTTACTAATGCAGAGTATCTTGAAATGCTACTTACCAGGGGCACTATTTATATTTTGAGCCTTGGCCACTCTGAATGTTGTAGGTGCCATCTGACGTTTCCAATGGAAAGTTTGACATTTTTAACCATAATCTACTTCAAAAATTTTGTCAATAGAGCGTCATTTGTTTTGTTTACACTAACGAAAATTGTGTGTCAATAAAAACATGAAATTAACTCATGAAAATGTTCGTGCAATGACTTATTACAACTTTTGACGTGCATTATCAAGACAAGAGTGTATTGATCAACTAACTTCCACATTTGACAATGAAGCTCCATCCTTTGCCACTGCGAAACGCTGGTATAACGAATTTAATCGCGGTCGCCGTTCGCTCAATGATGAAGTTCATGAAGGTCGTCCAAAATCAGTTGTGCCAGAAAACATTGATGCTGCGCAAAAACTAATAATGAAAGATCGTCATGCGACATATTGTGAGATTGAGGCAACCCTAAACATTAGTTCCACCAGCATATATAAAATATTGCATGATTATTTAGCCGTGAAAAAGGTTTGCTATCGTTAGATCCCACATAATTTGACGCAATCTTAAAAAGATGCTCGTGTCGATTGGTGTACAAAAATGCTCAAGAAATACAATGGTGGTGCCTCAAAAGACGTATATAAGATTGTAACAGGTGACGAATCATGGATCTATGTGTATGAGCCGGAACGTAAACAGCAGTTGACTGTGTGGGTGTTTCAAGATGAAGCAAATCCAACAAAAGTTGTTCGCACTTGAAGCACTTCGAAGCAAATGGTCGCCTGCTTTTTCAGAAACTGGACATGTGGCAACAGTGCCTTTAGAGGAACGTAAAATGGTCAATGTCAATGGTACACAACCATTTGTTTGCCGGAAGTCTTCGGTGAAGTAAGGAAAACCAACAAGAACCATAGGATCGTTCTTCATCAAGACAATGCGAGCGCACACACATCTCGTCTAACAACAGAGTATTTGAAGCCTCAAAAAAATTGAATTGATGTGTCATCCGCCATACTGTCCTGATTTGGCATCCAATGACTTCTTTTTGTTCCCAAACATCAAGAATAAATTGCGTGGACAACGATTTTCGTTGGCAGAAGAAGCCGTTGATGCCTTCAAAAACCATGTTTTGGAGGTGTCTCAAGAAGACTGGAGTAAATGCTTTGACAAATGGTTCAAAGGGATGCAAAAGTGTATTGATCATAAAGGAGGAGATTTTGAAAAACAATAAAGCAGTTTTCAATCAGAAATTACTTTGTTTTAATTATTAGGCTCAAAATATAAATAGTGCCTATATTTACAATGAAACACATCGTAATGCGGCAGCTGCAGTAAGAATTTATCTGGAAGTTCTCCAAATAGATGAGCACCACATCATAGAACATTTGTTTTCATCTGTTAAAGGGTTCTAGATACAGGAAGTGTATCTCCTTATCTTGAAGGAGTTGGTCAAAGATATGTTGCACAAGAAGAAGAAATCCTTCACTTGGTGGATGATGCTGGAAGCAGCAACCGTGGTATAGCTCGCACTATCGGTTTATCCCATTGGGTTGTTTCAATAACATTAAAAAAAGAATTGCTATGCCCTTATCACACTCAGTGCATCCAGTATCTCTCTGAAGCAGTTTATGCGCAAGGGTAGCATTTTCTAAATGGTTTCTTCAATAAGGAGGGGCTTTTCTCTTAATGGATGAAGCAATGTTTACAGAAATTGAGTGATTACGCTAATGCACACACCTGGGCTTACAACAATCTACACACAATAAGACAAGGCTGCTTTCAGCACAGATTTTCTGTACAAGTTTGGACAGGAATCGTAGGAAACACATTAATTGGTCCTTGGATTCTTCCTGAGGCTTTGAGAGGAGCCATCTATCTCCAGTTTCTTCAAGAAACGTTTCCAGTTCTGCTTGAGGATGTTCCCCTGGCAGTAAGAAATGATATGTGACTATTACATAATGGTGCACCTCCACACACAAGTAGAACCATGTGTGGCCATCTATGCAATACCTATGTAGCATGCTGGATCACTCGAAATAGACCAATAAGATGGTCACCAAGATTGCCAGATCTAAATTCAACATATTTTAATAGTATCTGAGAGTTATAAATACATAGGTAATGGTATGGAATGGTTTAGCTGGGTTAGTGCTCAATACCACTGGTTAAAAAAAAAATTCTAAATGACTTCTTATAGTTTCCTACACTAAAAATATGCAACATACCAGCTACATACTAAAATTAGGTATTTATATCCCAGGGAATGCATACAAGGTAAAGTTCAAAACAAAAAACTGCAGAACTGGGTTTGGAAAAATAAAGCATATCCATAGATTAAGTTTTTATTACTATTCTAAATTTTTGTAAATAAAAGAGTTATATAAAAATTAAACTTTAAAAAGAAGCAAGCAAGAAGGAGCATAAAAACTGACTACTGATTTGCAAGAATTAGGTACAGCAATCTCTGTGAAATTCAAAGACAAACTGAGCTAATTGGCCCCTCCCCAAAAAAGGTGCACACAAACACACAGTTTAACTTTCTTTTAATTAACAACAAAATGGGAATGAATTGTACAAGGTTTTATACATTAAGGAAGTCACCCATTTGCTGCTATTTACTGGCATCAGTATATCAAAACAAAAATCAGAGTTGAAAAGTTTTAGAAGCTGACAATAACTCGGAATTGAAATGCAAAGTTCTGAAAACTTATACAAGTACCAATAGCTATAGTTTTTCAACTAAAACCTGTCAGCACAACCAATAAAAACAACTGTTATAACAAGCCTTATAGCAGACTATTTTTTTTTTGGGGGGGGGACCTGTAGCCCCTTTTTCGTACATCTTTAATGACCCATACTTACCTCAGTAGTCTTTGATGTTATAATGAAAATGAATCAACGGTGATACATAAGCCTAACATTACCTGTTATTGGCTTTTTCATAAGAGTGCAAATTAAGGGCCATTGAAAACATATTGTAAACACAGAAGCTTGTTTGCTGAATGCACACGTTTATATTGGCTGTCATTGACATAAACATGGCTATAAACTTGTAACGTAACATAGAAGTTTGCAAGCTCCAAGGTTTCATGTTTATGTCTACATCAAACATAAGAAACCAGCCAGAGAGTGATTCTCATTGATCATTCTGCCATCTCATATGAGATTTTCCATCACCATGTGCTGGCTCACTAAATGCTTTCCTGTGTAAGATTGTGTATGGAGCAGAAATCACTAGGATATCTACAAAAGTTGCAGCAAAACAAATTGTAATGGTAGGTAGTTCTGTTTTGTGAGTAACTTTAACCGTGTAGCTCTCGTTCATTTTTATTCATGTACATAACCTCTTTTGTCGTTGGTCTCTTCGAGGGCCGCTATATTAGCTCAGCTGTTTCAGCCCTCTTGCGATTGCCTGGTGTTTGTGCTTCTGTTTGTTGATGTGAAACTACAAACAAATTGCATTTAGCTTATGCTTAAGTTTTACAACATTAAGTTAATGCTTCATTTTCATTGTGAATAACGCCTTATATTTAAACAGAAGAACAAGCAAGGAGGAAGAGAGAAAGAACAAGATAAATCAATAAAACTTGCACACCAGAGCAAAGTAAAACAAAAGGCATCTTCTTCATTTCAAGAAGACTTGTTAATTTTGTATTTCTATATTTATTATACAAACCTTCATTAAACGTCCATTATAGCATAAAAGTGGTATTGAAACTGTTGATATATTTGTGTGCAGAAATAGGTTTGACTCCAATTTTAACTCAGATTCAATGGTTTCCTTTTTAATTGCAATCTGGAAGAGCACTACTTTTTCCCCTGGATCTAATATACCTGGTACAAAATTTTGAATCTGAAAAGGAAAACATTCAAGTTATGAAACATTTTTATAAAACATACTCATACACTCTTAGGCTGTTAATATTCAAATTTTATGCATGTAAGAAGTTAAAAGCTGCAAACTGTATAATTTTATTTGTATAAAACCATGTTTGCTATCTTTGCTTTTATATTTCAGTCAAAAGATGGGAGCAATACTCAAAACATAGCTATTGTACAACATTTAAACAAAAACTCAGATTATATTTTACTTTTCGCAAAGGATGTTACGACTAGTGCCATTAAGCCATTACTTAAATAGTTACCCTTAAAATATGTTATAAAATTTTAAATGTAGCAATAAACATGCGTTATTAGCATTATTAGACCCAGTTTTAATTGCACACTTAAATTATATTAACTGCTCCGCTGAGAGATGTGGTGTGGGGATAGTATGTCTACCTCATATTCCAGAGGGCCTGAGTTTGAATTTCGGTTGAGCATGTATTATCTGCATTAGGTTTCTTCCAGGGTTTTCCCTTATGGATGTCTCCATAGTGCTGAAGTAGCATTGCTGCCTGAGATACAAGAGCACCCAGGTTTGATTTGTGGTACAAGCATGGGATACTTTCCCCTGCTGGGAGATCTGATACAGATGCATTCTCTCTCAGAAGGTTCTTGGGGAACAATTGAGAAGCTATTTGATGGAGAAGCAACAGTTCCCAGTCTTACAGAAACTGTGTCAAATGGAAGTAGCATGCCTGTTTTCGATGGGAACATACATAAACTCATCAACTGAAAGAGAATCTCAAGACTGGAACAAGATACCAACAACATGGTTGAAAATAGCTGAAGATAAAGACAAACGTCTACAATACATCTAGTTTAGTAGGTTTAGTGAAGCTATTAAGTGCCGATTTCATAATGCTGATTAACAATGTTACCTTTATAGTTCACAGTATACTATTACCATGTGTGATTCTAATATCAATCACAGATATGTATACAGCCACAGGGTTTTGAACATTCAATATTTTGATAATTATTACCCACAGTTAAATTCTCTCTCTCTTTCTTCACAGTCCATTTCCACTTATTTTGTACATATAAATTAATTGAGCAACACTGTTACTTTCTTCTCTAAATATTCCATTTAAAACTGATCTTCTGTACTTTTCAAACCACTTGTGATCAAGCTCCTCCAGTTTTTAATTCCTTTATATAAAATTATTTCTCTGACCTTTAAATTTCCACACTCCAGTTCTTGCCCATGCTATGCCCTCTCTTTCCTCCTTGTTTACTTTATCATATATGTTTTTTCTGCCCCATGAACATTTCAACATAACATAAGATACCAATGATCTCTTTCAGTTAAGCCACTAAACAAGTTTTGTTTCTCTATATCTCCAAATCTTAATCTTACCGCTTTCCAAAATCCAGTATTTATTTCTCTCCTTCTCCAAATATTACCTAAGCCATTGCATTCCAAGTATTTCTTATGTTACTTATCCATCCGCACCTTTAGATATGATTCTTGATAAATTAAACTATGTTTTAGCAAGTTATTCTTGTCTAAATTTGGAATCTTATCCCAATATTTCAGAACTCTCGCCATTATTAAACCTTTTATGGCTACTTGTCCAATTTCTGCTTGAACAATCTTTTCCACTGTTGAAATTGGTAAGCCAAGAGCTTCTCAGATTCTGCGATTTTCTATATTATCCAGTGCCCATATTTCAATACCATATAACATTTGTACTTTTACCATTGTGTTACATAATTTCTAACCACTTTATCTCTGACTGTGGTGTTTTGTACAAGCTGTTTTTCCTTAAATTGCATATTCAAAATAGGGGCATAGGGGCACTTAAAGTCAGGGACCCCAAATAAGGATCCCCGATGACTACCAATAAAGGTGGGGTTCCTGTTCAAAAACATTTTGAAGGTATCTTGACATAAAAAGTTCTGTAACAAATTACACACCAAACAAATATTAATTAAGGTTATTCCTTATTATTGAATGTGAGAGAATTATTTTGAAAAATGAAATAATATACTGGCAGGACAATGGTAGAGGGATGGGAGATTCACAATGCATCCTTCACATTGTGTATGTTTACATATTTG
The DNA here is from genome assembly GCA_030765065.1 of Deroplatys truncata. NCBI lineage: Eukaryota > Metazoa > Arthropoda > Insecta > Mantodea > Mantidae > Deroplatys > Deroplatys truncata. Next base: position 62,776,599 of record CM060984.1, on the reverse strand, counting down.
CAATCAGCTGAGCAACTTGGCCGACCACAATGCACAAGTGCTGCCATTGGCTCTAGTTTCCACGCTTCTAGCTTCATATTATCCCACGACTGATACTATATGCTCACAACTTTACAATTTGTTCAAGGTCATAAACCTAGTTGTAGACACAGAGGGTAATACAACCCCTAGTTTTGGCTGCTTCCACTAATGATCGACTGGAAAAGGAAGCTGAAACTTTCCAGAAAAAATGTCTGACGGCATAACACTTTTGTTTAGATCACAAATATTAACAAAGCCTTCAGATCTAAGGTTTAAAACATGACTGGTGGGAAACAGCTTGCTAATCTACTGTTGATTAAACATAATTCTTTGACTTCTGCTTATCCTGATGCATGTACTGCTTTCTGTATTTACTTAACTATTCCTGTTACAGTTGCTAAAGCTGAAAGAACATTTTATAAATTAAAACCGATTAAAAACTAACTTAGAAGTACTGTTACTCATGAGAGCTTAATGGTTTGTCTCTATTGTCAATAAACTATGATGGATTAACGTAGATAAAGTCATTGACTTCTTTGCAGATATGCAAATCTCCATTCTTATAATCAAGAAAGAAAATCTTCATATCTCAAGTTTAACCACATTCTTTACTCTTGAATAAATAATTGATCTCTCTGATATCAAGAAAATTTGGACTTTAAGCTTTGGTAAGTTTTAGTCTTTGTTTTTACTACTTTAGATTGTCCTTTTAAAATTGTTTTTATATTTACTACAATAATGCCTATAATCTTATTGTAACAATAAATGAGTACCATACTTTTTAGACAAACGGCTAAATTAAACAATTAACATCTCATTATTTGATACCTTGCTCTTCAAATTTATAAAACCAAGTATTATGCATACTATTGTTTATGTATGGTGAAATCTAATTTGTATGTCTATATACTTAAGGTTTAAAACTTCTGAATTCACATTTGGAAATTCCAGTTAGAGGCGCGATTTGAAATTTTGCATCAGGGCCTCTGAGAACTTGGCAACCGATTCACATTATAAAGCATTTATCAAAAAATGACAAAATATGCAGCTATATGCACCACAAAATCACGTTGAAAGAAAAGTCAATAATTTGTACTGACAATGCAGCAATACACACATATGACCCGGAAAAATATCCTACTGGTTAGAATTTGGAAGTATTTTTCACATTTAAATGCAGATATGAAAGTTAGACTTGTCTTATATTCACATTTTAATGCTTGAGATTGACTTCTGCAGAAGCTAGATGTAATATTTACAATCCTCCCTAATATCTCAACTTCCCAAGTTATGCAGCATGAATGAAATAATTACAAATCAAGCTCAAACCAAAAATTACCAATATTAACTTTAAATTGTATTGTATTGTTTATTTGCTCTTTTTTATCAATATTGTACATTTTAAATGAAGTATTGATACCGGCCATGAAAGCCTATGAATTTTGTTGTACATTTTGTACATATAACTGTAAAACACAACTATAAAAACCGTTTTCATATAAGAATTGTTTACAGCTTTAGTCTTAAATTTTGATTTTGTTTCCAGCTTTTATTTTATTTGACAAAGCATTAAACATCGTTATAGCAACAAGAAGTACTCCATTTTCCAGTAGCTTTGTGTTTGTTGAAAGGATGTGCCTATTTTTTATAGATCTAGTGCTATGGGATGAATTTCATGAAGTTGAAAGGATAGTATTTTGTTTTGCAAATAATAATATTTCCAGAATGTATATACATGCAGGGGTGAAATACCCGGTCATTTAAATAATGATCTACATGACTCTGTAACTTTACTCCCTGTCATTATTCTGAGACTCTTTTTTCGATTTAATAGTCTTAGATTAGATTAGATTGGATTGCATTCTGTGAGTTCACTAGTAGCTATAAAGGCTTGTGAACATAGAACATGTGAAGGAAATGTACAAAAATTACAAATAAACATAAATATTACATAGAATATAGAACATTTAAAATAAAATAAAGGCCTACTATAAGCATGTCAAGGAAATGTGCAATATAGTTTTACATATATACATAAATATTACATAGAATACAGAACATTTAAAATAAAATAAAGACATATTATATACAAAATGAAAAAAAGCAGGTGTAATTTTGTGCAAAATCGAATACCTCCCTACCATTATAAGGTTTACATTATATTTATAGACAAGAACAGTTATTTTAACTTTCACTAGGCTTGTACCTTTTGTTCATCTCATCATTTTGTTCTATTGGATTTGTAATGCATAGGACTTACTGTCAGTTCTTAATATACATACATTTAAATAACTTCATTAATTCTAGAGCAGGCATCAAATGCAATTGGCAATTGTCATTAATATTTACTAATACTAATCACAGAGCTATATATGCATTATCATGAGGATAATTTATCATTCAGATAATCTTGTACAGAATAATATGCTTTTGAGCATAGGTACTCTTTAACAGCAGTTTTAAAGACATTGAAATTGTCAACTTTTCCCTTAAGATCATTAGGAAGAGCATTAAATATTTTTATGGTCTCATAACACACACATTTCTTGAAGCAAGAAAACTTACATTACATTCAGACTAATGCAAATATGCAAATGCACAAAATTTTGAATCCTAGTTATAATGTATTTCCCTTTGATCTTTAGTTTAACTTCAAATAAAAAACCATAAATGCAGAATGCTTACCAGGAAGTGAGCCTGGGCATCCTTGGGCAATGAAACATTCACCAATGCTACAGGTATCTTGTAGCCATTTGTCACTGTGAAATTTCTCACCCCAAGGTTCAGTCCCAAGTCTGAGCAGTACTGAGTTACAGATGCATTAAACTCCAGGCCACCTTCCAAAACATGAGCCATGTATGGAATGACTAGCTTATGTTGGCTCTGTTTGCTTTTTATCACCAGCTTCCCACTGGTTTGCTTGGTTTCAAAGGCAGTCTTCCCTGATAAGTAGAGAAACATAAAACATTAAAGCAACAACAAAATCATTAATACTACCTACCACTACCCTACAGTAACAGTAGTGACAGTATAATGAATCTGAAGTTTATGATGTCTGGAAATGCAGCTTAATTAAAAAACCTTAAAACAGATGAGCAATCACAGGCAACAAAGTTTTACAGTTTCTAGCACAAAGATATAGATATAATTTGTGGTTGCCAGGTCTGACTCATAGCAGGTGTCTAGTTGAATGACCCTGCTCTGCATTAGCCTAACTCATGCTCCTATGGAAGGCAAAGGCATTTGCAGCCATCTAATGTTATTTGGCATGATGTATAGTGGGAGTAACATTAAGTGAAACTATGTGTTGATTGCATGGTGTATACTACAGAACATATACACTAACTCTGTTAAGTTTTGCTCAGCAACAGTCATATGTGGACGGTTCAGCTTGAATTTTTACAGAAATTCCGTAAAGTCACCTTTCTAAGAAATCCTTACTTACAAAAATTTAAAGAGACTGGCTCCATGATAGATAAAAAAAGATCTGATGTGTTACATTTACATGACTTTCTCTACCCTCTATCGCTTATTAGTGGGTATATAAATTATTCTTATGAGTTTATTTTCCTACCTACTTCATTTTAATCGAGATGAACCTTTGCAGAAATAGCTGCATTTTGTTATAGATACAAAGGGAATAACGATAGTCAAATGTTTAAGAACTGGACGCTATACGCTGGCTTTAAAATTCAATGCTCTTTGCATGCAATCACAAGAAATAAATATCAAAAGGACTTTAAAAGAATGACAAAAGATTTGAACAATTTGAATCATTAATAATGGATATCTCGGAAATGGCTGATGCCACAAAAAAGTTATTTGAAATCAATTGTGTTTTAAGGAGACCTACATTGTTTTCTGTAGTACGTTTTCATCTATCGCTTAACGTTTAGCAGTTATGCAAGATTATAGAAAATTCCTTCAGAATGAAGTGACTTCACAGGCTATTCCGAGAAAATTCAAGATGTATGTTTCATTTGTAATGTAAATATCTTTAATATATGGTATTTTAATAAAAATCACTGTAGCCCCTTTTTAGAAGATCAAACATTTTGAAAAGTGTTCCACATAAAGGGTAGTTTGGGATGGGGGGGATTTTCTTGAAAATTTTTGTGTTGCATCTTTGAAAGGTACTGAACCTAATACCAAGTTTGGTATTTATCCAACTTTTTGTTTTTGACTTATGCTGTTCATAGACACACATGGACATTTTCTAATAAAAATTTTATTCAGGGGACCTCAAAACATCTAGTATTCACAAAAGTCAAGCAAAAACGTTCCAACAAAAAAGCTTGAAAACTTTCCAGTCAGCATTAAAGCAACTTCAGGTATGATGCAAAAATACTTTCATGCTAGAAAATGCTACAAAACTAATTTCAATTACTTTCTTTACGAAGAAAAACAAGTGAAATTAACTATGAAGACATTCAGTTACAAACAACAGAAAATGCAAAATATCTGGGAGTAAACTTTGACAAGAGATTAACTTAGAAGACCCATTTAGGACATGTAAATGACAAAGCAACCAAAAGATTATCAGGCACAAAATAGGGCAACATAATACTCCACAAATCCTTCATTATCTACATAGGACAAATTCTAAACACATTGTGGCAAAGTATTAATAATAGCATGAGTCCAAGAAAAATATTTAGAACAGACACAAAACCAAGCTCAAGTTAAAAACTGGAGCAGCTAAAGCTACTCCAACTGAATCACGAATAAACCAATTTTACTAAATATTGAAAAACAAGCAGCACTCATCTACAAAAAATTAATACGACTCCCAAACTTTGGTAACAGAAATAATATAAAAAATCTAATCATACCTTGAAAACTCAAATTGGATTTACATACAAATTAACAAAACTGACAGAAAAGTTAAAAATAACTGAGCATAAAGAGAATTTACTACAAGCAATATTCCAGTACACATTGTAATGCAGCAGCTATAGACCAAAGTTATCAGGAGATCCATCAGCCTGTCAGAAATAACAAAGATAAGTTATGTTCACGTAAACACCAGAAGTGCAATCAGCGGATAACCAGAATTTTCTGGAAGTTTCTTCCCCCACTACCTCCAGAACATGTGTCTAGAAAGTTCTAGAATGTTCTTTGGAAGATTCCATTGGCTATATAAGCCAATGTTCTCACAAGAGGAGTTAGTGAGTGAGTGAGTGAGTGAGTGAGTGAGTGAGTGAGTGCATTTCTCTACAAGTGAGTTGGTGACAATGTTGTGACATGCAATGAGCGCTGCTGCAGAGCAAAGGGTTGTAGAAGCCTTGTGTTCAAATCCCCAGGAAGTGGACCATCTGGAATAAGTGGCTAAGTTGTGTGTATTGCATTACACCACTACATCAAGAAGGTCGTGAAGTGACCAGAAATTGAACTAGTTCACATTAATGAAGTAACAGTGTGAACTAGTGAAGGCCTAGTGAAAGTTGAACTAGGCCAAAACAGTGAGAACTGAGAGAAGCAACAGCTGGAAAACTGGACGTCAAAATATCATTACATCATCCACTATAAAACTCTAATTACTTTTTTGACAGAAAAAATACACTTCTTGAAAAGACGAAGTTTCTGACATAAGAAACCATACATATAAATTACTCATTTGACAAAATACAAACACATTTATGCAGATAGCTCCCTCATGGGACCTGTCATTTCTTTCTACAAAACTTTGAGAGAAGTACTACAAACTTTAATGGAGAGACAATTTATTCTTCCATCCAAAACAATTTCACCTGAGTCACCATTATAAAACCAATGTTATAATATCAAACTCCTAAGCCACAAACAAAGCAATATTCAAAGACTCGATAAAAATGTAATCATATAGTGGATACCTGCCCTGGAATATAAGGAAACAAAACAGGGACATGCTGGCAAAAAAAGAGGTTAAAATTATAGAAAAAATAAAGCTCAAAAATTAATAAAATGTATAATAACAATTCTGATGTTATATTCATATGACTCTCTACACACTCTCCTATAAATTATTCTTACGAAAGCTTTTTCTTTTAACTACTTCTTGTTAATCAAGAGTTCAGTAATGGTTCACCAATTTCAGTGTAGGTATAAGAGGGACATAAGCTGAAGCAATAGTCAGATCTTTATCAAGGAGGATACCGGAAACCGAAGCAATAATTAAATATTAAAAAGCTACTCATACGTTGACCTTGAAATTCCATGCTCTTTCCATTACATTGCGAGAAACAACAGAACATCAACAGCACTTTTAAAAAAATGAAAAAAATATTGAAAAATTCAAACCAGTAATAATGGATATCTTGGAAATGGCTGTGCCATAAAAAGAGGATTTGAAATAAATTGTATGTTTTAAAGAGATATAAATTTTTTGTGTTGTATATCTCTTATCGTTCACCCATTTTACAAAATTCCTTCAAAATGAATATGACTTCCTAGGCTATTCTCACAAAACTCAAGATATACATTTTATTTGTGATGTAAATATCTTAAATATATTGTATTTAACCAAATTGTTAAGAGCCATTTTTGAGAAAATAAAAAATATCAAAAATAAAAAAACCACATCTTTGGTAGACAGTGAACTTAAATACCAAGTCTGATACTTATCTGACTTTTCGTAGCTATACTACTTATGCTGTTCAGACACATTACATGTCTAAATCATTTATTTCCAGTGAAATCTTTGTATCAAATTTTTGGGTGGAATGCAATAAATATATGGTAGAAAAATTAAAATAAATGGATTACAATCACTGCAAACACAGGCTAATGGAATGATAATTTAAAAAGTTTTTTTAAGACTGTTCTGTAATTACAGTATATCTTTCCAAAAACCTATAATTTTATTGTTATAATTCTCTCTGGCCTCAATTACGTAGGTAAACATCTCCAAAATTGACATAGTAATCTCTCCAAATGGCCTGTTATGTTTACAAATGGACATAAAAGTCTATCAATTATAAAGACCTTCAAAACTATCAAGATAAGAGGGGCATTCAATAAGTCCTTAGAAAATCCGAGAGAGGATGCTCATAGCATCGAAAAATGTTTGCTTTTAGTAAGTGTTATCTCACACTAGACTGCAGCTTAATTTCAGGCTATACCCATCACATGGTTTCACTGTCATAGGTAATTGAAGCAAAAAAAACTTGTGTTTATTTAGAAAGATGGAAAAAATGAGTTTCATGTGGTTATTAAACACTTCTATTTAAAAGGCCGAACACCAAAAGAGATCAAAGCCAAGTTGGATGAAGTTCGTCGCACATCTGCTCCTGTGTTTGTGACTGTTTACAATTGGGTAAATGAGTTTAAATGTGGCCATACATCCACAAATGATGAATATCGTTTGAGAAGTCCAGTGGAAGCAACTTCCTCCAAAATTACTGACAAAATCCATAATATGGTTTTGAGTGATCAACGAATCAAAGTTTGCAAAATAGTTGAGGCCACAAGCATATCACTAGATATAGTGTTTACAGTTTTGCACAAAAAACTGCATCTGACAAAAATCTCAGCATGGATCCACATTTGCTTTTAGGAGAGAATAAACACAATCGTGTGATCAATTCAAAAGCTGGTGGACACTTTTCCATCGCATTCCTAATGATTTCTGAATTGGTACATAACTATGGACTAAACTTGGATACACTACTACATTCCAGAGGCAAAGGAACAGTCGAAACAGTGGGCTTTTAAAGGTGAATTGACTTGAAATCAGCCAAGAAGATGGCCATGATTTTTTGGGATGCATGTGGAATCATCTATATCGATTACCAGAAAGGACAAATGACAAATGGAGAGTATTATGCAACATTATAGCACCAGTTGAGCAAATAAATCAAGAAAAAACATCCTTATTTGGCAAAGAAATAGATTCCCTTCCATCAAAACAATGCTCGGGTGCACACCTGCGCAGTTTCAATGGTGAAAATTATGGAATTAAAGTTCAAATTACTACAACATCCACCTTATTCACCAAATTTGGCCCCCAGTGACTTTTTTATTTCCAATCTTGAAAAAATGGTTCAGTGGAAAACATCTCCAAAGCAGCTTCCTACTCTGAGGACTTTCCAAAATTCTACTTTTTGGAGGGGTTAAAAATGTTGGAGAAACACTGGGAAAACTGCATCAAGCTAAAAGGAGATTATGTTGAAAAAAAAATATATTAATTTTATTAATATTAATATTAATAATAATAATAATAATAATAATAATAATAATAATAATAATAATAATAATAATAATAATAATAATAATAATAATAATAAACTACTCAAAATAATTTTTACTTTATCTACCATGTACATAGTAGGTAGACAAGGTATTGCATTCCTCCCAAAAATATGATACCAAGATTTCACCCAAAATATATGTTTTGAGGTTCCCCTGAATCTAAAAAAAGCATTTTTAGAAAAAATTTGTGTGTGTTTGTGGGAGGGGCAGGATGGGTGCATGTGTGTGTGAGAGAGAGAACAGTATAACTCAAAAACAAAAAGTTGGATGAATACAAACTTGGTTATTTAAGTTCAGTATCTTCCAAGGATGCCACATGAAGATTTTCAAGAAAATCCCCCACTCCAACTGCCCTTTACAAGGAAAAATTTTCGATTTTCTAAAATATGTGTAATGTTTTAGATTAAAATATCATATATTAAAGATATTTACATGACAAATAAAATAATATATTGAATTTTCTGGGAATAGCCTGTGAAGTGCTCTTCATTCAAAAGGAATTTTGTATAATGTTGCATAGCTGGTAAACATTAAGCAATAGATGAAAACATACTACACAGACAATGTAGATCTCTTTAAAACACACCGTTTATCCCAAGTAACGTTTTTTGTGGGAACAGCCATCTTTTAAATATCCATTATTAATTGTTCGAGTTGTTCAATAATTAGCCATTCTTTTCAATTCCTGTCGATTTTCAACTGTTTCTTGCAACATCATGGAAGGAGTATGGAATTTTAAGGACAGCATATAATGTCCAGTTCTAAAACATTTGACTATCGCTATTCCCTTTGTATCTATAACAAAATGTGCAATGTGCTACTTCCGGAAATATTTATCTCGATTAAAATGAAACCGAAAATAAACTTCCATAAGAATAAAGTTGTATAACCACTAATAAACAATAGAGGGTAGAAAAAGTCATGTGAATGTAATACATTAGAAATTTTTTCTGTTAACTTACTGAACACCCCTCGTATCACCCCCAAATATTAAGTGATTCAAAAAATGCGGTACATATTGTATCCATTCTGAAATATATATTTATATTTTAATATTTTATTTATATTAAGATTAACCTATATTCATAACTTAAAGCACTGATATTAGTGTAATGGTTATGAGTATAACCAAATACCAAAATTTTCAAAAGGTTAACAACTTGTGCCAACACAAAGGATTGCCTAATGACCAAGTGTGTGTGTAAGATAAGAAAAATCTGTCCTATATTCTTGGTTTTTCAACGTGGGGTATGCTACTAAAATTGGTCATTTTCATGGAAACTACTAATTCCCCGCCTCCCCCTCTAAAAACATACTTCATAGTCTCTAAACTGATCTGTTAAATTTTTCCCTTAAAATTCACTCTAGAAATGTGCTATTTTATGCCACTTTTAGAACTACGGATACTCAGGCATTTACAAAGGGACATGACTCTTGACATGTTTCTTCCCATGTAGATCTTGCTATTCTTGCTATTGTAGGATAGTTTTACCTTTCCTCACAAGATGGCAACAGCTACTGATGTGAAAACATGTACTTGTAGAATTTAAACACTTGTTTCTAGTGCGATTCTGCATTAAAACTTATTTTTCCAAACCTTAGGAGCAAGAATTTGGTGTAAAACATTTTTTTTTAGTTATTTGTGCTTCTAGAATAGCGATTTAGCATATAGATTATAATTACATATATAATACTGTGTAGTTGCAGATTCTTTTTGTGGGCCTATTTTTTGTAATGGGGAGGTCAAAACCTAAAATAAAAAATAAACCACATTCCAAGAAAAGGAAACAAACTGCTATAATTAATGCATCGGCTAGATAGAAAAGCAATGAATAGATGAAGAGCTCAGAAATAGGGCAAATCATGTAAGTGAAGCAGATGCCATTGCATCACCATCAACTCCATCATTAGGTGAACTGAAACTTAAAAACACAGTTTGCCAGAACACCTTCTTAACATTTTCTTGCAATAGTAACAATTTTTCTCCTAACCTACTGCATGAATTTTAATGAGCTTTGGAACATATGGGAACCTACCCTCATAAAAAACTAAACAAAATTTGTGTAAAGCACTTTGCATTATGCTTACACAAACGTAAAAAACAACGAAAATTCTGAACGGTTGTGTATGAAGAGTGCACTGAATTATTGGACCATGCATGAATGGTCATTTGAGGGTCGTTACGTTTTGTAATTGGGAACCAACATTTTTACTTTCTCTACTACGTATAGTAAGTAGGGGAAGTATTGTATTCCACCCAAAAATTTGATACCGAGATTTCACCAGAAATACATGTTTTGAGACCCCCTGAATCCAAAAAAAGTATTTTTGGAAACATGTCCGTGTGTGTATCTGTCTGTGTGTTCTGTGGTGTGTCTGTCTGTGAACAGCATAACTCAGAAACAAACAGTCAGATAAACACCAAACTTGGTATTTAGGTTCAGTATCTTCCAAGGATGCGACACGAAGGTTTTCAAGAAAACCCCACCACCCCAGATTACCCTTTACATGGAAGATTTTTCAAAAATTTTAATTTTCTCAAAAATGGCTCTAACGATTTTGATTAAAATATCATATGTTTAAGATATTTTTATGACAAATAAAATGTATATCTTGAATTTCCTGGGAAAATCTCCAAAAGTATTCTTCATTGTGAACGACTATTGCATAACTGGTAAACCATAATAGATAGACAATATTTTACTATACAAAAACTGCAGATCGCGTTAAAATACACAATTTATGTCATATACATTTTTTTTGTTGAGTGAACCATTTTCGAGATATTACTTGTTATTCCCTTAAATTTTTCAATACTTAATTTCTCAAATGGGAATTTGTTATTCATTTTTTTGTCTTGGATATGCAAAGAGTATTAATCTGTGGGAAAGGGAATGGTGCTGCACCTAGCAACCAGCTATTAAGAAATATGTATGTGCTTAAAGGCTACTGTATTTCCAAATTGCCCTTGTAAATTTATATTCCCCTTACATCTACAAGAAAATTAGCAATAAGATAAGAGTCTGCAAATGTTTATCTCGATTAACATGAAGTAGATGGAGAATAAGCATTTGTATAAATAATTTGTACAAGAGTAGAGAAAGTCATGTGAGTGTAACACATCAGATTTTTTTATTTTGTTTCCTTATTCTTCATCACAAAATAAACAGCTTTTTATAAACTTTTTCTAAAAGGTTCCCATTTAAAAAATTTAAATTGACCCTAAAATGACCATCATAACGTCCTCCAAACAAAACGCAACTAATGGCAGTTATTTTCCCCCATAATATCAAGCAACTTTTATTAAAGACATTTCTTTCTACAATGCTTAGTTTTGGAGATATTGTGCAGTCTCAACTTAAATGGCCCACCCTGTATATATGAGGTAATGGAGCATTACATAGATATGGTACTTACAAGCTATGTATTTAAAATCTCATGTTGCTTTCTCTATCCACTCTTCTACAAACTATTCTTACAAAAGCCTATTCTTCTATCTTCTTGTTAACTCAGACAAATGCCTGCAAAAATGCTTTTATTACGCATTTTGTTGTAGATACAATGGGGATACACTAGGCTAAAGCTATAGTCAAATCTTTACAAAGGGGGTTACTATGTGATGGCTTTGAAATTCCCCTCTTTCCATGACCATGGGGGGGGGGGAGGAGGAAGAGAAGGAGAAGGAAAACAACATCATCAACAACAACTTGAAAAAAATTACAAGTATTTGAAAATTCAAACCAATACCAACAATGATCTTGGAAATAGCAATTGTCACAACAAAAACAACAACAACAAAAAAGTTAATTGACATAAATTGTGTGTTTTAACAAGATCCAGATTTTTTGTGTAAAAAGATTCTGTACATCTCTTATGGTTTACAAGTTACATAAGATTTTTTCAGGAGACTTCACAGACTATTAGCAGAAAATTTAAGATATACATTTTATGTCATGTAAATATTAAATATGTGTTATTTTAATCAAAATCGTTACTCATTGTTGAGAAACCCAGAATGAATAAAATTGCTGCATGTAAACTGTGTGTAGTTTAGGGTGGAGGGAATTTCTTTCTTTTAATTCTTCATATTGCATCCTTTCAAGATGCTGAACTTTAATACCACATTTGGATCCCCTCTTTATCTCTATCTCTCTCTCACACACATACACATGCATGCACTCACAACACAGATCTTTTACTAAACATGATCTTTTTTGGGTTCAGGGATCCCAAAACATGCATTTCTAATGAAATCTTGATACCAAAGTTTTGGGTGGAATATAATACTTTCCCTACTACCTACCTCTAAAGTAAAAATACTATTTACTAATGACCCATGTGAATAATTTGTGTAACCTTGACAAATATCTAAATACATCATAAATTGTAATTAACCTATGCTTATATACTGGATTAACCTGGCTGACGGTAGTGGTAGTGTATAATATAGTCATACATATGCGGGGTGACGTTTCAAAACGTGATAAGTCCACACTCGGATGTAAATTAGTTTGAAGCAGATTTCTACTCCAAAAGATGGGCTGCATCAAGCTATGGCATTGCTTTGATTCAAAACACAATTTTTAACCTTTTAAATCAAGTAAAAATTTTGGACTTTGTTCAAAACGCAATCAGTTTAGCATCAAAATTGGTTTTCAAACCAGCTAAGTCCAGCTTGTTGCAATCATTGATATACATTGCGTCAAAAGACTAATAAAACATATGGTAAACTGAGAAAGCAAACATTGCAAACCTTCACAACAATGTTTTTGGTTGTACACCAGTTAGTGTTGTGGCGGACCACTCTTCTGGATGTAGAAAGTAGTAGAAGAGCTTAGTGACCCAAATGCGGTCAGTTTGATATATGCTATAAAATCAGAAGAGGAAGAAAAAAACAGAGACTTACTAACTCTTCTGAAACAACTCTGGTGATAGCTGGAAGGAGGATGAAACCTGAAATTTTATGTTGCTACTTGAGAGAGATTATGATGTAACAAACAATGTTACAAGTTGAGGATGAAGAGTGATTGCTTGGAGGAGGACCTGGATTTCACATGCTCTGAAGAGGAGTAAGAGACATAATAACCGAGCGGGATAGCTCAGGCGGCAACATCTCAGTCCATATTCGGGAGGTCCTGGGTTCGATCCCCAATGAGCTCCCACTGTGACCCACAAGTTTTTCGTTGTTTCCCCAGATCAACAAGCAACTGCTGGGGTGGTTTCTTCTCTACCACAGTTTCCTATCCGTCCTTTTCCCTCTCATTTACAAAGCTTTTCAGATTGTTTAGGAACAGATTAATTTTGATCCTGTTATTAACTATAATATAAGATGTGAACAGAACTTGCTGACTAGTAATGATTGTGATTGTATTTAATATAATGTATATTATATTCTTAATATATATTTATTTATTTGAAGAAAAAGATGTATAGTTAAAGTAGGCAACAATTTTAACTATTCTTTAAATAATGTTTGAAAGTGTCCTAAAGTACCATTTTGATTGCTTACATAATATTTGGACATATCTCAAAGAAGCAACCATTTAAACAAGTGACTGATTCTGGTATTGTTTAAATAATTGGTTTGGGAACATCTTTCTGAATTATTGATTTCACTGTATCAATTATGTGGCTAAAAAACGCAATTAAATAAATTCTGCATTATTTCTCTATAAATTTGTTACAAAACATAAGTTGTCCCTTTGGTTGGTGCAAAATGAAACAAATCCACAGATTTTCAAAATTCAATTAGCAACTGTGCCTTTAAATAATGAGTGAGATTATTCCTGCTTATCCTACTGTTCTGTATTCAGAATTTTTAATCAGTTCCTGTACTTAAATTATTATAAAACTTTACTCAATATTAGTTTTTGGCTTCTCCTGTAAAAATTTGTATCTGTGGACTTATCGCAATTTGAAAAGTTATTCCTCAAATAGTTTTCATTTGCTGTATCGTTTTAGAAAAATTAAAAGTCATATTTAATAAACAAATTGCAAAACCTTCATATACACATGAGAAAAAAGAAATTTAGTGCCATTCACTCAATTGCATTCAATTTTATATGTATACATAATTTTTGCAAGGTAAGGTCTGTGATTGTGTGTTGCATCCTTAGTGTTAAATGGTTCTAACAGTGTCACCATAAAGTCATTAGTAACTTCTTCTTATCTTGTTTTTCCAGTAAATATTTGTCACAGGTTTTCTAGTTAAACCTAATTACATTAAATGTGTATAATTTATATGCCATAAATATATTCAAAATGACAAGGGATGTTTCAACCAGCTCAGGTTGATGCATACCTTTAAATTTCGCATACTGTGAAATTTTATTTACCACATGTAAATAAAAATGTTAAAACTTACCTGTTGATAAAAATGGAAGGAAGTGTAAATTTACTTGGAATGCACTGATGAAATTCATTATGCGTATATGGGACATGCTGCTGAGTAGCCCTGTAACCAACCAGCAGCCTGATACTGTACTTCAACGCTCTCCATGTCCTGCGATGCCCCATGACCCGAATGCAAGCAAACTGATAGTGTTTGATACACAGTTTATCTTCCTGTTCTCTCAATAGTTCGAAAATAAAGAGAGTAACTATTTATTTCCTCTGTGAACATGTAACACTGATGACTGCTCAATACAGTGATTGAAACACAAGTGTACTTTACACCATGTGCACAACTAATGCATCTAATTCACAGTCATTTTGCTCACATGTCTCGTTTTTATGAACCAGGCAAAACTATTTCGACGTCAGGGACTTTGCTGGTCGCTATGATATGTAGTTTGTAGCAAATCATATTTTATCATATTGTGAAATCTTGGGGATAAAAATTGAAAATGGATGAGCGATTGTAGTTTTAAAATATTATCTCTCTAAAAAAGTTCAAAATTTATATCATCACACTTGCAGATAACATTTCTGATAAGCAGCGGTATAATGATTTCCACTGGTGGGAAAAAGAACTTATCCAATGGTTGAAGCCTGTCCGTAGTTTCAGGAGGGATACTTTGTAAACAGTTAGGATTTTTGTAGGCAATCCAAGAATCTAACATCAGGGCAAACTTATTTCCCATGTATGGAAAAAATGCTTCTTCATACCAATCTTTTAGCTCCTTTTTCCCCATTTTTCCTGATTTTGAAGCTTTCACAATTAAATTTACAGCCCTAAAACATTCCTTTAGTAACTATGGATCCAAAATTTCCTGTCACTTCTTGAAGAACCATGAATTATTTAGGAAACAGAACTCCTTCCATACTTACAGTAGGCATGATTGTGTAGGATTGCATGAGAGCGTTAATTGATTGTGCCATACTTTCTGTATGTTTTTCCCCAACAAAGGATAATGTGCGCTTTGTTCTCATTTCTTTTTCAAAATTGCTCTGGTCTGCATTGTAAATGGTTCCATAAACCCACTTTTTGTTACATTCAAAAAGTTATCTGTTGATTTTTTAATTTAAACATCTTTAACATAGGAATGGGGAAAAATTGCTGTGATTTTCCTGCTTTTGATTATGGTATTTTTTGAAATTACTAATCCATGATCTACAAGCTTCAAATCTACTTCCTATTAGCATTTCCTTTGAAATATCTGGAGACCATAGTTTTAAATCTTCATCACATACACTTTATTTTTCCTGCATTCAGAAAGCATGAAAATAATTTCTTCTACACTGTCTTGTACATTTATAGGATTTAACACTGTTGTAGAGCACGTATTACATACTTTGTTTTGTCATACCTGCCGTTGAAAGGAAGAAGCACCTGATATAACTGCATTCTGAGTGGCAGTGTCATAATCCAGCTGCATGCTACCCTCTCCCTCTACCATGTGCGACATGACACAACCAGCAAGGCTACTCAGTTCCCAAGATTTCTCCTATTCAACTTGAAATTTTACAGTTGTAATTGAGCTTCAGCAGATAGCTTATTATGCATTGATTTAGCATGTCTTAGGTTAACCAATTTGCAAAATTTAAAGGTATGTTTCAACCTGAACAATCCCTTGTGAGTGCCATTCGGACACCACACATATCCCTACATGAACATGCATATGTTCACAGCCAAGAAGGCAAACAGCTGAGATTACAATTTGGGTTCTCTACCAGTCCAACTCAACTATAAAAGGCCTGGATGAACCTATGTACCTAAGAGTATTTTACATTTAGCCAGTGTATTTATCCATGTGAAGGTTTTATGGCTGTGTTGTGTGATAGGGTATTTTATAAATGTATGAGATTCCACAGTATTTTATTTACTTTTAATTGTAGCACTTGTTAATTAGATATATCTTAGGTGGAGTCCAAACACTTCTGACATAATTAAAGAGTGAGTGCATGATGGCAATATATGTAAAATAGAAAATTTAATAATTATGGACTTTGACAAAATTATAAATGAATGATAATACAAATAACCATTTAAGAATTGATAAGGAAGAAAACTAATTACTATCAATCAGTAGTAGCAAACCCTGATCATTCATGCAACAGATGCAAAATACAATGATTGCAATGCAGAAATGGTATGCAAGTTAGTGTGCTATCAAAATATAAACCTTATGGTGGATAGCACAGTGGTTCCCTACTGGATGAAAGTTTGAACATTTATTTTAATTTGGTTTTATCAATATTCAATTGATAAATCTGTCACATGGCCTGTGTGTCCTGACACTTCAAATACGTTTCTATGATATTCAACAAAAGAAACTTTTGGGCATTGCCATAATATACTAAATATTAATGTACCATTACTACAAGCTGCCTTTTAACTAAAATACACACTCAATTTGTTTAAATCTTTATTTTCAGATATAAAAAATTATCTCCAAAAGTAAATACATTTATATATTTTATTCAAATTATTTTTCGACCTATGCCATTGAAATTTTTAAGAATAGTCCATACTAGGGAGCACAATTTATGGATAAAGTTATTAAATTACCCTTTCTACCCTTGTCTACAGAATGCAAAAGCAGTGCTAGTGGTTATCCTTTGGTAATAAAATACAATGCTGCCCAAATCAATTTTTTTTCCATTCCTGCTGACAGCAAACAACCACATCCCAGAATGCCAATAGCAAACAAATGCACAGGTAAGTTGGCTTAAGTAGGGCCAACAATAAGCTGCAAGCAATAATGGTATGGCTTTTGTTACAATATGTGCTCTGGAAGCAAGGAAAAGTGCAGAAGCCATAATTAATTCAAAAGAAAAGAAAGAAAACAAAATAGCATGCATGAATTTGGTACCTGGGGTAAAGGTTCCATACTTACAATCAAATGTTAAAACTGCTACTTGTGTTGGAGTATTGGAGTCTGGTGGAACTTTGACTGGCTGAAAGTCAATTTTCAAAGACTTTGACACAGGAGTGGTTATTACATTCTGCAAGGAAATCCGAAAGAACGAGTTAATCTACAAAATATACACGCACACTTCTATTAATACAAGGGTCACTAAATCCAAAATGTGAATCCAGAGTATTCTTACCTGAACTCTAATTGCTTTCTTCCAAGAATTGTAAAGCAGCAGTCTGATTTCTTTTGGTTTATCACGGCTACCCCCAATACCAAAATCCAGCAAGTCTTCTGGAGAATATAGTCCTGCATGTGATGCCACTTCTACTTCCAATGGAACCACAAGCACTTCATCACTTTTATTTATTTTGATCCTTGAAAAAACAAAAGAAGAAATAATTATTGCTTCATATTACACTTGCTCCATTACACTATTTCTAATCATATGAACTACATTCTAACATTATAGAAACATTGTATGGTTAACTATAACTATAAACTTCTCTTCTGCAAAATTTAAATAATGATCCTGATTCTTAACTCCATAACGCCCTTGGTGGATTAATCTCTTGAAGGTGTGAAGCAAATTTTGTAGTGCCAACATATACACAAGGAAAGAGTTTAACCTGTGAGTTTAGGCTATTTTAATCCTGTATGGATAACCTCCTTGAGTTAGAACTTATGGCTGGTTTCACCAAAAATACTCCAAAATCCTATTTTCTAACATTATGTTAAAGGTTTAAAAATTAAAGGTTTAATGTTAAAAGTCTTGTGCTTCAAAACTTTTACAACAAATTGTTAGCAATACCTGTAAACATTTAAAGAAACTGTGAACAACACCTTTCGGGAAGGTGGTAAACAACTACACAGCTTTTGAATATGCTTTGATGCACTTTTGCTAATGCATCTCAGCACTCTCTATTGCAGTAGCATACAACTAGTTACTTTCTTAGATTATCATATGATTTGTTGGAGGTCAGAGTCAAAGAGTCAACTGAAAAATCTAGCTACAGAGAAACTAATATTTCACAGCTCAGAAAGCTGATGTACTTAAATTAAAGGAAAAGGTTGCAACCTCAGAGAAAATCTACGAGAAATTTAATTGTAATGTATATATTTCTTCCGGGTCCTGTAAACAATTGCTGCAATTTTATGCTAAGATAAAATGCAGCACTAAAAATAACATGCGAAGAGTCTTTAGAATGATTTAAAACTGAGTGTTAGGCACTACATTGAAACTAAAATGGATGAAGTGTGCTATCACTGATTAGGGATCAAGCAGACCCCAACAAAAATACTGTTCGCTTCTTGAAGCAATTACTTTGGAAACCTTAAGGCTAAACCCACAAATAGTAGCTTAGGAAATGCCTATATATTGCCAACCATTAAATTAAAAGTGCACATAGCATAAAATTGAGAAATTAACACTTGAAGCATAGGAGAAAGAGGCATGTTTTGTTGGTAGTACTCTAACCTCTCTTGTATTTCCTCTAGAACCCTGCTCACTGTCCCCTGGACAGTCTGTATTATTTTAAAAATTCCTCATTTTGCAAGTTTTCAAATTCATTATAACATTATGGTTCTTCTTTGGTTAAGAACAGCATTCCAAAACTCCAAATATAGTGTTAAATCACTTTAATGTTGTATTAAAATGTAACATCAGTTGGTGCAACCGGCCATTAGAAACATAACAAAGATGTTAATGCCAATGGAAAATTTTAAGTCAATACCCATTTGTGCCTGGAAAAGGTATGTGGGCCAGCTATTTATATACAAGAAATTTGAGGGGGGGGGAAAGAATCAAGGAAGACAAAATTCTCAAAACATCCACATTTCACCTCTAAGTCATAACAATCTTGAAAACTTCCTTGGTAATGCTAATTTCAAACCCTGGTCAACACCAATGAACACAATCTAAAAATATGAGGATCGCTAGTAGAGTTTTGAGAATGGCCACAAGAAAATATTAAAAATTGATATCTGAGCATTGCATTTTTACAAAATATGCTCTATTGCATTCTATACTCTGCCTCATCCTTTCAAACCATTTTTCAAATGCTGAGCGCCATTCTTCTTTGGAGAGATGCAAATGCGTTCTTCATAAGCAGCTACTGCAGTTTCAGGTGACTCAAATCATTGACCTTGAATTTCTCCTTTCATTTTGAGGAATAGAAAAAAGTCGCATCGGGCCAGATCTGGACTGTCGGGAGGATTGGACAAATATCTGACTCCTGACTCTTGCAGAAATTGGGTTGTTTCTTGTGCAGTGTGGGCATAGGCATTGTCATAGTGGAATAAAATTCCATGCAGACCAGTCTTAAAATGCTTTTTTCTCAGTTCACTGAACACTTGTGGCAGACATTTTGTGGTGTACCATTTGGCAGTAACAGTCTTTTGTCCCTCAAGTGGAATAGTGTGGCATTTGCTGAGAAGAAGGAACAGATCATCTTCTTGCCAACACTTCTGTTCACTTCACTTTTGTTGGGGGATCTCCTGGGGACCCACACCAATGGCTGTCGTTTAGTTTCTGGATCATACTGGCAAATCCAACTTTTGTCACCTGTTGCAATGTTAAATATGCTTTTTTTGAATCTTCCTCCATTGAATTTTTCAATCATTTCCTGGCACCATTGCACACGTGCTTGTTTCTGTTCATTTGTTAAGTGGTCAGGGATCCAACGACTGAAGAGCTTCCTGACATCAAGTTTTTCTTTCAGGATTGTTTTCACTGCAGCCGATCCAATATTTAGGATTTCTTGAATCTGACAATATGTGCAATGATGATCTTCCCACAACATGCGCCCTGCTTTAATCACATTTTCATCCATTGTTGCTGTAACTGGCCATCCTGCTCAGTCTTCATTCCCTTTCTCTTCTAATCTCTGCATACCATCAATAAATGGTGGATTGCAAAGGGCAAAGATCCCCAAATGCACGATGCAGTCTTTCAAGGCATTCTCTCCCCCTAAACCGACTTCAAAGTCATAGAAAATCATAGCACGGAAATGCTCTTGCTTGAGGTCCACCCTAGTGTATGGCATAGCAACCTGCTATACATACACACATGGTGTTGACGATGCACATTGTTGGAGCATGCCCAAACTTGCACATGTTGCTATCTGAACTTCAATCTCAAGTTAGTCTCATTGTGCCCATTCTCAAAACTTTCAGAGTGACCCTCATATCTACTAAGGATAAGCCCAAAAGACAAGTATGATATAAGCTAATATAATAATAACTATTAGTGACCAATCTTAACTTATCTTGTACAACAAATTAACAGCAGGACATGTTTCAAAATCACTTGATTTCATCGTCAGCTTTGTTTTTTTCTCTTGTTGTTTATTTACATTGTTGCACTTACTGCTGCTAGGTGATGGATTGTTATAACTGGCGCAAAACTTCTGGAATCGTGACCTTGATTGCCAACCCAGCTGCCGAGCCTAGGAATGGTTTATGTTTAGCTTAATCAATGAAACCGATATAATACCTTTGCTTACTCACAGTGCGTAACACATACAGTCTGCATAAAAAGTGTGCATCTTGTAATTTCAAAGAGATCAGTACGTAAATAGTGCTTATTTTATATTTGTGATATTTATAACCATGGCTCCTACGTTTTCAAAGTTAAATGGTAAGGTATTACGTATTCAAAGCAGAGAAATAATTGCAAATGTCCTCGACTTCATGAAGCAAGAAGCAGAGATGAAGGAAGAAAATATATGTTTACCCGAGTTCCACAAAAGCCTTAAGAGAGTGAAAGAAAGAGTAGCCAAAGCAACTGTTGTTTCACTGAGTTCCGTTTCCAGATTTCTCAAAGATAAGAAAAACCATATGGATGAAAGAGTACCATTTGACACACCTGTGAAGAAACATAAGGTCCCTAAACGTATTACAGAAATAGACGATTTTGACAAATGCGTCATTCGGTGCACGATTCACAATTTCTATGTGGAAGAAAAAACTGTGCCAACAATAAGCAGATTGCTCATCAATCTGAAAGATGTCATAAATGTTCAAGGGATGCTACAAGTCTCAAATCCCGGCTATGACACTGAATTTTGCAGTCTGATACTAACTTTCCAAATGACTATAATTTTATATGTACTTATATCAGCATAAATTTTCAAGATGCTGCTACAAATCTCAGAAAAATTATAAAAGATTTAGGGTTTAAGTGGAAGAAAACGAAACCAAATAGATTTCTAATAGAAAAGCACGACATACGATCTCAGCTGGAAGAGTACCTTACTCAGAGGTACAAATTAGAGGGTCAAACTATAGTGTATGAAGATGAGTCGTACATACACAGCAGTCACACAACATCTAAAAGTTGAAGTGACGATAGCGAATTAGGTTTTCAGACACCTGTTGCCAAAGGGCAAATACTTATTATCGTTCATGCCATTCGTTCCAAATGCCCTTCTTTTACAAGTCGCAACAAAAAACAGGAGATTTTCATCAAGAAATGAATACAGAAAATTACATGAAGTGAATCAACACCATGTTGATACCTAATATGCCTGCTTCACAATGTGGTAACACTCAAATTGACAAACAACCTACCTCAAATTCCTTGAAAGAAGAAATAAAAACCTGGTTGCTTAGGCATAATATAGCTTTTGATGAAAGCATGAGTAAATCAAATATAACTTAGTTAAAGCCAACAAATCCCTTCAGAAGTCATAACTCATAATACTTGGCCAGATATTAATACAACATCGCCATAATGTACTTAGACTGCCACTGTATCACCCAGATCTAAACCCAATCGAATTAATCTGGGCTGATGTCAAAATCTGGGTGGCCTGCAGAAATATCACTTTTAAACTAAAAGATGTGGAGCAGTTATGTCGCCAGCGATTTGCAGAAATTGGAAGGTCAGAATGGGAAAATGTATATCGACATGTTGAATAAATTGAGACTCATTATTTCAAAAAATACGGAATTGCAGAAAATCAATTAGAAAAAATTCTCATCCAGGATAATGGTGCAGAAAGTAGCGACAGCAGTGATGGCGGCAATGATGTGAGTGATTCCGCAGAAGAGGAAGGGCTGTCAGGTGTGGAAGAACTGGAGGCAGATGGTTGATACTGTTTTCATATTAAGGGCATTTTGCAGCGGTGGATTTAAATATACTGTATATAACTATAAGTTTTATCGTGTAGTGCAGTGCACAACCGGTGTGCGGATATATTTGACAATGACTGTCCCACGCACTCCTGCAGCATGCAGACGACCGGTCACCACCTGATCTGGTATGTAACTTGCTTCATAGCTGTCATTAAGATTTTCACGTGTCTAGAACTGTTGCGCCAGTTATAGCTACAGTAATGCCATCTATTGGAAGTAAAACAAATTTGTTAACAGAATCAATTGGCAGAATTTCAAAATTCATTACACAATCTTTATTCTTTAAAATAAATATTTTCTCCCACGACATTAAATCTATGGGTCCATTTAAATGTTTAAATAATTTAGCTTCAGGATTTACCTCATGATTAAATGACCAAAAATGCTCTGCTACAGCTGATTTATCAGTTTGTTTGTATTTAATATTTCTAAATTGTTCTTTTATTCTGGTTTCCAAATGACGTTTAGTTTTTCCAATATGAATTTGTTCACAATCTAAACAGCTCAATTGATAAATACCAGGCATTTTTTTTTTTGAAATTTTATTTTTTTTAGAGAAACCTAGCAAATTTTTAATGTCGTATTTATTTTGAGGGACTAAAATTATATCATGTTCTTTAAAATATTTTGTGACTTTTTTATTTGCCCAAGTATGATATGTAAATCTTTTAAAAACATTATCATCTTTTATTGTTTTAAGAGTGGAAACATCTTTAAAAGCTTTCTGAAATTTAACTTTCTCAATTTTTTTACTTATAAAGTCAATATTAAAACCGTTAATTAAAGCAATGTTAATTATATGCTTATATTCTTTATTGAATTCATCCTTATTGAGGGGAATATTTATCAACCTATAAATTAAACTATTAAAAACAAAAAATTTATTGGAAAGGGTTAAAACTTTTATTTTTTACGTAACTCTCAGTATGAGTTGATTTTCTGTAAATACCAAAATTCAGTTTATTGTTATTTTTAATTAACTTTGGAAAGGGAGGTAACCATTATTTTCAATTTCTAATGTGAGCTATATAGCTTTATCTTGTAAATTTAATAGTTTTAAAGCATCGTTTACTACATCGCTGTAGCAGAGCATTTTTGATCATTTAATCATGACCTAAACCCTGAAGTTAAATTATTTAAACATTTAAATGGACCCATAGATTTAATGGTGTGGGAGAAAATATTTATTTTAAAGAATAAAAATCATATAATGAATTTTGAAACTCTGCCGATTGATTCTGTTAACAAATTTGTTTTACTTCCAATAGATGGCATTACCATAGCTAACAATTCATCACCTAGTGGCATTAAGTGCAACAACATAAATAAACAAGAGAAAAAATGAAGCTGACAATGAAATCAAGAGATTTTGAAACATGTCCAGCTGTTAATTTATTGTACAAGATAAGTGAAGATTGGTCACCAATAGTTTATTATTATATTAATTTGCATTTACTTCAGTGTTAATAGCTTCATTTTTACGTTTTATGATATAAACTGCTTTTGAAAGACCAAAAAGCAGTATTGGTCTGCTTAATAATACCAAAGAAACATAAAATGCAAAAACATAGATGAATCACCAAAGCACATAATTTCTGATAACCAAACTACAACATAAAATATGAGACAAGATTAACCCAACAAAAGTCTGCTATTACAGAAAAACAAGAACTAGTTCATATATTTCAGTTTTCTAAGTGGTAATCTCATCTTTGAGTATATCACCTAAAAGATAATATCTACATCTGTATCAGGATGCTTGTCAGTAGATCACAGCTGATGAACAGACAATATTCTCCAAAATTGATGGTAGTTATTCAGAATAGTGAGATATTCCCTGACTTTCTTGATCCAAAAAAGAGAACAAAACAGTTTCCTTCACCTTGATAAAATTTATTGGAATGTAAGGAATTTGCAAATGGAGGACAAGTTTTGTAAAGTTGTGTGTTATTAAGGATGGAAAACATTGATATTAATGGTCAAGGTTGTTGAGGCACAGAGTTGTGAATATTTTTGATAGCCAAAATATTTTAAATTCCCTGTCGTTAACGCAAGGGTGTCCTTCAAAACTGAAATGTATTTTTTTATCTGAAATGTGAATATAACAAACTTTATACACACAACTAGACATTAAGGAAATAACTACATAGCACTACATTCATACATATGGTTGTGGCATTACTTCTGACTTAAAAACTAAATGCAAAATTTATGATTACCTATGTTCAAAAGGTTAATTGAGAAAACTCCAGTTAAGTATATAATCCTTTAGATAAAAGTAAAATGATCTTGATTTAGTTTTTATTCAACAAAAATTCTAAGTTGGACCAGACTGAAGCTAAATTTTACTGCTTGAATTGAGTTTTTTTAGGAAACTGACCACAAAATATGTATCTGTAAACTATTGGGAAAATTTAAAGAAAGGAATAATGGGGAAGAGTGTTGAATGGATTGTAGAAACATGTGTACTCTATGACTATAGACTACGTCTATAACGCAGTCAAAAGTTTTCAAATTAGCTGTTTGCTGGAATAAATAATAATAAAAAGTGTCCTGCACATGAGCAATAATGGTTTTGAGTTTCCTTAATAACAATGACAAAGAAATGGTTAGCTAATTACTGCCTCTCTGACTAAAGTGTATAGTTTTCAGGCGAGGTCACTAGTGAGCCATGGCTAGGTTTAGACAGGAGAAATAATGCTCGAACGAGAGTACAGTACAGTCTGATCATCAAAACTACAACACAGCATAAATAATGGAATACTTAGACTTTTACATTTCTCTTCTTTGCAAAACTGTAACTAACACATAGAATTTTATTTTTCTACTTTGTGAGTATGACTTCCGTGGTGTAGTTTTCATTTACAGACCTGTTCACTGTGACTAATAGACTCAACTGCTGCATTTCCTTACTGCAGACCTGTGTATGCAACACACCAAGAATGTGACGTAATATGGCCTGTTTGCTATGTTTCTGTACAAGCTTCCTATGCTTCCTGTCTGCACTTATTCCTCAGAAAGGCAGTACATCATCTGACATAACATACAGCAAATAATGCAAGTAAATATACCTCACATAAGCTGTGTGATTTTTTTCCGCTCTTGCCACAAATCGAATTCTGATGACAGGCTTTGTATGGAAGGGCGGTATCTCCCAAAGGTGTTTCGGACCTTCAAGCTCTCCTGATGGAAGCTCTAGATGGAATTCCCCACCACTGCTATAAACTTCCACTATCTGAAACACAATGAAAGACTCCTGCAGACACATATCTTCATTTGTACAAAATTTTATAATTCTACAAAACAATCCATTCAATTTATAATGAAAACTAAGTGCAATTGCAGCATAAACATGACTGCACTCATGTTATTTAATGGAGGCATTCAGATATTCACATAATTTGTCCCATAATGCAAGAGATCGTAAAGTTTATGCTTGCACTGCATATATAGAGAAAGAATTCTGCATTTCTTTAAGCATACATTGCCAGCTTTTACACAATTTACTGTACAATCATGGTGCTCTTTCATATAGCTATGCCATACCATTTATGCTGACGGCAAACTCTGGTCTGTTGTTAACTTGGTTCACACCTTTTTATATCCTATTTACGAGGGTTGGGGCAAAAGTCATGGCAACTATTTATTTTTTTGAAGATACCAGTCCGGTTGGAAAATGTGACATATACAGACGAAAGGACAAGGTGTTAGCTACATGTGTGGACAACGAATAGCACTGAAATATCATAACACACTAATTTATTACGGTAGTAACAGGGCAATATGGCCTTCACGGTGTAAAAGAATGACAACACAGCACACATACAGTTGACACGACAAACCTGGGCCTAAAGACCCTCAAAGTAGTCCCCTGCTACTGTCACCACATGCTGCCAACAATGTGGGAGGTGGTGAATACCATCTGCCTCAGCATTTGTCACACCATGTATGAATCGGGTCACCTGTTGGCGCACAGCATTAGCAATGTCCTCTCGTGTTGCGCACTGCCTACCACGTAGTGGTTCCTTAATCTTTCGAATGAGTTCAAAGTCACAAGGCAAAATGTCGGGAGAGCACGGTGGGTGCTCCAATTCTTCCCATCCCAATGTCGCAGTAGCTGCCCTTCACACACTGCTTTATGTGGTTTTGCATTGTCATGCAGGATTATTGCACTGTCCACAAGACTCGGACGTTTCTCCCGAATGCCACATCGTACCTGTCGCACCAGGAAGTCCCTGTAGTACTGTGCGGTCACTGTTCTGCCATGTGGAACAAAGCGGCAAACAATGTCACCCCTGACGTCATACGTGACGATAACCATCAATTTGACTGGGGAAGGATTCTGATGGTACTTCAGCCTCCTTGGTGATCCAGCATGTCGCCACTCCGCAGACTGACGTTACAGTTATGGTTCGTATGCTCTGGCCCAAAATTCATTGATGGCGATTATTCATGACAAGAATTGATCGCCGACCTGTTGCCAGCATGCAAGGTGGTCGGAGCATATTGCATAGCGCACCCACCTTTGAACTTCCACCAGTGCATGCGGTACCCACCGCGATGCGATTTTGCGTAGTAGCAGCTCATTATGCAATATCCTGTGGACGGTGCATTTCTCGATGCCACTTGCATTCTCAATTCCAGTAGCATCCATCGTCTGTCTTCATCCAGGAGCTGCTCGATGATGGCACGTGCCACGTCGGTCCGCACACAGACAGGTTGTCCCGAATGTTGCTCATCACTGGTTGACACACTTCCTTGCTGAAACTTTCCTACCCACCGTGTTACTGTACGGTAAGGTAGGGCATTATTCCCAAGGGCTTCCACTAATTCACTGTGACATTCCATCGCATTTCTCCCACGGAGAACGGCTATTTTGATGTAAGCGCGCTGCTCAACACGGGTTACTTCCATCTCGCACAACACTCACCAACTGACTGATTTCACAGCCCTCGCTCTCCTACTACCAGCTATCACAGAGCCATCTGTTGTTCTGCATACACACTATGTCTGCAGAACTTCTACACGACACATATACGTTTGTGATCCGTTCACATATGTACAAGTAAAAAACTAGTTGCCATAACTTTTGCCACAACCCTCATATTTATAAAGACTGGATGAATTTTCTTATTTGATACAATGTAATTCAATTAGAAACTTGTGGCATGCTCGGATGATTTTCATTGAATCTACAAATACGTACTAAGTTCCTGAGTTACACCTGTAGCTGCACTGTCAATGGTCTTGCTTCATGGCTGCCCTTATGCTGCATTGTGTTAATGTTACGTCTTCATTGTGAATGGGGCCTTACTCCTATTTCATAACATAATTTTAAGACTGACTATATATGATTTTCACTTTCTCTACTACGTACTTAACAATAAATAGAGGAAATATTGTATTCCACCCAAAAAACATTGTGTTGAGATTTCATAAAAGTACTGTTTTGTGACCCCTGGTGTCTGTAAACAGCATAACTCAAAAACGAAGAGTTCAATAAATACCAAACTTGGTACTTGGTAATAAATTGCAATGTGAGTCAAATTTAAACTTGAGTTGCTTCACTAACAATTACCTAAACATGTCTCATAGGTGATGTTGCCTACATCATCAGCAGATTTCGACTGTCAGACTTGTTGCTGATATCCTCAGTGGACTTACTGAACTGTCGGTCAAATGATGAACTTGTATGGTGGGTTGTCTTCAGTGGGAGTTTCAAAATTCATTAGTTTTGTTTTTTTGTTTAAGTATAAAAAGCTTTTCCCAAATGTCCAATTCTAGTGGTCACACCGATCTTAACAAGCGTACAATATTTTCTATTTTATGGTTTCTGTTTCAGAGGCGTTAACTACTGATGATTTCTGCATTTGATTATGTATCTCAGTCTGGTTCCTTTGTTTCTTTTGGTCTTTTCTACATATCTTTCTTCACAGTCTTCACAAATGATTCTGTTAATTCCTGATTTCTTGGATGGAGGTTTTCTAATTTGTTGTTTTTTATTAGGTTTCTAATATTGTATTTGTTTTGTGGGGCTAAGATTATGTTATTTTCTCTAAGATATTTTGAAATATCTCGAAGGCCTGAGGGTGGTATGTGAATTTTCTGAAAATATTCTCAGTTTTTTCTTCTGTGTGGGGGTTGTGGCTGCTTTTGCTTTTGTCTTTCTGCTATTGTCTTTCTATTGCTTTAAGTTTTTTTTTTTTTTTTAGCAAGTGTTTTGTAGAACCCATTATTCTCTATAGTTTTTATTATCTGATTAACATTTTTATCAAATTCGTTTTGTTCATGGTTATGTTGAGTAGCCTGTGTAGCAAACTGTGGATGTATGCATGTTTGCCGTTAGTTGGGTTGAAGCTGTTTGCTTTGATACAATATCCATAGGTGTGTCTTTCCTGAAAATTCTAATTTCCAATTGTTCATATAATCCTGAAGTTCGGAAACAGAAGAGCATTTCCTTTTCAGTTTCCATGGTAAATGTTTAAAAACTGTCACTATCATATTGGTCTTGGAATTCCATACTCTTTCCATGACATCCTGAGAAACAACTGAATGGCAACAATACTTTAAAGAAATGACAAAGTATTGAAAAATGTAAACCAATAATAAAGGATATCTAGGAAATGGCTAATGCCATTATTTGAAATACACTGTGTGTTTAAAGAGATGTACATTTTTTGTGCAGTATGTTTTTGTCTGTCTTTTAACAGTTCACCCATTAAACAAAATTCCTTCAGAATGAAAAGAACTTCACAGACTATTCCCAAAAAATTAAAGATATACATTTCATTTCTCATGTAAATATCTTAAATATATCTTATTTTAATCAAAATTGTCAAGAACCATTTTTCAGAAAAAAAATATATATAAGCTTTTTCCATATACAAGAAGTACATGTTACATCTTTGGAAGCTACTGACCTAAATATAAAGTTCAGTATTCATCGGACTTTTTGTTTCTGTGGGCCCCCCCCTCACTCTCACTCTCTCACACATACACATACACAGACCTTTATATAAAAATGCTTTTTTTTTTCTCTCTGCCACATACTTGGTTGATACAGAACATATTGCATTCCCCCAAAAATTCGATATTAAGATTTCACCAGAAACATACGTTTTGGAGTCCCTGAATAAAAAAAAAAAAATAAAAAAAAAAAAAAAAAAAAAAAAAAAAAAGAATAAATAAAAATAAAATAAATAAAAAAAAAAGCATTTATAGAAGAAGATCCATAGGTATGCCTGTCTGCACGTGTGTATCTGTGAACAGCATAACTAAAAATTGAAAACTTGGATTTAACTTAAGTACTGTCCAAAGATGTGACACATATTTTCAAGAAAATCTTCCTATCCCAAACTGTGTGTTTTTATAGAAAATCTTTCAAAATTTTTTATTCTAAAAAAAAATGGCTCTAACGATTTTGATTAAAATACCATAATATATTAAAGATATTTACATGACACATAAAATGTATATCTTCAATTTTCTGGAAATAGCCTATGAATCCTCTTCATTCGGAAGGAATTTTGTATAATCATGTAAAACTGGTAAACGTTAAGCAATAGATAAAAATGTACTACACAGAAAATGTAGATCTCTTTAAAACACACAATTTATTTCAAATAACTTTTTTGTGGCATCAGCCATTTCCGAGATATTTGTTATTAATGGTTCGAATTGTTCATTACTTGGTCATTCTTTAAAGCCCTTCCAACGTTCACTTGTTTCTCGCGATTGCATGGAAACAGTATGGAATATTAAGGCCAACGTATAGAGTCCAGTTCTTAAACATTTGACTATCGCTCTTCCCTAATGAAATATGTAATGTAGCTATTTCTGCAAGGGTTTATTTGGATTAAAATGAAGTAGATAGAAAAATAAGCTTTAGTAAAAATAGTTTGTATACCCACCAATAAGCAATAGAGGGTAGAGAAGTCATGTGAATGTTACAGACCAGATTTTTTTTAATTATCACTTATTCAGATGGTCTCAAAACATATATTTCCACTGAAGTCTTGACATTGAATTTTGCATGGAATGCAATACCTTTTCCTCTATCTACTAGATATGTGGTAGAAAAAGTAAAAAGGAAACAGCTATAATTCTGTAAACCCTTTTCTGATTAAGCTTTCCTTAACAAGCTTCTTTTATTGAAATTATCTATTCAAATATTTTAGCCCCCTTTGCCTTTACTCTCTACGTTCTTACGTTCTCTCCAAATCAAGCATCTCCAAATCAAGCACTGCTACCGCATTTAGTGAAACTGTATGTAACCTCACAAGCAATTTATAAAATTCTGAATTGATTTTAATCCACATTCTTTTTATTTCTCTTCCTGTGCCTCCTCACCATACTTTATGTTAGCTTCATAGTGCATTATAGACTTGCTCTAGTCAAATTATCAAATATTTTATTACAACAGCAGAATTAAACTAATGTGGTTACCTGCATGGGAGTAGTGTGTGGATTGTGCATGTAGATGAGTGGCGAATATGTTGCATTGAGCGGTACACGTACTCCCACCAGGGGCCGCAATCTATATGGACTGCTCACACTTGCACCTTTAACCTGAAATACATAATTATAATTTTTGCACATCTTCAACAGAATAAAAAAAATTGTATTTAAATCATGCAATGTGCAATTACAAGGCAGAAAGGTATTATACAAAGAAACTTGCTTTACGGCTTTATGGCCAGTATAACCTTCCATTCTGTGCAAACTCTCTGCGTTACAATCGTCATTTTATGAAATGAATATTTCCTTGACTCTCTTATTTTTTTTAATTTTTTATTATAATTTTTATATAAGAAAAGGATGCAGCAAAGCAAAGCAATTAAGAGTTGTCATTGGCAGTTCTCTGGAATTATAAAACTATTGGTTATTGGATGGGATTAAAATGAAGACAGAAAGGTTTAGTTAAGCCCTAACTCTGAAAAACTTTGGTTTGTTGTATTATTCCCAATCTTCATTTTTTTCTTTTTAGGAAGTTCTCCCTCTTGGCTAGTGATTCCCATTAGCTAAGCTTCACATTCAAGGATAATGTGAGAAGCTGTATCATCACTACATAATCTGCAGTTGGAGTTTTCCTTATATTTTCCCATTGTGTGCAGATATTTTCTGAGAGCACAATAGCCCCTCAAGAAAACAACTGCCAGTCTCATTTGAGTTCTTCTAAGTATGAGATCTTCAGCTACCAATGAAAGCTTATCCATAATTTGTTTACTGTGCTTATTCGCTTCTGCTCTGATTCCATACACATGGTAATTTTGTATAATTCTGCATGTATCAATCTTTTTATGGAGCTTAATGAAAATCCCAAAACTGGTTGAGGTACAGTTGGAGTTTCCACAGATTGTTTCCATGTGAGTGAGTCTGATTTTTCATTACCCTCAATTCCTTTACATCCTGTTAACAACCCAATTGTAACATTGTTGTATTTTGCCTGTTTGCAAGTACTTTAGTTGGAAATACACACAAAGATGGGTGAGATTGTGCAATAGCACTGATCTGAGTCACATGACTTGCCAGCAAGTGTCAAGTCATTGATTTTTCTCAAGTGCAAGTCGAACAGTAGTGCTATTCCTTGGCATTTTTCTGTTGTATCAAAATTTAATCAATACCTTGCTTCAAGAAGTTTGTGCATTTGTATATATTGCTCAGAAATATATTTATAATTATAATTTACAAAATAAAAGGTCATATTGTTCATTCACATCATGGACATTTACAAATCAGTGAAAAGCCCATTGAGAGAGAAATACAGACGTAGAGCGAGAGTGAAAGAAAACGGCAGTGTATTATCAGTGTTTCCTTCTCTGCGCAATGGCTTTCTCCTACTTGTCTTCGTGTGTGCTCCCATCTCTAATGGCTACATTCAGATGTTGCTACCTTCATAAGTTCTTCCAGACACGGGCTTCAATTGCTTATATTTCAGCTGGGACATAGATCACACCTCAGTCCCACCCCATGAATTCCTGCTCCTGTTCCACTGCCAGTTTTGGAACCATCTGTGTATCAGACCACACTACCAATTGGGCAGTGCATATTTCCTTGAACCCAATCAAGTCTAATTTTAAATGGTTTATCAAAGGAGAGTATGAGAATCATCTGATCACTTCCCATTTGAAAGAGGGTTTGTGATTCTGGTGTGACGCAACACTCTGATATGTCAGGTTCCATTTTGCTTCGACCACTCAACCTTACTTTCTTTATGACTATATCAAGAGGGTGAAGTCTAGAAGCGCCTCTATTGCCATAGGGGTGCTTCTATTACCAGTGTTTTAAGTCAGGTAAGCCTTAAAACACTGCTGAGCTTCCTAGTTGCCTATCTCAGAGAGAGTCATAAATGATTATGGGCCTTACCACTTCTTTAAGTAACCAATGCATAATGCATGGTTTGTATCCAATGTTCTCCCAAAAGTTCTTTTAGTGGTGGTCATTAAAGCCATTTTACTTTTGTCGATTGTGTTTTACAGATACTGATTCCAGGTCAACTTTATATCCAGGATTAAACCCAGATATTTGACATTGGTAAAAGGCCATTCACAATGAAAATTAACATAACGTAATGTGATATGTTGTAATTCACAACAAATGGAAACAAACAGCAGCCAATTGCAAGACATTGTGAAACAGCTGAGCTAATATGACAGTCTGTGAAATCACCTCCAATAGTAAACATGACAAAAGCGGTTATGTGCATGCATCAAAATGAACAACAGCTAGCTATCACATTAAACTACATTAAACTCACAAAAAAGCACCATTCAACTTCACAATTTGTTTTGCTGCAATTTTTAAGATACCCCAGTGATTTTAAGCCTATGATTTTACACAATTAAATGAGTCAATACATGGCCATGGAAATCTGATGTGAGATAGGAGATCAATCACATAAGAATTGCGCTCTGATTGGCCAGTTTCTTGACGCAGAAAAGCTCACACCTTGCAAGCTTCTAAGTTTATGTTCAATTCAATGTTTGTTTTTATGTTCATTGATTCATTGAGAAAGGTTCCATTACAATACATATCATCCAGCTTTTAAGTTTACATTATGCTTACATTTAATTTTCATTGTGAAAGGAGTCTAACAATTTGTAATTCTCTTTTGCAGAAGGTAAGGGTCTTAAGGTCCCTTAATTTGTTTTTATTTACGAATGGAATGAGTTCTGTTTTAGAAGTATTTACCTATAAATTATCCTTTTTGCGCCATTCCTTCATGTATTTCAGTGCTCTTAGGATAATTTCAAAGTTTGTGCTGATGAGTATAAGAGCATCAGCATATTCTTAGGCCTGGTTAGTGAAATAATTATGTGATTGTTTTTACATCATGTTCACAAATAAACTTTAAAGGAATTAATGCTTCTGTACCTTTTCAAAATATGAATTTATTAATATCATTCAACTTCAGTCAACTATCTTCTTGGAGACTATTAAAATAGGCAAATTACAATTTAAATATAAATGGAATGGTGAGAGTAAAACAATGAATTGAATGCAAAATCACACTAGCATTTGTCAAAGCATCATCCTGAATGGTTGCTCTCATTAACAAGCTTTTCCAGCATTTATTGATTGTCTTCTCAGATATGGAAAGAAAAATGAATGAGCTGGAAAAGCATCAAGAGGAAAAACGATTAGACCAGCTGGCAAAGAGCAAGAAAATAGTGGACAACAAAGTAGAAGAGATGTGCTGCGGCCTAGAAGCCAAAATCCATGCCGAAGTTATAGAGGATTTCATGATTATGAGACCAGCTAATGCTAAAACGGTGAAGCCTCTGAAATTCAACAGCATTTCATCATGGATGGTGTTAAAGCAGCAGTTTGAGGCTATTGCTACCCACAATGATGGATGCCAGCAGAGAAGACAACATGGCTTTTGGCTGCTCTGCAAACACTTTTCCTACCAGAGGCTCGGCTGACTTAATTACACTGTTGGAGGGGTGCCCAGACACCAATCACCAGTCCCAGCTGAAGACAAGAGAACAACAACCTGGTGAGACCTCTTAAGAAATTCACCATACAGGTAAAGCGGCTGACACATCAGGTTCTGTTGGATTTGCTAACAGACTTTATTTAGAAAAGGAGCCCACAAACTTATCCACAGCATAAGAGACTGGGAGATGAAATGACAGCTTCTCCTAGCAGAACTCTGTTGCCGCATAGCAGCGGCTCTCGCATAGAAATGGCAAAGATGACCATCTTGATGTCAGCCAGAGCTGACACTGTTGCAGCTGTAAATAACAGTAGCCATATCAACAACAGTTTAACCGTCACAGAAGTGGTGGTGGATGCCCTATGTGCTGAGTTGCAGAAAGCCCGAATACTTAAGGACAAACTATGAATGATCAGGAAAGATGCTAAGGGCCAGTGTGAAGAGGACCACATTGGCGCCGTCATCACCTCCCCCTCTCTTTACCCCATGGTACTGAGCAGGGAGAAGCCATTGTGATGCAGACACTCTTTTCTGAAGACCATACCAGGAAAATCACAGCCACTGTGAAGGTGGAGATGAAGGAGAGCATTGCAGCATTACCCTGGTCATAGTGCAACCTGCCTTTGTTTGGGATGAGAAGACCTTAAAGGGGAACAAAACACAAAAATCATGTTTCTTCCTAAATAAAGGATATGACCTGTAAAATGCAATGGTTAACATTGTTTTCTTACTCTGCCACACTGTTATCGCTGTGTAAGCAAAATAATAACCACCATATACGTCATCAAGCCAACAGTTGGGAGATCACAACCTTCACAAGTCAGTCATTGCTGCATGTGCACTAATAGATTTACATAAATTGTTCTTGTTAGTATTTAAGTACAAGAGTGGTGTACTTTGCGATGGTGTTTTGGTAATGGTGTTACCAAGTCAGTTTAGTATTATACAAACAATGTAATATTGTGAAGAATAAAATGCCTCAATGCTGTGCACATGAATGTAATATGAGAAGGAAAACACACGAGAGAACCCATTTTCACACTTTCCAAACAGAGACAAATCTCCCAAAGATAGGATATGAGTAGAATTTTGCAAAAGAAAGGATTTTTTGCCTGGTCCTGGTGCTCGTTTATGTCCTATTTTAAGGACACAGATAATGAACAGACATAGTTATTTAAAAAGCAGCTTATGCCAGATGAAAATTTCACAGGGCATTTATTGAAACCTGGAACTATTCCTACTATAAGGAAAAATGAAGACAATTTCCATATATCAAGTTCTAGTAAGACAAATTGACCCTTCGCTATCTTCAACCAAGAGCAAGCGACAAAAAAACAGAATGATATGTGGCTAGAAATCATAAAAGCATAGTTTCTGAGCTATGTGATAGTGTTACTTGCAACAAGACTGACAATGAAGGCAATGATAAAAGTAATGAATCAAAATAGAAGGTGATGCAACAACCACGAATTCAGAAGTTAAATGTGAATTACACACTGAAACCATAGAGAAATATATACTGTTGAAACCTGAAAATATTACAAAACAAGCAATGATGAGGAAGATCAGGATAAGCTGAATGAAAGTTTCTATGATCCTGGTACTTCAGATTCTCATACAAGTAATAACGAGGAGGAAGAAAAAGAAGAGACTTTCACCACACATAGAAATGACGCTACAGTGGAATATTTTATTGTTGCTTGGACATCTACTTTTATTTTTCAAAGCATGTGTTTTATGCAGAAATGAAGTCAAAACAATTTCTCATTACATTAAAGGGACAATGCTGTGTGTTAAAACAGTGCATTATTGCGGTAATACATTCACTTAGAACTCGCAAAATTTATCAGGAAAGAAAACACTTTAGAAAGGAAATGCTTTACTAGCAAGTTGTTTATTATCTGGTATATTGTTTCAACAATTTAAGTTTCTCTACAAATTGGGTTTGGCTGTTTTCAAGGCATACATTCAATAAAACCATTCAAAAACATGGCAGCAACAGTTGTTAAGAGCATTTTGGGTTCAGGAAAGAAAAAAGAACTTGAATTCATTAAAAGGTTGTGGTAAACCTAATGGTTGGCAGGGGATGGGCAGTGTCTCCCCAGGATTTTCAGCCAAATATTTAGTCTATTCTGTCATGGATTTAAATTTCCACAAAATTATTGATTTTGAACTTGTTCAAAGGTATGGTGAAAGGCGATTTGGAAAAGGTTGCTTGTGACAACATAATGACTAGGCTTGCAAAACAGGAAATGTGTAGAGTTGAAGTTTTTCCTGTTTTACATGCTAAAAACTCAGTATCTGGAAGCTGAGCAAGAATTTAATGTACAGCATTTGTCTAAAAGTCTAATAAAAAAATTAAAATGGTGGAAAAAAATACCTAGAGCTGATGGTATGAAAAGCCAGCATAAATAACCACAAAACTGTAATGAGAACGCTACCATATTGATTAAAAAATTCATATCAATTTTTCATATATAAAAAATTAACATAAATGGCTGGAAAACAGTGAATGAAAATTTTGTGAACTTCATGAATTGTTGAAAGAAGATCAAAGAAATAAATTATGGATTAAAGGCAAATCAAACACTTATCATGCTCTGAAGAAAATTATTTTTGATAGCACCTTCTTAAAAGATTTGACTCAAATTCTACATTATATGCATACTGGCAGTTTGGAAAGTTATCACAATATTTGCCTCAGATATGATCCGAAAAGAATACATTTTCCATATAATGGCCTTCAACTTGAATCCATGATAGCAGCACTAGATCACAATGTCAATACAAACAAAAAAAGAAAAATACTGGTATCAAAACTCGGTGCTCAAAAGCATCTAGGTCTTGGGTCATGAAAAATAAATATGAGAAGTAACGAAGAGTGGAAACTACTGATGAGTAAAATGAACCAAAAAAAAAAATCTTTGCATGCAGACAGTGTGGATCCATTACCAGATGCAGCAATTGATCTGTCACTTCCAAAGTATATGTATGTATATAGTTCCCACGCTTTGACCTCCATTAGAGTTACTACGACTGAAGGACTTCTCACATTTTCAGTCAGCATAAGAAGGTTGGTCACAGACATGTTATACAATTTAAAATAATAATAATAATAATAATAAGTAATGGATGAATTTAAACTTTACTATTTTTAATTTCTGTGTTTATTAGTGAAGTTCTGAAGCCCACATATACTCCACTGGGTTCTGAAAAACACTTCTAATACTAAGCACTACACATGATGGTATGTCAACTCCTTCTGTGTCCATGAATTATTCCAGTAAACTGTGCGTAGCAGGAATATTGCCAGGTCTTATATGTTGGATTGTTGGCAGTGAGTAATTTCTTTTTAGGTCTACTTTTTGTTGTTAGCGCTAAGTTATGCATCATGATGTTAAACACATCACAATCTACAACTAATTTGTGAAAATTAGGATGCTTTGTGATACAGACAAAATCACCCTTCACCAATTTTGTGTTTTCATAGTCCAAGCAACACACACTTTCCTCATCATTATTCATAGGTTCATTCCTTATACTTACACCAATGGATGGAACCAGCACGGCTTTCAGTGTTCACACTATTTGTCTCGGAATCCTGTCAGAATGGTGTAAATCTTCAAAATCGCTCACTTTTAGTTCAAACTGATAAGGCCGGATGCCACGTTCACTCATTTTCAAAGGAAATGTTGGACTACTATTTATCACCTTGTAGGTATTAACTGGATTATGAAGAGTGATTGGCTAGCTTTAGCTCTACTCTTTGTTACTCAGAGAGGTTATGAACTTCTAGTGAAATTAACACGTTTACTTGTTAGTCATTTAAAACACCTATGCTATGTACGTTTGGTCTGGGTGCAGTGTGGCTCTCATGACATCACGAGTGAACTTAACAACAGGCGGTAACCCAATTACCATTCACCTTGGGATGTGAAACTGCATGCGTTGTTATTTATTCCTAACAACAAATATACTCGTGTGGTGAAAAAAATATTTATTTTTGTGTTTCGTTCCCCTTCAAGGAGGGAGCAACTGCTGTGGATCGAGACATGGGACTAATCCTGATGGATAAAGAACCTGGTGAAAGATCTGCATGGGAGAATGTCGTTCCCAGAAGATTGATTTATAAGAGCTATTGGGCACAGTGGAAACCCCTAGTTGTCAGGAATGGTGTATAGGAGAGCATGTGGGGTCTATTGATGGAAAAACTAAGGTGGAAC
Organism: Deroplatys truncata; assembly: GCA_030765065.1. NCBI lineage: Eukaryota > Metazoa > Arthropoda > Insecta > Mantodea > Mantidae > Deroplatys > Deroplatys truncata. Next base: position 62,737,756 of record CM060984.1, on the reverse strand, counting down.
AGATAGATCTCCTGAGGAACAAGGTGAAGGAAGTTCTCGAGGAGACCTATGTCAATACCACCAGAGGGCACCTTTGAGAAACAACATCGCAGGATTTTATAAGTTACAACTGTGAAACGACGTGGAGCGATGGTACCAGCAATGCGATATCTGTGCAGCAAGTCATTTAGACACACAGTCGAGATCTAATGCAACAGTATAAAATCGGACCACGAATTGCCATCAGCGTAGCAGATAATCTTCTGTAAGACAGATGCAGGGAATTACTACCTGTTATTGGTTATGAACTTTTCACCAAAAGCTCGGAGGTTTACATAATACCCAATAAAGAAGCTTTGACTGTGATTAATGCATTAGTGAACAACTTCCTATGCCGGTTCGGGGTCCCTGAGGAGCTCCAGGGACCGGGGAACCTATTTGGAATCAATATTGTGCAAGAGCTGCTACAAGTTACACAAGATCTCTATCACTCCACTTCATCCACAGTCAGGCGGTATAGTGTAGCGCTTTATGAATGAGCATTGCCAGAAAGTGTTATCAAAACCATTGAGATTTGGATGTGCACGTGGCATTGTTCTTCCTGACCCACTGAGCATCAGTACACGAGTCCACTGGCATGACACCGGCCAACATGGTATTCGGATGGGAGTTACGATTCCCATGTGATCTGCTGTTTGGCATGCCACCTATGCTGATCAGCCAGCAACAGATTATGACTGGGCATTAATGAATAGGCTGGAAGACATCCACCATCTTGCCAGGGAATACCTGAAGCTGGCAAGTGACCAGATGAAGGCCCCATATGACAGTCTGTCAAACAGTGCCAGATTTCAGGAAGGTGACGTTGTATGGCTTTGTCACCCAACAAGGACTACAGGGAGTCGCCGTGGTTACAACATTCCTGGGACAACCCATATATGGTTATCAATGCTATGGTGTGACACATTCAGCATCAACCCTAAGGGAATCTGATGGTGGTGCACACGTTGATCGCCTTGCCCCATATCACGGAACTGCTCAACTCTGAGGAGGGAGCCACATGGCAGAGTTCTGCCTGGGCCTCCCACGCCATGGGTAGCTATTCTTCTGCGGCAGGCGGACTATGGGAGGTGGAGAGGGGAGAGGTGCTCTTGCCTAACGAATGTCTGAAATGCTAATTGGGAAGCAAGGAGAACCTTCTAGTACTCCCTTCATCTATCAAATCTTCTCGGAAGTCTCATGCAGGTATAAAAGGGAACACATTGGCCACAGCAGAGAGGTTGTAGTAATGAAGTTCAGTGCTGTGTGCTGTTTAATCAGCGGGTCTGCAAGACAAGTGCTGTGTTCGTCACTTCAGTGAGCAATTGGAGAGAGAAGAGGCTAGAAGGCGAAACATGTTCAACACACTAGTAAGTGACTGGAAGAGAGAAAATGCGGCATCAATTGCAGCGCTATGGACGCAGAAAAATTTAAAGGTTACTGCAAGAAAAGTGAAAGTCACAATATGCATGTCTCTGTAAACAAAATGTATAATGACTTTGATGACTACATGAGCATTTTTTGGTTTATATATAATTTACACCATGTATATAAATAGTATGTATATGTAATCAGATCATAGCATCCTAACATCAAGCAAGATAAGAAATATGTCTCATGCTTTCAACATGCAACACTAAAAAGGCCTTAACCAGGATGATCAAAGCAAGCATATTTCAGGGATACACATAAGCACTGATGTTTCAGTATCATACACCTAAAGGAAGACTTTTGAAGTGTTACAGATTCTTTGTTGAACAACCAAGCAATTCTTGAGAGGCATTTAAAATAATAGATTCAATTTAAGGAATGATCAACAAAGAGTGATCATCTTAATGCACTATGTTTAGTTTCAGTTCTGACAAATGCACAACCGCTGCAAATTAAATCACATAGAAATTTCAGTTTCAATCGATAAAGCATACTACCGAATAACAGAGATTAAAATAAAATATCTGTTTATTAATCTCTGCTATTAAGTGTTTTCTGTTCTTTTAAAAATTACATTATTTAAACAGCTTGTATCATATAATTCCTATTTATGCCAAACAAAACTAGATCAAGAGAGGAAAGGAAATACTCATCACTGAAGAAATACATTACGTCAGTTTCAAGGTAGAATAAAAATTGTTTTATTCTTTTTTAAGTTTTACAGGGTTACCAACAAGAAATATTTTGCATATTTCATTTGAAAAAATTGGTAAAAATACTGAAATTTGGCTTATTTGAACCTTTGATTACATACAGAAATTACTTGTACACTGCTTCTTGGTCAAGTTGTCACATTTTTGTTTTTCAATCCAATTTCTGGGTTCAATTCAACTGGGCCAGGAGAATTTATCTTAAAGTGGAATTATTCTCTACCCTTCAGAGTATGAAAACATGAATGAGAGAGTGAATGCAAGTGTGTTTCATAGAAAAATGATTAAATCCAATGTAAAAAACCTACAGTCAATGAGTTATAAGTACTATCAGTTTTTCTGAAGTCAAAGCCCCTTAAGTGACCATAGAAATTAAAGGAGGCTATACAAATGAAACTACTAAAAAACAATACAAGTAGATCCTTTTGTTGCAAACTGATGAAATTTGTTTCCGGATGTAAAATGAAACTTTATGCTTCAAGAGTAATCTTCCATCCTGCCTAAGAAATCTAACATTAGATTATTGCAGATTAATATAAAAATACAAATTACACAAAAATATTTTTCAAACTGCAATGCACTGGAGTATTTTATGTCTTAAATCACTGCACAAAGAAGAAATTTTTATTTAGCATCATTTAATTCAAATTCTTCTTAACTCAGTTCTCAGAAAGCAAAACAGCATGACATTCAGTTGTTCATATTCAAATGTAATGCTTGGAATGTCTAACTTTTGGAATCAAGTTTTGAAAATGCAAAATAAAACACAATTCCTGAATCAAATATAAAACAGAACCTTCCTACAGAAGCTAGGATAATGAGTAAACCATTTTTGAAGTCTTGACTATGGAATATTGGGAATATCTGGAGCCTATTTCTCTTCTGATCATATACAACAATTTATAAATCTCATTAATTAGCAACAAACCAAAATCACAAGATGTACATTGCACAGCACATCATATAATTTCAAAGAAATTGCAAAGAAAGCCTAAAACTGTCTGAAATTCTGAAAAGGCTCTTTACTAGCACAGTTTGGGGAAGAACTGCTTTTAAAAGCTTGAATACACTACAGTGTTTTAAGGTGAGGCCATAGACCGACTATATGTATAGCAGGCTGTACTGCAGTAACCTTAGTACTTTTCTGATGCGCAACTGGTGGCACATAACGCATTCAAGGTTGTCTTTATCAACTGTGCTTCAGTCGCTGCTTTGTGTTCATGCTATAGAGAGAATTGTGCATCTCAAAGGTGAAAGTTTATTCAAGACATCTGTATTGTGTGATTTACTCAAGAGTGTTAATGTCTTGTTATTAGTTCACTGCAATGCCTGCCAACAAATTCATACAAGGGCAGTCCCAGAATACCCAACCTGATGTATAGATAGTGGTTGTTGTCACAAAAAAAGATTGTGGTAGAAAGTACCAACCTTATAAAGCTTAAGTCTGAAGTTTGATGATGCTACATCGTTTAGTAATTGGCAGTCATTGATAGTGAACTCTCTCAACGAATTTGTAAACATGGATAAAAACTGGCCATCGTTATGTGATACAATACTTTCATTTGAAAGTTCTTAGTCCAACTAATATTAAAGCTGAGCTAGATTCTACTCTGGGGGAGTCTGCTTCTTCGTTTACATTAGTAAAATATTGGTGGCAGAGTTTAAGTGAGGCTGTATGAGCTGCCAAGACGAACATTGCAATGATTGACCAAATGAGGTGACCCCGCCAGAAATTGTGAAGAAAATCCACAAAATGGTAGGATGAGCGTCGATTGAAAATACACAAGCTAGCAGACATCATAGGCATTTCAAAAAGTGCTGTACATTGCATACTGACTGAAAATTTAGACCAGAGAAAGCTGTGTGCAAGATGAGTGCAGCGTTTACTCACAATGGAACAAAAACAGTATCTTGAGGATGTTTCAGTCGAGTGTTTGGCGATGTTTCGCTGCAATAAAGCCAATTTTTGTGTCAATTCATAACCATGGATAAAATATGGGTCCATCACTTCACACCTGAGACAAAGGAACAGTCAAAACAGTGGATTGAAAGGGGAGAATTGGCTCCAAAGAAGGTGAGACAGTTCCATTTGCAGGCTAGGTCATGGCATCAGTTTTTTGGAATGTGCATAGAATAATTTTCATTGATTATCTTCAAAAAGGAAAAGCAATCAATGTTGAGTATTATGTAAACTTATTGCAGCATTTGAATGATGAAATCAAGCAAAAACGGCCTCATTTAGTGGAAAAGAAACTTTTGTTTCATCAAGACAATGCACCAGTTCACACACCCATTATCGCCATGGCCAAAATCAATGAGTTAAAGTTTGAATTGCTTCCTCATGCACCCTATTCTCCAGATTTAGCCCCCTCTGATTATTTTCTATTTCCAAAGTTAAAGAAATAGCTTGGTGCTAAAAGATTTGCCAACAGTGAAGAGCTGGAGTCTGCAGTTGATGGCTATTTTGCAGAACTCATTGGTTCACAGTATAAACAGGGTCTCGAAGCTATTGAACATTGGTGGGAAAAGTATATCGAGCTGAAAGGAGACTATGTAGAGAAATAAAGATGTTTTTTCCCAAAATTTTTGTGTTTTCTTTGTTAGGTCGGGTACTTCTGGGACAGCCCTCGTACTTGAACAGCAAATTTTTATCTCCAATACATATGTAAAAAGAGTCAGTAGATGTGTGTAAACAATTCAGGAGAAATTTCCTGGTATTCCAGTTCCAGCTAGAGAAACTGTTAGATGTGTAGTTAATAAGTTTAGGACAAGGGACTGCTAAACGCTAAATCTAAGAAATGAAAACGAGATGTTCTAACAAAGGAAAAATTGGCAAAATTGATACATCTATTTGTGGGGAACCCTAAAAAATAAAGTTTATAGGAACAATCCCCACACCATAGTCGAACTTTAGAACAATATAAAAACAGAAATTATGAACATTACGCAAGAAGAACTTATGCATATGAATGGAAATACCATTTGAAGATGCCAGGAATATCTTCATGCAGATGGACACAACTTATAACAATGTTAGTACTCATTATAGTTACTATCACTCGTGAGTATACAACACAGGAGTTATGAAATAAAAAACCCTCAGTGTAATAATAATCTGTGTGCAGAGCACGCATACACGCAATCCGTGGCCTCACCATAAAAATGACCACACTGAACATGAAAAACACTATAGAATCTGACAGGATGGGAGGCTATGGAAAACAGACCTTATAATTAACTGCAATTTTTTTTTTTAATCCAAAGCATCTTTGATGGCAAATTTTCTTCAACATGTCTTCTGCGTGAAGTTAGAGCTGCTTATTGCATCAAGAAATGGTAGCAACCAATTCAAAACATCATTCTTATGGACAACAATACAAAACTATATACTGCAATGTTAACATATCAAAAGCTGAAGGAGATTTACTGAACACCAGAACACCCTCCTTACAATCCAGATTATTTCCAAAGACTATAATTTGTTTGAAATGTTTAAAGAGGCTTTGAGAGGATAACTCAATCAGAAGTAGAGCAGTTCATGCACAAATGTGTGAAAACACATCCCCCTTTTTCTTCTAGGAAGCTATTGAAAAATTGCATTTGAAACAACAAGGCTATGTATAAAAGTGATAGTGTTATTCATCTTTTTCTGGTTCAATAAATTATTTATTAAAAAATTTCTTTCTATTTGATTTATCATTAAATATTATCCAGTTACTATGAAAAACCTTTTATCTTACTCATTCTGAATTTCCTCTCACCACTGCACGGTCATAAATATTTCAATCACAAGCAATGACTTTCTTAAGCAGTTGCAAAAGAAGAGTATACATGAGAAATGTTGGCTAATTAATTGATTTTAGTATCTAAAGTAGGTATATCTCAACTTGATCAATATTCAGCATCTGAGAGCACATATTAATGAGCTGTTACAAAAATTGTGTTGAAGATTTCATATGTTAATCAGAAGTTCATCACAAAAGTTTGGCATATATATTGAAAATATGTAGTAATGATCACTCTTTATTGATCAGCTTTCAAATTTTCTTTTGCTCAGTTGTTTCAGTAAAGATTCTTAATCACTATTGGTGTAATAACCTGATACTTGAAGCTTCCTTCAGATGTGTGAATGAAAAGGTTGCTCTCTATCTCGCCCTCTTCTCGACCAAGGAACACTACGTTGAATGTTGTGTTCCCAAGAGGAGGAATAATCTGCAAGTGATAACCAATTGTTAGGCAGCAGCTGTAATATAAACTGTTAACCCCATCTTGCAATACAATTAGCTAAGGCATTTCCTACCTTGTCTTCAAAGAATGAACTATGGAAATGTACAGTGTTGCCCGATATTGAAGACATGTGTATAGTTTTGTTGTTGTTTACATTGAAGAGCGTAACCTTCTCGTGATGTGGAACCCCCAGATATCTAAAAGCAAAACAGAGTGCTATTAACTGGAAAAAATACTGCAGATTTGGAGACAGTACACAAAAAGAAAGTAACAGCACCTTTTTTTTTTTAAACACATGTTTGCTTGAGAGTGACACACTAGCTGGCATGCATGACAAACACTAAAGCTTCATAAATCAGAACCAAAATGAAGCTCACACTTTATGTCATAAGAATGCACACTCAGTAAGACTAGGTTTACAATGAACACAAAATTTGTTTTATTTCACATCACAACCTTTTAACTGTTAAATTCTATATGCAAATGAATGTATCAATTATGCCGTGTTAGGAGACAGCCTTCCATTAGATATGCGAATGAACCATAGTGTTCATGTACTTTCAATATGTATTTGAACACATCTATACTTGCCTTGTTATTAGGGATGTTCAAAAACTAATATAACAGTTATTTTGTAATTGGCAAAAAAAAAAAAAGAGGGACATTAAGAAGCAAGTTATTCAGTAACAGTTAAAAAAGTAACAAGGACAGAAAAAAGTGATAGCCTCAACAGTAACTGGGTATTTTTAGATTATCAGTCAGTTACACTTAACACAGCAGTTATAAAAGAAATCTGATGTGTTATATTCACATGATTTTCCCTATCCTCTATTAAGTTCAAGGCTGAAGTGCATCCACAGCAATGGCAAAAATCTTAGCATACAAGACAAGACAAAACCCTCTATTATTTACTACTGGCTACAAAAATTACTCTTACAAAAGTTAATTTTTTTAACTACTTCATTTTAATTGAGATAAACATTTTCCAAAATAGTTACATTACACGCTTCATTATACAAACAAAAGGAATAGTGACAGTTAAATGTTTAAGAACTGCACACCATCTGCTGGCCTTACTCTTTCAGTGCAATCACAAGAAACGACTGAATGCTGACAGGACTTCGAAAGAATGAATTAAATATTGAACAAATTGAATCTTTAGTAACACATATCGTGGAAATGGATGAAAAAGTTATTTGAAATAAACTGTGTTTTAAAGAGATCTGCATTTTTTATGCAGTGCACTTCTTCCGTCTATCACTTAACGTATACCAGTTATACAAGATTATATAGGGTGATTTATGAAGAACTGACACATTTATTTCTTTAATTGTTTCAAAATGAGTTATGCTAGCGACAACTTATACCTGAAATGCAGAGGAATTTTGGGAGGTTATTTACCTCTATAGCAAATGTTGAAAATGTCCTCCATCCTGCATAAGGCATAACTCAACACACTGTTCCATGTTACTGGCCACTCGTTGGAGGACTCTATTGTCAACAGCTTGAATCTCCTATGTAATGTGCTTCAGATCGTCCAATGTCTGGGGACTTGTGGCATAAACCCTGTCTTTTAAGTAACCCATAGAAAGAAGTCTGACAATGTCAAATCCGGAGATCTCGGTGGCCACAGGTTCTTGGAAATTATCCAGTCATCAAAGAAACTTGCAATTAGTTCCATGGATTCATTTGTTGTATGGCATGTAGGGCTGTCCTGCTGAAAATATATTCTTGACTCAGCTCCATGCCGTCTAGTTGCTCAGCAAACTCCATGAAAATCCGTCGGTACTCTGCAGTGTTCACATTGTTTTACCACTATTCTCTGTATGGATATTATGCACCAAACACCGATTTCAACCGGATGCATGGTGCTTCATGAATAACATGTGGATTTTCACTGGCCCAATATCGTGAATTATTTGAGTTCACATAGCCGGATAAATGGAACCATGCTTCATCTGTGAACCATGTGATGGACAATATGGCAGGATTTTGCACAATGAACGCCTGAAACCAACGACAATAATTCAGTCGTCTATCCTTATCTGGTTCCTGTAACTGATGGACAACTGTAATCCTATACGGCTTTAGGCTTGCACTTTTCACAGCTGTCTGACACATTGAGTAGCTGTACCCTGTCTCCTGCGACAAACATCTTAATGATTTTTGGGTGACTGATCCAGTCGTGCTAAAATTGGGGCATTGAGTGAATTTTGAACAGAATAATTAAAGAAAGAAATAAATGTGTCCGATCTTCATAAATCACCCTGTATAATTCCTTCCAAATGAAGTTCAAGATATACATTTCATTTGTCATGTAAATATCTTTAATGTATGGTATTTCATTAAGAGCCATTTTTTGAGAAAATAAAAAATTTCGAAAAATGTTCCATGTATACTGTAAAGGATGGGTGGTGGTTTTCTTGAAAATCTGCATGTCACATATATGGAAGATACAAAAATAAATACAAGTTTGGTATTTATCTGACTTTTCTTTTTTGAACTATGCACCCACATGCGCACGCACACACACACCTTTTTTAAATATGCTTTTTTTGGATCCAGGGGACCTCAAAAAATTATTTTGGTCAGTGTTGAATTTTTGGGTGGAATGCAATGTCTTCTTTACATACTATGTACGTGGTAGAGAAAGTAAAAATCTGACATGTTACATTCACACGACTTTATTTGCCCATTATCATTTATTTTTACATAGCTTCTATGAACTATTCTTACAAAAGCTTATATTTCCTATCTGTTTCATGTTAATTGAAATAAGCATTTGCAGATATACTTTCACCATTCATTTCATTGTGCGTACAGGGGAGATACTATTTACTGAAGTGATTGTCAAATGTTTAAAAGTGGATTTTTTATATGCTGCTCTTAAAGTTCATATTCTTTCCATGACGAACAACAGAATGGTGACAGCACTTTAAAAAATAGCAAAAGTATTGAAAAATTCATATCAATAACAATGGATACCTATCTTGGAAATATTGTCCCCCGTGGTCTAGGGGTACCATGCTAGTCTCTAGTTCCCAAGGTTGCAGGTTTCAAACCCGGCAGAAGGCGGTGAATTTTTTTGGGTGTAAAATCCATAACATGGCTTCCTTTAGAAGGGAAGTAAAGCCAATGGCCCTGTGTCATAGAATTACGGCACATAAAGAACCTCAAGGCTGATAAAGATGCCTTTGAGCAAAATTTTCGGTCTTTCACGCCCAATATAGAATGGGACGCAGAATCACAGCAGTTAAAGAGCGTCCATAAATAAAACTCAATTTAATTTTTATCTTGGAAATAGCTGATGTCACAAAAAAAGTTATTTGAAATAAAGTGAGTTTTAAAGATAGATTGATTTCTGTGTAGTACATTTTTATCTATCTTTATGGGTTACTAGTTATACAAAATTCCTTCCAAATTAAGAGGACTTCACAGGCTTTTCCCACAAAATTTAAGAAATACATTTTATTTGTCATGTGAATATCTTAAATACAGAGTACCTTAATCAAAACCATTAGAGCATGTTTTTTGAAAAAAAAAAAAACCACACCTCCCCTAAAAAAGTAACATTTTCCATGTAAAGGATAGTTTTGAGTGAGGAATTTTCATGAAAATCTTTATGTCACCTCTTTGGAGTCTGTACATATGTTTACCTCCCCCCCCCAAAAAAAAATCTTTTTTATTCAGGGGACCTCAAAATCTTCTATCAGTAACTGCTAGAGAAAGTAAAAATATGAAGTACTTGAAAATTCAAACCAATAAGAAAGAATATTTCAGAAATGGTAAATGTCACAACAAAAATATTTTAATAAGATCTAAATTTTCTTGTAGTAAGTTTTTGTCAATTTTTGCGGTTTACAAGTTACACTAAACTGGTTTTGAATGAAGAGGGCTTCATAGGCTATTTGCAGAAAGTTCAAGGGATAAATTTTATTTTCATGCAAATATCTTAAAGCTATGATATTTTAATCAGTCCTTAGCGCCATTTTGAGAATATCAAAAATAGTGAAAAATTTTCCATGTAAAGGGTAGTTTGGAGTGGAGGATCTTTTTGAAAGAAGATGTCACATCCTTGGAAGATGCTGAACTACCAAGTTTGGTATTTAGCCAACCTTTCATTTGTGAATTTTGTCATTCATAGACACATGTATGTGCACACACACCTTTATCTAAAAACGCTATTTTTTATTTCAGGGAACTTCAAGGCAAGCATTTCTGAAATCTCAAAATTCAATTTTTGGGTGGAACACAATATTTACTATAAGTAAGCAGTAGAAAAAGTAAGAAAGACAGTTATTTTTCTTTAAGAACAATAGCATAATGCCATATGTATAAATATTTCAGTGCAAATAATCTTAAATCCTTTCCCTTAAAATAAAAACAGTCCTGTGCTGATGATACCAAATAAGTTGGCCATTGCGCAAAATGTCTGTGCTGTTCCATGATTTAGTGTCACCTTCCATTTTGTACATATGGTATTTCACGAATAAGCCTAAGGAAATGAACACATTCCTTGTGTATGTGCATAGTTTTTTCTTTTCTCGACCCACCCCTTTATCCCGTTGTGAGGTGTGCTTAAGCATTTGCAAATCTGAACATTCAACCTAGAGACAACTACTATGCTTGTCATTTCTACTAGTTCTGAAATAAATATATAGATACAAAATCATAATACTGGCTAACATATTTACTTGAGCCTAACATGTGACAGTTCAAACTCAAAAACCTAATGATCAGCTACATGATATTTAATTCTCAATGATGATGTCCAATGACATTTAGAGACTAAAGGATGCCTCACAAATTCCTGTGGCCCCAAGACAAGAAATGAGGTTCTATGACACAAAAGGTGTCTATGACATATTAACAGATAGTTTTGCATCAGAAAATCATTACATTTTCATTTACTCCTAGAAGAATGAATTTATGTGATGTATGATTTATCATGGTCTTAATGTGTTCATTGTAAATCTGCCTTTAAAGAACATTAAACAAGTATGATGAGCTGACAACTCAGAACAGAGATGTGTTAACAGTCTGCCTGTTTCTCAAAAAAAGATAACCTTAGCTTCCAATATTACCCAGACACCCTTAATGTTTTATATTCAGTGTATGATTGGATTGCTATAAATACTAACCTTTCCTTGAAATCTAAGAGTGGTGGATCAAATTTTAAATGTGGCTTACTATCATACACGGAATTTTCTTCCAAGCTTGGTATCCTGAAAATTAAAAATCTTCTAGTTACTGGTGCAATGGATTTATTGATTATTTTCCTCAATAGTAGTGACAATGGTAGTGAAAATGATTAAGGGCACAATAGCATCAGTGTGCTAATGTTAGTGGCAATCAAAATACTCACATAACGCCTGGTGATCCAGAAAAATCCTGCAAATCAAAAAAGGAGAAAAGCCATTAGACATTTAATGCAAAAACTACTCCTGCTCTATTTCCACAAATTATCTCAAAATCTATACTAAAATTATAGAAAGAAAATTAGTGTGTATGTGTGTGTGGTGGAGGAAGGGGCTAATCTCAAAAACCACTTCAACATTCTTTCACCACTGAAAAGCCCATTCTTTGATAGACATGGGCTTTAAAACACCTAATTTTTAATTCCTAAATTATTAAAAGACTAAAACATATTTACAAAGCCTATGTACTAGATTACGAACACATTGGAGTTATAAAACAACACATTTCCAAAGAAGACTCGGACTTCTCGTTGAGAATGCCACCAATATTTCATTCTTAAGAATTGATAGATGATTACGCTTTAGCCAACAGAGGATACAGTAAACCAAGAACGAATTGAATCTGCTTATAATGGTAAACTAGGCTTGCCATACCAACACCAAAATATTTAATAACCCTCACGTAGACAAGTTTTGCTTTATTTCCTTTGTGTTTATGTTGTGTTCAAGTTCCTTAGCAGCGCATGCTAAATGATTGTATAAAGAGAGAAAATGGTGTCCAGTTAACATTAGAAATCAGTGATCTGATATTTTATAATTAATAACTGAAAAGATTATTCTTCTTGACGGTGGCAGACTATGTGTCTTTTCCAAAGAGGTTAACTTGGTGGCCTGGGAGAGCAGAATCTTCATATTCACCAGCTTCATATTTTGTTGCACAGTACAGTTGCAGTCATCTGACCTTTACTAATCTGACCTCCCATTTAATCTGATCTGGGCAGCAGAAAAAAAAAACTAAAAAAATCAAATTGTTGAACATACACACATAACACATTCAACGGTGGCCACAGGCCCAAATGATGTATACACAGTGAAGAAATAGCTGCACCCTAAGGACAGTGGGAGTTGTGTAGCTATTACTGATGATAAATTAAGGGCTTCTCCAACATTGTGAAACATGAAGATCCACTGTCTGGATTGGAACTCTAAGCCCGCTCCAAGCATTAAAGTCAGTCCTTTGCTGCACATTGACTTTAGGACTCCCGCAGTCTGACATGGACTTTATGACATCAGCATTGTGACATGCTGTCCCAAGACCAGGATGGGCAAAAGCGGGTGATCACCTAATCCAGTAAAACACTCTAGATGAGAAAACTACTGGGTTACCCGGTGGGAGCATCTCACTGTAGTGAAGACATTAAGGCATTTTCACAAGCATTTTTACAGATAGCTATTTCATTTATCAGCTGATCATACCCTCCTCGCTTGGATCCCAAGCTTCAACAGTCTGTAAGGCCAGTCGTTGCTGGGTGCAGAAATTGTAAGAATACAGTTTGTCATTAGAACATTGGCAAAGAAAGGAGCCACGCAAATGGAGATTCTTTGTTCAAGAGTACCACTGCAAGATAGAGTAGTTGCTGTAGCTGTCTTGGTTATTTTGGCTTTGCCTTTAGAAAGTTGGGGGAGGACATGCCTCTGTTGGTGGATGCAGGAAAATGATAGCAGGAACTATTCTGAGCTGGGAAGTCATGATTCCGAAGGACAGGTTTTACAAGCGCACACGGAAATGCCAGAAAGCAACCGCCCTAGTTCTGATATTACTAGCTGCAATGAGCCTTTAAGCAGTGAAATGGTGGACCATTGTGATGTGCGAGAGGTGAGTTGCGGCCTTCCATCTGGCCCAAGAAACAGCTCTGGTGTAAACAAATGCACGTGTCACCGCCTCAGCACACCTTTCAAGAGAATAAAATTAGTTCGTTACTGGACTAGATGCATTATCACCAGGGTCATATGCTTTTTTAACTTGTGAAAAAATATATAAAATGTATTTATAGTTTAAAATATGGTAGAAATTTCGTGAAAATTTCGAGGTAATATTTTTGTAGTCCATTGCTTTCATTGTCGCAGCTACAGCGCGATGTTTTTGAAATTCGGCTGGAGACAAGCTTTCAATATTGTTGACCATGTGCACTAAATATAGTCGCATTTCCATCAGTTTATTTCTGTTGTTAGTTTCCACGCGGTCATTCCGCTGCAGCAATTACTTCAAGAACTTCAAAACGAAATTATTTCTAACGGGATGTTCCAAAGGCTCAAGAAAATCCTGTCAGTTGTCATGGATGGTCGTGCAAGTCATAAAATAGAATAATAACAGTCTAAATTTTCGGTTTAATGTACCTTTCCAAATGAATGCTCATTCCTTTACAGCCAACATCTCCAAAACTAATAATTTTTTTAAATGCATTTTTTTTTTTTTCGTTTTTGTTGCAAAAATGATGATTTTCGCAGAAAAGATATTCGCGATAAAATTATAGCCATGAATCCATCACATTTGTCATAAATCGTGCATGTATGTACTTGTTGCAAGTTCTTGTTTACCGCTGTTTAAGCATATAGTTTTAGATAATTTTCTAGTATCTCTCCATTATATTTGTCGTTTATAACACAAAAAATGTGATGTGTTACACTCACATGACTTTCTCTACTCTTGTACAAACTATTTTTACAAACGCTTATTCTCCATCTACTTCATCTTAATCGAGATAAACATTTGCAGACTCTATCTTATTGCTAATTTTCTTGTAGATGTAAGGGGAATATATATTTACAAGGGCAATTTGGAAATACAGTAGCCTTTAAGCACATACATATCTCTTAATAGCTGGTTGCTAGGTGCAGCACCATTCCCTTTCCCACAGATTAATACTCTTTGCATATCCAAGACAAAAAAAATGAATAACGAATTCCCATTTGAGAAAATAAGTATTGAAAAATTTAAGGGAATAACAAGCAATATCTCGAAAATGGTTCACTCAACAAAAAAAATGTATATGACATAAATTGTGTATTTTTAAGCGATCTACATTTTTTGTGTAGTAAACTTTTGTCTATCTCTTAAGTCATTCACAATGAAGAATACTTTTGGGGACATTCCCAGAAAATTCAAGATATACATTTTATTTGTCATAAAAATATCTTAAACATATGATATTTTAATCAAAATCGTTAGAGCCGTTTTTGAGAAAATTAAAATTTTCGAAAAATCTTCCATGTAAAGGGTAATTTGGGGTGGGGGGATTTTCTTGAAAACCTTCGTATCGCATCTCTGGAAGATAATGAACCTAAATACCAAGTTTGGTGTTTATCCGACTGTTCGTTTCTGAGTTATACTGTTCACAGACAGACACACACACGGACATGTTTCCAAAAACGCTTTTTTTGGATTCAGGGGGGTCTCAAAACATGTATTTCCGCTGAAATCTCGGTATCGAATTTTGGGGTGGAATACAATACTTCCCCTACTTACTATACGTAGTAGAGAAAGTAAAAATCAGTACCTGATTGTCGCTCTTTTTATACTTCAAATAATAAACACGGCGAATAACGATAGTATTTAAATAATCGTTTCATTTAAACTTAAATAACTAGGTTCTATTTATATTCACGGCCATGCAGCCATCGTTATTCCCGCTTGAATTGGCGGGAAGCAACGGTCGTGTTAATCAGCATTGTTTATGTCGCGATCATGGCTGAGCGTAGCAGGCCAGAGCAGTGTAATTAAACATATAAGTGGTGCAAAAGCGATAGTTTTGAATGTGTTCAACCTTTTGTTTGAGCGTTATGATAATCTTGTTGCTAAGATGTTAAATTAACATCGAAGACAATTGGCGTGTGTGTGTGTGTGTGTGTGTGTGTGTGTGTGTGTGTAAATACTCTGCTTCCAAGTTGATGGTAAATCTGGAACACGACTCATAGCGATATCCCACCTATTGTAGCTAAGTGTCGCTGTAGAACCCATGGACGCCGATTAACACGTAAGTTTTTACTAATAAAATATATTTCATAACATTTTTCACCCATTCTTGAATTAGTAGCTACATTTAGTTTAACAAGTATAGGGGTATGTGGTTAAGATAGCATTGGAAAGTAACAATGGCAATTTCTTAAGCTCCCGAAAGTAAGCAGCTGAGGTGGAAGCGAGGAACCTCCATGTGTTCGCGAAACGTCAATGACGTCATGTGCATTGTTTGCGTTAGGACCCTTTCTAGGCCTGGAAGCAGCAGTTTTCGCACGCCAGGATCAACATGGAACGCTATTTGAATGCATCACTATATATATTTCCGGAGCTTTTCCTGTGAGCGAGAATGAGAACAAAC
Organism: Deroplatys truncata; assembly: GCA_030765065.1. Taxonomy (NCBI): domain Eukaryota; kingdom Metazoa; phylum Arthropoda; class Insecta; order Mantodea; family Mantidae; genus Deroplatys; species Deroplatys truncata. The sequence goes on along the minus strand of CM060984.1, from coordinate 62,721,796 downwards.
ACTCGATGGCTATTGTCCTCCGTGGTGCAGTGGTTACCATGCTAGCCTCTAGTCCCCGAGGTCGTGGGTTCAAACCCGGCGGAGGCTTCCTTCGGATGGGAAGTAAAACCGGTGGTCCCCTGTCGTAGATTTACGGCGCGTAAAAGAACCTCAAGCTTGATAAAGAGGCCTCTGAGCAAAATTACCGGTCTTTCACGCCCAATAGAGAATTGGACGCTAAGGACCACAGCAGTTAAAGAGCATCCATAAATAAAACTCACTTCAATTTCCGATGACCATTGCTTATATTTTCAACTCACCATTCAGCAAGCCACAAACATCACATCCCTAAACTGATCTATCGCCTCAGCGTACCAAGAAAATTCTACAGTGACCAGATCACCAACTTTTGTCTAATGAACACGGCACCCTCGTTCATTCGATCAGAACTATTAATTCGAGCTAGTTGTTTTGTAGGAAGTAGATCAGTCAACATCTAAAATCCTGCTTATTTTTACTTCCACTCCGCTACTCCCGGGTGAAAAAAGTAAAAGTTCCAACATAGCCTCCGCTTACATTACGCTAGATTAATTTAACCATGCAAAAAATTGTAAAACAGCCTTAAAGCGTTTTCTTAAACATGTTATATAATATAATAACATTATGTTTATGCGATAGTGCATTTTCTTGACGTTATGCACAATGGAGCGACACTGGCGACGCGACATGATATTGCTCCTCAAAATTCAGTGTTCACAATGAGGTAACACAAATTTTACATTACCCCGCGAAGCTCGGGAGAAAATAAACACCTTTGCGTAGTTTTTGTTTTTTATGCACTTGAACTCAATTATACAACTAGTGGTAATTTAATATTTCTTCTATCGCATTTTCCGGGAAGTCGATACCAGCGTAACAAGAACATACAAACTAATCCTATGGATACTGCCATGCGGTAAAAGTTAACTCCAATTCAACTTTCGTCGCATGGATTTTATCGCGTTCATGCTGAATTGCTATTGGTCAATCGCCTATAAGAGAGTAACTGCAGCAAGCAGTTTCAAAAATTGCCCAAGAAATCTACGGTGCTCCGGTTATATACTATACTGTAATATGTATTTTTCACGGAATATAGGTAAACAAAATCGCTATCTTCTGCATGCTGCCACGGCGTTCCTCACTTCAAAGCACCACAACAGCAATTTACTGTAGCAATAGAGTTTTTTCATCTTCTGTTCCATTAGGGTGAACTAAGATAAACAGTTTAGTACTCATCCGACTTTTCTTTCTTGAGTTATGCTCTCTCTCTCTCTCTCTCTCACACACACACACGCACACACAACCGCGCGCGCGCTATTTTTAGGCCCAGAGGTCTTCAAACTGTATTTTCGGCAAAATCTCTAAATCGAGATTACTTTTGGTTATGAATTTGTATCTTGAGACAGCCCATAGGGCGGCAATAAATGGTTCACAATAACCGAGAAGTAAAACAGAAAGTAAACGCGAAACAAAACAGTATACAACATTTTGGTTTCACAGTCCCCGCGAATGAAGACGAGAATGCATATCGATGATCGTATCGATAGCAAAGTGGAAAGTCGATTTTGCGCATTGGTACGGCATTAATTTGTTTGTAAATGACCAATGATCTGTTTACACCTGCTACCTTCATCCAACTTAATGAAGATTAGCCAACGTCAAAATTCGATAAACATTTTCTAAACGCAGATCCATTATTATTTCCGATCCCCCTAGTCGTACCATTTATTTATTAATAAAGTACATTAAAATTATTTGTTGTTATTTTGTCTGCTAATTTCTACCGGCTCGTGCTGCTTTTTAGGCAGTAGCCATTTTGATTGCATATACACAAACATGTGACGCTTTCGTTACTCAAATCTGTGGGAGTGATGACAAACATTTGTTGTAATTTTTCCGGTTTCATTCTCCCAGCTTCGACTAGAGAGTTCTAGCGGCCTTTTTTTATGCCACGGCCATCTTGAACAATTTCTATAGTGAAGAGTCTGATATGCACAATATGGATTTAATACATCCCTAGCAAAGGGAACCATAAAGGTAAAATTTGACCAAGACTTCATTCCTCTTCTAGGACCCATGGGAAGCTTCCCGTTAATTATCGAAGTTCACAGTATAATACTTGTATTTTAACTTTATCGTTCTCATTCTGGTTTTCGTTCTCGGTTATTGTGACACAGCCTTTACTATTACGCTGAAATTGGTGGTCTAGGGGTACCTCTAGTTCCCGAGGTTGCGGGTTCAAACCCAGCGGAGGGCGATGGATTTTTTTTTTCGGGTGTAAAAATCCTTAGCATGGCTTCTTTCGGAAAATAAGTAAAGCCGGTGGCCCGTGTCGTAGATTTACGGCACGTAAAAGAACCTCAAGTCTGATAAACAGACCTCTGAGCAAAATTTCCAGTCTTTCACCCCAATATACAATGGGACGCCAAGAACCATAAACTCGACTTAAGTGTTGCGGCCAGCCGCCATCTTGTGTCACTATACTCTTGAGTCAGTGGTTAGTAGCCACAGTCCCAAGAAGTGTGTTGCGAAATCCTGAGATTGACAAATAAATAAGACGGATGTCGGGTTTCTAGGAACTCAGGGCTCATTTGAGCAACATTTCAACCATTTCGTTCCTTCGCCGTAACGGTTAAACGGCATTTATCATCAAGAAAAATAAAAACTTTAACGATGAAACCTTTACACTTGCAATAATACTGAGTTTAATTTTTCTGCATGGCGATAATTCGAATGAGAGCGAACACCTGCAACAATGCTTGGTAATTCGTTTCTCTTCCCACTTATTGTTAGTAAAAACAGAGTTTAGAATCGTCAGAACATATTGGTATTATACACGTGTGCATGAGCGGGTGATAGTGCGACTATTTTAACAAAAGTACATAATTTAGATTTTATCGTGGACAAAATTTTAATTCAAAAAAGGCAATCTGGATTAAGCAGTGACTTATTAATTTCGAATATAATTTAGATATTATTGAACAATGTTTGTTTTGCCAAGAACTCAGAATAATCACTACTACACACCCGATACTTACTGATTGTATTAATTATTTTTGAACATAATATTTTCTGGGGGAAATTACAGTTTTCTTTGCACAGACGGAGTAGTCATTAACGGGAACAGTTAAAGGTTTTATAAATTTGTGAGAGTAGTAAACACGACTATAATGACAATTCATTGTTTCTTGCACACGGAGGCGTTGACTATGGAAACTGTTGAAGGGGGACTTTTAGAATTGTGTTAAGTACTACTAATAAAATGATAAATTATGTAAAAACAAGACCAGTTACGTCTAGGGTATTTGAAAGGCTATGGAGGCCGAACATACTTGACGTTACAGGCAGACGAGGGCTCCATTACGAATGCCTGTGCAGAGAGCGTAACATTCTTAGCATGGCTTCCTTGGAAGGAAGTAAAGCCGGTGATCCCGTGTCGTAGATTTACGGCACGTAAAAGAACCTCAAGCCTGATAGAGGCCTCTAAGCAAAATTTCCGGCCTTTCACGCCCCATATAGGATGGGACGCTAAGAACCACAGCAGTTAAAGTGCGTCCATAAATAAAACTCAATTTAATTTAACGACGTAATCGACTCTCTACGCAGGCATTCGCAATGAAGCCTTCTCCTGTCTGTAAGATCAAGTGCCGAGTATATCAACTTATTGTTGCACACTAGAAGCTGTTGCCTTTCTAGCGGTAAATCAAATGATGTGAGGGGTAGAGTTTCAAGACATTTTTAACGGTCCAGTAACTTTTGGAAGACAATTTTTGTTGTGCCAAACTAACACATCTTGCTGAAATTTTCGAGAACTGAATTCTTTAAATGCAAGCACACAACGACAAACATAAACTATTATTTCAGACGCAAACAAAATAATAAAAAAAAAAGTTGAGGCTTTGGGAAATTGAAGTTGAATTTTTTTTATTGACGCTCTTTAACTGATATGGTTTTTAGCGTCCCACTCTATATTGGGCTTGAAAGACCGGAAAGTTTGCTCAGAACCCTCTTTATTAGGCTCGAGGTTCTTTTATGTGTAGTAAATCTACGACACGGAACCACCGGCTTTACTTCGCTTCCGAAGGAAGCCATGCTAAGGATTTTTACGTCCCAAAAAAATCCATGCTTTCAGCCGGAAAGCTCTGGGATTCTTCGGTTATAACAGGTGAATTATTGCCCTTTCCTTTAGTTGAGTTTTGAAAATTGACTTGCTGAAAATGAGAAAGGAATGCCTGAAGAAATTAATAGCACAACATCTAAAAGCGTTACCAACTTCAATAACAAAGTGCTTTCCTACCTTGTTGATTTCAGACTCAAAATGGGTAATTTTTTCCTTTTGATAATTCTGCGAGATCAGCATTCAAAATGCCATCAACCTATCAGTGACAAAAATGATTTGTTAAATTTGTCATGCGATTCTACTGTAAAACAAAATTTCTAGAGACTTCCGTGCAATGCTTTGGATTTATGCGCGATGTCAGTAACCCACAATTGCAATGCGGTCCATAAACACTTTGCTACCATGTTCAATGTCATACTTGTGCGAATCAGCATTTTTTTTACCATGAAAATGGTGAAATCTAAACAAAGGAACCGCCTGCTGCATTTTGAAGATGATTTGCGTGTTGACCTGCCAACCATAAACTCACGTATAGAGAAACTCTGTGCAACCCACCAAAAGAAGACCACATTAATTTAAATAGGTGAGTTTTCAAAAATCAAATATGTAGCGTGCCTGCCAACCATAGATAGGTTGGAATTGTTGACCATACCTTTGTTTTGTTGTAATGCCATTCAAGTTGCTGTTTGTTTTTATAGAATTTTCGATTGAGTGTTAACATCGACCCATCTACAATACTGGATGTCCAACACTACATATAAATAATTATTATCATCATCCTCATTATTATTATTTCGCGATGTCGTGGGCGTTCAGTAAAGTTTGTCATCATAACAAAAAACTTGGGAACCACTGCTAGGAGTTACATACGATAAACATCATCTCTCAAACTCATTTTCCCAAGTTTTTGCAATAAAGAAACTGGAAACACTTAATATCGCCACGTTTTTGGGCCTGCCAGACGCTATTATTGACAAATTAGCATTGCAACATCAAAAACGCGGCAACGTCGCAACTTGGCTGATATTTTTGATTCAGAACTACTGCTGATGTACTAAATACCGATGACATCTTACAGCATTGGCTTAAAGTTTTCGGATAACGTGTCATACGATTAATCCGGAATTCCGGTCATGGAATATTGCGATAATTATTACTTCCTTCATTCAGGGTCCGGGAAATACGCCTCTTATCCTACACAGTTCTGTTATAACAAGCACGAATTTTCATACTATTCTTCCTCGCGATAGCTGCTCTGCTACATGGACTAAGTAGAATGGCGTTTCTTATAAAAGCATGTAATGCTATAAAGTGAAAGCACAATATGTAGTTATAAACATATGTGGCCTTGACTATAATTTAGGTGTGAGCCGACCTATTTAATAATGAACATAACATCAGAAGGTGGAGAATTTCTCAATACTTCACTTCAGCAGAGCTTTTAGCAATTATTATACTTTTTTTTACTAAGAAATCAATTCATACTTCCGCTTGATTCGAAATATATACCAGGTGAGTCGGCTGCCCCTAGGTATTCGTATATATGCAACCCGCAGTTTATAGTCTAATGTGAAAACACTGACCCTTTTAGCAAACAAACCGTTATTGTAGCTCTGCCCTTATACGCAATTCATACGCAATCCCCATTAATGATTGAAGACCTGAATGAGAATCAAAGAGCTGCGAAAGCCTTAAAAAAAAGACGACGTATCATGGATATAATGCTTGCAAAGAGATATAGGGACATTTTCCCGAAGAGCGGGATAAACACGTAGGTTCTGGCCGAGTGGTTTAGCTGCCGGAATGTGGTGAAGCAAAGGTTAGCTTCGGAGGTTCGAATCTGATACAAACATAAAATTGTTTTGGTTCTCTCTCTTCTTGTGTTTATTTTCTGTATTTTTGTGTACTAATTTATTTATTTTTGTTACTGGCTCTCCTGTGAACCAGACATAAGAATTACAATCAGATAATTGTGTATCATGTTTACCCTAATAATCTGTACCGTATCTGGTGTTGTAAACCGTGCTACGTAGTTAGCTTCTATTCTCTTGGGCGCATATCGAAGATATTAAATATAACAATTTTTGTTTCACGTTTAAACCTGAGGCAGTATTTTATATCACAACACTGTAAATGCCAGAGTGATTGTATTGTAAATTAGCATTACTGTATGACAATGATTTGAGATGTTTGTTAACTATAAGCATTGTTAGGAAATAAGTTTACACGGCCTCACTGAAACTGACAATAGGAGCGGATAACAATGAAACGAGGGGGTTTGTTGTTTATCAATTAGAAGAGACAAACAAATGACGTCAGAGTAGCGTGCCTTTCTTTAGAAATGGAGGGAATTTCTTCCCTAGAGCATATGTGTTCGCAATTTTGATTGGATATAAAACTAGACGCTAATGTTGGCGCGCTTTATAACCAATAGCAGCTCTGTTATAATGTTTAGGCAAATCGGGGTGAGGGAGTATAAATTCCGAGCCAAAGACCGGTAACGTGCAGTTTAATAGAATCATTCACGAGTTACACGTCGCGCAGTTCAACAGAAGCATTCACGAAGTACACGTTACGCAATTCTACAGAATCTCTCGCGTCGTAAAGTTAGTTACAAAATGTGAAATACTGGAATTAATAATGTGCGGCAAATAAGTGATTATAGTTACATTCGAAAATATAACAGTTTCAGTCGGGCGTGTATCAAGAGTAAATATGTGAAATTAATGAAGTGTGACGGCAATAAAAGTGTAAAAACAAATTCTTTTATCAGTGTTATCTTTTAGTAACAACTCCTTTCCGTTTAGACACCTGTTCAAGAGATTTGCTCGACTGAGTAATAATAGTTAGACGGAGGACAAAGAACCCAAAATTCAAAAATAGTAAAACAATAACAGGCGCTCAGCAAATAAGATAACACGAACGATACCGCGACAAACCCTATGTTTAACTTCTATTGACAAAGGAGTTGTAAATGTGCTAAGTTTACGGGTAAACAGAATAATAAATTGTTAAAGAGCGTAGATTTCATCAAGGAAGTAAATGTTCAAAATGACGACCCCCTTCATCAATGCACATTTGTGTACGTTGCCGGAGAGACCTTATTGCATGCTGTAACATGTGCGGTGTAATCTGCCTGCATTCTTCACGCATGAGTGTGCCGTATATGATTTGGGCTTTGCGGTGGAAAACATAACGATTATTCTATTTTGTACACACTTATAATGCTATCAAAAAATACGTTATTTATATCATAATATCAAATTATAGGCCCAAAGAGATAAAACAAAAAGTAATAAAAAAATTTTAAATTCACCCGAAGGATTTGAACCCGAATTAAAGTGGCACAACGTTAAAGCAACCATGACAATACATTCGGCCAATGTTACCTTGCGAGCTGAGGTTCCTATACCAATTAGTAATCGCAGAACTAAACCCCACCTCGAATCTTTACACACTTTTTGCAGTGTCATACAGTGTTTTGAGCTCGGTTTGGTAGTTTTAATTCAAACAAATAAACTGCATCAGTCATTACAATTACTATATGATCTGAAATACGCCATAGTTTGGGAAATAAGGGAAATTATCTATCGAATACTTAGCATTGTTTTTGACAGGGCTGTACATTGACTAGCGGCTTAAATTCAATTGGTCGCACTGCGTAGATCTGCCATTTTGTTTTCAAATGGTTTCGTCAACCGATGCATGTGATAAGTTGTTCGTTCAGGGGCGTTTTCAAAGTGGTGCATGGATTTATGCTAAAGAATAAAAGTTTGTAAAATTGGCTAAAATTGCTATTGCAACTCTCAGTGTCAGGGTGGGATGTTTTTTGCATCGACATACATAATGATTGCATTCTGTCCCGTAAAACACTTATGCACTGAGTTATGTATCCCTCCTCTATAAAGTGTTAGCAAATCAGGCATTAGAAGGCATTCAAAAAAGGCGTAAGTCACTTAGCACGTTGCATAAATTGAAAAATAAATAGGCGCAGCTGACTCACTATTTTCTCTTTATTGGGTTTAGCCGTTAATTGCTATATCACTATCATTTTGCTGGATGGTCCTTTCAATTACTGGTTTACTGACAACTGGAGTACTTTCACATTTGGGGTAGGTCTGGGTGGCTTGGTTAGGCGCTGGCCTGCTGATCCCAAAGTCGCGGGTTCAAACGCGGCCAAGACCGACGGTTTTTAAGTGTGCTTAAAAGCGACAGCCCCATATCAGTAGAATTACTAATATGTAAAATAACTCCTGCGGAACGAAATTCCTGCATATCGGCGGTGCTGATATCCTGGCAGTTGACAGCGTCGTTAACAAACAAAATACAGGATGATTTATGAAGAACTGATACATTTCTTTCTTTAATTATTCTGTTCGAAATTCACTCGTCCCCAATTTTAGCACAAAATTAAGCAGGATGTTCTGAAGTTTCGATTGCCTGCCACTAGATGAGCAAATGTTCATGTTTTATTCGTAATCGTTAGGTTTATTGTCGGCAACTGTTTTTGAGATTTTGTTCTAGTCAACGTGAAAATGGGGTGCACATTAAATGAACGACTCTTCCTTGTAAAGCAATACTGGATTACGAATTCAATTACAGCTACTCAAAGGGCATACCAGAGAGAATTTGGTATTCGGAATCCTCCCCAAAGAAACACAATACTGGGACCGGTAAACAAATTGGAAACAACTGGATCTCTGGTGAGTGAAAAAGGCAACACCCATTCATCTAGACTTCCCACGGTTGTTGTTGATGAACGACTAGATCAGTCACCCAAAAAACATTAAGACGTTTGTCTCAGGAGACAGGGTACAGCTACTCAATGTGTCAAAGAGCTGTGAAAACTGCAGGCCTTAAGCCGTATAGGATTAGGGTTGTCTATCAGTTACAGAAACAGATATGGATAGACGACGTATTGTCGTTGGTTTCAGGCGTTCATTGTGCAAAATCCTGCCATATTGTCCATCACATGGTTCACAGATGAAGCATGGTTCCATTTGTCCGGCTATGTGAACTCAAATAACTCACGCTATTGGGCCAGCGAAAATCCACATGTTGTTCATGAATGACCTATACAACCGGTTAAAATCGGAGTTTGGTGCGCAATATCCACAAAGAGAATAGTGGGACAATTTTTTTAAACAAAAAACAATATGAACACTGCAGAGTACTGACGGATTTTCATGGGGTTTGCTGAGCAACTAGACGATGTAGAGCTGAGTCAAGGATATTTTCAGCAGGACTGCGCTACATGCCATACATCAAATGAATCCATGGCACTAATTGCAAGTTTCTTTGACGACCGGATAATTTCCAAGAACCTGTGGCCACCGAGATCTCCGAATTTGACATCGTCGGACTTCTTTCTAGGGTTATTTAAAAGACACGTCCCCAGACATAGGAGGATCTGAAGCACAACATTACACAGGAGATCAAGCTATTGACAACAGTCCTCCGAGGGACAGTAAAATGGAATGGCGTGTTGAGTTATGCCTTATGCAGGATGGAGGACATTTTCAACATTTGCTATAGAGGTAAATAACCTCCCAAAATTCCTCTGCAGTTCAGGTATAATAAGTTGTGCTAGCATAACTCGTTTTGAAACAATTAAAGAAATAAATGTGTAAGTTCTTCATAAATTACCCTGTATCTTCTTCCACTTTAGTGGTCTATGCCGAGATGTAAGGCATATCTGTAGCGATAAGGAGGAGACACAGAAGAAATAGCTTTCTCTCCAGTTTCACAATATAAGTCCAAATATTCCGATTCAAAATTGCTGGGAACACACAGAGAAGCCGTAGTAGGTTGCCAATGTTTTCCTATTGCCTTCACCCACGCTATTCTTATGTCTTTCCGATTATAAAATCTAAAATAACAAACACAGGATCGATCTGGGGTAGTACATAATATATTTTATGAAGTATACAGCCAAAAAGTAACTTAAATAGCCCTTATATACAGTGCGGTAGTTTTATGTTGCGGCAAGGATCGCGCGTATGCGGGGTTTTTAGTTCCGTAACTCCCGCGGTACTTGATCACGAGTGATAACAGGCACTACAATGAGTTTGGAAGTGGTGTCCATCTGCATGAAGACATTCTTGGTATCTTTGAATGAAATTTCCATTCGCGCATAAGTTCTTGTGTAATTCTCATAATTCCAGTTTTTATATTGTCCTTAAGTTCGTCTATGGTGTGGGAGATTATTCCTATAAACTTTATTCTTTTAGGGTTCCCCATAAATAGATGCACCAATTTTGTCAATGTTTCCCTCCGTTAGAACACATCGTTTACCTTCCTTAGGTTTACCGATAAGCGAACCCATTGTCCTAAATTTATTAACCAGATGTCTGTTTCCCGAACTGGAATACAAGGAAATTTCTCCTAAGATTGTCTACACGCCTGTCTCGCGATACGGTTTTTACGTATGTATTGTACATGAAAATTCGTTCAGGCATGAATTTGTCGGCAGGCATTGCAGTGGACTACTAACAAGACATAACACTCTTAAGCAAAAAGCCGCTGGACCCGTGTCGTAGATTTACGGCACGTAAAAGAACCTCAAGCCTGATAAAAGAAGCCTCTGAGCAAAATTACCGGTTCTTTCACGTCCAATATAGAATGGGACGCTAAGGACTATAGCAGTTAAAGAGCGTCCATAAATAAAACAAAAACCTCAAAACTCTTAAGCAAAACACACAACAGGTGTCTTGATTAAACTTTCAACTTTGAGATGCACAAAGTAGCGACTGAAGCACTCTGATAAAGATAACCGAACGCGTCGTGCCCTGCCAGTTGCGCATCAAAAAAATCTGATGTGTTACACTCACATGACTTTCTCTACTCTTGTACAAACTATTTTTACAAACGCTTATTCTCCACATGCTTCATGTTATTGCTAATTTTCTTGTAGATGCAAGGGAAATATGGTAGCTTTTAAGCGATAGTCAAATATTTTAACGGTGGTTGCTATGTGGCGCATTCCATTCTCTTTGCATGTCCAGAACATAAAAAAAATGAATAACGAATTTGAGAAAAAGTATAAGTATTGTAAAATTTAAGGAAATAACAAGCAATATCTCGAAAACGGTTCACTCAACAAAAGAAATGTATATGACATAAGTTGTGTATCTTAACGCGATCTACATTTTTTGTGTAGCAAAATTTTGTCTATCTCTTATGGTTTACCAGTTATGCAAAAGTCGTTCACAATGAAGAATACTTTTGGAGACATTCCCAGGAAATTCAAGATATACATTTTATTTGTCATAAAAATATCTTAAACATATGATATTTTAATCAAAATCGTTAGAGCCATTTTTGAGAAAATTAAAATTTTCGAAAAATCTTCCATGTAAAGGGTAGTCTGGGATGGGGGGATTTTCTTGAAAACCTTCGTGTCGCATCTCTGGAAGATACTGAACCTAAATGCCAAGTTTGGTGCTTATCCGATTGTTCGTTTTTGAGTTATGCTGTTCACAGACACACACACAGACACACACACACACACAGACACACACACAGACACACACACACACAGACACACACACGGACATGTTTCTAAAAATGCTTTTTTTGATTCAGGAGGTCTCAAAACATGTATTTCCGGTGAAATCTCGGTATCGAATTTTTGGGTGGAATGCAATACTTCCCCTACTTACTATACGTAGTAGAGAAAGTAAAAAGCGCTCAGATGACTGCAGTACAGCGTGTTACGCATTCAGCCGGTCTGTAGCCTCACCTTAAAAAGACCGAACTGTATAACCTCTACTTGTCCCACGTGAGTCCGCCCCTACCGATCCAGTAATGTGAATCCGCAATTTATACCTTACATGAAAACATTGGGCCCCATGATATCTAAGGAAACTATGTAACATGGATATTTTTGGTTTCACACTTAGCGAGGTGACTAATGTGGATGATGTTTGTTATATGTAGTATCGATTTTAATGCATTTGTAATACACAACTGACGCTAAGAAAACATTTGCACCACTGAAAACGTGTACTGTGACAACCACATGTTTCATATTATGTTAGGAGTCGTGCTTCTAGATAGCTCAGCTGGAAGAAGTGTATAGTCGTAAAACACCTGTTTGAAGTAGAAGTGGTTCGAATCACTTGGGTAAACTTACTTTTTTAATGTGTTGTAATATTCATATATAATCTTTGTTTAAACCAATACAATATTTCATATGTTAATAGCGTTTTAATTTGCAATTATGTTTTATTTAATATTTTTATATTGTTTAGTGTTTCTTTTTGGTAAACTACGTTAGGCAAGTGTTTAAACGCGACATAGGTACATATATTTTATGTTGATGGAATAAGGATTCTTCACATTTGATCTTAGACAATAAGCAAATTACACATCACCTAATGTTTAGTATGGAAGTTGTAATAATAGTTATTTGATCAATGCGCAGAAATATATTTTGTAATTAATATCACCTCCTGTTGGTACGTTACGGTGGCCGGACCCTTTTATAACAAAGTTTGAAATTACTGGTGATTACCAATGCTCGAACACGTCTCTTTTAACGAAGTGCTCAAACTGATGTCCTATGTTGGTTAATGCACACCTGGGCACGCTATTGCATAGAAAATCTGACTCCGTGTAACATGGTGGGTGTTATGGATCTATAAGCCACCGTAATACGTTGACGAGGACTCTCTGGATATTCTGGCTCCTCTGCATAAGCCTGTGGTTTTAAATGACACCAGAGGCGTTAGATCAGTGATCTGACTGACCAGGAAACTGTCCCGGTCTACCTATTAAATGACCAGGATATGCCGCATTTAGATGATTGCAGGCGATCATCGACCTGTGCGGTGGAGCACCATCGTGTTGAAACCAAGTTGTTAATCGCTCTTGCAGTGGTACGTATTCTAGAAGTAAGGGGAATCATTACGGAGAAGTTTTAGGTAGCGTGCTCCTGTTAGATGACCCTCGAAGAAAACTGGTACAATAAGATAGTCGCCCAAGATTCCGCACGAAAGATTCCACTCAAGTTGCATCCCTTGCCCAGTGAGGATGGTCAACACTCCATTAATGCATGTTGTGACAATTTACGGTCCGTTGCGGAATCTTGATTCATCTGAAAACAGGATTCTAGAGACGAACTCCACATCATTTGCCACTCGACCCAGCAGCCAACTACAGAAGTGCAGCTGAGCTTCGAAATGTCTCCCGTGGTACAAGTGCAAAAGATATGATGAAACTAGTTGGCTCGCAATACTCCCATCACAGAAGATTGGCTGATGTTTACCTATTGTGCAATTGCCCGGTACTAGTATGCGAATTATTTCGTATGACATTCTAAATAGCCTCCGAATTAACACCGGATGTTACAGGTGAGTGTCTCACGGGAGGCATCCTTGCAAATGACGATATTGTACGCAGACGTCTTTCAACATTCTGGAAAGTTTTTAGTGTTGGTTGTCGTCTATTTGGTATAAACGCTGAGCTTGTTCCGCATTCGCTCTTGCCTCTCCGTAGATAAGGGCATATCAACTAACTCGTCTGTCGAATACATAGCGAAGGACTGGCAAAAATGTGACTGCATGCTGTCACAACTGCGTACGCATGAGTGAGGGTAGTCAACATTCAAAACATCGCTCTGCGGTGCAGTACCGTTCAAATGGGACAGAAAGGTATGAAATCACAGCTTGTGTTTAGGTTATACCCATTTCATTACAAAAGCTATGCAATTAACAACTATTTAGATTATAATTTCATTAAAAAATTGGAGATTCTAAACTATACTATTATGTAATCGATTTTCAAGCGTTAATGAGAAAGAAAACAAAAGCATGAACAACGCGAAGACTCGAACCCACGTTACTGGCGACTAACGCTCACCAGTATAATTCTATTCGCCCACTTGGACGCTTGGTTGAGAACATTGGCGGTTAAACCTTAGCGTTTACTTGTCAGACAGCGCGCAGCTACACTCGCTTCCATATATGCCGTCACCGCAGCCTCAGGCAGCATTCTACTGGCCTTCACAGGAGGAGAATGTATTGCAAGGAGGTGGTTTGTGTATCTGTTCACCTTTTCGCGATGCGGTGGCGTCTTGTTTTACGTGCACAGTTCTAGATTATTCGCACATGAATATATAATTTTGAACGATAGCTTTACTCGTCATCACTTACAATAACCATGTTTAAATATACAACCACACAAAACCGTTTTGCACAGTATCTCCACGAAAAAAATATGTTTAATGGTAACAATGTAAAACTGAAATACATTATACTTTTTACTCTCAAAGAGGACAGATTTACTAGATATGATTGTAATCAATTCTTCAGTCTAAATAAAACAACACTGTTTTGCACAATTTCTCCATGAAAAATAATGCAAAACTGCAGTAAATACTTTTTACTCTCAAAGAGGATACTTTTGCTAGACATTTTAATAATCTGTACATGCGAATGCTACATGGCATTGCCCTAGCAATGTCTTCAAATAGTAAATTCGCTTCCCACATACAATTCTACCCGATGCACTTCCGAAATATCTGCATACATCGCGTAAGCTACAGTTGACACACACCACTGCTTAGTCGAACAAAGACAGAACGCTCCAGACACACCACTCCCTGCTCTGTGCCCACCCGATGGGGAAGCTTGGTAAAATGCCTCCCGAAGCTGAGGCGACGGCATAAATGGAAGCTAGTATACCATCTCGCCACTTTAATTGTGTTATAATCTTTTAAGAGTGTTGTAATTCTTTGTTGGATGTCTACCATGGTTATTTAACTTGCAAGTTATTCTGTATATTATTTGAGATGTACGTGTCGTAGTTTACGCCGAAATTGAAATGAATATGCATTTAATAATCTTTGTGTCTTGACTGTACAGTATCCATTTGGGATATAGAAGTATCTCTAATTTAGCTTGGCCTGTCTCTATTCACAAAAGTCCGCCATTTTGTTTTAATGGTTTTCATACTGAACATACATGATTGGTCCATTTTATCAGGGGTTTAATCAATGGCGTGGCTAAGTACACTGTAACGTAAAAGTTTGTAAAATCTGCTGGAATCCCGGAATCCGCATTCAGCAAACGAGTCGTATGCTTTTTAATTGTACTTTACTGCGGAGTACCTTAACCTTGAAACCGCTTTCCGGCTGAATGTTGAGCCTTCGTCTACGCTTTAACTACTAATAAAAACATGGGAACCATCCTTAAGAGTACTTTAATCCTGATGTAGCTGCAGATAAACGGTACTTCTCGTCAGGACTGCGCCGAAAAGTAATACCAAGAGGAAGTACCAAAATCTAGATAGGTTGGGGTAAACTACTAAACATTATTATTTCACTTATTTTTGTCAGTACTACGTGCCTAACTACCGCGTCTGGCGAATGGGAGATAATTTCGAGTTACTTTCGCGACCTTAAAGATTTAAATAAGCTGGACTCTTCTGGTACACAATTGAAACATTAGACTCTTTCTCGTTGTTACAATGTGTCACAAATGGCATCTTTGTACTTAAGTTTCTTTCTAATATTTTCCAAACTCTCTCTTGCTTCGTTAGGAAGAAACACTTCCATATAGCAATTCTTGTATTAGTCAATTCCATGTGCAATTATTAATCAATCACTCAACAACGGGTACTTTGACCATAGAGACGTAACTTATTTTACACTCATTAATTATTTCATTCCCTGTATACTGCTATATTGTATATTCACGTATATCCGTTTGCTACAAAACCATTTAAGGCTGAAATTAACTTGTAATTAATTTGACAATTTTCTTTTTGATAGTTTTATTAAATTTATGTATACACGGTGAATATTGGTGTCATACATTTGGGGGACGCGTTCCTGTCATCAAAACAGTGAACAAAGTTCGTATGTACATGGGTCTGAAAATCAACCTTTCGTTGTTATAGGTCAAAGAAGATGTATTCCATGAGTGAACAGACGGATATGCACTACACGTATGGCCGTGCAGACGGCAATGCAGCACGAGCACGTGACCTTTATTCAGAAAGGTATCTTGACAGGCAGTTACGTGTGCAAGAACATTCGCACAAATTCACCAACGCTTGAGAGAGAATGGCGAATTTGGGAGAGTACTAGGGATATTGGGATACCAAGAGCGGTATGAGGCGTTGAGCTTGAAGAACGAGTTCTTCATGCTATGGATGCAGACCCTCACAAAGCACAAGACATATGGCTGTAAGGGAAAGAGTTAGTCAGACTATCTGGAGAATTCTGCATGAAAATCTTCTGTACCCGTATCACCCTCAACGTGTGCAAGGATTAAATGAGGCGGACTTTGAGACAAGAAGACGTTTCTGTCAACCCATGTTACAGCAGTGCGCTGTGTTCATCAGTTTCCTAATCTGTATCTTATTCACGGATGAAACTGGTTTTACTCGCAACGGCATCTTAAATTTCCATAACACTCATAACTGAGCATTTGAAAGCCATAATGAAGTACGACAGGACAACCATCAACAGACTCAACGTTTGGGGTGGAATCATTCACGATCACCTTATGGTCCCTACTTCTTCCTTCCGTGTCTGAATCGACAAACCTATCTCCAGTTTCTCAGAAATGAGTTGCATCACTTAACTGATAATGTGCCTCTGGACAACATCCAACGAATGTGGTTTTTACAGATGGTACTCCAGCTCATTTCAGTAGGATAGTTCGCAAGTTTTTGAATGATCGATTTCCGTAAAGATGGATTGGTCGAGGGGGGCCCATTGCATGGCCTGCTCGATCGCCTGATTTGAATCCAATGGATTTCTTCGTCTGGGGTCATTTGAAGTTCTTGGTTTATGCGACTCCTGTACCTGATGTTGACATTTTGGGAGAATGTATCCAAACTGGATTTGACCAAATACGAAACACACCAGGAATTTTCAACAGAGTATGCCAGAGCATGGACAGCAAGGCTTACTGCATGCATCGAAGCAAGAGGAAGCCACTTGGAGAAATTGTTGTAACCTTCGATTTTGTGTTGTAACTCTGAAATAAATGATTTTCAGATTCATGTTCATATGAACTTTTTTTTTTTTTTTTTTTGCTGTTTTGATGTCAAGAACACGTCCCCCAAATATAGGACACCAATAAAGATACACTCTGTATAAGCATAGCTTACATTGCATAAAAAATAAACAAACTGTTCCCACATCTTGCATTTTAAGTTAAATACAAAACAAGTATTTAACCACTGCATCCCACCAGCATACAATCATGTCAATCACAGTTGATTTACTTGACTTCTTGACCACAATTTCGGTAGCACTACAGCCCCTAGCTAAGCATCAACATTAAAATTCCTGGCCATTGATTCTCAATACTTTACTCAACTGAGCTTTATACCGCAGAATCACCACTAGCTCTTTTTAACGGCACCGTTACAGACAATATGCCATCAACTCTGATAAACCTTTTTGAAATGAAAATGCATCAGATATGGATGGGTTAACTGCATGAAAACTTGTTATTTGGTATAAGATTTTCATTGGTCCTTTGGACAATTAGGGGAATTTAAAATCCTCTCAGGCAAAAGGACTTCACAACTCAATATTAAAAGAAAAATCTATTACCACACGCGAATTTCCTCAGCTATGACGAGAGTTGACGTCTGATGAAGACAAGCTGGGAATGAGGTAGATATAATAAATCGTTGTTCAGTCCAAGATTCCGTTCGCATGACGAATTGGTCCTTACACGAGATGAAAGGATGGTATCAGGAAAATACCGCCCTACGCGATGCTAGCGTTCCAGAGTATGGAATGCACCTGGCTTCAGTTATTGGAGGTAGGTTTTTTTTATCGCCCAATATATAGGTCTGGTAGCCGGACGAGATGTCTCCGCGATAGCGTGTGAGGTTCGCATTCGGGAGGTCCCGGGTTCGATTCCTGTTGACCGCCCACTATGACCTTGGGATTTTCGTGATTTCCCCTGGTCGATAAGCGAATGCTGGGGTGGTTTCTCATCTACCACATTTCCTTTTCATCATTTGCCTTTCATTCCGTTTCCTTTTCATCTTTCAGCTGTGCTTCTAGGTTTAGCGGCGTATTGCGCTGTCGGACAGAAGGCGCGGGTGCTTGCTCAAAAGAAAGAGCACTCCCCGTGGACACTAGAGGGCTGCTTGATCGATGGGTTGTTCATTGCCCTCTCTAGGAGCTCCAGCAGTGGGACGGGTTTTCGTGCTGGAACTTTAGGGACTTCCACGCATTTCTGTGGCCTATCTGCCACGGCCTGTAGCCTCATGTGGTTCCTTCACTTCATCCCTTCCTTCTGGGGGGGGGGGGTAGTAGCCACAATAGATCTATGTAGAACACAGTGTTCGACGTTACCCAGCCGTTGTACAACCTATACCTATTCCTACATAGGTCTGGTAGCTCATCTGTGGTTCACGACAACCAACATTTCGGTCAGGGTACACGTGCTGATCACATCACTCATATCTGTTGGATCACCCACCTCTGCCTAGTGTATGTCAGAGTGACGTCATTCCAAAGAGTGGTAGTGATGGCGGCAGTGGTATAGGTCGCGCCACGGATTTTGGCGTGTGAAAATTTTAATGGAAAGCTACGATGCGAGTCATTTACCGTATAAATGTGTGACACATACGGGGCTGCAGCTCGAAGAATGGTGCAAGTTGAGACGGGAGTTGTATACAGTGGAAGGGACTGGACAGAAGGAACCACGTGCTACTTGCAAGGGAGGCATTGAAACATCAGGGGGCTGGCTGATGGACTAGTCCTGAAGGTCATACGCCAATTTCCCTGACGAGACCTATAAAATGAGATGTTGCTCTTTACTACCAACTCTTGAGTGTTTACTTGCTTATATCAATAAAAATACTCTGGCTGTCCTCCGTGGTGTAATGGTTATCATGGTAGCCTTTAGTTCCCGAGGTCGCGGGTTCAAACCCGGCGGAGGACGATGGATTTTTTTTCGAGCGTAAAAAAGGATCCCCTCCCTTCGGAATGGACGCTCTTTTACTGCTGGGGTCCTTAGCATCCCATTCTATATTGGGCGTGAAAGACCGGTAATGTTACTCAGAGGCCTCTTTATCAGGCTTTAGGTTCTTTTACGTGCCGTAAATCTACGACACGAGACAACCGGCTTTACTTCCCTTTCGAAGGAAGCCATGCTAAGGATTTTTACGCCCGAAAAAAATCCGTTGCCCTCCGCCAGGTTTGAACCCGCGACCCCGGGAACTAGAGGTTAGCATGGTAACCACTACACCACGGAGGACGACTATAAGAAGAGATACTGTAATGTACCTCTACAATATAGTATTAATGTCTGCAACAGCTAGCTCAGTCTTCCTTGCAAGATTCCAATGCGAAAGCGCTTCTCCCTTTTACACCATTTTTATGTGGTTCGAGATGGATGGATAGATATTTAGTTATTGCTAAAAACATTTACACATGTATAGCAACGTCAAATGTTAAATATTACAATAATTCAATCTTATAAAATTCCTGGACCTTATAGAGAGGATTTTTCTTCAATATCATTAAAATCTGTCTTTTAAAAATGCCCTATGTAAGTGTGTTGATTTTATTCGGTAAACTTTTGAATAGATTAATGGATGATACTTCAAAGCTATTTTGTGTTTTACTATACTTACATTTACTAAAATAAATATTGTTGCTACTTCTTGTCAGATAATTGTGAACAGTTTCACACAGATTATACTGTTGTAGATTCCTCTTAATGTACAATAGACAATTCAAAAAAAAAAAAAAATTATATATATAATTATTATTATATTTTAATTTTATATATATATATATATATAAGGAAGAGTGAGGATTCCAAGTTCAATAAAATGTGGTTTACAATGTATTTTTGGCGGAACTCCACATACTATTCTTATCGCTCTCTTTTGTAAAATAAACATCTTATTAGCACAGGTATGGTTGCCCCAAAGTAATACACTGACAGTAATGACTTTTTATTTATTGTTTGGCTCAGTACACGTAACAAAAACAGTCCTTTAGTCAGTTTCCCTGAGATGTAGTCTATGTGGGATTTCCACCCTAATTTAGATTCAAGATAAATGCTTAAGAATTTGACTGTTGAAAGATTAGAGTCAGCAGAACTGATATCCATAGTCTTATCTTGATTAAATATTAATCTGTTAGAGTCACACCAGTGATTTACTCTTAAAGTTATATCTTTAAGTTTACTTGTGAGAGTATCATTGTTATTACAACATATATGTAATGCTAAATCATCAGCAAATAAAAACGTTTTTAGGCATTCATCTTGTATAGCTTCAGGAAGATCATGGTTATACACCAGAAAGAAAACTGAGCCCTGCGGGACACCACGTTTTATCCTTCTAAAACTAGACTTTCTGCCACTAACATAAGTAGCCTGATATCTGTCACTTAGATAAGAACGTATTAAATTTATACTGATATAAAAACCATAGTAGGATAACTTTTTTAAAAGTATTTCGTATGAAATTGTATTAAAGGCCTTTGTTAGATCAAAGAAATGGCCATGCGATGGAAAACTACCTTCAAAAGCATTCAAAGTTCGTTTAAAAAACCTATTACAGCATCAGCAGTACTGTATCCTGTTCTAAAACCAAATTGACTGGGAGAAAACAGAAAATTCTCTTCAAAGTACTGAATTACCTATTTAATAAGACCTCAAAAACTTAGACACAACTGGGATGATACGTATAGGTCTATAATTAGCATAGTCAGTTCTGCTACCTATCTTATAGATGGGAATGACTTTAACAAGTTTAAAAGAACCCGGAAAATTACCATTGTCAGTACACATATAGAAGACGTGTGTGAGAGGCTCACTTATAAAAGAGGCAGCATACTTTAAAATTTGTGAATTTAACTCAAATACATCTAGACAAGAAATATTGCTAGGCCCCATTGTAACAGCATAAACATCCCCAACAGTTACATTTAAAAACACTAGTTGGCGTATTTGTATTAATCATTAAATCAGCAGGATTAACGTTGGTAGCTTTACGGTTAGCACTTTAATCAACAAAATCAAGGAAATAAGAATTTATTTCTTCAACATTTAGATCAACTTCACAGATATTCTTTGAAGTACTATTTATTGCAGTTGAAATAACTGACCATAATGTTTTTTAATTATTTTTAGAATTTGTAAGAGGTTTAAAAAATCTGATGTGTTACACTCACATGACTTTCTCTACTCTTGTACAAACTATTTTTACAAACGCTTATTCTCCATATGCTTCATGTTAATTGAGATATCGAGATGTCAATCTTATTGATAATTTTCTTGTAGATGCAAGGGGAATACGGTAGCTTTTAAGCGATAGTCAAATATTTTAACGCTGGTTGCTGTGTGGCGCATTCCATTCTCTTTGCATGTCCAGGACATAAAAAAATGAATAACGAATTTGAGAAAAAGTATAAGTATTGGAAAATTTAAGGGAATAACAAGCAATATCTCGCAAACGGTTCATTCAACAAAAGAAATGTATATGACATAAATTGTGTATTTTAACGCGATCTACATTTTTCGTGTAGTAAAATTTTGTCTATCTCTTATGGTTTACCAGTTATGAAAACGTCGTTCATAATGAAGAATACTTTTGGAGACATTCCCAGAAAATTCGAGATATACATTTTATTTGTCATGACAATATCTTAAACATATGATATTTTAATCAAAATCGTTAGAGCCGTTTTTGAGAAAATTAAAATTTTCGAAAAATGTTCCATGTAAAGGGTAGTCTGGGGTGGGGGGATTTTCTTGAAAACCTTCGTGTCGCATCTCTGGAAGATACTGAACCTAAATACCAAGTTTGATGTTTATCCGACTGTTCGTTTTTGAGTTATGCTGTTCACAGACACACAGACACACACAGACAGACATGTTTCCAAAAATGCTTTTTTTGGATTCAGTGAGTCTCAAAACATGTATTTCCGGTGAAATCTCGGTATCGAAATTTTGGGTGGAATACAATACTTCCCCTACTTACTATACGTAGTAGAGAAAGTAAAAAATAATCAGCCTTGGTAATCTTCAACAGTTGCTTGTAATCTTTTCTGAGATTAATAAAAGTACCTTTATATTCCGTCATTCTATAGTGGGTGTATAAATTATAATAAAAGAGACATTTATCTTTTAAAGCTTTTTGTTCGGCAGTGTACCACATTGACCACGCTGCCTCGCTTCTGTGGAACTTTAACAGCAGGATACCGTGGTCTTAACTCTAAACTCTTACTTTGCTTAAGGTATCCTATGCATCTTTCGAAGGCACTAGTTTTCAGTAGCTATTTTGCTCACTTTGAGCTTTTCGATTTCAAGAGTAGTCCGAGGACTTAATGGACATACTTCATGTCTCCATAGTCCACAAGTACACTGTGCATCGTTGGAAATCTCTCCTATTCCCACCAAAACACGATCGGTCACTGTAGCGGTCGGTGACAACAATGAATCCATAAATAACGGGCCTTTGATAGAAGCTCTTCAAAAGTATCCTCTCCAGAAAAAAGAAAGAGAAACTCTCTGATTAGGGAATAACTTCCGATTGCGATAAGCTCTGAAAAATTCCCTTGGGATAGCTCACATGTTCATGACGCCCAGCCACTTCCTCATCAAGGTTTCTCAATTTCAATTTGTGGAATTGAGTGCCTCACTAGAACGCGCTCATGTTGCAGTGTAACTTCTACCTTCCTAGCCTCTAGTTCACGAGATCGCGGGTTCAAACCCGGCGGAGGGTGATGGATTTTTTCGGGCGTAAAAATCCTTAGCATGGCTTCCTTCGGAAGGGAAGTAAAGTCGCTGGTTCCGTGCCTTAGATTTACGGTATGTAAAAGAATCTCAAGCACGATAAAAAGGCCTCTGAGCAAAAGTACTGCCTCACTAGAACGCGCTTATGTTGCATTGTAACTTCTACCTTCCTAGCTTATAGTTCCCGAGGTTGCGGGTTCAAACCCGGCGGTGGGTGATGGATTTTTTCGGGCGTAAAAATCCTTAGCATGGCTTCCTTCGTAAGGGAAGTAAAGCCGCTGGTTCCGTATCATAGATTTATGGCACGTAAAAGAATCTCAAGCACGATAAAAAGGCCTCTGAGCAAAAGTGCCGGTCTTTCACGCCCAATATAGAATGGGAAGCTAAGGACCACAACAGTTAAAGAGCGTCCATAAATAAAAAAAAAGCTCAAACCTCTGAAGCATGGTCCATTCCAGGGATCCTTCTGCCTGCACAATTCTGACCTCCTTGTTCACCTGGCGCCACTAGCAAGACTCACAGCATGTTACTCTCCAACAGCAGAGTACCAATAGAGGCCGTAAACGCCTCGCATCGCCTCATCTGTTCTCTCTTGCTTTACCCCTGTATCATATTGCGCAGCGAAAGTAATAACTTTCACGCTCACAGTATCTTGATAACTTATTTCAGAACGCCAACACTCTCAATCTCATCTGGTGAGTCTCTAGAATCAGAGCAAGGGCCGAGGGCAAACTAACGTGTTTCTGAACTCGGTTCTGAAAAAAATCAGGATTCCATTTTCTCCAGCATCCTTGACTCTGTCTTCCAGCCCTGACGTCAAATCCAATTTCATTTCCTGCATTGTGCCAACAGCTGTGGTGACATAGTGATGTTGCAATCCAATTGCTGACCTTAGTACAGCTAAATGCTGTGTTCAGTCCAGTAAAGGTTCAAGAAGCGTGATAAAACTTGGAGATGCTCTGTTCATACATCTCTTCACCAGTCTCGTTTTTGTTTTCAGAGTGTAACAGGTGCATATTTACACGTATGATCAAATAGGCTTCAACCAAACGCAGCAATGGAAGGAGTGCTTTGACATGCGATGACGCTGAAGAGAAGTTTAGAGGCGAGCTGTTTCGTTCGTTAGTTGGGGGGACGGGGACGAAAAAAGCGTCGTATGGAAAATAAAGTTGCGGTTTGTAGTTTGGGTAGTAGGTCTCTTTCAAATGAATTTAGAACAATTTAGAACAATTCAGAAGAGCTCAGAGGTGTGATGAGGTGGCAGTAGAGTAAAGAGAATTTATCCTTACATTGCGAAGATCAAACGGATATAGAAACGATCCTTAAATGCACGAGATACCTACCTACGGTGTTTGCCGCTAGGACTAGATGATATAAAATGCCCCTAACTAAGATTTGTTTGGAACATACAGCCGTTTGAAGGAGCCGAGACACGTGCTTGCTTCGCGCCCACATCCGTTGTGGGTATATTGGTCACGTTCAGGTCACCTCCAATTTTAGTTGTGATTCCACTTCAATATTTCTAAAGTTGTCGGCATTGCAAATCGATATGAATTGTTCATGTTAATGAGGATACAGTCTTTCTAACAATGCAAATTTTCTGAAGAAACACTCAACATCTGTTTTCAATCGTCTGAATTATCTTGAACTGCCGCTTCTCTCCTGGCAATCAAAAGTCTTCTTTGTACAGTTTTTTTACTTACTCCACGTGCTTAGTAGGTAGAGAAGGTATTGCATTCAACCTAAATATTCAATATGGAGATTTCGCTGGAAATATGTGTTTTGAGGCCCCCTGGTTAAAAGCATTTTTATAAAAAGATCCACACACATTGTGAAGAGCATAACTCAAAAAACGAAAACTTGGATAAATACCAAGCCTGGTTATTTAATTCATATCTTCCAAAGAGCATCACAAAGGTTTTCAAGAAAATTCCTCCAAACTACCCTTTACATAAAAATGTTTCAAAAACTTATTTTCCAAATAGCTCTTAACAATGCCATATTTTAAGATATTTACATGACAAAAAAGATGCATCTTAAATTTTCTGGGAAGAGCCCATTAAAGTCCTCTTTATTTGCAAGGAATTTTTGTATAATTTTGTATCACTGGTAAATGTAAAGATATAGTGAAAAACTTGCCATACAAAAAATGTAGATCTCTTTAAAACACGCAATGTATCTCCAACAATCCACCTATGGCATCAGCCACTTCCAAAATATCCATTATTAGTGGTTTGAATTTCTTAATATTTAGTCATTTTTACAAGTGCTGTCACTATTCATTTGTTTCTCATGATGTCATGAAAGAATATGGAAATTCAAGTGTAGCATATAGTCACTCGCTTTTAACATTTTACTATCAATTCACTTTTCCTTTATCTCCCTTTTACCTACAGCAAAATGTGCAATTAAACTATTTCTGCAAAGTTTATCTTGATCAGAATTGCCACTGCAAGGTCATGAAGTATAACCCATTCCTGCTTTGTTCTTCAGTTTGCCTAATGTCTAAGGAGATTCTATTCTATTAGCACTGTGACATCATAAGTTTGACCACCCCCAACACATGGAGTAAAAAAGGAGAAGAATGATACAGATTGACACAAAATGCTGTGCCTGATCTAGAATAACATTAAGTGGATAGCAAAAGAAGTTTTCATTAGAGCAGTTTGTAGAAACTATATAAAAAAAATCTGATGTGTTACACTCACATGACTTTCTCTACTCTTGTACAATCTATTTTTACAAACGCCTATTCTCCATATGCCTCATGTTAATCAAGATATCGAGATGTCAATCTTATTGGTAATTTTCTTGTAGATGCAAGGGGAATATGGTAGGTTGTAAGCGATAGTCAAATATTTTAATGCTGGTTGCTGTGTGGCGCATTCCATTCTCTTTGCATGTCCAGGACATAAAAAAATGAATAACGAATTTGAGAAAAAGTATAAGTATTGGAAAATTTAAGGGAATAACAAGCAATATCTCGCAAACGGTTCACTCAACAAAAGAAATGTATATGACATAAATTGTGTATTTTAACGCGATCTACATTTTTCGTGTAGTAAAATTTTGTCTATCTCTTATGGTTTACCAGTTATGAAAACGTCGTTCATAATGAAGAATACTTTTGGAGACATTCCCAGAAAATTCGAGATATACATTTTATTTGTCATGACAATATCTTAAACATATGATATTTTAATCAAAATCGTTAGAGCCGTTTTTGAGAAAATTAAAATTTTCGAAAAATGTTCCATGTAAAGGGTAGTCTGGGGTGGGGGGATTTTCTTGAAAACCTTCGTGTCGCATCTCTGGAAGATACTGAACCTAAATACCAAGTTTGATGTTTATCCGACTGTTCGTTTTTGAGTTATGCTGTTCACAGACACACAGACACACACAGACAGACATGTTTCCAAAAATGCTTTTTTTGGATTCAGTGAGTCTCAAAACATGTATTTCCGGTGAAATCTCGGTATCGAAATTTTGGGTGGAATACAATACTTCCCCTACTTACTATACGTAGTAGAGAAAGTAAAAAATAATCAGCCTTGGTAATCTTCAACAGTTGCTTGTAATCTTTTCTGAGATTAATAAAAGTACCTTTATATTCCGTCATTCTATAGTGGGTGTATAAATTATAATAAAAGAGACATTTATCTTTTAAAGCTTTTTGTTCGGCAGTGTACCACATTGACCACGCTGCCTCGCTTCTGTGGAACTTTAACAGCAGGATACCGTGGTCTTAACTCTAAACTCTTACTTTGCTTAAGGTATCCTATGCATCTTTCGAAGGCACTAGTTTTCAGTAGCTATTTTGCTCACTTTGAGCTTTTCGATTTCAAGAGTAGTCCGAGGACTTAATGGACATACTTCATGTCTCCATAGTCCACAAGTACACTGTGCATCGTTGGAAATCTCTCCTATTCCCACCAAAACACGATCGGTCACTGTAGCGGTCGGTGACAACAATGAATCCATAAATAACGGGCCTTTGATAGAAGCTCTTCAAAAGTATCCTCTCCAGAAAAAAGAAAGAGAAACTCTCTGATTAGGGAATAACTTCCGATTGCGATAAGCTCTGAAAAATTCCCTTGGGATAGCTCACATGTTCATGACGCCCAGCCACTTCCTCATCAAGGTTTCTCAATTTCAATTTGTGGAATTGAGTGCCTCACTAGAACGCGCTCATGTTGCAGTGTAACTTCTACCTTCCTAGCCTCTAGTTCACGAGATCGCGGGTTCAAACCCGGCGGAGGGTGATGGATTTTTTCGGGCGTAAAAATCCTTAGCATGGCTTCCTTCGGAAGGGAAGTAAAGTCGCTGGTTCCGTGCCTTAGATTTACGGTATGTAAAAGAATCTCAAGCACGATAAAAAGGCCTCTGAGCAAAAGTACTGCCTCACTAGAACGCGCTTATGTTGCATTGTAACTTCTACCTTCCTAGCTTATAGTTCCCGAGGTTGCGGGTTCAAACCCGGCGGTGGGTGATGGATTTTTTCGGGCGTAAAAATCCTTAGCATGGCTTCCTTCGTAAGGGAAGTAAAGCCGCTGGTTCCGTATCATAGATTTATGGCACGTAAAAGAATCTCAAGCACGATAAAAAGGCCTCTGAGCAAAAGTGCCGGTCTTTCACGCCCAATATAGAATGGGAAGCTAAGGACCACAACAGTTAAAGAGCGTCCATAAATAAAAAAAAAAGCTCAAACCTCTGAAGCATGGTCCATTCCAGGGATCCTTCTGCCTGCACAATTCTGACCTCCTTGTTCACCTGGCGCCACTAGCAAGACTCACAGCATGTTACTCTCCAACAGCAGAGTACCAATAGAGGCCGTAAACGCCTCGCATCGCCTCATCTGTTCTCTCTTGCTTTACCCCTGTATCAAATTGCGCAGCGAAAGTAATAACTTTCACGCTCACAGTATCTTGATAACTTATTTCAGAACGCCAACACTCTCAATCTCATCTGGTGAGTCTCTAGAATCAGAGCAAGGGCCGAGGGCAAACTAACGTGTTTCTGAACTCGGTTCTGAAAAAAATCAGGATTCCATTTTCTCCAGCATCCTTGACTCTGTCTTCCAGCCCTGACGTCAAATCCAATTTCATTTCCTGCATTGTGCCAACAGCTGTGGTGACATAGTGATGTTGCAATCCAATTGCTGACCTTAGTACAGCTAAATGCTGTGTTCAGTCCAGTAAAGGTTCAAGAAGCGTGATAAAACTTGGAGATGCTCTGTTCATACATCTCTTCACCAGTCTCGTTTTTGTTTTCAGAGTGTAACAGGTGCATATTTACACGTATGATCAAATAGGCTTCAACCAAACGCAGCAATGGAAGGAGTGCTTTGACATGCGATGACGCTGAAGAGAAGTTTAGAGGCGAGCTGTTTCGTTCGTTAGTTGGGGGGACGGGGACGAAAAAAGCGTCGTATGGAAAATAAAGTTGCGGTTTGTAGTTTGGGTAGTAGGTCTCTTTCAAATGAATTTAGAACAATTTAGAACAATTCAGAAGAGCTCAGAGGTGTGATGAGGTGGCAGTAGAGTAAAGAGAATTTATCCTTACATTGCGAAGATCAAACGGATATAGAAACGATCCTTAAATGCACGAGATACCTACCTACGGTGTTTGCCGCTAGGACTAGATGATATAAAATGCCCCTAACTAAGATTTGTTTGGAACATACAGCCGTTTGAAGGAGCCGAGACACGTGCTTGCTTCGCGCCCACATCCGTTGTGGGTATATTGGTCACGTTCAGGTCACCTCCAATTTTAGTTGTGATTCCACTTCAATATTTCTAAAGTTGTCGGCATTGCAAATCGATATGAATTGTTCATGTTAATGAGGATACAGTCTTTCTAACAATGCAAATTTTCTGAAGAAACACTCAACATCTGTTTTCAATCGTCTGAATTATCTTGAACTGCCGCTTCTCTCCTGGCAATCAAAAGTCTTCTTTGTACAGTTTTTTTACTTACTCCACGTGCTTAGTAGGTAGAGAAGGTATTGCATTCAACCTAAATATTCAATATGGAGATTTCGCTGGAAATATGTGTTTTGAGGCCCCCTGGTTAAAAGCATTTTTATAAAAAGATCCACACACATTGTGAAGAGCATAACTCAAAAAACGAAAACTTGGATAAATACCAAGCCTGGTTATTTAATTCATATCTTCCAAAGAGCATCACAAAGGTTTTCAAGAAAATTCCTCCAAACTACCCTTTACATAAAAATGTTTCAAAAACTTATTTTCCAAATAGCTCTTAACAATGCCATATTTTAAGATATTTACATGACAAAAAAGATGCATCTTAAATTTTCTGGGAAGAGCCCATTAAAGTCCTCTTTATTTGCAAGGAATTTTTGTATAATTTTGTATCACTGGTAAATGTAAAGATATAGTGAAAAACTTGCCATACAAAAAATGTAGATCTCTTTAAAACACGCAATGTATCTCCAACAATCCACCTATGGCATCAGCCACTTCCAAAATATCCATTATTAGTGGTTTGAATTTCTTAATATTTAGTCATTTTTACAAGTGCTGTCACTATTCATTTGTTTCTCATGATGTCATGAAAGAATATGGAAATTCAAGTGTAGCATATAGTCACTCGCTTTTAACATTTTACTATCAATTCACTTTTCCTTTATCTCCCTTTTACCTACAGCAAAATGTGCAATTAAACTATTTCTGCAAAGTTTATCTTGATCAGAATTGCCACTGCAAGGTCATGAAGTATAACCCATTCCTGCTTTGTTCTTCAGTTTGCCTAATGTCTAAGGAGATTCTATTCTATTAGCACTGTGACATCATAAGTTTGACCACCCCCAACACATGGAGTAAAAAAGGAGAAGAATGATACAGATTGACACAAAATGCTGTGCCTGATCTAGAATAACATTAAGTGGATAGCAAAAGAAGTTTTCATTAGAGCAGTTTGTAGAAACTATATAAAAAAAATCTGATGTGTTACACTCACATGACTTTCTCTACTCTTGTACAATCTATTTTTACAAACGCCTATTCTCCATATGCCTCATGTTAATCAAGATATCGAGATGTCAATCTTATTGGTAATTTTCTTGTAGATGCAAGGGGAATATGGTAGGTTGTAAGCGATAGTCAAATATTTTAATGCTGGTTGCTATGTGGCGCATTCCATTCTCTTTGCATGTCCAGGACATAAAAAAAATGAATAACGAATTTGAGAAAAAGTATAAGTATTGGAAAATTTAAGGGAATAACAAGCAATATCTCGAAAACGGTTCACTCAACAAAAGAAATGTATGTGACATAAATTGTGTATTTTAATGCGATCTACATTTTTTGTGTAGTAAAATTTTGTCAATCTCTTATGGTTTACCAGTTATGCAAAAGTCATTCACAATGAGGAATACTTTTGGAGACATTCCCAGAAAATTCAAGACATACATTTTATTTGTCATAAAAATATTTAAACATATGATATTTTAATCAAAATCGTTAGAGCCATTTTTGAAAATTAAAATTTTCTAAAAATCTTCCATGTAAAGGGTAGTCTGGGGTGGGGGATTTTCTTGAAAACCTTCGTGTCATATCTCTGGAAGATACTGAACTTAAATACCAAGTTTGGTGTTTATCCGACTGTTCGTTTTTGAGTTATGCTGTTCACAGACACAGACACACACACAGACATGTTTCCAAAAATAATTTTTTTGGATTCAGGGGGTCTTAAAACATGTATTTCCGGTGAAATCTCGGTATCAAATTTATGGGTGGAATGCAATACTTCCCCTACTTACTATATGTAGTAGAGAAAGTAATAAATGACAGTGTGTAGAGAAAGTCAAGTAACACATCATTAGAGGTAGTGATTTTCAGCATTTCGAAATCAGAAATTTTGCATTTTGTTGTGCATTTAGCATTCTGTAGCATTTATGAATTTTCAATTTAACATTTTATATCATTTTGAAGAAAAATCATATAATTTCAAATTGCAATAAACAAGTTATGTCTTTTGAAATAATATTAATGTGAAATTAAAATCACATTGCAAAGGATTGACAGGAGAATATTTTTATCTCGCATAAAAATACATAAATTAAATTTTGAATGTATTTTGAACTAAAATAGGTTAAAGCAACACAGAAAAATCTGATGCATTACACTCACTAATAAGCACAACCCTTATTCTTCAAAAGTTTATTTTCCTATCTACTTCATTTTAATTGAGGTAAACCTTTCCAGAAATAACCACACACACACGCACACACACACACACACACACACACACACACACACACACACACACAAAGGGAATAGCGATAGTCAAATGTTTTAGAACTGGATGCCATATGCTGGCCTTAAAATTCCATACTCTTTCTATGACATTGCAAGAAACAACTGAAAATCGACAGGACTTAAAAAGAATGACAAAGTATTGGACAGTTTGAACTATTAATAACAGATATCTCAGAAATGGCTGATTCCGCAAAAAAGTTATTTGAAATAAATTGTATGTTTTAAAGAGTTTTCTTCTGCTGTTGTACGTTTTCATCTATTGCTTAACATTTACCAGTTACACAATATTATATAAAATTCTTTCCAAATAAAGAAGACTTCACAGGCTATTTCCCAGAAAATTCAAGGTATACATTTTATTTGTCTTATAAATATCTTTAATATGCAATACGTTAATCAAAATTGTTTGAGTGATTTTTTGGAAAATCAAACATCTCTAAAAATATCCCATGTAAAGGGTAGTTGGGGTGGGAGAATTTTCTTGAAAATCCTGGTGTTACATATTTGGAAGGTACTAAAGCTAAATACTAAATTTGGTATTCATCCGACATTTCGTTTTTGAGATATGCTGTTGACAAGCACACACATTGGGACCATTTTCTAAAACTCCTTTTCTTTGGATTCAGGATCTCAAAACATGTATTTCTGGTGTAATCTCAATATCGAATTTTTGGATGGGATGCAATACCTTCTCTACCTCTTATGTACACAGTAAAGAAAGTAAAAATATCACAAATTAATATAGACATAACACTGAAAAAGAGAAATTTTACTTACCAAAATCAGAATAATAAAAAGAAGTTACACAAAATTAAGTTATGCAAGTTCATGAATCAGTACGACTGTTGAATGAGATCATAGAACATATCTCAACATTTCGTTGTCACTTATAATTAAATTATGATTACTGAAATATATTTCAGCATCTATGCAAAACTGCTTGGGCAAACTGTAGGTATTTGGCTCATAATTTGCATTATTTTACCTTATGTGCAAAAGGGTAATCCATTTACTATGTCTGAGATCTGTTACAAATTTAGCCTGATCCTTAAAAATAAGTACATTGTCACTGGAATAACAGCTGATATTGTTTTCTCTGTGACCAAAAATTCAGATTTTAAAAAGACTTAATTTATTTTAAATCTCATAATGGAAGAAGTAAAATTGATTAATTATGCCCATTACACCAAATAAAGGAAACTGCTCTCTTTTTCACATTACAATTCCACTTCCCAGAACAAAGTCAAATGTGTCAAACATTCCAAGAGTGTAAAAACTTCGCAGTTAAAGCTTCGAGAAGAAATAAAAAGAAAGGGGGTTTATTTGAAAACAAAACAAAACAAAACAAAACAAAACAAAAAAAAATCATGGATTTCACACTTATATAGCATTTTAGTATAAATTTTGCATTTTATCACATTTTCAAAACACATTAAAAAGTAGTTTACAGGTAATGAAAATTAAGAATACAAGCCTTTATTAGCATTTCACACTAAACGCCCTTCCATAACATTAAACTATTAACTAGTTAGATGGGTAAATGTGGTTGTTTTACCCTGGTGTATAAACTGAAAAAGTGAGAATGGGACATGATATAACAAATATATCAACATGACATTCCCAAACTAAACCACGGTTCTTCCTTATGCCTGGTTTTCATGTAAAAGTAAACAGCTAACAAAGTGACAATGCCATTCACTGCTCGCAAATTGGTAACAACTCTCTCACTTCCAAAATGCCAATTTTTCTGATGTTATACTCTCTGTAAGTTTCAGAGAATTTTCCAGTCTCTATTTGCCATTCTGTAAAATTTCAAGTAATCACCATGCATCTTTGTACCTCTAGTGGTCAAATCAGAGCTCCTCTAGTGGCAGCATCTGATCTAAAATGCTGTAGGCCCTTTGTTACACTATTTGTCATAGTGTAGTTCTGAAACGAAGAACTACATCTTTGGAAAACAGTAGATTATTATAAATAACTTTGAGAAAATAAAATATTTCGAAAAAATTTTCCATGCAAGGGGTAGTTGGGGGCAGGGAGACTTATTTGAAAATCTTCGTGTTGTATCTTTGGAAGGTATACAACTACTGAATACCAAGTTTGATATTTATCTGACCTTTCATTTTTGAGTTATGCTGTTTACAGACACACCCATGGACCTTTATCTAAACAGGTTTTTTTCTTCCATCGGTTCAGGGGACCTCAAAGTATATATTTCTAGTGAAATCTTGACATAAAAATTTTGGGTGGAATACAATGCCTTCCCAACTTGCTATACGTAGCAAAGAAAGTAAAAATTGTATTACTAATACAAATGTTTGCTTTCCTGAAGAATTGTTGCCAATTTTTAGAGAGATTTTAATGTCCCTTATAACATTTTAGGTCTATCAAAGCAATGAATGAGGAGAATGATAAAGTGTAGGCTTTCATGGTCAGAGTCAAAACTACAACTAGAAATTATTTTGGGGCTAAGAAGCTGTGGTCTAATGAAAACTTCCTGTCCAGACATTTCATTCACAACTACTGTAGACTAATATCTTATCCAGCCAACTCCCCATAACTAAGAATGGAAATTCGGGCCTCCAGAATACTGGCAGATGCATTACCCATTCTAATATAGAGTGAGTGTTGTTGCTAATGTAGATATAACACATACATGCATCTGCTTAATTCATCTTTTGTTTATAAGTACATGAGGAGTAGTGGTTTCTTCTAAAGTGTATTGATGATTGATGAGATTGTTTACTTTTATTGCACCACTGCTATTGGCAATGTAAACATAAGTATGTCAGTGTACACTTTAATGCTTATTCTGTTTGCTCTTCCTGTAAAATTCATAGTAGTGTTTCTTCCTTTCTTTAAATACTATTGGCTTAGTGGGGTTCTTTAGAGATTTATATTACTCTTTTTATGTATTCTTCCATATTTTGTTTGAAATCTGAGCTTCAGTAACATTATAATTAAATATTTGTTTTATCAATAAGCACTTCAAATTACAGCAAATCGTCTTTTTTCACTTCTGGCAACTGAGTATAAAACATAAAGCAAACGGTCTCTTAATATATCCATATAAGTATGAAATTCAATTTTATGTTGCTCTATACATAAGTTGTTCAAATTTAAGTGTAAAACCCAATATAGAGATTAACGTAGTGGAACAACAACAGTGATAAAGGTGTTGACATGAGTAATATACCTCTCATTCACTTACTAGTTTCACTTACTTAGCTGCCAATATATCTTATTCATAGCAACTCAGTTTACTGACCGCCACAAAACAATTTTGTCTTCTTTAATAGCAGCCACTCTTTCTCTGTGTATTTGTTTTTAGTTGGGCCAAAATGTTAAGAGAAGTATGCTTCAACAACAGATATCTTTGGTATGAAAATCATTCATAAGGTCAACTTCAGCATCTTACAAAGTTGATTCCATGATCTTTCCCATACTTCACACATTTAGCATTCTTCAGTAAAGAATCACTATTCCATTGCTTTGACAGCTGTTTTGTTTATGCTGTGCAGTAAACTCACTTGTTTCATTAGTAATCACAAATGTTTGCTCAGGAATTTTTACTGCTGCAGTATACTCACCTTGCAATTAGTTTAAAGTTTTCCATGCATAATTCTTATGCCAAAATATGAACTGACCTCAACTGTCCAGTTTCAACAGTTATTTCTGACATTTAGTTCTTTATATTGCAATACACTCGCACATTTTACCAGCAACCTCTGGTATGGTTAGCAGGTTCTGATTTGACCATTCATCAGGTGAAAATTATTCTAAGTTGTCACTGCAGCATTTGAACTCAGAACTTAAAAACAGATAAAAATCATGGTGCTGCAAGATTCCACTTCTGCCTCTATCATGTCTATGAATTTCTGGTTCTGTCATAGCCTTTTTCACAACATTTTTTAATTATTGCATGATGCTTAATATTTGCCACTTTTTCAACAAGCACATGCCTTGACTGTGACAATGAGCAACTCCTACTCCAATCCTTCATTGAATGAACTATTATCGCACAGGGATTTCTACAGGTGAAAGCTCATTTTGTAACAAAAATTGGTTTGAAACTAATACTTCAAATTATGGAGCATTTAAATTACCCTGGTACAAGCATTTATGTACCATCTTCTGAAACACCTTTAATAATTCAAGGAACTTGCATGCTATATGATTTTCCCTTTCTCTACACAGTGTTCAAAAACCATTGCAGTATCCCAAGTTATCCCAAAAATTGAAATTTGGCTTTATACTTTACTACAGATTTAAATCAGTCCATAAGAATGTCAGTTTAGGCTTATTTCACTGCTCTTCAATTTTTTTTTTTTTTTTAAATTTCTTCGCAACTACTATAAATAAAATTTCTGTTGGAGATCCGTATATGGCTAAGACAAACTTTCAAATAAAAAATCACTATTTTTACATATAGTGTATTTATATTAAAAAATGTAATGCTGTTTCTAGCAGGCGGTATCAGTTAAACACGTAATTTATTCATTTTTTAATAAATTTGTTGGTCATCCTTTGAATTTAAGCTTTTTATTCCCTGATGAAAAAAATTTAATACACTTTAATATTCTCAAAAAGAAGACATTTATACAATTAATGTTAAAATTTATATTTAAATTCAGTGTCTTCCTTTTTGTGGTCCTCCTAGGCAGCAAGAAATAACACTCAAATATAATTCTTGACCCCTCTTTTTAATCAGTTGTTTCTCTAAATATATGATAGGTATAAGCCAAGATTTTTGGGTTATTTTTCTACTAAATTAATGGGATTAATTTCAATCTAAAGATGCCCCATTGCGTTTTCAAAAAATAATATTGTTTGCTGTTATTTTCTCAGTTATTTACCTATGGAGCTGTCATACGGAAGCGTTTGTTTTGTAAACCACATTCGGCCAGGCGTTGATGGACGGTTTACGCGACACAATATGGATTGTCCTAGGATTGTATTATCCTTGCTATTATTGTTATTCGAGCTTACGATACAATATTTAAAACGATACTCACCTGATGCATGGGAACAGCAATGCCATCCACAAGATATCTGACTTCATTATTAGCTTGCATGTAAACTGAAAGCAAATGATGACAACGAAGTTAACACACTAATTTAATACTTAATGTTATTACAGATTGAGAGGGAAGCAACATATGATCGTATAAAAATATCCTGTAAATAAATATAACAAATGGAGTTCGCGTATTTTTGGAACGTTCTATTTCAAACATTATGACACGGAGAAATACATATATATTATCATAAAATTACAGGTTTTCCTACCATGACTGTTTCCATGCATTGTCATTTTAGTCTTCACAACCATTTCTATTAAGACTAAGATAAATACAAAACCGTGAACTGCGTGATCACCCATTCTCACTTCCATATTTCACTATTTCGTCTATCAGCCAAAAGGCGGCCATAACACTATCGATTCAAATGTATCGAAATTGACTACGCATATATCGATACATTTAACTCGATCGGAAAACAAGGCCAAACTATTCAGAGCGGCAACAAAACATACAAAAAAACTCAGTTCTCAAAAAAAATAGTATTTTCTGAAAGCATTGAAATTTCTATCTTAAAGACACCTGCAGTAATAAAATTGTTAATAATTGTTCCTAGGTATTACTTGTTATTATTGTTCCATTTTGATTGTATATATAAGAACATTCATTGCATTTTCAATACATTGTGATGGGCGTTGGTAGTCATGAAGTGTCAAATTCCTAGCTGTGTATATAACGAGCCAATGGAAGATAACCTCCAAGTCGCAATTCAAGCCAATAACGAGATACAAAACTACACCAAGTAGCGTATATTGAAATTTAGCTGTCAGAGAATCTAGAGTAATAGTTGTGTTATTTTAAGTTGGACAGTAACTGGAATACTACATATCATTAATATAAAACATGACTTCGGTAAACCTTCGCCAGCAAAAACTCGAGCAGCAGGTACGTCACTTGTAGAATAGTCTTTATTTCTTTGTTCGAAATGTTTGTTATTTCGCATAATTTTTAGGATCCTTATGCAGGAATATTTTAAATATTTCCTAATTGTGTAACGCTAGAAATATGTTCTGCTGTGAAATTAAATTTTAAAGAGTTAAGATAAAAGACCACAGCGTTTATTTTATGCATTACAAACATTTAGATTTAAAAAAAATATCTCTTTGGAATGAACAATTCATAGATTACTCAATTTTGTTTTGCATTTGTAGAGGAAAATGTATGCATACTTGCTAAGAGCTGCAGATGATTTCAGCTTCTAGGAAGTAGTTTAAGGTTTAATATCAAAGTCCTTACTCCAATTAAATCGCAACAAATAATATCATTTCTACACTAAAAGGGAAACATAATGCCACAAAAGATAAAATTATAAATGTATTACTGATTCAATGTAAAAATTACTATTAGCCAGCATTAACTAAATTTATCATGGCACAAGTTACTAGGACACTAAAAATTGCTACAGTCGTACCAGTTTATAAAAAATGAAGTTATACTAATGTTTCCAATTGTAGACATAATTTCAATCTTATTGCCAATTTAAAAAGTATTGGAAAAACATATTAAAAATAGATTTTTGGCATTCTTTGAAAAACCTAAAATATTGTATAAGCATCAGTATGGGTTCCTTAAAATCACAGATAGATGTAGCAGCTAATAAGGTGATAAAAAATATAAGCACTTGATAAAAATTTGTATGCTTTGGGCTATTTTTGGATTAAAAAAAAAAGCTTTTGTTACCATAGAAAATTTACTCCTTGATTATATTATTTAATAAGTTAGAAAATGTGAGTGTTTGAGTGATTTGAAAATTAATTCAGCAAAAACAACACAATGTATATATTCTGGTATTTATAGAAGAGTAAGTGGATATTGTCGTGAATACTTATTGTTAATATTGCATTGATTACCATTAAATTTATTGATTTTAAAAAGTTGGAATCTATGAAAGCAAAGTATGAATGGTTAAATTTGGTGTGCCTCAAGGATCAGTTTTGGGTCCCCTTTTCCTCCTTTGGCACCCATTTTAATGATATACTGTTAGTTCAGACATCAGTTTGTATTATATGCTAATGACACTAGCATTTTCTATAAAAACAGTATTGTTAACTCACTTGAAGATGTTATGACTTGATGCAATATAAACCTAACTTGCAGTTCATAAGTTATTGTTAAATGTTCAAAAACTATGTATTATTTATCAAATTAGGTAAAACTGGTAGAGAATTGTATTTAATAGCCATGTAATTCGAGAGTAAAATGGAATGATCATGTAGGTTAAATATGTATAAAAGTAACAAATTATTGATCAATTTAAAGGTACAAACACACACACAGACTTACTTTTTAATTCATTCTCATATAAATTGTGTCCTATATCGGAGTACGAAATATGGAGTTATACACACACACCTTTATGGAGCACAAAAATGGCAATGTAACCCAAAATTCCAAAATTGTGCAATAAAAAGAATTACATATTTTGCATGTTTACATCATCTTCTTCAAATCTTCATAGTATAATGATTTAAATAAGTTCTGAATACGTGCATAAGGTAATACAGACATTCACATAATACTCTTAATATTACATTTAATAAAGATAGATGCTCTTAATTTTGATACTAGGCAAAATCATACATTTCAGTGATGGATTAACAACCAAATATGGTATAACTGGTGTGAAGCATAAGTCAATAAACTTTCATAATGAAATTTTGATTAAAATCGGAAATTTAAATAAATTTTGTCATTTCAAGAGAGATGTTAAGTTATTTTATCCTGACAAATACTGTAATTCTGTGTAATAGATTTGATTTTGAATTTTGTAATAGAAAACAGCAATAGTAATAATAAAATAACAGTATTTACGGTAATAATTTGCTTGTGATAAGCCTTATCTGATAAATTATTGTGATTAGTATATAATAATAATAATAATAATAGTAATAATAATAATAATAATAATAGTATTTCTAATTTAAAATCAAGTGAAAAGGTTATAAATTTCAGTTCAGATACCATTGTATTCCTTTGTTGTATTTATAAGTTGACTGTTAAATATTTACTGAAAGGAAATCTGTGTGTTTGTGCTTCCTCCATTAAAAAAAAAAAGAAAGTGTAGTTTGCGGAGGTCTTTATAATAAATAAATACAATAAAATTTTTAGAATGATGCCTTATTTAAAGTTATATTATAAATAACAAAGTTGTCAATTAAGAGAAGGTTGTGAGAACTTCAAATCTCGGTAAACGTAAGGTGGTAGCTATATGTAAAGCAAAATAATCGGCAACAAGCCATACATTCCATGTATTACAATAATTAATAGGATGTTTTTAACATTTAATCTTTGGACATTGTGCATCTACCAAACAAAACATTCTATGGCTGTCAGTATTATTAGCTTTAAATGTTAATGGGCTCACTGTCATAAATTTTTATGTTAATTAGTTTAGTAACCTAAATTTGGATTTTAAATTAAAACTTTATTTGAATTTTCATTGTGAAGAAGTGCAAATGTTATATGCCTAATTTACTGTGCAAAAAAAATTTCTTGGCCATTGTTAATATTAACTTCAAAGGAAAGGCTACAAGTAAGGCTATAATTATTGGTGAAAACAGGTACTTAATTTGTGCCAGTCATTCAATAATTTGTGTTTACAGTGGGACATAAGTATGACAGAAATCTGTATAGACCAAGACAAGAGACATACATAGGTATGAAAACCCAATGTATTTATAGTATGCCTCTTGCACTTTTGTAATTGAACATAAACCACTTACATCACTGCATTTATTCAATATTTTATGTTATAACTTTGAACACCCTAATGTTATTGCTTTACCAACATCACCAGCTTCTGTTAATAATCCTATGAGTTATTCTGACTTTTAATATTAGTGGTATAACAATCCAAACTATACTTAAAATAAGAAAAAATTGCATATAGATTTTAATAAATATTATAAAAATAATGATTATATTCTTTAATGAAATAAGGACTTATATCTACAAAATGAGATTTGGTACACTCTCTTCCATCCATGCCATCTAGTCTCTAGTTCCCGAGGTCGCGGGTTCAAACTCGGTGGAGGGCAATGGATTTTTTTCGGGCGTAAAAATCCTTAGCATGGGTTCCTTCGGAAGGGAAGTAAAGCCGGTGGTCCCGCGTCGTAGATTACAA
This sequence comes from Deroplatys truncata, assembly GCA_030765065.1. Taxonomy (NCBI): domain Eukaryota; kingdom Metazoa; phylum Arthropoda; class Insecta; order Mantodea; family Mantidae; genus Deroplatys; species Deroplatys truncata. The sequence continues at coordinate 62,681,441 of CM060984.1, read as the reverse complement.
CACGTAAAAGAACCTCAAGCCTAATAAGGAGGCCTCTGAGCAAAATTACCGGTCTTTCATGCCCAATATGGAATGGTATGCTAAGGACCACAGCAGTTAAAGAGCATCCATAAGTAAAACTCAATTTAATCCATGCCATCCCCGCAGCTTTGGGAGGCATGCTACTGGCCTTCACAGGTGAGGCATGTATAGCAAACAGATGTGTATCGGCATGCACTGGCATTCTGTTTTACATGTACAACTCTAGATTATTCACATACAAATATATAACTTTGAGCAATAGCTATACTTGCCAGCACTTTGAGTAACCATGTTTAAATATATAACTAAATAAAATCCCGTTTTGCATAATATCTTCATGAAAAAATAGTTTTAATGGCACATACTGTAAACTGAAACACAGTATACTTTTTACTCTCAAAGAGGACACATTAAAATATAATTTTGTGATATGGGCATGGCAAAATCTAAATGTTTAATTTCCTGCAAATAGCCAATAATGTCCTCGTGATTGTCATACTTGCTTATATAACTGAAAAACCAGAAGAGATACAGAGAATTTTACATCAGAAACATAAAGATCTAGTTGAAACACACAATTTCTGATTGTCCATTTGCTGGAGGGTAAAACAAAGCAGCAGTTCTAAACAGTGCACTCATCTCCTCTGGACCATATTTACATTTGAAATGACTGTAAACAAGATATTCTACATGGTGCATCTTCCTCTTACTACAGCTCAGAATGTTTGACCATAACACCGAAGAAACTAAACCCACCAATAACAATCCTGCAGTCTCAAGACACCTCAAAATCTTATAAAACCATTAATTGCCATTGCACTATAATGCTCAGTTAACAACTATTTATTTGGATGTCCATTTTATTCACAAAATTTTGAATGTTTTTGAAAATAGTATGCTTTAAATTTAAGAAAAAAAAGACATGTCATACTCAACAGACATTGAATTAATTGTAACAAAATGATTGAAATGTCTGAGCTTCATTATTCGAAATTTGTACGCATTTAAAGAAAGAAACATTAATTTGATTTTACAACTCCTTTGTTATACAAGATCTTGAATATGCATCTATCATTTGGAAACCTAGACCATAAAACATGCTGATTTATTAGAAAAAGTAAAATCAAAAATATTTAAATATTTGCTGTGTAAAGGAATTGTGTATTACCTTATGAATAGTAAATACAAAAGCATTTTGGAAATATTTAAGTTTAGAGCTTTAAATTTCAGAAGAGGCATTAAGGGATTAATATTTCTGTATAAGGTTCAGCATTCCATTGTTGATGATATGCATATTAATACAAACATATCCTTTTATACCAAATAAGTAGATTCAAAAAAACATTTTTTTTTTTTCACCCCCAGAGCAAATACGGAAATTAGAATGGGACGCTAAGGACTACGGCAGTTAACCCTCCATCAGTCGCTAGGGGCCTGAGAGACCCCTGGCATTATATAAGTGTTATAATTTTCGAAACGAACGCACCTATGCAATTGCCTGACTAGGATATCTAACATTACACCTTGCGCGATTATTTGCTGCAGCGATAACCTTATCTGTTTATTTGTTTGGCTGGAGGAATGAATAATCAGCAGTTAAGTGTCGCACAGGTCAACTAGGCCCCACGCGCCTGCTCTCGTTACATATTGACAGATTTGTTTCTCATTAGCTTTTGTGCAATATTGTTTTACTATTGCAAGGAGCTGTTACTGCTTCGTCATGAATACGAGTAAAAGGTACGATCTACAAAATCCGAATGATTTGGAAGAAGTACATCGCCTACTTTGCGATGATGCCTTGCCCGTGGATGACAACATATATGAATAAGATGACTCTGATTCAGAAGATAAACTCGATACGAGATCTTTAGATTCAGAAACTGACCATGAAGATGAAGACGATGAAAGCAGCTTGTGTGATAACATGTATTTTATAGGTAACATCATATGCTTATCATAATAATAATAATAATTATTATTATTATTATTATTATTATTATTATTATTATTGACAATACATTCTGTTGTTATTCACAGGAAGAGATGGAACAACATGAAAAAAAACACCTTTGAAAATAACACAGACAAGGGCTCACAATATATTGACCAAACTTCCTGGTGTGGTAGGAGCTGCCAAAAATGCGAAAACGGAAATTGATTGTTGGAACCTTTTTGTTACCGAAGATATAGTCGATTTGATTGTTGAAAGCTCAAATACTTACATTAGCAGTGTGCAGCACAAATTTGATTGTGAAAGAGACAGCAGACCTACAGATGTAATAGAAATAAAAGCTTTCCTAGGCTTATTGTACCTGGCAGGAATTTTTCGTGGTGGACGCCAGAATATTCACGAGTTTTGGAGAACCGATTTTGGAATTCCTCTATTCCGAATGGCTATGTCTGAAAAAAGATTCAGTTTTCTAATACACTGTATTCGCTTTGATGACAAAAGCTCAAGACTGGAGCGACGAAGATTGGATAAATTGGCTGTTGTTAGAGAAATGTTTACATTGTTTCTCAACAACTGTCAGAACCATTATTCTCTTGGACAAAATGTCACTGTCGACGAACAGTTGCCGGTATTTCATGGTCGATGTGCTTTTAGACAATATATACCATCCAGGCCAAACAAGTATGGCATAAAGATATTCTGTTTGAGTGATGCAAACCTGTTTTATACAACTAACATGGAGATTTATTGTGGACAGCAGCCGGACGGACCATATTTGCAAACTAACTCGGCAGAGGCTGTAGTGCTGAGACTAACTGAACCAATCTCTGACACTGGACGAAACGTTACTGCAGATAATTGGTTTACCAGTGTATCGCTGGTGAATGAATTGAGCAAAAGACAACTTTCTTTCGTCGGTACAGTGCGAAAGAACAAAAAAGAGTTACCCACTAATTTCACTTCTCCAAAAGATCGCAGACAGTACGAAAGCATATTTGGCTTCATAAAAAATGAAACACTTGTTTCATATGTTCCAAAAAAGGGTGAAACAGTAGTTTTGCTCTCAAGTTTACATGTTTCATCCACACAGTTATCAGAAGGTGCTGAGAAAAAGCCTGAAATAATCCTGCATTACGACGACACTAAATGTGGAGTTGATGCAGTAGATAAATTGTGTGCAACATACAATGTAGCCAGAACGAGAAGGTGGCCCATGGTAATTTTTGACCATATCTTGAACATTGCAGGTATTAATTCTGGGGTTATCTTCATTGGAAACCAAAATAAATATTCCACAAGGCAGGAGTATTTGAAATCACTATCTTTAGCTTTACTGTTGCAACAGCTACAAAGGAGAGCAACAGCATCAAATCTATGATTTGAAGGGACTTTTGACAAAATATAAACCTGAAGAATCCGGCGTAGATGAATTGTCAAATACACCACTATGCACATCGAAAAGGAAACGATGTGAACCCAGCAACAAAGACAAAATGAACTGCAAAACTAAATATGCATGTGGGAAATGCAACACGCCCCTGTGTTTGAGCAAACATACTAAAATTCTTTGCGATAGTTGCTTAGTCGGGGAAAACACGGGTGAAATAGTAGCTGATTCTGAGTAACTGAACATTTGAAATTACAAGTTGTATGTATACCTGGAAATGGCAATGTATTTCTTTATACTTACTGTAATACAATTTATAACGTATATGTACTCATATTTTAGCTTGTATTTTTATGTTGTAAGATAATACATATTAATGAAAGCCTTGTACGCTTAATCTAAATAAAGGTAAAAACAGGAAAAAAAAGAAAATAAACGAAAGAAAACAAAAATACAAACAATAACAACAAAAATATAGCGTGGGTCTACTAGGCCCCGCGCGACTACAGCGTTCTACCAAAGCGCGCGCCTGGCGGAGGGTTAAAGAGCGTTCATAGATAAAGCTTAGTGGTTTTTTTTTTCCCATTGTTTTTCCTTTTTTTTTCCCCCCCCCCCCATCAAAATTCACCAATAAACAAAATTATTTATATAACAAAGTTCCTTATTTTCATGTAGCTTTTTTCAACATGTCTGAAATTAGTTTCAAAGTTGCTATAGTTAATAATACTTATGAGTAGACCAAAATAAATATTGAATTTAGAAAAATTACATAATTAACAACCACCATTTCTTTTTCTTAGTTGTTTCTGTTCCTTGTTCCTTTACTTTGCTTCATAACTTGCATTTTTCATTTATAAATTTTGTCTGTATTTTGTGTATTAGTTAGATATGAATTATTCTAAGTAAGTAATTAACTACAAGGCAGCCCAACTGAGCCAGAGCCTTCCATTCTTAATGCCCACCCAAACTGCTGGCTCACACTCCCCAGAACATATGATTCTAAGTAACTACATTTCATAAATGAACATTGTAATTGGGCTTATACCTGTTATGTTCATGATTAATAAATAAAACAAATTATTTAGCAATTACATAATGAGAAAAATTATTTCCTTATACTACTGTATTTAAAAAATAAACAAAATGTTATTCTCTAGAAGTTCTCAGGCTTCAAGCCAGATGAATTGTTGGTGAAACATCGGTGGTTTCGGGAGTGTGCATCTCTATGACTTTTTTTTTAGTGGGGTGGGGAATACAGTTAAGTTATTACAGCCCCTTTTGGAGCTGAGAGTGTGCAACTCATCAGTATGTGGCCATACCCACCAAATTCCCTACACTGGATAGGGCAAAGGATAAGAAAGGGATTCTTGGGAAAAGTAGCATAGTCCCACATAGCATCTGCGTTAGTCTTCTAAAGATACAATGCTGCCGCCCAATGCGCGGGAGTGGGTAAAGGATGACAAAGCCTAGAGGTTAAAAGGTGACAAGGAAGAAGTTGGGTATAAGGATGGTTTTAGTTGTGGTGTCATAGACATTGTCTGTGATTTCTGGTTGAAGGGCATCATTTCTCCAGGAGATACTGATGTACTGAGGAATGATGAATGGTGTCTGATGTTGAATGTTCTGTTGGTTTGTTTTGGTAATCTGGTGGTTGTTTCCGTTGATGCTTTCTGGTATCATCTTCCAGGACCTGAAGGTGGGTGGTGGTGATGTCCAGCTGTGCTGACAACTCAGCAGCGATGGTCTTGTGATGAAGGTTGTCGGTGATAATTATTACCTGCGGCCCCATAGCTTCTCTGTGGTAATGGCGGCGAGTGTCTTATACATGGCGGCTAAACGGGCACCCATGTTCAGCACCTCCGCATGAAGGTCCTGCATGGCGTCCCGCGACACCTCCCCAGTTGAGACTGCCGGTGTTGGTATGCTGTCCATCGGCGGATGAGTCACTATCGGCTGCGTAGGTTGTCTGCTCCTCGGGTAGAGGGGGCACTGAGACTCGGTGAAGTGCGACGCGCCACCGCAGGTGGCACAGTATCGGTGGCGAAGATCATGCCCAGTGCACTCTACCATGAGGGCGTTGGCATCACAGTGGCACCTCGGCGATTAGGAGCAGTTGTCGGCATTTTGCCTGAAAGCTGATAAGGTCAGGCCCGAAGCCAAGGCAGGCTCCAAAGCGGCGCTGCTGGTCAGTTCCAGTCGCACAAGAGGCGTGGGTCCCTGGGGTGAAATTAAATTGAGTTTTATTTATGGACGCTCTTTAACTACAATGGTCCTTAGCGTCCCATTCTATATTGGGCGTGAAAGACCGATAATTTTGCTCAGAGGCCTCTTTATCAGGCTTGAGATTCTTTTACGTGCCATAAATCTACAACACGGGACCACCGGCTTTACTTCCCTTCCGAAGGAAGCCCGAAAAAATCCATCGCCCTCCGCCGGGTTTGAACCCACGACCTGGGAACTAGAGGCTAGCACGGTATCATTAGTCCCCGGGGTGACGTGATGCAGCGGTACTGGTTGTTCACCTCCATTGCTTCCCTGTTATGGGATGATGCTGTGGCGGTAGGCGGCTGCAATCTTTCAGGTTTTTTCTTACCATGGTGAGATGGTGACACTAAGACGTCTTGAAGTGACTCGGACAGGAAAACTGGACTTCTTTTTCTTTCTTTCTTTCTTTCTTCTATTTTTTCGAGTGAACGAGAAAATATTACATACTGACCTCAGCCCTTTCGGAGACTGAGAGTGTGGTACTCGCCAGTGCATGGCCATACCCACTAAAAGCTCCTCCACCCAATAGGACGAAGGATAAGAAAGCAATACATGGTAAAGGTAGTGCGGTCTCGTATAGCACCCGCGTTATTCGGTCGAACGATACCGTGCTGCCGCCCAATGGTCGGGAACGAGTCTAAAGTTAAAGTCCTAGGCTATAGCCATGACAAACTGCCCTGACTGCAGCCTAGAGGTTCGATGGTGACGATAGGAATGAGTAAGGGATAAGGTGATGTTTTCAGTCTCAAGACGACGTCGGAGGCATCCTAGATATGAACATCTGAGCGTAGCTTGTCCAATTACCAAGGCTTCCGGCGTGAGCTGTGAGTGTGCGGTGGGCGAGAAGTCTTCTGTATGAAGGCTCTGAGTTAGTGATGATGTTCTTCCAGGGCTCCAAATGTGCTGTTGTGATGTGTCTGTAGTGGTGTGATGTGTCTATGGGAGTCTGAAGTTCATGAAGGAAGTCCTCCAGGGCCGTCAGCCTCGTTGAGGTTCAGAAACTCTGAGGTCCTGGATGACTTCGCATAGTCCTGGATTTCCTGGCTGTCAATTATGTTCAGCGGTAGTGGTTGTGGAGTTGCCTGGGGCAGCATCATTAAAGCTGGCGGCTTCGGCGGTGCCTTCCTGCAAGGATACAGAGAGCAGAGCGCCTGGCCTGTGGTGAATTGAAACGACCCTCCATATGTGGCGCAGTAGCGGTGGTAATCATATTCCTGACACTCTGAGATGATGGAAGAAGCGCCACAGTAATTCAGCTCGGCTGCACAGGTCACCTCGCTGTGCAACGGCGGCAAATAGCTAGCCGGTCCTGTTCGCTGTCCTGGACGCGTAACTGTATCCCTAATAAGGGAAAAGGCTATACACAAGGCACCCTTAAGGTCGACGAGGCTGACCAGCTACAAGCCTACCAGCAGCATTTGGTCCCTGGGCAGAGGTGATCCCAGTGACCTTCAGTGCAGAAGGCCACTGCTGTGCCAAATATGGAACGTGCCAGCAGGTCCCAGGACACTCCAGTTATCACAGCTTGAAGCAGCAGTGTTGAGGTGGCGGCTAATGAAGGGCCACTGGCAGCCAGCCCACATCTAAAGGAGAGATGGAACCAGCAAATGACCGCATTGAACTTTTCAGCCATGGTGGCGGCGGCTATTTCTCCTTGGCTGTTGATGAAGCTGCAGTGGCCAGCTGCTCCTTGGCAGCCTTTCTTCTAGAGCGACCCATGTTGCTGCTGCGAAATCATGAAGAAGAATCTCAACTGGTCCATATTTATACTGGCAAGCCATGTTGGCTAGCACGGACCAGTGTGACACATTCATGAAAAGTTTGGTAGCAAGGACTTCATAGGAAATACTACTCTGAAGTGGTTGCCATGTGTCTTTGTGTTTCTTCTGTAGCTTTTCCTTGGAGTTGTATGGCAGGTTTTCATGCTGAATTGAGTTGTAGCCCAGCATCCCAGTTGAGTTTGTCCTCAGCAGAGATGTCCAGCACCTGCTTGACTACATTCCCAGTAGTTGTCATGCATGTTTACGATGGTACTCAACAAAACAAAGTATTTTGAAATAAAGAAACAGTTGGTTTAACAAGTTATTTTAAGGGAAAATTGATCCCATAACAATGCCCCCCTGTGCGAAAAAATTGGCAGTAGGATGGGGGATGAACTTTAACAAATTCCACAGAAAAAAACTGAAATACAATAATCCTTAGCTATACTTCGTAGCACGATGGGACATACTAAATAAACAAGGATTGAAAAAGTGTTAGGTATAAAAAATGACACTGCGAAGAGGCAAAATACTATTATACAATGAAAATCAAAAGTGTGATTTTCGAAAAGTATAGACCTTAATAATGTTGATTTCTAAAGGAGAAGAAAAATTTTATTGCCATTTCTCAACACTTTTATAAACTTGACTGAACTGGAAACATAATACAAACTTTCTGTTCACACCTACTTTATACAATAACGGCACCAAAATTGAAAATGCATTATCCCATTAGGCCCTATTTAGAGTAGGTGCACACTAATTCAGACATAATGTGCAATGATATGCGAGTCAGCTGTTGCACTGAAATAGCACATGTTGGATACACCATGACATGAGCACATTGTGAAGCTGCTAGGTGGATTACACTAAACTTTATTATTTGGCTCTCTCACCTTGAAAGGAAAATCTGATGTGTTGCATTCACATAACTTTCTCTACTCACTCTTCTACAGACTATTCTTACAAAAGTTTATCTTGTAGCTACTTCTTGTTAATAGAGATAAGCTTCATTTCACATTTCTTTGTAGGTATAAGAAGTATACAGTAGGCTAAGGCAAAAGCCATGATTCTTAAAAAGTGGGTCACTATGTAATGGCTTTGAAATTCCATGTTCTTTGCATGATCACAAGAAAAAGAGTAGCGACTTACTACTAGAAAAAAGTATAAGTACCTATTTGAAAATTCAAACTAATAACAAAGGATATCTCATAAATGGTTAATGCCAAAAAAAAATAGTTGAGATAACGAGGTATCTTCTTTCTTTCTTTTCTGAAAATACTTTTATATATATTGGGACCAATAAATGTAGGCAAGCAACCTCAGAAGGAGAATATGAGAATATTTAAGGGAAACAAGTAAGATCTATATCAACTTATTTTAGATTTTATGTTATACTATAAGCAGTATCAAAGCTAGTAACTAATTTATTTTATTTTCATTTGCTGCTACAGAGCATTGCTTCAGTTATGATAGCATATATAGTTAATTACATTGAATACATATATTAAACGATATACAGGGAGAACCAAAAAACTATGAACCAGCTGCGCAGCGTTTTTCCTGTCTGCATCCTCAGCACTCGCCGTCTGTCGCTATCATAGAAAGGCGCAGATGAAACCATACAACATTTTTAAAACTACTTTTAAAGGCTTTACTTACCAACTTTATGAAAGGAGATGCTGAAACTGTCCACCGTCGTTGTCCATACATTTTTGGCATCTCTTTAGGAAACTATCCATCACTCGCCATAGGGGTCAATTTTTTTTGAGTCAACAGTTGACGCCCGTACATATGTGAATACAATTTTGCCCTCTTTTTTTTTTTAGAGAGAATTAACAGCCAGGGAGCCTGATTTGGCCTTTTTTCAACAAGACCCTACAACAGCTTATACGCCAATATTTCGATGAGAACAATTGAAAGTGCATTTGAGGACAGAATTATTAGTAGAGATTTGTGGCCCCTTCGGTCCCCCGACCTAACCCCCCACAATTTTTATCTCTGGGCTAACTTTAAACATGAAGTGTAGAAGGTAAACCTACACACTCTGGAAGAATTAAAACAAAATATTCGCCAGGAAATTGCCAGCATTTCTCAACGTGAACTGCTGCGAGTGATGGATAGCTTCCTAAAGAGGTGCCAAAAATTTATGGACGACAGTGGCCAGTTTCAGCATCTCCTTTCATAAAGTTGGTAAGTAAAGCCTTTAAAAGTAGTTTTAAAAATGCTGTATGGTTTCATCCTGCCTTTCTATAATAGTGGCAGATGGCAACAAGCGCCTAGAATGCGGACAGGAAGAACCCTGCACAGCCAGTTCATAGCATTTTGGTTTTCTCTGTATAAAATAAAAAATATAAAAAGTACATAACAGAAAAATAGAAAAACTATTACGATAAATAATAATTTATATACATTTTCAGTATTAAGTGATACATTAGTGTTTATATAAGAAAGAAAGAGAAAAAAATTGTATAGAACTGAAATTAAACTGTATATGAAATTATTATTTAATAGAATAATTGAAACCTACAATAGTAAAAGTATAATTATAAACATGTTAATATAATTACAAATTTCTAATAAGATAAAATCTTCAGTATATAAGTATTGCTACGTTACACATTCTTGTTACAAATTAATTATACAGTGGCATTACATTGCATTAACGACTTACCAAATAATCTGTAAAACAAACCATAAAAATTTATTCAGAAATTCTCTGTTGTATATGTGATACGAACTGCCGATTTCCAAGTCATAAGTCGCATTAAGATCGTTGTACTGGACTACCATCTTTATAAGTGGCAAATCGTGATGAATTAATGTCTTCAATTTATTGTAATAAAGTAAGGAACGTGGTACTAATGTATCTATTATGAGAAATAAATATCGTTATCTATCTACTCTAGGTAGATGGTAGAGAAAGAAAGGGAATTTGTGAAGGTGACAGTTGTATCTGATTAACACTGAAAGATATCTTCATGACACTTTATGCCATTATATATACATTTTTTTAATTATTTCTATATTTCACCTCTAAGGATTTACCTCTAAGGATTTATCTAAGGATTAAGGATTCACAGCCAATTTTTGGTAGAACACTGGAACACTGTTGGTATCCAGAATGCTTGTGTTTGCAGAGTATTCTGCAAACACATGCCAGAATGATAGCACACATATTAAAGATTTAAGATGCATATTGTACAGAGCGTTGTTTGAATGCCTAACAGGAATTTTCTTGACACCAGAAATCATGCCTGTTTACCAGCAGAGGAGGATATCCATAGCCCCTTAAATTCAGGTGCATAGATTTATGCAAATTGTAACTACAGTTACCATATACCTTCCTCATAGAAAATGTTGGAAATGATGTTCTTGAGCCTCCATACATCTTTGAAATATTTCAAGAAAATTTGGATTAACACTCGTAAATTCTTTATGGTCATGTAATACTTCAACTGTAGAAAACTTAAATGCGGATCAATAAAGTGATCATTAACATTGTCTAACACCTAATTGCTGAAATTAACTCTACTCACATTATCATGTGGTTGCAATTCCTGGACTACAGTTATTTAATAGGGTTTTCATTTTAGAGTTTAGTGACATTGCCAAAGTTTGCAAAATTCTTGATTTGTGCAAGTTTTCTCAGAGATTCCTTTGGATTTTGTAGCAGGCAGGCATAGTGCATCCTGTATACTCATGATATATCACCCTGATGATGGTTACAGGTTGAAGTTCTCTGCTTCGACTGTCCATCGGTAGCTGTGAACAAATTCCTATTCCTAGCTAATTTGTAGCTCAGGATATTGTGGGTGAAGGCAATTAATAAGCTGAATTCCTTTAATGATTTATGTTATTCTAACACAACAAATTATCGAAGCAGTTGGCAACTGTTCCCCTTTAAATAATTAATAATGAAATAATTATGTCACATGTATCTCCCCCACCCACATGCACACATATTACAGCATCTGTCACCAAGTAGCTCGCATGAGAGAATATGAAAGAGTGTTGAAATCTGGGACGAGCCTTCCTTTTATACCTTGCTATTGTAATGCTAACTGTCATGTGTTTGTGCTTAAGCTTTATTTTGATTGATTATTTACTTAGTGTGCTATGAGAAATCGTTCACTTTTAGAAGTCAAGCTTCTGTCTGACTCCTTTGGTAAAACCCACTATCTCTATCTCACTCAGAATTCTTGTTTCTCTTTCTATCATATGACTCTTTTTCCAACTCTCTTGACTTTCCAGGAATTTGTATCCCTATCTCTGTCCTTGTTTCTCCTCAGACTCCTCTCTCAGCTCAAAAGTATTTTGCCTAACCCTGTGTCCATTAGCATGTGTATGGTGGACTTTTAACCCATGCTGCTAACTTGCTTACCAGCTAATTACAGTGTTTCTTACATCTGTATACTTTTATGGTACAAGTTATTTTACAATGTTATGTTATATTATTACATTCCTATTCTTTATTATTGCTTTATGATTTCCCGTTATTTACATTGCTTTCCCTGTCAGTGTATGTTCCCCTACAACTTTATTCTAACTTTTCTCCAAATGTCATCTAGTTTTCACTCTGTAAGAACACACAATTTAATTTACGTTTCTTATCAAGAATGGGTCCCGTTTTCCCTAAATGTATTCACAAAACTACAAACCTTTTCTCTGTGAGGCACACAAAGAGCAGGGGATTTGTCTATAAATTGCCACATCACTTCACTAGAAGAATTTGTTGTCACATAGGAATCATGCATAGAGATTCTGTGGGCTAACGTATATGCACCTTTTGACATAACACTAACGCACACCAAGTGAGTTGGCTCTGCAGAAGTGATAGGACAATACCACTATTTCTCGATACTTGATATCAATACTAATGTTTTAGCACCGACACTCAATACTTTAGAAAAAAAAAACTGTAAAGACTAGCATGATATCTGAATTATGCTCTTATTAGTAGTTTTCTGTGCATAAATGCATTTAACCAATTTGTGTATTGTATGCTAATTCCAAAATTATTCTTGACATTCTGCAAATGGCAGCAATTTTTTATGTTGATAATGCCACAGGTTTTATATCCCCTATTTTTAAAGAAGCTTAATAATAATAATAATAATAATAATAATAATAATAATAATAATAATTAATAACAATACCATTTATGTAACTATATTTTGTGCCGAAAACTTCTTTCAAAGCATTTTCTATCCATCATACAAAAACAAAATGGCAATTATTGTTTTTATTCTTGATCTTGAAAATATAAACTAATATATATTTTACATGAAACTCAAACAACTAAAAATAATGTGTGTGTTACACCATTCTACCACTATTCACAACTACACATAAAAATTAGCATTTTTTCTTTCAGTAATAAGCAATCAGCCAGTTGGAAACATAATAAGTTTGTGGATTAAGCCTATTACCCACCCTATACATTAGCATATACATGTTTAATACAAAGGTTTTACTTAGGTAAACACAAACTAACAGATGGAAGGAAAAACAAATATTTCCATGCACTGTATTATATCGCGTCATAAGTTCTGATTTGTTTCTGCTGAATTACAGATTTTCCTTTCCCAATTTCATTGCATGTATCATCAGTGCCCACTGCCTGTGGTGTTGTCTGTAGTAAGAATGGACCTTACACATTGCAAACAAAAGGAAAAAAGAGCACTATAACACTGAAACATATGTCTCACCCTGTATCAATCTCTGTACAGGATAGACTTCATGTCAATTGATTAGCCGACACACGGAGAGGAGGGAAAATGGAAGGGGAACAGAACCAGTTAAAAACAGCACAGTGCAGGGGAAACAATTCCCTGCAATACAGCTATACATCGAAACAAAGGCTCTAGTATGGCCATGAAGAATGAATATTTATTTTGAACAAAATTTTACATACATTGAATAATGCAACAATGCACAGCATAAAATGTGCTGCAGTGTGCACCATCTCAATGCTTGAATGTTCCTGGCCTAGGACCATGGTTTTAGAATTATTTTAAATTAAATATCACTAAACTGAGCATTACCCACGTTTTATTGCAGAGACAGCTTATGGAGCAAAAGATGCGTCAGAAGAGGCAAATGCCAGGAATGGTTCAAGCTTCAGACGTAAGGACCGTTTCTGCTAAGAGCCAGAATGGACTGCAGTCAAGAGCAGTTTCTGCATCAAGAGGCAGAGAACTTCATGGTATGATTGTAACAAATATGCAGGCACAATAATTTTTGGAAAGTTATTTCAAAGTTTTTCAGGGTCTTGGCCAGGAATGGACCCATAAAAAATGCCCTTGTATTATGCTACCACAGTGCTGCCTCTGTGTTTAGCTTCTATAATCTGTTATCTAATCCAGCAGACCATAGGTTTTCTCAGTTTTGCTTTTGTCATACCATAATTGTGACTTATTGTCCTGCAAGTTTAATTTCTGACCTTTTAGTTAATCTATTTGATGTAGTTATATGTAATGACTGCTATTTCCTACTCATGTTTAGTGCTTAAAGTTCGAATGTTGAATTGCAGTGAAAAATTCAGGCTCACAGCCATGAATTTTCATCTTACACATGCATCTGGTCTAGAAGAATAGTTATTATAGTTTTTTCTTTTTTTGCCAGTCCACTCAAAGCCATTTTTCCTTATTTTGCAACCATCCCCCTACTACACTCCGTTCCTCTTTTGCAGTAGCAGCAGTATTGTTGTAACTCTGGTATCAAGCTTTGAGGAAGGAAGGGACTGGAGGAGAAACTGTAGAAAGAGGAAGATATATAGAGTGAGTGTGGAGATTACCATGCGTGATCTTGACTGGACTGGCCAGAGTGAAACCACTATAGTGCCATTGATTTTGTCCAGAAGTGTAAGGGGTGTGGTACACTCATTTGTCTCATACAAATGTAATGGTTTCTTAATTTTTTTTTCTGCAGCATTGTTAAGAGGTTTTTGGGCACAATTTTTACTTTACAGATAGGTTTTGGATTACAGCGCAATTTGATATGAAATAATATTAAGAACATCGTATATAATCTAAACAGTATAAAACTCTAGAAAACAACAATGCAAACATAGTGTTCAGACCACACACACTTTGCGTATTATATATAAACTATGCATTAAATTCCATTTTATTTCCAGGATATGATGGGCCTTTGCAATATACCATGCCACCAGGGAATCCAGATTCTGTTATCTCACTGCAACCATCAGTGGACTCTCATGAGGATGGTAAGAAACTGAAACCTTGAATTAAATTATGCATTAACATGCCTTATGAAAACAAAAATTTTTATCAGAGTTGCAATACAGTTTTCAGAAACACAAATGCACAACAGATGCAGTTAATAAAGAAAATGATATAATTATTGATGCTCTCCATAATTGTAAAATTGTGGTAGCCATATTTTTAGACTTGTTGAAGGCGTTTGACAGTGTAAATATAAACATCCTTGTAAACACACTAGAAAAATATGGGGTTTGAGGGGTTGCACAAAAGGAATTGTATCATATCTAGAATAGATAGCAGTATGTAAAAATAAATTATAAAAATAATAAGTGTATGGTAAATAAAGTAAGATCAAACTTTGAATCAATTAAACAAGGAGTTCCCCAAGGTTCAGAATTGGGTCCTTTTCTGTTTTTAGTGTACATAAAATGAACTTTTTGAAATAGTAGTGGGAAATAGAGGTATGGCAATAAGTTATGCAGATGATGCAACAATAATAATTAGGGATCATACCACAAGAGGTGCAGAAATTAAGGCAAATGATATCATGAAGATTTTAAAAGAATACTTTCTAAATTTGGATCTAGTATTGAATGTAAAAAAAGACTACATGGATAAATTTCACATTAAAAGAGCAACATATAGATTCTATTGACCTCAAAATAGTTAGGGAAAGTAATACCTGAAACCTAAGCCACAAATTTTCTAGGTGTTATTATAAATAAATATCTAAACTGGCAACCACATGTATCATACATACCAAAAAAGATAAATAGGGGTTTATACATAATGAAACGGTTAAGAATAACATGGGTTATAAAGCATTGAAGCAAGTATATTATGCTTTTGTATATTCATATATGAAATATGGAATAATTTTGTGGGGAAATGTTGCAGCTAAGGAAGACCAAAGATATTCAAAGAATAATAGGGAAACTGGAAAGAAAACATACTTGCAGAGAGACACAAAAAATATGGAATCCCGTTCCATCTATATACATATATGAAAGTATCAAACATGTGCTATTCAATAACAAAAATAGTCATATATATGATTATAAGAAATAAAGGTGATTATTACAGAACTGCACTTAGAGAAACATTAAATAATTGTTCATTAGAAAATTTAAGGAAAGAACATTATAATACATTACCTAAAGAAATAAAAGATACAGAACAAAGAGAATTACGCATAAATATCATCAAGAAATATTTAATAAAAAAATGCCTTCTACAGCATTGAAGAGTTTAAGTTAAATACGGAATAAAATCAGAGAGTATACATATTGTTAGAATATGTTTATATCAGAAATATAGTGTAGAAAGAGTATACATGTATTGTAAATATACTTTTGTAGTAGAAAATGTAATTATTAAGGTATTGTTCATTAGAAAAATTAGGGAAAGAACATTATAATGCATTACCTAAAGAAATAAGAGATATAGAACAAAGTGAAATACACATAAAACAATCAAGAAATATGTAATTGCCTGCAGCATTAAAGAGTGTAATACAAAATAAAATCAGAGTGTGTATATATACGAGGGTAATCCCAAAAGTAAGGTCTCCAATTTTTTTTAAAATACAAAGAAACTTTTATTGACAACAAATGATACAGAATTTTGAAGCTTTAACATTTGTCTATTTTTCCACATAATCGCCATTTCGGTCGATGCATTTTTGTAGACGCTGTGGCAGTTTTTGTATGCCCATGTCATACCAGCTTGCCGCCATGCTCTTGAAAAGTGATGGACCTCATTTTTTACTTCATCGTCATCACCGAAGCGTTTTCCAGCCAAGTGTTCTTTCAACTTGGGGAACAAGTGGTAGTCACTGGATGCTAAGTCCTGACTATAGGGTGGTTGGGTGATGGTTTCCCATCCAAACTGTTGCAGAAGATTCATGGTTTGACGGGCGGTGTGGGGGCGAGCATTGTCATGGAGAAGGCTTATGCCCTTGCTCAACATTCCTCATCTACGGCTCTGAATTGCCCGTCTGAGTTTTTTTAATGTCTGACAATACCTGTCGGCATTTATTGTTGTCCCAGGATCCATAAAGTCGACCAACAATATCCTCTTTCGATCCCAAAACACAGTTGCCATGACTTTACCGGCAGACTGTGTTCTCTTGAATTTTCGCGGCTTGGGTGAACCGAGATGCCGCCACTCACGTGATTATTGTTTGGTATAGGTGTGAAGTGGAAAGCCCAGGTTTCATCACCCGTGACTATTGAATCCAAAAGGTTGTCCTTTTCATCTGCATAGCGTTGAAGAAATTGGCGGGAAGTTTCAGCGCGTTGCCTTTTGTGATCTTGTGTCAGCATTCTTGGGACCCATCTTGCGCACACCTTCCGAAATTTCAACTCTTCAATCAAAGTCCGATGAATAGTGCTTCGAGAAATCTCAGGAACAACAATGCAGAGCTCATCGGGAGTGATCCGCCGATCTTGAAGCACAATTTGTTCAACCTTTGCGATTATTTTGTCAGAAATGGATGGTCTCCCGCTTCTTTCCTCGTCATGAATTTCCGTGCGACCATTTGCAAATTCTCTACACCACTTGCGGACATTTTTGACATCCATACAAGACTCTCCATACACTTCCATCAACTGTCGATGAATTTCTACAGGTTTAACCCCTTTTGAACTCAAAAGTGAATAACTGTGCAAACTTCGCACCTGGCGGTAGTTGCTAACGGGAGCTCCATTATAACTGGCTGCCAAGCCAAGACTGAGGGCACTAAGGGATGTGCGGTGGTTTCTGAAGAGAGTGGAGGGAGGAAGGAAAAAAGCAGTATGGCCAAGATCCACACAAACAGTTTCCCTGCGATCCCAGCGCTTTGGAGACCTTACTTTTGGGATTACCCTCGTAATGTAAAAATATGTTTATATTAGAAATGTAATGTAGAAAGAGTGTAAATATTGTAAACATTTTTATAGTAGGAAATGTAATCATTAAGATATTGTATATGAAGATTGTAAGAAATGCATTGTTATCTTCTGACGTATCCTATGTATTTGGAACATATGGATGAAATGAAATAAATGTTTCAATGGCTTTGGTAATAATTCACAGTTTGTTTGTAGATGTAGACTACCAAATGGAAACGCTGAGTTTATCTGCAGAAGATCAGCAGGATATGGAAGATGAGGAGTCCACACCAATTTCACCGTCAACGCCAGATAATGCAATGAGTATATCTGTTGGACCATCAAATGAGCCCATAAATTTTATTAACACCAATCCAGAGGTATATACTTTAATTATTTACACTTGCTTTTATATTTGTATGCCCCCAGGGCCTTGGCACCTTGGACAAATTAAATGCTATAGTCACCTTCTATAACTTTAAGGCCAGTTCAAAATAACCGAGGACAAAAACCTGAACAGGAACAACAAAGTGAAAATACATTTATTGTAATGTGAGTGTTCACAATAACGAAAAGCTGTACCGGGAGCAGGAAAGAGAACTTGATCAAATTTTAACTTTCTCATTCTCATTTCCAGGCATGATATATTAGATCCGTATTGTGCACATTAGACTCTTCGCTATAAAACTATTATAGGTGACCGTGACATGAAACAGCTGCTAGAGCTCTTTCTATATTGCAATCACTTTACGGTGAGACCACATATCGCATATATGCATGCTCCGCACTTTGTCTATTATGCTTGGGGTTTTTCATTCCATTACTCCTGCATTACTTACTCACAACGTAACATGCACTATAATGAGTACTAACCTTGTTATAAGTAGTGTCCATCTGCATGAAGGCATTCCTGGCATCTTCGAAAATTCCATTCACACATAAGTTCTTGCGTAATGTGCATAATTTCTGTTTATATATTGTCCTTAAGTTCATCTATGGTGTGGGGATTGTTCCTATAACTGTTTTTATAGTGTTCCTCACAAATAGATGCACCAATTTCATCAATTTTTTTCCTTCATTAGAACATTTTGTTTTCACTTCTTAGGTTTAGTGTTTAGCGATTCTTTTGTCCTTAAACTTGTTAACAAGACTTCTAATAGTTTCTCTATTTGGAACTGGAATACCAGAAAATTTCGCCTAAAATTTTCTACACACCTGTCCACATGATTTGGTTTTTACGTATGCATCGTACATAAAAATTTGTTCAAGCATGAATTTCTTGGCAGGCATTGCAGTGGACTAATAACAAGACATTAACACACTTAAGCAAATCACAGACAACACAGATGTTTTGAATAAACTCTCACCTTTGAGGTGCACAATGTCAACTCTCTTTAAAGCATGAACACAGCAGCAACTGAAACACAGCTGATAAAGATGACCTCAAACGTGTCATGCTCTGCCAATTGTGCATTGGAAAAGTACAGAGGCCACTTTGATGCAGCCTGCTATGCTTAGTCAGTCTGTGGCCTCACCTTAGAACGTCCACACAGTAGTTGGAAGCTAGGAAAATGAAACCAAAAGAAATTCCAGCAAATGTGCATCCTGACTCCCACAGACCATTGAGTGCTGGTTCTTCTAGTGGAAAGCGTCATCTGGTTTG
The DNA here is from genome assembly GCA_030765065.1 of Deroplatys truncata. NCBI lineage: Eukaryota > Metazoa > Arthropoda > Insecta > Mantodea > Mantidae > Deroplatys > Deroplatys truncata. Next base: position 62,662,295 of record CM060984.1, on the reverse strand, counting down.
TTTATATGCAACTCAACTCGCTATTGCCTCAAAGATACAATAACAAAAACTACAAAGAACAGTAAAAACTGTTAGAAATTAACAACGAACAATAAAGAACAACCAACAACTTTAATGTATGCTATTAATAAAGGAATGAAGCTTGGAGTAACTGCTAGAGGAATCAGAAATAGTAATGGATTTGCATTTGGAAAATTTTTACTGTATCAAATTTTGATGTTGGCTAAGTTGCATTACATTCGCTGCATTGAAAGTAGAAAAGAATATACTTATCATTAATCGGTTATAAATAAATGACCTCTCAATGCACAGAATTGACTTTCCAATTTGCTGTTGATATCTTCATCAATATGCACTCCCATTCTTGGATTATTATGAACCAGCCTTTACTCTTTCTGTCATATAACAGAAATGTGGAACAGTCATGTCAGTTTGTCATACAAAAACCCTTTTAGAAGCACATTTTCTGAACTTGGCCTTGCTTCATTACTCAAGCATTTTCGCTCAGTCTGTGCTGCAACAACAATTTTATTGTAATCTTAATTTATTAAAACCTAAAGAAGTTCATGAAGCAGCAAACAGATGTCAGTGCATCAGCATGTGTTAACAGTTATACAGAATGTATATTAGCTTCATGTTGTGATTTTAAAAATGTTAAAACCGCTTGCATGCCATAGGGTTTTGATTTGACATTGATGATAATTTATTTCCCGTGTATCTTCAGAATATTTCTCTTTGAAGTATCCCTTTTTTGAATAGTATTTAACACCTGCACCATTTAACACATTTGGCATCACAGGCAGTTACACTGGTGATAAATGAAATGATAATTGGTATGAAACATTAAGGTTTAAGCTTATGATACCTCCCCGGCATTTACCAGTTATGAGGCTGAGGAAAACCTTGGAAAAACCTCACTCAGAGATAATGGTCCTGGCAGCATTTGAACCACACACAAGAGCCTTAATGACTACATAACTACTACTTGACCATACAAATTTATTACACAAGGAGAAAAAAAAGCCTAATGTGCACTTACACTACTTTCTCTGTCCATGACAATCCACAAAAAGTGATTCTTATATCCACATTACGTTATTCATGATACGTTTTTGCCTAGGCATGATTTCAAATTAAGCAGTAAGTACTTAATTGCATACAACATGCAGAAACAGCATTCAGTTAACCTGCTCATGATATTAAGCTTTACTAGGAAAAGGAAATATCGCGAACTTTTAAGCATGTCCATAAGACAAAACACTTAATCATGGGAAAGTGTAAACTTGCAACGTGAAATATTTTGAAAGTGGCTAATGATACAAAAAATGTATGAGACACAAACTGTATGTTTTAATGATTTTATTTTTCATATAAGTTTTTCTCTCTCTCTCTTATGATTTTTATACATATATGCTCTTCACACTGAATCATGGTCTTTTCACAGAAAATTGAACATATTTATTTCATTTGTCATGTCATATTTTAATCAAAATTATTATAGCTATTTTTGAAAACTAATTTTTACATGTTAATGGTATTTTGGAAAAAGGGCACTATCAACATTTTGTTTTTCTTCCAGGGGAAGTAAAAAGCTGTGTAAAACATTTTACATATTTTACTGACTTTCTAAATCAATATTTTTAGTTTTTATTTTGTTAGTTTTCCATAAACAGATCAAATAAATGATGACATGGAAGAATTAGTTATATCTCAAGTTGCAAAACCAATAAAATGGTTGATACTGTCCCTTCTACAAAAAATAATAAATGTAAAGGATGATTTGGAATAGGGAAATTTTCTTGAAAATCTTTGCTTTGATGCGGTATAGCTTACGTATTCTGTTTTACGTAACAAATGTTGCAAATAAATGTTTGTTTACATAACTTTAATTACCCCACGTATGGGAGCCAATTTGCAATAGCAATTTTACGTGTTTATAGCACCACGTTGTGGAAGCCAATATAATGGGAGAATGTTATGTTGATTTCTGCGTTGCCATCTTGTGTGACGTCACTCGTTGGTTTGGTCTGGTCCGTAGATCCCTCTGGCGTTAGCAATTTGCATGAATTTTAAATGTCCACCGGCTAGCTATTTAGGGTCGAACATGTTTCTCTTGAAGGGTGTGAAGCGGAAAGGAATCGTTTATCCAAAAATTACTAGTGAAGAAATGTGTTTTATAATGTTTTATTGTCGAACACGTGCACTAACACATTTACATATTAATTTGGATACTCGCCCAAACTGAAACTGTTTATAATAACTTCTTATCACATTTAACTCACGTACTTCAACTTTATATATTTAACTGTATAATACTTTATAAGATTTCTCGTACTTCTGCTGCGCGTAACTTGATGAATTTAGAGACCGACATGAGAATCTTGTTGAACTGGGAGCTGACGTGTTATATGTTGAGAATCTTGTTGAACACTGGGGGACGATGTGTAATGTTTTGAGAATCTTGCCGAACTGGGGGACACGTTACCTTGACCTGGCTATTTATAGGCTTGCCTCAAGATACACCTAAAGATTATAAATGAACTGCTATTGGCTAATAAAACGCGCCAACATTAGCGTCTATTTTAATATCCAATGAAAACCACTAATACATATTACTTTTATAGAACATTCTGGAAGCTTTTTTTTACTGAAAAGGCGCGAAACATTATGTAACTTCCTGGTTCCCGGTAACGATAAACAACTAACCCCTTCATTGCATTATTGCGTTATTATTGACAGTTTCAGTAGAGCCGTATATTATTATTTACCAATAATAATGACAATTCATAAACCTCTGAAATCAATGTCACATAAAAATACATATTTATATTAAAATAATTATTTACCTTTAAGTAATTTGTGATACAATTTACCGTATCATATGCCCCACTAGAAACATAATTATAAATATTTATAACTTGTTTAGAAATTTTATAATTTTGTTTTTAGTCTCCTAAATCTTGTAACACACGCTATCACTTTCACTTAACACTTCACACGCATTTAACACACGACATATGTTTTCTCTCGCCACTACTTACTGGCTCTGGTTTAATTAATTTAGATATTAATCTGACATCACAAACTTTTTTTTTTTTTTTGTAGCAAATACTTTACCCTAAATTATTTAATCACTGTTTCAAAATTGTTTACCCTCTTACATTGTTGACAAAAATTTATACATTTAAGATTTTTGTAATCATTATACATATTTACCAAAATATTCACCCTTTACATATATTTAAATCTCTTAAATCTAGACAATGTTTCACTTTTTCTGTTTGCTACACAAATATTTGTTTTGAATTATTTTTACCAATACTCTTTGAATTGTATTTACGTACTTTTAATTTTAATATCATATTAAGTTTCAATTATTACCTTCTTCTTTTCAAATATTGTTACAGTTACTAAAAATTTAAACATTTCTCCTTTCCTTTTTTTTTTTTTATAATTTATTTCTCTTTTCAAATGACATATATAAATAGTTAACCCTCTTACGTTCCAATACATTTCTCTGCAAGTCGTCTTTACCTATCCAGCATTTACTTTACATCTCATTGCTATTTACCCTCCTGGATCAAATTGTGTGTGGCTAAACATTACTCGTAGCCGTAACCTAACCTTCAAATTTGTATTAATGAATAACCTATTGTATTCATATGACATTTCGTTCCCTGATAACATTTGAAAACAATCTACAGTTTCTTGAACAATACATCTTTCAACAACTTTCATTTTCAATTCTTCTGCTATCTCTTTACTTTGAGAATACTTTGACAAATTTGTACTAAACTGTACTGGACTGGAGTTTTCAATTTGAACATCTTGGTACAATTTATTTCCTTGCATTTCTGATTCTTTCTGTATTTCTAATATTTCCCCACTGAAATTAACTTGCACCTCATTTACATCTACATTCATAACCTCATTTATCTCTCTTACCTCACTTGAAATATTACTCATTTGACTTCCTAACTCTGTACATTCTACATTAACCTCACTTTTAGTATTAACTTCACTTTCTTTGTTATCTCTTTCCCTGCTCATGTCTAGCATTTTCTTTGAATTTTCTCCTATCTCACTTACTATTACTTCCTCATTTTCATCTCTCATTTTTGGCATACTACTATCTAGCTTCGTAACTTTCTTTTCACTTTCTTCACTGCTTTGATCTACTTTTTGCTCTAATATATCATTACTCCTACCAATATTTTCAATTGATTTCCTGTTTTGTTCAAAGCTCTTACCAATATCTTCTCTTAACTCCCTATGACTCTTTTGCATATCTTCTCTCAATTCCATGAAACTCTGATCTATTTTCTTACTAATATATTCCCTCGTTTCCCTATACATATTTCTCAGCATTTCCATCATTATACTAGCATCAAGATTAACATTTCCTGCTATTCTATTCTGACTTTCTGCACTAACATTTTTTTTCTTCAATACTACATTGTTTGAGCCTTTTTTTGTATCCTGTATTGAATTACAGCTCACTGTTACACTATCCCCCTTCATCATTATTTCTTCAGTATTCCTAGCAGCCATTGTTTTTGTTTTCTAAAAAAAATTACTATATTCTGACCTTTTGTGACGCTGTCTGCTGATGTAGCCTTGATGTCCAGCGTTCTGCCCCTTTCTCCTAGATTTGTATGTCGCTTCTGCGTTGTTTTATGATGAATCTACGTCGTTTCGATGTTTTTTGTATCCACTTATCCGCGCCGTTTGTCGCTCCTCTTGTTTCTGGAATCTGCGTCTTGTAGATCATTTTACTGCTGCTTTCGTTCCACGTCCTGATTATGCTGATCCTTTCCTGGTCACTTCGCCTTCCTTTCCTGGTCGCTTCGCCTTCCTTTCCTGGTCACTTCGCCTTCCTTTCCTAGTCACTTCGCCCCACGTCCGGGCGCCAATTTGATGCGGTATAGCTTACGTATTCTGTTTTACGTAACAAATGTTGCAAATAAATGTTTGTTTACATAACTTTAATTACCCCACGTATGGGAGCCAATTTGCAATAGCAATTTTACGTGTTTATAGCACCACGTTGTGGAAGCCAATATAATGGGAGAATGTTATGTTGATTTCTGCGTTGCCATCTTGTGTGACGTCACTCGTTGGTTTGGTCTGGTCCGTAGATCCCTCTGGCGTTAGCAATTTGCATGAATTTTAAATGTCCACCGGCTAGCTATTTAGGGTCGAACATGTTTCTCTTGAAGGGTGTGAAGCGGAAAGGAATCGTTTATCCAAAAATTACTAGTGAAGAAATGTGTTTTATAATGTTTTATTGTCGAACACGTGCACTAACACATTTACATATTAATTTGGATACTCGCCCAAACTGAAACTGTTTATAATAACTTCTTATCACATTTAACTCACGTACTTCAACTTTATATATTTAACTGTATAATACTTTATAAGATTTCTCGTACTTCTGCTGCGCGTAACTTGATGAATTTAGAGACCGACATGAGAATCTTGTTGAACTGGGAGCTGACGTGTTATATGTTGAGAATCTTGTTGAACACTGGGGGACGATGTGTAATGTTTTGAGAATCTTGCCGAACTGGGGGACACGTTACCTTGACCTGGCTATTTATAGGCTTGCCTCAAGATACACCTAAAGATTATAAATGAACTGCTATTGGCTAATAAAACGCGCCAACATTAGCGTCTATTTTAATATCCAATGAAAACCACTAATACATATTACTTTTATAGAACATTCTGGAAGCTGTTTTTTACTGAAAAGGCGCGAAACATTACGTAACTTCCTGGTTCCCGGTAACGATAAACAACTAACCCCTTCATTGCATTATTGCGTTATTATTGACAGTTTCAGTAGAGCCGTATATTATTATTTACCAATAATAATGACAATTCATAAACCTCTGAAATCAATGTCACATAAAAATACATATTTATATTAAAATAATTATTTACCTTTAAGTAATTTGTGATACAATTTACCGTATCATATGCCCCACTAGAAACATAATTATAAATATTTATAACTTGTTTAGAAATTTTATAATTTTGTTTTTAGTCTCCTAAATCTTGTAACACACGCTATCACTTTCACTTAACACTTCACACGCATTTAACACACGACATATGTTTTCTCTCGCCACTACTTACTGGCTCTGGTTTAATTAATTTAGATATTAATCTGACATCACAAACTTTTTTTTTTTTTTTGTAGCAAATACTTTACCCTAAATTATTTAATCACTGTTTCAAAATTGTTTACCCTCTTACATTGTTGACAAAAATTTATACATTTAAGATTTTTGTAATCATTATACATATTTACCAAAATATTCACCCTTTACATATATTTAAATCTCTTAAATCTAGACAATGTTTCACTTTTTCTGTTTGCTACACAAATATTTGTTTTGAATTATTTTTACCAATACTCTTTGAATTGTATTTACGTACTTTTAATTTTAATATCATATTAAGTTTCAATTATTACCTTCTTCTTTTCAAATATTGTTACAGTTACTAAAAATTTAAACATTTCTCCTTTCCTTTTTTTTTTTTTATAATTTATTTCTCTTTTCAAATGACATATATAAATAGTTAACCCTCTTACGTTCCAATACATTTCTCTGCAAGTCGTCTTTACCTATCCAGCATTTACTTTACATCTCATTGCTATTTACCCTCCTGGATCAAATTGTGTGTGGCTAAACATTACTCGTAGCCGTAACCTAACCTTCAAATTTGTATTAATGAATAACCTATTGTATTCATATGACATTTCGTTCCCTGATAACATTTGAAAACAATCTACAGTTTCTTGAACAATACATCTTTCAACAACTTTCATTTTCAATTCTTCTGCTATCTCTTTACTTTGAGAATACTTTGACAAATTTGTACTAAACTGTACTGGACTGGAGTTTTCAATTTGAACATCTTGGTACAATTTATTTCCTTGCATTTCTGATTCTTTCTGTATTTCTAATATTTCCCCACTGAAATTAACTTGCACCTCATTTACATCTACATTCATAACCTCATTTATCTCTCTTACCTCACTTGAAATATTACTCATTTGACTTCCTAACTCTGTACATTCTACATTAACCTCACTTTTAGTATTAACTTCACTTTCTTTGTTATCTCTTTCCCTGCTCATGTCTAGCATTTTCTTTGAATTTTCTCCTATCTCACTTACTATTACTTCCTCATTTTCATCTCTCATTTTTGGCATACTACTATCTAGCTTCGTAACTTTCTTTTCACTTTCTTCACTGCTTTGATCTACTTTTTGCTCTAATATATCATTACTCCTACCAATATTTTCAATTGATTTCCTGTTTTGTTCAAAGCTCTTACCAATATCTTCTCTTAACTCCCTATGACTCTTTTGCATATCTTCTCTCAATTCCATGAAACTCTGATCTATTTTCTTACTAATATATTCCCTCGTTTCCCTATACATATTTCTCAGCATTTCCATCATTATACTAGCATCAAGATTAACATTTCCTGCTATTCTATTCTGACTTTCTGCACTAACATTTTTTTTCTTCAATACTACATTGTTTGAGCCTTTTTTTGTATCCTGTATTGAATTACAGCTCACTGTTACACTATCCCCCTTCATCATTATTTCTTCAGTATTCCTAGCAGCCATTGTTTTTGTTTTCTAAAAAAAAATTACTATATTCTGACCTTTTGTGACGCTGTCTGCTGATGTAGCCTTGATGTCCAGCGTTCTGCCCCTTTCTCCTAGATTTGTATGTCGCTTCTGCGTTGTTTTATGATGAATCTACGTCGTTTCGATGTTTTTTGTATCCACTTATCCGCGCCGTTTGTCGCTCCTCTTGTTTCTGGAATCTGCGTCTTGTAGATCATTTTACTGCTGCTTTCGTTCCACGTCCTGATTATGCTGATCCTTTCCTGGTCACTTCGCCTTCCTTTCCTGGTCGCTTCGCCTTCCTTTCCTGGTCACTTCGCCTTCCTTTCCTAGTCACTTCGCCCCACGTCCGGGCGCCAATTTGATGCGGTATAGCTTACGTATTCTGTTTTACGTAACAAATGTTGCAAATAAATGTTTGTTTACATAACTTTAATTACCCCACGTATGGGAGCCAATTTGCAATAGCAATTTTACGTGTTTATAGCACCACGTTGTGGAAGCCAATATAATGGGAGAATGTTATGTTGATTTCTGCGTTGCCATCTTGTGTGACGTCACTCGTTGGTTTGGTCTGGTCCGTAGATCCCTCTGGCGTTAGCAATTTGCATGAATTTTAAATGTCCACCGGCTAGCTATTTAGGGTCGAACATGTTTCTCTTGAAGGGTGTGAAGCGGAAAGGAATCGTTTATCCAAAAATTACTAGTGAAGAAATGTGTTTTATAATGTTTTATTGTCGAACACGTGCACTAACACATTTACATATTAATTTGGATACTCGCCCAAACTGAAACTGTTTATAATAACTTCTTATCACATTTAACTCACGTACTTCAACTTTATATATTTAACTGTATAATACTTTATAAGATTTCTCGTACTTCTGCTGCGCGTAACTTGATGAATTTAGAGACCGACATGAGAATCTTGTTGAACTGGGAGCTGACGTGTTATATGTTGAGAATCTTGTTGAACACTGGGGGACGATGTGTAATGTTTTGAGAATCTTGCCGAACTGGGGGACACGTTACCTTGACCTGGCTATTTATAGGCTTGCCTCAAGATACACCTAAAGATTATAAATGAACTGCTATTGGCTAATAAAACGCGCCAACATTAGCGTCTATTTTAATATCCAATGAAAACCACTAATACATATTACTTTTATAGAACATTCTGGAAGCTTTTTTTTACTGAAAAGGCGCGAAACATTACGTAACTTCCTGGTTCCCGGTAACGATAAACAACTAACCCCTTCATTGCATTATTGCGTTATTATTGACAGTTTCAGTAGAGCCGTATATTATTATTTACCAATAATAATGACAATTCATAAACCTCTGAAATCAATGTCACATAAAAATACATATTTATATTAAAATAATTATTTACCTTTAAGTAATTTGTGATACAATTTACCGTATCAGCTTGATGTGTTTAAAAATGTCTGATTTAAGTATGAGTCACTCAGCTGAAGATGCCTTTGGAATGTGCTGGAAATCATAAGCTTTTCTTGTGTAAATTAGCGAAGTTTGTTAGTGCTTGTTTATTCAGTTAGTAAATTTTGAAATTGGGTAGTTATGCAACTTTTCATGAGCATTACCATTTACAGAAAGATGTACCACATAGACCTTTCTTTAAAAATGGTTTCCTAACACTTGTTTAAACATTCACCCTTAAAAATGTCTATTCTTACAACCCACATAAAGTTTAGGTCTCATGACCAGTAACAATGCTGCCCCCCTCCCTGTTTGTCACAAAGTCCCACTAAACTTGCTCACAGTAATGAAAAAGTAGTGTGGCATATGGGTAGGGCAGAACAGCATAAAGTTGTGTAATCATGGTAAAGTGACATATACAGAGCATTGATGTTTAATGCTTGGGTCCTTCCGGCCTGCTGAAAATCCTTATCCCCTATATAGGCAGCCCTGCTTGCACTGCTTAAAATTTTGCATCATAAGCAATTGCCCAATATCCCCAATAAAACAGTACCTGACCACTGTTTCTTTCTTAAGCCTAATTTGGAACTCGGCAAGTCAATGAGCCATCGTAAAACATACCATATTATCAATACCATTCAGACTGTACAGTATTTCTCCAAATACATGATCATGATGATGATTTTTTACCACACGTTTATCTTTATTTCCTTTTCTAATCAGTGCTTTGGCAGCCAACAGCTACACAGAAAGAGATTGACATCAATGTATACTCCCCTTCCTTCCTATTCCAATGAATTTAATGATTTCGATGCAAATTCATAACAACAGTATTTGTATATTATAAGTACCTTAAAAAAAATCGCACCCATCATTGACTCTTTCCAATTCTAATGTCTTGAAATGATTTTGAAAGAAGATGGAAATTGGAAATGCAACAATTTTAACAATGTTGTATATACCCCCGCCGCTATAACGTTGCACTTGACAGTTCGTGTGGCTTCGCGTAAGGTTGGCTACATCGTGGTTGCGACGTTGCCAGAGTGGCTAGTAAACAACAGCAGCTGATTGTTCTCATTTCTATCGTGTCTAAGCCGCATACAAAAAGCGTACGTAAGTAGCGAACGTCAATGAATAATAACTATTTCACATTATTAATGTGAAATTGTTAATTGAAAATAACTCTGCATAAACATTGCAGCGTATGTAGAATAAATTACGCACTTTTGACAATATAGAAACAAAATAATACAAACTTCCTGCTACAATGAGGAGAAATAAAACAAATTATAAGCATGCTATAACAAAGTTATCGAATTAAAGTGGAGCGACATTAAGGCTTATGTGAGGGAAAACAATAAGTTATTTACCATTACCGAGGTGGAAAGGCTTTTGCGGGAATGTGTGGCTACGGTGGACGCGGCTTCGTGGAAAAAGAAAGTGGATCATGTGCATAAGCTAATAAGAAAAGCACAAGAAATAGACGAAATTATTAGTGAGTGTGAACCATTGATGATATGCCTTGGTGAAGATGATGACAATGATGCTTCCGAGGATGACGATGACGACGACGGGGATTTGGATGGAATTGAGCCATTGCAGTTTTAAATGGGTGAGTGAAAATAAAAATTCGTGAATCATTTCGCCGATCGCCGACATTGTCGCACTTAAGTTTTGTTTAAATAAATAATAACGAATGAAATATATATAAAATAGATAAATATAAATAAATAAATGTATAAACGAACAATAACAAAACTATCAAACAATGACCACAAATCTAAATAATAATGAACAATATGTAGCTTGCAAAGAACAACTCGACGCTCTGCTAGAGATTCACAAACTGAAGCACGTGGTTGGGAATAGTTACATCCGGCAACAGAGCCGATTCTAGATCCGGTTCCGCTTTGTCATCGACCATCCGGAATGCTGTCTTGTGATTGGCTTAGGAAGTCAAACGGTTGAAGCTTTTCATCTGTTTTTTCGCGAGTGTACCAACTTAAACGCTAGCTGTCAAGTGCAACGTTATAGCGGCGGGGGTATAAGCACAGATGAATTTTAATGGGAGTTACAATGGTCATTAATTGAATCCAAGACCATTAAACTCCCAGGTCCATTGTCACATTATCATTCCTTAGTTTATACTCAAGAAGTGTGCAATTCTTTTAATTTATTACGTGTAGTAAGTAGAAGTAGTATTGCATTCTACCTAAAATATTGTTATAGAGAGTTCACCAGAAATATACATTTTAAAATCCCTGGAATCGAAAAAGGTTTCTTTGAGAAAGGGCGAGAGAGAACAGCATAACTCCAAAATTGAAATTTCAGATATATACCAAAGTTGATATTTAAGTTCAGCACCTTCCAAGGATTTGACACAAAGATTTTCAAGAAAATGCCCCCCTCCTAAACCAAACTACCCTTTACAATGTAGGAACGAATAAAATTCTGAAAACACCTGAGAAAACTTTCATGTGGATTACAGACGGTTTAAAGGATGGCTCAGGAACGGGATCTGGAGTATATGGCATAAGACCAAGGTGCAAAATGTTTTTTCCTTGGGTGAATATACTATTGTTTTTGAAACAGAAATTTATGTTATTATTCAATGCATACATGAAAACATAAGGAGAGCTTATGCTGGTAAACAGATCTTTATCTTCTGAGATAGCCAGGCTCCACTTAAGGCTCTAAGTAGTCATAAGGTAACGTCAGGATTGGTTTTTAAACCACCTAAACATGCTCACAAGGTTGGCAGAACAGAATGAAGTCCAACTCAACTGGTTGCTGGGTCATAGTGGCATAAAGGGAAATGGAAAAAGCTGATGAACTTGCAAGACAAGGATCAGCTTCACAATTTATTGGGTCAGAGCTGGCTCTAAGAACATCTCAATGTTTTGTAAGAGAGGGTATTAAGAACTGGTTCAAAGAGAACATCATAAAACCTGGCTTAAATCTCCAGGAAACAAACATAGTGAATGATTTATTAGAAAACCATGTAAAAAAAAAGAGCTGTAAGCATACTTAAATGTAACAGACTTCAGCTGAGAACAATTACTGCATTTCTCACAGGACATGCTGTTGTAAAAAAGCATCTTCACACGATGGGAGTGTTTCAGGGTAACTTAGATTGCAGATTGTGCAGATAGAAACCGCAATAGCCCAGCACATTATATGCTCCTGTGAGACTTTGGCTCATAGGAGATATATTGCTTTTGGGAAAATGTTTTAGAACCAGAAGAATTTGAAACCATATCTGTTAAGAGACCTTATTCCTTAGTAAAGGGTGTAGGCGTAATGAATTGGCTTTAAAACGATGCAGGTAGCACAATAAGCGCAAGGCATCCAGAGTAATGATGGAAATCTATATCATACAAGGCAAAACCCTTTATGTGGCAAATTTTTCCTTAATTTCTACTTTCTAAAAAATTTCCATAAGAATTTTGATTAAAATATATTTTGAATTTTTTGCAAATATCCTGTATAGTCCTGTTTATTCAGAACAAAGTTTGTATAATTGGTAAACTGAAAGAGATGGAGAAAATCTTACTGCACAAAAAAATGTAGTTCTCGTTAAAACCTACAATTTATGTCAAATGTTTTGTTGCATTATCCATTTCCAAAATATTCTTTGTTATTGATTTGATGTATTTAATGCTTATTCTTTTTTTGAATGCTAATTAGTGCTTTGGTTTTTATTATTATTATTATTATTATTATTATTATTATTATTATTATTATTATTATTATTATTATTAAGATCTATTCCTTCAGCCTCCTGTATTTCCCTAGTGTCTACAATGAAATGTATAATAAAAGAAAGATTAATATAAGCACATTCATTATATTGCCAAGCCGCAGATCGCATGCATGCATGTCCGTGTACTCTTATTACACATTTTCTGTTCTAATATTCCCACTTACTCATGAGTAGGGACCCCAGATTGTCGGTAAATAAAATAATGTAATATCGGTGTAAAAATATTATAGTGTGCGGTGTTTTGGGCGGTAAATAAAACTGCTTAACGGTGTTATCTTGTGCAAAAAAAGGGAAAAAACAAAAACACAGTTTAAACTATTTTACTGTGGAACAAAGGGCACCTTACATGTAACTTAAAAAAGAGGAGCATGAAAATATTTACATAGTATACATTTCGACTGATTTATTTTGTTGCAGACAAAGCCACCATAAGTTCGGTGTTCTTTGGCTTAAGATTTGTTCTTAAGTTTGTCATGATGTTCCCATATGCAGAGAAAAGTCTTTCACTGTCCACATTGGACATGGGTACCCACAATAGTTTCATACACTTCTCACTGAAACACAAGTGATCACATTGAAGTCCAGAAAGTAAATCCATATGTTCACTTCAGCAGCATCATCTAATTTCTCACACACTATGTTCTTCAGAGCAGCATATCCCTCCTCGAATGTCTTCTCTGGCAAGTCTCGCAGAAAAGGTAACATTCTTCTTGCTTTTTCTATAGTTATATCAGTAGATGCCTCATTTGATACTATTTTTCGTACATCAAACAATTTACCTGCAGAATGAATATCATCATCAGCTGGATCAGCTGACATTAAGGAATTCAGCTTGGTAACCGACTTTATGCCCAATTGCTTGAACTGACTGATAACATAAGACTTCTTGAGGGTTGGCAGTCTCTGAAGAAGACTTGAAGCTTTCTCTCCAAATGAGCCCTCAGCTACTATTGTGAAGCCATTTGATATATCTTTAAGTTTGCTATATAGTTTTATGAACAAATGGCTATTTAGATCCCTCAAGCACTTCAATAAGGCAAATGGTGTCTTTGCAGTGTTCAACAAGGAAAGATGCCTGGCAGTTTATTATTTTTGAGACCGCATTGAAATACTACTGTGGAATCGATTTGAATTCCCGTGTGCCGCAAAACTAAACTGACCTGGCAACGTCTTGCACATGCTGTCTGTACGGCGCACGAACGGCACATTGCCAACTCCACCATCAGCTGAATTGTGCATGCGCTAGCTTAATTTGAAACGTGGCTCCATCGGCATAATTCCTTTTCTTTTTCAGAGCAGAAGGTAAACAGACTCCTTGCGCTAAATTGTAACGTAATTTAAAGAATATAACTTGACTCCAAACGAATCTTTCAGTATAGCGGACACAAAATATACCTAGACATGCGTTCACATTATGGCAACGTCGCGAGACAGCAACAATTTTCGTGTGAGGGTACAGGAAATGGAGACAGTGATTGGTAGAAGAGGCTGTCTACTGTCAGAATGACTTGAACCAGACTTAGAAATTCATGTATTATTTAACGATACTTTTGCAACATCTTTTCCAGCCGGCATGAAATGGGGCGATGCAAGCACGAATCGTTAAAATGCGGCATTAGAGAAGAATTGCAGGTAGTATTGTCATTTAAATCCAAAGAATAATTTGAGTGAAATGAGAAATCCGTCACCGATGCAGTGTTGCCGAGTTCCGATAAACATGGCATTCCTTTTGTTGTGCATGTGATAGGTGAAGAGTGAAGGGGACGGGGTAGTACCGATGTTTGCCGAAGCTCTGGTTAAATCACAGTGCAGTTTGGTGTTCTGTGCCGTGCAGCACACAACACCGTGCAGCATGGCCGTAGCGAATGACAATACACGTATCCATAAATGATTGATAACCCAAATATCTGATTGTTTATGTGAAAAGGAGAGACAAACGCCAAAAAAAAGGAGAGGGAGAGAAAAATTTCGGGTTATTTTGCACATTTTTTTTTCATAACTGTGTTATTTCGCGTTTTTGCGATATAGAACTAATGTCGCGTTATTTCGCGACTCAGAATGGGTATATATGTGGAATTTAAAAATAATTGATTAAAGGTTTTCCTTATTGTTAATTTTCGGCCAATTTCACGAATTAACTACTCGCGAAAAGTCGGGGTCCCTACTCATGAGTGATAGTAATATGCACTATAATGACTATTAACCTTGTTGTAAGTTGTGTTCAAAGTCGTGTTCATGTGGGACATTCTGCCATTCCTCGTCGTCACTAAGTTGTAATTTTTAGGGTTTCAATTTTAAAATTTTAACAGCTCTATGAACACAGGTTTTTGAAGCACTCACTTGCTGTGCAACACATCTATGCCACTTCTTTGGAGAGCATTCAAATGATGCACCAATTTCATAAATTTTTTTTTCCTTTATTAGAACATATTTTCTTTTTCATTTCTTAGGTTTAATGTTTAGCAACCCCATTGTCCTAAACTTATTAACCATACATCTAACAGTTTCTCTACCTGGAATTAGAATACCAAAAAATATCTCCTGAAAATGCCTACATGATTCCATTTTTACTATGTATCGTACATAAAAATTATTGATTCAAGCATAAATTTTTTATACGCATTTCAGTGGAATACTGAAGTAATTCGCACTCAACACAGATGTCTTGAATAAACTTTCACTTTTGAGAAGCATGAGCAAACTGAAACTGAAAAAGAAACTAACAAACCGTCTCCCGAAACGCGTTCAAGTAAGAATATTATAGTGATGTAGTGTAACAACCCTCAACTCTCTTTATTTTAAATTATGACACATCACTGTTACTAGCTTCTAAATCTTCAAAATTAGTCAATGAGCAAACTAGTTTTTACAGCTCGAACAGAAGGCAGAAACTCGCACAGGGCCTGATTTACTATTCCAGTTAAGGTTCCCATTGGATATTAATTGGGAGTCAAGGCAAATTTTCATAATATGACCTTTGGTTAACAGCTAACTGGGAGTTATTCTTAGTGATGAACTAATTGCCACCTCAGGTAGAGGTTAGGGTACTAACTTGGAGGTAACCATACAAAAATATTATACCTTTGGATTCGATTGATAGTTGATAGCGATTCCAAGGTGAAATATTAGAGCAATATTTATATAACAGCAGGAAGGCCAAAATAATTACACTCCTGAAAGAGTAATTTCCAGCTTTGAGACAAGGGTGAATTTCATAAATGTATTTAGATTGTCGAAAGCTGCACTGATTCGTTTAAGTTACATTACATTTCTGCTGCATAATACTTCCAGTATTATTCTTAGTTTGCATATTGTTTTATTTTCTTTTTCTTTCTTTTTAATGTGAATGACAGTAATATTTGCTTAAATATATAATGTAAGTGATATTAATCCAATATTCATGCATCTAACAACAAAACTTAACCTATATTCCAGAATGTCCTATTTTCCTTCTAACCTGTAGGAAGCCGAAAACAAAAATTCATATAAATTAATGCTCTGAAATCACCCAACATATTTGTACACTGATTTACAAGGGTATATTTACAGCAAAATCCAACTTAACATAAGCCTCCCATTTTGCGTTTGTTTGTGGGGGTTTTCTTCTAAACGTATGCATTTATTAATAACTTCATTCACACTGCTTAGTGTGTGTTAACAGCAAAACCTATATAATTTAATATTCTAAAATTTTTTAATCTAGCGAAAGCCCTACATCATTCCTTTTGTAGCGATATGCCAAGGTGAATGTTTAAACATTATTTATATAATAGGAATAAGAGCTCGGAAAAATAAATTGGAGAAGAGGGATGAGAAAATTGGGAAATGATTCACGTTAATGAAAATTGCGCTGTGGCTCCATTTTCTATTACACTTATGCTCTGTAATAATTTGTAGCAGCATCACAACATCTTCATGAGTTTAACTCAATACACTTGGCAAAATTGTTTCTTAAATGTAACCATCACAAATCGCAATGTAATGGAGTAAATCTTGGGCTAATACCTCCATGCTATCAAGCACCTGCAGAAATAAAATAAATACAATATTAATGTATATCAGGTAAACCATTTCATTCCTGCTCTAATCAGTTTTGAAGGTTTTAACAGCAATACTAATACAATACGTGTTAGCATATATTAGAATCAAGAGAGACTCCATCATTCTCCGCTACCAATGCATTCTTATATTACATTCAAAATCTATTTTTCCATTAACCTAAATCATATTGAGAGTGAAATCCCACATGACCTAATACTCCAAAATGCTCTAACTTATTTTCAAATTACACTACATGAATAGCTATCCTATTTTGCACTACCTCCAAGAATTATATTAATGGCAAATCATTCTTTTTTAAACATACCAAAACACACTTAACCTATTCCAATGCGAACTAAACGAATGGCATAACCCTTAGAAATGTGCTGCTACCTAACCCATACAAATAGTAATATTAAAAACAAGTACACTTTATTATGCTCCTGCATCGAGCCATCAGAAACAATCCATATTAATCATGAAATTCCTCAAACTAGTTTAAATAGATACTTTAGATTTTACTACACCCAGAAATCAAACAGCAAGCTCAAGAAAATTACAGCAGAAAGCTTATTTTAAAGATCTAATCTTACAAGTTTCCACCTAAGTGGAGTGAAATCACACACGAAAATGTTGCCAACCATACAAATTGTTAACAAACTTCAGGTTAACTACCCTACAGTTACCTTGCACTCTGTTTAACCAACAGGTAGCAATAAGTACAAGTGAGAAAACCTCAGCTTTTAACTGAAGATCATTATACAAGCCCACAGTGTTTCACTATATAACTTTCACAAATGTTTACACATTGAAAAATGCCAAGAAGTATATTTCAGCAAAATGTTACAGCTTATTTCAATCTTAATCTTAAGTAAAAGAAGCCGTTTTATCAGGTGACATGCAACCTCTGATGATGCTGTGTGAAGTTCTCATTTGGCTGTTGGCAGCCTTCTACACATCCCAGGTATTACATTTTGCTATTTTCTTTTATCTTGTGCATATGTCTGATGCTCTGTCCAGTTTAATTTTCTTACATTCATTACTCCTCTTAGAATCATTGTAATTGTTGCTCTTCCCTAGCATTATTTCCTTTTCACTGGACATCGATCTTCTTATAAGTTGTCAAAAATATTGCAATTTTCTCTCGAAAGCAAGAGCTTCCCTAGTTTAATTTTGTCTGCTTCACAAACGAGGGTTCATTTCTCAATCATGGTGTACTCAGTAGTATCAGTTTTCTTTGATCTGCGTTGTATAGCTTTCACCTTAATATAGCACAACTGAAAAAAACAGTTACTTTTCACTTATCATCTTTGCAATCCCCCCTTTCCCACATTTAAAATGTATTCTGCTTTCTAAAACATCCAGGAGATATTGCTGTATTTTGGACAATATTTCAAAACTATTTTTTTATACGAAGTATTCCCATCTAGTCTTATTATTATATCAAATTGTTTCTGAACAAAAGTTGCCATGTAAGCTAATGTTTTTCTCTCATTCTTTCGATATGTTTTCTATATTTCAGGAAAGGGAAAGAGAAGGTGATGTAGAGGGAAACCTAGAAACTTTTGTTTTGGAACCAGGCTGTCAGCGTGTCCACTACAAGTGTAGAATCACACGTGATAGGAAAGGAATGGACCGTGGGCTATATCCTACATATTTTCTGCATCTAGAAAGGGATTATGGCAAAAAGGTAAAACTGTGTGATTATGTAAATTGTGCTGTTCTAGCTAGGAATGCCCTATAAATACAAGTATTTTTGTAATGCTATTGCCAAAGTGTGAGTTACTCTATGTGGGACAGTCCAGAAACCTTTTCAGATAAATTCCAGAAAGAAAGAAAGAAAATTTTTCTACAGCATTATTCCTTCCTTGAAAGATATCATAAAGCCTTTGCTCCCCTCCCCCCAACTTGCCCAGACCCAGAAAAAAGTTTCAGGAGGGGTTTTCCATAACTAGATCTAAACAGTACCCTACACAGTTATCATGTACCTACTGTGTAGTATATAGATGTTATGCAAACAAGAATATTGCTTGGAGACATTATATTGACAGGAAAAACTCACCAGAATAAAGATATTCCACCTTACAGCACAAAACCTGGAGACTGCTTTGAAAACCGGGACATATGGTCACCTTACCTATGTAAGGCAAGAATATTAAGTTTCCCTCTTCCTTGTAAATGGGTTACTACCAGTAGACCTATTGTTATCTAACGAAATTTTCCCATATTAGTTTGATATGAATTTAAGTAAAACTATCAGAACTTTCGCAGGGTTTTGTCCTAAAAATCCCCCTCCAAATACAGCCCTGCCCCCAACTATCTTATCACTATACCCACTTTTCCCTTTACACGGCATATAAACATAAGCATGTGCATCTAGTCTTCTCTTATTGGCTGCTGGGCACATAACTGCTTACTGCAATAGAAATTAGTTGTGTCTAAAACAGTAGTTTGCCTTTATATTTGAAGAATCCTAAAAAATAGCAAGCTCATACATGAGATTGTGTGAAGGTATTGACTCATTTTTATGTAATGCCACAGTATTGTGAAATGTATAGGTTAGTTCTTGAGTTTAAACCCGACTCGTGTATAGAATATTTATGTGTACTAAGCATCAATACAAAAGAATATGGCTAAGCATTCAGCCCAGGCTGTTAATGTGCCATATTTGTGTTTAAAATTTTCTTATCTGAAAGCATTCTGTTTTAACACCCCTTAAGTATACGATTTACTTCTCTTTTTATTGACCAACTCCATTTCATTATAACTGTAATTAGGTATTCACCTACCTACAAGCTATTTTTACTAAAGAGTTTCATTAATGCTATCATTCTGTCTAATTTAAGTCATCTCCCATTTATACACACTTTTCTCCAAATCTCTGTCCCTTTACATTAAAAAATTATGTGCGCCATATCTTCTTTTCATCCACATAATAGACACTGATTTTGTTTGAATCATCCCTTATAGCTTCTGCACACCAGCTCGTATCCACAAATTACTCTCTCTTTGTTCTTTATTTAATTTATTAATATATGCTTTTCTTTCCCATATACTTTTTATTATTATATACGATTCCATCGACCTTTTTCAGCTGTCACTAAACAATGTTTGTATTTCCATGTCTTCAAATTTTCTCCTTGCTCCTTTCTAAAACAATTTACATTATTTTCCCTCCTTCTTGAAATTTCCCCAGTCCATTATTCTCCAAGTTTGCATACTGTAGCTCCATCTATTTTCTCTTAAGC
The DNA here is from genome assembly GCA_030765065.1 of Deroplatys truncata. NCBI lineage: Eukaryota > Metazoa > Arthropoda > Insecta > Mantodea > Mantidae > Deroplatys > Deroplatys truncata. The sequence goes on along the minus strand of CM060984.1, from coordinate 62,642,149 downwards.
TCTTTTCTTGATATTCTAAGCACTGTCTTAACAGAATCCTTTCATAAGCATGTGCATCTAGTCTTCTGTTATTGGCTGCTGGACACATAACTGCTTATTGCAATAGAAATTAGTTTTATATTTAAAACAGTAGTTTTACTTCATATATTCGAAGAATCATAAAAAATATATATTCTAAATATATTTAGATTTAATATTGTAAACCAATATTTAAGAGTTCTCTCCATAATGATACCTTTCCTTCCCATTCTTCCCATTTCAATTTGAGTAAATTCCTTTGCACTTGGCAGGCCTAACACTGCCTAAAACAGCACCACAATTTTCCATCCACCATCTAGTCCCTATACGAGGGCAAATCAAAAAGTCTTTGCCCCTATTTTTTTTCTGGTAACATAACATGTTACTAACTAAACATGTAGATATTATTCCTTGTACCTTTCACTATTTTTCCACATAATCCCCGTGCTCATTGAGAAACTTGTCCCATCGCAGCACTAATTTTGTGTTGCCGATGCGGTAGAAGTCAGCCGTCTGACTATAGAACCACTGTCGCATTTCTTGACTTTGTCGTCGCAAATGAATCACTGTCCTGCCAGAAACTTCTTCAGTGGACTGAAAAGATGAAAATCAATGGGGGCAAGATTCGGGCTGTATGGTGGATGCTCTAGAAACTCCCAGTGAAAATTCCTTAGCTTGCCAACGGTCTTGTTTGCCACATGTGGTCTCGCATTGTCATGGAGGATGATCACGTCAACATCGAGAATCTCGTGGCACTTCTTTCTGATCGCAGCCCGCAGGTGAAACAATATCTGTCAGCATTGACACCTCACGGCATGAAATCTAGCACGAGCGGTCCACGGCAATCCCAGAATGCCGTTAACATCAATTTGTGAACAGATGGCAGAGTACGGAATTTCTTTTTCACAGGAGACTGCGGATGTTTTCACACTATACTCTGCTGTTTTGATTCCAGCGTGTAATGCAGTACCCACGTTTCATCGCCAGTAACGATGTGATCCAGGAAATTGTCGCCCTCCTCGGCATATCGTAGATGATTCAAAGAAGCAATCATTCGTTTGCCTTTCATCATGTCATCCAACTGCTTAGGATCCCATTGACATGAGACCTTCCTGTATCCTAAACACTCGTGAATGATGTCGAAAGCACTCCCAAAAGAAATGTCGAGCCCCTGAGCAATGTCTTTAATGCGCACGCGCTGCTCTGCTTTCACCATCGCATCCACACGGGCAATATTGTCATCAGTCACCGATACACGCTCATTGTCATGCAGATGCGCACGGCCATTTTCGAACTCAGAACACCACCATCTCACACTTCTCAAAGCAAGACACCTTTCCCCATATAATGGCTGCATTTCCCTGTGGATCTCGATAGGCGTTCATCCCTTACTCTATAGAAAACGGATCACACTTTGTTGCTCGTAAGCCGTGAAGGTGTTAAGCGCACCTGCCATTTTGAATGCACCGGCAGCAGCTGGATCCTCTATGAGGATCGGCCCATGAAATGTCCTCTACTTCGAATGTATATATTGGTTTTTGTTTTACATTTGGCCGAAAAAAAATAGGGGCAAAGACTTTTTGATTTGCCCTCATATTTTAATGTCATATAACATTTTTGCTTCAACTACCGTAGTATACATTTTCTGTAAGCAGTCGATGACTCGTGTAACAGAACACATGTGCACTTTGATTAGATTACTGCAAGTTGTTTTCTTCTTGGTGCTGGACCACAGATTTACAGTAACACCAAACTTATGATGAAGGAACCACGTAAGAATAGAGCAAGTGAATTTCTTAAACTAAGGAATCGGTCAAGGTTGGTGGATTAATGAACATTATAGGAAACATCTACACAGATTAGGGTACTATAAAAATGAACATAAGTGTAGAATTTGTAATGAAGAGGAAGAAACAATCTCTCATTTAATTTTCGAATGTAAAACATTTGCTTAAAGTAGATGCATAACTCTTTGGACTATAAGCCAAAAGGAGGATATAGCATACAAAATCCTAATAAGAGGCCTAATGGGCCTCTTTAAGGGCACAGACCTCAATTATTAGGATTAACTAAAGAGTGAAGCTGTACAATAAGCCACAGAGGCTTCAGTGCAGGAGTGGGGATAAGACCCACCATTACTCGCTTGTACATAAATCAAACAAGAGTAACATCTCATAACTTAGCACAAAGCTGAAGTGCATGAAATTTCTGTACATTGTATGCAAATGCTGTGTAATGGCATACTCCAGGTGCTCCATGTAGAAATTAACTACCACTGGTGACAGTGGGGAGCCTATTGGGACATATTAATAAAAATTAAGTACTTTTTCAAAGGTCATACTAATGAGCATGAACACATTCTGTGATTATATAGTCAACTTAATGAGAACATACTTGTTTTCATAAGAATAAACATCTACTACCACAGCTATCTTGATCTCTTTAATGTAAGTATATACTCGTGTTATCTTACACTCTTTCAGATGTCCTCCATGATGTAGTGGTTACCATGCTCTAGCCTCTAGTTCCCAAGTTCACTGGTTCAAATCTGGCTTAGGGTGATAGATTTTTTTGGGCGTAAAAATTCTTAGCATGGCTTCCTTCGGATGGGAAGTAAAGTCGATGGTCCTGTGTCATAGATTTAGAGCATGCTAAAGAACCTCAAGCCTGATAAAGAGGCCTCTGAGCAAAATTCCCAGTCTTTCATGTCCAATATAGAATGGGACGCTAACGACCACAGTAGTTAAAGAGCGTCCATAGATAAAACTCAATTAGTTATATATTTACACTCTGACCATATAGCTTCATTGATCATGTGGTGGTGTTAGTTGGAAACATGCTGACGATGGAACAAACGTTTCTCCTGAAATGTGTTAGTAAGAACTTTTTAGTGATGTGTAACAACCTCTAACTCGCTCTATTTTAAAAAAATGTGGTTTGTTGCTCGACGCATTCTGTAATAGTGGAGATATTTTTTTTGTTACATTTGATTCTATCCTTGTGTTGCTTAAAATGCAGTAATGTTAGGCTAATATAAAGTCCTTCAAGAAATGAAAATCTAATTGAAGCAACATGCATAAAGGCATAGATGTAAATTAAATTAGCAAAACACCTCAGAGTGATATACAGAAGTATGTGTATGCCATGCATTCCCGTATTTATATGCTGCTTTGTGTATGTGGTGCTTGTTCAGTGAATGAAAATTTACTTCATACATCGCTTGTAATTCAGTAGTACAACTGTAGACAACTTTCACAGTGATATAGCAAACTTATGTGGCTTTTTAAATCAGTATGGAGTGCAACGACAGCTAGTCAGAATGCTTGTAGCTTATGGTAGTATTGCTAAATCAGATTTTCAAGTTTTATGGTTCACAGTAATCTTAAGGGAATAACTCGAATATTCAGTGTATTTTATTTACTCTATGCAACTTTCATATAGCAACTAATAAACTAGCAATATAATAAACTGATTCAATTTTAAACTGCTTTAATCAAATGAAATAGAAGTTAGGACTTTAAAAATCTATCTAAAAAGCATGAAAATGTTAAATGAAACTATACCCCCTCTGCTGTAACTTTGCACTTGACAGCTAGCGTTTAAGTTGGTACACTCGCGAAAAAACAGATGAAAAGCTTCAACCGTTTGACTTCCTAAGCCAATCACAAGGTTGCATTCCGGATGGTCGATGACAAAGCGGAACTGGAACTAGAATCGGCTCTGTTGCTGGATGTAACTATTCCCAACCACGTGCTTCAGTTTGTGAATCTCTAGCACGAGCGTCGAGTTGTTCTTTGCAAGCTACATATTGTCCATTGTTATTTATATTTGTGGTTATTGTTTGATAGTTTTGTTATTGTTCGTTTATACATGTATATATATTTATTTATATTTATCTATTTTATATATATTTCATTCATATTATTTATTTAAACAAAATTTTAGTGCGACAATGTCTGAAAAACGATGCCGATCACCGAGTGATGATCTACGAAGTGAAAATCCTTTATGCCGAGGTGTGCCACTTAATAGTCAGGCATTGGAACTATTAAGGAGAACTTGGGAATTCTTTGAACGGGAAAAGAAGTACGTGAAGCTTCATGGCAATCCCTCTATTCCTGCTGATAAAGCCGTGCAACGAACTGCAGCAGCTCTTGGACTAATCACGAAAACTGTTATTCACAAGGGAGTGAAACTCCAAGAGAAAGAGTACAAAATTCCTGAACCATCTGAAACGCAACAGGTATTTCTATCAACTCCAGGGAAGAAAAGAAAGCAGCCTCGTCCAGTCACAAATCTTGATGCTTTCCAATTAGACGGATGCCATATGTAGACACATTTATGCCTATTATCATAGAAAGGAGTATCCGACCATACCAAAGCTGCTTATATCGCTTATTTTCAATTAACAATAATAATACGAAATAGTTATTATTCATTTACGTTTGCTACTTACGTACACTTTTGTATGCGGCTTAGACACGATAGAAAGGAGAACAATCAGCTGTTGTTGTTTACTAGCCATTCTGGCAACGTCGCAACCACAATGTAGCCAACCTTACGCGAAGCCACACGAACTGTCAAGTGCAAAGATACAGCGGCGGGGTATAGGATTTTATTGCAGTATGTAAGATATGCACCCAGTTGGAATGCTCATGATATGCAGTTTTCTCTGTCATTCAGTTGTGATATATTATCATAATCACAATTTCATTAAGTGGCTAGTCATCAAGGGATATGAGTGTACAACTGCCTTTATATTGATTATAGAAGATGAATATTAGATTTTGTCAGGAGCTATTTTATATTGTCCTTTTAAACTTCATTATTTTTCAAATGTTGTACTTGGTGACAGCAGGAGGTAATTTCAGGTGAATGTAATAGATTCCCTCTAATAAATACAAGTGTTGACTTGGTATACTCTTCCTGAAGTGGTAACCCCCCCCCAAAAAAAAAAGTAATTAGAGGTAAACAAAGTGAGAGGCAGCCACATCTCATCTTTTGTTTAAGCTATTACATTTAAAATGTGCAAATGGATGTGTTTAATGATTTCATTGTAATAAACATTTTTAGTGTTATTTGGAAATAGAAAACAACCTGTTTATATAAACTAAGCCGCTATCATGTCCATAAACGAAAATAAATAGAATGTCAGTGAGGAATATGGCAGCAAGCTTGTGTGAAAGCGGCAGTGGCTAAAATGAGCACTCAGTGGTAAAAAAGCACCTTAAAGGTTAAACTATTGAAAATTGGTAAGAAACAAATTATTTTAAATGTGTTAAGATAAGATACTTTTATTCATCCTTTAAATACAAGATTTCAAGGACACGTCAAAAACAATTTTATATACATGTTTTACATATCCCAATGCTTAAATTCTTCTAGACTATAAAATGCATTCATTATTAAGAACTTTTTTACTTCTTTTAGTTTATATTCTGTTTTATTGATGTTTTTTATTTCAATGGATAACTAGTTATAAAGCTCTTTACCCATGCTTATACTGTAACGATTGTTTACTGTTCCCCTATATACTGATCTAAAATAATCCTCATTATTTCTTAAACAATACTTATGTATACATTGATTTTTTGGTTCTTTTTCTTATAAAATAATTTTTATTGTTTCATATATATATAGATGGAACAGTTAAAATACCAAACTCTTTAAACTTTAATCTGCGTGTATGCCTATAATTTATTTTCCCAATTATTCAAATAGCTTTTTTTTGTAACTTGAAAACCTTTTTTACTTCTGTTGCAGTAACGTTTCCCCATAGAGTTACCCCATATTTTATGTGTGAGTAAATGAACGCATAGTACACTTGTTTTAATGTTTCATAATCCATATTCTTTCTTAATTGCCTCATTATAAATAGACCGTTATTTATCTTTTTGATTATGTGAGATATATATGGCTTCCATTTTAGTTGTTTGTCTATTATTACCCCTAAGATTTTAGCATGCTGCATTTCTGGTATTATTTTTCCATCTATTGCAATGTTTATGTCATTTTTACTCCAATTTCGTAATTCAAAATTTATCCAAGCTGTTATTTGGGTGTTTAATATCATGTTTAAATTTAAGTAATGCTGTTTTATTATTTTAATGAATTCATTTGCTTTAGTTTCCACCTCTGTTGCTGACTTGGCTGCAGTTATTGTTGTCATGTCATCTGCATATCCAGTTGTCAAACCTCCATTTCTTTGTATTATTTAAAAAATATCATTTACATAAGCTAAAAATAAAAATGGCCCTAATTTAAAACCTTGCGAGACTCCTCGTTTTACCATTTGAAAACTAAATTTAATTTTTTCTATCATACCCGAGCTGTTTCTATGATTTATTTCCACGCACTGTGTTCTATTTTTTTTAATATGATAGTATCTACTTTTGTGCCAATCCTCTAACCCCATGATTTTCCAATTTATTTGAAAGTATATCTAAATTTACACAATCAAACGCTTTTGATAAATCTAAAAATATAGCTATTACTCGTTCGTGGTTGTTTAGTGCATTAATTATACTCTTATTTACTTTATTTACTGCGTTTGTTGTCGATTTCTTTTCTTGGAATCCAAATTGCCATTCTGATATTATGTTAAGCTTTTTAAAGTACAGTTGCAATTGCTTTAGGAATACCCCTTCTATTATTTTTGAGAACGTAAAACATAAAGTTACAGGCCTATAATTTTCCATATTTGTCTTACTTCCTTTTTGCTTATATAGAGGTCTTACAATTACTTCTTTTAGCATATCTGAGAGAATACCTTGAGTCAATGATGCATTTGTAATATGTGTCATAACTTTAGAAATTTCATGTTTAATGTATTTCACCATTTTGTTAGAGGACTCATCCAAACCGCTTGATTTTTTGAGTTTAAGCTTATAGATTTCTTCTAAAATATTTTGTTCTGATATTTCTAATATATCCATCGATTTTATTTGACCATTTGAAGCTATTACATTGGCTGCTAAACCTGCTGCTTGAGTATTGTTTTTTGCTTGATTTGTAATATTTATATAATAATTGTTAAATTTATTACAAATCTCTCTAGGGCATTTTATCTATCACTTTCTTTTAATATTATATTTTCCACTTGTTTGGATTTACTTTGGTTATGTATCTTATTTACTATGCTGCATATTGTTCTTGTCTTATTTTCTACTTTTGCTACCAATATCCTAGTATACATCATTTTTGCCCTTTCACATACATCTCTAAATATTCTTTCACAAGGTTATGGAGCATAATTCAGGCATTCCAGCAAGCAACTTAGTGAAATTAACTGCAGACTATACCAGTGTTTCAGAGGTGTTAAAACACTGCAAAAGCTCAAAAAGCTTAAGACAGTATCAGGAAAGGTAGATGATTTTGATTTGTAATAAAGTACCTAACTTTTTTGGGGGTTGCAATGAACCATCAACAGTAAAAGAAGTGTTAAGTGCTGTCACCATCACCAAATTTACCAGACTTCAAATAAACGACCTTCCATTCTTTGCTATTAGAAATTGGATTTTCTTTTGTAAAACTTTGAAAAGAAATATTGCCAATGTCATTATGGATAGAGATGATATTGTGCTATAGAGAAATATATATTTGAGAAGTATTCACCACTACAGGAGAGAAAATAGATATATTGTCTGGACAAGACCTGTGTTAAAGAGGGCCATTGTACCTCAGAAGTATGGGTTGACAGTTCAGGATCAACCTCAGATTCTGATTAGGAGTTGCTGCCTTACCTACCAGCGATGGCAGCTGTGAGCCTGATTAATGTAAGCAAGCAACTGCTTTAAATTCTACATTTGTTTGAATGCATATGGTTTAATTGTTTTGACATACTTTAATGGGTAACTCAAATCTCATATAGACAACACCCTCTGTTTTCTGTTGATCGTTAGATTGCATATGCTGCGCACGTGTAATACAAATGTGTGTTTCTGACAGCAGATCCATTTAGCAGAAAATGCTAGAGGTGTTTCACCTTAGTCATGTTCAGCCTGCGTTGATTCTTCTAACTTCCTGGAAATGTCAGCATTGGCTACCTATATATTGCTTAAAGAGAGGTGGAAACACTTTTCTGTTTAGAATCTTTAAACCCTTTTTCATGTTGAGCATTTTTCCATTAATCACTACAATAACCAGGATGTACTGAGGTGTACAAAGACTATTCAAATTGTAACTGATTTGTTTCAGGTTTTCCTTTTAGCTGGCAGAAAACGTAAGAAGAGTGCAACTAGTAATTACTTGATTTCAACAGATCCCACAGACTTGTCCCGAGGTGGGGAATCATATATTGGAAAATTGAGATCAAACTTACTTGGAACACATTTTACTGTATATGATAATGGTGTTTCTCCTCGTAAAGGAGAATCCAGAGAAGAATGGAAGAAAAATGGTCCAAGGCAGGAACTGGCTGCAGTAGTTTATGTTAGTAATTTATTTTTCTTTTACACATTACTAGGTTTAATCAGAAAACAGTTGTAGAAACTGATTAAGGTCCAGTTTCTTATGTAGCAGAAGTTTTTACTTCATATATACCTTAGTAAAAAGCAAAGATGTTGAAGATTTACAAAAGTATGCCATGTATACTCTAGTTTTATGATGTATTTTGCACAATACTGTATTATTCCTTAGATTACTAACCTGTAGCTTGAGACACTATTTTTGTTGCACTATCTTGGATATGAGTAGTTTCTACCCAGTTCTAAAACTATGTACTGTTTTCTTGTGTATTTATAGTATGGCATTGAAACTACGAGGTGTGATAAAAAAGTTTCTGGAATTATGTCATAAATTTAATTTAATTTAACAGTTTGTTTTGTCTAATCTGCACTGTCACCCTCGAAATAGTCTCCTTGGGAGTTGATACACTTTTCCCAGCGCTTCTGCCACTGCTGGAAGCACCTCTGGAAGTCCTCTTCTTTCAACATGTTCAGAGCCTTCTGCGATTCTCAATGGATGACATCAATGTCCTTAAAACGGTGTCCTCCGAGCCGCATTTTAAGTCTCGGGATAAGTAAAAAGTCTGCTGGTGCCAAATCTGGAAAATAGGTGGAATGGGGAACAGTATTCATCCTATTTTTATCCAAAAATTGGTGAACAGAAAGGGCTTTGTGTGGGCGCATTGTCATGATGCAGGAACCAATCCCACTCCTCCATTTCTCCAGCCGTTTGCATCGCACATTCTCCCTTAATCTTTGCAGCACTTGTTTGTAGAACACTTGATTCACTGTTTGACCCTGTGGCACAAATTCCTTATGTACAATGCCTTTAATGTCAAAAAACACAATCACCATTGCCTTCACTTTTGATCGAACTTGTCTGGCATTTTTCGGGCGTGGAGATGAAGGACTCTTCCATTGTGAAGATTGTTGCTTCAATTCTGGATCGTACCCATAAATCCATATTTCATCACCAGTAATAACTTTCTCCATAAACTGTGGGTCATTTTGTAGCTGTTCTTTAAGATCTGTGCAGGCAATCAGGCGGCTTTCCTTTTGGTCATTTGAAAGCAGGCAGGGCACAAACTGGGTGGCAATTCTTCTCATGTCCAAATTGTCTTTCAAAATGTTTTGAACACTTCCAAAGGAGAGTCCTAATGAGTCAGAAAGTTCTCTTATTGTAATGCGCCTATCATTTAAGACCATTTCCCTCACCTGATTGATATTTTCATCAGTTTTGTTGGAACAGGGTCGCCCCAAACGATCTGCATCTTTAACTGATGTCACACCACTTTTAAATTTCGAAAACCACTCAAATGCTTGAGTTTTGCCCATAACTTCCTCCCCATAAGCTGTTCTTAACATTTCATAGGCTTGTGTTGCAGTTTTACCGAGTTTAAAGCAAAATTTGATATTCATTCTTTGTTCTTTGTAATCTGACATTTTTGCTATGCGGAAAAATCGCAGCACACGCTAAACACGTGTTCACTTCAGAGTGTCTATCTCATCACTGCATGGTCACAGGAAGTCGTGTGACCTCTCATTTTTATCGGGAAGTAACGCTCCATGTACAGTCTGGGTAAGAATTAAAGAAATCTCAGCATCAGCATTGTTGTGAAGCCATTCCGGAAACTTTTGGATCACACCTCGTAGAACGGAAAAGCATGTGATGATTTCAGTATTAAAGCCTATTTCCATGGAAAGGAAAACTCTGTTGTTGATAGATCTCTGTTTTAACAAATTCTTGAACATTATTTTACACTTCATTGCTAAAAACATAAATTTGGTAAAAGGTGCTTATTCTCAAAAACCATTTCACATCAAATCAGGGAACACTAACTTCACTTAAAATAGAACAGCATTTTCACAAGCATTATGCTAAATATTTAGACTAGGGATGGGACTTTAATACTCTATGGTATCAAATGTATACGGTATGGCCAATTTCCATAATAAGGATAGAAAATCCTTTAAAAGAAAGTTTTCAGTACAAAATATAGTTTTACAAAAGGGAAGCAAGGAATTATCATAATCATCATTATTATTGTTATTACTATTAGCCATGACTAACAATAGGGGATGTATTATAATCTGTGGCATCATCAAGATAAAAATTTGCTTCCAAGTGGAGAATGTCAAACAGGAACAATCTCAGAATTAGCATACAATACAAAATTGGTTACATGCGTTTATACACAGAAAACTGCTAATAAGAACATAATTCAGTGAACAAGCTATTTCGTTAACAGGTTTTTATGAAGTGAGTATCGAGTATCCAGAAATACTGGTAACCTCCCATCACTAATTTGGACTAAATCTAGGTGGTTGCAGCAAATATTTCAATAGTCTTCATACAGCAGTCGACGTACACACCTAACATTTTTCTGTTTCAAATCAGAACATAAGTTCTGAATTTAGATACCAGCCAGTCCTAAATTCACTTCTTTCTAGAACATTCCACAACTAGTCTGAACCCTGGATCATCGGTGACAAACATAAACATTACCTGGGACATAGGTTATATTCACCCAGGCTGCAATTAGAGTTAGTCAGAATATAATTACTGACCCCCCAAGAAATGTAATCATATATTAACTACAGGCAGTTATAAATAGTACAGCTAATATAAAAAATCATGTGTTACATACACGTTACTTTCTCTACCCTCTGTCATTTCTTAGTGGGTGTACAAATTATTCTTACGAAAGTTTATTACTTTCAATACTACGTATAGTAAGTAGGGGAAGTATTGTACTCCACCCAAAAATTTGATACCGAGATTTCACCAGAAATACATGTTTTGAGACCCCTGAATCCAAAAAAAAGCATTTTTGGAAACATGTCTGTGTGTGTGTGTGTGTCTGTCTGTCTGTCTGTCTGTCTGTGAACAGCATAACTCATAAATGAACAGTCGGATAAACACCAAACTTGGTATTTAGGTTCAGTATCTTCCAGAGATGCGACACGAAGGTTTTCAAGAAAACCCCAGATTACCCTTTACATGGAACATTTTTCGAAAATTTTAATTTTCTCAAAAATGGCTCTAACGATTTTGATTAAAATATCATAGTTTTAAGATATTTTCATGAAAAATAAAATGTATATCTTGAATTTTCTGGGAATGTCTTGAAACGTATTCTCCATTGTGAACGACTTTTGCATAACTGGTAAACCATAAGAGATAGACAAAATTTTACCACACAAAAAATGTAGATCGCGTTAAAATACACAATTTATGTCATATACATTGTTTTTTGTTGAGTGAACCATTTTCGATATATTGCTTGTTATTCCCTTAAATTGTTCAATACTCATTTTCTAAAATGGGAATTCGTTATTCATTTTTTTGTCTTGGATATGCAAAGAGTATTTATCTGTGGCAAAGGGAATGGTGCTGCACCTAGCAACCAGCTATTAACAGATATGTATGTGCTTAAAGGCTACTGTATTTCTATATTGCCCTTGTAAATATATTTTCCCCTTACATGTACAAGAAAATTAGCAATAAGATAGTTTCTGCAAATGTTTATCTCGATTAACATGAAGTAGATGGAGAATAAGCGTCTGTAAAAATAGTTTGTACAAGAGTAGAGAAAGTCATGTGAGTGCAACACATCAGATTTTTTTTATATCTACTTCATTTTAATCCAAATAAACCTTTGTAGAAATAGCTACATTGCACATTTTGTTAGGATACAAAGGGAACATCAAGTCAAATGTTTAAGAACTGGATGCAATATGCTGACCTTAAAATTCCATGCAATCACGAGAAACAATGAAAATCAACAGGACTTAAAAGAATGACAAAGTGTTGAACCATTAATAACAGATACCTCAGAAATTGCTTATGTCACAAAAAAGTTACTTGAAATAAATTGTGTGTTTTAAACATATCTACATTCTTTGTGCAGTGCATTTTTGTCATATCAGTTAATGTTTATTGTTTACAAGATTATACAAAAGTCCTTCCGAATGAAGAGGACTTCACAGGCTCCTCCCAGAAAATTCAAGATATTCAATTTGTCATGTAAATATCTTTTAATACATGGTATTATAATCAAAATCTTTGAGCCATTTTTAAGAAAATAAATAAAAATTTGAAAAATGATCCATATAAAGGGTAATTTGGGGTAGGGGAGTTTTCTTGAAAATCTTTGTGTTGCATCTTTGAAAGGTACTGAACTTAAATATCAAGTATGGCATTTATCCAACTTTTTTTTATTATGCTGTTCACAGACACACATGGGCCTTTCTCTAAATTTTTTTTTTTTTTTTTTATTCAAGGTTGCCTCAAAATATGCATTTTCCTGTAAAATCTCAGTATCGAGTTTTTGGGTGCAATACAATACCTTCTATTCCTACTATGTACATGGTAGAGAAAGTAATTATAAAAAAATGCTTAGCCAGAATCTGCACTACATCCAGGGTTATGCATGAAATATCACAAATACAATGATCTTCAAATTTAATGACTAATTTTGAAGATTTAGAAGCTAGTAACAGTGATGTGTCATAATTTGAAATAAATAGAGTTGAGTTGAGGACATGCTGACGATGGGAGCAAACCGTCTCCCAAAATGCATTCAAGTAAGAACATTTTAGTGATGTAGTTTAACAACCTTCAACTCTATTTATTTCAAATTTAAGTTGACAAAATTCTTATTTATTATGCTTAGGGAACTTGTAATGTTTTCCCAAAGATGTGGGATTGGAATTTCACACAAACTCTTAGTCTCAACTCTGCTGTAAGCTTATCATTTTATCATGTCAGGTCATTACTCGTGGCTTTTGCAAGAGTACAGAATAGTTCGACATTTTTGTAAAACTACAAATACTTCAAAATGCTTCACTGTTGTAATCAACTTGTAGAGGAAGTTTCAGAGACTTAAGGCCAGTTTCACCAACCAATATTAAAAATAATCTTATTGTCTTGTTTGTTAACATTAAGTTAAAAGTTTAACAGTACTAAAACTTTGTATTTCATCAAACTTTTAGAGCAAATTGTTAGCTAAGATATTGCTAACGTCAAAGATAACTGTAAGTAACAGCTTTTGAGAAAGTCAGTGACCAAACTACATGGCTTCTCAACACACTCCGATGTGCATTTGTCTCTTCAATGCAGTGCACTCTGTTTCAGTAGCAGATTACTTTACTTCACATGTCAACAAAAGCATGTGCATCGAGTCTGTTTATTGGTTGCTGGATGAATAACCGCTTATTGCAATAAAAATTAGTTCTGTGTTTAAATCAGTATACTCTGATATATATTTGAAGAATTGTAAGAAAGTGCAAGCACATGCATGAAATTAGTATGTGGAGACATTAGCTAATTTGTATATTAACACCACAGCGAAATGCGTGGGTGATAGTTCCTGAGTGTAAGCTTGACTCGTGTAACACAAGGCACATGCAGTTTGTTTAGATTGAGTGAATGAAATTTATTTATTCATTAATCACATACAATATTTGGTTACATTTATACAATATAAACTTTCCTTCTTTTTACGTTAGACACCTTCAACTAATTTCTATCCTTAAGAGTTGTTTGTATGTTCCTTTGGACCTTTTACACACTAACACCCTGGTTATTGATGTATAAGAATCCTGTTTAACTATGCAAATTAACTAATCCTATTCCCTCCTTAATTTAATTTTCTCCTCCTTTCATTAAATGACAGTTCTATATCATTTCTCATGTCTTTTCTTACTCTCTGTAATCCTGTACCCTTTATTTCCTTTGTTTTAAGTTCCTATCCCTTTTAAGAAACACTCGTATTCCCCCTGGTGCCCTACCTTTCATTTTCACTCCGTGTTTTCCAAAATACTGATAACCCTCCATGTATATCACTGTGTTTTTGATTAACCAAGGTTCCACCATTGCTATAGATCACCTCAAATCCACACTTGAGCCAATTCCCCTTTATTAATTTTGACTATTAAACCTTACGCATTTCAGCAACCACCGCCAGGGGAGACTTGTTAGCCTCCCCTCCTGTTGTGTCTGAATCCTCTTGTGATCTTTTACTATTAAGATACTGCCTTCAGGTGTTGACACTACACTCATACCTTCTTCGTTTTTCCATACGTCAAGTCCTGCTGATGCGGCTAATACATCACTCCTTGTTCATCTACCAGCTGTTTCTGTGTGCTGACCTTCAATGGTGACGTCACCTCCCTGTTTGGTTCACTGCTCTCCCAGTTCTTCCCTTGTGGCATGCTTACTACTTCTCCCCTCCTTTCCTCTCTTCTGACTGAAGTTCCTTGGACTTGGTGGTGAGTGAAGGGAATTCCATCGATGTTTAATTGCAAGCCTTGCATGAAAGCTCTCCTTCCTTTGTTTCTAGCTTTTTTCAGCTCTTTTAGTAATTCATGTCTTATTTCCTGTAGTCGTTTTCAATAAATATTCTGGTGCCTTTCAATTTTTTTGTATTGCTTAAAATTTTCCACTTGAAATTCATCGTTGCTAGTTTGACCAAAATTGGTCTTGGTTTCCGGCACCTTCCTCCAATTCTCAAGGAGTCTATAATCTCCCAACCTGCAAGTTTGATGCTGAGCTTCCCTTCTATAATTCCTTCTACTTCTTCCCATGTCCTTTTGCCTCTTTGTTCTACTATTCCAAAGATCATCACGTTCAGGTTTCTATCTACATCGGCTGATTTCTCCAGTTGGTCTATTTTGTTTCTACATTCCCTTAGTTGTTGTTTCTTGCTCCATTTGGTTTATGCTGCATTTTATTTCTTCCATGTTTTTTTCCATTTTTTCTTACATGCTCTTCTCTTTGCATTTGATATGTTGTACATCTTCTGCTATACTTTTCAGCAATGCCATTATCTCGTCCATCCTCAGCCCTGTCTTTTCCGTATTTACGAGCATTCACAATATACGTCTCTCTGTTCTCTTTACGCTCATGCAAGCAACTCTTGTTTAGATTACTGCAGGTTTTACTGCTTGGTGCTTGAATGCAGATAAAAGCTCCAGTTGAGTGTAAAACTGAAGTGGGTTAACGCTGAGTGATATTCACATATAGTTGAAAGTGCTTAAGTATTTCATATATTGTAAGCAACAAGAATCCAAGGTTGCTTTTAAGCTCAGAAGACATTGTAAGTTGAAATCTTTACACAGTGGCAAGAAAAAATCATGTTACATGTTTTTAAGGTCCTTTCAATTTATGGGTGTAAGTGTTAAATATTAGGAAAAACCCGAAAGAAAATTACAATACATTACCTACTGTGAGTCCTAATATGCAGTAGATAAACTAAAAAGGGGTAAGAGAAACATGATGAGAGACAGAGAGAGAATATAACACTATGGCATAGATATTATCTGAAAACACTTAAGACAGCATAGGGCAAACCAAAAGGTCAATCTTGATGAGACCTGAGTAAATGAGGGGCATACAACAAGGAAGGTATGGCATGATACGACAGTGAGCAAAGAAAGACAGCATTTTTACAGGGTTTATCTGCTGGATCAAAAAATTCAAGTGTCAAAAAAAAAAAAGGTTAATTATCATGCTCATAGGCAGTGATACAGATTTTGTAGAAGGTGGTTTGCTGCTGTTTGAGTAAGACAAATGTGGTGATTTTCACTAGGACATATCCAAATTTTGCTGAATGGGATCCATTAACTTGAATTTACAGCAAAAGCGAGCAGTTTCTGTGTGTTTACTTTGCTTCTAAATGAAATAATATGAACATTATAGCTGCCCCATATACACTCAGTCTGAATGGCTCAATTAGTTGTGCGCTGGCCTTCTGATCCCAAGGTTGTGGGTTCAAACCTGGCCCAGGCCAATGGTTTTTAACTGTACTTAAAAGCAACAGCTCCATATCAGTAGATTTCACGTAAAAGAATTGCAGGATGAAATTCCGGCACAACAGAGAGTGAGTGAGTGTGTGCGTGTGCAGGCGCTGAAAGCAAGTCTAGTGTATCAGCACTATGGCTCCAACTAATAGCTTAAGAGGAAGGTTTGCTTTGGCTGAAAAAAGAATCACTAGCAAATTAATAGAGGTGCATCATGTATGCAGAAACTATTTTCTTTGGAATGTTGAATCAGACTAAAAAAATCTGATGTGTTACACTCACATGACTTTCTCTACTCCTGTGCAAACTATTTTTACCAACGCTTATTCTCCATCTACTTCATGTTAATCGAGATAAACATTTGCAGAGTCTATCTTATTGCTAACTTTCTTGTAGATGTAACGAGAATATATATTTACAAGGGCAATATAGAAATACAGTAGCCTTTAAGCATATACATATCTCTTAATAGCTGGTTTGGTTGCTAGGTGCAGCACCATTCTCTTTGCCACAGATTAATACTCTTTGCATATACAAGACAAAAAAATGAATAACGAATTCCCATTTGAGAAAATAAGTATTGAAAAATTTAAGGGAATAACAAGCAATATCTCAAAAATGGTTCACTCAACAACAAAAAAATGTATGACATAAATTGTGTATTTTAACACGATCTACATTTTTTGTGTAGTAAAATTTTGTCTCTCTCTTATGGTTTACCAGTTATGCAAAACTCGTTCACAATGAAGAATACTTTTGGAGACATTCCCAGAAAATTCAAGATATACATTTTATTTGTCATGAAAATATCTTAAACATATGATATTTTAATCAAAATCGTTAGAGCCATTTTTGAGAAAATTAAAATTTTCGAAGAATCCTTCATGTAAAGGGTACTCTGGGGTGGGGGGATTTTCTTGTAAACCTTCGTGTCGCATCTCTGCAAGATATTGAACCTAAATACCAAGTTTGGTGTTCGACTGTTCGTTTCTGAGTTATGCTGTTCACAGACAGAAACACACACACAGACACACACACGGACATGTTTCCAAAAATGTTTTTATTTGGATTCAGGGGGTCCCAAAAAATGTATTTCCGGTGAAATCTCGGTATCGAGTTTTTGGGTGGAACACAATACTTCCCCTACTTACTATACGTAGTAGAGAAAGTAAAAATCTAAGCATCTGATTCAGCTTTCCAACTTACTACATACACAGGACTACTGTGAAAGAATATTTATCAAATATTATTTTAATAAAAAATTGTTTTTTCACATAAGCCATGTTTAGCTAAAGTTTTAACGGCAGAATCAGACTGAAAAATTCAATGCAATAGTCAGGATTTGAACCATGAATCTTTGATTTAACATGCCACTTCTTAAATCAACTGATCTGTCAGGACAATATTAATTTTCCCACTGACCCACCATGCAACGGCACAGTAAGCCAAAGATCCTTGGTTCAAATTCCAGCTTTGGCATTGAATTTATCAGTCTTATTTTACCTTTCCAACTTTAGTCTACACAGGTATGTATAGAACAAAAGAACAATTAATTATCATTTATTAACCTAATAGTGGTTAGCTATGGTGCCCTGACTTAAAGTAGTTATGATATTGAAACTCGCCATTGGGGATGTTATATATTTGAGAGCGCCATACTGGCCTGTTATTATGGTAGCTCAGTTGGTCAGAGCAGCTGCATGGTAAGTCAAAGATCCATGGTTCAAATCCTGACTATGGCATTGAATTTTTTAATGTGATCCTACCTTTCCAAATATTACTTAATCAATATTAGTGCAAAATATACCTTCTATGTGATACAGCTCTTCTTTAATTTCCAGCTTGTTGAGGGTAAAGCTGTCCTAAGAATACTAACCAACAGCATGAATTGTATTATATGCTCAGAAATTTTGCAAAATGCATAGTAAATAAAAATCAGCAAGGTAAATTAGTGACTGATTGAAATTGCGTTTGATAACGTACTGCAAAAGAAAGAATAAATACAGATTTTTCAAATACTTCCTCCCAATTCTTACCTTCCTTTTGCTTATTATTTAATTTTACATTTTATCTATACAGACATCACCCAGGTGAAATAACAGCATAGATCACTGTGCACCAGTTTTCTCTTTTAGTTATGTTCTTTTTACTTTCTCTACTACGTTTAGTAAGTAGGGGAAGTATTGTATTCCACCCAAAAATTCGATACCGAGATTTCACCGGAAATATATGTTTTGAGACCCCCTGAATAAAAAAAGAAGCATTTTTGGAAACATGTCCGTGTGTGTGTCTGTCTGTGAACAGCATAACTCGGAAACGAAGTCGAATAAACACCAAACTTGGTATTTAGGTTCAGTATCTTCCAAGGATGCAACACGAAGGTTTTCAAGTAAATCCCCCCACCCCAGATTACCCTTTACATGGAAGATTTTTCGAAAATTTTAATTTTCTCAAAAATGGCTCTAATGATTTTGATTAAAATATCATATGTTTAAGATATTTTTATGACAAATAAAAGGTATATCTTGAATTTCCTGGGAATGTCTCCAAAAGTATTCTTCATTGTGAACGACTTTTGCATAACTGGTAAACCATAAGAGATAGACAAAATTTTACTACACAAAAAATGTAGATCACATTAAAATACACAATTTATGTCATATACATTTTTTTTTGTTGAGCGAACCATTTTCGAGATATTACTTGTTATTCCCTTAAATTTTTCAATACTTATTTTCTCAAATGGGAATTCGTTATTCATTTTTTTGTCTTGGATATGCAAAGGGAAAGGGAATGGTGCTGCACCTAGCAACCAGCTATTAAGAGATATGTATGTGCTTAAAGGCTACTGTATTTCCAAATTGCCCTTGTAAATATATATTCCCCTTACATCTACAAGAAAGTTAGCAATAAGATAGACTCTGCAAATGTTTATCTCGATTAACATGAAGTAGATGGAGAATAAGCGTTTGTATAAATAGTTTGTACAAGAGTAGGGAAAGTCATGTGAGTGTAACACATCAGATTTTTTTAATATTTATGTATTTTTCTTGTTACATGTGTTTAATGTAAATAATATTTCAGGAAACAAATGTGCTGGGCTTTAAAGGTCCAAGAAAAATGACTGTCATACTCCCTGGCATGACTCAAGATCATAAGAGGATTAAGATCACGCCACAGGATGAGCACGAAGGATTATTAGGTGAGTGATGGCCATTGCATTTGTTTGTGTGTACAAAGCAGTTCATTTTAGATCAAAGTTATTACGAATTTGATGTTATGTCCATGTGAAGTCCATGGCCAAAACTTTAAGATTGTGTAGATTATAAACAGATTTAAAAATACAAATTATTCTTGAGGAGTGCTCATGGTAATATGCTAGATGTTGATGAAAATAGTGCTAGAATTATGTCCCAGCTTCACATCCTTGTAGCTTTAATATTTTTGAAATGTCATTTTTTAATGGTTTTATTTATTTTTTTATGTAAAATCACTTTAACATTGTGTTTAATTTTATAGCAGTTGGTGAAGCTGGCCCCTAATCTTTTTATACTTTCTTCTAATTGTGAAATGGTTTATTAAATCCCATGTGACTTTTTATTTACTCTGGATAAATCTGCTCTCATTCCACTTGCAGATTTATCAATAAAACGAAAACCTATGTTGATAAGGCAAATTCTTCACGCCACATTAAGTATCAATTTAAGAAATTTAATTTGGTTTAGGCCCATGGTATGTCCTTTTTTATTGTTATGTAGACTAACAATGCAACTTTGATTAAACTGACATCATTACATTGTACTTAAACAATATTCTCTTTAGCCACCATGGGCTTACATCATCCAATTTTCAGGTTATTGGTGTTCTGAAATTAGGTTGTCTTTATACTCTACCCTTATATTAAAATAATCCTGTATTTGTGGGGTTATTCCATGGCTTTTAACTCTTGTTTATTTTGTGCATTATTCTGGTCATAAAAATTTTTCTCCAAAGCACTTTTTTTTTATTGCAGTAGTATCTCAAGAGAAATTTTTGAACAAAATCAGTCACATTTCCTTTTATCAGCTTTTTGCTAAGTTACCGTATTAATGGCTTTACAAAATATGCTTCCAAATCCTCCTAGGTATGTCATTTTATGCTCGTGATTTAATGTGAATTTCATGTCTTTGGCAAAGTATACTTTTAAGATCAGATTCTCGTGTTTTGTATAAAGTTTTTGTTTCTTTGGGGCAGTTCCAAATTTTTGCATAACATTTAACCAACGCTCAGACCTTAGACTTTCATGCTCTGCATTGCACAATGGTAACAAGGGTAGTAGCAGGGCTCTCTCCATTAGCCCTTTCACTAACATGAATGTGATACAACGTCCTGTGCAGCACTTTTAAATCCTGCTAAATAACTGGAAGATGCTTAGCTTCGACATCAGGATTTAGGATGTGGTCTAAGGCCAATAGGAGTAGCTAACCTTTAAAACAAAGGATCGCAGAATTGAATCCGGTAAAATGCATGTTCTGCGTTCAATAGAAACTGTGGTGAAGAATGGGGAGGGCCAAAGCAAGTGGTGTGGTTGGTTGCCGATAGGTTTTGATTGAATGCAGATATATGCATTTTAACCTTTTATTATGTTAAAAAAAATTGCTCACAATATTATGCAATTAATGTGAACAAACAGTGTTGCAACTATCTTGTATTCAAATGGTTGAGCGGTTTAAGGCATTGTGATATATGTTATGGTCAGAGGTTTGCACCTCAAAGTAACATTTTTTTTTTTCCTCCGTGTTCCAAGAGATGATTTAACGCCTCACCTCATTGGGCATCCTTGGACTGGTCCACAATACACCAATAATGAACCAGAACAAGTTTGAAAAACAAAAAGACAATGAGTGAGTTTGTTTCAAAATACACTGTAAACAGAAATGCATATCAGTGAAATTATCAATAACATCGAAGTTGTGTGTTGTCTGTTGTTAAGCTTGCAGCTAGAGAGAGCTCTCTATTGGCAATTATGATTCATGACCCACAATATTAATACACTACCATTACTGGAAACTGGTAAGGAATAGTTAGAACTTGATATAGTACCTAGCCTCTAGTAACCTGCAGGTTAATTATTATGAACACTCGCATTGTAACCTGTGTATTTTAAACTTATAGTTATTCTGGTTCCCATTCTCAGCTATTGTAACCAGAATGACAGTAAATATTGTGACACAGCGGGGGCATGGCCCAAGGTTATCAGGCAATCGGAGATAAACAAAGATAAGTGGTGCTTGCCAGTGTAAACACTGGAGGTGCTATCAGTAGATAGCCAGAATTTTTTGGAAGTTTCTTCCCCCTCCTCCAGGACATGTGTAAGATAGTTTTAGAATGCTCTGTGGTAAATTCTTTGGCTGTATAAGTGAGTGTTTTCACAAGAGTCTGTTGCATCTGTTAACAAGTGCAATTCTGGTGTGACATAAGTGCAGTTCTGCAAGTGTGTTTGTGGCAACAACTGCAACGTTCAGTGAGTGCCCACTACTGCAAGAGAGATTGAAAAAGTCTTGTGTTTGACTCCCCAGCGAGTGAACCCTCTTGAAGAATTGCCTAAGTGGTGCATATTGCATTATGCCGCCACGTCAAGAGAAGTGAAGCAACAGGGAAATCAAACTAGTTCTTATTAGTGAAGTGACTGAACTAAGTGAACTCCCAGTGGAGTTGAATTAGATAAAACCGAAGTGACATTGAGAACTTAGGGAAGTGACAGTTCAAAAACTGGACAAAGTCAGAATATTCTACTCAGAATTATAAACATGCCTAATGTTGATACGGTAATTTGTATCACAAATTATTTAAATGTAAATAATGATTGTAATATGAATATGTATTTTTATGTGACATTGATTTCCGATGTTTATTAATTGTAATTATTATTGGGAAATAAGTTTATACGGCTTTACTGAAACTGTCAATAATAACGCAATAATGCAGCGATGGGGTGAGCTGTTTATCATTACTGGGAACAAGGAAGTTACGTAATGTTGGCGCGTTTTCGGTAGAACCTTCTAGAATATTTCCTAAAGCAATATGTATTCGTGGTTTTCATTGGATATTAAAATAGACGCTAATGTTGGCGCGTTTTATTAGCCAATAGCAGTTCATTTATAATCTTTAGGCATGTCGAGGAGTGGGAGTATATAAAGTCGAGTCCGTGGTAGATCGCCCACAGTTCAACAAAATTCTCAATACCTTACACGTCGGTCGCCCAGTTCATCTAAATTTCTAACACGTTACACGTTGTCTTCAGTCAGTCAGTTCGTCATAAGTTACGCGCAGCAGAATTACGAGAATCTAAAGTATTATACAGTTAAATATACACAAAGTTGAAGTACGTGAGTTAAAAGTGATAAGTAAGAAGTTATTACAAACAGTTTCAGTTTGGCGAGTATCTAAATCAATATGTAAAAGTGTTCGTGAACGTGTTCGGCAATAAAAATTATAAAACAAATTTTCTTC
This sequence comes from Deroplatys truncata, assembly GCA_030765065.1. Lineage (NCBI taxonomy): Eukaryota > Metazoa > Arthropoda > Insecta > Mantodea > Mantidae > Deroplatys > Deroplatys truncata. The sequence continues at coordinate 62,619,392 of CM060984.1, read as the reverse complement.
ATCAGTATAATTTCTGGATAAAAGATTCCTTTCCACTTCACAACCTGTAAGAGATACATGTTCGACCCAAACAGCTAGCTGGAGGACATTTAAAGTGAATTATTTCAAAACTGATGCAAATTGCTACGCCAGATGGAGCTACAAACCAAACGAATGAATGACGTCACAAGATGGCTTCAACACTGATGTAAACAACATTACGTAAAGCAATTTCTCTCGCAAATTGGTTCCACAACGTGGGGCTAACAAATAACTAAAAACACACATATTAAACAAGCAAAATACCGTCGCAAATTGCCGCACCAACGTGGGGCTACAATAATGTTACAACAAATACAAACAAACACAAATTACGTAAGCACATACCGTTACAATGTATAAATTTATCTTTTTTCTTTCCTGCAATTGATACAGAAAATAATAATTTTCAATGTTAGTCTGTATTTATTTACAAATTTATTCTTGTGCTGGATTTTTATGAAATAACACCACCAACCTCATTTTTACCAAACATTTAAGATTCATATTCACCATTATAGGAATCCAGTTTTAATATTGTTTTAAAAATCAACATATAACCGGTGTTTATTTACAGAATGCTGGCGAAATAAAAACATGGATAATCTAATAGAACTTCACAACAAGACACCAGTATGGAATGAGGATACTCAGTCTTATGTGCTCAACTTTCATGGCAGAGTTACGCAGGCATCTGTCAAAAACTTTCAGATTGTGCATGACAGTGATGGTATGCATAAAAAATATTTAATTAGTAATAAGCATTTTTGACATAAAAAACACCTAGGAATTTCTTTTAAAAATATTCTACTGTGTTCACAAGTTCTACTTAAATGGATTTGATATTTGCAGATTAACGTCATTGGTTCACTTTAAAATCTATATCCAATTGGATTATTTTCAAGATATTTTTGCCAACAGACTTCTCTCTTGAGGTTGAATCTTATGATTTTAATGACTGTTAATTTCAATGTTAACTAGGAGAAATTTTACTTTTATTTCTTACAAGCTAACAGAAGCCTTGCTTATCTTATTAAAGATGATTGAAGTGAAAACAGGTTTCATGATTCATCAATCAAATCCTCAGCTCTTTCTTCCTGCTTTACTTTGTTTTCAAAGGATTTGAGCATGTTCTACCTATCTTGATTAAACAAAATTTGAATCTGTTACATGCACATGACTTTCCCTACTCTCCATTGTTTATTAGTGGGTATACAAATTATTCTTATGAAAGTTTATCTTCCTATTTCATTTTAATGAGATAAACCTTTCTCTAAATAGTTGCATTGCACATTTCGTTAAATATACAAAGGGAATAGCAATAGTCAAAAGTTTTAGAATTGGATGCTACACGCTGCCTTAAAATTCCATACTATTTCCACAACATCACAAGAAACAATTGAAAAAAGTATTGAATAATTTAACCATTAATAAAGGATATCTTGGAAATTACGGATGTCACAAAAAAGTTATTAGAAATAAATTGTGCATTTTAAAGAGATTTCTTGTATAGTACATCTTCGTCCATCGCTTAACATTTACCAGGTATACAAAATTCCTTCCGAATGAAGAGGATTTCCAAGGCTATTCACAGAAAATTCAAGATATACATTTTATTTGTCATGTAAATATCTTTAATCTTTAATATCTGGTATTTTAATCAATATCGATAGAATCGTTTTTTAGAAAATCAAACATTTCAGAAAATATTCCATGTAAAGGATAGTTTGGGGTGGTGGGATTGTCTTGAAAATCTTTGTGCCCCATCTTTGAAGGTACCAAGTATGAGTTCACAGATACATACACAGAACCTTTTTCTAAAAATGCTTTTATTTTTGTTGTTCTTTTTAATTCATGGGACCTCAAAACATGTATTTCTGGTGAAATCCCATTATCAGATTTTTAGTGGAATGCAATACTGTGAACATGGTAGGGAAAGAAAAAAAAAGTCTACTTAAATGCATTGTATCTTTGGGAATGAATATTTAAACATTTGAGTCAACTAAACACTTAACTCGCTCCATTAGACCCATTACTTACTATAGAATGTGTTTCATTGATGTGTTGTCTACATCCTCGGCTACTTTAAAGTGCTAGAAGCATTGTAAGTGTCTCACATGGATTCTTTGATTGCTCTGCCCGTTTATAGTAAGCTAGTAGAACAAGGTATAAGAATCAAAACTGGAAGTACTGCATAGCGAAGCTAATTGAAAACTTTCTTAAGCAACTCCTGTTAATTCCAAGTATAAGTAGTAGTCCACAGTGAAACAAAATGCACAGGTTCATTAGATGTCTGGCAGAAGGACTTCAAGAATCCATGCAAGACACCAACAATGCTTTCAGCAGTACGAAGGAGCTGAGGAAGTAGACAACATACTATATAGCATGTCTATCATAAGTAAGGCAGTGAAGGAAGTAAATTAGTGTTCACTTGACCCATAAATTGCTTAAAAAATTATTTTAATTCACTGCATTAACCGAAATTTATTCATATACTTACTTGGCTTTTGAGGGCATTTTCACTTTTCAGTAGTTACCCTTTATTCCCATTCTCCATCTGTGCCTGTTATTCCTGTCCCATTCAGCCAATTCTTGCTCATCCATCGTGATATTTCAGACCTAGTTCTAGGTTGACCCCCGTTTCTTCTGCCCACTGGAGACTACTGTAACAGATGTTTGGTCATCTCTCCTCATCCATCCTTCTTACTGACCATACCACTTGAGTTTTTGACACTCAGTTCTTTCATTCAGTGGTTCTTCCATGTCCATTATCCTTCTAATATCTTCGTTCCTTCTCTTCTCTAGCCTGAACACTCACTCCCTCCTTATTCCATCCATTTCAACTGCCTGTGTCTTGTATTATGGACCTCCAATAAACTCCAGCCTTTTGCCTCATATGTCAATATACTTTATACTTTGACCTGAAGAATTCCCTTTTTTGTTTACATTGTTATTGCTCTATCCATAATACTCCATTCAGCAACTTTATTGCTCCTCTACCCTACATCATTCTGTAAACTACATCCACATTACAGTTTCCAGACTCATAAAGAACTGATCCCAAATATTTAAATTCTTTCAGTGATTTAATTATTCCTTGGAGTAATTTAATGTTTCATTCATTACCAGGTATTCAGTTTTGCTCTAAACTTTCAGTCCACTAAACGTTTAGGCCACCTGCTTCAAAGGCTCCAAGGAGCTTACCATAAATTTCACATCTTCATATCTGAAGATGTGAAATTTATGGTGTGAAATATTCATATTCTAAGATACATTTTATCTATCCTGCTCTCAATGAGTTAAGCACATAATTTTTTTCTGCTAAACTAGAACCTGAGAGAATGCCTGTATAAAATGGTTTAATTATTTTTAATGTAGTTTCACAAAAAAAAAAAAAAAACAAAAAAAACAAAGAAGAAAGAAAAAAAAATCTGGTGTGTTACACTCACATGACTTTCTCTACTCTTGTACAAAACTATTTTTACAAATGCTTATTCTCCATATGCTTCATGTTAATCGAGATATCGAGATGTCAATCTTATTCTAATTTTCTTGTAGATGCAAGGGGAATATGTAGGTTTTAAGCGATAGTCAAATATTTTAAGTGCCAGTTGCTATGTGGAGTATTCCAGTCTCTTTGCATGTCCAGGACATAAAAAAAATGAATAACGTATTTGAGAAAAGGTATAAGTATTGGAAAATTTAAAGGAATAACAAGCAATATCTCGAAAATGGTTCACTCAGCAAAAAAAATGTATAGGACATAAATTGTGTATTGTAACGCGATCTACATTTTTTGTGTAGTAAAATTTTGTCTATCTCTTATGGTTTACCAGTTATGTAAAAGTCGTTCACAATGAAGAACACTTTTGAAGACATTCCCGGAAAATTCGATATATACCTTTCATTTGTCATAAAAATATCTTAAACATATGATATATTAATCAAAATCGTTAGAGCCATTTTTGAGAGAATTAAAATTTTTGAAAAATGTTCCATGTAAAGGGTAGTTTGGGGTGGGATTTTCTTGAAAACCTTCGTATCGCATCTCTGGAAGATACTGAACCTAAATACCAAGTTTGGTGTTTATCCGACTGTTCGTTTCTGAGTTATGCTGTTCACAGACACACACGGACATGTTTCCAAAAATGCTTTTTTTGGATTCAAGTGATCTCAAAACATGTATTTCCGGTGAAATCTCGGTATCAAATTTTTGGGTGGAATGCAATACTTCCCCTACTTACTATACGTAGTAGAGAAAGTAAAAAAGCATATGATGTGATTCAAAATGGAAAAAAACTTGATTACACTACTTCATTCATATTAGGTTTTTTACCTCAGAACATGTTTCAGAAGTGTTGCTCCCATTTTCAGCTGATTGAGATATGTATTCTGTGATTCTCTGGGAGCTATATTAAGTATTATGAAATATTCATCTTCATATGTCCATATAACTATTCCTATCAAGGTTGCCAAATATCCAAAATCAAAATAAGGGAAGATGTACATTTGGTTCCCCATTTGCAACTGAAAAATACTTATGGCAGTATTTACAACATGCTTTGTACATATCGTCACCATTGCATACTAACCAATTGCCCAATTCAGTTTCGATTTCCCAATCCTTAGGAAAAATACACAGCCTTTTATCTTTTTTTTTAACATGATCACCTTTGCATTTCAAATTTCTACCTATTTCCATTATTAATTTACTTTCTGTTTGCCAAAAACTAACCACATGTTCATGTTTACTTCACAAGATTCTAACAAACCCCCCTCATTGTTGACAGATTCATTGTGAGAATTACTTTTTGCACAATAAAGAAATATAGGAGTCAGTTTTAAAATCCCCCCAGGGGCTCACCTTATGTGAGTACGGGTTTGGCGTACCCAGGGGTTCCCAAGCCGCCCATCACCATATTCATCCCTGCATCCCCATCCAGTCGAGGTGGGTTCGTTCTCGTGACTGCGGGACTCAAGGTAGGCTCTTGTGCGTTCTTTGCATTTCATTCCATGACGCCCCTCACCATTGTTCCTTTCTTCTCTATTCTATTTACGCGCATGTCCCACTTCCATTCATTCACACATCTATTTTACTTCTTCGCGGGCTACCTTGTGTGCGAAACACCCACACAGTTTTATTTATTTTACCCTTTTATTTTAATCCTCCATGGACACAGCCTGACGGATACCCACGCACTGGGTGCGCAGCTGGGTGAGTGGGTAATGGCATCATCCCCACCACCCGGGGTCGTCATGTAGGATATGGGTTCATATCCGCTGTTCAACTGCAGTCCCACGGGGGGGCCATTGCATGAGCTGCTGACTTCTGATGGCGATTGGATCCCTCTGTCTATGTTCTGGGAGGTGTGACCCTGGGGTGAGTTTGGGTATAGATAGGCCACTCACCCAAGCTGGGGTAATGCCCGGGAAGTCAGAGACGGTTGCAATGTTGGAGGATTTCTTTCGCTATGGAGCCCACTTTCTCCATTACTAACAAGCGCCGTAAAGTATTTGTAACAGAAGTAGCACCATCGCCATCCGGTTGTTACTTGGTTATTACAAGAACGGAAGAAGGACAAAGTTTTGAGAAGGTGAACCCTTTTATTATTCAGAAGGGCATTGACGCTGTGCGGGTGCGGTTCAGTCCTGCACTCGTCTTCAAAATGGTTCATTATTGGTTCAAACAAAGTCCGATGCACAAAGTAAGTCCTTGTTGCACGCCATGCTTCTCCACGGTTATCCCATCTGTGTTGAAAAGCACCACACCTTGAATTCCTATCGAGGCGTCGTTACCACGCATACTCTCGATGGTATATCGGATGAGGACCTGGTCGAATATCTTGCAGACCAGAAGGTGACAGCGGTGCATCGAGTGCAGACTAAACGCGACAGGGTGTTGGTACCCACTCGTACCCTGTTTATAACTTTTGATGGCGTTGATCTGCCCACGAGCATTTCAGCAGGGTACGAATGTATTGCGGTGAGGCCCTATATCCCTAGACCTCTGCGTTTCAAATGCCAACGTTTTGGGCATATGCAAGTCTCATGTAAGAGTGTTGTTACCATCTGTGCAACATGTAGCCAGCCCTCACACAAAGGTACCTGTTCAACAGCCCCCATCTGCGTTAATTGCAAAGGATCTCATTCTGCGTCATTTGCCGACTCCATGGTACTTGGACAAGAAGGCGATCCAGGAGATCTGGGTAAAGGAGAAACTCTCCTTCGCCGAAGCCCGGAGGCGTTATCATGCATGCCAAAGTTTGCTCCTGCGATTGGGCACATTTAGTTCAGTTGTTGCCTCGCCTGTACTTCGGAAGGATGCCGAAACACAGAGCTGGACCATGACACTGCATTGACCGCCACTACCATCCGGCTGTCCATTTCTGGCACAGTTAATAACCCATCTAAAGCTGGTCCTAAGGTGCTGAAGTTGCAAAGCATTGAAAAGAAGTCCAAGCAGAAACTATGCAAGGAAGATTTTTTGAAAGACCCTCCGCGTGCGCGCAGTAAGAAAAGTTCACCTTCTCCTTCTCAAAGGTCGCAGTCCCAGGATGCTCCTGGGACACGCCACACTCAGCAGCCACCTTCACCCATTGCCACAGAACCGATTCACGGCGCTTGAATCAGTTTCTGGCACTGAGCGCATGGGCCCTCCCTTCGAGGAACCTATGGAGTCTGACCAACTCCATACTAAAAGCCCAAGCCCAAAGGTTAAGCAGCAAGTAATTTTGAGCCGCCCTCCTAAGTAGACAGTTTATCTCTTTTATTCATGGCTATCCTGACTTGGAATTTACGTGGTGTACGATCGCATAGGGCGGAACTGCAACTTTTATTGCGTTCCCATTCACCTATGGTCGTGTGTTTGCAGGAGACCAAGCTACGCACTCATGACCCTTTTGAGCTCCGAGGTATACTCCGGTTTGCTACGACCTTGAACCGGATGAGGGTACTCCTGCTCATGGAAGTGTCATGATATTAGTGCGTAATGACGTTCATTTTCAGACTCTCACGCTTATGTCTGACTTGCAAGCTGTTGCCTTTAGACTTCACTTACCCGGCTTTTTCTTTTCTGTTTGCTCCATCTATATACCTCTGTCATCTCCCCTAGCTAACGCGGACATTCGAGATCTCCTGTCCGCTCTCCCAACACCGTTTCCTCTGTTGGGAGATTTGAATGCCCATCACCCCCTGTGGGGTTTGCCAAGGGCTTGTGCGAGGGGAATTCTTCTTTCTGACACTTTTGATCAGTTAAACCTCTCTATCCTCAATACAGGTGACCCTACTTTTCTGTCTGATTCTTCTGGTACATTCTCTCACTTAGACCTTGCCGTTTGCTCCATCTAGCTTGCTAGTCGTCTGCAGTGGAACGTCGTCACTGACACCTACTCCAGCAACCATTACCCCTGCATCGTTTCTCTTTTATCTCACCATGTCCAGCATTCCAGAGTACCTACCTGGATATTCAGAAAAGCCGATAGGAGATTGTATTCCAGCTTCGTGTGTTTTACTGACCAGCCCTTCACTGACGTTAACCAAATGGTGCAGCACCTTACGTCTACGATTCTATCTGCCGCAGAACGCACAATTCCTGGATGATCCTCTCACCCTCGGCGTATTCCTGTTCCGTGGTGGAACGAGGATTGTCAGGATGCTGTTCGTGTTCGTAGAACTGCGCTTAGGGTGTTTCGGTGACACCCTACACTTGATAATTTGGTTACTGTTAAACAATCGTGCGCCAGGGCTCGTCACATTATTCGGGATAGCAAGAAGGCATCTTGGACTCACTTTATCGAGTCTTTTAATCGCTTAACACCTTCCTCTTGTTTGGGATAAACTTTGCCGCTTCTCGGTAAAATGCCGCATTGTACTGTGTCTGGCCTTCCGGTTTCCAATGCCACCATAGTGGATCTGGCTGCCATTGCTAACACTCTGGGTGCTGCCTTTGAGGCGGTTTCCAGTTCTGCCCATTATTCCGCCGGCTTTCGCACTCTCAAAGACCGGCTGGATTCCGAGACCTATAATTTTTGGTCTGCTAATAAGGAGTGTTACAATGCACCTTTCACAATGAGGGAGGGAGTATGCTCTCCATTGCTCTAGGCACTCCACTCCTGGGCCGGACGGCATTCATGTCCTGATGATAAAGAACCTTTCACCCGAGAGTAAACTCTTTCTCTTACAGGTCTATAACCGTATTTGGCAAGACAGCCTTTTTCCTTCCATTTGGTGCAAAGCCACCATTGTCCCTATACTTAAGCCTGGGAAGCATCGCCAACTACCTTCCAGCTACCGCCCTATCTCCCTCACCAGTTGCATTTGCAAGGTGATGGAGCACATTATCAACGGGCGTTTGACAATGTGGCTTGAGTCTCAGAAACTTCTAGCGAACGCTCAGTGCAGATTTCGTCACCATCACTCTACCATTGACCATCTGGTGTCTCTGTCGACGCATATTATGAACAGGTTTCTGAGAAAGTGTCAAACAGTAGCTGTGTTTTTTGACCTAGAGAAAGCTTATGACACTTGGAGGGGCAGCATTTTACGTACACTTCATGCATGGAATTTACGCGGTCGTCTTCCCTTATTTCTTCGGGAGTTTATGATAGACCGCGTATTTCGTTTATGTGTGGGCTCGGTTTTATCTAGTCATTTTATTCAAGAGAATGGTGTACCGCAGGGCTCTACTCAGTGTCACACTTTTTGCGATAGCTATCAACCCCATTGTTGATTTATTCCACCTGGCATTACCTTGTCACTTTTCGTCGTCGATTTTGCCATTTATTGCAGTTCACGGCGGACCTGTCTACTCGAACGCCGTCTCCAGAGCTGTATCGACCGTCTCTATGGCTGGAGTAATGCCAACGGCTTTAATTTCTCTGCCGAGAAATCCGTCTGCATCAATTTCTGGCACCGGAAGGCTTTCTCTCCACCCTCTCTCCATCTTCGGTCGGAGATCCTTCCATTTGCAGACGAGGTGAAATTTTTGGGGTTGATCTTCGACCGAAAGCTGAGTTGGACTTCTTACATTTCCTTTTTAAAAGCAAAGTGTGACCGTTCTCTTAATATTTTACGTGTTTTAAGTGGCACATCCTGGGGAGCTGATCGGACCGTCCTTCGTCTTTATCGCTCTTTGGTCCGATCCAAGCTTGATTACGGTTGCTTTGTTTATTCATCGGCATGTCCATCTGTGTTACGTCAATTGAATGCCATTCACCATTGTGGCATAAGAGTCACTTCAGGCCTTTCCAACCAGCCCTGTGCCTAGTCTATATGCTGAAGCTGCAGAGCCTCTGCTGTCCTTCCGGCAGGAGGTGCTTTTGTGCAGCTATGCCTGTCGACTCTCAAGCTTGCCTGGCCACTGGTCCTTCGAGTTATTTTTCAAGGAGTCGCTTGATCGACAATATTTAATTAACTCCTCTGCATTGCTCCCTCCAGGGTTTCGATTTTGACAGCTTCTTTGACATCTGGACGTTATGCCAGCACCGGTCCTTTCAAGGGGGGAAACGCATTTTCCTCCATGGTTGCGCGCTGAGGCCCACTGTCACCCTGGGTTAACGTCGATGTCGAAGAATGAGACCCCTTCTTCAGTCTTTAGATCAGCATTTTTAGAACTTCAGGCGCAATTCGGGGACTTTCATTTTATTTTTACCGATGGATCTAAGACTGATGCTGGAGTAGGGTGTGCCTTTGTGTGTGGTGGAAATAGTTTACCTTTCGTGTACCGGGGCAATGTTCGATTTTTACTGCTGAACTTTTTAGCATTTATCAGTCTCTTTTATACATTCAGCGGCACGACTTACAGCGCTGTTTTATTTGTTCAGACTCCCTGAGTGTTCTTCAAAGTATTAGTACGCTGTACAGTTACCACCCGCTCGTACAGCGCATTCATGACCTGCTCCACTCGTTTGGTGTTTCCAGCATCAGCGTCTCCTTCGCGTGGATTCCAGGTTATGTGGGCATCTCAGGGAACGAGTTTGCCGACGCTGCTGCCAAATCGGCGATTTTATCACCCAGAAGTTTTACCTCTGTTGTTCCCTCGTCAGATTTGCTTATTATTTTACGTCGCCACATCCTTTCGCTTTGGAGCGATGAGTGGACGGCCCTCCGGGGGAACAAGTTGCGGGAGGTTAAACCTCTCCCGTTAGTCTGGGCTACCTCTTCCCGTGCTTCTTGTCGGGAAGAGGTAATTTTAACACGCCTTCGTATCGGACATTGCATTTTTAGTCATAGATATCTGCTCAGTGGTGACCCTGCACCACTCTGTGGGCAGTGTGATACGCCCTTAATGGTGCATCACATTTTAGAAGAGTGTCAGGTTTTAGCTGCATTGCGTGTTCGTGTGTGTCTGCCTGTTGGCATAGCCAATGTTTTGGCAGACGACGCGCATGCTGTTACATGTCTTTTACATTTTCTAGGTGACTGTGGTTTTTATCAGCACATTTGATGCGCTCAGTGTCTTTTAGATTTGTTATTTTATATTGCTCTTGTGTTTTGCCTTTTCCAGTTCCTGACACATCTTTTTAATATTTTCTTGGCCATGTTCTTAGTGTGTTGGTTTTTAGAATTTGCCGTTTTGTTTTTTAATGTTTTTGACGCCTTGGGTTAGTGGCCCATATATTGGTTTTTGGGTTTTACCTTTTATATATTGTAAGGGCGCTGATGACCGTTGATGTTTAGCGCCCTTAAACCCCATTTCATCATCATCAGTTTTACCAATCTCAGAGATGAAAACACTAATTATACTCAAAAGCACAGAATAATTACCATCCCAGATAGGAACTGTCTGGGACGCAAAACATTTAGCACAAATACTGGATTGTCCTATAAAATCTGGGACGCCTGGCAAACCTGATTCCTATTCAACAACATTTGAATAAGTTCATGGAACTTCAAAACGAAATAACATTACAGTGGATTCCTAGCCATTGTGGCATCATTGGAAATGAAACTGTTGATAATATTGCAAAACAGGCAACAGTTTTGCAACCCAAACCCTTACAAGTTACATTTCTATCAAGTACATTTTCTCCAATCCATGCTCAATACACTCATGGTTCAAAACGTGGCTCTCTTCTGAAAAAGATAAAACACTTCAAACAGTACAAAAGAAGCCCAATGATTTATTAATATCCAGAAACATCCCTAGGCATGTACAAACTTCTTTAACTAGATCAAGAAGAGATCATATCATAGCCCAGATATACTTCTTTCATTTTAATCTTACCAACTCTGATATGGGCTCTGATGTAATAGGGATGAAGTAGATTTAGAAATTATCCTTTTGAAATGCCCTTCCACAAACCTTCAAAAACTAAAATCTTCAACACTATGGAACATGATGGTAGTACCTACCATCATGATGAATACTTCACTGTTAATAGTGCTTCTGTTTTTAATTAACTATGGAACATGTTGAATAAACCCCATCTTTGGATGAAGGCTGCTGGAATATATTGTAAACATTGTGCATTGTATCCATCCTTTGTGAGAGGACAAAATTAATGGTGGAATATGTGATTGTCAGCAACCAGCTGGACACACTAAAAAGATGCGGTTATGAGTATTTCCTCACATATTCACAAAGCACTTGGTGACCATCATGCATCAATTATGTAAATTGCTGCATTTATTTACTTTATGTTTATAGCTATGAACACCCAAACATAACCACTTTACCAATATTGCCAAGTTCTTTTAATGACATTATGGATTATTCTCAATCTAATATTTTAGTTTTATAAAAATCCGGAGATGCTTAAAATAAGTAAAAATTGTATAAAACATTTTTGTGAATATTATAAAATAATTACTATATGCTGTGATGAAATATGGACTTTTATCTACAAAATGAGATTTGGCACAATATTCTGAAATAGAGAGTTCCAGAGTTATGTGCACTTAAAATGCAACGAAATGAATTAATACGATAAATTTATCATTCAATAGCATGACAGCTGTTGAGTTTTAGATGCTAATATTTGATAAATACACTTTTATTAGCACCCGTTATTAATAGGAAAAATTAAAATGCAAAAAAAAAAATTTGAGGTTTTTTTGCTTTTGATTTCACATTGAATGTCGCATATGCTGAAGATGAGAACAAGTTCTCCTCCTGAAACATGTACATTAAGTACATAAATTAGCAACAGCATTCGAACATATGCTGAAGATGGGAACAAGTCCTCCTCCTGAAACATGTACATTAAGTACATAAATTAGCAACAGCAGTCAAACATATGCTGAAGATGGGAACAAGTCCTCCTCCTGAAACATGTACATTAAGTACATAAATTAGCAACAGCAGTCAAACATATGCTGAAGATGGGAACAAGTCCCATTCCTAAAAGGCATAGAAGTGCATAAATTAGTGATGTTAGTATCTCAACCAATTCTCTTCAATTTCAGTTGGATGCACTTGATCAAGTTTTCTTCCATTGGGATGTCAAAACTCATAAGTTACTGCCAGTTTTTCATGAAAATCTTCTCCCAGTAGTTGAAGTTGTTGTGTATTTAATTCTTTTTTATTTGAATTTTCATTGCTTCACTGTGCAGTTTCTAAGTCTAATTAATTAATATGTCTGGAATAAAGCTGACATTACATTGTGATATTGAAAGAAGCTTCTAAGTTCCAGCATCTTAATGATATTCTTTGTTTCCAGTGGACTATATTGTGATGCAGTTTGGCCGAGTTGCGGAAGATGTGTTCACCATGGATTACCGCTATCCTATGTGTGCCCTACAAGCTTTTGCCATAGCACTCAGTAGTTTTGACAGCAAGCTAGCATGTGAATGAACTATACAAAAACTGTGATCACAAGAGTGATGGTTGTTGCTGCATTTGCACTCGCATGCCATAATAAAAAGAGGGTTGTTCTGATAACAGAATGGCAACAGATGTTCCTTAATTTGTTTGTATTTTTCCCCTCTTTCTCAGATGTCATGTTGTTTTCACCTTGAACCAGTAAACTGGACAAGAAACACTTATTGTGGTGTTAATCACGGTGCTGGTTGCTCGCACAATCATTTTACTGTAGTGACCCATTAGTGTTATCAGTTTTTTATGTGATTACTGTTTAGTAAAGAGAATAGGTATAATATTTATATTTCTTACATTGTATATGTATGTCTTGAAAAGAACAAATGTTTCTAGTCGTAAGTGTAAAATGAGTTATATTTTTTAAACACTATTTTCAGAGTATGTACCAGCTTTTTTATTTTACTTATTTTACTTGTAAATGAATTTTTATGTAACCGAAATGAAGAGACATTGCCACTGAATTTTCATAATGAAAGTCCATAATCTACCAATCAGTGTTATAAGTTAAATTTAGTGTCTCATATTCAGGGTGTTACAAATGCTAAGCTTACTGTTGATGTTTTTCTTCACTAAAATGTTTATCCTATATTTCTGAATGTATACATATGTCTATAAATAGAGAAATCGAAACAGCATGGTGTTAAAATCATGCTGGCATTTATGTAACAAAACAAAACATTTTGGGCATGGAAACTGTCTATGCTGTTACTGTACTGTGTTTCAAGATATTTCAGTTTCTCTGTAATTTAGAAAAGGAAGTTTCTATACAATAACGGTTAATATTTCTGTGTAAAATGTCAAAGCTGCCTTACATTCCATCTGCCCCCTTCTTATTTTCTTTGCAGTGTAGAACACTGAGAGGAAAAGTTCCTGTAATTTCATTTAACTATTTTGAATTGATCACATGGTAGACATTCTCGTAATTTGCAAGCAGTATTATAAGACTTTTGTGATATAAAACAACTGGATGTAGATATTGTCAATGCTAGCCAAAGGCAGGAGCAGGATAAAAGCTAATATAACTTGCTGAATAATTCAACTATGATGATGCCATTTGCAGCAAATGATGGAGGAGGAACTTCCAATGTCTGAAATGGCTATCAATAACACACTGTGTGCACCTCCTTTAGCACAACAAACTCCAGGCAGTATTCTTCTCTGTATGCTTCTTATAACATCTTTGAAGTGACAGTTGCAGAAGTAGCAAATCCTTTACTGGAGGTTGCTGTCTATCTCTGACATGGATATGCAGCAGTTGCAGAACACCATTGTTATTGATCTTCTTCAGCTTCCAAACTTAGAAGTTCCTCTATTATTTACAGCATTATTAAATTACCTTATTGATGTAAATTTAAAATCATTGGAACTTGCGCACAGTGAATCAAATAATTAAATGGTAGAAAATGTATCAATGTCAAGCACTCATATTGCTTCACTTACCAAATTACTGGCAGGACATGTTATAAGGACTTATTGTCCCAGTTTTTAGCTGATGATTGAATAATGGGTGATGAAGATCAAAGAATCATTGGTGGGTCGACCAGCAGCCAAAAATGGGAACAGTAGGTCCTCAAGACATGTCCTGCCAGTAAAAGTGGAGCAATATGATTGCTTAATATAGATTAATTTTCCATAATATAACTTACTGGTGGTTTTGATAATGCACACCCTATAATTATTGAGCATTATTAAAGAGAGCAGAATTGGCTTGAAGATTATGCATCGTTTTGTATGATTTCTGTCCAAAGAGATTAAGGAGGCTCTGAATATTCTCAAAATAAGTGCCTATTTTATTTCAGTTATGTATATGATACAGAATAAACTGCATGAAACATTGTTCTCTTAGCACTCTTTTTATGTAAGTGCCATGGTTGCACAATTTCTCACCATTAATAGTGTATTTGTTAATGCTGGTTTCCATCGGAAAATTTGCTTGAAAGCAAATGTAGCACCTAACTTGATTTGAAAGCTGGTTTTAACCAAATACTAGTAATCCATTTTCACTAACACATTGTTACAAATTTGGAATTATGTTTCAGGAAACGTTTCCATTCTAGTTGTTGATTAATCTTTAGACTTGTCTCCTCTTCAGTGCAGTGGAGCAATAATTTTAGTAGCTTGTCTATTGGTCTTAATATTAAATTTATGTTTGCAAGTTGCTAAGAATGAGGGCTTTTGTTCACATTCATTCTATTTGGCTATATATCTCACTCATTGTCAGAAATTAGCAAATAGTCACACAATTCAGCATCCTGCCAATACCTGACTTGTCAAAATCATTTTTGGTACAAGAGATCATGGAAAGGAGGATGGAAAGAAACCACAAGTCAAAGAACAGTCAGCAGTTGAAGATAGAAACACAGGTTCCCAAATCATGTCCTAATCCCCAGTTTATTGGTGAAGTTGTATTAATAATGTATTGCCACCTATCAGTTGTGCACTATGTAGTGTTTTTGATGCCTCCAGGGGCCTTATATGGTGTTTTATTCTTCTACTGGTGATTAGAGTTTTATTGCTTTTTTTTTTAATTTATTTATTTTTAATTATTCAGTTATTTATTTGAAGAAAGCGTTTCGGACGTGTAATCTTTCATACTTTTAATTTAAAAATGCCAATGTTATCAGAAAGGAAAAGACCAACATGTAGAGATTAAACCACATGCAGTTTTGAATTTCCAAAAAAGATGTTTTGATCAGTAGCATAAAATTAGACAAATTGTTATCTTTAGCCCAAAGACTTGTACAATGACTTCATAAATTGTATCATTTCCTACTCTGCTTTTGAGGATGCCTACCAATGTGATCAACACAAAATTTAAGTGGAAACAATGCCAATTCCTAGTATTTTGGAGCTATCCAAGTATTATTGGTATGCTACTAAATTTCAAGGCAAAGAATGTTCCTAAATTATTTGCTGTAGATTTGCAACACCCTAAAAGTTTTATTTTAATACAATAATGTGATGCATTATGTAAGAATGTAAAAATGTTGACTAACCTGTTTTCATTGCTTGAAAAAAAGAAAAGAAAAAAAAAGACAAGATTATGCACAAATTTGCTCACTATGTACAATCAGTATTTTATTAATGTATCTTTAAAAGATTATAAATATTTTTTTGAGCTGATGTCAAATAATTATTGTATTCTAAATGCGTAAATTATTAACACGCTGTAAATCTTAAGCTTCTTGACACTCAGGTGTTTTAAGTTTTAAGTGCTTCATTGTATATATTTTAATGACTTAGTTCTGAAAGTAACAGGTTTGTCCGTATGGCCTCTCACTAACATGAAATCAAATCTGTAAAATTAGTGCCATACAAGTTCAAAGGAATCTCATATATTTAAAACATAATTCTGCCATTTTTTCACGGGTGATTAACATGTTTCATTTTTCAGTTTGCACCAACTTGCAAAATTGCGCACTGAAAAATGGTAATTAGTTTTGCATTTGTAAAACTATGTTGTGCCTCAATAGTTCAAATGTTTTTGAATAAGTTAATAAAAATAAATATTATGAGCATTGCTTTTGTTCATTTCCTCTTATTTGTTGGAACACTTTCTTTATGGCAATTGCTCCAAGAGATGATTGCCTTCCTGGTCTGGTGGTTAGCATGCTAGCCTTCAATTCCAGAGGTTCCAGGTTCAAATCCTGGCTGGAGGGTGGGAATTTTTCTCTAGTCAGAATTATTCTGCATCCTCTGTAAAGTCTGAAACTATGAATAATAAGAGTGTGAATGTTTGTATGAATTTAATCTAATTACCCAAAGTAATACCACCCAACTGTAAAACAAGTGAACATCATTGCTATTGAGCAATTGTTCCAAAGGTAAAGCTGTCAATATAACTAGGGGTATCATACTAACCTCTTGTTCCCGAGGTTGCAGGTTGAAACCTGGCAGAGGGCGATGGATTTTTTTCAGGTGTAAGCTTCCTTCAGAAGGGAAGTAAAGGTCCCATTTTGTAGATTTACAGCACATAAAAAAACCTCAAGCCTGATAAAGAGGCTTCTGAGAAAAATTTCTGGTCCTTCACGCCCAATATAGAATTGGATGCCAAGAACCATAGTAGTCAAAGAGCTGCATAAATAAAACTCGTTTTAATTTTGCCAGTACGACCTGAGGAGTTAAGAAATAAGTAAGTGGGCCAGCTTTTAATTCAAGGTCAAACAGTTGAATATTTCAACGTCTGACTCTCCAAATTAGTGCTTGTAGCTTTTGCCTAACTGCTTTTCAACACCTCTGCAGCATCAGTTTTGTTCTCATATTGAATCTTCTTTTAAAGCAATGTCAAGTTTAATTATTTTTTTAATTAAAAACTTGCCAAGACCAGGCTATGGTCTATTAAAAGTATAATTAATTTATATAACAATAAAAATAAAATAAAAAACAAAAAGTTTAATTACATTTAAATATAAAAAAAGCTAACATGAGATCAGGGGTTTCATTTGCAACTCTTGTCTGAAGGGTTTGTGGTTTGATTTGTACTCTGAAGTGCAATTTTAAGTCTGCCCTAACATAGGCCTCATGTGATCCAGAGTTCACAGTAAAAGCTGTAGGTTTTATTGTGTTGCCTCATCACCTTACCATTTAGTGCTAACAGATGCCACCTGCTGGCTGCCTTCAGCTAATAAATGGGTCCAACCATATCTTGGTGGAACAAGGTTCCCCAGCAGCTATTCAGTATATATATAGAGCATAGGAATGTTTCAACTCAAATCAGTTTTTTGTTGTTTGTAAATTCTACTAGCGCAGCCAAGGATAGGAAGTTAGTGATTCTGAATCAGATGTCAATGGAATTTAGGAGAGCATAAGATAAAATGTTGTAGTTTTCCATCTCTAAGGTGCTCCAGAAGAAGAAGGCGAGAAAAAGTTGCAATAGATAATACTATTAAAGAACTGCAGTCAGGGTTGGGCATTTATGCATAGAAAAAAGGTTATTTACATTACAGTAAACGTGCATAAATAGCCGTAATTAATGTAATGTAATAAATGTGAAATCCTCCAACAACTTTTAGTCTGTACAATTCATATTTTACATCTAAGAATCGGAGCCTACTGATGTAGAATTTGTGTTACTGCTTGCATGTGAGGGTGATCTTAAAATACTGTATCAACTAATAGCTTACTTATTAAATACGCGAGTTATGAATTGTGATGTAAGAAAGTGTAATGAGAGGTGACAATGCATCATGCTGTAAACATGAATAACGTAGTAATAGTCATACTGCACTGATTGAGATGCTGATTCAAATATTTCCTTATCTTCAGAAACAAGAAAGAGAAACCTAAGCTATTCGGAATAACCCAAACAAGGTACTTATTTGTTCAGACCTGTCGATGGAATAGTGTAGGGGAACTAAAGTGTGATTTTTATGGATGCGATCAAGTGGGGTACCAAAGACAGAACAGTTTATGTTCAACATAATGCAAAGCAAGCAGAGAATTCCTCCAGAAACGTGGGTGACATTTCTCAGTATAGTAATGACCTCTATAGTCAGCCACCCAGTAAGGTATGTGAGGAAAGAAGATAAGACAAAAAGAAGTAAATAATTATTTAATGATGTTCCAGTGAACATTCAAAGTTGAAGTAATAAAATAACTGATTTCGAAATAATTTTAAATTCTGATTTTGACAGTTTGCATGACAGAGCATTGGTTGAGAGCTGAAAATGTATATAATGTAGGTAATAAAACAGTTTTAGTAGCATCACTATACAGCAGGGAAGTATTGAATGATTGAAGATCATGTATTTTAGAGATAGATTTAAAAGCTAAAGGAATTCAAGAATTTCATTACCTAATCACAAAAAGCGCTTTGAATTATCCATATTGCCTTTACAAAAGTAATATTTGTTTGTGTTTATAAATCCCCTGATACTGATTTCATAATTTTTCCTCTCAAATCTTGATATCCTTATTCATAAAAACACAAAAAGCTAATTATCTGTGGAGACGAATACAAATTTCTTTGCATGTTTGTATATCTTTATTCACTGTAAGCATAGGCGCCAACTTGTTATACATTTTAAGGAGGCAAGATTGTGCAATAAAGTCAGGTATTAGTAAAATATTTAGTTCAATCACTGCAGTAAAAGACATTTATGATAATGTAGTATAGGTGTTTTCAATCCGTGTAACCACAGCCAGTACATTTACTAGCCACTGTGTTTACCTCCTTTTTTCCACAGAGTTAAAAGTCATGTGTAGTAAGTTGTCTATGGTATAGGAATGAAGCCTAGAGATTGGAGATTAGGCAACGTCACAGGATCCTCTCGAATATCCAGAGGGTCCTGAACATCATGAATTAACTCTCATGAACATGGTAGGTAAGTGTACTTGGGCTAGAAAGGCAATATTCTGATTGGCTGTTTCATGTTATGAATAGGATTCCGATGATGGATTAATTCCTCAGTGTATGGATAATTTACCTCAAAAGGGATTGAGGGATTTATTTGTCAAATTTAAGAAAATATAGGAGGGAGTTTTAAAACCTCAATCTGATCAACATCTTTAATAAATAATATTTAAATTTATTTTGTGTGAAATGGTGGATTTCTAAACCTAGCATTATTTTACATATAAATTAAAACCCAACATAACTATTATTGCCTCATACTACCAAAAATAGATTGAACACCACGAATTCTCCTTTGCCAGGTGTGAAATCTTGTGTCACGTATGTGCATGCTTTCTCTTGCAAAGTGCCCAATCACATTATGGTATTACCATTTTTTATTAGGTCACGGTCTATACAACAATAATCTGTGTAGTATTAAACAGATGCCACAACCTAAACATGATTTTAAATGTCATTAAAACCTTTCATTCTTCTTGGTGTACTAAGTGGATGACGTCTATAACCCCTCTACTATGTAACCAGGACCAGCTCAAGGGGGAGGTCAAGCCGTGCCATCGCCCAGGGCAGCAAAATCTTAACAACATGAACAAGATATGAGAAAATATGACAGGATTACAAATCATGCTTAAAATCCAGCGACTTTGTGGAAATGTTTTGTTTTCAAATTGTTGACTATGAAGATCCACAATAATTTGGATGCAATCCTCATTAATGATCTCGTCAAAACATTCCATGCGCGTCAGGTGTTTAACAATAAACAGGAATGTTTCAAGCCAAACCCACTGTAGCTTTATTTAATTTGCTTACATTGGTGACTCATGAACCTACTTAGTTTGGTGTTCTGATGTTCTTGAGGCACTTAAGAAACCAGATTTTTATAATGTACCACTGCTTCATCTGCTGACGATAAAAGTGATTTCACACATTTTATCTTTAATTTTTTGAAATTAAAAATTACAAGGTGCTAGGTCAGGGCTGTATGGTGGAGGGTCCATAGTGGTGACCTTTAGGGCATCCAGATACTCAGTTGTTAAGTTTTGCTGTATGCGATATTACGTTGCCATTATGTAACATTGTTTTCCCTTTGGGCGTTTTTAACGAACCTTTTTTAAAAATTTGCGGTAAAGAGACATTTGTGTACCAATCGGCAGTAACGATATGTCTATCTTCTAATGCCATAGTAGGAAAAAAAAACTAGCAACCATCTTACCAGCACTGCGAATTCGTCAGAGTTTAGGTTCTGTTCGAAAGACCTTTTGAGCCAATTGATTTTTCTTTTCAGGATCATAACAGTAAATTCAGACCTGGAGAGTCAGATTTTCTTTTAAGCATTTAGGTGCACCGACTGCCTTTATTGTTTGCAGATTTATTACGTGAGACTGGAGGAACATTATTGGCTTGAAATCAGATTTTGAGAAGCTGCTAGTTTCTTAACTTTTTCAGAACTTCTTGCTGTATTATATATTTGCTGCAAGATTTATCATTGGCCTTGTGGGATGATCCATAATCAATACATTTAATAAAGGACGCTTCACACTCATAAATATTATGATTGTCTTCACATGACAGACACGATCTTGGGCTCTTACAAAATTTTGCTTGCAAACAGTTCTTGCACTGCAAAGGTTTGTCTCCATATTTATCCACTTGACAGGAAGAACCACAAAGAAAAACTCGCTGAGGTAACATTTGGGTTCTAAAAGCTAACTGAGTGGGAATGAATTTAGTATTACATTGTTTATCAGTTACCTTACGGTGGAATCTATGTGTATTTACTATTTCATAACTGCATCTATTATGGACATTTCTTGTACTTCTTAAGGAAGATGGGTGTACACTCCTCTCATGATTCCTTTTTTTATGGTGTTATAGAATGGGATGAAAGACCTGACATCAAAGTAAGAGGAAAGAAATTTGTTTGCATCAGAGAAGAAATCAACAAATATTTCAAGTTTGTTGCCACCAGCACATTTCATTGATTGAACCTTAAAGTTGTTCTCAAACAGCATTTTACCATATTTCATAGATATATCCTACTTAAATCATCATTATTGCTCACTATATTCACGAAGAAAGGGCCGGAATCTCCGTAATTCTACATGTATTTGTGGATTGATTTAGGTTTATTCGAAGTTTCCATTTTGTTTATCCGGATCAACATTAGTACTACATGGTAAATCAAGGTCCCCTGGTTCCATATTCAACTCCATTTTAACCCGCAAGGGGCAATATCAGGTTAAAAGCTACTACAGAGTGAGCCAAAAAACTAAGAATTGGTTTGGCGGTGTTTTTCCTGTCCGCGCCCTCGGCGCTCGGTGCCGTCTGCCTCTATCATAGAAAGGCGCGGATGAAACCATAAAACATTTTTAAAACTACTTTTAAAGGCTTTACTACCAACTTATGAAAGGAGATGCTGAAACTGGCCATCATCGTTGTCCATACACTTTTGGCACCTCTTTAGGAAACTATCCATCACTCGGTTCACGTTGACAAATGCTAACAATTTCCTGACGCATATTTTGTTTTAATTCTCCCAGGTGTGTGGGTTTGTCTTGTACACTTTGTTTTAAGTTACCCCAGAGATAGAAATCGCAGGGAGTTCGGTCGGGGGACCGAGGGGGTCACAAATCTATATTAACTCAACCCCGATGCCCATTGTCGAGGGAATCACAGAACACCAAAGGGAATACAGAGTTCTACACCATATGTTATTTGGTTGCCAAATACACAGAATGAAAATTATCAACTGTAAATAAATCTATACAAAGTAGGATTTACTGGTCTAACCAAAATAAGTAATATAATTTACGCAGATCGAAAGAAGTTATACTCTTTATTATATAATCATGTCACTAAATGTAAAATGAAACTATAAGAGTAAATAGATTTCTTGCATAATTCAAATTTTAAAAGCATATAGTTGGCTATTCTGACGCCAATAAGAAATAATTCGTGGGGAGTCGTTAAACAAGAAGTTTGGTTTCTATGTAGAAAGAAGCAACTGACATTAAGTTTCACAGTGTTTTTTGGTGAGTATTCAATTTTAAACTCATTAACTTAACTTTAAACAATGATTTTGTTTCGTCTTTTTATTGCTAACAATTTTATTCTCTGTTACTTTCACAGTTCTGAATTTAATAATGTCAGCCATACCTAAGCGTAAACGAAACCCAAACTGGCATAAGTCAGAAAAAATGCTGCTGTTGTCTATCGTGGAAGACAACATAAAAATATTTGAAAATAAGAAAACCGACGGAGCCACAATGCGGGAAAAAAATAAAGCCTGGGAGGATGCTTCCCAGAAATATAATAGCAACACTTCCCTCACTCACAGAACAGCAGCTAACCTAAAAGCTGAGTGGGAGCTGCTGAAAAAGGCTGCAAAAAAGTATGTGGCAAATAAACGCATAGCAGCCATTATGACAGGTAAGTAGCAAAAAACTTTCGACAAGCTACCTTATCATTTCCGCCGGTAGGAGGCCCTTTGTGAGTTCTATTTCATGGTATTCACACTAAAGAGCCACCATCATTTGAGCGAAAAATACAGCAGTATTGAAATTAGCTGGGATGGTGTTGAATATGATTATCCGTGTGTACCTCTTTTAACTGCGATACGTATGTAAAAACCCAAATCATGTAAACAGATGTGTAGACACTCAGGAGAAATTCCTAGTAGAGAAACTGTTATATGTCTGGTTAATAAGTTTAGGACAACGGGATTGCTAAACATAAACGAAAAAAAATGTTCCGAGAAAACAAAATTGACAGAATTTGTGCATAATTTGTATTATATTACTTATGCTACCCGCATATCTACAGGCTCTAATTGTGTTTTAAATAAACTAGTTCGTATAAAGTAAACTTTATTCCAGTCATTAACACTACATTATTAGAAAAATCCTTTTCATTTGTTTATTTTGTTAACAAGGTAACAAGAGAGAAAAATAAAAGAATAACTGTACAAAAACATAACCTCCTTCCACCTTGATTTGGTGATAAATCAACACAGACTTACAACAACCTGAGAAAATCAAACATTAACCTGCATAATTACCAGCTGAGTCTTTTGGGCACTGTTCAACCTGCCATTCATTGGTATTCCTTCCTTTTAGAAATGACTATGTGTTTCAATGATTTTATCTAATATCTTTACCTGTTCTACAGGATCAGATGAGACTTCTAATAAATCCCTTGGATAGGTCTAAGTAAGATAGATGTTGCTGTCTGCAACCTCATCAAATGAGTAACATTATCTTTGCATGATAAAATCTGGCTAACTTTGCCCAAAGGCCAATCTATACGTTTCAGATTATCACTTCCTAAAAGCAGTCTCCCAATTTTATTCTGAAATTATTGTTTTTTACCTGTGATCTCTGGATTAACCAGCCTAAATTCTCAGATCTGAATCTGTTGCGTGAATCAGCTCATATCTTTTGCTGATAGCTCAACCTCTTGAGGAAATTTGCCTCAATGAAGTCGCAATCTGGAACTTAAGTTTCAGAGACATACTGCAAACACAATGCTGGTTATAAGGGAAGTAGTTCACCATCATTCTCAGAAATATAAGTTAATTTTATGCAGTTCACCAGTGACTTTTTGTTGCAGAGAACCGTGGCCATTTCCTCGTAAGAAAGAGTTTTACCTAGAACCCTTTGCAGAATCTGCTTCATAATTCCAATCAACTTCTCCCAAAGTCCACCCCATCATGGAGCTGTAGGGGATTACACTTCCACTCAATTTTTAATGCTATTCTAGTTTATAATTTGACCATACTCATCTACTCTGAGCTCAATCAAGGTTGCAGTAAAATTATTGATGTTATCGAGTAAATTATTGTTGATCTTTCATAACAAAAAATAAATTTTCTAAGTCCCTGCAGAAAGTGTTCTGAGGACATAGGGGACAATAATTGAAGATATACTGCTCTATAAACAGCACAAGTGAATAAACAAATCTATGCAAATTCCTTTTGTCCTTGTGCATAATCATCCGAGACATTACAGGACGAGAGGAATGCAGAATTACAGATGTGCCAAAATACACATTACACTAGTCTGCATGATATCGGATGACTGAAAACTAATAAGTAATCCTGACTCACTTTTTTGTGCTAATTTCAGAACTGCTTTTAGTTTTTTTCTATCGCGTACAGTTTTTTCACAATTTCACTTAAAAAATATAGAGTTGAGCCAGGAGATGATGAGTGTTGTTGAAGGGAAATTTATCACTTCTTGGAGGGAAATTTCTCAATACAGACTTGTAAGTGTTTAGGTTGTTACACCTGTAGATGTTGGTTGCTATTTGTAATTTAAGCCTTGTTGTTAATATCAGAGACTTGCATTACCAGTGCTATATCGTGATTGAAGTTATAAATGCATTATATCTACACGCAAGTGTGTGAACAATCCAAATGTTTTGGCTAAAGTGCCTTTATTGGGCCCACCTAGAAAATGCTGAAGGAAGTAAGAAATAATGGAATGAATTACCTTGTAGAAGTAGATGTGATCTTGCCAATACCTGGTGCCCACCTACTCTCCCGTTTTAGGTGTTTTACTTTTATAGGAAAATTGCGATATGAACACAGCAAACATAGCCATCTTCCCGCTAAAACAGATGCTGAATGGGAAGTGCCAACCTAAATAAGAAGTAAAACCCGCAAAATAAGGAATTTCTACAAACGTAAATCATTCGAGTTTTAGATGCGCAGATCGCTTGGCTATGCCCTGTCGTCGCTTTGCAGTTGCAACCTGAGAACTGATATAACAGACTTTGTGAAAAAAGTGTACTATGCTTATTTTAAAATGAAACTTGGTGACCAAGACAAGGCCTGGGCTCCAAAGACAGTTTGCCGCTATTGTGTTGAGAGATTAAGATTGTGGATAAAAGGAAAGAAATCATGCATGCCATTTGCAATTCCTATGGTGTGGAGGAAGACAAAAGACCACCTTAAAGACTGTTATTTCTGTTTAGTTTATGTTCAAGGGGTGCAATTCGAAAAATAACAAACACATTGTGTATCCAAGTATTCCTTCAGCCATCAAGCCAGTTCCACACGGAGAATATCTGCCTGCTCCTCTTCCTCCAGCTGTTTTAGAGAACTTGGAGGAAGAAGATGGTGTTGAAAGTGAACCTCATGCAATCACCGAAGACGATTCTGATGATGTCTACCACCCTGAATACGACATGACTCCACAACTTTCTCTCAGAGTGAACTAAATGATCTAGTAGGTGATTTGAATTTGTCTAAGGAGTCTGCAGAGTTACTAGGCTCCCGTCTTAATAATAAGAATCTTCTGGAATCAGGAACACATTACTCATGGTACAGGCACAGTGAACAAGAGCTAGTTCCTTTTTTCTCGCAGATCGAGTCCTTTGTTTACTGCAATAACATAAAAGAGTTAATGCACTTTTATGACATTGAACATGATCCTACTCAGTGGAGACTTTTTATAGATTCATCAAAGAGGAGCCTGAAAGGCATGTTACTGCATAATGGGAATGTGTATGGGTCCATTCCTGTCACACATTCAGTTCAAATGAAAGAGACAGTTGAAAACATGAAGATACTTTTAACAAGTATCCAATACGAGGAACACAAACGGCGTATCTGCAGTGATTTCAAAGTTATTCGAATACTATTAGGACAACAAGCTGGGTTCACAAAAATGCCTTGTTTTCTGTGCGAATGGGACAGTTGGGCAAAGCAAAGACATTGGAGTGTGAAAATATGGCCACAGCGGAGAAACTACTTGCATGGAACTAAAAACATCCTGCACGAACCACTTGTAGAGTGACAAAAGATATTGCTTCTGCCACTACACATAAAATTGGGCTTGATGAAGCAATTTGTAAGGGCTCTACCACAGGATGGACCCTGCTTTAAGTACCTTTCCAAGAAATTTCCCTTCATTACACAAGACAAATTAAAGGCTGGAATTTTTGTTGGTCCTCAAATAAAGAAATTGATAAAGGATGAAGATTTTGAGAAGCATGGACCGTTTTCCCATCAGTTACTGAAAACTTCTTAGGCAATAACAAAGATCCTAATTACAAGGCCATTGTCGAAACAATGTTGGAAAATTTCAAGAAAATGGGTTGTAACATGAGAGTAAAGGTGCATTTTCTGCATTCACATATGGACTACTTTCCAGAAAATCTTGGACATTATAGTGAAGAGCAGGGTGAACGTTTTCACCAAGTTATTAAGGAAATGGAGAGGAAGTACCAGGGGAGATGGAATGAAACTATGATGGCCGACTACTGTTGGATGTTGAGGAGGGACAGTCATCTTCAAGGATCTGCAAGGAAGTCAAAGAAGAGAAAGTTTGAAAAAAATTAAATGAAACACTTTGGCTTCTTGTTTTGTTAAAATGTAGTCATGAAATAAATTACGGGAGTTCTTGAGAGTATTCTTAAAATGTTTCTTGAATAAAACCTTACCTTGTGTGAAATGGTATTTGAATTCTTTTCTATGCTCATTAGTAAAATTGTCCAAACATTACTTCTTATTTTGTGTAAAAACCTGACGTGATAGAAAAAAAATGGAAGTTTCAGCATAAAAACTTGATTCAAGATCACCCACTTTTAAGAAATCATCTGACAAAAAGTTTGAAAATGCAGACTAGTGTTATCATTGTCTGTTGGCTAATTTTTTCTTTAGTTATAAATTTCTTTTTCACCCTTAAATATCTTAAAGTTACTGAAACGTTTGTCGTCCTCTGTAATGAAGGTTCTCCTTGTACGAGCCGAATTACTAGTTTTTCAGCCAAGCAGATTTCTTTACATGATAATTCTCCATCTCTTCTTGTTGATTTTGCGCTCTGTGAAGTATAGACAAATCTTTTCATCCATGCAGTCATTCAGACAATTTTGTCATAGTTCAAAAAATACTTACAGTACCAACTAAAACCATGGTATTTACAATTTTCGTTGTGTTTATCCTTAGGATTCCTGCACCAATCACAGGTAACGGA
The DNA here is from genome assembly GCA_030765065.1 of Deroplatys truncata. Taxonomy (NCBI): domain Eukaryota; kingdom Metazoa; phylum Arthropoda; class Insecta; order Mantodea; family Mantidae; genus Deroplatys; species Deroplatys truncata. The sequence continues at coordinate 62,592,229 of CM060984.1, read as the reverse complement.
ATCCTTTATGAGGCAACTCACTGCTTTTGTCAATCAATTTAATTCCTAAAAAATCCACAGCTCATCCACTACCATCTCTTCAGCCAATTTGGCCCCTCCCACCACTTCAAGGTCAACAGTTTGTCTGCATGGCATCCTCTGGAAATGATATCTGCAGGATTCTGGTGACTAGGCACGTGCTTCCAACATACAGGTTGAGTCAAACTGCAGATTTCTTTATCTTTATTGTTTACAAACACCATCAGTCTTGTTTTTGGATCCAAATTAAAAAAAAACAGTTGTAGGATCTGTCCAGAAATGCAAATCAATATCTTTCCAACCAAGTCTGTCCAGTGCAGACTTACACAATCTGGCTCCCACCACTGCAGCAATAACTCCAGATGAGGAATGGTGACAGCTTTGGCAGCCAGAAGATATAGCTTTACTTCACGTTGTCTGGTCTTATGGATGCAGCCGCTACATAGGGCTAGTCTACTGGCATCACTGAAGGAGTGAATACTTATTTCAGTGTAGACTTGGACATGACTGAACCACCATGGCACTTTACTCTGAGGGAAAGGCCATGGTACCGCATAAAAAATTCCATTTTGGTACCAGCATTAACCTCTTCATCCCAAGCTGTGCGTCTTTTCCAAAGGTTTTGTAACAATAATTTAGCAATACAGGGCTGGCTGTGCCAATAGGGTCAAAGATCTTTTTGCAACTGAAAGGATAATATGTTTCATTACCCCATTTAGCACAAAATTCTCTCTCTCTTGTCGTCCTCCGTGGAGTAGTGGTTACCATGCTAGCCTCTAGTTCCCAAGGTCATGGGTTCAAACCTGGCGGAGGGCGATGGATTTTTTTGGGCATAAAAATCCTTAGCATGGCTTCCTTCAGAAGGGAAGTAAAGCTGGTGGTCCCGTGTCGTAGATTTACGGCATGTAAAAGAACCTCAAGCCTTATAAACAGGCCTCTGAACAAAATTTCCGATCTTTCATGCCCAATATGGAATGGAATGCTAAGGACCACAGCAGTTAAAGAGCGTCCATTAAAAAAAAAAAAAAAAAAAAAACAGAAAATTCTCTAGCCCTTTTAAATTCAGAGGCAAAGTATATCTCACAGTAAAGCTAGTAGCTCAATCTTTGCAGTAAGAACAAAATTGGTGATTGGAACTGCCATCCTCTTAAATTGAATTTACCAAGTTTCATTATTTCATTAGCCTCACTAATGAATTGTTTTAGCTGTAATTCAGATTCGGTACTAGCTACCAATTATCTACATACAGACTTCGCCTTAGCCTCAACATAATTTCTTTGTTGTAGTGGGAGCAAAGTGTTGCTTCATTTAATCAGTAAGTGCACCCAAAATGAAAGGACTGTGTTTCAATCTGAACACAATTCAGAGGTGCCGGAAAACTCTGACCTTATCTCTGCTTTCTTTTTCCCACCAAAGGAAGTGAACACTATCTCTATCTTCTTATCTAATACTTATTTGTAGGAATGCCTTTTCTATAGCTATCATTCCAAAGTGTCTTCCTCAAAATCTGAGTAGTATAAAGGGGATCAATTCAGTGAGGTTGGGCCCACATTCCAAAAACTGATTAAAAGAAGGTGAATTTCTCTCTAGCAGAAGCATCAAACACGTGCACCCTGGTAGTGTTGTTCTCCTTCACAACTTCCTGATGTGATAGATAGTGACCATGAACGTCCATTGCCTGAGGTAGAATCTCTTCGGTTATCCCGATTTGCTCCCACCCATCAGGACATATGAATCAAACAAATTTTGAAGTGTTCTTATTGTGGATTCTAGTCTCTTCAATGCTAAATCCCTGTTACTTGCGAGAGGTAAGTGGTCCTTTTTCCATACCAGGGCACCTCATAGCGTCCATCATTTTTGACAATACATGCCTGAAAATTAGTCTGAATCTTGAAATCTCATTCTGCTTTGGACTTTTAAATGCTTGAATCTGAGATACCAATGATGTCAAATCTTCAGAGGTCACTAAGATCATTAATAAGTAGTAAAGTAACCTTTACCGCTAAGTTTTTAAGACTGAAGAGGAAGTTTCCCAATTATAGTCCAGCCTAATTTAGTTTCAAGTAACTAATCCGCAATCTTAACCGTTTGAGCTTCCCTGTCATTAACTTACCATCAACATCTGCCCCAATTAGCAAGTCTAGAATTAAAGAAATGTTTCCTTTTGCTAGTTCCTCTAACAAAGGTCCTTTCTCAACCGAAGGAATACCATAAAAATGATTGCTTGATCTAATGCTTCAAAGTTACAGTTGTATTTACCACGTAAACTTTGTATTTGGTAATATAAATGTTCATTCAGATTCGTTTTGACATCCCTGAACAGGTCATGTTTAATTATTTCTCTCCTTAATATCTTGTAGCCCAATTTATTTATAATTTCTTTTTTACTTTCTCTACTACCTTTAGTAAGTAGGGGAAGTATTGTATTCCACCCAAAAATTTGATACCGAGATTTCACCAGAAATATATGTTTTGAGACCACCTGAATCCAAAAAAAAAGCATTTTTGGAAACATGTCCGTGTGTGTGTGTGTCTGTGTACAGCATAACTCAGAAACGAACAGTCGGATAAACACCAAACTTAGTATTTAGGTTCAGTATCTTCCAGAGATGCGACACAAAGGTTTTCAAGAAAATCCCCCCACCCCAGATTACCCTTTACATGGAACATTTTTCGAAAATTTTAATTTTCTCAAAAATGGCTATAACGATTTAGATTAAAATATCATATGTTTTAAGATATTTTCATGACAAATGAAATGTATATCTCAAATTTTCTGGGAATGTCTCCAAAAGTATTCTTCCTTGTGAACGACTTTTGCATAACTGGTAAACCATAAGAGATAGACAAAATTTTACTACACAAAAAATGTAGATCGCGTTAAAATACACAATTTATGTCATATACATTTTTTTTGTTGAGTGAACCATTTTCGAGATATTGTTTGTTATTCCCTTAAATTTTCAATACTTATTTTCTCAAATGGGAATTCGTTATTCATTTTTTGTCTTGGATATGCAAAGATCATTAATCTGTGGCAAAGGGAATGGTGCTGCACCTAGCAACCAGCTATTAGTAACAGTGTTGTGTCATAATTTAAAATAAATAGAGTTGAAGGTTGTTACACTACATCACTAAAATGTTCTTACTTGAATGCGTTTCGGGAGACAGTTTGCTCCCATCGTCAGCATGTCCTCAACTGATTTTGCCGGTCATTGTCTGGGGAATGTGTGTGGCTAGTGGTGTTCTCTGGTGCTGGGCTGATGAACCTCCAAAGGCTGTTGGGTGGCGGCAGTTCAAAGTTCATTAGGTGACTCCTGTATTTGACAATATGTATTTTTTCCCAGATGTCCAATTCATTGCTGCTGTTGATCAGTTTTATGTTCGGAGTGATATCATGGTTTGAAGACCAGAAATGATGTGCTACTGCTGATTTATCTGGCTGCTTTTGGTAAATGCATCTCATATGCTCTTTAAGTCTTATTTCAAGATTCTTTTCGGTTCTTCCTATGTATACCAGATTACAGTCATTACAACCAATTTGATACATACCAGCTGATTTATCGTTGGGGATAGGATCTTTTGTTCTGTTGCATAGTAGTTTCTGTATATTGCGGTTATTCTATGGAGACAGGGTGATGTTGTATTTCTTGAAAATCCTTTGAAATTTATGATGTGTCCAAGGGTGATAAGTGAATTTTCTATATGCTTGTGGTTTTTGTTGTCTGAGTAAAGTAGTCGTTTGTTGGATGTATTTCTGTATTTCAAACCTTTTTATCTTCTTATCTATTGTTTTTTTCTGGTATTCATTCATAGTGGCTATGTTGATAATGTGTTGGTATTCTTTCTGGTATTCCTCTTGAAATAAGACTTAAAGAGCATATGAGATGCATTTACCAAAAGCAGCCAGATAAATCAGCAGTAGCACATCATTTCTGGTCTTCAAAACATGATATCAGTCTGAACATAAAACTCTTAAAACTGACCAACAGCAGCAATGAATTGGACATCTGGGAAAAAATACATATCGTCAATTACAGGAATCAGCTAATGAACTTCGAACTGCCGCCACCCAACAGCCTTTGAAGGTTCATTAACCCAGCACCAGAGAACACCACTAGCCACACACATTCCCCAGACAATGGCCGGCAAAATCAGTTGAGGACATGCTGACGATGGAAGTAAACCGTCTCCCAAAACGTGTTCAAGTAAGAGCATTTTAGTGATGTAGTGTAACAACCTTCCACTCTCTTTATTTTAAAATAAAAGGGGAACATAGTACACCTTAAGTGATAGTCAAATATTTTTAGAACTGGTCGCTATGTGTAAAATGTAATTCTCTTTGCATGTCAAAAGATCGTTTCTGCAAATGTTTATCTCGATTAATATGAAATAGATGGAGAATAAGAATTTGTAAAAATAGTTTGTACAAGAGTAGAGAAAGTCATGTGAGTGTAACACATCAGATTTTTTGATATAGGTATGATCTCTGAGACCCCGAGTCTATCAATGCTCGCACAGAAAAAGAAGATATATGACCTTGTATATTAACAATTAAGGTTTGTAGGAGAACACTGCAATGTGTGGTATTGTTTAAGGAAGCTGTTTTCTGCTCATCATTATCTTGTTTGTGGTTTGAACTAGTTTTAGAATCTTTATTTTTAGGTTAAAAGGTATATCATTAATGCATTGTGTTACTTACCACAAGCAAGACATCTCACAGCAATTTTACATTTATTTAGGCAATGCCGCTTCTTAAAGCTCTGAAAACAACCACCCTTATCTTGTAGCACTTGTTGTTTCTCTGTTAAGCTCATTTTTTGTGCCTTAAAACAATTTGAAGCATCATGCTGCCCATCACAGAAAATACAGTTCAGTTTTCTATTGTTTCCATCATTAGTACTTAACTTGGAAGCAGTAACTGGTGCAGCTTGTTACGCTTCAATTTAGCTTGAACATTGCTATAACCATCATCTTTAATATCAAAACCTGCTACAGCCAGACTAATCCTTTCTTCTGATTCTACTTTCAGTTTTAGAAATTTCATTATGTTTTCTAACCTGTCTTTAGAATCCCCTATGTTTACACAGTTTGGACTTCTTTGCCAAGCCCTGAGAATTTTCTCAGGTAAACATAATTTATCCAGAGGGTATAGCATAGCAGCACACGTGTCAGAGGTAACAAGCTTTATTAAAAATGGTAAACAAATAAAGTAAGGAGTTAGAAAAATTATTCAATTTAAAATCCTTCCTCCAAATACTGCAAAAATTATTAAACCTAATATTCCATAAACTATTATTCAGCTCTCCTCACTCAATTTAAATATTGTTACTAAATTAAAATCCCTCTAGTGTTTCTAATGATGTTATTTGAGATTCTGAATTGTCATACAAACTGCAGAATGAACTGGAATCATTGACAGAGGAAGATTTTTTTTTTTTTTTGTTAATACTAAAGTTAATAGTTCTCTAATACTCGTATAAACCTCTACAAGCAAATGTTCCCTTTCAAATCTACTTTTTAAACTTTCTATGGCTTTAATGTAGTTGTCAGTAGGTGGGAAACTTTCAATCACTTCTATGGCATGAGAAGCTTTGACATTGGCTTGCGGTGGATACTGAAATTTATCTTCTAAGACAGTGTCAGTGCCTTTATCTATTTAATTGACCCCAGAACTGCAACCAATGTCTGATGTCACTTTCAAATTTTCTAGCTCCATTTTTTACTTTCTCTACTACGTTTAGTAAGTAGGGGAAGTATTGTATTTCACCCAAAGATTCGATACCGAGATTTCACCAGAAATACATGTTTTGAGACCCCCTGAATCCAAACAAAGCATTTTTGGAAACATGTCCGTGTGTGTGTCTGTGTGTGAACAGCATAACTCAGAAACGAACAGTCGGATAAACACCAAACTTGGCACTTAGGTTCAGTATCTTCCAGAGATGCGACACGAAGGTTTTCAAGAAAATCCCCCCACCCCAGACTACCCTTTACATGGAACATTTTTCGAAAATTTTAATTTTCTCAAAAATGGCTCTAACGATTTTATTAAAATATCATATGTTTAAGATATTTTCATGACATAAAATGTATATCTTGAATTTGCTGGGAATGTCTCCAAAAGTATTCTTCATTGTGAACGACTTTTGCATAACTGGTAAACCATAAGAGATAGACAAAATTTTACTAAAAAAAAATGTAGATCGCATTAAAATACACAATTTATGTCATATACATTTTTTTTGTTCAGTGAACCATTTTCGAGATATTGCTTATTATTCCCTTAAATTTTTCAATACTTATTTTCTCCAATGGGAATTCGTTATTCATATTTTTGTCTTGGATATGCAAAGAGTATTAATCTGTGGCAAAGGGAATGGTGCTGCACCTAGCAACCAGCTATTAAGAGATATGTATGTGCTTAAAGGCTACTGTATTTCTATATTGCCCTTGTAAATATATATTTTTTTAATTTAAACTTCCTCTTATTTACCACATCAACATTACCATTAATACTCACAACATCCAGTGGGTCTGCTAACGAAGTTAACATTTCTTTCACACTAATCTCCATATGCAGGAACTGCTGCTGATTGTTGTCGGCAAGGTGGCATTCTTCCTCAAAGTCCTCCTGGCTGACACCAGTTTTCAAGCTTAAGATCTAGTATCAGCAAATGTTCAGTTTTCTTCTGCAGCAAAGAGAAAGAAACTTGAATCTTTCTTCTTTTCTCCTCTAGATCCAAATTGTTGTCCTCTATCTCTCCTCTAAGAGCATTCAGCTGTTTGGTAAACAACGAACATGTTATCTTCCATAGTTTCAGTTGCTTTTATAACTCTTTCTACATGACCTCAACAGTGGCTTCCTTCAATCACAATTTTAAAACTATCTAACATGCGGTCGTATCATGGTTGCCACAAATGTTACATTACTTACTTTACCTGCATATCTACAGGTTGTAATTGTGTGTTAAATAAGCTAATTCTGGTATAAAACAAACTTTATTCCAAGGTAATGAGAAAAAGAAAAAATAACTAAACAAAAGCATTACAATTTGAACGCTCTCCAAGGAAGTATTAATTTATGCTGCAAATACATAGTGAAATAGGCAGATTAAATCAGAATCACAATAATCTAAATTTTTTTATTAACCTAAGTTACATTTACAGAATTGTTTTATTAATTTACTTTGTTTAATTTATTTGACCACTTATCTTATGTTACTCTGTGGATACTAATGTTACATCAGAAAATATTTTAATATTTCTCCTCTGATTTTGGCATCTTTAGAAATTTTATATCATTATGGATGTGTTTGAAGAAATCTTTGCAATTCAAATTGAAATTAATAGTGATCTCAAGCTCTGATTTGATTACCAGGGTGATTTGAACATAAACATAATTGAGCCAGTATACGGAGCAAAGCAGTTCCAAGCAGGATGTGGAGTGTGGGGGGAGGTTAAAGGTCAGTGTGTTAGGCAGGGGGAACCAGCTTGGTTAGCTGCTTCACTCTGTTCTAGCAGTACAGCCATAAGTGAACAAGAGGTTTCTTCGTCTGTTGTGCAACTCATTATTATAAAGTTTTTAACCAACGAAGGCGTTAAACCCTCCTAGACTTTAACTTGGAAGGCACAGTTTGGGGATGCTACACCAAAGGTCATGCTCGATGCCCAAGGTCAAGTCTCACATGATAACATCCGTGCCATACAAGAGCTTATCAAAGGTGATCGCTGGTGCACTGTTGAAAAATTGCATCAGAAGTTAGCATCAGCATTGGGAGCACTCATACCATATTCAATGAACTTCTTGGCTTTAGAAAAATTAGTGCTCGATGGGTTCCGAAGCTGTTAACTGAACAGCAAAAACAGGTTCACGTTGCAGATCTGTGCCTTCTGAATAAATTTCGGAGGAAGGGGAGGATTCTTTGAGGCACATCGTCACATATGATGAGACATGGGTCCATTATTACACTCCAGAATCCAAAATGGCGAGTAAAGAGTGGTGAAGAAAGGATGAAGCCTGCCCAGTGAAAGCCAAAACCCACCTCTCAGTCGGAAAATTTCTTGCTATGCTGTTTTTCGACTACAGAGGAATTTTACTCCTTGATTTTCTTCATGATTGGCGCAATGTGAATACAACTTACTATTGCCAGCTTCAACCACCCTCCTTACAGTCCAGATTTCCCCCCTGACTATTTTTTGTTTGCACCATGAAAGAATTGCTTGGAGGGCAGCGATTTGAAAACAATGAAGATGACACGCCCTCAAACTTTTTTTTGAACAAGGAATGTTCAAGCTTCCAAATCATTGGCAAAAATGTGTAGTGTGTGAAGGAGGCTATGTAGAGAAAAACTGAAGGTGTCACTTGTGTATATGACAATAAACATATAGCCCTCAGGGGCTCACCTTGGTGAGTACGGGAGTGGTGACCCCGAGGTACGTGAGCCACCCAGTGTCTGGGGGTATAACCAGTTCACCCTGTCTCCTGGGGTCAGAAATAAGAAGACCTGGTCCTCCAGGTTGGCGGTTAAGCATGGGGCTCTCAACCCCACTTGTATAAAAACCTTGTTAAGACGGATGGTTTGTTGTTGGCGACTTGGAATGTTCAAACTGTTATGACCTGGAAAAATGAAAGAAGTGGCAAATAACTCGTAAGGTATTGGCTGGACATAGTGTTGCAAGAAAAACGGAGTGGAAAAGGAAGAATAGATAAACAGGATTACACATTATTGTATTGTGGATCAACTGAGCCTTGAATACACAAGATAGGATTTATTATCACAAAGGGAATAAAGCAGAGACTAATAGAGGTGAACCCAATTAATGCAAGATTGTGTAAAATAGACTTAAGGTCCAATTTCGAAATGTGACTATACTTTCTGTGTACGCATCTGTGGAGGAAAGGACGAGTTGACAAGGAAGAGTTTTCGTGAGAGTTTGGAAGGAGAGTGTGGTGAAGGAGTTTAAGGAACTGTGTAGAATTGCATTGTATGTTTACATTTGCTCAGGGTTAGTTCTTATTTGCCATCTTCTGTGATTTCTATTGCTTAATTTTTGCATTTGTTGATTTCGTATTATTGTAATCCTGGTGTTTCTCTGTGTGAATGCTCTGACTATATTGGTTTTGTACCAGAATGTTATTATCTATATAACCAGAGCTACTTCTGTAATCTGAGTTGCTTAACCTATACTTGTTTCGTTTTTATTGTATTGATGTACTGACTTGAATAAATTTATAGCACTGATGACCGCTGCAGTTTTGCACCGCTCAAACCGCTATTACTACCTATCAATAAACATATAAAAAATACCATTTATATTTGACTCACCTTCATAATTTTGTTGGGCACCTGTTTCTACTGTCTGGTCATTGAGCATCCATCAGAGAAAAAACTCTTTTAACATGAGATTTAGACCCTGGGATGCCTAACACAAATGCCTTGCATTGTTCTTAATTTCCTGAGGATTAACAAGTTTAAATACTTTTACCTATCTTCAAAGTCACTGACCTTTTTTTTCTTTCTTTCTTTCTTTCTTTCTTTCTTATGATTGACGTTTTCTCCTGAGACAAATGCTGCCTTTACAAGATTCCTCATCTTTTCATCCAAGTTTATTATGTGACCAATGCTAAACTAAACACCTGAGTAGCACATTTCAGGTCATCAAAATACTTAGCAAAATAATTCAAGATATTTTAATAGAAGTTCAGGATATCACTAAAATTTGTTTTGTTTTTTAGGTAAAAGCTTATCCAAAAGTGTACTTCATTTGAACCAATAAATTTATCCATAAGCTTGAGCTTTGAACAACAGCCCTCACTAATATTCTTCACTTCAAATACAGGTAAAGAATTTCTTTTAAAGACATTGCAGTACACTGAAGCACATTGCCAATGTTTTAAAAAAAATTAGATAAAGTAAGGTAACCAACTCTTCTGGATCTTCTGAAAATACTGTTTGAAAGAACTTTGGAGTACCATGTAATTGTAAACTTAAAATAACTTTTTATATATATAAACTGTATAAACTTCACTAAAAATACACAAAACTTCATTGCTGATATTGAAATTGCCTCCAATCACCTAACAGATAATGATAAAAGAATAATAAAATCACATTGTGAACCAATATTGGACCAGATACAAGCCCAAAAATACCACTACATACATAAAAATATTATCTAAAGCCTGTAGTATACACCAAAGCAGACAAAGGAAACACATTATTGATATTAGAACAAGAAGATTATGAAACTAGGGTTATGCAATTACTAGATAGCCCAGAGTACATAAAAATCCATTAAAAGAATGCACCAAGTCATTCCAAAAAACACGGATAGAAACCAAAGCATTAACAAAAACCGAAAAATACCTAGGTTATATGCACTACCAAAAATACACAAACTTGGTAGCAAAATGGCTTTCAACTCCATGCCTGTGTTCAAAAGTCTAAGCATAAAAAATTCATCAGAATTAAGCAGTTGCCTTTCTGGTATAAATATATCACCCACAGACATGATGGTATTATTTGATGTCACTGTACTCTTCCCAAGCATACCAAAAGAAGAATTATTACCACTCCTAGAAACTTGGATATTAAACAATGACACACCTAGTGTACAAACAGAAGATGCCTTAAAACTAACAAAATTATGTCTGGAACAGAATTTCTTTTCATTCCACAACAAAATATTTAAACAAACCACAGGCCTTATTATGGGAAACCCCCTTTCACAATTTTTAGCAGAACTATATATGAGCCATTTTGAATGCCATATTACTAAATCTTTCCCACATCTATTCAAAGCCTGGTATAGGTACGTAGATGATATTTTTGCTATTGTTCGAAAAAAATTTACAGAAGATGCTTTGAAATTATTGAATTTACAAAAAATATCTATAAAATTCACAATAGAAAGGGAAGAAAATTGCCAATTACCTTACCTAGACATCAGGATCATCAGAAATAAAGCACTCAACAAACTAACGTTCAGTATTTACAGGAAACCAACTCACACAGAAAATTATATTAAAAACAATAGTTACAATCCTACAAGCCACAAACATGCAATTTGAAATAGCATTACAAACAGGTTAGTACATATACCATTGGAAAAAGAGGAATACCACAAAGAATACAACACATTATCCACATAGCCACCATGAATGGCTACCAGAAAAAAACAATACATAAGAAGATAAAAAAGTTTGAAAGACAGAAATACATCCAACGAACGACTACTTTACCAGACAACAAAAACCACAAGCATAAAGAAAGCTCACTTACCACCCTTGGACACATCATAAATTTCAAAAGATTTTCAAGAAATACCTCACTTTGACTCGACAGAATAACCGCAATGTACAGAAACTACTATGCAACAGAGCAACAGACCCTATCCTCAACAATAAATCAGCTGGTATATATCAAATAGTTTGTAATGACTGTAACCTGGTATATATAGGAAGAACCAAAAGAAATCTTGAAATAAGACTTAAAGAGCATATGAGATGCATTTACCAAAAACAGACGGATAAATCAGCAGTAGCACATCATTTCTGGTCTTCAAACTATGAAATCACTCCAAACATAAAACTCTTAAAACCAATCAACAGCAGATGAATTGGATATCTGGGAAAAAATTCATATTGTCAAACACAGGAATCACCTAATGAATTTCGAACTACCGCCACCCAGCAGCCTTTGGAAATTCATCAACCCAGCACCAGAGAACACCACTAACCACACACATTCCCCAGACAGTAACTGGCAAAATCAGATGAAAACATGCTGACGATGGGAGCAAACCGTTCTCCCGAAATGCGTTCAAAGTAAGAACCTTTTAGTGATGTAGTGAAACAACTTCCAACTCTCTTTATTTTAAATTAAAGTAACTTGCTAATGGTTCCCAGTTCTTAACCAACCTGGTAACTGCAGGTTTTAAAGATAACCAAACACCCTTAAAACCTTACTCCACTCAACATATATAAATTCAAAGAGTTTAAGGATCGAATTCATAGTTGTCACTTATTTCAAGGAAGTTCTTAAGTGCGATTTTTCAATACACAGACACTACTCTTTCAGGCAAATAAGGAAGTGTTTATTCATATAAGGAAGCTCCGACCTTCGCTTATATGCAATAAGGAGAGCCGATGCCATCTTGCATCAACTGCCTACAAAGGAGGTTAACAATAATAGTGATTTCTGGAGTATATGGAATTTCATAACGAAATTGTACTGCGCAGTAATAAATGTATTTGCGGATTTGCAGAATTCACTTGAAACGTATTGGGATGCTGAATTTAAGAAGCAATATCGGTTTACCAAAACTGCTTTTGTAATAATCTAATGCCTCTGCTAAACAATATAACCCTTAACAAACAGAGGCTATGAAGTCGCAATGTGAGATAGGCTTACTTGAAAAGATAATGTATAGGATCTCAGTGCTATAGCACTATCCATATGTTTTCCCATTTATGTTGTCCAAAGTCCTTAAGTGCCCAGAAAATGAGATTCCGCTACATTTATTCAGAAGCATTTAATAAAATCCTAAAACTAAAATGCGGAAATATTCTTCAATAAATAAAGTACATCTCTGTAGTGCTTTTCTCAATCAAATTGCCTATTCTGCATAATCACTACGACTGCAATAGATCACTTAAGAAATCGCACGTCTTTACCATTAATTCGCAAATATACATTGGGCTATCAAAATTTTGAACAGAGGTTTACCGATTTAGTGTGTAAAACCACTGTTAAAACCAAACATTGTGAGTTATTGGGTACTTTGCTTTTCTGATTACTGCTAGATGATGTAATTGATTTGTGATTTGCTTCCATACATGCATATACACAGTGTAAATACTTGTAAATACTTCTAGCTACTAACACTTTATGCAAAAAAGTCAGGTTCAGTCCACGAGTGAATACCACTTCAGGCCAGTACATCACACAGTGTCCAATTGTCTGCATTCTACAATGTCTTTGTGTCTTAGCACCAACTCTTTTAGTTAGTTTCCTTCCTGCTTGCTGAAATGCTTTCCTTTTGGCATATTTTCGATCTAACTAATGTAACTATAACTATTACTACAAACCCTTAACTAAATTTACAATGTACTTGATTTTAAACTAAAGTTAACTAATTAATAAATGTACCATTTGAAACTCACAAACTTCTATCACGTGTTCAACAGCTGTTGTGAACAGAACAACAGTGAATATGGAAATGGTGGCTGGCTATGAGGTCACCAGCATGTTTGTTTATACATTCCTTCGCGCATCTGAGTGGCTGTGAAACAGATGAACCATGTTGCTACATGTGCTTCGGAAATAAGTAAGCACTTAGCATATAAGTGCTGTCTATGCATACCAAATGGTAACAAGTGTTTCCTTTTCAAAAGGAAATACTTCTTGCTTAAGCATCTGCTTTTCACATTAATGATGACTATGAATTCGACCCTAAGTTATTCTCCTTTTGGCTGAAATTGTGAGGTGACTACCTTTTCATGACTACTGCCCTTATGTCTACATCTAGGGAATCACTGGCAAACTTTGTTGCATTAGTAATAATGTGGTTGTTACAGTTAGCTGTAAAAATACACTCATTTTTGTCTTTGAGTAATTTATAAACTGATTTTTTGTTACCAAGGTTAACATTAAATTGTCTGCTGAGAATGAAGACACATTATTTATGCTAAGGTTGTGCTTACCTAATGAAACAGTTAACAAACTGTAAATAGACTCAGATATTTCATCTGACTGCTCTACAAAATTTAGGATTTTGTTTTGAGTCCCTTTTTTAGGGTTCAAATACCTAATATTCACCGGAAACATTTTCCTGTTTTTTAAGGTCACAGACATCAGTTGCAATAGAGAATAAATTAAATAAATTTTCAGGGGAATTTATTAAAGTTGCAAAATCAGAAACACTTTTAGGTGCTAGGACATCTTGCATAATCTTCTCTCCTTTTGTGCACACCCAAAACATTTTAACATTTTAGAGTCATTGATCACTTCTTTCATGTATTTATTTCCACAGTCCTTATATTATAACTTAAGCTATGTTTAACTGTTGATAAACAAATGCAATCTCACTGGCAGTAACATCAAAATTACACTTCTCAGGTATAAAGAGTTAAGTAATTTTGTGTGAAGTTGCAGCTCGCATTCATTTTTTGTTTGTGACTTGAATGCCTACCATGACTTATTGAAAATTCTGTGTTGCACACGCAACAGAAAGCAGTATGTTGACATTTGGAACTTTATGCAAGAATGAGAACTTATCTTCCCATTTTTTAAATACACACACCATGCTTTCGGTGCTGTTTCCTTGCATGGCTTCGGTGTTTCAGCACATGTTATTTACTTCCTTGTACTAAGCCATCAAGCTCAGTCTCAGAGTCAGATTGTTCACTATTACTAATGGCACTATCCTTTCTTTTTAAATACTTTAACATTTGTATAGCTGCCCATGATTCACAATTCAGAACAAAAAAAGCTTGTTCGGTGCACAAGAGTTAAGCTAATGAGGCTGAGTTATTAGCATTAATGGCATCACATAACACAGTGTGATGCTCAACAAGCAACAAACAATATTGCCAACTGCTAAGCAGACCTATTTGCAGAGTGGATCATTAACTTCTAAAAGTTATTTTATAATAGTAGGCATACCTTCATTCTTTTTATGACTATAAGTTTTAACCGGAATTCACAAGTTATTTAATTATAGGAAAACTATTTTCCCACTAGTGTACGCAGCGGAAAGAGGCAAATATTTACGAAAATCGGATTTCTCGCAAAAATCAGGATGGTTGGCAACCCTAGTTGGCACATTCTTCAGTGTATGTGCAGTATTGTGACGCAGCGGCTATGGCTGAGCTTCTCAGGAGGTTGGCACTGACCGACCGGCCAGTGAAGAGAGAAGCCAATGGGTTTCTCTCTTACCCAGCGTAAATATGATGAGATTGTTCTGGAAGATCCTTTCTCCCCACCTCCCAAACAAGCTAGAACTCTGTGGAAAATTCCAGCGAAGCAAGTTAATGCAATAGCAAGTGCTGTTGTGACGTGCAGCAAGTGCTGCTACTACGAGACATTAGATAAGTTTTGTGTTCGACACCCCAAGTGATGCGGACTGAAGAAGAGACATCTTCATGCTAGTTTCATTTCACCACTACATGCAGTCACAGAGGTGAAGTGACGGTGAAACTGACATCGCACCGTGTCTGCGGCCTGAACTAGATCAAAACAGTGAAGCAACAGTTAAAAAAATTGGGCAAAGTCACACTGGTGTAGGAGTAGGTTTTAAGCACCACGATAGAGAAATTGCTTAAAAAAAATTATTGGCCAGAATGCAGAAGATGGACACGGAAATGAAATCTGGAATGGTGGAGACAGGAACTGAAATGAAGGCAGTGAAATTAGGAATGACGGAGGTGGGAGCTGAAATTAAGAATGAAATGGAGAGAATGGAACGTGTAAATTCCGAAATGGAGAAGATACAAACAGAGATAAAAATTGAAATCCAAACTTGATTGTGACATTGACTCTCTAAAATCTGAGACAAATGCAACGGTGAAAAACTTGAAAGACAACATTGCAAAGGAGCTAAAAGAAATTAAATTTTACATGGTAGAGCATCTTATAGGAAAACCGGTTATAGCAGCTGGCGATGGAAAGCAAGAGAGTGGTGAATGCTGCAGTGAAAGAGATGCACAGCGACCTAGAGGTCAAAATCCGTGCCGAAATTAGATAGGCTTTCACAGTCATGAGACTGAACTAATGCTAAAATAGTGAAGCCACTGAAATTCGATGGCACTTCGTCCTGGGCAATGTTAATTGATACGGTAATTTGTATCACAAATTACTCAGATGTAATTAATGATAATAATATGAATATGTATTTTTATGTGACATTGATTTCTGATGTTTATTAATTGTAATTATTATTGGTAAATAATAATATACGGCTTTACTGAAACTGTCAACAATAACGCAATAATGCAGCAAGGGGGTGAGTTGTTTATCATTACCGGGAACCAGGAAGTTACGTAATGTTTCGCGCCTTTTCGGTAAAAGCTTCTAGAATGTTCCCTAAAAGAAATATGTATTAGTGGTTTTCATTGGATAGTAAAATAGACGCTAATGTTGGCGCGTTTTATTAGCCAATAGCAGTTCATTTATAATCTTTAGGCATGTCGAGGAGTGGGTGTATATAAGCCGGGTCCGAGGTAAAGCTTGCCGTTCAGTTCATCAAAATTTTGTGTACACTACACATCGTCAGCCAGTTCATTTATTTCGTCAAGTTACGCGCAGCAGAATTACAAGAATCTAAATTATTATAAAGTTAATTCTACACAAAATTGAAGTACGCGAGTTAAAAGTGATAAATAAGAAGTTATTACAAACAGTTTCAGTTTGGCGAGTATCCAGATTAATTTGTAAAAGTGTTTGTGAATGTGTTCGGCAATAAAAGTTATAAAACCAATTTCTTCGTCAGTATAATTTCTGGATAAAAGATTCCTTTCTGATTCACACCCTGCAAGAGATACAAGTTCTACCAAGATAAGATGATAGCTAGCCGGAGGACAATATACAAAACTTTAAATTCTTTCGGAAACTAATTGATACAAAATGCTACGCCAGAGGAAGCTACGAACCAAACAAGGAGTGACGTCACAAGATGGCAACGCGTTAAGTAAAGCAGCATAACATATGATCTACAAGTTCTCATTTCTTACACTATAAATATTACGTAAGAAACATATACCGTCGCAAATTGGCTCCACAACGTGGGGCTCGACAACAAAAAGACATTACGTAAAGCAAGTTCTCTCGCAAATACGCGTGAAGTAAACACACATACATAAACATCACAAGCATCAACATATACCGTCGCATAATTGGTGGTTTTAGACCATTGCTGGCCACAATGAATGGACACTGGCAGAGAAGACTACACAGCTCTTGGCTACCCTAGGGACTAGCAGCCAAAACCCTTCGTACCTTACTTGCTGGAGGCTCACCCGATGACTTAAACTGCTGGAGGGGCGCTATGGAGGACATCGTCTGACTGCCTCTTACCGAGCCTAGTTGAAGGCAAGAGTCCAACAACTGGAGACCTTACAAGAATTCGCTATGAAGGTGGAGTGACTGGCTTACCGGGCTCTGACGGATTTACCACCAGATTATATTTCTGGAGAGGCAGTCTTCACATTGATCAGCAGTGTAAGAGACCATGAAGTGATACAGCAACTTCTCCTGATGGAACACCTTTATATCAATGATATCATGGCAGCTGCCTTGTGCATTGAAGTGGCAAAGATGATGGCCAGAAGAGCCACCCCGGTGCCGGTCTGAGCTGTGACGGCCAAGAATGACGATTACCGGCATCAACTACAACAGCCCAACCGTCATAGACCTGGGTGTGGGAGTTCTATGTGTTGGAGCTGCGAAGACTCGGACACATAAGGACAAACTGCAAGGTATCAAGAAAACTGATGAGAGTTGACTTGAAGAGGACCACATTGGCGATGTCATTGACCTCCCCTCACTTCATAACGGAACACCGGGTGGGATGCTGCCTCCCGGAAACCCTGCCAAGAGAATTGCAACCATTGTGTGAAGGTGGAGATGGAGAGTGCTGTACCCTATGTGCGGTCACGGTGCAACTTGCAGTTGATTGGTACATGGAGACCTTGAGGAAGCAGCTGAAGGATTGAGACTTAGGGCTGATTCTGAAGGATAGAGAATCTGGTTTACAACTAGTGTGAGCGGATGTTGCTCCCAGAGACCTGACCTATAAGAGCTATTGGAGCTACTGACCCTGGTGGTCAGTAACTTTGTGTTGAGAGTTTGGGAATCCCTAGACAGGAAAATCAAGTTGTAACAGCTGGTGCTCCCAAGGAGTAAAGTGAAGGAAGTTCTCAAGGAAACACGTGCTGGTACTACCGGAGGGCACCTGAGTATAAAGCAGACCATGAAGAAACTACGTCGCAGATTCTATTGGTTGCATCTGCAAATCAACGTGGAAAGCTGTACCAGCAAGCAACATCTGCATGCCAAACCGTGGGTCCCCATCACATAATTGGGACCGATAGCAATGGTGCGCCAACGGACAGGCTGGGAGACACAGGCAAGTGACCGAATGAAGGCATGCTATGACCATCTGGCGAAGAATGCCAGATTTCAGGAGGGCGACCTCGTAGGACTCTATTATCTCACAAGGATTAGAAGGAAGTTGCCATAGCTACAGCATTCCTGGGATGCCTCGTATAAGGTAATTATTGTATCAATGACATGGTATACCACATTCGGCATCAACCCCAAAAGAAGCTGATGATGGTTGATCTTGATCACCTTGCTGTATATCGCTGTCCTGGACAGCTCTAAAGAGGGAGCTGTGTGGCACAGCAGTTATGGCCTGAGCTTAACAGGAGCTTGGCACCAACTGACTGGCAGCAAAGAGATAAGTCGATGGGATGGTATTGTTTGGAAGCTCCTTTTTCCCTGCCTCCTGAATATTCTAGAACTCTGTGGAAAATTCCAGTGACTATATAAACGAGTATGTTCACGAGAGAGAGTTCCTGATGCAACATTAAGTGCTGTTGTGACATACGGTGCATGCTCTTACTGCGACACATTAGAGAAGTCTGTATTCGACACCCCAGTGAGTGAAGTAGACTGAAGAAGGAGGCGATTTCACTCCACTCTGTGCAGTCACAAAAATAAAGTGGTGGTGAAACTGAATTAAATCATATCAGCACATCAGTGTTCTGTGACAATCAGAGCTGAACTAGATGAAAACAGTGAAGTGACAGTAAAAAAAAAATGGACAAAGTCACAGTATTAACAAAATGGAGTACTTGTTGACATTTTGTGATGAATTTACTATATAAGAAACTGTCTTAAAAAGGGAAGGATAATGTTTCAGACTAATGCCCGGTTGCAGGAAAGCAAATCAAAACTGATCGGTGATTAAGGCAGCTTTGATTGGCGATCAGTAAAATTTCTGTTGCAGAAAGGCCAATAGTGTTTGATTGGAGATTATTCTCTCGTCAGATTTGATCAGCAGATTTTTGCTGGTTATTGGCTTGATTGCCAATCAAGAGCACATTCGGCGATCGAAATGCTCAAAACTAACCTATAATTCCGTTAACTTTAGCTAATGCCTGGCATGTGGAATTATTATTCAAATAATTCTACTACAGATTGTTGCCTTCCTCAACGGTATAAATATAAATATTGTACTATATATTTTTGTCATGAATATTCGACATTACATTATAAAATTATTATGGTTAAGAAACCATAAAAAAAATGCATACCAATAAACTAACCTAAAAATGCTGTGTATAACGGAGGAAACAACGTTCCTTGTATTAACATTTTAAAGTTTTTTTTTTTCTTTTTGTTTCTAATGAGAAGTTTAATTTAACAGCACAGAAAAATAGGAAGGTAAACTAACCTCCCAGAATAATCAGTAAACTTGCTGAATTGTCGGCAAAGTTACGAGCCGAAAACCATGCAGGTTGTGTTGTTAGCGAAACGTGCTTGCCGTATGTTTACATTAGTTCCAAGTAGTTTGCTTTTGGTTATGTTTAACTGTACTGTAAAG
The DNA here is from genome assembly GCA_030765065.1 of Deroplatys truncata. Lineage (NCBI taxonomy): Eukaryota > Metazoa > Arthropoda > Insecta > Mantodea > Mantidae > Deroplatys > Deroplatys truncata. Next base: position 62,572,600 of record CM060984.1, on the reverse strand, counting down.
CCAAGAAAATGGATTCTTCTGATGAGTTCTTCGGAGAATACGAGAATCTAATATTAAGAAGAAGGCACTTCAGAAAGAGACAAGAATTGTTCTTTAGCTACAATGATAGAGAATTTGAACAGAGATTTAGTTTAAGTAAGGTATTTTTACTTTCAGCGATTGAAGAAAACTTGACTAGACAAACTAATAGGAACTTCCCACTTTCTGCAATGAACCAGCTGTTAACCACACTGAGATTTTATGCTGTTGGGACCTTTCAGGCTGTGTTAGGTGATCTTTTTGGGGTACACAAGTCAACTGTTTGTCGGGTGGTTAAAAGTGTAACCCATGAAATTGCTTTATTACCAGGACACCTTATAAAGCCCCCAGCCTCAGACAGAGAACGACTTGCAATCCAGAGAGAGTTCTCAGCTATATCTGGATTTCCAAGAGTAATTGGCTGCATAGATTGCACCCATAATCCAATCCAGTCACCAGGAGGAAATGAAGCTGAACTATATAGGAACAGAAAAGGCTTCTTTTCCATAAATGTACAGGCAGTCTGCACACCGTCTCTAAGGTTCTGGAATCTAGTAGTCCTTTGGCAGGGTTCTACTCATGACAGCACTGTTTTTAATGAGTAGATTACATGCCCAATTTGTTAACCGAGAGATGGGAAATGGGATTCTTCTGGGTGATGGAGGCTATGCATGTTCCAATTTCCTGCTGACTCCTCTAGCCCAACCCACAACAGAAGCAGAGGAGTTGTATAATTCTACACATATATACACAAGGAACTGTATTGAGCGAGCATTTGGAGTATTAAAAAGAGGAGGTTCCCATGCTTGTCGTTGAGGCTCCATTTCAAGCTAACGAGGGAGCAATCAACAAGTTTAGAATGCATAGTTGCATATTTCACCCTCCATAATCTTCTGGTGGAAAGAGGAGAGGATAACCCCCCACCTCCTGATGAGGACCTTACTAGGAGATTCTACCCACAAGTTGTTGGAGATGAAGCAGTCTTGGGAAGGAGGAGGAATGGAGGAAATGAAGTCAGAACTGCACCCATACACACATTTTACAGCACTAGCAGAAAGGTGAGGAAATAACATTTTTTTCAATGTAAACAGTGCATATGCATTTACTGTTCTGGTCTCACACCTCACAGGAGTTCTTAGGGAAGCTATTGTAAAAATGAAGTTACACAACTGAGTACATATTAGAAACAAATGCAATTCATTAAAGCACACAAAGTATAAAAAAACACAAAAACATGTGATGAAATTAATTTTTATTTTGTTTTTCCAAAATATTTTGTTTAATCTGGAGCTCAACTTGTGCCACTTTCAAATTTGTTTTTAAAATCTCCATTTCCATTTGATGCTTTTCAAGCATCAGTTTGCACTTTTGTTCATTAAAATCAGTTTTGCTTGAAGTGTAATCTTCTAAGCAACTTCTTTTTGAATTTGATGGCCTGGCCTTAAACACTCCTGCCTGTGCCTCGGATTTCTCCGCCCAGATGGTTGGAGACACAGAAACTGTTGAAGTGGGGCTCTTAAAACATATGGTTTTTGTTGTAGGAGGCAGCACAACGTTTAATGGAGCACTATCAGCAGCCAGGGAAGTGTCGCTAGAAGTTGGGAGCAGTGCAGAGGTTGAAGGTGCTGATTTTAGTTCCACTACAGGTACAGCATTGTCGAACAGTACCTCCACAAGGGACTCCTGCGAAAACACATAATTTATTGAAAATTACTGTTTTTATACTTTAATGGCATTACATTCAAGAAATGAGAGATATTTGTTTAAGAGAATTTCTTTTCTTGTAACTACAATGCAAATAAAAAACTTTTGTTATCATTGAACATAGAGCATACTTATTAACATTAATCACATTTATTTCCCCACCACTGAACTGCATTAAAAATTGCATCAGTGTTTTCATCAAAATGCTACAAAGTGTATAAATAAATTCATGGCAAAAATTAAGAATATGATACAAAGATTTTCACAAAGGTTTTCCTGCCCCAACATATCCTTTATATGGAAATGTTTCTGTTATTTTGCACTTGCTCGCAAGTCTCAACGCATGTTGAGTAAAATGTCCTGTTTTAGCTACTAACTTGAAAACTAGATGTATAGTTTTTTTTTCTTCTGGAAATTGCTTGAGAAGTCTTATTCATTCTCAATAAGTTTAAGAGAATCTTATGGAACTAACTGTAAAGGAAGAGATTAAAATTTACTTGAAATGGACAATATCTCAATAAGGAAAAAATGTACAGACCATTAAAATACAGTTTGTTTCTTCCTTGGCTATGATATATACATTTGAATATTCTTTCTACATATTATGCATAAATTAAGCTCATCATAGTGCTTAATTTTATCTTATAAATAATGGAAAGATAACTGATAAAGCAGAAGCTTTCTTTATTTGTGTCAGAATGACCTAAATTATTTTTACCTCGATTATATCAGCTTCCTCTCCCTGAAAAACCCTGTACTGCCCGTCGCTGTCTGTCGGATTATCATGAGAGGCAAACTGCACCTTCAGCCTGGACACTAATCTCTCCCCATCTGCATCAAGCTTCCTCTTAAACATGCCACCTCCAGTTTTGTAAAGCTCTGCCTAAAAAATAATAATAAATAAAAAAATACATATCAGCAAAATCCTATACACCAGCCTTTGAAAACAGGCATGATTAGTGACCCACTCTACAGCATAGATGTGAATGCAAAAGCAAACTGAGGCCAAGCACTGAATGTATACTCAAATAGCTAAGAGAATAGAACATGTGCTCCCAAGATTAAAATAAAGACTATGCTGAGAGTTACAATGATGCGTGTTAATAGTATTCTGCAGAATACTAAAATGAGTATATAAAAACAGAACCAATCAAGTAGATTTTTATTCCCTGCATACAAATATCTATGCAACATAACATTTAACAAACTTTAATTATTTGTCTTTAAACCAATAATTTTTATACTTTTTATTAAATAGGTTTACGAATTACAGAAAATCAAACTTAAGGATGTATTACAGGATTGTGCTTAGTTCCTAAGCAATTTGCAAATATTGAATCTGTTGTGTTCACTATTTAGTTATAATCAACATTTTTCTGCATGGATCTCTAGCCACATAATGTTACTAACACACAGCTTGCAAAGCTTAAAACATTTACAGCAATGAAACGTTTTTTGGCTTAAAACACGTGGCTTTGGCTTACTGACTTAAAACACGTAAAAATATACTCGTGGCAAACCTAACCTTCACAGGTTAGGTTTGCGACGTTACAAATAATCGCAGCAATACGTAATAATAAATTCATGTTGTACCTACCTTATCATCAGCTGCAACCTTCTTCAGCTTATGTTTGTAGTTTTCATAGGCTACTTTTAGCTGCTGGGCACTTCTTGAAGCCTCAGAAGTAGCAGTATTAAATTCTGCGGCAATTTTTTTCCACGCATCTTCTTTTTGCTTTACCCATATGCCATCTGTTTTTTTGTTTTCAGTGGTGTCTAAATAACTTTCCACAGTATTTAGAAGAAGGGCCCTATCATTGGTAGAAAAATTAGGGCCCCTGCTGGCTTTTGGACGATACATTTTATTTCAGTTGAACAAGAACAACTCTCGCTTGCAAAGCTTACAGCATAGAACACCAAACAGCTGAGCTTCGTCTGCTAGCTGTGGTTACCAAAACGCACTGTTGCCACATCACTTTCGGCAATCAGTTGATGAACATTCACTGATTGGTGATTAGTATTTATGCAACCCAACAAAAAATCAAATTGATTAGAGATTAACTGATTGTCAATCAGAGGTGATTTGATTTGCTTTCCTGCAACCGGGCGTTAGTGTTCCCATCTGCTCCTAAAGCCACTAATATATGCATTTTCTTTCCTTAAATCCTTTTTCTTCATCATTTTAAGTACAATGAGTATATGGAATGGTTACTACTAGTGTGAAGTAAGCGGAGGCTGTAGCAAGCTGCAGTGAAATAATAGGATCCTGTGGTTTCGAAATTTAGCCTGTGGTTAGGCTTAGATTAGTGTGTGTGTTGTGTGGGTGTTGTGTTGTGTTGTGTGTGTGTGTGTGAGAATAGCCAAGAATGAACGTAGATGCTTGCATGAATCTTGCACTTAATAATGCAGCAATCAATAATTCTTAATGCAGTTTTAGGAGAAGTAATAATACCCTATTCTTCTGGATTACATTAATTTTATTGAGTTTTCAGTTTCTTCTGTGCAGTTATAACAAAATGGAGTACTTTGTTGACATATCGCAATGATTTTGCTATAAAAAGAAGTGCCTGAAAAAGGGTTGGTGGGTGGATTACATCAGCTCCAGTTCAAAGCAACTCCTAAAGCCACTCATGCAATTTCATTCCTTAGGTTTATTTATTTATTCGTCTTTTCTTTTAACATTTTTTAGAGATGGAAAGTACCTCTGTTTTACCATGTCAACCACAGCCACAAAGTTAAATGTGTATATTCTGTGTTTGCAGGTGATGGCCTTCCAAAGCCCGATAGTTATGACGACCCACTGTATGCAAAAATTCTATCCTTGATTCAGCATTCTGCAGTGAATTACTATAACCATTTTGACTTGGCAACGGTCCAGCCCCTGGAAGGTTAGTACCTGGAATTACATTCCACTGCTATGTGCTGTTTTAATCAGACAACATTTTATACTGTTTGTTATTGTTCCAGTTGTTGATGAGTCCAACAGTCCCCCTGAGAAGCAGAGTAATTTTAATAGTGGCAGTGAGTGCAGTGACAGTGAAACATTGGAGGTAGAGGACCAAAAGCCAAGTGCTTCTTATCAGCAGGTATTAAATAATTTCAGTGTTCAGTTACACCACATTGTAAGTTACTGTTAAAGCTATGGCACCCATTATTTGTTTTAGGAAGTTTTGCAGTACTGCAGTTTTGCAAAAATTTCGGCAAACTGCTTTAATTGCCAGTAGGGGGTATCTCTTGTAGTTCATGCAGTTCAGAACTGAAGAGCCACCAACATTTACATGAAAAACACCATCATGAGGTGAGCCACAGTAAAACGACAGTGTCCTGTTGTTTTGAAATTTAGCCCAAGGTTAGGCTTACAATGTCTAGATGTATATGGACAGGATTCAAATAACTGGTTCTCGTGGATTACACTACTTGTACAGTTGGGTTGGCAGTTTCTTCTGCACATGTGCTGTAGTAGGAAGATGGGATCCGTTGTTACATTCTGCAGTGATTTTGCTATAAAAGAAACCATTTTAAAAAGGGATGGAGAGAGGGTTTTTGCAGCTGTCCAAGTGCTTGCATCTTCTCGTAAAGCCCCTCTTATATGCATTTTAATTATTTTCATCTCTGTTTTATTTTTTTTTAACTTTTTTTGGATGACAAGTATATCAGCTTTACCAAAATATTTTATGCAAGTTATGGTAATGATGAGGGGAAAAGCATCTGGTGTATATTAATTGTTCTTTCATCACAAAGAATTGTTAAAGGTAGAATCAGACTGAAAAATTCAATGCTATAGCTGGGATTGAACATGGATCTCCTACTTTCCGTGTGGTTGCTTTAACCACTGAGCTTCTATGGTAACGTGCAATGAATTTTTCAATCAGATTCTACTTTTAAAATTCCTCAGGCTGTGTTGGGCCTTGTGATGAGAGAACAATTAATATGTATACACTAATTGACCTTATAATTGGTTAACTTTACTATGTGTGGTCTTCTTCTTCATCTTCTTCCTGCCATGTATTAGGCCTATTGGCTTGTTACAGTCTCATTCCATCTCTTTATAAGACGGACCAAAGATCTTCTCCCTTATGGTTGGTAATTTAATATTTGCTGAGAAATTCTTGTTGCAGGTATTCTGAGCACGTGGGACTTCCAGTTTTGATGGTAATTATGAATTTTTTCTATGAGTGTGTCAATTTTCAGTTCTTTCGTAATAAATTCTTTTTCTTACTAATTTAGGTATCCTGCAGTTCTTAAAAATTTCATTTCATTGACTGTGATGCTGTCTTCATCATTTTGTCGTATAGTCCACGCTTCACTTCCATACATGAGGACTGGTCTCACCAATGTCGTATAGGCCTTTATCCGAGTGTATCTTTGGACAAGAGAAGGTTTGAAAACATTATTTATTGTACTCATTGCATAATTAAAACTATGTTTTTTTGTTGAATATCTTTTTCTGTTCATAACTCAATAATACATGTGCTTGGGAATTAAACTACTTACTAATTTGCAAGTTGCCATTGAGGTATCTTATCTTTGAATTGAAATGCTTGTGGTCTACTAGGAAAAATTAAGAGTCATCGGGAAATTTAATGCCATACCAGCATGTTGCCATGGTAGCTCAGTGGTTAAAGCAACCACATGGAAAGTGGGAGACCCATGTACAAGTCTGGGCTATGACATTGGATTTTTCAGTGTGCTTCTACCTTCAAGAAAACCATCTATCTATTTTAGAACAAGATTAGGTATTTACGTTTTCCATAGTTGTAGTTTCTGGGGACAGTTACCAAAATGCTTGTTGCTTCGCAAAAGGGTGGGAGAAAGGCTTTTTTCTTTAAATAGAAAAAAACCACGGAACCAGGTTGTTTTTGTTTATATAATTACTGTTTTCTAATATTAAGCATAAACATTGTAACAGCATTTCCTTTGCAACATCATACTGACTACTATATTAATAATAGTGATGAACTGATCTGTAATTCTACAAAGAAAAAACTAAATGAACACTGTAGACTACTTTGCTTTGACATATGACATACCTAAACAACCTCCTGCTGTCTATTTTTGGTCTTCTTCTTTTTTTAAATTTAAGTTTATTTTAAGTCACTTGAACTCGCTGGTCATATCACGACTCCATAAGGAAACAAACCACTATAATAAATTACATTGTAAATGTACGTTAGTCAGATTATAATTTGGCATATATCTTAGTTTGTTTAATATACATAAGTATAATTTCTTTAAACTCTGGATTCACACATGTCTGGAACTTCACTATTTTGTCTTGCACTTATATGATGATGACAGTCCAGGATCATATGAGGTACAGTAACTGGTTAATTACAGAAATTACAAAGTGGAGGAGGATCATGAGATATAAGGTAGGAGTGGGTGATGGCTGTGTGTCCTATGCATAATCATGTTGAAAGCAACTTGGTCCTTGCGAGGAAGGGAAATCACTGGGATTTTGGAGAGCAAGGAGACTAGATGTCATGCAGTTTACTTGTAGATGAGCTGTTCCAATGCTGCTTCCATATCTTGAGTGATAGCAATAAACTAACATTTAGTTAAACATCAGAATCATCCAAATTTGCCCTCTTATTGAACACCTTAAACAAGAAAGTTAACTTTGATACTTTTTCTGTTTCCAATCTGTTTCTAAGTTTAGAGTGACCTAGTCCAAATTATGAAGAAGAAAAAAATGGGCTCAACACTAGCAGAAGGAACCTTAGCATTAATAGCTGTTGAATTACAGATAACATTTCATCATTTAATTTATCCATTTCATTCTTATGACTCTTCAGGTAGGTAGGTAGGTAGGTAGGTAGGTAGGTAGGTAGGTAGGTGGGTCGGTCGGTCGGTCGGTCGGTCGGTCGGTCGGTAGGTAGGTAGGTCGGTGGGTGGGTAGATAGGTTGGTCAGTGGGTAGGCGGGCGGGCGGGCCTTCTGGCTCATCTAAGCATCCCTTGCTATCTTTAATCCCTATTGCCCATCCTCTCCTTCCTCCGTTTGCCTTTCTACCTTTCTTATCTCTCTTACTTTTCTAATCCATTTCTCTTTTACTTTCTTTAAGAACTCCCCCATATTCTTATTTTGCTTTTCTTCTTTTCTCATTAGCATTTTAATTGCTACTATTTTCCTATCCATTTTTTCCCATTTTTCTTCCCATACTTCTGTCTCCATTCTGCTAATTCTTTGCATTCTGTGATATAATGCTCTGTGCTTTCACTGCCTCCAAATAATTCACAAATTCCATTTTTTTAACCTCTTAGCCCTCTCAGATACATTGATCCTGTTCTCATCCATGCAAATGCTTCTTTTTCTGCTCTATTACAATAATCCACATACCTTTCTCTTCCCCATTTCCTTTTTACTAATCTATAGAACCCTAGTGACTTTTTATTCTCTAACCTTCCCCAAATCTCTTGCCTTTCTATGTCCTCCACTCTGTTTCTTACTGTTATCCAGAAACCATTGCTATTTCTTTCTCCTGTTCTCCAAATATCTCCCATTCCTATCTTCTCCATAATTTTATCTACTCCTGTCCACCAGCTATTTTTATTTTTCATACGCTTTTGTTGTTCCATGCATATCTTTAAAATTTCCTCTTCATCTTTTCTCAGGCATCTAAATCAGAATTTTAATATCCTTTCCAGTATCACTCCCTTTCTTCTTGCGCTTTCTAATTCCACTAATGCTACTTCCCCTGGGTCTGATCTTGTTAACCCCAATAGCTCTTTGCAAAACATTCTATAACTCTGGTCTATTTTCCTGCTTAAATCCGATCCCCCCCAAATTTCTACTGCATATAGCATTCTTGCTTCTACCAATGCTTTATACATTCTTTCTATCCATTTAGTTGGCATTTCTAATTTATATTTGCACATCCTTACTCCTGTTATTGCTGCCTTTCCTTTAGCCATAACCTTCCTGCTATGCGCCCCCCATTCCCCATTACTGCTCATCCTCACCCCCAAATAATCCATCTCCTTGACAACTTCTAACTTTAAACACCCCATTTGCCATTTCTCTTCTCTTTTTAGTTTATTTCCCCTTTTAAATACCATAACTTTTGATTTATTTATATTTACTTTGTTCCCCATTCTTCGCAGAATTCATGTATTCCGTTGATTGTTTTCTGTAGCCCAATTACTATTATAGCCCCGACCATAAGATCATCTGCGTATAGTAAACCTAGTATCTCTGTATTTGCTATTATGGGGCAGTGCAGATTTTTTTCTTTCACTCTTTCTAATATGTCATCTATGAATATATTAAATAATATAGGACTCAATTTGCACCCTTGTCTTAATCGTATTTTTTGCTCCGTCATTTCTGTAACTCCATTTTTTTACATCTTATACAAAATCTTATATCTTTATAAATCTTTTTGATTTCTTTTATAAAATTTTGCTTACCCCTTTCTTGCTTAATTTATAAGCTAATGCTTCTCTATTTATTGCATCAAATGCTTTTTCAAAATCTGCAAAAAACATGTATATCCTTCCTCTTTTCCTGCTCAAATACTTATCTATTATAGTTTTTATTATAAATATATTGTCTATTTACCTTTCCTAAACCCTGCTTGATATTCTGACAGTTTTCCTTCCTCTTCCTCCCAGCTTCTTAATCTGTCGGCCAATATACCTGTGTATATTTTTCCTAATATTGATAATAAACTTATTCCCCTATAGTTTTCTGGTCTATTTGCTCCTCCCTTTCCTTTATAGATTGGTACCACCATACTTTTTTCCAACATTCTGGTACATCATTCTTTTCTTTAATTTTATTTAATAATGTTGTCATCACTTTTAAACCACTTTGCATTTCCCCATATATTTTCCAGAATTCCCCTGGTATTCCATCTATTCCTACTGCCTTGCCTTTTTTTTATATTCGTTATTTGCTGGTAAACTTCCAGCTCTGTGATTTTACCATCTAATTTTTCATTGAATATTCTTCCTTGTCCTACCTCTTTTATGTTTAACTTTACCCTCTTCCCTTCTCCAGTTAGCCTTCTAAAGTACCCTATCCATTTGTTCGGTGTAATTTCATTTTTATCCTCTCTCTTCTTGTTCATCATCCTCACTATTTCCCATATTTTTTTGCTATCCTTACTCTCTATTGCTGCCTTTAGTTTCTTTTCTATATTTCCCTGCCATTCTTTCCTCTTAGCCCCAAGCAAATCTTTATATTCTTCCTTAAGTTTCATCAGATTTTGTCTATCCCTTTCCTTCTCTGACCTCCTCCATCTAATAAGCTCTTTAAATACCTCCTTTTTTTTACTCTGCACTCTTCATCAAAACACCCCTTAATTTCTTGGCCTTTTCTGTGCCTTTCTTCCATCCCTGCTCCTGCTCTCGTTAGCAATAATTTTAGTAACTGTAATACTTTTTCTTAATTTCCCTCACCCATAGCCATTTTTATACCACACTCCACAATCTGACTTACCTTTGACTTTAATTCTTTCACAAAGTCCTCTTTTAGTACTTCCCTCCATTTATACACTTTTATTGTTTTTATTTTAGCTATTTCCTTATTCTTTACCTTCTGTTCCAAAACATTTATTTCCATTATTAGTGGGAAATGGCTACTACCTACTACTTTGTTTATTATTTTAAATGTGGTGATTCTATCCTCCATTTCCTCACTACATATCATGTAATCTACTACACTTTGTCCGTTTGCATTTACGAATGTAAACTCCCCTTCCTCGTCTCCTTCCATTAATCCATTACATATTAACATGTTGTTTACCTCACAAAATTCTAGTAATTGTTTTCCCTCCCTGTTACTCGCTACGTCCGTGCTTTTCCTTGGCCTTATCACATCCCTATCTTCTTGTGTCTGCTCTTTATCTAATAACCTTCCATTCTCTTTTCCTATTGTTGCATTCAAATCTCCTATCACAATAAATTCTGTCTCTGACATCCTTTCTCATATTTCTTCCATGTCTTCTAATTTACTATAAAAATTACTATCGTAAAAATATGATACTTCTGGTGGGTTATATGCCACCCCTATTCCTAATCTTACTCCGTTATTCTGTTTTATTATTGACCATAGCACATTGGTGCCTTTATTCTCCATTTTTTCTATATCAATAATTTTTTCGGTATCATTCTTTATAAACAAACCTACTCCTCCTGATGCTCTTCCCCTGTCGCATCTTTTCCTTGCCTTTTTCTCTAGAAACTTATAACCTGCTATCTCTACTAGCTCTTCCTTTCCCAACCATGTCTCTGCTACTCCCACAATATCCATAGAACACATAATGTTTTCAATTTCCCCGCTGCTCTTATTTCTTAGCCCTTCCACATTCCAAAACATCAATTTTAGCCCCCTTCCCTATTTATTCTTTGGTTGTTCTTGAAATTTAAAACTCTCCACCAATTTCCTGTATCTTGTAGTTCGAGGCTCCATTTCCCTTTCTTCTCTTACATCCTTAAGCTAAATGTAATCCTTGGGTAAATTTTCTGATCCTTTCTTTTTTATTATTTCTTCTGCTTCACTTATGGACCCTAGCAATAACACTTCCCCACTTTGCACTTTCACTTTTCCCTGCCTCCCTTCCCTCTCATCACAACTCCTGCTGCCATCCCTCTTTCTTCTGGCTCCCCCCTCTCGGACATTTCGCTCACCAATGTTGCTTCTTCGCTTTCTCCCTCCACTACCAACTCTTCTTCCTGCTTTCCCCTTGTCTCTTGTTGATGTATCTCCCTTGCTCCTCCTCTCGCCTCTCTTCAAAGCTGCTTCTCCCACTTCTTCTGCCCTCTTGCTCAGCTGGCGTTTTCTCATGTTGCTGACCTCTTCTTATCCATGTTTGACTTTGCTGAAATCCTGCTGATGATTCCATTCTCTGTTCAGGTCTTTGTCCTGCGTTTTCCGGCCTGTCTATATTTAGCTGTGGTGCATATGTTCCTCTAGTTTCGTTTCTTTTAATGCTCATATTCCAATTTTCACCTTCCACTATTAATTGTAGACCTCTTAGATATGCTTTATTTCCTACTGCCCTTGCTTCATTCATTCTTTTAATTAATTCCTTCCTTTGGTCTTGTTCCTCTTTTGTATAGTCCTGTTCTATAAATATTTTTGTCCCCCTTAGTCTTCTTGTTTGTCTTAAAATCTCCTACTTTTTTCTCATTGTTGTCAATTTCAAAATAATAGGTCTTGGCATTCTTCCTTTCTTGCCTATCCTAAACGTATCTTGAATTTCCCAGCCGAACATCGGTATTCCGAGCACATCTTCTATAATTTCATATACTGTGTCTTCCAGATTTCTTCTGTCCTCTGCCACTCCAAATATGATGCAGTTTTTTCTTCTCTTATCCATTTTGTATCTTTTTTCCATCCCAACTATTCTTTCTTTACATTCTGATATCTGTTTTTCCATTTCTTCTCTTTGTATTTTCATTGCTTCTTTCAACTCTCTTGTATTGTTATCCATCCTTTTTCCTAGTTGCATTCCCATCTCCCTTATTTCTTCCATTATTTTGTTCGTTTCTGTTGGTCCTGGGTTCTGTTCCACTCCTCCTATTATCAGAAAAATCGTGATCATCATGATGACACTCCATATCTGAATTTCCACTTTTATTTTTCCGTCTTTTCTTATTTTTTTCCTGCCGAAACTTCCGATTCTGCATCGGTACGTTTGTACGTCCACTTCCATTCTTTTCTTGTTCTTTCGTGCTTGCTCAGTTACACAACCTTCCCCTCTCGCTGCTGGCTTATGACTCCCTCCACCAGTTATAAGTTTTCATTCCGTTTGTTACCTCAGGTTCAAAGAAAGCTTTATGGAATGATGGTGATGATTTAGCCTGGAATTTTATTATTAATGATGACAAACAAGTTCCTAGATAACATTCTCTAGAAAAACTTAGGACAGCATGTTTCCCTTCTGAGGTGAGGTCCATTTCTGTTGTTTTACCCTTGGGGAATTTTCTCTACTGCTTACTATAGTGAGTAAGGAAGTATTCCATTCCACCCAAAAATTTAACACCAAGATTTCACCAGAAATACACGTTTTGAGGCTCCCTGCATCCAAAAAAGGGAATTTTTAGGAAAAGGTCCTTTTGTGTGTGTGCGTGCGCGTGTGCGAGAGAGAGAGAACAGCAAGCATACTCAAAACCAAAGAGTCAGTTAAATAACAAATTTGGTTCAGCATCTACCAAGGATGTGCCATGAAGATTTTCATGAAAATCCCCCCCCCACCCCAAACTACTCTTTATATAGAAAAGTGTTTGTTATTTTTTATTTTCTCAAAAATGGCCCTAGTGATTTTTATTAAAACACCATATGTTAGGCTACTTTTATGACATATAAAATGTATACTTTGAATTTTATGTGAAGAGCCTCTGAATTGCTCTTCATTCTGAATGACTTTTGTATAACTGGTAAACCATAAGAGATAGACAAAATCTTACTGCACAAAAAATGTAAATCTTGTTAAAGCACGCAGTTTATGTCAACTAGTATTTTTTGCAGGATTAACTAATTCAGAAATATCCTTTTCCATTGTTTTGAATTTTCAAATACTTTATACCTTTCTCAACTCAAAACTCTATTCACTTTTCTTTCTTTCTTCTTTATTTCTTTCCTTTCTCTCTCTCTCTCTCTCTCTCTCTCTCTCTCTCTCTCCCCCCTCCCTCCCCCCTCTCTCTCATGCAAAGAGAACAGAATTTCAAAGCCATTGGATAGAGACTGGCTTGAAAAGATTTGATTGTCGCTTTGGCATACTGGATCAAATCTATAGATCAACTCAAAACTCTATTCATTTTTCTTTCTTTCTTCTTTATTTCTTTCCTTTCTCTCTCACTCTCTCCCTCTCCCCCTCTCTCTCTCTCCCATGTAAAGAGAACAGAATTTCAAAGCCATTCGATAGAGACTGGCTTGAAAAGATTTGATTGTCGCTTTGGCGTACTGGATCAAATCTATAGATCAACTCAAAACTCTATTCATTTTTCTTTCTTTCTTCTTTATTTCTTTCCATTCTCTCTCACTCTCTCCCTCTCCCCCCTCTCTCTCTCTCATGCAAAGAGAACAGAATTTCAAAGCCATTGGATAGAGACTGGCTTGAAAAGATTTGATTGTCGCTTTGGCTTACGGATCAAATCTGTAGATCAACTCAGAACTCTATTCATTTTTCTTTATTTCTCATTTCTTTCTTTCTTTCTTCTTTATTTCTTTCCTTTCTCTCTCACTCTCTCTCCCCTCTCTCTCTCTCTCTCTCTCTCTCTCTCATGCAAAGAGAACAGAATTTCAAAACCATTGGATAGAGACTGGCTTGAAAAGATTTGATTGTCGCTTTGGCGTACTGGATCAAATCTATAGATCAACTTAAAACTCTATTCATTTTTCTTTCTTTCTTCTTTATTTCTTTCTTTCTTTCCATTCTCTCTCACTCTCTCCCTCTCCCTCTCTCTCTCATGCAAAGAGAACAGAATTTCAAAGCCATTGGATAGTGACTGGCTTGAAAAGATTTGATTGTCGCTTTGGCTTACTGGATCAAATCTGTAGATCAACTCAGAACTCTATTCATGTTTCTTTCTTTCTTCTTTATTTCTTTCTTTCTTCTTTATTTCTTCTTTCTTTATTTCTTTCCATTCTCTCTCACTCTCTCCCTCTCTCTCTCTCCCTCTCTCTCTCTCTCTCTCATGCAAAGAGAACAGAATTTCAAAGCCATTGGATAGTGACTGGCTTGAAAAGATTTGATTGTTGCTTTGGCTTACTGGATCAAATCTATAGAGAACACTTATATGTTGACACCATCCTGCATTTTGAGAATGTAAATGTTGTCTATATGCTCATTCAGATTAAGTTACTTTTTATATACAATAATACAGTATAAATATATAAATGTATTATAATTGTTTAATAAATACTGGTTTGAAGTTAGCAAGCTTTGGTGAGCTTGAGATTATTCAAATAACTTTCTTTGGAGATATCAGTAATGTACAAACTGCTACCCCATAGTATAATACCATAATCTGTTATGCTTTGGAAAAAAAAGCAAAATATGCTGATCTAATGCATGCATGAAGTACATCAGTTTTCATGTTTCCAATCAGATACATGTCTCTCAGAAATTTAGAAGCTGTATAATTAATATGTAATCCCCAAGATAATTTATGAATTACTATACCTAAATATTTTATATTCTCCAAAGCATCAGTTGGATTAAAAATCAGATGCTGTGTTTTACTCTTATTGAGTAAAAATCCATTGGCTCAAAACTGTAAGTCAGCTTGGGTCAATGTGTTTTCTGCTAAAGATTTAAGCATTCAAAAGTCAGAACTGGTATAAAAAATCTGATGTGTTACACTCACATGACTTTCTCTACTCTTGTACAAACTATTTTTACAAACACTTATTCTCCATCTACTTCATGTTAATCGAGATAAACATTTGCAGACTTTATCTTATTGCTAATTTTCTTGTAGATGTAAGGGGAATATATATTTACAAGGGCAATATAGAAATACAGTAGCCTTTAAGCATATACATATCTCTTAATAGCTGGTTACTATGTGCCACAGATTAATACTCTTTGCATATCAAAGACAAAAAAATGAATAACGAATTCCCATTTGAGAAAACAAGTTTTGAAAAATTTAAGGGAATAACAAGCAATATCTCGAAAATGATTCACTCAACAAAAAAAATGTGTATGAAATAAATTGTGTATTTTAATGCGATCTACATGTTTTGTGTAGTAAAATTTTGTCTCTTATGGTTTTGTCTCTTATCTCTTATGGTTTACCAGTTATGCAAAAGTTGTTCACAATGAATAATACTTTTGGAGACATTCCCAGAAAATGCAAGATATACATTTTATTTGTCATGAAAATATCTTAAACGTATGATATTTTAATCAAAATCGTTAGAGCCATTTTGAGAAAATTAAAATTTTCGAAAAATCTTCCATGTAAAGGGTAATCTGGGGTGGGGGGATTTTCTTGAAAACCTTTGTGACGCATCTCTGGAAGATACTGAACCTAAATACCAAGTTTGGTGTTTATCTGACTGTTCGTTTCTGAGTTATGCTGTTCACAGACAGACACACAGACACACACATGGACATGTTTCCAAAAATGCTTTTTTTTGGATTCAGGGGATCTCAAAACATGTATTTCCGGTGAAATCTCGGTATCGAATTTTTGGGTGAAATACAATACTTCCCCTACTTACTGTACGTAGTAGAGAAAGTAAAAAGGAATGTTATCTGAATGCAGTATAGTGTGTGACAACAAGTAATGGAAGATCCTTAATAACATCTTAATAATGTTCAATACAGTCTTTTCCTGGAAACGTTTGAACACACATTCCCATATAAGTTTAAGCTAGAATGAACCTGATATATGCAATTAAACTTTCCAATTGCAAAAGGGAAAAGCAAATACATGTGTGAAATACAGATGTGCATGAATTCAGTCCAATCTATGTGAACCTGAGCTGAAGAATAGGTTATACTTAACCACCCAGCTGGGGTCAATTTGTACAAAGTGATAGATCATTCTAAAGGAAAGTGGTACAATTCCCCTATCCTGGGAATATTTATTCTGAATGCCAATATGCTGACCTTAATAATGACTTTAATTAATCTATTGGCCTTTTCTGAGCCTCAGAAGCTTTTGTCAGTTTGTGAGCCATTTGTTGAACCTCTGCAGTCCACAGTTAATAAGAAATTGATTTTGACGTTAACTTACGAGGGTAATCCCAAAAGTAAGGTCTCCAAAGCGCTGGGATCGCAGGGAAACTGTTTGTGTGGATGTTGGCCATACTGCTTTTTTCCTTCCTCCCTCCACTCTCTTCAGAAACCACCGCACATCCCTTAGTGCCCTCAGTCTTGGCTTGGCAGCCAGTTGTAATAGAGCTCCCGTTAGCCACTACCGCCAGGTGCGAAGTTCGCGCAGTTATTCGCTTTTTGAGTGCAAAAGGGGTTAAACCTGTCGAAATTCATCGACAGTTGATGGAAGTGTATGGAGAGTCTTGTATGGATGTCAAAAATGTCTGCAAGTGGTGTAGAGAATTTGCAAATGGTCGCACGGAAATTCATGACGAGGAAAGATGTGGGAGACCATCCATTTCTGACGAAACAATCGCAAAGGTTGAACAAATTGTGCTTCAAGATCGGCGGATCACTCTCGATGAGCTCTGCATTGTTGTTCCTGAGATTTCTTGAAGCACTATTCATCGGACTTTGATTGAAGAGTTAAAATTTCGGAAGGTGTGCACAAGATGGGTCCCAAGAATGCTGACAGAAGATCACAAAAGGCAACGTGCTGAAACTTCCCGCCAATTCCTTCAGCGCTATGCAGACGAAAAGGACAACCTTTTGGATTCAATAGTCATGGGTGATGAAACCTGGGCTTTCCACTTCACACCTGAGACCAAACAACAATCACGTGAGTGGCGGCATTCTGGTTCACTCAAGCCGTGAAAATTCAAGAGAACACAGTCTGCCGGTAAAGTCATGGCAACTGTGTTTTGGGATCGAAAGGGGATATTGTTGGCCGACTTTATGGATCCTGGGACAACAATAAATGCCGACAGGTATTGTCAGACATTAAAAAAACTCAGACGGGCAATTCAGAACCGTAGAAGAGGAATGTTGAGCAAGGGCATAAGCCTTCTCCATGACAATGCTCGCCCCCACACCGCCTGCCAAACCATGAATCTTCTGCAACAGTTTGGATGGGAAACCATCACCCATCCACCCTATAGTCCAGATTTAGCACCCAGTGACTACCACTTGTTTCCCAAGTTGAAAGAACACTTGGCTGGAAGGCGCTTCGGTGACGACGAAAAATGAGGTCCATCACTTTTTCAAGAGCATGGCGGCAAGCTGGTATGACATGGGCATACAAAAACTGCCACAGTGTCTACAAAAATGCATCGACCAAAATGGCGATTATGTGGAAAAATAGACAAATGTTAAAGCTTCAAAACTATGTACCATTTGTTGACAATAAAAGTTTCTTTGTATTTTAAAAAAAATTGGAGACCTTACTTTTGGGATTACCCTCGTATTAATGTGATGGGCAGTTGTTAGAAATGCGTGTAATATCTTCATAATACTTTAAAACTTATGTTACTCTTGTGCTGAACAAGTATACAATAACAATTAAAGAATGTAAGTTAGCATTTAAAGCAATCTTTTGAATATATTTATGGCTTGGTTCATTACTGCTATGAATTAAAGATCTAAGGTGTTGCATTCACATGACTTTCTCTTACCACTCTTCTTACAAAAGCTAATTCTTCTATCTGCTTGACAATTGAGATAAACTTTCATTACATATTCACATGTATTTTCATTTTACATATAAGATGGATACAGTACAGCAAAGTGAGTCAGAAAAGTCCAGACAGTAACAAAGAATACCTTAGAAATGATTAACGTGGCAAAACAATTTATTTTACATAAATTGTATATCCCTGACAATTTGCCAATTATACAAAAATCACTCAGAATGAAGAGGACTTCTGAGGGTATTTTAATCAAAATCATTACAGCCATTTTTGAAAAAAATCAAAAGTAATGAAAAATTTTGCATGTAAAGGATAGTTTAGGGTGGGGGGATTTTCTTGTAAATTGTTGTATCTTATTCCCGGAAGGTACTGACGTTAAATATAAGTTACCTGTTTTTTTAGAGATTTCATTTTTGACTTACACTGTTCACACACACACACACACACACACACACACACACACACACACACACACACACACACACACACACACACAGCGATGTTTTTCAAAAAATACTTTTTATAATTGAGAGAGCCTCAAAGCATGTATTTCTGATGGTCTCAACATCAAATTTTTGAGTGGAATACAATATACACTTCCTTTGCTTATTATATGTAAGCTGTAGAGAAAACCAGTTTTCTTCTTATTCTTCTTTAATGGATTATCTGTCTCTTTGTAGGACTTACAAGCCAATGTCTTGGTTCAGTAGCCTGTCGAGGAGCAAGCAAACTCCAGATCAGAGTATATTTAGGATGAGTGATCAGCCCTATACTGGTTTGGCGGTGAAGCAGGAAATGAAATGTAGTGTTGAAAGGGATTATAGGAAAATATTTCGAAATAAAATGTTATTTCAAGTGCCATTTAGTAATTTTTGTGTTACATAATCTTATATGTGGGTGCATTCTGTTGAGAAATGAATCAATTTAATTAAATGCACTTATCACATTATGTGCTGTTAAACTGCTGTATGATGGCTAGTACAAAGTATAGTATCATTCTGAAAATACCTCTGAAAAGTGAATGCTTCCATGATAGTCATTCAAAAGAAACAGCTTTTCTTTCTTTCTTTCTTTCTTTCTTTCTTTCTTTCATCACATTGTTGAACTTAGGTGTCAGTATTGTACTTCTTTAAAGTATGAGTAAAGCACTATTATCATGTTAGTATGTACTCAAGGAATGTAAGTCCAAATTCCGTACCTTGCTACTTGCTGGTTTTATTAAGCTTAAAACTAATTGCACATACCATTCTAGTATACATAATATTTTCCATTTGCTTAGCATTTGAGATGACGTAAGGGGATACTAGCATCAGCTATAGCAAATAAGTCCAAAATGCAGTGTTGATTTTTTTTCCCCCCCACAAAGAAATTAAAACAAACACAATTTTATAGGCTTTAAATTTAGCTTTGTGTTTAAAGGTGAGTCGAAATTGTAACACTAACATCACTTAAGTTTACTCACTGTGAGTAAAGTGAAGTGAGTAAACTTAAGTGATGTTAGTGTTACAATTTCGACTCACCTTTAAATAGAATACACATCACTGTTTCTAGCTTCTTTTCATTACAATACATACGTTAGCTTTGTGTGTTTGTTTCAGGAAGCAGGAAGTGACTGTCCCACATATACCCCAATGATGCTATGGACACCATTATCTGCAGCATTAGCTGCAGATTCTGATGTGGAAGAAGAGTGCAGTATGAGCGAAAAGGCAGGGACAAACCACCAAAGTCCTACTCTGCAAAACTCTGCTTTAGAAAGGCTGCATGAACAGAAAATAGCTGCTCTGCAATTGCAGATGAGACTTGCAGACGAGGAGAGATCTGAGGGAAGAGCTGCCCATGAACTGCACATGAAGCAGAAACTAGCTGCACATAAACTGGATATGGAGCTTAAAACAGAGCAGCTGAAACAAGAAAAACTAAGAACAGAGTTACTACTGATTAAAATAAATAAAGAATCATAATATGTTTCTCTGTTCCTTAATAATCTCAATCCTTCTTTCATATCTGTTTTTGACAGAAGGCTTCACAGCAAACTGGAATAAAAAGAAAAGGCTTGTTAAAAATTGTGATTTCTTAGCAGTGAACCTGATGTGAGAATATTTTTGTTGATATCCTCAAGTATGACAATCTGAGTGCAATAGCAAAAATTTCCATTGCCAAGCAAGCCTTTTTTACACAAAAGCAGAGTGGTGTCAGCAGCAAGAGGGGAAGGTTGTATGGCGGAGCAAGTCCGAGAGAGTATGTTAAAATGGTAGTAGACGTGCATATGTATCAAATTAGAATTGGAAGTTTTGACAGGAAGAAAATAAAGAAAAATGGAAGAATAAAATCAGAAATACAGCTATGATAGTTATCACAATAGTAATTTTGATATTGCTGATAATAGGAGGGGTGGAGCAAAATCCAGGACTGGCAGAAAGAATAAACTACTGGAAGAAATCAGGGAGTTGTAAAAGGTGCTAGGAAAAAGAATGGACAACACAAGAGAACTAAGAGATGCAATGAAACTGCAGAGAGAGAAGAAATGGAAAAATAGATTTCAGAATGCAGAGAAAGAATAGAAATTATGGAAAAAAGACACGAAGCGGAACAGAGAAGGAAAAATTCCGTAATTTTCAGGGTGAGAGGGGATAGAAGAAGATTGGAGGAAAAGGTCTACAAAATTATAGAAGGACTGGAAATAAGGATGTTTGGTTGAGAGATGAAAGATATGTTCAGAATTGGTAAAAAAGGAAGAAGACCAAGACCATTATTCTGACAATGGGGGGGGATGATACATTTTAAGACAAGCAAGAAGGCTAAAGGGGACACAAGTGTTTATAGAACAGGATTATATGAAAGAAGAACAAGATTTAAGGAAGGAACTAATTTGGAGAATGAAAGACGCAAGAGCAGAAGTAAAAAGAGCCTTTTTGAGATGTTTGCAGCTAATAATAGAGGGCGAAAAATGGAGCATGAACTTAAAGAGGAACGAACCCAGAGGAATGCATGGGCATCAGCAGAATTTAGAATGACCAGAATATACAGGACAAAAACCCAGAGACCAAGAATGCCGGCTGGATTTCCGAGCAATCTAACAGAGGAGATATTTAAATAAAACCAAGAAAGGATGAGAGGGGATGCAACCCAAGCAAGAAGGAGAAGCCACAAGGGAACAGTAGAGGCGCCAGAGGGGGAGGAGGAGAATGATGGAGTGACTGCAATAAGAAGAAGTGAGAAGGGGCAAGGCAGAGAGGTGGAAGCCAGTGAGTCAAGTCCAATAAGATGCACGAGTGCAGAGGGGGGAAGTGGCCGAGTAATGAGAGTGGAAATTTTACATGTGGAAAGCCTAGCATAGCCAGAAGAAATTGCAAAAAAAGATGAAGAGGGCTGGTGATTATACCAGTGGAGAGGTGCATCATAAATCAGGCGAGTGAGGATAGGGAAGAGTGTGAAGCAGCTTCTAGAAATACTAGGTTCAGAAATACAGTGGAGAAATTTAAATTCCAGGATAAACCAAAAAGTAAATAGAAAAAATGTTTAAAAATGATGTTCTGAAATGTGGAAGGCTTAAAAAATAAGTTATACAGAGGGAAGTAACAAAATGTGGTGCGCTAGCAGAGGAATGAATAGGAGATAATGGAAAAAATAAAGTTAAAAGGCTTTGATTTAATAAAGAAAAATGCCAGAGAAAGGCTTGATAGAGGCAGAGCCTCAAGAGGAATAGGATTATTTATAAGAAAAGATTTAGATTTAGTTATTGACACAGAGCAAATTGAAAGCAAGGTAAATATATGTTATGGTTGTTATTAAGCAAGTAAACAATATAAGCATGAACTTAGGGATTCATCATTACTTTTCTACAATAACAAACTTTATCAAAAATTGGAAATAAAGCATAGAAGAAATTAAGAAACAGCTGTGTGATATAGAGTTTATTGTAATGGGAGATTTTAATGCCAAGATAGCAGAAGAAAACAATAGGCTTGTAGGAAACACAACCGAAGAAGGAGGAGAGAGGTATGAATAAGAGAAAGGTTTTAAACAGGGTTAGAGTAGTTAATAGGAAGAGAAATTAGATTTTAGATTACATATTTGACAGGGAGATGAACAGGAGGGACATACCCCTTCCTGTCCACACTGAAACCTTAGGTTTATTGTATGGTTTCCTCCCTGTTTTTCCAATCTTCACCTCCCAAAACTCTTAGTAAGTCTCAGGCATCCATTGATTAGATTTTTATTAGATACTATCTCATTTGTATCAACAGTTCTAAATTGATCATATCTATTCACCTCCAGTGCTTCACACTGGAATATTAAGTGTGAGGCCATTTCCTCCTCCACCACATCCTACATCTTGGGTCTTATGAAAGCACCATTTTCAGCAGGTGTTTTTTAAAATTCCCATGACCAGTCATCAAACCCACATGAGCCTCGCCTGCTTCCTACTTAATTTAAGGACTGCAGTACTCCTAAGACATGGCTGTTGCATCATTAACTTTCTATGTCTGTTCCTGGATATGTTTTCAGTATTCTATATGTTGTCTTTGAATCCAGTCTAATAGAATTGTCCTTACCATTAATTTGGTAATACCCATGACCGGTTCTAGTCTAACAAATGGGACCTGTGCTCCCATTTTAGCCAGCCTGTCTGCATTTTCATTTCCAATTACCCCAGTGTGACCAGGGAGCCAGTTTAGAGTAAGTCTGTTGCACTCCCCTAGCCTTTCTGGGGCTTCTGGACATTTCTTAACAATGTTTGATCTCATAAAGGCTACTGCTAGTGCCTGCAGTGCTGCCGGGCTGTTTGAGTATATCCAGATACTACAATTCCTATAGCACCTGTCCTCTCCTCCACACAAGCCCTGATGGCATACTATTTTACCTGGAATACCATGGTCAAAGCTCCCAAGGGATGCCACTTCTCCAGCTTGGGCTGTCTTCCATATATACCAGCTCCTGTTAGCCTCCCAGTGCTCTCTACCTTCATATATAACACTGAAGGACTTAACAGGGAAGGAAAGAAGCTATTGGAATTTTATGAACAAAATAACTTATTAATATGCAATGGGTCAATAAATGGGGACAAGCAAGGAAATTCACATTTGTAAATGTAAACGGTCACAGTGTGGTAGATCTTATGCTGTGTAGCAGAGAGATGGAAGATAAAATTATAGAATTTAAGGTAAAAAATGAGATGGTAAATAGTAATCATTTTCCAATAGTTTTGGAAGTAAAGAGAGGAGAACTAAAGGATAAAGAAACAGTACAGATAAAGAAAATAAGTGTATATAAATGGAAGGAGGAATTGAAAGAAAATTTTATAAAAGAGATGAACTTAAAGGTAGAGCAGGTTATAGAATGTGTGATAAGGGTAGCTACAAATGAGGATGGCAATGATAAAGCATTAGAGCTAATGAAATTATTAGTAAAGAGAGCAGGGACAGGGATGAGTACAATCAAGGAACGTCACAAGTGAATAAAGGATGGTTTGACGAATGTAGCAGAACAAAAAAAGAGCTCATGAGGTGGAAACAAGTTTGATGATTTACAAGTGGGGATGTAAATGTCTGCTAGAAACAAAGGAAAAAGATAGGCAAGAAAGCATGGAAAAGAAATTAAAAGGCGCCATAGAAGGAAAGGACAATAAAAAAACATGGAAAATAGTGAGAGGAGTGAACAAGAGAGAAGAAAAAAGCAATATTACACCAAGTGTATGGATAGATTATTTTAGAAGGAAAGGGGATAAGGGTAGAGACAAAAAACCTAGGACAAGCTGCAATAACAAATGAAAAACTAGATGATAAAATAACACTTGAAGTGTGTAACAATTGAGGAATTTAAAGAAGGATAAGGCAGTAGAGATAGAAATCGCAGGAAAATTTTAGAAAAGGATATGGGGAAACACAAAATGGTTTGAGAATTATGACAGTAATAAACAAAATAAGGAGAGAAACCATATTCCAGAATGCTGGAAAATAAGCATGGTGGTTCCATTTTGTAAAGGAAAAGGAGGTTTAAAAAAAAAAAAGCAGGAAATACAGCGGAATAAGGTCTATTATCTATTTTAGGGAAATATACACAGGAATTCTGGTGGATAGACTAAGGGAGTGGGTAGAAGCAGAAAATAACCTATCTAATTTTGGGCAGGATTTTGGAAAGGAAGGCAGACGATTGACAACCTATTTATAATAAGAACTATAATAGATGAGTATCTGAGCAAGAAAAAAGAGAGGGTCTACATGTTCTTTGTAGGCTTTAGAAAGCATTTGACACAATAAATAGAGAAGCTTTAAAGTACAAATTATGGGGAAAAGGGATGAGCAAAAGTTTTATAAAAGAAGGTCGGAAAATTTACAAAATACATTACATTAAATTCTGTATAAGATACGGAAAGATGGGCCTGAGACGGTTCAACAAAACAATAGGATTAAGACAGCAGTGCAAACTGCGCCCCACTGTTTAATTTGTTTATAGATGATATTTTAAAAAAAAGTGGAAGAAAAAATCAACACTGTCCAGTAATAATGAACAGAGAGATGCCAGGCTTATTATATGCAGATGACTTGATGGTTCAAGCAGTATCAATAATAGGGCTACAGAGAGCAATAAATGGAATACAAGAATTTTGTGAAGAATGGGGAGTTAAAATAAACCCAAGTAATTCAGAAGTGGTGCTATTTAAAGGAGGAACTTAATTAAAAAGAGAACAAAACCCAAGTAATTCAGAAGTGGTGCTATTTAAAGGAGGAACTTAATTAAAAAGAGAACAAAGATTGGAGGTCATTAAGGAGTTTGAGTATTTGAGGGTAAGAATGAATTATAATGGGGAATGGGGTCATAAGGCAGGAAAGTGATAGGTAAAGAGAAGGCATCTATGACGGGAATAAGAATATGCAAATGTAGACAGGAATGACGAAATGGTTAGAGAGAATGTATGAAGCATGCAGAGTGTAGAATGTTATATGCAGTGGAAATTTGGGGAAAGCCAAAATTAAGAAAAGAATCGATCAGGTATACAAAGGTTTTTGTAAAGAGATATTAGGATTACCAGAAGCCACACCAAGGGAGGTTGCCTTGTTGGAATTAGGAAGAACAAAAAGGGGCAGAATAATAATGGAGAGAATTTTAAAATTCTGGTATAGGAGCATGATTAAGGAAGAGGTAGGGATACTAAAGGTATGCATGAACCAGCAGAAGAGAATCTTAAGCAAAAATTATTTGTGGACAGGGGTATGAAAGATTGTGCAGAAAATAGGAATGGGAGAGACTTGGATGCTAGAGGGAAGAAATGTAAATGTATTTTAAAGAGAAGTAAGAAGTAGAATGGAAGAGCAAAATAGAAAGGCAAGATATATGGGGCAGCTTGGAAGGCAAAAAGTCTTATAAATTTCTATAAAACAAAAACATTTGTGGACGAGAAAGATATGTTGATCAGTATAATAGGCAGGAAAGAGAAGGTGTAGCATGGATGAGAACAGGATCAATATATCTAAGAGGGATGAGAGTTAGTAAAAAAAGGTAACTGTGAGCTATGTGAGGAGAGAGAGAAACAGCACAGAGAACTGCATGGTAGAATACAAGGAGATAGGACTATGGAGGGAAAAAATTTGGGTAAAGAATGGGGAAAATAATTGACAAAAAATCACAGCAATAAAAATGTTGACAGTAAAAGAAAGCTAGAGGCATGGGAGAATTTTTGGGAAAGGTGAAAGAAAAATGAGGGAGGAAAATAAGAGATAAAGGTGAAAGGACAGAAGAGGTAGAGTAACATGAAGATGTTGCTCAGTGAGCTATAAGGTCAGGGTACCAAGCAAACCGAGCAACATTGAGTGTCAGACAATTGTACAAAAGTAGATTAGGATTTTGTATAAACAACATGTATAAATAAGCTATGTAATCAAGTTGTACAATAAATTCATTCATATAACAATATTAATCCTTCATTCATATCTCATTTTGACACAGGACCTCACAACAAACTGGAACAAAAAGAAAAAGTATGTTAAAAATTGCAATTTCGTAGTAGTAAACATGATGTCAGAACATTTTTATTGATATCTTCAAGTAGACAATCTTAGTGTCATGGCAAAGATTTCGGTTGTCAAACAACCCTTTTTTACGCAAAAGAATTTAATTACTTTCTATTTTCTCAAAACTTTCTCTATTGATTTTCATTACAATTGTGTATATTTGTGATACTGACCTGACAAATAAAATACATGTATATTTATAATTTTGTGAAAATGCAGTTGCGGAGATAGATGTGTGTATATGCGCGCTCATGAAAGCCGAAGATTGGTAATTCAGCTTGAATTGTATAAAGTTAGAATTTGGCTATTTAATGGTTCCAGATTTATTATGGGTAGTGGAGATTCAAAAGACTGGTGTGCACCAATGTTATGATTTGTATTCGTATTATTGCTGATTGTAGTCATCAGTGGAGCAGAGCTAAACCCAGGTTTGGAGATGGAATAAATTATAGGAATGTTAAGATGCATTGCAGAAGACATGACAAATTTAAAAGGAATGGAGAATATAATCGACAAGAAAATAGACGGAAAATTTGAGAACTGAAAACAATATGAATAAAAGCAAAGATGAAGTAAACAGAGAAATAGCAGAATGTAATCTGAGAATTACATACTTGGAAAAAGCCAACAACCAGAGAAGAAAAATGAACGTGATAATTTTTTGAATTGAAGAATCAAGAGAAAACATAGTATGGAAAGAAATTGAGATCTTTAGGACAAATAGGGAGATGTGAAATAATTGACATCTTTAGATTTGGTAGAAAAGGTCAACTCAAAACTGGTAATTGTCAGACTTGGCACAATGAAAATAAAATGGACAATTCCCTCAAATACCAAGAAGGTACAAGAATATTTGTGGAACAAGATTATAGAAAGAAAGATAGGGAAACAAAACGCATGGTAATATGGGAAATGAAAAATGCAAGAGCCAAAGGAGAACAAGCTTTCGTCAGAGGACTAGACTTTCTAGACTTATGGATTAACAGAAAGAAACAGGATATGCATCAGCTAAATACGAGACATGAGTCCGAAGCAGAGCAGCAAAACAGACATGTAAGAGATCGGAGAGGTCAAGAGAAAGGGGACAAAGTGCAGCAGTACCAGAAGAGGAGGGGTAGTGAGCAGCATATGTCACCATCCAAATAGATTGTGCAGGAGAAACAGCTGATTGAAGACCTGCATAGAATAACCTTGGAAGCAGCTTGGGAATTGACGTGTGGAGGGATACTGGACTCGGCATTATATCGTCACTGGAGGCAGCATCATGCAAGTGAAGGAAAATGCGGGAGAGAGGGCAGCAACCGACAGGTTAAGGAGGCGTAGGGCTAAATTGCATCAATTTAGGTTCAAAAGAAAGGTATCTGTATAGAAAAAAGAACTGGGGGTTATGTCCTGGAACATTGAAGGTCTGTTTGAAAAGGTGAAAAACAGGGAAATTACTCAAATTTTTAACATTGCAGATGTGATGGGGTGGTAGAGACTTGGTTAATAAGAGATACTATTGAAGATTTTTATGGAAAATGTACAAAAACAAAAGATAAAGATCGAGGGGCTGGAGGTCAAGGTTTGTAAAATAGGAAAAATTTGCAAATTAAAGTCAAATTATGTAATGAATTAGGTGAAAAAGCAGTCCTGTGGTGTGCTCTAAGTGAATTATGAGAGAAGGCAAGTGTATGTGTTGCAGCAGTGTTCCAGTTCCTCAGAACTCTATGACCCATACTTATTTAATAAGTTAAGATAGGACATGGAGGAACTGCTAAATAGGTATTTATACAGAGATTTTACAATAATGAACAACTTGAATGCAA
Source organism: Deroplatys truncata (assembly GCA_030765065.1). Lineage (NCBI taxonomy): Eukaryota > Metazoa > Arthropoda > Insecta > Mantodea > Mantidae > Deroplatys > Deroplatys truncata. The sequence goes on along the minus strand of CM060984.1, from coordinate 62,544,814 downwards.
GAGTTGGGGAATGCCAAATTCAGTTAATAGATCTTGAATGTGAGTTAGCAAGGAAAACAAGAGAGCTGGATGAAAGGAGTAAAGACAAAAATATTAATAGTGAAGGAAAGAAACTAGTATAGTTTTGTGAGGAGTTTAATCTAGTGATGTGAAACGGAATGAGAGGGAAAGATGACAAAGAGAAGTAAACATTTGTGAATAGGAATGACCAGTGTTGTAGATTATATTCTATATACAGCAGATTTAGATGGAGTATCATTGATTTTGAGGTGATGAATATAGCTAGTTCTAGTAATCATCTCCCAATAAGGGTAATATTTCAATGCACACATGAGGAAAAGGAAAATGTTTCTGGGCAAGAAGGTATTAAAATCCAGAAATATAAATGGAGGGATACTGAAACAGAACATTTCTTGAGGAGCTGGAAATACAATCAGACTGGCTAAGGGTAATAGGTGTTCAGGGAATTCTAAAAACAAATAGAACTGTGGAAGCAGTATTAAGACTAGAGGAGTTAGTGAAGCAGGCAGGAGCAAAAATAAGAGTAAAATATGATTTAACCATTAAAAAGAAGGGCTGGTATGATGAATGTAGGAAAGCAAAGTAAGGAGATTTTTATAATTGAAAGATGGAGATATAAACATCTTTGGAAACTAAAAAGAAGCAATGGAGAGGTAGAATGAGGCAGCAAGAATAAATTATACAAAAACAATATAGTCCTTAGTAAAGATAAATTGAGTTTTATTTATGGACGCTCTTTGACTACTATGGTCCTTAGTGTCCCATTCTATATTGGGCATGAAAGACCGGTAATTTTGCTCAGAGGCCTCTATCAGGCTTGAGGTTCTTTTACATGCCGTAAATCTATGACATGGGGCCACCGACTTTACTTCCCTTCCAAAGGAATCCATGCTAAGGATTTTTACGCCAGAAAAAATCCATTGCCCTCCACCGGGTTTGAACCTGCGACCTTGGGAACTAGAAGCTAGCACAGTACCACTAGTCCATGGAGGACGATCCTTAGTAAAGCAAACTTACAAGGTTAGAGTTAGAGAAAGCAATATAAGTCCAAAAGTGTGATGCAATTTCCATAGCGGGTGTGCCTCTAAAGTGGCCTAACAGCCCGTAAGCCCCTAATGCTGGACCTTGAGCGAGTCCCAGACACATCGGCAGGTGGTGGATAGCCAGCACCTGACCAGTGGTGTCAGTTGACCACTGACATGCTGAATCAGGCCTGTTTCTACATAAAGAATAGGAGACCGTGAACCAACTCCCCAAACCTAAGGTATTATGGGATCTGTACTGATACATGGGTAGATGTATCGCAAACGGAGCCTCTGAGATACCTGATGACCTCTCATATATTCTTACCCAGTCATACAGGGCTCTGTCTGGGCAGACCTGAGTTATTCCTAGCTAATCGTGGGAACTATTTCAGATCAAAGTTCCAATAAACCAGAGCGCTCTGTATTAGGGGACCCCGAGAGAACTAAAGCCATAGTTGAGGCGGCTGGACTAGGGAAAGGGATACATGAACTGCAACTCCTGGAGAAGCAGGCCCTGTACCTAAAACCGGATGCCCCTTTTAGGGACTCTGGATTATTTATAAGGGTAAACTCAGAGGCTAGTGCTCCAGCAGGGAACCCAAACCCGCAAGATATATCATTGGTGGCAGGAACTGCAACTCCCAAAGATGTGGAGATCAGGTCCTGCCTCCTGAGAAAGATATATAGTCTGATGTTTTGGGGGAACTGACCATAGTGATCGGTACCTTAAAACTGAAGTCTAAGTATGCTAGTGGGGCAGAGAAAAGGAGGAAAAGAAGGGCTAAGCAACTGACCAAGAGAATGCAGGAGAAGCATGTGTCTAGTCATAGGGACCTTGTGGGAGCCAGGCCTTTCTGGAACCTCCAAAAGAGGTCAGGACACTCAATGGGGATTTCCGGATTGGAAGGGGGATTTATATCCCTCAGATAACACTTCGGAGGACCCGATGGGAAAGTGTTTAAGTAGGGCAGGGTAAGTAGAGATAACTTCATTCTTCAGGCTAACCTGCAACACAGTAGACCCTTACTTCAAAAGGGCCACATCATGGGACTGAATATTAAAGGTTTTACTATTTTCAGCGCACTTGATGTAATACCTAGAGCATATGTCATTACAGACTCAGTAACACCTGGGCCCTGCCAAGATTTCTAACTGAAGACCTTGCAGCAGTCCTAGTGAGCTATGAGGAGGGCAGAATGGCTACGTCGGATAGTAATCTGCTTAGCCTATTTCCCATATGACTATCAGCCTATTTCCCATATGACTCCATGGAACCACCTTCTCTCAGGAGTTCAAAGACTTTGTGATTTATTGCAAGAATAGAAACCTCAACCTGCTGATTGGCTGTGACTCCAGTGCCCATCATAGAAATTGGGACGTCAACGGTAGAGGGGAGAAGCTGCTTGAGTATCTGAGCTCTACAGATCTCGAGATCGCGATCAAGGGGATGTTCTGACCTTTGTTAATTATTAAAGGGAGGAGGTCCTAGAATTGTCACTAGTGTCCTTTGGGATACTAGAAAATATTAAGGACTGGAGGGTTTGTTCTGAAACTTCCATGTCCGACCACAGATATATACGCTTTAGTTTTGACGGAAAAGGAAAGGACTGCCTGTACAGGAACCCAAGGAGGACCAATTGTGACTCTTTAGAAGAGACCTGGAAGGCAGTCTGAGGAATGGACGCCAGACTAAGCTAAGGAATGCGGAGGACCTGGAGGGTTATGTGCGGGATTCTCACTAACACTGGTGTCGTATGAAAGAAATTGCCTCCTCATACACACTTAGGCCAAAGATAAATTCAGGTGGCATTCTTTTTTAAGTTCCATTAGGAAAAAGACACAAAGGCTATACAATGTGTATAAAGCCCATAAGTGTCAGGAAACTTGGAATTCCTATAAGGAGTCTCAAAGACTATACAAAAAAAGAAATCAGGAAGGACTCCAAGGAATCTTTGAGGCTCTTCTGTGATAATGTACAGAAGCAGTTGAGTGCTTCTTGCCTGCAGAGATTGCTGGTCTCTGGAACTAGGGCCAGGCTGGCCCCAATAGAACACCCCTCTGGTGCTATGACTCAGTCAGAGGGGGAGACTTTGAGACTGTTGCTTGAGACCCATTTTCTGGAGGCTTGGATTACGAATCAAGAACTAAACTCTGGTAGGGCACACTGGCCTTGCAGGAAGGCTGTTACTTTTAAAAAAACTAAAATTGTCCATTTATACTTTTGAGCCCTATAAGAGCGCAGGTGTGGATGGGGTCTTCCCGGCTCTCCTTCAAGAGGGCTGGGAGATCATTTCATCCCACTTAGAATATTCAGGACCTGTCTGGCTATAAGGCATGTTTTCCACCTCTGGAGACAGGCCAAAGTGGTGTTTATACTTAAACCAGGTAGGCAATCCTACCCCAGGCCTAGGGATTTTCGTCCTATCAGTCTAAAATCCTTTTTGTTAAAGGCTCTGGAAAGACTGGTAGATAGATTTTTGAAAGATGGGCTACTGGTGGACATACCCATACACCATCAGCACGCCTTGGCCAGGTAAATCCATAGACATGGCGCTCCATCAGCTTGTGGTAAGGCTGGAGGGGGTGCTGGACTGTGGAGAACTCACCATAGCAGTTTTCCTGGACATCAAAGGTGCCTTTAATAATATGACTTTAGGCATTATTTGGAAATGTCTGGAGAGCAGAGAGTCAGTCCGGTTGTTACGGACTGGATTATGACCTCCTTGGAAGGCCGGCAGGCTGTGGTGACTGGGAAGTGTGTCTGTGAGGGCAATTGTGCCTCGAGGTTGCCCACAAGGGGGAGTTTTGTCACCTACCTGTGGTGTCTGACAATAGATGTACTACTGGATAGACTGGGAGAAATTCATGCTCAAGGCTATGCTGATGACATATGCCTTGTAGCAAGTGGAAAATTCCCAAGCACTGTTTCAGAGGTTATACAGGCCTCCCTAAAGGCTTTTGAAGAATGGTGCAGAGAAACAAACTTGTCCATTATCCTGGACAAGACTGAAATAATGACATTCGCAAGAAGGAGGGGTCTGCCAGGTTTGGTAGAGCCCCACGTGTTTGGGAAGAAGTTGAAGCTTTCCATAGCAATCAAGTATCTAGGAGTTATTCTGGATGCTGGGCTGAGCTGAAAATGCAAGTAGATTATAAAGTTAAGGCCTACAATTCCTTGTGGCCCTGTTGAAGATCAATAGGACTGAGGTAGGGCCTGAGATACAAGGTGGTCAAACGGCTATACACCTCGGTTATTAGACCGTCAATAATGTATGCGGCACTGGTCTGGTGGCTTGCCTCTCTGGAGAAGGTAGTGGCTGCTAGGCTGGATTTGCTGCAAAGATTGGCATGTATGATGATAACAGGGGTGGTGGACCTTCCACCTCTGCGCTTGTTTGTGGAGGAGGTAGCTAGGATGAATGCACAGCACCTCTGGACTGTAGGGAGGCAGTGTTTCAAGGTACCCCCACAAAGGGCACTCATTGATCCTTTCTGGATTGCAGGAGAAGTGTTCTATAACCCAGATGATCAGGGACTAGGTATAACCTAAGTCCATCCTACTCTGTGGTAATACCTTCCAGGGAGGAGTGGGACCCAGAGACATGGTCTCTCCTGAAGGCTGGGGGCAGGATGTGGTTCACAGATGGTTCCTACCTCCGGAGCAGGCTTGTCATTCCCCTTGGGCGATTTGCCACAGTTTTCCAGGCTGAGGCCTATGCAATCTTAGCTGTGCTATGCATATTTATACTATGCCACGTGGACGAGTAGATGTGTACACCTGCTCGGATAGTATGGCAGCTTTGAAAGCCCTTAGGTAAATCAACCGGTTAAAACCACATACAGACTGATGTGACAATGCCAAGAGGATGTTGGATAGAGTATGTACCAGCTGCCCGGTTACACTTCTTTAGATACCAGTGCATGCTGGTATTAGAGGCAATAGGGGATTGGGGCTTGATTTTATAGAGCCCGAGCCCTTTTGTGGAATGTCTGCTAGAAGTGCCAAGTATAAGATTACAAACTCATGGCAAGGGCTCATCTGGAGAAAGCAATATAACCCAGTTTAATTTAATTTTTCCAAGCTGGCTTTAGGCAAAATAAGAGAATAGTAGATAACATTTTTGTGATAACTACAATAGTTCATAAATATTTAGCAGAAAAAAGAGGGAGATTATATATGATATTTCTGATTTTGAAAAGCCTTTGATACAATTAATTGAGAAGCATTATGGTTCAAATTGAGCAAAAAAGGAATGAGCACTAGCTTTTAAAGAGTATTACAAAGAATATACACAAATAATGACTTTTGTATAAAAATAGCTAATAATTAACTAAGAGTATTCAAAACAATATAGGTCTAAGACAAGATTATAAGTTAAGTCCTATATGGTTTAACCTGTTTATAGATGATATCCTTGAGGTAATTAATGTGGGGAATAGGCATGTGCCAATAAATAACAATGAAATGCCTGGTTTGCTATCTTCTGTTGATTTAGTAGCAGAATCTATATCCAATGTAGGAATAGCTAAAACAATTGAAGCAGTAGATAATTTTTGTGGGAAAATGGAGTATAAGAATTAATGTAAGTAAAACAAAAGTTAGGGTATTTAAAAAAAGGTAACAAGTTAAGGAAACTTGAGAAATGGTACTTGCAAGGAAGAGGAGTTGAGGTAATCAATAAATTTTATTTAGGAGTAAGATTGAGTTGTAAGGTAGGTTGGGGTGAGCAAAAGAAAGTACTAGCTAAAAGAGAACTGGCATTAAAAGCTATTCAAGCATGTATGATAAATTACCAGAGATGCAAATAAAATAAAGAGGAATTTTATATGGCAATAGTCGAGGCAAAAATGCTATGTTTAGTAGAGATTTGAGGTTTGAAGGAAGGGTGGGCTAATGTGGATATGATCCATAGAAGTTTATGTAAACAAATCTTGGGCTTGCCAAGAGCTTCATCCAATGGCATGGCACAGGCAGAACTAGGAAGAAGTAAAACTGAGGAAAAGTTGTGGAAAGTTTAAAATATTAGATTACCATTAGAAATCTAGATGAGCATAATCGTTTACATCAATATTGGTAGTACAGAAAAGGTGTAATCAAAAAGATACTTGGCTCAGTGAGATAAAGGTAAGTATGATGAAAATTGGTTTGGGGGATATGTGGAAAGCGAGAGAATTGTTACGATATAGTTTCTTGAAAGAAATCGGGTTAAGACTGGAAGATAATGAAAGACTAGAAATATTTGGAAGATTCAGTTTGAAAAGTTCATTGGGAACATGCAGAGAAATAAAAGTGGTTTGGAATGGGAAAAATTATGTTGATGAATGTGACAAAGTGGCAAGAGAAGGTTTTGCTTGTGCGAGAACAGGAGTGGTGAAATTGAAAGATTTAAGAATAGGAAGTGATTTAGACAAATGCCCGTTTTGTAACCTGAAGGATAATAATTAGCACATCATTTTGGAATGCAAGAAAGCAAAGATACTTGGAGATAGGATAAAAAAAGAATGGCCAAATTTACCAAAAGAAATTGAAGAGAAAAGTTTATGAGTGTAAAATGTAGAAAAAATTTAAGAGAAATAGGAAATCTTTTGGGTAAAGTAAGAACCAGATGGCTAGGCAAATTAGCAAGTAAGGTGAAGAAAAAAGTTAAATGATAGTATTAGATAAGCTGTAAGCAGGACCCAATAGCTTGGCCACCTCAGGGTTCACAGCAACTCAGTCTATAGATAAGAAATGTATACTAACCTGTAAAACTTGTATCTAGGTTTAGGCTTACATCATTATTTCATTTGTATCCCGAATTTTGTTTGTAGTAATACAATGAAATAAAAAAAGCACTTTCTGAAAATAGCCTATGAAGTCCTTTGTTCTTACTGAATTTCATGTAACTGGCAAACCTAAAACACTAATAAAAACTAGCTACAGCAGAGATGTAGAACTTTAAAATATTCATTGTCTTTTAATTAACATTTTTGTAAGGTACATTGGTTTACTCCAGTGTGTTATGTATGAAACAAAGTGCAATTGACACTCCTTGGGCAAACATTTATTCATGATTAACATGGTTTGAAGGATAATTTTTATAAGAATATGTAAGACAAATCCGTCCTAGGAGATAGCATAGGTCACTTCACAAACTTTGATAAACTCAATGGAGTTCCAAAGCAGATGTGAAACCTTTAGCTGAAAGATTGCCACAACTAATATCAGCTCTTCATTGTGCTAAACAGACTGTAACCTTACCAAAGAAGCTGTAGCAGAAATAAAAAGATTGATTGACTATTATTTCACTAAATTTAAGAATATTCTCTTAATAATTTGGGCAGATATCCGTGAAAACATCAGTTTTGTGAGTTGTTTTTCAAAGCCGGGATATAACTTAACTGCAGGAAAATCAAAATATATACAAACATAAAGAAGACATGCAGAAACTGAATGTTTATTGGCCCACTTTTCTTGAAAAAGCAAAATGAATTGCAGCTGAACTACACAGTGGTGCAGAATTTGAGGACTATAAAAGAAAAAGATAGGTGTTTTTCTATGAAGATGAAGCACAGCGTAGTATAGTGGAGAGTAATTATGATGCTGAAGAAGATAAACACTTCAAGAACAAAGTTTATGAATGTCTTGCTGAAAATATATCATCTTAATTAAAGCCTACTACAGTAGGCATTGGATTGGTGCTCCCGAGGTCCTGAGCCACACTCTCGATTGAGTTTCTCTAAGAAGTGAGAGGGCTTTCATCAAATGCCCAATAAACTTTGGTCCACAAGTGTGTTTGATCAATTATCAGTTACCTCCCTGAACACAGTCTGATGGATACTGCTGCATGGGCTGTGGAGGGGAGTCACAAAGGGTGACTGGGTAATGCGTAATTCCCAGCCCCTGAGTATCATGTAGGACTGTGTTCGTATCCACTGATAAAGGTCAATCCCGGGGAGGGGCCATTGCATGAGCTGTTGCACTCCTTAAGGCGATTGGGTCCCTCTGTCTATGAATTGGGAGATGAGACCCCAAGGTGAGCAAGGTCCAGGCCAGGACTCTCACCTAAGCCGGGTGGCGCCCAGGATGTGAGGATGCCATTGGAGACATTTGCAATAGTGGAGGATTTTTTCACCATGGAAAAATCAAAACAGTTAAATGGAAAAGAAGTAGTCGAGTGTTATGGTCCTCGCTACTTCGTAATTAATAGAACAGAGGAAGCCAAAAAGTTTACATCGGTGAACCCTTTTGTAGTTCAGAAGGGTCTCGATAAAATTGCTGGTCCTGTGAAGTTGTGCATTAGAAGTCGCAATGGCATGCTCCTGGTTGAAGCAAATTCAGCATCCCAGGTAGCGACTAACTTGAAAGCCAACTTGTTAGCAAGCTATCCAATTAGAGTCAAGATGTACAAGAACTTGAACTCCTCGCGTGGTGTTGTAGACATCCGTGCATTGGACGGTATGTCCAATGAGGTGTTACAAGAGAGTATAAAAGATCAAAGTGTGGTGCCTGTATATCGGGTTCAGCTAAGAACGAGGTGAATTTGTGCCTACTGGTACTCTGTTTCTTACCTTTGATCGGGTAGAACTACCTCAAAGGATTAAGGTAGGGTATGAAACCATTGAAGTTAGGCCATATATCCCCAACCCGCTGAAATGCTATAAGTGCCAGCGCTTTGGTCATACAACTGATTTCTGTAACGGTGAAGCTACCTGCGTTAACTGTGGAGACTTCTCACACAAGGGAGCATGTACATCAGCTCCAACATGCGTTAACTGCAGTGGTGAACATCCATGTAATTCCCGAGAATGTCCCCGTTTTACAGAGGAAAGGGCGATCCAGGAGATCCGGGTTAGGAAGAAGGTTTCCTTCTCGGAAACTCCGCGTCCGCCATCCCGAAGTCCGATACCTATAGCTCAGTTGCAGCTAAACCTGTACGGAGTTGGGAAACCGCAACTCAAACCAGCGATATTAACGGGCCACAACTTTAGAAAAGATTGTAGCCAGATCACTTCCAAAGCCCACGAAATCCACATCTATATCTGCAACAACACCTGCCTAGATCCCTTCAGTAAATTCGACTTCAAGCAATAAGACTGGCAAGCCCGTAACCAGCTATAACCGAACTGACTTCCTGAAAGAAAATGTAAAGTCTGTACCCGGAACATCCAAAGGAAAGAAAAGTTCACAAAGATCTCGGAGATTCTCTTTTAGGAATCTCCCGGGAAGGACCCGGATCGGCGATAAACATCTTCGCTGATCTCGACCTCCAACCGTTTCGAGGTTCTGGAACCGAGGTTTTCTATTGGAAAGCGGTCCTCCGCCGTGGAGGAGATAGAGCAGGAGGATTCTGCCCACATTGCCAGAACGACAGTGAAAAAGAGACAGGATAAATCCTCCGTTAAAGGTGTTAGCCCGATTTGACCACCGCTTTCCTCAACGTAGTAAACTTCTACGATTAAGAACTTATCCTGTTATAATTATAATGGCTATCCTACAATGGAACATCTGTGGAATTCGAATACATCGACCAGAGCTTGAACTTTTGCTCAACAACTATGAGCCTTTGGTCTTATGTTTACAAGAGACTAAACTCTGCCCGCAAGACAGCTTTCAACTTAGACGATATACCCTAGCACGATGTGATCTTACACCGGAAGAGGGTATTCCTGCGCACGGGGGCACCATGATGCTCATCAGAGATATATTTGTGGAATCTGCATCCATACAGTCTGACATCCAGTCAATGGCTGTAAGGATTCAATTGCCATCCATCCGGTTTACCATTTGTAACATTTACCTGTCTCCATCCGATGACCTCTCGCTCATGGATTTAGAAGATCTAGTCTCTTAGTTACCAACGTCTATTCTGTTGGTGGGAGACGTTAATGCCCATCACCCTCTTTGGGGCTCACCTCGGTCTTGCCTGAGAGGTAAATTAATTGCCGATTTTTTGGACAGTTATAACCTAGCTCTTCTGAACACCGGAGAGCCTACATATCTCTCAGACGCCTTTAACACTTTTTCACACCTTGATATTGCAGTTTGTTCACCACAGTTGGCAGTTTCCTTGCAATGGAATGTCATCTCTGATTTACACCCTACTTATCACTTTCCATGTCTTATTAGTCTCTTAACACAAGATATATGTTCCACACGCTTACCTAGATTGAGATTAGATCATGCCAACTGGAACCTTTACTTCCAGTTGGCTGTGTTTAATCATAATGAGCACGGCTCTGTGAATTTTTTGATCGAACATCTAACAGAGATTCTTCCTGCTGCTAAGCAAGCTATTCCACGGTCGACTGCCAACCCTCGTCAATTTCCAGTCCCTTGGTGGATGGAAGAGTGCCGAAATGTCATTCGTGCTCTTAGGGCTTTCTAGTGTCTCCCCACACTGGATAACCTAATTGAATACAAGAAAATGTGTGCCTAGTCTAGATATGTTATAAAGGATAGCAAGAAGATATCATGGAGCAAATTTGTAGCTTCATTTAATCGACATACACCTTCCTCTGTCGTTTGGTATAAGTTAAGGCATGTGGCTGGAAAATCGAACCAAATGCTAATTGCCGGTCTTAAAACAGCTGCAGGAGCTGTTGGTACATTTGACGTGGCTAACACATTTGGCCATGCTTTCGCACAAGCGTCTAGCTCAGATAATTATTCGCCCGAGTTCCTTCCTGTTAAGACTCAGGTGGAATCTCAAGGTTTCTGGTTTCGTTCAGGAAATCTTGAAGATTACAATTGCCTCTTCACCATGGCGGAGTTAGAACACGCTCTTTCATCTTCGCGATTATCAGCATCAGGACTTGATCGTATCCACGTACAAATGTTGTAATAGCTCTCTCCTGAAGGTAAGGCTTTCCTACTCGAGGTCTACAGTCGTGTTTGGGTTGATGCCACTTTTCCAAAAAAAGTAGTGGGAGGCCAGTGTCATACCCATTTTGAAAGCTGGAAAGGACCGTCATCTCCCGTCCGGCTACCGCCCTATTTCCCTCACCAATTGCGTTTGCAAGGTGATGGAACGTATGATCAATGGACGGTTGGTATGGTGGTTGGAAACTCACAATCTGCTGACCAACAACCAGTGCGGTTTTCGAAGACGTTCAACAGTGGACCATCTTGTGTCATCGACACAGATCATGAACAGATTCATGAAGAATTGTCAAACCGTTGCGATATGTTTTGACCTTGAGAAGGCTTATGATACGTGTTGGCGAGCAGGAATACTACGTTCCCTACACGCCTGGAACATACGTGGACGCTTACCATTGTTCATTCAGGAGTTTATGAAAGACCGCGTTTTCCGAGTAAGGGTCGGCTCGGTTTTTTCGAACCTTCTTGTTCAGGAGAACGGAGTACCTCAGGGATCGGTACTAAGCGTTATACTATTTGCTATAGCGATTAATACTATCTCGAAATGTGCTCCTCCAGGGGTATCATCATGCTTATTCATAGAGGACTTTGCCGTTTATTGTACTTCTCTGCGTACGCCGTTTTTGGAATGCAACAATGCTTAGATAGTGGTTAGCTCTCCGCGGAAATAAGCTTAGAGTAGTGAAGGATATTCCGATAAACTGGGTAACTTCCTCTCGTGTATTTCGTTGTGAGGAGATGATTTTGGCTCGGTTGCATATTGGCCACTGCAATTTTACGCAGAGCTATCTTGTTAAGGGTGACCCTGCTCCTGCTTCTCCGCTTTGTAGCAAAAGTCTTTCGGTCCGTCATGCATTGCTAGAGTGTATTGCTCTAGCACATCTTCGGACACTCTGCAACTGCTGGCCAGTCCTGCGGAGGTCTTAGCAGATGATAAGCAAGCGGTTGATAGAATTTTTTAATCTTGTGTCAAAAGTAAACTTTGAAATGCGGATTTAGTTATTTTAATTCAGGTGTTTCATACTTCTTGTTTTAGTTTTATATATTTATCTTTATTTCTGGCTTTTGTTGCAGTTTTTATATTCATCTTTATCTTTGGCCTTTGTCATGATATTTTGTACTGATCTTTATCTCTGCTTTTTCATGATCTGTTTTAAAAGGGCGCTAATGACCAAGCAGTTGAGCGCCCTTAAAGACAAATCATCATCATCATAATTAAATGTTCATTTTAAAGAAGTGTAAGATTTGGGCCAAACCTTTGACCTGTTTCTTGACATGACAACAGAAATACCAGAAGAGGATATGGATAGTTTCACCAGCAACCTTACTTCAAAATACCCTAAAGATCTGAGCAACAAATTAAAAGATGAACTAAAACACTTCCAGTATATTTTTCAGGTGACATTTCCAGATCATGTCAATAAGTCTGGAAACAGAATATTTCCACTTGCTCTCTTGAATTCTATTTATAAAGTCAAGCTTCAGTCAGTATTTCCAGAATTGTGCATTGCTCTAAGATTATTTTATACTTTGCCAGTTAGTGTTGCTTCTGGCAAGACAAGTTTTAGTGAACTTCTCTCATTAAATACACTTTAAGAGAAGAGAAGCTGAGCCATTTATCTATCTTGTCAGTATAAAACAAATTAGCAATTTCTCAGATGCTATAGGTGATTTTGTGACTGCCAAAGTTAGAAAATTCAAGATGCTTCATTGCTAACAACATTAAAGATACTACCACATCCAAACCTCTCTTTAAAATGTTCCTCCAACAACTCTTCAGGACACTCACCTAAGACGTTAGTATTTGACATTAATATTAATAAATAATTATTCAGTAATTAACTCCTTAATATCAGGTATTAAATTTATGCATTAAAAAAATGCATGTATTATTACCTACAGAGTAGAGTACATCAATATCCATCATTGTACTTTCACTATTTGATACAATAATTATGTGGGACTTGAAGTTGGGAGTTAGGGGGCCACCAATGTTGTGTGTGCAACAAACCCCATACATTGTAAGAACTAAAAGGAAACAAGGTGAGAAATTCATTCAATTTTGGATATTAAACTCTTGTGAATAAAAATTTCCTGAGAAGAAGCCAGAATTAGGTGGGTAGAGAAGAACAATATTTCTAACATCTCTTATGATAAATAGAGAGTGGAAGTTTAGGCACTAAAAAGTAATCTAGGTGCTTAAAATAGGTTCCTTAACTGCTATATTTAGTATCTGTAAAATTAAAAATAGGAGGATATTAAAAAAAAAAAAAAAAAGCAACAACGCTAAAACAGTGATATAAGTGATTTAATGATCTTAACTAGTTTTAATTTGCAATGTTGACATTAAACCAAACCAAATATATTTCATACTTGACACTGATACCCAAAATTACAACATTAAGATTAAGCATCAATGCCATAGTTGACTTCACAGTAAATAATAAGCACTTTTTTTTAATTGTCCATGGAATAGTTATGGCAATTGTCACAAAGTATTAATTTGTGCACTGAGAAAGTCTATTCGTCAACTGAATACATAGGGCAATATTTTAGGTTTTTGATAAGAACTGGGATTTCATTTGCATCATCATTCTGTCCTGTTAAAATTTTAGGGGCAACAAACGAACTCTTCAGCCCCTGTTTTTCTGAAGAATTGAATCCAACTTCTTAGCTTTTTTCCCCTGCAGCTCCAGGTACTTCTCAAAGTTTCTGCTTTGCTGTGGTCAATAGCTCTAATTGTTCATAAAGAGGTTTCCCTTGATTTTCAAGAACAGTAATAGTATTTGCAATGAATGTGAAATGAGCCCTGATGTACACCAAGTAATTTTCAACATCAGTGTCATTCAAGACTTTCTTAGCATCAGTTACACAAACTGAATTGTCCTCTAAAGTAGACACAAGTTCTTTGACTGCTCTGAATTGCTCACTGTAGGTTAACAGCCATGTTTGCCATCAAGTAAGCACAGGTTCTGGAGGAAGAGGAATATCTGGAAGTTTCTACCAAAAAGCTTGCAATCTCAATGGAGCTTTTAGAAAAACTTTCTTCATAGAAGAGATTGCTTCACCTGAGGAAATTGAGTTTGAACTGCCCTGCTACTTGATTCAGACCATGGGCCAAACAGGTGACATAGACAAGAGAAGGGAAAAACATGAGTATACGCATGGCAGGTGCCATAATGAAGCAGCATCTGTTATAGCTATTAATACCTTATCTTAGTCAGGAATGATAATTTTGAGTCCAGTGTTCACAAAATGAGCCACTGCAATTTTATTGGTATTATTCAACTGTTTGGTGTAGATCAAATGAGCTCTGGACAGTTTATCAGGATTAAGCTTTCCAATGATTAAGTTGCCAACATAACACCCAAGGGTGTCTGTAGTTTCATCAACCGAAAACCACAAATATGAATTGCAAAATCCTCTTTTATCCTAGAGATAGAATCCTAATATGATCTTGCAAATATGTCTTACAAACAGTCGACTCTGAATGGACTCTTTTGTGGCAGTACTTTACTAGAAAGTTCCTGAAATGAGAGTTTTGTAAACTTTTGAACGGGATGTTTGTTGCTACAATGGCATGACATAAATCAGCACTGAATTTGTTTTTTTCTGGATGATGCTCTGAGGTCTGCTTCAGTTTAGACTTCCTTTCTACATTTGCTTGGTATAGAGCACCTTGCATGTATTGTGTATTTATCACTGAACACCTGAAAAGGCAAACATTTTAAAGCATGTATTTAGTATTTGTGAACTGTTATTTTGTTTTAGAAAAGTTTACTAAGTATAACTCATTTTATCACATGGAAGTTGTTTTGCTCACCTGTTGTTGCAAACTTGAAAAAAAAGAATTTTAGCATCTCTCAAGTAACGTGGGAATTCATATAGCCTCTCTCAAATTAATGATGCTTTAGGTGATTTTATTTTCAGCATTACGTTGTCTTGAAGTGAATACTTGCAGCTGAAACATGACAGCACCACTGATTAACTTTTCTAAAAGTTACCTGGAAATACGTTGACTACAATGAAGTCTGGTTGTGAGAAATAAGTAGTTAATATAAGAGGAAACATTGTTACAATAATGAGTTATATAGCATGCAACTATGTGCTTTTCTTATTATTGCCAGCTGCTCCTTGAAATGAAATTAAAAATGCCTCCCTCTCATTTACTTTGTAAATATATTTAAGAATTTTTTCTTTGTGTAATCTTTGAATTTTATCTGTCAATAAAATACATATACATGTCTAAAATACTAATACATATCTTGCAGTGGATAGTTGGTCTTTAGAGCTTCCTATTTTGCTTTGTTTAACAGTACAGGCTCTTAAGAATCATAGTAGACCTTTATGATTTAATTATGATTCTATAATAGTGTAAAATAACACAATATAACAGAAATATGAACGTAACACAGGATAAATTAACAGAAATAAAACAGAAATACGAATGTAGCAGGAAAAATAGGTTAAACTGGAAAATGGCACTTAAAATAGACTTGGAGTGGAAAATAGGCAGTTTTAGGCACTATCAAACTGCTTTATTTAGATCTAAACATTCATGAAACATGTAAATACAAAAGATGAGGCAAGTCTATGTTAAGGAAAAGAATATACATTTGCCTAAAGTCTGTTGTCTAATGATAAGCTATATGCTCATTATCAGTGTAATTTTAATTATAATTATGAGAATGTGAGGCAATTGTGGGAATATTATAACTGTTTCGGCAGGAGTATAAGGTGCAGCAAGCAGCCGTGCGGTGGCCACAGTGTGAAGAAAAAGCACTGTTTTATAACTGTTGGTATGTTGACTTGCTAATCGTTCTGTTACAGTAGTGAAACTTAGATTGAAAATATTGGCAATTGCAGTGGCTTTAAATTAATTACATCAATAACTCTAAGGGTCATATGCCAAGTTTTTAGAAGTGATCATAAACAATCCAATTTTTTAACATAATTACACTGTGACTGTAGTGATGATACTTTAGCTTCGCTTACTAAGTTTTCACTCAGAATATGTTTTGAAGACATTCATCTCCATCAGCTATATGTCCACTGGCATTTGGAAGGGAATCCCCTACTTTGTGTTGGTTGTATGTCATCTAGCGGAGAACTTCACTATATTATCTACCGGTAGAATTTCAAAATTCATCATGCTCTGTGCATTTTTGGTGATGTGGATTTTTTTCTCTATACTGTGAGTTCTGCTGGTATTTTGGCATGTTTTAAAAGCAATAATTTCTCATTTAATGTTGTGTTCTGTAGGCCAGAAATGGTGAGCTACTGCAGATTTGTCTATTTGCTTAAGTTTTAAATTTCTGGGGTGTTCTTTCATTGTGGTTTGTAGGTTTCTCTTGATTTTTCCCAAGTATATTTCATGGCAGTCATCACAATCGATCTGGTAAATTCCCTGATTTCTTAATCTTTGGTATAGCGTCCTTTAGCAAATGATGAAGTAAGTTTCTGAGGTCGTGCTTATTGTATTGAACCAATTTTAAGCCATATTTTAGAAACAGTTTATTGAGTTGTTGTGAATTTTTTGGTGGAACATGAATCTACTATCTTTCCAGTAGGATATCTCTGCTGTTGCGAGTGGTGATGTGCTTCAACTTTTTTTGTTATTTGTATATTTGTATTAGTATGTGCACTATGTGAGTGCTGAATCCATTCTGTGTGGCAAACCTTAAGGGTGTTTTTGTAAATAATTTGCTTTATATTTCCCTTTTTCCTGCATTATTATATCCCAATTTGTTTTCCCTTTCTTATAAGAGTCATGTGTTATATTATCATAATGTTGCTTTTTTGCTGCCTATATCTTTGTTTAACAGCTTTCTATAGGCTTTAAATTAAGATAGGAGTGTTTCTGGATTATTTGTAGTATTAAGTTCATAAAGATAATGTTTTCTTCTAAAAGATGTAAGAATTCTCTTTTTAATCCATTTGTTTCTACACATTGGTCAGGCATTATTTGGAGGGGGCCTGTCATATGTTGGTATTTAAGACAAAACACAATGTAAGATTTGAATTGGACTTGAAAAACTCAATGCCAGTGGATCTTTGGATCTTTGTGTTAACATGCTTACTGCTTATGCTACCATGGCAAGATACTTTATGTGCATTCCATACTCTCATCG
This sequence comes from Deroplatys truncata, assembly GCA_030765065.1. Taxonomy (NCBI): domain Eukaryota; kingdom Metazoa; phylum Arthropoda; class Insecta; order Mantodea; family Mantidae; genus Deroplatys; species Deroplatys truncata. Next base: position 62,527,775 of record CM060984.1, on the reverse strand, counting down.
AATTCAAGTATCCTGGTAAACATTTAAGACACTCTCAAATATTAGAGATATCTTTCTCAAAGGTGACTTGAAATGTTGCAAGTACTTTAAATTTCTGGGCTTTATAGTTAAACATTCTTAGGATTAATTGTGGTTGTGATATTATAGTTCTTTCACACCAGGCGTGTAAGACACTAGGTTTAAAGCTGAAACATGGCTGAGTGAAAGAAATAATTATTACAATACAAAAAGCATAATGCAGTGCATAGACAATTCAGTCATGTCTATCAATTTTCCCATTGTTTTTTTATGGATGAGATGTAAGCAGGTATTGTTCTGGCTATAAAGTCAGAATAAAGAAGAATTGCAAAATAGGATCTAAATGATCTAAAAAGTGATTGCTAAATAGAGGATAGTTTTCACATATGTACTAATCTATTGAATGAACTGTGACTCCAAACTCAAGATTGGTTCGATTATTTATGCATTGATGATGAATTGCTTTACGTGATGCAATATATAAGTACACTTTCAGTACTTTGTGATGACATATTTTTAATAGGTTAATCTTTTTTAATAATGCTATCATTATTGGAATTGGTCTTTTTCCTTAATTTTATATACCCATATTTTGTATGCAGCATTTCTTTCATGCCCAGAAAGTTTTTACTTTCCCCACTACTGACCTATAGTATGTATGTAAATTTATTTCCATAATGCTATACAAAATTCTTACAGTTTTTAGTACATTACTTTGAGTTGCTATTTTTTCTTTCTTTGGTCCATCATGCATTTTAACACTGTGGTTATTTATGCATGGTGGGTCATAGCAACTTCATATTGTTTTATTTTTCTAAACCATTTTTCTCTTACTCTCCCCATATATTCTCTTATTCTTTTTATATCCCTCTCCTTTTGTATTTTCATTATCCTAACTTTTAATACTTCTTTGTTAAGATTCTCCCATTCTTTAGGTAAAAACTGATCTCTCCACAACTTAGTTTCTTCACATTCAATTATATAATGCAAATCATTATCTGCCTCTCCACAAAGAGGACATCTATTCAAATTTGCTCCCTTCTTATCTCCCCTTAGCCTATATGCACTTAATCTAGACCAGGCCCACCCTTCTCTCACTAACTGATTACCTACATCCACATACTTCTCCCTTCCCCAGTCACCTTTAATTGTCTATATAGTTCCAAACGTTTCTTTCCTTCCAGACTTTGAAATAATTCTTGTTTCTCTATATCTTCTACTCTGTTCCTCACTTCTTTCCATAAACCTTTAACTAACCCCTCTCTCTCCTCCCATAAGTTACTCATTCCTATTTCCTGTAAAATTCTCCTTATTCCTTGAGCCCAGTTCATCCCATCACTGGATTTTTCTTGTATTATTAAACATTGCCTCAAGATATTATGCTCGTCCAATGATTTCAATCTATGCCAATATTTAAGTATCCTTTCTACTATCATGCTCTTGCTACCTACTCTTCCCAACTCCAACATTGCTGCTCCATTAGGTGATGAATTAGATAAACCTAACTACATTTACAGAACGATCTATGTACTTTATCAATCATCTTCCATCCTTTGTCACTTCCCCAAATATCTGATCCATAGACCATTTTTGCTTCAACTACAGCTTTGTAAACTCTTTCCAACCATTTAATTTGCATATCCGGTATTTTCTTTAAGCATATTCTTATAGCAGTCATTGCTAATCTTCCTTTAGCTAACGCACTTATCTTGTGATCATTCCATCTCTCATTACTACTTATTCTCACTCCCAAATAATCAAATTTGTTTACTATTTGCAACTCTTCCCCTTCCACATACCACTTTTCCTCCTTCAATTTATAGTCCTTTTTAAATACCATTATCTTTGATTTTTTAAAATTTATTCTTAAAAGCCAAGTCTTACAAAATGAATATATGATATGTAACACTTTTGTTAGACCTCCTACTGAAATAGAACCTACCACTAAATCATCTGCAAAAAGTAATCCTGGAATTTCTCTATTATTTACTGTGGGTAAATATAAGTTATCCTTATTCAACTCTTCTAAGATATTGTCAATAAATAAGTTAAACAGTATAGGGCTAAGTTTGCAACCTTGTCTTAACCCCATATTACTATCAATTTTTCCCATAATTTCATCACCATTCAGCCTAATATAAAACTTATTATTCATATATATTCTGTGTTACTCTAATGAATTTTGAGCTTAGTCCCTTACTTCTCAGTTTAATCCATAGCGCCTCTCTATCTATAGTATCAAATGCCTTCTCCAAGTCAATAAATGCCATATATACCCTAACTCTTTTAATACTTAAGTATTTATCTATAATAGATTTTATAATAAAATATTGTCCACCATTCTCCTACCTTTTCTGAATCTCCTCTGAAATATTGATAATTTATTTTCTTATTGTTATTATTTCACTGCAGATACATATTTTGAAGTCCCTTGAATCCAAAAAAAAAACATTTTTACTTTCTCTACTGTATATAGTAAGTAGGGGAGGTAATGTATTCCTTCCAAAAGTTTGATACCAAGATTTCACCAGAAATATGTGTTTTGAAGCCCCCTATACTTGAAAAAATATTAGGTATTTTTAAAAAAAAGGAGTGTGTGTGTGCATGTGAGAGAGAGAGAGAGAGAGAGAGAGAGAGAGCAGCAGAACTCAAAAGCAAAAAGTTGGATAAATACCAAGCTTGGTATTTAAGTTCAGTATCTTCCAAAGATTGACATGAAGATTTTCAAGAAAATCCTCCCAGCCCCAACTACCCTTTATATGGAAAATTTTTTAAAATTTTTGATTTTATAAAATGTAGCTCTAACGAATTTGTTTAAAATACCATATAATAAAGATATTTACATGACAAATAACGTGTATATCTTCAGTTTTCTGGGAATAACCTATGAAGTCCTCTTCATTTGGAAGGAGTGTTGTATAATGTTGCATAACTCATATTTTAAGCAGCAGACGAAAACATACTACACAAAATATGTAGATCTCTTTAAAACACATAATTTATTTCAAATAACATTTTTGTAGTATAAGCCATTTCTGGGATATCTATTATTAATGGTTCAAATTGTTCAATACTTTGTCATTCTCTTCAAGTCCTGTCAATTTTCAGTTGTTTCTGGTCCAGATGGCATTAACAATGAAGTAGTAAAGCATTTAGAAGACAAAATCAAACTGTTCTTATTTAAATTACTTAATGACTGCATATGGCAAAGTTGCTTTCCACTCTGCTGAAGGAGGCCAAAGTTACCATTTTAAAGAAAAGATTCTAAAGAACCTAAAACATATAGATCAATATGTTTGCTAAATACCTTGGGAAAAATATTTGAACAACTAATATATAAGGGAATATAGAATAAGGGAATAATTTGGTTTTAAAAAGGGCTTTTCAACTGAGGATGCCATAAATCAACTGATAAATACAGTTAAATCCTCAAAGGCTAAGTATGTTGGAATCGTAGTGGACATTTCTGGTGGCTATAATAATGTGGCGGCCTCCTCTTTTTGAGAGTTTAAGACAAAAGAATCATCTTAAATGTGTCTATGCCATATGAAAAAATTATTGTATGGATAGGAAAGTGCATATCAAAGAAATAAAGGATATTGTTGATAAAGAAATCACCAAAGCATGTCCTCAGGGCTCGATCTTAGGACCATTGTATTGGAGGCATTGGATGAACTGAATAATGACATGGATATAAAAAAACACCATAGCCTATTTATTTAAAGGTGAGTCGGAATTGTTACACTAACATCACTTAAGTTTAGTGTAACAATTCCGACTCACCTTTAAATAAATTCAATACACATCACTGTTTCTAGCTTCTTTTCATTACAATATCAACCATAGCCTATGCTGATGTTATGTTGTTTATAGTAGAAGGAGATAATAGAATGGATTTGGAAGGATGTTCAAATAAATTAACAACCAAATTAAATACTTGGTAACACATCAAAATTACAAATATCCCCTGCAAAGTCATGCTATATAATCTTAAAGGGAAAATTGAATAGAGACCCAACAATTAAATTTGACAATCAGAACATTATAAGACAGAAAGAAGTAAAATATTTGGGAATATTGTTAGAATAAAAATTGAATTTCAGAAAACATACTGAATACATTCGAAATATAATGATGAAATTAGCCAAAATCATTCAATCAAATTTTAAAATTCCATTAAGCACAATTACTACATATTATAGTAGTACTTTTGCAGCTATTATGCTGTATGGGCATTTCAAATGAATGATGTACAAATTAAAACCTTACTAAGAAGAACACAACAACAAATTTTACTAAGATTATAGGGCCAATTACTACACTTACAGTGGCATTGTTGTAATTAGTTAGTTTATTGTGCTTAAGAGTTTTACAATTTGATTGTCCACTGCACTTTGACCCTGGTCACTCATTCAGTAGACAATCACTACAGTTTATTTACATTTTACAATTTCCCGTCAACGCATTCTGTAGACAACCACTACAGATTATTTAATTTTACCATTTGTTGTCAATAAATTATCTTGCTTTTTTTTTTTATTCAGTTCTTTTTTTTTTTTCATGTCCCATTTCCACTTGTTTTTCACTTTTCATTTATTGATTACTTAACCATCACACATTCACTATAGTTTTCCATTCAAAGTAAGATGCGCTACCTCTTACCTTTCTCTTTCCACTGTCCAAAGCCATTTATTTTTTACTTTATACAAAAACTGTCTAATGCTCCTAGCGTCCTTGTATATCACTTCAATCATAAGTGTATTTCTATCCCCCTTCAACCACTTCTTATTAAAAAATTCTTTTCTCCAATTTTCTGTTCCTTGGCACTTAAATACTATGTGTTCAATGTCTTCATTACACCACATATTGGACATTGATTCTGAGGAATACCCTGTCTTAACCCTCTTAGCCTCCATTAAAATTTGAGGGGTGCAATTTTCTGGTTGAAGAAACGTGAATTAAATAAGGTCAAGGTTATAACTAGGAACAGATGGAAAACCATAATGGAAATAAAACATAATCTAAAGTCAAGTTGGCAGCAAGAATCGGAAAGTTGATACAGGAAGGAGAACTTTTAATTTATTTAACAATATTTCGGAATGGTTAAAATTAAAACATATCAAACCAACAATGGGATTAATACATTATTTAACCAGACATGCCCTCGATAAAACCCATTGGAAGAAAATTAATAAAACACAGAACAACATATGTAATTATTGCAATCAGCAAGGAACCCCAAAGCAGTATTGTTTGAATGTATACATTATTATAATGAGACATTACAAGAAAGGCAAGTTTTAAGTGGTTACGACATAGCATATATTTTAAGAAATAAAGTTTTATACATACAGCTTGACATATTAACTAAAAAAAATTAGCAAAATAGCTTGGGGACAAGATATTGAACAAAATGAAATTGTAATATTAGTACCTGCAATTAATAAAGAAATAAGAAGAATGGAAGAGAATTCAAATCCTATGTGCAGCAGAGACACTGGTACAAACATCTGATATCAATAATCATACTTTAGAAATAGGAGTATAAAGTGATAAAAGGGAAGAAATAATAATTTAAACTAACTGAAGGAAATAGTTTTGGATAATTCCAGGCAGAAAAATGGGGAGAGAAAAGGAGGAAATGGTGGAAAATGAAGGAGAATCGATGAATAAAAAAGAAGTGAAGAGGAGGATAATGGGAGAGGGGGATGATGATCTGCTATCTGCTGATAGCAGATTGGAGTGGTAGCCTGGAGCAGGAGGTGGTGAATGGAGGAGTTAGAGTTATGGTTTTGAGCAAGTAGAAGAAGAAGATGGCGGCGAGTGAAAGTGGAGGAAAAATTGTGGTAAGTGAAGATAAAGTGAAGTAATAGTTTCATTGAAGACTGATAAATATAGTGATTATTGTTAAGTGAAGTGAAAAATTATAAAGAAATTATGTAAGTGTTAAATGAAGTGTACAATATAAAGAATAAGGGAAGATAAATTAAATGATAAGTTTAATAAAATTATTAAGTATTGTAATTTACTTAAAGTATACATTTTGAGGAAAGTGTATTGTAGTAGTTATAGGAAGGATGAATAAAAAAATCTGATGTGTTACACTCACATGACCTTCTCTACTCTTGTACAAACTATTTTTACAAACGCTTATTCTCCATCTACTTCATGTTAATTGAGATAAACATTTGCAGAATCTATCTTATTGCTAATTTTCTTGTAGACGTAAGGGGAATATATATTTACAAGGGCAATATAGAAATACAGTAGCCTTTAAGCACATACATATCTCTTAATAGCTGGTTGCTAGGTGCAGCACCATTCCCTTTCCCACAGATTAATACTCTTTGCATATCCAAGACAAAAGAATGAATAATGAATTCCCATTTGAGAAAATAAGTATTGAAAAATTTAAGGGAATAACAAGCAATATCTCGAAAATGGTTCACTCAACAAAAAAAATGTATATGACATAAATTGTGTATTTTAATGCGATCTAAATGTTTTGTGTAGTAAAATTTTGTCTATCTCTTATGGTTTACCAGTTATGCAAAAGTCGTTCACAATGAAGAATACTTTTGGAGACATTCCCAAAAAATTCAAGATATACATTTCATTTGTCATGAAAATATTTTAAACATATGATTTTTAATCAAAATCGTTAGAGCCATTTTTGAGAAAATTAAAATTTTCGAAAAATCTTCCATGTAAAGGGTAATCTAGGGTGGGGGGGATTTTCTTGAAAACCTTCGTGTCGTATCTCTGGAAGATACTGAAGCTAAATACCAAGTTTGGTGTTTATCCGATTGTTCGTTTCTGAGTTATGCTGTTCACAGACAGACCAACACACACACACACACACGGACATGTTTCCAAAAATGCTTTTTTTGGATTCAGGGGGTCTCAAAACATGTATTTCCGGTGAAATCTCGGTATTTAATTTTTGGGTGGAATGCAATACTTCTCCTACTTACTATACGTAGAAGAGAAAGTAAAAATAGCAGTTAAAATCTTGAATTTTGATATGAAATTATTTTTTAAAAAATTATTATTAGAAAGGACAAATTAAATATGTATAGCAGTTAGATTTTGATATGACGTTATAAAAAAACTTTATTACAAAGTTCTCTATCATTATTTGAAAATGAATAAATAAATATATATATATATATAGATTACTAAGTATAGTTTGGATACCAGTACCTTTGCCACTGCATACCAGTGGTTGGAATGTAGTTTAGATAGTATGAAATGTTTTGTTACATTTATCTTGTTTAATTGACTAATTATTTACTAGAAATTGGGAATAGCTGGATACCAGTTATTTTATGTTACCGGCTTCCAGTAACAGTAGTTGAATATATTTTTTATTTAAATTTCAATTATCATTACATTTTGTATTTTAACTTCATTATTTTTATTTTATTCATCTTATCTAATTTCTTTTTATTTACTAGATTATAAGTAAAAACCTGTACAATAATGTATAAAATGAAAGAGGTGTTAAATTTGGAATACACGTCTTGGTGTAGGAAACAAGGTACCAGGATGGTGTATTGCAAATTTTATTTTATTTGTTTGTTTTGTTTCTCATGACTGCATGGAAAGAGAGTGGAATTTTAAGGCCAGTATTCTTAAACATTTGAATATTGCTGTTCCCTTTGTAACTATAAAAAAATGTGTAATGTAGCTATTTCTGGAAAGGTTTATCTGGATTAAAATGATTTAGATAGAAGAATATACTTTAGTAAGAATAGTTTGTATACCCACTAATAAATAGAGGGTAGAGAAAGTCACGTGAATGTAACACCATTATAGATAAAGGTCTATGTATGTGTGCATTTGAGAGAGAGAGAGAGAGAGAGAGAGAGAGAGAGAGAGAGAGCGTGCATGTGTGTGTTTCGTTTTACTTTCTCTACTACGTAGAGAAGTAGGGGAAGTATTGTATTCCACACAAAAATTTGATACAGAGATTTCACCGGAAATACATGTTTTGAGACTCCCTGAATCCAAAAAAAGCATTTTTGGAAACATGTCCGCGTGTGTGTGTGTGTGTGTGTGTCTGTGTGTCTGTGAACAGCATAACTCAGAAACGAACAGTCGAATAAACACCAAACTTGGTATTTAGGTTCAGTATCTTCCAGAGATGCGACACAAAGGTTTTCAAGAAAATCCCCCCACCCCAGACTACCCTTTACATGGAACATTTTTCGAAAATGTTAATTTTCTCAAAAATGGATCTAACGATTTTGTTTAAAATATAATATGTTTAAGATATTGTTACGACAAATGAAATGTATATCTTGAATTTTCTGGGAATGTCTCCAAAAGTATTCTTCATTGTGAACGACTTTTGCATAACTGGTAAACCATAAGAGATAGACAAAATATTACTACACAAAAAATGTAGATCGTGTTAACATACACAATTTATGTCATATACATTTTTTTAGTTGAGTCAATCATTTTCGAGATATTGCTTGTTATTCCGTTAAATTTTCCAATACGTATACTTTTTCTCAAATTCGTTATTCATTTTTTTATGTCCTGCATATGCAAACAGAATGGAATGCTCCACATAGCAACTAGTGCTTAAAAGATTTGACTATCGCTTAAAAGCTACCATGTTCCCCCTGCATCTACAAGAAAATTAGCAATAAGATTAACATGAAGCATATGGAGAATAAGTGTTCGTAAAAATAGTTTGTAAAAGAGTAGAGAAAGTCATGTGAGTGTAACACATCAGATTGTTTAATTAATAACCATATACTGTTCCACATGTTCCATTACAGTGCAATACTGCATGTTTGGTTTGATTTTATACAAACTGGGTTTTCATCACAATGCTCATGGCGTGAAATCCATAAACAAATATTCTTTTGTTATTGGTCTATACATGCACAATTGGCTGCCAAATGAGGTAAAAAGTATAAGTAGCAGCATCAGCTTTAAACTAAGTGTTAAAAACTAGCTTTTAAATAATCCTGTACATAGTCTAGTGTACTTTTTTTAATGTACTTATTCTTGGGAGGAAAAAAATCAAAATACCAAATACAAATTAACTATTGATTAGTCTTGGGAGAAGGTTCACGAAAATCAAAAAAAAAAAAAAAATAATAATAATAATCGTGAAATAAATATACATAAATAAGAAGTTAATTTAAAAAATCTGATGCGTTACACTCACATGACTTTCTCTACTATTGTACAAACTATTTTTACAAACGCTTATTCTCCATCTACTTCATGTTAATCGAGATAAACATTTGCAGAGTCTATCTTATTGCTAATTTTCTTGTAGATGTAAGGGGATAATTTATTTACAAGGGCAATTTGGAAATACAGTAGCCTTTAAGCACATACATATCTCTTAATAGCTGGTTGCTAGATGCAGCACCATTCCCTTTCCCACAGATTAATACTCTTTGCATATCCAAGACAAAAAAATGAATGACGAATTCCCATTTGAGAAAATAAGTATTGAAAATTTAAGGGAATAACAAGCAATATCTCGAAAATGGTTCACTCAACAACAAAAATGTATATGACATAAGTTGTGTATTTTAACGCGATCTACATTTTTCGTGTAGTAAAATTTTGTCTATCTCTTATGGTTTACCAGTTATGGAAAAGTCGTTCACAATGAAGAATACTTTTGGAGACATTCCCAGGAAATTCAAGATATACATTTTATTTGTCATAAAAATATCTTAAACATATGATATTTTAATCAAAATCGTTAGAACCATTTTTGAGAAAATTAAAATTTTCGAAAAATATTCCATGTAAAGGGTAATCTGGGGGGGGGATTTTCTCGAAAACCTTCGTGTCGTATCCTTGGAAGATACTGAACCTAAATACCAAGTTTGGTGTTTATCCGACTGTTCGTTTCTGAGTTATGCTGTTCACAGACAGACAGACAGACACACAGACGGACATGTTTCCAAAAATGCTTTTTTGGATTCAGGGGATCTCAAAACATGTATTTCCGGTGAAATATCGGTATCGAATTTTTGGGTGGAATACAATACTTCCCCTACTTACTATACGTAGTAGAGAAAGTAAAAAGGCTTATTTTCGAGTATGTATTTTATGTTTGAAAGTTTATCCAAGTTCTGTACTGCTAAATTAAATCACATTAACATAGGTACTGTAGGCCTATTTATTTCTTAAAATAGTCTTGATGTTGGTCTACTTCTGAGAGGAGTTGACACTTTTTCTCACGGCGCTTAGAATTTTTCTTGCAGCAATAATGGCATTGTACTGAAATCCAGAGGAGGACCATATAATCTGGAAGAGTATCAACACATAGTAAGGTGGTAAAATGACTGAGGTCACTGTCTTCATCCCCACATTCACTGTCCTCTTCTTTGTTTTATTGTGAAGCAGCGGTCGCAGTTTTGGCGTCACTCATGTACTGGAAGCCGGGTTCACATGCGTCCATCTTCAGCCACTCATTCAAGTTTTCTTCATCGACATCTTCAAAGCCATTTTAACCTGTTGCCAGAGTCATTATTTGTGAAGTTGTTATTTCTTCATCACTGAAACTTTGAAAATCACTTCTTTACCTGGAAGGATTTTACCCCATGATCGAACTGGTCAGAGTATGTGGCTTGACATTCTGCCAGTATCAGAAATCCCGTGTGTGGCATCTGGAATTGTCAGCTTCTGCCAGAATACCATCAAACAATCTTCGTCAACTAGCATTCTCAGTAGACAAGTCCTGCAGCGCCATTTCACCCATAAAAGTTTAGTTTTGTTTATGGACGCTCTTTAACTACTATGGTTCTTAGCATCTCATTGTATATTGGTCGTCAAAGACTGGACATTTTGCTCAGAGAAGTTTTGCTTTATCAGGCTTGAGGTTCTTTTACGTGCCGTAAATCTACGACACGGGATCACCGACTTTACTTCCCTTCCGAAGGAAGCCATGATAAGGGTTTTTACGCCCGAAAAAATCCATCGCCCTCCCCGGGTTTGAACCCGCGACTTCGGGAACTACAGGCTTAGCATGGTACCCCTAGACCACGGAGGACGACATTTCACCGATGCAATTACGCCTTGGTCCATTGGCTGCATCACGGCAGTCACAGCCACAGGAGGTAAAAGCTTAGTTACGGTGAGTCCATTATTAGATACGAGAATGCTTTCATCAGGATGTGAAGGGACGTTATTAAGCACTAGAACAGCCTTCTGTGGCAATCCTTTCTCTTCTAGAAATCGCCGAACCTGTACAAAATGAGTGTGTAACCATTTTTTGAAAATTTCACTATCCATGTACGCTCCCTTTTGGTTGTAATAATGGACATGGATATCCTTAGCTGCGGTACCCTTGAATGATCGGGTGTTTTTGCTTTTCGATCACTAATAGTTTCATTTTGTGGTTTCCTACCAGTAGGTACACAAAATTGTAATGCGCCTAATAAACGACTTATGTCCAGAAGCAGAATCTCGTTCCTAAAAGCAAGGGTTCTAGGTTCTGGTTAGTAGACATTTCCAATACAGACCACTTTCGTCTGCATTATAAATTTGGTCTAGTCTAAAATTCTCTTCTTCCACAAATTTCTGAATTCTTCCCGGAAGAAATCAGCTGCCGCAACATTTGAACTAAGCCGCTCTCCTTGCACAGCAAGTTGGCGAATCCCATGACTTTTTTTTTTAATCTGGCTAATTGCATTAAATTCTCACTGTAATCCTAAAACTTCATAAAAAAATTAGCCTTTTCGGCACACGTCACGCCTGAAAATCTGAAAGGACCGAGCTCAGTCTCAGCTAAGTTAAACTCTATGACACGGTTCAATTGTGTATTACACTGTATTGACCAATAATAAATTCAATTCAAAACAATGACACCTTCTGCATGTTTTTGGCTAAACCATTACAAAAGAGCAACATCTAATTCATCGAATGTTAATTTCTTCATGCTTTTTCGTGCAGATGGTCCAGAATTAGAATCGCAGTTCCTGTATTTTCGCTTATTCTTTTTAATGTCCGGAACAGTGGCACTCCAATCCTATAATCAGCACTTAATTTTGCAGCAGTTTTCCCCTTTTCAAATCTTTCAATTAATTCTAATTTTTGCCTTAATGTCAACACATGTGTTTTTCATTTCTCCGCCATCTCTTTTACAAACTTCTTTTAACTTGATTCGTTGATACTTACACGCTGATTAACAAGAAAACCGAGCTTGTTTTCGATTTTTACGAAACAGGCAGGCCGATAGCAATGGAAACGGCACTCTGTTGTTACGCGGCGGGTGCTTTATTGTTGGCGACTCAGAAACAGAAAGTTTAGTTTTCAAATGGACGAAAAATAATATATTTTTTTTTCTATACAAAGATGCCCGAATAACTCACTCACGAATAGTCGGAGTTTACTGTATACAAATTCTATAATCCATATTAAGACGCAAATGCACATTTTGTGCTCTTGAAATAATTTTATTCACTCTACTTATAATGCAAAAATTGGCCTGTATGTTATTTGCAGGTTTGTTCAGTATAGCATAGCTAAGTTTACATCAGTCTAATGTAGTTTCTTTTTCTTTTATAATAATTGCTTAGCTGTTAAAATTCTATTGTAATGGGCAGTCCCTCCTTAAACCGTGAGCTAATTGGGGCTTTCTGTATACATAAATAAATAATATATATAATTTTCTCAACCAATAACTGTAATTCATCACATATTTATTACTCGTTATTCTTATTTTAAATACCCATCTACTGACAATGATTGTAAGTACCACTTCCATCCACTTAGACAATCCTTGAAACTTGTAATTAGTCTATGGGCAACAGCAGTGGTGGTGGTGGTGGTGGTGGTGAGAGATCCTTTAAACTAAGAATCAGTTGAGCAGTATTTTTCCCATCAGGACTTGGCTCTAATTATACTCGTAGCTGCCATAGAAGCTGATAAGAAAAGCACTACCCTAACATCTTGATTGAAATAATCTCACTGTAGGAAAGGTTAAAGAAATTCAACGTCATAACCAGGATTTAAACCGTGAACCTTTAGCTTTCCGTACAGTTGCTCTAACCAGGTGATCTACCATGGCAACATGCTGGAACATTAAATTCCCCAGTTGACTTGCATTTTTCTCAGTAAACAAGGCATTCTCAAATTAATTTTGAGATAACGTACCCCAATGGCGACTTACAATCTCGTATGTTGTCCCAGGTTTCTAAGTTAACCACTATTAGGTCAATCAATAATAATTCAGTCTGATTCTACCTTTCAAACTTGGCCTACACACAGCTTGTGTGAAAGAACAATTAGATACTTTCAATCTCACTGTAGCTTATAATTGCCACGTATGTCAGAAAGAGAGGCATACATAACTTAACCGTTTCGACCTTGATTCTTTTTCAACCAAAACTTACTTTACTCGTACAAACTGGTGGCATGTGCTAACTAGTTTTGCCTCTAAAGACTGTTACAACGTACTTTGAGGTTTGCAGTCCACTTAGCTAAAGCACTGAAAAATGTAATCTATAGTCCGCTTTGAACCTTGCTTGTATTGTTTCTTGTATACTAACCAGGATTTCTGTCAGAGACAGAGAGGTTCAAATCCTTGCAGTGGAGGTACTCGGTCTGTGTTTAAGGAGGGGTGACTCACATATTTTGAACAGTGCCTAGTGGGTGAATATTAACGGTCTTCAATGGCACTGTAATGAATAGGGCGACTTATCTCCATAAGAGGGACAGGAGTGCCAAAAATGGACATTTCAGGATTTTGAAGAACACAGCATAACGTGAAAATTAGCAGCAACTATTGAAAAGAACACTAAATATTGTGTTGCAATGAAAACTACAAGGATCAAAACTGTTTCATTTGCTGGCCTATGGATTTATTTCTGAAATACATAAGTCTGAATTTTACGATATCTATTTAAAGGTGTACCGCTTGTTACTTCTTGTGCATGCTAGAATTTCTTTATCACTGACTACAGCATAGAAGAAGTGCTACATGCCATACTAAAATTAATCTTTACTTGAAGCTCTGCTTTATGTGTATCTATGTGAAGCCTATTAATTATATCTGACCATGACATTTGCCCCTGGTTGAAAGTTTGTTGAGGAAATGGTGCACAGCTTTTATTAACGAATGTCGAAACATTCAAAGCCCTGACTAAAGAAAAAGAAAGCAAATATTAAGTAAAATTTGGATGCTGTTCTGCGATGAACAACATTTAAAAGTTCCAGAATGTTGGAATGTCCCATAAAATTCGAGACGGGTGGTCACGCTAGTAATGAAACGCAATAAAACTAAAATAAAACCAGTCTGGTGGATAATTGGTCCTTGACCAAGACCTCCCGCCCCAAAATAAAACTAAAGCATCTAATGATGAAAAAGCATATAGCATAAATATAAAGAATTTTCCAAAGCCCAAAAATAAAAAATCTTGCACAACGGGAATGAAAGGGTTAAGGATCTCAGCGATGATAGGTTAATCTCTGACGTAAAATTAGCAGTAAATTTACATCAATAATTTGATTTTCATCACAATATTTCATAAAAATATCACTTTTAATTTCAATTTTCGCGCCGCGTTGATTAGCGAATGAGTAAAGCCCGCCTTCGTAATATTCGGAGAATGCCACAGTAGAGGTCGTGGGAACTGGATTGTCAGTAATCACCGTAATCGCATCGCAAGTGTGCTGCACGAGTGTGAACCAAAGCAAGCTACATAAACTTGTGAAGGATAAATGAGCATAAGTACTCCGTGTAGTATAAGGCAGGGAAAGGAAAGCATTATGTTGGGTAAAAAATAAGGTTAAAATTAAGTGAACAGAAATTATTGTTGCCTCATCCTCTGTAAAGTGTAAATGATTAAGTATTATGGAAAACAAGAATTCAGATATACGCAATCAGGATGAAGTGTATAAATTGCGAGACATGGTCAGAAAGCTGGAACTACAGAACGAAGAACTTAGATCAAAATATTCTCGGAATGGAATTGTATCTAATAACGCCCCTGCAAGCACAACGGTAGAAAAATTTTCCAGAAGAGGAGACTCGCTTATGGATGAAAATGATATATTAGAAATACTGGAAATAAATAGCGATGACTTCCTAGACGAGGAGAGGTGGTAAGTTCCTGTTTTGTTTTGCAGAAGACCCGTCAGAACAACCGGGTTGGGTATCCTGTTTGAATGTCATTATGGATTTTAAATTTATATGCATATAATAATGTGTCCTTGTTGTAATTCAGTTTAGCGTATTAGCTAGTCTTGAAACCTTTGTCCTCTACGCCCACTTAAAATCACAACATCCGCATTAATCAAAGTAAAAGCCTGTCATTTTATCTTCGAGACTGTTAAAGATCCGATATAGAATTAAATTGTGTTTAGTAATACAACACGCTATTATTAATCACGTCAAAAACGCGAACCACACAGAATTATGTACAGCAATATGATTACAAGAACTAAATGATAGGAACATCAGTTACCTACTTTCACTTCATGTATACATAATTTTTTTTTCTCGGTGCGTCCACTAATTGCATGCAGAAATAAAGTACACATTCAGGTATTAATTTTATGGCTTTTTATAGATAGCAAGGAAAATGTAAAAGGTATCAAGAGGCGCCAGAAGGTAATGGAAAATAGAAAGCAAATAGTGTAGGTATCATATCAATAGTTGGAGCGTGCAATTTCAGGTGGCACCTGGAGTAAAAGTTCCCTGAGTAGTCATAGTGGATAAATGCATACCTCTGGTTGTTCTTTGTTTTGTTTCATTTTTGTAAAAAGCAGGCATGTTTCAAGGCCTAGTTTACAGTACTGGCCCATATAAATGGTGACTCATGTGAGAAGCTTGAAATCTTTTACAAACTTCTGCTACTTACATTATTTATTGAAGCTTATAGACTTACACAGCATAGCACAGTAAACACAGCAACGTTTCACAGCACTTGTTCTTTCTGTGTATAATGTCTTGCATTCTGTAACATACTATACCTTAGGTGCCCAAAAATGTTCTCATGGGCCATAACTGCCTTGGCAACTTTGAACAATGCTCACTATGCAGCATGTTATGTACACTGATGAACACCTTATTTGCTGTAGACAGTGCAGATCTCGGCAAATCTGCTCTTAAGTTCTCTTTGTTGAAAATGGTTGCAACTGCTACACTCCTTTCCTTCTAAAAAACATCCTTCGGCTACGCTTTGAGGCTGAGGGCCCTCAATCTCTCGGCTATGCCTTGAGGCTGAGTATCTTACCAGCTATGGCGGCATTAAATATTCTTCTGTTGGACATATAACACATCATTTTCATCACTAAGGAAGAGAACTAAGAGCAGATTGTCGCAGATCTTGTAGGAAACCTGTAGAACTACCTGTCCTTTGGTGACATTTTGAGAGTTTATTTTATTAGTTTATAAATTAAGTGAAAAATTTAATAAGAATACATTTTGGAGCTCTTATTATCTTTTTTTGGAACACTTGACACTCCTGAATTTTGGGAGTGTCCAGAATTTTTCATGAAGGACCTATGGTCAGCATATATGAGAGTGGCATTTCAAACCAGTTACGGTTTAAGTACTAAAGTAGGAAGGAGAGTCAAGCCCATTTTTGGCTTAACTTCGTTATGTGCCATGGTACTTAAAATGTATTAAAAAGTAATTCCTAAGCACTAGAAATACCTTAGGAGTTGTTTTAGGAGTAGGTATTGTCTCTAGATCTGGTACCCTCCTACCCGCCCCTTTTATGTGCCTTACTTTCATAGTAGAATTACGCTGTAATGAATGACAACAAACATTGCCATCTTGTCCTACAGCACATGCTTGATGGGAACTGCCAATGTAAATGAGAAGCAAAATCAGTGGGTTAGCAGTATTTTCCTTACTTCTTATTTTTCTTTATATTTGCTTCTCGCTGATAATTAACATAAGCCTATATAAAAAGAAAACCTAACCTAAGGCTAACCTTCCATGAATTCAGAAACCTAACCTTACATGATAAACATGGAACCTCGTTAGCGTGCTTTGGTGTAACCACTGGTTGGTAACTAACATAAGCTTATATATAAAAAAACCTAACCTGAGGCTAACCTTCCGTGAATTCAGAAATCTAAGCTAATTTAAATAGTGAATCATTCACGTCATTAAGAAATGCACACTTGCTCTGCTCCATTAGTGGTGTTAGCTATTCATATATTGGTAGCATTTTGTTTGTACTTTTGGAAACTGCACACAGTTAGAGGGTGACTCTGTAGCAGAAGTTAGACAGCATTTTTCCATGGCATAGGCAAAGTGTCCCCAGTTTCTTGCATTTTGCATTAATAAGTTTGAGAAAAGCTATAAAAGTAATTCTCATTCATTCATTTCAATAAGGCAAATTATCAATTGCATTTTATTTTTGATTCAGCTTATTTTAAAGTTTGAACTATGATGGTACCCTCATGAGATCTTAATCTCTGCAGAGATCTCTTTTTTTAAATTTGTCAGTATTACTAAGTGATTATCACATATAGTATGGCTCTATTACAGCCCAGGCAGTAAAGCTGAGTTATTAGTTGTATCAAATAAATTGAGTTTTATTTATGGATGCTTTTTAAACTACTATGGTCCTTAGTGTCCCATTTTATATTGGGCGTGAAAGACCATAAATTTTGCTCAGAGGCCTCTTTATCAGGCTTTGAGGTTCTTTTACCTGCCATAAATCTATGACATGGGACCACCGGCTTTACTGCCCTCCTGAAGGAAGCCATGCTAAGGATTTTTACGCCCCCAAAAAAAATCCATTGCCCTCTGCTGGGTTTGAATTGCTTTAGTATATGAAAAAACATTTTACTCCTAGCCTCTTTTTCTAACCAATCACGTACTATTACTATTGACAGATGTTGAAGCAAAATAATAAAAGTCATAACAAGACATATCTAGCAGAAACACAATTCTCATTGGTTGCTACCACACTTATGACCATAAATAAATCATAGCATAAAACTGCTCTAATGAATTTATTTAAGAACTACCAATAGCCAGTGAATAGTAACAAACTATTAATGCTTTGCGCTACAGTAAGAGCTGCATGCAACTTAATGCAATATCTATAAATAAAAACTCATTCTTTCCAATGCTGTCAATAATGAATCTTTATCTCTTCTAGTTCCTTGTAATCCATAAGTTAAGTACTGACCCATGCATAAGATGGGAAGGAATACATAAATCTCTCTGATTAGTAATTGGTGCAATTAGTAATTTATTTGGACAAATCCATTAGAATGAGTTAAAATGTTTTATCATTTTGCTGTCGTACAACCATAACCTTTGAGAAGAGATGCACCGAATCTTTATCTAAAAACTTCCATTCCATCTAGGAGTAGAAATGTCTGTATGTCATTGAATTTGTCATCAAATTAGCATTAACTAACAGTAATGGCACTTCTTTGTATGTATTGATACCTTTGCTTGGGATAGGTCCCCAAATAAATCCAGGTCTAATTTAATTCATTATGAACTATTTTCTCCAAACTGTAAGATCAATCAGGCGCTTTTGTTTCAGAATCTTAATCTAATAAGTAACATGCGCTTGCACAGCATTTATACTTCATCGCTTGATGCAGAAACACCTCTAGCTCCAGAGTTATAAGTATTTACAAATGTCAATTTTCCTTTCATCTAATGCCTATTGCATATAACTTTGCCCCGTATCTCTTAAGGGAAGAGATGCGAAGGAAGGTATATCTTCATTTAATATATTATTCCAAAATCAAGGCCATAGTCCAAGGATTAACGCCGTCGGCAAAGGAATTGTCATTAACAAAGAAAATTAATGTTAGTTTGCATTAAATAACTTTTTAATTAAAACATTAAACACAAATTACCAAAATATACACAATTGTGTTGCTACAGTTGAGATCTATTTTACACTAAGCTTTGTGCCAGTCATATTTCTCTGAGCAATGAACAGAAGAAAGGAACTTGCTCTGATTCTGAATGAGTCTTTGAAAAGCAGTGCAACTTATATTTTTCATGTTATACTGAATTTGGAGCATTGCATTGACTGAAGTTAATGCCAGCCTGTTCCTTTCTTCTGTCCATTGAGCATTCACTAAAGAAGATACTCTCTTCACATTAGCATTATGCCCTGGAATGGAGAAATAGTATCGCACAATTGCAAGCAGTTCTGAATATTGCTCTTCGGAAACACAATCTTGTGAATGTTAACCTCTTACAAACCACAGAATGTACAAACACATGGCAGGCGCTAAAAATAAAGGAACTGGAAACGGCAAAATCACAGAGAATCGATCATAATATTGCTTCCGCTGTCACTGTTAGCACAAGATCAGCAATATATTGATGGTCTTCATCAGCCATAGTGTTGCCATCTGGAAACTTCTATTGTAAGGAATGGTGAAACACTTGAATGGCGTTTGGCGGTAAAACTCAACTTAATAATAAAACCTTTTTTTTAGCACTCACTGCTTTTGTGGACTTCTATCTCTTCGTCCAGGACATTCATCTTCTAGCATAAAATCTTGGATTGTCCGCGAAATCCGCGATGTATGGCAACCCTACTCTTATTGGCTACTGTCCTGGAATAGGTTGTTGTGTGATACCAACTAGTTCCTTATTTAACATGATCATTTATCTTAATATATTTAAAGAGAATTGACAGATTTACATTTTCATAACTGCATGAATCAAATATATTACCTAATAAGAGTTAATGCATCTGGAATGCATGCAAATTCTTATTAACAAATAGATAGGATCCTTCAGTTTAAGCCAGCCTCTCAGGATGATGAAACATGTGCATCTATCATGACAGGAGCTCCAGATATAGCTTTTCCTCCAATAAATAATATAAGATCGTGATTATTACCCCCTTCCATTTTATTCCTTATTATTAGAAGAACTGTGTTTTTATTACTTTTATTGCCTGACCTTGCATTGCACAGGGCTTGTTTGTCATTCATTGCCATTCAAAGTTGTACTGTACTGAATGTGAGAGTTAGTGATTTTTTATTCTATGTGTAATTGCTGCATAATTGTAGAATCTACTGTTGGTTTTTGGCTAAATAATAAAAAGGGAACATTTACAAAACCATAAAAAACTAATTGTGGTGCATGTATTTAATGTAGTCGTAGAGAAGAATCTGTCTTTGCCATGAGAAAGGTTGAGCAGCTCTGTTTTGAACTTAAAAATGTAAGTGTTGATCTGAGGACTTCAAAGTGTTCAATCTGTAGGAACATCGGATAGACTGACAACGAATCTGAGACTTCAGAATCAGATTCTGAGATGCAGAGACTATTCCATTACTGGAGTGTCTATATATATATGTGAGTTGACTTTCAATATAAGCTTTTGTTTTTGCGTGCCTTCAGATCCTTATTTGCTTTAGCTGAATGTTTTTATTTATGTTTCTGCAGTTATTACTTTTACTGTTGGTTTCCACATGGTCTGAATGCCATACCTATAGTGCCAAAAAACGTTAGCAAATCAGGGGAAAGGGAGCAAGGAAGAATACATTTCAGTGGGGCAAGGTTATAAAAAACAGGGTTTAGATAGATGAGAATGTTTACTCTGTGTACCTTACAGTTGTCTGCAGTAGTCCATCACACATTTCCCCAAATTTCAGCTATAGGTTGAGTCAATGCAGCACCAAGTACTGTCAGTGATATTTTGATGGGTCATATGAACCACTTACTATAGAAAGGCAACATGTTCACATTTCCTAATTTTACAGTAGAGATAAAAAACTGAATAAAACTATATGTATGCAATTTTTCTCATTACATGTATTTTTCTTTCCTTAATGCAAGTATATTTGATTGATACATACATTTGTCCATACATTTTTGGCACCACTTTAGGAAACTATCCATCACTCGCCGTAGTTCACGTTGAGAAATGCTGGCAATTTCCTGGCAGATATTTTGTTTTAATTCTTTCAGGGTGTGTGAGTTTGTCTTGTATACTTTGTTTTAAGTTACCCCAGAGATAGAAATCGCAGGGGGTTAGGTCGGGGGACCAAGGGGACCACAAATCTGTACTAATAATTCTGTCCTCAAACACACTTTCAATTTTTCTCATCGAAATATTGGCCGTATAAGCTGTTGCAGAGTCTTGTTGAAAAAAGGCAAAATCATGCTCCCTGTCTGTTAATTCTCTAAAAAAAAAAGGGGAGGGCAAAATTGTATTCACATTCGTACGGGCTTCAACTGTTGACTCGAAACAAATTGGCAAGTGATGGATAGTTTCCTAAAGAGGTGCCAAAAATGTATGGATGACGACTTTGGCCAGTTTCAGCATCTCCTTTCATAAAGTTGGTAAGTAAAGCATTTAAAAATAGTTTTAAAAATGTTGTATGGTTTCATCCGTGCCTTTCTATGATAGCAGCAGACGGCAATGAGCGCCAAGGACATGGACAGGAAAAACACCACACAGGCAGTTCATAGTTTTTTGGCTCACCCTGTATATATGCATACTGTGGCCACCTCACGCTAACTCACACACTGGCTGCCATAGCTCGGACTCCTGCCAATTATAATATCCCTGCAACCGCCTCACATTCCCATAGCTAAAGTTACAACTACAATGATAATAAGCACATACCTCCTCATAAGGGATGTTGAAATTTCCCCCTCTATTCACATATTTCTGGCATCTTTTCAGGAAATTTTCATTCACACCTGAGAGTTCAATAGTTGAAATTGAGTGAATTTCTCTCCTGATGTTTTCTTTTAGTTCTTCCAGCGAATGGAGGTTTGTTGCATACACTTTATTTTTCAAGTTCCCCCTTAGTTGAAAATTGCATACAGTTAAATCAGGGGATCTTGAGGGCAAAAATCCTTTAGTAATTACCCTATATTCAAAACTTTCTGGAATTAAATTTAATGACTCATCTGTATGCACAGTAAGTAATTTGTTGTGATACTACATGCACAAATTCTTGATACAAACAGAATAATAATATCAACATAAACAAGCTTTACAATATAATTATACATTTAACCTTCCTGCCTCTACAATGAGTTGCTGTGCCCCTGGGGCCCAAAAGACTCAAACCCTGTAGTTGCCAAACTATTGGGTCCTACTTACAGCTTAAAATTTGATACCTACCATTATTTAACTTTTTCTTCCTTTTGCTGGCTAATTTTCCTCAGCCTTACTCTACCTAAAAAATGTCCAACTTCTATTATGTTTTTCCATTCATAAGCTTTTTCCCTGAATTTCCTTTGTGACCACTCCTTTATTCCAAATCTCTGCCTAAGTATCTTGGTTTCCTCACAATCCAAAATTATGCGTCAATTATCGTATTTCCTGTTACACAAAGGGCATTTCTCTATATCGTTTCCTATTCTTAAACCTTTCAATTTCATAACCCCTGTTTTAGCCCATGCAAGGCCTGCTATCGCTGCTTTGTCACAGATGTCAACATAATTTTCCCTGCTCCAGTCCATTTTCATTCCCCTGTATGTTCCCGAAGAACTTTTCAAATTAAAGAAGAGCATCCTCGCCTCAACAGTTGTGATAAACTTTCTCTTAACCATTTTATTTTCATCCCTGGTATTTTGTCCATACATGCTTTTATAGCTTTTATTGCCAGTTTCCCTTTTGCTGGTACCATTTTCCTCTGTTCACTCCACGTACCGTTTCTATTTAACCTTACTCCTAAATAATCAAACTTATTGACTACCTCAACTTCTCTTCCTTGCCAGTACCATCTCTCGTCTCTCTTCAACTTATTACCTTTTTTAAATACCATAACTTTTGTTTTACTTAAATTTATTCTTAGACTCCATTTCTTGCAAAATCTATCTATTACATTTATTGATTTAGCTATCCCTACGTTGGATATAGATCCTGCCACTAAATCATCTGCGAACAACATACCTGATGTCTCATTGTTATTAATTGTTGGCATATGCCTATTCTCCTCTCCAATTGCCTCAATAATATCATCTATGAACAAATTAAACAATACAGGGCTTAAGCTACAACCTTGTCTTAGACCTATAGTATTCTTCATACTTTTAGTTGTCGTCCTCCATGGACTAGTGGTACCATGCTAGCCTCTAGTTCCCAAGGTCGCGGGTTCAAACCCGGTGGAGGGCGATGGATTTTTTCGGGCGTAAAAATCCTTAGCATGGCTTCCTTCAGAAGAGAAGTAAAGCCGGTGGTCCCGTGTCGTAGATTTACGGCACGTAAAAAAACCTCAAGCCTAATAAAGAGGCCTCTGAGCAAAATTACCGGTGTTTCACGCCCAATATAGAATGGAACGCTAAGGGCCATAGTTAAAGAGCGTCCATAAATAAAACTCAGTTTAATTTAATACTTTTAGTTACTTTATTATTAGCCATTCTTATACTAAAATCATTATTAGTATATATTCTTTGTAACACTCTTATAAAGTTGGTCTCATTCCTTTCCTGCTCAATTTGAACCATAGTGCTTCCTGATTTATTGTATCGAAAGCCTTTTCAAAATCCACAAATAACAAGTATAATCTCCCTCTCTTTTCTGCTAAGTACTTATTTACCAATGTGGGTATGCACAGTAGCAGAGTATAGTTGGAAAAATCCAGACTGACATTCAACATTGGTCAGCTGTTGAAAAATGGTGTAAGTTATTCCTGTACCTCTGCAAGTATTGTTTGTTCAGAAAACATAGGTTCTATTGCTATGTATGCATTCACTGCATTCCACACACCAATTTTCGCATCATGCAAGGAATCATGTGTGTCAAATCTGATTTTTCTGTACTCGAATATCTGTTATTTTACAACGGAAAATAACTATGCTTCATCAGAGAAAAATATTGAGCATGGGTCAATTACACATTCACTGACACTTCGCAAAACCAAATTACAGAAATTTACCCGATTCTGATTATTGCATGAAAAATAAAGTGTATGCAACAAACCCAAACATTGGGAAAACTAAAAGGAAACACCAGGCAAAAAATTATCTCACGTTTGGATATTAAGCTCACAAGTGTAAACTAAAATTTTCTGAGAAAATGCCAGATAGAGAAGGATGACATTTCCAATATCTCCTATGATATGGTACAAGTCTTTTATGACATCAGGGAAATACGGTAGACATTTGTTTCTGTATTGAATATGCTCCCTTTCAGCATTAAATTGAATTTTGAAATGAATTTTTGGGTTAAATTAGTTTTTTAAATATGTTACACATCAATTTATTTTATTGCAATGCGCATTGTATTTTAAATATTTCTGAATAATATTTGATGTTATGGAATGTGAAATTACTCAGTTATCTTCATTTAATATATCATTGTTGTAGGCCACAATATGATTGAATTCTAAAATGCATAACTGCATCGTGTCTTGAGGGATATAGACCCCAGTTTTCCTGATGTAATTTTTTTTTATTATTAATAAAAATGCAGTACAGGTGTGCAGGCTTACTTTGAAGGGAGTTTTAAATGCTGTACAGTGTTTCTCAGCCTAAAAGTGTCCACCAGCAATATTCATGTAGCACTTAATACTGTGCAGAGTTTCAGCTGAAAAGGTCATCTCATGGTATTTTGAAAATTCTCTCTCTCTTTTTTTTTTTTCAATTTACTGAAAACTTTTTATACATTGCAGTATTGTTAGTTTTGTTCATAGTTATACAATTATTCACAAGGAACCCCAGACATGTAGTGAGGTTACAACCCAACAGGTTTTAACAATGTAAAACTTCTTCGGCTTTTTCTCATTCTACTTGACGAACTTTCATCAGCGACTGATATATATGCACATACATACGAAGGTCGCTAGATATGCAACAAAATTTAATTGTCATGTATTATGACAAGTATGAGGCTTACAGTATTGAAACATATACCGATGAAAAGAGAAAGTTATCAAGTTTTGAAGCTACAAGTGCTGGATGTGCCTCTTCGCATCGGTTGGAGCATATCCCGACCAAAGCAAGCCATAGTTGATTGTCGTCGTCTTGGGGCAGAGCGTGATGCAGTAACTTGTAAACTTTAATTTTCAGACAGCTATGCAGCACTTGCCATAATATGCACTAGAGACAACAAAATATGAATAGTCACAAACGTTTTGTTTATCCCAGTTTCTCAAAGTATTCTCCCTCGCACTGTATGCAGTGTTCCATCCTCCGGAACTACTTCTGGAAGTATCAACGCCACTCAGTTTCTGGCACTGCAGATAACTCCTCTTCATATACAGAAACTGCTTCTTCAGGGCTAGAAAATCTGTGACCTCGAAATTGGTTTTTCACTGTAGGGAACAGGAAGAAATCACATTGTGCCAGATTGGGACTATAGGGTGGATGAGTCAATATGTTTGTCCCAGTTCCATGCGGAAACTCCATTGTGACATTAGCAGTGTTAGCAGATGCATTGTCATGATGCAGCAATGTGCCCGTTAGTCTTGTCTTGGACATTTTTCTTGGATTCTTTGAAACACTTTCAGAAGACAAATTTCTGTGTACCATTTTGCAATAACAGTTTTCTGATTTTCGAGCACAACTGTTTCCAAGTGACCACTTGTGGAGAAGAAAGAAGGAACCATTTTTTTTCCAACACTCCTTGCTCTCTTGACCTTGACGGTAGTTGGTCATCTGGGAACACCCAAAAGGAGGACTGGCAATTTGTTTCAGGGTCAAACTGATAGATCCATGTTTCGTCACCCGTAACAATATCTGAAACATGGCGAGAATCTCCACAGTTAAATCTTTTCAGCATTTCTTCACAGCATTCCAACCTATGGAGCTTCTGTGCTTCAGATAAATTATGCGGCACCCATCTTGAAGAAGGTGTTCATAAAGGATGGTTGAAACACTCGGCGAACTAAACCCTAATACCAACTCAATGTCCTTGTAGGTTAGTCTTGGATCTTCCTAATCATTGCTTCCACAGCGGTGATGTGTTTGTCAGTCACTACTGTTGCTGGTCTGCCACCCTTCCCTTCATCTTTAAGAGATTGCCACCCCCTCTTAAATTCTGCAAACCAGCGGAACACAGTGGCACATGACAGAATACTCCCCAAAAGCTCCCTTCAAACGCTTAAGTGACTGCGTTTCATTTAAGCCATTTTTGAAGTTGTACAAAATCATTGAATGACAATGCTCTCTCTGAATCTCCATTGTACTTGAAAAAGTGTCCAGACTTCAAACATAAACTGAGCAAAAATGAATGATGCAACAATGGTCTGCCTGCTACCATTGCTTTACCAATGATTCAGCTATTTTGACAAAGCAACAATGCTTTCCCAGGGTTGGCCAATTTTCCATGTTTCAATACATATCTAGTGACCCTCGTATCAGTTCAAATGTCAAACAATAGATTGTAGTTAAAAAATTAGCCACTTAGCGACACCATCAATATATGGATTACTGCAGACAGGAGTAAACGGAAAATTTAAGGCATTGTCAGGCCTATGCTATTGTGCAGATGAGTTTCTTTTCTGTGGAAAATGATTCATTGACTCACTTAAAACTGTAATCATAAAAAAAAAGAAGAGGATATGTGTAAATGTTGACTAGTTACCTCTCTGCAGTAAGCAGTTCATATTATATTCTTCCACTTCAACTATTGAATCCAATAGCTTTTTTTACTTTCTCTATCACATACATAGTAGGTAGAGAAGGTATTGCATTTCACCCACAAATTTGATACCAAGATTTCACTAGATGTACTTATGAGATCCTCTCAATCTAAAAAAAATTGCATTTTTAGAAAAGTGTGTGTGTGTGTGCGCGCCCATGCGCGCGGTTTTCAAGAAAATCCCCACCACCCAAGACCACTGTTTACATGGAACATTTTTAAAAAAATTTTATTTTCTCAAAAATGGCTCTAACAGTTTTTAATTAAAATACTATATATTTAAGCCATATACATGGCAAAATGTATATCTTGAATTTTCTAGGAATAGCGTATGAGGTCCACTTCATTTGTGAGGAATTTTATATGATTCTGTATAACTAGTAAATGTTTAGTGATAGATGAAAATGTACTGCACAAAAAGCGTAAACACTTTAAAACACTCATTTTATTTCAAATAACGTTTTTGTGGCATAACCATGTCTGAGATATCCATTATTAATGGTTCAAATTGTTCAATACTTGGATTTGCTTTTCAAGTCCTGTCGACATTCAGTTGTTTCTCCCAACCGCATGCAAAGAGTAATGGCATTTTAAGGCTAGCATATAATGTGTAATATGACTATTCCTGCAAAGGTTTATGTCAATTAAAATGAAGTATGTAGAAAAATAAACTTTTGTAAGAATAGTTTGTGGAAGCTATATAAAATAAACGAAAGCAGGTAGAGAAAGCAATGTGAATGTAACATCAGATTTTTAGGAAAAGGTTTGTATGTAGCATAACTCAAAAGTAAAAAAAAATTATTTAAATACAAAACTTGCTATTTCAGCATCTTCCAAGGATGCGACACCTCAAACTACCCTTACGGAAAAATTTTGATTTTCATAAAGATTATTATTAAAATACCATATGTTTAAGACATTCCCATGACAAATGGAATATGTTTATATAATGGGTAAATCGTAACAGGTAAACAAAACCTTAATGAAATTGTAGATCTTGCTAAAGCACATAAACTAGGTTACGAATGAAAACTTTTTATCTGCAGTACAATCAAAAATAGGTGACTTTTACGAATTTCGGTGCGCAGAATTAAAAAAATGCATCTTGTTTTGGCAATATGACAATGTTCAATGAAAATATAATTGTAAAATTTGCAAAAATATTACACACTCATATACAACTTTTAAAGAAAATAAAGAAGAAAAATAACATGAAAGCATACCTGAATTTGAGAATGTATGTTATCTTGTATACCCCTTTTTCTTTTGCCATGTAACTTCAGTGTATGTGGATTTTCTCAAGTGTTCTGGTAGGTTTGTTGTGGGCAAGGCACCAGCAGTAATCGGCCATCATATGTACATCTCAACGTCCCTGATAATGTTATTCGACATCATTCAAGTCTTGGTGTAAACTTTCACCTTTCTCTTCACTGACAGCTCCTAAATTCAACAGGAAGTAGTCAAGATGTGACTTGAGGAAATGAAGTTTCAAACTCATATTGCAGCTGAGCAGTCTGAAATTTTCCAGCATATTTCTGACAACTTCTTTGTATTGAGGGTCTTTCACATTGCCCAGAAATTTCTTAACAACCCCTCTGAATCCATTCCATGCACCTTTTCAATTTCATTCATAGGGCTGATAAAATTAACATCTTTCATCAATTTCCTTATCTGTGGTCCATCAAATACTCCCTCTCTGGCTTTAGCCTGTGACAATGATGGAAACTTTGTGCATAAGTACTGGGAGCAAGGACAACTTTTGTCAACTGCTTTCACAAATCGTTTCATCATGCCAAGTTTTGTTTGTAATGGAGAAAGTAGAATTTTTTGACGTTCAACAAGAGGCACATTAGTAATATTTTTACTTTCTCTACTATGTATAGTAAGTAGGGGAAGTATTACATTCCACCCAAAAATTCGATACCGAGATTTCACAGGAAATGCATGTTTTGAGGTGCACTGAATGTATATAAAGCATTTTTGGAAACATGTCCGTGTGTGTGTGTGTGTGTATGTGTGTGTGTGTGTGTGTGTGTGTGTGTGTGTGTGTGTGTGTGTGTGTGTGTGAACAGCATAACTCAGAAACGAACAGTTGGATAAACACCAAACTTGGTATTTAGGTTCAGAGATACGACACGAAGGTTTTCAAGAAAATCCCCCCACCCCAGATTACCCTTTACATGCAACATTTTTCGAAAATTTTAATTTTCTCAAAAATGATTAACGATTTTGATTAAAATATCATATGTTTAAGATATTTTCATGACAAATGAAATGTATATCTCGAATTTTCTGGGAATATCTCCAAAAGTATTCTTCATTGTGAACGACTTTTGCATAACTGGTAAACATATGCATTTTTGTTGTTGAGTGAACCATTTTCGAGATATTGCTTGTTATTCCTTAAATTTTCCAATACTTATACTTTTTCTCAAATGGGAATTATTTTTTTTTTTTTTTTTTTTTGTAATGCCAAGAGAATGGAATGCGCCACATAGCAACCAGCTCTTAAAATATTTGACTATCGCTTAAAGCCTACCATATTCCCCTTGTATCTACAAGAAAATTAGCAATAAGATTAACATCTCGATATCTCGATTAACATGAAGCATATGGAGAATTAAGCATTTGTAAAAGTAGTTTGTAAAAGAGTAAAGAAAGTCATGTGAGTGTGACACAGATTTTTTTATCCAGGTTCCAGTTGCTGCCTCTTAGGCCATTGGTCAGTTTTCCAATGTTTGTCCCTCACCCTGCTATCCCATTTGCAAAGAAAACAAGGAAATTTCATGTATCCTCTCTGTTGTCCTAGCAACAGACCAATGACCTTCAAGACACCACATATTTTCCACTTTTGTTCATGGTACTTAATTTTTTCAAGAACACGCTTCAGAATTTCATAAGATTCTCTTAGACTCGTAGAATGTGATTGAAGTTAATTTGTTGCCATTATGAAGTAACACTGCCTTAAGACTTCGTTTGGAGGAATCAATAAAAGGACACAGTTACTTGGCTCACATGCTTCCCTGCCCAACTGCTGAATAAGATTACACACATCCACACAAAACAGAAGTTGATCTTCTGCATAGTACTTGTGGAACTGTATTTCGTGATTCCTATACCACGAAAATGTAATGCCAGGTGATTCAAATTCTTCTCCTGTAGTTTTGAGCCCACTGTTTTGTTTTGTGAGGCCCAAATCCCTTACTAAATCATTTAAATCAAATTGATTAAACTGTTGTGGTGAATCGTCAAATTCTTCTGGATCAGAAGCCAACTCATTGTTGGAAGTCACGAAAGTGCTTTCAGATTCACTAAAATTGAGGTCTGTTGGTGGTGTAGGTATGGGTAGTTTGGGTTCATGAAATAGGCCGTGTAGCGGAGTTCAGATTTAGTTTTTGGTTATTTCATTCCTGCCCCCATAGCCAGCAACTTTGAGTATGCAAAAGTAACAATTGTCTACTGCTCTCTACATACCATTGGTTTGGCAAACGGCGTTGCCTTCGTTTTCCTTCATATCAATAATGTAATCCCTCAACACAACTGCTACATGCAATATGATATGCAAGTGATTTCTCTTTGAAATATGAGTAATATAGTTTCTTTGTTTGCGAGTCTATTTTATGTACCTTCCTCTAACACTAACACCCACAAATGTAACAAAACTCCTGCATAATCCTGATGTAGAAATCATACTTGAACTTTTATTTTAGGCACTACACATATAGAAGACGAATGTGCGTATTAACACAAGTTGAGATCTATGATAGTAGCTGTAAATGTAAACATAAATACTTCACATAGAGCCACCCATAGAACAAAACTGATAAGTGCTGGAATATAAACATAAACATCTGGATGATAAGGGAGGACGAAGTGAGCTGACAGATTTAGAATAACATCATGAAACATAGCAGTAAGCTGTATAAACTGAATGAATTTAGCACCATAGACATAATATATGCACATGTCATAAAAACTGGATGTGATAGTCAAAAATGAACTTTATTTTTACTTTCTCTACTACGTATAGTAAGTAGGGGAAGTATTGTATTCCACCCAAAAATTCGATACCGAGATTTCACCAGAAATACATGTTTTGAGACCCCCTGAATCCAAAAAAAGCATTTTTGGAAACATGTCCGTGTGTGTGTGTCTGTGAACAGCATAACTCAGAAATGAACAGTCGGATAAACACCAAACTTGGTATTTAGGTTCAGTATCTTCTAGAGATGCGACACGAAGGTTTTAAAGAAAATCCCCCCCACCCCAGATTACCCTTTACATGGAACATTTTTCGAAAATTTTAATTTTCTCAAAAATGGCTCTAATGATTTTGATTAAAATATCATATGTTTAAGATATTTTCATGACAAATGAAATGTATATCTCGAATTTTCTGGGAATGTCTCCAAAAGTATTCTTCATTGTGAACGACTTTTGCATAACTGGTAAACCATAAGAGATAGACACAATTTTACTACAAAAAATGTAGATCGCATTAAAATACACAATTTATGTCATAAACATTTTTGTTGTTGAGTGAACCATTTTCGAGTTATTGCTTGTTACTCCCTTAAATTTTTCAATACTTGTTTTTTCAAATGGGAATTCGTTATTCATTTTTTTGTCTTGGATATGCAAAGAGTATTAATCTGTAGGAAAGGAAATGGTGCTGCACCTAGCAACCAGCTATTAAGAGATATGTATGTGCTTAAATGCTACTGTATTTCTATATTGCCTTTGTAAATATATATTCCCCTTACATCTACAAGAAAATTAGCAATAAGATAGAGTCTGCAAATGTTTATCTCGATTAACATGTAGTAGATGGAGAATAAGCATTGGTAAAAATAGTTTGTACACAGTAGAGAAAGTCATGTGAGTGTAACACATCAGATTTTTTTTCTTTCTTTTGTTTCTTTCTTTCTTTGGTCAAGTAAAGAGATAGAACTTCAAAGCACCACAAAGCATCACTCTCTTTAAAAATTTGACTATTGCTACCTGCTGTATACTGCAAATGTGTAAAGTGAATTGAAAGCTTAAGAAGAAGTAGCTAAAGTAATAAGGTTTTGTAAGAATAGTTTGTAGACGAGTAGAGAAAGTCATATGAATGTAACCCTTTTTTTTTATTTATTCAATAGTTGATGACCGAGTAGTTTAAATGCATATTCAAGAGGTTCTCAGGCTTCAAGCCAGGTGAGATGATGTTGATATATTGATTCTTTGGTAGCATGCACTCTCCCATCAGGATGTTGAATGACTTGATCGGGTGAAATGGCCTGTGGATATATATACACACATACACTGTACGCTGCAGTGGCTAGCACAGACCTCATAGAAAACACAAGGCGTTCCTGCTGGCTTTGCTGGGGGTGGACCTCGTAGTAAACTCACCTACTCTAGCTGCTGCTTAGGTAATCTGTTTTTGTTTGTTCTGAACTGGTCAATTTCAATTTTGATGGCCAGTTTCCATGTGGAACTGAACTGTAACCCAGCATCCCGTTCAGCGTGCCCTTCTTGGAAGAGTTGGCCAGCACCTCCTTGACCCTGCACTTCCAGTAATCACCACATTTGGCCATGATGGTTGTGTTTTGGAAGTTGGCTCTATGATCCATTTCAAAACAGTGTTCTGCCAATCTGGACTTTTCAGGCTGCTTCAAACGGTTGGTCCTCTCATGCTTCTTGACCCTTGTGGTTATGGTCCTGCTGATTTGCCCTCTATATGGACCCCCGCACTCACAGAGAATGTGGTACACCCCTGGTGTATTACAATGTGATATTTAGCACTGGGAAGTGATTTAATCAACTTGTGTTGTTTCAAAACAAGATTTGATTTGCTGACTAGTAATTCCCACTGTAAGGTAGCCAGTACCTTAGTTTAGTGTAAAGTTGGTCACTGAATTTTTGGGAACTGCCATTAAATTGTTTTCTCTATTAGACATGCTGCTGTCTTGGAATGGTTTGATTCTTTCGTAAAGGGGGGATGTGGAAGAGAAAAAGAAGCATCTAACATCCCTTTTAACAATGCAGGCCTAGAGGAACAGCAAATGAAGTCAATAAAAATGTGTGCTCATATGAGCCCAGTCCGTAGAAGTGAAAGTTTTCCAATGTTTAACTTCTCAGCAAAGGAAACACCAGAATAAAATTTTAGTCTGGCAACTACACTGAGATTTAAAAGTCAGGCCAAGAGACAGATATGGTATCTCAGCACCACAGAGGCGGGCAAATGAATTTACATGAAAGTTAATAATAAATTTTATTTTTAATACTAAATTAAAATTTTTCTTTTTATATTTATTTATGTACAAAAATATAAAACCTGGAAGTGCATAATTATTCTTTCTTTTTAAGGTTGTACGTTCCTTCAAATAGTAATTGCAGTATGAGTAATGCTCAAACAAATCTGCTGAAATGGTTGCGGCAAGATGTTGACAATAATAATGATCATCAGTTCCAAAAAATGAGGAGAATGCTGATTCTTCAACTGGAAGAATTGGAACAAGGTAATAACTCTTAGATGGGCTTCCTTTCTCAATTGCAAATTATAAAATAGGGTTCAGAATTCTGTAGAAACTGTTATCATGGTTTGCTAATTAGTACACAGAAGATTAAACAAAAGTAAAAACCCAAGTGTAAACTAAATTTTACATTTTTTTCCTTTTGAGCATTGTTTGAATACAGCAAGATAGTACAACATAACGAATAGAACTGGTTCTTTGTAGTCATAGGTATAATCCTAAAGTTTGTCATAATTACTAAATTCAGGTTATAATAGCTCATAGATATCTGGACACAAGATGATGATAGAGCATTTTATACTATATCAATATCAATTTATTGTATTAAACAGTTATATAACTGCAATAGACATTGTCAGTATATACAATAATACAACATAATCCACACCTTGCGCAACTTTTACAGCAAAAAAGTAACAATTAAATATCAATATTAGATGCATTAAAATCAATAAATTCATTAATAGAATAAAATAGATTATCCACAAGCCAAAAATGCAATCGCTTACAAAATATTTTATAAGGCAAATCTTTTACAGCTTGAGGTAGCTTGTTAAAAAGTTTAATGCCAATATAGGAGTAACTTTGAGAAGTTTTCTTAAGTCTATGCTGAGGAATATCAATCATTTGACCATTACGGATATTATAATTGTGAATATTGGATCTCGTGTCATACATATGTTGATTCTGTTTCATAAAACCCAATACTGTATAAATAAACAAATTTATAACAGTCAAAATATTATATCTTTTAAAATAGGGTTTACAATGTGTTCTAGTAGTTATCTTAGCCATAATTCTTATAGCTTTCTTTTGCATAAATAATACATCTTGGATATACGAGCTATTACCCCAAAGTAAAATACCATAATTAATAATACTGTGAAAGTGCAAAATATGAGACGCGTATATACTCAAAGGGTACACAATTGACCAAGTTCCTCATCAAGAATAAAAACCCTTGACAACTTTCTGCATAAAAATGTAATATGTGACTCCCAGGTTAAAAATCTATCAATAAAAATGCCTAAAAACTTTACATTAGTACAAAGCTTTGGGACAACATTATTTAAAGTAAAAATTATATTTTTAGTTTTAGAATCATTAAGTAAAAAATTATTGGCTTGAAACCATTGTGATGTATACATTATATTATTTTGAACCTCAGTTTCAAGATAACGATAGACATCCGATTTGTATGCAAATGCAATTTAATTTGTTTCTACTTGTGATATGAAATTATGTTTTGCAATACGTTTCAGTTCTTAGTTTTATAGTGTATGTAATTGCACAGTTCATCATTTTTCTATGCATTGAACATTTAATACACACATTTTAAAATTAATTTTCAACACATTAGTGACAAATAACAAAGTCACGGAGACACCCATATCATTTCTCATCGAGGTTTACAGCAAACTTGAGAGTGATCCTTTAAAGCACGAAGGAAAATTAAGCAGTAAATTGTGACATTTAAGTTTTGCGTTCTGTGGATAAATTATCTTCAAGGTGAAAATGTAGTGCTTCCTTGATGAAATTTCCTTATAGGCAGTAAGTGGTTTCAAATTTTGCCTAATAACATCTGTAGACATTGAAAGAACCTTCTCAGCTTACAAACTTGTGTTAACCAATAATGTCATAAACTTGCCCCTAACATTTGGAGAAAATGATCATTGTATACTGAAAATCAGATTATGTTCAGAATGCTGTCTAAGGAAGAATATACATTAAAAATACCAAAATGTATAAGCTTAAAGTTAAAAATTTTAATGCATGATAAGCACATTTTCAAAATTATCGAGCGTATTTTGAAGGTTTTGACAGCATAAATGCATGCATAGTTTAGGTATTTTAGTGCATACAAATCCGAAGTCTAATAATGAGAAATCATTGACTGCATTTAACTATGAGAAGGCTGGGAACATGCAAGCATTCATTATACTCTAAAGGAGCAGGTCACAACAACATTAAATTGGCTTTAATCACAGTTTTCAGTAAGAGAAGATCACCATTTATTGCACCTATATCAATACAAGACATAGTGTGTGCACGTGCATCAGAGAGCAAGAAATTTCTGCTACTCCAACTATCCTTTGGAAGAAAAATTTTTATATTTTATTTTCTCAAAAATAGCTGTAACTGATTAATAAAATGTATATCTTGAATTTTCTTGGAATGGCCTGTGAAGTCCACTTCATTCAGAATGAATTTTGTATAATTTTGTATAACTTGTAAACCATAAGTGTTAGACTAAAGCTTATTCTAGAAAGAAATGTAGATCCCCTTAAAACACAAATTATTTCAAATACATTTTTTGTGGCATCATCCATTTACAATATATTTGTTACAATTGGTTTGAATTTTTCAATACTTTGTGTTTTGAAGTGATCATTATTCAGCCATTCCTTGCAAACTTATGGAAAGAGTGTGGAATTTCAAAGCTAGCATATAGCAGTGCTTTCCTTTCCATCACAAGAACTTGCTACCATGGATAAAAATTTGAATACCGTTTCCATACATAACTTACTGCTTAATTTGAAATCATTCCTAAGCAATAATATGTTCATTAGAAGAATCACTTTTTATATGAATGTATAATTAACTATAACAAATGTGTAAGTTTGTTGGTAGAGAAAGTCATATGTAAATGTATAACATCAGATTATTTTAATTTTTGTCATATATACGAGGGCTGATCAATAAAGACTGAGACTGATTTTTTCCTGTAGCTTTCTTGAGAGTTTCCTGTCTCTACCATAAATATTTGAAAAGAGCGGGGTTTCATGTATAATGTCCATAGACGGCAGCACTCTTGTATCGGTAGGTTGGTAGTAATGCTGTATACTGTTGACCCTACTTGAATTTCGCATACCACTCGACACGAGAGGAGCAATAAAATTTTGTTTTCATTTAAATCATACAGCCTCTGAAACCTTGGAAAAGCTGAAGCAAGCATACGGTGAAGATGCACTATCTCGTGCAACAGTGTTTAGGTGGTTCAAGGACTTCAAAGAAGGGCGAGTCCTCTGAGCTAGCAAGGTGGGCCTGGTGCTTTGGCTTCTGCTATGACTGAAGTCAACATCAACACAGCTGCTGTGATTGTTGTTATTCCTCACACTACTGCTACAGCAGCGTACTACACGCCAGTATTGGCTACACTGAGGGAGCACATTGCAAGGAAACATCCAGAACTTCATCAGAATGGGTGGCGACTTCATCACAACATCGCATGGCCTCACGTCGCAAATCAAGTCCAGGAATTCAACATCACCTGCGTACTGCATCTGCCTTATAACCCCAATCTTGCCCCCTATGATTTCTTTTTTATTGCCATCACTAAAGGCAAAGCTCCGGGGCATTCGATTTGAGAGCACTGAAGCGTGCTGAGGAAAAGTGAGGCGATTCTCAAAGACCTGACAAAGAATGGCCTGCACCATGTGTTGGAGGACTGGCAGAGACGAT
The DNA here is from genome assembly GCA_030765065.1 of Deroplatys truncata. Lineage (NCBI taxonomy): Eukaryota > Metazoa > Arthropoda > Insecta > Mantodea > Mantidae > Deroplatys > Deroplatys truncata. The sequence continues at coordinate 62,491,240 of CM060984.1, read as the reverse complement.
ATAAAAAGTGCATTCAAGTAGGAGGGGACTACTTTGAAAAAGATCATGTCAACATTGAAATGGAGTAATAAATACTGTGAAAAAAAATCAGTCTCAGTCTTTATTGATCAGCCCTCGTATATATATATATCAAGATTTAAAACGTTTGTTATGAATTGAAACAAATCAAGATGTCTTATTCCAGGAACAAGGTACAATGGCAACACTGAACATTTTTAAAAAATCAAACACTTATTAGTTTTAAAAGATTTAAATAAATTTGTTGTTTTTCAAAATATTCATTTTTACATTCTATGAAATCAGTCCTTAAAGCAATGATGCCACTCTTCCTGAGGCATTTCAGAAACCACGTTTTTATAATGTTCCGCTGCTTTATCTGATGACAAAAAAGTGATTCCCTGCACTTTATTTTTAATTTTTGGAAACAAAAAGAAATCACAAGGTTCTAGGTCAAGGATGTATGGTGGGTGGTCCATGGTGCTGACTAGGGCATCCAGATACTCGGTTGTTAGTTTTGTTGTATCTTACGATGCTTTGTCGTGAGTAACATTTTTTCCTTTCAGATGTTTTTCACAAACTTTTTAAAAAAATTTGCAGTAAACAGACATTTGTGTACCATTTGATAGTAACAGTATGTCTGTCTTGTAATGCTATAGTAGTAATATGGCCCCGTTTAGAATAAAAATGGCAGCCATCCTCTTGCCAATAATGCAGATTTGTGAGGCTTTTGTAGGCTTAGGTTCTGTTCAAAAGAACCCATTGAGCTGATTGACTTTTCTTTTCAGGATCATAACAATAAATCCAAGATTTATCACCAGTAACAATATTCCAAACCAAATTTGAAGTGCCACCTTGAAATTTTTCCAGAGTTCTTCTGCACCAATCAATGCATTGTTGTTTGTGATTGGGAGTCAGTTTATGTGGAATCTATCGACGAAGTTTGCTCACATCTAGCTGTTGCTGTAAAATGTTTTGATTTTGACTCGTATATTAATGCCAATGTGACCTGAATAAATTCATAAGATGTCTATCAATCTTCTTCAAATGTTACTTGAACAGCGGCAATATTTTCATCAGTAACAGCAGTTCCTGGGCATCCTTCATGAAATTCATCACTAAGAAAAAACCAGTCTCTTACGAATTCTCTGTACCAATTATAAATTGTTGCCTTAAATGGTGCTTCTTTGCCAAATGCATTTTTAAGCCGAACTTCATATTGTTTAGGTGTTAAAGGTAATTTAAAATCATTAAAAAAAAATTAATAGCTGGAAATGTTCTCTTGTCAAATTCATTTTTGGTTGAACACAGAATCTTTAAATGATAACTAACAAACTATTACATCAAATCAAACAAATTGCATGGCAATCAACTTGCAAAACATTAGAAAGTAGCATTCAAACATAAACAAATTTAATTTGTTTTTACAAACATGGCAATCCAAAAATTTTCAGTAGTTAACTTCCTTAATGGCACCAATGATACCTTTTTTTCACAACAAATAAACAATTCTGCACATAACTGAGAGCATTTTACTTTCAGGATCCCAGTACGCAAAGAAATGAATGACAAATGGAGACAAAATATTTTGCAGGAGGGCAAAAGTCTAATGAAATGTTTAACTTTAATCTGCAGACTATTTGCACCTCAAGTGAAAGCTGGATTGTGTATGGCTGGTAACACCCTGAATTAGCAGTTGGTTCACAATTAGACATATTTTGATTTTAGGCAAATCAAAAACTTCTGATGGTTTATTTATTTATATAAAACCTCATCTGTTTCAAGTAACTGTATAAAAGGATGATTAAGAATTTCTTTATAAGAAAAGGTATGAAATTGGTTGCAACTAACTATAGTTGCACAGACATCAGGACCAAGTTATGCGAGTTGTAGTCATCTTATCTTGAAACACCTGTGGTAAACATAAACAATACATTGCTAAACCTAGGTAGTGTAGACAGTGCTGTCCAATACTGGGCTCCCTGACAAGTCATGTAGCCCCTCCCCCATTAAGGAACCCAGAACAGGAAGCAAAACAGCATGCAACATTATGGCTCACAATAACCTGGTAATGATAACGGGAATGCATATTGATAATCTTATCAATTGCAAAGTGCAAAGAAAATTTTGCACATTAGAATGTCAGTTGTTTGTAAATGACCATTGATATTTTTTCACCTGCTTCCAATTTAACCAACATAATGTAGATTAGCCAACATCAAAGTTCAACAGAGATAACATTTTCTAAATGCAGATCCATTATTATTTCCAGTACCTCTAGTCATATCAAGCATCATTCTTTATTAATAGCTCACATTAAAGTTATTTGTTATTGCTTTTGTTTTTTAGGCAATAGCCAGCTTTTAGTTGCATATAAACAAAGCATCATGTGCTTTCACTAGAAGAAACAGCACTAAATGGACATAAGGGAGTCAGGAAGCACATTTGCTGGAATTTCTTCTGGTTTTGTTCTCCCAGACCTTGTATAATTTTGCAGTGAAGAGTCTTAATTTGCCATCCCGAGAACAAGAAAGAAAACTTGATCAAGGTTTTTCTGTCCTGGACCCAGGAAAGCTTCATGTTAATTGTGAATGTTTACATTCACATAATAATACATCTATTTTAACTTTGTCGTTCTTGTTCTGTTGTTGGTTATTGTGTACCAGCTTGTAGTTCGTCACAAAGAACTAGATGGGCTCTTTGTTTATTGCAAAGTCCAGCATAATTTGTTCCGTAATGGGAAATCAGTGATGTATGGGTAGTAGAGAAGAACACAAAGTGATACATCATATCACAATATACTATTCTGATATTTTATTGCCTTTGCCTTTCCTGGCCTTGTTTCCTTAATAGGCAGATTTGATTATAGTTGAAGCAAATATACTGGATAAATATCTACATGTTTGTAGTAGTAAACTATTGCAGTACAAGAGTTTTAACACTGGTTGCATTCTTTTTGCATCGGGTATAAACTCATGTCTTGATTCCCTCATTAGATAATAAGTGTAAATAGAATTGAAATGCATGGACATCAGTATTATTGTCTGTTGCTTTGTTACAGGACTTAGACGGAGTTGTACCAACATTGACACAAGAACTTTCACCCGCCCAAAGAAAGGCATGAGTCGTCCAAGTTTAGAGACAATGGTAGAGTCTCCTCTTTATGAAAGGAGAACACAGAAATTTTCGCCTTGGAGCTTGTCACAGTTTTCAATGAAATCTGAAAACATAGAAGACATCAATATCACATTGTACTCCAGCATTACTTCAACATCAGAATCCATCCTAAATGCCAACTTTCCAACTCCTCCAGATGAAAGAATGGACATAAACACAACATTCAACAAAAAAATGACTCAAGATGTTCACTATCAGGATAATGTAAGATCCAATAATTATTGTAGGAGGCATGACTTTTATTAGGTTTTAACTTTTTAAAAGCCTGTATAATGAATTTGGCTGCTTAGATTTGGTGCTAGAGGATGAATTTAACATACAGGCATACTGAACACAAAATCATATGCATGATCTACAGGCTGGTATACGAAAACAGCCCAGGTTTGTTTAGAGCGTCAGATAATACAGAAGCAGAGCGGTGAAATTACAGTCATAGAAGACAATAAAAGTGTCTCCCTGCAGGTCTGCATTGCCTGTATGCAGCTGTGCAGTTTATTAGCCAGTGCCTGTATTTACTCTTGCTTCAAATGTGATTGGTGTATAGTAAAACAATGACTATGGTAGTGAATATGCATAATTTCTGTCACTATCTACACATTATGTACTACATTACCTATTTAAGGACTAGACACCTTGATGGTGTTTCAAGTAGGCCTTCGACCTCTTCCTGAAGTCTTAAGTTCAGGGGAGTCAGTCTTCATAGAAAAGAGCTTGAACACATTGAATTCCAAGCATTGTTAAATGATTTACAGTAATTATTGAGTCAGTTTGTGACACTATATCACTTACTATATTTTGAAATGGAAAATATGTTTCTGGAGCTAATTGCTCCCATCCTCAACTCCTGGTTGACTGCAGGATCATCATCCCTTGTGGTGGTTGGCCTTTTCCCTGGTGGCAGTTGAATAATCTCTCACCTGGCAGGATTTCAAAATTGAAAACGCAGTTCCTGTTCTTCCCAACTGTAAATTTCTGTTTCTCCTGAAATGCTTTTTAGTATTTTTACATTAGAAATATTTGGTTAATGTCATTGTTCTAATTTTATTTGATTTTTATTATAATTTTGGCTATTCCATTTAAAATTATGCAAGCTTGTGCTCAAACTACTTCTCTTTTCATCTTCTAACAATTAGATTAATTTTCTGTGGGTTAGACTTTCAGCACTTTGAGGTCCTTCAATCTAGTGAAAAGTGCTTATTTATGTTGGTAATGGTGTAGAAGATATTTTAGGTGGTAGTTCTGAATGTCTTGCTCTTTGTAAACTGATAATGCCCATATGCTTATACAACAATTATAGATGACATTTGTTTTAATAAAGCTATTTAATTCTTAAGATCATTTATTTGGTTGACTATTCCAATGCTTGTTTATTCAACTAAAGAGAATCCATATTGTTAAGGAATCCTCTTTGTTTTCTTCAAATACCTTATATAATTTATACAAAAAATATAAATTTTTTAATGCTTTCCATAACAAGCTAGGAATCTCTATCATGTTGTTTCTTACAAATGTGAAACTTTTCAAAATGTATTGGTGCAGAAGCAGGTTTCTGTTTTTAATGTTTGTTACATAACCAAAGTTAAAATTTTCACGTTTTAAGTATAGTAAGAAGGCCTTCAAATTTTCATCCTATGATAATGACACTGTTAACCAAACACAGCTCACATAAGTCTTGCTGTTTTATATCATCTTGCACATTGTAATGGATTATTAAATACATGGCATCATTGATTTTTCCAGAAAAATTCACAGGAGGATAATCAACACTGATATTTAAAATAGGTATAGAAATATCCCCCCCATTATCCCATTGATTGATTTCAGAACAATGGAACATTTAAACTATTTTGCATTTATTGTAAGATTTCATGAATATTGCAAAGCATATTCTGTTATAGCAGTTGTGGTTTCTGGATTACTTTTCATTCTAAAAATTGCCAGAAGTTTACAGTAAGACTTACATAAATTATTAAAATACAAAAATCATTGTGATAACAGGCTGTGGCTACTACAAAGGGCACCACAGGTAGGGACACTGGTGATAAATGAAATAATACAGTTCTTTTTGTGTTCTTTTACTATGCAGTGTTGTGCCACTGCTGATTTTATGGATGTAATAGCTTTGTGCGGTTGTTTTGTACAACTTTCTTTTATATATATATCATAACATGTCATTCAACGAGAAAACTGATTCTGGTGAATTTGGCAACTCTGCATTCAAAGAAATCCTTAAATTTAAACTAAACATTCTGTTGAGGGCAGATTAAACTAGGCTATAATGCATGCCTATTTCCAACATGAAATTGAACGAGGAAATAAGTGTCTTAAGAATTATACTTGAATCACATCTAGAACAAGAAACTGATTAAAACCATCAGCTTTGTTTTTATTTATTATAATTTCAGGTCAGTCCTGTGCCACTTCTCTTAAAGAATGTCTATGGCAACTGTAAGCTTTCAAATTGAAACAATGTTTTAATTTAGAAGTTAAATTAAACTTTATGAAATTTGAAATCTCATTGATGAATAATCCAACAAAAAGGGTTTGATAGAATGTTCTGAAAGCAGCAGCTGATGTCAAGTTTCCAGACATTCCCAACTTGCCAGTTGAAAATAATATATGCTGGATGTTGAACAATTTAAGGTAGGGAACCTAGGGTCTAAGAAGCAAGCTTAAGGAGATATGGGAATAAACTTACCTATTACATTACAATCTTTTATTACTGTGTTCTGTGTATTTGTGACTACGTATATGTTTACATTTACTGTACTGTTAATTTACATTTACATTCATTAGAGTTAACTGCAAGCAAATGTGTAGGCTAAGAACTTGTGATGCAAGTTTTTGCTTGCTTGTTCACAAGATGGCTCATACTTCCATTGTCACATGACAGAACATGCTATTAATTGACAAACCCTTTCACTGTTCAGTGCCATTTGAAGAGACATGCAGTACAATACTATACCCAAGCCGTTGAATCTTTGCACTTGACAGTTCGTGTGGCTTCACATAACGCTGGCTATATTGTGGTTGCGACATTGCTAGACCGGTTAGTAAACAACAGCTGATTGTTCTTTCTATCGTGTCTAAGCCGCATACAAAATGTCTACGTAAACAGCAAACGTCATTGAATAATGATTATTATTATTGTTAATTGAAAATAATGCGGCATAAACATTGCAATGTATGTAGAATAAATTAGCACTTTTGACAATATGGAAACAAAATATTGCAAATGTGCCTGCTACAATGATGAGAAATAAAACAAATTATAAGCTGCGATAACAGTTATTTTCACTCAAGCTGCGCTCCAGATGGTTCGGGAATTTTGTCCTCTTTCACTTGGAGTTTCAGTTCTTTGTAAATAACAGTTCAAGAGCTGCTGCAGTTCGTTGTACGGCTTTATCAGCAGGAATAGAGGGATGCCTATGAACCTTTACGTACTCCTCCTGTTCAAAGAATTCCTGGGTCGTTCTTAACAGTTCCAATGCCTGACTATTAAATGGCACATCTCAATACAAAGGATTTTCACTTCGTGAATCATCACTCTGTGTGATTGGCATCGTTTTTGAGACATTGTCACACTTCAAATCTTGTATAAATAAAATATATATTTATGTATGTATATGTATAAGCGAACACCAACAATAACTGCAAATATAAATAACAATGAACAATATTAGCTTGCAAAGAATAATTCTACGCACGTGCTAGAAATTCACAAACTGAAATACGTTGTTGGAAATAGCTACATCTGGCAGCAGAACTGCTTCCAGTTCTGCTTCGTCATAGACCACCCGAAATGCTGCCTTCTGATTGGTTTAGGAAGTCTAACGGTTAAAGCTTTTCATCTGTTTTAACGTTTCAACAGTGGGGGTATATTTAGTACTGGTACAGTTTCACAGAGCTGACTGGTGTACATCTTTTGTAGGGAAGTATGTAGCAATGCTCTCAGTGCTGAAAGGCTGTGCAACAAAGGATTTCCCAACGGGCATCATCCGTCATGACAAGTGTTTGTCAAATGACACATACAATAGACATTGCACACAGTAGCATGAGGTGAGTGCTCCATGAGCAGCCATTACACCTGTATCGTCCCCAATGAGCCCATGCATTGAGTTTGTCTGACTTAGAATCTATGGTCACATTGTGCCAATGGGTATTCCAACAATCAGAACAGATTACCCCCAATTCATGCTGTTTACTGACAAGGCATAACCATGTGTGGAATGAGAAAAACCCTTGCATTATGGTTGAATCACACCATCAAGTATGTTTTGTTGTGAATATCTCTGTCAGCATTGTACATAACAATCTCATTGGTCCATTTCTTCTTGCCTGCCCATCTGAATGGCCAGTTTGTGCAACAAGTTTTACCCGCGAGTTGTTGGAGGACATACTCATTGGCTATTTATGAAAGAATTTGGCTGCAACACAACAGTGCACCACCCCAATTTCTGGTCTGCAGGGTCACCTGGCCTGAGGCACCTTGATTAATTCCTATGGGGATATCTAAGATCACTTGTGTATGAGACCCCAGTAGAATGGACTTGGAATTAGTTACTAGGATAGTAACTGCCTGTGATGTGATTTGAAACGCACCAGGGGTGTTTGTCAAGGTGTGGCAGAATCTTGAATGCTGATGTCATGCTTGCATTGATGCTGGAGGCTGCCAGTTTGAGCAACTGTTGTGAGATACAAAATGGTACATTTAATTCAGGCATATTTTATGATACTTGCAGTTAACCGTAAGGATTGTAAATGTAAATAAACAGTACAGTTAATGTAAATATGTACATAATTGCAAATAAATCTGACAAACAATAACATTAGATTGTAATATGATCAACAAGCTTTTTGACATGTCTCCTTAAGTTGGCTTCTCAAGCTCTAGGTTTCCTACCTCAAATTGTAGTAGAACATCCCAAATATCCAGTTTTATTTTTGCAAGCCTTTACTGGAACATCTGTGTGTATTGTATGCACATATGTTATTGATATCTTTTATAAACACAAAGATACTATACAAAGTGAAAGCATTTATATGTATACAAATTTTTATTGCAGAAGTTTCCATCGGAATTGGAAACAACATATGATGCACATCAGAAGCTTCCTGAAGTAGATATGAATGCCACATTCCTTAAAACAACAGATACAAATAACGCAACAAATCGCCAGAGGTCACTCGATTTGAACACCACCTTCCAAGTGAATTCCAAATCAAGATGTATTACCCCGTCGGGGCTCAACTGCACCTTCTCTGTTCAAGATGGTGGAAGTAGTGGTGGCAGTAACCGAAGTTTGCGCACAATGTCCTCAGATAGTGTTGGAGATGATGACCAGCTTAGCAGTGCCTCAGACAGCAGCTTTTCATCTGGTACTCGTCTCATGAACGTTGGGGATGTGCAGAACATAGCACGCATGCAGGAAGAAAGTAAGAGACCCCCAAATATGCTTTGGCTGGTTAAATAATATCCTGAAGCCCTCATAAGAAGGCTTGATTTTTTTAAGTAAAGAGATATGCACATTACCCAGAATAGTCTTAATTTGTGCTTTGCCCCAGTGTAAGACAGTACATTGCGTAAGTAATGGATGAGGAAATACATTCAGATAATACTAGAAGTTTTGTTGCCTTTGATGTATACCTTTATTTTGTCTGAATTCTCTTGGTCTCAAAATGTAGCATGGGAATGTTGTCATTAAATTTTTATTTATGTTAGCTAGTTTTATAGTGCATTGTGCAAAAACTTGTATATCAGATTTCATATTTTTATATATGAAAAAGATTGTTCATGATATCATTTTTGTGCAGAATAATTATTTTCATAGCCAATATGTTTGAAATATTTTTCAAAATAAATCTTGTTGACATTATTTTTATACAATTAATTTTTTATTAAATTTGGGTTTTACAAGAATATTACCAAACAATATAAAAATAGTGTTACTTGCATGCTATTGGAATTAGATCCCCAACTTTTTTTCTTTTTTTTTTTTAACATCCTTGGACTGAAAGATGTCATATCAGACAATGAATGTAAGTATAAAATGAAAAAAAAAAATATATATATATATATATATATATATATATTTATTTATTGAATTTGGCAACCTAAAATGGTAAAACTCATGATATTCAAGAAGTAATAAGTATACATCCAAATTTAAAATCAAAGTTATATATCAGATGCAAGGCTGGCACAGCTAAATAAAATTGAGTTATTCTCTACTTTTGTATGTATATAATAGTTAAACCCTTGCCATCTTTTACAATTTGCCAATAAAATACACTTGAGTGGAGGCTGTTTACAACTTTATAGTAATGGATGCCTTTTTTGTATGGTTTGTGAGGCTGATTTAAAGTGTTACAGATTTTCTCCATGGGCATGACAAAGCATTAATTTCTATTGCAATATATATATATTTTTACTTTCTCTACTACGTATAGTAAGTAGGGGAAGTATTGCATTCCACCCAAAAATTCGATACGAGATTTCGCCGGAAATACATGTTTTGAGACCTCCTGAATCGAAAAAAAGCATTTTTGGAAACATGTCCGTGTGTGTGTGTGTGTGTGTGTGTGTCTGTGAACAGCATAACTCAAAAACGAACAGTCAGATAAACACCAAACTTGGTATTTAGGTTCAGTATCTTCCAGAGATGCGACACGAAGGTTTTCAAGAAAATCCCCCCACCCCAGACTACCCTTTACATGGAACATTTTTCGAAAATTTTAATTTTCTCAAAAATGGCTCTAACGATTTTGATTAAAATATCATATGTTTAAGATAATGTCATGAGAAATGAAATGTATATCTCGAATTTTCTGGGAATGTCTCCAAAAGTATTCTTCATTGTGAACGACTTTTGCATAACTGGTAAACCATAAAAGATAGACAAAATGTTACTACACAAAAAATGTAGATCGCGTTAAAATACACAACTTATGTCATATACATTTCTTTTGTTGAGTGAACCGTTTTGGAGATATTGCTTGTTATTTCCTTAAATTTTCCAATACTTATACTTTTTCTCAAATTCGTTATTCATTTTTTTTATGTCCTGGACATGCAAAGAGAATGGAATGCGCCACATAGCAACCAGCGTTAAAATATTTGACTATCGCTTAAAAGCTACCATATTCCCCTTGCTTCTACAAGAAAATTACCAATAAGATTGACATCTCGATTAACATAAAGCATATGGAGAATAAGCGTTTGTAAAAATAGTTTGTACAAGAGTAGAGAAAGTCATGTGAGTGTAACACATCAGATTTTTTAAATAGTAATGTAAGACTTCTCCCTAACTTAGGAATTACAGTCCGAATGTATCAGGTTAGTGATATATAATGCTATGATAAGTCAAAGCTTATATGTGCATCTAACCTTCATGATGCTGCCCCTTCCTTGAGGGTCGTTCTCTGTGGTCTAGGGGTACCATGCTAGCCTTTGGTTCCTGAGGCCACAGGTTCAAACCGGGTGGAGGGTGATGGATTTTTCAGGTGCAAAAATCCTTAGCATGGCTTCCTTCGAAAGTAAAGCCGGTGGTCTGATGTTGTAGATTGACGGCACATAAAAGGACCTCAAGCTGAATATCGAGGCCTCTGAGCAACATTTCTGGACTTTCATACCCAATATAAAATGGAACGCTAAAGAGCGTCCATAAATACGTAAAACTCAATTTATTTTTATTTTCCTTTCATTGGGAAACAACAAAATCTAACGTGTGCAAACCTTGTTTTGTGTGATTTAGAATTTTATTACATTGCTGATTACCTGTATTGATGACAAGCAGTAACCAAAGAAACGTAAATGGTTGCAGTAATGGATGATATAAATTGTAGTCAACTCTCCCTCATAAATTATCTATTTTATTCATGTTCTATGGCTGTGGAGTATAATTTTCATGAATTTTTTTGACAGGTTTTGGCTATAGTTCATGATATAAAGCATAAAATATGGACTAGAAATTTTAACCTAGGAAGTGGCATTCTTTACTACCTACTGTTTAATACTTATCTGTGGAACAACCAAATTTCAGTATGTGTGATAGAAAGCAGCAGTACTATGAGGTCTTCAAGAATTCTTATAAAACAGAGTTCTCGTTTATATCAATTGTCATTTTGTTCATTTACTGCACTGAACATTTTACACATTCTAAATTTCATGTCAAAGCAAAATTAATCTTTGCTGGATGAGGGAAATTTTATTGGTTTCAATTTCAGGAAGCTGGTAGATATGTAATTTTTTTGTTACTGTAAGACTAACAGCTCTCTATGTGAAATCTGTTTCAATGAATTAGCCAAATAACAAATTAACATTTGTGTCGATTTGTAACACTTATAGATCACTTATTAACATTCATTTAGAGCATGTTTCAAAAGCCCTTTATTAGCCTTTTGTCGACTGTTGTATTGCCCGAAGTGGATACACTTCTCCCTGTTGGTGGATGGATGTATCATCTTATTCAGGTGGAATTTCAAAGTTGTTAGTTGTCTTTGTTCTTCCAGATGTGTACATTTTCCCATGGTGCTAGTTCTGATGCACTTTTTGTATGTCGTAATAGCTTCAGATTTTCTTGAATGCCATGGTGTTCCCGCCAAAAATACCATGCTATTGTGAATTTATCTTCTTGTTTCATTCTTATATTTCTGAAATGTTCCTTTGTTCTGGGTTGAGATTTCTGTTTTTCTTTTGTATGTACATTTTGTTACAATCCTTGCAATCTCAAGGTTGAATGACTACTACTAAAATCTTGATGTGATACTGATTTTCAAGTTTGTTTATGCTGTTAAACAGCCTCAACTGGACTGAATTGGGATTGGAACCCAGACAGAGGCAAGATCTCTTTGCGCTTAAGATGCCTAGATTTCAATATTGTTTAAGACAATATACCTATAAACTTTTCTGAAATTTCATGAAAATAGTTTTGATTTTTATTGCTCTGCACCTCACCCTTTCATGTGCCTCTTTGGAGTTTTTAATGCTTGCAATAATTAAGATGCCATGGAGCTATTATGCAGAGAACTAAAATACACACTGAATCTGTGTTAAAAGTGCTCCACAAATCAGCTTGCTTGAAATTTTCAGGAGTCTTCTGTGTACTGAACTGTCAATGTGCCAATTTTTTAAAAATTCAGCTATTATTATGAAAAATATTTTTCATTAAATATTTTCCAAGTTTGATAATGAAAAAATTTGCATAGTTGAAAATGATTTGCATGACTGCCCCCCCCCCCCCCCCCCTCCGTAAGCTAGTTAGAATTCTGCATCATGCTGGAAGTTTTTATATTCTTATATGTGAGGCCAGAGCTATGTTGTAATTGGTGAAAATTCTTTGAGACCTATACCCAAGGGCCATACAAGAACAACTTCTGTGTGAGATTATATCTGCAATTGTTTCCCCCCCCCCATTTTAGTGCTCAGTAATGTCTTAACTAATCTTTTTAAGAATCTGCTGTTTTCAGTATTTGTTCATATTTTTTCTTGTACTGTACTCTTTTTAAAGCAATGAATATTTATTAGTCTGTATGTAAGCCTATTAATGACTGCGTGCGCGTGTGCTGCATGTACTTGTTGGCAGGGGCATGCTATAATTGGTATTTACATGTAATAGACTGGAAATCTCCATAGAGAAGTGCTGTCTAGGGTTTCCTATGAATTTCCTTGGCCAGTAGGCGAATGCAGTGTTGATACAGTTTTCATTTCACTTGGTGTTAAAAAGGCAATAAAACCAAAGGTGAACAGTATAGTAGAAAACCCAAGGCTGCTCTCCATCAATGGAATCAAAACAGGTGGCACAAAATGGCCATTCTAAGGCCATCTGTCTGACACATGTGAACTGCTTAAAAGTTAATCATAAATAAGTGCAACAAAAAGCAAACATGCATTATTTCCAATCCACAGTGATTTTAATCAAGAGTCTTTGTGTCTCAAAATATATGTAGTGACCCTTGTAATTAGCACCTCATGCTTTCTAAGAAGCAACCAAATACTTTTATCTATTGTTATTCATAAAGCTAAAACTGACTCTGGTTTCAAACATATAACTTCTCTTAATTATTTTATTTAAAGAATGTGTAGTGCTACAAATACATTAATTCTCTAAATGAAAGATTTTCAATATCAAGTTTAAAATTCAAATAAATTGTCTTAACATATCTGTTCACCAAAAGTAATAATTTTTCTAAATGTTTATACGCTATGTGATACTTGCTATCAAAGTAACTGGTTTACACTTCTGACTACAGAAATTTGGGAATGTTGCAAGTTGGAACTCCTTGCACATCTCTTAAAAGATGAACAGAAGAGTGCTAACAACACAAATCATAGTAGATATATGCACATCATGAAAAAAGTTAGGAAAGGCTTTTAATTCGAAAGCGGAGCTATTTTGTTTAACAATGTGTTGCTGTTGGTTTTGGAGAGGTTATAGGAAATAATGTTCTCATTTGGAGAGAAATGTGTCTGAAAGTTAGAACACTTCTAAAGAAATTGCAAATTAGTAAAATGAATTTGTTGGTATTAAGAATATATCCATAGCTATTCATCTTGTCAATAGGAGTAGTTATCTGTTTACAATATCATTGGCTCTTGATGCCTACTGGTGCAGAATAAAAAAAAACACCATATACCATGCCTTATAATGTTTACATCTGTAGAATTCAGATGGCCATGATGGGGCAACATAAGCATAGGTATAAAATTTATTTATTAAATTTATTTGAAGTCCGACAAACTTCAGGGGGTGATTCCTGACTGGAAATGGTGCACAAAAGTTCATATCACCTCATGTCTGGAAATGCATAGTTTCCACAGATGGCACTGAGAATGACATCGGACAAAGAGCCCTGGCACACAGTACATGGCCTTAATCCCATCCATGTCACAACAGATGTTCAAAATGACCTCCATGGTGTGCAATGCACAGATTCACACATCACATCATGGATTGTCCCACTTGTTCGAATGTTCTGGACTGTGTCCGAATATTGTCACAGACTACGTGGATACTGTTGAAGGGTCTGAACATCAGAAACAGGTTCACCATACACAGTGCTTTTCAGATGCCCCCACAAGTAAAAATCTAGGGGCATTAGTCTGGTGATCGAGCAGGCCATGCAACAGGGTCTCTGCATCCTATCCAACATCTGGGAAAGATGATGTTGAGGTGTTGGCGAGCATTAATGTGGAAGTGGGCTGGCGCTCCATCATGCTGCACCATGTTGAAGGGCCAATTACCTGGAACTTGTACTAAGGTTGTTCTCAATATCATGAAGATGTTCCTCCACATCTGGTGTAAGCAAGCACAGTCTGCAGCCACCCTGAACTGTGTCAAAGGACCCGTGCTCTCACAAATGCCCAAAAATGGCTTCAGATGTTGTGTGATATGGTGGTGCTGTCTATCTGGGTACGTGGCTCAGTACATCTGTGCTGCTTCTGGACCATTTCCACCTGCTTGGCCATACACGAACACCATCTTTGGTTGTTCTTGGAATGAATACTAGACCATTGTGCTTCTACTTGCTTAAATTGCACTACCTGCAACACACAAAATGTGCCCTGCAAGTTATGAGAGAATGTCATCAAAGCCATTTACTGTGGAAACTGCATTTTCCGGACACAAGTTGATATGAACTTTCGTGTTCCATTTCCAATCAGGAATCACCCCCTGAGGTTTGTCGGACTTAAAACTCAACCTGTATATACTGGCACCAAAATGCCACTAACAACCACACATGATGTATCTAAATTGGTGTCCACAACTTTATGGGTGTATTTTCTTACACCAAAACACTACAAAAAGTTCATGTGAACATGGCTCCAAAAGTTCTTCATTGGAGAGTTACGAAAGGAATTACTTTTAATGACCATTGATGTAATTCACATCAAACTTGCATTTCTACCAACTTTCATCTCTACATTTGGTCTTGGCATTCTTGTTTTGAGTCTGTCTGATTGTCTTTTATTCTGTTTTGTATTATTCAGAGTAACTTGTTTTGTTTGATTGTCTTGTGTTAATTCTGTGGTGGGGAGCCATAAGTTGATATGTGAAACATATGGTGTCATATCAGCCTTTGACTGTTGATATTTCTGTTCTTAAATCGGATATCAAGGTGAGTCCAGGTAGCTGTATTTCAAATCCTATACGTATCAACCTTTGCTAGGTTCAAGATTACCATTAAAGGAACACATATCAATAAAAGCCCCAAGATTATAAAAATGCACATATCAGTTTATGGCTCTGCACACAGAATTAGCATAGCGCCCATCACATTACAAAGTAATGTATTTAGTGAGGGGAAATGATGGATATGCACTACATATATAGCCTAGCAGATGGGAATGTGGTAGCAGCACAGGAACTAAGGAAAATTACTGTAAGAGGCACTTACCTTGTGTAAAGTGCACAACTTCAGAGACAGGCATATATGAGATTAGAGTTTGTTTTGATAGTTTGTCAGTATCAGAATAACCAGTTTCCAAACAGATGGAGTAGTCAAAGGGGGGGGGGTCCATTGCATGGCCTGCCTGATATCCAGATTGGAATCCAATGGAGTTTTGCATCTAGGAGCATTTAAAATTATTGTGTATTCAAAACCTGTACCTAATGCCAATGTTCTGAGGTAGTGTATCCAAAATGGATTTTACCAAATACAAAACTTTCCAGGACTTTTCAATGCTCAGGGGATGCATTAAAACATGAGGTCACTTTGAGCAATTTTGGTAAATGTATGTTGTTAAATGAATCACATGTACCATTAGCAATAAACTTCTCTAACTCCATAATGAAGGATTTTGGACTCGTGTTCATATGAACCTTACAACGCTTTGATGTCCACAATCCACCCCTATATTTCTGGACACTAAATTTGAAATCATCCTGTACTTGAATAAAACCATATTAACCATGAATTTAGGTTTGTTGATAAATTCATGAATTTAATAACACACAAGAGTTTTCAGTCCATGATCTCTTGCTTTGAGAAAACAAAATCAAGACTTCATTTCTGAACTGAATTCTTATTCATATAGATCAAAGTGCTTCAATGCTTTGAAATGTTGATCAACATACCTTCTTACACAAAATGATTGAACCATCAGTGTATGCATCAGAATTTTTGATATTAGTAGAATATTTCCAAAATTCCTGCATATTATTGGTAGCTGTACAAGCAGAACTTTCAAATCCAAGTGCTTATAAAGAAATCAACATAGTGAAGCACTGAATAAATTCATAAAAGTCTGAGTTACACTTAGCACTATCACAGCTTCACTTACTACCACTATTAATCAGTACATGTTTTGAAGGCTCTCATCCCCATCATGAGCTGCATGTCAACTGTAGGTGCTTGGTTAGGCTTGGGCGGAGTTCCTAGTCAGTGCCTCTTGTTCCCCTGGAGGTTTTCAAATTAATTTGAAGGTGATGTTGATTCTGGGATGTGGAAGTTAATGAGAAATGCTTCAAATTCTTTAATATAAATCTACTCCCAAAGAGCTGTGCCTAAGCATTAAATATAACAAGCAGACAATTCTGTGGTCGCAGCTCTGGAACAAAAACTACAAAATTAAAAAACCTTGATGCGATGCATTCACATAACCTTCTCTACCCTCTATCGCTTATTAGTGGGTATACAAGCTACTCTTAGTAAAGCTTATTTTTCTATCTACTTCATTTTAATCCAATTAAACATTTGCAGAAATAGTTATATTACACATTTTGTTAAAGATAAAAAGGGAACAGCCTTAGTCAAATGTTTAAGAACTGGACGCTGTATGCTGCCTTAAAATTCTATACTCTTTCCATGACAGTGCGAGAAACAACTGAATGTTGAAAGGACTTTAAAGAATGACCAAGTAATGAACAATTCGAAACATTAATAACAGATGTTTGGAAATGACTATGCCACAAGAAAATTTATTTAAAACAAATTGTGTTTTTTAAAGAGCTCTAGATATCTTGTATAGTAAGTTTTCATCTATCACATAATGCTTACAGTTACACAAGATTATACAAAATTCCTTCTGAATGAAGGCTTTACAGGCTTTTCCCAGAAAACTCCAAGATATACATTTTATTTGTCGTGTAAATATCTTAATATATGTTATTTAAATCAAAATCATTAGAGACATTTTTTAGAAAATCAAATTTCAAAAAATCTTCTATGTAAAGGGTAGTTTGCGATTAGATTTTCTATAAAATCTTTGTCACATCTTTAGAAGGTACTGAACCTAAATACCAGGTTTGGTGTTTATCAGACTTTTCATTTTGAAATTATGCTGTTCACAGACACAGGCATGGACCTTTTTCTGAATTTGTTTTTGGATTCAGGGGCCTCAAAACCTGCATTTTGGTGAAATCTTGGTATAATATTTTTGGGTGGTATGCAATACCTTTTCTACCTCCTATGTATGTGATAGAGAAAGTAAACATCCGTATATTGAAGCCTGCTCATAAACGCATGGAATTGGATGTTTGGGTAAAAGATTTATAATAAAAGATTTGAAGCATTCCTCGTGAACTTCCACATCTCGAAAGTCAACATCGCCTTCAAGTACGAGAAATCTGAAAACCTCCAATGGGAACAATAGGCACTGAGTAAGAACTCCAACCAAGCCTAACCGAGTACTGACAGTTGAGATGCAGCTGATGATGCGGGCAAGAGCCTTTGAACATGTAGGAATAAACAGTGCTACGTGAAGCTATATAGTGGGTGTGAAAATGCAACTCAGTTTGTGAAATGTTTTAAAACTTTTGTATTTATTCTTTGTTCAAAAGTATTTAAAATTATACATTTGCTGTTCATTTTCATTGACTATTTTTAATTGGAAATTCTGAAAATTCTTTCTTCTGTCTTTCCATTTCTTTCTGCCTTTCCCTCCTGATACTTAAAAATGTAACTTGTTGAACATGTTGCTTTTTCTGGCATACTTTGAAAATAAATATTTCAAATGATAAAAACATGTTTAAATGCTCAGTGATTTTGGGAAATTAAATTATAATTAGAACAGTCCATTTAATGTGAAAAAGATATATAAATTTTGCTTAGGCAATACATTTTCAAACAGAAGTTTCCAAGCTTCTATACTGTATTGTTCAACATCAATTAGACAGAAATTAATGCCAATTCTTTTCTCTCCCTCCCCAATCAAGAAGCAATTACTTTAGAAAAAGGATCTCATGACTTTCTCTACCCATTCTTCTACAAACTATTCTTACACGTGCTTATTCTGCTTCATATTAAACTTTTGCAGAAATGCTGTATTACACATTTTGTTGTAGGTACATGAGAAGGCTGAAGCAACATTAAATCTTTTAAACATGGTTTACTATGTGATGGCTTTGGAACTACACGTTCCTTGCATGACACAAGCAAAACATGTATGATAATTTAGCTCATGAAAAAAGAATTCTGATGTGTTACACTCATATGACTTTCTCTATTCTTGTACAAACTATTTTTACAAATGCTTATTCTCCATTTACTTTGTTAATTGAATAAACATTTGCAGAAACTTATTGTTACTTATTGCTAATTTTCTTGTAGGTGCAAGGGGAGCTTGGTAGGCTTTAAGCGATAGTCAAGTCTTTTAAGCGCTGGTTGCTATGTGGAGCATTTCATTCTCTTTGCATGTTCAGGACATAAAAATATGAGAAAAAGTATAGGTATTGGAAAATTCAAACAAATAAGGAATATCTCGGATTAGGTTCGCTCGACAAAAAAATGTATGACATAAATTGTGTTTTAATGAGCTCTACATTTTTAGTGTAGAAAAATTTTGTCTATCTGTTACAGTTTGCTGGGTATGCAAAAGCCATTCAGAAAGAAGAGGACTTTTGGGGACATTCCCAGAAAATTCAAGATATACATTTTGTCATGAAAATATCTTAAATATATATTTTAATCAAAATTGTAAGAGCCATTTTTGAGAAAAGCAAAATTTTTGATAAATGTTCCATGTAAAGGGTAGTCGTGGGGGGGGGGATTTTCTTGAACATCTTTGTGTCTCATCTTTGAAAGATACTGAACCTAAATACCAATACGCTGTTCACTGACGCACACACACACACATGGACATGTTTCCATAAATGATTTATTTCCCTTCAGGGGCCTCAAAACGTATACTTCCGATGAAATCTCGGTATCAAATTTTGGGTGGAATGTAATACTTCCCCTACTTACTATACATAGTAGAGAAAGTAAAAAAGGAATAAAATTCTTAAAATACTTAAAAAGTATTTGAAAATTCGAACCAATAAAATTTTGTGTTACAAAAAGGTCTATGTTTTTTGTGTAGTAAATGGTTGTCTATCTCTTGTGGTTTATTAGCTATACACAAAAGTATGAAAAATTAATCCAGAGTGAAGAGGTCTTTACAGGCTGTTTGCAGAAAATTCAAGATATATGTTTTGTCATGCAAAAATCTTGAACACATGGTATTTTAATAAACATTGTTAAAACCCATTCTTGAGAAAATAAAGAATAATGAAAATTTTGCAATGTAAAGGGTATTTTATAATGGAATTTTCTTGAAAATCTTTGTGTTGCATCCTTGGAAGATGTTGAACTTGAATACAAAGTATGGTAATTTACCAACTTTTCATTTTTGAATTATGCTGTTCAGACACACAGACCTTTTCTAATAGTCAAAGATCTTGTACCTTTTAGGCATTCATTTCCCATGGTAAGTGGAAAACAATGGAATGTATCCAAATTACAAGATATTGGTGTAACCCCTTAAACATTGATCCTATCAAAATGTCACAAATAATAATGCTTCCTAGAAAACATTTGCTTATAAACTTATGTAACTTTTTCTACCAAACTCATTGAGTGAGATTTTGACTTTGCAATCATTTGTAATCCCTCTCCTTTGGGGGAAGTAATTAAGAGGCTATACAGCCTCTGTATGTCATAAAGTATGTTTCAAGTTTCTCAATTCAGCCTTTTCTAAGTGCAAAGGTAACACATACACTTAGTAGAAATTTGAAAAATTCCATTTTTTAATTCCATGTAGTTCATTACACATGTTAACATTGCTTATTTATACAAAATAAAAAAAGTTCAGAAAAGTTTTATTTGCAGTTTATATGCATACATATTGCTGTTAGAGGAGCACAAAATTAGCAAACCAAGCATATTAAATATGTATTGCTCACCACTTGTAAGATGCTTGCTAATGTACAAATGGCCATCAATGCTTGGTAATTGGTTGATGAATGAGAGAAAGATAAAACAGTAAAAAGTTTAAGATTAGGGTGACAGACATTGTTCTATATAATGAATTCCAATTTTAACATTCACTTCAAACAAAGAAAATTTATCGTGTACTGATGTCCAGAACGTCATTTTAAAATTTATAACATGGCAGAAGCAAATGTGAAGCTTAGCTCTTACATGGGTCATTGGAAAGTGAGCATAAACCATTGCCGTTCATAATTATAATATAGACTTCTAAAATCTCTTAAGTACATTTTGCAGAATTTTGCGTGACAGACAATATTTTATAAATAAGTTGTTCTTTGCCTTAATTCCAGTGTTTTTCAAGTTTTTTAATTGGCCTTCAATACTACATAAAAGCAACCACATTATCTTAAGACCTATGAACTTTTGATCTCAGAGAACACACAAGTCTTCCTAGATTAAAATAATAATGACAAAGTTTTTTTTTTAACTTCTTAAGCAGCTGTTCATTTGTTATTACTTACAGCAGTACCTTAGAGTCAGCAAAAACTGAACTTACAAGTAAACCGACGAGATTTAACCACGACACTTTTCTCTACCATGTGCTTAGCAGGAAGAGAAAATATTGTATTCCACATAAAAACTCATACCAAGATTTCACCAGAAATATATGTTTTGAGGACCTCTGAAACAACAAAAAAAGCATTTTTAGAAACAGGTTCATATCTACATGTATTGCGTGTGCACACAAAAATGAAATGGCTAATAATACCACACTTGGTATTAAAGTTTAATATCTTCCAAAGCTGCAACACAAAGGTTTTCAAAAAAAATTCCTGTATAACATTTTTTTGAAATGTTTGATTTTTTAAAAAATGGCTAATGATTTTGAATAAAGTACCATATATTTAAGATATTTATAAAACACAAAATTTTCTGGTAATAGTCTGTTAAGTCTTCTTTATTCCGAAGGAATTTTGTATAACTGGTAAACCTTGAGATGAACAAAACTTGCTGCATAAAAATGTAGATTTATTCAAAGCATACCTACAGTTTATTTCAAATAAGATTGTTATTATTGGATTGAACTTTCCAATACTTTGTCATTTTTTAAAATGCTGTCACTATTTAGTTGTTTATCATGATGTCGTGGAAAGGGTATAGAAATTCAAGCAACCCACTTTTTAACATCTGACATTGATTCAGTTTCCTCTATCCCCTTTGTACCTATGTGCAATGAAATGTGTAATGAAACCATTTCTGTTAATTTTATATCAATTAACTTTAAGTAAATATAAAAATAAGTTTTTGTTGGAATGCTTTGTAGAACTTATATATATAAATAAGCACTAGTGGGTAGAGGATTAATCATGTATCAGATTTGTTGCATTGCTTTTGACTTGTTCTTTAACCACTTATTGTCATTAAATAGGAAATCAGTAAGCTAGGCTTTTTAAGAGCACGGAGCATCTGGTAAGGCACTTATTAAATTATAACATTACATTAAAATTGTTTTTAAATAGTTGTAAGCAGATGAGTGTTCTCCATCAGGCAGCATAATGAAAACAAGATAGAAAGCAACTGCCTTAATAGTCTACTATAAACTCTGTTTAAATTAGCACCCAGTAAAGTAATCTATCATAGTTAGTCCATCTCATTGCATAAATTATTCACGTAAGTTTGTATTCCAAAATGCTACATCAGTTGAGCCCTTTCTTTCCACTTATGGATGAATAGTAATCACTTTTATAATATAATCCCTCATTATAACTTGTTTGAAAAACTCCAGTTTATAAATAAAACTGATAAGGGTAATCTCATTTAACACAGTGGTATCACAATATGACTTGGTCTAGTATTCTCTGCACTTTGCTTTGTCCTCAGACATTACATTCTAATTAATTAAAAAATGAAATCTTCAACTTTATGAAATGTGAAAATAAAAACTATCACCAGTGATTTGGTGGTATTTTTTTTATTCAATTTGGACCTTGTATCTCTGTTGCAACATTATCAGAAATTCTAGGTTATAAGTGGAGCTGTCACACTACACTATACACAAAACTAAAGTAGCATCCAGCATATATACTGTTTCTTAACATATCTCTAAATAATAAAGAACTGATAATTAGATATTTTCAGTAATGAATTGTATTACTCTTGTTTATTTCAGGTTTAAAGCAGGTGGTGTCAACACCCAAAAATCACAAAAGAGAAGGTGAGTCAGCTGATGGATAAAATTAGCAATGTTGGTCATTGTGCCAAAACTAGCACAGGGACTCAACCGTGCCTGCTGTTTACAAACTAAATGGCTAGCTACTACAGGCCATGTTAAAATCATGGGAGAATTACAAATGCTTGTAATAAATATTAACTGCATTATATGTCATAGATGAAAAGTATAAAGACAATTTTTACTTCAGAAGTAACAAACTGATTATACACACAAACTGCAGCTCTATACCAGTAAATTATTTATCACAGAATCTTAATTATAATTGCATTACAATCAAAGATTTTAAAACATAATGGAGCTGTCAGTTTACAAGGAAGAAAGAAGGGTGCATACTTCCTCTTCACCTGTTTGCTACAATGTAAGCAGGAGTTGAATAAAACAAATGTGCATATCATAGTTCTGTTCAGACTAATATAACAGCTCACCTACACATTTTATATACCTTAAAAGTTGTGCAAATGTATCAGTTTATGTTTAACTTTTATTTAGAAGGAACTTTATAAGGAGGTCAAATGCATATATATGAATAAAAAATAAGAAAGCTAAAAGATGTTAGAGTTCTTTAATCTGAGACAGTTATTTATACCTCCCATTTAGTGTGAGGTTATTCATCTGGTGTACAATATCTTTGTTAATTTACATACTTAAGCAAACAATGGATTCATTTAATACTAAATTTGCTGTAACATTTGAGGGGTGGGAAGATATCAGTTAAATGTCAAGCTCAATTGCTTTGCACACAACAGTTATAATGCACTAAGTGAATTAAGACTTACTCTAGCAGATTTAGGTTATTGACACAGAAAATACAATTAAAGGAATATAAAAATGTAAAATTAAAAACATTCATTAGTCTTCTGCTTCTCGAATATTAGTTTGTTACAAGCTCTGTGGATCTGTTTGTATTAAAAAGGGGAATAAATCTTGCTACCTTGTAAAGGATATGCCACTGCTTCTGTATCCTTTATAAAGGATATAGATATTAGTTTATAAAGGAGCAGTCTTTGTGGTATTTGACTATTAACTACTCTTTGAAAATGCTGGTACCAATTTTCATTTATTTTGTTAATTTAATAGTACTTGATATAAAAAAATGGAGATATAAACTATCAATCCTATTAGAAGCATGTGTGTTAGCATGAAGCAGTTCATATTTCTTAAATACTGTACTCGTACCAAATTATTTTTTGTCTTTTTTTCCTTTATCTGAGCATTACAGTAGATTAGTTCATAAGTACAGTACAAGTGCTGTTTCTTCACTAAATGCCCAAAACTTTCACAGGTCAGTCGTTCATTCAGAAATTCAGTCTTACAGATCACTATATAATGCAACAATAGTTTTGGCATTCAGCCTCTCTGGCTAATGCCTCCAGTATGACATTCATCCCTACAGTAACTGCATAGCACAGCTGGTTGGAAGCTGAAAGTGATCACACATTTGCTTGGAGCTTGTTATCTTGAAAAGTTGCACATGAAATAAATGGACTCAATTATGAACAGACTTAATATTTCCATTTTGATTTTCACCTCTAAATTGAATTAACGTCACTGATATTGTTATCCTTTACACATTTTTGGGCTTAGCAGATGTCCTGCTTTTTAGGAAAAGCTATAGGGACAGATTGTTATGAAAATAAGGAAATGTATTCTTTTTTGGGTGGTAGAAACTGGTTTCACTTCAAAATATGAAATACACATAACCCCCACAACTAAGACCACAATGAAAACCACAATCTTTCGTGGAACAATTGCTCATTGCATTGGAGAGTAATGTAGATGGAAATTGCTAGGTTTATTTATTTTATTGATTTATTTATGCACTAATTTTAGAATTTCTAAATGAGGGACTGTTCTTTATAATGCAAATATGGCTGCTAAGTACTACTATAAAGGGGAAATCAAGGAAACAAATAAAAACTAGATTAAGTTACTATAAACCTAAGTATACTATGTTAGACAAACATTGGAAGTAATATTACAGGCTAATTTCTTTGTGTAACTACTTGGAGTAAAGTACAGTATTATAAGATGTGCAGATTATTTACCATTTAATGCATAGAATCAGAGGCAGCTTGTGATTTGCAAGTTTGGGAGGGAGGCAGGTGAATGCTTTCATATTAAGCACCTTTACACAACAGGTTTTATTCTACAATTTACCAAAAAAATATACTAAACAAAACAGCCGTATAAGCTAAAATATTCTGCATTTAATTTCTCGTTCAGTTCACTGCATGTATTTTTCAGTACATACCAAAGCCTATGCATTAGTGCAATTCAGAAATAAAATGTGCAATAAAATGCATCTATCAGAGCAAGCATAAATTAAACTATATTACTAATTATAGTATTATTCCCTTCAGTAACAGGAACCCTTTTGTCATTTATATTATACGGTTCACCCTTGCATTAATAAATATCGGTTAAAATTTCAGTGGAGAACACACCGTTTTATAACAAATGGCTATTCAGTGCTTTGTTTTCACAAAATAAATTATATACAAATGTTAAATCACACATACTTGCACATCAATAAGTCTGTGTTTCGTGAACACATTTCTTCTAAGTTCCTACCTTCTATAATGATATGTATTCAGACGTCAGAGTAAGAACGTAAATTCTTAAGGGGGAATGCATGTAGTTTGCTGGTTGCCCAACTGTATCTCATATCTGAATGTGTATGTGATGCAAGCAATCAACATGCGTTGGAAAAATGTTTAGGCATGTAAAATGAACTGTAAGAAATTTATTATGCATCTTGCATCTACTTGCCTTCAAATAAAATAAAATAAACCTTGACTATAACTAAACCAGCCTGATTAATATGCTTGTAGATGAAATTCATTATCCTCTCCTTTTGTTCAGCAAAGTGGTTGAAATCAGGGTTTCTCAATATAACATGTGGCTAAAACATTAAGTCTGTCTTTTTTGCTATGTACACTGTTCATTACAATTTCTTAACTAATTAATTTAACTTCACTTGCACTGAATTAACTGGTTGTTAGGTATTTTGCACAACACATGCTTCCAAACCCTGTATGCAACTAACCTGTACATGTGTGAATCACAGCACTGTGTGAGGGTGCATGCACTGTGATTGTGACATGTAAACAAAAGCTACCAACATAGATTGCAGTATAAGAGGAAGTATTTATTTCTCTGAATCATTTTAACTCTACAATGCTATACCTTAAAACATAGTACAACTTAAGAATTTAATTAAATTTTAAATCAATTCATATAACAGAATTAAATTTCAGACAGGACTGAGTACATTTTTTTTATATGGTGGCAGCAGTGAAATTGAATAACTCCACATGGGAAAGACCGCTTGGAGAAAGAACCAATAGTGAAACATCTCGGACTCCGCCAAGTTATTACCTTTCTGCACCCTTCACCCTCATTCTAAGCATTCCCCTCTGCTTGTCACATCTCTAGCAGTATCTACAAATGCAAGGTTTCCTGACGGACTTGGTGTAGTCCGAAATACACTCCGTAATGAAAATGTTTGAACTACTCACTGTGTAAGTGTTGCAAAAACGTTTCAAACTAAACAAAATCTATAAAACTAAATTGAGGAATGCGGAAATTAATAATACTGCAATGATATCTGATGTTATTCTTCCTTTCCTGTTTTTATTTTTTATTTATGGGGAGGGTAGAGTCCTCCATCATCAGCAGCCACTGCACAGAATTTGTTAATTGAGTATATGGATCCCCCCCTAGAGAATTTAAAACAAGGCCAAAAGACTTAACTAGACTATGTAAAACTAAGCAAGAAATTGGTGCTGTATTGTAGCAACCCTTGGGGCAGCTAGTACCAGGGGTTGCTGACAACAGGGGGTAAATAGCATCAGGGTGTAGAGATGGTCAGTACCAAGAGGAGGGGTGTTAAATAAATACCAGGAATTCCATAAAAACTATTTGTTACATTCTTTGGTAAATTGAAGGGGAGTTATGGCCCCTCCAAAGGGGGGAGGTCTTCATGCAAGACTTGACTCTACATACTTATGAATCACCTGAATAAATCTGGCAGGACTTGCCACACTAAGTTTAAAGATTTACTAATTAGGTTGGTGTACGAAACCCATGATGGATCCTCACAAGTGTTGCAATCCTTATTGCAACCCTTTTTTAAAATTATTGTAACCTGATGTAACTTCGCGAGCATGGATCGAAGTCCACACAAGGCCACTACAATATACATACTAACTTATGTGTTAAGTGTAGTTTGTTATAATTTTACAATTCATATGTGTAAGTATCTTCTTCCTAATGTTAGGGTTTATTTTGGTTTGCAGTATCTATTCATTAGATACTTTAAAGAATTTCTTTTCGAAGTAACAAAGGTTTGACGAGTCTTTGTTTTTGGGGAGGTGGTTGTATCTTTTGACTTATCAGTAATCATTTTTGCTATTGTGTATTTTTGATTGGTTAGAATAGTGTCAGCCATCTGAATGTTTTGTGACAGAGTACAAGTCAGTTGGCTGACACTGTTCTGTTCTGGCTCCTGGCTCAGAGAGGGAAATTTGCAGAATGAGGTTAGGTGAGACAAGGGGAAACTCAAAATCAGTGATAAGAGATTGACTATAAAATCAAGGGGAATGCATGCTGTACTTTGTAACTAGGTGGCTGTAAGGTTTAAAACTGCCCTTCCCTCCCCTCTCCTCCATGTACCTTGTCAAGAATTTTTGAAACCAGTGTTACATCACATGACTCAGATACGTAACTCCTCATTAAGTTGGCTGACACTGGGTTAGATCCTGGAAAAATAATAAACACTGTAACAATGTGATTTACACATAAAAACCATTCAAAATATTTCATTGTGAGAGTTTTTATTATATGCAGAACTTTACATTAATACAAGGATTAAACTTATAGGAATATTAGTCTATATATAATAGGAACATGTGGTTTTCAAAATGAAATATCACTTTTTAAGGTTAAGAACTGCAGCAAATTATTCAATGTTATATATCTAATTAGAATGAAAATTGATATATATAAGAGATGTAAAATCTGTATTTTTCTCAATGCCATTAAGCCAAATCCTGAGTATAGTACTTGTGTAAATCTAAAATGTCCCCATTTTCTAACATATCATTTTGAGCACTCATTTACCTTGCATCACATGAGCCATTTCGTGTTTAATGATCTAAAATGTTGCTAATCTTTTACTGCTGATTTTTAGGGCGTTTTATTCATTATACTGGTGGTACTATCAGAGCAATTTCACAGTTTATCACACTTTCTATTTAGATAGTTTGAAACTTTAAAAATTGTGCAATTGTTATTGCAGGCAGCTGTACAATTTTTTTTCCCCTGATTTGATAAAGTATTTAGAAATAAATATCACCTTACTCAGATTTCAACAGGCTTTCATTTGATATGCAACAAGACTCAAGTAAAATAAATGACATGCTAGGTTATAAAATCAAAATAAGAATTTTGAAAAAAATATTTTGATTCAAATTTTTTTAAATAAAATACCTACTTGTATTTTGTAATTATACCACGAAGGGGTACAGTTTTCATTCCTTTTAATATTGATGTCAAATCTCAAAATATAAAATTGTGTGATTGCACTGCTGTGGACTGGGCTTTGACGCATAGATAGCAGGTTGTACTGCAGCTGTGGGTCAGTTGGTTGTATGGAGAGAGAAGGGGGGAGGTGTTCTTGGCCAATGCAATTTCCAGAAAGTCATAAAAAAAGGGATATTTCTGGACATTTCCTCCCCTCCTCCTCTGAGTGTTCTTGAAGCTCTTGCAGCTATATATCAGCGAACATGCTCATGAAAAATCAGCAAGTTCTTGAGGTGACATACTCAGGGAGTTCTCTGAGCGACTAGAGTGAAAGGAGTCCTGTGTTTGACAGTTAGTGAACAACTGAAAAAGAGATGACGAGTCCTGTGTTTGACACTCCAGTAAGTGTTTGGAAGGAAGAATAGCATGATTCATTACACTGCTATGCACAAAGAAAAGAAAAAAGAAGTGATGGAGAAAACTGTATTAAATCACAATATGTTACTGAAACTCTGCAATTAAAATGAATTAAAGACTACATGAAGCAGTAGTTGAATAAGAGATACTACAGAGTGAGCCAAAAGACTCTGAACTGGCTGTGCAGTGTTTTTCCTGTACGCAGCACTCGTTGCTGTCTACCGCTATCATAGAAAGGTGCGGATGAAACCATACAACATTTTTAAAACTACTTTTAAAGGTTTTACTTACCAACTTTAGGAAAAGAGATGCTGAAACTGGCACCTTCGTTGTCCATACATTTTTGGCACCTCTTTAGGAACACTTCCTGTGGCCTGAAAATTACTGTAAAGTTCATGGATTGTTGTACGGCCTGGAACTTTTACACCTGGAAATCTTTCTGCAAATCGTACTTTCACTTTGCAAGCTGACCGACTTAACACACACAAATCATAAATAAATACACGCTGTGTGTACAATATAAGCTTTGTTTTTAGCAGCATTGCGTTATCATGTTTTTATCATATTTCCACACGCCTAGTGGAAAAACACTGCACAGCCAGGAATATTTTCATAAAATACCCCTCTGGGGTAACTTAAAACATAAAATGTACAGGACAAACCCACACACTCTGGAAGAATTAAAACAAAATATCTGCCAGGAAATTTCTCAACATGAACTACGGCGTGATGGATAATTTCCTAAAGAGGTGCCAAGAATGTATGGACAAGGACGGCGGCCAGTTTCAGCATCTCCTTTCATAAAATTGGCAAGTAAAGCCTTTAAAAGCAGTTTTAAAAATGTTGTATGGTTTCATCCACAACTTTCTATGATAGCGGCAGATGGTAACAAGCACAGAGGACGCGGGCAGGAAAAACACTGCACAGCCGGTTCGGAGTCTTTTGGCTCACTCTGTATATGGAGTAACAGTTTCTGAACTATAAAAAGGTTAAAGATCCAGATGGTACAAAGAATGTTTTAGAGAAGTTCTGGATATACCTAAAAGTCATCAAGGAAAATAGGCCTGGCAGAAATAGGAAGCTTAGGGAGGAAACACAATGATGGAGAGAATTTTGAAATACCAATATAGTTGCTGAAAACTCAATGACAGTGCTGCTAAAAGAAAAAAATTCCAAAGAGGTATCACAGAGGGGGAGAGAGAACAAATTGAGGATTGTTTGGCAATTAGGTAAAAACGTAAACATGTTGAATTATGAAGTCACTATCTTTACACAAACCTTCACTTACTAAATTATTAAAACTAGAACTTAAACACAATCCCAGGTGCACTTAAATCAGGAATCTACCAGATCAACTGTGAAGATTGTGAAAAATTCTACATAGATAAAATCAAGATTGAGTGCATCAGATTGAAAGAGCACCAGAAATGTAAAACGGAAACAAACAGTCTACTTTATCAAACCACATTTGGTCTGAGAACCACAACATGGTCAAACCATAAAATTGTTGAAACCAGTGTGCTCATCACTAGAACTGACTATTTGGGAGAAAATATTCATTGTCAGGAATGCAGATAATAATGTTAATTTTGAAATCCTGCCGAGTAGTTTATTAGAGCTTTGTCACTCTACCGTAGATGGCAGCAGTATCCAACCTAGTCAAGAGATGACGAAGAGGAAAGAAGAAGGAACATGCTTCAGTGACCTAACTACTGATTATGAGAATGAATGCCCTCGAAAACATTCCAGTTTTAATAACTTAGTAAGTGAAGTTTTGTGTAAAGATATTCCTAATTCAACATGAAGAAAACTTCACTGTTTGCAGTGCTTCTGTTTTTAATAGCAAAAGTAAACACGCCTGTTAAAGTAGGAACAATGTTTTTTTCTTTCTTTTTGATAAAGTAAAGACTAGATGAGGGGAAAAAAATTAAAAAATTGGAATTGAGGTACACTCTTAAGAGCCCTGAAGTTGCATAGCAATCAAATGAAAAGGAAGTGATAAGGTAATTTGTATTGGGTCATTTGACTTTCTTTTTTTTTTTTTTTACATTGACATTGATCTGTTAATTTGCTTCAAATAAAATGTTACTGATGAGATGCTTTTGCATACCATGAAATTTGAAAACAAACGATGTGATCAACATTTCTTGATTAATACAAGGCAACTTTACAATCTGCTAATATAA
This sequence comes from Deroplatys truncata, assembly GCA_030765065.1. Lineage (NCBI taxonomy): Eukaryota > Metazoa > Arthropoda > Insecta > Mantodea > Mantidae > Deroplatys > Deroplatys truncata. The sequence continues at coordinate 62,460,517 of CM060984.1, read as the reverse complement.
AGAATTTGAACTAGATCACTATTTCTGTGTTAGGGTTCATTTCAAGTCTGAGTGAAGATCTGCCATCACCAATTCTTCGAAGTTGTAATGACTTGGGCCAAGGTTATCATTCTGACCACTCGGATCATTCATCTGTGGAGGGACGTACACGAAGTTCTCGTAGTTCAGTGAAATCCAGTCCTGGAGGAAGTCCATTTGGTTCAACCAACGTTCTTGCTAATGGTAAGCATACTGTTTAAATTCAAATGCACAATGTTTGTGGTGAGTTACCTGAATATGAATAATTATAACACATTATGGAGTATCTTGGCCTTAAATCCAACATTTAAGGCTTTTACTGAGATATCAAAATAACAGTGTTTTTTTCTTTCTGTTCTTTCTTGCTTATTGTTCTTAGCTTTCGGATTCCTGCATCTGAAAAGAAGTTCTGTTGTAAATGAACTTCCATACGGTAGGTATGGGTATAAGTGTAACTGCTTTTGAGTGCATTTATGTAAGCTCTCAGCAACTGCCACCATCATTACCACTACTCTTGCTTGCACATGTAATAGGGTACCTCAAAAGTTCTTTCCTATTACTGCATATCATTTGGTTATAAATTGCCAGATATTGTATGATTTTTAAGGGCCAAGTGCATCAATGTATATCTACCATCAGCAAATGGTTGTATAATGTTTACGCTTGTTAATTCAAAATACCGGTGCACCAAAGTTTAAGACTGTTTATTGATTTTGTTTAGATAACATGTGCTCACTATAGTGCAAACCTGCTCAGGAGCTGAAGGAAATGCACTTTCATCTAGTTTTGATAGTCAATTTGTTTTGTGATTTTATGGACTGTTGACTGCCTAACTTGAAAGCACTTATTTAATCATGGTTATGGAATTAGAAATGGAACCTGTGAAAAAAAGACAAAGAACCCCAAATTTTACAGCATTTGAACAAGAATTGCTTATTGAACTTGTTCTAAAACACAAGAACATTACAAAAAAAATAAAACCAATGGCATTTTCATACAAAAAAAAAGAATGCAGCATGGTTATAACTGACTAGAGATTTCAACTCATTAACTAGACTGAAACCTTCTGTCACTTCTCTCTGTTCAGCTAGATCATCGGAAATGTTGTGTATATCACTCAAGATGCTATTGCAGCAGAGACACTGAATAATTTGCAGTGCACTTTTCAGCATCACCTATTACAATATTAAATTACCCCGTAGCATAATATCGTAATATTGTAAGTACTAAATTCATTGGAGATATTGGGTGATTTCTTTGAGTAGAGTACTCCAACCTCTCATTTAATTGTTCAACTAGTGACATGTTGGTTTAGATAATCTGTACCTTTCATGGAATTTTCTATCACTCGTGTTGTGAAATGCATCAGAAACCCACTCATTGTTGGAAGTCACAGAACTGCTTTCAGATTCACTAAAATTGAGGTCTGCTGGTGGTGTAGGTATGGTTAGTTCGGGTCCATGAGGAATAGGCTGTGTAGCTAAGTTCAGATTTGGATATTTAATTCCTGCCCCCTTTTTTGGGGGGGGGTCAGCAACTTTGCATGCAAAAAAACAATCTTAATGGTAATTCTGTTGCTCTGGTTTGGCAAACGGCATTGTCTTCTGTTTTCCTTCATACCAGTAACGTAATCCCTCAATGCAACTGTTACATGCAATATGAGGCATGAATGATTTATCCTGATCAACTTTCTCTTTGAAATATGAGTAATATAGTTTCTTTCTTTGCGAGTCTATTTTATGTACCTTCCCATCAAACACGTAACACCTACAAAGGTAACAAAACTTCCTGAGGACTGTCTCCTGCGTAATCCTGATGTAGAAGTCATACTCGGAACTTTCATTTTAGCACTACACATATAGAAGACGAACATGCGTACTAGCACAAGTTTTCAGCTCAACTGAAGTTGAGATCTATGATAGTAGCTGTAAATGTAAACATAAATACCTCACAAGAAGACAGATCTGACACATAGAACAAAACTGATAAGTGCTGGGAATATAAACATCTGAGTGATAAGGGATGACGGAAGTGAGCGATTAGGAAGAAAATCAACAACAGATTTAGAATAACATAAGGAAACATAGCAGTAAGCTGTATAAGCTGAATGAATTTAGCACCATTTCATCTTACTTTGGAGAATGCTTTTTCATTTTAGAAGGAGATATATGCTGCCTTTTATGCAAAGGAAAGTCATTATTAATAGATTTTGAGCAGGGGAGGCAGGTTAGCATCTGTGATTTACTAATCAGTCACTTTTTTTTTATTATTATTATTATTATTATTATTATTATTATTATTATTTATGGATGCTCTAACTGCTATGGTCCTTAGCGTCCCATTCTATATTGGGCCTGAAAGACCTGTAATTTTGCTCAGAGGCCTCTTTATCAGGCTTGAGGTTCTTTTACTTGCCGTAAATCTACGACACAGGACGATGGGCTTTACTTCCCTTCTGAAGGAAGCCATGCTAAGGATTTTTACACCTGAAAAAAATCCATCACCCTCCACCGGGTTTGAACCCATGGCCTCGGGAACTAGAGGCTAGCATGGTAACCACTACACCATGGAGGACGACTAACTAATCAGTCACAGCTGCTTATTTCACATACTTATCAAAAATAAATAAATAAATAAATAAATTTTCACAATACATATGCAATTTTTACTTATTTCTAATTTTAAAAAAAGTTCTACAGGCTTGGAAATGTTATCAAAAGATAAAATTATCAAGAGACGTGTATTGAACGGGATAGTGTTATGGGAATATATTAGCAACATGGCATTGAATTTCCCAAGTCTTACTCACTTTTCCATATTTAACCTACACAGGTTAATGTGAATGACAACCATCTTAAAATTGGCATTTGTAAACTAACCTTAGCATGTAATAAAAGTGCTTGCAATACCAAGTCACTTTTGATATTATAAATCATGTATAACCTCTCCTGAAACAGTTTAATAATAGAAAGGTTAAAGGAGAAATATGTGAACTCTGAGGTTAATATTAGGATTGGAGAAAGTGATGTAAATGTTGGAAATAGTTGGATGGTCTACATTTCTGTGTAGTAAGATTTTGTCCATCTCTTACGGTTTACAATTATACAAAAGTCATTCAGAATGAAGAGGACTTAAGAGGCTACTCCCAGAAAATTCAAGGCATACATTTTGTCATGAAAATATCTTAAACATATACTATTTTAATTAAAATCATTAAGAGCCATGTTTAAGAAAATAAAAAATTTGGAAAAATTTTCCATGTAAAGGGTAGTTTGGAATGGGGGATGTTTTTGAACATTTTTGTGCCACAGGTGAACTTGAAACCAAGTTTGTTATTGAACCAATTTAGTTGTTTAATATATATACTGTTTGCACACATACACACACACTTTTTTGTAATTTCTGTTTTATTCAAGGGACATCAAAACATGCATTTCCAGTTAAATCTCCTTGTCAAATTTTTGGGTCGAATACTTTTCTATTAATACAGCTAAGCAGCAGAGAAAGTAACACTTCAATGGGGTTACAGGAGTATAAACTTTAGTTATTAATATTGAACAGATACACCAATATCCAGGAACTGTGTGAGTTTGATCCATTTTATGAAACAATATACTATCATACTCCCACACTTGAATATTTGTTCCAAGATCCGTGTAAATGCATATAACATGTACAGGGGACAGTTTCCAAATCCTCAAATTTCAGGAGTTCAACAGTTGATCTTTGCTTGTGAATGCAATAAGAGAATTGAAAGTTCTTATTTCAAATCTTGTTCAGTAGTTCAGCAAACCCATTTGAGCATAAGGTGTAAAGTATGACTTTTGGATTGTAATTCACTTAAGACTTGCAGATAACATTGTCACAAGAAAAATCTGTCAGAGAATGGATTGCTTTTATGAAATATTGAGTTCATAACATTAAGGATTAGATTTATTGTCAATTTTAAAACTATATTCATACACTTGTCCAATTGGATATCAAGATTTGAGCAGAATTAAGTTTTAAAATGTCCTGAATAAATAAATAACATTTATGAAAGATCAGTTAATTTGTGTAAGTACATGAGTGGGCTAGTCATTAGTCTTGCCTGTGTGTTGAACTAAAAAAAAAATTCTTTGGTATTTCTCCCAGCACAAATGTCCTTTACATAGAAAATTGTTTTATTATTTCTGAGTTTTCTAAAAGTGATTTATGATTTTGATTAAAATATGTTTTAGATGGCAAAAATTATGTATATTCCGAATGTTTGTAAATAGCTTGTAAAATCCTTTTAATTCTCACTAAATTCTCTATGACTCAGAAAAACCATAATTTATAAAAGCTTACTACAAGAAGAATGTAGAACTTTTAAAATATACAACTTAATTATTTCCAAAATATTTGTCATTGAATATAACAGTACACTTTGAAATGTCAAATAACCACTGTTTTTTTTTTGTTTGTTTTTTTGTTTTTGTTTTTTATGGCGGGGGGGTCACAGCTTATGCCAAAGGTACTCGTATCAAGACTAGCAAGTTGTCTTGTCCCACGGTATACTTAATGTGTATCAACATGTGTGTTTCTAGTTAGTGTTTATAGGAAAATAAGCCTTTGTGCGAGTTCATTGTAGAATTCAAAGGTATACTGATGGTTTTAATGATGGGTGATGGACGCAACAGGAATGGCACCAAGCACTCATTTACCAAGAGAGCCAATGAACTAAGAACTAGCTGCACAGTGTTTTTTCACTGGGCATGTGGACACATGATTCTGTGCTGTTGCAATCAAGGTCATGCTACTGATGTGGCCGTGCTCTGCAGTATTGAGTTGACAGTGATGTGGTGTAGTTCAGTTAGTACAAGTTGTTTATTATTTTATCCTGCATTTACTCACAAAGTATATTATCATTCAGCATATGTTTTCTACTGTGCAGTTTGTGATTCTTATGTGTCAACTCAGTCAGCTCATCAAGTGAAAATGTGATTTGCAGAAAGATTTCCAGGTGTAAAATTTCCAGGCCGTACAACAATCCACACATATAATAAATTTCAAGCATGGGGAGTATTCAGTCTAAGAAACCTAAAAGACAGTGTAGGGTTTTTACAAAAGAAACATTAGACAACATCGGCCATTGTTTGGAGACTTCCCCACTTAGGCATCTCAACAGGCAGGCATTTTTTGTGGCTCTGTGCGAAGAGCTGCTAAATTGTTGAAGTTAAAACCGTATAAAAAACTGTGGCACATTCTCTTCACTAGCTGATCCTGTAATTAGGCACACATTTTGTGAGTGGAGTCTCAGTAGTGTATACAATGGCAAAATATTGACATTTTTTTCAGGCGAGCCTTGATTCCGCCTTCATGGATATGTATGCACACAAAATAATTGTTATTGGAACACTGACAAAAGTAATACTGTTCATGAAATACCCCTCCATGATGAAAAAATTGGAATATGGTACACCATGAGTGGAGAAAGAGTTATAGGGCCTTTTTTGAGTCAACAGTTGATGCCCTATATATGTGAATACAATTTTGCCCCCTTTTTTTTAGAGAATTAACAGACAGGGGGTGTGATTTTGCCTTTTTCCAACAATGTGGCCAATATTTTGGTGAGAACAATTGAAGATGTTTGAATACAGAAAAATTATTAGTAAAGATTTGTGGCCCCCTCAGTACCCCGACCCAATCCTCTGAGATTTCTATCTCTGGGGTAAATTAAAACATAAACTGTACAAGAATAAGGAATAGAAACAACTGAGAAAGAAAAGAGAGAGTGACATGGCTTTAATTAGGCAATTATTTCTAAATTCAATACTTATCTTAATCTAGTAATAAGTAATTATTAAATATAGCATTTTTAACTGAATTTCAGACATGTTGAAAGTTTCTGCATCAAAATAATTATATAAATATATAACTCGGTTTAATGGTGAATTTTTATGGATTTGTGTATTTGTTCTGGGGTGAAAAAAAAGCTTTTTGATGAGAAAGTTGCATGGACGTTACACATCAGAATATTATTTTATCCGAGTCTGCACACTTTAGGCTAGTTTCTCACTATTTCCCATCATAATTTAAACTTCTCTAATACTATGCGATAGTTTCAAAAGATCTTCATCATAGATGTTTGCAGCCTTGAGTTTAACAAATCTGTTGCTGTTTTTGGTATAAGCTTATGCTGTATGAAAATGAACTGTGATAATTTTATAGAAGACAATTGCTCAACATGTACAAGCCATTCATTATTAATTATTCATATCTTTCAACTGATAATCCACATGCATGAAGTAAATAACACCATTAATGTGTTTTCTTCCACGTTTCCAATACAGAAGAATTTATCAGAAAGGGTTATATGCTGTTTAAATGAACTGGTGTCAGACTTATATGAGGAGGGTTCTTAAAAATTATTCCATACTAAAGTTTATCAGTTCTCATTTATTTGCTAAATGAGCTTACGAGATACAAACTGAAACAAACTAAATCTTTACAAGTAATGGCTGGATACAGTTTTGTGGTTCCCTCCAAAAGAAAGAAGTCTAGAATCATGTTACTTTTCGGTATTTTCTGTCATTGAGTGGTCAGGAGTGAAACATTATTGCAAGTTAGTGATTCGGAAAGTATGGGAAACTAGATTGCAGATGTTTTTTTGTGGTATGTTTCCTTGGTCTTTGCCTGCATTGCTATACAGGTATAGTTAATGGTAAACCCATATGTTAAACTTTTTGCATTCAAATTCACATACAGTATTGCTTCTAAATTTTGGCTGAGAAATAGAGAAATTTATTGAGGGCATCACTACAGTTTGAAGAATAATTTGATAATTGTTTTGTATTTGTTGGCAAATGAAATTCATAATAATAGGAAATAACTTTGGGGTAACCTAATAGAACTTGAGATAAAATCTAATGTTACCAGATGTATGTTTTCTTTCTTGCACCTTCTTCACCTTTCCTACCACTTGTGATATCCTGTGTAAACTGCCATACCATCTGCTGTAAACTTGTAGTTTCTTATTAAATACCATTGCAGAAAGTTGTACTTACTGAGCTTCTAGAAATGGAATTTTAATTTGCATTGAATTATGCACAAATTTTTAAGTAAGCCCAGCATTTAAGCCTAAACATTTCAGCAGCAACTGCAAAAATTATCTGCTTCCTGCTTGCAATTAAGCTTGGCTTATCAGTGTTTAAGATACTGCTTTGTATTTTAGAGGATGAAGTCTCCTTTTGTTTAAATTAACATATTTTCAGTAATTTAATTGAATTTAATGAATTTTTAGATAAAATTGTGTTATACTGATCTAGAAATAATCATATGTTGACAGTCAATGTGTGTTTAAAGTGAAACTGTATTAAATGAAGAGAACCATTGCTCTTACAAATTGTATTTGGAACGACTATTCCATACTTGCCAGCTTTTACGGTTTGTCCATAAAATTACAGGAATAGAAGTCTTTTATGACTTCGGCATTGGATACCTATTTTGGGCTTATTCAAAGTGTTGCAGATTTTCATCACAGATTTGACAAAACATTAATTTCTATTGAATTAAATTGTAATTTTTTTATGATTATGTCTTCCCACAAACTTGTAATTACTGTCTGAATGTACAGTGCGAGTAATACAAAGCTATTATAGGCATAGCTAATCTGATCATCTATCCTTCATAATTCTCCCTGTTTACTGGGCTGCAACAAAATGCAGCATGTGCGTACTTTGTGTTATGGTATTAAAATTTTGATTGCACCACTAATGACCTCTAGTGATAAGCAGCAGTAATCAATGAGTAGTAAATGGGCACAAATGTGTAGTAATGGATGATAAATTGTAAAGTCAATTCTCCCTTGTAAATTGTTTGTTATTCGCGTTCTATAGCTGCAGGATATAAGTTCCACCTATTATGTGACAGGCTTTGATTATAGTTCATGGATGAAGCATAAAATAGAAATTTCACATAGCTAGGAAGTGGTTATCTTTGTTACCATCGAATACGTGTTTATCTGTGATACAAGGAATTTCAACACATATGACAGAAAGAAGCAGTGCTAGCAGGTCTTCAAGGATTCTTATAAAATGGAATTCCCATAAATTTTGTACATTTACTGCACTAAACATTTTACACGTTCTAAATTTCATGTCATCACAAAATTATTATGCTAAGGGAAAGTTTTACGGGTTTCAATTTTAAAAAGTTGGCAGGTATGCTGTTCTATTCATATACCAGTCATTTAGATGATTGCAATCTAAGAGTGGCTTTAGTTTCAACCAATAGCAGCTGCCTTGCTGTAAAATTGTTAAAATTATATTGCCTAATCTCAATTGTCTGTATCTTGTCACATTTTAATTTCCATTGTTGATGGTGTAAACAAACAAAAAGAAATGTATAATGTTTTGGAATTAGATATTTAAGTAAAGTAATACAGAGCAAGCATTAATGCTCTTTATGGAAATAGACTTGCCAAGTACCACTTGTGGTATACTCCACAAAACACCAGATTGAAGGCCTCCATGCAGAAGTTCATTAAACATCTGCTTCTGTCCCAAATACAAAACGTTTATGGAGTGATAGATAAGATAGCCTCTGAATTGATTTAAATTCATATATAGTGAATGATGCAACATTCTTAGTAGTGAATGCCTACATAAATTTCAGTCAAGTCCGTGTGAATGAACACAATGTTTTCTTTGAACTTTAGATTAATAATCTATGGATTGATTTTTTTTCAAAACTAGAGATATGACTTAAAATTTTTTTGTTTTTGCTTGGAGCATTTCTGTTTAATAACTTGCTTCCTCTTCATGGATGGACATAGTTTACCTGCTCTGACAGACTTCAGAACATGTTTTCACGTGTGCTGATCTTAAAAATCCAATTTGAAATGCTTCTATTTCACCCCGTTTGTCTTAATTACCCATGTTTCACTCCCTTAAATTGGTGTTGGTATAACTATTGTTTGATAAAACTTCACTTGTGTTGCTTCCCTTATGTTGTCTTTCAACATTTGTCTAATATTTTGATTATAAACTACCAAATATTCCTTAGTAATATAGCAAATCCGAGATGGTACAAATAAAACTAACAAAAGTAGGAGAAAATCCTTCTGGTGTAATTTGTTGCTAATCAAGTGATTACCGGTAAACTTGTTCATTGGCTTAAAGCCTTCTTTTTAGGTACGTTTGTGCTCTTTTTACTGTTTCTTTTCCTTTTCTTCCTTCTTCCATTTGTGAACATGCTACCTTTTAATATCTAAGGTCATATTGGTGCGTTGACTCAGGAAAATTGCTGATCAACAGTGATGTTCATTTGTTTCTTATCATTGATTTTATTTCCTTAGGCTTTTCTTTGAATCATGTACAGACTCTAGGGAAGGTAGGAATAAGAGAAAATTCTCCCCTCCAGGACCCCTAGATTTAGAGTCAAGCATACTAACTACAAGACCACAATGCACTCTTTAAGAATTTTTTTATGGAATCCTCATAGTAAAACACTATACAAGTTGCAATGTTCTTTAATTTAACTTTTTGGATGATACTAACTGCATAATTTAAATACTGGTGGTTGTTTGAATTATGAATGAAAGGAGTATAACAATGTCTTTAAAATGTACATTAAAGGCATACTTCAAACAGCTCTTGGATATCAAGGTTTAGCCTGTTGGAGACTTTTCCAGGTATATTGTGTTATCAGAGACATTGCATAATGTCATTTATTGCATTCTCTCTCTCAGTTTTACAGCCTACGGCTTCATGCACATAGCTCGGTCAGAAACCAGTAGTATATTCCTTTCATTACAGTACTGACTATAAATGATAAAGTAAAAAATATGATTGTGATATGCTGTATGTCTTATTTCAGTTCCAGAAAGTGACAATTATAAAGCAGGTTCAACACGAAGAGAATTGAAACTGACACCTCCGGCAAGGCAAGATATTCGTAAACCACAGGTATGGATTCATATATAAAGTTAGTGCAATATTCTTATTAATGTATGCCTATTTAACATCCTACTCAAATAATTTGTGGCCTTGTGAGTATGTTGACATAAATATGTCATCAGTGATAGAACTTGCTATGCATCCATTGGTGTTCCTCTTGGAACCAAGAACATCACATATCATCATCATTTCTTTTTTTCCCTTTTTCCCTATAAGTAGAAAATATATTGTATTCCACCCAAAAATAACATCATTTTCTGCTTTCAAATGCATTCTGAGAGATAACAGAAAACTTTGCAGTTGAGAATCTTCAAAGATATTTAGTGATTTACTGTAACCAGAAAATATGTGATTGAATATACTTTTACTGCTTCTTTTAGTTGTTTACACTTTCTTTTTCTTCAGTTCTATATTAGTGACTTAAAACAAGTTTCAGTAAATTTAAGAAACGTTCCAGTTAAATTTTATGTGCATTATGTGTTAAATTTTATGTAGTGCATTCAAAGTTCATTAAACCCCTTATTATAACCTAAAACAATGTTTTGGCCAAAAAACTTTAAAAAAAAAAAGTTATTTCACTTAAACACTAAAACAGTGTTTTTTAAAACCCTAAAAATCTAGTCCCTACTTATAACTCTCATCAGTTGAGTCATATGAGACATTGTTGCACCCAACTTGCTGCGGAGTGGCTTCTATATCACTCTCTTCTTCTTAACTAAGTGTACCTCACCCCCAGACGCTTGTAGTTATGCCCGCATAGGGAGCTAATAATAGAATAGAATTTATTCACCTTAAGAAATACAATAAATTCATGGCTTCGTCAGAAAGAAGCTAATACATACTATAGTTAACTGATTGCACTTCTATATACACTATATTTTACAAAGTGTTCAAAATACTAAATGCAATTGATTCTAGTACAATCTTGATCTTGAAGGCAGTTGTCAAGCTTCCTTTTGAGCCAAAATGCATCCCTCAGATGAGCAGGACCCATGAAAACAAAACGTGGCCCAGAGAGATGGTTTTTAAGTGTGCTTAAAAGCAACAGCCCCATGTCAGAAGATTTACTAGCATTTAAGAGTTCCTGCAGGACGAAATTCCGGTACAATGGCAGCACTGATATGATTGTGGCAATTGACAGAGATCGTTAATCTTGCTTCCCAATTTGGATGTCATATCTTGATAATTTTTAAGGGCTGTACATGTTAATATATGTCTCATGTCCATTTCTACATTTTGGCAGCAGAGTAGGCAATCTGGAGATGGTAATATGCCAATTTTGTGGAGATGCTTAGCCAGACAATCATGCCTAGTAACAAGTCTAAACATAGCAACTGCAGTTTTGTGTGGTAATTCAGGGTGATAGAGAGGATCATCCAAAATTATTTTTAATTTTCTGTTTCCAGTTGTTGCAACTGACTTTGAGTTGGCATTGCCATCCACTTTGTGCCTTATTATTCTTTTTATTGATTCATAAGATAGCTTAGTCATTACTCTTTGCTTAATTTTACAACCCTTTTTTACTCATATATCTGCTCTTTCATTTCCCTGTATACCACAATGGGCTGGGATCCATTGTAAGACCGCTTTATTAAATCTTTGAATTTCTTGAATCGTGTTTTGTACTTGTACAATTTTGTAACAATTGTTTGGATTGCACCTTTACAGTCTTTTAAAGATGACAATATTTTTACAATGGTGTAGCCAGTTAAAAATGTTCTGAAGGGAGGAATAAATTCCTTCAATCTCACTGATGAAATTTGTTGTATATCTTCCAACATTTTTGAAGAAAGAAAAACTGGCATGTTCCACCCACTCCAGCTTCACTCTCATCCTTAAAAGATCCATCTGTATAAATGTGTGTCTAGTTGTCAGATGGGTAATTTGTGTATATGGTTTCTAGTGCCAAAAGCCTGTGCCTCATGAGGTAATACATCCTTTTTGTTAATTACATTATCTAGATAATTTGTGATTAATAACCACATAATCAAGGGTTTTTGCCATAGATCAGTTTCTCAGGGTTAAATAAATAAATTGTTCTAGAGCACATGCAAGTACAATGTATTATGTGATCATAATTGTCTAGTAGCAGAGTCAGTAGACTCCCTGGACAAGTAGTCCTGGATTCAATTCCCAGCTGAACTTTAGCAATTCTTCTTTTAACCAAGAAGCTCAGAGTTTGATGTGTGAATATAAGAGTGCCTAGAGTGAGTGTAACTGGTTATTAATAAATTCGCCCAATAACCATCGGAGGAATGCCACTGGGCAAATACCTGAGCACATGTTTTTGAGTCATGTATATAGAGGATGACAGTCTAGAATTACCTCAACTACATGCCACCAATAGACATTGCAAAGTTAAAACTCTGATGTGATACATTCACATGACTATATCTGTCGTTTATTATTGTGTATACAAACTGCTCATACTAAAGCCTATTTTTCTGTCTACTACATTTTAATGCAAATAAGCCTTTGTAGAATTAGCTACATTACACATTTCATTATAGATACAAAGGAAACAGTGATAGTCAAATGTTTAAGAACTGGAGCTGTGTGTTGACCTTAAAATTTCATACTGTTTCCATGCAATCACGAGAAACACTGATTGTTGATAGGACCTAAGAGAATGACCAAGAAATTAACAATTTGAACCTTTAATGATGAATATCTCGGAAATGGTTTATGCTATTTAAAAAAAAAAATTGTGAAATAAATTGTATTTTTTTATAGCGATGTGTAGTGCATTTTCGTCTGTCGTTAATGTTTACCAGTAATACAAGATTATACAAAATTCTTACCAAATGAAAATTCAAGATAAACATTTTATTTATAATGTAAATATCCATAATATGATATTTTAATCAAAATTGTTAGACCATATTTTAGAAATTTTTAGCCTTTTTTACTTTCTCTACTACGTATAGTAAGTAGGGGAAGTATTGCATTCCACCCAAAAATTCGATACCGAGATTTCACCGGAAATACACGTTTTGAGACCTCCTGAATCCAAAAAAAGCATTTTTGGAAACATATCCGTGTGTGTGTGTGTGTGTGTGTGTGTGTGTGCGTGCGTGCGTGCGTGCGTGCGTGCGTGCGTGTGTGCGTGCGAACAGCATAACTCAAAAACGAACAATCGGATAAGCACCAAACTTGGTATTTAGGTTCAGTATCTTCCAGAGATGCGACACGAAGGTTTTCAAGAAAATCCCCCCACCCCAGACTACCCTTTACATGGAAGATTTTTCGAAAATTTTAATTTTCTCAAAAATGGCTAACGATTTTGATGAAAATATCATATGTTTAGGGTAATGTCATGACAAATGAAATGTATATCTCGAATTTTCTGGGAATGTCTCCAAAAGTATTCATTGTGAACGACTTTTGCATAACTGGTAAACCATAAGAGATAGACAAAATTTTACTACACAAAAAATGTAGATTGCGTTAAAATACACAATTTATGTCATATACATTTCTTTTGTTGAGTGAACCGTTTTCGAGATATTGCTTGTTATTTCCTTAAATTTTCCAATACTTATACTTTTTCTCAAATTCGTTATTCATTTTTTTATGTCCTGGACATGCAAAGAGAATGGAATGCGCCACATAGCAACCAGCGTTAAAATATTTGACTATCGCTTAAAAGCTACCATATTTTCCTTGCATCTACAAGAAAATTACCAATAAGATTGACATCTCGATATCTCGATTAACATGAAGCATATGGAGAATAAGCGTTTGTAAAAATAGTTTGTACAAGAGTAGAGAAAGTCATGTGAGTGTAACACATCAGATTTTTTTTTTTAGTTACACTGTTTTCTCTCTCTCTCTCTTTCTCACTATCACTCTCTCTCTCTCTCTCTCTCTCTCACACACACAAACCACTCTTTATTCTAAAAATGCTTTTTTAGATTCTGGAGGCCTCAAAACATGCATTTCTGGTGAAATCTTGATATCAAATTTTTGTGCAGAATACAGTACTACTGCTACTTGCTATACATGGTAGAGAAAGTAAAAATTTCTTGGGCTGAGGTAGCAGAGTATTAAAATCAAATAATAAAGCTATTCATAGCACAAAGTTTGAACCATCAATCTTAGTAGTTGAAGTGCTAATTAGTTGGATCACAAGGAGGCTTTGCTGAAATGCTCTACCTATCAACCTGTTGTGTATAAAGCTTTTTGTGGCTTCTTTGCATTTTTGCGCTGTTTAATAATTTTAATGTTGATTAGGAACAAATTTATTACAAGAAGCATAGAAGAATACATTTTGCGGCAGTGTTTTCACACAAAACTATTGCTGCATTGTAAGGTTTTAAATAAGTTTCTACACAGGAAAAGGTTGCACATTTTTCAGTGTATTAAGCTATTAACATAACTTCAATATAGACCATTAAAAAAAGAAAAAAGCAATTACCACAAAACAGTTATATCTAAAGAGCAGCTTTCCTGGCGATGGAGATATTCTAAATGTTATATTCCTAACATTTTAATAATTGTGTGTGATTGCATGGATAAAGAAACTGGGGCCAGTTGAATTATCTGGTATAAATAGTTTTCCATTGCTGATTTATAATTCATTTCATCATGTTATTTTTATACATTAAGAAGTGCAGGCAACCTGTTTAAATTTTCTAAAGGTTTATAACAAAAAGTATGGGATTTGTAGATAAAAGCCCTTTATTTTCATCAACATTAAGTACAATATGACTTTCATATGTGAAAATTTTCTGATTTATTTGCCTTTCCTACCAAATCACTGATTCATTAATATTTTTACTTTCTCTACCATGTACTAGTAGGTAGAGAAGATATTGCACTCCACCCAAAAATTTGATACCAAGATTTTGTTGGAAATACATGTTTTGAGGCCCCCTGAATCTAAAAAAAAGCATTTTTACAAATAGGTGCGTGTGCGTGCGTACATGTGATGAAAAGTCAGATAAATACCAAACCTGGTATTTAGGTTCAGTACCTTCTAAAGATGCGACATGACAATTTTTAAGAAAATCCTCCTATCCCAAACTAACCTTTACATGGAACATTTATTAAATGTTTGATTTTCCAAAAAATGGCTCTTAACAATTTTGATTAAAATACCGTATCTTAAAGATATTTATATGATAAATTTATGTTTATCTTAAATTTTCTGTGAATAGTCTGTGAAGTCCTTTTCATTTGGGAGGAATTTTGTATAATCTTATGTAACTGGCAAACATTAAGTGATAGACAAAAACATACTATACAAAAAGGTAGACCTCTTTAAAACATACAATTTATTTCAAATAACTCTTTTTGTAATATCAGCCATTTCCAGGATATCAATATTAATGGTTTGAATTGTTCAATACTTAGCCATTCTTTTAAAGTCCTATCAATTTTCGGTTGTTTCTCATGATGTTCATAGAATGAGTGTGGAATTTTAATACCAGCATATAGTGTCCAGTTCTAAAACATTTAATTATTGCTATTCCCTTTGTATCTATAACAAAATGTGTAATGCAGTTTTTTTCTGAAAAGGTTTATCTCGATTAAAATGAAGTACTTAGATAGGAAAATAAACTTTTGTATACCCACTAATAAGTGAAGAGGGTAGAGAAAGTCATGTGAATGTAACACATCAGATTTTTACAGATAGAGAAATATATATATATGAGAAATAATATATATGAGAAATAAAAGATCATGGTAAATTAAATTGAGATGTATTTATGGACGCTCTAACTACTATGGTCTTAGTGTCGTCCCATTCTATATTGGGCATGAAAGATCGATAATTTTGCTTAGAGGCCTCTTTATCAGGCTTGAGGTTCTTTTACGTGCCGAAATCTACGACACGGGACCACCGGCTTTACTTCCCTTCCAAAGGAAGCCATGCTAAGGATTTTTACGCCCAAAAAAATCCATCACCCTCCGCCGGGTTTGAACCCGCAACCTTGGGAACTAGGGGCTAGCATGGTACCACTAGTCCACAGAGGACGACAAAGATCATGATATATAATTATAATGTCTTCTATACATTTTGATTTTGTTGCTGTAAAAGTTTCTTGAGACTACAAGACATGTGCAAGGAGCTACATATTTTATGGCTTTTCTCCTTTTATTTTCATCTCTGTTGAAATAAATATTGTCCAGACTGGATTCATTTTAAGGCTGGTTCACAATAACTGCAGAACAGGAAGCAGAGCAGCATACAACTACTTCACAATACCCTAGGAACAAGAACAGGAATAGAAATTGATTTTGTGCATTGGGACATTATTTGTTTGTAATTGACCAGTGATATTTTTTCGCTGCTTCCAATTCAGCTAACATAATGCAGGTTAGCTAACGTCAGAATTTGACAGAGTAAACATTTTCTGAATGTAGATCCATTACTGTTTCCGATTCTCGTAGTCGTACCAAACATCATTCATTTATTGAATGAATGACTTTATTTAAACAACATGTTGATTACAAAATTATATACCATTTTACTATTAGTAACATAAATTGTTCTTAGAGTGATTGGTATTGTGATGCAGTATTGTTCTCCATGGTCTAGTGGTACCATGTTCCTGAGGTTGCAAGTTCAAACCCAGTAGAGGGCAATGGATTTTTTCATGCGTAAAAATCCTTAGCATGACTTCCTTTGGAAGGGAAGTAAAGCTGGTGGTCCTATGTTGTAGTTTTACGGTACGTAAAAGAACCTCAAGCCTGATAGAGGCCTCTGAGCAAAATTTTCAATATAAAATGGGATGCTAAGAACCATAGCAGGTAAAGAGAGTCTATAAATAAAACTCGATTTAATTGTGATGCAGCAGGATGGCCCAAATTTATTGGGTGGTTGGCGCCACCAAGTTGGAGGTAAACAGAGGTGAATAACACTGTCGCCAGTGTAAACATTGGAAGCGCTATCAGCAAATAACCATTGTTTTCTGAAAGTTTCTTTCCCTTTCCTCCAGAGCGTATGTCAAGATAGTTCTGGAATGTTCTGTGGAAGATTCTATTGCCTATATAAATGAGTGTTCTTGCAAGAGGAGTTAGTGTGAGCAGGTGCATTTCAGTGCATTCTTTTGAGAAGTGCCATTCTCCGAGTGAGTTTGCTGAAGACTGCTGTGACATGCAGAGTGCTACTGCATAACAAGAGATTGTAGAAGTCTTGTGTTCGATTCCCCAGTGAGCGAGCTGTCTGGAAGAAGAGGCTACATCACGAAGGAAGTGAAGTGATGGGGAAATTGAACGAGTTCACATTAGTGAAGTGATATTGTGAGCTAAGTGAAGCCCCAGTGAAATTCGAACCAGATCAAAACACTGACAGTGACAATTGAAAGAAGTGAAAGTTAAAAAACTGGACAAAGTCGCAGCCTTTTGGATGCCCCTGTGGTAGAATTCGTCTGGCTGACTGTGGAACCACCGTCGGACTGCTGTCTTTGGCTTCATCGTTGCATGTGAATCGCTGTCCTGTTAGAAACTCCTTCAGGGGTCAAAAAAACTTGGAAATCACCTGGGGTGAGGTGTGGATTATATGGCGGGTGTTCCAGATTGTCCCATTGAAATTCCTAGAGCTTGTCATCAGTTCTGATTGCCACATGTGGCCTCGCTTTGTCATGGAGGAGAATCACATTGTCCACATTGAGAATCCCTCAGCGCTTTTGCCTGATGGCAGCCCACAGACGTGACCATGTGGAACATTAGCTGTCGGTGGTTGCACCTTGTGGCATGAACTCCAACAGGAGCGGTCCTCAGTGATCCCAGAAGGCCGTTAACATCACTTTTCCAACAGATGGCACTGAATAGAATTCTTTTTGTCACAGGCGAACCCAGATATCTCCATAGCATGCTCTGCTGCTTCAATTCCGGCATGAAATGCAGCATCCATGTTTCATGCCAGTAAGAATGAGGTCCAGGAAACCTTCACCCTCCTTATTGTACCATTGCAGGTGATTCAGTGAAGCAATCATTCGCTTGCCTTTCGTCACATTAAATAACTGCTTAGGCACCCGCCGACATGAAACATTCTGGTACCCTAAGGATTCTGAACGATGTCATAAACACTCCTATATGAAATGACAAGCTCCCGGGATATGACCTTGAGGTGCACATGCTGATCCACTTTCACCATTGCATCCACGTGGGAAATGTCAGTCAGCAACAAACCCAGCCTCCCCGAACGCTCATTGCCATGCATGACCTCATGGCCTTTTGCGAACTCACCCTTCTCAAAACGAGACAGTTTTCCCCATATATGGGCTGCATTTCCCTATGGATCTCAATAGGCATCTGTCCCTTGCTCCATAGAAAAAGAATCACACTTCGTTGCTCGTATGTCATGGAGATGTGAAGCACAACTGCCATCTTCAACAACTGACAGCAGCGCTGTGCCATGGAGCTACCAGCAGATAAGGTCGGGCCGGTCCAAGAAAGATCCACCACTGGGAATGTATATGTTGACTTCACATTTACAGCCGTAATTTGGCTAAAAAGAATAGGGGCAAAGAGTTCATATGGCCTGGAGCTAACCTAGGTTCTATTCCAGGCCATACAAGATAATTAATAATATTACTTTCTACAACTGCTAGCTCATACATTGCTGTTACCATACTATTATTATACTTCATAATTAACAAACTAGTTTGTGCCACATACTTTGGTTTAATTTACCAGCCAGATCCATTTCTTCTTAATTCTAAATAAGAAGTCTCCTAAATTAATAATCTGAGATTGTTTAGAAAAATTTTTTTGAATTATTACTATTTTTGCCATCTTCAACCATTTATATTGGATAAACTCTTTCCTCAGTGCCTTGCACTGTAATAAATTATTACCTGCATCTTTTTTTAACCTCCAAACTACAGTTTAAACCATGCAATACCTTCTCTTTGATCACCATTACGCCTCTCGATGTACATCTCTTTCCCATTATTATTTCCAAAGTCCTTTTAACATTTTAGAGAACTTTTTTTCTCCACCATTGCCCATAGATTCTGTCTGTTCATATCTTCCAACTGCATCTAACTAATTTCCAGAATCCTGTCAACATACCTTCTCTTCCTAGCTGTATATCACCCATACCATTTATTGTAAATTGGTTCCTAATTTCACCTAGCCAATTCTTTGAGTGAATACACTTTTCTTGTACATTTATGCGATCTTTAAAGATGTGCTCCTGTGGTAAATGATAAATTCTAAACCATATTTCAGCACTCTTTCCATAATCATCCTTTGCATAGTCCTTTTGCCTAATTCTAACATAGCTCCTTTTCCTGCAGAATTATATGGAACTCTTAAAATTATTTTACAAAACATTTCCAGTAACATGTCCTTATTTTCCCAACCTTCCTCTGTACCCCAAATCTCTATGCCATATAGACAACTTGACTCCACTAAAGCCTTATAGATCCATTCCAGCTAGGTCACATTCATCATCGGAGCTATGTACAGACATTTACTGACTAATTTCAATGCTGATTTACCTTTTGCCAAGGCCATTTCTTTATGCCCCTGCCATGTAAACCGCTTAGGGCCAGTTTCACCAAAAGATGCTAAATTTCAACACAGTGTTAAACTGATTTAACACTGATGTTAACACACATTCTGTTTCATCAAGCAATGTTTAACTTTTAACAATGTGTTAAAGTCGGTGTTAAGTTAACATCGCCGTACCCCTGTGTTAAGGCATTTAACAAATGTTAGTAGTTGGCAAATGGCTGCCACAAAACAAGCTGTTGAGTGCAAGTTTGCTACATTTGGCATTTTTTAATGCCATTCCTAATAGAAGAGCAGTCGTACATCATAATAAATTTGAAATTTATTTGAAAGGAGGAACTTTTAAAGCAATACAAACTGTCCAAGAGGTCATGAGCATGGTTTTATGGGAAATACAGAAGTTAGAATACTACCAACAGAAGTATGCCTCTTTCTCCTATGCTACAAGTGTTAATTAGATACTTAGATTTTATGCTACTAACATTTTTCATTTACTTGGTGATAATGTTGGTATATTCAAAGCTCCAAGCAATTGTTTCAAGAAGCAAACAATACTTTTTTCAAGTCTGCTTGATTAATCAGCGATAACATATTTTCCAATCAGTTTAGTTTCAATGCATATCCACCAACAGTTTTAAACAGTCTTACATGCTCTTCACACCTAATGTTTTTGGTGTTGCACTTTATGTTAACATAAAATTGCCACAGTTGCTTACTGGACTTTGGAGAAATGCATTTATTCCAATTAAATTGCTGTGGGATTTTGTTCCAGGCTGCAATCTTATCTTTTAATGTAAGACCGTCGGCTTTTTCGCACTTAATAATGTCTATACTTATTAGCCAGATGTTAATTAATGCATTTCAAACAGTGAAACATTTATTTTAGTTGACATCACTATTCTAACCTCAAACAATCGAGAACTTCACATCACATTGCCATGAATGTAAATAGTTGTCTACTACTGACACAGAGCGCAGTGATACATAGACAAAAGTGCATCAGAGCACGTTCAGAAACAGTGTAGTTTGGCCACCGTTTTCTCAAAAGCTAGCGTACACAGTTGTCTTTGATGTTAACAAAATGTTAATTAACAATTTGCTGTAAAAGCTTGATGAAACGTAAAGGTTTTAACATTATGTTAAACTTTGAACACCTTGTTAAAGAAACAAGTTGTTAAAGTATTTTTAACATCGGTTAGTGAAACTGGCCCTTAGTCTAAAGTGCTCCTTAATCAACTTAGCATGATGTACTGTATTGAGCGAGTTAAAACCTAATTCCCCCCCCCCCCCAGAGATGAAAGAGAAATGATTTTGCAATGATGCTTGATAATTTTCCAGACGTTTGCCAAACCTCCAGAAACAGCACCTCCTCAAGAAGTAGACAGAAAAGTTCAAAGCCAGGATGTTTCAATTAATCAGACATTTGCAAAACCTCTGGAGCCACCACCTCCTCGAGATCAGAGTCGGGGTGCTTCAGTTAATCAAACATTTAGCAAGCCACTGGAGCCACCACCACCTAGAGAAGCAGATAGACAAGCTCAGAGTCGGGGAGCTTCAGGTTTGAGACCACCAGCCGTACGCTCACGGGGTGGCAGCACAGCTATTGCTCGACCTGCTGCACAAGGAAGAGGTAGTAGCATCCCTCGACCAGCATCAAGAATTCCAGCACCTAGGATAAGGTGAGTTTTGTTGTTAGCATAGCAGATTACTTCTCCATGCTGCACTCACTTATTGGAACTTGAATCTAAGAAAATTCGTTATTTTTGTTGACCAGGCACAGAACTGAGAGAATACAAATAAAATGTGAAATATTTCAAAACACTTGCAAAGTCATTAAGCTGGATGTGGGCTTTCAAAGGCACCATGTTGGAGGGCTAATAATATGAAATGGGAAGGGCTGGTGTAAGGATGCTGTAAAGTTGGGCACCAAGATGATACAGGGTTAGGGGTTAAACTTGTTGGGACAATACCTCCCAGGGTCCTCTCTCTGTGCTGTTACCAAAGGCACAAAATTCCCTGTCTTGATGTTCTCGGAAATGTTCAAGAGGCACTTGAATATTGCTCTGAGCTGGTGGATGATGATGATGATGATGATGATGATGATGATGATGATGATGATGATGATGATGATGATGATGATGATGATGATAATAATAATAATTTATTAATCCAGTTTATAAATTTGTACATTTGGTTTTGGACAAGTCATTTCTTAAAAGTACAAGTAAAGAAGTAATGCATACCAGGTACTACATTTTACATAAATAATTTACAATTCATGTAAGCTATATATACATTTATTTAAATATTCTTTTAATTTATTTTTAAATTTTGATTTTGAAATATCGGTCTAAGTTTTAATCTCATTAGGTAACCTATTATAACCTCTGACACCAATATCCTTTTCACTGACACACTTGCTAATACTATATATGTGATAGTCATCATTGATTCTTGTACTGTAATTGTGAATTTGATTGTTTCGTATCAATAGAAGCCTGTTAATTGCAAATAGTATAGTTCTATACACATAAAGAGAATAGACTGTGAACATGTTTTGATTTTTTAATGTCTCCGTGCATGATTCTCTTATTTTTAGGTTATAAATCAGTCTGACACACTTCTTCTGTGGAATTAACAACCTGTCCATGTGACATTTTGTGGTTGAACCCCTATTTCAATCCCATAATTAAAATGTGGATATATACATCCAAAATAGATTGTCTGCAGAGGCCTAGTGTCTTTGTAACTTTGAAAATATCTAAATAAGTATATAGATTTACTGACAGTATTACATATATGATCTACATGTTTAGCCCATGATAACTGCTTATCTATTATTATTCCGAGAAACCTATATGATTTAACTTCTTCAATAGAGTTTTATTTATTTTTATTTCTGTATTTGAGCAATTTGATTTTGATGTATTGGACCAAATTACTTTAGTTTTTAACATGTTACATTTTAGATTTATGGATTCAATGTATTTAACAGTGTATTCGCAGTATGATTTAGATTTTTATTTAAACCATCTACTGGTTTGCTCCAGCATATGGCGGTTGTGTCATCCGCATAAGTTATTACAGCTGTATCTTGTGGACAGATGATATTGTTAACATATATAATTAAGAGCAAAGGTCCTAATACCATACTTTGAGGTACACCGTATTTTACAGTTTCTATTTTTGATTGTATTTTGTTTACAGACTTCCCTGTTTTTTTTAAAACTATCTTTTCGCAAAAGATAGTTTCTGCACATGTTTATCTCAATTAACATTAAGTAGATGGATAATAAGTGTTTGTAAAAATAGTTTATACAAGAGTAGAGAAAGTCATGAGAGTGCAACATATCAGATTTTTCCCTTTTCTTTCTTTCTCTCTCTCCGCCTCTCCCCCTCCCCCTCCCCACCTTCTGGTCAAGCAAAGAGAATGGAATTTCAAAGCCATCATAAAGCGACCACATTTTAAAAATCTGACTTGCTTTAGTCTACTGTATTCTTCTTACATCTATAATGAAATATGTAAATGTGTAATGAAAGCTTATCTCGATTAGCATGAAGCAGATAGAAGAATAGGCTTTTATATGAATAGTTTATGGAAGAGGAAAAGCCATGTGAATGCAACACATATTAGGGGCATTTAGAAATGGTTTACAATTGCATTTTTAAAATACCGCTCAATCTACAGGCATATCCTCTCATAGGACGAATTAGTAAACCACGCAGATGCTAAATGGTAGTTGAACAGTGTGTATAGTGAAAGAACAGCGCTTGTTTGTTAAGTGGAGAAAGCTATGGACAGGATGGACTGCATGGTTTTTGCAGAAGGAAGGAATCAAAGCAGCTGATATTTATAAATGTTTAGCTTGGGATGTTGTCAAGAAGCTCCTGCACAAAAGACTGTTTACAACTGGATTGCTGGGTTCGCCAGTCTGTGTACAAGAATGTGAGTACTGGTCATCTTTCAACATTGCAGTCTTCGAGGAACATTAAGGTTGTGGCTGATAGGCGCATAACCTTTGATGAACTGGAATGGCAGACAGGCCTTGGCCGCACAATTGTGTACACCATTTATTCATGATTTGGATAGCAAAAGATGTGTGCACATTGGGTTCCACGGGACTTGACATAGGCCCGGAAGGAGAACAGAGTTGAAGTCTGTCATTGGCTATTGGAAATGAAAAATGAAGATTCAGATTTTTTGTAGAAACTGGTGACAAATCATGGTGTCACTACCATACACCTGAGAAGAAACACCAGTCCATGCAATGGAAACATCCTGAAATTTTATGCTGTTCCATCTGCAGGTAAGTAGATGATCTCTGTCTTTTGGGACACTTGTGGCATACTGCTAATGGACTGGCTTACACAAGGAACAATTTCCAACAGCAGGGTGCAGTGTAACATCCTTACTTAGATGCAGGATTCAGCAACAGCAGCAGTGAAAGTGGTCAAAAGCAGTGCTCCTCCAGCACGACAATTTGCAGCCAGCAATTCCGTGACTACAAAGTTGACATCACTGGAGTTCATTGTTGTGCCACGCTCACCATATTCACTGGATATCACTCCATCTGATTGTTTTATTCAACAACATTGACACATTGTGAGCTAAAAGCTTCTGCAACAACAAGGAATTGCAGGCAGCTGTCCACAAGTGAGTGTATAGTACCCCCAAACAATGGTTTTGTGACGCATTAATGAAGTGCCAGGAAGGTGGCAATGGTTTATTGATGTCGATGGGGAGTATATCGAGAGATCCCATGTTCATTGAATCTCTTTCATTAATAGTAAGGTACAAAAAGTTACTACTGTAAATCATTTCCAAATGCCCCTTGTATATTTTTTTGAACTTAATTTAAAAATTCAGCCTATTATAAAAAATCTGATGTGTTACACTCACATGACTTTCTCTACTCTTGTACAAACTATTTTTACAAACGCTTATTCTCCATCTACTTCATGTTAATCGAGATAAACATTTGCAGACTCTATCTTATTGCTAATTTTCTTGTAGATGCAAGGGGAATATATATTTACAAGACACATACATATCTCTTAATAGCTGGTTGCTAGGTGCAGCACCATTCCCTTTCCCACAGATTATAATACTCTTTGCATATCCAAGACAAAAAAATGAATAACGAATTCCCATTTGAGAAAATAAGTATTGAAAAATTTAAGGGAATAACAAGCAATATCTCGAAAATGGTTCACTCAACAACAAAAATGTATATGACGTAAATTGTGTGTTTTAAAACGATCTACATCTTTTCTGTAGTAAAACTTTGTCTATCTCTTATGGTTTACCAGTTATGCAAAAGTCATTCACAATGAAGAATACTTTTGGAGACATTCCCAGAAAATTTAAGATATACGTTTATTTGTCATGAAAATATCTTAAACATATGATATTTTAATCAAAATCGTTACAGCCATTTTTGAGAAAATTAAAATTTTCGAAAAATGTTCCGTGTAAAGGGTACTCTGGGGTGGGGGGATTTTCTTGAAAACCTTATTGTCGCATTTCTGGAAGATACTGAACCTAAACCAAGTTTGGTGTTTATCCGACTGTTCGTTTCTGAGTTATGCTGTTCACAGACAGACACACACAGACAGACACACACAGACAGACACACACAGACAGACACACACACGGACATGCTTCCAAAAATGCTTTTTTTGGATTCAGGGGATCTCAAAACATGTATTTCCGGTGAAATCTCGGTATCGAATTTTTGGGTGGAATACAATACTTCCCCTACTTACTATATACAGTAGAGAAAGTAAAAATCTGATGTGTTATACTCACATGACTTTCCCTACTCTTGTACAAACTATTTTTACAAACGCTTATTCTCCATCTACTTCATGTTAATCGAGATAAACATTTGCAGACTCTTATCTTATTGCTAAGATTCTTGTAGATGTAAGGGGAATATATATTTACAAGGGCAATTTGGAAATACAGTAGCCTTTAAGCACATACATATCTCTTAATAGCTGGTTGCTAGGTGCAGCACCATTCCCTTTCCCACAGATTAATACTCTTTGCATATTCAAGACAAAAAAATGAATAACAAATTCCCATTTGAGAAAATAAGTATTGAAAAATTTAAGGGAGTAACAAGTAATATCTCGAAAATGGTTCACTCAACTAAAAAAATGTATGAGACATAAATTGTGTATTTTAACGCGATCTACATTTTTTGTGTAGTAAAATTTTGTCTATCTCTTATGGTTTACCAGTTATGCAAAAGTCGTTCACAATGTAGAATACTTTTGGAGGCATTCCCAGGAAAATCAAGATATACATTTTATTTGTCATAAAAATATCTTAAACACATGATATTTTAATCAAAATCGTTAGAGCCATTTTTGAGAAAATTAAAATTTTCGAAAAATCTTCCATGTAAAGGGTGATCTGGGGTGGGGGGATTTTCTTGAAAACCTTCGTGTTGCATCCTTGGAAGATACTGAACCTAAATACCAAGTTTGGTGTTTATCCGACTGTTCATTTCTGAGTTATGCTGTTCACACACACACACACACACACACACACACACACACACACACACACATGGACATGTTTCCAAAAATGCTTTTTTTGGATTTAGGGGGTTTCAAAACACGTATTTCCAGTGAAATCTCGGTATCGAATTTTTGGGTGGAATACAATACTTCCCCTACTTACTATACGTAGTAGAGAAAGTAAAAAAGGAAAAAGAATAAAATAAACAATAGCTTAATTTTTTTAAGTAATGGTGACTGTGGCAATGGCACCTATTAGATTTCTTTGGCTTGATGGCATGTTTAGCTCATATGATGCAATTGCGATTGTTCCCTTTGTTATCTTTAGAAATTATTTCAAGTCATGTATTCAGACAGGCAGTGACGAATGTGATTTTGTTTAAGATGCACTAAAAGACTTTAACTAAGAATTATGCAGATATATAATGCACATAAAGCTTGAAATAAGTCTCACTATTATTCAATCTTCACTAATTTGTAACTTGTTAGGAAGTAAGTAGTTTCCAAAACTTAAATAAATGATACATTGAATTTGAATGAAAATGTATGAAGTGGGTGCAGCATGGAAGAATGGGAGTGAATAGTGATATCTACCAATTAGAAAAAGAAATTTTGTAATTTGTATATTAATAGAAAACGTTTATGCTAATGGGAATATTTCTAACCCACAAATATTGTCTAAAATCTGCTAGGCTTATTGGTAGATCAGTTAACTTGCTGAAACAGAATGAAATACGTTGAAACAGGATAATAAAATGTGGCAGTACCCTTAAGCATTTCCCTTGTGTTTTATTTCTTTAACCTAAACCCATGAACTTTGAAGCTTATTTCTTTCCAAGCATTATTGAAAAAGTATATATGGCACATGCAAGAGACTTATGTTTTCTGTAGGGTGGACCCTGTTGCATGTGTTGGCATGGGAGCATTTTGTTTACATGTTTTGTAATCAGTATTTCTTCAGGTTAGTTATCATGGAACTTTTACAGCGGAACAACAAATAATGATTGTGAAAATGCATTACAAATCTGGTGAATGTTACGTAGAAACTATGTGGAAGCTTCGTATGACTCTCGGTCGTCATAATGCACCTACTGAGTCAACAGTTCATAGGCTAATGACAAAATTTCAGATAACAGGTTCGATTGCAGTGCGCTCTCGTTCCAGCTGGTCTGATGAGAACATTGCAATTGTGCGCGATAGTTTTGTCGCAAGTCCACAAAAATCAATTCGTTGTTCACAACAGTTGGGCATTGCGAAAAGCTCCCTCCAGCGAATTCTCACAAAGGATCTTCATATACATGCCTACAAAATTCAGTTAACTCAACATCTAAAACCAACGGACCATTTGCAACGGAGGAGTTTGTTGAATGGATTTTGGGGAGACAACATGCAGATGACAATTTAGCAAAGAAAATAATCTTCTCTGACGAGGCACATTTTCATTTAAACAGTTATGTAACAAACAGAATTGCCTCATCTGGGGGGCAGAAAATCCTTGCATAAGCCATTCAAAGAGCATGTATCCGAAAAGAGTAACTGGATGGTATGGATTTTGTGGTGGTGGGGTTCATTGGGCCTTACTTCTTTGAAGATGATAATGGAAATGCCATGACAGTGAATGAACATTTTTATGGCCTTACCTTAATGATCTGAATACTGAGCAATTATAGTTCCAACAGGATGGCACTACCAGCCACACCTCACTCGATATGTTAGCCTTGTTGAATAAATTTCCAGCCCAAGTTCTTTCACATAACAGCAATCAGAATTGTCCAGCAAGGTCATTTGATCTAACACCCTGTGACTTCTTCCTTTGGGGCTATTTAAAATTGCAAGTTTATAAAAATAATCCCCAAACAATACCACAACTGAAGGAAGAGATTTGAAATGTCATAGCCCAAATCGAGGAGCAGAATCTGTTTGAAGGTGATAACAATTTTCATTCATAGGGTTACAACATGCAGAGCAAGTTGTGGGGGACATATGCCAGATGTTATTTTTCATATGTAATGGCAACATGTATCCTATGTATTGATGTTGAAATATGTTACATTTCATGAAAATAGAGTACTACTCAACAGTTAAAAACCAGCATTCTTAATGGTCCACCCTATATATGAATATTTTGGGAAGAGCACTCTTGTATTCAGAGAAACACAGTATATTAAAACAACCAATAATATAGGCAAAAACACAGGAAAGTAGTGTATTGCAAGAATTATTTTCATTGTGGAGCACACACTAATGGCTTCACAATTTTGAGATTTACCTCGAAGGTATTTCGGAGATATCTTGTCTCCATTTCAGCTAAGAGCCACTAACAGATTTTTGGCTTGATGTATTTAGCGATGAGATCTTTGTCTGTTGGAAAACTAAAATACATCAAATGATCCTTGTTCTTTTGTATCCAAAGCTTTTACCCTTTTTACTTTCTCTACTACGTATAGTAAGTAGGGGAAGTATTGTATTCCACCCAAAAATTCGATACCGAGATTTCACCGGAAATATATGTTTTGAGACCCCCTGAATCCAAAAAGAGCATTTTTGGAAACATGTCCGTGTGTGTGTCTGTCTGTGTGTGTGTCTGTGAACAGCATAACTCAGAAACGAACAGTCAGATAAACACCAAACTTGGTATTTAGGTTCAGTATCTTCCAGAGATGCGACACGAAGGTTTTCAAGAAAATCCCCCCACCCCAGACTACCCTTTACATGGAATATTTTTCGAAAATTTTAATTTTCTCAAAAACAGCTCTAACGATTTTGATTAAACTATCATATGTTTAAGATATTGTCATGACAAATAAAATGTATATCTCGAATTTTCTGGCAATGTCTCCAAAAGTGTTCTTCATTATGAACGACTTTTTCATAACTGGTAAACCATAAGAGATAGACAAAAGTTTACTACACGAAAAATGTAGATCGCGTTAAAATACACAATTTATGTCATATACATTTCTTTTGTTGAGTGAACCGTTTGCGAGATATTGCTTGTTATTACCTTAAATTTTCCAATACTTATTCATTTTTTTATGTCCTGGACTTGCAAAGAGAATGGAATGCGCCACATAGCAACCAGCGTTAAAATATTTGACTATTGCTTAAAACTTACCATATTCCCCTTGCATCTACAAGAAAATTATCAATAAGATTGACATCTCGATATCTCGATTAACATGAAGCATATGGAGATTAAGCGTTTGTAAAAATAGTTTGTACAAGAGTAGGAAAAATCATGTGAGTGTAACACATCAGATTTTTTTTGGATATTATGTTTGTTTGTTTTTTTTTGGCCAGAAATGGTTGGCAATTACAGATTTTTGTTTCCCTGTATTTAACTTGTTTAAGGAGTTCTTTTAGCCTCAAACCTATGTTCCTTTTTTGTTTTACCTATATACATTAATTGACAATCATCACATTAATTTGGTAGATACCTGACATCTTATTCTTTGAAATTTTGTCTTTGGTATTGATTTTCAACATATTATTTAGACTATATTTATTAGTTGGTACTAATTTTACATTCCAATGTTTGAAAAGTTTTTGAAATTAAACTTAAAACTTACACTCTATTGTCAAGTTGAATCAGACTTGAAAAACTCAATACCATAACATCAAGGCAGCCTGTTTCTAAAATAAGACACAATTAACTAAGTACCATAAAGTGGAATCAAACACAGGGAGACATACAATTCACAAGCAAATTACTGATTAAGTAGTTGATGACATGGACGATTGGTCTGGAAAACATATCCCAAGTTAAAATTCTGTAAATGAAGCAACAATGAGTGTACAGTTGACAACTGACTCCTCAGTAATTTGTTTGTGAACATTAGTAGCATATTTGAACTTGAGCATTCTTTGTCTTTTAGGCCATCGGCAATTCCTGGACCAGGCAGTAAGACAAACTGGATGGATGGTTGCTATTGACTGCTGCAGCATCTACTTTCAATTATCACCACACAGTGCCTATCAACATATCTAATTTGGCATAAATGCCACAGTGCCAACTTAAAACCTAATAATGAACTCCTTTACAGTTAAGTAGGCATGGTAACAAACCTAAAATATTAAAGGACTAAACACATTTAGAAAAGAAGGATTGGTGCTTGGCAGTGGAGTAGAGAATACGATTTTGTAGATACAGTAATAAGAGTTGTAAGATGGCCTCTCTGTAAAATTGCAGGACTTGCAAAGAAAAAAATTCGTCTATGTTTAAATATAAGATTACTATGTGGTGCTTATTTTGCAGAAGTTAAACTTGGACAAGCCACATATTCATCAGTAGCTTAAAAGCCTTTGACCCACAGAGACTTACGTTATGTAAGCCTTTCCATGCTAAAGCCTCAAAATTATTTTAGTATAATGTAGTTTTACAGATCTTTTGGTATTAAGAATTTTAATTTATTTTGTAATGTTTGTTCTGATTCTTTATAAACAAGTTTAGTAAAATATTTCTTCCATTATTATAATGCAATATGTTGACTGTTAGAGTTGTAAATTTCTACAATGGATATGGATTATAGACTGTGCTTGATTTGAACTTGCTTTTTTTATAGCAGAAGTAATATAAGGAACTGTAAAGAAAGCAGCGTGTACGCTGAAAGTCGCATTTTGGTTAACGTAGATGTTGTGTCATTTGTAAGATGTAAAATTCAGATAGTTTGTTGCAAATGCCTCAACTTTTATACCTACTATTGCTGATGCTTTGTGTGTTACTACTCCTCTCTGCAAAAGCTCTTACCAGAGCTTCAAGTTACAGCTGTCATAACTTTTATTTCTTGTAGTATGAGTTTAAGCACTCTTACAGAGAGGTTTTTGAATTTGAAAGCGTCTAGAATGTAATGTAATATTTGAGATGGAATTAAGCAGATAAAATCATAGCTTTTAGTGGTATCGATGCAGGGCTTGCCATAAAGACATGATGGAATGCATTTGTACTTGAAATAATAATAATAATTTAATACCTGCTACTTTTGTGATAGAACATTTTTCCCATAGTGGTTCTGGTGCTTGGTTAAGCGTTAACATATTTTACATCAGTTAGTCATCCAAATTTTTATATGTGTGTAAGAATTTTTACTTAAACGCATACAATTAACAGTTTCCAGCAGTAGTAAGGTTTTATTCAGATTTTATCACACAAAAGCAGTTTTTATATTCTAATAGTTTTGAATCTATACGTAACTGAGTTTATCAAATATTGAGTAAAATAAGCATCGTACAAACCTCATAATTTCATGTTTCATAGTCAAATATAAAAAAACAAATTCATTGTAATGTAAGGTTCCCAATTGATCTAAGACTATTGGTGCAACTTCTTTAAATTTATTATAAATATAAAAAAAGAAAGTATATTTATTGCCACAAAATCTGTCCTCTTTCCTTTAGAATATTGTAAATATATGTTCTGTTCTTTTTTATATTTAACTGTGTTGGGAATCTGTACATATTGTGATGAGAATTTGTTAATGTAAAAGATAAATGGAAAAAAAAAAATAATTTAAATACATTTTACAATAAAAAAAAACATACTTGAGTATAATTTGTATTTTAGCTTATTTTTATGTCAAATAAAATCTAATTTTAGCAATATGCTATAAGGTAAAAGCAGAAGCTAAATTTGGGTTATAGTAATATGACCTAGTTTCCATTGTCAACCTGAATCGCAAGGAAACAAAACAAAGTTGTTACCTAAGACTTTGGCATTTTGCATGTTAAAAGGAAACAAAATGCATAATGTTTCGGTAAAACTGTGGTTTCCACTTCCAAAAGCCAACTTCCAACTATTTTTTGAGCCTTACTTTTAGCTGATTTACTTCTTGGATAGATGCTTCACATAAATGGTATTTTATGTTCCAGAATAAGACATTTGTGGTATAAAATTGAGTTTTAAAATAAGACTATTTCCAGAACTCGACATTTGCTTTTCTTTCCAAAGCTCAACTTTTTCTATACCAATGATGACACAGCTTCCTAAAATTGTTCCAAAGATGACAATTTTTGTTCCACTACAGGTTAGAATTTTTCGTGGCAGCTTGGCTTTTTGTCATATAACTCTACCAAACCAGCAATGCTTTTTGTTCCTGCCAGATGTGCAACTACAAATGTGACAATGAACTCCTTACCAGAGGTGGTATCTGAAGAGCTAACGCATGTCTTACCATAGAGCTTGTTATAACACAATTTACTGTTTTATTTCTCTCCACTAAAACACAAAATAGATTATGGATGTATTGAATCATCTACTGTCGAGGTAGAAAACATATCCGTGACCCACAAAACTTGTCTAAAGAAGAAAGAAGGTAAGAGAAGTGTATTTTAGATATTTGGTAATCCAATGAAATTGAGTTTTATTTATGGATGCTCTTTAACTGCTGCGGTCCTTAGCATCCTATTCTGTATTGGGTGTGAAAGACCTGTAATTTTGCTCAGAGGCCTCTCTATCAGGCTTGAGGTTCTTTTACGTGCCGTAAATCTACGACATGGGACCACTGGCTTTACTTCCCATGCTAAGGATTTTTACGCCTGAAAAAATCAATTGCCCTGTGTCGGGTTTGACGCACAACCTCGGGAATTAGAGGTTAGCATGGTAACCACTACACCACGGAGGATGACTGATAATCCAATGGATTATACAGGGTGATTTATGAAGAACTGACACATTTCTTTCTTTAATTATTCTGTTTGAAATTCACTCAATGCCCCAATGTTTACACCAATTAAGCAGAATGTTCTGGAGTTTAGATTGCCTGTTACTAGATGCACAGATGTTCATGTTTTATTCGTAATTGTTAGTTTTATTGTCGGCAACTGCTTTTGAGATTTTGTTCTAGTCAACGTGAAAATGGAGTACACATTAAATGAACGACTCTTCCTTGTAAAGCAATACTGGATTACGAATTCAGTTACAGCTACTCAAAGGGCATACCAGAGAGAATTTGGAGTTCGGAATCATCCCCAAAGAAACACAATATTGGGACTAGTAAACAAACTGGAAACAACTGGATCTCTGATGAGTGAAAAAGGCAAAACTCGTTCATCTAGGCTTCCCATGGTGGTTGATGCAAGAGCATGACTGGATCAGTCACCCAAAAATCATTAAGACGTTTGTCGCAGGAGACAGGGTACAGCTACTCAATCCTAAAGCTGTATAGGATTACGGTTGTCCATCAGTTTCAGGAACCTGATAAGGATAAACAACTGAGTTATTGTAGTTGGTTTCAGGTGTTCATTATGCAAAATCCTGTCATATTGCAAATCACATGGTTCACAAATGAAGCATGGTTCCATTTATCTGCCTAAACACCTGGTTAAAATCTGAGTTCGGTGCACAATATCCACACAGAGAATAGTGGGACCAATTTTTTTTTAAACAATGTTAACACTGCAGAGTACCAATGGATTTTCATGGAGTTTACTGAGCAACTAGACGATTTAGAACTGAGTCAAGATATTTTCAGCAGAACAGCGTTACATGCCATACATCAAATGAATCCATGGCACTAATTGCAAGTTTCTTTGACGACCGGATAATTTCCAAGAACCTGTGGCCACTGAGATCTCCGGATTTGACATCGCTGGACTTCTTTCTATGGGGTTACTTAAAAGATAGGGTTTATGCCACACGTTCCCAGACATTGGACAATCTGAAGCACAACATTACACAGCAGATTCAAGCTATTGACAACAGAGTCCTCCAACGAGTAGCCAGTAACATGGAACGATGTGTTGAGTTGTGCCTTATGCAGGAAGGAGGACATTTTCAACATTTGCTATAGAGGTAAATAATCTCCCAAAATTCCTCTGCATTGCAGGTATAATAAGTTGTCACTAGCATAACTCATTTTGAAACAATTAAACAAATAATTGTGTCAGTTCTTCATAAATCACCCTGTACTACAGATGAGAAACATGCTAAATTCAAAAACAAAAGATGAGATCCCGCCAAATCTATAGATCCAAATACACCAAATTAACTGTATAGATTGTGAAAAGTTTTACATAGGAAAAACCAAAAGAAATCTAAAAGCAGGAACCAAAGAACACTTCAGAAATGTTAGATTAAAACAGGAAGACAAGTCAGCAGTAGCATCTCGCTTTCGGAATGAAAACCATAACGTGGATACAAATCCAAAATTTTTAAAAAGCACAACAGGCCACATGAACACACAACGTGGGGAAAACATTTTAATATGGAAGCACAGACTGTCGTATAAATTTTGAAATCCTGCTAGTTGACATCTTATTGAAGTTCATTGTTTCACCACCAGAGAGAAGGTTCCAGGCAACTATAATAATCAATGGTAGTCAGACCCCTAAGATTGAAAATGGAAGTAGTGGCTCCTGAAACTAGTCCCTCATAAATTAAAGTGTAAATGAAATAGTGTTGCAACCAACTCCAAAAATACAGAAGCATAATTTCAACATTGCTGTTAGTAAATTCCTGTAAATGTTAATTAACGTATTAAGTTTATTTATAATGGACTGCTTTATTCCACGATTACAAAGCAAAATTAGTTAGCTACAACCCTTGCTGCATTGAAAGAATTAGATTAATGATTACAGAGAAACATTAGAATTTTCCCAAGGGTTGCATTCTTTTTTGCTCATTGTTTTGTATTTTAACCCCTAGCATATTTTCAGTCCTGTGCTGAGGCGTAGTGTGCTAGAGTGTGGTACTCTGGTTCCCAGCCATGGAATGCACCTGGGTTCAATCCCACCCATGGGGATGCAGATTTTAAGTTCCAAGTGTAGGACTGGTGCCCGCTCAGCATTGTGAGGAGATGTGATAGGCAGCAATCCTGGCCATGGGGGCCAACATTCTGGCTGGGGGATGCGTGATGCAGGCCATCGCCTCCCCATATCAATTGGATGATCACCTACCTCTACTGTGCATACCTGGACATGAGGCTGGCAGTTGGTTTGGCACGTCTAGGCCCTTCATGGGCTGTTGGCCCCACAGGATTATTATTATTATCATCATCATCATCATCATTCTTTTTCCAAGTATATAAATGACCTATTTTTACAAAGTATTTAAGTCCAGCATCTTATGAATGCAAGTTTTTGTTTTTTCATGGAATTTCTTCCACCCAACACAGCTCCTAACATGCAAAGAATGTTTTCTCTCAAAAGTGGTTTTAATGATTTTGAATATGAGAACAATTGGCATGGCAAACTATATGTTATAAATTTTTGGTTAGTAGGATTAGGATTAGTTGATGAAGGGGACACCTAGCTCCTCGACCCGCAAGTGATCTTTTGTGCATATGCCCCCGGGAGGAGATGAAGGAACCACAGGAGACATATGGGCTGCAGGACTGATCGATGCAGACGATGGATATGCACAGAGTTCCCTAAGAGTTACAGTTTTGACCACCTGGCTGAGCGCACTCAGAGGCAGCCTATCAAGCCACTGGAGGGTAGCTCACAGGCTCCCCTCCATTGGACACTGGGGAAGCTCAATGGAGGCTCGAATGGCTGCATCTGCGGGGCCAAGAAGGACTTACAATGCACAAGCCTCTGCGCCATCAGCCTGAAGTCGACCAACACACAGTCCCAGAGTCAACCTGTAACGTGAAAGAGGAAGAGAAATTCAGGGGAGGTAATGATCCTTCCCAGCATTTGCCTAACAACCCAGGTAAACTCCCGAAAAACCCACGGGTCAGGAAGGTCGGCCACGGGAATTGAACCCACATCCTGCCAAATGCATGCCACAATGTTACCACCTGACCCATCCTGCTCAGTATTTTGGTAACTACCTGTGAAATCTTCTTGCATTTTATAAAAGGCTAATCCAGAAACTAAGACCTGATTGTGTCCAGAGATGGATAGGAATGTGCATGTGCAGGAGGAGAGAGGAAGTATGGGGGAATAATGCAGTATAGTTTCAGTCTTGTGATGGCAGTGATTATCGCATAGTGCTGAGTGAAAATGGCTGCTCCAATATTGTCTCCGCCAACTGCAAGGTTCGTGCAGTCATCCAATTTTTGCATGCTCAAAAGTAATCTCCAGCAGAGATCCATCGTCAATTGTGCCACATGTATGGACACGACATTATGTGCAACAGTATGGTAAGACGATTGTGCAGGCAATTCACTGAAGGATGAACCAATATTCATGACGAAGACCGTAGTGGCCGATCGTCCCAGGTGATGCCAGAACTGATGGAAAGTGTGCAGCAAGCAATTGTGCAGAATGGGCACTTCACAATTTCAGAACTATTTTGTCAGTTTCCCAGATGTCTCGCTTGCTTTTGCACGAAATTGTCTCCCGGTGGCTTGGTTTTCACTAAGTGTGTGCAAGATGGGTGCCAAGGCAACTGATTGATGAACACAAAATGAAACGTCCTGCTGCAGCGTTGACATTCCACAGCAATATGCAGAGAAAGGGGATGTGTTTCTTGACAATATTGTCACTGGGGATGAAACATATGTGTCACATGCCACACCAGAGACAAAGCAACAATCAATGCAGTGGCGGCATAGTGGCTCACCTGTAAAGACCAGATTCAAGCAGACAAGCTCTGTCAAAAAAAAATCATGTGCACGGTTTTCTGGGATCGACATGGTGTCGTCCTGTGCGAGTTTTTACTGCGGGGGAGACCATAAATGCTGATCGGTATTGTTAGACATTGCATAAACTGAGGAGGGCAATCCAGAACAAGAGACATGGGATATTGACGAGAGGCTTTATGCTATTGCATGACAATGCAAGACCCCATACAGCCAACACCACACGAAATGTGTTGAATCAGTTTGGATGGGAGATCTTCGACCATCCACCCTACAGCTCCTACCTCACCCTAAGTAATTTTCATCTCTTCTGTCTCATGATGGATTTTCTGGCAGGAAAACGTTTCCACAATGATGCTGAGGTGCAGAATGAAGTGACTTCGTGGCTCCGGAATTGGCAGTTGACTCCTGACTTGGGCGTACAATCAATGGTGCACCATTACAGTAAATGCCTCAACAATAGTGATGACTATGTTGAAAAGTAACCAGTGAATCTATGTAATTATTCTAATAAATATCCCTTACTTAGTGATGATTTTGTTCTCTTAATCGCTCATCGAACTTACTTCCTGATGACCCTTATATAACTGGGAAGCTGTATGATATAGACAAAAGCTTCTACAGGAAAAAAGCTCCCAATGTTCACTATACGGTCTGCTATAATCTGCGGGGAACCTCGTTCCAATAAGTGATGACCCATTTATTAATGGAGGCATCCCAGGATGGTGATGGAACAAGGAGACCTGTAGTTTTTACCATGGACTCCAAACAGGGCCTTAAAGATTCTTCACAAAGCTAGTCAGAGGTAAAGACTGGATAAAAAATGTATTTGCCATAGCTGGGAATCAAAGCTCAGACTCAATATGTGAGCTGCAGACAAAAGCACTTTTATCCTGGTCCACTCAGGGAAAATGTAGAAGTCATTAAAATACAGAATTTATGTTGCATGACTTCTGTTTGTGGAACATTTGTTGCAAGATTTACCATTTTTCCCCCCCTTCATGAGCTCATTTCTAACAAAACCCAACTTGTGATATGCATTGTTTCCTCATCTTACATTCAACCAAATACATGATGCATAATTTGAAATAATTTCTAGGCAACCATACATAGTGATTAATGCAAGTTGGTTGGGTGCATCACTTTTTATATTAATTGTGTAGAATATAAGGGATACTTGTAAAATGGTAGTTAGTAATGCTTAGAAAGAGTCATGTGATTGTTACACAAAGATTTTAATAACAGTTTCATATGTATATAAAGAGACCAGCTGGCTTACCTGACGTTGCAGATGTAGCTTTTTAAACTTGAATTATTTAATTTCATTTACCTCCCCCATTCTTGTGAGATTATTGTACAATGACCTAAAAGACTTTTATGGTGAATCCTCCCCTTTACCCCTTATAATTGTAATTTTGTACAGTCCTAGTTGTTGCTAATAATGAATTAAAAAATCCTGTAATATTCACTCAAAAGGATGTAAAACATTGGTGGAATGTCTGATTTCTGTAACGTTTTCCAAGTTCTGCAAATGCTGCATAGCCTTTGATGGTTGAGCACTCATTGGTCAAAATGGTTGAGTAAGTTTTTAGATAGTCACAGTAGGTGAAATTTTAAACTTTTATATCTTCTCTTTGGTCACATAATTACTTTTGCATTGGCAAAAGGTAAAGGGGCGATGACAGCAATTAGAAGCTGCAAATATAAAGTACCTAATATAAATGTTAAATGGCTGGAAAAAGTTTAGGAGATGGTTGTGGAGGCAAAAATGATGTATGGTATAGAAATATGGGGATTAGATAGAGGATGGGAAAGTATAGATGTGGTGCACAGGATGTTATGTAGAGAAATACTAGGGCTACCGAAGTCAATTGTAAGACAGGTAGCACAATTACAGATAGGCAGGGTGGCAACTAAGGGGAAGATAATGGAAAAAAGCTTTGAAATTTTGGTTCAGAACTTTAAATCTAGGAAAAAGTAATGTGTTAAGACAATGTATTGAATACCAAGAGAATAGCTTAATGAATGATGGATGGGTAAGTAAATTACGGAACATTTTGGAGAAAAATGGGTTAGGAGATATATGGAGAAGGAGAGAAAATAACATGAAAAATTTTTGGAAAAAGGCGAGGAAAAGACTGGTAAATATAGAAATACAAATCATGTTCAGTGAGATTGCCGAAAAGAGCTCATTAGTTTGTTATAGGCCAATGAAAAATACATGGGGTAGGGAAAAATATATAGACATAGTAAATAAAGAAGAGAGAGAATCTATTGCATGGGTAAGAACCGGAGCATGGAGGCTAAAAGGGCTAAGACAGGGTATTCCTCAGAACCAATGTCCGATATGTGGTGGTAATGAAGACATTGAACACATAGTATTTGAGTGCCAAGGAACAGAAAATTGAGAAAAGAATTTTTTAATAAGAATTGGTTGAAGGGAGATAGAAATACACTTATGATCGAAATGATATGCAAGGACGCTAGAAGCATTGGACAGTTTTTGTGTAAAGTCAAAAATAAATGGCTTTGGACAGTGGAAAGATAAAAGTAAAAGGTAGTGCATCTTATATTTTAAAATAGAGAGTTGAGGGTTGTTACACTACATCACTATGATAATCTTACTTGAACGCGTTTCGGGAGACGGCTGTAGTTGAGAGAGAATGCTGACGATGGGGACAAGCCGTCTCCCGAAACGCGTTCAAGTAAGATTATCATAGTGATGTAGTGTAACAACCCTCAACTCTCTATTTTAAATTATGACACATCACTGTTACAAGCTTCTAAATCTTCAAAAATTGAGTGCATCTTACTTTGAATGGAAAACTATAGTGAATGTGTGATGGTTAAGTAATCAATAAATGAAAAGTGAAAAACAAGTGGAAATGGGACATGAAAAAAAAAAAGAGCAAGATAATTTATTGACAAGAAATTGTAAAATGTAAATAAACTGTAGTGATTGTCTACTTAATGAGTGACCAGGGTCAAAGTGCAGTAGACAATCAAATGTGTAAAACTCTTGTAAATAACATAAATGCTACATAGTTTTTACATACTACAAAAATCCTTAACATATACAACAAAACAGAGATGAAGCTGTTGAATATGGAAATTCCCCATTCCCAGACCACCAAGTTAACCAACTGTTTTGGAAAAGACATGTAGTCTGTGACCATTGAGAAAAATAATATTCTTAGTTGTTAATTATAAAATATCAGTTCCCTGATTTTCAGTGTTAGACGAACACAATTTTCTCTCCTTACACAATAATTGTTCAGCAACTTGATTACAGCACACAAAGGAAGTAAAGCAAAACTTTCTTACATAAGGTTTATTAAAATATTTTTACATTGGTATTACTGTGTCTTAGTTGCTAAATTGTGACCACCTATATATAGTGCTTGGAATGAAATATCTGCGACATTGACATATTTTACATGCATTTTCTAGAGAGTAACAGCTATTTTGTACTCCATGGCATTCTTAACTCTTTGCAAGCATATTATTTTATAACTTCAGTGTGTTTGTATACAAGTACAAGCGCCTTGTAAATCCTTTTTAATCTGTTAGTAATCTATAAAATTAAATAAGGTGTTGTATAGACCGTGTCCTAGAAAGAATTATCAAAATTGGTAGAATGGTTTTTGAGATTACCCTACACATGCATGCACACACACAATTTTCTCTCTTTATAATATTAATATATATTACAATAACATTGATTGGTAGGTACATTTACTACTGCAGAGCAACTTTTAGCATTACCTGTGCACATGAAACAACTCGAGAACTACTCAACACAGTTTTAAAAAGGACATTTTTCTTCTATACAAATATGTTTAGATCTCTAGAAAATTAAATGGACTTAAAAAGTAGCTATCGTATCGAAAGTACTACTGCAAGTGTTGCTTTGCATCCTTGTGCATCTCTCTTCAGATCTCAATTTCCTTGCTGACCATTTCTTCAATGAGCATGTTCAGACCCCAAGTTTTGCTTCTTTACTTTATAAATGCTCCCACGGATTGCTTCCAGAGTATTAACTAGATCAATGATGCTCTACAGATCCTTTATCATATTGGCAATTCTCTCCTCTATGTAGGACGTATCAATTAACATCTGATACCAAGTTGTTTGTTCACCTTTACTGTTATCATGTTTACCACCTCCATGATTTTTATTTTATTGGTCTCACTCTTTGCTTTCTGGTTCATCTAATTCATTTTAATTTTGCAGTTCACCTTGTCTTTTGGCCAATTGGTTTGGTAGTGTTTTTAACCATTCTTACTACACACAGACCAAAGGCAGTGGACACTCATGATACCTGAAATGAAATGGTTCTTGGGAAAGGAATCATTCCAGGCCTAAGTTAAGGGTACCTCCCAACCATTTGACATTTGCAAGGATTGAAAAATCTGGAAAAAGCATCTGTCAAGGAGGATGGTCCTGGCAGGATTTTAACCATGGATCTCCAGCTCACAAGTCCATGCTTTAATAAGTTCAGCCACCTATATTGATCCCTTTGATCACTGATTCATCTTTCTCTTCACCATCTTATTCAAAACCTCACAAACATTTCCTCCATTCTCATCCGTTTCTTGTATACCAAATGTAAAAATAATTGAAATCAATTTAAATTTGCATAACTTTTATTTCTAATCAACTTTTTACAAATATGGCAATGCTCTCCCTTCTGGCATGTTCACAACTGACATGCTGATCTCACTAATCTTGCTGTCTTCATATCTATCTCTTATATAACTTCTGAATGTCACAAACATTTTAGGAATAGCTATGGTGTACTTTGTAGACAATTCCCTATTCCTTTAAAAAAATAAAAATAAAGTTGCACAGTCAAACTCTCCTCCAAGTGCCAGATGCTGGCACTAAAGGAAATGAAAGAATTGACTTGCATTATGCAATATTATAAAACACTGATGTTTCTACGGTATATATCTATATTGTGTTATTTATTTTTGGTATCTCCAAATTATCTCAGGAAAATAAATCCATCCCACTTCTATCTAAAATGTTTACATAAAATATAAAGCATATGATTGTTAGGATTATATTTAGGTTGTATTCATTTTGAGAAAGCAATAATAAAATTATTGCAAATAATTTGGAAAATCTTAAAAATCAGAAGTTTCTTGCTCGTTGAATAGAAATGCACAAGGATGCAAAACAACACTTGCAATTGCACTGTCCAGTTTTAAGTGCAATGTGACAACAACTTTTTTAGTCTTCTGTTGGCAGTTCGTGTTGTGGCACACACATGTTCACCCATGGGAAAAACTGTACAGATGTTAGGTGGTCTTCAGGGGTGTGAAGCAGAAATCCTGGCATCAGTGATGCCTAAGGATATTCTGGGAGGACTCAAGGAGCCATAGCTAGCTGCAGTAAATCATAGTTGGCATAAATCAAACTGCAACTATCATAAAAGCTATTCAAAGAATCTGCCTTGGTAATAAAGCAACTGGTGAAGCAAGCCTTCATCTGTTTCCCTAGAGGTTGAGTACTCTTTTGATAACAGAGACTATCATAGACAACCATGCTGAAGATGGAAGTGGCCAAATGTACAGCTCTATATTTGTCAAGAACAAAGAGAATCTGCTGCAACTTTGACGAAAACCACAAACCTTGGGTGGTGTGTGTTTAAAGTATAGCAAGCTGAGACATTTAATGAAACACCTTTGAGTGGTAGAAAAATCTGTAAGGACTGGCATGGCAAAGGGCACATTACAGCTGTTGTCATCCCTTTAAATGACATCACACGCCCTGAGTAGAACAAACCATAACCTTAATTTAATTTAATCTTGAGTCGGCAGATATACTAAAACTTCACTTTAAATTAATCAAACATGTTTCAAAAGCACCGCTTGCTTTCATCTTCAGCTTTTTTCCGACTGAGCATGATGGGAATTGAGGTCCATAGATAGAGGTGGTGTCATCTGATGTGTCCATGATGAAGCTGCTTAGTTTGTTGAGTGGTGGGATTTCAAAGTTCATTACCGTTTTCATGCGTTTGATTATGTGTATGTTTTCCCAAACTTTAAGTTCTGTTGATTGATGTTGCATTTCAGGAGTTTGACTTTGGGGTTGATGTCGCGGTTTGTGGTCCAAAAATGGTTTGCTATGGCAGATTTGTCCATCTGTTTGTTGCATATACATCTAAAGTGTTCTTTCCTTCTACTTTTTCAATATTTCTTTTTGTTTTATCAACATACACACAATTTTCACAGTTTAGTAGGTGCATGCTAGATTTTTGTTCTTGTGGAATTTTGTCTTTGACAGGGGAAGCTAGTAGGTTCTGAATTGTGTGTGTATTCTGTGATGCCAATGTTGTATTTTTTTAAGACTTTATTAAATTTGTGATTAAACTGAGGATGATATGTGAATTTTTTGAATTGTTGCTTTGGTTCCTGTGCACATCCTCAGCTTGCACCAACAATCCAACAGAACTTAAAATTTGAGAAAATATACACATAATCAAATGCATAAAAACAGTGATGAACTCTGAAATCCTGCCACACAACAATCTAAGCAGCTTCATCATGGACACACAAGATGACACCACCTCCATACCACATACCTCTATGGACCCAAATTCCCATCATGCTCAGTCAGAAAAAAGCTGAAGATGGAAGCAAGCGGTGCTTTCAAAACATGTTCGATTCATTTAAAGTAAGTGAAGTTTTAGTGTATCCACCAGCTGAAGATTCAATTAAATTATTGTTTCGCTTCACTGTCTCTAACTTCTGAATAACACTTATCTATTAAAGCATAACTTCTTCACAGACAGCTCCATGTCACACACTGATGGACACTAGGATTTATGTAACTGTCATAAAACCTGACTTGGATAAAGGCTTGCAGTCCAGAAACATAACTAGACCTGCCAACTTCTGATAACATCACTCAACACCTTATCCAAGGAGAAAGTCCTGCTAAAGTTGATCCTGCTCAGAGCAGAGGTGGCTGAGAATGTGATATGGATTGGAAGTCCTCATAAGCAACTTTGTAGTTATTTATGGTAATGCTTTTTAACATAAAAGTAGAATTTAAATTATTTGTTTTTACAAACCATTTTACTTACAAAGGGACTGAATGGGACTGCCTGGTGCTACATGACATAGTTCTAAAATTTTATGTAAACCAGAATATTATTTACTTTTATTTTATTTTTATTTATTTATGCTAAGCTATATACAGGTGAATATGTCCGGTGTTCAGCCCTGGCTCTTTACCGGTCATACTCATATTTTACAATAGTTTATTAATTCTAGTTTATTACTCCATTTGTCTATTTACTTGTCCATATCCATTTATTTCCCACTTTGTATAAAAATTGTCCCATCTTCTTACTGTCTTTTTTAAACATGTCAACTACCTCTACATTTCTATCTATTTTAAATCATTTCTTATTGATATACTCTTTTCTCCACACTTCAGCTCCCCTACATTCAAATAAAATG
Organism: Deroplatys truncata; assembly: GCA_030765065.1. Lineage (NCBI taxonomy): Eukaryota > Metazoa > Arthropoda > Insecta > Mantodea > Mantidae > Deroplatys > Deroplatys truncata. The sequence continues at coordinate 62,416,591 of CM060984.1, read as the reverse complement.
TGTTCCACATCCTCCTTTCCGCCACATATAGGACATTGGTTTTGTGAAATACCTTTCCTTAAGCCTTTTAATCTCCATACACCTGCTTTCAACCATGCAATACCTTCCCGCCGCTCTTTATTTGTCACTTCTATATACTTTTCCCTTCCCCATAAGTTTTTCATTGGTATATAGAAGACTAAAGATCTCATGTCAGTTATCTCATTGAATATTGTTTGTATTTCTATGTCCTCAAATCTTTTTCTTGCCAACTTCCAGAAATTATTCACATTATTTTCTCTTCTCCACATTTCCCCTAACCCACTGCTTTCCAAGTTATTTCTGAGACAGTCTACCCATCCCTTATTCTTTAAACTTTTCTCTTGATATACTAAACACAATTTTAACAAATTCCTTTCCTCCAATTTCAATATTCTATATCAAAATTTCAATGCCCTTTCCATGATCTTTCCCTTGCTTGGCACTCTACCCAGCTTTCCTATGCCTTCCCATCCTCCTTCTAATCCCCATACTTCTATCCCATATAGCATTTTTGCCTCAACCACCATATCGTATACTTTTTCTAACCATCTAATATTTATATTAGGTACTTTGTATTTGCACCTTCTAATACCAGATAGAGCTCCTTTTCCTTTTGCCAGTACACAGAGCATTATATTCAAAGATGTTAAGTCTAACAAACAAGCAGTTAATTTGACAAGGATGCTTTGACTGTTATGCTGTTTTTAAAATTATGATTCATTACTTTCTCTACCAAGTACCTAGTAGGTAGAGAAGCTATTGCATTCCACTCAGAAATTTAATACTGAAATTTCACCAGAAATATATGTTTTGAGGACCCTGAATCCAAAAAAAGCCTTTTTATGAAAAGGTATGTGTGTTTCTGTGAGCAGCAGAGCTCAAAAATGAGAAGTTGGATAAACACCAAACTTAGTATTTAAGTTCACTATCTTCCAAAGATGTGACAAAGATTTTCAAGAAATTCCCCAGCCAAACTACCCTTTACATGGAAGATTTTTCAAAAAACTTTGTTATTTTCTAAAAATGGCTCTTAACAATTTTGATTACAATACCATACATTAAAGATATGTCTTCTTCTTCCTCTTTCCCTTCTGCCTTTACAGCCAATCCATCTACTCCATTCATTCCTACCCTTCATCATTCTCCTCATTTCTCCCACCGTCTTATTCCTTTGTCTCCCAATCTTTTCCCATTCTGTCTTCTCACATTTTCGGGGTCTTCCTTTCCCTCTCCCTCGTACCCTTACTTGTATTTGACTTTTCTATCCTCTGCCATTTGGAATACACCACTTCAATTGTCTTTGTTCAATTATCTCCTCCAGTGATCTTTGACCTACTACTTCTCCAATCCTCTCATTCCTTACCCTATTCCTCCTAGTTTTATTTACAGCTTTTCTTAAATATTTCATCTTACTGGATTGAATTTTACTTATTGCCTTATCTTGTAATGGTAGACTTTTCATTCCATAGTAAGCATTCGTACCAGTACCAATTGATATAATTGCATTTTTGTTTTCATAGCTACCTCTTTCTTTCCAAGGATAGTTTATTAAAGACATTTATATGACAAATAAAATGTATATCTTTAATTTTCTGGGAATAGCCTTTGAAGTCCCCTTCATTCGGAAGGAATTCTGTATAATCTTGTATAACTCGTGAACGTTAAGCAATAGACGAAAACATACTACACAGGAAATGTAGATCTCTTTAAAACACAATTTATTTCCAATAATTTTTTTCATGGCATCAGCCATTTCTGACATATCTGTTACTAATGGTTTGAATTGTTCAATACTTAGCCATTCTTTTTAACCCCTTCAAGGATACCCAATGAGAGTAAGAATAAAAAAACAAAGGAAAAAATATTTTTGTTACTTTGGGGCGCGAACCTCTGACTATGCAACGCAACCATATCATGCCACAATGCCTTAAACCGCTCGGCCATCTGAACACATGATAGCTGCAGCATTGTCTGATCTCATTAATTAACAATGAGAGTAAAAATAAAAAAAAAAAAATACTTTGGGGCGCAAACCTCCGACCATGCAACATAACCATATCATGCCACAATGCCTTAAACCGCTCGGCCATCTGAACACATGATAGTTGCAGCATTGTTTGGTCTCATAAACCACCACATAATATAGGGAGTGAATTTTTTTTAAAAAAAGGGGTAAAATACATGTTCTGCACTCAATTGAAACCCGTCAGCATCCAACCGTGCCGTCACACTGCTTGCTTTAGTTGGGCCCTCCCCATCCTTTTCCATTTTACCGGCATTCGATCCTACGAATCCTTGGTCTTGATAGGTTAGCTACTCCTATCGTGCCTTAGACCGCATGGCCATAAATCCCGATGTCGAAGTCAAGTTGCAGACGGAAGCCCATTGCTTCCTGTACCCATCCCCTCAGACTTGTAGGAAAACACTTTCCTAAAAGGATACCACCCACCGCAAAAAAGTGGTGTCCATTTCAAAAGTGTCTGGTGTTTTGCAAAAAAAAAAAAAAATTGTTCGCAAGGAAGCTAATATGATTTGTCATGAATGTAATGTGCCATTGTGTTTATCTATGTTTTGAGGTATGCCATTCAAGAAGGAAATTTTAAATGTAGAATTTATTCAAATTTATTATAAATGACGTCCATATCCCCGAAAGGGTTAAGGTCCGTGTGTAGCATCCAATTCTAAAACATTTGACTGTTGCTATTCCCCTTGTATCTATAAGGAAATTTGAAATGCAGAGATTTTCATAAATGTTTATCTGGATTAAAATGAACCAGATAGGAAAACAAACTTTCATAAGAATAATTTGTATACTCATTAATAAACAACAATAGGAAGTAGAGAATGTCATGTGAATTTAACACATCAGAATTTTTTCTTTTAAAATTAGGTTTATTTAGAACCTTAGAAAATAAAAATCATGCTGAAAGTAACAGCATGGCAAATGTGGATAACTTATTAATATTTTTCAATTACTCTGCTAATTTTTGTGGTACTTATGAATAATGATTCATAATATGATTCACATGATTATGGCTATCAGGAAGCAGAGGAGGATTTTAGTACTTCAATGCACAGTAACCTGTCGACAGACTCTAGATATAGGCGGGGTCCCTAACGTCTCCAGATATTAAAATTTGACGTCAGCAGGACCTCCCATGGGCCCATCCCACACCGAATGTCAGGCAGACAGTTCCACAAAGTGAATTCCTTTGTCTTGCCTGCCATCCACTTGCCTAATCCTTTGATCCAGAAACATAAGGAAATGGGGGGGACAGAAACATCATTTGCCTGCCAACCAGGGAAAACTTATAAAAGGCCCAAGTACATCTTGCTTGGAAAGATAAATTAATGTTTTGGAAATCAAGATACATAAGTATTGTATGGCGATCAGAAAGAGGTGAGTGGGAGGAATGTTGTATGCAAACATTTTCTATCTTCTCCATCATGTTTATGCATGCTAGTACTGTTAAATATACACACTGTTGTCAGATAATGTACCCATAGTTAGAAGCTTTATACTTTCTCTACCAAGTGTATAAGGTAGAGAAGGCATTGCATCCAACCCAAAAATTTGATATTGAGATTTCACCAGAAATCCATGTTTTGAAGCTCCCTGAATCAAGAAAGAGGAAAAAGGGAGGGGGAAAAAAAGCATTTTTAAAAAAAGGGTTTTGTGTGTGTGTGTGTGAAACAAAAAGACGGATAAATATCAAACTGGTATTGTAAGTTCAGAAAATCCCCAAATCTCAAACTACCCTTTAAATGAAAAATGTTTTAAAATTTTTTGTTTTCTAAAACGCGGCTCTTACCAAATTTGATTAAAATTCCATATATTAAAGATATTCACATAACAAATAAAACTTTTGGCAATAGCCTGTGAAGTTCTCTTCATTCAGAAGGAATTTTGTATGATGTATAACTGGTAAACGTTAAGTGATTGATGAAAATGTAGTATACAAAAAATCTAACACACAATTTATTTCAAACAAATTTTTTCTGTCATATGCCACTTCTGAGATATGTTATTAATGGTTCGAACTGTTCAATACTTTTGTCTTTTAAAAGTCTTATCAATATTCAGCTGTTTCTCACAATTGCATAGAAAGAGTATGGAATATTAAGGCCAGCGTATAGCATCCAGTTCTTAAACATTTGACTGCCACTATTCCCTTTGTACCTATAATGAAATGTGTAATGTAGCTATTTCTGCAAATGTTTATTCTTGATTAAAATGAAATAGATAGAAAAATAAGCTTTTATAAGAATAGTTTGTATATGCACTAATAGATAATAGAGGATAGAGAAAGTCATGTGAATGTAACACATCAGATGTTTCTTATTACCTCCCTTGTTTCACTGTGAATAGTTTGTCCCTTCTTTTGAACCACAGCCATATGTGAAGAATAAAGGTAACAACATTTATATATTGTGCTATATAGTGTAATGTGTGCAAGCAGCAATAGCCAAACAATGCATAATACCTAATACATTAGTTACATATTAGATGTGGCAGCATAGGTGACTCACTACACTTTGTACTAAACAAATGTACTACATGAATAGACAAGTTTAAACCCCCATTTGCCTTCTTCTGATTGCCAAACTGTACAGGTTCATATCCTAAGCAAACTTTCTGCTGCAAGTCAGGAAGCAAGGCTGGGAAGGTGAACAGAAATCCTGGGCTTGTATAAACTTTTTATTTTTCACTTAGTATTGTAACATGTCATTATTTTGGCACTGCAGACAATAGGTATTATCAGCACTCAAAAATGCCTGTTACAGTGACTCACAGTTTTATTAACATGAAACATCTTTTTAACTGAAAATAAGAGATTTATAAAAGGGCTGTATCATTACCCACATGCGAATGCTCATTGACATTATACCATAGTCTACTATGATACATTGATGAAGTTTGAGCTTTTTTTTCTCTCTCTCTCTCTCTTTTTCTCCAGCTTGTGCAATTGCACGACTCCTAGCAGCCAACTACTAGTGAAATAGTTTTAACTAAAGCAATAAACAGAATCCAGAGCAGTCATTGTATAGTGCGGCCACAGATCACACCTGCATTGCAGTGACCTCTGTATTTTTCTGTTATGCACTAGTAGTGAATGACCCAATCAAGGCTACATTTATCACCTGTGTTATACTCCTCCTGTGTCAGTTGCTACCTTCTGTTCATGCTGTAAGCACTAGAGTTTGTACATCTCAAAGGTGAAAGTTTATTCAAGGCGTCTGTATTGTGTGTGGTTTGCTTAAGAGTGTTACTGTTGCTGTTCTTGTTTTGTTATTAGTCCACTTAAATGCCTACCAACAAATTCATCCTTGAATGACAAATTTTTATGTACAATGCATACATAAAAACCGAATTGTGTAGACAATTTCAGGAGAAATTTCCTGGTATTCCAGTTCCAGCAACTGTTAGACATCTGGTTAATAAGTTTGGGACAATGGGATTGTTAAACACTAAACCTAAGAGGCAATAATGAAAGTTTTAATGGAGGGAAAAAATTGACAAAACTGGTGCATCATTTGAACCCTAAAAATGAAGTTTATAGGAACAATCCCCACACCTTAGATGAACATAAGGAGAATATAAGAACAGAAATTATGCATATGAATGGAAATTTCATTCGAAGATGCCTCAATGCAGATGGACATCACTTTCAGCACTACTTAAAACAAGGTTAGTACTTAATAAAGTTCATGCTACTATTACTCATGAGTAAGAAACGCGGGAGATTTAGAACGGAAAACTCTCAGTGTAATAGACAGTGCATGGGGCGCACATATGTGCGATCCATGGCACCGCAATATAGTGAATGCCCTGTATATAGTAGTGCCCTTTAAATACCATTTATTAAAGATATTTACATGACAAATAAAATACATATTTGAATTTTCTGGGAATGGCCTTTAAAGTCGTCTTCTTTCAGAAGGAATTTTGGATAATCTTGTATAACTGGTAAACATTAAGGATAGACAAAAACGTACTGCACAAAAACTGTAGAACTTTTTAAAACACACAATTTATTTCCAATAACGTTTTTAGTAGTATCAGCCATTTCCGAGACAGCTGTTATTAATGGTTGGAATTGTACAATGCTTAGGCATTCTTTTAAAGTCCTGTCGATTTTAATTGTTTCTCACAATGTCATGGAAAGAGTATGGAATTTAGGGCCAACGTGTAGCATCCAGTTCTAAAACATTTGACTATCTCTATTCCCTTTGTATATTTAACAAAATGTGTGATGCAGTTGTTTCCACAAAGGTTTATCTTGATTAAAATGAACTAGATAGAAAAATAAACTTTCATAAGAATACAATTATACCCACTATTAACAATAGATGATAGAGAAAGTCATGTGAATGTATCACATCAGAATTTTTTCCAAAAGAAGCTGATAACGAAAGTATATTTTGTTCTCTGCTGAGATGATCCAAGTAACTATCCACTAGGAGCTCTAGTATCAAACCAATACATTTTCTCTATATCTGAAGCTTCATGACTGTATATAGTAGACTGTGATGATGTTATAAGCTTCAAAGTATCCATATATCTCCTGGTGACAACAATTAGGGAGGTAAGAATGAAATTTATCATCCATTGCTTGCATATTATGTGACAGCTTATTAAGAGTAAAAATTGAGTTCATTAAAAACACAAAACAGCATTCACTTTTTAAATTTCCTGGAACATGTTTTGATAATTTAAAAAGTGGGTGTTGTTTTGTGTCCTTAATTGACTCAGTTTTTACTCTTGATGGATTTCAACAACACTGTCATCAACTTTCAGTATTTGAAGATATGATAGCTTATGTTTGCATGTCATGCATGCATCCACAATGACAGAATGAATTTGTAAATAAGTAATTTTTGTTTTTTAATTTTAAGCTGAACAAGTTAAGACTTCCTGTTGTGCAGTTGAATGTTTTTAAATTGAGTTTTACATTTATGGATGCCCTTTAACTGCTGTGTTCCTTAGCATCCCATTCTATATTGGGCATGAAAGATCAGAAATTTTGCTCAAAGGTTCTTTCACATGCTGTAAATCTATGACATTGGGACTACCAGCTTTACTTCCCTTCCAAAGGAAGTCATGCTAATGATTTTTACACCCGAAAAAAACCATCGCCCTCTGTTGGGTTTGAACTCGCAACCTCGGGAACTGGAGATTAACACGATAACCACTACACCACGGAGGACAATACAGTTGAATGTGCCATTTCATCTATTCTGATAACTCGAGTTCACATTAAATTGTTAACACAAGTAATGATATCTTTTAACATTATTCATTTAATATTAGCATCATGAACTGCAGGAGCAGTTGAATACACAATGTACAAACTGTGAGAATAGAGAAGAAAGAACAAAGACCTTAAATGCATTTATTTAATCACAAATTCAACATTATAAAGTAATAAAACTAAAATCATGTTTGTAAAAAGGTATGAAAGTATTTACAAAAGTAAATTAAAGATTCAAAAATACAAAACCTGAAAATGAGGTTAATGAACAGTATGAATGAATTTAACTGCAGATATGGCAATTTGGACAACCAAGAATGGGATACTATTTCTGTAACTCCATAGACTGCTTTCTTAATCCCCCCCTGCTCATACTAAAAGCAATATGGTATCAAAAAGCATATGAAGTAGCAAAAGTAGGTGCTCATCTTTGGTCCCAAGAAAAAAGCACAGTGGCTCTGTTAGAAAATATGAATGGCACACATGTTTCCACTGAGGCTTCAGACAATTGGACAAGTATTATTATTATTATTATTATTATTATTATTATTATTATTATTATTATTATTATTATTATTATTATTATTCTACAACTTCAACTTAAAAACATCAGCTCATTTAAATTACCCTAAGCAAAAATTATGGCTTTGGAACCATAAAATAAATGCACTTCTTTATATATTTAAATGTACATTTGTCAGATTTTAGATACTGCTTTAGTGCAGTATCTAAAATTTAGGTACCTGAACTTCACTTTATTTTATATTATAGGTGATAATCCATGTGTAATAACAATAAGTACCTCCAAAAAAAATCAATACCACACCAACAGCTGTTTTGTCATATAAAACAGGCTAGAGCAGGTTGTGAAATGTTTACATGTATGGTTGCTTAGCAACCAGACAGTCATGTTCATATATGTACACATAACTAGGATGTGAAATGTAATGGTGCTGTGTTTTCATAATTATTTCTTGGTGATTGCATTTTGGATTCTTGTGCTTAAGAAAGTGGTGTGATTTTTAAATGCAAGATATGTCAAAACACTTAACTTCAGTTTCATTCCACTCCTCAAAGGGTTCAGTTATACATGTGGAAGCTGAACTTCATCATGATATTGACTATTCCTTCTTTGATTCCTCTAAAAGTATATGTGAGAAAAAGAGGACTATCAAAGATAATGATAAAAATAAGAAAAAGGGTATTACTGAAAAGCTGTCAAATGTAAACTTGCAAGGTAATGGAATAAAAAATAAAATATCAGAAGAAACAAATTTAAGTAGATGCTCTACTGACATTGAAAGTGATGAATACGAAGATGATTTTGAAGAAGACGATGATGATAGTGAACAACAAAAAGAGAATGAAGAAGAGAACAAAAAGGAAGATAACAACACTAGCCAGGCTTTTGATGATAATGATGATGTTGAAATGGGAAGAATGCTGGTTGTGCAGGAAGAAGAACTGCACAGAGATTATTCTGTTCCAGATATAACCTCAAAACAGTGTCAAGAAGACACAGATGGTATCAAAGCAAGTGACATGCCAGCACCACGGGCACCAGAGGAGCATTTAGACTTTTCAAAGTGCAGTGAATCCAAACAAAAAGTTGAATTGAGTTCTCATGATGAAAGTAAAAGTAAATCAGTTTTACAAACTAATTCTGAAAGAATTGATTCTAAAAAGGAAAAAGGAAAAGATAAAAAGGTATCTGTAGTTAGGTTTAATCAAACAAGCACCAAGAAAAGCAGTGAGAATATAAAAAAACAGTCACCAAACATGAAAAAGCAGCATCCCAAAGAACTAATGAACTGCATTGCATATAATGAAACTAAAAGTAATGATGAAAGTAAAACCAACTCCCCATCACCTGACTTCCTTTCTGTAAGTACAGACACCACCTCTGAAATAACAGATGTGACTACAAGACCATCTTCGAGTGGGTGCTCTTCTTTGGCCAAAAATGATTCTGTTGAGGATACTGAGGTGCAGAAGAAAGGTGACAGATCTGAAGGAAAAAGATCAAAATCATCAACAAAATTTCTATTTGAGACAATTGGTTCTTTAGACAGACAGAAAAGACCTAGTATGACACCAAGTGTAACATCTTTGGATAGTAGAAATGGTACAAAGAGAAGAAATATGTCCTTTTCTAATAATCAGTTATGGCACATAGAGAGAGAAAATGCAATTTTATTGAGGAAACTAGAAGAATTGCGAAAACCAAGCCATAAGTCATTAACAAGAACGCAGTCTGTTGTTTATCCAAGATTAAGCAGTTCAGCCATTAATAGGAGAAAGCAGCAACTAAAGATTAATCATGATAACTTGGTATGTATTTTTCATTGATAAAAGTAGATTTCTGTCACTGCTATATGCACCATTAATACTCTTGTTCATTTTCATTATGCTTAGGCCACTTAAAATTGGTTTATTTTCATTCAAAGTGTGTGAAAAAACTCTTACTAGTTTACAAAATGTTAAATGGGTTTTCTTGGTGTGGGTTGGAAGAGATTAAGGAAGATCTGTAAAAATTAAGTCTTGAGAAGACCTCTTGATTTTTTATTTTGATTATTCATGATCTACTTTCATTGACCTACTGCTTTATTATCTACACCATTATCTTTTGCAATATAGTATTTATTACTTTCTCTACTACGTATAGTAAGTAGGGGAAGTATTGTATTCCACCCAAAAATTTGATACCGAGATTTCACCAGAAATATATGTTTTGAGACACTCTGAATCCAAAAAAAGCATTTTTGGAAACATGTCCATGTGTGTGTCTGTGTGTCTGTCTGTGAACAGCATAACTCAGAAACAAACAGTCGGATAAACACCAAACTTGGTATTTAGGTTCAATATCCTCCAGAGATGCGACACGAAGGTTTTCAAGAAAATCCCCCAGCCCAGATTACCCTTTACATGGAAGATTTTTCGAAAATTTTAATTTTCTCAAAAATGGCTCTAACGATTTTGATTAAAATATCATATGTTTAAGATATTTTCATGACAAATGAAATGTATATCTTGAATTTTCTGGGAATGTCTCCAAAAGTATTCTTCATTGTGAACGACTTTTGCATAACTGGTAAACCATAAGAGATAGACAAAATTTTACTACACAAAAAATGTAGATCGCATTAAAATACACAATTTATGTCATATACATTTTTTACTTTCTCTACTACGTATAGTAAGTAGGGGAAGTATTGTATTCCACCCAAAAATTCGATACCGAGATTTCACCGGAAATATATGTTTTGAGACCCCCTGAATCCAAAAAGAGCATTTTTGGAAACATGTCCGTGTGTGTGTCTGTGTGTGTGTCTGTGTGTCTGTGAACAGCATAACTCAGAAACGAACAGTGGGATAAACACCAAACTTGGTATTTAGGTTCAGTATCTTCCAGAGATGCGACACGAAAGTTTTCAAGAAAATCCCCCCACCCCAGACTACCCTTTACATGGAACATTTTTCTAAAATTTTAATTTTCTCAAAAACGGCTCTAACGATTTTGATTAAACTATCATATGTTTAACATATTGTCATGACAAATAAAATGTATATCTCGAATTTTCTGGCAATGTCTCCAAAAGTGTTCTTCATTATGAACGACTTTTTCATAACTGGTAAACCATAAGAGATAGACAAAAGTTTACTACACGAAAAATGTAGACCGCGTTAAAATACACAATTTATGTCATATACATTTCTTTTGTTGCGTGAACCGTTTGCGAGATATTGCTTGTTATTCCCTTAAATTTTCCAATACTTATACTTTTTCTCAAATTCGTTATTCATTTTTTTATGTCCTGGACATGCAAAGAGAATGGAATGCGCCACATAGCAACCAGCGTTAAAATATTTGACTATCGCTTAAAACTTACCATATTCCCCTTGCATCTACAAGAAAATTATCAATAAGATTGACATCTCGATATCTCGATTAACATGAAGCATATGGAGATTAAGCGTTTGTAAAAATAGTTTGTACAAGAGTAGAGAAAGTCATGTGAGTGTAACACATCAGATTTTTTTGTTCAGTGAACCATTTTCGAGATATTGCTTATTATTCCCTTAAATTTTTCAATACTTATTTTCTCAAATGGGAATTCGTTATTCATTTTTTTGTCTTGGATATGCAAAGAGTATTAATCTGTGGCAAAGGGAATGGTGCTGCACCTAGCAACCAGCTATTAAGAGAGATGTATGTGCTTAAAGGCTACTGTATTTCTATGTTGCCCTTGTAAATATATATTCCCCTTACTCTACAAGAAAATTAGCAATAAGTTAGAGTCTGCAAATGTTTATCTCGATTAACATGAAGTAGATGGAGAATAAGCGTTTGTAAAAATAGTTTGTACAAGAGTAGAGAAAGTCATGTGAGTGTAACACATCAGATTTTTTTTATTGTGCTAAGAGATTTACAATTTGATTGTCTACTGAACTTTGACCCTGGCCACTCATTCTGTAAACAATCACTACTGTGCATCTGCATTTACAATTTCCCGTCAATAAATTATCTTGCTTCAGTTTTTCATGTCCCATTTCCACTTGCTTTTCACTTGTTACTTATTGATTACTTTGCCATCACACATTCACCATAGTATTCCATTCAAAGTAAGATACACTACCTCTTACTTTTCTCTATCCACTGTCCAAAGCCATTTATGTTTGACTTTACACAAAAAATGTCCAATGCTCCTAGCGTCCTTGCACATCATTTTGATTATAAGCGTATTTCTATCCCCCTTCAACCACTTCTTTTTAAAAAAATTCTCTTCTCCAATTTTCTGTTCCTTGGCACTTTAACACTATGTGTTCAATGTCTTCATTACCACCACATATCGGACATTGGTTTTGAGGAATACCCTGTCTTAACCCTCTTAGCCTCCATGCTCCAGTTCTTACCCATACAATAGATTCTCTCTCTTCTTTATTTACTATGTCTATATATTTTTCAACACCCCTTGTATTTTTCATTGGCCTATAACAAACCAATGAGCTCTTTTCGGCAATCTCACTGAACATGTTTTGTATTTCTTTATCTTCCAGTCTTTTCCTTGGCTTTTTCCAAAAAAATTTCACATTATTTTCTCTCCTTCTCCACATATCTCCTAACCCATTTTTCTCCAAAATGTTCCATAAATTACTTACCTATCCATCATGCATTAAACTATTCTCTTGATATTCTATACATTGTCTTAACACATTACTTTTTCCTAAATTTAAAATTCTAAACCAAAATTTCAAAGCTCTTTCCATTATCTTCCCCTGCCCATCTCTAATTGCGCTACCTGTCTTACAATTGCCTTTGGTAACCCTAGTATTTCTCTACAAAACATCTTGTGCACCTCATCTATACTTTCCCATCCTCTATCTAATCCCCATATTTCTATACCATACATCATTTTTGCCATTATTTATTTATTTATTTGTGCTAGCAATCTTCCTTAGAATATGGCTATACATCAGCCCAAGCTGTTATCTTGCCATATTCTACCTATATTACTTTCTTTACTTATAACATAAAAAATTATAATAATAATAATAATAATAATAATAATAATATAATAGTAGTAATAATACCAAAATGATAATCTGATAATACTGATTTTATGATAATGATAATATAATTACATATCTTAACATCTCATGATGAAATTAATTCACATCTCTTTTTATTATCCATGACCATTTGTTTTTTACTTTGGACAGGTACTCTCCTACCTTTTTATTGTCCTTGTTAAAAATCTTGCTTAAGGCTACTTTCCTGTCCAATTTTAACCATTTAGCATTTATAGCTTGCTTCCTCCAATGCTGTGTACCATTACAATCAAACACAATATGTTCTAAATCTTCTCTTTCCCCACATATTGGACACTGGTTCTTTTGCCATTAACTGAAACATGTTTTTACAGCTGAGTCAGAATAACACCAAATAATTTTAAGGCAGGAGTTATATTTGAGTATTTTCTTACAGGGATGTATGTCCATAAACATCTTCTTATTGAGCTAGAGGACATTAACATTTTTAAAATCCTGCATCAGGTTAGATGAAATTCTGTCAAATAGATCGCTGTTCCCAAGGTTGCAGGTTCAAGCCTGGCGGAGGGCAATGGATTTTTTTCGGGCATAAAAATCCTTAGCATGATTTCCTTTGGAAAGGAAGTAAAGCCAGTAGTCCCATATGATAGATATATGGCACTTAAAAGAACCTCAAGCCTGATAAAGAGGCCTCTGAGCAAACTTTCTGATCTTTACACCCAATATAGAATGGGAACCATAGTCATTAAAGAGCATTCATAAATAAAACTCAGTTTATTGTTTAAATCCCTGTTCCCCCATGGCATTAGAATATCACCTATGTTTTGTTTTCAGTGCATTTTGGAATATCACTTGTGGTCTGCTTTTAATATTGTTTATATCACCATTAACCTAAAACCTGCATTTTGTTATTTAAGTGGTAAGGAATTCCATCAGATATTATACAAACTTTGTGAATTTGTGGTTCCTACAAGAGATGTGGGTTATCAATCTCAGCTATCAGGATATACTAAAGTGCTCCTTTTACTGAAGGGGTTTCAATTTTACAGCCTATTATAAAAATTGTTCCACTTTACTTGCGCAGAACTAGCAGACATGCATTACGTTTATGATGCTGCTTGGAGAAATGCAAAAAGAGCATGATATATTTATGCTGAGCATTACCCAAGAGGACATTTGGCTCATCACAGTATCATTATGTCATCCTCCTGGTGTAGTGGTTATCATGCTAACCTCTAGTTCCCGAGGTTGCGGGTTCAGACTGGTGGAGGGCGATGGATTTTTTCAGGTGTAAAAATTCGTAGTATGGCTTCCTTCAGAAGGGAAGTAAAGCCATTGGTGCCGTATTGTAGATTTATGGCACGTAAAAGAACCTCAAGCCTGACAAAGAGGCCTCTGAGCAACATTACCGGTCTTTCACGCTCAATATAGAATGAGACACTAAGGACCACAGCAGTTAAAGAGCATCCATAAATAAAACTCAATTTAATTTTTACAGCACCTTTACTGCTGTACATCAACGACTGTGAGAAACAGGAACTTTCCAAAAATAAGCGGATCATTCAGGAGTCCAAAGAAATGTAAGAACCGTGCTCTAGAAGAGGAGGTTCTTGACCAGGACCATAATTCTCTGTTCAGAAGCACAAGAGCAATAGGCATGCCATTAATGCAAGCCAGCCTTTAGTTACTAGAATTCTGCACAAAGAGCATCTCACCCAAGTTCAAGCATTAGAGCCAGATAAGTTTCAACCCCGACTACAATTTATCCAGAAGTTTCTTCCTAAATGCATTAATCAACTAAGATTTCCTACAACCATATTATGAATAGACGAGAAGGTTATATGCCAGAGGGCATGTTTAACATACATAACTGTCACATTTGGACACAGAGAAGCTCTAGAACTATTAAAATTACAATTACCAACTCTGATTTGCAATGAACATTTGGGCTGAGATTTTTAATAACACACTCATAGAATCCTATTTACTACCTTCATGTTTGATGGGCCACATTTACCTGCAGTTTTAACAACATGCTTTGCCAGAACTTCTGGAAGATGTTCCTTTAGGAATACACCAGTTAATGTGGTTCCAAAGCAATGGGGCACCTGTGCATTATTCCAATGATGTAAGGGATTTCCTAAGTGTAACATGTCCTGATTGCTGGATCAGTAAAGGAGCACTGAAATCATGGCTAGATGTTCACCAGATCAACCCCTTTGGAGTTTTTCCTTTGCGGACATGGTCTGACTCTTGTGTATGAGATGCTGGTTAACAGTGAAAAGGAGTTATTGGCCAGGATCTTTGTAACATTTGATGCTATTTGTGATATGCTAGGCATTTTTTAAAGAACCCAGCAATCATACAGTGATGATATCAACTATGCTCCAAAGTCAGGGATGGCATTTTGAACATCTTTTATAAACATTTATGCATCCATTGAATTCTTGTTTTGTTCTTAGTAGTTTAACTATGTTTGAAGTCTTATAAAAACATATGTTTGCATCATTTAACATTGAACTTTTCTCATTTTTATAATGATAGAGAAAATTTGGCCAACAATAGTATAATTTGCATATGTTATTAACAATAACCTGTATTCACAGCTGCAAATTGGTTAAAAAGAAGTTTTGACCTACTTCAGAGCACCTGGATTTAGTGCCATATATTTAAATAAAGATTCACAAGTTACGAAAACAAATTAAGGGAGTTTTGCATTGTTTAAAATTAAAGATACCGGCTATTCTTATTTCAAAACTCTCCCAATGCCTTATAGCAAAAGATGCACAGTGACTGTTTGGTGGAATTTCATCTTACCCAATGTAGTGTTTAAAAAATGTTAATGCCCTCTAGCTTTAAAACAAGACGTTTATGGGCATACATTCCCTAAAATAAAGTACTAAATAGAACCCTTGAATCGCACCTTAAAATCATTGTGCTATTCTGACTCACCCTGTATATTTACTCCACATGATGTATGGATTTAAAGCCTAAATCTGTATTCTATTGTGTCACTATTTCTTTAATTAAAAATTGTGATGTTCCAAATGTACATAAATTTGAAGTATGCTCTCCGTTTTTGCAAACATGGAATTCCTAATTGGTTTTATATTTTTGCATTTGCTTAGTATTCCCCACCCCTCACCTATACTTCGAAGCTGAGCTTGCATGCTTAAGCTTGCGATGTAAATGTAAGAAATTGAATATTTATCTTGTAAATGATAAGCATTTTCTTATCTCAGTCATAATATAGTGTGTCCTTATTGTCAAAAATTTTAAAAATGCTGCAGAGATAATAAAACATTGTGAAGGCTTTGTCACAAGTAGTTAAAATTACTTAAATGTTTTTGTTAAAAAAAGAAAAAGAAAAAATAATCAGAGTCAAATATCTCCTAGAAGTCCACAGAATTGGTTTATTTTTATACAGGGTATAAAAGCTACCAAGTGCAAGCCATAACTCAAGTTCATCATTTGTGCAGTTTAGTAATTGAGAACAATAAATTAAAAAATGCTTAATTTCAGGAGTGCCTGTGTGTGGTAACACCAATAATTTATCATTCTTTTAAATATTTTTTTTAAATGTCCCAACTGTAAGCATAAAATCCCTGATTAAGATACACTTTTGCAACATTTGAATTTATTTAATTTAAAAAGTTTCAAAAGTTTATAGAGCTATCTCTTCTACAATTATATCACTTTAGAAATAATTGCTGATCTTGGTAACTCCTTTACATTCCTTTTTTTTTTTTTTTGTTTTTTTTGTTTTTTGAGGGCTTGGGCCCATTTGCAAAAGCTCGAGTTTCACTACATCTTAAAGGCTTATTGTGCTGATATATTCAACATTACTTTTAGAGCACTGTAACACACTCACATACTTTGGAAGGATAGAAAATTATCCCAATTAAAAAAGATGTCTACCCTCCAGTCATGAAACAAACCAAGGGCATGTGAATTTGCAAGTCAGAATTCTAACTACAGAGACTGTCTCTTAAACATTATACAGGGTGGGAAAGAAGCCGCTATACGCCATGCTATAAAATGCTAATTGATTTATTTTAGCACAAGTACTTACGTATTAAGTGTCCAATATATCCGTATGTTCCGCATCATGCTGTAAACACAGTTCCATACACCTCCATGTTCTTCTTGACTTATTCTTGACCATGTCCGGTGTTATAGTGCAAAATGCATCCTCGACAGCATTGCGCAGTTCTTCGTTTGTAACATAATGATGTTCAGATACATTAATGACTCCCCATAACGAATTGTGTGTGGTAAGGTCAGGACTTCTTGGTAGCCATTTTAAGGGAGCTGGTGTTGCTGATGAACCACAACCTATCCAGCATCCTGGAAAGTGTGCATTTAGGAACTCACACACTGCAAGAGTGTAGTGAGGAGGTGCTCCTCTTGTTGCAACCATGCGCATTCTGTGAGGCCCCTTTTCTCGAGCTGAGGTATTAACCATGTTTGTAACACATGCATAAACAATTTGTGCCATTCACAGTCCCTTCAAAAAAGTATGATGTGATGTCATCGTTGCCCATATCATTACATGAGGCGGGTTCCTTTCTAACTCGACTGTGTAATGAGGATTCTCTTTGGTCCAAAAGACAATATTTATACCACCTGAGCTTTGATAAATTGCACATTCATCTGAAAACATAACCTTGGCACGGTTCATTGCATTTGGAAATTGAGTTAACAAAGTGTGGCATGCTAAAACGCGCTCATTCTGGTCTCTATCCAATAACTCATTTACAAACATCGGTCAAAAAGGTCTGAGGTCTTTTTTCATGTGATCTTGCATTGTTGTCCTTGGTATACTGAGTTTCGAAGCACGTTTATGTGTTGATTTCATAGGAGATTGTTCAATAGAAGCAGAGACTCCAACACATGTTTCTTTTCATGTCTTCTTCCTTCCACTTTGTGGCCTGTCTTTAACACTGCCAAAAGCAAAAGCAAAAGCACATCTTTCCTAATCCAGAAATGTTGCTTTTCGTGGTGGAGCCTTATTAAATCTTTTCTGGAATTCTCCCATAATCTGTCTCATTGTTTGCCCTGTGTGTTGTCGTTCATGCACCCACACACTTGTCACTAAGCGCTCCCCGCTCCCCAATAGTGTAACTATGACCACTCACATCTGTTGTGGGTACAAATTAAGACTCGACTGCGAAAACATGTAACCATGAATTCCAACAATTGTTATTCTGACAATTGCTAAGAAGTAACATAGCTACATAGCATAATAACATTTGATACTACCAACCTGCATAATAACATTTGATACTCACAGGGGTAGGGGTATGGTGACTTTTCGCCCAACCTGTATATGCCTTTCTAAAGCCAAAGTTATGAACTCTAGTTTTCAAACTTTTGTTACCCATGATCAGTGACAGATCTAAAATTATCTAAAGGGAGAAGATAAATTTTTAAACATTCCATGCCATATCACAAAGTAAAATACAGCAATGAGGGACATTTTTACCTCCATAAGAATGTATTTCATAAATTTACTAGCATAGTGTAAGTGATATACGAACATGAACAAATGATAAGGAAACTGTAATAATGCAGTAGGCAGTAATAAAATTATGGTTACTTGTTCAACACTGAATGTCACTGAACTACATTAAAAAGAATGCATTTCCTTCAAGGTTTACTTTTACTACATAAAAAGCCTCCGTTTGGATCATGGTCAGCCTAACAGGAATTTTCTTGACACCAGGAAGCTTGCTGTTTGCCAATGGAGTCAGATATGCATATCCCCATAAATTCAAATGCATAAATTTCTGATGCAAATGATATCTACAATAACCAATACCTTTATCATAGAAGATGTTAGTAATTATGTCCTTATGCCATCCACACATCTCTTACACATTTTAAGAAAATTTGCATTAACATCATTAATTCATGGCCATGTAAATAAAACCACATGGTCCCAAGTTCAAATCTTGGTTGGGGGTATTACCTGGATAAGGTTTTTTCTGGGCTTTTCCCTTATCCCAAAAAGATGAATGTCGGGTAACTTTAAGCTCTGTGGATCCCAAGGTCATTTGAGCATAACTTCACCCATTTTATTCATCATATGATATGACCTACATGTTTAAAGGATGTTCAGCTATATAAAAAAAAAGAAGAAAAAAGAAAACCATGCTTTGTCCATAAAAAAAATTAAATTGCTCTAATAGAGCAATCATTAACATTATCCAATTGAGAAATTAACTCTACTCACATTAATTATCGTGTGGTTGTAATTCCGGGATTACAGTTATCTTATAGGGTTTTAAAAAGTTTAGTGGCATTCCAAGCTGAGGTTTGCAAAATTCCTGATTACTGTGATCCCAGAGATTTCTTTGGACTTCATTCTAACTTTTCTCTGATGTCATGGAGTTTTTCCCTCATAAGAACATGGCATTTGCTTTCAGTTTCCTAACAAGAGTAAGTCCCAAGATTGCAAACCATTTCTCTGTGAGGTGCACCAACACCAGGGAACCTGTCTAAAAATTGCCGTCTAACTTCTCTACAAAAATCTGCTGTCACATAGGTACCATACATGAAGATTCTATGTGCTAAAGTATATAACAGCATCAGCACACTATAACTTGAAACATAAGATCTCACAATTTATCAACCTCTGTACATCGCAGACTTCATGTCACTAATTAGCTGGTACACAGAGAGAAGGAAATGGAGGGGGAATGGAACCAGTTAGAAACAATGCAGTGCAGGGCAAGCAATTCTCCTTAATATAGCCATGGGTCCAAAGGAAAGCTCTGTATTAAGAGTGCAGAGAGCTCACACCAGAAAACATATGGCTAAGACCAGCCCCACGGCCTTGTGGTCAGCAACTCTTGTCATTTTCTCAGGGGTCCCAGTTTTATTTCCAGATATACCATGATAGATGACCATAGCCTGCTAAGCTTAAGTCAATTTAAGTATAACATCACTGCTGGAAAATCATTACCAGTTTCTTTGATCTCATCTTCATCAGTGGATATGACTGCATTTTGCAGGTAACCCAAGAGGCTCCACTCCACTACAGCTCCAGAAAAGAACCCTTAGTTTGTAAAATTCTGAGTGACACTAGGAAAAAACCTGATGAAAACTCACAACTTTCACTACCCTTGACAAATTCACATTATGGATTGTATGTTATAGTATTCACATAAAAACCAATTCTTTTATCCATTTTACATCATTTACAACACATTTTTGCCTAGGAATGAACTCAAATTAAGCAATAACTGCCTGGTTACATAAAACTATGGAAACAACACTCAAACATTTAGCTATGGTAACAAGGAGAATCACAAGCTTTAAAGTGCATCCATCAGGTGACAAACTTGGAAAAGTGTAAATATCAATGTAAAATATTTTGAAAATGGTTAGCACTATGAAAACATTTGGCACAAATTGTGTATTTCAGCAAACTCTGCTGTTTTTCTATAATAACTTTTAATACAAAATTGTATAAAGTTCAGTCAGAATGAAGAGGCTGTAATAGGTTATTCATAGAAAATTCAAGATAAAAATCTTATTAGTTATTCAAACATCTTAAATATAGGGCATTTAAACAAAAATTATTAGAGGTATTTTCAAGAAAAATAAAAAATAATGAAAATGTGTCTATGTAAAGAGTAGATTCTGGTGAGGGAATTTTCTTGAAAATTCTTGTATCGCATTCTCCAAAGATGCTAACTTAAATACAAGTTTCAGTTAGGCTCGTACAAACACAAAAAATAGAATTCAATATTGAGATTTCATTGGAATTACAGATTTTGAGGCCTTGAATAAAAAAAAGCATTTTTAGAAAAAGGTTCAAGAGAGAGAGAGTGTGTGTGCGTGCGTGCATGGTTTTTTTTTTTTTATATAAAGTTGAGCATCCTTCAAGGATGTGATATGAAGATTTTCAAGGAAATCAAAAATAAAGAAATGTCTATCAAAATAAATTCCTGAAAATTAACAGGTTTCTAAGCATCCCTCAACATCATATGTGAAAATATCAAGACTTTTCTTTTATTCTGCATGAGAAAACTTAATGGAACCATATAAATGGTAAAATAGGATGTTTATGCTCCAAGACCTTAAAATAGGTCTCAGTGGTCAAAATAGGCATTTTGGACACCACAAATTTCCTTCCATATATTTATATTTTATGTAAAATATAAAATATATAAATAGGTTTAGTTTATTCCCACACAAAAAAATAGATATTCAGCCTAAAATCCGAGGTCTAATAACACTCCCAGAGTTGCTGCTATTTGCAGGTAATCGTGACCATGTTATGTTCTAACATTCCATATGAATACCTGAGTAACATGTATTTAAACTTTGAAAGAAACATCATAAATTAAAATTAGATTCACTCCATACAACATTCATCTGCTTAGGTGGGGGGGGGGGGTGTGATGCTATGCACATTCATATTACTTTCTCGACCCTCTATAGTTTATTAGTGGTTATATAAACCATTCTTACTAAAGCTGAATTGGATGCATACTGTGCAGACTTTGAAGTCATGAACAATGTTTTTACTAGTTGTCACTTTCACTAAAAGTAAGTTTTAACATTAAAAGCGACATGAAAAGAATAGAATCAGATAAAAACACTAGAGAGCATATAGATGGAGGGATAAAGATAGGAAAATATTTTGCAAAGAGCTATAGAAGGGGTTGGAAATAATAAGGCTATCATATCTGGAAAGGTTAATACAAAAGGGTGAAAAAGACGGAGCTATGTTGAGAATGGAGCAGGTAATAAAAAAGGCAGGATGGAAAATGAAGGAGAATAATATTTATTCACAAAATGGAAAAGGATGGTATGATCACAAATCTTACAAGACAAAGAAGAAAGTGGAAAGAGAACTAAAGAAATAGGGGCAGACAGAAGAACAAAAAGATAAAGAAATAAAAGTTTTTAATACAAAGATGGGGCTATAAATGTCTAATGGAGGTGAAAAAGAAAGAATGGGGGGAAAATTAAGTCATAAAATGAATGAAGCAGCAAAAAGTCAGGATATGAAGGCAATATGGAAAATGGTGAAACAGATATATAAGAACAAAAGTGGGGGAACAACATATAGGCGGAAACATAGTGCAATTACTTTAAAGGTTTATATGGGGTGCAAGCATTAGTCAAAGTTCAAGAGAGTTTAAAAGAATGAATGTAGTATGTTGAGGATGTAGACAAAGAAATTAAAATAAATTAAGTAAATGCTGTCACACCTCACATATTAATAACACTTAAATTTAGATGGTAGAGCAAGAGGTAGCCTGGGATCTTTATATTTCTTCACATTCACCACGAGGTCAACAGGGGCGAGCCTAAATATTCATTAGAAATATATGTAATCACACTTAACTTACATGGGATTATGAGATAAGGTCACCTATTTCAATAATCAACCCAGTTTAGCTTTGGATGGCCACTATATTCAATAGAAATATACAGATTACTTTTACCTAATTGTTTCAACGTGGACTGCCATGTTGACTATGTGTTACCTCTTCAGGTGCCTTGCAGAAAGAGGAAGGCACTTACTTGCACACCCCATGATTATGAAGTTAGCCCCTCCCTTTATGACATGTAACATCCTGTCTGTGTTACCAACCTACACTTCTGTGTCGCCAACATTAGCATCCCCAGTGCTACCAACACATCACATCTCCCTGAGCTACCCAGATTGACATCCCCGTCGAAACAAAAAGGACAAAAACAAAGAAACACATGAAAGCAAATAAATGACATACTTCACATCAGGGAAAGAATTACACAAGCAAAATTGTATTTACACAGGTTAGAATTTTGATGTTTGAAATTTTATATAATGGAGCACAAATGTCTATCAAAAGGAGTTGAGTGTCTTATTTCCTGTTAACATGTTTGTCATATTTATGATGTAATCATGGAGTTTTGAGTGCCACCGACGATATTTATTCAAATGTATATATTACAAGTCTCTGAGTGAGCCCTGCACACACATATTGTACACTGCTGCCACTGTAAGACTGTATCTACACTGCACTATGTTTGAGGTATTTATGAGTGAACCTCTAACATCACGCATACTGAAGAAATATCTGCTGCAGAGGCCTTTCTCACAGACAACGTAATTCAATGACGGTAATAAGGGGACAATCGCTGACTTGGATTGCGCCCCAATAGGTGGCCCCTTTGCCACATAACGTGCAGATATCAAACAGCAGGTAGCAGCTCCCTTGGTGTGTCTTGTCACAGCGGGCTCACTCTAGTGGGCACTCGTACTCTCCAAACACCAAAGGTCACTACAACATGAATTTCAAACAGGTATAACTTATGTTCCCAAAACAAAATTATACATAAAAGAAAATAGTATGTCATTTAAAATAGTTAGCATGAACAGAAAATGCCATAAATTTGGCAAAAGTTGACAAAAATGAAGTCTTAGTAATGAACAAAAAATAATTACAACCTGACATAGAAACTGAATTTTAGAGAAGGTTACAAGCCAAAGTTGTGCAGTAAATTCTTAAAAATCATAGTAGAGATACATGAAAATGTCAAAGTACATAAGTGTTACATCAATTATATCAATCATCTATACATGGTAAAGCAAAATACAAATATAGCAAATCATTTGGGATCCCAAAATTAAATCTAACCAGCTGGTACAAAATAATTGACAAAATGAATAAGTACATACATAACAATGAAACAAAATCATTCATAATAACCAAAGCTCAGATAACACAAAGAAAAGACACAAGTTAATGGCTACCAAGAGTACTGCCAACATTACTGCATGCTTCAAAATAAGCATCTCATTACATGCACCAAAATACAAGTGCCCATGCTTAAATCTCAATAGCACCGCAAATTGTCCTTCTCATTAATATCATCATCCTCCTATCCTTCTCATTAGCATCATCATCATTCTTATCATCATTCTTGTCATCGTCATCCTTATTCTCATTATGTACAGTAATTACTGAGGAAAAGAAATTTGTTCACTGACATAGCTCGTCCAACTAGCTGCAAAATAGTGCAGAAAGCAAAAGTACCTGACATAGGCATAAATTCAGAAACTCACATTAGCATTTCAGGAATGACACACAAATAATATAGCATTATGCTGTTGCATCCACATCAACAGGATCAAAACGAAATTGGAAAACAGATGGTACTAAAACTTGTTGCATAAACTCAAAAAAATTATTCTCATTGCATTACACCTCTGTTATGAACACATCACACTCACTATACTGGGTACGTATCAGCAACACCAATATGCACAACATCTCTCAACTTGTCATAAATTTCCAGGGACGTGCTAGCCCTCCTGAAAACTTGCAACATTTGAACTTCAAGGGTACATTATAGCCATCCCATTGAAGCTTACATTAACTCATCACATCTTTGACACTACCACCATCAAGGTTACTCTTCGGCACTCCCACCGAGGCAAATCTTCCACATACTACACACATACACACCAAATACACAAAATTTGTGCAACAACTTCTGCAAACAAAAATCACACCATCATAATGAAACACAAAATCAAGCCAAAAGAATACAACAGAATAAAGCACATCATTAGCAAAGCAGCAGTCTCATCTATCATTCCTGAAAATCAAAGACTATTAAGCATTGGTCATTAAAACAAAAATTTAGCATAACTGTAAACAAATAGGACACCCATGTAGTAAAGCATAACTGATTCCATCATAAAACTTTTCACTTATTCAAAATATATACCACACTTTGGTACATACAATGTGCACATATTTACAGCTTGTTCTTTTTTTTTCATTTACCACAAAATTCCAATACAACTTTCCAAGTTCTTGTAATACACATTGTAGTGACACCATTGGCATCCAATGGGTGATGGATGAATCCTGCTGGTCCATGTTAGATGATCTTTGAAGCTGTGTAGGTCTCTGAGATACTGGCACAGCTGGTGGTGACTGAAACTAATTAAACTATCACTCTGAGTAGTCATGTGAAATGCATTCAGGAACTGCATAGTCAGGCAAAGCGGATTATGGCGAGGATGATGGTGGCAAAAAGTTTGAAACCACAATGCAGCAGTATCTTTCAAGTAACAGGGAAAACATTTCAATTTTATATCATCAGACCAAGAATTAGCAGTAGCAACCATTTCAAAATTATGGAGAAAATCATGTACTGACAACTTACTAGAATTTTCAAAATATGGAGGTTCAATGACCGGTCTAGAGACAGCTGCTGCATTGTACTAACAGAAGCAAGCTGATTAGGCACCACTGGCAGTAATTGTATATGAGAAGGTGCACTAGCACTAGAAATATATTCTTCCTCACTGTGTTCACTAATTGGTGCAATAACCACATCAGAATTTTGTGTAGTACGTCGCTTAGGCATTTTGACCACAGATAAACTACTTTGTAATGTAGAAAATACTATAACCTCGGCCAGTAAATAGCAAATATAGAAAAACCAAAGTTGCACTTTGCACTGCATAGGATCACATTCACTGCACTTATAAACATCACATGCAATTTAATGCATAGAACACTGCCACTGAAAATTCACTTCATAATGTTCAATACATAAAAACTACACCACATGAGCTCACTAGGCAGAAGAGATAACACGTGCTACTTACATGGGACAATTTCAACACCCAAAAATCATCCAAAAAATTTCCAGTATCAGAAAGAAATATGCCAAAATAAATCACAGGATTAAAACTTTAGAGGCAAACAAATGAATAAACCCTATTCTAAAAAACTGAAACCGAAAGATACCTTCTCGCGTTGAAACATGTGGTCCACCCAAATTAAGCTAACATATTCAGCCACCAAATGTCGTACCTCACATATTAATAACACTTAAATTTAGATGGTAGAGCGAGAGGTAACCCGGGATCTTTACATTTCTTCACGTTCACCACGAGGTCGACGGGGGCGAGCCTAAATATTCATTAGAAATATATGTAACCACACTTAACTTACATGGGATTATAAGGTGAGGTCACCTATTTCAATAATCAATCCATTTTAGCTTTGGATGGCCACTATATTCAATAGAAATATACAGATTACTTTTACCTAATTGTTTCAACGTGGACTGCCATGTTGACTATGTGTTACCTCTTCAGGTGCCTTGCAGAAAGAGGAAGGCACTTACTTGCACACCCCATGATTATGAAATTAGCCCCTCCCTTTACGGCACGTCACATCCTGTCCATGTTACCAATCTACACTGCCGTGTTGCCAACACTAGCATCCCCAGTGCTACCAACACGTCACAATACATAAATATTAAAGTTAAAAAATAACAAGGCCTGTAGAATTGATGCCTTACCAGGTGAATTCTGGAAAGCATGGTGTGAAAATTATGATAGGCTGAGGTTAATAGTGAAATTGTTTAACTCAATAGTGAAATCGGTAGAGTCCCAGAGAACTGGAAAAAGGGAATTGTGGTACCTATATATAAAGACAAAGCAGATATAGAGGATCCTATAAATTACAGGTGTATTACCCTCCTAGCAGTGATAGATAAATTATACACAGGGATACTAGCTGACAGAATGCGGAGATGGGCAGAGAAAGAGGGGAAGCTATCAGAATTCCAAGCAGGATTTAAAAAAGATAAGAGAACAACAGATAACATATTAATTATAAAAACAATGGTGGATAAATACTTAAGTTTAAAAAAGGGCAGGGTATATATGATTTTTATTGATTTAGAAAAAGCATTCGACACTAACAATAGGGATGCACTATGGTTAAAACTAATTAAGAAAGGAATGAGCAAATCATTTATAAAGAATATAAAGCATTTATATGCGAATAATGAGTGCTGTGTGAAAATATCCAAGGGAAGAATTACTGAAGAGAATGTGAATAATTCAATTTCCATGTAAAGGATAGTTTGGGATGGGGAGATTTTCTTGAAAATCTTTGTGTTGCATCTTTGAAAGGTCTGAACTTAAATATCAAGCTTGGTATTTATCTGACTTTTCGGTTATAAGTTATGCTGTTCACAGGTGTGTGCGTGTGCACACATACACACATGCTAAAAATGCTTTTTATGGATTCAGGGGCCTCACAACATGTATTTCCATTGAAATCTTGATATTTAATAGTTGGTTGCAATTATAATACTTCTCCTATTTACTATAAAAATAAAAATGATGATTGTAACAACAAATGCTCTGGACAGAACCCTGATGCATTCTCCCCAAATATTTGGGTGGAATGCAATACCTTCTCTACTTAGTATGCACCTGGTAGAGAAAGTAAAAATGTTTAACTGCTTGCATGGGATTTGAGCCCAGCACCACCATATTGACAGCCAAGCACACTAATGGCTGCACTATTGCTACAGCTGTTTGTCTCTCTGATATGTATGATTATTCATTCGAAAGTGGATCTTACTGACAGAGCATTTTTCCAGAAAAGCAAAGCTCATAACTTTGAACATACAGCAATAGTAGCTATTATCACAGTTGTGGAAGAAAAATTAACTATTTTAGTGTATAAATCAGGACTAAGTAAATCTTTATTTATTTGCATTTGTCAGAATGATATTCAAATGAAAAATTTTGATATAACTTCAAAGTTTGTTGTCACAGACCATAGGTGTCTTATATCAAGGTGTTCCTATATCATCCCTCTGTAACCTTTGACGGTTTGTTGATTGAATTCTGTAACATTCTATATATATAAAATCAGAAGTGTTGCATTCACATGACTTTGTCCACCCACTATAACTCACTTTTATAGCTCTTCTACAAACTATTCCTAGAAAACTTATTTTTCTCTCTTCTGCATGTTAATTCAGATAAATAATTCCATTACACATTTCATTGAGGACTGAAGCAATAATTAAAGTTTTCAAAAATAGTTTATTTGCTGGCTTTGAAATTCTATACCTACTCTCTGCAGCACATTGTGAGAAATGAATGAAAGTGAACACTTAAAAAATATATAGAATATAGCAACATTCAGACAAATAGCAATGAATATCTCAGAAATGGTTAATAGCATAAAAAATGTATTCCACATGAATTGTGTTTTTTAACAAGTTCTACATTTTTTTGTGTAGTAAGTTTTTTTTTTTTTTAACCCATTATACAAAATTATACTAAATTCTTTCAGAATGAAGAGGAATTCAAGGCAAAATATAGAAAATTTAAGGTGTATATTTTATTGCTAATGCCAATTTTAATCAAAACCATTAGAGCCATTTTTGAGAAAATACAAACTAACAGAAACTAACAAAAAAATGTTCCATGTAAAGAGTAGTTTGAAGTGGGGAGAAGTTTCTTGAAAATCATGTCAGATTTTGAAAGATGCTGAAACTTAAATATAAAATTTGATTGACCACCTGATGTGTTGCATTCACATGGCTTTCTCTACCCACTTTCCTACAAAATATTCTTACGAAAGCTGATACTTCTTTCTCCTGCATGTTAATCATGATACATTTTTGCAAAAATTGTTTCATTACACTTTTCGTTGTAGGTGTAATGGAATACAGCAGGCTGAAGTGATAGTTAAATCTTTAAAACATAGATAACTATATGCTGGCTTTGAATTTACACTCTTTGCATGACACCAGAAACAAACAAATGGTGATTTAGCACTTCCAAAAAGTATAAATTATTTGGAAATTCAAACCAGTAACAATGAATATTCTGGAAATGGTTAATGCCCCAAAAAGCTTATTTGACATAAATTGTGTGTTTTAAAAGACCTAGATATTTTGTATAGTAAGTTTTTGCCTATTTCTTAACAGTTTGCCACTTATACAAAATCTACGCAGAATGAAGAGGACTTCACAATCTATTTAAGAATTTAAAGATATGCATTTCATTTTTCATGCAAATATTTTAAACCTACAGTATTAATCAAAATAATTTGAGTCATTTATGAGAAAATAAAAAATAATGAAGCATTTTCCATGCAAAGGGTAGTTTGGGGTGGGAGGATTTTTTAAAAGTCTTTGTATGGTGTTCTTGGAAATGCTGAAGTTAAATATCAAGTTTGGTATAGTTATGTTATTCACAGACACACATATGCACATCTTTTTCTAAAAATGCTTCTTTTGGATTCAGGGGACCTCAAAACCTGTATTTACAGTGAAATCCCGATATCAGATTTTTGGGTGGTAATGAGTATTACACTAAGGGAGTGTCATTCAAACTTTCAAAGAAGGGTGAGGCATTGTCCGGGGTGAAGGAATAAAATCTATAGTGCAAATAGACGTAGTTTTGAACTTCCTGTTCAAAATGTAAATTGATAAGTTTGTTTTTTTAATTTAAATTATAGTTATTTAGTTTAGAAATAAAACGTATATGAAAATTGGCTATTCTTGCTTAGCACACCCAGACAGGATAAACAGAAGTTGACTTGTAGAGTAAACAGCAAGTGTTGACTACACATCTGCTATATAACAAAGATTATATTAACAAATTTGAAACAATATCTAAGCAGTTTTTATAATTAAAGTACTTTTCCTCCCCCCTTTCCCAAGTGTGTACCACCTTTAACATCTTAGGTTTGACAACTTCAATTATGGAGCAATTACTCATCAGCAGTGATGTTCATTTGCTTTTATTTGATGTTAATCACACTGGTCAACAATGAAAATGAATCATTTCTACTGATTCTTATATATTTGCATCTGCCAAATCCAAAAATGAAGCCAGAAATGTTCCATCACTCACCAATTTTTGTAATATTAAAAAAATTACTTTCATGTTTATTAGCCTAGGGCAGTAAATGTACTGATTAAAAGAAAATAATTTTATTTCGTTAGGTCAACAAATAACATATTTGCTTTAGGCAATTGTTGTCTGTGACCCCAAGAATGACAATGTTCAACAAGCTTCTCCTCATAAAACTATGGCTTTCCCGCCCAGGTAATGTTTACTCCAACAACAGATAAGGCAGATGTGTTTATAGATAGAAAGAGTCCTGCATAGTTTCCAGAGGAGTAGAAGCTTTGTTTAATGAAAGAAGCTAACCCTGTGTGTTCTCAGTTGTGAATTAACAAGTGTAGTGTCAACTAATAATGTGTTTTCTTAAGCATTGTGAATTAGAAGGAGGAAAATGTCTCTCAAATGTGTAAACGATAAAAACAATTTTTGTTACATCTGTGGTCAGTTCACTTTGAAAACACGGGGCAAAATTTGACTCCTCGAATTAAAAGAGCTTATGAGTGTTCTTTTGACAATAAAATAGACCAGAATAAGCTTTGGATTCCGGAAATCTGTTGTGTCAAATGTGTAACACTATAGCTGGCTGGTTAAAAAGACCTCATCATATGCCTTTTGCAGCTCCTATGATATGGCGGGAACCTAAGGATCAAATAACAGACTGCTACTTCTGCTTGACAAATATATCTGGAATAAGTCCAAAGTCCAAACACACTGTTAAATATCCATCTTTATAATCAGCAATTTGACTAGTACCTCATGGTCCAGGCCTTCCCATACCAACTCCACCAGATGAGAGAAATGTGACTGAAGATTTTGAAAGTGTTGATGACATTGGTGAGTTACAATGAGTGACCAAGATTTTGTGGAAGGAGTTACCATAAACAAACCACACTTTCTAACACAGGAGGATCTAAATGATTTGGTTCATGACCTTAATTTATTTAAAAGTAAAGCCAAGTTACTTGCTTCAAGATTGAAAGGCTGGCACCTCCTGCAGGAGGCACCAAAGTAAGTTCTTTCCGTCAACACCAAACAGAGTTTGAGCATTTATTTTCTAAACAAGAGGACCTAGTTTTTTGTAATAATGTTGATTCTTTGATGAAGTCCCTGGGTGTTCAGCATAAACCTGAAGATTGGCGTTTGTTCATTGACTGCTTGAAAACAAGCTTGAAAGGAATCTTGCTACATAATGGAAACACGTTTCCATCCATTCCTATAGCCCACGCAGTTGGTATGAAGGAGAGTTATGTGAACATACATCTCTTACTATCCAGTATTTGGTATGGTAACTATTCATGGCAGTTATGTGCAGATTTTAAAGTGAGAGCTATCTTACTTGGATTACAACTTGGCTATACAAAATGTTGTTGTTTGTTGCGCATGTGGGATAGTGGAGATAAAAGCAATCATTATGTTAAAAAAAAAAAAAAGCTGGCCAAAGAGAGAGTCATTCAATGCAGGATAGGAAAATGTTCATCAACCACTTGTAAGTGCTGACAAAATCTTATTGCTTCCATTACACATCAAACTAAGTTTTATCAAGAACTTTGTGAAAGCAATGGATCATGACAGGAGTGCATTTCTGTTCCTGAAAACTAAGTTTCCAAAGATCAGTGAAGCGAAACTAAAAGAGAGAACATGTGTTGGCCCTCAAATTAGAGAACTTTTGAAAGAATCACAGTTTAAATGCCTGTTAAATATGCAAGAACGAGCTACATGTTTCTCTTTCAAAAACTTTGTCATACACTTTCTAGGAAGCTACAGGTCTGAACATTACAGAGAACTTTTCAGTGAGCTGATTGAGAACTTCAAGACCATGGGATGTAATATTTCTTTGAAAATACACATGTTGGACTCCCATCTTGACTTGTTCCCTGAGAACCTTGGCGCCATCAGCAATGGACATGGCAAGCATTTCTATCAGGACATTGCTGAAATGGAAAGACACTACCAGGGAAAACGGACTCCAAATATGTTGGCAGACTACTGTTGTACACTCAAGAGAGATGTTCCTCAAGCAAAGTTTAGTCAAAAATCTACTTCACATTCATCTTAGGTACGTAAAAGGTATTCTATTAGGGTGTTACACATATTAAAATGTATAATTACGACAAATGTTATTCATGCAATTACTCAAAAACTATGGGTGATGGAAAGGTTCTATAAAAGGATTTGAAATCAACACAAAAAATGCAGTAATAATCACCCTTTGTACTTCTTTTAATGTTTAAAATCTTAAATTTTGTTGACCAGTGTCATTAGACATTATATTCTTGTGCAAATGCATATTTACTTTGTTTTTACTTATGATATGGAAATTAAGTTTTGCAATATATCTCATGTTCATTCTGTGCTTATATGTAAAGTTTTATAGTGTACACAATTATATTTCTAATGTTGCTGCATATATCATAATTTTCCATGCATGAGAATACACATATTTTTAATTTTATAATTAATATTTAAACACATTAGTAACAAAATATTAGTCCTTACTATGGAGTCACCCCTATAATTTCTCAAATAAATTCTGGGATTAGATTTAGTATTCTACAGATAAATATCTTCAAAGTGAAAATGTAGTGCTTCCTGTGAAGAAATTTCGCCAGAGTTAGTGAGTGCTTTTAAATTTTACCCAATAATATTTATTTATATAGAATGTCCCAATGAGCTGATAGCGCTAAGCAAGGACTGTGCTTTACAATGGAATATGGCAGCTAAGCTACTAATACAAATGGAAAACAAACAAACAAAGACTAGATTAAATTACTATAAACCTAAGTATGCTATACTAGACAAACATTGAATATTATATACAGTCTAATCTTTTTTTCTATTAATTATTTGAAGTAAAGTCCAATAGTATAAGATTCAATAGTGTAATTACTGTTAATTATTTACATCTTAATGCATAGAATTTATTTATTGGGTGTAATGATTTTTTTTCCCCCACTTTTTTTCTCCAGAGAATTCAAAACAAGTTTGAAAGACAATTTGACTGTGTAAAAACTAAGTACGAAAGTGGTGATTTATACACACTACATTTTGTGTTAAGTGTATTTTAGAATTTGCTGCAATTCTACAATTTACACAATTAAGTATTTTGTTCCTAATGCTAGTATTTAGTTTGGGTTGCTGTATCTGTTCATTAGGTGCTGAAATAATTTCTTTTTAAAGTGACAGAGGTTTGGAGAGTTCTTTATGTTTATGGGGAAGTAATTGTATGTTTTGGCATCACTAAACAAGATATTATGTTGGCCTTATTTTGTGGAGTTCACTGAGCCTATTGAAATTTGATTGGCTGATCTGATATTATAGGAATGGACATCTTACTTGTGTGTAATAGTTGTGTTGGTGAATAGGAGATTGTTTTTTATTTTATACATGAGACAAGATATTCACTA
This sequence comes from Deroplatys truncata, assembly GCA_030765065.1. Taxonomy (NCBI): domain Eukaryota; kingdom Metazoa; phylum Arthropoda; class Insecta; order Mantodea; family Mantidae; genus Deroplatys; species Deroplatys truncata. The sequence continues at coordinate 62,383,667 of CM060984.1, read as the reverse complement.
TACAGATGAAGCATAGAGACTGGCAGAATATTATTTTCGTGATATACTTCTACTAAAAGTTTATAATAATTAAAACCACATATCATTTTTATTGTTTTCTTTTGTAGGATTTCTAATGATTTTATTTGAATTTTATTGCTATTGCACCCAATTGCATTTATATACAGGATGTTAAAGAAAAAGTATTCCATATTTTAAGAGGTGGTGGTATGGACCAAAGCAAGAAACAAAATGTCTAGTAAACATGGGTTCTAAAATGCATACCATAAGAACTATGAGCACTTTTTCATCTTTGTTACTGTGAAACATCTCTGCTACTGCAAGCTCTTTGCCATTATGTATTACCTACAGAATGCAGTAAACAAATGAGGATACATTACTTTGTTACTGTGAAACAGCATAGCTTCTAATGTAATCTTCTTGCAATTACATACAACCTGCACTTGTAAACCATTGCTAAAGGAGGTGCTCAATATGGTACCCATTGGCAGGCTTCTGTCCAATATCTTATGGAATCATGCACTCTCTAAAAGACTCCAAGTTGGTCGCAGATGTTCTGCCAGGCATTGATGATGCCTCATTAATATGGTTGCATACACCAAAGATTTAGAAATAAAATTACAATGTAAAAGCATTTCACAAATTTATCAAAACACAAACTGATTCCATTAGAACTAATAAGAGTATGTGTTGCACTTACCCAGAACTGTGAATATGGTTTACAGTTAACAACACTAACAGATGACAATAACTACAGTTTATTTACATTTTACAATTTCTTGTCAATAAATTATCTTGTTTTTTTCTTTCAGTTTTTTTCATGGGCCATTTCCACTCGTTTTTCACTTTTCATTTATTGGTTACTTAACCATCACATATTCACTATAGTTTTCCATTCAAGGTAAGATGGGCTACTTTTCTCTTTCCACTGTCCAAAGCTATTCATTTTTTACTTTACACAAAAACTGTCCAATGCTTCTAGCGTCCTTGCATATCATTTCAATCATAAGTGTATTTCTATCCCCCTTCAACCACTTCTTATTAAAAAATTATTTTCTCCAATTTTCTGTTCTTTGGCACTTAAATACTATGTGTTCAATGTCTTCATTACCACCACATATCAGACATTGGTTCTGAAGAATACCCTGTCTTAGCCCTTTTAGCCTCCATGCTCCGGTTCTTACCCATGCAACAGATTCTCTCTCTTCTTTATTTACTATGTCTATATATTTTTCCCTACCCCATGTATTTTTCATTGGCCTATAACAAACTAACGAGCTCTTTTCGGCAATCCCACTGAACATGATTTGTATTTCTATATCTTCCAGTCTTTTCTTCGCCTTTTTCCAAAAAATTTTCACGTTATTTTCTCTCCTTCTCTACATATCTCCTAACCCATTTTTCTCCAAAATGTTCCGTAATTTACTTACCCATCCATCATTCATTAAGCTATTCTCTTGGTATTCAATACATTGTCTTAACACATTACTTTTTCCTAGATTTAAAGTTCTGAACCAAAATTTCAAAGCTCTTTCCATTATCTTTTTTATTAACACCTGGTATAAGACATTTGAATATATAACAGCAAATACAACCTTTTTAGATTGCCAACACTTAGGTCAAGATCCTTTATTCTGTATAGAACACGAGCAACAGTAGTAATTCTCTTTATAATTTGTTCTGTATGATATTTCCACATTAAACTCAGATCTAGAGTGAGATATAGGTATGTAAAATTAGTTACTCTTTCTATAACATTATAATTTTTTTTAAGATAACATTTGTAGACATGAAAAGATCCTTTTCAACATATAAACGTGTATTAACAATAAATGTCATAAACTTCCACCTGAGCACTTGGAGAAAATGATCATTGTATGTTACTAATCAAATTAAAACAACCAGAATGATGCCTAAGGAAGAATGTACATTATAAGTCAAAAAAAGTATAAGCTTAATGTTAACAAATTTAGTGCATGATAAGTGCATATTTTTGAAATTACAGATCATATTTTTAAGTTTGTGACAGAATAAGTGCATGTGTATTTTAGATATTTTAGTAATCCAATGTCGTCAATCATTAACTCTTTTTTTCTACTACTTTGGGTTTTTCTCCTAAACATGACATCATACATACATACATACTTCACACTCCCTTTCATACTCCCAGACCCTAGGAAGGTTAGAGAATAGTCCTAGCTAAAGAAAAATTCCTACTCTCAAGCCAGGAACCAGGACCTCTGGATTTGGAGGCTAGCATGCTAACCACCAGAGCTCAAGGGCTGTCATCAATGTAAAATGGATAAAAGAATAAGCTTTTTATATACCTCAAGTTATACATAGGATATTAGTAATGTGTAGAAAGAGTTGTGAGTTATTAAAAAACAGATTTTCAAAGTATAACCATATTCCAGTTATGTATTAAAAGCCAATTAAGGGAAAATTTAGCCATGAATTTGTTTGGTATCTTACCTGTCTATCAAATATAATTAAACTGATGGTATGAATGTTTTATGTTTTTCTTTCTTTCTTTTTTTTAAAGTGTAAATTTCTTATAACAATTGCTAGTTAGTGTTTTTCAAAAACCAAGATTATATTTGAAGTATAGTTTTTTTTTTTTTATTTGATGAAAATAATATATTAGTTAAGATGGTTAGTAAAAAAAAAGAATGTAATATCTTGATTGGTATTCACACTGAGAATATCCAAAGTTCTGAAACTGTCATACAGAGTAAACCAACATTAAATTTTAGCAATATGTTTCAAGTTAGTTTTATAGATTCAAGACATCCCAGCTGTATGTTCTGGAAATGGTATAGTAGACTGTTGAAATCTTAACATTAAGCTTTAATGTGTCAGCATACTGCCACAAGAGGCAGCCATTCATAAATGGAAACAATTTAAGTGCACACTCAATTTCCTTTGGATAAGTTTCTACTTTATATAAAACTTTTAAATCAAGGCAGTTTCTGGATCAAGGGCTGTTAACTATGAACATTTAGTTGTAGTATAATGCTTGTAGATGGTCAGCAGGATAATATTTTACTTAGGAAAACGGTTCCAATTTTTTAAGTCAATCTGCTTGATTTCCTTTTCAGATATTACTGAGAAAAATTGATGAAGCCAAGCCCACCTTGCCAACAAGGAGAATCCTATGAAAACATGATATTTATGTTGTTAATCTTCTCTGTTTTTGAATGAAAATTACTTTAACAAGAATTTATATATGTATTTAACAATTGTTATTCATGTACAAAACAAAATGTTTTTATAAGGCAGTCCACTTGCAAATAGAATGAATGTATCTATTTCGTTATTGTTTACATTATCAACAGAATTTTAACTTATTATATTACTCTTAAAAATTACCTAGTGCAAGTGGACTCATAAATTTTATTTTATTATGAAAATAAAGAAGATAGACTGAACTTAAGGTTCTCTTGTCTCTGTAGATTCCTTCTATATTAATATAATAGATAGCATAGGCTAAATTTTCAAGCTCATAAGGTTTCAACCCTTAATGGGAAAGTTGAACAAATTATTGTTAATTTTGAAGCAAAGGATATTGTATGCTAGGTGTATGGGGTTCAGAAGCTCAATGTTGAAGATTAATAATTATTTAATGAATTTTCTGTTTAAAATTAAATTTGCAAATTCAGCATTATTCACTTATAACATGACTGAGGTGAGTGCAGTCCTGTATTGGAGAGCGCCACTTGTACACATAATGGCCTGCCCTCCCCTCTGTAGAGTCCAATTGGAAAAACGTGAACAATTAGCACATTTAGTGGCATTTGTAAAAGGTGTCTGACTTTCTTTATCCTTTTCATCACAAAATGTAATAACATTACAAATAACATACATACATTGCTCGTGAATAACTCTATTTTGTTTACATTCTATCATTAGCACTGCGAACATTACAGGATGTGTTAAAGAGCAAATCAGACTGTACTACAGCATTCCCTGACATATGCATGTGGTTGTATTGCATCATCACATTAGTTCCGCATCTTTCCACTCACAGTGCAATACTGCACATGTGTAGACCATGTTATAATTGAGTGATCATTTTGTTCTCACTTTTTCTGCATTATGTAGTATCTTACAAATGTTTCACTGTTTACATCACACTAAATATTGAGAAAGAGGTTGCACAACAATGTTGTCAGCATTATTCATGTTCACTAGCATTTGACAATGCTTAAGTATGAAAATGTGCACATAAAAATATTTATGTTGAGGTGGATTTTGAATACCACAACATTTGGTACCACTTAGATGTGGTACGAACACTTGATTAAAAATTATTATGATAATACGAGTACTTGCATAAACATACACTCTAATTATTACATCTATGTACTTGGGGCATACTTTGGCATAAGTTCAAAGTTCTAATGGCTAATAATGACCCCAGGAGTCTCAAATTGTGTTATTAGGTGATCTATTTATTGTTTGTAAACTTGTCAATTTGAAGGAGTAGCAGTATATATCATGGAGGGGCCCCCGAGCTGGGTCAGAGCAGTGCATGTAGGCCAGTATATGGCCCTTTGTCTTTTAATGTGACCCCTGGGAGGGAGGGATGAGCATAAATTTGAATTGTTATTCTTGGTTATTCTTCTCAGCTATAACAATTAACTAATACACAAGATTTACAACTTGAATTTACTTCTAAAAAATGATTTTAAGATAGGCTTGTGTATGTTATTCTAGTGTTACGTAAGATAAAATATCTCTTAGGTATCTATCCTGAAAAGCAAAAGAAAGAGGATGTAAAAGAAATAGCAATATACACCACTATCCTTTGTAACATAAAAGGTAATTTTAAGCATGCTTTAAATCCTGAAAGAATCTGTATTATATAAAATGATCATTTCACTTCACTGTGTGCTACTTTCAGTTTTAATTTACATTATAATCCATGAAATATTCATCTATCATTATGAACAAAGAAAGCATTGATAATGTATAAAGAGTAGCTCCTGATTGCATGAAAATGTGCTTTAGATAGTGAATGTTTACTAGCCTTTTCACTCTCTCTAGCACCTGTCTAGATAGAGGAAGTGTTGCATTCCATCTAAAAATTTGATATCAAGATTTCATCAGAAATATACCTTTTGAAGTCCACTGAATCCCCCCCCCCCAAAAAAGTAGTTTTAGAAAAAGGTCTGTGAGAGAGAGATAGAGCAAGAGCAAGAGCATTGCTCAAAAACAAAAAGTCAGATAAATACCAAATTTCATATTTGAGTCAGCCACTGTTTAAGCATGCCAGGCAAAATTTTCAAGAAAATCCCCCACTCCAAACAAATTTTTACATTAAAACATTTGCTATTTTTAATTTTTTTCAGATAAGAATGTTGAAGATATTTGACAAATATATGAAGATATATGAGAAATAAAATGCACATCTTGAATATATTGTACAGAGCTATGAAGTCTTCTGCATTTTGATTTAATTTTGAATAAATGTGCATAACTGGGAAATTTTAAGGGATAGATAAAACCTTACTGTAGGAAAGATGCAGAGTCTATTGAAATACATAACCTGCATCAAACATTTTAAAAATATTCTGTGTTACATGTTTCTACTTGACTAAATGCATCATCTGCAGACATGCTTGAAAATTTGCAATTCTTCTTTTTTCTTTTCATCACAAGACTGGTTACCACAGCTAAATATTTGAATGCTGTTACTACATGCTTTATGTCAGTAAACACTTATTGCATAACTTGAAATTATTCCTAGGCAAAAATATCATAAACAATGTAACATTGGCCAGAAGAATCACTTTTCATATGAAGAGTATAGATACGAGGTACGTCCAGAAAGTAAGTTCCGTTTCAATTTCTCTCCGCTGCAGCGCTGCGATCGCAGTTCCGCACATGCGCGGTAGACGCTCTGTATCAAGGAGAAGAAACGTGCGCCATTTTGAGATCACTGTCAGCCACGTACGCTTTGTTGTGCTTGTTTACAATGTCGGTGTTGATTGAAAATCCCGCCGCTTGTGAAATCAGATCTGCGATTCGTTTTCTGAATGCTAGGAAAGTGAAACCAATTGAAATTTATCGGCAAATTTGCGAAGTTTACGGACAAAATGCGATGAGTGATTCAATGGTGAGAAGATGGGTCCGACAGTTCAATGAAGGACGTAGTGAAGTGCACGATGAAGAACGAAGTGGGCGTCCATCTTTGGTTACAGAAGAACTGGTTCACGCGATTGATGACAAGATCCAGGAAAACCGCAAGTTTACAATTAGTGCTCTCGCTATGGAATTTCCCCAAATCTCACGATCACTAATTCATGAAATTGTTACCGAAATTTCGTAAAATTTGCTCTCGTTGCGTACCAAAGATTCTTACTGAGCAACACAAAACAAACCGGATGGATAGTGCACTTCAGTTTTTGACCCGTTATGATGAAGGCGGCGAAGAATTTCTGACACAGATAGTCACAGGAGATGAAACTTGGGTTTCTTACGACACCCCTGAAAGTAAGCGGCAATCAATGGAATGGAGGCACACTTCATCCCCAGCAAAGGTTAAGCCGAAACAAATCTTGACACCTCGAAAAATGATGTGCACTGTGTTCTGGGATTGGAAAGGCATCTTACTCATTGATTTCTTACCGCGTGGTCAAACAATCAAAGCAGATGTTTATTGCGAGACACTTAGGAAATTGCGCCACTCAATACAGAATAAGCGCCGAGGATTGCTGTCAAAAGGCGTTGTTTTACTTCACGACAACGCACGACCACACACTGCAAATGTGACGCAAAACCTCCTACAGGGATTTGGCTGTGTTTGACCATCCTCCGTACAGCCCTGACCTCGCTCTTAGCGACTTTCATCTGTTCTTACATCTCAAGGCTTTCCTTGGCGGCCAACACTTCAACAATGACGAAGAGCTGAAAGAAAATGTTTCCAACTGGTTGAAGACACAGGCGGCAAACTTCTATGAAGAAGGTATACAAAAACTTGTGCCACGCTATGACAAATGCCTGCAAAATTTCGGCAGTTATGTGGAAAAGTAGTTTAAGAGTTGTAGAATTTTGTGCAATAAATAATTTTGCTGTATCTGTACACAATTTCATTTTATTACCAAACGGAACTTACTTTCTGGACGTACCTCGTATAAAGGATGTCTGGGAATTTGTCATGGGTAGAGAAAGTTATATGAGTGTTCACATAAAGTATTTTCTTTCCATTGCAAGATCTCATTACCATGATTTAACATCTGAATGCTGTTTCTGCATATTGTATGAAACTAAGCACTGATTGCTTAATCTGAAATAATTCTTAGGGAGAAATATAACATAAATAATGAAATATGGATATAAGATAACTTTTTATATGAATACAGTAATACATGAAGGGTATATGAGAATTTGTTGTGTGAATGTACATCAGATTCTTTTTAAACATTTGTCAGTCTCCAGGGTCTTTTGAGATGAATGAAAGATCATGCCCATGTTGTAAATCCTAGCATTGAAGACAACAGAGAAACATTTATCTAAAATGAATGATACAATGAAGGAAAGTTATAACAAAATGAAATACAGAAAATGAAAGATAAAGTGAAGGTAATTAATGATAAAAGGAAGGAAATTAAATATAAAGCAAAGAACATGAAAGATAGCATAAAAGAGAAGTTGCATCTTGAATAAGCTTGCAAACAATGAAGACAAGATTGTTGGTGTAGTGAAGGACCTGAAACATGGAATAGAAATTTGCTAGGGTGAAGAATGACCTACAACACTTAAAAATAGTAAGAATGAGAAACTTATCGGACAGACTTACTGACACAGAAGACCGAATCACCTATATGTAGAAAGTTCTGGTACACCTCTACGGTACAAAATAAATATTCATCAGTTTGGAGGATAAGCTTTCCAGTGCAGATGGCATGGATAAAGATGTGGAGCACCTCACCAAGTATTAATGGCTTGGAACAATTTTGCAGGCATATTTAATGGAGGAGAGCAGGACTTCAGCCTCAAGGGGTTGAGTTCTCTCAACAAAGAAGAATTCAAAAGATGGTTGCAAGAACCTGAAGCTCAAAACAACCGGGTATCTTCAGCATGAAAATGGTGACTATAGGCGCACTAGCTGCATCCTCCTCCACATAGATGGCGGATGCCTGACCTATTCAGCAGCCAGTTAGACATATCTTGCTGGCAAAATAAACGGAGGTCTGAGACAGGCTTGAAGATATGAGAGTGGGCTTATATCCAACTTGGAAGCCATAACCCTAGTGGCATAGCTAAGTTCTCAGAAGCCCCAGCGCAAAAGGTCCAAATGGGTTCTGACTGCAATTTCCAAACATGAATTCAGGATTTTTAAGTCTTATATAGGCATTATACAACATTAGATTTAAGCATGCATAAAAAATTATGTATGGGTTTACAAATTTGAAGAACAGTGGTATCAAATAATTCTTTGATTTAGCTTTCCACAGCTAAAATGTACAGCACTCACTTATTGTTGCAGTAAAATGAGCAGGATCAGAACAAGTGTTATTTTAGACTTAAGATCTACCAAACTAAAATAACTATATGCTTTTCAAAGAAAACAAAAACAAAACTAACAACAATAACAATCTGATGTGTTACATTCACATGACTTTCTCTACCCTCTATTGTTTAATAGTGGGTATACAAACTATTCTTATGAAAGTTTATTTTTCCATTTACTTAATATTAATTGAGATAAACTTTGCAGAAATAGCTACATAACACATTTCATTAGAAATACAAAGGGAATAGTGACAGCCAAATGTTTCAGAACTGGACGCTATATCCTGGCCTTTAACCATACTCTTTCATGCAAATTGGAGAAACAATGATCATCAAAAGAATATAAAAGAATGACAAAGTATTGAACAATTCAAACCAAAAATAACAGATACGCCAGAAAAAAGTTATTTGGAATAAATTATGTGTTTTAAAGAGATCTACATTTTTTTGCACAGTATGTTCTTATCTGTCACTTAACATTTATCAGTTACACAAGATTATATAATTCCTTCCAAATGAAGAGGACCTTCACAGGCTATTCCCAGAAAATTCAAGATAAACATTTTATTTGTCAAAATCATTAGACCATTTTTGAGAACATTTAGAAAAATCCTCCATGTAAAGGATAGTTTGGGGTGGGGAGGATTTTCTTGAAAATCTTCTTGTTGCACCTTTGGAAGATACTGAACTTAAATACCAAGTTTGGTATTTAACCATATTTTGTTTTTGTTTCGTGCTGTTCACACACACACAAACAAACAAACAAACAAATGTGGACCTTTTTTTAAAAGAACACGTATCTTGGGTGAAATCTCGGTATTGAATTTTTGGGTGGAATGCAATACTGCTTCTACTTACTATAGGTAAGCAGTGGAGAAAGTAAGTGGAACCATAACTTTTTAGAAAATTAATATACTATTACTCAACTGCATCAGTAGTAGGCATTATTGTAGTAAATGTGAATCTATTTTTAAAAGGACAGTTTAAAATAATAAAAACAAATACTAAAACTTAACAAAGCTTAAAGTCCAAATATTCTTGGTATTAGGAAAATAAATTATCTATTCAACAGTTAAAACATGTTAAACTTGAAATGTGAAAGTGTTATTTCTTGATTGTATATTGGCAAAGAAGTCAACCACTTTATCAATGCTAATCTGTAATTTTCTACTGAAAATTGAGCCAAACCATTTACACATTCTTGAGTCACAAAACTCTAAAGCAGTTTTTAATCACTTTTAGTTTAGAAAATGATCTTTCAGCTTTGGCCACTGTAACAGGAACAGTTGAGTGCATACAACAAGCATGCATCAGGATAAGCAAAAGTCAAAATAACTATCTTCACTCAACAGTAGATTAGCAAGCTGTTTTACATGTCATGCTTTTCATTTTAAAATTGAAGGAACTTCTGATAATACTTATGATCTAAACAAAGTTGCTGTGTTGCCAGAAAAGGTTTCTGCAAAATTTTCAACTTCTTTTCCAGTTGATGATCATTAAAGGAAGCCAAAATGAAGGGTTGAATTACCCTAAAATTGCGTCTATTCTAACCTGATGCCCTTAACTGGGCTGCAAATTTATGAGCATTTAATATCAATCTGGGTTAATATGAAGCTAGAAGTGTTGAAGCACTGCCAGCAGCAAATACACATCATGGTATTTTACTGGTAAGCTCGTTAACCTACTGAGTCAGTATTACTGATGGCATGGTGGTCTTGCTGTGAATCCCCCCTCACTCAACCAGTCATGCCAGTATTTGATTTTTGAAACAATTCTCTCACATGCAATTGCAGCAAGGAATGATCTTAATTAAACATTCATTTGACATGTAATTGTTACATAATTTTTACCACGAGATACCTCCATTATATTTTTGAACAGGAACCCCACCTTTATTGTAGTTGGAACGGGTGCTTATTTTGGGGCCCCAGTATGGTGCACTGGTTGCACCAGCCTAACTATGCCCCTGCATAATCCACATGATGAAGGTCCATCTGTAGTATTAGTGGACAGAGGAGGCTGAGACAGTATTCAGGGCAATAAAGGCAGCCCTTTGCAAAGCGCTAATTTCGAGGTTCCTGTAACCTGATGTAGATTTCACCATGGGCACCAACGCCAGCAATGTCAGCACTGGAGGAAATGCTGTACCAAATCCAGGTCGAGCATGAGTGCTACTGCTAAGTGTCAGATTGTAGTGCTGTGTTCTTAGGCAGCTTCAAAAACTCATGATGCGGCAGCAAAGTTGAGTAGAGACTGAGATGGCTGAGTGAGTGCAAGTCTCATCAAGAGTGGAGTTACATAGCTTTTCCCGCTAAACTTCGACCTCTCGTTATAGGAAGACAGGCCTATGTTTTGTTGTGCATTAAGGGCACAAAGGCAGCAGCAGAGACTTAACACGTTTAATGAGGTGTTTAGTCTCTGTATACCTGCTCTCTCCAAGGTCCGGAAACAGGACAATAGGGGTTGGAGACAAGAGTAGGGAAGGCAGTGTAAAATAAACATTTCATTCCTCAGTTATTGGTGAACCAGCATTATGTGTGTGTGTAACCGTGCAATGCAGTAAAGTGTTAATTTTACATAAACCTGTGTATTGTTTTCATTTGGCATGTTTTATTTATGATTTTAGAAAATTGACAATTCCATTGATTTAGTGGATTACTTACTAAAACCTCAGTTTTCAACTCTATCTTATGAGACAAAGTGTGAACTTAAAGGCAAAAGACCAATTCCTAAGCTTGGCATTGTCTTCCAGGAAAAGAACCGAAAACGGACATTTCAAACATCCTGGTACAGTAAATTTAATTGGTTAACTGGCAGTTACATTCATAACAAAGTGTGTTGTTTCGTATGTTTGCTTTTTGGAAGGAAAAAGAAATGGAGTGTTGAAGCAAAATCAAATATTTAAAACATTGAAAGAAAAACTTGCAATAAAAATCGCCGACTGGAGCTTATATACAAGAAAATCTAAGTGAGTAACCACATTGTTTTCATGATTTACAATAGTAAAGTTACACCTAACGCTATATTTTTATAATCTAGTTTAGTTTAAAATGCATGTTCAGTCAGTTTCGGCATTTAATAGTGATGCTAATGACTACTAAAACAACAAGTAATAATAATAATAATAATAATAATAACAACAACAACAACCACAATCGAATCCCAATAGAGAATTCACACTATGTTATGAAACACTAATGTATGGGAATTTTTGCATCATTTAAAAAATTCTAAATTCAATTTTTAAAATCTAGTGTACCCAGAACACAGTATCAAGCTACGCCACTGGTTAGTGCGGAGTTGAAAGCTGCCGGCCGATCGCCGAGAGCGGATGAAGGAAATGACCAAGTAACAAGTTATTGCCGAAGCCCTGACTATTACCGCGTGGGTTTTGTTGAGGAATAGCTGGGTCAGTTGAGGTTTATTTAATCATTTGAAAATGTTGTACATAGTATGTAAGTAACGTGGTTCATGTCTCCGTTATCAGTACTCTCGTGGTCCGGCGGTGGTTTGCTGTCGGGGTGGTTTCTGGTAGAGTTGATCAGATGTGTGAGTCAGTGTTGGAGTTGTGGAGAACAGTCCTGTAAAACAGTTTTCCACATACTCACCGCCGTTATTCAGGCACTTGTAACGGGAAACCAGTTTTTGTATGCCTTCGTTAAAGAATGGTGGCGCCTGTGATGAAAGCCAAGTATGTACTTCTTGTTTCGCAACATCATCGACGTTGAAATGCTTTTCACCAAGGAATTTCTTCAGACGAAGAAACATGAAACTCGTTTGGTGCCAAATCCGGACTGTGGGGCGGGTGTTCAAATTGTTCTCAACCAAATGATGCGATCAGATCTTGAGTTTGTTCGGCTGTGTAAGGCCAGACATTGTCACTCATTATTGTTTCCCCATAAATCTCGCACAATTGGCGATGAATGTTTGCTGGCGTAACATTTCTCGCATTCAAAAAACGAATCACTGATTTCGCAGCCGGAGGGTCGCTCGATTGCTTTGAACATTTCGAAACGCTCTAACAACAGGAAAACAAAAAGTGACGATCGCTCACACATCGTCTGGTTGCCGGAGGACGTAATCGCGCATACTCGAAATCGCGACTGCAGCGGCAAAATATTAAAACGATACTTACTTTAGAGAGACGCTTCGTACAGGGCAGGAGACCATAAAAAACAATACAAAAGCAGATCGCGGTACGCGTGAATTTATTGCCATTGGAATTGTTACTAGCACAGCTTTTTTTTTATTAAGTCATAATAATTATTCTAGTAATATTAGTACTAGATTGTAAGAAAACAGAGTTGCATTGGAAAGGTTAAAGCTGAATCAATAGTATAATTAAGAAACAAGAACTAATAAAAATTTCCCTTAATCTGGAAAGTTGATTTGCAGCTTTAAGCGCGAGCTCATTTACATATCCACGTAATTAAAACATATATCTTAGTAGGTATGAAGGTGGTTAAGTATACCAAAGGAAAAAGAGGGGAACAAAACAGAATTATCATTGTCAAGATTGTCATAAGAAATGCAGTTTTAATTCATCGTGAAGTTTCTCTGACTCTTCACATAGTTTTTCTAGTAATTTCCACTGCAATGTTTTCTGCAATGTTAGCACTACGTAAAACGACAAGCGGTAGAGTCGTGACTTGTATTCGAGAGGTAGCAGATTCAAATCATCTGTACCGTTCAAACTGAATGGGGCTTTTGGTGGTATCCCTCAGTCGTCAGAAAAATGTCTATACCTAAGGTTACATCAACATCAAAAGAAACGGAAAAAAAATTCTGATGTGTTACATTCACATGACTTTCTCCATCCTTTAACATTAATCATTAATGGGTATAAAAACTATTCTTACGACAGCATCTTTTTCTGTCTACTTCATTTTAATCGAGACAAACCTTTACAGAAGTAGTTACACTACATATTTCCTTATAAATGCAAAGGGAATAGCGATAGTCAAACATTTAAGAACTGGGCGCTACATACTGGCCTTAAAATTCCATACTCTTTTCATGTAGGTAATGCAACCACAACTAAATGTCAGCAGGACGTTAAATATATGCTAAGTATTAAACAATTAGAATAATTAATAACCCATATCTCGAAAATGGTTAATGCAACAGAAATAAATGAAATAAATTGTGTACTTTAAAGAGATCTACATGTTTTGTGTAGTACGTTTTCATCTATCGCTTATATAAGATTATATAAAATTCCTTCCGAATGAAGAGGACTTCATAGGCTATTCCCAGAAAATTCAAGATATAGATTTTATTTACCATGTAAAATATCTTTAATATATGGTATTTTAATCAAAATTGTTAAGAGTAATTTTTTAGAAAATTACAAATTATTCTTCTGTAGTGCATTTTCGTCTATCGCTTAACGTTTACCAGTTATACAATATTATACAAAACTCCTTCCGAATAACGAGCATTTCGCATGCTATTCTCAGAAAACTTAAGATATACATTTTATTTGTCATATAAATAGCTTTAATATATGGTATTTTAATAAAATCATTACAGCCATTTTTTAGAAAATAAAAACTTTCGAAAAATTTTCCGTGTAGAGGGTAGTTTGGGATGAGGGACTTTCTTCAAAATCTTTGTGTCGCATCCTTGGAAGATATTGAACTTAAATACCAAATTTGGTATTTATCCGACTTTTCGTTTTTGAGTTAGCTGTTCACAGATACACAAAATTAAATTAAATTGAGTTTTATTAATGGACGCTCTTTAACTGTTGTGGTTCTTAGCGTCCCATTCTACATTGGGCGTGAAAGTCCGGAAATTTTGCTCAGAGGCCTCTTTACCAGGCTTGAGGTTCTTTTACGTGCTGTAAATCTGCGACACGGGACCACCGGCTTTATTTCCCTTCCGAAGGAAGCCATGTCTGAAAAAATCCATCGCCCTCCGCCGGGTTTGAACCCGCGACCTCCGGAACTACAAACATGGTATCCCTAGACCGCGGAGGATGACCACAATCATACAAGCACGGACATGTTTCAAAACTACTTTATTTGGATTCAGGGGGCCTCAAAACATGATTTCTGGTGAAATCGAGGTATCGAATTTTTGGGTGGAATGCAATACCTTTTTTATCTAATAGGTACGCGGTAGAGAAAGTAAGAATGTTTTTTTTATTCAGGGGGCCTCAAAACATGTATTTCCGGTGAAATCTCGATATAGAATTTTTGGTGGAATGCAGTACCTTCTCTACCTACTATATAAGTAGACATATTATGAGAGAGCGAGCGCAAAGGAAGATGCCGACAGCTGATAAGGGTAATTACATGTGTTTTAACATATGTAAACACGTGTAACCCGCTAATGACCGCCGCTAATGTCAAGTCTAATGGATATGTGTGGTAATACATATGTAAACATATGTAACCCGCTAATGACCACCGGAGATGCCGACAGGTCCTACCCCCCTCCCCCAAGCGGTCTAGTCGCGTGCCGTGGCGTCCTGAATTGAGGGATTTGTTTTCTCGAGGCCTGCCGCCCCTCGGCAAATTAATTAGGTAATGTTCGTCAAACATTTTTTTATGACTACTAATGCATGCATATCTAAGGCTCCTCGAGCAATTAAGTTTTTTGATTAATTAATTGTTGACTCGAGCGTGAGTATAAGTAGTCTGCTCACGGGAACAGTCTGTCATGTAATGAAAACACTGCAGCCTTCTTCTATCTGGGGAAAGCGCTTGTCCATTAGCTGGCCATGTTAGACGCTTTCACCACATTAATAGACTTTTAAGTTTGCATTCCGGATCTGTTTACGTACATTAGCGAACAACGACCTACTTCTGCCTGGAGGTAACGGTGACCTCCATTAGCTGACCACGTTAGACGCTTTCACCACATTAGCGAACAAGAGCCCGGCATGTAATGAAAAAACCCGCATCCTACTTCTGCCTGGTGGTAACGGTGACCTACATTAGCTGACAACGTTAGACGCTTTCACCCCATTAGCGAACAATGTCAGTAATTGTTTTCCTAAGTGCTCTACACAACTCTCACCACTTCAGCTTTAGCGAGGAAATTATATAAAAGCAGCAGCTTCTCCAATGATTTTCACAGTATCGTAAGAACACTGCGATCTAAGCACTCTGCAAACTTTATTCTTTCAACGTGGAAATTACATCGAACAGCATGTCTGGTAAGTTGTATTACCAATTCATCTTCATTAAAAAGTTAACTTATTACTTAGTACATTAAACTTATATTTGCGTTCTTGTTTTTAATGACGGACCTTTATTTGTAAATAGCTGAGTATTCTAAAAAGTTAATAGCTAGACACTTGAATTTTTCTGAAATGTGAACAGTTTAGTTAAGTATTCATTTTAGACAAGCTTATTCTACATTTAATAGCTAACTGCGCGAATTCTCAAAAAATGTGAACAATTTAGTTAAGTATTCATCTTGTTGAGTAATTATTATTCCAGGTATTTAAATACAGGATTTCACAGAGTGAATTATATTCCTTTCTAGACAAAATACAATTACTTGATTACCCTACGATTCGAATAAAGAATGTTCTGTATAAATATTCTTCCGAGGGTAAGCGGCGGTATTCGATCCGGGGACATCATGTTTGCATGCAATGATCGAACGTTCATCAGTTAATGTTTCATTCCTCTTGTGCATTTTATTTAGTAAAAACTTCCAGCCTGTTTCCATCACGTTAAAAAGAGATATTTTCCATGAGTGTGTCGAATAATACAAGTGCTTTATTTTGTCATAGAAATTTCTCAGGTGTTTAAAATACATCGACATTTCCCTGTATAAGCAATACGCAATAAAGTAAATTAACTTAATAATATAACTTTTCTTAAAAAATAAGTAAATAAATAAATAAATAAAAATCTAACGCGTAAATTAATTACGTTTTCAGTATTCAGTTCTGCTAACGTAGCTGAGGCATACATCCAGCTCCAGCAGGATACCCTCCACCGGCTGCAGGATCATTCCTCAAATACAAGCATGATTCAGGCACCCGAACACCCGAATGGTAAGCATTCTCCAGAGTGTAAAAAAAATTAATGTAACAACTCATATTAACTTCTTGTTCATATTCTTTATTATTATTAATATTATTATTTCCAGGAAGCGGACTTTATTTTGGGGTCTGTAATCCATCGACCGCTGCACCGGCACCGCCAGGCTTCCAAACCTTCCTGGTGCCAAATCATCATGGATGGGATGGACCCATACATGCAGCAACACTCGAATGATAAGAATTTACAAACCTGTGTTTGAGCAATTGTAACTAAAAATTATTTAATAGTAGGTATACAAGGACGATTCTAGCATACAAAGACCTACCTACGACAGCATAGAGTTCTGGATTGTATAAGGAGAAAAGGATATATTTAAGGGGAGTTTCTCACCACATATGCAGCCATAACTCATTTGGTCTCCCAGAATACCATGTATTTTCACGCATGTGTTTAAAACATCTATTTTTCACATATAGCGCATAGATTCTTTAGAACTCTGTACTTAAACATGCTATACTATTAATATTATTATTATTAATATTATTTTTTTCCAGGAAATGGACTTTATTTCGGGAGCGGCATCGCTCAACATGCACCCGCTGCACCTGCACCTCCAGGCCTCGCAACCGTTGCATCTGCACCACAAGACTTCGCGACCGCTGCACCGCCACCCCCCGGCTTCCAGACCTTCCTGGTACCAAATCAGCAGGGGTGGGGCTCTGCCCCATACATGCAGCAAGCACCGATCGGTAAAAGTTTTTCAATATTTTATGAACTTCTTGCTTTACACATTCTATATTATTATTAATATTATCATTATTATTATTTTCAGGAAGTGGACTTTATTTTGGAATGAGACAGTCATCGTCCGCTTCACCGGCACCGTCTGGCTTCCAAGCCTTCATGGGGCCAAATCAGCAGGGTTGGCTCCCTGCCCCATACATGCAGCAACCACCGACCGGTAAGAATATGTTTCAAAATTTTATGAAGTTCTTTTACACATTCTATATTATTATTATTAATATTGTTATTATTATTTCCAGGAAGTGGACTTTATTTCGGAGGCGGGTTTGTTCATCACGCACCCTCTGCACCACAAGCTTCCCCTACATCAAATCAGCAGGGGTGGGGCCCTGCCCCGTACATGCAGCAACCACTGAATGGTAAGAACCCTTCAACATTTTATGAAGTTCTTTTACACATTCTATACTATTATCAATATAATTATTAATATTATTATTTCCAGGAAGTGGACTTTATTTCGGGCGCGGTATCACTGAACACGCGAGCGCTGTACCATCAGCCTTCCCTATACCAAATCAGCAGGGATGGGGGTCTGACATATGTATGCAGCAACAGTCGAATGGTAAGAATCCTTCAACATTTTATGAAGTTCTTTTACATACCGTATATTATTATTATTAATATTATTATTATTCCAGGAAATGATCTGGGTGACGCTGGAAGCCAGCCTATGGACCTGGCAACACAGGGGTCAGCATCGCCGGAGATTGGTGAAGACTCAACCACTGCACGGTCCGCCTCCTCATCGCTCGACACTGTGGAGGAAGTTATACAAGGTGAACCATCGACCTCCTCACTCGCAGGCGATGAAACCGCTGCACCATCGACCTCCTCAGGTGCAAACGATGAAGCCGCTGCACCGTCAACCTCCTCCTACTCATCATCATCCAATGATGTAGAACCAGTTAATGGAAAGAGAGGACCGACATCGGATGGGAGGGAACAGCTTACGATAAAAAAAGCCAAGGTTAGTGCTAGCAATTGCCAGGGTCTGGAGTGCAATACCATACAATCAGCATTCAAGGGACGTATTTTTAATAGTAGAATAGAAAATACATTAGAAATACTCGAGCCCAGAGTCTTTTTAGATGAGTGCAAGGCGCTTATTATTAAAGAAGCGGAAAACGTTTTGCAGAAAAGCAGGAGTGGATTAAAGATGCATGTTGGAACTTGAATATTTAATCCACAAACCTGATGAAGAGAAGTGTCTTTCCACTGGCTTTAATTCTAAGCCTGTACTGATTCTTCCATCAAGCGATCTCAATCAGATCTTCTCTTCAATTGCGGGGGATATTTTGGAAAACATTTCTAAATTTGAGGGGGGAGCATCGTCAAAGTCCTTGTCAAAGATACTCAGCCTGGTGATGGGCTTTACACACTACGATCCTTTACACGCAGGTTCATACATTGAACTACCTCAGAAAATTAGGCATAAGTATGCTGTAATAAACATAAAGAATGAAGACAACTTCTGCTTCGCATGGTGCATGCTGCCTCTAAATACCCTGTTAAACGCGACGGTCAGAGAACCACAAAATACCCTGAGGAACTGCTTTTCGAGGCATTCAATTATGAAGGTATCGAATTTCCGGTACCCTTACATCAAATTGAATGCTTTGAAAAGCAGAATAACGGAGTATCCATTTCACTGTTTGGTATAGAGGAGAATGGCAACATTATTCTCCTATACCAAACAGCTGAAAAGAAGCAGCATCATACCAATCTGTTATATATTGAGCAGGGGGAAAAGTCCCACTACTGTATAATTAAAGACTTGTCCAGACTTGTAAGCAGTCAAGTCACCAAACATAACGGTAAAATATGGACGTGTGAGGCGTGCCTCAAGAGATGCACCAATGAAAAGGCTCTGGAAGCACATAGGTTAAGATGCGGAAAATGCCAACTGCTTAAAATGCCTCAACAGGATGAATACCTTGAATTTAAAGCATTCTCCAAAAGCGTTCCTGTACAATTTGTTATATACGCAGACATTGAATCTGTTCTGGCGAAGGTTCACTCTTGCGAGCCCTCAAGCAGCTCGAGTTGGACCCGAACCGTTCAAGAGCATGAAGCAATGTCTATTGCCTTGAAGGTGGTATGTAGACATGACGAGGCCTTGTCAAAATTCTTCCTCTTCAGAGGTCCGAATGCCGTCGATGACTTTATCAAGCAATTAAAATCAATTGCTGATGACGTCATCGATGTGTATTCCAATCCTAAACCCATGGATTTAACCCTTGAAGAGCAACAGAATGTTGACAATGCCTCTGAGTGTCATATATGCCTTGCTGCTTTCACTGTGAGCGATTTGCGCGTGAGGGATCACGATCATGTGACAGGGGAATATCTGGGTGCTGCTCATAATAGATGCAATTTGAATAGAAAGGTCCCTGATTTCATACCGATCTTTTTTCATTGTCTATCTAATTATGACAGCCACTTCTTAATAAGACGCATGGCGTATGATAATAAGCCCATATCGTGCATCGCTCAAAGTGGTGAAAGGTATATAGCGTTTAGCAAACGGTACAGGAACATCAGCTTCAGGTTTCTGGACAGCTTTAAGTTTCTTGACGACAAGCTGTCCAGCCTGGCTGACATGCTGGAGGAGAGTGACTTTAAAATAACAAGGGCAGAATATCCTGTTGAGGAGCATTTTAAGCTGGCGAAGAGCAAGGGAATATTCCCGTATGATTATGTTTCAAGCCTTGCCATACTCAAAGAAACTTCTCTACCACCGAAGGAGGCCTTCTACAGCACTCTTACTGACAGCCACATCACCGACGAGGAATACAGGCATGCTGAAAAAGTCTGGGATACCTTTAATATCCGGAATCTCGGAGAATACAGCGATCTATACCTGAAAACAGATATACTGCTCTTGGCGGATATTTTCGAAAAGTTTCGAGATCTCATCCTGGGAATGTATAAACTTGACCCAGCATGGTTTTATACATTACCAGGACTCGCCTTTGACGCTATGTTGAAGATAACAAAGGCGAAACTTTCCTTAATATCCGACAAGAGCATGCTGGAATTTTTCGAGTCGGGAATTAGAGGCGGACTGTGCACAGTGGTGAAGGGCTATACCAAAGCTAACCACAGGTTCATGTCCAACTTTGATCAGCATGCTCCTGTTAAACACCTGTCCTATTGGGACATAAACAACTTATATGGAGATTCTATGGGGTCTGCCCTGCCGTACAAGAATCTGAAATGGCTCACCAGAGACGAAATTGATAGCATAAACTTTGCTGAAATCAAAGAAGACTCAGAGACTGGCTATGTGCTAGAGGTTGATATCGAATACCCCGACCATATCCACGACGTCCACAACGAGCTTCCTTTCTGCCCACAGAGCGCGATACCACCGAATGGCCAATACAAGAAACTGCTTGCGACATTAGAACAGAAAAGCAAATATGTCTTGCACTACAGGGTGATGCAGCAGTGTATCGAACAAGGTCTAACTGTGAGACATATTCACAGAGTGGTATCCTACGAACAGTCTAACTGGTTGAAAACATATATCGACGTGAACACAGAGAAAAGAATTCAAGAAAAGTCAAAATTTGGCCAAAACCTATGGAAAAAGATGAATAACGCTGTATATGGAAAATGTATAGAAAATGTACGAAAATACACTGATTTCAAAATCGTTGGAACCTGGGATCAGGCAAAGAGGTTGATAGCACGCAGCACTTACCTACGCACCATATTTTTTGAAGAAAATCTTGTAGGAATCGAACTGGGTAGAGAGGAAGTGCATATGAACAAACCAATCTACATAGGACACGCAATTTTGGACATTTCAAAATTTATCATGTATGACTTCTTTTACAATATCATGAAACCAAATTTAAAAGACTTGCTGCTGAATTACATGGATACAGACTCATTCATTTTTGAAACGAGTTCTGATATCTATGATTTCATCAGGGAGAACCCCCAATATTTCGACACTTCAAACTTCGAAAAGGATAATGCATATGGCATTAAGCAAGCCAATAGGAAAAAGATTGGGTTGTTCAAGGATGAATTGGGCGGGTTGGTTATGGAGGAGTATGTCGGTATAAGAGCAAAGTTATACGCATACAGATACGGAGGGCAGACAATTAAGAAAGCAAAAGGCATCACCAGGGCAGGCATGGAAAAAATCGATTTCGGCCATTATTTTGAATGCTTAAAATACCATAGCCTAAAACTTTATTCGGTACAAAAAACATTTCGGAGTAAACACCACAAAATTACAACAATTGAAACAAACAAATTGGCTTTGAAGGGGGGTGACGATAAGAGGAAGTTGATGGAAGGAAGCTATAAGACTGTAGCGTGGGGCCATTATTCCCTTAGACCTGGTGATTGCTAGTGCCTAAACTTTTAAATAATGTATATATTGTGTAAAAATAGATATCAAATGTGTGAGGGTTTTTTTGTGTAACACTTTTCCCTCAAAAAAGAAAGAAAAATATGAATGCTTTTTTAAAATAAAAATACTCATGATTTTACAATATAAAACTTTAGTCTTTATTAATTCTTCACATATTACACCAAGTCCTTTATATTAATCCATTGAGTATCTGGAAAACCATACCACTTTACAAGAACTTTGTTTCCACGTTTACGTATAACCTTTTCTACTAAATATGTATTAGGATAGTTAGTCTTTTTTAGTTCATGTCCATAAAAGTCACCTTTTATGATTTCACCATTCCTATCCTTTAGTATGTATGTTGTAGGCTTGGTACGGTTCACACGAAATACTTTGAAGATTTCAACACTCCAGTTAGATTCATAACCCTTTTCAAAATGTCCTTTATGTTTAGATATCCTGACATAATCACCAACACTAAACTTCCTTGAAGCCTTCTTCTCTCTTCGTTCTTGATTATAATTATACACAGTCAGAAGAAGATCGTTGTTTTTCACTTCATTAGGTTTCATGCGGATAGTTGAATGAAAAGTATCATTGTACTTTACAAGGAGTCTAGGTAAAAGATCTAGCCACTTGTATGAGCCTTGGACTAAAAACTCTCGGTACATCATATTCCTCAAGGTTCGAATTAAACGTTCAACAGCCGCAGCCTTCACATTGGTATAGGTGCTGTAGTGGTTAATATTATACTTAAACATTAGCCGTTTAAAGAACTTGTTATAAAATTCTTTCCCGTTGTCACTTTGAATATTCCGGGGAGGGACATCCATTTCTTGTAATATATCCTCCATAGCCTTTGCAACATTAACTCCGCTCTTATCCTTTAAGAGTTTTGCATATGCCATTTTAGAGTAAAAGTTGATGGCAATCAGAATGTATTTGAAATTTTTGTTCACTCTTGCATATGGTATCATTTCAATCAAATCAATTTGTAATAAATCATTCATACCTTTGCTGATAATTTTGCGTCGTAAATAGTTCCTCCTCGCCGACCCGTGAAGCTCTCTGGCGATATTCTGTTTGGCTGTCATGCTATAATTTTAGATGCTTTCAACTCCTGGATAATTTCCTCAATCTCTTGAGTGTGACTATTATTACCAGCGTCCCTCGAGGCAATAAGTAACCTCAGTCTATTCACTAATGTGTTAGGGTTTCTCCAGAAAACGTAGTCAACCTCCTTATCAGGCTTATGCTCCTTCCATGTCAGTCCTAGACCTGAATGTGTATTGAGCAAGGGGCGTATTATATTCTTGTATTTATACGATTTACCAGACGATTTCAAACGACCGTGTCTGGTGTAACCAGATCTATGAAGAAAAGTACTTTTCATAAGCTCCGTCAAACCGGCTGTAGACTCATACGTTTCATCACCTATCAATATTTGATTATTTATAAAATGAATATCTTTATTTCCAAGCATATAACTTCCATCCTGATATCTCACACCGTACAATGTATCAATGCGGTCCTTGTCTTTTGAGCGAACGTCTTGAAGAAAAGTAGAAATACTTGTAGAATCACCATCTTCATTCTTGACTGTCTCCACAGTCAACACTCGTTGGCTGTCCAAAATATCCTTGAGGGGAGCGGTTACAGGCTTCAAAGCTTCGGACATGACATGCTGAGTCTCAAACCTGAGACCTTTTAGAGCTCTCAGTTATTCTTTTACAGCCCTGGTATGCTCGGCTACTGACTCTTTAAGTCTTATGCTTTCACTATCCATCTTACAAATGACGTGAAAATAGACGATTACCTTCAATTTATAGTCTGTGTCCACCTTGAGTTCTCATCGTATCGATAGCCTTAGCTAACATCTCTATCGAAGTTCTCAGTTGCTCGGTTTCTTTCTTATGTTCCTGCGTATGTGTCTTGAACGCTTCAGCAAAGATCGCCGTATTAGTGTACTGGCTTCTGGTTGATTCTTCTAGACTCGTCATTTGCTGCACATTAGTTTTGTAAGCGTCCATCATCATATTTACATTTTCCTCCACTTTCTTAAGTTTATCATTGCAGCAATCAGTTTTGAGAGTATTCAAAACCTCTGTCTTTAACTGCCCGACTGTAGCCTCTAAATCTGAAACTCGCTTCATCGCTAACTTTTCTAAATTGCTAATTTTCTGATTGCAAAGATTCTGAAGATATGTTTTTTCTCTATCAAGCTCTGCGGTAACTTGTTTAATAGAGTCCATTACAGAATCCACTCTGTCTTTTGTAGAGGATGTTAAGGTATCCACTTTACTCGTAGTTTTATTCAGATTTGCTGTGATGTCTAGCAGCTTCTTACCTATTTGCATCTCGATTTCCTTTGGTAAGTACCTGTTTAACTGCTGTCGCGTCTCGTTCGATTTCCTAATGATCATAGCTCTAGCATATCTTTTATTTACAGCATCTGTATTTCCGAGAGGATCTGCTATATCAGTGATTCTCTTATTGTCGAATATAATGTTACCATTACCATCTCTCGACTGCGTGCGTGAATTGACATATCCAGTGATGAACTTTTTATTCACAACATCGTTATCGTGAACAGGATCTAGCAATACCTTCAATCTAACTTTATCAATCACAATGTTATTTTCCTTATCTCTCTTGAGGATATATCTTGAAATCAATTCATCGATCAGGGTCTTAGCCATAACCTCAACATTGTTAGCAGCTTGCTGAGAGAAATCTTGCATTCTAATTTCGAGAGCATCCACATAATTCTTATTGAAAGCATCATGATTATCTTCAGGATCGTGAACGTTACACAATCTCTTATTCTTGAATTGATCATTTCCTTTGACATCTCTATTTATGATAAAACGATCAAACACTCTTCTAACTGGACCAGTTCTCTGAGAACCGAACCTATCGATGCTCATGGTTAACTACGAGTGATCATTTTCTTTTTTGTCGAGCTTAATATATACATCAAAACCATTCCTATATCGTCCCTCATTCATATGAAATTCAGGAACTATCACAACAAAGGGTCTTCCTTCTTTAGAGCTCTCCCAAACGTTCTTACATAGATCTTTAAATTCATTGTAGGCCATGTCTGTATTTACATAATCTTCGTAAATGTGCTTTAAGTTTAAATTGTCTTGTCTGAAGAGTATTATCATGTTTGCATTATCGCGAATTAAATGTTTTGGAACTTTAGCATAGGACTGCGCTAGATATACAGAATCGACATTTCGATGTCTACCCATACTGTAAAAGGATGCTATCTTTTCCTGCTTTTCAGTGATGACGTCATCAAATATAAAGATTGAATTTTCTTCGACTTCAGAAGGATGCAAAACATCATCCCCGTTGTCGAAGGTGTTCACTTCTATACCTTCGATGTTTCCGAGCACTTTAATTAGATATTGGTACTTTGGTTGATAGAGAGACTTTGAATAAATATACAAATTTTCAAAACGTAGTCCATTCTCATGGAGTAGCATATTGAGTAATACGTTTGTTTTCCCTGCACTGGAACTCCCTAAAATAAGAGCTCTGACATTAGATGGAAATAACTTGCCATGACGATCACTTCTAAAGTCACTTTCAAAGTCTAATACCTGAATAGGTAGAGAGCAGTGCTGCTTAACAAGCTCCATGTTAACAACTAACTTATAAAATGTATGTGCGATGTTTATATATTACCTTATGTAAAAGTAGTTAATGATTGAATGCAATGATATAAAAGGGCTGATGCATGCAATTACTCATTTAGTCTACCATGAGAGCTAAGAGAGGGAGGTCGTTGCAGTATAAGCGCGGCTCTGGAATTATTAATTCCATAATTAATTCGCTCCCCTTTGAAGCTCACTTACCTGGATATAGATATTGCGGTCCTGGTACTAAATTGGAAAAACGTCTAAAAAGAGGAGACCCCGGAATTAATCAATTAGACACAGCTTGCAAACAGCACGACATCGCGTACGCTGAGAATAAGGACACCGTTTCAAGACAAATAGCGGATAAGATTCTTGCAGAGAAGGCTTGGAAACGTGTGCAGTCATCAGATTCAACTTTTGGTGAAAGGTTAGCTGCAAGGCTAGTAACTGCGATCATGAAGGGAAAGGTTGCAGTGGGAGCCGGAAAGAGGACGAAGAAGAGAGGAGGGTTTTTACCGTTGATACCCATCATTGCTGCTTTAGGCGCTGCAGCAGGTGGCGCTGCTCAGATAGCCTCTGCAGTCAATAAAAAAAGGGCTACTGATAGGCACTTAGCAGAAGTTGCGAGGCATAACAAGGCGATGGAGACCCGAGGAAAGGGGCTCCGGAAGGGCAGGTGTAAGAAGAGGAATAAAGGAGGATTCTTACCTGCAATGCCTCTGATGTCGTCTTTAGCCGCTGCAAGCCGTCTAAAATAGCAAGGTCTTTGAAAAAAAGAGGATCTAAAGGCGAGGGTTTAAAGAAGAAGGCAAAAAACGGAGGAAGAGGATTGTACATATACCGGAGGAAGCCCTAAGTAACGTAGCCCTCGAATATTATGCTAAACGTTTAAAAATTCCTTATTTTAGAGGGGTTTATATGATTGACAAACTTCCTTTAAAACCACACTGCAAAGAGAGACTTATTACCAATCTCGATACATCAGATAATGAAGGAACACACTGGGTTGCTATAAGGAAAGAAGGTGCTGTCGCATACTACTTTGATAGTTTCGGTAATTTGAAGCCGCCTCCTGAGATTGAGAAATATCTACATGGTGTTAAAATCTACTATAATACACAGAGATACCAGAATTTCGATTCAGTCATCTGCGGGCACTTGTGCTTGCAATTTCTTTTATCCTAGAAGCTGCTTCATCGTCAAGATGAGTTATACAGTTACAGTGAGTGGGTCAGACACTGTTATTTCAACGTATCTAAACTCTCCTCTACAGCTAGATCCTCCAGGTCATTATGAGATTGCTCTCTTGAATTTTGAAACATTCTATTCAATACCAAATGTCGATGAAAGTAATAATAGATTTCATTATATTCATAATGGTAAACCTGAAACCATTGTCATCACTCATGGAACCTACGAGATTGCCGATATCAATACATTTCTAAAGGATAAACTAGGATTGAATGATGAAGTCTTCTTCATAAGGCCTAACAATAATACAATGAAGGCTGAAATTAAATGTCCTTATACAATAGACTTTTCTAAGGATAGATCTATCGGTTCGCTTCTAGGATTCACAGACACTAAAATAATTCCTGCTGGAGAAACGCTCGAATCTGACGATCTTGTGAATATATTTAAAGTGAGTATCATACGTGTGGAGTGCAGTATTGCAACAGGGTCTTTCATTGACGGTAAAAGCGGACATTCGCTCTACGAGTTTTTCCCTTCTGTTCCACCAGGCTATCATATCTCTCAAGAACCTTCGAACCCAATATATTTACCTGTCATAGATACAAACTATATAGACCAGATCACTATTTGAGTGGTAGATCAACACGGTAAGGCTATCAACTTCAGGAACGAAGTTATCACTACAAGACTCCACATAAGACGTAATGGCAATACATTTTAAAAGACACCTCAAATACTCTAATAGACGACGTACACAGCGTTCGAAGCATACTTCCTCTCCAACTTCCGAGGAGTTAACACGTGCTAACTGCAAGTTCCTCGAGGAGTTAGGTTACAGGACGCTATAATGGACATCTTAAACGTGACAGAAGTTCCAGCCTTTGACGACAAGATTACCAAGGAGGAGCAGCATATTTTTCTTCCATACAACACCTCCGCTCTGGATGTAAACGATGAAATTAGAATACCATGCCAAGCTGAAGATTTGTATACACTACCTAACAAGAGTTATCTCTACATCGAAGGTGCTCTCACGAAGGTAGATGGATCTCCTACTACTACATCGAAGCTCACTAATAATGCTATAACCTTCATGTTTGATGAAATACGTCTAGATATGAATGCTACAACTATAGACAGAACAAGGAATCTTGGAATTACTACAACTATACGAAATTATGTGACTCTCAACCCTATGGAATCGAATCGTCTGCTGAATGCTGGATGGGCCTATCCTGGTGAAGAAGTTGATATAGTACACGCGATGAATGGAGCTTTCAATGCTGTAGTCCCTCTCTCGATGCTCCTAGGATTTGCTAATGACCACAAGGAACTTATACTCAACAGCAAGTTTGAATTGATTCTCATAAGATCCAAAGATTCTAGAAACTGTGTCCTGAGTTCGAATGGAGAGGAAGCTAATGTAAAGTTAACTAGAATCGAATGGAGGATGCCTGTAATTCGCCTTTCCGATGCTGAAAGAGTTCACATTCTAAAAATTGTCAAGTCTGATAAACCTCTACACCTGGCCTTTCGATCTATGGATCTTCATACCCAGCCTGCTGTACCCCAGACAAGATCTTTCACGTGGAATGTAGCAACAACATCTAAGCTCGAGAAAGCTCGCTTCATCATAGTGTGTGCTCAGACTGCAAGATTGGGTGATTATAGCAAGAACAGTTCCGAGTTTGATCACTGCAACATTACTAATTTGAGACTATTCCTCAACAGTGAATGCTACCCCTACCATGATTTGAACTTGGACTTTAAAAATTCAAAGTTTGCTTCACTATATAAAATGTACTGTAAATTTCAAAGTTCCTACTATGAAAGAGAGAATTATCCCCTCTTGAAGAGAAAGGATTTTCTTCACAGTGCGCCATTATTCGTAATAGACTGTTCTCACCAACCCGAGGAGGTTATAAATGGAGCTGTGAACATCAGAATCGAGATTCAAGCATCTGTAAATATACCAGCCCAGACGTCACTGTACTGCCTGATTCTACACGATAAAGTATTTACCTACAAACCTCTTTCTCACGTGATGCAAGCACTTATATAATTATGCATATGTTTGGGTGAATGGTTTTTGTAAAGGAATGTACAAGGATAAGTTTTATGAATAATAAATTGAATTCATATACTAAAACACTCTTTTATTGGCTTTAGCATACATTTCAAGCATTTTCCTTCTTCCCCTCCTACTCCCTGAAAAACTAATTGCTCCTGACTTGCAGAAATCATTTAAAATATTCAAATGTCTTTCAATATAGGGCAATAGCCGTTTTAGGTTCCTTACACCCTCAATATCTAAAGATATTACATTATTATTTAAACATGTATTTATGAAATGAATTGAACTGTCAAAAAATACAATAATATTGTATGCATAAATTACATTGCCACAATATTCATCACACGCAAACTTTTTTTCTTGGCGTAGGTAATCTTCAATCATTGAAATGTTTTTGGATATTATATCCCAGTCTGATTTTGTAATATAAACAATTGATTTATCACTTTCACAATTTATGTAGAGGGAGGGAATGTCATAGTATAGTCCTATGTTCACGAAATGGGAGGGGGAGATGCTGACGTCATCAAACGCCTGTGATCGATTCTCCATGCTCCTCCGGGGTATCTTCAATGAATAAGAAGACCGTAGGACCCTCGTTGAGTATCCTCCTCTTACAACTCCTCTTCTGCTTTCTCTTCCCAGTTTCGTTCTGCCTCTTCCTTCGCTCCCTCCTCACACCCCTGCAACATATATTCAAAAACAATGTTAGAAATAGGTTTTAGTTAATGATTTCATGCTTTCTGAAAGAGAAAATACATATATTAGAAAAATCCTCTCCCATTGCCACACAAAAAGTACTATCAAAGTGTGTCATACTCACTTCACGGGCTTGCATGATTCTGTGCGTATCTCGCGCGACCAATCTGGAATCGTCTGATTTATCCCCTCCTGTACCCTCGTTGCTTTATCATCATCAGAGGTAGTAGTAATGTCGGGTAGTGGAGCAGCATCCTCGTACATAGGCTGCGTATTGCCCTCTGCGATTGGATATTCCTCTATATTGACAATACATCTCTCAGGATCCAGCTCCTCTATTGGCACGGGTACCTTAGGTTCAGTCATTCGCAGTCTGTAATAATTTAATTTTAGGTTAGACATAGAGTAGCATTAGAAGCTGTAAATGAAAATGTAATTTAACATTTCTTCTACTTACTCGAGTTTTCTCCTCCTGCGCTGGTAGACCTCGCAGTTATCGTTACATAGGAAGAAGGATGCGTTCATGCTGGGCTGGGTTAGTACAAAGTACAGAATGCATGTATCCCGTGCACGATTCTGTATCACATTCAGTTAGATGTTTCGAGACGAAGACATCGTCAACTTCATTGACATCGCTAAGATCCTCCGCATCATCACCCATGCGATTTTCACTGAAAGAATAAAATAATTTCAAGTTGGTTTTCATTTAACATGCGTACAATATATTACCGAGTTATAGAAATATATATTACTTACATGTTCGCTCCTCGATAAACAGGACAGCTCTCTGTGCACACTTCCAGTGTAGTCATCTGATCATGATGCGATAGTTGAGTACACAACACTGAATGCATTAAACCATTGCATGTTTCGGTATGGAAGTATACGTAGTGAAAATAATCTTCTCCGCACTCACTCCAGCAATCATTCATCTCAGATGCACGATTATCACCAGCCATTTCGATTATCACTGAACGATCAATAAATTGATCGCTCTGGCTGCCGACGTTCCTTATATACTGTTGACGGTGACGTCACGCGGCTGTGGAGGGGGTTGAATGCATGTTGAGACCTGTTATTCGCCTCCAGGCAGAAGCCGGCTGTCTATTTTTTGAATACAAAGGCCTTTTTTTAATAACATTTATAATATTTAACTATAATGTTATCAGTATTTATTTTATTTTTAATAACATATGTAGTATTCACCGATCAATGAGACGCTTCTGAATTTTGAATACTTTATTCGCAATATTTTATTGAAAGAAATAAGAACTATTAAACTTAATCATTAATTATCAGGGGAAAATTGTCTAGACTTGGGTTTTTCCATAGTTTGCGATGGAAATTCTACGAGTTAAAGGTATTTACATTGAGTGTCTGGGTTTTTTTTCAGAGCACTTAGGAAAACAATTACTGACATTGTTCGCTAATGGGGTGAAAGCGTCTAACATCGTCAGCTAATGTAGGTCACCGTTACCACCAGGCGGAAGTATGTCGTTGTTCGCTAATGTAGGTAAACAGATCCGGAATGCAAACTTAAAAGTCTATTAATGTGGTGAAAGCGTCTAACATGGCCAGCTAATGGACAAGCGCTTTCCCCAGATAGAAGAAGGTCGCAGTGTTTTCATTACATAACAGACTGTTCCCGTGAGCAGGCTACTTATAAACACACTGACACTTGCGCTCGAATCAATTCATATACAATTAATTAATCAATGGTATTAGTAGTCATAAAAATGTCAATTCTTTTTTTTTCAATAATGTTTGACGAAAATTACCTAATTAATTTGTCGAGGGGCGGCAGACCTCGAGAAAACAAATCCATCAAGTCAGGACGCCACGGCACGCGACTAGACCGCTTGGGGGAGGGGGTAGGACCTGTCGGCATCTCCGGCGGTCATTAGCGGGTTACATATGTTTACATATGTATTACCACACATATCCATTAGACTTGACATTAGCGGCGGTCATTAGCGGGTTACACGTGTTTACATATGTTTACATATGTTAAAACACATGTAATTACACTTATCAGCTGTCGGCATCTTCCTTTGCGCTCGCTCTCTCATAATATGTCTACTTATATAATATGTGGTAGAGAAAGTAAAAGTGCTGTTTTTTGTTTCAAAGGAGCCTCAAAACATGTATTTCCGGTGAAATCTCGGTATCGAATTTTCGGATAAAATGCAATACCTTCTCTATTTACTAGGTTAATTCCCGAGGTCGCGGGCTCAAATCTGACGGGGGCGGTGGATTTTTTCGAGCGTAAAAATCCATAGCATAGTTTCTTTCAGAAGGAAAATAAAGCCGGCGGTCCCGTGTCGCGGGTTAAAATCTGACGGGGGCGGTGGATTTTTTCGGGCGTAAAAATCCATAGCATGGTTTCTTTCAGAAGGAAAATAAAGCCGACAGTCCCGTGTCGCGGGGTTCTTTTAAAAAGAACCTCAAGCCTGATAAAGAGTCCTCTGAGCAAAATTTCCGGTCTTTTACACCCAATATAGAATGGAACACTAAGAATCACAGTAAAGAGCGTCCATAAATAAAACTAAAATAAATAAATAAAAGATATGCTTCAAAGTTAGACCTCATCACAGGCTATTCCCAGAAAGTTACATATACATTTTATTTGCCATTCGATTACCTTAAACACGTGGTATTTTAATAGAAACCGTTAGCGACATTTTTGAGAAAATAAAAAATAACGAACTTTTTTCCAGATAAAATGTAGTTCGGTCGTGTCCTTGGAAGATGCTGACTACACGAAGTTCGAAATTTAACCGACTTTTTGTTTTGAGTTCTGCTGTTCACAGAGAGATACGCGCACCTTTTTCTTTTTTAGTCTCAAAACGTGTATTTCTGGAAAATCTCGGTATCATTTTTGGGGTGAAATGCAACACTACTTCTACTTAGTATAGGTAAGTAGTAGAGAAAGTAAAAGTAGTTAGGAATAAAGATGGAACAAAACAAAAACGGGCAATTAAAGATGTTTTAGATATATAGGTGAATATAGGGATAAATAGGTGTTCAACTGTATAAAAAAAAATTATGTTACATTCACATAACTTTCTCTATCCTCTGTCGCTTATTAATGGATATACAAATTATTCTTACGAAAGTTTATTTTCCTATCTTACTTCATTTTGATCGAGATAAACCTTTCCGGAAATAGCTGCATTACACATTTCTTTATATCTAGATTCAAAGGGAATAGTGATAGACGATAGTCAAATGTTTTAGAACTGGACGCTAAATGCTGGCCTTAAAATGCAATGTTTCCATGATATCACGAGAAACAATTGAAAATCGACAGGACTTAAGAATAGCTAAATAATGAACAATTCGAACCATTAATAACGGGTATCTCGGTAATGGTCGATGCCACGAAAAGGTTATTTGAAGTAAATTGTGTGTTTTAAGGAGATCTACATTTTTACTTTCTCTGCCACGTAGATAGTAGGTAGAGAAGGTATTAAATTCCATCCAAAAATTCGATACCCAAATTTCACCGTAAATACATGTTTTGAGGCCCCCTGAATCCAAAGAAAAAGCATTGTTAAAAAAGGTCCGTATGTGTGTCTGTGAACTAAAATAACTCAAAAATGAAAAGTTGGTTTAGTACAAACTTGGTATTTAAGTTCACTATCTTCCAAGGATACGACAAGAAAATCTCTCACCCCAACTACCCTTTACATGAACATTTTTCGAACATTTTTATTTTCTAAAAAATGGCTCAAACGTTTTTTTATTAAAATATCATATATTAAAGATATTTACATGAAAAATAAAATGTATATCTTGAGTTTTCTGGGAATAGCCCGTGAAGTCCTCTTCACTCGGAAAGAATTTTGTATAACCATGTACAGGTAGGTAAGTGGCAAATGTTACGCAATAGACGAAAACGTACCTACTACACAAAAAACTTAGAACGTTTAAAACATACAATTTATTTCAAATAAGCTTTTTTTTGTGGCATAAGCCACCTGAGATATAAGTTATTAATGTTTCGAATTCTTCATTACTTTAGCATTCTCATAAAGTCATGTCAACATTCAGTTGTTTCTCGCGACTACATAGAAACAATATGAAATTTTAAGACCAGCGTAGGTATAGCGTCCAGTTCTTAAACATTTGACTATCGCTATTCTCTTTGTGTCTATAACGAATTGTATAATGTAACTATTTCTGCAAATGTTATTTTGGATTAAATGTAGGAGATAGAAAAATAAGCTTTAGTAATAATAGTTTGTATAAAACTACTAATAAAGAGTAGAGGGGTAGAGAAGGTCATGTGAATTTATCACATAAGATTTTTTGTGTAGTACGTTTCCGTCTATCGCTTAAAATTAAGTTGAGTTTTATTTATGGACGGAAGATTATTAGCGTCCCATTCTATATTGGGCGCGAAAGAGCGGAAATTTCCCTCAGAAGCCTCTTTATCAGGCTTGAGGCTATTTTACGTACCGAGAATTTACGGCACGGCACCGCCGGTTTTATTTCCCTTCCGAAGGAAGCCATGCTAAGGATGTTTACGCCTGGAAAATGTCCATCGCCTTCCGCCGGGTTTGAACGGTCTATCGCTTAACGTTTACCAGTTAGGTATAGAAGATTATACAAAAGTCCTTCCGAATGAAATGGACTTCACAGGTTGTTCCTAGAAAATTTAAGATATGCATTTTATTTGTCATGTAAATACCTTTAATATATGGTATTTTAATCAAAATCGTTAGAACCATTTTGTAGAAAATAAAGAAATTCGAAAAATATTGCATGTAAAGGGTAGTTTGGGATGGGGGGCTTTCTTGAAAATCTTCGTGTCGCATCTTCGGAAGGTACTGAACCTAGATAGTATTTTATATTTATCCGACTTTTCGTTTTTGAGTTATGTTGCTCACACACATCACGCGCGCGGACATTTTTCTAATTTTGTTTTGTTTCAAGAGTCTTAAAACAAGTATTTCTGGTGAAATCTCAGTATCGAATTTTTGGGTGGAATGCAATACCTTCTCTACCTACCGCCGGGTTTGAACCCGCGATCTCGGGAACTAGAGACTAGCATGAAGTGTAACTGGTAAACCGTAAGACGTAGACAAAATCTCACCACACAAAAATGTAGATCTCGTTAAAGCACACAGTTTTTTTCTTCTTTTTTTCTTTTCTTTTCCCTCCTCGGCGCTAACCATTTTCGAGATATTATTTGTTATTTGCACGAACATGCATATACCTATCTATACTTTTTTCAGGTGGAAATTCGCTATTCACTTTGTCTCGTGTTCATGCAAAGAGTATGGAGTTTCTATTGCAATACATAGTAGTAATCCGCTTTTTGAAAACCTGACTATCGCTTTAGTCTACTGAATTCTTATATCTACAAAGAAATGTGCAAATGTATAATGAATCCCGATTATCAAGAGGTTTGTCAGAATAGTTAGTAAAAGAGTGAATAGAGAAAGTCATGTGATGCAACACATCAAATGTTTATACTGTATCTACATACTATTAAAGTTTGCCTAATTGCATTCAAAAGTGTTATGGAAGAGCGGTAATGTGAACGATCCAGTCATCTAGCATGCACTGTATTGTTTATGCAAGTCGATATACAATAACAATTACGAGGGATCCAGGGTTCGATTCCCGGTATGGGTGGGAATTTTTCTCTAGCCAAGATTATTCTCTATCCTCCCCAGAGTCTGGAAGTGTGAATGTATGTGTGTGATCTAATGATTAAAACTCCAAAAGTGCAAGAAACCCAAGGACAAGAGAATACGAGTTAACAATCATTGCCAATAGGCAATAAGTTCCAAAGGAAAGGCCACCGATAAGACCAATGTAATTAAAGGTGCAATATAAACGGAATAATAATAATAATAATAATAATAATAATAATAATAATAATAATAATAATAATAATAATAATAATAATAATAATAATAATAATTGCCCCGCATAAGCCATACATGAAAATGTAACTACAAAATATTTTACAAAACATTAACAATTAACTATCACAAACATTACTCAATTTAAAAAACATTCGTAGTTCCTATGAGATGACATCAAGGGCACTATTATTTTCTCAAAATGTGAATCACAAAAGCTTCTAAGAGCGTAGTTAGATTTTAAAAAGAAACAAAAATATTTTCGACAAATCAACTAAATTAAGCAAAATGATTTTAAAAATCATAACCATATTCTCTTCATGCACGTAATGTAGGTATATTCTTACTACTTGGAATAACACTAAATGTGGTTAATCTTAAGTTGCTGACTACTATACCTCATGATCAAGTTTATACATCATACGACAGAGGGCATTGAATTTCAGTGCCATTTGCCATTCTGCTATATCCCGGCCGCTGCCGGTTCCCGTCATATCGTCACAGTATAAAATATCGTAGCCTGTGTGATAGTACTACCAACCTCATTTTGTTAAATGGGAGTGAACGTGTAACCAGTCGTCTCTGGTAACGAGTTTCCATTACGTAATTGCAGTTGTCATCGATAATGGGTGGTTATACCTAGAAAGGGAGTATAATGCGGACTAAATCTTTATGGTTTTGCGTATTGAATTGTTGTTAGTTAATTAGATTTTTATGCGAATTTTGCACGATCTTCCCAGTGACAGGGACAATTGTTTCTACCATACATGTTTGCTACATAACATTTGTTACGCTTTAGCCCTTTCTAAATATTTACTACTCCATGATCTAGGCTGTGAGCATCCATCAACCTTGAAGTGGAACTTATCGGTAACAATATTTTGAGTAAAAATTTACCCTGATCTTCAACTGTTGAACGCAACAGCAGTACTTCTTTTGGCAAGGAAGAGTTAGGATGAGCGAATATCGTGTGATTATTCGTTAGTGATAATTGTAAATAAGTGAAGAGTTTTAAATCACAGTGTCATTGCTGGTACAATGCACACAATTTCACAAACTCTTATAATTTTGTCTCTTTTTGCTGCTCATTGGTGTGATCCTAATAGTGAAACAGAGAAATACAATGAAATTCGGCAGGAAAGAACCGTGAGACCAAGTTATTCTAGTTCTAATGTGTTGAGCAGATCTAGTTCTTCTTCAGTGTTAAATGAACCTACAACTACAGCTTCAGCACACACGTCTGCTTATGCCTATTATGATGGAGGTAATTTGTCTAACATACGTTAAACAATACATAACTAGCTTTGTGCTCTCCAAGCATTCATAGAGAGCACACCTGAGGTGAATGATGTATAGCTAATGGAATCTGTGTCAAATGAGATACAAGGGGTGGGGTCATTTATTTCAGACTCTGGCTTATAAATCAGAGCTTAATATTCCTTTCTAATGTGTTATAAGTAGGACATAGCTAATGGCTTTCTTCTCATTGCTTTATGTAATGTGTTACTGTTTCTTAAAGGTATCGGAGAAAACTGCAATGATGATGTCGCATGCTTGACACTTGCATCTCAGGATCGAATTGGTCTTGAAGCCATTAAATCACTTCACAGACAATTAGATGATGATGCAAATGGCAATGTGGATCTGTCAGAATCAGATGAGGTAAGTAAATTTATCATAATAATTGGCACTTCTTGTGGCACAGCACAAAATTGACACTTAAAAAATATAATAATAGTAGTAGTTTATTTTTATTTTATTTGTACTGAATGACATACAACATTTTAAATACATTTTATGTAATTTCTTAAAACTACTTATATTCTAGTACAATTTAGTTCGATTTTCCTTCCTTGGTCGGATTTTTGCCTTTCACCCTGGCCCTTTGGCTTTCAGTTAGCCCTTATTCTTTTCTTTCCCTTTCCACTTCCCTGATTCCTACTTTCCTATTATTTTCCTTTAACTTGCCCCTCCTGCTGCTTTTCCCTTGCCTTTTTTACTTCCTTAACCATTTTTTTCCTTGATTTTCCTTGAAAATGCTCCCATTTCCTTTATTGTTTTTCCTTCCTTAACTGTTAATATTTTTAAAGCTATCATTTCCTTGCTATCATTTCCTGTCTCCTTTTTTCTGTTTACATTCTACCAAGTAATGTATCTTATTCTCCATTTCTCCACACACAGTGTATGTTCCTGATTTTCTCCCACTTAACCTTCTAAGGAACATAGCCCCAGTTCTCACCATGCTAAACCCTCCCTTTCCTGCCTACTACATAAGTCAATATTGCCTTCTCACCCCCAATCTCTCTTAATTGTTCTATATAAACTTAGGGTCTTTGTGTTTTCAAGACTTCTCCAGATTTCTTGCTTTCTATGTCTTCCATCCTATTTCTCACTACTTTCCAGAATCAGTTATTTTTTTCTTCTATTTACCAAATGTCCCCCATTTCTATCCTCTCTCTCTTTTCTTATCCCTGCCCATCAGCCATTAGTTAATAATGATAATGTGAAGGAATGCACAAAATGTGCAAAGAAACTTTTTTGATTTGGTAGTGAATCACTTGCTACACTTAAAAGTAATAATAAGAATAATAATATAAGGAACTGCGCAAAGAGAATTTTTCGGTTTGAGCTTGCTGTGAAACTGTATTCACATAGAACGTCTTTTATGGTCTGTTGTTCACATTGTTAATCAATAATAATTTGTCTGTTCTGTCTGCTTTGTTGGACTGTACATGGGTTAGTAATGTGTTAAGTTTATTGGATCAAATTAAAGTATCTGAAAATACTTTTCTACCTAAAGTAAGGATAACTTGGATAGGAATGTTTAACACAAGTAGGTCTCTCCCTTGATTGTTATTTATTGAAAAGTTACCTTTAATCTATTTGCATAGGAATTCCCCAAAAGATTTTCTGAGTACATTTTTTATGTGTATGCACCCAGCTCTCTTACAATAGGTAATGAAATTTCTTCTGATTTCTACCATCTGCTAAGATGATTTTGAACATGACATTCATTGCACTGTACATGTAAATATCTTTCACAGCAACCTTAAGGCTGGTTCTCAATAACGAGAACAGAAAGCAGAATGAGAACAACAAAGTTAAAATACATATATTACAATGTGAGTATTCATAATTAATGGGGAAAAAAATTAAATTGAGTTTTATTTATGGATGCTAACTACTGTGGTTCTTAGTGTCCCATTCTATATTGGGCATGAAAGACTAAATTTTGCACAGAGACCTCTTTATCAGGCTAGAGGTTCTGTTACATGCTGTAAATATACATGGGACCACCGTCTTTACTTCCATTCTGAAGGAAGCCATGCTAAATATTTTTATGCCCAAAAAAATCCATCACCCTCTGCCAGGTTTGAACCTGCAACCTCGGGAACTAGAGGCACATGGTACCTCTAGACCACTGAGGGCAACAATTAATGGGAAGCTTTCCTGGGTTCTGGGAATGGGAAAGAAGACTTGATCAAGTTATAACTTTCTCATTTCTGTTCATGGCATATTAGATTCATATTGTGCATTTTTGACTCTTCACTGTAGAAATTATTCAAGGTGGCCATGACATGAAACAGTTGCTAGAGCTCTCTTTAGTCACAAGCTGAGAAAAGCTACAAAGAACAGCTTGGAAGCATGTGAAAAGGTATCATTGGTCAGTCACAAACAAATGGCGTCCCACTACACAAAGTCAACTTTCCACTTTGCTATTTTCCTGGGTACTGTGAACCAAAATGTGCATCCTGTTTTGCTTCCCATTTTCATTTCCTTTCTCGGGTTAATGTGAGCCAGCCTTTAAGCTAAAATAGAGGTATTCTAGCTGCCAGTGACAATGATTCTTTGTATTGCATAGAAGCATGTAAAGAAATTTTTTGGCCATTTTGGTGCATTTTTGTAAAGAAGTAATATTACCACTGATCTAAACTCAAACTGCAAGGTAAATGAAACCTTCATATGGTGAGACATATGCATAAAGATGTCAGGTCCATTTTGAGAGAGAGTAGTTGCATAAAGTTTTGTCCAGGATTCCAGCAATGTTAAAGACTATTCCACTCTATCATGTGGTGCATCCATTGTATACTTTGCTGCTTTAATGAACAAAATGTATAAGAGGTATTTTTAAAACCCCATTGAATGCCTGAAATATTTGAGGCAATTGGTTACAAATTATCTTAGAGCATGGAAGAAAATGTTTTCCCTTCTATACAAAAACTGTAAAATTAGTATAGGTCAATTTTTAATTGAAAACTCTATGCACATTATACACATGCCACTGTGAAATAGTGCATAATATGCGTTCATACATTGGTTAAGCCTTGCAAAACTTTATGAACGACACTGTCCTTATTTCACACTGTTGTGATTGGTATCAATTACAATTTTTGAAACACAGTTTGCATATGTAATGATCATCTAGTTGATGAAATGTTTTGTTGCTGCAAATTTTATAGTGGAAGCTGTGAGTTGCATATCTTGTCATTTGATGTCTTAGTTCATAGTTTGTTTTCTTCCATTCTGGATACAGCAGAGCATCAGTGAAGTAAAACTATCCAGATTTTTTCTTTCTTTTTCTTCAGTTCCTGCATTAAATTCTTATATGGCTTCGTAGATGGTAGGAGAACCTGGTGCTGTAGTTCTTCTATGAAGTATGGCTCTCCGGTGAACTCATTTGTCAATCATGATGGTGTGCATTTAGATAATGCAAGTGCCTTCTTTAAGAATGTTGCCTTCAATCTCTCGTTATCTGCTAGGTTGCTCTTCTTTATATTTTCACATATGATTCCTAATCGTAGGGGCATGATTTTTAGATGAAATAATTTCAGTGATGTTGTGAGGGATATCTTCAGCAAATTCTTTATTGTGTTCATGGGTATTATTATGGCTGCTAATTTGTCCTTTATATGTTAAGTACAGTAGAGTACTGATTATCCAGCTTAAACAGGTTGTGGCCTGGTCAGAGGATGCAGAAAGCAACAAATACAACATTTAAAACTGACAAAATACATTTATTATTTTAAAAATTACTTAATTATGTCATAGTATGTAACCAGAACAAACTACAAATGTATACAAAAGATATGTACAAAGAACAATCAAACCTGATGAAAAAAAAAGTTGGTAATTGGCTTGAGTTTGCCAACTGCTTGATGTTTTCTCTTGGATCTTGCAGTCTCTGCAGAAGTAAAACCTCCATTGATGGAAGTTTTCTCCAGGTGTTCCACGTATTTCTTAAACTGAACAATGTTATGCTGTTTCATATTTGTAACAATCGATTGGTTGCCAGTTGTATTTAATAATGGTCCGGCGGGTGGCAGTATACAATCATTTGTGTGGTCCCAGAAGTATGAACACTGCTTACTCATGTATGCTCAAGTATTTGTGACTTTTTATGACTTGTTTCTGCCAACCAGGTCGGATGAACATGACTGTATTGTATATACATTTCCTAGAGTTTGTAGGGCAATTCCAAGGTACTTGAAGTGAGATGCTTATGTCAACTATTGTTTCCATACATTATTATATTTTTGGCTGCTGATCTCTCCCCTTTCTTGAATGTCATGGTGAATGTCTTCTTATAATTTAGTTGAAGCTCGTTTCTGATTGCCATTCAGTTAATCGGTTGAAGGGGCTGTCCATCCTTTTTGAGACAGTTTCTTTTATAGGAAAGTCATTGCAGAATGTCAACAAAGGACTCCATCTTGTTACTACTGTGCATACTTAGAAGAAACTGTCAACCCAGGTGTAATAATTCATGAGAACCGGTTGTTTGAATCCCATTCATATGTACACACTAACCTAGATGTCATAACCTAACCTTGGGCTAAACTTCAATACCAGGGGAGCCTGTCATCCTATTTATTTATATGTATATACACACACAACAATCTCGGGCTTAATTTTGAGACTACAGGACCCTGTCATTTTGCTGCATGTTTTTCATTCAAATATTGGCAGCTGTTGAGTTTTGAAGTGCATCAATAATGAGAGGCACAAAATCCCCTATTGGTAGAAATGCAAACTTACCAGGATAGTAAGTTTCTCAAAATTTGCATCTGAGTTGAATAGAGAGATCAATGGACACGCAGATGAACATATAAACATAATGCGTCTAAAATTTAATAATAAAATTGTTTCATTTTATGCAAGATTCACATAAAAATAGCCATTTAATATTGTATGAAACTTGAAACATCTCAGACAATGATGTGAAAATGTTTGTATTTAGTAGTTGAAAATGTTCACTCCTGAAAGCTTACAAAATCGACTTAACCCTCTCTTCCCATGCAGTTTTCATATCTCCTGTTGCAATTTACATGACAGAAGAAATTATACATATAGGGACTGGTCAGCACAATTTTGTTACTTCATTAATGCATTTTGCAGTATTTTAAGCACATTCTTCCATTTAACACAATGGAAACTTGAACTCGGACAGCCAGCTGTAGTGCAAGTTACCTGCTCATAATGTTAGTATCATGAAGGTACTTCTTGGCAAAGATCCAATTGCTAGTCCTAGCCTTAGATATGGGTGAAAGCCTACAAAACACATTCTGGTTAAGAACTTAAGCTATTGAGGCAATAAGAGTATTCTTTGACTGATTTAAGAGCCCTATCTAGTTACATTTTATGTTTTTATCATTAAATAATTCATTAAGAGCTGCAAAAATGATAGTTGATATGTTGTCTAGCAATCCTAACATAAAGCTCCTTATTTAAGTGACTGACATTAGAGTAGCCCTTACCTCGCACATGAAGATATTTGCAGTACTGCTCAACTCTCTTAACTTACTGATTTTGCATCCTCTATTGGGGCTATAATGATCTGCCATTTTTTTGTTGTGCTAATCACTATGGTTGAAATAATTTCCAAATCTGGAAAAATCTCCAGAATTGTAAAATACATGGC
Source organism: Deroplatys truncata (assembly GCA_030765065.1). Taxonomy (NCBI): domain Eukaryota; kingdom Metazoa; phylum Arthropoda; class Insecta; order Mantodea; family Mantidae; genus Deroplatys; species Deroplatys truncata. Next base: position 62,341,559 of record CM060984.1, on the reverse strand, counting down.
CAAAAAGATCAAGCGTAAAGGCTTTGTTCCAGGCAAGTAGGCGGGATATTTCATGTCAGTTCATCCAGGCCATACAACCCACAATCTTAGATTTTGTTAAAACTTTGTAATTATAATCTTACCATAGTAGGATGAAATATCTAAAAAAAAAAAACCTCTCATTTGCAGTGACATTTTCCAGAAATTTGCCCTTATAGCAAGTATAGCTTTCTTGCATTGTCATTAAACTGGTGGCATAACCCAAGATTGAATTATGATAATGCTATATTGTTGTTTTTTTTTGTGTGTTCCACAAAGCGTTTATAGAAAGTGTCACTTTTTACAATAATTGCATTGAATATTTTTTAAAAATTATAATGCAGTAATAGACAATCAACTTTCATATTAAAATATGTTATGGGTATAAATTTTTGCAAGTGTTACTGCTTGCAGATGGCATTCATTCATGCACATTTTTATTTACACAAAAGATTATGTTCATTTTGTCCCTTTCTTTATGCATGTGTGTGAGAGACAGAATTGAATTTTCATTAAAAATCACCATTGAAACATCAGATTTTCTTCTCATCAAAATACTGGAATGCAAGAGAGTGAATTATTTAATTGCCAACTGCCCACCATTAGATACCAACCATATCAAATTTTCTTAACAAGAATCCTGGCAAAGCATTTTTACTTTCTCTGCTACTTCCCTATAGTAAGAAGAGGAAGTATTGCATTCTACCCAAGCATTCAATATCAAGATTTCATCAGAAATGCACATTTTGAGGGTTCCTGAATAAAATAAAAATTACTTTCTGCACTACGTATAGAAAGTAGGGAAAGTATTGTATTCCACCCAAGTATTTGATGCTGGGATTTCACAGAAATATGTTTTGAGGTACCCTGAACCCAAAAAAACATGTTTGGAAACAGGTCATGTATTTGTGTGTCTGTGAACAGCATAACTCAAACACGAAACATCAAATACTAAACTTGTATTTAAGTTCAGTAAAATCCCTCCACCCCAACTACTCTTTACATGAAACTATTTAGAAATGTTTTATTTTTACAAAAATGGCTCTTAATTTTGATTAAAATGCCATATATTGAAGATATTTACATGACAAATAAAATCTGTATCTTGAATTTTATGAGAATAGCCTGTGAAGTCCTCTTCACTCATAAGGAATTTTGCACCATCTTGTAACTGAAAGCATTAAGTGATAGACAAAAACATACTTCAGAAAAAAATGTAGATCTCTTTAAAACACAGTTTAATACTAATAACTTTTTTGTAGTGTCACCCATTTCCAAGAGATTTGTTATTATTGGTTCGAATTGCTCAGTGTTTTGTCATTCTTTTAAAGTCCTTGAGTTTTTTACATGTTTGTGAAGGTTTATATATAACTTTGTTATCAAAGTTTTTTTTTTTTTTTTAAAGAAAGAGAGGGCAATAAATGCCAAATACACTGTGACCAGTTATGATCTATTCTGCTTTCCTTCATTTAATCTGCTAAGTTCTTTGTCTCCTTTGCAAAGTCTGCAAATCTCTTAGTAGGCACTTCTTGAAATCCTTGCAATTGCATAATTTCCTGATTAAATTGGCTAAACACAGAAATATTTAAAATGCTATTAAGTGTACTAAATATTATAATAAATGGCTCTAGCTTTTTAAATTTACAGAATACTTTTGAACATAACATATCAGGGATTTGTGATAAAAATTACTGTAATAAAATTGAGCAAATTTCACCATTAATGGAAAAGGTACTACAAATCAGTAAACAGTTCGGAATTTCTGATTGGTTCAAGGCCAAATAAAAATTAAACACTCACCCCTCTCCAGATCCATTATTGGCAATTTTGAGTGATTTCTCCCTTCATTAGTGAATTTTGAAACCTAAAGTGACTGTGGAATTAATCTGGAGTATGAGTTAAAAAGTGGTAGTTCTTGTAGTGTTCAGTTCTTCTATTTTTTACTTATTTCAAACAGTGCTTCAAAATAAATCATTGCTTTCTTCCTCAGTTTTGTACCAACAGTATAACAAACTATTTCATTGAATGTTTCTGCACTATTAGATAAAATATTTTTATGAGCTTCTGGTGTACAAGCGCTACATCACTGATAAAACTATTAAGACACAAAAAAAAAAGATATGGTGAAACAGTGAAAAAAATTGGTAAACTAAACAGTACAGTTAATTTTAAAAATGCTCTTTATGTATTGGGAAACAAATACCGGGTTTGAGGAGGTTAAAGTAATTCAACAGTGAGTGTGCATATTTTGCAAAATAGGTTGAGAAATGTTTCTTATCTGAAAGGAATTTTTGGTTCTTGCAACCTGGCACATGCCCAAATCGGATATAAAGGGAGTCCAATGTGTGAGCACATCTATTGTATATTTATGTTTAATAGTAAAGTGCCAGGCTTCATTAATTTACAATGGGAAATTATTGTTATTTAATGTTGGATTATGTAATAATTCAGGTTGTCATTAGACCAGTTATGTAAAGATAAAGGGCTTTTGTGAAGTTAATAAAAGTATCAACATATGACAAAGTTTTAATTTTTTGGAGACCAAATGTACCCAAGATGATATACATTCTCTATGTTTACATCATCAATGTTTTTGATTTATTGAAATACGAAGGGTATCAGTTATCTTGCAATGATCCTTTCATAAAAATAACCTCAAACCCATAAAAAAAAATTTGAGGAGTGTGTATCCAGGACAGAAGTTAAGTCCAAAATATACAAAAGGCAGAAGAAAGTGAAGAATGTGAACACAGCACATCAAGTTTAGAGTGGAAGATTCTGCTTATGTTGAACAAGAGAAAACCTCAAAAGAATTAATTCCTAGTGTCACTGATTTAGGTCTGTTTACCAATCAAAGTACACAGTTAACCTACTCACTTGAATCTGCTTAAGCAAAAATAAAAATGACTTACAAGCCTTAAGGTCAATAACCTGTAAAGGAGCAAGCAAACTTTGGATCATAGCATATCCAGGATGGGTGATCAGCCCAATGCCTGCCGCTTTGCTGGTGAAGAAGAAGAAGAAGAAGGAAATGAAATGTACTACTGAAAGAGCAATTATAGGAAAGTTTGTGGATCAAATTATCCAACCCAGCATTCACGGGGCAACTGAGGAAAACTGTGAAAAAACCTTTGGTCAGGTTGGTCGGCTCCAAGGGCTAGAACCTTGGACCTCCTGAATGTGAGTCGCACACTTTACCATGGTGCCACCTTGCTCAGTAAAATAAAAATTCAAGAAGCAAAATATGCCATAGAAGGTATTAGACATCAACATCAGATGACAAAAGATTATTTAAAAGACATCAAATTGACAAACGTGTAGAACTTAAGAAAGAAACTACCCACTGTTAACCAAAAAATACAAATTCAAATTCTCAGCTTGGCTGCACTTTCCTGGTCAAGACAATATTTAAATAGTTTAAAGTTTCTGAATATACTGTATGTCAATCTAAGAAACTTTTGGGAAAGAAAGGGAATTTTATCCATCCCAGAATCAGACAAGGTAGAATGCTCTCAACAGATGTAATTAAGTTTGTTGAGTTTTATCAAGGTAATGGATATCCCAACTGATGCCTGAAATGGGGGAGTGCATGGCTACAAACATCTGTGTTCACAAATGACTTACATGGTGTGATTTAAAGGAACTTTAGAGAAAATTAAAAAAAAAAATCCATATATAAAAATTCTGTATTTTTTATCCCACATGTGTGTTCTTGAAGGCCCTTCTGCCACCCTAGCTATTTGCATTTGTACTATACACCAGAATGTGAAACAATTTCTTGATGCCAACAAATCTGAAGAATCTTATCATGAACTAAAGGATGTTTTAATTTGCAATAAGAATAATTCTAAGTGTATGCTGTGAGAACATGACAGTTTCACAATAGTTCTGTTTAAGAAACATTTAGTTTGAGGAATGTGACCCATATGATGAAATACAATATTATCAGTGGGTATCAGCTGGTAAAGAGATGAAAAAGTATTATAACAAATTAGAACATGAGTTACTGCAAAAACACGTGTTATTTACCATTAGACAATCAATGTAGCACAAATGTCACACTTAAGTCACTTTGGTACACACTTTGAATACAACACAACTGATCTGTGGAATCAAATCACAACTAAACTGCTGAACTGCATGACTCGTAACTGACTGCCGAGCTACAGCCCACAATTAAATTGCATTGTCCACTTTTCATCTGTTACTTCTAACAACACTTAAGTCAACTGAACTCAACACTTTCCCATCCTGGCGACAGTAGTCCCTTATATAAGCCTTGGACACAAAACTCGAATTTTCGAGAACAAGAACCTACTAGAAAGGGCCAAAAGGAATCCTATGGAATGTGGAAGTGGCATAGTATGGCTATGTTCCATGTGCCCATTGTACTAGCCATTAGCATAATCTGCAGTAGGTAGATGGGCCGGAGGTGTTGCACCACCAGTCTGTAGGAGCTTAGCACGTGCTGTCATAGTATGTAGCTGTTCTTATAAATGTTGTTCTTAGCTCTTATAAAAGAAGTTATTGCACTGTTAGTAGATAAAATTGAAAACTCATTCCCATTCATATATTACAAAGGCACAGTCTATTTGAAATTACTAAAATCTAACATGACCTCTAAAACAAGTCCATTTTTCTTTTTTCCCCTTCCTTTCTTTTTTTTTTCCTCTCTTTCTTCCCCCCCATTTATTTGCTGCCTTTAACATCTAAGGTCATATCAGCAGCTTCACCTTTGGAACAAATTGTTCATCTGCAATGATGTTCACTTGTTTTACTATGATGTTAATCTTTGGCTTTGTTCTATTTAAATATTAATCTCGCACACACATTCACACTACTCTACTTCCAGACTCCAGGGAGGATGGGGAATAATCCTGGCTAAAGAAAAATTCCCATCCTCCAGCTGGGAATCAAACCTGGCACCTTTGGATTTGAACAAGTCTTGTACTAATTGATTTCAGTGAAAACTGTTCATTTGTAATAAATGAAGCTCAAGACTATCATTGGCTTTAAGGTGTATGCACAATGCAGCCTGTTGTAATGTAATATAAAACTTGGAACAATTGCCTCATTACATTGAGTCACTTTGTTATATCATGTCCAGAATCTAAGAAGTTGTAAATTTTTCAAACCAAAAGCATTAGCAAATTACACTATTTCTATTATTTCAGTGATTCCTCTGCTAGACAGTACAAACACTTTAAAAATTTCATGAATTTGTGTATGTTTTGAAACACCAGCATAGTCTCTCTTTTTCCTCTCCCCTTTCTTCTAAATATTCATGGAAAGAATCCGTATGAATGACACAGGTGGTGCTGTGTAAAGAGCAAGTAAAAAATCAGATACTTCAGCCACTTATGTGTGCGTTTTCTTTTTCTTTCTTTCTTTCTTTCTTTCTTTCTTTCTTTCTTTTTTTTTTTTTTCTCCCTGAAATATTTTGAGCAACAAGTTTCATTATATGTTAAAACTACAGTATAAAATGTGTGTAACCAATGTAAGACAACATTTTGTCTTCAAAAAACATCCCTGGCACAAGAAATTTCCAACTTTTTACTTTCTCTACTACGTATAGTAAGTAGGGGAAGTATTGCATTCCACCCAAAAATTCGATACCGAGATTTCACCGGAAATACATGTTTTGAGAATCACTGAATCCAAAAAAAGCATTTTTGGAAACATGTCCGTGTGTGTGTCTGTCTGTGTGTCTGTGAACAGCATAACTTAAAAACGAACAGTCGGATAAACACCAAACTTGGTATTTAGGTTCAGTGTCTTCCAGAGATGCGACACGAAGGTTTTCAAGAAAATCCCCCCACCCCAGACTACCCTTTACATGGAACATTTTTCGAAAATTTTAATTTTCTCAAAAACGGCTCTAACGATTTTGATTAAAATATCATATGTTTAAGATATTGTCATGACAAATAAAATGTATATCTCGAATTTTCTGGGAATGTCTCCAAAAATATTCTTCATTGTGAACGACTTTTGCATAACTGGTAAACCATAAGAGATACACAAAATTTTACTACACAAAAAATGTAGATCGCGTTAAAATACACAACTTATGTCATATACGTTTCTTTTGTTGAGTGAACCGTTTTCGAGATATTGCTTGTTATTTCCTTAAATTTTCCAATACTTACACTTTTTCTCAAATTCGTTATTCATTTTTTTATGTCCTGAACATGCAAAGAGAATGGAATTCGCCACATAGCAACCAGCGTTAAAATATTTGACTATCGCTTAAAAGCTACCATATTCCCCTTGCATCTACAAGAAAATTACCAATAAGATTGACATCTCGATATCTCGATTAACATGAACCATATGGAGAATAGGCGTTTGTAAAATTAGATTGTACAAGAGTAGAGAAAGTCATGTGAGTGTAACACATCAGATTTTTTTTTGTTCCATTTTCTGATGCAAAAAATTGGTGTGGAAAAAAGTAAAAAATGAAAATGTATCTCCCTCATTTTTTATTTTGGAAATTATTTTGAATAACAACTTTCACTGCTACATTGCTTGTGTTAATGACAATTGCTGGACATTGGCTTGAGGAAAAACATTAACCAAGAAGGAGACATACTGATGTAACACACATCCACTTGGACCTGCTAGTTCATGTTATTAGCCTACAATACAAAAATATACAATATCCCTCTTGGGCAACTATAAGAAATGTGTTTTAACAAGCTGATCTCCATTTCTCCCAAAACAAATGACTCCTGTGCAGACAATTGAACATTTCATCATAAAATGCCACATATTAAGACAATTTTATTAATTAAAAATTGTGGTGGTTTATCTCATAGCATTACACTATATAATAAAAATGTTTTATGTTTCTTTCCTGGTGTTTATTGGATAAAATCAACAAGTTGAACACTAATTTACCATTAGTTTTTTTCAAATGTCAATACTTCTAAAAAAAATGTATAATGGTATTTTAATAGTTTACTAATAATTTTCAATTTACTGCTTTTTTCTGACAATTGTAGTAGTTCAAAGCGATAGAGGGCAATGTCATTTTTCATTAGTAAAATCAGTATATAACATTTTTAACAATCCTATCCACATATATCGATTTATATAACAACATTTTGCAAAACAGTCTTCCTCTTGTTTGTGAAATTCTGTTGCATTTCTGTGGTTATAAAAACAATTGATTGTTGTCTTTAAATTAAACATGTCAGTATCCAGTGGTTGTAAATTGCCTGCAGAACATTTTGTTATGTTTGTAAACATTATATCTAATCTAAACAAGTGAAACATAAAATTGTGCTTGGGACAAAGTTCTGTGATGCTTACCAAGCTTATTTTGATGTACCAATTGGAGATCAAAATGCTGTATGTGCTTCTCATGTGTCTTGCGGTAACTGTAGGTCTAAGTTAGAGAATAAGAAAATCTATGCCGTTTGCAGTTCCTCGAATATGGAGAGATCCAACCAACCATCAAGACAACTGTTACTTTTGTATTGTTGACTTTACACATTACAAAAGTATCAAGAATAGGAAACATATTCCATATCCTAGCATACCATCATCTATTGCTCCAGTACCGCACTCTGGGGAACTGCTAATTCTAGTGATAACAGTGATTTCTCCAACTATGATGAGAGCATTGCAAAAGAACCACAACTCTTCACTCAAAAAAAGTTGGATGACCTTATAAGGGAGTTAGAACTAAGCCAATCAAAGGTTGAATTCCTTGCTCCTGTCTTAAGAAAATAACTTGCTTGCTGAAGGATGCAAAATAACAAAGTACAGAGTACAGAATTAGGATTTTGCTTCTATCAAATTTCAGAACATCTTATGTTTTTGCAGCAGTGTTAATGTTCTCTTTTATCACATACAGATTTCTTATGAACCAGATCAGTGGCATCTTTTTATATATAGCTCAAGTACTAGTCTTAAAGCTGTCCTGCTGCACAATGGGAACAAGTTTCCTTCCATCCCAGTAGCTCATTCTACTCGCCTAAAAGAAACATACAAAAACGTCAAGCTGCTCTTTGAAAAACTGAACTGGATACCACAAGTGGGATATTTGTGGTGATTTCAAGATGTTGGGGTTTCTTCTGGGGCTTTAAGGTGGCTACATCAAGTATTCTTGCTTCCTCTGCTTATGGGATGGCAGAATAGATGATCAGCATTACACCAAGAGAGACTGACCAACAAGAATAGAATTGCTTCCAGGCGCACACAATATAGAACATGAAGCTCTTTTGTCTTTTGCTAGCCTCTGGTTCCCAAAGTCCTGGGTTCAAAGCTGGCGTAGGGTGAATGGGTTTTTTCAGGGTAAAAATCTCTTCCTTTGGAAGAGAAGTAAAGCTGGTGGTCCTGTGTCATAGATTTATGGCACGTAAAAGAGCCTCAAGCCTAATAAAAGAGGCCTCTGAGCAAAAGTTTTGGTCTTTCATGCCCAACGTAGAATGGGATGCTAAGAACCATAGCAGTTAAAGAGTGTCCATAAATAAAACTCAATTTAATTTAGGATGGATTATTGCATCTAGAACATTCACATTGGGGGAAAAAAATCACTCGCATATCCATAATTAGCATTATCAATTAAGCAATAAACACTAAAAGATAAATAAAAGCTTGGTCAAATTTTGTTATGTGGTGTTATTGAGCTTGAAAAAAAAAAACAAACGGGGGAGATGCAATGAGATATTGTGACAAAAAGAAACAGAAAGTCAAACAGCCTCTGTTAACTTTTATTTGATTTAGTTAAAATGTTATTTTCTTCACTTACAACCATACATTTTATGAGTAAACTGTGCCAGAATCAATTTCAAGTGATAATTCTAGAAGTTTGATGCATCTTCGAAAAATTTAAAAGAAAGAAAAAGAATGCTCGTTCATGTCGTTTAGAAGTTATAATAATTATCAGTTGATCTTCATACGCACAGATTTTCATGAAAATCTGTAAAATGGGGTTGTATATTTCCTCAAAATGCTGGATGAATTGCTGGTATGACCCAGGTATGTCCCAATATACTTTGTTCATTGCATTGAAGATAAGGTGCTGCCTCATAAAATGTAGTTGCTTGAAAGTAAGAATGCAGAATTTTAAATCAAAATTGATCTCTTCCCAAGCCCAATGGATGCTAGGGCAAAGTTTAGCCCCTAGTTGGAGCTAAGGGCTCTATCAGTAGCATATGATCCAGAAGGGTGCATGTGGACCATGAATGAGCCAAAGCAAACCTACAATTTCATTTCATCTATTATCAACTATAAAAAATTATATTGCAATATATAACATTGTCAAAGTTAAATAGTTTGGAGAAAAATGCGTAACAGTCATTTACATTTTGTATACATATAGATTTTAAAACATATTTAGGTAAGTAATCTATACATACATTAGTCATTAACATGTTTACACAAAAGTAAAAAAAGAGTGTATTTAGATGAGTAAAATTTGATACATTATACAAAAGCAATTCAATATTTACTACACATTATTAAACTTATTTAGTTGGGAAATAGTAATACCATAGATATTTGATTGTCTTTTTTTAATTACCTATTTTATTCTTCTGTGGAATAAAACCTGCCCTGAACACACAACTTTTTTGGTTCCTTTTGAGTTTCTTTACGCTAGGAATATGTTTTTTAAATGTTCACAGAATTTATTTGTGTAGTTCACACAGGCTGTGGTGGTGAATTTGTTTTTGTAAATTTCTTCAGAAAACTTTTATCCGTCACTTGGTTAGCCATTCAGCTCATTAAATGTAATCCTCCACCCTTTTTTTAATCTATGTTATATATTGCGGAAGTTGAGTTATTCATGAAACAAACACCTATGACGTGTCCTGAAATATATTTCAGTATTCCAAAAATGTTCAAGCGAAGTGTACTTTTAAAACAATGAAATAAAATGATGTAGATTGAGTCACACTTTTTTACACTCACCTTCACTAATTAAAGTTACATAAAACAGGAAACGTTTTCGAGGGCATTCGTCCTCATCGTCAGCGACTGGGTGACTAAGGGTCGCTTTCTCCCGTCTCCTCTTCTTCCTCATCCTGCGAATTCTGACCCTGTTGCCATCTGGTGTTGGGGGCACAAAGTTTTAACACATTGCTTACAGACGGGATTTCAAAATTAATGACGTTGCTGTTTTTGACGATGTGTATTTTTTACCAGATGTTCAATTCTATTGGTGTGGTGAGGGGTTTTAACAACTTTATACTTTGGCCAATGTTGTGGTTTTCTGTCCAAAAATGATGTGATACAGCGGATTTCTCTATTTGTTTTAGTTTTATGTTTCTTTGGTGTTTCTTAAGTCTGGTTTCCAAGTTTCTCTTAGTTTTTCCTATGTAGTATTTCTCACATTCCTCACAACTGATCTGGTAAATTCCGGATTTTAATGTGTTTGGGTTGGTGTTTTTGAGAGGTGTGTTTATTAAGTTCTTCAAGCTGAATTTGTTTTGTGGAGCTAGTCTAATGTTAAATTTGTTGAAGATTCGTTCAAATTTTCTAAAGGCCCAAGGGTGGTATGTGAATTTCTTGTATTTCCAATTTGTGTTTGAGAGAGGCGTTAGCGTGGTGGAATGTGAAATTGCCTTGAGTTTTTTCTTCTTGTATATCATGTTGCTTATGAGATCTGAGTTGAATCCTTAGTTATTGCTATTTTTTCTATATGTTGTTGTTCTTTTAAAAATTCTTCTTTGCTGAAGGGGATGCTATGCAACTGGTGGATTAAACTTCTAATGTGGTTAAAATTCCATTACTACATGTTGAAATATTTTGCAAATCAGTAACAAAATATTTACATGGAGATTATTAGCCATAAGCAATTGATCTTAATGAAAATTACAGGGTTAGTTAAATGGAAGTCAATGCTTACAGAAATATTAATTGTTCATTATGTAAAAGCTTCAGCTTTTGATTTGCGATCATTTGAAAAATGTGTCGCATATTGCTTTTCACACACGGCAACTTAAGCAGATGGTGAGTTACATCACTATGCTTGTACTATGCTGCTACATTGATTTTTTTTTAAGTTCCATTTATACCCTGTCTTAAACTACATTGGTCTTATCTGCAGCCTTTCCTTTGGATCTTATTGCCTATTGGCAATGGTGTAACTCTTGTCGTTGTGTCTGTTGCACTTTTGGTTTGTTAATCATTAAACCATACACACATTCACTCTCTCATTCATACTTCCAGACTCTGGGAAGGATAGGGATTAATTTTGGCTAGAAAAAAATCCCCCCCCCCAGTTAGGAATCGAACCCGGGATCCCTTGCATAGCAGGCAGTTGCTCTACTGATTGAGCTACAGGGCCAGCCACAGTGAGTGTCTTATGCATTATTATGTATACATAGCATCACTGAAAGTTTTGAGAATGGACAGCAATGTGTTGTGGTAAGCCAAAGCAGGCCTTCCTAGTTTTAGATAAGTTCATATAGTAATGTGTGCAAAGCTGGAGCACTTCTGTGTATGTGTGTTAGGTGTTGCTACACCATATGTTAGGATGATTCTCAAGCAAGAGCATTTCTGTGCTATGATTTTCTTTTGAGTTTAAAGTTGGTTTAGGGGAGCGAGAATGCCTTGGAAGAATGCATCAGTTTTTGCAGTCCACAATTTATCAATGCTTTGCAAAGTTTAGAAGAGGAGCTTGAAGATGAAGACTGCGCAGGATGGTAGGCTACAGGAACAATGGATGGATATGTGATGAAAGCAGAGAGCATGTTGCAGGAAGTTCATCATTGCACATAACATCAGATTCAAGAAGCCCTGAATACTGGATCAGCAGCAGTGGACATCATCCTTAAAGAAGAACTTCACTTCAGGAAGCTCTGCAGTTGTTTGTATCCAACACTTCACAAATGGCAACTGAGAATTCCTGAAATAGACTCAGGTTGCTAAGATTTAGAAAATACATAGGAGATGCATTGTTAGAAATACTGCCAAACTATATAATTCCAACTAAATACTTTATAGAGAACTTCAGGGTCATTATTGATCCTGAACGTTGGATGAATAAAACTCTGGAAACTCCTGAAAAAACTTTGATGTGGTTTACAGATGGCTCAGGAACAGGATCTGGAGTACATGGCATAAGACCAAGGTGCAAAACGTTTTTTTTGCCTTGGGTGAATATGCTACTGTTTTGAAACAGGAATATATATTACTCAATGCATACATGAAAACATAAGGAGAGCTTACTCTGGTAAACAGGTCCTTATCTTCTCAGATAGCCAGGCTGCACTAAAGGCTCTAAGTAGTCGTGAGGTAATGTCAGGACTGGTTTTAAACTGCCTAAACATGCTCAAAGCTTGGCAAAACAGAATGAAGTTCAACTCATCTGGGTGCCAGGTCATAGTGGCATAGAGGGAAATGAAAAATCTGATGAATTTGCAAGACAAGGAGCAGTTTCACAATTTATTGAGCCAGAGTTGGCTCTAGGAATATCTCAGTGTTTAGTAAGAGAGGGTATTAAGAACAGGTCCAAAGTAGAACATCATAAAACTTTGCTTAAAACTCCAGGAAACAAGCATAGTGAACTATTTATTAGAAAACCATGTAAGAAAAGAGTTGAAAGCTTACTTAAATGTAACAGACTTCAGGCTGAGAAAAATTATTGCATTTCTCACTGGACATGCTCCTGTGAGCATCTTAACACGGTGGAGTGTTTCAAGATAACTTATATTGCAGATTATGCAAAAAACAAATTGAAACAGCCCAGCACATTATATGCTACTGTGAGCTTTGGCTTACAGGAGATATATTGCGTTTGGGAAAATACTTTAGAGCCAAAGATTGTTTATCAGTTTTGCTGAGATGGATATCAAGGCTGATAAGGCACTTACTCATCAATAGTCTGGTTCACATCCTGTCAGGACCATCCTTTCCTACTGAGGTTTTTTCCAGGTTTTCCTCAGTCCTCATAACTGCTCATAACTGGCAAATTCTGAGAGGTACCCTAGCATGGGGTTAGCATGTCTACCTTACAACTTGGAAGGCCCAAGTTTGATCTTGGAGCAAGTTGCATGGAAGTTTTTTTTTCCCCTTTGTTTTCCTTATCCTTATAAAAGCTGTCATAAAATGAGTTACTTGTTGCTTCATTTTAAATATCTGGCCCTTGCATTAGCTCATAATGTTGAAAGCTTATGCACTTTGAAAACATGTATAATTGCTACTATACTCTCAATCTTTCTCTTGTTTTATTAGCAACAGAGAAAAGTACACTATGTTACATTTTCTTTACTGAAGTTTCCTTTGAATATATCCAGTATGCATATTGTAAGCTACATATTGAAAGATTTTGTTTTTCTCAGGGATGTGCTCTAATCATCATACAAAATCTGGACAACACTTTCAAAAGAATAATGAGAAGTTGTGAGTTCAGCCTTTAATAATTATTCGTACACAGCAAGACTCTTCTCTTGTCAGCATAATCTTATATTCTCTTCAGTTATGACATTCTTATGATAATTCTTTTCTCAACTCTGCTGACTTCTAATGCTTTTATACTGATTTCAGTCATTGCCTCTCCAATATTGACTAAATTAGTGAATTGTAAAGGCTATGACAAGCACTGCATAGTGTTCAGAAATCACCTGCTGCTGAAAATAAATTATAAGGGTTACTGTGTTACAGTAATGTGTTTGTCTTTATACATTTAATCAATAATAGTTGAGTTATGCTGATGTCATTAGCTGCAATGTGCTATATTACAAATGCAAATAGACATTGTGAAAAAACAGCTTTTTTTAATTCTTCTTTAGTTCTCAACTATCGTAACACAAATAGGATCTTTTTGATTGGACACTGCCTTTGAAATTGTGTAAGTTTTAATTTTGTGGCAGTATTATTATTATTTTTTTTTATTATGTTAATATCACTAAGCTTGAAAGCATTCGCATGTGCTACAAGTAATTAACTCACATCATTAACTTGAAACCAAATTTTAGGTGTAGGTATGCTTCCTTCAATGGTTTTTAAAGTCAATTTGTCAGGATAATACTTTCTCCAAAGCCTAAATTGGGGGTTACAAAGTAAGTTGTAAGAGTCCTGATCTCTGAGATCATTTGTCATTTCAGTTCACCAAAATTCATCCCTGTCTTTATACATAATAGCTACAATGGACATGACACAGACAGATAACCAACATTAGACCTTGTCTTAGCATTGAGTTTTATCTTTTTACTTTTGGGCACTGGGTTAAGGATCATGTTATAACAAGAAGTGAAATCAACATTTTGTTCAATGCATGTTTGATGCTTCTATCAGAGCTTTGTCTTGAGATAAATATTGTGTGGTATGACATTCAGCTTCTATACTACTATGCCATTTTTTATTTTATTTACAGATATTAATATAATTGCCTTAAATATGCTTTGATAAATATTGTATTAACTTAAAATTTCTAACTTGTACAGTTCCTACGCGAAGAGCTGAAGTATGAAGAAGGCTATGAACGAAGGCAGAAAGCTTTCCATCGCAATGATGACATGCACATATCAGTTAGAGAGCTATGGGAAGCTTGGATACGCTCTGAGGTAAGCAACAGTCTATTTCCAATTAACCGGTTTTTTTGTGTTTTGCTTTTCTCACTTAAAATTATCAGAGGCAATACACTGTAATTGCCTACAGTTACTTGAATTAGCAGTTTAAAACAAATTGTATTTTATCTCACTTAAAGGTAGTTTAAATAATGTTTAAGTAGTATTACCAACTGTATTACATTCCCTTAATCTTTTATTTAAAATAAAATTAAATGCAAAATTGCACTCAAATGAGCATTCCATATATGTCTATGTACTCTCTTTTATGAATTAATTTATTGTCGCTGTCCTTTTTGTAATTTATCTTCCCATGATTTAGGTTATTCTCCATTGCTTGTAATTTTTACCCTATACCTATGGTATATTAATTTATTCCTTCCATTAACGTGTAAACAGACATATTTTCTAAATGTTGTACATTTTCTTGATGTTAACACTGATTTTCAAATTCTTATCTTCTTATTCAGTTTTGGAATAGAAATCACTTGTAGTTTTAAAACAAGAAGTCATTGAAAATTTAAGGGAGTTAAAGTTAGAATGGGGAAGGGAAAATTGTTGGAAAAGGGAGATAAAGTTGCCAGGGAAGGAGTTACGTGTGCTAGAATAGGGATAGTAAAGTTGAAAAGTTTGAGGTAGAAGAGTTTTAGATTAATGTCCAATGTGCGGAATAAAAGATAATTATCGGCATGAGATTCCTGAATGTAAAGAAACTAAAGTAATGAGAGAAAAATGAAGATTGGTGAAATGACCCAATTTGCCAATAGATATAAGGGGGGGGATTTTTGAAATTAAAATCAGATAAGGATATTAAGGAGATTGGTAGTTATTTAGGAAAGGTAAAAAGAAAATGGATAAAAAATTAATCAAGGAAGACAGCAGATTCTATGGAAATACATAGTAGATAAATATTTTGTATAGGGTGATCCCAGTAGCAAGATGATTGCAGTGTTAAAGCTTAACAGGACCAATAGAGTAGTCAGCAACTTGTAAGAGTGGGTTACAATATATTCAGTTAATAATGAATGAATAATGAATAATTTATTTGAGCACTAAGTTATTACATATGTAGACTGCCTGCCCTATTTGGCCCTGGCAGATGCAGGAGGTAAATGGGAGAAACAGAAGAGATCAGCTCTGGCAAAGGGGAGAGCAGCAATGACAGCTGTTAGACAATGTTTATTTAAAATGCCAGAGTTGGAGATGAAATGGTTGGAAAGATTATATAATTCAGTGGTTGAGGCACAAATTTATATGGGATTGAAATATGGGGGCTGGAAAATGGGTGGGAAGTGGGGGACATGGTCCACAGAATATTTTATAAGGAAGTACTAGGGTTGCCAACAGCTACAGCAAATGAAGTGGCTCAAATTGAAATGGGACGAGTAACAAGAAAAGGAATGGTTATGGAGAGAGCCTTGAAATATTGACACAGGATCTCGAATTCTGACGACGATAATTTATTACAACAATGTCTAAAATACCAAGAAACTAGTTCAAAAAATACGGGACGGGTAAATGAACTAAGAAATAACCTTGAGAATAATGCCATGGGAGATTTTGGAGGAAAAGAGAGGCAAATCACAAAGGTTTTTGGAAGAGTATTAGAAGAAGATTTGAGGACATCGAGATACAACAATTATTTAGTCAGATAACTGAGAAGAGATCTTTGATTTTTTATGTTAACATAAAAAAACCTTGGGAAAGAGAGAAATATGTAGACAGCACAAATAAAGAAGAAAGAGGAGGTATAGCATGGTTAAGGGCAGGAATATGGAGGCTAAAAGGGAAGCGAAACGGCTATGCACAAAGTGAATGTCCATTATGCGGGGAAAGTGAAGATATACAACATATTATATTTGAATGCAAAGAAACAGAGATTTGGAAAAAAGAGAGTTTATGGTATGGAATGAATAGGAATAAAGATATACATACAATTCTAGATAAAAACTGTAAAATTATGGGTAAATACTTAATGAAGGTAAAAAATAAATGGATATGGACGGTTAAAAGAGGAAAAATAATGTAAATAAAAATAAATATAAGAACTACTAAATGTATCAACATGTAATTGTAATTCAGTTAATAAGAGTTGCCTTATTTAATAATTAGTCTAATGTGTTATAAGGTTATCCAACTGAATATGTATATGTACACAGTGCGGTCATTTTAAGGTAAGGCCACAGACCAGCTACATGCATAGCACACTGTACTGCAGTGATCTCTTCTGAAGCGCAACTGGCAGCACATGATGCTTTAAGTTTATCTTTATCAACTTTGCTTCAGTCACTGCTTTGTGTTCGTGCTGTAAAGAGAGTTGTGCATTGTGCATCTCAAAGGTGAAAGTTTATTCAAGACATCTGTGTTGTGTGTGATTTGCTTAAGAATGCTATATCTTGTTATTAGTTCACCGCAATGTCTAACGAAAAATTTGTTTGAACAACAAATTTTTATGTACAATGCGTACATAAAATCCGAGTCATTAGACAGGTGTACATACAATTTCAGGAGAAATTTCTGGTATTCCAGTTCCATGTAGAGAAATGTTAGGCATCTGGTTAATAAACGCTAAACCTAAGAAGCAAAAACGAGATATAATGGAGGAAGGAATTGACAAAATTTTGCATCTATTTCTGGAGAACCCTAAAAAATAAAGTTTATAGGAACAATCCCCACACCATAGATGAACTTAGGGGCATTATAAATACAGAAATTATGATCATTATGCATGTGAATGGAAATATCGAAGATGCCAGGAATGTCTTCATGCAGATGAACACTGCTTATAACAAGGTTAGTACTCATTATAGTGCATGTTACTATCATTGATGAGTAAGTAACACAGGAGTTACGGAACGAAAAAACCAGTGTAATAGACTGCAGAGCTCACATATGCGCAATCCATGGTCTAATCATAAAACAGCTGCACTATATATATATATTTATTCTGTGTGTGATTGTGGGTGTAATTTTTTTCCCCCCAAATAAGTTTAACTTTTTGTCTTCTCATTCAAATATTTTGTAAAATCATTGCACATTTCAGTTACCAAAAAGTTATCATTTTGGCATTATTGTTTCTGTTTCAATCATGTATCATGTCAATAACTTGCATGCTGGTCTTTGCAGTCACAGAAATCAGGTAGTTAATCATGGGGCCTGATCAAGGGTATAAGAAGGTCCTGATGACCCTCAGTAGGGAGCAAATAAGAATTGTGCTGTAGGTATGTAAACCAGGCACAATTCCCTTCGTAGACTTGATAAATAATCCATTGTGTAGGAAGTGTTGAAAAGAGGATGAAACCTCCATGCACATCCTCTGTAAGTGTATGGCACATGCATGGCAGAGAATATTTCTCTGAGATCATCTTTTTTGTAACCAAATGATATTAAAGGGATTGAACCTTAGAGCTTGGTTACTTTATAGGTACCTTGGGACCTGAGAGATTCCTTAGTTTGAGGCACAATTGATCTATGTGCAGGGCTCCAGTAGGGGATCCATTTTTTAATCAATCAATCACAGATCAGTTGTTTCCATGAAAGATCGCTTACTTCTGCTACATGATTTAACATTCTGTTCTCTATTACCATATGTGATGATACTTTATTTTGGGTTGGTGTTCAATCCTTGATGGTGATATGGAGAGAAACTGTAGAAAATGCATTTCTGTTGAAAAAGGATGGAAATTCTGCAGTGTGTAGATATGCATGTGAAAACATATGTTCAGATAGCAAAACTGAGGTCAATAAGCTTACAGAGTAGTTTGTTAAGATAAGGAAGACTAGGGAATGAAATATAGAAAACCAAGAGCAAGTAGAATTCAAAAACTAACTCTGAAAGAAAAACATGCTTTTGTTAAGAAGTTATAAAGATATTGGAAAGTTGATTCAGAAACATCCAATCAAAAGCCAGGACTTAAACTATGGATCTTTGGTTTTCTATGCCAATGCTCTATTGCTGAGCTATCATGTGGAGATGCCCATAGTGGTTAACTATAAAGCCCAGATATTTCAGGCACTTGCAATAACAAGTCACCTTTGAATATGGTATCTGATATATTTTAGATTGGCTTGAAGATTACTAAGGATTATTGAATAAGATGAGAAGGTTCAATATGCATCTCATCATGGTAGCTCAGCAGTAGAGCACCAGTATAGAAGGCTGAGGATCTGTGGTTTGAATCCCAGCTTTGCCATTGAATTTTTTAAATCTCATTCAACTTTCCAACATAGTGTCTACATATGGCTAATGTAGGAAAACAATTATCAGAATAGATACTGTTTGAAAATAGAAATAAAAAGAGGATTGAGTTAAAACCAAAAGAGACATAAACATGGAATATGTGGGGGGGGGGGGAATGTAGTGACAGTAAATGCTATTAAATACAAAAGTTAAGCAGCTCTTCTTCCTCCTCTTGAACTCTAGCATTTTAACCTTGAGCGGACAGCCTTATTTACACAGTGCTGTGTAATATTACAATAGCTATTAAGCAATACCTGTTTTTCTTTGCTTCTTCATGCATAAAAGAGCCAAAAGCATATTGCAGTAAGTTGCATGGATAAGTTCTTTGTTCACTGGGAATTTTCCTTATTCTTCTAAGACAAATGTTGAGTATGTTTTAGCTCAGTGGATCCCAGACTTTTACTTTATGTACTTTGTAGTTAACAGTAATTAGAGGAAGTATTGTATTTCAACAAAAATTTTAATCACAAGCTTTCACCAGAAATACATGATTTGAGGCCCCCCTGAAACCAAAAAGAGCATTTTTAGAAAAACTTCTGTGTGTATGCATGTGTAACATAATTCAAAAACAAAAAGTCCAATAAATACCAAACTGGGTATTTAAGTTCAGCATCTTCCAAAGGAGAAAATCCCCCAGCCCAAACTACTCTTTACATGAAAGTATTTATATTTACGATATTTACATGCCAAATAAAATGTATATCTAGAATTTTCTGGCAGTAGCCAGTGAAGTCTTCATCCAGAAGGAGTTTTGTATAATGGTAAACCATAAGAAATAGACAAAAATGTGCTGCACAAGAAATGTAGACCTCTTTAAAACACACAATTTACTTGAAATAACTTTTTTTCAGCCATTTCCAGATTATCTG
Source organism: Deroplatys truncata (assembly GCA_030765065.1). Taxonomy (NCBI): domain Eukaryota; kingdom Metazoa; phylum Arthropoda; class Insecta; order Mantodea; family Mantidae; genus Deroplatys; species Deroplatys truncata. The sequence continues at coordinate 62,321,910 of CM060984.1, read as the reverse complement.
TTATTATTGGTTGAATTTTTCAATGTCGCCATTTTTTAAAGGTGCTGTTGGTATTCAATTGTTTCTTGCAATCTCATGATAAGATTACAGAATTTCAGTGCCAGCACATACCAACTAGCTTTTAAACATTTGACTATCAATTTGATTTACTCTATTCCCCTTGTGGCTACAACGAAATGCGCAGTGAAACTATTTCTTTAAAGTTTATTTCAATTAACATGAAGTTGCTAGAAAAAATAAGATTTTGTAACAATAGTCTATAAATCTGTATAAAAATAGATGATAGTGGGTATAGAGGAAGTCATGTAAATATGACACATTCAATATTTTTTTGTTTTTAGCATCATTCCATCCATGAATCACTATCTCTGCTGACTAGAGTTTTAAAAATGAACATTAAAATCTTCCAAAGCAAAATCCTCATCTCTCACTTTGCAAAACAACATTATTGTTATTGTCTTTCTGTTTTTTTACTTTCTCTACTACGTATAGTAAGTAGGGGAAGTATTGTATTCCACCCAAAAATTCGATACCAAGATTTCACCGGAAATACATGTTTTGAGATCCCCTGAATCCAAAAAAAAGCATTTTTGGAAACATGTCCGTGTGTGTGTCTGTCTGTGAACAGCATAACTCAGAAATGAACAGTCGGATAAACACCAAACTTGGTATTTAGGTTCAGTATCTTCCAGAGATGCGACACAAAGGTTTTCAAGAAAATCCCCCCACCCCAGAGTACTCTTTGCATGGAACATTTTTCGAAAAGTTTAATTTTCTCAAAAATGGCTCTAACGATTTTGATTAAAATATCATATGACTATATCATCTTGAATTTTCTGGGAATGTCTCCAAAAGTATTCTTCATTGTGAACGACTTTTGGTAAACTGGTAATCATAAGAGATAGACAAAATTTTACTACACAAAAGATGTAGATCGCGTTAAAGTACACAATTTATGTCATATACATTTTTGTTGTTGAGTGAACCATTTTCGAGATATTGCTTGTTATTCCCTTAAATTTTTCAATACTTATTTTCTCAAATGGGAATTCGTTATTTATTTTTTTGTCTTGGATATGCAAAGAGTATTAATCTGTGGCAAAGGGAATGGTGCTGCACCTAGCAACCAGCTATTAAGAGATATGTATGTGCTTAAAGGCTACTGTTTTTCTATATTGCCCTTGTAAATATATTTTACCCTTACATCTACAAGAAAATTAGCAATAAGATAAGAGTCTGCAAATGTTTATCTCGATTAACATGAAGTAGATGGAGAATAAGCGTTTGTAAAAATAGTTTGTACAAGAGTAGAGAAAGTCATGTGAGTGTAACACATCAGATTTTTTTAATTTGTGGACAAAGAGCACACCCATTTTTACAATTACTTTAGTGAACCATTCAGCTCTGTAAAATCCATACTTGATGTACGGTGTCCTTGCTCAATATTATAAGCATCGCCTTTATTTAAGTTTTGACCAGTTGTTTTCCTAATCTGGACTCATTTAAGTAGAGGTGGATCATAAATCGTTACATCATCTAAGGAGCATAGAAAATAAACAAACTCAGTCAGTTTGTTAATATTTGAGTAGTATCTTCAATTAACACTTTGCCGCTCACTGCTACGTTTTTATAGATAGAAGCTTAAACATGTCTTTCAAAGGAAGTAGCTAAAAGATTTAGAAGCTTAAATGTTTTTCAAAGGAAGTTTCTCAAATATTTAATCTATGAATGCAGAAAACATACATCTGCATGACACATAAGGTTCTTCTAGGGTTTTGCTGTTTAATCAGAATATTGAAATGCTTTCAACTATTGCATCTGTTATCCATTGTCTTGTAGGTTACTCTCATGAATAGTTTTATAATAAAATATATTATTTCCTTAAGATTTCTTTTAACTGGTCATGTTTTCAATTTTTCTGATCTCCTTTGACCAAAATAATGTCAAAATTTGCTCCTTTCCAGATCTGTTGGTTAATGTGCTAATGAAGGGAGCAGCTGTAACAAATTATTTACAAATCAATACATTCAATTCTGCACTTTGGAAACCTGAAATATACCTAAGGTTGTTCAATGTAACATCAGCACCTCCTCGCTTCTTTGTGTCACCATTTTAATTATTACGCGTTTTTATTGATCCATGTTCATCTTGGCTGACAACCACGGCGATTCCCAGTGTACTAAATTATTTTTACTTTCTGCACTACCTACCTATAGTAGGTAAGAGGAAGTATTGTATTCCACCCAAAGCTTCAGTATTGAGATTTTACTCAAGTTACATGTTTTTGAGGCTCACTGAACCCAAAAGAGGCATTTTTATATAAAAAAGGTCCATGTGTGCGTGGATTTTGTATAACAGGTAAGCCATGAATTTACTATACAATAATCCCTAGATCTCTTTAAAACATACATTTTATTTGTCATGTAAATATATTATTTTAATCAAAATTGTTAAGAGCCATTTTTTAGAAAATCGAAACTTTTGAAAAATGTTTTATGTAAATGGTAGTTTGGGGCAGTAGGTTTTCTTGAAAATCTCGTGTTGCATTATCTAAATGCCAAGTTTTGTGTTTATCCGACTTTATGTCTTTGAGTTATGCTGTTCACACATACACACAGACCTGTTTTAAAAATGCTTTTTTTTTTATTTAAGGGGCCTCAAAACATGTATTTCTGGTGAAATCTCAATATCAAATTTTTGGGTGGAATGCAATACCTTCTTTACCTGCTATGTACGTGATAGAGAAAGTAATAAACAATAGTGGGTAGAAAAAGTCATGTGAATGTAACAAATCAGATTTTTATGGCTTATTGTCCTAATGATAATATAATGTATTGCATAGGGACATTGCTTAGTTTTCATTAACATCCTTGGCACATGATATTGTTATGTAAAATCTCCCGTGAAAACATTGCGTTTGAGGAAATCTGAAGAAATATTTTGATTGTTGTTTAGAGAAAAAAAAGCATCTGTGTGTGTGTGTCTGTATGAATCTAATGATCTGAGTTTGACAGTAAAGTATTATCTTTCTGCTTCCCAATGTTTATAGAGTAATAATTTTTAAATCCTGAAAATGCATCACTTGTTATGTGTTTAATATCTATTTCTTCTTCTTTGGACCACAAGGGACAAATTAGTGATGTGAGTATTCCAATTTACTACACATGTTTTCCAAACAATTATGAGTAGTAAATCTGAAGTTAGCTATATTGATTTGCAGAATTGTATTAGTTCAATTATTATTATTAATTTTATCCTTTTTGTGCTTGGCATTTTCATTATTGTTTTTAAATGTGCCTTGATTTAATGATGCACTTTATCAAATCATATGACTTGTTTCTTGTTTGCTAATGTATTAGTTATTTTTCCACCGATCAGTAGCCAGTACATTGCAGCATTACTATTCTGTTGGGTCTTTAAAGCTGCATAATCATAGAAGATGAAACTTTAATATTTGCTATTTTCTGTAGCTGAATAGAAGCTTTAGACCTATTAATATTTCAGAGCTTTTATTTATCCAGTTAAGGGAAGACAGACGCAAAATTGTCCAAAAAATTGAAAAAAAATACTATCGCTTAAATAAACTGTACATACCCTTGTACACAGTATATTGCATTATTTTTCTTTTCTGAGGTACCTAAGTGGTCTTTAAAATTTAAAAATCTGATGTGTTACACTCACATGGCTTTCTCTACTCTTGTACAAACTTTTTATAAATGCTTATTCTCCATCTACTTCTTGTTAATCGAGATAAACATTTGCAGAAACTGTCTTATTGCTAATTTTCTTGTAGGTGCAAGGGGAATATGATAGGCTTTAAGCGATAGTCAAGTCTTTTAAGAGCTGGTTGCTATGTGGAGCATTCCATTCTCTTTGCACGTTCAGGACATAAAAAAATGAATAACGAATTCCCATTTGAGAAAAAGTATAAATATTGGAAAATTCAAACAAATAACAAGGAATATCTGCAAATGGTTCACTCGACAAAAAAATTGTATATGACATAAATTGTGTGTTTTAACGAGATGTGCATTTTTTTGTATAGGAAATTTTTGTCTATCTCTTACGGTTTACTAGTTATGCAAAAGCCATTCAAAATGAAGAGGACTTTTAGGAACATTCCCAGAAAATTCAAGATATACATTTTATTTGTCATGAAAATATCTTAAATATATGATATTTTAATCAAAATCGTTAGAGCCATTTTTGAGAAAATAAAAATTTTGGAAAAATGTTCCATGTAAAGGGTAGGCTGAGGTGGGGGGATTCTCTTGAAAATCTTTGTGTCACATCTTTGGAAGATACTGAGCCTAAATACCAAGTTTGGTATTTATGCGACTTTTATTTTTTTAGTTATGCTGTTCACAGACACATAGGTGGACCTTCTTCTAAAAATGTTTTTTTTTTTATTATTTTTTTATTTGGGAGGCCTCAAATCATATATTTCTGGTGAAATCTTGATGTCAAATTTTTGGGTGGAATGCAATATTCCCCTACTTACTATACGTAGTAGAGAAAGTGAAAACAGTTCCATAGAATAGAAGTGATAATTTCCTATTGATTTAGTAGCAATGATGCTACTTTGTTTAGCAAAATTTTAGCTACTTCTACACCAAACATTTGCATCTCTGACCTGTTAAAATTCTCCAGAGCCATAAATTTTTCATTTTTAATTCAGTATTTGTTAAAAAAGAAAGTGGGTATAGTAATATGCAAAATAGGTCTCACATTGCCTGCTTCTACCTGCCCTGTCATCATCCAGGCATGCTGTACCACCGATTATTTATTCTGGGCCCACCCTATCCTAAATCACAGGTGATATAGAGCACCCAGTGGGTCTAGCTATCCTCCACCAAAAGCATATTTCTGTCTTAACTGCAGAGAACAGTTCGACTCGTACCAAATGACATGCAGCTATCAGCGAGTATGTATATCTGGGAAAAAGAGCAAAATTAATCCATGAGAGTTGCTAATAGGAATTATACTGGAATTAAAATTTTGCTGCTGATTTCATAGTAAAAAACTTGTATATTTAGAACATAATAATGATATTAAAAATGTTGGTTGGAGAAAATGCACCCAAACTAACATGGGCAAACAAGGAAGCAAACTTAGCTTTCACAGCATTGTGCATGTATGAAACATTTTGCTTCCAAACAACTCCAACTTGAAACAAATTAAAATACGTGAAAAATTACCTAAATAGTGGGCGTGGCTTTAAATGATTCTTTAAAATACACTTAAAATGTTTGCTGGATTTTTAAAAATTGATATGGGGAGCATTGAATTCATCTTGTAGGTTGAACATGTAAAATAACTATATTATAATCTTTAAACTATGTTTTCTGAAACGTACATTTTCAATATTGTTGTACCTTTTTATTAAAAACTATTGTGAGTCCAAACATGAGACTTTACACACATATTTAGAATGCTAATATCTTTAATTCCCTACAAACAGAATTCCAAAATATAATTTTGTATGAGCTTTATATGTTTAAAAACCTTGAAAACAATTTAAAAAATGTAAAGCATTTAAAATTTTACTTCATATGCAACAATTTTTTTTAAATAAAACAAAAGTTAAATTGAAATAACTAACTGCAGAGAATTGTTACTCTGTACATGCATAATACACATGCAAACTTTAAAGTTTAATGCTTTTTTAGAAGTTTATAAAAAGGTACATAATTATTTTTTAAAATTTGGAAATATGGAAATTACAAACATGAGCTTGGTAATCAAAAAATTCTGAAAAAAAATGCACAAAAGAAGTACATATGTTTTAAATTATTGTGCCAACTTTCAATATCCTAGGCTTAAAATTGTGGAAATAATGAAAAAGTTCATTATTAGGTGCAAATATGCATCCGTCTCCCCTTAAGGTTATTTTGAAAATAGCTTCTATTTAACCATCACAGTTCGTTACTGTTTTCTCTTACACTTTAATAGAAAGCAAATAGATTGCAACTTCCTATTGCTCCTTCACTGTCTAGTATAAAACATCTTAGTAAACATGCATCTCCCCATGATGAGTTTTCTATATGTATTGAATAAATCCAGTAACAATTGACTTAATATTCTGTTCATGACAATAGGAGAGAGAGAGAGGGGGGGGAGGGAGAGGGAGAGTGGATTAAATAGAGAAGTTGGAGGAAAGTGGTAAAGGAGGATAAGGCCTGACATTAGGCAATAATGCTTTTATGGAAAATAATGATTTTGCTAGAAATACATTTTTGAGACACCATGTACTGGGTGAGGGGGAACAATACGTCTGGTATCTTTGAGGGATATAAGTTGTGATTTTCAAAGAATTTTCTTCCCATACCTATCACACCAAACAATTCTTAACATGGAAAAGTTATTATTTTTTCTCAAACTTGCCTCGTAACAGCTGTGATTACTCGTCATATATTTGGGATATTGACAAGCAGCCTATTAAGACCATTTCAATCTCATTGAATTTTATGTAACTGAAAAGCTTGAGAGATACATAAAAACCTGCAAAGGGACAAAGCAGGATTAATTAAAATATATATTTTTATAACATTTTTTGGCATTTGACACTTCTAAAATATTTCTACTATATATTTACAGTTTCCATATTTTAAGCAGTACACTGAAATGTTAAGTGGTTTTCCTTTTGAGTTCATGCAATATCATGCCTGACATATTATATGAAAGTGTTTATCAAAATCTTGACTGTTGTCTCAGCTTTCTATGTAACTACATCAAATCATAGTGTTACCGATTGAAACCATTTCTGGCAAATATCTTTTTTAAAAGGAAATGGAAAAGTCAGTATGAATTATTTGTGAAATATCAATGAAGAAAATTTGAAGTGTAGAGAAAACATCTTTGAATGCAGTGCATATGATAAGTTTTTTCCTGCTCTGCAAAGATTTACATTGGGTAACTTTGGTGCTTGCAATCTGTATATACAAAAATAAAGGAACAGTTTCTCTCTAGTTTCTTATTAGCAGATGGTTGAGGGTTTGTGTTTCCCTTATTGTGATTGTAATGTGTGCATTGATAACTTTATTTTCACACATTGTGGATTTTATGGCTACCATAATTATAATTTTGAACTAACAAACGTTCTCTACTGCATAAATCCTAAGCAATGCTCCTGCATTTTCCTGATATGTAATAGTCCTTTTCCATCTTTTGCTTGAATTGTTTTTTATTTCTGCATTAGGATCTATATAGTAGCAATTTCTGTACCAGCTTCACTGCACATAATAGTAAGTTGCATTCAAAGTATTTACAGAGATTCAGCTGTATTCTTTCAAAATATGCATTATTTATTTTGAAGTATATATGAGTTCCTTTTATTCTTTTACTTACCACTTTGGCAACCAAAGTTTGAGTTACCTATAAATAATTATTCATTATACTAGAATTAGTAATTGGGGAAGATTTAACCCGCATCCATCTTTATACAAATCAAATCAAAAGCCTTAGGCCCGCTTAGAGAAGGTTAGTCATTTTATTACTTTCCCCAAGGGTGGGGACCTCTAAGGGGGTGCCGAATCAAACAATTGAAATAAATCTTTATTAATCAGTTTTTGTAAATAATATTACAGAACAAAAGTTTATAAGTATAATATACCTGACATTTTTTGTTATTTACAAAATTTTGGTAGAATGAGTGTTTGAGAAGTTATACAAAGCTTTTGCAAGCATAATGAAGGGGCACAAGTTTCTGTATTGTTAAACCTTTTACTTATGTTTAAATTATTATTAACATCCCAGAAAAGGCTGTTTATTATCAGTTTTCAAAGCATTACATGACGCAGTTTGCATAGAGAAGAGAAGATAGGTGGGAGCAATGGAGAGGGAGAATGGAAAGACATGGAGGGAGAGAAAAGAAGAATCTGCATATTTAATGCAAGCACATCTACAGGTTTTGCTTGTATATAAAATAATGGTCAAACCAGTATTTACTTACAAAGCCAAATCCCAAGATGATACAAGTAGAACATAAAAACTCCCTCTTACTATAGAAATGAATACACAAAAGGAAATCAGAAAAACAAGATTGGAGAGAGAAAAATATGAAGTTGTCATGATAAATTTCTCAATATAGAGAAAGTCATATTACAAGAACTGACCATAGCAGGTTAATTAAAATAGGGAGCTTAATAGACCCACAGGTAAAAGGTATCCAGAAAATCCATGAAAACAATAAGTAAGCTGTCAACTGACTGATTCAGTCAGTTCATGGATCTTGTGCATAGGTCACCCCGCAACGAGTTCCTACATACATGATTCATGTCAGTCTATAGCACCATAGATTGGTTCGGTCAGTTCATGGAACTTGTGCTTAAGTCACATCACAACCAGTTCTCACATACATGACTCACGGTCAGCCCATATTACCATAGATTGGCTCAGCCAGTTCGTGGATCTTGTGCATAGCTCACCTCACAACCATCTCCCACATAATGACCCATTGTCAGCCCATAGCATCACAGACTGACTCAGGCAGTTCATGGATCTTGGGGATAGCTCACTTCACAGTCTGGGTTTTTTTAAATCATAACATTTTTAGTTCAGTTCCTCTGAGTGAAATGAACTTTTGGAGAAACCTGTTCTGTCCACCCTTTCCCAACATTGGCACTAATATATAGCTTACCACTAGAATCCATCAAATTTTTAATCAAACATCATTGAATTTTTTCAAGTCTGATTCATCTTTAAATTTAATTTTGAAAGCTTAGCTTACAACTGACTAGTGTAAAAAAAAAACCTATCTATATTTTCATTTATTTTCACATACCACTATTCCTATAGTTAAGCACAATTATACAAAATTTTCTTCTTTACCGCAAATGAAACAAATGTTCCGTTCTGTATTTACTCTCAGATATCTTTAAGTCTCCACACTTCTATTAGCCAAGCTAATTCTTCTGTTTAATGGATAATTGGAGCAAGCATAATTAATATTTATATTTAAGAGCTGCTTTTTATAAATGTAAATGTTTAATTTTGACTGAAAAATCTTATATATGTATACTGGTTTGGAATGCATTATTTCATCAGGCTAAATATTGTAACATTGTTAGTATAGCTATTTTTGATGCAACACCTCAATTCAACGTCTTACAAATTGCCGTTTTCTTTTAGCACTAATGACTGTAATGTGAGGAATGTGTTGCAGGACTCTTACTTGAAGCCTGTAATTTGAACAAGTTGTTTCATTAGAAACAATTAGGAGGAGGAAAAAAGAGAAATGTCAAGGGCTACTTGTTGATCCCAGCTAAAATTCCTTTTGCCTGTCTGTTCATGATGCATTCATTTGGTCATTGAGAAACTGTTTCCCCAACTGCCTGTTGCCTTATTGACACTAACAGACAACAAACCAATGTCATTGTGCCTCTCCCTGCACAAATCTCAATTTAGATCCATTAAAATGGCATCTCATGGGGGCAAACTAATTGATGGACTCTGTAACATGGGAGAGCTTTAGAACCTTCAAGCTTTGATGTAACATGGATTGCTAGTGAGATCACAGTTACTGGAATGGAAATGTGTCTGCTTTACTAGATTCTATGTCTTTGCTCCTATAACAGTATTTGTTTTAACCATACCAGCTAAAGGAACATAACAGCTGCTTTAACTGCTCACATTTTGCATGTAATATGTTATAATAAATTTAAAATAATGAAGAAAAAATATGCTTACACATTTTTTAAGTATTTTCTTTTGTTTCCTTGGCCAAGAAAACTAAACTTAAAATTTTACATTCCTTAACTTTCTTGAATTCTCATTTTGTATAACCAAATCATAAACCTATTTATTTGGCAAGGTAATTTTCCGTAGCAGAATCGGCTAGGATTTGTATACTTTGTAGCATTGTTGTCAAAGAAATAGGGCCTTATATACTATTTTAAAGATTTCTGCTTTAAGACACACACACACAATACTGTACAGCATTCGTTTAAAGAAAATATCCTATTTTTGCATGGTAAAAGAGAAAAACCAGCATGACCTGAAAAATACCTATTCTTTGGACAGGAGGCAAAGATTTTTATAAAATTCCTCCAATCTATACAACCCCATTGCTTGGAAAAATCTTTCATCATGTTTCATGTACTCACTTTTAACTCAAATTCTATTAAAATGTCAGAGATGTTGCAATGACAAATACAATTCATATCTCAAATTTTCTGTAAAAGCCTTTCAAGACCTTTTCATTCTTATTGAATTTGATATAAATAGAAATTAGAGAGAGAGAGAGAGAGAGAGAGAGAGAGAGAGAGAGAGAGATAGTAACTTATTTCAGACAAAATGTAAAACTCATTAAAATATACAGTTTGCATCAGCATTAACCATTTTTGAAATATCTGTTTTATCAGGTTGAAATATGGTGCTAAGTAACTTGTTGGATTTTTTTGTTTAATTTTTAATTGATGATTTATTGGTATAAATAGTTGAAATAGTTGTGTTGTTTGCTGTTTCGATGCTTCATTTACTAAGCCCAATTTTAGGCAAAAATTTAGCAAGATTATTGTAACAAAGATAGAGGAATCCTTTTTTATAACAGTGTAATATATAAAGGATATATGTGAATTTGTAATGCTTAGAGAAAGTCATTTGAGAGTTCATAAAAGTTTTAGGATTTATAAACAATCCAGCATCATCAAAATATTTCTAGGCATGTGTTCAATGCAAAATAAAGAGAATTATGGTCACAAAAATTGTTTTGACATCTCTCTCCCTCTCCTGCTCTCTGACTCTCTTTGTTTTTGAGTTAGGTCTATCTATATTTTGCAAATGCATTAGTTCTTCATAAAGTATTGGCTGAAGCAAGAATTTTTACAAACCCCATACTTTTGAGAAGCTCTATAAGACTGTCACTGGAATATGTAAACAAATTCTCAAATTAGTGTATAGATTATTTGTATTCCTCAATTATTAAAGCAGATGATATACAATGTGTGTAATATATGGAAGAGCAGCTAAGTTGTTCACTGCCCCTGAATTATTTACAATAATAAGAAGAAGAAGAAGAAGAAGAAGAAGAAGAAGAAGAAGAAGAAGAAGAAGAAGAAGAAGAAGAAGAAGAAGACTTTTTGATCTGTGACCGCAAGTATAGTATCCAGTTTATCTAGTATAGTACCAAGCACATGATAATGATGACAAGACAAGTGTAGCAAATATTCACATGCTTCATTATATAATTAGTGTTCATTATTTGGAATTTATTTTAGTTTCCTCCTTTTGCATCCTAGTATGTTACATTTAATGGATTTATCCATATTCAGGTATGTTACACAAATTAGTATCAATAATAACAAACAGAATTTATTGCCAATAAATGATTAGAGTCCAAGAAACTGTAGAGCAAGTAACTTATTACTGTAAGGTGGCAGCAGAGGCAGTGGCAAAGGCAATGGGGTGACCCTTTGGGTAAAATACTTATGTTAAAAAAGCAAAAATTCATGAAATGGGAGTGCATGTTAGCATTGCTTCTAACACTTTGGTTTATTAAACAGACTGATTTCATAACTGTTACAACATGGTTAGAGACCCAAAAAAAGTAGTGTGTAGATTGACCTGAAATTTTTTAATATTTATGGTGATATTTCACAAGTAAAACTGGTAAGCCCTGGAATAAAAAAATACTGCAGGAATAAAAAAAATCATGTGGAACTAAATGTTACTTACATAATTTATCAAAAACTTGCCCATTAATCTCAGAATTTCAAGATTATATCAAGAAATATAAATCAGCTTTAAATAAAAATAATAAGAGAGTAAAAAATGCAAGCAAATGACAGTTTCATCAATAAAGCAAGCAATAAAACAAAAGCAATCTGGAATGTAATTAGAAAGGAAACAGGTGCCAACAAAGCTGCAAAGAACGATATAAATTTGTTCAGAAACTAAAAAAGTGGTAGATCCAAATGAAGTAGTGAGCAATTTTAATACACATCTTACTAATATAGCTGAAAATTTTATAAATCGTGCTGCAATAAACAATTCTCCTTCTGCATTAAAAACTCGCAAGGCAATTCATGAATCAGTATACCTTACCCCAACAAATGAGGGAGAAATTTTATAGACCATAAAGGATCTTAAGCCAAAACACACTGCTGGTGTTAATGGGGCACCAGGCTTTCTCATCAAAACATGTGTGCACATAATCGTGAATCCAGTAACATATTTGTGTAATGAGTCCTGAACGACTGGCATTATTCCCACTTGCTTAAAAGCAGCCATCATTCAAGCCAGTACATAAAGGAAAAAGAAATGATATGTCCAATTATTGCAGTACAGCACTATTATCTGTCTTTTCCAAAATATTAGAAAAATTGTTCTTTAAGAGACTTTCAAACTTTCTGGAAAGACATAAACTATTATCTAATATTTAGCATGGTTTCAGGAAAAAAAAATCATTCAACTGAAACCAGAATTTTCTCATTTATAACAATCCATTAAAGTCATTGATCAAAAGCAACATGCCTCAGCTATATTCTTAGATTTAACAAAGATGTTTGACACTATAGATCACCAGAACATGTTAATGAAACTAGAAGCACTAGGCACCAGAGAGTTAGCTAATGAATGGTTAAAACCATACTTATGTAACCAAATGCAAATAGTGGAATTAAAATACAAAGGAAAATCTGAGATGGATTAATTATCATTCCAGTCCATTAAAGTTAGCTATGGAGTTCCACAAGGATCCATATTAGGCCCTGTTTTATTTCTTCTCTTTATAAATGACCCATCCATGATAACTATTTTATATGCTGATGATACAAATGTTCTAATTAAGGCAACACAAAAAGAAGCATTTCTAACTTCCATTCATCTGGCCACAGAGAAAATCACAGGAAATTGCAAACTACTCTGTATCTAATAACCTCATTGTCAATACAGATAAAACTGTAGCAATGGATATACACACAAACAAGAACAAAAGCTATTTTGCCCCTCAAATACAATTTCTTAATCACATACTTAAAAAAGTAGAACTCAAAATTCCTTGGTGTCGGAATACAAAGTGAACCAAAATGGGATGCTCGCATTAACATAATAAATAAATTTAGTTCATTTTACTACATGATAAGAATATTAACCACATGCACAAGAAAAGACAGTTAGGGAGTAAAATTGAAAGAAATTCTGAAGAGCCATAAATCACTTGAATTCACTTCAAACAGTTAAAGGCATTTACTGCTGAAAAAAATCATTTTATACTTACCTGTAATGTGATTAAAGTGTAATTTTCAATACCATAATTATCTAATTGGTGTTACAGAAATGGGACAGTGTTTATAACCTATTTAAGGCACAATTTATGCAAACTGCAAGTTAAAGCCCTCTTTTTCACTTTTGAGGGTTCCAGTAAAAAAATATAGTAGTGGCTGATTGTTAGTGACATTCCAGTTTGTTGCACCTTTACACAATTTATCTAGTGTTACCAACACCTGTGTATAAAAATTGCATTGTCACAATGAATGCCATAAGATTCAAACTAGTTCATAATTAACTTAAAATCATTAAATTTTTGCATAATTTTTTTAAAATAAAATGATAAAAATTTGTGAAGAGACTTTTTCGAAATTAAGAAGTAATTTGTAAGTGGAAAACTGCTCCACGCACCTGCTATTGTCTATAAATGCTTTTCAATACTTATTTCACTACTTTATTGTTATTTTTCTACAAATTTGTGTTTCAAATCTTTCGGGTCATTAAGCATGATCAAACATCTTTAATTCTGGAGCCAGTCTTATTAGGGTTGCATATGCCACGGATTTCATGGGCTGTCCGCGATTTTATAGTAAATGAAAACATCCAGGCTGCAAAGATAACAGTCCGTGATTTGTACTATATTTGAACTCAACTTTAACAAATTTAATGTTCTTGGGGGGAGGCCAAAGGTTATAGTTTTGAGAATTTGTTGTTGCATAAGAAATGTTGCGTTTCTAATGAGCAGCATTCAGGGTTGCTAAAAATTTTGAGATATTATTTCTCATACTTCGTCATTACATCAATGTAGAGAGATGTTTTCCCTCATAAGTGCTCAGTGGACAGAAGAAAGCAATATTTAACAATAAAATCAGTTAATGCAAATACATACAATACAATATGAAAAATATAAGTTGTAGTGAGTTTCATAAATATATTATGAATGGTACCAAGTTCTTTTTCTTCTGCTCCATGTTCTGAGAAATACGATTGGTATAAAAAACTTAAATATTGATATTGAATAGATTAAGTTTTACTGAATACATTTAATACATTTTTGATAATATGTGCTTACTTAAGGTAAAATACAATAACCAAAACTCTGGATTATTAATTAAATGCACATTTCTCCTACATTAGGGCTACTTATTCCTGAAAATTTCATTTCCTGAAATCGATTAAACAAACTGTTAAAAAAAACTCCTGGTTTTTGGATTATGGCAATCTTAAGTGGTACTGAGTTAACGCATTACTTCACAAATGAAGACATCTGACATCTGTGTAATTTTTCTTCTCCCCCTTTTTAACATTCAAAACATAATTTACTTGATTGATGTGTATAAAGGGATGTTATTTGCTGTTAGTAAGGATGATGAAACTTGAATGTAAAAGAATATTTTTAGATTTAATTACATTAAACTAACAACCAGTATGTTTACATACCTTTCAGCAAAGGGTACTTCAAAGTTTATGATAAAAGAGATACAGAGCCTTTATCTCCTCAAGTCTTAATGTTTATGCAACAGTGAGTACATTTATCTGTAAGCAAACAGAAGAGAGGAGTCTGAATACTTGTTTCTTTGGGACAAGAATTTGAAGTGGAATGCATTTTTCCAAATATTTAGATAAATTAGTGTTTGTCATATTGCAGACTTGGACACTCTAGATAAAAGAAGTGCTGCATTGATACATAATCTGTCATTAAGTTTGTATTTGAACAAATGTATAGGTTTTTGTAAGTAATGAGACATTGTTTAAAAATAATTATGTGAGTATGAAATATAATATTTGACTAATACTAAATTTAAGGGATGCATGCAAGATGTGCAAGCAAGAAGATTAAGAAAATATTCAAATTCCACTACAACTTTACATTGACAGGTACTGCTTAAAAGTTATCACTAATACTAGAATTTGTGTGTTATTCCCTGAGCATTAAAATATATGCAAAAACTATTTTATACATGTGTTGTACTGCATTAATCACAAATATGAGTAGTGAGTTTTGCATATTTTGGGTGTTTCTGTATGTACAATGAAATCCGCCCAAAATGAACCCCAAATAAACCAGAATTCTGTCTATTTAAAAAAAATATTTGGTCCCACTGAAAAGCATATACTTAATGTGTCCATTTTCATAAATAAAATGGAAGTTGCCCATGTGAGACCTGAAACATTCTATAACTATTTAATAAAACAGAAATAGTAATAAAAGGAGCCGAGATGTACACTGTATTTTCAGGGAAACTGAAGATTTAGCTCAATGAGGTAAAACAGGATTTCGTAAACATACCAAACTGAGGCTGCATCAAAGATGATCACAAGAGGCTTCTTGTAAATTTTATTTCCCTGTTGACCATAGCCTGATTTTTCCTTCAGTAAGCGGCTTGAAATGATCTCGAAATGGGCAAGTAAAGCAGCAAAATTTATGATTAAAACTGTCATTTGGTAATCTAGTGTGATTGTTAAACAATAAGGTACAAGTGATCAAATGAAACGGAAAAGAGAAATGCATTGTAAAATAGTATTACAGTTCAGTTATGACAACTCAAATTACATCAAAATTTAAAAAAACAGTATGAGTGAGTATGATATTGAAAATTCTTTAAACATAAATTTAAGTGTTGGTGGTATTTTCGGAACATGAAAATTGTAACATTGACTTATTTTTGGTAACAAGAATGTTGCAAATGCAGCATGAGTTAAAAGTTAACATTATTTATCAGCTAATACCTTACAGTGTATTACGATTTTGATACTGTGTGATTTTGCACTTTTCTGCATTTCTGTTTATTTGTCTGCTCATAAATCCTAGTTGCTTTATTATCACTACATTTTTCTTTAATGCTAGTCCCTCTTTTTGGTTTTATGAACTCTGAGGTAAAATAGGTTTAACTGTATTGGAAACAGCAACAGATTAATATTCCCAGTGTTACAAAAGCTTTGAGAAACCCCACTAGTAGAGGAAGCTATCATCCTAAACAATGCTATTGTCACTAGGAAACAGAAGCCTATTACATAACAAATTCAGTAGCCCGTGAAACATGTGCTTATATAATCATCTCAGCAGAACACATGTGAATTCCTACAAGCCAGTAATTCACTGTTCCCCAAAACCCCATTGTGTTGTTCTTAAAAGTGATGTTAAGAAGTATTATGCTGTCTTAGAAATAGCTTTATGTTGAAGGTTTGTTTAAAATACAGGATAGATAGGTTAGTGATTGGAAACATTAAACTCAGCTGAAATGTTAATACCTCAGAACTAAAGGAATTATTAAGCAAACATGAAGCTTTCCTATAATAGTTTTCTTCAGAGAACTAGTAGCATATGTCACTCTAGGCATATACTAGCTGCCTCCCAGCCTTGCATAGGTGAATTTTTACTTTCTCTGCTACGTATAGTAAGTAGGGAAAGTATTGTATTCCACCCAAAAATTCGGTATTGAGATTTCACCGGAAATATGTTTTGAGACCCCCTGAATCCAAAAAAAGCATTTTTGGAAACATGTCTGTGTGTCTGTGAACAGCATAACTCAGAAACGAACAGTCGGATAAACACCAAACTTGGTATTTAGGTTCAGTATCTTCAAGAGATGTGACACGAAGGTTTTCAAGAAAATCCCCCCACCCCAGATTACCCTTTACATGGAACATTTTTCGAAAATTTTAATTTTCTCAAAAATGGCTCTAATGATTTTGATTAAAATATCATATGTTTAAGATATTTTCATGACAAATAAAATGTATATCTTGAATTTACTGGGAATGTCTCCAAAAGTATTCATTGTGAACGACTTTTGGTAAACTGGTAAACCATAAGAGATAGACAAAATTTTACTACACAATGTAGATTGCGTTAAAATACACAATTTATGTCATATACATTTTTTTGTTGAGTGAACCATTTTCGAGATATTGCTTGTTATTCCCTTAAATTTTTCAATACTTATTTTCTAAAATGGGAATTCGTAATTCATTTTTTGTCTTGGATATGCAAAGAGTATTAATCTGTGGGAAAGGGAATGGTGCTGCACCTAGCAACCAGCTATTAAGAGATATGTATGTGCTTAAAGGCTACTGTATTTCCATATTGCCCTTGTAAATATATATTCCCCTTACATCTACAAGAAAATTAGCAATAAGATAGAGTCTGCAAATGTTTATCTCGATTAACATGAAGTAGATGGAGAATAAGCATTTGTAAAAATAGTTTGTACAAGAGTAGAGAAAGTCATGTGAGTGTAAACATCAGATTTTTTTTCTTAAGTGAAAGAAATGTATTTCTCCCAAAATTTGATACTGATATTTCACCAGGAATACACAAGCATTTTTACTTTCTCTACTACGTATAGTAAGTAGGGGAAATATTGCATTCCACCCAAAAATTCGATATCGAGATTTCACCGGAAATACATGTTTTGAGACCTCCTGAATCCAAAAAAAGCATTTTTGGAAACATGTCCGTGTGTGTGTCTGTGAACAGCATAACTCAAGAACGAACAGTCGGATAAACACCAAACTTGGTATTTAGGTTCAGTATCTTCCAGAGATGCGACACGAAGGTTTTCAAGAAAATCCCCCCACCCCAGACTACCCTTTACATGGAACATTTTTCGAAAATTTTAATTTTCTCAAAAATGGCTCTAACGATTTTGATTAAAATATCATATGTTTAAGATAATGTCATGAGAAATGAAATGTATATCACGAATTTTCTGGGAATGTCTCCAAAAGTATTCTTCATTGTGAACGACTTTTGCATAACTGGTAAACCATAAGAGATAGAGAAAATTTTACTGCACAAAAAATGTAGATCACATTAAAATACACAACTTATGTCCTATACATTTCTTTTGTTGAGTGAACCGTTTTCGAGATATTGCTTGTTATTTCCTTAATTTACCAATACTTATACTTTTTCTCAAATTCGTTATTCATTTTTTTTATGTCCTGGACATGCAAAGAGAATGGAATTCGCCACATAGCAACCAGCGTTAAAATATTTGACTATCGCTTAAAAGCTACCATATTTCCCTTGCATCTACAAGAAAATTACCAATAAGATTGACAACTCGATATCTCGATTAACATGAAGCATATGGAGAATAGGCGTTTGTAAAAATAGATTGTACAAGAGTAGAGAAAGTTATGTGAGTGTAACACGTCAGATTTTTAGAAAAAGTCTGTGCATATATGCATGTTTGTGTGAGCGCACATGTACATTTGTCTTTCTGTCTGTGAACAGCATAATTAAAAAATGAAAAGTCTGTTAAATATGAAAGTTGATATATAAGTTCAGCATCTTCCAAGATGTGATACAAAGATTTCCAAGAGAATCTGCTAACTCCAGACTGCCTTAATGTAAAAATTTTGGTTATTTTTTGTTTTTTCAAAAGTGGCTTTAGCGATTTTCATTCAAAATATCATATGTTCAAGATATTTCCATGACAAATAAAAAGTATATTTTTAATTTTATGGTAATAGCGCTTGAAGTTCTCGTCATTCTAAAAGACTTTTGTGTAATTGGTAAATCATAAGAGACAGACAAAATCTTATTGCACAAAAAATGTAGAGCTTATTAAAACTCATGATTTATGTCAAGTTAATGGTTTGAATTTTCAAATACTTGTACTTTACCATGTGGTAAGTTACTATTTGTTTTCTCTTGTGATCCTGAGAGGAACATGGAATTTCAAAGCCATCACATAGCATTCCACTTTATAAAAGATCTGACTATCACTTTAGCCTACTGTATTGTTATACCTACTACAAATTTTTAAATATGTATTGAAAGTTTATCTTGATTAACAAGAAGTAGACAGAAGATTAAGCTTTTGTAAGAAAAGTTTCTGGAAGATGAGTAGAGAAAGTCATGTGAATGCAATACATAAGAGTTTTTTCAAGTACTCAGTTGCTATTTGTTTTTACTTTCTGTACCACATAAAGATATTGCGTTCCATCCAAAAATTCGGTACCGAGATTTCACCAGAAATAAATGTTTTGAGGCCCTCTGAATTTTAAAAAAAAAATGCGATTTTAGGAAATGGTCCATGGGTGTGTCCGTGAACAGCATAACTCAAAAACTAAAAGTCGGATAAACACCAAACTTGGTATTTAAGTTCAGTACCTTCCGAAGATGTGCCACAAAAATGATTTTTGATTTTCTAAAAAGTGGCTTTAACGATTTTGATTAAACTGCCATATATTAAATATATTTACATGATAAATAAAATGCATATCTTGAGTTTTTTTGGGAATAACCTTTGAAGTCCTCTTCATTTGGAAGGAATTTTGTATAATCTTGTATAACTAGTAAACATTAAGTGATAGATGAAAACATACTTCTCAAGAAATGTGGATCTCTTTAAAACACACAATTTATTCCAAATAACTTTTTTATCTGTCATTAGCCATTTCCAAGATATCCATTATTAATGGTCCAGATTGTTCATTATTTGGTCATTCTTTAAAGTCCTTTCAACATTCAGTTGTTTGTTGTGATGTCATCGAAACAGTATCTAATTTTAAGGCAGCGTATAAATTAAATTGAGTTTTGTTTATGGATGCTCTTCAACTGCCGTGGTCTTTAGCGTCCCATTCTATATTGGGCATAAAGACCAGTAATTTTGCTCAGAGGCCTCTTTATCAGGCTTGAGGTTCTTTAACATGCTGTAAATCTACAACACGGGACCACCAGCTTTACTTCCCTTCTGAAGGAAGCTATGCTACGGATTTTTGTGCTCAAAAAAGTCCATCGCCCTTGTCCAGTTCTTAAACATGACTATCACCTTTTCCCTTTATATCTATAACAAACTGTGTAATATGGCTATTTCTGCGAAGGTTTATTTGGATTAAAATGAAATAGATAGAAAAATAAACTTTAATAAGACTCTGTATACCCACTAATAAAAAGAGTTGGTAGAGAAAGTCTTGTGAGTGTATCACACTAGATTTTTTGGTTTCGTGGTCATGCAAAGAGTGGAATATCAAAGCCATCACATCACCCACTTTTTAAAGATCTATCACTAAAGCCTCTTTTATCCCTCTAGTAGTTGCAACGAAATGTGTAATAAAAGCACTTCTGGAAACATTTAACGCTATTAACAGGAAGTAGAAGAAAAAGCTAGAAGAGTGGCTAGAGAAAGCCATATGAATGTAACCCATCAAATCGGTTTTTTTCGTAAAAAAAAATTAAAGCATCCACAGAAGGAAATGCTAAGTAATTTTTTTTTTTTTTTCAAAACTTATTTTTCTGCCAACATATTATATTGGTTTGCACAGTGTATTATCTCTCTAGTAGTTTACAAAGACAAAATATTGGTGTTTCAGGACCTGTGCAATAAACTCTGAGGAACAATAGATCTCACAGAGGGCAACATTTTTTGTCAAGCAAGAACCATCCTCCGACGCAGTCTTACGAAGTTATTCACCCCTGTTTGAAGCGTATGTGGGTAGGATAAGTTTGAGAGGCACAGCCAGTACACTTTATCTCTGTTTGTTTACTACCACTGAATCACTTCTTTCTTGTCCCTTATGCTTGGTTAGGTTTGGTAGGTCTGAGATGCACAGCCCAATTTAACTCGAATGAGGCGGCAAAACGTAAGGTCCCAGCAGATGATCAACAATTCCAGCCCAGATGTTCACAGAATGCTTTTGTTGATGTCTAATGAACACTGCATGAGGGTTCTCAACATCACAGATGTGGCTGTTCAATTATCCAGCTCGTGTAAAACAGACCTCATCGGTAAACAAGATGCACATGGGAAATGTAGCATCTACGATACTTTATTGCAGAAACCACTGGTCAAACTGAACATGAGATGTGAAGTTGTTCGGCCCCAGTTCCTGTACTTTCTGGAGGTGATATGCATGGAGCTGTTGTTCACAAACTCTGAATTAAATTGGGCTGTGCGTCTCAGACCTACCAAATTTAACCAGGCATAAGGGACAAGAAAGAGGCAAAGTCTCTTGATTCAGTAGCTTTAAACAAAGAATCAAAGTGTACTGGCTACCTCTCAAACCTATCCTACCAGATACGCTCTAAACAGGGATGAATAACTCCATAATGATGCATTGGAGGGTGGTGGTTGCTTGACAAAAAATGTTCCCCTCTGTGAGGTCTATTGTTCCTCAGAGTTTGCCGCAGAAGTCCTGAAACATCCTGTAAATTTCTACTCTGTAGATACAGGAATGTGGCAGGAGAAAAACTGTGCTGTAGTTAAGAAAGGGCAAAAATATTACATTGACTATGTAGCTAAAGTTATTGTGCTGATAGATTTCATCTCAAACCCTCCAATGATAAAAGGCAAAGTACAATCATAAGATGCTAAAAATGCTTTGCTTTGCAGCTCTGAGGCACAAGAAGTTTACTCTGCTCTACCATCAGAAGTTGAAAGGGGAAATTAAGAAACATTGTTACTTTATTCACTTTATTAAATTCCATTTATGATCTTTTTGAATCATAATAGAAAATAACTCTTCCTTTCCTATTTGGCATCAGAAATGATTTTGTTATCTATTAACATGTGTATTTAATGCCAGCATTTTTGAGAGTCTTAAATGCCTTTGATAGGTTGGATATTATTTAATTGCTGAATGTTAATTTTGTAATTTCTTTCTCATCAGGTTCACAATTGGACAGTGGAGCAGACTTCAGAATGGTTGGCAACAAATGTGGAATTGCCACAGTATGTTCCAAATTTTGTACAGAATCGTGTGACAGGAGCTACTCTTCCAAGGTATCACATTTGATTTCCAGAACAACAGAGCATTAGATAAGTTTTGTAACACAAATGCTTGGGCATCTCTCAACTGGTGTATGAGAAATTAATCTTCCTTGCATGTTATTATTGTTAAGATTATCAGTCTCATTGTGATACATATTGTGAAGATTTGAAATTTGGTTTGCTGAAGTCCCAAGTAAACGAAATGTGGTTGGTAAAAAGATATGTTTGAACTGTGTTTTTGTACAACTTTAAAAGTGGTTTAAACAAGGCGCAATCATTTGAGCACCTACATCAGGCTTTTGGAGATTTTCTCCTTCATTTGCAGTTTTCTAATGGTTCAACAAATTTAAGAGAACAAGTCTTAAAAATGAAGAGAAAAATGACAGAAGAACAACAGTAGTACCAAAGAAAATATTCAACATGTAAAGCAGAGGTGGCAGAACAGTGACTCATGATTACATTTGGACTCCTGGTGTCACTTCCTCCCTGTCCATTTGTATTTTAGTTTCTGATAGGAGGTGTTCGTCAAGTTACATATTTGTTGAGTGCCAACAAGGGCATTTTTACCATCCCAATGTGAAGCAACTGACCAGAGAAGATCCAAGGTTGTATTACATGGAATTAGATGTGGCTCATAAGGATCAGTGTGCTGGGTGTTTTTGGCATATACCTTCAACAGCTGTGAGTGGGGGGGGGGGAAGAAGCTTTGAGATGGGTGCCTCACAACTTACCTGAAACATAGAAGCTGGTAGAATGAAATTGGCTAAGAAATTCAGCGACAAAGTCTCAGTTTGAATGTTGGGAGATGAAACTTGGATCTGTATTAATATTAAGTGCCATCTTCCATTTGGTCTTTTCTGATGACCAATGTACAGGAGCAGATCTTTTTATGACTTTATGGCTTTTTGGGCAGATTCAAAGTGTTACAGATTTTCACCACAGATATACAAAACTTTAAATTCTTTTGCATTATATTGTAACTACAGAGTGATTTATGAAGAACTGACATTTTTTTTCTTTAATTATTCTGTTTGAAATTCACTCAGTGCCCCAATTTTAGCACCAAATTAAGCAAAATGTTCTGGAGTTTCGATTGCATGTCATTAGATGCGCAGATATTCATGTTTTATTCATAATTGTTAGTTTTATTGTCGACAACAGTTTTTGAGATTTTGTGCTAGTCAACGGGAAAATGGAGTGCACATTAAATGAATGACTCCTCCTTGTAAAGCAATACTGGATTACGAGTTCAATTACAGCTATTCAAAGGGCATACCAGGGAGAATTTGGTGTTCGGAATCCTCCCCAAAGAAACACAATACTGGGACTGGTAAACAAATTGGAAACAACTGGATCTCTGGTGAGTGAAAAGGGCAAAACTCGTTCATCTAGACTTCCCACAGTTGTTGTTGATGACGTAAGAGCACAACTGGATCAGTCACCTAAAAAATCATTAAGACGTTTGTCGCAGGAGACAGGGCACCTACTCAATGTGTCAGAGAGCTGTGAAAAGTGCAGGCCTAAAACCGTATAGGATTACGGTTATCCATCAGTTACAGGAACCAGATAAGGATAGATGACTGAATTATTGTCGTTGGTTTCAGGCGTTGATTGTGCAAAATCCTGCTATATTGTCCATTACATGGTTCACAGATGAAGCATTGTTCCATTTATCCGGCTATGTGAACTCAAATAACTCACGCTATTGGGCCAGCAAAAATCGACATGTTATTCATTAAGCACCTATGCACCCAGTTAAAATTGGAGTTTGGTGTGTAATATCCGCACAGAGGATAGTGGGCCAATTTTCTTTTAAGACAATGTGAACACTGCAGAGTACCGATGGATTTTCATGGAGTTTGCTGAGCAACTAGACGTTGTAGAGTTGAGTCAAGGATATTTTCAGCAAGACCGCACTATATGCCATATATCAAAAGAACCCATGGCACTAATTGCAAGTTTCTTTGATGACCAGATAATTTCCAAGAACCTGTGGCCACCAAGATCTCCGGATTTGACATCGCTGGACTTCTGAGACAGAGTTTATACCACACGTTCCCAGACATTGGATGACCTGAAGCACAACATTACACAGGAGATTCAAGCTATTGACAACAGAGTCATTCAACGAGTGGCAGTAACATGAAATGACGTGTTGAGTTGTGCCTTATGCAGGATGGAGGACATTTTCAACATTTGCTATAGAGGTAAATAACCTCCCAAAATTCCCCTGCATTTCAGGTATAATAAGTTGCCGCTAGCGTAACTCATTTTGAAACAATTAAAGAAATAAATGTGTCAGTTCTTCATAAATCAACCTGTACAATATAAGTTATTTATATTGTACTACATTTACAGACCAAATGTACTGTGCTAATTGGTATGCAGTACTATAATAAGCTGGAGCTTATCTGTGTGTCTTATCCATCATGATCACAGTCCCTCTTTACTGGGCTGCAACAAAATACAGGCGTGCAGAATTAAAATTTGATTGCACCACTAGTGGCCTCTAGTAACCAGCAGTAAATGGGTCGTTCTCCATGGACTAGTGGTACCATGCTAGCCTCTAGTTCCCAAGGTCACGGGTTCAAACCCGGCGGAGGGCGATGGATTTTGTCGGGCATAAAAATCCTTGGCATGGTTTCCTTCGGAAGGGAAGTAAAGCCAGTGGTTCCATGTCGTAGATTTACGGCACGTAAAAGAACCTCAAGCCTGATAAACAGGCCTCTGAGCAAAATTCCAGGTCTTTCATGCCCAATATAGAATGGGACGCTAAGGACCATAGTAGTTAAAGAGCGTCCATAAATAAAAAAATGCAAATGCAGTAAATGGGCACAAACATTCAATAATAAACAATATGAATTGTGAAGTCAACTCCCTCACAAATTTTTTATCCTGTTGGTATGCAGTTGGTGTAGGGTATAAGCTTCTGATTTTTTATGATAGTTTTAGTTCATAGTGCATGTTAAAAAATGTACAAATCTGATAGCCGGAGCCAGAAATCTGATAGCCTAGGAAATTATGTTCTTTGCTTTAATACTGGGGTCTGTCTAAAAAATATACGATCTTTGGCTGGGGAAAAAAAAAATGTCTTGCCTGACGGGATTGGGACCCTAATCCCCTTCAAAGTAAGCCTCTTTTAGTTCCACACATATAGCCTACGTATCCTTCCACTGCCGAAAACACTTTTGGAAGGAGTTCATCTCTGCCATCGCATTCTGCATTATCTCTTTAACCTCAAAACGGGATCCTTTCAACATCGGAAACAACCAGAAGTCACAAGGAGCCATATCTGAAGAGTATGGAGATTGTTGAATGACTGGAATTCCATGCTTCACCAAGAAATTCTGGATCAGGTGCGATGAATGAGCTGGAGCATTGTCACAAATTTTGCAGCCACTCTGCGCATGTTCAAATCATCACGCAAAATTGTGTGTGCGGAATCTTTACTAATCCCAACCTCGACAGCAATCTCTCATATGGTCAAACAACGATCTCACATTACCAGTTTTTCCACCCTCTCAATGACAGCTGTACTCAAAGCAGTTTATAGCCTCCTGGTCACTCTCTGCCAAAGTGCAGCCATGTTTGAATCGGTTGAACCACTCCTTGATTTGTGTTACCCTTATAGCAATGTCCCCAAACACCTGCTGAATCTTATGAATTGTTTCACTTTGAGAATCATCAAGCTGTTGAAAAAATTTTATGTAGTATCTTTCCTCAACTCGTTCAGTCATCTCGAGAGAAATCGAAAATCGACAAATGCATATCATAGCACCCCATTAGGCAGCAGGCAGGCAACAACTGGCACACTTGAAGGTGGTGAAAAAATTCAAGCACATCCATTAAGCTTTCTCCTTCCACTGTGCACAGTATTGCCACCCTAGCATCAATATTGCACGTTGGAAAAATTCAGATCGGATACTTTTTAGTAGGCCTCGTATGTGTTGATTGTGGTACCGGAAGTATTTCAGCATGTGTGACAGAAAGAAGTAATACTACCAGGTCTTTAAGGATACTTATGAAATGGAATTCCTGTTTATTTTACAAGTAATTTTTGTACATTTACTGCAATGAACATTTTATGCATTCTAAGTTCCATGGCATTGCAAAATTATTATGCTTTGCTGGACAAAGGAAAGTTTTATAGGTTTCAATTTCAGGAAGTTGGCAAGTATGTGTGTATGAAAGTCAAAATGCCCAGGAGTGCTGTAGATAGATAGACAGATAGATACTTTATTTGTACATTTTTCACATACATAATCCTTTTTTTTTTGTTTGTTTTTAATCAATATTTCACTTATAAACTAACTTAACCTATTTGTACAAATTTTCTTGCCAACCATACTACTTCTTTTGCCTGACACCCTGGCCTTATGGCTCATCTAATCATCTCTTGCTGCCTTTTATCCCTATTGCCCATCCACTTCCTCCTCCGTTTGCCCTTCTGTCTTTCTTATCTCTCATACTTTTCTAATCCATTTCTCTTTTACTTTCTTTAGAAACTCCCCCATACTCTTATTTTTCTTTTCTTATCTTCTCTTCTTGTTAACATTTTAATTGCTACTATTTTTCCATCCATTTTTTCCCATTTATCCTTTCATACCTCTCTTCTCCATTCTGCCAATTCATTACATTCTATCATAAAATGCTCTGTGCTTTCACTACCTCTGCAAAATTCACAAATTCCATTTTTTATACCTCTTAGCCCTCTCAGATACAATGATCCTGTTCTCATCAATGCAAATGCTTCTTTTTCCACTCTATTACAATAATCCACATAGCCTTCTCTTCTCCATTTCCTTTTTACTAATCTATAAAACCCTAGTGACTTATTCTCTAAGCTTCCCCAAATCTCTTGTCTTTTTATGTCCTCCACTCTGTTTCTTACAGTTATCCAGAAGCCATTGCTATTTCTTTCTCCTGATCTCCAATTATCTCCCATTCCTATCTTCTCCATAATTTTTTCTACCCCTGTCCACCAGCTATTTTTGTTTTTATTACTTTTTTGTTGTTCCATACAAATCTTTAAACATCTTTGCTCGTGCATCTAAACCAAAATTTCAATATCCTTTCTAGTATCACTCCCTTTCTTCTTGTTCTTCCTAATTCCACTAATGCTACTTCCCCTGGTGCTGATCTTGGTAACCCCAATATCTCTTTACAAAACATTCTATAGCTCTGATCTATTTTTTTGTTTAATTCGGATCCCCCCCCCCAAATTTCTACTGCATATAACATTCTTGCTTCTACCAATGCTTCATACATTCTTTCTATCCATTTAGTTGGCATTTCTAATTTGTATTTGCACATCCTTGCTCCAATCATTGCCGCCTTTTCTTTAGCCATAACCTTCCTACTATGCACTCCCTATTCACCATTACTGCTCATTCTTACCCCCAAATAATCATACTCCTTGACAACTTCTAACTTTAAACCTCCCATATGCCATTTTTCGTGTTTTTTTAGTTTATTTCCTCTTTTAAATACCATAACTTTTGATTTATTTATATTTACTTTAATTCCAAATTCTTCGCAGAATTCATGTATTTTGTTGATTGCTTTCTGCAACCCAATTACCGTTATAGCCCCAACCATAAGATCATCTGCGTATAGTAGACCTGGTATCTCTCTATTTACTATTATGGGTCAGTGTGCATTTGTTTCTTTCACTCTTTCTAATATGTCATCTATAAATATATTAAATAATATAGGGTTCAAATTGCATCCCTGTCTTAATCCCATTTTTTGTTCAGTCATTTCTGTAGTTCCATCATTTTTACATCTTATACAAAATTTTATGTCTTTATAATTTTTTTTTTATTTCTTTTATAAAATTTTTGCTTATCCCTTTCATGTTTAATTTATAAGTTAATGCTTCTCTGTTTAGTGTATCAAATGATTTTTCAAAGTCAGCAAAAACATGTATATCCTTCGTCCTCAAATACTTATCTATTATAGTCTTTATTACAAATATATTATCTATTTTTTGTTTACCTTTCCTAAATCCTGCTTGATATTCTGACAATTTTCCTTCCACTTCTACCCAATTTCTTAATCTATCGGCTAATATACCTGTGTATATTTTCCCTAATATTGATAGTAAACTTATTCCCCTATGTTTTCTGGTCTATTTGCTCCTCCCTTCCCTTTGTAGATTGGTATCACCATACTTATTTTCCAACATTCTGGCACATAATTTTTTTGTTTAAATTTATTTAATAGTTTTGTCATCACATTTAAACCATTCTGTTTTTCCCCATACATTTTCCAAAATTCCCCTGGTATTCCATCTATTCCTACCACCTTGCCTTTCTTTATATTCCATATTTGCTGGTAAACTTCCAGCTCCGTGATTTTACCATCTAATTTTTCATTAAATATTCCTCCTAGTCCTGCTTCTTTTGTGTTTAACTTTAATCGTTTCCCTTCTCCTATTAGCTTTCTAAAGTACCCTATCCATTCGCTCGGTGTAATTTCGTTTTTCTGCTCTCTATTCTTAGTCATCATCCTCACTATTTCCCATATTTTTTTACTATCCTTACTCTCTATTGCTGTCTTTAGTTTCCTTTCTATATTTCCTTGCCATTCTTTCCTCTTAGCCTCAATCAATTTATTTCCCTCCCTATTAATCACTCCGTCCCTACTTTTCCTTTGCCTTATCACATCCCTATCATCCTCTTCGTTCTGTTTACCTACCTAATGACCTTCCATTCACCCCCCCCCTATTCTTGCATTCAAATCTCCCATCGCAATAAATTCTATCTCTGACTTCTTTTCTCGTATTTCTTCCATGTCTTCTTCAAGCTTACTATTAAAGTTACTGACATGAAAATATGATACTTCTGGTGGGTTGTATACCACCCTATTCCTAGTCTTACTCCATTAGTCTGTTTAATTATTAACCATAACACATTGGGACCTCTTATTCTCCAGTTTTCCTATATCAATTATTTCAATATGGCGGCGCCATGGCCGAGTGGTTAGACCGCTCGCCTCCCACCAAGGCGGCCCGGGTTCAATCCCAGGGACCTGCATGTGAGATTTGTGGTGGACGAAGCGGCATCTGGGCGGGTTTTCTCCGGGTTCTCCAGTTTCCCCCGCCATTCATTCCACCAACTGCTCCATCATCACCTTTCCTTTCATCAATTTCATCTACATTTCGTTTCATCTACTTCCTTCATCCCATACCAGGCATCGGGCTGATCACCCATCCTGGATGCTCTGTCTGATCCATGAGTGTCTGCTCCTCGACGGGCCTCTGACCCCAGGCACCCGCTTGTAAGTCCTACATAAGAGGAGGGTAAACAGATAATGAATGAATGAATGAATTACAGTAAAATCTCGTTAGTACGTTTTTGCGGGGACCCAAGGATTTGGACGTCATAGACGGGAAAACGTGTTAACGAAAATACATAATCTGCAACTTAAGAACATATTTATGTAATAAAATCTAATAATACATCTTACCTCAAAAACGGATGTGAAATATAGACACTATTTACATTGGTTTGAAATACATATCGATAGTTGATTGCTTTGTTGGTTTTAATGCCAAAATTTTACTGTCCATCTTGTTTAGTAAAGTCATTACATCATCATCAACTTCGAAACTGCACACATATCGCTTCACTATGTCCATTGCCTGCATGGCTTCTGACACTGTAGGTACTGGCTCAGGATCTGGTTCATCGTCACTTTCGTCTCCCACTAATGCTTCATCTTTCACTTGTTCTTCAAGTATTTCATCTATCGTCGCTGTTTCACACACTGGAATTTCATTGTCAATGTTTACATAGTTTTCGAAAGACATGCCGGCATCGTCTGCTATTTGGCGCCATTCTTCACTCTCGGAAAACTCGTCTTCCTGCGTAATTTCATCACCAAGAACTCGGCAAAAACCGGCTTTATTAAAGCAGTTCCTAATGGTATCTTGCGTCACAAAATCCCAAGCAGTTCTAATAAAATGCATGGCATCTAAGACGGTGATTTTTCTTGTCGTCGATTTCAGTGCAGCCAACCTTCTCTGTACCAGCCTCTTACGATACGCATGTTTCATGCACCGAATTATGCCACAGTACCGTCTATTGGCACATTTGAAGCTCTAGCTTGTGTAAACCACTTTAGCAGAACATCTTCTAATTCTGGAAACTGGCCAGGGCGATTACGTTTTCTTTTAGCATTTTTTCCTTCTTCAAAAGCAGTTTCAATTAGTTTACGTTTGCTAACAATTGTGTTTAAGGTTGACGGAGGAATGTTTAACTTCTGCGCTATATCCACACGTTTCATATTTGGATTGCGATCTACTTCCTCAAGGATTTTCAGTTTTTCACTGGTGGTTATTTGCCGCACTTTCTTTTTCTCCATTGCGAACAAAAAGTTAAAATACTTTTACGTTTCGTCAACACTCAACAGCATAAACTAACCACACCAAGCCACTGTTAAACTAAAGCGTCACCGCAGAACACCAAAGAGCGTCACTAAAGCATCCCCCCCCTCCACACACACACACAAAACGCGTCCCACAAATACGTACATGCATGGTATTGGCTGCCGGTTCCACCCCGCCTGGTTTGACCAAAGTAGCGAATGAGAACGTCTAACTTTGAATGTAGTAAATCTACTCCCGCTGGACCGTTACTTTTATGTTCTCAAAAATGACTATTAATACCGACCGACCAAGCATTGGCATTGGCCAATATAGCGAATGAGGGCATCAAACTTCGAACGTAGTAAGCGGGAGCGAGAAAACGTACTAAACGAACGTTATTAATGCATTTGATGCATTTTGTGCCGGGACTTTTATAATTCAACGCAATACACGGGAAAACGTGTTAATGAGGAACGTGCTAACGAGATTCCACTGTATTTCAATATCTTTCTTTATAAACAATCCTACTCCTCCTGATGCTCTTCCTTTGTCATACCTTTTTCTTGCCTTTTTCTCTATAAACTTATAACCTTCTATTTCTACTATCTCTTCTTTCCCCAACCATGTCTCTGCTATTCCTACTAAATCCATAGAACACAATGTTTTTCATTTCACCACTACCTATCTTATTTCTTAGTCCTTCCACATTCCAAAACATTACTCTTAACCCCTTTCCCTATTTATTCTTTTTTATTATTTCTTCTGTCTCACTCATGGACCCTACCAATGTCACTTCCTCACTTTGCATTTTACCCCCCTCTGCACCTTCACTTCTCACTGTCCCCCTTCCCTCATTTCTCACAATTCCCGCTGCCTCCCCCTCTTCTTTCTTCTGGTCCCTTCTTTTCGATCATTTTGTTCACCAATGTTGCTTCTTCGCCTTCTCCTTCCACTCCCAGCTCTTTGTCCTGTCTTCCCCTGGTCTCTTGTTGGAGTATCTCCCTTATCTGCTTCTCCCCTTCCTTCTGCCTTCCCGCTCCGCTGTCGTTCTCTCGTGCTGATGTCCTCTTCCTACCCATATTTGCTTTTTTTGAAATCCTGCTGACAGTCTCATCCTTTGCTCAGGTCTTTGTTCTGTATTTTCTGGCCATTCTGTATTTTGCTGCAATGCATATGTTCCTCTGGTTTCATTTCTTTTAATACTCATATTCCAATTTTCACCTTCCACTATTAAAGTAGACCTCTTAGATATGCCTTTTTTCCTACCGCCCTTGCTTCATTCATTTTTTTAATTAATTCTTTCCTTTGGTCTTGTTCCTCTTTCATGTAATCCTGCTCTATATATATATTTGTCCCCCTTAGTCTACTTGTTTGACTTAAAATCTCCCATTTTTTTCTCATTGTTGTCAATTTCAAAATGATAGGTCTTGGTCTTCTTCCTTTCTTGCCTATCTTCAATTTCCCATCCATACATCCGTATTCTCATCACATCTTCTATAATTTCATATACCATTTCTTCCAGGTTTCTTCTGTCCTCTGCCACCCCAAATATTATGCAATTTTTTCTTCTCTTATCCCTTTCATATCTTATTTCCATCCCATCTATTCTTTCTTTACATATTGATATCTGTTTCTCCATTTCTTCTCTCTGAATTTTTATTGCTTCTTTCAGCTCTCTTGTATTGTTATCCATTCTTTTTCCTAGTTGCATTCCCATCTCCCTTATTTCTTCCATTAATTTGTTTATTTCCATTCGTCCTGGGTTCTGTTCCACTCCTATTATCAATAATATCACGATTACCGTCATGATAACTCTCCATATCTGAGTTTCCATTTTTATTTTTCCATCTTTTCTTATTTTTTTTCTTCTGAAACTTCCAATTCTACATCGGTACATTTGAACATCCACTCCCATTTTCCTTGTCACCATCTATTAGCAAAACATATATGTGTATCACAGTTCTAACGTAATGGCACTAATAATCCAACTTCATCCGTCTAACCTCAAAAAGCCTAATGTTTACTTCAGAGGTTTATACAGCTTCCTGAGTAGCATAACATTACTATACGGACCAATATACTTTCAAATCCAGGGTTTATATGACATCTTTCATATTTTGTTAATGGTAAAGAGTTCCTTACCTTGTAATGATAATTAATACTCCATTACGCCTCAGAACAATGTATCCAACACTATTTCCTTTTGTTATATTTGCATCAGATGTTTATATTCGTAATCCTATAGCTCAGTTCTCCTGTACCATACAACCATTTAGTATAATCTAGAATTGCAAAATAAATAAATGCATTCAAACCACTTCAATGTTGACACAACTTGAAAAAACGTCTTTATAAAGTACATCAAGAATCACGTTTTCCATCAAATACAATTCAACAATCCTCCATTTCACAGTTGTAATGCACTCCATACTGTATAATTACTAGACGTGAAACAGTCGAAGATATCGTATTTAAGGAACTAAATCCTCCGCCGACCATTTAAAGAGAGTGCTGTAAAGAAAATAGATGCCACTTTCCTTTAAAAAAGTGGTCATCTTGCAATCATTGCTCTAGAAAGTTAGAAGACAGTTTACAATATAATATACCAAAATGTGCCCTCCCAGAGCTCACAACAGACTGTTTGTGAAAATTGCAATCCTTATACTGAGGGATGGTATAACTAAGTTGTTATACTATAAAAACTCTTAATATGCTTAAGATTTTCTGCAAGTAGAAGAGGAAACAATTGAAAGAACATGCTAATTTAGGTAAACTATATTGGTGAGAAGCACTAGGAGACCTTTGAAAGAAAAGCAAAGAAGATAGATTTGTAAATTCAGGAAGGGGTAGTGGACAGCTTTAGATACTTATGATATACCACAAGTACATAAGTTGTTGTTGAGAAGAAAACAGAAGATTGGAGTGATAAAGGAAACTTAATGGAAAAAGAACTGTAAATCCTTGAAGAAAGAACTCCAAGAAAAATTAATGAAGTGTTTTGTGTGGAGTATAGTATGGAAGTATATAAGGTGCAAATATTTTGGTGTTCATTCACTGTGTAGATTTTGCCATATAATAAGTTTGTTTCATCTCCTGACCATTAGATGGTAATGGTACTGTCTCTGACCATTCAACATATGAGGGTAATACTGAAAATTTTTAGAAAACCGTACAAGGATTAGTTTTAAAAACAATTAAAGGGTTTTATTATTTTTCAAAATATTCCCCTTAAACATCAGTACATTTTTGCATTTGATGAGACCAGTCCTTAAAGCAATGATGCCACTCTTCCTGTGCACTTCAGAAACCAAGTTTTTATAATGTTCCACTATTTCATCTGATGAAAAAGTGATTCCATGTATTTTATCTTTAATTTTTGGAAACCAAAAGAAATCACAAGATGCTATGTCAGGTCTGTAAGGTGGAAGGCCCATGGTGCTGACCTTTAGGGCATCCAGATACTCTATTATTTTGCTGTATGCAACAATGTGTTGTCATGATGTAACACTATTCTTCCTTTTGGGCAATTTTCACAAACTTTTTCAAAATTTTGGGGTAAACAGACATTTGTATACCAATCGGTAGTAACAGTATATCTATCTTCTTACCAGCACTGTGAATTCGTTGGACTTTTCTGGACTTAGGTTCTGTTCAGAAGGCCCATTGAGTCAATTGACTTTTCTTTTCAAGATCATAATAATAAATTGTAGATTCATCACCAATATCAATATTCGAAACCAAATTTGAAGTGCTGCCTTGGAATTTTTCCAGCGTTTCCCTGCACCAATCGGGAGTCAGTTTATGTGGAATCCATCAACAGCAAAGTTTTCTCATGTCTGCTGGTGTAAAATGTTTTGGGTTTGACTCATACCAATGCCAGTGTTGTCCGAATGATTTCATGATCTCTTTTGAATTTGCTGCACCAATTATAAATTGTTGCCTTAGATGGGGTTTCATCGTCAAGTGCATTTCTAAGACAGTCTTCATATTGTATAGGCATTAATGACGATTTAAAAAAGTCGCAGCCCAGAAATGTTCTCTAGTTAAATTCATTTTTGGGTGAACACAAAATCTTTAACTGATGATAATTAACAAACTATTAGAGCAAATTGAACAAACTAAATGGCAATCAACTCACAAAACATTAGAAAGTAGCTGTCAAATATAAAGAATTTCATTTGTTTTTTTAGAAAAATGGCATTCTAAAAATTTTCCGTATCGGCCTAGTATTACTGTTCATAATCTGCAAGCTTTAGATTGCAATATCAAAATGCTCCTATAGGTTGAACATGCAGTGCTGCCTGTAAGATGCTTTCAATGTAAATCCTGCAGTGACATTCAGGTTGACAAGGAAACAGGCCATTTATCTGTTGTACAGGTGTTTCACAATGCAAATTGTCTCGAGTTTGGCAAATTAGTAGAACAGTGCCTGGAAATCACATTTTGAACTTCATGATTCACTGGAAGCATTCAATTGAATATTATATTAATCTGAATCTGCTTGCTGCAATAAATTAAAACTCAATAACTGAAAAAGCGCATATTAACACTAATATTTGCTAAACACAATAATATTCTTTATACCGGTAACAATGCTTCTTTTTTATTTGGCAAGGTTGACAACAATTCCATAGATCCCTTTTATTTTTTTTTTAACCCTCCTCTATAGTTATTATGAATAATGTTGGTATGAGATACTGGTGGAGTTCTGTATGTTGATTATATCAGCTAATTT
This sequence comes from Deroplatys truncata, assembly GCA_030765065.1. NCBI lineage: Eukaryota > Metazoa > Arthropoda > Insecta > Mantodea > Mantidae > Deroplatys > Deroplatys truncata. The sequence continues at coordinate 62,286,875 of CM060984.1, read as the reverse complement.
GAAACATGGGGCTTCATTAAGTCCCTCTCTCCATTGTACTCCTCTTGGCTTGGACCTTGCAAGTTTAATTCTGTTTATTTTTATATTCATGTGATTCATTGTGAACAGTTCCATTACAATACACTCATCTAGTTTTTAAGTTTACATTATGCTTACACTTAGTTTTCATTGTAGATGGGGCCCATTGCTACAGCTGAACTGCTATCCTGCAAATGTAAATTGATTTACCTTTCATTATGTTCTTTTTTGTTTACCACTAAGTGTTGCTATAAAAGCATGGAGTTCAAATTCCTCTTTGGCTTTAGTTTTTCACCAGTGTATGCACATCCATAAAACTTGTATCATCTTAAAAATTGATATTAAAAACATAAAACAATGTTTACATTTATACAGGTGGTATTTTTTAAGTATTACACATATTTTGGAGGAAACTTGGGATATAAATATATGTATTGATTTTTGGTTACTAGACTATATTGCAGTCCGCATTGGTCTGAATCCATTATTAAGAGGAAGTTTAGAAATGTATAAACATTTTTTGTTTGTGTACACAAGCACATTAAGTCAGTTAAAATAGAACATTTATTTAGTGAAATACTGCAGCTGCAAGTAGTCGGGACATTCAGCAGGAACTAGATAAGTCTGAATGAATTCTTAAAGTTGCTCCTGGCATATTTTATACAATAGTTCATCAGTGTGATGACAAAGATGATGAAAGAAGGAATGGAAATCAAAAATATCAATACTGTTAAAAATCAGTGGACCCCCAAAGGAGCACAACATATGATCATCGCCTCTACTGACTGCTTATGTGTTATAGTGTGACATATAATAATACTACTTGCAACTTTGACAAGCGCAGTATTTTGACCGACAAAAAGCAACATTTGCAGCTCTATTGATGTCATTCATTCTGAAATGTATCTGATCTCTTCTTAGTCTGTATCATTCAAATAGAATGGCGTAATGGACAAACTAAAGAACTATTGGCTTAAATCTGAATTGTTTTCTCCCCTCTTTTTTTTTTTCAACTGACAAGATTCTTAAATTTAGCAGTGACAGTGAAACTGATGCATATAGAATTGACATTGTAGAAAATTGGGGTTCTAGTAATAAGCGAAACATTACAGCTAGTAACAGTGAGGAAAGTATACAAATTATAAATTATTTATAATTTCTGACAATCTTTTTTAAAACAGAAATGCAGAAGTAACATGTTTGGCAACCATTTGATCAGCTTCTTTTTCTTTGTTAACTCATTTTATGCATTGTTAAAATTACTGCTGCTAAACACTGTTCCATATAACTCTATCCGTTATCTCTTAGCTGTCATGTGCACTAGTTATTTCTCATTGGGTGCTGTTGTATGATACAAACTAATTCCTTATTTAACATGATGATTTATTTTAATATATTGGAAGAGAATTGTTAAATTTACATTTTCAGAACTGTATGAATTAAATATAAGAGTTAATGCATCTGGAATGTATGTAAATTCTTATCAACAAATACGTAGGAGGGTCCTTCAATTTAAACCTGCCTCTCAGGATATCGAAAGCATGTGCCTCTCTATCATTAAAGAGTATTTTTTTATTGCTCTTATAATCTGACCTTGCATTACACCTGGCTGTTTGTCATATGTCACCAGAAACATTAGACAATCAGGGGAAAGGGAGTTGGGGAAGAATGCATGTCAGCAGGGCAAGGTTATAAGAAACAGGGTTTAGGTGATGGATTGTTCACTACAATATTGCCATCCATTGGAAGTAAAACATATTTGTTACAGAATCAATTGGCAGTATTTCAAAATTCATTATGCCATCTCTCTTCTTTAAAATAATTATTTTCTCCCAAATCATTAAATCTATAGATCCATTAAATGCTTAAATAATTTTAATTTCTGGTTTTTATTTTATAATTAAATGACCAAAAATGATCAACTACAGTAATTTATCAATTTGTTTATCTTTAATATTTCTAAAATGCTCCTTTACTCCGGTTTCCTAATTACATTTAGTCTTTCCAATGTAAACTTGATCACAATCTTAGAGTTTAATTTATACGTATATGCCAAATTTTTTTATTTTTTGAAATTGTATCCTATTTAGAAAATCCTAACAAATCTTTTATATTGTATTTATTTTGAGGAACTAATATGGTGCTGAGTTCTTTAAAAAATGTTGTGGCCTCTTTATTTGCACAATGATGATACGTATTTTTTTTTAATTTATATATTGTGACGCAGCGGTTATGGCCCAAGGTTATCAGGAAGTCGGCACCGAGCGGTCCGAGTAAACAGCGATAATACTACTTTCCAGCCTAAATACCGGGCGCGCTATCGGGAGATAGCTAGAACTTTCTGAAACTTTATCTTCCCCCTCCTCCAGAAAGTGTGTAAAATAGCTCTAGAATGCTCGAGAAACTTGTATGGGAGGTTCCATGACTATATAAGCGAGCGCTCTCGCGGGCAGCGAGTCCGTGCCTGCCGTTGCGAGTCGAGTGCGACAGCGTGAGTTGAATCAAGTTAGTGTGCGAGCGAGTTGGCGACTGCGTTTCTGGTGCGTCACCAAGATTGATTCTTCGATCCAGTTGGTGATAGCCTCTGTGGCTTGCAGCGAGTGCTACCGCGGAGCGTCGGTTGTAGAAGTCTTGAGTTCGACTCCCGAGTGAAGTGAATCGTCCGGTTTGAGACTATGTCACGAAGGAAGTGAAGTGACAGATTTGAACTAGTTCACCTTAGTGAAGTGAACTCTCAGTGAAGGTGAACTACATAAAAACGAAACATTGACGATGAGAACTGAGAGGAATGAAAGCTGAAAAACTGGACAAAGTCATGCTGGTGTCAGAAGTGGGATAAAACACTACCATGGAGGCAATGATTAAAGAATTGTCAAAGTGAAATGAACATGAAATCTGAAATGGCGAAGATGGAGACAAAAATTGAATCCAAAATGGAGAAGATGGAGACAAAAATGGAATCCAGAAATGAAGGCCGAAATGGAAAACAAAATTTGGAATGGAGAAAATGGAGAGTGAAATAAAGAATGTAAATTCCGGAATGAATAAGATGGAATGGAAATGAACAGTGTTAAACAAGAAATGAAGAAAATGAAATCCGAACTCTGATTTGACGTCGACTCTGAGATCTGAGATGAAGGCAACGGTTAAAGCCCTGAAGGACGACATTGTAAATAGAGTTAATAGGCACTAAATCTGATCAGGAAGATGACATTGATGCAGTGGAGGACTGTCTAGATCAGCAAGGAAAATGGCTAGACGGCCAGACGAAAGGCAGCAAGAGGATGATAGAGGCCAAAATGGAGATCTTCTGGACAGCAGAAGACTGAGAATGGTGCAGCCCTTTCCCCAGTCACAGTGTAATCTGCATTCTGTTGGGGCCGATCCTGAGGTATAAAGAGTCTGGCGTACGACCCGCGTGGGCGGATGTTTCTTCCAGAGGCCCGAGCTACGAGAGCTGTTGGACGCGGTTTGATTCCCTGGTGGTCAAGAACGGCTTACCGAAGAGAGAGTGGCAGTTCGTGGCCAGAAAAACTAGGGTGGAACAGCTGGTGCTCCTGAAGAAGACGTTGAAGGAAGTCCTCAAGGAAACCCATGCCTGTGACCTGGATGGAAACAACAGCTTGACGAAGCTACGTCGCCGATTCTATTGTTTCCATTTTCGAAGCAACGTCCCCGCCGTGCGACATCCGTGCCACAGGTCCTGGACCCCTATCGTGCATTCGGTGTCGATCCCGAGGGCGGCTGGCGGTAGTTCATTGTCATCGCCTGCTATAGCGTGAAGCTGCTCGGGACGACCAGCTCTGAGGAGGGAGCTGTGTGACGCAGTGGCTATGGCTCAAGGTTATCGGGAGGTCCGCGCCGAACGGTCTGAGTAAACAACGACAACGCCGCGTGCCAGCCTAAACATCGGCCACGCTATCGGGAGATAACTAGAACTTCCTAGAAGCTTTATCTCCCTCTTCCTCCAGAAAGTGTGTCGAAATAGTTCTAGAAGGTTCGAGAACTTTCCGTGGAAGATTCCATGACTAATAAGCAAACGCTCTCGCGGGCAGTTAGTGCGAGTCGGGTCAGTGTGCGAGCAAGTTAGCGAATGCGTTTTCTGGTGCGTCATCAAGAGCGATTCTCCGAGCGAGTTGGTGACGACTGCTGTGACGTGCAGCGAGTGATACCGCGGAGCGACGATTGTGGAGGTCTTGTGTTCGACTCCCAAGTGAAGTGAACCATCCGGCATGAAGTGATAGAGAATTGAACTAGTTCACCTTAGTGAAGTGAACTCCCAGTGAAGGTGAACTACATAAAAACGAAACAGTGACAGTGAGAACTGAGAGAGTAAAAGTTGAAAAGCTGGATAAAGTCACAATACAGCAATAAGTAATTTATAGAGAGGTTCTTTTAGCACCCTGCTTAGACAGCACCCTCTGCAGAGACAGTGAATGAAATAGGAAGTAAACTCAAATGAAGTTGGGGTTCCCTCAGCTTCGAGTTACCCAACATTTTGCTTATGAGAATAAGGGTAAACCCTGATAAAATCATATCTAAGCAACTCACCCTGAGATTTGAACTTGTGCCACCCCTCCCCCACAATTTTTAAGGCAGACATGCTACCTCTATTCCACAGAGCTGGGTGTTAAAGGGGAATGAATGGTTTGTAGGTATCTGACCTCTGACATAGTTTATAGTACCAGACTGAAAAAAAAAACATGTTATCTTGAACTGTACATGCACAGAATAAATTGAATCACTATGACTCTTTAAGGTTAAGCAATATTTTGCATTCTGTTTGTGTATATAGAACTGTAAGTTAATCATGGCGTACAAGTTAGTGCTATGTTAAATTCTGCTCTTTTGGAAAATGTATTTCAGTTCTTTGGGCGTCAAATAAAAGTATGTTTGTAAATTAATATAAAAGTGATTTCAGCATAATTTTGTAAGTTTGACAGGTAATAGTAAACAATGCTAAATAATGTTATGTTTCAGGATGCACTGTATATACTGCATTAAAAAGTGCCAGCAGAATTTAAATTAACTTTACCTTGTGCCTTGAATTACCATTATCTGTTAACAGATACCAGTATCTTAAACTACAGTCTATATTTTGCTGTGTTCTTTTGTTCAGGCTTGCTGTAAACAACATGCACTATTTGAGCAGTGTCCTTGGAATAAAAGACCCTATTCATAAGCAGAAAATAGCCTTGAAGGCTATGGATGTTGTGCTTTTCGGACCACCAAAAGGTAATGGCAGCCTTTCCTTTTCTTTGCTCGTTTTAAAACAGCGTGATCTATTTTGAGGCAATGCCTTATGGTGTTTAATCACCCAAGTTAACACCAAGAACAATTAAATACTTTAAAAAAAGCTTAATAACAGTTAAAACACAAACAAACTTTGTTATTCTAATGATTAGAGATTACATAATTATTCTTCTTTTACTGCTTTTTTACATTCATTACTATTCAAGTCATATTGAAGGAATAATTTAAAACTATACTAAAGAAAACCAAAGTTGAAATTAAGTAATCAACCAAAACCCAGACATGCATTTGTAACATTCCGGAGATTTTGAATATTTGAAGTTTCATCAAAATAGCATGTATTAAGTAATTAGGTTATAAAATGGATTCCATTTCCCATATTTATTGTAAAAGTTCAAAAATTATTTCCGTGGTTTAAAGCAGAAGTCACTTAATGGCTAGTAGTACCAAATTGGAAATAGAACTTTAGGAAGCTTTATGTTCCATTTGACTGGTACTGCATGTAAAATGATATTTTGAATATCAACTGTCTGCACTCCTCAGGTACATGGTTTTATGCCAATCCTTCGCTATGTATTCCATGGATGAGTACGTTAAGTGCTTTTTATTTATGAAGAGTTAAAACACATTAAAAATTAAGTCCACAGATAGCACAAACTGCCTTTACTACAGACAGTTCTTCTACTAAGCATGTTCATATCTTTATTCGCCATTTAATTTCAGTACAGAAATATTGGCTTCATCAAGTTTAAACAATGAAGTAATACAATACTCAAAAGGTATAGATAGAGTTATATTTACAAACAGGTTTTAACAGAATTGATAATAAACATAATTATAAGCTTTTACAGTTACTCCTACTTACAAACTACTACTTTCAGTCCAAAACCTGGATTTAGATAATTTCAAAACATCATAATAATAATAATAATAATAATAATAATAATAATAATAATAATAATAAAACTAATAAATTAAAGCGTTTCAAGTTATTAGCAATTTATGACTGTTTCACTCATGCCGCAAATGAAAGATAACAACCAATCACATTTAAAGGAATGTTGCCATGGCCATGATTTTACTCAGTGTTTATCAAAATATCTTTATCACCTCCTCCTTTGGTCTCTTTATTTTGATACTCTGAAGAGGTTGAAGTATCATTTAGCAGTGACTAGCTACCAACAATACCGCTGTGTTCAAACATAAAAATGTCAGAAACAAGATTTGGTAACCCTTCAAATGAAGATACAGACAAGATTATTAATTAGGCTTGTCAATTCTAGTGCAGCGATAAGGAAGAACTTAATTTGTAATTCTTCAGGGGTATTCTCATCACATAAATTGATCCTGTTTCATATTCTTTGGACTTTAAAACCACTGCACTAACCTTCCTTTTTTACTTTTTGTACTACGTATAGTAAGTAGGGGAAGTATTGTATTCCACCCAAAACTTTGATACCGAGATTTCACCAGAAATACATGTTTTGAGACCCCCTGAATCCAAAAAAAGCATTTTTGGAAACATGTCTGTGTGTGTGTGAACAACATAACTCAGAAACGAAAAGTTGAATAAAACCAAACTTGGTATTTAGGTTCAGTATCTTCCAGAGATGCGACACAAAGGTTTTCAAGAAAATCCCCCCACCCCAGATTACCCTTTACATGGAACATTTTTCGAAAATTTTACTTTTCTCAAAAATGGCTCTAACATTTTGATTAAAATATCATATGTTTAAGATATTTTCATGAGAAATGAAATGTATATCTCAAATTTTCTGGGAATGTCTCCAAAAGTATTCTTCATCGTGAACGACTTTTGCATAACTGATAAACCATAAGAGATAGACAAAATTTTACTACAAAAAAATGTAGATCATGTTAAAATACACAATTTATGTCATATACATTTTTTTTTTTTTTTGGTGGGTGAACCATTTTCGAGATATTGCTTGTTATTCCCTTAAATTTTCCAATACTCATAAATTGGGAACAATACAAATGATATGATGATGAGCAAACAACCCTATCTGAATTTAACGTACAATATTGTAATACAAAGTAATAGCATATATAAACACTGTCATAAAAAAGGTGATGAGATCAACAACCAATTCTTATATAGTATAATAACAGTAAGGGTGAGATACAGAGCACTATGCAACAATTTCTAAATTTGCAATAATTATTCAAAAATATACCTATTAGTAACTTCTTTACTAGTTTTTGCAAGAGGAGTCCGCATTGATAGACTGAAATATAACAAATAATATTGTAACCTTAAACCAGCACTGCAACTGAAATATATGAAATACATAACATTAAACCAGCACTGGAAAACAACATTCATGCAGTCTACAGTTTTACATGCAGCAACATAACAGCATATATACGATAGTTGATTTTAAAAACAATTGTCGGAAATGCACCATTCTGCAGTTTAATCTATTTCTTGGAACTATTATAAAAGAACCATCACAAGGAAATGTAGCCTTTCTTATAACAAAGTCAGAAGCAAAATTATGTATGTATACAGTGAATCTTTTGAAGGCGCATGATTTATGCATTTGATCCGTTTTCTTTTAAATCTTTATCTTTTGGAAATATGAATACCAATGGAACCTTCCAAGGCAATACTCCCACATATCAGAATCTTTCGGACTCATTATACACATACATATCCATAATTGTTTTATTGTGTATCTCAAATATATATATTTTTAATATATTTTATATCACAAATTAACACTGTAGATAGCATATTTTAAAGTTTTATCACGATTATTTACGCCTCTGTTCCTTATAACAAAGTTTGATTTACACCCAGGAACACAAGTGTTGTAATGTTTTATGTTAAGTATATTTACGACTATAACATCCCACTGTAACCATTTCTTCTTTATATCACTGTGACCGTGACACAAACTATATTCCGAAGTAGATAAATTAAATATATATTATATACTTTACATTTAGTGTAGGTGTAGTCTCCATGGAATATATTAGTAAACATATATAACATGTGGAAAGCACATGGCACAGAAAACACATAACTGGGATTATTCTCATTTCCTAAATTGCACAAATACTATTGTTTCACTAATGTGATTACAAACTACTGGAGTCACTAAAAACAATAAATCACAGGCATCAAAAACACAACACAGCAGAGCATCTGTAAACACCTCACCCCAACTACCATCTGCCAGTACCATTTTTCTCAGTCTTGAACCCAGTGTCAGGTCCATTGTTTCTAGAGAGTCCTGGACTAAGTTTCCTTGTGAGTGTTGGATATGTGTGGTCCATTTAATATTATTATATACAATGTACTTATTCTAACTATACATAAAAATGGGAGGGGGTGATTTGCAAGTAAAGTTACATTATATGAACTATTTACTCGCTGTACTAGAGATTTTCTATTGTGCAAATACTTCATGGACATCAGCTGGGATTTAATGAGTGCATTAAAAGACATACTATAATATCTGGCATGGCATTATCTTTCACTAAGTGTACAATCAAAGGTATATATGTTATAGTATTTGCATGTAGTAGAGAGCATTGTTTTCATCTTAGAGTATAAATTGCATTTTGTATAAAAGTACAAATTAAGGGGCTGTTGACTCAACTTATGAGTGTTGAAAGTCCCATTGAACATTAAGTAAAAAATGCATTAATGAAACATTGCTTTTACTCAGTAAATGAATTTACAGAATATTGCACAAATATGTAAATATTTAAGTATTTTTAAATTGTATTTTTTAAACATTTTGTACATATATGACATTCGTATACATTCTCTTGTATAAACTGACATGTCATGTACTTCATAATGTTACCTTTGTAGTAAATGGTTAATTTTAATATATAGCTATATGATACTTTAGTAAATAATTATTTGATGAAGCCATGAACTTTTACAAAATTTCCAAACAATGAATAAAGAAACTAAGTACAGTGGAATCTCGTTACATGTTTCTCATTAACACGTTTTCCTATCTGTTACGTTGAATTATAAAAGTTCTGGCACCAAATGCAATAAATAACTTTTTAATACGTTTTCTCACTCCTGCTTACTACATTCAAAGTTTGATGTCCTCATTTGCTATTTTGGCCAATCCTTGGTCAGTCCAGTGGGAGTAGGTGCTCACTATGTTTGAAGTTTTATGTCCTCATTTGCTATTTTGGCCAATCCTTGGTCAGTCCAGTGGGAGAAGGCATTTACTACATTCGAAGTTTGACGTTCTCATTCCCTACTTTGGTCAATCCTTGGTCATGGGGTAGAGACCAGCAGCCAATGACATGCATATATGTACATATTTGTGTGGGCAGGATAGAGCATGTTTAGCTTGGCATGGTAAAAACCAAATATAGTTTCTACTGTTGAGTGTTGACCAAACATATGTAGATTGTATTTTAATTTTTCATTTGCAACTGAGAAAAAGAAAGTGTGGTAAATAACCAATTGTGAAAAACTGAAAATTCTTGAAGTAGATTGCAATCCAAATATGAAACATGTGGATATAGCACAGAAGTTAAACTTTCCCCCGTCAACCTTAAACACAATTGTTAGCAAACATAAACTAATTGAAACCGCTTTTGAAGAAGGGAAAAAATGCTAAAAGAAAACGTAAACGTCCTGGCCAGTTTCCAGAAGAATCTTTTAGAAGATGTTCTACTAAAGTGGTTTACACAAGGAAGAGCTTCAAATGTACCAATAGATGGTACTGTGGTTCGAGCTAGGTGACACATTTAGCACAGAAGATGGGACTGGATTGAAAGATTCAAGAATCAACATGACATAGTTTACAGATGTGTGCGAGGTGAGGCTGCTGCCCTAGATAATGACGCTACATTGCACGAAAATATAGAAATTTGGTAAAATACAGTGCTTCTGCCAATTTTGAAGGATAATAGCCCTGATGATGATTATAATCAAAATGAAATGAGACTATTTTTCCATCTTTTGCCAGACAAAACCCTGGATTTTAAGGGTATTAAGAGTCACAGCAGGAAGCTTAACTAGGAGAGGATTATAGTTTTGTTGTGCTGTAATGAAAATGGAATGGAGAAATTGATATAGCTGGTTATTGGAAAAGCACGCAGTCTGCGCTCGCTGAGGCCCACTGTCACCTTGAGTTAATGTCGATGCCGAAGAATGAGACCCCTGCTTCAGTCCTTAGATCCGCATTTTTAGAACTACAGGCACAATTCGGGGACTGTCATTTTATTTATACTGATGGTTCTAAGACTGATGTTGGAGTAGGGTATGGCTTTGTTTTTGGTGCACATAGTTTTACCTTTCGTTTACCCGGGCAATGTTCGATTTATACTGCCAAACTTTTTAATATCAGTGTGTTTTATACATTCAGTCTTACGGCGTTGTGTTGTTTGTACAGACTCTCTGAGTGCCAGAGTATTAACTCGCTGTACACTTACCACCCGCTCGTACAGCGCATTCATGACCTGCTCCACTCACTTGGTGCTTCTGGCATCAGCGTCTCCTTCGTTTGGATTCCAGGTCATGTGGGCTTCTCAGGGAATGAGTCTGCCGACGCTGCTGCCAAATCGGCGCTTTTATCACCCAGATGTTTTACCTGTGTTGTTTCTTCCTCAGATTTTTGTTATTTTACGATACCGTATCCTCTCGCGCTGGCGCGATGATGATTGGACGGCTCTTAGGGGGAAGAAGTTGCGGGAGGTTAAACCTCTTCCGTTGGTCTGGGGTACCTCTTCTCGCTCCTTTCGTCAAGAAGAGGTGCTTTTAACTCGTTTACGTATCGGACATTGTCTTTTTAGCCATAGATACCTGCTTAGTGGTGACCCCGCACCACTCTGTGAGCAGTGTGATGCGCTCTTAACGGTGCATCACATTTTAACAGAGTGTCAAGTTTTAGCTCCATTGCGTGTTCATGTGGGTCTGCCTGTTGGCATAGGCAATGTTTTGGCAGACGACGCACGTGCTGTAGAATTGCTTTTACGTTTTATAAGTGACAGTGGATTTAATCAGCGCATTTGATGCGCTGAGCGTCTTTTAGCTTTGTGATTTTCTATTGTTTGTTTTAATGGGGCTCTTCTCCCCGGCGGACATCTGACGCTCATGTCCCTCGCATTCTACAGTTCTTGACACGTTGTTTTACACTTTTATTGACAATGCTTTTAGTGTGTTGGTTTTTAGGTATTGATGTTTGGTTTGTCTTTTAGTTTTTGACATAGCGGGTTTCTGTACCGTGTTTTAGTTTTGGGGTTGTACATTTCATACCTTGTAAGGGCGCTGATGACCCTAGATGTTTGGCGCCCTTAAACCCTATCTCATCATCATCATGCAGTCTGCGATGCTTCAAGAATGTGTGATCTTTTCCATGTAATTATACTTCCAACACAAAAGCCTGCAGTATTTGAAAATTTCTTACAAGCATGTGATGCAAGACTGGGCATAAAAAGCAGGAAAATTGCACTCTTCATTGATCAGTGTTCTTAAATTGCAGATTTTGTATTTTTGTTAACATGCTTTCCTGTATATGACATTCAAATCCTTTTGTCCCTGCAAAAGCATACTAACGAGATTCTACTGTAATAAGTAGTGTAAAAATAGAATGTCATTATTAACAAACACATGTTAAGGATTTACTATGTTACTATGTTACTTTAAAGAATAATAATCTAGTAGCTTTAAATAGAAATACACTGCCCAAAATGTAAGTAGCATTATGCTTTTTATATCCCTCTATGCATAAAAAATATTTGACAATTTCAGAGTTTGAATAAACTTAAAGCATTAGTTCTGAAAATATAAATTCCCAGCTTTAAGGACACTAGGACATGTGCAAAGCATGTGTTCAGCTATATGCATTTCAAAACCAGAGTTCAAGGTCCTTTCTCTGTCATACGGTAATAAAAACCACACCCGCTATCAAACAACTGGTTCTTAACATGCTGATAATGAAAATATGTAATATCAGTTCATACATTTAGTCAGCAAGCTCCTAAATTCAGGTCAATGAGTAAAATTTTAAAAACATGTGCACAATTTTGTTGATAGTTATTTAATTTTTTTCATGAGAGATATGGGCTTAGTAATGAACAAAATGAGTGGATTATTTGTTTGACATAGTGAGACATAAGCTCTAAAAAAATTGGAAATAAAGAAATAATATTATTCTTAAAATATATAACTTTAAATTTTTTAAATTTGATATATTGCATCTGAAAAATATCTTTACACTCACTTTGTTAAACTGCTTGGTTTGTAACATCATAAAAAATTTCAGCCCTCTTAACTTTAGTAGTTCTTGAGAAAAGTGCACTTAAAGAAGCTCTAAAATTTAAACTTGTGAAAAAATGCAAAAAACTAAAGCATTGTAGAGATGTGGCCCAGGTGACACCATATTTAAACCACCACTTAAAGGGCTTAAACATTGAGAATACCTATAGTGTGATACATCATTGGATTCAGAAAATTCAGTAGATTTTTATATAAGAAAAACAAAAAATCCATTTTTTGAGCTATTTACACGCCCCAGTACCCTTAAGCACTTAAAGCTATCACTGTTATTCATGATCCTCTGCTGATATTAACACATGTTACTATCATTGTACATTTCCAGTGCTTTCAAAAGTTTTTCTATAATACAGTAATTTATAGCAGTAATGCTATCATTAGTTACTGTGGCATCACAGTGATGATCAAATGTGCTCTTAGATTACAGTCACCACACCAAAGACTTAATTCTTGTGACATTGTTGCTTGGTGCACTTGTTGGCTGCTGGTATGCTTATCATCAAAATAAGCATTCCCGATATCATGTCCGACGTATGATGAAAGAGATGGAAAGTCTTCGCAAGGCAGAGATGGCATTGGATCACTTACAGGTATGCTGTATCTGTATAGCTGTTTGATTAATCATGAAATGTCATGCTAAATCATTATGCTTAAATCTTGAATGCTTTTGTTTGTCACAGAAAGAATTAGAACGTGCAAGACATGAGCAGGCCTGTGTTACAACAGAGAAGATGAATCTAGAAAAGCGATTAAAGCAGCAAGGCGATGATCACACAGAACTACGAACCTCGTACTCTGATCTGGAGGTATCACAGCTGAAGGCAGAAATAGAAGTAGGTTGTTTCATTTAGTATTTGCCTTTGTCAGAATAAACACGGTTCTTCTCATCTTCCCTTCTCAAATAATTGCTTACCAAAAGTAGGGAAAATACTGCATTTGACCCAAGAATTGGATGTTGAGATTTTACTGTAAATGCCCATTTTTATGCCCTCTTTAATAAAAAAAATACCATTCATAGAGAGAAGGGAGAGAGATTGTGTATTCACTATAGGAAAATCATTGGTGAACTATCTATGTATGTAACATTTTGAAAATGAGTAACCTTCTTGTTTACATGAGCTCATTACAAACATTGATTTGCGATATATATTTATTCAGAAAGAAAACTTTCAGCTTTCCCAAAACTAGAGACTGCCAAATAGATAAAGCTTGATATTTTACAAATGGTTATATAAAACAAGAATAGCACAAGAAGACAAAATAGGGTTATCACTGAAATAAAATCCAACCTTGAGTTTAAAAGAAAATGGCGGAAAATGGTATTTTAGGGTGGAAATTATCAAAGATATGGTCTTCTTTTAAACATACATTAAAGTGAAATTAATTTTGAGTATAGATGATTTTGGAGAATTTTTATTGAACCTTTAAGAGCAAAAACTGCGATGTTGTACATAAAATTGGCCTTGAGACTGAAGTTCATGCAAAACGCCTAGGTATGGTTCCTCTTGCCCCAACCATCAGCCCAATAACTTCAATTGATGATAAATTGTACTTCTCAAGCTAGTAGGGGATGGTACACTTGTAGATTTGACAATTTTCTGTAGTACTTCTATTTGTTGTTCATTCAGCTCCATTCTCACTGTTGGATCAATGATATATACACATAATGAGCCTGTTGGGATGGCAAGTATGTCAATCCGACGAGAGGAGGTCTTCAGAGTGTCCATATACAGTAGAATGTCGTTAGTATGTTTTTGCAGGGACCTAAGGATTTGGACGTCATAGGCGGGAAAACGTGTTAACGAAAATGCAAAATCTGCAATTTAAGAACATAGGTAATAAAAATCTAATAATTACTACGTCTCCATGGGCAGTTTAAATCGATTTTGAGTACAATTTCATACTGAATGCGATCCGCATTTCCATGTTAAATTCAATATGTTTAAATGGATTTGGATACACAAAGCCTGAGAATAAATATTTCAAGCTTTTATTTTGGTCAACTTGGATTTTGTAGGTTATGAATGTTTTTGAGAAAATAAATTGCGAATTGTGGAAGCGGCAATAGTGGTTTTGCTGTGTGTTTTATTACACACGTGATAACAATTTCTGCTAAAAAAAAAATTATGAGCGTGCATCGTGTTACGAGTATAATAGACGATATTATCTTTGGTGTATACAAGACGATTCGAATACGGAGGTGTTTCCATGCAACAAATTTCGTTCCGGTCCTCTTCTGATCCTATTTTCCAAGAGAAAAGTTTTGTTTTAGTATTTTTCCCTTCTTTAAAAGCAGTTTCAATCAATTTAGGTTTGCTAACAATCGTGTTTAAAGGTGAGTCCACACTGTTCAACATATCAACAGTTAACATTCAACAATTAACAAAATGTCTGATTCAACATGTTAAATGCCTTCAACATGTTGTAACTGTGAACGTTTAACATTCTATCCACACCAGTTGACTTGTTGGGACAACAAAATCTAACTAAAAGCAAAATGGACTCCAGTGATTAAGATTTGACTATTGCTATTTGTATCTGTGTTTTATATGTAATAAAAAAGTGGAAGGTGATGAGTCTCTATCTTGTTAATCGGCACAGGAGTGAAAATATTTTGAATGAGTTTAAAATTCGGAGCAGGTTTGACTTCAATTTCTTGAGAACAAGTCAAAGTGACTTCAACTTTGTTTTAAGCAAAGTTTCTAACCTGTAATTCACAAAAAGAACACACATTTGAGAGCAGCCATTCCAGCTGCCAGACTTGAGCCTGTTTTGCAATTTTCTAGCAAAGTGAGGTTTTTATTTTTTTTTTCTTATATTGCCTCTGGAACAATAATAAATTGCACGTAGTTTGGTATAATTGTCCATCCTTTTTATTACATATATTACAGTGTTCCATAATGATAGCCTCAAAAAAGATTTTATTAATGAAAGTGTCTTTTCTTTCGTCCATTCCATAACTTCACATGAAGCAAACCAAATCAAAGATATAAGCACAGAACGAGTCAACATGGAACTACAAACACAATAGCATGAAGGAATCACAATAGCTGCCATGTTTATAGTCTGGAAACTTCCGAAATTCACCCAATCACATACACAGAGAGCGAATTGACTTAACAAGTTTTCCATTAAAAGCGGAAAACATCCAACATGTTAAAAGTGTCAAGCACAACTGTTTCGGTTAACATGCTATGTCAATGCTGCAATCGAAATTTGGCCAACATGCAAACTGTTAACATGTTGCATTTGACAAGTTTTGTTAAATGTTAATCAGTGTGGACAGGGCTTAAGGTTGACGGAGGAAACTTCCGCACTATATTGACATGTTTTATATTTGGATTGTGATTACATCAAGGTTTTTCAGTTTTTCACTGTTGGTTATTTACCTACTACACTTTCTTTTTTGCATTGTAAATGAAAAGTTAAAATACAATCTACGGTTGTTTGGTCATCACTCAACATTAGAAACTATCGTTAGCGTTTACCGCGTTTACCGCGTTTACCACGCCAAGGTAAAGTATTCTCTATCCCGCCCACAGAAATCGTGTCACACAAATATTTAAATGCATGTATGTGATTGGCTGCCGATATCCACCCCGTGACCAAGGATTGACCAAAGTAGCAAATGAGGACGTCAAACTATGAACGTGTTAAACGCCTATTCTCACTGTACCGATCAAGGATTGGCCAAAACAGCGAATGAGGACGTCAAACTTCAAACGTAGTAAGCGGGACCGGGAAAACGCACTAAGCAAACATTATTTATTATATTTGGTGATTTGGTACCGGGACTTTTATAATTCAACGTAATACACGGGAAAACGTGTTAATGAGGAACGTGCTAACGAGATTCCACTGTACTTCTTCAAATGCTGTATGACCTTTTACTTTTAAGGCTTCAGCATTAATAGATCTAATTTTGTGATGCCAACAATTCTGCATTGTCTCTCTGAAAAGGTAGGCTGTTGTCCCTGCATTCTGCACATAAAGTCCATATTTCCTAACATGCAACTGTATCAAGGCAGATATTTATCATGGTTATGGTAAACAGGAGAGACAAATTGGTTTGTTTATGAATAGTGTAGGTATGATGCATCTGTGAATTGACAGTGGTAGAGAAAGCAATGTGATGTTACAGATCAAATCTTTTTTTCCTCTCCATTGCACCCTCCTTACTTCCGTCACTCCATCCTTCCTTTGTTCCTTCTCTCCCTCCTTTCCTGCCTTCCTATGTTCCTTCTTTCTTTCACCCCTCTCTTTTTGCTCCTTCCTCTCCCCCTCCCACCCTCATAAGTGAACCAATAAGTCTGCTCTTATCTTAGCAATCCATGTTGGTGGAAGGTATGTCATTTCATGAAAGCTTGGAAATCTCTACATAAGTTTCTTTTTTATTGCCAACCATGTACAAGAAGCTTATAAAATTGCAGTGTATTATAATGTGAGTTCTGATTTTTACAATACTATATACCCTTTCATTATAGTTATTTTACGAGGGCTGATCAATAAAGACTGAGACTGATTTTTTCCTGTAGCTTTCTTGAGAGTTTCCTGTCTCTACCATGAATATTTGAAAATAGCGGGGTTTCATGTATAATATCCATAGACGGCAGCACTCTTGTATCGGTAGGTTGGTAGTAATGCTGTATATTGTTGACCCTACTTGAATTTCGCATACCACTCGACACGAGAGGAGCAATAAAATTTTGTTTTTGTTTAAATCATACAGCCTCTGAAACTTTGGAAAAGCTGAAGCAAGCATACGGTGAAGATGCACTATCTCGTGCAACAGTGTTTAGGTGGTTCAAAGACTTCAAAGAAGGGTGAGTCCTCTGTGCTAAGCAAGCTGGGCCTGGTGCTTCAGCTTCTGCTATGACTGAAGTCAACATCAACACAGCTGCTGTGATTGTTGTTCTTCCTCACACTACTGCTACAGCAGCGTGCTACACGCCAGTATTGGCTACACTGAGGGAGCACATTGCAAGGAAACATCCAGAACTTCATCAGAATGGGTGGCGACTTCATCACAACAACGCATGGCCTCACGTCGCAAATAAAGTCCAGGAATTCAACATCACCTGCGTACTGCAATTGCCTTATCACCCCAATCTTGCCCCCTTGTGATTTCTTTTTTATTCCCATCACTAAAGGCAAAGCTCCGGGGCATTCGATTTGAGAGCGCTGAAGCGTGCTGAGGAAAAGTGAGGCGATTCTCAAAGACCTGACAAAGAATGGCCTGCATCATGTGTTCGAGGACTGGCAGAGACGCTATAAAAAGTGCATTCAAGTAGGTGGGAACTACTTTGAAAAAGATCATGTCAACATTGAAATGGAGTAATAAATACTGTGAAAAAAAAAATCAGTCTCAGTCTTTATTGATCAGCCCTCGTATAATCTCAGAAAATGCAATTATAAATTAAAATAGCATAAGGTTATATAATAATGCCAAAAAAAACACAATGGAAATATTTAAATGAAATATTTCAGTAGCATTATTACCCCAAGTGAGCACACAAGAATAGCATTTGCCAGCTTTTCATTCTGCCAATTAGAAAGCAAATAAAACTGTAAAACAATATGCTGATTCATCAACTTGCTTACTATATTGGTTGACTTCAAAGAGGAACAAGCTCAGGATTATCGCTTACCATAGTGTGTGGTTAAAATTCAAGCTCCTCCAACCTGTAGCTTCCTCTCTAGTATTCAGCAATAGTTCATTTTCAATCAAGTCTATTTCATAAGTTCTTATCAACACTATGGCAATTTCTGACAATTATTGTAAGCTTACAGAAAACTTAATTTAATTACAGATTTATCCAACAATAACGTACAGCCATAGAAGTGCAAGGAACGTAATTTTTGGTACTCAATAGAGAGCATTTCTCCTTACATAAAATAGTTCCAACTGTAGGAGAAAATTAATGTAAAGTATATTTACATGGTTCATGTTGTTGCTCTTGTCTTTCAAAACTGTATCATGAATTCTTAATGGAATTTGTAAACAGTAGTGCCAGCTAATTTCTTAAATTTTCTCTGAAAAATAGTCAAGATCTAAGTTTTGTGGTTATTACTGTATGGAACTGTATAATTAAAAATCAATATAGAAAATGCTGGATGCTGTTCCATTTAACCAGTTTTCACTGTCGCTTCACTAATGTGATCTAGTTCAATTTTCACTATCACTTCACTTTTCTTTGCAGCGTAACGGCATAATAAAATATGCGCAAAGCAGCCCCTTCTTCCTTCCGCTTCACTACCAGGGAGTCAAACACAAGACCTTTCTAATCTCTTGCAGTAGCAGCACTCACTGTATGTCACAACTATTGTTGCAACCTCACTTGGAGAGTGCACTGAATAACCAACACTTTACATTGTATCAAGGACTACTCACTTTCTAATTGACTTACTTGTGAGCAAGCTCATTTATATATAGCCACTGGAGTTTTTGGGAGAGTTCTAGAATGTTTGTGAGAAGCAGTGAACAAGGTAATCTCGCTACTGCATTTACTTATCTCTATTTATCTCTTCAGCTGGCCAGTTGGCAGTGCCATCCTCCTGATATGCTGGGTCATAGTCGCTAGGCCACAATATCTTATTATTCAACCAAGATTAAATATTTGTACTTATATAACTTAAGAACAATAAGATGTTTTAAAACAAACTTGTGTAAAAATAAAACCATTCACTATCAATAACTAAATATATAATTTCATTGTTTGATGCCTGTTTTTGCAGTCCTAGCAGATTTCCATCAATAAGATATTGCTCAGTTTTCAGTAACTTGTGCATATTTCTGTATGATCTCATTCCCAAACTTCAGCACTTAACAGCTCACTGAAGAATTGCAGTTCTGCTTATGTATTCCGCTTTAAGAAGATTCGTGTTTATCTTCCTTATAGATGGTCATCATCCTTGACTGACTTAATTCTTTATTTATTCTTGATTTTTTTATCTCTCTCTTCCTTACTTGTTGACAAGTAGCTAATGATGCAGGCAATGGCCTGAGAAACTAGTTCTACATAATTTTAATATAAATGAAGTTTGAGAGTGATGTGTCGGCTCATACATATGAGGGTCGGCTGATAAGTCCCAGGCCTTTCAATGAAAACAACATTTTTAAAAAAATTTTTTTTTTATTATTTCTCAACATAATCTCCAGAAAGGTTAATACATTTGTCATTTGTGTTCTAATGTAATTAAACCATCTCTGTAGTAGTACAATTTATCAAGGTCCTCAAAATAGCTGTTTACCACATCAATGGTCTCCTCGTTGCTGTGAAATCTTCGTCCTCCAAGAATTTTTTTGAGATTAGAGAACAGGTGGTAGGCACTGGGTGCTAGATCTGGTGAATAGGGTGGATGTTCAAGCAATTTGAACTTTAATTCACAAATTTTCCCCATTGCAGTGGCTGAACGATGGGTCGGAGCATTGTTGTGATGAAACAAGATTTCCCCCCCCCCCAAATGAGGTCTTTGTCTCTTCATCACTCAAACATTGCAGTAAGCTTGCGTAGTAGTGACCAGTGATACTTTTGCCCTTTTCCAAGTAATCAATAAAAATAATTCCCTGTGCATCCCAGAAAAAAACTTGCCATAACCTTGTTAGCTGACAAATTTGACTTTACCTTTTTTTTGGAGTTGGTTCACCTGGTGCAATCCACTGTTTTGACTGATTTACTTTCTGGAGTGTAGTGATGTATCCAAGTTTCATCCATGGTAATAAGCCGTTTCAAAAATTCATTGCGATTTTTACTGTAGAGCTCCACATTCTTGACAGAAACAGTTTTTCTATGCAACTTTTGATCAGGTGTCAACAAACGCAGCACCCACCTCGCACAGGCCTTGTGAAAGCCCAAAACATTACTTAAAATATTACCTGCACGTTCCTTTGATATGTTTACAGCCTTTGCTATCTCAAACAACTTTAATCTGCGATCTTCCAGTACTAAACAAAGTTTTTCAATCATCTCTAGAGTTGTGACTTCCACAGGGCATCCAGAACGAGGCTCATCACTAGTGCTCGTACGTCCCATTTTAAACTCTGCAACCCACCTTTTAATCATTGAATATGAAGGGGCAGAGTCTTCCAATGTACTGTCCATTTCCTCCTTGATTTCTTTAGGCGTTAAGCCTTTCAAATGGAAGTATTTAATCACTGCTCGTTTTTCCAAATCCTTCATTTTCGTGAAAATTCTAAAGTTTTCTTGTTTAAAATGCTGTCATTCAAAAACTAAACAAGCTATTGACCTGTAACTATTGGATACAAGCTAGTCTAGAGTAAAGCTATACGATGCTACCATCTAACTGGCCTAGTGGCGCCATCTCTGTGTGAGGCCTGGGACTTATCAGACGAGCCTCGTAATTTTAGTTTATTAGTTTGCTTCAATGTGGTTGTTCCAATCACATGGTTTTTAATATTATATACTGTTACTTGGCAAGGTGAAAGGACATGGTGAAAGGACATAACTCTATCTTGGAGAGTAAGTTGACCGCCATGAGCATTTTTTGTCATTAAGTTTTACTTTCATGATATTTTCATTTATTTCAGAACGTATAATTTCATGTCCATATTTTATACCCCAAATATTTTATATTAAATTGTATTCTCTGCTTGAAGTGCAGTGATCGGAATTGTATTGTACACAATTTACTCCACTCTTTTGCTTCAAATGCTACCTTTAAACAGTCAGGGATCACCAGTCGATCAAGTACAACTTTTCTATGATTTAAAAAGGCAGCTAAAGCTACATCCATTTTTATGACACGGCTTTTGTAACCAAGTTTTAATAACAGAAATTAAACCTACACTTTTAAATGTCATCCATATTTTAAACATGTGTTCAAAACACTTGCTTATCTTTATATATTGATAAAATATGGATTTATTGCTACAGGAGCTTCGTGTTGAGCTACAGCGTGCAGAAGGTGAATTAGAGGACCGCTGTTGGTCACCTCCACCTGGTCTTCAGCAGTGGCTGCAGCTTACGCATGAAATAGAGAACAGGGCATATATTAAGAAAAAGAATGCCGCTGAGAAGCAACTTCAGCAAGCAAGAGAGGCTGTAAGTATTCCTTATTCTCTACCAAAGTATTTATACAAAATGTGTTTCTTTCACCTCTTTTAACCTTTGTTAACAAACAGAAGCTGCCAGGATGAACTAGATAATAGCCCCAAATATAGGTGTGCATTTATTTATCAACTTTACAATTTTGTATTCTGTGATGCCATAGCTATTTGCTGAGTATCACCAGAGATAGGCCTTTTGTCCTTGCACACATCCTTGTATAGATTTTAAGCAGAGGAAAGGATCTGAAGGAGCTTTCTACTTTTAGTGAGGCTCAGATGCCACTAAAACGTTTTCTGGATACAGAAGGTGGAGTTTAGTAAAACACTTCCTGTTAGTTATTTCTGCATATTTCATTGCTTTTTCATTCATGTGTTGCAGTGTGTTTGTATTGCACAACTCTTTATATCTGTTGAAAGCAGAATTTCAGAAAATAATCTGCATTGAAGAAGAGGAGATACCTTTTTATTTACAGGCTTCTGAATACACACAAGAAACCATAATTCATTTAAATGCAGACTAAGGCAGTGTCAAATGCAACATTTTCTTTCAGAATTTTACTTTAAGAGCTTTACAAAGCAAAATATTGCTATATATGTTTTTATTGAAACTAGTTTAGAGAATAAAAATTGTATAAATCTTATATAACTATATAAAAATCTTGTGTAACACCAGTGCTGATGGATGTGAAAATTTAATCACTGTAAAGAAATTGGCACTACAGAAACTAGAAACAGTACAAAATCAGGCAACGGGGCTCAAGGAGGTTCATCACTGCTTCAGTGAAAACAACACACATAGATGCTGTTCAAATTTTAACAAACAATAATCCAATTAAATAAGAAATTAGAAGACTGGATCTAATACATTACAAAAAACTAATTAGAAAACCTAATAAAAATTACTGGTGCAATTATCAAACCCAAAAGGTTATTTTCATCTAATTCACGAAATGCAAAGCCATGATAGAAAAATAACTACCAACTGTATCACCTTTAGAATATTTCCAAATTGATTTCAAACTTATACTTCTGGAATACGTGAAGAAAACAGAATGCGTCACAGATATATTGAAATCTTTAATTTTGGAAACTATACTGTCATTGTATCCAAAGACTAAATGGCTTCATATTTATACTGATGTGTCACTGTAGGATAAAGAAAGTGGAGCTTAGTGCTGGAATTCACTCAAGTTTCTTTAATTTCTGTGTATCAGCTGGGATTAATGCAATTATTATCCAAAATTAAAATGTTTAAAAAAAACAGTAATTATAAGTAATTCAACAGCAGCCATCCAAGCAAGTGTTTCATAAAAGCAGCTCTCAACTTCTAAAGTAAGAGAAACCCAAAAAATCATACCAATGCTAACTGCTTTAGATAAGTGGTTAAACTGTAGGGTAATGAATATTGAAGCAGTTTTGTTTAGAGTGCCAAATAATGGTTGGGTTTAGGGTGCCAGATGATTCAGTTTTATTTTGCTTGACAGGCGCTGGAAGTATACATTAGCTTAGGGTACTCACCTGTCTCGAAAATCTTCTGCAATGTATCAATTTCAATGTGTGTCTACCATTTCTGCATCAAATCTTGAGCTGCATGATGGACTCTAAAATGCCTGAGTTGTAAAATCTCTGTTTTCTTATCTTGGGTCATGGTACAGGAAAGGAATTTTTAAATAAAAGTGTGCTCCGAAAACTTTCTGAATTTATTCTTATTTTTCAGAATAACTCAAAAATAGTCACTTTTCTGCATTAATAACACATTTTGCAGTATTTTACAAGGTTTTATACTGGTTTTTTTTTTTACCTTTTCCTAGTGCGTGATAAGTATTTTCATTTATTTTATGCTTTATTTGTTTGAGTTTTGTCTTTGTAAATATTTGTAAGATTTGGAATTTTGTACTTTTATTTTTATGCTGTTGTTTTTGCATTAATTTCGTTAAATGGGTTTAGCTTATGTTTGTGATGCCTACCCATTGGTTTACCATTTAAATAATGTAATTCATAGGTGTGATTGCATAATTTTTGTGATTACTAATGGTCCCATGTAAAGTAGTTCCATTTTACTATTCATTTTCGTCTATGCTTTGGAGATGCTGTGTTTCTTTAACAATACTTAATTTCTTGGTGACCATCAATTTTTGTATCTTTTCGTTTTGTTTCTTCTCTTTTCACTCTTTTCCTGGATTCTTGTGAAAGCTAACTGGCATTTTTCTTTTTCAGACATTTCCCTCTGCACTGATGTTGTGGTTATATCTGTGACCAAAGGTTTAAGTATGGCATTTAACATGGTTCAACTGGTGCAAATTTTGTTGTAGGATTCACAGAGTTATTTCCTTGATGTAGTTACATTTGTTGACCCAGGAGGTGCAATACTTGTGGCATAGAATCCAAAATAAAATTGTAATGTCACATATGATTCTTTCTGTTCGATTTCCTTGTGGGGTAATACGCCAATGAATAATATAATTTGATGTTTAACTCCTGCAGTGTATCTCTGAACAATCTGCTTCTATGTATCATCACATTGTCTGATAAGAGGGCTTGCATTTTACCATATTTAAGTATATAACCCTTTATTGTTTTATTCTTTATATCTTTTGCTGGGTATATTTTTACAAATTTATTAAAAACATCTAGTATGAAAATATGTATTTACACCCATTCTTTCCCACAGGAAGCCCTCCATGCTGATCAATTGTTACTAAAGCATTCTTACAATCTCTCATGATTGGTTGCAGGATTATGTCGAATTTTGTTTAAAAGATTTTGCTTTTTGGCATAGTTTGCAGGTTGAAATTAGTTTCCTTCCTTCCTTTTTTCCTAAGTGTTTTATGCACAGAATTTCACCTATTGCTAGAGGTGTTTTCTCACTTCCTGAGTGTGCTAGTGTGTGGTGGAATGCTAAAATTATCTTGTTTTGTTTGGAATTTGGAACAATCACTTTCCGCTTCTTTATGTCTTCCCCATGTAACTATTCGTTTGAATTTCCTATTTTCGCATTGGTTCTAGATTTTATTTCTGTGCTGTGTTGTATAACAAGCTTAGTTCTGGATCTTCCTGTTACAATTGGTAATGTTCTGTAAGTATTTTAGAATGGCATTGTTTTCTTTCAAGTTGAAGTTCATTATCTTGATTTCATAGTGTGGACTATTTATTGTCTCTGGTATATGTCTCTCAGATTTTAATCTGGATAACAGATCACTGAATATGTTTTCTATCCCAGGTATGTGTTTAATTTCAATTTCATGTGACACTATCTCATGGATGTAACATGAAATTTTTGAGTTTGCAGCTTGCATTTTTACTTTCTCTACTACGTATAGTAAGTAGGGGAAGTATTGTATTCCACCCAAAAATTCGATACCGAGATTTCGCCGGAAATATATGTTTTGAGACCCCCTGAATCCAAAAAAAGCATTTTTGGAAACATGTCCGTGTGTGTGTGTGTGTGTGTGTGTGCGTGCGTGTGCGCGCGCGCGCATGCGTCTCTGTCTGTGAACAGAATAACTCGGAAACAAACAGTCGGATAAACACCAAACTTGGTATTTAGGTTCAGTATCTTCCAAGAATGCGACACGAAGGTTTTCAAGAAAATCCCCCCACCCCAGATTACCCTTTACATGGAACATTTTTCGAAAATTTTAATTTTCTCAAAAATGGCTCTAACGATTTTGATTAAAATATCATATGTTTAAGATATTTTTATGAGAAATAAAATGTATATCTTGTATTTTCTGGGAATGTCTCCAAAAGTATTCTTCATTGTGAACGACTTTTGCATAACTGGTAAACCATAAGAGATAGACAAAATTTTACTACACAAAAAATGTAGCTCGCGTTAAAGTACACAATTTATGTCATATACATTTTTTTTGTTGAGTGAACCATTTTCGAGATATTGCTTGTTATTCCCTTAACTTTTTCAATACTTATTTTCTAAATGGGAATTCGTTATTCATTTTTTTGTCTTGGATATGCAAAGAGTGTTAATTTGTGGTAAACAGAATGGTGCTGCACATAGCAACCAGCTATTAAGAGATATGTATGTGCTTATATTGCCCTTGCAAATACAAAACAAGGGGAACATAGTAGGCCTTAAGCGAGGTTAAATATTTTTAGAACCGGTCGCTATGTGTAAAATGTAATTCTCTTTGCATGTCAAAAGATCGTTTCTGCAAATGTTTATCTCGATTAATATGAAATAGATGGAGAATAAGTGTTTGTAAAAATAGTTTGTACAAGAGTAGAGAAAGTCATGTGAGTGTAACACATCAGATTTTTGTATAAAGGATAGACTTACATAGTCAGTGTATAATTTTGTAATTGTAAATGTGCTGTGTAGATTTTTGCAATGCATAGTGCAATGTATAGTGGTTATTTCCAATTCTGTGATGCACAAGTTTGCTTCTATTGTGTTGAGGAATCTGGATGCTGTGGCTATTACATGGTTTTCACCTGTTTTGTCTACTTGAGTTAGTATACAGCCTAATGAGTGTATGCTTGCATCAGTGTATATATGGAATGGTAATTCTGGATTAGAACATTCCAAGAGAATGACATTTTTGAAAAGTTCTTTAATGTTTTGGAATGTTGCTTGAAGTTCTGCAGTCCACATCCATTTAACGTCTTTTCTTAGCAAATTTCTCAGTGGTGCTAATTCCTTGGCATAATTTACTAAAACAATTTCACTCATATTGTAGGATACCAATAAACTTTCTTAACTGTTTCAAGTTTTTAGGTGGGGAATGTTTTCAACTGCCTTGACACGTTCTTGGTTTGGTTTTATGCTCTCTGCTGTTATTGTGTGTCCCAGGAATTCTGCTTCTTTTACCAAAAATTCAGATTTTTCTAAATTTATTGTCATATTGCTTTCTTCTAGTTTTTCTAAGACATAGTTTATGTGGTTTAGTTGTGATAGCCTTTACTGTACAACAAAAGATCATCCACATATGTGTAACAAATTCTTTTATGCTGTCACCAAAGATATTGCACAAAGCTCTTAGAAGTGCACCACTGCTTGTAGATAACCCAAATGCACATTCTGAAAATTGGAATATTTTCCCTTCATGGATAAAAGCAGCGTACTTTCTTACATCTGGGTGTAATTGTATCTGCCAAAAGGTTGCCATTAAGTCTATACTCGAGAAATATTTTCCCCTTTTAATTTTGATATCAGCTGATCCACACCTTCTGGTCTAAAATGGTCTGGTAATGGGTGTGCATTTATTTTTCTGGTATCTATGGCCATCCTTAATTTTCCTCCCTTTTTGTGTACCCAATAGATTTGGTTTGTGAAGTAAGACATAGACAGTTCTGTAATCTCATCTGCTTCCTTTCTTACCAAATTTGGCTTGTTTGTAAAGCTCATCACATTTTGTGTGGGTGGGTAGGTGGGTATGTGCATGCATGTTTTTATTTTTCTCCTGGTTTGTTATTAAAAACATTCCTGTGGTTGTCAATACTTCTTTTAGTTTTGCTTTCTCCACTTCGTCCACTTTGTTTACTTTTAAGTTTATTAATTCTGTTATCTTTTCATCGTAATTTGCAATGTATGTGTTAAGTTGGTAGCATTTGCATTTTTTGGCGCTGTTGTTCGATGAACAAATTATATGGTTACAGAATTCTGTGTTTATACATTCCAAGACTTCCTCATTCTGATTTGTATTTATTTACACTTATAAGTTCTCGTTTAAGCTTATGTTTTCTATGAAAAATCCTTCCCATTGACTAATTTCTCCGTCTTCATATTCTTTGCCTTCATTTATTTCCATAATGAATTTAATTATGCGAGTGATCGCCCCTTCGTTAACTGTGAGTTTATGTGTTTTATAATCAATTTTGGCTTTCCAGTGATTCAGGATGTCACTTCCTAAGTGTGGTTATGGTTAGTTTAGGGATGAGTGCAATGATATAAAATTCACTTGGAATTTTACATGCTCTTTTTTCTTTCTGATCCATACTGCAATATGCACCACATCCAGGTAAGAATTCTGTTTTGTTTTCTAGAATGATTTTCTTGAAAATGTAGTTATCGCATACATGTGCTAGCTCCTGTATCAACCATGGCAAAAATCACATTGCCCCAAACCTTCACTTTTATTAGAGGTGAATTTGTCCTTTCTTCCACGTTGCTATCATGTTTTGTTAAAGTTATGATTTGCATGTTTTTGTAGGTATCTCTTGTGCCACAAAGATCAGCCCAAGACATAAAATTGATCTGGATCTAGTTTTCCGCCTGATTGACAATGTTCGTTGAGGTGTTGTTGGTGCTTTCAGGGGTCAAATTTGACTCAGATTGTTTTCTGTTGTTGTTTACAAATTTGGGTTCCTGAGTTTACCAATAGCTCCTATATCTATGTCCTACTCCTCATGCGTTCCCAGTTCTTTGATTCCTTAGGTAATACCTACAGAAGTTCACAGGTTTATTTGGTTACTCCTACTTGGTTGCCTGCCTGTGTAATTTATCATGTTCCTACTCCTGAAACTTGGCTCATTCCTAGAAATTGTTGGGTTATATTTGTCCCTCACGTTCATAGTTCTTTCAGCATTGTTATTCCTGATATGATCCGAGTACACAGGTTGCTGTGCCTCTCTCCTCTTGAAAGAATTTCTTTCTAGATTTCTAGGTGTGTTGTGATATAGCGTATCTTTGTGCCTACCACAGTCCTGTGTGAGGTTATGTGTGTCACCTTTTTGTTTTGTGTCATTCAGCTTTCATTTTGTGCCTCGAATGAAGTTAACAGTTCAATGACTTCCAAGAAATCTATTGGTTTTGCTATTATTAATCCTGTCCTTACTGTTATCTACTGAAAATGTCTTATTATACTGGATATTAATTCGGTCTCAGACATACTAGGCTCTAGCAATTTTCCTTTGTTTGCTATTTTCATGAAGTAGTTTACTAACGATAGTCCTCTAGTTCCTGAAGTTGCGGGTTCTAACCCGACAGAGGCGATGGATTTTTTTCAGGCGTAAAAAATCCTTAGCATGGCTTCTTTTGGAAGGGAAGTAAAGCCGGTGGTCCTGTGTCGTAGATTTACAGTACGTAAAAGAGCCTCAAGCTGATAAAGAGGGCTCTGAGCAAAATTACCGACTGGTCTTTCACGCCCATATAGAATGGGACACTAAGGACCATAGAAGTTAAAGTGCATCCACAAATAAAATCAATTCAATCCAACGATAGCCCTTTGGAAGGATCATACTTCCCAGTAGCTAGTTCTACTCGATTTTGTATATCTGGCTCTCAGTATCTCAACAAGAATAGGTTCCCAAATGAAGAGTATCATTCATGCCCTGTCAGTGTTAATTTCAAGCTTTGTTTTTTAGGCTCTTCTTCACGATCATCATCTTTAACTCATTTGGAATTCTCTTTACCGTACAGTACTCCTCAATTTCTTTAATGAATAGCTTGGGGTTGTCCCCTTTCTCCTTGGCAGTGTAATAATCTCATGTAACACTGTTTGTGTAGCAGGTGTTTTGCATAGCTGGTGTGCGTATGTGTGGGTTTACATTTTTATACATAGCACTTTCAAAATTCATATCATCAGCATCATAAATGTCAAAATCAGGATTATTCATTTCATAAACATCATCTTTCTGCACTTATTTGTATCATTTATTTTTTTCTCTCTGCAAACTTTTACTTATTGCCTTAATTCATTACTGTGTCTACTTTTCCTAAACTCATTTTAGATTTTTCTACTTTCTTTCCACCTCTTAAGAGCATGAACAAAAATAATTAAATTTAATTTCCTACTTTTTGCTGTCTTCTTTTTTCATTTGTCACCGGTCCTCTCACTGTCTTCTTTCTTCACTTGCGTAGCTCTGGAGTCCCAACATCCTGGGTTTGCATCCTCTTGTTGCTGTGCATTGTAATTCCAATGCCGTGTTGTTGTCTGCTTCTCGGAAATCTCTTCATTCTTCTCAGATCAATCTGGATATTTTTGTTTTTAATTTTCTTGAGATCTTCCTTTCCCTGTATCTGGTCCCTTAGATGGGTGCCAAATGAAGCAGTTTTGTTTTGATTGATTAGCCCACAGTTAGGGTGCCAAATAATGCAGTTTTATTTTTATTGGCAGCTGCTGACAGTATACATTAGCTTAGTGTACTCACCTGTCTTGAAATACCTCCGTGATGTGTCTTCCATTTCTGCATCAAATCTTGAGCTACACGTATCCTAAAATGCTTGAGCTGTGATATCTCTGTTTTTCTATTTTGGGTCATGGTACGGGAAAGGAAATTATAAATAAGAGTGCATGCTCCAAAAACTTTCTGAATTTATTCTTATTATAGAGAATAACACAAAAATAGTCACTTTTTCCACAATAACACATTTTGTAGTATTTTACAAGGTTTTACAATGTTTTTCACCACTGATGATCCTTCTAAACTCGTATGCATAAATTTCTATTTGCAGTCACAAATCAAATTTGCGCGGAGATGCGACGTGTATCGAAGAGACACTAACAAGAGTGTCTTCCCTATCCATGGCAGCCCTATATATAGTCATTCTTGCCTTGTCTGGGTAACTCATTCAACAAGTATGTGAGGGATTTCTATAGGCAGATTTTTAACCAATAAAAATTTTGCATAACTATGGTTATATTAATCTTGGCTATAGATTCGACAAATGTTTAACATTTTTCTTTTAATTTAATATTTCTGATTTTTTTTTTTTTTTTTTTAACAATTCTAACTATATGAAATATATATCTCAATAACAAATAACTCTTACAATTTTCTTTCTAAACTAGCAATTTAATACAAATTATAAAATTATTAATAATGTTCAGCTACTTCACAACAATCACTCCATCTTGAAATATTCCCTTTCCATCTTTACTTTACAAACAACTTTCTTTGGTTTTAAATTATTTAACCCCTTAATATCTGTCTCAATATGCAGGTTCTCTTGCAAAGAAAGGCAACCAAATCTTATTAAAATCAAACAACATATTAGCATATTATTCCACAATTAATGATAAATTATGTTATTAAAAACAATTAGAACTGAAAATTGTAATGAATATTGGTATCCTTTGTTCATTAAAATCAATATCCCTGAATTACCAACACAAGAAGCTGTGGCAAATTTTCAGTTGTTGACTGGACCTGACTCTTTGGCTGCTCATCTGCACAAAATTGGCATATACCCTTCACTAAAATGTGTACTTTGCAATAAAGAAAACTCAAACATGGATATGGACAATCTGCATAAGTGTTTAGCACTAAACCAAACTGAATTCAACATCAAAATTATATTGGGAAGCAAGGAGATGGAGATTATCAAGTGTCTGGGCATTAGATACTACAACTACCATTAATAGTTTGAAGAAGTTTTCTACTTGTGTTTTGCAAATAATTCATCCAAATTGGTCTTGGTTTTATTGAAAAAGAATCATAGCAGCTCTCCAATATGGCTCATGTTTGGTTATGGAGATAGCTGTAACAGAATAGCCTTCAGATGATAATCTTTTCTCTGAATCTCTTATGAAAAAAATAAATAAAAAAATAAATAAATAATAATAATAATAATAATAATTAATAATAATAATTTGGCTCATTTTGAATTTTGTCCACATAGCTCAAACAGAAATTGTTTTCAGAGTTTAATTTATTTCTCTTTGTTCTAAAAACAATTTCTAAAGTATATAATTATTTTCAGATAATCTTTGTTGTTGTTATTATTAATTTTTTTATTATTATTATTTTGTTCTGTAGTTACCTATGTTGACAAAATTTTTATTTCTTCATAATTCAACTTTTTCCAAAGTAAAATTGATGATAATTTCCGTAAAAATAGCCATAATATTTGATCATATTGCACAAAAACAGTCTAGATTTTGGGTATACTTTAAAAGAAGCAAAATTTCAACTTTGTGTCTCAAATACTTTCTGAAACTTTCTTAACTAAGTAAGAAATAATACTAAAACTTGAAATGAAACATTAGTGTCTTTAAATGAAATTAAAATGTTAGTTTCATAACTTAAAGTATTCCTTTATAAGGCTCAATAAATAGTATCAAATTAGGATTCCAACTTTTGCTGTACCTCCAGCTTAAAATATAAACATATTTATTTTGCTACTTCCAGCAATTCATGAACTCTTAACGTTGTTTAGTTGCAATGATTGCTGAATAACTTGCTTAAGCAGCAGAATTTTTTTCTTTACTGTTTACTTACGAGCTAAAAAAATGAATGCCCTATATAAGTCCTTCACCATTCGTCATGAGTAGTCTATGATAAAATTGAAATGTTTAATTATGTTATAGCATTTTTTGTGCAGGTAATTCATATATGGTATTTCTCTTATCACTTTTAATGTAGAACAAATAAATAAATAGTTATATGTTTGAATCATTATTTATGATTAAGGTGTTAATTGGTGTTATTTTTTTGTGAAAAAGTGTTATTTTTCATACTGTCAAAGCATAATTGGTATTAAATGTGCATTGTTCACATAGTCAGCAAATCCTAGGAGTTTAAAAGTAATGTAGTAAACAGGCAAATTGCTAAAAACTGTCACGCTATTCAACAATATATTGAGAGATAAATAGAACTAGGATGTAATAATAGGTACAAATGGAACAAATTTTCACTCAAGTTGCATCATTGTAGTCCTATATTTATTTTACTTAGGTTATACTAAATTGAAATCAAATTGCCAGTATGACCAAATTATGTGCTAATAATTTATTTCTCTTATTAACATGAGCCAAATATTAAGAAAGCCAAACCTAATCTGCTATAAATTTGAGAAGGTAGGCTTGAAAATACTTCTGCAATAAATGAACTTGGAAATGGAATAGAACTTAAGTCCATAGTAACTTTTTGTGGTAATACCGCTGTAAAGTATTCCTACAGTTTGCTATATTTTGCACTGAAAACAGTTAATGCTCAAAGGGGGGAAAAAAATGTGTGGTTAAGTGAGCAGTAATTTTAATAAATTTTTAGCTGTAAACCATATGCATTGTTGTAAACAACCATATGCATTAATAACTCGCACAGTAAAGCTGAATGAAGGCTGGGAGAAAGGGTAGCTCCCAGCTATCTCTGTGTACCCATCAGTTTTAACATGTTAAATGCTAAACTTAAATGTGCTATTATACAAATAGCATCACAATTTAAGATGCATTTCAACAAACCTGTAATCCTATCAGATACTACCAGAATCAGTACATGACAAATAGCACTTACTGATTTTGACCAGCAACTAATGCCTGCACATTAGATAATCATGAGCTGTGCGTAAAGTAATCATAGACCACCAGAGATTGGCATGTTGGAACGAACCTAGTAGGTTTGCTTGAACATGCAGCTTGTGCTGTCACTTTAAATATTTAGACATAGACTTGATAAACTTTGATTGGCTAATGTGTTACATCATGCTGTTTTAAAATGCATATGAGCTAAGCCAATGCATGCTTGCGGTGACTGCACTGCTGCCAAGTAATGTGCCAGAGTGAGAAAGGCAGGGAAAGAGAAAGAGGAAAGTAACATTTGTTGCATCACAAATTGTCAGAATGCAATCTTATGCAGCAAAGGATGCTTCTTCATAGCATTATAACCTATAGCATTCAATATTAATGTGTTTATTTACGGAAAAGTACCTGAATTCGTAAGTGACTTATTGTAGAGGAGTTGTTAGCTCATCCTCAACCGCACTTAATTCAGAATTAGTTTCCTGCAGATTTATAACTAATTCTTGTACGGTGTTATTTTGAAACCACTTCTTTATGGAAATCATCTTCCTGCAGTATACAGTGTACAATACAACTAGCCCAGCCTCATTTTGTTACTGTCAAGTGCAGCATGCATAAGCCTTTCAACATTCGCAAGACAAAAAGTAGTATTTTCTTTAGCAACTTCCCCCTTTACTTTAACCCAAATTAATTCTATGGGGTTGTACTGCCAATGGTAGGAGGTAAATGAATAATTTAGTGCTGCTTTGGTAATGCAATTTGATCCAGCTGATACTTTTTCTTGCGTTTTGTTTTCATTTGCTTTTTGTAGCAATTCTGCTCAAGTTTCAGAAGGGTGGAATACTATGTTCTATGCCAGACAGTCCAGAATATCCTATTTTTTGGAATTAATAGCAGGAGATTTATCTAGGATTTTAGAATGGTAGCTTGAATTATCAATGATGATGATTGTCCCCTCTTCAAAAACATTTTAAATTCCAACATTTAAAAATTTGTTTATGAACCAATCTGTGTAAAAATCTACATTCATTTCAGAATGATAGTCAACATTTTTATTCCTTTTCGGGAATGAATCCTGTTTATGCAAAACCTGCACAACAAATTATAAGCTTGTTTTCTTTTCCTACAGGTATCTTTGAATCTATCTCTTCTCATCAAATCTTGTCATATGTTTTGCTTGCAATAGTTCAATAGTTATGATTTACCCACATCTCGAGATAAAAAATGGGGCATGTATCTCCAGATTCCCTAAGCATGTGCATAGTTCCTAAAATTGTATTCTCGCAGCACTATGGTTTCTAGCAAGAATTTATACCCATCATTAGGTTTTTGTTTTTTTTGGGGGGAGGGGGCTCAAATTTTTCCCCCTCATAATATGAACCAGCATTTTAATAGAGGGGTATTTGTCATTGTCATATATATTGTGCAGCAAAGTACATTTTTTCAAGATCATCTAAATTAGAAACACTTTCTTTGCTTTCTAGCATGCTTTCCTGGAGATAAATAAAGGTTCACTAATTTCTGTGCTAGAAGTTTTGCCCTAGTACACAATGTGCTACACAGTATGCACACTCGTTTTACATGCTTTGTGAAAAATGTATCTGATCAAGCACCTCCTTAGATGATAATTCCATAAAGAAAGAGTACACTTTAATAATAATATTTCTGGCTGGGAGAGGATTACTTTGACCTTAGTGCTTGCAATGCTGGTATCAGGTTTTGAAAGGGTATTATTAACAGTTCACAAAACACAGAATGTAAAAATAAAGATTTTATGCTTATTGTCACAGTTGCCCAAAGCATTAAAACTTAATTTGCCTTACGCTCTGGTCTTGAATTAAACTTCAGTGAACACACACACTTCTGGACTGCAGTGAACCATGTTCAATTAATTTATAAAATAAATACATGCAATTCAAAATGACACTTCATAAATGTCTCACTGATTACTCCTTAATGAAAAGAAATAAAACATGGTTAAGGTTGGAAATTGGAGTATACCTAAAATAAACATGAGAGTAAGCAATGATTGTTCCTAGAACAATAACTCAGAAATATACAGCATAAAAACATGACTTTTGGACAGGCTGCTTCAAACTTTATTGCCATATATGCCTAGACTAATTATAATGTCAAATTTCCAGTAGTCATTTTTGGCGTATGAAAAAAGAGGAAACTCTGTTGCTCATGCTGTGCCATGGGTGTCCAAATTAGGCAATACTGCACGCCTATGATGGACCAGTCGCTCTGGGCAAGTCCCCTCCTGTACGACTCCTATACCTTCTAATACACACACAGTATAGATATGGGAACTGTAAACATGAAATAACAGACATGATGCATACAGCATTTTATTCTTGCTTTACTCAGCTTTGAATGTTTTTAGGTATCTTTGCGAAATGCATTTTAGCACATGTTAACTCATGTTAATACATGTTAAGAGCATTTAACTCTCACATTTAGCACCTGCTGTGACATAATCTCACTAACCAGTCACATAGTCTCGTCAAATCTGTGTCTAAATACATGTGTTTGATACTGCCATTTGCTAAGTACTAATTCTGACAGATTTTGGTTAAATCAGAAGTTTGTTGAAACGCCTAAGTTCAAACTCAGATATGGTAAGAGTTCCTAAGTGCTGATGCCAAGACAAGCAATTTCGACGATCAAATGTATTACTGATGCTTATGCCATCTATGGAGATCAATAATAATCTTCAACAAAATGGCATGTCCATTTCAAATTCTGACAGTTAACATTCTGTGTGCCATCGATCCTATTCACCACATCTAGGTTCACAATTTGCCTTTAAGCAATGAGACATTTTGTTTGTAGGAGTCTGTAAACAGATATTTCTTTTGTTTATTTAAAAATGTCTCTGAATCTATTTTTTTAGCTCACCATCTGCTTCACAACGGTCTGCACATCTTAGCATCTCGTTCCCTTTAACATTACCCAGTTTTGTGTATGTTAGGTTTCTTTAAATTTTCAAGCTCTTAGAGATCTGCATGTCACTATTTTCACCTGTGGATGCATCACTGCAGCTTGCTGTTATTTCTTGAATAACTCTTTTATTGTAGGTAGAAGAGTCATTTTATCAGAACAATCTTCAAAAGATTCTTCTTTCAAAAATAAGAAAGAAAAAGCAGTTTTGTAAATTTCAAAGGCATTCTGCCATTTTGTTAAATGCCTTTGTAATAGAGATTTCAGAATTTCATAGAAATTTTGCAGACACAATAGCTGTTAAGGATGATGCAAAACCTTTTTTGTTGAATTTTTTTATCCATGCTTTAAATCTTTATGGTAAGTTCCTCGAATCCTTAGGAAAAAGTATGGAATGATACCCATTTTCCATGTTCCCTTTTGCTGTTCCAGCTGAACATGAAATAACTGATTTTAAAGTATCCAATTACTTAACAGTGCATTTTAAAACTAAACATGATTTCTTGCCTTCCTAGTCAGTTTGTAGTACCTAAAGAACTTAAAATAAGCATATTAAAAACAAAAAATGAAGTGCCATAATTAGGAGTCAGATTCTCAGAAATATTTCTAAAATGTCAAGTTGAGAATATTTTGAGGCTATTTTAAGTGAGAAGTAATGTTTTACATACTTGAATGTATCTGTTACCAATGCATAGCATTATAATTAATGTTTTTAAATTTTTGCATTCTGTTCTAACACTATCTGTTTCAATATGCATGCAGTGTACTAAGGTGTAGCATATTATGTATAGTTGTTGTATATCATTTGTTTTGATGTTCAGTGACAATGTAATTAGAACATGTACTTCCACCTTTCATCTGTATGTGAAAACCATTAATAATCTTAAAACAGGCTGTGTTTCAACACTAGTTTGAATAACATTTTCTTGAGTTTTGCCATTCATAGTACATTTAGGGTCAGTTCCACCAACCAATGTTAAAAATACTCTTAACAACTTAACATAATGTTAAAACTCTTGCATTTCATCAAGCTTTTACATTGAATTGTTGGCTAACATCTTGTTAACATCAAAGACAACTGTGAACAACAGCTTTCTAGAAGGTGGTGACTGAACTTCTTAGCTTCTGAGCATACTCCAAAGCATTTTTATCTTCGCATCACAGCACACTTTGTTTTAGTAGTGGACAACTAGTTACATTTATAGAGAATTGCCATGTGAATTTCCTGATTGAGGTTAGAATTGCGATATAAACAAAAAAATTCATAGGTGCAGAGGAACTAATTTTTCACCATTCAAAAATATGTTAATTATAGAACTGGTTACTAAGTATGGAGGAATTATCATGAGCAAAAACCACGGACAGGCTTAAATTAAAGGAGAAGGATTCATCTTAGGAGAAAATCCGCAAGGAATTTAATTGCACTGCATACATTTTTCCCAGGTCCAGTAAACAACCGCAGCAATTTTATGCTAACATAAAATGCCAGGTGACAATGTTTAGAACTGTTTAAAACTGGTGGTGCTCACTATATTGAAACTAAACTGGACAGAAGTGTGTTACCACTGATTGAGGGTTAACCAGACTGCAATAAAAATACTGTTTGCTTCTTGAAGTAATTGCTTCAAAAACCTTCCAGACAAATTTACAAAAAGTAGTTTTGAAATTCCAACACTATCACCTCCATTAAATGAAAAGTAGCATAAAATCTCAGAGTAATTAACACTTGTAGCATCGGAAAAAGAAGCATGTTTCTGTTGGTAGTACCTCTCTTGTATTTCCTCTGCAACTGCCCATGATGCTTTAGACAGTCTGTATCACTGCAAAAATTCCCTGCTCTTGCATGTTTTCAAAATCATTATATGACACATCGTTCTACTTGGGTTAGGCACAGCATTCAAAAATTCCAAATACAGATAATAAATTGTGACAACTCTACATCAACAGTTCATATGATACAATTTCCATCAGTGCTCTGGATGCCCTTCAGCCTTGGGCTTATTGTGCTAAAGTCATTAACAGCTTAGTTTGCCAGAACCATTTTTCAACTTCTAACATTTGTTAAATGGGCACCAGGGTAGCACAGTGGTTTCATTTTCAGCTCTTGTATTGAGGATTTGAGGTTTGATTCCCACCTCTGGGATGATGATTGTAAATCAGCCTTATCCATGCCTTCACTTCTAACTTGCTCATGTGAAGTATCCCCAAGGCCCAACATGGTTCAAGTTCATAGTAAAAGCTGTAGGTCCTCTCATTCCACTGCCATCT
Organism: Deroplatys truncata; assembly: GCA_030765065.1. Lineage (NCBI taxonomy): Eukaryota > Metazoa > Arthropoda > Insecta > Mantodea > Mantidae > Deroplatys > Deroplatys truncata. The sequence goes on along the minus strand of CM060984.1, from coordinate 62,248,846 downwards.
TCATCACCCTATCACTGGAGGCAACATATTCCGCTTGCTGGGTGTCTCCACCTCAGAAATGGGTCCAATCATCACTTGGTGGAATGAGGTATCCTCCAAAGCCATATGATGACCATTAGAAATGACATTTGTTAAATGACTTAACAGAAAGGTATTATGATGTTAACAAAATGTTACAGCTAACATTGTTCGATAAAACAAGATGTATGTTAATTTCAATGTTAAATCACTTTAACATTGTGTTAAAATTTAACATTGGTTGGTGAAAGCAGTCCTTAAGTGCTTCTGAAATGTTGAGCGTGATGCAGTAATATTCTTTGTCATCTTTATTGTGTTTTGTTTTGTTATTTATTATTACAGTGTGAAAAGCTTCGAAAGAAAAGGTCAAGCCTAGTAGGAGCATTTGTGTCTACCCATGGAAAATCAATAGATGACGTAGACAGAAGCATAGTTGAAGCAAGGTAAGGGGTGGGGGGAAGCTTACAAAGAAATTTAAGACAATAAGTATCAGGATACAGATCCTTTCCCAATGAATTCTGCTTTTCTGCCCAGCATGGTAAAAGCATATTCCATACACATCCTAAACTAACAAGTAGCTATGTTATGATGCTTTTAAGGAACAGAAACACAAATCATTTTAAGAATTGAAAGTATAGATTCTCTATCCTCATATGATTGCAAAAGAAAAAACTGGCCAGTAACTTATACAGAGTTTCTTGAAAATTGGAATTTACACACAGTGAAGCATTCAAATATATTGTAGAAAGAGTGAGCCGACTTAAGATACTCTTTGCTCCACTTACTACATATTACATGCAGGACATGCTATGTGTCGACGCATAGCAGCGGAAGATGTGGGGAATGCCTCACGAAACATGTCCTGCATGTAATATGTAGTAAGTGGAGCATCTTAAGTCGGCTCACTCTTTCTTCAACTTATACAGAATTTAATTTAATTCATCTATGAACAAAAAACAGGCAGCCATTACATTCAGAGTTTTGATGAGTATGAATCTGGCTTTGTAAATATGAAGTATATTTTGTCAGGCAAATTAGGTACATTGTTTTTTCTTTGTTCTAAAAATGTACTTATTTTTATCTACAACTTATTCATAATTTACGGAAATATCTTATGAAACTTTTCATATACATATTTGCAGATCATTGAAACACTCCGGATGAATCACAGTAAAACCATTAGAGATGTCACTTAATGTAAAGCCTTATTAGTTAAATCAGGAATAAATAATACAGTGATTGATGCCAAGCAAAGCTTATGCAGTAAAGTCGTCATTTAAGTTTTTCTTGGAAAATGACTTGACTTGCATTTGTCTGCTAAGAAAACAATAGCAGTTTATGTATTGTCTTTAGTTTCTAAAATATACTACATTACTCTTTTAAAACAAGAACTTCTTTTTTTCCTCGCCACAAGCAACATACACAAGGTTTAGGTAGAAGTGCCTCTGAAACATGTCCTTTGAAAAAATATACCTAACAGCAAAGTTGAGTGAAAGCAGTTAAAAATTGTTAGCAGTTATAATTGCTAACGCTTCAGTGTAGTGCTGGAAATTAAAATTTTCAACACATTAGTGTCCATCATGACTATAATGTAATGAAATGCTAACAGTGTTATCTCTACATTTGATCAGCTAGATATAACTTTAAACAGTGCTGCTGCAAAAATTTACTCTTCAAATGCTGCATAATAAACTGTTTTCAGTCAATATTTTCATTGAACACAGGAATAGCCTGCTGCAATGTAGATGGGTTGAGCTGTTGTTTTTCATGGTTTTAAGCACACATAAGTTAAAGTAAAATGCACTACTGAGGTGTTAATGGCCATTGTGCTTTATTTACGTAATGGACGAAAAGTTCTTTTGCCTCATTTGCAATGCTGCTCATCTGTAGGACATTTTCCTTTTTCAATGATACAGCAAACTAAAAGGCCATTGCTACTTTGTGATACCTTGAATAAATATAAAATCTGATAGAACAACCAGTCAGAAAGTTAACAGTTTGTGGTTGCTTTGCCAAATATGCTTGTTAGCAATGGCCTGAGACCTATAATTCAGAATAACACATGAGGAAAGTGAAATTTTGTGGATACCTGTTCCTTTTGTATATCAAATGCAAGTTTTACAAAGAAGAATTGCCTCTTAAATGAAATTTTAAATCACATTAATCAAATGAAATAAAAGCTGCATTTTGGAAATCTGAGGTGGTAAGAAGTGGAAAAATATTAGATGGAGTTTGTAATGTCCCCTAACCTTGCAAATGATAAGTGCTTCCGGTACTGTGTTTTCATTTTGAAGAGTTTGTTTTTAAAATTATCTTTCAGGTTTTTAACTTGGAGATAAATGTTATTTATAAGACAACAGAATTTTTTAATGAGAAGAATAAATAACAAACCAAATAAACTAATATTTCTCTGGACTTTCTCACTCTCCCTATCTTCTCTGTTTCTCTGTTTTGTGTGTGGAATCATATGTGAAGTCTAGAAGTTAACATTAGACTAATGGAAGTACATTCTTGTATTTGTAAATGGAGTGAAATATCACTAACTTGCATTTATTAGATATGAGTGTAATAGATTATTGTATGTGAATATTTAATTATTACTTTATTTTACCTTCTTATATAAGACCATTGGCTAATTTTTAGCTTAGTGTATGACATACAAGAATTATGTGTATCAAAACACCTTCCAAACTACTAAGTTACTTTAAACTCAGCTATTTAGGGTTTGAAATATGGTAAATACTTTGCACTAACATGTTCCAATACGTGCATTTAGATACATGAATAATTCAAAACACAATGACGATTCCTTTGTAAATCGGGCCAGATTTTTCTTCTAAGATTAAATAGAGCTATAATGAAAACTTAGAAATTCATGAACTTACTGAAAAATCTAATAATATAACAACATAGTAGGGGTGAGTGTCTAAATGCCAAGAGGATTCATTGCAGATATTGTTTTACAATATTTTTGTTTTAAAGGAGCATTAGATACTGGAGCAAAGGACACCAATTTTAAAAAGGCTTCACTGTTATCTTTTTTTTATCTATCAGCTCTTAAAATCTTATTTTTATTTGTATTTATTTATGCTTATAGATGTACAAACAAATATTTTGACATATTTACAGTAATATTGCTCACATCTTGTCTAGCATAAGTACACTTGTAGTCAGGTTGTATCTTATAGGCTATCTTCTGCTTGGCTCCCAGGAAGTTGGCATAATGAGTAGCCCTTAATCTGTATTTAGCTTAGTCCTTGTTTTTCTTATTCTCCTTCCTTTCCCCAATCTGCGCTCCTTTCCTTACTTTCTTCACTATCCTTTTCCACTTATCCTTAACTTTCCTTAGAATCTCCACCATAGCTTTATTTCTCATCTCTCCTTTTACCATCAACATTTTTATGGCCACATTTTCCTGATTCATTCTGTCCCATTTTGAGTTCCAAATTTTTTTCATTCTTAAAATCCTATAACATGTAGCCCTTTTTTTTCCTTTCCTCATTGTAATGGCATGAATTTACAAATAAATTTTTCAGTGGCTTAAGGGTATATTGGGGACATGCAAATGCTTCATTATATTGTAAGTTTGAATCTAAGAAGTAAAAGTTCTTTTCGGTCATATTTTATTTACTCATTTAGTGAAGCTATATTGGTTTTACTGACAGGACTTCAATAACAGTTTTATGCTACAAATGCTAGTGCATTAATGATTTTAATTTTATTACATATACAAAATTACTGGCATTTCTGAACTTTATTTCTCATTACTGAGATTGGTATAAAACTTGAGGTTCATTTGGTATATTTAAATTGTTTTACTTGTGGTATTTTATATTTGCTAGGGTATGAAAGATTTACAAGATTGAATCAGTAGGAGGAGAAAGGCACTTTTCAGAAGAGATAGAAAAAAATCACAGAAAAAATTGTCATACAGCCAGACAAACATAATGGAGCTGTCACAATATGATTTTCGTGCCATGATTTATTGTGATTTCAAAATGGGACTAACAGCAAAGCAGTATCGCCAGTCTTTGATGGACATTTTTCAGGGCTGTGCACCATCCAGTCACTGTTGAAAATTGAATCCGGAAGGTCTAAAGAGGTCAGGGGTTCCTGGAAGATGAGCTTCACAGAGATCATCCTCACACACCATAAGCAATTGCAACTGCGCAGAAGTTAGTTATGGATACTCCGTACACCATATACCCTGATATTCAGAGTACCCTTAATGATATGGCAGTAAATGAACTCATTCATGAACATCTTCAAGTCACTAAGCATTGTTCTCATTGAATACTGTATTTATTAACAGAGAATTACAAAGCATCTCACATGGTTGCTGTTTCATGGTTGTAAAATTTGACAGTGGTAGAAGCAGATACTCCAACATCATTGTCACAGGAAATGAATCACATTTTGTCACAAATATAAGATGGCCTCACAATTAAGACATCCCTGAATTTTTGGAAGGTTTTCACAATAAAAATTATCTACATAATGAATGCAATTAGGAAACCTCATGACATATTTGAAACTCCTGGTTTCGTTTCTCGTGCACAAATTGAGTGACAAGCATATCAGTTTTGTGAAATTTCTCTGTCTTTGGTCCTCTGAATGCTTTCTTTGATTGTGAGCATTCCTAAGCTTTTCATCTTTCCACCAGTGCCGTACATTATACTCTGAAACAGCAGCCCATATGCTATTAGCACATAAAACCCATAATTTCAAGTTCATATCATAACTTCTTCTCTCATTTATTCAGCTGATGCAACACAGATGATCTCCTTTCTACATTATTTACCATGACTGGAACACTGACAAAAATTTAATGTATTGATGCAACAGCACCAAACTAAGCAACAATAGATCATGTCAGAAGTAATTGTCAAAGCTTGAGAAATTCTGGTTTATTTGTGACTTTGAGCTCAGCTGTGATGAATGTGTCAACTCCCACTCAAAGAGTGTACTCTCTGCTCAGACCAGTAGTACAATTCATGAAAACATTAGGCTGTGCACATAAGATGAACTACGGTTTTTAAAAGTATAGTTCAAGGTAAACACCATTTCTTATGTATGTATTGTAATGAAAAGAAGCTAGAAACAGTGATGTGTATTGAATTTATTTAAAGGTGAGTCGAAATTGTAACACTAACATCACTTAAGTTTACTCACTTAACATGTTTCGGGAAACCGTTGTTCCCATCCTCAGAAGGTTATTAACTCGACTGGCCCGTGTTGTTGGTGTTTCCGTTTTTTGGACTGGATCCTGTGGTGGCATCTTGTGGTGGAGAAATGTACTTCCAGAGAGGATTTGGTGGCGGCAAATCAAAATTCATTAGATGTGTGTTGTGTTTTAGAATGGTGATCTTCTCCCATGCATCTAATTCGGCTGCAAATTTGGCTGGTTTGACTAATGTAATATTGGGTTTGATGTTGTGATTAGTGATCCAAAAATGGTGTGAAACTGCAGATTTGTCCATTTGTTTGTATTTAATACATCTCATGTGCTCCTTTAGCCTAGTTTCTAAGTTTCTTTTTGTCTTACCAATGTATACTTTATTGCAATCTGAACAATTGATTTTATAGATTCCAGCTTTTTTGTCTTGTGGAATGGGGTCTTTTAACTTGTTACAAAGTAATTTCTCTATGTTAAATTTGTTCTGTGGAGCTAGGCTGATGTTATGTTTCATGAAAATCTTCTTAAATTTGTGAAATGTTCCTGGGTGGTATGTGAATTTCTTGAACTTTAGTTCTTTATCTTGCTGGATGAGATTAGTTGTGTTTCTGATGTGCATCTGTCGTTTGAATTTTGCAATTTTTTTGTCAATAGTTGCTTTGTTGTACCCATTATGTATTGCTGTGTCTACTATATGCTGGTATTCTAACTGGTATTCTTTTTTATTTAAGGGGGTATATACCAGTCTATGTGTTAGGCTGTTTAGTACTGCATGTTTGTGTGTGGAAGGCATGCTACCATTTTTAGACCTAAAAATCATCAGAGAACAAAAGAACCTAACCTTTGGCATATACAGGAAGCCAACACACTCTACTAATTACATAAAAAATAAGAGTTTCAATCCAACCACACACAAACATGCAGTACTAAACAGCCTAACACATAGACTGGTATATACCCCCTTAAATAAAAAAGAATACCAGTTAGAATACCAGCATATAGTAGACACAGCAATACATAATGGGTACAACAAAGCAACTATTGACAAAAAAATTGCAAAATTCAAACGACAGATGCACATCAGAAACACAACTAATCTCATCCAGCAAGATAAAGAACTAAAGTTCAAGAAATTCACATATCACCCAGGAACATTTCACAAATTTAAGAAGATTTTCATGAAACATAACATCAGCCTAGCTCCACAGAACAAATTTAACATAGAGAAATTACTTTGTAACAAGTTAAAAGACCCCATTCCACAAGACAAAAAAGCTGGAATCTATAAAATCAATTGTTCAGATTGCAATAAAGTATACATTGGTAAGACAAAAAGAAACTTAGAAACTAGGCTAAAGGAGCACATGAGATGTATTAAATACAAACAAATGGACAAATCTGCAGTTTCACACCATTTTTGGATCACTAATCACAACATCAAACCCAATATTACATTAGTCAAACCAGCCAAATTTGCAGCCGAATTAGATGCATGGGAGAAGATCACCATTCTAAAACACAACACACATCTAATGAATTTTGATTTGCCGCCACCAAATCCTCTCTGGAAGTACATTTCTCCACCACAAGATGCCACCACAGGATCCAGTCCAAAAAACGGAAACACCAACAACACGGGCCAGTCGAGTTAATAACCTTCTGAGGATGGGAACAACGGTTTCCCGAAACATGTTAAGTGAGTAAACTTAAGTGATGTTAGTGTTACAATTTCGACTCACCTTTAAATAAAACCATTTCTTATTTTCGGGTAAATAAGGTATACTAATATGTCCCAGTGGCATAGCCAGAAAAATATTAAGGGGGGGGGGATATCTATAGGGATCCATTCCTTAAACAATTTGTATAAATTCAGATGATAAATATGAATTAATCCTGAGTTGAAATATTTAAATAAATCAATTTTATATTCACAGATTAAGGTGCAGCAATTGGAATTAAAATTAGGATAGGATGTTTTGCATATTTTAAGCAGCAAATGTGTTGTGAACATAAAGAATTAATGACCACTGTGAAGTATTTTAGTATTACTGCTGCAGGCCATTTTATTTCACTACAAAATGGGGTTTCTAGTTATGTTCTAAACTGGGAGATATTGCACTCATTTGGAAACCAATTAAATTTAGCACCCGAATGAAAACATGCACCCGATATCTTAACATGGTTGTTCCCATGCCATCTAAAGTAATGTTTCTGTTGCTGTTACCTTTGGCAATATTGTCTGAGACATGTGATGTAAATGTAGCTCTACTAGTGATATGATTAGGAAGTATCTAGAAGGAATAATAATCTAGAAGGATGCTATTATTTTAACAAAGCTATTTTTGCTATTAATTTTTACATCTGTTTTTGGCAAGTGGAAGGGGTTCCAATCTACAAAACCCCTCTCTAGCTACACTTCTGCTATGTCCTGAAACAAACCAGTGATTGGCAGTTTGGTACTTTCCAGGGAATGACCCACCAGCAAAAGTGCAAAGTTGCAGAACTGTAGGAAAGAAGATATGGTCACTTCACTCTTCACAAAAACTGGTCATTTAGCATGAACCCAGGAAGACCAAAAAAATAGTTACCTACTGCAGAGTAGTGGTTTGTGAATCGGTTATTGCAGCACAGTAAACAAAGCACTCAAGATTGAAGACTGGTCATCTGCTGCCTCACCACGCCATTGCTTCTGCACACGCAGCAGCCAGAATACTCAATTTCCTGCCCACATGAAATATCAGAGTTCTTAAAACCCTCATTGTCTAGATTTGGCTCCATATGACTTTTTCTGAAAACAAAAGAAAAGCTCCATGGTGACCATTTCTCGTCACATGAAGAGGCCTTTGGGGCTCCGAATAACATTTCAAAAAAATGCATGGAATGAGGCATTTTCAGATTGGTTTGAACAGATACAAAAGTGTATTCATCATAATGCATAATAGTTTGAAAAGCTGTGAACGTTAAAAGTTACAACTCAAAAAAAAAATTGTGGTTGCTGTTCAAAACTTACCTCTTATGTGGATTACACCAAGGCTTTTTTTTGACAAAGCATTTTAATTGCAATATCATAACAACATAGCTGCAAAAAATGAAACCCCATTGGCCACTGATCATATGCATCAGGAAGTAATTTGTTGGTAAAAAAAGTTGTGATTCTTAATGAACTTCCCCTAATGAACTACATTAACAAAATCGAAAAGCCAACTCTGTGGTGTGGGGACAGCATGTCTGCCTCATATTCAAGAGGTCCAATTTGAATCTCAGTTAGGGTGATTTAAATAGGTAAGGTTTTATCTGGGGTTTTCCCTTATCCTTAGAAGACGAATGTGAGGTAACTTTAAGCTCTGTGGATCCCAGTCCCATTTGAACATAAATTTCACCCAGTTCATTCATTGTCCATGTGACCTACAAGGTTAAAGGATGTTAAACTTGAAAGTGAGAGAGAGAGAGCGAGCAAGAAGGCCTATGCGAAATTAATGCATCAAATGTGCCAATACACCAGGAAAATCAGTATTGCCTTAGAAATAATTAATTGTAGTTTCTATATTATTGACCATAGGAAACTTTTGTTGTATATAAGTGAAAAAATTTTCAAAAAATATTCCACATAAAGGGTAATTTGGGGTAGGGGGGATTTTCTTGAAAATCTTCATGTTGCATCTTTGGAAGGTACTGAAGTTAAATACCAAGTTCGGTGTTGATTCAACTTTTCATTTGCTTACACACGCGCACACACACACACACACGCACGCACGCACACAACACTGTATAACAAAATAGGAAATAAACTAGTTTGTTTTGTTCAATTCTGGAAGTCATTGCTTGTTACATTCTCTACTGCATATAGTAAATGGGAGTATTGCATTCCATCCAAAAATTTGATATATGATTCCACCAGAAATACATGTTTTGAGGCCCCCTGATGAATAAATAAAAAAAGCCTTTTTAGAAAAGGATCCATGTGTGTGTGTATGTATGAACAGCATAACTCAAAAGCGAAAAGTCGGATAAATGCCAAACTTGGTATTTAGGTTCAGTATCTTTCAAAGATGCGACATGAAGATTTTCAGGAAACTCCCTCCACCCCAGACTACCCTTTACATGGAACATTTTTCAACAATTTTTATTTTCTCAAAAATGGCTCTAAAGATTTGGATTAAAATATATGTTTAAGATTCTTTCATGGCAAATGAAATGTATATCATGAATTTTTTGGGAATGTCCCCAAAACTCCTCTTCATTCTGAATAACTTTTGTATAACTGGTAAACTTTAAGAGATACACAAAATTTTACTATACAAAAAATGTAGATCTCGTTAAAACACACGGTTATGTGATATACAATTTTTGTTGTTGAGTAAACCATTTCCGAGATATTCCTTGTTATTTGTTTGAATTTTCCAATACTTATACTTTTTCTCAAATGGGAGTTTGTTATTCATTTTTTTATGTCCTAGACATGCAAACATAATGGAATGCTCCATGTAGCAACCAGCTCTTAAAAGATTTGACTATCGCTTAAAGTCTACCATATTTCCCTTGCTTCTACAAGAAAATTAGCAATAAGATAGTTTGTGCAAAGGTTTATCTCAATTAACATGAAGTAGACGGAGAATAAGCATTTGTAAAAATAGTTTGTACAAGAGTAGAAAGAGTCATGTGAGTGTAACACTCACATTTTTTTGATAAAGGAACTAAGCTGGAGATTTGTAAGGAGATAAATTTTTATCTTTGTTTTGTAGAACATCATTAAATGAGGTAACACAGGAACTACAGGAAAGAGTACATAGGTGGAAACAAATAGAATTACTCTGTGGTTTCAACATAATCAACAACAATGGCCTGCAGTACCTGGAATCTGTCCTCTACAGGGGAGCTATGAATGGCAGAGGTGGTCTCAGAGGCAAGTTATATATTTTTAATATCTTGCTGAAAATGTTCTTTTTTTATCCAAATTAAGTGTCTCAAATTATAATCTATGGTGCTGTTAATTTACAAGTAAATTACAGGATTTTTCCAATAAAGATAATAACATAAAATGAATATACTGGCTGTGAAAGACCTACAACAGACTGAAAATATTATGCAAGGTTTACAAGGGAAAAATCCAAAAATTGTGGATGCAGCACTTACTAGTGCTGTCCTGGAAGATTTCATTCTATTGATTTATTGGAGCAAATCACATAATCAGCACGCTCCAATGAAAATAATTAAATTTGGTAGTTTTTAGGTTTCTTTAAACTTGATTAGATACATCTTAATTCTTGATGCCAGATGGTGCATGATACTCATATCCCAACAACTAGTTTTATAATTTTGCACATGCAAATATGAGGGTAATCCCAAAAGTAAGGTCTCCAATTTTGTTTAAAATACAAAGAAACTTTTACTGTCAACAAATGGTACATAGTTTTGAAGCTTTAACATTTGTCTATTTTTCCACATAATCGCCATTTTGGTCGATGCATTTTTGTAAACGCTGTGGCAGTTTTTGTATGCCCATGTCATACCAGTTTGCCGCCATGCTCTTGAAAAAGTGATGGACCTCATTTTTCACTTCATCGTCGTCACCGAAGCACCTTCCAGCCAAGTGTTCTTTCAACTTGGGAAACAAGTGGTAGTCACTGGGTGCTAAGTCTGGACTATAGGGTGGATGGGTGATGGTTTCCCATCCAAACTGTTGCAGAAGATTCATAGTTTGACAGGCGGTGTGGGGGTGAGCATTGTCATGGAGAAGGCTTATGCCCTTGCTCAACATTCCTCTTCTACGGTTCTGAATTGTCTGTCTTGAGTTTTTTTAATGTCTGACAATACCTTCGGCATTTATTGTTGTCCCAGGATCCATAAAGTCAACCAACGATATCCCCTTTCGATCCCAAAACACAGTTGCCATGACTTTACTGGCAGACTGTGTTCTCTTGAATTTTCGCAGCTTGGGTGAACTGGAATGCCGCCACTCACGTGATTATTGTTTGGTCTCAGGTGTGAAATGGAAAGCCCAGGTTTCATCACCCGTGACTATTGAGTCCAAAAGGTTGTCCTTTTCGTCTGCATAGCGTTGAAGGAATTGGCAGGAAGTTTCAGCACGTTGCCTTTTGTGATCTTCTGTCAGCATTCTTGGGACCCATCTTGCGCACACCTTCGGAAATTTCAACTCTTCAATCAAAGTCCGATGAATAGTGCTTCGAGAAACCTCAGGAACAACATTGCAGAGCTCATCGAGAGTGATCCGCCGATCTTGAAGCACGATTTGTTCAACCTTTGCGATTGTTTCGTCAGAAATGGACGGTCTCCCGCATCTTTCCTCGTCATGAATTTCCGTGCGACCATTTGCAAATTCTCTACACCACTTGCGGACATTTTTGACATCCATACAAGACTCTCCATACACTTCCATCAACTGTCGATGAATTTCGACAGGTTTAACCCCTTTTGCACTCAAAAAGCGAATAACTGCGCGAACTTTGCACCTGGCGGTAGTGGCTAACGGGAGCTCCATTATAACTGGCTGCCAAGCCAAGACTGAGGGCGCTAAGGGATGTGCGGTGGTTTCGGAAGAGAGTGGGGGAGGAAGGAAAAAAGCAGTATGGCCAACATCCACACAAACAGTTTCCCTGCCATCCCAGCGCTTTGGAGACCTTACTTTTGGGATTACCCTCATATATAGTTAATGGATTGTCTTCTAATTCCACCATCCCTTGAAAAATTGGTATGGAGGTATAATAATCAAAATAAAAGTTACATACAGCATGTGATTTTTGTTTTATAAAGTTGCAACAAACAAAAACTCTTTGAATTGTAGTAAATTCATAGTTTAATAGCACCAGAGACATTACTCCACTCCCATGTGCATGGGCAACTAGTTATTACATGTATTTATGTGTTTGGAAAAGATTGCTGGCCAAAACTGTGCTCTTTAAGGGCCTGTATTATGATCTCAGGCTAAGGTTCTGATTAGATATTAACTGGGAGTAAGGGCAAATTTTCATATTACAACCTTCAGTTAACAGCTAACCGGGAGTTATTCTTAGCAATGAACTAACTGCCACCTCAGGAAGTGGTTAGGGTAATAACTTGGAGGTAACCATACAAAAATGGCATACCTTTGGCCTCGATTGATAGTGGTGATTCAAATTGCTCTAATTCAAATATTAGAGCAATATTTATATAACAGGTGGAAAGCCAAAATAGTTATAGACTTCTGAAAGAGTAATATCATGTTTAGGATGAGGATGAATTTCGCAAGCCTTAAAGATTTTCATAAGTTGCACTGGTCCCTTTAATTTCTATTACATTTCTGCTCCATAATATTTACCTCCAGCATTATTCGTAGACATGGTTTGAATATGTATTTTTTTTTGCATGAATTACAGTAATGTTTGCTTAAATATAATGTAACTGATATTAACCGAATATTCATGCGCCTAACCTATTTTTGAAGTAACCTTTACAAAATAACAGTGAAACTTGACCTTATATTCCAAAATGCCTAATTTTCCTACTAACCTATTGGAAAACAAAAGCAAAAATTCATATAAGTTATTACTCCGAAATCACCTAGCATGTTTCCACACTAATCTACACGAAAAACCTTATATTCCAAAATGTCATATTTTCCTACTAACCTATGGGAAAACAAAAGCAGAAATCCATGTTAAGTTATTACTCCGAAATCACCCAGCATACTTTCACATTAATCTATACAAGTATATTAATGGCAAAATTCTACTTAACATAGACTTTCCATTTTTTTATTTGTTTGTGGGTGTTTTCCTGTAAATGTAAGTATTTATTAATAACTTATTCACTCTACACAGAGCATGTTAACAGCGAAACCTATATAATTTAATATTCTGAAATGCTTTAATCTAGCGAAAGCCCTACATCCTTTTGTAGTGATGCAGAGATGAATGCTCAGTCATTATTTATATAATAGGAATAAGATCCCGGAAAAATAAATTCGAGGAGAGGGATGAAGAAATTGGGAAATGATTCAGGTTAACAAGTTATGCTCTATTTTCATCGCACTTAATTTTGTGTAATAATTTGTAGTAGCAGCATCACAATCTCTTTCTGAGCTTATGGTGTTTTTTTTAACACAACTCACTTGTTGAAATTGTTTCTTAAATGAAACTGTCACAAATTTTAATGCAGCGGAGAAGCCTTACAGCTAATACCTCCATGCCATCAAACTCCTGGCCAACAGAAATAAAGTAAGTACAATACTTGTACATCAGGTAAACCATTTCATTCCTGCTCTAATCAGTTCTGAATATTTTAACAGCAACATTAATACAATACGTGTTAGTGTATTTAGAATCGAGAGATTTCAGCGTTCACTGCTACCAATACATTCTTATATGCAAAATCAATTTTTCCATTAACCTAAATTATATTTGGAGTGAAATCCCACATAACCTAATACTCCGAAATGCCCTAACCTATTTTCAAACTACGCTACACATATACCTATCGTATTTAACACCACCTCCAAGAACTATATTAACAGCAAATCATTCTTATTTAAACGTGCCGAAATGCAGATAATCTATTGCAATATGAACTGAACAAGTGACATAACCCTTAGAAATGTGCCACTACCTAACCCATACAAATCATAATATTAACAAGAAGTATGCTTTATTACATTCCTGAATGCATCCAGTCATCAGAAACAATCCATATTAATCACAAAATTTCTCAAACTAATTTAATACAAACTGTATATTTTATTACACACACAAATCAGACAGGGAGCTTAAGAAAATTACAGCAGAAAGTTTATTTTAAAGATCTAATGTTACAAGTTTCCACCTAGGTGGCGTAAATAACTATATATGTTGCCAAACATACCAAATTGTTAACAAAAAATTACTTTGTGTTTCTGATATTGGGCACTCTGTTTAACCCACAGATAGCAATAATTAACAATAATTACAAGTTAGAAAACCTCAGCTTTTAATGAGAGATCGTAATACAAGCCCTAAATTGATGGTACTGCATTTAGGAGGTTAGTTTTATTGGTAAAGTTGTTAAGCTGTTCTTTCGTAATAATAAAATTAATCTGCATTTTAAGTTTTAAAACAAAACAAAAAAGTAAAAATAAGCAATGAGAGATCTAGGTGAAAGGTAAGTTTATTTAATTCTATGTTTTTCTGCTCTTGATAAGTACTGTGATATTAACAAAAAAAAAGTTATTGTAGCATTTAGACACATTCTATTTCATACATGTTGGAGAATTCCAGGAAAGTCTTCCACAATAACTTCAGTTATATTGCAATAATAAATTTCTCACATTATACAGTACTCATTAAAATCAATTTTAGCTCTTGGTTCTATTAGCAAAAGGAGGACAAAGATTCCAATGTTTGTCTTGTGCAGGTCGGATGAGTAGCAGTCAAGATGACCTTGATGATGAGACAAACTCACTCTACGCACCATCAGCAGGTAAGCAACACTCTCTAGATGAGGACTCGCAAGACACCTTTGATTTTCTGTAGCAATCTAAGCACATCTACATTAGATGCCATCTGAGAATCACAGCAACACTACTGGTTGTATACCATCTGAATTTTATAAATGCAAATGTGCTGGAGGAGATATTTAAGTAGAGAATAATATAGTTTCAGAGGTGATAGCTTAATTTATAAAATTATTTTAGGCATTTCAGTTGCATGTAATAAGAAAAAATGAATTTTATTTACTTAATGTTAATGAAAAACATATAGCCAGAGCTATTCAGTGAATATACATGAAGTTTTTAAATGTTATGCATATCATATTATAGTTTATTTTTAATAATATGTAACATGAATCCTGATACAAAAATAAGTTTGTTTTGACTGTAATGGCTGATAGTAGCAATATTTCTAAATAGGAAGGTAATGTGGTAAATATTAGATGTTGTTAATTAATTTTGAAGATTTAGAAGCTAGTAGCAGTGATGTGTCATAATTTAAAATAAAGGGAGTTGAAGGTTGTTACACTACTTCACAAGATGTAGTGTAACAACCTTCAACTCTCTTTATTTTAAATTAGATGTTGTGTTTGATGAACCCACAAAAAAAAAAAAAAAAATAATAAAAAAAAAAAGACTAAAATATTTAGTTCACACATGGTTTGAGAGAGTATTAATTGTAATCAAGAAACATTAAAATAAATGTAGATATTGGATGTGCATAAATGTTTTGACCATTTTGCACACATACTTAAATCTTCTATTACTTACACAACACAGGATAGGGTCACTCACCTACTGTTAGTACTTTTGAGGGAATTTTGTTGCCTCCATCAACTAGGGGACAGTGCTGCACCATTGCTCCCTCTCACCAGCATGTAGTCAAGGTGCACTCCACATTTCAATGTTGCTAGCATACATATGATTGTTGAGGACTTGGAGCAGAGTAACTAAGAAGACACATTCCTCATAGAAAATATACTCATCCTGTTAGTGAATAATAATAATAATGAACAATGAGAAGAGGTAGAAAGCACTGATCAAACAAGCAAGCCTGAATTTTCTACAGTCTGTTTGCTGATTATACAGTATGTTATTTTTTATATATAAATAAACAAAGTTTAGCTGATTATCTTGAAAGAAACACGTTCAAGAAAACAATTCAGCAAATATTTTTTCATTTGAGGGAGAAAAGCAATTATACAGGGAGAGCCAAAAAACTAAGAACCGGCAGTGTTTTTCCGTCTGCGTCTTCAGCGCTGGTTGTTGTCTGCCGCTATCATAGAAAGGCACTGATGAAACTATGTAACATTTTTATGGGACAATTTTTTTCGAGTCAACAGTTGATGCCTGTACATATGTGAATACAATCTTGTCCCCCCTTTTTTAGAGAATTAACAGCCAGGAGCGTGATTTTGCCATTTTTTCAACAAAACTCTGCAACAGCTCATACAGTCAATATTTCAATGAGAACAATTGAAAGTGCATTTGAGGACAGAATTATTAGTAGAGATTTGTGGCCCCCTCGGTCCCCCAACCTAACTCCCTGCGATTTCTATCTCTGGGGTAACTTAAAATAAAGTGTGCAAGACAAACCCACACACCATGGAAGAATTAAAACGAAATATCCGCCAGGAAATTGTCAGCATTTCTCAACGTGAACTACGGCGAGTGATGGATAGTTTCTAAAGAGGTGCCAAAAATGTATGGACAACGACGGTGACCAGTTTCAGCATCTCCTTTCATAAAGTTGGTAAGTAAAGCCTTTAAAAATAGTTTTAAAAATGTATGGTTTCATCCGTGCCTTTCTATGATAGTGGCAGACGGCAACGAGCACCGAGGATGCAGACAGGAAAAACACCACACAGCTGGTTCGTAGTTTTTTGGCTCTCCCTGTATATTAGTTACATTTTATTTAGGTCGTTTCATGGTTAGCTCAATTTTTTAAAATGTGAATTCCAATTTTGTTAAAAGAGTTTGGTTTTACGCATAAAAGCAAACAACTTTTAGCTGAAATATTTTTTTTTTTACTTAACCATCAAAACACTTAAGAAGTTTGAATAAAATTATAAACATTAATCCATTGAAAGATATTTCATTTGTGTGAATTTAACAAAACACAGTTTAAATGCAGACATTAGGTTTCTTTTTCAAACTGGTTAAATATTTCATAAAATAATGATTGGTTAAATAAAAAAAAAAAAGATGTTTCAAATAAAAGATGTCTGCTTTTATGCTTAAAACCAAAACCCGTTAAAATATGCAGTTTCTATTTTTAAAAAGTTTGATGCATTACACTTGCATGAATCCCCATCCTTATCACATATTTTTTATAGCTTATAAAACTATTCATATAAAAGCTTATTTTTCCATCTCCTCCTTGTTAAACGAGACAAACCTTTGCAGAAATAGCCACTTGTTTCATTCTAGGTACAAAGTAAATCAAATTGATAGATGTTTAAAAGCAGGATGCTTTATGTTGGCCTTAAATTCCAGGCTTTCCATAAAATTATAAGAAACAGCCGAACAAAAGAAATGACAAAAATATTGAAAAATTCAAATCAGTTGTAATGGATATCTCAGAAATGGCTGATGCCACAAAAAAAGTTATTTGAAATAAATTGTTTGTTTCAAGGAGTTTTAAATTTTTTGTGAAGTATGTGTATGGTAGTATGCATTATAATAAAATGCCTCTGAATGAAGAGGACTTCACAGGCTATTCTTAGAAAATTCAATATATATAGTTTATTTGTCATGTAAATATCTTAAATATATGATATCCTAATAAAAATTGTTAAAGCAATTCTTGCAGAAAAAAAAATATATATATATATATATATATATATATATATATATATATATATGAACTGTGATGAAAAAGTAACAGGAGTTTTTGTTTTTCTTAAAGAATTTTTATTTAATCATCATCAACTTTGTCCCCTTCAAAGTAATCCCCCTTAAATATAATACACTTGTGCCAGCACTTTTTCCAATCTTGGAAGCACTTCTGGAACTCGCTTTTCATTATGTGTTCAGCTCCTTTAGCGATTCTGTTTTTATCTCATCAATGGTGGCAAAAGATCGTCCTTTCATGGTTCTCTTCAGCCTCGGGAATAGAAAAAAGTCGCACGGGCCCATGTCTGGCAAATACGGTGGCTGAGGCAGCATAACTGTTTTGTTTTTTGCCAAAAAGTCATGAACAAGCATTGAGATGTGAGCGAGTGCATTATCATGATGCAATTTCCCCGAGTGGTTTTGTCACAATTCTGGTCATTTTCTTCGGATTGCTTCATGCAAATGGCACATAACTTCCAGATAGTATTCCTTATTGACCGTACAACCATAAGGCAGGCACTCTTGATGCACTATCCCATTGTAATCAAAGAAAACTGAGAAGAACCTTCATATGTGATCAAACTTGTCGAATTTTTTTGGTCTTGGCTTTTCAGGCAGTTTCCATTGGGACGATTGGGCCTTAGTTTGGATGCCATACCCATATACCCATGTTTCGTCAGCTGTTATAACCTTCCTTAGAAGTTCTGGATCATTTTTGGTCGAAATTCAACAATTTCAGAACAAACTTTGCTGCTACACGTTTCATGCCCAAAACATCCGAAAAAATTGCTTGGCATGAGCCAAAAGATATTGGCTTATGATACAAAAGATATGCCGACATCATCAGCAACCTCTCTGATGGTGATTCAGCAATTTTCCAGAATCATTTTCATTACTTCTTCCACGTTATCATCGGTAATTAATGCGCTAGGGCATCCAGGGTGATCATCATCTTCAACATCTTCTCAACCCTCTGAAATGTTTATACCACTCGTAAACTCTTGTCTTACTCATAGTAGATTCGTCAAAAACCGCAGTCAACATTTTAAATGTGGTGCTGCACTTTTATTCTGTTATTCAAGCAAAATTTGATGCAAATTCTTCGATCCATCTTTTTCAAAAGCAAAAATTCGCCGAGCACTCAAAAACACATACAACTTTTTCGACTGTCAACAATAAACTAAATATTCAAACACTGAAAATGCAAACATACATGAGGAACATGTGTACCAACAAGATAAAACAAAGGTTTTAAATATTGGATGTATGAAGCTTGCAAAATCATTGTTTTTTGATCACACCTTTGTGTGTGTGTGTGTGTGTGTGTGCGTGGGCGTGCGTGCGTGTGTGCGCGCGCGCGCGCATGAATTCACCTTGAAAATGTGCACTAAATAAAATGTAACTATTATCATTGTTTTTGACCTCAAAAGAAGAAACTTCTGCCATAAGTTGTCATCTTGAAAACTAGTTGCTTTTTAGACAATCAGCTGGAAAGTTTAAAAAGAAATTCTGTAAGTAAGGCGATAAAAATCTGATGTGTTAATTCACATAACTTTCTCTAACCATTAACATTTATTTTTATACCTCTTCCACATTCTTCTCCTCCTCCTTCCTCCCCTTCCCCTCATCCTTCCCCTTTTTCCCCTCCTCCAGAAACTACAAACCCTATTTCACGCACATTATGTCAGGGTTATAGTACTACAAATATATACGTAATTGTAATAAAAGTACAAATTTTTGTAATAATGAATTAAAGCTTAGGATGGAAAGAAAGACAGATTTTAAATACCTTTATATACAATACGGAACTAAATCATTACTTCTAAGTCCTAATGTTTAAATACAAAAATCTATTAATTTAGAAATTAAAATATGGTTTAAAATAACCAGAAATTAAGTACATGATGTGTACTAATACAGAAAAGAATTAATCAACAATATCAAAATCCAAACTATTAGCACTTAAATACTTGTTTCCTAGAAAATAAAATGGGCAATTTTTTTTAAATAATGATTTCTCATATTGTCCAGTACGAAATAGTAGGTGCTTTCTGAGCTCAAATCATGCTGTCTTAAAGGCAAGATAATTAAACAGCATATGTTTTACAGTTTGATCACTTTCCAATCAAAAGCAATGTGAGCTATTTACAAATCAGATTTGGAATCTCTCAAAATATGCATTGAATATACCGTGACTGGATAGCATTTGGAATAGGTAAATTTTTCACATTTAATATATTTAAATTTTATCTACTATGCAGGATGATTCAGATTTCTACAACAAATTTTGTGGAATAATAGGTCTCGTAAAGAGGATTATTTTTGTCATACAACCAATGTTGACCTGATGCTTTGTTTAGGAGACCCATGAGTGACAGACAAGATCCAGAGGTTACATAAGCTCATTTATTGCACTATAAACAATGCAAATTAAATGAAAAAGTAATTCAAAGAAGGCCTTCAAATTGTCCACCTTTAGCCCCAATGTATTCACGACACCATCATTCTAGTGATTGTCAAACCTTCTCCAACATATGCAGTCTCTGATGAATGTGGTCAAAGGCATCAATTCTTCCCTGGTGTCAACTCATGTGGCATACTTAACACTCTTCACAAGTCCCCAAAGAAAGAAGTCAGGCAATCATGCTGGCCATGCAACAGGTCCTCCTCTCCCTATTCACTTCTCCCTGTAGGAGTTGTAGAGAAGTTGTCTTACAGCATGGCTGAAGTGTGGCAGAGCCCTGTCATGCTGGAACCACATACCTCTTCACGTAGTAAGCGGCACATTCTTAATGAACTGTGGCACTGATTAAAGTACCCTAAGGTACACGTTCCCGTCTCCATTTAAATGTGTGGCATACCAGTGAACTCAGATAAATTGTACATGTACATCCTAACTGTATGATGATAGCTAGTGAACACATTGTGTACTGGTACACCAAATTAGAGGGCTGTAAGCATTGTTATTAAACTGTAAACAGAATTGACAGCATAAGTGATAAGATGGCAAGATAGCAACTGCTGTATGCAGTAGCAAAGTCAAACAGGTGCACAACTCTTGGAACGTAATGACTAAGCCCCGGATTTTTAGGTTCTAAAAAGTTAAAATTAGGTTCTATGTATCAGTGTATTAGGATTTTATAGGATCTTATATGTTGAATTTAGGAATTTATAGGATTCATACAAATCACTGGGCACTTTGTTTAAAACACTAACTTTAAATTGTAAAAAGTTAAATTAACTGTAACTTTAGTATGTATTTGAAAGTACCAAATTCAAAAATGTCATGTTAGAAACACCCTATAACGGAAGAAGCAATAATGCATACTACTCAACAACGCTATTAAAATGTTTGCCTCTAGTTTTCACCTATTGTTACGGCATGTAAACATTACACGTTTCAGAAATGCCGCATGCCACTGACCACCTCTTTCGACTATAGCTAGTCAATGATAACTGAAGGCGGCGAACGTTTTAATTACCTTATTATTGTGGTGGACAGTTTAATTAAAGTTTATTATTGTAAGGTATTGCGCAAGATTTCATAATCTAATTATTTAATAGTTTCCTTATTCGAACAGTCTCCCTTTGTTTTAAAAACACTTTTATATTCATAAATCTACTCTTATTTGCTTAAATAACCGAATTAGGAACTTTTAGGTTCTATCACAAAAAATAGGTTTTATTAGGTCCTAACGTAAAATTAGGTCAATTTAGGCTCTATAAAATTGAAGTATATTACTCGTTGGTAACTAAATCATTAAAATAAACCGAAGTTTGGAGTGTAGGAGGTTAGGAATAAAATAGGTCAGAACCTAAGATTCTGGGGCTTAGTAATGACATAGGATACAAGTTAACTTCCCAAACATGTGACTCCTAAACAATGCATCAGCCAATGACAAACAATGATCCTCTTTGTGATAGCTATCATTACACAGAGTTTGTTGCAGAGGTCCTGAATCACCATACATAGAGGTACATTTGGAATGAATAATTCTTTGGTTAGCGAACCATTTATACTTTGTAGTCATAGGTAGTGTTGGGCAGTCCGAATGAAAACTATTGAATTATTCAGTAGTTTCCATCAGCATTCATTATTTGTTCACTTTACCGATTATACTTGCCAAGCTTCAAAGTGATAGTAGCTTTCATTCGGTTTACTCAACCAATAAGATTGGAGGAATATAAGGTCCTGCCATCTTCAGAACTATATGTAAAACAATGAAAAATGAACTTTCCCATGAGAATAATCTTAACTACCATTCAGCAATATACCAATAATGTCATCTAATGAGGGATTTTCAAAACTATTAACCTCTCCCCTCTGAACCTTTGCAACCTGTGATTAGTGGAATGCAAATTATACTATGAAGGAATGAGCCAATATATTAACTTAAATTGCAGGGAGTGGGAGGAAATTAAGAACAGGAAATTGCTTAACTCATTTTAGGGCTGCCATAATGCCTTTCACTTTGGTGCAGATTACAGTAATACTAATTTTTTCATAAGTTTTTTTCTTTATCCCCCTTATCTTAATTAAATTTCAAACTAAATGTCGGCTAATAAAATTAATATCACTGCCTAAGTTATGTAACAAAAGAAAACTACATAATCTAAACAAAATAAAAATTGTTAATTAATATAGGTTAGAATAGCACATGGTGAATTTTAGAGGTTAAATTGCACAGTTGGATTAATGCTAGCAACGATATCCATAAATTCAGTTACTTAGTTTGAACTCAAAATAAAGTTATACAACTGTTTAGAATAAATGCCACAATTAATGTAGTGTGTGTTACAATACTGATATTAATTACAAGCTTCCATGCCTGGTACATAGCCCTTCTCTTACCCTAAACACAAAGTCAAATTGCTATTTTGCTTCAGCACACAGTCCAATTTTGAAAATTATAGTTACATTTCAACCCAGCTATCATGATCATATCATGATGCATTATATATATAAACTAATCAATTAAAAACTGTATAATGTACATATTTTAGTTAATTGATTACTTAACAATTATACCTTCATACCTAAAATTCCATTTCGGGACCACATGAAATCCGTCTTCTTACATTTGTGCTGTGAATATCGTTTTAACACAATTCAGAACTGATTACAAGTGTACAATTACTGCACAATTATTAATTGAAAACCATTTTCATTACAGTTCAGCATATTTATACGAATTTCAAACCGAATGAAAACATTTGGTTGTTACAGGAAACTATAGTTTACCAATCAATTGTGTAAAACATTCGATTGGCCCATCACTAGTCCTAGCTCATTCCATCTAATGAAGATACTATCTTTTAGTATTCTTCTAACAAAGGGTATTGGGCACTTGTCATAGTGTGTCATTAGGTTCAAGATGTAGGTTTGCTTAGCCAATTCGTCTGCTCTTTCATAGCCTTCTATAGCAGAAATCCTCTTGCTCACTAAAGACATCAAAAAGCATCAATTTATTTCAGACATACTTCAGTATACCAATGATTATCAAGAATATTGAGGTATCAACATCATCATGGTCTCATCCCTAATGATGATTGTGATGAAAATTAAATAAAATAGTGAGAAAGAATAACATAATTTGAAATTTCAATGGTAGTTATGGCTATTGCTTTTTTGTATCATGATTTATGTTACATTTGTTAAATGAATAACTTACCATCTTTCTTGTCTCTGGCTTGTTTTGTCTTGAAAAACATAAAATGTTTAATTTGCTAGCAATCTCAAGCATTTCAGAGGATCATCTAGAGTACAGAGAAAATGTCATTAAAATCTACACATATTGTGTGGCATTGTATAACATAATAAAACATAAGTATTAATTTAACATTATAAGATAGTTGCATGTATTTATTTATTGCATATATGATAATAAGCTGAAAAAGATTTATTAACAAAGTCTTAAAGGAAATTTTCTGCGATTAAGATTTTAATTGATATCTGAAAATAGGCACACTTAAAAATGATTTGCATTTTTGTACACATGTTTTTATTTATACAAGAAAATTGTGCAATATGTAAACTAATCACAAAAGTATTTATTGATTATAGGGAAGGCAATAGAGCAATTAAATTATGGCGTGCATTAATTAAAAGTTTTTAGTATAAAGGTTTCTGTTTGGATGATATATCGAAGAATGCAATATCAGTGCAGTATATGTTGTGCATTTAAATGAACTGCATACTAGAAGCATATTTTATTATGTTTTTGAAAGGGAATATATGCCACTTTGGCAATACCTATTATGAATAGCAACAAAAGCTGAAAATGTTGTTGCAGTGGAGTGAGTGTTATAAATTCACAATGAGAGGCTATTAATATCAGTTAAATCAATGTTTTTAAATAACTTAAATGTTCAAAAAAAAACATATCTTAAAAGAGCACAAAAAAAAAATTAAAAGTGTATATTGCATAATTTCCATGGGGTATGCTCTGAAAGCATATTAAAGCTCAGAACTTGGCTTCATTATAGTTTTTTTTTTCCCCTTTCTTTCTTTCTTTCTTTCTTTCTTTTTTCAGCCCAGACACTAATACAGTGTAGAAATTTAATTTTTCATATTTAGTAGGAGCATAATTTCATGAGAATATCATTATATCGATGAGTCACCTAAAACTACCACTGCAGATATCTCTGAAACAAAAATAGGAATTGAAAAACAACTTTCTCAGGCATGAAGGTAGGGAAATACATGCCATATGTGGGTCATTGAAGAATGTAAGCAAATATATTTTCAACATTAACTTTTTTCTTTAAATGGAAACATATTTTTTATGCAATTGATAACTTGGAAAATAGTTACGAATCACATTTGTTGTACCGCAATAGTTCAATTACATCCTGAGAAATTGCAACATGAAGTTAATTATATTATAATTGACTCACGATATGAGCTAATCATTACGCTACAAAAGCTATTCTTAAGTATTTTCCCTGTTATAAATTGTGCTAGAAATATCACAAGTAGTCACAAAAAAGGAAAATACATAAAAGTTTACCTCTTTCATTGCGTCTCAAGCATCAACTTCATGTTCCCTACCTTCATACTTGCGAAAGTCATTTTTCCATTTCTATTTTTGTTTCAGAGATATTTGCAGTTGTTTAGGTGACTCATTCTGTATAAAAGAAAATAAATGTTGGCTATGCTTACACCTGCTGCCTCCAGCAAACCACTACTTAAGTTTCTATAAATGCTAGAAATGAACTGAATGGTTTGTTCTGCTTGCAATATAATTTGATTTTTTTTCTCTTTTGCCTTGGAATGTGAATGTTAATATGCACGTGTTTCATGCATGCTATGTGCACAGAACACATGAGGTTAAGTTTCCAAAAAGTAATTTTCATTATATAAACAGTAATATATTGTCGCTTAAGAAACAATATCCCATAACTGACAGTTTGATAGTTTTATACTTTTGTTATGTTGGCAACCTTGGGAATGTCTGCATAATTTACAGTATTGTAATACGTTTTTTTCCATTTAAACCATAACAACATTAAAGTAATAGCATATGATATATTTACACCAGAGACTAATACTGTACAATTAGTACATTTCAATGAGTGAATTACTGATTGAAGTGTGTGCTTTGATCATATTTTGTGTCACAAAATGAGAACACAACCTGTATTAAGCTATTAGATTTTATGAACCATATGTAACTTCCATATAGGCTCTCTTATTTTAATCTTTTGTATGCATATTTTGTCAGTTATCCACCATTGTTTCTTAGATGATATTTAAAAATTGTGCTCAACCACTTGCAGATTGTGCATGTTTGAGAATACAAACATGAGAGGATTCTGAAGCTCAGAATTGGAAAATTATTCTGTTATGATAATTCATTGCTGCAGGCTTGGAGGTTTGTATTTCCTGTCTTGCATTTTGTAGTGCAAAATGTGATCACGATATTAAAATGGGATATTACCTGAGGTAAAAGGAAAGTTAATAGGATAGAATCAGGTCCAATGCAGACAAGAGCCAAGTGGAAAACAGAAAAACCTCTGATAGAGTAAAAGAGGATACAATTCACAAAATTACATTAGCATTTCATTTATTTACTTTAGAGGCTTGTTTTATTCCCCTCTACCTTTTCTGTCCTACTTAATGAGCCAAACTCTTTTTAAGTTTCTTATTACAATTTAAGAAGATAACGAAAGGGGTAAGTCACAGATGCCTACTTAATCATCAATGCTGGATTGTGTTATTGATGGCCAAAAAGTAACATATTGGTTACTTTGGGATGGTTTGTTTATTATAATTATTACAAAAGTAATGGCAACAAAGTAACTAGTTGCTGAGTATCACTGTGTATGGGACATTCCATGTAAAATCAAACGGCAAAACACCTCGCATTTTTTGTTTCAGCTGTAGTTTTTCTTATTAATAAGGGGTGCTAAGGAAAGCATATTTATCAAATATTAGTATTTAAAATCCAATGGTTGTATGTATTGAACGATAAATTTAATGTATTCATTTTGTTGCATTTTAAGTGTGCATAGCTCAGGAACCCTTTATTTCAGAGTATTGTACCAAATCTCATTTTGTAGATAAAGATTCATATTTCATTACAGCACATAATTATTTTTATAATATTCACAAAAATCTGTATACACTTTTTACTTAAAGTGTCTTTGGAGTTTTATAAAAGTAAATATATTAGATTGAGAATAATTCATAGTGTCATTAGGAGAAGCCGGCAATGTTAGGGTATTTGTAGTAATAACACAAAAAGTGAATAAGTGCAACGATTTAGGTGGTTTATGCACATGTTTGCCAGCTGTTCTACAGCAACACATGTGTGATGCAAGGAAGGCGAGTATTTAGCAATGTGACAGTATAAACTGACTATGTGTATCTCCGTTCTCTTCAGTCTTTCCAAATGCTAGCAATGTTATAGTGTTGTAAGTTAGCACTAGTGGATATTAATTATATTTTTGTTAGTGAACGTAAGAAAATTAAAATCGAAAGAAGCTTTAACCATGTTAAGGTATGTCGTAATATGCATATCATTTTGTGCACTACAATATTTCTTTCATAGTTTGCCTAAAATGGAACACAAATCTTACACAGGTCACGGTTACCTCAACCTCCTGTTTGCAAAAATGTTAGCGCCAAAGTGCTCCGTAAAGTACCTCATTCAAAGACAGACAAATATGGCATTCCAGAATGATATCGAAATACAATTCATGCATTTGCCTCATGCAGAATTAAATTAAAGAAAAAGGATACAGTAGAGCAGGCAAGATCATTAGAAGAAAATGCATAACCAATAATTTGTAATGTTTAAACAGAAAATTTCAGTCATGGAAATAGTAATAGATTAATAGCAAAGTGCAATCCAAAAGGCTAGACTGTATACAGCTGCCTTAAACGACGCTTACTGTGATTGATTTGAGTCCAATAAAGAAAAAGAAATTAATACTCCAAAAGTAAAGTGAAAACCATAGAGAAGGCTCTAAAAGAAAAGGTTTTTCATCAGGCTGATACCAGGAACCTATAGATGAAGCAATGAAATCTTAAATAGGCATTTGAGTTGGCAAGAGGACAGCAGAACAAAAGTCAGTTCCTCACAATTCTTCCCTTGTTATGGTCCATTAAATAGATTCAGGTTAACTTTGTAGCCACTAAGCATATGATTTGCATAACACCAGAAACGAATAGGAAAGGTGTAATTAAGTCTGCTGTGGACAGAAAGATAAAGTCATGGGCTTTCATAGGAAACAACTAAGCTAGGTAAATATTTTATGAATAAAAATATAGCAGAACTAAGCTAGGAGAAAGAATTTTGTTATAGTTAGAACATGGAAAAAAGCAGCAGTTCTGAGGTGACTATTTACAGGAAATAGCAAAATTGGTAAGCTAAGGCTGTTCTCAGTGTTTTATCAATATTATGTTATGCGTTTACCTGTAGCATTGTGAATCTGTGAGGAAATACTCGTACTGCAGACTGCTTAGTAAGCATTGTCATTGTTTAACCATATGCACAAAGTTTGCTTGACCTTCAGTTCAAAACAAACTTGTAAGAGGAACCAAGAGCGCATGTTTTACTACCTCCCAAGTGTAAAGTAATTTACTTCTGTAATTATTTTAGATGAATCTTATTAGTCACCATTAAAGTAAAATATATGTTTGATTGTGTTTAAATTATGAATCTTACCATATATAATACAATTATTTTTCTTAATCCAATACTACCTACACTTTAAAAAATAGTAATTTCTTCACTTAAATAAAAATAAGATGAATATGTTTACTTAATAGTATGAAATTAAAGTTTAAAGAATTAAAATAAAGCTTGATTTAAATAATTAGACTTGGAGGTTTCAGAGTTTTAACAGCTTGAAGTTAGGAATTTTAGGAAGATAACATAAATTTGAACAATTTTAATTGCAAAATGTTCTGAATTTTAAGAGTTTCCGTAAAGCAGTGTATCGGGCTTGTCTCCAGATACAGAAAGTTGTGTTTTGTATAAAAAATGCAAGGTCGATTTTCCTTCCATTTCGGACGATTTGAAATGGAATAGCCCATATGTGCACATCTAAAGGAGCTTATCCCTGTTGTTATTATTACTGAAGGAATTAAATAAATAAATAAATATCATGTATTTATACTGCTCCTCAAGATAATGTGGCACTACAACTCTCTTATTTCATCTGATAACTGAAAAATCAATTAAGAGTATACTGAATGGAATTAACTAAATGCCACCATTATGTGTACTACTCCTCAAGATAATGTTACCATTTGTAATGGTAGTTACAATACTAGGTAGTACTAGTAATGTTACCTAGCAATGTGGCTAGATAACTAAGGTGAGCCACTCCGGGATGGGAGCTGCCATTGGCTGCCCGCCTGTGACGTAAGTGAGAGTGAAGACGAGCGCGCAGAATACATACTCAGCACAGTGAACACACTAAATTCCTCCCGATTAACTCACAATTGTTTATTATTAGCACGTTCTTCCAGTTTTTTTAAAGGTATACGATTTAAGAGCTTTCTACAAACATTGTGGGCTAACCATAAAGCAAAACGAATGGAAACTGCATTACATTAGTAATATATTTACACATAAACAAAACTACTGGAACACATCCAGTACTTCAACGTAAACTGTAGACGCTACAAGAGATTCAAGCATACATTACTTTAGTACTAAAGGAAAATTTACAACTACTCTAAAGGAATCGCTAAAGGATATGCTGGTGTATTTTCTTTACCGTAAGAAATGAAAACAATAATTCCAGAATACATTATTCTGTTACAGGATTTAAAAATGAAAAAGACATGCCCGCAACATTCCACTTGTACTTGGACCTTCACTAAGTGCATATCCATGCCAATTGGGAATGAACTGCTACGGAACTGCATCTGGGAGCAGAATTTTCTTAACCGGCAAACCTAAAAGTTCACTCTTCAAATCCTGTTTATAGTCACTCGGAAGAAAGTGCATTGAACATACACGTGAATTATCAGCGTTAAATTTGTCAGTACGCTTACAGCGAGACACCCACACGCGCTTTAATTGCTCATTTTTTGGAAAGGTGTGATAATTCATACCAACCGTTTTAAAACCGTAATTACGGTATTGTGCTACCAATACATTCTACTCTTAACGTTCTCACTCATTGCACACTGACTTAAACACTTCACCAAAGCAGAGAAAACTGAATCTATATTCAAGATTCTAGTTTAAATATGTGTTTGTAACTTATTTGTTGAAGTGGGGGGGGGTATATGACTGAGTGATAAGGAACAATGCACTTTCGTACATCTGTTGTTAACAGCTAAAAATATATTGTACTTTCAAAATAAAGCCAGAAGCATATATTCCCTTCCGATATATGAGTACATCTTGATTTATTGCACTTGTACGTGACTTTTAAAGCGAAGAGAAGCTCAGATTAATATCTGTTGCCTTTTAGCAGTTGAGCGGCATAATTATTTCAAAGGAAATGCTGTTTGCTCTTACAGCCAAAGTTTAACAACCTTTTTCCGTCCACTGTGGTTCTGTAAAGGATTATATACCCGGAAAAGCTTGCCATTTTCAGGGAAGAATACCTTTGGCCCGCATTACATTTATTTTCATGTGCAGACTTATGAGTCGGCCTACCTGCCAAAAAGGAAGTTCTTTATATTCCTCAGGAATGCGTATTAAACAGTAATCATTGTGAGCAGAAGCTATTTGAAGACCAAGTATCATATTAGCATGATCCGGATTCTGATGACATGCCATCTTTTAATTCTTGCAATAAAGGTATTGCTTAAGTGTACATAAATCCTTATCATGGGTCCAATATTAAGAATATTAGGGATGAGAAGGTCAGTTTTCCCTTTTTTGCTTAATAAGTGCGTATTGCTCTTATTTATGTATGACATGGACTGTGAAATCCTCTTCATTCGCAATAAACATTGCATATTCTGAGTTCTCAAAGGAGTTAATGCTACACTTTTGTAAGACCTGTTTGAAAACACAATAAGTTAGAAAATTAATTGAAAATATATTTGTTCTATGTTCTTGTTTGGAGAATCTGAAAAGGAAAGAAAATAATTGTTCTTACTTGTTTGAAGAATCTGAAACGGAAAGTAAGAAAATGTTCTTTTCTTCTTGTATAGGAGTTATATCAATATATAAATTAAGTTATAACTTTCTGTACACTAATTTTAGTAAATCAAATAAATCTCATTTTAGATAATTTTTTGTAATTACAAAGTCATTTAAAAAAAAAATTAGTCATCAAAATCCGCGCCCTGCTTATAAAACACCGCTCTGACCTTATTTCCTCTCATGTATTTACGTTCATCTCCCCTGTATTTGCTCACATAATATTGATTTGTTTCGTAAAGCCTCTCCTGCCAGTTTGGTGTGAAATGTGTCCATGTTTTATACAAAATAACGAAAACTAAGATACGAGTAACTTATTGCACTTTCCTTGCATAAATACTAAATAATATAGGCACCTAATTACAATTGGCAAGTTCCTTAGATCTACCTCCTTTTAAAAAGATCAGTGTAATATGTTTCAATGATCACCAGTGCAATACACTAATACACCTCCTTTTAACAACACTCACTTTCCCGTGGGTGAAAGCATTACATTTGTGTGCTTTTAAGGGTATTGGTTGCGAGCGTATACTAAAGCATACCGGAAAGGTTGTTCTAAAATTAATATCTCCAAAATATTAAGGCTAGACACATCCTTGTTCTTACGCTTTCAAGTAGGAAGGATCAAATGGGAACTATGTACAATTAATTGTTCATTAATTAAAAAAATAAAACAACTTTATACTAGAAATAATTAAGAAACTAGGTTTATATAAGCACATTCTCAGCCTAAATAATGAAGCCAAAATATCCAAATTCTGAACACATCATTCGAATGTGCACTACTCTGTAAATTCGGTTTATTTGAAAATTGGAGGATATTTGCGAGACTTGCTGTGTAGATAACTGTTTTTCAGCATGTGGGCACAGTTTCATATGCATAATTCGATTATTCATGTTTTACCTAGATGCGAAAAAAAAAAGTCTCGGAAAAAATGCACATTATCAAGTTTTCAGCTATCATGACTTTTAAAGCTGCTATGTTTAAATCATATTACATAATAGCACGATCAACATACAGTTTCTCTCATTAAGCTGCGTTTTTCACAATCCATAAACAAACAATACAATTTAATTTTGAATCAAAGTTTAAGACCCGATAGTGTATAACGTTGAATTTTATATAGTGTAAAACTATTTTATTTGTGTTGCTAAAATTGACCGAATAATGTATTATTGGTTTTCTTTAACATAGTATAATTAAAGTCAAGCAATAGCATAAACTAAGAAAATGGCTTTAAAGCTTGCAACTTAGAGCTTCTAAACAACTTTAATATAACAAATATCTGCTTTATATCTTCATGTCTCTCTTTCTTTGAATAACATATATGCTGTAAGTCATGTCTCAAGACCAAATTTCATTATATCGACAGCTTTTTTTTGAATATTTCAAGGAGAAATGAAATTGGCGCCAGTTGGGTATTTAGCTGTAAAAACACAGGTTTGTGTTTATTATTTCCAAGACCAAGTCTAGTTATAGATGCGATTTTGTTTCAAGTAGTACAGGGTCGAAACAGATCGTATAACGAGAATATTATCTGAACTTTCATGCCGAAAAGTACGGTGCAGAATACTGGCTAGCTAAAACTTCACTCTCGATGACGTCATGCAGCAGGCGGACCGAAAGCAGTACAAGCGAAAACGGTGCGGGAAGAGACCCCCCTGGTTACCTAGTACCACCATTCATTCCATCTAGTGCGGGAAACTCAACTGGATGTTTTGCATCATGCATGTTATACAACTACAGTGCATCTTTTTTAGTATTAGACACTATATTACAAATTATGTTTGTGTTAACTGTCTGTTTTTTTAAAAGTAGACTGCCATTAAATGATTTTCTTAACTTTGTACAAATTCAATCCCTACTTCTTTTTGTGCTGAATTAACAGTTGTGTTTGCATTTTCCATTGGAGATTCTTGCATATATTGCAGCATATAAATGTTACAATTCATCTTCTGCCTTTCTTCAAATCCAACTGGTTAGTCTGGTGATGAACTGTAAAATGAGTAAATGCATAGAAAGTAATTCCATATACAGCTATTTCACTTGTGCGCACAAGTATGACCCATATTTAATGAATAAAAGATTAAATTACTCCAAGGTCAACAGTATAATTCTTCTTGAGAGTTTGAATTAAACTGAAGATTATTAATTAATAAGGTTTTACAGGGTTTGTCCAATAAGTCTTGGGACTGAAGTCATAAAAATAAATTCATTGAAGATATTATGTACAGTGAGTTAATATTCTTCAAAATATGACCTGCCTCAATACACTGCTGCAAGTGCTTTTTCCAGTCTTCGTATGCCCCCTGTAAGTCAGTAACAGCATGGCTATTCAAATACTCCATTGAAGCCACTGGACCATCTCAGTCTTCTTGAATTGATATCCTTTCAGGTTCCTTGTGCTCAAACTCTGGGGGAGGCATATCTGGACTGTAGGGTGATTGGGACAGCGTTGCCACTCTGGCCATTGTCTCCCTTACAACTAGTGACATATGACAGGGCTCAATGTCGTGATGAAGGATCCAGGAATTGGTGATCTCCCTTCAAAAGACCTGACCCTAAGCCACGTTTTCATCAGTTTGCGTCAATGTTAGATGTTCACCATATTCTTTGTCTTAGTCTTCCATGTTTTCCTGCCATTTTTTAAGTTTTTATGCACTCAAAAACATGAGTTCTGGACATGGCTTTGCTCTTGTAATCCTCATGAATCATTCAAAAGTGTCTGCAGCAGATTTGTTAGTTTAATGCAAAATTTGAAGGCACAGCGCTGCTTGATGGTTCGCTGCATCTTGATTCTCGATGCACACACTAAACACACTTTCACTTCAGGCACGATCTACACACTCCAAAGGCTCATAGGCAACTGTGCCGGCTAGCCTAGCTTACGTGGCATCCCCACCATCGATCCAGCCCAAGAAGACTTTCCTCCACCTCTTTGCATTGGCCAGAAAAAAGAGTCCCGATACTTATTGGGCAAACCCTGTATTGGTGTCAATACCAAGAATAGCATTGTGATGGATTTTACTTACACAGTTGTGCAAAAAGTGATTTATATACAAAAATATCATCAGTAAATAACTACAAAAATGCTTGAGTAGTTAATATATTTAATCTGAAGTTTAATTATTTTTATTGTTAAGGTTTGCCACAGTAATCCCTTGTTACACAAAATATATTATGCGTTACTGCTATCATTAGCAGGTAATTAGAAACTAAGGCATTATTGTGTAATCATTATTTATAACTCAACTCAAAGTAACTGCCACAATTATAACCATTATATGAAAATAATGGTTCATCATACCCCAAGGTTGTATATTGTTTATTCATTCACTAATTCTCCAATGAAAGTGGTGCTGACTTGGCTGTTCCTATTTTGTTCATTCTATGCAGTAAATCATTTATGTGATTTGAAAATCGCATCTTTATTAACTGCACATTTACACTTTCAGGACAAGCAGATTTATTAACAGCTTAGTAAATACCTTCAAAATGTATATAAAGTGTAAAGACTGAAATCCAAAATTGAACCTATAACCAAAATAAAAGCCAAAAAATGAGGCAGCAGACCATTCAGATGTCACATGGGAAAAATAAACCACACTTTATCACAGACAACATTCTT
This sequence comes from Deroplatys truncata, assembly GCA_030765065.1. Taxonomy (NCBI): domain Eukaryota; kingdom Metazoa; phylum Arthropoda; class Insecta; order Mantodea; family Mantidae; genus Deroplatys; species Deroplatys truncata. Next base: position 62,215,114 of record CM060984.1, on the reverse strand, counting down.
TTAATTTAAACACCGTTGTAGATCCCAGAAAATGTGTTGAAATTCATGATACTGCGCAGCTATTTTAATTTTTGAAAGGTTACCGCAAATGAAAATGCATAATTTTGCACTAAACGTTGAGCAATGCAAAAAAGGAATAAAATGCAATAAGACAAAACTCCTGAGCTTTGTGAATTTAAACATTCCCTAAACCAGTCTTATCAGCAGTAGTGTATGTCCATGGAGTGTTTATGCCAGCTTCTGGCCCAGTCCTTATGTAGGGAAAAGATACAATAAATAGATTCCAGTGGCTTTTTCATGTCATGTTTACTTTTCTGCTTATGTTTGTTTTGTGACTATAGCTGCTGTTTGTAGATAAGCTTTCCAATTTTAATATTTGATATAAAAATGCCTTTAAGGGGACTGAAAATATCACAGTCAAGTTGCCCATACTTTAAATAGCTGGTGAACAAAAAGTTGTGGTCAGAATTTGATGATACTTATACAGCATTGTAATATTTTAAGAATATTTCAAGCCATAACTAGCAACTCTTTGTTGAAAAGCCTCTGTTCTCTAATTGGCCATGTATCATTTATAAAATAAAAACCAAGTAAGGAAAGTATGGTATTCCACCCATAAATACAATATCAAGATGGAGAATAAGCATTTGTAAAAATAGTTTGTACAAGAGTGTAGAGAAAGTCATGTGGGTGTAACGCATCAGATTTTTTTAATTACTAAGTCATCGTTTATCTGTTTCTCTTGGTCATGCAAGGAGTTGGAATTTCGAGCCAGCATATAGGGACCAGCTGTATACCCACTAATAAAGATAGAGGGCAGAGAAAACCATGTGAGTGTATTACATCAGATTTTTAAATAGTCTTGTAACATTTTCAATCTGCATTGCTGTAGTTGTCAGCATTTGCTAAGGAGATGAATGTGTAAAAATGTTTGTGTATTCACAAAATATTGTAATATAATTTGCTGTGTTTGTACCCAAAACAACTTTGAGTTTGAAAATATATGAATGCTAGCATATAGCACAAAAAGTTGTACTACATTCACACGACTTTCTCTACTTACTATCAGTTATTTTTATATAGCTTCCACAAACTATTCTTATGCAAGCTTATTTTTTTTGGTCTATTTTATGTTAATTAAGATAAGCATTTGCAGATATAGTTTCATTATACATTTTTATAGGTACAAGAGGTATAATATACCTACACATATTATTATATATATATTATAAAAACCAAATTGATAGGTGTTTAAAAGTGGCTTGCTATGACTTTAAAATTCCGTACTTTTTCCAAGACAGCAAGAAATAAGCAAATAGCAACAGAACTTTTAAAAAAAATTATGAAGTATTGAACAATTGAAACCAATATTAACGGATATCTCAGAAATGGCTGATACCACAAAAAGGTTATTTCTAATAAATTATATATTTTAAAGAGATTTAGATTTTTTATATAGCAGTAGCGCTTACCAATTGTAAAAAATTCCTTCTGATTGAAGTGGACTTCACCGGCTATTCCCAGAAAATTAAAGATATACAGTTTATTTGCCATGTAAATATTTTAAGTATATGGTGTTTTAATCAAAATCATTAAGAGTTATGTTTGAGAAGAAAACAAATATGAAAAAATGTTCCATGTAAAGGGTAGTTTGGGGTAGGGGGTTCTTTGAAATCTTCATATTGCATCTTCAAAACATGCTGAGCTTAAATACTAAGTTTGGTATTTATCCAACTTTCTGTTTTTGAGTTATGCTGTTCACAAAAGCACACACATGGAGTTTTTTTCTAAAATTTTTTTTATTATTATTATTATTATTTATTCAGGAGATCTCAAAACATGTATTTCCAGTAAAATCTTGATATCAAATTTTTGAATGGATTACAATACTTCCCTGTACCTACTATAGGTAGGTGGCAGAGAAAGTAAAAAGCTGTTCATAAGAGGTTAAATTTGATGGTAACAGAAAATTTAGTGCAAACATATCTCATAGACAAGCTCTATACAAATTGGTCATGGTTGGAAGCATTCATATATGGACAAGCATACTCCGCCCGACAGAAGTTCAACGTCCATCTTTGACTGGAAAAGGAGAGAAGCTTGAAAGTGCTTAAGTTCCTTTATTCTATATTTTTAATATCAATTCTTTGGATGGTGTAATATAAGAAAAGAATTGTAATATTTCAAATTAAGTTTTACAATTATCAAAAAACCAATATCAACCACAAAATCACCAGAGCCCAGTGAGAAGGTATTTTACCATCAAAACAGCTGCATAGCCTTACTTTGTTGTAGCAGAAAAAGAAGATCAAAATATTAAATATAATGGTTTAATTTATCCCTAATTGTGAGATGTATTAAAATGCAATTAAGCATGTTTTCTTTATTACTACTACATAACTCTGTTTAAAAGGATTTGCTGTCTTTTAGCAGGAAATAGCCTCGATTCATAGTATATAATGTATACTATTTGATTTGAAATGTTTCAAAATTGAAACAAACAGCAAACATTTTACAATAGTTAATATTTGAGTAAACATGTATAAATGAGAGAGACATCCATTGAAAGCAGTTGTATATTTATTCCAATGTTTCAAGTGCACCATACAGGTCAGCCATAAAATACACCCTAACGCCTGGAAGCAGTAGTTTGAAATGGATGTTGAAACCCTTTGTTAGCATTTTAGGTTCATGTCTTAATGTTGCAGCTATTGTATGACATTAAAAAGTGTCCTTTATTTTCTCTCCTGTTATTTCCTCATAAATCAACTCTTCTTATTTCTGTGCCTGTCACCTTGTCCTTACAGGAACTCATACTGAAACTTACCTCAATTTTGCATACTCTAGAAAGGCCATGTAAAAACATTTAGCGTCTGTTTTTAGCCAGCAGTTTCCAAGACAAAAGCAGAAATTTAAAGTAAAGCAGTAAGAAAGATAGCACATGTGACTGGAAATGACAGTCTTAGTGCTCTGCTTGGAACTGAGAAATTCCACAATGGTTCGCATTACATTCATAATAGTGAAAATATTCTATTTCTATTGAATATGTACATTAATGCAGATTTGATATCAGATTGTTGTCTTTAAAACAGTAGCTGATTTTTGGTGCAGAGATTCTATCAAATTTCAAGTTAAGTTTCAGTAGGAGCATTCTTGTTAGAGTACCTATTAACTTTTTTATTGTTATATAATCTTTATTCTTTCCTCGTCTTGTAATTAACCCGCACTTGCACAAATCAATGCTCTGCCACAATAGTCACTATTTTAGAAAAAAAAGATTATGAAATGCTCTTGGTAATCTGTGCTTACATCTGTAATTTCTTACAAATGTAACTGAAAGAAAATTCTCACTTGATATACCTATCCTCATAACAGCTTAGGCACAACAAAAGAAAAAAATAATCTTTGAATTAAGTCGAAAGTAACTGCATCCACTTATTTGCATTGGACATACAAATTATCAGCACATTCATGACAGATTCTCCAAGCAGCAACCTTTCCATTGCATGATGACATTGCAATTCCTAGGAAAGCTTACATTGGCATTCTGTTCACAGCAATGACAGCACTGTAAAAGAACAATCTACTCATTTGAAACTCGTATTTCGTTGAGATGTGGTAGCTGATGTGTGGTGCGTGGGAGAAGCATGGGAATGGAAGCCAGTTTGAAACTGAGAGGAGTGTGCGTGAGTGGCTCAATGCACTGAACATAAGGTCAAATGCTCAGAACTTCAATACTTGAAAATGGTCCTAAATATCACAGCCAAAGCTGGAGGGGGGGGGGGGAGAAAGAAAGAAAAAGTAAAGTTAAAGTTGACTAGACATTCATAAGGTTGCCCTTACCATACATATATTGTAGCATATTTTCATAGGTTATTACCTACATCTTCAACTTCTGTCGACTGGTTCAAACATCTCTTCCTCATGGCTAGATCAAGTTCCCTTGGCAGTGTAGGCTTGAGCAAATTCACATATTTATCTACATCCATAGGAATAACAAAGTTCATGTCTTGATCTTCACACTTCTTTCTGTAGTATATGTATCGTAAGTGAAACCTTACAAGTGCTTAGCCAACTCACTACCTCAGCCAGCTAGCTACCTTTGCACCCCAAATAAAATCCCAGTTTCAAATGAGTGAAATCTTTTATGAAACTGCTTAATGCAAACTTAAATCTGAGTAGGAGATCTTAGGCAAGGCATGTATTGCTGGAAAAATATCTGTATGCAGACCAGTGGATGTGTACCTTTATTTGTTTCACTGCATAGATATTTGCTTAGGGTAATTATTTCTTGCATTATTTATTTAAATAAAATGTGGTTGCCACACGGCTCAACTTAAATTATGTGCTTATGAATTTTATCTTCTCTTGTGTGTGATATTTAAGAATGCAACTTTGTGAACTGTGCATCATGTATTTATTTATTTATTTAAATGGAGCTGAGTTAAATGTGCATAATGATATTAAAGAGCACAATTTTTATTTGTAAATAATAAGGCCTGTAAGCATGTTCACAGTTTGTATTACTGTAATGTAGTCATAAACGTAAAAGTGGTTTTTGAATGAGAGATGCCGATGGTTGCATGTGCATGATCTGATCAAGTTTTGCACCCAAACTTGAACATTATTTTGAGGCATAAACTGCTGTAAAGGGTGCAGCATTGGTCAGTGTTGCTATAAGGTATTGAAGGTTTTAGTTATAGCATCAGATATTTTGATTTTCCTTTTATAACCAAATAATAATGCAAAGTCTGTATAAAAAGTCTGTTACCAGAGTTTTTGTTTAGTTAATCTTTTATGCATAATTTGTTTTACTTGCTTCTAAAGAAATGTGAGAAACATTCCCTTTAACTTATTTAATGCTATGAGTTTTTCACGTGAAGGTTATGTTAACTGATAAGTTTCATATGACTATAAATTTTATTTTTAAAATTACATTAATATAAAATAAAATTTTAATTTGTACATGTATTTGTAAGACAAAATTAAAATGTATCTTGAGTGATAAAATTCCATTTTGTAAGCATTTTAGAGCTTTTTATTTTTTACAAATATTACACTCGGATATTAAAATGTATCTGTTGAAAATTGTGATGTTATTGAGACCATTCACTTTACTCTAAAAATCTTTTACTCTTCAGAAAGCATCTACTGGTTATTTTAATAAATGTGCTTCGAGACACCATCCTTCCTTCTGATTTTGTCATCTGGTGTTCATCACAGGAAAGAAGAGAATGAATCCTGAGATATTCACTTCATTTCTGATATAATATTGTATTAAAAAGCCAAGGTGCTAAACTTTTTGATTGTCTTCAGTTCTAATCTGGAATGAAGAAAAATTTCTTCTGATATCCGCAGCAGTAACAGTACTAAACATATATTTTGTCCCCTAACCTAACATAAATGCATAAATTATAACAATTAGGATCAGATGGATTATGATTCTGTGTAGATTTATGTACTTCACAAGATTAAGCACTAGCTTACAATAGTTGCAAATGTTAGCTATTGCATTTAATACTTCAAGAAGATGATATTCCTAAATTATGCAAAATATTTCTTTACCCCTCTCCCAAAAAAACAGTAATGGTAGAAGTAGTTGTACTAATAATAAAACTAATTTAAAGGGCTATTTTGTTACTGTAAAACAATGCAAAATAAGATTTTAAATTTTGGTTTTGTTCACTTTGTATAGTAAATAAAATTTGTAAAAAATTAAACAAAAAATATGTTTATAAACAGAGATTTGAATATGTTAGTTTCTTACACAGTGAATAATACATTTAGCACAATGGAATCTGTGTAATTATAGCAAATGTTCAGATGGCTGTTGGCGTTTACTTCTGTAAAACAGAAACAGCTCATTATTCACATGTAAGAAAGAATTCATGCAGGTATTGTGAAATGCAGACATCCAAGGAAATGAAGTAGCTAACGCAGAAATATTGTTTAGAATCCTATATTAATAATAACGCAATGACTGAAAAATTCATTTCTTTTAATTTAATTATATTCTACAGAGCTCCCTTGGTGTGAAGACATACAACCTTCAACCTTCATTTAACCATATCTGCAGCCCAGTTAAGTGGGAAAATTATCTGTAAAATTTTGGCCTTTCAGACAGATTCCAGCTATCTGAAGCTTCCACATTATCAAGATCTTTACATTGACATTAAAATCAAGTTCACTCTCTCAAGTGCCAAGAGGGGTGAAAGAGGATTGACTTAAGTAATTTTGCTCATTACAGGAAACCATATTATGCTTTTCTTTTTTGCTTAAATATATATATATATATTGTTTTACAAGAAAAGATGCGTGTATAAGCAACAGCTTTACAGGAACAATAGCTTATATTTAGCAGTTAAATTTCCTGTGTAAAGTTTAGCTTAATTGTCTTTTCCTTTTTGGAAAATTGACAAGTTCTCTTTGTTTTTGAGGACCATATTTTTTCACATAAGAGAGAAAAAGAGGAGGAGAATTAAAACCAGAAACATTATCCCAAGATGAGAAACTAATTTTCTACTGGGTGAGCAGATTATACATTTCCTGTGCAAGTGGCAAGGGCTGCATAAGGCATACCTCCTCTGTTCATGGTTGTATGGTAACCAGGTCCACCCACAGGAGGAAATTATGGCGCAAGTTGTGCCGCCGGGAAATTTTTTTTTTTTTCGGGGGAGGGGTTAAAAATATTGAAGTATATGTAAAATAAAAGTTAAGTGTGCATTTCAAAGGAAGAGTATGTTGTAAAATGAAAGTTATGATAGTAATAAAATGCATCACTTGCCACATATTTTTATTATTTTTTTTCTATAAATATTACATTTTTTATTGTTTTTAACTTTCCAATTATTTAAGCTTTTACTCTGTGCTGGTGTCACAATAATTACAATAGTACCTATTAAGACAACCCTTTGCGAAGCTTTTCAGCTGTATAAAAAAGGAACTAAATAGTTGATATTGAGATCTCAGTAAACTTTGGGGTGATTGTTTTTGGAGAGGGAGGGATACCCCTGAAGGTAACGCTAATCCACACTTGGTCAGATTTAGGTGATATTAAAAACATAGCAAGAAAGACTCTATTAAGAGATATGTATTTGTGTCATTCAAGGAGATAATGGAACTAATGAAGAAATGCAGTTCCAACATCTCCTAGTAAAACACTGATAAATGCAAGTCTTTAAAAATTATTATTACTTCTTCTACTGTAGTAGAGGAAGTATTGTATTCCACTCATCAAGATTTCATCAGAAGTACATGTTTTGAAGTTCCGGGAATCAAAAACAGCATTTTTAGAAGAGATAGCAACATAACTCAAAAACAAAAAATATATTAAGTAACATCTTCCTAGGATTGTACGTAAAGATTTTCAAGAAAATCCCCCCCTTTTACATGCCCCCTCCAAAAAAAATTCTGATGTATAACATTCACATGACTTCCTCCACCCTCTTATTTATTAATCGGTATAAAAACTATTCTTACAAAAGCTTATTTTTCTATCTGTCGAGATAAACCTTTGCAGAACTGAATGCTCTATGCTGGCCTCACTCTTTCCATGCAATCACGAGAAACAACTGAATGTTGACAGGACTTTCAAAGAATGACAAAGCTTTGAAGAATTTGAATCATTAATAACGTATATTTCGGAAACAGCTTATGCCACAAAAAAGTTATGTGAAGTAAATTGTAAGTTTTAAAGAGATCTACATTTTTTGTATACTTCATTTTCATCTTAATGTTTACCAGTTTTACAAAATCATACAAAATTCCTTCTAAATGAAGAGGACTCCATAGGCTATTTCCAGAAAATTCAAGATATACATTTTATTAGTCTTCTAAATATGTTCAATATATGGTATTTTAATACAAATCATTAGACATTTTTGGAAATCCAAAAGTTCGAAAAATGTTCCATGTAAAGGGCAGTTGGGGGTGGGTAGATTTTCTAGAAAATCTTCTTGTTGCATCTTTGGAAGATACTGAACTTAAATACCAAGTTTGGTATTTATGCGACTTTTTGTTTTTGAGTTATGCTGTTCACAGACACATGCAGACTTTTTTCTAAATGCGTTTTAGGGGTTCAAGGAGCCTCAAAACCTGTATTTCCAGTGAAATCTTGGTATTGAATTTTCTCGTATGTGATAGAGAAAGTAAATGATTATTTTTTACTATTTCAATAAATGGCTCTAAACATTTTTATTAAAATACCATTTTTTAAAGATATTTGCTGATAAATTAAATGTATATCTTGAATTTTCTGGGAACAGCCAATAAAATCCCTTTTATTTGATTGAATTTTGTTGAATTTTAATTACAAGGAAGCCTTAAAATGTAGACAAAAACTTACTACAGGAAAAATGTATAAATCATTTAAATACACGATTTGTATCAAGGTTTTTTGTAGTTTAGCCATTGTTAAAATATTCTATCCCAAGCATCGTCCAACAGTTTTGAGATTCCTCCCTTTTTTCCCCTTATTTTTTTTCTTTACATCGTAAAAGCTTGTTACCATGAATAAATCTTTAAATATGATATGTTGTATCTAAGCATGTGTTGCTTAACACTATTGTGAGTCTGTTTATTGACACCACATCACTTTTTATAAAAATGGGACATGTTTCAAGCGCTCAATTGCTTCCATCATCAACCTGTTGCGCAACCACCTCTGCAATAGGACACTGTTTTCTGGCAGTCGTAAATAAGTTTTGGAAGCAATTGAGCTCTCAAAACATACTCTGTTTCATAAAAAGGTAAGTGATGTAGGGTCAATAAAGTGACTTGCAATAGTGTTATTAATTGTTTAACACATCGGTCTATATATGAGGGTGGTCTGAAAAGTTTCCGACCTCAACATGAAGATGGCAGCACTTGTAAATAAAAGCTAGTGAATTTCGTTGTTCATCTGTTGACAGTTACTCACCAAAGTTTCAGCCATTTTGGACACTCAGTTGTTATGTAACAGTCGTTTGAGTGAGGTGATGTGAGTGTTTTTATGAAAATGGACAAAATCGAGTATCGAGCTGTCATTAAATATTTGTTTTTGAAAGGCAATACACCTACACAAATCAAGGATGAGTTAGATTCTGTGTATGGGGACTCTGCGCCATCATTTACCACAGTGAAATTTTGGGCAGCTGAATTTATACGTGGCCATAAGAGCTTGGGAGACGAACGTTTGGGACGTCCAAAAATTGCAACTACCAACGAAAACATCGCCAAAGTTCACCAAATGGTGCTAGACGGCTGCCGAATTAAAGTGAGAGAGATAGCAGAGGCTATGAACATGTCAAAAGAACGTTTTTGTCACATATTAAATCAACATTTAAACATGAGAAAGCTGTCCGCACGTTGGGTGCCACGTTTGACCAAAATCGAGTTCGAATGAACATTTCCAACGCTCTGTTGGCGCAGTTTAGGCGCAATAAATCCGAGTTTTGGTGCCGATTAATTACTGTAGATGAAACTTGGATACACTATTATACACCCGAAACAAAAATACAGTCCAAACAGTGGACTGCAAAGGGGGAACCGGCTCCAAAAAAAAGCAAAAACTGTTTTTTCGGCTGGGAAAGTGATGGCAACTGTTTTTTGGGATAGTCATGGAGTTATTTTAATTGATTATCTTCTAAAAGGAAAAACCATTACAGGAGCATACTACACATCATTACTTGACAAGCTGAAGGCAGAACTTGTGAAAAAACGGCCACATTTGCAGAAAAAGAAAATCCTCACCTCTCAGCGGTTGCAATGGCAAAAATCCACGAATTACGGTTGCTTGACCATCTGCCTTACTCACCAGATCTAGCCCCAAGCGACTTCTTTTTGTTCCCTCATCTGAAAATTGCGCTCAGAGGACAGATATTTTCTTCAAATGAAGAGTCAATCACCTTCGTGAACAATTATTTTGCAGAGAAAAACTCTGAGTACTATTTGGACAGGTTACAGAGATGGAAGCATCCCTGGGAGAAGTGTGTAGAGTTACAAGGAGACTATGTTGAAAAATAAAAAAAAAAATTCTGAAAAAATGTCTTGTATCTTTATTAGGTTGGAAACTTTTCAGACCACCCTCGTAAACTTCTGTTCAAGAAAGTGGAATGTCTTGCTTAATGTAAATCGTTCTTAAGAAAATATATATTGTAAGGTAACATAGAAGAATCACTTTTTTTACTCCTATGTAATTATTGGTACTACATTTTCTAATTACATGCTTGTACCGAATAATTTTATGAATACTACAATATACAGAGTGTTCGCTATATTATGAGGCTGCAGATCACCAAATGCATGCTCCGTACACTGTCTATTACACTGGGGGGTTTTCCATTCTAAATTTCCCACATTACTTATTCACGAGTGGTAGTAACATGCACTCTAATAAGCACTAACCTTGTTATAAGTGCTGTTGAAAGTGATGTCCATCTGCATTGAGGCATTCCTAGCATCTTCGGGTGAAATTTCCAATCACATGCATAAGTTCTTCTTGCATAATTTATGTTCTTATATTGTCCTTATCTTCATCTATGGTGTGGAGATTGTTCCTTTAAACTTTATATTTTAAGGTTTCAATGATGGACCAATTTCATCATTTTTTTTTCCTCTGTTAGAACATTACATTTTTGCTTCTTAGGTTTAGGGTTTAGCGATCCCATTGTCCTAAACTTATTAATTAGACATCTAACAGTTTTTCTTCCTGGAATGGGAGCACCAGAAAATTTCTCCTGAAATTGCCTACACACCTGTCTACATGATTCAGTTTTTACTTATATATTTTACATAAAAATTCATTGTTCAAGCTTTAATTTGTCAGTAGGCATTTCAGTGGACTAATAACAAGACAAGAACAGCAGCAATAACAAGCAAAGCAAATTACATACAACACATGTGTTGAATAAGCTTTCACCTTTGAAATGCACAAACTCTAGTGCTTACAGTATGAATAGAAGGTAACAGCTGATGCTGTACAAGTATAACATAGCTGATGAACGTAGCCTTGAGCAGGATTCACCACTTAAAAATTCAGAGGTTACTGCAGTGCAGGCAGAGCATGCATACATATGATCTGTAGCCCCACCATACAGCAACTGCTTTGTATAATGGATATTGTGAATTTGTCAGCGATAGAGAAAGTCATGTGAATGTATCACATCATTTTGGTAATATAGTATTAAAGTCACAGTGAGAAAAACTTGTTGCTGTATTGGCTGTGTAGGCCCTGTGGTACACACAGAAAATTTATAATCTGCTCACATGGTACAAATATATTCCTGAAAGGTAATTTATTCATGCTTGCTTTTCTTGGATGTCATGCTGTTTCTAAACAATAGATAATAAAATTATTTTAGGAAACAGAATAACTTGATTGTCAATAAGTTGAAGAAAAAATTGTTAGTATTATAAATTTCTTTTTAACTTTTACCATTATGCAATGCAGAACAACTTTTTAGTTTTGAAACACTGTTGTTCAAAAATACATTTCAGTATTTTTTAGCAACTTATGCCTCAAAGGACTGGAGAAGACACTGTGCTTTCTGTTGAGTAATGATGCACCAAACCTGCTTGGGTAGAAAACATCTTGAGTTGCTGTGAACCTGCCTTTTATTTCCTTATCCTTTTTTGTATTTGCACATTTTATTAATGCTTTATTAGATTTGAAGTTCTTGCCTTTCCTGCATAAGAAACCAATAACATTTTGCATTATACACACTATAATGTGTATAAACACATGGATGGTTTATACTAAAGGGTTACCACAAAAATAAATAAATAAAAAGAAAAAAACTGATACTTTCAGGGTTTTATAAAACAAAAAGTGATATCAACATGTATCATTTGTGTTATGTTGAAAAACTGTGAAATTTTGAAAGGTACATTGTTGGTACTATAATGCCGATTGTTGGAAGAAGCATATCGATGGCAATGAATTATTATAAACTTTACAGGAGAATAAAATAATTGGTTTAAAAATACATATAGAGTATTAGACAGTGGTTGCAGCTTTTGCTCAATAGTGCAAGCTTGGTCATTAATTTTGGCTTGCTATAATGTCAGTTTTTGTTTTTTCTTTCTTTTTTCTTTTCATTGAAAGACATTGTTAAGTGTTATTGTAGCTTCAATTTTGTTAACCCCATACTGAGCTCTGATGTATCACAGGTATGAACTAGAATACAGTTCTGGTGATTTTTTTGAAATTACAACCCCACTCCCCTTGGTTTACAAGCGTATGAATTTTGTTCTTTCACTCATCTGAAAGCAACTAGTTTCTACAGAATCTGTGCATTTGAGAAAAGAAATCAAACATTATCACTTAAGATAGAACTGGTGACACCAAACTGTAAAAAGTAATCCTTGAGGTAATTAATTTAATTAAAACTGCTAATGAAGTTTGCAGGTACTATTAAAGTTAAAACAATGGTTGTGTAAATTTAGAAAACCTTGTATGCGACTTCGAGGACGAGCTATATATGAGGAAATACTTACAGTTCCACCTGTTTAAACACTAATATTTATATTGTGCTTTAAACATATCATAATGGATTTTCGCTATGATCATAGCATACGTACCTTTAGATATGAATCAGTGTAATAATGAACACACAGCAATAATACTTCAAATAAGCTCTACACCATCACAGGATGTTAGTCCTCAGTGCGTTAATAATGGTGTTTGCTAGTTATACAAGGTTTTCAGCACAAATGAAAGCACTTGGAAGAGTGTTTCATTTATACTCCTAGATGCAATGTAGTGCAACATGAAGTAGGTGTTATCAGCAGATTACCTGCCAATTTTTTGTGCTGCCTGATGGAATTACATGGTTTTCAACAATTGGTGGAGTTACGAGGTTTTCTTTGCATAGCATTTATATTTTTAAAATGGCTTCAGTAAAATCAGTAGATTAACACTTAAACTTCACTAAAAATAACTAACTTCAGATAACAGTTTCTAACTTCTGTTCTTTATGTACAGAAGTTAGAAACTCTGATGCATTTTAAATTAGATAATCGTTTCCGAGTTGTAATTTGTAACATTAAAACATCACTAAAAGATAATTTGCAGTTGGAGAATGCTGGCAATGAGGTAAACAAGCCTCGGAACATGTGTAGGTAAAATTATCTTTTAGTGATGTTTTATACAAATTTCAACTCAGAAACAATTATCTAATTCACTAAAGATGTTTATTGGAACATGTTTCAATGGAAACTTCTCATCTTCAGTTTTAATCCATTGATGAGCTTCCACATGTAGTCTATAGGTGTTTCTGTGAGCGCTACTTTTACTTGAGGATGGGACCATTATCATCTGATATACCAAAGTTTTAAAACTTGTTTGTTCCACCTCTGTGGTGTGGTGGTAGCATGTCTGCCTCACATTCAAGAGATCCAGAGTTCAAATCTTGATTAGGGTGAGTTACCCAGATGTTTTTTTTCTGGGGTTTCCCCTTAGTCTAAGAAGATAGATGTCGGGTAACTTTAAGCTCTGTGGACATTGGGCTGTTTTGAGCATCATTTCATTCATTGTCCAGTATGACCTCCCAGGTTAAAGGATGTTAAACTTAACTAAACAAAAAAAAATTTGTTTCAATGCATAAATATGTTGGAAAGGTACAATCCCAGGAGATCCGTGTTTCAAATCCCGGCTATGGCATTGAATTTTTCAGTCATCTGATTCTACCTTTCCAACCCTGTCCAACACACAGCTTGTGTGAAAGAACAATTAATTGCATAAACATGTCTCGTACTGCTGTGTTATTTTATTAGCTTTGCTTCATTTCTGTCTGAAATAATGAGTTCTTGCCTATTTCTTTATCTGTACTTTCTTCCTCATTCTTTTCTTACTTGTAAGGCACTGTTTCTCTTGGTTTTGCCTATTAATAATTGATTATAGTTCAAGCAATTCATTTAATACATAGTAGAGTTTTCTTTAGATAGTACTTTATCCTTCATGTTGATATTCATATTTTTCAGACTGTTTGGTTTGATGAATACTAGGTTGATGTTTTCAGTTCCTTCTTTAAAATGTTAAATTTTTTATATGACCTGGCTGAAAGCTAAATCTGAAGACCATATAAATCATATCAGTTTGGAAGATTGTTAGTGGATTACAGCTGAAAATGAGGAAAGCTGCCCTCAAAACACGTGAAGTTTGAGTATTAGATCTCTTCATTTTACCACGTGATTGCATTATTTCAATGTGTATTTCTAATATTTATTAAAAAATCATGCAATTGTCTTGGTAAATGCCAAAAGACAAGGCCAATTTGAGCTTTCCAAAGTAAACCTGAATAGATCTATTGTCTGAAACAGTGTTAGCTGTGTCCTAAGAACATCATTGCTTTGTTTTTTTTTTTGTGTGTGTGTTATAAGATATTGAAAGTGTTAATTTCTTTTATAGTGAGATTTCATATGTATGATCAGAATTGTATTCCGGAAGTGGAAGTTTTCTTTGTAGCTTTACAGATTATTACTTTTTGAAATGTTACTTTGCGAATACTTATCATGTTTCTTGGCCTTACCAGTATTGTTCTTCATGAATTTAAGAAAAAAGTACACACAGGTGATGTAAGGGTCAGGGTGAAATCTTCAGAGTAACTTTGAGATATGATCATTAAAGTGAAATACTTCCATAAAACGAATTAAAGATGCCTCTCTCATGTTCTGAGGATAGAAGGTAACACATTTTAATGTCATAGATAGAATTACTTGTTAAAGCAGGCATTGCTAAAATGCCTTTGCCTCCCATAACATTACCTAGCAATATTTAAAATGCAAATCAGGGCCTGTTTCATAAAACACACTAATAGTATTAGCTAATATTTTTAGGCAATGGAACAGAATTATTAGTTAACAAAATTCTGTTTCATAAATATTGTTGGTAGGTAATTAAAGAACCTCACTAATACTACTGTTGTCATAGGACTGTGTTTTGTTTTAGCTTTCCTTTTGCTTTTCTTTGCATTGCATATTGAATTTCTTGGTTATGCTAACAAACTTTTATGTTTTGAATAAAAATGGGAAAACGGAGTGATAATGTATATCCATAAAATAATGTGTTAAAGAGTAATTTAATATTTGAAAGCTCTTAGCATGCTATAATACAAGAAGCCATAAAAAGCTAATAAAACCAACTGTGATTACTTCTACTTATGGCCTAAACAGCTTAATCTCTCGTGCCATTAAGTTATACAACCTATAGATTTAAAAACTTGCAAAAATATAAAAAGTTTTAAAAGGAAAATCATTGAAATCTTAAAGGAATATTTTGATAGCTGATAAATTGACGTTTATACAGGGTGTCCCAAAATAAGACCAACAAACTTTGCGAGCTGATGGATAACATTATTTGGAATACTTTTTGTTTAGGCACATTTTTTTGCTGTGGTACCTCATTTAAGTGCTAGACTAGTTAATGCCCCACATTCTTTTTCAGTGATTATGCCACCATGAGTTTTGAGCTGCACATTTCTCCCCTAAATACTTTATTGGTTTAATTTCTCTAAAACACCTCTGCCTGAATCTGGTTACGTGCGGTATTCAAGTTATTGATGAAGTAAATCAGAAAATTTAATAATGATGTAAAATTATCTAAAGCAGTAGATTTCCATTAGGATGAATTGGCCACAGACACATGAATACCTGCTCAACACAGAAAGAGAAAAACTATCATTTCATTACTTTAGAAATAATTGGGACAAATCTTGTTTGAAGATGTTATTGGTTTCTTAAAATGACTTTATGCAAAATATTCTACATCACGCAATAGTCCAGGTAGGAGAAACCCAGCAACATTTTTCATCTTAAGAAGAGCTATTGGAGCTTTGCTACTGTTATTATAATTGACAGATATTGTCATTACCATCATTGTTGTTATTATTATCATCCCTATTATTATTCTTCCATAAAGTAAGAACATGTGCATGATATATAATGCAGCAAAACAAACAGTACTGAAGTTTGTGCATGTCACACATGGATGCATGTTGTATGAACAGCTCATAACTAGAATGTTCCCGATTTACAAGAATATGGAGTGTTCGTCAACATGTTCAACAATCTACAGCACTATTATAAATAATGCACAAGAGATGAGGGTACACATTTTGAACTCGTGCTGTATAGATGCAATTGGATATAACAGTGATAATCAACCATTTTATTCTCTTACTCCAGATTCAAGCTGTTCTGAATTCAAATTAAAGGTAACAGTATTTATTACATACCTATTAATTAAATACCTGTTATACCATAAACAGGAGAAACATGTAAAATTAATAGAACTATGCTATATTATATTACGAACTATAGTACATCATATTTCTGACCTGTTAATGAGGTGACTGAGCTTGTTTTCTGCACACCAGCTCCATAATTATCAGCTGAATCTATGTTAGTGATGGTATCGTGGTGATTCTAGATGCAAGCAATTACTGTATATCAATTGCTATCGGTGCAGAGAAACTTTGCTTTCACAACCATTAGTTGAAGGAATGGTTAAGTGTCAGTAACACCAAAAGTCAGAAATGTATATTTTCATATTTAATTAACAGTGAAATTTCCAGCAGACTTTCTTTTAATTTCAGGAAGATTAGAGGAATTGATTATGGTAGGGCAAAAGGGATTTGTAATCCAGTCTTGCTTGTTGTAATTTTTCTCAATTTCTGGAAAGTATTTCAAAATTAAAAACTCAGATTTTCTAGGTGAAGTTTCATTACCAGTACTAACTTAATTTTGTTTGCTATGTTCCAACTCAATTAGCAAAACAGATATATTGCTCTCAATAATAATAATAATAATAATAATAATAATAATAATAATAATCCCATAGCGCTACAGCCTTGATCTGCCAATCCCACTGCTGGCCTCACGCCCACATATGCACAGTAGAGGTAGGCGATGTGGCCAGCATCATGAATCCCCAGCATGTTATTCTTTGTGACTAGGATCACTGCCTATTGCAGCTCCTCACTTTCATCACAATGATGAGTGGGCACTATATCTTCTCACTCTAATTTAAAGTAGAAGTAAACAAAACTTTATGTAGCACTCCGCTGAGGAGCACATGGCTGCACCACGTGGAGAATGACGTGAACTAAGTATTCCCATTCAGACAGAATGCGAATACAGTGCATTGAGCAGCTTGGAGCTCATTAGCTTTTAAACACCTTATTCCTACTTTTTGCCTCATGTCCTAAACCTCTAATACACAATACTAAGAGCAAACAAATAAAAGTGGTGAATTTGTGATTAAAGGTACTTCATTAAACTGTTCTTAACTTCAGGTTTTAGAAATCATTAATTTAATGACTAATATCGGTATACCACTTTTGCTTTAACCTTTTATGAGTCAACGTATTAAGAAAATGATTAGCGCTATAGGTTAGAAAAAACAACAGAAAACAAACATGATCCGAGCAATCTCAACAACAGTTTTGCATCACTAACAAAGAGGTTCAGTTATTGCTAAACTGCAGCCAACCCTATTCACTGTCAATTAAAGGAGGGTGCTTTACACAGAATTTTTAAAAACATTTAACACAGTTGTCTTCTTTCCATTTTAGAGTTTGTTTTCCACAGTGGCAGAGGATTCTCACCCATGACACTCTCAAAAGTAATATTTTCTCAACATGTGGCAAAGAGAACACTGGCAACTTATCTGGAAACCGAAAACAAACTACAGCTCCTGGGCATAGCTTATTAAATCCCCTGCTATAACAGTTCATTTAATTATAGGTAAATTTGAATGAACACGTTTTGTTTCATTGCTTGAACTGTTACAGTAATGGGATTTTTTAATTTCTCTGCACAAGAATAACCACAAAATGTTATGATCCGAGCCGAACTGTTTTATGTAGAGGAAGAGATGAGATGCTAAGCAGGAAATGTTGTAGTTTGCCCACTAGCCAAGAGGTATTATTTTTACATGTTGCTTTGTTTACATCTTTAAACTTAAAGTGAAACCATTTTAGTCCTATACCTGGGACTTAAAATCTGCAATCCCATGGATGGGATCAAACGCAGGTGCATTCCATGACTGGGAACCAGAGCTCCATGCTCTAGCCCACAGTTCCACAGCATAGGACGTATATTCCCCTTAGCATGGCCAATCCAAGGCAAAACTTTTTCAAAAGCTTTTATCTCTGTTTTTGCAGAAGACTCAGATTGTTAAATTTATTAAATATATCGGTCAAGTAAGTTAGTTGGACATTCACTCTTCATCTTCAGGATATAACACCAGATCAAGCTTCGTTTTTTTAAGGAAACATTTTACTTCATTCTCCATTTCCAAAAGCCAAGCCAATACAAGTCTTCATAATAACCATCATGCCTTTACCTCGGTGTATAAACATTGTGGAGTGTGTATCTGTCCCATTCCCTCACACATTTTTTGGAAGAGGAAAGGAGTTCAGTGCAAGCAGCTTGACTACTTTTACAGCAATATTCAATGTTTCATGCAAATCAAGTTTGTTTGCTTTGTTTTTGTTTTCTTAGCAAAATTTTTGTGTATATAATTCAATTCCACCAATAGCACATTTCTTAATGATAAAACAGCAAATGTTTATAAAAGTAGCTTGGCATATCAGACACATTTATTGATTGAATCATAAATCATGAGTCTATTTTAATGTTTTCTACTACTATTACAGTAACATCATGTGCTTGTTAAGAATAAAATTCTACACCCCACACTTGATTTGGAATTCAGAATTGTTTCTATTACTTAAGCTGAACTTGATTAAGATTTATATGCTATAATCATAGTACAAGGAGTAACAAGAGGTTCAACTGCAGTGTAACACATTTTGTGTTTTTGCAACTAGTAATGCCAATTCATATGATATTTTCCAGTTTTTTTTTTATGTTAATTGATTGTATGAGATTCTGTATTACATTTGAACTTTGACCTAAATTTTCTGCTTTGCGCCTGAAAAATCCAACTGGCTTGTCTTCATACCCACCATGTTTGGTTACCAGGTGTATATTAAATAGAGGTGGTTTCATAAAGAGTTATTCTAGACAAATCCATATTTAATGCAACATTCATTGTAATATCTGCATTTCACATTTTTGAATTGCACTATTTGTAATATCACCTGTTGGAAAATTATGGAGCTTCCATTTGTTTAATTGATTTTACATTTTCCTCTTACAATGAATTGACTCATGTTGCAAGAACATTTTAACACTACAGCAAAAGCAAGAAATTGAATGGTGATATATAAAGAAACCAAACTTCCATGCAATAGTCTCAAAATACTACTGAAAGACATACCAGTTAGTAATGTACATTTGCAAATGCTGCTTGCTGTTGTCTGCTATCAAAACGCAACAATTCAAATACTTGTACAAGGGTAATCCCAAAAGTAAGGTCTCCAAAGCGCTGGGATCGCAGGGAAACTGTTTGTGTGGATGTTGGCCATACTGCTTTTTTCCTTCCTCCCTCCACTCTCTTCAGAAACCACCACACATCCCTTAGCGCCCTCAGTCTTGGCTTGGCAGCCAGTTATAATGGGGCTCCCGTTAGCCACTACCGCCAGGTGCGAAGTTCGCACAGTTATTTGCTTTTTGAGTGCAAAAGGGGTTAAACCTGTCGAAATTCATCGACAGTTGATGGAAGTGTATGGAGAGTATTGTATGGATGTCAAAAATGTCCACAAGTGGTGTAGAGAATTTGCAAATGGTCGCACAGAAATTCATGACGAGGAAAGAAGCGGGAGACCGTCCATTTCTGACAAAACAATCGCAAAGGTTGAACAAATTGTGCTTCAAGATCGGCGGATCACTCTCGATGAGCTCTGCATTGTTGTTCCTGAGATTTCTCGAAGCACTATTCATCGGACTTTGATTGAAGAATTGAAATTTCTGAAGGTGTGCGCAAGATCACAAAAGGCAACGCACTGAAACTTCCCGCCAATTTCTTCAATGCTATGCAGATGAAAAGGACAACCTTTTGGATTCCATAGTCACGGGTGATGAAAACTGGGCTTTCCACTTCACACCTGAGACCAAACAACAATCACGTGAGTGGCAGCATTCCGGTTCACCCAAGCCACAAAAATTCAAGAGAACACAAGTCTGCCAGAAAAGTCATGGCAACTGTGTTTTGGGATCGAAAGGGGATATTGTTGGTCGACTTTATGGATTCTGGGACAACAATAAATGCCGACAGGTATTGTCAGACATTAAAAACACTCAGACAGGCAATTCAGAACCGTAGAAGAGGAATGTTGAGCAAGGGCATAAGCCTTCTCCATGAAAATGCTCGCCCCCACACCGCCCGTCAAACCATGAATCTTCTGCAACAGTTTGGATGGGAAACCATCACCCATCCACCCTATAGTCCGGACTTAGCACCCAGTGACTACCACTTGTTTCCCAAGTTGAAAGAACACTTGGCTGGAAGCCACTTCGGTGACGACGATGAAGTGAAAAATGAGGTCCATCACTTTTTCAAGAGCATGGCGGCAAGCTGGTATGACATGGGCATACAAAAACTGCCACAGCATCTACAAAAATGCATCGACTGAAAAATAGACAAATGTTAAAGCTTCAAAACTATGTACCATTTGTTGTCAATAAAAGTTTCTTTGTATTTTAAAAAAAATTGGAGACCTTACTTTTGGGATTACCCTCGTAATAATATAGGAACAAAGAATAACATGTTGCAAGATTTCATTGCTTGTGCTATATGGTGTGATTATGAACAATAGGTATTCTTTCTGGCAGAAATAGTCAAGTTATTTACAAAATAAATATACACACACACAGGGGGGGTGGGATCATAATGCAAGTTGTGCCATCAGGAACATGCTTGGTGGGGAATTCAAAATTTTGGGGAATACAATAATATTGAAGCAAGTTATATAAACACATCTATTACAATTCATACAAAGTGGCATATCAAATCATAATTTTTGGAAATTTATAAAAGGAACTAGAACATATGTACAGCGTTATTATACTTACTATATTGGTATCTTTATATAGATATGATAGGATACATTGAAATACCAAGTAATAAAATACACCACCTTCCAAATATTTTTATTTGTAACTTTTGTATAAATATTACAATTATGTTATTGTCTAATGGTGAGACATGGGGCTTCAATCCACGAGTCTTCTGGCATTTCAGTACAATCGTGAGAGATTCTCCATTCTCTAGTCATTAGGATTCAGTTTTCAGCAGTAAAGCAAATTATAAGCAATAGTATAGAAGTGAAGGATTTCAAATGAAAGTAAACAAGGAGTAGGAAAGCTCATTTACATACTTAACTAAAATACTAAATACTTTCCTACTCATTTACTTTCAAGCGAAGTAGATGTTCTCCATTCATTTTGGTGCTTTGGTTCTTGCAGATGGTACAGTGATCAGAGGTATAAAATTTTGATATAGTATGAATGAGATGCTAGACAGTCATGCTCGGTGTTTAGTCTGAAGGTTGCTGTTGCTTCATTTTGCGAAAGGCATACTTTCCAATTATTTGTTTAAGCATTTATTGCGTACTAGTATCACAATAGCTACTATAGTACCTCTAAGACACACCCCCTTGCGAAGCTTTCCAGTAACATAGAAAAGGAACTAAGTATTTTAAATTGAGCCTTCAGAAAAATTGGGGGGGAGAATAAGCACTCCTGTATACACACAAATTATGCCTATTTTAAATCCTCAGTACCCAAGGTTGGTAAGACAGATACGTGTTACCATAGTCATCTCACATGTTGTAATGACATACCCTGGTGTAATTTCAGTACTATTTGTTTTGCATGAACTGTTAGTTAAAGCTAGTTATGAGCTAAATGCCTGCCGAGAGTTTTGTTTAGAGTTTTACCCATCAGACTTGTAGTCTGTACCAGGATCTTTAATTTTTCCCCTAAAGTGAAATAGAGGTGATTATCAAACCAATTATTCTAAAGATGCCTATTAAGGGTTACCTTCCATTGTAGCACATAAACACAACATTCAGCAGACATGTATTTTATTAGATAGAATAGGGAGTTTTAAAACAGTATTATTATTTTTTATTTTCAAAGTGACCCTTACATGTGGTAAAAGCTTTGGAATGTCTTGTACTTTTGAAGCAATATTGTTAAAGTGCAGAGCACATGGCCTTAATACACAAGCTGTTTATTTAGAAGAACTAAATAGAAAGGCTTTCAGGTGAGTATGGTGTAGAGTGATGAGCTAGGATGATGTAATAATCATATCTATAAAAACAAAAGAATTACTAAACAGGTTTCATACATAAGAACAAACAGGGAAAAAGTAAGAAGAAGTTTGACAAAAATTTGATTGTGTTAGTGTCAAATCACATAAACTCAAATAACTAAAGAAAAGGGTCTCTTGGTGGTCGAATATGTAAATAAACAAAATTTGAAATAAATGCAAACTTTTTGTTATATAAAAGAAGTTGATAAATATTTTTAATAAAGATATTTCCTCTATAATCAAACATTAGTAAATCTTGGAAAGTGAACTTCTATCATTGAAAAAAAAATTGGAAGAGAGAAACCACCTTTGAGGTATGTTATGTGGGTCATTTAAATTTCACTTAAGACATTGAAATAGTTTTTATTGAGATATTAGCAAACAAGAAGAATCATTCTCTACCCTATGTAAACTAACTTTTCTGATGATTGCCTAGTCGTGCTTATGATTTCAATAAAGGCTTTTCAAGCAATGTTAAGAACATTTTTAACTAATGCGTTTTAGTAAATAAAAATTTCCCACGCATGTATGAAACTGAATAATTTATTAAAATCATTCTAACTAAATACTTCTGCTTATATAAAACTCATAATTTGTTATCTATTAATGCCTTGCTCAAAAGCATGTGGCATGATTGTGATTCCATAAATTGGTTATACCCAGCCCTGTATTTATCCATGGGCCTGAGTCCAGGGCAGCAAATTCTTAATGGCGACAACATTAAGAATTTTTTTTATATATATATATATATGGTGAAAATACAGTTCACATGCGCCAAAACAAGAGCAGCGATCCTAGCAGGAATTCTTATTAATGAGAGGGAAATTGTAGGTAGACAATGTAGATTTTATGTGCATGGTGCAACTGGCAACACTGCCTTCCTGCATGCTGCCTGTGCTGTTTTTTGAGTGGTGTCACGCGTATGGGGGTGGAAAACTTTTTGGGACTATGGGCATAACATTACCTAAATATGGGAATGGTTGTTCCCCTAGAACTTGGCTAACTAGGTTTGCCAGGTTTTCAAGCTGAAAATAAGGGTGATTTCAGAAATGTTTCCCCAGCACCAGAACACAACATTATCAACCTTTTACTGTATTGATTTTATAATATTTATACCTGTATTCTGTACAGAACTAAGTTCAACATATTTATTCATAGCATTTAAACTAATAGGTGTACTTACAATATGGTAATTTTCTAATTGCATTCATTTCATCCCTTTGAAAACCTACATCAAATCATTATGTATGTTTGGAATTTGATTTACACTCAGAAGCTTGGCATCAATTTTCACATAGTTAATTTGGGCGCTAATGACCACTGCAGTTGTGTACCCTAAAACTCCACTACTACTACTACTACTCACATAGTTAAAGAACTCCTTGCAGGTCATTTTAAAATTGATCAATAAGCAATTCAGTTTTAATGAGTTCAGCAAAATTCTTGTTTCTTATATCTGTTCTCATATTGTTCATTAAGCCACAGCCACATTCTATAGCCAATGACAAAAGAATGCTTGCTGCTACCGACTATCAATCATAGTAGTGCTGCTTAGATTGGGAAAAAGGAACAAGCAGTTTGATATATCACATAGTAGTGAGTCGGCATTTGGTAGTCTGTATTCAACATTGCCCATTGCTGTTCCAAATATCCAATTCAGAACTCGGAATTAATGCCAATGAATGAAATATGGGAGAAATAGTCCAAAATATGTAAGCTGCAAGATGCAATAAAATAAGGCTAAAATAGGGGAAAATCCTGGAAATACGGAAGACCTGGCAATCCAATGGTTAATCCAGATAATTTTTCTGCAGTTAAGTTTTTTGAATCGGTCATTTTTGCATTTATGTTACCAATTTCAGGTATAATCGGAGCATACAGTTACAACATTTTTCTTGTAATTCTTAATGGCCTTATGTTTCTTTCATATTGTCAATGTACAAAACCTAGCAACAGATCACTGCCAGTAAAGTTGTGAGCATGTTATAGGAAATAAAATTTGAGGTACCACAACAAAATCAGCATGGCAGCAACATCAAAATATGCAAGTAAATGAATGGAAGGGGAGCAAAGTACGTGTTCTAGCAGTGAAATGGAGACCAGAGCTCCATAAAGCATACGTGTGCAGGCAGAAATAATTTTGCATACATTATATTCATATATTGCTACATAACTGCAGAAGAAAATTTGCATGAAAAAACTAAACACAAATTGGTGCAAAAACTTACAGTAAAAATTATATTTATCATTAACAGTATAGTGTTTCAAAGCAGTTCATCTTCAATATGTCACTCCATCAGAATTTAAAGGCTGCAAACCCTCCAGAACAGCAGATACTTCAGCTGTTGATTGATATGCATAAATTACCACTTTTTATAAATAGATATTTCGAAGATAAATGCAATCCTTCAAGCAAGCTATGGAACATATATTATTTATTCCTTCAGCACTAGAGCATTTTAATTCAGTGAATACTTTTGAATTCCTCACTTATTTACATAATAGACCACTAGAGAAGAAAATATACATGGATTAAACGTTGTAAATATTTAACATTTTTGTACTCTTATGCTGCACAGCTTTATTTCACTCAGCAGTGTACAAGAAAGTTAACTTGGGCAAATAAATAAATAATATATTCATCTTAAAGAGACATGTTCTGGATTAAAAAATTATTGTTTTCATACATTTGAGTAAGTAGTCATCCAGTAAATGGGACTCTACAGAATACTAATAACAAAACATCATCTACATACTGAATTGTCTCCTAATATATGTAGATCATGAACATTTTGATAATCAGTCATATGTTTCAGTGGTAACATCATCTACTTCAAATATAACTGCATTATTTATTGTAATAAGAAATAAAGAAAATGTAACATAGTATGAAACAAAGTATTTCTAATTTTACAGAACTCCTTTTAAATTACCTGTTAAGCCTGATGGCTTGGTTGAAAACATTTCACACAGTATAGAGAATTGCTTTCTCTAGTATAGTTAGGCAACTAACTATAAAATACATGTATAAAATTATTGCAGAAGCCAAAGCTGTTTTCATTAGTTCACTTGCTGAGCATTTCTTTTATGAAAACCATGGTTGTGTCTCTTCAATTTATGGCAGAACATAATTGTAAGCTGTTCTGAATCTCTCTCTTGTGAAATATAAAAATGATGAATTCATATATTCAGATGAGTAATAAATAACCACACTTAATTATTGTTCCCAAAGAGAGAGTTTCAAATATTAGTGGAAACAATTTTCCCTTTTATAATTTTTAATTTTTTTTTGTTTATTTATTTACTTCTACTCCTCATTTGATGGCAGTTAATATAGTCTTCTTCTTTTCACTTTTCTTTGCAAAGATGAACACAGTATGGAGCTTAGGTAAGTAATGCAGTTGCAAGCTATTTTTCTTTGCTGTTGTGCTCTTAGGCTAATAGTTATCTATAGTTTAGCAAAATGGAAAATGCATATGGCTTAATTAAAGTTTAGGGTCAGTCCTTTTACTACAGCTGAATGCTCCAATGAAAATTTATTCGGGATCTGCATTTAATGTGTATTTTGAGCCCTGCAGCATAACTAAAATAAATATAATTTCAAGCTCTACTAAATCAATTATGAAAATCTGCCAGGACATAATTCTTTTTAACCTCAAAAAGAAGGATATAAATCAGAAAAGCAGCATGTATGGTAACTGCAAATGTAGACCACATCCATATGTATATAAGGATTAAGAGTTTTACAATTTTAAAGTAATCAAACATAGCCAAATTCACTGTACCACAGTGTGCACCTACTTTATATATATATTGGCCTTAACATCTAAGGTCATATTGGAGATTTTTGCATTTGAAACAATTGCTCATTGGCAATGATGTTCACTCATTTTATTATTCTGTTAATTGGGTTTGTTTATGTTGAGTTTTCTTTTATAAACATATTCACACATACATTTACACACTCACTCATACTTTCAGACTCTAGCAGGATGGGGAATAATCCTGGCTAAAGAAAAATGTTCATCCCCCTGCCAGGAATCAAACCTGGGACCTCTGGAATTGAAGCTAGCATGCCAACCACCAGACCACAGAGGCTGTCCACTTTGACTTTATAGCAGTTGCTCATTCAGAATTCTGTTTACTCTTTGTTTTAAGATTATTTTCTCATGATAAGTCTTTCCTGTTTTCCTGTATCCTAAGAAGACAAAAATTGGGTAACCCAAAGCTCCAGGGACCCAGTTGTGTCATTATAACCTTTTGTTTACCATTTAATATAACATACTGTTTTAAAAAAGAAGAGAAACAAACAAATAGTTTTATAGTACAGCGAGAAGTAGCAATATAAAAGGCTAATGTCCGTGACATCTCTGGACTGCACTGAACACAGAAACACACAGAAATAAGTGAGTTGGTAACATCTGACATATGCATTACATATTTTATTACTATGAACCTCTTTGTCTTAGCTGAAATAAAGTGATAGATAAAAGGTTCTGAAAGTTTAAATTAGAGTAACATTCAGTATGTTACTTACAACAAAACTGCATAAATAAGATGCATTCAGCTGTACCAGCTGCTTACTCCATCTGATATGAATGTAAACTTAAGCTTTATTTACCCTGAGCTTGAAGCTCCTGCATTTAGAGTACCAAATAGGGAAGCTCATGCTCCAGTGGCACTATGAAGACAGTTGAGAATCTATTAATGATAATGCATTACAGACAGTGTGCCATGGTAAGCTTCTTATGCAGAAAAAGAATCGGTGGAACAGTGCACTTTTGTGGAAGTGACTGTTAGTCAAAGTTTCATGATTGAATAAAATAAGATTGTGATAAATCAAAATTGTAAGAATTATGAATGACGTAATTGTATAAGTGTCTGCCAGATTCAGCATTTAAACATAGAAATAACATGACATATCAAATTATTCTTGAGCACTAATGCAGAGTAACTTAAAAACTGCCATTATATACAAATACATTAAAACAGGGGGAGTATAAAAAACAAAAGTTGGCTATGAAGCTAGCTATTTGAATATTGAACTGTCAGTAATATTGCAGTTGAAATCCTAAGAAAAGAAGTTTGTCCTAAGCAGTTTAAGTTAAATAAGGGTGAGAGGGAGAGGGAGACTGTTATATGTGCACTTGTCAACATTTTTTTTTAAGAATCTCAAAGTAAATTTATTTCTGGGTATAAACTTTATTTACTCCAAAGAAAATGTTATACCCAGATAATAATTATTGGGAAATATTTTATTACATAAGTGATTATAGCAGCCAATAATTTTGTTTATTTACACCATTAATAGTAAAATTAAATTTCAAAGCCAGGGTTGTCTGAAAATCATTAGGTGCTGAAAGCATTAAAAATGACTAGAAGCATTGAATGATGGTAACAAATGCTCAGTGACATCAGTGATGAAATGCTTACAGTACATGGAATAGTTACACTCAGTGTAAGAAAAGCAGATAATGCCAAGCTCTGTATACTGTGTTCTTTAGACAATTTTGATATGTCTACAATTGCACCCTCCAGAACCTGGAGTCATTTTCTTTATCTTGAAACAAAAACACTGATAACATAAATGCTATAAGAACATTGTGTGCCTCAGCGGGACAAAGAGTTTTGTTAAGTGAGCATGTATGCAGGAATGGGCTTTGAATCTTAGGATTGCTTGCTCCTGTCTCTATAGATTAATACTAATTCAGGGTCCCTTTGTAGAAATACAATAATCGTAATAATTATTACACAGTATTTTATTTGCTTTTGTATTTTATATGTCTTAAAATTCTGTACACACTTCAATACCTCAAATCTCTTTGGCAAAATCTAGGAAATTCCAATCTACAAAACAGTTAGGTTTTCAGAATGGTCATTAACCTTAAGAACTCAGATGACCCTCACATGTTTTCATGGAAAATTCTTAATATAAGATTCTTGACCTTCAGTACCTTTCAAGAATGCTCTTAGCCATATATTAAGATGAAAATGAATCAAAATTAAATGCTCACATTGCTCCACTTATCAAATTATTGGCAGGAGATGTTTTGAGGACCTATTGTCCCCAATTTCGACTGCTGGTCAACTAACCAATGATTCCCCAATCTTCCTCTTCCCTGGGTAGCTGTAACATCTAGTGTGGGGTTGGTGAATTTAAAGATTAAACTATGTATATGAGTAGTATTTTAGACATTAGGCTGAATTGAAATCTTGCAGAACGTTATTTTCCCATCGTAAATAAAAGGTAGAAATTCTGTTACTCATTGTTGGATCAGCATGGATTTTATACTTAATATTTTGGCATTATTCACTGTACAGGTTAGCATCTTACCACTTATCTCGACACAAATAAGGAGAGGAAAGGAGGAGCAGCTAACAGACACTCAAACTAACATTACACAGCATTATTGTTGAAATTCTATTTGATGAAAATGCTGGTAGTGTTAATCCATGAAAAAGTAAGCTTTAATGTGAATAAATAATGAAATGGAAACTTAACATTGATGTAGGTGTTTAAGCCAAATAGTAACAAATTAGGCCTAACAATCATTTTAGAGCACTGTCAAACTAAAGGAATAACTTTCAATTTTCATGAAAAGTAAATAGCAGCTGTCTTTTCATTTCTCATAAAAGAACAAAATATACATTTGTCTTAAAATCTGATGTCTAGTAATGTTTATTTATAAGGTTTCTTTCGAACTTTAACAAGTTAAGAGTAACCATTCTAGTTATCATTACATAATGTGTAATTATGAGTCAGAAGCTAAAAGAATACATAACCTTCTAGAAGCGTTTGCCAATGCAGAAACTGATAAAATTTCTGACAAAGAAGACAATCATGAAAATACACAGAAGATGCAAGAATATCCACGGAAGTAGGTAGGAAAAAAAGATAACAGTGCAAAATCATTTTGCAGAGGTTTGTGTGAAATATCTAAAACTATTTGGAAAAAAAATTGTGAAAATTCAGAAAGACAGGAAGCAGAGTGAAGCTATTTGCTGAATTTGCATTTATTGTAATCATTGATTCATGCTAACAGCTGTTAATGTGTATGTGTCTATACATGAAATGCAAAATGTATATTGCATATTTTAACAAATACTACTGTTCATTACCCCAGGAACTTTTCTTGCTTCAAATTCTAAAATTATTCATAAAATATATCACTACAGCAATATTTAAAGAAAGGAAGCATTTAAAATAAACATAAAATTAAGAAAATTCATTATAAAAACTGTGATGCTGCAATATCCCATGCAAGTACTAAGACAAGAATTTGTCACATAAGTTCTTAAGACTTAAAGCAAACTTACATAACACCTAATGTCTTCTTAATTGATCAAGGAAAGTCAGCATGGCAGTATTTTCTAGGCATTTCATTCCTTCATGAGATTTTATTTTTATAAAATTAAATAATTAATAGGTTAGTTTGCATCCATTTGTTTTCATTTTGAAGTTTCAAAGAGCTTTTAAACATTGAGAAATGATCAATTATCATTAATATTTTCCTGTTTCTATTCATTTTTTCACCAAGAAGGAGGATCACATTAAAAATGCAATATCCAGGAGCTCCTAAGGTCTAATCCGGTTGAGTATACCAATCAAATGATGAAATAAAGTAAAAAAGTCCATTGGAAAATGGGGTATATATTGCTCTCTCCACCCCTCTGTATCCAACTTTTGATCATATCAGGTGGCGAGTGGATGAAATGATGCTCAAATAAGCCCAGGGTCCATATATCTTAGAATTACCTAAACCATCTTCTGAGATAAGGGAAAGTTCCAGAGAAAAATCTTATCCAAGTAACTTGCTCCAACTGAGATTCAAACTCAAATCCTTTTGAATGTAAGGGAGACATGTTACCACAGTGGTAGGCAGTGGCTTTCTTTGCAACATTTATAACAGTTCAGTGTCCCAGATAAAATGGAGTTAAAGACAAAAAATCTTATCTGTTATGCTCACATGACTTTCTCTACTTTTGTACAAACGCTTCTCCACCTACTTCATGTTAATTGAGATAAACATTTGCAGAAACTATCTTATTAATTTTCTTGTAGGTGCAAGGAGAATACAGTAGGCTCTAAGCGATAGTCAAATCTTTTAAGAGCTGGTTGCTATGTGGAGCATTTCATTCTCTTTGCATATCCAGGACATAAAAAAACAAACGAATAACAAATTCCCATTTGAGGAAAAGTGTATTAGAAAATTGAAACAAATAACAAGGAATATCTCGGAAATGGTTCATTTGGCAAAGAAAATGTATACGATATAAATTGTTTGTTTTAACAAGATCTACATTTTCTGTGTAGTAAAATTTTGTCTATCTCTTACGGCTTTCCAGTTATGCAAAAGTCTTTCAGAATAAAGAGGACTTTTGGGGACATTCCCAGAAAATTCATGATATACATTTCATTTGCCATAAAGATATCTTAAACATATGTTATTTTAATCAAAATTGTTAGAGCCATGTTTGAGAAAATCAAAATTTTCGAAAAATGTCCCATGCAAAGGGTAGCCTGGACTGGGGGATTTTCTTGAAAATTTTCATGTTGCATCTTTGAAAGATACTGAACACAAATACATACATGGACCTTTTCTAAAAATGCTTTTTCTGGGATTTAGGGGGCATCAAAACGTATATTTATGGTGAAATCTCAGTATCAAATTTTTGGGTAGAATGCAATACTTCCCCTACTTACTATACGTAGTAGAGAAAGCAAAAATGTGTTATTGTATTATAAATTTATTAGACATCCACAAACTACGGCATAGAGCTTCAGCAACAATTGCCAAAACATGAAAAGGCTGCTTTGACAGTGTTAATTGTAACCTTATAAGTACTAAGTAAAGCATAGCTCAGCTTTATAAGACTTAAGTAGGTGTTGCACAACTTGCAGGGGTGTCAGTGATATAGATTTTTAACTTATATTGATGAGAATTTTACAGCTAAGCTTTGAATTGTTATCTTTTATTATACATTTATTACACCTGGATTATTTAACTTCTAAGTACTGGATAACAGCTCTACGACCCTAATATAATATGCACTTTATTTTCCATTATGCTGTAGAATGTTTTATTACAACTTTTTCAATAAACATATACATATCTTCACAATGCTGTTACAAAAAGAAAAAAAAATTGATGTATTATATTTACATGGCTTTTTCTATCTACTTCATTTAAATTGAGATAAACCTTTGTAGAAGTAGCACATTACACATGTTATAGATACAAAGGGAATAGCAATAGTCAAATATTTAAGAACTGGACTCTGTATGCTGGCCTTAAAATTCTTTACTCTTTCCATGCAATTGCAAGAAACAACTAAATATCAACAGGACTTAAAAACCATGACAAAAGTATTGACAATTCAACCATTAATAACAGATATCTTGGAAATGGCTTATTGCAAATAAATTGTTCATTTTAAAGAACTACACTTTTGTGTAGAACGTTTTTGTCTATCGCTTAACGTTCACCAGTTATACAAGATTATAGAAAATTCAAGATATACATTTTATTTGTCATGAAAACATCTTTAATATACTGTATTTTAATAAGGCGGTGCCGTGGCCAACTGGTTAGACCGCTCGCCTCTCACCGAGGCGGCCCGGGTTCAATCCCAGGGACCCGCATGTGGGATTTGTGGTGGACAAAGCAGCGTCTGGGCAGGTTTTCTCCGGAGTCTCTGGTTTCCCCCGCCATTCATTCTACCAACTGCTCCATCATCACCTTTCCTTTCATCCATTTCACCATCATTTCGTTTCATCTACTTCCTTCCTCCCATACCAGGCATTGGGCTGATCACCCATCCTGGATATTCTGTCTGCTCCTCGACGGGCCTCTGACTCCAGGCACCCACCTGTAAGTCCCGGGGGGTGTAAGTCCTACATAAGAGGAGGTTAAACCGAGAAAGAAGAAAAAGTATTTTAATAAAAATCCTTTGTGAAAATCATTTTTAATAATGTTCCATATAAAGGATAGTTTGAGGAGAGGATTTTCTTGAAAATCTTCATGTCACATTTTTGGAAGATACTGAACTTAAGTACCAAGTTTGGTTTTAGAGTTATGCTGTTCACAGACACAAACATGGGTTTTATTCAGGGAGCTGAAAGGAAAAGCTTTTTCACATTGTTATTTTGCTTACCATTTGCCACCTCTGATCACAATTGGAGCATCGAATTCATTTATTATAAACACCATGTGTTGTTGGGTCAGTATAATAACTCTCTTTATGTCATGCATATCTTATTCATATAGGGTACCAGTGGCTGCTTTCTCAAGGTAGTGTAATGTGGTTTGGCTTCCCATACTAAATAAATATACTTATAAATGGTACATTTATATATCCTGGCCATGTAAGTCAAGATTCTGGCTGGGGGATTCATGCTGCTGGCCGCATTACCTCCCCACATCAGTTGGATGATCGCCCACCTCTGCCATGCATATGTGCACGTAAGGCCTGGCAGTTGGATTGGCAGGTCTAGGCCCTTCATGGGCTGTAACGTCATGTTGTTGTTGTTGTTGTTGTTGTTATTATTATTATTATTATTATTATTATTATTATTATTATTATTATTATTATTATTACATTTGTTTAGGCAATGTAGCTAAAACTCCAGGAATGGTTATATCCTTATGTTCATTAACAATGATCAAATCCATTCATAAGTACTTGTGTCATCATCGCTTGAAATCCAATTATATCATAATTCATAACATCTGCATTAAGGTTATTTTGAGAGAGAATGGAGATCCTACTTCTTTTACTTGCTTTGGTAAAGTAACTCATCTTAGTGCAAATGTGGATTATGCCAATTTAGTTGTCAGTTGCAGCACTGTGTAAAACATCTAATGTGTTGCATTTACATGACTTTCTCTACTCACACTTCTACAAACTGTTCTTACAAAAGCTTATTATTCTCTCTACTTCTTGTTAATCCAGATAAACTTTCAATTCATATTTTTACATTTTGTTGTAGAATACAGTAGGTAAAGCAATAGTCAGATTTTTAAAGAGTGTGTTGCTTTGAAATTTCATGCTCTTTGCATGATCGCGAGAAAGAAAGGAATAGCAACTTAACCAGTTGAGAAAAGTATAAGTGCATGAGAATTTAAACCCATAACAAGAAATATCTCAGAAATAGTTAACTCCACAAAAACTTTTATTTGAGATAAATTGTGTGCTGTAACAAAATCTTAATTTTTTGTAAAGTAAGATTTTGTCTATCTCTTACGGTTTACCAATTATACAAGTCATTCAGCATGAAGAGGACTTCTCAGGCTATTCCCAGAAAATTCAAGATCCATATACATTTCATTTGTCATACAAGTATCTCTTTAAAATACAGTATTTTAATATTGTTTATGCCATTTTTGAGAGAATCAAAAGTAACAAAAATGTTTTCATGTAAAGAGTGGTTTGGGGTAGGGGAGCATTTTCTTTAAAATCTTAATATTACATTCTTGGAAGATGCTGAACTTAAATACCAAGTTTGACAATTAACCGATCTTTCATTTTTTAGTTAATACTGTTCATGGATATACACATATGTATGGATATTTTTCTAAATATGCTTTTATTAGATTTAGGGAGTCTCAAAATGTATATTTCTAGTGAAATCTCAGTATCTAATTTTTGGGTGGAATGTATTACTTCCTCTACTTACTATAAGTAGTAGGGGAAGTAAAAAAGGAGTTAATTAGATTTTCCCTAGCATCATAAGTAAACTATAAGCATTCTCTATAGACTGTAGGAAAATAAGAGTAGGGATAAACACTTCTCTCTTTATTTAAAGGTGAGTCGGAATTGTTATACTACATCACTTAAGTTTACTCACTTAACATGTTTCGGGAAACGGTTGTTCCCATCCTCAGAAGCTAATCCAACTGGCCCGCGTTGTTGGTGTTTCTGTTTTGTGGACTGGATACTGTGGTGGCATCTTGTGGTGGTGAAATGTACTTCCATAGAGGATTTGGTGGCGGCAAATCAAAATTCATTAGATGTGTGTTGTGTTTCAGAATGGTGATCTTCTCCCATGCATCTAATTCGGCTGCAAATTTGGCTGGTTTGACTAATGTAATATTGGGTTTGATGTTGTGATTAGTGATCCAAAAATGGTGTGAAACTGCAGATTTGTCCATTTGTTTGTATTTGATACATCTCATGTGCTCCTTTAGCCTAGTTTCTAGGCTTCTTTTTGTCTTACCTATGTATACTTTATTGCAATCTGAACAATTGATTTTGTAGATTCCAGCTTTTTTGTCTTGTGGGATGGGGTCTTTTAACTTGTTACAAAGTAATTTCTCTATGTTAAATTTGTTCTGTGGAGCTAGGCTGATGTTGTGTTTCATGAAAATCTTCTTAAATTTGTGAAATGTTCCTGGGTGGTATGTGAATTTCTTGAACTTTAGCTGTTTATCTTGCTGGCTGAGGTTTGTTGTGTTTCTGATGTGCTTCTGTCGTTTGAATTTTGCAATTTTTTTTGTCAATAGTTGTTTTGTTGTACCCATTATGTATTGCTGTGTCTACTATATGCTGGTATTCTAACTGGTATTCTTGTTTATTTAAGGGGGTATATACCAGTCTATGTGTTAGGCTGTTTAGTACTGCATGTTTGTGTGTGGTTGGATTGAAACTCTTATTTTTTATGTAATTAGTAGAGTGTGTTGGCTTCCTGTATATGCCAAAGGTTAGGTTCTTTTGTTCTCTGATGATATTTAGGTCTAAAAATGGTAGCATGCCTTCTTTTTCTATTTCTATGGTGAATTTTATTGATTGGTTCTGTAGGTTTAGTAAGGCTAAGGAGTCTTGTATGAACCTATTAGGGACAACAGCGAAGATGTCATCGACATATCTGTGCCAAACTTTAAACATGTATGGAAAGGAAGTAGTTATGTGTGTTTCTAAGTAGCTCATAAATAAATCTGCCAGGAAAGGTGAAAGTGGGTTGCCCATGGTTAGACCTGTTGGTTGTTGATAGAACTTCTTATTGAAACTAAAACAATTTTGTGTAATGCACAAATTGGTAAGTTGTATGAGGTCTTCTATTTCTTCTTCAAGCAAGTTGGTCTGCTGTAGCCATTTCTTTAATTGACGCAGGAGTTGATCTGTAGGGACACTTGGAAATAGTGCAGTGACATCAAAGGAAACTAATCTGTCTTCTGGTTCCAGGGATTTTATCTTCTGTATTAAATCTTCTGAATTCATTATGTTTTTGCTATTGAATTTTGGTAGTGAAGAGAATCTCTGTACTAACCATTTTGCCAGTTTGTAGGTAGGAGAATCAATATTGCTGACAATTGGTCTCATCTTATTACCCGGTTTGTGTATTTTAGGTAGAGCATACATTCTTGGTAAAGTGGGGTTTCACACCATTTTTGGATCACTAATCACAACATCAAACCCAATATTACATTAGTCAAACCAGCCAAATTTGCAGCCGAATTAGATGCATGGGAGAAGATCACCATTCTGAAACACAACGCACATCTAATGAATTTTGATTTGCCGCCACCAAATCCTCTATGGAAGTACATTTCACCACCACAAGATGCCACCACAGTATCCAGTCCACAAAACGGAAACACCAACAACGCGGGCCAGTTGGATTAGCTTCTGAGGATGGGAACAACCGTTTCCCGAAACATGTTAAGTGAGTAAACTTAAGTGATGTAGTGTAACAATTCCGACTCACCTTTAAATAAATTCAATACACATCACTGTTTCTAGCTTCTTTTCATTACAATATCAACTTCTCTCTTATTTCAGTAGTCGTATTTTCCAATTGCTTGAGATTTTCAGGTTTATACTTGTTTTAGTTATATTTCTGCTTGCATCAATCCATAATTTTTAGTTCAAAGGTCAGATGCATTCTGCAAATAATATATTTTAAAACCTGAATTCAGTAAACATACCTTTACTACATGGTAATTAAAGTGTAGATTTTTGTATGATAGCAATCATGATAAAATGACATAGCATGATGATGCAGCATATCATTGTTAGTCCAAAACCACAGAACCTTGAGAAATAAAAATATATCAGGGCGAAAACTTTTAATTAGTTTTTTTCTCCTTTTTCACGAAAACAGAATACACATTGGGGGGGAAAAAAAAGGTTAAATGCATAAACAACCTTAATGGGAAATATTAATATGCACCAGAACTTTATAACACCAGTAACTTAAGTTTTATGAGTATCGCAGTAACATAAGTATCTTTTAGTAAAGGATGTATTTGTAATTGCCATTGTTTGCTAAACATGTGCAAATTTTTATTGTAAAATATTTTAGGCTCTTGTACATCAGTACAGGCTACTGACCCACAGCAATTGGCTTGTAAGACCTAGTTAAAAGAAGAAGAGCATCACTACTTTGTTGTACTAATTAAAAAGCCTCAATTTCATTTGTTAATAAACATATAACAATATAAATAAATAAACCATTAAAGTTAAATAATGTTATGTTTATGAAGGCTGCCACATAAGTAGCAGAAAACATAACTGATCACTTAATCAATAGATTGATCCTTAATACTTCCAAGAAACACTTTCCATTGGAGTCGATTTTCAGGCCTTTGGTGACAATTGCAAAATTCATTTATTTTGATTTATTTAAAACTTCTTTCATTTTATACATTATTATTGTAAAAATATATTAAACTACTATTACAAAAAACCAACAACATAAAATAACCGGTATCCAGCAATTCCCAATTTCTCATCAAACAAAATAAATATAACAAAATATTCCTACTAATCTAAACTAAATTCTAACCACTGGTATCCAGTGGTAAAGGTACAGGTATCCTGTACCAAACTACACTTAGCATATATGAATGAATGAATATGAATATTTATTTCTCTACACTCATAATTACATAACTAAATTACATACATTTTAGACTATAATAACGTTTAAAAATATTTATACTATTATACTAAGATAAATAATATAAGCTTTACTGGAAATTGACTGGATACTAATACATTAATTCTGTTATTCTAGGAGTTGCTTGAGATAGAATCATATACACATAACACCCTGGTTGTTTGTCCTTCATTTTTCTATATACATTTTACAAAATTAGCAATTTAAGTTACTCTCCTCATGTATAATTTACCTATATCATCACTTCTGCTATTATAATCCCTCTTTTTCTTTAATGATTTTCCTCCACCATTTCTCTCTTACCTTCCCTGTATATTTACCTAATTGTTTCAAGAATTCTTTCTTGCTGTTTCCAAAGAGTTTTAAGGATAATATCTCTATCTGTAATTTATCCCACTTCCTACTCCATATTTCCTCTCTCCAAACTTTGGTTTCTGCACATTCTATTATACAGTGTAAATTTTTATCCACACTTTCACATAGTGGGCACAGTTCTTTGGCAACTTTTAAACCCCTTAACAACATGGTTCCTGTTCTTGCCCACGCCAGGCCCTCCCTTTCCACTTTGCCACAAACATCAATGTATTTTTCCCTTCCCCAATCTTTTTTAAAATTCAGATAGTATATCAGAGTTCTCTTATCCCTTATACTACCATATATTTACTGTTTCTCAATATCGTTTCACTTTGTTCATAGATTTTGTCCACTTGTCTGAATATTAGCTAGCTCACCCAATCCTACTTCCCTCACAGTTTCCTTTAATTGGGATAACCAACTTCTTTGCCATCTTGTTTTTTCTTGTATCCTTAAACAATTTTAACAATATTTCCTCCCTCCAATGCTTGGATCCTATTCCAATATTTCATAATACGTTTTAACACTATTCCTTTCCTTCCAACTCTTCCTAGTTCAACTAAGGCTACCCCATTTGGAGCCAAAATTCCTCATATATAAGGTCCAATATACAAAGACTTTAGATTATTGGCAATATCTAAGTAAAATAATTCCAAGGGCATGAACATGTAAGAAATAGGTGAGCAGAACGGTTAGACGTCTGGTTGCAGGATAGTAGTATCCTCAAAAGTCCAGCATGATAAATGAGCTAAAAGATATAAGATAATGATTACAGGATGAGTTGGGATGTGATGTCACTGTTTAAGGCTTTGTTTTCATCTGGACACTACATCACCTGAGTTACAGAGTGCCCCCCTCCCAAAAAATAACCAAAGATGTATGTTAGTAATTTTGTCATAAATCAGTGTTCAATGCAAGATTGGTGTTATTGGAACATACTCATATTAAATTCCAGTATTCCATGACCTGAGGGAGCCAGATTTCATTGCACATGTCCAATACTGTGTGTACTGTGTTCAGTAATGTATCAAGATCCCGAGTATCTCACAAACTGGTAGTTATCTGATGAATGTGATGTGCTACTAAGTGGCCATGTTTTAATAAACAACTGTTTTCTCAGTTGAGAAAAACCAGATGAATATGCACAGAAATCATTACATTCAGATGTGGACCATTGTTTATTCTCATGGCATCATTTGCCCCTACTTCAGAGAGGATGCATAGGGAAACAAAATTAACATAAGATCAAAGTGTATAGAGACGAAGTTGTTGAACATTTTAACGGGTTTTACAAGTATTTTGTGCAATCTATCAACTTGACCTATACGAACAAGTGTTTAAACAAGATGGGGGCAACCTCCCATACTAATCATGGGAATCTGCACCTGCTCTAACAACTGTTTCCTGGTTGGTGGACTTCCAAACACACAGGTTATGCTAACTTTCATGAAGTCTGTCGCAGTATCTGTTCATGTACTTATTTGCTGAGCGCCTGTTATTGTTTTACTATTTTGAATTTTGGGTTCTTTGTCCTCCGGCTAGCTATTATTACTTAGTCGAGCAAATCTCTTGAACAGGGTATGTAAATGAAAAGGAGTTGTTACTAAAAGATAACACTGATAAAAGAATTAGTTTTTACACTTTTATTGCCATCACACTTAATTAATTTCACAGATTTAATCTTGATACACGCCTGACTGAAACTGTTATATTTTCGAATGTAACTACAATCACTTATATGCCGCGCACTATTAATTCGCGTATTTCACATTTTGTAACTAACTTTACGACGTGAGAGATTCTGTAGAATTGCGTAATGTGTACTTCGTGAATGCTTCCATAGATCTACCTGACGTGTAACTCGCAAGAAAGATTTCTTAGAACTGCGCGACGTTTACCTTGTGAATGATTCTGTAGAACTGCACGATACTTGTCTCTGGCTTGAGAATTTATACTCCCTCACACCGATATGCCTAAACATTATAATAGAGCTGCTATTAGTTAATAAAGCACGCCAACGTTAGCGTCTATTTCGTCATCCAATCAAAATTACAAACACATATGCTCTAGGGAAAATATTCCCTCCATTTCTAAAGAAAGGCACGTTACTCTGACGTCATTTGTTTGTCTCTTCTAATTGATAAACAACTCACCCCCTCGCTTCATTGTTACCCGCTCCTATTGTCAGTTTCAGTGAGGCAGTGTAAACTTATTTCCTAACAATGCTTATAATTTACAAACATCTCAAATCATTGTCATACAATAATGTTAATTTACACTACAATCACTCTGGCATTCACAGTGTTGTGATATAAAATACTGTCTGAAGTCCTGATTTATCATTATGTGATGAGTTTTTATGGGAGGGTGCTGAAAGAACAGTGCTTCCAACCCATTCCCTCTAGTGTAAATGACCTTTGTAAAAACATTGAAATGGTCTTAACACAGCATAACAGAGGAGTAATGTGATTAGGGTTATAAATGTTGTAATTAATATGAAATATATGTAGAACACAGTTGTACAATAGCTAATTGCTGTGCACAAAAGCTTACTAAGGTACTCAGTTTTGGTTCACCCTAATCGCTGTGCACAAAAGCTCACTAAAGTATTCAGTTTTGGTTATCTTTATTTTTGGTCCACCCTGCATACTGCTGAAGGTGTGCATTTCTTAATTATTTGGACCCTTCTGGAATGTGTTCCAGCCCAACAGCTACTTGTCAAGTCTTTGATCTCAGGATCATCTCTAGCTAAGAAGCATATAAGTAGAAAATATAGTTAGAGGCAGAATTTTGATTTTATTAATTCTTTCAGGATAACATGGGTTAATTGAAAATTAGATTCAATAGTGAAACATCTCTACAAGCAGTTTAATTTTAAATTTGTTATCATAGTGCCCTAAAGACATGATGATTTTTCTAAAATTTAAGTTCATAACCATGTGAAGTATTGTAAAAGGAGTCGTTTCAATTTCCCTTGCTAGTTCAACCAAGGTCCAGGGGTATTGTGTTATTTATTTATTATTTATTCATGTGGCAGAGCTAAGACCATTTGTTCTTTTCTTCTGCTCAACCAGATAGAAAAATCCTGAATACAATGATGATACATGTAAATCATATTCAAATGGACATAAAAACATGAATAACACAAACATTAGGAGAAGAATAAACTTAAATTCATCAGAACTTTATAAACTAAGTTGAAAATTATATATATCCTAAAAGTATACGTATACAACTATGTGTACAATGAAAATGAAGATATTGCTTCTAAATTAACAAACTATTATTTTTAATTATAATGTGCAATCTACAATGAGATACACTTTTAGTTTGACAGCCCCTTACTTCCTGTGATAGTGAAGTCTAGAGTGTAACCTTAATGATGAAAGATGATGAACAGAACGAGCTATTCAGTGGAATTATATTGAAAATATGTAACAATTTCTGGAGGTTGTGAGATGAGGTCGACTTTTAAAATGAGAAACTTGCTATATAGGAGAAGAATGGTGAATAAGTTTAAAAAGAAGTAAAAGGTGGTGAATGTTTCTACAGTCAATTGGATGGAGCTATGACAACTCGTAGAGAGACAGTGTCATATGATTGTAACAACATACATCACAGATGTAGCATATGCACATATTATGAGCCAACTGTAATTTATGTGACAGATCAGATCTTAAATCTGTGAGAAAGGTATCATAATAATTGAAGGGGCATCACCATTGCTTGTACCAAAGTATTTGCTTTCCTACAGATCTCAAGAACATGTTCTACTAGTAATGCTCATGCAGCATGCACATGTACATTGCCACTTTCATGTTTCTTATGAATGTCTTCCCTTCACATGAAAAATGCTAACCTAACCATGGTATGATATGGAAGTGTCTACCATAAGCTCCTTGTAATTTATTGGCATTCATCAGCATCTTTGCCGCTAGTATCTTGAATTTTAATGAAGTAACTTTCATAGTATTTGCTAAACAGTTTTTTAGATATTCACAGATAATACTCTACAGTTAAACTTAATACATAAACCTTATAAATGATATTGTTGCCCTCCAGGTGACATATTACAAGACACTTGTTTGTTTCTTATGGCCTTACATTAGTTACTGGTAGTAGCACTAAATATAGTTATTGTTGCCACTAAGTTTAAAAGATCTGTATGTTTGAAGTGAGTGAGGTTTTACTTGGCAAGGATTTTTAGAAAGAGAAAGATTCACTCACCTTCTCCTTCGTTTAGGGACTTGATGACAACTAGGAAATATGTTCCATGCCATCCATAGGTCCATAGAGTCAGTGGTGAAATGGTCCTCACAGCAGTTGCCCTTGTCTTCGTTGTCAGAAACACTCAGGTTAATAACGAACCTGTCATGATGTTGTCCACTAATCATCCCATTCCCAATAAAATTCTTCTTGTTTTTTTCAGAAGCTCATGTGCCTGTTTCCAATTTTAGATTGTTACATTTGCCAACACTGTACTAAATAAATAAGCATTTTATATCACTGGATTTGAATGAAAAATTATTTGGTGATATAATTCTTTACCTGGGCCCAAATGAGCTAGACTGCATTGAACTGAAAATTATACTATGGCTGGCGCACTACAGTGATTGTGTTCATTTCATACTTTTTACATTGTCTCTTTGTTTTCTTCCTTTTCTTTTTGTTTATTTTATAAGTGCATATAAGGCTGCTTTTGGATCAAATTCAATGTTGCGTTCTCATATCCAGGTTTGCGTCTGCAGTTTTTTTAAAGAAAAGTTAGGTGCTTTGTTTAATTTTATCGAATGATATTTTTCATAATCCATAATTATAATAGTTTTGGGGAATATTTCATAGAGTTTATTAACAACCAATCTTTGAATATGGCAGCATACATTTCTTCATGGCACTCCTTTGTGGATTTAGACTGAAAGAAGAGGACATTTGGAATGAATCCACTGGAAAATCCTGCATGCACTACAAAAAGTTTACTTCCTTTTCCTAAAGGCGCCTTTAAAACCAAGTCTCCGTCACACATCCACATTTCTTGTGTGATTTACATTGACTCATGTTTCATCAAGGTAGACTATTGGTCATCCACTGTCCCTTAATTGTTTATTTTTCTTAAAAAGTGGAATCTTTTAGCTGAAATATCAGACCTCTCCATCAGAAACATATGTCCTTGATTGTTACTGACAAAATTTTAAATCCTTCACTATCTTACATAAGATCCAAATATTACCTTGAATAAGTTTTCTTTAGTTAAAACTTCATGTATATCTTTCAAACTCAGTATGAAAGTGTCAGTGTATAAAGAATAAATCCTCCTCTTGATTCCAAAAGGAGTAAAGTTATCAATGTCTTTTTTATTTCTATTTTTTTTTTTTTTTTTTTCCTTTTCGGTCTTCTGTTTGGTTATTTCTTCCCAGGAGTTCATGGCTTCTCTCCTGATTCACTGGCTTTCTTCTTCTCATTGATTATCCTATATACATCAACCGTTGTGATATCCCTGTAGTGGCAGCAGTTCATGCATTGATGTCTGCTACTGATGGATTGCAGCAGTTTCCTCTTTTATCTACCTGTTAACAGAATTATTAACACAAGAGCAAAATTTAATGCAATTGGAATGAAATTTGCAGCATCCATTGACTGTCACACCTCCATTATTAAAACACTGTAACTCACTGAGCACAACCTAATGTTACCACCAAGGCTACTTTTCAACTGCAGTAATAACCACCATCTTGTGATTGCAAATGATTGACAGCTAACAAAAGGAAGCACCTAACCATTAAAGGTGTCTTTTATTGAGAGGAAACCCTTACCCCCACCTCCCAAAAATTAGGCCAGGCACTTGTGCCAAGTTAAACCTCACAGACTTTAAGAAATTTAACTTATGAGCAATGTTTGTTAAACTAATATATTTGATGCTGCATGTATTAGAATAAAAAAATAACATTACAGAAGAAATATATGTTTGTAAATTTAATGCAATGGCTCTAAAACATAAAAGTATTTTCTTTTTTGTAATAGTACATGTCTTTATGGATAACTTTGCTGCATTTTCACAAAATAAAACTTATTCTAAATCAGTAATCGTTTTGAAAAAAAGAGTTGCAATCAGCATTTTAATTTCAGGGTGTCTGGAGAGCCTACAGTGGAAGGAGGGTGCTGATTCTTCAGGCAGTGAAACGGGTAAACCAGACCAAGATGATGATCTGCAGACAGAAACGCACAGCTTGGGTGGCAATGTCAGTTTTTCAGTGGGAGATAAGTAAGTTAAAAGTTTCCCTCAGAATTTTTATTAGTTTTAAAAAGCTTCCCTCAGAATTTTCATCAGTTTTAGGAAACCTTAAGAGTCATTTGGATAGTTTCCAAATGTTTTGTTTTCTTTTGTATTTATACTCTGTGGAGAAAAAAGAAAAACAGAAATATTAATTTCATGTTACTAAATTAATTTAAACCTCTTCCTACCAGTATTTCAAAATAAAGAAAAATAATTAGGAGGGAACAGTTCTTTTTCTAATAATTTAGTTATTTTAAGAAAGAACCTTAAGAAGAAGAAAAGAAGATGGAAGGAAGAAAGAAGGGCAGGGAGAGAAGAAAGAATGAATGAAAAGCTGCTCTGAGTGAATTCTAAAAGTTTCACATGTCACCCTCCGTGGTGTAGTGGATACCATGCTAGCTTCTAGTTCCCGAGATCGCAGGTTCAAACCCAGCGGAGGGCGATATATTTTTTCGGGTGTAAAAATCATTAGCATGTCTTCCTTAGGAAGGGAAGTAAAGCCAGTGGTCCCGTGTCATAGATTTATGGCACGTAAAAGAACCCCAAGCCTGATAAAGAGACCTCTGAGCAAAATTACCGGTCTTTCACGCCCAATATAGAATGGGATGCTAAGGATCACAGCAGTTAAAGAGCGTCCATAAATAAAATTTAATTTAATTTTTTAAAAGTTTCACACTCATGTGGTTTATCATGCAGCTCTGTATCAACAGGCCAAATTGGATTTAAACTGCCATTAGAACAGTAAACTAGAGGTAACAAAATGAATTCCTTAAGTAGATGATCCCTTGATCCTTATGGCTGAGCAGTTAAATAGAATTTAGGTTCATTATCTTTTGCTTTTTAAGGTGCGTTCAATACTGCAGAGAAGCTACTAATATCAACACTCTGCCTGAATGCATTCAATAATTTATGTGGAGTTAAAATTTGTATGCAAAAGTGAAGTAAGTTTAACAGCATATTTTAAAATAGAGAGAGTTGGAGGTTGTTACACTACAT
Source organism: Deroplatys truncata (assembly GCA_030765065.1). Classification (NCBI taxonomy): domain Eukaryota; kingdom Metazoa; phylum Arthropoda; class Insecta; order Mantodea; family Mantidae; genus Deroplatys; species Deroplatys truncata. Next base: position 62,170,396 of record CM060984.1, on the reverse strand, counting down.
CACTAAAGTGTTCTTACTTGAACGCGTTTCTGGAGAACGGTTTGCTCCCATCGTCAGCATGTTTCCAACTGATTTTGCCGGTTATTGCCTGGGGAATGTGTGTGGTTAGTGGTGTTCTCTGGTGCTGGGCTGATGAACCTCCAAAGGCTGCTGGGTGGCGGTAGTTCGAAATTCATCAGGTGATTCCTAAGTCTTATTTCAAGATTTCTTTTGGTTCTTCCTATATATACCAGGTTACAGTCATTTCAAACTATTTGATATATACCAGCTGATTTATCGTTGGGGATATATATATATAAAAGGTTACAGTCATTACCGATCAACAGCAGCAATGAATTGGACATCTGGAAAAAATACATATTGTCAAACACAGGAATCACCTAATGAATTTCAAACTACCGCCACCCAGCAGCCTTTGGACGTTCATCAGCCCAGCACCAGAGAACACCACTAACCACACACATTCCCCAGGCAATAATCGGCAAAATCAGTTGGAAACATGCTGACGATGGCAGCAAATCATTCTCCCGAAACACGTTCAAGTAAGAACATTTTAATGATGTAGTGTAACAACCTCTAATTCTCTCTCTATTTTAAATTATGACACATTACTGTTACTAGCTTCTCAATCTTCAAAATTAATTAACAGCATATTTCAAAATGGTTCGGAATCAGTGCAAAATGAAGGGGAGTTTATATGGAGAGCCTTCTAAAAATTTACAGTTTTTAGGTGAACTACTGCATTGAATTATATACATAAAAGTTATAATAAACTAGAAGCATGAAAATAATTGTAACAAAACTTGTAAATTGTAACTTGGAATGTGTACAATAAACTACAAATAAACATACATATAAGTTTGAAGAAATTTTTTATATTCTTCAAAGTTGGTTGAAACTGATATAAAACTAAGGGTAGTTTATGTGGAGAGCCCCAAAAGTTTATGATTTTTAGGTGAACTCCTGCAAGTACAAAGTTGAAATGTTATCTCTCAAGATTGAAGATACCGAGCAAGTTGGTTCAAGTAGTAAGCCTAGTAGCTGGTCAATCAGGCCAGAGTTTTCCGTTGTCACTAGTTAAATGTTGGGTTGGATTATTTACTTCCGCCAAGGTTTCTGTCATTCATTTCTTAATTTTCATATCCACAATCTACTCTGCCCTGGACTAATCAATCATCCAGGGCAGCTGTGATCCTTTGGCTGCTTGCTAAGATGTGGGTTGTTCCAATGAAGTAAGAAATAATGAATATAAAGAATCGTTGTCAATGCTTTTCACATTTGTTTAAAACTAACAAAATTAAGGGGTTATTTATATGTAGAGCTGGATTATTTGTCAATACAATTTTACTAATGCTGTTTGCATTGTTCCATCCACAAAATGATCATACATGTCTATAGTTAAGATCTTGTTTAAATGTTTTTTATATCACTTTGTTTAAGATTTCATTTGCTCAAGGAAAGTACTTGAGTAATCACGAAACTACAAGAACAGTGATCCATTTCACTGTTTCAAAATAAGAACAGTTTTATGGTAGAAGCATCATTTTCATAAATGCCTTCTTTCACAAGTTTTAAGTTATAGTTGGTCAATACAAACAATTGTATAGACAACATTTTAAAGAGTATTCAAAGGTGATTCAGAGCAAACTTATTCCTTCTAAGTAAGGAGGAAATAGTGGCTTTAAGTTTCCACAATAAACAAAATAAAAATATTGATTATCCAAAAATAAAACTGGGACAAGAAGAGATAAAGTATCCAACAACTAATAACTGTTTGGGTCTATTACAAGTTAAGAACATTATTTGGGAAATGCATGATTAAAAAACTCAGTAAGATTCGCTTTTTATTATGGTCAGTCAAATTTATGTCCAGTATGAATATCCTAAGAGAAGTTTACTTTGCATACATTCAGTGTAAATGTCAATATATGGTATTATCTTCTGGAGTAATTCCAAAAAACCATTAAAGTTCTTCAGGATTTAAAAGAAAATAATAAGAATTATGACATCTTTATCGAGCGGGATGGCTCGGGCGGCAATGTCTGTGGCCCACATTTAGGAAGTCTGGGGTTGGATTCACAGTGGCCGCCCACTCTGACCATGGGTTTTTCATGGTTTTCCTCTGGTCTTCTAGATGGATGCTGGAGTGGTGTAATCTGCCATGATTTTTTTTTCCCTTATATCCTGTCATTTCATCCTTCTCCCTTTCATCTTTCAGGCAGTGTCTCCAGGTTCTATAGTACATCTGGTGATAGACAGATGGCATGGTCACTGCACTTTGAAAAAGATTTCTCCCTGCCAACAACAGGGCACATTGTCCTGCCTGCAAGGGCTGCTTTGTCACCCTCTTGCAGGACTCTTCGCATCTACTGAGTGCGGGTGTTTCCTACTGGAAATAATAGGGACTTCCGTGTGTCTCTGTAATCCCATCTGCCTGCAGACCTGTGACCTCCTGTGGCTGCTTCACTTCATCCCTGCCTCCCGGGAGGTGTAGCCACAATAGATCTACTTGGTCACAGTGGTGAGGTGTCCCCCTCCGGTAAATACCTCATGGCAGATCTCTCAAATACAGCTAGTTGCAAACAGTATTTTTAAAAAATTAAATAGGTATTTTACCCTTATCAAGCATCTTTATGTATGAAACACTTATCTTTACAAAAGCAAACTAAAGTTCCTTCAGAAGTAATGCCGAAGTTCACTCATTTAATACCAGAATAAGAACAACTTATCGGTAAAGTCACACAGAACTAAAATCTATGAAAATAGCTTTACATTTTATTTTTTATTTTATAAATCTTCCCATAATTATAGGTTGCCTTTAAAAAAAAGAGTACAATTGGATCAAACAAAACAATTTAAGGTAACATGCATATATGTATAAAACTTTATGGATTTAAATTAGAAAAATAATAGTAATTATTATTATTATTATTATTATTATTATTATTATTATTATTATTATTATTATTATTATTATTATTATTATTATTATTATTATTATATATTAAGTTCAAGTATTTATGCACAATAGGGTCAACTATAAAACCAAATCTTATTTCATCAAAAGTGATGTCAATTAGTGTTGTACTTCTGGTGGTGGAGAGATCATGTACTTCATCAAACTGCATCTATTCAACAAACTACCCCAATACATTAAGAATATTGAATATTAGCAGAAATTTAAAATTCTTCTTCATAAATTCCTAATGGACTACATTTTTTTTTTTTTAAATAGAGTTGAGGAAGTTTTACAATAAGAAATAGGATGAATTGTATATTTTTAATTAATAATTTTGTAAAGTGTAAAGTTAATTTAATTTATTCAGTGGTTCATATCTTTGTATATTCTAAATTGACATGATGCTAAAACATGTATCATGTTTCAGTGAAAGAAATAAATATAATACAACATACAGCATTGTGAACTCTGGATAATATATGCATGGTAATTTCAGTTTTATATGCTTTTAATTTAATGTTTATCATTTAACCTTTGTGAAAGCTAATATTGAATCTCTTGTAGTTGTTTGAACTTGTTTTCCTTCACAAATGTAATTACATCTCCCTCAGTTTCTAAAATGACTGTTAAAATTAATAAAACTGTAGATTTTGTATTAACTTGTACACACACTCACCAAAAAAAACAAAAAAAAAAAAAAACAATGAAAACATCACAAACTTATGCTTTATTTCAGCCCTGCATGTGTGTTAAACCCTGTCCTACTAATTCTGTATCTGGAATGCAGCAGTATTTCACTTAACCTTCTTCAGACCATTATCAATTTCTAAGCTTTATTTATTTTATGTTAAACTGATCTCTTTTCTGTTCCTCTTCTTTCATCTTCCCCATTTAAACACATGCTCATTTCAAATGAAGTTAGTATCGATTAAATAGGGTTCACTGTGAAGAAGCCAAATCACATTATATAGGTTCTTTACAACTGCATTGTCTTTTAGGACAGGTTGCTAATTTATTTCATTTGTCTTTTAGTTTGCTTTCACTGCAGCAGTACTTGCACAAGACAACTCTGCATTTGTAGTTTCTACATTTGTTCTTTTGTTTTAAGCTGGGGAGAAGAAAATGGACCCAAGGAACAACAGCAAATGGTCAGATGTTACAGCCACGACACTAATATGATGCTTGCTGATCGAGATGTAAGTGCTTCAGTTGTCTCAGATTACCATTGGCTCATATGAAATGTCTCCGCTTTTATTGATTTAATTATTGGATTCTAATATCTAGATCATAAAAGATTTACTTATCTTTCTATTATCTGAGAAATATTTATAAGCTTGTATAGGATTAATTGAATAATTTTTAGTAACATTCACTTATCATACAATATCTTAGTTGTCTGCGAAAAGAAGAGTGTTTAGAAAATGCATTTTGGTGCGACAATTTATTGTTACTGTTCATGTATTGCATTCATTTGACTCATGTATTTCTTCTTTGATGGCCCATATAAGTTCATGTCATCTTTTGGATGCAGAATTCATATTCATTTATATGGTTTAGATTCCTTTTGATTGAACTTTCCTTCATGGCTTAAAATGTGTCTGTGTATTGTGCATGAGTATTTCTTGCTAATGCATTTGTATAACTTGTCTACTTAATATTGAGTGCATTATGTAGTAGTTCTTAGTGGCATTAATTTAATTCAAGGCTTCTTGTAACCCTACTGATCTTAGATAGATCCAGCTTTGTGCTAAGTGTACTTACTAGCATATATCGAAGTCCATTTCTTCAAACAATTTGTATGTTATATTCCAGTTTAAACATGGGGAGATATAGGAGTTAAAGAAAAGAAGATTATACTACTGTCATTTTGGAAACACATAAAATATCCTTCCTTTAAAGAAGATTTAGCGAAATAATCCACACTCTTAAGTATATATAAGATGGAAGATAACTCATTGCCTTAAATTTCTAGGTTGATTTCACAGAGGAAAATGTTTAACATAATTTTGGCCTTTAGCATGTTGTGTGGCTGGGGAGGAAGTAAAGAAAGAAAAAGAAAATATTGCATTACATTTTCATATACTTTAATATGATAATTTGAGGATGTTATAATAACGGCTAGGGAAAATAAGTAGAACTTGTTGTAAAGTTTTAGTATAAATTCACCCAAAAACCTTTACATAAATTAGCTGAGTTTTTAAAATTATTATCAGGCATCACTGAGCTTAACTGAAGTCTTAAGGATGGTTTACAATACTCCGAGAATGGGAATGGGAAGCAAAACAGCATACAAACATATTAGTTCCCAATACCCTGGAACAATAACATGAATGCACATTGATGATTATGTTGATAGCAAAGTGGAAAGTTAGTTTTGTGCATTGGGATGTCATTTGTTTGTAACTGATCAATTATATTTTTCCAGTGCTACCAGTTCAGCCAATGCAGGTTAGTTAATTGCAAAATTCAATAGAGTAAACATTTTCTATCAAATCCATTACTATTTTGGATTCCTCTGTTCATAGCAAGCATCACTCTTTTTTTAATAGCATACATTAAAGTATTTGTTATTGTTTATTATTATCTTCTGTGAATTTCTACTGGATTTTGCTGTTCTATTGTTTTTTTTTTAGGTAATAGCCAGGTATAATGCATAAACTAACTACAAGTGATGCTTGTGTTAGAAGAACGCATGCTTAGTGAATCAGGATGCAGATTTGTTGGGATATCTTCCACTTTCATTTTCCCAGCTTGTGACTGGAGAGCGTTCTAGTGGCTGTTTCATTTCACAGCTGCCTTGAATAATTTCTACAGTGAAGAGTCTAATATGCACAATGTGAATCTAATATACTGTCCCCAAGAATGGAAATGAGAAAGTTAAAACTTTATCTTCTTTCCAGTTCAAGACCAAGGAAATTTTGAATATTCACACTATAATACATGTACTTTAACTTTGTCATTCCGGTTTCCATTCTTGGTTTTTGTGAACCAGCCTTTAGTGCCAATGTTAACAGTTGAGTGATGTATTCTTTTCTGTTCACTAGAAAAGAAGGATAACATTGCAGCACCTATGTTGCATATTTCCAAATGAAACATTTACTTTCTGGAAACCATAAGAGATAAATGAAAATATATTTTAATTTTTATTTATTCATTTATTCATTTATTTAATTATTGTTACACATTTTATTTATAGCATTGAGTTTCTTTCGAACCTGAATAGTTTATTTTCCACAAATTTTCATGAAATAGAAATATAATTGATATGTCATTATACAGTGTGATTCTCTCGCTAGAGGCCCCAAACATTTGTCTGTATGTTGGCCATTTATGTGAGTTTTGTGATGAACACATCGCTCCAAATTCTGGAATACTTTTATTAAAGCCTCCTTGGTAATGGCTCCAATCTCTTGACGTATAGCATCTTTCAACTCTGCAATTGTACGTGGTCTATTTCTGTATACCTTTCCCTTGAGACATCCCCACATCAGTGGTGTTAGGTCAGGAGATCTTGGTGGCCAAAGAGTTTATGAGATGATTCGATCTTCAAAAAAGCTTTCAATTTCCCTCATGCTTGTTCGTGACGTGGATTTGTTGCATCATTTTGTTGGAAATATTCGTGAGTTAATTCATTATCTGTCAACTGACAAAGTCAGTGAATATTCTAATGTATTCTTCACTGTTTACCGTATTATCATGAAAAATAGACCCTATAATACGCCTACGTGACACAGTGCACCACACTCCAATTTTCTGTGCATGTAGGGCATGAGGATTTGTTTGTGCCCATGTACACGTGTTCTGAGAGTCTATGTAGCCACTCAGATGACACCACGCTTCATCCGTGAACCAAGTAAAGTCCCAAATCCCAAGATTCTGATTAATAAAGGTTTGAAACCATACACAGAACTGCACACGTTTTTCATGGTCCATCGGTTGCCATTTTTGAACACATGTCACATGGTAAGTGTGGAGGTTGGCTTTCTTAGCAGCTCTTTGGCATGCAAAATATGGAACATTCATTTTCTGGGAAAGTCGTCACAAGGATTTTGATGGTGATGCTAGTAATCGCTCCTTTACTTCTTCCATTACAACCACATTCATTTTCCAGCTACCTGCATGCTGTATGATTAAGGTTCCATTGTTACCAATTTCTGAATACAACATTTTGAGGGCACACATGGCATAACCAAATTCGGCCGAAATGCCCTTTGACATGATTTAAATGAACCCATTTGCCAGTAGTTACAAGAAACACACATTCTGCAATTGTGTACATTGTCGATGGTGCTTCCAAGCCAACACTGGAGTATAGCACGTGGAGACATTCGTGTGTCTAAGCAGAGCCAAGGTCAGTGGAACAGTCCAAGCTTATTGGGAGGGGTGTGGCACTACATTACATTGTTCAAGGTATGTGTACACAAAGTTTCATTACAAAACTCACATAAATGGCCAACATATAGGCAAACGTTTGGGGCCTCTAGCGAGAGAATCACACTGTATAAGTGCATTTATCAAAATGATGATACAACTTTCTCCATCACTTCCAAATTTATACTATGTGAATAATATTTCTGTGAAAGGATGCAGAGAGTGCTAATGGCCTGTAACTTATACATGACAGTCTGTAATGTTATTATCCTCGCAGCGCATGTTGTGTCTGAGTGCATTTGCATTCATTTATATAATAATAAAACATAAATTCTGAATACAGTGTTTGAATAGAAAAGGGCACTATTAGAGAAATATTGTGTCTAGCTAAGGTATAATGTGCATTACAGAAGTAGTAATAACATGTAATTGATATAATGTTTGTAGGGGTCACCACCAAAGCTCTCGCAGTCCGAAACGTGCCTTGATGCACCACGGTCACCGGTTGCTCGAACAACCCCCACCAAAAAGACATCAGTGACAGGCTCACCCTCCCGGGAGCAACAGCAGCAGCAGCAGCAACATCAACATCAACATCATCATCACCACCAGCAGCACCATACACCATCACCAGATGATGAAACATGTTCCACTGATTCCAACTCTACTGCGGAAGATGACCTTCGAAGAAAGAAGCGTAAATTGTTTCCTAACTTCAGGAAGCCAAAAACCAAGACATCATGATGTTCATTAAAATATACAGTGGAGATTAAGGAGCACTGAGCAATAGGAAGAAAAGAATATCACTTTCTGGGGTACACAGTTTCACTTCTGGCTATGCAATTTGTGATTTTCATTGATTTTATAAAAATTTTCTTGGTAGTCGTTTTTGCAATCATGTACGTAGATGAATCTGCCTATTTCAACTTTTAGTCATTGTGAAATAATAACAAAATGCCTTACTTGCCATTTTGTTTTAAGCTGTGAACAAACATAAAATGTAGCCCATAAACTAGTAATGTCTTGCAAATACTTACTGGATCATCTTCACTTAATGATAGACTGACCCATTACAAGAAATCTGTTTTCAAAGCTTTTGCTTGCTTGCATTTTAAGCACATATAACAAGACATGTTGGTGATTATGAATCATGCCTGCTAAGTCCCCATCATTTCTCTTCCCTTGGCTTCAGCCCATTTATGCTGTCATCATTTTCTTCTTCCATTGCTTCCATAGTGAGCACTAACCCTGCAGGGTTTTCTTTAAAGGATCTTGCAAACACCTAGTTATTCACATCAGGGTGGAACTCACAAAAAATGGCATCATTCCCAAGAACATTCTGTTAGCAAGACATGTTATTTTTAAGATAGTGGTGGAAAAACTATATATTTAATTCATGTTTATGGTGATTAAGGGATGTCCCTTTTTGCAGCTTTGTTATTCATGTTGTTTTGTTTTCTGTGATTGTATATGTTGGTGAAGCAGGTTATCACCTGCCCCTTTCAACCTGAAGTGGCACTGTGTCTTCCATGCTTTACATGCACTTTGTACAAACCCTGTAAAAATTATTTTATTTCTCCTTGGAACACATCTTTTCTTTGCCATCTGTGTCTGCTTTGTTTTCTGTTCTTCGTGGTCTGTTGCAGTTTGTTTTTTGTTTTCTTTTTTTTCTTTTCTTTTTTACAGCATCAAGACAATGAAGTCTCACTTTAAGCAACAGGCAATTATTTATTAATAATATTGTTATCTGTAAAATAATAGATGAGTTAAAGCTAAGCTCATGTTTTTCCTCTCATTGCTTCATACATATGAATAACTTATTTTATATCATTGTATGCCATTGATTAAAATATCACCGTAATACAGTGGGAGGAATCTGGTGTCTCAAAAGTAGGCAATTGGTTCTCATTTTGAGGATGCTGGAGTCTATATTCCGGTTATAATGCAGCAGCTGTTTAAGTTGCTTAAAGCCAAGCTTCGCTTCTGAAAACTTGAAAATGTGAGGAGCATCAATGCCCAAAATGGTGCAGAACATGCATTAAAATGTATCCCCTCTATTTTGTCTCTGGAAGAGAAGCTGTTGCATTAACATGCAAAATGGATGGCCCAAGGCCATCTTTGCAAATGCATTATCATTTGTTTACTTTTTTTTCAAAAAGACTCACTTTGCCATTGCTAATTCTGTAATAATATAGACAAGCTTTGGCAAAGTTAATAATGTTGTTACAGAAAATATTCAAACATGGTCTTCCTAGCCTTACTTAAGAATGTACAAAATTAACTGGATTCTAATTTATATAATTGTAGCACAAAGCATGTAAACTTTTTAATATTAATGTTCAAAGTATTATGAACAATAATTATTGTAGTGTAAGCACCATTGTTTTTCATAATCACATAAGAACCATTATTTTTATAAAGGTGATTTAATACTGATAACTCATCAACACTTTGTAACAGATTAATGCAGGACTTGATTTTGGGAAAGTTTGTTTTGGCCCTTGTTCCGAAATACAACTAACAGTATATATGTAACATGCAACTCATATGTTCTGGTATGGTGATAGCATATCTGTGTGGACACATCAGCTAGTGGAAATGCATGTCGGCAGCTTTTCCTTTTCTTTGTTTTATAAACAATATCAGCAGTAGATAATGATTCACATATAAGGCAATATTTTAAAATATATTGAGATATGTTTTCACACTTGCAGTTGTAAAATGTAGGCTATACATGTATGTGCAGCAGAAGTTGCTGCTCTTTGTAGTTTTTGAAGAGCAGTGCATTCGGATAATGAATGCACAAATATGAGAACAAAAATACACTGAGCAGAACAGGTATTGCCCTTGAATTCATGCACTAGCTACCAAGAATCATGTTGTGTTAGCAAGTTTTGAATTGGAAATTTAACCCTTCCCATGCAGAATTAGTTTGAGGCAGATTTAACAAACCTTAAAAATTGATAGAATTGAAATTATTACACTATTTACACTTATTCGTGCACATTATAAGTAATATTGTGTAAGTGTAAGTGATCATATTTGATTTTATGCTGATTTTGAAAAACTGTACTAAGATGCTAGGTACAAAAACATTCTATGTACTGAAAGTTATACAAAGCTACATATACATTGATTTTACGCACTCAAAGGTTCACTGTAAATAAGTTTTCTCTATGTGATAAAATCTGAAACATTTACTGGATGGAGATAAGGTTTGTCAATTCAAGTATCGATATTGGTAGTAACATGCATTATGTGCAAATTCAGGGACTCATCGCTGTCATCACTCGTCACGAACTGTTGTTGCACCCAGCTTGCTGCAGAGTAGCTTCTTCATTACTTTTTTCTTTTTCTGAACCGAATGACTCAAAATAAGAATTGTCAGTGAATTCATTGAACTATCTGTCATTGTTCATCTTCATGCCATCTTCACATATCGTGCAAAAAACTATAAAAGAGTGAAACTATTTGCACATGGACATGTACAATCTCATAAAGTTGTGACTGGGAATTTCCCCATAACATATTGCCTGACATCTGAAAATGATTGTGCAAAGCATTAGATCCAGCCATAAATGCTCAATTGATAATTAAGTTTACCTCATCTCCAGATACTTGCAGTTATGCCCGCATTCCAACCACAAAAGTTCAGATTGTAGTTCGGTGTGAATGGTATGTACACTGTCGTGTATAAAAAAGTGACCCATTCTCGTAGATCTCTTAGTCTTCTTCTCCCCTTAAGGTTTAAACCTTCGGATAACTATTGTTTGACTCCACCACCAGTATCAGTTCTCTATGTGACTGGCCTGAAAAACAATACAGGAACATACAAACTAACCAATGAACGATATTTATAATCTATATGGAATGAAGGGGTGATTCAGATACCACCTCTATGAAAGAGTTTCGCTACGATTGGTACACAAAAAAGGCTAAACCAATTACAAGTAATTTGGCCCTCTAGAGGAGGGAGTGAAGAATTATTTGTATGTGTGGTTAAATTGAATGACAGCTATCACATTTATATATATGAGAGCTTTCATCAGCGACATGGAGATAAAGGTTAAGTTATTGCCGCTACTAAAGGCCAATAAGAAAACGGTAGTATAGCATTAAAATATAAGGTTTAAGTTGTAATGTTACCCTTCAGCAGTTCAGCATACTTTGGGGACAGTAAAGTATCCTGCCAATTCAGTAGCTAGAATTTTACTCGAAAAACAGAGGTGGTCACACTGGTAGGGTGGAGCTAGAATTTGTCAGTACCAACATAAACAGCTCCATTCCATTATAGACCACTTTATGCACACCAGTATACTTCCAAAATTATTATCAAAGCAAGTTGATATATACCATGCCACATTAGCGCCCATGGTCTTGCTTACTACCATATACCTGCATACTTGTTTTGCAGGTGTAAGGCACATTTAGTGAGTGTTAGGCTTGATGTAACCTTCCTTCTGCAGCTGCAGCATGGGCTGGAGAGGTCCAACACCAAAGTGTGTTTAGGTTTAGTGTACACTTTCCTTTTGGCTAACTGCATATGCCAATAACAAGAGAACTTTTTTGCTTAAAGCAGTGTTTGCAAAACATCACAGATTGAATGATGCATTAGGAACACTACCCTTTTAACACACAGCAAAGGCTAGCTTGTAATCAAACAAAAGGTACTTGCAATGTGAGTTATGCTTTAATGGATCCAGGTGGTCACTTTCTGTAATCATTGACGTAGATGATAATTTCCTTATACTTTTAGCTCAAGTTTACACATGGAGCATGATTCTGCAGAGTTAATGTGGTTATTCATCCCTGTATATAAATGCAGAATATATACGCAATCATTTTGCATAAAAAAGAACTTAGGAGTTCATAAAGTCAACTAATAACCAGCTGGTTACACTTTCAAAATATGTGTTCAGTTTTGCTTGACTTAGCAATTTTACATAACATCATGCAGAAAATGGAGGAGCATTTTTGCAAAAGTTGACAGATGCAGAAATCAGAACACCCATGCAGGTATCCTCTGAATTTTTTATTATAAACACACCAGCATATATTTTATAACAGAGGTTTTTCTTTGTTCAGAGGTAAGGAAAGTGAGTTAAACAAAAATATCTTAAATATTGGTCTATTTTACTTCCAAAAAACTGAGGTTTCTTCAAACCTCAATAGATGCAGTCTTTATTCATCTCATTAGAGATAAAATAAAAACTGAACAAAATTAATAATTTTAGCACAAAACTGTAATTATCACTAAAATCTAATGGGACACCTCTGCTAGAACAGTTGTGTGGAAGTCCTTTGCTCATCTGTTATTTTGAAATATTGCATGAGTTTCTTAATGTCATTCTTTATTTTTTCTTTAGACACCACGTTAACTTCTGGAAGAACACAAGAATTTAACATAGTGTCACATGTTTTAACTCTTGGTTTTAATACACACATTGCCACTGGCGTGCTGTATGTGTTCTGCACTTCAATAGATACATTATGATGCATGGTTGATTTTTTTTGGGAGGGAGGGGTAAGTGATCATTCGCTGCGAAGCCTTCTTGAAAGGCATGTCGATCATAACACCAATGAGCACTGACCTTTAAGTTCAATGTTTTGCAGTCCTTGCTGAGGATCGTCATTGTGCCATAATTCTTCAATATCTTGTAGTAAACCCTGGGTGTCAAGTTGTCTTCCATTCTTCTGTATTCTTTATTTATTCTTCTGAAAACACGATCTGGAGCCATATAACCATGACCACATATCAGAAAAAAAATGAAGGTGATCAAATCATCTGCTTTGCTGCACAAAAGCCACGAGCGTTGTCATTATAATCCTGTTCTTGTTCTGATGGCACAAAAATCAGTAAACAGATTGATGGAGGATTTTTTTTCTAGATGTAATAAAAAATCTAGTACTGCAGATGCAACTTGGTTACATCCTCTTTGTGACTGAGTTTCCAACCAAGTATAAAAAGAAATGTCTTTCTTTTCTTGTGTTTTTGAATGAACCATGACACACAGTTGTGAAACCATACTTGTCTTGCATAGAACACTTCACCAACAGATAATTTTGGCAATGGTTGGTTCTGCTGTAAATCAAAACATATTTTTATTACTTCTGGATTATCATTCTTCATAATTTTGTAAAACTTGTCTGCACAGAGTTTATGTAGCCTATATTGGTTCAACAAGTTTATCTCTGCTTTTATTTGCAAAAGGGCTACTTTGCAGGTTGAACAGGAATCTATGTGGGGCATTTTAAAAGACAAGTTGAAACGGTGGTTACTTCGACAAGGAGTAACTCTTAAGTCCCAAGTTGTTCTTTTTATACAGAAACTTGCCCAATTTTTTTTTTTTTAACAGAAAGTTCTGGAGGCTGATATACTCTGCTAGATTTTCCCCTAGTATTGTGGCTCTCTCATCATTTGTAAGTCTTTATGTCATTTTTACTGCTATCGTAAGATTATCATGCTTCTTCACTGCAGTATTTCCTTCTCTGTTTTTGGTGACACTCCTGTAGAATGAAATCTGTTTACCAGGAGAGGCAATTGGTTCTTTGAGAAACCAGTTATACCTTAGGAACTTGACATACAAACAGGTACTATCTGTCCATATGTTTTCCTGTCACTGTATTTTATCGATACACTTTCTTTTGTTTTTGAAGACTCAGTATCCACCACCCTACACTTTGGTGATATGGTGGGCATGAACTTCGGAAGCGATTTGCTTTGATCTGTTTTACAATGTCTGTAATTTATTATAAAATACACTAATATCTTCATAATCAACTCTGCCACTTTACATTGTTTACTTCCTTTAGCTTTTGGACTGCATAGAGTGTGTGCTAGTCCATGGGAGCATTTTCTTGAACCATAATAAATTCGCCCCTGTATCCACAAATGAGAGTCAGAAACTATTGTACTGATCTGCAACCAGAAGAAAAGAATCTTCTCATAGAATTGCAGTAGTTGAAATATTATGACACTGGAGAATGCTTAAAACCTTATACAATGGTGAAAAACATTTTACTCTGCCTTGTGTATGTTTCAAATAAGTAGTCCAGTATGTATTGAGTTTTGTATTAACTAAGTGACTGCATCTGTTCAAGTTTTGAAAAAACGTGGAATGTTTGGTTGCCTCTAATTATGGCATGAATCAAGTTTCACTAAATCTGATTTCATAGATCGATTCAGGTGCTAAAACAATATATAGATGCAATATATAACTCATTTTTGGAAATTGTTGCATTGCCGAACTTTCAAAAATGTTTCTCAATTGCCCCATAAAATGCGTAGTGTAACATATCTGTAGCATAATGTTTTAAACATATTTCAGTGCTTTCAGAGAATGTAATAAGTACAACACACTTTAAGAAAACAATCTTCTGCATAAAATATTAATCAAAACGCTTTTCCTTTCTTATAAGTGTCTCATAAGATTAAAAATAATTATACATGGCAAAGTAAAAACTCATGCATTTTGAAGATAAACTTAAAAATGTGACATAAAAATTGTTGAAGATATGGAAATAAGTTGCAATTTCAGATCTTTTTGGAATACTCAGCTTAAGTTTTTATCTGCAAAGTAAAAGATAAATCTTAAGTAATATATTATTTCATATCCCTGTGTTCAAACAAAAATAAAGTATCAATGCATATATCTAGATAGATATATCAATGAAATTATGTTCAAATGTGAAATCAATCCACACTCATTTAAGTGCCATTTTAATGCATCTTAGAACAGTTCACAGCCTAACTTTGTATCTTAATCTTGTTTCTTAAACACTTACTAGCATAGGTATTGATATACTAGGTAGAAAATGTTTTATTATGATACAAGCTTTGGCTCTTTGTAACTCTCCCTGTCGGCAACTTTTGGCTGGCTGCTGGGGTATTCAAACCCTCTTTGAGGGGCGTTGGACCTCCTCTAAGTGGGATGGGGTCCCTGGTCTGCCTGTTTGTCTGCCGGGGTGTTTGTATCTGGAAATAGGGACCCTGTCATTGCTGTACCATTGCTTCTGGATCCGGCCACCCGGTGTCTTCTCCTCTTGCCTCATTCTTCCTTCCAGAGATGCCCCCTCGTGGAGCATAGATACAATATCCACTCTGGGTCAGTACCAATTCTCCTCCATAACAGACGATAAAATAAGATACAATGTTTGTATTTTTGCTATCTTTCTTCCCTTGATACAGCACCGTCTATAAAGCCCAAAAGGTAGAGGGATGAGGAACAAAGTTAATATTTTTAAACAAAAATTGGTTGCTTATATGTCATAGCTATGCATTTTTGTAAAACTTGAATTTCATGTCATACTAGTTGACAAACATTTTTTTTCTCTTGACGGTGGGACTGGACTGGATGAGTGAACAGAGGGGACACCTAGCACTGCAACTCTCAAGGGATCTCTTGTGTGTTCACCCCTGGGGAGGAATGGATGTGGCAAGGGAACCACAGGAGACACATGGATTGCAGAGCGAAACCAGCACAAGTGGACAGAGATGCACAGAGTTCCCAAACAATTCCAAGCGATCGCTTGGAGAGCCACTCAGAGATGTCCCTCCAGTGGACCAGGGAAACATTTTCAAAGCGCAAGCCTCTGGGCCATCTGCCTGACACCGACCAACTCACAGCCCCAGAGTCAAGCTGAAATATGAAAGGAAAATGAAATGAGAGGAAATGGAGAAGAGAGGAGAGCCATGGTAGAATACACCACTCCAACATTTGCCTTTGTCAACCAAGAAAAACCCATGGCCAGAGTAGCTGGCCACCAGGAATCGAACCTGGAACCTCCTGAACATGAGCCTCACACATTACCACAGAGCCATCTCGCTCGATTAAGGGTGGAAAAGAATGAATCCTTAAAAACACAGGCGCAATTCATGTGTGCAAAAGTAAGCAAATGGCTATCAGAGGAAAGAAAGATAACTTGCCTGTGATTATTTTGCACCAACAGCATTTTAAATGAATATTGTAGCAATGACAATGTTCCTAATTAGCATTCTGAGTTGACTACAAACTTATTTGCTTCAGTGTACTTTTTTCTTTCTTCAAGGAGGCAAATAAGTGCAAATCAACTCAAAGTGCTAATTAGGAATGTTCATACTTACAGTGTTGATTTTTGGATAATAATAGCACTTGCTAGACTTCTTAATTTCTTCAGTTACACTTGTAGTCCTGTAGTACATTCACAGGCTAAATCATCCTATTTGTTATCTTTCCATTGATAAAAGTACAATCTAACGGAATGCACATGGCTATATACAGGGCTGAAAGCAAGCATTTGGCTATGAAATATGGTAACTGCTCCCTATAGGGATCAACTTAACACAGTAGAACCAGTTATATAGTGTTGTGTTCTATCTAAGGGAAGCTGTCACTTTTAAACCATTTATACTTTAATAAAAAACATTAATGCAGATTGCCACTCTATACCAGCCACTGCCACCAGGATGAGCTGGATATCATGTGCCACCATATGAACAGTTGATTATGATGTTCCATATACAAACTGACCACTTTCATCGTGGCCTGAGAGTCCAGAAACCAGACAACTGTTATTAAATCACAAATGAAGTACTGCTTCTGCCTAAAAACTGCATTTTTCTTCCATCCCCGAATTTTATATTTCTCTTTAATGAAAATTTACTTTATTTTTCCTCTCCAAATAGTTGGGAACTTTTTTCAGCTAATGGTGTGATTGAATCAACACTTGTGCCAATTTCCTACTTTATAAATATCAATTAAGTTGTCACAGCCGTGCAAGGCCATGAATAGTAGACAGGATCAGCAAAAAGAGTCATAGTCATGGAGCTGGGAAACTGAATCCTAAATGGATGCATTGAAATTCAAATACATGCATGAATTTCTTTTTGTGAGCTCTTGTGCAGCATTTTAAACCACTGTTAACTTCTTCTCAAATGATTGAAGCATTAAGTAGTTTCTCCATGGAACATTTGCATTATTAAGCATTATACAAGGTGTAGTTAATGCCGCTTTTGTCTACAAGTCAACCATTCCCATGCTGAGAGGTGAGAAGCGGTTATATACCAAGGCATTTCTACAGTGCAATTTAGTTCCAAATACCTACATGTAAACACTCACAGGATGCTCTACTTATACCATACATGCAGTGGAATTAAGATTATACCTGCATTAGATATAACATTATCTTTGTTTAAATTCATAAATAATTGAAATGAACAAGGGAAATCCAAGTCCACATGCAAACATGGGAAGTTATTTTTATTTGGAGAGGGATTGTGTGGTGTGGGAAGAACTTTCAGCAGGAAAGGGGGAAGGTTTCTTTGAGCATCCTGATATTAGAGTTGCACAAGACAGTAAGATGCTGCTGCTGCCCAAAGAGCAGGAGCAGAGTGAGGAGAGTACCAGGTATCTGTTACACCAAAGCTCTGACAGAGACCATGGCAAATAGGGCAGGGCTTGAGGAGGAGTGGATTGAGGGAATAGAAGACTATACTTTATTAATAAGTATGAATACAGTGCACGTGGGCATTCAAAAGAGGCCATGTAGTCTTGAAAAATATGGAGTCTCTGAGCTGCTCCTTGCGGAAGGCAGAGATTTCCATAGTGGCTGATGGTGGCAGTTAACTGGTCGTGGATGGTGCCAGAGGCATTGATGAGGTGATGTTGATGATCTGTGAATGTAGTGACGGCAGGTGGTCAGTGTGCCTCTTGTTGTTGGTCTAATGCTTTTAGTGGTGCTGACATGTTGACTATGGCTTATATGGCATTGTAAAACTAGTTGAACTGAAGTTGGTCAGGAAGGCTATGGTACAGGAAAGCAAGTCTGCATTTGTAATCTTGGTAGAGTGCAACCCTCCTGTACACTGTCAGTTGTAGGCTGGCAGGCTTGAAGTTCTCAATGGTTTCCTCAATGCCAGCAGTGTGCCAGGAAATGTTCAGAACCTCTGAATGGATGTCCAGAATTGCCTCAAGCATGCCAAATTGCATTGAGAATTAGAGCATAGTGGGAGATGCTGGTGGTGGCAGTATGAATGGCCACTGAAATGATGTGGATGAACTTCTGCAGGGGTAGAGTGGGCAGGCTGATTGCCTGGTGAAGTGTGAGTTTTCCCCACAAGAGGCACAGTGTCAGTTGCAGGGTCTGAGACCATAGGCAGCACATTCCGAAGTCAATGATGGTGCTCCACAGTAGTAATACTGGGGCGAGGCATGGCAGGTGGAAGCAGAATGGCCGTAGAGGCATCAGCTACTAGCTTCAGTGGTTAAGGTCTGCCCTGAGAAAGGGCTGAGTCTCCTCCAGAAATTCCAGTTGCACCAGCAAAGACAGACCTTGAATGGTGACAATACTGCTCAGCTTGCAAGGGGCACTCCAGAATTGCTGGACAGTTTCCTGCTGACTCCACAGAAGACAGCATTGGTTCTTTATGGAGGGTGCAGCAGCAGCAGCAGCTATAACAGCTGTGGCTGGTTGAGGTAAAAGAATGGAGTCTGTGGCAGCAAAACACTGTGCAGATTCCGGCGTTATGTGCAGCGCTGCAAGTTGTTCTATAGTGGGTGCTCAGGCACAGCAGGCCACACACTGGTGGTTGTTGGTGGGTTCACCAGTTTGTGCTGTCTGCATCGAGTGTGGTGGAGCAGTTGCGATGGTGGTTGCCGCACCTTTGGATGGTGCAGTGGAGCCTGGGTATAATGCAATTCCTGACAATTTTAAGTGGTCCAATATCTGCCCATCTGAGAATTTATTGTCATTCATTAAAAAACTTCAATTGATACAAATAATCAATAAGTTAATAACACTGCCTGAAATTTATGCATTTATTGTTGTGAAGTGCCTTCAATTATTATTCACTTTTCTGCAGAATTGTTGAATCTCATAGTGTTTAGCATACACGTTCTACTTCCATAAGCCTGTTGAACCAGGATGATGAAGGACTTCATGGGATGTGATTTTGTTAATTTATGAAACAATGGTGGTCCAAGAGTCATGAGCTGACTGTTCTTTTTTTTCTTTTTTAGTCCAGTTGCATGCCACTTCTTCACCAACTTTTTTCTAAGTTGCTTAATTTAAAAGAAAATACAACACACTGCAGTTCACATGTAAAAGTGAACTGGCAAATTATATTTTATTTACACAGTTAAGTCTCTGGATGAATTAAGTTATATTGTTAGAAATGGACTAAGAGCACTTACATATCTAATACTTCATAATATCATTGAGTAATGTGAATATGTTTAATGTATTCTGTTCATTTTAAGAATTTGTGAACCAAATAGTTTTATTAATGAAATGTTTGCTTTTATCGCATTTATACAGGTATGTGCACTTTTTTTTTTTAATAATTACAGAATTATTGCATGTTATAAGTAGCCTCACTTATATAATTTAGAGTTGGAATTTAGGATCAAAGACCTATTGTGACAATAAGCCAATTGAACTCCCAACTGTGACACACAGGTGTGTTCACTACTGTTGAACAACTATTAATTTTGCTTAGTCCATCTGTTCACAGTAAGCACTACAGAAGCACAGTGCATTCAGAATTGAATTTTATGTAAGTATAAGTATTTTAAATATTTTTGACACATTTCATATATGATTGAAATTGGTAAAACTTAAAGCTATGAATAGGCAAATGAAAAAAAATTCTTGACCATTAAAGGATCACTTAGATAATTAAGGAACAGATTTTTACTTTAGAGTTTTAAGCAATTTTTCTATATATTTCAAATATGGTTAAAATCGGTGCAAAATTAAGGGTAGTGCAGATTATTAGTTTCCTAAAACTATGTCTACTATTTTTAGGATTGTTTCCAAAAACGTCAACTTAATTCGGTGCTTTTTGTTTGACTATAATTTCAATAACATCCTACATCCAGAATATTAACACCACTATCTGCAGAGTAATTATTATCCTTGTTCACTGAATTTTATGAGCATGCTGCTCCTTCTTCTGGTGATGGGTCAACACAATCAGGATTATCATTAGGTGCGGTGGCTGTAGCACTAAAAAGCTGCAAAGCATTGTCTTTGCTCATCTTCTTTTTCTCAAAAGATGCCCTAATATCCATGATGATGGTCACGAAAAGTATAATTGAAATGCAGTAATTACCATGAATGTCGTGAAAATTCCTGATCACCTGCACAGGAATAAGTAAGCAAAGTAACTCAGACTTTAGCAAATATAAACTGCTAAGTCATGAGTATGTAAGTGTTGTTGCATTGTTATGTTCTTTACAAGTTAGCGAGAAAGCATTTAATTTCCTTGTACCTTCGACTGCACAAGAAATTGAAAATCTTGTGCATGGCTTTTGTTTCATACTGTTTACAGTAAATAACATGAAAGTGGCATGCAGAATGCTATGTCAGACTTGGTTAAACGAAACTCATGAAAGGGAATATCTTGAAATGTTATATTGCAAAATACGAAGTCACTTTTCAATTAATCACAGATGTAAGAAAAGAAATTGCTGCTGTTACAGATTATAAAATAGTGTAAATATGGCAATGATGAAGATGACAGTAAGAACATAATAATAATAATAATAATAATAATAATAATAATAATAATAATAATAATAATAATAATAATAATAATAATAATAATAATAATAATAATAATAATAATAATAATAAATAAATAAATAAAAAGTTATTGGTAATTCCAGGGAGGGGCATTTGACCCCCCCTTGCCAATGCCATGAGATTGACTATATTTTTTTTGACTATTTGTGTTTACTTTAATCTTCCTGTATTGGTAGTATTTTCTTGGTATTTAGGCCCAGGTAATAAATCTATTACTGATGCAAAGAATTGAGTTAATTTGTGTACTTCGTGGTCAAATTGTTCTCATTTGTATCAATGGAAAATGTATATGCTATTCATTCAATTTTTGACAGTATTCAGATGATACATTATCATTATTCATCCCTGATTTTGGTAAATGAGAGTTTACTGGATTGTTTATCATCAGGTTGATGGCAAAATAAAATTAGGCAATGTATATCAGGATGTATTTAGCTGATATGCAGTTTTACTCCATGTGTACTGGTAAAAAAGCAATCACAATGTGGACGCCGAGATTGAGATAATTATGCATACCATTTTTTTTTTTTACATTTGTCATTAGAATTTACAGACCCCAAATCATTATCAGATGCAATAATGTATTCATCTTATGTAGACTCTTGAGAAGCGGAATTATGACATTTTGGTAAATTAATACCATCAAATCAGTTTCTATGATATACTACTTGAAATACATGTAATGACTAACATTTCCAGTTGCTCTTAATCCAGAATCCAAGTAAAGGCCTTTAATTGAGTGGTTGAATGACATTAAATTTCTTCACTTCAATTACGTATGAACTGAGCAATATCATGGCCACCCATCATAAAGTAAAACAGGTTTGTAGAGATTTATATGTACATATTTTCAACCTTGAGAGTTAGTTCAGTTAACATGACATTTTAATTTTTTGTAGGAATTTTGCCAAGGATGATATTTTTATGTATACAATCATATACTTTTTGAAGAATGAGATTGCTGCTCATTTTGTCTAGTTATACAACTTCTAAGGAATCTCAGATATTGCATTTAAATGCAACATTTAAAAATATTTTTTCATAAATGAAATTTTGCTTCCATGCATTAATACTCAGGTTATGTTAGCTTTAAAAAATGTTAAGAAACAAGCCTACCACCATTATACAATAAAATGGATTTGTTGAAATTATATCATTGCAAAACTAACAAACTTCTTTTAAATTACTTGAGCACATTTGCAGAAATTTAAGAAAGACGTTTTGCAGATATAGGCCACATTTTGAATGTAGGTAATGTATAATTAATTAATTTTAAAGCACGTAAAGTTTTTCTCTTATGCTTGAGAGAATTAACAATGTCCTTTGAAACCTTTTGAACACCATTTGCTGAGTTTGAGATTAGCCTGTTATTGTTCTTCCTTTATATGAACCACAGAAACAGAAAAATTGGTTTTTTGGAAGCATTTCAAAATACAATGAATTTCTTGACTTGCATGATAAACTAGAGTGAACTGATTTGTATTCGTTACATATAATCTCCAAAATCCTTGGCTGTAGTAGATACAGTGACAGGGAACTGAAATGTATATGGAAAAAGAATGTGGAAAAAGAACTGCTATTCCAAAGGCTTGCGAGTAATCGATCCCAAAATTTTGCTTTGGATTGTCCATTATCATTCTTATTTACACATTTTAAATTATATATTTTTCTATATTTTTGTCTGCAGTAGATTTAGCTACAGGAAAATAATTCTGAAAACTATGTTTTACTGTGCCTTGTTTCAAGAATGGTTTTAGTTTTAAAAACACTTTGGTGAAAAGAAACCTAAACTTTCCCTCCCCATAAGAATGTGTAAACACAGAAGTAATAGTAGTAGTATGAAGAAGCAGTTTTAACATCTTAAAACAAGTTTTTGATCTGGTTGCACTTAATTTGGGAACCAGTATTAGTACAGAGGTAAGGATATACATTACTAAACATTTATTTTCATTTTTAGCAATTTTAGAGTTATTTGAGCTGCTTCTAAAGAAAGTGTTGCATTTCCATGTAAGAAGATGTTTATGACCAAGTCATAGGCAAGGTTGGAGTTACAATATGAGTAAGAAAATGGCACTTTCTTAACAGCAATGTAATGTATTTTGTTGCATACCAAACTTACTGTTTTAAGCTTCATTTAATTTCATCAAGTGAGATGGCTCCATGGTAATGTGTGAGGGTTACATTTGACAGGTCCCGGGTTTCATTCCTGTTGAGTCAGCCACTCTGACCTTTTTTTTTTGTGGTTTTCCTGGTTGATAGGCAAATACTGAGAGAATAAATAATCCCATGAATTTTCCTGTCCCCATTTCCTGTCATGTCATTTCATTTCATTAACATGTTTCTGAGTCAAAGGATCAGGCAAGTGAAGCATATGGTGGTGGAGTTTCCTTTGTGGAATTGTCCGCCCTAGTGGTATGGAATCTCAGAGAACCTTTGGCATGTTCCATTGGCATTAGGATATAATATCTTGAGACACTGGGGTCCACACCTGTGTTCGAGCTGTTTCCCTGGATCTGGTCACCGCCTGTGTCCTTCACTGTGCCCTTCCTCCTGAAGGTTTTCAGAAGCACAATAAGTGACTGTGCATTTAAGTACCCAAATCCTCCTCTGCTTCCTAATAACCATAATCATTCAGTCATTTTTGAGAAAAACCAGTGTTAGATTTGAACCAATATACTAAATGTAATGCTTAACACATGTAACTCATTTATTCATCCCAGTTATCTCTCAGCCACATTTCATGTGACCTCCACATCTACCATGCAAGTGTAACATTAAGCACGACCTGAAACATATGATCTTCAGATGGCATTAGAGTTGATATTTTTCCCAGAGCTCATAGTGACATGCATTTTGTAAAGATATGCTGGAGGTGTTCCCACAACAATAATTGGAGCAGAATGGCATCTTGGAGAAAGTAGTTTTCCAACAGAATGAAGCCCCCACCCCATATTTCATATGGGTAGTTCAATGGAATCTAGTTGTCATATTTTTCTATTAAGTGGATTGGCTAGGAATCAATAAATTTAGGCTCCACTCTCTGAAAGTCATGCTCCTTGACTTTTTCCTTGGGGGATACATAAAGTTGCAGGTATGCAGTCTCAGGATCAGCTGCTTTGCCCATCTAAAGGCACGTATGTGACAGTTGGTACTCAACATCATATTTGCAGTGCTAGGAAAGATGTTTCGTGCAGGGGTACACTGATGTGAGTTGTATGTGGAGTGTGGAGTTGCACATTGGCCACATGAAACATTGCTGACAGAAAAGTGTAATGGATTGTGTGTTACTGTGTTATGGATTGTAGAGAAAAAAAAAAGTTGGATTATTTGTTAAAAATACATAGTGTATTGATTCAAATTTACTATCTATTCTTCTCAGAAATGTATCCAAAGCTTTTAATCACTCTTTATGTCGAAAATGCATTATTTTATTAAATATTGCAATCTATGATGAAGATGTAGGTAGATGCACTGCTCATTACATGGAAATGGCAAAACAAATAACTGAGGGATACTTTTCTGGGAACTGGGTTTTAAATACTCTGAGGAAAATTATGAATGTAAATTTATCTTTTGGACAATGATTAAATGAAAAAGTAAAAAGCTTGAGTGTGATAAATTTTTAACAGATATTGTTCTGCAATTTATATTTTTATATTGTGAAGTATCATGCTACAGTAATCTAAAAATATTAGAATATAGGATTTCTCATGGAGGTGTTGACAAACATGTGTGATAAACTGAAGCATAAATTTCCAGCAACTAGTAAATTTTATCATAGTGTGGAGCAGAATGGTATACAGTCTATTAGTCTTCATTCAGCAGCCATACTTTTCTGAAATCAAGAATCCTTCCATTTAACTCAGATTCCAATTGAATTTCTGAACATGCTTATTTTACTGTTGTGTTTACTTCTAACTACAGATTCCATAGCAACACTTTTAAGTACCAATAAAGTATCACTTTCAGTATATTTGCCATAAGTATAGTTCTTTATTACACACTGTTGTATGAGCCAAGTTATACAAACCCAAATGCATATATATTTCTGTAATGAAATTTCCAGCAACTACTTTTTGAAACGTGGTAGATATAACAAAATAATCTTTAAAAAAATTGCATATATACTCACTGTTATACCTCAATTGATGAACTGTTTTTCTCCACTAAGGACTTTTTGTCTTAAGTATGATTTTTTGGTGAGATTAGATTTAAGGACACAAGCAGAAAGAGGTTAATTCACATCATGAATCAGAAAGTTGCATTATATGATAGAAAATTGGGAAATTACTGTGTCACACAGGTAATGGCTGTCGTCATGCAAGAATTTGCCGGTGATATATTTAACACTGAAACCATTGTGATGAGTGGCTTTGTCATGAACTTGTGATACAGCTAAATGCCCTCCCTTCCTCTAAATATCAATTGTTATTGCTTCCAGGAACTGTTACATAAGATGTTATTCATTGGTTGTTCCCTCCCAGCCAAGAAGTATGCCCAGAAACAGAAGGCTGTGTTTTACAAACTTTTTTTAATTTTTTTTTCTGGAAGAAAGGAAGCTGATGTACTTAGTTATGAGTGTAGTGGAAAATGGTGCTACTTTCCGATCTTTTAAACCATTTCTCCACTTTTGGGCAAGGTTTTAAAAACTGTGAAATAGAGATTAAACTTGCTTTATTTTATACCTGATAAATATTTGTTATGAAGATGGGTAGTGTTAATCTGCCTTTCATACATACACATAAAAATGACAAAAATAGCATCTTTTAGTTTGATGCTGTGTGTGGTATAGGATTTTACTTCTTTATGGCTCTAAAAAAACAAACAACAAAGAATCAACATGTTATATCTGTAATTTGTGACTTATGTTAACACTTTAATAAATGAAATGGAGAAAACATGTGATATCCTCATATAACTTTCTGTAAGCCCAGTCTGTTTTGATTTGTATATTTTCAGGATAGTAATACATTAATTGTAAAATTATCAGAAAACATTTTAAAAGTGTAAAAATAATGTAACAGAATCTCCGTATAATCTATGGATGACAATAAATTAATTTTATTTCATTATTTTATGATTTTTACTTTCCCTACTACTTTCCTTAGTAGACAGAGGAAGCATTGTGTTCCATCCAAAGATTCGATATTGAAATTTTATGGAAATACACATTTTGAGATCTGCTGAAAGCTTTTAGGAAAAGATGCAAAGAGAACAACATAACTCAATCAATCAGTTTTATTGAGCTAAAACCTCTGGTGGGAGGTTGTTAACATTGTCAACATACAAAGATTATAAGATAATAATTAAAAATTTACAATAATATTTTAATAAAAATATTTGTCAATGGAATAAAAAGGATTTGAAATTAATCAGTTGAATAACAGTTTTGAATCTGGATAAACCTACATTCACAGCTGCATAGAGTAGTTTATTAAACCAAAAAACAGCTTCATCTAAAGCATCTTCCATATGAGTCATTCCACGTCAAGTTGCACAAATTTTCACAAAATTTGACCATCATGTCTTCGATTCACTTCAAATTTTGTCAATGGACTGCAAAAACAAAGTGAATATTTTTTATATTCTTATTTTTTTTTAATTCACAATATCTTAAAAAATATTGCGCAATTCATCTTGTGAAAAGCGGCACACCTCTCTACCTTTAAACTAGAATATCTCACAGGCAATAAGTGATAAAATTATGTTATAAAGTGCAATGC
This sequence comes from Deroplatys truncata, assembly GCA_030765065.1. Classification (NCBI taxonomy): domain Eukaryota; kingdom Metazoa; phylum Arthropoda; class Insecta; order Mantodea; family Mantidae; genus Deroplatys; species Deroplatys truncata. The sequence goes on along the minus strand of CM060984.1, from coordinate 62,143,780 downwards.
AAAGCTTAATATTTAATCTTTTACTTAATATTTATTATAATTGATATAATTAATTATTTACATCAAGTTTTAAAATCCAAACATTTAAAAACTATATGTTCCTATTAGGCGGCGCCGTGGCCGAGTGGTTAGACCGCTCGCCTCTCACTGAGGCGGCCCAGGTTCAATCCCAGGGACCCGCATGTGGGATTTGTGGTGGACAAAGCGCGTCTGGGCGGGTTTTCTCCAGTTTCCCTCGCCATTCATTCCACCAACTGCTCCATCACCTTTCCTTTCATCCATTTTGCCATCATTTCGTTTCATCTACTTCCTTCATCCCATACCAGGCATCGGGCTGATCACCCATCCTGGTCATTCTGTCTGCTCCATGAGAGTGTCTGCTCCTCGACGGGCCTCTGACCCCAGGCACCCACCTGTAAGTCCTGGGGGGTGTAAGTAAGTCCTACATAAGATGAGGGTAAACAATGAATGAATAAATGTTCCTATTAACCCACAAGTTTGTTTCTATAAAAATCATAAATAATTTCCTTGTAGCTTTTCATATATATTTGCATAAAACAAAGATGGGGTCGTATAGTTAATTTTAAATAAAATAACTAAGAAAGCGGTGCGTAGTGGAATTGCAGCATGGCAGGCTGGAGAGTGGTGGTGGTGGTGGTAGTGGTTTGTCATTGGATGCCTTGTCAATTGTTCACAGCACTTTAGTTGCACTAGTTTGTTCATATGTAACTTAAATTTGGCATACAGTTGTGAACATTCCAAGTTTCAATCTTATCCTATGAGAGACAACTTAACTACAATTTAAATGCGCACTTTTTTCCCATCAGGCTCAAATGAATACCATTTGAATGTTATTTCATTATTAATTGTTGGAATGAATGAATTTAGCTCAAAGGTACCAGGGATCACTTTTGCATTGCTGTATCTTGCTTAAAAATGCTCACTATGTTCAAAACTACTTCTGGATTATTCATGGCATTGGTACTTTTGTAGCACAGAATCACTGCTATCAGTAGTTGGTACTTTGGGAATTTTTGTTTGACATGTATCACATAGTTTTAGGTCTGGTGACAAAGCTAAGTTCTCCATTTTTAAGTTTGTAAGCATATTGCGGCTAACTAAGCTTAATGATTTCTGCCTTGTGTTATGCTTGAAAACATTAAATGTATTGAAGCAATAGTCATAGCTCCATTTCTTAAGTTCACTAATATGCACTTTCATAAAAAATAGAGCTAAAAATTAATTTCTAACGCAAAAAGCTGAAGACAAAGTTACATTTAAAATGAAGTTACGGAGAGAGGTTTCATAGAATATCAGATTCAGTTGCTAAGTTACACCGAACACCGGAAGTGATAGCCTATCACTTTCTTACTGCATTATGCATTGACTGGCATGCTGCTGCAGTGTGAAGCTCTCAGTCAACAAGCAGTTTCTATATTCTAAAATCCTACGTGCTAACACAAATAAACTGTTTAAAAGCATACTTCTAAGGAAGATCCCATCTGATATTAACAAGTTTAAAACAAAATATATCACAGGTTCCTTCTATATTTTTATTTCCAGATTTTAATATTAGGGGGTTAAATATGATATTACAGTTTAAAATATTCATAATTAAAAATGCGATTTTTTTTTTATTCCAAATAAATAGTATTTTGAATAAGGAAAACCACAATCTTTTTAATTACAAAATGACGTATTGTTCTTATCTCTGATCATTCTGTGTTCCGAGAATAAATTGCTTTTATGTAACATTGTGGACATATAAGAAAAATATTAAGTACCCTGTAAATCCTAAAATAACTGATTTTCCGCAAAATATAAAATATGTGTCCATTTATTTTATGTATGGAACACATAAACTAAACTTCAGAGAAAGTGGTGTTTTATGTATGTTCGGTTTGATGTGGAATGACATATGAGATATTAAACTAATAAATAACCAGGGTTTGGATTTTTTAGGTGCAAATTTCAGATGAAAAAAGGAAGGAAAAAGGTGCTCAAATAAGGTGCTGGTTTATTTAAGGGGATGCACAACTGAAATTGCTATTTTCTAAACTATCCTTTCAATTGGGCTGAAATTTTAACCACATGTCAGTCTTCTTTAGATATAATTGCTTTGTGAATTTCAATCCAAAATCTTAATTAGTTTCCAAGCTATTAATTTTCAAAATATAAAATTATTGGTATATGCAAAAGCAACACATGATGCATTTTTCAAAAAAAAAAAAAAATCTTATATTGCTTCTATGTCAAGGAACTACAAATCTGTCATATAAGTTTTTTTTCTACCATGCTTAGTTCAAGAGAAAAAAGTTTTCTGTTTTGTATTTGCATTTTTTTTTCGTTCTTTTTTGTATACATTGTTATCTTCTAAAATTAGTAGCGCAAAAACTATTCATTACACAGAAAAATTATATGACAGTTTTATTTATTTGGGTTTTTAAAATAAGCATAAAAAATGTCAATATGAGTGGATGAAAACTTGGAACATTTTGAATATGCAGAAATGCTGAAAATAAGAAACGCCTTAAAATCAAGATTTAAAAATATAAACAGCTAGCAACCAAATGCGCAAGGGTATTTAAAAAGTCTCGTAACGATCCTGAAGCATTCGCAGGGTCAAAAATAAAAGTGGATTTTAAAACTACAAGCAATGGAGAATTTTTTGGGAACTTTTTTTTTTTTTTTTTTTTTGACGTTTTGAGATTGTGGGTTAATTTCAGTTGTGCATTCCCTTAACTAATTCAACAATTTCTCTTTCCTCTATTCTAATTTATTGAACTACAAACATGTACATCAAATTATCTCATCAAAAGAAGGAAAAAACATGAAGCTGTTGTACTTCAAGACATTAAGCATCTCCACATTTTTAAAAGTAAGTCTGTTTCTATTAGGAGATAGAATGTCTTTGTAGATGCTAAAGCTTCTTTCAACATCCACAGAAACCAGTGGGGCAAACCTTGTATTCACTTGGAATGGGAACTCTACAGATGTGGCGAATTCCTCAATGTCTGGATTCTTCTGAAGACTAGATTCAAGTTTGTCTTTGGCAAAGCCATCTAACTGCTCCCTCACGAAAGTAAAAATATCCCATTGTGTTTCCTTTTCCAGATCTTGTTCTTCCAATCGTTTAATAGCTACAGGCAGGTACTTGTAACTATGGACAAAATATAGTTCTGTCTGCAAATTATGTATTTTCTCCAGTAACTGAAGTTGCTGTGCCTTGGAAATTGCACCTGCATCGGATGGATCCAAAGAAAGCACAAACTCTTTTAATTTTGTCAAAATTCTCACACAACATAGCAGCACACTCAATCCAAGATCCCCAGTGAGTAATGACTGGGAAATTTGGAAAGGTAGGCCAGTAATTTCCCTGCAGTAAACAACACGGCTCAGAGATTTCAGTAAAATCTCCTTCAGGGTAGAGATGAATTGATTTGCGATGTTGTATTCATTCCTTATGGATTCACAAACCCTGTGAAGGGCATGAGCCAAGCATGTCACATGCTTCAAGTTAGGAAATAAAGGTTTAAATTGGTTAACAGCTGAAACCATGTATGGAGTCTGGTCCCTAACCACAAGAAGAAGTTTTTCAAACTGGATACCATTACGCCAGAGTTTTTGGCAGAAGTCCATAATGGATTGCATTACTCTACTGCAATAGCTTTCTGCAGCTCATACATTTTTAACAACATGGGCTTAACTTTCTCCCCTGCTAAGGGAAAAACTAAAATGCTCAAAACATATCGTTCCTTTGAGTCTATGGTTTCATCCACAATGATTCCCACATCGCAATCAGACACTTTGTCCTTGATTCTTTCTATGGTTTCTTGGTAAACAGGCTCCATGTAGTTTTTTCTTAAAGTACTCTCATCGGGCATTGACATCTTTGTGTATTTTTCAAGAAATCCCTTGAAGGCTGGATGGTTAACCTTATTGAGTGGAATTCCTGCTTGTGTAAGAGCTGCATACAAATCAATGTTTAATTCCTTCAAATTTTGGCTTTTTCAAGAACTCTGTTGAAATGCATTTCATAATAGAGGTTGCTGTGATTTGTTTGCTTGAAGCGTCTTGTACATTTGATGCTTAGAGCTGGAAATGTGTTGTTTGATGAGATCTCGCTGGTGTTTTTCATCTAACAAAATTCCTGAATCACAAATAATACATTGCATATCAGTTCCATCAGTGTCTATGAAATCTTGTTTGAATTCCTCAGTCAGAACAATAAATCAAGCACTGGACACCTTTGGCATTGGTAAAATCTAGTACTGGTACACTGTTTGGAGAGCTAACACTAGTTCACTTGCTAACACAATGCGACTGTCACACAACTCACTCTTGTGCCCATTTGCTGTCCACATTCTCTTATAACACTGCGACAATTACCAGAATGTTCTCATTCATGCTGGAACTTCAGTCTCAGCGATTTCTAGTAGTTTTGAGCAGAACCCAGTCTTAATAATTCTCGGAACTGCACGGGTGAGGTTACTGCCATCTCTGCGTGCCCAGCCTTCTCCTCCACGCAAACAGATAACGTCTCTCACAGTAACAAACTCACATTCATGAACAGCAGGCTACTGATTCTGGTGGGATAGAATCACTCATTGTCAATTGCATTATTGCGGGCTACTATATTGCGGTAAAGCGAGAGAAAGAGGTTTTTTCAAACACACAATTTCAATTACCGCGCGGCATTTACTGAAAGAGGTAGGCTTACTATTTGCATGTACACAGCAAGCTGACCAGATGTTAATTGGAAGTTAAAGAATAAATTGGAATAAAACTTAAAAGAAAAAAGGAGATTATGGGCATGGTTGGGGGAAATGGGATAAAGGTGCCAAAAAGGGGTAAAGGTCCCAAAAAAGGAGCTAGAAAAAAGCCTCTTTTTGCAACTAGAAACAAAATTTCACACTGTGCTATCTTTCCGCACAGCTGTAACTTACCCTAAGAAAAAAGGTGCGCACCAATATCCTAACCCTGCTAATAACATTTTCATGAGAACTATAGAGTATATCATCAGCAAATAGTAAGGATTTTCAATGAACGTTTAAAGGTAGGTCACTGAACATAATTAAAAATAGCAAAGAGCCCAGGACTGAACCCTTGGGTACACCACTATTAACATGTCCAACATTTGAATAATCACTGTCATAATAAACACATTGTTGATGGTTGGATAAGTAGCTTATAAACACTTTCAATTCTGTACTTATTGTACCATAAAACTGAAGTTTTCAAATCAATATATCATTAATTGCACAATCAAAGGCCTTTTTGTGAGTATTTTCACATGATTTTTGAAACCTTAAGTAACTGAATATATAAATTTCTCAGTAACATCTCTTGTAGATACACCACTTCTAAAACCAAACTGGACATTACTAAACAAATTATCTCTTGCAAAGTAAGCAGTCAGCTGCTGTTTGGTAACCATTTCAAGTATCTTAGAAAAAATAGAAAGCACTATAGTCTTTAGGTCTATAGTTTTGTGGTTTAATTTTGTCACTTTTTTAAAGAGGTTAAGCTTTTAGCAAATGCTAATGAATCAGGGAAGGTTCTGTTACTAAACACTGATTAACAGAATAGATTAGGGGATCAAGGATCATATCAATCACATTTTTAATAAGATCACTGGCGATGTATATATCACTACTCTGAAATTTCTTCAGTGTATATACCATTCTGGTGATTTCATGAGTAGTTACTAAGTTCTATTTGAACGCATTAGAAGGTTGCTTGGAGTTAATTTTTAATAATTCCTTTGAAATATAACCATTATGCCTAACATTATCAATAATTTCCTTAACAAATTTAATAAAATAAGAAAAACATTCACTTTAAGATTAATATCATTCACATGTTTGTTGGGTGCACTTCTTACAGAGTTAAATAATGTCCCTGCACCCTTACATTGGTTGTTGTCATTTCTAACGATCCCCATATGGCCTATGACCTTCTGGGGATTCCTCATTCCACCAAGCAATCACCGAACCCATTTCTGAAGTAGAGGCACCCGGTGGACAGAATCCGTTGTCTCCGATGGTAGGGTGGCAGTGGAATGAGAGGTTGTTGTTCACCAATAGCACTGGGGATTAATTGATCTGCATCAATTCCCAAGCCAAAAAAGAATTAAAAGAGAGGACCTACAGCTTTTCTGCAAATGTTTATCTTGATTAGCATTAAGTAAATAGAAGAATAAGCGTTTTTAAGAATAGTTTATGTAAGAGTAAGTAGAGAAAGTCATGTGAGTGCAACACATCCATTTTTTATACGCATTTCTAGCTGACCAATATATTTTCATAGATTCATTGAATTCAGTCAAAATGCTGGTCATATGCTAAAATTAGTAGATGTTCAAGTTCAGTAGTTTCCAAGATGCAACATGAAGATTTTCAAGAAAATCCCCAACCCCAACCTGCCCTTTACATGGAAAATTGTTTTTATTTTCTCAGAAAAAATGACTAACAATTTTGATAAAAATGTCACATGTTTTATATATTGAAATGAGAAATAAAATGTATTTTCGGATTTTCTATGAATAGCCTGTGAAGTTCACTTTATTTGATTGAATTTTGTATAATTTTGAATTGCAAGGAAGCCTTTAAAAATAGAAAAAACCTTACCACAGAAAAATGTAGAGATCATTAAAATACATAATTTGAGTCAAATCTTTTGCATTATTAGCCATTTTTTAAAATATTGCATGAAAGTTTTCAATTGTTGCTTTTATTTCCCTTTCTTTTCTGTCCATTGCAAGAGATTGTTGTCATGACTAAACATTTGGATGAAATTTCTGCATGTTGTAACTAATCACTTAATTGGAAATCATTTTTAAGCAAAAATATATCCAGAGTAACTGCTTAAAGGAATAAGTTTTTATAAATGAATTTGTCATTGGTAAAAAAAGTTGTGTAAATGTATAACATCAGATTAGTTTTGTTTCTAGATTGGGAATTCCTATGGCATAAAAAGTGCTGAAGAATAAAGTGTGAAGAAAAAGGATGAAGCTGGTAATGGTAGTGAAAAATCTATGGAAATGTAGTCTTTTGTATAGAATGTATGAGAAAGACCAAATAACTGCTTGGAACCAGTGTTTACTAGTTGCTTAATCACATGAAATCACAGTCTTAATCTAATGGCAGACATACACAGTCTAAGGTGTAATAGTGACTACTTAGTAGTTAGAAGCCTTTCCTTGGATCTGCATAGCTAAGATACACATACATTTTCAAAACTCTAGAAACCGGATATTTTGGACCTGTTTTTCCTATACTTTTCTCCTCTTTTAACACAACAAGCTGTGAATTCTTTCAGTAAATAAATGGTCTTACATACCACCTGCTAGCTGCTATTGGAAATTCCCTACTGAAGCTTTATATACAACCCAAAGATAAACTCTGTTAAAACCTGCTCACATAAATATTGTGTAATTACAAATAAATGTGCAAATTGCTGCATAAGTTTTAAATCTTCCAAAACTGAAAAGAATGACTATTAAAGGAGGATTATACCCCAATTCCTTTTCTGACTATAAATGTAAAGAGAAAAAATCATTATTGGACAAAATCATTGAACTTTTTACTGAAAAAGATACACCATTTTTACATTTGAAAACAAAATTTAATATGCTCTTACTGAAAGGAGGTAGAGTAATAGCTGCTTCTGGAAATCTTCATAAACAACAGCAGCATTTATTAATGTTGAATGAGAAAAGGTTAGAGCAATGACATAGCCCTGTTCCATTAATCCCTCTAGCCCTCTTATCATAGATTTGGCTACCATTTCACATTTTAGTTTTAAATAAAGTAATTTAATTTCCAATAATGATAGGGGGGAGAAGGATATGTAATATTTATCCAGACCATTAAAATTGTTTTATTTTTCTTAGATACATTTCCTGCCCAAATGTTTCCAGCGCTGTTCAGCAGTAGGCGTTGCTTGAAAGGTGTGTATCTGTTGGTAATTAATAATGATGGGTCATTGGAATCATTTCAAAGGAATACTCTCTATCCTTGGAAGTGCAGAATAACCATTCCACTTTCCAGAAGTGGAACTCCCTTTGGAATTTGTTCCATGACATTTACTTCCAACTCTGTTGGAGTTATTACCATAATAAATACTTTATACTCTACCAGATCTTGTTGCATGACATTCACTTACCAATCAGCCAGAAAGTTCCACTTGCTCACTTCCATAGCATCCATCCACTCCAACATGACCAAGTAATCTTTGCCATATGCATTGATTAGGTGTTGCCATATTGCTAAACTTTAATTGCCTAAATACTGTGACTTTAGGATTGTGGACTTGTGATTTAATAAACTGAAGATGTGACTGCATTGCTTAAAAATAGTAATGAATAATGTTAGTAAAGGCTACCAATGATATTCAAATGATAGCAAAAAGCTAATAATAACTACCTATATTATTGGTACTATTAAAATAATTATTTTCATAAATATTGTGATGTTCCCAGTGAAAGCCATGCCATCATTTTGAGGGGTCCATCCATAATGCAAGGACAAACCAATTGATTTTTTCTGAAGGAAGGGCAGTGAACTTGCAAAGGTCCAGAAAATTATACCCTATCATACAAAAATAACTCATGAAAAGGCTTTTATGTCATCATACTTAGTAAGCTTCTGAGTTGCTCAAGCTGGCAAAGCCCATACCATCACTAAAGACCTTGTCAGGCCTTGTGCAAAGGACATAGTTGAATATATATATCAGATGGAAAAGCCACAAAATTAATAGGTACAATTCAGTTTGTCAAATAACACTATTTCACAATGCATTATAGCAGATGATGTGAATGCTACTTTACTACTTTATTTTTACAAATAAAAGTCTAAATTTTTGCTTTAAATGAATGAATCAGCAGATGTTTTGGGGCACTACCAGTACTTGAAGTCTTTTCAAAAGGATCCACTTCTCTGCAAATCATTACCAACTACTACAACTTAGCATTGAAAATGTTAAATTAATAGATGCATTTTTCAAAGTGAATCACATCCTATGGTAAAACTATGTTGATGTGTACACAGATGGCATGAAGGCCATGACTGGAACAACATCTGGGTTATTTCAAACATTAAACAAAAAGTGAGAGTTTCTTTTAACCATATTCATGGTCAGATAAGGTATAAGTTCCTGTAATTTCAAGATATGAACAAGGACCTAGAAGAAAGACAATGGTAGAATAGGAAACTCTGGAAAACAAGAATAGAAGGCAATGCTGGAAAGTAGAGAGCCTGTAAAAGTAAGTACCTATAGCTTAATAATTGGTGAGAAAATTCTCTAAAGTACATAATAAAACAAAATCAATTTGCAGCACAGTAGGGGTGTTAAAATAAGTGGGCCATCCATGGAGATAGTATGACACCCTTGGTTTTCTTAGCTAAACAGTACTTGTCATGTTGGTGGGCTATAGCTATGGAATATGATATAAAACTGATACGGAACATATTATATGATTGAAAAACCAGGGAGCTATTTTTTTAATAATTATATTATTAAATGATGCATTTTATTGAATATCATTTGCAAATATGATACAAAATATTATAAACAACAAGTTGTATTGGACAGTAAATTGCCTTTACATAGGTTTGTGTTATCCTACAACACATACAATTAAAGTTCTGGAATTTGAAAATACCTGTGCTTTATTTTTCTGGGTGGATGTTTATTAAATTCTCCCAAGGATAGGGCATTTCATCCTTTTGCTCAGGTCACTTATAATACGATTTACCATTTTCCATACAATTCACCATAGCCCCTTCCTCTTTCATTTCTATAACCATCCCAGGGTATTTCTACCCATTATACAAAAGTGACAAAATTTTCAATTTGTCTTTTAGTTCTTTGCACTGGTCTGTAATTGGTTCTGCATCTTCTTCTAGGATACCAGAAAATCATGAAACTGAATCTCTGATCATCATTATCATCTACAGAAGAATCTGATGACTCAACATGAATTTTCTTGGGTCTTCTCCTTTTTTATGCTTGGACCAGCTTCTTGATCACATTTAAGACTCTCTTGTGCTGGTACTGCTAACACATCCTGCAGTGTTGTACTACTTAATTCTGTGTTTTCTTGTTGAGTACTGGTATCTCCAAGAATAGATGTACATATTTCTTCTTTTATTCAATTATTTATTATCCACTAATTTTATAACACTTCAATCACTTAAATTATTTTTCTTTCTTCATTTATTTTAGCACTTCATATTCTTATAAATATAGGTTTTATTCTTCTTAAACAGATTCTATCTTTTCATGTTAACAATGCCTTTTGTTTCATTTGTCTTAAATGGGCAAACTACTTTATTAAATATATTTTCATTTTTCAAAAACTTCATTTCAACCATCAATAAACACATCATCTCCAAGTATAGACACATTATTTTTGCATTAGTTAATAGTGGTCACTGAAATTAAAATACATATTTTTTAATCCGTAAATTTCTTGCTTTCCTCCTTGATGCAAACAGCTTCTATTTTCTTAGCTTTAATGCATTTTCAGTTTTAATTTTAAAATTTCAATCCATTCTTCTTGCTATTTGAACATTCCAATTTATTAATTTTGATAGCCAAATAATCCATTCCATCCCCTTTTTGATTTTGAAATTAATAATCACTCCAAACTATGCTATTTTTCAACCAGAACAAAAGTCAACAATCTTTAACATTAAATTCCAATACATATTAAATTTACCAACACAATTTATTTTTACAACCAGTTTGACATCGTATATTCTTCTCATCACTTATTATAAAACATTGAAATTATAAGCTGGCATATTGGCTTCATAAATGGCAATAAAATAGTTTCCTGCACAATCCGATTGTCGCCAATAGAGATGCCTCAACTATTCCTTAAACTTCTAGTAGACAGCTATTATGATAAGTAAGTCTTGACTTCTTCTTTCAAATATTGTTTATATTTCATGTTCATGATATTGTGTAGCGATTAGATCGACTTCTATTGATTCCATATTTTAATTATAAAGAAAATAAATGGTTGACATTTCTGTTTTGATAAAATACTACATAAATATTAAATATACTTACGGGAATCCATTGCAACCAACTTTTCCTTTGTCCCCTGCTATACTAACCCAAAATAGTATTTTGTGACTTTGACTAGTTTTTAAATCTACAACAGTTCAACTTTCACTGAGACTTCACTTAGTGCACACATCACTTCACTGATGTAAAGCAGTTCAATTCCCACTGTCACTTCACTTTCTTGGTAGCGTAGTGGTGTACCAAAATACACATGATGTAGCCTCTTCTCCGGATGATTCATTTCACTTGTGGGTAATCGAACACAAGACTGTCCAATCTCTTCTGCAATAACAATACTCGCTGCACGTGATAGCAGTCGTCACAGACTCGCTAGGAGAACAGCACTTTCATCGCACCAGAATTACACTGACTAACTGACTGACTCAACTCACTGACTCTTCTCGTGAGAACGCTCACTTCTACAGCGAATGGAATCTTCCATAGAATATTCCAGAATTATCTAGTCACACGTTCTGGAGGCGGGGGGAAAGAAACTCCCAGAGATTTTCTGTCTGCCGATAGCGCTTCCGGTATTTATGCCGGGCGAGAACGCGACTTATCTTTGTTTATTTCCGATTGCCTGGTGCCAACCTCCCGAAAACCTTGAGCTATTGCCGCTGCGTCACATGCTCCCTCAACAGATCTGGTCATCCCGAGCAGCTTCGCGATATGGGACAAGCTGATCAGCCTTCCTCAGGGTTGACGCCGCATGCAGTAAACCACAATTTTGATACAGAAACGTTGCAGCTTCGGTGGCTTCCTTTTAATCCTTGTGGGATGATAGAGCCATAAGAGGTCACCTCCCTGGAATCCGGCACTGGTTGTCAGTCATAGCGTGCCCTTATCCCGCGGTCACTTGCAAGTTTCAGGTGTCTCCTGACAAGGTAGTGCTCGTCTTCTAAATTTTCTATTGGCGCCCCAACATTTTCACGTTGCACTTGGCACCCGCTGCATGACGGAGGCCCAGGGCCAGTCGCGCAGAAGTCGCATTGCTGGCACCACCTCCCAGGTCGCTTCTAAGTAGCAACCAATGACGCTGTACCTTAATGCAATCCAAAGCAGGGGAAAGGGTGTGATTTGTCATTTCATTTTTTTCCAAAGAACAATGGACTTAAACAGGAATGTCGCATAGTAATTTGTGAGCTAACGGCAATAGGTTTAATTTCTCTTTCAGTCAAGGAACGATTAATTAATTAAATTCTTCAGCCACTTCAATACAGGACTTTCAAAATATGCACATTTTTATTGCTGTAACAACTCCGATGTAGCCTGATTTCTTAATAACCTTCATGTTCTACGTATAATTCAGTATTAATCCCGCAATGTTTGCGTGCTACCTTAACCTCCAAAATATATTAATGAGTCCATTACACATCAGCATCACAGTGCAAAGAACTTTCGAAGATTTTGTCTTAAAACGATTACTAATCCTAAATCAACACAAATATACCGACGTTTTCTTCTTAAGATTTACAGTGTAGCTATAATTTGTAAACAACTCACTTTGAAATTAAATTGAGTTTTATATTTCATGGACGCTGAAATATAACCGCTGTGGTCCTTAGCGTCCTATTCTATATTAGGCGTGAAATACTGGTAATTTGGCTCAAAGGCCTCCTTATCAGGCTTGAGGTTCTTTTACGTGCCTAAACCACCGGGTTTACTTCCCTTCCGAAGGAAGCCATCTAAGGATTTTTACGCCCGAAAAAAATCCATCGCCCTCCGCCGGGTATAAACCCGCGACCTCGGGAACTAAGTAGAGGAACTAAATAACCATTACACCACGACAACTCACTTTGACACTTAACTAATATACAGCAATGACAATGTGCATGATTTTATGGAGTGATCGAGCGATCGTAGCGGCAATAAATATAAACGTTCATATTGTGACTGCCCAGTTTTTCAACTCTCACTCTCTCAGTTCTCACTATCATGACTGCTTCTTGATACTGAAAAAGTTTTCGATAAGGTTTGGCATGAAAATCTGCTTTACAAACTGTTACCTCATCTCTCAGATACTCTAAACAGAATAGTTCAGTCTTACCTGTGAAAGCGAACTTTCACAGTCAAATATGAAACTGCTCAATTAACATCCAAGTCAATTCACTCTGGTGTTCCACAAGCCAGCGTTCTGGGACCACTGTTATATTCTGTACATACATCTAACTTTCCACAAGTGACGACTTGACAATAGCACAGTTTTCTGACGGGTTAGCCATTCCAAGCAAAGCGCTAGACAACTTCAGGAATTCTGTAACGACATTCATACTTGGTGTATGCAATGAGGGGTTCAAATGGATCACAGAAATCACGTCTGGTTAAATTCACCTATAAGAAGAAAACTACACATCATCCAGTAACCTACATAATGTCTCAATTTCTACACCTGAGTCAGTGAAATATCTTGGTCTCACTCTGGACAGAAACTCACATCACATTACATCAAAATTACTAAAATCCACAACCGCATTCATTAGCTGAAGCATTAATACCAGGATCATCGCCACTCCCTCTTCATTATAAACGCCTACGTTATATTTCGCTAATAAAACCAAACTGGCAGTATGGTTGTGCTATATGGGGCTCTGCTTCATCCTCACAAGTGAAAAGAGTCCGGATTGAACAAAACAGAATTCTTAGACTCATAACTGATGCTCCATGATACATGCGAAATACTTCTCTGCACAGCGACTTAGGCATTTCTGAAGTGACTTCTGTCCTTCGCATCAGCTACACCAGGGCTCTACTGATGCTTACTCCAACATATGAACCCTCTATTGCGGAGAATATTTTACAGCAAGCCACCTGACCAGCATCTAAGAAGACTGAAAAGAAAAAGACATACAGACCTATGCATAGACACCTAAGCATTTGACCACTGCACTCTTGGGCTTATCGAGGATAACATCCCGAACACACGTATCATGTGAACTACTATGTACTCTGTTAGTTAAACTATAATGTATCCTTATACAGCAAAGTTTCAATTACAATAAAATAAGAAAAGAAAACAAACTGCCCTAGTCCAACTACACTGGGAGTTCACTCTGTCACTTTGTTAAGATGAACGAGTTCAATTCTCCGTCACTTCACTTCCTTCTTGATGTAGTCACCTCTTCCGGACGGTTCACTCGCTGGGGAGTCGAACACACGACCTCCACAATCCTTCGCCCCGCAGAAGCACCCGCTGTCATAGCAGTCGCCACAAACTCGATCGGGAAATCGTACTTGATGTCGCTCGGGAAACTCACCCGCCAACTCGCTCGCTCACTAACTGACCGACGCAACTCTCTCAACTAACTCTCGCGAGAACGCTCGCTTATATTGTTAATTGGAAATTTCCACAGGGTTCCTGAACGTTTGAGGAGAAACATCCAGAAGATTGTGGTTATCTCGGCGATGGCGCTTCCGGTGTTTGCGCTAGCGAGGGCTATTTATCGTTATCTCCGACTGCCCGGCGCCGACCTCCCGATAACCGTGGGTCATAGCCGCTGCGTCACAATATGATTACGCCAGCTTGATATATCTAGTACGATTATTCTTCTTATGATCTATAGGCTATTTTACTAAAATGTTTGGTTCATGTGCTATCACAATAAAATTATGCCGGAAATATTTAAATGCATATTTTTTCGTAGTGTAGGCCAAAGTACAAATTTTATCAGTCAACGGTACTGATAAAATTGTATTTACTAATTTTTCTTGGAAAATGTATTTTTTTCCTTTCAGTTTTCTAATGCAGAATGAAAAAAAATGTGCCAAAGTAACCCAGTTTACTGTAAGTCATTTTCGAGATATGCCATTACTTTCCTTTTTATCAAATCCCCAAAATTTTCATTTTACAGTAACATAAAATGAGCTCTGAGAGGTTACGAGCATATTATTTTAAGTCCACTTCCCAAAGGATGCAGTGGCCATGGCCCAAGGTTATCGGGAGATAGGCGCCGAGCGGTCAGAGTAAACAAGACAACGGCCGCTTGCCAGCGTAAAACGGGCGCGCTATCGGGAGATAACTAGAACTTTCTGGAAGCTTCTTCTCTCCTCCCTCCTCCAGAAAGCGTGTCAAAATACTTCTAGAATGTTTGAGAACCTTGCACAAAGATTCCACTGACTATATAAGCGAGCGTTCTCGCGCAGTCAGTAGAGTGCGAGAGAGTTGTTGAGTCAGGTTGCGAGCGAGTTAGTGACTGCGTTTCTAAAGTTAAATTAAACTGAGTTTTATTTATGGACGCTCTTTAACTGCTGTGGTCCTTAGCGTCCCATTCTATATCGGGCGTGAAAGACCGGTAATTTTGCTCAGAGGCCTCTCATCAGGCTTGAGGTTCTTTTACGTTCCGTAAATCTACGACACGGGACGACCGGCCTTACTTCCCTTCCGAAGGAAAAATGCCCGAAAAAAAATTACCCTCCGCTGGATTTGCACCCACGACCTCGGGAACTAGAGGTTCCCCTATGGTACCCTTAAACCACGGAGAACGACTGACTGCGTTTCTGGCGCGACATCAAGAGCGATTCTCCGATTGAGTTGGCGACGACTCTTGTGACGTGCAGCGAGTGCTATTGCGGAGCGACGGGTTGTGGAGGTCTGTGTTTGATTCCCGAGTGTGAATCGTCTGGCGTGAAAAGGCTATGTCACAAAGAAAGGTGAAGTGACGGAGGATTGATCTAGTTCACCTACGTGAAGTGATAATGTGAACGAAATGAACTCACAGTGAACATGAACTACATAAAAACGAAAGTGACAGATACAACTAAACAGTCACATTGAACACTGAGAGAAGTGGCAATTGAAAACTGGACAAAATCACAATATTCGTTGAAGCTACACATGATGTAAAGATTACAACAACAAAAATTGCCCATACACTGTTGACAAAATAGGTAAACGTTCAACAGGCAATAAAATAGTATTTTTCAAAGTATCCATAAGCTTCAGTATTAAACTCATATCGTCGCGTCCTGTGTTTGCTTTACGGCAAATGGTATCACAATTTCTTCCTATTTTGATGCTATGGCCCTAAACCTCGGAAGGTCGGTGCCAGGCAGGTGGAAACATAAACCGCGCTCTTGTCCAGCGTTAAGTTCAGAAGCCCTATTGCCAGATAACCAGAATATTCTGCAAGTTTCCCTTCTAGAATGTTCTGTACAAATTTCCAGCGACTATATAAGCGAGCGTTCTCGCGAGTCAGTTAGTGAGTGAGGAAGTGAGTTAGCGAGTACGTTTCTGGCGCGATAAAAAGTGCTGTGCTCCGAGTGAGTTTGTGACGACTGTGCTGACATGCAATTAATGCTGCTATTGCGAGGGATTAGAGACATCTTGTGTTCGACTCCTCAGCGGATGAGCCTTCCGAAAGAAGAGGCTACATCGTGTGTATTTCATTAAGCTGGGATTACGACGAATTTAACGTAACGTGACTTAATGCGTCATGACATGAAAGTCTAACATATTGTATTATATGAGCCATTTAGGGTTGACTTACTGTGACTTAACGCGGCACAACTAGTTTGGTAATGTCAAACTTTTCCATCCCTTTACGTCAAGTTTGTAAGAGAACAAATTGTATATACATTTATGTTTATAGCACCACGTTGTGGAGCCAATGTTGATGTGGTATTAATGTTATGTTGACTTCTGCGTTGCCATCTTGTGTGACGTCACTCCTTGTTTGGTTCGTTTAACTCCATCTGGCGTAGCAATTTGCATCAATTAGTTTCTGAAAGAATTTAAGGTTATGTATATTGTCCTCCGGCTAGCTATCATCTTTTCTTGGTAGAACTTGTATCTCTTGCAGGGTGTGAAGCGGAAAGGAATCTTTTGTCTAGAAATGATATTGACGAAGAAATTGGTTCTATAATCTTTATTGCAGAACACGTTCACGAACACTTTCACATATTTATTTGGATACTCGCCATACTGAAACTGTTTGTAATAACTTCTTATCACTTTTAACTCGCATACTTCAACTTTGTGTATTTAACTGTATAATACTTTATAAGATTTCTCGTACTTCTGCTGCGCGTAACTTGACGAAATGAAGGACTGACTGACAATATGTAGTGTACTGAGAATTCCGTTGAACTGGGGGAACGCTCCCTTGAATCTACACTATTTATAGGCTTGCCTCAAGATACGCCTAAAGATTATAAATGAACTGCCATTGGCTAATAAAACGCGCCAACATTAGCGTCTATTTTACTATCCAATGAAAACCACTAATACATATTACTTTTAGGGAAAATTCTAGAAGCTTTTACCGAAAAGGCGCGAAATATTACGTAACTTCCTGGTTCCCGGTAACGATAAACAACTCATCCCCTCGCTGCATTATTGCGTTATTGTTGACAGTTTCAGTAGAGCCGTATATTATTATTTACCAATAATAATTACAATTATTAAACCTCTGAAATCAATGTTACATAAAAATACATATTCATATTACTATCATTATTTACATTAAAGTAATTTGTGATACAAATTACCGTCTCATATGCCCCACTAGAAACATAATTATAAATATTTATAACTTGTTTAGAAATTTTAAAATTGTGTTTTTAGTCTCCTAAATCTTGGAACACACGTTATCACTTTCACTTAACACTTCACACGCATTTAACACACGACATGTTTTTCCCCTATCTCGCCACTACTTACTGGCTTTGGTTTAATTAATTTAGATATTAATCTGACATCACAAATTTTTGATAGCAAATACTGTACCCTGTATTATTTAATTAATGTTACCAAATTGTTTACTTTCTTAAGTTGTTGACAAAAATTTATACATTTAAAATTTTTTGTAATTATTACACATATTTACCAAAATATTCACCCTCTACACAAATATTTACATCTCTTAAATCTAGGCACTGTTTCACATGTTCTATTTACTGCATAAATATTTGTTTTTAATTATTTTTTTTTACCCATTTTTGTTATTTTGTACTTTATTTTAATAATACTCTTGGAATTGTATTTACGTACTTTTAATTTAATATCATCTTAAGTTTCAATCTTTGCATTCTTAATTTTCAAATATTGTTACAGTTACTAAAAATTTAATTATATATATATATATATATTTTTTTTTTAAACATTTCTCTCTTTTTTTTTATAATTTATTTCTTTTTTTTTAACAAAAAATTTAAGATATTCTAACCTTACTTATGCTGTCCGTTGCTGTTACTTTGATGTCCAGCGTTCTGCCCCATTCTCCTAGATTTGTATGTCACTTCTGCGTTGTGTTGTGATGAATCTACGTCGTCTCGATGTTTTTGCGTTGAATTCCTTGTTGCCTCGTAATCTCGGAATTACCATCGAAGTCTGTCGTCCCTGTTGTTTTTTGAATCTGGGTCTTGTAGATGATTTCACCGCTGCATTCCTGGTTATGTTGATCCTTTCCTAGTTAATTCTGCTACTTCCTGGTTATTCTTGTTCCTTTCCTAGTCATCTAGCCCCACGTTATGGGTGCCAATTTGTAAGAGAACAAATTGTATATACATTTATGTTTATAGCACCACGTTGTGGAGCCAATGTTGATGTGGTATTAATGTTATGTTGACTTCTGCGTTGCCATCTTGTGTGACGTCACTCCTTGTTTGGTTCGTTTAACTCCATCTGGCGTAGCAATTTGCATCAATTAGTTTCTGAAAGAATTTAAGGTTATGTATATTGTCCTCCGGCTAGCTATCATCTTTTCTTGGTAGAACTTGTATCTCTTGCAGGGTGTGAAGCGGAAAGGAATCTTTTGTCTAGAAATGATATTGACGAAGAAATTGGTTCTATAATCTTTATTGCAGAACACGTTCACGAACACTTTCACATATTTATTTGGATACTCGCCATACTGAAACTGTTTGTAATAACTTCTTATCACTTTTAACTCGCATACTTCAACTTTGTGTATTTAACTGTATAATACTTTATAAGATTTCTCGTACTTCTGCTGCGCGTAACTTGACGAAATGAAGGACTGACTGACAATATGTAGTGTACTGAGAATTCCGTTGAACTGGGGGAACGCTCCCTTGAATCTACACTATTTATAGGCTTGCCTCAAGATACGCCTAAAGATTATAAATGAACTGCCATTGGCTAATAAAACGCGCCAACATTAGCGTCTATTTTACTATCCAATGAAAACCACTAATACATATTACTTTTAGGGAAAATTCTAGAAGCTTTTACCGAAAAGGCGCGAAATATTACGTAACTTCCTGGTTCCCGGTAACGATAAACAACTCATCCCCTCGCTGCATTATTGCGTTATTGTTGACAGTTTCAGTAGAGCCGTATATTATTATTTACCAATAATAATTACAATTATTAAACCTCTGAAATCAATGTTACATAAAAATACATATTCATATTACTATCATTATTTACATTAAAGTAATTTGTGATACAAATTACCGTCTCAAGTTTGATGTCACATGGAATTAGAGCCAACCGAAGCTGAAGTAGTAGCATGGAGTAATAAAAGAAGTACCAATCAAGAGTCGTTCTCGTTACGTTAAGTGCATCCTAATTAGACCTTCAGTTTACCAGCATTTCTCAATTTCATATTATGTCCTGCCACGTTAAGTAAAGTTCATCGTAATCCCAGCATTACACCGTTACACCGCGGAGTGAAGTGACAGTGAAACCTAGGTGAAACGAGATTGAAAATTGGAACCAGATCACATTACTGATTGCCCGTGAAGCTATAATCATTCATTCATTTGCCAAAAGTTTTAAGTCTTACATAAATCAGATTATTAAGTGACAGTGAGAACTTTGTAAAGTGACAATTCAAAATTCGACAGTCACAGTGCGTATGGAGTAGGAAGGAACAAGCGGTTACAGTGGAAGAACTCGTCCCGAGAGCACCCCGCAGTGATAAACTGAAAGTACGTATTACCAAATGAACTACTATCACTACAGACGAGAACCACCTTCTTAAAATGTTTCCGACTGCGGAATGGTGGAAGTAGTTCCGATAAAGGAATGAACTTTTTCAATTGCCTTGTTTCATCCTGTAAATTAAACTGAGTTTTATTTATGGACACTCTTTAACTACTGTGGTTCTTAGGGTCCCATTCTATATTTGCGTGAAAGACCGGAAATTTTGCTCAGAGGCCTCTTTATCATGTTATTTTACGTGCCGTAAATCTACGACACGGGACCACCGGCTTTATTTCCCTTCCGAAGGAAGCCATGCCCTCCATCGCCCTCCGCCGGGTTTGAACCCACGACATCGGCAACTAGAAGTCGCGGATTCAAACCCGGCGGAGGGCGGTGTGTTACACAGATCACATTATTAAGTGAGAGTGAGAACTTTGTAAAGTGACAGTTGAAAACTCGATAGTTACAATGCGTATGGAGTAGGAAAGAGAAAGAGGTTACAGTGAAAAATTCGTTTCGGGAACAATGAGGAGTGAACAACTGGAAGTATTCTTCCAAATGAACTACTTCCTCAAAAGGACTCCGATTGCGAAGTGATAGAAATAATTCCGATGGAGTGAACTTCACGATTCTGTGATTCTGGCTCCACCAATCACTACGGTGGTCTGGTAAACGGCATGCACGTGTTGCGCGCCATAGATTTATCAGCTGGTGGCGCCGTGCCGACCGGTTCTTAGCTGTCAATTTCCCTTTGCGAATTGTCAGTAATAAAGTTTATGTTTAAAGCACACAAGCTGTTCTGCAAAGAAACGAAGCATTGATCTATGCACACAAAGCGATTGAAAATAAGCTCTAAGATTCTTTACATAGAGAAATGCCAAGAAATGTGGAGATTAAAGCAAGAATCAGAAACTTGGAAGATATTATTCGTAATGCCGAGAAACTAAGTAGTTCTGAAGGACAAAAAATAAAACAGGATGATGTATTTTTTATCGTACCACAGGGTAGATTGAAGCTTAGAAAATTCGAGGTGAGTGAATTTATGTACTGCAAACAATGGCGGCTTTTAATACATAGGCAGCAGCCACACCTTGCTTCTTTCAAGAGAGATGACAAGTGAAATGAGAACGATTGGAATTCAATTATTTTAGAGACTGGGCATATAATATACCGACTCGGGAACAACGGTTAAAATTCGTTAGGATACTCAGGCTTTGCACCTTATAAGGCCTGTTTAAAAAGCAGCTAAAATCCTTCCTGCTACTGCTGCACACATTTTACTCTAGAGATGGAGTATATAAACAATTGTATATAGGGCATATGTAAATGTGTATGTAATTTTTCATGTTATTTTGACGTGTCCAACATCAGTGTAATGATCATAAGGGGCAAAATAAATCTGAAATAGAATTAAATTGAGCATTACTATTTTAGGGATTTGTTTCACATTTCCACTTTACTAGGAAATACCTACAGAAGAAATAAAAAGTTGGAAGAGTAATAAAATTAGAACTGTTCATATTTTGAGCCTGGAACGCAAACTAATAGTAGATTGACTACCATCAATTTTATAAACAGTACTTTGAGCGAGCCTAGGTAACTCATGCTAACCTAACGTTTCAACTAATTTCTGGGTTTACCATTTTTGCTGGACTTTTTTTTTTTTTCAACATAATTTGTATTTTACATTAAGGTAATCTGTGTACCTAGTTACTGAGATTAATGGGTCTTTATTAAATCTGGTATTAGATACCATATAGATAAGAGTAGGACTATTGTACCTAGAATTTAATACCACAGTGGCTTATTGGCAAGGGTGTGAAGTGGGAAGTGCAGCACATGTGAAACAGTCATTAACTTGTTTCAAATACATAGGTATCTTAAAGCAGCAATCTAATTAGTACAGACATGTCACATACCTTCCTATATCCAATGGTAATCCCTATTTGAGAAAATGTGCTTGAGTATAAACTGTAGGAACTTGTAAGATTCCATGAGGCAAAATAAAATCCTCCCCCCCCTTTTTTTTTATTTATTTGCTGCTGCTATCTTTGCCATTTCCAAACTTGTATATTTCTCAAAACTCTCTTTTGCACAATGTATTAGATATGCTTCAGTACAAGTGTCCCAACATGGAAATGATTTAAGTAAGATATATTTCCAAATTTGCAGATCCCCAAAATGGCTCAAAGCACCCAAAACAACAACAAAAAATCTGAATAACGCTCAGCAAAAGATCTGATGTGTTGTATTTACATGACACTCTACTTCGCCTTCTATTCTTACAAAAGTTTATTCTTCTGTCCACTTCTTGTTAATCAAGATAAACTTTCATGACAATTTTATTGTAGATATAAAAAGAACAAAGTAGGCCAAAGCGATAGTCAAATTTTTAAAAAGCAGATCGCTGTGCGATGGCTTTGAAATCGTGCTTCATGCACAACTATAAGAAAAATCAAATAGCACTTGCCATTTGAAAAGAAGTGCAAGTGTTATAAAATTAAGATTAATAAAATAGACAACAGCACAAAAAATGCATTTCAGATAAATTGTTTGCTTTTAAGATCTACATTTTTTGTGTAGCAAGATCTTGTGTATCTCTTATGGTTTCCATTGTATAAAAATCATTCAAAATGAAGAGTTTGCAGGCCATTCCCAGAAAATTCAAGATATGCATTTTATTTGTCATGTAAATATCTTTAATTTATGGTATCTTAATCAAAATCATCGGCCATTTCTGAGAAAATAACAAAAAAATTGTCCATATAAAGGGTAATTTGAGGTGGGGAGAATTTTTTTAAAATTTTCGTGTCGCATCCTTGGAGGATACTGAACTTAAATACCTACCAAATTTAATATTTTTCTGACTTTCTGGTTTTGAGTTATACTGTTGACACACACACACAGACAGGCCTTTTTCTTTCTCCCTCCTTCCTTTCAGGGTGTGTTCTCAAAATTTGTATTTCTGGTGAAATCTCAGCATCAGATGTTTGGGTGGGATGCAGTACTTCCTCTATTTATGGCAAGTAGTAGTGAAAGTAAAAATATATCGCAAACAAAATCTCCTTCTCTTGCTTGCCTCATTTGTTGCACTCTACATCACTCTACCTCAAACCCCAAAGTCTATTCATCACCATCCTTACTCAGACCTCTTCTGTCCTTGTGATACATTGGTCATTGCTTCTGGTTAGCATGGAAAGGGCTCTGGATTTATGAATCTGATGTCCCTTTATTTACTAACTTTGGAAGGCATTGGCAATTTGCCCATACCGTAGAAAATGAAGACTTTTTTTAAAAAATCTGCAATTTTACCTGTTAAGATAGGAAGTAAAATTACAATTTTCATAAGGTCCTGTGTGATTAGGTTTATATAAACTGAAAGTGATCTTGAAGGCATTACAGAACATGTATTTTATAAATTATATAAATATTCCAAAGGATACCTTCACTAAATCAGCTACTTTGAAAATGACACTGATTCTTTTTTGCTGTACTCTTTTATATGAGGATAAAAATACTGTTTGAACATAATACTCTGCAAAGCTGTAATACAGTTGTGTGCTACATCAGAAGTCGGTATGTTATCCATTCAACACCAAAAATTACAATGAAGAGTGTCTCTTTCACTTGTTTACATAAGGAGAAACCTTGGAGGATGAGTCCAGTCATTGTCCAACATTCAATATAGTGCATTCTTGCTGCTTGTAGGTTGTCCAGACCAGTGCAGTTTACTAAATGATTATTGTTCTTTTTGCTGCATAGATATCAATTTTGTACAGATGAGCACCCAGACAAGTATATTGTGTGGCTAGTCTGAAAGCAGTACTGACTTCTTTTCGAGGTTTACTTTTATAGTTTTCCCACATCTGATCGATACTTTCCCATAGGTTTTCTTTTTTTTGTTTCTGTAGTTCATTAATGTTAATCTGCTTTTGTTCTTACTAGTTTTATTGGCCCTGAAACTTTTTATTTTGTAGATTTTTTTTAGATTTTAAGTTTATCTTATTTCTTGGATGGTAACTTTTTGGTTGTAGATGTTAGTTATGAATTTGGACTTTGTTCCTAGTGTACCTTCAGAATTAGTTCATGCTTTGGCTGGTAGCAGGCACTTTGTGGCTGTGCTGTTCATACAGAAGAGCTGCTGACATCTGAATGAAAAACACAGAGAGCCTTATGCAATGACTGATTTAGGGCTCTAAGCCACAAAGTGTTACCCAGGTTTGAGGGCCCTAAGCTACAAAGCAAATATAGGAGTAGAGGCATATCATTATTTTTGCTGATTTTACTGGTACTCATGGGTTGGTACTTTCTTCCATGCATGTGCAGTAGCAACAAAATGGAGTACTTTGTTGTTATTTTTACTTCGTATATAAGAAAGTGTCTTAAAAAAGGTGGGCTGGTTGTGCCACAGGCCTTCTAACTGTTCAGATCTCCTTTTAAATGTGTAATATACGCATTTCCTTCTTAAAATTATTTGCATTTCAATTGAAAGGTATTTACGGAACTGTTTCCATGAACTGTATGGTGGCTTTTAAATCAACTTCCTATAACCAATTTTTCAATTAACTTTATTCTTGATAGCAGCTGTTGGACAGCAAAATGTACAGCTTCTGTTTCAGCATGTGATTTATTAGTTCTGTCCAACTGGTACGAGTGGGAACATATTGCAGAATACTCCTGCTCCTGTGGTTTCATTGTTGGTGCTGATCCATTAGTGTAGATGTGGAGCCATTCTTCAGAAGGGTTATCTGCTCTTTTTTTTTTATTTTGTGACTTCTGGTGGGGTATCTTGCTTCTGAATGTCAATTTCAAGGTTAGTTTGCATGGGAGGACACGAGTGTAGACATTGACTGTGGAAGAAGAATTTATTCCTTTTCCATTCTTCTATCTCTTCTTTACCAGTTCTGCATCACTGATGTACACTTTAAAATACCAGACTTGCAGCAAAAAGTCTGAACAAAACATACTCATATTTGTTCCACAAGAAATTGCTGCTGATATACAGCTTGAGAAGTAGATCTAACAGATATCACCATACTCATCCAGAGAACATTATCAGGACTAAATTAACTTCTCTGAATCAACTTAGTCAATGGTAAGTTACATGGCGTATAGCTTTAAATACCCATAAGACTGAGGCAAAAAGTTTTGCATTGTGTCCATTTCATAATGTTCCTTCATTGCAAATCAATGAACTTCTTTCTTGGCTGCCAGCTAATACTCCAGTAAAGTATCATAGTATGTTACTCGAGGCACAGCTCACCTGGCGCTCTCATATTGTTTGTATGGTTACTCAGGCTTCTGCTAGACTTTCCAAACTTTTCTTAACTGGCATACTTCAATTAGCTTAGAATGTTCTTTACTGCTTTACCATTGATTGATAAGACTGCTGATTGTTTATGCCACTCCTGTTTGGGAATCTGCAACCACCTCTCTTCATCTTTCATCTCCAAGCGCTTCCAAGGTTAGTCACCAATGCCCCCTGGTTTGTATGCAACCATCAATTACATTGTGAACTTGGAGTTTTTCCCATTCATCAGTACCTCCATAAAGTCACCCATCAGTCTCACATCTACAAGAAGTTCTAGCAGAAGTAACTATGCTATTTGCATTTGAACATGCCATTCAACCTGCCTCAAAATAAGACTACCACAAGACCTACTACTATGTGCCACTTCTGGTTCAGAAGATACAGATGACTTCTAATAGCAACATCAACTAGTTTCATTTATCACACATATACTCATCTTTTATACCTCAAGGATTTAAGTGTCATTATTTTGTTAAATAAGTTTCCCTTATGTTTCGTTTGGGAACCCTTATGGCCAACCTCAGCAAGTTATTATGTTACCAAGTCTTTATGAACACAGATCTGAAAACCACTGTAATGCTGATCTATCATAAATAAAAATAAGAGACATTCTTTTTCTCTCCCACACCTCAAATGCAATAATTGACTCAAATTGGCTGTGTCAGGTCTCTATATGCATCTCTTCTGTAATTTGTTGGATAATCATTTATTTTGAGAGCAATATGTTTGTGTGTTTGCAGGATGGAACATCAGAATTAATATATTATGACCGTCCTGACTGTGAAGGTCCTAAATTAAGCTCATACTCCAAATGTGACTTACCAGAAACATCAGATATTCTACCAGTTCTAAGTTCAGCTTTGGGAATCAAAGGGAGAGTTAGGAAAAGTCGCCAATTATTTATTGTTGGTCAGACAAGGGTACATATTGATCATGTTGAGGAACTGGGAGATTTTATGGAACTAGAGGTGAGTGTGGTAAACATGTGATATAGTTGGATTAATGTGCCCAAAGGTGCACAAAATTTATATTATGTTCACTGTTTTCCCCCCACCCTTTAATTAAAACTCTAGGAAGTTAAGGGTTTTATGGCAGCTTGGGAGGGGGTGATGAAAGATTAAACACTGGGAAAGAAAGATGGATTCCTTGCTTCTGAAAGAATGTTAATTCTGTGTACATTCCATAGGTTCTTATTGTTATTACATACTAGTAGAACCTGGAGCTCTACTCGCTTTAATCCACTTAAACCCCCGCCGCTGTAACGTTGCACTTGACAGCTAGCGTTTAAGTTGGTACACTCGCGAAAAAACGATGAAAAGCTTCAACCGTTTGACTTCCTAAGCCAATCACAAGGCAGCATTCCGGATGGTCGATGACAAAGCGGAACTGGAACTAAAATCGGCTCTGTTGCCGGATGTAACTATTCCCAACCACGTGCTTCAGTTTGTGAATCTCTAGCATGAGCGTTGAGTTGTTCTTTGCAAGCTACATGTTGTTCATTGTTATTTATATTTGTGGTTATTGTTTGATAGTTTTGTATTTATATATATATATATATATATATATATATATATATATATATCTATTTTATATATATTTCATTCATATTACTCATTTAAACCAAACTTTAGTGCAACAATGTCTGAAAAACGACGCCGATCACCGAGTGATGATTCACGAAGTGAAAATCCTTTGTGCCAAGGTGTGCCACTTAATAGTCAGGCACTGTAACTATTAAGGAGAACCCGGGAATTCTTTGAACAGGAAAAGGAGTACGTGAGGCTTCATAGCAATCCCTTTATTTCTGCTGATAAAACCGTACAATGAACTGCAGCAGCTCTTGGTCTAATCACGAGAACTGTTATTCACAAGGGAGTGAAACTCCAAGAGAAAGAGGACAAAATTCCTGAACCATCTGGAACGCAACAGGTATTTCTATCAACTCCAGGGAAGAAAAGAAAGCAGCCTCGTCCAGTCACAAATCTTGATGCTTTCCAATTAGACGCCATACGTAGACACATTTATGCCTATTATCATAGAAAGAGTATCCGACCATACCAAAGCTGCTTATATCGCTTATTTTCAATTAACAATAATACGAAATAGTTATTATTCATTGACGTTCGTTACATACACTTTTTGTATGTGGCTTAGACACGATAGAAAGGAGAACAATCAGCTGTTGTTGTTTACTAGCCACTCTGGCAACGTCGCAATCACAATGTAGCCAACCTTACACGAAGCCACACGAACTGTCAAGTGCAAAGATACAGTGGCGGGGGTATAAATATTTTGTTTGTTACTGATGCTGTCAAGGCCAGGATCATATCAGCACTGCTGGTGTGTCAGAATTTCATCTGCAGGAGTTCTTTTACGTGCTAGTAAATCTGCTGAGATGGGGCTGCTGCTTTTAAGCACACTGGGCCAGGTTTGAACCCTTGACCTTGGTATCAGAAGGCCAGTGCCTAGCCAACTGAGCCATCCAGACCAACACACTTTGACCCATTGTGTAATTCTCTCATACATCTCCCACTCTCTCAAGGGCAGCAGAGGTAATTAAGGCATGGACTCATGAATGGGTGTGTATATTTCAAATCCCACCAAGAATGTCCACCCTGACTAAGGTTTTCTACAGGTTTTGCTCAATCCTCATAACTGGCAAATGTTGCAAACTTAGACTTGAAAATTTCCTTACCAAATTTCCTTTCCTTTCCCATTAAAGAAAAAAAAAATTAATTTATCACATTCAGCACAATATGCATTTTATTTATCATGTAAATATCTTAAACACAAGGCATGTTAATCAAAATCATTAGCACCATTTTTGAGAAAATGACAAATTAATGAACTTTTTTTTCCAAGTAAACAGAAAATAGACAAAAAAATAATTGTATACATTTTTTGGTCTGTGATATTTAAATGCCCGAAATAACACAATTATTGCAGCATGCACACATCCATTACAGTAACAATAATAAATAAATGCTCTCTTTGATCAATTTAGGATAACTGCAAACTTTTCCTCCCTCTGTACATCCACACCCAGGACATCCTTGGCAGAGTGCATTAATAGGTGCAGCATGTGGTCAAAAAGATAGTATGTCATCAACAAGCCACTTGCTACATGATTCCAGGACTCGGACGGCACTATTTCTGTGCAGTGGGTCCTCAATTAGTCCCAGAAACTTAGTATATCCCTTACCAGGCCTCCCAGCAAAGGAAAAAATCCCCATGCCGGTACCAGAAATTGAAACCAGATCTCTTTGCACTGCAGGCTGCACCACTTTGTGGAATAAGTAGTAATAATGCAAAATAATTTTATTTAAATCAAAATTAAACAATTGGGCTGGGGCTCATTTCAGATCAGGCCAGGCCTAAGAATTTTGACCCATACCCATGACACTCGTGTGTGTGCGTGCGTTTTTTCACATGTTTTCAAAATTAAACTGCTCTTACTTTATGTAATTCATTTGATAGGGTGTTTAATATCCATTAAAATGAGGAAAAATAAAGAGAAGGGAATCTGATCACAGAATCCTTCGCTACCAATTGTGTCACAGAGAGAGAGACTTTATTTGGCATATATATTGACATAGTTTGAGCAAATGCCTAATAAACTAATGACTTTTCAGATAGCATTTTATCACTAGACAAAGCGTTAGAAAATATTGTAATATAACAGCACTGCCAATAATATTTACATGTAAAATACATGTATATTAATATGACATTATTTTATATATGCTTAACTCGCCAAAATTAAACTGCATTTAAATGTTCAACTATTTATATGGTACTAAAGAAGTCACCGTCATTAGCTTTGCTTGAGATTGTGATATATTCACACCGAAAAGGTTAGCCCAGGAACAAGAAAAACAGTAGCACAGGTACCAGCTTACTCAGCACGGCTGACAATGGGGCAGCAGGACTGTACAATGGCAGGACCATACATCTCAGGAACACATTCTCTATTATAAATGCATTCTCCTAAACTATTTGTGATAGTTACAGTATATAAATACAAAGGAAGGTGTGCAATATTATTAATTTGAATAAAATCACTTTAAAAAAAATAGACTTTATTGCACGTGAAACAAAATACTACTACATATCACATAAATAAGCTACACATACAGAACACTGAAAACAGTTTACATAACATTCTGTTGTGCAAATGCAAACATTGTGGATTTAACCAGAGTATAAATTTACTGTGAGCCTGTACTACTTTGTCAAGATTTTTTAATTCTTTTGTCCTTCTATAGTTTTTCAATATTGGGCACCATGTTCTGACACACACAAATGAAGAATACATTTTAAGTTATGGTCTGATAGTTAGTTGGTTTCTGTGATATGTGCGGCGGTATACTTATAATATTATTTATAATGTTTGTGTATGTGTATTTACTTCACGTGGTGAAGCCATTTTGTGATGTGATTCTTTGTTAGGTTTGTAGCTCCATCTGGTGTTAGCAATTTGCGGTAGTATTAGTGTTTGTTTGAAAGAATGCGACTGTTATTTTATTTAATTTTTGTTTACTGTCCTCCGGCTAGCTATGATCTTTTTGGTCGAGCACATCTCTTTACACAGGTTGTGTAAACGGAAAGGAGTCTTTTATCCAAAGATAACACTGATGAAAGAATTTGTTTTACACTTTTATTGTCGAACACATTCACTATCACATTTACACATTGATCTAGACACTCGCCAAACTGAAACTGTTATAACAACTTCTTACTGATCACTTTTAATTCACGTACTTCAACCTTTTGTATAATTAACTTTACAACACTTGAGAATTTTCCTAACTCTGCTACGCGTAACTTGCGAGTCGATAGCCGACGTATACTTTACAAATATTTCTGCTGGACTGAGGGCGACATGTAGCATACAAATATTTTCGACGAACTGACGGGGTCTATCTCTAACCTAGCCCTTTTTATACTCCTACACCCCGATATGCCTAAAGATTATAACTGAGCTGCAATTGGCTAATAAAACGCGCCAACATTAGCGTCTATTTTATATCCAATGAAAATTATGAATACATATGCTCTAGGGACAATGTTCCAGAAAATTCTAAGAAAAACGCGCCAACATTACGTAACTTCCTCGTCTCTAATAATAATAAACAGCTCACCCCCTCGCTGCATTATTGCACGCTATTATTGTCAGTTTCAGTAAGGCCGTATAAACTTACTTCTCAACAATAATTACAATCAATATACATCTCAAATCAATGTCACATAAAAATGCATATTCATATTACAATCATTCTTTACATTTAAATAATTTATGATACAAATTACTGCATCATATGGTTTACAAGTCTTCATCAGTGAAAATGTTCACATAAATATGGATGTGAACATGCTGAGATATCAGGTAGCAAAATGATGTCATGAAAACTGTGATCAAGGGAAATTGCCGTAAGTCACTCAGATTCTTTTTATTTTGAAATTTGTCTCTGAGTTGATGTCATTCTGCAAATCTATCACTTCTATTTGTAGTATGCTAGGAGTGGTATCAATTGCAGCAGAGAAAGGTGTAGCAAATAATTAAATATCAGGTTCCAGGTCTATCATTTCTTTAAATCTGGAGTCAAATTCTTCAATCACTCCATATTATGCGTGCATACTGCTGAAAGCTTGAAGGCGTGATAGACTAGAATACGCTATTAAGTTTTGGAAAATATACTGTGTTCATGTTGGTTGATTGGCTTTCCCTAATGCCAACTTCACTTTAAATGCTTTCACTTTGCTGAAGAGATCAGTTATCTAATTTTTCCCCTATGGCAAAACATTCAGTGTTTTCATGTGAGCTGTTAAGTTCGCCAAAAAAGCCAAATCACATACCCAGTTTACATCACTGAGCTCAGGCACAGATTTATCTTGCATCTCAAGCAACAAGTTTATATCTTCCCCAAATTCAAAGAACCTATCAAGTACTTTTCCTCTGCTCAACCAACGCACTTCAGAATGGTATGGGAAATCGTCACTTTCATCACATTCCTCAAGAAATTGTTTAAACTGATGATGGTTCGAACCTTTGGATCATATGCTGTTCATTGTTTTCACTATTGTAAACATGACATTGTCAGTGGCGTGCAGTGCTTGGGTAGGTTCTAAGCATTACAGATGTTTCTTATACGACGGGGAGTTTCTAACTTTATTTCAGAAGTTATTCATAAAAATATTACATAATTTTATTATATTAGTATATGTTAAATATGATAACATATTGATACATTGATAACAAAACTACTTTTAAGGGCTTTACTTACCAACATTACGAAAGGAGATGCTGAAACTGACCACCGTCGTCCATAAATTTTTGGCACCTCTTTAGGAAACTATCCATCATTGAATTTTTGGGGGGAATTTTCCAAACAATGGCCGATGTCATCTAATGTTTCTTTGGTAAGAACCGAACGCCGTATTTTAGATTTCTTAGCCTGAACACTTCCTGTGCCTGAAATTTATTGTAAAGTTCATGGAACTTATGGCCTGGAACTTTTACACCTGGAAATATTTCTGCAAATTGTACTTGCACTTGACGAGCTGACCAAGTTAACACATACAAATCATAAATAAATACACGCTGTGCAGTAGAAAACATATACTGAACCATAATAGTGACCAAGTAAAGGACACAATAATACATAACTCATAATAACTGAACTATATCACATCACCCTCAACACAAAACTTCACTTCCACTGCACAGCAAATCCACAACAGCATGACCTTGTTTATAGCAGCAGTGCATTATGTTTTTATCATATTTCCACATACCCAGTGGAAAAACACTGTGCAGCCGGTAATATTGTTCATAAAATACCCCTCCAGGGTAACTTAAAACATAAAGTGTACAAGACAAACCCCCACACCCTGGAAGAATTAAAACAAAATATCCACCAGGAAATTTCTCAGCGTGAACTATGGCAAGTGATGGATGGTTTTCTAAAGAGGTACCAAAAATGTATGAACAGCGACGGTGGCCAGTTTCAGCATCCCCTTTTGTAATGTTGGTAAGTAAAGCCTTTAAAAGTAGTTTTGAAAATGGTATGCTTTCATCTGCACCTTTCTATGATAGCGGCAGATGGTAACAAGTGTCGAGGACGCGGACAGGAAAAACCCTGCGCAGGCGGTTTGGAGTCTTTTGGCTCACTCTGTATTAAAGTACATAAAATGCTTACTCAAATTGTTTGTGAATTGATTAGATAGTTTAAAAAACAAAGCTTTACACAAGATTAATGATGTTTACTTTCAAAAGCAATAAATATGTCTGTATTAACTATAATGATCACTTCAATATGCCTTTAGCCAATGACAGGTAGAGTATGCTAGTCAGTTGAACAATCAAAGCCATACTACACTGATAGTAATTCACCTTCAATTACTACATTGATATTTTTTCGTGGTGGTGCACTTGTTTTTAATTTGTATGAATGCAGGGAGTGAGCTCACATAGCATTTGTTTCCTTTTGACAAAATGCATCATAATCTTCACTGCAGTGACTAACAAACATGGTTAGCGCTAAACTAGCTAAGTTCATAATAAGTTTTTTGTGTGACTCTAGCCAAGTAGTACTTGTGCTACTAGTTTTACATGACAATTTAATTTCTATTTCACACTTGTGCACCTTTTCATAAGATAATTATATCTCGGCCTTTGGTCTCGAAATAATTATCAGAAAAGAAACATTCGTTAACCTCAATTAAATTGTCGTAAAACTATCAGCACTAGTGCTACTACTGTTAAAAGCAATTTTCTCTTAATACAAAGATATTCACATTCATACTAAAACAACATTGAGAGAATAAAAAATAAATCAAGTGTCACTGGTTCACACATTAATAACACTTAACAAAAGTAAAAGTCTCTTTCTACCTGAAAATGGATTCCATTCTACGCTCCTGTTTACAGAATTCATTGATGTCATAAAATGGTCTTTTTTTTAATATCACATATTTCTCTTTTTCAATGGAAATAAGAGCCAAGCCATTTAGTCTTTCTTGACCCTTGTCAATCTCTGAAAGGTTTTTATGTGCTTGAGAACTGAGAAGGATCTTTCAACTGAAACTGTGGTACTCAACATGGCTAGAATTAGTTGTATAAGTTTATACACTTCTGTAAATGCCGAGTTCAGTCCATTAGCTTTCATGTGTACTAACAGATCATGTAGTATTTGTATGAGAATTCTCCATTAATACAGAACAGCAAGCTTGTTTTTCGAGTGCAGTGTGTCAAACAAATTACGCCTGTTCTCTTTCAGTGTTTCCAGTGCAGCAGAAGGAAAATCTGAGCAGTAAGCTGTGAATTTTAGAGGATCAATTAGAGAAATAACTCCAGTTAGGCAAAGCTTCCAAACCTTTCTGTCAGTCATGCTGTAACACTGTCAATTATTTCTATGTATAGCATTCTATAGCCACTTGCATCACAACTGGAATGTTTTTGCTTTTGTGCCATCTCCTCATTTCCTTCATTGGCTTTGTTGACATGTGCCCACATTTCTTCGAAATTATTTCTGTAGCTCGGAATAACACCTTTAGTTTCTTTAACCTTCTGAACACAGTACATGATATCCAGCTGTTTTGTTTGAAGAATGTCAAAAAGGATGTTGGAGTGTGTATATATTTTAGAAAATGTATGAAGCAGAAAAACAGTGTCAGTGTCAGTTAAAGATGAAAGGAAACCTCGAGCAAGAGCCAGATCTTCACTATCCAGCCAGCTGTATCGGTAACAATGCTGTGGAAAAAATCAACCAAATATTCTGTTTTCTTTCATAGCATTCACAAGTCTTGATGAGAAGTTCCAACTTGTTGGTGCATTTTTAGGCCTTCTTTTTGAAGTACATGCAATGAGTGCATGCATTCATTTTTGAAGACTGAAAAAAAAGAGCTCAATCCTGGTAAGCTTTGAAAGAAAATGCGCCACTCTTTGTTTGAAACTGAATGAGACAAGACTAGATTAAGACTATGGCTAAAGCAATGCACAAATACAGCCTTTGGACATATTTCTTGTACTTTAGTCTTAAAACCATTAGCCTCACCTGCCATAACCACTGCACTATCATACATTTGTGCAATAAATTTATCTCTTAAATTGAATATTCATTCACTGTTTTCAAGACATGCTGGAACAAACCATTTGCTGTTCTGCCAGCACTTAGCACTTTTGATCAAAAAGTAAGGGGAATTTTTATTTAATCATCAGCATCAACTTTGTCCCCTTCAAAGTAATGCCCCTCAGATATAATACACTTGTGCCAGTGCTTTTTCCAATCTTGGAAGCACTTCTGGAACTCACTTTTCATTATGGTGTTCAGCTCCTTCAGCGGTTCTGTTTTTATATCATCAATGGTGGCAAAACATCGTCCTTTCATGGTTCTCTTCAGCCTCAGGAATAGAAAGAAGTCGCAGGGGGCCATGTCCGGCGAATACGGTGGCTGAGGCAGCATAATGGTTTTGTTTTTTGCCAAAAAATCACGAACAAGCATTGAGGTGTGAGCGGGTGCATTATCGTGATGCTATTTTCATGAGTGGTTTTGCCAGAATTCTGGTCGTTTTCTTTGGATTGCTTCATGCAAATGGCGCATAACTTCCAGATAGTATTCCTTATTGACCATATGACCATAAGGCAGGAACTCCTGATGCACTGTCCCATTGTAATCAAAGAAAACAGTGAGAAGAACCTCCACATGTGATCGAACTTGTCAGTTTCTATTGGGACGATTGGGCCTTGGTTTCGACGTCATACCCATATACCCATGTTTCATCACCTATAACCTTCTTTAGAAGTTCTGGATCTTTTCGACTTCATTCAGCAATTCCTGAGCGATGTCTATGCAACATCGTTTTTGTTCGAAATTCAATTTCAGAGCAAACTTTGTTGCTACATGTTTCATGCCCAAAACATCTGAAAAAATTGCTTGGCATGAGCCAAAGGATATGCCGACATTATCAGCAACCTCTCTGATGGTGATTCGGTGATTTTCCAGAACCATTTTCTTTACTTCTTCCACATTGTTGTCGGTAGTTGATGTGCTAGGGCGTTCAGGGCAGTCGTCATCTTCAACATCTTCTCAACCCTCTTTGAAACGTTTATACCAGTTGTAAACTCTTATCTAACTCATAATAGATTCACCAAAAGCCACAGTCAACATTTCAAATGTGGTGCTGCACTTTATTTCGTCTTTCAAGCAAAATTTAATGCAAATTCTTTGATCCATCTTTTTCAAAATAAAAATTCGCCAAGCACTCGAAAACACGTATAACTTTTTAAACTGTCAACAATAAACTAAATATTCAAAACAGCTGAAAAAGCAAAGATACATCAGGAACATGTGTACCAACAAGATAAAACATTGGATGTACAAAGCTCTCGAAATTAAAAAATTCCCGTTATTTTTTTTATCAAACCTCGTACATCCACAAATTAAATAAACCTTTCATATACCTTTACGGTTTCAGCAGGCAAATATCTCAGGATTGTTGCTAGCTGAGAAGCACTACTAATGTCAGAAGTTTCATCCAGCAATATTGCAACAAATGGAGAACTCAATATTTCAGTCATTATTTCCCTGGCAAGTACATTGCTGTTAGTAACAATCAAATCATTCTGTATTCTATTTGACATACCTCTAAATATTGTAGCAGATTCCAGGTGATCCTGTGATCCTTAAGTGTTCAGTTATACTTGCTGAGAGGTTCAGAAGGTCACTGTAATTTCTCTTTTTGACTGCTCCGTGATCTTCATTGTGGCCTTTAAATGGAAGCCTGTAATGTCTATCAAACGTTCCAATACTTCCCAGTTTCTCTTCACCATTTCATTGTGATGTGTTATATTACCTGTAATGCGCATCCAGTAGCATGTCTATATACACTCAACCAAGACTGCTAAGCTGTACAAAAGCATGCAAATGGCTCTGTGAACATTCATGTTTCATGATAGCATTGCTTAAGTTTTTTAAATTTGTATACCCATCTTTATTCCATACAGTATGTTTGGTAGAAAAAATAACACATGACCAACAAAATAACTTTTATAAATTGTGGCTTCCTGTCAATCAAATTGTCATTTTATACTAAGAAATATTAAAATATCTTCTATATTTTATGTTTTTCTGGATTTTCGATCCAGAAGTACTGTCTTTGGTTTACCGTACAGCACTATATCTGATTTTTCAGAAAATAGAGGGGAACCAAAAGGGCAATTTATAAGCTTCTGTCACATTCCATCACTGTCATAAATATATCTTCAGCTCTTGGTTAATTCAGTTTATCTCAAGCAAGCGGGTGCTAGGTCAATATAAATGCAGAAACACAACAGACAACAGTATAATTTAGTTCAATGCTGAATACAATCAAGTACTGCAGCATGAATGAACCAGAGAATGAACTAACAATGAACTGGAGTGAACCGATTCAGCTCTGTCTCGACTGTGCCTACCACAGCAGTATATGGGCAGGTTACAAATTTTATGCTCCCTCAGGGTTGTCACATTGTTAACTCTCACAGCGCATACACACTATGGAGCAGGTAGGGCGATGATGGATGTGACTACCCCAATATGGATCCATTAAAGCTCTGCTCCGCTAGGCAGTGTCAGCTGGACCTGTGATGCTTTCATCTAGTAAATGAAAATTATGGAAGAAAAATAAAATCATTGAAATTATCTGGATAGATGGAGGCGACCTAGCCTACTCTGAATGCTCGCTACTGGACATTGTTGAGGTGGATGCTTTCAGCACACAAGGTTTGTTGATGAATTATACAATGCAGAGCAACAATATCACAATTAAGTTTCAGACATTTTGTCCTTAATTTGCCTAACAATTCCACTTGTTCCTACCATGGAAGGTGCTCCTTCCGTTCCAAAGATACAAGATTGTACCACTGTTATTCAACTTCTTCTACAGCTTGCTGCAGAGCAATAAACATATCAAAACCTGTAGTTCTTTATGCATTGGAACAAGATCTAGCAACTCCTCCCTTACCTGGAGGTTAACATCACACCCCTTACAAAAATTGATAATTGAGCAGTGTCGGAAATATTAGTGCTCTCATTTAAGGCTAATGAAAACACTATGAAATTATTTGATGCCTGAATGTGGCACATTACTGTATTTGGAGACAAAGTGATTTGGAGAAAGTTCTGCAACTGTCATAATTATACAGCCTTTGATAAATTGTCCATCATGTATGGTCACAATTTTTTTGCTATCTCTAGTGAAAGTTTGAAGCTCAAGTGCATTGCCAATTCACTGACAATGTTTTTCTAGTTCACGTAGATTACTTTTTAATTCTCATACAAGTGTTGCTGGTCCTCTCCTTTATATCTGTAAGAGTCGCCAGCATAACATGTTGCGTAATGGCATTGTAAATTATACTTCTTTACTTGCTGAATCTCTTTGCCACAAATTAAACACTTTACCATGCTACCATAATCAGTACATAAAACAAATCTGATGTGTTACACTCACATGACTTTCTCTACTCTTGTACAAACTATTTTTACAAACGCTAATTCTCCATATGCTTCATGTTAATCGAGATATCGAGATGTCAATCTTATTGGTAATTTTCATGTAGATGCAAGGGGAATATGGTAGGTTTTAAGCGATAGTCAAATCTTTTAAGCGCTGGTTGCTATGTGGCACATTCCATTCTCTTTGCATGTCCAGGACATAAAAAAAATAAATAACGAATTTGAGAAAAAGTATAAGTATTGGAAAATTTGAGGGAATAACAAGCAATATCTCAAACGGTTCACTCAACAAAAGAAATGTATATGACATAAATTGTGTATTTTAATGCGATCTACATTTTTTGTGTAGTAAAATTTTGTCTATCTCTTATGGTTTACCAGTTATGCAAAAGTCGTTCACAATGAAGACATTCC
Organism: Deroplatys truncata; assembly: GCA_030765065.1. Lineage (NCBI taxonomy): Eukaryota > Metazoa > Arthropoda > Insecta > Mantodea > Mantidae > Deroplatys > Deroplatys truncata. Next base: position 62,105,604 of record CM060984.1, on the reverse strand, counting down.
CAGAAAATTCGACATATACATTTCATTTCTCATGACAATATCTTAAACATATGATATTTTAATCAAAATCGTAAGAGACATTTTTGAGAAAATTAAAATTTTCGAAAAATGTTCCATGTAAAGGGTAGTTTGGGGTGGGGGGATTTTCTTGAAAACCTTCGTGTCGCATCTCTGGAAGATACTGAACCTAAATACCAAGTTTGGTATTTATCCGACTGTTCGTTTCTGAGTTATGCTGTTCACAGACACACACACGGACATGTTTCCAAAAATCCTTTTTTTGGATTCAGGGAGTCTCAAAACATGTATTTCCGGTGAAATCTCGGTATCAAATTTTTGGGTGGAATACAATACTTCCCCTACTTACTATACGTAGTAGAGAAAGTAATAGTTCTTCTTACACTTGCAAAAATGTTGGTGTTGATAACCTTGCGTGAACATCTGAAGCTGCTTCTGACGTCGTTCCTCTAGAATAATATTAGACTTCCACACAAAAGCCACCATGGAATACTGCATCTGCATTTTCACCACTACAGTACACCTACTGATACTGGATTCCTTTCTGCACTGTCCATGTTGCCTGCACAGTCAATGTGTGCCTTGATGTCATACTGGTTCGTAATGATGGCCACTGTACTAGAGACTGCCTTCCATATTTTGTACAAAAATTATGTGCTGAGAAATGTATTTTTATCTTTGATTTCTTTGTGCTTGGTTGGCAATTTATTGTAAATTTTAACTTGTAAATAGAACTTTTCTTAAATGTAGGTCTAGGGCAGGTACTTATAAACAGTTTTGCGTTCTTGTTTTTTGATTGTTTATTGTGTTAAATCATTAAATTTTTACTTTCTCCTAGTAGGTAGAGGAAATATTTCATTCCACCAAAAGATTTGATACCGAGATTTCACCAGAAATACATGTTTTGTGGTTCCTGAATATATATATTTTTTGTTTAACAAAGCATTTTTAGAAAAAGTTGCGTGCGTGTGCATGCACGAGGGAGAGAGAATAAAATACAAACAGTGGGATAAGTGGCGATCTTGGTAATTTAGTTCGGTACTTCCAAAGATGTGACATGATTTTCAAGAAAATCCTTTCTACCCAAACTACCCTCTACATGGAAAAAGTTGTATATTTTTTATTTTCTTTAAAATGGCTCATAACGAATTTTCTGTGAAGTCCTCTTTATTCAGAAGGAAGTTTGTATAATTTTGTATAACTGTTAAATCTTAAGAGATAGACAAAAATATACTACAGAAAAAATGTAGATCTGTTTAAAATTGACAATTTATTTAAAATAATTTTTTGTGGCATCAACCTTTTCCAAGATATGTTATTGTTTTGAAATTTCCAATATCTTTTTAAAGTACTGTTACTATTCTGCTGTTTCTCGTGATGTCATGCAAAGAATATGGAATTTCAAGGCCAGCACATAACGACCTGCTTTTAAACATCTGACTATTGATTTGGTTTCCTCATTCCCTCTTGTAACTACAATAAAATGTGTAATGAAACTGTTTCTGCAAAGGTTAGTCAATTGAAAAGAAATAGTTTGTAAATAAGCTATCGTAAGAATAGTTCGTAGAAACTATATAAAAATAAATGGCATTGGAGTAGAGAAAGAAGTATATTAATCGTAATAAATGTATGCCTAGAAATGGTTTCATGTTAGTCAAATGGACTTGGTTGTAAGCTAGGTAAACAACACTGAGTTGTTAACTCTTGACAGGTAAGGCTCATAGGAATTATGACACTGCATTTTATTTTTATTCATTGATATGGTTTGTTTGCACATAAAACTTCCGGTAATCTAAATACCTTCCTGGTGAGGTCATTACTATGACACTGTGTACTTATGACATTTAAAGAGTGTATATTTGTCTTCTTCTGGTCCTTACTCATAAATATTACGAACGTTTACCTATAGTGAAACTTACGTAAATACCCACTAGGAGTCAAGGTAAGTTTATTTCAGGTTTTTGTCCGTATTTTTTACATCTTAGAAACAACTTGTCAAATGGACTGTTTGCTACATGAGTCCTGCAAAGAAAAGGAGGACAACAACAATCTATTGTAACCATTGCAGACAGACATTCTGCAAGGAACATTGCGTTGTGACATTTGTCAGCTGCAATTAGTGCTCGGATATAATGAAGCATGCAGTAACATACTTTTCATTTCATTTTTATTGATCCAATTAATTGTTATGTACAGAAGTACAGCCAATGTTGGACATGTCAAAGTAAGATAACAAAATATTTACGAGATATTACCAAAATTAATGAACCAAAATATGTATAAGTTTACAAAAAAAAATGTATAAGTTTCCAAGAATAAATTATAATTACATGTTAAAGTACTTATAAGTTCTCTTTAGTTAAGAATTCTTGAATAGAGTAAAAGCAGTGGTTAATCAGATATGCCTTTAAAGAGTGTTTGAGAGTATTTTCTTGCTTAATTTCTTTCATAGATTTTGGTGGACAGTTGTATATCTTTAGTCCAGGATGTAATATACTTTTTTGGCACAGAGAGGTATTATGTTGAGAAATATGTAGATTATTGGTTCGCCTTGTATTATGCTGGTGCATTGTTTCGTTCCTCATGAAGGGGGAATCTGTATTGTTTGTAGTTTTGTGGATGAACATTATTGTTTCAAATATAATGATGCAAGGGAGTGGAAGTATGTTTAATTATTTAAACAGGGGTTTACATGATCTTGAACTTGCCCCAGTCATGGCTCGAATTATTTTCTTTTGCATTATAAAGTATGTTTTGCTTGCTGCTGACTCGGGCCAGAATATTATGCCAATTCATAATAAAGAATGGACGTATGCAAAATAAGCCATTCTGGTGGTCTCTATCCTTGTGCTTCCTGCTAATATCCACATCATGTAACATGCGGTGCCTAGCTTTTTATTTATATGACTTATGTGGTTTTCCCATTTCAAAGAGTAGAAATAGTATTGGGCCTAATATGGAACCTTGAGGTACTCCATAGGTAATCGCAAGGGAACTTGATCTATAGTTTTTTAACTCATAGTTTCCTCTGTGTTAAAATAATGCCTCCACATAAAAAAAGTTACTTTTTGTATTAAGTCTTGTAGTATTTTTAATGTTTAATAAAGTAGTAAAAACTATGAGCATTTACCTTTCAGGTGTGCTCAATATACCTTTACCTGTCTAGAGTTGCGAATTTTCTCTACCCATTATAAATTGACATACATGTATATATATTGCAACATTCATTAAAAATGATTCGCCTATCCTGTTATGTTATTCACGATGCATTTTTATGTAAAACTGATTTCAAAATAAGCAATAAGTCCTTGGTTAAATACAATATGCCAACATTGTAATTTATCTAAAATGCACACAGAGTAATGGATTTTGAAATTCTGCCATTGACAACATAGTGAAGTTTGGCACTAGACAGCTAGATAGTGCAACTGACACTAAAGTATGGGATCGCATTCCATACATCATGGACATACAGTTGACCATAGAGACGAACATCTTCGAAACATATTCTCAGTGAACACTTAGTAAGTGAAACTAAAATGTCATGAGTTCACTCTGCATTTCAGTATGCCACAAAGAATTTTATGCAACATAAATTGTGTACTTTAACAAGTTCTGTATTTTTTTTGTGTGGTAAGATTTTATCTCTCATTTATGGTTCATGAATTAAGCAAAGGTTATTAAGAATGAAGAGGACTTGAGAGGCTATTCACAGAAAATTCAAGTTAGACATTTTATTTGTCATGTAAATATCTTAAAATATTAGGCATTTTAATCAAAATTGTTACAGCCATTTTTGAGAATATAAAAAAAGAACAAACACTTTTCCATATAAGGGGTAGTTTGGAATGGGGTGATTTTTCTTGAAAATCCTTGTGTTGCATTATTGGAACATGCTGAACTTAGATACCAAGTTTGATATTTAACTGACTTTACATTTTTGAGTTATGCTGTTCAGACACACACGGATTGATACAGACATTTACCTAGAAATATTTTTTAATTTATTTATTTATTCAGGGAACTTGAAAACATGCATTTGCATTGAGATTTGGTATCAAATGTTTAGTGGAATACAATACATCCTCTGCATACTATAGGTAAGAAGTAGGGAAAGTAAATCCCTTACAGTTCCTTAAGTGCTCATCATGCCAAGTAAATGTAAATAACACTCATTAAAAACATTTTGCTTACTTACAAGCTTTTCGTATTTAACATTTTGCACATAACTTGACAATAAGTGAGGGTGTGTCCTGTTTTTACTTTCTCTACTATGTATAGTAAGGAAGGGAAGTATTGTATTCCACCCAAAAATTCGCTACTGAGATTTCACCGGAAATACATGTTTTGAGACCCCCTGAATCCAAAAGAAGCATTTTTGGAAACATGTCCATGTGTATGTGTGTGTCTGTGAACAGCATAACTCAGAAACAAACAGTTGGATAAACACCAAACTTGGTATTTAGGTTCAGTATCTTCCAGAGATGCGACACGAAGGTTTTCAAGAAAATCCCCCCACCCCAGATTACCCTTTACATGAAACATTTTTTGAAAATTTTAATTTTCTCAAAAATGGCTCCTAACAATTTTGATTAAAACTCATATGTTTAAGATATTTTCATGACAAGTGAAATGTATATCTCAAATTTTCTGGGAATGTCTCCAAAAGTATTCTTCATTGTGAACGACTTTTGCATAACTGGTAAACCATAAGAGACAGACAAAATTTTACTGCACAAAAAATGTAGATCACGTTAAAATACACAATTTATGTCATATAAATTCTTTTGTTGAGTGAACCATTTTCGAGATATCACTTGTTATTCCCTTAAATTGTCCATACTGTTTCTCAAATGGGAATTCGTGATTCATTTTTTTTTTTTATGTCCTGGACATACAAAGAGAATGGAATGCGCCACATAGCAACCAGCTCTTACAATATTTGACTGTAGCTTAAAGCCTACCAATTCCCCTTGCATCTACAAGAAAATTAGCATTAAGATTAACATCTCAATATCTCGATTAACATGAAGCATATGGAGAATAAGCGTTTGTAAAAATAGTTTGTACAAGAGTAGAGAAAGTCATGTGAGTGTAACAGATTTTTTGTTTACCTTTACCCCTCTCCCTCAGTGAAAGTACTTGAGATGTCATATACAGCAGCACCTAAACAAGAGGTGACTTGTGACAGTTCACTCATAGCAGGGAAGTGGGAGAACAACATTGCTTGGTTTAATAGAAACCTAATAAATAGTATGAAAGCATGTGCTATAATATAGCAAAATATGGCAGCATCTATCCCTCAAAGTTCAGCTTGTAGGCAAAGAGAAAAGTGGAACATTATTGGCTGGAGCAACATTGGTTGGGAGGTTGCCATGGAAACCACCGGAAACATGCTCCTTCAGTAATTGTCACGTCACTTTTTGTTTAAAATAAACTATAGACTATTTTAGTGTGTATATATTATACCAAGTTTCACAACAATCAGTTCAGTCATTCTTGAAAAGACAACATGGGCATATATATAAAAGTATTGGCTTACATCCATGATTTATTCAAAATAAAGCATTAACAGGCAAATATTACTTAGAATTTTATTACATATATGAGTCATTCCATGTCAAGTCGCACAAATTTTCACAACATTTTACCAAATTTTGTCCATGGATTACAAAAATAAAGTGAATTATGTTTAAAATTCTTGTTTTTTTAAATCGCTATATCTTAAAAAATATTGCGCAATACAACTTGTGTAAATCAGCATCGCGCTCTCCTTTTAATTAGATTATCTCAGGTGTAAAATCCAAACATTTGAAAACTATGTATCCCTAGTGACTCGCATGTTTACATTTCAATAAAAACTATAAATTCCTTGTAGTTTTTTTTTGTGTATATTTGCATAAAACAAAGATGTAATCTTGTGTAGTTCATTTTAAATAAAATGACTTAGAAAGCGGTGGATAGTGGGATTCCAGTGTGGCGCAGTTGGAGAGTAGCAGCAGCAGTCTATCATTGAATGCCTTGTCAATTGTTCACAGCACTTCAGTTGCACTAGTTTGTTCACATGTAACTTAAATTTGGCATACAGTTGAGAAACATTTGAACTTTCTATCTTATCCTATGAGAGGCAACTAAACTACAATTTAAATGCATACTTTTGTTCCTTCAGGCTCAAATGAATACCATCTGGTTGTTATTGCATTATTGGTGGATGAAATAAATGAATTTAGCTCTAAGGTACCAGGGATCGCTTTTGCATTGCTGTATCTTGCCTTAAAATGGTCATTACGTTCAAAACCACTTCTGGATTGTTCACAGCATTGGTACTTTGTAGCACACAATCACTGTTATCAGTGGCTGGTACTTGGGAATTTTTTTTTTCGACACACATCGCATAGTTTTAGGTCTAGTGACAAAGTTAAGTTCTTCATTTTTACTTTCTCTACTATGTATAGAAAGTAGGAGAAGTATTGAATTCGATACCGAGATTTCACCGGAAATACATGTTTTGAGACCCCCTGAATCCAAAAAGAGCATTTTTGGAAACATGTCCATGTGTATGTCTGTGTGTCTGTCTGTGAACAGCATAACGGAAATGAACAGTTGGATAAACACCAAACTTGGTATTTAGGTTCAGTATCTTCCAGAGATGCAACACGAAGGTTTTCAAGAAAATCCCCCCACCCCAGATTATCCTTTACATGGAACATTTTTCGAAAATTTTAATTTTCTCAAAAATGGCTCTAACGATTTTGATTAAAATATCATATGTTTAAGATATTTTCATGACAAATGAAATGTATATCTTGAATTTTCTGGGAATGTCTCCAAAAGTTTTCTTCATTGTGAACGACTTTTGCATAAACCATAAGAGATAGACAAAATGTTACTACACAAAAAATGTAGATCGCATTAAAATACACAATTTATGTCATATACATTTTTTTTGTTGAGTGAACCATTTTCGAGATATTACTTGTTATTCCCTTAAATTTTGCAATACACATTTTCTCAAATTCATTATTAATTTTTTTTATGTCCTGGACATGCAAAGAGAATGGAATGCGCCACATAGCAACCAGCGCTTAAAAGATTTGACTGTCGCTTAAAACCTATCATATTCCCCTTGCATCTACAAGAAAATAAGCAATAAGATTGACATCTCGATATCTCAATTAACATGAAGCATATGGAGAATAAGCATTTGTAAAAATAGTTTGTACAAGAGTAGAGAAAGTCATGTGAGTGTAACACATCAGATTTTTAATTTTGTAAGCATATTGCAGGTAGCTAAGCTTGATAATTTCTGCCTTGTGTTATGCTTGGAAACATTAAATGGATTGAGCGCCATAGCTACATTTCTTTAGTTCACTCATTATGCACTTTCAGAAACCACAGAGCTAAAAATGAACTTCTAACACAAAAAGCTGAACACAAAGTAACATTTAAAATGAAACAGTGGAGAGAATATCAAATTCCAATTGCTATGTTATACCTAACACCAGAAGTGATAGCCTATCATGTTCATACTGCGTAATGCATCAGTCAGCATGGCCTGCTACTGCGGTATAAAGCTCTGTCAGCAGTCATGTTCTAAAACCCTATGCTCTAACACAAACTGTTTATATGTGTACTTCTAAAGAAAGTCCGATCCTGATATTAACAAGTTTAAAACAAAATACATCACAGATTCCTTCAGTATTTTTTCCAGATTTTTATATTATGAGGTTAAATATATTGCAGTTGAAAATATTCATACTTTAAAAAGTGATTGTTTTTTATTGAATAAATAGTATTTTGAATAAGGAAAACCACAATGTTTTTATCTACAAAATGACGTATTGTTCTTATCCCTGACCATTCTGTATTCCGAGAATAAATTGCTTTCATGTAACATGCTCATATAAGAAAAATGTTAAGTACACTGTAAATCCTAAAATAATTTATTTTCCACAAAATATGTGTGTGTCCATTTATTTTATGTGTGGAACACATAAACTAAAATTTAGCAAATTCAGAGAAAGTGATGTTTTATGTATGTTCGGTTTGATGTGGAATGACTCGTATAACAGATGAATATTAAATTACTTAACAATTTAAGGTTTTAAATGTTGTTTTTCTTGTTATAGGTCATGCTATCTGACAACCAGACTGTAGAGGAAGGACAAGCAATAGCAGATGAACTGATGACACAGTTAGGAGTTGATAAAGACGATTTGTTATCAGGAGCTTATTTGGATCTTCTGAAACATTAAGGTAAGTTCAGAGGTTATATACACTTGGCACTTAACAAAATGTTCAATACGTGAAGGATTTCTGTGTATTGAAGCATGTTCCATTTAGAGTTACATTATCTTTGGAGAAAGAAACTGAATATTGCCTAATATTTTGTCATCACTGCCAATTGCAGAACCTACCTCATTACCACTAGCTGTATGTTTATCTTATGTTTTGGCATAATTTAACATTCTTGCCCCACTTATCACAAATGAATTCTTTCCTGAGGTCGCAGCTTCAAACCTGGCAGAGAGCGATGGATTTTGTGTATAAAGGGTGTAAAAAATCCTTAACAGGGCTTCCTTCAGAAGGGAAGTAAAGCTGGTTGTCCCATGTCATAAATTTACGGAAAGTAGAAGAATTTTAAGCCTGATAAATAGGCCTCTGAGCAAAATGCCCGGTCTTTCATGCTCAATATAGAATGGAACGCTAAGAACCATAGCAGTTAGAAAGAGTCCATAAATAAAAATATACGAGGGCAAATCAAAAAGTCTTTTCCACTATTTTTTTTTCTAGTAACATAAGATACATGCAGCCAACTAAACATGTAAATATTATTCCTTGTGCCTTTTACTATTTTTCCACATAGTTCCCATGCCGGTTCAGACATTTGTCCCATTGCAGCACTAATTTTGCGATGCCCCTGCAGTAGAAGTCAGCCGTCTGCCTATGGAACCAATGTTGTCTTGACTTCGTCATCGCAAGTGAATCGCTGTCCTGCCAGGAACTTCTTCAGCGGACTGAAAAGATGGAAATCACTAGGGCAAGATCCAGGCTGTATGGTGGATGCTCCAGAAACTCCCAGTGAGAGTTCTTTAGTTTGCCAACAGTCTTATTTGCCACATGTGGTCTTGCATTGCCGTGGAGGATGATCACGTTGTCAACATCGAGAATCCCACGGCGCTTCTTTTCTGATCGCAGCCTGCAGAAGTAACAGTGTGGAACAATATCTGTCGGCATTGATGGTGGCACCTCGCGGCATGAAATCCAGCATGAGCAGTCCACGGCAATCCCAGAATGCCGTTAACATCACTTTGTGAACAGATGGCACAGTACGGAGTTTCTTTTTCACAGGAGACTGCGGATGTTTCCACATCATACTCTGCTGTTTTGATTCCGGCATGAAACCTTCCTATACCCTAAGCACTCGTGAATGATGTCGAAAGCACTCCCAAAAGAAATGTCGAGCTCCTGAGCAATGTCTTTGATGCGCATGCGCCGCTCTGCTTTCACCATCGCATCCACACGAGCAATACTGTCATCAGTCACCGATACACAGTCATTGTCATGCAGATTTGCATGGCCATTTTCGAACTCGGAACACCACCATCTCGCACTTCTCAAAGCAAGACACCTTTCCCCATATGATGGCTGCATTTCCCTATGGATCTCGATGGGCGTTCATCCCTTACACCATAGAAAACTGATCACACTTCATTGCTCGTAAGCTGTGGACGTGTTAAGCACAGTTGCCTTCTGAATGCACTGGCAGCAGCTGGAAATTCTATGAGGACCAGCCCATGAAAAGTCCACTACTTCGAATGTATATGTTGATTTTTGTTTTACATTTGTAATTTGGTGGGAAAAAATAGGGGCAATTTAATTTTTTCATAAAATTCTTCAAAATGTAAAGATGCAATCTACTAGACACAGGCCAACTGGTTATAGAGCTAGAGAACATATCAACTTGAATAGCCATATGCTAAAGCACTGTAGTTGATTTAAGTATTTTCTTAATGAGTGTGTATTTAATGCGCAGGATTTAGTAATATCTTCCTTTTTGGTTCCCAGTATAATTCCCAAAACAAAATATTCCGGTATTAATGTTCTTCCTATTTAATTGCAGTCATGATGGAGACATGTAAGTTTTTCATGCATTTAAGATTCAGTGTTTAACCATGTGCTCAGTTGTTTTGGTTTCCATAAAACATTTTGCCATAAAGTTATGTTATATTCATTTTAATGGAAGATGTTATTACTTTGGTACTGACTTGAATGGCAAGAATACAAACAATGACTAAGTAAATTAAATAATTTGGGTGCATTAAATGAAATGTCGATTAAAATTTGCGTTGTTTAGTAGAAAGCCCAGAAAACACAACTGTAAATAGCTGAAATGTGGAACAAGAAGTGAAATAATTTGGAGACAAATTTTGGTCTTTAGAATGTTTGGAAATCATAGGGAGGAGCTCCTAAAATGATATGATAGCTGTATGGCAAAGTTAAGAGAGAAGTGCTGGAGCAAATTACAAAGGCAAAAAAAGAGTTCAGAATCACAAATGATTAATTTTGAAGATTGAGAAGCTAGTAACAGTTATGTGTCATAATTTAAAATGTAGATAGTTGGAGGTTGTTACACATCACTAAAAGGTTCTTTTAAATCAGAAATGGTGATTAATAGCTATAATTAAAAATCTAATGTGTTACACGCACATAACTTTCTCTACCCTCCATCGCTCATTAGCAGGTATACAATTATTCTTACTAAAGTTTATTTTCCTATCTACTTCATTTTAATTGAGATAAACCTTTCCAGAAATAGTTGCATTACAAATTTGTTACAGAAACAAAGGGAATAGCGATAGTCAAATGTTTCAGAACTGAACACTATATACTAGCCTTAAATTCCATACACTCTCCATGAATCACAAGGAACAACTGACAATCACAATTCGAACCATTAATAACAGCTATCTCGGAAATTGCTGATGCCACGAAATAAATTATTCGAAATAAATTGTGCGTTTAAAGAGATCTACATTTTTATATGGTACATTTTCATCCATTGCTTAACGCTTGCCATTTATACAAGATTATACAAAATTACTTCCAAATGAAGAGGACTTCACAGTCTGTTCCCGGAAAATTCAAAGTATATATGTAAATATCTTTAATATATTCTTTTTTAATCAAAATCATTGAGCCAATTTTTTAAAAATTTCAAAAAATGTTCCATGTAAAGGATAGTTTGGGATGGGAGGATTTTCTTCAAAATCTTTGGAAGATATTGAATCTAAATACTAAATTTGGTATTTATATGACTTCGTTTTTGAGTTATGCTGTTCATAGACACACATGGATCTTTTTCTAAAAATGCTTTTTTTGATTTCAGCTCTCAAAACATATTTCTGTTGAAATCCCGAGATCAAATTTTTGTTGGAATGCAATACTTCCCCTACTTACTATATGTAGTAGAGAAAGTAAAAGTAGAGTGGATTAGAAGCTTAGAAATGTTTGGAACAGAGTATTAAGTACAATATTGAAATTTTATAATGTGCCTACGAGGGTCACTACTAAAGCTTTGAGATGCACAAAAACTGCACTTGGTAAAATCATTCTGACTGTTTTTCAAAGTATTCACCACCACACACTATGCATATTCTCATTCTCTAAACCACTTTTGAAAGCATTCCTGCCACTCATTTTCATGTGGGCATAAAAGCTCACTTTTGTACACTGCAACTGCTGCTTCAGGGCTCAAAAAACTCTTTTCGCACATATGATTTTTCACTGTGGGGAGCAAAAAGTAGTCACATGGAGTCAAATCAGCACTATAGGGGGGATGAGTCATCAGCTTCACCTCTGTGGGCTCCAGAAACGGTTTGTTGCATTGGCTATTTGCACAGAGCATTGTCGTGATGGAGCAGAATTCCTAGCAGTCCTCTCGTTGGCCGCAATTCACAAAGCTTGTGGTAAGCAAATTGTCAACTACCAGTGCGCAGTGACTGCCCTTTGTTCCACAAGAGGAATAGTAGCCACATGATGAGATTTACAGAAGAAAGTGATCATTTTCTTCCTGATGCTGCGCAGATCTTCACTTTGGTGAGGCACTTAACGGGGTGACAACTTCCTCACAAGAACATAGTCGTGCAATATTTTGAAAACTGCTAGCGATCCAATCTGCATAGTTGCCTCAATTTCTTTAAATGCCTCACAATTGTTTTCACAGACCATTTTTTCCACAGCAGTCACTGCTGTTAGACAGATGGCCACATCTAACCTCATCCTTTAATGAAGTTGAGCTTTTTTTACATTCTTGAAACCACTGAAAAACTGTGGCATGGGAAGGAGCAAAAAGCCTGCTGCAAGCGCTGAAGACTTCGGATCTCATGTAAACTGCTTTTAAAATCTATAAAATCATTGTGCAAAAGCACACTTTCCACCTCCATTCTGGAAACCAGTTGCCACCACACTAGGGGTTGTTAACCTTGCACTGTGGATTGTGAAGAGGGGAGGGGGATGTGAACTGATACATGTTTTACTCTCAAAGAATGTGGCTATCCAATATAATACATTTAATTGGATCAACCTTAGTTTTCACATATCTCAAAACTTTCGTAGTGACCCTCGTAGATAAGGGTTCCATACATATAACCAGGGCTACAGGATTCTATAGTATAATGCTTAGGGGCCTTAAAAATGGTGAATAAATTCCTATTGAATTTAACAGTATAAAAAATATTAACTCTCACCAGGTTAAAACCACAAACCATTTTCTTGTAGCAGTAAATTAAATAAGATGTTAATTTTAAGGTACATCAAAATGCCAAAAATATAGACAATAGGTGACAACTGGTCTTCATTCCTCTTAGTTTCCTTCACTTTGGCTTTGTTCTTTATATACACAGTGCTCCCCCTCAGGTGCTTGTTGCATAAGCACCAATCATGAGAATGTTACAAGATTTGGATGTCAGTACAGTACTTCTTAAGCTATTATCTATATATACAGGGTGTTGGACAATTCAACCACTTTAATTCATGGGGTTAGGATTGGATTACATAAAGATGAATTAGGAATATGTGCCCTAACACTGAAACCCAAATATCTATTTATTATTTTCCATTTTTATTGTTTCTAGTTAATTCATGGGGTTAATAAGGATTTTGAGGTAGCTAATGGTCAACGGGTATAAAGTTCCAGGCAATATTGTGAAATGTATTAAGGTTCTGCTTGCCACTGATTAAATGCTCCTGTGTTACCGAGTACAAGTAACAAAATGTGCACTGCATTTTTGACTAGTAGAATGGTTAAGTTAATACTCTCCCGTAAACAATGCTAAGATCAAGAGTTCAAATCTCAATACTTTGCTCCCCATTTTCATCTTATTCTCTCTTGTATCTTGTTAATCATACGCTTTTTCTGTAAATTTTGGCGGAATTAACTTTTCTTTAGACTGCATGACTGCTACAGTCTTTTACAAATTAAATATGTATTTATTATTTTTAATATTTATTTCTCTAAATTTTGGTGGAATTAACTTTTCTTTAAACTGCATGACTGCTACAGTCCTTTACAAATTAAATATGTATTTATTATTTTTAATATTTAGAAGTTCAAAGAGCAAATGATTTAGAAAATTAGTATTCCGAATGTCAATTTTCTGGGATATAAAAGAACATTAAGTATAGAGCAAAGTCTGCTGGCCCTAAGCGCTTCATTACGAACAGATGGCAAAGTTCAAGCAGCTGTTTATGCAACACCTGCGACATAGCACATGAATGTGCTCGAACTCTGTTGAGCATTTCTTCAAAGTGTTTGCATAGCACCAGCATCTCATCTGTGTACTGACAAGTTTCTCTCAGGCTCTGATAAACAGACTGAAGTTTTGAATGATAGAGATGGATTCTGCCAAGATATCTTTTATTGTAACATTTTTCTGCTACAGATGCAAGTCTGTAGCTTCCCTAAAAAAACAGTATGTCTGTAAGCTCAGTAAACATTTCATTATTGTTCATTTTTTGAAAGTAAAAGAGGTGGAATTAGAAATGAGCCACACTATTTTTACACAAAAGCTTCACTTACTAAGTTAATAAAACTGGAATGATTTTGAGGGCATTCATCCTCATCAGCAGTTTGTTGACTGAAGTATGTTTCTGATTGCTTCCTCTTCCTCCTCTCCTGGCTGGGTTGGATCCTGTTGCCGTCTGCTGGAGTTCTAACAACCTATTCATTGGCGGGATTTTAAAATTTACAATATTTTCTCCTTTCTTGACAAGAATATTTTTTTTCCCAAATAGTAAAAGAGGTGCTTCGGTAAAGAGTTCTTAGGTTTTTAAGATTGACCTAATGGTCAATACACAACCACATAAGAGGTTTGTTGCCTCTTTTACCACCCACCTCTCAGATAGAAGCATTGAACACATGCCTGTGTGACATCCATGCTGGTGTATAGGCGGAAGGTAAATTTAAATTCAGTTTTATTTATGGACGCTCTTTAACTGCTGTGGTTCTTAGCGTCCCATTCTATATTGGGCATGAAAGACCGGTAATTTTGCTCAGAGGCCCCTTTATCAGGCTTAAGGAAGCCATGCTAAGGATTTTTACGCCTGAAAAAATCCATCGCCCTCCGCTGGGTTTGAACCCGCGACCTTGGGAACTAGAAGCTAGTACAGTACTATTAATCCACGGAGAGGCGGAAGGTGGCTTCTTATCTGTACTTAATGGTGCTAAGTTTCTATTACAATTTTAATCTATTGCTAGAAAAAGCCTAACTCCTGAAAAGGCACATTTCTTCTAGTAATATTCTCTCTTGTTGTTGAAGGATGATCATCATAGCTGTTGTGAAGAAAAAGAAGAAAAGCATTAGAAATTTTCAAGCATATTTCATCAAATTGATGCACTTATGTTTGAGATAACGTAACTGTACAGAATGAAATGTTTTGAACATGGCATGTTACACAATTTATATATTTAAATGAGCTCCTCAATTTTTCTGAAGTAACTTTTTGTCTTATTTCCTATGATTTCATAGTTGTACAAAATTCAATCCAAATTATGGGTTCTTCACAGGCTATTCACAGAAACTTCAAGATATACATTTTGTTCATGTTAGTATGTCAAACATGTGATGTTATAATCAAAATCATAAGAGCTGCTTTTCAAAAAAAGGAAGGAAGGACATTTTTTGCATATAAAGGGTAGCTCGGGGAAGGAGAATTTTATGAAAATTTTCATGTTTCACCCTTTGATATTTACCTGACCTTTTTGTTTTGAGTTTTGTAGTTCACAAAGAGAATGAGAGATGTTGCTCTAAACATGCTGTTTTGGGTTAAGGGGACCTCAAAACATTTATTTATGGTAAAATCTCAGTATAGAATTTTTGGATGGCATGCAATATTTCCTCCATCTAGCATAGATAAGTGGCAGAGAATGTGAAAAGGTCACAGGACAATAGAGAATTAAGGGTAAAAGTGATTTATGATAAAAAGTATAATTTTCATTGAAGTTCTTTTAGAACAACTGTTGTATTGCTCAAATTGTACCGAGTCATGTCTAGCTTTATAAGTATATATGGCATTCTTTAAAAAAATGTATATAAAAGAGTAACTTTCCGGCAGGCATGCTTAATTCTGTCACACAAGCAGGCGCGTATTGTAAAGTTTACAACATGGATATTTTTAAGTAATAACAAGATATTTCAGAGAAAGTTGGCTAATATATTGAAGGACACAGTTAAATATTGTGGGATGCTCTACCAACAACTTCAGTCATTTGAGTTCTTGATGAGATTATTTTGGCCCATTATTCTGAGAAATGTTCACCTTCATTACATATTTGAGAATTTCATCAGTAATGTCAAGGTCAGTTATTTTCAAAAAAGCATTAGCTTTGTCAGCAATATTCATTATACATTGTTTGGACCTGGTAGAATTTTCACAATGTTTTCCCCTTCGTTTTGAAGTTTTAGCACACTTTTACGCCATTGTGTATCTTTTTACTTTCTCTGCTATGTATAGTAAGTAGGGGAAATATTGTATTCCACCCAAAAATTCGATACCGAGATTTCACCGGAAATATATAAATACATGTTTTGAGACACCCTGAATCTAAAAAAAAAGCATTTTTGGAAACATTACCGCGCGCGCATGTGCATACATGTGAGAGAGAGAGAGAGAGAGAGAGAGAGAGAGAGAGGGAGAGAGGGAGGGAACAGCATAACTCAGAAATGAACAGTCGGATAAACACCAAACTTGTTATTTAGGTTCAGTATCTTCCAGAGATGCGACACGAAGGTTTTTCAAGAAAATTCCCACACCCCAGGTTACACTTTACATGGAACATTTTTCGAAAATTTTAATTTTCTCAAAAATGGCTAACGATTTTGATTAAAATATCATATGTTTAAGATATTTTCATGACAAATAAAATATATATCTTGAATTTTCTGGGAATGTCTCCAAAAGTATTCTTCATTGTGAACAACTTTTGCATAACTGGTAAACCATAAGAGATAGACAAAATTTTACTACACAAAAAGTGTAGATCACGTTAAAATATAGAAGTGGCCGCTATGTGTAAAATGTAATTCTCTTTGCATGTCAAAAGATCGTTTCTGCAAATGTTTATCTTGATTAATATGAAATAAATGGAGAATAAGAAAATAGTTTGTACAAGAGTAGAGAAAGTCATGCGAGTGTAACACATCAGATTTTTTTCTTCCAATAAAGAACTCCTGCACATCTTCTAGCTGGTCAAGATCTTCATCAACCGCTTCCTGTTGATTCACTATTGTGGTTTTCTGATTCAACGTATTCATATCACTCAAAGCTTATTACTTTTCTTCAGCTCTATAAAGTTTGCTTAGGTTTTATCACTTTCTTCAAATAGTTTACGAATCTCATCCTATAAACTCGTTGAGCTGAAAATAAATAATACACATAACAAATAAATACATGCGCCGTTATAGTCAGATTTACAAACTAAGAGTGCAACTATTCTTTACTTGTTATTACACTTACCTCTGCATATTGCTGACTTCTAGAACTAAGCACGTATCTGTCACAAGAGCAGGTGCGTGTTGTACTTTCTACAACATTCAACACCTCATTACTTAGAATGCCTTAAACCAAAACAGTAGTGTAGCCAGAAAAGTTTTAGGGAGGGGGGATTATGTATAGGGATTCATTTTTTAAACAATTTGTATAAATTTAAATGATAAATAGGAATTAATCCTGAGTTGAGGTATTTAAATAAATCAGTTTTATATCACAGATTAAGGTGCTGCAATTTAAATTAAAATTAGGATAGGATATTTGCACATTCTAAGCAACAAATGTGTTTTGACATGAGAATTAATGACCATTGTGAAGTATTTTATGTTACAGCTGCAGGCCATTTTATTTCGCTACAAAATAGGGTTACTAGCTATGTTCTAAACTCAGATGTTGCACTCATTTGGAAACTATTCAAATTTAGCACTGGAACGAAATCATATCCCTGATATCTTAACATGATTGTACCCACACCATCTAAAGTACAGTTTCTGTTGCTGTCACCTTTGGCAATATTGTCTAAGACATGCAGCATAAATATAGTGCTACCATTGATACGATTAGGAAGTATCCTGTGTCCGCAAACACAGAAAGATGTTATTATTTTAACTAGGCTACTTTTTGCTATTAATTACTTTCTCTACTATGTATAGTAAGTAGGGGAAGTATTGTATTCCACCCAAAAAATTCGACACTGAGATTTCACCGGAAATATATGTTTTGAGACCCCCTGAATCCAAAAAAAGCACTTTTTGGAAACATGTCCGTGTGTGTGTTCTGTCTGTGTGTCTGTGAACAGCATAACTCAGAAACGAACAATCGGATAAACACCAAACTTGGTATTTAGGTTTAGTATCTGCCAAAGATGCGACACGAAGGCTTTCAAGAAAATCCCCCCCACCCCAGATTACCCTTTACATGAAACATTTTTCGAAAATCTTAATTTTTTCAAAAATGGCTAACGATTTTGATTAAAATATCATATGTTTAAGATATTTTCATGACAAATGAAATGTATATCTCGAATTTTCTGGGAATGTCCCCAAAAGTATTCTTCATTATGAACGACTTTTGCATAACTGGTAAACCATAAGAGATAGACAAAATGTTAATACACACAAAATGTAGACCGCGTTAAAATACACAATTTATGTCACATACATTTTGTTTGTTGAGTGAACCATTTTCGAGATATTGCTTGTTATTTCTTTAGATTTTTCAATACTTTTCTCAAATGGGAATTCGTTATTCATTTTTCAATGTCCTGGACATAGCAACCAGCTCTTTAAAGATTTGACTATCGCTTAAATACTACTATATTGCCCTTGCATGTACAAGAAAATTAGCAATAGGATTAACATCTCGATTAACATGAAGCATATGGAGAATAAGCGTTTGTAAAAATAGTTTGTACAAGAGTAGAGAAAGTCATGTAAATGTAACACATCAGATTTTTTTTACATTGTTTTAGCAAGGGGGATTCTAACCCCCAAACCCCTCCCTACCTATGCCCCTGAGCTAATTAAGAGCATTAAACAAAGAAACAGTAACAGTTATCACCTTGTAGAGTAGGCATCAACAAAGGAATACATACATTGAACCATTGATGCAATACCTCAAGTTTAAAACATTGATAAAGCAATGTACTGCTGGTGGTGTACTTTTTACAGGTTAAGGAAGGTTAATTTCACATTTTAATAAACTTTGTAGCATTTGCTGCCCAGGCCACTAGCATAATTAATTTTTAATTTCACTAATAAAAAGTCGTCCTCCGTGGACTAGTGATACCGTACTAGCCTCTAGTTCCCAAGGTCGCAGGTTCAAACCCGGCAGAGGCGATGGATTTTTTTGGGCGTAAAAATCCTTAGCATGGCTTCCTTCAGGGAAGTAAAGCCGGTGGTTCCATGTCGTAGATTTACGGCACGTAAAAGAACCTCAAGCCTGATAAAAGGCCTCTGAGCAAAATTACGGGTCTTTCACGCCCAATATAGAATGGGACGCTAAGGACCACAGCAGTTAAAGAGCGTCCATAAATAATAAAAAAAAATATTAAAAAGAACAAAATTAAGCTAGTAACAGTGAAGCAAATTTACAAATATATAGTTTTCTTAAGTTAGTAACTAACCTTAGATTTTTTTTCGTTGATTCATATATTATTGCTAAAATTATTATTATTATTATTATTATTATTATTATTATTATTATTATTATTATTATTATTATTATTATTATTATTATTTATTTTATTTTCAACATTATTTTCTATTTGTTCTTGACAGGTATCAAATGTAATTTTTTTGCATTCCACATTGGTTTCCCTGGAGGCTCCTTTGGAACAATTCGATTTGGCCGGAGGATAAACTTGGGTATGGTAATAGATTTGAATAATGTGGTTGTTAAAGCACAAACGGAACCATGTATGTCTGACAGCTAGCTCTTGATATGCTAGTCCAAGGTTTCTGAGTCAGATTCGTGCAGTACACTATAGATCATGTGAAGAAATTCCATAGGAAAGTTTTAAAAGAAGTAAGCTGGCAAACACATCATTAAATAGAATGAAATGTACCAAATTGATCTCAGAAGTACAAACATATATGTAATAATAAAAAGTAATCTGACAACCTTACTTTGTTTTATTAAGCTAGCTCTGGTATCGCATATATGAGGGATGATATCATAGCAAACTGTGTTGTGTTTAAAGTACTTATGTAATGTACTTACAAGAATGTAGGCTCAGTCGGTAGAACACTTGCCTGGTGTGCGAGGGGTCCTGGTTCGATTCCTGACTGGGGTGGGAATGTTTCTCTAGCCAAGATTAGTCCCTATCTATCCTCACGAGTCTGGAAGAATGAGAGTATGAATGTGTATGTGAATCTAATGATTAAAACCCAAAGTGCAAGAAACCCAATGACAAGCAAATACAAGTTAACACATTGCCTTAGGCAATGAGTTCCAAAGGAAAGGCCACCGATAAAATCAATGGATATAAATGGAACTTTTTAAAAAAAAAAAAAAAATTGCAGGTCGCTATTGGGGTATGTTTATCTCAAAATGAATTTGAGAATGCCTTGTGGTTTGCTGAAAAAAATGTGAATCAGTTGGGGAATTTAATATTTTCTAATGTGTTACCATGGTAGCTCAGTTGATAAGAGCAGTGGCACGGTAAGCCAATGATTTGTGGTTCAAATCCTGCCTGTAGTATTCAATTTTTCAGTGTGATTCTACCTCTCCAATATTAATCCTTTCCTTGCATTCTGGTCATATCACTCTTTTCCTCCAAGGAATTACAAAATTTTGCAACTTGCTCACATTGAAATGGTTTTGACATATTTATAACATAATATAACTTTATTTAAAGGTGAGTCGGAATTGTTACACTAACATCACTTAAGTTTACTCACTACTCACATTTGTGAGTAAACTTAAGTGATGTTAGTGTAACAATTCTGACTCACCTTTAAATAAATTCAATACACATCACTGTTTCTAGCTTCTTTTCATTACAATATATACATAATATAACTTCATTCTTCTAATAATCATCCAACCTTTTTCATAAAAGACAAAACATACTAACACCCTGCTAAGTGGCTGAATGAGGGTAAAGAACTGCTGACATTTCTTTCTTTAGAATCAGAGTGAATGGTTTCAGTGTTTCACCTGCCAACTTTGTACTGCCATGGAGGAATAAACTTAGTAAGAGTCTGGATCTTTACCACAGTCTGGAGAAGTTATTTACTTAGCAATACATATGCATATGAAAGTACAAAGAAACTATTAATAAATAAATAACTCCAAGTAAATACTGTGATATAATCATAGCTGCAGTGATGATAAATAAATAAAGTCTAGTAGTTAGCATTCTAGCTACCAAATCCAGAGGTCCCAAGTTTGACTCCTGGCTGGAAAATTGAAATTTTTCTTTAGCCAGGTTTATTCCCTATCCTCCCTAGAGTTCGGAAATAGGGTGAGAGTTGTAAATGTGTCAATTTAATGTGTATAAAGAAAAACCCAAAGATTAACAGAAAGTTAACAAGTGAACTTTATTGCTGATGAGCAATTGTTTCAAAGGCAAAGCTGCCAATCTGACCTTAGATGTTAAAGGTGCCATATAAATGGAACAAAATAAAAAAACATAACATCAAGAAATGGTAGATTGTTAGCGTGTTCAATTAATAGATTGCAGCTGTCATGCTGACTTTCCCTGATGTTCTCTTCTTCCTCTGGAGTTATGCTATACAATAACACTTTAATCCTTGTGGAAACATTATACTGGCAACAGAAACCTGCTTATTCTTAGCTCTGATCAAGTTATCAGTTTAAGCAATATAATGGTTAAACATTAACATTTCAGGATTACCATAATGACAAATTACTGTGGACATAATATGCAAATAGAACAAACGAAGTAAGCCGGCAAACACGTTAAATAGAATGAAATGTACTGAATTGATCTCGGAGCTACAACCATATATGTAAAAATAAAATGAATCTAGCAACCCTACCTTGTTTTATAAGCTGGCTCTGGTATGATACATATGAGGGGCATTGTAGTGAACTGTATTGTATTTAAAGTAAGTACTTTGAGATTATAGGTCGCCATTGGGGTTGTTACCTCAAAATAAGTTGAGAATGCCTTGGTTTAATGAAAAAGATGTGAATCAGTTGGAGAATTTAATGTTTCGCAAGGAATATACCAGATCAGTTGCAGCGACTGCGAAAAAATTGTGAAAATGAAAAGAAACTTAAAAATGAGCAAAAGAACATATAGGAGCATAAACCAAAAAACAGGAAGAAAAATCAGCAATAGCTTTGGAGCTTTGGAGGAAGCAATTGAGAGTTCCAAAAACACTAAAAAACATTTCAGGAAAAACAACCTGCAGCTGGTGAAAGTATTTACCTTTAGAACAACAGTAACAGCGTTTTCAATTTTGAAATTCCACTAGGTGACACACTAATGCAGAGGTTCATCCAAACACCTGAGGCAAGGCCAACCACCATGAGGAGTGATTCTGGCAATCAACTAGGAACTGATGATGGGAGCAAGTAGCTCCAGAAACATGTTTTTTATTTCTAAATATAGTAAGAGATGTAGTATTACAAAATTGACTCAGTAGTTAATCTAAATGTGTAGAATTCTAGAGTGGATTTAAACAATAAGGTTTACCTATGTTTCCATTTCAAGAAGTCTGATATGGAGGTCTGATGTTTATGGTTGCACAAACATTTGACTTATGTATACCGGACTTCCATGAATTTCCTTCCATAAGTTTATATCCTAATAAGAGTTTGCTGCATTTCTCCCTCACATACCTAGATAATTGCTTATGTTGAAACTAAGTCTTTATTAATTTCTTGCACCATGATATTTACTGTAAACATTTACGCTAAATCAGTTTACCTTGTTGTTTTGTGATGCATACACAGATAGGTCACATGGTTTTGACATCTTCAGTATCTCAGGGTGGACTGTGTGAAAACTTCAATGGCTCAAGCCTCTGTAATGAATAATTAGTGCTAACAACTTCAACTGAGTACTGCTGCTCATTTGTGCAGAACTAACTTATAAGGTTAAGTGATGAAGGCTTAATTTTTCCATCTTTACTTCTTTACTTTCTCTACTACATATAAAAAATGTTGGCAAGCCCAAAAGCAGAAATGATTAAAATGGTGGGGACATTTTTAGGAAATTTAAGAGGTTAGTGGGCAAGGAGCCTAAGAAGGGAGTAACAAAGGTCTCAGCCCGAAAAGTGAAGAGATGACACAGTAGCTTTATCCCATACATACAACCTAGGGATTAAATTATGGGAAAGCTAGTTTATAGACGCACTAGATTTTTAAAATGTTTTAGTTGTAAGCTTCATTTGTAATATTGTATCAAAGAAAAATGGAAATAAATATTCATATTTATTCATATTCATGCTTCATATAGTACGTAGAAGTAGTATTGTATTCCAACTAAAAATTTGATGTTGAGATTTCACCAGAAATATATGTTTTGAGGCTCCCTGGATCCCAACCAAAAAAAGTTTTAAAAAAGGTCTGCATATGTGTGTGTATGTCTTAGAGAGAGGGAGAACAGCATAACTAAAAAATCTGGTGTGTTACACTCACATGACTTTCTCTACTCTTGTATAAACTATTTTTACAAACGCTTATTCTCCATCTACTTCATGTTAATCGAGATAAACATTTGCAGACTCTATCTTATTGCTAATTTTCTTGTAGATGTAAGGGGAATATATACTTACAAGAACAATATAGAAATACAGTAGCCTTTAAGCACATACATATCTCTTAATAGCTGGTTGCTAGGTGCAGCACCATTCCCTTTGCCACAGATTAATACTCTTTGCATATCCAAGACAAAAAAATGAATAACGAATTCCCATTTGAGAAAATAAGTAATGAAAAATTTAAGGGAATAACAAGCAATATCTTGAAAATGGTTCACTCCACAAAAAAAAATGTATATGTCATAAATTGTGTATTTTAATGCGATCTACATTTTTTGTGTAGTAAAATGTTGTCTATCTCTTATGGTTTACCAGTTATGCAAAAGTCGTTCACAATGAAGAATACTTTTGGAGACATTCCCAGAAAATTCAAGATATACATTTTATATGTCATGAAAATATCTTAAGCATATGATATTTTAATCAAAATCGTTAGTCATTTTTGAGAAAATTAAACTTTTTGAAAAATCTTCCATGTAAAGGGTAATCTGGGGTGGGGGGATTTTCTTTAAAACCTTCGTGTCGCATCTCTGGAAGGTACTGAACCTAAATACCAAGTTTGGTGTTTATCCGATTGTTCGTTTCTGAGTTATGCTGTTCACAGACACACATACAGACAGAAGACACACACGGATGTGTTTCCAAAAATGCTTTTTTTTTTGGATTCAGGGGTCTCAAAATATATATTTCCGGTGAAATCTTGGTATCGAATTTTTGGGTGGAATACAATACTTCCCCTATTTACTACAACGTAGTAGAGAAAGAAAAAATGAAAAGTTGGATAAATACTTAAATTGATATCTAACTTCAGTATCTTCCAAAGATGCGACATGATTTTCAAGAAAAGCCCTCCACACGAAACTATCCTTTACATGGAACATTTTTCAAAATGTTTGCTATTCTAAAAAATTGCTAACGATTTTGATTAAAATAAATAAAAAATTATTCATAATTTTGAGAGCCATTTTTTAGAAAATAAAAAATTGCAAAAATGTTTCATGTTAAGGATAATTTGCGTTGAGGGAATTTCTGAAAATCTTTGTTATGCGTCTTTGGAAGGTTTTGAGCTTAAATACCAAGTTTGGTATTTATACAACTTTTTGTTTTTGAGTTATGCTGATCACACACACACACCTTGTTCTAAAAATGCCTTTTTTTTTGAGTTCGGGAAGCCTAAAAACACGTATTTCCACTGAAATCTTGGTATCAATTTATGGGTGAAATGCAATATTAAGTGCATGATAGAGAAAGTAAAACAGTTTTATAAATTTTAAAGGTTATGTTCAAAATATATTTAACAACCAATATATGGTTTTAAAATTGCCAAATTGTACATTTTTATTGTTGCATATTACCAAGGTGTTGCTTTAAATGTTTTTGTGTTACACTCTGCCAACATCACTAATGATTTACACAAATCTAATGAAAACTGTAGTTGTCTTAGAAGTGGCAATGACTGTTGGAAGTAGCCTTATTTTCTTATCACTACTCTTTGAGGTCAGAGCAGAATTGTACTTTAATGTCAATTAGTTAATTTATAAAATACTTTTTTTGTGATTAACTGCCTTTACACAAACCTTACATATTAAAACAATACCATAATTGAAAACACATGGGCACCAAATTCACTAACATAACTATGAAGTTTATTTTTCAATAGATGACTGAAATTAGGCTTCATAACTAAATAACGTTATGTCTACTTTCACACATTAGTAACTGACCATCCTATTTGTTAGTGTTTTCCCTACAATACTTCCTGGTACTGGAGAATCAACTTTCAGAAAGAAATGCTGAACTTTTAGCAAACATTACAAACAAAAGACGTTTACATTCCAACGTAAAGTGGTGTTCATCATCTGGAGTTCCCTGAACGTAATAGAAAAATTGAAAATAAATTGACAAAGTTTAAGTAGGTAGATTTAAAACATTGGAAAAAAAAAAGGCATTTACAATTCACATAAGCAGCTAGATCTTTAAAAAAGGAAAATAAAAACTGGTTTTACAGCTTCCAAATACCTCAAATGCATATATATCTATACAATTTTTTTATTTATTACCACTCGGTAGAAAGGCATTTTTTTTTAATATTGGGGCTCTACAATTACAAATGATTCAGGCAATCAAACCAGATGACGGACTCCAAGATATATTGGTATATGTTCTTGCACTTTGGAGTTAAAAACAAATTATTTTTAGCCAAAACTGCATTTTCTGATGAATCAATCCATTTTACATTTATGTGGAAGTCAAAAACTATAATATCCGCATCTGAGGCTCAACCAGTTACATGAAGAGAAGTGGTATACTAGCAAAAAAAAATCTTATTTTTACATTCACTACCCTCTATAGTTTATTAGTGGGTATACAGACTATTCTTACTAAAGCTTATTTTTCTATCTACTTCATTTTAATCCAGATAAACCTTTGCTGAAATAACTACATAACACATTTCGTTATAAACACAGAGAACAGTGATAGTCAAATGTTTACGAACTGACAGTATATCCTGGCCTTAAAATTCCTTACCGTTTCTATGCAATCACAAGAAACAACTGAATGTCAACAGCACTTTAAATGAATGACAAACCATTGAACAATTTGAACCATTAATAATGAATATCTCAGAAATGGCATATGCCACAAAAAAGTAATTTGAAATAAATTGTGTTTTAAAGAGATCTATTTTTACTTTCTCTACTACATATGGGAAGTATTGTATTCCACCCAAAAATTCGATACCGAGATTTCACCGGAAATACATGTTTTGAGACCCCCCTGAATCCAAAAAAAGCATTTTTGGAAACATGTCCGTCTGTGTGTGTGTCTGTCTGTGAACAGCATAACTCGGAAACGAACAGTCGGATAAACACCAAACTTGGTATTTAGGTTCAGTATCTTCCAAGGATGCGACATGAAGGTTTTCAAGAAAATCCCCCTACCCCAGATTACCCTTTACATGGAACATTTTTCGAAAAGTTTAATTTTCTCAAAAATGGCTAACGATTTTGATTAAAATATCACACGTTTAAGATATTTTTATGACAAATAAAATGTATATCTTGAATTTCCTGGGAATGTCTCCAAAAGTATTCTTCATTGTGAATGACTTTTGCATAACTGGTAAACCATAAGAGATAGACAACATTTTACTACACAAAAAATGTAGATCGCATTAAAATACACAATTTATGTCATATACATTTTTTTTGTTGAGTGAACCATTTTCGAGATATTGCTTGTTATTCCCTTAAATTTTTCAATACTTTCTCAAATGGGAATTCGTTATTAATTTTTTTTGTCTTGGATATGCAAGTATTAATCTGTGGCAAAGGGAATGGTGCTGCACCTAGCAACCAGCTATTAAGAGATATGTATGTGCTTAAAGGCTACTGTATTTCTATATTGCCCTTGTAAATATATATTCCCCTTGCATCTACAAGAAAATTATCAATAAGATAGAGTCTGCAAATGTTTATCTCGATTGACATGAAGTAGATGGAGAATAAGTGTTTGTATAAATAGTTTGTACAAGAGTAGAGAAAGTCATATGAGTGTAACACAATTTTTTTGTACAGTATGTTTTTCGGTTATCACTTAAGTTTACCAGTCATACAAGATTATAGAAAATTCCATACAAATGAAGAATTTGCAGGCTATTTCCAGAAAAAAATGATATATATTTTATTTGCCATGTAAATATTTTTAATACATGGTATTTTAATCAATATCGTTTGGCATTTATAAGAAAATAAAATGTTTTGGAAAACCTTACATGTAAGGCACAGTTGAGGTGGAGGGATTTTCTTGAAAATCTTGTGTTGTGTCTTTGGAAAATATTGAACTTAAATACCAATTTTTGTATTTATCCAATTTTTCTTTCGAGTTGTGCTGTTCACAGGCACACACACGGACCTTTTTCTATAAATGCTTTTTATTTATTCAATCAGGGGCCTCAGAATACATTTCCGGTGAAATCTCGGCACCGAATTTTTGGCTGGAACACAATACTTCCCCTGCCTACTATATGTAGTAGAGAAAGTAGAAAAGCTCTGTGTGAGGGAAAGAACATCTTCGGGCTGCTCAAAGAGATGTTTTTTTCCTATGGCGAAGCCTGGGAGAACTCGACCCGCTTTAGGCGGCTTATCTGTTAGGGCCGAGAAGACTCCTTTCAACGAGCAAGCATCAATACCGCCCCCAAGCCCACCTGAAACATGAAAGGGGAAAGTAAATGATTGTAGAAGAGAAACCATCCCAGCATTCACCTGTCGACCAGGGAAAACCACGGAAACCTCATGGTCAGAGTGGCCGGACCAGGAATCGAACCCAGGACTTCCGAATGCGAGCTTCACACGTTACCGCAGAGCCATATCGTTCGGTCATATTTCCGGTTAAATCTCGTGTTTACTTTTTGGGTGGAATACAACACTGCTGCCTGTTATAAAAACTAAAGTGTTTGAGCCCAGCGTTCTAAATTTTCTGAGATGCTTTTTTTATGTTAATTCGTCCCTTTTTCTTTCGTTTGATCCTTCTGCCGATAATCTAGAACTCCGATATAATATACTGTCTTCATTAGTTATGTGGTTTACATAAACGTGATGTCCGCAAACATTTCTTCACTATCTATTGAATAATGTGTTATATTTGCGTAGACTCACGTTCTGCCGCGATTTAAAATGTCGAGGTTTCGAATACCAGGGCGACACTGAAGAGTTTTAGAAAATCAAACAAGGATTAGCTTTAAAAATTTAAATGATTTTGAAGTTTTTTAAAATATTCCCCTTTAACACCAATACATTTTTGCATTCGATGAAACCAGTCCTTAAAACAATGATGTCACTCTTCCTGAGGCACTTCAGAAACCAGTTTTTTACGTAATGTTCCACTGTTTCATCCGATGGAAAAGTGATTCTATGCATTTTATGTAATTTTTTGAAACAAAAAGAAATCATAAGGTGCGCTAGGTCAGGGCTGTATGGTGGACGGTCCATGATGCTTGACATTTAGGGCATCTAGATACTCAGTTTTGCTGTATGCAACGATGTGTTGTCATGATGGAACATTATTTTTCAAAAGTTTATGGTAAACAGATATTTGTGTACCATTAGGAAGTAACGTCACGTCAATCTTCTAACGCTATAGTAGCAATATGACCCGTTTTAGAAAAAAAAAAAAAAAAAGTAACCATCATCTTACCAGCACTGCGAATTCGTCGAACTTCTATAGTTTAGGTTCTATCCGATAGATCCGTTGAGCCGATTGACTTTTCTTTTCAGGATCATAACAATAAATCCAAGATACATCACAATAACGATATTCCAAACCAGATTTGAAGTCCACCTAACTTTTCCATAGTTTTTTTTCTTTCTTTTTTCCCCACAAATCGATGCGTTTTTTTGATCGGGAGTCAATTTATATGGAATCCATTGACAACAAAGTTTTCTCACGGCTAACTTGATGTTAAATGTTTTGGATCGATCCCTAGACACGATTCTTTATTTTCTTTATTCTTCTCTCTCTCTCTTTCTTCCTTTTCCCTCTTTCAATCTATCTATTTCTTTCTTTCTCCATGACTTGTACACATCCAAGCGTTCACATATACACGAGCACACATACATCAACACGCATACACATACCTGTTCACTTACCAATAGCAACACCAACCCACACATGTACACACACACGCACATACACGCGTACACACAATACACACAGGAACATACCCAACCACACACGCGCGCGCGCACATACAGACACACTCACGCACATGTCCTGAATGAAAAGAGATAAAACGATGCAATAAAAACAAATTATAAGCTTGGGATGCAAGGCGCCATTTACGAATTGTTCGAAACTGGCCTGGATGCATGGGTTCGAATCCTAGGAGTGATTACAAATTCATCTTCTAATAAATCCAAAACTAATTAAGATAAAGACGCCAAATAAACATTACTTTCACGTCAATAGGTGGTTTCTTGTGAATGTATATTAGGGTACCTGGCGTCCAGGATTCGATACTTAATTTTAAAATCTCGGTTATCCCAGAAACTGGCAGGGATAGAGGAGCGGACCAAAGCACGGTTGTTAGCTCTTATGATGGGCAATTAATACTGCATATAATTTCCAATCAGTTGTCCTTAGTTCGAATTCCGATATTTCAATGACTTCCTTAATTTTCCTCTGTACTCTAGAATATATCACTTAGATCAATGCTGTAACTGCATACAGGTCTTTTAAACATGTCAAACTACTAATATAAATAATTTTGTTCCTGGTATTCTGAGTTCGAATACTGATTAAATGAAATTTACTTATAAATTTAATAACATAGGAAATAATTAAGATAAAGCCACCAATAACCCTTATTACGTTTATTTCATTAGATAGTATCTTGTGAATGTCTATTCTGGTACCTGACGTCATGGGTTCGATCCTTAAGTTTTAAATCTCCATTATCTCAGAAACTAGCAGAGGTAGAGGTGTGGACGAAAGCATGTTTGATAGCTCCTACGACGAATAATTAATGACTTTCTTAATTTTCCTCTGTACTCTAGAATATATCACTTAGATCAATGCTGTAACTGCATACGGCTTTGTGTAAAGACATTATGGATGTACTCAGAGAGAGAGAGAGAGCGAGAGGAAGTGAAACAAATAGGGATAGAAGTGCTGAGAGCCTCTGCGTAAGTGCAACAGATGATAATTCCATTGTTGTAATAATCACGTGATGTGTGCTGCCATCGCCTGGAGGGAGTTTAGATCCCTATATAAACAGATACCCGCTCATGCTAGAACTGTTGTGAACTTATTAACTATACATTTAAATTTTTAAGAACTATAAAAGCAACGGGAGGTGCAGGCCATCTACACGTACAGCACGCCTCAAAACGAAACAATGCAAGGTGAGTGAGTTTTTACATAAGTATACAAAATCATTGGTGGCTTTTACAATACATTTAATTTTGTTTAAACGATACAGCACATGAAAGACGATTCATTGCAAGAGCATCATATTTTTTAATCTGTATTTTACATTCACATGGATTTCTTTGCGTACTCTTCTTCAGTTCACAGGATTTTCTCTACTCATTCTTCTTCTATTAACTTTCACACCATTTTCTCGGCACATTCTTCTTGTATAAACATTCACATTATTTTCGCTACACTTTCCTCTTACGTAAACATTCACACGATTTTCTCCACCCATTCTTTGTTTCTCTGCAGGTTCATACTCTATTAAGATACATACATTTTCTCTATTCATTCTTTGTTTCTCAACACATTCATACGATTTTCTCCACTAATTCTTTGTTTCACTATACATTCACACGATTTTCTCTGCACATTCTTCTTGTATAAACATTCACATGATTTTGCTACACATTATTCTTACATAAACATTCACACAATATTCTCCGCTCATTCATTGTTTCTCATTCACACGATTTTCTCTACTCGTTCTTTGTTTTTCTGTAGGTTCATCTTCCATAAACATTCATATGAGTTTCTGTACTTATTCTTTGTTTCTCTACACATTCATACGATTTTCGCTACACATTCTTCTATTAATATTCTCACGATTTTCTCCATTCGTTCTTTCTTTCTCTCTACACATTCATAAGCATACTTACAAAACCTTTGGTGATGCAGCACAACACACACTTTAGTTCTAATATAAAGAAATGTATAACTTGTCCTTCAACTT
Organism: Deroplatys truncata; assembly: GCA_030765065.1. Classification (NCBI taxonomy): domain Eukaryota; kingdom Metazoa; phylum Arthropoda; class Insecta; order Mantodea; family Mantidae; genus Deroplatys; species Deroplatys truncata. The sequence continues at coordinate 62,074,596 of CM060984.1, read as the reverse complement.
GAATAATGTAGTGAAAATAATAATTCATGTCTATGTCTGTTACAGATTGTTTAACTGATAGACTTAACAAGATGGTTGAAGAGCGTAGTTTCCTACCGACTCGCCGAGTTCAAGATTTCGAAATAGGTGTTAAATATGAGATAAAGTCCGTAAAGAGAGTTCAAACAAGATGCGGTACCAGGATCGTATCTTCGCTGGAGGATTGTCAAGTGTTCTTGCCAGAGCGCTATAATTCGTTAACCGATCAAGAGATTGCAGAAATACCTGGGAAAGTATACCTCCAGCATAACGGTATGGCAGAGATGGGGAAATTTAAGACGTGTAAATTAGGGAAGGTGTGTAGAAGTGTCAAACTTTAGTATTGAATGTTCTCCTATTTTACAATGAAAAATTCATAAATAAAACAACTGACTCATTGATATTACATATAAAGATACAAAAGATACATGTTATAGAATTTTATAAAAAAATTTACGAAATCACAATATCACTTGTTTTGAATTTAGTTATATCTAACGCAATGAAGTAACGATCAATATCCGAATGTTTATACAAATCATTTGTGTTTCGTTTTACATGTATCATGACAAAAAATGTAATTCTTTTCAGGCTGCCTTTACTTGATATAACCAGTTTTCTAAGACTTTCATTGTGCAATGTTTCAGACTGTGCAATAAGAGAAGAAGAAGAGGAACAGCTTTGCAGACATGCAAAGGAGGCTGACGCTATTGGAGGATAGAATAAGTAGCATCGACACCTCCAAGAAACATTGCGGCAAGAAGCGGGTGCTGAGACATCTACATCACCGAAACACGTTAAGACAGAATTCTTATATAACATTCCAGGGCATACGATGAAAAAACACGGACAATTTTGTATACAAGCCAATGCATACCTGAGAGTTAGCTCGAGCGAGTTTCCTATATTCGGTGAAAATAAGAATTGTGAACAGTAATTTAAATGATTGTGAAAATACTTTTAAATAGTGATGAAATTGGTACCCTAAAAGACTTGAGGCCTGTATACGTTAACAGCATTAAGATTGTGTACCGCGGGGAATAAAAATTATGAAAATAGACTTTCATTTAAATAATAAAAAAATTTGCATAACCTAGTGTTACAAGTGTAATGACATATGCAGAATGAAGGATTTGGATGAGGAAAGTGATGGAAGTGCAAGATAAATAACAATAAAAAAGAATGAAAGTATGCTTTTACATACTGTTTTTATTCATTAAAAAATCCTTACATTCCTAATGAAAAATAAATCATTACCATGATTAGTTTAAGTTACGTTACAATGATCAAAAAGGGAACAGTCTTTAGTTGCATTACTCGATCTTAAAGTCAGAGCACCAAAATGACAAATCTCGGCTTCACCATTTTTAGATGTGGTGTCACCATTCCAGGTAAATGGTTGTAACACAACAGGTTGAGTATGCAGATTCATGGTCCTAAATGGGTGAAACAGTCTTATCCAGCTTGGCTGTCTTGAGGATCTCAGCATCAGAAAGTCGAATCACAGGCCTTCTCCATTCGATTAGTGCAGGTTTAACAGCAGCATTCTCTCCACCCTGAGACGGTATAATACAGCTTTTTAGAATCCTTGGATCGAATCAGCACAACACCGACTGTCTATTGTGCATAATCTTTGCAGTAGTAGCTGCTCCATTAGATTTAGTAATATTTCTATTGATATATAGATAACTTCAAGTACGTAAAGTATATAATTGCTTAGCTTGACAAGGGATTCTAAACTCGTTGTTAGCACCCAGAGCTGATGTATTATATGGTAAAAACACATGTTCCTCTTTAGTGATCTTGACGTCGTCGAATCTCGGTGTCCCGGTAACATTGAAGATGTTCGACGTCAAGATCAAGGTATGCATTGGCTTGTATACAAAATTGTCCGTGTTTTTTCATCGTATGCCCTGGAATGTTATATAAGAATTCTGTCTTAACGTGTTTCGGTGATGTAGATGTCTCAGCACCTGCCTCTTGCCGCAATGTTTCTTAGAGGTGTCAATGCTACTTATTCTATTCTCCAATAGCGTCAGCCTCCTTTGCATGTCTGCAAAGCTGTTCCTCCTCTTCTTCTCTTATTGCACAGTCTGAAACATTGCACAATGAAAGTCTTAGAAAATTGCTTATATCAAGTAAAGACAGCCTGAAAAGAATTACATTTTTTTGTTATGATACATGTAAAACGAAACACAAATGATTTGTTTAAACATTCGTATATTGATCGTTACTTCATTGCGTTAGATATAACTAAATTCAAAACATGTGATATTGTGATTTCGTAAATTTTTTTATAAAATTCTATAACATGTATCTTTTGTATCTTTATATGTAATATAAATGAGTCAGTTGTTTTATTTATGAATTTTTCATTGTAAAATAGGAGAACATTCAATACTAAAGTTTGACACTTCTACACACCTTCCCTAATTTACACGTCTTAAATTTCCCCATCTCTGCCATACCGTTATGCTGGAGGTATACTTTCCCAGGTATTTCTGCAATCTCTTGATCGGTTAACGAATTATAGCGCTCTGGCAAGAACACTTGACAATCCTCCAGCGAAGATACGATCCTGGTACCGCATCTTGTTTGAACTCTCTTTACGGACTTTATCTCATATTTAACACCTATTTCGAAATCTTGAACTCGGCGAGTCGGTAGGAAACTACGCTCTTCAACCATCTTGTTAAGTCTATCAGTTAAACAATCTGTAACAGACATAGACATGAATTATTATTTTCACTACATTATTCAAGTTGAAGGACAAGTTATACATTTCTTTATATTAGAACTAAAGTGTGTGTTGTGCTGCATCACCAAAGGTTTTGTAAGTATGCTTATGAATGTGTAGCGAAAATCGTATGAATGTGTAGAGAAACAAAGAATAAGTACAGAAAATCATATGAATGTTCATGGAAGATGAACCTGCAAAGAAACAAAGAACGAGTAGAGAAAATCGTGTGAATGAGAATCAAAGAATGAGCGGAAAATATCGTATGAATGTTTATGTAAGAAGAATGTGTAGCGAAAATCATGTGAATGTTTATAAAAACGAATGAGCAGAGAAAATCGTGTGAATGATCCTGGAAGATGAACCTGCTGAGAAACAAAGAATGGGTAGAGGAAATCATGTGAATGTATAGTGAAACAAAGAATGAGTGGAGAAAATCGTATGAATGTTTATGTAAGAAGAATGTGTAGCGAAAATCGTATGAATGCGTTGAGAAACAAAGAATGAATACAGAAAATGTATGAATCTTAATAGAGTATGAACCTACGGAGAAACAAAGAATGAACGGAGAAACTCGTGTGGATGTATACGTAAGAGGCATGTGTGGCGAAAATCATGTGTGTTTATACAAGAAGAATGTGCCGAGAAAATGGTGTGAATGTTAACAGAAGAAGAATGAGTGGAGAAAATCCTGTGAACTGAAGAGTACGCAGAGAAATCCATGTGAATGTAAAATACAGATTAAAAAATATGATGCTCTTACAATGAATCGTCTTTCATGTACTGTATCGTTTAAACAAAATTAAATGTATTGTAAAAACCACCAATGATTTTGTATAGTTATGTAAAAACTCGCTCACCTTGCATTGTTTCGTGTTGACGCGTGCTGTACGTGTAGATGGCCTGCACCTCGCGTTGCTTTTATAGTTCTTAAAAATTTAAATGTATAGTTAATATGTGCACAACAGTTCTAGCATGCGCGGGTATCTGTTTATATAGGGATCTAAACCCCCTCCGGGCGATGGCAGCACATCACGGTAGGGATGCTTACACATCACGTGATTATTACAACAATGGAATTATCATCTGTTGCACTTACGCAGAGGCTCTCAGCACTTCTATCCCTATTTGTTTCACTTCCTCTCGCTCTCTCTCTCTCTCTCTCTCTCTCTCTCTCTCTCTCTGAGTACATCCATAATGTCTTTACACAAAGCCGTATGCAGTTATAGCATTGATCTAAGTGATATATTCTAGAGTACAGAGGAAAATTAAGAAAGTCATTAATTATTCGTCGTAGGAGCTATCAAACATGCTTTCTTCCACACCTCTATCTCTGCTAGTTTCTGAGACAATGCAGATTTAAAACTTAAGGATCGAACCCATGACGTCAGGTACCAGAATATACATTCACAAGATACTATCTAATGAAATAAACGTAATAAGGGTTATTGGTGGCTTTATCTTAATTATTTCCTGTGTTATTAAATTTATAAGTAAATTTCATTTAATCAGTATTCGAACTCAGAACACCAGAAACAAAATTATTTATAATATTAGTTTGACATGTTTAAAAGACCTGTGTGCAGTTACAGCATTGATCTAAGTGATATATTCTAGAGTACAGAGGAAAATTAAGGAAGTCATTGAAAGATCGGGATTCGAACTAGGGACAACTGATTGGAAATTATATGCAGTATTAATTGCCCATCATAAGAGCTAACAACCGTGCTTTGGTCCGCTCCTCTATCCCTGCTAGTTTCTGAGATAACTGAGATTTTAAAATTAAGTATCGAATCCTGGACGCCAGGTACCCTAATATACATTCACAAGAAACTACCTATTGACGTGAAAGTAATGTTTATTTGGCGTCTTTATCTTAATTAGTTTTGGATTTATTAGAAGATGAATTTGTAATCACTCCTAGGATTCGAACCCATGCATCCAGGCCAGTTTCGAACAATTCGTAAATGGCGCTTTGCATCCCAAGCTTACAATTTGTTTTATTGCATCGTTTTATCTCTTTTTATTCAGCACATGTGCGTGAGTGTGTATGTGCGCGCGTGCGTGTGTGTGTGTGTGCGTGTGTGTATTGTGTGTACGCGTGTGGGTTGGTGTTGGTATGTGTAAGTGAGCAGGTATATGTGTGTGTGCGTGTGCGTGTGTGTGTACGTGTGTGGGTTGGGGTTGGTGTTGGTATATGTAAGTGAACAGGTATATGTGTGTGTGTGTGTGTGCGTGCACCGGAGAATGCGTTGATGTATGTATGTGTGCTCGTGTATATGTGAACGCTTGGATGTGTACAAGTCATGGAGAAAAAAGAAATAGATAGATTGAAAGAGGGAAAAGGAAGAAAGAGAGAGAAGAATAAAGAAAATAAAGAATCGTGTCTAGGGATCGGAATATATAAATAATTATATTTGTTAAATATGTACATACATTTTAATCTGCCCGTGCATGCTTCAGTAATTTAGTATTTATTAAGCATTAGAGTTTCTGGTAAGATTCGAACTAGGACCTCTGGGCTCCTAAGAATACCGCTCATTAAAACGTCGTAATGACATATACAAATTAAATTATGTTTGTTAAATACATTTTAATCTGACCGCGCATAGTTTAATAGTTATTAAGCTTGGTATTTAGGTTCAATATCTTCCAGAGATGCAACACGAAGGTTTTTCAAGAAAATCCCCCCACTCCAGGATACCCTTTACGTGGAAGATTTTTCGAACATTTTAATTTTCTCAAAAACGGCTCTAACGATTTTGATTAAAATATCATATGTTTAAGATATTTTCATGACAAATAAAATGTATATGTTGAATTTTCTGGGAATGTCTCCAAAAGTGTTCTTGATGTGAACGACTTTTGCATAACTGGTAAACCATAAGAGATAGACAAAATTTTACTACACAAAAAAAATGTAGATCGCGATAAAATACACAATTTATGTCATATACATTGTTTTGTTGAGTGAACCATTTTGGAGATATTGCTTGTTATTCCCTTAAATTTTCCTGGGCCCAAATGACCTAGCTGTCGACGGGCCCTTAAACTCCACACCACCACCACCACCACCTTAAATTTTCCAATACTTACATACTTTTTCTCAGATTCGTTATTCATTTTTTACTTTCTCTACTACGTATAGTAAACAGGTGAAGTATTGTATTCCACCCAAAAATTCGATACCGAGATTTCACCGGAAATACATGTTTTCAGACCCCCTGAATCCAAAAAAAGCATTTTTGGAAACATGTCTGTGTGTCTGTCTGTGTGTGTGTGTCTGTGAACAGCATAACTCAGAAACGAACAGTCGGATAAACACCAAACTTGGTATTTGGGTTCAGTATCTTCCAAGGATGCGACATGAAGGTTTTCAAGAAAATCCCCCCACCCCAGAGTACCCTTTACATGGAAGATTTTTCGAAAATTTTAATTTTCTCAAAAATGGCTCTAACGATTTTGATTAAAATATCATATGTTTAAGATATTTTCATGACAAATATAATGTATATCTTGAATTTTCGGAATGTCTCCAAAAGCATTCTTCATTGTGAGCACTTTTGCATAACTGGTAAACCATAAGAGACAGACAAAATTTTACTACACAAATGTAGATCGCATTAAAATACACAGTTTATGTCATATACATTTTTCTTTGTTGAGTGTACCATTTTCGAGATATTGCTTGTTATTTCCTTAAATTTTTCAATACTTATTTTCTCAAATGGGAATTCGTTATTCATTTTTTTTTGTCTTGGATATGCAAAGAGTATTAATCTGTGGCAAAGAGAATGGTGCTGCACCTAGCAACCAGCTATTAAGAGATATGTATGTGCTTAAAGGCTACTGTATTTCTATATTGCCCTTGTAAATATATATTCCCCTTACATCTACAAGAAAATTAGCAATAAGATAAAGTCTGCAAATGTTTATCTCGATTAACATGAAGTAGATGGAGAATAAGCGTTTGTAAAAATAGTTTGTACAAGAGTAGAGAAAGTCATGTGAGTGTAACACATCAGATTTTTTTATGTCCTGGACATGCAAAGAGAATGGAATGCTCCACATAGCAACCAGCGCTTAAAGGATTTGACTATCGCTTAAAGCCTAGCAATTCCCCTTGCATCTACAAGACAATTAGCAATAAGATTAACATCTCGATTAACATGAAGCATATGGAGAATAAGCGTTTGTGAAAATAGTTAGTACAAGAGTAGAGAAAGTCATGTGAGTGTAACACATCAGATTTTTTCATTGTTTTCGGAGGTTGGTAGGCGAATTTTCCTGTTATTTCGTTTCCTCTCATCTTGCAGGGCAGCAGGGTTAGGCGCGATGAACGGTGATTTGTGGCATGTATGAAGGATGTGCTTTGAGGAGAGAAATGTTTCTTCCCCGGCATGTCTGAACCTGTCCATGAGGATGGGAGACCGGGCAAGTTCAATCTGGAAACTTAGGGACCACTCTGTGTCAGTCGCCATTAAATATGTTCGCCCTTCGTACTCTCTCCTCATCCCTTTCTTACGGAGGTTAATAAGATGTAATAGGTCCAGCCTTGGTCGCAGTGCTGAATCCTCCTTTGTTTCTAATCCATAGTCCATATAGTACGAAATATTCCATATATTTCAATATTACCATAGATTCCTCAAATGTAGTTTTCTTTCATATCTTATATATTGATTTAATATGTATTAATGAGTGCGATGACAAGAAAACTGAAAACACGTTTTATAATACGTAAAAGGAAAAAATATTGATACATTGCTATTTGTTGATGACGGAATTTTGTTGGCAAACTCGGAAGACGATTTACAACGTGGAAAACATGCATTATATAATATCTCAAGTGAATATAACCTTCAAATTTCATAGAGAAAACAAAAATAATGGCTTTTAGAGGAATAAACCACATAAGAGCAAAAACCTGTATAAGTAATAAAATTATCCAACAACAAAGTGTTTTTAATTATCTTGGATATATTGTGCCATATATTGATAACAGAGATGTACAAAATAAATGCCAAACAAATGGTGCAGTAAAAAGAACTTTTCCATTTTGTAATAGAGCAACTATGTTGAAACTTTATAATGTGATGACTTGATGACTATTCCAACATGAGCTATGGGTGCGAGAGTTGGGTGCTGACCACCTCACAACAGAAAAAAAATCTGATGTGTTACACTCACATGACTTTCTCTACTCTTGTACAAACTATTATTACAAACGCTTATTCTCCATATGCTTCATGTTAATCGAGATAAACATTTGCTCAAACTATCTTTTGCTATTTTTCTTGTAGCTGCAAGGGGAATATGGTAGGCTTTAAGCGACAGTCAAATGTTTTAAGAGCTGGTTCCTATGTGGAGCATTCCATTCCCTTTGCATTACCAGGACAAAAAAATGAATAACGAATTCCCATTTGAGAAAAAGTATAAGTATTGGGAAAGTTAAGGGAATAACAAGCAATATCTCAAAAATGGTTCACTCAACAAAAAAATTATATGACATAAATTGTGTATTTTAACGCGATCTAGATTTGTTGCGTAGTAAAATTTTTGTCTATCTATTATGGTTTACCAGTTATGCAAAAGTCGTTCAGAATGAAGAATACTTTTGGAGACATTCCCAGAAAATTCGAGATATACATTTCATTTGTCATGAAAATATCTTAAACATATATTTTAATCAAAATCGTTAGTCATTTTTGAAAAATTTTGAGTTATGCTGCTCACAGACACGCACGAAAACACACACACACACGGACATGTTTCCAAAAATGCTTTTTTTGGATTCAGGAGGTCTCAAAACATGTATTTCCAGTGAAATCTCGGTATCGAATTTTTGGGTGGAATACAATACTTCCCCTACTTACTATACGTAGTAGAGAAAGTAATAATACAAAGTATAGACCAGTAGGTACAAGGAATGTTGGCAGACCGTGAATGAGGTGGACAAATCAGCTTACTTGAAGATTGAACAAGCCACAAGGCTTATGCCGTGATGATGATGATGAACTTATATTTAAAAAGCTTAATCCGGCCCTGTGGATTTTAAATGGGAATTTTTGCGACCTTAAGCTACAGCGTTCTACTAAAAAGTATATCAATCTTTTGGCTTATTTTGAAAACGTTTATATTCTAGATTGCCCCAAAAAATTGAAAAATTGTAAATAATTGACATTTTAACTATTAAAATCTAATTTAAGATCCGTAATTTATCCATAGTCGAGTATTTTCGAATCGCTTGGAAAACTCGTTAGTTAGAAACGAAACATTGAGATCGAATACGTCCATAATGTACTCAACTCATGAGGAGGGAATAAAGCAGCTGTTTTATTTAATTCTTATTGTCATTAGAGGTGAAATAATAACTACAATGCCATCGTGTGCAGCACTCGTAGTGGTATTAATATGTGTATAGCCATAACTACATAATGCTTCGGTGGTGTAATGGTTAGGTTATTCGCCTGCCGCGCCTTTGTTGCTTTCCACGCTAAAAATTATATACACTACGTGATCAAAAGTATCCGGGTACCTGGCTGAAAATGACGTACAAGTTCGTGGCGCTCTCCATCGGTAATGCTGGAAGTCAATATGGTGTTGGCCCACCCTTAACCTTGATGACAGCGTTCACTCTCGCAGGAATACTTTCAATCAAGCGCTGGAAGGTTTCTTGGGGAATGGCAGTCCATTCTTCACGGAGTGCGGAACTGAGGAGAGGTATCGATGTAGGTCGGTGAGGCCTGGCACGAAGTCGGTGTTCCAAAACATCCCAAAGGTGTTCTATAGGATTCAAGTCAGGACTCTGTGCATGCCAGTCCATTACAGGGATGTTATTGTCGTGTAACCACTCCGCCACAGCCCGTGCATTATGAACAGGTGCTCGATCGTGTTGAAAGATGCAATCGCCATTCCCGAATTGCTCTTCTACAGTGGGAAGCAAGAAGGTGCTTAAAAATCAATGTAGGTCTGCGCTGTGATCGTGCCACGCAAAACAACAAGGGGTGCAAGCCCCCTCCAGAAAAAACACGACCACACCATAACACCACCACCTCCGAATTTCACTGTTGGCACTAGACACGCTGGCAGATGACGTTCACCGGGCATTCGCTATACCCACACCCTGCTATCGGATCGCCACATTGTGTACCGTAATTCGTCACTCCACACAACGTTTTGCCACTGTTCAATCGTGTAATGTTGACGCTCCTTACACCAAGCGAGGCGTCGTTTGGCAGTTTCCTATGTGATATGTGGCTTATGAGCAGCCTCTCGACCATGAAATCCAAGGTTTCTCAACTCACGCCTAACTGTCATAGTACTTGGAGTGGATCCTGATGCAATTTGGAATTCCTGTGTGGTCTGGATAGATGTCTGCCTATTACTCTTTACGACCCTCTTCAAATGTCGGCGGTCTCTGTCAGTCAACAGACTAGGTCAGCCTGTATGCGTTTGTGCTGTACAAGTCCCTTCTCGTGTCCACTTCATTATCACATCAGAAACAGTGGACCTAGGGATGTTTAGGAGTGTGGAAATCTCGCGTACAGACTTCTGACACAAGTGACACCCAATCACCTGACCACGTTCGAAGTCCGAGTTCCACGGATCGTCCCATTTGCTGTTTCACGATGTCTAATGACGACTGAAATCGCGGATGAGTACCAGGCAGTAGGTGGCAGCACAATGCACCTAAGATAAAAAACGTTTGTTTGTGGGGGTGTCCGGATACTTTTGATCACATAGTGTATTTATAAATTTATCAAGGTTATGCCAATTATTCGCACTGGTTATCTAATATTAATAGTTTTTCCTCATTGGCCTGAGTCATCCTCCAGATCTCATTTCCGTATTTTAAGACTGCTTAATCAATATTTTGTGTAGTCTTATTTTCTACTTAGGGAAATATGTTATACTTGAATGCATATTGACGTGAAAATAAACCTTGTTGGCTGCTATTATTCTGCCATTCGTCTGGTCACTTTCATGATTATTATTGCTGACGATCGTTCCCAAATATGGTGACTGTTTCCAAATATGGTGACTGTTTCCAGGTGGTGTTCCTTAGTCAGGATTCTTCTTCTTTTGCTTTTGGTATTTCTATTAGGCATCATGCCTTTCTTTTTCTGTTTACGTATAACAACCTCTGCTCTCTCAACCAATACTGTACCTATTTCTAAGGAAGCCTTCATTATTCTTCCTATTATATTTACGTTGTCCGATGTGTCAGCATTTGAATGGGTTGATAATATATTGTGGAATTAACATCCACTGATAATTTCCTTATTATCTATGAAAATTACATGATTTTATTTGCTTACTAGGAGAACCTGCTGCTCTGCTCGCGTCCCCCACCCATTTCTTTCCTTTTTTACTTTCACTACTGCTTAGCTATAGTAAGTAGAGAAAAGTATTGCTTTCCGCCCAAAAATTCGATATCGAGATATCACCGGAAATACATGTTTTATGATTTCCTAGATAAAAAAAAACCATCATTTTTAGAAGAAGGTCCGCGTGCGCACGTGTGTGTCTGCCTTAGACACCATAACTCATAAACGAAAAGTGGGTTAAATACCAAACTTGACATGAAAGTGTTCAAGAAAATTTCCCCACCCCAGACTACCCTTTACATGTAAAAGTGTCGTCATTTTTTTATTTTACAAAATAGCGATTTTGAATAAAATATCACATTTTAAGATATTTGCATGACAAAATGCTTTCTGGAAATAATAGCCTCTGAAGTCCTCTTCATTCTGAACACTTTTGTACAATAATTGGTAAACCGTAAGACATAGACAAAATCTTACTACACAAAACATTTAGAACTCGTTAAACCACACGAATTATGCCAAATGACATTTTTGTGGCGTTAACCATTTCCGAGATATCCTCCGTTATTGACTACTTTATACTTTTCCCCACTGGAAATCGCTATTCCGATTTGTTTTCCCTTTTTATTTTTATTGTTTTTTAGTTTCTTTTCCTGCGTTTTCTTGCAAATATGAAAAGATTTGAGAATCCTTTAGCTTAACGTAATCTTCTTTTACCTGTAACAAAATGTGTAATGATGGTCTAAGCGTATTACGAGGTTTTGTAGGAATAATTGTAGAAGAGTGGGTCGAGAAATTCATATGAATGCAGCAGAACAGATTATCTATTTTTTGTGTAAATATAACAATCCTTAAGCCGTATATGACGGTGAATGAATGGAATGTGAGAATTGATGCTCAAATGAGCCCGGCTCCCATAGAATTTAAGATTTACCAAATTCGTCTTCTTAGGATAACGAAACATCCATTCTGGTTCCCGAGGTCGTGGGTTCAAGCTCGAGGGCGATGGATATTTTTCGGGCGTAAAAACCTTAGTATGGCTTCTTTCGGATGAGAAGTAAAGCCGTGTCATAGATTTGCGGCACGTAAAAGAACCTCAAGCCTGATAGAAGTCTCTGAGCAAAATTTCGGGTCTTTCACACCCAATATAGAATGGGACGCTAAGGACCATAGTATCTAAGAGCGTCCATAAATAAAACTTAGTTTAATTTAATTTTAAGGAAAAATCCTGGAAGAAACTATATCGTGTTAACTCGCTCCAACCCAGATTCGAACTCGGACCTCTTGAATATGAGGCAGACATGCTGTCTCTACAGTAGGTATATGGACAGTGCTTAAGTTTTTTTTTTCTTTCTTTCTTTCTTTGTTTTTCCATTCGGAGATTTTTCTCTGTTCTTTCACTTTCTCTCCCTCTCTATTCCTCCGTCTTTCTCCTTTTTTTTTTGTTGCTTTTCTCTCTCTGCAACTTAGATGTAATATGTTTGAAAACCAGTAATAAAACTACTACTTCTGGGATGTTAATAAATTAAAACATTAGTAAATGGTTTAACAATAAACAAACTTGTGACTGTTTCTTTGCCTGTTATGCAGTCCGAACTATAGACTTATTTCTCGTGGTAACCATTTACGCGACGAATAATAGAGAAAATTTGTATAACTTCTGAAATATTAATCTTATGGTAACAACTTGTCAAAAGCATTTAAGCTTTTGTTATGTAGTATCATAAAAAATTGAAATTATCATAAAAGTTTGTTACAGTTCTATTATATGACGTGTAGACGAAGTAACAGCCTACTTTTAGAGGCTGTGAATCTTGGCAACATCATGTCTGGAAATTGCCTTTCCCCGCCTTAAGCCTATGGAGATTTGCAACCACAGCGCTAAGTAAATTCCCACTAAAGAATTCTAAAGTACACCTCTGTGGTATGAGGGTAGCGCGTCGTCTCACATTCAAGAGGTTCCGAGTTCGAATCTCGGTTAGGGTGAGTTGTCCGGATTAAGCTTTTTCTGGGTTTTCCCTTATCCTGAAAAGATGAATGTTGGGCTCGTTTGAGCATCATTTCATTCATTCATCGTCCGATATGACCTACCAGGTGTCAAAGGTCGTTGATTCTAAACAATGACATGACAGTCCTACTCTTGAAATAAAATATGTTGCTAACTACAATTTATCCCCTTTATAAAGCGACGTAAGTATTAAAATGTATCGGAGACAGTGAACATTCATTTTCTTTGTTCGTAACACATTTTACTTTATAATCTTCCTTTGTCGCTATAGTTACAAAATATAAACTGTCAAGTTTTTCGGAACACATCTCTTTATTGTTGTATTCCACAAATTAGTTCGTAAACCTCGAGCGTTTCCTGTGTGCGTTTTTGCAATTATGTATTTCTAAGAGAGACAAACAGCTAGCTGTATTTAATTTCGTTTTATTATTATCTACGTTTTCCAACTACTTAATATTTCCCCCCACATTAAGCGTAAATGTAGGTCATTCGTACTGATCTTAAGTTAGCTAACGCATGATTAGTTTACAACGCAGAGTTATATCTTTAGAAGATGAGTGAAAGATCTAGAAATTATATATTACGCCATTTCTTCACACCGCATATCACAGCAAGATTTGGTAACTTTTTCCTTATTTCAACGGTGTATGATTGGCCAAACCATTATCAGAGCACTTTTAACTTTATCTCGACGGTAACAGTTTTCCACGCCCTGTGACTGCGACTCCTCCTCCACCGAACACCTTGGTGTTTAGTTCAACTTGTGCGTTTTCACAGGTCATCATGCAAAATGCACCAGCTTGGAATAACTGGAATCAATGGACGAATTGCAATCAGTGGACGAATTGGAATCCGTGGGCAAATTTCAATGCGGCAGGTTGGTGAATATTTTGGATATATTGGTTACTTTTAAAAATCTCGCGTGTCTTTATTCTTTATGTGCACTTTGCTGAAATGCAGGGATGGTTACCGATTACACTAGTTATATGCAAACAAATTTACATCAAAAATATCGGTGTAGTATGCTCCTTAAATAATATAATCTCCCATTCCGAATACAGCATCCCTGTCGTGTTCACCAAACAGCAGGAGTAGTATTTCGGTTATTACCGCTGTAATTAAACTGTTTCTTGAACCTAGCAAGCCTTTACGCGTAGTGGAAGCAAAAGGAAAACGCGTATTTGCAGTAACATCCAAACAGAAAAAGTTCGAAAACGCAGAAACTGATTTATGATGACTTCTTGATCAGTATACAGGTTATTGTGAAATTGTTTCTTACTTTTTTGGACAAAGTTCCGTATATGTTAGGACACTTTGTTTTGTTTTACTTATGGACGCTCTTTAACTACTGTGGTCCTTAGCGCCCTATTCTATAGCGGGCGTGAAAGACCGGTACTTTGCTCAGAGGCCTCTTTATCAGGCTTGAGGTTCTGTTACGTGCCGTAAATCTACGACACGGGACCACCGGCTTTACTTCCCTTCCGAAGGAAGCCATGCTAAGGATTTTAAATTCAATATATAGAGGTATCTAGAAGTAATGAGAAGTTGATTTATTAAGGGATGTCTCTACGTTGGAATTTGGCCCGTCCAAACTAGTTGCCTCGTTTATATAACAAAGTCTGGCGACATTTTGAGGTAGGTTCTGCCACCGTTAAGGAACACACTCTCGCTTCTCTCGCGTGCTTTGGTGTAGCCACTGGTTGCTAATTAACCTAAGTTTATGTATATAAAAAAACTAAATCTAAACTAAACTTCCGTGAGCAAAAAACGTAAGCTTATATCATAAACATCGTTCGGGAACGCTCGCTTCGCTCGCGTGCTTTGGTCGCTGTGTTTTGTGTTTAATGTATTTATTCACTCATTATAAGCAGTTCAGATTAACTCAGATGCATGAATGTTTACTAATTTAGCGATCGCGGCCCTTCTGACAGACACGGAACAATATAGCTTTCTTTAATGTGATTAATGCGAGTTATTTTCATAGAAGAGCAGTTTTTCCAAGTTCATGCAGAATTAATAGCTAAACCTACAACTGCACTTGTTTCTACAATTCTTGCAGGGAGATGATGTACGATATAAATGGGTAAGAAACGATGTTAAGTTTTGAACGGGAACAATATTGCCAATTTTTTTTTTATTTAACCTAACTTTAGGCCATATATCTAAATATAATACGTAGCTTGATACTGTCGACTGCGAGCTGGGTCAGATAAGGGATTGCACCATCACCACAGATAGCCCAGATGCTCAAATCAACATAGGCTATTACTAACTAGAATGTACCTGATTTTCTCTCCATACCTCGCCAATGTATTACATAAAATATTATAACGCAAAATATTATTGTCCAATCATTTTGCACAAGGAAAAGAAGTCGTCATTGTCGTCCTCCTTCCCTCCTCCTCCTCCTCCACCTCCACCTCCACCTCCACCTCCACCTCTTCCTCCACGCTTTAAAAGTATTACTGCTAGTAGCAGTTGACATTCCTTGGCCCGTCGTTTTCTACGAAGTCCGATGTTTCTTCATTGTGCAGGTTTACAATGAATAAACACACCATCCAGCCAGCATAGGACATTTGTCCTGGTCTGGTACCAGTCGGGAGACACCACCTGGAAGTCAGGTGGCTCCTTCTCCCGACACCCCCCCTGAAGAAGAAGTGGCATTTTATATACAGTCTAGTAGTGTCCGTTCTTTATACCTGATGTATAACTTTATTTTATTACTTGAACATGTTTATTTCGTTCCATATGTCTTCATTTCTTGTGTGTTCCATTTTTCGGTGTCCTGATCCTGCTCTTAAAAATCTCATTTCATTTACTGAAATTCTTCACGTATCTTTCTAGTCGTCCTCAGTGGTGTAGTGTTTACCATGCTGGCCTCTAATTCCCAGATGGCGGGTTCAAAACCGGCGGAGGACGATGGATTTTTTCGGGCGTAAAAATCCTTAGCATAGCTTCCTTCGGAAGGGAAGTAAAGCCGGTGGTCCCGTCGTAGGTTTACGGCACTTAAAAGAACCTCAAGCCTAATAAAGAGGCCTCTGAGAAAAATTGCCGACCTTTCACGCCCAATATAGAATGGGACGCTAAGGACCACAGCAGTTAAAGAGCGTCCATAAATAAAAACTCAATTTCAATTACGAATCTTTCTACGTCAATACCCATGTCTCCCATGTAATTTTAACACGGACATCGCAACTTAGTGAAATTTTTACATAGTGTCTTTTCTGGTGGATGCAAATCATTAAGGGTAAAACGTTTCTAAAATGTCAGTTAACTTCTTGGGGATTAACCGTACACTCACACCAAAACTGAGGGGAAATGAAGCCTTCATCGCTTAGGCCAGTTTTGCGCAAAAGGAGTGACTGCACAAGGTTCACGCCTGTGGTTCACGCTATCATCATCGCTGGCAGTGATCGAGGCTCGAGTGACCAGAACAGAATGCTCAAACGCCAGATTGAGCGGTGGGAAGTATAAGCCTAGTGTACTGATAGACCACGAGAAGAAGGCAAGCGAGAGGAATGTGTAACATCAACACTTTCCTGCGTCCGTATCATATTTACATTCGCCGTGTGGATACGATAAGCATGTTAGGAGGTTATAAACTACTACACGGTGTTGTCAAGTTGCCATGGCAAGAGCCAATGCGTTAACACCTATTATACGGCGGTTGCTGTTCTACTAGTGTCAGATCTGGCAGCATGGGTGGTTCATTTGCACGCATAAACACATTTCGTAGTAAACGTAGTAAACAATCGACAGTACGTGAGCAGATAAACAGTTACAAACCCCGCTCGCCCCTCAGGCCCCGCTCGCCTTCTCGTCCAACAGTAGATGACTTCGTTCTATGTCTTTAATTTTTAGGTGGGTGTACGGACCCCTACTATTAAGACAGAATGTTCTCACCGACTTACCATGTAAGGTTGACAACATTTTAGAATTGTTCCGGATTGGAATTCCTTCTTCTGAGTCACTGTCGTCGAAGATGTTCTACCAAGTACTGCTGTTGGCCGTAAACATGTAAAAGGCAAGTACAATGTGGAGAGAGAAAAATACTAGAGACATTTGTATTTCTGTCGCCTTTTGTCTTAGTGTTTGCATGTTCTAACCCAGGGGTAGCGAGAATGCCGTCACTTACCGAATCACCAAAAATGTAACACACATAACGTATATCCTATCAGCAAGTGTATAGAGAGAGTGAGAAACTAGGGGTGCAAATGCCATTGCAAATCATCTTGTCTTGATCTCATGTACTTTGAAAAGTCTAAGTGCGGGCTCGTTGTCTTTAATAATATGGAAATTTATGATACAATGGACAAATTTCATGTTTGTTTTAATAAAATCGTAATTTACTATCCAATGGAGACAAAGCCAAGCTCTTCAGGGCAAAACGAGTTTGCTGTTATAAAAACTAACAAAAAAATCATTTGCATACAGTATCACCATACAGTATCAGCAAAGGGAGGTGGCGAACCTGTAACTAGTCTAGCTATCAGTCTTACCATTTCGGTGTCATTTTCTCCTTTCTCCCACCAAATTCGTAGATTGGGAATGGTCGCACTTTATGGCGCTAATACAGAGTGAGCCAAAAGACTCCGAACCGCCTGCGCGGTGTTTTTCCTGTTCGCTCCTCGGCGCTCGTTGCCGTCTTCTGTTATCATAGAAAGGCGCGGATGAAACCATACAACATTTTTAAAACTACTTTTAAAGGCTTTACTTACCAACTTTATGAACGGAGATGCTGAAACTGGCCACCGTCGCTGTACATACATTTTTGGCACCTCTACGAAACTATCCATCATGGAATTTTTTTTGGGGGGGGGGAATTTTCCAACCGATGTCGTCTAATGTTTCTTCGGTAAGAACCGAACGCCGTCTTTTAGATTTCTTAGCCTGAACACTTCCTGTGGCCTGAAATTTACTGCAAACTTCATGGATTGTTGTACGGCCTGGAACTGGAAATCTTTCTGCAAATCTATTTTCACTTGGCGAGCTGACCGAGTTAACATATACGAATCATAAATAAATACACGCTATGTGTATAATATACACTTTGTTTATAGCAGCAGTGTGTTATGTTTTTATCATATTTCCACACGCCCAGTGGAAAAACACCGCGCAGCCGGTAATATTGTTCATAAAATACCCCTCCGGGGTAACTTTAAAGTGGATAAGACAAACCCACACACCCTGGAAGAATTAAAACAAAATATCCGACAGGAAATTTCTCAACCTGAACTACGGCGAGTGATGGATAGTTTCGTAAAGAGGTGCGAAAATGTATGGACAACGACGGCAGCCAGTTTCAGCATCTCCTTTCATAAAGTTGGTAAGTAAAGGCTTTAAAAGTAGTTTTAAAGATGTTGTATGGTTTCATCCGCGCCTTACTATGATAGCGGCAGACGGCAACGAGCGCCGAGGACGCGGACAGGAAAAACACCGCGTAGGCGGTTCGGAGTCTTTTGGCTCACTCTCTAGAAGAGACACTCCGTGAACGGTAGGCAAACCGAAGAACAAAACAGGAGGAAGGGATAAACCTCGTGTCCCCTCCAGTATCAACCCTGAGCTATATGCCCAGGCTATCTTATCCTGCCGAGAGAAAGAATCATTAATTTCTCTGTTAACGCAAAATAAATTAAAATTGGAATGACTTATCAATATGGCGGATTACTTCGGAAAATGTGTTTTCGCTATAGCAGTTCTATTTTATTCTGATGAGAACAGACCTTTAAGGCTAAGACATTTTCATTTTTAATATTTTTAATAAGGAAATAGTAAATTATAATATACATTTATTAGTCTCATGTTAGTACAGAGAGAGCCAAAAAACTACGAACCGGCTGCGCGGTATTTTTACTGTCCGCGTCCTCGGCGCTCGTTGCCGTCTGCCGCTATCACACTAAAGCGCGGATGAAACCATACATTTTTAAAACTACTTTTAAAGGCTTTACTTACCAACTTTATGAAAGGAGATGCTGGCCACCGTCGTTGTCCATACATTTTTGGCTCCACTTTAGGAAACTATCCATCATTCGCCGTAGTTCACGTTAAGAAATGCTGGCAATTTCCTGGTGGATATTTTGTTTTAATTCTTCCAGGGTGTGTGGATTTGTGTTGTACACCTTGTTTAAAGTTACCCCAGATATAGAAATCGCAGGGGATTAGGTCGGGGGACCGAGGGGGCCACAAATCTCTACTAATAATTCTGTCCTCAAACACACTTTCATCAATTTGTTAAGTAAAGCCTTTAAAAGTAGTTTTTAAAATGTTGTATGGTTTCATCCGCGCCTTTCTATGATAGTGGCAGACGGCAACGAGCGTCGAGGACGCGGACAAGAAATACCCCGCGCAGCCGGATCGTAGTCATTTGGCTTTTCCTGTATATTGGGAAATATTGGAAAATGGCCCAGCAAAAACCAAACACCAAATTAGGTCATTTGTCGTGTAAACAGTAAGTGAAATAAAATACTAACTTATTAAATAGAGAAATGCATACAGACTGACTAGTTATCTGCACATTTTTTTTTCAAAAAGCTTTATTTAGGGTTGTTTTAACCTTCCTAGGTTTTATCACGACCTCATTTCAACTGTTTCATGTACAGTTGTTTACATTATTGGATTACAATATAATACTTGCACATTACGTATACATACAGGTTACAATTTGATTAAATGTATTGATATATATTAATTAATTTAAGAAACGTAATTACTTTCTGGATGAAAGTTGCATCATTGAGTGTTGCAAAAATATTTCTGGGCATACCAACCTGACTACGTTGATTTTCAAATTTTGGACATTTTAGTATAATATGTACTACTGTTAATGCTGTTGTACATGTTTCATAAATTGGTGGAGAGCTTCTGTTTAACAAATAAGAGTGTGTCAGTTTGGTATGCCCAATTCGTAGTCGGGATATTACAATTTGGTTTCGCTGCTGTAGCTGTCTTATTGGATATTCTTGAGTTGAAGTTCCACGTACATCATGACGTTTATATACTTGTAGAATTGTTCATCCAGCTGGTCAGCCATTCTTTATGTATTTTCTTCTTAAAATGTGTGACTGCATCTTGGAGAGGTATTTTGATATCAGTATCTTGTGTTGATAGTTCTGTAGCTTGTTTCGCTGCAGTATCAGCTCTTTCATTACCGGGTATGTTTTTATGAGATGGTATCCACATGAAATTGAGTGACTTTTCTAAGTTATAAAGGATGCTAACAAGAGTATGTATTTCGTTTACAATACTATTGGTAGAGAACGTGTCTTGTATTGCATTTAAGGCTGACAGAGAGTCACTATGTGCAGTTGCCAGAGCGTATTCTAGTGCCTTTTTAATAGCATATAATTCACAGCTATATATAGAGAACAAGGACGGTAACTTGTATTAAAGGACGATATCTCCACATATCACAGCACATCCTTTGCCTTTTTCAGTTTTAGAACCATCCGTATAGATGCAGAGTTTGGATGTGTATTTTTCTAGCTTTTCTTTAAATAACTGCTGGTAGATTAGTTGGTTGGTATTTATCCGATTATGCTGGCTTAATTCTATATCAATGGGTGGTATTTTCTTCTTCCAGGGTGGATGATCCGACTGTAGTTGCCTTGAGGAGATATTAGGAATTGTGGTGTTCATTCCTTTGAAATATCTGTTTATTCTGATTTGAAATGGCAATGAATGTGATTGTTGTGCGGGGAAAGTATCACAAGGATTTGAGAAAATCAGTGGGTACATTCTAGATTTCGGTGTTGCTGCTATTTTGAGAGCGTAGGTAATGTTTAATTGTTTAATACGGCATTGTAATGGAGTTTCATTGGCTTCTATTAATATGCTATCTACAGGACTAGTGCGATAAGCACCTGTTGCAATCCGAATAGCTGAATTATGTATTGAATTCAGTATTTTTATAATTGATGGCTTGGCACTACTGTATACTATGGAACCATATTCCATTTTAGGGCGTATAAAGGCTTTATAACTGCACATTAGGACATGATAGTCGGCTCCCCAATTCTGTGCTGCTAGTACTTTTAAGATGTTCAGTCTTCTTTGACAATGATTTTTAAGACTTCTCAAGTAGGGTGCCATGTTAATTTATTATCAAACAAAACTCCGAGTATCTTCATAGTTTCTTCAATAGTAATTTTTTTACATGTAGTTCAGGATTAAATTTATTTTGATTTCTAGAGAATAAAATACATTTTGTTTTGGACGAAGAAATTTTAAAACTAGTTTCAGTACATCATTGTTGTATGCTCTGAAGCGAGTCCTGTAAACATTCTTGGGCAGTTGTGGTTCGTCCTTTACAATAGATGATTAGATCATCTGCAAATAAATTTGCTTTGACTGGTGTTTTTATTCGTGATACAATTCTATTAATAGCTATTAGGAAGACGGTTACACTGATGACTGAGCCTTGTGGTACACCATTGATTAAAGAAATCGTTTTTGAAAGGGTCCCATTAACTCTTACTTGTCCTCTGCGATCTTGCAGGAAGTTGTAAATAAAACTGAGCATATTTCCTGATATTTGTTGTTTTTGTAATTCTCTTATGATATTATCCCGTCGTACCATGTCATACGCTTTATGTATATCTAAGCTAATAGTAATTACCTGTTGCTTTTGGTGGAAGGCTTCTAGCATTTCGGTTTGTAGGGATACCAGATTGTCATTTACAGAGTGAAATTGTCTAAATCCACTTTGTATTGTAGAGAAAAAGTTTCTTTTTTCAAGGGTCCACCTTAAACGTCTATTGATTATTTTTCCATTAGCTTGCACATTGTGCATGTTAAGGCAATAGGTCTGTAGTTTTCGGCTAATAGGAGATCTTTGTTTGCCTAAGGGATTTTAATTATTAAGCTTTCGCACCACTGGTTGGGAAATGTTTTTTTAGTCCATATGTAGTTAAATATTGCATTTAAATATTTTAATGTCATATGGGGGAGGTGTTGTAGGAGTGCATATGGAATGTTATCTGGTCCAGGGATAGTATTCTTGCAGTGATATAGGGCATGTTGTACCTCTTGCAATAGAATTTCATCATTATAGTTTTCGAAATTATTTTGAAAAATGTCTTGGGGTTTAGGCCAGGTAAGGTTTTTTGATGCGTTAAAAAATCACTGTCATAATTATTGTCACTGCATATTTTGGCAAATGCCTCTGCAATGGTGTTGGCTATATCCTGTGGTTTAGTGAGAATGTCACTCTTGTTGCAGTTATATAATGTGTTGATCTGAGTGAAACTGTTGTGCCTCTTAGTTTTTTCCATGCCATTCCATATCTTTTGAGCTGGAGTTTGATGGTTGAGTGATGACAGGAATTTTATCCAACAGGACCTTTTGCTTTCCTTTAGTGTACGGCGAGCTACAGCGCGTAGCCTTTGGAAAGCTAATTTGTTTTCACATTAGTCTGCACAATTGTAATGAATCAAAGGTAAAAAATGAGCAATAAAGGTAAAAATAAAATGAGCAAACTATGTCCTGACACAGATGTAAGAAGCCAGGACTGTAGTCTTATATATAATTTTTTTAATGGGAATCTACAATTAGAATCAACTTAAATTGACCCTAAAACAACCATCATAACGTCCTCCAAACAAAACACGACTAATGGCATTTACTTTTCCCCATCAAGCAACTTTTATTCAAGACATTTCTTCTACAACGCTTAGTTTTGGAGATATTGTACAGTCTCAACTTAAATGGTCCAGCCTATATATAAAGGACCACAGACTGTATTTATGGTCAACTGGTCAGCTATTTGGCTCCTCAATTCAGAGGCCCTGGATCCGATACCCGGCTGCGGCGGGGAAATATTACTCTAATTAGGACCATTTCCTATCCTCCGCAGAATCTGGAAATAAAGAGTGTGGGAGTAAATGTGAGTGTGTTTCCTAATGAAAACATATAAACTACTAGTTATTTAAGCAACTAGTGGGATATGTCATCAATACTGTTCGAATGTGTTTTGCAAGGACGAGGCGTAAGCCGAGTTCTGCAATTACATGAGAGCTAAGAAAGTGTGCAATATCGTACTTGAGAAAGCTTTGCTTGAATATTTTGAGCTCTTATCACAATGTTACAAATCGTAGGGAGCGGATTTTTATGTAAATATTTTTTCTGCAAACACACAAGTGCCTACAAAAAGGGAAAAAACTATGAATAAAGGGTCATGAGTATAAATCTGAAATCTTATTTCATATAAAAATACATATTTCTGTGAAAAATACGTAAATACATATTTTCATATAATCTTCCATAAATATATAAATCTGAATTAATCTTTGATTTTCGATATTATTATTTATCCTGCATAATTTTTTATTTATTCTATTCAAATATATACGATACATTTGCGAATTACTTATTTTGCATTACAGTATCAGAGAATATTCACCATATCATAGTGCCTAAGCTATAAATAGAATAGATTTAGGCCGTTATCAAGCTTGCTGACACCTGGTTATTCCCATTTGCTATCTGTATATTTCATAATGCACTCCTAGTCCTAGCGCTTGCAATAAAGTGGGGAGTGATGCATACAGACAGTGTTGCCAACTTAGCTATTTTATGGCTAAATCTAGCATTTTTACAGTAGCGTTTAGCCGTATAAAACCGTAAAATGCTTATAGCCTGAAATCTAGCCTATTTAACAAAACCCTTAGCCAAAATCTAGCCTAAGTAGCATAATTTCATCTGCGCTTTAGCTGTGCAAAAGGGATAAATGGTTAGGGTGAATCCCCACTACCGTGTAGTTCTGTTATGTTCCTATCATGAGTCGTGGCATGTCATTAAAATGTGTACTAATCAAAGGTCGACTTTCTGGAGTATGTGCTCAAAATGTATGATTTTTGACACACAGAATTGGTCAGTTTTTACATATTTTACCTAAAGAATTTCAGTAAATTTCATATTTCAATATCAGATATTTAACGTACGTTGTTGCTGCTTAGCAAAAATATACCTTATTCCATTACTATTTTATATTAAATAAATTGTTCTTTTACAATATTTAAATATTATGGAATTATCTAATCACTATGATATTTAGAATGTCTTAATTTAACTTCTGCAAACAAAATATGAATAGCTTTAGACGCCAATTATATCTAGCCTTTTTACTTTTCTACTACGTATAGTAAGTAGGGGAAATATTGTATTCCACCCAAAAATTCGATACCGAGATTTCACCGAAAATATATGTTTTGAGGCCCCCTGAATCCAAAAAAATCATTTTTGGAAACATGTCCGTGTGTGTGTCTGTGAACAGCATAACTCAGAAACGAACAGTCGGATAAACACCAAACTTGGTATTTAGGTTCAGTATCTTCCAGATATGCGACACTAAGGTTTTCAAGAAAATCCCCCCACCCCAGATTACCCTTTACATGGAACATTTTTCGAAAATTTTAATTTTCTCAAAAATGGCTCTAACGATATTGATTAAAATATATGTTTAAGATATTTTCATGAAAAATTAAATGTACATCTCGAGTTTTCTGGGAATGTCTCCAAAAGTATTCTTCATTGTGAACGACTTTTGCATAACTGGTAAATTACTACACATAAAATGTAGGTCGCGTTAAAATAAACAATTTAGGCATGTCATATACTTTTTTTGTTGAGTGAACCATTTTCGAGATATTGCTTGTTATTCTCTTAAGTTTTCCAATACTTATACTTTTTCTCAAATGGGATTTTTTGTTTTTGGTCCTGGTAATGCAAAGAGAATGGAATACTGCACATAGCAACCAGCTTTTAAAATATTTGACTATCGCTTAAAGCCTACCAATTCCCCTTGCATCTACACGAAAATTAGCAATAAGATTAACATCTCGATATCTCGATTAACATGAAGCATATGGAGAATAAGCGTTTGTAAAAATAGTTTGTACATGAGCAGAGAAAGTCATGTGAGTGTAACACATCAGATTTTTTTGTTAAATAATGCCTTTTTAATGATACCATCTAGCCATTATTTGCGAGGAAGTGTTGGTAACACTGCATACAGACCGCGTTCACTTTTCAGTTCGCATGAACAAGTGTTTTGTGTAACTTGTGCATCTTGAAAACATGTGAAAGTTAAATCAAATGTTAAATCGAATTTGAAAACATATTTACTATGGACAATGAAGTTTTTTTGTTTTGCCAACCATGTGGGAAAACAGTAAGTGCAGATCAGCGTTCACAAGTCACTCAACATTTACTTGGAAATAAACATATTGCTGCTGCGACACGTGTGAATTCACGACAATCGTTGATGGGTGAACTGGCTTATTCAAGTGTAGGACAATCAAAGTGTTCCCAGTATTATTTAGGTTTATGCAGAGCATTTGTAGCAGCTGATATCCCACTCAAAAAAGTCAATAATGTTCAACTTGGGAACTTTTTGACTAAATATATCGATATTGAGCCTACTGAAGAATAACATTAAGAAAGAAATACCTTCTAAATGTGTAGCGTTTGGATTGCGGGAGGGTGACACTAGGATATTATTCTTGAAGAAAACGTTTTCACTTCCTCACTAAAACGCGTATTCCTGCCAGAAAACCTGCAAGATTCTTGTTCTTTTTCTACCCCGTACGGTTCTTATATAAGAATATTTTCACCCTTTGGTCCACTAACGTTTTGCTCCGGCTAATTATTTATTCTTTAATGCGCTCTATCACCGTTCTTTTGATTCCCAGGAACTTGAATTTATTACTTGCGGCGTGTTAAGTTATTTATTATCTTGGATAAAATAATTTCAACGTCAATCTAACACATACATTATCTAATTATTCCACATGTATTACTTTATGATTGCACTGTGGTGCGGCACTTCGTAAATATTGGAACTTTTATCCTTTTCTTTTCTTTTTGACTCAACGTGATGCGTGTTTCCTTACCGGAGAATCATGACAGACTGTCCCAAAACCACGCTCGCATTCCCATATCTCATCGACTGCTCTCCTCCAAATTTTATACATTTCACTGCGTCTTCTTATGTTTCCATTGGTTCTCGCACTTCGTTTATTGGTTCCCTGGTTGAAAACTTTAAAGCTTAACTGTAGGAAACGTCCGTTGCCTCATAGCGTCTGTTTGCTTGAAAACTTGTCTCGCACGAAGTACAAAAGAAGGTTTCGATTTTTATGGCCCCACGCTCGGAAAACAATGGAAGCTACTCTTATTGTTGCCTAAATCTTTCAGTTTTTCTCATGCAATTACGCCTTTATTTATTTTATAATATTATGGAAACTTAAAACATATTTACAGCTTATGTAGGGCATTCGATTGATGCAATTTTTAATCCTATGGCCTTAAAATTATGGAAATTTATTAAATTGAATATTAATTAATTATTAATAATTCCTAAAATATATTATTATAGAGTTCCTTTTTATGTGTTCTTAATCGTCGGAAATATCGCTACAAGTGCTATAATAAAACTTGGCAAAAAATTAGGGCAGCATGTGAAAATGAAAAACTTTGGGCTGTATTGATGAACCCCAAGATTCAAGTTTCAGAAAAATAGGAAATGTCGGTATATTGAAAAATGACAAAATAGTGAGCAATCATATTTAGGGCCATTATTCCGTATGTGGGTAGTGAGCACTTTGGCTATCAAGACGTAACACATGCACTTGCATCATGTTAGCGTTGCTGTTGTTGGCATTCTGCTGCCAACATTGTAACATCGAGGGCCCTAAGCCGCAAGGCGTAGCCGTAGGATCTGCGCGTCTAAACTCGAATGATCCATTTTAGCTACATGTTTCTTGCTTCGCGACATTCCGTTAGCCATTTTTTTTTTCATCACGTTCGCAATATCTTCTGACAAGATTTCCGCAAAAGCTAAGCGGTCGCCAAGAAGGGCACAATATTTTCGATAAAGCAACAACTCGTACACAATTTAAGAACCCAGGATACTACACAATCAACTCTGCGTATTAAAAAAACCTGATTCCGTAAGTTTCTTAAAGTTTCATATCTCCTACCCGCATACGGAATAATTCCATATTTAGTGGTGTATAAAAAAACTATCCGCATCAAATAACATAACAATTGTGAGGTTATTCAATGAAACTATGCATAAGATATGGCTAAAAGGTATAAAATATGACAATGAATTACTCTTTCTCACAGATGGTGTACCATACATGATAAAAGCAGGTCAAGTCCTTTCCGTGAGCTTTCCAAAAATGATTCATATCACTTGTGTAGTTCATGCTCTTCTTAGATTATGTGAATGTATCAGACTCATATATCACAACGTGGATAGGCTTGTATCAAATGGGAAAAAATTCTTTCTTAAATCACCATTGAAGATAGATTTCTTCAGAGAGAGAAAAAAATCCCAATCTTCCTCTTCCCCCTGCGCCAGTAGTCACGCGTTGGGGCACTTGGTTAAGTGCAGTTTTGTACAAAATTTGAAAGTTTTGCATCTGTTACAAGTGAGTTAGACAAAAATATGCGTCACCTATTGAAATAGTTCAGGTTTTATTGAAAAATAGCCAATTAAAAAGTGATTTGGTATTCATAGCTACAAATCTAAACTTTTTGTGCGACTCCATACAAAAACTAAAACTTCAACAACTGTTGAAATGAGAATTAATTCGTTATCAGGGCTGAAAGTACTAAAAGACAAATTTAAAAATTTGAGAAAAGCAGTGGTTTTCAAAAGCTGTGTAAAGTGACTAATTCATGTAAGGTAAACACGTAAGTGATTTAGGATGTGTAAGTGTTAGTAACATCCCTTTGTTTAAATATGCATGTCTAACATCCTGTGATGTGGAAAGATCATTTTCACAATATAAGGCGCTATTTAGAGACAATCGGCATGCTTCGTGATGGACAATTTGGAGAAAACTTTTGCCGTCCACTGCAATTTTATGGGAACATGCTAGGAGTTAACATTTTTACTAAATACTTTAAATTTTTTACCACATAAAAATCCTCACCTTAGTCATCAGTTATCTCGAATAAAATCTTCCCGTTCATAAACGTTAAAGGGGATATAAATACAAATGAAACAGTGATAAAAAGAATACACATTCACATCCATTCTGTAACATTTGATTAAGCTTTAGCACTTGTTAAAGCCACTAATCTAATGCTATGCGCTATTTGGTATTCTGTAACATCGTAACGTTATCTTGTTGAGATGAAGAAAATTATGGTTAACGGTACCGAGAGCCAAGGCCATGTTGTTAGCGCTAGCAATATTATTAGTACTAATGACTGAAAATGAATGCACTTTTAATGCTGCTTGATATTTAACGGTAATAATCTTCTTAATCATAAAGTTAAAGAATATCCCTTATTAACGCAGAAAAATATAGGAATACGGAATATTAATTCATTGATACCAACACAATTATGCTGTTATGAACTTAGCATCCTGAAAGGAAAATATAATTATTAGCTTAGAATAAGAAAATACTTGGTCATTTTGTATCTGACTTGTAAATAACTATCGATAAGTAGCAGTAATTACACAAGTTACATAGTAAAGGTTTATGGAAGGGTGGGTTTTAATATTCTCGAGATTAACTTGTATATGCCATTTTTACTTTCTCTTTCACCTATCTATAGAGGAAGTAGTGTATTCCGCTCAAAAATTCGATATCGAAATTTCACCGAAGTACACACTCTCAGGTCCTCTGAACCAAAAAAGAAAAGAAAAAAAATTGAATTTTCTTAAAAACGGCTCTAACGATTTTGATTAGTATGCCATACGTTTAAGATATTTGTATAACTAATAAAATTCGCATCTTCATATTTCTCTGAGTAGCCTGCGAATTTTGTATAGCTGTTAAACCGTGAAATATAGACAAACTCTTAATATATAGTGTATAAAAGAGTAGAGCTCACTGAGTTATACCATTTATACTAGCTAACTTTTTCTGTAAAATTGGGCATTTTAGAAATATTGGTTCCATCTTTTGAGTTAACCATCCAAGTTGAATTGTCATGCGCCTTCTTGGCGATTCTTATTACTTTCTCTACTACTATAGAAAGTAGGGGAAGTATTGCATTCTACCTCAAAAATTCGATACCGAGATTTCACCGGAAATACATGTTTTGACATCTCCTGAATCCAAAAAAGAATATTTTTTAGAAAAAGGTCCGTGTGCGTCTGTGAACAGCATAACTCAAAACAAAAAGTCGGATAAATACCAAACTTGGTATTTAGGTTCAGCATCCTTCAAAGATGCGACACGAAGATTTACAAGAAAATTCCCCCACCCCAGACTACCCTTTACATGGAACATTTTTCGAAAATCTTGATTTTCTCAAAAATGGCTCTAACGATTTTGATTAAAATACCATATGTTTAAGATATTTTATGCCAAAAGAAACGTTTATCATGCATTTTCTGGGAATCTCCCCAAAAATCCTCTTTACTCTGAATGACGTTTGCATAGCTGGAAAACCGTAAGAGATGGACAAAATTATACTACTTAAAAAATGTAGATCTCGTTAAGCACACAATTTGTCGGAGTTTTTTTTTCCTCGATAGAACCATCCCGAGATATTCCTTCTTATTTGTTTGAATTTTCCAATACTTATACTTTTTCTCAAATGGGAATTCGTTATTCTTTTTTTTTTTATGTCCTGGGCATGCAAAGAGAATGGAATGATCCACATAGCAACCGACTGTCAAAAGATTTGACTCTCGCTTAAAGCCTACCATATTCCCCTTGCACCTAAAAGAAAATTAGCAATAAGATGGTTTCTGTAAATGTTTATCTCGATTAGCGTGAAGTAGGTGGAGAATAAGCGTTTGTAAAAATGGTTTTACAAGAGTAGAGAAAGTCATGTGAGTGCAACACATCAGGGCCCCCCCCCCGCATGGACTCGTTAGAAACAACTGACTTCGATATGCAAATGGTGGTTTTGTTTTCCGTTTAAACCATTGTATATTGTTTAATTTGAGGTTATTTCTAGTACAAAATTCATCGTTATATAAGGTGAATGAAAGAATATTTTTCTATAGGTACTATAATACTTGAGGGATTTTGTAAAGTTGTAATGTTTAGAGAAGCTTATACAAGTGTCACCATCAGATTTTTACATGTTGTATGTGTTCACTTTAAAACATAACGTGGTTTTACGTTATACAGAGATAACAACGTGCCTTTTGTTTTGTAAGCAAGTAAATCATTAGGTATAGAAGAGTTACAATGACCTACTTCAGCAAAGAAAGCCGATTAAAAAAAATCTGTGTTACATTCACTTGCCTTTCTCTACCCATATTCCCTATACCGGATGTTTCAGAAATACTTTTACAAACTTCGGGCATTTGTTCATCACACCAAAAGAAGGAAAAACGTTCATATGAACATATGTCCCATAATCCTTGGTTTTCGCGTTATTCCTGTCACAATGAAAGTGTGAGTTCAACGGCCTTCGGGGCCAACCTCAAAACTTCATTTCTCTATGCATTCATAGAAGGCGTTGACCCATTGTAATACATACGGTAGATGGCGAAGTGTTGCCATGGAGACTTGTTACGTTTGTCATTTGTCATTAGTCTGTCTTCAACGTTTCAATTGTGTACATGTAGTGAGTTACCTGCATGTGTTTCGTTCCACCATGGCTGGATATTCATTTCGTGAACAGGCAGACATGATTTTTATGTATGGTCACGCGAATGGTAATGGACGCGAGGTTGCAAGGCTCTATCAGATGGAGTTTCCAGACCGAAGACAACCGAGTCATCCAACCTTTGTCGCTGTTTATCGTCGCCGTGCTGAGACAGGAACCGTTGCACCACGGACTATTGATCGAGGAAGACCAAGAGTTGTTCGTACGCCGGAACGTATGATGCACTGATTGGTATCTACCATGACCGATGGATAGGCAGAGGAGGACCAGTTCCATGGCCTGCACGTTCTCCCGACCTCAATCCTGTTTATTTTTACCTCTGGGGGCATCTTAAATCATTGGTTTATGGAGCAGCCATCCCGGATGCAGAAACGCTTCATCGACGTGTCATGGAAACCTGCGAAACCATTCGACACCATCCCGGAGGTTTTGACAGGGTGCGACATTCCATGATTCGACGAGTACAGGCATGCATAGAAGCAAGAGGAGGACATTTCGAGCATTTATTATGAGTTTTGTGTGTTATAAGTGTAACACTGTGTTGAACACCTCCTAACGAGAAAACAAAGGATTATGGGACATATGTTCATATGAACTTTTTTCCTTCTTGTGATGTAAGGAACCCATATCCGAAGTTTGTAAAAGTATTTCTGAAACATTCTGTATTTAGATATATTCTACAACCTATTCCTATAAAAGTTATTTGTCTATCTACTATTATCAGTATTAATCGAGATAAACGTTTGCAGATTTAGCTTCATCACTTATTTCGTTGTAGGTACAAAGAGGAATACTTAAATCGAAGCGATAGTCGAAAGGTTTAAAACACAGTCGCTATATGTCCTTGAAATTCCATACTCTTTCCATGACATCGCGAGAAACAACTAAAGGATGACCACTTCAAAAAAAAAATGGAAAAATTCAAACAATACGAGCTTATATATCGGAAATAGTTGACGCCACAAAAATGTTTCTTGAAATACTGTTTGTGTTTTAAAGAGATATGCATTTTCTATTTAGTAAGTTTTGTGTATCTTTTATTGTCCACTTATGCAGAATTATACAATAATCATTTGGAATGAAGAGGACTTCATAGGCTATTCCCAGAGAATTCAAGATATACATCTTATTTGTAATGTAAATATCTGAAATACATGATAAATTAATCAAAATCGTTTCACCCATTTTTGAGAAAATTAAAAATAACGAAACATTTTCCATGTAAAGAGTAGTTTGTAGCGGGGGGAATTTTCTTGAAAATCTTTGTGTCGTTCCTTTGGAAGGTATTGAACCTAAATACTGAGTTACGTGTTTATCGGATATTTCGTTTTTGAGTTATATTTACTGTTCACAGATACACATGAAACCTTTTCTAATTTTTTTTAAATTCACGGGGCCTCAAAGTAGTATTTCGAATGAAATCTTGACATCGAATTTTTGAGTGGAATGCAATACTTTCTCTACCTACGTACGCACGAGCGAGGTGGTGCTGCGGTAACGTGTGCGACTCGCATTCGGGAGGTCCCGGGTTCGAATCCCGGTGACCGTGTGCTCTGATCCATGGGTTTTTCGTGGTTTCCCGGGGGTCGGCAGGCGAATGCTGGGGTGATTTCTTCTCTACCATGATTTCCTTTCCAATATTTCTCTTTCATTACATATTCTCATCTTTCAGATGTGCATCTAGGTTTCGTGGCGTATGGCGGTGCGGGACAAATGGCGCGGGTGCATGCTCAACTGAAAGAGTATTCCCCGTGGACACCAGAGAGCTGTTTGATTAGTGGGTGGTTCATCGCCCTCTCTCGGTAGCTCCAGCAGTGGGATGGGTCTGCAAGCTGGAAATGTTAGGGACCCCGCGAGTCTGTGGCCTGTCTGCCTACGGTCTAAGCCTTCTATGGTTCCTTCACCTCATCCCTTCCTCCTGGGGGCTGGTAGCCGCAATAGGTCTGTGTAGAGGTCTGTGCAGAGATGCGAGGTGTCCACCCACCCTCCGTTGAATCACTCCTACTTTTACTAAGTGCGCGGTAGAAAGCAAAAATGTGCTCGTTTCGTGTGTCTTTAGGCGTGGCGAAAATGTATAGTAGTTCTTTCCCGAGTGACGAAATATGGATTGTGCATAACATCACCGAGAAGCAGGTAAAAATAAATAGAAATCAACCATAATCCCGCCAACTTTCCTCCTTTGTTTCGAAACCTGCATGTCCTTTGTGCAAATTACATATAAATGACAACGCGAGTTGAAATGTCTGCTCGCTATTTTGTGTATCTCCACCCGATGTTCCTGTTAGAGTAGAATGAGGTTTTATTGGACATATCTACTTACTGTACTTATTCCTTTTAAAGGGGGATAGTTATTTTCAGCATTACGAGTCTGATTCTGGTAATTTGAGCTAGAAGTAATTATTTTATGACAAGCATGAATTTACAAATGCTGTATTTGATTATGTAATTATAATAGGAGAAAGTGCCATATTTGATGTGCACATTTATTAAATAGTCACGACTATCAAGGAAGTGACTTCATATTCATCTTTCTTAGCAAACAGATTAGTCATTAGTTTTTATTCCAAGAAGAACCGAGTAGGTATTTGAAATTAGCTACATTAATAAAAACTCAATGTTTGCCTTTGAAGCAAAACAATTGTCAGAGGTTACTAGAGTGCAACTCTGACATTTTTCCACCATTATGGGATAAGTCACTAGATCTGGTGATATTCAGGTTGTTAGGTTCCATTCATAACCGGAAACTCCTCCTCAAATATGTGCTTGTTACATCTACTGGGAAGGTTAGTTATATTGTATCTGTTACGTTGACGGCCTGTTTTTATATTCGCAGGTGTTTAAACTTTGCACACCGACCATTTAGTCACCAACTGACATACCGATTGTAATATTAATTATATATTGTATGAATTAGGCAATTGTACGAACATTTAATCAATTATCATTATTAAATTGGGTTATTATTACTTATTAGGTCTTACCTTTGCCGTTAACTACAAACTTGAATTGTTTTTGCAATTTTTTGTGAGCGTTGTCTGTGTGGGGTTTTATTTTTAGAGGAAGATGATCTGCGTAGAAGAAAACCAAGAAATATAATTCTTTGTTGTAGGTAAGTGCACCGAAATCATATTAAAACGTAACTATAAGTTCTTCATACTATTACAGTACAGTAATTTGCAATGTTTGAGAACATACGCATGTTAATAAATTAAGTTCATAGCACGGTTCAGTGCTTAATTTAATACTTAAGGTGCATGGAGGTTATAGGTAATCAGGATTATTGTGGAGAGGGAAGGTCATGACAAAATCTTTGCACGGAAGAAAAGAATTACATAGCAGTATACATACCTATTTGATATGACAATGACTCAATACTAGCCGAAGACCTAAATAATGCGCCTTTTGTAAATATGTTTTCTGACTATTTCTCTAGTTATAAATGACTCAAGTTAGAACGTTCACCACCCTGACATGTGTATTAGCCATCTTTGTCTTTTAGTAAGCTGATTTAGGCTGGATCCCCTATACTTGTTGGTTTCTACGCACCATGCTATTGATTTTCGTTAGTAACGCCACGAATGCTGATAGTTTTTCGGTAACTTAATTGAGCTAATGATTGCTTGTAAAGGTAAGAGTGAGTTTGAAAGCTCATTTAAATTACCTAAAAAAAAGTATAAGAAGTGGGAGATTCGGTAAGATAATTCTAATGCGAGAACATGCCATCTTTTGTACTTACAGTTAAACACTGAAGTGATTACAATGCGAGAACCATGCCTTTTTAAAATTTATTTATTCATTGTTTTTAGTATAAGCACCGAAGTGGCTTACCTGTTTCACCTTTCTGAAAAGATAACACTAATTTTATTAGCTTTTATTCCAATTAGAATCCCAGTTCTGAATTAAATAAAATAAACTGAGCTATACGTATTATGAGAACTTCTTTTGGGAGGTGGTGAGATAACGAAAGAAGTGATAGAATGCATTAGGCGCAAAACTCTCAAATTTGATTCCATACCACCTTTTTGTTCCCTTTTGTACAGTGAGGCAAAAAACTACGAACCGGCTGCGCGGTGTTTTTCCTGTCCGCGTCCTCGGCGCTCGTTGCCGTCTGCCGCTATCATAGAAGGGCGCGGATGAAACCATACAACATTTTAAAACTACTTTTAAAGGCGTTACTTATCAATGTTATAGAAGGAGATGCTGAAATTGGCCACCGTCGTTGTCCATACATTTTTGGCACCTCTTTGGGAAACTATCCATCACTCGCCGTAGTTCACGTTGAGAAATGTTGGCAATTTCCTGACGGATATTTTGTTTGGCCAGTTTCAGCATCTCCTTTCATAAAGCTGGTAAGTAAAGCCTTTAAAAGTAGTTTTAAAAATGTTGTATGGCTTCATCCGCGCCTTTCTATGATAGCAACAGACGGCAACGAGCGCCGAGGACGCTGACAGGAAAAATACCGCGCAGCCGGTTCGTAGTTTTCTTGGCTCACTCTGTATTATGCGACGTTAGATCTTGTACCGGTTCTTTTATATTTTGAATTCCCAGATCACCATATCTCGCCATTTTTACAGTTTGTACCAACCGCCAACGGTGAAAAGAAAAATACAGGAGGATAGGCTTCCTAGAAGCCCTAGTCGAATCGTAGCAGAGGTTATAGGCATAAAAATTAATATAGGATAAAAAAGCTATTAGTCATTAGTTTTTGAGCACCATTTTTTAAGAGTATCTGTTAAGTTCAATTCTGGTTGGTGAATAAGTTTTCAGTGAGACCGTTGCGGTATGCTCCTCGTGCTGGTAGTATAACACGCAGTATGTTCGCATGTTGATGTATTAATATCTGAATTAATATATTATCTCTGATGGTTATCTTAGTGTTTAGGCTGTTACTATTAAATTGTCAATGATGTTATTTTACTTCTTGCAACGGCTGTTGTTGTATGTGTTTATGGTAGAGCATGTGTAACTTATCAGGGTCTGGTACGGAAAGGAAAGTATGTGGTAACAACACTAACACATGATTAAATCAGTAGAGGAACACAATGCTTTAACGACATACGCATTTTCTGCTCTAGTAAGAATGTACACATTTACTTTAGTAATAATCGAGTTTTGGGAGCTGTAGTAGGGTCGCTTAGCAATCAAGTATTATTTTATAAGTGCTCAATTAACAATAGAACTATTTATCACATGTGCTTAAAACTATACATCGTATCCCTTCTAATAACTTGCAGTGTTAAATTGATATATGTTTATGTGAGGTAATTAGTAACTCCTGCTTCGGAGAGCTTACACGTATGTTCTGCACATCGCCTCACTTTGCACCCAACTGATTTAGGCTTGGGAATGCTATAACTAACTGTCCTGCACTTAAACATTTAAACATATTCTTCTTAAAGTATTATTGGCTCCGTTCCTTCAGCTTGGAACATTCTCGAAAACTTCACAGTGTTATCATTCGCTGTTGAGCTAGCTTGTGAATTTCTCCTACACAATGACTCAAGGTTCTGCTATTGTGTCATCCCCCTACAAGTCGGTTTGCCTGTACCCTAATTCTAACAAAACATGTTATTTTTCTGCTTTATACCAGTGTCCCACAGCTCCAGCTAAACTCCTACACATACATAAAGCTTAACATCTAATTACATAACAAATATTTTCGTTATTACTATTATTTTACATTATTAATATATATGACCATAGTTACTGTCTCACCGTACAATGACTGAAAGGCGCTCGCGTGTAACTATCAGCACATTCGATTGTCATTAGTCAATCGACTAGCCATTGGCTCGTTGACTGGCCGAAAAATCCTCTTCTGTGATTATCTTGTAGGCACAATCACGCTCAAACACCAGCCTCTGGGCTGAAACCTTGATCAAAGAAAAATCTTTGAAATCCAGCCGGGAACCGAACCCAGGTCCCCTCGCACGCAAACAGGTGCTCTACTGACTGCATTCCGGTGTCAGCTTGTAAGAATCTTGAAGCTGAAGGGCATTTATACAGAAATAACTTCTTTGGTTAGCATTTCAAGTCCTAAGCAAACGATAATTTGAGTGATAGTATTTGAAAAGTCATATTTCACACTCGTATCTCCCCCTTGTAAGTTTATCTTTACTGCCGAAATGACCGTGAATACATACATGTAACTGTAGTGACGATAAATATTCTTTTCTTTGTTCAACTGTTTGATATATGTTCTGCGAAAAATAACTTGTATCTCAAGGAGTATAAAAGTTATAAAAACACTAAAGCTCACGTTATCAATATTATTATTCATTTCGATTCATATATAATTACCGAAAGAATTTACATAACAATTACGGCATGCTGGTATTGAAAATGCGTTATCACAACAAATAACTCATGTTTTCGCATCACCAGCTCGATCTACTGAACCCGGACCAGTTTTGGGAGAGTTTACACTTTATTACAAAATTATTGAGGCGGAAAGAAACAAACCTTTGAATGTTATTTAGCATATTGATTCCAGTACGAGTCAGATCCAGCAGCAGCGCGTCATTAAGACAAATCCTGCCGTGCTCATCTGACGGAACATGCTCGAAAGTTTGATTCCTTTTTCTTTCTTTTCCTTTGCACAACTCGTTTCTAGCAATAAAGAATAATTTATTCCTCTATGACTGAATTTATTCCTCCGTGCTATCGATAAACATTTGAAGTTGTTTTCCAATGTTATATTGCTTAATTTAAAGTCATTTTTCTGCAAAAATATATCGTAAAAAAACGTAACGTGGATAGAAAATTCACCTTTTACTTTCTCTACTACGTAGAGTAAGTAGGGGAAGTATTACATTCCATCCAAAAATTTGATTTCGAGATTTCACCGGAAAGACATGTTTTGAGGTGCCCTGAATTCAAATAAAGCATTTTTGGAAACATGTCCATGTGTGTGTCTGTCAGTCTGTGAACAGCATAACACAAAAACAAAAAGGCGGATAAATAACAAACTTGGTACTTCACCTTACTATCTTCCAAGAATGGAACACGAAGATTTTCAAGAAAATCCCGCCGCCACAGACCACCCTTTACATGAAATATTTTTCGAAAATTTTGATTTTCTCAAAAATGGCTCTAAAGATTTTGATTAAAATATCATATGTTTAGATATTTTTATGGCAAATGAAATGTATATCTTGACTTTTCTGGGAATCTCCCCAAAAGTCTCTTCATTCTGAATGGCTTTCGCATGACTGGTAAACCGTAAGATATAGGCAAAATTTGACTACACAACAAATGTAGATTTCGTTAAAACACACAATTTATGTTACATACTTTTTTTTCCTTGTTATTTTTTTAATTTTTCAATACTTATACTTTTTCTCAAATGGGAATTTGGTATTCGTTTTTTCATGTCCTGGACATGCAAAGAGAGTGGAATGCTCCACATAGCAACCAGCTTTTAAAAGATTTGACTATTGGTTAAAGCCTAACATATTCCTCTTGCACTTACAAGAACATTAACAATAAGATTAACATTCTTCTCGATTAATATGAAGTAGATGGAGAATAAGCGTTTGTCACAATAGTTTGTACAAGAATAGCGAACGCCATGTGAGTGTAACACATCAGACTTTTAATGATATAGAAACCTAAGATATACGTGCGAATTTGTAATGGGTAGAGAAAGTTAGGAGACTGTACCACATCAGATTTTTATTATCCAGATCCCACTTTGTTGTTGTAAAATTGATGACATTTGATGAAAACTTCACAGTTGGAATTTTAGTGCTTATTCTACATTTCTGTGCTTGGGTTTTAAGTCTTTATAGTAAATATATGGATATTTTAGAAGTTTTTATTTTAAAAAATTCTCCATTTTTAATATATTTGTATAAGTATTTTATCAACAACAAAACAAATGCGTTCTAATACGTAATTATGTAGCTAATTCATAAAATATTCATTTCAAAATTTTAAATTCTTAAGGGAGGAATACTAGTCTAAAAATCTTAGTTAAATATTAAAAGAAAAGGAAGACTGGTGCAGTTTTCCAGCTTTGTAGATTGCTGTAATAAACTACCTATAAGGAATATTCAATTAATTTTCACAATAACTGAACACAGGTAAAAGTTGCGACTAAGTATAAAGTGTTCCTTTAAGATTAACCAGAAAGTTTGCTATTGCTACAACTTTTCAAATGCTTTTGAGTAATTTTTAGCAACGAAGAACAAATGTATTGTGGTCGGGCTTCCTGTTTACGTATGTAGATAATCTGGTACGTCGATAAATATCCGTTTGCGGTCACCATGAGATAATGGCATCATATTGATTCCTAGATTTTATTTGCGTCATCTATAGGTTCCTTTTTTGATGCCGCCTACCTTTACTGCAATAAAATTGTGTAACCAAGTTAATGTGTGAATGCTAATATTTTGGTTGTTAAATTTTAAGAACTTGTTACTAATTGTTAACAATATTGGCATAAGTGTAACTGGTCTTGTTAACTAAATATTTTATTGAAACGATCTTGGTAGAGTTGCCATAATCTGATAATCCAAAACCAAGACTATTTTTTTTTTACCTTTTGTATAATCGATTTAAGGAATTAAATTTTGGTTAATAAGGAACCCTAATGTTGAAGAAATGTTTATTTAATTAATAATCTAGAGTTTAGGAAGAACTGCTTTATTGTATTTTACCTTAAGTAAGCACATATCACAAATGTATTAAATGTATTCAGTACAATTTAATGCATTCAGTATCAACATTTAAGTTTTTTTGTGCCAATCGTATTTTCAGAGCCTGAAACAAGAAAAGAACTAGTATTGTTCACAATAAGTTTATAAAACTCAATACAATTCATATTACTTTCTCTATTAGTAAGTAGGAGAAGTACTGCATACCACCCAAAAATTAGATACCAAGATTTTACCGGCTCCCTGAATAAAAAAAATTTAGGG
This sequence comes from Deroplatys truncata, assembly GCA_030765065.1. NCBI lineage: Eukaryota > Metazoa > Arthropoda > Insecta > Mantodea > Mantidae > Deroplatys > Deroplatys truncata. The sequence continues at coordinate 62,034,999 of CM060984.1, read as the reverse complement.
AAGATCCTTTGTGTGTGTCTTTGAACAGCATAACTCAAAAATGAAAAGTCGGATAAATACCAAATTTGGTATTTAGATTCTGTATCTTTCAAAGATACGACACGAAGATTTTCAAGAAAGTCCCCCACCCCAGGCTACCCTTTAAATGGAACTTTTTTCAAAAATTTTGATGTTCTTAAAAATGACTCAACAATTTTGATTAAAATATTATACATTTAAGATATTTTCATGACAAATAAAATGTACGTCTAGAATTTTCTGGAAATGCCTAAAAATTTCTCTTCTTTCTGAATGGCTTTTGCATAACTGGGCGGCGCCGTGGCCGAGTGGTTAGACCGCTCGCCTCCCACCGAGGCGGCCCGGGTTCAATCCCAGGGACCTGCATGTGGGATTTGTGGTGGACGAAGCGGCGTCTGGGCGGGTTTTCTCCGGGTTCTCCGGTTTCCCCCGCCATTCATTCCACCAATTGCTCCATCATCACCTTTCCTTTCCTCCATTTCACCAACATTTCGTTTCATCTACTTCCTTCATCCCATACCAGGCATCGGGCTGATCACCCATCCTGGATGCTCTGTCTGATCCATGAGTGTCTGCTCCTCGACGGGCCTCTGACCCCAGGCACCCGCTTGTAAGTCCTGGGGGGTGTAAGTCCTACATAAGAGGAGGGTAAACAGATAATGAATGAATGAATGAATGAAATTTTGCATAACTGGTAAACCGTAAGAGGTAGACAAAAGTGCTACACAAAAACTGAAGAGCTGTTAAAACACGCAATTTATGTCATACACACTTCTTTTGTGGAGTGAACCATTTCCGAAATATTCCTTGTTATTTGTTTGAATTTTCCAATACTTATACTTTTCTCAAATGGGAATTCGTTATTCGTTTTTTTTTTTTTTTTTGTCCTGGACATGCAAAGAGAATGAAATGCGCCACATAGAACCAGTTTAACAATAAGATAGCTTGTGCAAATGTTTGTCTCGATTAATGTGAAGTAGATGGAGAATAGGCGTTTGTAAAAGTAGTTTATACAAGAGTAGAGAAAGTCATATGAGTGCAACACATAAGATTTTTTCATATTGTATTGTATTAGATCAACTGTTGTTTTCTTTGTCCATTGAGCACTCATGAGGGAAAAACTTTCTCTACATTGGTGTTATGGCCAGGGATGGAGAAATAATATCCCACAATTTTTGCAGCTCTGAATACTGTTCACTAGAAATGCAGTTATGAATGAAGGCTACTCATTTCTTACGTGACAACAAATTCACAAAGCTATTAACCTTGGCCTCTCCCAAAAAACATTAAATTTGTGAGATTGAGTTCAAATATAGTAAAAATCGCAGACGTTTGTCTTTTCGGTCTGGATGTTTATCATAAAATCGTGGACACTCCGTGAAATCCATGGCATATGGCAACCCTAGGTCTCGGTTATCGTTATAATGTATTCCTCGACCAGAAGTTAACATTAGTCGAATACAAAAGAAGTGACATAAATTAACAATGCTTTTAAAGTTTGCAATGCTATCACACTTTGGGTTGCGTGCGTGGTATCTTGACAGCAAATGTACCTGTAAAGGCCGCATAAGAGTGTAAACATACGTGGTACAAAGCTCGGTACTATGTAGGGGGTGCCATGTGACCATATTTAGTCCCAGAAACGCTTTGTTTATGTGCTAGAGTCTCTGCAATATGGAAGAAGAATAGGCATCACGGATCACAAAAGATAGGAGAGAAGTAAAAAATCGTGTGTGTTACACTCATATGATTTTATACCCATTCTTCAATAAACTATTCATACAAAAGCTGCTTCTTCTATCTTCTTCATGTTAATGTAGATAATTGTTTACAGAAAAAGAACTTTACTACATATTTCCTTGTAAGTAAAAGGAGATTAGGGGAATACAGCAGTCTTAAACGATTCTCAAATCTTTTAAGAGTGTGTCGCTATGTGATAGCTCTGAAATTCCGTTTAGTGATTTTCCTCTTGAGATAATATTAGCTAGAATTCAAACCAATAAGAGAAAATATCTCGAAAATGGTTTACGCCACAAAGAATTTTATTTGACATAAACTGTGTGCCTACACGAGATCTGAATTGTTTGTGTATTAAGATTTTGTCTATCTCTTGCGTTTACCAATCATACAAAGTCATTCAGAATAAACAGGACTTCAGAGGCTCTTCCCAGAAAATTCACAATATACGTACATTTTATATGTCATGATAATATCTTCAACATATGGTATCGTAATCAAAATCGTTAGCCATTTTTGAGAAAATAAAAAAAAAAAATAGCAAAAACCTTTCCATGTAAAGGGTAGTATGGGGTGGGGGAATTTTCTTGAAAATGTTCGTGTTGCATTTTTGGAAGATACAGAACTTAAATACCTCAAGTTTGGTATCTATGTGTTTCTGCGTTTTTTAGTTATGCTATTCCTACACACACACAGAGACTTTTTACTTTCTCTACTACGTACAGTATTGTATTCCACCCAAAAATTCGATACCGAGATTTCACCGGAAATACATGTTTTGAGACCCCCTGAATAAAAAAAAAAGCATTTTTGGAAACATGTCCGTGTGTGTGTCTCTGTGAACAGCATAACTCAGAAACGAACAGTCGGATAAACACCAAACTTGGTATTTAGGTTCAGTATCTTCCAGAGATGCGACACGAAGGTTTTCAAGAAAATCCCCCACCCCAGATTACGCTTTACATGCAAGATTTTCGAAAAGTTTAATTTTCTCAAAAATGGCTCTAACGGTTTTGATTAAAATATCATAGGTTTAAGATATTTTCATGACAAAATGTATATCTGGGAATGTCTCCAAAAGTATTCTCCATTGTGAACGACTTTTGCATAACTGGTAAACCACAAGAGATAGACAAAATGTTACTATACAAAAAATGTAGATCGCGTTAAAATACACAATTTACGTCATATACATTTTTCTTGTTGAGTGAACCATTTTCGAGATGTTGCTTGTTATTCCCTTAAATTTTTCAATACTTATTTTCTAAAATGGGAATTCGTTATGCATTTTTTTTTGTCTAGATTCCGGCGAATCTCGCATTTTTTGTTGGAATACAATACTGTAAGTAGGTATGTAGTAGAGAAAGTAAAAAAGAAAACTGAAGTATCGTAAGTAAACAGATAACATTTGAATCAACTACTGAAGGTACTCAAAATGGCTGCCGCCAACTTCGATATCTTTAGTGAAAATTAAATTGAGTTTTATATATGGACGCTCTTTAACTGCTGCGGTCCTTAGCGTCCCATTCTATATTGGGGTGAAAGACCAGTAATTTTGCTCAGAGGCCTCTTTATCAGGCTTGAGGTTCTTTTACGTGCCGTAAATCTACGACACCGGACCACCGGCTTTACTTCCCTTCTGAAGGAAGCCATGCTAAGGATTTTTACGCCCGAAAAAAAAAATCCATCGCCCTCCGCGACCTCGGGAACTAGAGGTTAGCATGGTATATATTTTGTGCATCGCCTGGTTAGTGATGTCGAACTCCATGAAAGAATTTAAACTGGTGCATGACGTGTCCTAGATATCCTAGGGTTCTTTTTAGGACGTAATCTGACTGCTCTCCAGTCTTGGAGACGTGGTGTGGGCTGAGTGACGGTTGAATTTTATTTTTAGTAATAGCAGCTGCCTTCATAGGTAGGTTTTACTTTGAGGACAAATATCATTTTGAAGACTACAGTAATATTAATTTATTATTCGTTATTCCTTATCGGTTTATGGGATGTTTCTTCTAAACGTAAACATTTTTCATAACTTTATTAGGATTGGAATTTATCCTTTTAATTTTATTATATTAAATTAATTTGATCGAAAATTACTGTTGTAAGTATGGAAAGATTATACAACGAAGGGGAATACCTCGTACACTTAGACCTACATAGATCCATTGCGACTATCACCCTTCAGGAGGAAGGGATGAAGTGAAAGAATCACAGGAGGCTACGGGCCACATAGAGACTCCCGGAAGTCACTAGCAATTCCAGGTTTGAAGACTCGTCTCATTGCTGGAGCTGCCTAGAGAGAGCGATCAACGACCTATTGACTAAGTAGCCCTCAGTATCCACGGGCAGTAGTCTTTTCTTTAAGCAAGCATCCGCGCTTTTGTCCAGCAACGGCATACGCCACGAAATCTAAAAGCACACCTGAAAGATGAGAAGATGGAAAGGAAAGGTGGTACACGAGAAACCACCCAGGTTTCGCGTACCGACCAGGAAAAACCACAAAGAACCCAAGGTCAGAATGGGCGATCGACGGAAATCGAACCTGGGACCTCCCGAATGCGAATGTAAGTGTAGGTGATAACAATGCACGTTTCCACAGTTATTGGAAACATACATACATTTTAATCTGAATGTGTTGCATGGTAGACAGATGTGCATTGTGTAGCGGGAAGTTCGTTGGTTGGTCTAGTGGCGGGTGTCTGATTCAGGAGGTTACAATTTTGCCGGATGCTCAAGGTAGAGGATCGATCGTCGATTGGTTATGAGACTTTTCTCAGGAGATGTGGACAGGAGATGAATAACACTCGAAATTCCTCCTTCACTGGCCCCTTTTAATGTGATAATCCACACTGTTACAATCCCTTCTCGAACACCCCGTCACACAAGACTTGCCTTAACGACCCCGTCTACAATTTTGAATCCAAACTCGCATACTTCCCCTTTCCTATTCCCCCTTATTAAGATAAATACTCATATAAATTGTTTTAGGCCCATATCTTCCTAAGGAGTGACGCCCCTGACACCAAGTAGCGATGTGATACCCGTCTGAATCTGCTCTCCCGTCCTAGATAATTTTCTAGTCTACTCCCCTTTTCTATTTTCGTCCAATCCTTTTTTTCTAGACACGTGACTTTCATATCTTCTAGTTGGTTATTTTTATAAATTTTTCTCCGCTTCCATTGGTTCTAAGAATTAGAAAGTTGGTTTTCTTCGCGTCTCACATTATCACATTATTTTCGTCTGATTGATTTTTCTGTGCGGATGACTGATTCTGGAGTTTCCCATCTGTTGTACCCCTAGCCAACGAGTTTTTTTCCCGCCTTCACGAATTCTAAGGAGCCTAAGTGCTTTCTAATGACCTGCCCTGGTTGCTTGTGAAATATTACTGATTGCTACGGTTTCAGCTCAGCTCTGTCCGCTCTGAAATACATGGTTTCATATGTTTTACTTTTATTCATTTTATTTTTTACTTTCTCTACTACGTACAGTAAGTAGGGGAAGTATTGCATTCCACCCAAAAATTCGATACCGAGATTTCACCGGAAATACATGTTTTGAGACCTCCTGAATCCAAAAAAAGCATTTTTGGAAACATGTCCGTGTGTGTGTCTGTGAACAGCATAACTCAAAAACGAACAGTCGGATAAACACCAAACTTGGTATTTAGGTTCAGTATCTTCCAGAGATGCGACACGAAGGTTTTCAAGAAAATTCCCCCACCCCAGACTACCCTTTACATGGAAGATTTTTCGAAAATTTTAATTTTCTCAAAAATGGCTCCAACGATTTTGATTAAAATATCATATGTTTAAGATAATGTCATGAGAAATGAAATGTATATCTCGAATTTTCTGGGAATGTCTCCAAAAGTATTCTTCATTGTGAACGACTTTTGCATAACTGGTAAACCATAAGAGATAGACAAAATTTTACTACACAAAAAATGTAGATCGCATTAAAATACACAACTTATGTCATATACATTTCTTTTGTTGAGTGAACCGTTTTCGAGATATTGCTTGTTATTTCCTTAAATTTTCCAATACTTATACTTCTTCTCAAATTCGTTATTCATTTTTTTATGTCCTGGACATGCAAAGAGAATGGAATTCGCCACATAGCAACCAGCGTTAAAATATTTGACTATCGCTTAAAAGCTACCATGTTTCCCTTGCATCTACAAGAAAATTACCAATAAGGTTGACATCTCGATATCTCGATTAACATGAAGCATATGGAGAATAGGCGTTTGTAAAAATAGATTGTACAAGAGTAGACAAAGTCATGTGAGTGTAACACATCAGATTTTTTTATTTCAATTCTTTTACTTATTACCTTCAGTTCTTTTCTTAATCTCTGTCATTATCCTTTTTATTCCCTCTTAACTAATCCTTCTTATTATATTTATTATTATTATTATTATTATTATTATTATTATTATTATTGGTGGCGGTGGTAGTAGTAGTAATAGTACTAGTATTGCTATTTCTTTTCGGGCGTATATTATTGTTTCAATTGAGTAATGGCATAATTAAAAGCCTTGGGTTACATGTGTATTTTATTATTACCAAAATAACAAAGATCATGCTGTTTAAGGTAATTAAAAACATCATTCTATCTCTATCCATCCATCTAGCTATCCGTTCGTCTTCCTTATAAACTGCTACACTCTTGCACATGTTTCGACCAAATTTGGCACACACATTCTTTAGGACAAGAGTAAAAATCTCATATGTTATATTACATAACCTTCTCGCTTATTAGTGGGTATAGAATTATTCTTACAAGTTTATATTTCTACTTCATTTTAATCGAGATAATCCCTTAAAGAAATAGCTGTATTATAGATACAAAGGAAACAGTGATAGTCAAAATGTTTAAGAACTGGGCGCGAAACGCTGGCCTTAAATTCACATACTCTTTCCATGCAGTCTCGAGAAACAACTGAAAATCGACGGGACTTAAAAAGAGAGAGAAAAGTATTGAACAAATCGAAACATTAATAACAGATATCTCGGAAATGGCTGATGCCACAAACAAAGTTATTTTAAATAAATTATGTTTTAAAGAGATCTACATGTTGTATGTAGTACGTCTTCGTCTATCACTTAATGTTACCAGTTACCTATACAAGATTGTACAAAATTCCTTCCGAATGAAGAGGACTTTGCAGGCTATCCTCAGAAAATTCAAGATACCGGGTGGAAATGAAGTTATTACGTTAATTTAAACCAGTTACAGATCTTATTATTTGAACTTCCATTTCTTTCTATAACCATTTCCTGCTGAGATAATTTGGGCTCTTTGAGAACATAAAACAGACATGCTGGCACATTGCAAGGGTTGCTGACCCATGAGAACTAGGGTGTCACTTTCACTTTCAAAACAGTTCGAGAATACCAGGTAAACAGATTTCTCTTTCGCTTTGAATGGCGTGTGTTTCAAGAGCGTAATCAAACAAACGTTGCGTGTTTGCATTTCCTAATAATTTCATCTGAATTTTCCAGTGACGCATGTTGTAACCTAAACTCACAATCTACGGATATTTTTATCAGCTCATTCAACATTAAAGTTAAATACGTTTTGCAATTGATACTGCTGTAATGTAATCCACCAAACCATCTTTTTGACATAAACACATTGTTAGGCTCTTACAAAGTCTACTAAATGGTACTTTTAACATGGGTAGCAAAAGAATAAACAATAAACCAAACGATTCACCCGCTTGTATTGTTCAAAATGTCCACCATTTGCGCACTACAAGCTTCACACCTTAACCAATTACGCCGTACTCTAGTAAAGACACCGTCATTGGTACTTACCTACGCAGTCAGATAAATGCCTTCTCTCAAAGATTCGACGTCAGTAATCGATGTTTTGTAGACCCTACTTTTCATATTGGACGCTGAAGGCATTCCCCCCATTTTACACTGGTCTAGTGTAAGCCAATAGCTTACCAGTTGTATTTTTTATTTCGCCAAAACATTTATATCATCAATGGAATTAATTGTTCTTCCACACAAGCCGTGTGTTGGACAAGGTTGGAAAGGTAGAATCAGACGACTAAAAAAATTCAATGCCATAGCCGGGATTTGAACCACGGATCTCCCGGTCTCCGTCCTGTTGCTCTAACCACTGAGCTGTAGTTATGTTCTTGAAAATCTTCGCGTCACATCTTTGGAAAATACGGAACCTAAATGCTAAGTTTGGTGTTTATTCGACTTTTCGTTTTTGAGTTATGCTGTTTACAGACACAACCACTGACCTTTTTTTAAATCAGGGACTTCAAAATATGTATTTCCGGCTAAATCTCGTTATCGCATTTTTGGGTGGAATGCAACAATACCTTCTCCATCAACGTGTGATGGAGAAAGTAACTACTTTCGCGTGTTTAATCCCTATGTCCAGTGTATTGATTTTCATCCCATATAATTTTCTGCTTAATTATTCACAATTGTAGTTTGAACCACATAACAAACAGGCACCAGTTCTAATTTTTAAACATCTATGTTTTAATTTTTACTATCATCCCAGAAAAGAGTTATTGGCCGCTTTCAAAATATCGCATAACATGTACGTTGGGCACATAAGGGAAGAGAAGTGCAGAAGACGAGGAGGGGGGAGAGCAGCAGAAAGAGAAAGAAAGGCTAGGAGAGTGAGAAGTATTAATTAATAAGAACAGATGGAAAAACTTATAATAATCAATTACAACAGATTTATTTCACAATATATATTAGTCCTAGTAGGATAGATAAGACAGACCTAGGCCAGCTTTTTGCGTTTATATGGGAAAAGATAGGGAAAACGAGGGAAGATGCTAAACTAGGAGAGCATCCAAGGAGGAAAAATGCGTTTATATGGGAGAGATAGGGAATACGAGGAGAGTTGTCAGGCTAGACAGGGGTTGAAAGGGCAGAATGCATGTTTTATACTGGAGAGATAGGGATTACAAGGTTAGATGTCGACTAGACAGGGTTTGAAAGGTCGGAATATACGCTTTATAAGGGAAAGGAATACGAGGGGAGATGCTAGGTTGAGAGAGTCTTCATGGAGGAAAATAAGTTTATATGGGGGAGATAGGGAAAACAAGGGTAGATGCTAGGTTAGACAGAGGTTAAAGTAGGAGGAATGTGCTTTATATGAGAGTAACAGGGAATACGAGGAGAAGTGCTAGGCTAGTCAGAGCTCGAGTAGAGTATACGATTATATACGAAAGATAGGGAGTAGATAATAATGCTAAACAGGTACTGAAGAAGGGGGAATATGCGTTTATATGAGGGAGGCACGGAATACGGGGAGAAATGCTAGGGAAGGCGCGACTGAAGGTATGTAGGGTGTTTTCCAGAAGGGAAGAGTAAGAATTTCAGAGGTATTGAGAACACAACCACAATATAACTATTTTAGAACACACTTAGAAGCTTTTTAGGTACATGCTTAGCTAACTTTGCAGGTATTCTGATGATGTTTTAATGCGTGGAACAGGCATTTGACATCCTCTTACTGGCTTTAAAATATTTTTAGACATAGAAACAGATACGTGTTTTAGGGTATTGGGGTAAGGATTTTAGCCTGTGTACTAGGAATTGTGGAGCATTTTAGTGTTCATTTAGAGACATTTTAGGCACAGGTACAGGTATTTTTGATATGGACAAGGCTTTCAGGACATTCTGGTATGAGGCAGGGGAATTTTAGATGTTTCAGCAGCATTTTGGGAACTGGAGCAGGTAGTTTCAGGGTATTCATATAGGGTTCAGAATATTTCGAGGTGTTTTATAATGCTTTTAAGGAATTTTGACAATTTTCAAGACGTTTTCAAAGCTCGTGCTAGGAGTGTTTGTGGCTCTTTAAAGGTATTTTAGGTTATGTATGTGGTATAGGCACAGACCATTAAGAGTTCCTGAAGGACTTTTGCAAAGTGTAGTGGCTGTTTTATTGGCTTTTGGGAAGTGTAGTGGCTGTTTTATCGGCCTTTGGATAAGTGTAGTGGCTGTTTTATTGGATTTTTTGGGAAGTGTAGTGGCTGTTTTATCGGCTTTTGGAAAGTGTAGTGGCTTTTTTTATTGGCTTTTTTGGGAAGTGTAGTGGCTGTTTTATCGGCTTTTGGAAAGTGTAGTGGCTGTTTTATTGGCTTTTGGCAAGTGTAGTGGCTGTTTTATTGGCTTTTGGGAAGTGTAGTGGTTGTTTCTATGCCATTAAGAGTTTCTGAAGGGCTTTTTGAAAGTGTAATGGCTATTTTTATGGGGGCTTTTGGGAAGTGTAGCGGCTGTTTTTATGAGCTTTTGGAAAGTGTAGTGGCTATTTTTATGCCATTAGAGTTCCTGGAGGGCTTTTTAGAAAGTGTAGTGCTTATTTTTATGCTATTGGCACATGGTTTTCAGGAATACTCTCTTGTTTATAGAGTTTTTCTCTTGTATTACACAGGTCTTATGATGATCTATAACCATTTCTAACGTTTTTACAGTCATATCGGATCCTTTTATGGTCTTCTCAATATTCTAATGCTAACATGTAAGAAACTATGTAGAGTAGTCTTTTCTAACCCAACCTTAAGCTCTACTAGTGATATTGTTTTTATCCAACTTTTCTGTTTTTGTATGGTTAATTGTTGGCTAGGTGTATCGTCTTTACCAGTTAATTGATGCTTTATTAGATAAGGGTTCTAAGGGTAGGTGTCTGTCCCCTTTTATCTAGGCTTAAGACTAGCACTAGGATTTGCACCTAATAGCAGGGTTAACGCCTCCCTTCCACATTCTTATTTTTATTTATTCTTTAGGTGTCTGCTAGGTGTATACACAGCACATGGGTAAGCTTCCATTTTTTTAAGTATTGTGACACTTCCAAGGGTATTTTTTTCGAAGTTTTCATATATGTATTTGAGACTCTTTAAAGGTGTTTCAGCTTATGGTATCAGATATGAGTACAGGCTTTTAGGACATTCTGGCATACTGGAATGATAATTTCAGGTGTTTCAATAGCATTCTGGAGATTGGAAGCAGGCCTTTTCAGAGTATTGATACAGGTTTTTAAGATTTTTCGGAATATTTCGAGGTGTTTTATGTTGATTTTAAGATCTATAAGGTATTTTCAGGGTACAGGTGGGAGTATTTAAGGCTCTTTGAACGTATTGCGGGCTATGGATGCGGCATGAACTCAGGCTTTTAGAGTATTCTGAACGGCTCTTTAGAAACTGTAGCGGTTATTTTTTGGGTACTGGCACATGGTTTTAGAGTATGCTGATGGTGTTTAGAATGATTGAGGTTTTTTATTTAACACTTAAAGGATATTTTATGCTATTGCTTCAAAGCATTTTAACACTTTTCAAACATTTTCAAAGCTTATTCCAGGAGTATTTGAGCAGCTTTAAATGTACTTTAGCAACTAATCAGTTACCGTCGCAAGCTTTTAAAACATTTTGTGAAATTTTATGAGTAAATCAGGTATTCACCCACGTATTTATTCCGGTTTCAGGACTTGATATATTTCTGCACATAGTTTTAATGCCTCACGAACATTTATTATGCAGTGTTAGAACGCTTTTATATACTTTTAAAGCACCTTTTTTAAAAATTTTGCAAACTTATATATGTTGAGGAGATAAGCTATGAGACCGAGAGGGATAAACTGTATATCGGTTTACAGTTTTAGTGAATGTAGAAGTATTCTAAACTATCCTACCTACATGCTCACCGATCATCCTGCCCTGAATCATCTTCTCATTGTCTATTCCATTCTGTAATCCTCTAACGCAACCAGGAAACGTAACCATACGTGACAATCATAACGACCTATTCCCAAGACAATCTATGCTAACAGAAGCATGCAATAACACAAGGTTTAATTTTGCATATAACAATGTAGAAAGAGATAACTTGTACAAAGAAGCCTTTCTCAGCAGCCATTACTACAGCACCATTGTAAGTTCGACTTACTTAGAACTAATGCCCCAGTCTTGCAAACCATTCTTCAAACTCGAATAATCATGCAAGCCTAACTCTGCCTATCCCAGACTATCCTAACAATATGTATTCTGCCCAGTAATAATCTGACACAATCTGATACCATTCCTTATAATCTGTCCAACAATCCAGTCCTAGGCTAGCACTGAACATCCTAACCTAGCCTAAGATAGTATAAACAAACTTCATGTCCAGCCTGCTATCAACTAACCTAGATTGTTTACGGCATGTTAACCTACCTCACTCTTAGCCAACAGCCCCTCATAATCTATTCAAAATGGTCGTAACTTAAAGCTATACGTTAATTCATCCTCTAATTATCTATGACACCATATCATATCCTCACCCAGTCTAATCTCAGCTGCCTTTACACAAGCTATGCTGTCTTGTCTTTAACGCACCTAGCGTAACCTAGAAGAAGAACTCTCTTATATGCTGAATGGAGAGTCCATCCTAGCCTCACCGGATCCATACACCACTTAAATGTTCTCTTAAATCAAGAACTTTGGATGCTTTAAAGGAATTCGATACCTTCTGCAACCACATTTCTCATGTTCACAGTCAACTTTCCGTACCTAATAACCAGTCCATTATCAGATAGTTTAAGACCATTGAACCGCTTTGTACACTGATAAAGGTCGTTTATTATGCTCGTAGCAATTCACTATGTTTTACAGTGATCCGGCATGTCTTCCTAATGACTGTGGGCCCTTCTGTACGAATAAAAGGAAAACGTATAAGCATTAAAGAATGACCATCACCTTTCTTATCACCACAATCATTTCCAAAAGCCCTCCAAACACTTTAACCATCTTCCTATCACAAACACCATTACTTCCAATTACACCATAATCTTGTACTGCCACCGCCGCCACATGGCTCTATTAACACCATAAATCTACACTGTAACTATCGCATAAGTCCATTAACACCATTATTCTCTAATCCCTGAAACCTCTCCATCACCACCACAACCATCACAACTATAGTCATTTCGATTTACACCATAGGTATACACGGTCACCTCAGCCATCATCTCCAAAGCCAAGAATCCTATAACCATATTCCTATCACAAAAACCATTACTTCCAATTACACATTATACTACCACCGCCGCCACATGACTCTATTAACATCATAAATCTATACCATGACCATCATCATCATTACCACCTGACTCCATTAATACCGTCACTCCCTAATCCCGCAATTCCCGTTCATCATCACCGCTGCTACATTAATCAAAATACTACCCCATTAGATAGGGCCTCTCGCATATGAAGCTATATTATAACAGAGCCACATACCTATAAGTTCCAGTGGATATCTCTATTAGTGTTTTTGTATGTTTCGTATTTATATGTATGTGTGTGGGTACTTATGTGTATTTTTTGGCTGCCGATGAGTCACGGAGTCTGTGGTGGGTATGTCTTCGTGAATGTCCATGTGTTTGGATAGGTGTTCGGGTATGTATTTGTGTGGGTGTATGTATTTTGAAATGTCTTATGTGTGTTTGTTTATGTATTTGTATGTTGAACTGTCTCTGCATGTGTTTGTGTAATAGTGTTGCTTGTATGTGTGTGCGTGAATGGGTGTTGATTATGTATGTGTGTATTGAACTGTCTCAGAATGTGTTTGCGAGTACACATGTGTGTGGAAGCATGTGCGTAGGCTGTCGATGAGTCCGTTAGCATGTGTGTGTATGGTTTTTGAACTGTCTCTGGGTGTGTTTGCGAGTATATATGTGTGAGTGTCTGTGTGTGTGTGGATACATATGAGTATTTTTGGCTGTCCTTGAGTCAAGAATATGTGTGTTGGTATGTCTTCGTACATATCAACGTGTTTGGTTAGATGTTCGTATGGGTTTGGCTATGTATATGGATGCGTGTTTGTGTTATGTGTTTGTGTGATAGAGTAGCGTGTATGTCTGTGAGTTTACGTATGTGTGTATTGAACTGTCTCTGGACGTGTTTGTTAGATAGTTTTGTGTATGTGTGTGTAAGGTGTCGATGAGTACGTTAGCATGTGTGTGTGTGCGGTTGTGTGTTGATCAAGAAGAAGAAAGGAACAAAAAAAGGAATAAAGAAGAAAGGAAGAAGGAAAGAGAGAAAGAAGAAAACAGAAAGAAAAAAGAAGAAAGAAAATTAAGAATTTTAATTCAGACCTGGGGATACCTAAGTGTACTTATAAATATATGGGTTAAATACTTTTTATTCCAGCCGTATATGTCTCCTAGTTTAATATTTATTAACCATTAAATTTTTATAAGATTCGAACAAGGACCTCAGGATACCTAAGTACGCATCACGGTTTAACACAGATAATGAATTATATCTAATAAATACATTTTTGATCCACCCATACAACTCCCTTAGTTTAATAGGTATTGAACATTAAATTTTTTGCTACTCGAAGTCAAGTATCTAAGATAATAGTAAAAATTAATACTTCAATAGCTTGATTATAATTATTTTCTAATGATACCTGAAAAGTCTTTCACTAAGGCTCTTAGTGCTATAAACCTATTGTGATTTTACCATATTTGTCTAAGTATTATAACTCATTAAGAATTAAACATTTAGGTTTTACCGATCCGAGGTCGGATATAAACTTCGGGACTCCTAAATAGCTGTTCAGGAGAATCTAACCAATGTTATCAATTTAATGTAATTTGTTCCACGACTTTAGCTGTCCTACTTCAGGAATAATGAAAGATCAAATTTTGAAATCCAACAGGGATTCGAACTCCATCCCTAGAGATATCTTTCCCTAAGTAAGCAATAATACAGGACTATGTGAATCATTGTTGATGCTAAAAGGGCATAAGTCAGTAGTATATTATTGTATGTTCAGCATCAAATTAATGGTTATTTAATTGATTTAATTGGTTTTAATTGGGTTTAAATGGTCCATCGAGCAAAGGCGACTTAAAGGACATGTATGTTCTGGATCAAATTTATAGTTACTGGCGGAGTTTGTACTCTTAAATTGGGTTTAATTGGTCTTTCGAGCACAGACGACCCAAATAACGTGTATGTTCTGTATCAAATTTATGGTTACTGGCGGAGTTGACAGTTTGTCATTCCCGTCCACGTGGCGGCTTTTAGAGGAAGACCCGACCTAAACGACACGTATGCTTTAATGCTTATACGTTTTCCTTTTTTTCGTATAGAAGGGCCCACAGTCATTACGAAGACATGCTTGAACACTGTAAAACATAGTGAATTGCTACGAGCATAAAAAACGACCTTTATCAGTGTACAAAACGGTTCAATAGTCTTAAACTATCTGATAATGAACTGGTTATTAGGTACGGGAAGTTGACTGTGAACATGAGAAATGTGGTTGCAGAAGGTATCGAATTCCTTCAAAGCATTCAAAGTTCTTGATTTAAGAGAACATTTAAGTGGTGTATGGATCCGGCGAGGCTAGGATGGACTCTCCATTCAGCATATAAGAGAGTTCTTCTTCTAGGTTACGCTAGGTGCGTTAAAGACAAGACAGCATAGCTTGTGTAAAGGCAGCTGAGGTTAGAGTGGGTGAGGATATGATATGGTGTCATAGATAATTAGAGGATGAATTAACGTATAGCTTTAAGTTACGACCGTTTTGAATAGATTATGAGGGGCTGTTGGCTAAGATTGAGGTAGTTTAACATGCACGTAAACAATCTAGGTTAGTTGATAGCAGGCTGGACATGAAGTTTGTTTATACTATCTTAGGCTAGGTTAGGATGTTCAGTGCTAGCCTAGGACTGGATTGTTGGACAGATTATAAGGAATGGTATCAGATTGTGTCAGATTATTACTGGGCAGAATACATATTGTTAGGATAGTCTGAGATAGGCAGAGTTAGGCTTGCATGATTATTCGAGTGTGAAGAATGGTTTGCAAGACTGGGGCATTAGTTCTAAGTAAGTCGAACTTGCAATGGTGCTGTAGTAATGGCTGCTGAGAAAGGTTTCTTTGTACAAATTATCTCTTTCTACATTGTTATATGCAAAATTAAACCTTGTGTTATTGCATGGTTCTGTTAGCATAGATTGTCTTGGGAATAGGTCGTTATGATTGTCACGTATGGTTACGTTTCCTGGTTGCGTTAGAGGATTACAGAATGGAATAGACAATGAGAAGATGATTCAGAGCAGGTAAGGTAGGGATAGGCTAGGATGATCGGTGAGCAGGTAAGGTAGGGTAGTTTAGAATACTTCTACATTCACTAAAACTGTAAATCGATATACAGTTTATCCCTCTCGGTCTCATAGCTTATCTCCTCAACATATATAAGTTTGCAAAATTTTAAAAAAAAAGGTGCTTTAAAAGTATATAAAAGCGTTCTAACACTGCATAATAAATGTTCGTGAGGCATTAAAACTATGTGCAGAAATATATCAAGTCCTGAAACCGAAATAAATACGTGGGTGAATACCTGATTTACTCATAAAATTTCACAAAATGTTTTAAAAGCTTGCGACAGTACCTGATTAGTTGCTAACGTACATTTAAAGCTGCTCAAATACTCCTGGAATAAGCTTTGAAAATGTTTTAAAAGGGTTAAAATACTTTGAAGCAATAGCATAAAATACCTTTTAAGTGTTAAACAAAAACCTCAATCATTCTAAACACCACTAGCATACTCTAAAACCATGTGCCAATACCCAAAAAATAACCGCTACAGTTTCTAAAGAGCCGTTCAGAATACTCTAAAAGCCTGAGTTCATGCAGCATCCATAGCCCGCAATACGTTCAAAGAGCCTTAAATACTCCCACCTGTACCCTGAAAATACCTTATAGATCTTAAAATCAACATAAAACACCTCGAAATATTCCGAAAAATCTTAAAAACCTGTATCAATACTCTGAAAAGGCCTGCTTCCAATCTCCAGAATGCTATTGAAACACCTGAAATTATCATTCCAGTATGCCAGAATGTCCTAAAAGCCTGTACTCATATCTGATACCATAAGCTGAAACACCTTTAAAGAGTCTCAAATACATATATGAAAACTTCGAAAAAAATACCCTTGGAAGTGTCACAATACTTAAAAAAATGGAAGCTTACCCATGTGCTGTGTATACACCTAGCAGACACCTAAAGAATAAATAAAAATAAGAATGTGGAAGGGAGGCGTTAACCCTGCTATTAGGTGCAAATCCTAGTGCTAGTCTTAAGCCTAGATAAAAGGGGACAGACACCTACCCTTAGAACCCTTATCTAATAAAGCATCAATTAACTGGTAAAGACGATACACCTAGCCAACAATTAACCATACAAAAACAGAAAAGTTGGATAAAAACAATATCACTAGTAGAGCTTAAGGTTGGGTTAGAAAAGACTACTCTACATAGTTTCTTACATGTTAGCATTAGAATATTGAGAAGACCATAAAAGGATCCGATATGACTGTAAAAACGTTAGAAATGGTTATAGATCATCATAAGACCTGTGTAATACAAGAGAAAAACTCTATAAACAAGAGAGTATTCCTGAAAACCATGTGCCAATAGCATAAAAATAAGCACTACACTTTCTAAAAAGCCCTCCAGGAACTCTAATGGCATAAAAATAGCCACTACACTTTCCAAAAGCTCATAAAAACAGCCGCTACACTTCCCAAAAGCCCCCATAAAAATAGCCATTACACTTTCAAAAAGCCCTTCAGAAACTCTTAATGGCATAGAAACAACCACTACACTTCCCAAAAGCCAATAAAACAGCCACTACACTTGCCAAAAGCCAATAAAACAGCCACTACACTTTCCAAAAGCCGATAAAACAGCCACTACACTTCCCAAAAAATCCAATAAAACAGCCACTACACTTATCCAAAGGCCGATAAAACAGCCACTACACTTCCCAAAAGCCAATAAAACAGCCACTACACTTTGCAAAAGCCCTTCAGGAACTCTTAATGGTCTGTGCCTATGCCACATCCATAACCTAAAATACCTTTAAAGAGCCACAAACACTCCTAGCACAAGCTTTGAAAACGTCTTGAAAATTGTCAAAATTCCTTAAAAGTATCATAAAACACCTCGAAATATTCTGAACCCTATATGAATACCCTGAATCTACCTGCTCCAGTTCCCAAAATGCTGCTGAAACATCCAAAATTCCCCTGCCTCATACCAGAATGTCCTGAAAGCCTTGTCCATATCAAAAAATACCTGTACCTGTGCCTAAAATGTCTCTAAATGAACACTAAAATGCTCCACAATTCCTAGTACACAGGCTAAAATCCTTACCCCAATACCCTAAAACACGTATCTGTTTCTATGTCTAAAAATATTTTAATGCCAGTAAGAGGATGTCAAATGCCTGTTCCACCGCATTAAAACATCATCAGAATACCTGCAAAGTTAGCTAAACATGTACCTAAAAACCTTCTAAGTGTGTTCTAAAATAGTTATATTGTGGTTGTGTTCTAAATACCTCTGAAATTCTTACTCTTCCCTTCTAGAAAACACCCTACATACCTTCAGTCCCGTCTTCCCTAGCATTTCTCCCCGTATTCCCTATCTCGCTCATATAAACGCATATTCCCCCTTCTTCAGTCCCTGTCTAGCATTATTATCTACTCCCTATCTTTCGTATATAATCGTATACTCTACTCCACCTCTGACTAGCCTAGCACTTCTCCTCGTATTCCCTGTTACTCTCATATAAAGCACATTCCTCCTACTTCAACCTCTGTCTAACCTAGAATCTACCCTCGTTTTCCCTATCTCCCCCATATAAACTCATTTTCCTCCATGAAGACTCTCTCAACCTTGCATCTCCCCTCGTATTCCTTTCCCTTATAAAGCATATATTCCGACCTTTCAAACCCTGTCTAGTCGACATCTAACCTTGTAATCCCTATCTCTCTAGTATAAAACATGCATTCTGCCCTTTCAACCCCTGTCTAGCCTGACAACTCTCCTCGTATTCCCTATCTCCCCCATATAAACGAATTTTTCCTCCTTGGATGCTCTCCTAGCCTAGCATCTTCCCTCGTTTTTCCTATCTTTTCCCATATAAACACAAAAATTGGCCCAGGTCTGTCTTATCTATCCTACTAGTCCTCTTCCATATATGGGCAATCTCGGCAGCATAGGCTGTTTGATTCTAAAGTAAATAAATGGGAGCGGCAATTGAGTCCCATATTTCAATGAGCAGTGATAATTTCCACCTTAAATCAATAAAAAATGAGCACATCTTGTTTCCTGGTTTCGATCAGGATCAAAGAAGTGTCAGATAAGATTAAACAGATTAATCCTCTTAATTAAGACAGTGGAGTGCAGTGGTGGTCGGAGATAAGAAAAGGAGGCGAAGTGATGATATATTGCACAACAAAAATATTATTATACTTTATTTCAGTATTCATAACAACATTTATTATTAATATAACTACCGCCACCACTACCACTAAGGTATATTAAATATTGTAAGAATTTAAAATACTTTAATAAAATTATATAAGCTCGCCACTATTTCATGTAAATTAAATACCTCCTGCTGTCCTTCAGGCTGGCGTATTTATCAACAATGTCGTCTCTATAGCCCTGTCCACACTGGTTAACATTTAACAAAACTTTTCAAGTGCAACATGTTATCAGTTTGCATGTTGGCCAAATTTCGATCACAGAATTGACTTAACATGTTAACCGAAAGAGTTGTGCTTGAAACTTTTAACATGTTGGATGTTTTCCGCTTTTAATGGAAAGCTTGTTAAGTCAATTTGCTCTCTGTGTATGTGATTGGGTGAACTTCAGAAGTTTCGACTGTAACCATGGCAACGGCGTAGTTCTGATTCCTTCAAGCTATTGTGTTCCGTGTTAACTCGTTCTGTGGTCGTATCCTTGATTTGGGTTGCTTCATGTAAAGTTATGGAATGGACGAAAGAATAAAAAGGATGGATAATTATTACATAGATGTGTGCAATTTATTGTTGTTCCAGAGGCAATATCAGAAAGAAAAATAGCCCCTCACTTTGTTAGAGAATTGCCAAAAAAAAAAAAAAAAAAAAAAAAAAAGGCTCAAGTCCGACAGCTGGAATGACTGCTCTCAAATATGTGTCCTTTTTATGAATTATAGGTTAGAATCCTTGCTCAAAAGTAAGTTGAAGCCACTTTGACTGTTCTCAAGAAATTGAAGTCAAACCTCCTCCGAATTTTAAACTCATTCAAAATATTTTCACTCCTGTGCCGATTAACCAGATACAGCCTCATCACCTTCTACTTTTCTTTTTGTTACATACCAAGCACAGATACAAATAGCAATGGTCAAATCCTCATCACTGGAGTCCATTTTGCTTTTAGTTGAGAGATTTTGTTGTCCCAAAAAGTCAACTGGTGTGGATGGAATGTTAAAGGTTCACAGTTATAACATGTTGAATGAAACGTTTTGTTAATTGTTGAATGTTAACTGTTGATATGTTGAACAGTGTGGACTCACCTTATGACGACGACATGTTGGCAGGCTGGAGGCAGCCCGAAGGTGTCTTAAATGTGTACCCGCCCTAAATAGGGCTAAACCACGTAGTGACAGGATATGGGGTTTGCATGATGTCTGATGAAGTTTGTATAGAGGAGAGAAAGGAGGTAGCAAGATTTGCTCCTCAACGATTGCCGGTCATGGTGCAACGGCCTTTGTGCACCGCTGGTGTGATTAGTTTTTCCAAAATTGCTTTTAGGAGGATGTAATTTTGATCATCCAAACATCTCTTGGAGGGATTGTATAGTAGCTCAGCCTTAGCTGCTACGTTGTTACCGGATGTGCCTGCATGCCATGCGGGAAAGCCCGTGTCGCCTCAAGCGCCGTGTACCGGGGTTATATTCCCTAGAGACCGAACGAGGGCGCTCCGATGGTGTGGTCGTAAAATTTTGCGGCCCAGCGCCTAATCTCATCCTCCACCTAGGGAAGAGATGAGACTTCGTGCAGCAGTCTCACGGAAAAGGAGTGGTATACAGAATAGATAACCTGGAGGCCCCTATTCTACACCTGTTGTAGAAGCAGCAGACTGGAGTCTGCGTCATGTCCCAGATCTCGCAGACGTAAAGCAGGACGGGGATTATGAGGCTCGAAAAAGGCGAAGCTTAAGCGGAAAGACATCCCCGACCTCAGCATGGGGTACAATGAGGCCGTAGCCCCAGGGCCCGATGCGCGAGATCCTGGATGTGTTACCCGAAATCTAGGCCTTTGTGTAGCTTAACTCCGAAGTAGGTAATGGCATTCGACCATTCTATCCTTCTCCTGACGTAAGTGAATGTGGGGAAGTTTGCGGGAAAGCGGCGATTGGTGAATAGAATGGTGTGGTTTGTTTGCCAGATTTATGGTAAATCTCCAAAGCCTGTACCACTCTTGGAGGAGGCGGAGGTATCTCTGAAGGGGATTGAAAGCTCTGCGCGGGTTTTTGTCTGTACAATGCAGGAATATGTCGTTAGCATATTGAACTATGTTGACGTGCTGCTCTGTAGGAAGATCGGTCATATACGCCTCAAACAGCGTGGGGGGATAGCACAGAGCCTTCGGCTCTTATTGGCCTTAGTGTTGATTTGTTTGCCGCAACTGAAGCTGCAAAAGTGCTGTGTTTCAAATATGTAACAATATGTAATATTTAAATAAATATGTAATAAATAAAATAAATGTACAATGTGTGTAGGGAGCTCCAAGTGGATGAGCTTCAGGAGGAGACCCGCATGGCAGGTCGTCCAGAAGCCAGAGAGACCGCCGCGGTGTAAGCCCTGTCTGGTATCCCAGGGCAGCACCCTCCGCCATGCGCAGGAACTGCTGGGGGGTCGAGTGCTCAGGACGAAAGCCGAGCTGATGTGCTGGGAATGCTCTCTATGAGTTCGGACTTCTAGTGCATTGAAATACTACCCAATGAAGAAAGGCGAAATTGTGTCATTGTACTGCGCGAAAATGTTTTCAGTGTTTTCAAACAAAAGAAACCGCGTTCCACATATGCACTTTTTGAAGGTGTCAACGAATTTTATTAAAAAAACATCAATGTTTACGTGAAGGCCTCGTAAAATCTCTTATGAATTCTTGCTTCTAAAACTATCATGGGCATGTAAAATTTCGTAATCAGTATATTGTTGAAAATTTGCGGATAGCATTGTTCTAAATTTAACAGAAAATTTGCGGGGAAACTCTTTGTTAAAGCTTTCTAATTTTGTTGAGTCTGTAAGATTTAGACATTTTTAATTTCTCATATTCGTTTGAATCTCAAGTCCATTTCCATTAGAATATTTATTGTCTGTTATTTCACAATAAAGTAAGCGATAGGTCTGGGCAATATCATCATCTGTCGAGGAACTGTTTCCTCTTCTGTGAGTTATTGTTGACAGTAGTTTACTTTCCTCAAAGAATTCAAGAAACTGTTCGTGTCTTTTATCGTTTGAGAGCACGTGTGCTTGCTATCTTTGTGCCACGGCAGTGAATGCCCACAGATTTTTTTTGTACTATTTCAAAGAGAAGATAGACAAAAAATGCAATTGTAAACAACCACTAAAAAGGTAAATTCAAAGTCATTGAACTCGTTCAGAAATCCTTTACATGACCTGGTGGTATTTACTTCACACATTTCATTATTGATTAGTAGTTTTAAATTACTCACTCATCAATAATAACTCGAAAAAGCCTAGAGGTGGAGGACCAACGAGTTTCAGCAACAGTATGTATTCTACGCGAAACGGTTTCAAGGCCGTGCGTTCCTTTCGCGGAATGGTGGAAAAAAATCTGATGTGTTACACTCACATGACTTTCTCTACACTTGTACAAATTATTTTTACAAACGCTTATTCTCCATCTACTTCATGTTAATCGAGATAAACATTTGCAGACTCTATCTTATTGATAATTTTCTTGTAGATGTAAGGGAAATATATATTTACAAGGGCAATTTGGAAATACAGTAGCCTTTAAGCACATACATATCTCTTAATAGCTGGTTGCTAGGTGCAGCACCATTCCCTTTCGCACAGATTAATACTCTTTGCATATCCAAGACAAAAAAATGAATAACGAATTCCCATTTGAGAAAATAAGTATTGAAAAATTTAAGGGAATAACAAGCAATATCTCGAAAATGGTTCACTCAAAAAAAATGTATGACATAAATTGTGTATTTTAACGCGATCTACATTTTTTGTGTAGTAAAAGTTTGTCTATCTCTTATGGTTTCCCAGTTATGCAAAAGTCGTTCACAATAAAGAATACTTTTGGGGACATTCCCAGAAAATTCAAGATATACATTTTATTTGTCATAAAAATATTTTAAACATATGATATTTTAATCAAAATCGTTAGAGCCGTTTTTGAGAAAATTAAAATTTTTGAAAAATGTTCCATGTAAAGGGTAATCTAGGGTGGGGGGATTTTCTTCCTTCGTGTCGCATCTCTGGAAGATACTGAACCTAAATACCAAGTTTGGTGTTTATCCGACTGTTCGTTTATGAGTTATGATGTTCACAGACAGACACACACACACACACACACACACACGGACATGTTTCCAAAAATGCTTTTTTTGGATTCAGGGGATCTCAAAACATGTATTTCCGGTGAAATCTCGGTATCGAATTTTTGGGTGGAATACAATACTTCCCCTACTTACTATACGTAGTAGAGAAAATAATTATGGGATACCGGTGACACTCGGTGAAAAATATGCGGCACTGTGATATTTTTTGCAACTCGGTTGTGGAACTAAGTTTAGGCGGTGAGTCATACAATGTACAAAATGAGCTTAAGGAGCCTTATCTTTTTTGTAGGCCATTTAAATGCCCTGACATCACAGCAGCACTAAACTAATTTGTGTTCATATTTGAAATCTTTCAATATCTTATCCAGCAAGTTAAATAAGTTTTCTGGTGAGCTGTCCTCACTTACGTCATAAAACTCTAGAAATGTTTCAGCGACCTCACCGTTACTTACATATCTAACAATAACAGAACATTGAGATTTCACACAAATGTCCGTAGTGTCATCAACCTGAAATTTAGAAAATCTGATGTGATACATTCACATGACTTTCTCTACTCTCTATCATTTATTAGTGGGTATACAACTACTTTTACTAAAAGTAGTAAAGTACTTTTTATTTTTTTATCTACTAGATTTTAATCCAAATAAACCTTTGCAGAAATAGCTACATTACACATTTCGTTATATATACAAAGATAACAGCGATAGTCAAGTGTTTAAGAACTGGACGCTATATGCTGGCCTTAAAATTCCATACTGTTTCCATGACATCGCGAGAAACAACTGAATGCTGAAAGGACTTTAAAGAATGACCAAGTAATGAACAATTCGAGCCTTTAATAACAGATATTTCAGAAATGGTTATGCAACAAAGAAACTATTTGAAGTAAATTGTGTATTTTAAAGAGATCTACAATTTTGGTGTAGTATGTTTCCGTTTACCGCTTAAAGTTTAGCAGTTGTACAAGATTATACAACATTTCTTCCAACTGAAGTGGATTTCACAGGCTATTTCCAGAAAATTCAAGATACACGTTTTATTTATCATGTAAATTACTTAAATATATGGTATTTTAATAAAAATGGTTAAAGCCATTTCTTAGAAAATAATAAAAATTGGAAAAATGTTCCATGTAAAGGATGGGGTGGGACGATTTCCTGAAAATTTTCGTATCGAATCCTTGGAAGATACTGAACCTAAATACCAAGTTTGATATTCATCCGATTTTTCGTTTCTGAGTTATGCTGTTCAGACACACACACACACACACACACATACATACATACATACATACATACATACATACATACATACACACATACATACATACCTTTTTCTAATACTGTTTTTACTTTCTCTACTATGTACAGTAAGTAGGGGAAGTATTGTATTCCACCCAAAAATTCGATACCAAGATTTCACCGGAAATACATGTTTTGAGACCCCTGAATCCAAAAAAAGCATTTTTGGAAACATGTCCGTGTGTGTGTGTGTGTGTGTCTGTGAACAGCATAACTCAGAAACGAACAGTCGAATAAACACAAAACTTGGTATTTACATTCAGTATTTTCCAGAGATGCGACACGAAGGTTTACAAGAAATCCTATTTTTTTTTACCAGTTTTCAAAACTTCACATGGCACATACGTTGCACAGATAGGAGGTTGGGAGAAGTGTATATGGGGTACAGAGACGAATTTGTATGTGTGTGTGTGAGAGAGAGAGAGAGGTAGAGGTAGGGGTAGGGATAGTGAGGCAGAGAGAGAGAGAGAGGGGGAAGGGAATAACACAATAAGGCAAACGAAACTTCGCTTTCTGCTAGCATCCAATAAAAAATAGCATAATATTTCTGAATATTTAATCCTACAAATATATTAAGAAATTGGTCATATTTAAAACATGACAATACTGTCACTGGCAATCAATACTTTGGAAAGCCGCAGTTATCTTTGTATTGTGGCATGAATATTATATATTTTGCATCTGTAAGTACTATTTAAGTAATAAATATGAACTTATGTGATACTTGGGATATGATGTATTTTTACTTTCTCTACTACGTAGAGTAAATAGGGGAATTCCACCCAAAAATTCGATCGAGATTTCACCGGAAATACATGTTTTGAGGCTCGCTGATACAAAAAAAAGAAGCGCTTTTAGAAAAAGATCCGTGTATGTGTGTGTTTGTGAACAGCATAACTCAAAAAAAGAAAAGTCAGATAAATACTGGTATTTAGGTTCAGTATCTTTCAAAGATGCGACAGGAAGATATTCAAGAAAATCCTCCCCCCAGACTATCCTTAACATGGTACATTTTTAGAACATTTTTATTTTCTCAAAAATGACTAACGATTTTGATTAAAAGATCATATGTTTAAGATATTTGTATGGCAAATGAAATGTATATCTTGAATTTTCTGGGAATGTCCCCAAAAGTTCTCTTCATTCTGTATAACTGGTAAACCGTAAGAGATAGACAAATTTTTTCTACACAAAAAAGTGTAAATTTCGTGAAAACACAATTCATGTCATATACTTTTTTTGGTCGGTGGTCGAGTGAAGCATTTCCGAGATGTTCATTGTTATTTGTTTGAATTTTCCAATACTTATACTTTTTCTCAAATGGGAATTCGTTATTATTTTTTCTTTTTTTATGCCGTTGACATGAAAATACAATGGAATGCGCCACATAGCAACCAGCTCTTAAAAGATTTGACTATCGCTTAAAGTCTACCATATTCCCCTTGCATCTACAAGAAAATTAGCAGTGAGATAATTTCTGCAAATTTTATCTCGATTAACATGAAGTAGATGCAGAATAAGCGTTTGTAAAAATAATTTGTACAAGAGTAGAGAAAATTATGAGTGCAGCACATCA
This sequence comes from Deroplatys truncata, assembly GCA_030765065.1. Taxonomy (NCBI): domain Eukaryota; kingdom Metazoa; phylum Arthropoda; class Insecta; order Mantodea; family Mantidae; genus Deroplatys; species Deroplatys truncata. The sequence continues at coordinate 62,008,941 of CM060984.1, read as the reverse complement.
GATTTTCAAGCTTGGTTGCCACCCCAGGAAAACAAAATCAGATTGGGAAAACCAAGAGTAATGGAACAACTAACGATCGTTAATTATGTGTCAGGTGCTCTATCAGGACATTAACAATGTTAATGGTTATGTCCCTCATGAATAAAACATACTTGCTTGTGGTAAACATCGCAGGTTGAATATTGCAGCTTCGTATGAAAAGACAAAGTTTTTTTCGGTAAAATTAGATCTAGATTATGTCAGTTTTATAGACAGGATTCTTAATTTTCTCTAAGAATTAAGAGCGATAATGTAACTGAATAAAATAAATGCAGTCGATTCATCTGCAAATAGCAAAAATAAGTATTTTGTTTAATTTCAGGAATATTCTTACCGCGTTTTAGGGATTATTGTATTAATTTAATATTTAAAACGAATATACTTAGGTCGTCCAAAGTTGAAGGCTTTAAGTTTTAGACAGGAAATATACATATACAGGGAGAGCCAAAAAACCCCGAACCTGCGCAGTGTTTTTCCTGTCCGCGTCCTCGGCGCTCGTTGCCGTTTGCCGCTATCATAGAAAGGTGTGGATGAAACCATACAAAATTTTAAAAAAAATACTTTTAAAGGCTTCACTTACCAACTTTATGAAAGGAGATGCTGAAACTGGCCACCGTCGTCCATACATTTTTTGGCAGCTCTTTAGGAAACTATCCATCACTCGCCCTAGTTCACGTTGAGAGATGCTCGCAATTTCCTGGCGGACATTTTGTTTTAATTCTTCCAGGGTGTGTAGGTTTGTCTTGTACACTTTGTTTTAAGTTACCCCAGAGATACAAATAGCAGGGGGTTGTGGGGGAGTGAGGGCGTCGCAAATCTCTACTAATAATTCTGTTCTCAAAAGCACTTTCAATTGTTCTCATCGATATATTGGTCGTATGAACTGTTGCAGAGTCTTGTTGAAAAAGGCAAAATCACGCTCCCTGTCTGTTAATTCTCTAAAAACACTGAGCAAAATTATATTCTTGTATGCACGGCTTCAACTATTGACTCGAAAAAAATCTGATGTGATACACTCACATCTTTCTCTACTCTTGTACAAACTATTTTTACAAACGTTTATTCTCCATCTACTTCATGTTAATCGAGACAAACATTTACAGACTCTATCTTATTGCTAATTTTCTTGTAGGTGTAAGGGGGATATATATTTACAAGGGCAATATAGAAATATAGTAGCCTTTAAGCACATACATATCTCTTAATAGCTGGTTGCTATGTGCAGCACCATTCCCTTTCCCACAGATTAATACTCTTTGCATATACAAAACAAAAAAATGAATAACGAATTCCCATTTGAGAAAATTATTGAAAAATTTAAGGGAATAACAAACAATATCTCGAAAATGGTTCACTCAACAAAAAAATGTATATGGCATAAATTGTGTATTTTAACGCGATCTACATTTTTTATGTAGTAAAATTTTGTCTATCTCTTATGGTTTATCAGTTATGCAAAAGTCGTTCACAACGAAGAATACTTATGGAGACATTCCCAGAAAATTCAAGATATACATTTTATTTGTCATGCAAATATCTTAAACATATGATATTTTAATCAAAATCGTTAGAGCCGTTTTTGAGAAAATTAAAATTTTTGAAAAATGTTCCATGTAAAGGGTAATCTGGGGTGGGGGAGTCTTCTTGAAAACCTTCGTGTCGCATCTCTGGAAGATACTGAACCTAAATACCAAGTTTGGTGTTTATCCGACTGTTCGTTTCTGAGTTATGCTGTTCACAGACAGACAGACAGACACACACACACACACGGACATGTTTCCAAAAATGCTTTTTTTTTTTTTTTGGATTCAGGGTGTCTCAAAACAAGTATTTCCGGTGAATTCTCGGTATCGAATTTTTGGTTGGAATACAATACTTCCCTTACTATGGGTAGTAGAGAAAGTAAAAATTGGCCCTAGAAGAATTAAAACAAAATATCGGATAGGAAATTGCCAGCATTTCTCAACGTGAACTACGGAGAGCGATGGATAGTTTCCTAAAGAAGTGCCAAAAATGTATGGGTAACGACGGTGGCCAGTTTCAGCATCTCCTTTCATAAGGTCGGTAGGTAAAGCCTTTAAAAGTAGTTTTAAAAATATTGTATGGTCTCATCCGCACCTTTCTATAATAGCGGCAGACGGCAACGAGCGCCGAGTACGCGGACAGGAAAAACACCGCGCAGACGGTTCGTAGTTTTTTGGCTCTCTGTTCACTTAGAAGCTACATACTATATCAGTTTTCAGAGTATTTTCCTGAACATCCAGGCACCGTTGCCATCGTTTCGAAAATTCCACGATGCTTTTGACGCAGAAAGAAGTGGGTGGGTGTCATAACCATGGCCGCTGCTGCATAAGAGCACAAGCGCACGCGAACACCTTAACTTTTGACATCTGGCGGATTTATTAGTTTTTTTTTCCTTTGAATGCTATTAAACGTAACGTATACAAGGTAATTTAAAATCTACGCATTCAAATCCACCGTGCTACTCCTCTCAGCTCGATGAGACATGGCATCAGGGTTGCTAGCACATCTTGACTAATGTATCTACTTTAAGGAGCTTCTGCGTATGCCCAACTGTATGACGAAATTACCTTACGGACATACAGATGGACCATCCAAAGAAGGCGAGCGAGAGGAATGTACTGTCAGTGACTCAGGAGATTGACTTTGTCCTTGAACTGCAAGCGTGCAGTGGACTGGGAGCTTCTTGCGTAAGGTGTAGATAGTGCAACACCAACAGTTCAAAAATATTGTCAACAAGTGCAGTCTTACTGCAGGCAGTGTCAGAGGATGCTACAGTGTTAAAACGCGTTGTATCGCGAGTGTCAAATTAATATAATCCATTAGTGAAATGGCTAACTTTCGGAAAAAGGGAAAAACCATTCATAGCGAGGCTCGCGAAATAATAAACCATGTAAACGAGCAATGCAAAAAGGAAGCAGAGCAGAAACAACTAATTCTGCCGATTTCGCGAGCGGATGAGAGAACAGCAAATTACTGCGGTGTGTCTGTGGGAATTATTAAGAATATAAGACCAGAAATTGCGAAGAGAACATAAGGAAGCCCTTTACGCACTGCAGGTAAGACAAGACCTCCAAATCCAGAACGAAATATAAATATAGGCGATTTCGACATGTGCTCATTAAGCGGACAATAATGGACTTCTACGTCAATAAAAAGATAGTTCTGACATGCAGAAAGTTACTCCTGTAGTTAGAAGTAAGATACAATTTCCTTGGGGGGAGAGTTAAGGAGAGTTATTCGGAAATTGGGATTTAGATGGCGCAAGTGCCGAGGAAAGCGAACAATCTTAATCGAAAAGCCAAGAATTGTTGAATGGAGATGCAAATACTTGGCTGAGCTAGGGGAATACCGAAGTCAAGGCAGGGATATCGTTTATTTGGATGAAATGTGGATGGACAATAATTTAACATTCAAGAAATGTTGGCAAGCTGATGGGATCACAGGGGTGCTTACTGATGGTAGTGCAGGAAACACTCATTGACCAAGAGAAAAGGTATTTAAGATTGATCGCATTCTTAATGCACATGGACACTCCACTCTGTATCTGCCGCCTTACAATTGCGATCTTAATCCCATTGAGGTTGCATGGGCGACAGTAAAGCACTACATAAGGGAGCGCAACGTTACTGGGGAATTTTCGTTATTTCGTTTATTGAGTTTAACCAACGAAGGAATCTCTGCGGTACCTGCAGAACAGTGGGTAGGATATCACCCGGCATGTTAGAAAATTAGAAGATGGTTACTGTCCATGGATCGTGTGGTTTCTGATGTGATCGATCAGATTATTATTTCAAATGCAAACGACAGTTCTTCTGATGAGCAAGAACGGATATCATCCGATGACTCGGACTCCGAATCATCTGCATCGATCTTGCATACCCTTTGGATTAATGAGGTTAGTAAAGTAATATTCCACATGTATAGTGTCGTAAATATATTGTTTTACATGTATACACGCTTTACAAGTTCACTTATTGAAATTATGATCATAATTGTTTTGTTTGATGCGGTAATAATGTAATATTGATGTTACTTCGCCTAATATTTGTTGTCGCGGAAAGAAAGTATAAGTACCTTTGGAACAGGGTGTAAACAATAAAGCGATAGGAAAGAATAACACAACCCTCTCTCAGGTTTGCTTACGTCAACCTCAAGGACAAAGCTAAACTCCTGAGTCACAGACAGTAGTACTAACATTTCTACAGTCCTTGTAATGTTTATGTACGCTAGTACCATATAAAATAAACATGTCAGATAACTCACGCAAGGCTAGAAATGCAACATGGGTGATTAACATACACATTTCTTAGTAAACAATCGACTAATAAGTGAGCAGATAAGCAGTTCAACGTATTACTCGCGCAAAACTTCTGGAATCCTGACCTTGATTGCCATCCCAGCTGCCGAGCCTAGGAATGGTTTATGTTTAGCTTTATCAACGAAAGCGATATAATACCTTTGCTTACTCACAGTGCGTAACACATACAGTCTGCATAGAAAGTGTCTGCATCTGGTTGTAATTTTAAAGAGAGCTGCAGTATCTAAATAGTACTTATTTTATATTTGTTATATTTATAACCATGGCTCCTATGTTTTCAAAGTTAAGTAGTAAGGTGTTACGTAGTCAAAGTAGGGAAATAATTGTAAATGTCCTCGACTTCATGAAGCAAGAAGCAGAGATGAAGGAAGAAAATATATGTTCATCCGAGTTCCACAAAAGCCTTAAGAGAATGAAAGAAAGAGTAGTTAAAGCAACTGGTGTTTCACCGAGTTCCGGTTCCAGAGTTCTCAAAGATAAGAGAAAAAAAACATGGATGAAAGAGTACCATTTGACACACCTGGGAAGAAACATAAGGTCTCTAAACGTATTACAGAAAAAGACGATTTCGAATGCGTCATTCGGCGCACGATTCACAATTCATTTGTGGAAGAAAAAACTGTGCTAACAATAAGCAGATTGCTCATCAAGCTGAAAGACAGCAGAAACTTACAAGGTGGTGCTACAAATCTCAGAAAAATTATTAAAGATTTAGGGTTCAAGAGGAAGAAACCGAAATCAAATAGAAGAACTCTAACAGAAAAGCAAAATAAATAAATAAAATAAAATAATAAAATAAAAAAATAAAAAGTAAATGTTGCCATGATAGCTTAGTCGGTTAGACCAACGGCACGGAAAGTCTAAGATCCGTGGTTCAAATCCCGGCTATGGCATTGAATTTTTCAGTCTGATTCTACCTTTCCAAATGAGTATAATTTTATATGTACTTATATCAGCATCAAATTTTAAGATGGTGCTACAAATTTCAGAAAAATACTATAGTGTATGAAGATGAGTCATACATACACAGCAGTCGTACAGCATCTAAAAGTTGGAGTGACGATAGCGAATTAGGTTGCAGGTTCCTGTTGCTAAAGGGCAAATACTTATTATCGTTCATGCTGTTGGAGAGATCGGCTTCGTTCCAAATGCCCTTCTTTTACAAGTTGCAAAAACAACAGGAGATTTTCATCAAGAAATGAATACAGAAAAGTACATGAAGTGAATCAACGCCATGTTGAGACCTAATATGCCTGCTGGGTCTGTTCTGGTCATCGACAATGCTTCACAATGCGTCAACACTCAATTGACAAACCACCTACCTCAAATTCATTGAAAGAAGAAATGAGAGCTTGGTTACTTAGACATAACATAGCTTTAGATGAAAGCATGAGTAAAACAAAGTTATATAACTTAATTAAAACCAACAAACAGCTTCAGACGTCATACATACTTGACCAGATAGTAATACAACATCGCCATAATGTACTCAGACTCCCATCGCATCACCCAGATCTAAACCCAATCGAATTAATCTGGGCTGATATAAAAAAATGGGTGGCCTGCAGAAATATGACTTTTAAATTAAAATATGTGGAGCAGTTATAACGCCAGCAATTTGCTGAAATTGGAAGGCCAGAATGGGAAAATGTATGTCGACATGTTGAATAAATTAAGAATCACTATTTCGAAAAATACGGAATTGCAGAAAATCAAATAGAAAGAATTCTCATCCAAGATAATGGTGCAGAAAGTAGTGACAGCAGCGATGACGGCAATAATGTGAGTGATTCCGCAGAAGAGGAAGGGTTGTTAGGTGTGGAAGAATTGGAGGCAATGATTGACAGCATTTTTCATATTAAGCGCTTTTTACAGCGTGGATTTTAATATACTGTATATAACTAAGTTTATCAGCGCAAAGCAGTGCATAACCGGTGTGGATATTTGACGATGACTGTCCCACGCACTCCTGCAGCATGCAGTCGACCGGCCACCACCTGATCTGGTAAGCAACTCGCATCATAGCTCTCATTAAGATTTTCACGTGTCTAGAACTGTTGCGCCGATTATACCTCAGATCCCTCGCCTTCTTCTGGTGGTCCAAGAGTACTGTAGGCCGCTGACGAGAAAACGTTTACGGAGTGTTCTGCTCGCCAGAGGAGTGAGGGGGAGATAGTACTACGTGGCAGCTCACGATGATGTCATGAATAAATGTACTATCCACATTAAAAACATCGCGCATCGTTAGTGTTCCACCCTGTTTCACTTGGAGCGGTGTGTGTTTTCTAGTGATTTATAAAGTTATTTACAATGCCCAGTAAGAAAGGAAGGAACAGTCAAGCCCGAGAAATAGTTGCTAACGTTGTTAAAATCTGTGACGAAGAAAGTAAACAAAAGCAACTCTTCAGCATTACTAGCAGAAGAGCGTATGTTTTCTAAGAGGCCTTTAAGTCTTGTTATGTTGAAAGTGCAGCCGTAATCTTTCTCAGATAGCGATAGAATTGTTGATGTCAACACATTCCTTACAGACCCATTCTCGTAAGAGGAACACAGTTGTACATACTGTGTATGTACGGGTCGTGCAGCGTGCACACTTGAGGCGCACGAGCTGGCGAAGCTTTTCCCGCACTGTTTTCATACTACCTATCACTATAATTTTACGTCAATACCACTAGGTGGTAGCACACTGCGGCAGAAGTTAAAGAGTCACTGTAGCAGGAGTAACTTGCATAAGCGCGAAAACTTCTCCCGATTTCTCCACAATCTAGGTACAATTTAATTGACACATCACTTCGTTCTTGCCCTAACAGGTGTACTTATTTATGTACACAACAAACATCCACAAAAATACCTTTCTTTCGATATACATTATTATTATTATTATTATTATTATTGTTGTTGTTGTTGTTGCTGTTAGGAGCTGCTGCAGTTGTATAAGATTGTTCATAATTATTATACAGCCATATTTATATACAGCCATAATTATATACCCATTTAAAATTTTTAGGGCTGTCTGACTAAAATTTTGTGAACATCCAAAATGTATACTCACGAGCCGTTACTGGTCATAACGACTGCAGGACAGCGTTCTTGAGTTCATCTTTTTGGAAGTGCGTCCCATCCAAATGTCCTTTAAGATGCCAAATAAGTGGAAATCAATGGGGTCTGAATCCGGAGTGTAAGGGCTGTATTGTAAAGTCTCCCAGTGCATGTTGGCCGTGTTGAATCAAATGAGCTTTAAGGAATGTTTGGAAAGCATTCCAAGTCTTTTCTCTTACAGCTCGTTGAAGCAGTGTTGAGTGATACTCGGCATCAATTTTGACACCTCTCTCCAAAATATCCACATGGATATCACCTTTGATGTCCCAAAAGACAGTTCCAAAATCTTACCACAGATGGCAGCGGATTGCTATTTTGGTTGGAGGAGAACCCTTGTGCCGCCATTCCTACACTCTTGCCCATGATAGTGTTTGTTCAGCTTACTGTACTTGCAGTCTACGCTAAATTTCAGCAGTTTCACCCTCTCCTTCACAATAAATTTCATTATATACCTCCGCTCCACAGCATACCTGCCGCCATCTTTGTTTACACTACTGCGCAAGCGCCGAATGTCGTGGTAAAGAATCATGGTTACTTGCAAGAATCATAAACTCTGAAGCAATAATATACCGCGATGATGGTGCGACAATTTGGTATACGAATATAGTTGCTACATTTTCTCTTTATCTCCAATATATGCTGTTGATTCTGCTGCCGGTTGCTCCAGTGGTAGAGCTATGAGTATTTTCCCTCAGGGTATGCGTGGGTGTATTGCGAAGGACAACACCGGTTTAAATTCACTGAGAAATTTATTGTATTGTGAACTAATATTTGAGTTCTTGAAGTAAGTTGCCGACCGTTTGAAATGAAGAAATGCACTGGCTCTGAATTGTAGCATTCGAAACTAAAACAATGGAAATATTATACCTGCTAACTTCTGCAGGGTCAATTTTACTGTTTGAAATAACTTTCTCAATAAACGAAACTAGACGCGTGACTCGCCGTTACTCGCTAAAAGGTTGAGCGGCAGGATCCCTCACGGCAGCCGCGGAATGTTAATCACATCAGCGCGTCACTAAGCGCTTAAAATGTCGTCATCTAGGTCTAGGGGTACCATGCAAGGCTCTAGTTCCCGAGGTCGCGGGTTCAAATTCGGCGGAGGACGATGGATTTTTTCGAGCGTAAAAATCCTTAGCATGGCTTCCTTCGGAAGGGAAGTAAAGTTGGTGATCACGTGCCGTAGATTTACAGCATGTAAAAGAATCTCCAGCCTGATAGGGGCCTCTGAGCAAAATTTCCGGTCTTTCACGCCCAATATAGAATGGGACACTAAGGACCATAGTAGATAAAGAGCGTCCGTAAATAAAACTCATTTTAATTTAAAGCGCCACACGAGACAGTACAATTGATGCTACTAGAGAGAGAGAGAGTACACTCTCTGATTTATTTACACGCCTTCTTATTGCTTACACGCCTACATATTACTGCCACCAACATAATTTTCGCACGCAACCAAGGCTTCAAATCCTAAGGGTGCGTCTCTGATTGTCACTAGGGGCCTGGGTAAAACTCTCGGAAATACCTTCACCTCTCTAATTTCCAGAATTGGCCTAGTACCTGTGTAGGCGTACTCAACTCATAACCTAACTGCCTTCCAGGAACTTTTAATGCTGATACTTTCTGTATTCGGCTGTCGCTAATTAACCTGACTCCTAATTACTTCCATCTTTCCGGACAAAATTCTCAACTCAATTTTGTTGCATTATACATTGATTTAGTATACGGAAATTATTTATTACAATTATCTCTCTATATTACTATTATTTATTTAATTATTTATATGTCCTCAATAATTACGCCATGAAAATGCCCCGTTACATTAATTTATTATTCTCAATAATAAAAGAACGTACACGTTTGCCCGAATAAAATTTTAACTTAAATTTATCTAACCCCCTATCCGCAACTCTTTCAACTTCCATACAATATTTTACAAATTTCTTCTTCTGTACCATTTATGATTTCATACAAATACTTCATTGACAGCTAATAACCCTCTTATACACAAATATAATACTCTGTATACAATTTTACCTTACATTGTTAATTTCTCTTCTGAATTTATATAAATTTCCAAGAGTCTGCTTTCTTTGTATTTGGTTTTCAGTTTGTCTTTGAGCTTTTGGTCGAAGCACTGATTCTAATTTTGTTAAGTTCACTACACTTCACTTTCACTCTGTTCTGGTTTTTCTGTCTTTGCCTTGACTCTTTCAATAGGAACTCTAGCCCTATCTGCCTCACTTAGCTGAACTTTCTCACGGTTTCTATTTGTCGGGCCTCTTGCCCGAAAAAATGTGAACTTTCTTTAAGGTTTCCAACCTGTCTGCTACTTTCCCTTTCTGCTTTTTCATGTCTATTTCTACTTTCTTGTGACTTTTTTCTAGCTACTTCCCTTCATGTTTCAAATTTCTTGGTTACTTCCCCGCGTAGTGTCCTATTTTCTGTTTATTTCTCACTGTCTTGTTTACAAATTTTGTTTTTAGATTTTTCTATTTTATGTATAATTTCTTTCCTAACATTTTCTATTTCTCCCTTAAACTGTTCTCTGCTTTCTTTTATTGCACTTATAACATTGCTTATTTTCCCTTTAAGTTCCTCCTTGAATAATTGCTGTTGATTTTCTAACTTCTTCCCTAATTGTTGTTGACTCTTTTCTGGCTTCTGCTGCTTAGTTTCTAACCTCTGTTCAGTATTTTCTAATTTCTTTCCTAGCTCTTCCCCTAATTTCTTTTCTAGTTCTTCTTGACCATTCTAGCTCCTCTTGTCCCTTTTCTATCTTCTCTCCTTCTCTCTTTCTATTTTCGGTTGCACTCTTCTGTTTTATTTATTAATTTCTGACTATGACTCTCTATCTTTTCCTTTAATTTGTTTCCTAGCTATTGTTGACTATTTTCTAATCTCTTATGAGTTTCCTCCATCATACCTTTTAACATTTCCAACATTCCTTTAAATCCTTTCCTCCGATTCCTGAATTAATTTACTTTCTCCCTCACTTCTAATATTTTCTGCTTCCTGTTCCCTTTCTAAACTATTCTGCACATTTCGACTATTTTCTCCCACTTCTGTTACTCTATTCTGTACAATTTATTGCCTAATATTACTTTCTCCTTCCTGAACTTCCATTGCCTCTACTAAATTCTTTCACATAACATTTTACCACTGCGTAACCACATTTACATAAAAACATTGAAATAAATGAATTTACACTTGTTTGAGTTGTACACTGGTTTACTGCTGTTGTCTACTGATGTCGATATCTTCTTTCTTCTTTTTTGCAGCCTTCTGTATCTATACCTGTGTAGCCCGAGCTACCGCCGTTCTGAATTGTCTTCTTTCATTCCCTCCCTCCATCTCGCGCTGTCAGTCACTGGGTTTGGTTTCCAGCGTAGTTTCCTCAGCTTCTGGAAGTCTTCAATTCGAAGACCCACGATAGTACGCCATTTTGAACCAGAGTGTTAGATGCCGCAATGGTGCCACAATTTGGTACATGAATGTAGTTGCCACCTTTTCTCGTTATTTCCAATATCTGTTGATTCTGCTGCCCCAATATTAGAGCTATGAGTATTTTCCCTCGGGGTATGCGTGGGTGTATTATGACGGACAACACCAGTTTAAATTGACTGAGAAATGTACTGTGAACTAATATTTGAGTTGTAGTGAGTTGCCGACCGTTTGAAATGGAGAAATAGACTGACTCTGAATTGTAGCACTCGCAACTAAAACAATGGAATTATTACTTCTGCAGGGTTTAAAATAACTGTTTCCACAATAAAAGAATCTCAATGTGAGTCGCAAAAAAGGGTTGACCGGTAGGATCCCTCGTGGATTCTTAATCACATATGCGCGTCACTAAGCGCTTAAAATATCACTGATGGTACCAGAGAGAGTAACTCTCTGATTTAATTACACACCTTATTTCTTAAGCCACGAATTACTGCCACCAACATCGTTTTTCACACGCAGCGAATGCTTCAAATCCTAAGGGTGCGTCTCTGACTGTCACTAGGGGCCTGGCTAAAAATCTCGAAATACCTTCATCTCTCTTATCCATGTGCCTGTGCAAGCGTACTGAACTCATAACCTAACTGCCTTCCAGGAACTTATAACGCTAATGCTTTCTGTATTCGGCTGTCGCTAATGACTTTGCTTAAACTGACTCTTAATTACCTTCATCTTTCCAGACAAAACTCTCAACTCAAGCTTGTTTGTTACATTGTACATTGATTTATTATACGGAAAGTGTTTATTGCAATTATTTCTCTGTCTTACTATTATTTCTTTGTTTAATCATTTATATTCCCGTCAGTAATTACGGTATCAACTCGCTACATCTGTTCATTAATATTTTACACACGAAAGTCTCAGTCAACCGTGAACGATCCTTGTGAACAAACCACACATTCTGACAGATGGGTAAACACGCCTATAAATACTCACTAACTCGTGTTTAAATACTGGACTTGCCGGTTGGTATAACAGATTATGCAATGTTTTATGAACACTAAATTGACAATGTTAAAATATAGATGAAAAAACTGGCAATTTGTTCATAGAGCAGAATACAATGATTGAATGGCTATATTATTTGAGATACTATGGTCGGACTTGATATGACATAAGACAGGGTTTGCTTGCAGTTTGATTCGTTTACTTCATAGAGAGTGAAGACCTAAAAGGTGCTATTCTTTGGTTAAAATCTGTGCTAATATTAGAGTTAGAGTGTGAGAGTGTGAGCATGCGTGTGATAATCTCGGAGATCATCCAACCGATTTTAATAATTCTTTCACCGTTGATAAGCACTGTTCTTCTGGACGAACTTAGGCTATAAAATATTTTTAAAATTGTTAAACTGGCGGGTTTAGGGTGTTTTAGACTCATGTCATTCACATTCAGGTTTCTTTGAATATTAATATAGAGGATATTTTTTGTCACTATTGCTAAATGGTAGATTGTGTAATAACCAGGGTTAGGATTTTTAGGTGCAAATTTCAGATGAAAATAGCAAGGGAAATAAGGTGAATAAAGGGACAATAAGGTGCTGGTTTATTTAAGGGGATGTACAACTGAAATTGCTATTTTCTAAACTATCGCTTCAATTGGGCTGAAATTTTAACCACATGTCAATCTTCTCTAGATATAATTGTTTTGTGAATTTCAATCCAAAAGCTTAATTAGTTTTCAGGTTATTAATTTTCAAAATATAAAATTGTGGATATATGCAAAATGCAACACATAATGCATTTTAAAAAAATCTTATGTTGCTTCTATGTCAAGGAACTACAAATCTGTCATATCATTTTTGTTCTAGCATTCTTAGTTTAAGAGAGAAAAAAACTTTGCAGTTTTGTATTTGCAACTTTTTTCGTTTTTTTCTTGTATATATTCTTATCTTCAAAAATTAGTAGCGCAAAAACTATTCATTACACAGAAAAACTATATGACAGTTTTATTTAATTGGGTTTTTTAAATAAGCATAAAAAATGTCAATATGAATGGATGAAAACTACATCGTGTGGAACATTTTGAATATGCAGAAATGCTGAAAATAAGAAACGCCTTAAAATCAAGTTTTAAAAATATAAACAGCTAGCAACCAAATGCGCAAGGGTATTTAAAAAGTCTCGTAACGATCCTGAAGCGTTCGCTAGGTCAAAAATAAAAGTGGATTCTAAAACTACAAGCAATGGAGAATTTTTGGGGAACGTATTTTGTTTTTTTTTGTGAGATTTTTTGAGATTTTGGGTTAATTTCAGTTGTGCATTCCCTTAACTAATTCAAGGATTTCTCTTTCCTCTATTCTTATTTATTTAACTACAAACAAGTACATCAAATTATCACTCATCAAAAGAAGGAAAAACTCATAAAGCTGTTGTACTTCAAGACATTAAGTATCTCCACATTTTTAAAAGTAAGTCTGTTTCTATTAGGAGATAGAATGTCTTTGTAGATGCTAAAGCTTCTTTCAACATCCACAGAAACCAGTGGGGCAAACCTTGTATTCACTTGGAATGGCAACTCTACAGATGTGGGCGAATTCTTCAATGTCTGGATTCTTCTGAAGACTAGATTCAAGTTTGTCTTTCGCAAAGCCATCTAACTGCTCCCTCACGGAAGTAAAATATCCCATTGTGTTTCCTTTTCCAGATCTTGTTCTTCCAATCGTTTAATAGCTGCAGGCAGGTACTTGTAACTATGGACACAATATAGTTCTGTCTGCAAATTATGTATTTTCTCCGGTAACAGAAGTTGCTGTGCCTTGGAAATTGCACCTGCGTCGGATAGGACCAAAGAAAGTACAAACTCTTTAATTTTGTCAAAATTCTCACACAACATAGCAGCACACTCAATCCAAGATCCCCAGTGAGTAGTAATGACTGGGAAATTTGGAAGGGGCAGGCCAGTGATTTCCCTGTAGTAAACAACACGGCTCGGAGGTTTCAGTAGAATCTTCTTCAGGGCAGAGATGAATTGATTTGCGATGTCATATTCGTTCCTTATGGATTCACAAACCCTGTGAAGGGCATGAGCCAAGCACGCCACATGCTTCAAGTTAGGAAATAAAGGTTTCAATTGGTTAATAGCTGAAACCATGTATGGAGCCTGGTCCGTAACCACAAGAAGAAGTTTTTCAAACTCGATACCAGTAGGCCAGAGTTTTTGGCAGAAATCCATAATGGATTACATTACTCTACTGCATTGGCTTTCTGCAGCTCATACATTTTTAACAACATGGGCTTAACTTTCTCCCCTGCTAAGAGAAAAACTAAAATGCTCAAAACATATCGTTCCATTGAGTCAATGGTTTCATCCATAATGATTCCCACATCGCAATCGGACGCTTTCTCCTTGATTCTTTCTATGGTTTCTTGGTAAACAGGCTCCATGTAGTTTTTTCTGAAAGTACTCTCATCGGGCATTGACATCTTTGTGTATTTTTCAAGAAATCCCTTGAAGGCTGGATGGTTCACCTTATTGAGTGGAATTCCTGCTTGTGTAAGAGCTGCACACAAATCAATGTTTAATTCCTTCAAATTTTGGCTTTTTGAAGAACTCTGTTGAAACGCATTTCGTAATAGAGTTGCCGTGATTTGTTTGCTTGAAGAGTCTTGTACATTTGATGCTTAGAGCTGGAAATGTGTTGTTTGATGCGATCTCGCTGGTGTTTTTCATCTAACAAAATTCCTGAATCACAAATAATACATTGCATATCAGTTCCATCAGTGTCTATGAAATCTTGTTTGAATTCCTCAGCTAGAACAATAAATCGAGCACTGGACAGCTTTGGCATGGTAAAATCTAGTACTAGTGCACTCGTTTGAAGAGCTAACACAATACAACTGTCACACAACTCACTCTTGCGCCCATTTACTGTCCACATTCTCTTATAACACCGCGACAATTACCAGAATGTTCTCATTCGTGCTAGAACTTCAGTCTCAGCGATTTCTAGTAGTTTCGAGCAGAACCCAGTCTTAATAATTCTCGGAACTGCGCGGATGAGGTTACTGCTGTCTCTGCCTACCCAGCCTTCGCCTCCACGCAAACAGATGACGTCTCTCACAGTACAAACTCACATTCACGAACAGCAGGCTACTGATTCTGGTGGGATAGAATCACTCATTGTCAATTGCATTATTGCGGGCTACTTTATAGCGGTAAAGCGAGAGAAAGAGGTTTTCGTCGAACACACAATTATTTTCCATTGTTGCCGGTGTGCTTTCAATTCCTGCGCGGCGTTTACTGAAAGAGGTAAGCTTATTATTCTCACGTACACAGCAAGCTGAGGAGACGTTAATTGAAAGTTAAAGAATAAATTGGAATGCAACTTAAAAGAAAAAAGAAGGAAGAAGGGGATTATGGGCATGGTTAGTGGAAAAAGGGATAAAGGTTCCAAAAAAAGGGAAAAAGGTGCGAGAAAAAATGCCTCTTTTCGCAACTAGAAACAAAACTTCACACTGTGATATCTTTCCGCACAGCTTTAGCTTACCCTAAGAAAAAAGGTGCGCACCTAAATATCCTAACCCTGGTAATAACGTACAGCCCAAAGCGATAAATGGGGATGTCTAAAATATTTTAAATTGCATTATTGTAAGTGGTGGGCGGAGTTTCATATTGTTTATCACCAAATTTCCTTCCGATTTCACTGACCTCCTTTATTCAGGATTATTTTTGGCACGGTTTTCATAAAATGTTATACATTATCGGGTGTTAAGATCTGGAAAAATATAATAAGCTACCCTACAACTTTCAAAAACTATGCCTACCCTTATTTTCAATTCCTACGTTCAACTCTGGCGTACTCTTTGGTCTATCTATACTAAACGTTTTATACCCAAGGAAAATTGTAGGTTACCCTAAAACTCAAAAGCTATCTGTAACATATTTTCAGCCCCTTATATCGTAGAAATCAGCACTGTTTAATGCATCTGGTTCAAAATATTGCAGTTATTTCAGGACCAGGCAAACATTATAGGTAATAATAACTTACAGCTTCCAAAAACCTTCCCAGCCTTTATCCTTTATTTTCAACCCCTTATGGTCATTAAGAGCCCAAATTTGTGGATTTTAGCTAATAGTACTTTGGAAAAATTATAGGATATTTTACAACTTAAAAATATGCAGTTTATCATATTTTCAACCAAGTTTGTACATTTTTCCATCTCAACAGAACTGGAACACTTGCGCTTGAGGTGCGATGACTGCTGCAGACCTTCTGGAACCACTCCAATCCTTATTTTCAGTTCTTACTTACAGAATACATCAGTGCAATGCCGTTTAGGGTAGGACTACAAGCGCAGGGGGATTTAGTACGTCGGCCTACGCAGATCTTTATGAGAGGGAGAGATGAGAGGAGACATAGGGCGACCGGACCAGGGGGCACAACAGGCAAGTGGCAGGGCCCCTACGGTTTACAAATTTGAACTCCCCCGGGTGCTGGCTGGTGCAGCCGGTGCCCCTCCCCCCATTGGGCTTACACATTTTCCCGGGACTCGGAGACCGCTCCAGTCCGGGGAACGAAGGTTTCCTAAAAGCATCCTTTTCCCCTGCCATGTAGACGCCGAGCCCTCCTGCCGACACTTGCAACCCTGAAAGAAACCAAGCAGATAAAAGGTGAAGTGAAATGAGAATATAGGCGAGTTGGGCGGACTGGAAATTCGGGGGATGTAATGATCCTTCCTATGCAGGCCCCAGATTTAACCGCCCGAGCCATCCTGCTCGGTAATGGCGCTAGTATTATTTTAAAACAAATACTAGAAAACGTCTAATTGCTTTTCTCAAAACTTAATTTGTTGGTGTAGTGAAACGTAATACTTGCTGTCAATTAAAGCTGCGTATGAAGAACTCCTACACTGAATTAAGAACAATAACAACACATGAATAGCCGTTGTTATGCTGAAGTTTGCGAAACTTGCTATTGTGAAGTCAGCACTCACTTGTTAATGACGAAAACAACCAATACAACTTCAAGCAATGCTCTAGCTTGTTATTCTTGCACAGATACTGCAAGCCTTAGAAAGTCTTAAACGTAACAAGTATTGTTCTATTATAGTGCTGTATGGATAGCAACCAAATGCCAAATACATTTAAACAAATCTAATCTATTACATTCACATGACTTTCTCTATCCCCTACCGTTTACCGTTTATGAGTATTTTTATACGGATTTGCGGAGTGTTGTCTACAATAATATTACTTTCTCTACTACGTATAGTAAGTAGGGGAAGTATTGTATTCCACCCTAAAATTCGACACCAAGATTTCATCGGAAATATATGTTTTGAGGCCCCTTGAATCCAAAAAAAGCATTTTTGGAAACATGTCTGTGTGTGAGCCTGTGAACAGCATAACTCAGAAACGAACAGTCGGATAAACACCAAACTTGGTATTTAGGTTCTGTACCTTCCAGAGATACGACACGAAGGTTTTCAAGAAAATTCCCCGACTCCAGATTACCCTTTACATGGAACATTTTTCGAAAATTTTAGTTTTCTCAGAAATGACTCTAACGATTTTGATTAAAATATCATATGTTTAAGATACTTTCATGACAAATAAAATGTATATCTTGAATGTTCTGGGAATGTCTCCAAAAGTATTCTTCATTGTGAACGACGTTTGCATAACTGGTAAACCATAAGAGATAGACAAAATTTTACTACACAAAAAATGTAGATCGCGTTAAAATACACAGTTTATGCCATATACATTTTTTTATTGAGTGAACCATTTTCGAGATATTGCTTGTTATTCCCTTAAATCTTCCAATACTTTTTCTCAAATGGGAATTCGTTATTCATTTTTACTTTCTCTACTACGTATTACAGTAGGGGAAGTATTGTATTCCACCGAAAAAATTTCGATACCGAGATTTCACCGGAAATACATATTTTGAGACCCCCTGAATCCAAAAAAAGCATTTTTGGAAACATGTCCGTGTGTGTGTCTGTGTGTCTGTGTGTGTCTGTGGACAGCATAACTCAGAAACGAACAGTCGGATAAACACCAAACTTGGTATTTGGGTTCAGTATCTTCCAGGGATGCGACACGAAGGTTTTCAAGAAAATCCCCCCACCCCAGAGTACCCTTTACATGGAGGATTTTTCGAAAATTTTAATTTTCTCAAAACGGCTCTAACGATTTTGATTAAAATATCATATGTTTAAGATATTTTTATGACAAAATGTATATCTTGAATTTCCTGGGAATATCTCCAAAAGTATTCTTTATTGTGAACGACTTTTGCATAACTGGTAAACCATAAGAGATAGACAGAATTTTACTACACAAAAAATGTAGATCGCGTTAAAATACACAATTTATGTCATATACATTTTTTGTTGTTGAGTGAACCATTTTCGAGATATTACTTGTTATTCCCTTAAAATTTTCAATACTTATTTTCTCAAATGGGAATTCGTTATTCATTTTTTTGTCTTGGATATGCAAAGAGTATTAATCTGTGGCAAAGGGAATGGTGCTGCACCTAGCAACCAGCTATTAAGAGATATGTATGTGCTTAAAGGCTACTGTTTTTCTATATTGCCCTTGTAAACATATTTTCCCCTTACATCTACAAGAAAATTAGCAGTAAGATAGAGTGTGCAAATGTTTATCTCGATTAACAGGAAGTAGATGGAGAATAAGCGTTTGTAAAAATAGTTTGTACAAGAGTAGAGAAAGTCATGTGAGTGTAACACATCAGATTTTTTTATGTCCTGGACATACAAAGAGACTGGAATGCTCCACATAGCAACCAGCTTTTAAAATATTTGACTATCGCTTAAAGCCTACCAATTCCCCTTGCATCTACAAGAAAATTAGCAATAAGATAGAGTGTGCAAATGTTTATCTCGTTTAACATGAAGCATATGGAGAATGAGCGTTTGTAAAAATAGTTTGTACAAGAGTAGAGAAAGTCATGTGAGTGTAACACATCAGAATTTTTTTCTGTTCAATTCAGTGTTTCAATTATATAACTCGAAACCAGATTTAGTTGGAAAAAATTCTAGATGGGACTGCAAGTCTCCTCTCTTCCCACACACCCATTTTCATCTAAGTGATGAAACGTGCGCATTACACAATACCATATGAAACATGACGTTTATACCTATGTGCCCTGCGAGGAATGTGTTTACATGTAATGAGGTAAATATATACAGTGGTTATCACAATATGAGTCTGCCAAAGTTATAGCCCTATTGAAATACAGCATATATCTGAGTAGATGTTATTGCTTTGCGGTGTTATCGCTTGTGTCCAACCTTGCTGTATATATTCTAAGATCCATTATCTATATTTCCTCTACCCGGTTCCTCAAACCACGAGAGATCGTAAGGCCAGAATATAACAAATTAATCAGTACATAGGATTCATTTTCCCATTAGCTCCTAGGAGTAAGTTGTGAGAATTTAATTCAGCATCCCTCCTGCCTCCATATTATTATGTGCTTATTGCAGATGGATGATGTTTGCTAATCAGATTTTGGTATAGTATTTCCCCTGCCTCAACAGAACAATCTTTCCTAGTTCTTTGCTTTTATTGCAGAGAGAGCCAAAAATCTACGAACCGGCTACACAGTGTTTTTCCTGTTCGCGTCCTCTGCGCTCGTTGCCGTCTGCCGCTATCATAGAAAGGCGCGGATGAAACCATACAACATATTTTAAACTACTTTTAAGGCTTTACTTACCAATTTTATGAAAGGAGATGCTGAAACTGGCCACCGTCGTTGTGGCCAGAAAGAGTTATAGGCCATTTTTTTTCGAGTCAATAGTTGAAGCCCGTGCATACGTGAATAGAATTTTGCCCCCTGTCTTTAGAGAATTAACAGACAGTGATTTTGCCTTTTTTTCAACAAGACTCTGCAATAGCTCATACGGTCAATATTTCGATGAGAACAATTGAATGTGCGTTTGAGGACAGAATTATTAGTAGAGATTTGTGGCCTCTTCGGTCCCCCGACCTAGCCCCCTGCGATTTCTATCTCTGGGGCAATTTAAAACAAAGTATACAAGACAAACCCATACATCCTGGAAGAATTAAAACAAAATACCAGTTAGGAAATTGTCAGCATTTCTCAACGTGAACTACGGCGAGTGATGGATAGTAGTTTCCTAAAGAGGTGTCAAAAATGTATGGACAGCGACGGTGGCCAGCATCTCCTTTCATAAAGTTGGTAAGTAAAGCCTTTAAAAGTAGTTTTAAAAATGTTGTATAGTTTCATCCGCGCCTTAGTGTGATAGCGGCAGACGGCAACGAGCGCCGAGGACACGAACAGGAAAAACACCGCACAGCCGGATCGTAGTTTTTGGCTCGCCCTGTAGTATTGCATTTACAAGGTATCTTTGACCGAAGTTTAGCTGTTGCCGCGTCGTTACAGTACATAGTGTTAAACTGTTAATCTCAATGGTGCAGTTGACAGTGGTGAAATCAGTGGTTTTCTTTATTTTGTTACTGGTTCCGTCATCAAAATGCCAAAACAAAAGAGCAAAAATACACCCAAAAGGTTAAAAAAAAAAAAAAAAAAAAAAGAGCGGCTTAGCAACAAACAAATGAAAGACTGGCTTGTTGAGATTCCCGCCGAACCTACTAGTGCGGGCTGTCGATTTTGACAGTGCAATTTAAATTGCGTTTGTCGGAGTTGTTGAATAATTCAAAAAACATGCAAAAGTTGAAGCGCCATTTTCTTTACAGGGGCAGTTGAAACTGGATTCACACGTAGTTAGGCATACCAATGAAGTTTCTATTGCATAAGCGGCATTGAGTTTGTGGGCTAACCATTGCGCAATAAGATCTGCGGATCACCCCTGCAGTCTCTCAAAAAGGTGTTTTAAGGGTGCTGATCTTGATTGTAATGCGTTTGTATAGAAGTGTAGTGATTTAATTAAAAAAATTCTTTACCCACTCTTCAAAGCCAGTCGAAAAAATACATAGGAGACGGATATTTCAGTGTAGTTTTAGATGAAGCTACGGACATTAGGGTCAGTAAATTGTTAGCTGCGTGCGTGGTATACTTTTCTGAAGCCAAGGTCACATTGTTTCTATATTCTTGAGAATGGTAGAGTTAGAAGAAGGCAACGCAGTTACCAACAATACAGCAGTTATGGTAGCCATCAATAATGGTGTGTATCAGAATTTGAAAAGAGAAGTTCATCTTGTCTTAATTCTTTGTGTGCAGCTGGCGATATCTTCTACAGCAATTGAAACTGGCCTCGAAATTTGGAGCTTTTGCTGTCGGAAGCGTCGTATTGTTGATTTTCTAAGTCTTCGTTTCGTCATAAATGACGGAGCTAATCCACTGAAAATAGATCAGAAGTGCAACACACTTTGGCTGTCTGTTTTAGAGGCTGTCTCAGTGGTTTGGACTAAACCCGCACTTGGAAATTGCAGCTCTTGATAAGAAGTGATATACGAGGGGCACTATTTATACTTTGAGCCTTGGCAACCCTGAATGTTGTAGGTGCCATCTGGCGTTTCCAATGGAAAGTTTGACATTTTTTGCCATAACCTACTTCAAACATTTTGTCAATAGAGCGTCATTGGTTTTGTTTACACTAACTTGAAAATTGTGTGTCAACAAAAACATGGAATTAACTCTTAAAAATGTTCGTGCAATGATTTATTACGACTTTCGACGTGGATTATTAAGACAAGAGTGCATCGATCAACTAACTTCCACATTTGGCGACGAAGCTGCATCCTTTGTCCTTTGCCACTGTGAAACGCTGATATAACGAATTTAATCATGGCCGCTGTTCGCTCAATGATGAAGTTCGTCAAGGTCGCCCAAAATCAGTTGTGCCAGAAAACATTGATGCTGTGCAAAAACTAATAATGAAAGATCCTCATGCGACATATTGTGAGATTGAGGCAACCCTAGGCATTAGTTCCACCAGTATATATAAAATATTGCATGATTATTTAGCCGTGAAAAAGGTTTGCTCTTGTTGGATCCCACATAATTTGACGCAATCTCAGAAAGATGTACGTGTCGATTGGTGTACAAAAATGCTCAAGAAATACAGTGGCGGTGCCTCAAAAGACGTATATAAGATTGTAACAGGTGACGAATCATGGATCTATGCGTGTGAGCCGGAACGTAAACAGCTGACGACTGTATGGTGTTTCAAGATGAAGCAAATCCAACAAAAGTTGTTCGCACTCGAAGCACTTCGAAGCAAATGGTCGCCTGCTTTTTCAGCAAAACTGGCCATGTGGCAACAGTGCCTTTAGAGGAACGTAAAACGGTCAATGCCGAATGGCACACACCATTTGTTTGCCGGAAGTCTTCGGTGAAGTAAGGAAAACCAACAAGAACCGTAGGATCGTTCTTCATCAAGACAATGCGAGCACACACACAGCTCGTCTAACAACAGAGAATTTGAAGGCTCAAAAATCGAATTGATGGGTCACCCGCCATACAGTCCTGATTTGACATCCGATGTTTTTTTTCCCCCGAATATCAAGAATAAATTGCGTCAACAACGATTTTCGTTGGCAGAAGAAGCCGTTGATGCCTTCGGAAACCATGTTTTGGAAGTATCTCGTGAAGACTGGAATAAATGCTTTGACAAATGGTTCAAACGGATGCAAAAGTGTATTGATCATAAAGGAGAATATTTTGAAAAACAATAAAGCAGTTTTCCATCAGAAATTACTTTGTTTTAATTATTAGGCTCAAAATATAAATAGTGCCCCTCGTACTGCTCAACTTCTGTATAATATGCACAGTGATGACATAAACAAAATTTACCTTACTTTTTTGAACTCTTATTTGGAAGAATGTCAGCTGACAAATAAGGCATTTCAGTCAAATTCTGCAACTAGGCATTTCAGTCAAATTCTGCAACCAATCATGGCTTCTAAACGATGTTGCTTTACTATTAGCGGGCTCGTTAGGGGAACTGTTATACCAGGGTACAGAGATGATCTTTTTAACAGCTGATGTTCGTAAATAAGTTACCGAGAATATACTTAGGTCATGAAGTCGAACTCTTACTGCAATATATGAACAACACCAACAAAATTTCACCTGAGGTTGAAAATGTCATAAGAAAAAGATGTGAACATTTTCTTGTTTCTGAGCTGTAACGCCGCTTACCCCAAAATACGAAGGTGTTCCAAAACGTGTCCTTAATTGCTCCGAGAGAATGCTTGCAAGTGATAAAAGAACCGATAGTATCGTTGGCCAGGGAAATGGGCTTGTCCGACAGTGCAGTAACCTCATTAACTTTTTTTTTAATTTTTTTTTAAAAAAGTTCCCTTATTGTACCCTGTTTATGCTACTGTGTTTTACTGTTTTCATACCGCTTATTTCAGCAACACACATACACACACACAACACCCATGCCCGTGGCGGGACTCGAACCCGCAACCCTCAGCTTGGCGGAGCGCCGGAGCGACCACTCCAGCGACCACGGCTACGAGGACCGGCAATTTCAGTGGTCGAAGTGCACTACCGTGCAACGGAAAGAAATACACAATACTGAGGCGTTCTGGAATGAAGTTAGATCGTATAAGGATGCTAGCGGCTTAAATGCTTTCCAAGAACTTTCTGATCAGGCTATAATGCTACTGCTTTTACCCTGGTCTAATGTAGACGTGGAAGGGACATTTAGCCAGTTAAACTTGATAAATGTATCATTACATAACAGACTAAGTACTGTTATGGTGAACGCCATGACAATAAGATTGGTCTTAATAGTCTGGGTAAGTGTTACCAGTTACAAACTGCCAGAGGATGTTCTCCGAGAAATCGGTACCATGAGAGCATACGCCACAGAACATCCGGCCCCAGTACTTCAACAGTGGGCACAGAAAACACCCTATTGCAGGATGAGGAGGGAAATGCAAAGCTGTGACTTGAGCAACATTAATATGGTAAGTGGAATCTAAACTTTTAATAATAATAATAATAATAATAATAATAATAATAATAATAATAGAAAGTATTTCTTTGTAAGCTATCAGTACATTCAAATTTCACTTTTAAAAGGGCAAACAACAATGAAAAGCATTTAGCGGAATTTTAACTTCAGTTTAACGGAATAAATATTTGTGTATGCAACGCTGTGAGAGAGGTTTTGGGACAGTAGCAACAGAGTAGCAGGCACGTACAGTTTGTGTAAATCGTCGTGACAGTCCCCCACTCCTGAAGCATATATGCGCAATAGCACTGACCACACCACTTGCATAATAAGAGAGGTGGGGTCAGTGTTCCAACTGCTCCGAGCTCAAATGCAAGGTGACCTTACACACTTGTTTACAATGCGTTGTGTATAACTGGCGCAACAGTTCTAGACACGTGAAAATCTTAATGACGGCTATGAAGCGAGTTACATACCAGATCAGGAGGTGACCGGTCGTCTGCATGCTGCAGGAGTGCGTGGGACAGTCATTGTCAAATATCCCACACCGGTTATGCACTGCACTACACGATAAACTTATAAGTTATATACAGTATATTTAAATCCACCGCTGTAAATGCCCTTAATATAAAAACACTGTCAACCATCTGCCTCCAGTTCTTCCACACCTGACAGCCCTTCCTCTTCTGCGGAATCACTCACATCATTGCCGCCATCACTGCTGTCGCTACTTTCTGCACCATTATCCTGGATGAGAATTTTTTCTAATTGATTTTCTGCAATTCCGTATTTTTTTAAATAATGATTCTCAATTTATTCAACATGTCGATATACATTTTCCCATTCTGGCCTTCCAATTTCTGCAAATCGCTGGCGACATAACTGCTCCACATCTTTTAGTTTAAAAGTGATATTTCTGCAGGCCACCCAGTTTTTGACATCAGCCCAGATTAATTCGATTGGGTTTAGATCTGGGTGATACGGTGGCAGTCTTAAGTACATTATGGCGATGTTGTATTAATATCTGGCCAAGTATTATGAGTTATGACTTCTGAAGGGATTTGTTGGCTTTAACTAAATTACATTTGTTTTACTCATGCTTTCATCAAAAGCTATATTATGCCTAAGCAACCAGGTTTTCATTTCTTCTTTCAAGGAATTTGAGGCAGGTTGCTTGTCAATTTGAGTGTTGCCACATTGTGAAGCATTGTTGATAACCAGAATAGACCCAGCAGGCATATTAGGTATCAACATGGTGTTGATTCACTTCATGTAATTTGCTGTATTCATTTCTTGATGAAAATTTCCTGTTTTTTGTTGCGACTTGTAAAACAAGGGCATTTGGAACGAACAGCATGAACGATAATAAGTATTTGCCCTTTGGCAACAGGTGCCTGAAAACCTAATTCGCTATCGTCACTTCAACTTTTAGATGTATGACTGCTGTGTATGTACGACTCATCTTCATACACTATAGTTTGACCCTCTAATTTGTACCTCTGAGTAAGGTACTCTTCCAGCTGAGATCGTATGTCGTGCTTTCCTATAAGAACTCTCCTATTTGGTTTCGTTTTCTTCCACTTAAACCCTAAATCTTTTATAATTTTTCTGAGATTTGTAGCAACATCTTGAAAGTTTATGCTGATATAAGTACATATAAAATTATAGTCATTTGGAAAGTTAGTATCAGACTGCAAAATTCAGTGCCATAGCCGGGATTTGAGACTTGTAGCACCACCTTGAACATTTATGACATCTTTCAGATTGATGAGCAATCTGCTTATTGTTGTCACAGTTTTTTCTTCCACATAGAAATTGTGAATCGTGCACCGAATGACGCATTTGTCGAAATCGTCTAGTTCTGTAATGCGTTTAGGGACCTTATGTTTCTTCACAGGTGTGTCAAATGGTACTCTTTCATCCATATGGTTTTTCTTATCTTTGAGAAATCTGGAAACGGAACTGAGTGAAACACCAGTTGCTTTGGCTACTCTTTCTTTCACTCTCTTAAGGCTTTTGTGGAACTCGGGTAAACATATATTTTCTTCCTTCATCTCTGCTTCTTGCTTCACGAAGTCGAGGACATTTGCAATTATTTCCCTGCTTTGAATACGTAATACCTTATAACTTTGAAAACGTAGGAGCCATGGTTATAAATATCACAAATATAAAATAAGCACTATTTACGTACTGATCTCTTTGAAATTACAAGATGCGGACACTTTCTATGCAGACTGTATGTGTTACGCACTGTGAGTAAGCAAAGGTATTATATCGCTTTCGTTGGTTAAGCTAAACATAAACCATTCCTAGGCTCGGCAGCTGGGGTGACAATCAAGGTCACGATTCCAGAAGTTTTGCGCCAGTTATACGTTGCTGCCTCCGAGTTCTGATATCACTTGCTCCCTACCACTCTCGCCACTACTGTTGGACAATGAGAAGAAGGCGAGCGGGGCCTGAGGGGTCAGCGGGTTTCTATAACTGCTTATCTGCTCACGTACTGTCGATTGTTTATTACGATTACAACGAAATGTGTTTATGTGTGCAAATGAACCACCTATGCTGCCAGATCTGATATTAATGTGATTTTCAAATGGGATGATGTTTGTCCTTGAGCGCGGCCAGAGCGGCAACCAATCGGAGTTCCGCTATGTTGTCATATTGCATTCGCCGTAAGCTAAGCGTTTGGGTTGCTTTACGTCGACCATTCTAGCGCCAGGCCGATGTGTGAGTGAGCGAGAAATATGAAAAGAGTGGGGGTAACGAGGCGGCAACGCTGAGCACGCAAATGCACCTCATTCGCTGCAGAGCAGAACTCTTCCCATTTGAAACTAATAATAGTAGAACAGCAACCGCCGTAATAGGTGTTAAAGCATTGCTCTTGCCATGGGTGAGTACTTGACAACACTGTGTAGTAGTGTATAACCTCCTTAACATGCTTATCGTATCCACACGGCGAGCGTAAATATGATACGGACGCAGGAAAGTGT
The DNA here is from genome assembly GCA_030765065.1 of Deroplatys truncata. Taxonomy (NCBI): domain Eukaryota; kingdom Metazoa; phylum Arthropoda; class Insecta; order Mantodea; family Mantidae; genus Deroplatys; species Deroplatys truncata. The sequence goes on along the minus strand of CM060984.1, from coordinate 61,982,107 downwards.
TGATGTTACACATTCCTCTCGCTTGCCTTCTTCTCGTCGTCTATCAGTACGCCTCATTTCTCGTTTCTTGCGCATAATATGGAGTGTCACGACAATTTACACAAGCTGTAGACCACGCGTTCCGAGTGTTATTCCGCACAAGAGGAATAATGCCAGCCGTTCTCCCCAACCCTAGACTACTTTCTCCCCCTCTACGTTTCTGCCGTGCCACGACGAAAAAATCGACCTGTACATAGAATGTTTTATAGAGAGGTTGTGGGTTTATCGAAATGTTCTCCTGTAAGACTGTATTTTCGCCGCCTCGTAGATAATGAATGATGTGCATAATTACGTGCCAGAATTATATATATATATATACATACATAAGATTGTTTATCAGAAGAATTATAATATTTTCATGCTAATTTATTTAGGTTAAGACTGTTATAAAAGGTATTAAAATTAGAAGAAAGTGTTTATATTTGTGAACTAATACTGGAAAACTGTCCGGAGTCACTAAGTTTTGAGTACAGAAAAGTTGCATCCAGGGAGGAAAGTTGACGTTTTATGGTTCTGGTTAGCAAGAGAATGTTTTATAAATTTGCAAGAGAGGTGGAAATCTTCTGTACCTTTGTTCAATAATTCCTGTGTCCAGGTTAAAGGTGGAGGAAAGATCCAGCGTATACCTATTTCGGGGAATAACCATCACATTATTAGAAACAAGTCATGTGATGTTAGGATTAGCCAATAAGTGTATAGAACGAACTACGTAAGCACTAGAGCATGAAAATGTTATCCCATAAGGGAACAAAGAGATCTAAGAGACAATTCCTATAAATATCGAGTATTACAGAAGATTCGGGGCATTTATAAAAGGACCGTCGTCTAAGTGCCCGAGGCGAAAAATTTGCCAAGAAAAGTTGTAAAGTGTGTATGTAACATGTAGACGCAGTAACTAAAATACGCCGACCTTTCAATATTTATCATCGCGAAGGATGTATATTTTCAACGTATTAGAAGTACAAATTCTGAATTATTTCCGCCGCCTTAGTCAAGGACTTGAAGCAGTGCGTGATAGGTGCGCGAGGACCGACAGCAAAGTGTGCACAGTAAAGTAGCATTATGAAGGATGAGAAGATGGGAAAGGTAGAATCAGACGACTGGAGAATTCAATGCTAACGCCGGGATTTGAATTCTTGAGTTGCCTGGTTCTATCTTTCCATCCTTGTGCTACACACGGCTGGTGTGAAAGAACAATTAATTCCGATGAGAAAATAGTTTCCTGGATTAGTATTTCGTGTTTAAGATGGCTCTGTGAATAAAAGTGAGTTAAATGAAACCATGCCTAAATTCTTGGTCCGTCAACGCCTTGTAGACCTACGACATCATTTACCAAGAAATCAGAATCCGGGCTTATCTCATAATCCAGAACCCTATACTAATTTAACTATCCGAGGTAACGGGTCATCGAGAAGTCGCTCCGCACATCCCGTGTAACCAAGATTCCCCTACTCTGAATTCACTCTTAGGTTGATCCGCGTCATAACAAACCCCAGGTGACCAGTGCACCGCTATAATGTATCCTTCCGCCATTCGCATTAGAAATACTGTCACACTTTCAGACCATGTGGCCGGTACAACCGGCACGTAGTGCGAAAAAGAACAAGAGTCCTTATTTCGATAACTGAAACGGTGACTAGCATGTTCTGTTAAGGGTTAAAGGTGATAAGATTTATAGTTGCAACAAAATAAACCTTGCGCATATAATAATAGTTAATTCTAAAATAGATGAGCGAAAAATAAAGTACCAGGTATGCGATAACCTAATTTATTCGCTCTCTGGAAGCGGCACTTTATTAACTGTTGGCGGCTCATTTTAAAAAAGAAATTGTGCACTGTTGCGCGAATTGCATTCTTCTCAAAATCACTACATTCTTGGATCGCGTATTTCATATGCTTTCTTTTTTTCCGGGTGTAACCACTTTTCCCGTTTCAGATTTTTCTGCACAAGCACTGTTTATACTTGTACTCGAAACACCGGCGAACTCAGAAGTTAATTTCATCATTTCTTTCGCGGAAAGTTTTGGATATTTCTTACATAACTTATAATAAAGATTCAACACTATTGTTTTTTTAACACTAGTCAATGGTTTGCGCGGCTAATGTTTTACGTAATTCGACGAAAACACAAGAGCGAATTCACTTTCCTCCATGATACTAGATACAACTGCTGGTTTCTGGCTGTAAACAATATTCTGCGCCTATCCGGATGTCAGGTGGCTCATACGAATTGCATCATGGGACTTGTAGCTCTGTTTTACGGTATAAATCAGCGTTAAATAAAACCTTAGGTATTTGAATAGAATATTATACTATTTAAGGATAAATTCAATCTAAAATTCAGATTATTAGCATGGGACTACTTTCCTGCGCGCATTGCTACCGTCTTGCACCACAGTGCACTGACCACGGGGTTTGTTTTGCCGCGGATCAACCTAAGAGTGAATACAGAGTAGAGTCGGGAATTCTGGTGGCAGCACTGGCTGTCGCCAGCGTATGGTGAAAACATTTCGCTGGTTAAGAAAACTGCTAGGTTCACTATATTCATGCATGAAAGGTAATGTAGAAAAATAATATGCAAGTAACCTGTTTAAAGAAGATGTTGAAAATGTTTACCATTTTCTTGAAGACACAAATTCACTCGTTTTAATTTATTTTCGAACACTGTAATTAATGTCTCCTTTGTTACAGATGTTATGTAATCTTCTATTGCCGTTTTCAGCTCATCGATTGTTTTTGGATTGTCCTTATAGACCTTTAGCGGCTCCCCATAGAAAATAATCCGGAGGGGTAAGATCAGAAGACCGCGGAGGCCACAGATCTTTAGAAGTTAGTCTTTCCCCAAAAAATTCCAACAGTCCCATGGATTTATGTGATGTATGAGCAGTGGCGTTATCTTGTTGAAAAAATGCATCGTTCACTTCATTTTCATTTAGCTGTGAAATAAATGGAAAAAGAATATCTGAGCAATAAACATCTGAATTAATTGAATTATGGAAAAAAAAATTGGACCAATAATTCGAGAGCGAGAGATCGCACACCATACACCAATTTTCTCTGAATGTAAAGGGGTTTCCTGAATTGCGTTAGGATTTTCAGTAGACCATACTCGCGTATTTTTGTGAATTTACGCATCCTGATAAATGGAACCAAGCTTCATCAGTAAAAAATGTCCTATCTAACACGTCAATTCCATGGTGCAAAACAAACCTCTGAAACCATTCACAATACTGAACTCTTTTCCCGTGATCTGTGGGTTTTAATTCGCGGGCGACTGATACCTTATATGGATACAAACCTAGTTCTTTTTTGAATGCTTTGTATGCGGAACCGTAAGAAATATCACATTGTTGGGCCAATTTATTTATCGATTTCTGTGGACTTTTAAGCATTCTATCCGATATATTCGATAGTTTTTCTTCTGTTAGCACACTGGGTCTTCCACTTCTAACAGCATCATGCACGGAACCTGACTCCCGAAATTTATTAATTAAATCACGCACAGTATCTCGGTGCGGTAGTTTTGAGTTAGGGAACCTGACAACGAAATTTTGTTTCACTTTCTCAGTATAATTTCTACGTTCATTAAAAACGTTTTCCACTAGAAACACACGTTCCTGTGTAGAATACATTGATTTCGCTTCAGGCACACGTCAGAACTCACAGCATAGTAGACCATACTATGGTCCATTCCAAATCAGAGTGCCTTTCACTGAAAACAAACTCTTTGTATTATCCGCGCGAAAGTAGTTCGCAATCCCCGCCCATAATGTCTGCTTGTTCCCCTCCCATGTGCTTGTTGAACACTATTTAATCTATAAAAAGGCGCCCTGCGTGAGAATCATAGTTCAAAATGCAACCTGAGGTAACAATCGACTTTATAAGTATGCGGCAATAAACATTTTACTTACGTTCATCACAATCCTCGGGCAAAAGTGCAACACCCAAATCCGAATCCTCCGAAGATGACTCAGCTGCCATATCAGAATCAGAACTACTCTCCAAAATAATGACAAGCTTATCCACAATTCCACAGCACTGTCGCACTTAAAACAAATTCCCACATTTTATCCTCTTCTATGTTGTATTATGTCTGTTTATATTCCCTGCTCGCTTTCGTTACACTTCTCACTGAAACGCCTGTAAAATCCGATATTAGTTTCCTAATATGCAATAATGCAAGTGTCGGATATTTTTGTAATAGTGAGTTGAATAGATGAAGTATTGTTTGTTTTTAGCCACTTTTTAAATGTTTCCCGCTTCTGTGTTTGAACAGTTTATTCGCACTACACGCACCTTCCTCTGCCATGTGAGCTCAAATACCAACTGACTAAATCATAAGATTTGACCTGAGCTGAGCATATGTGTGTTAGTGTATTATGAATGACTTCGCTTATCCTATATCTTGTGTTACGCAAAGTCTTAATTCGGTACTCAGATAGCACCTCTAGGAATTCATTGCTGCATTTCTTGTGTATATAAGAGAATGGCAGTCGTGCATGTCGGTTGGTATTAACAAGCAAGATGCCCTCTACGTTAGCGCAATAGCAGGCGAAAATCAAATTTTGTAATCTCTTAACAGCTAGTATATATCCATTACCTTTAACGATGAGTTCTTATGATAACAGCAATAAAATGTGCAGTTCTATACCTTTCCTGCTCTAATATTTCATAATACACAATACATGTATTAAGGAACTACTTACGTTGGCGTAAGAGTATATATAACCAGTACAATAAACAACTCATGCGCTCGCAGCCGCTGATAACGCCGATAATCATAACATGCCGTCGGAATCGAATGCTATAAACCTAGGGATGCCAACCTTTTTATCGAGGGTGGCCAGCGGCAAGGTGCGGAGGAAGTTCTTGATGACCCGTTAGAATTATGAGGAAAAAGCACGAGCAGAACAGTACAGCCGGTGCAGGGACCTCCAAATTGGGTTTTAATAACGGAGGAGAGGCAGAGGATCCAGGTTCAGTACTGCCACAATCATCACCAGGGATCCCCAACTTTACAGAGAGAGGTGACTAAGGGAGTTTCCCTTCCCAATCATTTCAACTCGTGCTGCCAAGGATTGAAACTTGATTGGTTTAGCTTCTCAATCGCTTTAAATATAGTAGGTCGGATGAACTAAGGGTGGACTTTGAACCTTAGTTCAAGAGAACAGGTTGGGCTTCACTGATCATCATTCAGCAGAGCAGGTAATTTGCCTCACCTAGGTTTGGGGCATGTGTAAAGGGAAGGAGGAAAGGCAAAATGGAGAGGATTTTGAGGAAATGCTGCAGATGCTTAAAAATAGACATAGCAATACATAAAAGAATGCCCGAAGCTCCAAAGAGATGTGCTGGGAAGAGTGGGCAAACCAACCCACTTTGAGGAAGTAAGGAACCGTTAGAGCAGACTGAAGTGAGGGATGTTTGTCAATTGGGTGAAAGGAGTTTCATAGAATTTGGAAATAATTAAGGCAAAAGGTGGAAGATACAGAGAAACATGATATTCGGTCTAGTTTTGAGGACAAAAGCTTTATAAATTTTTCCAAAATAGCTAAGAGAAATTGAGGTAAAGAAAAGACCGACACAGGTGGCCGAAGTCGTTAAGACACGGACTCCTGAACGGGAGTTCCGCGCTTCAAATCACACCAGGACCTGACTGAAGTTGACTGGCAAACGCTACGGAGTGAAGTGATAAGATCCGCCCGAATAATAAATAATAACGAATAAGAAGAATAATTAATAAGCATATCATCAAAATAATAAGCAGGAATACCAGTGTGAGGGAAGAATAAAAGAGAACATTAAGAATTAGAGAAAGGGGGGAATGAAATCATGAAGAGAGAAAAAACGTAGAGGGTAGATATTAATTAATAAGAACATGAAATAAAACGTGTAGTTGAGAACGAACAAACTTGGCGAAAATCACACAAAGATAGCAGACGTAGGAAAGGACAGGAAAAAGAACATTAGAGATCGCATTAGTGACAATAGCAACCGAGTTGTGCACACAGGAAGCCAAGACAACGGGCAGGAAACCGAAGTTAATCAAGCGCACAGAAAATGCAGTAAAGCGAACATAATTTGTTAATGTTAGACGCGAACGACACTCGGACAATGTTATTGAGAGCCAATGGTAGACGGAGGAAAAATTCAGAAATGTAACCAAACATAACGAATAAAAGTCACGTGAATAGCAAAAAGTGAGAGAGAAACTAGAAAATAGGCGTGAAATAGAAAATTATCTATGAAGCAGAGTGACGTTCAGACGTGCGTAAGATACCTCACTCTATGTCGAAACGTCGGGGAGAGAAGAAGACTATGTCGAAACGTCGGGGAGAGAAGAAGATTCTGTGTCGAAACGTCGGGAAGAGAAGATGATTTGGAGGGAAAGAAATAGATTTGTGTAGGAAACGTGAGGGAAAGTAAGATAGATCTTGAAATTCAAAATGTCTTATATTAAAGAGGGAAACAGTGTATCGGTCTTCGAGTAAATATTTATGTATTGAAAACCAGTTTAAGGCAACCGTGAGGAACAGGGTAGCTAGGGACTGACGAAAGGAAAAGTCATTAGCATAGTATTGTAACATACTTCAATTTCGCAAAGTAATTAAGAAAGGGTAAGAGCACGGAAACAGTAGCAGGGGTGACAGGAGAAATCGCGTCTTGTGTGGAAAGGAGATTCGTACGAGGACATCAGTGTGGATCATCAATAAACGGGCCATCTGAGAGGAGAAAGTGAACTTCATTTATCTCCCATCCACACTCCCTGAGGTAAGAGACTCCTGAACCTAAATTCCTCTACCTGAGTAGCCGGCAGCAACAACAATCCAACCACCAAGAACCGCACCATTACAAACCTTTATTTTTTCATTCCCAAACCCCGCTACAGGAGGTAACCTAAACCTAAGTCTGGAACGTTTCCTTCCTAAAATTATTTTCTCAAATATCACTTCAGTGTATGTAGGTATCAGTGTCCACCCCCTGTGGTGCCTTATGTAGTAAGAACAAGTGTTAAACACTACTTAAAAGAAGAGACAAAAGAACTATGTTGACATTTGTGATTAAATAAGAAACAACTCTCTAGTAAGCCAAACTTTCAGAAGAGGTACGCAATATCAAGTACACATATGTTATGCCCTGAGCGGCAATTACCTGGTATACGGGTCGGAGGGGGGGGGTCACAGAACCTGACGGGTACAACAATTTAAAATATATAATTTTGGCATCATGAAGGGATGTGTGCTTCACTTGAAACGAAAGAAGATGAAGTAAAAAGCTGAAGGGCTTCTCATACAAGAAATAAACTCTAATGCTCTTTAAGAAAGCAAGGAGGCCATCCGTCCCACAATGAGTCAATGTGTCTCTTCCTCCTTCATTTTTACCAGTCCAGAAAAATGGCTGTATTATATCCCACCCATTACGTATGTCATAAATGCCCCATATTTTAGAAGTTATATTGTGTGATGCACGCCTTGCAAGGGATTCCAAAAGAAAAAACAGCACTATTGGCAATCCAATATAGCAGCAGCCGAATGCGTAAAGCTTTAAATAAGTAACGAGATTGCATTTTAAAAAACTGACTGCTAGAAGATAAATGGTTAACGATAAACCAGTGTATAGTATGTACTAGCCGGCCACGATATGAATGCGTGTGGTGTGAGGAGGAATAAACGGTTACAAAACAAGTGAGCGGGGCATCGGATGGACAGTCAGGTAAAGAAAACATCTGCAGTTCCGAGTTGCATTTAGTAGTGAGGCTGAGGCCTGCAAATTTTCATTGTGCGACTGTACAGTTCCATATCGCCTTGCCTCTCACTCCCCTCTGTTCACTAGCCTTGATTGTCAACAAAAACAGTGGGGCCCTCCACCAAGCGCCCCCCAGGGGCTCACCTTATGTGAGTACGGGTGTTGGCGTACCCGGGGGTTCCCGAGCCACTCATCGCCATCTTCATCGCTTCATTCCCGTCCGGTCTAAGTGGGTTCGTTCTCGTGACGGGGGACTCAAGGTAGGCTCTCGTGCGTTCTGTGCATTTCATTCCATGACGCACTCGCCATCGTTTCTTTATTCGCTCTTCTATTTATGCACATTTCGCACCACTTCCATTCATTTACACATCCCTTTTCCTTCTCCACCGGCCTACCTTGAGTGCGAAACGCCCACACACTTTTAGTTTCTATTAACCTTTTATTTTAATCCTCCGTTGACACAGCCTGACGGATACCCGCGCACGAGGTGCGCAGCTGGGTGAGTGGGTAATGGCGTCTTCTCCACCACCCGGGGTCGTCATGTAGGGTTTGTGTTCGTATCCGCTGGTCAACTGCAGTCCCGCGAAGGGCCATTGCATGAGCTGCTGACTTCTGACGACGATTAGGTCCTTCTGTCTATGTTCTGGGAGGTGTGACCCTGGGGTGAGATAGGTAAAGATAGGCCACTCACCCAAGCCGGGGTAACGCCCGGGAAGTCAGAGCCGAGGTCGGAGACCGTTGCAATGGTGGAGGATTTATTTCGCTATGGCGCAACATTTCTCCATTAATACCAACAAGCGCCGAAAAGTTTATGTAACGGGAGTTACACCACCGAAAACTGGTTGTTACTTGGTCATTTCACGAACCGAAGAAGGGCAAAGTTTTGAGAAGGTGAACCCTTTCATTATTCAAAAGGGCATTGATGCTATTGCTGGTGCGGTTCAGTCCTGCACTCGTATACGGAATGGTTCCTTATTAGCACAAACGAATTCCGATCAGCAAAGTAAGACCTTGTTTGCGCGCTACGCTTCTCCACGGATATCCTATCAGTGTGGAGAAGCACCGCACATTGAATTCCTGTCGAGAGGTCATTACCACCCATAGCCTCGATGGTATGTCGGACGATGAACTCGTAGACTATCTTTCAAACCAAAAGGTGACAGCAGTGCATCGAGTGCAGGCCAAACGCGACGGAGTATTGGTACCCACTCGTACCCTGTTTATAACATTTGATGGCGTCGATCTGCCCACGAGCATTTCAGCAGGGTACGAACGCATTGCGGTGAGGCCTTATATTCCTAGACCTCTGCGTTTTTTTAAATGCCAATGTTTTGGGCATACGCAAGTCTCCTGTAAGAGTGCCGTTACCATCTGTGCCGCATGTAGCCAGCTATCACACGAAGGTACCTGTTCCACAGCCCCCGTCTGCGTTAACTGCAAAGGGTCTCATTCTGCGTCGTTTGCTGACTGTCCGTGGTACTTGGACAAGAAGGCGATCCAGGAGATCTGGGTAAAGGAGAAACTCTCCTTCGCCGAGACCCGGAGGCGTTACCATGCGCGCCAACCTGCTCTCCTGCGATCTGGTACATTTAGTTCTGTTGTTGCCTCGCCAGTACCACGAGTAGATGCCGAAACTCAGACCTGGACCATGACTGCATTAACCGCCACTACCATCCGGCCGTCCATTTGTGCTATAGTTAGCAAGCCATCTAAAGCTGGTCCCAAGACACTGAAGTCGCAAGCCGCTGAAAAGAAACCAAAGCAGAAACTTCGTAGGGAAGATTTTCTGAAGGACCCTCCGCGTGCGCGCGGTAAGAAAAGTTCACCTTCTCCTCCTCTGAGGTCGCAGTCCCAGGACGCTCCTGGGACAAGCCGCGCTCAGCGGCACCCCTCACCCATCGCCACCCAGAACCGATTATCCTGTCCGCTCTCCCAACACCATTTCTTCTGTTGGGAGATTTTAATGCCCATCACCCACTGTGGGGTTCGCCAAGGGCTTGTGCGAGGGGAATTCTTCTTTCCGACATTTCTACCAGTTCAATCTCTCCATCCTCAATACAGGTGAACCTACTTTTATTTCTGATTCTTCTGGTACATTCTCACACCTGGACCTTGCCGTTTGCTCACTCCAGCTTGCTGGCCGTCTGCAGTGGAACGTCGTTGCTGACACCTACTCCAGCGACCATTACCCTTGCATCGTTTCTCTTCTGTCTCACCACGTCCAACACTCCAGAGTATCTACCTGGATATTCACAAAAGCCGACTGGAGATTGCATTCCAGCCTCGTGTATTTTGACGACAAGCCCTTCAACGGCATTAACTACATGGTGCAGCACCTTACGTCTACAATTCTAACTGCCACCGAACGCGCAATTCCCCGTTCATCCTCTCAACCGCGGCGTCTACCTGTTTCGTGGTGGAACGAGGATTGTCGAGACGCCGTTCGTGCCCGAAGACCTGCGCTTAGGGTGTTTCGGCGACACCCTAGCTTGATAATTTGGTTACTTTTAAACAATCAGGCGCCAGGGTTCGTCGCATTCTTCAAGATAGCAACACGGCGTCTTGGACTCGTTTTGCCGAGTCTTTTAATCGCTTTACGCCTTCATCTGTTGTTTGGGATAAACTTCGTCGCTTCTCAGGTAAAGTGTCGCATTGTACTGTTTCTGGCCTTCAGGTTCCCAATGCCACCATAATGGATCCGGCTGCCATCGCTAACACTCTGGGTGCTGCCTTTGAGGCGATTTCCAGTTCAGACCATTATTCCACCGGCTATCGCTCTATCAAAGACCGGCTGGATTCCGACACCTTTAACTTTCGGTCTGCTAATAATGAGTGTTATAATGAACTTTTCACAATGAGGGAGCTGGAGCACGCTCTTCATTGCTCTAGGCACTCCGCTTCTGGGCCGGACGGCATTCATGTCCTGATGTTAAAGAACCTCTCAGCCAACAGTAAACTGTTTCTCTTACAGGTCTATTACCGTATTTGGCAAGACGGCTTTTCTCCTTCCGTTTGGCGCGAAGCTACTATTGTCCCTATACTTAAACCTGGGAAGGATCGTCAACTACCCTCCAGCTACCCCCCTATCCCCCTCACCAGTTGCATTTACAAGGTGATGGAGCGCATGATCCACGGGCGGTTGACGTGGTGGCTTGAGTTTCAGAAACTTCTAACGAACGCTCAGTGCGGATTTCGTCGCCTATCGATCTACCGTCGACCATCTGGTGTCCGTGTCGACGCATATTATGAATGGATTTCTGAGAAAGTGTCAAACCGTGGCTGTGTTTTTTGACCTGGAGAAAGCTTATGACACTTGTTGGAGGGGCGGCATTTTACGTACACTGCACGCATGGAATATCCGCGGTCGTCTTCCCATATTTCTTCGGGAGTTTATGACGGACCGCGTCTTTCGTGTACGTGTGGGCTCGGTTTTATCTAGTGGTTTTATTCAAGAGAACGGAGTACCGCAGGGCTCTGTACTCAGTGTCACACTTTTTGCGATTGCTATCAACCCCATTGTTGATTGTATTCCACCTGGCATTTCATCGTCCCTTTTTGTTGTCGATTTTTGCCATTTATTGCAGTTCACGGCGGACCTGTCTACTCGAACGCCGTCTCCAGAGCTGTATTGACCGTCTCAACGCCTGGAGTAACGCCAACGGCTTTAATTTCTCCGCCGAAAAATCCGTCTGCATCAATTTCTGGCGCCGGAAGGCTTTCCCTGCGCCCTCTCTCCATCTCGGGCCAGGGATGTTTCCGTTTGCACACGAGGCGAAATTTTTGGGGTTGATCTTTGATCGGAAGCTGAGCTGGACTTCTCACATTTCCTTTTTAAAAGCAAAGTGTGACCGTTCTCTTAATATTTTACGTGTTTTAAGTGGCACATCCTGTGGAGGTCTGATCCGACCGTCCTTCTACATCTTTATCACTCTTTGGTCCGATCCAAGCTTGATTACGGGTGCATTGTCTATTCGTCGGCGCGTCCATCTGTATTACGTCGATTGAATGCCATTCACCATCGTGGCATAAGAGTCGCTACGGGGGCCTTTCCAACCAGCCCTGTACCCAGTCTGTATGCTGAAGCTGCAGAGCCTCCGCTGTCCTTCAGGCGTGAGATGCTCTTGTGCAGCTATGCCTGTCGACTCTCAAGCTTGCCTGACCACCCGTCCTTAGAGGTATTTTACGAGGATTCGCTTGATCGGCAATATTTCGTTAGCTCCTCTGCCTTGCTCCTTCCAGAGGTTCGAGTTCGAAAGTTTCTTCGGCATTTGAACTTTACGCCAGCGCCGGCCCTTCCCAGGGGAGAAACGCGCCTTCCTCCATGGTTGCGCTCTGAGGCCCACTGTCACCTTGGGTTGACGTCAATGTCGAAGAATGAGACCCGTTCTTCAGTTCTTAGATCGGCTTTTTTAGAACTTCAGGCGCAGTTCGGAGACTTTCATTTTATATATACTGATGGATCTAAGACTGATGTTGGAGTAGGGTGTGCCTTTTTTGATGGTCATCGTAGTTTTACGTTTCGTTTACCCGGGCAATGTTCGATTTTTACCGCCGAACTTTTTAGTATTTATCAGTCGCTTTTATACGTCCAGCGGTACGACTTACGGCACTGCTTTGTTTGTTTAGACTCCCTGAGTGCTCTTCAAAGTATTCGCGCGCTGTACAATTACCACCCCCTCGTACAGCGCATACATGGCCTGGTCCATTCGCTTGGTGCCTCTGGCATCCGCGTCTCCTTCATGTGGATTCCAGGTCATGTTGGCATCTCAGGGAACGAGTCTGCCGACGCCGCTGCGAAATCGGCGATTTTATTACCCAGATTTTTTACCTCTGTTGTTCCCTCGTCAGATTCGTGTGTTATTTTACGTCGCCGCATCCTCTCGCTTTGGCGCGATGAGTGGACGGCCCTCCGGAGGAACAAATTGCGGGAGGTTAGACCTCTCCCGTTAGTCTGGGGTACCTCTTCTCGTTTTACACGTCGGGAAGAGGTACTTTTAGCCCGTTTACGAATTGGACATTGCCTTTTTAGACATAGATACCTGCTCAGTGGTGACCCCGCTCCACTTTGTCAGCAGTGTGATGCGCCTTTAACGTTGCATCACATTTTAACTGAGTGTCAAGTTTTAGCTCCACTGCGCGTTCGCGTGGGTCTGCCTGTTGACATAGCCAACGTTTTGGCAGACGACGCGCATGCTGTAGAATGTCTTTTACGTTTTATATGTGCCATTGGTTTTAATCGGCGCATTTGATGCGCTGAGCGTCTTTTAGCTTTGATATTTTATATTGTCAGTTTTAATGGGGCTCTTCTCGCCGACGGACATAAGGTGCTCATGTTCCTTGCGTTCTACAGTTCTTGACACGTTGTTTTATTCTTTTATTGACCATGATTTTAGTGTGTAGATTTTAGTTTTTGGTCTGTTCTGTTTTTTTAGTGTTTTTGATCAAGCGGGTTTGTGTGTGATTTTTTAGTTTTTTGACTTTTCAATTTTATATTTTATACATTGTAAGGGCGCTAATAACCTTAGCAGTTGAGCGCCCTTAAGCCCCATCTCATCATCATCATCATCATCGCTCCTTTCGTCGAGAAGAGGTGATTTTAACTCGTTTACGTATCGGACATTGTCTTTTTAGCCATAGACATCTGCTCAGTGGTGAGCCCGCTCCACTCTGTGAGCAGTGTGACGCGCCCCTAACGGTGCGTCACATTCTAGAAGAGTGTCCGGTTTTAGCTCCATTGCGCGCTCGTGTGTGTTTGCCTGTTGGCATAGCCAATGTTTTGGCAGACGACGCGCATGCTGTAGATTGTCTTTTACGTTTTATTATTGACAGTGGCTTTAGCCGGAGCATTTGATGCACTGAGCGCCTTATAGTTTTGTGATTTTATATTGTCAGTTTTGATGGGGGCCCTTCCCCCCTGGGGACATTTGGCGCTATGTTCCCATTAACTTCTACAGCTCCTGACACGTTTTAGTCTTTTATTGCTTTGTTTGCCATGTTTTTAGTGTGGTTGTTTTAGAATTTGTAGCCATATATTTTAGTGTTTTTGACCAGGCGGGTTTGTGTGTTGTATTTTAGTTTTTGGCTTTTGAATTTTATATTTTATACACTGTAAGGGCGCTGATAACCTTAGATGTTGAGCGCCCTTAAACCACATCTCATCATCATCATCATCATCCACCAAGCGCATTCATATCGTGGTCGATTAATGTCTGTTCCATATAAGTTTCTCACGTATCCGTAACGGTCACGTGCATTAGTCGTCTCTCATTGGCTGATATATTAGAATGGGTAGTTGTACGATACAAATGATTTCCTTATTAATCATGATCATTTATCTTAATATATTCGAACAGAACTGTAAATTTATGTTTTCATAACAGTACGAATCAAATATATTACGTAACAGAGTTAATGCATCTGGAATGCACGTTGACGCAGGTAATTCTTTCTGCTCCACGTTTAGGCGCAATATGACGCAGCCACGCTACGTCCTCCAACAATGAAGCAATACCTTTGCCTCACGGTTACTGCTTGTCTCCTCCCAGTTGGTTCTTCTTTTGCCACGGCTGCTCCAGCATGAAACCTTAACCTCAGGGTATGCGTGGGTGTGTACAGAGAAACACGAACGCTGTCTTAGAACACATTTATTCACTATTTAAAATAATACTGCGGTTTGCCGATCACTATTAAATGCATACGAAGTTACTTTGTCTTTACCAAGACCGAAGAATATTAACTACGGCTAAGCGTTCTACCCTCTAGCATGTTCGCCACCATTCTTCACCACACGACGAGAAAGTCGTCCTGCACTCACCAGGCACTCAGGCAGACTGATCTACCCACGCTACTACAAGGAAAACCAACGCCTAAACTTCCCCTCTCGTCCCTCAACCGCTCTCCTCAAACTTAGCGTCATGATGCTTAGAGTGGCCTTCACCAGGCTAAGTGCAGCTGAACTCGGCTGTTTACCAGGAAAAACTTGCTTCAATGGTATCTACCCTTTCTACCTGGGGCTGGTCCCTAATTAACAAAACTGTGCCTGTCTTTTCTTTCTGTCGCTTTTACAGTCAACAATTTTCACAATGCTTCTTTTTATACATACACTGATTTTAAACACATTATTACTTATTTTATATCGCTATCCATCTCAGAATATTGTGATAATTATTGCCTTTATAATTCCGGCTTCAAATGCCCCCCATGTACATTTCATATTATACAGTAATATTACAATGTGTATGTCTTGCCCGAAACAATTTCCTCTCAGTAATTTCGTGATCGATCGGCAAACCTTGAATTGGTTACATGATTCTTTTACAATTCGTCAACATATAAATTTCTTTACACTGTTTACAATTATGTTCCTTCTACAATTATGTTGGTCATACATATGACTTACCCTTCACATGATTCATTTTAACCATTATTATACAAAATTTACATTCACTAACATCATCATTTAAATTAAAATTATTATACAACATTTACACTCAATAACTTATAGTATTCGAATTTAAACAATTATTATATTTTGTTTTCTGTTATTCTGATTGGAGTATCTGTTTTTGATTTGTTTTTGTTTCTTTGAGAATATTATTCTCTTTGTCACTTCACTTTCACATTGTTCACTGATCACTTTCACTTCACTGTTTCTCTTATATTTATTTTAAAATTTTCATAACCTAATGACATTTCTATATTCATGTTAACGTTTCTCAGAAACTTCACACCGTTTGTATTTTATCAGGAACCTTCAATGATTTTCTATAAGGTCTCATAAGTTGTTTGTGCCATTTACCAATAGATTTATTAAATTTTACATCTACTAACTTAAAAAAGTATGTTCCCCAAATTTAGCAGTGATAATTACCGGACCTTTATATAAGAGCTCTAACCTATGATTTCTTCCTTTTAATGCGCTGGATAATTTGTGATCTCTGGCAAGCACAAGGTCTCCTATTTTCGGTTCCCACTTATCCTTTCGCTTCTTCGCTTTAGATTTCCTTTTTTCTGCTTTTTCTTTTAACCTGTCAACAACAATTTTAGCCCTTTGTTCTTCGGATAATGGTGATTGGTTTCCTTTAATCGTTTTGGGTATTCCTTTAAAAATAGGTTCAGGTTCAATTCCTTACATTAGCTGTATTGGTGCAAATCCTGTCGTCGTATTGATGGTGTTATTTATTATATTTTCTATCACATTACCTTACCCAATTTCTGTGATTACTATGAGTCAGTACACGAAAATAGATTCCAATGTCCTTCAATATGCGTTCTGCGGGATATCCAGATGGAAAATAAGAGGAACAATGATAGAGTTTTATATTCTGATACTTTAAGGTCTCCCTGAAGATCTTACTACGATGTGTAGTAGCATTAGATTGTATACCTTTGTCTACTTCCCTAATAGCACATGGGATTGGCTTAGCTTTACGAGAATATGGTTTAATATCAGTCATTTCAAAGGAATGAGTGTAATTTATGCGCCTTCCCGGCTTTTTTGAAAACACTTCCTTATTCTCCATTAAAATTTCCCATAATTCCTTCTTTTGTTTCTCATTCAGTCTACTAGCTTGATTCACCTTATTTTTCAACAAATTTTCTATTTCGACACAGTCATCCACCCTATCGTACTTAGTTACATTCTTATCATTCAAGTTTAATCTGGGATTTGCTTGGGGTTTTTCCTCGCCGTTATTAATACAAAATTTCTCATGTTCTCCGTAGATTATATTTTCTTCATTAATTTCATGGCAATCCTCTGACCTTACTTCGGCTAATTTCATAGCTCCAATGTTTATAACTTCCACAAAGAATGCTTCCCCTTTTATTTCTTCCTCTACCTGATCCCGGACAATTATTCCTGAAACTACTGTCTTCCAACAGTGGTACGATTATGGTGTCTTGTTCTGTTTCGAGCTTCAAAATGTTGTTTTCAAAATCTATAATGGAGTTCCATGCATATAGACTATCACAACCTATTATTATGTCTGTTACAAGCCTAGGTACTATTAAAAATAGCATCTCAATAATTTGCTTTCCGATTTCAATATTCATCACAGCCTGAAATCATACTCTTTCTTTTCTTTTGCCCACTGCTACTGAACAATATATCCTATGTACTGGTAAAGACATTAATATTAATTTTAAACCACTGTTTATTAATTCTTCATAAAAAATTTGTGAACAAACTGCAGTGTTGGAGCCGGTGTCTATTATTGCACGAAATTGTTTACCATTAATGCCAATGTTTATCCTTGGTGGATCAGTTAAAATTTCGCTTTCTTCTGGCCTATCTCTCCCTTGCTGATGTTTCTCTAACATTAGTTGGCTTCCATTATTCCTACTTTTCGTGTACCGCTCATTATAGGAATGGTTGTTCCCAATCTTCACTGAAGGCGAAGTTGATTGGGTTTGGAGTTTTCCGACACTTTACTAATTGCTCCTGTCCAAATATCGTTATGCGAATGTCCTGTTTTCGTTTCATGACGGTAATTATTTCCCATTATTTGTCTTGTAGAGTTTATTGGGTCAATCCTATCTTCTTGAACTAGTGAATTCCTCCCACTTCTACTTCTCTCATCCTGTCTTGGTGAACTTGGTCTATACCTATGGTCATAGTTATCGCTACAATCATCTCCAGAACAGCATCTGTTTCTAGTATACCTTTCCATTCTATCATAATTACATCTGTGAGTATGTGCATAATTTATTTGTGCGTTCCGTCTTCGGTAGTTTTCGCCTCTTCCCCTATAATTATTTTCAAAGTTATTTCTCCTCGTGTTATCATTGTAATTATTTTTCGGTACAGGCCCATGGTATCTATCTCTCACATCAAAATTTCTATCATTTCCTGGATATGCCCCCTGCCCGAAAAATTTTGTAGGACTTCTTTCTTTCTGTGTGAAATTCCTATCCTTAACCACGCCATCTTGATTTCTCTTCCTTTCCAAAGCTATCAACAAATCTATCGTAACCGGTTTTGCAATAATTATGTAGTTTTGTATTGTCTCCGGAAAGTGCGCGATTACTTAGATTTATTAATTCATTTTCTCCCATCGGTGGATCTAGCATCTTAGATTTCCTTGCCACTACCATGAAATAATTCACCATAGATTGGTCATTACGGGAATCGTACTTGCCATTACTGAGCTCTAATCTTATATTCACTTGCCTGCTTGCACCCCAATATCTGTTCAGAAATAGCTCTTTAAAAGCCCCGTAATTGTTATCTAGCCCTACAGATAATTCCAGTCAATTGAAAGCATTACCTTTAAAACATTTTCGTACTACAGTCATCTTGTATTCCTCTGGTATACCCTTAACATTGAAATATTCCTGCATGCTATTTATGAATGCTTTCGGTGATGAAATTTCACTGAGAATATGGTTCGGCCATTGAAAAGGTGGACCGCCATTTCTATTTACATTTGTATTATAACTGTTGCTGGAGGTACTTGGACCTAAATTCAGCATCGGAAGGTCAGCTGACGCAATCTGCACTGCATCGTTCCTTACTGTTGCACTGCTTACATTGCTACATGCTGAACTACCAATATTGTCTGATATACACACTTTTTCTAATCCTTCCTTAAGTCTATCATTTACATCATCTATTCCTACAGCAAGTCTCCTACTTTCTCTTTCAGACTGTTCTAACCTGTTTCTGTATATTTCTAATTCTTTGCTAGTAGCTTCCCTTTCTCTAATTCTTGACTTAATTCTTCCCTTAATTTTCTGTTTTTTTTTCTACCTTTTCACTAATCTCTTGTCTTACAATTTTGACTTCTTCTCTAATCTGTTCTTGATTTTCCCTAACCTCAATTCTCACATTTTCTATTTCATTTCTAGCCTCCTCCTTGAAATTTTCTAACACTTTCTGCTGGTTCTCAATTTTATTCTGAATTTCAGTTAAGTTGCTTGTTAAATCCTCCCTTAAACTCCTTAATTATTTCTGACCCTGTTATATTTTTCCTGTTAATTCTTTCTGACCCTGTATCATCTTTCCTGTTAAATCTTCTCTTAAACTTTGATTACCATTTTGTATCATTGACATAATTAACTTTAACATCTCGTTAGTTTCCGTACTTCCCCTGGCTGTTCTACC
This sequence comes from Deroplatys truncata, assembly GCA_030765065.1. NCBI lineage: Eukaryota > Metazoa > Arthropoda > Insecta > Mantodea > Mantidae > Deroplatys > Deroplatys truncata. Next base: position 61,963,221 of record CM060984.1, on the reverse strand, counting down.
TGTTTTTGTACATTTCTATCCTCTACTGTTTCTACTACCTTATTTACACTAATATTCACGTCCTGCACAGTTCTACTATCACCATCCTGAATTTCCATGTTTGCATCAGATTGCTCAAACATTTTACCGTTCCTTAACTGCATTTACCACTGGAACACATAAATAAGTTTACACTCAGTACCTTTTTATATCTGCTACCTGCAACTGCTGCTTCGATGCTGCTCCTGTTGTCCTCCGCGTTGTCCCGTTCTCCTCGATGTCTCCGTCGTTCAGCTTCTCCTTTGTTCGGGCCTCCTTGATGTCTCCGTCGTTTAGCTTCTCCGTTGTTCGCGCCCCACGTTGGGACGCCATATGACGCAGGTAATTCTTTCTGCCCCAAGTTTAGGGGCAATATGACGCAGCCACGCTACGTCCTCCAACAATGAAGCAATACCTTTACCTCACGGTTACTGCTTGTCTCCTCCCAGTTGGTTCTTCTTTTGCCACGGCTGCTCCAGCATGAAACCTTAACCTCAGGGTATGCGTGGGTGTGTACAGAGAAACACGAACGCTGTCTTAGAACACATTTATTCACTATTTAAAATAATACTGCGGTTTGCCGATCACTATTAAATGCATACGAAGTTACTTTGTCTTTACCAAGACCGAAGAATATTAACTACGGCTAAGCGTTCTACCCTCTAGCATGTTCGCCACCATTCTTCACCACACGACGAGAAAGTCGTCCTGCACTCACCAGGCACTAAGGCAGACTGATCTACCCACGCTACTACAAGGAAAACCAACGCCTAAACTTCCCCTCTCGTCCCTCAACCGCTCTCCTCAATCTTAGCGTCATGATGCTTAGAGTGGCCTTCACCAGGCTAAGTGCAGCTGTACTCGGCTGTTTACCAGGAAAAACTTGCTTCAATGGTATTTACCCTTTCTACCTGGGGCTGGTCCCTAATTAACAAAACTGTGCCTGTCTTGTCTTTCTGTGTCGCGTTTACAGTCAACAATTTTCACAGTAATTCTCCTTTTTATACATACACTGATTTTAAATACATTATTACTTATTTTACATCGCTATCCTTCTCAGAATATTATGATAATTATTGCCTTTATAATTTTGGCTTCAACGTAAAGTCTTATCGTGAAATAGATAAGAGGATACTTTGCTTCAAACTTGCCTCTCAGGATGATTATAACATGTGCATCTATCATGAGTCATCATACCGTATTGGCCCGAAAATAAGCCGCACCTTAAAATTCGAGGGTGAAAAGGAGTGGAAAAAAGTTTGGAACAATGATAAGCTGCATCTGGAATGAGGCAAGAAAAATGAGTATAACGTTTATTTTCTTGTACGTACTTACATGTGCGTAATTATTTTTTCCTAGCATATGGTACATCACATTGTCACCAAACACACTGCCATATGTTGGCGTTATTCACTGTCATCACTACCAGCATTCACTTCATCACTCTCACTGTTTTCTTCATTCACCTTCCGCCATACGCCATCCTCGCTGTCATCCAGCGCACTTAATAGAAGCTAACGAAACAACATACACCAATATATACAATGTTAAGCCAAAACGCTGGTAAAAGTTTGCACTGTTACGTAATAAAATGCCGCCAGTTTCGGTTATCTATATTGCTGAATGAACATTTCTAACAGCAAAGCTGTGTAAGCGAGGATGAGCGGAGCAAATGAAGAATGTCACATTGGCTGGAACAGAGTTCGTTGCTACTCCCACTCCATCCAGAAGGAATCTATTCATATCTAACTTTAGCCAATCAAAGCCATCTTCTCCACGTGGAGTAAATCACGTGGTAGCAGTTAGTTCCGCTTTACTGCTGTGAACACCTTAGTTGCGATTTTTATAATTATAAAATAAACTATACACTGCGACGAGAATTGGAGACAAGATTCTCCATAAATGTGTGAGTTGAGTTTCATTATAAACTTTTCTTTTTGCATGCCTTCACATCTTTATTTGCTTTACTTGTATGTTTTTATGTTCCTGGCAATTATGATATTTACTGCAGGTTAGCCAATCAGGGGAAAGGGTACGGGAATGGTTCGAGGAAGAATGCGTGTCAGCGGGACAAGGTTATAAGAAATAAGCGTTAGTATAGTACAGTGTCTACTATAAAAGCTGCGGCGTAAGCACATAATTGATTGATACAAATACATAGTTGATATTTCTATTGCAAGATGGAATAATAAACAGGTAGTATCTTACTATCTTGAACATCAGTATAATACTACGTAATGCCGTTTGATTAACAAGTTTCACTAATAATATCGGAGAGAACTCCCTATAACTAAAAATAAATAGGTATATGCAAAACATGTAACCGTTATCTACTGAGTAAATAGTTACTTTCTGTCCCCTTCACTTTTTAACCGTTTGATTACCCACTTAAACCTTTGGTCACCTGTACAATACTGGGTGAAGCAAAACTCCACCACAAACTTTCAGAGATTGTTTAAGGATACCTTCTGAGTATTTTGGTATAAGGGTCCCACGGTCTCCGGTGGCTCGTTACAAAGTAATTGTATTTCTTTTGGTTTCTTGCCCCTATTAGCTTTGAATCTGTATTGCACTGAAAACACTGCATAACAGTGCAAATGCCGACGATATGTGCTGTGTGTCTTGCTTGTAAACAAATTGTTTTCATTCACTCACGGTACCTGCTGTTGACAACAGTAATGCCCTCTTTAACTTGTTGCCCTCAAGTTTGCATTCAGTACTGCTACGTTCTATCTAGGGTTTTGTTTTTTCGGCAGTGTTAGTTGTGCGTTAACAGTGATACACAGCAGTATGAATAGGTTTACTGATGAAGAGTTGGCCGATGTGCACCTCGTGTATGGGTTTACTGAATGCAATGGAAGAGCGGCAAAATGACACTATGCTGAGCTGTTCCCGCACGATGGCAACCACAGCAGAGGAATTTTGCACCTGTACATAGGCGCTTACGAGAAATTGGATCCTTCTTGTTAGAATATAAGATATTGGCCATGCAAGGTATGCCAGAACACCCGATCTGGAAGAGAATGTGTTACACGCGATTGGTGACAATCCTGCCGCTAGTAGTAGGCGTGTTGCACGAGCTCTGGACACAAACCAATCAACTGTTTTGAGAGGCGCACATGAACAACAAATGCGGCGGTGTCATCCACAGAAGGTGCAGTTATTGCAGCCAGCGGACCTCCCATTTAGGGAGAGTTTGCAAATTGGTTCCTACAGCAATTTTCCTGCTTTGGAGTTGTTTGCAGACGAGGTCAAGTTTACAAGAGAGGCCATGTTCAACAGTAGTAATAGCCATATATGGGATTACGACAATCCACACGCCCTGGTATGTCGATCCTATCAAAAGCAGTTTTCTGTCAACGATTTTATGATTGGACCTTACGTACCTCCTAATACACTGTACGGTGTCGTTCCTTCAACATATCCTCCCACAGTTCCTAAAAGATGTACCACTGAGAATTCCTCAGCTTATGTAGTTTCAACAATACGCGGCGCCGGCACACTTTGCACTCGAAGTTAGGAACCACATTGATGTATAGTTTGGACGACAATGGATTGATCGCGATGGTCCTGTTCCGTGGCCATTTCGATCACCACACATGACACCAATGGACTTCTTCTTCTGGGGGCATGTAAAGAGCCTGGTTTACGAGACTTCAGTCGATACTCGGATGGACCTGGTTGCCAGGACTATCGCAGCCGCGAAGTAGTACGCCAAACTCCTGGAATGCTTGAGCGTATAAGACAGACGACGATGCGTCGCTGTACAATTTGCCATGATTATGGTGGTTGACATTTAGAAGAATACCTGCAAGGAAACAGTTCTGCATATGCTACATACTGCTCTGTACCATACACTGACAGATCAATTGAACACACTGTGATAGGAGCGTACATGTTTCGTCTGCGGGTTGTTGCATTACTCTGTGTCGTGTGTTGTACATTTTGCTAATTGCACATTATACAGGCTTCTTCACTGTTGAGGGTATTTTCACAGAACCAAGGTGATTGGGGCAACAAAGCGAATAAATCATAATTACATTATTTCTCTGTAACGAGCAACCGGAGACCGTGGGTCCCTTATACCAAAAACATTCAGGAGGTATCCCTGAACAACCTCTGAAAGTTTCTCGATGGAGTTCTGGATCATCCTGTGTATTTAATATGACAGTGCGGCGCAGCAGTATATAGATTCCACATTACATGTTAATGGTTATCAGAAGCAGAGGAGGATTTCGGCACTTAAGCACACAATCGCCTTTTGTGCTTCTGGAAACGTCCAGGAGGAAGGGGTAAAGTGAATGACTCAGTGGGCGACCAGATCCGAATCGGTAAGCTCGGACACAGCCGGGGTCCCTAACGCCTCTATATATTACATAATGACGCGGGCGGCATCACAGACCTACCTCTCCCCACGAAGAGGTCTCTGTTGAGGGTTCATCCCACACCAAATGCCAGGGAGATAGTTCCACAAAGGAAACTCCACCGCCATACGTCTTGCCCGCCGCCCATCCACCTGATCCTTCGGCCCTGAAACATGATAAGCAAATAAAATGACAGGAAATGGTAGACAGTAAAGTTTGCTGTACTATATAATCAATTCCAGCATTCGCCTACATACAAGCGAAAACCGCGAAAAGCCTAAGCTCAGAGTGGTCGGTCCTTGGAATACGATCCGGCACCTCCCGGATATGAGCCTCCACTTTACCGCGAAGCCATCTAAGCATTACGTACTTGTATTTTGACGTTATTTTGGTAAGTTAACAACAATAATACATGCGGTAGCCTACCATTGATGAGAGTTAGTATTGTTTCGTATTTGGTTATGGGAAAGCTGGAACCTTATTAAAGCATAACCAGTGGGTGTAAATTTTGCAGAGGGCTGTACGTTTAGTGACGTCTTTAAGAAACCAGTTGCCACCTCCACGGAGTTTGTTTACCCTGTCTCTCTCGATCAATGGATTCTGGGAAGCATGGGTAACAGGCATTTCCTGCACAGCCACTTTAAGGCTTCACTCCACTTGTAAACAAAGCACCCACTCTGTGAATATTGAGGACAAAATAACTGTCTTTAGCTGGAGATGTGTATGTAAATATTTACTAAAATATGCCAAATTTGCACAAAAACTTAATGTTAGCCATGGCCACATGAAATTGCGGGCCAATGACAATGACCTGTACGGAATGTAATTTCACTGTAAAAATATTGCACATAATAACACACTTATAAATCATAACTGCATGTAATGGCATAAATGTTTACTTTCCAATAAACAGTAATAGTTCTATAAATGACAATGGAGTTTTTTATTATTACATTTTATCATAAAAAATTAAAGCTTAACATTTATAGCAAATGATCAATGCCTATGGACTATTTAACGTAAGCGTACCTCTTTTAGGATTATTTTACAAATGTAAGAAGTCTACAACAAAATCCAATAGGCCTTAGGCCTTTTATTTTTCTTGCTTTAATTTACGTCACACAGACCTGGTGAAACCAGAAAACATTTAATAACAAAGAATTGAAAATTGGTTGTTGCAAACTAGTGATCCAAAATCGTAAGGCAAATGTAATTAGTAGTAAAAGTTGTAGTTGAGCTGTTGAAGGTCTACAAAATGACTCGCATACATCTACAAAGTTGAACTGAGCTTGCTGAATTGTTTTGAATAAAACATTAAATTATACACCTTCGTGGTGCTTTTTTTTCCTGGTTTAAGTTGTGAATAACATAAGAAAATTTGACCTTTGTTTTACCATTTCAATTTCTACGGTTAAAATTGCCAAAGGTTCAGACAGTTTTGGCCAGTTGTGCTTCTCTGCCATGTTTTGAAAGAGTTGGCTAGCCTACTGAAGGACTTCTCAGAAGTAGATACTATTACTGGGATTGTGCAAAAAACGGTTTGATTCTGGTGCACATGTTAAAAAAAATAGCTTGAAGTTTTCCCCTAGTCAAACAGCACACCATGGACGGTCTTCATATGCAACATTTCCTCGTTTAAGCCTTCTGTATGTGCAAAGTCGTTAGGATACTTTGTAACAAGACATTTGACTATCACTATACAAGTGCACGAAATTCAGAATTGGTGAAAACAGATCACGCGTTAATTCAGAAACTCCAAATCTAGTCTTCAAATTTGACATGACGAAATACAAAATAGGAGAAATTACAGAAGAGTCGAATTTGTTGCTTCTAGTTGAAATTCTTCTTTAAGCGTATTTTTATCCACATTTGGTAGCCTACCATGTCGAATCTTAATAACGAAGTGAGAGATGTCAACTGGCCAGAACTCGCTTTTGATTCTTTCAAAATTACTTCCCATTAATCTGTAAGTTCTATCAAGTACATCTTTAATGAGTTGGGTCTCAGCATTGAGTAAAATACCTTCGCTCTGAGTAATGGCTTTTTCTGTCAATAGGAGCTGAATTCCGCGACATCAGAATACCCTTTGACGACTGAAAGTACTTCTTGAGTGCCAAAACGAAGCTTCGTGTTAATAAAGTTAAATTATCAAATGTATTCCAGGAGGAGATCTAGAACTTTGAGAATTGAAGGATAGTGCTTTGCTATTGGAAGAACATCTTATAGTCTTTCATTCCTACGAGTCTCGGAAACGCTTTGCAGAGATAAAGGGACGTTTTGTTGCAACAATTCCCAGCAAACAGAGCTGCTAAACAAGGAGTATGCAAACTTTCAATGTTTCCAAAAAATGTCAGTACATTATTATTGGCATCAGGCTAGCATCCAGTTTCCGAGGTCGGGGTTTGAAACCCGGGCGGAGGGCGATGGATGTTTTCGGGCGTAATAATCTCTAGCACGGCTTCCTTCGGAAGGGAAGTAAAGCCGGTGATCCCATGTCGTAGGTTTACGGCACGTAAAAGAACCTCAAGCCTGATAAAGAAGCCTCTGAGCAAAATTACCGGTGTTTCACGCCCAATATAGAATGGGACGCTAAGGACCACAGCAGTTAAAGAGCGTCCATAAATAAAACTCATAATTGAGTTTCCCCCACTTTTTTCCAAGTATTCTTGATTGAACTCCACTAACGTATCGGGTTGTAGTCATAACCCTGTGCAGGGCAATCTGAAAGCGGCACTTTTGAGTTTCTAAAGTAGACAGTATTTGATCACTTTATTATCCTGCCTGTTTTCCAACAAAGTTCTTAAATTCATTAGCTCTCTCTCAAATTTCAAATTCATTTATTTCTTTACTATGAAAAACGTAACGCAGAATAAGAACATCCTGTTCTTGGTGGGAGACGTCAGGGTGTCAACAATTATACAATAAAAATTACCTCTTCTCTTGGATTAAAAATGGTTTCAAAAGTTTTCACTGCACAGGGAAACAAATTAATGAGCTAAGCCTCTCATACTTGTGTCTTTCAGTTGGTTTTCTTCTACCTTGGCCAGATGTTTCACTAATTAGGTCATCAGCTTTGCCAATCAGTTCATTGTCTGTAGAATTTTATTTTTAATGGAAAACATGTGTATCTTTGGGACAAAAAGAAACGCAGCATGTTAAATAACTAGCCTAAACCAAAAAAAAAAAAAAAATCCGAGCCCGGGACCTGGAGGTATAATCGGCGCAACAGTTCTAGACACGTGAAAATCTTAATGAGAGCTATGATGCGAGTTGCTTACCACATCAGGTGGTGACCGATCGACTGAATGCTGCAGGAGTGCGAGGGACAGTCATCGTCAAATATCCACAACGGTTCTGCACTGTGTTGCGCTGATAAACTTAGTTATATACAGTATATTAAAATCCACGCTGTAAAAAGCGCTTAATATAAAAAAACGCTGTCAACCATTGCCTCCAATTCTTCCACATCTAACAACCCTTCCTCTTCTGCGGAATCACTCACATTATTGCCGTCATCACTGCTGTCACTACTTTCTGCACCATTATCCTGCATGAGAATTATTTCTGTTTGATTTTCTGCAATTCCGTATTTTTCGGAATAATGATTCTTAATTTATTCAGCATGTCGCCATACATTTTCCCATTCTGGCCTTCCAATTTCAGCAAATTGCTGGCGTTATAACTGCTCCACATATTTTAATTTAAAAGTGATATTTCTGCATGCCACTCATTTTTTGACATCAGCCCAGATTAATTCCATTGGGTTTAGATCTGGGCGATACGATGACAGTCTAAGTACATTATGGCGATGTTGTATTACTATCTGGTCAAGTATGTATGACTTCTGAAGCAGTTTGTTGGCTTTAATTAAGTTATATAGCTTTGTTTTACTCATACTTTCATCTAAAGCTTTATGTCTAAGTAACCAAGCTCTCATTTCTTCTTTCAAGGAAGTTGAGGTAGGTGGTTTGTGAATTTGAGTGTTGACGCGTGGAGAAGCATTGTCGATGACCAGAACAGACCCAGCAGGCATATTAGGTATCAACATGGCGTTGATTCACTTCATGTACTTTTCTGTATTCATTTCTTGATGAAAATCTCCTGTTGTTTTTGCAACTTGTAAAAGAAGGGCATTTGGAACGAAGCTGATCTTTCCAACAGCACGAACGATAATAAGTATTTGCCTTTGGCAACAGGTGCCTGCAAACCTAATTCGCTATCGTCACTCCAACTTTTAGATGCTGTATGCCTGCTGTGTATGTATGACTCATCTTCATACATTATAGTATTTTTCTGAAATTTGTAGCATCACCTTGAAAATTGATGCTGATATAAGTACACGCTGATATAAGTACATATAAAATTATAGTCATTTGGAAAGGTAGAATCAGACTGAAAAATTCAATGCCATAGCCGGGATTTGAACCACGAATCTTAGGTTTCCGTGCCGTTGCTCTAACCGACTAAGCTATCATGGCAACATTTACTTTTTATTCTTAATTTTTTTATTTTATTATTATTTTTTTATTTTATTTATTTATTTTGCTTTTCTGTTAGAACTCTTCTATTTGATTTCGGTTTCTTCCATTTGAACCCTAAATCTTTAATAATTTTTCTGAAATTTGTAGCACCACCTTGAAAGTTTCTGCTGTCTTTCAGCTTGATGAGCAATCTGCTTATTGTTAGCACAGTTTTTTCTTCCACATAGGAATTGTGAATCGTGCGACGAATGACGCATTCGAAATCGTCTATTTCCCATATTACGTTTAGGGACCTTATGTTTCTTCCCAGGTGTGTCAAATGGTACTCTTTCATCCATATGTTTTTTTTCTCTTATCTTTGAGAACTCTGGAAACGGAACTCGGTGAAACACCAGTTGCTTTGACTACTCTTTCTTTCATTCTCTTAAGGCTTTTGTGGAACTCGGATGAACATATATTTTCTTCCTTCATCTCTGCTTCTTGCTTCATGAAGTCGAGGACATTTGCAATTATTTCCCTACTTTGACTATGTAACACCTTACCACTTAACTTTGAAAACATAGGAGCCATGGTTATAAATATAACAAATATAAAATAAGTACTATTTAGATACTGCAGCTCTCTTTAAAATTACAACCAGATGTAGACACTTTCTATGCAGACTGTATGTGTTACGCACTGTGAGTAAGCAAAGGTGTTATATCGCTTTCGTTGATAAAGCTAAACATAAACCATTCCTAGGCTCGGCAGCTGGATTGGCAATCAAGGTCGCGATTCCAGAAGTTTTGCGCGAGTAATACATGTGAACCGCCACCCCGCCGCCCCTTATGGGGCCATGATGATGGCAAACGCAAAGCTTAGCAACATAACAGATAGTGTTCGTTACTGGCTTAGAAAAATCTTACCGTTAGTTGGATTCAGACTGAAGGAAACATTGCGAGAATTTTCTCACTATTTTCAAGATACAACCTGTTTCTCTTAGCTTGAGCATAGGGTGGTAATGAGCAAAACTTAAAATTGAATGAATCGCTGAAATTCATGCCCACATCACTGTGCATCCCGAAGTAATTACCATCAGCTATTTCTAGCCGATGTTTTTAGTGAGGACTGCTAGAAGGATGTGCTATACGCACACTCTGGATAGCAGCTTTAAGCGCCTAAATGCCTCGAGTACGTTACAGACCTTGGGCCGTTCAAAATCAAATGACGGGTTGTGACTACTTGTTCCTAACTACAACCCATTAGTGCTAATGTGATATGCTTTCAACGCCATCTACAGCAGTGGTAGGATAAGGAAGTTATCCAGTTTGTTTTTAATACTGTTTAATGCCTTTCCTACTGCATATGGCACCACAGGCGGTGGACACTGATGATACGTGAAATGAAATGATAATTGGGAAAGGAAATTTAGGAAAGAAACGTTCCGGAATTATGACGACTGGAGAAAACTTGGAAAGTACCTTAGTCAGGGAGGACGAATCTGGCGGAATTTGAATCACGGACCTCCAGTTCACACATCCGTGCCTTAATGCCACTGTACCATTCCCCTTCCATTTATCAGTCGGCATATTTGCCGGCTTTTACGGTTGGAGCAGAAACCTTTCTATGACTTTATACAAATGGAAGCGATTTCACAGCTTTGTGGGTAAATTTGAAGTGTTACAGATTTTCACCACGTAGTATGTACATGACAAAGCATTAAATTATCCTTCGTTATATTGTAATTTGTTGCTGATAATAATGTGAGACTTCATGCTAACTTCAGATTATAGCCCGAATGTACCGCGCTAATTGGTATACAGTACAATGATTGGTCACATATTATCTGTGCATTTATCCAATATCATGGTCTCCCTTCACCGGGCTGCATCAAAATGCATAGCGTGCGGATTTGGTTTTGTGGGATTAAAGTTTTGATTGCACCATTAATGACTACTAATGATAACTAGCAATAACCGAGAGAAGTAAATGGGCGCGAACATTCGGTAATGGTAGACGTGAATTGTAAGCTCAGCTTCCTCGCGTAAATTATTTATCTTATTCGCATTTTATCCCTGCGGGATACAAATTTCCTATGTTTGTGGGGTTTTGTTTATGCTATGAAGCGCAAAATATGGACTACAAACTGGTGCATAGTCTAGCTATTTAATACATATTTATCTGTGGTACCGAGAAGAATTTCATCACATGAGACAGAAAGAAGCAGTACTGTCAGATCTTCAAGGATTCTTATATAAACGGAATTCCCATTTATTTTAAAATCAGATAAGGGGGTAAAAGTTGCATTCTCGTGACTTCATTGGAACTATGGGAAGATGTTGGGCTTAAGAAGCGGAACCTCCAGGAGGAAGTAATGAGGCGAAAGAGTATGAAGGGAGGCGCAGCGAAGTCCCTATCGTTTCCAGATAGACGCCTATTCGATGTCATCCCTTCCCCCATTCTAACAACGGACGAACAGACTCCGCGGAAGGTGCCATTTACCATTGATCATCGCGTGAGGCGCTGCAACCCCTGAGATAATATTTCGCATACGGGTAGGGGCCACATTCGCTATACACATGGTACACACACACACATCTACACGCTTATCTTTATTACTGTCATAACATGATGAACTACTGGACGTTGTGGTTAACATATTTCATTACATTTGTGAAAAGTATTGTCTTTCTTGTTCCATATTAACCAGTTAAAACTTCCATCGCATGCATCCCACCCGAACCATTATGGGAGCGTTGCTTGTGCTATCCTTCTGCTGTCAACATTGAGGGTCCTAAGCCACAAAACGTAGCCGGGGATGAAGTAGAGGAGTATCGCCACAACTGCGGAGCGACAACAGCACATAACATAAGGTCTATGAGGTTAAGCCCCAATGATCCATGATAGCGTATATTACTTTTTCCTTTATTTTATATCTTTTGGTTGGCGCCAGTAACCGCTGTATAAGAACGGCCTCGGGTGGGTGGCCCAAAAGACTTCGTTCCGGCAACAACTCCTGCATGGAACAGCTCCACATGTTCTACAGAACACTGGCTATTAAAAACACTAGATTTCATAAGTAATTCGGAAGAATTTTACTCGTACACCCATACCAAACTAATGCCCAGCCTCTGAAAGGAAATGAAATGAGAGGAGATGAGGGACAGAAAAATACATGATGGTATAAAATCTCTCCTAACATTCGCCCTCCAGCCTGGAAAAGGCACGTAAATCAGGATGTCCGGTCCAATGGTAACTGAACACGGGACCTACCGAATACCAGCCTCAGACTATCTCGCCTGAACTATCCTGCTCTGTGCGGAGGATAATAAATGGACAAGATTAGCTGGCATTCTTGGGTTAGATGCAATGCCAAAATATGATAAAATATCGCCGTTTATATTGACAGTTTGTCTACTGCTGCAACCTTAAGCTTAACTCTGTGTGCGTTGATGTAGGATGATATCTGCAAACACCTCCAGACTAATAGTGTAGTAGTTTTTTGAATAATGCTGTCTTAACGAACTTTTACAGTGTACACCAGTAACTTGTCTTCTGCTTGAAAAAGGTATCGCATTAAATACCTTCCAGCCTGGCACTTCCATCGTGAGAAGAATGAGGATGGGACACTAATGCACAAATGCAGTTAGCTGGGGCTGTATGACGTCATTCAGCAGAAGGCCTGTCCATAAACAGATTACTACATATACAAAGTTAAATTGAGTTGTATTTATGGACGCTGTTTAAACTACTGTGGTCCTTGGCGTCCCATTCTATATTGGGCTTGAAAGACCGGTAATTTTGTTCAGAGACCTCTCTATCAGGCTTGAGGTTCTTTTATTTGGAGAAATCTACGACACCGGACCAGTGACTTCACTTCCCTTCCGAAGGAAGCCATGCTAAGGAGTTTTACGCCCGAAAAAAAATCCATTGTCCTCCGCCGGGTTTGAACCCGCGACCTCGAGAACTAGAAGCTAGCATGATACCGCTAGATTACGGAGGGCGACGCTATACAGGGTGGACCATTTAAGTTGAGACTTACAGTATCTCCAAAACTAAGCGTTCTAGAAAGAAATGTCTTGATATTATGGGGGAAAGTAAATGCAATTAGCCGTGTTTTGTTTGGAGGACGTTATGATGGCCATTTTAGGAATAATTTAATTCCTTTAAATGGGAACAGTAGGATATATAGGAGAGAGCTGGCGCAGTTTTTTGCGTTTATATGGGAAAGGATAGGGAAAACGAGGCTAGATGCGACGGTTCAAGGAGGAAAATGCGTTTATATGGGGGAGCTGGGAATACGAGGACTGACGCTAGGCTAGACAGTGGTAGGAGGGGGAGTGCGCTTTATATGAGAGAGGTAGAGGAATATGAGGAGAAGTGCTAGGCTAGACAGAGGCTGAGTAATGTATGGTTTATATGAGTGGTATAGGAAAACGCGGAGATGTGTTAGGCTAGACAGGGCTTGAAACGTAGTGCATGGTTTATATGAGAGATATAGGAAAACGAGGAAAGGTGTTAGGCTAGACAGAAGTCGAGGAGTAGAGTATGGTTTATATGAGAAGTATAGGAAAACGAGGAGAGGTATTAGGTTAGGAGAATTGAGTTTGTGTTTATAAGGAGAGACGAGAAAACGGAGAGAGATCCTATGCTAGGATAGACAGGTGTTAAAGTTAGGTTAGATAGGAAACCAAGGAGTGATACTCAGCTAGAGGGGGCAGGAGGGAATGAGCTTTTGAGAGGTAGGGGATACGGGGAGTGGTGTTAGACTAGACAGAGGTTTAGAGTATGCGTTTATATGTATGAGAAGTATAGGAACAGGAAGAGGGGTGCTAGGCTAGACAGAGGTTGAGGAGTAGAGTATAGTTTATATGAGAGGTATAGGAAAACGAGGAGAGGAGTTAGACTAGATAGAGGTCGAGGAGCAGAGTATGGTTTATGTGAGAGTCATAGGTAAACGAGAGAGGCGTTAGGCTAGACAGAGCTAGAGGAGTAGAGTATGGTTTATATGAGAGGTATAGGAACAGGAGGAGAGGTGTTAGGCTAGACAGGTAGTGTAGCAGTAGGAATATGGACTTATATACAGGAGAGATAGGGAATATGAGGTGCTAGACTTGAAAGCGACTTTAGACGTGAACTTAGTGGAAAACTGTTTCATGTCAATGTTCTAGACATACCCATCACGTAACCTATTCAGGGAAAAGGTGACTCGCTCAGGGGAAAAAGGTGACTGCTCAGGGAAAAAGGAGGTACACAAAGGGAAAAAGTTGACTAGCAAAGGGAAAAACGTGACCAGCAAAGGGAAAAAGGCGACCAGCAAAGGGAAAAATGTGACCAGCAAAAGGAAAAAGGTGAGCCATAAAGGTAAAAAGGTGACCTGCAACGGGAAAAGCTAACCCACTAACACTAACAGGTAAGTAATTCAGTTAGTATTGCAAGAGGTTGACTGCATCATAGCAGTGTATGATTTCACATGTAATTCTGCTAGTATCGTATGTATTTAGGCTAATTCATCTAGTAACACAGAATAGATTCCAGAGGCTAACTGCATCATGGCTCTGCATAATTTCACAGATAATTCAGCTAGTATCGTAGGTATTTAGACTAATTCAGCTAGTATCACAAGAGGATAGATTCTAGGGTTGGGTATAGCTTAGTGTCGTATTTCACAGGTAATTCAGCTAGTATCGTAGGTATTTAGGCTAATTCAGCTAGTATCACAGGAGGCTAGATTCCAGGGTTGGGTATAGCATAGTTTCATATTTCACAGGTAATTCAGAGGGTATCGTAGGTATTTAGGTTAATTCAAGTAACATAGGTGTTTAGAGTAATTAAGCAAGTATCACAGGAGGCTAGATTCCAGGGTTGGGTATAGCATAGTTTCGTATTTCAGAGGGTATCGTAGGTATTTAGGATAATTCAAGTAACATAGGTGTTTAGAGTAATTAAGCAAGCATTACAGGAGAGTAGGTTCCAGGGGTTGGTTATAACCTAGCTTCGTATTTCACAGATAGTTCAGGTAATATCGTAAGTATTTGAGGTAATCGACAGAGCTTCACAGATATTATTGATAATTTCGATCAGAGATTTGTATCACAGCTATTTAAGGTAAATGCAGATGATTCAGGTTGTATCAATGGTATTTGAGTCATCTTAACAGGTAATTCAGATAGTATCACAGGTGCTCGTGCTAATTTAGAGCAGGAATTCGTATCAGAGCTAGTTAAAGTAATTTCACATGATTCGGGTAATATCACAGGTATTTAAATCATTTTCATAGCCAATTCAGCTAGTATCGTGAGCATTTAAGCTAATTCAGCTAGTATCACAGGAGGCTAGATTCCAGAGGCTAACTGCATCATAGCTATGCATGATTTCACAGCTAATTCAGCTAGTATCGTAGGTATTTAAATCATTTTCATAGCCAATTCAGCTAGTATCGTGAGCATTTAAGCTAATTCAGCTAGTATCACAGGAGGCTAGATTCCAGAGGCTAACTGCATCATAGCTATGCATGATTTCACAGCTAATTCAGCTAGTATCGTAGGTATTTAGGCTAATTCAGGTAGTATCACAGGAGGCTAGATTCCAGGGTTGGGTATAGCATAGTTTCATATTTCAAGGTAATTCAGAGGGTATCGTAGGTATTTAGGATAATTCAAGTAACATAGGTGCTTAGAGTAATTAAGCAAGCATTACAGGAGGGTAGGTTCCAGGGGTTGGTTATAGCCTAGTTTCGTATTTTACAGATAGTTCAGGTAATATCATAAGTATTTGGATAATCAGCATAGTTTCACAGATGCTCGTAATAATTTCTATCAGAGATTTGTATCACGGCTATTTAAGGTAAATGCAGCTGATTCAGGTTGTATCAAATGGTATTTGAGTCATTTTAATAGGTAATTCTGATAGTATCACAGGTGCTCGTACTAATTTAGAGCAGGAATTCGTATCTGAGCTATTTAATGTAATTTCACACGATTCGGGTAGTATCACAGGTATTTAAGTCATTTTAACAGGCAATTCAACTAGTATCACAGGTACTCGTGGTAATATAGAGAGTAATTCGATTATAAAACTTTTCTCATCCAGCGTTACAACAATTTATATACTTTTTTCTAAATCTTACAAATTTTTATATGTTAAACAGTTATTGTACGATGCAGAGAGGGATAAACTGTATATGGTTTACAAACTGAAAAGCTTTGCGTCAACATACCTTTATTTTAGTTCCTTATAGATGTCTCTCCCCTTTTATCTAGGCTTGAGACTAGCACTAGGATTGCTCCTAATGGCAGGGTTACCACCTTCCCTTCCATCTTCTTCTTTCTTCATCAGGCGTCAGCTATCTGCATATACAGCACACAGATAACCTTCTTTTTTAAGATTGTAGACTCACGAGAAAATCTTTATCTTTAACTTACATTCTTTTAAGCACTGTTTGTAGTGGCGTAATGTCCATACGCATATGTCGTTATCCCATCCTCAGCAATAATTCTTTTATCATCAAACGGAGTCAATGCAATTTTATTCACTTGCACTGTAGCAAGAGCATGCTTTCGTGATAGGATCAGATTCATAGGTGTTCTGATGATTTCACAGGTTTTAAGACAGTCTGTATAGCTGTCAAACGAAATGTACTGCTTAATAGCGCTACGTTTTATACCTTTAATCTTTTTTATCATTGACCCTTGAATATCTAAGGCATACATCTTAGGACGTAGTCCAACAAAGCGTAGGATGATTTTGCTATTAGCCTCATCTTTAAATTTTCCCAATACCTTCTTGTTCTGAGTAGAGTAACATATATGGTTGACAGGGTAATCAGCTGTATCGAGATGCTCAAGAAAACGTAGCTTATCCTGGTACACATCTTCAGTTGTTACACGATGAATGAACGAATCAGTGTCCATATACATAAGCTTCAGGTTTTCAGCTCCATAATAAGGCAACAAAACGTCGTAATGATAGTTATACATTAATGTCTTGGAGATGTCCAACACACTCATACCAATGTATATAGGCTTGTTGAATACAATCTGACGAGAGGCCATATGTACAGCAGCTAGATTATCAGCATATATCGTCCTGTCGATAAACGTAGGCTTGGCGATCAGCTTCTCTAGAGTTTTTTCATTGGTCACCAGTCGTATATCCATACGGTTACGCAGGTTCTCCATAGTTTTTCCAAACATAGCGTTGTTAAAGAGCTTGTAGAGATCCTTCTCGAAATCATTTGCAGCTAGTTGTCGTAGCCTGTTGTTAAATTCCACATAAGGTTTCAACCACTGAGACTGTCGGAATTGTAGCACACGATGGATTTTTGTTAGTCGTAGTCCATGACTAAGAGCTTGCTTCAAAGCCATGTAATGCACTACATACTTCTTTCGAGGTCCAAGATGAGGTATCAGTTTCTTTGTAGATGATTCCAATGGTTTCATACACTCTGGCAGGAAAGGTAGATCGTTGTGTAGATCGTGAAGTTCAGCAGGATACTCGATGTCGACTTCTAATATGTACCCATGAGAATCATCTTCTTGTAGTGTTTCTAAGTTGATTTCTTCAGGCGACACCCACTGAAATCCACCAAAAGGAAGGGCGTGACACATTGCCCACCCATATTGGTTATTAGCGTCCTCGTATGTGATAAATTGGGTTGGTCTCGACGGATCAAACTTATCCATATAAGTGTTATTAGCCTCAGCATACCGATGGGAAACTTGGCATAAACCTCCTCTTATACCTGATTCCACCATGAGTAGTTGATCATAATCTTGTAACAGCTCCAGTTTAATTCCAGTATACAGTAACATGGCGTCCCATGTAAGTCCTGGAGAGGTAAAATAATGGGCAGGATCAACTTTGTGTGTTTTGAGGGTTTGCTCTCTGAACGTCTCAAAGACATCGGCTAGGAGTAGTACATCTGAGGTTAAGTAGAGATCGCTGTACTCTCCCAGGTTTCTCACATTAAACAGCTCCCATACATTTCTAGCATGATCGTACTCAGTATCAGCAATTTCTTCTTCATTTAATCTATTGTAGAAGCAGTCCTTAGGAGGCAAGCAGGTCTCGTTCAGGACATCCCATGACGTAACAAAATCATAGGGAAATACACCCTTACGGGTCATCAACTTCAATTTGTCTTCTCCAAAGTACTTTAGCGTTTCAGGATACGAGGTTAGATTTTTTACCAACTTATCCAAGCTTGTACTGAGGAATCGGAAGCTATCCACAAATCGAAGCTTTATATCTCCTACATACTTGGTGAATGAGATATAGCTTTCTTCAGAGTTAGGAATTACCTCCACACGTTCACTTGTACAACCCAGCTCCTTAACAATGAAATGAGAGTCATATCCGCTAAGGTTATGCATGAAGACTGGTATATATTTAGGTGTTTTACAGGCTAAATTACATTCATTATGAAGACTTCCACGATATTCACCGCTGATGTGATCATGGTCGCGTACTTTATAGTTCTCTTCTGTAAAGGGTTTTCCACACAAGTAGCATGTCGTAGAAGACTCAAAATCCTTTTGCTCTTGATCCGTAAGTTTCAGAGGCTTAGCAGATTTGTATATGTCATCAATCATTTTTGCAAGAGATGTCAGGTACAGCATAAACTTCTGAGCAGCATCAGCACCACGATACACATAGGGTTGCTTAGGAAGACCAGTTTCGAGATGTTCAACTCTGTATGTAGGCTTCACGTAAACGCAGAAGCTCATTGGTGTGTGCTCTTGATAAGGGGTTGTATAGGAAGTTTCAGGATTGGGTGTACATGTATGGCATGGAGTGAGAATACTCTCAAAATCTGCATAGATGACATAAGGTACTTTCAGCATCCTCTCAACATTTTTAAACTGAACAATTGATTTCTCCTTGGTAGGCATAACTACCCTCGCAACACCATGTTGAATACAGACGGCTACATGTTCTTGCAGTTTTTCCTGTCCACTTAGTCCATATCGATCATCAAAATGTGTAAAGCAGCGCTTACAAGTATAAACCCGTCCATTATGGCTAGTTTTCTGGCGTCGAACGAGTTTCTCAAAATTCTTTATATATACGTAGTGATGTTTTCCACTACTAACATTCAACAGTAGCAGGTCGCGATGTTCAGGTAGTTCAATATCAGCAACCTTTATCGGATACACTTCGTGCTTCTCATCCAGCCCAAAAACGTTAATAGACATATTGTTAAACTTCTCAAATTTAGGTATTTGAGAAAGTGGAGTAGGGTAGGAAACACAGCTGAAGTCGTACTTATCTTGAAGTTGTTTGTATTTGTTCACACGCTGTGCATCCTTCCCTATGAATTTAGCTAATATAGAGTACATGAAACATTTCTCGTCGCTAAAGTTCTGGATGTTTATACATGCTTTCCTTGCTTCAACAGCTGACGGTAGTGGTATGTAGCTACTTCCTCGTAACGGGTTGAACTTGTTGATACGAAGTCGAACTCCTTCCACAGCAAGCAAAGCCCAGCTGCTACCCTTAAGCTGAGACTCCTCCATTTCAGTCACCAATTTCTTGAATTTCACTTCCATCGTTGAGTCCAGATCAGTTTCCAGGAAAACAGCTTGATTCCGTGTTTTAAATGTTTTGTCACAGGTTTCTCCAATACTGTTAACAAATCGACACTCAGCCAGCAGATTAATTTTAACACTCTTATGAATGCTAAGCTCTTTATGCACAGCATGGATTATACGTTGTTTTGCCTCTTGCAGATACATATTTAGGTCCTTAGCTGATTCGCATCGTATAAAATACGATTTCAATCGTCCTTCGAATGAAGTTTCGTATTCTTTCATATCGCAGTCCTCCACTGTTGACAGCAACTGATGTTTAGTTGGCTCCAATCTTCTTTTCTTCTGAGGGCTGCTTATTTCACATATATCTTCGTGTCGCTGTCCCTTATAACAATCTTTGAAGGTTACATTACAATGTTTACATTTGAAGAGCTTCTTGCAGCTCATCTCGTGTCTTCTCTTGTCATAACCTCGGAGGATCTTCTTCCCACATTTTCCGCATGCATATCCAGTAGCGCTTGGAATAATATCCTTATACGCTGAGTTATTCATCTTTATTCTTGATGTAATAACGTATTAATCACTGATCAATGAAATGTAGACCTCTTCACCTTGACACCACTTTAGAAAGCTGATTATTCTTGGAGAGAACACGATGTTAACACCTCAAGACTAATTAGCACAATGAAGTCCAATGCCCTAGATCACCATATTTATAGAGGGAGCACGAACCTTTAGATCAATCATAAACTCGCTCCATAACCACCTGTATATGATCGCTCAACGTGTACTAACCCCCCAGCCATATAACCTCAAGTCTAGAGACAGGATGTTTATGACGTCACACCCAGAGACAGGATGTCTGGCAGCATCAAACACGTTTAAACTCGTCTCATAACTACCTGCTTATGCTGTCACACCAGCAAGAGAAGTATTCCCACACGCTCATTCAGACATATATTTCAAATTCAAGCCCACCACCACCATCACCACCTATTGTACCAAGGTTAATTCAAGTTGTATTATCACAATACTTAAAAGTAAAAGCTTAAAAGGAAACCTAGAAGATTTTCCCCCTTATTTACTTAATTGTTTCATGTTTTTATTCCCTTTTCAATTCTTCCTTTCCATCTTCTCACAGAAAGACCATTACATTTCACTACAATCATGAGAAAAGCAATTTTTCCAGAGTTACACAGATTCTAAGCTTCTAAATCGAACCCGGTAATACTTTTAATAAATGTATTTTAGCTCCCCAATATCAACATCTACCATTTAATCTTTACTCGAACCTGATATGATCCATAAGCTTGAAGATATATGAAATCACCCTTCGGGATTCGATCTGAGTACTTTAAAGTAATATTTGTCACGATAACGATATTTAAGGACTAGATACTCTGTTTGCGTTTACCTTGACATGTTTATCTAAATTAAATTACGAGTTATTAAATTTTTGCAAGTAAATTTCATTGAATCGGTATTCGAACCCAGAACACCAGGAACAAGATAATTTATAATATTAGTCTGACATGTTAAACAAAGTTGTATGCAGTTACATCATCGATCTAAGTGATATATTCTAGTGTACAGAGGAAAATTAAGAAAGTCATTAAAAGATGGGGAATCGAACCAAGCACAACTGATTGGCAATTATATACGGCATTAATTACCCATCATAGAAGCTATCAATCATGCTTTAGTCCACTCCTCTACCTCACTTAGTTCCCGAGATAATGAAAAGTTTAAAATTAGGATCGAACCCAGGACGTCATGTATCTAATTACACATCCACAAGATACTACCTAATAACATAAACGCAATAAAATTTATTTGGCGTCTTTATCTTAATTGGTTTAGGAGTTATTAAATTTATAAGTAAATTCCATCGAATCAGTATTCGAACCCTGGACACCAGAAACAAAATAATTTATAATATGAGTTTGGTATGCTTAAAGGTGCTGTATGTAGTTACAGCATCAATTTAAGTGATATTTTCTAGAGTATAGAGTAAAATTAAGCAAGTCATTAAAAAATCGGGATTCGAACTAGAGACAACTGATTAAAAATTATATACAGTATTAATTACGCATTATAACAGCTATCAAACATGCTTTGGTCCATTCCTCTAGCTTTCTTAGTTTCCGAGATAATGAAGTTTTTAAAATTAAGGATCGAACCCAGGACACCAGGTACCCAAATATACATTTACAAGAAACCACCTAATGACATTAATGTAATAAAGTTTATTTGGCGTCTTTATCTTGATTAGTTTCTGAGTTATTAGAAGATGAATTTGCATTCACTCCTAGGATTCGAACCCAGGCATCCCGGTCAACTTGCAACAATGTCCTAATGACGCGGCGCATTCCAAAGAATTGATTAGTTTTTATCCCAATGTTCTATCTCTTGTCATTCAGGAGATATAAGCGATTAAACAGTAGAGATAATATGGGCGGAGCTTGCCGGCATAGATCAAAAGAACTTTATCAGATGTCGGCATCTCTCTGTGCGCTCAAACATACATATTATCTCTACTGTTTAATCGCTTATATCTCCTGAATGACAAGAGATAGAACATTGGGATAAAAACTAATCAATTCTTTGGAATGCGCCGCGTCATTAGGACATTGTTGCAAGTTGACCGGGATGCCTGGGTTCGAATCCTAGGAGTGAATGCAAATTCATCTTCTAATAACTCAGAAACTAATCAAGATAAAGACGCCAAATAAACTTTATTACATTAATGTCATTAGGTAGTTTCTTGTAAATGTATATTTGGGTACCTGGTGTCCTGGGTTCGATCCTTAATGTTAAAAACTTCATTATCTCGGAAACTAAGAAAGCTAGAGGAATGGACCAAAGCATGTTTGATAGCTGTTATAATGCGTAATTAATACTGTATATAATTTTTAATCAGTTGTCTCTAGTTCGAATCCCGATTTTTTAATGACTTGCTTAATTTTACTCTATACTCTAGAAAATATCACTTAAATTGATGCTGTAACTACATACAGCACCTTTAAGCATACCAAACTCATATTATAAATTATTTTGTTTCTGGTGTCCAGGGTTCGAATACTGATTCGATGGAATTTACTTATAAATTTAATAACTCCTAAACCAATTAAGATAAAGACGCCAAATAAATTTTATTGCGTTTATGTTATTAGGTAGTATCTTGTGGATGTGTAATTAGATACATGACGTCCTGGGTTCGATCCTAATTTTAAAATTTTCATTATCTCGGGAACTAAGTGAGGTAGAGGAGTGGACTAAAGCATGATTGATAGCTTCTATGATGGGTAATTAATGCCGTATATAATTGCCAATCAGTTGTGCTTGGTTCGATTCCCCATCTTTTAATGACTTTCTTAATTTTCCTCTGTACACTAGAATATATCACTTAGATCGATGATGTAACTGCATACAACTTTGTTTAACATGTCAGACTAATATTATAAATTATCTTGTTCCTGGTGTTCTGGGTTCGAATACCGATTCAATGAAATTTACTTGCAAAAATTTAATAACTCGTAATTTAATTTAGATAAACATGTCAAGGTAAACGCAAACAGAGTATCTAGTCCTTAAATATCGTTATCGTGACAAATATTACTTTAAAGTACTCAGATCGAATCCCGAAGGGTGATTTCATATATCTTCAAGCTTATGGATCATATCAGGTTCGAGTAAAGATTAAATGGTAGATGCTGATATTGGGGAGCTAAAATACATTTATTAAAAGTATTACCGGGTTCGATTTAGAAGCTTAGAATCTGTGTAACTCTGGAAAAATTGCTTTTCTCATGATTGTAGTGAAATGTAATGGTCTTTCTGTGAGAAGATGGAAAGGAAGAATTGAAAAGGGAATAAAAACATGAAATAATTAAGTAAATAAGGGGGAAAATCTTCTAGGTTTCCTTTTAAGCTTTTACTTTTAAGTATTGTGATAATACAGCTTGAATTAACCTTGGTACAATAGGTGGTGATGGTGGTGGTGGGCTTGAATTTGAAATATATGTCTGAATGAGCGTGTGGGAATACTTCTCTTGCTGGTGTGACAGCATAAGCAGGTAGTTATGAGACGAGTTTAAACGTGTTTGATGCTGCCAGACATCCTGTCTCTGGGTGTGACGTCATAAACATCCTGTCTCTAGACTTGAGGTTATATGGCTGGGGGGTTAGTACACGTTGAGCGATCATATACAGGTGGTTATGGAGCGAGTTTATGATTGATCTAAAGGTTCGTGCTCCCTCTATAAATATGGTGATCTAGGGCATTGGACTTCATTGTGCTAATTAGTCTTGAGGTGTTAACATCGTGTTCTCTCCAAGAATAATCAGCTTTCTAAAGTGGTGTCAAGGTGAAGAGGTCTACATTTCATTGATCAGTGATTAATACGTTATTACATCAAGAATAAAGATGAATAACTCAGCGTATAAGGATATTATTCCAAGCGCTACTGGATACGCATGCGGAAAATGTGGGAAGAAGTTCCTCCGAGGCTATGACAAGAGAAGACACGAGATGAGCTGCAAGAAGCTCTTCAAATGTAAACATTGTAATGTAACCTTCAAAGATTGTTATAAGGGACAGCGACACGAAGATATATGTGAAATAAGCAGCCCTCAGAAGAAAAGAAGATTGGAGCCAACTAAACATCAGTTGCTGTCAACAGTGGAGGACTGCGATATGAAAGAATACGAAACTTCATTCGAAGGACGATTGAAATCGTATTTTATACGATGCGAATCAGCTAAGGGCCTAAATATGTATCTGCAAGAGGCAAAACAACGTATAATCCATGCTGTGCATAAAGAGCTTAGCATTCATAAGAGTGTTAAAATTAATCTGCTGGCTGAGTGTCGATTTGTTAACAGTATTGGAGAAACCTGTGACAAAACATTTAAAACACGGAATCAAGCTGTTTTCCTGGAAACTGATCTGGACTCAACGATGGAAGTGAAATTCAAGAAATTGGTGACTGAAATGGAGGAGTCTCAGCTTAAGGGTAGCAGCTGGGCTTTGCTTGCTGTGGAAGGAGTTCGACTTCGTATCAACAAGTTCAACCCGTTACGAGGAAGTAGCTACATACCACTACCGTCAGCTGTTGAAGCAAGGAAGCATGTATAAACATCCAGAACTTTAGCGACGAGAAATGTTTCATGTACTCTATATTAGCTAAATTCATAGGGAAGGATGCACAGCGTGTGAACAAATACAAACAACTTCAAGATAAGTACGACTTCAGCTGTGTTTCCTACCCTACTCCACTTTCTCAAATACCTAAATTTGAGAAGTTTAACAATATGTCTATTAACGTTTTTGGGCTGGATGAGAAGCACGAAGTGTATCCGATAAAGGTTGCTGATATTGAACTACCTGAACATCGCGACCTGCTACTGTTGAATGTTAGTAGTGGAAAACATCACTACGTATATATAAAGAATTTTGAGAAACTCGTTCGACGCCAGAAAACTAGCCATAATGGACGGGTTTATACTTGTAAGCGCTGCTTTACACACTTTGATGATCGATATGGACTAAGTGGACAGGAAAAACTGCAAGAACATGTAGCCGTCTGTATTCAACATGGTGTTGCGAGGGTAGTTATGCCTACCAAGGAGAAATCAATTGTTCAGTTTAAAAATGTTGAGAGGATGCTGAAAGTACCTTATGTCATCTATGCAGATTTTGAGAGTATTCTCACTCCATGCCATACATGTACACCCAATCCTGAAACTTCCTATACAACCCCTTATCAAGAGCACACACCAATGAGCTTCTGCGTTTACGTGAAGCCTACATACAGAGTTGAACATCTCGAAACTGGTCTTCCTAAGCAACCCTATGTGTATCGTGGTGCTGATGCTGCTCAGAAGTTTATGCTGTACCTGACATCTCTTGCAAAAATGATTGATGACATATACAAATCTGCTAAGCCTCTGAAACTTACGGATCAAGAGCAAAAGGATTTTGAGTCTTCTACGACATGCTACTTGTGTGGAAAACCCTTTACAGAAGAGAACTATAAAGTACGCGACCATGATCACATCAGCGGTGAATATCGTGGAAGTCTTCATAATGAATGTAATTTAGCCTGTAAAACACCTAAATATATACCAGTCTTCATGCATAACCTTAGCGGATATGACTCTCATTTCATTGTTAAGGAGCTGGGTTGTACAAGTGAACGTGTGGAGGTAATTCCTAACTCTGAAGAAAGCTATATCTCATTCACCAAGTATGTAGGAGATATAAAGCTTCGATTTGTGGATAGCTTCCGATTCCTCAGTACAAGCTTGGATAAGTTGGTAAAAAATCTAACCTCGTATCCTGAAACGCTAAAGTACTTTGGAGAAGACAAATTGAAGTTGATGACCCGTAAGGGTGTATTTCCCTATGATTTTGTTACGTCATGGGATGTCCTGAACGAGACCTGCTTGCCTCCTAAGGACTGCTTCTACAATAGATTAAATGAAGAAGAAATTGCTGATACTGAGTACGATCATGCTAGAAATGTATGGGAGCTGTTTAATGTGAGAAACCTGGGAGAGTACAGCGATCTCTACTTAACCTCAGATGTACTACTCCTAGCCGATGTCTTTGAGACGTTCAGAGAGCAAACCCTCAAAACACACAAAGTTGATCCTGCCCATTATTTTACCTCTCCAGGACTTACATGGGACGCCATGTTACTGTATACTGGAATTAAACTGGAGCTGTTACAAGATTATGATCAACTACTCATGGTGGAATCAGGTATAAGAGGAGGTTTATGCCAAGTTTCCCATCGGTATGCTGAGGCTAATAACACTTATATGGATAAGTTTGATCCGTCGAGACCAACCCAATTTATCACATACGAGGACGCTAATAACCAATATGGGTGGGCAATGTGTCACGCCCTTCCTTTTGGTGGATTTCAGTGGGTGTCGCCTGAAGAAATCAACTTAGAAACACTACAAGAAGATGATTCTCATGGGTACATATTAGAAGTCGACATCGAGTATCCTGCTGAACTTCACGATCTACACAACGATCTACCTTTCCTGCCAGAGTGTATGAAACCATTGGAATCATCTACAAAGAAACTGATACCTCATCTTGGACCTCGAAAGAAGTATGTAGTGCATTACATGGCTTTGAAGCAAGCTCTTAGTCATGGACTACGACTAACAAAAATCCATCGTGTGCTACAATTCCGACAGTCTCAGTGGTTGAAACCTTATGTGGAATTTAACAACAGGCTACGACAACTAGCTGCAAATGATTTCGAGAAGGATCTCTACAAGCTCTTTAACAACGCTATGTTTGGAAAAACTATGGAGAACCTGCGTAACCGTATGGATATACGACTGGTGACCAATGAAAAAACTCTAGAGAAGCTGATCGCCAAGCCTACGTTTATCGACAGGACGATATATGCTGATAATCTAGCTGCTGTACATATGGCCTCTCGTCAGATTGTATTCAACAAGCCTATATACATTGGTATGAGTGTGTTGGACATCTCCAAGACATTAATGTATAACTATCATTACGACGTTTTGTTGCCTTATTATGGAGCTGAAAACCTGAAGCTTATGTATATGGACACTGATTCGTTCATTCATCGTGTAACAACTGAAGATGTGTACCAGGATAAGCTACGTTTTCTTGAGCATCTCGATACAGCTGATTACCCTGTCAACCATATATGTTACTCTACTCAGAACAAGAAGGTATTGGGAAAATTTAAAGATGAGGCTAATAGCAAAATCATCCTACGCTTTGTTGGACTACGTCCTAAGATGTATGCCTTAGATATTCAAGGGCCAATGATAAAAAAGATTAAAGGTATAAAACGTAGCGCTATTAAGCAGTACATTTCGTTTGACAGCTATACAGACTGTCTTAAAACCTGTGAAATCATCAGAACACCTATGAATCTGATCCTATCACGAAAGCATGCTCTTGCTACAGTGCAAGTGAATAAAATTGCATTGACTCCGTTTGATGATAAAAGAATTATTGCTGAGGATGGGATAACGACATATGCGTATGGACATTACGCCATTACAAACAGTGCTTAAAAGAATGTAAGTTAAAGATAAAGATTTTCTCGTGAGTCTACAATCTTAAAAAAGAAGGTTATCTGTGTGCTGTATATGCAGATAGCTGACGCCTGATGAAGAAAGAAGAAGATGGAAGGGAAGGTGGTAACCCTGCCATTAGGAGCAATCCTAGTGCTAGTCTCAAGCCTAGATAAAAGGGGAGAGACATCTATAAGGAACTAAAATAAAGGTATGTTGACGCAAAGCTTTTCAGTTTGTAAACCATATACAGTTTATCCCTCTCTGCATCGTACAATAACTGTTTAACATATAAAAATTTGTAAGATTTAGAAAAAAGTATATAAATTGTTGTAACGCTGGATGAGAAAAGTTTTATAATCGAATTACTCTCTATATTACCACGAGTACCTGTGATACTAGTTGAATTGCCTGTTAAAATGACTTAAATACCTGTGATACTACCCGAATCGTGTGAAATTACATTAAATAGCTCAGATACGAATTCCTGCTCTAAATTAGTACGAGCACCTGTGATACTATCAGAATTACCTATTAAAATGACTCAAATACCATTTGATACAACCTGAATCAGCTGCATTTACCTTAAATAGCCGTGATACAAATCTCTGATAGAAATTATTACGAGCATCTGTGAAACTATGCTGATTATCCAAATACTTATGATATTACCTGAACTATCTGTAAAATACGAAACTAGGCTATAACCAACCCCTGGAACCTACCCTCCTGTAATGCTTGCTTAATTACTCTAAGCACCTATGTTACTTGAATTATCCTAAATACCTACGATACCCTCTGAATTACCTTGAAATATGAAACTATGCTATACCCAACCCTGGAATCTAGCCTCCTGTGATACTACCTGAATTAGCCTAAATACCTACGATACTAGCTGAATTAGCTGTGAAATCATGCATAGCTATGATGCAGTTAGCCTCTGGAATCTAGCCTCCTGTGATACTAGCTGAATTAGCTTAAATGCTCACGATACTAGCTGAATTGGCTATGAAAATGATTTAAATACCTACGATACTAGCTGAATTAGCTGTGAAATCATGCATAGCTATGATGCAGTTAGCCTCTGGAATCTAGCCTCCTGTGATACTAGCTGAATTAGCTTAAATGCTCACGATACTAGCTGAATTGGCTATGAAAATGATTTAAATACCTGTGATATTACCCGAATCATGTGAAATTATTTAACTAGCTCTGATACGAATTCCTGCTCTAAATTAGCACGAGCACCTGTGATACTATCTGAATTACCTGTTAAGATGACTCAAATACCATTGATACAACCTGAATCATCTGCATTTACCTTAAATAGCTGTGATACAAATCTCTGATCGAAATTATCAATAATATCTGTGAAGCTCTGTCGATTACCTCAAATACTTACGATATTACCTGAACTATCTGTGAAATACGAAGCTAGGTTATAACCAACCCCTGGAACCTACTCTCCTGTAATGCTTGCTTAATTACTCTAAACACCTATGTTACTTGAATTATCCTAAATACCTACGATACCCTCTGAAATACGAAACTATGCTATACCCAACCCTGGAATCTAGCCTCCTGTGATACTTGCTTAATTACTCTAAACACCTATGTTACTTGAATTAACCTAAATACCTACGATACCCTCTGAATTACCTGTGAAATATGAAACTATGCTATACCCAACCCTGGAATCTAGCCTCCTGTGATACTAGCTGAATTAGCCTAAATACCTACGATACTAGCTGAATTACCTGTGAAATACGACACTAAGCTATACCCAACCCTAGAATCTATCCTCTTGTGATACTAGCTGAATTAGTCTAAATACCTACGATACTAGCTGAATTATCTGTGAAATTATGCAGAGCCATGATGCAGTTAGCCTCTGGAATCTATTCTGTGTTACTAGATGAATTAGCCTAAATACATACGATACTAGCAGAATTACATGTGAAATCATACACTGCTATGATGCAGTCAACCTCTTGCAATACTAACTGAATTACTTACCTGTTAGTGTTAGTGGGTTAGCTTTTCCCGTTGCAGGTCACCTTTTTACCTTTATGGCTCACCTTTTTCCTTTTGCTGGTCACATTTTTCCCTTTGCTGGTCGCCTTTTTCCCTTTGCTGGTCACGTTTTTCCCTTTGCTAGTCAACTTTTTCCCTTTGTGTACCTCCTTTTTCCCTGAGCAGTCACCTTTTTCCCCTGAGCGAGTCACCTTTTCCCTGAATAGGTTACGTGATGGGTATGTCTAGAACATTGACATGAAACAGTTTTCCACTAAGTTCACGTCTAAAGTCGCTTTCAAGTCTAGCACCTCATATTCCCTATCTCTCCTGTATATAAGTCCATATTCCTACTGCTACACTACCTGTCTAGCCTAACACCTCTCCTCCTGTTCCTATACCTCTCATATAAACCATACTCTACTCCTCTAGCTCTGTCTAGCCTAACGCCTCTCTCGTTTACCTATGACTCTCACATAAACCATACTCTGCTCCTCGACCTCTATCTAGTCTAACTCCTCTCCTCGTTTTCCTATACCTCTCATATAAACTATACTCTACTCCTCAACCTCTGTCTAGCCTAGCACCCCTCTTCCTGTTCCTATACTTCTCATACATATAAACGCATACTCTAAACCTCTGTCTAGTCTAACACCACTCCCCGTATCCCCTACCTCTCAAAAGCTCATTCCCTCCTGCCCCCCTCTAGCTGAGTATCACTCCTTGGTTTCCTATCTAACCTAACTTTAACACCTGTCTATCCTAGCATAGGATCTCTCTCCGTTTTCTCGTCTCTCCTTATAAACACAAACTCAATTCTCCTAACCTAATACCTCTCCTCGTTTTCCTATACTTCTCATATAAACCATACTCTACTCCTCGACTTCTGTCTAGCCTAACACCTTTCCTCGTTTTCCTATATCTCTCATATAAACCATGCACTACGTTTCAAGCCCTGTCTAGCCTAACACATCTCCGCGTTTTCCTATACCACTCATATAAACCATACATTACTCAGCCTCTGTCTAGCCTAGCACTTCTCCTCATATTCCTCTACCTCTCTCATATAAAGCGCACTCCCCCTCCTACCACTGTCTAGCCTAGCGTCAGTCCTCGTATTCCCAGCTCCCCCATATAAACGCATTTTCCTCCTTGAACCGTCGCATCTAGCCTCGTTTTCCCTATCCTTTCCCATATAAACGCAAAAAACTGCGCCAGCTCTCTCCTATATATCCTACTGGGAACCTACAATTGGGGTCAATTTAAATTGACCCTAAAATAACCATCACAAGGTCCTCCAAACAAAACACGACTAATGACATTTACTTTCCCCCCATAATATCAAGCAACTTTTATTCAAGACGTTTCTTTCTACAACGCTTAGTTTTGGAGATATGGTACAGTCTCAACTTAAATGGTCCATCCTGTATATACAGAGTGCCCATAAAGTCCCAATACATTTTCAGGTTCCTGGTCTGCTACATTAAGGGAAGGAAGGGCCTTATAAAGGCTAATGCAGTTCAGCATATCCACATTCAATATCGACACAAGACAGTTACTGGAACAATCGTGCTGCAGTCGTTCCTGAAGCCACAATTACGGAAGGATGGTATCCTTGCCTCCGTTATTTATCAACAAGATGGGGCACCACCCCACTAAACATTGTGCGAGACTACCTGAATGAAACTTTTCCTAACCGGTGGATCGGAAGACCGGCGGATCGCATGGGTTTCATCAAGAGCCGAGTTTACGCTACCAGAGCAAATGTGCATGAGCTGAAACAACGAATAAGAGTGGCATGCTTGTCAATAACCCCTCAAATCTTACGGCGCATGTTCCGTACCAATACAAGGCAATGTGAACACTGTTGATAATAAACGTGCACATACTGAACTGCATTAGACTTTCTAAGGTTCTACTCTATCCTAATACAATGTTTATTGTGTTGGGACTTAATGGGCATCCTGTATAATTAAAACTCAAACGGTAGTGGTTTGAGATCTCCTTGTGGTTTAACGGGATAAAAATGCGAGTCAGTTGGGGAATTTAATGTGCTTCTAGCATATTGCCACGATGGCTCAGTTGGTTAGAACAACCGGAAGATCCGTTGCTCAAATCCTGGCTATGGCTTTGAAATTTTCAGTCGAATTCTACCTTTCGAACCTTGTCCTACACACGGCTGAATTAATTACTATTTATGGAAATTTTTTATCTTAATTAGCATGAAGTGATAAAAGAAAAACAACTTATGTGTCACATTCACATGGTTTCCCTACCCTCTATCATTTATTGGTATATACCACATTTTAAACCAAATAAACCTTTAAAGAAGTAGCTACAGTAATGTTTCGTTATAGATACAGAGAGAACTACGATAGTCAAATGTTTAAGAACTGGACGCTATACACTGGCTTTAAAATTCCATGCTGCTTTCATGCAATCGCGAGGAACAACTGAATGTTGAACGGACTTTAAGAGAATGGTCAAGAAATGAACAAGTCTAACTTTTAATAACGGATATCTCAGAAATGATTTAGCCACAAAAAAACTTATTTGAAAATAATTATATGTTTTACAGAGATCTACATTTCTTGTGTAGTGTGTATTCGTCTATCCCTTAACGTTTACCAGTTATACCATATTATACAAAATTTCTTCCGAATGAAGAGAACTTCATAGCCTATTAGCAAAATGGTCAAGATATACATTTTATTATATCTTTATATTGCATATTTTAATAAAAATCGTTGGAGCCATTTTTAGAAAATAAAAAATTTGGAAAAATGTTCCGTGTAAAGGGTATTTTGAGGTGGTGGAAATTTCTTGAAAATCTTTGTGTCGCATCTTTGGAAAATACTGACTTAAAAACCAACTTTGGTATTTATCGTGTTTTCGTTTTTGAGTTATGCTGTTCACGGACACAAACCAATTATTCTTTTTTCTAAAAACTTTTTTTTATTCAGGGGACCTCAAAACATGTATTTCCGTTGAAATGTCGGTATCGCATTTTTGGGTGGAAGAGAAAGTGATAAGATTTTGTAAGAATAGTTTGTAGACACTATATAAAATTAAACGATAGTGGATGGAGAAAGTCAGGTGAAATATAATGCATCCATAAGTTTTAGATGAGGAAACCATTATTCTTCATTGTTTTGACCACAGTATGTACGCTATGTGGAGATGATGATGATGATGATGATGGTGATTGTAACAACAAGAAGCTTTTCTGTTACTGATATTTTTACTCTTCAAGCAATTGAGAAGTAGCTATTTCTGTTTCACAGCTTTGCATTAGATCGTCCATCACTCGTCAGTGGTTGAATCAGCACTTTGTTCTTGGCCATTCATTTTTTCTCGTAGCGCGTGAAATTTAAAGGTCTGCACGGCCGAAATTTTAGGCCTGACCCGGCCAGAACCGTGTACCACAATACGTTATATATTCCGTATTACCCGGCCTTGACCCGATGTCTAATTTTGTTTCAAATAAAATTACTTTCCATTTGTTGAACATTATTATTATTATTATTATTATTATTATTTATTATTATTATTTATTTATTATCATCAGTCCACGAGCTGCTGCCTGCGGTGCAAAGGGACTCGGGTTCGATTCCCGGTACGGCCTGCTGAGGGATGCACTCAGCTCCTTGGGATGAATTGGGGAGTCATTTTACAGAAATAGTGAAGGCTGAGATCCTGGAATACACATGTAGTAAGCGGCTATTGAGGCATATTGCCTTATTAACCACATGCCAACCCTATTACTCTGCTCTAGACGTAGGAAGGCGGAGTTGGCAGCTGCCGTGCCGCTGTAGCGTTATTCGCAACTGGCCAAAGCGAGTGTGTATTTGTTATTACTAGTATCTTCATTGCTATGGATTTATGTGTATTGCGATAATTGTGCTATTCTGGGCATCGCGGACCAAAAAAATGCAATAAAGTAATCTCTTTCGTCTTTACACGAAAGTCTCTTCATTATTTTTCTTTTCTCTCAAGAATGGTACAAATGATTTTCATTAAAATGCCATGATAAATAAAATGTACATATTAAATATGATAATTTTTTTTTTTCGTTTTTGTGTTCAAGCCCGAGGCCGACAAATATTTTTCAAATTACGCCCGTTGCTTGGTCCGAGCCCCTGCAGACCTCTACCGTGAACAAGCCGAAGTAGTACGCTCCGTTGATTATCCGATCTTGTGGAAGATAAACAATGTAATTACGTAACCTTGGAATTCAAGAACACTGATGAGAGCCGGTAGTTTTCCTTGGAGGGGAGAAACTGCGTGTTTTGACTGATCATCACGCTTCCGCTGAAGTAAATAATCTGAAAGCGCTGGAACAATGTTACAACGCAGCATATATTAATCACGAAATCTATCCTTTGCCAACCAACATCTTCCACCGTCTGCTTTATTTCTCTAACCAATACTTAAAAACCGGGGGTGTTCCGATCCAGCTGGCTGTCACAGTAAGCTACTTATGAATGAAAATACTCTTGTTATTGTTATGTTTTTAAATGTAAAGCTGATCATACTTGCAACTTTTGCGGTTTATCCATACAATTACAGGAGTGGAGGCTTTTTACAAATTTACGACAATGGATGACATTTGTGGTTTCTTTTATCTGATTTTTACCACGACGGACATGGTAAAACTTATTTCCTATTATATCCTGTTTATATGACAACATTGTAAGACTTCTCACTAACTTAACATTACAGTCCGAATGTACCGCGCTAATAATATACAGGATGATTTATGAAGATCTGACAGATTTATTTATTTCTTTAATTATTCTGTTCGAAATTCACTCAATGCCCCGATTTTAGCACCAAATTATGCAGAATGTTCTGGAGTTTCGATTGTCTGTCACTAGATGCGCAGATGTTCATGTTTTATTTGTAGTTGTTAGTTTTATTGTCGGCATCTGTTTTTGAGATTTTGTTCTAGTCAACGTGAAAATGGAGTACACATTAAATGAACGACTCTTCCTTGTAAAGCAATACTGAATTACGAATTCAATTACAGCTACTCAAAGGGCAAACCAGAGAGAATTTGGTGTTCGGAATCCTCCCCAAAGAAACACAATACTGTTACTAGTAAACAAATTGGAAACAACTGGATCTCTGGTGAGTGAAAAAGGTAAAACTCGTTCATCTAGGCTTCCCACGGTTGTTGTTGACGTAAGAGCTCGACTGGATCAGTCACCCAAAAAAATCATTAAGATGTTTGTCGCAGGAGACAGTGTACAGCTACTCAATGTGTCAGAGACCTCTGAAAAGTGCAGGCCTAAAGCTGTATAGATTGTCCAGTTACAGGAACCAGATATGGTAGACGACTGAATTATTATCGTTGTTTCAGGCGTTCATTGTGCAAAATCCTGCCATATTGTCCATCACATGGTTCCATTTATCCGGCCATATGAACTCAAATAACTCACGCTATTGGACTAGCGAAAATCCACATATTCATGAACCACCTATGCACCCCGTTAAAATCGCAATATCCGCACAGAGAATAGTGGGACCAATTTATTTTTAAACAATGCGAACACTGCGGAGTACCGACGGATTTTCATGGAGTTTTCTGAGCAACTAGACAATGCAGAGCTGATTCAAGGATATTTTCAGCAGGACGGCGCCACATGCCATACATCAAATGAATCCATGGCACTAATTGCAAGTTTCTTTGACGACCGAATAATTTCCAAGAATCCGTGGCCAACGAGATCTCCGGATTCGACATCGCCGGACTTCTTTCTATGGGGTTACTTAAAAGAGAGGGTTTATGCTACACGTCCCCAGACATTGGACAATCTGAAGCACAACATTACACAGGAGATTCAAGCTATTGACAACAGAGTCCTCCAACGAGTGGCCAGTAACGTGAAACGACGTGTTGAGTTGTGCCTTATGCAGGATGGAGGACATTTTCAACATTTACTATAGAGGTAAATAATCTCCCAAAATTCCTCTGCATTTGAGGTATAAGTTGTCGCTAGCATAACTGGTTTTGAAACAATTAAAGAAATAAATAAACATGTCAGTTCTGCATAAATCATCCTGTACAATGCTTATTATAGGTGAGAGCTTATCTGTGCATCTAACCTTCATGACAGCCCCCATCACTAGGCTGCAACAGGATGCAACGCGTGCGTATTTTGTGGGATTTAAATTTTGATTGCATCACTAGCAACCTCTACGTGGCTGGCGAGAAAGGCTCTATCACGTCAGCCACGTAACCTCTAGTGAAAGCCAGCAGTGACCAATGAGCAGTAAATGGCCGCAAACATTCAGTAACGGTTGAGTGGAATTGTAAAGTCAGCTCTCTTATTCGCGTGGATGTGGGATATTTTCACATTTTATGACAGGTTTTGTTTATACCGGGTGTTAAAGGAAAAGCATTCCGCATCTTGAGAGGTGATAGTATGGACCGAAACAAGAATAAAATGTCCAGTAAACATGGACTCTAAATTGCATATCTTAAGAGCTATAAGCACTCGTTCATCTTCGCTACATGAAACATTTCTTCTACTGCAAGCTCTTTGCTATTACGTATGACCTACAGAATGCACTAAACAAATGAGGACACATTACTCTGTTACTGTGAAATAGCATAGCCTCTAATTTAATCTGCCTGCGATTACATATGGCGTGCATGTGAACCATTGCTAAAGGAGGTGCTCAATATGGTGTCCATTCATAGAAAGCATGCTTCTGTCTGATGTCTTAGGGAATCACGCTAATCTCTGAAAGACTCCAGGTTGGTCACGGATGCTCTGACAGGCATTGATGACACCTTCCTGTAGTGTTTGTACATCATTAATGGGGGTTGCATACGCCAAAGTTTTCAAGATAACACTACAATGTTTAAAGGATTTCACAAATTTAGTAACAACACTATTACTCGCGCAAAACTTCTGGAATCGTGACCTTGATTGCCAACCCAGATACCGAGCCTAGGAATGGTTTATGTTTAGCTTTATCAACGAAAGCGATATAATACCTTTGCTTACTCACAGTGCGTAACACATACAGTCTGCATAGAAAGTGTCTGCATCTGGTTGTAATTTTAAAGAGAGCTGCAGTATCTAAATAGTACTTATTTTATATTTGTTATATTTATAACCATGGCTCCTATGTTTTCAAAGTTAAGTGGTAAGGTGTTACATAGTCAAAGTAGGGAAATAATTGCAAATGTCCTCGACTTCATGAAGCAAGAAGCAGAGATGAAGGAAGAAAATATATGTTCATCCGAGTTCCACAAAAGCCTTAAGAGAATGAAAGAAAGAGTAGTCAAAACAACTGGTATTTCACCGAGTTCCGATTCCAGAGTTCTCAAAGATAAGAAAAAAAAACATATGGATGAAAGAGTACCATTTGACACACCTGGGAAGAAACATAAGGTCCCTAAACGTATTACAGAAATAGACGATTTCGAATGCGTCATTCGGCGCACGATTCACAATTCCTATGTGGAAGAAAAAACTGTGCTAACAATAAGCAGATTGCTCATCAAGCTGAAAGACAGCAGAAACTTACAAGGTGGTGCTACAAATCTCAGAAAAATGATTAAAGATTTAGGGTTCAAGTGGAAGAAACCGAAATCAAATAGAAGAACTCTAACAGAAAAGCAAAATAAATAAATAAATAAAATAATAAAATAAAAAAAATAAAAAGTAAATGTTGCCATGATAGCTTAGTCGGTTAGACCAGCGGCACGGAAAGCCTAAGATCCGTGGTTCAAATCCCGGCTATGGCATTGAATTTTTCAGTCTGATTCTCCCTTTCCAAAT
The DNA here is from genome assembly GCA_030765065.1 of Deroplatys truncata. Lineage (NCBI taxonomy): Eukaryota > Metazoa > Arthropoda > Insecta > Mantodea > Mantidae > Deroplatys > Deroplatys truncata. Next base: position 61,925,959 of record CM060984.1, on the reverse strand, counting down.
GAGTATAATTTTATATGTACTTATATCAGTGTGTACTTATATCAGCATCAATTTTTAAGGTGGTGCTACAAATTTCAGAAAAATACTATAGTGTATGAAGATGAGTCATACATACACAGCAGTCGTACAGCATCTAAAAGTTGGAGTGACGATAGCGAATTAGGTTGCAGGTTCCTGTTGCTAAAGGGCAAATACTTATTATCGTTCATGCTGTTGGAAAGATCGGCTTCGTTCCAAATGCCATTCTTTTACAAGTTGCAAAAACAACAGGAGATTTTCATCAAGAAATGAATACAGAAAAGTACATGAAGTGAATCAACGGCATGTTGATACCTAATATGCCTGCTGGGTCTGTTCTGGTCATCGACAATGCTTCACAATGCGTCAACACTCAATTGACAAACCACCTACCTCAAATTCATTGAAAGAAGAAATGAGAGCTTGGTTACTTAGACATAATATAGCTTTAGATGAAAGCATAAGTAAAACAAAGCTATATAACTTAATTAAAACCAACAAACAGCTTCAGACGTCATACATACTTGACCAGATAGTAATACAACATCGCCATAATGTACTTAGACTCCCATCGCATCACCCAGATCTAAACCCAATCGAATTAATCTGGGCTGATATCAAAAAATGGGTGGCATGTAGAAATATGACTTTTAAATTAAAATATGTGGAGCAGTTATAACGCCAGCAATTTGCTGAAATTGAAAGGCCAGAATGGGAAAATGTATGTCGACATGTTGAATAAATTAAGAATCATTATTTCGAAAAATACGGAATTGCAGAAAATCAAATAGAAAGACTTCTCATCCAAGATAATGGTGCAGAAAGTAGTGACAGCAGCGATGACGGCAATAATGTGAGTGATTCCGCAGAAGAGGAAGGGTTGTTAGGTGTGGAAGAATTGGAGGCAATGATTGACAGGGTTTTTTATATTAAGCGCTTTTTACAGCGTGGATTTTAGTATACTGTATATAACTAAGTTTATCAGCGCAAAGCAGTGCATAGCCGGTGTGGATATTTGACGATGACTGTCCCACGCACTCCTGCAGCATGCAGTCGACCGGTCACCACCTGATCTGGTAAGCAACTCGCATCAACAGATGTTTGCTGCATGCTGTATCCATGGACAATAACACAGTAATATATCCTCATTTGTTTACTGTCTGCTGTAGGTCGTATGTAATAGCAAAGAGCTTGCAGTAGAAGAGATGTTTCACACTAACAAAGGTGAACAAGTGCGCATAGCTCTTAACATATACATTTTAGAACCCATGTTCACTGAACATTTTTTTCTTGTTTTGGTCCACACTGCCACCTCTCAAAATATGAACTACTTTTTTTTTAACACTTGGTAGTTCATGATATGAAGTGTAAAATATGGAGTAGAAAGACTGTGTATAGCCTAGGAAATATTGCTCTTTGCTACCGTTTAATTAATCCTATCTTTGCAACAAGGAAGAATTTCAGCATGTGTGAGAGAAGCAGCACTACCAGGTCTTCAAGGATTCTTATGATACGGAATTCCCATTTGTTTTACATGGAATTTTTGTGCATTTATTGCACAGAACATTTTACGCTTTGCTGGACGACGGAAAGTTTCACGGGTTTCAATTTCAAGAAGTTGGCAAGTATGTGTTATACAAACTCGGAAAGAGGAAAGTAATGTAGTACGACAGGTTTCAGTGATTACCAGTACACACAGTTATTTATTTATCAATATTTTCTGAACTCATTATTGCATGCACGTGAGCTCAATACGGTCAGGCAAGGTCATTCTTCCACAAGTTGCGTCTGATGATGGTGGTGATGAAGTAGGCCTACATAATAAAAGTGTTTCCGGCGTGCAAGCTCTCTAGAAATTACACAATGACTTCTATCACCACAAAACCTAAATGTGATTAGTGCGTCCAATCGATTGGTGTAGGATGTGTGAGCAAATCATCCTTATCCCCTAAAGTAAACAGAGATGAACGCGAGGTTTGCGATGGGTCTTAACGTTATAAACGGCGCAACAGTTCTAGACACGTGAAAATCTTAATGAGAGCTATGATGCGAGTTGCTTACCAGATCAGGTGGTGACCGGTCGACTGCATACTGCAGGAGTGCGTGGGACAGTCATCGTCAAATATCAACACCGGTTATGCACTGCGTTGCGCTGATAAACTTAGTTATATACAGTATATTAAAATCCACGCTGTAAAAAGCGCTTAATATAAAAAACCCTGTCAATCATTGCCTCCAATTCTTCCACACCTAACAACCCTTCCTCTTCTGCGGAATCACTCACATTATTGCCGTCATCGCTGCTGTCACTACTTTCTGCACCATTATCTTGGATGAGAAGTCTTTCTATTTGATTTTCTGCAATTCCGTATTTTTCGAAATAATGATTCTTAATTTATTCAACATGTCGACATACATTTTCCCATTCTGGCCTTCCAATTTCAGCAAATTGCTGGCGTTATAACTGCTCCACATATTTTAATTTAAAAGTCATATTTCTGCATGCCACCCATTTTTACTTTCTCTACTACGTATAGTAAGTAGGGGAAGTATTGCAATCCACCCAAAAATTCGATACCGAGATTTCACCGGAAATACATGTTTTGAGACTCCCTGAATCCAAAGAAAGCATTTTTGGAAACATGTCCGTGTGTGTGTCTGTGTGTGTGTGTGTGTGTGTGTGTGTGTGTGTGTGTGTGTGTGTGTGTGTCTGTGTGTCTGTGAACAGCATAACTCAGAAACGAAGAGTCGGATAAACACCAAACTTGGTATTTAGGTTCAGTATCTTCCAGAGATGCGACACGAAGGTTTTCAAGAAAATCCCCCCACCCCAGACTACCCTTTACATGGAACATTTTTCGAAAATTTTAATTTTCTCAAAAATGGCTCTAACGATTTTGATTAAAATATCATATGTTTAAGGTATTTGCATGACAAATGAAATGTATATCTTGAATTTTCTGGGAATGTCTCCAAAAGTGTTCTTCATTCTGAACGACTTTTGCATAACTGGTAAACCATAAGAGATAGACAAAATTTTACTGCACAAAAAATTTAGATCGCGTTACAATACATAATTTATGTCATATACATTTTTTTGTTGAGTGAACCGTTTTCGAGATATTGCTTGTTATTCCCTTAAATTTTCCAATACTTATACTTTTTCTCAAATTCGTTACTCATTTTTTTATGATCCTGGACATGCAAAGAGAATGGAATGCGCCACATAGCAACCAGCGCTTAAAATATTTGACTATCGCTTAAAACCTACCATATTCCCCTTGCATCTACAAGAAAATTAGCAATAATATTGACATCTCGATATCTCGATTAACATGAAGCATATGGAGAATAAGCGCTTGTAAAAATAGTTTGTACATGAGTAGAGAAAGTCATGTGAGTGTAACACATCAGATTTTTAGATATCAGCCCAGATTAATTCGATTGGGTTTAGATCTGGGTGATGCGATGGGAGTCTAAGTACATTATGGCGATGTTGTATTACTATCTGGTCAAGTATGTATGACGTCTGAAGCTGTTTGTTGGCTTTAATTAAGTTATATAGCTTTGTTTTACTCATGCTTTCATCTAAAGCTATATTATGGCTAAGTAGCCAAGCTCTCATTTCTTCTTTCAATGAATTTGAGGTAGGTGGTGTGTCAATTGAGTGTTGACGCATTGTGAAGCATTGTCGATGACCAGAACAGACCCAGCAGGCATATTAGGTCTCAACATGGCGTTGATTCACTTCATGTACTTTTCTGTATTCATTTCTTGATGAAAATCTCCTGTTGTTTTTGCAACTTGTAAAAGAAGGGCATTTGGAACGAAGCCGATCTCTCCAACAACATGAACGATAATAAGTATTTGCCCTTTAGCAACAGGAACCTGCAACCTAATTCGCTATCGTCACTCCAACTTTTAGATGCTGTATGACTGCTGTGTATATATGACTCATCTTCATACACTATAGTATTTTTCTGAAATTTGTAGCACCACCTTAAAAAGTGATGCTGATATAAGTACACACTGATATAAGTACATATAAAATTATACTCATTTGGAAAGGGAGAATCAGACTGAAAAATTCAATGCCATAGCCGGGATTTGAACCACTGATCTTAGGCTTTCCGTGCCGTTGGTCCAACCGACTAAGCTATCATGGCAACATTTACTTTTTATTTTTTTATTTTATTATTTTATTTATTTATTTTGCTTTTCTGTTAGAGTTCTTCTATTTGATTTCGGTTTCTTCCACTTGAACCCTAAATCTTTAATAATTTTTCTGACATTTGTAGTACCACCTTGTAAGTTTCTGCTGTCTTTCAGCTTGATGAGCAATCTGCTTATTGTTAGCACAGTTTTTTCTTCCACATAGGAATTGTGAATCGTGCGCCGAATGACGCATTCGAAATCGTCTATATCTGTAATACGTCTAGGGACCTTATGTTTCTTCCCAGGTGTGTCAAATGGTACTCTTTCATCCATATGTTTTTTCTCTTATCTTTGAGAACTCTGGAAACGGAACTCTGTGTTAAAAATGGTATGCAGATACACCTTGTAGTTTCAGAGAAAAACAATTTATTCTGAAAACATGTTTTGAGTAATTTCACACTTAAAATAAAAATGTCTATAAAACTCATTAACATATTTTTAGAAATTAATTTATAATAGTAAATATTTTAATGAACCAAACACCAAATTAAGCAGAATTAATATGACCTTCATAAAATGTAAAAAAAAAATCATTTTTGGTATCACGATTCCCCTTAAAAAAAAAGCAACACAATCAGCGGAGAGAAAAGTTCATTTTATTAGTTCTATGTTTTGAAAATGTTTTAACATTTTTGTGTGCGGTGTTTGCAAAATTATTTTTATGTATTTAATAGAGCATATATAATACCAGTCAGTGTCACCGACATATGGTATAAACTGATGGGGAAATACATTTTGCGAAGTCGCAAAAAAAGAGTTAATTAAGTTCAGTAAAAACGTGGATAATAATTCCTGACTTTTTTTCTTCCGTCAGATCAAAAGACATTTTCGTCGCAATTTCGGTTATTACACCAAAAGATATACTCTGCTAAAAGTATGTAAAATAATTTTGTTAAATGTGTGAAATGCGTAAAATGAGTGTGGTGTTAACGAAAAATTATAAAATAATAGAGGAAAAATTGGAAAACAGCGGAATAGTAAATTGTGTTATTCAGTCTTTCTGTATACTAAAAATAAGAATTTCCCCTCCTTAATTTTGCTGCTAGAATTTTATTACGTACAAACAAATACCTTCAATATTTAAAGAAGAAATTGTAACATAAAAAAATCTCTAAGCCTCTTGCTTTATCGAAAGGTTAACACGGTTAGAGTCTATTTTAAATAATAATAATAATAATAATAATAATAATAATAATAATAATAATAATAATAATAATAATAATAAACCGTGGTAAGTATTTTCTGGTTTTGTAATGTCAATAAGAGAAGTTCGAATTTTAAAAAATTAAACATGGAAAATATTATACTGAGTATGAAGATTTTTAGTGAACTTTTGAAGGTTTACCAAACTAATACAAAATAGGAAACGCTTCTCCCCATTTAATTTAATTTTACAAATTGTGAGTTCTTGAACATTTTTGTTTCACTTCCGTAAAGTTCAGAACGTGAAATTTCATGTTTTGTTGATATTGACCCTCTCTAGCCCTACCAACAACGGTCAAATATTTTATACATTCCGAACTTCGTGGATTTGAATAAAGATCCGGCTGTGTGATTATATAGAGACGAATTTAAAATTATAACATAATTTAGTCTTTGGAGTGCTATTTCAGCAAAAAAATAAGATTTTGTGCAATTTTTATGATATTAGAATTCAAAACACAGAACCTTTCACACAAGTCTGTACGAGGGCGTGCTGAAAAGTATTGCCTGCGGTTTTTTTTTCTGGAAACACCCTTAAAGCTTTTGGAATAAATCAAAAGTATTACCATTCTACATCTTTATCCTTCAAGTCTACATATTTATTTCTCAACTTAATCACCCTAGCGACGAACACATTTCTCCCAATGTGAGACCAGCTTGTGGATACCGTCACGTTTGACGTGTTTGACGGAGCCACAGTCTCACCTCTGCTTGCACCGCTTCATCAGTATCAAAGTGAACACCTGGAAAGTGTTCTTTAAGGTTTGGAAAAAGATGTACATCGGATGTGGCCAAGTCGGGACTGTATGGAGGATCAGCGATGACTGTATGGCGTCGGATTTTTGCAGATGTCGCAGTGCTCGTGTGTGATCTGGCATTGTCATGCTGAAGGTGAGGATGCTCCATTTGGGGACGAACTCTGCGAATGCGTCCTTTCAATTTGCTGAGGGTTTCGCAGGACCTTGACTTTAGGCATGAATTCCTTATGCACCACACCTTGAACATCCCAGAGCACTGTGAACATGACTTTGCTGCTGATGACATGGTCTTGAAGTTTTTGGTGACTGTACTCCGTTGATGCTCTCTGGGTCAAAATAGTACACCCAGCTTTCATCACCTGTCATAATGTTGTTAAGGAACCCATCACCCTCACGCTCAAAACGCAAAAGAAGTTGTTGACTGATGTCCAGTCCCCTCTGTTTCATGTCAGAAATGAGCATTCGAGGCCTGTACACGCTCGCGTGATATGTCACATTGACCTGTGTCTGTGTTATCCGACGATTTTCTCTGATGAGTTCATCAACCCGGTTACGATGAGTCTTGTCGGTTCCCGTACGCAGTCGTCCACTCCGAGCTCTGTCACAGGCGTTGAGGTTAGCACCGTCATTACGAGGGCGAAGAACCCACCGGCGCACTTTACCGATGCCGATACACTCGTCACCGTACACAGCTTTCATTTTTCTATGAATTTCAACTGGAGACATGTTTTCTGCGGTTCGAGACTCGATTCGGCACGCTGTTTCTCACCCACCGACAGTGTCACATTACACACTACAGTGTTTCACGCTACAATTCGGAGCCCTCTAGCGGCAGGAGGTTGTATTTGCCTCAGCGAAGCGGGAAGGACGACCGAGTAATATGCATGACATGTGATAGCTCCACCGATATTGCGAACGGAGTAAAAAAATCGGAGGCATTACTTTTCAGCACGCCCTCGTATTTGCAGCTCCTGTAGCATCGTTCCAATATTTCGAAAATGAGGCAAATTTTCTATTGCTCTCTCTCTCTCTTTGTGTGTGATTTCTACCTCTCACTCTCCCCATTTCTCTCTAGGTCTCTCTCTCCCACCTTCTGTCTTCTTCTCCCCGTTCTCATTCCCCTTCTCTCAGCTCGAGTCTTTCATCCCCTCTTCCTCTTCTCTCTCTGTGTGCAATGCATACATGTTAAGTGGTTTTTGAAAATCGACAATAAACCTGCATTTTTGAAGCACTAATAAAAATTAAAGCCGAAGTTTAATCCGTTTCTAAATAACGGGATTTAATAGCTCGCTTCCGTAGTGTGGTGAACGCTTCTGTCTCAGAATTAATAGATCCCGAGTTACAATCTCGGTTAGGGTAAGTTATCTGGAAAGGTATTTCTTTCGAAGTTTTCCCTTATCCTCAGAAGAATTTCGGTTAACTTTAAGCTTCTCGGGCATCGGATCCATTTTGGTATCATTTCTTCACCGCGGTAACTTACGTTGTAGACATAACCAACATTATAATATATTCATTTTAGTTAGAGACAGTACGTTCTGCGTAGCTAAATATAACATGATAACCAGAGGAAAAATAAATATTAATAACAGTAGGAATGGCATTATTAAACAAAGCCATGCCAACAGCAGGCAGGAAACGGGGTTGGTTTTTCCCCCATTGTAGCCAAGTGAGAACAGAATACGCTTTGTTCGTGTACCGTTAGGTCGCCTGAAAAACTGATGCGTAGAAAAAGGTTAGTGTTCTGATAGCCGCAGGCAACTAATAAGAAAGAAGGTAGAAATCATGTGATAGTGAAATGGGGAGATAGGAAATTTGAAATAGAGAAACCGGAGAATTTAAAAAAACACTTGTTCGTGGTATTTCCTTGGAGGTTGTTTTGAAAACAAATGTGAGTGTCGGCGGATAGGGATTGTAAGAAGCACGCAGTAAAGAAATGCATGTGTGTGTGTGTGTGTGTGTGTGTGTGTGTGTGTGTGTGTGTGTAGCGAGGTAATATCAGGAGTCAGATTGGAAAAAAAAGTGTTGGGAAATAAACGGGCAGGAAAATGAACCAGTCGTATTAAACACCAAGATTCAAGACCCATGCGAGTCCCTGAGCTATGACGCAGCCACACTCCGTCCTCCAACAATGAAGCAATACCTTTGCCTCACGATTGCTGCGTTTCTCCTCCTAGTTGTTTTTTTCTATATACTTTGCCACGGCTGCTCGAGCATGAGATCTTAATCACTGGGTATGCGTGAGTGTATGTACAGAGAAACACGAGCGCTTTCTTGTAGCACTTTTTATTTTCACCATTTAAAATAAAACTTAAGGTTTGCCGATCACTTTTAAATGCATACGATGCTACTGTGTCTTTACCAAGACCGAAGATTATTAACTACAGCTGAACGTTCTACCCTCTTGCATGTTCGCCGCCAATGTTCACAACTCGACGAGAATGTCGTCCCGCTCTCCCCAAGCACAGGACAGAATGACTTTCACCACCGCGTTACAAAGAGCAAAAAACTTCTAACTTCCCCTCTCTCCCCTTAAACATTCTCCTCAAACTTAGCGTCATGAAGCTTCTAATGACCTCCACATCCCGGCCAGTGCAACTGCAGCCAATAATTCCAAGAGAAACTGGCTTCAATGGTATTTTACTCTTTATACCTGTGCCTGTTTGGTCTTTCCGTCGCTTTTACAGTCAACAATTGTCACAATGCTTCTCCTTTTTATACACACACTGATTTTAAATATATTATTACTTATTTTATATCGCTATCCTTCTCAGAATATTATGATAATTATTGCCTTTATAATTCCGGCTTCAGCTAGCATCGAACCCGGGAACATTCCTGAAATCCCGTGCCGCCAAAGTGGCGCATAGCACCTCCCATGAGGTACCGCCGCAAGTTTATTGAGTGTTTAAATGTCTAAAAGATAAATTAATTGCATTAAGTCTTGACACAGGAATTATTTGTTTTATTGTATTTCTATAGATTTTAAGTATAATATTTTGCTGTTAGATTTCAATGAATGCTAGCTGAAACACATGCAAAGTTAAACATTACATTTATTATTTATATTTTACTGTTAAGTGCATTTGAAGGGATATAAAATACAAAGTAAAGGCATTTATATTCTTCAGTCGAATCTAAAACAACCGTATTTCGGTTGTAGTTGTTTCCTTTAACATTAGTAATATCACTGAAAATAAACGAAATAACTCTCTTGATAATTACATGCCACTAGCAAAAGTTAATATTCCATAACATAGTAATTAGGCAATGCAATCGCGGACGGTTTTGGAAAGTCCACACTCATCCTACTGTGGGACAGCCGTAATCTTACTCCCTCCGGCGCGACACATCTCACCCACCTACAGGGAAACCTGTGGTTGCCAAACTCTTAATTTCCATAGCGTTTTTCTATAAATCTATGAAAGTGAAAATGCCTTCAATGCCCTCATTTACATTTTAAGCATCGATATATTTTTCGACACTCCTTCCTCTAGTTCTGAACAAAGGAATGATGTTTCATTGCTCATTTTTTTTAACATCTGGAATGTGCGCGGCACATCCGCAGCATATGGCATGGGATGTGGGCCCAGCAGTGACTTCATTTCCGTCGTACGTGATGCCTGGTAATACGTTGCAGAACCGGAAGAAACGATAACAATAAGGAAATATTTTGCTTCTTAGCGTATCCAAAATAGTGCATTTTCCAAGAATGAAAGATAAACCCTGGCTCATGCGTCCAGTTCTCATTTTTTCCCCCAGCAGAAAATTCCTACTTCTATATACGCGGTTAGCGTGAAAAAAAATTCTGATGTGATACATTCACATGACTTTCTCTACCTTCTCTCGTTTATTAGTGCGTTCACCAATTATTCTTACTCAAGCTTGCTTTTCTGTCTACTACATTTTAATCCAATAAACCTTTGCAGAAATAGCTACATTAGACATTTCGTTGTAGACACAAAGGGAACAGCGACAGTCAAATGTTTAATAACTCGAAGCTATACGCTGGCCTTAAAATTCCATACTGTTTCCATGGAATCGCGAGAAACAACTGAATGTTGAAAGGACTTCAACCAATGACCAGTTATAACCTTTAACAACAGATATCTCAGAAACGGCTTATGCCAAAAAATATTTTAGATAAATTGTTTGTTTTAAAGAAGTGTTTTGTAAAGTACATTTATAAAGTTTGTAAAGTAAAGCACCAGTTATACAAGATTATACAATTTTCCCTCCGAATGAAAAGGAGTTCATAGGCTATTCCCCGAAAATTCAAGATATACAGTCTATCTGTCAAGTAAATATCTTTAATATATGGTATTAATCAAAACCGTTAGAGCCATTTTTAGAAGATAAAAAAAATCGAAAATTTTCCATGTAAAGGGTAGTTTGGGATGGAGGGATTTCGTTGAAAATTTTGGTGTCGCATCTTTGGAGGATATTAAGCGTAAATACCAACTTTGATATTTATCCGACATTTCGTTTTTGAGTTAAGCACACAGACAGACACACGAAGAGACGCACACGGACATGTTTCCAAAAATGCTTTATTTAGATTCAGAGCGCCACAAAACATGTATTTCCGGGGAAATCTGGGCATCGAATTTTTGGGTGGAATACAATACTTTCCCTACAAGTCAAATCAAAAACAAATCTGATATGTTACACTCTCATGACTTTCTCTACCCTCGATCCTTATTGGGTATACAAATTATTCTTACGGAAATGATTTTCTTATCCACTTAATTTTAATCGACATAAATCTTTCCGGAAATAGCCGCATTACAATTTCGTTATAGATACAAAGGTAATAGCGATAGTAAATTATTAAGAACTGGACGCTATATGCTGGCATTAAAATTCCATACTCCTTCCATGACATCGCGAGAAACAGCGAAAATCGATAGAACTTTAAAAGAATGACTAAGTATTGAACAATTTGAACCATTAATAACGGATATTGGAAATGGCTGATGCCACAAAACAAGTTATTTGGAATAAATTGTATGTTTTAAAGAGGTCAACAGTTTTGTGTAGTACGTTTTCGTCTATCGCTTAAAGTTTACCAATTATTATCCAAGATTATATATATTTCCTTGCAATTGAAGTGGACTTCACAAACTATTCCCAGAAAATTCAAGATATACATTTTATTTATGTAAATATATTTAATACATAGTGTTTTAATTAAAATTGTTAGTCAATTTTGAGAAAATCAGAAAATTGGAAAAATTGTGAACGTAAAGGATAATTTGGGGTGAGAGGATTTTCTTGAAAAAACTTCGTGTCGCATTTTTGGAAGGTGCTAAACTTAAATACCAACTTTGGTATTTATCCGACTTTTTGTTTTTGAGTTATGTGTTCACAAACACATGAACTTTTTTTTTTAAAAAAAGGCTTCTTTTTATTCAAGGTGCCTCAAAACATGCATTTCCGGTGAAATCTCGGTATCGAAGTTTTGGGTAGAATGCAATACTTCCCCTACTTACTATAGAGAAAGTAAAAATGAAGATCTCGCTAAGGCACAGAATTACGCCAAAGAATTTTTGTTTGGTGAGTTAACCATTTCCGAGATATTCTTTTTTATTGGTTTGAATTTTCAAATGCTTATACTTTTCTCAAATTGGAACACGCCATTCCTTTTCTTTCTTTCTTTCTTTAACAAGAAATAGCTAGACTAATAAGCTTTCTAAGAATAGTTTCTAGAAGAGCGAGTACAGAAAGTCATGTGAATGTAAGACATCAGTTTTTTGTTTTGGTTTTTTTTTTAACTTTTTCTACCACGTACCGATTACGAGAGGAAGTGTTGTACTTCACCCAAAAATTCGGTATCGAGATTTCACCGAGAATTCATGTTTTGAGACTCACTGAATCAAGAAAACCGCTTTTAGAAATGCGATACGAAGATTTAAAAGAGATTGACGCCACAAAAAAGTCTATTTTACATAAATTGTGTGCTTTAACCAGATCTACAGTCTCTATGTAACGAGATTTTGTCTATCAATTACGGAAAAGTCATTCAGAATGAAGAGGACTTCACAGGATTTCCAGGAAAATTCAAGAGCCGCATTTCATTTGTCAAGAAAATATCTTAAATATATAGTATTTGAATTAAAATGTTTTCACCGTTTTTGAGAAAATAAAAAGTACCTTTTTTATATAAAGCGTAGTTTAGATGGGAGGATTTTCTTACAAAACTTCGTGTTGCATCCTTGGAAGAGGCTGAACTTCAAATATCAGTTTTGGATTTATCAGACATTAATTTTTGAGTTATGTTGTTTATAGGCTCACACATGCACATGGAGCTTTTTCTAAAACAATCTTTTTCAGCGCATCTCAATGTATTTATGGTGAAATCTCGGTATCGAGTTTTTGGGTAGCCTCATAGCTCAGTCGGTAGAGAACCTGCCCACTGAGTGAGAGCTCCCGGGTTCGATTCCCGGCTGGGGGTGGGAATTTTTCTCTAACTACGATTATTCCCTTTTTCTCCCCAGAGTCTGGAAGTATGACTGTGTGTGTGATATAATAAATAAAAAATAAAATAAAATTATGAATATTCAACCCCGGCATCTAGGTTATTATGGCGGGGCATATATCCAATTTTTTTTTTTTTTTTTTTTTTTTTTTTTTTTTTACTTTTTCTACTACGTATAGTAAGTAGGGGAAGTATTGCATTCCACCCAAAAATTTGATACCGAGATTTCAGCGGAAATATATGTTTCGAGACCCCCTGAATCCAAAAAAAGCATTTTTGAAAACATGTCCGTGTGTGTGTCTGTGTGTCTGTCTGTGAACAAGCATAACTCAGAAACGAACAGTCGGATAAACACCAAACTTGGTATTTAGGTTCAGTATCTTCCAGAGATGCGACACGAAGGTTTTCAAGAAAATCCCCCCACCCCAGATTACCCTTTACATGGAACATTTTTCGAAAATTTGAATTTTCTCAAAAACGGCTCAAACGATTTTGATTAAAATATCATATGTTTAAGACATTTTCAGGACAAATGAAATGCATATCTCGAATTTTCTGGGAATGTCTCCAAAAGTATTCTTGATTGTGAACGACTTTTGCATAAGAGATAGACACAATTTTATTACACAAAAAATGTAGATCGCGTTAAAATACACAACTTATGTCATATCCTTTTTTTTTTTGAGTGAACCATTTTCGAGATATTGCTTGTTATTCCCTTAAATTTTGCAATACTTTTACTTTTCCTTAAATTCGTTATTCATTTTTTTTTTTGTCCTGGTAATGCAAAGAGAATGGAATACTCCACATAGCAACCACCTCATAAAATATTTGACTATAGCTTAAAGCCTAGCAATTCCCCTTGCATCTACAAGAAAATTAGCAATAAGATTAACATCTCAATATCTCGATTAACATGAAGCATATGGAGCATAAGCGTTTGTAAAAATAGTAGTTTCTACAAGAGTAGAGAAAGTTATGTGAGTGTAATACATCAGATTTTTATGTATTGAATCAAAATTTTCAATTCTTATATACATTAATTTTACAGATTAATTCTAACTACTGCGTAACTACAAAGAAAAACATAAAAATAGAAATTATAAGTATGAAAATAAATAATAAATAGTAAAGATGTAAATAAATAATAATTATAAAATCTACTAAATCTATACTAATGCTGGTAACCAACTACTTACTACGAAGCTAAAAACTATCCCACTATCTAGAAGTTACATACTGGTATCCAGTACTATTTACCAAAATCTTCTAGATTAAATAAGTTATTCAACAGTTTTTCAAAGATTAATGATCTAATGAATTAAAAACAAAAGTGGCAGAAACCCAAGGACAAGAGAATACGAGTTAACACCATTGCCAATAGGCAATAAGTTCCAAAGCAAAGGCCGCCAATAAGACGAATGTAGTTAAAGGCGGGGTATAAATGGAATATTAAATAAACAAACAAAAAAATCCCTTCTACTTACTACAGGTAAGTGTTATAGAAAGTAAAACGCGTTTGTAAATAGTTTTAAAACTGTTTCCGTTTAATAGCTGAAAGCGGTACATGAGTTTCTATCGTTTATTTATTTATATTGTAACAAATGAAAACGCCAGTTGCTGCTAAACACACTTTATTTGTCACTTAGATAAGATGCTCAGCATAGTAGCAACTTTAAATATGAGACTCTGTTGACACAGAGAACAGAACACAACACAACAGATCCGTCTAATCGAATCACAACTGAACTGCTTAGTCACAAGTAACAACTGAATTGCTGAGTCACAACTTTCAACTGAACTGTACTGGACACTGCCCACTTTTAACTGTCAACTCTTCACTTCTCGACTGCACTTAACTTCGTTACTTTCACTCCGGGCAAGAAAAGCCCCTTTTATAGGCCCCAGTTACAAAGCGGAACGTTCTCGAAGGGGAGGTTACTAGAACCTGCCCAAATGATTCTTCTGGAGCAGTAATTACCCAAACTGCGGGGTAGTGGCGCATAATGCGCTTTTGTTCTGCTCGGGCTATTGCTCTGAAACAGACCAGCCAGTAGCCGCACCCAAAGACCGTGCCGGGATGCCCTCACCGGCGGCTTGCCGGTAACTTCGCGCGGGCAGTCACAATATGCCCTAATTACATCGAATTTAATTGGATGACTGCGCAGCGAGCGCGGCGTCGTGGCCGAGTGGTTAGACCGCTCGCCTCTCACCGAGGCGGCCCGGGTTCAATCCCAGGGACCCGCATGTGGGATTTGTGGTGGACGAAGCGACGTCTGGGCGGGTTTTTCTCCGGGTTCTCCGGTTTCCCCCGCCATTCCACCAACTGCTCCATCATCACCTTTCCTTTCATCCATTTCGCCTTCATTTCGTTTCATCTACTTCCTTCATCCCATACCAGGCATCGGGCTGATCACTCATCCTGGATCTTCTGTCTGCTCCATGAGTGTCTGCTCCTCGACGGGCCTCTGACCCCAGGCACCCGCCTGTAAGTCCTACATAAGATGATAAATAGAGAATGAATGAATGAATGAATGACTGCGCAGCGCATTTTATATACTGAAAAAAAAATTCTTTTTACTTTCTCTACTACGTATAGTAAGATGGGGAAGTATTGTATTCCACCCAAAAATTCGATACCGAGATTTCACCGGAAATACGTGTTTTGAGATCCCCTGAATCCAAAAAAAAGCATTTTTGGAAACATGTCCGAGTGTGTTTGTGTCTGTCTGTGTGTCTGTCTGTGAACAGCATAACTCAGAAACGAACAGTCGGATAAACACCAAACTTGGTATTTAGGTTCAGTATCTTCCAAGCATGCGACACGAAGGTTTTCAAGAAAATCCCCCCACCCTAAATTACCCTTTACATGGAAGATTTTTCGAAAATTTTAATTTTCTCAAAAACGGCTCTTAACGATTTTGATTAAAATATCATATGTTTAAGATATTTTTATTACAAATAAAATGTAAGTAGTATACATTGAGACCTTCTGGATCAATTTATGGCTTTTTAATTGGCTTAATTGATTTAAATTGGCTGTAATTGGTCTTTCATGTAAGTCCGACCCAAGTACATGATACCTTCTGGATCAATTTATGGCTTTTTAATTGGTTCACATGGTTCATTTGGTCTTTCATGTAAGCCCGACCTAAAGCACATGGGGTTTCTGGATCAATTTATGGCTTTTTAATTGGTTCAATTGGTCTTTCATGTAAAGACGACCCAAGTAGCTGATACCTTCTGGATCAAATTTATGGTTACTTGCGAGTTGACAGTTTGTCATTCCCGGCCACGTGGAGGGCTTTACTTGAAGAAGAAGCATTTAAAGGTCCCCCTCCTCCTCGGCTTTGGGTGGGAGGAGGTAATCAAAATAATGTCTGCATTTCCAGTCAGCTATGAGACATGATTCACCCGCTATAAAGTACACAGGGTTAATTCTAATCATATACATCAAATAAAAAAATACAAGTTTCAATTTTTGTGGCGAACGAGTGAAAACCTTTTAAAAATCAAAAAGGTTTAATTTTCACCATCCTACCGAGACTTGTTGCTTTCTACGACATGAATAACATGCTACTTAAAACCGTGTATGTATACAGGGAGGTCTCCCTCCACGTCAGTTTAAAAGACGATCGCCTGACTATTCTGTCTGGAGATTCAATTATTGAGGTATAGTGTATCCCGAAAGAACGTTCACCCTACTATGGATAAAGAGTACATGGTTATCAAAAATATGTATGTGTTGAGTATCTGTTGCAAGCACCTCTACCTCCCATGAGTTAGCGTTTAGAGGTTATGATAATATATCGCACCTCTCTCTCTCATGCACACACATACACACACATATCCACTCATAATCAGGCTTAACACGCTACAGTATAGCAATTTTTGAGACAGACAGTCATCTATAATGGCCGGGTAATTAAGGCTATTGACTCACCCTTCGCATAAGGGGACACCTATTCACGGTATTGATTTTTTCCCTCTCATATAAGGACTCCCACACCATTGTAAAAGTTCGCTTCATCTACGCTAGATGCCATAAGGTTACAGAACTAACATTTCTAATTCATATCTGGCACTATAGAGGCCGACAGAATCCGATCCACTATTGATTTTTTCATTAAAACTACATGAGATTCAAACACATTAGCTAATTACAGTGTTACAAGCTGTATGTACAGTGAAATAAAAACAAATCGCATTTAAAAAAAATTCTCATATGTTACACTCACATGACTTTCTCTACTCTTGTACAAACTTTTTCTTACAAATGCTTATTCTGCTTGATTTTACTAGCTGCAATAGGAATACGGTAGGCTTTAAGCGATAGTCAAATATTTTAAGAGCGGTTGCCAAGTGATGCAATCCATTCTCTTTACATGCCTAAGACATAAAAAAATGAATAACGAATTCGAGAAAAAATATAATTATTGGGGAATTTAAGGGAATAACAAGCAATATCTCGAAAATATTTCTCAATAAAACAGGGGGGCCTCAAAACATAAATATCCGGTGAAGTTTCGTTATCGAATTTTCGCGTGGAATACAATACTTCCCTTACTTACTCTACATAGTAGAGAAATTTAAAATACTTAGTTATAACAACGGGAAAGATGGCTTATATCTTTTTTCCCACGAGGTGTATGATTCATACAATAAACAGTAATTGAACAATGTCTTTATTACTTAATTAACAGCACACCCAAAGGCAGCTGCAACCATCAATAAATTCCCTCCCTTAAGTTACTTAAGTTCATGAAGATTTACAATTTCCTGTCTAAGGGCAATTTATCTTAACAGTTCTCACGAAAAATAGAAGTCCCACCCGTATACATGCTCACACCGTAAAATAATACATGTTAACTTTTGACATTTATCATTCATTTAAAGCCTCCCTCTCAGATGCACGTGGGATATGGATCTCATCCCTATGCTGGCGGCAAGAGTTTCATACTCATTTAGACGGTCTAGGTAATAATAATAATAATAATAATAATAATAATAAAAATAATTGCATACATTCCCAGATTGTCAAGGGCATGTGACATTCATCCCTCCCTGTTTCTCACCAATGAACTGCCAGAAGCTACTAAAATGATTTTTCTTTCCTTAGCCAATGCGGAGGGGGCGTAATATTGAAAGACGCACTATATAAACCCTCTACATTGCCCGCATTTCACAGTTTTCATAAAGGGACTCTATACTTGCGACAGTTTCTGGACAGAAACCACAGAGTTTAAAAACCTTTTGAAGTGATTCAATACTATTTTTGGAAAAGAGTTCTTCATTTTTATCATCAATTGGATATACACTTTGCAAGGTAAGAAATTGCTTATGTTGCCTTATCATTTAGCCATTCATTTGTAATCATCCTTCATTGCAGGACATTAAATATTTCTCTTTAAGCAACACATTTACAACTACTTAACTACACCAAGTGATACGTTTCATATATATATATATATATATATATATATATATAGGCAGGCTAAATGCATACACTGAGCGAGCTATATATTAATCATAAATCATCAAATCGATTTCAGCAATCAATAATATCACGATAGAGATAATCGAGACTGTAATACTCATGATGCTTCTAGAATTGATTTTTTACTTCCTCTATTTTTAATTAGCACCTGTAATGAAATTAAATTCAATTTTTAGATTCTTACACATCTTCTGACTTTAATTTTTAAGCAAGTACATGCATTATTACATGAATAAGCTATCAAATCTGAAAGATTCCCTAATTTGAATGTTTCTTTTACGCATACTCTAGAAATGGAGAATACAGTGACAAGGAAACCCTACAGTGCAGCAGTCGCTTGCGACATCTCCATCATGGAGAAATTTCTAAAGGATTTAGTCCACTTAGATCAACACTCATCACACTATCATAATCATCAGGAATTTAACCAATACACAGACACTGCACCAATTCTTTTCACCCGAAGACATTGCCCACCCTCTGAACCAAATCTTTTCACCCGAAGACATTGCCCACCCTCTGAACCAAATCTTTTCACCCGAAGACATTGCCCACCCTCTGAACCAAATCTTTTCACCCGAAGACATTCCCCACCCTCTGAACTAAATCTTTTCACCCGAAGACATTCCCCACCCTCTGAACTAAATCTTTTCACCCGAAGACATTCCCCACCCTCTGAACCAAATCTTTTCACCAGAAGACATTGCCCACCCTCTGAACCAAATCTTTTCACCAGAAGACATTCCCCGCCCTCTGAACCAAATCTTTTCACCCGAAGACATTCCCCACCCTCTGAACCAAATCTTTTCACCCGAAGACATCAGCATTTCACAAACATCCGACACCAAAACATAAATCCATACGATTTGAATTCACAAACCACCACCAACACCACCACCACCACCGCTGCCACCACCGCCACCACCACCCCCACTACCATCACCATTACTACACGTCCTAGATCAATATCATCCCAAACCACAATTCATATCATTGAGATTTCACCACCCCGCATTAATCACAATAACATAGAGATCATTGATCTCACTCACCCGACGCCGAAAAAAACAAAACACACCCATGCATTATCACCACAGTCACAGCATATTTCACCGCTATCAGGCATTATACCATTGCAAGCATCACCACCCCATTTCAGAAATGTACACGCGATTCGAAGGCGTGTCACACGGAGAAGGCTAAATTTTGATCATATGCAACCTCTCCTACCTCCATTACCCCCATTAGTCCGCATCCCCTCCTACGGTAGAAGAAAACACCTCAACAATCCACAATAAAAACAAACAAACAAACAAACAAAAAAAAACACAATCACTCTAAATACAGCATACATACATACATAAATACATACATACATACATACACGAAATACACAGCCAGCAATGTTCACACTCACATTCATACATTCACAGTTTCATTAATATCTAACCTGGACTGGACCAAACTAAGGAAAGAAACAAGGTAACATTCATCAAGGCTATTATTTTTTTAAATATTAGAATCATAGAACAATATAAAAACATTACTGATAATGGCCAATATGAGGTCCATCACATCTATTTCTCTACAGGAGAACACTTATTACAACGATAAATGCAATTCTTTCAACACAATGTGTAATGTTTCAGGACTGCCAGCAACGATTCATCTTTACCACAGCAAGCAAAGCACTGTTGCAGACCTTAAGCTGTGTCTCCACAGCATCGTTCAATGCCTGCAATGAATAATACATCAATCATCAATTGTCTCAACCGATTTAAAATACAAAAGGTGAGAATTACTCTTACATTATTTGAACATTGCTCTAGTTACTGTTTCTCCTAATAGCGACATTCCCATTAAAGATCATTCACGCATAAAAGACATCGCCTTATTATCTTTAATCCTATAACGATGTATTTCTTTCAGGACACCTGGCATTTATCTTTCAAATCATGACAACTAATGGTTCATTTGTTATGTTTCAGACTCCTAGGAAAAGCAACAAATAAGAAGAACGCCAAGAATACCATAATGATGCCCACTGAGTTCGCTTCTGAAAGAGCGAAATATCCGCGTCTTCACACGTCGCCAGATGAAAACGTCACCAATGCTCCAAGATCAGCGAATCACAATGCAGCAGTGACAAATGGGATTATTCAGTGAATACTACGTTGTGGCTGATAAAAAATGTAATAATGAAATCATATACGCCTCATTATTTGTGTGGGGGAAAGGCTCATACTATTCGAAGAATATGTGATTATGAAACAGCAAGGGGACAGTTAATTCACTTAACTTATTGTATTATCATATAATTTCATTGATTCTGGAAATGAAACAAATAGACTTTTATCATATTGAACAAATGAATGCAGTAAAAAATAAAAACTTTATTTAATAAAAATAACAGTGACATTTATTGACGACATTGTATTTATTCACTCATATTGTATAAAGACATGCTAAATAGTTATTTTGCTGTAATGATTGACATGTATCAATGTAAAATCAATAAAGTGAAAAATAATAGATTTCACATCATTTCCAGGCATTATCATCCGCTTCATTACTTAGAGTACATTGGAAAATTTTATAAAGTGATGGATCCCAAACACAGCCTACAAATATAACATAACGCTAGGATAGTCTGCGAACAGGTAGAGTTAGGCTCGCACGATTGACCGAGTTTGAAGAACAGTCTACCATAGAATGTCTTAGGAATGGATTCGTCATGATTGTCATGGTTGGCTGCGTTTCACGGTTAAGTTATTTACGTTAGTGGTTACGTTTAGTGGTTACGTTGGTTACGTGGTTAGTGGTTACGTTGGTTAGTGGTTAGTGGTTACGTTGGTTACGTGGTTAGTGGTTACGTTGGTTACGTGGTTAGTGGTTACGTTGGTTAGTGGTTAGTGGTTACGTTGGTTAGTGGTTAGTGGTTACATTGGTTACAAGGTTAGTGGTTACGTTGGTTACGTGGTTAGTGGTTACGTTGGTTACGTGGTTAGTGGTTACGTTGGTTACGTGGTTAGTGGTTACGTTGGTTACGTGGTTAGTGGTTACGTTGGTTAGTGGTTACGTTGGTTACGTGGTTAGTGGTTACGTTGGTTACGTGGTTAGTGGTTACGTTGGTTACGTGGTTAGTGGTTACGTTGGTTACGTGGTTAGTGGTTACGTTGGTTACGTGGTTAGTGGTTACGTTGGTTAGTGGTTAGTGGTTACGTTGGTTACGTGGTTAGTGGTTACGTTGGTTAGTGGTTAGTGGTTACGTTGGTTAGTGGTTAGTGGTTACGTTGGTTACGTGGTTAGTGGTTACGTTGGTTACGTGGTTAGTGGTTACGTTGGTTACGTGGTTAGTGGTTACGTTGGTTACGTGGTTAGTGGTTACGTTGGTTACGTGGTTATTGGTTACGTTGGTTAGTGGTTAGTGGTTACGTTGGTTACGTGGTTAGTGGTTACGTTGGTTACGTGGTTAGTGGTTACGTTGGTTACGTGGTTAGTGGTTACGTTGGTTACGTGGTTAGTGGTTACGTTGGTTACGTGGTTACGTTGGTTACGTGGTTAGTGGTTACGTTGGTTACGTGGTTACGTTGGTTAAGTTTAGTGATCTTTCAGAGCAGGTAAGACAGGGATAGATTGGCTTAGGATGGTCGCTTGTGGCTAGGTTAGACTACTCCAAAATACCTAAAACTAACCAATTCAGGGATTGTGCCTATCGGTCTCACATGTTAATTACTTAACATATAGAAGCTTACAAAATCTAGAAAGAAAAAAAAGGCCTGAAAGTATATATATTTATTCTAATAATGGATAAGAAATGCTCATAAAGTATCAAAATCAGTGGAAAATACATTAACTCTTGAAATTAGAATAAATACTTGCTTTAATGTACTGACTTACAAATGAAATTCCACTCTCCATATTACAATAGCATCCTAAAAGCATGTCACAATACCTCATTCACATCTTAAAATACGCTGAAAGAGGCTCAAATTCTCTTACCAGAAACTTTGAAAATAACTGCAACGCGCCTAAAGAACCATCAGAATACTGTAAAGATCTGAGGCAATATCATGAACATAACAGCTCCTGCTTATAAAACCAATCATAATTTTCCAAAAACCTGTGTCTAATAGCTCATAAACGCCAGCTAAATGCTCCACAGTTCCTATTCCAGTGGCTAAAATGCAAGCAAACATTTCTAAAAATACAATACATTGTCTGTTACAGGATGAAAAATATATTCGAAATACCTACATCAATCCCTCCGCCTGTATTTTGAAGGATACTTTAAAAAAACATCATAAAGCATATTCAAAATGTTCTGAAAATCTTAAAAAGAAATATATGTATTAAACCTAAAATACACAAAGGATAAAATCTAAACATCAGGCTTTATTATGAATAGGGACAGAGGCTAGAAAGGCAAATCAAAAGAAACACTTAAGTAAATGGTGAAAATAACTTTATTGAGAATTATTATTATTTGATTTTACATTAAGCAAACACTAGAGCATTGAACAGAAGCAAACAAAATTTTAACACACTCATTTCATTCAAATGTGAAAGCTCTTTATTATACAGAGTTCAGTCTCAATCATGCTATAATCCCAAGGCTATTCAATACTAGGATGATCTTATTAATCTCAATAGAAAAGTCGTTTTTACCAGCTTCATGCGACATCATTAACAGTCTTAGTTGGTGTACTAAGTCATTAGGATCTGTACAGGGATATAAAATCTCAATATTCGCATTGGATACATCACCCACACTGGACGAGTTAACACTAAAATGTTTATTTCACTCAGGTGATTATTCAGAGTTTCATCATCCAAAGACACTGCTCTTCTTACATCTAACATCCCTGGTCTTGAAGAGATTTCAGTAGCACTCAGGGGTGATCCAAGCGCTTCACAGCTTAACTCTAACATCCCTGGTCTTGAATAGATTTCAGCATCACTTACGGGAGTTCTAAGCACTGCACACTTCAATGATTCATTACTACATCTTTGCCGGTGTTGTTTAAGTCTTGAAATAGATCTGTTTTTTTAAAATCCTACTGCACATACGACACTTGACAGAACGATTATTCTCATGGGTAATATAGGAAAAATGAAGCTTTTCGTAAGCTGGCTGTATTTGAATGTCAATAAGGGAATCCATGATTGTTCTAGAATATCATATACTGTATATGATTTCGAAGCTGCACCCGCATATATCATCAGGAGACTGTAGAATTATTTGCTTATTTCCTAATTTTATCGGTAATCTCACATCATTGATAACCATAAACCTTGCAGTCAAGTTATATAAGAAACGGGGGCTATGACAGAATTCCACATTAATTGCAGCTACTCCATTAATTACATAAGCTCACCATGCATTAAATGAAGTCTACCCTTACTTGTAATATTGGAGGATATATGACGCAACCTCATTGAATATGGTAGCACTCGAATATGCAATGTTTCAAGACTAGAAGGTCACCCATACTGATCTTCCTATGAAGAACCATACTACAGGGAAAGTGAGCAGTACACAAGTTGAAGATTTCGAGACATGCTGAGGTCCCTAACGTTTCCAGGTTATAACATCTCACTTTACAAGTCCCCCCTGTAACGACTCATTCCACATAGCAAGAGGAGAGGAGAGTCAACGAGGATCAACCGAGCATTTTGTGAAGTCCTTAAATGTAATAAGATAATACCATATACCTACCAAAGTAACCAAAATATTCCCATACCTTGTAAATGTAACCAATATATTTCCATACCTTCTAATGTAGTCAAAGTATTTCCATACCTTCTAATGTAACCAATATATTTCCATACCTTCTAATGTAGTCAAAGTATTTCCATACCTTCTAATGTAACCAATATATTTCCATACCTTCTAATGTAGTCAAAGTATTTCCATACCTTCTAATGTAACCAATATATTTCCATACCTTCTAATGTAACCAATATATTTCCATACCTTCTAATGTAGTCAAAGTATTTCCATACCTTCTAATGTAACCAATATATTTCCATACCTTCTAATGTAGTCAAAGTATTTCCATACCTTCTAATGTAACCAATATATTTCCATACCTTCTAATGTAGTCAAAGTATTTCCATACCTTCTAATGTAGTCAAAGTATTTCCATACCTTCTAAATGCTTGGTTGATCCTCGTTGACTCTCCTCTCCTCTTGCTATGTGGAATGAGTCGTTACAGGGGGGACTTGTAAAGTGAGATGTTATAACCTGGAAACGTTAGGGACCTCAGCATGTCTCGAAATCTTCAACTTGTGTACTGCTCACTTTCCCTGTAGTATGGTTCTTCATAGGAAGATCTGTATGGGTGACCTTCTAGTCTTGAAACATTGCATATTCGAGTGCTACCATATTCAATGAGGTTGCGTCATATATCCTCCAATATTACAAGTAAGGGTAGACTTCATTTAATGCATGGTGAGCTTATGTAATTAATGGAGTAGCTGCAATTAATGTGGAATTCTGTCATAGCCCCCGTTTCTTATATAACTTGACTGCAAGGTTTATGGTTATCAATGATGTGAGATTACCGATAAAATTAGGAAATAAGCAAATAATTCTACAGTCTCCTGATGATATATGCGGGTGCAGCTTCCAAATCATATACAGTATATGATATTCTAGAACAATCATGGATTCCCTTATTGACATTCAAATACAGCCAGCTTACGAAAAGCTTCATTTTTCCTATATTACCCATGAGAATAATCGTTCTGTCAAGTGTCGTATGTGCAGTAGGATTTTAAAAAAACAGATCTATTTCAAGACTTAAACAACACCGGCAAAGATGTAGTAATGAATCATTGAAGTGTGCAGTGCTTAGAACTCCCGTAAGTGATGCTGAAATCTATTCAAGACCAGGGATGTTAGAGTTAAGCTGTGAAGCGCTTGGATCACCCCTGAGTGCTACTGAAATCTCTTCAAGACCAGGGATGTTAGATGTAAGAAGAGCAGTGTCTTTGGATGATGAAACTCTGAATAATCACCTGAGTGAAAATAAACATTTTAGTGTTAACTCGTCCAGTGTGGGTGATGTATCCAATGCGAATATTGAGATTTTATATCCCTGTACAGATCCTAATGACTTAGTACACCAACTAAGACTGTTAATGATGTCGCATGAAGCTGGTAAAAACGACTTTTCTATTGAGATTAATAAGATCATCCTAGTATTGAATAGCCTTGGGATTATAGCATGATTGAGACTGAACTCTGTATAATAAAGAGCTTTCACATTTGAATGAAATGAGTGTGTTAAAATTTTGTTTGCTTCTGTTCAATGCTCTAGTGTTTGCTTAATGTAAAATCAAATAATAATAATTCTCAATAAAGTTATTTTCACCATTTACTTAAGTGTTTCTTTTGATTTGCCTTTCTAGCCTCTGTCCCTATTCATAATAAAGCCTGATGTTTAGATTTTATCCTTTGTGTATTTTAGGTTTAATACATATATTTCTTTTTAAGATTTTCAGAACATTTTGAATATGCTTTATGATGTTTTTTTAAAGTATCCTTCAAAATACAGGCGGAGGGATTGATGTAGGTATTTCGAATATATTTTTCATCCTGTAACAGACAATGTATTGTATTTTTAGAAATGTTTGCTTGCATTTTAGCCACTGGAATAGGAACTGTGGAGCATTTAGCTGGCGTTTATGAGCTATTAGACACAGGTTTTTGGAAAATTATGATTGGTTTTATAAGCAGGAGCTGTTATGTTCATGATATTGCCTCAGATCTTTACAGTATTCTGATGGTTCTTTAGGCGCGTTGCAGCTATTTTCAAAGTTTCTGGTAAGAGAATTTGAGCCTCTTTCAGCGTATTTTAAGATGTGAATGAGGTATTGTGACATGCTTTTAGGATGCTATTGTAATATGGAGAGTGGAATTTCATTTGTAAGTCAGTACATTAAAGCAAGTATTTATTCTAATTTCAAGAGTTAATGTATTTTCCACTGATTTTGATACTTTATGAGCATTTCTTATCCATTATTAGAATAAATATATATACTTTCAGTCCTTTTTTTTCTTTCTAGATTTTGTAAGCTTCTATATGTTAAGTAATTAACATGTGAGACCGATAGGCACAATCCCTGAATTGGTTAGTTTTAGGTATTTTGGAGTAGTCTAACCTAGCCACAAGCGACCATCCTAAGCCAATCTATCCCTGTCTTACCTGCTCTGAAAGATCACTAAACTTAACCAACGTAACCACGTAACCAACGTAACCACTAACCACGTAACCAACGTAACCACGTAACCAACGTAACCACTAACCACGTAACCAACGTAACCACTAACCACGTATCCAACGTAACCACTAACCACGTAACCAACGTAACCACTAACCACGTAACCAACGTAACCACTAACCACTAACCAACGTAACCACTAACCACGTAACCAACGTAACCACTAACCACGTAACCAACGTAACCACTAACCACGTAACCAACGTAACCACTAACCACGTAACCAACGTAACCACTAACCACGTAACCAACGTAACCACTAACCACGTAACCAACGTAACCACTAACCACTATCCAACGTAACCACTAACCACGTAACCACTAACCACGTAACCAACGTAACCACTAACCACTAACCAACGTAACCACTAACCACGTAACCAACGTAACCACTAACCACGTAACCAACGTAACCACTAACCACGTAACCAACGTAACCACTAACCACGTAACCAACGTAACCACTAACCACTAACCAACGTAACCACTAACCACGTAACCAACGTAACCACTAACCACGTAACCAACGTAACCACTAACCACGTAACCAACGTAACCACTAACCACGTAACCAACGTAACCACTAACCACGTAACCAACGTAACCACTAACCTTGTAACCAATGTAACCACTAACCACTAACCAACGTAACCACTAACCACTAACCAACGTAACCACTAACCACGTAACCAACGTAACCACTAACCACGTAACCAACGTAACCACTAACCACTAACCAACGTAACCACTAACCACGTAACCAACGTAACCACTAAACGTAACCACTAACGTAAATAACTTAACCGTGAAACGCAGCCAACCATGACAATCATGACGAATCCATTCCTAAGACATTCTATGGTAGACTGTTCTTCAAACTCGGTCAATCGTGCGAGCCTAACTCTACCTGTTCGCAGACTATCCTAGCGTTATGTTATATTTGTAGGCTGTGTTTGGGATCCATCACTTTATAAAATTTTCCAATGTACTCTAAGTAATGAAGCGGATGATAATGCCTGGAAATGATGTGAAATCTATTATTTTTCACTTTATTGATTTTACATTGATACATGTCAATCATTACAGCAAAATAACTATTTAGCATGTCTTTATACAATATGAGTGAATAAATACAATGTCGTCAATAAATGTCACTGTTATTTTTATTAAATAAAGTTTTTATTTTTTACTGCATTCATTTGTTCAATATGATAAAAGTCTATTTGTTTCATTTCCAGAATCAATGAAATTATATGATAATACAATAAGTTAAGTGAATTAACTGTCCCCTTGCTGTTTCATAATCACATATTCTTCGAATAGTATGAGCCTTTCCCCCACACAAATAATGAGGCGTATATGATTTCATTATTACATTTTTTATCAGCCACAACGTAGTATTCACTGAATAATCCCATTTGTCACTGCTGCATTGTGATTCGCTGATCTTGGAGCATTGGTGACGTTTTCATCTGGCGACGTGTGAAGACGCGGATATTTCGCTCTTTCAGAAGCGAACTCAGTGGGCATCATTATGGTATTCTTGGCGTTCTTCTTATTTGTTGCTTTTCCTAGGAGTCTGAAACATAACAAATGAACCATTAGTTGTCATGATTTGAAAGATAAATGCCAGGTGTCCTGAAAGAAATACATCGTTATAGGATTAAAGATAATAAGGCGATGTCTTTTATGCGTGAATGATCTTTAATGGGAATGTCGCTATTAGGAGAAACAGTAACTAGAGCAATGTTCAAATAATGTAAGAGTAATTCTCACCTTTTGTATTTTAAATCGGTTGAGACAATTGATGATTGATGTATTATTCATTGCAGGCATTGAACGATGCTGTGGAGACACAGCTTAAGGTCTGCAACAGTGCTTTGCTTGCTGTGGTAAAGATGAATCGTTGCTGGCAGTCCTGAAACATTACACATTGTGTTGAAAGAATTGCATTTATCGTTGTAATAAGTGTTCTCCTGTAGAGAAATAGATGTGATGGACCTCATATTGGCCATTATCAGTAATGTTTTTATATTGTTCTATGATTCTAATATTTAAAAAAATAATAGCCTTGATGAATGTTACCTTGTTTCTTTCCTTAGTTTGGTCCAGTCCAGGTTAGATATTAATGAAACTGTGAATGTATGAATGTGAGTGTGAACATTGCTGGCTGTGTATTTCGTGTATGTATGTATGTATGTATTTATGTATGTATGTATGTATGCTGTATTTAGAGTGATTGTGTTTTTTTGTTTGTTTGTTTGTTTGTTTTTATTGTGGATTGTTGAGGTGTTTTCTTCTACCGTAGGAGGGGATGCGGACTAATGGGGTTAATGGAGGTAGGAGAGGTTGCATATGATCAAAATTTAGCCTTCTCCGTGTGACACGCCTTCGAATCGCGTGTACATTTCTGAAATGGGGTGGTGATGCTTGCAATGGTATAATGCCTGATAGCGGTGAAATATGCTGTGACTGTGGTGATAATGCATGGGTGTGTTTTGTTTTTTTCGGCGTCGGGTGAGTGAGATCAATGATCTCTATGTTATTGTGATTAATGCGGGGTGGTGAAATCTCAATGATATGAATTGTGGTTTGGGATGATATTGATCTAGGACGTGTAGTAATGGTGATGGTAGTGGGGGTGGTGGTAGCGGTGGTGGTGGTGGTGTTGGTGGTGGTTTGTGAATTCAAATCGTATGGATTTATGTTTTGGTGTCGGATGTTTGTGAAATGCTGATGTCTTCGGGTGAAAAGATTTGGTTCAGAGGGTGGGGAATGTCTTCGGGTGAAAAGATTTGGTTCAGAGGGCGGGGAATGTCTTCTGGTGAAAAGATTTGGTTCAGAGGGTGGGCAATGTCTTCTGGTGAAAAGATTTGGTTCAGAGGGTGGGGAATGTCTTCGGGTGAAAAGATTTAGTTCAGAGGGTGGGGAATGTCTTCGGGTGAAAAGATTTAGTTCAGAGGGTGGGGAATGTCTTCGGGTGAAAAGATTTGGTTCAGAGGGTGGGCAATGTCTTCGGGTGAAAAGATTTGGTTCAGAGGGTGGGCAATGTCTTCGGGTGAAAAGATTTGGTTCAGAGGGTGGGCAATGTCTTCGGGTGAAAAGAATTGGTGCAGTGTCTGTGTATTGGTTAAATTCCTGATGATTATGATAGTGTGATGAGTGTTGATCTAAGTGGACTAAATCCTTTAGAAATTTCTCCATGATGGAGATGTCGCAAGCGACTGCTGCACTGTAGGGTTTCCTTGTCACTGTATTCTCCATTTCTAGAGTATGCGTAAAAGAAACATTCAAATTAGGGAATCTTTCAGATTTGATAGCTTATTCATGTAATAATGCATGTACTTGCTTAAAAATTAAAGTCAGAAGATGTGTAAGAATCTAAAAATTGAATTTAATTTCATTACAGGTGCTAATTAAAAATAGAGGAAGTAAAAAATCAATTCTAGAAGCATCATGAGTATTACAGTCTCGATTATCTCTATCGTGATATTATTGATTGCTGAAATCGATTTGATGATTTATGATTAATATATAGCTCGCTCAGTGTATGCATTTAGCCTGCCTATATATATATATATATATATATATATATATATGAAACGTATCACTTGGTGTAGTTAAGTAGTTGTAAATGTGTTGCTTAAAGAGAAATATTTAATGTCCTGCAATGAAGGATGATTACAAATGAATGGCTAAATGATAAGGCAACATAAGCAATTTCTTACCTTGCAAAGTGTATATCCAATTGATGATAAAAATGAAGAACTCTTTTCCAAAAATAGTATTGAATCACTTCAAAAGGTTTTTAAACTCTGTGGTTTCTGTCCAGAAACTGTCGCAAGTATAGAGTCCCTTTATGAAAACTGTGAAATGCGGGCAATGTAGAGGGTTTATATAGTGCGTCTTTCAATATTACGCCCCCTCCGCATTGGCTAAGGAAAGAAAAATCATTTTAGTAGCTTCTGGCAGTTCATTGGTGAGAAACAGGGAGGGATGAATGTCACATGCCCTTGACAATCTGGGAATGTATGCAATTATTTTTATTATTATTATTTTTATTATTATTATTATTATTATTATTATTATTATTATTACCTAGACCGTCTAAATGAGTATGAAACTCTTGCCGCCAGCATAGGGATGAGATCCATATCCCACGTGCATCTGAGAGGGAGGCTTTAAATGAATGATAAATGTCAAAAGTTAACATGTATTATTTTACGGTGTGAGCATGTATACGGGTGGGACTTCTATTTTTCGTGAGAACTGTTAAGATAAATTGCCCTTAGACAGGAAATTGTAAATCTTCATGAACTTAAGTAACTTAAGGGAGGGAATTTATTGATGGTTGCAGCTGCCTTTGGGTGTGCTGTTAATTAAGTAATAAAGACATTGTTCAATTACTGTTTATTGTATGAATCATACACCTCGTGGGAAAAAAGATATAAGCCATCTTTCCCGTTGTTATAACTAAGTATTTTAAATTTCTCTACTATGTAGAGTAAGTAAGGGAAGTATTGTATTCCACGCGAAAATTCGATAACGAAACTTCACCGGATATTTATGTTTTGAGGCCCCCCTGTTTTATTGAGAAATATTTTCGAGATATTGCTTGTTATTCCCTTAAATTCCCCAATAATTATATTTTTTCCCGAATTCGTTATTCATTTTTTTATGTCTTAGGCATGTAAAGAGAATGGATTGCATCACTTGGCAACCGCTCTTAAAATATTTGACTATCGCTTAAAGCCTACCGTATTCCTATTGCAGCTAGTAAAATCAAGCAGAATAAGCATTTGTAAGAAA
Source organism: Deroplatys truncata (assembly GCA_030765065.1). Lineage (NCBI taxonomy): Eukaryota > Metazoa > Arthropoda > Insecta > Mantodea > Mantidae > Deroplatys > Deroplatys truncata. The sequence goes on along the minus strand of CM060984.1, from coordinate 61,894,694 downwards.
AAGTTTGTACAAGAGTAGAGAAAGTCATGTGAGTGTAACATATGAGAATTTTTTTTAAATGCGATTCGTTTTTATTTCACTGTACATACAGCTTGTAACACTGTAATTAGCTAATGTGTTTGAATCTCATGTAGTTTTAATGAAAAAATCAATAGTGGATCGGATTCTGTCGGCCTCTATAGTGCCAGATATGAATTAGAAATGTTAGTTCTGTAACCTTATGGCATCTAGCGTAGATGAAGCGAACTTTTACAATGGTGTGGGAGTCCTTATATGAGAGGGAAAAAATCAATACCGTGAATAGGTGTCCCCTTATGCGAAGGGTGAGTCAATAGCCTTAATTACCCGGCCATTATAGATGACTGTCTGTCTCAAAAATTGCTATACTGTAGCGTGTTAAGCCTGATTATGAGTGGATATGTGTGTGTATGTGTGTGCATGAGAGAGAGAGGTGCGATATATTATCATAACCTCTAAACGCTAACTCATGGGAGGTAGAGGTGCTTGCAACAGATACTCAACACATACATATTTTTGATAACCATGTACTCTTTATCCATAGTAGGGTGAACGTTCTTTCGGGATACACTATACCTCAATAATTGAATCTCCAGACAGAATAGTCAGGCGATCGTCTTTTAAACTGACGTGGAGGGAGACCTCCCTGTATACATACACGGTTTTAAGTAGCATGTTATTCATGTCGTAGAAAGCAACAAGTCTCGGTAGGATGGTGAAAATTAAACCTTTTTGATTTTTAAAAGGTTTTCACTCGTTCGCCACAAAAATTGAAACTTGTATTTTTTTATTTGATGTATATGATTAGAATTAACCCTGTGTACTTTATAGCGGGTGAATCATGTCTCATAGCTGACTGGAAATGCAGACATTATTTTGATTACCTCCTCCCACCCAAAGCCGAGGAGGAGGGGGACCTTTAAATGCTTCTTCTTCAAGTAAAGCCCTCCACGTGGCCGGGAATGACAAACTGTCAACTCGCAAGTAACCATAAATTTGATCCAGAAGGTATCAGCTACTTGGGTCGTCTTTACATGAAAGACCAATTGAACCAATTAAAAAGCCATAAATTGATCCAGAAACCCCATGTGCTTTAGGTCGGGCTTACATGAAAGACCAAATGAACCATGTGAACCAATTAAAAAGCCATAAATTGATCCAGAAGGTATCATGTACTTGGGTCGGACTTACATGAAAGACCAATTACAGCCAATTTAAATCAATTAAGCCAATTAAAAAGCCATAAATTGATCCAGAAGGTCTCAATGTATACTACTAATGTATATCTTGAATTTTCTGGGAATGTCTCCAAAAGTATTCTTCATTATGAACGACTTTTGCATAACTGGTATACCATAAGAGATAGACGAACTTTATTACCTACACAAAAAATGTAGATCGCTTTAAAATACGCAATTTATGTCATATACATTTTTTTTTGTTGAGTGAACCATTTTCGAGATATTGCTTGTTATTCCCTTAAATTTTTCAATGCTTATTTTCTCAAATGGGAATTCGTTATTCATTTTTTTGTCTTGGATATGCAAAGAGTATTAATCTGTGGGAAAGGGAATAGTGCTGCACCTAGCAACCAGCTATTAAGAGATATGTATGTGCTTAAAGGCTACTGTATTTCCAAATTGCCCTTGTAAATATGTATTCCCCTTACATCTACAAGAAAATTGGTAATAAGATAGAGTCTGCAAATGCTTATTTCGATTAACATGAAGTAGATGGAGAATAAGCGTTTGTAAAAATAGTTTGTACAAGAGTAGAGAAAGTCATGTGAGTGTAACACATCAGATTTTTTCAGTAGGAAATACAGGATTTTATTAAGTGCATACGCAAAATTGGACCACCTATGTTGTCGCTTTGTCCGTCTGCCTGTCGGTACTCGTGAAATTATTCACCAACCGCTGCAATTACGAAGTTTGGATTTTAGGGACGGGTGTATAAAGAAAATTTGCGGACGCATCCCAAATCTGTACAAAATTAAGATTAGTTTAGAGAATGTCCTACAAATTTTCATTTTTTAAGTGAACCACTGCACTCACGGAGTTGAAATTTTACACACAAGAGTTAGAATGAAATGTGTTTACATTTCAAATTTGGTTGAAATTGGTACAAAATTAATGGCACTTTAGATGTAATGCCTCCATCACATTTTCAATTTTTACTCGAACTACTGCATGCATAGAAATGATGTTTAACACAAGAGTTGGAACACATTTAAAATTTGTTTGAAATCTATATAAAATTAAGAATAGTTAAGATATTGGGTCTTCGAATCGAAGCTACGGCTAAATCTTTTCCATCTGACGCTAAAGGCTTTGAAACTTATCTGGCTTTAAAAAAAAAGACTGAAATTAAAATATAAATGCGTAATTGACTGCAGACGGAGGAAGGAAATATATAAATACGCTGGTTTTATTTACTTTTATTATTACTAGAAGCAGAATGAAACCATAATGGAATCCAGGTCAGTGGCCGAAACATGTTTATGGACTCCTATTGCTTCGCGGTGTAAGAGTTTGTGCTCTCGCTTGTCATGCGGATATTAAAATTTGAATCTACCTTATTAAATGCTAAATGGGTCAAACGTGTTTTAATTATATGCAACTTTACTGAAGAACAAGGACTGCACTGGACTAGACTAGACTAGTGAACCCGGGAGGAACGGATGAAGTGAGGGAACCGCAGGAGACACACGGGTTGCAGAGCTAAGCCGGCGCAAGTGGACAGAGACGCGCTGAGTTTCCTAACAGTTCCAGGCTTGACCACCCTGCCACGGGGAGGGCCCCTCAGAGACGTCCTCTCCAGTGGGACCGGAGAAACATCACCAAAGCGCGAGCCTCTGCGCCATCTGCCCGACGCCGACCGAACCACAGCCCCGGAGTCAACCTGAAACATGAAAGGGAAATGAAATGAGAGGAAATGGCGGAGGGAGGAGAGTCGTCATAAAATACACCACTCCAGCGTTCGTCTTTGTGAACCAGGAAAAACCACGAAAAACCCATGGTCAGAGTGCACGGCCACCGGGAATCGAACCCGGGACCTCCCGAATGCGAGTCTCACATGTTACTGGGAAGCCATCTCGCTCCGTACTGAAGGATATGCCAACGCTTATTTTAAATTTATTGCCATGTATTGATATTTTTTAATACACTTAAGGTCCTTCGGCATGCACTCGGAAATGCCAGGTTTGCCTGGGCACACCATTGGATAGCTTCACAATTAAAACATTACAAAGTCTATCATTGAAAGTAAGTAAAATCTTGGGGAATCTCATAGATTTACATAACATCCTGTCAGACAACGCAGCGGTAAAACCCCACTCATGTAGGTAAGTTTTTTTCTTTCTTTCTTTCCTGTGGGGCTACAGCCCGCGAAGGATCTGGGTCTGCCAAACTGCCGGCCTCACGCCCACTTACCCACGGCACAGGTGGACGATCATCCAACCGATTCGGGAAGGTGATGTGGCCAGCATCACGCATCCCTGAAAGTTGGCTCACGAGGTCACATGTAACGAGACGATATAGCGATTAAGTTATTATTTTAATGGTGCGAGAGAACAATTGAAGGTGTTAAATAAAGAACATTAACAAATGCTACGCAATATTCATGGATTAATCTTTGTAATGTTAATATTTAAGACTAGTATATAGACAGTCTGCTAAAACTATAAGACTTAGAGAACTTTTTCCCTAAATGTCTACTAAATTCCATAACGCAAGACACAGAATGTTGCGAAATGTAACGTTGTGTTCATTTACCATCTTGTGTTTATTTAACTCAAACTATTTTTAATTTAGCTGAATATAATCCAGTGAAACAAAAAAAATTATGTGTTACATTCACATTATTTTCTCTATCAAACATCGTTTATTTTTATATAATTTTTAAAAATAATGCTTACCAAAGCTTATTCTTCCAACTATTTAATGTTAAACGAGATAAACATTTGCAGGAATAGGTTAATCACACATTTCATTGCAGGTACAAGGGGAATAGAGGAAACTGAATCGATAATCAGATGTTTAAAAGCTTGTGGGTGTATGCTGTTTCCGTGACATCGCGAGAAACAATTGAATATCGACAGGGCTTAAAAGATGAAGTATAAAAAAACAGTAAATTCGGATATCTCGGAAATGGCCGATGCCACTAAAAATTACGTGAAAGAAGTTGTGTGTTTTAAAGAGATCTACATTTTTGTACAGTAAATTTTAAATTACTTCTTTTGGTTCCTTCCGAATGAATAGGACTTCAGAGGCTGTTCCCAGAAAATTCAAGATATACACTTTATTTTTCATGTAAATATCCTTAAATGTATGGTACTATAATCAAAATCGTGTGAAAATATGAGAAAATCAAGCATATTAAAAACGTTTCCATGTAAAGAATAGTTTACGGTTGGGGATTTCTTGAAAATCTTCGTATCGCATCTTTGGGAGTACTGAATTTAAATACGAATTTTGGTATTTCTTTTTATACTCATGTTGTTCACACGCACACGGACCTTTTTCTAAATTACTTTTTGGATTCAGAGAATCTCAAAACATGTACAGGGGAGCCAAAAGACTCCGAGCCGCCTACGCGGTGTTTTTCCTGTCCGCATCCTGGGCGCTCGTTGCCGTCTGCCGCTATCATAGAATGGCGCGGATGAAACCATACAACATTTTAAAACTACTTTTAAAGGCTTTAATTACCAACTTTATGAAAGGAAATGAAACTGGCCACCGTCGTCTATACATTTTTCGCACCTCTTTAGGAAACTATCCAGCATGGAATTTTATGGGGGGATTTTCCAAACGATGACCGATGTCAGTCTGTTTCATCGTTAAGTACCGAACGCCGTATTTTAGATTTCTTAACCTGAACACTTCCTGTGGCCTGAAATTTACTGTAAAGTTCATGGATTGTTGTACGGCCTGTTGTACTCCTGGAAATCTTTCTGCAAATCGTACTTTCACTTTGCGAGCTAACTGAGTTAACACATACGAATCATAAATAAATATACACTGTGCAGTAGAAAACATATACTGAGCCATAATATACTTTGTGGCTAAGTACACGACAAAATAATAAATAACTCGTAATAACTGAACTACATTCACATCTCCGTCAACTGCGCTACACACTGCACATCAAAACCACAACAGCGTGACTATATTTATAGCAGCAGTGCGTTATCATGTTTTTCTCATATTTCCACACGCCTAGTGGAAAAACATCGCGCAGCCGGTAGTATTGTTCATAAAAGACTTCTCCGGGGTAACTTAAAACATAAAGTATATAAGACAAACCCACACAGCTTGGAAGAATTAAAACAAAATATCCGCCAGGAAATGTCTGAACGTGAACTACGGCGAGTGATGGATAGTTTCCTAAAGAGGTGCCAAAACTATATGGACAACGACGGTGGCCAGTTTCAGCATCTCCTTTCGTAAAGTTGGTAAGTAAAGCCTTTAAAAGTAGTTTTAAAAATGTTCTATGGTTTCAACCGCGTCTTTCAATGATAGCGGCAGACGGCAACGAGCGTCGAGGACGCGGACAGGAAAAACACCGCGCAGCCGGTTCGGAGTGTTTTGGCTCATCTGTATATTTCCAGTGAAATCTCGAAATGGAATTTTTTACCTATTAGGTAGGTGGTAGAGAAAGTAAATACAAGATTTTGCACAATAGTTTTCAAATGCAGTTGCAGTTTTGTTGTACAGGATGAACAGTGAAGATATTTTAAAATCGATGGATGATTCTGTTGTGTAACTTCCTTGTTTTCTCGTTGTTGGATGTTCCGTGGAGAAGTATTTGATAGTGAAGCTCCGTTGGCACTTTTGACCTTCAGGAAGCGGTTCTCTGCAGACATGTATGTTACTGCTATTCGGTCACTGCGTTTTATATTCATCGGCACAGAGGTGTTGAGAAAATAGTAAATGTTACATTATGCATTTACTTTGAGGATTACTAGACCACGTATTGATCCAGTAGCTTTTAATTTACGAGTACATTAAGATTTGAGATTTGGTTGTGTAAACAGGCTCTTCTAACTGTAGTAGCCATATGAGAGGGAATTAACGGCTCAAAATGGACTTGGGGAAATACAATGTTCAAAGTTTCAATATTCAAAATAGTCTAAATTTCTTCCATACTTTCTTTTAAGTTGATTTACAATTGTGTGCTGTCTATCCATATATTGTTTAATACAGGGAGAGCCAAAAAACTACGAACCGCCTGCGCGGTGTTTTTCCTGTCCGCGTCCTCGACGCTCGTTGCCGTCTGCCGCTGTCATAGAAAGGCGCGAATGAAACCATACAACATTTTTAAAATTTCTTTTAAATGCTTTACTTAGCAACGTTATGAAAGGAGATGCCACCGTCGTTGTCCATACATTTTTGGCACCTCTTTAGGAAGCTATCCATCGCTCGGCAATTTTTTTCGAGTCAACATTTGAATACAATTTTGCCCCCCTTTTTAGAGAATTAACAACTAGGGAGCATGATGTTGCCTTTTTTCAACAAGACTCAACAGCTTATACGGCCAATATTTCGATGAGAAAAATTGAAAGTGTATTTGAGGACAGAATTATTAGTACAGATTTGTGGCCCCCTCGATCCCCCGAACTAATGCCCTGCGATTTCTATCTCGGGGGTAATTTAAAACAAAGTATACAAGACAAACCCACACAATCTGTAAGAATTAAAACAAAATTTCCGCCAGGAAATTGCCAGAATTTCTCAACGTGAACTACGGCGAGTGATTGATAGTAGTTTCTTAAAGAGGTGTCAAAAAGGTATGGACTATGACGGTGGCCAGCATCTCCTTTCATAAAGTTGGTAAGTAAAGCTTTAAAAGTAGTTTTAAAAATTTTGTATGGTTTCATCTGCGCCTTTCTGTGATAGCGGCAGACGGCAGCAAGCGCCGAGGACGCGGAGAGGAAAAACACCGCGCTGCCGGTTCGTAGTTTTTAGGCTCACTCTGTACGTTTGCACTTTGACTTTTTAATTAACTGTTTTAAATTTATTGATTTATTTCTGTGTAACAAAAATTATAGCAAAAAACAAAACACTAATAAAAATCAGCATAATATTTTGTTTTCAAATGGCCTTTGGGGATTCGCAGTTCTGTACCAATGTTTCCCACTTCCTAAATATCTTTCAACTTATGAATAAGAAATACTTCACGTTTGTAAGTAAAGCGTTTCTGGGAATTTATGCTCCAAAGCACCTAATCATCAATTAAAAAGAGGGAAATATTTTAACGGTTTACAACACAACCCTCTTAAGGTTAGGAAAATACTAACCAGATTTGGGCAGTTCTTTCATTGCTATACAGCTTCTTATTCTTATTACTGCACTAAATATTAGTTTTAAGTTTAAAATGAATATGATTTGGAAATTTTACGAAATTACAGCTTTAAATGTTGTAGGGGTAATTAAGAAAATAAGAAACTTACTCGAGATTTATAAGCCCATTCACGGAATCCTATTGGGGTTAAAACTAATACTAATACACTTGTAGCCGATCTAAAAGTATAATGAAAATAATGCTAACGTAAGCAGTAAGAACACAATGTTATACTTGACTCATAGCATGAAGTAATTTTCAGAAACCACAGGCGGTCTCTATGGTCATACGTTTGTCACCTCTTATGCACCAAACGCTGTTTAACAAACCCATTGATAAGGAGTGCACCACATAAATTACTTGTTTACCTTCTGTATGCAGGTCGTTGAGTCAAAGATAATCTCAAGTCACAGGTTTTAAAATAGTGAAATGTTTTAGGTTGTTATTGTGATATGTTTTAATAGTGGTCTTGTTGATTACCAAGTTTAGAGTTAAGCCTACATTAACTATCAAAGTTTTGTCAGAGAAGTTATAAGAAACCTACATTTGTAGGTATATGGTACATATATCAGTATATACGTAATCTTTTTATGCAAGAATGACCAAGTCGATTGTAATGAAACTGATTATACAGGATGTAAATGAATAAATGTCACAAGGCTCGGTGTCAGACAAATGAGTACCACGCGGTCGTATTTTGTTCCAGAAACGGTTAGTTGGCGTGTTAGGATCTCTGAAATATGGAGGAGGAATAGGCATTACGGATCACAAAATATAGGGTAGAAGTAAAAAAAAACTGAAATATTGTAAATAAGCAGATAACATTTGAATCAACCATTGAAAGTGCTCAAAATAGTTGCCGCCAACTTCGATACATTTTGTACTTCGCCTGATTATGAGATGTTGAACTCCTGCAAAGAGTTCAAATTCTGGTGTACGGCGTGTGCGCAGACGTCCACAGGATGTTTTTTTTTCCCCCTTCTGTCTCTTGGAAACGTGGTCTGGGCTGGGTGACGTCTGTCGGGGTAACGTTGCTAATAGAGCCTGCAACCCTCGCTGCATTCTTTCAGGCCTCCTCATAGATGAGAAACATCTCGAAACTTTTGTGTTTGTTTACAAGGCCGCCATTGTTCCTTCTCACTTGACGTTAGCCACACAAATGAATACTATGAAACTACCAAACAGAATAATAGCTACTAAACACTACTGTTGACTGTAGGTATGGTGAAGGATTGCTGTGCATCATGTGACAACTGATGCAGTAATATTGGTAAACAACTCTTAAGGAATGATGTGTACCTACAGACATCAGCCTTCCGGTTTTACAGGTTCTGACGTACACAAAGAGTTTCTGAACATGGGTTTATAAACAAGATACGATTACACATTACGCACCTATCTACCACCAAGCCTTATTACATAATATTTTTGTACACTCTGTATAGCATAACTTAGGTGTTGCATAGAAAATAGGCTTTATGGTATCTTTGTTACTTTCTCCAAATGGAGGGGAGTTCTAAACGATCGCGAAATCAAGGATACGAATTATTTCGCTCATTGTTCAGTTTTCTAAAAGACAATGTTACATAACAAAAATAACAAGCATAATGTTTCTAGAAACATTTACAACATTTTGATAGGGTGAAAGTTCAAGAAGTTATACAATTTTTCGTTACTATTCGTGTACTAAACCGGTTACCACGAGGAACAACATACAATTCCGCTCGCATAACAAGGGTAAGAAAGATGAATGTGGGGTAACTAACCTCCATGGACCCCGTGCTCATTTGAGCATCATTTCATCCATTTCTTTTACTCGTCATCTGATAAGACCTACCCGCTTAAAGGGCGTAAAACTTAAAACACACACACACACACACACACACACACACACACACACACACACACACACACACACAAGTTTTCGTAGTGTTAAACCTTATGTATAGATATGTTTTAACTTTTATTAAAACCGAAAAAAGTTTTGTTACTGGTTTTCAAAGCATCATGTTACGTCTACATTGTATGTAGAGCAGGAGATGTAGGATAAAGAGGAGAGAAATAGACGGATGAAGGGAAAGAGCAAGTACGTCAGAGGGAGAGAAATGGAGGGAGAGACACTGAGAAAGTGAAAGGAGAGAGAAGAGAATATCACAAAAAGAGCTGTGGGTTTTACCAGTGATTGAATAGCTAATATTTGAGAAAATGTGTCAAATATGGTCTTGGTTACACCTGTAACAGATTGGTGTGTGTGTGCGTGCGTGCGTGCGTGTATGTTGAAGGTAATCTCGGAAAATATTCAACCGATTTTTTTAATGCTCTTGCGTTAAAATGCCTTGTTCTTGTCACTGTAAAAAGGATAGCCTCAATTAAAATGGGTACAAATTTACATTTTAAAAACCATTAGTTTTAATTTTTCAGTGGAAAAAAAATACCAAATTCGGTTTGCAGCCATTATTTTAAAGTTGTGTCAGTTAGCTAGTGGCTACATAACGTTTACTTTCTCTAAGCAGAGAAGCAGAGGAAGTATTGCATTTCACCCAAAAATTCGATACCGAGATTTCACTGAAAGTACAATTTTTGAGACGCCCTGAATAAAAAAAAATTGAAAAAGATCTGTGAATGTGTGTGTGTGTGTGTGTGTGTGTGTGTGTGTGTGTGTGTGTGTGTGTGTGTGTGTGTGTGTGTGTAGAAGGTCAAGAAGAGTTAAGAATCCGATTAAAGGATTATTCCGCTTCGTTTTCGGCGGTTAAAAAGTTGAGTGCTGAATTAAGACGTCATAAAATCATCAAGATGTTGAGCGCTCAGGGCGTCCGAAAACTGCTACGACCGAAGAAATTATGATAAAAAATCAAATGCCGTACTCAATAATAGTCGATTGAAGGTATGCGACTTGGTTGTTATTGCAAAAATCTCTATAGGTCTTGTTCACTGCATTTTACACAACGTTTTGGGTATCGAAAGCTTTCCGCTCGATAGGTGCCACGTTTGTTAATGAGCCAAAACGCAACTATGAACATTTCTCAAGAGTGCTTAGACTTGTTTAAACGCAATTCTAGTGGGTTTCTCCGACGTTCCATAACATTAGATGAAACATGGATTCATCACTGCGCGCCAGAGACAAAGGAACAGTATAAACAGTGGGTGGCAACAGATGAAATTGCACCAAAGAAACCAAAAAAAAAAAAAAAAAAGCTGTCATCTGCAGGAAAAGTCATGGCTACGATTTTTAATTGTGTGGCGCCAATAGACTGCCTCCATAAGGCCAGAACCATCATCGGGGAGTACTACGCTTCATTGTTGGACCATTTGAAGGATATTCAAGCTAAACGTCCACGCCTTATGAAAAATAAATTTTTTCTTTCATCACGATAATGCGCCTTCACACCGTCTGAGATAGTTGCTGCAAAATTGCATGACATTTGCTTCCAAGTGCTCTCACATCCGATATATTCGTCAGATTTGGCTCTCAGCGATTGTTTTTTGTCCCCAAACCTGAAAAAAAAAATGGGTTGACAAAGATTCACAGCAAATGATCAGGCTGAAGCTGAAACAGTCAGTTGGACAAATTTTAATTTACTGGGGTATTAGAAGTTTGGAAAACTGTTGCACTAAATGTATTGATTTACAAGGTGATTTTGTTGAAAAGAAAACTCTTACCTTTTCTTGGCCAGGCCCAATGTCCCTCTTGTATGACCCAATTTCCTTCGGATTTCGTTGAAGGCTGGTGTAAGGGAGTATTTTTAGTGTGATTTGGGCTAGACTTTGGGCACTTGTGTTTGAGAACCCTGTAAAGCACGGGAGGCTACACTGCAACTCCCAAAATCTTCCTTATCCTTTACCTCTTTGAACAGTTGCGCTTTATGACCGAGGGAAATTAAAGGCTATTTTCCAGCTTTAAAAAAGCTACCCCTGTGCATATTTTCGTCCCCAGGTGTAGAAATCTGCACCGTTTGTTTTTTCTCGATGAAGTATTGCGCAAGAACCTTGCGAAAAATTGTAGATCACCTAACAACTCTCAAAACGTACCACTTTTCAGCTCTACAATCAGCTTTGAAGAAGATATTGCCTTTACGTTGTTATCTGCTACGTATGAAAAGCCGATTTGAAGTAGTTTGTATTGAAGGAGTTGTATTATTTTTCAACTGTTGGGGAGCCAAACTTGTAGTAGTTGCAACCGCACGTATAGTAAACAGTTTCCGGTAGCCTTCGCCCCAAATGTACTTTTAGGTGGCCTATGCCCCAAGTTTAAAAATAATAGCTTTGTAATTTAAACTGTTTCTTTAGATATTATATATTTACGTTTGCCTCGGCTGCGTCAGTATTATTGTTAGAGACATGGAAGTCTTGGCAGGGCGTGATGCGACAAGAATGTAGGCTTACGCAGATTTTAAATTTTAATTCACTCCTTTTTATTAATCCTTGACACAAATTAAATAGCACTTCACTGGTATAGAGAGCTGTGAGATTCTTTTTATTAATTAATTACACTTTTTACCATTTAAAACTATTTTTCGTCTCACACGAATACATATTAAATCTCTCGAGGACGCATCTTAAATCCGGTTACTATCACTGTCTGCAGGCAACTGACTAGATTTCAACCGTCTGAACTTGTAAATTTCTGTATTTCAAGTCTCTGATAGGCTAATCCACTCCAATAGAATACCTAGAATTTAACTAAAGCTTTTTCTGGTTGTTGATTGGCCACTTTTAAACTGTCACTAAAATTACATTATTGCTTCCAAGAATCACAAATAACATTTAAACTCTCACACTCATTATTGCCTCAAGGTTACCTCATTGTTAGCAACGTTTAACTTATTATTCTCACAGCTCCTACATTATTAAATTACGTAATATATTCACATAACATTATTACACATGGATACAATAATATAAGCATATGCAATGACTGTTACATACATTTTACAAATTATTACATACACATATTGTGTATGTAATATTGAATTTACACATTATATAACCAGACTGAAATCATTCAAGTGATAAAAATACTGCCTCAGCTTACAATTTTTAAAAGTATTCCTACTCTTCTTCTCAAACCTTCACACCGTTTGAACGACTTGAACAAAACTGGGTGCGCTTATTCTATAAGGCGAAGTCTACAAGCTATGTACAAACAGCTTCCAAAAGCTAGCCCCCTATAGTTTTAACCACTGGCACACAATATTGAGCCATTTGACCTATCTGGACGAAACATTGTACCCTTACTGGCACAAAGACAGTTGTATTTGCCAGCTTTAGCATGGAATACGCAGAAGAAACTGAACCTTCTGCAGAGTTGCTCGCTTCGAAACACAGAACGGAGCCAGAATTTCATCGTCATATCATAAACTACAGTACTGCCTGCATCTCGATATTTACAAATCCCCATGTACATGCTCGGATGATGATACCGCTCCTCGTTTCATTATCGAAATATCTCCTAATTCACAGGAGAGACGTCGTTTAATTCGACGAGTATTATCATAGTGTATTATAAAAGAATTGACTTGTCTCGGCAGAACGAACTATACCCTGTTGCTTATAACCTCGCCCCGCAGACATGTATTCTTCCGCGCTGCGTTTCCTTCCGCTTTCCCCGGGCTGGCTAATGTACACCTTCGAATGGTGACGAACAAGCCGTGTGCAGTGCAAGGATAGGCGATAAAAGCGATGTAAACACATGTGATAGATGCATGTGCTTCCGTCATTCTGAGAGGTTTAAACCGAAGGATCCTCCCATCTATTTGTTGATAAGAATTTACATGCATTCCAGATGCATTAACTCCGTTACGCAGGTAATATATTTAATTCATACGGTTATGAAAATGTAAAGTTGGCAATTATCTTCGTATATATTAAGTTAAATAAACTATTTTGTATCGCATAACTACCTATTCCACGACAGCAGCCAATGAGAGCTGACTAGTGCACGTGACCGTTAAGAGATGCGGGGAAAAGTATATGGAACAGACCTTAAATACATTCCGGAAAGGTAGCATTAGGCTAAACAATTCAATGCCATAGTCGGTATTTGTTCCACGAATATTCGGCTTTCCATGCCGTTGCTCTAACATGCTGAGCTACCGTGACAACATACCGGCACATATTAAATTCCCCAACCGACTCACATTTTTTTGTAAGCCACAAGGCGTTCTCAAATTCATTTTGAGAGGACATATCCCAATGGCGACTTAAAAAGTACTTTAAGTCAAAATAGGCCTAATTAATTTATGTCAATCAGTTATTGATTGAACTTAATAGAATTTAACCGTGGAGCTCGGGACTTAAAAGTACTTACCACATTGTAAGTCGCCATTGGAATGTGTTAACTCAAAATTAATTTGAGAACACCTTGTGGTTTACAGGGAAAAACATGTGTCAGTTGGGAAATGTAATGTCATACCGGTATATTGCCATCGTAACTCGGTCGGTTAGAGCAACGGCACGGAAAGCTGAAAGTTCGTGGTTCAAATCCCGGCTATGGCGTTGAACTTTTAAGTCAGATTTTACTTTTCAAATTTAGCCTACACTTGGCGTGTGTGAAAGAACAATTATTATCATTAAGTACGTTTGTTTTAATAATTTAAACTGAGTCGTTACTTATTAATTCCCATCACATTAGTGCCAGATGTTAACTAAGGAGCGCTTTCGGGAGATATGTTTCTCCCATCATCAGCTACGGCCGACTACCGGACCGTTCTCTTCCCTAACCCCAAGAAGTATTTCATCAGACGATTCTTCTGCCCTCTGTTGTGAAGAATTGGAAACTGGTGGTGTTGGATTTGTTGCCATCTGTGGTGAAGTTTGGGAACTCATCAGATTACAAGAGTAGTCTGTAGGCGGTATTTCAAAATTCAAAGCATTCTCAATGTTGAGATGAATAAAAATCTTTTCCCAAATTTCCCAGTGTGAAGGTATCTGTATCGATTTTAATAGTTTTATCTCTTGTCCTATTTCATGGTTACTGTTCCAAAAATGGTTGGCCACTGCTGATTTATCTATTTGTTTCAATTTTATATTTCTTTGGTGTTCACTTAATCTTATTTTTAAATTCCTTTTAGTTCTACCTATATATGAGCCTTGGCAATCATGGCAAATTACTGATTTTTTTAGATTAACAGTTGTGTTAGTCAAAGTGTATTCAGAATATTTCTTAAACTGTAGGTATTCTGAGGTGCCAATTGGATCTGATATTTTCCGAATAAGTTTTCAAAAACTTTTGAACATCACTGGGTGATATGTAAACTTCTTGTATATTAAATGCTTTTTATTCGGATTTTGTAGGGTACTAATCATATGTAAGCTATGTTTCTTTTTATGGCTAGTAATTAATTTATTCATAAGTTGAAGTTTGAAACCATTTTCAATAGCAACATTGTTAATATAATTTACTTCAGTGACATAGTCTTCTGTTTCCAATGGTACATTAATCAATCTGTAGACCAAACGTCTAAAAACAGCATGTTGGTGTGAAGTAGGGTTATAGAAATTATTTTTAATATAGTTATCCACATGTGTAGGTTTTCTGTAAATGCCAAACTTTATATTATTTTCTTTTCTTTTTACCAGTGTAACGTTTTACGTTTGTTTTATTTAAATTACAAGCGTAATACAAGCAACATGAAAAGGTTGACCTTTTGTACTGGGTTGTAATTTGTATACGCACTGCGGTGGTCCTCACTGGATGTTGGTTAGCATATCCGAATGTCACCTGAGGAACCGGGGATCGATGCATTACCGCGAAGGTATCATTTTTATCTATCCTAAATGTCTCAATATTATCCTAATCGTCTGCGTCTTGCCATGATTAGATATTGTTCTTTTAATTTACTGCCGTGATTTGATACTTTCCTATTTTAAGTCTCATAGCGTGCGCCTGGGGATGTCAAGTGTGTCTTGGACACCTCGTTGTTTTCTCAGATTAAAACAATGTAAAAACTGAAATAACTAAAATATGGGAATGTCAAAGTTTTGTGAAAATGAATGCTGTGGAGCATCTCCGACCCTTTTAACAATAAATGAATATTAGTAATAACAAAAACCTCTGTAAATTGAGATGCAATCTGATTTTAAAAACAGAGAATTTCTGTTTTTGTTTCGTTTTGTTCATTTTGAGAAATACAAACTGCATCTTCGAGGCAAAATACGTTTTAAAGCGAGGTGAAACCTGATAAAAGCCCTCAAGAGTTGAGTGGTAATTGTTGGTCCCTTTTTAAGGGACTAAACATTAGTCCTAATGCTCTGAAACAATAACTATAATTCTATTCAACGGGAGGGAGGGAGGGAGGAAGAACTTGCGGACACGCAGATTTGAACCTAGTGTGATAGGCAAACGCTGTAACCATTCAGTAGAGGTTAGAGCGAAGGATTTCAGCACTGCGGCCGAGGCTAAGCCTATTGCACCGGCGCTGAGCAGCAGCGTCCCTGGACGCTCCTTCGATGACAGTTATCTCCTTAAAATAGATTTACTGCATGTGCCACCCATCGCCTACCACCTTGTCAGACCCTACAACCCTGAAAGACAAAAGTAATGAAGTAAGAGGAAATGAGGTACAGGAAAATTTGAGATAGCATAGTCTCCACGCCAGAATTTTATTACCGACTAGGAAAACCACGAAAAAACCCAATCGAACCTGGGACCTCCTGAATGAAGCCATCCCTCTTGTTAACCTTTCAGTAACTAAGAGGTTTTATAAGATCAGCATTAACCATGCATGTATAAGATCTCAACAAGCTATTCCGAGTCCAAATGTAGAGAATAGGAATTTTAACGTGTGTAGGGTGCTCTGAAAGCAGCTCCAAGAGTCGGTCCGTTACTTTATTCGCTTAGTGTATACCGTGTATGTCGAACATATTTTACTGATACTTACTTCTCAGCATTTCTATTCATCGTGCTCCCAGAAAGGAAGTAAGTCTTCCTTCTTCACTCACGAGAACAAAGCTTTGTAGGAGTAGGACTTAGTACCTCGACCTAAGCCACTGACTAGGGCACCCCCGGGAGGGAGGGGTGAGGCGAGAGGAGACAGAGGGCGGCCGGACTAGGAGGCATGACAGGGTAGTCCCTCCCCCCTCTCGACTTGTACACCACATTGGTGGACTCGGAGAACGCCCCCATTCCGGGGTACGAAGGGTTACATAGAGCATCCTTTTTCCCTGACTTGCAACGCCGAGAAGTGAAATGAGAATGTAACTGAAACGGACGGACAGGAAATTCGGCAGATGCAATGATGCATTCGCCTGGCGACCCGGTAAACCCCCGGGAAGGTCGACCGTGGAAATCGAACCGCCTGAGCTATCATGAGAACAAGGCTTGGACTATAAAGTTGGCTTACATGTAAATATTTTTGTAGCTCCTTTATCAGCTCCTTTCCTTTGGAACTTATTGCTTATTGGCAATGGTGTTAACGTGGTGTTAACGCACATCCACACTTTCAGACTCTGGGGAGGATAAGATTAATCTTGGCTAGAGAAAAATTCCCACCCCAGCCCTTAGCACATCAGGCAGGTGCTCTACCGACTGACGACTGAGCTACGGGAACAGACATGCAAACATTGTGCAGTGTAATGTTAACTATGTACTGTTCAGGAATGCTGATTTAACGCAATGTCTTTATTACGTAATTGTGTTTTGGTCTTACATTGTGGTATTACTAGTTGTTGTTTTTGTATGTGTGTGAATAATTAACAAAGTTATAAACAGGTCTGCTAATGAGCGAAACCAGCATTTAAAATGAGTTTGTTTTCACTATACTTACACTATCACATTCGATGAAGTAATACTGAAAGGTTATCAAAAGAGTTGAGAATGCAAGTATTAAGATCTCAAAAGTAACAGATGTACAACATTCTTTTTATCACGTGGAGATTAAGCGGTCACGCAGTAATGTCATTGGTCATTTCCAATTAAATGATTTTTTCCTTGATCTGACTTAATCACGTTTATCAGGAGAGACGTTTAGCAATCTTGAACAGTTTTTCCTCAGTGCATTTCATAATAATTCCCAGTCGTTTCCTTATAATCTGCCCTCTTGTTAATTAATTTGCTTTTGTTGTGACCTTTAATAGACGTTCTGCCTTCTTGACACAGAATTCCTATGTTTGCATTCAGCTACCTTCATTTGTTTCTGAGAAAACGGTTCATTTACGTCAGCCATGAGAAAAGGCTGTTCAAGTAAAAATTAAGGAAGAAACTCTCATATATTTGCGTATATAAAAACCATATTGCTTTGACACACATAACAGTTAGTAGCAATTTCCAAAGCAAAACTTCCCCTAAAAGATGAGCTGAAATTTACTTCTCTACTTCAAAGAGTACTTTAGAAGTTGTGATTTTATTTTGTGACGTGGTGCAGAATTCAGAGTACAAAATGGCAGACACAGTGAGTGCCATTTTTACTCTGTGTAATAGTATAGTAAGTAGGGAAGTAAATAATGTATTCCACCCAAAAATTCGATCTCGAGATTTCACCGGAATTACCGGGAGTTCGGAGGGAAGGTAACCAAAATCAACAAACTATAACTCGCAAACTATTTATTATGTACATTTATAGTTTACAATGTTGCAAAAGGAAACTGTCAAAGTTTTTTTCCTGGCTGCCACGTCCTCAATAGGTTTCAATATGGGACCCCTTGGTGGTACGACAAATATCTAGACGATATTCCACCTCGTTCCATGTAGCCTAGAACATGTTTGGTGTAACTGTTGCCATATCATCGCTTATGCAATGTTTTTCACATAATCCCATAGGAAAAAATCTGATGGGGTTAAATCTGGAGACCTAGTTGGCTAAGCAGTTGGCTCATCCCTGTCGATCCGCTTTCCGGGCATTTCTCTATTCAGAAATTCCCTGACAATGAGCATGAAATGTGGCGGCACTCCGTCCTGGTGTAAGATAGTTTTATGTGGTAGTTGTGGGAGAGCATACCGTTCCAGCATATCCAAGCACGAAGTTCCAGTCACTGTCGATTCTAAGAAGAAGAACGGCCCGATCACCATGTTAGCGTTAAGACGGCCCACATGTTGACTTTCGGGGTGTCCCTCTCCAGTTCGCAAGTGGCATGTGGATTTACATTGTCCCAATTCTACAGTTGTGTACAACTACACTAACGTGAAACGTCGCTCCATCAGAGAAACACACATGTTGGAGATAGTCGGGTGACTCATCAATTCTTTGTAGCATTTCTAATGCGAAGTTCATACGCACAACTTTGTCATAAGGTTTTATTGCGTGAAGTATTTGAATCTTGTATGCTCATAGTATTTTCTGTAACACGGTTGAACGTAGAATCTGTAACTGTAAACTAGCAGCACAAAAACAGATTTACGCGGGCTACGTTGGAATGCTTCTCTAATGCGACTGACATTTTCTTCGGAGGTCCGTGGCTTTCCAGGAGAATTTACACGTATAACAGACTATACCTGTGGTTCTCAGTTTCTTGTCCCAGAATCGAATGTTTTTCCTCGTATGCGGTTGACGTCCATATCGGGTTCTAAAACGTCGTTGTACAGACGTAATAGATTGCAACTCTGAACCTGCTCTTGCACTGTCGCCATTTTAACCACTGGTAACAAAACCAAACAATATTGCCAACCATGCAAAACAAAACTTCCAGAGATTCTCTTTGTAGTGATGTAACTTGGCCGCGTGTATATGAATTAGTTTGCGAGATATTAAGATTTTATTTTGCATACCTTTCAACCGGGCACCCGGTATATGTTTTGAATTGAACTGAGTTTTATTTACAGACGCTCTTTAACTGCTGTGGTTCTTAGCGTCCCATTCTATAATGGGCGTGAAAGACCGGTAATTTTGTTCAGAGGCCTCTTTATCAGGCTTGAGGTTCTTTTGCGTGCCGTAAATCTACGACACGGGATCACCGGCTTTACTACCCTTCCGAAGGAAACCAAGCTAAGGATTTTTACGCCGGAAAAAATCCACCGGATTTGAATCTGCGACATATGTTTTAAGGCCCTCTGAACCCAGAAAAAAACATCTTTAGAAAAACGTCCGTGGGATGTATGTAAGTGCGCATGCAAAACTCAAAAAGGCAAAAGTGAAAAACCAAACTTGATATTAAGTTCAGCATCTTCCATGGACGCGTAACGAAGGTTTCAAGAAAATTCCCCACCTCAACTACCCATACCTAAAAAATGTTTCCAGTATTTTGATTTTCTCAAAAATGGCTCTAACAATTTTGATTAAAATAGCATATGTTTGAGATATGTTCATGACAAACAAAATATACGTTTGAATTTTCTGGAAATAGCCTCTGAAGTCCTCTCATTCTGAATCACATTTGCACAACTGGCAAACCGTAATAGATTGATAAAATCTTACCACACAAACAATGTAGATCTCGTTAAAGAACACAGTTTATGCCAAATAATTTTTCTTTCTGCTGTTAACCATTTCCGAGGTATTCTTTGTTATTGGTTTGCATTTTAAAATGCTTATACGTTTCTGAAATGGGAAGTCATTATGCTCTCCCCCCCTTGTTTTTGCTTTCTTTCTCTTGGCCACTCAAAGACAACGGAATTTCAAAGTCATTACATAGCGACCCGCTCTTAAAAGATTTGACTATCGCCTACAGCCTCCTGTATTCCCCTAACCCCGTTGTACCTAAAAGAAAATGTGCAGTAAAATAGCGTCTGCAAACGTTTATCTCGATTAACATGAAGTAAGTAGAAGAATAAACGTTTGTAAGAATAGTTTCTGCAAGAGTGAGTAGAGAAACTAATGTAAGTGCAGCAAATCACATTTTAAAAATATTTTTAAAATAGAAGTATTGTGCTTATAGTGATAGAATACATATAAAATTCAAGAAGATATTCCAAATGTGGGACACGAGTAACAGTGAGATGCAACTTACATCGCAGGAAATTTCTGCAAAGGTGTAAGATGTGACTTTTTTCGTTCATGTTTCTTGATTTTTGTTGCAATACATTATTAGTCACATCAGTGCCTCTGCCGAAATTTTCGGCGCTGTAACTTGCAGCTCCCTGTCACTCATTTGACTAGGTAAGTACAGAATATTAAAAAGAATTCTGATGTGTTACACTCACATGACTTTCTCTACTCTTGTACAAATCATTTTTACAAACTCTTATTTTCCATCTACTTCATGTTAATCGAGATGTTAATCTTATTACTAATTTTCTTGTAGGTACAAGGGGAATATGGTAGGCTTTAAGCGATAGGCAAATATTTTAAGATCTGGTTGCTTTGTGGAGTATTCCATTCTCTTTGCATGTCCAGGACAAAAAACGAATAACGAATTTGAGAAAAAGTATAAGTGTTGGAAAATTCGAATAAATAACAAGGCATATCTTGGAAATAGTTCACTCCTGTAGCGGGGATGAATGGGAAATAGGTTTCTTGGTATTGGGTTTCTGACTCGGAAGGATTGTTGTTGCCGGCTACCCAGGTAGAGGATTATTGGTTGGGTGACTCTTGTCTCAGGGAGTGTGGATAGGAGTTGAATGATACTCACAGTCCTCCTTCAGTGGCCCGTTTATTCTGATGATCCACTGTTTTCCTTGACCGAATCCCTGTCACACAAGACTTGATACCGCCTATCATCCCCAGCTAGTATAGGAGTTGAATGATACTCACAGTCCTCCTTCAGTGGCCCGTTTATTCTGATGATCCACTGTTTTCCTTGACCGAATCCCTGTCACACAAGACTTGATACCGCCTATCATCCCCAGCTAGTATAGGAGTTGAATGATACTCACAGTCCTCCTTCAGTGGCCCGTTTATTCTGATGATCCACTGTTTTCCTTGACCGAATCCCTGTCACACAAGACTTGATACCGCCTATCATCCCCAGCTAGTATAGGAGTTGAATGATACTCACAGTCCTCCTTCAGTGGCCCGTTTATTCTGATGATCCACACTGTTTTCCTTGACCGAATCCCTGTCACACAAGACTTGATACCGCCTATCACCCCCAGCTAGTATAGGAGTTGAATGATACTCACAGTCCTGCTTCAGTGGCCCGTTTATTCTGATGATCCACACTGTTTTCCTTGACCGAATCCCTGTCACACAAGACTTGATACCGCCTATCACCCCCAGCTAGTATAGGAGTTGAATGATACTCACAGTCCTCCTTCAGTAGCCCGTTTATTCTGCTGATCCACACTGTTTTCCTTGACCGAATCCCTGTCACACAAGACTTGATACCGCCTATCATCCCCAGCTAGTATTCACGTGCTTTCCCCTTTCTTAATTATCTTGAGATGTTGAAAAATATACAGATGTGAATTTTAATGACTTGACTTTAGGCATTTCTAGCTACCTTTCCTCACTTATACTGAACACTAATTCTCACACATAAGTGCTTTAAATTTCGACATTTACACTGTTCCCCTATATGACACGAAGTGCTTTAAGTTATGACATCTCTACTGCTTCCCTGTACGACACGAAGTCATGTATTCTTCCCCACTGCACGACACGAAGTGATCCATCTTACACACGTCTCAAACTGCTCTCCATCCTAGACAATTTTTCTATTCTCCGCCTATTTTCTAGTTTCATTCCTCCTTTTTACTATGCACGTGACTTTTATAATTTCTCATTGGTCATTTTTCTAAATTTTCCGCCGTTTTCCATTGTTTCGTTATATTTTCAACTTAACCTTGCCCGCGTTTACCATTATCGCCTTACGCTCGCATGATTAGGTTTTCTGTGCGGTTGACTGCATTCGACTTCCTTTCTGTTCTAGCTTCCTGTGAGTTTCACCAGATTTCTATAGAACTTAAGCGTTTGCTAATGTTTCTTTCCTGTATGTTCTTAAAGTATTTCACCTTTTACAGTATTCACTGTGTGTCTCTTTGTTCTGAAATACGCGTTTTCCTACATTTTATTTCACGTTCTGATTATTTATTCGTATCTATTCTTTACTTTATTTCTTTCGTTATGATTTTATTCCCCCCATTTCTAATCCTTAATATTATATTTTATTCTTCCTTCTTATTTTTATTCCCCTCATTATTTCATTATGATGATTATTAATACTATTATGGTTATTATTATTCTATGGGAGCTTATCACTTCACTTCACAAAAAAATGTATGTGACAAATTGTGTGCTTTAACGCGATCTACATTTTTTGTGTAGTAAAATCTTGTCTATCTCTTACGGTTTACCAGTTATGCAAAATTCATTCAGAATGAAGACGACTTTTGTGGACATTCCAAGAAAATTCAAGATGTACATTTCATTTGCCATGAAAGTATCTTAAACAATTATATTTTAATCAAAATCATTAGTCATTTTTGAGAAAATCAAAATTTTCGAAAAATGTTCCATGTAAGGGATAGTCTGGGTGGAGGAATTTTCTTGAAAATCTTCGTGTCTCATCTTTGAAAGATACTGAACCTAAATACCAAGTTTGGTATTTATCCGACTTTTCGTTTTTGAGTTATGCTGTTTACAGACACACACACAGGCCATTTTCTAAAAATGCTTTTTTGGATTCAGAGGCCTCAAAACATGTATTTCCGGTGCAATTTCGGTATAGATTTTGGGTGGAATGCAATACTTCCCCTAATTGCTATACGTAGTAGAGAAAGTAATAATTTATAAATAGTAACTTAGACACATGTCGGGTATGAGGAGTATGAAACTTGAGTATAATGCTAATTAAGATGTTCATATAAAAATTAAATACGAGCGCATCTTAATTGCTATCATTATACTCTCGTTGCATAATATACTATAATATCACTTGATAAGCACTCCTCACATTTCATAACATAAGCCAAAATTACCTCACATCGTAGAAGTCTGCACGGGCCAAAGTTCTCAGCCCGACCCGGCCCAGATTTTCTTATTTTGTTTAAAATAAAATTACTTTGCAGTTATTGCATTATTATTATTATTATTATTATTATTATTATTATTATTATTATTATTATTATTCCACCTATCTATGTTGAGAAGGTACTCGGGTTCGATTTCCGCCACCGGTATTGAAATTTTTGCCCCTGTTAGTGAGTCTGGTAAGGGATGCACAGGTTCTTGGGACCATTCAGGAGCCACTTTACAGAAAGGTGGCGGCTGTGGTCCTGGAATACTCATGTAGTAAGCGGCATGTTGAAGGCATACTGTCTTATTGGCCACGTGTCACCCCTATTACCACACTCTGCCCAGGGTGTCTTGGATGTAAGTGGATGGAGAGAGGAGGAGTTTGCAGCTGCCGTGCTGTTGTACGTTATTCGCAATTGGCAGAAGCGAACAGTTATTTATTGTTACCTAGTACAAAGTGAGCCAAAAAACTCCGAACCTCCTGCGAGGTGTTTTTACTGACCGCATCCGCGGCGTTCGTTGCCGTCTGCCGCTATCATAGTAAGGCGCGGATGAAGCCATACAACATTTTTAAAACTACTTTTAAAGGAGTTACTTACCAATTTTACGAAAGGAGATGCTGAAACTGGCCACCGTTGTTGTCCATGCATTTTTGACACCTCTTTAGGAAACTATCCATCACTCGCCGTAGTTCACGCTGAGAAATTTCCTGGCGGATATTGTGTTTTAATTCTTCCAGGGTGCGTGGGTTTGTCTTATACACTTTATGTTTTAAGATGAACAATATTACCGGCTGCGCGGTGTTTTTCCACTGGGCGTGTGGAAATATAATAAAAAACATGATAACGCACTGCTGCTATAAACAAAGTCACGCTGTTGTGGTTTTGATGTGCAGTGTGAAGTGCAGTTTTGAGTTGACGGTGATGTGATGTAGTTCAGTTATTACGAGTTATTTATTATTTTGCCCTGTACTTAGTCACAAAGTATATCATGGCTCAGTATATGTTTTCTACTGCACAGCGTGTATTTATTCATGGTCCGTGTGTGTTAACTCGTCAGATCGCCAAGTGAAAGTACAATTTGCAGAAAGATTTCCAGGTGTAAAAGTTCAAGGCCGCACAACAATCCATGAACTTTACAGTAAATTTCAGTCCACAGGAAGTGGCCAGGCTAAGAAATCTAAAAGACGGCGTTCGGGTCTTACCAAAGAAACATTGGACGAAAAACTCCCCCCCAAAATTTCATGATGGATAGTTTCCTAAAGAGGTGCCAAAAATGTATGAACAACGACGGTGGCCACTTTCAGCATTTCCTTTCATAAAGTTGGTAAGTAAAGCCTTTAAAAGTAGTTTTAAAAATGTTGTATGGTTTCATCCGCGCCAGCAGCAGACACAACGAGCGCCGAGGGCGCGGACAGGGAAAACATCGCGCAGGCGGTTCGGAGTCTTGGCTCACCTGTAGTATTTCTACTGCTATGGATGTGTACATGCTGTGATAATAGTCTGCTATTTCGATATCTCAACATCGTGGACCAAAATACACGATAAATGAATTTTTCGCCTCTATTTTCAAGCCCGAGCCCGACAAAAAATTTTCAAATTAAGCCCGAGGATTGGGCCTGAGCCCGTGTAGACCTCTAGCAGTCGCATGACACTTGTAATCTTTCAGGGGAGCTTCGGCTTACTGGACACATAATTAAAGTAGCAGCAGTTGGTATGCTTGGTTTCCGAGTAATGAAATGAGTAAACATTTTTTTTTGGGGAGGGGCCCTCAAGCTCTTAATAATTGCTTTTTGAAGATAAGCTGGGATGAAGTTGCAAATCAACGGCACAAGTTAATACTAAGAACTGCATCGAAGCTTACGCAATGCAACGTCAAAGGTTTCTCCAAGGCATAAATTAAGTATTTCTGTCATCGCTATTAGCTTCTGCGGCTTCTTCTGTACTCGTCGGTTACGCTTTACATTTCTGAATATATTTGCAAAATTCTTCTAAGCTTCTTAATGATTTATGTTTTCTGCAGCTAAAAGAAACTTCGCTTTGTTGGCGGTGTTATCTTGGTTCTTCTGTTGACACAGTGCCTGAATAACAAAACAAGCTTTACATTCGCCATAAATAATTTTAGTCAGCCCTTGTTTTTATTATGTCAACCTGAAAACATCGATCCCTAAGATGCCCAAATGCGACAATGTTTTTATGACTAATATTACGCACACGTTTCGTTTCTACACTATGTGATCAAAAGTACCTGGACACCCCCATAAACATACCTTTTTAATCTTAGGTGCATTGTGCTGCCACCTACTGCCTAATACTCATTTGCGACCTCAGTAGTCATTAGACATCGTGAAACAGCAGAATGGGACGCTCCGTGAAACTCATGGACTTCGAACTTGGTCAGGTGATTGGGTATCACTTGTGTCAGAAGTCTGTACTCGAGATTTCCACACTCCTAAACATCCCTAGGTCCACTGTTTCTGATGTTATAGTTAAGTGGAAACGTGAAGGGACATGTACAGCGTACAGGCCGATCTCGTCTGGTGACTGACAAAGACCGCCGACATTTGAAGAGGTTCGTAAAGAGTAATGGGCATCC
This sequence comes from Deroplatys truncata, assembly GCA_030765065.1. Taxonomy (NCBI): domain Eukaryota; kingdom Metazoa; phylum Arthropoda; class Insecta; order Mantodea; family Mantidae; genus Deroplatys; species Deroplatys truncata. The sequence goes on along the minus strand of CM060984.1, from coordinate 61,868,916 downwards.
CTCTATCCAGACCATCACACAGGAATTCCAAAGTGCATCAGGATCCACTCCAAGTACTATGACAGGCGTGAGGTGAGAAACCTTGGATTTCATGGTCGAGCTCATAAGCCACACATCACGCAGGAAAAACGACGCCTCGCTTGGTGTAAGGAGCGTCAACATTACACGATTGAACAGTAGCAAAACGATGTATGGAGTGACGAATCACGGTGCACATTGTGGCAATCCGATGGCAGGGTGTGGGCATGGAGAATGCTCGGTGAACGTCCTCTGCCAGCGTGTGTAGTGCCAATAGTGAAATTCGGAGGTGGTAGTGTTATGGTGTGGTCTTGTTTTTCCTGGAGGGGGCTTGCTTGTTGTTTTGCGTGGCACGATCACAGCGCAGACCTACATTGATAATTTAAGCACCTTCTTGCTTCCCACTGTTGAAGAGCAATTCGGGGATGGAACGCCGATTTCTTGCCAGGCCTCACCGACCTACATCGATACCTCTCCTCAGTTTCACACTGTGTGAAGTATGGGCTGCCATTCCCCAAGAAACCTTCCAGCACCTGATTGAAAGTATGTCTGCGAGAGTGAACGCTGTCATCAAGGTTAAGGGTGGGCCAACACCATATTGACTTCCAGGATTACGGATGGAGCGCGCCACGAACTTGTACGTCATTTTCAGCCAGGTGGCCGGATACTTTTGATCACGTAGTGTAAATGCATTCCCAGAAGTGTTTGTACAACATAACCTTTCATGTGGAGTTCTAAACGCTGCTTACCAATTTGCTACATAGCTCATGTTAAAGCCCGCACCTAAATGAACAGGGCGTGATGAAAAGGTCTTCGTGTTCAGTGGAGAAGCTTATCTTTCGTAATGCTGTCATTTTAACGCTTTAAACTATGTTAACATTCTTACCTGTGAGTATTTAATTTTTTACTTTCACTTAAGGTTCTATTTGAATTACTTCATTGTTGTACCATATGCTACTTTCAATGTATTCACGGTCGGTGTGAGGCCCCTTAAATTGAAATTGAGTTTTATTTATGGACACTCTTTAACTGCTGTGGTCCTTAGCGTCCCATTCTATATTGGGAGTGAAAGACCGGTAATTTTGCTCAGAGGCCTCTTTATCAGGCTTGAGGTTCTTTTATGTGCCGTAAATCTAAGACACAGGACCACCGGCCTTACATCCTTCCGAAGGAAGCCATGTTAAGGATTTTTACGCCCGAAAAAAATCCATTGCCCTCTACCGGTTTTGAACCCGCGAAATCGGGAACTACAGGCTAGCATGGTACCCGTAGACCACCGAGGACGACATATGGGGGCCCTGAACTTGCTTGTTTTAAACTTGTAAAAACTTAGTATTTTGAGAAAGCTAAAAACTGTTCCACGGAGAAACTCTGAATAGATACAGGACGTCGTAGCGTACTGGTTGGATACTGCTGACCTACCAGATTGCAGACCTGCTTGCACCAAACTATCCAACCAAAACGAGGCGATTATGATACAAGTGTTAAAAGTAGGGTTTTATTTTGCGAGTAGGAATGTTTACGAAACGAAGGGGAAGGCCGAGTTTTGCAATCCTACGTGTGTGTGGCATATACTATTTTTGGACAGAGTTCGAATATGTAAAATACAAATAAAATAATACATGACTCCTGAAACTAAGAGAGATTATGCTTAAAACGAGATCAATCACGTGTATAGCGCGATTCTTGAAACAAGAGATTTACTCTCGTGTACAGGGAGATGTCGGATGTTTTGTTGTTTTGTTGATTCGCTAGCAGTCATTTTCATTGAAATTATTTGCCACGTGTTTTACCTTACACCAAGGCAATGAAGCGATTAAATGCTGTATCATGTTGCTTTCCGGGTCTTTTGGGTAAGTACTTCTGGTGTTATTCTTTCTGCTGCTTCTATAATTTCACCTGGCTCTTCAATTTCAGTTTTTTCTGAATTCATAATTGCCGCCATTTAATCTTTATGTAGCTTATACTAGATAATAGAATGACGTTTTAGATCAAAGAAAGCACAAGGCTGGCAATATAAGGTATGTTAACTCCATGACGAATTGCGATAAATTCAAGTATGACGATTTGTATTGTGAACAGATAATGCGAGCGCCATGAGAAATTAATCATGTAAAAAGCCATAATGAAAAGTAAAATCTAATGAAACCAAGTCGAATTTATTGAGCTGTGCAAATACAAGGTGTAATATCCAGGTGATTGGACTTGAAACCGAAGTTGGTCATAATGGACTGGTAATGCGATAACGTAAAGTTTTTAGTTCGTGTGCAGCATATTAAAAGTTCTACGAGGGCTGTCTCAGAAATACCCGACCTAACAAAGAAAAAACAAATATGTTGGGAAAAAACATGTTTATTTCTCTCCATGACGATAATGGATGTGTGAACTAGTGCATTGTCTTGATAAAACAGAACTTTCTTTTTCGCTAAATGCGGCCGTTTTTGCTTGATTTCATCATTCAAACGCTGCAATAAGTTTGTATAATACTCGCCATTGATTGCGTTTCCTTTTTGAAGATAATCAATGAAAATTATCCCACGTGCATTCCAAAAAACTGACGCTATGACCTTGCCTGCAGATGGAACTGTCTTCGTCTTCTTTGGAGCCGATTCTGCCCTTTCAGTCCACTATTTTGACTGTTCCTTCACCTCAGGTGTGAAGTGATGGACCCATATTTCATCCATGGTTATAAATCGACGCAAAAACTCGGCTTTATTGCAGCGAAACATTCGCCAAACTCTCGACTGAAACATCCTCACGATGCTGCTTTTGTTACATTGGTAGTAAACGCGACACCCATCTTGCGCACAGCTTTCTCATGTCTAAATTTTCAGTCAGTAGATATGCACTTTTTCAATTGCTTACGATGTCTGCATGCTCGCGCACTTTCAGTCGATGGTCATCCAATACCATTTTGTGGATTTTCTTCACAATTTCTGGCATGGTCAACTCATTTGGTTGAACACTGCGATGTTCGTCTTGGTGGCTCGTACGGCCTCGCTTAAACTCTGCCACCCAATATTTTACTGTTGTAAACCAAGGAACAGACTCCCCCAGAGTAGAATCTAGCTCAGCTTTAATATTAGTTGGAATAAGACCTTTCAAATGAAAGTATTGTATCACATAACGATGGGCAGTTTTATCCATGTTTACAAATTCGCTGAGAGTTCATTATTAATGGTTGCCAAACAATTACTTAACAATGTAGCATCATCAAACTTCAACTTAAGCTTTATAAGCTGGTACTTTCTACCATAGTCATTTGTTTGAAACAATAACCGCTATATATACGTCAGGTCGGGTACTTCTGGGACTACCCTCGTACTTTTAGGCCATGCTGTCTAAAAAGTTTATTTATTTTGCAGATAACTGTGTCATTATGTATGGACCCGGAAGAAAGTTTGTAAGTTCAAAGTTTGAATCATAGTTGTTCACGTAAGGGATTCTTAGTTTTTAGTTTAGGTTACCAAAGTATTCTTTCTGGCTTTTCATTGAAGCATTAGATTAAAAGCTGTATCCATCACCTTAAAACTTATCTGTAGAAATAAGAACAGTGTAATAAAAATGCCTACGGTAATTTTCGATTTTGGATATATTAAAACTAATTTTAACGTGTATGAAGGGCTATCTTGATGGCAAACATCTAATCTTTTATAGCTATCTACCTATAATATGTATGTGTGATAGGGGTCCTTTTTCTGCGATTAAAATGAGATTAGCTTCAATATAGATAGGAAATTCTGTTTAGTATTGTTCAACATAGTTTCGTTTAGAAGCAAAATATTATTATCCTTATTAATATTATTATTATTTCGTAATACAGATGTAGGTAGATAATCATTTCGCAAATAAAACTTCTACTCTGACAAAAGTGTTTAAGAATAAAAAAGCCCAAGTGATAAATACTTGAAAGCAAGACTGACTTTACTCTAAATAGATATCTACAGCATCCCGCCCCTCTGGTAGAATCATAACAAAAAATATTGTGAGAAATGTATTGGCTTTTATTGATATTTGCTAATAAATGTAGGAATGTATTTTCCATGCTGTCCTTGAGCCTTCTTTCGTTACAAAGATTGTATTCACCACTTCTTAATTTCTCCTCATTGTACATATTTAGGGTTAGTTATTCATCTTCCTGCAGCTTGCAGCAATCGCAACCTGAACTGCAGTTGAACGACATACGCAAGCATGCACTAGTGTAAAGAGCATACGTAACGTACCCATCCTCCTGGCCACACACCAAGGACCATTGCATTTATCTGAACAGAGTTACGTCTTTTTACTTTCTCTATTACGTATAGTAAGTAGGGGAAGTATTGTATTCCACCCAAAAATTCGATACCGAGATTTCACCGGAAATACATGTTTTAAGACCCCCTTAATAAAAAAAAGCATTTTTGGAAACATGTCCGTGAGTGTGTCTGTGTCTGTCTGTCTGTCTGTGAACAGCATAACTCAGAAACGAACAGTTGGATAAACACCAAACTTGGTATTTAGGTTCAGTATCTTCCAGAGATGCGACACGAAGGTTTTCAAGAAAATTCCCCACCCCAGATTACCCTTTACATGGAACATTTTTCGAAAATTTTTATTTTCTAAAAATGGCTCTAACGATTTTGGTTAAAATATCATATGTTTAAGATATTTTCAAGACAAATGAAATGTATATCTCGAATTTTCTAGGAATGTCTCCAAAAGTATTCTTCATTGTGAACGACTTTTGCATAACTGGTAAACCATAAGAGATAGACAAAATTTTACTACACAAAAAATGTAGATCGCGTTAAAATACACAATTTATGTCATATACATTTTTTTTTTAGTGAACCATTTTCGAGATTTTGCTTTGTTATTCCCTTAAATTTTCCAATACTTATACTTTTTCTCAAATTCGTTATTCATTTTTTTTGTCCTGGTAATGCAAAGAGAATGGAATACTCCACATAGCAACCAGCTCTTAAAATATTTGACTATAGCTTAAAGCCTACCAATTCAATCTACAAGAAAATTAGCAATAAGATTAACATCTCGATATCTCGATTAACATGAAGCATATGGAGAATAAGCGTTTGTAAAAATAGTTTGTACAAGAGTAGAGAAAGTCATGTGAGTGTAACACATCAGATTTTTTTGCTATTAACTGCTTTAACTAATCGCTTTCACAAATTTTCTCACATTGATGATTAATGTACCGCGTGTGTATTTTGCTATAGATTTAAAGTGGCATGAATATAATGATAAGACAGGCAACAATTATAATAATAATAGGTGATAAAAATAATAACCTACTTTTATCAAAATTGTTGTTGTAATGCGGCTGTATTATTATTATTATTATTATTATTATTATTATTATTATTACCATTACAATTACTGAACCGGTTACTATGAAACTTCGTATACAATATTTGTCACAGAGTAGGGTATTTATTTGAAACCAAAGCTATTATACATGGCCTAAATAAGGTATCTCCTTTACTTTTATATTAAAAAGCTGATAAGCATAATTTTCCTGGTGGGGTTTGTAACTTAAAGGTAGAATGTTTAATTAATTACACAATAAATCGGAGTCCTTTGCGATGAAGGACCAGGACTTCAATCCTCCTTGATATCAGGTTCGGGAGATGTTTCGCCACTTAACCACAGCCGAAATATAAAACATTCACTTCCGTCAACACATCCACACATAAGAGCGTTAAACTAGGGACTGAGATGTGAGAAAATGCTGTAAAATTACTGGATCTGACAACCGCACTTGTTGAAGTCTGATGGTGTCTTGACACCAAAACGTTTATTTGGTGTCGTGAAATTTACGATTAGAATGGGAAAGTCCAGTCGGTATGTTCTGCCCATAGCTATAAAATGGCACAATCAAGCTGCATGGAAAGGATATGGCAGTACAAACCAGTCAGAACTGGTCCCGCCCAAGGCAGACTTGGACTAGTAATTTCATTACATGTGCACTGCTCCCTTGCCTGGCAGACGAACATTGCGTTGCTTGTTGCAGGGTACATAGGGGCAAGCAAGCTTTAAGTAGAATTTGTACACTTCGAAACATAATTTAGGTCCCATTTAGAGAACAGGCTTAATTACTGACTCCAATGGAGCATTAAGTTCAGATAATCGAAATATCTGACTGTAGTTGACTATTTTGAACAATGTTGCATTACAAATGTTTATATGCATAAAGTTTCGGACAAGTTTTGTTATTTATAAAATTTCAATAAAATGAACATGGAAAAAATTATATCAGTTTTCATTTTTACGTAAACACCAATAATAGAACGAGCTGAAATCGCATAGAATAGCGGAACTGACAAAAGTTTGTGTATTATATAAGGCTGGTTCACATCAACCGAGAACGGTAACCAGAACAAGAACGACAAAATTGAAATACATGTATTTTAATGGGAGTGTTCACAATAAACGGGAAGCTTTTCCGGTCCGCGGGAACGTGAAAGAAGTTTTAACTTTCTCGGGCCCCGGGCACGGCGTATATTGTGCATATTAGGCTCTTCACTGTTATAGGCGGCCGTGACAAAAACAGCCGCTAGTGTTCTCTAGGCGCAAGCTGGAAACATGAAACTGGAAGAAATTCTAGCATATTTGCGTCCTAACCTCAGATCCTGACATCCGCAAATTCATTGAGCGTTGATTCTTATAATGAAAGGGTCATCTTTAGTTTCTTTATATGCAACTCAAAATGACTATTGCCTCAAAAACAATAGCAGTAAAACAAAGTACAGCAAAAACTGGTAGAAATTAACAAAGAACAATAAACAACTTTAATATACGTCATTAAATAAAGGAATGAAAGATACGGATAGAGAATCACAAATGTAATGGATCTATATTTAAATGCTTAATCTATGGAATTTTGACGTTGGCTAACCTGCATTATTCTGGCTGAATTGGAAGCAGGTGAAAGAATATCATTGGTCATTTAAAAGCAAATAAAATCCCAATGCGCAAAATCGACTTACCGGTTTGTGATCGATATGATCATCGATATGCACTCTTGTTCTCCTTACCGGGTTATTGTGAACCAACCTTTAAACTCTTGGTCATTTTTATTAACACACTCGAGAAAGCAGCATGATATGTGCGTAGCATGATAGGACATTAACAGAGAAATTAAATTAAGTTGAGTTTTATTATGCACGAAGAATATTCTCAGTTAACCTATAATGCGAGCACAGCTGTTTTTAGTTTGAGAATAACATTAAAATGGAGTATGCCTACTTTATCCAGCAGATCATATAAGATGGATAATGTGTCGTACACAAAAACTTTAATTAACCTAAGAAACCGACTGAAGTAGTGGATTTTTATAGTGCATATAGATAAAACAGAACTTTAAAGGAAACGATCAAAAAGGCACCATTTTGGTGGAACATACCACAAAAGATAGATTCCATATACTAGTGCACATTGCATTTACATACTTTTCGGAGTTCAAAAATAATTTAGAACTAAGACTAACTGCGGAGGGGGACTTAGCACTCCGGCCTACATAATCTTTTGTACCTGAAGCCCTCGACGGGATGCCCCAAGAGGAAGTGTGAGGTGAGAGGAGACAGAGGGCAGCCGGACCAGAAGGCACGACAGAGCAGAAGGCAGGTTCCCTACCGTGTACAGATTAAAGCGCCCGGAAGTCAGCTGCTGCAACCTATTCCCTTCCCCCCTGCGGGCTTGAACATCCCCTGGAGGACCTGGGACTCGGAGACCGTCCCCATTCCTAGAGACGAAGGGCTACATAGAGCATCCTTTTCCTCTGCTATGCAACACTCGCCGACACTTTTAACCCGGAAACAGATCAAGCAGATGAAAGGTGAAGTCAAATGAGAATGTAGGTGAAATGGAAGGACAGGAAATTTAGGAGATGTAATGAACCTTGCCAGCGACCCGGGGAAACCCCCGAAAAAAACGCGGGTTCAGGAAGTTTGTTTGCGGGAATCGAACCCACCACCTCCGGAATGCGGGCCGTAGAAGTTATCGCCTGAGCTATCATGACCTTAATGACATCTTGATTAAATTCCCAAGGTATCAGTTGTACTATCAGTTCCTACAATCTAGAATTTGGCTCTAGGTTCTAAAACATAACATTTTGTTTACGTTTTGCAACGCATCACACTGATGATAAAAGTTCTTCTGATTTTCTGGGTAAGTCCGTGTTATCATAACGATTGCAACTAATTGACTTCTATTATTATTTATTAGCATGACACGTTGTTGACCCCGATCAACACCGTGACATGCTTGTTTGTTACGAGTATAAGTGGGAACTTTTACGTTTGAGTTGCTAATGTATCGTGCCTTACTAGAAAACAGCTTACCGATAGCATTAACATGTTTTTGTTTAGTCTATTAATAAGCTTTTCAGCAGTTTTAAACGAGCCATCCCAAACGGCGGGCGACCGACAGTTGTCTTTTAAGAAAACAAGATATTTGACATGTGTAACAGGCCTGGAAATAACTAATTATTTAACTTACTTAACGTGCTACTCCTACATTAGAAATCTCTACAGTGGCATTCTTCCATGCTTTCGATAAACGTTTGAACGTTGTCTTGAAATAATTTTAGACATAACATTTCATGAGTAAGGTAATTTAAATATAAGAAGAATTTCTGTTTATCAGTACATACAATTACAATTCTGTAATCAATAAATAAAATACTCTGTGAATTTGTAATGGGTAGTGATTGTTATGTGATGGTCGTTTCTAACGCTCCCCATATAGCCTATGACCTTCGGGGGATACCTCGTTCCACCAAGCGACGTCTGTACTCGCTTCTGAGGTGGAGGCACCAGCGGACGTAATCCGTTGCCTCCGATGGTAGGGTTCTGATGAGGATAGAGGTGGAATGAGAGGACCTACAGCTTTTACCGTGAACTCCGAACCACGTTGGACCTTTGGGATGTTTTACACGAGCAAGTCAGAGTTGAAGGCGTGGATGGGGCCGATCCCAGAGCCGGGAATCGAACCCCGGACCTCAGTACGAGAGCAGTAAACAAAACCACTGCGCTACCTCGGCGCCCATTATGTGATAGTACTACATCACAATTTTATACAAAAACAAAAAGGAATCATGGGGTTAATGACAACAGAAGTGCGAATAGCACGAAGCATCACAGTTGACACTACAGAAGTACAAGTGAAGAAATTAGAATTAATACGGAACACAGCATTTTTTTAAAGTAGGAAAAAAGAAAAATCTCACGCATTGCATTCACATGTTTTTACAAAATCGTCTAAAAATTATTTATTTATCTATTTATTCTATCTCTTGTTGATTCAGAGAGATCTTTAATTCACATGTACATATTTCGTTGTAGGTGTAAGGATACAGGAGGAAAGCGACCATCAGGTTTTAAAAATGCGGGTCGCTACGTGATGGCTTTGAAACTTCACATTCTTTGCATGACCATGAGGGGAAAAAAACGAATAGCGACTTTCCATTTGAAAAAATTATAAGTATTTGAAAATTCAAACCAACAACAAAGAATATCTTGGAAATGGTTGATTCTACAAAGGTGTTATTTGACGTTAACTGGGTGTTTTAACGAGATCTGCATTTCTTATGTAATAAGGTTTTGTCTGTCTCTTGTCTATCTCTATCTCTGTTTACCAATTATACAAGGTCATTCAGAATGAAGAGGTCTTCACAGGCTGTTCCCAGAAAATTCAAGATACGCATTTTATTTGTCATGCAAATACCTTAAACTTATGGTATTTTAATTAAATACATTCATGCAATTTTTGAGAAAATAAAAAATAACGAAAGTTTTTCCATGCAAAGCGTAGTTTGGTATTGGAGTATTTTGTTGAAAATATTCTTGTCATTTCCTTGGAAGACACTGAACTTAAATACCAAATTTGGTATTTAATCGACTTTTCGTTGCTGAGTTGTGTTATTCACACAAACACATGCGCGGACCTTTTTCTAATTTTTTTTTATTCAGAGAGTCTCAAAACGTATTTCCGGTAAAATATCGATATTTAATGCAATACTTCCTTTGATTCTTATAGGCAAGTAGTAGGTAAAGTAAAAGTATGAGAGACCATATTTCAAGGTTGCCTACTGATCTACCGAGGATCGCCATTAATTTTTGTTTGTTTGTTTCAACATCATGCCCCATTACAGTATATAACATTACATGATTTATATATGGCTTTTTTAATAAATATTATAGGTAGCTTCTAAATTGTAATCTTTAATAACTATACATATTCAACTAATTATTAACCTAAAGTTTATCTGTGATCTTATAGCTGGTCAAAGTTTGTCCTAAGTAGAAAACAAAATATTTGAAAAGAAAGTTTGAGTATGGGTGAAAACAAAATGTATAACACAATGTATAATAGGGTTTATTCCTAATAGTGATTATTATTATTATTATTATTATTATTATTATTATTATTTGAGAAAACAAATATTCAAATATATTTTTGTCTCACAGAATTGTGGTGATTAAATTGCCCTAATACAGAGCAAACCATTTCCTATTTTCATCTGCATAACAAATATTTAGGTATCATTGGTTTATATTAAAATAAACAGGGTTTATATTTATGAAATAATATTTTAAATTGGGACCGGGCTGGCTCCAGGAGTTTTGCTGCCCCATGCAATAGTTGGACGTGCTGCTCCCCTCACCTTTCAGACAATTAATTTTTATCCGAAATTTCAGTCCTTCATGACTGCTTACTCTCACACAAAGTATATATTTACAGGGGTAATCAGTAAATAAAGCTCAAGGGTGTGTGTGTGTGTGAGAGAGAGAGAGAGAGAGAGAGAGAGGGGGGGTGGCGATATTGTTCTGAGTGTAAGGTAAGACACACAAAGTCACACAATAAAACTGTTCAATATTTTGGGTGTACTCCTTCATTAGTAGAAATTAAAAGACTAAACACACACACACACACACACACACACACACACGCACACACGCACAATGAAAACGCACTTGACGGTCGACTGCCTGGTTAATAATCCACAGCAGTCCAGCACTTTGATAAGGTATTCCCAGCTTTTAATCACGTTTTAGCCAACTGTATTACCTCCTCAAATTCTTATTTTGTATTTATCTAAGCAATGTTCTTAGGACTCTATTATCGGATCTTTCGAGTGTAATTTTTTCTTATTTATTGTCTTGAACTCAAATCGAGATCATGGGGGACCTTGTTAAAGAGCTAGGACTTTCCTGAAATAGCCCTGCTTCTTTAAGTGAAGAAATAAGTTTGTACGTGTCGTGGGATGTTCATTTGGAGTGTAGCAGCAGTAGATTGCTTTCATGTTGCATTTACTTCTAAGTGGTCCAATTGAGTTTTTTTCTGGAGTTAAAAAGTGGTAGTTACAGTACGATGTTTTCGTCGTGACAGGTTTATCTGTATGCGCAGTAGTTGTACAAGTCTATTTATCTTCTGGGAGGGTTGTTGGTTAGTTGTAACACAGCAACAGGCACGTACACAATGTGGCATCACCACGGTTCCGAGTGAGAGGTTTTTGCACGTAAAGGGAATACTGCCAGCCGTTCTCCTCCACCCTAGACCTTCTCCTCTGCATTTTTGCCTTTTCAACGACGAAAAAATCAACATTTACTAACAATGTAGGCTAACAACACAAGAAGTAATTGAAAGCACCAACAGTGACTTCCACGATATAGCTGGCGCAAAACTTCTGGAATCGTGACCTTGATTGCCACCCCAGTTGCCGAGCCTAGGAATGGTTTATGTTTAGCTTAATCAACGAAAGTGAAATAATACCTTTGCTTACTCACAGTGCGAAACACATACAGTCTGCATAGAAAGTGTCCGCATCTGGTTGTAATTTCAAAGAGTAAGTACCTAAATAGTGCTTATTCTGTATTTGTCATATTTATAACCATGGCTCTTACGTTTTCAAAGTTAAGTGGTAAGGTATTACATACTCAAAGCTGGAAAATAATTGCAAATGTCCTCGACTTAATGAAGCAAGAAGCAGAGATGAAGGAAGAAAATATATGTTCACTCAATTCCACAAAAGTCTTAAGATAGTGAAAGAAAGAGTAGCCAAAGCAACTGGTGTTTCACTGAGTCCCGTTTCCAGAGTTCTCAAATATAAGAAAACACATATGGATGAAAGAGTACAATTGGACACACTAGGAAGAAACATAAGGTCCCTTAACGTATTACAGAAATAGACGATTTCGAAAAATGCGTCATTCGGCGCTCGATTCACAATTTCTATGTGGAAGAAAAACTTGTGCCAACAATAAGCAGATTGCTCATCAAGCTGAAAAACAGCATAAATGTTCAAGGTGGTGCTACAAATCCCAGAAAAATTATAAAAGATTTAGGGTTCAAGTGGAAGAAAACGAAATCAAATGGAAGAGTTCTAATAGAAAAGTACGACATACGATCTCAGCTAGTACAAATTAGAGAGTCAAACCATAGTGTATGAAGATGAGACAATCATACAACATCTAAAAGTTGGAGTGACGATAGCGAATTAGGTTTGCAGGCACCTGTTGCCAAAGGGCAAATACTTATCGTTCATGCTGTTGGAAAGATCGGCTTCGTTCCAAATGCCCTTCTTTTTCAAGTCGTAACAAAAAAAACAGGAGATTTTCATCAAGAAATGAATACAGAAAATTACATGAAGTGAATCAACACCATGTTGATACCTAATATGTCTGCTGTGTCTGTTCTGTTTATCGACAATGGTCAACACTCAAATTGACAAACCAGCTACCTCAAATTCCTTGAAAAAAGAAATGAGAGCTTGGTTACTTAGGCGTAATATTGCTTTAGATGAAAGCATGAGTAAAACAAAGCTATATAAATTAAAGTCAATAAAGCGCCTCAGAAGTCATACATACTTTACCAGATATTAATACAACATGGCCATAATGTACTTAGACTGCCTCCGTATCACCCAGATCTAAACCCAATCGAATTAATCTGGGCCGATGTCAAATAATGGGTGGGCTGCAGAAATATCACTTTTAATTTAAAAAAATGTGAAGCAGTTATGTCGCCAGCGATTTGCAGACATTGTAATGCCAGAATGGGTAAATGTATGTCGACATGTTGAATAAATTGAGAATCATTATTTCGAAAAAGATGGAATTGCAGAAAAGCAAATAGAAAGAATTCTCATCCAGGATAATGGTGCAGAAAGTAGTGACAGCAGTGATGACGGCAATGATGTGAGTGACTCTGCAGAAGAGGAAGGGCTGTCAGGTGTGGAAGAATTGGAGGCAGATGATTGACAGGTTTTTATATTAAGTGCTTTTTACAGCGGTGGATTTAAATATACGGTATATAACTATAAGTTTTATCACTGCAGTGCATAACGCTGTGCGGATATTTGACAGTGACTGTCCCACACACTCCTGCAGCATGCAGACGACCGGTCACCTCCTGATCTGGTAAGTAACTCGCTTCAAAGCTGTCATTAAGATTTTCACAAGTCTAGAACTGTTGCGCCAATTATACGACTAGGGCGATAACTGACCTCAGGGGTGTACCGTGCACTTAACTGTCGCTTTATGTATCGCGCCAAAGTCTCTTTTTTCTTTAACCCCCTCGTACGTGAACGTTTCTAGTCGTCTTGGTTCCTGTATTTCTGGCGTGGCGGTGTGGTTATCGGTCTTTCCTGTTCTTTGGCTCTGCCGTACGTGAATATGTCTTGTGTTAGTTCTTGAGTTTCTGTGGCGGCACGGCTATCGCGTTTGCTCTACTGAGCTGGTTAAAAAAATTTCTGGTGACGGAGGTCAGTTGTTGTTTGGCGGTACCTAGAGTGATCATCAGTAAGGTAAGATCTCCGACCTTGCGGCTTTTTTTTTATTTAATTTCTGGCATTAAACTGGCCGTATTCTGATCGCTTGTTCTTGTCTTTGTGGCGTATACTGGAGAGACTTTGGTGCTTTAATTATGTTGTGTGACCACAGGAAACAAAATTGGGCTGTCCTATTTTACTTTTTTTCCGTTGTTAGCTTCCCTGCCATTGTGTTAAAATATTGTACATGTGGTTTACGTTAATTAATGGTTTGTTTTTTTGAAAATACCATATATTTGTAAAATTATCCAGGGTTTATCACTTAGAGGGTATTTCCACATATATAATTGTCGTAGAGCTTGGGTAGAACTAAAACTTAAAAGGAATATTATTATTTTAAGATAATTCAAGTGTTGCGTTACATTTGCCATTTTGATATGAAAAGCCCTTTATTGGGTCATTTTTGCTTTGTCGTTTACAGATACATTTGCCTAAAGCTTTCGTTTTCTTAAAAGAGTGTATCGTTGGTAGTTGATTCCCTGACTGAATTTATGGTGACCCAAGTAACGTGTTGTATGTGGGAAAGCTGATTGGCTATAGGTAATCATGATGAGATATTTTTTTAGGGAAATTTATTGCGTTTTATTGCGAGATACATAAAGTGACAGTTAAGTGCACGGCACAGGGGTTCATGAGTCACCATGAAAGTAAATAAACTAAAAGCTACAGTGCCATTTAAACAACTTGACAGTCTTGACAGTTCACTCGAAGCCACGCTGTATTAGAGCAGGTATGGGCGAGGGCGTCACATCCAGGAGGGAGAGGTACTGTGACGTAACGTAGCAACTCCCCTATCCGAGCAGTGGCGTAATGCGATTCTTAATTTTGAAAAGCTAGAAATGCCTATTTATGGAAATGCAAGGCATGCATCAAACGAGAAAACAAAATCAAATGCTTTATTCATTAGTATTCACACAATAAAGGATTGAAGCTGAATATATGCCATATTTGTTATCAACTTATCAAACTCAACAAATACATATAATATAACTTATTAATTTGCAGGAAAAATGATCAAAGAATACTTAATACCTATAGTTTTTACAGTAAATAAAAATATCTTGCTTCAATAGAAGTTGTAGACTTACAATAGGGCCAGAGGCACTATCCCATGCTTTTTACTTTCTCTACCAGGTACCTAGCAGTTGAGAAGGTATTGCATTCCACCGGAAATAAGTTTTGAATAAAACAAAAAATCATTTTAGAAAAAAAGTCCGTGTATGTGTCTGTGAACAGCATATCTCAAAAAAACGAAATCTCGGATAATTACGATACTAAACTTGGTATTTAAGTTCAGTACCTTCCAAAGGTGTGACATGAAGGTTTTCAAGAAAAGTGCAATATTCTCAAACAACCAAGAATAAACGATGTGCCGCACTCCACTTTGCGCTTTTCCATCACATTGGGTTAACCTAGCGTGCTTTTATTTCCTCCACACTTTTTGCTTTCATTTTTATGGCGTCCTTAGGCATTCTTTCATTCTTTCCTTTATTTTTTGTTTTGTTTTAAATTCCATACACTACTGTTTTTGAAGCTGTTTCTTTTACTGACGCTCATTTTACTTAATATTCATTATTTTTTGCATTTCTTCTTAGTTTAGCAACATTTCATCTCTTCTTAGCTTCTCCTTCATTAACTATAAATTAGGTAAACTGCTAAATAATCGTACATACTACTCCGTGGACTAGTGGTACCGTGCTAGCCTCAAGGTCCCAAGGTCGCGGGATCAAACCCGGCGGAGGGCGACGGATTTTTTCGGCCGTAAAAATCCTTGGCTTGGCTTTTTTCGGAAGAGAAGTAAAGCGGGTGGTCCCGTGTCGTAGATTTACGGCAGGTAAAAGAACCTCAAGCCTGATAAGTAGGCCTCTTGAGCTAAATTGCCGGTCTTTTACGCCCATTATAGAATGGGACGCTAAGTTAAAGAGCGTCCATAAACAAAACTCAGTTTAATTTAATTCTCCTTGCAACTAACGTTAAACTGCCTTCTGCCTGGCGCCTATTAGCTGTAAATGGATGATTTTTGTTTGTCATACACAATGAATGTAAGAAGGTACAGGATTCCAGCTTCATTTAAAAACTGTCCCCACCCTCCTCAACATTTTCTCTCACATGGTCCCCGTTGTAAATCAATAATAAAAAAGCTTCTCGCTGGCTGACTTTTATACTGCAGAGGTATAGAATTTTCCAAAAATATACTTAATTTTAAAAAATTATAACACTCATCTTGTTAAAGACAGAGTATTCAAACTGGGCAGGTATCAGCACTTAAGTTTACTTTAGCTAAGAAAGTGTGTTGCTACGTTGTGCCCCTTAGTTAATTAGCTACTGCGTGATAAACATACAAACAGGAAATATCGGACTTCTACTGAAAAGCTAGTTTTCTTTAGAATTTTGTGCCCACAGAAATCTATAAGGGCTCTGAAAATGCTATAATCTGATAGAGAAAGGCATTTTGCATAAGCTAATGAGTTCGAAGCTGATATAACAACTGAATACTTACACCACGTTATTAGCAACTTGGCGACAGCGCCAGCGTAGAAAAGGACGGAGCTAATAGTAACATGCATGGGTTAGATAGAGACAATGATATCCGATTTACTCCATACTGTCTTTTATAACGTTGAGACAAGCTTTATATATAAATTCTGTTAACCTTGCCAATATTTGTTTGTTCAAACAATAATAAAAGCGTCACACTTCTGAGTATTTTAGAATACGATCAAACGTTTTTAGAACTGTGTTCAGAATTTTCAGGATACAGAACACTCAAAATGGATCGTAATTTCAGACTCTGCATCAATTGGTCAAGAAAACTGAGAAGGCAATAAAATTGTCTGTTGAAGAAAAACCTCGCATTTCATAGAACGTTTTGGAAAAGCACGCGACTTCTTAGATAGCAACATAATGGAAAGCTTAAGTTTTCATATCTACATGAATTTAATTTGCTGATCTCTCCCTTTGTAAGGCTTGCGATTCTTATGCCACATTTTTTTCTTGACACATTTTGAGATTAGTACCTGCAACTCTACTCACGGTATTGGTTAAAAGCACAGATTCTTTTCACACATTGCCTCTCAGTCCATCTCTGTTTCCCCTCTATCCCTTCCTTTACTTCCTCTATCTTCCTTGCCGCTCTCCCACTTACACACTCACTCACGCACATATGAATATAAACAACATTTCTACTTTTTCTACTACGTATGTAAGTAGGGGAAGTGTTGCATTCCACCCAAAAATTCGATATCGAGATTTCACCGGAAATATATGTTTTGAAGTGACCTGAATCCAAATAAAGCATTTTTGGAAACATGTCTATGTGTATATCTGTCTGTGAACAGCATAACTCAAAAACGAAAAGTCGGAAAAATCCCAAACTGGGTATTTGAGTTAAGTATCTTCTAAGGATGCGACACGAAGATTTTCAAGAAAATTCCCCGACATCAGACTACCCTTTACATGGAACATTTTTTGAAAATTTTTATTTTCCCAAAAAGGCTCTAACGAGTTTTATTAAAATATAATATGTTATTCTAATGGCAAATGAAATGTAGGTATATCTTGAATTTTCTGGGAATGTCCCCAAAAGCCCTCTTCATTCTGAATGACTTTCGCATAACTGGTAAACCGTAAGAGACAGACAAAATTTTACTACACAAAAAATGTAGATCTCGTTAAAACACACACTTTATATCATACTTTTTTATGTCGAGTGCACCGTTTCCGAGTTATTCCTTGTTATTTGTTTGAAGTTTCCAATACTTTACGTTTTTCTCAAATAGGAATTCGTTATTCGTTTTCATTTTTATTATTATTATTATTATTATTATTATTATTATTATTATTACTTTATGTCCTGGACATACAAAGAGAATAGAATGCTCCACATAGCAACCAGCTCTTAAAAGATTTGACTATCGCTTAAAGCCTACCATATTCCCCTTGCATATTCTCCCTACATGAGAATTAGCAATTTGAATCCACGACCTTGGGAACTAGCGGCTAGCACTGTACCACTAGTCCACGGAGTAGTATGTACGATTATTTAGCAGTGTACCTAAATATTTATAGTTATGGAAGGCGAAGCTAGAAATGCAAAAAATAAAGAATATTAAGTAAAATGAGCGTCAAAAAGAAACAGCTAAGGCTACCGAGTCTTCAAAAACAGTAGTGTATACGATTTAAAACAAAAAAGGAAAAAATTAAAGAATGTCTAAGGACGCCATATAAAAATGAAAGCAAAAAGTGTGGGGGAAACAAAAGCACGCTAGGTTAACCCAGTTATCTAGCCACATTGGGTTAACCCAATGTGATGGAAAAGCGCAAAGTGGAGTGCGGCACATCGTTTATTCTTGGTTGTTTGAGAATATTGCACTTTTCTTGAAAACCTTCATGTCACACCTTTGGAAGGTACTGAACTTAAATACCAAGTTTAGTATCGTAATTATCCGAGATTTCGTTTTGTTTTTTAGATATGCTGTTCACAGACACATACACGGACTTTTTTTCTAAAATTATTTTTTGTTTTATTCAAAACTTATTTCCGGTATCGAATTTTTGGTGGAATGCAATACCTTCTCAACTGCTAGGTACCTGGTAGAGAAAGTAAAAAGCATGGGATAGTGCCTCTGGCCCTATTGTAAGTCTACAACTTCTATTGAAGCAAGATATTTTTATTTACTGTAAAAACTATAGGTATTAAGTATTCTTTGATCATTTTTCCTGCAAGTTAATAAGTTACATTATATGTATTTGTTGAGTTTGATAAGTTGATAACAAATATGGCATATATTCAGCTTCAATCCTTTATTGTGTGAATACTAATGAATAAAGCACTTGATTTTGTTTTCTCGTTTGATGCATGCCTTGCATTTCAATAAATAGGCATTTCTATTCATTCATTCATTCATTCATTATCTGTTTACCCTCCTCTTATGTAGGACTTACACCCCCCAGGAGTTACAAACGGGTGCCTGGGGTCAGAGGCCCGTCGAGGAGCAGACACTCATGGATCAGACAGAGCATCCAGGATGGGTGATCAGCCCGATGCCTGGTATGGGATGAAGGAAGTAGTTGAAACGAAATGATGGTGAAATGGATGAAAGGAAAGGTGATGATGGAGCAGTTGGTGGAATGAATGGCGGGGGAAACCGGAGAACCCGAAGAAAACCCGCCCAGACGCCGCTTCGTCCACCGCAAATCCCACATGCAGGTCCCTGGGATTGAACCCGGACCGCCTCGGTGGAAATAGGCATTTCTAGCTTTTCAAAATTAAGAATCGCATTACGCCACTGCTGGGATAGATGGGTAGCTGCGTTACGTCACAGTACCTCTCCCTCATGGATGTGACACACACTCGCCCATACCTGCTCTAATACAGCGTGGCAACGCAGCTCTCCCACTTCTCCGCTTCGAGTGAGCTGTCAAGAGTCACAGGTTGTTTAAATGGCACTGTAGCTTTCAGTTTATTTACTTTACATGGTAACTCATGAACCCCTGAGGTCAGTTATCGCCCTAGTGGTATCACGGAAATCGCTGTTGGTGCTTTCAATTAATTCTTGTGTTGTTAGCCTACACTGTTAGTACAGGTTGATGTTTTCCTCGTTAAAAAGGCAGAAATGCAGAGAAGGCAGTCTAGGGTGGGAGAGAAAGGATGGAGTATTCCCCTTGCGTGGAAGGCACTACTTGGAACCGTGGTGCTGTCACCTCATCTCACATTGTACGCGCCTGATGCTGTGTTACAACTGAACCAACACACCTCCCTGAAGATAAACGGACTTATAACTACTGCGCATGCAGATAAGCCTGTCACGACGAAACAATCGTACTGTAACTACTGCTTTTTAAAGAGAAACTCAATTGGACAACTTGGAAGCAAATGCAACAAGAAAGCAAATTACGGCTACTACACCCCAAAGAACATCCTACCACACTTACAAACTTATTTCTTCATTAAAGAAGCAGAGCTGTTTCAGAGAAGCCTTAGCTCTTTGAACAAGGTACCTAATGTTTTCGGTTTGAGTTCAAGACAATAAATAAGAGAAAAATTGTACTCGAAAGATCCGATAATGAGATCCTAAGAACATTATTGTTAAGATAAATACAAAATAAGAATTTTATGGAAATAGTATCGTTGGATAAAACGTGGTTAAAAGTCGGCCATGAAGTCACCCGCAGCACTTTATTATTGGTCTTACTGGAACATCTCATTTTTATGGTCACCTACTGCTTTTCAATTCGAGATTTGGGAACTACATGAAGACATTAACCATGGTCATTTCTACAGATTACTCCTTAACATCCCGTGTTATTATCATTGACAATGTCGCATACCACACGGCCCGAGTAAGTGAACATTAACAGTAACACTAAAGCACAAATGGTAGAGTGGCTCACTGGCACGTACATTACAATGGAATAAGGGCAACTTATTAAACTTCCGTTACTCATAAATGAAATCAAGCCCAGGTCCAAATATGCTGTGGATTATTAACCAGACAGTCGACCGTCAAGTACGTTTTCATTTTGTGTGCGCTTTTAGTCTTTTAATATCGTAATGAAGGAGTACACCCGAAATATTGAACATTTTTATTGCGTGACTTTGCGGGTTTTTATCTTACACTAAGAATAATCTCGTTATTTCATCACTCTCTCTCTCTCTTCTCCTCTCTCACACACACACACACACACACACACACACACACACACTGAGGCAGTATTTTTAACACTTAAATGATTTCAGTTTAATTATATAATATATAAATTAAATAACAGCCCGCCTTAGCGCAATATGTGTATGTAACAATATATAAAAAGGTATATTGCAGTCATTGTAAATGTTTATATTATTGTATACATGTTCAATAATGTTAGGCGAATGTATTACGTAATTTAATAATGTAGGAGCTGTGAGAATAATAGGTTAAAAGTTGCTAACAATGAGGTAACAATGAGGTAACCTTGAGGCGATCTGGTGAATATGGAGGATGCGAGAAAACTTCCCAGTTGAATCTTCTGAGCTCCTCCTGGGTCAAAATTCAATTTGGAAGTTTTCTCGTATCCTCCGTATTCACCGTAACTTACCCCAAGTGATTTTCACATGTTCCCCTGACTCAAAGAGGAGGTAAGCACTTTAACATCGTAACGAAGATCAATCAGAAGTGAACAGATGGTTACGAGCATAGGATCCGACCTGGTACAACACTAGCTTGGAAAAACTTGTGTCATGTCCCCAAAAAGTTTGGAAAAACATGTTGACTTTGTAAAAAAGTAACAGAAGTATTGTACAACATAAATAACATTAATTCAACATGCTCAATTGTGTGTAATGTTTTTTATAAAATAGGGAAACTTACTTATTGGACGCCCCTCGTATAAACTAATTGAAACGTATGAATACTGCTCTAATTTTGTTCTGGCATTTTGAGTCCCCCAGTTGGAACTTAATAATGGCCTTGCCAATGTGTATTTCGCGCCCCATTATGTCTAACGGTTTATAAACATTTTTTACTTAATTGTCTCGCATTCAGCCACTTCTTCCTCCTGAATCGCATGGAAATTAATGAAGAGAAGCACCTTTCTGCTGTTCTGTTTGCTAGTACACGAAGGAATAACAGTTCACCATTGCAGAATCGCGACACTGCAAGCTTAGGTTTTGAAAAGGACGCTCGTTTGTCAAGTACGTCTTCACGGTGAACATGGCTTACTTAGAACTTTAGACGCAAATGATCAGATCTTTCTATTCATGCAGGCCTAGGTGAAGCCTAAGTTAGAAGGTTGAATCTATTAGAAAAATCTTATGTGTAGCATTCACATGACTTTCTCTACCCACTCTTCTACACACTATTCTCACTAAAGCTTATTCTACTGTCTACTTGTTATTTTAAGCTTTCAATACAAATTTACACGTTTCGTAACGATACAGAAGGCTAGTTTTTAAAAATCTGATGTGATACATTCACATGACTTTCTCCAACCTCTATCTTTATTAGCGGGTATACAGACTATTCTTATTAAAGCTTATCTTTCTGTCTACTACATTTTAACCCAAATAAACCTTTGCAGAAATAGCTACATTACATCGTTATAGATACAAAGGGAACAGCGATAGTTAAATGTTCAAGAAATGGACGCTATACACTTGCCTTAAATTCCGTTTGCTTGCATGCAATCACGAGAAACAAGTAAATGCTGAAAGAACTTTAAGAAAATGACCAAGAGGTAAACAATTCAAACCGTTCGAACACACACACATACGCACGCAACACATGGACCTTTTTCTGAAAATCTGATATGTTGCACTCACATGTATTTCTCTACTCTTGTACAAACTATTCCTACAAACGCTTATTTTCCTCTACTTCATGTTAATCCACATAAACATTTGAGAAATTATCTTATTGCTAATTTTCTTGTTGTTGAAGGGGAATATGGTAGGCTTTAAGCGATAGTCAAATCTTTTAAGTGCTGATTGCTATGTGGGGCATCCCATTCTCTTTGCAAGTTTAGGACATTAAAAAAAACGAATTCCCATTTGAGAAAAGGTATAAGTA
This sequence comes from Deroplatys truncata, assembly GCA_030765065.1. NCBI lineage: Eukaryota > Metazoa > Arthropoda > Insecta > Mantodea > Mantidae > Deroplatys > Deroplatys truncata. The sequence goes on along the minus strand of CM060984.1, from coordinate 61,846,521 downwards.
TTAGGAAATTCAAACAAATAACAAAGAATATCTCGGAAATAGTTCACTCGACAAAAAAAGATATATGACATAAATTGTGTTTTCATGAAATCTACATTTTTTGTAGTAAAATTTCGTCTATCTCTTACGGTTTACCAGTTATGCAAAAGTCATTCAGCATTAATATGATTTTTGGGGACATTTCCAGAAAATTCAAGATATACATTTCATATGCCTGAAATTATCTTAAACATGTGGTATTTTAATCAAAATCGTTAGAGCCATTTTTGAGAAAATCAACATTTTCGAAAAATGTTCCTTGTAAAAGGTAGTTTGTGGTAGAGAGATTTTCTTGAAAGTCTTTGTGTTGTATCCTTGCAAGGTATTGAACATTAATACCAAGTTTGGATTTATCCGACTTTTCGTTTTTGAATTATGCTGTTCACAGACAGACATACAAACACACACCGGACCTGTTTCTAAAAATGATTTTTGGGTTCAGGAAGCCTCAAAACATGTATTTTCGGTGAAATCTCGGTATCGAATTTTTGGGTGTAATACAATACTTCCGCTACTTACTCAACGTAGTAGTGAAAGTAATATTTTTTAATTTAGGGGGCCTCAAAACATGTATTTCCGGTGAAATATCGGTATCGAGTTTGTGGGTGAAATGCAATACCTTTTCTACTATGTACGTAGTAGAGAAAGTAAAAAGACAATCGCTATGTGATGGCATTATATATTATATACACTTTAGGGACCTTTAACCGTTTACGTCTATCGACGACGAATGAAATGATTGAAACGATGCTCAAAATGAGCCTGGGTTCCTATAGCTTAAAGTTACCCGACATCCATCTTTTCAGGATAAGAGAAGATCCTGAAAAAAAATCTTATCCGTGTAACTCACCCTAACCGAGATTCGAACTCGGGACCTCTTGATTGCGAGGCAGACAATGAGGACTTCGAAACTGCATGCATGTTGCATGACCGCGGAAAAAACGACTTATCACTTAAAAAAGGGTAATCATTTGACAATTCAATCCAATAACAAAGCATATCTCGGAAATGGTGAAAGCCACAAAAAAAAGTTTGACAGAAATTGTGTGCTTTAACAGATCTGCATTTTTGGTGCAGTAAGACTTTGTCTATCTCTTACGGTTTAAAAGTTATGTAAGAATCATTCAGAATGAAGAGGACTTCACAGGCTATTCCTAGAAAATTCAATATATTTTATTATGCAAATATCTTAAGTATATGGTATTTTAATCAAAATCGTAGGAGACATTTTTGAGAAAATAGAGAGAAACGAAAACCTTTACATCTAATGGATGATTTGGAATGGGGTATCTCCTTGAAAATCTTCGTGTCAAATTTCAAGTTTGGTATTTAAACGACTTTTCGTTTTTGAGTTATGCTGTTCACGCACACGCACCACAGAAAGAGAGGGAGGGAGGGCGGGCGCACAGACCTTTTTCTATAGTTAGATTCAGAAAATCTGAAAACGGGTACGTATTACGAGTGAAATGATTTTGGGGGTATTGCGGTACTTATCCTTCTTATAAATTAAGTAATTGAGAAAATAAAAATTCATTACCGCGGGACTAAACCATGATTTTCGATGCCGTTACACATGTGCTACTGCGACGACATACCAGGAAACCTAAAACTACATTAACTTAACGTGAACGCATTGTCGTGTAAGCAGAAGCATGGTGCGCTGTAAGAAGATAATACTCAGAGGACATTACACTTAAAGGAGGAAAGTGTTACGTTATAAAAATAAACTAAATAGAATGCTGACGCCCATCTGTGAACAAGCGACTGGTGGTGTGATGGTGGTGATTTCCACTGACGTCACGTGGTAAGGTGACCCTTTGTGACTCATGGTGCCAGCTAAGAACTCCAACATGCAGTTTGGGGAGGTGTGGCAGATATTGAGGCCAGGAAATGTGTTATCTAATGGTGCAAAATGCCTTTGTGATGAATAACTCGTTCCAACTGCTAATTGCTTTGACTGCTTCTTGCTGAACTTGAGGTATTGTTGTCTTTTTGTCAGTGTATACTTGTACTTCACTTCAGGAAGGTTGGAAAGGTAAACTCTCCTGCACTCTTGTGTTGGAGGAATTGCTTTGATCTCAGACATTAAGTATAAAGGTATATCTATGCATAATGTAAAACAGTAATTAGATTAGATTAGATTGTATCCTGTGAGTTCACTAGCAGCCATAAAGGCTTGTGAACAGAGAACATGTCAAGGAAATGTACAAAAATTACATATAAACATAAATATTACACAGAATATGGAACATTTGAAATAAAATAGACACATACTATATGCGTGTCAAGGAAATGTGCAATAAAGCTACATATACATAAATATTACATAGCATACAGAACATTTAAAATAAAATAAAGACATACTATATACAAAATGAAACAAATCAAGTGTAATTTTGTACAGAGTTGAATACCTCCTTACTGTTATAAGGTTAACATACGTATAGGCAAGAACAGTTATTGTAACATTCACTAGGCTTGTACCTTGTCTCATCATTTTGTTCTATTTGATTTGTAATGCATAGCATTTACTGTCAGTTCTTGATATACATACATTTAAATAGCTTCATTAATTCTAGAGCAGGCATCAAATATAACTGGCAATTGTCATTAATATTTACTAATACTACTTACAGAGCTATATAAGTATTATCATCAGGATAATTTGTCATTCAGATAATCTTGTACAGAATATGTAATTGATAAATGCCTAGTTGTTTTGAAGTTTTTGCTTTCTGTAACACGTACACAGTAGATAGAGAAGGTATTGCATTCCACCCAAAAATTCGATATTGAGATTTCACCGGAAATACATGTTTTGAGGCCGCTAAATGCAGAAAAAACTTTTAGAAAAGTGTCTCTGCCTGTGAGCAACATAACTCAAAAACGAAAAGTCAAATAAATACCAAACTTGATACTTAAGTTCAGTATCTTCCAAAAATGCGACAGAAGCTTTTCCAAGAAAATCTCCCACCTCTAACTACCCTTTACATGGAATATTTTTCGAAATTTTTTATTTTCTCAAAAATGGTTCTAACGATTAAGCGAAAATGTGAATAACTTGCAAAGTCCGCTTCATCCGGAAAGAAGTATGCATGTGAGAGAGATGGTAAGTTTATTTCAAGTTAGGACTAAAACCCAACATTAAACAACTTACGGTCAACAAGCTGTATCTCAAGTCAAAGGTGACCATTCAAATAAACTATTTAAATAAATAAATATACATATATCTGATGTGTTACATTCACATAATTTTCTCTACCCTTTATAATTTATAGTGGTTATACAAAACGAAAGTTTATTACTTTCTCTACCACACACGTAATAAGTAGAGAAACTATTGCATTCCACCCAAAAAATTGATATTGAACTTTCACCGGAAATACATGTTTTGAGGCCCCCTGAATAAAAAAGTATTTTGAAATTGGCCCGTTTGTGTCTGAAAGGCATAACTCAAAAACGAGAAGTGGATAAATGCTAAACTTGGTATTTAGCTTCAGTACCTTCCAAAGATGCGACACGAAGATTTTCAAGAAGTCCCCCCACCCGAAACTACCCTTTACATGGAACATTTTTCGAAATTTTTTATTTCCTAAAAAATGGCTGTAACGATTTTGATTAAAATAATATATGACATTGCAAATAAAATGTATGTCTTGAATTCCCTGGGAGTAGCTTGTGAAGTCCACTTCATTCGGAAGGAATTTTATACAGCTCGTATAAAACGTCGTGACATTCCATATGCGCAAGAGAGAAGTGTCGAGAGTGGTGGGGGAGCAAGTTACGAGAAGTATATCAGAACTCGGAGGCAGTCGCTGACCCCCACCTCTCTTATTATGCAAGTGGGCTGATCAGTGCTACTGCGCATCTATGCTTCAGGAGTGGGGGACTGTCGCGACGTTTTACACTAGCTGTATAATCTTGTAAACTGGTAAACGTTAACGATAGACGATAACGTACTACGCAAAAAAATATAGATCTCTTTAAAACACACAATTTATTTCAAATGAGTGTTTTTTTTGTGACAAGTCATTTCTGAGGTATCCCGTTAGTAATGGTTTGAATTGGCAATTCTCTTGAAGCCCTGTCAACATTCAGTTGTTTCTCGCGATTGCATGGAAACAGTATGGAATTTTATGGCCAGCGTATAGCCCAGTTCTTAAACATTTGACTACTGCTGTTCCCTTTGAATCTCTAACGAAATGTGTAATGTAGCCATTTCTACAAAGGCTTATTTGGATTAAAAAGTAATAAACAGAAAAATAAGCTTTAGTAAGAATAGTTTGTATACCTACTAATAAACGTTAGGGCGTAGAGAAAGTCATGTGAATACACATCAGAATTTTTTCTATCTGCTGCATTTTAATATAGTCAAATGTTTAACTAGATGCTATACGGTAGCCTTACAATTCCAGCAATCGTGAGAAGCAAATGAATGTCAACAGGATTAAAAGGTATCTATGACAAAAGTATTGATCAACTCGAGCGATTCATAATGGATATCTCGGAAACTGCTTATGCCACAAAAAAGTTTGTTTGGAATATTGTGTTTTAAAGAGACCTCCATTTTTTGTGTAGTACGTTTTCGTCTATCACTTAACGTTTACCACATTCTACACAATTCCTTCCGAATGAAGAGGACTTCTCAGGCTATTCCTAGAGAATTCAAGATATACATTTTATTTGTCTTGCAAATATTTTTAATATATGGTATTTTAATCAAAATCGTTAGAGCTGCAAAGTGCTACAATCTGTTTAAGGACATGCGGTTACTTGAATGTAGTGTAAGTTGCGTTTGGAGCCGTCGTATTTTATGTGAGAATTACTTTATGGCTCAAACGCAAAAAGAAAAAATCTGATGTGTTACACTCACATAACTTTCTCTACTCTTGTACAACCTAATTTTACAAACGCCTATTCTCCATATGCTTCATGTTAATCGAGATATCGAGATGTCAATCTTATTGGTAATTTTCTTGTAGATGCAAGGAAAATATGGTAGCTTTTAAGCGATAGTCAAATGTTTTAACGCTGGTTGCTATGTGACGCATTCCATTCTCTTTGCATGTCCAGGACATAAAAAATCTGATGTGTTACACTCACATGACTTTCTCTACTCTTGTACAATCTAATTTTACAAACGCCTATTCTCCATATGCTTCATGTTAATCGAGATATCGAGATGTCAATCTTATTGGTAATTTTCTTGTAGATGCAAGGGGAATATGGTAGCTTTTAAGCGATAGTCAAATATTTTAACGCTGGTTGCTATGTGGCGAATTCCATTCTCTTTGCATGTTCAGGACATAAAAAAAATGAATAACGAATTTGAGAAAAAGTATAAGTATTGGAAAATTTAAGGAAATAACAAGCAATATCTCGAAAACGGTTCACTCAACAAAAGAAACGTATATGACATAAGTTGTGTATTTTAACGCGATCTACATTTTTTGTGTAGTAAAATTTTGTCTATCTCTTATGGTTTACCAGTTATGCAAAAGTCGTTCACAATGAAGAATATTTTTGGAGACATTCCCAGAAAATTCGAGATATACATTTTATTTGTCATGACAATATCTTAAACATATGATATTTTAATCAAAATCGTTAGAGCCGTTTTTGAGAAAATTAAAATTTTCGAAAAATGTTCCATGTAAAGGGTAGTCTGGGGTGGGGGGATTTTCTTGAAAACCTTCGTGTCGCATCTCTGGAAGATACTGAACCTAAATACCAAGTTTGGTGTGTATCCGACTGTTCGTTTTTGAGTTATGCTGTTCACAGACACACAGACAGACACACAGACAGACACACACACGGACATGTTTCCAAAAATGCTTTTTTTGGATTCAGTGATTCTCAAAACATGTATTTCCGGTGAAATCTCGGTATCGAATTTTTGGGTGGAATGCAATACTTCCCCTACTTACTATACGTAGTAGAGAAAGTAAAAAGGAGATAAAATTGTTCCCAGTGAAGCGCAGGAAGTTATATGCAAGCATTAAAGCGTGTGACGAAGAATCACAGAACAACCTAGCCCAGCGCTCTGTGCTACAGATCTGCACATTATGCAGCAGTGCCTCATCGGCCGAAGGTTTTACTACATAGCCACCACAGCCGGTGGACACTGATAATTATACATCGGATTTATATGCACATGCATATTTATTTTGCTTTGCTTGTGATATATGGAATTAAATTTTTCAAAATGTTTCATGTTCTTTTGTGCTTGTATGTAAAGTTCTAAAGTGCATTTAATTGCACATTTCCCACATTCTGCTTTAAGTGGTCTTCAAAACCGATGAAAGTGATGTCTTGCATGTCATCCTCTAGCTCCAACACAATGCTGACAATTTATGAATAACAAATACTGCCAAAGCCAGTAAGATACCGCCAACGCTCTCAGCGTGCGTTCCTAATTACTTTTTATTTTAAGTTTATTAATTTTTTACGTTTCTGATTCACGGGAGGTTAGGTTAGTTAGTTTTTTTTACTTTCTCTACTACGTATAGTAAGTAGGGGAAGTATTGCATTCCACCCAAAAATTCGATACCGAGATTTCACCGGAAATACACGTTTTGAGACCTCCTGAATCCAAAAAAAGCATTTTTAGAAACATGTCCGTGTGTGTGTCTGTGTGTGTGTGCGTCTGTGTGTGTGTCTGTGTGTGTGTGTCTGTGAACAGCATAACTCAAAAACGAACAATCGGATAAGCACCAAACTTGGTATTTAGGTTCAGTATCTTCCAGAGATGCGACACGAAGGTTTTCAAGAAAATCCCCCCACCCCAGACTACCCTTTACATGGAACATTTTTCGAAAATTTTAATTTTCTCAAAAACGGCTCTAACGATTTTGATTAAAATATCATATGTTTAAGATATTGTCATGACAAATAAAATGTATATCTCGAATTTTCTGGGAATGTCTCCAAAAGTATTCTTCATTATGAACGACTTTTTCATAACTGGTAAACCATAAGAGATAGACAAAATTTTACTACACGAAAAATGTAGATCGCGTTAAAATACACAATTTATGTCATATACATTTCTTTTGTTGAGTGAACCGTTTGCGAGATATTGCTTGTTATTCCCTTAAATTTTCCAATACTTATACTTTTTCTCAAATTCGTTATTCATTTTTTTATGTTCTGGACATGCAAAGAGAATGGAATGCCCCACATAGCAACCAACGTTAAATTATTTGACTATCGCTTAAAAGCTACCATATTCCCCTTGCATCTACAAGAAAATTATCAATAAGATTGACATCTCGATATCTCGATTAACATGAAGCATATGGAGAATAGGCGTTTGTAAATTTAGGTTGTACAAGAGTAGAGAAAGTTATGTGAGTGTAACACATCAGATTTTTTCTTTATAATTCACGAGAGGTTCGGTTCGGTTCGGTTTGGTTTAATTCCTTTGATGTAAGCTTAGCCTTCTGATTCACGGGAGGTTAGGTTAGGGTTAGTTTTTTTATATAAGTTTGTTTTAATTAGTTACCAGTGGTTACACCAAAGCACGAGCTTTTTTAAATTAGTTATATCAAAGCACGCGAGCGAAGCGAGTGCGCGTTCCTAAGCTTGGGTTTCTGATTCACGGGTGGTTAGGTTAGGTTTAGTTTTTTTTAAATATAAGCTTAGGTTTCTGATTCACGGGAGGTTAGGCTAGAGTATTTTTTTTAATATGCAGCGATTGTGAGTTTTCAACGCCTAATTGTTCTCTTACTATCGTTTATGCTGTGTTTTCGCATCCTCCGCAAGCCGTTTTGTTTCCGTCGTCCTCCGTGGTGTAATGGTTACCATGCTAGCCTCTAGTTTTCGAGGTCGCGGGTTCAAACCCGGCGGAGTGCGATGTATTTTCTCGGGCGCAAAAATCCTTAGCATGGCTTCCTTCGGAAGGGAAGTAAAGCCGGTGGTCCCGTGTCGTAGATTTACGGCACGTAAAAGAACCTCACGCTTGATAAAGAGTCCTCTGAGCAAAATTACCGGTCTTTCACGCTCAATATAGAATTGGACACTAAGGACCACAGCAGTTAAAGAGCGTCCGTAAATAAAGCTCAATTTAATTTATTTTCGTTTTGTTTCCTATTATGCACTGTTAATAACAATGCGTTGCGTTTCTGTCAGCGACAGAACAAAATGAAGAAGAAGCACAACACATCGCTTATTCCACGGATTTCACTTCTCATTTATGTTGGTAGTTCCCATTGCGCATGTGCGATAGCGACAAGATGGCTACATTTGTCTTCACGTCGTAATTTTGCTATAAAGGTAAAACACCTAAAACGGGCGGGCAGGTGGACACCAGCTATAGGAAAGTTCACAACTACTCCTAAACACATCCTAAGGTAATTTATTCCCTTTCTTTTAGCTTCTATTAATGTTTTCAATGGAGACCAAACTAAATCAGGATTGTCAATATTTCTAATGTTGCTGCATATTTCATCATCATTCCACGTATACCAATAATCGTCATAAACCTATACCTGAGGATTTGAAGAAAGTGAACACTGTGTACTGCAAATCAAATTACAACGGCCGGAATTATGTCTAAGGAAGAATGCACATTGTAAGTAACAAAACATATAAGCTTAAGGTTAATAATTTTATGCATGTTTGGTGCAATATTTTCCAAATTATAGAGCATATTTTAAACATTTTGACAGCATGTTGGGGCGTGTTAGTAAGTATTGACATGCCAGACACATTATTGTGTCGCATTGGTGACAGCATTGTTGGGGTAATTTAGTATTTCTTTCGGCTTGAGTTTGAATTTCCATCTGGCATGACACTCTCCACCTCTGGCCGGCGAGCCTAGCCAAAGTTGGAGAGAGGGGGATAGGGTTTAGTGCTACTTTCGTTTGTGCGAGGGTCAGTCTGAGAATTGGTGTGTAAGGTGTAGGTTGTGTGTTTGTATGAGGCATTTTCCCCCAATCCTTGATTTTCTCTGTATGCAATGTAGGGCCACAAATTACTTTATCAATAAATCACAGGTAATGTGAATGATGTGAAATTTGTGTAAATTTGTTACAAAACCACACGCCTGCATCGAAATGTGAACATCAAGATCCTGGTTCTTTTGCAGTTGCTGTGCTACGTCCCCCCCCCCACGTGCGTGTTGGGGAGATTAAAATTTAATAATTTCTTGGAAACCTCTCGCTCTCACCCCAGCATGTAACTATATGTTTATTGCATACAAATCCGATGCCTACCTTAGTATATGCAATGAAATAGTGTTTAGGAAAGGAGTTTTTTGGGGGGGGGGAAGGAAACATTCGAGGCCTATGTTTAGGGTACCTCCCCGGCATTTGCCAATTAAGACTGAGGAAACCCTGGAAAGAACTTCAGTTAGGAAGGACGGTCCTGGCGGTATTTGAACCACTGACCTCCCGAATTCGAGTCTCACGCGTTACCATGGAGCCAATTCGCTCGGTGTACCAACAATGATTTACCTACCGAAAATTAGACACAAGAATTACCTAAGGCCCGGTTTAAGCTTAAGCCGAAGCTATAATAAGCAACGCTTAAGCTTTGGTTTAAGTTTTTCAAGTCTTACCGTAAGGCAACCAACCACCTTCCGCTTTACCGAACTGAATAACTTCCCGGAACTTTAAAGTTTGTAACGCTTGCGCATGCGCATCGAGTGAATTCCCGCGTTTGTTATGGCGACGCTGTTCATAAAATAAGCTTTTGTAGGTTATCCAGCAACACAAAGTTAAAATGACCGAAAAATCAGAGACATAACGTAGAACTTTGCTTCCCAAGAAGTGGGCACTCTCCTACACATTTGAAGCAGAATAAGCATGTAACAAGAACGCAAGCCATGGGACAAATTACTATGGGGTAAGGAAAACCAAACGCGATACGAAGGGTGGATTAGAATGGTGTGAAACAATTTTGATAGCTCTGCATGTTGCAAGTTTTGAGATGCCGGAAAATTCTCCAGCTGCAATTAGCATGCTTTCACTTGCATACAACTTAATGTTAAGAGAAACATTGCTACTGACGAGAGGGCTTTGTTACTAAAATATAAAGCAATACGTTATATGCAGATTTGAACGGCAATGAGTGCGACAATGTACACGATAAAAGTATGAACTCTAAATTTAAAATTAGGGGCATGCCAAATTAAGTTTTGCTTCTTACCAGTTGGTTTTATGTTTAATTGTATCCTCAATAGTTTCTGGTACCATCATTGCCGACTGTTTATTTAATCGAAATCTTTCGTAGAATTCTCGGTCACTCCATACGTGAAAATGGTTTGAACGCCTTTTGAAAATTCAAGATCGTCTTATGTTGTGCATATGAGTTAAACTAATTTGAATTTCCTCATCACTAATTCGTCTTCAGATAATACGGTGACTCTTTTAAACCACAGTTCGTTACGGTTTAAGCGAAGCCAATATAAGCTCTCAGCTTATCGCTTGAACTCCATTGTAGCTTAAGCCACTTCCTCACGGTGTATTTATGATGGTTTGCAGAAACTGCAAGAATTTAGCATTTAATTCGCTTCTATTGGTTTACCGACACTACCACTTTTAGAAATCTCTGCAGGCAGCATCATTATTGGATACAACCTCGCTGTTTAATTGTAAATATGATTAAAGAGTTACCGGTGCATGTGTTAGACAATTATGGAAAACATAGAAGAAGGTCTTAAAATGCACCAACTCTTTTTGTATGACGTAATGTTGGCACCACTATATGCATATGTCACACGGGACCGTGTCAATACAGTGCCATTTAAACAACCCGAGACTCCTGACATTTCACTCTAAGCGAGAAGTGAGAGAGCTGCGTTGCCTCTCTTGGATGTACGAGAGCGTCAGCGCGCCCAATAGCAAACAGCTCGCTGGGACGTAACGCTAGTGAGCAGTAGTAAACCACGCCAACATGTCGTCTTACCCCCCTTAGTTCAGCCTGTAGACGAAAGGAAGGAAGGTGGCGGCACCTTACTGGCTAGAGTAACTGCGGAGTGGACGTTGTTATGGAAACATACCCCTCCAAGAAGTGTCAACAGTCTCGTGTTGTTTAAATTCAACCGAAGTAATTGGTACGGTTATGTGCTATTCTCGTTTGCCGGATCCACAATGGAGCGACATTGGCGACGCGACAATTGACCAATAGTATTCAATATGAACGGAACAAAATTCTTGCGATTTAACAGAGTTAACTTTTACCGCGCGACATAGAGGCATCCCTAGAATTAGCTTCTGTGTTCATCTTAAGATAGTATCAACCTGCAGGGAAATGTATTCTTTATCCGAAGAAATATTAAATTACTCCGTGTGTATGAATTGAGTTCCGATGCATGCAAAAATATGACAAAAAGGTGTGTACTTTCACCCAAGCTTCGCGCGGTAATGCCAAATTGTGTTGCGTCATTGTGTACACCAGATTTTGAGGAGGAATATTCTGTCGCTCATGTCGCCTCGTCACTGTCGTTCCATAGTAAATTGGGCATTACCCCTCGACATTTGCACAAGTCCAGAAGTGGGACCCCTGAATTCTCTTGAGCACGTCATGACAACGTAAAGTGGCATGGCGAGCCATTGCTCTCCAGGTACGAATCCATAGAATAGTAATGCCACTACTCTCCAGGCACGAATCGATAGAGTAGTAATACCACTGCTCCAGGCATGAATCGACAGAGTAGTAGTACCACTGTTCTCCAGGTACGAATCCATAAAATAGTAGTGACACTGCTCTCCAGGCACGAATCGATAGAGTAGTAATACCACTGCTCCAGGCATGAATCGACAGAGTAGTAGTACCACTGTTCTCCAGGTACGAATCCATAAAATAGTAGTGACACTGCTCTCCAGGCACGAATCGATAGAGTAGTAATACCACTGCTCCAGGCATGAATCGACAGAGTTGTAGTACCACTGTTCTCCAGGTACGAATCCATAAAATAGTAGTGCCACTGCTCTCCAGGCACGAATCGATAGAGTAGTAATACCACTGCTCCAGGCATGAATCGACAGAGTAGTAGTACCACTGTTCTCCAGGTACGAATCCATAAAATAGTAGTGCCACTGCTCTCCAGGCACGAATCGATAGAGTAGTAATACCACTGCTCCAGGCATGAATCGACAGAGTAGTAGTACCACTGTTCTCCAGGTACGAATCCATAAAATAGTAGTGACACTGCTCTCCAGGCACGAATCGATAGAGTAGTAATACCACTGCTCCAGGCATGAATCGACAGAGTTGTAGTACCACTGTTCTCCAGGTACGAATCCATAAAATAGTAGTGACACTGCTCTCCAGGCACGAATCGATAGAGTAGTAATACCACTGCTCCAGGCATGAATCGACAGAGTTGTAGTACCACTGTTCTCCAGGTACGAATCCATAAAATAGTAGTGCCACTGCTCTCCAGGCACGAACCGATAGAGTAGTAATACCACTGCTCCAGGCATGAATCGACAGAGTAGTAGGACCACTGCTCTCCAGGTACGAATCCATAAAATAGTAGTGCCACTGCTCTCCAGGCACGAATCGATAGAGTAGTAGGACCACTGCTCTCCAGGTACGAATCCATATAATAGTAATGCCACTGCTCTTCAGATGCCATTGCTCTGCAGACACCGATCCATAGAATAGCAGTGCCACTGTTATTCATATGTTATTGCTCTCCAGGCACCAATCCATAGAATAATAGTTTCACTGTTCTTCAGATGCCATTGCTCTCCAGACACCAATCCATAGAATAGTAGTGCCACTGCTCTTCAGATGTCATTGCTCTCCAGGCACAAATCCATAGAATAATAGTTCTACTGCTCTTCAGATGCCATTGCTCTCCAGACACCAATCCATAGAATAGTAGTGCCACTGCTCTTCAGATGTCATTGCTCTCCAGGCACCAACCCATAGAATAATAGTGTCACTGCTTTACAGATGCCATTGCTCTCCGGGCACCAATCCATAGAATAATAGTGTCACTGCTTTACAGATGCCATTTCTCTCCAGGCACCAATCCATAGAATAGTAGTGTCACTGCTTTACAGATGCCATTTCTCTCCAGGCACCAATCCATAGAATAATAGTGTCACTGCTTTACAGATGCCATTGCTCTCCAGGCACCAACCCATAGAATAATAGTGTCACTGCTTTACAGATGCCATTGCTCTCCAGGCACCAATCCATAGAATAGTAGTGCCACTGCTCTTCAGATGTCATTGCTCTCCAGGCACCAATCCATAGAATAATAGTGCCACTGCTCTTCAGATGCCATTGCTATCCAGGCACCAATCCATAGAATAGTAGTGCCACTGCTTTACACATGCCATTGCTCTCCAGGCACGAATCCATAGAATAGTAGTGCCACTGCTCTCCAAACACCAATCCATAGAATAGTAGTGCCATTGCTCTCCAGATGCCATTTTTCTCCAGTCACGAATCCATAGAATAATAGTGCCACTGCTCTTCAGATGCCATTGCTCTCCAGGCACCAATCCATAGAATAATAGTGTCACTGCTTTACAGATGCCACTGCTCTCCAAACACCAATCCATAGAATAGTAGTGCCATTGCTCTCCAGATGCCATTTTTCTCCAGTCACGAACCCATAGAATAATAGTTCCACTGCTCTTCAGATGACATTGCTCTCCAGGCACCAATCCATAGAATAATAGTGTCACTGCTTTTCAGATGCCATTGCTCTCCAGGCACGAATCCATAGAATAGTAGTGCCACTGCTCTCCAAACACCAATCCATAGAATAGTAGTGCCATTGCTCTCCAGATGCCATTTTTCTCCAGTCACGAATCCATAGAATAATAGTGCCACTGCTCTTTAGATGCCAGTTCTCTCCAGGCACGAATCCATACAATGGTAGTACCAGTGCTCTTAAGATGTAATTGCTCTCCAGGCAACAATCGATAGAATAGTAGTGCCACTGCTCTTCAGATTTCATTGCTCTCTAGTCACGAATCCATAGAATAGTAGTGCCACTGCTCTCCAAACACCAATCCATAGAATAGTAGTGCCATTGCTCTCCAGATGCCATTTTTCTCCAGTCACGAATCCATAGAATAATAGTGCCACTGCTCTTCAGATGCCAGTTCTCTCCAGGCACGAATCCATATAATGGTAGTACCAGTGCTCTTAAGATGTAATTGCTCTCCAGGCAACAATCGATAGAATAGTAGTGCCACTGCTCTTCAGATTTCATTGCTCTCTAGTCACGAATCCATAGAATAGTAGTGCCACTGCTCTTCAGATGTCATTGCTTTCCAGTCACCAATCCATAGAATAGTAGTGCCACTGCTCTTCAGATGTCATTGCTTTCCAGTCACAAATCCATAGAATAGTAGTGCCACTGCTCTTCAGATGTCATTGCTTTCCAGTCACAAATCCATAGAATAGTAGTGCCACTGCTCTTCAGATGCCATTTCTCTCCAGGCACCAATCCATAAAATAGTAGTGCCACTGCTCTTCAGATGCCATTTCTCTCCAAGCACCAATCCATAGAATAGTAGTGCCACTGCTCTTCAGATGCCATTTCTCTCCAGGCACCAATCCATATAATGGTAGTACCAGTGCTCTTCAGATGTAATTGCTCTCCAGGCACCAATCCATAGAATAGTAGTGCCACTGCTCTTCAGATGCCATTTCTCTCCAGGCACCAATCCATAAAATAGTAGTGCCACTGCTCTTCAGATGCCATTTCTCTCCAGGCACCAATCCGTAGAATAGTAGTGCCACTGCTCTTCAGATGTCATTGCTTTCCAGTCACCAATCCATAGAATAGTAGTGCCACTGCTCTTCAGATGTAATTGCTCTCCAGGCACCAATCCATAGAATAGTAGTGCCACTGCTCTTCAGATGCCATTTCTCTCCAGGCACCAATCCATAAAATAGTGGTGCCACTGCTCTTCAGATGCCATTTCTCTCCAGGTACCAATTCATAAAATAGTAGTGCCACTGCTCTTCAGATGCCATTTCTCTTCAGGCACCAATCCATAAAATAGTAGTGCCACTGCTCTTCAGATGCCATTTCTCTCCAGGCACCAATCCATAAAATAGTAGTGCCACTGCTCTTCAGATGCCATTTCTCTCCAGGCACCAATCCATAAAATAGTAGTGCCACTGCTCTTCAGATGCCATTTCTCTCCAGGCACCAATCCATAGAATAGTAGTGCCACTGAATAGTTGTCACCATGCGTGTCGTTGCATTCCTCACTGGAAAATATTGTTGTATTTTGATTGCACATTGCGTATATGCAGTTCTAGCTTCTGTTGTTTAACTAGTGGCATGGCACCAGGGCGCTGCCCTTGCAATAGAGGTCTGCGCGGGATCGGGCTTGAAAATAAAGACGAAAAAAATTAATTAAAATTAATACATTTTTGTCAGCAATGTTGAGATGCCTGAAAAAGCACAATTATCGCTGTACGTCCATAGCATCATAATAATAATAATAATAATAGTAATAAATTGTCGCTTCGACCAATTACGGATAATAATAACAGCATGGCAAGGGAAACAATTCGCATGTCGGTACCGGAAATCGAACCCGAGTTTCTTCGTACCGTAGCAGCAGCGCTTGGTGGAATAATAATAGTTAATAACCAAAATAATTTATTTAAAATAAAATTAGACAGTCGGGTCATGCCGGATGGTGCAGTATAACCTGATCTCGAGCTGCGTTCAGATCGACCCGTGCAGATCTCCTCTACGTTGCAGGCGCCTCTGATTTAAACCATCCGTCCCCAGATAACAGGCAGAGAACAAGAGGTTTCAAAGCATTGACAAGTGCCAATTGACCGAAATGTTATCAATTGAAAAGTTTTGTGCCGATGAAAATGCTGATAACGGATTAATAAAAGTTTCAGCAGGCTTCCGAGAAACAGCTTACACATAAACTAACACAATCTATACCGCCAAATACTGTTGTGATCTGTTAGATAATATTCCGTACCAAAACGCACAATTTGGATGAATTTCCTTTTAATAAGGCGGGGAAGTCTGACATGGTGTCATGGTTACTGTGAAAGCGCATTCCTTTTGACAGTAACACGAGTTCACATATGCCAAGAGAGAAAATTTTAAGATAGATGAGCTCCTTAAGGAATATGGACTTTGGTTGTGAGATTGCCGCCTTACATGTGTGGCCTTGATGCAAGAGCGAAATAAAATTATATGTTTCATGCAGTATGTCATTGTCACGGCTTATAAAGAACTAGCCGCATAGGAACATGAAGTCTCTGGACCTTTAGTGCACCCACGTGGAAAAAATAGGAATATTGAATTATGATAACCACAATTACAAGTGAAGAGGTACTACATTTTTTGTATAGTACGTTTTTATCAATCGCCTAACGTTTATCAGTTATACAAGAATACAAAACTCCTTCCGAATGAAGAGGACTTCAAAGGCTATTCCCAAATATTCAAGATATACAATTCATTTGTCATGTAAATATCTTAAATATATAATACTTTAATCAAAATTGATTGAGCTACTCTTTAGAAAATAAAAGTTTTCAAAAAATGTTCTATGTAAAAGGTGTTTGGGTGGGGGGTTTTCTTGATTTTTTTTAAATTTATTCATCGATCATCGCATGGGTGCTCTACAGACCATTGTTAATGTATATAGCATTACAATTACATTCAAATGAGGTAACCCGATTGGACCCCTTATTGACAGTAATTAGTTCACATTACAGCAGATCTTGTTTTAAGAACTGGTCCAGTGTTGAGTTAGGAAGCTGAAGTTGAAAAATCTTCGTGTCGCATCCTTGGAAGATAGTGAACTTAAATACCAGGTTTGGTATTTTTCCGACTTTTCGTTTTTGAGTTATGCTGTTCAGACACACGCGCACACGCGGAGATGTTTCCAAAACAGCTTTACTTGGATTCAAGGAAGCCTCAAAACATGTATTTCCGGTGAATTTTTTGGGTGGAATGCAATACAAGGCCTACTATGTACGTGGTAGAGAAAGTAATAAGCTTTAGTAAGTATAGTTGTATATCCACTAGTAAACGATAGAGGGTAGAAAACGTTGTGTGAACGTATTACAGCAAATTTCTTAAAAATAGTATTTAGCGCTCGCTCTGACTTCATACAGCACCATAAGCGGTGACACTGGTGACACATGAAATGAAATAATTGGGAAAGAAAATTTGATAAGGACACATTACAGGGCTAAGTTTAGACTACTGTAGGCCTCTGACGAGAAAACGTTTGCGAGATGTTCTGCTTTCCGGAAGAGTGAAGAGAGGATAGTACCGCGTGGCAGCTCACGATGATGTCATAAATAGATCTACATCTACATTAAAACATCGCGCAAAGTCAGTATCCCAGCATGTTTCACTTTGAACAGTGTGTAAGTGTTTTCTAGTGTTTTATAAAGTTATTTACAATGCCCAGTAAGAAAGGAAGAACTCTACACAATCAAGCCCGAGAAACAATTGCTAACGTTGTTAAAATCTGCAGTTTTAAGGAAAGCAAACAAAAGCAATTGTCCGTTCAGCATTACCAGCAGAGGAGCGTATGTTTTCTAAGAGGCCTTTAGTCTTGTTGATATGTTGAAAGTAGAGCCATAATCTTTCTCAGAAAGGTATAGAATTGTTGATGTCAACACATTCCTTACAGACACATTCTCGTGAGAGGAACACAGTACCTCCCGGGCATTATCCAATTATGAGGATGGGAAAACTTGGAAAAAAAATCTGATGTATTACACTCACATGACTTACTCTACTCTTGCACAAACTATTTTTACAAACGCCTATTCTCCATCTACTTTATGTTAATCGAGATAAACATTTGCAGACTCTATATCTTATTGCTAATTTTCTTGTAGATGTAAGGGGAATATATATTTACAAGGGCAATATAGAAATACAGTAGCCTTTAAGCACATACATATCTCTTAATAGCTGGTTGCTAGGTGCAGCACCATTCCATTTGCCACAGATTAATACTCTTTGCATATCCAAGACAGAAAAATGGATAACGAATTCCCATTTGAGAAAATAAGTATTGAAAGATTTAAGGGAATAACAAGCAATATCTCGAAAATGGTTCACTCAACAAAAAAACTGTATATCACATAAATTGTGTATTTTAACGCGATCTACATTTTTTGTGTAGTAAAATGTTGTCATCTCTTATGGTTTACCAGTTATGCAAAAGTCGTTCACAATGAAGAGCACTTTTGGAGACATTCCCAGAAAATTCAAGATATACATTTTATTTGACATGAAAATATCTTAAACATATGATATTTTAATTAAAATCGTTAGCAGTTTTTGAGAAAATAAAAATTTTCGAAAAATGTTCCATGTAAAGAGTAATCTGGGGTGGGGGATTTTCTTGAAAACCTTCGTGTCGCATCTCTGGAAGATACTGAACCTAAATACCAAGTTTGGTGTTTATCCGGCTGTTCGTGTCTGAGTTATGCTGTTCACAGTCACACACACGGACATGTTTCCAAAAATGCTTTTTTTTATTCAGGGGGTCTCAAAACATGTATTTCCGGTGAAATCTTGGTATCAAATTTTTTGGTTGGAATACAATACTTCCCCTACTTACTATACGTAGTAGAGAAAGTAATAATCTCAGCAGTGAGATCCTGGCAGGACTACAACGACGGAACTCTCGCTCGCATGCCTTAACGACCTCGCCTACCCTTACCGCATCGGTCAGTAGATGAACCAATGAAAAGAATAGCACTGTTTGTGTGTATTACTGCGTGTTATGCTCAAACACTTTTCCTCAGTTGTATTCTAGGAAACACCCAGTTGGCTGTATTCAGCACCTACAATACAATGGTTTGTTTTAAAACTGCATTAGCGCTTTTGTCAAGTGAACGTTGAGGATTTCTTACCGAATAATACACCCAGGAAAAGACAAAAGCAAATAAAAGCAGCAACAGGTGCGGGAAGAGAGAGAAAAAAAACAAGTCATTCTCTAAAATATGACTGTATGCGTTAACCAGTCTAGCAGTGTGATTCCGAGAGATTCGTGCCAAGGGCAGATTCTTGCGATGATGATGCAGCATTTTGAGAACAGCATTGCCAAGCTGAAATGAAGGTTAGCGCTTCAGCAACTTAAAACTTACATTACACGAATATGAAGCAGAATTATTGACTGTGGAAATGTTGGCCGTAGGGAATTAAGAGTACCTATAAGGAAACACAAACACGTACGTTAAGTATTTCAGCTACGTCAATGATACGGCATTACTTTCTAACTAGTGGGAGGTGGCACGGGGAAAACAAGGAAGGCTATGTAGAAAGAAGTTGTCAATCATGTGTTCACTCTGACTTAATAGCTTCAGTCATTTTCTACTGCGCCATCAAGTCACTTGTACTATCAAGAGAAATGTAGTAACAATTTTACTTCGAAGGTAGGCGTAGCTTAAACACTGTACCTAATATAGGCTATTGATTTGTACAAATACAGAGAGAGCCAAAAGACTACGAACCGGCTGTGCAGTGATTTTCCTGTCCGCGTCCTCGGCGTTCGTTGCTGTCTGTCGCTATCATAGAAAGGCGCGGATGAAACCATACAACATTTTTGAAACTACTTTTAAAGGCTTTACTTACCAACTTGGTTGGTAAGTAGAAAAAAATTGGAATTTTTTTTCGAGTCAATAGTTGAAGCCCTGTATACGTGAATATAATTTTGTCCCCTGTTTTTAGAGAATTAACGAACAGAGAGCGTAATTTTGCCTTTTTTCAAGACTCTGCAACAGCTCATATGGCCAATATTTCGATGAGAACAATTTGAAACTGTGTTTGGGGACAAAATTATTAGTAGAGATTTGTGGCCCCCTCGGTCCCCCGACCTAACCCAGTGCGATTTCTATCTCTGGGTTAACTTAAAACATAAAGTGTACAAGACAAACCCACACACCCTGGAAGAATTAAAATAAAATATCCGCCAGGAAACAGCCAGCATTTCTCAACATGAACTACGGCGAGTGATGAATAGTTTCCTAAAGAGCTGCCAAAAATGTATGGACGACGGTGGCCAGTTTCAGCATCTCCTTTCATAAAGTTAGTCAGAAAAGCCTTTAAAAGTAGTTTTAAAAATGGTGTATGGTTTCATCCGCGCCTTTCTATGATAGCGGCAGACGGCAACGAGCGCCGAGAACGCGGACAGGAAAAACACCGCGCAGCCGGTTCGTAGTTTTTTGTCTCACCCTGTATCTTACTATTTAAAAAGAAAATTTAACATTTTGTATTGTAATTTATTTTCCAGCATGCCCGATTACAGTGGTAATATATGTCATCACACGTTTTTAAGCATTAAACTAAAACTTTTCATATGTATACGAAAAGTAAACACTATTGTCTACAAGTAAAATTAATTATATTGGTCACTTTAAAAATATAACTTGTGCGTGTTTACTCGTAAATATGTGCCAATAAAATGTAGACGTGCATAAAAGGGCATTTATGTGTGTCTCTTCTTAAATTTTTATGCTCAAGAACGCGAAAATAATTTTTGGGAAAAAAAAACACGAGACCTATTACAAATATTTGTGTACAAAATAATGTCGCCCTCCGTGGTGTAGTGGTTACCATGCTAGCCTCTAGCTCCTGGCGTCGCGGGTTGAAACGCGGTGGAGGGCGATGGATTTTTTCGGGCGTAAAAATCCTTAGCATGGCTTCCTTCGGAAGGGAAGTAAAGCCGGTGATCCCGTGTCGTAGATTTACGGCACGCAAAAGAGCTTCTAGCCTGATAAAGAGGCCTCTGAGCAAAATTTCCGGTCTTTCACGCCCAATATAGGATGGGACTGTAAGGACAACAGCAGTTAAATTTAATTTAATTTTTACAAAATAATAAATAGAGCATAACTGCTTAACTAGGATAGTTAATGACTAAAACATGATAAATTTAACATTTGCAGCCAAGCTATCTGTATACAAATTCTGAACGCACAAGTTCCACGGCCGTCTTGAACATGACTTTCCTCTGCCGCAACTAAATTCCAAGATTGCAATTCTTGAAATATGAAAGTCAGAATTAGTATGCATGTAGCCTTGTCTATAGCATTGTAATATAGAATACTTTTTTTGAAATAGGATTATAACCTACGTATATCTGCCATTGTATAAAACAAGCTATCTTGAGGAAAAAAACATGTTCTTGCAATTTAAAGTTTTCGCCAAATTTTATCTGAGCAACTTTTCACATCTCTTTTTTTTCTGACTTTGCTTTTAACAGCTTATAAGAAAATAGATCTCTGATCTACAGAATGGGTCGTATACTCACGCTTAGCTGATTGTGTGGAAGCTGTTGTGGGACCATCAAAAGTAAGAGGTACTGGATTCTGCTTTGAATTTCACGTCTTTATTTTTTTTATTCAGTTTATCCTTATACTCAGGTAATGATATGAATACACAAATAAATGGTAATTTGAAGTCATCAGTAGCCGCCAAAATTGCCTGATAAACATTTTTAAAAAATAAAACGTACAAGTAATATTTCGAAAGCAGTTAATGCTATGAAAAAGTCATTTGATACAAATTGTGTATTTTAACGAGCTCTATATATTTCCTAGATAAACTTTTGTCTATTTCTTATGACTTCGCAGCTATATAAAATCAATGAGAAGAATTTTATAAGCTATCTACAAGAAATTCAAGATATACATTTTAACGCTGATGTCAGTATCTCAAACATAGAAAAGCTTAATCAAAATGGTTAGATTTGGCTACAACTTCAGCCTCTTGTATCTCTCTTCTACCTACAATGATATGTATAATGAAAATATTTCTGCAAACGTTTATCTGGATTAATATGAAGTAGCTAGATTTACGAGCTTTTGTAAAATTGTTTGTAGAATGGATATAAAGAAATTCTGATGTGTTGCATTCACATGACTTTCTCTAATTAGTGGGTATATAAACTATTCTTAGTAAAACTTATTTTCCTGTCTCTTCGTTTTAACCAAGATAAACCTTTGCAGAAATAGCTACATTACACTTTTCGTTATAGATACAAAGGGAACATCGATAGTCAAATGTTTAAGAACTGGACGCTATATGGTAGCCTTAAAATTCCATATTCTTTCCATGCAATTCTGAAAAACAACTGAAAATCGACAAGATGGATAAGTATTGAACAAATCGAACCATTAATAGTGGATCTCTCAGAAATAGGTAGTACTACAAAAGGGTTATTCGAAATAAATTGTGTGGTTTAAAGAGATTTACTTATACTTTTTGTGAAGTACTTTTTCGTCTACCGCTTAACCTTTACCAGTTACACAAGATTATTCAAAATTCCTTCCGAATAAAAGTTATGCATTTTATTTTGTCATGCAGGTATATTAAACATGGTACAGGGTGATTTATGAAGAACTGACACGTTTATTTCTTTAATTGTTTCAAAACGAGTTATGCTAATGACAACTACTTATACTTGAAATGCAGAGGAATTTTGGGAGATTATTTACCTCTATAGTAAATGTTGAAAATGTCCTCCATCCTGCATAAGGCACAACTCAACACGCCGTTCCATGTTACTGGCCATTCGTTGGAGGACTCTGTTGTCAATAGCTTGAATCTCCTGTGTAATGTTGTGCTTCAGATCGTCCAGCGTCTGGGGACGTGTGGCATAAACCCAGTCTTTTAAGTAACCCCATAGAAAGAAGTCCGGTGGTGTCAAATCCGGAGATCTCGGTGGCCATAGGTTCTTGGAAATTATCCGGTCGTCAAAGAAACTTGCAATTAGTGCCATGGATTCATTCGATGTATAGCATGTAGCGCCGTCCTGTTGAAAATATGCTTGACTCAGCTCTACATCGTCTAGTCGCTCAGCAAACTCCATGAAAATCCGTCGGTACTCTGCAGTGTTCACATTGTTTTTTAAAAAAATTGGTCCCACTATTCCTTGTGCGGATTTTGCGGAAATTTAGACATGAGAAAGCTATGCGCAAGGTGGGTGCCGCGTATACTCACAGTGGAACAAAAACAGCGTCGTGAGGATGTTTCAATCGAGTGTTTGACGATGTTTCGTTGCAGTAAATCCGAATTTTTACGTCGATTCATAACTATGGATGAAACATGGGTTCATCACTTCACATCTGTGACGAAGGAACAGTCAAAACAGTGGATTGAAAGGGGAGAATCGGCTCCAAAGAAGTGAAAGACAGTTCCATCTGCAGGCATGGTCATGGCATCAGATTTTGGATGCGCGTGGGACGATTTTCATTGATTACCTTCAAAAAGGAAAAGCAATCAATGGCGAGTATCATGCAAACTTATTCCAGCGTTTGAATGATGAAATCAAGTAAAAACGTCCGCATTTAGCGAAAAAGAAACTTCTGTTTCATCAAGAAAATGCCTCACTTCACACATCCATTATCGCATGGCCAAAATCAATGAGTTAAATTTCGAATTGCTTCCTCATTCACCCTATTCGCCAGATTTAGCCCCCTCGATTATTTACATATTGAAGAAATGGCTTGATGGTAAAAGATTTGCCAACAATGAAAAGTTTGAGTTTGCAGTTAATGGCTATTTTGCGGAACCCGACGGTTCTCACTATAAACAGGGTATCGAAGCTATTGAACATCTCTGGGAAAAATGTATCGAGCTGAAAGGAGACTATGTAGAGAAATAAAGATGTTTTTTCCCAAATGTTTGTGTTTTCTTTGTTAGGTCGGGTACTTCTGGGACAGCCCTCGTACATCATCTTCCATTTCCATCTCTAATAATAGTACATATGTTGTTCGCAACAAGAAAGAAATTCCATCAACTTTTAATTTTAATACAAATTGTATTTTAATAATTGTACGTTTTAAAGTCCCACATTAAATTTTGCTCAGCGAAGCTGCATTCTCATTATTTTAGTGAATAATGTAAGAGCAGAAGCTAAAAATAAATCTAAAAACTAATTACTTATGGATTATATTACATAACCTTATTTATTTATTGCCAAGCAGCTGTTAAAAATAGGATGTCATTTTATATAGCTCCAAAGACATTTAAAGATATGCTATTTATAATCCAATAACCTTCAGAGGGCTTTGTATGGCAGAAATACAATTGAGGTTATTTGATATATTCGGTAAGTAGTTACCCTTTAGAATTATTTTTAGCTTCTGCTCTGTATTATTCGTTAAAATAGTCACACCAAATCAGACCTTGCGAATTGCTTTTTTCGGAATAATACAACCTCTTGTTAGATTGCTTATGTATGATAAACCAATATGCAGCTGTAAATCTTGGCTAAAATGAAATTTAAAAGCCAATAGCTATAAGAATAATTTTACCTGGCTCCGTAGCTCAGTTGGTAGACCCCTGCCTACTGTGCGAGGAGTCCCGGGTTCGATTCCCAGCTGGGGGTGGGAAGTTTTCTTTAGCCAAGATTATTCTCTGTCCTTCCCAGAGTCTGGAAGTAGGAATGAAAGCCTGAATATGTGTGTGTGTGTGTGTGTGTGTGTGTGATACCTAATGATTAAAGGAAAAAAAAACAATGTTTACTACAAACCCAACGACAAGCCAATACGAGTTTAACACCATTGCCTATAGGCAATACGAAATGTCCCAAAGGAAAGGCCCCAGATAAGACCATTGGAGTTAAAGGCGGGGTAGAAACGAACTTAAAAAAATAATAATAATCTAGATCGTCTGTGATTTTTAGCTGTTAGATGGCTATGATAATCGCCAGCCATTATGTTTCTCTGATGCATTTTTACGCGCCTTATTTCCGAAAATGTTCTTTCACGCCCGATAATTCAGAAGTAGTACTGCTATTGCTGCCATTTTGAGCAATTCAAATATTTTCCTCGATTTTCCCCGATTTTCCTCGCACTTTTTTCATTGTTTTCTAAGAAGGCAAACTGCACCATAATAAATACTGCCTATTCTTTCTATAGGAATAATATCTACGAGAGGTCTATCCCGAAAAAAAAACATTTTCATTCTGGATTTTATATATATATATATATATATATATATATATCGTAATTCTTATATACATACATACTTTGTGGGACAATACATTTCCAAATAATACGTAATAATGATTCAGTTAAATTTATTTTCATCCCGGCAGAGCTTAAGGGTGGGCTCGAGCTCTGAATTGCACCCGCTGACATTGGACAATACAAACCGAAGTATTTAGAATAATCGAGAATAAATAGTTATGGTACTTACGATACATAGAAAGCTATTTTCTCAGAAACGAATGTTTCGGCTGGAATAGTTGTGAGTATACCTGAGTTAGGGAGGACGGTCCTGTCGGGATTTGAACCGCAGGCTTCTCGTTCAGCAGTCCGTGCCATATGACCTCAAATACACGTGTCGGTGATGGACGACGGCGACGAGCTGCTGGCAGGCTAAGTTTTAGCCCGAGTGAATTTTTGCTGCGTGCCCACCCTCATCAGGGTTTAACCGCAGGATGATTACTTTCAGTAGGAAATGATGGTTAAGGATGACGGTTTGGTTTTAGGTAATAATGAAAGAAGGGAGGAAGCATGTAGCTCCTCGAGCTGCCGTTAGGATGCAGCGGCCCTTCTGCACCCTGGTGTGATTGTGTTTATCAATTTCTTTGGTTGGGATTGAATTTTGAGACCAATCATCTCTTGGGGAGGATTACTATGGAGTTCAGCTTT
Organism: Deroplatys truncata; assembly: GCA_030765065.1. NCBI lineage: Eukaryota > Metazoa > Arthropoda > Insecta > Mantodea > Mantidae > Deroplatys > Deroplatys truncata. The sequence goes on along the minus strand of CM060984.1, from coordinate 61,820,892 downwards.
AACTGCTGTTGGTGTAACTCCTTGGTTATCTGGTGTGCTCGCATGCCATGCGGGGAACCTGATGACGCCGAAGACGGCGAGTTCTAGGGTTGTAATCCCCAAGTGATCTGACCAGGATACTCTGTTGGTTTGGTAAACTAGCGTAAAATTTAGTAGCCCGGCGCCTAATTTCATCTTCCACATATGGAAGAGATGAGACTTCTTGTAGTAGTCTCACGGGGAAGGTGCGATCGACAGAATAGATGGACCGGAGTCCTCCATTCTGCGCCCGTTGTAGCCATAGCAGCCAGCTGTCTGCGGTCATGCCCCAGACCTCGCAGGCTTATAGCGTGATGGGGGACTATCAGGGCTCGAAAAAGGTGTATCTTTAGGCGAACAGGCATCCCGGATCTCAGCATCGGGTACAAGGAGGCAATCGCCCCCCTGCGCCCGGGCCGAGATGTCTCGGGCATGCTCGCGAAAAGTTAGACCTTTATCCAACTTCACTCTCAGGTAGGTTGTAGAATTCCTCCATTCAATCCTTCGGGCTCTAAATTGAAATGTGGGGCAGTCTACGGGGATGTATCGCTTCGTAAGGAGCATGGCGTGGCTCTTGTCCGCATTAACGGACATGCGCCAACGCCGTCACCACTGCTGGATGAGGCGGAGGTGTCTCTGTATTGGGTTGAAGGCTCTGATTAGGTTTTTGTTTGAGCAGTACAGCAGCACGTCGTCAGCATACTGGGCCATTTCGACTTGCTGCTGTGTTGGACGGTCTGCCATGAAGACGCTGAAAAGCGTGGAGGATAGTGCAGAGCCTTCAGGAACTCCGCCTCTAACTGGCATAAGTGTAGATGTTTCCCCGCAACTGAAACTTTAAATGTTCGGTGTCGTAGAAAACTGTGTATGATGTTAACCTGTGTTGGTAATCCCAGGTGGATGAGTTTGTACAGAAGACCCGCGTGCCATGTCGTTGAGAAGGCCTTTTCGACATCCAGCGATACCGCGGCGGTGAAGGAACCCTCCTGGAAGCCCAGAGCGGTCGTCTCCACCACTCGCAGCAGCTGCTGAGATTTCGAATGCCCAGGACGTAATCCAAACTGGTGGTCCGGGATGGCTTGAATGTCTCCCAAAAGTGGGGACAAGCGGTTGAGGATCATCTTCTCGAGAACTTTCGAGAGGGTGTTTTTAATGTCAGCCTTCACGGTGTCTCTTGATAATTAGAGAGCATTTCCACGGGTTTTAAATGTGGTTACAGTGGTATTAGTTACCGAGCAATGCATATGAAACAGCTGATGGATCGGTAGTTTGAAGGATGTACCGGATCTTTCCCCGGTTTCAAGATGCATATCACCCGGGCCTCTCGCCACTCTCGTGGAAAGTGACTCAGAGTGAGACACATGTTGAATACTCGGGTTAGAAAGAGCACGACGTTGAAGGGAAGGTGCCGGAGCATGAGGGGGTTAGCCCGTCACGTCCGGCCGCCTTTTTGGAGTTGAGACGCAGGAGTGCGCCATGGAGCTCACTCGGGCGAATGATGCATAGCCGATCCGCGTCGTCCGGAGGGCGCCGAAAGTATCGGCGTACCTCCCGACGAACGTGTTCGGAAAAGATGTCGTCCTGGGGGTCTTCTCTCGGACGTAAGGTACGTTCAAGATAATCGGCGAACACATTTGCTTTGGCCTGGGGTTCATAGGCGAGGCCTTGGGTGCCCTGGAGAGGAGAGGTGTATTGGCCTCGACGATTTCGGAGGCGTTTTGCAATCCTCCACACGTCGCCACAATCGATACGCAGTCTAGTCATCGTATCCTTCCACCCTTGCACATGGTGCTCGCGCAGGCGGAGACGGACCTGCCGGCGTAGACGCCGCAGGAGCGCCCAATTGGTAGTCTCCGTGCGGTCGAGGAACGGCGGATGAGAACCACAAGGTCCACTGGAAGGACATCGGGATGTAGGGGGACTGGAGCAAAAAACTATAAGGTTGTGTGCAGTTTGCGTCATTATGGAGGTGAAGGAAGAGACCGCTGCCTCCAAGGATGGGATGTCTGTGATTCTAGGGTTCGGTGGTATAGAAGTGCGAACAATTCCCAATGCCTATCCAGTCAACTTCTCGTGTGCGAAATGAGGGGTCGTAGCTGAAAACCCTAGTGTTGATTTCTGGCAACATGGGGTTATGATCGGAATGTAGTGCGTTGATTGACGTGAGGGTGAGATGATATGGGAATTGTTTGGTGATCGCGAAGTCGATGACTGAAGACAGTCCTCCACTTCGCGGATGATGTGTGGGTTGCTAGGGACCCTGCACTTGAAGCAGCGGGTCCGCGTCGATCAGGCGAATTATTGCATTGCCTCTGGCATCCGCCCTGCGGCCGCAATGCCAACGTGGATGTTTGGCATTGAAGTCGGCGGCGTGAATTGCACTGGGATATAGGGCTAGGCGTGTAAGGTAGTCGTTGGGGGCAAACTGCCTACCTGGAGGATGGTATACGGAGACCACCAAAACCTCCGTACCGTCACATCCATACGTACTGTTGTGGCCTCTAGGGTTTGCAGAGGAGGGAGCTGGATTGGGCGATGGACCACGTTCTGCCGCACAAGTTCCGCCTTGGCGCCTCCCGGACGACCCTGGCGAGTCGGTGATGGATTTAATACTGAAGCTTATAAATACTTCGTAAAGACATTGTTTTACTCCCTGTTAAATGTTTAGTTTATTACGATAGTGTAAGAAGGTTAGTAGGTACAATAGAGGAATCCTGGCGCAGTTTTTCTGGCATATATGGGAAAGGATAGGGAAAACGACGAGGGTAGATGCCGGGTTGAGGGAGCCTTCAAGGAGGAAAATGGGTTTATGTGGGAGAGATAGGGAATACGACGACCGATACTAGACTAGACAGGTTTGAACGAGGAAAGTGCGTTTTATGAAAGAGATAGTGGAGTGGTGTTAGGCTAGACAGAGGTTTAGAAAAGAGAATGCATTTATATGTATGAGGGTATAGGAACAGGAGGAGAGGTATTAGGCTAAGGAAGTTGAGTATGCGTTTATAGGGCGAGACGAGAAAACGGAGAGATCATCAGCTAGACAGGGGGTAGGAGGGGAATGCGCTTTATGAGAGGCACGGGATATGGGAGGTGATGTTAGGCTAGACAGAGGTTTAGAGTAGAGAATGCATTTATATGTATGAAGGTTATAGGAACAGGAGGAGAGGTATTAGGCTAAGGAGGTTGAGTATGCTTTTATAGGGAGAGACGAGAAAACGGAGTGTGATCCTATGCTAAAATAGACAGGTGTTAAAGGTAGAATGTTTTATAAAGGTTGGATAGGAAACCAAAGAGATACTCAGCTAGACAGGGGGGCAGGAGGGGAATGCGCTTTATGAGAGGTAGGGGATACGGGGAGAGATGCTAGACTAGACAGAGGTTGAGAGTAGAGTATGCGTTTATATGTATGAGGGGTATAGGAGAGGAGGAGGGGTGTTAGGCTAGACAGAGGTCGAAGAGTAGAGTATGGTTTATATGAGAGGAGAGGTAATAGTCTAGGAAAGTTTTAGTATGTGTTTATAAGGAGGGACGAGAGAACGGAGAGAGACCCTATGCTAGAATAGACAGGTGTTAAAGGTAAAATGTGCTTTATATAGGTTAGATAGGAAACCAAAGAGATACTCAGCTAGACAGGGGCAATAGGGGAATGCGCTTTATGAGAGGTAGGGGATACGGGCAGAGATGCTAGACTAGACATACGTTGAGAGTAGAATATGCGTTTATATGTATGAGGGGTATAGGAACATGAGGAGGAGGGGTGTTAGGCTAGACAGAGTCGAAGGGCAGAGTATGTCCTTTATATGAGAGATATAGGAAAACGAGGAGAGGCGTTAGGCTAGACAGAGGTCGAGGAGCAGAGTATGGTTTATTTGAGAGGTATAGGAAAACGAGGAGAGTTGTTAGGGTAGGCAGATAGTGAAGGAGTAGCAATATGGGTTTATATACAGGAGAGATAGGGAATAGGAGGGGAGGTGCTAGACTTTGAAAGCGATTTTAGACGAGAACTTCCTGGAAAGCTGTTTGTTGTCAATGCTAGGACACAAATTCTAGACAGCTGCAGCACGTAACCCACTCACGTAAAAAGGTGACCCACTCAAGCAAAAAGGATACTCACTCACACAAAAAGGTGACCCACACAGGGAAAAAGGTAAGTAATTCAGGTAGCATCACAGGGTCAGACAGATTCCGAGAAGCGGATATAGCATAGTTCCGCATGATTTCACAGGTAATTTAGATAGTATCCTAGGTATTTAGGATAATTAAAGTATCATAGGTGTTTAGAGTCACTCAGCTAGTATCACAGGAGGCTAGATTCCAGAATCCAACTGCATCATAGCTGTGCATGATTTCACAGATAATTCAGCTAGTATTATAGGTATTTAAGCTAATTCAGCTAGTATCACAGGAGGATAGATTCTAGGGTTGGGTATAGCATAGTTTCGTATTTCACAGGTAATTCAGAGAGTATCGTAGGTATTTAGGATAATTCAAGTATCATAGGTGTTTAGAGTAACTCAGCTTATACCCCAGGAGGCTAGACTCCAGGGGCAGGGCGTATCATAGCTGTATATGTTTTCACAGGCAATTCAGCTAGTATCGGGGGCATTTAAGCTAGTATTAGAAGAGGCTGACTGCATCATAGCTGTGTATGATTTCACAGGTAATTCAGTTAGTATCGTAGGTATTTAGGCTAATTCAGCTAGTATCACAGGAGGATAGATTCCAGGGGTTGGGTATAGCATAGTTTCGTATTTCACAGGTATTTCAGAGAGTATCGTAGGTATTTAGCATAATTCAAGTATCATAGGTGTTTAGAGTAATTAAGCTAGCATTACAGGAGGGTAGGTTCCAGGGGTCGGTTATAACGTAGTTTCGTATTTCACAGATAGTTCAGGGGTAATCGGCATACTTTCACAGATACTCGTGATAATTTCGATCAACGATTTGTATCACAGCTATTTAAGGTAATTGCAGGTAATTCAGGTTTTATCACAAGTATTTGAGTCATTTTAACAGATAATTCAACTAGTATCATTGATATTTAGGGCAAACCAGATAGTATCACAGGTGTTCGTGCTTATTTAGAGCAGCAATTCGTATCAGAGATAGTTAAGGTAATTTCACATGATTCGGGTAGTATATCAAGGGTATTTAAGTCATAGCAGCAGCCGCATTACATAACAGCTGTAGCAGCAGCAGCAAATCCAACAACTGTAGATTCAGGATCCTCAGCAACAGGAAGCATCATAACAACAACAACAACAACCGCAAATACGACAGATGTAGTAGCAGATACAGTATCTATAGCAACAGCAGCTACAATGATAGCAGCAATAGATCCTGCAGCTACAGAAACATCAGCCGCAGCCTGCACAATAGCCGTAGCAGAATCAAATACAACAGCTATCGTAGCAGACACAGCAGCTGTACAACAATAGATGTAACAGATCTTACAGCTGTAGCAACATCTGCTACAATAATAGCAGAGACAACAACCGGTTTGTTCAGCAACAGCAAATACGACAGATGTAGTAACAGATACAGCATCTATAGCAACAGCAGCTACAATGATAGCAGCAATAGATCCTGCAGCTACAGAAACATCAGCCGCAGCCTGCACAATAGTTGTAGCAGAAGCAAATACAACAGCTACCGTAACAGATCTTACAGCTGTAGCAACATCTGCTACAATAATAGCAGTGACAAGAACCAGTTACATAACAGCTGTAGCAGCAGCAGCTAATCCAGCAGCTATAGATTTAGCACTCTTAGCAATAGCAGGCATCACAGCAATGATATTCCAGCTGTATATTCACCCACCACAGCAACAGCAGTCATCACGGCAGCTGTAACATCAAATACGAGAGCTGTAGTAGTAGATACAACAATTTAACATCAGCTACAACAATAACAGTATCGGATCAGGTAGCTGTAGCAGCATTAGACTCAGTCAGCACAATAGCTGTAGCAGAAGCAAATACAGCAGCTACCGTAGCAGATACAGAGACTGTACAACAATAGCTGTAACAGATCCTACAGCTGTAGCAGATCAGCAGCAGTCGCATTGCATAACAACTGTAGCAGCAGCTATAGATTTAACAGTCTTAGCAATAGCAAGCATCACAGCAATGAGATTCCAGCTGTAGATTCACCCACCACAGCAACAGCAGTCATCACAACAGCAACAGTAAATACGACAGATGTAGTAGCAGATACAGCATCTATAGCAACAGCAGCTACAACGATAGCAGCATTAGATCCTGCAGCTGGAGCAGCATTAGACACAGTCAGCACAATCGCTGTAGCAGAAGCAAATACAATAGCTATCGTAGCAGATACAGAGATTGTACAATAATAGCTGCAACAGATCCTACAGCTGTAGCAGCAGCAGCTAATCCATTTTTTGTTCAAGTGTAGCAGCTTTATCAGTTAAATAAGTGCTTCATTAAACAAGGATTGTAAGGGTAGACGTCTCTCCCCTTTATCTAGGCTTGAGACTAACACTAGTATTTGCTCCTAATTGCAGGGTTACCACCTCCCCTTCCATCTTCTCCTTTCTTCACCATTTGTCTTCTATGTGCATGCACATCACATGAGTAAACTTTAATTTTTAAAGGTTGTAGACTCGCGGAGAAAATCTTCGTCTTCGGGTTACATTCTCTTAAGCACTGTTTGTAATACTGTAATGTCCATGCTCATAGGTAGTTATTGCATCCTCGGTAATTACTCTTTTATCATGAAGGAGATTCAATGTCATTTTATTCACTTGCACAGCGTGCTTTCGTGATGGGATTAGATTCATGGGCGTTCTGATGATTTTACATCCTTTAAGACAGACTATATAGGTGTTCAACGAAATGTACTGCTTAATAGCGCTACGTTTTATATCTTTAATTTTTTAGCATACATCTAAGGCATACATCTTAGGTTGTAGTTCGACAAAGCGCTGGATGATTTTACCAGTAGCCTCATCTTTAAATTTTCCCAACACCTTTTTGTTCTGAGTAGAGTAGCATATATGGTTGACAGGGTAATCAGATGTATCGAGATGCTCAAGAAAACGTAGCTTGTCCAGGTACACATCTTCAATTGTTACACGATGAATGAATGAATCAGTGGCCATGTACATAAGCTTTAGGTTTTTGAGCCCCCATAATAAGACAACAACACGTCGTAATGATAGTTATACATTAATGTCTTGGAGATTCCAACACACTCATATCAATGTATATAGGCTTGTCGAGAGGCCATATGTACAACAGCTAGATTAGCACCATATATCGTCCTATCGATGAACGTAGGCTTGGCGATCAGCTTCTCTAGAGTCTTCTCATTTGTCTCCAGTCGTATGTCCATACTGTTAGGCAGATTCTACCTAGTTTTTCCAAACAAGGCGTTGTTAAAGAGCTTGTAGAGATCCTTCTCGAAATCATTTGCAGCTTGTTGTAGTAGCCTGTTGTTAAATTCCACATAAGGTTATAACCATTGTAACTGTTGGAATTGCAGCACACGATGGATTTTAGTCAAACGTAACCCATGATTAAGAGCTTGCTTCAAAGCCATGTAATGTACTACATACTTCTTTCGAGGTCCAAGATAAGGTATCAGTTTCTTTGTAGATGATTTCAATGGTTTCATACACTCGGGCAGGAAAGGTAGATCGTTGTGTAGATCGTGAAGTTCTACAGGATACTCGATGTCTATGGCGTCACACCCAGAGACAGGATGTCTGACAGTATCAAATACGTTTAAACTCGTCTCGTAACTACATGTATATGCTGTCACACCAACAAGAGAAATATTCTCACACACTTATTCAGACAGATGTCATTCAAAGCCTACCACAACCACCACCACCACCACCGCTACCGCTACCCTCACCCATTACACCAAGGTTAACTCCAGCTCTATTATCACAATACTTAAAAGTAAAAGCTTAAAAGGTAACGTAGAAGATTTTCCCCCTTATTTAGTTAAATATATGTATATACTACATTATTTCATGTTTTCATTCCCTTTTCAATTCTTCCTTTCCATCTTCCCACAGAAAGACCATTACATTTCACTACAATCACGAGCAAAGTCATTTTTCCAGAGTTACACAGATTCTAAGCTTCTAGAATCGAACCCGGTAATACTTTTAATAAACGTACTTTTGGTAATTTAGCTCCCCCGCATCAGCATCTACCATTTAATCTTTACTCGAACCTGATATGATCCATAGGCTTGAAGATATATGAAATCACCCCTTCGGGATTCGATCTGAGTACTTTAAAGTAATTTTTGTCATGATAACGATATTTATGGACTAGGTACTCGTTTACGTCCTACTTGACGTGTCTATCTAAATTAAATTACGAGTTATTAAATTTGTTAGTAAATTTCATTCAATCGGTATTCGAACCCAGAACACCAGGAACAAAATTATTTATAATATTAGTTTATGTTAAACAAAGCTGTATGCAGTTACGCCATCAATCTAAGCGACATATCCTAGAGTACAGAGGAAAATTAAGGAAATCATTAAAAGATCGGGATTAGAACTAAGGACAACTGATTGACAATTATATACAGCATTAATTATCTATCATAGGAGCTATCAAACATGCTTTGATCCATCCCTCTATCTCTTATATTTTCTGAGATAATGGAAATTTTAAAATTAAGGATCGAACCCAGGACGTCAGGTATCTAAATATACATCCACAAGATACTACCTAATAACATAAATGCAATACAGTTAATGGCGTCTTTATCTTAAGTAGTTTAGGAGTTATTAAATTTATAAATAAATTACATTTTATCGGTATTCGAACCCTGAACACCAGAAACAAAATTATTTACAATATTAGTTTGATATGTTTAAAAGAGCTGTATGCAGTTACAGCATCGATCTAAGTTATATATTCTAGAGTATAGAGAAAAATTAAGGAAAATTAGCAATAAGATTTACATCAGTAAAACATACATCTTGAATTTGAAATACCAGCAACAACAATTATCAAAAGGCATTATTGCACGTGTGGCAGCGATTGATTGTCGTCTAGTCCCAAAGGTCTCTCCAACACACAGCGTGCACATGGCGGTGGTTTTATTTAGCTTACGCAGCGATAACAGCGTGGCGGTGTGTATAAATAATTTTACCACTGCATTTTATAAGCATATCCTTCATTTTGGAAGCAACATGATTTTTGTGTTTCTTTCCGCTTTAAATATTCTCGTAACCTCTCGAAGCTACTTTTTATGTTATTGTAAGATGGAAAATTTGGAGGATTCTAAAAAAAAAAGAATGACGTACTCTAATTCTGGTTTTATTCTTGTGTATATACCTACCGAAATCTGAACTACACGTCTGCGAGATAAAATGTACTACCTAAAAGCAGTTTATTGGGCTAATTTGAGAAGATAGTACACAAACTGCATAAAAACCCCAGAGCAACAAATATAGAATAATGCAAATTAGAAAAATAATGTGTCATTTAATAATGCATGCTCTTCCAAACGTATTCGTATATAACTATAGAGGATTAACGGTTGCTGTTCACTTCTCCCTCATGGCGAATAAGAAAAAATCTGATGTGTTACACTAGATGACTTTCTCTACTCTTGTACAAACTATTTTTACAAACGCTTATTCCCCATATGCTTCATGTTAATCGAGATATCGAGATGTTAATCTTATTGCTAATTTACTTGTAGATGCAAGGGGAGTTGGTAAGCTTTAAGCGATAGTCAAATATTTTAAGAGGTGGTTGCTATGTGGAGTATTCCATTCTCTTTGCATTACCAGGACAAAAAAAATCTGATGTGTTACACTCACATGACTTTCTCTAGTCTTGTGCAAACTATTTTTACAAACGCTTATTCTCCATATGCTTCATGTTAATCGAGATGTTAATCTTATTGCTAATTTTCTTGTAAATGCAAGGGGAATTGGTAGGCTTTAATCTATAGACAAATATTTTAAGAGGTGGTTGCTATGCGGAGTATTCCATTCTCTTTGCATTACCAGGACAAAAAAAATGAATAACGAATTTGAGAAAAAGTATAAATATTGCAAAATTTAAGGGAATAACAAGCAATATCTCGAAAATGGTTTAATCAACAACAACAAAAAATGTACATGACATAAATTGTGTATTTTAACGCGATCTACATTTTTTGTGCAGTAAAATTTTGTCTATCTCTTATGGTTTACCAGTTATGCAAAAGTCGTTCACAATGAAGAATACTTTTGGAGACATTCCCAGAAAATTCGAGATATACATTTCATTTGTCATGAAAATATCTTAAACATGTGATATTTTAATCAAAGTCGTTTGAGCCATTTTTGAGAAAATTAAATTTTCGAAAAATGTTCCATGTAAAGGGTAATCTGGGGTGAGGGGATTTTCTTGTAAACCTTCGTGTCGCATCTCTGAAAGATACTGAACCTAAATAGCAAGTTTGGTATTTATCCAACTGTTCCTTTCTGAGTTATGCTGTTCACAGACACACACACGGACATGTTTCCAAAAATGCTTTTTTTATTCAGGGGGTCTCAAAACATGTATTTCCGGTGAAATCTCGGTATCGAATTTTTGGGTGGAATACAATACTTCCCCTACATACTATACGTAGTAGAGAAAGTAAAAATTGCGTTAAGTATCAGCACATCGGCAGAATAGAAGTTGGTGAAATTGAGAGTTACTTTTTTTCAGTTTTTAGATGTGGTTATGTGATGTATTGTACTTCATAATTAAATGTTATAGCTTTGCATGTTCATTGTGTAGCTTTAGCGTACTTACTGGTGCCATTAAACTTATTCTTTTTTTTTACAATGTCATATTAACAAATGAAAAATATCTTTCCCAATGGGTAATTTGAAACACTCCGACGACACATCACTGCATGATCATGGATGTGGGTTCACACTAACTGCGTTCTCACTCTGCAATTACAACTGCGTGTTGCTCAATTTGTTTCTGTCATTGCAACATGGAAGAGAAGATTGCATTAGAACTTGAAACAGGAACTTTACGTGAAGCGACCTTAGATGTAGGACATCCTGTCAGAGTTTGCACTACAAAACAAAGTAGTGTTTCCTATCTGCAAAGCAGTCTGAAAAGGAATTACCATATTTGAAGACGAATTGCAATATGCTAAGTTTGCATTTTTTCCCCCGGATTACCGGAGGGGAGTTGGCACTGCTCGGTGAGGATATTGTACCATGCCCCACAAGGGGGTGCTCCTGTAAGGAGGAGGTGAGAGGAGACACAGGGCGGCCGGTACCAGGAGTGACGGCATAGCAATGACAGGTCCCTACAGTTTCCAAATTGAGACCTTCCGACAGGCAGACAGGGGACCCCCGCCCCACACAGGGTCCAACACCGCTCCGAAGGGGCGATTCGTATACCCCGGCAACCAAACAAAAACCGAGAGATGGAAAAAGTTCCTCACAGAGCATCCTTTTTCCCTGCCACATCGCACCGAAACGACGATACTTCCAACCCTGAAACAGGCCTAACGAGTTGAAGAATGAATGAAATGATGAATGGAAAGAAATGAAGAGACAGGAAATTCGGGGGCCAAAAGAAACAACTCCAGCATCGCCTGACGACGCGGGAAAACCCGAAAAAAACCATGGGTCAGAGTGGACGGTCGCCGGTGATCGAAAAAGTGATCTCCCGAATGTGAGGCGCCACCTCGCTCAATAAGCTTGCATTTACTCTGCTAATGTAAAAACCTGTTATGTAACAGCCATAATATTTTCTCTACCTGTTTACATTTCATGATGATGCTCTAAAGGATTAAAATGCAATTTTCGTATTGACATGTACTTCATGCTAATGGCGACAAATGTCTGTAAATAATTGCTTTCAGTCAGGTCATAGGAATAGCGTGGATGGAGTAATAAATTCCTTGCCCTAAATCAAATTACAGCTTTCTTTTTAATTTACTTCAGTCCTTGCGCTTGATAACAAAGCCCAATAACTTAGAAATTTAACTTTGACGCTAGCAACAAACAGTATGTAAAAGTATACTTGAACGGACGCGTTAGGCAAAGCCTACTAGATGCAACGATGCATCCAGTTGACGTACTAGAAATCTGTAATCAAGAAAGCTTTAGCTACAATCTGTCGATACTGGCAACATTATAATAGGCTAGGAGCATTACTAGGGTATTCAGATTATTTTTATGAAATATAGGACTCACTGTTCCAGAATATAGGACATTATACAAAAATAGGGAACATTATATTAATCGGACATCCAAGTACAAAATCGAATTAAGTATAAACAATATAGGTCTACGTAATTTAAATTTTCATAAAATATTAAAATTGTCAGAGTCAAACACAAATAACACTATCAATTAGCTTCATGTTCATTAATTGTACTTCTGTAAGGATCTGATCTTACGCAAAACATCACGCCTATTCAACATGAAATTCTTTACCAAAGTTTTTAAAACTATATTTCACTACAACAATACCTTTGACAGCGTCAGTTGATGATATCTTTCGTTCGTCCATTATGCAGATACCAAAGAAAATAACGCTCTCTATATAGCACTGTGTATAGGAATAGCAAAACGTACTCAATAGTTTCAGAGGCTCAGAACGACAGTTTTCATGCTTGCTAGCATTGAAATAACTTAACCTACTTATAATTGCAAGACATGAAGTACTGAACTATGTTGTTGCAGTTTCTTTAGGCATTATGGTTACAACTACCAAGCCAAGCTTCCTTTGTCTTGCTTCCTGCTCACTCCAGCATGCGACAGTGGGCCATTACTCTGTTGCAACATCATTTCCGATATAGACTACCTATACTGTATTCACTCTTAAGTTGGTCCGCGCCAAAACAATCCCACGTGACCAGTGCACATGGTATAATTGGCGCAACAGTTCTAGACACGTGAAAATCTTAATGACAGCTATGAAGCGAGTTACGTACCAGATCAGGAGGTGACCGGTCGTCTGCATGCTGCAGAGGTGCGTGAGACAGTCATTGTCAAATATCCGCACAACGGTTATGCACTGCACTACACTGATAAACTTATAGTTATATACAATATATTTAAATCCACCGCTGTAAAAGCGCTTAATATAAAAACCTGTCAATTATCTGGTTGGTAGGTAGGTAGGTGGTCTGTCAATTTGAGTTTTGTGATAAGAAGCATTGTCGATAACCAGCATGGACCCAGCAGGCATATTAGTTATCAACATGCTGTTGATTCACTTCATGTAATTTTCTGTATTCATTTCTTGATGAAAATCTCCTACTTTTTGTTGCGACTTGTAAATGACATTTGGAACGAAGCCGATCTTTCCAGCAGCATGAACGATAATAAGTATTTGCCCTTTGGCAACATGTGCCTGCAAACCTAATTCGCTATCGTCACTCCTACTTTTAGATGCTGTATGACTGCTGTGTATGTATGACTCATCTTCATACACTTAGTTTGACCCTCTAATTTGTAAGGTACTCTTCCAGCTGAGATCGTATGTCGTGCTTTGTTATTAGAACCTAATAACTTTTATGAGATTTGTAGCATCACCTTGAAAATTTATGCTGTCTTTCTCCTTGATGAGCAATCTGATTACTGTTTGCACAGCTTTTTCTTACACACAGAAATTGTGAATCCTTTGCTGAATGATATAATTGTCCAAATCGTCTATTTCTGTAACACATTTAGGCGCCTTATGTTTCTTCCCAGGCGTGTCAAATGATACTTCATCCATGTGTTTTTTCCCCTATCTTTGAGAACTCTGGAAACGGAACTCAATGAAACACCAGATGCTTTGGCTACTCTTTCTTTCACTCTCTAAGGCTTTTGTGGAACTCGGGTGAACGTATATTTTCTTCCTTCATCTCTGCTTCTTGCTTCACGAAGTCGAGGACATTTGCAATTATTTCCCTGCTTTCACTAATACAATACTAATACTTTGGTAATACCTTACCACTTAACTTTGAAAACGTAGGAGCCATGGTTATAAATATAAAATAAGCACTATTTAGGTACTGCTCTCTTAGAAATTACAATCAGATGCAGACACTTTCTATGCAGACTGTATGTGTTACGCACTGTGAGTAAGCAAAGGTATTATATCGCTTTCGTTGATTAAGCTAAACATAAACCATTCCTAGGCTCAGCAGCTGGGGTGGCAATCAAGGTCACGATTCCAGAAGTTTTGCGCCAGTTATACGACACGGTAGCAATGCGCGTAGGAAAGTAGTTCCATGCTAATAATCTAAATTTTAGAATGAATTTATCCTTAAATGGTATAATATTCTATACAAGTACCCAAGAGTTTAACTAACACTGATTTATGCTGATAAACAGAGCTGGAAGCCCCAACATGCAATTCGTACGAGTCACCTGATCTGAGTATGCGCAGAATGCTGTTTACAGCCTGAAACCAGCAGTTTCTGTTTAGTATCATAGGGAACGGTGAATTTGCGCTCGCGTCTTCTCGACTTACAAAAAGCATAAGCCGGGCAAACCATCTACTAGTGGTGGAAAAAAAAGTTGAAATTAGCTGAGCTCACCGGTGCTTCAAGTATAAGTATACAGTGCTCGTAAAGAAAAATCTGAAACAGGAAAAGTGTTATACCCGGGAAAATAAAAAGAAAGCGTGTAAAATACGCGATGCAAGAATGTAACAACTTTGTGAAGAATGCAATTTGCGTAACAGTGCACAATTTGGTTCTTTTAAAAATGATCCGCCAACAGTTGATAAAGTACGTTTCCAGAGAGCGAATAAATGTAAATTATCACATATCTGTTACTTTCCTTTTCGCTGTAAAATTAACTATTATTATATGTGCAAACTTTTATTTTGTTATAACTGTCAATCTTACCTCCTTTAATACCTAACAAAGTATGCTAGTCAACGTTTAAATTGTCGGAATAAGGGCTTTATTCTTTTTGCATTATATGCTGCGTGTACTTGCCACAAATGGTCGTGAAAGTATGAGATTTCTGACGCGAATGGCGGAAGGAAACATTATAACGGAGCGCTGGTCACCTGGGTTTTGTTTTGGCGCGGATCAACCTAAGAGTGAATACTTTAGGCTTATGCAATCTTTGATAACAGCCATGTCGCTATGGTAAATTTCGGCTAATTTCGTATGTTTTTCGAACCGCTGATCCGTTTAAAAGTAACGAATTGTGAATCTATAAAAAATTAGAACATTCATAAAATTTCAAAATTCTTCCCAGACGTCGGACAGAAGGTTAAAATACAGCACATATCCGGAATTTGTCAGACGTCTGGTAACTCTTTACAGTGGTAATAACGAGAGTTGGGGGTCAAGCGCTATGAGGTTAGAGGCTAAACTCGCAAGATGGTCACCCGACACACAAAAAATGATTTTGACAAACCACAAATAACGTAACAAATAACATAACGAATAGCAAGTATCAAATGATACAGAGGGAATAACAGAAAGTAGCAAAAATAAAAAAAGAAATACTATAGCTGCAAGTGAAAACCAATAGTTTAACGTGAAGAATGTTAACGGGCTCCTTACATTCATTTGTTTTTCCAACCGTTGCTATGATGTCATCTCTCAGAATAAAGTTATAGTGCCGACCTGCGCAATAAATATGGTGCGCTGGTTGGACGCAATGACTTAGAGTGGTTTTAATACCTATTTACTACTTACTTTTCTAACTTTGTATTGTAACACACGAGAACACAAATTGTGCTAAATACCCTTTATTTATTACTTAGGCGCTCAACGTAGCACAAACATTTACACTTGAGACACATACACTCAGAACAGAACACAACACAACTGATCCGTTGAATGGAATCACAGCTGAACTGCTGAATCACAACTCACAACTTTGCTGCACTTGGCATTGCCCACTTGACTACTAACTGAACTAAAATTGAGTTTTTATGTATGGACGCTCTTTAACTACTATGGTTCTTAGCGTCCCATTCTATATTAGGCGTGAAAGACCGGCAATTTTGCTCAGAGGCATCTTTATCAGGCTTGAGGTTCTTTTATGTGCCATAAATCTACGATACGCGACCACCGGCTTTACTTCCCTTCCGAAGGAAGCCATGTTAAGGATTTTTACGCCTGAAAAAAGGTCCATCGCCCTCCGCCGGGCTTAACCCGCGACCTTGGGAACTAAACTAACCTGAGCTGAAATCCTCCCCCTCGGGTGCTAGTCATCCCCTTATATAAGCCACGCATACAAAGCGGAACGTTCTCGAAGGGGAGGCTAGTAGAACCTGCCGAAAGAAATTCTCTGGAGCAGTAATTACTCAAACTACGGGGAAGCGACACATAGTGGGTTTGTTACGCCGGCTATTGTTCTGAAGGGTCAGTCGTTAGCCGCACCCAGCCGCCCAGGTAACGGATCGGGATGCGCTTGCCTCAACGGTCTGTAGGTAACAACGCGCCACAGTCACTGTATTACACACACACACACACACACACACACACACACACACAGGTTGAGTCTTCTCAGCCTACGGATTGTGAAGTTATGCGGTCCCGCGTTGTACAGGCAATGCCTTAAACACTGTCCACTGCATCGCGTCGTATCAATTTCGGCCGAAATGACTGCTTTGCACCGCTACATGTGCAGTGAGTTACACTCGTAGCGCAACGGTGTGCGCGTTGGGCTTCAGTGGTAAAGGTCCTATGTTCAAATACTGCCACTTGAAGGTGCTTTTTATGTTTAGTAAATTTAACGAGAACTGATAGTTTGGCATGGAAATGTCGTTTCACTTAATTAGTTTAATTATGTGAATTTCATTAAAACAAATTGTTACTTGTTAGAATTTGCTTTGACGAACATCATAAATAAATGCAAGAAATGAATAAAAAAACGAATTTATTCGCAGGTGTGACTTGAATTTCCGACCTTCACCATGAATTTCTAGCACTGTGCTACTAGAGTACGTTAATAACGAGCATTACCGTAGCCCTAATCAGCGGCTGGTAAATGCGGTGTCAGCACCTGCATTTCGTATGTCAGTAAAATGCAGGGTTGCCTAGTTACCAATTCGCAGATTATGGAAAACTGTGTTTAAAACAGTTGAATATCGAAAGGACTTAAATGACCAAGTATTGAACAATTCGAATTAAAATAACGGATATCTCGGAAATGGCTTACAATAACACAAAAAACCTATTTAAAATAAATTGTGTGTTTTAAAGAGAACCTCATTTTTTGTGTAGTACATTTTCGTTCTATCGCTTAACATTTATCTACCAGTTATACAAGATTATACAAAATTACCTACTTCCGAATGAAGAGGACTTCATAGGCTATTCCCAGAAAATTCAAGATAAACTTCGTGTAAATATAATTAATATGTGGTATTTTAATCAAAATCGCTAGAGCCACTTTTGGGAGTTTCAAAACTGAACTTAAATGCCAAGTTTGTTATTTAACAGATTTTTCGTTTTTTGAGTTATGCTGTTCTGTTCACGGACCTTCTACGTATGTGTATCGAATTTTTTAATGGAATGCAATATTTTATATACCTACTATGCACGTCTCAGAGACGTATTAAGTAGTGTATATCGACAAAAATTGTACTTTTAACGAAAGGTATATGTATTTGTTGCTGTAGTAGTGTTTACTCCTCACTAAGTTGGAATTAATTTGTTTCCAAACTAAGAAGTAACCAAGAAAACGGAGCTTAGTCGATAGGTGTTTTCCACATTATTTACATATGTTTACCGAAATATACAAATTAAGCATCTAATGCTGGAGTACTTCAAATTAAAGCCAAATTATAATTCACAATTATGAAAAAAATACAAAATATAGAAAAATATTTCTCATAATATGCTGCACGTGTACATTTGACGTTTTTAAAATCATTGCACAAGAATAAACGTATTATAAAAATTTTCATAGCGTGCCTCATACAATTCTCAAAGCCTTCTAAACCCAGCTCCTGGAAAACAAAACAGCACGACTTTCAGATATGTATCTTATGGTGTAAAGCAGGGTTTGCTAAACCACGGTCTGAGTGGCTCTCAAGCTGCTTTTGTTTGGCCCGCCTACAAACTTAAGAAAATGTAAATAAAAAGAAACGGTGGGCGTGTATTGATTAATTTATTAACGAATTTTGTACGATTAAATCAAATTATGTGCTCCGATTTTTAATTGTTATACATTGTAATGATCCGTTGAAGGAAAAATACAAGGAAGCTAATTTGTTTGATTTTTACACCTGTCTGCCGAATGACACATTTGCTCATTTGAAAGACTGCATGAGGACTAATATCAGTGTTCGCATCAACGTGTATATGTGAAAATACATTTTAAAAAATGAAATATGTCAATGAAATAGGTCTGTTATGACTGATGAATATTGGAGTTCGTTTTGGTGGTAACAGCACAAAATTTGAACCACAAATATCTGCAATTTAGCACAGGAAAGTCTGTTTCATTCTTCTCATTGAATATGAACTGCCATTAATGTAAAAAATTATATACATATGTATTAATTTATTGTCTATTAGTTTGAGGCAGTACTTTTAACACTTAAATCATTTCAGTCTAATTATATAAATATAAATTCAATAACAGTCCGTCTTAAAGCAATATGTGTATATAACAAGATATAAAAAGTGTACATTACAGTCATTGTATATATTTATATTATTGTATACACGTGTAATAATGTTATGTGAATGTATTGCGTAATATAATAATGTAGGAGCTGTGAGAAAAATAGGTTAAAAGTTGCTAACAATGAGGTAATCTTGAGGCAATAATGAATTAGAAAGTTTAAATGCTACTGGTAATTCTTGGAGCAACAATAGTGTAATTTTTGAGACAGTTTAATAAATAGCCAGTCAACAACCAGAAAAAGCTTTAGTTAAATGAAGGTATTCTATTGTAAAAAAAATCCTCACAGCTCTCTCTCTCTCTCTATCAGTGAAATATTATTTAAATCGTGTCAAGCATTAATAAAAGGAGTGAAGTAAAATTATAATCTGGGTAAGCCTACATTCTTCAGTCGCACCACTCCCTGCTAAGACATTCATGTCTCTAAAAAAAAAATATACTGACGCAGCCGAGGCAAACATAAATATATTAAAGAAACAGTCAAAATAACAAAGTTAATATTTTTTAAACATTTTTGGGGCAAAGGCCACCGGAAAGTACATTTGAGGCGAAGGCTACCGGAAACTTTTTACCATACGTGCATTGCAACTACTTCAAGTTCGGCTCCCCAACAGTCGAAATATAATACATCTTCTTCAAATTGGCTTTCCATACGTAGCAGCAACAAAACTTCTTCAAATTGGCTTCCAAAGCGTGGGGTAAATAATAAAATAAACAACTTCAAGTTACATTGTCATGAGATTGAAAGAGTGGTCATTTGTTAAGTATTTAATTACACAAGTTATTAATACGTAAGTGCAGATTTTAGTTCAATAAAAGAGGGTGCTTGAAAAGGAATGTGATCTGTGTCCATCGTGCCCATGAGTTTATGGTTCCTATCTTAAACGTATGTGCCCTCGCTCGCGATTCATTCTCTGACGGTTAATGTGCCCACGTTGCGAAAAGTTTCGCAGCTCCTGGGTAAATAACGGTATATTTGCCTTCGTGCAAAATCGTTAAATGCATATTTGTGATAATAATAATAATAATAATAATAATAATAATAATAATAATAATAATAATAATAATAATAATGTTCCACATAAAGTTTGGGTTGGAAGAATTCCATGAAAGTATTCGTGTTACATCCTTAACGATAGGTACCGATTTAAGCATGAAGTATTGGATTCAGGGCCCTTAAAGCATTTTTCGCCAGTATTAATTTTATATTAAAATATAATATTTGTTGTAGCTTACATAGATGTGAAGTCGGGTAGCTTACAAAATCAGACCAGTAGTGTCATGCGAATCAGAGACGGCTGCATGTGTGGCTCCCTCGTGCCATGGCACTACAGTTGGGAGAACATACGAAGGTGAATAAGTGCAGGTTGCGCAATAGTACTGCTGAGACACGTGATCTTCCAGAGAAAAAGAGAGAGAGAGAGAGAGAGAGAGAGAGAGAATGAATGAAAGAAATGAAGGGGCAGTAGGAAAGGAAGAGACATCTCTGTCTCTCTCTGCGCAATGACTCCCCCCCCCACTCGCTTTCATATGTGCTCCTAACCGCAGTTAAAATAAAAGAGAAATACATATTTTAAACGAAATATTTTCTTCCATATACGTTATGTAGAACATGAATAGAAAAGTATCTTCCCAATGAGGAATGCATCAACGTGCATGGCAAGAGCTATTCAGAGAAGCTAACGAAGAAGTTGCAATAAAACATTGTTGCTCTGTGGATTACTGCCTGGGTAGTTGTGGCCGTCTCAGACACGTGCAGAAGAATTCAAGGCTTCCACTTCTGGACAAATGCAGGTGTCGAGAAATAAGAGGATAGTACTAGTAGGAGTAGTACCACACCGCTAGCTTGGTGTTCTGTGGTACACTGGTTTCACAACGATTTTCACCGCCCTCTTATTGCCCAACGCCATTGTTCTTAATATCTCCATTCTTCCTCCTCCAACCCCCTGTATCCATTGTCTGCTGCATCCCTCCAGGTAATTCTGGGACGATCTCTTATTACTCTCTCTGGTGTAGCCACTCAAGTATTTGTCTTGGAATTCTAATTTCTTTCACTCCTTTTAAGTGTCCATACCATTTCAATTATTTATTTTGGAAATAATTTAGTATAGTTCCATGTATATTTATGATTTCTCCAATTCTTTCATTCCTTATTCTAACTTAGCGAGAAATCCTAGCAGAGCGTCTTAAACAATCCATTTCTAATGCCATCAAGTGCTTCGTCTCTAGTGATAATGTCCCTTCTTCTCTTACATAGAGTACAACACTTTTAATTGAGGTATGAGTATTATACCTATATATTTTAAGCTTACTATTTCGAATGTTCCTACTCCAGAAAATTGAAGTTAGTTTGAATATTATTTTTTTCTTTGAATAATTCTTTCTTTTATTTCATTATTCAGTTTTCTGTTGAGCTTAGTTTTCCGCCTAAGTATTTAACTTCTGGACTGGTTCTATTAATAATTCAGTATTATCTTCTCCTAAACACATATATTTTGTCTTGGTCATATAATTTCTATTCATCACTTTTTATATTCTTCCTTCAATTTATGTGTCATACATTCCAAATCATCTTTATCCTGTGCAACAACTATTTAGTCGTCTGCAAAGAATAAAGTAAAAATATTGTTATCCTTCACTAACAGACCCTTTCCTACTCATTTTTGTTTTCATTTCTTTAAGGACGCTTTTATATACAGAGAGAGCCAAAAAACTACGCAACGGCTGCGCGGTGTTTTTCCTGTCCGCATCCTCGGCGCTCTTACCGTCTGCCGCTATCATAGAAGGCGCGGATGAAACCATACAACATTTTTGAAACCACTTTTAAAGGCTTTACTTACCAACTTTATGAAAGGAGATGCTGAAACTGGCCACCGTCGTTGTCCATACATTTTGGCACCTCTTTAGGAAACTATTCATCACGCCCGTAGTTCACGCTGAGAAATGCTGACAATTTCCTGGCAGATATTTTGTTTTAATTCTTCCAGGGTGTGTGGGTTTGTCTTGTACACTTTGTTTTAAGTTACTCCAGAAATAGAAATCGTAGGGTGTTAGGTCGGGGGACCGAGGGGACCAGAAATCTCTACTAATAATTCTGTCGTCAAACACACTTTCATAAGAACAACAAAGGGAATATACAAAAACTTTGTTTCACTCCTTTGAATATTGCAAACGCTTCAGAAATACTATTCTTAATCTTAATGTGTGCAGATGAACGTTTGTATAATGCTTTTATTGCATTTATCAATATTACATTGATACTTGATTGTTCTAGAATATTCCACAATTTCATGGGTGTACACTATCAATCACATGGCTTTTTGATGTCTACAAACAATACATTAAACTTCCATTGGTGGCACTTTTCTTTTAATCAGTTGAGTAAGACAAAATACATAGCATATGACCGTGCCAATTGGTACTGGCTACGGTTCCATATGGCAGCACGTGCAAGTAGCGGTACTAACATTACGTTATACAAAAGGAGGTGTTGCATGAAAATTAAAACATTCACCAATATTTTCCATAGTTTTATGACAACAGTGCTGCTAACTCTTTTATTCCATTTAAAATTAAACAGCGAAGTCGTTTCCAATAATGTTGCCTGCAATGCTTTTCCAAAGATGGAAGGGACAATAAACCAAGAAGGTTTACATGCTTAATTTTCCCAATTTCTGCAAGCCTCCATAAAAGCGCAGTGAGAAAGTAGATAAAAGCCCTAAATGCTAATTTTTACCTTCTATACCACGTACATAGTAAGTAGAGAAGGTATTGCATTTCACCCAAAACTTCGATATCGAGACTGTCTGTGAGCAGCATAACTCAAGAACGAAACGTTGGACAAATGCCAAACTTATTTAATTTCAGTACTTTCCAAAAATACGACACCAAAGTTCTCGAAAAAATTTACCCCATCCCAAACTATTCTATATATGTAAGACTTTTCGATTTTTTTTATTTTCTGAAAAATGGCTAACAATTTTGGTTGAAGTAGGTATCACATATTAAAGAAATTTACATTTAAAAAACCCAAACCTTGAATTTTATGGGAATAGCCTGTGAAGTCCTCTTCATTTGGAAGGAATTTTAGATAATCTTGAGGGATAGACGATAAAACACACACACACACACACACACACACACACACACACACACACAAAGTGTAAATCTCTTTTAAACACTCAATTTATTTCAAACATTTTTTTTGTGGAATAAGCCATATCTGAGATATGTGTTATTACTGGTTTGCATTGTTCAATACTTTGACATCTTTTAAAGTCCTGTCGACATTTAGCTGTTCCTCGCGATTGCTTGAAACCAGTCTGAAATTTTAAGGCCAGCATATAACTTCCAGTTGTTAAACATTTGATTATCGCTGTTCCATTTGTATCTATAATGAAATGTGTAGGGTGGCTGGTTCTCCAAATGTTTATCTCATTAAAACGAAGGATAGGGAGAAAAAAAAATATGTGTTACATTCACATGACTTTCTCTACCCCTTCTCACTTAATAGTCGGTGTATAAATTATTCCTATTAAAGCTTATTTGTCTATCTACTTCGTTTTAATCCAAATAAACTTTTGCAGAAATGCTACATTACACATTTCATTATGGACACAAAGGGGAACAGCGATAGTCAAATGTTTAAGTACTGGACGCTTTACGCTGGCCTTAAATTTCATATTGTTTCCATGCAATCGCGAGAAACAACTGAATGTTGAAATCATTTTAAGAGAATGACCAAGTATTGAACAATTGGAACCATTCAAAACAGATATCTCGGAAATAGCTGATGTCACAAAAAATACATTTGAAGTAAATTGTGTGGTTTAAAGAGATCTAAATTCCTTGTGTAGTAGTTTTCTTTTATCGCTAACGTTTATTAGTTATAAAAGATTAGGTATACAAAAATTTTTCCGAAGAGAACTTCAAGAGCTATTCCCAGGAAATTCAAGATATGCATTTTATTTGTCATGTAAATATAATTAATATGGCATTTTAAACAAAATCGTTAGAGCTATTTTTTAGAAAATAAAAAATGTCGAAAAGTGTTCCATGTAAAGAGTAGTTTGGGGTGGGGTTTTTCTTGAAAACCTTCGTGTCGCTTCTTTAGATTTACTGAACCTAAATACCAGTTTGGTGTCTATCCGACTTTTTATTTTTAAATTATTTTATTCACAGTCACATACATACACACACGGACCGTATTCTAACATATTTTTGTATTCGGAGGCCCTCAAAACATGTATTTCCGGTGAAATTCTCATATCGAATTTTTGGGTGGAATGTAATACCTTCTCTACCTACTATGTAATAAGCTTTTGTAAGAATAATTTGTACATCCACTAAGGGTACGGGGAGTCATGTGAATGTAACACATCAGATGTTTTCTTAACTGTTTTTAGTAGTGTGTAACGCCCGTTTTACTGCATACGGCACCATAGGCGTTGGTCATTGATGATATGTATATGCAGCAGCGTAGCTACGGAGGGGTTTTGGGGGTATGAACCAACCCTTGTTTTAAAAAATGTAAAAATGTATAGCAAAAATAGCTTCGTTTAAGTAGTAGCATCTTTCTAGGTTGGCAGGAAGGAAATACTTCCAAATCGTATCTCCGGTAGTGCGTTATTTACGCCATATGACAATATCGCCAAAGGTGGCAGCAGCAGAAACTTGCATTTTAGATGGCGTGGGTACAACCATGTTATCCCCTTTTATATTATTCTGACTACGCCACTGTGTGTACGAAATGAAATGATAATTGATAATGAAGCGTTCCAGGTCTAAATTTAGGGTACTTCCCCAACAATTGCCAGTTATGAGGACTGAGAAAAACTTAAAAAACCCTTCAAGGAGGATGGTCCTGTCCATATTTGAACCACAAACCTGCCGTTCACGAGTCCGCGCCTTACTGACCTCAGCTACCCATGTCGGTATATGCTACATTTAATAATAATAATAATAATAATAATAATAATAATAATAATAATAATAATAATAATAATAATAATAATATGGAAACCTAATGAATGAGAAGACTATTAGTTAACACTCGTATCATAGTTCCCAATAGGTAAATCATTGTTGGCACGCCGGAGCGCTCATGTTTCGGCGCCACTGCTGTGAATGGGTCTACACGAGGAAAACTGAGCCTTATTCGCAGCATAAAAACCCGTTGATTTTATCGTCACTGCGTACCATGCGTTTGTAATGATATACAATTTCCCAACAACCTTGGTTTCCTCCAGCGCCAGCGTGTCTATCATAACATGAAAGTTGTACATTATCCAGCCGAGTTGACGTCAGAGGTAATTCCGTGCATGATAAGAAATGTTCATCACAAATCTCTGTCCGCTCGGTTTCAGTAGCTTTATTTCGGGTAATTTGCATGTTTAATCTAGTTGGAGTAAACAATTGCTCATCGGCAGTGATGTTCACTTGTTTACTATTTTGTTAATCTTGGGTTTGTTTACGTTGGTGTTTCTTTATAAACATTAAATTCACACACAAATTTACTCTCTCACTCATAGTGCCAGACTCTATGGAGGACGGGGAATAATCCTGGCTAAAGAAAGGCCATCCTCTAGTGGAGTCGAACCTGGAACCTCTGGATTTGAAGCTAGCATGCTAACCACCCGTCAACAGAGGCAGTTTCCTGCTTTTTTGTATGCCGAAGTATAAGTTTCTTCTATCTGTATTATGGGATCTCAGGCAACGATTTAAGGTATTGTCCAAACTTGGGGGAGGGGCGTGAGGTATTTACAGGAGGCACAGATAATTAACATGATATGAGAGAAATTGATTATTATTATTATTATATTTATTTGTTGCACTATAAATACATAATCCACTTTAAGTTACATTGGAAATACATATTAATATTAATTAGTATAAATATATCAATGTAATACACAGACTTGCTGTATGTATGTAATGTGTGTTTAAACGCTTCCTTTCTTTGTTTTTATACAGTGTGTTCACGAGATCGCGTATTAATTCTCCAAGGTCATATTTCAAGGCAGATTAGAGACAACATTGTCGCTTAAGCATTCATTATAGTCAATAAAAGCTAATGAATAAAAAGGCGTGATATTGCATCGCAATTCTGTGCATTTAACAGCTAGCTATTAATAAGCACGCCGATTAGCCTGGCTTGGCTGTTGAGGACAATGCTATAGAAGTATAGATGAAGGATACAATAAAACGGTTATTTTAGAACAATTCCAAGGATGTAACCGTCTCGGAATGAATAAATAAATAATAACAACCATAGGTCCATTTATACAGTTCCAAAATAGCAGTCCTTTACCTAACCCGTTCTTCTAGTATTCTTATAATCAATTCCAAAATTAAGACTCTCATCATAGAGAGTACGTTGTGTTACAATACAGCAGTTACACGTATGTATATGATGCGTTCCTGTTTCCAAGTTTTAATAAAGGGCAACGCTCACTAGAAACCTTTCGGCCAATCAGATTTAGTTATGTTACTTAGCTCTTGCGATAACAATGTGAAAGACAAATTATCTGAGGTGCCATTTTGGAACATCGTTATAAAAATTAGCATCATGGAAACTGATATATTATTATTATTATAATTATTATTATTATTATTATTATTATTATTATTAAGACGATGGTAACGATGCGTGAATTCTGTAACATGAGTTAAAAGTGAGCAGTAATTATTATATACATTTAGATGTAACGCAGTACATGTATTGTTAACAGTGCGTCCAGAATTGACGCGTACATGGCTGAATATAGGATGGGATATAGAGCGGAAAGGAGGGGAGCATCATCAAGTCGCTTGCCAAAACTCGTTACGGAACGAGGAATCACAGTTTGATGCGAAAGAATCCGAGTTAGTTGAGTAAGAGTAGATCAAGTGTATAGTGCTGTTGTGGTTATATGTGAATAATAATTGTAAAAAAACTAATGGATATACTTATTTTTAAACGGTTATTTGAAATATATTTTTGGGATTGGAATGGTCAAAACTGTTACTAAAAGACTGTAAGCAAGGGAAGGAACACAGCAAGTTGACCTTTAGCCTGGTAGCCAGGCCAGCCCGCATTGGTGTTATTAGCAACTGGTTGGCAGATGCATAATGCCCAACTGTGATGCAATATCGCGCCTTTTGATTGTACAACATTTTACGGCTATAACTTACAAACTGTTACACTTAAAACATAGTGTCATAAACTTTTTGCCTCGAATTTGTTGATAGAATACGATCCTGAAGAGTTAGTGCGCGAATTCGTGGACAATCTTTATAGGTAAATAATGCCTCCCAATAGCATAAGGATCCCAATTAATTGCCTTGATGTTAAAGGCTCAACATGGTAATTAGCCTATTCCTGGTGCACTAAACGTAGGCTTTGCTATCAATTTTGTTTATAATATTGCTTTTTATTACAGTATAATCTCAATAAATATATAAACCAATAATTATAAAAATACTCTCTTTTACGAGACAATTCATGTAGTAAAATTAGTGACGTTTTATTTATTTATTTAGTTTATTATTTCTACAATTTCTTCGTTAAAATAAACAGCTGCACTTCTGTGAATTTTGAAGCCTCATGCTTATTCTACATACTTCATACATTATTTCAAGCGTTTCTTTTAAAAACGTTTGTAACATCTGTAGGGGCCATGGTAGCTGTAGAGCCTATAAAAGAATGGTCATGGGCGCCGAGCAATCACTGATCAAATGCACAATAACCCAGGTGCTTTTGGCAGTGTTTGCGGATGAAATGAGCTTCACTGACTTTAGAATATGGATGCCTTCACGATTCCCTTTCCTTTCTGATTTGTAGGTTATAAGAGAATGCAAGGTATGTTGTGTATACTGGTAGAATTTTAATTACACCGACAAACTGCAGGAAGTGTTTCCTGAAATGGAGGAATAAAGGTCATATCAATATCTGTCCGGAAATGCATCGTTGCCGCGGTAGATGGCACTGACGTACATCATTCTCTCGGACCACATGCAGTGTATTTCTTGTGTTGCAGATTGTGTGATTGGAGCAGAGTACTGTGCAGACAGAGTAGTCTGGTATTCATCCCAGGAACAAGCCGGGCGGTATTCGTACATGGCCAAGCAGATGGAAACGGTCGAGAGGCAGCACGGATGTACTGAGCCAAGTACCCTGAGAGACAAACACCAATATAACATTTATGCCACTTTTTGGACGTTTGTGTAAGTATGGGTCTTTCAGACAGACGAATGTGTAGGGCAGCCGCGGAATGTGCGTACACCAGGTCTGGAAGAACATGTTCTACAGGATATTGAGACCTTAGCTGGTACAAGCTTCAAGCAAGTGGCCCGCCAACATGGTATAAGCCAAAGGACGGTTATGTATATCCTGCATGACAACCGCTATTATCCCTATTACCTGCAATACTAGCGGATTTCCCTTCACAGGAAAGAGTTTGTCGCTGGTTTTAGCATCAGACCACCACACCACCATTATGGAATTGCTGTCGTCATTCCTCATGAAGCGACCTTTACCAAGATGGCTTAGCAACCTACATTATCATCATCTGTGGGTTATAGAAAACCTCGGGGAATGGTTGAAGTGCCTTAGCAGCGGTTCAGCATCAAAGTTTGATCAGGGAGTTTTGGGGACCATCTACTTGGACCAGTTATTTTTCCAAACGCTTCAACGGACAAATCTGCCTGGACTTTCTGCAGAACACTCTGCTTCATTTGCTTGAGAATGTGCCTTTGGCAATACGACAGGTATGTGGATCTACACGATGGAGCGCTACCCCACGTCTGCATTATTGTTCGCCAACACTTCAATATCTTCCCCAGATGTT
Source organism: Deroplatys truncata (assembly GCA_030765065.1). Taxonomy (NCBI): domain Eukaryota; kingdom Metazoa; phylum Arthropoda; class Insecta; order Mantodea; family Mantidae; genus Deroplatys; species Deroplatys truncata. The sequence continues at coordinate 61,792,449 of CM060984.1, read as the reverse complement.
GGATAGGACGCGGAGGTCCTGTTCGATCACCGGACTTTAACCACCTGGGTTTTTACTTCTGGAGGCATCTGAAAAGCGTCGTGTATGCTGAGCCAGTTCCTGGTATGCAGATCTTTCAACGGCGTGTCCATGTAAGCCTGCGACACTATTTGGATACAGGCTGGAACCCTCGAAAGAATGAGGCAATCCACGATACGACGTGTGAACGCTTACATTGCATCCCATGGAGACCACTTTGAACATCTGTTGTGACATGGATGCGATTCAGGTCAATTACTGTGTGCCGGGACGATTTGCTGTCGTTGAACACACACCGTTTATTTCCGGACACATGTTGATATGACATTTTTTCCTCCATTTCCATTCAGGACTCCCTGCAGCTTGTCGGTGTAGTTAAAATCCATCCTGTATTATGTTTTTTACCGGTTTTTTACTAATGGCAGTTCCTGGTATTAAAATACGCCATTCTGCTTGGAAATCTAGACATGTGGTTGAAGCAAAAATATCTTCACGTCTTATTTTACTTATATTTCAGCGGGTTGATACTGAGCAGAACAAAGTAAAAGTATTCTCTCTCTCTCTCTCATTGTATATATATATTGTGTGTGTGTGAGAGAGAGAGAGAGAGGAAGGGAGGGAGGGAGGTAGAGGACGTTTATGATGAGCAACTAATAACCAGGGATGGTGCTTTGTCCCAGATCGCCGCGAGGTTCACTGGTACTAGAGTATAGAGTATCTATCTAACTTTACTAGTAGATAAAGGGAAAACAAGCAATACAGGTAATCAGAGCATGTGTGAACAAAATACCAGAAATGGAAATTGCGTGGAAAGGATATATAGCACAGTGGTGGAAGCAAGGATGTTATACGCAGCAGAGATATGGGGGTTAGAAAGAGGATGGGAAAATGTAGATGTTATGCATAGGAATTTTTGCAAAATAAGCCTGGGATTACCAAGGAATTTACGAATGGAGTAGCACAAGCAGAACCAGAGGATGGGAGCAAAAGGCGTAATGGCAGAAAGGGCAATCAAATACTGGTTCAGAATAAAGCTGCTAGAGGAAAATGATTTACTAGAGCAATGATTGGTTGTTCAGGAGAAAATGGGCGAAAAAAATCTGATGTGTTACTGTCACGTGACTTTCTCTACTCTTGTTCAAACTATTTTTACAAACGCTTGTTCTCCATATGCTTCATGTTAATCGAGATGTTAATCTTATTGCTAATTTTCTTGTACATGCAACGGGAATTGGTAGGCTTTAAGCGATAGTCAAATATTTTAAGAGCTGGTTGCTATGTGGAGTATTCCATTCTCTTTGCATTACCAGGACAAAAAAAAATGAATAACGAATTTGAGAAAAAGTATATTGGAAAATTTAAGGCAATAACAAGCAATATCTCGAAAATGGTTCACTCAACAACAAAAATGTTTATGACATAAATTGTGTATTTTAACGCGACCTACATTTTTTGTGTAGTAAAATTTTATCTATCTCTTATGGTTTACCAGTTATGTAAAAGTCGCTCACAATGAAGAACACTTTTGGAGACATTCCCAGAAAATTCGAGATATACATATGATTTGTCACGAAAATATCTTAAACATATGATATTTTAATCAAAACCGTTAGAGCCATTTTTGAGAAAATTAAAATTTTCGAAAAATGTTCCATGTAAAGGGTAGTCTGGGGTGGGGGAATTTTCTGAAAACCTTCGTGTCGCATACTTGGAAGATACTGAACCTAAATACCAAGTTTGGTGTTTATCCGACTGTTCGTTTCTGAGTTATGCTGTTCACAGACAGACACACACACACGGACATGTTTCCAAAAATGCTTTTTTTGGATTCAGTGAGTCTCAAAACATGTATTTCCGGTGAAATCTCGGTATCGAATTTTTGGGTGGAATACAATACTTCCCCTACTTACTATACGTAGTAGAGAAAGTAAAAAGAAACTTGGATGCACAAGATACAGACAACATTAGAATAGGAATGGGGGAAACATGGGCAGAAAGAAACAACAAAAGTAAGGGTTTCTGGAAAGAAATTAGAACAAGAGTGGAGGAGATTGAAAAGCAAGAAATTATAAGTAGTTTCAAGGAAAAAAGGTAATTAATGGATTAAAAATATTTTTAAACGGATTGGGGAAAATAAAGATACATAAGTATGCCACAAAGAGGCCAGAATGGGGTATGCATGGGCGAGAACAGGAAGTGGTCTAACTGGGAGAAGAAGGGCGGAGAGATGTACTAAATGTAATGGATTACACGATAATTGTCATTTTATTCTGGAATGTGAGGATATGGATAAAGGGAGAGAGAATATATACTAGAGAAATGGAAACGTTTACCAATAGAGCTAAAAGTTAGGAAGATTTTTAATACAATATCGAATAGATATATGGAGAACGCAGGAAATATTTAGGAAAAATTAGGTTAAAGTGGTTAAAAGAGACGTGATCAAATTGGAGACGATACGGAAAAAGGGTAACAAGGCAAAATACTTCCCCATTATATTTATATAAAAGGGGAAGAGAAATAATAAGCATCTCCATTGTATTGTAAACATTGTATAAATTGCATGTAAGTTCAAAGTTGACAATAAATCATTCATTCATTCGTACTAGTAGATAACAGTCCATCGGCAGCCCGCTACTGTTCGCTGGTATGGAACCGCAAAACAAGCATGCAACACTTCTACAGGTTACTATTGCCATTATGCGCGTAGCATATGCCGTGATTATTTAAATGTTTACAATATTATTTACACACATTTACAACACGATATACAAAACAGACGAGTTAGTCAACTTACCCACAAGTGTTTGTAATCTAGGGACATGATTATGATACAAACTGTACTCCGTTACAGTATATAACAATGTGCATTTTTAAGTGTGAAAAAGTGAAATTCCTCCTGTTGTCAGTAAAGATATGCTTGTACGAGAAAGATCGCTCAACATCGCACGACGTAATAGGTGCATATTCCAAGCTTCACGCTGTTTGTTTTACACACTTCTGAATAGCCAGTAATCGAATTCTAAACAACGTTCGTTAGTTCGTTTGTACTTTTGTACTCCGATGTAGCACAAGCAAGTTGCCCTTTCCTTTCACAGTGAGTATAATCGGCGCAACAGTTCTAGACATGTGAAAATCTTATTGAGAGCTATGAAGCGAGTTGCTTACCAGATCAGGAGGTGACCGGTCGTCTGCATGCTGCAGGAGTGCGTGAGACATACATTTTCCCATTCTGGCCTTCCAATTTCAGCAAATTGCTAGCGTTATAACTGCTCCACATATTTTAATTTAAACGTCATATTTCTGCATGCCACCCATTTTTTGATATCAGCCCAGATTAATTCGATTGGGTTTAGATCTGGGCGATACGATGACAGTCTAAGTACATTATGGCGATGTTGTATTACTATCTGGTCAAGTATGTATGACTTCTGAAGCTGTTTGTTGGCTTTAATTAAGTTATATAGCTTTGTTTCACTCATGCTTTCATCTAAAGCTTTATTATGTCTAAGTAATCAAGATCTCATTTCTTCTTTCAAGGAATTTGAGGTAGGTGGTTTGTCAATTGAGTGTTGACGCATTGTGAAGCATTGTCGATGACCAGAACAGACCCAGCAGGCATATTAGGTATCAACATGGCGTTGATTCACTTCATGTAATTTTCTGTATTCATTTCTTGATGAAAATCTCCTGTTGTTTGTTGCGACTTGTAAAAGAAAGGCATTTGGAACGAAGCCGATCTTTCCAACAGCATGAACGATAATAAGTATTTGCTCTTTGGCAACAGGTGCCTGCAAACCTAATTCGCTATCGTCACTCCAACTTTTAGATGCTGTATGATTGCTGTGTATGTATGACTCTTCATACACTATAGTATTTTTCTGAAATTTGTGGCACCACCTTGAAAATTGATGCTCATATAAGTACACACTGATATAAGTACATATAAAATTATAGTCATTTGGAAAGGTAGAATCAGACTGAAAAATTAAATACCATAGCCGGGATTTGAACCACGGATCTTAGGCTTTTTGTGCCGTTGCTCTAACCGACTAAGCTATCATGGCAACACTTACTTTTTATTTATTTATTTTATTTATTTATTTATTTATTTATTTATTTTGCTTTTCTGTTAGAGTTCTTCTATTTGATTTCGGTTTCTTCCACTTGAACCCTAAATCTTTAATAATTTTTCTGAGATTTGTAGCACCACCTTGAAAGTTTCTGCTGTCTTTCAGCTCGATGAGCAATCTGCTTATTGTTAGCACAGTTTTTTCTTCCACATAGGAATTGTGAACCGTGCGCCGAATGACGCATTCGAAATCGTCTATTTCTGTAATACGTTTAGGGACCTTATGTTTCTTCCCAGGTGTGTCAAATGGCACTCTTTCATCCATATGTTTTTTCCCTTATCTTTGAGAACTCTAGAAACGGAACTCGGTGAAACACCAGTTGCTTTGACTACTCTTTCTTTCACTCTCTTAAGGCTTTTGTGGAACTCGGATGAACATATATTTTCTTTCTTCATCTCTGCTTCTTGCTTCATGAAGTCGAGGACATTTGCAATTATTTCCCTACTTTGACTGTGTAACACCTTAACACTTAACACAACCAGATGCAGACACTTTCTGTGCAGATTGTATGTGTTACGCACTGTGAGTAAGCCAAGGTATTATATCGCTTTCGTTGATTATGCTAAACATAAACCATTCCTAGGCTCGGCAGCTGGGGTGGCAATTAAGGTCACGATTCCAGAAGTTATGCGCGTTTTATACCTTTGAACCCAGGCCCTCCGTGACGTCAATATAGACAAGCAACAACCAACCTAAAATACGTCTATACTAGGATCAAGTGTCGTCCTTGCTAAGATAACGAATGCCTTGCTTCGTAGCGAGAAAAAATTCCGATGTGATACATTCATATGACTTTCTCTACCGTCTATCGTTTATTAGTGGGTATACAAACTAGTCTTACCAAAGCTTATTTTTCTATCTATTACATTTTAATCTAAATAAACCTTTGCAGAAATAGATAAATTACACATTTCGTTATAGATACAAAGGGAACAGCGATAGTCACATGTTTAAGAACTGGACGCTATATGCCGACCTTGAAATTCCATACTGCTTCAATGGAATTGCGAGAAACAACCAAATGTTGACACGACTCTAAAAGAATGCCTATGTATTGAACAATACGAACCATTAATAACGGGTATCTCGGAAATGGCTGATGCCAGAAAAAAAGTATATGAAACAAATTGTGTGTGTTAAAAGCTTTTCATTTCTTGTGTAGTGTGTTTTCATCAATCGCTATACGTTTACTAGCCATAGGTACAACATTATACGAAATTCCTTGCGAATGAAGAGGACTTCAAAGGCTATTTCCAGAAAATGAAGATATAGGTATATTTTATTTGTCATGTAAGTACATTTAATATCTGGTATTTCAATCAAAATCATTACAGCCATGTTGCAGAAGTAAAAAAGTTCGAGAAATGTTGCATCTAAAGGGTAGTTGAAGATAGGGGATTTTCTTGAGAATACTCATGTCGCATCTTTAGAAGGCACTGACTGAACTTAAGTACCAAGTTTGGTGTTAATCCTACTTTTCGTTTTTGAGTTATGATGTTCACAGACACACACACACACACACACACAAACACACGGACCTATGTCTAAAAACGATTTTTTTTTATTCAGGGGCCTCAAAATATGTATTTCCGGTGAAATCTCGGTATCGAATTTTTGGGTGGAATGCAATACCTTCTCTACTCTTCCCTACCTATTAGGTACTTGGTACAGAATGTAAAAAGAAAGAAAAAGCAAGAAAGAAAGAAAGACTTAGTTTCTATATTTGTGCTTGCATTTTCAATGACAGATTTTACTCTCCTAGCTTAAACCGCGATAACGTTAGCTACTCAGAAACAAAACAGCACAGGTGATAAATGTATACGCTTCTACAGTTCAAACAAACAGTCAGCTCCAGAACAAAATATTATCACTGCAGCTCTATGCATTTTCGATCGCATTGGGCGCGCATTATTCCCCATAAATGTGAACTCCGAACCAAATACTCCATAGAAATTGCGAATATATTGTTACAGAATTTCTTCAGGATAATACCGTGCTGTCAGAGTTTCTGTTGAAGAACGGTTAAATGTACGTCCACTTCATCCAGTATAATACCAGCCCATAGTGTGATGAAACCGCTGACGAGAGAAGGCTTCTAGAAGTGAAATTAAGATGATATTGTATTCCTAGTAGAGCTGGACATCATTGTATTTTTACTTTCTCTACTACGTATAGTAGGTAGGGGAAGTATTGTATTCCACCCAAAAATTCGATACCGAGATTTCACCGGAAATACATGTTTTGAGACCTCCTGAATCCAAAAAATCTTATGTGTTACACTCACATGACTTTCTCTACTCTTGTACAAACTATTTTTACAAAATCTTATTCTCCATCTATTTCATATTAATCGAGATAAACATTTGCAGAAACGATCTTCTGATATGCAAAGAGAATTACATTTTACGCATAGCGACCAGTTCTAAAAATATTTGACCATCGCTTAAGGCCTACTATGTTTCCCTTGTTTTGTATTTGCAACGGCAATATAAAAATACAGTAGTCTTTAAGCATAGTCATATCTCTTAATAGCTGGTTGCTATGCGCAGCACCATTCTCTTTGCCACAGATTAATACTCTTTGCATATCCAAGACAAAAAATGAATAACGAATTCCCATTTGAGAAAATAAATATTGAAAAATCTAAGGGAATAACAAGCAATATCTCGAAAATGATTTACTCAACAAAAAAATGTATGACATAAATTGTGTATTTTAACGCCATCTACATTTTTTGTGTAGTAAAATTTTGTCTTATCTGTTATGGTTTACAATTATGCAAAAGTCGTTCACAATGAAGAATACTTTTGGAGACATTCCCAGAAAATTCAAGATATACATTTTATTTGTCATAAAATTATCTTAAATACATGAGATTTTAATCAAAATCGTTAGCCATTTTTGAGAAAATTAAAATTTTCGAAAAATGTTTCCATGTAAAGGGTAATCTGGGGTGGGGGGATTTTCTTGAAAACCTTCGTGTCGCATCTCTGGAAGATACTGAACGTAAATACCAAGTTTGGTGTTTATCGACTGTTCGTTTTTGAGTTATGCTGTTCACAGACACAGACACACACACGGACATGTTTCCAAAAATGCTTTTTTTGGATTCAGGAGGCCTCAAAACATATATTTCCGGTGAACTCTCGGTATCGAATTTTTGGGTGAAATACAATACTTCCCCTACTTACTATACGTAGTAGAGAAAGTAAAAAGCATTTTTGGAAACATGTCCGTGTGTGTAACTGTGAACAGCATAACTCAGAAACGAACAGTCGGATAAACACCAAACTTGGTATTTAGGTTCAGTATCTTCCATAGATGCGATGCGAAGGTTTTCAAGAAAATCCCCCCACCCCAGATTACCCTTTACATAGAACATTTTTCGAAAATTTTAATTTTCTCAAAAACGGCCTTAACGATTTTGATTAAAATATTATATATTTAAGATACTTTCATGACAAACAAAATGTATATCTTGAATGTTCTGGGAATGTCTCCAAAAGTATTCTTCATTGTGAACGACTTTTGCATAACTGGTAAACCAAAAAAGATAAACAAAATTTTACTGCACAAAAATGTAGATCGCGTTAAAATACATAATTTATGTCATATACATTTTTGTTGTTGAGTGAACCTTTTTCGAGATATTGCTTGTTATTCCCTTAAATTTTCCAATACTTATACTTTTCTCAAATGGGAATTCGTTATTCATTTTTTTTATGTCCTGGACATGCAAAGAGAATGGAATACTCCACATAGCAACCAGCTCTTAAAACATTTGACTATCGCTTAAAGCCTACCAATTCCCCTTGCATCTACAAGAAAACTAGCAGTAATATTAACAGCTCGATATCTCAATTAACATGAAGCATATGGAGAATAAGCGTTTGTAAGAATAGTTTGTACAGGAGTAGAGAAAGTCATGTGAGTGTAACACATCAGATTTTTCAGTAACCGTTCCGACAGTTCCAGTTCCAAAATAATATTTTGTTACAGATAACTATTGCAAAATGACAGTCAGTGTCCACGAGGATATGTAACCGTTTAACATCAAGATTCTCTTGGTCTACTGTTAGGTTACTTGCCTGTCTCGGGTTCTTTCGCATCCAGTCGCGATTCTTTGTTCAGGTATCGAAATACAGTGCTCCTTCTTCTCTCCCTTCCGCCATGGTCGCGCAAATTCATAAAGTAGTGTTAACAATAAGGAATTCACACTATCATCATTATCTTCGTCATCGTTGTAGCAACCATCATTCATCAGGAAGATTCTTTGTGGCTCAGAATAAACAAAGCACGAAGATATACACACACCTTTTTTAAATATGGATAAACAGGGGATTTATTATGTTTTAATTTACCCTCATCTCCATTATGGGATCGAGGTGTGGGGTGTGCGCATGAGTAAGTTAATGGTAATGCAGAATAAATGCATTAGCATTTTTTAATTTAAAATCTAAGGAATCTTGTAGGAATGGCTTTAAGCAGCACATTATCTTAGCAGTTTATTCTTTGTATGTATACAGGGCTGTACTGTATATACAAAATAAAAATGGTAAAAAAAAAATTTATGGGTGTACCACAAATTACAATGTGTAGGTATGTATATAATAAACAAATTTGTATTTATGGATATACGTATAATTGGCTCTACTCTGTATAACAATTTACCTGCATACGTGAAAAATGTAGGCAGATCTTATTTTAAATACTATACTTAGTCGAAAAATCTTTACCTTCTTTGGACGAATTGTAAATTTTGTAAATAGGTAAAATGTAAATACAATCCAAATACTGACAATGTTTGAAATTTGTATACAAGTCTTTGGACAATAAAATATTGACTGCCTCTGTGCTCTGGTGGTTAGCATCCTAACCTCCAACTTCAGAGGTCCCGGGTTCGATTCCCGGCGTCTGGAGGATGAGAATTTTTCTTTAGCCAGGATTATTTATTACCCATCATCTTTAGTGTCTGGAAGTGTGAATGTGTGTGAATTTAATGTAATAACCAAAAGTAATACTTACCCAAAGATTAACATCACTGAGGGCGTGAAGATCATTGATGATGAACAATATTATTCCAAAGCGGGGGGAAGCCGCCATTATGACCTTAGATGTTTAAAAAATAAAATAAATATAATCGCATTATTATTTTATTTGTTTTCTTATTATTGCGAATGAGTACATGTAAGACTACGCAAAGTACTTCTAAACGTTTCTTTATTTTCCTTTGAATCCATATTTCTTTTATTCTTTGACTGTGGGTTTTCTTTCTCTCCTCTGTCCATGCTGTTCCAGTTTTTTTCTTCGGTTTATCCTCTTGTTCAACTTGCCATTTATGCACTTTGGTTCTAAAATATCTCTTTTTAGGATATCTTCTTGCGCAGTTCCTGACTATTTTAAGTCGTTTTTACTTCAAATTAAATTAAGTTGAGTTTTATTTATGGACGCTCTTTAACTGCTGTGGTCCTTAGCGTCCCATTCTATATTGGGCGTGAAAGACCGGTAATTTTGTCTCTTTATCAGGCTTGAGGTTCTTTTACGTGCCGTAAATCTACAACACGGGACCACCAGCTTTACTTCCCTTCCGAAGGAAGCCATGTTAAGGATTTTTATGCCCGAAAAAAATCTATCGTCCTCCGCCGGATTTGAACCCGTGACCTCGTACTAGCATGGCAAGCACTACACCACGGAGGCGACTTTTTACTTTCTCTACTACGTATAGTAAGTAGGGGAAGTATTGTATTCCACCCAAAAATTCGATACCGAGATTTCACCGGAAATACATGTTTTGAGACCCCCTGAATCCAAAAAAAGCATTTTTGGAAACATGTCCGTGTGTGTGTGTGGTGTGTGTGTGTGTGTGTGTGTGTGTGTGTGTGTGTGTGTGTGTGTGTCTGCTGTGTGTCTGTGTGTCTGTGAACAGCATAACTCAGAAACGAACATTCGGATAAACACCAAATTTGGTATTTAGGTTCAATATCTTCCAGAGATGCGACACGAAGGTTTTCAAGAAAATCCCCCCACCACAGACTACCCTTTACATGGAACATTTTTGGAAAATTTTAATTTTCTCAAAAATGGCTCTAACGATTTTGATTAAAATATCATATGTTTAAGACATTGTCATGAGAAATGAAATGTATATCTCGAATTTTCTGGGAATGTCTCCAAAAGTGTTCTTCATTGTGAACGACTTTTGCATAACTGGTAAACGATAAGAGATAGAAACATTTTACTACACAAGAAATGTAGATCACGTTAAAATACACAATTTATGTCATGTACATTTTTTCTTGTTGAGTGAACCGTTTTCGAGATATTGCTTATTATTCCCTTAAATTTTCCAATACTTATACTTTTTCTCAAATTCATTATTCATTTTTTTTTGTCCTGGACATACAAAGATAATGGAATACTCCACATAGCAACCAGCGCTTAAAATATTTGACTATCGCTTAAAACCTACCATATTCCCCTTGCATCTACAAGAAAATTAGCAATAAGATTAACATCTCGATTAACATAAAGCATATGGAGAATAAGCGTTTGTAAAAATAGTTTGTACAACAGTAGAGAAAGTCATGTGAGTGTAACACATCAGATTTTTTTTGTGTGCTTCAATCCACGTCATAGTATCTACTTGGCTTTATTTCTATTTTCGTAGAATTCCATTATTTGTTTTTTGAGCCTGTTTCAGTTCATTCGTTTATGCCCCTAAAAATTTAACCTTCGTTTCCTAATGTGTTATCATTGTTATTATGATGTTGATCATCATCATCATCATTAAGTTCGCAGAACCTGTTCCAGCTTCAGCATTTTAGCTCCATGTTTTCTTAGGTGACCTACATCCCTCACTCCTTTGGGTATACATTGTAAAACTAGCTTAGTATGTCCTGTTGCATACTTCTTACATGCTGCTTCCACTTCTGCTTATATGAATCCATTTTATTTGCTATTTCAAACGTTTGCAGCTCATTTCTAATATCCTCGTTTCTTAATCTATCATCTAGTTTACAGCCTTTAACTGACATAAGAAATTTTATTTCTGTCGCCATTATTCCATTTGGGTTTCTTATTTGCTTTCCAGAATTCAGATCCGTAGAGTAGCAGAGCTACAGCTAGTATTTTATAAAATTTCAGTTGTGTTTCTTTTGTTGCCTTTTTGTTTAACGTTCTTTTAATCGTTCCACAGTTACATCGAAATTTTGCCAGTTTTTCGTTATGTCTATCGTAATCAAACATTGCAAGTCAATAGCTGAAATTATTTAGTTGTTCTATTATTTTACTTTGTCATCATTTTTTAGCTTATTTGGTTTTTTCCTCGCAATGACATTATTTTGTCGTTTCTGTTGATAGTTTGAAATTACATTTTTAACAACTTTGATTTAGTTTAAAGATATTTCTTCGTAATTCCTCTTCTGTAGTTTCCACTTACTGTCTGTTCATCAGCATGTTTTTGCTTTCTCTACCGCGTACCTAGTAAGTAGGGAAGGTATTGCATTTCGCCCAAAAATTCCATACCATTTTTAGGAAAAGGTCATGTGTGTTTGGAAATATCATAACTCAAAAACAAAATTCGGATAAACAGTAAGCTTAAGTTCAGTGCCTCCCAAAGATGCGACACGAAGAATTTCAGGAAAATTCTCCCACCCCCAAAACAACCCTTTACATGAAACATTTTTCGAAAATTTTGATTTTCTAAAATCACCTCTTTTAACGATTTTGATAGAATACTATATATTAAAAATATTTAAATGACAAATAAAATATATCTTGAATTTTATGGGAATAGCCTATAAAGTCCACGTTATTCGGAACGAATTTTGTATAATCTTGTATAGCCGGTAAACGTTAAGCGATAGACGAGATCATAGTACACAAAAAAGTATATCTCTTTAAAACACACAATTTATTTCAAATAACGTTTTTGTGGTATCAGCAATTTTCGAGATTTCCGTTATTACTGGTTCGAATTGTTCAATACTTAGACAATCTTTAAAGTTCCTATCATGTCGATTTTCAGTTGTTTCTCGCGATGTCATGGAAAGAGTATGGAATTTTAAGACCAGGGTATAGCGCCCAGTTCTAAAACATTTGACTATCGCTATTCCCTTTGGATTTTAGCGAAATATGTAATGTAGCTGTTTCAGCAAATAATGAAGTAGATAGAAAAATAAGCTTTAGTAAGAATAGTTTGTCTACCCACTAATAAACAATAGAGGGTAGAGAAAGTCATATGAATGTAACACATCCAGATTTTTTTATGTAATGCACTGTATCTAGTTTTATTCCTTTATTCATTTCCTCATTACAGTTTTTAAACATATCATTCATATATAAATTAAATAAAATTGGGGGAAGACTGCAGGGTCAACTCTTTGGTTAGTTACGATGTCGTTCTTAATCATTTTATTTTTTGCTTTAGTTATAAATTTTGTTTTGATGTATAACCTTTTTACGGCCCATCAGTGTCGCGAAATTCCATTTTCTTGTGGCCTCTCGTCGCGGTGGAAGGGTTCGGTACCTAACGGTCCAGACGCCCATTCCATCTTGCTGGACGGGAAGAGGCGAGGGGAAGCTAAGATAGGCCTACAACGGATAGAAAAAGTTCGTTAGCCATGGTGAAGCCAGCTTCTCTGGAGGACGAGCACCCCGAAATCACAGCACCCTGTCCTCCAGATACAGAGGTTTAGCTAGAGGCTGGTAACCTCTACAAGTAAAAATAATTATTCATAAGTCATAAGCTTCAACAGATATATAGCTGAGTATTATTATTATTATTATTATTATTATTATTATTATTATTATTATTATTATCATCATCATTATCATCATCCATGATACTAGTTATTGTTTCCACAGTATCTTGAGCAATTGCCTTTCGCACGTGTACCTATCGCAAGAGCTAAATAGCATAATTAAATCTGACTGGAGGATTTCTTGTAGGCGTTGCCCTCTTTGGAAGCAAGGATGGTTCCGCGGTCTCACATCATATACACGCGTGTAACTGGCATACTGTAACGCAACGTTCTCTGTACGATCTGGCCGTTACTTTCGGTTTCGATTATGAAAATACTCAAACAATCGCGTTAGTGCAAAGTTGGAGGACTAATTTTCGAGCTCTATAACTGGACCTATGGTTATTTTTGGAATGGTTCCATTCTCATAACTGTTCGAAAATAAGGGATACGCTCTTTTTTCCTGTCTGTCGTCGCAAATCAGATAACAGGCTGGAGTAAAATTCGTCCGATTGCATTTCTCGCCGCTTAACTTCTCTCCGTATATATGTCCCTTCACCACGTGTAACGGGCACGTCAATGTCACACACACACACACACACACACACACACACACACACACACACACACACACACACACACCACTGCTTTATTTAGTCGTCTTCGAACAGTTTCACGCTTAACAGGAAGTGCTGTAAGTTTGGAGAAGATCGTCTGGCATTTCGAAGAACGTCTAGACGTGAGAAACTGCTGTTGGCGTCTTCTTAACACGGCTTCCGTGCGACGTTTGCTAACACTAGGACCTGCTGGAAGCCATGCCATAACCTTGAAAGGATATTTTTATTCGCATTAAATCCCTTAGCCATTCCCAGTTGAGGCAACCAATTTTCATCTGCCAATAATTATGCCGTGATCACCGACTGTTAAATGATGTCAACGATTGGTTTTCAGATGTATACAATGGTTATCACAATACAGACACTACAGAGTGCCTCAAAAGTCTGGAACCATAGGAAATCACAAAATATGTTCAAGATGTCTTCCTGAACTGTTATGCAAAACTCGAGACGTCTTCTCCGGTCTTCCATGACAAGGCTAAAGACGCCTGGAGGGATGATAACGCAGCACTTCACGATTCGTGGTTTCAGATGAGCCAGGGGTCGTATTTTTTATGCTTATACCATCGTTTTAAAATGACCCCACAGGAAAAAATCGAGTGGAGTAAAATCAGGATTTCTTGCGAGCCACTCTACAGGACCTCGATGACCATTCCAACGTCCTGGAAATTGGTGCCCAGCCCACACTGTATTGTGCTGGAGCACCGTCCTTTTGAAAGTAAACAGAGAAATTGACTCAGGGTTCAGTATGGCTGCAAAAGCTTCCTCCTTGAGCATCTTCGGGTATCTCTCTCCAGTCACATTGCCGTCAAAGAAGAGTGGTGCGATGATTCCGTTATTCCATATGCCACGCTAGACCAAAATGGGTCGGTCCTTTTTTCTTTGATGCATCGAACCAGTTGGGGATGTTTGGTGACCAATATCTCGTGTTTTACTTATTCACTTCCCCGTTTACGTAAAATCGGGGATAAAAAAAATCTCCATCCCTTTCACATTGTTGCACTGCTCATTCGCAAAAATTCCTGTCTCCGAAACAATCGCCTTCTGTTAATTTCTGTACTAGTTTTAATTTGTATGGGTGCCATTTGTTTGTGTGCAATATGCGCTGGTTGCTGCTTTTCGAGATGCTCATCTCTGCAGACATTCTGTGGATCGACTTGGTAGGGCTTTTGAAAACGATGCCAGGACATTGCACGTTGTGTGCTCATCAGATACTGTCTCTTTGGTCCACTACCCGGACCAAAGAGAACATTTGTCTGCGATGTTAGTGATTTTCCGCACCAACTATGTGTAATTGCTTTCGTTCTGGGTGCAACACATTAAATGCATGGGCAACCTTCCTGTAACTACGGCCGCCAACAAATACACTATGTGATCAAAAGTATCCGGACACCCTCACAAATATACGTTTTTCATCTTAGGTGCTTTGTGCTGCCACCTACTGCCTGGTACTCATTATCCGCGATCTCAGTCATTAGACATCGTGAAACAGCAAATGGGACGCTCCGTGGAACTCACGGACTTCGAACGTGGTCAGGTGATTGGGTGTCACTTGTGTCAGAAGTCTGTACGCAAGATTTCCACACTCCTAAACATCCCTAGGTCCACTGTTTCTGATGTGATAGTGAAGTGGACACGTGAAGGGACTTGTAGAGCACAAACGCGTACAGGCTGACCTAGTCTGTTGACTGACAGAGACCGCCGATATTTGAAGAGGGTCGTAAAGAGTAATAGGCAGACATCTATCCAGACCATCACACAGGAATTCCAAACTGCATCAGGATCCACTCCCAGTACTATGACAGTTAGGCGTGAGGTGAGAAAGCTTGGATTCCATGGTCGAGCGGCTGCTCATAAGCCACAAATCACGCAGGAAAATGCCAAACGACGCCTCGCTTGGTGTAAGGAGTGTCAACATTACACGATTGAACAGTAGCAAAACGTTACGTGGAGTGACGAATCACGGTACACAATGTGGCGATCCGATGGCAGAGTATGGGTATGGCGAATGCCCGGTAAACGTCATCTGCCAGCGTGTGTAGTGCCAACAGTGAAATTTGGAGGTGGTGGTGTTATGGTGTGGTCGTGTTTTTCCTGGAGGGGGCTTGCACCCCTTGTTGTTTTGTATGGCACGATCATAGCGCAGACCTACATTGATATTTTAAGCACCTTCTTGCTTCCCACTGTTGAGTAATTCGGGGATGACGATTGCATCTTTCAACACGATCGAGCACCTGTTCATACTGCACGGGCAGTGGCGGAGTGGTTACACGACAATAACATCCCTGTAATGGACTGGCCTGCACAGAGTCCTGACTTGAATCCTATAGAACACCTTTAGGATGTTTCGGAACGCCGACTTCGTGCCAGGCCTCACCGACCTACATCGATACCTCTCCTCAGTTCCGCACTCCGTGAAGAATGGCCTGGCATTCCCCAAGAAACCTTCCAGCACCTGATTGAAAGTATGCCTGCGACAGTGAACACTGTCATCAAGGCTAAGGGTGGGCCAACACCATATTGACTTCCAGGATTACCGATGGAGGGCGCCACGAACTTGTACGTCATTTTCAGCCAGGTGTCCGGATACTTTTGATCACGTGGTGTACGATCAGATCACTCGGCTATCCTGTGGAGAAAGAAACATACGTTCAGTATTTTCCTCGTGGTTTCAGTCTTACGGAATATCCTGTACTCTGATTCACGTAACACATGACTACACCATCTGGCAACAATTGACAATTAGGCCGGATCTAGGGGTGTGTAGGCCACTCGAAGCGACATTCGTTGTTATCCAATATGCATGGGTTGCTCTAGTCAAATTAGTTTTATACCATCATTTAAGTGGAGCGAAGTATATAACACAATAAAACGTAAATACTCGGTTGAGATGATAAATAATTGTGAACCAGAGGATTATGTTGCATGATATAACACACAGTGTTGACAATATTTCGAGACAACTGTGACCCTTTCTCAGGAATAAAAAAACAACAGTTTTCACAACACTAATGTTCATAGCAAACTACAAGAAACAGGCAACATTATAACTCACCTTTAAGGTATGATATTGTAATGACCCGGAAAATACCGGATGCTACACGGTGAATGTAACTTAGAGGTGGAGCAATCGCCTAGGGATAGCGCTCGATTGAGAACTTCAGGTAAAGTTACTGCGCATGACTTGAGCCCTTTATTTTATTCTAAAGGCAGAGTCGTAAGTACCTCAGCTCATTGCATACCTGACGGTGACGTTGGAGGTGTTCTGTATCTGATGCCGTGGTGGTCAGCCCCTGTGACGTCAAAACGGTCAGCTGATATATTCTGCACTGTGAGGCATCAACGTTCATTAATCTAGAACGCCTGTACCCTAATTTGAACTATCCCGACTGTTACCTCACTCATATACCTACTTTGGGTTCGTTCCTAACCCTGGGACGCTACAACACCTCAGAGTATTTGAAATCGCGTTGAAGCTTTAATGCGAAGATTTGTGGTTCAAGCAAGTATCCTGATTAGGTAATATGGATAAAATTCATAGATATTTCTGTAAAATAAGTTTGCTTCTACGAGGGTCTCACCAAGTTCTATCGCCTTAATGGTAATAGAAAGACGGGGAGTGAAAGTCAAGTTGTTGAAAGGATGTGAAAGTACTACAAGATCTCTAGACGATGGTAATGTTAAAGACTGTCTAGGCGCCTTTACAAGAAAATGTGGTTGGAGGGAAAGTTGATTCTCTAATATGTTAATACATCGGGATGGGATATCTGTGTAGCGGTAGATAGGGCATTCAGAAAGGTTTTTGGAAGAACTTAAGAGCAGGAATTGAGATTTGAAGTTATAGATAGAACTGTCAAGGACATGCGATTTTCTCGTTCGTTTCGTATGTTACACAATGAGATACGCTCTTTTCTTCGAGCACAACTCGTTCGAAAAGCTGCAATGAATTGGCATTCAAAGGGAAAGAGCCAATTAGAACAAAAAATAATCGTTAATAATCGTGGTATAGAACAGGTGAGTCACTTTAACTACTTGGATAGTGACGTTGCATATATTAAAGAATATGAGGTGGACAACAAAACATGTAAATTCCAGAGAATATGTGGAACATTTAGTATATCGTTCAGAAAAAACTGCGCAAAGGAGACAAAATTCAAGTTTTATAAGGTTATGTTTGTACCTGTGCTATACGGAAGTGAAGCCTGGACATTAACTAAGAAACAGGGCGGTAAAATACAAGCTTCCGAAATTAAATTTTTAAGAAATATAAAGGGATGCGCAAAGCAACATCGTATAACAAATAGAGTATAAGAGAAGAACTAGGAACTTTAAATATGAATAATACAGAGTGAGCCAAAAGACTCCCAACCGGCTGCGCGATGTTTTACCTGTCCGCGTCCTCGGAGCTCGTTGCCGTTTGCCGCTATCACAGAAAGGCGCGTATGAAACCATACAACATTTTTAAATCTACTTTTAAAGGCTTCACTTACCAACTTTACGAAAGGAGATGCTGAAACTCCTCAGCGTCGTAGTCCATACATTTTTGGCACCCCTTTAGGAAACTATCCATCACTCGCCGTAGTTTACGTTGAGAAATTTCCTGGCGGATATTTTGTTTTAATTCTTCCAGGGTGTGTGGGTTTGTCTTGTACACTTTATGTTTTAAGTTACCCCGGAGGGGTATTTTATGAACAATATTACCGGCTGCGCGATGTTTATTCCACTGGCCGTGTGGAAATATGATAAAAACATGATAACGAATTGCTGCTATAAACAAAGTCACGCTGTTGTGGTTTTGCTTTGCAGCGTGAAGTGCAGCTTTGAGTTTGCGGTGATGTGATATAGTTCAGTTATTACGAGTTATTTATTATTTTTTCCTGTACTTAGTCTCAAAGTACGAGACTAAGTATATTTTGGCTCGTAGGTATATGTTTTCTACTGCATGCGTGTATTTATTTATGATTCGTATGTGTTAACTCGGTCAGCTCGCAAGTGAAAGTACGATTTGCAGAAATTTTCCAGATATAAATGTTCCAGGCCGTGCAACAATCCATGAACTTTACAGTAAATTTCAGGCCACAGGAAGTGTTCAGGCTAAGAAATCTAAAAGAAGGCGTTCAGTTCTTACCGAAGAAACATTAGACGACATCGGTCATCGTTTGGAAAATCACCCCCCCCAAAAAAGTCCATGATGGATAGTTTCCTAAAGAGGTGCCAAAAATGTATGAACAACGAGGGTAGCCAATTTCAGCATTTTCTTTCATAAAGTTGGTAAGTAAAGCCTTTAAAAGTAGATGCTGTATGGTTTCATCAGCTCCTTTCTATGATAGCAGCAGATGGCAACGATCGCCGAGGACGCGGACAGGAAAAACGCCGCGTAGGCGATTCGGAGTCTTTTGGCTCATCCTGTAGATTAAAGCATCTTAAACAAGAGTGGAAGAAACACGTTGAAAGAATGCCTGACACGGGACTTAAAAAAACAAATAATGAAGTGGCTGGCCCCATAGCTCAGTCGGTAGGGGTCCCAAGTTCGATTCCCGGCCAGGTAGGTGGGAATTTTTCCCTAGACAAGATCATTCCCTATCCTCCCTAGAGTCTGGAAGTATGGATGAGAGTGTGAATGTGCGTGTGTGATCTAATGATTAAAACCCAAAAGATACAAGAAGCTAAACGACAAGAGAATACGAGTTAACACCATTGCCAATAGGTAATAAGTTCCAAAGGAAAGGCCGCCGATAAGACCAATATAGTTAAAGGCGGGGTATAAATGGAACTAAAAAAATCTGATGTGTTACACTCACATGACTTTCCCTACTCTTGTACAAACTATTTCTACAAACGCTTATTCTCCATATGCTTCATGTTAATCGAGATATCGAACTGTTAATCTTATTGCTAATTTCCTTGTAGGTACAAGGGAAATATTGTAGGAGATAGTCAAATCGTTTAAGAGCTGGTTGCTATGTGGAGTATTCCATTCTCTTTGCATTTCCGGGACAAAAAAAATGAATAACGAATTCCCATTTGAGAAAAAGTATAAGTATTGGGAAATTTAAGGGAATAACAAGCAATATATCGAAAATGGTTCACTCAACAAAAACAATGCATATGACATAAATTGTGTATTTTAACGCAATCTACATTTTTAGTGGAGTAACATTTTGTCTATCTCTTATGGTTTACCAGTTATGCAAAAGTCGTTCACAATGAAGAATACTTTTGGAGACATTCCCAGAAAATTCGAGATATACATTTCATTTGTCATTAAAATATCTTAAACATATTATATTTTAATCAAAATCGTTAGAGCCATTTTTGAGAAAATTAAAAATTTCGAAAAATGTTCCATGTAAAGGGTAATCTGGGGTGGGGGGATTTTCTTGAAAAGCTTCGTGTCGCATCCATGGAAGATACTGAACCTAAATACCAAGTTTGGTGTTTATCCGACTGTTCGTTTCTGAGGTTTGCTGTTCACAGACAGACACACACACGGACATGTTTCCAAAAATGCTTTTTTTTGGATTCAGGGGGTCTCAAAACATGTATTTCCGGTGAAATCTCGGTATCGAATTTTTGGGTGGAATACAATACTTGCCCTACTTACTATACGTAGTAGAGAAAGTAAAAATGAAGCACAATCCTAAAAAAAGGAGATCTATGGGCAGACCCAGGAAACGATGGTTGGAGGACCTAAGAAGGCGGAACAGGCACTTGATTGCCTATGCCATGAAGTGAAGGTGATAATGAATATATTACGACCTATGGTTGAGCTTCTGCTTCATATGCGTTCTCGTGGAAATGGGTATTAGATTGTTCGACAGGCAAATGGATGCCATGTTACTGCGTTTTCGACTTTGTTTCTATATATTGCTACGGTCGTCAAAACTTCTTTTACTAAATAATGATACACAAACTCCATTTTGTCACGTTTTCTTCCATCATTACCGCTATGCAAAACATATATTGAAACACGTTCCAAATAAATATCGTGCAAATTTTATATACAATTTCATTCAGAATTTCTGGAGAGGAAAAACAAAAACTGAGTAATGTGCATAAAGATTACAAATTATATATAATATGATAAATTAATTAATAATTATTCCTTAAACTCAAGATATTACACAACTGTCAATAAAGTAAATTATGTTATTACCAAACTTAAACACAAATTAAGCTCAATTAACTTAAAGGTTAATTGCTTTACATTAATGCTATATACAATTAGGTTCACTACTGAAAGAAACGAATGCTGTGCTTAAATTGTATTTTGTTTTACAAGATGCAAGTTAACAAATCTGAGAATAAATTCGGTAAAGAAAAGAAAATCTCTAATGGAAAACTAAGGATACTTGAGTGCATCTTAATGTTTAAAACGAAGTAACAAGTAGTATAAAAATAAAAGTATAAAAATACTTTTCTAAAAAGTAAATCCAAGAACACTTCACCTATTATTATTATTTTTTATTATTTTAGTTTCCTCAACAATAACCCCATACATCGCTTTTTCCGGTTTTATGTTCTAATGATAAAATCTTTCACCTAATTTTAAGAAAGCACTTTCACTTATATCACTCGACTGCATACCGCAATTTCACGTGAACTTAGGCTGCGACAACGATGCCATTGAAGCAGAATCAGCCTTTCCCTTGGCCACACTGAATGTTCGAGTAGGAAATGATAAACCAACTCGTTTTATATACCAAACGGAATGGCCTGAGAGCGGGACACCGCTCGTATACCTACTCCCTAAAGCGCGAGTCCATTTGTGTTCAAAGGCGTGTATGGTACAAATGAATGACCAAAACTCGTTCGATGGACGGCTCTAGATGTAGAGAAGCTTGAATGGAAAATACACATTTGAGACGTATAGATTTCTGAAGACTGGGTGACGTAGAGGGAGATATACAATAAGATAGAAAGCAAAGAATATCCATGGTCAAAAATTGGAGTAGTATTATTAAGAGTGCTTAAATTAGGTTTTACCAAGCGAGATGGCTCAGGCGGTAAAGTCTGTGGCCCGCATTCGGGAGGTCCCGGGTTCGAATCCCGTGGGCCGACCAATCTATCTGAAGTATTTTTCGTGGTTTTCCTCAATCGCCAAGGTAAATACCGAATTGGATATTTAATACTACGACCCAAAAGTTCCATCTTAAGTCTAAAACAATAGTAAAATGAAAAATAAGTGGTAATACTGAATGCTATGCCATCTATCTACAGACAATGTAAGCAGTTAGACTGGACCAGGACCGTCTAGAATGAACGGACCTGACACTGGCATTCGAGATTGAGGAAAATGGCGTCGGTTGTTGGTGATGATCACTGTGGTGTTTACACATGCTAGCTGCTGTGTTGTGTTTCGATGCCTGCGATTTACTGTTTTTTTTTAGTAACTCCGGCATAATTTTGTATTTACATTAGTGAAGTAAGTGTCTTTTGTGCAATTTAGGAAACGAGAATAAATCCAGTCATGTGTTTGTTGTGCCATGTGCTTTCCATGTGTTTATGTTTACTATTGTATTCCATATAGATTATGGCTACATTAAAAGTAAAGTATTATTAATTTATCTGTTTGTGAACCTAATTTGAGTTACAGTTATAGTGGTGATACCTATAAAGAGGAAATTGTTTCAGAAGTTGATGTTATTGTCGCAAATATAGGTACCTAACCTAAAACGCTACAATGCCCCGTAACTGTTGTGTTCCCGGATGTAAATCCAATTACAGCAAAGATGGACTTTTGGTACCGATATTTATATTTCCGAAAGATAAACTTTTAAGAGAAAAATGGATCAGATGCATAAATCGAGAGCACTTTACGCCATCGAAGGATTCAGCTGTATGCATACAACATTTTGCTGCTGACTTTGTTATAAGAGAAGATAAATTCCGTTGTGATGATGGTTCTGTTATAACACTTCCAAGAAAGAGGATCAAACTAGAGGATGGTGCATTTCCAACAATTTTTGAAAATCAACCATCCTATTTATCGAAACGGTTGCCTCCTAAAAGAAAGGACCCGAGTGAGCGTATGAACCAAGTTTGTGCCCGTGACCAGCAACAATTTGAAGAATGGAATGAAAGGGACAATATAAGTGGATACTGTGAGTTTCTGGAAAAGTTGAAAAGTAGAAATGTGAGTCCTTTTATTATAATAAACAGGCCTGACAGCAGTTATATTTCATTATGTAAAATCGATGACACGTGTGTTACTGAGCCGCCAAAAGTGACAGTGTGCATTAAAATCATGCCATCTCTTGCAGTGCATGTATTTCACAATAATGCAGAACTTCCCAGGAAACAGTTTGAATGGTGTTTGGGTGATGAATTAATGTGTAATAAGTGGACGAAATTTGACTGCCTGTTGAGCCATGTAGCAGCATTTGAAGAGGAAAATGTAAGTAGTAATGACAAACTTTCATTATTTTTTAATTGGTTTGGAAACACTGACCTTAGCAATTTTGAGGACAAAACAAAAACGAAATTGGTATTCTTAAGAGAACAGTTGCAACTTGCTGTATCCACACAGCCAAGGTATTCACCAGAAACATTGTTTTGGGCATCAGCATTATTTTACTCTTTTCCTGGGGCTTATCGTCTGGTTCACACAAGCAAGGTTCTGACAATTCCCCATCCAGCTTATTTAAGGAGGCTACTCTGCAAGTTGGGAACTAATAGTGTAATAAATCCTTCCCAAGTAAAATATCTTACAGAAAAATGTAAACTCATTGGGGAACATGAAAGAATAGTAAGTGTCTTGCTGGATGAAATTTATGTCACACCCAAGCTGAGTTATAAAGGGTGGGAAAATAGAAGGGATTGCCATGAATAGAAAGAGAGAAGTCGATACTGCCACTACAATCCAAGCATTTATGATTTCTTCTCCTTTGTCAGGAAATTCAGATGTCATTGCCCTCTTTCCAGTAAAAAACATAAATAGCATTTCATTGCATCAAATGACCCTTGAAGTACTAAATGCTTTAGAAAGTTGTGGATACATTGCTCTTTGCCTTATATCAGACAACACTAAGGTGAATAAAGCAATGTTTCAGCATTTATGCATTGGGTCATTGAAAAAGAGTGTGCAAAATCCATCAAATACTGATAGAGAGCTCTTCTTACTTTTTGATTCCGTACATTTATTAAAATGTATAAGAAACAATTGGCTCAATGTAGTAAATCAAATTTTCAACATTCCAAACAAGAATGACATTCTGTCAGGAGTTCCAGAAGATTGGTTTCAAACTAACTTAAGTGAGGGTGCCACATCATCTGTCACTTTCACATATTTTAATGAAGAAGCAAAGTTTAGCGATTTAATATGCCTTCATGAATCGGAGCAAAACTGCATAATTAAAGAGGCTCCTGCCCTTACAAGGAAAGCACTTTTCCCTTCTTCTTTTGAGAGGCAAAATGTTTCTCTTGCTTTAAAGATATTTGATGATAAAAACATTGTAGCTCTGCAAAGGAAGTTAGTTGAAAATCCTAAAGAATTCTCTACAGGAACAATACATTTTCTCCAACTTGTTGTGAAATGGTGGAAGATTTCAAATGTTAAGAGTCCATCCAAAGGAAAATATAGTAGAGATTTTGACTGTAACCCTATCCAGGGACCTGAAGACCCAAAACTTAAGTTTCTAGAAGAGTTTTCATTGTTTTTGAAAGTGTGGCATTCTTCAGCTGTCAGCGGTAAACTCACAAATGAAACACATGTTGCTCTTACACACACTTTAGATAGTTTTGTACATATGTGTAAATACATTTTTTTGTAATTTTAAATGGAAGTATATTTTGGCAGGAAAGTTTCAAACTGATAAACTCGAGGGTAGATTTGGTCAGTATCGACAAATGAGTGGTGGAAGCTATCATATTTCTGTGGAACAAGTTCTGGAATCAGAAAGGAAACTGAAAATTTGTAGTGTAATTAAATTAAAATCAGCTTTCCTTGGGGACTGTTCTATAACATCATTTGTATCCTCTTGCTCCAGCAAAAATGTTCCTAGTTCTGCAAATGTACCTAGCACTGTTCTGGAAAAGTTTGAACCTGTAATAGAGTGTGTCGATTCAGCTGAAATTGATGAAAGTAATCAAGAAGTGATTATTTGCATTGGTGGATATGTTGCACACAGTGTTCTTAACACATTGAAAATAAACAGAGAAAAGTGTGCAGCATGTACCTCTACATTATCTACTCTCAGAAACATAATGATTGAGTATGATGCAAGATTTTCATATTCTGATGCTATCAATCGCGGGGGTCTCAAGTGTCCTTCAGATTTTGTAATACACCTTTGTGTACTGGTTTTTAAAATATTCACCATTTTAATTGGCGAGAAGTATGAAAAGGAGTTCTTGCATCTAAATTGCCAAAGAAAGCTTGTGGTACAATTAGCAATGCTTCATTTTTAATTGCATTCTGTAGACTTTGACCAAGTCTGTCAATGTGGACTCCCCCTGCAAAAGCTTGTAAAGAAGTGCTGTAAGGTGTTAACTAATATATTTTTGAATAATTATTGTAAACTTAAAAATGAGAAGCTCTCAGTGAAAACAAAAGGAAAATTTCAGCGTAAAGCTTCCAAATTCAATAACAAATTACTATAAACCGCAGCATTTCGTGTGTTAGTCATCAAAGTATATTTTGTGTGTATAATATTGTGAACAGTGTAAATGGTGACAGATAATTGTGAGTGAACTCAATCAATGTCAGCTGCAATACCAACAATTCTGTTTCATGTAAGTAGTATCATGCTTGTAGTTTTGCAAAACTGTCTTAACTTCTTTGTAATTTAAATATGTAGCTGTAGTTTAGAAATGCTGTTATGTTGCTGCATGCAAAATTGTAGACTGCCTGAATGTTGTTTCACAGTGCTGACTTAAGTGTGTGTATTTCATACATTTCAGTTGCAGAGCTGGTTTAAGGTTACTTATTTTTTTAATTTCAGTCTCCCAGTATGGATTCCCCTGCAAAACTAGTGAAGTGTTATAAGCTGCTGAGTAATATATTTTTTAATTATTGCTGCAGACTGAGAAATGAAAGCTTTCCACCTTAAAGCTGCTTAATTCAGTAGCTAATTACCCTAAATAATGGCATGTCGTGTATCAGCCATCCAGTACATAATTTTTGTATATAATATTGTGTACAGTGCAATAAACGTGTAAACAGTGACAGATAATTTTGTGTGAACTCAGTGTCAGGTGCAGTATCCACAGTTCTGTTTCACGTAAGTAGTATGCTGTTTACAGTTTTGTAAAACTGTCTATCTTCTTTGCAATGTATATATGTAGCTGTAGTTTAGGAACGTTGTTAATTTATGGCATGCAAAACCGTAGACTACGTGGATTTTCTTTAGGGTTATATACGCATTTCATTGCTCATTGGTCGTCATGCAACATTAAACTGTATTTATTTTACTTTTAAGACAGTATTTTTGCGTACAACAGAGCATATGTGTACACAAAAAACGTGTTATTATACCACTTTTGAATTTTACTGCGGAAAAATCGTAGCTTGTAGACGAGCTGTTTAAAATGTTTCCCACCACGCACGGCCTCCATTTTGAATGCCAGTGTCAGGTCCGTTCATTCTAGACGGTCCTGACTGGACGGCCTCCTAATGCCATCTGCACAGCATGAAGCAGGGGTTACAGGAATGAGACCTAGAAGGCTAACTGTCCATCACATATCACTCTAAGAGATATCCACCAACAGATCCGTCGCGATATGACCAAGGAGTTAAAACGACGTAAAATAAAATAGAATATTAAAAAAAAATTAGGTTTGAGAATGCAGATGTTCTTTATGTGTGATAGACTGCAAGAAAACAGAATTTTTAGGGGAATAAATGCACGATTTGATTATGTGTTGCATTCACATGACATTTTCCACTCACTCTTCTACAAACTTCTTGTTGTTGAGATAAACTTTCATTACACATTTACACATTCGTTGTAAGCATAAAACGGTTACAATAAGCAGTAAGTTAAAGCGATAGTCAGTTTTAAACATGTGATGTGTTACATTCACATGACCTTCTCTACCTATTATGTTTTATTTTTATATAGCTTCTGCAAACCAATCTTATTTTGCTCTCTACTTAATATTAATCTAGATAAACCTTTACAGAAATAGTTTCATTTTCGTAGAAGGAACAAGGGGGATAAAGGAAACAGAATCTATAATCAGATGTTTAAAAGCTAGCCTAGAAATTCCATACTCTTTCCATGGCATCGCTAGAAACAATTGAATATTTGGTATTTATTAGCCTCTTTGCCATATAAGTACAGATAGAGTTGTAATAATTTAAACTAGAATTAAAGAATAAAATTATTGAAAATTTATTTGATAATATTCCTTAAGGTCATAAAGTGGATTTGCCAGCAGTGTTGAACGAACACGTCTCTTGAATGTAGGCATAGGTAAATTTCTTATATGTAATGGTAGAGTGTTATAACATTTGTAAGAAATATGAACAAAACTATTTTAGTGTAACTGTAATTGCATATGTACATACACAGGGTGAACCATTTAAGTTGAGACTGTACAATATCTCCAAAACTAAGCGTTGTAGAAAGAAATGTTTTGAATAAAAGTTGCTTGATATTGTGGGGGGAAGTAAATGTCATTAGTCGTGTTTTATTTGGATGGCGTTGTGATGGTCATTTGTAGGTTCCCATTTAAAATATTAAATAGACCCTAAAATGAGCATCACAACGTCCATCAAACAAAACACGACTAATGGCATTTACTTTCCCCCATAATATCAAGCAACTTTTATTAAAGACATTAATTTCTACAACACTTAAGTTTTGGAGATATTGTACGGTTTTAACTTAAATGGTCCACCGTTTGTGTGTGTGTGTGTGTGTGTGTGTGTGTGTGTGTGTGTGTGTGTGTGTGTGTGTGTGTGTGTGTGTCGACAGCACTTAAAAAAATTATGCTACATTAACATTACTTTCTCCACCCTGCATAATTTATTAATTAGTATAAAAGCTTATCTTACTAAAGCTTATTTACTGTCTACTTCATTTTAACTAAAATAAACATTTTCAGAAATAGCTACATTACACATTTCGTTATTAATACAAAGAGTATAGCGATAGTCACATGTTTAAGAGCTGGAGGCTAAATGCTGGCCTTAAAATGCTATATTGTTTCCATGACATCCCGAGAAACAACTGAATGTTGACAGGACTTCAGAAAGATGACAAGGCGTTGAACAATTTGAACCATATGGCTTATGCTATTAAAATTATTTAAAATAAATTCGTGTTTTAAAGAGACATACATTTTTCTGTGTAATGCGTTTTTGTCTATCGCTTAACGTTTACCAGTTATACAAGATCATACAAAATACCTCCCTAATGAATAGACCATAGGCTATTCCCAGAAAATTCAAGGTATACATTTTATTTGTCATGTAAATATCTTAAACATGTGGCATTTAAATAAAAATCGTTAAAGTCATTTTCGAAAAGTATTCCATGTAAGTGGTAGTTGGGAGTAGGGAGATTTTCTAGAAAAACTTCGTGTCTCATTTTTGGAAGATGCTGATACCAAGTTTGGTATTTATGTTTTTGTGTTAAGCTGTTCATAGACACACACCACGGACCTTTTCCTAAAAGTGCTTTTTTGAGTCCAAGGGCCTCAAAACATGTATTTGCGGTGAAATCTCGACATCGAATTTTTGGTAGAATTTATTACTTCCTCTAATAATTGTAAGTACGTAGTAGAGAAAATAAATACGAATAGCGATTTTGAAGAAGTATAAGTTATTTGACAATTCAAACTAATAATAAATAATATGTAAATGTTTAATGTCACAAATGTTTAAATTCTCATAAATTGTGTGATTTAACGAGATATAATTTTTGTGTAGTAAGCCTTGTCCATTTCTTGCCTTTACAAGTTAAATAAAAATCTGATGTGTTACACTCACATCACTTTTTCTACTCTTGTACAAACTATTTTTACAAACGCTTATTCTCGATCTGCTTCATGTTAATCGAGATATCCAGATATTAATCTCATGGTTAATTTTCTTGTAGGTGCAAGGGGAACATGGTAGTATTTAAGCGATAGTCAAATCTTTTAAGCGCTGGTTGCTATGTGGCGCATTCCATTCTCGTTGTATGTCTTGGACATAAAAAAATCTGATGTGTTACACTCACATGACTTTCTCTACTCTTTTACAAACTATTTTTACAAACGCTTATTCTCCATATGCTTCATGTTAATCGAGATAAACATTTGCAGAGTCTATCTTATTCCTAATTTTCTTGTAGATGTAAGGGAATATATATTTACAAGGGCAATATAGAAAAACAGTAGCCTTTAAGCACATACATATCTCTTAATAACTGGTTGCTAGGTGCAGCACCATTCCCTTTCCCACAGATTAATACTCTTCGCATATCCAAGACAAAAAAATGAATAACGAATTCCCATTTGAGAAAATAAGTATTGAAAATTTTAAGGGAATAACAAGTAATATCTCGAAAATGGTTCACTCAACAAAAAAATGTATATGACATAAATTGTGTATTTTAATGCGATCTACATTTTTTGTGTAGTAAAATTTTGTCTATCTCTTATGGTTTACCAGTTATGCAAAAGTCGTTCACAATAAAGAATACTTTTGGAGACATTCCCAGGAAATTCAAGATATACATTTTATTTGTCATAAAAATATCTTAAACATATGATATTTTAATCAAAATCGTTAGAGCCATTTATGAGAAAATTAAAATTTTCGAAAAATCTTCCATGTAAAGGGTACTCTGGGGTGGGGGGATTTTCTTGAAAACCTTCGTGTCGCATCCCTGGAAGATACTGAACCCAAATACCAAGTTTGGTGTTTATCCGACTGTTCGTTTCTGAGTTATGCTGTTCACAGACACACACACACACACACACACACACACACACACACAGACAGACACACACACGGACATGTTTCCAAAAATGCTTTTTTTGGATTCAGGGGGTCTCAAAACATGTATTTCCGGTGAAATCTCGGTATCGAAATTTTTGGGTGGAATACAATACTTCCCCTACTTACTATACGTAGTAGAGAAAGCAAAAAACGAATAACGAATTCCCATTTAAGGAAAAGCATAAGTATTGAAAAATTCAAGCAAATAACAAGGAATATCTCGGAAATGGTTCACTCCAAAATATGTATATTATGCAAAAGTCATTCAGAATGAAGAGGACTTTAGAGGATATTCCCAGAGAATTCAAGATATACATTTCATTCCCTATGAAAATATCCTAAACATAAGATACATTAATTAAAACCGTTAGAGCCATTTTTGACAAACTCAAAATTTTGGAAAAATGTTCCATGTAAATGGTAGTCTGGGTGGGGGATTTTCTTGAAAATCTTCTCGTGTTACATCCTTGGAAGATACAAAAGTCAAATACCAAGTTTGGTATTTATCCGATGTTTCGTTTTTATTTTTCTAAAAAGAAAAAGCGACCTTTTTCTAAAAATTCTCAGTTTGTATTCAGGGGGCCTCAAAACATGTGTTTGCGGTGAAATCTCGGTATCAACTTTTTGAGTGGAATGCAATACTTTCCCTACTTACCATACGTAGTGGAGAAAGTAAAAGTGTAGATCTCGTTTAAAGATCTCTTTTTTTTCTTTTCTTTTTTTTTGTCGAGTGGCCCATTTCCGAGATATTCCTTATTTGATTGAATTTTCCAATACTTTGATTTTTTCTCAAATAGGAATTCCTTTGTTTGCTTGTTTGTTGCTTTGGTAATGTCCTGAACATGCGTAGAGAATGGAATGTTCCATAGCAACCAGTTTTTAAAATATTTGACAATCGCTTAAAGCTACCATATTCACTTTGTACCTACAAGAAAATTAGCAATAAGTGTCTGCAAATGTTTATCTCAATTAACATGAAGTAGATGGAGAATAAGTGTTTATAAAAATAGCTTGTACAAGAGTAGAGAAAGTCATGTGAGTGCAACACAGATTTTTTTGATTCAGGGGTTTCAAAATGTCTATTTCCAGTGAAATCCTGATATCTAACTTTTGGGTGAAATATAATACTTCCTATACTTAACTATAGGTAAGTAGTGGAGAAAGTAGTTGTAGTATTTGAAAATCAAACACCAATAAAAAGAATACCTTGAAGATGGTTAAGGCCATCTACATGGCTAAAGAGATCTACTTTTTTTTTGTGCGGTAAGATATTTTCTATCTCGTATGGTTTATCAGTTATACAAAAGTCATTCAGAATGAAGAGGTTTTCACAGAATATTCCCAGAAAATTCAAAATACGTATTTCATTTGCCATGCAAATGTCTTCTACATTTGGTATTTTGATCAAAATCCTTAGAACCATTTGGTATAATTTAAAAAATAAGGTAAATTTTCCATGTAAAGTGTAGATTGGGGTTAAGGGGTGTTGTTGAAAATCTTCGTGTTTCACCCTTGGAACTTAAATACGAAGTTTGGTATTTAACTTATTTTTCGTTGTTGAGTTATGCTGTTTACAGGCAGACACATACAAGGAAGTTTATCTGAAAAGGCTTTTATTTATTTTATTTTATTCAGGAGGCCTCAAAGACGTGTATTTCTGTAACATCGGTATCGAATTTTTGGATGGAATACAACAGTTTCTCACTTGCTAAATAGGTAAGCAATAGAGAACGTAAAAGGAAGAAAAAGCAGTCCCCAGCTAAGTTTTCCATGAACTTCGATAGTAAATTCTTCTTTGGTGTGTTTAAAGAATGATTTGTAGTAGGGGGAGAATAAGAGAGCTGGCCCACTTAATATGCATGGAATGCAATTAATATGCTAATTAGCCCCGCCCCCTCCCCTCCCCCACCTCCACCCCCCGCTGTGCCTTGGTAGTTTTACTTGCAGCTGCGGTCGTAAATCTTGTTGAGTACAATGGAGGCTTGACAGTTAGGTAATTAAAGCTGTCAATCAACTGTCAAAACGAACAAAGGGGTCATAAATTTAAGGTTCTGTAACAAAGGCGAGATGTTTTTCCTACACATTCCACATCCGGCCACTTCTGCACCTGGTCAGTTACCCACTCCACTCCTATTGTTCTCGAACACGTGGCAACCCAATAACAAAGCCGGTCCCTTTCCATTGTGTAAGAGATTCTATTGTGTGTGCCTTTCTATTGTCCTTGGCAAGCATTCTTTAGAAAGACCACCTGCAGCGTTCCCATCCCAATAACAAAGCCTGACCCTTTTCATTGTGTAAGAGATTCTATTGTGTGTGCCTTTCTATTGTCCTTGGCAAGGCTAGTTTAGAAAGACACCTGCAGCGTTCCCATTGTTTGGCCACCTGCTAGTTTAACAAAAGAATTCGAGGGTTGCTTTATACTTGTCCTGTCCTTGTTTGTGTGAAAGAGAAAGAAACTTGTTTACCAACTCTGCGTGACGTCATACTTTAGAAAGACACCTGCTCCATAACAAAGCCTGACCCTTTCCATTGTGTAAGAGATTCTATTGTGTGTGCCTTTCTATTGTTCTTGGCAAGGCTAGTTTAGAAAGACACCTGCGACGTTTCCATTGTTTGGCCACCTGCTAGTTTAACAAAAGAATTCGAGGGTTGCTTTATACTCGTCCTCTCCTTGTTTGTGTGAAAGAGAGAGAAACTTGTTTACCAACTCTGTGTGACGTCATTGTCGGCCATCATGATTTTGCCTGAGGGAGTTCTCTCCGATGTTTTACGACCTCCTACGAATATACCCGAGCATAGTTAACAAGCATTCTGTTTCAGCCAACGACTCCGAAAAAAGCGCCTAATATACATTTCATTACGTGCATTAAACCTCTGAGTGATATCCATAGATCGGTGTTCGATTCTTACTGTAATCAAGAGTTTATTGCTAATGAGAAATTAATGATTGATATTATTATATCATTACCCTAATTAATAAAAGTGCGTTCAGAGAATTCTAGCTCGAGTCTTACCAAGTGAAACTCTAATGCGTAATAACTATTAAACTATGCACCAACAGATTAAAAAATGTATTTATCAATTATAATTTAATTTTTTATACATTATTACCCTAATTAATGAAAGACCGTTCAGAGGGTTCTAGCTCGAATCTTACCCAACGAAACTGTAATGCTTAATAAATATTAAACTATGCAAGGTCAGATTAAAATGCATTTAACAAATATAATTTAACTTTTATATATCATTACAATAATTAATAAAAGGGTGTTCAGTGGGTTCTAGATCGAATCTCTAATGCTTAATAAATATTAAACTATGTGAGTATTGCGCGGCCAGATTAAAACGTGTTTAACGAATATAATTTAATTAATGAAACGGTGTTCAGGGGGATCCTAGATCGAATCTGCGAAACTCTAATGCTTAATAAATATTAAACTATGCACGACCAGATTAAAATGTGTTTAACAAATATAATTTAATATACACGACATTACAATGTTTAACCATCTGTATTCTTAGGAACCAGAGGTCCATAGTTCGAATCCAACCCTGTGAAGCGCTATAATAACTATTAAGTTATTGAAGCAGCGGGCGGTCGGATTAAAATTGCATTTAACAACTATAATTATTTATATTAAACCCTGATGCATACTTAGATATCTCGATGCCTAGACAACATTCTTTCTTCTTCTCCTCTCTTTTTCTTTCTATCTATCTCTTTCTTTCTCCACGACTTGTACACATTCAGGCGTTCACATATACACGAGCGCTTGTACACACATCAGCAAACATACACTGGTGCACGCATGCAAGCACATACACACACGCACATGTAAGTACACACACGCACACACGCAAGCACATACACACACGCATATACATACACCAGCACATACACACACACATGCACATACATACAACAGTACACACACACATATACATACACCAGTACACACACGCATTCACGCACCTCATGCGTATACATACATACACCAGTGCTCTTACACTCACGCATTCACGCACCTCATGCGTATACATACACACACCAGTGCTCTTACACTCACGCATACATATACATGGACACACACACACGTGCAAGCACATATGCCTGTTCACTTACACCCAACAGCAGCAACCCACACACGCACACACCAACTCACGCGCATGTCCTGAATGAAAAGAGACAAAATGATGCAATAAAAACTAATTATAGCTCGGGATGCAAGGCTCCATTTACGATTGCTCGAAACCGGTCTTCTAATAACTCCAAAACTAATTAAAATAAAGACAGTAAATAAACTTTATTACTTTTATGCCATTAGCTCGTTTCTTGTGCATGTATATTAGAGTCCGGGTGTCATGGGTTCGATCCTTAACTTTAAATCTCAATTATCTCAGAAACTAGCAGGGATTAAGGTGCGGACCAAAGCACGATTTTTAGTTCCTACGATGAACAATTAATGCTTTATATAATTTCCAATCAGTGTCCCTAGCTCGAATCCCGATCTTTCAGTGACTTCCTTAATTTTCCACTGTGTTCTAGAATATATCACTTAGATCAATGTTGCAACTGCATACAGGTCTTTTAAACACATCAAACTAATATTATAAATAATTTTGTTTCTGGCGTTCTGAGTTCGAATACCGATTCAATGAAGTTTACTTATAAATTTAATAACAGTAAATAATTAAGACAAAGGTACAAAATAAACCTATTACGTTTATGTCATCAGATAATATCTTGCGGGTGTATATTAGGGTACCTGACGTCCAGGGTTCGATCCTTAAGTTTAAATCTCAATTATCGCAGAAACTAGCAGAGATAGAGCTGTAGACGAAAGCATGTTTGATAGCTCATACAATGAACAATTAATGCTGTATATAATTTTCAGTCAGTTGCCCCTAGTTCGAACCCCGATCTTTCAATGACTTCACTGATTTTCCTCTGTAACTCTAGAATGCATCACTTAGATTGATGCTTTAACTGCATGCAGCTGTGTGAGAGAGAGCGAGAGAGGGAGACAGAGAGAGCGAGAGAGGGAGAGGAAGTGAAACAAGCAGGGATAGAAGTGCTGAGGGCCTCTGCGCATGATGCCATTGGCTGCAATAATCACGTGACGTGTAAGCATCACAGCCATGATGACGTGCAGGCATCGCCTGGAGGGGTTTAGATCCCTATATAAACAGACATCTGTCCCATGTTAGAACTGTTGTGTACTTATTAACTTTACATTCAAGTTTTAAAGAGCTTTAAAAGCAACGTGAGCT
This sequence comes from Deroplatys truncata, assembly GCA_030765065.1. NCBI lineage: Eukaryota > Metazoa > Arthropoda > Insecta > Mantodea > Mantidae > Deroplatys > Deroplatys truncata. Next base: position 61,757,738 of record CM060984.1, on the reverse strand, counting down.
GCAGACCGTCTACACATTCAGCACATATCAAAACGGGGCAATGCAAGGTGAGTTTTAAATAACTATACAAAATCACTGTTGGCTTGTACAATACATTTAATTTTATTTAAACGTTACAGTACATGAAAGACGATTCGTTACAAAGAGCATCATATTTTCTAATCTGTGCTTTACATTCACATGGATTTCACTGCATACTCTTCTTCAGTTCACATGATTTTCGCCACACATTCTTCTTACATAAACATTCATACGACTTTCCCCTCATTCTTTGTTTCACTATACACTCACATGATTTCCTCTACTCATTCTTTATTCCACCTACAGGTTCATGCTCTGTTAACATTCACATGCCTTTCTCTTCACATTCTTTGCTTCCATTAACATTCACATGATTTTCGCCACATCTTCTTCTTACATAAACATTCATACGACTTTACCCTCATTCTTTGTTTCACTATACACTGACATGATTTCCTCTACTCATTCTTTGTCCCCCTGCAGGTTCATGCTTTGTTAACATTCACACGACGTTCTCAGCTCATTTCTCTATTGACATTCACATGATCTTCTCAACACATTCTTCTTACTTAAACATTCATACGATTTTCCCCCTCATTCTTTGTTTCACTATACATTCGCACACGATTTCCTCTACTCATTCTTTGGTTCTCTGCTGGCTCATCTTCAATGAACATTCACATGATTTCTGTACTTATTCTTTATTTCTCTACACCCTCATAGGCTTACTTACAAAACATACACACCCTAGTTCTTCAACTTGAATAATGTAGTGAAAATAATAATTCATGACAATGTCTGTTACAGATTGTTTAGCTGATAGACTTAACAAGATGGTGGAAGAGCGTAGTTTCCTACCGAGTCGTCGAGTTCAAGATCTCGAAATAGGTCTTAACTATGAGATAAAGTCCTTAAAGAGAGTTCAAACAAGATATGGTACCAGGATCGTATCTTCGCTGGAGGATTGTCAAGTGTTCTTGCCAGAGCGCTATAATTCGTTAACCGATCAAGAGATTGCAGAAATACCTGGGAGCGTATACCTACAGTATAATGGCATGGCAGAGACGGGGAAATTTAAGACATGTAAATTGTCTTTTTTACATGCAAAGAAGGTGCGTAGAAGTGTCAAACTTAAGTATTGAATGTTCTCCCATTTCACAATGAAAAATTCATAAATAAAACAACTGACTCATTGATATTACATATAAAGATACAAAAGATGCATATTATAGAATTTTATAAAAAATTAACGAAATTACAATATCACATGCTTTGAGTTTAATTATATCTAGCGCATTGAAATAACTCTAAATATCCGAATGTTTATACAAATCTTTGTGCTTCTTTTTACATGTGCCATATGCTTCATTTTACATGTATCATAACAAAAAATGTAATTCTTTTCAGGTTGCCTTTACTTGACCAAGATAGTTTTCTAAGACTTTCATTGTGCAATGTTTCAGGGTGTGCATTAAGAGGAAGAAGAAGAGGAATAGCCTGCTACCATGCAATGGATGCTGACGCTATTGGAGGGTAGAATACCTACAAGAAACATTTCGGCAAGAAACGGGTGCTGAGACATCTACATCACCGAAACACATTAAGACAGGATCCTTATATAACATTACAGGGTACACAATGAAAAAATACGGTCAATTTTGTATACAATTCAATGCATAGCTGAGAGTTAGCTCGACCTAGTCTCCCTATATTCAGTGAAATTAAGCATTGTGGGCAATAATTTAAGTGACTGTGAAAATACTTTACGTAATGGTGAAATTTGTATCCTAAAAGACTTGAGCCCTGTATACATTAACAGCATTAAGACTGTTTGCCACGCTGGAATACAAATTATGAAAATAAAAAGACTTTCATTTAAATAATAAGGAAATTTGCATAACCTGCTGTTACAAGTGTAATGACATATACAGAAACAATGAGTCGGGCGAGAAAGTGATGGAAATGTAAGATAAATAATAACAATAAAAGAATTAAGGTATGCTTTTACATAGTGTTTTTATTCATTAAAAATCCTTGCATTCCTAATGAAAAATAAATCATTACAATGATTAGTTTAAGTTATGTCACAATGATCAAAAAGAGAACCGTCTTTAGATGCATTACTCGATCTTAAGTCAGAGCACCAAAAAATGACAAATCACGGCTTCTCCATTTTAGATGCGGTGTCACTATTCAGGTAAATTCCTGTAACACAACAGGTTGAGTATGCAGATCTGTGGTCCTAAATGGGTGAAACAGAGTCTTATCCAGCTTAACAGTCTTGAGATCTCAGCATCAGAAAGTCGAATCACAAGCCTTCTCCACTCGATGAGTACAGGTTTAACAACAGCATTCTCTTCACCCTGAGACTGTGTAATGTATATAAATGTTCAACTTGACATGGGATTCTAAACTCGTTGTTAGAGTCCAGAACTGATGAATTATATGGTGAAAACACATGTTCCTCTTCTTAGTGATCTTGTCGTCGAATCTCGGTAGCATTGAAGATGTCCATGATTATAGGCATCTAAAGCCCAAACACTGTAGGAACTGCTGATTGCGTGATGTTAACCTGATGGGCGTCAAGGGCAGAGCATGATGTGTGCGTTGAATCATTCCATTATTATATCCTCGACGTCGTTGACTTCTTCTAAAAACTATAGGCATTATGCTTATATCCTTGTTTCTAAAGGCAATGATATTACTGTTAGGCTCCCCTGTTTGCTCTATGAAGCGGATCTTTATGAACAACAGGTAAAATTTGATTTGAAGGTACCTGTGAAATACGTTATCCAGCCGTAACAGATGGGAAAACTGGTAGATGGAGTGTCCACTTTTACTATAGAGGAAGGAGACTGATGCAATACTGCGCTAAATTCGTATGATGCTCAACCTAAATATATTCACTAGGAAATCAGATTCAGACAGCTGATTAGATGGAATAACTTTGTCACTGAAGGGTCGCAGAACGTTCCTATAGAACAATCACTGGAAAAAATCAAGAGTGAAAGGATATTTTAATGTCGTTTTTATTATTATTCACTGATCTCATAAAGAAGACATTCGCATCCTAATATGAGGAATCTTTCTAACTCTTTCATGGTTTTTTGCAAATGCTAATCACGCTATAAAACCACCCAGCTTTAAATCCTGAATAATGTCGTTAATCGCATCGGAAAAGTCATTTTTATCAGCTGTATGAAGCGTCATGAGTACCCTTAGCATGTTTACCAAATCATTAGAATCGGTGTAGCGGTATAGCATCTCCTCTGTATTCGCTTTGGATATATCTTCTAATCTAAGTGAGTTGACACTAGTATGCTTGCTTTCATTGGTGTGTTTATCCAGAGCTTGCTCATTCAAAGAAACTGCTCTCATTGCTTCATTAGTGGTAGCTCTTGATGTTATTACAGGGTCGCTTGAACTGGCTCCAAGCACGGTACATCTTGAATCCCGCTCTTCGGGACTTGAGAAGATTTCAGGATCTCGTTTGGGTGTGTTATTCAATGCACAGCTGGTCATTGCTTTACAGCATCTTCTCCTATGTTGCTTAAGCCTTGAAATTGTCCTGTTTTTTAACGTTCTAGTACATATGCAGCACTTAACAAAGCGATTACTCCCCCCTTGGGAAACATACGAAAAATGAAGATTCTCGTAAATTGACTGTAATTGTCCGTCTTTGTGAGTGTTCATGTTCAAGCTGTATATATAAACTAGTCAATGTATAATGTAGATGTTGAATTCGTATACGATAACACGAGACTGAGTTATTTTTTAACATTTATGTATTTATATATGTACTCAGGTTTTGATGCATATAAACAGCCATGTCCGAATTAGACTAAGCAAAATATTGTAGCATTTCCGCATAATAGTTGTAATTCCGTTAAATATAACTATCTCATTAAGCACAAGCAGATTCAAGTAGCTAGAAATGGATTCATAGAGGTAAGAGTACAAGTTTTCTTGATAGTTAGCACAGAGAATGCGAGAGTTAAGGGAGATACAGGTCATTTTCCCTTTGCAGGTCACCTTTGTTTCCCTTTGCTGGCTACCTTTTCCCTTTGCTGGTCACATTTTTCCCTTTGCTGGTCACCTTTTTCCCTTTGCAAGTCACGTTTTTCCCTCTTCTGGTCCCATTTTCCCCTTTACTGGTCACATTTTTCCCTTTGCTGGTCACATTTTTTCCCTTTGCTGGTCACCTTTTCCCTTTGCAGGTCGCATTTTTCCCTTTGCTGATCACATTTTCCCTTTGCTGGTCACCTTTTTCCCTTTGCAGGTTACGTTTTTCCCTTTACTGGTCCCATTTTTGCCTTTACTGGTCACCTTTTTCCCTTTGCAGGTTACGTTTTTCCCTTTGCTGGTCCCATTTTTCCCTTTACTGGTCACCTTTTTTCCCTTTGCTGGCCACATTTTTCCCTTTGCAGGTCACGTTTTTCCCTTTGCTGGTCCCATTTTTCCCTTTGCTGGTCACCTTTTCCCTTTGCAGGTTACGTTTTTCCCTTTGCTGGTCACCTTTTTCCCTTTGCTGGTCACCTTTTTCCCTTTGCTGGTCACCTTTTTCCCTTTCCTGGTCACCTTTCTCCCCTTTGCTTGTAACGTTTTTCCCTTTGCTGGTCACCTTTTTCCCTTTGCTGGTAACCTTTTTCCCTTTGCTGGTCACCTTTTTCCCTTTGCTGGTCACCTTTTTCCCTTTCCTGGTCACGTTTTTCCTTTGCTGGTCACCTTTTTCCCTTTGCTGGTCACCTTTTTCCCTTTGCTGGTCACCTTTTTCCCTTTGCTGGTCACCTTTTTCCCTTTGCTGGTCACCTTTTTCCCTTTTGCTGGTCACCTTTTTCCCTTTGCTGGTCACCTTTTTCCCTTTCCTGGTCACCTTTTTCCCTTTGCTGGTCACCTTTTTCCCTTTGCTGGTCACCTTTTTCCCTTTGCTGGTCACCTTTTTCCCTTTCCTGGTCACCTTTTTCCCTTTGCTGGTCAGCTTTTTCCCTTTCCTGGTCACCTTTTTCCCTTTGCTGGTCACCTTTTTCCCTTTGCTGGTCACGTTCTTCCCTTTGCTGGTCACGTTCTTCCCTTTGCTGGTCACGTTCTTCCCTTTGCTGGTCACGTTCTTCCCTTTGCTGGTCACATTTTTCCTTTTCCTGGTCACCTTTTTCCCTTTCCTGGTCACCTTTTTCCCTTTGCTGGTCACCTTTTTCCCTTTCCTGGTCACCTTTTTCCCTTTGCTGGTCACCTTTTTCCCTTTGCTGGTCACCTTTTTCCCTTTGCTGGTCACCTTTTTCCCTTTGCTGGTCACCTTTTTCCCTTTGCTGGTCACCTTTTTCCCTTTGCTGGTCACCTTTTTCCCTTCCCTGGTCACCTTTTTCCCTTCCCTGGTCACGTTTTTCCCTTTGCTGGTCACCTTTTTCCCTTTCCTGGTCACCTTTTTCCCTTTGCTGGTCACATTTTTCCCTTTGCTGGTCACCTTTTTCCCTTTGCTGGTCACCTTTTTCCCTTTGCTGGTCACCTTTTTCCCTTTGCTGGTCACCTTTTCCCCTTTGCTGGTCACCTTTTTCCCTTTGCTGGTCACCTTTTTCCCTTTGCTGGTCACCTTTTTCCCTTTGCTGGTCACCTTTTTCCCTTAGCTGGTCACCTTTTTCCCTTTGCTGGTCACCTTTTTCCCTTTGCTGGTCACCTTTTTCCTTTTCCTGGTCACCTTTTTCCCTTTGCTGGTCACCTTTTTCCCTTTTGCTGGTCACCTTTTTCCCTTTGCTGGTCACGTTTTTCCCTTTGCTGGTCACATTTTTCCCTTTGCTGGTCACATTTTTCCCTTTGCTGGTCACCTTTTTTCCCTTTGCTGGTCACCTTTTTCCCTTTGCTGGTCACCTTTTCCCTGAATGGTTTACATGATAGGCAAGTCAAGAACATTGACATGAAACAGTTTTCCACTAAGTTCACATCTAAAGTCGCTTTCAAAGCCTAACATATCAATAGGCTGTGAGCATTCTTGTTTCATCCTCTCTAGCTTGACAGCTAAAGTAAAATAAATCGCTCTTAATGTATATACGCTAATGAGAAAGTACAAAAGAACTATCCTGAATAAAAATCGATTAGTATAACGTGAGAGCTAAGGTGGTTAAGCTCGCAAGAGGTTTCGGTTTAATTAACTCTCTCACTAGCCTGCAACCATTGAAGTACATTTACCTGGTTACATAGGCTGAGGAACTGTGGTAAAGCTAGAGAAAAATTAAAGATAGGAGACCCTGGAATCATTCCGTTAGACGATTCGTGTAATCTTAGCGGCATTGCCAACGCTCAGCATAAGGTCTCTGCTTCGAGAAACATTGCTGCCAAGATCTGATTGAAACGACTTGGAAAAGCGTGCAATCTGATGTTACATTAGGTGAAAAAGTTGGCAGCGTGACTAGTAACAGCAATTATGAAGGGAAAGGTAGCTCCAGGTGCAGTAACCATGAAGAAGAAACGAGGAGGATTTCTACCTCTCATACCAATTATTGCAGCTCTAGGCGCTGCTGCTGGAGGTGCAGCCCAAATTGCCTCAGCAGTAAATAAGAAAAAGGCAGCAGATAAACAACTTGCCGAAATGATGAGGCATAAGAGAGAAATTGAGAGAAAGGTATCTGTTGGCGGAGGGTCCAAAAAGAAGAAACGAGGAGGATTTCTACCACTCATACCAATTATTGCAGCACTAGGAGCCGCCGCTGGAGGTGCATCACAAATTGCTACAGCTGTAAATACGAAAAAAGCTGCAGATAAACAACTTGCTGAAATGATGAGACGTAACAGAGAAATTGAAGCAACAGGGAGAGGTTTTCGAGTGAAGAAGAATAAGGGAAGAAACACAGAAACGAAGAGGAGACAGAGCCTGAAAGGGAATTCAAAAAACTCTGGCAGAGGACTATTCTTGTCCCGGAAAAAACATTGAGTAACATAGACCTTGACTTGCATGCCCGACGTTTAAAGATTCCTCATATTAGGATGCGAATGTCTTCTTTATGAGATCAGTGAATAATAATAATAAAAACGACGTTAAAATGTCCTTTCACTCTTGATTTTTTCCAGTGATTGTTCTATAGGAACGTTCTGCGACCCTTCAGTGACAAAGTTATTCCATCTAATCAGCTGTCTGAATCCGATTTCCTAGTGAATATATTTAAGTTGAGCATCATACGAATTTAGCGCAGTATTGCATCAGTCTCCTTCCTCTATAGTAAAAGTGGACACTCCATCTACCAGTTTTCCCATCTGTTACGGCTGGATAACGTATTTCACAGGTACCTTCAAATCAAATTTTACCTGTTGTTCATAAAGATCCGCTTCATAGAGCAAACAGGGGAGCCTAACAGCAATATCATTGCCTTTAGAAACAAGGATATAAGCATAATGCCTATAGTTTTTAGAAGAAGTCAACGACGTCGAGGATATAATAATGGAATGATTCAACGCACACATCATGCTCTGCCCTTGACGCGCATCAGGTTAACATCACGCAATCAGCAGTTCCTACAGTTTTTGGGCTTCAGAATCCTATAATCATGGACATCTTCAATGCTACCGAGATTCGACGACAAGATCACTAAGAAGAGGAACATGTGTTTTCACCATATAATTCATCAGTTCTGGACTCTAACAACGAGTTTAGAATCCCATGTCAAGTTGAACATTTATATACATTACACAGTCTCAGGGTGAAGAGAATGCTGTTGTTAAACCTGTACTCATCGAGTGGAGAAGGCTTGTGATTCGACTTTCTGATGCTGAGATCTCAAGACTGTTAAGCTGGATAAGACTCTGTTTCACCCATTTAGGACCACAGATCTGCATACTCAACCTGTTGTGTTACAGGAATTTACCTGAATAGTGACACCGCATCTAAAATGGAGAAGCCGTGATTTGTCATTTTTTGGTGCTCTGACTTAAGATCGAGTAATGCATCTAAAGACGGTTCTCTTTTTGATCATTGTGACATAACTTAAACTAATCATTGTAATGATTTATTTTTCATTAGGAATGCAAGGATTTTTAATGAATAAAAACACTATGTAAAAGCATACCTTAATTCTTTTATTGTTATTATTTATCTTACATTTCCATCACTTTCTCGCCCGACTCATTGTTTCTGTATATGTCATTACACTTGTAACAGCAGGTTATGCAAATTTCCTTATTATTTAAATGAAAGTCTTTTTATTTTCATAATTTGTATTCCAGCGTGGCAAACAGTCTTAATGCTGTTAATGTATACAGGGCTCAAGTCTTTTAGGATACAAATTTCACCATTACGTAAAGTATTTTCACAGTCACTTAAATTATTGCCCACAATGCTTAATTTCACTGAATATAGGGAGACTAGGTCGAGCTAACTCTCAGCTATGCATTGAATTGTATACAAAATTGACCGTATTTTTTCATTGTGTACCCTGTAATGTTATATAAGGATCCTGTCTTAATGTGTTTCGGTGATGTAGATGTCTCAGCACCCGTTTCTTGCCGAAATGTTTCTTGTAGGTATTCTACCCTCCAATAGCGTCAGCATCCATTGCATGGTAGCAGGCTATTCCTCTTCTTCTTCCTCTTAATGCACACCCTGAAACATTGCACAATGAAAGTCTTAGAAAACTATCTTGGTCAAGTAAAGGCAACCTGAAAAGAATTACATTTTTTGTTATGATACATGTAAAATGAAGCATATGGCACATGTAAAAAGAAGCACAAAGATTTGTATAAACATTCGGATATTTAGAGTTATTTCAATGCGCTAGATATAATTAAACTCAAAGCATGTGATATTGTAATTTCGTTAATTTTTTATAAAATTCTATAATATGCATCTTTTGTATCTTTATATGTAATATCAATGAGTCAGTTGTTTTATTTATGAATTTTTCATTGTGAAATGGGAGAACATTCAATACTTAAGTTTGACACTTCTACGCACCTTCTTTGCATGTAAAAAAGACAATTTACATGTCTTAAATTTCCCCGTCCCTGCCATGCCATTATACTGTAGGTATACGCTCCCAGGTATTTCTGCAATCTCTTGATCGGTTAACGAATTATAGCGCTCTGGCAAGAACACTTGACAATCCTCCAGCGAAGATACGATCCTGGTACCATATCTTGTTTGAACTCTCTTTAAGGACTTTATCTCATAGTTAAGACCTATTTCGAGATCTTGAACTCGACGATTCGGTAGGAAACTACGCTCTTCCACCATCTTGTTAAGTCTATCAGCTAAACAATCTGTAACAGACATTGTCATGAATTATTATTTTCACTACATTATTCAAGTTGAAGAACTAGGGTGTGTATGTTTTGTAAGTAAGCCTATGAGGGTGTAGAGAAATAAAGAATAAGTACAGAAATCATGTGAATGTTCATTGAAGATGAGCCAGCAGAGAACCAAAGAATGAGTAGAGGAAATCGTGTGCGAATGTATAGTGAAACAAAGAATGAGGGGGAAAATCGTATGAATGTTTAAGTAAGAAGAATGTGTTGAGAAGATCATGTGAATGTCAATAGAGAAATGAGCTGAGAACGTCGTGTGAATGTTAACAAAGCATGAAGCTGCAGGGGGACAAAGAATGAGTAGAGGAAATCATGTCAGTGTATAGTGAAACAAAGAATGAGGGTAAAGTCGTATGAATGTTTATGTAAGAAGAAGATGTGGCGAAAATCATGTGAATGTTAATGGAAGCAAAGAATGTGAAGAGAAAGGCATGTGAATGTTAACAGAGCATGAACCTGTAGGTGGAATAAAGAATGAGTAGAGGAAATCATGTGAGTGTATAGTGAAACAAAGAATGAGGGGAAAGTCGTATGAATGTTTATGTAAGAAGAATGTGTGGCGAAAATCATGTGAACTGAAGAAGAGTATGCAGTGAAATCCATGTGAATGTAAAGCACAGATTAGAAAATATGATGCTCTTTGTAACGAATCGTCTTTCATGTACTGTAACGTTTAAATAAAATTAACTGTATTGTAAAAGCCAACAGTGATTTTGTATAGTTATTTAAAACTCACCTTGCATTGCCCCGTTTTGATATGTGCTGAATGTGTAGACGGCCTGCAGCTCACTTTGCTTTTAAAGCTCTTTAAAACTTGAATGTAAAGTTAATAAGTACACAACAGTTCTAACATGGGACAGATGTCTGTTTATATAGGGATCTAAACCCCCTCCAGGCGATGCCTGCACGTCATCATGGCTGTGATGCTTACACGTCACGTGATTATTGCAGCCAATGGCATCATGCGCAGAGGCCCTCAGCACTTCTATCCCTGCTTGTTTCACTTCCTCTCCCTCTCTCGCTCTCTCTCTCTCCCTCTCTCGCTCTCTCTCACACAGCTGCATGCAGTTAAAGCATCAATCTAAGTGATGTATTCTAGAGTTACAGAGGAAAATCAGTGAAGTCATTGAAAGATCGGGGTTCGAACTAGGGGCAACTGTTTGAAAATTATATACAGCATTAATTGTTCATTGTATGAGCTATCAAACATGCTTTCGTCTACAGCTCTATCTCTGCTAGTTTCTGCGATAATTGAGATTTAAACTTAAGGATCGAACCCTGGACGTCAGGTACCCTAATATACACCCGCAAGATATTATCTGATGACATAAACGTAATAGGTTTATTTGGTACCTTTGTCTTAATTATTTACTGTTATTAAATTTATAAGTAAACTTCATTGAATCGGTATTCGAACTCAGAACGCCAGAAACAAAATTATTTATAATATTAGTTTGATGTGTTTAAAAGACCTGTATGCAGTTGCAACATTGATCTAAGTGATATATTCTAGAACACAGTGGAAAATTAAGGAAGTCACTGAAAGATCGGGATTCGAGCTAGGGACACTGATTGGAAATTATATAAAGCATTAATTGTTCATCGTAGGAACTAAAAATCGTGCTTTGGTCCGCACCTTAATCCTTGCTAGTTTCTGAGATAATTGAGATTTAAAGTTAAGGATCGAACCCATGACACCCGGACTCTAATATACATGCACAAGAAACGAGCTAATGGCATAAAAGTAATAAAGTTTATTTACTGTCTTTATTTTAATTAGTTTTGGAGTTATTAGAAGACCGGTTTCGAGCAATCGTAAATGGAGCCTTGCATCCCGAGCTATAATTAGTTTTTATTGCATCATTTTGTCTCTTTTCATTCAGGACATGCGCGTGAGTTGGTGTGTGCGTGTGTGGGTTGCTGCTGTTGGGTGTAAGTGAACAGGCATATGTGCTTGCACGTGTGTGTGTGTGTCCATGTATATGTATGCGTGAGTGTAAGAGCACTGTTGTATGTATGTATACGCATGAGGTGCGTGAATGCGTGAGTGTAAGAGCACTGGTTTATGTATGTGTGTGTGTGTCTGTGTGTACTGGTGTATGTATGTGTGTGTGTACTGTTGTATGTATGTGCATGTGTGTGTATGAGCTGGTGTATGTATATGCGTGTGTGTATGTGCTTGCGTGTGTGCGTGTGTGTACTTACATGTGCGTTTGTGTATGTGCTTGCATGCGTGCACCAGTGTATGTTTGCTGATGTGTGTACAAGTGCTCGTGTATATGTGAACGCCTGAATGTGTACAAGTCGTGGAGAAAGAAAGAGATAGATAGAAAGAAAAAGAGAGGAGAAGAAGAAAGAATGTTGTCTAGGCATCGAGATATCTAAGTATGCATCAGGGTTTAATATAAATAATTATAGTTGTTAAATGCAATTTTAATCCGACCGCCCGCTGCTTCAATAACTTAATAGTTATTATAGCGCTTCACAGGGTTGGATTCGAACTATGGACCTCTGGTTCCTAAGAATACAGATCGTTAAACATTGTAATGTCGTGTATATTAAATTATATTTGTTAAACACATTTTAATCTGGTCGTGCATAGTTTAATATTTATTAAGCATTAGAGTTTCGCAGATTCGATCTAGGATCCCCCTGAACACCGTTTCATTAATTAAATTATATTCGTTAAACACGTTTTAATCTGGCCGCGCAATACTCACATAGTTTAATATTTATTAAGCATTAGAGATTCGATCTAGAACCCACTGAACACCCTTTTATTAATTATTGTAATGATATATAAAAGTTAAATTATATTTGTTAAATGCATTTTAATCTGACCTTGCATAGTTTAATATTTATTAAGCATTAGAGTTTCGTTGGGTAAGATTCGAGCTAGAACCCTCTGAACGGTCTTTCATTAATTAGGGTAATAATGTATAAAAAATTAAATTATAATTGATAAATACATTTTTAATCTGTTGGTGCATAGTTTGATAGTTATTACGCATTAGAGTTTCACTTGGTAAGACTCGAGCTAGAATTCTCTGAACGCACTTTTATTAATTAGGGTAATGATATAATAATATCAATCATTAATTTCTCATTAGCAATAAACTCTTGATTACAGTAAGAATCGAACACCGATCTATGGATATCACTCAGAGGTTTAATGCACGTAATGAAATGTATATTAGGCGCTTTTTTCGGAGTCGTTGACTGAAACAGAATGCTTGTTAACTATGCTCGGGTATATTCGTAGGAGGTCGTAAAACATCGGAGAGAACTCCCTCAGGCAAAATCATGATGGCCGACTATGACGTCACACAGAGCTGGTAAACAAGTTTCTCTCTCTTTCACACAAACAAGGAGAGGACGAGTATAAAGCAACCCTCGAATTCTTTTGTTAAACTAGCAGGTGGCCAAACAATGGAAACGTCGCAGGTGTCTTTCTAAACTAGCCTTGCCAAGAACAATAGAAAGGCACACACAATAGAATCTCTTACACAATGGAAAGGGTCAGGCTTTGTTATGGAGCAGGTGTCTTTCTAAAGTATGACGTCACGCAGAGTTGGTAAACAAGTTTCTCTCTCTTTCACACAAACAAGGACAGGACGAGTATAAAGCAACCCTCGAATTCTTTTGTTAAACTAGCAGGTGGCCAAACAATGGGAACGCTGCAGGTGTCTTTCTAAACTAGCCTTGCCAAGGACAATAGAAAGGCACACACAATAGAATCTCTTACACAATGAAAAGGGTCAGGCTTTGTTATTGGGATGGGAACGCTGCAGGTGGTCTTTCTAAAGAATGCTTGCCAAGGACAATAGAAAGGCACACACAATAGAATCTCTTACACAATAGAAAGGGACCGGCTTTGTTATTGGTTGCCACGTGTTCGAGAACAATAGGAGTGGAGTGGGTAACTGACCAGGTGCAGAAGTGGCCGGATGTGGAATGTGTAGGAAAAACATCTCGCCTTTGTTACAGAACCTTAAATTTATGACCCCTTTGTTCGTTTTGACAGTTGATTGACAGCTTTAATTACCTAACTGTCAAGCCTTCCATGTACTCAACAAGATTTACGACCGCAGCTGCAAGTAAAACTACCAAGGCACAGCGGGGGGTGGAGGTGGGGGAGGGGAGGGGGCGGGGCTAATTAGCATATTAATTGCATTCCATGCATATTAAGTGGGCCAGCTCTCTTATTCTCCCCCTACTATTTGTATTTCATAGTCTGTAGCAGTATTTGGAATACTCTTGTCAAAGAGGAAATGATCGCTAAAATTGTTTCCTGGGAGAAGATTTGGAAAATCATCATTATTATCATCATCCTTGCAAGGATTAGGCACTGTTGCCTGTTCCGACTTCACAGTGCTATGACCATCTCGTCCTCGGACGTCCAACATCTCTTTTACCTTGTGGCCGATAGCTATTCACCAAGTCTGGGATTTCTTCAGTACTCATCCGAGATAAGTGGACTCTCCAGAAATAAGCTTTCCTAAGAATACTTTGTATATAGACTAATAGAGGGTAGAGAAAGTCATACGAATGTATCACATCAGAATCTTTTTCTATCTACTACATTTTAATCCAAACAAATATTTGCAAACATAGCTACCTTACACATTTCGTTATACATACAAAGGGAATAGCGATAGTCAAATGTTTAACTCGACACTATTTGCTGGCCTTAAAATTCCATGCTGTTTCCATGACATCGGAAACAACTGATTGTTCAAAGGACTTTAAGGGAATGACCAAGAAATGAACGATTTGGATCCTTATTAACGGTATCTCAGAAATGGCTTATGCCACAAAACAACTTATTTGAAATAAATTGTGTGTTTTAAAGACATCTACCCCTTTTTACTTTCTCTACTACGTATAGTAACTAGGGGAAGTATTGTATTCCACCCAAAATTTCGATACCGAGATTTCACCGGAAATACATGTTTTGAGACTCACTGAATCCAAAAAAAGCATTTTTGGAAACATGTCCGTGTGTGTGTCTGTCTGTGTGTCTGTCTGTCTGTGTGCCTGTGTGTCTGTGTGTCTGTGAACAGCATAACTCAAAAACGAAGAGTCGGATAAACACCAAACTTGGTATTTAGGTTCAGTATCTTTCAGAGATGCGACACAAAGATTTTCAAGAAAATCCCCCCACCCCAAACTACCCTTTACATGGAACATTTTTCGAAACTTTTAATTTTCTCAAAAACGGCTCTAACGATTTTGATTAAAATATCATATGTTTAAGATATTGTCATGACAAATAAAATGTATATCTCGAATTTTCTGGGAATGTCTCCAAAAGTATTCTTCATTATGAACGACTTTTTCATAACTGGTAAACCATAAGAGATAGACAAAATTTTACTACACGAAAAATGTAGATCGCGTTAAAATACACAATTTATGTCATATACATTTCTTTTGTTGAGTGAACCGTTTGCGAGATATTGCTTGTTATTCCCTTAAATTTTCCAATACTTATACTTTTTCTCAAATTCGTTATTCATTTTTACTTTCCCTACTACGTATAGTAAGTAGGGGAAGTATTGCATTGCACCCAAAAATTCGATACCGAGATTTCACCGGAAATACACGTTTTGAGACCTCCTGAATCCAAAATAAGCATTTTTGGAAACATGTCCGTGTGTGTGTCTGTGTGTGTGTGTGTGTGTGTGTGTGTCTGTGTGTCTGTGTGTGTGTGTGTGTGTGTGTCTGTGAACAGCATAACTCAAAAACGAACAATCGGATAAGCACCAAACTTGGTATTTAGGTTCAGTATCTTCCAGAGATGCGACACGAAGGTTTTCAAGAAAATCCCCCCACCCCAGACTACCCTTTACATGGAAGATTTTTCGAAAATTTTAATTTTCTCAAAAATGGCTCTAACGATTTTGATGAAAATATCATATGTTTAGGGTAATGTCATGAGAAATGAAATGTATATCTCGAATTTTCTGAGAATGTCTCCAAAAGTATTCTTCATTGTGAACGACTTTTGCATAACTGGTAAACCATAAGAGATAGACAAAATTTTACTACACAAAAAATGTAGATCGCGTTAAAATACACAACTTATGTTATATACATTTCTTTTGTTGAGTGAACCGTTTTAGAGATATTGCTTGTTATTTCCTTAAATTTTCCAATAATACTTTTTCTCAAATGCGTTGTTCATTTTTTACTTTCTCTACTACGTATAGTAAGTAGGGGAAGTATTGTATTCCACCCAAAATTTCGATACCGAGATTTCACCGGAAATACATGTTTTGAGACTCACTGAATCCAAAAAAAGCATTTTTGGAAACATGTCCGTGTGTGTGTCTGTCTGTGTGTCTGTCTGTCTGTGTGTCTGTGTGTCTGTGTGTCTGTGAACAGCATAACTCAAAAACGAAGAGTCGGATAAACACCAAACTTGGTATTTAGGTTCAGTATCTTTCAGAGATGCGACACAAAGATTTTCAAGAAAATCCCCCCACCCCAAACTACCCTTTACATGGAACATTTTTCGAAACTTTTAATTTTCTCAAAAACGGCTCTAACGATTTTGATTAAAATATCATATGTTTAAGATATTGTCATGACAAATAAAATGTATATCTCGAATTTTCTGGGAATGTCTCCAAAAGTATTCTTCATTATGAACGACTTTTTCATAACTGGTAAACCATAAGAGATAGACAAAATTTTACTACACGAAAAATGTAGATCGCGTTAAAATACACAATTTATGTCATATACATTTCTTTTGTTGAGTGAACCGTTTGCGAGATATTGCTTGTTATTCCCTTAAATTTTCCAATACTTATACTTTTTCTCAAATTCGTTATTCATTTTTACTTTCCCTACTACGTATAGTAAGTAGGGGAAGTATTGCATTGCACCCAAAAATTCGATACCGAGATTTCACCGGAAATACACGTTTTGAGACCTCCTGAATCCAAAAAAAGCATTTTTGGAAACATGTCCGTGTGTGTGTCTGTGTGTGTGTGTGTGTGTGTGTGTGTGTCTGTGTGTCTGTGTGTGTGTGTGTGTGTGTGTGTGTGTGTGTGTGTCTGTGAACAGCATAACTCAAAAACGAACAATCGGATAAGCACCAAACTTGGTATTTAGGTTCAGTATCTTCCAGAGATGCGACACGAAGGTTTTCAAGAAAATCCCCCCACCCCAGACTACCCTTTACATGGAAGATTTTTCGAAAATTTTAATTTTCTCAAAAATGGCTCTAACGATTTTGATGAAAATATCATATGTTTAGGGTAATGTCATGAGAAATGAAATGTATATCTCGAATTTTCTGAGAATGTCTCCAAAAGTATTCTTCATTGTGAACGACTTTTGCATAACTGGTAAACCATAAGAGATAGACAAAATTTTACTACACAAAAAATGTAGATCGCGTTAAAATACACAACTTATGTTATATACATTTCTTTTGTTGAGTGAACCGTTTTAGAGATATTGCTTGTTATTTCCTTAAATTTTCCAATAATACTTTTTCTCAAATGCGTTGTTCATTTTTTACTTTCTCTACTACGTATAGTAAGTAGGGGAAGTATTGTATTCCACCCAAAAATTCGATACCGAGATTTCACCGGAAATACATGTTTTGAGATCCCCTGAATCCAAAAAAAGCCTTTTTGGAAACATGTCCGTGTGTGTGTGTGTGTCTGTGTCTGTCTGTCTGTCTGTCTGTCTGTGTGTCTGTCTGTCTGTGTGTCTGTCAACAGCATAACTCAGAAACGAACAGTCGGATAAACACCAAACTTGGTATTTAGGTTCAGTATCTTCCAGAGATGCGACGCAAAGGTTTTCAAGAAAATCCCCCCACCACAGAGTACCCTTTACATGGAACATTTTTCGAAAATTTTAATTTTCTCAAAAATGGCTCTCACGATTTTGATTAAAATATCATATGTTTAAGATATTTTCATGACAAATAAAATGTATATCTTGAATTTTCTGGGAATGTCTCCAAAAGTATTCTTCATTGTGAACGACTTTTGGTAAGAGATAGACAAACTTTTACTACACAAAAGATGTAGGTCGCGTTAAAATACACAATTTATGTCATATACATTTTTGTTGTTGAGTGAACCATTTTCGAGATATTGCTAGTTATTCCTGTAGATTTTCCAATACTTATACTTTTTCTCAAATACGTTATTCATTTTTTTTATGCCTGTTCATGCAAAGAGAATGGAATGCGCCACATAGCAAGCAGCGCTTAAAATATTTGACTATCGCTTAAAACCTACCATATTCCCCTTGCATCTACAAGAAAATTAGCAATAAGATTGACATCTCGATATCTCGATTATCATGAAGCATATGGAGAATAAGCGTTTGTAAAAATAGTTTGTACAAGAGTAGAGAAAGTCATGTGAGTGTAACACATCAGATTTTTTTACACGAAATGCGTTACAAGCCTTGGTTTGCAGCTCTGACTTTCAAATCGCTCTTAACTCGCTCGCAATTATCTCAATTTACTCTCTTTTGTTTTCTGCTGTCTTGTTATTGTTCCCTGTTGTTAGGGGAAAACATTAATGCAGTGTTCCAGTATTTACCGGAATGTAGAAGGAAGCTTTCTCGAAGAGAAGCCATTCAAAGCCTCTTCCAATGCTTGACCGACTGTACCATAGAGTCTTTCTCGAATCTCCTGCGCTCAAGGCGTGCATCGAGAGCTTGACCGACTGTATCACGCGGGTTTGACCGTGTCTTAAATATCTGGCATTCCATTTTTGAGATAATTACAAATAAGGAAACGGATTCCATGTAAAGGGTAGTTTGCAGCTGGGGAATTTTCTTGAAAAGCTTCATGTCGCATATTTTAAGATACTAAACTTAAATACCATTTATGGATTTGTCTGACGTTTCATTTTTACTTTCTCTACTATGTATAGTAAGTAGGGGAAGTATTGCATTCCACCCAAAAATTCGATACCGAGATTTCACCGGAAATACATGTTTTGAGACCTCCTGAATCCAAAAAAAGCATTTTTGGAAACATGTCCGTGTATGTGTCTGTGTGTGTGTGTGTGTGTGTGTGTGTGTGTGTGTGTGTGTCTGTGTGTGTGTGTGTGTCTGTGAACAGCATAACTCAAACACTAACAGTCGGATAAACACCAAACTTGGTATTTACGTTCAGTATCTTCCAGAGATGCGACACGAAGATTTTCAAGAAAATCCCCCCACCCCAGACTACCCTTTACATGGAACATTTTTCGAAAATTTTAATTTTCTCAAAAATGGCTCTAACGATTTTGATGAAAATATCATATGTTTAAGATAATGTCATGAGAAATGAAATGTATATCTCGAAATTTCTGGGAATGTCTCCAAAAGTATTCTTCATTATGAACGACTTTTGCATAACTGGTAAACCATAAGAGATAGACAAAATTTTACTACACAAAAAATGTAGATCGCGTTAAAATACACAACTTATATCATATACATTGTGTTTGTTGAGTGAACCGTTTTCGAGATATTGCTTGTTATTTCCTTAAATTTTCCAATACTTATACTTTTTCTCAAATTCGTTATTCATTTTTACTTTCTCTACTACGTATAGTAAGTAGGGGAAGTATTGCATTCCACCCAAAAATTCGATACCGAGATTTCACCGGAAATACATGTTTTGAGACCACCTGAATCCAAAAAAAGCATTTTTGGAAACATGTCCGTGTGTGTCTGTGTGTGTGTGTGTGTGTGTGTGTGTGTGTCTGTGTGTGTGTGTGTGTGTCTGTGTGTGTGTGTGTGTGTGTCTGTGTGTCTGTGAACAGCATAACTCAAAAACGAACAGTCGGATAAGCACCAAACTTGGTATTTAGGTTCAGTATCTTCCAGAGATGCGACACGAAGGTTTTCAAGAAAATCCCCCCACCCCAGACTACCCTTTACATGGAAGATTTTTCGAAAATTTTAATTTTCTCAAAAATGGCTCTAACGGTTTTGATGAAAATATCATATGTTTAAGATAATGTCATGAGAAATGAAATGTATATCTCGAATTTTCTGGGAATGTCTCCAAAAGTATTCTTCACAGTGAACGACTTTTGCATAACTGGTAAACCATAAGAGATAGACAAAATGTTACTACACAACAAATGTAGATCGCGTTAAAATACACAACTTATGTCATATACATTTCTTTTGTAGAGTGAACCGTTTTCGAGTTATTGCTTGTTATTTCCTTAAATTTTCCAATACTTGTACTTTTTCTCAAATTCGTTTTCATTTTTTTTATGTCCTGGACATGCAAAGAGAATGGAATGCGCCACATAGCAACCAGCGTTAAAATATTTGACTATCGCTTAAAAGCTACCATATTCCCCTTGCATCTACATGAATATTACCAATAAGATTGACATCTCGATATCTCGATTAACATGAAGCATATGGAGAATAAGCGTTTGTAAAATCAGATTGTACAAGAGTAGAGAAAGTCAGGTGAGTGTAACACATCAGATTTTTTTGTGTCCTGGACATGCAAAGAGAATGGAATGCGCCACATAGCAACCAGCGATAAAATATTTGACTATCGCTTAAAAGCTACCATATTCCCCTTGCATCTACAAGAAAATTACAA
Source organism: Deroplatys truncata (assembly GCA_030765065.1). Classification (NCBI taxonomy): domain Eukaryota; kingdom Metazoa; phylum Arthropoda; class Insecta; order Mantodea; family Mantidae; genus Deroplatys; species Deroplatys truncata. The sequence continues at coordinate 61,737,832 of CM060984.1, read as the reverse complement.
ATAAGATTGACATCTCGATATCTCGATTAATATGAAGCATATGGAGAATAGGCGTTTGTAAAAATAGATTGTACAAGAGTAGAGAAGGTCATGTGAGTGTAACACATCAGATTTTTTATTTAATGCTGTTCACAGACACACGCACGCGCAGAAGGTTTTCTATTTTTTTCCCAGGGGCATGAAAGCATATATTTTCGATGAAATTTCGATATGGAATTTTTGAATGCAGTGCAATACTCCCTCTACCTCATCAGTATGTGAAAGGGAAAGTTTAAACATTTCGTTGAGTGAGAGATACCGCAAGCCTGGATAACGATAGAAATGAGGAATTAAAAGGAAAACTTTGAATGCATTGCGATTACGAAAATCTGGAGCATTTGCATTTTTAAGCTTAGTCTAAAACTTTATCTTATGAAATGTGGTGGAGGATATCCTGGAACACTCGGTTTCCTTGCCCGTTGATTTCTTAACCAAACGGATACAAGGCTATCAGAAAAGACGTTGATAACGTTGTGGTTCGAAGCAGAGGCGTAGCTAGGGAGGGGGTTTGGGGGTTGTGACCTCTCCCTTGCTGGAAAAAAATGTAAAAATAAATAGCAAAAACAGTTTCGTTAAAATAATAGCACCTTTCTAGGTTGCAAGGACAAGATACTTCCTGATTGTGTCACTAATAGCGCTGTATTTACGCCGCAATTCTTGGACAATATGGCCAAAGGTGACAACAACAGAAGCTGTACTTTGGATGGTGTGGGTACAACCATGGTGGAATCATAATAAAGGTATGGGATAAACGCTGCTTATCGGTCTGCGCGGTGACGTCATCTTGACTGCAAAGCTACTATTATAGTTTACTGATGACTAGGTCACGGATTTTTAGGTGGAATAAACCTTTATTTTAGGTTTCTTATATGCTTAAAATAGGTTTTTTTTTTAGGTTTTTCTTGATTAAAATAGTTTTTTTTTAATGTTTTGCTTTGTGGATCTATACAGGTATCAATAATTTTGCTTTTTGGTACTTAGTTGTAAGATTTATTTTTGGCTTGCAGTAGATACATACATTCTCAAATTTTCTGGCGTAAACGATTTCCTATTATCAGGTAACACATTCTTGTATGAAGAAAAGGTTCTTTCAACGGAACATGACGTCACTGGAAGGTAGAACATAGATGCCTGTGCAGCAGGTTTTAGGGGTAGTTTCCTGTATCTTTTCTCCCTGCAATACTGAATTGATGATTTTCATATCTTCAAAATCAGGATTTCGTTGAAGAATCTTCTGCAACTTCGATGAACATGCAACTGGTCTAGGTATTTCTTTCCTGGAAACATTGCCAATGATATGTAGAGCATGTTACAGTGGTAAAGTTGTACTTTCCAACCGGGGAATAGCTTCTGGTATAAAACAAAAATGTGTCAATATACACAAGGGAAGCGGCAAGAGTGGGGCACTAGAGTGATTTCTTAGCCTTGACAATGCAGGAAGCTTCTGATTCATCCAATTCATTGACGGCATTTTTAATGTCTTTTAAGTGCTGGGCATAGTAAATGGTAGCAGGCAGCCAATTTCCCCAGCGGGTAAATATCGGCTCAGCTGGAAGAGAGGTTGTTGGTACTTTCTCTTTGAACAGTTGTATACGTGTTGGGGCTTTTAAGGAAACCTTGACCGAAGATATCAGACTGTTCACGTCATCGAAGTGGCTTCTAATCTCCTGCAAGGCGGTACAGGCCGTGGGCCAAGTATGTAACATGTAGCATGGTCGGGTGGAAGGACTGTAGACCCTCCCGGCCTTCATCATGGAGGCAGCACTGTCTGTCACTAGCAAAAGTGAAGTGTGGATGTGCAGTAATCCACTTTTTCAATAATTAATGTGATTTAAGAATTATTTCACTATACAACAACTACATTAGAAAAGTACTCTCGTTGTACTCTGTTGTATAATCGGCGCAACAGTTTTAGACACGTGAAAATCTTAATGAGAGCTATGATGCGAGTTGCTTACCAGATCAGGTGGTGACCGGTCGACTGCATGCTGCAGGAGTGCGTGGGACAGTCATCGTCAAATATCCACACCGGTTATGCAATGCGTTGCGCTGATAAACTTAGTTATATACAGTATATTAAAATCCACGCTGTAAAAAGCGCTTAATATAAAAAACGCTGTCAATCATCGCCTCCAACTCTTCCACATCTAACAACCCTTCCTCTTCTGCGGAATCACTCACATTATTGCCGACATCACTGCTGTCACTACTTTCTGCACCATTATCCTGGATGAGAATTATTTCTATTTGATTTTCTGCAATTCCGTATTTTTCGGAATAATGATTCTTAATTTATTCACCATGTCGCCATACATTTTCCCATTCTGGCCTTCCAATTTCAGCAAATTGCTGGCGTTATAACTGCTCCACATATTTTAATTTAAAAGTGATATTTCTGCATGCCACCCATTTTTTGATATCAGCCCAGATTAATTCGATTGGGTTTAGATCTGGGCGATACGATGACAGTCTTAAGTACATTATGGCGATGTTGTATTACTATCTGGTCACGTATGAATGACTTCTGAAGCTGTTTGTTGGCTTTAATTAAGTTATATAGCTTTGTTTTACTCATGCTTTCATCTAAAGCTTTATTATGTCTAAGTAACCAAGCGCTCATTTCTTCTTTCAAGGAAGTTAAGGTAGGTGGTTTGTGAATTTGAGTGTTGACGCATTGTGAAGCATTGTCGATGACCAGAACAGACCCAGCAGGCATATTAGGTATCAACATGGCGTTGATTCACTTCATGTAATTTTCTGTATTCATTTCTTGATGAAAATATCCTGTTGTTTGTTGCGACTTGTAAAAGAAGGGCATTTGGAACGAAGCCGATCTTTCCAACAGCATGAACGATAATAAGTATTTGCCCTTTGGCAACATGTGCCTGCAAACCTAATTCGCTATCGTCACTCCAACTTTTAGATGCTGTATGACTGCTGTGTATGTATGACTCATCTTCATACATTATAGTATTTTTCTGAAATTTGTAGCACCACCTTGAAAATTGATGCTGATGTAAGTACACACTGATATAACTACATATAAAATTATAGTCATTTGGAAAGGTAGAATCAGACTGAAAAATTCAATGCCATAGCCGGGATTTGAACCACGGATCTTAGGCTTTCCGTGCCGTTGGTCCAACCGACTAAGCTATCATGGCAACATTTACTTTTTATTTTTTTATTTTATTATTTTATTTATTTATTTATTTATTTTGCTTTTCTGTTAGAGTTCTTCTATTTGATTTCGGTTTCTTTCACTTGAACCCTAAATCTTTAATAATTTTTCTGAGATTTGTAGCACCACCTTGTAAGTTTCTGCTGTCTTTCAGCTTGATGAGCAATCTGCTTATTGTTAGCACAGTTTTTTCTTCCACATAGGAATTGTGAATCGTGCGCCGAATGACGCATTCGAAATCGTCTATTTCTGTAATACGTTTAGGGACCTTATGTTTCTTCCCAGGTGTGTCAAATGGTACTCTTTCATCCATATGTTTTTTCTCTTATCTTTGAGAACTCTGGAAACGGAACTCGGTGAAACACCAGTTGCTTTGACTACTCTTTCTTTCACTTTCTTAAGGCTTTTGTGGAACTCGGATGAACATATATTTTCTTCCTTCATCTCTGCTTCTTGCTTCATGAAGTCGATGACATTTGCAATTATTTCCCTACTTTGACTATGTAACACCTTACCACTTAACTTTGAAAACGTAGGAGCCATGGTTATAAATATAACAAATATAAAGGAAGTACTATTTAGATACTGCAGCTCTCTTTAAAATTACAACCAGATGTAGACACTTTCTATGCAGACTGTATGTGTTACGCACTGTGAGTAAGCAAAGGTGTTATATCGCTTTCGTTGATAAACCATTCCTAGGCTCGGCAGCTGGGTTGGCAATCAAGGTCGCGATTCCAGAAGTTTTGCGCGAGTAATACCCTCGGTGAACGATTGGAGGCGATCTCGTTACGCAGGTTACGCTCCTCCTGACCTCCGCCCATCCAGGTGTCACCACGTCAAATATGCTTCGTTTAACGGTGATAGCTTGAACTATCTGCTGGCTGTAAGTGGTGGAAATAATTTACAATGAGTTTCAATCCGAAAACAACATTCTTCATTTTGAAAAAGGGGGAAAAAACAGCTATTTAGGTTATTTTAGGTGTCAACCCCTCATTTAGGTTTTTTTAGGTGTAATGAAATTCGCATATTCTGCTCCAGGAAGTGTGAAACGAATATATATATCTTAAAACTCGTTAATTAAATAGCGAGGGAAAATATAGGTTAAAACCTAAAAATCCGGGCCCTACTGATGACTGTCGCGAGGACAGCAGTAACCCAGTTATAACGTGAAAGGCTGAATGCCTTATTTATCTAAATTCTAATACAAAAGAACAAATGGGGAAAAAATGGAGCATAGATAATAATGTTTAACGTATAAGCACAAATAAATCACTTAGTTTTTTCCTGTAAGCTGAAGCAGAACCACTATCACTCTTAAGACGCTTGTATATGAGATTCATGCAAAACATCATTACAGACAACAGCTATATAATTGTAATAAACAAGAATATTTAGAAATTAAAATAACACTACAAATAATCTGAATACAGTAAAATTAGTTGATTTTGGTTACAATAGTAGTGATATTTTCCTTTATAGAACACAAGATAAATAGTTATGTTGCTTATGAAGTAACTACCACGTTCCAAACTGCCCTTAAGGGTATTCATCGATGGAAATAGTGTAAAAAAATGTTAAAAATAATAAATGTGTTATTAAATACAAGAAACATTTTACTTTAGTTCTATACAGTTTTAATAGCTATATAGTCGTTTAAACTATGGGAAATACACATTTAAATGTCTGTGAACCCAGGTTTCTATAAAATTGTGGTCAAAAAGGATAACAAACCATTCGAAAAAGCCACAAGAATTTTCAAATTACTAACTTAAATGCAGAAGAGCAAACGACGGAGGGCCTGCACATATATAAAACATTTTTAAACGGCTTAAAGGCCAGAAACAACATTATTTAGCGCCGTAATTTTTAACTTGGGGGGGGTCAAATGTTTTAAAATTATTCCACATAAAGCAATTTTCGGTAAACATGCGTGAAATTTGCTATAATTCCTCATAAATAGCAACATTCAAAATAATGAAAAGATTTTTTTGTTAATTTGTTAGTTGTGGGGTAATTAAACAATAATATCAATGTTGCGTAAATATTTAAGCTAAAACTTGAAGACTATATTACGTTTTCTTCCAAACTAACAGGATAATTAATTTAACATTTATCTCTATAGTTTATTCACATATTTTTAAAGAGTTAAATTTTAAACATTGTTTTTTTTAATATAATTGCATTGTATGCAGATTTTTTCCGAAACCATAAAAAATATTTAAAAAATCTGATGTGTTACACTCACATGACTTTCTCTACTCTTGTACAAACTATTTTTACAAACGCTTATTCTCCATATGCTTCATGTTAATCGAGATATCGAGATGTTAATCTTATTGGTAATTTTCTTGTAGATGCAAGGGGAATTGATAGGCTTTAAGCGATAGTCAAATATTTTAAGAGCTGGTTGCTATGTGCGTATTCCATTCTCTTTGCATTACCAGGACAAAAAAAATGAATAACGAATTCCCATTTGAGAAAAAGTATAAGTTTTGGAAAATTTAAGGGAATAACAAGCAATATCTTGAAAATGGTTCACTCAAAAAAAAATGACATAAACTGTGTATTTTAACGCGATCTACATTTTTTGTGTAGTAAACTTTTGTCTATCTCTTATGGTTTACCAGTTATGCAAAAGTCGTTCACAATGAAGAATACTTTCGGAGACATTCCCAGAAAATTCAAGATATACATTTTATTTGTCATGAAAATATCTTAAACATATGATATTTTAATCAAAATTGTTAAGAGCCATTTCTGATAAAATTAAAATTTTCGAAAAATGCTCCCTGTAAACGGTAATCTGGGGTGGGGGGATTTTCTTGAAAATCTTTGTGTCGTATCCTTGCAAGGTATTGAACATTAATACCAAGTTTGGATTTATCCGACTTTTCGTTTTTGAATATGCTGTTCACAGACAGACACACAAACACACACACGGACCTGTTTTTAAAAATGCTTTTTTGGATTCTAGAAGCCTCAAAACATGTATTTTTGGTGAAATCTCGGTATCGAATTTTTGGGTGGAATACAATAAGTAGTAATAATAAAAGTGATCTCAGCAACCATTTGAACAGATGCATTACATTTGATATGCATTAAAGCTATATTAAATTTTTAATTAATCGTACTGAAATTGATTTTAGAAATTCCACAGATGGGTATCCTTAAGTAATCTCTTTCATTTTATTTGTGATCTGTGGGATGTTTTTATGATTTTACTAAATTATCTTGCTATAATAGAAGTTTTTGCTCTAATTAACGTTGTTATTACTTCCTATGGAGCAGTAAAAGCTATTTCCTAATTGTTTTTATTGCTTTATTATGTAATTCCACGGTTCTTTTAATTATATGTTTAACATGGGCAACAAAATCCCTATGCACGTTTAAAAATATGCTTTCCATTACAGTAGCAATCAGCTGGAGTTTCATGCAAGGCCGAATTGGATTTCCTCTTGAAACAGTGCTAAACCAGTCTTTGTTGTCAGTTGGCATAAATTTTGTGTATATTCCTAAGTCGGGGTACTAATTAATGTGTTTAAATACTGTGTAACACCCAATATATTTAAGTCCCTTCTGAGATATTCGGTTTGTGCTGATGTTTGACAGTTTCTAGTACATTTTCCTTATGTTCTTGGGCTACTATCATCTAGCTTCAGATTCCTTTAAATAATTTCTGCCATTGCACAAAGCTGCATTTATAATGCATCTGCGCTTTTTTTTCCTGGTTTATTTCACAAGTGGTAATCTTTTTCTTTCTTTCTTTCCTTTAAGAAAAGTCAAAATTATTTTGACAAAACTCAAACACAAAACTATTCCTGAAATGTAGCCGAAATTAAACAATATCTCTAAAATATAACCTTGTAAAGTAATTACGTAGTATTATGCTACTGTTGCTAATTCTACAGCGTCAAGTTACTTAATTTAGGAAGAGGTCTTGCGTTAGGCAACGATATTGCCAGTTTTAGGAATCTTTTATCTTTCGGAAATGAGAAGAATCAATAATACGAGGGCTGTCCCAGAAGTACCCGATTTAATAAAGAAAACACAAACATTTTGAGATAAAACATCTTTATTTCTCTACATAGTCTCCTTTCAGCTCGATACACTTTTCCCAGCGATGTTCAATAGCTTCGATACCCTGTTTATAGTGAGAACCGTCGAGTTCTGCAAAATAGCCATCAACTGCAGACCCCACCTCTTCATTGTTGGCAAATCTTTTACCACCAAGCCATTTCTTGAATTTTAGAAACAGAAAATAATTGGAGGGGGCTAAATCTGGCGAATAGGGTGCACGAGGAAAGCAATTCGAACTTTAACTCATTGATTTTGGCCATGGCGATAATGGATGTGTGAACTGGTGCATTGTCTTGATGAAACAAAACTTTCTTTTTCGCTAAATGCGTCCGTTCTTGCTTGATTTCATCATCCAAATGCTGTAATACTCGTCTTTCATTGCTTTTCCTTTTTGAAGATAATCAATGAAAATTATCCACGCGCATCCCAAAAAACTGACGCCATGACCTTGCTTGCAGATGGAACTGTCTTCGCCTTCTTCGGAGCCGACTCTCCCCTTTCAGTCTACTGTTTTGACTGTTCCTTCGTCTCACATGTGTAGTGATGGACCCATGTTTCATCCTGGTTATGAATCGACTCGGCCTTATTGCAGCGAAACATCGCCAAACACTCCACTGTTTCCTCACGACGCTGTTTATGTTCCATTGTGAGTAAACGCGGCACCCAACTTGTGCACAGCTTTCTCATGTCCAAATCTTCAGTCAGTATACGAGGTACTGCACTTTTTGAAACGCCTAAGATGTCTGCTAGCTCGCGCACTTTCAGTCGACGGTCATCCAATACCATTTTGTGGATTTTCTTCACAATCTCTGGCATGGTCACCTCATTTTACGACCATTACGATGTTCGTCTTGGCAACTTTTACGGCCTCGCTTAAACTCTGCCACCCAATATTTTACAGTTGTAAACGAAGGAGCAGACTCCCCCAGAGTAGAATCTAGCTCAGATTTAATATTAATTGGACTAAGACGTTTCAAATGAAAGTATTGTATCACATAACGAGACCAGTTTTATCCATCTTTACAAATTTGCTGAGAGCGTTCACTATTGATTACAGACAACGTAGCATCGTCAAACTCAAACTTCAAACTTAAGCTTTATAAGGGTGATATTTTCTACCATAGTCATTTGTTTGAAACAACCACCCTTATATATATATATATATATATATATACGTCAGGTCGGGTACTTCTGGGACCGCCTTCGTATGTGTCATTTTTTATTTGTTTTTCTATAGTAATTATCACACACATATATTGCACAATTACTCTTTAAAATTGGAGCTCACAACAGTGAAAGAAAAGCTATCAATCCAGTCTCTCCAATATCATAAACGTTACATTAACGCGCATAAAACACTAACAGAATTGTCACCTAGGCGATGCCACCTGCACTCGCGTAACTCCGCCCTACATGCACAGTGTTACACCTTTACTATGATTCCACCATGGGTACACAGCCATGTTAAGGTATTAGGGGCAAGTTTTCGTTCCAGTGCTAAGTTTGGGTGGTTTCCAACTGAGTGCAATAGTACTGAATTAAAATGGCCTGCAGCAATAATATAAAATACTCCACAGCGGTCATTAATTCTCATCTCACAACACATTTGCCAAAACATCGTGTCCTAATTTGAATTCCAACTTCTGCACATTAATCTGTAATACAGAATCGATTTATTTAAACAGTGCAGCTTATAATTAATTCGTATTTATCGTTTGAATTGGTACAGATTGTTTTAAAAGTGGATCCCTATACATAACCCCCCCCCGTAATCATTTTCTGGCGATGCTACTGGTTCGAAGGACCTGCACTGGAAAGCTTCTTTTTCTATTTCTCCTGTTTGTGCATCAAAGTTTGAATCATATTTTCCCCGGATACCTGAAACCTTTTAAGGAGATGAATGCACTGCGCTAAACAGAATCCAAAATCTCAGTTTTTACAGCTTCTACCTACAACGTTTTACCTAAATATTGAGACATTTCGAAAACTCGATGTCTGCCGATGCGGATTACCATTATTTAAAACCTAACTGTACGTATTCCATTTCAAGAGAACTTTTAAAGCTCTTGACAGAGACTCCACTGAAGCTATTCCTACTCGATGTTTTCTTAATTTCTACGTAACATACAATATTTCGAAGTATTTTACAGCAACTGTGTTGTAGTTTTTCCTCATTGAGATTAGCAGCATTGTGATATATGCGTAGGTGTCCTAACACTGTGTTATGAGCTTAGAGCTTCCTGCGAGATGGCGTGATCCATCCTTGTAACTTTCCCATGAGATTGTAAACTCGGTTGTACAAACCACGTTATTTATACTGTGCGGCGCGGTAAGTTCCCAGTTTACTGTTGTAGATTTGAAATGTATTTATAAAATGCATTTTTATTTCAAATAAAAGGTTTCCAGAATGGTGTGGTCCTCCGTGGTGTAGTGGTTACCATGCTAGCCTCTAGTTCCCGAGGTTGCGGGTTCAAACCCGGCGGAGGGCGATGGATTTTTTTCGGGCGTAAAAATCCTTAGCATGGCTTCCTTCGGAAGGGAAGTAAAGCTGGTGATCCCGTGTCGTAGATTTACGGCACGTAAAAGAACCTTAAGCCTGATAAAGAGGCCTCTGAGCAAAATTACCGGTCTTTCAGGCCCAATATAGAATGGGACGCTAAGGACCACAGCAGTTAAAGAGCGTCCATAAATAAAACTCAAATTTAATTTCCAGAAAGGTAGCTGAACTCACTTCTTTTCTGTATTACTGAAACTCTTGTTGCTTGTCCTACGGCTGCATAATCTGTTTTTGAATGGAGACAGGAATTGCGTTCATTGCCTTGTACAACACAGTCATGCCTAGGCCGCAAAATGCAAATGTCTTTCGTCCAAACGTCAGGAAGTTCTGTGTATATCCCTTCAAATGAATCAATAATGATACATTCTGCCACTCTCAACGAAGTTTATATGTTGGAAGACTGAATTTCAGAACAATGCTAATTGTTTTCTTACAAATACGCACAACAGAGAGGCAATGAAGAGTAGCGTCACAGCTGCAATGCAAACGCAGGAGAGCCAATGCAATAAGATCTGCAAGGAGTAGCAATAAGAAGAAAATGAGGGAAATGATATAGTTTATTACTCAGTTGTTTTCTGGACGTGTTAGTTAAACATTTTACCGAGCAGGATGGCTCAGGCGGTAACTCTGTGGCCCGCATTCGGGCGATCCCGGGTTCTAATCCCGTGGGCTGACCAATCTGACTGGGATTTTTTCATGGTTTCCCTCAGTTGCCAAGGTAAATACCGGATAAAATATTTAATACCACGAACCAAAGTCCCACTTCAAGTCTAAAATAACAGTAAAAATGAAAATAGATGGTAATAGCGAATACTCTGCCATCTATCCACACCTAATGAAAGCAGGTAAACTGGACGCCACGCTATGTCATCTGCCCGTCATGTATAGAAGCAGAGGTACAGCTGTTTAGCACTAAGGTCACCGTGGGCACGTAACGAAGTAAGATGGTATGAATCAGGAATGAGACCTAGAAGGCTAACCGTCCGCCACACACCGAGCCAGGAGTATTTCCTAACAGATCCGTCGCGATATGACAGGCACTTAAAGCGACGTTAAATAAATAGAGAGAAAAATGTGTTGTCAACCTACACTCTGTTACTTACGGTTCAGATGTTATTGAAAGGAACTTTGAGCCACAGTAGAGGATTTTGTCCTTGGATGCTACATCATCGCGATGTTGATGTTGATGTTACGGTTTAGGAACAGTTTACAAATTCATCTTCCGTTTTCAAAACAAACATGTGTGCCCATTTGTTTTTCCAGTGTTTAACATCTGACATCACAAGCGGTGGACACTGATGAAAATGAAATGGCCTACGTTTATTAATAGGTATACAAACAATTTTTATGAAAGTTTAAGAATTGGACGCTAAACGCTGGCATTAAAATTGCATACCCTGTCTATGACGTCGTCGCGAGAAACAATTGAAAATCGACAGGACTTGAAAGGAAAAGTCAAGTATTGAAAAATTCGAACCGTTAATAACGGATGTCTCCGAAATGGCTGATGCCACAAACAAGTTATTGAAATAAATTGTTTATTTTAAAGACATCTACATTTTTTGTGCAGAGCACGTTTTCGTCTATCGCTTAACGTTTACCATTTATACAAAATTATACAAAATTCCTTCCAAATGAAGAAGACTTCAAAGACTATTCTCAGAAAATCAAGATATACACTTTATTTGTCACGTAAATATCTTTAATATGTGGTATTTTAATCAAAATCGTTAGTCCTTTTTTTAAAAAAAATCAAACATTTCGAAAAATGTTTCATGTAAAGGGTAGTTGGGGTGGGGAATTTTCTTGAAAACCTTTGTGTCGCATCTTTGGAAGGTACTGAACTTACCGACTTTTATTTTTGAGTTATATTGCTCACAGACGCACACACGGAATTTTTTCAAAAAATGTTTTTTTTTTATTTACTTAGGGGCCACAAAACATGTATTTACGGTGAAATCTCCGTGTCTCTCCCTACTAGGTAGTACGTGTTAGAGAAAGTGAAAAACCGAAATAGTAATGGAAAGGTAGAATCAGACGGCTAAAACATTCAATGCCATCGCCGGGATTTGAACCACGGATCTCCCGTTTTCGCATTTTTCGAATCAGTTGGAGAGTTAATGTCATACCGGCTTGTTGCCATGGCAGCTCAGTGGTTAGAGGATCCGGACGGAAACCGCGAAATCCGTGGTTCAAGTCCCGGCGATGGCATTGAATTTTTCAACCGTCTGATTTCTACCTTTCCAGACTTGTCCAACACACGGCTTGTGTGGAAGAACAATTAGTTCCTGAAATAGGAATGTTTATGGTAAAGAATTATTTTTACTTTCTCTACCACTTAACTACAGGACGTATTGCATTGCACCCAAGAATTCATTATGGATTCATACTTGAAACACACGTTTTGAGGTTCCTGAATTAAAAAAAGTAAATTTTAGAAGAAGTTCTCGGGCGCGCTTATGTATGTATTGTGGCTGTGAATAGCATAACTCAAAAACAGAAATTGGATTAACTATCAAACTCGGTATTTACGAGGGCTGATCAATAAAGACTGAGACTGATTTTTTCCTGTAGCTTTCTTGAGAGTTTCCTGTCTCTACCATGAATATTTGAAAAGAGCGGGGTTTCATGTATAATGCCCATAGACGGCAGCACTCTTGTATCGGTAGGTTGGTAGTAATGCTGTATATTGTTGACGCTACTTGAATTTCGCATACCACTCTACACGAGAGGAGCAATAAAGTTTTGTTTTCGTTTAAATCATACAGCCTCTGAAACTTTGGAAAAGCTGAAGCAAGCATACGGTGAAGATGCACTATCTCGTGCAACAGTGTTTAGGTGGTTCAAGGACTTCAAAGAAGGGCGAGTCTTCTGTGCTAAGCAAGGTGGGCCTGATGCTTCGGCTTCTGCTATGACTGAAGTCAACATCAACACAGCTGCTGTGATTGTTGTTCTTCCTCACACTACTGCTACAGCAGCGTACTACACGCCAGTATTGGCTACACTGAGGGAGCACATTGCAAGGAAACATCCAGAACTTCATCAGAATGGGTGGCGACTTCATCACAACAACGCATGGCCTCACCTCGCAAATCAAGTCCAGGAATTCATCACCTGCGTACTGCATCCGCCTTATAACCCCAATCTTGCCCCCTGTGATTTCTTTTTTATTCCCATCACTAAAGGCAAAGCTCCGGGGCATTCGATTTGAGAGCACTGAAGCGTGCTGAGGAAAAGTGAGGCGATTCTCAAAGACCTGACAAAGAATGGCCTGCACCATGTGTTCGAGGTCTGGCAGACACGCTATAAAAAGTGCATTCAAGTAGTAGGGGACTACTTTGAAAAAGATCATGTCAACATTGAAATGGAGTAATAAGCATCTGTGAAAAAAAAATCAGTCTCAGTCTTTATTGATCAGCCCTCTTAGGTTCAGCATCTTCCAAGGTTGCGGCACGCAGATTTTCAAGAAAATCCCCCACCGCAAACTACCGTGTTATTTTTTTTTACTTTTTCAAAAATGGCTCAAACAATTTTGACTAAAATAAGATAATTGTTTCGGATATTTGTCTAACATATGAAATTTATATCTTGAATTTTCTGAAAATAGCTATGAAGTCCTCTTCATTCTGAATAACTTTTGTGTACGTTATAAACGTAAGAGATATACAAAATCTTACTACACATACCTTGTTAAATGACATTGTTTTGCGGCCATAACGACTTGCGAGATATTCTTTGTTATTGTGTTTTAATTTTCAAATATTTACGCTTATTAACTTCTCTACCGCATACTTACAATAAGTAGAGGAAGCGTTGTAATCCACACCACATTTCACCAGAAATGTGTTTTGAGGCTCCCTGAACGCAAAAAGAAGCTTTATTAGATAAAAGGTTCGTGTGTATGTGTATGTGTGTGAACTCCAGAACTCAAAAACGAAATGCCAAATAAATAACAAGCTTGGTACTTAAGTTCACTATGTTCCAAAGATGCGACACGAAGATTTAGAAGAAAAAAAATTTCCCATCCCAAACTTCCCTCTACATGGACAATTTTTCAAAATGTTTATTCTGTCAAAGAAGTCTCAAACGATTTTGATTATTATATTTAAGATATTTACATGGCAAATAAAGTGTATATCTTGAATTTTCTGGAAATGGCTTGCGAAGCTCTCTTCATTCGGGAGGAATTTTATAAAATATCCTATAAGTTAACCATAACATATAAGACAGAAGCTTAACTACACAACAAATTTAGATCATTTTAAAACACACCATTTATTTCAAATGCCTTTTTTTCTGTGGCTTCAGCCATATCTGTGGTATCCGTTAATATTGTATAGAATGTTTCGGATCTTTGTCATTTTTACTTTCTCTACTACGTATAGTAAGTAGGGGAAGTATTGCATTCCACCCAAAAATTCGATACCGAGATTTCACCGGAAATACATGTTTTGAGAATCACTGAATCCAAAAAAAGCATTTTTGGAAACATGTCCGTGTGTGTGTCTGTCTGTGTGTCTGTGTGTCTGTCTGTCTGTGTGTCTGTGTGTCTGTGAACAGCATAACTCAAAAACGAACAGTCGGATAAACACCAAACTTGGTATTTAGGTTCAGTATCTTCCAGAGATGCGACACGAAGGTTTTCAAGAAAATCCCCCCACCCCAGACTACCCTTTACATGGAACATTTTTCGAAAATTTTAATTTTCTCAAAAACGGCTCTAACGATTTTGATTAAAATATCATATGTTTAAGATATTGTCATGACAAATAAAATGTATATCTCGAATTTTCTGGGAATGTCTCCAAAAATATTCTTCATTGTGAACGACTTTTGCATAACTGGTAAACCATAAGAGATAGACAAAATTTTACTACACAAAAAATGTAGATCGCGTTAAAATACACAACTTATGTCATATACGTTTCTTTTGTTGAGTGAACCGTTTTCGAGATATTGCTTGTTATTTCCTTAAATTTTCCAATACTTATACTTTTTCTCAAATTCGTTATTCATTTTTTTTATGTCCTGAACATGCAAAGAGAATGGAATGCGCCACATAGCAACCAGCGTTAAAATATTTACTATCGCTTAAAAGCTACCATGTTCCCCTTGCATCTACAAGAAAATTACCAATAAGATTGACATCTCGATATCTCGATTAACATGAAGCATATGGAGAATAGGCGTTTGTAAAATTAGATTGTACAAGAGTAGAGAAAGTCATGTGAGTGTAACACATCAGACTTTTTTTTGAATTTCTGCTGCTGTTCAGTTGTTATTCGTGATGTCATGGAAAGTGTATGGAATTTCAAGGTCAGCATATAGATTCATTCTGCCTTCTGTATTCCCGTTGCACCTACAACTAAATGCTTAGTGAAACTATTTCTCAAAAGTTTATTTCGATTACCTAATACGTATCAGATAAAACCATAAGCTTTCATAAGAATAGTTTGTAGTAGCTGCAGTAGCTCTCAAAAGTATTTTGTCACATGCCCGTAGCCAGAAAAAAAAATTTCGGGGAGGGTTTTCCGCAAGTCTAAACAACAGTAACCCACACAATTACCATGTACCTACTCCGTAGTACAGAGAGGGCCAAAAGACTTCGCACCGGCTGCGCGATGTTTTTCCCGTCCGCATCCTCGGCGCTCGTTGCCGTCTGCCGCTATCACAGAAAGACGCGGATGAAACCATACAGCATTTTTAAAACCACTTTTAAAGGTTTTACTTACCAACTTTATGAAAGGAGATGCTGAAACTGACCACCATCGTTGTCTTTATTGTTGATAAGTAGAAAAAAAAATTTTTTTCTCGAGTCGATAGTTGAAGCCAGTGCATACGTGAATACAATTTTACCCTGTTTTTAGAGAATTAACAGACAGAGAGCGCGACTTTGCCTTTTTTCAACAAGAGTCTGCAACAATGCATACGGCCAATATTTCTATGAAAACAATGGAAAGTGTGTTTGAGGACAGAATTATTAGTAGAGATTTGTGGCCCCCTCGGTCCCCCGACCAAACCCCCTGCGATTTCTATCTCTGGGGTAACTTAAAGTGTACAAGACAAATCCACATACCCTGGAAGAATTAAAGCAAAATATCCCCCAGGAAATTGCCTGCATTTCTCAACGTGAACTACGGCGAGTGATAGATAGTTTCCTAAAGAGGTGCCAAAAATGTATGGACAACGACGGTGGCCAGTCTCAGCATCTCTTTTCATAAAGTTGGTAAGTAAAACCTTTAAAAGTAGTTTTAAAATTTTTACATGGTTTCATCCGCGCATTTCTGTGATAGCGACAGACGGCAACGAGCGCCGAAGACGCGGACAGGGCGTAAAAATCGTTAGCATGGCTTCCTTCGGAAGGGAAGTAAAGCCGGTGGTCCCGTGTCGTAGATTTACGGCACGTAAAAGAACCTGAAGCCTGATAAAGAGGCCTCTGAGCAAAATTACCGGTCTTTCACGCCCAATATAGAATGGGACGCTAAGAACCACAGCAGTTAAAGATCGTCCATACATAGAACTCAATTTAATTTAATTTTGTGTCACTCCATGAATAGCTTCACGTTGCTGCGGTTACATATCTAGTAAACAACTAAGTTCATACAATAGCATTGTAAGTATATGTGTATTCCTTTAGCTCAAAAGCATTTTGTAATGTGATGGTAAGGTATTCATTAAATATTGTTGCTTAGGCATCCAGACGGTGTTTGTTTATTACTTTCTCTACTACGTAAAGTAGGGGAAATATTGTGTTCCACCCAAAAATTCGATACCGAGATTTCACCGGAAATATATGTTTTGAGGCCCCCTGAATCCAAAAAAACATTTTTGGAAACATGTCCGTGTGTGTGTGTGTGTGTCTGTCTATGTGTCTGTGAACAGCATAACTCAGAAACGAACAGTCGAATAAACACCAAACTTGGTATTTAGGTGTCGTATCTTCCAGAGATGCGACACTAACGTTTCCAAGAAAATCCCCTCACCCCAGATTACCCTTTACATGGAACATTTTTCGAAAATTTTAATTTTCTCAAAAATGGCTCTAACGATTTTGATTAAAATATCATATGTTTAAGATATTTTCATGACAAATGAAATGTATATCTCGAATTTCCTGGGAATATCTCCAAAAGTATTCTTCATTGTGAACAACTTTTGCATAACTGGCAAACCATAAGAGATAGACAAAATTTTACTACACAAAGAATGTAGATCGCGTTAAAATACACAATTTATGTCATATCCATTTTTGTTATTGAGTGAACCATTTTCGAGATATTGCTTGT
This sequence comes from Deroplatys truncata, assembly GCA_030765065.1. Taxonomy (NCBI): domain Eukaryota; kingdom Metazoa; phylum Arthropoda; class Insecta; order Mantodea; family Mantidae; genus Deroplatys; species Deroplatys truncata. Next base: position 61,720,689 of record CM060984.1, on the reverse strand, counting down.
TATTCCCTTAAATTTTCCAATACTTTTTCTCAAATGGGAATTCGTTATTCATTTTTACTTTCTCTACTACGTACAGCAAGTAGGGGAAGTATTGCATTCCACCCAAAAATTCGATACCGAGATTTCACCGGAAATACATGTTTTGAGACCTCCTGAATCCAAAAAAAAGCATTTTTGGAAACATGTCCGTGTGTGTGTCTGTGTGTGTGTGTGTGTGTGTGTGTGTGTGTGTGTGTGTGTGTCTGTGTGTCTGTGAACAGCATAACTCAAAAACGAACAGTCGGATAAGCACCAAACTTGGTATTTAGGTTTAGTATCTTCCAGAGATGCGACACGAAGGTTTTCAAGAAAATCCCCCCACCCCAGACTATCCTTTACATGGAAGATTTTTCGAAAATTTTAATTTTCTCAAAAATGGCTTTAACGATTTTGATGAAAATATCATATGTTTAAGATAATGTAATGAGAAATGAAATGTATATCTCGAATTTTCTGGGAATGTCTCCAAAAGTATTCTTTATTGTGAACGACTTTTGCATAACTGGTAAACCATAAGGGATAGACAAAATTTTGCTACACAAAAAATGTAGATCGCGTTAAAATACACAACTTATTTCATATACATTTCTTTTGTTGAGTTAACCGTTTTCGAGATATTGCTTGTTATTTCCTTAAATTTTCCAATACTTATACTTTTTCTCAAATTCGTTATTCATTTTTTTTATGTCCTGGACATGCAAAGAGAATGGAATGCGCCACGTAGCAACCAGCGTTAAAATATTTCCTTTTAATCGCTTAAAAGCTATCATATTTCCCTTGCATCTACAAGAAAATTACCAATAAGATTGACATCTGATATCTCGATTAACATGAAGCATATGGAGTTAGGCGTTTGTAAAATTAGATTGTACAAGAGTAGAGAAAGTCATGTGAGTGTAACACATCAGAATTTTTTTATGTCCTGGACATACAAAGAGAATGGAATGTGCCACATAGCAACCAGCTCTTAAAACATTTGACTATCACTTAAAGCCTACCATATTCCCCTTGCATCTACAAGAAAATTATCAGTAAGATTAACATCTCGATATCTCGATTAACATGAAGCATATGAAGAATATGCGTTTGTAAAAATAGTTTGTACAAGAGTAAAGAAAGTCATGTGAGTGTAACACATCAGATTTTTTGTAGAGGCAACTAGATGAATGCCAAAACAAAAAGAATATTACTCAGTTGATGTGAGACAAGCTGTTCTGAATTTCAGTAATCACATAGGATCCGCTTTTTAAAATTCTTATTACCCCTTTAGCCTTCTGTAATATTTATTTACAACGGAATGTTTAAATCAACAGAAAGTACCTAGATAGAAGAATAAGTTTTTGGATGAATAGTTTGTTGAGTGAGTAGAGGTCATGCGAATGCAACACATCGGAGTTGTTTTAAAGATGTTAAATGCCGAACCATTATCTTGTACTTTTGAGTACTCGTTCTTTTACAGGAATATTGACATCCATTGTTTAATTCAGAATGAGAATACATGATTTTTAAACTAGAACAGAGTACCGAACCTTATTTTGTTACGTTTGGAAACTTGGGGTAATCGCTTCGAAAATCCTTTGAACTACTCGTAATGAATGCTGGTGGGTACTGGCCCATTTAAATCCTTGGCTGTCTATTAAAATAACTGTTACTACTCCCTTTGAGTTTGGGTATAATTGTCTCTTTGCCCATTACAAATTATGACACCATTATAATTACTCTCTCTACTACGTATAGTAAGTAGAGGAAGTATTGTATTCCACCCAAAAATTCGATACCGAGATTTCACCGGAAATACATGTTTTGAACCCCCTGAATACAAAAAAAGTATTTTTGGAAACATGTCCGTGTGTGTGTCTGTCTGTCTGTGAACAGCATAACTCAGAAACGAACATTCGGATAAACACCAAACTTGGTATTTAGGTTCAGTATCTTCCAGAGATGCGACACAAAGAGTATCCCCCCACCCCAGGATACCCTTTACATGGAAGATTTTTCGAACATTTTAATTTTCTCAAAAACGGCTCTAACGATTTTGATTGAAATATCATATGTTTAAGATATTTTTATGACAAGTAAAATGTATATGTTGAATTTTCTGGGAATGTCTCCAAAAGTGTTCTTCATTGTGAACGACTTTTGCATAACTGGTAAACCATAAGAGATAGACAACATTTTGCTACACAAAAAATGTAGATCGCGTTAAAATACACAATTTATGTCATATACATTTTTGTTGTTGAGTGAACCATTTTCAAGATATTGCTTGTTATTCTCTTAAATTTTTATATACTTATTTTCTCAAATGGGAATTCGTTATTCATTTTTTTTGTCTTGGATATGCAAAGAGTATTAATCCGTGGCAAAGGGAATGGTGCTGCACCTAGCAACCAGCTATTAAGAGATATGTATGTGCTTAAAGGCTAATGTATTTCTATATTGCCCTTGTAAATATATATTCCCCTTACATCTACAAGAAAATTAGCAATAAGATAGAGTCTGCAAATGTTTATCTCGATAAATATGAAGTAGATGGAGAATAAGCGTTTGTAAAAATAGTTTGTACAAGAGTAGAGAAAGTCATGTGCGTGTAACACATCAGATTTTTTTTAAATTGAATTTCATCCCTACAATATCTTCAGCGTCTGTTAAGGTTGCAATTTGTGTTCACAGGTTTTCTGCCATTTATGCTTCATAGTCTTGCGGCGAAGAATATTTTAGATCGCCTAGGGTGAATTCTAGACACTTAAACTAATTTATAGATAAATAGATTTATTGTCATTGATCATACTGTGGTACAGATTGACATGTTAATATTGAATTACAAATTATTATTATTATTATTATTATTATTATTATTATTATTATTATTATTATTATTATTAAAGAATTCGTTAAAATTACAATGATGACGTTTCACCTTCGTTTTAAAGGTCTCAAGACTGGTGCTGTTAAATCAATTACGAATTATATAGTTTATAATATAGCTTTTTGAACAAATTGCTGACTTGCTAAAAAATGCAGTTCTAAAATTACTAATGTGAACAGAGTTACTGTTGCTAGTTTCATAATTATGAAACACGTTATTTGATTGAAATCATGCGTTATTTTGATTGAAATAGATGCATATTATTACTTTCTCTACTACGTATAGTAAGTAGGGGAAGTATTGTATTCCACCCAAAAATTCGATACCGAGATTTCACCGGAAATACATGTTTTGAGACACCCTGAATCCAAAAAAGCATTTTAGGAAACATGTCCGTGTGTGTGTGTGTGTGTGTGTGTGTGTGTGTGTGTGTGTGTGTGTGTATTTGTGTGTCTGTCTGTGAACAGCATAACTCAAAAACGAACAGTCGGATAAACGCCAAACTTGGTACTTTGGTTCAGTATCCTCCAGAGATGCGACACGAAGGTTTTCAAGAAAATCCCCCCACCCCTGACTATCCTTTACATGGAACATTTTTCGAAAATTTTAATTTTCTCAAAAATGGCTCTAACGATTGTGATTAAAGTATCATATGTTTAAGATAGTTTCATGGCAAATAAAATGTATATCCTGAATTTTCTGGGAATGTCTCCAAAAGTATTCTTCATTGTGAACGACTTTTGCATAACTGGTAAACCATAAGAGATAGACAAAATTTTACTGCACAAAAAATGTAGATCGCGTTAAAATACACAATTTATGTCATATCCATTTTTGTTGTTGAGTGAATCATTTTCGAGATATTGCTTGTTATTCCCTTAAATTTTTTCTATAATTTTCTAAAATGGGAATTCCTTATTCATTTTTACTTTCTCTACTACGTACAGTAAGTAGGGGAAGTATTGTATTCCACCCAAAAATGCGATACCGAGATGTCACCGGAAATATATGTTTTGAGGTCCCTGAATCCAAAAAAAGCATTTTAAACATGTCCGTGTGTGTGTCTGTGTGTCTGTCTGTGAGTCTGTCTGTGAACAGCATAACTCAGAAACGAACAGTCGAATAAACACCAAAACTGGTATTTAGGTTCAGTATCTTCCAGGGATGCGTCACGAAGGTTTTCAAGAAAATCCCCCCACCCCAGAGTACCCTTTACATGAAAGATTTTTCGAAAATTTTAATTTTCTCAAAAATGGCTCTAACGATTTTGATTAAAATATCATATGTTTAAGATATTTTTATGACAAATAAAATGTATATCTTGAATTTCCTGGGAATGTCTCCAAAAGTATTCTTTATTGTGAACGACTTTTGCATAACTGGTAAACCATAAGAGATAGACAAAATTTTACTACACAAAAAAAGTAGATCGCCTTAAAATACAGAATTTATGTCATATACATTTTTGTTGTTGAGTGAACCATTTTCGAGATATTGCTTGTTATTCCCTTAAATTTGCCAATACTTATTTTCTCAAATGGGAATTCGTTATTCATTTTTACTTTCTCTACTACGTATAGTAAGTAGGGGAAGTATTGCATTCCACCCAAAAATTCGATACCGAGATTTCACCGGAAATACATGTTTTGAGACCCCCTGAATCCAAAAAAAGCATTTTTGGAAACATGTCCGTGTGTGTGTCTGTGTGTGTGTGTGTGTGTGTGTGTGTGTGTGTGTGTGTGTGTGTGTGTGTGTGTGTGTCTGTCTGTCTGTGAGTCTGTCTGTGAACAGCATAACTCAGAAACGAACAGTCGGATAAGCACCAAACTTGGTATTTAGGTTCAGTATCTTCCAGGGATGCGTCACGAAGGTTTTCAAGGAAATCCTCCCACCCCAGACTACCCTTTACATGGAACATTTTTCGAAAATTTTAATTTTCTCAAAAATGGCTCTAACGATGTTGATTAAAATATCATATGTTTAAGATATTTTCATGACAAATAAAATGTATATCTCGAATTTTCTGGGAATGTCTCCAAAAGTGTTCTTCATTGTGAACGACTTTTGCATAACTGGTAAACCATAAGAGATAGACAAACTTTTACTACACAAAATATGTAGATCGCGTTAAAATACACAATTTATGTCATACACATTTTTGTTGTTGAGTGAACCATTTTCGAGATATTGCTTGTTATTGCCTTAAATTTTCCAATACTTATACTTTTTCTCAAATTCGTTATTCATTTTTTTTTCGTCCTGCTAATACAAAGAGAATGGAATACTCCACATAGCAACCAGCTCTTAAACGCAATAAGTTTAACATCTCGATATCTCGATTAACATGAAGCATATGGAGAATAAGCGTTTGTAAAAATATGTTGTACAAGAGAAGAGAAAGTCATGAGAGTGTAACCATCAGCTTTTTTTGTCTTGGATATGCAAAGAGTATTAATCTGTGGCAAAGGGAATAGTGCTGCACCTAGCAACCAGCTATTAAGAGATATGTATGTGCTTAAAGGCTACTGTATTTCTATATTGCCCTTACATCTACAAGAAAATTAGCAATAAGATAGTCTGCAAATGTTTATCTCGATTAACATGAAGTAGATGGAGAATAAGCGTTTGTAAAAATAGTTTGTACAAGAGTAGAGAAAGTCATGTGAGTGTAACACATCAGAATTTTTTTATAGAACATAGCTGCACATCATAAATGTCGGTGATCGTTAAAATACCATTTTGTCTGAAGAGAGACACCCTTGGATGTAAATTGAAAATTAATATAATGGTTAAAGTAATCAGCATTAATGTAATGGTTAATCATCATCATCCTATTCCTGTTTCGATATTTAACTCCTGCAGTTTTATTTTAAAGAAATAATCTGTCCAGGTTTGGTATTGGGTAGAATCGAAGTTCGGATGGCATGTCTGTGTTTTTACTGAACAGCGCTGTAATCTCCTGCAATTGGAGCTGGAAGCGTCGTATTTTTGTAGTCCAGTAATAATCTGGACATAATCTGATAGTCTAACTTCCGGAGATTTTTTTTTTTTTTTTTTTTGGAAAACTGCTAGTTTTCGAAGGCCATCTAGCAGCAGTTTAATAGAATATGTTGGCAACCCTAATCTGAATAACATTAAAAAAGAAGGATGGTAACTTCATAAGGTGCTTATAGAATATTCAGGCTGTTTATTTTATTCGATGAGTATACTGTAAGCTATAATATTTAATCACAATAATTGTTTGCCAGTCAAAATTCTTCCGCGTAAAGCGTTGTTCAAAGATTTGCAGCCTTAAAAATCCCGAACTTGTGGGGAGTCAGCGATTTCTATGTCAAAGTAATCAACATAAAGACCCTTATCTAAAGAACCATATTAACAAATTTTTATTATTTTAATCCGAGTAAAATAAGTTTGTTCCAGCAAATAGTTATATTTTTTTAATAAATACAAAATATAGGAAATAACCTTGGCATTTAAAATGTAATTTTGTGCTTACTCGTGTAAATATTTTAATATTACCAGATGTTTAGTAAAATATGCTCAACACCCCTTAAAAATTTCAGTTTTGCATTCTAAATAGTTTTTGAGAAAATAGCTTAAACAGAAGCTAATTTAATTTTGCACAGATTGGATTCAAGTAAGAGATATACATGCAATCCTAGTCATATTATAATTAAATTATTTATTGTAAAAGTGTTTCATAAGTTATAAAGGGTCTTTCAACAAGAGCGTCCATTCTTTAACATGTGATAGCTGCCGTTGTTATTGAGTTACAGTAGTCATTTTTTTCATGTGGTTACAATATTGACAAATAACCATGGAACGTTGCAGCATTCAGCAACGCGTAGAAATTGTGAAAATTTATTATCAAAATGGATCATCTGTTCGCCAAACCTTCCGTGTATTGCGTGAAGTTTACGGTGTGCATAATCGTCCCTGCGAGAGAACGATTCGGCGTTTGATCGATAAATTTGAAAGAAGTGGTTCTGTCAGCGATCAAAGAACGCCTGTACGTAATCGACGTAAGCGCTCCAACGAAAACATAGACGCCGTTAATGAGTGTACGCGAGAGCGGAAACAAATCAATTGCTTCTCGAGCGCAAAAATTGGGGCCTTTGCCGACCACAACTTGGCGAATTCTGCATCTGTACTTGAAGCTTCACGCTTACAAAATGGTGTCCACTCAAGAACTAAATCCCAACGACCATAAGTTGCGCCGTGTATTCGCTGACTGGGCTATGGAGCAATTGGAAGCCGACCCGGTATTTTTGTCGAAAAATCATCTTCAGCGACGAAGCCCACTTTTGGATGGATGGTTGTGTTAACAAACAAAATTGCCGCTATTGGAGCACTCACAATCCAATGCAGATTCAAGAATGACCACTTCATCCCCAAAAGGTTACTGTGTGGTGTGGATTTTGGTATGGTGGAATCATTGGTCCATATTTTTTCCAAGATGAAGATGGAGAAGCTCTAACTCCCAATGGAGAAGGATGCCAGGCTCTTATAAGGGACTATTTTTGGCTTCAGGTGTGGCTATGGTGTGGAGCTCAGAAACATCTGGTTCCAGCAAGGTGGTGCCACATGTCATACTGCTCTTGAAACAATCGATCTTTTGAAGGAGAAGTTCAGAGGTTTCATTTCCCGTGGTGGTGATGTTGACTGGCCCCCGAGGTCATGTGATTTAACGCCGTTGGATTACTTCTTGTGGGGTTATGTTAAATGTCGAGTTTATGTCAACAAGCTAGAAACAGTAAATGATCTTATGAATAACATCACGCGTGTTATTCGTGAAGTTGGACCTAATTTACGTTCTTTTGTCATTGAAAATTGGGTCAACCGTATGCGCGCAACCCAACGAAGTCGCGGCGGTCACTTAACCGATGTTCTCTTCCGCACGTAATGACATTAATTATGTTCCAAAATAAAAAAATAAATAAATTTCTATCATTTATAGAACGTGTTTTGTTTAAGTTCAAATAAGGGACACTCTTGTTGAAAGACCATATACATGTTTATGTCATTTTGTTCAGAAAAGTACATCGAAATCTATAACATGAAAAACTGTTGATATTTTAACCTGCTCCCCTTGGTGGTTGACTCTCGATCATCTGACTTTTCGTTTTTGAGTTATACGTGATAACAGACACACACGCATGCCGCACGTAGAGGTAGGTGATTCAACGGATTGGGACACCTCGGTGCTGCAACGTGCACAGATCTATTGCGGCTAACCGCCCGGGAGGAAGGGATGAGGTGAAGAAATCACAGGAGAGACTCGCGGAACCAGTCACGCTGCTGGAGCCGCCGAGAAAGGGTGATGAACGACCCACCAATCAAGCAGCCCACTGGTGTCCATGGGGAATAACTACTCTTTCCATTGAGATGCATCCGCGCCATCTGTCTCCGGTACCGCCATACGCCACGAAACCTAGAAGCACAAAAAATAAATAAATAAATAAAATCTACAATACGCCACCCTGGTATCCTGTTTCCTACACTAGGACGTGTATTCAAATTTGCATTTATTTAACACTTCTTTCATGTTATACATTATTAATGTACAGATTTTAACTTATAATCTACTAAACAAAAAAATTTGATCGAAATGAATAAAATACAAATATAAAAATAATAATGTGAAAATACAAAATGTTATAATTATAATTGAAATTTAATATACATTTATTCAAATACTTACCCAAAGCCAGCAACTTAAAATAACTGGTATCCAGCTATCGGTACCTATGTAGAAGCAAACCAGAAAGTTGAGAAGGAAACGGAATGAAAGAGAAATGATGGAAAGGAAATCGTGGTAGTAAAGAAACCACCCCAGCCGATCCGGGAAAACCACGAAAAACCCATGGGTCAGTGGGCGGTCGCCGGGGAACGAAGCCGGGACCTCCCGAATGCGAGTCGCGTACGTTATCGCGGCGCCACCTCGCGAGGTCATGTCGCACATGCATGTCTTCCTTCTAAAAATCTTTATTTTTAGTTAAAAGACAACACTTCCTCCGCTTTAATTATTCTTTTAGAATGTAAACTTTAACGAATGGGAAGGGATACAGAGATACCACAATAAGTTGTGAAAGTTGTGTGACTTACATCAGAGGTAGCAATTATTTAAGAGATTCAGAAGCTTGAAAGAAATCTGGCCAGTGATAAATTTGGTGACAGAGCACATCATTTGCTGACATTTCTCCGTTGTGAACAAAGTTTTATAAATAGCAAAGGGTAAGTTCTTTATGTGCTTGCCTTCCAACTGGTACAGAGCATTGTAGAAACAAGGAAAAACAACTTTATAAACTGCTATATCAAGTGGGGATATCCCAGTGGTCTGGGTATGTCGTGCAGTGACGTGTACGCAGCCTACACATCCACGCGCAGCTATTGCGCACAGTACTGCAAACTGTTTGCTGCTTCAAGTTTATATTGTTTAAAAACCTGGCTGATGCCACTAGTTTTTAACTAATCGTAACGATCTCATTTATTACATCACGCTGTTTGTTTACGTTTCTACATTCCCTATATAACAGTTGTCATGTTCTACCAGACCATTTTTGTTTGTTTGTTTTTTAAGTTTAACGTCTTTTAATCGGGTAGATCATATCAATCGAATACCAGACCAAAGTCACAGTAATGCTTGCAGCACTATTTTGTTGTCCTAATTTGTTTCTCGATACAGCAGGTAGTATGTAATGTTTTAAAGACAGCATAATGATCAGCACACATTTTACCAAAAGTCTTTTATTCTACCTAGACAATGAATTTTAAAAAATATAATATTTGATTAAGAAATTAAAACTCAAGAGAAAACTTGATCATTTTAAAATAAAGAAGTAATTTCAGAATATCTCCGTATCATTTCTTCATTCCAAAATCATAATAAAACACGAGTACACGAACGCTGAAACTTAACAATCATGGCGTTTTGTTCTGATTAATTTTCATACTTGCTAAATAAAGAAAACAAATGCATAGCCTCAGATTCACAATTACACAAACTAACAAAGCACTACTGGCAAGTTGTCGTTCTCTGTGGTGTAGTGGTTACAATGCTAGCCTCTAGTTTCCGAGGTCGCGGGTTCAAACCCGTCGGAGGGCGATGGATTTTTTCGGGCGTAAAACTCCTTAGCATGGCTTTCTTCGGAAGGGAAAGTAAAGCCGGTGGTCCCGTGTCGTAGATTTACGGCACGTAAAAGAACCTCAAGCCTGATAAAGAGGCCTTTGAGCAAAATTACCGGTCTTCCACGCCCAATATAGAATGGACACTAAGGACCGCAGCAGTTAAGGCGTCCATAAATAAAATCCAATTTAATTTTAATTTTTGTCTTGCAAGTTCCAACATAATGAACTGAGTTTAGCAGTGGGCAAAAGAAAAAGTGAATAGTAATACTAAATGTTATTTTGTTCATACTATCCGGAGCTGGTTTCCAAAGCAGTACGGGAAATTGGACTTTTCCGTGCTCCAACGCCAACCTTTTAGAATTCCTTTCAGCTGCTTAATTAACAACTTAACTGAAACATATGACTGCGTCCATGTCAATATAACATACAGTACTTCAAATATTTAACCACGCGGACGGAGAGATACAGGATGACCAGGAAGAAGAAGAAGAAGAAGATATTTAACCAATATATAAAGTATTTCGTCATAGTATGAAACAAAATATTGTACGTAACTGCCTAGGGAAATGAATTTTTTTCAGGACTCGTTTAGATATTCCGGCCTCAGCATCTTACTATTCCCGAAAAAACTCGTTTCCCTATGTATTTACGTAAAGTACTAGATCGAGTCTGGAGAGGTAGTCAACCTTGTTGTATCAATGCCCTGTCAATGCAGTGGAAGTCATTAACACAAGTCTATGCATTCCAACATGCTAAAAATACTGAAATAGAGCGAAGGTTTCCCTTTTATAAATCCGAAGATTCTGTTGAATCCCAATATCTACGGTTAGGTGAACAGATTTCCAAAACAGAAGGGGAATATTTCAGCCATCATATAGTCTAAATAAAAGTTGAATACGTAATAATTATTTTGAATAGTTAAATGCAAGACTGAAGTTGATAATTATCACATACGATGTATGATCAAAAAGTGACAGGAATTTTTGTTTTTCCTAAAGAATTTTTACTTTCTCTACTACGTATAGTAAGTAGGGGAAGTATTGTATTCCACCCAAAAATTCGATACCGAGATTTCACCGGAAATACATGTTTTGAGACCCCTGAATCCAAAAAAAGCATTTTTGGAAACATGTGTGTGTGTTTGTGTGTGTGCGTGTGTGTATGTGTGTGTGTGTGTCTGTGAACAGCGTAACTCAGAAACGAACAGTCGGATAAACACCAAACTTGGTATTTAGGTTCAGTATCTTCCAGAGATGCGACACGAAGGTTTTCAAGAAAATCTCCCCACCCCAGATTACACTTTATATGGAACATTTTTCGAAAATTTTCTCAAAAATGGCTCTAACGATTTTGATTAAAATATCATATGTTTAAGACATTTTCATGACAAATAAAATGTATATCTAGAATTTTCTGGGAATGCCTCCAAAAGTATTCTTCATTGTGAACGACTTTTGCATAACTGGTAAACCACAAGAGATAGACAAACTTTTACTACACAAAAAATGTAGATCGCGTTAAAATACACAATTTATGTCATATACATTTTTTGTTGTTGAGTGAACCATTTTCGAGATATTGCTTGTTATTCCCTTAAATTTTTCAATACTTATTTTCTAAAATGGGAATTCGTTATTCATTTTTTGTGTTGTATATGCAAAGAGTATTAATCTGTGGCAAAGGGAATGGTGCTGCACCTAGCAACCAGCTATTAAGAGATATGTATGTGCTTAAAGGCTACTGTATTTCTATATTGCCCTTGTAAGTATATATTCCCCTTACATCTACAAGAAAATTAGCAATAAGATAGAGTCTGCAAATGTTTATCTCGATTAACATGAAGTAGATGGAGAATAAGCGTTTGTAAAAATAGTTTGTACAAGAGTAGAGAAAGTCATGTGAGTTTAACACATCAGATTTTTATTTCATCATCAACATAAACTTTGTCCCCTTCAAAGTAATCCCCCTCAGATATAATACACTTGTGCCAGTGTTTTTTCCAATCTTGGAAGACTTCTGGAACTCACTTTTCGTTATGGTGTTCAGCTCCTTCAGCGCTTCTGTTTTTATATCATCAATGGTGGTAAAACGTCGTCCTTTCATGTTCTCTTCAGCCTCGGGAATAGAAAGAAGTCGCAGGGGTCCATGTCCGGCAAATACGGTGACTGAGGCAGCATAACGATTTTGTTTTTTTTTGCCAAAAAGTCACGAACAAGCATTGAGGTGTGAGCGGATGCATTATCGTGATGCAATTTCCACGAGTGGATTTGCCAGAATTTTGGTCGTTTTCTTCGGATTGCTTCACGTAAACGGTGCATAATTTCCAGGTAGTATTCCTTATTGACCATATGACCATAAGGCAGGAACTCCTGATGCGCTATCCTATTGTAATCGAAGAAAACAGCGAGAAGAACCTTCACATGTGATTGAACTTGTCGAACTTTTCGGTCTTGGCTCTTCAGGCAGTTTCCATTGGGAGAATTGGGCTTTAGTTTCGATGTCATATCCATATATCGTCACTGTTATAACCTTCTTTAGAAATTCTGGATCGTTTTGGACCTCATTCAGCAATTCCTGAGCGATGTCTACGCGACGTCGATTTTGTTCGAAATTCAATTTCGGAACAAACTTTGCTGCTGCACGTTTCATGACCACAATATCCGAAAAAAACTGCTTGGTATGATCCAAAGGATATGCCACATCATCAGCAACCTCTTCTTCCACAGTAATGATGTCCTAAGGCGTCCAGGGCGGTCAACGTCTTCTCGACGCTCTTTGAAACGTTTATACCACTCGTAAACTCTCATCTTACTCATATCAGATTCGCCAAAAGCCACGGTCAACATTTCGAACTGGTGCTGCACTTTATTCCGTTTTGCAAGCAAAATTTAATGCAAATTCTTTGATCCATCTTTTTCGAAAGTAAAAATTTGCAGAGCAATCGAAAACACGTACAACTTTTTTTAGACGGTTAACAATAAACTAAATATTCAAGCTAAAAATGCAAACACACATCAGGAACATGTGTACCAACAATATAAAACAAAAGTTTTGAACATCGGATGTATAAAGCTCGCAAAATTAAAACATTCCCATTATTTTTTTATCACACCTCGTATATGATTAGTTATTTATGCCCTCCCTGACTTTATGAAACATGTCCATCTGCCACTCAAAATGAAATGTAACTCACATGACAAGTGTTTACGTACTGTCTCAACTAATGAGTACTGATACACAGTGAGAAACTAACCATTACTTGCGTGTGCTGACTAAATAAGACGGTATTACCGTAACATCCAGTAGGCTTCACATCAGACACTCCTAGGGACAGTGACTAGTACTGCACAAGAGTGCGTTTTGTTTACATCTGACACGCCACAAACAAGTTTCAGATACTCTAACATGACAGATTTGACGCACGTAGGTAGTAAAAAAGCTTCTGCACCCCTTGTTCATACTATAAAAATGTTTATTTTGGAACTCCTTTCTACTCCACAATTTTCTGCATATTGTTTTTCCACACCCAGTATTTGTATATCCACTCGGATAGACACATGCACATGACATTTTCCAGAAATGTTTAGTTTTGCTTCAGAGCATATCAAAACCTGTGTTTTGACTAAATCTCAATATAGAACTTAAGATTTAATACAGTACTTCCTCTGCCGTTATAGTTAAGCGGTTGAGAAAGTAAGCATCGTAGTATTTGATATATTTTCCTACAGCTTTCAGATAAATCCCGTATATTCAGGGCAATTATGTAACGTTTTGCTATGGCTTAACAAATTGTTAAAGCCGCTAACCAATTGATCGGCACTCAGCGACTTCCTAACAAATCCAAATTTTGTTAAGATTAAAAATTTGGTTGTTGAACGTAACAAACCCCAAGAGCCTCATGCTAGCGCGTTTGTTACACAACAAATTCGCATAGACGTCATTTTAATGTTGCTGTAAAAGGAAAAGCACGATAGAAGTTTGACACTTTAATTAACAAATGTTTATTCGTTTTAGCGCAAAATATAAATGTTGCCAATTACACTTCCGTGTGATGGCATTGGTAAATGATGCTCCCAGCATAGCTTTTAAGAGACGAATTTTAATAGGAAAATCAATATAGCATAATCTCGTATAGTAATAAAAACTAATAGTTATAGATTTAGGAATTTTAGGTTTAGTGATAAATCTTGTATTTATTTGCATGGTTAAGGAATTGATTAGCTTCATTTTTAGGTTAAGATTCGAAACTGAGCACTTTTGAGAGCTGTAGGATAGTACAGCGATATTTTTCCTTTCCAGAATTATTTAAAGATAATTTCCAATCTGCTAAAAGAAGTGGCTAGCAGAAAGCTATTTACCAGTTTCTCGTAACCATAGCTGGAAGAGGAAGAACATAACAGAAGGCAGTCAGTTGGCTTATAAAGTGATAATTTATTCTTAATAAGTTTGCATATGAAAAAATAATCCAAAATAAAGCACTTGTAACTGGAACATTCTCCCAGATAACACAATTATTGAAACTAACCTTTCTTTTCACTACGACCTTCCACTTAACGAATACCTAAAACAATATGGATACATATTATCAGACACTAATAATGATTTTCATTCAAAGATTAAGATGCAAGAACATGTCGACAGAACTGAATTAAAGCTGAAAATTTCCAAATCGTGAATAAAAGAATAAGTACCTACTTATGCTTGATGGTAGATATACATTAAAGTTTGAGAAAAATCTGCATGGCAACTGGTGTCTTAAAAAAATAATAATAAATAAATAAAAAACAAAAACCACAAAGAAAATTAAGTAATAATTGCGGGTTGATATGAGCTAATGAAACAATATGAAGCTGCGTTGCTAATTATTTTGTCTTGTCTTTCGTAACCTAAAATTAAACTCATTTTACAGGCCCAGTGTCACCTATTCAACAGCTTGGCGAGTTTTTCCCTTAAACAAATCTAATAACGCAAGAAAATGTACGTCTTGCTATTCTAAGCAATGGGTGCAAATGTTAAAAATCCACATATATTATATATTTTTCGTGTAATGTTTTCACAGCACGATGTCTCCATCTTGACAGGGTAAAGTAATAAAAGCACTCGGTAGTCGGCAATTTGGCGCTGGTGGCAGTGTGAAAAAATAATAATAATAACGCTAACGCACAATGCACGAATTTTCGATTAGTCACTACAGTGGGCTAACAAACCGCGAGAAAACAAATATCGTGATACTAAACAAGTTGCCAAATAACGACACATTTGTTAAAAGCGATTCTTTAAGTTTAAAAAATAATTGTAGTCGCCTACTTAACGAAGTTGCAGAATAGCCCTGATTGTATTTTTGGCATATCTGCTGAAATACTGAATTATTCATTCGATGCATAAAACATTTTGTAATTGTTTAGCTCAATTCGTCAGTCTTTGCTAGTTTATTGCACGAACAATACTATGAAAATGAATGCACAGATTAACTCGGAAATCCAAAGTTAAGCGCTCATTCAGACTGCTTCATCCTACCGGAGCTCGAACTAGGTTCTCCACTCGAGAGGCACGAGCATTACAACTGCAATATCCCCACAGTAGCTTATCAGCAATACTTTAAATATTTCCACGTGATGGAAATCCAAGCGTTTATTGCAGTATTATATCCAGTATTTCCCACTCGTGATGCGTTCCAGCAGAAGAAGCGGTTGACATTGCCTTCTGAAAACGGCAATGCCCTTGAGTATTGCATGCATGCTGGGGCATACCCGTATGTAATGCAAGTACAGCACCTGCGCATCTATACGACCTTGACCGGTCTCAAGGGCTTCACGTTTTAAATAGCCTCTCACGTGGATTGGATTGTTTATTTCAATGGTTCCCAAAATCTTCTAGATGGGGCCTCCCTTTGTTGACGGCAGGTCCCACGCTCCCTCCAGTTAATGTATCCTTTTAATGCATTTATATTGAGAATTATGTAGAGTAAAATCCTTGACTCTTTCTACACAGACAAAGATTAAAATAAATCAACGAAATTATGAGAGGTGTAAGACATAGTTGCCCTTTATCGACGTATTATTTAACATATACAGGCGGTTTAGAAATTCAAACTACAAACGTTCGGGGTTACAGAGGAGTGTTAGGCGACTTAGGCGAGTATTTTGATGTAGCACACTTCCGGTCTTTGAGTTCATAGTTGTTTGCAATAGATCAAAATCAATAGCGAGCCAGTACGCCATTGATAAAACTTCCCTGAGTTTGCTGTTACTTGCAGGCAATGGCGGCCTTTAAAAAAAATTCTGATGTTACACTCACACGACTTTCTCTACTCTTGTACAAAGTATCTTTACAAATGCTTATTCTCCATCTACTTCATGTTAATCGAGATAAACATTTGCAGACCCTATCTTATTGCTAATTTTCTTGTAGATGTAAGGGGAAAATATATTTACAAGGGTAATTTAGAAATACAGTAGCCTTTATGCACATACATATCTCTTAATAGCTGGTTGCTAGGTGCAGCACCATTCCCTTTGCCACAGATTAATACTCTTTGCATATCCAAGACAAAAAAATGAATAACGAATTCCCATTTGAGAAAATAAGTATTGAAAAATTTAAGGGAATAACAAGCAATATCTCGAAAATGGTTCACTCAACAAAAAAGCTATATATGACATAAATTGTGTATTTTAACGCGATCTACATTTTTTGTGTAGTAAAACTTTGTCTATCTCTTATGATTTACCAGTTATGCAAAAGTCGTTCACAATAAAGAATACCTTTGGAGACATTCCCAGAAAATTCAAGATATACATTTTATTTGTCATAAAATATCTTAAACATATGATATTTTAATCAAAATCGTTAGCCATTTTTGAAAAAATTAAAATTTTCCAAAAATGTTCCAATTAAAGGGTAATCTGGGGTGGGGGAATTTTCTTGAAAACCTTCGTGTCGCATCTCTGGAAGATACTGAACCTAAATACCAAGTTTGGTGTTTATCCGACTGTTCGTTTCTGAGTTATGCTGTTCACAGACACACACACACACACACACACGGACATGTTTCCAAAAATGCTTTTTTGGATTCAGGGGGTCTCAAAACATGTATTTCCGCTGAAATCTCGGTATCGAATTTTTGGGTGGAATACAATACTTCCCCTACTTACTATACGTAGTAGAGAAAGTAAAAAGTGTGTATGTGTATATATCTTTAACCGTTTACACGGGTTTGGATCCAGCACCACCAGATTGACAGCCGAGCACGCTGATGACTGCGCTATTACTACAGCTAACTGTCGTTTGTTTCTCTGGTACGTATGATTCGTCATGTGAAAGTGAAGGTATCAGTGGTGCACTGTTCCTTGCAGACGAAGCATTTTTCCAGAAAAAGCAAAGCTCATAACTTTGAAAACACCAGCGATTTTCGCGCTTGTAGAAGAGAAATTAACTACTTTAGAGTGGAATTAAATACCTCGTTCGCATCAACTCTCTTATTTATTTGCATTTATCAGTACGAACATCATACGTTTCAAAACATGAATATCTATATTTTGGGTGGAATATAATACTTCCTCTACCTCCATATAGGATTGGTAGAGAAAGTAAAAATGGAATCTCAGTTTTATTTATAGTAACTGAATTCTTATTAGCACAGCAGTGCAGTGGTGCACCGCTTTTCATCGAAGCAAGTGGGGTCAGTATGGTTCAGGTGTGCTTCTGTGGAGAGTATGGCAATTAATTAGATCGTGGTACCCATTGTAGCCGATTGCTCACTTAGAGGATTTTGACTTTGTTTTCTCTTATAAGCCGAAGTATGCACTAACCACTAAGTAATACAAAACAAACTAAAATCCAAGTGTAGCCAAACTCTGACTTGGTAATAGTATGAGTAAAAAGTGTGTTAAAAAAATTCCGATGCGTTCCATTTTCTTTTGTTTATTAGTGTGTATGCTAACTACTGTTGTGAAAGCTTACTTTTCTATCTAAATTTCAATTGAGACAAATCTATGCAGAAATACCTACATTACACAATTCCTTATAGATGCATGGAACAGCGGTAGACAAATGTTTAAGAACTGACGCTATATGCTGGACTTAAAATTTCATACTCTTTCCATTGCATCGCGAGAAACAGCTGAAATTAAATCGACAGGACTTTAAAATATGTATTGAAAATTCAAACCATTGTTTACAGATATCTCGGATATGGCTGGTGCCAAAAAAAATTGAAATAAATTATGTGTTTTAAAGAGATCTACTTTTTTGTGTAGTACGTTTTCGTCTATCGCTTAGCGTTTACTTATGCAAGATTATATGAATCTTCCGAATGAACAGTGCTTCACACGCTACTTTCAGAAAATTCAAAATATACACTTTATTTGTTATGTATGTTGAATATATGGTATTGTAATCAAAATCGTTAGAGTCACTTTTCAGAAAATCAAAAAATTCGAAAAATGTTTCACGTAAAGGGTATTTTGGAGTAAGAGATTTTCTTGAAAATCTTTGTGTCGCATCTTTGGAAGGCATTGAACCTAAATACCAAGTTTAGTATTTATCGGACTTTTCGTTTCTGAGTTATAATGTTCACAGGCGCGCGCGAAACATGTATTTCCGATGAAATCCCGATTTGGAAATTTTGGGTGGAATGCAATACCTTCAATGTACGTGGTAGAGAAAGTAAAAAGGAACAACGTTCTAATTTCATAGAGAACCAACTTATTTCTGTACGACAGGTGTAGCAATAAAAAAACCGGATTCATGCTCTGACACTTTATTGGGGGAAAAAAAAGGAATTTCCTCGGTACCTACTCCGCTCCAAACGAATTTTTCCACTGTTAGAAGCAGTGCTGCAGGTCATCTTGTATTATGCTGCTCAACAGTTGCTGTTTTTGCTTTCACTGCATCCAGAACTCGAACCTGGTTCCTTTGAGCGTGGACTTGTGTCTCGAGAAGAGAAAAATGTCGTACGGTGCTAGGTCCAATGCTCCATCGCCAAATAGCTCTTCACAGATTGTGCTTTGTGGGCTTGAGCATTGTCCTGGTTGAGGATCCATGAAGAATTCTTCCACAAGTCTGGTCTCTTTCGTCACAAACGTTCCTCTCTCACGGAGGGTCTCTAAAACGTTGATGTAATAAAGTTGATTGAAATTCTGACCTGTAGCTACCCTATCAATGTAAATAATCTCACGTATATTGAAGACCACAAAAAAGGAAGAAATAAAATCGCTGAATTTTGAATTCGCTCATACGCGCTTTCTTCTTCCTGTGGAGTCGGGAGCTCTTCCAATGTGGATCGTCGCTTAGTCTCTGGATCATATTGGAAAAACCATATCGTAGAAATCAAGATTATTTTCAATGTTCGTTTTGCGCGGGTGTGAAGATTTTGGAACCATTATAGCACTTTTTCATGCCCAGATCATCGTACAAAATCTATCTAAGGTTTTCCTTATCGTTAAGTTCAGCAACTGATCGGATTTCCATATTGCCGGTCTCCTCGAATAATCATTTCAACGACTTTCTCCACATTCTCTTGAGTTTTCTTAGTTGGATCGTCCCCGAGTCTTCCCTGCTCTTCATAAATTTCTTAAACCACTTGAAAACTTGAGTACAAGATAGACTATCACCATAAACTTCTATCAACATAAGTTTCTGTGGCAAATTTTCCGAGCTTTGCAGGAATTTGGTGTTAACACATTGTTCTACTTTGGCACTTAGTATTATTGTGACGAAGCTTAGACATACGAGCCGCTTCTAACACTGGTCACGCCAGACTAACCGCTGCGCTTGAGTGAAACTTCGTGTGATGGTAGAGCGGAGTTCCCAGGTGTCAGTAACTACCCCTGTCACCGTCCTCGAAGTGGCGGAAAATTGTAAAAAAATCTGATGTGTTACACTCACATGACTTTCTCTACACTTGTACAAACTATTTTTACAATCGCTTATTCTCCATATGCTTCATGTTAATCGAGATATCGAGATGTCAATCTTATTGCTAATTTTCATGTAGATGCAAGGGGAATATGGTAGGTTTTAAGCGATAGTCAAATATTTTAACGCTGGTTGCTATGTGGCCCATTGCATTCTCTTTGCATGTCCAGGACATAAAAAAATGAATAACGAATTTGAGAAAAAGTATAAGTATTGGAAAATTTAAGGGAATAACAAGCAATATCTCGAAAACGGTTCACTCAACAAAAGAAATATATATGACATAAATTGTGCATTTTAACGCGATCTACATGTTTTGTGTAGTAAAATTTTGTCTATCTCTTATGGTTTACCAGTTATGCAAAAGTCGTTCACAAGGAAGAATACTTTTGGAGACATTCCCAGAAAATTCGAGATAAACATTTCATTTCTCATGTCAATATCTTAAACATATAATATTTTAATCAAAATCGTTAGAGCCATTTTTGAGAAAATTAAAATTTTTGAAAAATGTTCCATGTAAAGGGTAGTCTGGGGTGGGGGGATTTTCTTGAAAACCTCCGTGTCGCATTTCTGGAAGATATTGAACCTAAATACCAAGTTTGGTGTTTATCGGACTGTTCGTTTCTGAGTTATGCTGTTCACAGACACACACACGGACATGTTTCCAAAAATGCTTTTTACTTTCTCTACTACGTATAGTAAGTAGGGGAAGTATTGTATTCCACCCAAAAATTCGATACCGAGATTTCACCGGAAATACATGTTTTGAGACTCACTGAATCCAAAAAAAGCATTTTTGGAAACATGTCCGTGTGTGTGTCTGTCTGTGTGTCTGTGTGTCCGTGTGTCTTTGTCTGTGTGTCTGTGAACAGCATAACTCAGAAACGAACAGTCGTATAAACACCAAACTTGGTATTTACGTTCAGTACCTTCCAGAGATGCGACACGAAGGTTTTCAAGAAAATCCCCCCACCCCAGACTACCCTTTACATGGAACATTTTTCGAAATTTTTAATTTTCTCAAAAATGGCTCCAACGATTTTGATTAAAATATCATATGTTTAAGATATTGTCATGAGAAATGAAATGTATATCTCGAATTTTCTGGGAATGTCTCCAAAAGTATTCTTCATTGTGAACGACTTTTGCATAACTGGTAAACCATAAGAGATAGACAAAATTTTACTACACAAAAAATGTAGATCGCATTAAAATACACAATTTATGTCATACACATTTCTTTTGTTGAGTGAACCGTTTTCGAGATATTGCTTGTTATTCCCTTAAATTTTCCAATACTTATACTTTTTCTCAAATTCGTTATTCGTTTTTTTTATGTCCTGGACATGTAAAGAGAATGGAATGCACCACATAGCAACCAGCGTTAAAATATTTGATTATCGCTTAAAAGCTACCATATTCCCCTTGCATCTACAAGAAAATTACCAATAAGATTGACATCTCGATATCTCGATTAACATGAAGCAAATGGAGAATAAGCGTTTGTAAAAATAGTTTGTACAAGAGTAGAGAAAGTCATGTGAGTGTAACACATCAGATTTTTTTGGATTCAGGGGGTCTCAAAACATGTATTTCCGGTGAAATCTCGGTATCAAATTTTTGGGTGGAATATAATACTTCCCCTACTTACTATACGTAGTAGAGAAAGTAAAAATTAGCACCGTTTCTTTATTGCCACACCTCTTAGATCTCCTCCCTTTCCTCGAGTTAACTGCCTGCCCTAAGACAAGTAAAACGACTCAAGATCCTCCAGCGCGCATCTACCTAACACAAGAATAGTATCAGGAATGGTACGGCATGCAAAGACTTTGAGGTTGTATCAATTGAATCCAAAGTAAAAAATCTGATGTGTTACACTCACATGACTTTCTCTACTCTTGTACAATCTATTTTTACAAACGCCTATTCTCCATATGCTTCATATTAATCGAGATATCGAGATGTCAATCTTATTTGTAATTTTCTTGTAGATGCAAGGGGAATATGGTAGCTTTTAAGCGATAGTCAAATATTTTATCGCTGGTTGCTATGTGGCGCATTCCATTCTCTTTGCATGTCCAGGACATAAAAAAATGAATAACGAATTTGAGAAAAAGTATAAGTATTGGAAAATTTAAGGAAATAACAAGCAATATCTCGAAAACGGTTCACTCAACAACAAAAATGTATATGATATAAGTTGTGTATTTTAACGTGATCTACATTTTTTGTGTAATAAAATTTTGTCTCTCTCTTATGGTTTACCAGTTATGCAAAAGTCGTTCACAATGAAGAATACTTTTGGAGACATTCCCAGAAATTTCGAGATATACATTTCATTTCTCATGACATTATCTTAAACATATGATATTTTCATCAAAATCGTTAGAGCCATTTTTGAGAAAATTAAAATTTTTGAAAAATGTTCCATGTAAAGGGTAGTCTGGGGTGGGGGGATTTTCTTGAAAATCTTCGTGTCGCATCTCTGAAAGATACTGAACGTAAATACCAAGTTTGGTGTTTATCCGACTGTTAGTTTTTGAGTTATGCTGTTCACAGACACACACACACACACACACACACACGGACATGTTTCCAAAATTGCTTTTTTTGGATTCAGGAGGTCTCAAAACATGTATTTCCGGTGAAATCTCGGTATCGAATTTTTGGGTGGAATACAATACTTCCCCTACTTACTATACGTAGTAGAGAAAGTAAAAATCTGATGTGTTACTCTCACATGACTTTCTCTACTCTTGTACAAACTATTTTTACAAACGCTTATTCTCCATCTACTTCATGTTAATCGAGATAAACATTTGCAGACTCTATCTTATTGCTAATTTTCTTGAAGATGTAAGGGGAATATATATTTACAAGGGCAATATAGAAATACAGTAGCCTTTAAGCACATACATATCTCTTAATAGCTGGTTGCTAGGTGCTGCAGCACCATTCCGTTTCCCACAGATTAATACTCTTTGCATATCCAAGACAAAAAAATGAATAACGAATTCCCTTTTAAGAAAATAAGTAATGAAAAATTTAAGGGAATAACAAGCAATATCTCGAAAATGGTTCAGTCAACAAAAAAAGTGCATATGACATAAATTGTGTATTTTAACGCGATCTACATTTTTTGTGTAGTAAAAGTTTGTCTATCTCTTATGGTTTACCAGTTATGCAAAAGTCGTTCACAATGAAGAATACTTTTGGAGACATTCCCAGGAAATTCAAGATATACATTTTAGTTGTCATAAAAATATCTTAAACATATGATATTTTAATCAAAATCGTTAGAGCAATGTTTGAGAAAATTAAAATTTTCGAAAAATCTTCCATGTAAAGGGTAATCTGGGGTGGGGGATTTTCTTGAAAACCTTCTTGTCGCATCCTTGGAAGATACTGAACCTAAATACCAGTTTTGGTGTTTATTCGACTGTTCGTTTCTGAGTTATGCTGTTCACAGACAGACACACAGACACACACACACGGACATGTTTAAAAATGCTTTTTTTGGATTCAGGGACCTCAAAACATGTATTTCCGGTGAAATCTCGGTATCGAATTTTTGGCTGGAATGCAATACTTCCCCTACTTACTATACGTAGTAGAGAAAGTAATACTTCTGTCCATTATAATAACATGTAACTGAATTTTCAAGCAAACGTGTCTTTACTTCTAATTGACCTATATGATTCATTCTTCATCAATATGTTCCGTATTCTATGCTGAATGTTTTGTTTTAAAACAAACTCTATGTAATTTTCATTAAGATTTTTTTTTCTGAACACACTAAAAAAAATTAACTTTTTATTTCTGTCTGTAAGGTGGCAAAACCATTATTGTAGATTAATTTAGTTTAATTTTAGTTCACAATATAGTTCACAGATTTAAGTTCATTTTTGTGTCTGAATGAATTAAATAGCTCAATTCCAAGCGTCTTTTCAAATTCCAGAAGACAGCAAAGTGTCGAAAAAACTAATAAGTTGAAACATTAATTTAATGTTTAAGTTTATTTTGGTTTATGAATATATTGCTATGCAATCTATATAAAAATTATGTGAAACCCCTAAACATATCACATATATTTAAAAGCTATATGAATTAGGTTATGAGATGAACAAATTTTGCTTTGTTTACAGATAAATTGCAGTTTTCAGGGTCGATGTATACTATCCAAATAGTGTAAGTTTCCTTTATGGCTCTTCTCCGTTAGGATTATGTGGACATGGTCTTGATAGTTTAAATCCCTGCAGTTTCTGATGAGGAAACTGGGGAGTTCCCAAAACGTCGGATCCAGAATCTCCAAAAACGTGACTCAAGCCAAAAGGGTTTTAACAGCCAGTTTCCTCGTCGATGTAACATTCATAGATTTGCGGATCGATCCCTAGCAATTAATCGTAAATTTTATTTCAGCTATAGACCCAGAGAGAGGCTACAACCTCTCCTTAATTATAGAAAAAACATATAAATGGTGTTGCTTTGGTAAAGTCAAAATCAACACTTTTATTTCTATTTTATTTACTTAAAACAAATGAAAACTATTCGTTCACAGTCAATGAGTGAATTTATCATAGCGTGGACTGTATCTCAAAAGATGCTCCACTAACTCGAAAAGAAACAGATAGGCCGAATTAAATACACTTTATATTTATTATTAAATAACTTCTAAATAAGAATTAAGCTCTCAAGCAATGAGGATCAACAACTTACAGTAAAACTGAGTAATCAAATTTCTTAAATATTACGTTTAAAAGCCATCTGTATTTAATAAATCACTTCATAAGTTTTCTCAAAATTAAATGAACGTTTGCATCCAAAGGGTAATTTGTGGATCGCTTATCTAATACTTGAAAATTTAGAAATGAGACTACTCTATTACTGACGCATTTTGCTCATTGGTAAGGAATCTTTCAATTTTTTTCCCTGATTATCGGAGGGGCCTCGACACTGTTCCAGTACGGTTACTGTATCTACGCCCCGGGAGAGAGGAGGAAAGGAGACACCGGGTGGCCGGAACCAGGAATGACGGTAGAGTAATGGTAAGGCCCCTACCTTTCCAGATTGAGTCACCCCGGCAGTGGACAGGCAGAGCAGGAATCCCCGCCCCATACATAGGGTCCAACAGCAGCTCCGAAGGAGCGGTCCGTTTATCTCCGGCAACCAACCGAAAGCCGAGGACGAAGGTTTCACAGAGAGCATCCTTTTCTCCTGTTACATCGCACCGAAACACCATTGCCGACACTTCCAACCCTGAAACAGACCTAACGGAGTGAAGGATGAACGTAATGATGATTGAAACGAAATGGAGGTACAGGAAATTCGGGGGCTGAAAGAAACCACTCCAGCATTCGCCTGACGACCCGGGAAAAAAACCAGAAAAAAATAGGTTAAAGTGGGCGGTCGCCGGGAATCGAGCACGTGACCTCCCGAATGCGAGTTACACGCGTTACGCGGCGCCACCTTGCTCCGCTCAAAATATGCCTCTTCCTATATGAATCCTGGATCCACCTCTAATTTCAGCGATTCATTTAAAGGCTTTTATATAGTTAAGCAGCATGCCTCATATTTGCTGCTGTGAAGAATTATCAGCAACTCACCGGAGTGAAATTATAGATCCTGCTAAATGGCGACATTCAGCCCCATCCCAGCACTGCACGATATGAAACTATGCAGTCTATGAAAGCCTATTAATATGGCACGGGAATTTCATTGAGAAATCGCAGTGTCACCAACTATATATAGTCCATTTGAAAATTTGACTGACATCACACCTGTGTGCTGGTAGGAGCAGAGCGGTGCGGAACGATGCCTTATTATTTGTCCGCTACGCGCCTGTTTCTTTGCAATGGATATCCAAATTCGTTTTTGGCAGCTCTTGGGCAGGGAAATAGAAACTGATTTCGGCTAGGTATAATTGGACCCTTGTCCAATGGTTACTTACAAACTGATTTAAATATAGTAATCACACCGGTAATGAATTCCGTTATGACTGAACCTCATAGATCAAAGTAAACTCACGTCGGAGCGAAGAAATGAACAGAAATATATTTCAAACATAAACAAAAAGCGTCTACCATTTAAATAAAGTGAAAATGTGTTTTGTATACAGATATCTGACTCTTGTAAAACACAACAATTCAGTATACGTTTGTTATAACTTACAAGCATTACACTACTCTCATAAATTTCGTAGAAGTGTGTTTTAAAACTATAACTCATGGTAACAACTTCGCGTTTATTATTGCACGTTTTAGAACACCATGATAATTCTCAATGTGACAGCGTAAACAAATCAACATGAGGTTTACAGTTATTCTAGATTAACACAAACGCATAAATTATGCATTAACGATGTAGCTTATGGTCCCCTTTCTTATTTTCAGACAACATATTCATCAGAATTTGATTCGCTGGTGACGGCAATAAGAAGCATCCTATCATTAGGATCAGACCTTAGTTGTGTGTGCCGGCAACATTTGCTCCACAATTCTGCTCCAGTCTGCTTCTGGACATCGTGAAGAAGATCCAGTACCGGACTTGTCAGCTTCGGTCCTTTATTTCTATTTCTAACACCTCCCAGGTGATTCCGTATTAATTCAATTGGATTCAACTCGCAGTAGTAACCAATGTATGACCTGCAGTGGCTGCCATGTCATCGACGACATTCCCAACATATATTTAGAAGTGTGGCATTGGTTATTCTTGGTTGCTGCTTTTTAAATCGAGGAACAACAATGTTATGTAGCTTCATGAATTTCAGCAACTCTGATCTATTGATTTGATTTCGTTGTTGGCGATCTATACGAAGGTACCCTCCCCCCTTGAATGGTAGGGTGCTTTATCCGTTACTATTACATTATTTTGGCTCGGGAAGTTTTGGCCAATTTTTTTATTTATATTTTCTGGTTTAGTTTAACACTAGACAAATTGTTTCTTAAACAGAAATGTGCACTAACATAAGGTAGTAGTACCACTAATATTTATTCAGGTGAGGAAGGAAGTTTAGTTTCCCTTTTGTTTTTCCTTATGTTTGTCGTTCTTCTATTTGATTTTAGTGGTTTAGTAGTTTACATCAGATATACACCTGTGTAGGCTACAGCCGAAACGATAGGAATGGTGTGAATCCCACACCTTGTTTCCCACGGGCAAGAAAACTGTCTCTCTCACAACGGAGATACCCAACATAGGTGTTTAAATGGAGATGGCCGTAGCTCTAACAGCGTAATGAACAGTATGAGTTACAGTCCAGAGTATGGCAAAGTGCTTACCAGCCAACGCAACACGAAAATCTGGCCACAGTAAATGATGTGGGCGAAACCAACTGCGTGCGTGAGGCTCAATCTCAATAAAAATAGCCAATAGTTTGGCACGTATCGGAGACATGATATCGCAAGAAAACAAACGGTGGAGCACGGTATCCTTCTCTAAACAATAAAGGCAGGTATGGAGGTCTGACATACGTATACGATGAAGGCGTTCCTTTGTAGGTAACAAATCATGGGCTACATTAAAGCAATTGGAACGCATCACTACAGGGAGCGAAGACGAATTTATATTTCTTCGCACCTGGGACCAACAAATACCGCGTGGTGTGATTGGAAAACTCGCATCTCCGGCGGCATAAACGCGTATACAATGATTTGGAAGTTGGACCAGTCCCTTGGGCATAGTGAGTGGCAAATACACCATTGTTGTACATAAGTCGTCAAATAAATATCGTGCGGCGGAAGTTAACAGATCCGGTGGGGCACGGATGTCAAGCTTACTAGACCAGTAACAACCATTTTGAGGCAAGGGTAACGTCTGCCTCCTGCATTTTAAAACTCCTGCTGAGAAACAGAGCGACACATTTTAGCTCTACATTGAGTAACCCAAGACCACATACATAGGGTGGCGATATAACTTAGAAAGGGAACTTTAAAAATACTCCCATGCCACATATATATCAAACTCACACTAGCGAGCAATCTGAGCATGTGGACGGCAACACTAACACCTAGGTTTACCACAAGCAAAACGACACATACAAATGTAAAACCCACACACGTTGGTGCAGGCGCAAATCCCTGTGATACAGCTCCCTAGCAGTAAAGCGAATACGATTTATTAGTTGGGACCAATTCAAGGTCTGCATTTCGCGTAGCGACTAGGAAAAACAGAAATACCCTAAATTTTGAGATTCTGCACAGTGCGCAATGAAGGGATATCGGCAGGTCTCCCAGTTTTCAAGAGGTAAAACTTTCGACTTCCTCGTACTGACAATAAGACCAGAAAGTGCCCCAAAATTATGCAGAATATTATGCATTTTAGCCACGTCTCGGTTCGTTGTCAATAATACACTGACATCATCGGCATAGGCTAAGGTAGAAAATCGGTATCCCTGAAACGAAATCCCGGCAATGTGTTGATCCAACTGATGAAGTAAGGGGCTCAAGGCCAACGCAAACAGAACCATGGATGCCGGGCAACCCTGACGAACTAGCTTCCTATGGAACGGAGAAGCTTATTTTGAAAAGACTGGTAATCAGCATTGGCAGTTTTAATGTCTACTGCGAACAACAAAGTGCATCGAGCACTATTATTAGCTTGCCGCGGTTGAATGGGACACTTGGTAAGATGCACATCCCACTTTCGTCACTAAAGTCCTTCGTCTTGCAGTCATAGGTATCATATCTCATCTCGTCTAGGTGTATGATAGGTTTTCCAGCCGCATGGTACCTTCCAATTTTATAAAGATATTCTGTCCGTAAACACACGATGCGCTGAGTTGCCATAAGAACTGACCTTTGATTTAATTTTCCAAAGCGAAATCCCATTGGACCCGCGTTTATTTACTTGTTATTTATTTATGGACGCTCTTTAACTGCGGTGGTCCTTGGCGTCCCATTCTATATTGCTCGTGAAAGACCGGTAATTTTGCTCAGAGGCCTCATTATCAGGCTTGGGTTTCTTTAACGTGCCGTAAATCTACAACACGGGACCACCGCTTTACTTCCCTTCCGAAGGAAGCCATGCCAAGGATTTTACGCCCGAAAAAATCCCATTGCCTCCGCCGGGTTTGAAACCCGCGACCTCGGGAACTAGAGACTGGCATGTAGGACGATATTGGATTCGTGAGCAGAGCACTTAATGTGGTGCTAGAATAGGGAAAAGTAGAGGCAGACCGTCGCGGAAGTGCTTATATCACATCCCTATGACGTCCCTTCCGAATTCGTCAACTTTGCATAATCTTTTCCTCTTGCGGTTTGGTTTAAATGGTTTCCTAGGTGTTACTTTAATTTTTCTGGAAACAATTGTTTTCTAAATACCCAAACTCTTTACTACAGAATTAATAGGATCTTGTACCTCTTCATCTGCGCATCGTTCAACAAACAGTTGTTTCATAAACATTAGACTGTCTCTGAATATGACTCCTGCCTGAAAGTGGTCTCTAGAATGACGTCGTGGTTTACATAATACTACAGGGTGATTTATGAAGAACTGACACATTTATTTCTTTAATTGTTTCAAAACGAGTTACGCCAGCGGCAACTTATTATACCTGAAATGCAGGGGAATTTTGGGAGATTATTTACCTCTATAGCAAATGTTGAAAATGTCTCCATCCTGCATAAGGCACAACTCAAAACTTCGTTCCATGTTACTGGCCACTCGTTAGAGGACTGTTGCCAATAACTTGAATCTCCTGTGTAATGTTGTGCTTCAGATCGTCCAATGTCTGGGGACGTGTGGCATAAATCCTGTCTTTTAAGTAACCCCATAGAAAGAAGTCCGGCGATGTCAAATCCGGAGATCTCGGTGGCCACAGGTTTTTGGAAATTATTCGGTCGTCAAAGAAACTTGCAATTAGTGCCATGGATTCATTTGATGTATGGCATGTAGCGCCGTCCTGCTGAAAATATCCTTGAGTCAGCTCTACATCGTCTAGTTGCTCAGCAAACTCCATGAAAATCCGTCGGTACTCTGCAGTGTTCACATTGTCTTAAAAACAAAATTGGTCCCACTATCCTCTGTGCGGATATTGCGCACCAAACTCCGATTTTAACCGGGTGCATAGGTTCTTCATGAATAACATGTGGATTTTCGCTGGTCCAATAGCGTGAGTTATTTGAGTTCACATAGCCGGATAAATGGATCCATGCTTCATGTGTGAACCATGTGATGAACAATATGGCAGGAATTTGCACAATGAACGCCTGAAACCAAAAACAGTAATTCAGTCGTCTATTCTTATCTGGTTACGTAACTGAAGGACAACCGTAATCCTATACGGCTTTAGGCCTGCACTTTTCACAGCTCTCTGACACATTGAGTAGCTGTACCCTGTCTCCTGAGACAAACGTCTTAATGATTTTTTGGGTGATTGATCCAGTCGTGCTCTTACATCAACAACAACCGTGGGAAGCCTAGATGAATGAATTTTGCCTTTTTCTCTCATCAGAGATCCAGTTGTTTCAGTCCCAGTATTGCGTTTCTTTAGGGAGGATTTGGAACACCAAATTCTCTCTGGTATGTCCTTTGAGTAGCTGTAATTGAATTCGTAATCCAGTATTGCTTTACAAGGAGGAGCCGTTCATTTAATGTGTACTCCATTTTCACGTTGACTAGAACAAAATCTCAAAAACGGTTGCCGATAATAAAACTAACAATTAGAATAAAACATGAACATCTGTGCATCTAGTGGCGGGAAATCGAAACTCCAGAACATTCTGCTTAATTTGGCGCTAAAATTGGTGCATTGAGTGAATTTCGAACAGAATAATTAAAGAAAGAAATGTATCAGTTCTTCATAAATCACTCTATATAAATGAATGTTGTAACAGTCCTGAGAAGACTGCAAAATTCAGCGTGGCTCGCCACCCCTCCTACCATCACATCTTTCATTGGCTGCAGTAGAGTTCGTTGCTACCCCGCTTCCATCCAGTAGGAATCGATTCATGTCTAACGTTAGGCAATAGGAATATCCTAGTAAATCACGTGTAGGAGTTGGTTCCGCTTTACTGGTGTGAACACCTTAGTTGCGATGTCAATCTACTTTTACAATGGACTATACTATCAGTATATTGGTTGATAATAATTATACAAGAATGAGACACAACAATGGACATGTAGGTAACTCTTACATATGGATGCAGACAACTTGACGCCACTCAAGAAGAAGCCATGACCATGATTTACGATTGAGTTTTTCTCGTTAGCCACAAGCAGAAGGAGTAAGCACGTGGTTTAGTCCGCTTGTTTTTGTTGGTCTTCTGTGACTGTAGTTGTGAATGGCTGTTCCGAGAGTTTGTGTTTCTTTTTGTTGTGATTTAGTGTTGATCGATCATTAGACATAGCCACAAGGCGTCTATTTGCTCTGTTTTGCAGTGTTATAAGGTATTCAGCTTTACTGTATGCATTTCAAAAACTTTATTGTGAATTTAGTGGACAGACAGTGAAAATTAAAATCAGATTTTGTATTGTTGGAAATATATATATATATGTGTAATACAATTATTATAATTATTATAACCGAAACTTGTCTGATAATATTCGATTTTGGTTGAGTAATAATTAGCGTCTGTAATAGATTAGCTTGAAGAAAAAAAATCGGATTTATAAATATTGTGTCTATGTGTGAGGGGAACAGGAAAACCAATCATTATAACTTGATACAGCACATACCTTAATTACATGTCTTAATTACTTCCCCAAAATATTAGCGGTTATGATGTGATGCAAAATATAAAAAAAAAAGTCTTGCTTTTTATTCAGTTTATTGAAAAATGCGACAAAAAAGTGTGTAAATATAATGTTTCTGACTAATTAATATTTACAAGCCGTTAATAGAACAAACCTTTATAAAGTTACACAGATTTTGCGTTAGGTCTATTACTCGTATACTTAAACGGTTACCACTAGAAACAGTGTAATTCCGATGTATTGCAAGCGTAAAGAAGAGGCACAAGTTTCTGTTAGACCCTTTACTGGAGTTTCAATGTTTATTAACGCCCTAGAAAAAGTAGTTTTATTCTGGTTTTCAAAACATCAGCTCACCTAAGTTGCACAGAGGAAAGATAGAGTGAGAAAGTGGAAAAGGAGAGAGAAAGGAACGGGGTGATGAGGGAGAAAGAGAGCGGAAGTGGGAGGGAGAAGAGAACGCAATAACGCGAGCAAACTGATGATGATGATGATAATAATAATAATAATAATAATAATAATAATAATAATAGTAATAATAATATCAATAACTGCAAAATGATCTTATTTAAAACAAAATTAGACAATCAGGCCCAGTCTGTCAGGTACAGCATAACCTATTCTCGGACTTCGGCCGGGTTGGAGCTCGGTTCAGACTTGGCGCGGCCGAACCTTAGAATTTCGGTCTGTGCAGACTTCTTTAAGAGAGATATAACAGCAAAGGCAGATCCAGGGTTTCTGTAAGGGGGGCGGCACCAGGTGGTTTGGAGGTCCTCTCCAGAAAATTTTCAAAAATTCAGCTTCGAAAATTTAGGAAATAGAATAAGGTTGGAGGATCATATTCTAAAAGGAGCAAAATAAAAATACTGTATCTCATACTAACGCTGTTTATTACTTTTTGAACCGCTAAATGATTACAGCAGGGAATATACTACAATAATTGGTAATTAATCAATGTACAAATAAAAACCCCTATATTTTTACTTATATTTTAATAAACTAATTTACTTATGCATAAAAGGAGCACCCGTGCAAAGAGTGAAAAAAACCAACTACCTTTCTGCATGTATTTTTACTTAAATGATAAAGTCCATCTTTCTGTTTTTGTCCGCTAAATCTATTTATGAACGTTGTTGACACTATGACACTTATGACACCATGTTGCAGCCTGTATTGTTTTTATTAATGTTTAGCTTGATGAGGAGGGGACGTCCCCCCATATGGATTCTCCCTTGTATCACAGCCGTGTGAGGCATGTGTGTGATCAGTTATTTTGCAGGTGTTCTACATCCTAACTTCAGCGTAAATTGTAAGTTGTACGAAACAAAAATGCTAAAATACAGCGCTTAAGATAGTAACGCTTGAAAACAAATATGCAGATGACTTGCTAAGCTATCATATGCTTGATATTGTAACCGCGCGCGCGAAGTTACGGCAGGCCGCCGGCGAGCGCATTCTCCCCGGCCGTTGATGTGGCCGGTTCCCGTGCAATACAATAGCCGATTATGTTCTGTTCCCCGCTCCAGAGAATTCCTTTTGACAGTTCGAGTAGGTTCCCATTTTAGAACGTTCCGCTTTGTATGCGGGGCTCATATCAGGGGCTGTTCTTGCTAATGAGTTCAGTTAGTTAAGTGCAGTCAAGAAATCGAAGAGTTCTAGAGTTCTGACAGAAATGGACAGTGCGAACAGTTCAATTGAGCGTTGTAACTCTGCAGTTCTTGTTTGCGTGATAATTAAAGTATGTTTAACAGCAACTGGTGTTTTCATTTCTTACGATATGATTGCCTTAATGGAACCGTAGGTATTTTTATAATGCGACGAAAAGTGCGGAAAACTTTTAAAGAGTTTACAGACAAAAAATAATACTGTAATTTTTAAGAGTCACATAATCCACTCTTTCCTACACCGGACACAGAACCGGAAAATGTTTTTGGATCTAGATTCTCATTTCGACGTAATTTAACTACCTTTGCCCCTGCCTCAGCTAACTGAATCTCTTGCATTGGTCGAAAAATCGATTGCTACACTTGAAGCTATGCTTCGAAAACAAAAAGAAAGGGGAAAAAAGAAAAAAGAAAACGCGTTCCGTTCATGTTAGACGTCACTGGATTATTGTATTTTATTTCTCGAAAGCAAATGACATTTCAATTATAATCGGCGCAACAGTTCTAGACACGTGAGAGCTATGAAGCGAGTTGCTTACCAGTTCAGGAGGTGACCGGTCGTCTGCATGCTGCAGGAATGCGTGGGACAGTCATTGTCAAATATCCGCACACTGGTTATGCACTGCACTGCGTTGATAAACTTAGTTATATACAGTATATTAAAATCCACGCTGTAAAAAGCGCTTAATATAAAAACAATGTCTATCATTGCCTCCAATTCTTCCACACCTAACAACCCTTCCTCTTCAGCGGAATCACTCACATTATTGCTGTCATCACTGCTGTCACTACTTTCTGCACCATTATCCTGGATGAGAATTATTTCTATCTGATTTTCTGCAATTCCGTATTTTTTGAAATAATGATTCTTAATTTATTCAACATGTCGACATACATTTTCCCATTCTGGCCTTCGAATTTCAGCAAATTGCTGGCGTTATAACTGCTCCACATATTTTAATTTAAAAGTGATATTTCTGCATGCCACCCATTTTTTTATATCAGCCCAGATTAATTCGATTGGGTTTAGATCTGGGCGATACGATGACAGTCTTAAGTACATTATGGCGATGTTGTATTACTATCTGGTCAAGTATGTATGACTTCTGGAGCTGTTTGTTGGCTTTAATTAAGTTATATAGCTTTGTTTTACTCATGCTTTTATCTAAAGCTATATTATGTCTAAGTAACCAAGCTCTCATTTCTTCTTTCAAGGAATTTGAGGTAGGTGGTTTGTCAATTTGAGTGTTGACGCATTGTGAAGCATTGTCGATGACCAGAAAGGCATATTAGGTATCAACATGGCGTTGATTCACTTCATGTAATTGTCTGTATTCATTTCTTGATGAAAATCTCCTATTGTTTGTTGCGACGTGTAAAAGAAGGGCATTGGAACGAAGCCTATCTTTCCAACAGCATGAACGATAATAAGTATTTGCCCTTTGGCAACAGGTGCCTGCAAACCTAATTCGCCATCGTCACTCCAACTTTTAGATGCTGTATGACTGCTGTGTATGTATGACTCATCTTCATACACTATAGTATTTTTCTGAAATTTGTAGCACCACCTTGAAAATTGATGCTGATATAAGTACACATTGATATAAGTAGATATAAAATTATAGTCATTTGGAAAGGTAGAATCAGACTGAAAAATTAAATAATATAGCCGGGATTTGAACCACGGATCTTAGGCTTTCCGTGCCGTTGCTCTAACCGACTAAGCTATCATGGCATTTACTTTTTATTTTTAATTTTTTATTTTATTATTATGTTTTTATTTTTTTATTTATTTATTTATTTATTTTGCTTTTCTGTTAGAACTCTTCTATTTGATTTCGGTTTCTTCCACTTGAACCCTAAATCCTTAATAATTTTTCTGAGATTGTAGCATTACCTTGTAAGTTTCTGCTGTCTTTCAGCTTGATGAGCAATCTGCTTATTGTTAGCACAGTTTTTTCTTCCACATAGGAATTGTGAATCGTGCGCCGAATGACGCATTCGAAATCGTGTATTTCTGTAATACGTTTAGGGACCTTATGTTTCTTCCCAGATGTGTCAAATGGCACTCTTTCATCCATGTGTTTTTTTTTCTTTCTTATGTTTGAGAACTCTGGAAACGGAACTCGGTGAAACACCAGTTGCTTTGACTACTCTTTCTTTCACTCCCTTAAGGCTTTTGTGGAACTCGGATGAACATATATTTTCTTCCTTCATCTCTACTTCTTGCTTCATGAAGTCGAGGACATTTGCAATTATTTCCCTAGTTTGACTATGTAACAACTTAGCACTCAACTTTGAAAACGTAGGAGCCATGGTTATAAATATAACAAATATAAAATAAGTACTATTTAGATACTGCTCTCTTTAAAATTACAACCAGATGCAGACACTTTCTATGCAGACTGTATGTGTTACGTACTGTAAGCAAAGGTGTTATATCGCTTTCGTTGATAAAGCTAAACATAAACCATTCCTAGGTTCGGCAGCTGGGGAAGCAATCAAGGTCACGATTCCAGAAGTTTTGCGCGAGTTATAATTGCATTTCCCTCTGTATCCTTCGGTCAGTTTATTACTTACGTCAACACAAAGGTAATGTGCTATAGAAAAAAAAAATCTGATGTTACATGTATGCGACTCTCTATCCACTCTTCTGCTAAATATTCATAAAAAGGTTATTCTTCTATCTGCTTCATGCTAATCGAGATAAACATTTACAGAAACAACAGTGCGGTCGTTTTATGGTGAGGCCAGGGATCGCGAGTACTTGTTTTCCGCACACTGTCTTTTACAGGGAGTTTTCATTCCGTAACTTACTCACGAGTGATATTAACATGCATTATAATGAGTACTAACCTTGTCATAAGTGGTGTTGGAAGCGGTGTCCATCTGCGTGAAGATATTCCTGGCATCTTCGAATGAAATTTCCATTCACACGATTAAGATCTTACATAATGTTCATAATTTCTGCTTTATATTCTCCATAAGTTCGTTTATGGTGTGGGGATTGCTCCTATTAACTTCAGTCTTTAGGGTTCCCCACAAATAGTGCACCAATTTCGTCAACTTTTACCTCCGTTAGAACATCTCATTTTCGCTTCTTAGGTTTAGCGATAAGCGATCCCGTTGTCCTAAACTTAACAACCAGATGACTAACAGTTTCAGTACCTGGAACTGGAATACCAGGAAATGTTCCTGAAATTGCCTACACGCCTGTTTATTTGATTCGTTTTTACACATATATCGTACATAAAAATTCGCTGTTTAAGCGTCAATTGTCGGCAGGCATAGCAGTGGACTGGTAAGACATTAATACTCTTAAGCAAATCATACACAACACAGACGTCTTGAATAAACGAAACGCCTTTGAGATGCACACTGCCAACTATCTTTACATCACGAACACAAAGAAACGACTGAAGCACAGGTGATAAACATAACTTTGAACCCAGTAGCGCATCGAAAAAATACCGAGGTCACTGCAGTACAGCGTGCTATGCATATAGCTGGTCTGTTGCCTTACCTTAAAACGACCGCATTGTATAAAGAGCGCCAAAGAAAATCTCACTGCACCTGGCGTCAATGTCACATTATTTATCGTTGTACGTGCCCTTGCGAAGCCATGGCTATTTCATTGGCTGCTTTAGGCCACGGTGCAAGGGTGCGCCACTCCTTCTGCTAAATAGTTACACCAATAACAACAACAAAGGTTACAAAATGGCGTAGAAACGAAATATAAGTTTACGCTCTTGATCGTATTGGCTAAAAGAGAAAGAGGTAGAGCGAGTGCATTCAGTTTGTCATATATACCTCTTATCGTGATTGGTAGCCCATACCTTATCGGTTAGTGCAGGACACGCCTTTGAAAGGGTTAAAAGCTAAAGGGAAAACTTGATGAACGCCCGGGTTATCGAAATATAGAATGTGCAGTGTGAGAAGATTTTCAGGGGGTGCAAATTAAAGCTTGAATGATATTCATTAAATACATAGCAAGGCAGCACTTTATAACAAAAAATAAACAGAACTGTGTTCTCACAGTGATATCAATGCTTGTTGCTGCATGGAAGCTAACATAACTAAATAATAAATAAAGCAGCATGCTTTCCCTCTAATTGAAACTATAATTGGTTAATATACCTTTACTACATATTGCTGATCATAGAAATACAACAGAATTATAGACAAAAAT
Source organism: Deroplatys truncata (assembly GCA_030765065.1). Classification (NCBI taxonomy): domain Eukaryota; kingdom Metazoa; phylum Arthropoda; class Insecta; order Mantodea; family Mantidae; genus Deroplatys; species Deroplatys truncata. The sequence goes on along the minus strand of CM060984.1, from coordinate 61,683,194 downwards.
ATAACCCAGTTTTATTGCCATAGTACGTATGTCATATGCGGTAAACCATATGCATATACATAATTTCTAAATATGATCAGTCAATTATAACAAAAGAGTAATCTGTATTTAGTAAACGAATATCATCTGCGGATCTTTTACGGTGTGTGCCCACTTTCTAACGAGTATGTAGACCGTGTTTCCCACGTCCTCGGAATATTTTTATCCATTAATTTACTATAAAAACACTTTAATGCACTGCCGTTGCAATTGCTTCAACAGTGCGACCAGCCTAACCACAATACGTCCAGGAGTAATTTCGCTAGTATACGGCATGACTGGTTCTGAGACAATAAACATGTTTTGGTTTCAATAACACCAGAAAAATCAAAGGCATCAAACTCCCCTCTTTTCCCCCTTATTGCTGAGTTATCAAGCCACCACGCTCTGCGATAGGTAAGGGAAGGACAGCCTCAAAAGACCCCAGAAAACGATACAAAATCCACCGAAGATTTTCTTTGTCGCTCTGTGTACAAGGGGGATACAGTAGGCTACAGTTAAAACCCTTTAAAAGCGGTTCGCTATGTTATGACTCTTTGCATGGCCACAAGAAAAACGAATAGCGACTTAGCAGTTGAAAAAGCTGTCAAATGTTTGGCAATTCAAATCAATAAAGAATATTTTGGAAATTGTTAATGCCACCAAAAACGACATGAATGGTGTATTTTAATGGGAACTATATTTTTGCGAAATAAGATTTTTTCTATCTCTTGCAGTTTACCGTTATACAAAATTCATTCAAAATGAAGAGGACTTCACAGGGTATTCACAGAAAATTTAAGATATACTGTTTATGTCATGCAACTATCTTAAACATATGATGTTTTAATCAAAATCGGAGCCATGTTAATAAAATAACGAATAATTTTCCATATAAAGGGTAGTTTAGGGTAGGGTGATTTTCTTGAAAATTTTCGTGATTAAACACCCGGGAAGTTTGGTATTTATTCTATTTTTCGTTGTTGATTTATGCTGTTAAACACGTGTGCACGTGCAGACCTTTTTCTAAAAAAAAATTTTTTTTTTGATTCAGGGAACCTCAAAACATGTATTGCCAATAAGATCTCAGTATCGAATTTTTGGATGGACTGCAATACTTCCTCTACTTACTATAGGTAAGTAGTGGAGAATATTGTAAAAGTCTATCAGGATTTTAAAAATCTGATGTGTTACACTCACATGACTTTCTCTACTCTTGTACAAACTATTTTTACAAACGCTTATTCTCCATCTACTTCATGTTAATCGAGATAAACATTTGCAGACTCTTTTTATTGCTAATTTTCTTGTAGATGTAAGGGGATAATATATTTAAAGGGCAATTTGGAAATACAGTAGCCTTTAAGCACATACATATCTCTTAATAGCTGGTTGCTAGGTGCAGCACCACTCCCTTTGCCACAGATTAATACTCTTTGCATATCAAAGACAAAAAAATGAATAACGAATTCCCATTTAAGAAAATAAGTATTGAAAAATATAAGAGAATAACAAGCAATATCTCGAAAATGGTTCACTCAACAAAAAAAATGTATATGACATGAATTGTGTATTTTAACGCGATCTATATTTTTTGTGCAGTAAAATTTTCTCTATCTCTTATGGTTTACCGGTTATGCAAATGTCGTTCACAATGAAGAATACTTTTGGAGACATTCCCAGAAAATTCAAGATATACGTTTTATTTGTCATGAGAATATATTAAACCTGTGATATTTTAATCAAAATCGTTAGAGCCATTTTTGAGAAAATTAAAATTTTCGAAAAAATCTTCCATGTAAAGGGTATCCTGGGGTGGGGGGATTTTGTTGAAAACCTTCGTGTCGCATCCCTGGAAGATATTGAACTTAAATACCAAGTTTGGTGTTTATCCGACTGTTCGTTCCTGAGTTATGCTGTTCACAGGCAGACACACAGACACACACACGGACATGTTTCCAAAAATGCTTTTTTTGGATTTAGGGGGTCTCAAAACATGTATTTCCGGTGAAATCTCGGTATCGAATTTTTGGGTGGAATACAATACGTAGTAGAGAAAGTAAAAATATATATTCTGTCATGTTCCAGTTCATGTAAATATCACCCTATTAAGTAAATAATTGTATCTTTAAAGGAAATTGTACCTAAAGAGCAGCCTAGCAGTACACTCCTACTATCGCTTTATGTATGCGTGGCATGTATGTAACCTGTTTACTCAGAAGGATTAATTTGCATGCACAAGCCCGCTTTCTACTAAATTTAGGGCTCGTGACAAATCCATGGTGTACCAAATTTTTACTTCTCTACCACGTACATAGGTAGAGAAAGCATTGCATTCCATCCAAAAATTCATACCGAGATTTCACCGGAAAAATATGTTTTGAAGCCCCCTAAACCTAAAAAAAAGCCATTTTAGAAAAATTTTCGCGCGCGCGCGTGTGAACAGCATAACTCAAAAATTAAATGTCGAATAAATACTAAACTTGGTAGTTCCTTACAAAGACGCGACACGCAGATTTTCAAAAAAGTCCCCCCGCCCCAAACTACCCTTTAGGTGGAACATTTTACGAATTTTTTTATTTTCTAAAACATTGCTCTAACGATTTTGATTAAAACACTATAAATTAAAGATGTTTATATGACAAATAAAATATATATTTGGAATTTTCTGCTGGGAATATCCTGCGAAGCCCTCTTTATTCGGAAGGAATTTTGTATAAGCTTGTATCACCGGTAAACGTTAAGCGATAGATGAAAACGTACTACAGAAAAAATGTAGATCTCTTTAAACACACAATTTATTTCAAATAACGTTATTGTGGCATCAGCCATTTCCGAGAAATCCGTTATTAATGCTTCGATTTGTTCAATACAAAGAAAAAGAATGACAATTCTTTAAGTCCATCGATTTTCAGTTGTTTCTCGCGATGTCATGGAAACAGTATGGAATTTTAAGGCCAGCGTATAGCGTCCAGGTCTTAAACATTTGACTATCGCTGTTCCTTTTGTATCTATAACGAAATGTGCAATGTAATGTAAAGATTTGTCTGGATTAAAATGAAGTGGATAGAAAAATATACTTTCTTAGGAATAACTTGTATCTCATTAATAAACAGTAGAGGGTAGAGAAAGTTACGTGAATAACACATCAGATTGTTGTTTTAGTTCTCACACAAGTTGTGGCACAGTTTGACGTTTTCTGTTACGTCAGCTTATTACACAACCAACACGCGTAGTTTTATGCCAAATTACATGCACTGTTATTTAATGTACTGTCTGCCTTACCAAGGAATTCGCATATATCCTTAAATCATGACAACCTGAAATTGCCTGCGGACAAGTCTCTTACAACGATAAGCAACTCCTTAAATGGGCATCCTTACAAGTATGGAGATAGCCGCGAATGTAAAATATAATTTTTACTCTCTCTACCACGTACCTAATATGTAGAAAAAGTATTGCATTCCTCCCAAAACTTCGATGCGAAACTTCACCGGGAATGCAAAAAATCAGTGTGTGTGTGTTTTGTGAACAGCTTAACTAAAAAAAATCTGATGTGTTACACTCACATGACTTTCTCTACTCTTGTGCAACCTATTTTTACAAACGCTTATTCTCCATATGCTTCATGTTAATCGAAATATCGAGATGTTAATCTTATTGCTAATTTTCTTGTAGATGCAAGGGGAATTGGCTTTAAGCGTTTAAGAGCTGGTTGCTATGTGGAGTATTCCATTCTCTTTGTATTACCAGGACAAAAAAAATGAATAACGAATTTGAGAAGTATAAGTATTGGAAAATTTAAGGGAATAACAAGCAATATCCGAAAATGGTTCACTGAACAAAAAAAAAATGTATACGACATAAATTGTGTATTTTAACGCGATCTACATTTTTTGTGTAGTAAAATTTTGTCTATCTCTTATGGTTTACCGGTTATGCAAAAGTCGTTCACAATGAAGAACACTTTTGGAGACATTCCCAGAAAATTCGAGATATACATGTCATTTTTTCATAAAAATATCTTAAACATATATTTTAATCAAAATCGTTAGAGCCATTTTTGAGAAAATTAAACTTTTCGAAAAATGTTCCATGTAAAGGGTAGTCTGGGGTGTGGGGATTTTGTTGAAAACCTTCGTGTCGCATCTCTGGAAGATACTGAACCTAAATATCAAGTTTGTTGTTTATCCGACTGTTCGTTTCAGAGTTATGCTGTTCACAGACACACACAGACACACACGGACATGTTTCCAAAAAAAAAAATTGGATTCAGGGGGTCTCAAAGCATGTATTTCCGGTGAAATCTCGGTATCGAATTTTTGGGTGGAATACAATACTTCCCCTACTTACTATACGTAGTAGAGAAAGTAACAAAAGGACACGAAGATTTTCAACAAAATACGCCCATCTCAAACTACCCTTTACTTGGAACATTTTTCGAAATGTTTGATTTTCTTAAAAATGCCTCTAACAACTTTGATTAAATTATTAGTTGTCTCATAAGCAATGTCGGCTTTTAAGTTTGATGAATTATAAGATAGAATTGGTTTTCTTTGGTTCGCCAGTGGTATTTACAGGATGCCATGGCTAGTATTGCGTATATTGCGAGGATTGATCAGTCGTCAGTTGTTAATACACAATCACAAAATGGAGGTTAGGGTCCTTCTAAAGCACTATTGGAAAAAAGATTATGAAGCTGCTGCCACGGCTCGAAAATATGTGAAGTGGAAGGAGGTGTCGTTAGTAAGCGTGTGGCACAACGATGGTTCCTATGTTTCAACACTGGAGAGAGAAAAAAACTAAAGATTTACCACGTTCTGGAAGATGTAAATTATGGAATACTGAGAATAAATTCACGTAGAGCTTTGGAAGAAAATCCGCGAAAAAGTACTTGTAGGCTGTCAGAAGAACTTGGTCCATCAAAAGATACCATACATCGCCAGATTAAGAAAATTGGAAAATCAAACAGAAGCTGTAGATCTGTATCTCATGAACTGACACCTCAACAGGCTCAGCGTAGAATGGATATCTTCGTCAGCTTATCGGTAATCCCATGGATGATAGATTTCTCTTGTCATATGACTTCATATTATTTTACCCATTACTTTGATTTCTTTGTTAAAAAAAATCAAAGTAATGTTGTGTGTCTGGTAGAATTTTTAAGGAGTGATTCACTGGAAGTTTGTTCCAATCGGGCGTGCAGTCAATGCGGATCTTTATTCTCAACAACTGGAACGAGTTTATGAAATTTTGAGACGGAGATACCCAGCATTAGTTAATCGAATAGAGCTCTCCTGCAGCAGGAGAGAGCTGTCCTAGCATACAACCATATCTTGCGCCTTCAGATTACCATCAGTTTTGATGGCCTATTTCTTGCGTGGAAGAAATTTTGAAAACATTGAAGCTGTGGAAGTGGGTCTTACCGAATTCTTCGCATCAGAAACCAGAGACTGGTACCATCGCGGGATAATAAACCTCGCTGAAAGATGGCTAAAGACCATAAAATCTATGGTCTACTTTGAAGAGTAATTTAATTTGTTGTCAGAAAACGTCCCAAATAAAGTTTTGCTTAAAACCGACATTACTTATGAGACACCATCTATACCATGTATTAAAGATATTTACATGACAAATAAAGTGCATATCTTTAATTTTCTGGGAATAGCCTGTAAATTCCCCTTCACTCTGAGTGACTTTTATGTAATTTGTAAACCGTAAGAGATAGACGAATCTTACTGCACAAAAAATGTAGATCTTGTTAAGGCACGCCATTTACGCCAAATATATTTTTGTTGCTTTAACCATTTCCAAGATATCCTTTGTTATTGGTTTGAAACTTTTCTAGAGGAAAATCGGCATTCTTCTTTTTCTTTCTTTCTTTCTTCTTTCTTTTCTCGTGTTCATGCAACGAGAAGGGAATATCAAAACCATCACATAACGATCCGCTCTTAAAATATTTGTCTATCGCTTTAGCATATGTCTAGTCCTAATCCCCTTGTACCTCAACGAAGTGTACAATAGAACCGTTTCTGCAAATGTTTATCTCGATTTAATGAAGTAGAAGAATAAGCTTTTGTAAGAATAGTTTGTTAAAGAATGGTTAGAGAAAGTCATGTGAATGTAACACATTTTTTTCTGGTTTTTATCCCTGGTTTCCAGTCTCTATAACATTTTGCAGCACATTTAGCTTATATTTGTGATCAACTTCAACATTAGTTTTATTAAAGCTAAATAGAGACAGTTACACAAATTCAATTTTGGATTATAAAGAGTCTTGAAACTCGGAATTAAAACCGTTGATAACAGTTTGTATAAAAGCTGGCATATGAAGATATTTCTGGAATGGCGAACTGTATATCCAAAGGATAAAAACTTGCGTTTATATGAACTTCAGAAAACGGATTTAATTTAAATTCCAAATTCACAATAGCTTGCAATAGTTATCTCACTATAGGTTTTTATTATCTAGAGAAAATCGAGACTCTGTTACAATTTATTTGATTATTTCATGATTAGAAGAAAGTATATTCATTCTTTCTTTCTTTTCTTTATTCTTTATTGAGTGTTGAGGTATTACAATTCATGTGGGCATGATCAGTGTCGAGCCCTGGCTCCTATTGTGATCATACCCAAGTTTACAGTATTTAACAATCATGTGCATTGGGTTTGCTTTGCGTTAACAATTCCTATCATTGCCCACCTTACCTCTTACTCCCTTCCATATTATTGAATATTAACCATTATAAGCATTGGGCTTGCTTTACGTTAACAATTCCTATCATTGCCCACCTTATCTCTTACTCCCTTCCATATTATTGAATATTAAACATCATAAGCATTGGGCTGGCTTTGCGTTAACAATTCCTATCATTGCCCACCTTATCTCTTACTTCCTTCCATATTATTGAATATTAACAATCATAAGCATTGGGCTCGCTTTATGTTAACAATTCCTATTATTGCCCACCTTATCTCTTACTCCCTTCCATATTATTGAATATATTCACTAAACATGATTCAGATTCTGCCTCTAAACTCTTACTCCCGTATACTATTATTCTCCCTAGGTTATGTCCACTTTGCTACATTCCAGTATTTCCGTACTTAGTTTTGCCTGATTTACTTATAGATTTCCTTATTTTCTCCTTGCAATACCTACTACCGTCTTGGCACTTACATAATTTATTTCCCGATTACCTACATTACTTTCATTTCTTTCTTCAAGATATTTTTCAACCACAGTACGTGTCGATTTACATTTTGACCTTTTATATTTAAAAGGGTATTTTCCCCGTGTGCGTCCTCTCCGTATTTCCCGTTCAAAATATCAAGGTCATTTAATTCACAATATTCAATAAATTTTTCACTTCCTCTATCCACAGCTTTGTCCTTACTGTCTCTAAAACTCTCTCTCTTTTTATAACACATCAAAGAAAGTATATAGCTGTAGATTACAAGAAATAAATGCAATAAATATTTACTGACATTAAATTACTAAACTATCTTGAAAAGTAATTATTGTAGCATCTCATCATTACAAACATCCCGCTAGATGGCAGTAGTGTGTTATGATCAGCTATTGTCTTGTTACCAGTTGTGCCAGAAATGTTGGCAAAGAAACGTGTGCTAGGGAGGTGATAAAAAAGCAAACAAATGCTAGAGAAGAGGAGTTCAAATAGTGGGGATAACCAACGATTGGTGGAAACACGTTCCATATAGTTTTGTTGGTCAAAAGTAGTATGACATAGTAAAAGTGGTATATTCTCCAAAGTTCTTTGTTTTACAAGTTTGAAAGCTAATAGAATTAATTAGCAGGTTGGTCTAAACAACTAAAGGTTTGTTAAATTTGGTCAAATAGGAAAAGAAAGTTTTTGAAATTACTGAATACACGCTTGAGACGCGATGAAGTCATTCTGATACGTTTCGCCCTATTTAGCCTTAGTGTGAAGCTTTGAGCTCAGAGGTGTACTCTTAGCTTTGAAATCACTTCAGTAACACCACGAGTGCTGATAGTTTTTCGGTAATTTAACTGAGGTAGAAGAATGCTTGCCATGACAAGCATGTGTTTGAAAGCTCAATGAAATTACCTAAGAAAAACCATAAGCAAGAAATCATTAAGTAAGTTGATTACAATGCGAGAACGATGTTGTTTTCTTGCTAGCGCAGTGGTTTCGTTTCCGGCTCTGGGATGGCGATTTTAAGTCGGCCCTATCCACGCCTTCACCTGTGAGATTTGCTTATGTGAAGTATCCCCAAGCCCAACATGCTTCGGACTCTACGGTAAAAGCTGTGGTTCTCTTATCCACCGCCATCCTAACATCGGAGGTAACGGATTCCGCCCGTTGGGTGCCTCCACCTCATAAATGGATCCAGTCATCGCTTGGTGGAATGAAGTTACCTCCAAAGGTCCGTCGATGATAATGAAGTGGCTTACGTTTTTCATATTTCTGAAAGGATACCTACATATTAGTGTATCTACACTAAGTTTATTATATTTTATTCCATGCAGAACCGCAGAATTGAATTAAATAAAATACAGCTGAAGAATACGTTTAGTAATTCGAATTTATTTTGGGAGGCGTGAAATAATCGAATCGAAGCAGAGTATAGGAAGAAAATATACATATAGGAGAAAAAAACTATCAGCTATTAGTTTTTGAGTTCCGGGCTTCAAAGCTATCAACTAGTGCTGATAGTTTTACAATTTAATTGAGGTTAACGAATGCTTCTTTTCATGATAATTATTTCGAGACCGAAGGTCGAGTATGAAACCGAAATTAAATTATCATTTAAAACTGGTAGCACGAGTGCTGCTCGCTAGGTAATCACACGAGAAACTTATTATGAACTTACCTAGTTTAGCGCAACCATGTTTGTTAGTCCTGTAGGATGGAAGCAATCTCTTTGTTGCTAACTGAGCCGTCAATTTTATAATGTCTCTCCGTATAGAATTCTGAAAACTGGTTCCACACCATACTTTTGTTCTTCTTTATGTTTTCTGGCGTTACGTTATCTACAGCTGCTTTTACATTACCAATATTTTGACTTCCAAAGCGCGGCATTTTCAGTTGCTATTATTGTAGTCACAGCCTATGTGAGCTCACTGATCGCATTCATACAAATTAAAAACAAGTGCACAACTATGAAATACTATCAGTGTAGTGCGGCTTTGATTGGCCAACAGACTGGCATACTCTACCTGTCTTTGGCTAATGCCATATTGAGTGCGATTATCGATTAAGTTCGATTCTGATTGATGAATAAGGCTTCAATAAGATCATACATTGGCGCTCGCGCTCGCGTGTAATTGATATTGTCTAAACTCTTCAAGATTCAGTGTATGTTATCTGGGTGTTTACTTCAAGCAGATTGTCAAAGGTAGAGTACGGATGAACGGAGGTTCCTCTCCCGAAGCCGGGGCAGAGCACCGTACTGATAGACCACGAGAAGAAGGCAAGCGAGAGGAATGTGTAACATCAACACTTTCCTGCGCCCGTATCATATTTACGCTCGCCGTGTGGATACGATAAGCATGTTAGGAGGTTATAAACTACTACACGGTGTTGTCAAGTTGCCGTGGCAAGAGCCAATGCGTTAACACCTATTACGGCGGTTGCTGTTCTACTAGTACCAGATCTGGCAACATGGGTGGTTCATTTGCACACATAAACACATTTCGTAGTAAACAATCGACAGTACGTGAGCAGATAAACAGTTACAGAACCCCGCTCGACGCTCAGGCCCCGCTCGCCTTCTTCTTGTTGTTCAATAGTAAGTAGGCCACGAACGGCCCTTTTTGTTTCTACCGCGACCCCTGAAAAGGAGGGATGAGAGGAGAGAAGGGCGACCAGATCCGTAAGACGACGGGCACAAGCATGGAACGAGGCCCCTTACATTTCCAGAAGAAACGCATCCTACGCCGCCCGGGCCCCCGAAGGGGCGTCCGACCGAAAACGTCGAAGACGGGTCCTAACTGAGCAGTTCCACAACAATGCCGGGAAGAACCCTCTACAGAGCGCCCAGCCAAAACCCAGCCGCAACCCATCGAACACGGTCGCACGATTCTAAAACCCTGAAACAGATGATGGATATAGGAAATGAGGACCAGGAAAGTCGGAAAGTCGTGGTAGTAGATGAACCTTCCCAGCAATCACTTACCGACTCGAGAAAACCACGAAAAAATCGTGACTCAGAGTGAACGGTCACCGAAGATCGAACCGGGACCTCCCGAACGCGACAGCAACTCGCACGTAAGCAGCAGGTTGTGAAATTGTGTTACATGCAACTTCTGAAGCACGCCACTGTTACCAATGTTAATGTAGGTAGTGGGGAATTCCCATCTAAGAGTTCATGTTGCTTAGCCAAGTTTTCGGTCGCCGCGAGGTGACCCACCTGTTGATGAGAGGTGTGTGTGCTATGTGACGTCAGCAATTCTTTCTCCTCACGCGAGCCAGTGGTAACTGGAGAGAGGTAAATTCCCGTTTGTCCTAAATCTTCGTACTGACGTTGGTTCAATAAATAGACAGAACACTCCCTGTCTCGTGCTCTTGGTCAGGGCTTCTTACATAAATGAATACCCTTAATTCATGGTCATTTCATTTCCACACGTGACAACTTATTTGTTTTGTTTTGGATAATTTGCAACAACGAAGATAGAAAAAGTTATGCAAACCTATTATTAAGATACTGAAACACAGGGGTTTATTTGGCTGAGAACTGGCTCTCTGTGCTCAAGGTTATATGTTTAAGATTGCCACGCGTTCGGGTTTGGCCCGGACAGTTCAAAATTATTCAAAGAAGCTGTCAAGGGCCGTAGTAACTTTCAGTTTCACTTACTTATACTTATTTAATTAACAATTGCTATTTTTACTTCATGGATCTTTGAACATATGAGATCTTTCACAGTCGAGTGTTACAAGACTTTGGCTAACATGTGTTGATAAGCCTAATTTTTGCCAAGTGATGTAATAAACATAAGCTAATAGCCGACATAAGTTCTATCGATACCGTGGTCTATATGTCAACTGTTGGGGTGTAAACAACTTTACATATAGATCATGGTCTTCCAGGCCGGAAGGTTTACTAGTTCATCATTAACTCCGGCCGTGAAAGCCTTCGCGCGTATTTAAGTCATTATTTGTGATCATTATGTTGCAAACAATAGCACAAGTATGGCCACTATTAAATTTCTGGTGAACGTACGCGCATTTTTGTTGTATGTTGCAAAACGCATGAACGGTTAATCAAATTGAAATTAAACAGAGTTTTATTTATGGACGCTCTTTAACGCTATGTCCTTAGCGTCCCATTTTATATTGGGCGTGAAAGACCGGTAATTTTGCTTAGAGGCCTCTTTATCAGGTTTAAGTTCTTTTACATGCCGTAAATCTTTGACACGGGACCACCGGCTTTACTTCCCTTCCGAAGAAGCCATGCCAAGTATGACGATTAATCCCACTGTTAGGTGGATGACAATACTGAAAGTACAAAGTGTAATAAATTGATTTTTACTTTCTCTACCATGTACATATTAGGTAGAGAAAAATATTGCATTCGACCCAAAAATTCGATAAGGAGATTTCACCGGAAATACATGTTTCTAGACGCCTGAATTTAAAAAAAAAATTAGAAAAATGTCCGTGTGTGTATGTGTATCTGCGAACAGCATACTCGAAAAGGAAAAGTCGAACAGATACCAAACTTGAAATTTAGGTTCAGTACCTTCCACAAGATTTTCAAGAAAATCCCCCATTCAAACTACCTTTTACATGGACAATTTTTCGAAAGTTTTTATTTTCTAATAAGTGCTCTAACAGTTTAACAATGGCTTTAACGAATATATATCTTGAATTTTCTGGGAATAGCCTGTGAAGTCCACTTCTGCTGGATGAAACTTTATATAATCTTGTACAACTGCTAAACGTTAAGCGACAGACGAAAATGAACCACATAAAAGATGTAGATCTGTTTAAAAGACACAAGTTTTTTGGTGGCATACGCCATTTCTGAGATATCCGTCATTAAAGGTTCGAATTGTTCATTATTTGGTGATTCTTTAAAGTCCTTTCAACACTCAGTTGTTTCTCGCGATTGCATGGAAACAGTATGGAGGTCAGCGTATAGCGATCAGTTCCTAAACATTTGACTATCGCTGTTCCCTTTGGTTCTATAACGAAATGTGTAATGTAGCTATTTCTGCAACGGTTTAGTCGGACTAAAATGTAGTAGATAGAAAATAAGTTTTGTAAAAATAGTTTGTGTACCTAATAAATGATAGAGGGTAGAGAAAGTCATGAAAGTTATTTGAATGTATCAGATCAGATTTATTTATTTATTCCACAGATTTGTTCTCCATTTTACGAGTTGTGTATATTAGGGTTCTAGTTTTATAATTTAAAAAGAATTGAATTAATATAATTATTTACATTTTAGAATTTTCGATGGTTGTGGTGAATAAGGTTTACAAAATACTTGTAGCAACATCATCTACTAAAAACGTTATGCAGTGGTTTTACAAATTCTATATTACAGTGGGTTAAATGAAGTTTCAAACAGCATCTTCTGTACATGAACCGAGGATATTATTATTCTATTGTTTCTTCATTTCCATAAGGACAATCGAGATCCTTTTCTATGATAATACGAAACCTTCTAAAGCACGAGGGCGGATTGATAAGTCAGTGGCTTTTTAAAGAAAATAACAAATTTTTTTTCCCAAAATATCGATTTTATTTCTCAACATAGGCTCCTTTCAATTCAATACACGTTGTCCAACGTTTTTCCAATTTTTTTTAACCCTTCCAAAAAATACGATTTTTCGAAGTCTGCAAAATATGAGGTTGTTTCTGCCATAATGTGTTCACTGGACGTGAATTTCTTCCTAGCCAGCCAATTTTTCAGGTTTACAAAGAGGAAGAAGTCGCTCGAAGCCAAATCGGGAGAATATGGTGGGTGAGGTAGCATTTCGTAGCCTAGTTCCACAATTTTTTCGAGGCAGTGGCTGACCATGTGTGCGGGTGCATTATCCTGGTGAAAGAGAACTTTTTTCTTCACCAAATGGGGTCATTTCTTTAACAATTCCTTGTGAAACTGATCCAGCATTGCGTCATAATATGAACCTGTGATCGTTTTACCCTTTTCCAGGTAGTGGATGTCTATCACCCCTTGTGAATCCCTAAAGATAGCTGTCATGATTTTTCCTGCTTTTTTTTCGCTTTCTTTGGAGCAGGTTCGCCGAAGGAAATCCAATGCTTAGATGTTTGGTTTCAGGTTGATAGTAAGAATCCAAGTTTCATCAACCGTGATATAATGCCGGAAAAACTCATTTGGGTTGCGCTGGAACATGTTCAAACATTCCTGTAAAATGGTCATACGATTCCGCTTGTTCTCAACTGTGAGCAGTCGCGGCACCCATCTTGCTGACAGCTTTCTCATACCCAAAAATGCGTGCAGAATGTTATACACCCGTCCGGTCTTAGCTATCTCACGAATTTTCTATCGGCGGTCTTCCAAACACAATATCGTGAACTTTGTTCACCATTTCTTCTGTTGTGACACCCAACCGGCCGTCCTGTGAGCACGTCATCTCTTGTGCTTGAACGGCCACATCGAAATTCTGTGAAGCACTTGTGAACCATGCCAAGTGATGGAGCAGTCCCCATAATACTTGTTCAACTTTTCTTCCCTTTCACCGTCTTACCATGCAAAAAGTAGTGCTTTATCAGAACACGAAATTCACTTTTCTCCATTTTCTACGAAGCAACACACACACACACACACACACACACACACGCACACACACACACACACACACACACATCTGCTTATTTTAGACGCTCTCAACAATGTTCTAAGTAGCAAATGACGACGAATATCTGCGATTATACCCAGAATAGATGTAAGACTTGGGTGCAAATCAGAAACCTGTGATTAGAACTACCTCTCGTCAAAGTCATGGACTTATCAATCCGCCCTCGTATGTACTAAATTTGCCGTGACCAAAAACAAATTGTGTTAGTATAAAATCAGGGAAGAATACTTTACATTTTAGGCGTCTGTGCATATCAGGGAAAAACATATTTCTTATTATTGAGCCATTGTTGCTATTTATCCACAATGAATTCCATGCATTTATCATCTGCATTTTGTCTTGATATTGAACATTTGTTGCAGACATACTTGTCATTACTGGAAGCTGCTTCTTTTGCTAGAATATCCGCACTTTCATTCCCAACATTCCCGAAATGTCCTCTTATCCATGCAGTGCAGATATGTTTATCATATCCTACGAGCTTTGATCTAATTGCTGTGGATATTGTGTACAAATTATATCTGTCTTTGATTGTGGTAAGGCAGCTTGAGTAACTGAATAAACATAAGAATTTTCCTCTTATGTATGCACCAATCGACTGCTTGTTGAATGGCAAAGGGTTCTGCTTGGAAGACAGTGCATATAGGAGTCAGTTTGCATGCCCGTACCCAGAAAAAAATTTCGGGGAGGGTTTTCCATAACTAGATCTAAACTTAACAGTACCTCACACAGTTACCATGTACCTACTCCATAGTAAATAGACGTTACGTAGATAAGACATAATAGAGACAGGAAAATCTCACCAGAATGAAGATATTCCACCTTACAGCACAAACCATCGAGATTGGTTCGAAAACCAGGAATGTATGGTCACCTTACCTGTGAAAATTTCTTTATCCTCTGAGTAGACAACAAAAAGCACATCCAACAATGTCATCTCTGTTTGTTCTCTGTGTACGAGAACCATCCGTGTAGACGTGAGCTTCATGTCTAAAATTACACTTTCCGTGATTAACAAAATATCTGTTAAGTAATCTGTTTATCCGAAAGGGACTTTACAGACTATTCCCAAAATATTCTAGATATGCATAGAAATATTGTCATATAAATATCGCAAATGTGCTGTATTTATTCAAACTCGTTAGAGCCATTTTAAGAAAATAAAAAATAACGAAAAATGTTCCATGTAAGGGGTAGTTTGGCATTGGGAGATTTTCTTGAAAATCTTCGTGTTGCATGTTTGGAAGGTACTGAACTTAAATACAAGCTTGGTATTTATCCAACATTTCGCTTTTGAGTTATGCTGCTCTCTCATATACACACACATCTTTTTCTAAAAATCCTTCCTTTTAATTGAATGTGCCCCAAAACACGTATTTCTATTGAAATCTCGATATAGAATTTTTGAATGGAATGCAATACTTCCTCTACCTTCTATAAAGGTTCTTGGTAGAGAAAGTAAAAAGCATGAGGAGAAATACAAAATAAAGATTTTGTTACTATCATGGCTGTCTGTGCTGCAGACCTGCCAACTCTGTCACTCTTTCATGCATGAAACTGAAATATCGCGAATTTTTCCTCCGCGGTATATAGAAAACCTACAAACTCGGATGTGTTTCCGATAAGGATTAACCGAGTTTACCCTAGAGAAGCCAGGTGCAATCGTTCGCGTTAGCGTGTAAAAAGTGATGAACTGTTAAAACGATAAAAATCCTGCTGTCGTGTAATCTTTTAATTACTGCATCATAGAAATTGCTGACGTTTACATAAATCTTTGTCATGTGTCTTAGATTATGAAAATGCGTATATAATGTATTATCTTTTAACATGTTATACCATTTTCTATTTTAGGAAATTTTGTTTCGATTTTACGTCATTATTTTGTCATTTTGTTGCTCTTTGCGTTTTTATTTAGTAGTTTTGTTACATTTACAAAAAAAAGTTTTATATTATTAATATTTTACATAAGGATAACGGTCCAATCAACAGAAATTTCAAATTCAGCTGAGAAATAAGAGTAAAGGTATATTTGAACCACCAGAAGAAGGCGAGAGGGGGCTTGTTTATCTGCTCACGAGTCGATTTGTTTACTACGAAATGTGTGTATGTGAATCACCCATGCTGTCAGATGTAATGCTTGAATGTAACTGCTGTGATAGCTATGCTCATTATTTGGCACTCGCTGCTAATACGTGTTACGGTATATGGTTCAACTTATATAATATTTTTTTACTTTTATTCTTTACATATGGCTGATGTTCGAAAGTGAAGCCATTGGTGAGTTATCTGACAACACTGCGTATTCTACGATACTAGTGTGCATAAACATAATGGGGAGAGTAGAAAATGTTTACGTAGCACATGTTCCTCTTGCTCGCCTTCTTCTGGTGGTCCATCCGTACCTGTCACGGAGGGGTTCCCGGAACCTAGGCAGAGCACCGCAAGTAGACCGTAACGGTCCTTTTTGCCTCCAACATGACCATGGAAGGGAAGGATGAGGGAAGAGACCCGAAGAACGACCAGATCCGGATGCCGACGGGCGCAAACATTGACGGGGTTCCTAACGTTTCCAGATTGAACACATCTTGCGCCGCCCGTCCTACCCACAAGTAACCAAACTCCGGCAGTCCCCTATCATGTGGAGCTCACTCGAGAGACCTAACTGAGAGTCCTCGCAGCGATGCCAGGGAAGACACCTCTACAGAACGCAAACCACCCTCCAGCCGCAACCCGCCAAACGCCGTCGCCTGGTCCTTGAAACACATGATAAGATGATGGGTACAGGAAAGTCGTGGTACAAGATGAACCACTCCAGTATTCGCTTGCCGACCCGGGGAAACCACAAAAAACCCATGAGTCAATGTGAGCGGTCGCCAGGGATCGAACCTGGGACCTCCTGTATGCCGGTCTTAGACGTCCGCCTGAGCCATCCTGCTCGGTAGAAATAAGAGTAACTTTGACATACTTTACTCGTATTCTTGGAAAAAAAGGAATCTCGTTACTATTTAATGGTTAGTCTGAGCGGAGGGTTGGCTATTGTCAGGGAAGCAATTATGAATTCGTGTCCCAAACTAGGGATGAGACAGGTCAGTTTTACTTTTTGTGTTAATGTGTACGTACAGTTCGGTTGCTGTTGTCATAGGCTGTGAAGTCCTCTTTATTTATGAATTGTGCATAACTTGAGAATCAAAAGAGTTAATGCTACAGTTTTATAAGACCTGCTTCAAAAACAATTTCCTTGATTTTAGTTTCAGATTCTTCAAACAAAAACATTGAACAAATGTATACTTATGATTAATGTTCGGAATTATCTCATCATTATTATATGTAATTTAACTACTTGTGTGGTAGTTATATCCACGTATAAATTCATTTATTACTTTCTGTACACTAATTTTAACAAATTAAATAAATCTTGAGTTGTAGGTAATTTTTTTTATTATTATGTCATTTTTAACAACCTTTAGGGCAATTTTATAGATCATTTTAAAAGTATTTTAGGTCATAAAATTCGGGCCCTGTTAATAAACATTTTTGTTCACGAACTCTAAAACCATTACTGAAAGAAAACGAGGCAAAATAAGGCGTTGCACCCAATGAGAAGTAGCAAAAGGAATAGAAACCTATCACTAGATAAAACCACAGTTCTGAATCATGATGGACCGGCCTGGAATTGACCCTAGTAAGTTGGATTTGTGCCAAACTAGGACAGCGAAGTGAACATAAAACACTGAGACAAGAGGTTGAATGCAGTTCGAATATTTATCGTACCTTTGAGACAAAGCAATACAAGTCGTGAAGGTCCATTGGGACTGAGTTGACGTGATCTCGGTTAGAAGACAGTGCTTAGGCTAGGTGACCTCTGGGACATCCTGGAAATCCGTAGTCATGCGCCAGAGGGAGTTAACCGCGCTGTATTTGACCTTGATCTCGTACACGTACGTCCAGAAACGAATTGAAAGGAAACAATCAGAAAATCTCACTTTGGGGGCCGGGGAAGAAATAAATATCTGACTCTTAATAGGAATAAATACGACTTGCATTTGTAAAAACAGAAAAGAACATATTTAAATTATATATTATAGTCCCTCTGAATCGTGTTTTGGACTAATAAAAATATATATCTTGGATTTTATGGGAATAGCCTGTGAAGACTTCTTCATATGGAATAAATTTTGTATAAATGTGTATAATGTGTAAACCGTAAGACATTGACAAAAGGTATACACAAATTCTAGTGTTATATTCACATGACTTTCTCTACCCTGTATTGTTTATTGGTGGGTATACAAATTATTCTTACGAAAGTTAATTTTCTATCTATTTCATTGTAATCCAAATAAATCTTTGCAGAAATAGTTACATTACACATTTCGTTATAGATACAAAGGGAACAGCGAGTCAGACGTTGAAGAGCTGGACGCTATATGCTGGATTTAAAATGTCATATTGTTTCCATGCAAACGTGAGAAACAACTGAAAATCGACAGGACTTAAAAAGAATGACATGGTATTGAACAAATCGAACCATTAATAAAGCATATCTCGGAAATGGCTGATGTCACAAAAAAGTTATTGGAAATGAATTTTGTGTTTTAAAGAGATCTATATTTTTTTTTAACGTTTTCGTTTATCGCTTAACGTTTACCAATTATACAAGATTATACAAAATTCCTTACGAATGAAGAGGACTTCACAGGTTATTCTCAGAAAATTCAAGATGTACACTTTATTTGTCATGTAAATATCTATAATACATGGTATTTTAATAAAAATTGTTAGAGCCATTTTTTAGAATTTCGAAAAATGTTGTATCTAAACTGCAGTAAACGGTAGTTTACATAGAGGGGAGAGTTTCTTGTAAATCTTTGTTTCGCATCTTTGAAAGTAACTGAATCTAAATACCAAGTTTGGTACTTATCCAACTTTTCATTTTTGAATTATGCTGTTCACACACACGGGCCTTTTTCTAAAAACGCATTTTTTGATTCAGGGGGCCTCAAAACATGTATTTTTTGGTGAAAACTCTGTATCAAATTTTTGGGTGGAATGCGGAGGGCGATGGATTTTTTCGGGTGTAAAATACTTAGTGTGGCTTCCTTCGGAACGGGAGTAAAGCCGATGGTTCCGTGTCGTAGATTTAGGCACGTAAAAGAACTTCAAGCCTGATAAAGCGGCCTATGAGCAAAATTTCCAGTCTTTCACGCCCAATGTAGAATGGGACGCTAAGTTAAAGAGTGTCCATAAATAAAAAGCTCAATATAATTCCCCACCCTGGTTCGTGTATTCGCTTCATTGTTCAGTGGTGCACAAGATGGATTCTTGCTTGAATGAAGCGCCGGACAGGAATGAGACATTGGGCTGCCTGAGGCCAACTTCAGTGCAAGTGGTTTCCATGTTGGTAAATAATTTATAGGGCGAATAATAGATATGTTAAAGCTTTACGATCATTCTTAATCCAAGCTGAACTACTTCACTGACACGTGGGCGGATGTGGGTGTTATCGTATGCTCTCAGTTATCAAGAGATGCTTGAAAAGTTTGAATGTATGCATTAGCGTTCAATCTACTTTAAGTTATATCTAATCTCATATCTGAGATGGTTCTGACGCCAAACTGTCATACCCAAGTATAGTTTTCTCCTTTAAGCGGACTTCTACACGTCACAAAACATGCAGGGAACTCACTGTAATGCTCCAAAAGAACTAGAAAATGTTTGCTATCTGTTTTAGCAGCCATTCTTCGGAGGGATCTGCTAAATAATTTACCTTCTCTACAATTTATCCATAGTAAGTAGAGGAAGTATTGATATCTACCAAAAAATTGTACGTCGAAATTTTACTGGAAATGCATATTGGTGGTCTACTGAACCCTTAAAAGGTTTCTTTTCTTTCTTTTTTCGTTTTGTAAAAGAAAAACGTACGTGAACATACCTGGTTGCTTGATAACTCAAAAAACGAAAAGTACGTTAGGTAGCTATCACATTTTGCAATTGAGTCTGATGTTGTTTAAGCATGCCGGAGGATTTTCCGGAAATCCCCCCCTCCCGCACGCACACCAGACTACCTTTTACATGGAAACATTGTTCGTTATTTTTTATTTTCTCAAAAAATGGCTCTAACGATTTTGATTAAAATGTTTAAATATGTTTGCAGACTAATGAAACGCACATCTTGAATTGTATGTAAAAGGTAAAGTTAAAGGTACGCATCACGGAGGGCCCCTGGAACCGGGACAGAGCACCGTACGCAGGCTATTGTGTTTCCAATGTGACCCCTGAGAGGAAAGAATGAGGGGAGAGACCCATCCGGATGCCGACGGCCGCAAGCATGGACGGGGTCCCTAATGTTTCCAGATAGAACGCATCTGATGCCGCACGGTCCCTGCCCACAGACCATCAACCTCCAGGGTCTCCCTCAGCGGAGCCCCACGCTGAGCGGTACCGCAGCGACGCCAGGGAAGAAACTTTTACAGAGCGCAAGCCACCGCCCAGGTGCAACCCCCCGTACACGTCGCCTGGTCCTACAACCCTGAAACAAATGGCAAGAAAGATGATGGGTACAGGAAATGAGAGGAAGGAGAGACGTGGTAGAAGATGAACCACCCCAGCATTTGCCTGTCGACCCGGGGAAACCACGAAAAATCCATGGCCAGAGTAGGCGGTCACTGGGAATCGATCCTGGGAGCTCACGAATGCGAGCCACAGACGTAACCGCCTGAGCCATCACTTCATTCTGAGTGAGTTTTGTTTAATTCTGTATGACTGGTAAACCATGAGAGATAGACAAAACGTTACTGCAACCTAGAACTGTAGAACTAATTAAAATAAATTTGTTATAGTATCAGCCTTTTTCAAAATATTCATTGATATGCGTACATCTTCAAGTTTTTCCAGGTTAAACTGCCATACCGCGTATAACGCATCTTAACGCCCCCTACATATAGTAAGTAGGGGAAATATTTATTTTCCAGCATGGATTCACTAGTAATAAAAACTCTGGACTGTCTCTGTAGTCGAGTGATCAGCTTATCAATCCCAAGATCATGGGTTTGATTCTCATTGTTGCAGGCACGGTTTTTTCGTGGTTTTTCCCAGATGGTAGGCGAATACTGGCGTGGATTATCTGCTACCATGAATTTTCCTTCTCCTTCACTTAATGTCCTTACATCTTTCTGACACTCTTATGCTGGATGTGCTTCTTGCACAGAACTGTTTCTTCCCTTTTGCCCGAACCTGTACGTTCGTTCTCGCGAACAAGGGCCGCAGTGCTGAAATCCTCTTCTGTTTCATAACGCTAGCCCTAACCCTAAAAAGCCTCCCCTCCAACGCTTGCGTGGGACGAAAGCAGGAGCCGAAAATTCGTGGTTCGAGTCGAGTTTAGCTTTCCAGCTGCGCAGGCTAGTGTGAAAGAACACTTATCAAAGCATAAGTGAAATTGTACTTCTACATTAGTAGGTTCTGCCAATTTTAACAGATTTGACTCGTACCACAAATTAAAAGCTTTTGTTTGTTTTAACTTTAAGCTTTTATTCTAGATTAACAAAGCCATTGACGAATTATTGTTGATAAATTATAAACGTAATTTCAGTGCTGAACTACTGATGAACTTTGAGTTCCTTTTATAAGGCAAGACAACGCGATTAAATAAATAATTAAATCTGTTTATGCAGAATGCATTTAACCAAGGCTCTTAACATTAAAATTACATGTAGGTACTTGAAAGAACTGCTGTTCGCACCTGGTTGAGAGATGTTGCACAACCGAAGCAGGATATCGGACTTGCTTGTCAGTCTCCAAAAAACAAATTCTCATTCCAAGATAAAAATTGCATCACAAAAACGTATCCGTCCATACTTACAGTTAAAAGTATGAAAAATTACCACGACTTGATTACTGAATAGCAGGCATATGAACTCCAAGCAGTTGGCTACAAGTTACGAGAGCTGTCCCAGAAGTACCCAACCTAACAAAGAAAACACAAAAAGTTTCGGAAAAAACATCTTTAATTTTCTGCATAGTTTCCTTTCAGCTCAATACGCTTTTCCCAGCGATGTTCAACAGCTTCGATACCCTGTTTATAGTGAACACCGCCGAGTTCTGCAAAATAGCCATCAACTGCAAATTCCACCTCTTCATTGTTGACAAATCTTTTACCACCAAGTCATTTCTTCAACTTTGGAAACAGAAAATAATCAGAGGGGGCTAAGTCTGGCGAATAGGGCGCATGAGGAAGCAATTCGAACTTTAACTGATTGATTTTGGCCATGGCCATAATGGATGTGTGAACTGGTGCATTGTCTTGAGGAAACAGAACTTTCTTTTTCGCTAAATGCGGCCGTTTTTTCCTTGATTTCATGATTCAAACGCTGGAATAAGTTTGCATAATACTCACCATAATACTCCTTTTTTAAGATAACCAATGGAAATTATCCCACGCGCATCCCAAAAAACTGACACAATGACCTTGCCTGCAGATGGAACTATCTTCGCCTTCTTTGGAGCCGATTCTCCCCTTTCAGTCCACAGTTTTGACTGTTCCTTCGTCTCAGGTGTGAAGTGATGGACTCATGTTTCATCCATGGTTATGAATCGACGCAAACACTCGGCTTTATTACAGCGAAACATCGCCAAACACTCGACTGAAACATCCTCAGGACGCTTTTTTGTTCCATTGTGAGGAAACGCGGCATCCATCTTGCGCACAGCTTTCTCATGTCTAAATTTTCAGCTATTATGCGATGTACAGCACTTTTTGAATGCCTAAGATGTCTCCTAGCTCGTGCACTTTCAGTCGACGATCATCGAATACCATTTTGTGGATTTTCTTCACAATTTCTGGCATGGTCACCTCATTTGGTTGACCACTGCGATGTTCGTCTTGGCAGCTCATACGGCCTCGCTTAAACTCTGTCACCCAATATTTTATTGTTGTAAACAAAGGAGCAGACTCCCCCTGAGTAGAATCTAGCTCAGTTTTAATATTAGTTGGACTAAGACCTTTCAAATGAAAGTATTGTATCACATAACGATGGCCAGTTTTATCCATGTTTACAAATTCGCTGAGAGAGTTCACTATTAATGGCTGCCAAACAATTACAACGTAGCATCGTCAAACTTCAAACTTAAGTTTTATAAGGGTGGTACTTTCTAATATAGTCATTTGTTTGAAACAACAACCGCTATATATACGTCAGGTCGGGTACTTCTGGGAGTGCCCTCGTATCTACACTCAAACCTTTATGCCAGTACAAATAATGTAAACACCAGCGGCAAAGGGTCACTGACGGACAGGTAAAACTGTCTGGTGAGCGCTGTCTGACAGAATGTTCGAGGGGTGGCGGGTGGTTTATAACCTGCGACGACACTGAGTAAAGTCTAGTAACAGTTTGACTCTAGTGCCTTTCGTACCGAGCAAGGTGGCGCCGCGGTAACCTGTGCAACTCGCATTCGGGAGGTTCCGGGTTCGATCTCGGTGACGCCCACTCTGACCTGTGTTTTTCGTGGTTTTCCCAAGTCGGCAGGCGAATGCTAGGTTGGTTTCTTCTCTACCGCGATTTTCTTTCCATCATTTCCCTTACATTCCGTTTCTTTCTCATCTTTCAAGTGCGCTTCTAGGTTTCGTGGTGTATGACGGTGCCGGATAGATGTCGCGGATGTGGGGGAAAGAGTTCTCCCCGTATAGAGCACAGGGCCGCTTGGTTGGAGGGTCGTTCATCGTCTTCTCTCGGTGGCTCCAGCAGTGGGACGAGTCTTCGAGTTTGGACATGTTAGGGGCTTCCGCTTGTCTCTGTGACCCATCTGCATCCCTTCCTCCTGAGAGATGATAGACGCAATGAACTCTGCAGTTCGCAGCGCGCGAGGTGTCCCCCCCCCCTCCGTTGATTCACCTTTACCTATTTCCTTTCGCTCTGGCTTTAATGCGTAGAAATTCCTGTGCCTGCTGATTAGCATAAGACCATTCTCCCGGGATGACTCAGCACACACGCGTGTTTGGAGCTTATGAAAGGATATGCAGGAAATACGAGTAGAACATCATATTACAATCTCATTTTATGAAATATTCGCACTTCTCAGGATAGAATACTCTAAACCAAATGTTAATTTTCTTTCCTAATAGGTTTTAAATAATTTAATGTTACTTACCGCAGTGTGTGGATACTGTTGTGGTATAACATTGATTCTGAACAAACATTCGTCCGTATCTAATGACCTTAGTAAATAAATGAATAAATGTATTATTATTATTATTATTATTATCATCATCATCATCATCATCAACAACGTTTAGCATGTTTTAACTAGATGGCTGATATCGGTGGATGAATGAATGAAATGAATGTTCAGATAAGCCCGGATCCAAAGAGCTGAGAATTGTCCGATATTTATTTTCTCAGGACGAGAGAAACGTCCGGCGCCGCTCGCCTCCTACCGAGGCGGCCCGGGTTCAATCTCAGGGACCTGCATGTGGGATTTGTGGTGGACGAAGCGGCGTCTGGGCGGGTTTTCTCCGGGTTCTCTGGTTTCCCCCACCATTCATTCCACCAACTGCTCCATCATCACCTTTCCTTTCATCCATTTCACCAACATTTCGTTTCATCTACTTCCTTCATCCCATACCAGGCATCGGGCTGATCACCCATCCTGGATGCTCTGTCTGATCCATGAGTGTCTGCTCCTCGACGGGCCTCTGGCCCCAGGCATCCGCTTGTAAGTCCTGGGGGGTGTAAGTCCTACATAAGAGGAGGGTAAACAGATAATGAATGAATGAGAGAAACGACCGAGGAAAGAAACTTTATTCAAGCAACTTAAAACAACCGAGATGTAAACTCGGGCCCTCTGGTTAGAAAAGCACACATCATCCCGCAACACAGAGGTAGACAAACCTACTGTTCTGTGAACCTATTTCCTAGTTCTGATTCACACAATAAGAGCATAAAATGAATGTTTACATCTGGGGGTACAGAGCATCTTCTCCATCTCTTATCTGGTCTACTTGCAAGTTGCTTTTGATTCTTAGTCGCTGGTTTACTCCATATTCCTGTCATCATGATAAACGAAACATTATCATAAATAATTAATAGAGCTAATCTTAAATATGTAGCATATTACTTCTTATGAATGACATCCTTCTCTGTGCGACCATCAGTTAGTATACACTGCTCGGGCTTATCTGGCTTGATACCTGGAAATAAATAACTGTACTGCTTTTCCTTGTTGGATTTTTCCTTATCTATCTCTGCCCATGCTTATCTTTGCTGTTAGTTGTATTTCTATTCTGGTACTCCATTCTTTGAAGCAGAGGTTCTCAAATGATGGGTCGCGAAATATTGCGAGAGGGGCTTAATCTGTAATATAATGTTTACATTCATAAACATGTATAGCATAATCTCAAAAACACTCAACCGATTTTGATAATTCTTTCACCATTGGAAAGTCCTAT
Organism: Deroplatys truncata; assembly: GCA_030765065.1. NCBI lineage: Eukaryota > Metazoa > Arthropoda > Insecta > Mantodea > Mantidae > Deroplatys > Deroplatys truncata. The sequence continues at coordinate 61,657,923 of CM060984.1, read as the reverse complement.
TCTATCGGATGGTCATAGGTTATATAACGTTCCCAAGATTTTGAAAACTGAGAGTTTTTCGTTGAATATGGATGTTGGAGGCTACTTTATAGCAAATAGGCAGGTTTGTAATGATTTCAAGCCTAACGGGTAAATAGGTTTAAAATGTTTTAAAATGTAGTTATTTTAGCAAGGGGTGGTATATACGTCATATCACTACATTTCCCTCACATTTCACCGAAGCTTTATCACGTAATATTTTGGTATGATTCATTGACTAAACGGGGTACATTTGGATTCTAGAAACTGACAAAAATTATAAGTTCTCCTTATATTCAATCTCTGTTTCCAACCCCTAACGTATAAATCAACATTCTTTGGTCTATTTAGATGACATTTTGTTTAGAAAAAGTAGCTACATCACATTTGTCAAATTTAACATTGCTAAGATAAGAACGCACACAGTATTGCTCTGCCCAGGGGAGGTTCCTCAGGTGAAGAGCCATTTAAGTTGTATTCTAATTAGGTGCATTCGAATATAATTTTATCTCTAGTTTTAACATTGTATATTTAAATATTCCACTACTCACAAAGAGGAATATAATTTTACAGATTCCCTACTTTAAGACCGAAAATCGCCCATTCCAGTGTTACCGCGACAGTAGCAGGGAATAAGGAAAGTGGGTTGTAAGCGAGCGAAATGGGAAAGCCGCAATGTCCATGGGCAGGTATAGAGAGTTGGTGAAGCTACTATTGGCTCTGGGAATTCCACAACAACCAATTCAAGCTTGGACATGAGTGCTGCATATTCCCACAATCTACCAGCTTCGAGCCTACGGTGAAGCTAAAATGCTAGATTTTTGGAGTAGAAAGATCCCTTGTAGAGGCTATTCGATGGTCACTTATTCTTGTGAAATCTTTTGTAAACTTGCAAACATACCTTTCCTTGGGTAACGAATGATTTCCCTCTCAAATCACTTTTCAGACTTCAAGTTCTCGGACTCGGACACTCAGTGCCAGTTCAATTCTTGTTCTGTACGCAGCGATTGTTATGTGTATGTCCTTGGAATGAATTAAAGCATCAACAATAAGTTTGTCTTAAAAACATTTAAACCATTGGCCGTTTACAAAGAATTCGCAAAATGACATAGTGTGTTGCTTGTTACAAAAAAAAAATTTCGCGGTGGACTGAAGACGATAAAAGAGACGTGGTATTTACGGTTAGACCTAAGCCACTTCTTAGGTTTCGGCACATAAAGTGAAAAGAAAAGTTTTAATCAAAGTCGTTAACGGTATTTCTGAGAAAATAAAAAATACCGAAAATATTTCCGTATGAAGTGTGGCTTGGGTTGGGAGTATTTTCTTGAAAATCTTCGTGTCACTCTTCGGAAGATGCTGAACTGAAATTTTGGTATTTATCCGTAATTTCTTTTTTGAGTTATGATGTTCTGAGATATACACACCTATACACGAACCCTTGTTTAAAAATGTGGTTTGTTTTTTTATTCGGGGACCGCAAAACGTAATTGCAGTATCGAATTTTTCGGTGAAATGCAATACTATACTCCTACTTACTAAAGTGTGTTCTACATAAGTGCGTGTACTATAAGTTGAAATGAGAAGTTTTGTTTACAAAAACTTAAATGTATCACTCCGCCGAGCACATGGCAGCACCACGTGGAGGATAACTATACTGCATTCACTCTTAGGTTGATCCGCGCCAAAACAAACGCACGTGACCAGTGCACCGTGGTACAACACTGTAGCAATGCGTGCAGGAAAGTAGTCCCATGCTAATAATTTAAATTTTAGAATCAATTTATCCTTAAATTATATAAGATTCTATACAAATTCCTTAAAGTCTAATTAACGATAATTTGTACATTAAACAGAGCTACAAGACCCAACGTGCAATTCATATAAGAACCTAAATTAAATTAAATCGAGTTTTATTTATAGACGCTCTTTAACTACTATGGTTTCTATATTGGGCGTGAAAGACCGGTAATTTTGCTCAGAGGCCCTTTATCAGGCTTGAGGTTCTTTTACGTGGCGTAAATCTACGACACGGGACCACCGGCTTTACTTCCCTTCCGAAGGAAGCCATGCTAAGGATTTTTACGCCCGAAAAAATCCATCGCCCTCCGCCGGGTTTGAACTCGCGACCTTGGGAACTAGAGGCTGGTACGGTACCACTAGTCCACAGAGGACGACATATAAGAACCCGACATCGGGTATGCGCAGAATATTGTTTGTAGCCAGAAACCAGCAGTTTCTGTTTAGTATCATGGCGGACGGTAATTTGCTCTTGCGTTTTCGTCGACTTACGTAAAATACAAGCGGACAAATCATTGACTAGTGGTGAAAAAACAATAGAGTTGGAAGTTTATTCATAGTTATGTGAGAAATGTCTTAACACTTCCCGTGAAAGAAGTGGTGAAATTAACTTCTGAGTTCACCGGTGTTTCGAGTACACGTATAAACAGTGCTCGTTAAAAAATAATCTGAAACGGGAATGTGGTTAATCGCGGGAAAAACAGAAAGCGTGTGAAATACGCGATGCAAGAATGTAACAAGAATACAATTCACGTAACAATATAGAATTTATTTTTTAAAAATAAGCCGCCAACAATTGATAAAGTGCCGCTTCCAGAGAGCGAATAAATGTAAGATATCGCATACCTATTACTTTCTTTTTCGCTCGTTTCTTTTAGAATTAACTATTATTATATGTGCAAACATTTATTTTGTTGCAAATATCAGTCTTATCACCCTCAACCCTAACAGAGTATGCTAGTCACCGTTTAAGTTACCGGACCCTGTTCTCTTGTATTACGTGCCGCCTATGCTGTCACATGGTCGTGAAAGTATGACAGCATTTCTGGTGCGAAAGGCGGAAGGATACATTATAACGGTGCACTGGTACCTGGGTTTTGTTTTGGTGCGGATCAACCTAAGAGTGAATACAGAGTAAGTACCCGTGAGAGGAAATTGCCTCAGACAAAATGCGAATACATTATATTGCGCAGCTTGAGGATCATCAATGTTTAAAAACATTATATATCTTATTTCTATATTTTACCTTGCATCCTAAACTTCTAACACATAACGTTAAGAGTAGACAAATAAAAGTTGTACCTAGATAGTTCTGCATCTATGGTTAAAGGTACTGGATTAAACTGCTCTTAACTTCATAATTTAGAAATCATTCATTTAATGACTAATATCAGTATACCATTTTTGCTTTACTCTTTTATGAGTCAACAAGTTAAGAAAATGATTAGCACTATAGGTTAGAAAACCACAGAAAACAAACGCGACCCAAGCAATCCGAGCAACAATTTTGTAGTACTAACAAAGGTCAATTATTGCTAAATAATGGCCAACAATATTCATTATCGATTAAAGTTGAGTACGTTTCATAGACTTTGTTAAAAGCATTTAACGCAATTGTCTTCTTTCCATTTCCGGCGTTTATTTTCCACGGTGGCAGAGGACATCTCAGCCATGACACTTATTTTCTCAACACGTTGGCGGCTTATCCAGAAATCGGAACTGAACTGCAGCGCCTGCGCAGAGCCTCTTAAATCCTTTGCTATGTCCATTTTGTTGTACGTGAATCTGAACACATTTTATTTCAGAAATTGAACTGTTTGAATAATCTTTTTTTTTACTTTCTCTACTACGTATAGTAAGTAGGGGAAGTATTGTATTCCACCCAAAAATTCGATACCGAGATTTCACCGTAAATACATGTTTTGAGACCCCCTGAATCCAAAAAAATCATTTTTGGAAACATGTCCGTGTGTGTGTCTGAACAGCATAGCTCAGAAACGAACAGTCGGATAAACACCAAACTTGGTATTTAGGTTCAGTATCTTCTAGAGATGCGACACGAAGATTTTCAAGAAAATCCACGCACCCCAAACTACTCTTTACATGGAACATTTTTCGAAAAAATGTTCATTTTCTCAAAAATAGCTCTTAACGATTTTGATTAAAATATCATATGTTCAAGGTTTTTTCATGACAAATGAAATGCATATCTCGAATTTTCTGGGAATGTCTCCAAAAGTATTCTTCATTGTGAACGACTTTTGCATAACTGGTAAACCATAAGAGATAGACAGAATTTTACTGCACAAAAAATGTAGATCGCGTTAAAATACACAATTTATGTCATACATTTTTTGTTGTTGAGTGAACCATTTTCGAGATATTGTTTGTTATTCCTTTAAATTTTTCAATACTTATTTACTCAAATGGGAATTCGTTATTCATTTTTTGTCTTGTATATGCAAAGAGTATTAATCTGAGCCAAAGAGAATGGTGCTGCACATAGCAACCAGCTATTAAGAGATATGTCTGTGCTTATATTGCCCTTGTAAATACAAAACAAGGGGGACATAGTACGCCTTAAGCGATAGTCAAATATTTTTAGAACTGGTTGCTATGTGTAAAATGTAATTCTCTTTGCATGTCAAAAGATCGTTTCTGCAAATGTTTATCTCGATTAATATGGAATGAATGGAGAATAAGAGCTTGCACACGAATAGACAAAGTCATGTGAGTGTAACACATAAGATTTTTTTTTAATTTCTCTGCACGAGAATAATCATAAAATTTTACCATCTAAACCGAACTGTTTTATGTAGAGGAAGACACGACATCCTAAACGGGAAAAATTGTAGTTTCTCCACCAGCCAATGAGGTGCTCTCTTGTCACGTGGTTTTGTTTATAACTCCTTTAAACTTAAAGTGAAACCACAGTAGTTGCCCTCTCTGTGATCGCAGTCTTAGAATAGGTTGTTGTTCGTTTCAAATTATTTCCTTATTGAACATCATTTATCTTAATATATTCGAACAGAATTGTCAAATTTAATTTTCTTAACCGCATGAATCAAATATATTGCGTAACAGAAAATAAATTATATTGAATTTTATTTATGGACGCTCTTTAACTGCTGTGGTCCTTAGCGTCCCATTCTATATTGGACGTGAAAGACCAGTAATTTTGTTCAGCGGCCTCTTTATCAGGCTTGAGGTTCTTTTACGTGCTGTAAATCTATAGCACGGGACCACCGGCTTTACTTCCCTTCCGAAGGAAGCCATGCTAAGGACTTTTGCGCCCGAAACAAAATCCATCGCCCTCCGCCGGGTTTGAACCCGCGAACTAGACGATAGCATGGTATAACCACTGCATTACGGAGGATTGTGTAACAGAGTTAATGCATCTGGAATGCATGTAAATTTTTATCGTGAAATAACTAAGATGATCCTTTGCTTCAAACCTGCTTCTTAAGATAACCGCATTGGCCCGAAAATAAGCCACCTTCGTATATAAGCCGCACCCTTAAAATTATAAGGGTAAAAGGAGAGAAAAATCTGATGTGAGTAGGGTAGAATTGCGGGGACTGGCGCAGTTAATTTATGCATGGCTATTCATATGCAAATGAGCTCCCCCACCTCTTCTCCCCCCACCTCCTCTCCCCCCACCCCCTGCTACTTGGCATGCGGGGACTGGCGCAGTTAATTTATGCATGGCTATTCATATGCAAATGACCTCCCCCACCTCCTCCCTCCCCCACCCCCACCCCCCGCTGTGCCTTGGTAGTTTTAGTTGCAGCTGCGGTCGTAAATCATGTTGAGTACAATGGAGGCTTGACAGTTAAGCAATTAAGGCTGTCAATCAACTGTCAAAACGAACAAAGGGGTCATAAATTTAAGGTTCTGTAACAAAGGCGCGATGTTTTTCCTACCCATCCCACATTAGGCCACTTCTGCACCTGGTCAGTTACCCACCCCCACTTCCATTGTGTGTCGAACACGTGGCATACTCGTTCCACTAGCTTTTAACAAAAGAACAATGCTTAACCTTCAGCTGTCAAAATGAACAAAGCCCATGATGAATTAGGGTTGTAACAAAGCCTGACCCTTTCCATTGTGTAAGAGATTCTATTGTGTGTGCCTTTCTATTGTCCTTGGCAATGCTAGTTTAGAAAGACACCTGCAGTGTTCCCATCCCAATAACAAAGCCTGACCCTTTCCATTGTGTAAGAGATTCTATTGTGTGTGCCTTTCTATTGTCCTTGGCAAGCATTCTTTAGAAAGACCACCTGCAGCGTTCCCATCCCAATAACAAAGCCTGACCCTTTCCATTGTGTAAGAGATTCTATTGTCCTTGGCAAGGCTAGTTTAGAAAGACACCTGCAGCGTTCCCATTGTTTGGCCACCTGCTAGTTTAACAAAAGAATTCGAGGGTTGCTTTATACTCGTCCTGTCCTTGTTTGTGTGAAAGAGAGAGAAACTTGTTTACCAACTCTGCGTGACGTCATACTTTAGAAAGACACCTGCAGCGTTCCCACAATCCAATAACAAAGCCTGACCCTTTCCATTGTGTAAGAGATTCTATTGTGTGTGCCTTTCTATTGTTCTTGGCAAGGCTAGTTTAGAAAGACACCTGCGACGTTTCCATTGTTTGGCCACCTGCTAGTTTAACAAAAGAATTCGAGGGTTGCTTTATACTCGTCCTGTCCTTGTTTGTGTGAAAGAGAGAGAAACTTGTTTACCAACTCTGTGTGACGTCATTGTCGGCCATCATGATTTTGCCTGAGGGAGTTCTCTCCGATGTTTTACGACCTCCTACGAATATACCCGAGCATAGTTAACAAGCATTCTGTTTCAGCCAACGACTCCGAAAAAAGCGCCTAATATACATTTCATTACGTGCATTAAACCTCTGAGTGATATCCATAGATCGGTGTTCGATTCTTACTGTAATCAAGAGTTTATTGCTAATGAGAAATTAATGATTGATATTATTATATCATTACCCTAATTAATAAAAGTGCGTTCAGAGAATTCTAGCTCGAGTCTTACCAAGTGAAACTCTAATGCGTAATAACTATTAAACTATGCACCAGCAGATTAAAAAATGTATTTATCAATTATAATTTAATTTTTTATACATTATTACCCTAATTAATGAAAGGGTGTTCAGAGGGTTCTAGCTCGAATCTTACCCAACGAAACTCTAATGCTTAATAAATATTAAACTATGCAAGGTCAGATTAAAATGCATTTAACAAATATAATTTTTATATATCATTACAATAATTCATAAAAAGGGTGTTCAGAGGGTTCTAGATCGAATCTTACCCAGCGAATCTCTAATGCTTAATAAATATTAAACTATGTGAGTATTGCGCGGCCAGATTAAAACGTGTTTAACGAATATAATTTAATTTTTATATATCATTACAATAATTAATAAAAGGTTGTTCAGGGGGTCCTAGATCGAATCTGCGAAACTCTAATGCTTAATAAATATTAAACTATGCACGGTCAGATTAAAATGTGTTTAACAAATATAATTCAATATACACGACATTACAATGTTTAACGATCTGTATTCTTAGGAACCAGAGGTCCATAGTTCGAATCCTGCCCTGCGAAACGCTATAATAACTATTAAGTTATTGAAGCAGCGGCGGACGGATTAAAATTGCATTTAACAACTATAATTATTTATATTAAACCTGATGCATACTTAGATATCCCGAAGCCTAGACAACATTCTTTCTTCTTCTCCTCTCTTTTTCTTTCTATCTATCTCTTTCTTTCTCCACGACTTGTACACATTCAGGCGTTCGCATATACACGAGCACTTGCACACACATCAGCAAACATACACTGGTGCACGCATGCAAGCACATACACACACGCGCATACATACACCAACACACGCACACACATACATACACTAGTACACACACGCATTCACGCACCTCATGCGTATACCTACATACACCAGTGCTCTTACACTCGCACATACATACAACAGTACACACACACACATACATGCACCAGTACACACACGCATTCACGCACCTCATGCGTATACATACATACACCAGTGCTCTTACACTCACGCATTCACGCACCTCATGCGTATACATACATACACCAGTGCTCTTACACTCACACATTCACGCACCTCATGCGTATACATATATACATACACCAGTGCTCTTACACTCACACATACATATACATGGACAAACACACACACGTGCAAGCACATATGCCTGTTCACTTACACCCAACAGCACCAACCCACACACGCACACACCAACTCACGCACATGTACTGAATGAAAAGAGACAAAATGATGCAATAAAAACTAATTATAGCTCGGGATGCAAGGCTCCATTTACGATTGCTCGAAACCGGTCTTCTAATAACTCCAAAACTAATTAAAATAAAGACAGTAAATAAACTTTATTACTTTTATGCCATTAGCTCGTTTCTTGTGCATGTATATTAGAGTCCAGGTGTCATGGGTACGATCCTTAACTTTAAAATCTCAATTATCTCAGAAACTAGCAGGGATTAAGGTGCGGACCAAAGCACGATTTTTAGTTCCTACGATGAACAATTAATGCTTTATATAATTTCCAATCAGTGTCCCTAGCTCGAATCCCGATCTTTCAGTGACTTCCTTAATTTTCCACTGTGTTCTAGAATATATCACTTAGATCAATGTTGCAACTGCATACAGGTCTTTAAACACATCAAACTAATATTATAAATAATTTTGTTTCTGGCGTTCTGAGTTCGTCCTTTATATAATTTCCAATCAGTGTCCCTAGCTCGAATCCCGATCTTTCAGTGACTTCCTTAATTTTCCACTGTGTTCTAGAATATATCACTTAGATCAATGTTGCAACTGCATACAGGTCTTTTAAACACATCAAACTAATATTATAAATAATTTTGTTTCTGGTTTTCTGAGTTCGAATACCGATTCAATGAAGTTTACTTATAAATTTAATAACAGTAAATAATTAAGACAAAGGTACCAAATAAACCTATTACGTTTATGTCATCAGATAATATCTTGCGGGTGTATATTAGGGTACCTGACGTCCAGGGTTCGATCCTTAAGTTTAAATCTCAATTATCGCAGAAACTAGCAGAGATAGAGCTGTAGACGAAAGCATGTTGGATAGCTCATACAATGAACAATTAATGCTGTATATAATTTTCAATCAGTTGCCCCTAGTTCGAACCCCGATCTTTCAATGACTTCACTGATTTTCCTCTGTACTCTGGTATACATCGCTTAGATTGATGCTTTAACTGCATGCAGCTTTGTGTAACGACATTATGGATGTACTCTGTGTGAGAGAGAGCGAGAGAGGGAGAGGAAGTGAAACAAGCAGGGATAGAAATGCTGAGGGCCTCTGCGCATGCGTAGCAAGAGATGATGCCATTGGCTGCAATAATCACGTGACGTGTAAGCATCACAGCCATGATGACGTGCAGGCATCGCCTGGAGGGGGTTTAGATCCCTATATAAACAGACATCTGTCCCATGATAGAACTGTTGTGTACTTATTAACTTTACATTCAAGTTTAAAGAGCTTTAAAAGCAACGTGAGCTACAGGCCGTCTACACATTCAGCACATATCAAAACGAGGCAATGCAAGGTGAGTTTTAAATAACTATACAAAATCACTGTTGGCTTTTACAATACATTTAATTTTATTTAAACGTTACAGTACATGAAAGACGATTCGTTACAAAGAGCATCATATTTTCTAATCTGTGCTTTACATTCACATGGATTTCACTGCATACTCTTCTTCAGTTCACATGATTTTCGCCACACCTTCTTCTTACATAAACATTCATACGACTTTACCCTCATTCTTTGTTTCACTATACACTCACATGATTTCCTCTACTCATTCTTTGTTCCCCTGCAGGTTCATGCTTTGTTAACATTCACACGACGTTCTCAGCTCATTCTTTGCTTCCATTAACATTCACATGATTTCTCCTCGCATTCTTACATAAACATTCATACGATTTTCCCCCCTCATTCTTTGTTTCACTATACACTCACATGATTTCCTCTACTCATTCTTTGTCCCCCTGCAGGTTCATGCTTTGTTAACATTCACACGACGTTCTCAGCTCATTTCTCTATTGACATTCACATGATCTTCTCAACACATTCTTCTTACTTAAACATTCATACATTTTCCCCCTCATTCTTTGTTTCACTATACATTCGCACACGATTTCCTCTACTCATTCTTGGGTTCTCTGCTGGCTCATCTTCAATGAATATTCACATGATTTTCTGTACTTATTCTTTATTTCTCTACACCTTCATAGACTTACTTACAAAACATGCACACCCTAGTTCTTCAACTTGAATAATGTAGTGAAAATAATAATTCATGACAATGTCTGTTACAGATTGTTTAGCTGATAGACTTAACAAGATGGTGGAAGAGCGTAGTTTCCTACCGACTCGTCGAGTTCAAGATCTCGAAATAGGTCTTAACTATGAGATAAAGTCCTTAAAGAGAGTTCAAACAAGATATGGTACCAGGATCGTATCTTCGCTGGAGGATTGTCAAGTGTTCTTGCCAGAGCGCTATAATTCGTTAACCGATCAAGAGATTGCAGAAATACCTGGGAGCGTATACCTACAGTATAATGGCATGGCAGAGACGGGGAAATTTAAGACATGTAAATTGTCTTTTTTACACGCAAAGAAGGTGCGTAGAAGTGTCAAACTTAAGTATTGAATGTTCTCCCATTTCACAATGAAAAATTCATAAATAAAACAACTGACTCATTGATATTACATATAAAGATACAAAAGATGCATATTATAGAATTTTATAAAAAATTAACGAAATTACAATATCACATGCTTTGAGTTTAATTATATCTAGCGCATTGAAATAACTCTAAATATCCGAATGTTTATACAAATCATTGTGCTTCTTTTTACATGTGCCATATGCTTCATTTTACATGTATCATAACAAAAAATGTAATTCTTTCCAGGTTGCCTTTACTTGACCAAGATAGTTTTCTAAGACTTTCATTGTGCAATGTTTCAGGGTGTGCAATAAGAGGAAGAAGAAGAAGAGGAATAGCCTGCTGCCATGCAAAGGATGCTGACGCTATTGGAGGGTAGAATACCTACAAGAAACATTTCGGCAAGAAACGGGTGCTGAGACATCTACATCACCGAAACACATTAAGACAGGATCCTTATATAACATTACAGGGTATACAATGAAAAAATAGGGTCAATTATGTATACAATTCAATGCATGGCTGAGAGTTAGCTCGAACTAGTCTCCCTATATTCACTGAAATTAAGCATTGTGAGCAATAATTTAAGTGACTGTGAAAATACTTTAAGTAATGGTGAAATTTGTATCCTAAAAGACTTGAGCCCTATATACATTAACAGCATTAAGACTGTTTGCCACGCTGGAATACAAATTATGAAAATAAAAAGACTTTCATTTAAATAATAAGGAAATTTGCATAACCTGCTGTTACAAGTGTAATGACATATACAGAAACAATGAGTCGGATGAGAAAGTGATGGAAATGTAAGATAAATAATAACAATAAAAGAATTAAGGTATGCTTTTACATAGTGTTTTTATTCATTAAAATCCTTGCATTCCTAATGAAAAATAAATCATTACAATGATTAGTTTAAGTTATGTCACAATGATCAAAAAGAGAACCGTCTTTAGATGCATTACTCGATCTTAAGTCAGAGCATCAAAAAAAGACAAATCACGGCTTCTCCATTTTAGATGTGGTGTCACTATTCAGGTAAATTCCTGTAACACAGCAGGTTGAGTATGCAGATCTGTGGTCCTAAATGGGTGAAACAGAGGCTTATCCAGCTTAACAGTCTTGAGATCTCAGCATCAGAAAGTCGAATCACAAGCCTTCTCCACTCGATGAGTACAGGTTTAACAACAGCATTCTCTTCACCCTGAGACGGTGTAATGTATATAAATGTTCAACTTGACAAGGGATTCTAAACTCGTTGTTAGAGTCCAGAGCTGATGTATTATATGGTGAAAACACATGTTCCTCTTCTTAGTGATCTTGTCGTCGAATCTCGGTGTCATTGAAGATGTCCATGATTATAGGATTCTGAAGCCCAAAAACTGTAGGAACTGCTGATTGCGTGATGTTAACCTGATGGGCATCAAGGGCAGAGCATGATGTGTACGTCGAATCATTCCATTATTATATCCTCGACGTCGTTGACTTCTTCTAAAAACTATAGGCATTATGCTTATATCCTTGTTTCTAAAGGCAATGATATTGCTGTTAGGCTCCCCTGTTTGCTCAATGAAGCGGATCTTTATGAACAACAGGTAAAATTTGATTTGAAGGTTCCTGTGAAATACGTTATCCTGCCGTAACAGATGGGAAAACTGGTAGATGGAGTGGCCGCTTTTACTATCGAGGAAGGAGACTGATGCAATACTGCGCTAAATTCGTATGATGCTCAACTTAAATATATTCACTAGGAAATCAGATTCAGACAGCTGATTAGATGGAATAACTTTGTCACTGAAGGGCCACAGAACGTTCCTATAGAACAATCACTGGAAAAAATCAAGAGTGAAAGGAAATTTTAATGACATTTTTATTATTATTATTATTATTCACTGATCTAATAAAGAAGACATTCGCATCCTAATATGAGGAATCTTTAAACGTCGGGGATACAAGTCAAGGTCTATGTTACTCAATGTTTTTTCCGGGACAAGTATAGCCCTCTGCCAGAGTTTTTTGAATTCCCTTTCAGGCTCTGTCTCCTCTTCGTTTCTGTGTTTCTTCCCTTATTCTTCTTCACTCGAAAACTTCTCCCTCTTGCTTCAATTTCTCTGTTACGTCTCATCATTTCAGCAAGTTGTTTATCTGCAGCTTTTTTCGTATTTACAGCTGTAGCAATTTGTGATGCATTTCCAGCGGCGGCTCCTAGTGCTGCAATAATTGGTATGAGCGGTAGAAATCCTCCTCGTTTCTTCTTTTTGGACCCTCCGCCAACAGATACCTTTCTCTCAATTTCTCTCTTATGCCTCATCATTTCGGCAAGTTGTTTATCTGCTGCCTTTTTCTTATTTACTGCATAGGCAATTTGGGCTGCACCTCCAGCAGCAGCGCCTAGAGCTGCAATAATTGGTATGAAAGGTAGAAATCCTCCTCGTTTCTTCTTCATGGTTACTGTACCTGGAGCTACCTTTCCCTTCATAATTGCTGTTACTAGTCACGCTGCCAACTTTTTCACCTAATGTAACATCAGATTGCACGCTTTTCCAAGTCGTTTCAGTCAGATCTTGGCAGCAATGTTCCTCGATGCAGAGACCTTATGCTGAGCGTTGGCAATGCCGCTAAGATTACACGAATCGTCTAACGGAATGATTCCAGGGTCTCCTCTCTTTAATTTTTCTCTAGCTTTACCACAGTTCCTCAGCCTATTTAACCAGGTAAATGTACTTCAATGATTGCAGGCTAGAGAGAGTTAATTAAACCGAAACCTCTTGCGGGCTTAACCACCTTAGCTGTCACGTTATACTAATCGATTTTTATTCAGGATAGTTCTTTCATACTTTCTCATTAGCGTATATACATTAAGAGCGATTTATTTTACTTTAGCTGTCAAGCTAGAGAGGATGAAACAAGAATGCTCACAGCCTATTCATATGTTAGACTTTGAAAGCGACTTTAGATGTGAACTTAGTGGAAAACTGTTTCATGTCAACGTTATATACGTTCCCATCATGTAACCCATTCAGGGAAAAGGTGACCAGCAAAGGGAAAAAAGGTGACCAGCAATGGGAAAAACGTGACCAGCAAAGGGAAAAACGTGACCAGCAAAGGGAAAAAGGTGACCAGCAAAAGGGAAAAAGGTAACCAGCAAAAGGGAAAAAGGTGACCAGCAAAGGGAAAAAGGTGACCAGCAAAGGGAAAAAGGTGACCAGCAAAGGGAAAAAGGTGACCAGGAAAGGGAAAAAGGTGACCAGCAAAGGGAAAAAGGTGACCAGCAAAGGGAAAAAGGTGACCAGGAAAGGGAAAAAGGTGACCAGGAAAGGGAAAAGGGTGACCAGCAAAGGGAAAAAGGTGACCAGCAAAGGGAAAAAGGTGACCAGCAAAGGGAAAAAGGTGACCAGCGAAGGGAAAAAGGTGACCAGGAAAGGGAAAAAGGTGACCAGGAAAGGGAAAAAGGTGACCAGCAAAGGGAAAAAGTGTGACCAGAAAAGGGAAAAAGGTGACCAGGAAAGGGAAAAAGGTGACCAGCAAAGGGAAAAAGGTGACCAGCAAAGGGAAAAAGGTGACCAGCAAAGGGAAAAAAGGTGACCAGCAAAGGGAAAAAGGTGACCAGCAAAGGGAAAAAGGTGACCAGGAAAGGGAAAAAGGTGACCAGAAAAGGGAAAAAGGTGACCAGCAAAGGGAAAAAGGTGACCAGCAAAGGGAAAAAGGTGACCAGGAAAGGGAAAAAGGTGACCAGCAAAGGGAAAAAGGTGACCAGCAAAGGGAAAAAGGTGACCAGCAAAGGGAAAAAGGTGACCAGCAAAGGGAAAAGGTGACCAGGAAAGGGAAAAAGGTGACCAGCAAAGGGAAAAAGGTGACCAGCAAAGGGTAAAAGGGGACCAGCAAAGGGAAAAAGGTGACCAGGAAAGGGAAAAAGGTGACCAGTAAAGGGAAAAATGTGACCAGCAAAGGGAGGAACGTGACCAGCAAAGGGAAAAACGTGACCAGGAAAGGGAAAAAGGTGACCAGCAAAGGGAAAAAGGTGACCAGGAAAGGGAAAAAGGTGACCAGCAAAGGGAAAAAGGTGACCAGCAAAGGGAAAAGGTGACCAGGAAAGGGAAAAAGGTGACCAGCAAAGGGAAAAAGGTGACCAGCAAAGGGAAAAAGGTGACCAGGAAAGGGAAAAAGGTGACCAGCAAAGGGAAAAATGTGACCAGCAAAGGGAAGAACGTGACCAGCAAAGGGAAAAACGTGACCAGGAAAGGGAAAAAGGTGACCAGCAAAGGGAAAAAGGTGACCAGGAAAGGGAAAAAGGTGACCAGCAAAGGGAAAAAGGTGACCAGCAAAGGGAAAAAGGTGACCAGCAAAGGGAAAAATGTTTCCAGCAAAGGGAAAAAGGTAACCAGCAAAGGGAAAAAGTGTGACCAGAAAAGGGAAAAAGGTGACCAGCAAAGGGAAAAAGGTGACCAGCAAAGGGAAAAAGGTGACCAGCAAAGGGAAAAAGGTGACCAGCAAAGGGAAAAAAGGTGACCAGCAAAGGGAAAAAGGTGACCAGCAAAGGGAAAAAGGTGACCAGGAAAGGGAAAAAGGTGACCAGCAAAGGGAAAAAGGTGACCAGCAAAGGGAAAAAGGTGACCAGCAAAGGGAAAAAGGTGACCAGCAAAGGGAAAAAGGTGACCAGGAAAGGGAAAAAGGTGACCAGCAAAGGGAAAAAGGTGACCAGCAAAGGGAAAAAGGTGACCAGCAAAGGGAAAAGGTGACCAGGAAAGGGAAAAAGGTGACCAGCAAAGGGAAAAAGGTGACCAGAAAGGGAAAAAGGGGACCAGCAAAGGGAAAAAGGTGACCAGGAAAGGGAAAAAGGTGACCAGCAAAGGGAAAAATGTGACCAGCAAAGGGAAGAACGTGACCAGCAAAGGGAAAAACGTGACCAGGAAAGGGAACAAGGTGACCAGCAAAGGGAAAAAGGTGACCAGCAAAGGGAAAATGGTGACCAGCAAAGGGAAAAAGGTGACCAGCAAAGGGAAAAAGGTGACCAGCAAAGGGAAAAATGTTTCCAGCAAAGGGAAAAAGGTAACCAGCAAAGGGAAAAATGGGACCAGAAGAGGGAAAAACGTGACCTGCAAAGGGAAAATGTGACCAGTAAAGGGAAAAATGGGACCAGAAGAGGGAAAAACGTAACCTGCAAAGGGAAAAAGGTGATCAGCAAAGGGAAAAATGTGACCAGCAAAGGGAAAAATGCGACCTGCAAAGGGAAAAATGTGACCAGCAAAGGGAAAAATGTGACCAACAAAGGGAAAAATGTGACCAGCAAAGGGAAAAATGTGACCAGCAAAGGGAAAAAGGTGACCAGCAAAGGGAAAAATGGGACCAGAAGAGGGAAAAACGTGACCTGCAAAGGGAAAAAGGTGACCAGCAAAGGGAAAAATGTGACCAGCAAAGGGAAAAAGGTGGCCAGCAAAGGGAAAAAAGGTGACCAGCAGAGGGAAAATGACAAGTATCTCCCTTAACTCTCGCATTCTCTGTGCTAACTATCAAGAAAACTTGTACTCTTACCTCTATGAATCCGTTTCTAGCTACTTGAATCTGCTTGTGCTTAATGAGATAGTTATAATTAACGGAATTACAACTATTATGTGCGAATGCTACAATATTTTGCTTAGTCTAATTCGGGCATGGCTGTTTATATGCATCAAAACCTGAGTACATATATAAATACATAAATGTTAAAAAATAGCTCAGTCTCGTGTTATCGTATACGAATTCAACATCTACAGTATACATTGACTAGTTTATATATACTGCTTGAGCATGAACACTCACAAAGACGGTCAATTACAGTCAATTTACGAGAATCTTGATTTTTCGTATGTTTCCCAAGGGGGGAATAATCGCTTTGTTAAGTGCTGCATATGTAATAGAACTTTAAAAAACAGGACAATTTCAAGGCTTAAACAACATAGGAGAAGATGCTGTAAAGCAATGACCAGCTGTGCATTGACTACAACACCCAAACGAGATCCTGAAATCTTCTCAAGTCCCGAAGAGCGGGATTCAAGATGTACCGTACTTGGAACCAGTTCAAGCGACCCTGTAATAACGTCAAGAGCTACCACTGATGAAGCAATGAGAGCAGTTTCTTTGAATGAGCAAGCTCTGAATAAACACACCAATGAAAGCAAGCATACTAGTGTCAACTCACCTAGATTAGAAGATATATCCAAAGCGAATACAGAGGAGATGCTATGCCGCTACACCGATCTTAATGATTTGGTAAACATGCTAAGGGTACTCATGACGCTTCATACACCTGATAAAAATGACTTTTCCGATGCGATTAACGACATTATTCAGGATTTAAAGCTGGGTGGTTTTATAGCGTGATTAGCATTTGCAAAACCATGAAAGAGTTAGAAAGATTCCTCATATTAGGATGCGAATGTCTTCTTTATTGGATCAGTGAATAATAATAATAATAATAATAATAATAATAATAATAATAATAATAATAATAATAATGTCATTAAAATGTCCTTTCACTCTTGATTTTTTCCAGTGATTGTTCTATAGGAACGTTCTGTGGCCCTTCAGTGACAAAGTTATTCCATCTAATCAGCTGTCTGAATCTGATTTCCTAGTGAATATATTTAAGTTGAGCATCATACGAATTTAGCGCAGTATTGCATCAGTCTCCTTCCTCGATAGTAAAAGCGGCCACTCCATCTACCAGTTTTCCCATCTGTTACGGCAGGATAACGTATTTCACAGGAACCTTCAAATCAAATTTTACCTGTTGTTCATAAAGATCCGCTTCATTGAGCAAACAGGGGAGCCTAACAGCAATATCATTGCCTTTAGAAACAAGGATATAAGCATAATGCCTATAGTTTTTAGAAGAAGTCAACGACGTCGAGGATATAATAATGGAATGATTCGACGTACACATCATGCTCTGCCCTTGATGCCCATCAGGTTAACATCACGCAATCAGCAGTTCCTAC
Source organism: Deroplatys truncata (assembly GCA_030765065.1). NCBI lineage: Eukaryota > Metazoa > Arthropoda > Insecta > Mantodea > Mantidae > Deroplatys > Deroplatys truncata. Next base: position 61,640,343 of record CM060984.1, on the reverse strand, counting down.
AGTTTTTGGGCTTCAGAATCCTATAATCATGGACATCTTCAATGACACCGAGATTCGACGACAAGATCACTAAGAAGAGGAACATGTGTTTTCACCATATAATACATCAGCTCTGGACTCTAACAACGAGTTTAGAATCCCTTGTCAAGTTGAACATTTATATACATTACACCGTCTCAGGGTGAAGAGAATGCTGTTGTTAAACCTGTACTCATCGAGTGGAGAAGGCTTGTGATTCGACTTTCTGATGCTGAGATCTCAAGACTGTTAAGCTGGATAAGCCTCTGTTTCACCCATTTAGGACCACAGATCTGCATACTCAACCTGCTGTGTTACAGGAATTTACCTGAATAGTGACACCACATCTAAAATGGAGAAGCCGTGATTTGTCTTTTTTTGATGCTCTGACTTAAGATCGAGTAATGCATCTAAAGACGGTTCTCTTTTTGATCATTGTGACATAACTTAAACTAATCATTGTAATGATTTATTTTTCATTAGGAATGCAAGGATTTTAATGAATAAAAACACTATGTAAAAGCATACCTTAATTCTTTTATTGTTATTATTTATCTTACATTTCCATCACTTTCTCATCCGACTCATTGTTTCTGTATATGTCATTACACTTGTAACAGCAGGTTATGCAAATTTCCTTATTATTTAAATGAAAGTCTTTTTATTTTCATAATTTGTATTCCAGCGTGGCAAACAGTCTTAATGCTGTTAATGTATATAGGGCTCAAGTCTTTTAGGATACAAATTTCACCATTACTTAAAGTATTTTCACAGTCACTTAAATTATTGCTCACAATGCTTAATTTCAGTGAATATAGGGAGACTAGTTCGAGCTAACTCTCAGCCATGCATTGAATTGTATACATAATTGACCCTATTTTTTCATTGTATACCCTGTAATGTTATATAAGGATCCTGTCTTAATGTGTTTCGGTGATGTAGATGTCTCAGCACCCGTTTCTTGCCGAAATGTTTCTTGTAGGTATTCTACCCTCCAATAGCGTCAGCATCCTTTGCATGGCAGCAGGCTATTCCTCTTCTTCTTCTTCCTCTTATTGCACACCCTGAAACATTGCACAATGAAATTCTTAGAAAACTATCTTGGTCAAGTAAAGGCAACCTGGAAAGAATTAAATTTTTTGTTATGATACATGTAAAATGAAGCATATGGCACATGTAAAAAGAAGCACAATGATTTGTATAAACATTCGGATATTTAGAGTTATTTCAATGCACTAGATATAATTAAACTCAAAGCATGTGATATTGTAATTTCGTTAATTTTTTATAAAATTCTATAATATGCATCTTTTGTATCTTTATATGTAATATCAATGAGTCAGTTGTTTTATTTATGAATTTTTCATTGTGAAATGGGAGAACATTCAATACTTAAGTTTGACACTTCTACGCACCTTCTTTGCGTGTAAAAAAGACAATTTACATGTCTTAAATTTCCCCGTCTCTGCCATGCCATTATACTGTAGGTATACGCTCCCAGGTATTTCTGCAATCTCTTGATCGGTTAACGAATTATAGCGCTCTGGCAAGAACACTTGACAATCCTCCAGCGAAGATACGATCCTGGTACCATATCTTGTTTGAACTCTCTTTAAGGACTTTATCTCATAGTTAAGACCTATTTCGAGATCTTGAACTCGACGAGTCGGTAGGAAACTACGCTCTTCCACCATCTTGTTAAGTCTATCAGCTAAACAATCTGTAACAGACATTGTCATGAATTATTATTTTCACTACATTATTCAAGTTGAAGAACTAGGGTGTGCATGTTTTGTAAGTAAGTCTATGAAGGTGTAGAGAAATAAAGAATAAGTACAGAAAATCATGTGAATATTCATTGAAGATGAGCCAGCAGAGAACCAAAGAATGAGTAGAGGAAATCGTGTGCGAATGTATAGTGAAACAAAGAATGAGGGGGAAAATGTATGAATGTTTAAGTAAGAAGAATGTGTTGAGAAGATCATGTGAATGTCAATAGAGAAATGAGCTGAGAACGTCGTGTGAATGTTAACAAAGCATGAACCTGCAGGGGGACAAAGAATGAGTAGAGGAAATCATGTGAGTGTATAGTGAAACAAAGAATGAGGGGGGAAAATCGTATGAATGTTTATGTAAGAATGCGAGGAGAAATCATGTGAATGTTAATGGAAGCAAAGAATGAGCTGAGAACGTCGTGTGAATGTTAACAAAGCATGAACCTGCAGGGGAACAAAGAATGAGTAGAGGAAATCATGTGAGTGTATAGTGAAACAAAGAATGAGGGTAAAGTCGTATGAATGTTTATGTAAGAAGAAGGTGTGGCGAAAATCATGTGAACTGAAGAAGAGTATGCAGTGAAATCCATGTGAATGTAAAGCACAGATTAGAAAATATGATGCTCTTTGTAACGAATCGTCTTTCATGTACTGTAACGTTTAAATAAAATTAAATGTATTGTAAAAGCCAACAGTGATTTTGTATAGTTATTTAAAACTCACCTTGCATTGCCCCGTTTTGATATGTGCTGAATGTGTAGACGGCCTGTAGCTCACGTTGCTTTTAAAGCTCTTTAAACTTGAATGTAAAGTTAATAAGTACACAACAGTTCTAACATGGGACAGATGTCTGTTTATATAGGGATCTAAACCCCATCCAGGCGATGCCTGCACGTCATCATGGCTGTGATGCTTACACGTCACGTGATTATTGCAGCTAATGGCATCATCTCTTGCTACGCATGCGCAGAGGCCCTCAGCACTTCTATCCCTGCTTGTTTCACTTCCTCTCCCTCTCTCGCTCTCTCTCTCCCTCTCTCGCTCTCTCTCACACAGAGTACATCCATAATGTCGTTACACAAAGCTGCATGCAGTTAAAGCATCAATCTAAGCGATGTATACCAGAGTACAGAGGAAAATCAGTGAAGTCATTGAAAGATCGGGGTTCGAACTAGGGGCAACTGATTGAAAATTATATACAGCATTAATTGTTCATTGTATGAGCTATCCAACATGCTTTCGTCTACAGCTCTATCTCTGCTAGTTTCTGCGATAATTGAGATTTAAACTTAAGGATCGAACCCTGGACGTCAGGTACCCTAATATACACCCGCAAGATATTATCTGATGACATAAACGTAATAGGTTTATTTGGTACCTTTGTCTTAATTATTTACTGTTATTAAATTTATAAATAAACTTCATTGAATCGGTATTCGAACTCAGAACGCCAGAAACAAAATTATTTATAATATTAGTTTGATGTGTTTAAAAGACCTGTATGCAGTTGCAACATTGATCTAAGTGATATATTCTAGAACACAGTGGAAAATTAAGGAAGTCACTGAAAGATCGGGATTCGAGCTAGGGACACTGATTGGAAATTATATAAAGGACGAACTCAGAACGCCAGAAACAAAATTATTTATAATATTAGTTTGATGTGTTTAAAGACCTGTATGCAGTTGCAACATTGATCTAAGTGATATATTCTAGAACACAGTGGAAAATTAAGGAAGTCACTGAAAGATCGGGATTCGAGCTAGGGACACTGATTGGAAATTATATAAAGCATTAATTGTTCATCGTAGGAACTAAAAATCGTGCTTTGGTCCGCACCTTAATCCCTGCTAGTTTCTGAGATAATTGAGATTTTAAAGTTAAGGATCGAACCCATGACACCTGGACTCTAATATACATGCACAAGAAACGAGCTAATGGCATAAAAGTAATAAAGTTTATTTACTGTCTTTATTTTAATTAGTTTTGGAGTTATTAGAAGACCGGTTTCGAGCAATCGTAAATGGAGCCTTGCATCCCGAGCTATAATTAGTTTTTATTGCATCATTTTGTCTCTTTTCATTCAGGACATGTGCGTGAGTTGGTGTGTGCGTGTGTGGGTTGGTGCTGTTGGGTGTAAGTGAACAGGCATATGTGCTTGCACGTGTGTGTGTTTGTCCATGTATATGTATGTGTGAGTGTAAGAGCACTGGTGTATGTATGTATGTATACGCATGAGGTGCGTGAATGTGTGAGTGTAAGAGCACTGGTGTATGTATGTATACGCATGAGGTGCGTGAATGCGTGAGTGTAAGAGCACTGGTGTATGTATGTATACGCATGAGGTGCGTGAATGCGTGTGTGTACTGGTGCATGTATGTGTGTGTGTGTACTGTTGTATGTATGTGCGAGTGTAAGAGCACTGGTGTATGTAGGTATACGCATGAGGTGCGTGAATGCGTGTGTGTACTAGTGTATGTATGTGTGTGCGTGTGTTGGTGTATGTATGCGCGTGTGTGTATGTGCTTGCATGCGTGCACCAGTGTATGTTTGCTGATGTGTGTGCAAGTGCTCGTGTATATGCGAACGCCTGAATGTGTACAAGTCGTGGAGAAAGAAAGAGATAGATAGAAAGAAAAAGAGAGGAGAAGAAGAAAGAATGTTGTCTAGGCTTCGGGATATCTAAGTATGCATCAGGTTTAATATAAATAATTATAGTTGTTAAATGCAATTTTAATCCGTCCGCCGCTGCTTCAATAACTTAATAGTTATTATAGCGTTTCGCAGGGCAGGATTCGAACTATGGACCTCTGGTTCCTAAGAATACAGATCGTTAAACATTGTAATGTCGTGTATATTGAATTATATTTGTTAAACACATTTTAATCTGACCGTGCATAGTTTAATATTTATTAAGCATTAGAGTTTCGCAGATTCGATCTAGGACCCCCTGAACAACCTTTTATTAATTATTGTAATGATATATAAAAATTAAATTATATTCGTTAAACACGTTTTAATCTGGCCGCGCAATACTCACATAGTTTAATATTTATTAAGCATTAGAGATTCGCTGGGTAAGATTCGATCTAGAACCCTCTGAACACCCTTTTTATGAATTATTGTAATGATATATAAAAATTATATTTGTTAAATGCATTTTAATCTGACCTTGCATAGTTTAATATTTATTAAGCATTAGAGTTTCGTTGGGTAAGATTCGAGCTAGAACCCTCTGAACACCCTTTCATTAATTAGGGTAATAATGTATAAAAAATTAAATTATAATTGATAAATGCATTTTTTAATCTGCTGGTGCATAGTTTAATAGTTATTACGCATTAGAGTTTCACTTGGTAAGACTCGAGCTAGAATTCTCTGAACGCACTTTTATTAATTAGGGTAATGATATAATAATATCAATCATTAATTTCTCATTAGCAATAAACTCTTGATTACAGTAAGAATCGAACACCGATCTATGGATATCACTCAGAGGTTTAATGCACGTAATGAAATGTATATTAGGCGCTTTTTTCGGAGTCGTTGGCTGAAACAGAATGCTTGTTAACTATGCTCGGGTATATTCGTAGGAGGTCGTAAAACATCGGAGAGAACTCCCTCAGGCAAAATCATGATGGCCGACAATGACGTCACACAGAGTTGGTAAACAAGTTTCTCTCTCTTTCACACAAACAAGGACAGGACGAGTATAAAGCAACCCTCGAATTCTTTTGTTAAACTAGCAGGTGGCCAAACAATGGAAACGTCGCAGGTGTCTTTCTAAACTAGCCTTGCCAAGAACAATAGAAAGGCACACACAATAGAATCTCTTACACAATGGAAAGGGTCAGGCTTTGTTATTGGATTGTGGGAACGCTGCAGGTGTCTTTCTAAAGTATGACGTCACGCAGAGTTGGTAAACAAGTTTCTCTCTCTTTCACACAAACAAGGACAGGACGAGTATAAAGCAACCCTCGAATTCTTTTGTTAAACTAGCAGGTGGCCAAACAATGGGAACGCTGCAGGTGTCTTTCTAAACTAGCCTTGCCAAGGACAATAGAATCTCTTACACAATGGAAAGGGTCAGGCTTTGTTATTGGGATGGGAACGCTGCAGGTGGTCTTTCTAAAGAATGCTTGCCAAGGACAATAGAAAGGCACACACAATAGAATCTCTTACACAATGGAAAGGGTCAGGCTTTGTTATTGGGATGGGAACACTGCAGGTGTCTTTCTAAACTAGCATTGCCAAGGACAATAGAAAGGCACACACAATAGAATCTCTTACACAATGGAAAGGGTCAGGCTTTGTTACAACCCTAATTCATCATGGGCTTTGTTCATTTTGACAGCTGAAGGTTAAGCATTGTTCTTTTGTTAAAAGCTAGTGGAACGAGTATGCCACGTGTTCGACACACAATGGAAGTGGGGGTGGGTAACTGACCAGGTGCAGAAGTGGCCTAATGTGGGATGGGTAGGAAAAACATCGCGCCTTTGTTACAGAACCTTAAATTTATGACCCCTTTGTTCGTTTTGACAGTTGATTGACAGCCTTAATTGCTTAACTGTCAAGCCTCCATTGTACTCAACATGATTTACGACCGCAGCTGCAACTAAAACTACCAAGGCACAGCGGGGGGTGGGGGTGGGGGAGGGAGGAGGTGGGGGAGCTCATTTGCATATGAATAGCCATGCATAAATTAACTGCGCCAGTCCCCGCATGCCAAGTAGCAGGGGGTGGGGGGAGAGGAGGTGGGGGGAGAAGAGGTGGGGGAGCTCATTTGCATATGAATAGCCATGCATAAATTAACTGCGCCAGTCCCCGCAATTCTACCCTACTGATGTGTTACACTCACATGACTTTCTCTACTCTTGTACAAACTATTTTTGCAGACGCTTATTCTCCATATGCTTCATGTTAATCGAGATGTTAATCTTATTGCTAATTTTCTTGTAGATGCAAGGGGAATACGTTAGGCTTTAGCGATAGTCAAATATTTTAAGAGCTGGTTGCTATGTGGAGTATTCCATTCTCTTTGCATTACCAGGACAAAAAAAATGAATAACGAATTTGAGAAAAAGTATAAGTACTGGAAAATTTAAGGGAATAACAAGCAATATCTCGAAAATGGTTCACTCAACAACAAAAAATGTATATGACCTAAATTGTGTATTTTAACGCGATCTACATTTTAGTGTAATAAAATTTTGTCTATCTCTTACGGTTTACCAGTTATGCAAAAGTCGTTCACAATGAATACTTTTGGAGACATTCCCAGAAAATTCCAGATATACTGTTTATTTGTCATGAAAATATCTTAAATATATGATATTTTAATCAAAATCGTTAGAGCCATATTTGAGAAAATTAAAATTTTCAAAAAATGTTTAATCGGGTGGGGGGGGGGAGTTTCTTGAAAACCTTCGTGTCGCATCTCTGGAAGATACTGAACCTAAATACCAAGTTTGGTGTTTATCCGACTGTTCGTTTCTGAGTTATGAAGTTCACAGACAGACACACTGACACACACACACACACACACACACGGACATGTTTCCAAAATGCTTTTTTTGGATTCGGGGGTTCTCAAAACATGTATTTCCGGTGAAATCTCGGTATCAAATTTTTGGGTGGAATACAACACTTCCCCTACTTACTATACGTAGTAGAGAAAGTGAAAAAGTTTGGCACGAGAATAAGCCACATCTGGAATAAGGCAAGAAAAATGAGTATAAACGATGGAATGGACCTCGATACCTCGAACTCGGGGGTATCGAAGTATGTCTAATGCTTTGAGATAAACCTTCGGTACTTTTAAACTTTTAAGTTTTGCTTATTGAGCGTTGTTGCGTGTAACTTTATGCTAGATAATGCATGAAAGGAATCGAGACTTCATGTTATGGCAGAGTTTTATGATGGTGGTTCCTGAGCGGAAAACAAAAATGTATATAAGACGCAGGAACTCGGATGTGAGCAGATACGAACAGTTACACCGTTTTGAAAAAGAAAATGTATACTGGCCTGCACAACATTTTCTTCCAGTGGCAAATGAAACACGAGGTGGAGCTCTTAACAATGCTGAAAAAATGCGGACTTTTTTACTTTCTCTACTACGTATAGTAAGTAGGGGAAGTATTGTATTCCACCCAAAAATTCGATACCAAGATTTCACCGGAAATATATGTTTTGAGACTCCCTGAATCCAAAAAAAAGCATTTTTGGAAACATGTCCGTGTGTGTGTGTGTGTGTGTGTGTGTGTGTGTGTCTGTGAGTAGCATAACTCAGAAACGAACAGTCGGAAAAACACCAAACTTGGTATTTAGGTTCAGTATCTTCCAAGGATGCGACACGAATGTTTTCAAGAAAATCCCCCACCCCAGATTACCCTTTACATGGAACATTTTTCGAAAATTTTAATTTTCTCAAAAATGGCTCTAACGATTTTGATTAAAATATCATATGTTTAAGATATTTTTATGGCAAATAAAATGTATATCTTGAATTTCCTGGCAATGTCTCCAAAAGTATTCTTCATTGTGAACGACTTTTGCATAACTGGTAAACCATAAGAGATAGACAAAATTTTACTACACAAAAAATGTAGACCGCGTTAAAATACACAATTTATGTTATATACATTTTTTTGTTGAGTGAACCATTTTCGAGATATTGCTTGTTATTCCCTTAAATTTGTCAATACTTATTTTCTCAAATGGGAATTCGTTATTAATTTTTTTTTCTTGGATATGCAAAGAGTTATAATCTGTGGGAAAGGGAATGGCGCTGCACCTAGCAACCAGCTATTAAGAGATATGTATGTGCTTAAAGGCTACTGTATTTCCAAATTGCCCTTGTGAATATATTTTCCCCTTATATCTACAAGAAAATTAGTAATAAGATAAGAGTCTGCAAATGTTTATCTCGATTAACATGAAGCATATGGAGAATAAGCGTTTGTATAAATAGTTTGTAAAAGAGTAGAGAAAGTCATGTGAGTGTAACACATCAGATTTTTTAAGGTACATAGGAGATCCTGGTTTTCAAGCTGGTGTTGCGGAGGATCTTGGTGTTACACAGGCTACGGTCTCAAGTACCTTTTGGGAAGCTGTTAATGCAATCAACGCTAGAGCAACGAATTGGGTTCAGTTTCCTACAACTGCTGCTACTCTCCAGGAAGCCAAGGTGGACTGGTCAGAACGTTATGATTTCCCTGATGCAATTGGGGCAGCGGATTGCACTCATATTCTAACAAGGAAACTAAATGTACAAAAGAGGAAAAGAGGTCCCAGCATCAATGTGCAGGCTACGTGCAACGCAAGTGAAAGATTACGAGTATTGTTGTCAGATGGCCCGGGTCTGTGCACGATTCTCGGATATGGAACAATTCAGATGCTTACACAGCGATGGCCGACGATGCTGCCAATGTAGGGGATTCAGGCTACGGTATTGCACTCATCAAAATTTGAGGCAATATTTTTAACACTTAAATGATTTCAGTCTAATTATATAATATATATAATTCAATAACAGCCCGCCTTAAAAGAATATTTGTATGTAATAATTTGTAAAATGTATGTAACAGTCATTGTATATGTTTATATTATTGTATAAATGTTCAATAATGTTATGTGAATGTATTACGTAATTTAATAATGTAGGAGCTGTGAGAATAATAGGTTAAAAGTTGCTAACAATGAGGTAGCCTTGAGGCAATAATGAATTTGAAAGTTTAACAATACTACTTGTGATTCTTGGAAGCAATAATGTAATTTTTCTGACAGCTTATAAAATAGCCAATCAACAACCAGAAAAAGCTTTAGTTAAATGAAGGCAGTCTATTGGACTAGGATTAGCCAGTCAGAGACTTGAAATACAAAAATTTACAAATTTAGGCGGTAGAAATCAAGTCAGTTGCTTGTAGACAGCGCTCATAACTGGACGCGTTGTTTGTAGACAGTGTTTCTAACAGGACGCGATATGTGTCCTCGAGAAGTTTAATATGTATGCAGTGTGAGACGAAAAATAGTTTACGTGTTTAAAAAGTGCAAGTATTTAAATAAAAGAATCTTACAGCTCTCTATATCGGTGAAGTGTTATTTAAATCGTGTCAAGAATTAATAAAAAGAGTGAATTAAAAAATTATAATCTGTGTAAGCCTACATTCTTCAGCCGCACCACGCCTTGCAAAGAAATCCATGTCTCTAACAATAATACTGACGCAGCCGAGGCAAACAAAATATATAATATTTAAAGAAACAGTCAAAATTACAAAGTTAATATTTTTAAACTTGGGGCGCAGGCTACCGGAAACTTTTTACCATACGTGCGGTTGCAACTACTTCAAGTTCGGCTCCCCAACAGTTGAACTACAATAATACAACCTACTTCAAATTACGTTGTTTTTTTTGGGTGGGGGGAGTTAGAGACGGGAATAGGAAGGTGAACTTAAGGAGCGGAGTTGATAGAAGTAAGGAAAGGTGTTGGGGTTCCGCCTTTTGCACCCCCGTTAGTGCGTAGGAATAACTGGCAGCTTATTGCGCTGGCAGTGGGTAAGGGAAAGGTGTCCAAGTGACAGCCATGACGCCAAGACCCTGGCTGAAACCCGGGCAATTACGGAAGGTGTTAGGTATTGTTACTTTATTTCGTAAAACTAAAACATGGTGCTGTGCACGAGAGTGCTTGGTAGTGACCTCTGAAGAGGGCATCAGGTTTAGCTTGCTGGTTGTGTAGCCTGGCGCGAGTCCGTGCTTGGAATTCCTGGAGATATGGTGAGACATACCCTGCGATTTGGGCGAGTTCTTCAGCTGCTGAGTATGGAGTGTAATGTTGGTCTTAAGAGTTGTGTCGTCTGAGTGGTTTGGTCTGCTGTAGTCCGGTATGTTAGTGACTGGTTGTTTTCTATCCTGATGAGCTTCCTCTGTATGGACTGGAGTGTTTCTGTGTTGTTCTGGTCAGTCTGTTCCTGAAGTGCGGGGCGTTTTTTGAGTGATTGGATGAGTGTGTGGAGCTGTTCAAATCTAGCGGTGAAGTTTGTGTGGAGTTGGTGAAGGTCCTTCAGTAATAGTGAGCTGTATGATTCTGCATAATGTGGCCAAACATCTAAAAGAAGACGACTTCGGCATACCTCAAGTACAGGATGACGAAACGATGTACCAGTATCAGCTGTTGCAGAATCAGAAACAACCCATAGGGAGAGAGGACAGCAGAGAAGGGAAGACATCGCAAGAATAATTTGATGTTAACTCTTCACATCACTTTATCACTCAAATTTCACAAAGGTTATGAATAAATCTCATCACTGTAGTTCTGTCTGCTCTTTTGTCACTGCTCTAGGAATAGAGATAATTTACGTGGATATAGAAAATAGAAAACGAGTGGAGACAGAAAACAATTATTGATAAAATGTGAGCTTGCAAAATTCCTAAACACTTATTACTTTAAAGTGTGAATTTACAAAAACCGTAAATAAATACCTCAAAATATGAGTTTTCAAAAATTCTGAATAACTTTATACCAAGAGTTAACACAATTTACTAATTGCACCTAAAAATTCATAAAAACGGGAAGCAAATCTCCACTTTCTCGTTCTCCATCTTTTCTTTCGCCGTTAGTAATGTTTGTCTTTTTCCTCTTTACTTTTGTTTACTACTGTTAGCTGCTTGAGTAGAACTAAAGTTTGCAGTTCATTATTACTTAATCCTGCCCTATCATCAATGGAATCAGCTAATTTACGCTTTCCTGTAGATTTACGAGGTACTCTGTCGACAGCTGATTCCGCATCAACACTTGGAATGGTCTCCTGGAGATTAGTTGCTGTTGAGGTTGAAGCCATTGCTTCAAAGCCAACCTGAAGTCGTCCTAGAAAGATTAAGAGAGTATAAATTAATGTTTATAACAGAATATAATTAGATTAATGTTAATAAATCAGGAAAATAACGCGTTTAGTTTTTCTCTAGTTCTTACCTGTCATTGTTGTTATGGATGGGTTTGACTCCGCCTAGATCCAGGATCTCCTGTTCCCATTCCCATTCCTTTAAAACAACTGGCTTATGCCACTTCGTTTCAAGTCACTTTTGGACTTTATTCTTGTTTTCAGTTGCTTATTACTTTCTCTACTACGTATAGTAAGTAGGGGAAGTATTGTATTCCACCCAAAATTTCGATACCGAGATTTCACCGGAAATACATGTTTTGAGACCCCCTGAATCCAAAAAAAGCATTTTTGGAAACATGTCCGTGTGTGTGTCTGTGTGTCTGTCTGTGAACAGCATAACTCAGAAACGAACAGTCGGATAAACACCAAACTTGGTATTTAGGTTCAGTATCTTCCAAGGATGCGACACGAAGGTTTTCAGGAAAATCCCCTCACCCCAGAGTACCCTTTACATGGAAGATTTTTCGAAAATTTTAATTTTCTCAAAAATGGCTCTAACGATTTTGATTAAAATATCATATGTTTAAGATATTTTTATGACAAATAAAATGTATATCTTGAATTTCCTGGGAATGTCTCCAAAAGTATTCTTTATTGTGAACGACTTTTGCCTAACTGGTAAACCATAAGAGATAGACAAAAGTTTACTACACAAAAAATGTAGATCTCGTTAAAATACACAATTTATGTCATATACATTTTTTTAGTTGAGTGAACCATTTTCGAGATATTGCTTGTTATTTCCTTAAATTTTCCAATACTTATACTTTTTCTCAAATTCGTTATTCAATTTTTTATGTCCTGGATATGCAAACAGAATAGAATGCGCCACATAGCAACCAGCGCTTAAAAGATTTGACTATCGCTTATAACCTACCATGTTCCCCTTGCATCTACAAGAAAATTAGCAATAAGATTGACATCTCGATATCTCGAGTAACATGAAGCATATGGAGAATAAACGTTTGTAAAAATAGTTTGTACAAGAGTAGAGAAAGTCATGTGAGTGTAACACATCAGATTTTTTTTTCAGTATTTACAGTTCGGTGATTAGGATTTTAAACTCCTCCTCCTACTGCAGCTACTGCTAATTTTTTTCTACTCTTGCTTTCTGGTATCTGTGCTTTCATTAGAATATTATGTTTATTCACCTTTAACGGATGAACAAAGCGTCTCATAAACGCACTGCTTTCTTCAATCATTCTGATTGAAATGTATGCTGCAAATGTAAACTTTCTTCTTGGAAGTATTTGTTTGTATAGCTGTTTTCATGTTGCAAGAACATTCCTGGTATGTTTTCACCTTGCCTGCGTACGATAACGCTAAACAAAATGCGAGTGAGCTCATAATAACCGCTCTCATTACCGGAACACTGATAGTGTACAAATATGCACACGTACGTACAGAGTGTACCAAAAGAATCCGAACCGCCTGCGCGGTGTTTTTCCTGTCCGCGTCCCTGGTGTTCGTTGCCGTCTGCCGCTATCATAGAAAGTCGCGGATGAAACCATACAACATTTTTAAAACTACTTTTAAAGTCTTTACTTACTAACTTTAAGAAAGGAGATGCTGAAACTGGCCACCGTCGTTGTCCATAGATTTTTGGCACCTCTTTAGGAAATTATCCATCACTCGCCGTAGTTCACGTTGAGAAATTTCCTAGCGGATATTTTGTTTTAATTCTTCCAGGGTGTGTGGGTTTGTCTTATACACTTTATGTTTTAAGTTACCGCGGAAGGGTATTTTATGAACAATATTACCGGCTGCGCGGTGTTTCTCCACTGGGCGTGTGGAAATATGATAGAAACATGATAACGCACTGCTGCTATAAACAAAGTTTATATTATACACACAGCGTGTATTTATTTATGATTCGTGTGTGTTAACTCGGTCAGCTCGCTCAGTAAAACACTGGGTGGCAGAGTTTAAGCGAGCCCGTACGAGTTGCCAAGACGAACATAGCAGTGATCGACCAAATGAGGCGAGCACGCCAGAAATTGTGAAGAAAATCCACAAAATGGTATTGATTGACCGAAAGTGCGCGAGCTAGCGGACATCATAGGTATTTCAAAAGGTGCTGTACATCACATACTGACTGAAAATTTGGACATGAGAAAGTTGTGCACAAGATGGGCGCCACGTTTACCCACAGTGGAACAAAAGCAGCGTCGTGAGGATGTTTCAGTCGAGTGTTTGGCGATGTTTCGCTGCAATAAAGCCGAGTTTCTGTGTCGATTCATAACCATGGATGAAACATGGGTCCATCACTTCACACCTGAGACGAAGGAACAGTCAAATCAATGGATTGAAAGGGGAGAATCGGCTCCAAAGAAGGTGAAGACAGTTCCATCTACAGGCAAGGTCATGGCGTCAGCTTTTTAGGATGCGTGTGAGATAATTGTCATTGATTATCTTCAAAAAGGAGTATAATGATGAGTATTATGCGAACTTATTGCAGCGTTTGAATGATGAAGTCAAGCAAAAACGTCCTCATTTAGCGAAAAACAAAGTTTTATTTCATCAAGACAATGCACCAGTTCACACATCCATATCGCCATGGCCAAAATCAATGAGTTAAAATTCAGATTGCTTCCTCGTGCACCCTATTTGTCAGATTTAGCCCACTCTGATTATTTTCTGTTTCCAAATTTGAAGAAATGGTTTGGTGGTGAAAGATTTGCCAACAATGAAGAGGTGGATTTTGCAGTTGATGGTTGTTTTGCAGAACTCGACGGTTCTCACTATAAACAGGGCATCGAAGCTATTGAACATCGCTGCGAAAAATGTATCGAGCTGAAAGGAGACTATGTAGAGATATAAAGATGTTTTTTTCCCAAAATGTTTGTGTTTTCTTTGTTAGATCGGGTACTTCTGGGACAGCCCTCGTGTTCATTTGTTTGTTTTTTTTTTTTTCCTCCTCCGCTTGTGGTTTTTTCATAAGAGAGCAATGAACTTGTAAATTTCAATCGTGGAATAGAGCCGCAGTGGTAGGAATTGGCTAGCAGTTCTTGAAATTGAATTACTATGCATCCCTAAACACGACTGTTCAGTTTCCTCCTCCCGATAAGATCGAACCTTAGTGGTTAGCTTCAGCATGCGATCGCTCTTGCAGGCAAAAAGTGCAGTCCCGAAGGACGGTGATTCACCATGCTTATGTTTGGTTGCTGCCGAATTCATTACATCATCTGCTCACGTACACAAGCTATGACCTTGTCCACGCTGGATATAGCACTCAGCGCCTAACGTTTGATAACCAGACTGCCTGTTGTACTGAGCTGCATTTTTAGTTAATTGCTATTGCAAGGGGAATCATGACATTTGTCATGTTTGTACCGCACGTTCGCTAAATGAATGTGTGTTGCAGCATAACTGTAGCCCCACTCAGACTGCTACAAGTAAAAACAAAGAAATTATTTCAGGACAAGCAGAACATCCATCCATTGCAGAGATCATAGGCGTAACTTTGGAGGGAGCAAAGGGTTGCGCTTGCCCTCTGTTTCCAACTAAACAACCTTTTGAGTTAATACACATACGTAAAAGCATAAAATTATATAAAATTTAAATTAATAGAGTAGTTTTCACATAAATTACGAGGCGTGTTTTTAAACTAAGTACCGATATTTTTTTTAAAAAATAATAATACATTATTTTCCAAATATGTACTCTGTTATCACTGATTATCAACTGATTGATAACAGGAGCAGTGAAAACCACGCCAGTTAGTGTACTTCTTGCTGGAACAAATAAGCAAACATCAATGGTTTCAACCACTACCTAGAGAATACAAGCTAAAAACACAGATTACAAAACAAATCCTTTTTAGAGTAGAATTATAATTACCTAAATTTATCAGAAAAATGCACTCCTCATCCTCCTAGAACTAATCCAATGGATTTTATTAAGATAGTAACAAATAAAGAGCTGACAGAACAACTAAATAAACAAGAAGACTCACCAGAAGTATGCAGAGTTGCTACACTTGAACATCTACATAATCAATTCCCGGAAACAGAGTGGCTTAGAATTTATACAGATGGTTCTGCAGATAAATTGATAAATAATGTGGGACGTGGTATACACTGTAAATACTTTTCACATTATTTTACATTGCCTAGACAATCCACAAATTTTGGTGGTGAAGTTGTTGCAATACAGCGAGCATTAGAACAGATATACTACAGGACTGATATAAAAGAAAATAAAGTAGTTGTTCTCCCAGATTTAGTTTCTGCCATTCAAGCAATAGAACGATATGATATCTTATAATATTAAGAATGTGAGATCTTATTATAGATTACTCCAAACAAAATTTCAACAGATAATGTTACGTTGATACCAGCACATGTGGGAGCGAATGGTAACGAGACTGCAGACTTTCTGGCCAAAAAGGGTGTAGTGCTATACTCAAAACCTATAAATGTCTTGTGGACTAAATATGAAATTAAAAAATGTCAAAATTAATATAGAACAAATATACCAACATAATAGTCAAAAGGAAATTACTAATAAAAATTACTCCAACATAAAAGAAATAGTACAAAAAATAAAAAAAAATGTTCCAACGAAAGAAGCCGTTGCTCATTTTAGATTAGCCACTAGATATGATTGTCTGGCGGAACATTTACATAGATTTGGTTTTATGAATGACAAAGCATGTAAGATTTGCAATGATGACAAGATTTTAAATGGAGAACACCTACTAAAATACGCAGAATTGAGGAAAGCCCAGATGGAAAGATACACAATTTATACTGGCTAGCAAGGGAAGAATTGATGGATCAAAACCCTGCATATTAGATCAACAACAACAAAAACAACTTTATTATCATTCAGAAGACGAGAATTCCATGCACTATAAAATCCCAAAATATGCACAGTCATGCACTATCAAACTACAATACATGCATGATCAAGTGAAAAATACATTAAAGTAGTGATCATTTTTGTTCACAATTCATTAATTCACTTACCTTTTTAGTTAAATATTTTTGTAGGCAGAAAATGACCTTACTACATCACAAGAAGTTTTAGGCGCAAATTTGAACAAACATGTTTGTGACAGTGTCATGTCAGTTCTTCATTCATGCTTTCATCACAAAATACCCCCTTCACTGAACAAACGAATCAGTAGTCTGGGTTCCCGTTTATGACACTGTCCAGTTTGTTCTTTGCGTCTGCTCCCACTTTCTCTCAGCAATTGACATTGAGTTTACCAGTGGCAGACACGTGGCTTCTAATTTTGTTATTGTAGAGGGCAATTTAGAGAAGTTTGTCTTAATATAAAGTAAATCCTGCTCACATTTTTCCATTCAAATGCTGCTTGTGCATCTTGATACATATGGCATCATCTGGCGAGAAACTGTTTACTACCTAAAATGAAAGAATTATTTAACTTTAGAATAAAATTTTGGAGTATTAGTTTTATCGCAATTAACTATGTATCAATTTTATTTCATACCGATTTAATGGCATGAAAATTGTCAGAGTAAAACATTGCAGCTTCCAACCAAGTACCCCCTCTAGTAAGGATGGGCTGAGTGAGTAACGGTAACGCAGGTAGACTTTGTAAGCAGCTACACGTGCAGGGCTTTTGAAAACACCCGTATAAAACAAAATATCAAAATGACTAATTTATTTTTGCAATTTTGGAACCATTAAATAAACCTAAATTTTGCACACACCTCTTTAGTAAGGATATTTAATTATTGACGTTGTCATAATTAGAGCGTATTGCTTATGCAACACGATGGGGCCCATGAGCAAATGTGCTTTACTTTTGGGTAGAATATTTTAATTGCTTTCCCGGCCTTCAGCATGTAGGGAGCAGCATCACTTAACAGCAAAAGAACTCTGCTCTTATTTAGATTATTTGGCCACAGAATACCTAAAATATAAGAATCATTTTCTCAGAAAACTATTTATAAAAATAGGATCTTAAATGAGCATAAAATAATCATTTAAAATGTTATTCAATTAGAATATCTGATTAAAACTTACACAATCCATCATCAAAGAAACTAGCAATTGTGGAGTTGCAGGACTTTACAGCATGGGGTCGACCAGGCCCATCCTCAGTTAAGTTTTCTACAATTAGGTTAGCAACATAGCGCCCCATAGAATCAGTTGTTTCATCAACAGATGTCCATATGTTTGAAGTTCCCAAGTCCTCGCAAATTTTATCTAATAGTATTTATCAATATTATCAATAAATATTTTTAGTGTGTGAAAATAATTTCCATTTATTTTTACACAAAATTAAATTTATTTTTGGGCAAATACATTACGTAGTCCTGCCTGATTATATATTTCTGCAATGTCGAGAGATTAGGGACTTTTATGTATATGTACTTCTCAAAAAAAAAACAACTAAAGATTGGGTTTCTGGGTTTCTCAAGTAGTATTTGCTCCTACAAAAAATCCCATAAATCCACCTAAAAAAATCTGATGTGTTACACTCACATGACTTTCTCTACTCTTGTACAAACTATTTTTACAAACGCTTATTCTCCATCTACTTCGTGTTAATCGAGTTAAACATTTGCAGACTCTATCTTATTGCTAATTTTCTTGTAGGTGCAAGGGAAATATGGTAGTATTTAAGCGATAGTAAAATCTTTTAAGAGCTGGTTGCTATGTGGAGCATTGCATTCTCTTTGCATGTCCAGGACGTAAACAAAATAAAGCAATTTTGGAAACATTTCTGTGTGTGTGTGTGTGTGTGTGTGTGTGTGTGTGTGTGTCTGTCTGTCTATGAACAGCATAACTCAAAAACGAAAAGTCGGATAAACACCAAACTTGTTATTTAGGTTCAATATGTTCCAGGGCTGCGACATGAAAGTTTCAAGAAAATCCCCTCACCCCAAACATTTTTCGACAATTTTTATTTTCTCAAAAACGACTCTAACGATTTTGATTAAAGTACCATATGTTTAAGACATTTGTATGGCAAATAAAATGTATATCTTGAATTTTCTGGGGATGTCCCCAAAAGTCCTTTTCATACTGAACGACTTTTTGCATAACTGGTAAACCGCAAGAGATAGACAAAATTTTACTACATAAAAAACGTAGATCTCGTTAAAACACCCAATATATGTCATAAATATTTTTTTTGTAAAGTGAACCATTTTCGAGATATTCCTTGTTATTTCTTTGAATTTTCGAATACTTGCACTTTTCTCAACTGAGAATTCGTTGTTCTTTTTTTATGTTCTTGACATGCAAAGAGAATTACATTTTACACATAGCGACCAGTTCTAAAAATATTTGACTATCGCTTAAGGCGTACATGTTCCCCTTGTTTTGTATTTGCAAGGGCAATATAGAAATACAATAGCCTTTAAGCATAGACATATCTCTTAATAGCTGGTTGCTATGTGCAGCACCATTCTCTTTGTCACAGATTAATACTCTTTGCATGTCCAAGACAAAAAAATTAATAATGAATTCCCATTTGAGAAAAAGTATAAGTATTGGAAAACTTAAGCGAATAACAAGAATATCTCGAAAATGGTTCACTCAATAAAACACATGTATATGACATAAATTGTGTATTTTAAAGCGATCTACATTTTTTATGTAGTAACATTTTGTCTATCTCTTATGGTTTACCAGTTATACAAAAGTCGTTCACAATGAAGAATACTTTTGGAGACATTCCCAGAAAATTCAAGATATACATCTTATTTGCCATAAAAATGTCTTAAACATATGATACTTTAATCAAAATTGTTAGAGCCGTTTTTGAGATAATAAAAATTTTCGAAAAATGTTCCATGTAAAGGGTAATCTAGGGTGGGGGGATTTTCTTGAAAACCTTCGTATCGCATCTCTGGAAGATACTGAACCTAAATACCAAGTTTGGTGTTTATCGGACTGTTCGTTTCTGAGTTTTGCTGTTCACACACACACACACACACACACACACAGACATGTCTCCGGATTCAGAAGGCCTCAAAACATGTATTTCCGGTGAAATCTCGGTATCGCATTTTTCGGTGGAATACAATACTTCCCCTACTTACTATACGTAGTAGAGAAAGTAATTATTGTGCGGTGCTTTTGATGCGGGAACAGTAATAAATGACAGGATTGGGGTGTTACAGACTCTTTTGTTTCTCGCATATGTGACGCAGATGCGACATGCTGTTCGACTTGAAATATTTTAGTACATTTTATCTAGAATCATAAAAGATCTTCCGCTTATATGGATGTGATTTTTAAAAAAAATGGCATTCGAATTTAATTATTTAAAATAAAATGTTTCACAAAGAACAAGTACCATAGAAAATTTTAGGAAAAAGAATAGTTTTATCTCTTTAGTACAACAATCAAAGAATAAACATTCCCATCTGATCTAATAAAATCCTTTCCCTTTATATACTGTGCAAAGAGTACACTTCTGGAACTTTTAATTGGAGGTATATTAGAAGCACATTAATCCACACAAACAGAATAAAACACACACACACACACATTCTCTGTCTCTTTCTTTCTCTCTCTCTCTCTCTCTCTCTCTCTCTCTCACACACACACACACACACACACACACACACACACACACAACCGCAAGGCAGCTGTGTCTGTCGCGTCAGCCGCGGTACCTGACTTAGAAAGCTAAATTTCCATTGTCGCGAAATCAAAGGTTCGCCGGTGATTGTTATGGATAAATAAATCTGTTATGACAGGCGGTCTGCAGAGAGCTGTCCATAAAATTCTGGGAAAGTCATCCTATTGTGAGAATCTTAACTTTCTATTTGTTATCCCCCCTTTTCTTTCTTCAGTCCTGTTTGCTGAAGCAAAAAATAAGGATCATAAAATCGAAAAACTGAGTAGTGTACTCAAAACCATTAAAACATGCATTTAAACTGAAAATAATGCATATTATATGCATAGTTAAGTTAAAAATGCCTTATATATTGTCGTAGCCTCTTCTAACTAAATGCTCAAATGCTCAAAATGTCCATAAAATTCTGGGAAAGTCATCCTATTGTGAGAATCTTAACTTTCTATTTGTTATCCCCCCTTTTCTTTCTTCAGTCCTGTTTGCTGAAGCAAAAAATAAGGATCATAAAATCGAAAAACTGAGTAGTGTACTCAAAACCATTAAAACATGCATTTAAACTGAAAATAATGCATATTATATGCATAGTTAAGTTAAAAATGCCTTATATATTGTCGTAGCCTCTTCTAACTAAATGCTCAAAATGAAGGTGGGCTACTCGCTTGCAAGGGGTACCGGAAAATTAACAAACTTCTAACATGGCGAGGCTACGACGAGGGACGCAGCTAAAGAAAGTACAGAAATATTACCAAACACTGGCAAAAAGGGGCGCTACATGGCTCAAAAGGAAGGAAGGAACTTTATACTATCAGAAATAATACAGAAAGAGAATGGATGGATGATGATTTATTATATAAAGATGGATTTCTTACCCTTCATTATCAGCTCCCATGTCTGCCGGGCGAGGCCGCCAAGCATGCCTGCTCGGAGATGGCAATTCCACGTCTTTACTGCTTGAAGGTTACTCACTGACTCTCTCTCCCAAGCCACGCTATGTAAAGCGTAGGGGACGCCAAACAACCTATCCCCACCTAAGATTCCTAATTTCCCCCACCCAAACTCTAACTGCCATCTCGAATCCCGGTGACCAGAGAGACGTATGCGCTACAATCTCTGCATACGTCACATCTCCCCCTGGCCACCGAGATCGACGCCCTCGTCGACACAAGGCAAATATTACACAAAAACAATTTCAAGAGCAAAAATGACATGCAAAAGAAATATTTATACATGTATATGGAACACCCAAACGAAGACATGAAAACAATATTGACTGGCATATTTAAGAGTCTCGAGTGTTAACGGATTATGTATCATCAGAGCACTTTTGCTCGAGCACCCCGCACACGCACACACCATGCTGCTTCTGTCACACGCACACTACACTGCACCTGGATTGATGTTCCACGTAACTGTTTGTGGGTGGAATTTGCAGATCACCCACAACGACGAATTATATCCTGGCTGTAATCTCTTTGATGGTGCAGGTCGTTGAAGATGAAGAAGGGGTGGGCAGTCGTATCTCGTGTACACAGCTTTTTACTTCCTCTACCACGTACATAGTTGGGCATTCCACCCAAAAATTCGGTACGAAGATATCACCGGAAATACATGTTTTGAGGATCCGCGAATAAAAAAGGTCCACGGCTGTGTGTGTGTGTGTGTGGGGGGGGGTGTTTGTGTGTATGTGAACAGTATGATTCAAACACGGAAAGTCGGTTAAATATTAAACTTGGTACTTAAGTTCAGCAGTTTCCAAGGATGCGCTACAAAGATTTTCAAAAAAAATCCCCAGCCCAAACAACTTACTAGAAAAAGTTTTCGAAATTTTTTATTTTCTCAGAAAAAGGCTCTACGGTTTTGATAAAATGCCATGTACTAAAGATATTTACATGACAAATAAAATGTATATCTTGAGTAGTCTATGAAATCCTCTGCATTCGGAAGGAATTTTACACAATCTTGTATAACTAGTAAATGTTAAGCGACAGACGAAAACGCACCTCACAAATATACACAATACATTTATTCCTTTTAACTTTTTATGTGGCATAAGCCACTTCCGAGATATCCTCCTATTAATAGCTCGAATTGTTCAATAATTTTGTCAGTCTATAAAGTCCTTCGATATTCAGCTGTTTCTCGCGATTGCATGGAAGCAGTATGGAATTTTAAGAACAGCGTAAACATCCAGTTCTTTCACATTTGACTATCGCTATTCCCTTTGTATCTGTAACGAAATGTGTAATGCAGCTATTTCTCGAAAGGTTTATCTCGTTTATAACGAAGTAGATAGGAAACTAAAATTTCGTAAGAATAGCTTGTATACCCACTAATAAGTTATAAGTAGAGCTCGGATTGTTATGTAATATCAAGGTGCGAAATATGCACATGTTTATGTAACAAAAACCATCAAAATATATAAAATTATGTAATATTCTAAATGCTAAGATTACCACCTCAAATCTAAATGCAGACTGCAAATTACCCAGAATTTTTAATTTGATGGCTCTGTAAGTACGTAAATTAATTACGAGTTAAAATTTAAAGACTAAATATGGAATTAATTATAGGGAAGATTTACCTAAAATTTATTTTCAAGTAGGTAATTACGAAATAAGAAATGTGTTTTGGATTATATTTATTAAAATTACTCATTTCACATAATTATTTTACTTAAATTTTAGCCGGTAAAGCAATGTTGAAGTACTGAACCAATTTATCAATGAGTGAAACAATCAATTCAAAATAATTACATTTTATAATGAGGATGCATTTTCAGTTTTCTATCTCTTGACATACAATGAACAACCAGGCATTTTCATTTTTAGTCTTTTGCTTCTTTCAACGTACCATATAGTTTTGCATATTTTCATGGGTCATTGTTTGTCTCTTATCGGATAAAATGTTCTTATAAGCAGAGAAGCTTCTCTCCACGTCACACGAAGTAACAGGAGCATATTTTAGCATAGGAATCTGATTTGCAGAGAAATATTTTGGTAAATCGACACTCACCATTTAGCACTTTAGACACGGACACAAGCGTAGAGTATCCTGGATTCCTGTTTAGCACAGCTTTGAATTTTTCACCTACCTTCCTTCCTACATCTCCTGCAACTAAACTAAGCTTCTGTGATGCACGTGCCATTAAATCCATAAATTCGTGAAGAAGGGAACCTGATGTTTCCAACTGCTTGATGGAGCTAGGCAACCAGCCGAAGTTACTTTTGATGTAAGCACAGGAGCTTGCCACTTTCGGATCTTTAAAGATGTCCTGAGATTTACGTATGAAAACAGCTACTTCTGAAGAGAACATGTTCACCACTGACTGGCCTCCTTCAAAATGTTCACAATAGAATTTCACAGCTTCTAACCACGTACCCCATCTTGTAAGTTCTGGCTCAGGAGACAAAGGGACATGTTGGAGATGATTTTTATAGCACTGAATTCTGTGCGTTGCTTTCACGAAGACCTTTTTTGTTGCTGATATCAACTTATTCACACAGAGAAAATTACTTCTTCAGCAACACGTTGCAATGCATGGGCCAGGCAGGTGAAGTGAAGTACATTTGGGTAGAAAACCTTAAGAGCAGTAGCAGCTTTAATCATGTACGCTGCGGCATCTGAATACATAATTAAAACCTTTTCCTCACACACACCCTCTGGCCACAGAATCTTCATCCCATCATTTACGAATCTTGCAATTGTAGAATGATTTGTTTGTTCTAACACCTTGCAAGAGATTAGAAATGGTTTTGCTGGACTTTTGGAATCTAGTTTTCCTACTACTAAATTTGCTATGTACCGACCCATGTCATCTGTAGTTTCATCGACGGCAAACCAAATACAGGAGTCTCCAATTTCATTCCGTATGTGAGCAACTGCTTCTTCACAACACACATGAAGATACTTTTTCCTCGGAGTAGATTCGTCAGGAATAACCTTCTTGCAATATTTTTCTGGAAAAGGGCGAAATTGAGGAATTTGAAGTTTATGCCAGGGAATATTAGCTGCAACCATTGCACTGCACAGCTCACCCCACCTCGCTGCATTATTGCGCGCTATTATTGACAGTTTCAGTAAGGCATTAAAAACTTACTTCTCAACAATAATTACAGTCAAGAAACATCTCAAATCAATGTCACATAAAAATGCATATTCATATTACAATCATTATTCACATTTAAGTAATTTGTGATACAAATTACTGCATCATATGCCCCACTAGAAACATAATTATAAATATTTACAACTTGTTTGGAAATTTTATAATTGGGTTTTTAGTCTCCTAAATCTTGGAACACACGCTATCACTTTCACTTAACACTTCACACGTATTTAACACACGACATGTTTTTCCTCTATCTTGCCACTACTTACTGGCTCTGGTTTAATGTGTTTTGACATTAATCTGACATTACAAAATTTTTTTAGAGCAAATACTGTACCCTGAATTATTTAGTTACTGTTTCAAAATGGTTTACACGCTTATATTGTTGACAAAAATTTATACATTTAAGAATTTTTGTAATTATTAAACATATTTACCAAAAATATTCACCCTCTACACAAATATATTTACATCTCTTAAATCTAGACACTGATTCACATTTTTTTCTGTTTGTTACATAAATATTTGTTTTAATGACTTTTACCCCATTTTTGTTATTTTGTACTTTATTTTAACAATACTCTTGGAATTGTATTTACGTACTTTTACTTTAATATCATATTAAGTTTCAATCTTTGCATTCTTAATTTTCAAATACTGTTATAGTTAAAAAAAATGTTATTTTCCTTTTTAAAAAAAAATTTAATTATATCCAAAATTTTATTTCTCCTTTCACATGACGTATATATTTATTTAACCCTCTTACGTTCCAATACATTTCTCTGCAAGTCATCTTTAACTATCCAGCATTTACTTTACATCTCATTGCTATTTACCCTCCTGGATCAAATTGTGTGTGGCTAAACATTACTCGTAGCCGTATCCTAATCTTCAAAAATTTGTTCATGAATAACCTCTTGTGTTCATATGATATTTCGTCCCATGATAACATTTGAAAACAATCTAAAGTTTCCTGAACTACACATCTTTTAACAACTGTCATTTTCAATTCTTCTACTATCTCTTTAATTTGAGAATACTCTGACAAATCTTTCATAAGCTGTACTGGATTGGAGTTTTCATTTTGAACATCTTGGTACAATTTATTTCTTTGCATTACTGACTCCTTCTGTATTTCTGATATCTCCCCTCTGAAATTAACCTGCGCCTGATTGACATGTACATTCATAACCTCTTTCATCTCTCTTATCTCACTTGAAATGTTACTCATTCTACTACCTGACTCTGTACATTCTACATCAACATGTTCACTTTTAGTATTAACCTCACTTTTTTTGTTACATATTTCCTTGCTCATATCTACCATTTTCTTTGAAACTTCTCCTATCTCACTTGCTATTACTTCCTCATTTTCATCTCTCATTTTTGGCATACTACTATCTAGCTTCATAACTTTCTTTTCAATTTCTTCCCTGCTTTGATCTACTTTTTGCTCTAATATCTCATTCCTCCTACCAATATCTTCAATTAATTTCCTATGACTCTTTTCCATACTCTCAGTTAGTTTTTGTTCTAATTTCTCATAACTCTGAGTTAGTTTTTGTTCTAAACTCCTATTAATATCTTCCATTAATTGATATCTAAAATTTCTCAGCATTTCCATCATCATACTAGCATCAAAATTAACATTTCCTGCTATTCTATTCTGACTTTCTTCATTAACATTTCCTCCCTCAAATTCTACAGTGTTTGAGCTATTTTCTGTAACCTGTATTGAATTACAGCTAGCTGTTACACTATCCCCTTCCATCATTGTTTCTTCAATATTATTAGTAGCCATTGTTTTTGTTTTCTAAAAAAAATTACAATACTCTGACCTTTGTGATGCTGTCTGTTGCTGTTACTTTGATGTCCAGCTTCCTGCCCCTCTCTCCTAGGTTATATGTTGCTTCTGCGTTGTGTTATGATGAATCTACGTCGTTTTGGTGTTCGTAGTTGAATTTCTCCGTTGCCTTTTAATCTCGGAATTACGATGTCCAATCATCCGCGTAGTCTGTCGTCCCTTTTGTTGTTTCTGGAATCTGCGTCTTGTAGTTCAATTCACTTCTCCATTCGTTCCACATCCTGGTTAATTCTGCTACTTTCCTGGTTAATTCTGCTACTTTCCCGGTCACTCTGCCCCTTTTCTGGTCACTTTGCCCCACGTTCTGGGTGCCAATTTGTAATAACTTAGTGCTTACGTAATATGTTTTTACGTACATTATTAGAACTTGAAGATCTTATATTGTGCTGCTTTTGTTTTGTTTGGTTACATAATTTTAACTGCCCCACGTATGGGAGCCAATATGTAACGGTTTTTTATGTTGTTATTACTTGTGATGTTTGTGTATGTGTGTTTACTTCATGTGAAGCCATCTTGTGACGTCATTCATTTGTTCGGTTTGTAGCTTCATCTGGTGTTATCAATTTGCAGCAGCGTTAGTGTTCGTTTGAAAGAACGCTAGTTATCTTAATTAATTTTGGTTTACTGTGCTCCGGCTAGCTATTATTTCTCGGTCGAACATGTCTCTTGATCAGGGTTGTGTAAACGGAAAGGAATCTTTTATCCAAATATAACACTGATGAAGAAATTTGTTTTACACATTTATTGTCGAACACGTTAACTATCACATTTATACATTGATCTTAACACTCGCCAAACTGAAACTGTTATAATAACTTCTTACTGATCACTTTTAATCCACGTACTTCAACCTTTTGTATAATTAACCTTACAACACTTTAGATTATTCATAATTCTGCTGCGCGTAACTTGTGAATCGATACCCGACGTTTGCCGTACAAATACTTTCGACGAACTGATTGACTGAAGACGACGTGTAGTGTACACAGATTTTTGATGAACTGAACTGACTTTACCTCAAACCTAATGCTTTTATACCCATACACACCGATATGCCTAAAGATTATAACTGAGTTACTATTGGCTAATAAAACGCGCCAACATTAGCGTCTATTTTTATATCCAATGAAAATTATGAATACATATGCTCTAGGGAAACGTTCCAGAAGATTCTCAACGGAAAAAACGCGCCAACATTACGAAACTTCCTCGTTTGCAATAATGATAAACAGCTCACCCCCTCTCGCTGCATTATTGCGCGCTATTATTGGCAGTTTCAGTAAGGCATTAAAAACTTACTTCTCAACAATAATTACAGTCAAGAAACATCTCAAATCAATGTCACATAAAAATGCATATTCATATTACAATCATTATTCACATTTAAGTAATTTGTGATACAAATTACTGCATCACTTCTCATTGAAATATTATGCAGGATTTAAAAGATATAATTACATAAAAATCCGGGCTCTAGTTATAAGGGTAGAGTAGGTCATGTGAATGTAACACATATTTTTATGTATCTTATTTTCTCACCAATATAGAGTGGGACTGAAGACTTCACGTTCTGTTTACAGAATATCCGAGATATAAATACGTTTTATTCGTCATGCCAATATCTCAAACACATATTTTAATCAGAATCCTTTTAGCTATTTTGAGAAAAAATAATAATGCATTTTCCATCTGAAAGTTAGCTTAGGAAGGGGAAATCCCCGTCTTGCATTTTTGAGAAATTCTAGGATACGATGCTTTTATTTTTAAATATTCCATCTTTAGCATCTAAGGTCATATTGGCGGCTTTGCCTTTACAACATTCGCTTATCGGCAATGATGTTCACCAGCTTACTGTGGTGTTAATCTGTGGGGTGGTATTACTTTTGGTTATTACATTAAATTCATACACACATTCACACTGTCATTCATACTTCCAGACTCTAGGGAGGATGTGGAATAATCCTGGCTCGCTCACCCTTTGGCCGGGATTCGAAACCCAGGCTTCTGGATTTGGTTAGCATGCAACTACCAGACTACAGAGGCAGTCGATACGAATTTTGTTATGTATTCTACTTTTCGTTCGTGAGATATGCGGTTCGCACTCACACACACACACACACACACACACACACACACACACACACACACACACACACACCGGGCCATTTTATTTATATATTTTTTGCAGATTCAGAGGATTCTTGTCGAAACTTGAAATCAAAGTCCTGGGTGGAATAAAAGAATTCCTCTGCGTACCATAGGTGTGCGATAGACAAAGTAAAAGGAAGAACAAAACGAAAAGACAAAACTCTGGACACACACACACACACACACACACACACACACACACACACACACACACACACACACACGCACACACACAAGCGCGGACCATTGTATTTATTCATTTCATTTTTACAGATTCAGAGGATTCTTGTCGAAACTTGAAATCAAAGTCCTGGGTGGAATAAAAGAATTCCTCTACATACCATATGTATGAGATAGGCAAAGTAAAAGGAATAACAAAATAAAAAGACACAACTCTATGGTACTTCGTAATCAAAAGCATTCCTATGCTTTTCTTTTCAGTACCTTAAAATAGCTGGACAGATTAATTTATAGCTTGTGGGACTGAATGGCATCTCCAGGCATAGTAATTTCCAAGCATTAACGTCAAGACGAAAGGGGATTAGGCTGTACTGTTACTAGACTTTACAGTGACGTCGCAGATAACAAACCATCCCCCATTCTTCGTACAACCTGTTGGCGTGTGCAGACCACTCAGGAGAGCATCTGCCTCAGTGATCCTTGGCCGCTTTTGTTTGTGTTCTTTGTATTAATTTTGAGTGTATATTAACTTCAAGCGAACTGCTTAAAAATTTCTATGGCTGGACATTGGTAATGGTTGAAGAATGTCGTTATTGAAGTTGATGAATATATTGAAGTCTCGTACTGCTGACCCATTCCTAGATTACAGAAGATTAGTGCGTTTGAATTAAATTGGAATAGTTAATTTGGCTAGATAACGGCACGAACGGGGAAAATGTGATTGATGAAGATGCGTGCATGCTTCGCAGAGGGGAGTGGCGCTTCGTCCGGTGGTTGATGACGTCATTGCCCCCACCCCATAAGAATATCGTGGCTGCTGGTAGGAGAACAAGGAAAAAGTTGAGAGCTACAAACACCGTGGATTACTCATGTGTCTGCTTAGTAGTTGAATGGAAGCGAAGTGGGCTTCATTTGTTTGGATAGTGCCACGCCGCTAACGCACAACGTGCTTTTGTTATTTACATTTACTAGCCGGCAGGTGTCATGCTGTTGACGCAGTTAGGTGAGTCAGAAATGCTTTGCAGCTATTTATTGTTCTATTCCACTGATGACGCTGTTTATATTTCGTTCCGCTGCTTCTTGTAAGGATTCGATAATATGTTCATGGTTCCATAAACAATGAAATTTTGGTTACTCAGAAGTCGTTTCAACTTTCACCCAGTTTCTTCCAAAACAGGATTTGGCGACAGAAAAATAAATCGTAAATGAGAGGATTTAAACTAAGAGCTGTTATATAAGTACCTTAGTTATTGGTGGCTCTTAAATTACCTTGACGATAGGTGTTTCAGAGTAAGAAAATCTTGTGTTGCATCTACATGATTTTCTTAACTCATTTTTCTACACACTAGTCTACAAAGACTTATTCTTCCTGCTGCAGGTTAAACGAGATACACTTTTATTACATTGTAGCTGTAAGAAGGATGCAACAGGCCTTTAATGCCTTTAAAATTTCATGCACCATGAATTTCATGACCACGAGAAAACACGAATGGCGGCCTACCACTTGAAACGAGAGGCACTTGAAAACCCAAATCATAGAAAAAAAAATCTCGAAAATGATCGCAACAAATTTATTTATTTGACAGTCCCCTAATGAGAACTACACATAGTACCAAGATTTTATCTATCTCTTATGGTTTTACCAGTTACGCAGGTCATTCAGAATGAAGATACCAGGCTATTCGCAAAATAGGCAAGGTATATTAAATAATATCTCTTATACATGTTGTATTTTAACAAAATCATTTTTGAGAAAATAGAAAATTTCGAAAAATGTGCCGTGTAATGTTAAGAGTAGGATGGGATATTTACAAGTCGTGTCGTATCTTTGGAAGATGCTGAACCTAAATGCCAAGTTTCGTATTTATCGAACATTTCGTTTTTGGTTTATGCCGTTCACACACACACACACACACACACACACACACACACAAACGCGCGGACCTTTTTCTAAAATTACTTATTTGGGATTATATTTCAGTGAACTCTCGATATCGAATTTTTTGTGTGGAATGCAATACTTTCTTTATTTACTGTAGATAATTTGTCGAGAAGGTAAGGAAGTTTATTAATAGAGCTAGATGAAATATCCATTGAGTGAGGGATCAACATGACTACCACCCTACCTTGTACACGTGCACGCAGATCTGAGTACACGGACCCAGGGCTGAACAGTCGACAGTCAGTATAGCTCGCTTACATTATTGTAGAGTTGCTCTCTGTGAGCTCTTATTTATGTACTGTTCTACCTTTGACAGTTCCTGGTACTTGTGGTATCCCATTATCTTCGTCGCACTGCCGCTACAAACTAGCAGCGTGCACACATTGTAAGCCAAAGTATATTATTGTATACATAGACGCCAAAATAACATTAAAGGGATTCATAGTTGTTACTGAATATTTGCCCAGTACGAGCTTACAGTCGCATAATGAATAATGTTAGAACGAAACATCTTATTCGTTTTGTTTAGGTGGAGAAAATTAAAATCCTTTCGTCGTTTTAGACCTGCTGGAACCATAAATCACATATGCGGTTTGATTGATTGTTCCTTTGACAAGCAATTTCAATGTTGATTCGAACTGTGTACTGTTATAACCCCAGAATACACATTTTTTTTTCACACACAATAAATAAATAAATAAATAACAAATTAAATACTTTCTGTGAATATCTATACATTAGGAAAACCGCTGAGGCAAATACATCAAAATATCAATAAGCATTATTGGAAATAGTATTATAACAGTTAAAAGTGTTATTTTAATATTATGTCTCTTTGCATGTAAGGCATAGTTTAGAAACGAAAAGTCGCATAAATATTTAGTCGGACACTGTTTAGGCAACCCAAAGATTTAAAAAACAAAATCGCCAAAAGACACTTTACATTGAAAACTAAAATGAAATGGCCTTAACAATTGGATTAAAATCGAGTGTATCTGATAATATATCACAAATTAAATGTGTGTCCGAAATTTTCTTTGAGTAGCCTGTTTTTGTGAAGTTATTGGTTTTCGAAATACTCCATGTTGCATGTTTACACTTTCGGAAGTTCATCATACGGACATCTTGAACGTGATTCATCATTATTTACATCGCAAGAGGTCGTTGCCATGACAAAAACTTCTATGCCTTTCCGGATTTTTTGTGCAACTAAGTACATATCACTTATTGTTCAATATATAGTGAATGACGTAACATGGACAGAGGGATCACCCTCATGGGAATACTGCAATACTTAATGGATATGGTGTGAATTTTTCAAGGGCAGAGAAAGGCGCATGGCTGTTCACATCAGATTTTAGACCACTGGTAATCATTCAAGAAGTACTTGAATTTCGCGTTCTGCAGAGGTCTCTAGAAAACGGCGGCGATGCCAAAATTACTGCAATTCTTAGTAATCTTAATTTATGTTATATAACTTGGTGAATATTACATAAGGCACATTGACTTCCCCTTTATATTTTCTTGGCTTTTTATTACGTGTTCAAGTTGTGTTCCTGCTTAAGAGTGTAATTTGCATAGTAAAGGAAAAAAAGTAATAAAGTAACGCTTAATATAGCACGAACTTTTAAACAAACAATGCGACAGGAGCCAACATTTCAGTTTCTGTTTACTTTTTCTACCACTTACCTATGGAAAGTAGAGGAAGTATTGTATTTCACTTAAAATTCCATATCCACATTTCACCACAAATACACGTTTTGAGAAAGCATGATTTAGAAATGCGGTCTGTGTGTAAAAGAGAGAGGTAGAGAATAACTCAAAAAATGAAAAGCAGAATAAACAAACTCTGTTTTAAATTCATTTTTCAATGATACGAAGCGAAGATTTTCAAGAAAATTTCCAACCGCAAACTACGCTTTATATGCAATTTTTTTTTATTTTTTTTATTTGCTTAAAATGGCTCGTAACGATTTTTATGAAAATGCTTTATGTTCAAGATATTTGCGTGATTGATAAAATGTGTATCCTGTATGTTCTTGAATACGTGTATAAGTTTGTTCAACTGATAACATTGAAATTTCCTCAATCGTAATTTCGTGGCGTGCTGCATCTGACAACGTCGGAGAGTGGTGGTACCTATCATATGCGTCTCCACCCTGACCTGCATCACACGCTTGTATTTGGGGTTACAGTGGATAACGAGGTTGAAACTAGGTCAGAGAGCGGCGTAAAAATCTTCCATCGTAGCCTTCTCATATCGGCAATACTCGGAAATATCTGCAGATATGAGACGCAGCTGTACATGTAAATAGTTTTTCTGTAGGTTCGCCAGGTTACCTTTCCGTCTTCACACAGAAAGAGTAACTTGTTATATCAGATGAGAGGACCGCAAACACCACTCAAATATTCTTAATGCAGAAAAAAGTACTGCTGCTGAGAGTAAAATCTTGAAACGAACACTAGCTTAGATAGTTGATGGAAACAAGTGCACCCAACATCACGATCGTATCATACGCTAGTGATAGGGATTTGTATAATAATAATAATAATAATAATAATAATAATAATAATAATAATAATAATAATAATTTTAATAAATAATATAAATAATGCGCTCATAAGTTGCTAC
Source organism: Deroplatys truncata (assembly GCA_030765065.1). Taxonomy (NCBI): domain Eukaryota; kingdom Metazoa; phylum Arthropoda; class Insecta; order Mantodea; family Mantidae; genus Deroplatys; species Deroplatys truncata. The sequence goes on along the minus strand of CM060984.1, from coordinate 61,607,172 downwards.
TGGTAGATGAAAGGTGATGTGCAAATGTGGTGTCTTCCGTTTCCACAACAATCCTATGACTGCCTCTGTGGTCGAGTGGTCAGCGTTCCGACCTCCCAGCACAGAGGTCCCGAGTTCGAGGGAATATTAAATTAGAATCTGGAATTATGCATGGGAGTGACAATTGATTAAAAAACTCAACGTTAAACAACCTACAGTTAAAAAAGTTGTTACTTAAGTCAAAGCCCTCTGGCATGACTGACTACAGAAGTTAAGGGAGGCTATACAAATGAAACAATTAAAAAACAACATCCTATGTGCACCTAGCAAGAGGCAGGTGCATTTTTAGAACGAATTGACAAATATTGTCCATGTTTCATTTCGTTCTCGTATATATCTGAGCATTTATTTTACTTTACTGCATAGGTATGTTTGACATACAACCTTTTCAGCCAGTGTAGATTCGTTTAAAACACACACACACGCGCGCGCGCGCGTTGTAAACGCCATCTCTTCCTCCGAGCAGGTTTTCCAACGTGTATTATTAGAATCCCGTTAAATGTCCTTCGAAAACCCATATTTCCCCTAACAAAGTCTCCAGAGTTTAGTAAACGTAAATAATATCACTAGACTTTGAAACTAGAATTCTTTCAGCTACCCACTGCAGAGTGTTGCAGCGTTAATGTTTATTTATTTATTTATTTATTTATTTATTTAGTGATGGGACGATACCACTATTTCTCGATACTCAGTTTACAAAAAATTCTAAAGGCGATAGCTTGTTCATTGAATTATGTTCTCATTAGTAGTTTTCTGTGTATAAACACATGTAACCAATTTTGTATTGTATGCTAATTCCGAAATTGTTCCTGTTTGATATTCTCCAATTGGCAGCATTTTTTTATAATACCACAGGTTACATATCCCCTATTGTTGGTCAAGGCTAACAATAATTATCATAATATAAATAATAATAATTTCTTGGCTTCTCTTTTTATGTAACTTAATTTAATGCCGAAAATCTTCTTTTAAAGGATTTTCTATCCATAGAAAAATAAATACTAGACATTGTTCTTTATTCTGCAATCTTTAAAATTTAAACAAATACACTACGTGATCAAAAGTATCCGAACACCTAGCTGAAAATGACGTACATGTTCGTGGCGCCCTCCATCATTAATGCTGGAAGTCAATATGGTGTTGGCCCACCCTTAGCCTTGATGACAGCGTTCACCCTCGCAGGCATACTTTCAATCAGGTGCTGGAAGGTTTCTTGGGAAATGGCAGCTCATTCTTCACGGAGTGCGGAACTGAGGAGAGATATCAATGTAGGTCGGTGAGGCCTGGCACGAAGTCGGCGTTCCAAAACATCCCAATGGTGTTCAATAGGGATCAAGTCAGGACTCTGTGCAGGCCAGTCCATTACAGGGATGCTATTGTCGTGTAACCACTCCGCCACAGCCCGTACAGTATGAACAGGTGCTCGATCGTGTTGAAAGATGCAATCGCCATCCCCGAATTGCTCTTCAACAGTGGGAAGCAAGAAGGTGCTTAAAATATCAATGTAGGTCTGCGCTGTGATCGTGCCACGCAAAGCAACAAGCGGTTTAAGCCCTGTCCAGGAAAAACGCGACCACCCCACAATACCACCGCCTCCAAATTTCACTGTTGGCACTACACATGCTGGCAGATGACGTTTACCGGGCATTCGCCATACCCACACCCTGCCATCGGATCGCCACATTGTGTACCGTGATTCGTCACTCCACACAACGTTTTGCTACTGTTCAATCGTGTAATGTTGACGCTCCTTACACCAAGCGAGGCGTCGTTTGGCATTTTCCTACGTGATGTGTGGCTTATGAGCAGCCGCTCGACCATGGAATCCAAGGTTGCAGCTCTTCGAATGAAAAAATGTTTTGAAGAAGAAGAAGAGTGTTTCTCAGACTCCTTTCTTTATAATTTATATCAACTATCCGATAGCGAGTACAAAAAGTAGTGATTCATACTAGTTAAAAGCCGAGGAGAATGAAGACAACAGTAGAATTCTGCTAGAAAATTAATAGAATCTCCTAAAGAATATGCACTCAGCGTTATTCAGCTAAAAAGTTTCTTTGAGAACTCGGTTGGATGTTTAATATCCACGAGTTAGCACTTAAATAAATAAAAAGTCAATGCACCAATTGTTACACTTAGAAAATTATATCCACATTTCACAGAGCGCAACATAAAAATATAAGTGCAAGACTTGAAAAGAAACTTCTGGCAGCAATCACAACAGAATCTGTAGGTTAAGAATGAACCTCTCATTTCGCTAAAAATAAACAATACATTAAAACAATAAATCTGGTACTACAATGGAACCTTAACAGTTTTCGAACTTAATTAGAAGAATTACAATACTAATCAATAATAACTCACCAGAAATCATATGTTTACAAGAAATCAATTTTACCAATTGCTACACTTAAAACACACACTGGTTACAACAAACAGATTTAAATCACTCACATGCTAGTGGAGGCGTAGCATTAAGAGCAACCTACCTCGCAAAGAAATCCCAATTACATCTGATGTAGAAGCTGTTGCTATCAGCACTCTCTGCCATATGTATCTGTAATGTTTATTTACCTAACAGCCAAGAATTAGAATTGTCAAAATTATCAGAACTCTTCCAACAATTACCGAAACCTTTTATACTGTTGGACGACTTCCAGTAGCCACAGTAGGTTATAAAAATTAAAATTAAATTGAGTTCTGTTGATGGGCGTGAAAGACCGGTAATTTTGCTCAGAGGCCTCTTTATCAGGCTTGCCGTAAATCTAGGACACGGGACCACCGGCTTTACTTCCCTTCCGATGGCAGCCATGCTAAGAATTTTTACGCCCGAAAAAATCCACGCGACCTCAGGAACTAGAGGCTAGCATGGTAACCACTACACCACGGAGGACGACACAGTAGGTTATGGGGATGTAAGCAGACCATAGAGAAAGAATTATAGAAAGTTGACTAGACTCTACAACTTATGTCTTCCTAACTCTACAACGCCTACTCATTAATATTGCACATGGTACATTTAGCTCCATAGATTTAGCACTATGCACATCTGACATCGCTGACTTATTAGACTGGACAACCACCGAGCATTTGCTTGACAGCAATCACTTTCCTATCAAGATTCATGTCACCAAAATGTATAAGAAATTATACACAATCTTACACATGGAAATGGAAAACATAAAACATCTGCCACCATATAGAGATTTCTCCAACACACCAGTAGAAATTCTGGTAAGAAATTACACACAAATGTTAACGGAAACAGCAGAAGTTAGAATTGATACAAACTGTCGGAAGAAAACTGTTCCGTGGCGGAATGAAGAATGTCTGCGGTCTGTTAGAACCAAAAGTAAAGCCTTTTTTACAAAAACACTCCCATTGTGGAAAATAAGACATATTACCTAAGTGTAGAGCACACGCTGGTAGAACTATAAAAAGTAGCAAAAAATCATCATGGATTATTTTGTTTCTTCTATGACCAATAACTCAACTTTCTGCTACCCACCAATTCAATCCATCCTATTACAGATATCCAAGGGATAGCACAAATCTTAGCCGAAACTTTCGCCAACAGAAATTCTAACTATGGCTGAAATTCCTCCACTACAAATCACAACTTCCTGAATCGCAACTAAATACCCCATATTCTGACCCTGAGGCTCCATATAATGACGAACTGTCCTTGGAAGAAATGGCCGAAGCTCTCCAGTCGTGCAAGAATACCAGTCTTGGCCCTGATAGTATACTCTACGAATTCCTCCAACATCTATCACCTGAAGGAAAAAAATGTATCTATTAGCCATCTAGAATTACATGTAGACAAAATGAGTATTCCCTGATCAATGGTACCAGGTCATTGTAATGCGATACCCAAACCTAATAAGAACTATGGCCTCCCGAAAATTATCGACCAATAGCACTAACCTTCACACAGTGTAAACTGTAAACTGATGGAGAAAATTATTGACAAACACCTAAAATGAACACTAGAAAGTCAACAGTTCTTTAGCCCTTTTCAGTTTGGTTTTAGACATCACCATTCTACACTATGATCATAGAATCTAACAAAGACGCCTTCAGGGATAGAAATAATCTAAGACTTGTATGACATGGAAGAGACACATTCTTAAAACATTAATTGATCATGGAATTTCAGGAAATATGACACTTTGTGCACAACGTTTTACAGAATAGACAAATTCAAGTGCGGGTGAATAGCATAAGTATTTTCCAAGTTGAAAACGGAGCTCTTCAAGGATCTATCCTAAGTGTTACCTTGTTCTTAGTAGCAGTCAATGACATAACAAACATAATAAGTCCACCAGTTAGTGTGAATCTCTTTGCAGACGATTTAACCGCATGTTCAGGGAAAAAATCCAGAAACAACACAAGAACTATTTCAATTAATGCGCTGCAGGAATGGACTAACACTACAGGTTTCAGATTTCTGCAACCAAATACAGATTACCTTCTCCAGAGGCAAATTCCAAACTTCTCCTCTAATAGTGAACGCGAATCAATAAGCGAACAATCACAAACACCAGTACTCTAAAATTGCTTGGAATGACGCACACGCACACCCTCTCTTCTAAAAATGCCTGTTCTTTGATTCAGAGGCCTCAAAACATGTATTTCTGGGGAAATTTCGGTATACTTTTTACTTTCTCTACTAAGTACAGTAAGTAGGGGAAGTATTGTATTCCACCCAAAAATTCGATACCGAGATTTCACCGGAAAATATATGTTTTGAGACCCCCTGAATCCAAAAAAAGCATTTTTGGAAACGTGTGTGTGTGTGAGAGAGAGAGAGAGTGAGAGTCAGAGTGAGAGAGAGAGAGTGAGAGAGAGAGAGGGAACAGAAATGAACAGTCGGATAAACATCAAACTTGGTATTTAGGTTCAGTATCTTCCAGAGATTTTCAAGAAAATCCCCCCACCCCAGATTACCCTTTACATGGAACATTTTTCGAAAATTTTAATTTTCTCAAAGATGGCTAACGATTTTGATTAAAATATCTCATGTTTAAGATATTTTCATGATAAATGAAATGTATATCTCGAATTTTCTGGGAATGTCTCCAAAAGTATCCTTCATTGTGAACGACTTTTGCATAACTGGTAAACCATAAGAGTTAGACAAAATTTTACTACACAAAATATGTAGATCGCGTTAAAATACACAATTTATGTCCTGTACATTTTTTTTGTTGAGTGAACCATTTTCGAGATATTGCTTGTTATTCCCTTAAATTTTCCAATACTTATACTTTTTCTCAAATGGGAATTCGTTATTCATTTTGTTTTTATGTCCTGGACATGCAAAGAGAATGGAATGCGCTAATAGCAACCAGCTCTTAAAGATTTGAATATCGCTTAAAGCCTACCATATTCCCCTTGCACCTACAAGAAAATTAGCAATAAGATTAACATCTCAATTAACATGAAGCACATGGAGAATAAGCGTTTGTAAAAATAGTTTGTACAAGAGTAGAGAAAGTCATGTGAGTGTAACACATCAGATTTTTTCGTATAAAGTGTGGTTTTAGTTGGAATTTTCTTGAGAATCTTGGTCTAACATGCTTAAAAGTATCGGTAATCCCGACTTTTCCCCCTTTTTAATTTATGCTGTTTACACGCGCACACTTTTCTTTAAAAATGCTTTTTGAAGTTCAGGAAATCTCAAAACGTATACCTGTATCCGGTAAAATCTTATATAGAATTTCTGAGTGGAATGCAGTACTTTCTTTATCTGCTTTTGGTAGATGGTTGGGAAAGTAAAATTTGAACAAGTTTTATTCAGAGATAAAGTGGTTTTTGGTAATATTAAAGTTTTGACTCTAAATGAAACTGGATTTCTCGTACTTTTTATTATTTAGCAACTTAGGTGAATGTCGCTGCCAAAAGCACGTGGCAATCAATAAAAAATAACAACATAATACAGATACGGAGAAAAGTATTCGTCTTCACTGTAAAATATTCTAGCAGCCGAATTAATGGAGATAAAATTCTCTTTTTTAATACACAGAATGAGGCATTACATTTTATGTGTTGTTGCGTTTTTCAAAATCTTTCATTTTATTAGTTTTATAATGTTCTGAAAATTGCAACGATTTTTTCACCTTTTCAACTGTGGTGTTTACAAAATTATTTTATACGCACTTAGTAGTGCAATGTTTTGTGTATACTACTGGATATTTTCGACATATGTTTTAAACTGGCGGAGAAATAAATCTGTTAAGTCGTAAAATTTGAGACGTTAATAAGGAAGCTCAGGAAAAACGTTGAAAGTCCCTTACTTTGAGATTTTATTCTTACTACAAATAAAAAATCTGCTCCCCAAAAAAATCTAGAAAAAGAGTACGCGCGCTCGCTCAAAAGAAAAGTCGGATACATACCAAACCTGGTATTTAAGTCGGCATCTTCCAAAGATGCGACACGAAGATTTTCAACAAAATCCCCCCACCCCAAACTGCCCTTTACACGGAACATGTTTCGAAAAAATCTTGATTTACTAAAAAATGGCGCTAACCGTTTTGAATAAAATGCCATATATTAAAGATAATATGGCAAATAAAACGTACATCTTGAATTTTGTGGGGTGAAGTTCTATTCATTTGAAAGAAATGATGTACAACTGGTAAAGGTTGAGAATAGACGAAAACGTACTGAACAAAAAATGTAGGCGTGTTTAAAACACACAATTTATCTCAAATAACTTTTTTGTGGCATAAGCCATTTCCGAGATACCTGTTATTAACGGTTCCCACTGTTCCATACTTTGTCATTCTTTTCAAGTTTCTGTCGACATTCAGTTGTTTTTCGCGATTGCATGGAAAGAATCTTGAATTTTAAGGCCAGCATATAGCATCCTGTTTTTAAACATTTGACTATCGCTGTGTAATTTAGCTATTTCCAAGGATTTATCTCGATTAAAATTAAGTAGAATGAAAAATAAGCTTTCGTAAGAATAATTTGTATATCCACTAATAAGCGACAGAGGGTAGAGAAAGTCAGGTGAATGTAACAGAACACTTTTTTTTTTAAAAAAAAGAAACAAACTAGTTTCTTATGAAGCAAGCTTTCTGAAAAAAAACATATCAGAAGTAAGCTGCAATTTGTTTTAACGCTAAAAGTTTATCTAAATCTACTTTTTAAAAGAAATCCGTCATCACCGCGTACCTCTTTGCAGTACTTGGTTCAAAAAACCCATTATGTCTCACGAGAGTGACAGCAACATCAGATAAGCACGGATAGTAAGGAAAATCATTAATCACTGGTATCGCAGTGTCTCAAGTCCACCGCTGCTTAAATATGTCACTAACCAAAGGTGAGAACTTCACAAAAGGTTACTTTCACCATTATATTTGTGACAACTTCGTAACATAACACTGAGCGAAACGGAAAGCTGCCCATTTGTTACGTTCTAGAGTGAGTATTACGATATGTAGATAATATTTACATAATTGGTAAAACACTATTTAATAGCAAACAGTAATTGTAAAATGTGCCGTTAGGACGCTGAACGCAAGTTTCACTTGGAAGATTGAATCAGAATTTAAAAAGTTCGGCTGGATCTTCGGCTTTCCCTGCCTATCCTGTCGTGGCAGCGATTGAAGGCACACTAAATCCCTCTCAACTGATTCATGTTCATGGGTAAACATCCAGGGCGATCTCCGATATATTGTGTCTACTGTCCATTCCAAACCAGAGTGCCTTTCACTGAAAACAAACTCTTTGTATAATCCGCGCGAAAGTAGTTCGCAATCCCCGCCCATAATGTCAGCTTGTTCCCCTCCCACGTGCTTGTTGAACACTATTTAATCTATAAAAAGGCGCCCTGCGTGAGAATCATAGTTCAAAATGCAACCTGAGGTAACAATCGATTTTATAAGTATGCGGCAATGAACATTTTACTTAGGTTGATCACAATCCTCGGGCAAAAGTGCAACACCCAAATCCGAATCCTCCGAAGATGACTCAGCTGCCGTATCAGAATCAGAACTACTCTCCAAAATAATGACAAGTTTATCCACAATTCCACTTAAAACAAGTTCCCACATTTGATTCTCCTCTTCTATGTTGTATTATGTCTGTTTATATTCCCTGCTCGCTTTGGTTACACTTCTCACTGAAACGCCTGTAAAATCCGATATTAGTTTCCTAATATGCAATAATGCAAGTGTCGGGTATTTTTCTAATAGTGAGTTGAATATATGAAGTATTGTTTGTTTTTAGCCACTTTTTATCTGTTTCCTGCTTCTGTGTTTGATAGTTTATTCGCACTACACGCACCTGCCTCTGCCATGTGAGCTCAAATACCAACTGACTAAATCACAAGATTTGACCTGAGCTGAGCATATGTGTGTTAGTGTATTATGAATGACTGTTCGCTTATCATATATCCTGTGTTACGCAAAGTGTTTATTCGGTACTCAGATAGCACCTCTTGGGAATTCATTGCTGCATTTCTTGTGTATGTAAGAGAGTGGCAGTCATGCATTACGGTTGGTATTAACAAGCAAGATGCTCTCTGCGTTAGCGCAATAGCAGGCGAAAATCATATTTTGTATTCTCTTAACAGCTAGTATATATCCATTACCTTTAACGATGAGTTCTTATGATAACAGCAATACAATGTGCAGTTCTATACCTTTCCTGCTCTAATATTTCATAATACAATACATGTATTAAGGAACTACTTACGTTGGCGTAAGGGTATATTCTTGGGTTCGTGTCAAGCCGAAGCACGTGCTTCTGTTTACATCAGAGGGAACTCTGGTTTGGAATGGACAGTAGGTGACCTGCAAACCTGCAGTTATTTTTAATTTCGGGCTCCTAGTTAGCATTGCTGGTTAAAGATTTTCTTTGTAACTGTCCTACACAACGCGGCCAATATGAAAGAACAGTTAACTGTCATCAGCATTGTTTCTTGTGTAATTTCAATAGGTAACTTGGTGCCTGATACGCACACCTTTTTTACATTCTCTACTACGTATAGTAAGTAGGGGAAATATCCCAAAAATTCGATATCGAGATTTCACCGGAAATACATGTTTTGGGGCCCCTGAATCCAAAAAAGCATACTTAGAAAAAGGTCCGTGTTTGTGTCTGTGAACAGCATAACGCAAACACGAAAAGTCTGATCAACACTAAACTTGTTATTGAAGTTCAGTACCTTCCAAAGATGCGATTTCTAGAAAATTTCACCACCACGGACTATCCTTTACATGGAAGATTTTTCGGAATTTTGATTTTCTAAACAATATCTCTTAACGATTTTGATTAAAATATCATACATTAAACATATTTACATGAGATATAAGATGTATATCTTGGGTTTTCTGGGAATATCCCGTGAAATCCCTACATTTGGAAGAAATTTTGTATATTCTTGTTTAACTGGTAAACTTAAAGCGATAGACGAAAACGTACTACATAGAAAAATGTAGATGTTTAAAGCACACAATTTATTTAAAACAAGTTTTTTTATGTTATAAGTCGTTTCTGAGATCTATTATTAAAGGTTCGAATTGTTCATTTCTTGGGCATTATATTAAAGTCCTTTCAACATTTAGTTGTTTCTCGCGACTGTATGGAAACAGTGTGGCATTTTAAGACCAGCATTTAGCGTCTAGTTCTTAACATTTGACTATCGCTGTTCTCTTTGTATCCATAACAAAATGTGAAATGTAGCTATTTCTGCAAAGGTTTATTTGGATTAAATAGAAAAGCAAGTTTCAGTAAGTATAATTTGTATAGCCACCAATAAACAATAGAGGGTAGAGAAAGGCATGTGAATGCATCACACCAGATTTTTCTTTTCCTTGTTTTATATATCTATCCTATCTATATATAACATTAATTGGCTTACAATTAGGTATCTTAATTTTATATTGAACACTTGATTTGACCTTAAGTGCTACATTTGACACGCGTTCCGCGGCTCGTGAAAAGTAGTAGAGCGTGGTTGCAATCCCCATAATGGTTATGGGCACGTCACAGTTTCCCTGCGTCTTTAAAATACACATGGGATGTGTTTTTTACACATAGTATTCTCTTCTATCAAAATCGTATTACGTTTTACGGATGATTTTAAAGAGGTGTTCTGGTTGGGTAACCAAATTACTTCAGTAACATGACTGACTTTAATAACAAGTTTTCAATATTAGCAAGAGTGTGTAAACTACATTCCAGTACGTTTTCGTTCGCTATTCGGTACTGTTCAGCAAGATTCGAGAAAGTTGGGCAAATGCTGCTGTAGGCTTTATCTGCTAAGCCCACCATCCGTTACTGATTGTGTAATCATCCGCGTGTCCTTGCATAAATGTGTCTGAGCTATGATTTCCATTTGACTGCAGTCTTAATACATTATTATTATTATTATTATTATTATTATTATTATTATTATTATTATTATTGAGAGTATTTAACGCTCGCTCTTAGTGCATACGGCACCGCAAACATTGGACACTAATGATCAGGCATAGGAATTCTTAAGCAGTCGGCTTTAAGTTATCTATACTCAATCCATATAGCAATGTAAAGAATGTAAACAGCAGCGCCCAAAGGTCGCTGACAGCAGGTAAACACGGTTGGTGAGTGCTGTCTGCAAACGCCAACAAGCTATACTAGGGATAGGTTTACTACCAGCATCGTCCTGGCTTTGATGTTTAGAAGTTCCCATGAAATGAAATTACTAATTGGAAAGGAAATGATCCAGACCTAAGTTTAGGGTACCTCACCGGCATTTGCCTGTTATAAGGATTTGGGAAAACCTGGAAGTAACCTTCATCAGGGAGGACGGTCTTGGCGGGATTTGAACCGCAGACCTCCTGTTCACGAGCCAGTGCTTTAACGAGCTTGGTCACCTGTGTCCTTATATTTTAAAACCCCATCTTAAAATATCTACCGAGCTCTTAATGATGTCCGCTCTTTTCATACGACTGATATATACGTACCAGACACAAGCATTACTTTAATCATTTCTGCCCTTCTTTAGAAGAAATGCAGCTACAACACAATACCAATCACAATGCAAAGCAGCTAATGTTTTCATATAATTTTCTTTACAATTCATTTTTTTAAACTGAAATTATCCGCGATGCATGTTTACCAAGCCTGAAAGAGAGAGAGAGAGAGAGAGAGAGAGAGAGAGAGAGAGAGAGAGAAGAAGAAGAAGAAGCAGCAGAAGAAGAAGAAGAAGAAGAAGAAGAAGAAGAAGAAGAAGAAAAAGAAATGCATGGATGGTGAACACAATTCGGAGAGGAAAAGGCTCTGAAATTTATTTATTCTGGCAGGTGTTAAGGTCATAAAGCCTTCTCTTCTACTTTACCAGATGAAAACACTTTACTAGATACATAACTGAATAAAGCTAAGTTTAAGAAGATAAATTGGAGAAAAAATGTATAAAAGAAAATCTGCTGCATAAAAAGCATGCAAAACAATGCGCGCACGCACGCACCCACACACACGGGGGGGGGGAGCAAAAGTAATCCACAAAGTAATAATTTCCTCCTTAGTTTCTTCAAACGTTCAAACGTCGCTAGCCATTTCTCCAGCTCCCAGTCGTCCTCCGTGGACTAGTGGTCCCGTGCTAGCCTCTAGTTCCCGAGGTCGCGGGTTCAAACCCGGCGGTGGGCGATGGATATTTTCGGGCGTAAAAATCCTTAGCACGGCCTCCTTCGGAAGGGAAGTAAAGCCGGTGGTCCCGTGTCGTAGATGTACGGCACGTAAAAGAACCTCAAGCCTGATAGAGGCCTCTGAGCAAAATTTCCGGTTTTTTACGCCCAATATAGAATGGGACGCTAAGAACCATGGTAGTTAAAGAGCGTCCGTAAATAAAACTCAATTTCAATTTTCCAGCTCCCAGCAGTAGTTAACAGCAATTTTCTGGCTCAGATATTTATGAATACTTCTCTCGTATTTAGTTTTCATTGTTCTGATTTACCGTGCTGAAGCTTGGTTTGCCCTCGCTTTTTTGGTCTGGTTGCTTTCAATCGTTTAAGATACAGAGTGAACCATTTTTGGTAAACCTAAGTGCACTTTTGCACTGAACAACTTCATATCAGATTGTACGCACGCAGCCATGCACCAAATAATTTGTATACCATAATTCATAAGACAGAAATGTAACAACCGGCATTATACTTATTACCTGGTTCTTGTGAAACGTATTTTATTAGTTGCATAATTTTTTGAAAGTCGCGACAATTTTTCAACTTAGTCGTACTATCTGAAATTGCGTTAAAATCGGGTTTTTTACTGTTCAATTTATATCCCACCTTTTAACTACAGTGCTCAAAACCCAGCAGCGGTCTTTTACCTTTGGAAAATATTGCCTATTATCGGCAATGGTGTTAACTCGTATACAGTTTATCATTGGATTTCTGTCTTTAGGGGTTATACATTATCTCTCTCTCTCTCCCTCTCTCTCTCTCTCTCTCTCACACACACACACACACACACAGAGTGGACCATTTAATATATTTCCAAAACTAAGTGTTGTAAGAAAGAAATATATTTAATAAAAGTTGCTTGATATTATGTTGGAAAGTAAATGCCGTTAGACGTTTTTTATTTGGAGGACGTTATGATGTTCATTTTAGGGTCAATTTAATTTTTTAAAATGGGAACCTACATTTGTGTGTTGTTTTCTCATTATAAATGGTTTATAAAAAGCTGTTTGTTTTGTTATGAGGAATAAGGAAACAAAATAAAAAAATTGGTTCCCAATTACGAAACGTAAGTTGACCCTCAAATGGCCATCGATTGCTCTCTTCGCAAACAGCCATTCAGAATTGAATTAAGAACAATTGCAACGTGCATTATACTGTTTAGTTTTTTATGAGGGGTGAGAAAACAGCATAAAAAGGTAGGTTCTCATTTTAAAAAAAATTAAATTGATCCTAAAATGACTGTCATAACGTCCTCCAAACAAAACACACTGATGGCATTTACTTTCCCCCATAATATCAAGCAACTTTTATCAAAGACATTTCTTTCTACAACGCCTAGTTTTGGAGATATTGTACAGTCTCAACTTAAATGGTCCACCCTGTATGTGCGACATTTTTATTTGTAATTTTTTTTTGCTGTAAATAAATATTACGATTTTCTATTGATTGTAACTTTCCAATTGTTTAAGCCTTTTGTGTGTACCTGTGTTACAATAGCTACTATAGTACCTATAAGATAGCCCCTTTGCGAAGCTTTCCAGGGCATAAAAAAGGAACTGAATAGTTGAAATTGGGCTCTCAGAAAAATTGTCGGAGGGGAGGATGATTGTTTTGGGGGAGATGGGGCACCCCTAGCACACACACTGCCTCCACACTACTGAAGTACAGTTTAAATTGTGATTGTATATAGTGAGCGAACTAGTGGAATAGAAGCTGATAACCTCATTCTGCAATGTCCATCCACCTTAGCTGTCTGTGTATTCATAGACTCGGTAATTCCCACGTTTTATTATGAAAACATCGCCTGACCTACTGCTTGTTTTGCATGTTTGGAGAATCCCAAGCTGCCAGTGCAACTGATAAAGGCTGGCGTGAAACCAAAGGCAATATTTTACATAATTGATAACGCTGTAGTTAATCATTCCTTTATAAAAAAATCTTGTGTTACACTCACATGGCTTTCTCTACTCTTGTACACACTATTTTTACAAACGCTTATTCTCCATATGCTTCATGTAATCGAGATATCGAGATGTTAATCTTATTGCTAAAATGTGTTGCACTCACATGACTTTCTCCTTTCTCTACTACGCTTATTCTCCATATGCTTCATGTTAATCGAGATGTTAATCTTCTTGCTAATTTTCTTTTAGATGCAAGGGGAATTGGTAGGTTTTAAGCGATAGTAAAATATTTTAAGAGCTGGTTGCTATGTGGAGCATTCCATTCTCTTTGCATTACCAGGACAAAAAAAAAAGTAACGAATTTGAGAAAAAGTATAAGTATTGGAAAATTTAAGGGAATAACAAGCAATATCTCGAAAATGGTTAATTCAAAAAAAAATGTATATGACATAAATTGTGTATTTTAACGCGATCTAATTTTTTCTGTAGTAAACTTTTGTCTATCTCTTATGGTTTACCAGTTATGCAAAAGTCGTTCACAATGAAGAATACTTTGAAGAAATTCCCAGAAAATTCGAGATATACAATTCATTTGCCATAAAAATGTCTTGTGGTATTTTATTCAAAATCGTTAAGAGCCATTTTTGAGAAAATTAAAATTTTCCAAAAATGTTCCATGTAAAGGGTAATCTGGGGTGGAGGGATTTTCTTGAAAACCTTCGTGTCACATCTCTGGAGGATACTGAACCTAAATATCAAGTTTGGTGTTTATCTGACTGTTCGTTTCTGAGTTATGCTGTTCACAGACACACACACGGACATGTTTCCAAAAATGCTTTATGTGCATTCAGTGCACCTCAAAACATGTATTTCCTGTGAAATCTCGGTATCAAATTTTTGGGTGGAATGCAATACTTCCCCTACTTAGTCTACGTAGTAGAGAAAGTAAAAAAGAAAGCGTAGCAGGCTTTAAATAACAGGATAGAAATAAATAATATATAAAACCAGTCGCATAGTGTTTATGCGATAAGATTCATTCTGTCGCTATCCGTGTTCCGCAGCTGTCGGCAATATGCATAAAGTTGCTAAAATTAAATGTGAATCTTCATGTTTATTCAAATATAGTAAAGTAATGGGAGTGATTGAAGCATATGGCTTCTACACCCTTGCACCGATTTCGACCAAATTGGCACACACATTCTTAGTGGTATCACTGAGCGGGATGGCTCAGGCGGTAACGTCTGTGGCCCGCATTTGGGAGGTCCCCGGTTTGATCCCCGGCGAGTGCCCACTCAGACCCATGGGTTTTGTGTGGGTTTCCTGGGTTCCCAAGCGAATACTGGAGTGTTTACTTTCACCCTCCGAATTTCCTGTCCCTCCATTTTGTTCCATTGGTAATTTCATTTATCCTTCTCCCCGTTTGGTCTATTTCAGGGCTGAAAGTGCCGGCGATGGTGTTTCGTTGCAGCGTGCCAGGTAGAAACAAAGCTCTCTGTGCGCTTTCTCCATCAGCCTTCGGCTCGTTGCCGGGGAACGCCCCTAGGGGGGAGGTAGACCCTCTCCGACTGCCGGTACGTCTGTTTGGAAACTGTAGTGATCCTGTCATTGCTGTGCCGCCACTCCTGGTTCGGCCGTCCGGTGTCTCACTTCCCCTCATCCTTCCCTCCCAGGGACGCCCCCTGATGGGGCGTCGGTACAGTATCCAGATTCACTGGATCGGTGCCGAATCCCTTTCTCTTCACCATCCAATGGAGTGGTATCACAAAAATACCATCCCATCCCAAATGGAAGAGGGGTCGAAAATTTTCCACAGAAGCAGTTTTGGGGGTTCTTAATACGAATGGGCGTTTTCTTAATACTTTTCTAAATAAAGCAAACAAATGTTGCTCCCTTCATTCTTTTAGGGATGGTAATGTAAAAAGCACGACTCTAATGAGAGGTGAGGTGAAAATCATTCGATGGGAGTATGTTACGGATTTACAATATGAATAGGAAATTTAACACATACATTCTTTAGGATAAGAGTAAAAAATACTGTGGGGGCGCTATCACCAAAAACACCCCTATTAGAAGAGGAGCCGAAGCAGTTTTGTGGTTTTTCAGGACGAACGGCCGTCTTTTCTCAATATTTTGCCAAATAAAAATATAGATAAATCATGTTCTGATCTTTCATTTAGGGTGGTACAACTAAAACCACTCCCTAACGCAAGAGGGTATGCATCAAGTTTGACGGGGACAACTTTGAGGGTATTCAGCACAATGAGCCTGCCTGTTTTCTCAATATTAAATGGATAGTGTCACTATCTTCATTCTTTTAGAATGTGTAATGCGAAAAGCTACCCCTAATGGAGATGGGTTTGAAAAATGTTGAATGGTAGGCAATTTGGAGAATTTTCAGTACGAATGGGAACGACACAATGAAGATGGTGAGGTGATCACATTAAACTCATTGAATACCAGCAATATAGTAATTCATTTGTGTGTAAATAAACAAATATTTGGAAAATGTATGTTTTACCAAAACCATCAGAACGTACCTGTACTGCAAAAACCCAACCATTCGGTGAAAGCTGTTGACATTTAAATATATTCAAGCTAGTTTCATTTTATATTTCTTTTAGTGCAGGCATTTGCTACAACTGCATTTACGGTTTACTTTCGTTCAATGGCAACTATGTTTTCAATTTTAAATTTGCCAGCATTCTTTTTCGGAGAATTCTGTGTACCAAATCTCAGATTCAGGCTCTTGTATTAACATATTAGATAGTTGACCCTGTCAATAATGGAGGGTTTAAACGTGATTACTTCCATAATGTTTGAAATAATACTAATGCATTCTTCTGTGCCAGGTTTAAATTATGGTAATGGCAACAATATTTTGGAAAAAATACTGCCTATTGTAAATTTTTCGAGCTTGCAGACTAATCATGTTTTTTATTTACTTTTGCTGCTGCAGAAAGTTATCGTTGTTGCCAAGTTTTTATTTAACTTGAATAATTTTGAATCCATTTTTTTGGATTTTGAATGGAATTGTTTGGATCCATGAATTTTGAATAGACCTGGCTATTCCTTTCACAAATGCCCAAATTAGCCAACATGTGGGCTTACTGAATGCATTTCACGTTTAGTTGAATACTTAGTCAGGGCCGCCCACAAGGGGGAGGGGCAAAGGGGACAGGGGACCCAGAAGTGCCTATGCAATAAAATGTCCTAACAGTGGTGTGTCGATTCACAATGTATCATTTATGCTGTTTCTCGTTATTAAAATATCATTACTTTTCCCACTGAAGTACAGATTATATGGGGCTTTATAATGAACTTGGGGAAATGAGGGACCTTCACTTTGCCTTGTCTGTAGTCCTGAATTTGTGGGGACCGCTTTATTTTTTTCGTAATTTCCCATTTAAAACGTTCCCCTTGATACAGATTTTTTCAGTTGCTTTCAGATTTCCAGTATCAGAAGCTGGATGAAGAGATTATAGACCTTTTCTTGATATCGAGCGTAGTTTTGGATTTAGGTGTTTTTTAAAATAATTTTATGGATGAATGATTTTTGTTTAAAATTGAAAATGTTAAATGCATTAATGTTTTTTCCAGGAAAAGTTTTTAATTTTTTACAAAATGAATCTTGATTGCAGTGATATTTGAGAAGCAAAATGCAAAGTCTAAAATTTTAAAGTTTTTACAACATATCACGTGGAGCATTTCCCATATAACTAAAACATTCATTGTTTTAGTTTTTTTTTTAAAGTTAGGTATACACAAGACCATGAAAATTAATGTTCTATTATAATCATGTATTCAACTAAATTGGTTGAAATGTGTAGAAATTAGCGGAATCAGCAGCGTTGTTACAACAAATGGCTCCATAGGCAGTGGATACTGAGGATGTAAGAAATGAAATAATTAGGAAAATAAATTTGTGAAGGATATATTTCAGGCATTTGCTATTTATGAGGACTGAGGAAAATTTGGGAAAACCAAAATCGGGAAGGACGGCCCTGGCGGAATTCGAACAGCAAACTTCCATTTAACGAGCTGAGCCACCCGTGTCTTTAAAACAGCAGCAGAAATAAAAGAAAACGATTTAAACTCTATATCATTGTCACAGTAGCATTGATTGGTTCATTTCGATATAGCAGATCAGTTTCTTAGTGTTGTTCAAGAAGTCGTTAACAAGTGTTAAACACATGAATCAGAATCTCCACAAGATCGGACTCAACCGTGAACACTCGGGTTTTTGACGAACTTGAACTGCTAAACATGTTTTCCTCGCCGTTGAAAGCTTCTCATGGGAATGTCTTAAAGGCTAAAATGACCACAAAGTAGAGAGATCGGCTGCTGAAGAGGTGTTTGTTGTCAAAAGAATGGCATTAGCTTATGCAGTTAAAGAGGGAACCAGCAGTTTGCAATGTTATGTTAAAGATTCTAACCTATTTCTGATACGTCATGAGGCTCACCTAGGAATTAGTAATGGAGGACAAGACAGAATGTTAAAGAAACTCTCGTTTAAGAACAATAATTTTACCCATCATGATATTGAACTCTCAAGTCCGTGACAGCCTGATCGATAATACAAATTCATAATGCTGTATCGGGACCATCTCACCAAGCCTCTTAAATCAAAAGAACCCTGGAAATAGCTTACCACTTTTTGCACATTTCCACATTATTCAGTGATTAATCATTTCTACAATGGGAGAAAATTTGCCAACAAGGGATTAGCAGCTTAACGACTTTGAAGATAGTTCATGGTATGGAATGTGTAACGGAGGAGAGACTGCACGATCCAGTGAATGAGGATATAGTGTGCCTAGAGAGGGCGCCGAGGTGAAAGGAGACACCGGGCGGCCGGAACCAGGTGTGGCGAGACAGCAATGACAGGGTCCCTACAGGTTCCAGATTGAGACGGACAGTCGGACAGCCAGACTGGGGATCCCGTCCCTCACAAAGGGTTCAACGCCCGCAAGGGGCGGTCCGTATACCAGCCAAGGGACGGATAAGGTTCCACAGAGAGCATCCTTTTTTCCCTGCAACACCGCACCGCAATACCATCGCCGAACTTCCAACCCTGAAGCAGGGAAATTCGGTGGCTGAGAGAAATCACCCCAGCACTCGTCTGACGAACCGGAAAAAAACCCGATAAAACCCATGTGTGAGAGTGGGCGATTGCGGGAATCGAATCCTGGACCTCCAGAATGCGAGTCGCACGCGTTACCGCGGCGCCACCTCGCTCGGTTTGTTAATGACAAGTCACGACACTCACAAAGCTAGGGGAGTATTGAGGGAATTAACCAAGATATTGAAAATATGACTTTGACTTGGATGCATAATGAACGAACTTTGAAGTGAATGGCTAAACTTTATTTAGCTGATAAAGAACCCTTCGTTCCTTTTTGGAATTAAGAGAACGCCATTTGAAGCTCTCTTCGGCTGGCGTCTTTTCTTCCTCAATTGTTCTACAGAGTAAAGGAGGACTGAGGAAGTCGTGCACAGATTAAGTATCAGAATAGAATGACAGATTCTGAAGAGGATTTATATTGTCTGTTCAGACACCTATGAGGCTTATAACCCCAAAATGTGGCCTTCAGACATTGCACAGTCAACTCCAAAAGAAACACCTGGTGCCCATTAATGTCGAAACTTCTTCCGAAAACTTCATCCTATCTGTAGACTGCTCTTGGAGGGCGAAGTTGAGAAAACAAAAGCCTAGAGGACCAGGGTTTATGCGAATTTAGTTTTACTATGGAGAAAGTGTTTGCAGGAAGAAACATTCTAAACAGAATGTCAGATAGACAAAGAAAATTAAGTAAACCTTTCACAACATATTCTCTCCTGCGCATTTAAAATAAAATTCCTGACTTCGAAAAGAGGTGGCGGCGGGCGATTCCTGTAGTGTTGGCGTTGGTCATTTAGTAGAGGTTATTTTTATGTGGGTAATACCTAAAAATGTTGCCAACATGATTTAAACTGAGGCATTAATGAGGAAGTTAAGTAAATAGTTGACGATTCCGGACTTTTGGCATTTTTCCAACCTTAGATGAAAACCCATTTTCACCGCAGTAACACGTATTATACCATAACATTTGCTCTCCAAAATGCGTATAAAATAATTTTGTAAAGAGCACAAAAGAAAAAGTTAAAACATCGATGCAATATACAAGATATTATAAATGAATAAATTAAAATATCTTGAAAACGCCGGTGTATGTAAACTGTAGTATCGTTTGTTCTTTCTTGATATTACAAACTAAAAGTTAATTTAACTAATATCATTTTTTCTAAGTGGTGATAAATACTTACTGGAGTCACTATGTGTATTAAAGTTGAAATGTATACAAAACTAAGTGTAGTTTAGATAGGCCTCCAACAATTTTACGATTTTTTTTTGAGATCACCAGTGTTGCCACGCTACTTCGCCGCAAACGATCGCACCTAAATTTAATGCTATGCGTACACTACGATCTTTTTTTAGTGACATGCACACTGCTGTAACCGTAATTTGCCACTAAGCAAATGGTATTTGCACAAGTTAGTGTTTTCTCGTCGATGTACTTTAAGTTAGCACCATGCAGGAACAGCATTATGCAATTTAACCTGTAAACTGTTTGCCAATGTTTACCCTATATTTACTGCTATAAAACAAATCGCAGCATAACTATTCGTGGTGCAATCTTGCTTTGCAAGCATGTGCTGGATGTCTACATACACATGCGGTTTACACTGTGGGGTAATGTACAATGCACATAATACATACACCATGTGCTCATCTCATTCCAGGAAGTCGTCCTTGTTGGCGTATCACATGACCTAAAGGCTTCAGCCAATCGGTAACGAACAGACGGTTGACGATTTTCCTGGTTCTGTTCCCCACCCTTTCTGCCCAAGGTCGTCTTTGCAAAAATAAAAGGAGCCGATATTCCAAGTAAACTGTGACGTAGCCCGTTGTCATGGCAACGGGGACGCCGTCGCTAAGATAGAGAGCGTGTGTGCGAGGCGGGGAACACCCGCATGAAATGAGTGTCAGTTGTGGTTGTAGGCGGAGAAAGCTTGTTAACTTCACGTCGTGAAACATTGTATTTAATTTATGTGGGATATACAAAGTAATACAGGTATTTTTTTCCCTTCTGTATTTGTTGTGAAGTGTGCACCTGTAAGATTTGTTCGACTATTACTTTAATATTTAAAAAGTGCGTATGTAAAACATTTGCTTGCATTTGGCTCTTAATTTTTTAGAAAAAATTGAGAAAATTTTTCAGATTAATGATCTTCGATTCCTCATTTACATATTTGGATATATAGCAAGATGCTTTGAAGTGTTGTGGAGTGATTCAGCCACAGGATTCAGCATTACAAACCGCGTAAAGCCAGGATTATGATGACGTTAACGCTACGGGAATACTTTGTTGTTCTGTGACGGGAATGGCTGTTGATTGGGTAGTTGTATTTGTTACTGCTTCCCACCGATTAGTTTTATTTACCATGTGAATCACCTTAACGTAATGACAAGGAAAAGTTTGACATAGGTAGCCAAACTATCAAGTTACATCGTGCTAAGTCACGTTAAGTTAACTGAAAATGTAGCTGCATTTAATGCATTGTGTTATACTTTCACGTTAAGTTCATCGTTACCGATTACTATGAAGTTACGTGACGTGAAAGTGTAACATATTGTATAAATGGAGTTATTAGGGTAGATTATTAAAACACATTTTATTTATTTAAAAGTTTTTGAGGGATTATCTATTTTTGAGATGTTTGATGTCGATACTTTGAGATGTTCAGTATTTTAAGCAATACCTATACTTTGAAACATAGGTGTTGGCTTGTGGGGGAGCAAGATAAAGGATTGTGTAATAAGGTTGGCAATTACTAAAATGTTTAGTGCAATTTCTAAAGTAAAATATATTTAATCATAGTATAATACAAATGTTTTCAATTGCATAGAAATTAAGTAAATGGATTATTAATTTAGTTTGAAGAAAAATAGTATTAGGTCTGTTGAGTCTTACCTTGCCGTTTTCCGAAAATGTTCATTGCTACCAACACGGGTGGCCGAGATCTTTAAGAAGACATGGACTCGTGAACGGGAGGTCCGCGGTTCAAATTCCTCCAGGACTGTGCTCCCTGACTGCTCCATTTATGTCTGGCAAATGCGGGGAGGTAAAACAATCCTGGAAGGTTTCCTTTACCAATTATCATTTCATTTAGCGTATTACCACGTTCCTCGATTAAAAACAAATAGAAAATGTGTAATTGCGCCAATTACTGGACTAATTGTTAAGATTGTCCATCGCCTGTGCTGTCGTATGTGGTAAGGATGGGCGTTACGAACACTGCTTTAAAAACAGATGCAACGCGATTCCTATAAGTGGATTTCTCACGACATACAAAATGAATTGCATTTTGCATTATACCGTACTTAGAACACGATCGCAGACATTAAAGCTGCAAAATATTTGCTAATGTTGCTGCCTTTGCGTCCAATAGCCGCGCAAGCTCGCTAAATTTTACCAACTAGGCGAAGAAATCCGCGAAGAGGAACAAGCGGGTCGTTGCCGGTGATTTAGGGCCCTAAGCCGCAAAGCGTAGCCAAGGAATGTTTTTTTCTTTCTTTTATTAATAAGCAGAGGAGTGAAACTCGAATTACGGAACGACGACGGGGCGTAACCGTGGGATCTATGAAGCTAAACCCAACCCGTACGGAAGCAATGCATATGCAATACCTACATAGTGCTTACTACGGCAACCACTTTATGCCGCAATTGCGCAATAATTATTTTACATAGGTTGCCTGTCTGACATTACGCAGCCTTGGGCAGCAACATTTCCAAATATTTATAATAGGGGATGAAACCTAGGTTGCATCATCATTTAATTTTAACATTTGAACTCTGCATTTGAAATAAAGGTAATCCTTTGCGATTCCATTCGGTCTAAGTAAACTATTTTTTTCTTTATTTAATACATTTTTGCTAAAATTATAGCTCCCCTTAGTAAAATTGTTGGGGAATGCCCCTTACTTTGTCAGACGTGGGAGCAGGAACTACCTTGCTTAGAAATGTTAAGTACTGTTCTTTTGTATCTCATAAGCTCGTACAAAGGGTATGTAACTACATATTAAGACCGGCATCGAACTTAAACAGTTGACTATCACCTTAGCCTTCTTTATTATATTCCTACAACATAGTGTCTATTGAAGGCATTTCTGGTGGATATTTATAGAGATTAAGAAGAAGTTTGTGTAGGCAAATCAGCTTTTGTATGAATAACTTCCAAAACGCATATGAAAATAAATGAGTCTTGTTATTGTTACACATCAGATTGCTTTTAAACAAATTAGTTCGAAAAATTCTGCTTGAACGACATTTTTGTCATTAAATCACATTTATTAATTGAAATAATGCATTATTTTAAACATTTGAAACGTAATGAGTTGAAAGTCATTGTTTTTAATAAATGCAATAAATAAACAGTTTGCTCCTAATATGGAGCATTGCTTCATCATCCTTCAGGCAAAACATACTAAGCCACGTTACATCCTATCACTTCATCCTTCCAAATGCATGTAATAATATTTTATACTTGTAAACTCCAGCTCATTGCAGAATAGAACTTCCATAAATTATTGCCTTAGAAAAACAATAACTATGATTACGTGTTGTACTGAATTGATTTGAATTCTTTCTCAACCCGGAGTGGAGTCCACGTTTACACATAAAATTGTTATGAACTGAGATCAATTTGGATTCCACTCTTGTGTCACCACCTTTACCTACGATTATCTTGAGTACTTATATAATTTTAATTTACGAACATTTATTGTGATTTTGATGATCTACTATGCACTATTCACATAGAGTAATAAGTTCTACTATGCATTATTCACAGAGAGAAATAAGTTTCATTTATTCATTAGTGGTTGTATGGTTTTGATACTATGTAAGTAAAACCTGCATTTATATACAGAACTCTGTCCAATCCTCTTCTGTACCAGGGTCAGATTTTACATGTAAAACATGTACCTGTTGTAATACATGTTTACATGTTGCAATATCCAATTTAAATGTATTATAATGTATAGATTTCGTGTATTTGTTGTGTAATTTAACTTTTCGGGGTAAGGGAGTATCTTGGAGAAATCTTTATGGCAACAAATTGCCTTCACTGAGGTTCAAACTCTTATGTTTCAGATTAAACAGGCACCCTTTACACACAGAGATTGTTTATAATGACATAAAAGTTTATTGCAAAAGTATTAACCAGTAAGTGGCCTACTTTGCATACAGAAATTTCATTTGTGATTTTCTTGTTTCAGATATCATGCCCTTGGATAGTGGTTACATGGATAGCCCCTTCCAGTATGCTCCAAGTGAAATAGGAGAACTAAGCTTCACAGTAAGTTATTAGCATGTTTTCAGTGTTGTACACTAAAGCAAATTTGAAAAGATACTTTGCATGAATATTCTTTATTAAACGACATATTGATTAAATGTTTATAATCAATGTTGATAACTTGAAAAATGTAATTAAACACAATTATACTTTTTTTTTGTATAAGATGTAACTTAGAATTAATACTGAATTAAAACTAAATACTTTCAAAACATCTATCTTGTGCTTCCAAACTCAAGGAAAATATTGAGAAAACAATATGTCAAATAATACATCTCTCTCAAACATTTTAGGACGTATTATGTAATTAAGATAGGATGAATACATACAATACATAAATAAAACATCTGATGTGTTACATTCGCATGGCTTCCTCTACCCTCTTAACGCTTATTAGTGGATATGCAAATTATTCATTTAAAAGTTTATTTTCCTATTTATTTCATTTTAGTCAAAATAAGCCTTTCTGTAAATAGCTGCATTACACACTTTGTTATAGATACAAGAGAATTGCAGTAGCCTAATGTTTTAGAAGTGAATGCTGTACACTAGCTTAAAATTCCATGTGCTTTCCATGACATTGTGAGAAACAGTGGCTAAGTTTTGAACACGAACCATTTAAAATGGATATCTTGGAAATGGCTAATGCTACAAAAAAAGTTATTTGAAATAAATTGTGAGTTCTAAAGAGGTCTACATATTTTGTATAGTACGTTTTCGTCTATCGTTTAACGTTTACTAGTTATACAGGATTATACAAGATTCCTTCTGAATGAGGGGAACTTCACAGGGTATTCTCAGAAAATTCATACATTTAATTTGTCAAATATGTTTAATACATGGTATTTTAATCAAAATCATTACAGCCATTTTTTAGAAAATAACAAATTTAAAAAAATGTTCAGTGTAAAGGGTAGTTGGGGTCAAAAGAAAAATTCTCTCTAGTTTAATATTACTTGCCTTATGCTGGTTCTTTCACATCATGATTCTTTGTTCCTTTCTAAAAGTTTGGAAGACAACGTTCAACTATCTAAAAGTATTGGAAGACAACATTCAACTATCCTCTTTCAAGCAGTTTGCAATATTTGTAACTTAGAAGGAATAAGAAAGGTTTGTGGACTAACTAACAAACAGTTTGGTTCCATGATTTTAAATAAAATAAAAAACTCTCATTAAATTGATTATTGTGCACATTGCCATAACTGAATATGGCTTAACAGCCCTCTATTGGAACTTGGAAACACTAAAGCAGGGACCATTTCAAGGTCTCACTCTTGTGTTATACTTACAACTTTGTGGTATAACACAACAGATTCTCTGTTTTCAAAACACTATTATTGGAACCGGTTATTAAACTCTATGAAGTATTACAGTATTGCAAACTTTAACAGCTGTTATTTTGGTATATATTATTATACCTGGACCTATGTTTATTCTGGAGTGGTTCCATTTTCAGAACCATTCCAAAATAACAGCAATTTTATTACTTTCTCTACTACGTATAGTAAGTAGGGGAAGTATTGCATTCCACCCAAAAATTCGATACCGAGATTTCACCGGAAATACATGTTTTGAGAATCACTGAATCCAAAAAAAGCATTTTTGGAAACATGTCCGTGTGTGTGTCTGTGTGTGTGTGTGTCTGTGTGTGTGTCTGTGTCTGTGTGTGTGTCTGTGTGTCTGTGAACAGCATAACTCAAAAACGAACAGTCGGATAAACACCAAACTTGGTATTTAGGTTCAGTATCTTCCAGAGATGCGACACGAAGGTTTTCAAGAAAATCCCCCCACCCCAGACTACCCTTTACATGGAACATTTTTCGAAAATTTTAATTTTCTCAAAAACGGCTCTAACGATTTTGATTAAAATATCATATGTTTAAGATATTGTCATGACAAATAAAATGTATATCTCGAATTTTCTGGGAATGTCTCCAAAAATATTCTTCATTGTGAACGACTTTTGCATAACTGGTAAACCATAAGAGATAGACAAAATTTTACTACACAAAAAATGTAGATCGCGTTAAAATACACAACTTATGTCATATACGTTTCTTTTGTTGAGTGAACCGTTTTCGAGATATTGCTTGTTATTTCCTTAAATTTTCCAATACTTATACTTTTTCTCAAATTCGTTATTCATTTTTTTATGTCCTGAACATGCAAAGAGAATGGAATTCGCCACATAGCAACCAGCGTTAAAATATTTGACTATCGCTTAAAAGCTACCATATTCCCCTTGCATCTACAAGAAAATTACCAATAAGATTGACATCTCGATATCTCGATTAACATGAAGCATATGGAGAATAGGCGTTTGTAAAATTAGATTGTACAAGAGTAGAGAAAGTTATGTGAGTGTAACACATCAGATTTTTTTTTCCTACCTCTGCTAAATTGCTTAACATAACAATTTTTCTCCTATGTACAGAGCTTCATTTTTTAATGTTTCAGAAATGGGAAGAGAACTTCTATGACAATGACATTTGGAAAAGCCCTGTATTTGGAAACGTGGGAAACACAACCTCAGTGAAGAGCACTGTATTTAGCACAAGTAAGACAAATTTATAGATTGGCTTTTGGTGAATGCCAAGTTTGACCAGACCAAAGTTATTTTTGTGCGTTATACTTTCATACCCAACCAACATATTCAGATAGAATACAAGTTCATGACTTCCAAAAAGTAGTTAAATCCCGCAGTGAAGCAATTAATAAAATACACTTGATGAAACTGGAGTCAACCTAAACATTCACTAACTTCACTCACCTATTTATTTTGCAGAACATGTATCCTAAGCATGCGCTTATTATCATCAGTTGCTTGTTGACTGTCATGATTTAAGACTGTCTATGCCTCTGCATATAGCATTGCTAGGCATATGGATTAAGACTTGTGGTGTACAGTTACTTAAAATACTGAACTTTAAAGGCATTGCAGAATTTGTTGAATTAGTTTTCAAATTGGTTTCTCTTGGTTTTTTACTTCATTTCTTAGGCAACCTTATTTTAGAGAGCAGTGTGTTATGTAAGGTATTCTAATGATGATATTCTTCTGCAGTTGAGAACACAACATCAGCAGATCACTGGAGAGAGATCCCAGTGTACCAATGGAGCTCTCATGACACCATGTACTGGGTGACGAGTGTGTTACAGGAAAACAACATAAAGGATGTAGACTTAGCAAAGTTTGTCATCGATGGTGCATCAATCATCAACATGACTGAAGAACATTTTCTCTCTCTAACTCAACAGTATGGAAGAATCCTGTTTGAGGCGCTCAAAATGAAGCTGTTTGAAGATTCTTTCTGTAAGTTATTAACATAAGCGGCATTATGCAAAAGTAAATTGAAATTTCAACAGTTTTAAGCATTCATTTAAAATGGGAAGAGAGAGAAAAGTAACTTTTGTGATATTGTTCTTTTTTGTGATCTTGCTTTTATCTTTTTTTTTAATTCTCTTCTAGAATTTTTATATATATTTGTAATTGCATCACACTATTTTGTTGCCCATTTTCCCATTTTGCATATACTATTGTTACTTTCTCTTCTTCCTAGTTAAAGGAAGGGAGGGGATGGGGAAGGGAGAGAGAGAAGCCAAAGTTCATCATCTTTCAAGGTTGCAACACAATTGTAATTTTAATAAATTGTAGTTTTAGTAACTCTTGAGCAGATATAAAAACGTGATTTACAAGTTGCAACTTGTGATTGCTGCACAGCTACCAACTGTAAAACTGGGCATGCATGTCACTGACTAGCTGCATTTTAGTAGTAGATCCAGTCATGGTTGCGCCAGCTAACAGTTGCATCACCATTACTGTTGTAACCATATTGCATTGTAGAGTTTCAAAAATAAAATTTCCTTGCAGAGAAGACAATGATTTTAATGGGTACAGTTGCAGAGCACCCTTGAGCCATGCTCACTTAAAACAAAGACAAATGCAACCCCCTGGTTACATTCACATGACTTTCATACCCACTGTCATTTATTTTGGTGTAGCTTCTACAAAATTTTCTTATGAAAGCTTATTTTTCTCTACTTCACATTCGAGATAAACCTTGCAGAAGTAGTTTCATTACACATTTCAGTGTATACTAGGGGGATAGAGGAAATGAATCAAAGTTAGATGCTTGAAAGCCAATAGCTAAATCTGTTTCTATGACATCATGAGAAACAACTGAGTAGTAACAGCACTTTAAAATATTGAAAATTATTGAAAAATTCAAACCAATAACAACAGATATCTCTGAAATGAGATATGCCACAAAATTCAATTGTTTATATTTTAAAGAGATCTACATGTTCTGTATAGTATGTTTTTGCCTATCTCTTATACTTTACCTGTTGTACAAATTATACAAAATTCTTTTAGAAAATTAGAGATATATGTGTTATTTCAAAGATATCAAACATTTTTCCACATAAAGAGCTGTCTGCAGTAGGGAGATTTTCTTGGAAATCTGTTTGCAACTTTGAAAGCTACTGAACTTAAATTGAACTTCAATACTTTGTTTTTGGATCTAGGGGTCCTTAAAACATGTACCACTGGTGAAATCCTAACATCAAATTTTTGTGTGAAAAACATTACCAGGGACCAGAAATTTGGCAGAATGCCTTTTTAAACATGATAAGTCTGTCTTCAATTTGGAACTGAATCTGTATGATTTACATATTTGGGATTGAAATGCTGCTGTTTTATGTTGCCTTTTTCTGCCTAATTTATATAAATGCCTTTTGTTGCTTTTTGATTATTAAAAATTACCTACATGTTTAATTTATTTCTGTGACCGCTACAATGAATGTGCATCGAGACTATGTTATTTGTTACCTTCCAGTCAGTTCATATTCTTTGCAAAATATGTGAGAAGTCAATGAATTACAAAAAGAAGTATTTCATTTCCCATTATATCAGTACAACCATACACAAAACAGCACTTTCCAAGGTTACTGGGAATATTATTTCATTGCTTCCAATGGCAATTGCAACGAGTCAAAAATTGCAACTTACATTTGACTTACGTAAAGCTTTTATTGATGCTGGAATCCTTTGTGGAAACTACAGAATCCTACATTAAGACACATTTTGGAGAAGTATACAGAGAATCTATGCCCAGTGAGTCAAGTTTGTGAAAAGGTCACTTAAGTGAATGTTATGATGTAATGAAAATCATTAAAGATGCGCTAAAAATTAAAAGATATGGATTTCAATCTATGAGTCAACTGATTCTATGGATCGTTTGGACATATGG
The DNA here is from genome assembly GCA_030765065.1 of Deroplatys truncata. NCBI lineage: Eukaryota > Metazoa > Arthropoda > Insecta > Mantodea > Mantidae > Deroplatys > Deroplatys truncata. Next base: position 61,577,910 of record CM060984.1, on the reverse strand, counting down.
GTAATGACAACCAACGTCATTGTTGGACTGTTAGATCCTTCAGAAGGTGAATCAATAAAAAACATTCCTGCTTACAACAGAATGTTTGGAAAAAGTTAACAATTCAACTATAGCACAGTTTTACCAGTTCATTACAGTTAACTGTGGTATGAAGAAACTTCGATATCACAATGCATTACTTTTCATCTCGGCTGCTGTACCATACATGTAAAAGGCTGGAACAACTTTAAAAATTTTATTTCCAAACATGCTTCATGTGAACTGCATAGCACATGAAGTATTGAAAAGATCTTTATGAAAAACCCGCCAAGATTTCAGACATTTATAGACATTGCACCAGATATACCTCTGCCGCCTGAATCTATCATAACAAGATGGGGGACATGGAAATAGCAGCAGTTTACTATGCTTCAAATTTTCCGAGTATAACTAAGGTGGTCGACACTCTGGAGGATGAAGCATCTTAATTGTAGTAGCAAAGAAACTTCTTGAATCTTTGGAAGTGAGAATGACTTAACTTTCACTGCGACTGAATTAGGTTTCCTGTCACAAGTGATCTGCCAGCTTTAAGAAACAGGACAATCTTTGACGAAGTCAGTGGAAATTGTGGATGATGCAGTGCAAAGATTGGAGAGTATGTCTGGGAAATGGGGTTCATTAGTTAGGGAAAAGTGTAAAATGGTGTTTTCGAAAAATCCTGATCTTTACAAACCTAAAACATTTCAGAAATTCTACAAGGTACAATTCTATTGCAGTAGAAATGGACCCTACAATAGTTCAGTGTTTTAGATTTGCTCCAATTACCTCTGCAGATATTGAGAGGCAAGTTTCTTAGATGAAAAAATGTATTATCTGACAGGAGATTCAGCATGACTCCAGAAAATTTAAAAAAAAGCATTTGGTTGTCTTGTGCAACCAATAAGGCACTGTAATACACAGGCCTTCAAGAAACATTTTCATTTTTCGGTCAATTAGCATTTTGTTTAAAACTTTAAAGTTACTTTAAAAATATATTACAACACGATGTTAACATAAATATGCTTATTGTACTTGTCTAAATAGTGCAATCTAGTAAGGCATAATGTAAGGCTTTTCCACATTGCCGTTTATTACCTATTTTAATGATTTATAATGCCTAAACTTCCGGTCTCTGTACCTTACCTTCTATTGCCTAGGTAGGTAGCAGAGAAAGTAAAAAAACAAAAAAAAGTCTGTCATTGTATCCATCATCAGAGAAGACAAATGGTAGTGGTCGTAGCATTGAGAAAATCTAGAGAAGTGGGAGAAGGGCATACAAACAATGCAGTATTGAATAACCTGGTTTTCAAATTGATGAACATATGAATTTACTCACATCACAGAAAGAACTCCCCAGGAGGATGGTGTAGAAGTTCAGCAACAAGAAACAAATGAACTCTCACTACAGAAAATCAAAGAAAAGAAAATATAAAAAGTTCACACTCTTCCCTTGGACACATGATAGATCTTCACAAATCCTGGACAAATTTAGTTCTTGGCTCCTATCAACAAACATAACATAAAATTCTTTTTGGATAAAATTCCTGTCCATAAAATGAGAGGCATATATGAGATAAGCTGCTGGAACTTGTGAGAAAAGTTGCATTAACAAAACCAAAGTAGTACTGATTTGAGTCTTAAGGAGCTTCAGATATAAAGAAAAGAAAAACCTACAGCAGTATATAATGTTTTGGAAACAAATTCACAGTACAGAAAATGAAACAAAATTCATGAAGGATCCAAAACTCAACCAAGTTAAATCATTTGGGAAAAACTATTACTTGATAAAGAAAAACAGAGCAAACCAATTAATAAATTTCAGCTTCTGGAATGGCAGTGATCTGATCTCCACCTATGGCCAACCAAATACAGCATCTGCATTCATTTTAAGAAGCTCATCAATGCTTCTCAACTGATGATGGAGGCTACAGGTTCAAATAGTGAAGTTTGTGCATTGGGGCCCTTCATTGTTACTCTTCAGTGTTAACAAATTATTTGTATTTTGAATATTAATAATATTCTTAATAATGCGATACTAGGAGGTGGAGACAAGTGTCTCCAAAATATATTCTGTACATTTACTTTCAAATAGTGAAGCTAGAGTAATAAGATTAATATTGGAGTTAATGTGTTGCATTTGCCTTACTGTGCTTTCTAAAGAAGGTAAAAATAAAAACTGTTTCTACAACTACTTTGAAGAGATTTAAGCATTTGCAAATTTTTTTATATTGTTTGCAGTGCCACCTTTCAGCTCAGTGAAAAATGAAGAAGGAGAAGAAGAAAGACATTTGTTAGACATATCTCCACCAAGAATACCCATGGATAATCACCACCAGTATTCAGGTAAGGACTTAAAATTTTGACAATAAATGCCTTTTTCTACTTCTAGATTTGTAGTGTTCTATATAAACTTTTCTTTAACCCTTTGCACATGGACCATTACGATTCTAAGTGGAGCAAATTTTCTCCAATTTAAAAGTGGTTTAAAACATACAAGCATATTTAAAAGCATGCAAACACAAGTAAAAACAATGCTTTACTGCGATGTGAAGCTTGTACAGAATTGACTTTTGAAACATAGCACCATTTCTATGATATTTGTGTCACGGTTATGTCACTAGATGGCAATATTTTCATGCCAAACCTGGAAATTTAAATTGAGTTTTATTTATGGACGCTCTTTAACTACTATGGTTCCATATTGGGCGTGAAAGACCAGTAATTTTGCTCAGAGGCCTCTTTATCAGGCATGAGGTTCTTTTACGTGCCGTAAATCTATGACATGGGACCACCGGCTTTACTTCCCTTCCGAAGGAAGCAATGCTAAGGATTTTTACGCGAAAAAATTCATCGCCCTCCGCCGGGTTTGAACCCGCGACCTTGGGAACTAGAGGCTAGCACGGTACCACCAGTCCACAGAGGACGACATTCTGGAGAGGTTAGTCAAACCTGGAGAGGTTAGTGTTCCCTAATTAAGAGAGGTATTCAAAAAGTTTTGTAACCTGCCTATCCAGTGTTGGACAATAATGGTTACAAAAATGTACCTAATTAGGCTGGTAACAATTGACCTTAGGCTATCAAAATATGCATAAGTCAGAGTTTAAATTTTAATATTAATAGCTGTGAGTTCAGTGCTGTGCAATAGCTGGTGAAAAATCATGGCTATTTCTAAAGAGAACATTAGATTGTACATTTTCACATGCTACAGGCTAGGTGAAAGACCATAAAAAAATCCATGAGGACTTGTTAGCTGTTTATGGTGATCAGTTTGTACATTTGCTACCACTGCAAGATGATTTGGTCATTTGAAGAAGGGCGAGATACTTTGAAGGACAACCGTCATTCTGGCTGGCCTCAGGAAGCTGTGAACGAAAGAACAATTCAAAGAGTGAAGAACTTGGTGGAGTAAAGACATATTACTGTTGAAATGGTAAGTATGGAAGTCTGTATCAGTGTTGGCAGCACTGACTGTATACTCCATTTAAAGCTGTGAATATCTGTGAAAAATGGGTTCCACATTCCCTAACCAATGAAGAGAAGAGGAGGAGAAAGGAATGTGCAAGGAAGCCGCTGAGCATGTTTCCATCTAATGGCCCTAAACGTTTGACAGATGTATGCACTGGTGATGAAAGTTGGTTTTACTATTATACCACACCAAATTAAGCTCAGAATTGTGTCTGGGTAAAAGAATGATCCAAGACCAGTCTTTCTTTGACAAATTTGTGCTCTTGGAAGTGAATGTTCACCATATTCAACTGTGAAGGACCAATAGTGTTGGTTACATGACAATGGAACAATGGATGGAGAATACTGTGGTTCGTATGTTTTGAATTCTTCATTGGAAGAGCTAAGGCGGTGGCATCCAAATACAGGAACTTCAAGGCTATTGCTTTTGCATGACAGTGCGTTTCCTCACAGAACAGTTGCAAATTTGAGGAAACTGGAAGCCGCTAAAGTCCAGTTGCTTCACCATTGTGATAGCAAATTTGTGTTTTTACATATTATTATAGCACCACGTTTGGGAGCCAATATGCGACGTTTGCTGCTTTACGTAATGTTGTTTACATCACGTGTGTTGAAGCCTCCTTGTGACGTCACTCCTTGTTGGTTTGTTTAGCTCCATCTGGCGTAGCAATTTGTATCAGTTTTGAAATAATTCACTTTAAATGTTCTCCAGCTAGCTCTTTGGGTCGAATATGTTTCTCATGCAGGGTGTGAATCGGAAAGGAATCTTTTATCCAGAAATTATACTGACGAAGAAATTGGTTTTATAACATTTATTGCCGAACACATTCACTAACACTTTTTACATATTTATCTGGATACTTGCCAAACTGAAACTGTTTGTAATAACTTCTCACTTTTTAACTCACGTACTTCGACTTTGTGTATATTTAACTGTATAATATTTTATAATAATTCTCGTGTAACTTGACGAAATGAAGGACTGGCTGACGATGTGTAGTGTACACGAAATTTTGATGAACTGAGCGGCCGACGTGTAGTGTATTGAGAATTCCGTTGAACTGGGGGACACGCTACCTCGGCCTGGCTTATTTATAGGCTTGCCTTAAGATACGCCTAAAGATTATAAATGAACTGCTATTGGCTAATAAAACGCGCCAACATTAGCGTCTATTTTACTATCCAATGAAAACCACTAATACATATTTCTTTTAGGGAACATTCTAGAAGCTTTTTTACCGAAAAGGCGCGAAACATTACGTAACTTCCTGGTTCCCGGTAATGATAAACAACTCACCCCCTTGCTGCATTATTGCATTATTGTTGACAGTTTCAGTAAAGCCGTATATTATTATTTACCAATAATAATTACAATTAATAAACATCTGAAATTAATGTTACATAAAAATACATATTCATATTACAATCCTTATTTACATCTGAGTAATTTGTGATACAAATTACCGTATCATATGCCCCACTAGAAACATAATTATAAATATTTATAACTTGTTTAGAAATTTTAAAATTGTGTTTTTAGTCTCCTAAATCTTGGAACACACGTTATCACTTTCACTAAACACTTCACACGCATTTAACACACGACATATGTTTTATCTCGCCACTACTTACTGGCTCTGGTTTAATTAATTTAGATATTAATCTGACATCACAATTTTTTTTTTTTTTTTTTATAGCAAATACTTTACCCTAAATTATTTAATCACTGTTACCAAATTGTTTACTTTAAGTTGTTGACAAAAATTTATACATTTAAGATTTTTTTTTTTTTTTTTTTTTGTAATTATTATACATATTTACCAAAATATTTACTCTCTACACAAATTTACATCTCTTAAATCTAGGTACTGTTTCACATTTTCTGTTTGCTACATAAGTATTTGTTTTGAATTATTTTTACCATTTTTGTTATTTTGAATTTTATTTTAACAATACTCTTTTGGAATTGTATTTACATATTTTTAATTTAATATCATATTAAGTTTCAATCTTTGCATTCTTAATTTTTAATTCTTGGAATTGTATTTACGTACTTTTACTTTAATATCAGATTTCAATCTTTGCATTCTTAAGTTTCAAATATTGTTACAGTTACTAAAAATTTAATTTTTTTTTTTTTTTTTTTTATATATATATATATATATATATATATATATATAATTTATTTCTCTTTTCAAATGACATATAAATAATTAGTTAACCCTCTTACGTTCCAATACATTTCTCTGCAAGTCATCTTTATCTATCCAGCATTTAGTTTACATCTCATTACTATTTACCCTCCTGGATCAAATTGTGTGTGGCTAAACATTACTCGTAGCCGTATCCTAACCTTCAAATTTTTGTTCATGAATAACCTCTTGTATTCATATGACATTTTGTTCCCTGATAATATTTGAAAACAATCTACAGTTTCTTGAACAATACATCTTTTAACAACTTTCATTTTCAATTCTTCTACTATCATTTTAATCTGAGAATACTCTGACAAATCTGTACTAAACTGTACTGGACTGGAGTTTTCAATTTGAACATCTTGGTACAATTTATTTCTTTGCATTTCTGACTTATTCTGTATTTCTGATATTTCCCTTCTGAAATTAACCTGCGCCTCATTTATATCTACATTCATAACCTCTTTTATCTCTCTTATCTCACTTGAAATACTACTCACTTGATTTCCTAACTCTGTACATTCTACATTAACCTCACTTTTAGTATTAACCTCACTTTCTTTGTTACCTATTTCCATGCTCATGTCTAGCATTTTCTTTGAAAATTCACCTGTCTCACTTACTATTACTTCCTCATTTTCATCTCTCATTTCTGGCATACTACTATTTAACTTCATAACTTTCTTTTCAATTTCTTCACTGCTTTGATCTACTGTTTGCTCTACTTTCTCATTCCTCCTACCAAGCCTTTCCATAAATTCCCTATGATCCTTTTCCATTTTCTCATTAATCTTTTTCATATCTGCTCTCATTTCCCTATGACTCTTTTGTATATCTTCCCTAATATTTCTCAAAATTTCCATCATTTCCATCATCATACCAGCATCAATATTAATATTTCCTGCGATTCTATTCTTACTTTCTGCACTAACATTTCCTCCCTCCAATACTACATTGTTTGAGCTTTTTTTTGTAACCTGTATTGAATTACAGCTAACTGTTACACTATCCCCTTCCATCATTATTTCTTCTGTATTACTAGCAGCCATTGTTTTTGTTTTCTAAAAAAAAATTACGATACCTTTGTGATGCTGTATGTTGCTGTTACTTTGATGTCCAGCGTTCTGCCCCATTCTCCTAGATTTGTATGTCGCTTCTGCGTTGTGTTGTGATGAATCTACGTCGTCTCGATGTTTTTATAGTTGAATTCCTTGTTGCCTCGTAATCTCGGAATTACGATGTCCAATCATCCGTATAGTCTGTCGTTCCTTTTGTTTCTGGAATCTGCGTCTTGTAGATCATTTTACTGCTGCATTCGCCCCTTTGGTCCTCTCAATTCTTCTTGGTTAATTCTGATCCTTTCCTGGTTACTCGAGTTCCTTTCCTGGTCGCTTTGCCCCACGTTCTGGGTGCCAATTTGCGATAGCTAATTTGTGTTTTTACATATTATTATAGCACCACGTTTGGGAGCCAATATGCGACGTTTGCTGCTTTACGTAATGTTGTTTACATCACGTGTGTTGAAGCCTCCTTGTGACGTCACTCCTTGTTGGTTTGTTTAGCTCCATCTGGCGTAGCAATTTGTATCAGTTTTGAAATAATTCACTTTAAATGTTCTCCAGCTAGCTCTTTGGGTCGAATATGTTTCTCATGCAGGGTGTGAATCGGAAAGGAATCTTTTATCCAGAAATTATACTGACGAAGAAATTGGTTTTATAACATTTATTGCCGAACACATTCACTAACACTTTTTACATATTTATCTGGATACTTGCCAAACTGAAACTGTTTGTAATAACTTCTCACTTTTTAACTCACGTACTTCGACTTTGTGTATATTTAACTGTATAATATTTTATAATAATTCTCGTGTAACTTGACGAAATGAAGGACTGGCTGACGATGTGTAGTGTACACGAAATTTTGATGAACTGAGCGGCCGACGTGTAGTGTATTGAGAATTCCGTTGAACTGGGGGACACGCTACCTCGGCCTGGCTTATTTATAGGCTTGCCTTAAGATACGCCTAAAGATTATAAATGAACTGCTATTGGCTAATAAAACGCGCCAACATTAGCATCTATTTTACTATCCAATGAAAACCACTAATACATATTTCTTTTAGGGAACATTCTAGAAGCTTTTTTACCGAAAAGGCGCGAAACATTACGTAACTTCCTGGTTCCCGGTAATGATAAACAACTCACCCCCTTGCTGCATTATTGCGTTATTGTTGACAGTTTCAGTAAAGCCGTATATTATTATTTACCAATAATAATTACAATTAATAAACATCTGAAATTAATGTTACATAAAAATACATATTCATATTACAATCCTTATTTACATCTGAGTAATTTGTGATACAAATTACCGTATCACCATCTACCCTACTGTCCTGACCTTGCACTGTGCAACTTCTGCTGTTTCCTCAAGTGAAATCTTGCATTGCTGGTAAATCTTTTAAATGAGTGCAGGATCTTGCTCAGGCTATAAATTCAGCTCTGTTGACAGAACATTAGTCTGAGTGTCACACTGCTTTTGACAAGCTTGCACGTCTACAACTGTGCGTGGAGAGAGATGGAGACTACGTTGAAGAATTGCGAGGATAAGTTTTTGAATTCCATTCTTAGTTTGGACTTGAAGATGACACTTGCAAAACTTTTTGAATGCCCCTTGTATATAGATGCATCACTGTTAGAGAACAAATGGAGTGGCTTCGTGATCAAATTTTAATAAGTTCATTATCAAAAAATAAAGCTGAGATATTTGATTGGGATGCTGTTACTGTTGAAATGCAATGGTAGAACTGGTCTTTGCTGAATGTTGATAATTGGAATCCCCAAAAACCCAGGATGGAGTTCATTTACTTAAGTCCAGGAATTCAAAGTGCATGCTGAGAAGGCTTCTGGTGAAGTAGACGTGATGTCCCTTGAGTCCTGGTTGCTTGCAGGATTGTCTGATTCAAAATTTCATCTTCAGACTGGGTGAAATCCAAAGAACTCAATTTCTCATCTGTATCCTCAAATCAGGCTGTCACATTGCTGCAAAATGTTACAAAAAACACAAAATGTTGGCACTCAGCTAATGCTAATTCACCTCAAGGTGCAAGACTAATGGTAAATGACCTAGCATTATGCAGGATCATCAATGTTGTCTAACAATGCAACAAATAGGTAACAAGTTGAGCCAGTGTTCTCATGCCACCTACTGAAGAAATTATTGAAATAAAATCTATAGACTGCTAACCATGCGCAAAGGTTCAGTGTAAAAAGCACAAAAGTACAGTGCACTTGTCTTATATACATAACATTACAGATTGTATTAGTAAGTTTCTAAATCAATATGGAGGGGGGGGGATCTATATGCAAACCCACTTAAAATAAAACAGATTCTATACTCAGCCAAGGATATTCACAATTCTCTTACAGCAATGAGTGTGTATAAAATTCCATGCAACTGCAGAAAGGTGTATATAGAGACCATAAAACAAGCATAAATACATAGGTTTCAGAAAGAATGGGAGGGGGATGAGCCTGCCATCTGGATCAAATAGAAAAATCATGGTAGTTGTGGACCATGTGGTATATGCCTAGAAGACCATAAGATGATATATAAGAAAACAGAGATCTCCAAAGTAAAACACTACAAGACTTCTAAAAACAACCATAGAAACATATAAATACTCATATGTAAATTAAAAAGGAGGGATGAAATTGGGTTGATCATGGTTTCCCAAACCTGCCAAACAGATTTTACTTTGATAGTCAGTTTTAATGAGTTCCACAATCTACATGTTTGCCTGACCAACAACCAGAGGAATCAACATGCATGTCCCCACAGTAAAGGCTGGTTCACAACAACCAGAATGAGAATGACAAAAGTTGAAATACATGTATTCTAATGGGAGCATTCACAATTGATGGGAAGCTTTCCCAGGCCCTGAGAATGGGGAAAAAGGACGACCAAGTTTTAACTTTCTCATTTTCATATTAAATCCATATTGTGCATATTAGACTCTTCACTTTAGAGATTATTCTAGGCATGCATGACATAAAACAGCTGAAGAATTCTCTGTAGTTGGAAGCTGGAAACATGAAAGTGGAAGAAATTCTAGCACATGTGCATCCTAACCTCAGATCCTGACACCCACAGATCCATTGAGCATTGGTGCTTCTAGCGGAAGGGTCATCTGTGGTTTGTTTATATGCAACTCAAAATTGGATACTGCCTCAAAAATAATATCAAAAGCTACAAAGAACAGTAGAAACTGGTAGCAATTGAGAAAGAATAGCTACCAACTTTATAATGTACACCATTTAATAAGAGAATGAAAGCTTGGTATGGCTAGAAGAATCAGAAATGCAATGGATCTGCATTTAAATAATGCTTACTCATCAAATTTTGACACTGGTTGACCTGCATTGTATTGGCTGAATTGGAAGCAGGTGAAAAAAACCAGTCAAAAACAAATGAAATCTCAGTGTGCAAAATTGAGTTTCCACTTGTGATTGATATGATCATTGATATGCATTTCCATTCTTGTTACTGGGCTATTGTAAACCAAAATCTTTTATGTTGCATTGCTTCCTGCTCTTGTTTCCATTTTGGTTACTGTTCTTAGGTTATTTTGAATTAGCCTTAACAGGGAAAACATTAGGTTTTATAAAAACCATTGGACCTTGGTGGCAAAGCTAAAATGAGCTTGGCTCATTTGTTTATAAAGTACATTTTGTATTACATTTAATGACATTTTGCTATGTTTCAAAAGTGAGTCGTGGAGATCAATGATACACGTAAGCATACTCAGTAAAAAATATATTTCTGTTTTCAGACTGTGCAGATACTAAGCCTAAATGTTTGCCAACCCAAAGACGACAGAAGCCTGGTCGCCCAAGGAAAGAAAGTTGTCGAGATAAAAGAAATAAGGGTAAGCATTTGTTGATGCCAGAATTATTATTGTATTTTTCTTAACACGTTTAAAATTATGTGTGTTACTAAATCATTTACTTGGCGTAAGGTGGTCTGCTTTGCTTGTAGATGTATGGCAGCCTTACCTTCTTAGGATTTTTTTGTATAATAGCATTGTTTCACAAACTATTAAGATGATTAAACCCAAAAGGCACTCCACTTTATAAAAACACATATTGCCATGATTATTGTGTACATATTCACTTCTGTTGGGAGGTTATTTGGGTGATCTTGAAAGATTGAGTTACACTAACTTTACTTACTTAAAATTTGATTTTTGAACTGTTTCAGAAGCAATTGCTTCCACCTTCAGCATTGGTCTGACTGACAACACTGGAGACTTTGAAACTGGCGTTGGTTGTAGAGATAGTGTCACCTGGTTTCCTTATGATGAAACTGCTGAGGTTGTTTAAGAGCAAGATTTCAAAATTCATTGTGTTCTTTCCTCTTTATGATGTGAATGTATTCCCAAACTTTTAATTCTGCGCACATATGGACTTTTTCAATAAAACAACTTTTGAGTTGATGTTCATGGTTGGCCACCCAAAAATGATTTGCTAGAGCTGATTTTTTTTATTTGCTTGTTGGTAATGCAACTAAAATGTTCCTTTCTTGTTTCAGTGTTTCTTCTTGTTTTGCATGCTTACACCAGGTTATAGTTGTCACAATTAATTAAGAAGATACCTGATTTTTGTTCTGGTGGTATTTTGTCTTTTAGAGGAGATGCAAGCAACTTCTGTATGGTATACCTGTTCTGTGGTGCTAAAATTACAGTGGAATCTCGTTAGCACGTTCCTCATTAACACGTTTTCCCGTGTATTGCGTTGAATTATAAAAGTCCCGGCACAAAATGCATCAAAAACGTTCGTTTAGTACGTTTTCTCGCTCCCGCTTACTACGTTCGAAGTTTGATGCCCTCATTCGCTATAAAAGTAACGGTCCAGCGGGAGTAGATTTACTACATTCAAAGTTAGACGTTCTCATTCGCTACTTTGGTCAAACCAGGCGGGGTGGAACCGGCAGCCAATACCATGCATGTACGTATTTGTGGGACGCGTTTTGTGTGTGTGTGTGTGTGTGGGGGGATCCTTTAGTGACGCTCTTTGGTGTTCTGCGGTGACGCTTTAGTTTAACAGTGGCTTGGTGTTGTTAGTTTATGCTGTTGAGTGTTGACGAAACGTAAAAGTATTTTAACTTTTTGTTCGCAATGGAGAAAAAGAAAGTGCGGCAAATAACCAACAGTGAAAAATTGAAAATCCTTGAGGAAGTAGATCGCAATCCAAATATGAAACGTGTGGATATAGCGCGGAAGTTAAACATTCCTCCGTCAACCTTAAACACAATTGTTAGCAAACGTAAACTAATTGAAACTGCTTTTGAAGAAGGAAAAAATACTAAAAGAAAACGTAATCGCCCTGGCCAGTTTCCAGAATTAGAAGATGTTCTGCTAAAGTGGTTTACACAAGCTAGAGCTTCAAATGTGCCAATAGACGGTACTGTGGCATAATTCGGTGCATGAAACATGCGTATCGTAAGAGGCTGGTACAGAGAAGGTTGGCTGCACTGAAATCGACGACAAGAAAAATCACCGTCTTAGATGCCATGCATTTTATTAGAACTGGTTGGGATTGTGTGACGCAAGATACCATTAGGAACTGCTTTAATAAAGCCGGTTTTTGCCGAGTTCTTGGTGATGAAATTACGCAGGAAAATGAGTTTTCCGAGAGTGAAGAATGGCGCCAAATAGCAGACGATGCCGGCGTGTCTTTCGAAAACTATGTAAACATTGACAATGAAATTCCAGTGTGTGAAACAGCGACGATAGATGAAATACTTGAACAAGTGAAAGATGAAGCATTAGTGGGAGACGAAAGTGACGATGAACCAGATCCTGAGCCAGTACCTACAGTGTCAGAAGCCATGCAGGCAATGGACATAGTGAAGCGATATGTGTGCAGTTTCGAAGTTGATGATGATGTAATGACTTTACTAAACAAGATGGACAGTAAAATTTTGGCATTAAAACCAACAAAGCAATCAACTATCGATATGTATTTCAAACCAATGTAAATAGTGTCTATATTTCACATCCGTTTTTGAGGTAAGATGTATTATTAGATTTTATTACATAAATATGTTCTTAAGTTGCAGATTATGTATTTTCGTTAACACGTTTTCCCGTCTATGACGTCCAAATCCTTGGGTCCCCGCAAAAACGTACTAACGAGATTTTACTGTATTTGTATTTCTTGAAAATTTGCTGAAGCTATGTTTAGACTATAGTGGTAATTGTCAATATGTCCACTGAATTAAAAGTTTGGAAATATATCTACATCATAAAGAGGAAAGAACATGTAATGAATTTTGAAATCCTGTCCTCAAACAGCCTCAATAGTTTCATCCTGAGGAAACCAGATGATTCCACCTCTACAACCAACACCAACTTTTTCTCCAGTGTTGCCAATTGGACCAAGGCTGAAGATGTAAGCAATTGCTTCTGAAATATGTTCTGAAACCAAATATTAAGTGAAATTAGTGCCACTAACTGACTCAATCTATCATGATATTGTTTCACTTCACTATTCCGAGCTTCTAACTTCCGAATTGATGACAAAGCTGTTTTTGTTAGTAGTCTGAAAAGCAAAATGACAGTTTTATGATGGTCTACTTTCAGCACTGTTTTGAGACCAACTTGTCAAGGAAAGAATTTGGGTATTAACTAATTTTCTTTTAATATTTTCTTACAGAGAATAAAAAACTTTGGGAATTCTTGATAGACCTTCTTCACAATGAGAAGTATTGTCCGAGCTTAATCTGTTGGGAGGATTACAATAATGGTGTGTTCAAGTTTAAATGCAGTGAGACTGTAGCAAAGCTTTGGGGAAGTAGGAAGGACAATGACAAGATGACATATGAGAAGCTCAGCAGAGCCATGAGGTGAGTTTTCTTGCTATTTCTTAAGCTTCAGTGAAAATGTCGTGAAAAGAAATAGGCAATTTCCACATCAAACTGTTTTTGTGCTTTCGCTAACTCCACAGTGTCAAATAACCGTAAAATAATGAAGTGTAGATAGGAATAAAATCTATAAATACCCTAGAATTGTAATATCTAATTTGTTGGATTTATTTGGAGCAAATGAAAATAAAATTATTCACTGCACTTTGTTATATTTAAAATCGCCCAAAAATGTTTTGTCTGATGTAATGGTGTGCAATTTAACTGTTTTAATGTATCATTTTGGTAATGATAGATACCACATGTCATTTTCATACAAGGTGAAGACCTACCAGACTGCTTATAACAATGTGAGAGGTATGGTGTCAATTTGGGGTGCCCTTTCCCCCCAAAACAATCATCCTCCCCAATTTTTCTGAGAGCTAAATTTAAACTATTTAGTTCCTTTTCTATGTTGCTGGAAAGCTTCACAAAGTCTTTTAGGTACTAATTATTTTGATACGGTTACAAAATTAAAGCTTAAACAAATAGTTGAAGTTTAAACTGATAACAAATTGTAATATTTATAGCAAAAATTACAAACCAAAGTATTTGCAGGTGGTGTATTTTATTATTTGGTGTTTCAATGTATCCTATTGTATCCATCCAAATAGACGAATATAGCAATTCTAATAATGCTATACGTTCTCAATAACTTCATACCTACCTTAGTTCCTTTTATACATTTCCAAAAATTATGATTTGATATGCCACATATACCATACAGATGGATTGTTCTTAACATTACTTTTTTGGAGGGATACAGTACATTTAAATTAATAAACTTGGAGATACAAACGAGTTAACCATTACAATACTTGATTAATGTGTTTATATTACCCGCCAATATTTTTGTCTTCCCCAAAATTTTGAATTCCTCCTCAAAAATGTTCTGATGGCCAGCTTGCGCCATGATTCCCCACCATGGCGGCCCTGGTATCGATTGAGAGCGAGAGAGGAGTTGTGTGTGTGTTAAAATCAAAACCCAGCTTTCTTCTAGTTGCAAATTTTTTTAACTTAGATCCAAAACTGAATGACTGTTCATGTTTGTACTGTGCATTATAACAGTGTTATTTCTTGCATTTGTATGAAATTTAATACTTTCTTTGATTATGGTTATTTTTTGTGTAGCCCCTATATAACTTTGATTATGCTTTAGTTATTAAACTTCCATCAATTACAATATGTCAGGATGAGACTTGCTCACAGTTTATCCTATTTTAGCTTAAAATAATGGTCAGAGTATTGGATTTAAGGGCTGATTCACAATGACTGAGAATGGAAACCAGGATGAGAACAAGAAAGTTAAAATTATGTATTATAATACGAGTGTTCACAATTAATAGGAAGCTTTCCCAGGTTCCGGGAATGGGAAAGAAGGCTTGGTCAAATTTTATGTTCTTGTTCCTGGGAATCATATTTTACATTCCACTGTAGAAATTATTCAAGGCAGCTGTGACATGAAACAGCCACAAGAACTCTCTCTATACCCCCGCCGCTATAACGTTGCACTTGACAGTTCGTGTGGCTTCGCGTAAGGTTGGCTACATCGTGGTTGCGACGTTGCCAGAGTGGCTAGTAAACAACAGCTGATTGTTCTCACTTCTATCGTGTCTAAGCCGCATACAGAAAGTGTACGTAAGTAGCGAACGTCACTGAATAATAACTATTTCGTATTATTATTGTTAATTGAAAATAAGCGATATAAGCAGCTTTGGTATGGTCGGATACTCCTTTCTATGATAATAGGCATAAATGTGTCTACGTATGGCGTCTAATTGGAAAGCATCAATATTTGTGACTGGACGAGGCTTCTTTTTTTTCTTCCCTGGAGTTGATAGAAATACCTGTTGTGTTCCAGATGGTTCAGGAATTTTGTCCTCTTTCTCTTGTAGTTTCACTCCTTTGTGAACAACAGTTCTCGTGCTTAAATCAAGAGCTGCTGCAGTTCGTTGTACGGCTTTATCAGCAGGAATAGAGGGATTTCCGTGAAGCTTCACGTACTCCTTTTCCTGTTCAAAGAACTCCCGGGTTCTCCATAATAGTTCCAATGCCTGACTATTAAGTGACACACCTCGGCGCAAAGGATTTTCACTTCGTGAATCATCACTCGGCGATCGGCGTCGTTTTTCCGACATTGTCGCACTTAAGTTTTGTTTAAATAAATAATATGAATGAAATATATATAAAATAGATAAATATAAATAAATAAATGTATAAACGAACAATAACAAAACTATCCAACAATAACCACAAACCTAAATAACAAATAACAATGAACAATATGTAGCTTGCAAAGAACAACTCGACGCTCTGCTAGAGATTCACACACTGAAGCACATGGTTGGGAATAGTTACATCCGGCAACAGAGCCGATTCTAGATCCGGTTCCGCTTTGTCATCGACCATCCAGAATGCTGCCTTGTGATTGGCTTAGGAAGTCAAACGGTTGAAGCTTTTCATCTGTTTTTTCGCGAGTGTACCAACTTAAACGCTAGCTGTCAAGTGCAACGTTATAGCGGCGGGGGTATAATCACAAGCTGGGAAATGAAACCAGAAGAATTCCACCAAATGTGTATCCTGACTCCCTCAGATTCAATATGTTGGTTCTTCTAGCAAAAGCATAGTCTGTAAGTGTTTATACGCAACTCAACCCTGGCTACTGCCTGAAAAACAATGATGAAAAGAACAGCAAAAACTGCTGGAAATGCATAAAGAACAACAATTAACTGTAACGTATGTTATTGACAAAGGAATGTGGAGACGGTTACTTTTTGAAGCAGTTGGCAATATAATGTTTGTTTTTTTGTAGCACATCTTTTATCATGTTGATTTTTAATGTTAACTCTTAAAAAAAATAAAAGTTCTGTGTATTATATATTTTTTTGCATAATTAATTACTAACCGCTTAGTACGACTAAAGGAATTGGAAATAGTAATGGATCTGCATTTAGAAAATCTTTACTATATCAAGTTTTGATGTTGGCTAGCATGCATTTACATTGGCTGAATTGGCGGAAGGTGAAAGCATATAATTTCTCAATACAAACAAATGTGCAAAATTGACTTTCCGCTCTGCTATAGTTATGCATTTCTATTCTTGTTGCTGGGATATTGTGAACCAAAATGTTGTATGTTGTATAGTTTCCTGTTCTCATTTCCATTGGTTTCTATTCATGGGTTATTGTGAACCAGGTTTAAAGTGTAGTTAATTCAATAAACTGAAATAAGTGGCATTATCAGTTATGATGTATCAATAGTGTATATGAACTTTAAAAAGTGTGTAAATCAGAGTACCTAATATAGATGTCGAATGGCTAGAAAAAATATACAGTATGGTGCTTAAACCCAAAATGATATATGGTACTGAGGTTATGGGCCTGGACGGAGGAATTCATAGATATTGTACACAAGATCTTTTGTAGGGAAGTCTTAGGCTTACCAAGTACAACAGCAAGGGAAGTGGCCCAAATTGAACTGGAAAGAGTGTAATTATGGAATGAGTCCTAAAATACTGGTTTAGGATCTTGAATATAGAAGAAAGTACCTAACTTATTAAATTGAGATAGTGCTTAGAATATCAAGAAAACAGCCTTAGGAATTGTGGATGGGGTTAATAGTCTCCAAAGCAAAGAGGAGATTTGATATAGAAATTCAAAAACTATTTAGCAAGATAACTGAAAAAAGGTTTCTAATATATTATATTTCAATGAAGAAAACTTGGGAAAGGGAAACTATTGATAAAGTAAATAATGAACAAAGGGAGGGAATTGCATGGTTAAGAGCAGGCGTATGGAGATTAAAAGGACTAAGAAAAGGTGTCCCATAGAATTAGTGACCCATTTGTGGAAGGGATGAAGATATTGAACACATACAATTTAAATAGCAAGGGACTGACCTGTGGAGGAAGGAGTTAGTAAAGCAGAAATGGTTTAAATAGACAGAAAAATAGCCCTAATTGAAATTTTCAGAAAGAATAGTAGACATAGGTTTAAGTAAAGCTTTAAAAAAAAAAAAAAAAAAAAAAAAATGGTCTGTGAAAAGAGAAGTAGCTTGAACATTACTGCATGCTAATTAAATTTTTAAGCAGTAATTATAAAGTGTGTATAGAAATTGAACTGTGAATATGACTGGCTAGCAATCTGGGCTGAATGCCTGGTCATATTCATAAGTTGTATTAGCTTAGTATGAATAAATAAATTAAAAGGTGTGTAATACTGTAGTGAGTGTTGAGAGCAAGTTGATTGTCTCCATAGTGATGAGGTAGCATTATTGCAGCAGAGCAGGAGACTCAGGTTTGATCCTGGGAATTCTGCTCGATTCAGAAGGAGTCATTTAGTCTTGAAAACCATGCATAACTGGCCTGGGTGACTTGGCATGCTTGCTTCATGCTACCTCTGTCAATGATGTCGTGTGTAGTCAAAAGCACATGATGCACAGGTGTAGATTATGGGCCACCATGCACTATCACACCTGAAGTTGAGCGACATTTATGAGCTATATATATTATTTTGTTGTTTGGTTTAAAAATATAAAGTACAAAAAATTAAAAAACACTTAATGTGAAAAAAATACATAAATATTATAAATATATAAAAAAAGGGTTGAAGTATGCAAGACACTTTCTACCTATGTAATCTTAAGTTTATAAAATAAAAACTTTTCGTTGTCTAAATTTCCTGTTCCGTCCCACTCTCTTCATTCCCATGTTCTTCTTGAGCACATTTGCTGTATATGCGTCCTCATTAACCCTTCCTGTGCTGAATTAGTTTGGGCCAGGTTTAACAAAATGTAAAGCTTGCTGTAAAATTGAAAATATTATGCTATTTAAACTTTCATGCACTTTATAACTAATATTTTGCAAATATAACTGATCATACCTGATTTTGAAAAAAATTCATTAAGATGCTGTATGGAAAGCGATCCTATGTGCTGGATGTTGCAGGTTTGTGCTAAAACATGTCATTTTGCAAGGAGCCTAGGTAGATCATGTAAAGCTGGCACATACTGAAAAAAATGCGAAAGTGCACATCCTGCAGCAGTTCTTTAAATGGCGCAGCTTGTTAGGCATGTAGTTTAACTTTAACCTAATCTTTTGCCATTTGCTGGTTTTTAGAGGTTATAGAATGAAGTTACACTATAAGCTGGCTTTTTATGATCTGCCAAGGATCTTCATGAAATGGTGGATTTCAGCAAAAGCCTAGAACATATACATAATATAAACATTGGTATTGCATACTCATAGGTTCATTCTTAGTAGTTTTTCTGTATGTGATCCAGTTGGAAACATCTTAACCAAATGGAAATGGGCATGTCAAGTACCAGTACTGGTAACAGCATGTAACATCTGTGAATCTGGGCACTCTTAACTGCAATCACTTGAGCGACTTGACTCATTGTTGCACCAATCCCCCTTAAACATGTTTTAACTGGCTATGAATGGCGGCCTTTTATCTGTTGACATCTGATGATTGTGCAAAGCATAAGATAGATCTAGTCACAAATGCTCAGTAGTAACGAAGTTTACCTCACCACTGAACTCTTGTGCTTATGCCTACATTCTGACCAGAATATATTAAGATTTAATAGCATGGATTTGATCCCCATCATGACTATAGATAAATTTTGAAGCTCCTTCTAAACCTCTTAGATCCTCTAGATTATATTCTATGGTGTTTACCAAATGCATTATTTAAAATCGGCTCACAAAATCGGGCACTTGTCCTAGTTTACTAGTGTGATACAAGGCACTAAAACTGACATGGAGCCTATGGGTTAAATAGTTACAGCAACACTGGTCCGCTCTATGCAGGGAGACAAAGGTATTATAACAGACAGACTCCAATAAAGGAAAGTTAACAATTTAGCAGAAGAGAAACCTTTCCTTATGCTGCTGGCCCCGCAGCTCAGTCGGTATAGCACCTGCCTTCTGTGCAAGGGATCCCAGGTTTTGATTCCCGGCTGGGGGTGGGAACTTTTTTCTAGCCAAGATTATTCCTTATCCTCCCCAGAGTCTGGAAGTATGAATGTGTGTGTGATCTAATGATTAAAACCCAAAGTGCAAGAAACCCAACGACAAGAGAATACGAGTTAACACCATTGCCAATAGGCAATAAGTTCCAAAGGAAAGGCAGCCGATACGACCAATGTAGTTAAAGGTGGGGTATAAATGGAACTAAAAAACTCTGATGTGTTACACTCGCATGACTTTCTCTACTCTTGTACAAACTATTTTTACAAATACTTATTCTCCATCTACTTCATGTTAATCGAGATATACATTTGCAGACTCTATCTTATTGCTAATTTTCTTGTAGATGTAAGGGGAAAATATATTTACAAGGGCAATATAGAAAAACAGTAGCCTTTAAGCACATACATATCTCTTAATAGCTGGTTACTAAGTGCAGCACCATTCCCTTTGCCACAGATTATAACTCTTTGCATATCCAAGACAAAAAATGAATAACGAATTCCCATTTTAGAAAATAAGTATTGAAAAATTTAAGGGAATAACGAGCAATATCT
Source organism: Deroplatys truncata (assembly GCA_030765065.1). NCBI lineage: Eukaryota > Metazoa > Arthropoda > Insecta > Mantodea > Mantidae > Deroplatys > Deroplatys truncata. Next base: position 61,557,739 of record CM060984.1, on the reverse strand, counting down.
CGAAAATGGTTCACTCAACAACAAAAATGTATATGACATAAATTGTGTATTTTAACGTGATCTACATTTTTTGTGTAGTAAACTTTTGTCTATCTCTTATGGTTTACCAGTTATGCAAAAGTCGTTCACAATGGAGAATACTTTTGGAGACATTCCCAGAAAATTTGAGATATAAATTTTATTTGCCATGAAAATATCTTAAACCTATGATATTTTAATCAAAATCGTTAGAGCCATTTTAGAGAAAATTAAACTTTTCGAAAAATCTTCCATGTAAAGGGTAATCTGGGGTGGGGGGATTTTCTTGAAAACCTTCGTGTCGCGTCTCTGGAAGATACTGAACCTAAATACCAAGTTTGGTGTTTATCCGACTGTTTGTTTCAGAGCTATGCTGTTCGCAGGCAGGCGGGCAGGCTTCCAAAAATGCTTTTTTTGGATTCAGGGTGTCTCAAAACATGTATTTCCGGTGAAATATCGGTTTTTTGGGTGGAATACAATACTTCCCCTACTTACTGTACATAGTAGAGAAAGTAAAAATATATATACACACATACATGTGCTCAATGGAAGAAAGTTATATAAAATCTGTTCTCTGAAAGAATCATTTTGTAGAGAATGTTTTGTAATTTTGCTCATGTAATATGGGGTGAATTTGTTTGCTTCTGTGCAGGTACTACTACAAGAGTGAAGTGTTGTTACCAGTATTAGGGAAGAGGCTGGTGTACAAGTTTGGACCCACAGCAAGAGGCTGGAAGACGGACAATCCTATAATAAGTTAAAGTGTACTGTGATCAAATGTGAACTCAATGGTGAATACAACACAGCAAAATGAGATTGTGGTGCTGTGTTAAAGAAAATCTTCATTTATTTTTCATAAACGAATGAAGCTGCTATTCTAAGTCAAAATGTTTATGCCAAATATTGCTTTCACTGCAGTGGCATTATATCTTCGGGTTGTCTCTGTCATGCTACGGCCCAGGTGTTACCTTGACTATAAGAATTAAAACATGCTCCAAAGAGACCATGCAAGGCATTAAACAAAAAGGGAATTAGAAAGAACTTAAAGGCTTGAACGAAACAGTGCTACTTCATGTACCAGAGAACAAAAACTGGTTATGGTGTCAGGGTGGGCCCAGAAATTTCTTTCCAACATAAAATTTCATTCTTCACATTCAGAAACTTGCAGGTTTCTTGAGGTCTGAACAATCTTTCTGGAATGTGTGACAGCATGAAACTGTAAATTGTATACTTTTGAGTACAGCAAGGTGTGCAATAAGTTGCTTAAATATTGCTCTCTTCGTAAATTGTTTGACAATAGACCAAAGGTTGATGAATGTATTATCATTAACTGTTATGAAGCTAATAAGTAAAACTCTTATACACCAATTTAATGCCAAAACCCAATGGTCTGAGTTGGAAGCTCACACCCTGACATTAAAAGAGGTTGAAGATAATGTTAGCTTTTATATGACTTTTTCTAATTGATAGCTCGAAGTACTTGCACCATGTATGAGGCAAAGCAACAATGAAACTGAAATTTGTTTCTATAGGTTGCAAAGGAGTAAAGTAATGTAAGTTTGGCAGTCTACATTATACATACTAGCAATTGTATATGACATCTACAATAAGGTCATTATGTTATTTCCCAGATAAATGAAGTTTGCCTTTTTAAAAATACTTTATATTACGTTGATATTGTAATGAAAAGAAGCTAGAAACAGTGATGTGTATTGAATTTATTTAAAGGTGAGTCGGAATTGTAACACTAACTTAAGTGATGTTAGTGTTACAATTCCGACTCACCTTTAAATAAATACTTTATATGTTTTAATAATCTGAATTTTGGAAGCTAACTTGTAAAGCATCCCCAACTCTTATACTACTGAATGGTTTATTTCATAAAAAAACTGTGCTTTTTTGGGAGTGTTTTCATATAATCCAAGTAAACTATTTGTTAGGCATTTATGTACAATGGGAGTAATAAGGAAGGAAAATAATGGGAATTATAGTGCAGATAACTTCAATTAAAAAGAATAAAACACTAGTACTGTCACTTCAACACTAAAGCCTTGATTGCATTGAACAGCTGAATTTCCTGATTGCTAGAGTTTGGTAAGCATCAAAATTTTGCTGTATCTTTGCCATAGCAAATTCATTTGCTACATCAAAATGCCAGCATCCAATGTAGTCAAGGCTTTAGAAAGGTGTACAAAATATTACAATTATTTTCTGTCTGTCTTCAATTTCTTGTGAGGATCTCTCATATTTCTCTTATATTCCTTAGCAGTTAGGCATGAGCAATTTCTGAACATTGAGTATGAAAACATAAATTGTGCAGAAAACAGAATGCATAATGAAATGTCTTAAGATCCAGAAACTTTTGAACTATTTATAAACCTTTTTAGAAATGAGGCTACAGTTTCCTTTAGAAGATACACAGCCAATCCAATAAGTAGTTCTCTTGGTGCACTAAACCATTCAGAGTGTAGTCATTTAAACCTAGAGAAAATGATTAGAATTTAAAAATTGATTATAAAGCAAGATATTTACTGCTTTAAGATGCATTTACAGAGTTCCATAAGTGAATACATTGTACATAAGTTGTTTTGTTTAGTATTTCAGAGATTTATTTTTAATAAATGTGTTTACTTCATTGTATGTTTCTGAAACACCACATTTTTCCACCATGTGAATAATAATCATTTTATATACAGATGGCTGAAGCCAAAGCCAAATGACAGCCTCAGTAATATAGGATGGCATTTGAACTAGGTCCATTCGGGATGATTGCTAATACTTATGGAATAATACCAGAGCATCCAATAGGGTTGTTGTTCCTCAAGATATATGGCAGTTTGCATTTGTAATAATAGGTGTTCATATTTAAACTATTTTGAATTATGGTGATTTATGCAGACCTTGCATCACCTAGATCAATCACTACCACCAGCCCTCAAGGTACAGTTCTGAATGAAGGGTTAAATTTTATAATACTTTCTGCGTGAAACTTATTTTATTTGTGGTTTAAGCCATAATAAATCCACGAGTACTTATTTCATTAAGAATCTATTTCCTCATTACCTATTATTGAAACAGTGAGTGCTGCATTTACTTAATCTTAGCAAGATTTTCTAAAAGTCATATTGGAAAGTTTTTGTTAGATATCAGCTTTAGGAGTGGTTTCCTGAAGTATGTTCTCGATATGAATGTAAGATTACCTCAAGTAATTGCCTTCTGAATAATTTTTATTTATTGTGAGCAGTTGCACAATTTTTGTTATGCTTCATTGATTTTTCAAGCCATTTGAAAGAAAGCAGATAATATTAGAATGTTAGGGTGGAAATCTCAAAAGTTCCAAGTAACATTTTTTAATGTTTACATGAGAAGCAAAAAACTGCTAATTTCATTCTGCACAGCAATGGTTTTTTTTTTAAACAAAGTAATGAAATCACTGCTGTGGTTCTGGATATAAAACCACTTGCATAATACTCTGTGTTACAATGCTCGGCGACATTTATTCCTTCACTTTTCATTAGTGGGGAACAGGATTTGGTTGTAGATCAAGAAGCTTAGATTAAAAACGTGAAGTAATTGTGTAGTGGAACCAAATATGTAATTAAATTTTTGTTTGCTACATAAAAGAAGTGAACATATTACTATTCACTTCGGTTTTTTCTTAAATCATTCCTTTCGTGGAAATTATGCGCAGCAAAATTTCCTCAAACTCTGTGTTATTGAAACATGGCTTACAGATGGGGCTGAATTCAGCAGAAATAGAGCCTGTTTACACTTTGGTCACCTTTTCATCATCACTTTAGAACATAACAGTCCTGCATTATTCTAGTTTACAGTAACAACTTTAATACTTTTTTTGAAATGACATTGTAGCACTTTTCATCTTTGTTAGAAATGTTACATTGATTTTGGTCAAATTCAGCAATGAAGTACAGTTACAAAATCAAAGCATACCGACACAGGTAGCTGGTCATTAAGCCATGAACTTGTGAACGGGATACCTACAGTTGAAATCTTGTCAGGACTGTCCTCCCTGACACTCTTACCAGATTTTCCTCAGACCCCTAAACTTAGATCTGGAACATTTTGTTTCCTAATTAATATATTATGTAGTGAATCACAGGGTGATCACCTATGGTGCTGTATGAAGTAAGAGCAGCCATTAAATACTATTTTAAAAAATATCGAAGCATGTTGCTATATGGCACTTGGAAGATGCTTTGGCAGCAAGCCTTTGCTTTTAGGCTGTGCAGCATTTTTGGTGATTATTTCAATCTCTTTCTCCTTAATATGGAGTAAACTCACATTGCCAGTCCAGAACGATTACATTAAAAATAAAGAAGTGTATTTTAAAAACAATAATGTGCTGCATTTGATACTTCCTCTCCAATTATTTGAAGGCCCTGTTGGCATATTGATATCTGGTGTGGACATATATTATTATGAGGAAGAGAATACATTATATGAACACAGGAGAGGAAGGGTGTACATACTTGCTATCTTTTACACTTTGCCCATAAAATGTACTGGAGCGAAGGCTTATTTATGACAGGAGGTAGACGTGTTATGGCTTTCTAAAAAGCCGGATTTAAAGCAGATTTTCACCATGGACATAACAGCTTTAAATTCTGTTGCATTTTATAGTAACTTAAGTACAGACTTACTGTACTGCACTGCACTAATTGGTATATACTGCTATGATAGGTCAGAGCTTATCTGTGTGTGTATCCATGAAGATCGTCTCCCTTCTTTGGGCTGCAACAAAATGCACAGCATGCAAATTTAAAATTTGATTGTAGCACTAGTAACCTCCAGTAACCAGTAATAAAGGGCATGAACATTCAATAATGAACAATGTGAACTGTAAAAGTTAAGTATCTCATGTAAATTATTAGAAATCTGTATAACCTTTGCTTTAATATGATAGAAAGAAGCTCTTTCACGATTACTATAAAACTGAATTCCCACTTATTTTACATATTCTAAATTTCATGTCAAATAATTATACTTTGCTGGATGAGGAAAAGTTTTTAAAGGGCTCCAATTTCCGGAAGTTGGCATGTATGGGTGTATTAAATAGAGCATTTAGAAATAAAAAAAATTATTTATTCCTAAATAATAATTTTGAATTGTCAATAGAAACATTAACACTGAAGAACAATGTAGTTGCATTTATGGACAAAATAGTAATGTTGCCGCTTCACAGTGATCTAAACTCGTGGAGATGCCATTTTACAAGGTTTAGAAATTGCAATATGAATGGCAAATGTGATGAATGCATCCAGAAGGTTATGCAACTTTGCATTAAAATTACTTTACTTCATAAGGAAAATATTGGAGAAGCATTTGTGGCAAACAAGTCTCCTTGGCAAGGAAGAACTAGTAATGGAAAGTAAAACTAAAAGTGTGTTACGCTATGAAAAGTGAATTGATATTAAGCACTTGTATTGCTCCACTTACCAAATTACTAGCAGGACATGTTTCGAGAATTTGTCTCCATTTCAACTGCTGGTCGACAGTCCTTAACATTGATATGACTGCTTATAGTGGATTTATTTTCCATAATTTAATTATTTGCTTCACGTGCAAGTTCCAATGATTTTAAATGAGGACTAAGAGTGTCTTCTACAATCTGACAGTTTATTGTATTTTAGTAGCAAGAAGATAACCGTGTAATTCCAATTTCATCAAGTAAAATGATCTGTATTTTGATAAAATGATTATTTACTTATAAATTGAAGTGCCATCTTTAACTTCCAGTTATGTTAAGAGAAATACAATGAATGGTTTAAGTGGCTGAAACCTATATTTATTCACTTATTTAGGAACTTTGGTATCTGTGGGTTATCATTCTGTAACAGTAAACATGTTTTGTGTATTGTTCCTAACAAGGGAATATGTCTGCACATATTTTCTATAAAGATGATGAGCAGGCATAGGAATTTTTTAGCACTAAGACCAGGATGTAAAGTTGTCACTAGACTAGAGGCAAGAACATCAATAATAACAAACCACCCTCATACAGTCTCTTAGTGTTTGCAGACAGCACTCAAAGACTGGTTTTAACTGCCTGTCACTGATCCTTGGCTTCTTTGTTTTGCATTCTTCATAGTGCAAAGGTTTGAGTGTAGATAACTTGAAGCCAAATGCTTAAGAATTCCTATGCCGATTATGAGAAAGCATAATGTATGCATTTTTCCTTTGTGTGTGCAGTTAGGTTTCAAAAACATTTAACAAAAAAATCTATGAACTTTGACGAGAGGTACAGTTTCATTAGAATGTTAATGCATTGCCAGGAATGCGCTTTAGTAAGAACATTTAGGTGCAAAAAGCTGCTGAAGCCAGAACATTCTTGCTCACTCAAGAACAGTTCAGCTTTTAGCATTGTGCATTTCTATTGCTGTGATAATAAAATAAGTCATAACACTTGTTGGTTTAAATAAGATGTATATACTTAATATGTTAAATGTTCATTATGAAACATTTCAAAGTTGTGATGATTCCATAAGATAAAATAAAAGCAGTAGCATAAATGCTTGAAACAGAACATTGTGTACATTAGTTGTCATTTATTTCTTACCTACTGGTGTCATTTTAACTGAATAGATGGAAATGGTTACTAACAAGGGCTATGTATATCAGTTACGAGCAAAGTTTATATAGCTTTCAGAGTCACAATTTTATACCGTGAACATCAACAATAATCATGATAATTATCTACTAACATGCTTCGAGTTCTTTCATTTTTTCCCCTTTCCTCTAAGCTCTTAGAATATGACTTATTTGAAAACTAAAATTATTTTTATTTGCTTTCAAATTATAAAATGAAATGTTGAAGACTAATTGCTACAAAATGACAATTATCGATTTAGACTCTAGTAACTTGGAGCAGATATCAAATGCAATGAACTTGATTTGCGACACTAACTGCTCTTACTTGTCTGACTATAAGGATTTGAGGGCTATTGTGTTACCAGCCTTAGACCAACCAGCAGGAATTGTTTCAGTCCTTTCAAGTAAGCAAAATTAGTGTCACAAAATCAAGTTCATATAAATTTGGTATAATAGAATATGTTTATAGATAAGTAGACAAGAATTATGCACCTCAACTAGATATTTGGCAAGACTGTACATTGAAATTCAACTCCTTATATAGAGTTTTAAATTTTGTAGAGTTATTAGACTAGTGCACAGTATGCTGCTGAAAGTGAATTATAAATTCACTTGCAAACACCCGATGGCAAACTCAATGTCTGATTTCACAGTGGAATGAAGACACTATATATAACACATATCAAAAAGACAGGACACTTACTGCAACTTAAGTATTTTGATACGATATTAGAAAAAAAAAAAGTCTGATGTGATACATTTACATCACTTTCTCTACGCTCTATTGAGTATTAGTGGATATACAAACTATTATTACTAAAGCTTATTTTTTCTGTCGACTACATTTTAATCCAAATAAATCTTTGCAGAAATAGCTCTATTACACATTTCATTATAGATACAAAGGGAACAGTGATAGTCAAATGTTTTAAGAACTGGACGTCACATGCTGGACTTAAAATTCCGTACTGTTTCCATGCTATCGCAAGAAACAACTGAATGTTGTCAGGACTTGAAGAAAATGGCCAACTATTGAACAATTCGTACATCAATAATGAATATCTCAGAAAATGGCTTATGCCAAAAAAAAGTTATTTGAAATAAATTTATTTTAAGAGAAGTACAATTTTTTTTGTAGTACATTTTGATCTATTGTTTTAATGTTTAGCAGTTATACAAGGTTAATTCCTTCCAAATGAAGAGGACTTCTCAGCATATTCCGAGAAAATTTAGGATATAAATTTTATTTGTCATGTAAGTATCTTTAATATATATGGTATTTTAATCAAAGTTGTTACAGCCATTTTTTAGAAAATATCAAAAAATGTTCCATGTAAAGGGTAGTTGGGGTGGGAGGATTTTCTTGAAAATCGTTTCATGTCTTTGAAAGTTTGGTATTTATCTGACTTTGTTTTTGAGTTATGCTGTTCTCTCTCTCTCCCTCATGCACACTGCATTTTTCTAAAAATGCTTTTATTTAGTTATCCATTCAGATGCCTTAAAATATGTATTTGCAGTTATATCTTCATATATATTTTGGGCAGAAGAATACCTTCTCTACCTACTAGGTACATAGTTGAGAAAGTAAAGGTGATTTAGAGTAGTTTTTATCAATACATAGCCTTAGGCAATTGGCTTTACCTGCTATGCTCCTGTTAGTGTCTGCTACAAGAAAAAATGAACAGCAGCAGATCAGTTTGTAAACCCGTTGGTGGTTTCTGTATCTGCATGGGAGTATATAAATATGAAGTATTGTATATAGTGGAGCAACATAATGTTAAGATGAGTCGACAACTTGTGCTGATTGACAAAGGGGAAGAGAAACTAGTCTTAAATAAATAGATGTAAATGGAGATAAAAGGGTTTAAATAAGTTAACTCATCCCAACATTAATTGCATTGTAGTAATTTTGCGATACAAATGGAATTTGTGTTATATGATCATACAGTATCATGATGTAATAAAATTAGCAACATTCAATATGACAAGACGTTAAATTTGATGCAGTAATTTGTATCACAAATTACTTAAATGTAAATAATGATTGTAATATGAATATGCATTTTTATGTGACATTGATTTGAGATGTTTCTTGACTAATTATTGTTGAGAAGTAAGTTTTTAATGCCTTACTGAAACTGTCAATAATAGCGCGCAATAATGCAGAGAGCGGGGTGAGCTGTTTATCATTATTGGAAACGAGGAAGTTACGTAATGTTGGCGCGTTTTTCGGTAGAAACTTCTGGAATATTTTTCCCTAAAGCATATGTATTCATAATTTTCATTGGATATTAAAATAGACGCTAATGTTGGCGCGTTTTATTAGCCAATTGCAGTTCAGTTATAATCTTTAGGCGTATCTGGATGAAGGTGTATAAAAAGCCAAGTCAGAGGTAGATCGCGGGCAGTTCATCGAAAATCTCAATACATTACACGTCGCCTTCAGTTGTCAGTTCATCAAAAATCTGTGTACACTACACGTCGTCTTCAGTCAGTCAGTTCGTCATACATCGGATATAGATTCACAAGTTACGCGCAGCAGAATTATGAATAATCTAAAGTGTTGTAAGGTTAATTATACAAAAAGTTGAAGTACTTGGATTAAAAGTGATCAGTAAGAAGTTATTATAACAGTTTCAGTTTGGCGAGTGTTAAGATCAATGTATAAATGTGATAGTTAACGTGTTTGACAATAAATGTGTAAAACAAATTTCTTCATCAGTGTTATATTTGGATAAAAGATTCCTTTCCGTTTACACAACCCTGATCAAGAGACATCGACTGAAATAATAGCTAGCTGGAGGACAGTAAACAAAACTTAAAATTCTTTCAAACACTAATACTACCACAAATTGCTAACACTAGATGGAGCTACAAACCGAACAAATGAATGACGTCACAAGATGGCTTCAACACGTGATGTAAACAAATATTTGTAAGTAAAACCGTCGTAAATTGGCTCCCATACGTGGGGCAGTTAAAATTATGTAACCAAACAAAACAAAAGCAGCACAATATAAGATCTTCAAGTACTAATAATTTACGTAAAAACATATTACGTAAGCACTAATGATATCACAAATTGGCTACCACAACGTGGGGCTACAATAATGTTAAATAATATAACATTAATACTACTACAAATTGTGCATTGCATCGTAGGATGAATTATACAAGCAATAAATAACAAATTATTTAATAAAGATCAGAATAATTATTCAAATTGATCTCCAAATGTTATGAGGAGAATTAAGGTAGATGTACATAAAAATATTTTATTAGTGGAACAGTGTGGATTGTTAGCACTGTATCGTAATTTAATCACCAGTCAGGTGTAGCAGATCCAGCTGTTAATTATATTTTTTTCAACTAGAAACTCGTACCACATCTCTATGATCGATAACTTGGTATTCTCGTTTCCCATCCTAATACACATTGACACTGGAAGTTAACCATCCCAAAGACCGGTGGTTTGATTTGTGAACAGAAGTAATAACATATACATATTTTAAACTTTTAATTTAAATATAAAACTTCACAATAATTCTTGATAGAGAAATAATTCTGTTGGTATGCTGGAGAGAAACCCTACCAACATGCATCAAAAACTGGCTGCTAGCAATAGGAAGGACTACAGAAGAAATTCAAGAATACATTACACTAACTAAGCTGTGCATAGAACAAAATTATTTCACTTTCAACGGGAAGTACTACAAACAGAACTTAGGTCTAGCTATGGGCAGTTCACTTTCACCACTACTGGCAGAACTCTTCATGAGCAATATTGAGACAAGAGTCACAAAGGCTTTCCCCTGGATATTTAAACGATGGTACCGCTACGTTGATGACATTTTTGCAATAGTCCCGGAAAAACACTTGGAAGACGCACTAAAATTATTGAACCTTCAGAAAAAATCCATAAACTTCACAATGAAAAAAGAACAGAATGGACAACTCCCCTTTCTTGACCTTAAAATCATCAAGAAAGGAAACCACCACACACAAATAGCTACAGAAAACAAAACAGTTTAAATCCTGTTCCCCACCAGCATGCAGCACTCAACAGTCTGACACACAGACTGATCAAAGTCCCTATGAACAAAGAGGAATACACACTTGAGCTAAACAAGATATTGGACATAGCTACAAAAAACGGATTCAGGTCAGAAACAATATACAAGAAAATATACAGAGCCGTGAGCAAAAGGAAAATACAAGAAGTTACCACACTCATCCCTACTGAAAAAGAAAAGATGATCTTCAAAAAATTAACATACCACCCAACAGCTTTCTACAAATTCCAGAGAATCTTCAAGCAACACATCTCTTTGGCCCCAAAAAACCTACTAAACTCCAAACTAAAAGATGACATCCCACAGGAGAACAAACCAGGAATATACCAGATCAACTGCAATGACTGCGAAAAAATATACATTGGGCAAACCAAGAGAAATATAAAAACAAGAACAAAAGAACGCTTCAGTTACATAAAACAAAAACAGGAAGATAAATCAGCAGTAGCTTGGCACTTTTGCAGAGACAAACACACCATAGACAGAAACCCAAAAATACTTGAAAACATCTCAGGAAAAGCAAAACTTACAACTTGGGATAATATTTATATTTGGAAGAACAGAAACCGCACTTATAATTTTGAAACCCCACCAGGAGACTTACTTTTGAAGAAGTTCTTCCAACCGCCACCAGAGATCAAGCTTACAACCAAGACAAAGGATACGGGCAGTCGACAGGGAACTGAGGATGAGAGCAAGTAGCTCCTGAAACATGTATTTGTTATAAAAACAAGTAAGTGATGTATTAGCTTCTGAGGATGGGAACAACCGTTTCCCGAAACATGTTAAGTGAGTAAACTTAAGTGATGTTAGTGTAACAATTCTGACTCACCTTTAAATAAAGTGATGTAGTGTTACAGTCGACACAATAATTACTAATTATAGACACATCACTTTCACAAAGTCCACCAAAGCAATTTTATTGTGAATTAAATTTATAATGGTTAAGAAAACCATAGGCCGCAGCTATGCTTAAGAGCCTTGGCAAATTTCAGTAGCTTAAGGGACTAAACAAACAGAAGAAGTTTGATTGCTGACAGCAGAGGCACTGATAGCCGATTATTCAGTAAAATTAAATTACACCGAGTTTTATTTATGGATGCTCTTTAACTGCTATGGCGCTTAGTGTTCCATTCTAAATTGGGCATGAAAGACTGGTAATTTTGCTCAGAGGCCTCTTTATCAGGCTTGAGGTTGTTCTTTTATGTGACATAAATCTATGACAGGACCACTGACTTTACTTCCCTTCCAAATGAAGCCATGCTAAGGATTTTTACACTCATTGCCTCTACTGGATTTGAACCTGCGACCTCTGGAACTAGATAGCATGGTAACCACTACACCACAGAGGACGTCATTGCTCTCTTGGCCTTGCTTGCATTTTTGGTGTTGTTTATATTTGAAGGAATGTAGTAATTTTAAATTTTTTATACTACAAATTTGCTTTGAATTATTAAAGGGTAAATGTTAGATGCTTTTAACATAAATTAAGTATAGGAGAAAGCACATTAAATATAAATTTATGGAACAATATGCCTAACAAGTCAGAAATTACTAAGATAGTTTTTGCACTCTTTATATTGGTATGTGCCGTTTTGTAATAATACAAACAGCAAAACAAAAGCCATTAGTCATCATGAATTTGCTGTAAATCACTACTTAGGGTGACTGTGATTAAAAGAAATTTCCTGATTAGTGCAAACCAAATACTACATCCAGTTCTTTTGTAATTTGTAGCACACATTTGAATGAAAGTGATCACAAACCTGACTGTAAAGTAAAACTACCCAAGTCAAGAGCAGTACTATTTTCCCTAATTATTTAGCTCATAAAGTATCCAAAGCAATAACACCAAGGAAAGAAATTGTAAAAAAATCTGATGTGTTACACTCACATGACTTTCTCTACTCTTGTACAAACTATTTTTACAAATGCTTACTCTCCAAATGCTTCATGTTAATCGAGATGTCAATCTTATTAGTAATTTTCATGTAGATGCAAGGGGAATATGGTAGGTTTTAAGCGATAGTCAAATATTTTAACGCTGGTTGCTATGTGGCACATTCCATTCTCTTTGCATGTCCAGGACATAAAAAAAAAATGAATAACGAATTTGAGAAAAAGTATAAGTATTGGAAAATTTAAGGGAATAAGAAGCAATATCTCGGAAACGGTTCACTCAACAAAAGAAATGTATATGACATAAATTGTGTATTTTAACGCGATCTACATTTTTTGTGTAGTAAAATTTTGTCTATCTCTTATGGTTTACCAGTTATGCAAAAGTCGTTCACAATGAAGAATACTTTTGGAGACATTCCCAGAAAATTTGAGATATACATTTCATTTCTCATGACAATATCTTAAACATATGATATTTTAATCAAAATCGTTAGAGCCATTTTTGAGAGAATTAAAATTTTCGAAACATGTTCCATGTAAAGGGTAGTCTGGGGTGGGGGGATTTTCTTGAAAACCTTCGTGTCGCACCTCTGGAAGATACTGAACCTAAATACCAAGTTTGGTATTTAACCGACTGTTCGTTTCTGAGTTATGCTGTTCACAGACACACACACGGACATGTTTCCAAAAATGCTTTTTTTGGATTCAGGGAGTCTCGAAACATGTATCCGGTGAAATCTCGGTATCGAATTTTTGGGTGGAATACAATACTTCCCCTACTTACTATATGTAATAGAGAAAGTAAAAAAAAAGCAATTGGATAGTAAGAAAATTTCTCATTGTTTTAAATAATAAACTAATAAATCATTTCTTTTATCTACATGTAGATATATTACTTTTCTTTTATAGCTCCAAATGAAATATAGCTTCGCCGTTCATGTCTGGCTTGTGCATGTAGAAATTCACATACCACCCCTGGGCCTTTAGAAAATTTGAACGTATCTTCAATAAATTTAACATTAGACTAGCTCCACAAAACAAATTCAGCCTGAAGAATTGCTTAACACACCTCTCAAAAATACCATCCCACACATATTAAAATCTGGAGTTTGCCAGATTAATTGCAATGAGTAAGAAATACTACATAGGCAAAACAAAAAGCAACTTGGAAACTAGACTTAAGGAATATAAAACTAAAACAAATAGAAAAATCCGCTGTATCACACCATTTTTGGATAGGAAACCACAATATTGGACAAAATATAAAATTATTAAAACCCCTCACCACACCAATAGAATTGAACATCTGGGAAAACATACACATCCAAAATGGCATCATTAATTTTGAAATGCTGCCTGTGAACAATGTGTTAAAACTTTGTGTCCCTAACACCAGATGGTAACAGGTTCAGAATCCGCAGGAAGAGGAAGAAGAGCATACAGGAGAGAGAGACCCTTAGTTACCCAGTCACTGGCGATGAGGACAAATGCCCTTGAAAACGTTTCCTGTTTTATACAATATTTAATTAGCGAAGGCGAGTGTCAAAAAGTGTGACTCAATCTACCATCAAAGTGGAGCTATTACTTATAACAAGACAGAAGCCAAATTGCTGAGGCTCTTAGGCATAGTAGGAGGCTATGAGAGAACTTAGTGTGATTGTACCACATCAGATATTTATTTGTTTCTTATGATAGCAAATATAACAAAATAACTTTATACATGCCCAATATAAAACTAATTGAGTTTTATTTACGGATGCTCTTTAACTGCTATGTTAAGTCCCATTAGATTGGGCAATAATTTTGCTCAGAGGCCTCTTTATCAGGCTTAACATTCTTTTATGTGCTGTAAATCTACTACACGGGACCACCGGCTTTACTTCCCTTCCGAAGGAAGCCATGCTAAAGAGTTTTATGCCCAAAAAAATTCATCACCCTCCTTTGAACCAGCAACCTTGGGAACTAGAGGCTATCATGTAACCATACACCACGGAGGACGACATACCCAATATAAATACATCATTTTTGCTATTATAATGAAAATCTACCTGCTGTAAAATTGCTACTTCTTCACCCAAACTTTCTGTTCCCAAGCCTTTTAAATGCTTGCACTATTTAACATGTCACCCAATGTTAAAGTATTTAAATTTATCGGGGAAAAAAACTGTACAGTAAGAGAATTTAATCCATTTAAAAACAAACTGAAGGAACAGTTTATTTTTGCAGTAAATCAGTATTATGATTGTAATATGCAAATAACTGATGTATATATAAACTGTGATGTCACTAAAATGTTATGCTCTCAGAAGTATAACTCTAGGTCTACATAATGCATTTGTTTCATTAATTGCATTCTAAATACAATACAGTATGGTAAAAATTAAATTAGAGTTTAATTTATGGATACTCTTCAACTGCTGTGATCCTTAGCGTCCTATTCTATATTTGGCATGAAAGACTGGTAATTTTGCACAGAGGCCTCTTTATCAGGCTTGAGGTTCTTTTATGTGCTGTAAATCAACCACATGGGACCACTGGCTTTACTTCTCTTCTGACGGAAGCCATGCTATGGATTTTTACGGCATAAAAAATACATTGCCCTCCGCCGGGTTTGAACACGCGACCTCGGGAACTAGAGGCTAGCATAGTAATATACAGTATGGTACAAGTCTTTGCAGCTTTCAATTACGCCTGAAACTTAGTGGACCATTCCATCTATCATGTGTGCAAGTTGGCGCAATAATTTCATTCACAATGTTAAGTTCCTTTTCTTAAACACCCTTAAGTTTCCTGTGTTCCACACATCCCTCATGCAAATCCATCTCAAACAGCTGAGAGCTGACAAGGGTATAAAAATATTTGCAGCAAATATTTTGTTAAATCTAAACAAATTGTAAAAAATTAAGGTATAGCTATTTAAGGTGTTTGAAAGTTGTTTATTTTCAGTTATTTACACTTGAGTTTTATGTTCAGAACAATTGTAATGCTTTGAATGCATGACAGTTCAGTATGTTACTAATTTGTTTGTTTAATGTATAACATAAAACACTGCAAGAAGGTTTAATAAAAGAAGCAAAATTAATCACTTCAGGCAGAAAGGGCTTCAGTGCTACGCATAAAATCATTTTTAACATTAGGATATGAAATGATTGAGATTATGTAAAGAATTTCAGGCTAATCCACTTAAATGATCACAATTCTTCCCCAGATTTTGACAGAATAGTGTCTTAATTGCCTCAAAACTAGAATGGTGAATTTAAGATCTTTCTGCATGAAGCAATTCAATATTTTAGCACCATTTATAAACCTAAAATTGCTATAATTCAGTACAGAAACAAAGCTCTCTTGAAGTAAATATCTAGAATGCATAAAAAACAAACTACCATGAGAAAGTCAAATGGAAAAAATATCATTAATTCCCAATTTTGTTAAAGAACTTAACCTTTACAAAGCACCCTTCAATATGGGTAGAATTTAAGTTCCTGAGCATCCTAAAAGTTCAGGACTTCAGAAAGAAAACTAAGTCAAGGACTCTTCTAATATCAATAATCTGTTTTGCTTACCTACACCATACCAAAACCATCAAGTATTAACTGAGGAAAGGAATATCTTTCGTATTCTCCTTCTTAAACTGTAGTACAAACAGTGAAGGATTATATTAATTTTCTGCTTTACACAATTCACTATTTAAAAAAACCTATGGATACTATAAATTTTATTCTCATAAGATTAACCCTTTCACTGCTATGTACTCCATGCAATCAGCGACCGTGTAGTGCTGATTTGTTTGCTTCAACCTCGTATTGGTTATGCTGAATGCCCTGGCATTTATATCACTTGCTGAATGTTGAAATGGCTTTCTGCAAAAGAGGTTGCAGCAAACAGGATGTGCACTGTGTAAAAATAAGACTGAGTTTTATTTATGTATGTTCTTTAACTACTACAGTTCTTAGTGTCCCATTCCATATTGGGCGTGAAAGACCAAAAATTTTGCTCAGAGGCCCCTTTATCAGGCTTGAGGTTCTTTTTACCTTTTAAATCCATGACACAGGACCACTGGCTTTACTTCCCTTCCGAAGGAAGCCATGTTAAGGATTTTTTTACGCCTGAAAAAATCCATTGCCCTCTTCTGGGTTTGAACCTGATATCTCAGGTACCAGAGGTTAGTATGGTATACACTGTGTAAAGTGTTGCGCGGAGCAGCATATGTAGATCTATCCTATTTGCTTCTCAGCAATCAGAAGCAGCAGTTTAAATGAGGCAAGTAATACTTGTATAAAATGTATATAAACATGTGTTTTATTGTGTAAATAGCAGAATTTAAAACTGTATTCCTATCCAAAGTACAAATACAGATCATTCAGATGACAGTGTACATTAATGTGTATAAAAAGTGGCCCATTTTCCCAGACTGCATTAGTGGTTTTCCCTCCATAAAGTTTCCACCTTCACATAACCAAGCTATGACTCCACCCAGCCAGACTGGCCTGGAAAACAATTCAGAAACACATGAACCAATGAAATCCACATTGATATGAAATGAAGGGGTGGTTCAGATACCATGTCTATGAAAATGCTTTTCTACAACTGGTACAAGAAAAGGCTAAACCAGTAAAACATAATTTGGCCTTCTAGAGGAAGAAGTGAAGAATTATTTGCATGCATCATTAAAATGAACGACAGGCTACTGCTTTTATATGAGAGCTTTCATCTGCGACATGCCGACAAAGGTTAAAGTTATTACTGCCATTTGAACAGAAATAAGAAAACTGATTTAAAATAGATAATTATAGTGATGTAGTGTAACAACCCTCAACTCTCATTATTTTAAATTATGACACATCACTGTTACTAGCTTCTAAATCTTCAAAATTAGTCAAGAAAACTGACATTAAGAAAACAGTAGTGCAGCATGAAAATAGGTTTAAATGTGTTAAAAGAATGAAATGCAAAACATTCTTAACCTTTGTCTTTATATCTACATTTTTATTATATTATACATATGATATGACATATATTAATTTTTTTGTGCCAAATTCAATGAAGAATTGCCTTAAGGTATTCTGCAAGCGAGAACATTAGCAACTATTTGTAATGTTACCCTTTGGCAGCTGTACCATATCGTGGGGGAGATAAAGCACTCTACTAATTCAGTAGCTAGAATTATGCTCAAGCAATTGAGGTTACACTGGGAGAAGGTGGGGCTAAATTTGTCATTACCAACATAAACAGGTGCATTCCATTATGGGCCACTTCTTATGCATGTCAGTATACATCCCAGAACACACAAAAATGTCATCATGAAGGATGATGAAACAAAGTGAATACATGGCCGCAAAAGAAGACATTTCTGATAGATATATCCAGCAGTGAAAGGGTTAAAGGCAGTTTTGGATAAGCTAAATCCATACTAGGACACTCGGGAGTATCAGCAAGCATTTTCATGTTTTTTATTCACAAAAAAATTCAAGGCACTTAAATAAGAAAAAATGTATTCCAGAGTACTGAGAGGGTAACTCTCATTACATGAGCCATTCTGCAGCACATTTTTAATTCTATACAGACTTTGACCATAATTAATGACAATTTAGTTCCACATTCAACCGGGAAAATCTCTTTAGCAACAGTATGCCCCTATATCATTGTCAATTTTGCTTGAACATGTTATTATCTAGAGCAAAGTTGTTTTCTGGAGATAATCATTCTCACAAGTAAATACCATACTCAAATAGTCAAAACATCCTACATTGTTAATTTTGTGAGTGGACAAAGTAATGGACTTTCTCTTGGATTTTAAAGTAATGAAGTATGTTTGACCTTATCTTCTGCATAACACTGACATTACATTTCAATACTGCACTCTTTTTTGGTTGCTCTTCTCTTGAATTAAGCTTTTGCTCACATATTTAAATAATTTATTTCTTCTGAAGTACAAAGATAAATGTATGATGATATAAATGACTTGTTAATAGAAATACCCTATACTTGCAACAAAAACAATGCAAAAATAAAGAATACAAATTATTTATTTAGCTCATACAATTAACTAAATAAAAGTTGTGAAACAAAAGATCTACAAGGCTCAAACTTGAATTGAGTGTTTTTGGCCTGAAACACTGTATCTTCTTGCAGTTAAAGCCATAACATTTATAAGCTCTTTTATTGTTTTCAACAGTCTGCTTTCAGCCTGATATATTACAAATAGGAATTGAAATGTGGCCATCTTTGCCCCCAGAAAACCTCTGGTTACATATCTTATCACCACTGTAAACTATTCTCTCCTGAGATTATCGAGTCGAGCTTGAAGATCTGCATCAGCATCATTAACTGCTCCTGCTCCTCCACCTCCTCCTCCACCTCCAGCTGCTGCCGCCATTGCAGGTGACTTTCCTGCAGTCGCTGCTAGGGAACCTGAGGCTTGTGGTAGACCAGACAACTGGTCTGTCAGCTGAAGACCCAGTTCATCCAGAACTTGGGACACCACTGCATCACTGCACATAAGAATATTTACATTTTCTTAAAAATGATAGACATGTTATGAACAGAATAGATGGCTCATAACAGAATATATAGAACCTTCATTTTGACATGTGGCCACATTACAGAGAATTGCTTGACCTGCACTGCGCTCCTAACTGGTTCTGTCCCCCCTCCACTTTCCCTCCTCTCAGTGTGCTAGCTGATCAGTTGGTGTGAAATCTGGGCTGTACAGAGGTTAATTCTGTGAGACCATATGTTTCAGTTTACAGTGTGTTACAATGCCAAAATAGCACACACAATTGTCATGCATGATTCCTATGCGATGACAAACTCTTGTAGAGAAGTGGAATGACAATTTATAGGCATATTTCGCATTGTTCATGCACCTCGCAGAGAAATGGTTTGTAATCTTATGAATAGATTTAGGGATAAGAAACCAAAATTAAATTGCCATGTTTTTACAAATGAAAAACTTGATGACATTAGAGAAAAGAAACCCTGTAGTTCAGGAATTGCAACTATGTAATGTGAGTAGCATTAATTTCTGCAGTTGGTGTTTGATAATGTAAATGATCACTCTACTGACCTGATTTCATTTTTTTTTATGGATGAAGCATGTTTTTATTTTCATGGCCATGAAGGATTAATGAGTGTTAATGCAAATTTTCTTAAAAGTTGTGAGAGATGTATGGTGGTACAAGGATATCATTTCTAACTCTTCTATAAAGAAGGTATGTGAATACTATAGTTACAATTTGCATGAGAAATCTATACATTCAAATTTACGGGGCTATGAATATCCAACTACATGAACAAACGGCATGCTTCCCAGTACCAAGAAAATTCTCATTGGACTGGCCAAACATCTAAAAGAAAGCTCTGTATTTAAAGTATTACAGATACACTAATAGCTTTTATCATCAATACCTATAAGTATTGCTATAAAATTAACTTTTTTTGAATAAGCTTGGTTCCAGGTGCATAGAATATTAAGAGCTGTGCTGGTGGTTATGAAAGCTCTTAATTAAGATACCAGCCTTCCACACTGTTCAATAACAATACAGTAAAATGTTTTTCAGATCTGAAATACAGACATCTATCTATATTCTCAAAATTTAGCATGAAGTTTGAGTACAGCAGAGGTACAAGATGAACAGGAGGGAAAGAGAACAGAAAACCAAAATGACTATTATTTTTTGGAAGTTAATAATTCAGCACCATGCTGAATGTAAAATTTGTGTTTTTGTTTCAAATCATGAACTTCTCATTTTATCCTCATGTCTCAGTTCTAGTAATTAACTTGCACATAAAGCAATAACATTTTTATAGCATGTAATTTAATTATATTCCTTCATGAAATGATATGCACTCTAGAATATTCCCAGTGATGTTTTGTACAAGCAAGAAATTTAAATCCATAACTGCAAAATGTCTCTGTACACAAGAAAAGGACAGGAAAACAAGAGGGCAAAAGCGAGGGCAAAACTGAAAAGTTTTAGAAAATTACACAAGGATTAGTATCAAAATATTTAAATGATATTGTTTTTCAAAACATTCCCCTTTAACTTCAATACATTTTTGCATTTGATGAAAACAACAGTCCGAGAAGCAATGATGCCATTCTTGCTCATGAACTTCAGAAACCAGGTTTTTGTAATGTTCCACTGCTTCATCTGATGACAACAGTGATTCCATGCATTTTAACTTTAATTTTTTGAAACAAAAAGAAATCACAAAGTGCTAGGTAGGGCTGTATGGTGGAGGGTTCATGGTGCTGACCTTTGGGGCATCCGGGTACTCAGTAGTAATTTTGTTGTATGCAATGATGCACTGTCATGACGTAATATTATTTTTCCTTTCGGGCATTTTTCACAAACCTTTTCAAAAATTTATGGTAAACAGACATTTGTGTACCAATTGGTGCAATGGTATGTCTACCTTCTTATGTTATGGTAGCAATATGGTCTGTTTTAGAAAAAAACTACCATCTTCTTACCAGCACTGAGAATTCGTTGGACTTTTGTAGGCTTAAGCTTCTGTTCGAAAGACCCATTCAGCCGATAGACTTTTCTTTTCAGGTTCATAACAATAAATCCAAGATTCATCACCAGTAACAATATTCCAAATCAAATTTGAAGTGTCGGCCTGGAATTTTTCCAGAGTTTTTCTGCACCAATCAATGCATTGTTGTTTTTGACCGCAAGTCAGTTTATGGGAATCCATTAACAAAGTTTTCTCATGTCTAATTGTTGATGTAAAATGTTTTGGATTTGACTCTCAGCAATGCCCAATGTTGCCCAAATAAATTCATAAGATGTCTATCGATCTTCAAGCATTGTTCAAACAGTGGCAATATTTTCATCAGTAACAGAAGTTCTTGAGCGCCCTCCATGAAGTCCATCACTAAGAAAAAACCAATCTCTATTGAATTGGCTCTATCAATTATAAATTGTTGCCTTCGATGGAGCTTCTTCACCAAATGCATTTCTAAACTGATCTTCACATTGTTTAGGTGTTAATGACGATTTAAAATTGCAAAAAATCATTGACCAGAAATGTTCTCTTGTCAAATTCATTTTTGGGTGATCACAAAATCTTTAAATGATGATAATCTACATGGCAATCAACTCACAAAACATTAGAAAGTAGCTGTCAAATATAAAGAAATTTCATTTGTTTTTAGAAACATGGCATAGAAACATGCCTCAAATTATGAGACAACTACTAGAAATGAAATGATAATTCCGTGAGGTTACAAAACTTGTAGCTCATCCAAGCATTACTGAAATAAGGCAAAGCTATTAGAAACAAATAAAATAAGAAAAAGGTGTGTTAAGGTTATGGTATATAATATGTTCAATTCCATCTATCAGTTTTGCAAGTTATTTTTCTCACTTATGCATGGCCTAACACTAAGCTCTTATATTGGGGGATTTCACTGTAAGGGTAGGAGAGTCAAATTAAGGTAACTGATCTTGAATGTGAATCAGCTGAAATAATGGAGATGGAAAGAAGAGTTAGTGAAGACAAAATTTGCAATAATGATGGCAAAAACTGATAGGATTCTAATAAATGAATTACAACTATCTGGGCTTCTAGATAGTTGTAATTCATTTATTAGTTAAGACTCCGGCCATGAAAGCCTCAGTATGTACATTGATAGAATTGTTAGTAATTTTATACCCTTCACATTTACTTTGCTTCAATTTTTACTAATGACATTGGAAAGTTTGTATAAACAAGTTGAAATTTGTAAAAAAGAATGGTCAGTGTCTTAGACCACATATTTGGCTGTGTGCTCCATTCTCATTAAGCAAATCCTTCAGGAACCTTCATCTTACCACGGTAAGAATTTGACCAGGGTAATCATCACAGAGTAGTGCACAATGTTTACTGCAGTTTAGCTGACTGTGGTTAGCTGGCTCCTTGGTTGAGCGCACTGCTCATTACAGGTAAACTTTATTGCCCAGAAGTACATTGTATGTCTCTCATTTCACTTGTTCTACCTCTTTGCTGAAGCACTCGGATGTACTTTTTCAGCATGAAATGGAGGAAAGTGAAAGTAGCCCAAGTTTTTCTAAACATGAAGTAGATGTGTTATTAAATTTAACATGCAATTTTTAAGAAAAGATAGAATGTAAAGAGATAAATGCAATAACTTAAAACTGGCCTTACAATTTTATAGAAAAATATGCTCAACTATTAAGGATTTTTTTTCACTGCTGAGCTTAGCCAACACACACCTACTGAAAAAGAGAGAGACAGAAAGAAAAACAAATATATTATCCCCACATAAGATTTGATCTCAGAACATACACTACCCTGACACCACGATGATGACTTCAACTTCAGCACTGACCTCATTAGGTCACCAGATTCTTATGTATGTGCAATTAATGCACACTAACATTCCTGAAAATGTACTAATTGCACTAAATCCATTGCTCCTCTTATTTCTGCGTTGGTGTTGAACTATGCTTCAACCAACATAATTGTGATATGTAACGCCTTGACACTGTGGATTTTCGTTATGCCTTTGGTCAGGCTATTTAAGGCCCCCTTTGCATGAAAAGCCTTAAGGCATAAAAACTACAAAACACCACAGATTGTAGCTTTATCAGGATGCATTCATTGGCAAAAATGGAACGTTTCTTTGGTTGGGAATTCTAATCTATACCGTTCCACCACTTTAACATTACAATGCAAGTGGAAGATAATACATGAAAATCAGACATTCACAGCTGGTCAGATTTAACCACGGTAGAATCCTCAATGTACTTATACTGTTGTCGATGCACCACAAATGACAGTCATCGTGATGAAGTCAGTATTTTAACAAGGTAAAATCTTGATGGAGAATGGTGCACACAGCTAACCTTATACGGCAGTTTTAGATACTATGTATATCATCAATTTTGAAATGTTAAATACAACTGGTTGAAGCAGAATTAAAAATTTCTGACCACGGAGTAGTTAAAATTAAAAAATATAAATGCAGAGATGATGGTTTAAAAATATATATGCTAAAAGTTTGGATCACAATCAGGAAGACAGGGTAATAAATAGTGAGGAACTGTTAAAAGGAAATGGCCAGTTTTAATTTAAAAACTCCATTGAGCTTATATATAAAACTGAAAATGGTTTGGAGTAGAGAAGACTATGTTGAACAATGTGACAAAATGGAAGAGAAGGTTTTGCATCAGCTAGAACAGGGGTTATGAAATTTAAGGGGCTAAAAGCAAGGGAAGGTTTACAGAAATGCCTGTTGCAATCAAAAGGACAATACTTTGCATATATTCTTAGAATACAAAGGAACTAAAATTCTTAAGAGAAACTATAAATAAAGAAGTGGTCCAATTTCCCAAGAGAAATTAAGGGGAAACAGATGAGTGTAAAACCAAGAAAGAATGCTAAGGAAATAGGAAATTATTTAGAAAAATAACTAAATAGCTTAAGAAAACTAGTACGCATGATAAAGAAGAAAGTTAATAAAGATTATCAGGCATTAGATTTTAAGAGTAAGCAGGGTTCAATACTCCAACAACCAGTGCATTTGAGTCTCATGTATTTGTATGATTTGTAAATTGATTGAATAATGGATGCTGGATGCAGAAAATTGTAGAGTAGAAAGGCAGCTCCAAAATAAGCATTTTGAAGATTGGAACAAGATTTTTAACTGTGACTAAAATTATTACATTTTAACATTAAATCCATGTATTACAGTCTTCGAATGTGAAACCTGTTTGAGCATGTCAGATGTAGATAAAGTGCAGTCTTGTACAGTAGTAGTCATTGCCACTACTGTCCATTCCAAACCAGAGTTCCCTCTGATGTAAACAGAAGCACGTGCTTCTGCTTGTCACGAACCCAAGAACACACTCTTACGCCAACGTAAATAGTTCCTTAATACATGTATTCTATTATGAAGTATTGGAGCAGGAAAGGTATAGAACTGCACATTTTATTACGGTTATTATAAGAACTCATCGTTAAAGGTAATGGATAAATACTAGCTGTTAAGAGATTACAAAATACTATTTTTGTCTGCTATTGCGCTAACGCTGAGAGTATCTTGCTTGTTAATACCAACTGTATGTATGACTGCCACTCTCTTACATATATAAAAGAAATGCAGCAATGAATTCCCAGAGGCACTATCTGAGTACTGAATAAACACTTTGCGTAACACAGGATATACGATAAGCGAACAGGCCTTCATAATATGCTAACACTCATATGCTCAGCTCAGGTCAAATCTTGTAATTTAGTCTGTTGGTATTTGAGCTAACATGGCAGAGGAAGGTCCGTGTAGTGCGAATAAACTGTTCAAACACAGAAGCGGGAAACAGTTAAAAAGTGGCTAAAAACAAACAATACTTCATATATTCAACTCACTATTAGAAAAATACCCGACACTTGCATTAGTGCATATTACGACACTAGTATCGGATTTTACAGACGTTTCAGTGAGAAGTGTAAAGCGAGCAGGGAGTATAAACAGACATAACAGAACATAGAATAGGATAAAATGTGGGAACTTGTTTTGTGTGTGACAGTGCTGCGGATAAGCTTGTCATTATTTTGGAGAGTAATTCTGATTCCGATATGGCAGCTGAGTCATCTTCGGAGGATTCGGATTTGTGTGTTGCACTTTTGCCCGAGGATTGTGATTAACGCAAGTAAAGTATTCATTTCCGCATACTTATAAAATCGAGTGCTGCCTCGGGTTGCATTTTGAACTATGATTCTCACGCAGGGCGCCTTTTTATAGATTAAATAATGTTCAACAAGCACGTGGGAGGGGAACAAGCAGCCATTAGGGGCGGGGATTGCGAACTACTTTCACGCGGATAATACAAAGAGTTTGTTTTCAGTGAAAGGCACTCTGGTTTGAAATGGATAGTAGGTATGCCTGATGTGAAGCCCAAAGGCTGGTTCACAACAACCGAGAATGGTAACCAGAACAAGAACAACAAGGATAATACAAAGAGTTTGTTTTCAGTGAAAGGCACTCTGGTTTGAAATGGATAGTAGGTATGCCTGATGTGAAGCCCAAAGGCTGGTTCACAACAACCGAGAATGGTAACTAGAACAAGAACAACAAGGTTAAAATACATGTATTTTAATGGGAGCATTCACAATTGATGGGAATGGGAAAGAAGACTTGGTTGAGTTTTAACTTTCTTGTTCTCATTCCTGAGTATGGTATATTAGATCCATATTGTACACATTAGATTCTTTACTGTAAAGATTATTCTAGGCAGCCATGATATGAAACAGCACTAGTGCTCTCTCTAGTTGCAAGCTGGAAACATAAAACTGGAAGATATGTGTCCTCCACTGGCATGCAGTACCTTCTGAATCGAGGTGGGCTTTTCAGTTTTATAAATTTGCATTAACTATATTTAAATGACCATGCGGATATTGCAATATTTCATGCACATTTCTTTAAATATAAAAACGTACTATCAAATAATTAATACCTGATTTACTTGAAATTAAACTCCATTCTCTGTTCCTTGCTGCAGAACTCATAACATCACCATGGAATGTAGAACAATATCTTAATTCTTGTAATTTGACTTTTCAATGGTCATCAAAGCTAGACTGCTCAATTTTTCTCATCCTTGAGTTGTGACATCAATTTTTTCAAAATACAATCTTCTGTATTTGACATTATTTTCCTGCATTTTCTTTTTCTTCCCACACTTTCAACGTCTTTATCCTCTTTGCTAATGACAGACCGCAATGTATTGAATTGACCTCTTTCATTTAAAATGAGCTATTTGGTGTCATTAATTTTGTCCAAACAGTAAAGAATGTCCAAATGCTTTGTCTGTAGTATGTTGTATACAACATCAGTATATGTATACATTTGAGAAAATGCTTGTAGCAAAAATACTGTTTCAAAGTCTGAGAGAAAAAACAAGTATCCACAAGCCAGAGCAACAGTTTCATTTTCCCAGTCTGAGCAGTTGTAAAGAACACTTTGAAACAATGCAATTAACAGCTTGCAATTTTCTTTTATAGCATTTATGGTTCTGGAAGGAAATTCCATCATGTGGATGCATTCCAAGGAAGTTTGTTCTTGGAGTATTCACTAAGAGCATTTGTACATTTAGTAGATTTTGAGGACAATGAACTTAGTCCAGTCAGAGTTTGAAAGAAAATGCAACATTCTTTTAAGTTTTCCAACAACGCGATTTGGTGCAGTTGTATTGCTTTACTCGGACCAAGGGGCATTGCCCAAGCTTCAACAACCATGTCAAGGACAGTACCATGTGATGAAGAGGATCAATGATGTGATCTACCACATCCAGAAGCTGTCCAGAGGGAAGATGGTGGTGGTACACTTATATTGCCTTGCTCGCTATGGCAGTGCTGGTCGTAACAAGTCATCAGAAGGGAGCAGTGACCGTGCATGCGAAGTTACCTATGGGTCACTGGTGTGAGTGTGTGCTAGCCTTTCAGAACAAAGGTCTGCACTACATATTCTTTTATGTACAGCCTCCCTGCAGCTTGGTAATTTTTGCCCCACAAAATTCTTTTTGGGAAGTTCGAGTAGCTTTCCTTTGAGAATGTTCCGCTTTATATGCGGGGCCTATGTAAGGGGCTGCTAGCACCTGGTCAGACAGCTAAGAAGTTGAAGACTTTGGACAGTTAAGGTAACAGCTCAGAGTGCGTTTGATTGTGACTTGTCAGTTCAGTTGTGAGTCAACTGTTCAGTTCTGTTGTGTTCTGAGCGTGTGTCAACAGTGACTCAATTATACTAATGTGTTGTGCTACACTGAGAGCAGCATGCACTATGTTGGAGTAAATTAATTCAGAAGTAATGTTTAATAAAGAAGTCCATACTACAGGAACAATTCACTCCAGAAGTAACATTGGAGACCTCAATTACATTTTACTCTTCTAGTTATGACTGCAGAAATAAGAGCTCATTACTCTCAGAGTATTGTTTTGTTTGTGCGATTTACTTGAAGTGATCATGGATAAGGTTATGTGTGATAGGAAAAGGTGTGAAAATGTCAGCATAAGAGATAAATGTTTGTGGTAGAGATAAAAGATGTAGAGTGCAAAAAACATAATGTAAAGATACTGGAAGAGGAATGCCTGAAAAGTTGCAATGGATGAGTTTAATGTTTTGAGCAATGGAAACACACTGGAATAGCTAATAATTCTCTGGAAACAATGTTCTCAATCTTCATATTTGTATCACAGATCACTTCTGTGCTCATGGAGAAATACCCTTTTCAATTTTGGAAAAGTTCACTATTTTCACCTGATGGGTATAAAATAGGAATATGCGTGCAGTCAATTGCACCCACAATGTGTGTGGGAAACCTGTCAAAGTGAAGAGGAATTGCCTTTTATTTTCTGAACACTCATGCGTATTTATGTACCTTGCTCTTAACCTTAAAAGTGCTCTAACAATGCAATGAAAGATATGGCCAGTAGGCCTAAGGTGAACGTTTATAACATCACCTCGAACTATCTGAAATGTTCTGGTATGAAACAATCGTATGAAGCATAACAATTGCAGTTTGGGTGATACAACTGAATTCATGTAGTGAAGTTTGCTGTAAATGCTCTCCAAGCATGTTCAAAAAGAATATAAGAGATTCTTTTCGAATACCGAAATGTTCCTTGAACTCTCTCTCTGTATAAGTATCATATGGGGATCTTACCTTACCTGTACTATAAGCACCATCACATTCCAACCAAGATCATCAATGTGATTTAAATAAACCATGAACACATCAAAATATCTTCCTCCAAATACGATATGGTATTGTGGTTGAATCAACAGGTGTTACTCCAATCAAGTCGTGAGAGTAAATTCTAACCTATATTTGTGCTTATTTACGTGCATAATAAATTACTACACGACAGTGTTCTCCAACTTTTATTTATGTAGAAATTTACCCTGGGAGTGTCTGAAAGGAGTAAAATATCTCTGAAGTAGTCTACTCTCGTATGGAAGTCAGTGAGTGTTGACTTTAATAATAGTTTACTACAGAAGTAGAGCTTACACTAGGTTGGTGCATGCAGCTCTTTGTGTTTAAGTGATAAAGTGTATTTTGCAGCAACTGGTAACTTGTTTGTAAGGCACTTGTTACAATAGATTAAAGTTATTTGTTGTTCTTTATTTACTCTGTTAATTTCCAATGGTTTTTGTGTTTTTTTGCTATTGTTAAGACAATCATTCCTGATCTGTAACATCTGGTTAAAGTATAAGAATTTGTTAAAGCCAACAACTAGTTGGTAGGCAATATTTAGTATTCTATAACATCATCTTGCTGAGAGGAGGAAAATTATGGTTACCAAGAACCAAGACGACGACGTCAACACCATCACTACTACTGGCTGAAAATGGATGTACTTTTAGTGCTTCTTGGTCTTAAAGAGTAACAATCTTTTTAACCAGAAGTTATAGAATATTCCTGAATAGCCAATTTTGAGTTGCATATAAACATACAGCAAGTGATGCTTTTGCTAGTGTTTCTTCTGGTTTCATTTTTTTAGCATGTGACAAGAGAGTGCTCTAGCAGCTGTTTCATGTCATGGCCTTCTTGAATAATTTCTACAGTGAAGTATGATATGCAATATATTGATATAACATGCCATCACCAGGAACAGGAATGACAAAAGTTAAAATCTGACCAAGTCTTCCATTCCCATTCTCGGGAAACCTTCCTGTTAATTGTGAATGCTCAAATTATAATGCATGGATTTTAACTTTGTTGTTCTTTTTACGATTTCCATTCTCGGTTATTGTGAACCAGACTATCTATAAATTTGGGCCATACATGAAGCGTAGAGTACCCAAGCAAAGCACTGGTATGTAACACACCCCACTCTGTCCTTTTATGAGTGGCATCACTGAACATGCATAGCAGTTTACCTTATCTCTCATTACACAATCCCAGTCCCACTCTTTGGTAAGAATACTTGGGAATGAGAATAGGCCTCATACCCAAATATTTGCCTATAAAGAGGCCTGAAGAAAGCCTTTAAACATCCATTATCAAAAAGGGGATCTATCGGGAAAAAGATGAATGTTTCTTATATTCAAATAGCTTAAAAGATTATATTAATTGCAGAATAATATAGTCTTTAAATGCATGACAACATAAAAATACCTATAAAAAATCTGATGTGTTACACTCACACGGCTTTCTCTACTCTTGTACATACTATTTTTACAAATGCTTATTCTCCACATGCTTCATGTTAATTGAGATGTTAATCTCATTGCTAATTTTCTTGTAGATGCAAGGGGAATTGCTAGGATTTAAGCTATAGCCAAATATTTTAAGAGCTGGTTACTATGTGGAGTATTCCATTCTCTTTGCATTATGTGGGTGTTTTAATGTTATTTATTTATTGTTGTTTATTGAGCCCCACATTTGGGAGTCAATTTGCGACGGTATTATTTATAATGTTTGTGTATGTGTGTTTACTTCACGCGTTGAAGCCATCTTGTGACGTGATTCATTTGTTAGGTTTGTTAGCTCCATCTGGTGTTAGCAATTTGCGGCAGTATTAGTATTCGTTTGAAAGAATGCGACTATTTTATTTAATTTTTGTTTACTGTCCTCCGGCTAGCTTTTGGGTCGAGCACTTCTCTTTATACAGGTTGTGTAAACGGAAAGGAATCTTTTATCCAAAGATAACACTGATGAAGAAATTTGTTTTACACTTTTATTGTCGAACACGTTAACTATCACATTTACACATTGATCTTGAAACTCGCCAAACTGAAACTGTTATAACAACTTCTTACTGATCACTTTTAATTCGCGTACTTCAACCTTTTGTATAATTAACTTTACCATACTTGAGATTTTTCATAACTCTTATACGCATAACCTGCAAATTGATATCCGAAGTGTGCCGTACAAATACTTTCGACGAACTGACTGACTGAAGGCGACGTGTACTTTACAAATATTTTCGATGAACTGAAGACTGAAGGTGACGTGTAATGTATTGAGATTTTCGATGAACTGGGAGCGATCTACCTCTGAACTTGGCTTTTTATACTCCTACACCCAGATATGCCTAAAGATTATAACTGAGCTGCAATTGGCTAATAAAACGCGCCAACATTAGCGTCTATTTTTATATCCAATGAAAATTATGAATACATATGCTCTAGGGAAATGTTCCAGAAGATTCTAAAAGAAAAACGCGCCAACATTACGTAACTTCCTCGTTTCCAATAATGATAAACAGCTCACCCCCTCGCTGCATTATTGCACGCTATTATTATCAGTTTCAGTAAGGCAGTATAAACTTACTTCTCAACAATAATTACAATCATTATTTACATTTAAGTAATTTGTGATACAAATTACTGGATCAATTACCAGGACAAAAAAAATGAATAACGAATTTGAGAAAAAGTATAAGTATTGCAAAATTTAAGGGAATAACAAGCAATATCTCGAAAATGGTTCACTCAACAAAAAAAATGTATATGACATAAATTGTGTATTTTAATGCGATCTACATTTTTTGTGTAGTAAAATTTTGTCTATCTCTTATGGTTTACCAGTTATGCAAAAGTCGTTCACAATGAAGAATACTTTTGGAGACATTCCCAGAAAATTCGAGATATACACTTCATTTGTCATGAAAATATCTTAAACATATGATATTTTAATCAAAATCGTTAAGAGCCTTTTTGAGAAAATTAAAATTTTCGAAAAATGTTCCATGTAAAGGATAATCTAGGGTGGGGGGATTTTCTTGAAAACCTTCATGTCGCATCTCTGGAAGATACTGAACCTAAATACCAAGTTTGGTGTTTATCCGACTGTTCGTTTCTGAGTTATGCTGTTCACAGACACACACATGGACATGTTTCCAAAAATGCATGTTTCCAATTTCCGGTGAAATCTCGGTATCAAATTTTTGGGTGGAATACAATACTTCCCCTACTTACTATACGCAGTAGAGAAAGTAAAAAAGTGGCTTTCTTAATTTTAGGGACCAGATCTAGCTACTAATGACCTATTTCTTTATGTTGATAAAGTCCAACAATAATATATAGGATTCCATTTTCTGTAGCAACCAGAGAGCATTAATTAAGATGCTGAAATATAGTCTGATCTAGAACACCTTTGTAACCTAAGTGTATGTTGCTCGTAATAATTATTGTGACACAATCTCTTTAACTAACCTTAAAACATGAAAGTTACATACTTTTGGAAGGGACTGGGATGGGGAGAGAAGAAAAAACTTAATCTAGTTCATAGTTTGACCAAATTACATTACCTTTCTTCTTCATCCTCTTCATCTTCCATGGCATCATCTATGGCTTCATTCATCATTTCCTCTTTCATATCCATAATTTCAGATTGTTTCTCAAATTCTTGCAGGATCCTCTGAATCTGAGGTAAATTCAACTGCCTGTAACATAATTTGAGTTTCAACTACATGCAATGTTGATCAATTAAGCATTATATTTAGCCAGTTAACATAATAAAATTTGTGTTACCTATTCATGTTCTGCATGGCTTTTGTCACACCTTTCATTGCTTCTGCCATTGCATTTTGTGAGCGCAGTGTCTGAATCTTCAACGAAACTGCTTGAATATTTGCTTTCATTAGCATGAATTTTTTTACATATCTTCGGGTTCTGACCAGATCTTTAGCCATAATTTTAACAGCATCCTAGAAAGTAAGAGAAAGGTAGTGAAATTTAAATTGTATCTACGCATAACAAAGATTCAGAAATTGTGGAAGTGAAGAAGTTGGTACTCTCTTCAGCCATAGACTGCTAGGTTCAAGTGGGCTGTAATGGAACAACTAGAAATAATATAGCAGCATTCGGTATCTTAAATTGTATGCAAAAGGCACTATATTTGTGCATTTTGTTGCACAGAGAGAGCCAAAAAACTACGAACCGACTGCACAGTGTTTTTCCTGTCTGTGTCCTCGGCGCTCTCTGCCGTCTGCTGCTATCATAGAAAGGCACGGATGAAACCATACAACTTTTTAAAACTACGTTTAAAGGCTTTACTTACCAACTTTATGAAAGGAGAAGCTGAAACTGGCCACCATCGTTGTCCATATATTTTTGGCACCTCTTTAGTAAACTATCCATCACTTGCCATAGTTCACGTTGAGAAATGCTGGCAATTTCTATTGGCATCTTTATATGATCTTACATCCATTATATATAGTTTATATCTCTTGCCAATTAACTTTTGCCCATTGTTATTTGTAACACTGTGTAGGCTATGTCTACCAATTACACCTGGGTATATTTCTTGTCTAATTTTGACATTGCAATCACCTATTATTATCATTATCATATTGCTGCTCTAACCTTTGGTAAAATTCTTCTTTAATTATGCTATCTTTTTCTTAGCTGGGATGTGAATATTAATGAAACTAATATTTCTTTTTTAGCTTTGATTTTTAATGTATATATTGTTTCATTAATGGCTTTAAAGCCAATTACATTTGTCTATCTCTTTGTTACTACAAATGCCACCCCAAATTCTTGCACTCCTGTATCCTTCCCAGTATAAAACAAAGTATGAGTTTCCATGTTCAAAATACTTTTCCCAAGCCAACGTATTTCTTACAATGCTGTTACATCCATTTTATATTGTTGTATTTGTTGAATCAGATTGTTTAATACTCCAGCTCTGTAAAGTGTTTTTATATTCCATGTGTCAAAATCAATCTCCATTTTCTTTGCTGCTTCCATTTATCTGCAATCCATCTATTCCGAGGCTTGACCAAGGGTAATTTAACAAGAACTGTTTTACTGGGTCAGATTGTTGGCCAAACCCCCAACCTGGAGGATCAGGTCCCCTATTTATACCCTTGGGGACTGGGTGGCCCTCTGGATACTTCCGGACACTGGGTATCCAATTTAATCGCCTTTTATAACACACATGAACTATGTTGGGGCTATTATTTACAACGCCCACTACATGGGGACCTCAGATAGCCTACTATGACACTATTACAGCTGTAATGTCTTGGGGTTTATCAAAACTTTTGAGTGGGAAAACTGAAATTCTGAGAAAACAGGTTACTAATCTGTACACATTCTTGACAAAGACTGACCATCAATATCAATCTCTGGCATGTTTTGTTTCTACTGATAACCACAAGGGTTAAGTAAGGCTATCTTTTTTATTTTAATTTTTAACATTGCAAATACTCCCATTAATTTGTCTGCTCTGGGATGAAAAATCACTTACTTCAGACATTAATAGGAAGCATTATATTAACCATCCTTAGAAGACTTTAATTCTAGTGTAGTGTCGGATAAATAAAGTTACATGGAGACTACACTGTGTCAGTTATTATAACAGCACGAATAATAATGATAATAGTTTATTCATCCATAGACATAGTAACTAATGCTCTAGAGCTAACAATGAAGTCATTCTCCATCTTGCTTCCCAATATTTGGATGTCATATTTTGATAATTTTTAAGAGCTGTACATGTTCATAGATGTATATGTCCATTTCTATATTTTGGTGGCAGAGTAGGCAATCTGGAGATGGTAATATGCTAATTTTGTGGAGGTGTTTAGTCGGACAATCATGTCCAGTAATAAGCCTAAACATAGCAACTGCAGTTTTGTGTGGTAATTCAGGGGTAAGAGATATCACCTAAAGGCATTTTTAATTTTCTGTTTCAATTTTCTCAATTAACTTGGAGTTATAGTTGACATCCACTTTTTGCTTTATTACTCTTTTTACTGATTCACAAACTAGCTTTGAGCATTTTTCCAACCATTTTCCATGGACAACATATTTTTACATTTTAGTGATTGCATCATCTATACAAAACCTCCAATTTGACATAAAACAAATTAACTCCCATAGACATAAAATACATGTTTCAGGCTTCATTTCAATGAAGCTATAATGTTTAAAATTACAATTTGGTTGCTTTTCAACATAGAAATTCTTTCATGATTGCAATGATAATTATTCTCAACAATTCATAAAGTCACTGGAACACTATATTTTATTTTTATTGCTTGAGCAGGGATACATACTTGGAACATCTTTAAGAATTTTAATTCGAATTGAATTAGGCCAACTTTGATCTTTAATTGATGATAAAATCTATAATGTTACTGATCTATTTACGTGCATAAAATTGTTGGAGTTGTTTCATATTAAAAGAGGATTACTGAGATATGTTTCAATTTCTATAAATCTATACCTAAGATATATCCTACATTTAAAAGGAATCAAATTATAATTGTAAATATTGTAGCTTCACTGAGACAAAGACTAATGTGTATATCATGTCTAAGGGTGGATAAACAATTATTATTATTATTATTATTATTATTATTATTATTATTACTACTACTGTGTTTCTTCTTGTCTATGTCGGGGTAATTACTGAATGACAATGCAAGCTTATTATTACATTTAGAAATAATGATATCTAAGACAGGAAATAACATACATTTAATCCCTCTTGAGCTACCTTACAGATAACTAACTTCACAACAAACCTTGCTGTGCACGACCACAATTACAAGGCATGCTAGCAATTTGCATAGGCCAGCAAATACCTTAAAACTGTTCCAAAAAGGGAAGTTACTATTCAGCAATAACAATTTATAATAGTCTTCCATGCTACCTAAAACTATTAGGCATTCCTAATCATCATAAAACCTTCAAGAAAGATTTAAAGTCTCACTTATTACTCACTCCTCATATTCTATGGAGGAATATTTTAATATGTCGTACAACAGGTAAATATTCAATATATAGGGCAGTTTGCATCTGATGGTGAATTACGAGGGGTATTTTTGTAAGGTCCGCTGCCCTGTATCGTCGGAAGAATCAGGCGACTGTACTTTCTCGCATGCGCACTCAATCCCGGCAGCCCTTGCACACAGTGACACAGCAGTTGGAGTCAGGTAGGCAGTGAGTGTGGACCGTACTGTGTGATGGAAAAGTTTACGACGATCGCGCAGCCCGCCGGGTGTGAAATCAGATCGGTCATTCGATTTTTGACAGCAAGGAACACGACAGCGGCAGAAATTCATCGCCAGATTAGTGAAGTTTATAGCCTCAAAGCCATGAGTGATACCAAAGTCCGTAAGTGGGTGAGGTTATTCAAGGCAGGCAGAGAGAACGTGCATGACGAACCGCGCTCGGGCCGACCATCTGTCATTAGCGAGGATCTTGTGCGTGCCGTAAACACTGAAATCCATGCCAACCGACGGTTCACCATTTCCACACTGTCATTGCATTTTCCGCAGGTTTCAAGGTCTGTTCTGTACAGACTTCTGTCAGAAATCCTGGACTACAGAAAATTGTGCAATCGATGGGTTCCGAAGATGCTGACAGAGGAACACAAAGAAAAGAGATGTGCCAGTGCTCTGACGTTCTTGACCCGATACCATAGGAAGGTGATGCATTGTTGGACCATATCATCATGGGGGATGAGACATGGGTGTCCCACGTGACCGTTGAATCCAAGCAATAGTCGATGGAGTGGCGACAAACGACATCTCCGACGAAAGTGAAATTCAAGCAGTCATTCTCAACTCGCAAGGTTATGGCAACAGTCTTTTGGGACAGACGTGGTATTCTGCTTGTGGAGTTCATGGATCCGGGGACAACAATCAATGCAGTCGCGTATTGTCAAACTTTGAGGAAACTTCGCCGTGCAATTCAGAATAAACATTGCGGCCTGCTGTCTGCCGGAGTGATTCTCTTGCACGATAATGCAAGGCCCCACACTGCTGCTCAGACAGAAGCTCTCATTGGATCCTTTGGTTGGCAGCAGATCGATCATCCTCCCTACAGCCCCAATCTTGCTCCTAGCGACTGCATCTGAAGAGGTTCCTCGTCGGCAAGCGTTTCCAGATGGACGATGAAGTGAAAACAGCTGTTACGAATTGGCTTTCCTCACAGGCGGGACTTCTATGACGAGGGACTACAAAAACTTGTTCCTCGTTATGACAAATGTCTCAACAACAACGGCGACTATGTGGGGAAAAAGCTGAATGTATGAAGAATTGAATAAAAAAATTTGACGAAAGTATGTCTTGTAGTTTTTTTACGATGACGAACCAGACCTTACTTAAAAAATACCCCTTGTACACTTATTTGTTATATGGTGAACTACACTTATTTGTTATTGTTGTCCTACTGTAATGTATGTTGAGAAGTTTACTTTTGAAATTGTGATGCTATACAAATTTTCATTTCTTAGGCAATGCATGATGGGGGGGGTTGTTCTTTTTTTGTATATTATTAGTTAAGATGCAATATTACATAATTATATGACATGTTCAATGTCCCTGAGCGTTTCTCACAGTGGGGCCAAATGAACAAACACAAACAGGTTATGAGAGCTGTGAGTATATGACAGAAGTAAACAGTTTCAAACCAATGTTCTGGTCAAGATGGGGTAAGTAAGTAGTAAGCTGAAGCTCTGGATTTTCAGAATGCATTCTGAGTGACTTTTTAAAAGCTAAATTTTTCTGCTGCGATAGAGTACCTATTTTTTGTACTGTGAAATTATTTGAGATTAGAATTACATTTTTAACTTCCCCAAGTTAACGCAAATTTTGTTTTCCATATGGTGTATGCTGAACATTTGGAGGTCATTCAAGAACCACTAGAGAGATATGTGGACAAGAAGCCTAAGAAGAGCAACAGAATGGTTCCATCCTGAAAAGTGAAGAGATGACACAGTAGCTTTATCCCATACATACAACCTAGGGATTAAATTA
Source organism: Deroplatys truncata (assembly GCA_030765065.1). Classification (NCBI taxonomy): domain Eukaryota; kingdom Metazoa; phylum Arthropoda; class Insecta; order Mantodea; family Mantidae; genus Deroplatys; species Deroplatys truncata. The sequence goes on along the minus strand of CM060984.1, from coordinate 61,520,408 downwards.
TGGGAAAGCTAGTTTATAGACACACTAGATTTTTAAAATGTTTTAGTTGTAAGCTTCATTTGTAATATTGTATCAAAGAACGAATGAAATAAATATTCATATTCATACTAGAGAGATCTTAAATCTGAATCATCTATACATTCTATGAAATTTTTTGAAATATACAATGATGGCGACATTCACACAGAATTAAGCTTTTAAAAGGAATCAAAGGAATATCTCTGCCATTTCTAGAAAACTTAATTTTTAAAGCCATTGATCAAGAAAATTAGACATGTTTTGATATCCACCCTTAGAGTAAGAATGTATTCTGTAAAATGGTAGATTCATAAGTGCAAAAATTAAACAATATTTATTCAGAATGATTGCAATTAAATATTCTAATGCATCTTTTAGAATGTTTAAAACATAATAAGTCAGAAATTGTAACACTTTTATCCTTCATACACTTGTTTTTCAATAGAACATGTTTCAAGAGAATTTGCTTTTGCCATCAGTTGTGGACCCACTCATGGGCAATCCAGAAGGAACATCCTTCGATGTGGCAGCATCTGGTGTTGAAAATGTGCTCAACCCAGAAGGGGGGGGATGTCCAAGTTCATTATGTAGTTCTTGTGCTTCAGGATATGTATTTTCTCCCATGTGGCAGTCAACTACATTGTTGGTACATTTCATGAATTTGGTATGAAGTAACATATGTGCTCACGTAATATGTTTTTACGTAAATTATTAGAACTTGAAGATCTTATGTTGTGTTGCTTTTGTTTTGTTTGGTTACATAATTTTAACTGCCCCACGTATGGGAGCCACTTTGCTGCGGTATTTACTTATAATGTTGATGCTTGTGATGTTTGTTTACATCACGTGTTGCCATCTTGTGACGTCATTCATTTGTTTGGTTTGTAGCTCCATCTAGTGTTAGCAATTTGCGGCAGTATTAGCTTTTGTTTGATTTCATTTCAAATGTCCTCCGGCTAGCTATTATCCTGTTGGCTTGGGCACGTATCTCTATACAGGTTGTGTAAACGGAAAGGAATCTTTTATTCAAAAATTACACTGATGAAGAAATTTGTTTTACACATTTATTGTCGAACAGGTTAACTATCACATTTATACATTGATCTTAACACTCGCCAAACGGAAACTGTTATAATAACTTCTTACTGATCACTTTTAATCCACGTACTTCAATCTTTTGTATAATTAACTTTATAATACTTTAGATTTTTGTAACTTGTAAATCTATAGCCGACGTATCTCATACAAATATTTTGACGAGCTGACGAACTGAAGACGACATGTAGTGCACAAAGAATTTTGATGAACTGAGCAACTGACTGACTTTACCTCCAACCTACCTTATTTATACTCACTCGTCCAGATACGCCTAAAGATTATAACTGAACTGCAATTGGCTAATAAAACGCGCCAACATTAGCGTCTATTTTAATATCCAATTAAAATTATGAATACATATGCTTTAGGGAGAACACATTCCAGAAGTTTCTACAGAAAACGCGCCAACATTACGTAACTTCCTCGTTTCCAATAATGATAAACAGCTCACCCCCCTCTTTGCATTATTGCGCTATTATTGACAGTTTCAGTAAGGCCGTATAAACTTATTTCCCAATAATAATTACAATTAATAAACATCTGAAATCAATGTCACATAAAAATGCATATTCATATTACAATCATTATTTACATTAAAGTAATTTGTGATACAAATTACTGCATCAGGTAACAGGCTTAATTTCATGGTTGAGGGGGCAAAAGTGGTCTGCTATTGTATCAATGTTCAAATTTCTGACTTGTTATGCTTTAAGGATTTTTAAATTTATGGTTCACTTTATTGTTTATAACTTCCACCTAGATTTCCAATGCGTTTTATAATCAATGAAATGTTTGCTGAAATTCATAATTACACCATCAACCCTTCTGTGATTTAAAGAAACACTGAAGAGTCTCTTGTTGAGTTGCTAGCTGACACAATATACAGAAAGCATTCACTATATTTTCCTTCTGCCATTTTTGTTTATATTTATAAATCAATATTAACATTTGTCTCTGGAGAAGTATGCCATTTATGTATAGAAGTAATTTTTGCAAATTTCTTTGCTACTATGAATGAGAAGATGTTGCACTTAAATAACGGCCAATCTTTCAACATACAGTAGAAACCTGATTAACTGTTATAATGGAGGGGTGGGACTGACAGTTAACCAAAAATGATGGATAATCCATCTTACTTAACATAGTAAACAATAGTTTAATAAGTAATTACACAAAAACTTAAACAGTTCTATGCTGCATTTCTTGCATATTTAGAAAAAGGGCAATAAAGGTGATTGTTCCAAGGGCTGCATGGTAAGAGGTAACTTGCTTTGTTCCATAAAACCAATACAAGTACATGTGCTTACTCACTTGCATCCATTTTTCGCCAATTTTGTAGGTACATCACTAAGCAACAACAATGCATTATGATCACTATTATTGTCTGATTGTATGACCACTTTGCGATTTGAAACTAAAACTTAAAAGTAATACACAGCTGAAGGCATCAGAAGAACCTAACTACAGTACATGCTCATTCTGTATTACATTTGTGACATTGTTGTTGTGTTCATGGGATGCGATGTAACTTTGACTGCTCTACTATTGTTTCATATTTGCTGTACTAGTAGGTTTACACTCCTATTACAGGTTGAGTGAGGTTTGATGTGTGTATGTTGTTGCTGCATTCATTTCCAAAACAAGTTAATTCTTTTTTTTAAAATAGAGAGTTGAGGGTTGTTACACTACATCACTATGATATTCTTACTTGAACGCGTTTTGGGAGACGGCTTGTTCCACGTAACAAGCCGTCTCCCGAAACGCGTTCAAGTAAGAATATCATAGTGATGTAGTGTAACAACCCTCAACTCTCTATTTTAAATTATGACACATCACTGTTACCAGCTTCTAAATCTTCAAAATTAGTCAAGTTAATTCTTGCCAATATATAGGAAATTTTCATTCTAGAGAAAAAGAAAGGAGGGGAAAAAAAAATATCTGATGTGTTACATTCAGATTACCCTCTATCGTTTATTAGTGGGTATTAAATTATTCTTATGAAAGTTTATTTTCCTATCTACTTTGTTTCCGGAAATAGCTGCAATACACACTTTGTTATACAAAGGGATTATTGTGGCAGTAAAATGTTTTAGAACTGGATGCCTCACACTGATCACAAAACTCTGTACTCATTCCATGAATTCGAGAGAAACAATTGAAAATTGACAGGACTTTAAAGGAATAGCTACATATTGAACAATTTGAACCTTAATAACAGATATCTTGGAAATGGCTGATGTCTCCCTCCTAAAAAAAAATTATATATATATATATATATATATTGGAAATAAATTGTGTGTTTTAAAGAAATCTTTAATATATAGTATTTAATCAAAATCATTAGAGCCATTTTTTAGAAAATCAAAAATTTTGAAGAATGTTCCATATAAAGGGTAGTTGGGACAGGGGTGTTGTCTTGAAAATCTTGTAGCATCTTTGAAAGGTACTGAGTTTAACTATCAAATTTGGCGTTTTTCAGCTTTTTGTTTTTTAGTTATGTCGTTCACAGACACACATGTACTTCTTCTTCTTTATCAGTTTAACCTCCTATTATGTAGGACTTACACTCCCCAGGACTTACAGGCGGGTGCCTGGGGTCAGAGGCCCATCGAGGAGCAGACACTCATGGATCAGATAGAATATCCAGGATGGGTGATCAGCCCAATGCCTGGTATGGGATGAAGGAAGTAGATGAAACGAAATGATGGTGAAATGGATGAAAGGAAAGGTGATGATGGAGCAGTTGGTGGAATGAATGCGGGGGGAAACCAGAGAAAACCCGCCCAGACGCTGCTTTGTCCACCACAAATCCCACATGAGGGTCCCTGGGATTGAACCCGGGCCACTGCGGTGAGAGGCAAGCGGTCTAACCACTTGACCACGGCGCCGCCACACACATGTACCATTTTCTAAAAATTCTTTATTTTGGAGTCAGGGAGCCTCAAAACATGTATTTCTAGTGAAATCTCAGTATCAAATTTTTGCAATACCTTCTCTACCTATTAGGTATATGGTAGAGAAAGTAAAAAAATATGTGATGGTTAATGAGCTAAACGGTTAACTGAGTGATGCATAATTGAGGTTTTACTGCTTTAGGTCTTGACTAAATCATTCTTTGTTAAATATTTACTTTTGTGTTCAGCTCGGTTTAGGAAAGGGTGTGAAAACTGTTTTACTCAAGCATAATGTACAATCTTCTGGATCCAGGGCAAATATTGGAGGATAAAGGGATAAAGAAAGAAGTGGGGAATTGGAAAATGTGGTATTAAATTTTATAATAGTATTTAATTCAGGTAACATCACAAAAAACAAATGTTTTTGGAAGATGAACAGTAAAATGTATACTAAGAGAACATGCCTGCAGGATTTAGAAGAAAAGCAATGTAAAAAAATTATGAGCAATAAACATATACAACACCACCCTCAGCTATATTTAAACATATGAATAGCCTTATGCTTATGAAAAGTTTATAGAAGTACATTTTACTCCCAATATAATATAAATTGTGCATACCATCTGACCTTCCTTGGCCATTTTTTTTATATCTGCTATTATCTTCTTCTCCTGCTGCTCCATTCGTGCTCTTTCTCTGTCTAAATCTCTCATGGCTTTGTTCAATGCTCGCTGATTTTTGCGGAGCATTTCTTCTGGAGTCATCCGCTTTCCAAACAGCCATTCTAATGGCATTGTGATAACCTAGAATGCTGTTATTCAAATGAAAAAATGCAAATGGATACATTATAAACAATTATAAATCATTCACAAATCAAATATTATTGATATATAAATGAGCACCAAACAAAGAATGCAATGTGTTTTGTCTCAAGACAAGGGAGCTTTAATGGGTAAAGCAATTCATAAAACTACATAATATATATGCACATGAATAGAGTAATTAGGATCTAATAAAAGTAGTAAAGATGAAGCACTAAAAGTTAATGCAATTTATAAACAAAGCTTTCATTACTAGCAGATGGCAAGACAAATCAGGATTCCTTCTATGGTCTTATTTAACCTATATATTTTTAATGCAGGAAGCCAAAGTACCTATCTATTCCCACTCATATAATTCAGCGTATTTGAAACATTGTCTTGTTTTCATACTTTTAACTTGCTTCTCATGACCTTCCTAAGTTAGGTCTTTATGCATGGTACACGACTCCATGACACATTCTTTAATCATGTTATAAAATAATGGGAATGGGTATGAAAAACATGTACGTTATTCTTGGTTTATACAATTGATGGTGTTGTATGATATGTTTAATGACCACCTAGTGTTGCTCAATGTGGGATCTGAAAAATCAGAACACAAGACAACCTTGGCTTTTCATTTTACAGTAGTGCTCAATATTTTATAACAGCCTCTTACATGGGCATTTTTTTTCTGCAGAAATATTTATACTGAAATTAAAAATCTGTTAAACACAAGGAAAACGGACATTTAAACATTTATACTTCTCCCTTTAGTCTTGAACATTCACAAATTTATGCACCACACCCTACAGTTTAAAGCACCATCCTTATCTGCCTCTTCTTTTCATAGAAAAGTTCTAAATCATTTGTGATTGTCAGGCAGCAGCTTGATTTTATGACCACCTGTATTTTTATAAGTTTTATTTCCAACGTGAAATATTTAAATGTAGCAAGCATGTGCACAACTTTTAGTTCATAACGAAGCTGCCTTTATTTGCAATGCAGATCTACATTTTGAACCTGTGAACCTTCTAATTTATTTGTTGGTTGCAAAATGTAAAGGTCCAAAATGAAAGCCGTTAAATTATGTCAAAGCCTTATAACCTATACACTCACCAGTTCTAAACCAAAAATAGTATTTAAACCAACACTGTGGGGGAACCTTTCCCTTCAAGTTTTTCTTATAACAGCAATTGTCATGAAACAAATCAACAATAGTAACACATAATAATTTCTAAATAATTTGCCATTTACTTCCTACAACAATCAAGAGATGTTATTCCTTAAATAATTATGAATCACGCCTATTTCATTCCTTTTTTTGACAAGACGTGTAAGCAAATCACGATCACATGCAACACTTCGCTTAGTTCCGCTTAGCTTCCTGGTGTTGTACACTCTCTGGAGTTACGTGTAGAACGTAAGTGACTCGTACTACAAATGAGTTGTAGAACACGGTCAAGACATAGTTTCCGGTAGAAGTTGGCTAAAATCCGGATTCCGGATAGGAAAGCTTAGGCAAGACAAGAAAGGAATTAAGGTAGGATCAATTTCTCGAATTTAAGAGGAAATTTTGTTAAATTCTGATCAAATTTCCTTACTTACGATGGCCTGTAATAGACCTTAAAAATGGTCGCCTAGTTTGTCTCCCAGCATATGCTTGTCAGAAAACGTTTGACTCTCGACTTTTCGAAACAGTTTGTTTTAATGTTTTTGTCACATTATACTGCTCTTCTTAGCTCTTTCTTTATCATAGCATATATTTCGATATCATACTTTACTCATCAGAGAAAGCATGCATTTGTTTTCACGCCACATCGTAATTGACCTTGTAGCAGAAACACCCTATCCATGTTTTGTAAACTACATGTAAGTGGTAGTACAACCGGAAATAATTCCCAGCGCTTTGCATATTGTAGTAGGGGCAATGCCATTTTAATTGTTAACCCTTGAAATAGTATACAGAACGTCAATTTAGAACATTGGGACTTAAAAATGCTTAATAGCTTACTGCCATGGGCATGCTATGATAAAGGAAGTGGAACCTTCCATACGCCAATCATGAGTGCATTTAACACTATTTACCAACACATATTAAAGCAGTGAACTGTTGTCGGTCATTGATTTGTGAACAATTTGAAAGCCAACTTAACTAAAAATCAAATGTTAAATAGGGCCTATGCACCCTCCTGATACCTCTTTTGCTAGATGGTTAAGTAATTAAAGCCTTCATATCAACTTGATGCAAGATCTGTGTACACCACAATTACGACAGAAAATGTGCTAATAATAGTTAACTATGCAGTATTTACTATGCACACTCTCTGGGATAAGAAGTTGCAGTTGTCACATCCAAAATTTAAGACCAGGAGTTTGTGTTTTTTGTTACAAATATATTACTAAGAAAATGTGTTAGAAAAGGCATGTTTTATGTTGCCAGTGAGAAAGTACCAAGGAACTTCATTGCTGCTATTTCTTTAAGTAAAGTCTTAATTTCATAGAATATTGTGAACATTTCTGCAACAAATAGTTCATTGATCCAAATATGATCAGGAATCATTCCTTTGGAAAATGTGTTAATACTGAAGGTGAAGATAAAATTTATTTCCCCTTTTTTATTTTGTATGGGTGTTTTACTTTATGAAGGGAAAAAAGTTGCAAAACCTTCAAAATGTTAGTGTCAACGAGTTTGCACTTTCCACTCCATACCACTACAGGATCATTTTCCTTCAGAAGCTGGAGTCCAAAACAAGTTTTGATGGATACTCTGTAGGGAGACCTACAACTAACTAAAGTCATGTTTTCTGTAATTTATCCTTAAAAATGATAAAGAGAAGTACATGTTGCTGACTTTGCTGGCTGGCAAATGTTAATATAATTATAATACACTCAGTCCTCTGAAGACAAGCAATGTAACGATCAGTTAGAGTCAATGCAAAAATGATGGATGTCATGTTTAATAAAAATAAGTTTCTGTTGACAGTACACAGCATACAATCTATTTAGGGTTCAAGGTTCAACACAACATGGCTGAAAACCAGTAGAAGGTGGGCATTATGGAAGGTGTGTATAAAAAGTTATACCCTTTTAAAGGGTAAAGACATCTGGAATCTATCTACAGAATTATACAACATAAGCATTGGAGTATTTTTATAATGATTACTATAAAATGATCTTTAAATGGAAAGAATGCTGGATGTCAGAATTTCAGCCGCTTCTCGTGAAAAGTTGATTCCTAAGGACATCCAACATTTTTGCACGTAGGCTCTTCTTGCCAGTGTAATGCTTATGTAAATATTTGTATTGGTATATTTTATTAAAGTGAACATACTGTGTAACATCAACTTCTATGTTATGCACAATATATAATTTCTGATTTGTCAATGTTTGTGTTTATTGTATTAAATTGTTTTTTCTATAACAGGGTATATTGATTCATGTGCTAATGCTTTGGGTAGTATTGTTACTGATTTGTGCTGCTAGCATTGTATTAAGCATTTGAATGTTGAACTTATGCCAGAAAGATGGCAGATGTGGGTATTTTTGCATTAAGTGCTTTAAAGAATGTGAATAAATACAATGCTGGATAACAGTATGGAAAATGCATTGTTGCTGTTAATATCTCTGATCAGGCCCACACTACGTAAAGGAGCATGCTATATAACAATTTGTTTTTGTAACATTATTGTACATCTTTCTTAAAACATATTACTAAAGTAGGATTGTGCACAATGCGCATTGAAGCTGCTCCTGCCACCGTCTACTGAGAGTTATAAAAGGCAAATTATAGAGTTGAAGAGGATATAGAGGAGGACTTCTACCAAATGGACACTATGACTCACAAAGAATGGACAGGGACAACTTCCAACTGAGGCATCTAATAACAGGTTTGGCAGTCCACAGCTTCCATTACAAGATCTGTGTAATGCAGAGATACCATGATTCTGGGGATGACCACAAGTGCAAATTGTGTGGTAACCGATGTGATATCATATGACAGTGTGCCTTACGAGAACTTACTGAATATAAGTGATCCAATAAACCAGTGACTATCACTTATTCTTAAAACATATAACGCCGATTATTGGGGGAGGCAAGTTCAAACAAGTATTTGAAGTATCTTTTTGCAGTTATAGGTGAACATGGTATTGTCATAGAAAGTGCAGTTGTTGCAGTAGCTGTATGCTTGATCTGTAGCAGCAGATGGTGTTTGCAAATCACAATTCTGAATGCTTCCATTATTATAAGCTAGAAAAAAAACTGCTATTGTTACTATTTTCTTGTTTCAATTCATGATACAAAAGAAGTATATTTAGGTCAGAAGCTTCCAGTATTGGCAGTCTCAAAAACTTGACAAGAATAATGTCCTAATTTTGAATATTTCATAAACTTGCATATAATTTTCAAATGCTGCACCTTCACGGCAGGTTTGCTTTGTTTTATATAGTATATGCATGATGGCAAATTAACAAGAACAATTTTATTTATACACACTTATTTTCTGCTTTTATAACAAATTATTACTTTGTTATATAGTTAATGTAGAACCTATTTAATTATTGTGTGTTTGTCTTTATTTTAAAGACATAATTATAATGCATTGGAGAAGCACCTGTTGATAGCTTGTAGTGACTTGCATGAAACAGATAATGCTACTCAAATTAATCCTAAGGCAGAATATGTAGAATTGTAAATTGTTAAAGGATATCTGTAAATTTGAAATGCTCAGAGTATGTAACTTGGCAGCAATCTCACTACTTTTACAAACTAAGAAAATGTAGAAACCATTTTTAAAATCAAGATTACCCAAATATTTTATTGAATGTAATACCTGAATATGTCTTAAAACTCACTTGGGTAATATTGTTGGGATACTTAATTTCTTTGTCTGAGGCAAACATGCAAGAAAGAAAGAAAGAAAGAGAGTAAAATAATTCTGATAGGCATAAATGGGGCCAAAATAGGCATTTTGTTAACTTATTTTCTAAGAAGCACTGGCTGAGGAGAGCAAAGATGAATAAAAGATGTAAAAAATAACAAAACATAAACTATCTCCTTAGGAATACTTCATGACTGAATTAAAATTTTAAACTAATAATGTTTAGTTTTTAAAATTTATACCATAGGTCTATTATTATGCATATGTATTATAGTCTAAACTTTGTCCATTTTGCTCTGTTTAAAATTTATTTCTTATTTTGTTACATCAATAAAAAAAAGTCCTTTTGCAGGAAAAATTTAAAATTTTGGCGTGGATATTTTAACCTTAGGATTACGTTACATGCACTTTTAAAATTGCTCCAGGTTTCTGTCTCTCTTCCAGTTTGTTACCCTAATTACAGTTGGAGTTTCTCTCGACAACTACTTAAATGATGGTGGCTACAATCTCTAGACGTTGCAGTGTAAATATGCATTAGATTTTTTTTTAACGAAATAGTTGTCCATATATATATTTTGCCAATAACTCTCTTTAGTTTTCTAAATTAATCAAAGGAGCTGGAAAGGTATTGAAAAAAAAGAAACTATGTGTGGTTTGAATGCAGTGGATAATTTAACTTAATTACAGATTCTGTACAGCAGGGGCGGCTTCTTAATATGGTAGCACGTTTGCGCTACAACCAAAGTCCTGGCTCTCCCTTTAATGTAAATAATGTATACGATTCATACATTTTGGTTATCATTCTGACATGATCTTGTGGAGTGGATTTTGGCAAGCGTTGTATTGTTTGCAGGTGCCAAGTAGTGCACTCCCGGCTGCGACCTACATAGTTATAATGGTGAAGTATAGGGAATGACGAACCAAGGGAGCGCAGAGGTGTATGATGGGGAAGTGAGGGGCATAAGCTGCATGTTGTTGGTTAACCTAGTAGTCAGAGGGCATAGAATAGGATGATCAACAGGAGCAATACTTTTTGTTTTGTCCCATACACAGAGCTATCTATTGAATTCACAGTAAAAGTTTATCTCACTTCCGGTCTTCTATCTACTGAACTGCATCTCTGACTATGCTCTTGTTACTTTGCATCTCTGATAATTACGTTGCCTGTATGCCACGTGGTTTGTGCCGTGTTGTGTGTATCAGGTTTTGATTTATGAATCAAAGTGGTTTATTTAGCTAAATACAGTAAACATTCTATAAAGAGAAACAATGAATTCCATTCAGTCTCTTTTAATGCAACCGTTTTCAATGCTAAACTTGGAGGAAAAGAATGAAATTAAAAGCATTGGCAGGCCCACACCATACCCAAAAATCACTCAGGTAGTTCAAATAAAAACAAGAAGTTTTAGCAGGAATTGTAACAGCGATGTATATGAAAAATATGATTGGATAAGTGGTTGTGATATTAAAAACGCCCTCTTTTGCTTTCCTTGCGTTTTGTTTGGTAGTGAAGATACATGGAATGATCTGTACATCTTCATGAAATGTGCATGTGTTATATATTGTGAATTCCCATTTCTTGTGTATTTGCGTAACTTAATCAGCCTATAGTGAGAAACGTATTCCATATTTATTACTTAAAACATTTCAAATTGCAAGGATAGTTTTGTGAACCATCAAAGTTCAGAGTCACCAGCCGCCCCAGCTGTACAGTAAAAGCATGCATAATGCACATTTCTTTTGAAAATGTGGCCAAATGATTTAGCAATATGATATAAATAAATATTCTTTGCTCAGTGTACATTACTTTATCTCATTTATTTTTGAGGCCCATTATTTACAAATTAAGCTGCTGTTTTCAAGATCCGTTAGTGATGTATTTCCATGTTTACTATGATCTAGGCTACTTGAAGTGCTACTTTGTAAATATTCTGTGGTATTTTATGCATTGAATTGTGACTTGCATCTTAACAATGTTTGTTCAGTGTGCACAAATGGAGTACTCAAAAATTTTATGAACCAAAAGCAAGCTTTTAATTATGAAATCACTGGTTACTTAAATGTTCCTGCAGGTTAAACTGGAGGGTTTTCAATTGCTCACAAAGTAATGGTGCACAATTTAATAAAAACTCGATTTCTAGAAAACTATATTAAATAAACACTATTTAGAAATATTGAAGGATGTGATACTGGATGTAGTGGTTTTGGATGCAAAGAAATTCCAAATGTGCAAGTAACATTCTCTCTCTCCTGGTACATGCTAGCCTCTAGCTCCTGAGGTTGCGGGTTGAAACCTGGCAGAGAGTGATTGATTCTTTTGGGCATAAAAATCCTTAACATGGATTTCCCATCCTTCGGAAGTGAAGTAAAGCCAGTGGTCGGGCGTCGTAGATTTATAATATGTAAAAGTACCTCATATCTGATCAAGATTTCTGGTCTTTCACGCTCATATAGAATGGGACACTGAGAAAAAGAGCATCCATAAATAAAACTTCAAATTAATTTTTTTTATTCTGGGACATGAATGTGCATGGGCAGTAGTTCTGGGTAGCTGTTCCTGTTTTGGAGCAATGTGTACACGCTTATGATTCCTTGTTTTCTTGTCAAACTTGTAAGGTTGAGCAGTTTTAGTGGAATGGGTGTCCAAGCTCAAGCTGATATTGATGCATATGCATCTTGGGTTGTATGTACATGTGATCACTAACTTTGAAAGAGTAACCAGGGATGTTTGGAAAGTTTGCGCTATTTGGAATAGATGATATAGTGCACTTTAAGGTACCATAAGAATTGCCTTGGGTCATTTACAATTTTATGAATTTAAGGATGTTATGCAAGATGCTGATCCAACTATTTCAATGTGCATAAGCACATTATAGCCTAAAATGTATTTTTGCCTTTTCTTTTCCCTTGTGTACGATGACTGCAGTTTGTAGCATGGAACTCATAAGTGCATTACGAAAGCATCTCGCCAACTTTTATAGTTTGCCTTGTGATGTGCATAAATGTCTTAAAATCAAACAAACCTTTGTAATTGGAAATAAAATTATATTGTTGTTGATCTAAAGGAAAAGAAACAAGAAAGCATTTATTGATAGGATTCAAAACTCTGTATTTCTCACTGCTAGATACCGGCTCATATCTATTGGTATATCAGCACGCATTTTGATGTTAAGAATTCAATATGAGTGACAATGAAGTTAAAGGCTTGCATACAGAGATGCCGATGTGAATTCAGTCTTGGAGCCCAATGTAACCTAGAAAAAGTTTACGCTTAAGAGTCAGCTTTTTTTTTTTTCTCTCCTAAAGCTGTACATTTTAAAAGGAAAAACTATTGTTTACAAATTCATGAATTCAAATTCTACTATTTAAGAATTAAATATACAAGCTTTTGGTTTGGGTATCGACATGCAGTGCTTATATAAATATGCACCACATGTTTTATAGAAGCAATAAACTTGAAAAATATCAGAAAGTGCTATATGAAACTCCAGTGAAATGAAAAATAGCTTGCATTTTGAAGCCATGAGAGAAGTATTATTTGGTAGGAAGATGGTGCACACTTCATTTGGCTTTAGCCAGTAAGATCAGGTTAATGTCCAGCGATTTCTTCTAGTTAGGGAGAAGACTTTTTCAGACTTATATCAAGGTTTTGGCTTTCTGTGACAGTTATATTGAAATTTCATTAAAGTGATTTTTGTGTTTTTATTTTTTAGCTATGAGAATGCAATTAGAAGTTACATGAAACTTATAGATTTTACTTGGCAAACAAATAAAATTTCCGTTCAGCCATAGTTTGCTTCTGTACAGACTATAGCTCACGTAGAGATTTAATGTAAGCCACCCCCTATGGCCAAAATACCTTGGGTGTTTGCGTTTGGTACTTTGTTGCCTTAGGAACTGCAGATTCGAGCCCCATTTCAGATATGGGTGGTTATGCTTATACGTGTGTGAAATAAAAACTGAAAAACAAACAGAGCAGTGGAGGAAAAAGGGAATTAAGGGAAGGAGAGAAAAGAGAAAATGTGTAAGACATAAGGGTCCAAAATTAAACTAATAATTGAATAGAATATAAGCAAAGTAAAATTTTCTATATTTTGCCGTGCTAGGGTTGCCAGGTCTTGTGTTTTTCCCTCGTCTTTTGCCATTTCATCTCAGTTTCTCGAGTCTCCTGGCTCATGTATTTAGGACATTTCTTCCATATTATAGTTTTCACTGTCATATTTTACCATTTTGTATTTAAACTATTGTGTATAACTTGTTTAAGATAGGTAATATCTTGTTCTGTGCAGCAGAGAGAACTATTCTTTATGTATATAAATCACTACTAATCAGATCAAGTACAATGCTTTGATATCTTTTTTCTGAGCAGGTGCAAATAAAATTGTGCATATGCCTTATCATTGGATTATTTTTTAAGTTTAACAAGCTTTAAATGAGCTGGTCATATCAGATTGTGAATGAATGTATGAAATTAATGTTGAAATGAGCCTGAGTGCAGTTATCCAACATTTGTCTTTTCAGAATAAGAGTAAATCATGTAAAAAAAACCATATCCAGGTAAGTTGCCCCAAATTTAGAACCTTTAGGTTATTAAATAGGTACACAACTCCTGGACCACAGAAGTGTACAGTAATTACTTTAATGTTCAGAATGAATCCTTTAAATTAGTAGTGTAGAGTATCATATATTTAAGCCAAAGAAGAGCAAGACAAATGCAGCAGAAGAATGGTGTCAATCACCAATATTTGGGACGACAGGCCTTAAACACAACTACATTTAAAGTCAAGATTTCTAATTTGTACTCTACAAATTTCATCCTTATTTATTAATGTACTGTGGAGTTGCATCATGTCCAAAATGCATGGTTTAGTGATTACTGTTTCAAACAGGATAGTAATGGATATGATCTGCCCCAGACAGTGAGAGTTATGTTTTCAGAATCTCCGTATTTTCACATCTCTAAAGATTTAAGAGTGGATTAAAACATGGTTTCTGTAAATTAATTGCAACTATTACATTTTCTCTACTATGTCAGCAACTGACTGACTGCTCCAAATCATGTTTTTGTGATCACATTCCACATTAAGATTACATGATTACTCTCAAACCAACATTTAATAAATGTATACACCAAATAGTCATGATACAACTCTAAAGGGAACATTTTTGTTTTCCTCTTTCCCATTGGTTGTATTTAGAATGTGAAAATCTATAATTTGTTTATTAGGGCAGTTCAAGAAGTCATCCACCTGACACAGAATGGGTGCTAGCAATATCAAAAAGTGTGTATGTCCTTTTAGGTTTTGCAGTGTGCAGTTTCATATATGTGCTGCAAAAATAAAATAAGTTGGAAGTTTCTTTTTGAATGGACAACATCGAATGTCTTGCAGTGATTAAATACTTTATATTAAAATGTTAACACCAATGAAAATAAGAGGATTTGGATTCAACTTTAGAAGATTCTTAATTTTTTTTGGTAAAGAAATAGGTTGCAGAATTTATGCACAGCCGTTCTTCCATTTTTTATGATGAACATTCAGGATGCCCAGTTGCCACCGCAAAAATCCACAATGCTATGTTAAATGACAGATATGAATCAAAATATGCGAGTTTGCTGTTGTTGCCAAGTTCACATTGGACTGTTGTGGAACATTTTGCACAAGCATTTGCACATGGTAAAGATCACAGCACAATCTGTTCCGTGTTTGACTGCTGATCAACAGTGCATCAGAATGAGCATCTCATAGGAGTGCTTGGACATGTTGACCAACTTTTTGCAACATTACACCATTGTTGATGAATGGATTCACAGATCTTTTTGCACTGAAAGTATAAAGATGTTGGAGTATTGTTGGCCCAATTTTATAGGTTTGAAAGATGACTATGTAATGAAAAGTTGGGTTAAAAATCTTGTGTTTTCTTTCTTATATGCAGTATGACACAAAAAAGTAAAACAAAAATTGCTACAATTTTGGCTAAATGGTGTGCTACAGCCAAGTTTAAATGGAAAAGTCATGAAAAATGGTGGTATAGGGACAGTGTACTTGCCTTGGTTTGAATCCTGGTTGTACTTATTCAGAGTTCTTCCTCAGTACTTGGTTGTTCTCTTTAACACTTTATTTCACTGCATTTGAGCATTTATTTCAATCAAGATGGAAAACTTGAAAAGGAAGGGAAAAAAAGATATGATGCACTTCTCAGTATATATATATTTTTTAAGTCAGTAGCCCTACTTTGTGAGAATTAGAGAGTAATTGGTTGTAATACTTAAATTTTTGTAATAGTTTTTAACACACATTATATTGGCGGTGGATTCCCTTTGAGTAAGAAAGTTTCCAGATCTAAGTTTTGGGGCACCTTCCTAGCATTGTCATTTATGAGGACTGAGGAAAATGTGGAAAGGCTCTCATAAGAAAGGACAGTCCTGGCGGTATTCAAACCACATACCTCCTGTTCAGGAATCTGTGCCATAATGATCCTGACCACCTGTGTTGATACATAACTGGTTTTAGTGATGAATGAAGTAAATGAAAATGCCAAAAACCTCATGGACCAAAGGTATTGAAGGTAAAACTAGGCTTCAAATAATGCCTACCCATCCACAAGAGAAAATGTGTTAGTTGGAAGGGAAGTTGTATGGAGATAAATGCTGCGCTGTAATCAGATGAAAAAAGCAGGTTTGGTGAGAAATGTCTATAAGGTTATGACATCATGGCTTTCCAAAAAATAGATTAGCAGTGAAGGGTAGAATGCAAGTGAGCTATTATGTTAAAAAAAAAATTGAGTTTTATTTATGGACACTAACTACTATGGTTCTTAGCGTCCTATTCTATATTGGGCATAAAAGACCAGAAATTTTGTTCAGAGGGCGCTCTATCTGGCTTGAGGTTCTTTTACTTGCCATAAATCTATGACATGGTACTTTATTTCCCTTCTGAAGGAAGCGATATTAAGGATTTTTACACCTGAAAAAAATCCGTCGCTCTCTGCCAGGTTTGAACCTGCAACCTCAGGAACCAGAGGTTGGCACAGTACCCCTAGACTATGGAGGATGACGAGCTAGTGTTTTCTGGTGAAACAGAAGCAAAGAGAGGTAACTTACAGAATAACATAGTAGTGTAACATACTGAAGGAAACAAATTTAATATTTTGAGTGAAACCATTGCAGCATACCTTGATTTAAAAAGACTGGTTGAAACTGTCAATGTTAGCTGAGCACAGCAGCAATCATTGAACAACCCATACCTCATAATTCTGTGCAATGTAAAACTGTTTTGGAGAATAAAAACCTAATTTCTGCATTATTACCACCAGCGTCTGGAGCTTCTATACTAATAGGTATAGAATTCCAGCAATTGGAGAATCCCTAATAAAAGCCTTAGCTATGTATTAGAACCAGGGCCTATATATCATGGGTACCCAGACAAATTTTCTGTATGGGTCCTAAATTAAATTGAGTTCTATTTATGAATGCTCTTTAACTGCTATGGCCCTTAGTGTCTTATTCTATATTGGGCATAAAAGACCAGAAATTTTGCTCAGGGGCCTGTTTATCAGGCTTGAGTATTTTACATACTGTAAATCTATGACTGGCTTTACTTTCCTTCCAAAGGAAGCCATGCTATTTTTATGCTTGAAAAAATCCATCACCCTTTGCCAGGTTTGAAGCTGCGACCTCTGTATGGGTCCCCTAAACTTTTTCAGCCATAGGAGTCGTTTTTAATTATCAGAAGTATGGATTCCACAATACCCTAAAGCTACTTGTTAGTATGTTTTAGATGCAAGTGAGAATAGATGTGACTCTGGTAATTAATGAATGAATTAGATGCATTTAAATAGACACAAATATTGCATACAGAATAACATAATAGTGTAACATACTGAAAGAAACAAATCTAATATTTCGAGTGAAACCATTGCAATATACCTTGTCATCTTGATTTAAAAAGACTGGTTGAAACTGTCAATGTTAGCTGAGCACTTTTGAACAACAGTTGATGGAATACTGAATTTTCTATTCTTTTTTGCTGATAACATTATTAATTACCTCAATGCTTTTAGAGGCAAGTTCATGTGCTGTTAATAACATTGCTAAATGGTTCAGTCTGTCTTGGACAAAGTTGATCTCAAATACTTCTTGATTAATGATAATTTACTAAATCCTCTCCTACCTGAAGCTACAATAACTGGTAGGATAATGAAAATTCTGAGTGCAATACAAAGTTCAGGAAACACAGATTGTAACTTGAAATTTATAAATTTAAATGAGAAGCGTTAATGTAAGCCCTTTGTTCCCTAGTCAGATATCTGGAAAAGTAGCTGCATACTCTGACTTACACATTTGTACTTCTTTGATAGCATTATCACTCAGATCATCAGGATAAGTTCAAATTAAATTCATGATTGCATTGTCATCAAAAGTTGTGTTTATTCTGAGAATGGCTTCAAAAGTTGCACAAATATTTTTCATTTCTTCATGCCGAGAATCCATCTGAGACACAGTCTTGTCTATGATTATATCAAATTCAATTTTTAAAATTGTTCTTCATTTTCTTCTGGAAGCCTTTCAGATGCTCCATTAATATGACAATCAAGTTCATCAAAGAAAATCTTCCTCTCCCCTCTTTTTTTGGAAAAACTGCCTCAATCCCAATATCACATGCCATTTTTCTAGAACTGTTTTAAGTACTTAGATTCTTACATTCTGTGGTAACTTGAAGAGCTTTAATGTTGTTCATTTCAGTATCAAGGGAGATATCTTTTGACTGTAGAATCAAACTCCTTGTATTTATATGGTTTGAAATGTCCTCCCCCCCTCCCAAATATTCAAAGCAATAATTAATCAGCCCATTTACTTCTGCTAGTCCATTATGAGACATGGGTATTTTGTAAAGCTTTTAAAACTTCTGGTAGTTTTTCTGTTATAGGTTTTGCTGCCTCAATTCTTGCACTCCAGCTTGTTTTAGAAAGGCCATGAAGAGATCACCCACCAGTGTATTTTAAAGACACTTCCCATTTCTGAGGGCTTGTACTGAAGAAATTGTAGAGCTGGTTCAAACAGTTGAATGTGCCTACTACTTCATTACGTCTTGTAGCATGTAATCCTACTAAGTTCAGACTATAAGCTGTGCAAGGAGAAAATTGTCAGTGGATTAATGTCTTTACCCTTTGCTTGGACACCTTTTATTTGCCCAGCCATATTTGACCCATTATTAAAGCATTGACCACGGCAGTGCTGTAATTCAATGCCATGCTTATTAAGTTTCATTACTAATTGCTTCACCTGTCTTGTTCTGGGAATCAAAATATTCTAGAAACCATTCAGGAATTTTCCATTTATCTTTTTGCTGAAAAAAGCATACCTCAGGAGTACATCTGGAGTAGCACCACAAATGAATGAAAAATTCAGAGCTTGCTGTCTTTCTTCTAAAAACTTTCTTCATTACCTTTTCACCACATAAAGACAAAAGCCCATTCTGGACTCTCCAATATAAATAATAGGGAATGTTTTCATGTTTCTCTTGACAGCTTTTAACATAAACTATGTAATTCCTTTGAAATGGGTTTTGTTCATAACATCTCGATGCTAAGTAATTATTTTTGTGCAACAAACAATTATTGTGATCAGGAAGAAGAGAGTTCTTTCCAACTTGTTTTTGTGTAGTCAAATCCTTCATCTATTTTAGCTAACTTAGATGTAACAGTTTGTTTTGGAAGCTTTCACAAGTAATAAACATGGCCAACGAAGAGTTTTTTCCTGGCTGTCACTTCTACTAGCCAATCCCTTTTCACTTCTAATTTGTTGTTTGATCATTTGGAATGCAAGTAATGCTCAGTAAATTTCCTTTGTTTGTCTTTATACTGTTGAACTGTTCCAAGGTCAATATTTAAAAGACCTTTTCCAACAATTTTGCCTGTTATCACTTTTAGTTAATGGATATGGCCATTACCCAGGATAACTTGGATTCCAGTCACTACATACATTAGGTTCAGTTGTTTCTGTTTCTACTGATGTTTGAGTACTTCCATTAGGCAGTGGATTATCTTTAGATAAAAAGTAGCTACCTATCAGATTTTTCTGTTTTCTTTAGTCCTTTCAGGATGTTTCATTGCATTTACGCTTTTCCAATCAGTTTTAGGCATCTGACTAATATAGTATGTACATAATTTGACATTGTGTCTGGAATAAATAATGAAAATGAATAATCCAAAAATACGTTTACACGAATGAGTAAAGTTAAAAATAATAGTAAGATTAGCAGTACTAAATTATGGGTGAAGTCACACTTAAGAATTGGTATTTAACACGAACAATTATATTTCATCCAGCCCAAGAAATAGTCCTGTATAAACAAACACACGTGCCACTGCTGCAATAAACCTTTAAATTCAATGAAAGTAGTTTGTTACTTTACTGCATGTATCATCACCCTTTTTTTTACTTCAGATAATAAAGACAGTGAATAATGATAGTATTTTAATAATGGTTTCATTTAAACATAACCTAAGCACCTAAGTTGTTTGTTGGAGAGAAGCAACTGTCGAGCTAAGTAATGCACTATTGTTTATGTTGCGACCATGGCGGAGTTTGTAGTGGGTCACAGAGCAATTAAACACAGAAGTTGCAGAACCCTTAAAAGTGGTGAAAAAACGACAGTTGTGACTATTCAACTTTTTGTGTAGGGGTTGTGATGCTCTTACTGTTAAGAATGTCATTAGATTAACATCGGAAGCAACTGGTGTGTCTTCTGTGAATGATGTCCTCCGTGGTGTCGTGGTTACAATGCTAGCCTCTAGTTCCCGAGGTCGCGGGTTCAAATCAGGCGGAGGGCGTAAAAATCCTTAGCATGGCTTCCTTCGGAAGGGATGCAAAGCCGGTGGTCCCGTGTCGTGTGTGAGACACACACACACACACACACACACACACACACACACACACACACACACACACACACACACACACACACACACACGGCCGTTTGTGAAAATTGCAACACCAAGAAGAAACGCATGAATTCAACGATTTTAATACCATAGGTTAGGTAGATGACAAATAACAAATGATAAATTTTTGAAATCTATACATGATCTTTGAGCCCTAATATTCAGTATTTGGTGTGGCCTCCATGCGCTGCAATTAGAGCTACTATACGTCATGGCATTGAATCAAAAAGGTTCTCAATAAGTTCCTGAGGAATTTCCTTCCACGCAGTTTGTATTCGAACCCACAAATCCGTGACACTGATCACTGGAGGGCCGTGACGCACCAGGTGCCGACCAACCATATCCCAGACATGTTCGATGGGTGACATGTCAGGCGAACGTGCAGGCCAGGGAAGCAACGGTACCCGTCGCTCTTCGAAGAAGGTTTCTACATTCCTCGCTATATGTGGCCGGGCATTGTCCTATTGAAATGTGGCCTTTGGAGATACCTGAAGCAGGGGGAGTACCTCAGGCTCTACAACCACAGTTAGGAACCGGTTGCTGTTCAAAGTGTCCTCAATTCGTAGGAGGCGAAATCTGTTGTTGTAACCAATGGCGCCCCAAACCATCACACCTGGCGTTTGTCCGCTATGTCGCTTAACAATGCAGCTCTCCAGGTTGCGCTCACCACGGTACCGCCGGACACGTATGTGGCCATCACTGTAGGACACGTTGAAGCGGGACTCGTCCGAAAAGACTACATTTTGCACTCAGTACCCCAGTGACGGTGTTCACGTGTCCATTGCAGTCGGAGGAGCTTGTGGTTTCTGGACAATGGAAGCCGACGTAATGGCATGCATGCAACCAGTCCAACCTGCAGCAGACGGCGAGGAACCGTTGATGCACACAAGTTCACACCTGTTGCAGTGCTCCAGCGTCGAGCCAACACTGGATGAAGCTGTACGGTCCGTTATGTAGATGCGGACAAGATGACGGTCATCCCGTGCTGTGGTCATGTTCCGTGGTCCAGTTCCCTCTCTTCACTGCGTACGACCTTCATCTATCCACTGCTTCCACACACGCATCACTGTCGTAGCAGCATGCCCTGTACGAGCCGAAATGACACGGTATGACAAACCCGCTTTCCGGAGACCGATCATTCTGCCCCGTTCGAACTCACATGCCGATATGGCTCCCTTTGACGTCGACGAGGCATACTGGCACTCACTTTATTGTTTCCACCTTGTTTGACAGCTCTGCACTGACTACACTGGGCGCAACACTGACCTTGTCGGACCGACACGAGAGGGCTCTGCTCGGCCTACGTGTACCCCATCTCTCTGTAAACCTAATCACTTATTGCTTGCACACTCTTCTACACTTCCACCAAGTTTGGAATTCGCGAAATTCTTTCTTGGTGTTGCAATTTTCACAAACGGCAGTGTGTGTGTGTGTGTGTGTGTGTGTGTGTGTGTGAGAGAGAGAGAGAGAGAGAGCTTTGTAAACAGGCTGATTATAAAACCTGGAAGACGACTCCAGGTTATCACCACTTCCATTCCGAGCTGGATGTCGCGCTATTACCCGAGGACTCCGATTAACATGCAAGTTTTTACTGATGAAGGATATTACATAACATTTTTCATCCATTCTTGAATCAGTACATTTAGTAGAACAAGTGTAAATATAGGGATTTCTTTACTACTTAGTGTTGGTGCAGTGAAATGTAGCATCCAAAAGTAAACAGCTGAGCAGCTGTTGAGGTAAAGAGTGAACCTCAAATCGCGGAATGATACTAGGTTGCAACATGCATTGTTAGAACCCATTTTCATGCAATATTCAAATCGATTTGAAGTAGTTACCGTATTGAAATCTTCATAAAAATGGGATTCAAAACGATTTTAGTCTCGGTTTTGTCACCTGAAAAGTGGGACTGGATCACATTAAAATTTGTTTCAAAACGTTAAGCGCATTAAGATTAAGGCGACCATATTTTCAGAACTTATTATCGGGACAGATCCCTTCCCCACTTAGGTCATTCATTCGATCGCACGCACACACACAATACTTTAAATATTACTCATACCTGTTGTTTGTGTAGCGTTACCGTGAAACAATCTTTAATAGATGGACTTGCTTCTTCCTGCGAGTGTCGATATGGCGCAATGTTAGCTTTGCTGTAACGAACTGCATTTTTGGGATGAATGTATTATTTTTTTTAAGTATGGTAATGTTAGTCTTCAGTTTTTCACACATTGCAACACACGACTCTTTGAAGTTCACTTTACACATCACAATTGCACCTACTGTTTCCACTTTCATGCGGATTTTGTGGCAGTAATTTGTATCACAATAATGTAAATGCCAGAGTGATTGTAGTGTGAATAAGCATTATTGTATGACAATGATTTGAGATGTTAATTATAAGCATTGTTAGGAAATAAGTTTACACGGCCTCACCGAAACTGACAATAAGAGCGGGCAACAATGAGCGAGGGGGTGAGTTGTTTATCAATTATTAGACAAGCAAATGACGTCAGATTGGCGCGCTTTTCTGAGAAATGGCGGGAATTTCTTCCCTAGAGCATATGTTTTCGTAATTTTGATTGGATATAAAAATAGACGCTAATGTTGGCGCGTTTTATTAACCAATAGCAGCTCGGTTATAATGTTTAGGCATATTAGGGTGAGCGAGTATAAAAAGCTAAAGCCAGAAGCAAGTATTGCCCAGTTCAACAAAATCATCCACGCGTTACACATCGCGGAGTCCAACAGAATCATTCAGAAGTTAAACGTCGTTTAGTTCATCAGAATCGTTCGCGAGTTACACGCCGCAATTCTACAGAATCTCTCGCGTCTTAAAGTTTGTTATAAATGTGAAACACGCGAATTAATAATGTGCAGTAAATAAGTGATTATAGTGATATTAGAAAATAGAACAGTTTCAGTCTGGCGTGTATCAAGAGTCAGTATGTGAACTTAATTAATTGTGACGGTAATAAAAGTGTAAAAACAAATTCTTTTATCAGTGTTATCTTTGAGTAACAAATCCTTTCCGTTTACACACCCTGTTCAAGAGATGTGCTCGACCGAGAAACAATAGCTAGCCGGAGGACAATGAACCCAACATTCAAAGTAGTAAAACAATAACAGGCGCTCAGAAAAAAGATAACACGAATTGATCACTTCAAATTAGTTCCCAAACGTGGGGCGAACAAATAATATTTCGACTTCAATTTTTCTACACTCCAAATGGCAGTCATCGGAGGGGAAAAAAAAAGAACACTCTCCACAGGGTTCCAGGAATCACAATAGGAATTCAGCAAGTCTGTTAAGATTCTGTCACGAAATATCCTGAAGTTCAAAATGGCGAAATATCCCAAACCATTTATCACATACGCTGAAAGTATTGGTTTTCCATTATTCAAGCTTTTTAGTTATGTATTGCTTTACATAATATTCGTAAAAAATTCTGTCGAAATTTGTGGAAGTAATTTCTTTTCTTTTAATAACATCACTAACAATTTTGAAACATTCTTAAATTTTATTCCATTCTAGATCTTTCGATAAGTTGTAGCGGTAACTTCGTGTTATCTTATTTGCTGAGCGCCTGTTATTGTTCTACTATTTTTGAATTTTTGGGTTCTTTGTCCTCCTGCTATTATTACTCAGTCGAGCAAATCTCTTGAACAGGGTGTGTAAACGGAAAGGAGTTGTTACTAAAAGATAACACTGATAAAAGAATTTGTTTTTACACTTATATTACCGTCACACTTCATTCATTTCACATAATTACTCTTGATACACGCCCGACTGAAACTGTTGTATTTTCGAATTTAACTATTATCACTTATTTGCCGCACATTATTAATTCGCGTATTTCACATCTTTTAACTAACTTTACGACGCGAGAGATTCTGTAGAACTGCGCGACGTGTAACGCGTGAATGATTCTGTTGAACTGAGCGACGTTTGCCTTGTGAATTATTCTGTAGAACTGTGCGACGTGTAACGCGTGGATGATTCTGTTGAACTGAGCGACGTTTGCCTTGTGAATTATTCTGTAGAACTGCGCGTTACCCGTCTCTGGCACGGAATTTGTACTCCCTCACCCCGATATGCCTAAACATTATAATCGAGCTGCTATTGGTTAATAAAGCGCGCCAACATTAGCATATATTTTTATATCCAATCAAAATTACGAACACATATGCTCTAGGGAAGATATTCCCTCCATTTCTAAAGAAAGGCACGCTACTCTGACGTCATTTGTTTGTCTCTTCTAATTGATAATCAACTTACCCGCTCCTATTGTCAGTTTCAGTGAGGCCGTGTAAACTTATTTCCTAACAGCGCTTATAATTAACAAACATCTCAAATCATTGTCATACAATAATGCTAATTTACACTACAATCACTCTGGCATTTGCAGTGTTGTGATATAAAATACTGCCACAAAGTATGCCCATTAGAAATATTTAATCTGACAATACTGGTCTTCCTAGCTTTCTAAATACTTTAAAACACTGGCATAAAAAGTGTCGACTTGCTTCTTGGAATTTCTATTAGAATCTCCTATTTTATTTACAAGTTCTCACACTTTCAGTGGAAGAAAACAGCTCCTCTTTCTCTTTTCAAAATTGGCCTTTATTTCAAGCATGGAGTCAACAGACGTCACAATTTGACCTATTACTTTCTCTACTACGTATAGTAAGTAGGGGAAGTATTGTATTCCACCCAAAATTTCGATACCGAGATTTCACCGGAAATACATGTTTTGAGACTCACTGAATCCAAAAAAAGCATTTTTGGAAACATGTCCGTGTGTGTGTCTGTCTGTGTGTCTGTGAACAGCATAACTCAAAAACGAAGAGTCGGATAAACACCAAACTTGGTATTTAGGTTCAGTATCTTCCAGAGATGCGACACGAAGGTTTTCAAGAAAATCCCCCCACCCCAGACTACCCTTTACATGGAACATTTTTCGAAAATTTTAATTTTCCCAAAAACGGCTCTAACGATTTTGATTAAAATATCATATGTTTAAGATATTGTGATGACAAATAAAATGTATATCTCGAATTTTCTGGGAATGTCTCCAAAAGTATTCTTCATTATGAACGACTTTTTCATAACTGGTAAACCATAAGAGGTAGACAAAATTTTACTACACGAAAAATGTAGATCGCGTTAAAATACACAATTTATGTCATATACATTTCTTTTGTTGAGTGAACCGTTTGCGAGATATTGCTTGTTATGCCCTTAAATTTTCCAATACTTATACTTTTTCTCAAATTCGTTATTCATTTTTTTATGTCCTGGACATGCAAAGAGAATGGAATGCGCCACATAGCAACCAGCGATAAAATATTTGACTATCGCTTAAAACCTACCATATTCCCCTTGCATCTACAAGAAAATTAGCAATAAGATTGACATCTCGATTAACATGGAGCATATGGAGAATAAGCGTTTGTAAAATTAGATTGTACAAGAGTAGAGAAAGTCATGTGAGTGTAACACATCAGATTTTTTTTGTAATAGTTTCATGAAACAAGGCTGCCGGCTGTATTTGTAAATGAACTACAAATACATTTCACCGAAGTCATAGAAATGAATGCAGAAACAGCCTAACTCCATCAGAATATGGAGTATTTTCATATAACATAAAACAAGATTTTAGTGTCTTATAAATTTCTAATATTCCGCAACAACGCTGAAAGAAGACCTTGTATTTGTAAAACTCAAGAGTTTATTGTATTCAATGTTTGCAAAAGAGCAGAACCCTTTAAATTAGAACACGCACTATGTAAATATGAAAATACCTAACGATTTTGTAAATAATTATATGTCAACTGGAAAACTATCCACGGCTTTGTAAATGCAACTGTTTAATACATGAGCAACACACCCAAATACTATTATGTATATCTCTGTCAAATGCGAATTTCAGTTTGCTCAAAACATTGGTATCCGCACGCTTTGCTCCACCAAAATTCGCATTAGTATCGGCAACAAACAAACAAATGCGTAATTTAGGTTAGCCTAGGCTAACCATGGCCGGTTAGGGTTTATGTCCCTCTTCAGCCAAATGGTTAATTTTTATTTGGGGTGGCATCGACCCTCTGCAGTCACTTGGCAACAGCAGCTTGATGGTAATGATGGTTTGGGGGAGGGGGCAAAGAAGAAGGTGAGCGGGCAGGCGCCGAGTGTCGAGTCTTGGGTTTTGCTGTGGGGACCATTGCTTTTTAGTTTTGTGTGTCTATGTATTTGATTTTTAATTATTATATATATATATATTTTTTTTAAGGCTATAATAATTTTGTGTGCCCTTCTTTTTTTTTATATAATATATATATATATTTTTTTTGTGTGTAAATAGAACACACTTCTCGGTCTGGTGTTTGTATTTGTCTTGGGACTAGGATGAGGGTTATTTGTCTGTGGTTGTTCTTTTTTATTTGAAGGTGTGGTAACCATGGCCAGTCATTTTAATATTGTATGTTATATTCTTTGTGCTTCATTGAAGGAGATTCTGGAGATAGAGCGTTGCTTCCATTTCGTCTTGTGTCTCTCTCTCTTGGACTAGTGCTCTTATGTATGCTAGGGGTGGTGTCGTGATTTTATTGCACTGGTTAGGTGCATCTTTCTTGTAATTTTCAGAATTTTGCAGTAGTTGTTGCCTGTGTTGGAGTTTGCTTGCTTTTGCTGCGTAGTTGAGGAGACCTCTCTCTATGAAGTCTGGCAGCGTTTCGGTCTTTACTAGTTGGTATAGTTTCCTGTTGGAATAACAGTAGGGCACCTTTGCTGCTATTCGAAGGCATTTACGTTCTACTGTCTGTAGGAGATGTATTGTTGTTGCTGATGTTATGGGCGCCAGCGCTGTTGTTCCATAGGTTAGTACCGGCCTGACGAGTGCTACATATAGGTGGAGTAGGGCTTTTGTGGTGAGGCCTGCGTTAGTTTTGTTTGCCAGGTATCTCATTGTTGATAGCATGGCTTTGGTCTGCTTTATTTTCTGATTGAAGTGCTGGTTAGTTTTTAATTTATTTGTGATTGTAATGCCCAGATATTTGGCCGTTTCTTTTGATTTAATGAGTTTCCCATCAATGTTGACGCGAAGTGCAGTCTTTGCAAAGCGGCCTTTTCTCTTGATGGTAAGTATTTGGGTTTTATCCGTGTTAATTGAAATTCGCCAGTTTTTTGCCCATTGTACAAACTCCTTGAGCTGACGTTCCAGTCTTTTTTTGGCTACTGTTGGCCTGAACTCCGAGCACCAGTAGAGTGTATCGTCGGCATATTGCGCTAGATTGACAGTGGGTACTATTGGTTTTGGGGTGTCTGCAGTGTAAATTATATACAAGAGGCCGGAAATGGCGCTCCCTTGCGGCGTGCCGGCTTTTAGATGAATTGTATCTGATAGTGTGTTGTTGATTTTGAGATTGGCTGTCCGATTCAGCAGGAAGCTGGCCGTCCATCGAATTATCTTTCTCGGAAGATTAAGAGAGGTCATTTTGTATAGGAGGCCGTTGGTCCAGCATTTATCGAACGCGGATTTTATGTCCAGAAAGGCTGCAACGGTTGTCTTGCTTTTATTGAAGTTGTCTTGCATGTCTGATATCACCCTGAGTAGTTGGTCCTGTATTGTTATATCGTTTCTGTAGCCCGCCTGAGTTTCTGGAATTATGTTGTGGTGCTTGAGATAAGACTGCAGACGAGTGACCAGTATTTTTTCCAAGATTTTTGATAGCGTTGCTGTGAGTGAGATAGGTCTGTAGTTTTGGTGATCCGTGTGGTCTTTTCCTGGTTTTTCGAATAAGAGAATATGCGCATGTTTCCAGTTGGTCGGGTGGTAGCCATGATGAAGGCAGGCGTTGTAGAGTTGCAACATACGGTTTATTATGCTATCTGGTAGTTCTTTTAACGTCTGGTAGGTTATCTGGTCAGGCCCGGGGGCAGTATTTCCTTGGATTTGTATTGTGGTCTTCAATTCATTTTTGGTGATGGGTTTGGCGGGACCGTGCGCTTCAGGGGGCTCGCATAGTTGCTCTTGCGGTGTGTAAAGATGTGGGCTGCTGTTGACATGATAGTTGATTCGATTGAAGTATTGGCTATTAAACTTTGGATCATCTGGCGTTTTAAATACATTGTCATAATGTGTTTTAAAAATGTTTAATTTCTCTGTCGTGTTCCAGATGTGACGTCCATTTTGTTTGATTGGGTATGTGGTGTGATGTTTACCTCTTGTTGCTCTGATTAGCTGCCAGAATGTCCGCGGATCGTTGGTTCTTTTTTCATTTAGTGTGTTGATGTAGTGCGTCCATTTTGATTCCCTATACTTTGTAATTGCTGTTTTAACGGCCTCCTGCAGGTGATTTAACACCATTTTGTCATATGGGTGATGCGTTTTCATGTACTGCCTGTGGGCCTTTCTTTTCTGCTTGATGACGGCGATTATGTCTGGTGGGAGTGTATTAATATTTCTGTCCGGATTCCTTTTGATTGTTGGTATAGCGTGCTGTTTAGCGGCTGTAATTATGTTTCGTAGTGTTACCTCTTCTGTTTCTATTTGTTGCACGATGGTGCCTTGGGCGTTTGGAGGTGTGTTGTTGATTTGTTCAGTAATCTTTTGTCTATAGGCCTTCCAATCTGCTCTGGTGAAGTCCGGTACTTCGTATGGTTGTCGCACTTCATAGTGCCATCTTTGGGTGGCCAGGGTAACTATTACAGGCAGATGGTCAGTGTTGATGGGTGCGTCGGTGGTTATGCCGGTGATTTTGTGGTATAGCTGTGGTGAAGTTAGTATTTTATCCGGTGATGAGGGTTGCTGATTTCTTGTGCCGATTCTGGTGGGTCCTGGTATTAGTGCAACTTGCAGTGATGTGTTGGATAAGAGTTTGAGTAGTTGCTTTCCATAATAGTTGGTAGCTACATCCAGGAGGCTCTGATGTTGGGCGTTTAGATCCCCCACTACCAGGAGGCTGTTGTATTTGGCGTCCATATATTTAAGCAAAGCTGCAGGGGAATGGTTATTCTTTGTTGACATGTTCGTCGGTGTGGCATAAATCGTGGCTATATGCAGTACTTGCGTGTGGATTTTAATTTGGACTAGCACTGCCTCTTCTGCTTTAAATTGGTCCGGTAGTGATATGAGTTTAGTCCGTTGTTGCGGTTTGATTAGCATAAGTACTCCTCCTCCTGGTTCTGATTGGCGGTCATGTCTGTGTACCTGGTAGGGGGGGAAACTGAAGGTGTTGTAAGGTTTGAGTTTTGTCTCATTTGCCGTTATGATGTCGGGATCGTATTGTGTAAGCAGTGCTTTGAGCTGTTCTTTCTTTGACCGTATTCCATTTATGTTGATATGAAGAATTATGAGGTTGTCCTTCTCTATGATGCGAGCCATAATTCTTGATCAGGAGGGGGCTGGCGGTTACTGAGCTGTTGCTGTCATGTTTGCCGCTTCAGGTTGAGTTGGCGGTTCGGTGGCGCTGATGAGCACTGCGACTTGTGGGCCGATGTTCGTCAGGTTTAGTATTTTGTTCATTGTTTTCTTAATCGAATCTTGCATGGTTTTATTCACCTTTGTTTTCATGTCGGGAGGAGTTACTGCCTGTATTATCACTGCTATGTTCTTCAGTAGCTGTTCCGCTACATGGTCGACTAGTTGTTTTACATACTTTGTGATGGCTGCATGCATTTCCTGCATTTGCACCTGAGTAGTGTTGATGTGTGCGCATGTTGCCTGCGTAAGGTCCTTCAGTGTTTGTGTCACCTCCTGTTTGCCCATTTCTTTCTTGTCCACCGGTATTCTTGGTAAGGCCGGTTGTTGTTCTGGAGCTGGTGTTGGTAAGGATGGCGGGGGTGGTGGGGTGGATGGTTGTGTGGGAATATTTTGGTGGCAGGAGCTTGTTGAGCGGTTATTGGTGTGTTCATTGGGTATGCAGGGCATCGGACCTGTTCGGTGTAGTGCCCGGTTTGGTCACAGGTGGCGCAATATGGTTCGGATGATTCTTTAGCTGCGTGTTGGCAGATTAGGGTTGCATCTGAGGAGCCACAATAGAAGCATTTGGGTTGGTTTCTGCAAGATTCTATGGCGTGGCCATATTCCTGGCATTTGCGGCATGGAACATGCCGCTCATTGGTTCTGGTCGGTTCGACGCGGTATAATTGGTATTCAATGATGATTCCTCGGTTGAGGGCATTTTGCAGTGTCTCAATGTCATCGGTGAAAATTCGGAACAAGGGTGTTGGCTTGTTGCTTGCCCGACTGACTATTCTAATGGCGCGATTTATGGCTGGTTGCTCTCGTTGAATGGCCGCGGTAACTTCCTCATCGGAGAAACCCAGCGGTACGTTTTTGAGTACCGCCGTCAGTTGGCGCTTCCTGGGCGTTGTCTGTGTGGTCGGTGCAGGTGGTGGCAGACTTGTTGCGTATTGGGCATTTCGTCCAAATTTTGATTGTGAAATGGCTTGCTGAAAGGTTCGCCCTTGTTGCTCTGTTTTAAATATAAGAGCTAGTGTGTTTTGTGGCTTGTGTATCTGTTGTATCTTGACAATTCCTACATTATCATTTTTTGGAAATTTTTCCTGTATGAGCTGTCGCACATGAAGGGAATGGCGGCACTTCTCTTCGCAGTTTTTTACATATAGCGCAAACTGTCCGTGCGGTAGCGTTAAGAGTGTTGGTGTCCACTTTTTGTTGGTGGTGACCATATCCTTGTTGGTGGTAGTGTCAGTTGGTGCGGTGTTTGTCGCATTGATGCTGTTATGGACGACTGGATCAGATGTTTCTTCATCAGTATCCGTGCTGGTGTCCGTCAAGTTTAGGTCCAATTCGACCGTGGCTGGTGGCGATGTGGTTCTTCGATCTCCATCCATGTTTGCTCTTGTTTTCATGCGATCAGCTTTGGTGGCAGCCTGTGTGCTCTTTAGGTTGGATCTCGAGGTACCCGCTATGTCTGGATCGGGTGGTTTAGCCGACTTAACCATGGTTAACTAGTTGTCAGGGGCTTTTTGGGTTAGTATGTGTCTTGATTCAGTCAGTCGGTCAGTCAAAGGGGTTAGGATATTGGTTATGAGTGGAAGGAGTAGCTGCTAAAAAGCGCGCCTGGTATGTCGCCTCGGCCGAAGCCGCCTAAGTGTAGTTTAAGGAAACTACGGGTTTATAGAAATAAACCCTTTGACTAAGCACGAGTGCTTAGGGCTAGTACCAGGCTGGCTACAGGAGTGGTATAGGTTGGTAGGTTGGTGTGGGTAAGATGATGATGGCGATGATGCTGTCCGACCTGGAAAGGCAAGAAAAGATTAGTATTTACCGCAGGACCGTGGGCGGGTGACTGGATGCTCTGCGACTGGCTGACGCTGCTGAGGTAGGCGGGACGCTATAGCTGTCTCCGCCTCTCGCTCGTCGGCTGCTACTCGAAGACTCAAGAGAAACCCAGTAGACTCGCTAACTGCACTGCTCGGCGTCACGAAGCGGAATTTAGTATCGGCAGAAAATGCCACTACTTTATTAGAAATATTTTTCCGTTGCGCAATGCGTGTAGTCGGAAATAATATCTGATGTTTCACCACTGAGGTCTAAAAACTGAAATAACTTAATTTTCAGCGCACTTAATGGATGAAAATAACGCATAAGTATTGGAATTAACTTTCTGTTCAAGTTTCTGGTATCGTAGAAATTGAAATATAGTTGGATACCTTTAATTCCTCACGTACTTCATCAGCTAAAGATGCCAGCACACCTGTAACAATAGCCACCGATTTTGTATGTGCAGAACATTTTGTGTCGAACAGTTTACTAATTAATTTTGACGTACAGTGTTGAGATTTGAAGCTATGATTGTGAGCAACAGCGCGATACGTGAATGCACCCTCCTTTGCAGCTAATTTCAATTCATAGCATAACTATTATGGAAAAGTGTATCACTTTTATTGTAGGAGCATTGCTGTCAGTCACTCGATTGTGGTGTTAAGCTGTTTTAATGTTTGCCAAAATATCATTTTTCACTGCCCTATATAAAGATCCCAATTGCAGAACTTACAAAATACCGTATCTTCTTTTTTAGGAAAGGAAATTCGTTTTATAAACTTTCATTAACGTGCACTTACGTTTCGGCATCAGTGACCAATATCCGAAACTAGAAAGGGAAGAACGCCACATTCTCGAAACGTACATGTATTATGAACTCGTTCAACGAACTGAATTAATACACCAAACGAGATACGGTCGAGTGCAATGTTAGTGTCGGCATCTTTTTTAATGTAGAACCCTCCTGTCCTCCCCTGTTGCCGGCTATTTGAAGGCGCCAATAATACTATCTAATTTGTATTTAACATGAGTGTTGACTACTTAGCAGGTTTTGTGGCAGTAATTTGTATCACAATAATGTAAATGCCAGAGTGATTGTATTGTAAATAAGCATTATTGTATGACATTGATTTGAGATGTTTGTTAATTATATGCATTGTTAGCAAATAAGTTTACACGGCCTCACTGAAACTGACAATAGGAGCAGGTAACAATGAGCGAGGGGTTGAGTTGTTTATCAATTATTAGAGACAAGCAAATGACGTCAGATTGGCGCACTTTTCTTAGAAATGGCGGGAATTTCTTCCTTAGAACATATGTGTTCGTAATTTTGATTGGATATAAAAATAGACGCTAATGTTGGCGCATTTTATTAACCAATAGCAGCTCGGTTATAATCTTTAGGCATATCGGGTGTGGGAGTATAAAAAGCTAAAGCCAGAGGCAAGTATTGCCCAGTCCAACAGAAGCATTTGTGCATTACACGTTGCGTAGTTCATCACAATCGTTGGCGGGTTACACGTCGCATAGTTCAACGGAAGCATACTTAAAGTACACGTTACGCAATTCTACAGAATCTCTCGCGTCGTAAAGTTAGTTATAAATGTGAAATACACGAATTAATAATGTGCAGTAAATAAGTTATTATAGTAACAGAAAATATAACAGTTTCAGTCTGACGTGTATCAAGAATCAATATGTGAAATTGAATAATGTGTGACGACAATAAAAGTGTAAAAAACAAATTCTTTTATCAGTGTTATCTTTCAGTAAAAAATCCTTTCCGTTTACACACCCTGTTCAAGAGATTTGCTCGATCGAGAAATAATAGCTAGCCGGAGGACAATGGACCCAACATTCAAAGTTTTAATACAATAACAGGCGCCCAGCAATAAGATAACACGAAGTGACTGGGACAAATTGTCTTCCATACGTAGGACATATAAACATGAAGCATCTTCCAACTACCTACAAATATAACTACTTCAGTTTCCAGTACAGGGCTTTTACTGCCGCGGTGTCTCTGGACGTCGAGAAGGCCTTCTCCACCACCTGGAGAAGGCCTTCTCCTTTATAAGCTTATTCAGCTGAAACTATCACCACACGACGTACACCTCCTACACTTATACCTCAGACACCGAACCTTTTCTGTTTCAGTCGCGGGGAACAAATCAACACAGGCCAATACGAGGCGGAGTCCCCAAAGGTTCTGTATTATCCCCTACGCTCTTTAGCGTGTATGTGGCCGACATACCAATAGAGCAGCTCGTCAATATAGCCCAGTATGCTGATGACGTGCTGCTATACTGCACAGACAGACACCCCTGCAGAGCCTTCAACCCAATTCAGCGACACCTCCGCCTCATCTAAGAGTGGTGTAGGCGTTGGCGATTGTCCATAAACCCGGAGAAAAGCCACGCCATTCTGCTTACACAGCGCCGCTTTCCCGCCAACTTCCCCTCATTTACCTACCTCCGACGTAGGATAGAGTGGACGAATTCCATCTCCTATTTAGGTGTTCAGCTAGACAGACGCCTAACTTTCCGGAGACACATTGCGGATCTCTCGCGTCGGGGCATGGCGGCTGCGGCCACCCTGTACCCCATGCTGGGATCCGTGATGCTGATACCGCTTAAGTTGCATCTCTTTTGAACACTTATAATCCCCGTCCTGCTCTACGCCTGTGAAATCTGGGGCATGGCCACAGACTCCAATCTGCTCCGACTGCAGCGGGTACAGAATAGGAGCCTTCGAGCCATCTATTCTGTATGCCGCGCTTTCCCCGTGAGACTACTTCACGAAGCCTCATTCTTCCATACCTGGAGGATGAAATTAGGCGCCGGGCTAGAAAACTATACCACCAGTTGCCATTCCATTGGAGTGCCCTCGTTCGGTCTCTAGGGGACTATAACCCCAGAGAATGCCGCTTCAGGTGTCACCAGGTTCCCCGCATGGCTTGCGGGCACCCACAGTAACAAAGGAGTTACTCCAACCAGCAGCAAAAGCTGAACTCCTTATAGTCCTACCATGAGTTGCTTGGTAAATTCAAAATTTAATCCAAACAATTTCGATAATATCATCCACCAGTGGTGCACTAGGGCCGTTGTACCCTGACTTGCAGTCGTCGAGGACTCAATGCTACCTCCTACCACCCCCCCTCCCACAACCTGTCTCAACCGCCATCCTGCAAAACCCTTTCCTACCTACTAGTGGTTAAACCCTAGCAAGGGTAGGTACACTATATAACACTTCTTCGGGCTGCCCTCAGCCTGCCAACAACTTTGTCGTCGTCAGCATTGGAAGTCCATGAACTGCAGTATTTTTAACCCCTAACTATAGACGTGCGGTCTCTCGGACTTGACTTAAATAATTTTAATGTTGTTAATTTGAAGCTTGCTTTATTTTTTCTCTAAGCATTGCGCGCATGCGTGTACCTTTTTTTCCTAACACATCAAATGTTAGGTCAGTGTTGTTTCTGATTTGATTGTGTCAATAGTTATTAGTGTGGTTTGTGAGACCGCGCTCTGTGTTTACATAATTGTTTTGCAATAATGGCGCATAAGGTTACTCAGAATACTAGTATGAGGTTGGATGACCCCAAAGCTGACGAAATATTACAGGCATGGTTTGATGAAGATGTTAGTAATACTGATGACAAGCTAAATTTACAAGAACCTGTAGAAGAAAGTGATCATGATACAGATTCGCAGTCGTCATCCGAAAATGATGATGTGGAAACTAGCAATGCACTTCCTGAAAATGATGATGATTTACCTGATGACTCATTTTACAGAAAACGGATAAAAATGCCCCAAACAAGAAATTGTAAGTAGAAGCAGAACACCTAAACATAACATAATTTAGAAGTTACCAGGTCTGTTGCGTCCAGCCAACATACTCTCTTACAGAACCCCATCAAATATGGAACCTCAATCAGTAATGGAATTCTAGAAATATTGTGAACTGGACTAATGTAAAAATAAGCAGGGATCGGGGAAAATGCCATGAAAAATCTGCTAGTGACGCCTAACTGATAGTAGAATTAAAAGCATTTATTGGACCACTTTACTACACAGCTGTATTCAAGTCAAACCATGAGGATATAAAATCATTATTTGCTACAGATGGTATGGTAGGGATATCTTTCACTGTCGATGAATCAGAATAGGTTTTCCTTTCTGCTTTCAAAGCTGTGGTTTGACATCCTGAATGGCAGAATGGCAAGGAAACTAGCAGACCATGCCGCTCCAATTTCTGAGCTATTTCAAATATTTGTTTGAAACTGTCAGATGTATTCAATAGGTAGCTGTGTTTGTGTGGATAAGATGCTAGTAAGTTTCGATGAAAATGTGGATTCGAAGTTTACATGCCTAGAAACCCCACGAAGTATAGCATCAAATTGGTTTGTCTTACAGATGCCTGAAATGGATATTTCCACAATGGATACATCTATGTAGGGTAGGTTCAGATCCTCATGAAGACAAACGATTTTCAAAGCCAACTCAGCCTGTTCTCCGATCACCCAATCATTTCCAGGGTTCTGACAGGAATATTACTGGAGATAATTGGTTTTCTTCAATTGAACTTGTTCGCGTGCTGAAAGAAAGAGGATTAACTTATGTTGGAACATTGAGGAGAAATAAAAGGGAAATTCCCAAATAATTCCAACGATCAAGGACTAGAATAGTAGGATTGTCTTTTTGGTTTCACACGAGATGAAATTGTGTCCTTTGCTCTCGGATAAAGGGAACAAAGGGTCGCCGTTCTTGTCTCTAGTATGCACCACAAAAGTGAGATGGAGAACCCAGGAAAACCAGAAAGAATTGATTACTATAATGTCACTAAGGGCGGGGTAGACTCTTTGGACAAAAAATGTGCTAATTACTGCACTGGACGTCGTATCAGGACATAACCTATGGCACTGTTCTTCAGAATATTGGACATAAGTGGTGTTAATTCTTTTCTACTCTATCAATCCTGTAAAGAAAGTGAACCGATTAGTAGCCTAGATTTCATGAAGGAACTATCCAGGCATGTTTGAAACCAGAGATGGAAACCAAGAAGACTAAGCAAAGCTCATGTAAGCCATGAAGTGAAAATGATTATAGGAAGAGTCCTCGGCCTTAGACCGATTGCCAGGACCATACAGAAGAAAAACTACAAATGAGGAAAGCTTGTTGCCTGTGTGATCCAAAAAAGAAGAGGAAGACAGCATATTTCTGCCAGAGGCCTGTGTGTCTGCAGTGTACAAAAAAAGTGTGCATTTCCTGTGCGGAAGAACTATAATACAGAGCATTCCACTGTAAAGAACGTATTATTTTACTTGTGTGTTCATGCTTTCTAATGATTATTAGTTCATTATAATTTATCACATGTTTATGTACAGCCTAAGACAAAATAAATGAACTAAAGCCAGAGAGGGAGTTCAATTCGGAAAATGTCGGAAGCATTCGCTGACAATGTGTTCACAACACATGACTTGACAGCACCCTGCATTCATTTCAAAGCTATTCGTTAAGTGGAAAGATGCCTTTCATTTTGGTTGTATGCATGGTACCCGAGCGGCGAAACGCATGTGTTGCAATTAGAACAACCTGGATTTGAATCCTTGATGTATGTTTCTTTATGTTTAAATTTAAATTAGTTAAATATATGGCAATGACTATGTTTTCCAGCATAAGGTATCAATTAATTTTAGGATTCGTGCATAAAAACACACATAAATTATCTTTTCGTTTTCAAAATAAGTATCATATTAGTAAGAATTCTAAAGTGAAAAACTAAACCAAATATTTAATTGACTTAATATTGGATGTGCAAACACTGTCTAATTCGTTAGTTATGAATGGCGCTGGCGTGATCATGCGCATGCACCTCATAGCCATGGCGTTCTGCATATGTAGCAATCTTACTTGCTTTTGTATTGCTGAGTGCTCATACAAAGACAAAGTTACAAGGAGATCTCCTCTTAAGTCGTCCTCCGTGGTGTAGTGGTTACCATGCTAGCCTCTAGTTCCCGAGGTCGTGGGTTCAAACCAGGCGGAGGGCGATGGATTTTTTTGGGAGTAAAATCCTTAGCATGGCTTATTTCGGAAGATCCCGGTCCAATGTCGTAGATTTACGCCACGTAAAAGAACCTCAAGCCTGATAAGGGCCTCTGAGGAAAATTAACGGTCTTTCATGCCCAATATAAAATAGGATGCTAAGGATCACAGCAGTTAAAGAGTGTTCATAAATAAAACTCAATTTTATGTTAGTGCATATTTACTGGATACTCTTGTGTCACAATCTACAAGAACACTTGAAGTACCTATAACTAATGGCTACGAGGTGGGTGTGGTTATCCAGGGAAGGGATTGTTCGTTCTTGACCTGGTTCAGGTTGAAAATGTTTTTCCACTCCTCAGTGGGACACTGCACTTCTAGAAGAGGCAGAGAGCAATCTCTTCCAGCGTGTGTGTATAATTAGAAGCAATTCTAATTATCCTCGGTCGAATCGCAGAGCCTTGCATTGTTTGACTACAACAGGACTCTTTGCTCGATTGGCAGCTAAAAAGCAGCATCTTACAAACGATCACAGATTATGTCGCTTTGCATTTCCAGAAGAAAATGTCAACCGTAACTGGAATATGGTTATATTTATAGATGAGGTGATAGTTTCATCTACAAATGGGGAAAAGCAATAAAATTGTCTACCGCCCCATAGTAAAACATTACGTTGCAAAATACTTGGCACAAATGGAATGCCAAGGTTGCATATTGTGATGGGGTTGAATGTCACGAGACGATCTAGATTTGTTGTGGCAGCTTGATGGCACATTAAAATATAGCCAGCACTATAAAGACATCCTTGAAAACATCATGGTTCCTTCTCTAAGTACTAGACATCACAACGTAGTGATTGAATTCCAGCAGGATAACCATCCTGTCCACACAAGTCAGCAGGTTTCAAACTGGTTTTTGCAAAGGCAGGACATTACAGTGATTGACTGGCCTCCTTCCTCACCAGATTTGAATCCTATTGAAAATGTGGGGCAGAGGTGAAGAAAGTTTTGGAGTTAAATTGGCTTGCAAGACAAAAGAGATTTTGTGGGATGAAATACGCGATATTTCAGAGGAAGTATCCTCGTAAAAATTAAACTAGGCATTTGATCTCGTGTCCCATAGAATGAGGGCAATAATAGAAGCAGAGGGTTTACACACCCGATATTATGTTACTTTCAACTTTTATTTGCTTTTTCTTATAGGACTATAATACATATTTCTTATTTAGTTTGAAAATGAAAAGGATAGTGTTTCAGTTTTTGTGTGTGAGCATAAATGTCTTGATATCAAATAAGCCTTAGCAATTGGAAATTATAATATGGCTAATAAACTTGGCATTTTTCTGGAAAAAAATGGATATGAACCTTGGTAGGCCTCATTACTACATACCTGCATGTAACCACTCACTTGTCAGCGCATATTCAGTAGCTGGCACTCAATATGAAAGGTGACAATAGAACATAGCTAAAGGCACAATTCCTGAGACACCATTGTGAACTGGCCATGGAAATGATATGGACTTAGACAAATGTACACTTCAAGAGTCAGCTCATTTTATTTTATTTTAGGGTGTACAAAAGTATAAAAACTGAGAAAATGATTGCAAAAACAAATTCACGAACTGAAGACACTTAAAACTACTATATATTACTTTGATAATGGCACTACTGGCCATATAATAATAATAATAATAATAATAATAATAATAATAATAATAATAATAATAATATTAATTAATTAATTAATTAATTAATTAATAAAGGTTAGTGTATTTTAGTTTTGCGTTGAAAGTGTATTGTTTCAAAATCATAGATCTGTTTCTTTTACTCATGCAGACATACTCATACTGTTTAATTGTGAAAACAATTACAGTTATAGTTTTATTGTTGTTTTTAGAACTTAATGTGCAAGTTCAAAATGTTGCAATATTGATTAGTTTGATGTAATATGTTTTATATTAAATGTTATATTAAACAACTCTTCAATGAATAACATTAATTATCGCAGCCTATCAGACCACAAGTCTGTAGCAGCGCTCCACACATTGCATGTTTGCGGTTGAGGGTTAAATAGTTAAGTTCATATTATGAATTACTCTCTCACAATTTACATTATATCAGTTATTCTAAAAACATGAGTCTTTATTGGGACACTGGGACATAATTTAAAAAACCAGGACATATGGTTGCCTTAATTAAGATAGTAATTTTTATCATCAAGCATTTCTTGTCATCAGTTTTACCACAAAAGCGCACAGTTGGATAGTTTCATGAAACTTGAGTATGATAGTAAAGTGGTTAGCTATTTTTCAAAAACACTTTTGTTATGTTTTGATGTCAAACTTATCTAGACGGTGTTAACAGCCATTGTCTAGTAATTGGCTAACATGTTTATTAACATGACTGCTTTCTAAAGCTATTAACGTATTGAAATAGGCACGAAAGGGGTATTCAGAAAGGTTTGTGTTCAATATGGCAATCCTACTCAAATGGATTTGAATACTGGATGAAAACCTAGTAACTACAAAGGAAATTATCTGATACACATAGATTTGCACATGTTTGCACAAGCAAAGAAGTGCAGGAAGGATTTCTAGGCGTAATTTTCATGAAAAATGGAACTTATACTCTGTTAAACATTAGCACAGAATCTTAACTTGCACCACATGTAAAACATGTTGACAAAGAGCATTTCCAATCCAATTCCAGTGGTGCTCAGCACTGTTGCAACTCCGTTTTAATGAAAGAAACCAAACAATTTACTTTCACTGGCAAGTAGCAAAGTCTATTTTGTTGTTGGTTGTCCAAGCATATGACCATGCATCTTAGGCATTCAGCAGGATTTTCAAATTAAATAAAAGGGAGTGAAATAAACTTTAAAAATATAATTTTCCCCAGACTCCTAAAAATCCTGTGCTCCCCCACATTAATCAGGATTGCCCACCCTTATGGGTGGCCCTGATTAGAATCAACCAAGATTTAAAATAATTTCCAGCATGACAGAGACATTATCCCAGCACTACTACTGTGTCTGTTCAACATTTTTTATTTGTGTTAAAATTTAAATTTAAATCACGTGGCAACTCCTTGATAAGTCTTAGATTTTATTCTACAGAATTAGTGCTTAAATATTTCATATTATAAAGCAGTTCAATTTGAAGATTTACCTGGCAAAACCATTGTGTTTTAAATCTTTGTGCTCTGTTGAAATCTTATTCTTGTCTACCTTTCTCATATTTGAAATTGTTTTCACAGGGAACGGTTTGGGTTGATAGAGCATGGATACACCAAGGAAAAACAATGACTGCTACTTTTATTATTATTCAACATGTTTAAAAGTAAGTGATATATTTTAAGATGTAATATGTAAATCAAAAGGAATCTTGAGTTTTCTTTAAACCATTTGTGCTGAAAACTATAAGGAGCAGTTAATTCTCTGAAAATTAAATTGAGTGGAATTTTTAGGGCGATGGCTGCATGTTTCGCCATGAACCATCTGCATTGGGCTGTGAAACAGTTTGTTCCTTCTGGCAGCAAGGAAAATGCCTCAATCAACACTGCAATTTTCGACATATGGAACTAAGAGTAAGTGATCAATAGTTTTAGCTTTAAATTGTGAAATGCAGTTTCCTTTATGGACACTACTTAAGAATCAGTAATCAAGGTACGTTAGAGGAACCATAGTTCCCATCCTCAGCTGTTGACTAACTGATCATTGAATTAATTTTTCCTTCTTCTCTTATGACCTCATATGAGGAGATGGTTTTTGAATGTCGAAAGCAGTCTTTTTGTTTATTTATTCATTTATTAAAAATAAAGATTGTTTTGTCATATTGTCAGCTTAATTTGTACTTTCTCTACAGCTTAACCTATGTAGAGGAAGTATTGTATTCCATCCCGAAATTTGGTATGGAGATTTCACCAGAAATACATACAAGTTTTAATTGCAAACCCTTGAAAATAATAGCCAACTCTTCCATATGAACCACATGGAAATAATACTTTTATTAACCAGCAAAATTAGAGAGCCCTGCTTAATAGATTGTTGTGGGGATAATGTCCAGTTATTCAACTAGTGCACTACATTGAAACATGTCTCTGAAGCTGGGATGTCAATCTGAATTGCAAACTGAGTTGTTATTGTAGGATTCCAACATCGATTTTGGCACCTTACAGTTAAAACTGGCAGGTAACATTTTGGGTGTGTATTGCTTTTATTACATTGCTTCTGTCCTAGGAATTTCAGGGTGGGTTTTGGCATGAGGGGTCTGATACTTGTGATCTTTAATACTAAGTTTGGTATTATTCAACTTTTGTGTTTTGAGTTATCTTCTCTCTTATGTTGCCTTTGAAGGATTCCAACATCAATTTTGGCACATTACAATTAAAACTGTATCTAACTTTTGGATGTGTCCTCCTTTTATTACATTGCTTCTGTCTTAGATATTTCAGGATTGGTTTTGGCATGAGGGGTCCGATACTTATGATCATAAATATCAAGTTTGATAATATCAAACTTTCTGTTTTTGAGTTATTTCTTTATGTCTCCCCCTCACACAGGTACAGTTGTGCACCCACCCACCGACATGCCTTTTTTTAAAATGCCTGTTTTTTCTTTTCTTTTTTGGTGTTCAGGTGACCTCATAATATGTATTACTGGTGAAAACTTGATGTAAAGTTTTTTAGAATAATACAAAACTTCCTTTACTTACCATAGGTATGTAATGAAGATTATAAAATTCAACTTATAAACTTAAAGGTTTGAAAATGTATTATGTTGACAATAGCAGGAACAAGAAGGGAAGTCAGAATGAGAAAAACATTTAAGTTCTCACTTTCAAATGTGAGCATTCCTAATCAACAAGAAGCCTTCTAGAAATGGGAAATCTGGTGAATTGAAGAACAGAGACTTTCTCATTGTTGATAATGGTTTCATGGGGATCAGCCTAGCAATATCTTTGACGAACTTAAGCACCCATGATGACTGGGGTGCCTGTTATCTCGCAGAACAATGTTTCAGAAAGAGAAACGCCCTAAGTCAGCAATGAGCGGTCAATTACAAGGTAATCTCTCCCTTATGGCCAAAGGCTTGGAGGTCCTCCTGAGATATTACTTAGCTAATCATCCATGAAACCATTATCAAGAAATTTCGTGAAGTTACCAGCTCTGCGTTCCTGTTACCAGTCACAGCATAGTGTATTATTGTGCATAGCTGTCTTCATTGTAAGGTTACTCAGGTAGGCTGTGACTTATAACAGCAGCTAGAGCTCTATCCAGTTGCAAGCTTGGAAAAAGAAAACATACAATTTCCAGTAATTGCTTGTGATTCTGTTCTTTGATCATTTCTTTCAACGAGAGTGGCATTACAAATAGTAACGGGAATGATTTTTAAAAATGTGTACTGCTTTGAATTTTGAGGTTGACTAGGTTGCATTTTGGTTTTAAAAACTGACAAATTAG
Organism: Deroplatys truncata; assembly: GCA_030765065.1. Classification (NCBI taxonomy): domain Eukaryota; kingdom Metazoa; phylum Arthropoda; class Insecta; order Mantodea; family Mantidae; genus Deroplatys; species Deroplatys truncata. The sequence goes on along the minus strand of CM060984.1, from coordinate 61,476,979 downwards.
ATTTTCCTTGTTATCAGTATAATAATTTGACATTCTTTTCTACTCCTGTCTTATTCTGAATCAAAAACCAGTCTTTGGTCAGGCTTTCCGTTCTTCTGGTTCTTGTACCAGATTTACTGTGCACTACTTTTACAAACCAGTATATTCATGGTTATTAAATTGAGGTTAGTATTTCTACTTTCTATTTTTGTTATCATTCTCGATTGGTATGAATGGCCTGTTTTATTCCCATTTTGGTTCCTGTTTCTATTCTCAGGCGATTGTGCACCTTGGCTTTCTGTTGGAAAGGAAAATACAAATGCTGTACATTAATAACTATTTAAAGTTTTTTATTAAGTCTGCACTATTCAGAATGCATCAATTTGAATTTTTATAGAAGAACCGTAAGCTGATCCCTTGTTATTGGGAAAATCAACCTGGAGGATGTCGAAAACCCCACTGCTCCTTTCAGCATAAGAATCCAAGGGATCCACCTACAGTAGCTGAAATGGAGAAAGCAGCTAAGGAAAGTAAGTATATCTGGCATATATTTCCATCTCCTGATAATGTTGTGGTTAGTCATAGTTTGAGATTAAAAAAATAATGCATGAACATGTTTAGTCTTTCCATGGTGTAAGATCTTTTATGATATCTGAGAAATTGGAATTGAATATCAGGAACATCACTTAACATCTGTTACTAAACCTTTCTGTATAAGTAGGTGACTCAGTTTGAATATAAAAGATATATGACAGCTATTAACGTATATACATATGGTGTTCATAATAGGTGAGCAAACTGGGTGTGCCACTTTCTACTAAACTCTTCATATACTGAGTAATACAGGGAAAGTCAAAAAACTATGAACTGGCTGCGCAGTATTTTTCCTGTCTGCATCTTCGGCGCTCGTTGCCATCTCAATTTGAATATAACAGATGTATGACATCTTTAGGTATATACATATTATGTCAGGTTGCAAATGGTGTTCATAATGGGTGAGCAAACTGGATGTGCCACTTTCTACTAAACTCCTCATATGTTGAATAATACAGGGAGAGTCAAAAAACTACGAACCAGCTTGCGTGGTGCTTTTCCTGTCCGCGTCCTTGGGGCTCGTTGCCATCCGCCGCTATCATAGAAAGGCACGGATGAAAACATACATTTTTAAAACTATTTTTAAAGGCTTTACTTACCAACTTTATGAAAGAAGATGCTGAAACTGGCCACCGTCGTCGTCCATACATTTTTGACACCTCTTTAGCAAACTATTCATCACTCGCTGTAGTTCACGTTGAGAAATGCTGGCAATTTCCTGGCGGATATTTTGTTTTAATTCTTCCAGGATGTGTGGGTTTGTCTTGTACACTTTATGTTTTAAGTTAGCCCAGAGATAGAAATCGCAGGGGGTTAGGCCAGGGGACCAAGCCACAAATCTCTACTAATAATTCTGTCCTCAAACACACTTTCAATTTTTTTCGAGCCAACAGTTGATGCCCGTACATATGTGAATACAATTTTGTCCCCCCCCCCCTTTTAATTTTTTTTATTTAGAGAATTAGCAGCCAGAGAGCATGAGTTTTCCTTTTTTCAAGACTCTGCAACAGCTTATATGGCCAATATTTTGATGAGAACAATTGAAAGTGTGCTTGAGACAGAAGTATTAGTAGAGATTTGTGGCCCCCTCGGTCCCCCGACCTAACTCCCTGCGATTTCTATCTCTGGGGCAACTTAAAACAAAGTGTACAAGAGAAATCCACACACCCTGGAAGAATTAAAACAAAATATCCGCCAGGAAATTGCCAGCATTTCTCAAGTGAACTACAGCGAGTGATGGATAGTTTCCTAAAGAGGTGCCAAAAATGTATGGACAATGATGGTGGCCAGTTTCAGCATCTCCTTTCATAAAGTTGGTAAGTAAAGCCTTTAAAAATAGTTTTAAAAATGTTGTATGGTTTCATCGTGCCTTTCTATGATAGTGGCAGATGGTGCCGAGGATGCACACAGGAAAAACTCTGCGCATCCAGTTCGTAGTATTTTTGGCTGTATTAACACATTCAAGATATTACATGTTTGAAGCAGGCATACCTCATTTTATTAGAAATGCAATGACCTAACATATACTTGAAATGATCAATTGCATTCAGACAGGTTTGAATTCTGTGCATCAAATTTTGGAAAGTCCCTGTCAGTATGAATGAATGGATTTATTGTACAATTTATTCTACAGTTTGGTTTACAATACATACAATGTATATTCGTATATCATTATACCCCTACATCTATTGTACAATTTGTCTAGTGCTTGTTTTCTTATTGGGCCACTCAGATTGCTTGGCTCCCTGGCCTTTTCGCTCACTCAGCGGCCCTTGCTTCTCTTACTTTTCTATACCATTTTTTTTCTTTACTTTCCTTGATTTTGTTTCTTAGAACCTTTTATTGAGTCAATCATATCTTTAAGATTTCACCTTCCTTCATTTTCCTACGCCTAAATAATATTTTTTTTTTTTTTTTTTAAACTTCTTTCTACTATTGCCTTTTTCTCCTCATTCTTCCTAGTTCTACTAATGCAACTCTGCTGCTCTTAGTAGTCCAATTAATACTTTATAAACCATTCTATACTTTTGGTCAATTTTCCTACTTCATCTCTAATTTCCCCACTATTACTCAACCTTACTCCTAAATAGTCATATTCTTTGACTACCTCCAGTTCTTGACCACGTAGATACCATTTTTCTTCTTTCCTCCATTTATCACTTAGTACTTATTTATATTTAACTTAATTACCCAGTTTTCATACATTCTTGAATTTCATTTATTGCTTATGTAACCCTATTATTGTTATGGTGCCTACCATAAAATCGTCTGTGTATAATGAACCTGAACCTGGAATCTCCTTAAATCTTATTACTGGACAGTGCTAATTTCTTATTTTTACTCCTAATATATCAGCTATGAATATGTTAATAATATTGAACTCAGTTTACATCCCTGTCTTAATCCTATTTTCTTATTGTGTGTCAATTTACTCCCTTTCCCTGTTTGTTCTTTGTTTTATCCTAATACTTAAATTTCTCTATTGCTTTTTTAAGTCTAGTACGCCTGGATACTGGGTCGACACTTTCTTCCCCTTGTAGCATTACCCTCCCTTCTCTCAAATCTATAATTTTTATCTATAATTTTAATATAGGGGGTTCTTACAATTTCTTTTGCTTCACTAACCGTTCTTACTCTTATTACTTCCCCACTTCTCACTCGTATCACTCCCTCCTCCATATCCACATTTCTTGCTGCACTGTTAATCATCTGTTCTCTTGGCTTCTCCCCACTTCTTCTTTGCATCTCTTCTTGCCCTGCCTCTGTAACCAATGTTAGCTCCTCCTGCTCCTCCCCCTCCTTAGCTGCTGCTTCTTCCTCCCTATTTTCTTCTGTACTCCTTTCATGGCTGTTTCCCTCCTCCGTATATGCATTTCTTACTGTAGTCATCTGTTCTCTTGGCTTCTCCTCACTTCTCCTCCTTTGCATCTCTTCCTGCTCCACCGCTGCTAGCTCCTCTTCCCCCTCCATGGCTGCTGGTTCTTCCTCCCTATTTTCTTCTGTTCTCCTTTCATGACTATTTCTCGCATCTGTCGAGTTTGTGATTTGATGGCTGTTTTCTGCTGCTTTCTCCAAACTACCGACTCAGTTATTCTCTGGGTTCTTTGACTTGTATGTGTCCTGGGCCATTGCTTCTGCTGACGTTCGCACATTTTTTCTCGTTCATTCCTCCGTATATTCGTACTCCATTCTTCTCCTTCCACGAATAATTTTAAACCTTTCAAAAATGCCTTTTTCCCAGCTGCTCTTGCTTCTTTCATCCTGGCAATTCTTTTTTCAAAATTTGTTCCTCTCTCGTATAATCCTGCTCTATAAAAGCTTTTGAGCCTCTTAACCTCCCGGTGTTCCTTAAAATTTCCCTCTTTTTTCCATTGTCGCTATTCTTATAACAATGGGTCTAGACTTTCTTCCTCTTTTTCCGATTCGGTACATGTCCTCTTATCTTCCAACCAAACATTTTTATACCTAGTCCTTCCATGAGCCTGTACACTACTTCTTCTAGGTTTCTGTACTCTTCTATCACTCTGAAAATTACGCAGTTCTTTCTTCTCTGTCCTGCTTCGAATCTTTTCTATATATCTTCAACTTTTCTTTCTTGCAATCCATTATCTGCTGTACCATCTCTTCTCTCTGCTTCTTCATAACCTCCTCGAGTCGTCTTGAATTTTCCTCGGATTCCATTAGCTGGTTCATTTCTGCCGGTCCTGTTTTCACCTTCACTCTGCCAATTATTCAGCTCTCGCTCCGGACAACCTTCTCTTACCACTGTCAGCACCAGACTCCCCCTGTCAGTATATTTATTAAATTTCTATGATATATGAGGAGCATAGAATCAAAGCACATTAAGTGCATAATAAAAAAGTTTACAGGGGAGAGAAAAAACTGATATCCTGGCGCTTAAGTTCTTCACACCTAACTGTAATGGAAATACGACTTTCCTAAATACTGTTATCACCAAAATAATTTTTTGTTTAATTCCGCATTTGTAATCAAAAACGTTTTTTTTGTAATTGGTGCATTTGAACTAATTATACTAAAATACTATCTTGACATTAAGAAAAAATGGTAAAAAGTTATATTTATGGATATTTTAATAAACAATTTCAATTCCACCTACAAAAGCAGTATTATACTTTGCTTTGTGCATTTATTGGAAAAAAAAACTGAATCTTCAAGTTTCATTTGTCACTTCTTCTGTAAACTTTTAAATGCCAGTGTTTCTTTCAACAAACACAACTGTAAATTTTGTATTTAAACAATGCAGACTCTTCATCCACAGCCTTTACATAAAACTGCAGCTCAGCTTCACGTCTCCATTCACTTCTGAACCTCTTCTGTAAGAATGCATCAAAATCATTTCTTTGCCATGTTGACTCTACTTTGAAGTGTTAAAGCCTGGACGTGTGGTATACACTCAAACAAAACTCCCTGTTTCAGTGGAGATAGGAATGGTTTAGAGGGTGGTAAAAGGTTCATTAGATTTGGATGTTATGGCTTTATATGAAGGATAATGCAAGTAAATAGACTTAATACATTCTGCTAGTTTTTAAAAACTATCATGAAAAACAAAACAATACAGTACATCATCTCAGTATCCTTTGCCGGAACTCTACTACATTTATTTGTGTGCAAGTAATACAATAAATACATTTCAGTGATATGGTACAAGCAATTTACCTCACTTATACTTCTCTTCATTTCCTGCATTTTCATTCTCTTTCTCGTGCCTCTACTTTTGTCTGCAACAATTATTTGCTATAATTCTTTATCAAATCTACTAATAGTGCTTTCTTGACACAGCTTATTTCAGACCTTCAAGTAAGGAGATTTCTTTTCATTTGTTTATTCATTAATTTAGCATGATGTAGTATTGCTAAGAAGACCCAAGGAAGCGATATCTGATATTGTTTGGCAGTAACATGTGCATTTTTAGTTCCAGAGAACACAAATACAGCAGTCAAATGCATGTATGTACACAGTGTTGTATAAGCAACTCTTTGCTTCTGCAAAACAGTACATTTTGTTGCATTTATCTCAGTGAACTAAGCACTTTCTGAACCAAATGCTGTGAATTGAAGCCATTTTACAATAGGAAGAAGTGCTATTTGAAAGAAATGGATTGTACAGATTGATTCAGCGCTATCAAAATAGGGGGAATCTGCATCAAAAAGCGTTTCGTGCACGGGTGGAGTTAGTGTGTTTTGTTCTGATGCTGCTCATATGTTTTCATGGCATCAGTGGTTTGTTGTTTGATGAGAAGAACTCTTCATTGGAGATTTCCAATATGTTGGAACAACATCCCACTCATTAGTACAATGAGACTGAAATTGACATTTTTTGCATGACTGTAGGGACGTGGCTGAAGGTGTAATGATCTAACTCTGCCTGATTACTTTTTATGGGGTTAACTGAATACAAAATTTAGTGCAACAATCATGAAAAATAAATGCCTTGAAAGGAAACTTGACTGAAGAAATTTATAGTGTGAGAATATGTATGTCAGTTACGCACATGCTATGTTATCTCATTTCTCATAAAAGGCATACGTCCATCTCTCTTCCTGTTGCAGTATCTTCATTGTAAGAATTATTGAGAAAATGTTAGGTTCAATAGTGGATGAAATGCCCTTTTTAATGTGCGGTCTGCATCTTCATGTTTTTTTACTTTCTAAAGATGTAAAATATCAAAGGTAAACTGAATGCGTGGATAATAGTTTTGACATTTGTTAATATTTAAATATGATGTCCACAATTCAAATGACAATCACATATACCTGTTTCACTTCAAGTTCAAAGTAGAAGTAAACAAATCTAATGTAACTCTGCCGAGCACATGGCAGCACCGTGTGGAGGGATGATGAGAACTAAGTACCTGCAAGAGGAAATTGCTTCAGACAGTATACGAATACAGCATATTTTACAGCTTGGTCATCATTAACTTATATATACATTTTGTTTGTCTTATTCTTATGCATTACATCCTAAACTTCTTGCAGTAGACAAAAGGGGTACCTGAATAGTTTGGCAGCTCTACTTATCTGCTTTTCCACCTGTGATTGATTAAAGATACTGGATTAAACTGCTCTTAACTTCAGGTTTTAGAAATCATTCATTTAATGACTAATATCAGTATATTACTTTTGCAATAAACTTTTATGAGCAATCGAGTTAAGAAAATTATGAACATTTTAGATTAGAAAATACAACAGAAAACAAATGTGATGGAAAAAATCCTCAGGAAATCAATAGAGCTGCCCTAATCCTTAAAACTAGGAATGGATGATGGCACTATTTCTTGTTACTCAATACCAGTACTGATTTTTGAGCATCAATGCTTCATACTCTACAAAAAGTCTGAAGGCACTAGCTTGTGTACTGAATTATTATAGCATTGCTTTTTGTTTTCAGCACATAAACATTTATAACCAATTTTGTATTATACACGGATTGTGCAACTGTAACAGTTTTTGCGTTCTGCAATTGACAAAAATTCTTTTTCCATTTTAATAAAGCTGTAGATTCAGTCTGCCTTATTAACAAAGGTAACAACAACAACAATAATATATTTTAATATATAGAAGTGGTTGCAAATATACAATTTCACTAAAATAGGTTAAATACCTCAGAACTAGTTTCGAGGAATCACTTCCTCATTGTCAGCTCATTGCAACTGGTTGGCTTTCCTCTGATGGTTGCAGATGTCTCTTTGTCCCTCTAGTGGTGGTTCCACAAGTTTAGTAATCAAATTTTTGTCCATAGGGATGTCGAAATTCATTAACCTTGGACGCAATTTCCAAAGAAATATTTTCTCCCAAACGTTTAATTCAGTAGGTTTTTGTGCCTGCTTGACAAGTGTTACTGTGTCCTCAATTTCATGTCCTTGTATCCAAAAATGTGCTGCGACAGCTGATTTTTCTTCTTCCCTGGATTAGATGTTTTGAAAATGTTCCTTAAGCCTCTTTTCTATGTTACACTTAGTTTGACCAATATAGATTTGATCACAATCCTTGCAATCTATTCTATAAATCCTGGATTTTTTATGAGCTGGCATTTTTTCTTTTTGGTTTGCATTTATGAGGAATTTTATGCTGAATTTATTTTCGGGGATGAGTGCCACATTGCTATCATTGAAAAATAGAAATGAAGCTTAAGAAACATTTTCGAAACATTACGGTACAGTTATGTAATACAGTTAAACGTAATTAGAAATCTTTAGTTAAGATATTATATTTTTTATATACTAGTTGTTCATGTGAATAATTCACATGATATCTTGATCAGTCTCCGAATGGTAATATTGTAACACCCCACGGGGGTGGTTACCCCCGCAGTAGGTGATTACACAGTGGGGGGGGGGTTGGTAGCTCAGAGGTACGGGGGGGATGCGTTGGTACCGGGGTGGTAGGCAGGCCAGGGTAGCGTTCTAGGATAGGGGTATTTAAATAAAGCACAGGGGATGCATTGGCCCAATAAATTATATTGTTGCTTTAGATGTGCGAACAATTAGATCGGAGTGAAGCCCCGGAGTGAATTAACAAAACTCAGATTAGTCGCATGCTTACCTGTTGACTGGTGGCGACGGGTCTCGAAACTGATACCTAATCTGACGACTCTCTCGTAGCAACAACAACCACGAGGCAACTCACACTCACACTCCCACGACCGAGTCAAAACCCTGTAGTATAAATACATACATAAGCGCTGACTCGGCGTAGTGCAGCGTGGACGAATTCTGCTTAACCTGAATTTCACACTTCCTGGTATACGAAATATATGCAATTCTCAAAGCTCTTCCTGGTCCGCTACAATATAATAATGTGGAAATAAGTAAATGCAAGTATTTGTTAATGAAAGGTATTTTATTTTGAAGAGTAGTAATAAATATGAGTCTTATTTTAAAAAGTGGCTTCATTATATACAATGTGTTTAATTGTAAAACATTGGCTTTGTCATACATGAATTTTTTTTAAAACTTCTTTGAAAACAATATTAGCAGTTACAATGTGATTGTTTACTTGTTGGCTATATGTATCTTTAACACAAACATAAATATCATTGAATCTACGAACTTATGAAAAAGCCACATATAACTATCCTATCCAGGTTCTGGTAAATACATTCTTGTCCCTTTGAAGTGTTTGACCTTGTGCTTTAGTTATGGTCAAAGTGAATGCTACTTTTATTGGGAATTGTTTTCTTATCATTTGGAAAGGCATGGTTGGATCAGAGGGTGTGAGATTAATGCGGGGTATGAACACAGCTTTATTGGAGTGAATGAATTTAGCAATGATGATGTATTTGCCTAAGTGAGTTACCACTAATCTTGCACCATTAATTAATCCCTGATTAGTGTTAGAATTTCTAATTAACATAGTAATAGCATTTTTCTTTAAAATCAATTTATGAGGTGGTAAACCAGATGGATTTAAAGAGTTCAAGAATTCTATGTGGTACAATTGAGCATTGTTCATTTCTTTATGTTGGACAGAATCTGAACTGAGGTAAACCTTTTCCTCTCTAGGTAACAAATTCGAAATGACATATTCATTAATAAGTTGTACAGTCATCATTTTTTGGACATAGAATTGCAAAACATTTTGTTCATTGATTTCTGTGAAATTGAATATGGTGGTAATAATACTATCGTAATTACAATAACAAAGATTCGGAAGTTTGATTGCTTCATGGTAGTAATCTGTTTGAATTTCTAAATCACTGTTACTGAATTTAAGTAACCATTCAGTGAAAATGGGATCATCATTTGCCGTCATATTTTGAGTCAAGTTATGAATTTTAACATGAGACCATAAGGACGATTGTTTAACTGTAATTTTGGCAGTGGCTGTTCAACTGGCATGTCTAATGACGGGTAACACTTGACGGAAATCTCCATCAATCAGCATTATTTTGCCATCATAGGGGAGATTGTTATTCATGATGTCCCTTAAAAGTCGATCGACAACGCTTAGCGCATCTTTGGGAACCATTGAAATCGCATCCCAAATGATGTGGTCTGAGTCACAAAGTTGTGCATCCTTGGTGTGAGTGCAAATCAATGAGACCAATGTGTTTAAAACGGGTGCAGGTAGTTTGAAAATCGAATGTGATGTGCATCCCCCTGGTAGGAGATTGGCATCAACGCCTGTCCATGCAAGTGGTAAAACAACCTTGTTTTCACCTTGTGAAATGTGGCACAATGTTTTGTAGACAAAAATTTTACCAGAGGCCCCTGGCCCATCAATGGAGTAACAATTGGAAATGTTATTTCTTACTGCATGTAAGACTTCCTCAGCTATTGCCTTCTGTTCTACATTTAGGTTTTGTAGCTGTCCTGCATTCGTATGTTCTTCTTCTGTGTTGTAGGCTTCTGTTGTATGTTGTGCAATGGCCGCAACAGGGTTTGGCAGGTTGAATTCTTGGCAACATTTGCCATGATATATAAAAGGATTTTCCAATTTGTGCAGTGTGAGGTTGTAGGCTTCAGGTGCTACGTGCTGTCTCTGAAAATCTCCTGAAAGTGCATCCTGAAATATTGTTTACAACTCAGGTATATTGGCAGGAGAACAGAATATGCAGATGATGGCAAAAAGCCATCTCAGTTGCATTGGCATTTGGTGTCTGGCAGCTTCCTTCAAGCATTCTTTCCATTCGGTGCTGTTAGTGACTAAATAATTTTTGTGCTGCTTGTTGAAATGAATTGCACAGTTTCCATCAACTGTGTGTAGATCGCCAAACGATTGCACAAGTAGTTTGGTGGAAAAGTCTATGTTTGTGTATTTCCCATATGGCCTCTGATGGACTCGCATAACGACAGCTCAAATAAATGTCCACTTTGTCAATGGTGAGTTATTGTTGACCTTCACAATTTGAATGCAATTGTAAAACTGCAGTCATGTGCTTTATACACGTATTTGTACAAATATTTAACAGATTTGGTTGAACAATGCTCAAGATTGATAGAGAACGGTTTGAGATATTACTGTGTGGTACAATCCATTGATTATCAATGATAAATGATCGAACTGTCATTGTAAGCTGTTATCACATCACCCATAAATAGGGTAGCCATTAATATTTAAATTAGTTTTCTCCTGAAAATCTTTTGATAATTTTTGATACATTTTTGTTCTGGCATGCATGGACTGTTCGGATTGATAGTACGAGGTGCATTCAAGTTATAACACCTCCGATTTTTTTCTCACTAACTAATCACATGAAAATTATGAAACTTGTGTCACTTCTTGACGTAATCTCCCTGCAGCCGTACACATTTTTCGCAACGTCGACGCCATGATTCCATGCCTGCTGCGAACGCTTCTTTAGGATTCTGTTTTTACCACCGGAAAATCGCTGATGCAGTAGTGGCACGGCTGGTGAATGTGCGGCTGCGGAGAGTGTCTTTCATTGTCAGAAACAGCCAAAAGTCGCTAGGAGCCAGGTCGGGTGAGTAGGGAGCATTAGGAATGACTTCAAAGTTCTTTGCACGAAGAAACTGTTGTGTAACGTTTGCCCGATGTGCTGGTGCGTTGTCTTGGTGAAAGAGCACACGTGCCGTCCTTAGGCCATTTTTCGCGCAAGACCGGAAGGAGTTTCTTCTTCAAAACATCTTCGTGGGATGCACCCATCACCATGGTCCACTTTGGAATGGAATGAGTAAGGATTACACCATCGCTGTCCCAGAACATGGCCACCATAATTTTTTCAGCACTGGCACTTGCCCGAAATTTTTTTGGTGGCGGTGAATCTGTATGCTTCCATTGAGCAGACTGGCGCTTCGTTTTTGGATTGAAAAACTGCATCCATGTCTCATCCATTGTTACAACTGACGAAAAGAAAGTGCCATTCATGCCTTCATCTCGCGTCAACATTGCCTGGCAAAATGCCATGCGTGCAGCCTTGTGATCATCCATCAGTATTCATGGTACCCACCTGGAGGATACTTTTTTCATTTTCTGGTCGTCATGCAGGATTGTGTGCACAGATCCCACGGAAATGCCAACTGTGTAGGCGATCTGTTCCACAGTCGTTCGGCGATCCTCCAAAACACGTTTCTCCATTGCTTGATCATGTCATCAGACCAGCTTGTCCGAGGCCGAGATTCTCTGGGTTTGTTTTCACACGACGTTCTGCCTTCTTTCAACTGTCGCACCCACAAATGCACATTAGACACATCCATGACACCATCACCACATGTCTCACTTAACTGGCGATGAATTTCAATCGGTGTCACACCACGCAAATGGAGATAACGAATGATTACACGCTGATCATGTAATGAAATGGTCGCCATTTTAATTATACAAAACAATCCTCACTCTCGCCATTGCCATGAGAGGTTCTGCATGACATACAGTGCTGCCATCTCTGTCTTGCATTAGCAAAGAGTGCCCGCTTACTTTAAAACAATCCACATGCTTCTATCTGTTTCCAGTTCTGAGAAAAAAAATTGGAGGTGTTATAATAACTTGAATGCACCTCGTACTGCAAAGTCTGTGTACCATGCATTCCTGAATAACTTAAAAAATTGAGGGTCTGTTTCTTTATTTGAAATTTCTGCACAAATTAAAGAGTTTACATCTTCAAATGAATGTAATTTATCCTGATTTGACAGAATGAGCAGAACGCGTACATGAGGTAGACCTCTCTCTTGAAATTCAAGAACACAAATATAACCATTGACTAACATAACATTGTCAATGCTTCAAAGCAATGAAAATAATAATAAATAAAAAAATTAAGTTATAAAAGTATTCAGTACTTGTGATGAGAAACGTTGATTAGTTCTGTTTATTCGCGTGATAGACTCCAACAGCTGTCTTGCATGTTAAATGGATTGTCAATAGATGGCACCTTCTACATTCTTTACAATATGGTTTTTATAAAAAGGATTTTAAAATAAAGGAAACCATGCATGTTAAACAGATTGTCAGTAGATGGCGCCTCGACATGTATGACCAAAATACGGTTTTTGTAAAAAGGTTTATAAAATAAAGTTTTTTTAACAAAATCATTTATTTTAAAGTATTTGTTTATTTTTCATAAAAAAATTTTATTTTTTATTTTTTATCTTCAAAATGATGTGTTAACCATTGAGTTTGATGCAGTATTAAGGGAGATATGATGTATCGACAAAAAATACCTTTGAGAAATAATATATAAACATCATTTATTGTATGCATGTGTGCAGACTCAAATTAACTATTTTTCAAATTCATTCAGCCCTACAGGTTTTGTGGCAGAAGATGGAGGTCTGAAAACCTGTTTTAAAAAAAGAGAAGCTAATGTAGCTTGCTGTGCTAAATTAGTAACAGCTCGTTTTTCTACAGTTTTGGGACACCTACTCGGTTTTTTCAGAACCTTGTCATAGACCAATAATTACCTGTTACAAGTATATGAAGGGATAATAATTAGCACTGCTGATACAAAAGACTGACTAAACAACTAGATAATTAAAGAGGTTGTTATGAAAACTGCCGTGAGCATTTAGTGAAATGTACAGTGTGTGTGTTAAGAATATGTGTGTCCAAATACAGTAAACATTGGAAGGAATGCCACAGAATTGAAGAAAGCTTTTTTTAAAACCTGACTGGCTAAGGAAACCTGTAAATTCTCCATGATATGTTCGTAAATATAGAGAGCCCCTAAAGCAGGTGAGAGATGAACCAAGACCATCAACATAAAAAACTGGGAGACCATGGAAGTTGTATGAAGAAAGTGGGGAGTGGACTAAAGACAGCAAGTTGCAGCCATTAATGGAGGCATGTTCTGGAGATGAAATAGTTTTTTCTGTACAGTGCACATTGCAATCTTCAGGGAAATGAGATGCTGCTAATATAATGAGGGAAGTAACCCAGATCAGCCATACAAGAGCAGCTAAAATAAAAAAAGGCTTATAAATATCTAGTACTGATACCAAAGCCTTACACTGGAGAAGAGGCACTAGCTCTTCTGCTAGAAAATAAACTATCTAAATAACAGTGCATAAAGCTTTGGAAAGGCTCCAAAGATGGAATCTGTGACATCTGTGTGTCAGATTCTTGCTGACTAATTTTCATAAACATTAAAACAATTATGTATTTTAAAAAATCTGATGTGTTACACTCACATGACTTTTTCTACTCTTGTACAAACTATTTTTACAAACACTTATTCTCCATCTACTTCATGTTAATCAAGATAAACATTTGCAGACTCTATCTTATTGCTAATTTTCTTGTAGATGCAAGGGGAATATGGTAGGTTTTAAGCGATAGTCAAATCTTTTAAGAGCTGGTTGCTATGTGGAGCATTCCATTCTCTTTGCATGTCCAGGAGATAAAAAAAGTAAAGCATTTTTGGAAACATGTCCGTGTGTATGTCTTGTCTGTCTGTGAACAGCATAACTCAAAAACGAAAAGTTGGATAAACACCAAACTTGGTATTTAGGTTCAATATGTTCCAGGGATGCGACAAGAAAGTTTTCAAGAAAATCCCCCCAACACAAACCACCCCATTACATGGAACATTTTTAGAAAATTTATATTTTCTCAAAAATGGCTCTAACGATTTTGATTAAAGTGTCATATGTTTAAGACATTTTTATGGCAAATAAAATGTATATCTTGAATTTTCTGGGGAGGTCCCCAAAAGTCCTCTTCATTCTGAACGACTTTTGCATAACTGGTAAACTGCAAGAGATAGACAAAATTTTACTACATAAAAAATGTAGATCTCATTAAAACACATAATATATGTCATAAACCTTTTTTTCGTAAAGTGAACCATTTTTGAGATATTCCTTGTTATTTCTTTGAATTTTCCAATACTTACACTTTTTCTCAACTGAGAATTTGTTGTTCTTTTTTTATGTTCTTGACATGCAAAGAGAATTACATTTTACACATAGCGACCAGTTCTAAAAATATTTGACTATCGCTTAAGGCGTACTATGTTCCACTTATTTTGTATTTGCAAGGGCAATATAGAAATACAGTAGCCTTTAAGCATAGACATGTCTCTTAATAGCTGATTGCTATGTGCAGCACCATTCTCTTTGCCACAGATTAATACTCTTTGCATATCCAAGACAAAAAAAATGCATAACAAATTCCCATTTGAGAAATAGTAAGTATTGGAAATTTTAAGGGAATAACAAGCAATATCTCAAAAATGGTTCACTCGACAAAAAAAATGTATATGACATTAATTGTGTATTTTAACGCGATCTACATTTTTTATGTAGTAAAATTTTGTCTATCTCTTAAGGTTTACCAGTTATGCTCGAATTATCAATCACGACTTTCCAGCATCTTTATAACACGTTTTGGCTTTTCTGCATTACTATGGCCTTCATTGAAAATGTTAATAGAAGTAACCTTCCGTGAATCAGGAACCTAAGCTTATATACATAAAAACATAACTCTAACCTAACTTCCCTTGAAATCAGAAACGTAAAAAGCTAATAAACCTAAAGCAAAAAGTATACCCCCACCGTTGAATCTTTGCACTTGACAGTTCATGTGACTTTGTGTAATGTTGGCTATATTGTGGTTGCGACGTTGCCAGAGTGGTTAGTAAACAACAGCAGCTGATTGTTCTCCTTTCTATCGTGTCTAAACCGCATACAAAAAGTGTACGTAAGTAGCGAACGCCGATGAATAATAACTATTTTGTATTATTATTGTTAATTGAATATGTAGAATAAATTAGCCCTTTTGACAATATAGAAACAAAATAATGCAAATGTGCCTGCTACAATGAGGAGAAATAAAACAAATCATAAGCTGCGATAACAAATTTATTTTCATTCCCGATGGTTCCAGATGGTTCAGGAATTTTGTCCTCTTTCTCTTGGAGTTTCACTCCCTTGTAAATAACAGTTCTCATGATTAGTTCAAGAGCTGCTGCAGTTCGTTGTACGGCTTTATCAGCAGGAATAGACAGATGCCCATGAACCTTCATGCACTCCTCCTGTTTAAAGAATTCCCGGGTCCTTCTTAACAGTTCCAATGCCTGACTATTAAGTGGCACATCTCAATGTAAAGGTCATCACTCAGTGATCGGCATTCTTTTTCAGACATTGTCGCCCTTCAAATTTTGTATAAGTAATATGAATGAAATATATATAACAAGACTAATATAAATAAATATATGTATAAACGAACACCAACAATGACCACAAATATAAGTAACAATGAACATTATTAGCTTGCAAAGAACAACTTGAGACACGTAGAGATTCACAAACTGAAACACGTGTTTGGGAATAGCTACAACCGGCAACAGAGCTGCTTCCAGTTCCGCTTCCGCTTTGTCATAGACCACCCGAAATGCTGCCTTGTGATTGGTTTAGAAAGTCTTAACGGTTAAAGCTTTTCATCTGTTTTTTACTAATGTACCAACTTAATCGCTAGCTGTCAAGTGCAACGTTTCAACGATGGGGGTATAGTTAGAAATGCACGCTGCGAGCATTGGCGGTATCTCACTGGCTTTGAAGACCAACGTAATCCAGGCTACTGCACATTTTTTACATGTATTGTTTAAATGGCTTTTCTTTATTTCTACCAATAAATATTTTATCTCTTTCGCTGAGTTTCTCCCCTTTCCCTATCACACATAAGCTTATTCATGATTGCATCAAGTAAATCGCGCAAACAAAACAATACCTCTGGGAGTAATGAGCTCATATGTCTGTAGTCGTAACTAAGAGAGTAAATTGTAATTGAACTCTCCAACGTTACTTCTGGAGTAAATTGCTCCCGTAGTAACCTACTTCTGTAGTGGGGACTTCTTTAGTAAACGTTACTTCGGAAGCAATTTACTCCAACATGGTAAATGCCGCCCTTAGAGTGTGTGAAATTGGAGGGGGGGAGTATGAAAGTGGTGATTAATTTGTCTTATGACTAAGGTATGAACAATCTGAGAGAGAAAAATAAAACTATAGGACATTTAGTGCACCTAGTTCAATTGTAGACTGTCTAATATGGATTTTGTTGTGTTTTATAGTCACTTTATGCACCTGTATCATTATATTTTGTAGAGCAACAGACCAATGAACTCCAGATATATTTAGTATATTATATTCATTGTAATGTGTTACTAGGATAAGTATAATTATGTGAAACATAAAAGTCTGTTGTAAGAATTTTATGTTATGTTGCCAAAAACATTTTAATAAAAGTGAAGGAAGTGAGCTGCATATTAATAAAATTGAAAGATAATTTAAGATTGTTTAAAGTAAAAGTAATGTACTGGTTATATGAAGTATACCTAAAGGAAATCCTGAAAAGGTGTTTGAAAAAGAAGACGTTCAAATTTACTAAAAGTTATATTATTAAAAATATGTATAAATGAAGCTATTGGCAGTGAAGCAAACACAAATATATTATATAACAAGTTAAGTTCAAGTAGCATGCTAAAACCTTTATCAGTATTGTGTGGCCACTCACTCATATGTATCAACCAGTTTCAGGTTAAATTCTAAAAGCAGTTTAATAAACCTTAAAGAGAAAATAAAATTAGTCAGACCATATAGATAAGTATTAGATTTAAAAGTAAGCAAATCTTTCAGAAGAGGGCACACTATTTTAGAAGTGATATGTTTCTTTGTGTATTTATTTGCCTGGGAAAAAATTAAAGACCTTATCTGCTGCTCTACCAGGAAATAATAAAACAATAAATAATTCATGCAGGAAGTAAAGGTAGGAATAAACTGATTCATAGGGAATTAAAGTAGTGGTACACATTAAAATGAAGCAATGCTACACCAAAACAATGAGTATAAGTACATGTACATAAAGCTAAAAAGAAAATGATAAAGAGTTGGTAATAAAATATAATATTTTAATCCAGAATATTAATGGGCATAAAATTATGATAAAAGAAATGGTACCAAATATTGAAGTGACTAGTCAATAAAGGAAAAAGTTAGGGTTGACCAGTTGTCTTTTAAACTGCATGATGTTCCTGCAGTCCCTTGAGTATACTTTAGGGAGCTCCAGATACACGCTAGTCCTATTATAAATGGTGAAGAATAGAAGGCCATATGATGGGCAAGAATGAGAGTGTTTTTTAACTATGTCGGTCAGAAATATTCTGGAATCCAAGAACGAAGAAGTTGATGGAGAAGTGGCAAAAAGTGTTATGTTTTTGCATCCTAAGCTGAAACTGGTACAGAGCTTTGAATGATGGTGTAACATGTTCAAATTGATGGAAATTGCTCACTAAGCAAACTTTTTATTTGAAGTTAGTAAAGGAGTATTAAAGATTCATACCAATGAATGACTAAGCACAGTACAAGACAGGCAGTGAACTGGAAGTAACTACTGTCTTTGACCTTTTGGATTTTAGCTTGAATCTTAATTATTCTTTTGAAGAATGGGTGTATCAGTTTCAAATATTTAACACTGTTGATCTGCAATGTTGCAGTGACTTTGCCGATCAAATGTGATGCTTTCTTGCATCATAATTAGCTTAACTGCCTGTGGAACAATAGGTGCACTACAAGAAGGAAGAGAGTTTTCAATGGAAGTTAGGCAAACTGGTCTGAAAATGCTATCAGTCTCCAAGCTTCCTTAATTACTCCGGTCTTTCAGGATATTGTTTTCATCTCCTTTTCCTTATTAAGTTATTCAATAAATGCTTCTCTCTTCAAACTCTGCATTTTATTTCCTACAGCTGTGGAGTTTGCCTATGCGTTAGATAAAGATGGTCAGTTCTCTTTGTGAACAATCTCTTGGTTAAAGATAGGTTCACCAGATTTTTGACTTATTTAACTTGGTTAAACTCAGCATTTCAATACAGTGAATTTTTTACGAGGGATGGCATTCAAAGCCATAAATGTTTGTTATGTTTGTAGCATTGCATAGCAGTGCTGATATAGTGCCTTCTGATACATGCATGTTTATGTTTGTGAGAGTTTTAAGCTAGGCATTAAGGAAAACAGAACAAGCTTTGGGTGAGAAGAACTGAGATTAGAATTACCTGCTCATAGATGAAGGGACAGCTTCAAATGGATGTGTAATAGAGTTTAAATTTCTGTATTTGCATTCATCAGCGTTTGAGCACATCTAATGGCAGCTGAATCTGATTCCAGTAGAACCTGGGCTTGTTTGCACTAGTGATAGTTCATTTAATTTTTTTCATTGGTGGGTGACATGTACATTTACACATTGTTTTGTTTCAGCTACAGGTGAAGGTGTTGGAGCAGGCAAACCATTAGAAAGATCTGACTGGCCAAGGCGATCAGGTATGCTACTTGAATGTTGTATTTTTAAACAATACTTCTGATTTTATTTAAGGAAAGTAAAATCATAGAACATTCTCTTAAAGATTAGAAATTGTTACACCACTCATTATGTAGCTTTTATTCTGTATTTGCTAAGCAAATGCTGGTCCATAGAGCAAGCCCAGGAGTAAGCAAACAAAATAATTTGAATCGTGTACCATTTGCTGGCAATTGCCTTGTAACCAACAAATTGATGTAAATGAAGATACAGAATTATGGTGTATAACCTCGGTCTGTATAGTTTTAATCTATGTACTACAGGTGCCATAGAAGGTGCCTTGAAATATATGTAATTTGGATATAATGTGGATATAATTGTGGACAAAATAATAATAATAATAATAATAATAATAATAATAATAATAATAATAATAATAATAATAATAATAATAATAATAATAATAATAATAATAATAATTAGTGACTTGTTAAACATAACTAGAAAGCCTTGATCTCAAGAATAAAGGAAAAAATGATTTCTTAAAGGTTAAAGTATTAAAAGTGGAAAGGTGGAAATGCATGCTACGAAAGTTTAACATTGTTACATTTCATTTGTTAACCTGTGCTTGTTGCTTCTAGACATTTCTTAAAAGATGCAGTTCTCTGTTTTGTTTTAGCAGGCGTTTTGGGGGGGGGCATACAGTAAATTAAGAGATTTGTTTGAAAATGAAGTGAAGTTAAGCTAGTTGTTGGGTTTTAAATAATGAACTTGGAAGTACAACCAAGTACAGTAAAATCTCGTTAGTACATTTTTGCGGGGACCCAAGGATTTGGACGTCATAGACGGGAAAACGTGTTAACGAAAATACATAATCTGCAACTTAAGAACATATTTATGTAATAAAATCTAATAATACATCTTACCTCAAAAACGGATGTGAAATATAGACACTATTTACATTGGTTTGAAATACATATCGATAGTTGATTGCTTTGTTGGTTTTAATGCCAAAATTTTACTGTCCATCTTGTTTAGTAAAGTCATTACATCATCAACTTCGAAACTGCACACATATCGCTTCACTATGTCCATTGCCTGCATGGCTTCTGACACTGTAGGTACTGGCTCAGGATCTGGTTCATCGTCACTTTCGTCTCCCACTAATGCTTCATCTTTCACTTGTTCTTCAAGTATTTCATCTATCGTCGCTGTTTCACACACTGGAATTTCATTGTCAATGTTTACATAGTTTTCGAAAGACACGCCGGCATCGTCTGCTATTTGGCGCCATTCTTCATTCTCGGAAAACTCGTCTTCCTGCGTAATTTCATCACCAAGAACTCGGCAAAAACCGGCTTTATTAAAGCAGTTCCTAATGGTATCTTGCGTCACACAATCCCAAGCAGTTCTAATAAAATGCATGGCATCTAAGACGGTGATTTTTCTTGTCATCGATTTCAGTGCAGCCAACCTTCTCTGTACCAGCCTCTTACGATACGCATGTTTCATGCACCGAATTATGCCACAGTACCGTCTATTGGCACATTTGAAGCTCTAGCTTGTGTAAACCACTTTAGCAGAACATCTTCTAATTCTGGAAACTGGCCAGGGCGATTATGTTTTCTTTTAGCATTTTTTCCTTCTTCAAAAGCAGTTTCAATTAGTTTACGTTTGCTAACAATTGTGTTTAAGGTTGACGGAGGAATGTTTAACTTCCGCGCTATATCCACACGTTTCATATTTGGATTGCGATCTACTTCCTCAAGGATTTTCAGTTTTTCACTGTTGGTTATTTGCCGCACTTTCTTTTTCTCCATTGCGAACAAAAAGTTAAAATCCTTTTACGTTTCGTCAACACTCAACAGCATAAACTAACCACACCAAGCCACTGTTAAACTAAAGCGTCACCGCAGAACACCAAAGAGCGTCACTAAAGCATCCCCCCCCACACACACACAAAACGCGACCCACAAATACGTACATGCATGGTATTGGCTGCCGGTTCCACCCCGCCTGGTTTGACCAAAGTAGCCAATGAGAACGTCTAACTTTGAATGTAGTAAATCTACTCCCGCTGGACCGTTACTTTTATGTTCTCAAAAATGACTATTAATACCGACCGACCAAGCATTGGCATTGGTCAAAATAGCGAATGAGGGCATCAAACTTCGAACGTAGTAAGCGGGAGCGAGAAAAGGTACTAAACGAACGTTATTAATGCATTTGATGCATTTTGTGCCGGGACTTTTATAATTCAACGCAATACACGGGAAAACGTGTTAATGAGGAACGTGCTAACGAGATTCCACTGTATATCAAGATTATGAGGGTCCTGAAAGTTTTTTGAGAGAGATGGATTATTGTTCTTTGCAATCAACCATTTATTGATGGTTAGCAGAATTTCAGAGAGGAAGGTACTCCTTTGAAGTTGAAAATTATGCTGGATGGCCTACTGCATGAACAGCAGATGAAAATGTGTTAAAAGCAGATCACATAACTCTGGAAGATCATACATATCGTCAGATTCAGAGAATGTTGGATTTGTAGTAGTAATGAAAATAGTCCGTGAAGAAAAACTTCATGTCTGGAAAATCTGTAGTCACTAGATCTCTCATCACCTCACAGACTGGCATTTGTGCCAGTAAATGCTGGAAAGATTTGGAGAAAGATAAAAAAAAAAAATCTTTAATTGCTACATACTTCCCACACCCTGGATCTTGTGTGCTCTATATGGAGACTACACACTCATATTATTTATCTCATTTAAGTTTCCAATAAGGACTGAGCGAATTGATGCCATGGTAACAAGTGCAAGTCGTATTAGGGAGATCCTGTATTCAAACCTCCAGGGCTGACCAACCTGACCGAAGGTTTTTTTGGCTGTTTTCCTCAGCCGCTAGGCAAATGCTGGGTTGAATAATTTGATCCGTGAATTTTCCTATCATCCATTTCATCACTACATTTAATTTCCTTCTTCACTGTCATTTCAGTTGTTGGGCTGATCCATCCTGGATGTGCTTTGATCCAAAGTTTGCTTACTCCTTGACAGGCAACTGATACAAGGCATTGGCTTGTTAAGTCCTCCAAAGAGGAGGGTAATCCATTAAAGAAGAAGAAGACGAAGATGAAGTAATTCCCAATAAGTGTGTTAGCACTGCTGAATTTTGAAATGGTTCCTAATGGCTTTCTGTGAATGCATGGTGGAACAAACATGTTGTGCAGTGCATGTTGTATGAGGGTAATCCCAAAAGTAAGGTCTCCAATTTGTTTTAAAATACAAAGAAACTTTTATTGACAACAAATGGTACATAGTTTTGAAGCTTTAACATTTGTCTATTTTTCTACGTAATCGCCATTTCGGTCAATGCATTTTTGTAGGCGCTGTGGCAGTTTTGTATGCCCATGTCATACCAGCTTGCCGCCATGCTCTTGAAAAAGTGATGGACCTCATTTTTCACTTCATCGTCGTCACCGAAGCACCTTCCAGCCAAGTGTTCTTTCAACTTGGGAAACAAGTGGTAGTCACTGGGATCTAAGTCTGGACTATAGGGTGGATGGGTGATGGTTTCCCATCCAAACTGTTGCAGAAGATTCATGGTTTGACGGGCGGTGTGGGTGCGAGCATTGTCATGGAGAAGGCTTATGCCCTTGCTCAACATTCCTCTTCTACGGTTCTGAATTGCCCGTCTGAGTTTTTTTAATGTCTGACAATACCTGTCGGCATTTATTGTTGTCCCAGGATCCATAAAGTCGACCAACAATATCCCCTTTCGATCCCAAAACACAGTTGCCATGACTTTACCGGCAGACTGCGTTCTCTTGAATTTCCGTGGCTTGGGTGAACTGGAATGCTGCCACTCACGTGATTGTTGTTTGGTCTCAGGTGTGAAGTGGAAAGCCCAGGTTTCATCACTCGTGACTATTGAATCCTAAAGGTTGTCCTTTTAATCTGCATAGCATTGAAGAAATTGGCGGGAAGTTTCAGCGCATTGCCTTTTGTGATCTTCTCTCAGCATTCATGGGACCCATCTTGTGCACACCTTCTGAAATTTCAACTCTTCAATCAAAGTCCGATGAATAGTGCTTTGAGAAATCTCAGGAACAACAATGCAGAGCTCATCGAGAGTGATCCGCCGATCTTGAAGCACGATTTGTTCAACCTTTGCGATTGTTTCATCAGAAATGGATGGTCTCCCACTTCTTTTCTCGTCATGAATTTCCGTGCGACCATTTTTGTAAATTCCCTACACCACTTGCAGACATTTTTGACATCCATACAAGACTCTTCATACACTTCCATCAACTGTTGATGAATTTCGACAGGTTTAACCCCTTTTGCACTCAAAAAGCGAATAACTGCAGAACTTTGCACCTGGCGGTAGTGGCTAACGGGAGCTCCATTATAACTGGCTGCCAAGCCAAGACTGAGCACGCTAAGGGATGTACGGTGGTTTCTGAAGAGAGTGTAGGGAGGAAGGAAAAAAGCAGTATGGCCAACATCCACACAAACAGTTTCCCTGCGATCCCAGCGCTTTGGAGACCTTACTTTTGGGATTACCCTCGTATATACTGTCTGATTCAGAAAACCTTGAACATATTGTTGTCTTCTGTGGTCTAGGGGTATCAATTACCTCTAGTTCCAGAGGTTGTGGGTTCAAACCTAGCAGAGGGTGACAGATTTTTTCAGGCGTAAAAATCATTAGCATGGCTTCCTTCGAAAGGGAAGTAAAGTCAGTGGTTCCGTGTCGTAATTTATGGCATGTAAAAGTGCCTCAAGCCTGATAAAGAGGCCTCTTAGCAAAATTTCCATTCTTTCACGCCCTATATAGAATGGGATGCTAAGAACCATAGTACTTAAAAGAGCATCCATAAATAAAAACTCAATTTTTCTTGAATATATTTAACTGCTCTATATATATACACACACACTTCACCTATGTGGACTGTATCTGCTCTATATGGAAAAATTTCCATAAGATTAGAGACCACACAGTTCCACTGACTCTACTTTCTGTGAATGCAGGGCAGAACAAACAGGATCTAAGCTGCATGTCCTGTTTGTTCTGCAGACCACCATGAAAGAATATGACACTCCAAAAATGTGTTAGTTGTAAACAGTGAAAGGGTTAATATCATCACAGGTGAATAAGTGTGATTGAGAAAATAGTTGACAGTCATTGATCAGGGTCTTCCCAGGAGAGGAACCATAAGAAAAGGGAGGCAATCAATAAGTATTGACATGAAAATGATCTGTTCTTTCTTCTCAGCTAGTGGTCGCGTGACAGCTTCCTTTTAGGGATAAAATATGGTCATTGCCAGGTGGTATACCACAAAATATTTGTTCCAAGCCTTCAGTGCACTTTGGAGTGCCAAATGACTAGTTTGTGAGGAATCCTGCTACATTGCAACAGTGGCTATGCCTACTCTGTACTGGAAACAACTGAGTTTCTGCAGGAGTCCAGAGTCAAATGTTAGTGTCCCCCCTATCCTACTTTACAGTTCAGCTCTTTCCCAAGGCATTTTTCCTATTCCCCATGACAAAGAAAAGCTTGGTGGTCAATAGTTTGAATCAAAGGCTAGCAGTGGCTAATATGAACATGTTTTTGTACCTTATCCAAATAAGGATGGTGCTCAGCATTTACAAAATGGTTTTAATGTTGAAACATATATAGTCTAATGGAGAATATTCTGAAAAGAGGTAATGATCAGATCTTATTTTCTTGTCCTTTTTTTTTTTTTAAATTCTCAAAGCTTTCACTAAGACCTTCTTAATATTCGGCTCATAGTAGTGAAAAAATTAATTTCTGTGCAATGGAGTGAATTCTTGCTTGGATATTCAGGATAAAACATTTTGAAATGTTTAGAGAAATACCACTAACAAGGGGCGATTGTCACACTGATAATGTAAATTGAGCTGCAATTTTTATAGTGAAAATACATCAAACACAAAAGTACCCTGTCTTGGCTTTCTTTCCCATACAGTCCCCATTTGCCAGGAAAAAATTATAAATTTTTAAGCTGGCTTTAGGTCTATCTTCTGCTCAATGATCAGCTGCCTGGTAGTATGCCAGATTCTGCAGTAAAGGTATGCAAGGTTGCCACAAGGGAAATTAAAGTGTACTTCTCAAGAATCCGAATATTGAATTCAGAACTGACAAGTGAAATGCATAATCCACATGAATTAAAAATATAATATGCATGTTTAAACAGTTTTCATGTGAGAGAATTTGAACATAAGAGACTTTTAACATAATACTTAATGGTAAAAACAGTGAAGTAGATAAAATTATTAATAAAAATCCAGTCAACGTCAGGAAGCCCAACGGCGACCTCTACACCGGAACCGACAGACTCATTAGTGGCTCTTAGCTGATGATGAAGACAAGTTGTCTTCGAAACGCGTACAAGGTAATTATCTTGAAAGAGTGAAGTTAGAGTGTGTTGCCACTAGATTTTTATTAATAATAAGAGACTTTATTACAAATACTTTTCATATTGTTCAAACTTTAAAAAATTATTATTTCAAATATAGTTCGTATCAAAAACAAATCTAGTTACATCTTTATATCTCCTTATTAAGAAATTGAGTATTATTGAATTGATGTAAACATACATACACAAAACATACCTATTCGGTTGTTCCAGCAGTTGGATCATTCATAATTAATACACTTATTCCCCAATTAATGTTTAGGGAGAATTAACACACACCACATTGCATGGAGACATAGAACTAATTAGAAAAAAGTATTGTATTCCTTTGCCAATGTATCAACACAACTGCAGATAGGATGGGATAATAACTTTGCCACACACAGGCTGCATGTATCTGTGTGCAAGACCACACTAAAGATAAGTTACAACCAAGATTTCATGTAGTGAAGAGAAAATTGGCCGCAGTTATGTTTAATTTTTTTCCCAGTGATGGTTGCCTTCCAAGAGAATGTGTTGTTACATTCATATGACTTTCTTCACCCTCTTACGTTTATTAGTATACAAATTATTCTTATGAATGCTTGTCTTCCTATCTACTTCATTTTAATCGAGATAAACCTTTCTGGAAATAGCGCATGACAAATTTCATTATATATTCAAAGGAAGTAGTGATAGTCAAATGCTTTAGAACTAGACATTATATGCTGGCCTTAAAATTTCATAGTCTTTCCATGACATCATGAGAAACAATTGAAAATCGACAGGACTTTAAAAGAATGACTAAGTATTTAACAATTCAAACCATTAAATATGTTTATCTAGGAAATGGCTGATGACACAAAAAATTTATTTGAAATAAATTGTGTGTTTTAAAGAGATCTATATTTCTTGTGCAGTACATTTTTGTCTATTGCTTAACGTTTAGTAGGTTATACAAGATTATACAAAATTCCTTCCAAATGAAGAAGATTACAAAGAAATTTTAAGATATACATTTTATTTGTTCATGTAAATATCTTTAATATATGGTATTTTAATCAAAATTGTTAGTTATATTTTACAAAATAAAAAACTTCGAAAAATTTTTCATGGTAGGACAGTTTGGATGGAAGGATTGTTTTTAAAATCTCCATTTTGCATCTTAGGAAGATACTGAACTTAAATACCAAGTTTAGTATTTATCCTACTTTTCGTTTTTGAGTTATGCTGTTTGACACACACACGCACACACAGAGTTTTTTAATGGGTTTGGGGAACCTCGAAACATGCATTTCCAGTGAAATTTCAGTATCAAGTTATTGGGTGAAATGCAGTACTTCCTCTAAGAAGAGAAAGTAAAAATAACACCATGTTTATATTAGTAACAATGGGTGCTGTATAATTAGCTGCAAACAATACATTATTAAGCTTTTACACATTCTACCAAGTTATTACGATTTTTTTCATTTAGTAAAAAATTCTTTCAGTGTTGCATACTTTGAAGCCCAATGTAAGACATTAAAAAACCTGACACAGTAAACTACACTACCATGTTGCATCCAAAATTTAAGCACTATTATTAAGCAGTGCATCATGCGACTTATAACTTGCTGCTTTTGTGCCAGCACGGGGTGGCATTTCCACAAAAGAAGACAAAGATCAAGTTAAGAGTTAGCCATTATTTTGTACTGAAGTAATCTACTGAATCGAGTATCTTTGTTGTTTTTTATTTTCCCAAAATGGCTCTAACAATGTTGATTGAAGTACATTACTTAAAGATATTTGCATGACAAAGAAAATGCATATCTTTGAATTTTTTATGAATAGCCTGTAAAGTCCTCTTCATTCTGATTAATTTTTATAATTGGTAAACAGTAAGAGGTAGACAAAATATTACTGCACAAAAGTGTAAATATTTCCATGTAAAGGGTAGTTTGGGGTGGAGGCATTCATGATAATCTTCCATTTTGCATCCTTGGAAGACAGTGAACTAAGTACAAGTTTCGTATTTAATTGACATTTCGTTTTTGAGTTATGCTATTCACAAACACACACACAGACCTTTTTCTAAAATTCAGGGGGCCTCAAAACATGTATTTTCAATGAAATTTTGATATCAAACTTTTGTGTGGAGTGCAATAGTTTCTCTATGTACTAGGTATGTGGTTGGGGGGAAAAAAACTTTTATAAGAATAGTGTATGGAATAGAGAAAAATAAACAGTAGTGGCTAGAGAAAGTGATGTAAATATAACACATCAAATGTTTTATTATGTGAACACCTTGCATTTTAATGCTACTGTAATGTTTTCTTAATCAGTCTGTTTAAAACTTCACTTTTTAGATGGCAATAGTTTACAGTATTTAACTTTAGAGCTAATTTCTTCTTCTTCTTCTTCTTCTTCTTCTTCTTCTTCTTCTTCTTCTTCTTCTTCTTCTTCTTCTTCTTCTTGTTCATCTTCTTCATTTACATGCTTGAAGTTTTCAGTAGAGCATTAGATATTAAAGGGATACAATTTTTGTGCAGTAATTAAATATGTTCATTAATAAACAGAGGCTTTCTCAGCCGGAGTCAGGATAAGTAAAAGAATATATTGTTCATCTGCAACTGCAATTAAATACTTTCCATAACCAGTATTTGTAAAACTGAAAATTTCAGTAACACATACACAGAAAAATGTTGTTTCAGTACAAATGAATCACTTCCTGCACTACAATTTCTTTGCATTGGTGTTTTAAGCTGAAAATAAAAATTTAGCTGTTACAAGGAGAAATTTATTTTAGCATATAAAAAATTATGTATTATAAATAAAAAAAGTAGTCTCAAAAACGCTTTGACATGCCTCATTGAAATTTTGCATATTCCATTTACTTTATGTTCTTCATAGATGGTCAAATTTCAAGGTAATCAATTAAACAGTGGATTTTTAGTTCTTTATTGACACATTGCCACATGAAAAGTTTGCAGCTGTCATTTTAATGCTGAAATGGTAATTGAGTAATAAAACTTCCTGATGTCACGGTGGTTTGATTACTTTTCTGGAATTGGAAGTAAATGAAACCTCAAAAGATTTCCGGTAGAATGTAGTTTCTGTGCTTGTAGGCTGTGGTCAAGTAGCGCTCTAGTTGTAAACCAAGCATGAGTCACTTATCTGAAGATGCCCAACGGCTACGGGCGAAACATCAGGTGATATGATTGACTGGACCATGGCCAACAAGCCTGGAAAGTATATTCTACTGGATAAATGCCGGCCCTGAAAGTCTAAGCATGTACACTCAAAACATTTGTTGTTTTGACAGTTGTGAAATGCAATGTTAACTTACTGATAGCTACACTCTATATACATTTATTTAGCCGACAAGCCTGGCTCTTGTTGTACATGATAATGTTTTCCTGTGTACAAACATTGCTGTCTGTTTTATACCTGCATTCCCACTCAGCTGGAAGCAGTGAACAGCTAATAGTTACTTGCATTTCCTCTTGAATGCTAAAAGTGTGCACCAGTTAGCAAAGCTTGTCCTTTACACATGAAGAATTTCCCCTAATTAGGGAGCTCCTACGAATGTGTTTCATTGTTTCTAAACATTAAACATGTTGTTTTTCCTTCTTATGTTCTTTAAAAGTAATGTAAGGAAATATGGAAATACAAGAAACATGCTTTGCATGATTCAAATCTTTAAAAAAGCTTGTCAATAAAATGCATTTTTCAGAACTGTGTTATTCTTCATAGGGTGGCGCTGTGGCCGAGTGGTTAGACCGCTCGCCTCCCACCGAGGCGGACTGGGTTCAATCCCAGGGACCTGCATGTGGGATTAGTGGTGGACGAAGCGGCGTCTGGGCGGGTTTTCTCCGGGCTCTCCGGTTTCCCCCGCCATTCATTCCATCAACTGCTCCATCATCACCTTTCCTTTCATCCATTTCACCAACATTTCGCATCATCCACTTCCTTCATCCCATACCAGGCATCGGGCTGATCACCCATCCTGGATGCTCTGTCTGATCCATGAGTGTCTGCTCCTCGACAGGCCTCTGACCCCAGGCACCCGCCTGTAAGTCCTGGGGGGTGTAAGTCCTACATAAGAGGAGGGTAAACAGATAATGAATGAATGAATGTTATTCTTCATACTAAAGCTTCGCATATTTTCACAATACCTTATCTATGAAAGCAGATATTGTGCATTATATTAATTACACATTTCAAAGATTCGGACAGATATTTTAAAACATCACAAGATTGTGTCTATCAACTATGCCATTAAGGATGATTTGCAGTTCTGTTGAAAATATGATAGCTATGTTCACATGGTGATTTGCCTCACAATATATTTTTCTCTCCCAAATATCGTGAAGAGAGAGATGCAGTAATAAAGCATTTTGGCAACTTGTAGTGTAACCTATAACAGTAAAATTAATGGCATTGTTAACAAGCAATGCATTTGGTATAAATTCCACATTTACAATTATTTTAACACAAAGAGCATACAGGACATTCCATGTGAAATCAAATGACAATAAAGGTTGCATTTTTTGTTTCTGTTGTAATTTTTACTTTCTCTACCATGTACTTAGTAAATAGAGAAGGTATTGCATTTCACTCAAAAATTTGATTCCAAGATTTCAACAGAAGTACATGTTTTGAGGTCCCCTGTATCCAAAAAAGAAAGATTTTTAGAAAAAGGTCCATGTGTATCTGTGAACATCATAACTCAAAAATGAAAAATTGGATAAATACCAAACTTGATATTTAGGTTCAATACCTTCCAAAGATGCGACACAAAGATTTTCGTGAAAATCCCACCACCCCAAACTATGTTTTACATTGAACATTTTTTATTTTCTAAAAAGTGGCTTTAATGTTTTGATTAAAATACCATATATTAAAGATATTTACATGACAAATAAAACGTATATCTTGTATAACTGATAAACATTAAGAAATAGACAAAAATGTACTATACAAAAAATATAGATCTCTTTAAAACGCACAATTTATTTCAAATATTTTTTTTTTTTTTTTTTTTTTTGCGTAAGCCATTTCTGAGATATTATTATTAAAGGTTAGAATTGTTTGTTTCTTGGTCATTCTCTTAGTCGTGTCAACATTCAATTGTTTCTCGCAATTGCATGGAAACAGTATGGAATTTTAAGGCTAGCATATAGTGTCCAGATCTTAAACATTTGACTATCAGTCTTCTCTTTGTTTGTATCTATAATGAAATGTGTAATGTAGCTATTTCTGCAAAGGTTTATTTGGATTAAAATACAGCAGATACAAAGGTAAGTTTTAGTAAGAATAGTTTGTATACCCACTAATAAAGATAAATGGTAGAAAAAGTCATGTGAATGTATCATCAGATTTTTCCTATTAATGAGTGCTAAGGAGAGCATCTAAAACCCAATTATGGTCCATTATTGAAAGATAAGTCGTATGAATTCATTTTAAGTGCATAAATCTCTGGAACCCTTTATTTCAGAATATTGCACCAAATCCCATTTTGTAGATAAATATCTGCATTTCATTACAGCATATATTAATTATTTTTATAATATTCACAAAAATCTATGTACAATTTTTACTTATTTTAAGCATCTATGGATTTGTATAAAACTAAAATATTAGATTGAGAATAATCCATAGTTTCATTAAGAGAAGCCGGCAATGTTGGTAAAGTGGTAATGTTAGGGTGTTCATAGGTAATACAAAAAGTGAATAAATGATTTACCTGTTTGATGCACGATCACCAAGCGCTCTGTGAATCTGTGAGGAAATACTCAGAACAGCATACTGCATTCTCATTGTTTAACCTTATGCACAGCAGCTTGCTTGGCCTTCAGCTCAAAACAAACGTGCAAGAGCGACCATGAGCATGCGTTTTACTACTCCCACACATAAAGTAATTTACTTCTTTCGTTATTTTAGACAGATCCTTGTCAGTTACCATTACAGTGAAATATATATTTGATTGTGTTTAAATTAGGAATCTTACCTTATATAATACAATTATTTTTCTTAATCCATTACCATCTACACTTGAAAAAATTGAAATTTTTTCACTTACATAAAAATAAGAACATGTTTATTTATCAGTCTGAAATTAAAGTTTAGGGAATCAAAATAAAGCTAGGTGTAAATAATTAGATTTAAAGGTTTCAGAGTTATAACTGTTTGAAGTTGGGAGTTATAGGAAGATATGATAAATTTGAACAATTTTAATTGCAAAACTATGAGTTCTGAGTTTTAAGCATTTTGTATAAAGCATTGTGTTGGCTTACCTCCAAATACAAAAAGTTTTGTTTAAAAAATGCAAAGTTGATTTTCTTGTATTTTGGACTATTTGAAATGGAATGATAAAAATATGGGTTTTAGTGCTTGGTTTATTTCCAAGCATTGTTGATTTATCTTATGTGTATCAGGTGCAATGTCACGGGATCAAACAGGTCTCAAATGTTTGCTTATGTCATGTAAACAATGACTTGACCTTGATAATAAACAATAAGCATCTTTGCAACTACCTGCTCAGTAACATTCAGTTCTTTCACTATCATGCAAGCTGTGGTGATTACAGGGTAAGGGCATTGTTGTTGCAGAAGTTCTGAAAGCATTTTCTCTCTATACAATTATTAAGGTGGTGGTGGTGATGTTAAAACATCTCCGCATTGAACTTCCAGCAAAATTTAAGATAATATAAATCTTGGTGAAGCAACATGCATAAAACCCATTAAACACGTAATAGAGGGTGGTTTTTTGGAAAGCAAAGAGGGGTAGGTTAAAAATCACTCTTTACCAACAAACTTATTGGAAAACATTGAGATTTTTCTGGAACAGTTTCTTCAAAATTTATGAAGTCATGAGTGACACGCAAATTCACTGCACTCTGGACCATCAGCTCATGATTTCCATAAGCATCAAGGGAGGCCCTTTTAATGATTCTTGGATGATATGTGAAAAACAGTGAAAATGGTGAAAAATGAATATCATTCAAATAAAGTTTGCACTATGTTAGATGAAGTCTTTTTGTGTTATTTTCATTAAACAATTTCTGATGCTTTAAGCTCTCACGATTTTTATCTACTCATCCTTTTCCAAACTATTCTTATGAAAACTTATTATTCTGTCTACTACTTGTTAATCAAGATAGATGTTTGTGGAAATGGTTTCATGTGCATATTTTGTTGTGGGTATATTGTAGTAAGGTGGTAGGCTGAAGCATTGTCAGATTTTAAAAACGTAGGTTGCAATGTGTACCTAGTCTTTGCACGAACGTGACACTCCCCCCCCCCCCAAAAAAAAAAACACACACGCACACGCACGCACACTATAATTCAAACTAATACATCTCAGAAATGGTAAATGCCACAAAAAAAAGTTTGACAAATTGTGTGCTTTAAGGCGATCTATATTTTTTGTGTAGTAAGATTTTGTCAGTCTCTTACAATTTAACAATTATACAAAAGTCATTCAACATGAAGAGGACTTTATAGGCTAATCACAGAAAATTCAAGATATACATTTTATGTGTCATGCAAATATCTTACACATTAGGTATTTTAATCAAAATCGTTTGAGCCATTTTTGAGAAAAGAAAGAAAAAAAAAGAGAGAGAAAAAAGAAAGAAAGATATACATATAAACCGTAATATGGGATATTTTCTTAAAAATCTTCATGTCACATTTTGGAAAATGTTGAATTTAAATATTAAATATGGTAATTAATTGTTCTGATTTTACGTTTCCAACAAAGTTTGGTATTTATCTTGACATTTCAGTTATGAGTTATATACTTCACAGACACACACATATGGATCATTTTCTAAAAGTGCTTTTACAAATTTTAGGGTGCAGTGCACTTTGGGTATATAGATAAGTATTAGAGAAAGTAAAAATGAACAATTCTAAGTCCATGTAAACATTCTGCCACTTCATGAAGTAAAGCAATTTTGGGGGATACAATAACTTCATTTAATATTAGAAGCTTTGATAAGTGTACTCTCAAAAATTTAGCTCATAAAAATAAGAGTTTTGTTTTTTCTTCTTTCTTTACCACTTGCCTATAGTAGATATGAGGAAATATTGTATTTCATTCAAAAATTCAATGTTGGGGATTTCACCAGAAACACATGTTTTAAGGCCTTCTGAACCCAAAGAAAGTCGTTTTAGAAAAAGAGCTGTGTGTGTGTGTGTGTGTGTGTGTTTCCCCCCCCCCCTTTCTTTTTCTTTTTTTAAAGCCATCACACAACGACCAGGTGACCATCTCTTAAAATATTTGGTTATTGCTTAAGTCTACTGTATTTCCATATCCCCATGTACCTTCAAGGAAATATACAGGGTGATTTTAAATGATGGACCCATTTTATAAAATGCGTATTTATTAAAGCGCAAATCCAACATGAACAATCTGTATAACAATGAAAAGAGGAAGTTTCAAAGTTTTTTTTGGCGGGCGGTGATGGTTTTAGAAGCGGCCGGCAGAGTGCTTGCGCATTAGGCCGCCATTGCGTTTCACTGTCAGTGCATAGTGAGATGGCTACTGTGGAGCACAAGGTTTTCTGCATTATTGAGTTCGCAAAAAGTGAGTCGCAAATTGTAGTGCAGCAGGCATTTCGTAGCAAAGTCGGTATTGAACCACCAACTAGAAAAAGCATTAGCCGTTGGTTTATGCAATTTAAATAGACTGGAAATGTATGTAAAGGAAAAAGCACAGGCCGACCTCGTGTGTCAGAGGAGGACATCAGACGGATTGAAGACAGTTATGTTCGCAGTCCACGTAAGTCTACCCATAGAGCTAGTAGAGAACTTGGAATACCCCAACCAACTGTATGGAAAGTTCTGAGACTGCGTTTGCTGTACAAGCCCTACCGATTACAACTTGTGCAGGCTCTTAAACCTAAAGACAAAGAGAAGCGTCTCGAATTTTGTGGTTATGTGCTAGGAATGATGGAGGATGATGCGTTTCTACAGCGTATCATGTTTAGCGATGAAGCGACTGTCCACCTTAGTGGAAAAGTCAACAGACACAATGTTCTCATATGAGGTTTGCAAAATCCACATTCAACATTGCAACACGAAAGAGACTCACCAAAGTTAAACATGTTCTGTGTCTTATCTCGTACAAAGGTTTATGGACCATTTTTGTTTGCGGAAAAAAACTGTAATTGTAATAATGTACCTGGAAATGTTGGAACATTGACTGTCCCCTCAAATTATGAAAGATTCACAGGACCTCATTTTCCAACAGGATGGAGCTCCGCTCCATTGGCACAGCAATGTATACGAGGCTTTTTAAATATGTCGTCCTCCGTGGACTAGTGGTACCGTGCTAGCCTCTAGTTCCCAAGGTCGCGGGTTCAAACCCGGCGGAGGGCGATGGATTTTTTCGGGCGTAAAAATCGTTAGCACGGCTTCCTTCGGAAGGGAAGTAAAGCCGGTGGTCCCGTGTCGTAGATTTACGGCACGTAAAAGAACCTCAAGCCTGATAAAGAGGCCTCTGAGCTAAATTACCGGTGTTTCACGCCCAATATAGAATGGGACGCTAAGAACCATAGTAGTTAAAGAGCGTCCATAAATAAAACTCAATTTTTTTTTCTTTTTAAATGAATCCCTTCCTCAGCGCTGGATAGGTCGCAGGGTAAATGAAGACCTGGCTCTACACTTCTGGCCACCGAGATCTCCTGATCTCACCCCATGTTGTATGGGGTTATGTTAAGGAAACTGTTTACGTCCCACCTCTACCTACAACTCTGGACGACCTGCGGAACCGTATCACTGCTGCCGTGCACTCAGTAACAGAAGATACGCTTGCTCGTGTGTGGGACGAGCTTGGCTATCGTGTAGATGTTTGCTGTGCAACAAATGGTGGACACATTGAACATTTATAATGTATTAAACAAAACTTTGAAAATTCCTCTGTTTATTGGTATAAAGATGGTTCATGTTGGATTTGTACTTTAATAAATTTTATGAAATGGGTCCATCATTTAAAATCACCCTGTAAAATATAACTATTTCTACAAATGTTTATCTGGATTAACATTAAGTAAATAGAAGAATAAGCTTTTGTAGAATAGTTTGTTGTAGAATTGGTAGAGAAAGTCATGTGAATGTAACATTAGATTTTTATGAATAGGAATCTTAAAACTGAACAGTGCAAGAGTCTGCTTAAAGTATACCTCTGGGAACAGGCATTTAAATACTTCATAATCAGTGTGTTAAAATTTTATTGTCGACATCTTAAAGGCAGTTATTTTAAAAAATTCTTGAGCACTTTAACTCCAATATTGTTTGAGGGTTCAACTGTAGGCCACTGACCACAGCTTAATTTATATTTACACCAATAATTGGAATATTTTTTACTAAAGGAGCATTAATATGTATTTATAGCTTTCTCACTATAAGTTGAAAGGAGAAGTAAACAAAACTTAAATGCATCACTCCGCTGAGCACATGGCAGCACCATATGGAGGATGACGGGAACTAAGTACCCGTGAGAGGAAATTGCTTCAGACAGAATGCGAATACAGTATATTGCGCAGCTTGGGGATCATAGCTTTTAAACATTGTATGTCTTATTCATATATTTTGCCTTACATCCTAAACTTCTAACACATTATACTAAGAATAGACAAATAAAAATTGTACCTGAACAGTTCTCTTCTGTGATTAAAGTACTGGATTAAACTGTTCTTAACTTCAGGTTTAGAAATAATTCATTTAGTGACTAATATCAGTATACCACTTTTGCTTTAACAATGATTTTTGTACTTTGATTCATTCCACAGGCATTCCAAAATAGCACTAAGAATTGCTCTTTTTTTTTTTTTTTAACTTTTTTGGCTTGGGAAGCATGCCTGTGTTGTAGTCCATTTAGCATTACCAGGGAACACCATGGAGGTGGACTACGTTGTTCACCTAATACAGCAATACACCAGGTTGTAAGACTCACACAGGGCATTAAGAAAATTGCAATAATAATAATAATAATAATAATAATAATAATAATAATAATAATAATAATAATAATAATAATAATAATAATAAGACTGCTTTAGCATTGTTTGTTGACTTCCAACATGTGTTTAACACAGTATGGCGAGAAATGCTACTATACAAGATGAAGACATATGGCATATCAGGCCACACGCTAAACTGGTTTCAAACCTTCCTATCCCAAAGATAGTTTGCAGTACAATACAAAACAGCCACATCTAAATGGAAACAAATGAGAGTTGGACTACCCAAGGGTCTGTTACAAGTGCTATTCTGTTCAATATATAAATAAATGACCTAGTAGATGTACTTAAGAAAATAGGTAACATACAAGTAGGAATGTTTGCTGACGACGTGGTAATATGAACTTCAGAAAAGAACATAAGACCTGGGAAACATTACAAAAAACTACAAACAACAATGGAGAATACAATCATAACCCTAGAACAGTGGACTAAAATAACAATATGGAAATAAATACAAGAAAAACTCGATATCAGCTATTCACAATGCAGCATAAAACAGAAAATATATGTCTGCAAATCAACAACAAAAAAACTACAAGAAGCAACTACAACAACGTATCTAGGGATAGAATTAGATAAACTATCAATGAAAGAGCATGTAAACAATGTAAAGAATAAAGTCAACAAAAAGAACAACATTTTAAAATGTTTAGCAGGAATAAAATGGGGGGGGGGGGACATGACCTCCTTAATAATACATATAAAACATACATAAAACCTAACCTATTGTATGGAGAGAACTACTAGCAACAGTAAACAAGAGACTTAAAAGTAAACTAGAAATTTCACAAAATAATTCACTAAGAATAATAACAGGAGCTGTAAAAACAACACCAATTACAGTACTACAAAGCTTCACAAAAAACATGGCTATGGAATTGGAACATGAGTTGAAAGCAATTACTCTAGCGCAAAAACTGCAAGTCAATAGAAACAGATACAAGTGGTACCACACAGCAAATACTATAAGTAATTTAAAAACTCAAATAAGCTTCAGAACATATATTAATAACTTAGAATACAAGAATGTAATTACAACAAATATAATTGCAACAGAGGTAACGAGTCCAATAGAATATATTGATATACAATATCAGAATGACCTGATATATACAATACACAAACAAAACAATATACCAGATGAAATGAGAGCCATAGCAATAGCTATGGAAAATGAAAGATACCCAGAAAAAGAATGGCTCTGAATATATACAGATGGATCCTTCATCAATAAAAAAAATTCCGGTACAGGAGTATATGTAAACATTTTGCAAGTATCGAACATTTTATATAGACCATACATAAAACAAAAAAATAGTCATCTTATCAGACTCAAAATCAGCCATAGATGGAATAGTAAATTACAATAATAAAACAACAAGAAATATTAAAGAAATATGAAGCTTAATTAAAGCAGTTGAAGCTAGAAATCATGTCACTCTACTCATGTTGGGCTTTTGGGCAATGTACATGTGGATCAATTAGCAAAAAAAGGTGCAATACAACAAATAAAACCTGTAGGACAAATAGAAATAAATAAACAATTAAATAACATTAAACAACATTTCAAAAGACAGCAGAGACTTGATGAATATAAATTAAAAGATAAACATTATAAGAATATTAAAGTTAGAGTTGATATACAAAAAATGCCAAGGAAGACTGCAGTGGCCTTTGGCAACTGGCCATGATTGCCTCGCAGAACATCTCTACAAGATATACGATGCCTACCTACACCCAAGTGCACGAAAAAGATGTCATCCTGAGCAAACAACATCTCGCCAAATGCAAAGGCCTTAAAAGGGATAACTTACAGACTTTATATTGGGAAGCCAGAGGGAAAATGATGCAGATCAATTAATCCCCAGTGCCATTGGTGAACAACAACAGCAGCAACTTTTGCTTTAACCTTTTATGTGTCAACAAATTAAGAAAATGATAGTACTATAGGTTAGAAAGCCACAGAAAACAAACACTACCCAAGCAGTTCGAACAACAATTCTGCATCACTAACAAAGAAGTTCAATTATTGCTAAATAATGGGCAACCATATTCATTGTCAATTAAAGGAGAGTATTTTTCATAGAATTTGTTAAAAGCATTTAACGGAATTGTCTCTTTTTTTTTTTTTCCGCATTTATGTTTTCCACAAGTGGCAGAGGATTCTCAACCATGACACTCGAACGTAATATTTTCTCAACACGTTGCAAAAGTACACTGATGGCTTATCCGAAAACCAGAAATGAACTGCAGTGCCTGCGCATAGCCTCTTTAACCATATGCTATAACAATTGATTTAGTTATAGGTAAATCTGAACAAACACACTTTGTCTCATAAATTGAGCTGTTACAATAATGGGTTTTTTAAATTTCTCTGCACGAGAATATCCACAAAATGTTATGATCTGAACTGTTTTATGTAGAGGGAGAGAGGATATGCTAAGCGGGAGAAGTTGTAGTTTGCCCACCAGCCAATAAGGTGCTCTCTTGTCACATGGCTTTGTTTACAACTCCTTTAAACTTAAAGGAAACCACTTTAGATATTTAACATATCAACACTGTGTAATTGAAAGGGTACGATGAAATGGCCAAATAACATTTCATTGAAACCCAATCCAGAAGACTTTTTTTGTGCTGGAATAGTTAACTGCAAAGATATTCCTCAGATATTTATTTTTGTGCCTATCAAGATTTATATTAAGGTTAGCATTTAATTTCTTTAAATTCCACCGTTAATGTTGTTATGAAAATAAAATAAAAAACTCTTAATAATTTATCACCTTGAAACTATTGATACTATATTAATTTGTTTGAGAATTGTAACAGTTATATTAAATGTTCACAATAATTCACCAAAACAGTGAATGGAAGTGGTTAGCAGCATAAAGGTACACAAACATAAACATTTTGCAGGATACAAATTTATATACTACACTAATTGTTATGGATAGGAGTTGCAAGCATGTGTGCTACAGTGGTGAGGAAAGCAACTGCTGCTTTTACATTACTTGCAGCAGAACTGGAAAGGCAGAGCAGACTGTGATGGTATAAAAAAGTTACATATTACCTAGGATGCATCAAGTTTGCAAACCTATTATAGTCTAATTTCTACTGTCACCTCAGAACTGAATGTAACGTTGCTTCTGCATGCTGCGTCTTAACCCAGAGATCCTGGATTCAATTCTGGTCTAGCAGAGGAATTTTTCTTATCCCCTACCCTTTGCATAATCTGGAAGTGCATATGAGAGGTTGAATAGCATGTGCAAAAATGTGATGTGTTACATTCACATGACTTTCTCTATTCACTGTCATTTATTTTTATATAAATTCTACAGACTATTCTTATGAAAGCTTATTTTTCTTTCTACTTCAGTTAATGGAGATAAAACTTTGCAGAAATAGTTTCATTACACGTTTTGTTGTAGGTACAAGGGGGATAGGGGAAACCAAAGCAATAGTCAGATGCATTAAAGTGCATCATTATCAGCTGGCCTTGAAATTCCATACTCTTTCCATGACATTGCGAGAAACAACTGAATAATGACAGCACTTTAAAAAAATAACGAGATATTGAACATTAAAACCAATAATGGTGTTGCCACAAAATAAGTTACTTGAAATAAATTGTATGCTTTAAAGATTTCTACATGTTCTGTGTAGAAGTTTCCGCATATCTCTTATTATATACCATTTATACAAAAATCTTTTGTACTTCACAGACTACTCCCAGAAAATTCAAGATATACATTTTATTTCTCATATAAATATCTTAAATATAGGTATTTTAGTAAAAATTGTGAAACCAAATTAGAGAAAATAAAAAAAAATATTGACAATTTTTCCATATAAAGGTAAATTTGTGGTCGGTGGGGGGGGGGGGTTCTTGAAAATCTTAGCATCTATGGAAGATACTGAAATTAAATATCAAGTTTGGTATTTATTGGACTTTTCATTTTAGAGTTATGCACTGCACTTAAAATGCTTTTTTTGGAAGGAGGGATCAGGGAGTCTCAAAATGTAAAATTACGGTGAATTCTTGCCATAAAATTTTTTAGTGGAATACATTACTTCCTCCACTTATGTAAGGACAATAGTAGGGAAAGTAAAAGGATACTTTTAAATGGGTTAACACCAAATAGTTGTTTCTAAAGCCAAAGTAGCTGATATGACCAGAGTGGTTAAAGGTGATCATATAAATTAAAGGAAAACAGTTCTATTTTACCATCCCAGAAATTTTCACTCGACAGATATGAAGTTTTGTGGCACATACAAGAACCACTGTTGCAGAAGCTTATGGTTTTGAAAATTGGCTTGGCCTCAAAAGAGTGGGCAAATTAATTTTGTTCATTGTATCTTTTCACTTCATTGCTGTTTGTATAGTAAAATAACATATGAACTATTTTATGGGTGGCAGGTAGGATAACTTGTTTTAGAATGAGCACATTTTAAATTTTAATAAAACGATTCCAGTGATGCCTGATGGTGGCCAATATGAGGAATGTGTTGGCAGCACTGAAGGAGACACTGGCCGTGTGGCACCACGCCGTGTAAGCCAGAGCAGTGAGACCAGCTACGGCAGTCCACCTGTTGATCCGCTTGTAGTCAACTTTGAAGAAGGTATGCGCCTTTATTAGCCACAATCATACTATGCACTACGTATGCCCATACGTAGCACAGTTTCAGTTCTTGCAGCTCCTCTTGCCAACACTCGCTGTTGGCTAATACCTATGTAACACGTGGTACAAGGAAGTGCCATTCAGTGTTGATAACTTGGTTTAGTTGGAAATTTCAAATTTTTCATCACAGATCTACTTATACATAAGAAGGATTGGAGTTCGCTGGAATGCTGACATCATGAACTGTGATTAGTAGGAGAGAGAATTTGAAATGCATACAAATGTTTTTAATGTTTTTAATTTGATGCCATTGTTATGGCAGTGAAATTGATTGAGATTAATTAAAGCAATATTTTTGTTGGCTTTAGAGAGCTTGCATTCCCGTATTGTGTGTAAACGTAATGAAGACTTGGTGTGGTGTTGCACATTTAATTGTATTACGCAATTGTGCTTTACACATATTCAGATGTTTTTTTTTCTCCCTCTTTTTCTTTTTTGTTGGTGTTTTGAGTAGTGAAGTTTAAAGCTTCAGCATTGAATGACACTTTCTGTTATATAATTCTTCTAATTCTGTTAGTTTTCTTTAGCCAATGGTTGAATACTTTGTAATTACGTTGTAGCTTTCCTGAATAATGTTTTGGTTATAAAAACCATTGTTTTGCATATGGTTAGGTAATGGTTTTGAACACTATTGTGTTCTCCATATGAGGAATACCATTTACACAATAGTGTTTAATTTGTTCACATTCAAGAAGTTTTACAAACAGAATTATTTATTTTGATGTGGATGTAGATAGTTATAACTGCAGTATGATATTGTGGACTGGAATAAGGTGAAGCATGTTTTGTGTTTTTAAAACACCAATGTTGACTATAGTTGCTTACATAAGGTCATACATGTTGGGATCATAAGAATAAAAAAATTTATTTTATTTTCTCAAAATTATCCCAGAGTTTATTAAAGCATTCCTAAGCTGGCCAGTATTGGTTAGACATATAAAGCATTTGTCTGTTCAAAACAAGAACATAAAAAAAAAAAAAATAATAATAATTATATATATATATGCTGATGTGAAAGTATTCTGAAACGGTGCTTTTGATATTAGTCATGTCCCTACTTGTGTAACACAGAAAAAGCTCAAATTATCCTGCTGCTGAAGTATTTAGTTAAGACTTTGTGTGTGAGAAAAACAGACAGTGATTGTTCACAATTTTATTGCCATTCATTGTTATACTGAAAAGCTGTGGTGATGTTCATGGAATGCAAATCTTGGGCTTTCTTGTAACAGAACTAT
This sequence comes from Deroplatys truncata, assembly GCA_030765065.1. Classification (NCBI taxonomy): domain Eukaryota; kingdom Metazoa; phylum Arthropoda; class Insecta; order Mantodea; family Mantidae; genus Deroplatys; species Deroplatys truncata. Next base: position 61,434,868 of record CM060984.1, on the reverse strand, counting down.
CATAGTGTGTTTAAATGGAAGTATTTATTTTATTTAAGTATGGTTAATGGAAGTAAAAAAAAAAAAGAAAGAAAGAAATCTCCAAGAGCACTCTGTTCAATGACTGAATGAACGAAATGAAAAGAGAAAGAAAAATATTGTATGCTTCTGTAAATCTTGAATGTTTAATATAATTAAAGTTAGAGCAAATGATATATTATTACATTCAGAGCTGATTTATTTGGAGGATTGCCATTCATTTCTAATGAGGAGTTCATAATGGCGCAGGTTTTACACCATGCACAGAAATCTAATGTATAAATGACAGTATTTGCATTTAGAAATATGTAAGATAGAATAAAAATGTTTGTTGAATGAACTAGTTTTTCTGGCTTGAATTTTACTGTCTTCTTAATTATGAATAAATAATATTACATGGTTTAACAGTCTGTTGTGCAATTCTACCAATCAGTCAACTTAAATTAGGTAGTTTGGTTTTGTGTGGAAGAAATATTATATAAATAAATTTAGTGTTGATTATCATATAATCTTTATTGTAATCACATTGTGTGTTTACTTAAGGACCATCTTTATTGGAATGAGATAACGTACCAGAGGTGGGTCATTATCTGCTTTCTTCTTAAGAACAGATAGTGGTAAGGCCATACCTGATTATTTTCCCTGGTGCTTTATTTTCATTTTATAAAATGTCCAGTAGTCAGTGGACAAACGTAATGTTTTCATGACTTGGTCTTCCAAGATCTGCCAAACCTCCAACTTATGCAACTGGTTGATAGGATGACTAACCTTATATATAATAAGACACCCTTTTATGCAGCCCCTTTTTGAAGGGAACACATTGTGGTTATGCTCACATTAAATATGTATGTGTGTTTTGTCATGGTAAATGTAAAATCCTGAAAGTTTATTTCACTTGTTAACATTTCCTCAAGTCTTGCCTAACATTTCACTCTTTCTGTTCAGCTGAAGTTTTATAATTGAGTACAGTGAAAACACAAATGCTGTGCATGCTTTGTAATGGTCATCTGTTATGAAAGTATTGGATTCATTGCTTCATTTTACTAGCAGATATGGGTTTGGGGACCTGAAATGACTAAAGTCTCTTACAGTATTAAAATAATAATATTATAAATATTTGATTTGAATCCAGTAGTTTCACATGGTACTCAAACGAGTTGTGCATATATATTTGTGATACAGATTTTGGTATACTGGATAAGAGATTTTCTCATATTTATATGTAGTTAACAGCAACGTATAAGTGAACTGAAATGAACTAGAATACTAGAGACACATTATTTTATATACGTAATTAGTTTCACAACAACATGTTTCAGAATATGTTCTTGTAAAACTAGGCAATGAAGTAATATGTATCTATTATTCCAGCTCATTTCAGTTAATTAAGGTTGTTTTTTCTAAAGTGCTCCTTTCATGGCTTAGAATCATATTGCACGCAGAAAAAGAGAACAATTCAGGAAAAATATTGTACATTGTAAAGCAAAATCATTTTTTTCTTTGGGTGTGTGTGTGTGTTTGGTGTAATTGTGCTTGAGATGGTTGACACTGCAGTGTTTTTGCTGTAGTCTTTTTGAGGTCTTCAGCTGCAGAGTGCATCAGTAAAAGGATAAGTTGCTTTGGCATATCAGATAAATCATTAGTGCTTCTGTTTACCTTGGTGATCATGTTAAATCTTAAGATACACATACTTGTCAATAAGGCAGCTATTAACTTAAAATACAATAAATAAGAAGAGTCAGATGTAAGATTGTTTCTGTTATTAGTACAGTACTCTAATTTCTTAGTTTCTCTTAATTTACACCTGTAAAAATGTTTAAAACAGTGTGATGTTTAAAAATTACATATGCAATACGTTGCATTTATAGGTTAAAGTATGAAATTATAGTGTGAAAATATTTATGCCCTAAGTATATAATATATATAAACACATCTAGTATATTTTTGAAGAATTCGTTAATTTGCAGAGAGATAATTTATACATTCTTTTTTCTACATAACTGATTATATTTATTTTTTGAGTGGATGGAAGATCTGTATGATATTTGCAAATGCATATATACAACTATAAATTAAAATAACTGATAAATAAACAAACTTACCTCACCAAATAACCTCCGCTTTGTATCACCCTTCATGTTGCTGATCTGCAAGAATGCTTTTTCAAGAGTCTAGAAATTACAATTTTCACTCTCCTTATAATGTAACACATATGTATATAATAAAAATTCTAAAAGAAATTTTTTAAAATTTTATTTGCCCCTTTGGTAACTATTTTTTTGAGAATTTTGACTAATTTTTCTCTTGTGTACGCGTGTTCTTGCAGAGTCAGACAATGAAAGTGCCCCCACTTCAACCCCCACTAAGAAGCTGCCCCAGAAGAGGAATGTACACGTTAAAACTTTGGAGGAGATCAGGTTGGAGCGGATCCAGGCTGAATCGGCTGCTTTCTATGGCTACCACAATGAGCTCGGGTCAACTGTCCCAGATGCATCTGCAATCAACACTTCATTGGACCCAAGTGATCTTCGATCAAAATTACAGTCAAAGAAATATTATCTGGATAGCAAGACAGATCTGGACTTCAGAATTCTGACGCTGGACGAAATAAGAAAGAACAAATCAAAACCAGACAACCAGTTGGTGACAGAAGCAAGCAACAATGAAGTTTCTGTGAGTAATGTTTCAGATAATATGTCTACTGCAGTGTATCAAACAGATAAAGTTGATTTAGAAAATAACAGTGACATGCAAAGAGACACAAACGGAAGTAACAATATTTCAGAAGAAAAATTAGCCTATGGGTATTCAAAGTGCTTATCAAACCCATTAGTTCAAATACAGGTCTCAGCAGAGCAGAAGATTACAAATCCAAACAATAGAAATAAAGCATTAAATCATTTGAAGAATGCAGAAAGTCATATCATAATAAAAACTCTGGCTCAAATTAGGGCAGAAAAACAGTGTATCACTACATTTCAAAATGCAATTGGCTTGCAGGCAGGCAGTGAATTTTCATTTTCATTTAAAGACACCTCAGAGGAAAACAAAAATAGTGATAATTCTGTAACAAGTGAAGCAAATTCTACAAGTACTAAACCACATATTGTTAGAAAGCATCAGTTGCCTAATGATTCTCTATCACAAACTGAATCTATTCAGCCAAAGAGGTTAAGAAGATTTGTGAAAAGTAGAAAAGGGACAAGTAGTGCTGCAAGGGAGGAGGGTGTATTAAATGCTAGGAAAATAAGATTACGGAGGGGAAATAAAGACAGTGAGAATGTGTCATCACAGAGTTCTGAAACATCTCTGCTCCCATCCAAAGACTTGGCTATGGAAGTGTCTGCAGATAGGGTCTCATTCAGTCCATTGCATGTTAATGGTGCGCAGGAGTCCGATGTTGAAAACATTAAGAATGAAAGGTTAAATTCGGAAACCACAGAACATGTATTGCTAGGTAAGCGGGGTGTTGCAAACTGTATGACATTAGGTACAGGTCAGGAAAATGGTTCAGTCATAGCGGAAAGTGTAAAAGAGCTGAATGGATCTCTTTTGCCAAGTCATTGTATAGTTGCAGATTCTTCAGTATCCTTAGCTTCAAAAGGTACCTTGATATCTTGTGAGTCAGAGCATTATGAGGATATAGAAATGAAAAGTGTAGAATTAGAGGAGGATGCATTATTGGGTGAACATAATGCTTCTAGTGAAAGGGATATATTAGAAGACATAGATGAATTGTTAAATGGAGATTAGAATCACAGGTGACATCTTGTGTTAATGTTATGTTTCTGAGTTCAAGCCTCCTTTCAATTGCTTGCAAAATGTGTGAGAAATGAACGATTTTCAGTTTTTACAGGGTGGGAACTTTCCCTAGCAATTGTTTAGTTTTGCTTCTCTGCATATGCAGTAAAGTTGCAGTGAAAAAGTCATTTATAATTAAAGGAAAGAATATTGTAAATATTATAAGAAAGAGAATGCGCAAATCCTGTTGATAAGTCATTAAGTGCTTCACTGTACAGCTGTACATTTTATTGATTTAATGTACAACTTATTTGTACAAATTACTTGAAACTTTATGCTGTCAAAAGCTGTTTAAAGTTAATTACATTTCCTTCATTGTAACATTTCATTACCAATTAAGTTACAAGCTTTATCGTATCTTGAAAAGAACCATGGATAGTTTGTAAGTTTGTTCTTGAAAAGATGAACCTATCATTTGTTTCAGTTTTGGACAGTGTTTACTCTTGTACCTGCCAAAGAACAGCTGTCAAATTTTGAAGCTCCTGTTCCATATTTAGATGACCACATTAAATAAAATTTGTTACACTTATAAAATATCTCAATGGGACCTTTCTTTTGTTTGTTTTCATTTTATTTCTACCCAAGATAACATCCTTTATAACATGGAGAGAAATAGTACAGATCTTTGTACCTAGTCATGCCATAAATACTGTTACAAGGTTGTTAATGTATTATGTTCAAAGTTTTAAAGATATCCTGATTTTATTTTTATGAGGACTTTTTCACATTATTTCTAACACAAAGCAGCAATTGCTTCTCAAAATGACCACCTTTTGTCTTCACACAATCCTTAAATTTCTGAGGCCGTACATGAATTGCAGTACGCAAAGTCTTCATGGGAAAATCCACCACTGCCTTCACGAGAGACTCTCAATGTTGGGTGTGTCTTCCATGCCTTCAAGAACTAACCATAACTTGTAATCCAATGGATTCAAGTCTGAACTGCTGGAGGACCAATCAGCTGCAGAAATGAAGTCTGGTACATTGCTTTGAAGCCACTCCTGTGCTGTTGTTGCCTGGGGAGCTGGCACTGAGTCCTGCTGCTCCACAGCTCATTTTTGAACAATGTGTTGCTCAGAGACTGCACAATAGGCTCTAGTACTGTATCCTGATACAATTTAGCTGATGTTTTCACTCGCTTTTCACAGAAATGGAGCTCAGTTGCACCGTTGTACGCCACTCTCCACCAAACCATCACTGAAGCAGGATGAGGATCATTGGAGCTTTAACATGAGCTTCCTGTGATCATGAGGCATAAACACTATCATTTTAGCGGTTGAAAGACTTTTCAGTTGTGAAGATCTTTTCATCTGTGAACAGAATCCTCATGTACCCTTTGTCCACGTAATGCGGAAGCAGCCATTTACATTTTTGTTCTCTCTGGAGTTTAAGCTGTGGAGTGAGAAAGTGACCAGTACTTCGCCTATAAGCCATCACTTCTAGGTCACTTTTGAGGACATGAGATATGGACATCTTTGAAATGTTCAACTCGTGGACCATTGCTGATTGCTTCCTAACCAGATTTCTTTGAATGTGAGCCGCCACTGCTTTGGCTAGTTGTTTGTTCTGTAGGGTGCATGGTGGGCCGTGCATGGACCGGTCATTAATTGTCCCTGTTTCAGTGAATCTATTGACTGTCTAATAGACAACTTCCTACCGATTTTAAGCTTTTTCAGGGCTGTGAAAATATCGGAAGGTGATTTTCCCTCTCTGTGAAGAGCTGTTTACTGTCACACGGTTTTGATAATCACCCCACTCCATACTAAACGTTTTGCAATACATACTCTCTCTACTACAGCAACTTACAACAGTCCCTTGATGTTATGCTATGCTAAGCTAAGGTGCAACCTTGCAAGCCGGTTGTACAGTCCATGTCAAAAGTTTGTAACAGTATGTATGGTATACCTAGGTAATTCATGCAAATGAATTTCTAAATACAGGCAAGTTATTATGCTTTTAAAATGCCTTGCCAATTAATGAATTGAATTCATATTAAATATCAGTATAAAGACATTTTAGAGTTGTGGAAGCATACCTGCTTCTGAGTGCATATTTTGTTGTGAAGAAAATGGTATAGTTGGGGAACATTGGCAAGCTTGTGAAAAGATTTTGCTGTATTTTTGTGTGTGTATGTTTTGCACATGTGTAACTTATGCACCTCAGCTTTAAGACATTTTTTCTTTTCTATTTTTATTTTTGTGAAATACATTCTGTTTTTCCAAAGTTGGGTATGGGGTAGATGCATAGTTTCACACAGATAAAAAGTACCTAATTTTTACTTTCTCTACCACATACCTAGTAGGTAAAGGAGGTATTGCATTCCACCCAAAAATTAAAAACAAGATTTTACCAGAAATAAATGTTTTGAGGTCGCCTGAATCCAAAAAAAGGAAAGAAAGAAATTTAGAAAAAGCTACACGTGTGTGTGTGTGTGTGTGTGTGTGTGTGTGTGTGTGTGTGTGTGTGTGTGTGTGTGTGTTCGTGCATGAGGGAGAGCGAGAGAGCGCATAACTCAAAAACGAAAAGTAGGATAAATGCCAAACTTGTTATTTGAGTTTAGTACCTTCCAAAGATGCAACACGATTTGCAAGAAAATCCCCCACCCCAAGCCGCCTTTTACATGAAAGATTTTATGACATTTCTTATTTTCTAAAAAATGACTAATGATTTTGATTAAAATAAAATTAAAGATAATTACTTTACAAATAAGGTGCATATCTTGAATTTTCTGGGAATAGCCTATGAAGTCCACTTCATTTGGAAGAAATTTTTTATAATCCTGTATAACTGAGAATCTTTAATCAGTAGATGGAAACGAAGTGTATGGAAAATGTAGACCTCTTCAAAACATACAATTTATTTCAAATTTCTGTGGCATCCATTATTAATGGTTCAAATTGTTCAATACTTTGTCGTTCCTTTTGAATCCCTTTCAATATTCAATCATTTCCTGTGATTGCCGGAAAGAGCATGGAATTTTAAGGGCAGTACACAGCGTCCAGTTCTTAAACATTTGACTATTGCTATTCCCTTTATATCCGTAATGAAATGTGTAAATCACCTACTTCCGGAAAGTTTTATCTTGATTAAAATGGAAAAGATAGGAAATGAAATTTCGTAAGAATAATTTGTATACCCACTAATAAGGGATAGAGGGTAGAGAAAGTCAAGAAAATGTAACACATCAGATTTTTTTCACTAATATAATGAAGATAAGAGTGTAATTAGTTGGTAAGGCAGACTGGATTTCATATTCTTGGAACAGTGGCCATCCTTGAGCTGTTCCTGGAACAGATGGATGTTTTCATGGTCAAGATCAAAGCTTTCTCCAGCTTCTACTCCTATTACCAGTAACTTCAGGTTCAGTTATACATTTGTAATTTTCCAGTGTTTGATGTTTGCCTTGCCACTACTTGCTGTTTGCATGCAAAAAGGTGAGTAAATCGGCTGCATAATGTATTCTAGAATATGTATGATTTTTATATACAGAAGAAAAGGAACTCTCAGCTGAAAGGAAATTTGGTGTTTCTATAGCACATTTGCAGTACTGGCAGAAACAAATGGACTCGTTTACTGCTGCTAGAAGTTTGTGCTGCACATTTCAAGGGCTAAAACTGGAAAGTTCCTGGATCTTGAAAATGAACTACTGACATATGTAGAAGAGATTTAAGATCTTTTTTTTTTCTATTTTAATTCCTCAAATAGTATATGTGATCATATTTCCAAATTCATAAACAATTCCAAACACTTGCCTGTTTTGTGTTCCATTTTTGGCTTCTAATAACAAGATGAACTGATAACAATAATTTTAAATTAGATGTACTGAACAGTAGAGAAAAGCTCAAATTTGCATTCTTTCTATATAAATAAATAAATAAGGAACTTTAATGAAGAAAAATTGCAAAGCATGAAATTTATTTTGCAAAGAAATTGCAAAATAAGAGTTGCACACTTGAATGCTGAACATTTAATTTTTAAACTGTGTAGAGCAGGTTTACATCATTTAAAAAATAAGGTATTACATTTTGTCCATGTTTAATACTACAGTAGCAAATGAAATTAAATAGATCACAATGATTTTACAGAAGTAGAAACGCTTACCCTGAATGAAAATAAATTGCTGATTACTATGGCTATGGCAGGACTTGGCACAAGTTAATGCAGAGCTTTTGTTTTGACTGTGGTTGTATTACAGGGAATTGCTTGCCCTGCATTGTGCTGTTTCTGTTCCCCCCTCCTTTTTCCCTTTCTGTGTGCTGGCTAATCAGTTGATGTGAAGTCTGTGCAGTACAGAAATTGATACAATGTGACGTGTTTCAGTGTTATAGTGTGTTAGTACTATTGTAATGCCTAGAAGTTTATATTTCAACTCACAGAATGTTCATGTGTGATTCGTACATGATGAGAAACTTGTAGAGAAATGAGATGACAATTTTGGACACATACCTTGCTGTTTGTGTGTCTTGCAGAGAAACGGTTTGTATATTGTGAATAGATTTTAGGAAAGGAGATCTATTTGTGTTCTTACAAAGGAAAGCTTTGATGACATTGGAGAAAAGTTTGAACAAAGTCCAAAGAAATACAGAAAGCTTGCATAGGAGTTTCACATACCTTGGCTTGGAATGCCACTAAACTTTTAAAATTAAAACCCTATAAGATAACTGTAGTTCAGGAATTGCAAACATGTAATAATGTGAGGGAGTTAATTTCGGCAATTTGGTGTTGGATAATGTTAATGATCGCTCTATCAAACTGTGTTTGATACCTTTTACTTACAAAGCATGGCTGAAGAATTAATGAAAGTATGCAAATTTTCTTGAAAGGTGTGTGAGATGTGTGGTGGTACAATCATTTTCAACATCATCTAAGAAAAAGGTATGTGGTGTTTATAATATGCATATGAAATTATGCGCTTTAATTTAAGAAGCTTTGAATACCTGACTTGCCAGCAAACGTTATGCTTCCCGATGCCAAGAGGTCAGCCAGGCATCCAAATGAAGGCTCTAGAAAACTTTTCTCAATACAATATCTGGAAAATCCAATTGATTGCTAATGTAAATAGCAACAGAGGAAAAGTAGTGCAAAATATGAAAATCTTATTTTTAAATGGCAAAAATTATGAATTTTACAACCTATGAATTAAAATGAAAATTTTAGCAAAATATGAAACTTTGAAAATTTTCAACATTGAATTCTGCAACTGTAAATGGTAAGATTCCTTTTCTTCATTGCATTAGCAGTCTTCTTTTAAAATACAGAATTTCATATTTTGCCTGTCTCTTATAAAGATATACATTTATGTACAGTGTGAGATTTAATTTCAAGTGCAAAATGTTTCTGTGTTCAGTGAAATTATTGCAAGTAATTTTTTGACAATGTCGAGGAGTAAGAAGTCTTCAAATTTGGTTTATACCTAATTCAAAGCAAAGTTTAACCTCTTTGTAGAGAAGGGGTTTTTAAAAAGCTGGACTTGTACCTTTTCATAAATCTTTTGAAAGCCTCATACAAATTCTTTCACTGGTAATTCAAGGTGTTCAATGTATAATGTCAAAAGAATGACCTATTATGGTACCAATGCGACATGTCATTCGCAGCAAGAATTGAATAGTTGAGGTAGATGCCATAAAAAGAATGAGTATTTTTGAATACATGCTCCTTTGGTTCTTAATATATTTATATTTAGTAATATCTAGTCAAGATTTCATGTTTGGTGAATACAAAATGGCCCCTGTTATTAATTTATGCAACTTGCAAAGCAGTGCCTTGGGTAGAGATCTCAGAGTTTGAAATAAAGTCATATCACATTTGTCATTTCTATGCAAAAAAAAAAAAAAAAATTCAAGCATTGTAATTGCCCAGATCTGTACTTTGGTAGGTATTTCAAGGCACATTATTTATTTGGCTAATGTGGAAATTTTCTGCAAGAAAAATAATTCTTTGTTATAATGCTTATGATTACTAAGTCACAAGATTCCTAAAAGGTATGAATCAATAATAGAGTTTCTGCCTAAGGGTGGATTCTACAAAAATATTTAGCTTCCTCCATTCTTCCCTGTTTTCTGCTTTTGCCTTCGTCTCTGCACATGACATATTTATCAAAATAGCATCTATGTTCTTCACCTGAACTCTCTCTAGCCAATTTCTTTTTCTGGTCTGTTCCAATACTATTCTTCCCACCAAAGAATTGTTAATTTAATTGATAAGAACTATAACCCGACATTAACCACCCTTTCTAAAATAGCTTCATGACTTACGTTGTCGTTTTCATGTAGTCTTTTCCATATCCACAATTTAATTGCTCCCAATAATTTTTTCTCGATTGATTTCACTGTCCGAGTTTCTGTGCTACACATTGCCTCACTATGAAAACCTTTTCACTAATATCTTTAGTTCTATTTCAAATTTTTGCTGAAAATTTTCCTTTCTAGTAAAAACTAGCTTTGCTCTAAAAGGTAAAGTGCTGCTTGAATCTTCTCAAACTTCTAGCCCAGTTTTCCACAGAATAAATTAGTATCTCAAGGTAAATTCAAGGATTTTTGATGTGATGGCTAAATGAGGCAAAGTGCAATACTTTATAATAATTGAAAATCTGTTGAGATTAGTGTAGTTGCCAGTATCTGTAGACAAAAACAGATGTGCATGGTCTGCTTCATCACAGTTTTTCTCAGCATATGTTAAAGCATTGACAGTGGCAGCTTTGTGTGATATCTTTGCGCATGAGAAGACCATACTTTCAACTTACAGGTCTCCAAATAGACTTTTAATTTTTTATATTAGATCACACTGTATTTCAGATACAGAACAATTAAGCAAAGTCTTACTGAAGTGTATGATAAAACACCAAGTAATCTTTGTTCTTTATTTTCTTTTATTCCTTTCATAAGCATCTTGTTTCACCATATTTGGCTGTTTTTTATTATTATTGTTTTATTTCTTTCTGTACAAGTATCACTTACGCTGAAGGTAAGGTGTCACAACAGCAGTTGAATAACTGGCCACACATGCCTCAGGCTGCTTGGTAACTTTCAGATGCTCACTTATCACATGATTGTATCGTTTTTATTTTATTGAATTTTTAAATAAAATAGTTTAGTTCTGATTTATTAAATGATTATATAAAATTTATTTTGTATAGCATTTTCTTGATTTATTAAAAATACCCATCTTATTTACTTTGTTGTATTGAGGTTTTTGTATCTGATAGTTATAAAATAATGTCCCTATTTGATTTTTACATTCAGTTCATAAATAAAAAAGTAAAAATTCTTTATATTGTTTCATTAAAAATTAAGTGGGTTTTGGTTTTAATTGCGTGCATTAACAGTTCGCTGAAAATACCTGAAAGAATGGTCTTGGGAATTGAACACTACTAGCAAACTAATATTCTCATAATGTAGCAATAACTTCGCAGTGTATTAAAAAAATAATGTGCATTCTAGTCTGTGATGAACCTAATCTTACATGTCAAGTGTGATTTTTGCACCCAGTTGCAAGAGAAAGTGCACTTGCCAAATGCAATGTACACATTTTTCAGTGTACGCATTAAGATGAAAGCCTGACACACTAAAATCTCTAAAGAACAGAAGGTTTCTGGAAGCAAATGTGCCGAGATCCGCACCAGTTTTCTGTTGGCTTCATGCTCCCAATGAAGTGTACCTCTTGTCATCAAATTAAGTAAAAAAGAAAACTGCAGTTAGCAGTTCACAAAATGATAGCCTATCACTAATAGAAACATGCTTATACCCATAATATATATTGTACAGTTTATTTTTGCATAAATTAAACGTGGAATCGCACCAAAATAGCAGCATACAACATGGATCATTTTTCATGTTGCTGTTGTATTAAATGTATTGTGTGCAGAAAATTTTAAGGTGGAAAGCTTTGATACTTCTTCCCAGCACAAGCAGAAACTAAATGCTACTCCATAGCTTTTAGCAGCTATGTTAAAATGGAGGTTAGTGTTGCTCATTTGTACAAAAAATTGCAATATGGAGTAAAAGTTTTGCAGGTATGTCAGTTCATTTTTGCTTCCTTGCTGCCAGCATTCATAGCTAGGAATAAGTGTGTGTGCGCGAGCCCTTTTTTTTTTTTTTTGTTTTGTTTGTTTGTTTTGTTTTTGTTTTCCCTTCTCCTTCCCCTGCATCATTGCTATTTTAGTCCAACTTTACACAATTATTCCTTATCCATAAAGTCTGATTTTTTTGGTTTTTTCTTTTTTTAGTTGTTAAAATGTAGCAAAAGCAACTTAAGAAGCCCTACAGTTCAGCAAGCAATAACATCATGAGTTGTTTCTGAAGCTAAAGCCTTGATAATACCAAAGAAATTAGGAGCTATATGAATAAAACATAAATATCTAAATAAATTAAACCTGTGCCCCTGTATACAGGACACAGCTAAGCATTTGATTCAACTAATAAGAGCCCCCGTACTAGATGAGAGCTCTGTATGTTCCCAACTCATCCGAAATTTATTTTGTGTCTAATTGCTGAACAATTTTGTGGGTTTTGGGCTATACTCTTCAGCTGGTATTAAAGTAGTAGTCCGATATAGGGAAAAGGCAGCTTGCTAGCTCAGTAGTAAGGAGCTACATGCACACTGGAATTACTGTAGCTCTTTTAAAGAGCAGTTGTTACAGGTTAATCAGTGTTTTGTGTGTTGAGTTTTAGTTTCATCTGTTTTGGAAAAAAACAATTCCACCTGTTTTATATCACAAGAGTTCACCCAAGTGATATCAATCCAAGGTTAAAATAGTTTTAAAAAAAAAATCTTGTGTTTCATTCACATGCGTGTGTCCACTCACTCTGCTACAAACTATTTTTAAAAGCTTATTTTTCTCTCTACTTCTTGTAGATCAAGCTAAATGTGTGCAGAAATGCTTTTAACACATTTTGTTATAGGTACAAGGGGGATACGGGAGACTTAGGCAATAGACAAATTTTTAAAAAGTGTTGCTGTGTGATGGCTTTGAAATCCCACTCTTTTCACGAGAGGGGGGGGGGTGGAAGAAAGAAATTATTTGACATTGTGTTTCAACAAAATTACATATTTTGTGTAGTAAGTTTTTGTGTATCTCGTCCTGTTCACAATTCATACAGAATTCATTCCAAATGAAAAAGCAGCTTATAGGCTATTTGCAAAAAAATTCAAGATATAAATTTTATTTGTCATGTAAATATCTTAAACATGTGGCATCTTAATCAAAATTGTTTGAACCAATCTTGAAAGAACGAAACATTTTTATAGGAATTTTCTTAAAAACCTCTATGTCCAAATCTTGAAAGATGCTGAATTTAAATTTTAAGTTTGGTGTTCAAACAACTTTTTGGTTTTGAGTTCACAAACAAATACACCCAGAAAACTTTTAGTAAAAATTATGTTTTGGATGCAAGGGATCCCAAAACTATTTCTGGTGAAATCTTTATATTGACTTTTTGGGTGAAATCTAGTGCTTCCTCTTACCTAATAGGTAGGTGACAGAAAAAGTAAAAGAAGCATTATGTGCTCAAAACATTCCACACATTTGAAGCTTTGATACTGCAAAGTGTAATGTTTCCCTGGAAGATAAGATTTTCAATATAAAAAAAATGGTCACAAACTGAAACATTGAGGTACCTAAATCAGGAAACAGGTTTACAACTGGCAAAATCATAGAAACCGTGTAATAGTGGGACATCTATTATGAAATGCTCTTAAGTCGCTATGAATATAAGTCAACTAAAACTATATTATAGGGAACCTGTTTTTTTTTTTTTTTTTTTTTTTTTTTTTTTCAGAGAGTGATAACTAACCATTTAACAAAAACAACAAATATCTGTTGCATTCACATGACTTTATATACTCACTATCATTTATTTTGCTATCTACTTCGTGTTAATCAAGGTAAACCATTGCAGAAATAGATTCATTACAAAATTTCATTGTAGGTACAAGGGGAATAGAAGAAACTAATTGATACCCCGTTGTTTAAAAGCTAGTTGCTAAATGCTCTTCCCATGATATTGTGAGAAACAATGAAACTAGCAGTGCTTTTAGAAAAAGTAACAAAGTATTGAAAAAATTCAATAATAATGGATATCTCTGAATGGCACAAGATGGTTCATAGCATTTATTTGAAATAAATTATGTGCTTAAAAAAAGAGTTGTGCATTTTTTTTTGTGCAATGCGTTTTTGTCTCTTATGGTTTACACGTTATACAAAATTCCTTCTGAATGAAGAGGGCATCACAGAAAATTCAAGATATGCAATTTATTTGTAATGTTAATATGTTAAGTATGTGGAATTTTAATCAACATCGTTAGAGCTATTTTTGAGAAAATAGAAAACACTGACCATTTTTCCATGTAAAGGGTAGTTTGGGGGTGGGGGAATTGTATTGAAAATCTTGTTTTCACATCTTTGGAAGATGCTGAACTTAAATACAGTTTGGTATTTGTTGATAATTTTGTTTTAGTTATACTGTTTACATACAGACAGGCATATACACAGAGACCTTTTTCTAAAAATGCTTTGTTTGGGTTCAGGGTGCCTCAAAACCGGTATTTCTGGTGAAAATTGAACATAAAATTTTTGGATGGAATACAATTCTTCCTCTTACCTAATATAAGCGAGTGGCAGACAAAATAATAATAACAGTAAACCCCAAAGCCAATACGAAACTATGAAATAGCTATGTTACGTGCGCTGAATTCGAAAATGCATTCCATTTTTTTCGTAACACGTAAGGCTTTTATTCAGTAATGCAATCCCGCGTTTTGCTAATACTCGCCGGGTGGGCACTCCAGCGCGGTCTGATTGTAAATATAAGACAATATTGCAGGCATACGCTAATGGAAGTGATCGATTATATGATACATTTCCTGTTTACATTCTTTCCGAAATGTATATCGTTCCTCCACTGCTGTGTGTGTTTGCGTGCGCGCGCGCGTGTATGTGTGTGTGTCGATAACATTCCGACAGTATAGTGACTTTTGTGCAGAAGCTTTTACGTAATGTTTTGTGTTCGCATTTATTGTGATTTCAGATGTTATTTTAATCTTGTGGTTGGGTATAACAATGCTTTTAACAGAAGTACGTTAAACAGACTTTTAGTTTGTAAAACTCGCATAAAGTGGCAATTTACAGCAACGATGTCGCGTTAGTGCGCAAGTTCTCCGAATGTATTGTAACTTAGTCCAGTTTTTCCAATTGTCGCTTTATACTCAGTTTTCACTGCCACTGTTTTGTTTTTCGGTGCCACTGTTTGGTTTTTTTTTTTTTTACGTAGTTCACTTTCACTGGGAGTTCACTTCACTGAGGTGAACTAGTTCAATTCTCTATCCCTTCGTGGCGCAGCCTCTTCGCGCCGGACGGTTTACTCCACTTGGGAGTCGAGCACAGGACCTCAACAACCGTCGATCCGGGGTAGCACTTGCTGCACGTCACAGAAGCCGTCATCAACTCGCTTGGAGAATCGCTCTTGATGTCGCACGGGAAACTCACCCGTCAACTCGCTCGCTCATTGACTGACCAATCGTCGCAACTCAACTCTGTCGCACTCGGCTCTTAAACTCTCGACTGCGCGAAAACACTCGCTTATATACAGTTAAATCTTCCACAGAAGGTTCTCGAACTTTGTAGAACTGTATCGACACACTTTCTGGAAGAGGGAGGATAAAACTTGCATAAAGTTCTAGTTATCTCCTGATAGCGCGCCTGGTATTTACGCTGGCAAGCGGCGTTACCGCTGTTTACTCGGACCGCTCGGCGCCGACATCCCGATAACCTTGGGCCATAGCCACTGCGTCACACAGCTAGCTCCATGATATACGGCAGGGCGATCAGAATGAACTGCCACCAGCCCCCACCTCGGGGCCGACCCCGAATGCGCGACAGTGGCCCAGGACGTGCGGACGGATTTCCCATGGTGGGCAAAACCTTCCACGTCGCTTCGAAGTTGCAAGCAGTAGTATCGGCAACGGAGCTTCTTCGTGGTGGTGTTTGCATCGAGATGACTGTCGTAATGCTGGCATGGGTTTCCTCGAGGTCTTCCTGCACCGTCTTCTTCGGAAGCACCATCTGTTCCGCCCTATTCCTTCTGGCTACGAAATCTACACTCTCTTCGGCATTCCGTTCATGACCATCAGGGATACCCACTGCATCCAGCAGCTCTCATAACCTCTGGAAGAAACACCCGCCCAAGCAGGTCGTACGCCAGTTTCTTTCAAGGTAAGTAGAGTAGAGATTCTTTATCTTTCAGGATCGGCTCTATGCCTTGATCTTCCAGCTGCTCCCTCCTCAAGGTCTCCTCGTCCCAACCAACTTCAGGTTGCACCGCGACTGTGTGTAGGGCTGCAGAACTCTCCGTCACCTGCTGGTCCAGACGTTCGTCCACCGCATTGTCATCTTCCATAGATTTAGTGTCCTTTTAACTCCTTTGCAATGTCGTCTTCCAGAACTTTCACCATTGCCATTATCTCAGAACTTACAGAAGTTGATGTCACCAACGAGATCGGACTTCAGTTTCTCTATCGCGGTTTTTATTTCTGTTTTCACATTCTTCATTTCACTTATTTATTCCATTCCTTCACTTCCTACATTCCGGTTTTCATTTCCTCCATTTCGGTCTTCACTTCTTCCTTAACACTCTTCGCTTCCATTTCCATCTTCTCCATTCCAGATTCCATTTTTGTCTCCATTTTGATTCCATTCCAGATTTCACCGTCTTCACTTCAGTTCCTACCTTGTCCATTCGGGATTTTATTTTTGTCTCTATCTCCATTTTGGCCATAATGTCTTAAACATGTCCTCCATGTTGGCTTTTTAATCTTCAATACCACTCCTGACACCAGGAACTCGACAACACACTGGCTCCATTCTGTCGCACTCGACTTGTTTTCAACTTGCGACTAGCGCTGACTTCCAACTCAATTCGATTACGCGAGAAAGCTCGCTTATATAGACTGAGTCTTCCACAGAAGGTTCTCAAACCGTCTAGAACTATTTCGACACACTTTCTGGTGGAGGGGGGAGATAAAGCTTCCAGAAAGTTAAGGGAAGGTGGGCCAGGGTGAGACAAAAAAAATATTTTTTGTCATTCTGCTTCAAATTTTTACTTTTACAAAACTCTTTATTGGTTACAATATTGTATTAATGTTGCTCTACAAGTTGACATACCTAACATTTTTGAAGTTATCAAGTTTGTTTAAAAAAAACACAAGTTATAGTTACATAACAACTGTCTCTCTGTGGCCCATCGGTGTTCCACAGTGAGACACAAGGTGGTCCACAATGAGACATAATCTATGGGAACATTAAAACCCTATCACAACACAATAATTACTGAAATTACACAAAAAACTCTATAGAACACTCAGGTATCCAAAATCTACACAAAAGTTTAGGTATGATTTCTGCCTTTTTGTTTTGCCATGTGCAGAAGGAGTTGGCAACAGGGATCTTATATTCTTAGTAGAAATTGATGCAATATCTGGAACAGCTGGATAGTAAAACCTGCCTGTCAGTTTTTCACTTTTCCTAAGAAATTTCACTTCATAATCACCATCCATATCTCTACCTTGCAGCACCTCTCCAACATGGAATTTGGAGTGTTTTCCTGGAAACTCTACCGGGACAAAGTCTCCTTCTTTTGACTCAGTAATCAGCTTCTCGTATGTTAGACTGAGCTCTTTTTGACTTAACTTCTGTTTGCTTAAACAAACTTTTCTTATACTTTGTTTGGTTTTTTTATCTGAAGCGCAAGTAAGTTTTTCTCTGGAGTGTCTGTTGGAATGAAGGATCTCCCCTTTCTCCTTCTGGAAGTGGACTCCATCCTCTCTGCAGCTTTGGGGTAGTCGCAGATGTCCTTAGGGCTAATGTGACTTGGTTTTTTCTCCTTTCCTATCAATTCTCCATCACCAGTTGTCTGTCTTGAGCTATTATTTGGGGCAGGTTCACTGCAGACTTTGTTAGCACCTTCAGCGCTCATTTATCTGTCAATTACAGCACTTAAAAGAAAATCCTGATCAGAAAAGACATGTCTGTCAAATGGAAATATTCCTGCTTTCTGAAATCTTTGCACACACCTGTGAAGTGTTTGAAAAGCTAAACCCTTAGCTTTGGCAGCCTTGCGCACTGATATACCACCCTGAACAAGCCTTACAGCTGCCCTCATGTCTTCTTCTTTAAACATTTCAATTGTGGGTTTTCTCTCTCTGTTGTGTGTCATAGCTAAAAAATAATTAGGAACATGTTTAACACTAAACATTGCCCTTTAGTAATCAAATTCAACACAAAATAGAAAGAAATTGACACGCAAGGGGTACAGAGAGACTTGTCTCACTGCAGCCCAACCTGCTGTGTCTCATTGTGGCCCACATGTTTCGATAAAAAATGTTCACTTTTAAAAACGAACCCATATTGCACACTGTTGGTATTTCTCACATTAATTCCACAATATATAGCCATTTTAAACATTTGTTTATTATAAATATATTTAAATAGATATACTTATAAAAATTAACAACACAATAAGAAAAATTTACTTTCTTTACCTTAAAATCTGAACTTTTACATATTCTGTAAACAGCAAACTTCTTCCAAAGAGTATTAACAGCAAAATGGTCTTCATAGAGTGTGCCAACATTGTACATTAAGAATCAAATTTCCCTCATGTAAGAAACTGATAAAATATAAATGTCTTACTGTGGCCTATAGTTATCTCCCGATAGCGCGCCTTGTGTTGACTCGAATCGCTCGGCGCCGACTTACCGATAACTTTGGGCCATAGCCACAGTATTTTGCTATGTGTGTGGTGAATTCACTGGAAAATCTCAAAGAGAAAATATTACTCCTACGATTAAGAAAGCATATGAATTGAACTATGAACTCTAAAGCTAATAAGGACAAGTTTTGCACCTAAATATTGTTGTAGCGGATGTTCTCATAATTGGAGAGGCTGGTTAAATGGCACTCGCCCTTCTATGCTGTTTCTATGATATGGACAGAGCAGAAGGGCCACCTCTTGGACTGTTATTTCTGTTTAATCAAACTTTCTGGTTTCTCATTAAAACAAAACAGTGTATATTTTATCCAGATTGCTCTCTGCGCGAAGGCTTTGTTAAGCATGGCGATCCTTTTCCTATTCCAATGCCACCTGGAAAATTGACTCGTCAAGAGGAAGCATCAAGTTCTTCCCCTGAGGCTGACCTCAGTCCATCTTTCATTCCCGACTCTGATTGTCACTGAAAAAGAAATCTGATGTGTTACACTCACATGACTTTCTCTACTCTTGTACAAACTATTTTTACAAACGCTTACTCTCCATATGCTTCATGTTAATTGAGATATCGAGATGTCAATCTTATAGTTAATTTTGTTGTAGATGCAAGGGGAATATGGTAGGTTTTAAGCGATAGTAAAATATTTTAACGCTGGTTGCTATGTGGCGCATTCCATTCTCTCTGCATGTCCAGGATATAAAAAATGGAATAACGAATTTGAGAAAATGTATAAGTATTGGAAAATTTAAGGGAATAACAAGCAATATCTCGAAAACGGTTCACTCAACAAAAAAAAATGTATATGACATAAATTGTGTATTTTAACGCGGTCTACAATTTTTTTGTGTAGTAAACTTTGGTCTATCTCTTATGGTTTACCAGTTGTGCAAAAGTCGTTCATAATGTAGAATACTTTTGGAGACATTCCCAGGAAATTCGAGATATACATTTTATTTTTCATGAAAATATTTTAAACATATGATATTTTAATCAAAATCGTTAGAGCCTTTTTTGAGAAAATTAAACTTTTCGAAAAATGTTCCATGTAAAGGATAGTCTGGAGTGGGGGGATTTTCTTGAAAACCTTCGTGTCGCATCTCTGGTAGATACTGAACCTAAATACCAAGTTTGGTGTTTATCCGACTGTTCGTTTTTGAGTTATGCTGTTCACAGACACACACACACACGGACATGTTTCTAAAAATGCTTTTTTTTTGGATTCAGGAGGTCTCAAAACATGTATTTCCGGTGAAATATCGGTATCGAATTTTTGGGTGGAATACAATCCTTCCCCTGCTTACTATACGTAGTAGAGAAAGTAAAAAGTCTAAATTTCACTGTCAGTGCTAAACGATCTTGTAAGAGATTTAAATCATACACAAGCCCAGTCTGAATTGTTAGTATCTCGACTAAAGGAATGGAATCTCTTACAACCGGGTACCGAAATGTCAGTTTATCGAAAGCGTCAACGAAGCTTATCAACACATTACTCCAAAAGGGTGATCTTATTTATTGCAGTAATATAAGTGAACTTGTACGTCAGCTAGGTAGAGAACATATTCCAGATGAGTGGCGTTTATTTATTGGCTCTTCAAAGTCAAGTCTAAAAACCGTATTGCTACACAATGGTAATATTTACATTTCGATACCAATGGTCTATGCCGTAAATATGGAAAACATGGATATCCTCCTAAAAGCAGTAGGATATAACGATCTTGAATGGAAAATATGTAGAGACCTAGAAGTAATTGGTCTATTAACCGGAATGCAACAGGGTTATACGAATTATTGTTGTTTCTTATGTGAGTGGAACTCTGGGGACAGAGTTAACCATTACAGAGTGAAGGCCTTTTAGACAAGGTTCAGTAGTAGGCGAAAAAAATGTAAAGTTTCATTCACTTAATTCTCAGAAAATTTTATTACTACCGCTCCATATAAAGCTGGCTTTAGTGAAGAATTGTAGTAGAAAGAGAATTTAGAAAAGTAATTCACAAAATTTGGAATAGTTTTCAGTATATAAGAGACAAATTTTCCAGGTTGAGTGAAGGAAAATTAAAAGAGGGCATTCTCATTGATCCTCAAATCCAGCAGGATCCTATGTTCGGGGAAACACTCACCGAAACAGAAAAAGTAGCGCGGTGTGTGTTCAAAGACGTATGTTCGAAATTCATGGGGAATTACAGAGAATAACTACATCGAAGTTGTGGAAAATTTGTTAAGGACATATAAGGTAATGGGCTGTAGTATGTCCCTTAAAATCCATTTCCTCCACTCCCAGCTTAACTTCTTTCCACGAACCTGGGAATGAATGGTCAGCGACGAGCATGAAAAAAGGTTTCACCAGCAAATATCCCAAATGGAAAGGCTATACACAGGAAAATGGTCATAACTTGCTTGCCGTCTCTGTTGGTTTCTTGTCTCCGAGTGTTCCGGGCCCAGCCACAAAAGAAAGTCTTCCAGAAAAAACATTCTATAATTGTAAGTTTTTAAAATAACATTTTAAGTCATTTGCATGTAATGATTCTTTTAGGTTTTAAACATTTTATCAGTAATCAGCACATCCTTTTCAATAAAATGGGTACTTTTGAAGCTGAGTGTAGTGACATGTTGTCTCTGGAACTACAACTATGAAAAAAACATCAATTTTTTAACCAAAATATTGAAAGAGGTTGCCAAAGGAAACGGCACGTGATAGGGATTTTTTTTTTACTTCAGATTCGAATTTAGGAGACCCAAATTAGTAAAAGTTATATATTTTAATTTCATGGCATGAGAAAAGTTAAAATATTGTGCAGTGTAATTAGATGTAATAGTATTTCGTAGTGTAAACATGTAAACTGCTTTCGTGTATTAACTGATATCCAAAGCATGTGTTGGGAGTTATGAAACACAAACAAAATAAGACTGTGCATAAAACATATGACTAATTCTATAACCTGGGCTCTGTATAATATAAACAGTTGGAGAGTTTTGTATTTATTCATGGATGGCAGTTATATTTACCACCATGAAGACGGTATAATCTGTCTCAACCAAGAATGACCCTCTTGTAAACATATGGGGGAGAGAGAGAGAGAGAGAGAGAGAGAGAGAGAGAGAGAGAGAGAGAGAGAGAATGAGACGGAATGCTCTTAGGCCGTTGATTGGTGGAGAGACGTTCATGGGTGTTTTGTTTTCGCACAATAACCGTCTCTAAGAAGCAGTAGTGTAGCTAGAAAACTATTAAGAGGGTTATTATAGAGGTCCATTTTTTAAACAGTTTGTAGGAATTTAAAGGATACATATTAATTCTGAGTTGAAACATTTAAATACATCGATTTTGTGCAACAATTGAAATTAAACTTATGATAGGATGATTTGGGTATTTTAAGCGGCAAATGTGTTGTGCCATGAGAATTAATGACCACTGTAAAGTATTGTATATTACCGTTGTAGGCCATTTTATTTCACTACAAAGTTATGTTCTAAACTGGTAGATATTGCACTCATTTGGAAACCACCCAAATTAAGCACCGGAACGAAAACATGCCCCCGATGGTTGTACCCACGCCATCTAAAGTACAATTTCTGTTGCTGTCACCTTTCACCTTTGGTCATATTGTCCAAGACACGCGGTGTAAATAGAGCGCTACTAGCGATGTGATTAGAAGTATCTTGTTCCCGCCAACCTAGAAAGGTGTTATTATTTTAACGGAGTTGTTTTTGTTATTATTTTTTTACATTTTTAGTAAGGGGTTCCAATCCCCAACCTCCACCCCTGGCTATGCCTCTGTTAAGAAGTGCTGCACTGTACGTGGTTTTCTAGTTACTGCTCAGGGAGAGAACGGTCTACAGATGTTAAGATTAATTTCTCGGTATCCTGCACGTACACCGTGCTCTAGGCTCGTGAATTCTGAAAGGAATGTTAACAACAGACATATCATATATAAGCACAGAGACATAGATTAAACCGAAGAAAGGCGCAGTTATATACTTAGGGCGGCGTGCACCAACCTAGAGTAAGTAAACTACTATTGAAGTCAACACTCGGCGACTTCCATACACGAGTAAACTACTTCCGAAGCATTTTACTCCTTTCAGATACTCCCAGATTAAATTACCGCAGAAGTATATGTCGGAGAACACCGTCATGTATTATGTTACTATGGAATTAAATGGAGCACAAATATAGGTTAGAATTTACTCTTGCGACCTGGGGGAGTAACTAGCCTGTCGAGTGAACTAGAATACCGTATCGTATTTGGAGGAAGATATTTTGAGGTGTTCATGGATTATTTAGATTACAATGATGATCTCGGTGAAGAAAACGGGAATGCTATAGTGGTATGCGAGAACCATATGATACTTATACAGAGAGAGAGAGAGAGAGAGAGAGAGAGAGAGAGAGAGAGTGTGTGTGTGTGTTCAACGAAGGCTTCGGTATTAGGAAAGAATCTTTTACGTGCTTTTTTAACCTGCTTAGAGCATTTACAACAAAACTCAGACAGGAATTCAGCTCTATAAACCAAACTGCAATTATTGTTATGCGTCTATGAGTGTTTCATACCGGTACATTTCAGATACTTAAGCCGGCATTACGACGAATTTAACGTAACGTGACAGTTTAACACTGTATTAAGTGATATTTAGAATTGACTTAACGCGACGTTAACTTAAGAATTAGGCAATTACAAACTTTTCCTTCCCGTTACGTCAAGTTTGATATCACATGGCAATTAGAACCAATCGGCGTGAAGCACCAGCTCGAAGTAATAAAACAACTATCAATCGAGTTATTTCATTACGTTAAGTGCATGCCAATTAGATCTTTATTTTACATTACAGCATTTCTTAATTTCATGTCACGTTAAGTAAAGTTTATCGTAATCCCGGCATTACAGGCGATCTTATAAATAAACATTCACCATGCGTCTGCTGGTCATGTATTTCACCGCGTTGTTAGGGCACTTTTGAAGTTAAGAACAAGGTACATATCTACTACACACATAAATATACATGAGTGTTCAGAAAATAAAGGCAATTCCTCTTCACTTTTGCAGATTCCCACACATGTAGGTGGAATTGACTGCACGCATGTTACTATTTTATGCCCATCCGTGAATATGGTGAACTTTTCCGAAATCGGAAGGAGTATTTCTCCATCAATACGCAAGTGATCTGCAATGCAAAATAAAGATTAGAAACACTGTTTCCAGAATTTTAAGTTCCTCTTCAGTACATTTCCCGTCGCTGAAGCATTAAACTCGCCCGTCACGACTTTCCAGCATCTATATAACACGTTTTCTACACTCATGTTGTTTAAATGGATTTTCTTTATCTCTACCAACAAACATTTATCTCTTTCGCTCACGTTTCCACCGCTTTTTCCTATCGCACATAACCTTATCCATGATCACGTCAAGTAAATCGCACAAGCAAAACAATACCTCCGAGAGTAATGAGCTCTTACTTCCGTAGTCTTAACTAAAAGAGTAAATTGTAATTGAGCTCTCAAACGTTACTTCCAGAGCAAATTGCTCCTGTAGTAACCTACTTCCTCAGTGTGGACTCTTTAGTAAACGTTACTTCCAGCGCAATTTACTCCAACATGGTGCACGCTGCCCTTATTGTTAAATGATATGCAGCCTAACTTTGTATTACTAATGAAACACTTCTACATATAATAAGTTGTATTCCTATTATCATACGGTCCTCTCGGAACAAGTAGGTCTCTCGGTGAATCCTGATTCAGATGTTATTGTTTATCGTGCAGAGTCCCTTTTGATATTTAAGACTGTATTTCCTACACCTCTCTCATAATTCACAAGCCCAAAACACTTACGTATATGCAATTAAAAAGCTGCCAGTTTATCATCAGGAATGCCTGTCAATCTGCCAAAATAAAACACAGCGAGGCAAATGATTGCATTGTTTCACAATGCTAAGAAAGAAACCCCGAAGCGTAACCTTGTGCTACTATACGATAATAGTAACTCTGGAGGCAGTATTTTTAACACTTAAATGATTTCAGTCTAATTATATAATATATAAATTCAATAACAGCCCACCTTAAAGCAATATGTGTATGTAACAAGATATAAAAAGTGTATATTACAGTGCTTGTATATGTTTATATTATTGTATACATGTTCAATAATGTTATGCGAATGTATTACGTACTTTAATAATGTAGAAGCTGTGAGAATAATAGGTTAAAAGTTGTTAACAATGAGGTAAAATGAGGTAACTTTGAGGCAATAGTGAGTAAGAAAGTTTAATAATGCTACTAGTCATTATTGGAGCAACAATAATGTAAATTTTGAGACAGTTTATAAAATAGCCAATCAACAACCAGAAAAAGCTTAAGTTAAATAAAATTATTCTATTGGATTAGGAATAGCAAATCAGAGACTTGAAATACAGAAATTTACAAATTTAGGTGGTAGAAATCAAGTCAGTTGCTTGTAGACAGTGTTTCTAACCGGACGCGAGATGCGTCCTCGATAAATTTAATACGTATTTTGTGTGAGACAAAAATAGTTTACGTGTTAAAAAGTGCAAGTAATTAATAAAAACGTTTCACAGACCTCTCTCTCTCTCTCTCTCTCTCTCCCTCTCTCTCTCTCCATATCAGTGAAGTGTTATTTAAATCGTGTCAAGCATTAATAAAAGGAGTGAAGTAAAATTATAACCTGTGTAAGCCTATATTCTTCAGTCGCACTACTCCCTGCTAAGACATTCATGTCTAAAAAAAATATAAATACTGACGCAGCCGAGGCAAACATAAATATATAATATTTATAGAAACAGTCAAAATTACAAAGTTAATATTTTTCAAACATTTGTGGCGAAGGCTACCGGAAACGTTTTACCATACGTGCGGTTGCTACTACTTCAAGTTCGGCTCCCCAACAGTCGAAATATAATACATCTTCTTCAAACTGACTTTCTATACGTAGCAGCAACAAACCTTCTTCACTCTTTAACACATAGATTTAATAAGTTACTGGCAGTGTCTTACTCGATTTATTATCAAGAAGTTAGGGCTACTACAGCTACTGTTGCAAAAGTTATCTGCAAACATGTGCGTCAAACACGTGGCATGTTGAGTGCTTGTGTTTACACTAGGATCGTTCTTATCTGAGACAGAGTATAGAATATACAGGGTTATTCAAAGAAAAGGAACAGACTTTACATATTTATTTCTAATGAACGACAATAGATAGCGACACATACGACACATCACTGAATAGAGGAAAGTTCAAAGTTTTAAGCCCCACCTATTAGTTCCATTCAGTGCCTACAGGGACGCTGTGTTTGTTTACGAGAAAATGGCAACGCCACATGAAAAGTCGTTTTGTGTGCCGCATTATCAAAGAGTGAATCCATTATAACTGGAAGTTATTTCCGGGCTGTTTTGCTGTGGTCTGCTGGAGATAGATGTTCC
The DNA here is from genome assembly GCA_030765065.1 of Deroplatys truncata. Taxonomy (NCBI): domain Eukaryota; kingdom Metazoa; phylum Arthropoda; class Insecta; order Mantodea; family Mantidae; genus Deroplatys; species Deroplatys truncata. The sequence goes on along the minus strand of CM060984.1, from coordinate 61,408,863 downwards.
AGACGTTTCGTCTACAACTACGGTAGACATCTTCAGTGGCACTGTCGAAGTCTTCTAGGAGAAGGTTGTGTTGCGTCTGAAATTCGTCTAAGGTCTAAGAGCCCGTGAAAGCCTACGTTCTCTAGTGAATCCGTTGTTTCATTGCAGCGTGCATTTCGCTGTAAGTTCAACAAAGAGCCACCTCGTCATAAAAAAATTACAATTGATACAATAAATTCTTAAAAGATGGTTGCGTATGCAAACGGAAAAGCACTGATCGTCCTCGCGTAACAAATGGTGCTCATTTTGAACACATAAAATAAAATTTTGAACTTTCTCTATTCAGTGAAGTAACACATGTGTCGCCATCTATTGTCGTTCATTAGAAATAATTATGTAAAATCTGTTCCTTCTTTTTGAATAACCCTGTATATCACAGATTCAGGGTGCTAAATGCGCTCTGCCAGCCTAAGTTGTTGTTTATAACAATACTTCGTGCATATATTAGTAAACTTTCATAAACCTGTTATGTTTTGTTATTAGTTGATGCTTGGAGGAGTTAACTAAGTAACATCCAAATTATACTGTTATACTTGTGGAGTCGGTTGTAACACTATGTCATTTACACTTTAATTTATGAGAGACTAGTTTCAGGAGCCTTTGCTTCCATTTTCAACCTTGGGGGTCCAACTGCCATTAGTGGTGGTGGTGGTGGTGGTTGCCTGGAGTGGCAACACAAATTAAAGTGTGACAGAGTGTTAAAACCCACTCCACAAATATAAAAGTATGTTTTGTTATATTTTAACACTAGTGGGTGGGCACATTTAAAGTGCCTCTCATGCACATTGCTGACAGCGAGTGGAGTAGATGATGTCAAACACATTCTTTTAGGTTTCATATATAATGCTTAATTGCATGTATTTCTCATAAAGACTAGCATCCTCATAACTCTCTGCACCGGTTTTCTCAAAAAAATTGCATGAAAATACCTCTCAGGCAATCAACATGATCATTTGCATTTGATTGACTGTTGACCACTGAATCAGGCTGATAATAGCACGATGCTTAAAAAGTAGCAAGTGATAACTTTTATTTCTGCATTCATTTGTTTTCCTATCATCAGTGTCGTAGCCAGAAAAATACTAAGGGGGGTGTTTTGTATAGGGATTCATTTTTTAAACGATTTGTATCAATTCAAATGATAAATATAAATTAATTCTGGGTTGAAATATTTCAATAAATCGATTTTATATTCACAGATTAAGGTGCAGCAATTGGAATTAAAATTAGGATAGGATGTTTTGTGTATTCTAAGTGGCAAATGTGTTGTGTCATGACTTCATGCGAAGTATTTATATATTATTGCTGCAGGACATTTTATTTCATTACAAAATAGGATTTCTGTTATGTTCTAAATAGGGAGATGTTGCACTCATTTGGAAACTACTCAAATTTAGCAACAGAACGAAAACATGCTCATGATATCTTGACATGGTTGTACCCAGCCATGTAAAGTACAGTTTCTCTTGCTGTCACCTTTGGCAATATTGTCTAAGACTTGCGGCGTAAATATAGTGCTACCATTGATACGATTAGGAAGTATTCATTTTTGCCAACCTAGAAAGAGGCTGTTATTTTAACGAATTTGTATTTGCTATTAATTTTTGCATCTTTTAGCAAGCGGGGTTCCAACCCCCAAAATCCCTCTCTAGCTACGCCTCTGCCTATCATTGCTGATTTGATTCGATTATGGAGTGAGAAAACATGCATTTGCCTGTATTGTATTTGTTTTTGCAACCTCAATTGTGCAGTTGCTATTGGTGTAGTTTGGTGTCGCATACCTGTCTAGTTCGGTTTGGAACAAATACTAGTAAAATTGTGTTTTGATAAGATAGATGAGATACATATATGACTGTCTGGTGATCATGAATGTGTAATAAAAGTACAAAGAAAAAATGGAACTTCCTACCATTGTAATTATTGATATATGAGGGACATTCAAAGTAAAGGGCAATAATTTTCACATCACGCTCGGTGCCGTTCCCCCACCACTACAATTGCATGCACACTAGTTAGCTCCTTACTCCACCTCAGTGTGAGTCGAGTTTCGTTGCTGTGAGGTTACGTCTGTCTGTTTTACAACATATCCAAATGGCGGCGCCAATTGAAAATCCCGCCAAATGTGAAGCGCGCAGTGCAATTTTTTTGAATGCACAAAATGTTCGGCCAATAAAAACTTATAGGCAAATAATGCAAGTGTATGGTGATAATGCAATGAGGAAATGGTGAGGAGGTCTTCGGTGAGGAAATGGTGCATAATGTTTAACCAAGAAAGAACCAGTATGCACGACGAAGACCGGTGTGGGAGGCTATCACTCATTACGGAAGAATTGAAAGCAAATGTTGATGAAAGAATTCAGGATATTCACTTGTTTCCGAAACTAAAGGACTTTTGGGGGAAGAACAGTTTCCAACCGATGAAGACCTCAAAGAGGCAGTGACAGTCTTTGGCCGTAGAGGAGTATAACATCGGCATTGAAAAACTGGTACCACGTTACAATAAATCTCTTGACAGCAATGGCGATTACATCGAGAAATAGAGTAAGGTACTGTAGCTTTGTAAATAAAGTTGTGTTTATAGGTTTCTTATTATTTAGTTATGCCAAATCGTTCTTTACTTTCTGGATGTCCATACAATTTATGGAAAATGAAAATTTCTAAAAAAATAAAATTAAATTGAGTTGTATTTATGGATGCTCTTTAACCACTGTGGTCCTTAGCGTCCCATTCTATATTGGGCGTGAAAGACCGGTAATTTTGCACAGAGACCTCTTTATCAGGCTTGAGGTTCTTTTACGTGCCGTAAATCTACGACACGGTACCACCGGCTTTACTTCCCTTCTGAAGGAAGCCATGCTAAGGATTTTACGCCCGAAAAGATTCATCGCCCTTCGTCGTGTTTGATCCCGCGACCTCGAGGGTAGTACGGAAACCACTACACCACGGAGGACGACATGAAACTTTCTTATTGGTAATTTTATTATACCGTTAAACTCATTTTTACTTTCTCTACTACGTATAGTAAGTAGGGGAAGTATTGTATTCCACCCAAAAAATCGATACCGAGATTTCACCGGGAATACATGTTTTGAGATCCACTGAATCCAAAAAAAGCATTTTTGGAAACATGTCCGTGTGTGTGTGTCTGTCTGTGAACAGCATAACTCAGAAACGAATAGTCGGATAAACACGAAGCTTGTATTTAGGTTCAGTATCTTCCAGAGATGCGACACGAAGGTTTTCAAGAAAATCCCCCCATCCCAGAGTACCCTTTACATGGAACATTTTTCGAAAATTTTAATTTTCTCAAAAATGGCTCTAACGATTTGGATTAAAATATTATATGTTTAAGATATTTTCATGACAAATAAAATGTATATCTTGAATTTTCTGGGAATGTCTCCAAAATTATTCTTCATTGTGAACGACTTTTGGTAAACTGGTAAACCATAAGAGATAGACAAAATTTTACTACACAAAAAATGTAGATCGCGTTAAAATACAAAATCTATGTCATATACATTTTTGTTGTTGAGTTAACCATTTTCGGGATATTGCTTGTTATTCCCTTAAATGTTTCAATACTTATTTTCTCAAATGGGAATTCGTTATTCATTTCTTTTGTCTTGGATATGCAAAGAGTATTAATCTGTGGAAAAGGGAATGGTGCTGCACCTAGCAGCCAGCTATTAAGAGATATGTATGTGCTTAAAGGCTACTGTATTTCTATATTGCCCTTGTAATTATATTTTCCCCTTACATCTACAAGAAAATTAGCAATAAGATAGAGTCTGCAAATGTTTATCTCGATTAACATGAAGTAGATGGAGAATAAGCGTTTGTAAAAATAGTTTGTACAAGAGTAGAGAAAGTCATGTGAGTGTAATACATCAGATTTTTTTTTCATAAGATAATTATTTTCTAACCTTTGGTCAAGCTTCAAGTGAGTATCTGAAGTAATACTTTTTCATTCTTTTGCAGTGGGAGTTGGGATATCTGAGAATACCAAACTTATTTTCACCATGCAGTTTTACTTTTTCTTCTACGTATAATAAGTAGGGGAATTAGGTATTGCATTCCACCCACAAAATCTGATATCTGGATTTCACCGGAAATACATGTTTTGAGGCCCTTGATTCTAAAAAAAGCATTTTAGAAAAAGGTCTGTTTGTCTATGAACACCCTAACACAAAACCGAAGTCGGATAAATACCAAACATGGTATTTAGGCTCAATATCTTCCAGAGATGCGAATTTTAAACAAAATCCCCACCTTTACTTATCCTTTACATGGAACATTTTTCGAAAATTTTGATTTCTAAAAAATGGCTCTAACGATTTTGATTAAAATACCATATATGAAAGATATTTACATGAGAATAAACTGTATATCTTGAATTTTCTGGGTATAGCCTGTGAAGTCCTCTTCATTCGGGAGGAATTTTGTATAAGCTTGTATAACTGGTAAACGTTAAGCGATAGATGAAAACGCACTGCACCAAAAATGTAGATCTCTTTGAAACACACAATTTATTTAGAACAAATTTTTTAGTGGCATTAGCCGTTTCTGAGAAATCTGTTATTAAAGGTTCGAATGATTCATTTCTTGGTCTTTTTTTTAAAGTCCTGTCAACATTTAGTTGTTTCTCGCGATTCCATTGAAACAGTGTGGAATTTTACGGCCAACATATAACCCCCTGATCTTAAACATTTAACTATCGCTGTTCCTGTTATATCTATAACGAAATGTGTAGTATATGTAACTATTTCTGCAATTTTTTTGGATTAAAATATAGTACATAGAAAAAAATCTGATGTGATGCATTCACATGAATTTCTCTACCCTCTATCGTTTATTAGTGAGTGTGGAAACTTCTTACTATAGCTTAGCTGCTAGAAGAACTCTGGCTCTAAACGCAAAAATTCCCACATTTCATAACGAATGATTCAGTACCTAGGCGGCTAAATCAAGTACAGGACATGAATGGAGATTGGACAGATTATTAAAATAATGTCTAGTAAATATGTCCTCATTTAGAGTAAAAAGTATACTCTACTTCTGTTTTACATTATATTGTCATTAAAATAATTTTTCGTGGGGAAATTGTTGAAAACAGTGTTTTATTTAGTTGTATATTTAGATTGGACAAATATTCCAATAAGTCTAGTAAATGTGTCCTCTTTGAGAGTAAAAATATAATGTATTTCAGTTTTACATTATATTGTCATTAAAATGTTTTTTCATGGAGATATTGTGTAAATCAGGGGTTTATTTAGTTATATGTTTAAACATGGTTATTCGGAGTGATGGGGAGTAAAGCTATTGCTCAAAGTTATATATTCATATGTGAATAATTTAGAATTGTGTATGTAAAACAGGACGCCACTGCATGTGCGAAAAGCTAAACAAATACACACATCTCCTATCTATAGAATTATGGACAGTACTCCACCTGTGAAGGCCAGTAGAATGCCTCCAAATGCTGTGGTGTGTATATCCATTACGAATTTTCTCAGGCGAGGTCAGAAGTAACCGGGCAAATATAACATGCCACCATGATGCTGCTATAATTCTAAAATTCACTAAAAATATTACAACTCACCCCGCTCTCCCCTATACAATTCCGCAAGAAGGATAATACAACTCCAAAATCTGATGTGATACATTCACATGACTTTCTCTACCCTCTCTCGTTTATTAGTGGGTATAAAACTAGTCTTACTAAAGCTTATTTTTATATATACTTAATTTTAATCCAAATAAATTTTTTGCAGAAATAGCTACATTACACATTTCGTTGTGGATACAAAGAGAACAGCGATAGTCATATGTTTAAGAACTGGACGCTATATGTTGGTCTTAAAATTCCGCACTGTTTCCATGCAATCGCGAGAAACAAGTGAATGTATTTTGAAATTTTATTGAATTTTATTGAAATTTCATCTCGCAATTTTTCTGAGTACCAAAGCGTGTTTAAGACTGCGGATATTTTAAAAGAAACTAAACAGAACTTACTTCTACATATCTCATGTAAATCAATGTGGTTCATGCAGTTTGCTATTGAACTGTCTGCAAAAAGCATCTTTTTTGGCATACTACGTTTGGCAGTTTGACTCGTTTATGCCGTACAAGTGATTGTCTCGCAGATTGGTCGAAAGTAGGGCAGTATTGACAAGAGCAGCTGTAGTATACGCAAGCACCATGTGGAAAAACAAGTTTCTTTCGAAGCGATTTTAATTTACAAGAAACTTCGATGTAGATTATATAGAACTAAATTTGCTAGCTGAAGTTCTTCATGTTATCAGAGGGTCACCACAGTTGCTCGAAGAAGGGCCTGCAGAAAGTGGGATGGGTTTCACCAGCATAGGGGATCATAAAGTCCACTCAATAATCGCAGCAGAAAGTAATCGAATAGGATTTGGAATGGGATAGTAAAAGTGGATAGGATTATATGAGTTTTTAACAATTTATTTTGAGCAAATACTCCTATTTCAACATATCGGTGGTAGGGATATGTAACTAGGGATAGGCAGCATCACCTCCCGAATTCTCGATCCAGACATCGAGGGCGTTTTAGGAATGCCTGACAAAACGTGTTATTTTAGTGTTCACAGCAAGGCAGGAAAATGATAGTCCCTAAAAATGCTCAGAAGTATACTGGTCCTCAAAGGACCAGTGAGTGTATTTTCAAAATTTGACAAAAACAAATACTTCTAATCTGTGAAATGTTGCACTAATATCAAACCTGAACAATTTGTTTTGCACAGAATTACTTGTTGAAGTGACTTTTATTTATGGACGCTCCTTAACTGCTATGGTTCTTAGGTCCCATTCTGTATTGGGCGTTAAAGACCGGAAATTTTGCTCTTTATCAGACTTGAGATTCTTTTACGTGTCGTAATTCTATGACACGGGACCACCAGCTTTACTTCCATTCCGAAGGAAGCGATGCTAAGGATTTTAACGCCCGAAAAAGTCCATCGCCTTCCGTTGGGTTTGAACCCGCGATCTCGGGAACTAGAGGTTAGCATGGTACCCCTAGACCATGGAGGACGACAAATTTCTCGTTAATTTGTTCAACGGTGTAAATGTAAAATGTAAGCAATTGTACCCACATATTTCTTCTTCCTTACCGGTTGAGAGGTGGCGAATGTACAGTGCTTCTCTAGTACGAGTTGGCGATCGGTCGGTATATGTGTGTATATTTATACACCAACAATTCGTACACGAGAAGCACTGTACTACCAGCGTTCATTCGAGGAAAGGTATTATTAACCTACCGCAAGGACTCCACCGCGTGCTCGGCACATGCCTCAGTGATGCAGCGTTGACAAAAGACACACTAAAAAAACTTACTTTTAGATAAATGCTTGGAGTTGGGCCAAAATTGTTCAGTACTGTTTGCTCCTTTCTCTAATTCTTTAGTAGTTTAAACGTGAAAATCTACGTCCCTTTCATCCTGTAGGTATTTACTTCATATAAAAGCGCCAAATAGTGTTGTCTAGTTTTTCAGTTGTTGTGTAAAGGACAGAGGAAAGGTTGAATAAAATCACAAAGTTTCGAATTATAAATCAAAGTAGAGTTTATTCGCCGACACTTATAAGTAGAGAAAAAATTTCTGGTCGTAAATAATGCTTAATGATTAATCATATTATAAAGAGTGCTACAAATCAAAAAGAACATCACAATTGCAATATTGCATTCACATAAACACGTGTTTCAACTGTTAATCTGTGCTGAAGTATTTGTTTAGTAGTACAATATTTTGAAATACATAATTTTAAATGTCTAAAATATGCTGAAAATGTGAAGAAGTGAAAATTCCTCATAAAACATACTTTCAGCTATGATCTGTGAAAACAGATGAACAGTAAATACTTTTTGTGGTAGATATCATGCACACAACAATGTGAGTACGAGAGGTGAATGAATTAGAAGGCATATTCTTCAAAGTGTATTAATGAACAGAAATTGGCTGAATCTTGTGAAATATCTGCATTATTAGCAAATACATTTAATATCTTGTATTACCGAAGCAATTATCTGACTTTCACTCTTTCACATTTTTGGATCAAACGCAGACTTGATCAAGTTGTGTTTGTAAGAGAAACTAAAAACAAAATTAAAGCACTGCATTTATTTAAATAAAGTCGCTGTTTATACGTGAACGTCGGTCGTGTAACGTACCAACAATGGAAAATGACATGGAAAATGAAAATGGAAAATAAAATATGTAATGTTATAAATATAATGCATATGATTTGCAAAATAAAAGTTTATACCTCGAAGTTAAATTCTTACTTGTAAAACACAGAAAGTATGCTCAAGAGAGTTCCAATTAGAAATTTCGTGGTTAAATCAGCAACTTTTTTTAGCACATTTTACGTTTATACACATTTTTCCCTTACAACGTTTCAGTTGTGTGCGTTAAGACTAATGCATTATCCTGATCCTATGCTCAGCGACAGTTAGATTCAAAGACGGTGACGAAAGTAGATCGTAATAAAAGTGTCGGTTTCGCTTTTCAGGCCAGTAACTAAATAGCTGTACATTCAACCAAAAACCTCCGAATTGAAGCAAATGCAAAAGATCTTCCTACTTGCAAGCCTTTTACGAAAAGCTCATTGTGCGAAAAATGTCTAGGAAGCGAGTGCTACCTTAAATATGAAAGCAAAGGATAACGTGTCAGTAATAAGGGGTTCACAAAATGAATCAAGTATATCTTTGTCCATTTTAGAGAGTATTCCTATCAGCATGAACGTATTAATTTATTCTCTGCCACAAAAACTAGTCATTTAAAACTCTTTTGATTTAGCATAGGCAGCATTGTTCACGGACTGAATTTTAACTACAAGCTTCAGGTTAATTTTATCTATGAACCTCGTCCATATTCAAATTTAGTTGAGCCATAATGCCGTAAAATCACTATAATAGTTGTTTTAAGTTCCCTTGTAAATGTAAAATTTAAAACATAATTTTAATATTATTTTCAGTGCCATAACAAAATAACATTCAGAACGAATCATAATACTGGAGATTTTATTTTGTTAATTTTATGAAAACGGTTTACTCTTATTTTTATACAATGTAGTATCAGGAATTACAAATGACAACTCAAAATGGAAATATCAGAGCATAAGGAAACAACAGGCTGTTGTAAATATTACACAGAATGCAAAGATGTACACATTGTCAGATGTAGAAGCTAAGTTGAATTTCAAGGTATACTGTCTGAGTATCGCTCGTGGACCAACTGTTCTAAGGCAAAAGAAACTCAAAATTGGAGCCACTGTTTGATCAAGTGTGCGCTTGCTATTCCATGACAGAAGGACAAGATGTCTTCATTAATACCACCAGACAAAGGAAACCTCTACGCCCTAGTCAGAAAGGAGAGCTTTTGTGCACACCATAAAGAAAGGAAGTAAGATGAGATGTTGCCACTATTGCAGAGATACTACAGCTGATATATTTTCACAAATGCATGCAAATGTTTTGAAAGAAACGACAGTCGTAGGGATGACCTGTATTGAGTACTGACTACATTGCTTTATTTTAAAGGTAAGTGTAAGCGTCTCCTTTCTGAACAGGCAGGTTTATTTGCTAGCTTTAGTAGAGCTGCTCTTCAGCCGGGATCGACGAATAGATTTCTCCACTTTTATTTGTACCTTTTTTAAACTTGTTTTTACAAATACGATAATAGGTACTCTACTATTGTTATAAACCAATCGTTCTGACCTCGTGATTATCCATTACACATCTGGACACGTACATGTCGTATCAATATTGACGTGTTGATAGTTGAAGATTTCACATAACACTTACAAAGAAAATAAACCAACGTTCCTTGTCAATGTACACAGAATTATTATTTATTTGGAAGATATTTTGTCCGCATAGGATGTGCGCACAGTTTCGATTCTTCGTGGTAACTGCACTTACCAACATCATACAAAACCCTTTTGTAATTTGTGTGGTGCTGTTTGTATTTGGTCCACGAGAGTATGTCTGACCACTCCATAACGTTTACATTAGGGTATAGATTAGTTTTGGATAATATATCCTTAAAATCGGGAATGCAGGAGTGGATCACATTCGTGTGTCTTAAATCTGAAGCCAAATACGTAATACTTCTCATTTCCAAATTACCACAATGGCGGGTGTGTTGTTTGGAGTTGTATTTCGCAAGAGAAAGACCCTATACTCTGTGCCTGTATTGTGGAAGAACAATATATGATCTCCCCTCTCTTCCACCACCTCTGCACCCTTTAAGTGGTACTGCGAATATATTTACCAGATACTTTTTATAGGTTTTTAGCCATAATATTATTTGGATGGGCTTCTTTCTGTCGTTTTTGGGTTCTAGGTTGACTATCAAAATATCAAGCAGTGTTCATCATGCTTGAAAATGACAGGATGCAGCCGTAAAATTATTACACTATGGAGTGACATCTCTCGGAACCAAATAGAAGCAGTACTCCGAAACTCACACTGTGCGTAATGTTACTGCTGTCTTGAGACAGTCTGGCAGGTTGTGATTATAGTTTCTTGAGTCACATTTCTCTGAACATCCTCAGCTGCGAAGGACTGCAGCTCCAGAGAATACCGTTGATCCTAAACAGTTCCAGACAACGGTTTCTTGCACATAATTCAACTGCACAATGGAAGAAACGCCAATTGCAGTCTGCTAAATCGGCAGTTTTAATTGCCCCGGACAGAATTGTAGTGCTATTTGCTAGGAAATAGTTGAATCTCCGTATAAACAAGCACTCGGAATGTCAACGTTATGATTGTTACACCGAAGCCACTTTGCTGGGAATGGGAGCTCAGTTCCACCATTGTCACTGGAGACGGGGCCAATACTGTGATGTCATATCTGGAGGTTGACCAGGCACTGCAATCGGCACCGATACCCCGGGTGAGATGAGACCTGCAAACAGAAATAAATTACATAGATTCAAGAACATTGTGGAAGTGTAAACCATTGCATAGTGGTTTAGTAATGGTGGAAGAAGAGATATGAGTAGCGCTCGGATTTTTAGGTGCAATAAACCTTCATTTTAGGTTTCTTATATGCTTAAAATAGTTTTTTTTTTAGGTTTTTCTTGATTAAATAGTTTTTTTTAATGCTTTGCTTCGTGGATCTATACAGGTATCAATAATTTTGCTTTTTGGGTACTTAGTTGTAAGATTTACATTTTGGCATTGTAGTAGACACATACATTCTCAAATTTTCTGGCGTAAACGATTTCCTATTATCACTTAACACATTCTTGTATGAAGAAAAGGTTCTTTCATCGGAACATGACGTCACTGGAGTGTAGAACATAGATGCCTGTGCAGAGGGTTTTAGGGGTAGTTTTCCTGTATCTTTTCTCCCTGTAATACTGAATTGATGGTTTTCATATCTTCAAAATCAAGATTTCGTTGAAGAATCTTCTGCAACTTCAATGAACATGCAACTGGTCTAGGCATTTCTTTACTGGAAACATTGCCAATGATGTCTAGAGCATGTTTCAGTGGTAAAGTTGTACTTTCCAACCGGGGAATAGCTTCTGATATAAAACAAAAATGTGTCAATATACACAAGGGAAGCGGCAAGAGTGGGGCACTCGAGTGATTTCTTAGCCTTGGCAATGCAGGAAGCTTCTGTTTCATCCAATTCATTGACGGCATTTTTAATGTCTTTTAAGTGCTGGGCATAGTAAGTGGCAGCAGGCAGCCAATTTCCCCAGCGGGTAAATATCGGCTCAGCTGGAAGATGGGTTGCTGGTACTTTCTCTTTGAACAGTTGCATACGTGTTGGGGCTTTTAAGGAAACCTTGACCGAAGATATCAGACTGTTCACGTCATCGAAGTGGCTTCTAATCTCCTGCAAGGCGGTGCAGGCCGTGGGCCAAGCATGTAACATGTAGCATGGTCGGGTGGAAGGACTGTAGAAACCCCCCCCCTGGCCTTCAACATGTCGGTAGCACTATCTGTCACTAACAGAAGTGAAGTGTGGATCTAAAGCAATCCACTTTTTCAATAAATGTGATTTAGGCATTGTTTCACTATACAACAATTACATTAGAAAAGTACTCTGTTGTACTCTGTTGTACTCTGTTGTACCCTCTGTGAACGATTGGAGGCGATCTCCTTACGCAGATTACGCTCCTCCTGACCTTCTCAGCTTATCCAGGTGTCACCACGCCACACGTGCTGCGTTTAACGGTGGTAACTTGAACTATCTGCTGGCTGTAAGTGGTGAAAAAAGTTACAATAAGTTTCAATCCGAAAACAACATTCTTCATTTTGAAAAAGGGGGCAAACAACTATTTAGGTTATTTTAGGTGTCAACCCTTCATTTAGGTTTTTTTTAGGTGTAATGAAATTCCATATTCTGCTCCAGGAAGCGTGAAACGAATATATATCTTGAAATGTGTTAATTAAATAGCGAGGAAAAATATAGGTTAAAACCTAAAAATCCGGGCCCTAGATATGAGGCATCAAGAATAGCAATTTGTATACACTATATATTGGTTTCAGAGAAATACACTAAAAGCTGCACCATTTTTTCTTACTCAATTGCCTGTATTCAAACAGACATTCTACCGTTTCCAAGACGCACTAGCTATTAATATACATTAAAATATAATTGACATTCACTTTATAAATATGAAGAAAACTAAAAATAGACACATTGTTATATTTGTCGTTGCAGTTCCTAAGGTCTCGTATACCAATACTAAGGGGTTTTGGGAAGGGTCAAAGAAGGCGATTCGAATGCATACAAATTCAAAACTTGGGGTGGGGTGGTCTAACATGAGAGAGAAGGGAAGTTGTTACAGTGAGTAAACAAAAAAAACTGGTATGGTTAAATAATGGTTCATGGAAATAGAAACGGAAAAATGAGGACAAAAATCTGCAATTAAGAGATTTTTAAAAGATTTGCAATAAAGTAAGTCAGTACCTACAAGCAAAATTAAGCAGTTTTCTTTGCCAAAATATTTGTCAGCTAAATAAACTTAGATAATATTCGGTTTTACAGTTACTGTTCTATCATAACCTAATCTTAAATTACGTTCAATCCGAATATAGATTGATATCTTAAGGCTTATCCATAATATTTTCTTCAAATTCAAGGGGAAGATTTTCTCGCTTATGTTCTAAGGGACGCTTTACCTTCAAAGCTGTTCAGAGGCTCCCTAAAATTCGTGTGTGCGCACCTGCCACAAACTCCTTAGTGTTTGAAATTCCCTATTCCCTCCCCTTCTGTTGCGGCAGTTTAAAGTAACAAGCAGACCCTAACGCACCTGTAGATGAGGTCCCGTTGCTGGAGTACTGGTGCCCGTTCATGGTCTGATAGGGCTGGGTTGGACTACATGGCGAGGGTCTGGTGCTGTAGGCACCCAGAGTGAGCGGGTCATAGGTCGGCGGCCGCGTCATGCACGAGTAACCACCTCCGGCAGCCGCCGCCGCCGCTGCAGCCGCAGCATCTCTCTGCTGGAGGCTACAAGCTCCAGGACTCGGACCCATGCCACTTGCTACGGAGACTCCGCCGCCTCCAGGCACAGTCGCCCCTGCGGCGTGGTGATGTGTCGCTGCTGCTGTCATACTGAAGCTCGGCATTGTCGACATCGTACTGCGGGGAACAAAAACAAAATACTGTAATTACAAGGGCCTTCTCTCAACCACACAGTTCCATGGAGTGAAAATATTTCTAGTGCAGCCCAAGAAAATGGCAATGACAAGGAGGCAATTCTACAACTCAGAAGCTCGAAATCATTGAAACACTGTCATTCATTGCATGCAGCATAAACGGTAGATTTTATTACATAGATGTACGCAAATGATTAAAAGGCTTTTAAGATTATATACACCCTCTCAAGAATGTATTCGACTGCACTTTAAAAAATTCTAGTAGACAAATTAATAGGGGGAAAAAGCTACATTTTTGGACATAAAGTCCAAATGGTAATACAGTTTACGTGTTTTGGCAGTTTTTCAGATCGTTCATTTTGTCAGTTTTATGCATTTTTGAAAAATATGAAAAATTGCAAATTTCTTGTATGTATTTGAGTATAGCAATTGTTTGTGTATTATTTGATTTTGCGCCGAAAATAGGATTTTATTTGGCAGAGGAATAAGTCAAAGTTGGAAATTTTCAACATTTTGGCCTTAATTACTAATTTTTGGCTCATTTTTACGACTTCGCGAATTTATTTCCCCACTCGCGAGTCCCGTTTTCGCCACCTCTGATGTATGCCATAAAGACAAAAGAGTTGCAAGCTGTAGAAGTTATCATAACACGAATTACAAATGTTTGTGACAGGGCATACATCCAGCCGGTAGTCCAATTCTTGCCACACTGTCTTTGGCATGTCTGGTGTCATTGATCCTACTGCTGCAATAACCCTCCGTCTCAATCACGCCGCCGCCACCAACACCACTACCATGAGCACCACCACAAGCAACACCAATACCACCACCAGCAACACAACCACAATCACCACCACCACTACCAGCACTGCCACACAAGCAACACCATCACCACCAGCAACACAACCACAATCACCACCATCACTACCACCACCAGCACCACCACTACCACCATCACCACTACCAGCACTGCCACCACAAACAACACCATCACCACCAGCAACACAACCACAATCCCCACCACCATCACCACTACCAGCACTGCCACACAAGCAACACCATCACCACCAGCAACACAACCACAATCACCACCACCATCACCACTACCAGCACTGCCACCACAAGCAACACCATCACCACCAGCAACACAACTACAGTCACCACCACCAGCACCACCACTACTACCAGCACTGCCACCATCACCACTACCAGCACTGCCACCACAAGCAACACCATCACCACCAGCAACACAACCACAATCACCACCACTACCACCACCAGCACCACCACCACCACCATCACCACTACCAGCACTGCCACCACAAGCAACACCATCACTACCAGCAACACAACCACAATCACCACCACTACCACCATCACCACTACCAGCACTGCCACCACAAGCAACACCATCACCACCAGCAACACAACCACAGTCACCACCACCAGCACCACCACTACTACCAGCACTGCCACCACAAGCACCACCATCACCACTACCAGCACTGCCACCACAAGCAACACCATCACTACCAGCAACACAACCACAATCACCACCACTACCACCATCACCACTACCAGCACTGCCACCACAAGCAACACCATCACCACCAGCAACACAACCACAGTCACCACCACCAGCACCACCACTACTACCAGCACTGCCACCACAAGCACCACCATCACCACTACCAGCATACCACTACAAGCATCACCACTTCACCACCAGCTACATTACCACCAGCACCACCACCATCACCACCAGCAGCAGCACCACCCCCACCACCACTACCACTACCACGATGACGACAGTTCACTTTGTCTACCATCTATCCGCAGTAAGTAAGCAGTAGATAGTATTGTAATCCTTGCAATAATTGCATATCGAGGTTTCAACGGAAGTATATACACGTTTTGGGATCTCCTAAACCCGCCCTAAAGGTGTGTGTGTGTGTGTGTGTGTGTGTGTGTGTGTGTGTCTGTGTGAACAGCATGACTCAAAAACGAAAAGTCCGTTAAATAACAAACTTATATTTAAGTTCAGCATCTTCCAAGGATACGACATGAACATTTCCGAGAAGGTTCCCTAACACCATACGACCCTTTACCTGGGGGAAAAAAATCGAAATATTTCATGTTACAAGTTTAGACCTTTCCTAAGCGTTACCTAACGGACACCCTTTTTAAAGATTTGACTATCGCTTCAGCCACCTATAACCATTCCTGTTCTACATATAAACAAATGCACATTGAAATCATTTCTGCAAATATTTATCTAGATTAACATGAAGAAGTAGACAGAAACATTGCTTGCACAAAAGATAAAAGAATAAACGTTAGTAGGTAGAGAAAGTCATGTGTATATTTCGTATAAGATTGTCTATCAGTGACCGCAAGTAGCAACAGATATATTGCTGATAGATGTATTAGGTACTTTTCTAATCAAAGTGTTGTGAGTCTGTTTGTGATTGAACTTGGAAACCCCTAGGACCGTCCTACCTACTGCGGTCTTGTCCAGGTTTCCTCAGGCATTAATGGCAAATGCCGGGGAGGTACCCTAAGCTTAGGCTTGCAACGTTTCCTTCCCAAATTATCATTACATGTATCATCGGTATTCACTTCCTGTGGTGCAGTGCACAGTAAGAATGGGAATTAAACAGTACTAAAAAAATCTGATGTTTACACTCACATGACTTTCTCTACTCTTGTACAAACTATTTTTACAAACGCTTATTCTCCATCTACTTCATGTTAATCGAGATAAACATTTGCAGACTCTATCTTATTGCTAAGTTTCTTGTAGATGTAAGGGGAATATATATTTACATGGGCAATATAGAAATACAGTAGCCTTTAAGCACATACATATCTCTTAATAGCTGGTTGCTAGGTGCAGCATCATTCCCTTTGCCACAGATTATAACTCTTTGCATATCCAAGACAAAAAAAACTGGATAACGAATTCCCATTTGAGAAAATAAGTATTGAAAAATTTAAGGGAATAACAAGCAATATCTCGAAAATGGTTCACTCAACAAAAAAAATGTATATGACATAAATTGTGTATTTTAACACGATCTACATCTTTTGTGTAGTAAACGTTTGTCTATCTCTTATGGTTTACCAGTTATGCAAAAGTCGTTCACAATGAAGAATACTTTTGTAGACATTCCCAGAAAATTCAAGATATACATTTTATTTGTCATAAAATATCATAAACATATGATATTTTAATCAAAATCGTTAGAGCCATTTTTGAGAAAATTAAAATTTTCGAAAAATGTTTCATGTAAAGGGTAATCTGGGGTGGAGGATTTTCTTGAAAACCCTCGTGTCGCATCTCTGGAAGATACTGAACCTAAATACCAAGTTTGGTGTTTATCCGACTGTTCGTTTCTGAGTTATGCTGTTCACAAACAGACACACAGACACACACACACACACATGGACATGTTTCCAAAAATATTTTTTTTGCGTTCAGGGGGTCTCAAAACATATATTTCCGGTGAAATCTCGGTATCGAATTTTTGGGTGGAATACAATACTTCCCCTACTTACTTTACGTAGTAGAGAAAGTAAAAATTTGATGTGTTACATTCACTTGACTTTCTCTAACCTCTATCGTTTATTAGTGGGTATACAAATTATTCTTACGAAAATTTATTTTCCTATCCACTTTATTTTAATCGAGATAAACCTTTCCGGAAATAACTGCATTACACACTTCGTTATAGATACAAAGGGAACAGCGATAGTCAAATGTTTAAGAACTGGACGCTATATGCTGGCCTTAAAATGACACACTGTTTCCATACAATCACGAGAAACAACTGAAAATCGACAGGACTTTGAAATAATGGCTGAGTATTGAACAATTTGAACTATTAATAACGGATATCTCGGAAATGCTGATGGCACAACAAATTATTT
The DNA here is from genome assembly GCA_030765065.1 of Deroplatys truncata. Classification (NCBI taxonomy): domain Eukaryota; kingdom Metazoa; phylum Arthropoda; class Insecta; order Mantodea; family Mantidae; genus Deroplatys; species Deroplatys truncata. Next base: position 61,391,256 of record CM060984.1, on the reverse strand, counting down.
GAAATAAATTGTGTGTTTTAAAGACATTTTTAGTGTAGTACGTTTTGGTCTATTGCTGAAGTTTACCGGTTATATAAGATTATACCAAATGTCTTTCTAATGAAGAGGAATTTACAGGTTATTCGCATAAAATTCAAGATATAAATTCTATTTGCCATGTAAATGTTTTTAGTGTATGATATTTTAGTCAAAATCTTCGTGTCGATCCTTGGAAGATTTTTGAACTTAAATACCAAGTTTAGTGTTTATCCGACTATTTTTGAGTTATGCTGTTCACACACACAAATAGGTACACGGATCTTTTTCTAAAAGTTCTTTTTTTGGGTTCAGGTGGCCTCAAAACATATAGTTCCGGTAAATGTCGATATGGAAATTTTGAATGGAATACAATACTTCTCCTACTTACTCTACGTAGTAGAGAAAGTAAAAATGAAGTCTGCCAACAGCTCGAATGACCTGCGTTACTTGGCTTGTCAACGAATTAAGAGGTTAGCCGATAAAATTGTGGGCCTCAATATCTGTACATCAGTTCAGAGGAGAACAAATAAGGTTTCAGTAACGTCACAGTGCGCTAACTCGTGCGATTGTGATCATTTTACATCCATTGTGTTACTAACACGTTCAAGAGGTAGACAAACTTGTATCACTGCGCTAGACTCTTAACCCCTCCCTTCCCACCCTATCTTCCCTTATAACCATAAAGTCTGGACTATTCCGTCGGTTAATTATTTCAAGGGTAGTTTAGGGAGAAGTTCATTACAACTTCCACGTCAGCTTGGGGCACGTGGAATGCGGCGCTGAAAATAAAAAGGAAAATCGGCGCCCCGGCTTGGTATGCGTGTCTACGTAACAAGTGGAGGCCTCGCGTTGCTCTGGGCAACCCCGGTCGTGCGTCTCCATGGTTTTCCTGTCCAGAAACATTCCATTAGCTACACCTTCTTTTGTTTTGCAGGTATACAGGGGCTCAGCGACTTCTTCACCGCCGTAATTAAACGCGGAAATCAATGTTTTATATGTGCTTCTGCACTCGCACACAACAGAACCCTTTAGTTGATAAAAATGACTATTTGATAACTGCGTTTACATTTAGGGAAGTACTATTCGAATTAAAATGTCTTATGTTTAATAAATAGATAAAACCGAAATTTTGAAATTTTGTCTAAAGCTTATAAACTTACCTAAAGTTTTCGTATTTTTTATGTTTTCTACTACGTATAGTAAGTAGGAGAAGTATTGCATTCCACCCAAAAATTCGATACCAAGATTTCATCAGAAATACATGTATTAAGACCCCCTGAATCCAAAAAAACTTAAAAAAAGGTCCGTATGTGTATGTCTGTGAACAGTATAACTCAAAAACGAAAAGTCGGATAAATACCAAACTTGGTATTTAGATTCAATATCTTTCGAAGATGTAACACGAAGATTTTCAAGGAAATCCCCATATCTCAGACCACCCTTTACGTGGAACATTTTTCGAAATTTTGATTTTGTCAAAAATGGCGCTAACGATTTTGATTAGAATATCATATAGAGTAGTGCGGGGCAAAAGTACGCGGCGGGTAAGAGTACGCACAAGGGATATTTATATAAAGACGGTCGTGCAATTGGCAGCACTGTATGCTGTTGGAAGAATTACTTGGCCGATAGCCTCTCTACATAGTTTCGTTGTGCTGGTGTGTTTCGTCTTTAAACTATGAGCTAAGATTGAAAAGCATTCATCTTGATGTTATTTTTCGTGGTTTTGGAAACGTGATTGAGCTATTAGAAATGTGAGACAGGTATTTTAGCATTATGTCATTTCTCAGACAAATTTCTGTAATAACGTGTGGTGGCTTGGCCATTGTGTGAAATTGGCCATAGATGGCAGTACGGTCTGGGAAATGTTAAAGACGACAACGGGACAAGAGTACGAACTGTGGAGTGCAGTGTTTACTGAACAGCATGCGAAGGAATTGGCAGAGATTTGCAGACGCCTTGACTTTCACGTTTATAGTTTAACATTGAAGGATTTGCATAGAACTGGTATTTCAGTTTGCTGACATTAACAAGGTAATCCATCCATTTAACAAGGACAGCAAATTACCTGGTAGAAACTGGGCACTAAAATTTATGAAACTCCACAAACTATCACTCCGTGTTCACACCAAAACCAGTCTTGCTCGAGTTATGGGATTTAATAAAGCTCAAGTTTCCTTGTTTTTTGATAATCTGAAACAAATTATGGATCAATAAAAGTTCTGTCTATCAAGAATGAATAATATGGATGAATCAGGAATAAGCACTGTCCCTAATAAGACTCTTAAGGTTGTATCACCTACTGGTAAGAAAGCAGTTGGAACAATTGTTTCTACAGAAAGAGGAAATTTAACAACTTTTGTTTGGCAGTCAGCGCAGTGGAAATTATGTTCCCCCAGCCATAATATTTGCAAGAAAAAGAGCTAAACAAGAACTCATGCACGGAACTCCACCAGGTTCAATCATGATGTGCTCAGACAGTGGATACATCAACAGTGAGCTATTTTCTGAGTGGCTGAAGCATTTTCAGAAGCATGGAGAATCCAATACTTCTGTTGCTAGATAACCACACATCCCATATAAACTTGGAAGCAATTGTCTACTGCAGACACAATGGTATTCATATATTATCGATTCCTCCCGATACTTCACATAGGTTGCAGCCCCTTGACAGATCATTTTTAAGCCGTTAAAAGATCTATATTCTGCAATGTGTGACAAATGGTTACTAAATAGCCCAGGACGTGTAATGACACGATTTCAATACAGAGGAAAGACGAACAACAAAGAAGTAAGAAAGTAAAAAATCGGAAGTACTGACTAGCGCACCCTTTAAAAGAAGATTGGAAATGAATCAAGCCTTAAATCATCCAGTGCTTCAAAACACGTCAAGCGTGATGTAACAAAATCTGCACAAAACGATATGAGGCCCAAAAGGACCAAATGCCATTCAGTCCTACCCAAAGCTTCAACTTCAAATGAGAAAATCCACTGTCCAAGATGCGACGGGGAGTATGTTGAACCACCGGAAGAGGACTGGATTCAGTGCCTAAAGTGTGCAGAATGGTGGCATGTAGCTTGTTCCAACCACGAGGGAGGCAGCAAATTTATCTACGACTATTGTTAAAAATGATAGACAATGAGAGTATTTCAATCTTTTCTTTATTCAAATATTTTTATATTTAGGTTATCATCTTATTCTTAGATAAATGATGTACAAGATTAGTCAGACTAAGGTCCTTGATGTATTCTTATAATGTAATTAAAGTTACAGCACCAAGCTTTAACATTAAACATTTGTATTTTCTGCGTACTTTTACCCCACCTTATGCGTACTCTTACCCCTATCTATGGGGCAAAAGTTCGCATGGGTCACATTTTAATTAAACATTTATAAAACTATTTTTCACATGTAAAAACAGGTTTTAACCACTGTTTGTGATAAACGATAGAATAAAGATTGCATCATAAAAATTTCACATATACCGGTTAAATAGATACCGTTGCAGAGGTCTTGAAAGCTTAAGTGCGTACACTTGCCCCACGCTACTCTACTTAAGATATTTTCATGACAAATGAAATGCACATCTTGAATTTTCTGGGAATGTCCCCAAAAGTCCTCTTTATTTTGAATGGCTTTTGCATAACTGGCAAACCGTGGGAGATACACAAAATTTTACTACACAAAAAATGTAGAGCTCGTTAAAACACACAATTTATGTCATACGCATTTTTTGTGGAGTGAACCATTTCCGAGTTATTCCTTATTATTTGTTTGAATTTTCCAATACTTATATCTTTTCTCAAATGGGAATACGTTATTCGTTTTTTTATGTCCTGGACATACAAAGAGAATGGAATGCTCCACATAGCAACCAGCTCTTAAAACATTTGACTATCGCTTAAAGCCTACCATATTCCCCTTGCAATAAGATAATTTCTGCAAATTTTTATCTCGATTAATATAAAGTAGATGAAGAATAAGCATTTGTAAAAAAAATTTCTGTTTGAACTCCTGATTTTTATATTCAGTGCCTAAATTTGGTATCTGAATATTCACACTCCCGTCACACGATAATTTCAGTATAGTTAAAGTTGGATAAAATTCACTTTCCCACATTTAGGAGTTTTCAATTTAATTCTTCTGCATCGTGAAGTTTGCGGTCAAACAATCTGAAAATGTTATCACAAATGAACGTATTTAAACATGTGTTAATAAAACGTTATATGCAAATCTGATAGTTTCGTTCATCTTTTGTTTGAAAATTTGAAAGAAACTGAACAAAAATTACATTATGAACGTTTTAATGTAAGAAAACAAGAATAGGGGAAAGCGAAGTTTTGAAATTTCACACCTGCGTTTGGGCATTTCAATAGCTAGAACAGCAAAACCACAATTGGATCCTTCTTCTGCAAAGTTTTATGAACTCTTATATGAAAATTAAAAATAAAAACACAGTCCTTTTTTTTCGAAATTTTATAAAAAATTCATTATCGAGCACCCTTAAATGAGTTTAATGCTTCGTGTTTCCAATGGCTCAAAATCATTTTAGAAATGTTGTTAATGAAAACACATTACAAATAAGTCTAAAATACGCTAACAATCATTATGAAATAAATAAATATGTTCCCAACAAATATCACAGAAAAAAAGAAAAAGAAACCCGTGTTTATAAAATTTCGACTTTTATTACAGAATCCCTTTATTTGTGACAAACCTTTTTTAGCTCCTAGATATAAAATCGCAGTTCCGTGGTAGGTGAAGTGACTTGCTTTATGCTTATCACGAACAAATCGACGCGAATGGGTTTTCCGCACTAGCCAACACACCTAAACTCTTAACCATATAAATTATGAAAACTGTTTGTTAAGGAGAATTTAAATGTTGGAATCACAGCGGTGACATACATCTCTGTTACAATTCTTACTTTACTATTCTAGAAAATCTTTCATCCCAGAAGAGACAGTAAACACACCGAGCGAGATGGCGGTTAACGTGTGAGACTAGCATACGGGAGGTCCCGGGTTCGATTCCCGGTGGCCGACCACTCTGCACATGGGTTTTTCATGGTTTTCCCTGGTTGACAAAGGTGACTCCAGGAGTGGCGTATTTTATCACGACTCTCCTCTCTCCCCCATTTCCTTCCATTTCATTTCCCTTTCATGCTTCAGGTTGACTCCGGGGCTGTGATTGGATTGGTGTCGGGCAGAAGGCTCAGAGGCTTGCGCTTTGGGAACGTTTTCCCGGTCCCACTGGAGAAGAGGTCTCGGAGTGGTCTTTACGCGGCCGGGTGGTCAAGCCTGGAACTGTTAGGGAGTTCTGCGCGTCTCTGACAACTTGCGCCGGCTTCGTTCTGCAACCCATGTGTCTCCTGCGGTTCCCTCACCTAATCCGTTCCTCCTGGGAATGCACGGACAATAAATCCCTTGGGGTCGCAGTGCTAGTGCTGCGTTCACTAGTCCAGACAATAAACACCTGCAGCAGGCAGTGTTTTCGTTTTCCTACGATTTCATGCACCGCTAATGAAGGAATTGGGAGAAAGCAGTTAGTCTTAAAAAGGTTGTGTCCAATGAAACATAAGGGTGTCTTTTATTAAGCACAAAGAGCCTCTTATCATCAGCGGAGTTAATCGGACTGTAAATTAATGAGTTATAATAATGAATTCTAGTGCCAAATCCACAAGCATTTATGCTCTGGTGTATTTAACGCAATATTATTATGTTATTTATAAAGACATGGATGTCCTCAATTTTCGAAACCAAAATTTAAACATCTTATTTATATAATATTAGATACTATCTTTGTTTTTATATAATTTCTGCAAACCATTGTTGCAAAAGCTTATTTTTCTTTTTCTCTCATCTTAATCGAGATATTCATTCATTATCTGTTTACCCTCCTCTTATGTAGGACTTACACTCCCAGGACTTACAGGCGGGTGCCTGGGGTCAGAGGCCCGTCGAGGAGCAGACACTCATGGATCAGACAGAACATCCAGGATGGGTGATCAGCCCGATGCCTGGTATGGGATGAAGGAAGTGGATGAAGTGAAATGTTGGTGAAATGGATGAAAGGAAAGGTGATGATGGAGCAGTTGGTGGAATGAATGGCGGGGGAAACCGGAGAACCCGGAGAAAACCCGCCCAGACGCCGCTTCGTCCACCACAAATCCCACATGCAGGTCCCTGGGATTGAATCCGGTCCGCCTCGGGAGGCGAGCGGTCTAACCACTCGGCCACGGCGCCGCCTTAATCGAGATAAACGTTTACAAAATAGTTTCATTATACAACTGGTAAGTAAACAAATATACAGGAGACCGAATCGATAGTAAAATGTTTAAAAAGCGGCTCGCTATATGCTGGCCTTAAAATTCCGTATCCTTTACATGTCATCGAGGGAAACAACTGAATGGTGACTGTGTGTTTGAAATAGACCTACATATAAAATTATAGGAAGTATTATTTCGTTTCATGTTACGTTCAGGGTTAAAATGTACTGAGTCGACTCTTTACTTCTCACATCACAAAGGCACTTGGTGTTGGTGTCCGTAGCAGAAGCAAACCACCTGCCTTTCATCCTGTGCTAAAACATGTCGACTAATTTAGCAGTCTCTCCCCTGACCCCAACATGTGTAGTAGAAGGTGAAATTGCTGCCTTCTGTTGTGATTGGATGCTACTTGAACCATTGTTTAATATGCATCATACAATGGCAATAGTATCGAACTGACAAGCAGTCCTTGGCTAAACATAATTGTGATTCTACAAAGTTTACATAAACAATTTAAACACCTTAAAGATTTAGGATAAGCTAATCAAGAAATTAGTCATTTAAGACAGTCTTTAGTGTCTTGTATTTTATGTAATGATTAATATTCTAGCTTCCAAGTTGTCATACTAATACATTTGGACTCAATTGAATACAATGGTAGAAATCTTGTATATGATGTGAAATATATTTCCATAAGTAGGGTGCCGTCCTCCGTGGACTAGTGGTACCGTGCTAGCCTCTAGTTCCCAAGGTCGCGGGTTCAAACCCGGCAGAGGGCGATGTATTTTTTGGCGTAAAAACCCTTAGCATGGCTTCCTTCGGAAGGGAAGTAAAGCCGGTGTTCTCGTGTCGTAGATTTACGGCACGTAAAAGAAACTCAAGTCTGATAAAGAGGCCTGTGAGCAAAATTACCGGTCTTTCACGTCCAATATAGAATGGGACGCTAAGGACCATAGTAGTTAAAGAGCGTCCATAAATAAAACTCAATTTAATTCATTCATAAGTAGGGTACAGACAGGCCTTAAAGCCTTATTTTGTGCAACCTGTAGTGGCTTAAGTGTTGAATCATCAATTTATGTCCATGGTGGAACCGCATAACTCAATACTAGTAGAATCAGAGTTTTGAAAAGCTGTAGTTTCCCTTTTATCGATATACATCCTGACTTGAGTAGTGGATAAGGATGGATTGTCCTGGCTATTGCTTTCCCTTTTGCTTGTTTTAGGTGTTTATGCCATAATAAACGTTGATCTAACGTCACTCAAGGTGACTTGACTGCTGCAAGGTAGTTCTTTGTTTATGATTTTTAATATACTTATTCTTTAGAGTGAGCATTTTGTAAAGCAGATGGTTTTAATTTTTTTCTGTGTTTAGATTTATTTTCCAATACCTGGCCCAGTTTTCATATAAAGCTAGTGATTTTGCAATCTTCTAACAACTCTTGTGGGATCAATATCTGCTGAAAACTGTATCATCTTGAAGCAATAAGATCCGCCAGAAGAAAAATAATAATAATGATAATCATCACAATCATAATAATAAGAAGAAGAATAGGAATAATAATAATAAGCAAAAGAATAAAGATAATGTGAAGGATTAGGAAAGGGGGGAATAAAATCATAACGACGGAGATTAAGTAAAGAACAGACACTAATAAATAAAATGAACTTAAATAAAATAAAACATATGAAAATCAAATGTGTGAAACCGCGTATTACAGAGCGAAGAGAGACTAGCGATTACTGTAAAAATGGGAAATGTTTCACGAGCAAACAGGCGAAGCCATTAGCGAGCACTTAAAGTACATAGAATTTGTGAAACCCACAGGAAACGAATACAACAGACGGAAAGTCAGATGCAGTCATCCGCACAGAAAAGGAAATCAGGCGTAAATAAGACGATAATGTTAGACGCGGTGAAGGACAACTTTCAAATTTAGCAAACCAATGGGAAGCGTAAAACTTAGAAAAGTGACCAACGAGAAGTTAGAAAAGTCAGGTGAATAGGAAAAAGGAGGAATGAAACTAGAAAATAGGCGGAGAATAGAAAAATTATCTAGGAGGCAGAGGAGTTTGAAACGTGGGTAAGATGGATCACTTCATGTTGCATCGAAGCACTTCATGTCAAGCATCGAGGCAGAATATATGTGAAAATTAGTGTCAAGCTAGTGTGCGGAAAGGCGTGTAGAAATGAATAAATTCAGTGTGACGAAAATAATAACTTTATACTTTTCGTCGTAAGAAGGGAAATAGAAAGGGACGTGAATGAAAGCTAGGAATGATAGGCGGGATCCAGTTTTGTGTGACGGGGATTCGGTGAGAGAAACGCAGTGTGGATCATCACAATAAAGTGGCAAGTGAAGGAGAAATGCGAGTGTCATTAACCTCCTATCCGCACTCCCTGAGAGATCTCATAACCATCAATTAATCCTCTACCTGAGCAGCCGGCAAAGCAAATCATTTCTGAATCAGAAGCCCGCCACCAAGCCAAACGACCGAAACCCTTGTTTATTCCCGCTACGGTCTGCATATTGGGCAACGTTTGATCCTGTTGTTCTAGGCATATCCAAGGTGAAGATGTTATAGAGTACAGGTCCGATGGCAGACCCCTGAGGAACTCCGATATTTATTGGGTATGTTGGTGAAAGCGATGATCCTTCCCTTACTTGATAAGTTCTTCCGTCCAGGTAGGAATCCAACAGCTTTACTAGTGCGTCCGGAAGTCGTGTAGGCATTAACTTATGAATTTGAATTTGATTGGATGAACTGATGCATCTTATGCAGTCACTTCGTGGAAGAAGAACGGGAGACATGGGAACTGTTATCTTTACTACACATGGCAGTGGTTCTAGCTCAAATGGAAGCAAAAGAAAATGATTCAAGTAGCATCGAGTCACAACAGAGGGCAGCAATTTCACCTTCTACTACACTCTTTGGGGCTAGGGGAGAGACAGCTAAGCTAGTCGACATGTTTTACCTGAGGATGAAAGGCAGGCCCTTTCGAAAGTGTTTTTGCTACGGCCACCAACACCAAGTGTCTTTTGTGATGTGAGAAATAAGAGTCGACTCAGTACATTTTAACAAAGGTAAATATTTTGAACATATTTTAATCAAAATGTTTGAACAATTTTTGATAGGAAAACGAAAAATAACGCAAAATGTTCCTATAAAGCACAGTTTGAGGTGAAGGTTTTTTATGTTTATCCTTGGAAGATGCTGAACTATATTAAGTTTGGAATTTATCCGACTTATTAGTTTTTAAGTATGCTGTTCGCAGACAGACACACACAGACTATTTCTAATCTTTTTAATTAGGTACCTAAAAAATGCGTTTCCGGTGAAATTTCTACATCGAAATTTTGGATGAAATGCAATAATTGTTTTACCTGCCTATTATAAGTAGGTACTAGAGAAAGTAAAAATGTATTATCATAAATAATTGTAAGAGTGAAAAATTACTGCACATTTTCTGAAAACAAAATTGGTTTGTTTTCTGCATCATTACCCTGTTTAAGGTGAGTTATTAAATAATATTTAAATGTTAAAATTAATACAGAAACGTGAAATGCAAGATGAAAGAACAGTGCATACAAGAATTTATTCTCATAGTAGATTTATCATATACTCATATGTTGTTGTTGTTGTTCACTGGGGATTAATTGATCTGCATCATTTTCCCTCTGGCTTCCCAATATGAAGTCTGTAGGTTATCACTTTTAAGGCCTTTGCATTTGGTGAGATGCTGTTTGTTCAGGATGACGCCTTCTTCAGAGAGAGTGCACTTGGGTGTAGGTAGGCATCGCATCTTATAGAGGTGTTCTGCGAGGCAATCGTGGCCAATCCTAAATAAGACCACTGCACTCTTCCTTGGCATTTTTTGTATATCAACTCTATCTTTAATATTCTTATAATCTTTGTCCTTTAATTTATCTTCTTCAAGTCTCTGCAGTCTTTTGAAATGTTGTTTCATCATTTATTTATTTCTATTTGTTCTGCAGGTTTTATTTGTTGTATTGAACCTTTCTTTGCTAATTGATCCGAATGATATATATTCATATGTTATTGTTGTAATACGGAAAGTAACTGAAGGGAAAAGTTTAATTTGATGTGCGGGCTTGAGGACGGAAAAACATGAAACAAAGGTAATTTTGCAACGTGTGGACTATAATATTTTATCTGTGTTTCCTCTATTTAACGAAAATATTTAAAAATGCAGGAAACAATTTAATGAAAACTTGATTTGATTCCTAGGAACAATAAAATAAAGTGTAATTAATTCTCTTCCACCAAAGCCGTGTGTAGCACAAGGTTGGAAAGGTAGAATCGAGGAATGAAAAATTTACTGCTATGCTGGCTATATAACTATAAAGCGGAAACAGCCCAACTGGGCCAGAGCCTTCCCCCCCACAGCGCCCACCTGAACCGAGGACTCACACTCCCCAGGACGTATGACAATGCCCGGGGCAGACCCCTGACGGGGGGCAGAGGGCCTACGGATCAGAGAGTGAGAGACCAGATTAGCCACACGCCCGGGGTGAGAGCGAGGAAGTGGATGAGAGATGAATGATAGGAAAGGTGATGATGGAGCACCGGTGGAATGAGGCCGATTTGTCCACCAGCGGGTCCCTGGGATTGAACTCGGGCCACGGTCACCCGCCTGACTCTACCTTTCCAATATATATAGTGTGTTTTACGTTTTACATATTCAATTGAAAATGAAATAATTATCTAATTTTGTTAAAAAAAAGTATATACAAGTGTTTTAGAATGCTTTAGTGTTTCAAACCTCAAATTTCACTTAGCCCTTCAATTGTTAGTAAATTTACCTGTAAGTGTCGGCCATGCTCATGGGCGGCGGTATGGAGGGGTACATGTGACTGTTGGAGAAGCTACTGCCATTGAGTAGTCTAGGCGGCGAGGCGCTGGGCTGTTCAACTACTCGACGCTGGTTCCTTAGCTTCTCTTCCCTTCTCCATTTGGCCCTCCTGTTTGAGAACCATACCTACAACAGTAAAGCAGAAAAATGTGCTGTGAAGATAACAGAGATTTAGAACTTTTAGCGAGGTCTGTATATTTAGTGTTTGCAGTAGTTTTAAAAAGAATAAAGTTAACGAAGTAACTTACCTGTATCCTTGCTTCAGGAAGACCTATTTTCGCAGCCAGCCTCTCCCGAGCGAAAACGTCTGGATAATGCGTTCTTTCGAACTCTGGAACATAAACACAAATTCTTTACTTTTCCGCATGTTACTGAATTCACAAATAAATGTGGATGCTCTAATACGTGAAGGCGATAAATTAATTCTGGAGTCTCCGGTTTAGTCCTGCTTGGATTAAGGTTATATACACAGCTTTATTATCTGCTATTGTCTTTAAAAAATCGATTTGTGACACGACAGGGCTTGCAGGCCTTGGCCTACCAACCAGCTGCCGGCTTCACGCCCACATGCACATGACAGAGGAGGAAAAGCCAGCGATACGGGGAGATGATGTGGTCAGTACCATGCCTCCCCAACTGGAATGTTGGTTTTGTGACCTACAGACCGCTACCTACCGTGACTCCTTAAATACATCAGGATACTGAGTGGGCACCGATCCTATACTGGGCGAAATGTTGAAATAATAATAATAATAATAATAATAATAATAATTATTATTATTATTATTATTTCTTTTTTGATTTTTTCATTAACAAAAATCTCTAAACTTGCTTTAACGTTTAAATGCCCTTCAGTTGCTTTAAATAGTAAGTTGATAGGAATTTACAACTTAGTTATGCATTTCTGGCGAGCTATTTTTTTTCCAACATTTTTCATAATTGCAAGTTTCCTACACGATGGAGTTTCCATTCAATTTATTCGAAATGTTCAGCATAAGCTCCTGAAATTCCACCAAAGAAAGCCAAGAATGCTTTTTCATATTTAATATGGTTCCGTGGTTATTATTCTATTTTTAAAAATATATTTGTATTTAAAAACGGAATAACATATTTTATACTTTTTTCTGGGAATGTATAAGGATTTTTTATAAAATAATTCTTATTTTTAATAAAGGTATGTTTAAAAATCGATACTTGTATTTAAAATTTTCAAAATGTCTACCGCAGAGGGAAGACTTAAAATCTACTTTTTTAAAATCAATGCCACAAAAACTTTAAAAATATAGTGAACTAAAGTTTAAACACATCTTATATACACATTAGATAAACCAATGATAAGTTTGAATTAAATTAGTTTGAAAGCAGCTGTGCCATTTTCAGTGGAGGTGTCTCTTAATTGGAGAGTATGAAAATAAACGGTGAAAAGGATGAGACCAGACAGATAACCAAAATCAAGGTAGGCCGAGAACAATATCAATGGATCAGTTCTCAACTCAGAACGAGTGTTTGTGACCCGAACTTTGATTAGGAAGTTGTCATTCCTTTGCATTTTGGTTAAAAGCATAGATTTAATTCTTCAGCAGTGTCTTTCATATACAAGATTATATATGATTATACAAAATTTGGAGGAGCGATGGAAGGATCTCCATGAACGGAAAGAGAGCTGTTGAATCAAAAGGAATATGGCTGATATATTATTCCGCTACATTTTGATTAAAAATCCAATTCTGCAGTATCGCTAACTCGGGGATGGAGAAGATGCTTAGATAACATCGAAAAATCCCACAGGTAAAGAGAAGATATTTGCAATTTGTTCCGTGTCTTGCACACCGACTGGCAGTGGCAGTAGTAATAACAGCAATTGCAGATAGGCTGCTTTTCGCATTTCATCACTATGGATTTTATCATAAATAATTTATGTTATTAGTTTCTGATAACCGAAATATAACTAGTTTCAATCTATAATTGCAATTTCCAATTTATAACTGGTTCCTTCTTTCTTCTACTACTGGGTCTTCGGTATAAAACCTGACCACTCGCACGGTGTTGTGCGTCAGAGAAAATGCCGGCTGACTTCCCGCATTCCCCACATCCCGTACTCACGACGGGCTTTCTGTCCTTCAGTTACTACGTAGTCCTAGCGTAGTAGTCTACTTTTATTTGCGAAGATGGGAAGCCAGTTATCTTTAGAACAACGTATATTTGTATGTAAATGTTAATTTAAATACGAACCGGCTCGTCGCATTTGTGAAGAATTCATCCTAACGTTTCCTACACAATTGCCTCCTTCCAGAACTTCAGTTCACGATCTTATGAATAAATTTGAGACTAATGGTTGAATGCAACACGAAAATTACATGCGAAGACGTACGGAGTTAACAGAAGAAACATTAGACGAAATTGGCGAAAATCTTGAATGTTCGCCACGAAAATTACTATCGAAGTTAGCACAAGTTAAGACTGGTTCACAACCACCCGGTAACGGTAACCAGAACGGAAACGAGAACGGGAAGCAAGAAATTTTGATTCACAACAGCCCGGTAACGAGAACGGGAATGCATATCGATCACAAAGTGAAAGTCGATTTACGCATTGGATTTCATTTGTTTTTAACTGACCAATGACATTTTCTCACCTACTTCCAATTTAGCCAAGCCAACGTCAAAATTCGATAGAGTAAACATTATCTAAATGCATATTCATTACATTTCCGATCCCTCTACTTATGCCAAACTTTCATTCCTTTATTTAATAGCACACATTAAAATTGTTTATTGTTCTTTTTTCATTTCCACCGGTTTTAGTTGTTCTTTGTAACTTTGCCATTGTGTTTTAGGTAATAGCCAGTTTTGAGTTGCATATAAACAAACTACAAATGATCCCTTCACCAGAGGAACCAACGCTGATTAGATTTGCGGGTGTCGGGATGTTAGGAAGCACATTTACTACTAATTCCTTCCAGTTTGTTTCCAGCTTGCGACTATAGAGAGCACTAGTGGCTGTTTCATGTCACGGCCGCTTAGAATAACCTCTAGAATGAAGAGCCTAATATGCACAATAGGGATCTAATATGCCGTGCCCGGGAACGAGAACGAGACAGTTAAAAGCTGGGCAACTCTTCTTTCCCGTTCCCGGGGCCCGGGAAGGCTTCCCGTCGGTTGTGAACATTCCCATTTGAATACATGTATTTCAACTTTCTCGTTCTCGTTCTGGTTACCGTTCTCGTTGGTTGTGAACCAGCCTTTAGAGGTTTAGTGACTTCTGCACATGCAGTGTTTTCTATGAGTAAGAGTTAATTTTTTATATTTTATGTACAGATTTACAGGAATACAGATTTAAGAAGAGAAGACAGAAAGCTGGCACGGCCGGCTCTGGTATGTCGTGCTAACCAGACCCAAAACCCCTTGCGAGCGCGGTCAAGTTGTATACCGAAAACCCTGTACATCTGTTGTTGGTCTCCACATAACAGTTTAAGCCCCAAAATATTAACTTACATGATTGTAATAATCTACAAAGTTCGTTTGACAGTTTTGAATCACCTTCAGACCGATGCAGGGGTAGTGGTACGATATCTCCACCTTTCAGAAGATTAATGTCAATTCATTACTGTGTTGATAACCTCAAAATTTAGCTTGAATGATGGCTGAATTTGGATTGTAGTGTTCCTTTTATGAGGATACAAGCTCTCCAGCACGTAGCTGAGAGAGAATGCGATTTTCTACGCTCGTTGACCACTTCTATCTAATTAAGGGCATCCCTTCCTCGTGAGTAACAAAACACATCATTTACGCGGTATTCATAAAGCGTTTTAAAGCTTGGAGAGAAAAGGGATGCTTTTGAAGTAAGCCCCACATATAATATTTTCCCAAGAACAAACTTTCTCCTTAATTAAATTGACGGAGGAATGCGACCACAGTGACCACAGGTGCCACTACAAAAGAGAAAACGTTGTATTAATCTGAAGAGAAACGGAAATCAAAGCTTGTTGTGGAGGTAGCTGTCGAATTGCAGGCAGTAATTGCTGGGGTTATTTCTGTAGTACTTGCGGCGGCCAGTTGGAGTGGATTTCCAAAGACGAAATTTAAAGTGCTCATGTAGTTTCAAACGTCGCATCTGTCTGCAAAGTTCGGTTTATCATCTTGTTTTCTTCAGCGTTAGTATGATTAAAGTTTGGAAATTTCTTCATTACTGCGCAGAACTGAACTTTCAAATAATGTATGTAAGTTGAGGAGCATCTGGAGTATGGGTAGGCATTATAACAACTTGAGGTAGCAGCCACACCGCGGAGGAGAGGCAGCTCTGAGCGATGGGGAGGGGAGTGGTTTCCATATGCAGTGGCGGACTGGTAAGACGACCATGTAACTACTTTGTAGAATAACGATTAATAATAATGATCACAATCCTGGATGTGCTATGATTTAGCGTTTGCTTGCTCCGTTAATTCGGAGGTTAATCCGCTAAAGAAGTAAGTAAGAAAGGAAGATGATTATTTTGTTGCCGTCCTCTGTCCATCCCTGTGGCGTGATCCTAGTTGACATGCTTAGGGACTTAGGTTCTATTCTCGAGCAAAGTGAGACAGTTCTGTCTTGTAAGAAGTTCCATCCTAGGTTAAAGACTGAATGTACATCGCTTGCGGAAGGCAAGGATGAACGACCACGGTGTCATCTTAGCTCATACGCCTTTGAATGAGTGGTATCTGCCATCCATAGTCTAGTTTGAGGAGTCGAGTCCCTTTTGAGGCAGAAAATTTCTTCTTTTATTTTTCTATGCGTAGTGTTGAGACGTTTTAGATTTTCTTAAATACATATTGGCTTAATTCCCATTTTTGCTGTACATATACTTGTACTTTTTACTTTCTCTACTACGTATAGTAATTAGGGGAAGTATTGTATTCCACCCAAAAATTCGATACCGAGATTTCACCGGAAATACATGTTTTGAGACCCCCTGAATCCAAAAAAAGCATTTTTGGAAACATGTCCGTGTGTGTGTCTTTGTGTCTGTGTGTGTGTGTGTCTGCGTGTCTGTGAACAGCATAACTCAGAAACGAACAGTCGGATAAACACCAAACTTGGTATTTAGGTTCAATATCTTCCAGGGATGCGACACGAAGGTTTTCAACAAAATCCCCCCACCCCAGGATACCCTTTACATGGAAGATTTTTCGAAAATTTTAATTTTCTCAAAAATGGCTCTAACGATTTTGATTAAAATATCACAGATTTAATATATTGTCATGACAAATAAAACGTATATCTTGAATTTTCTGGGAATGTCTCCAAAAGTGTTCTTCATTGTGAACGACATTTGCATAACCGGTAAACCATAAGAGATAGAGAAAATTTTACTACACAAAAAATATAGATCGCGTTAAAATACACAATTCATGTATTATACATTTTTTTTGTTGAGTGAACCATTTTCGAGATATTGCTTGTTATTCTCTTATATTTTTCAATACTTATTTTCTTAAATGGGAATTCGTTATTCATTTTTACTTTCTCTACTACGTATAGTAAGTAGGGGAAGTATTGCATTCCACCCAAAAATTCGATACCGAGATTTCACCGGAAATACATGTTTTGAGACCTCCTGAATCCAAAAAAAGCATTTTTGGAAACATGTCCGTGTGTGTGTCTGTGTGTCTGTGTGTGTGTGTCTGTGTGTCTGTGTGTGTGTGTGTCTGTGTGTGTGTGTCTGTGTGTGTGTGAACAGCATAACTCAAAAACGAACAGTCGGATAAACACCAAACTTGGTATTTAGGTTCAGTATCTTCCAGAGATG
Source organism: Deroplatys truncata (assembly GCA_030765065.1). NCBI lineage: Eukaryota > Metazoa > Arthropoda > Insecta > Mantodea > Mantidae > Deroplatys > Deroplatys truncata. The sequence goes on along the minus strand of CM060984.1, from coordinate 61,374,312 downwards.
CGACACGAAGGTTTTCAAGAAAATCCCCCCACCCCAGACTACCCTTTACATGGAACATTTTTCGAAAATTTTAATTTTCTCAAAAATGGCTCTAACGATTTTGTTTAAAATATCATATGTTTAAGATAATGCCATGAGAAATGAAATGTATATCTCGAATTTTCTGGGAATGTCTCCAAAAGTATTCTTCATTGTGAACGACTTTTGCATAACTGGTAAACCATAAGAGATAGACAAAATTTTACTACACAAAAAATGTTGATCTCGTTAAAATACACAACTTATGTTATATACATTTCTTTTGTTGAGTGAACCGTTTTCGAGATATTGCTTGTTATTCCCTTAAATTTTCCAATACTTATACTTTTTCTCAAATTCGTTATTCATTTTTTTATGTCCTGGACTTGCAAAGAGAATGGAATTCGACACATAGCAACCAGCGTTAAAATATTTGACCATCGCTTAAAAGCTACCATATTCCCCTTGCATCTACAAGAAAATTAGCAATAAGATTGACATCTCGATATCTCGATTAACATAAAGCATATGGAGAATAGGCGTTTGTAAAAATAGATTGTACAAGAGTAGAGAAAGTCATGTGAGTGTAACACATCAGATTTTTTACTTTCTCTACTACGTATAGTAAGTAGGGGAAGTATTGCATTCCACCCAAAAATTCGATACCGAGATTTCACCGGAAATACATGTTTTGAGACCTCCTGAATCCAAAAAAAGCATTTTTGGAAACATGTCCGTGTGTGTGTCTGTGTGTGTGTGTGTGTGTGTCTGTGTGTGTGTGTCTGTGTGTGTGTGTGTGTCTGTGAACAGCATAACTCAAAAACGAACAGTCGGATAAACACCAAACTTGGTATTTAGGTTCAGTATCTTCCAGAGATGCGACACGAAGGTTTTCAAGAAAATGCCCCCACCCCAGACTACCCTTTACATGGAACATTTTTCGAAAATTTTAATTTTCTCAAAAATGGCTCTAACGATTTTGATTAAAATATCATATTTTTAAGATAATGTCATGAGAAATGAAATGTATATCTCGAATTTTCTGGGAATGTCTCCAAAAGTATTCTTCATTGTGAACGACTTTTGCATAACTGGTAAACCATAAGAGATAGACAAAATTTTGCTACACAAAAAATGTAGATCGCGTTAAAATACACAACTTATGTCAACATTTCTTTTGTTGAGTGAACCGTTTTCGAGATATTGCTTGTTATTTCCTTAAATTTTCCAATACTTATACTTTTTCTCAAATTCGTTATTCATTTTTTACTTTCTCTACTACGTATAGTAAGTAGGGGAAGTATTGCATTCCACCCAAAAATTCGATACCGAGATTTCACCGGAAATACATGTTTTGAGACCTCCTGAATCCAAAAAAAGCATTTTTGGAAACATGTCCGTGTGTGTGTCTGTGTGTGTGTGTCTGTGTGTGTGTGTGTCTGTGTGTGTGTCTGTGTGTGTGTGAACAGCATAACTCAAAAACGAACAGTCGGATAAACACCAAACTTGGTATTTAGGTTCAGTATCTTCCAGAGATGCGACACGAAGGTTTTCAAGAAAATCCCCCCACCCCAGACTACCCTTTACATGGAACATTTTTCGAAAATTTTAATTTTCTCAAAAATGGCTCTAACGATTTTGTTTAAAATATCATATGTTTAAGATAATGCCATGAGAAATGAAATGTATATCTCGAATTTTCTGGGAATGTCTCCAAAAGTATTCTTCATTGTGAACGACTTTTGCATAACTGGTAAACCATAAGAGATAGACAAAATTTTACTACACAAAAAATGTTGATCTCGTTAAAATACACAACTTATGTTATATACATTTCTTTTGTTGAGTGAACCGTTTTCGAGATATTGCTTGTTATTCCCTTAAATTTTCCAATACTTATACTTTTTCTCAAATTCGTTATTCATTTTTACTTTCTCTACTACGTATAGTAAGTAGGGGAAGTATTGCATTCCACCCAAAAATTCGATACCGAGATTTCACCGGAAATACACGTTTTGAGACCTCCTGAATCCAAAAAAACCATTTTTAGAAACATATCCGTGTGTGTGTCTGTGTGTGTGTGTGTGTGTGTGTCTGTGTGTGTGTGTGTGTCTGTGAACAGCATAACTCAAAAACGAACAATCGGATAAGCACCAAACTTGGTATTTAGGTTCAGTATCTTCCAGAGATGCGACACGAAGGTTTTCAAGAAAATCCCCCCACCCCAGACTTCCCTTTACATGGAAGATTTTTCGAAAATTTTAATTTTCTCAAAAATGGCTCTAACGATTTTGATTAAAATATCATATGTTTAAGATATTTTTATGACAAATAAAATGTATATCTTGAATTTCCTGGGAATGTCTCCAAAATTATTCTTCATTGTGAACGACTTTTGCATAACTGGTAAACCATAAGAGATAGACAAAATTTTACTACACAAAAAATGTAGATCGCGTTAAAATACACAACTTATGTCATATACATTTCTTTTTTTGAGTGAACCGTTTTTGAGATATTGCTTGTTATTTCCTTAAATTTTACAATACTTATACTTTTTCTCAAATTCGTTATTCATTTTTTTTATGTTCTGGACATGCAAAGAGAATGGAATGCGCCACATAGCAACCACCGTTAAAATATTTGACTATCGCTTAAAAGCTACCATATTTCCCTTGCATCTACAAGAAAATTACCAATAAGATTGACATCTCGATATCTCGATTAACATGAAGCATATGGAGAATAAGCGTTTGTAAAATTAGATTGTACAAGAGTAGAGAAAGTCATGTGAGTGTAACACATCAGATTTTTTGTCTTTGATATGCAAAGAGTATTAATCTGTGACAAAGGGACTGGTGCTGCACCTAGCAACCAGCTATTAAGAGATATGTATGTGCTTAAAGGCTACTGTATTTCCAAATTGCCCTTTAAATATATTATCCCCTTACATCTACAAGAAAATTAGCAATAAGATAGAGTCTGCAAATGTTTATCTCGATTAACATGAACTAGATGGAGAATAAGCGTTTGTAAAAATAGTTTGTACAAGAGTAGAGAAAGTCATGTGAGTGTAACACATCAGATTTTTTCCTTAATTCTTTCAGAAAGTACAAAGCAGTCAAACGTGATCGATATGCACATTTCAAAAAATAAGTGTTTATATCTATAAGAAAGTAGATGCACACATATTAAGAGGTCTATTCTGTAAAACACACCTTCTCTGACGCTTGTAATATATTTTGCAAAGCAACGTCACACTCGTATTCAAGCTGGTTTCTCGAATTTTCTGCTTTGCTATTCGTCCCTAAACGTTCTTTCATTGTAGCCGGTGAATGACATCATCTCACAGTTTTCAGCTTATTTTGCGCCTCCATTGAGTACGTAACGTTCTCATTGCAAGGATTGCAGACCGGTATTGGAGGTGTTAAAATCACCGTTTTATGTTTCCGTCTGTGTCACTGTGGCATGTAAGGCAACAAGAGCAGAGGATGAGCTCCCGTGAATGTTGTATCTTGAACGCTGTATGTTTGTTCAGTATGATAGACAGGGAATCAGGATCTTAGATCGTAGAACAAGGTTACGTGATGGGCCAAATCCTTTCGAAAGATACAATGATAATGCATTTCGAGACGACGCAGATGTCCAAAAAGATGGCAGACGCATTCAATGTTATAAACCGCAAAAGCCACCGACAAACTTCTCCAAAATCAACCCTCATAGAAAACAGCCCCAATTTCTGTATCCAGAGGACTCTACGCTGCCTATAATTTATTTCCATGCAAGTTTTTTGAGGCCAGGAGACTCATTAGTTCGCTCCAACGTTACCTTGAGGAGATTGGAGGTGGATTATTACAAGCTATCAATCACGTTGCGGGCTGGTACAGAAATTGCTTGTTCACACTCTCGGCATTTTTCTTCGCTCTGTTGTTATATCAATCTTTGGCCCCTTCCGCGTGCCTTTGCGCTCCTGCATCAATTTGAAGACACACATGCGAAGGGAAAAGGAGTGGTTGGGGGAAGACAGAGAAGAGAGTCGCAGCAGAAGAAGAAGGTCCTTATCGAAAATCAATAGTTTGAAGCTACCTCTACTATAGCGCTTGGTTATGCGTCCTCGGCGTTGTCTTCCTTCTTCTGGAAGCCGTCGTTCTCCAAGAATTTCCCCATTCAAAGAAGAAGACGAAAGGCAGTTGACAAGCCCTCTCTCACTCTGGCTATACAAAGGGTGGGTTCTCCATACCTGATCAACAAGAAGCTGTGGATGGAACTAGTAGCTCTCTTTCCGAATCAGTTTAGATCCTGTCTCTGACTTAATTGAAGTTTATCTATTTGTCTTTCGTGGTAGAATCTCCAGCTCCCGTGGGAATCAAATTTAGAGGTTAAGCAGCCCTTAACCCATTATCTGATGGTCATTGCACGAATTATTTTGATACAAGTGCCGCTCTTCCTCTAATTCCTAAACAGGTTTTTATATCCCTTTCAGAGGAACTTAGGATGGGGATGGCCCACGTAAAATAACCGGTGTGAGGCGCGCGTGGATGTTAACGGGGTTACATTTCGCCGCAGTCCAATGTGTCTGTGGTGAACGATGGGGACGGCCCACGTAAAATAGCTGGTGTGATGGCATACATGGATGATGACGGGGTTACATTTGACTGCAGTTGTATGGATTTTGCCTTTTTAAAAACACTACAATGTTATTGAAATAAATTAAGAAATGTATGATATAAAACAATTTTATTGCTAAAGACCAGTATAATATGGAAATAAAAAAAAATAGTCGCTTTGCATATCCGCTCAGGCCAATTTTACATTGGACGTAAATACACGTCCACATCGGGAAGTACATTATTTGCCCCACTAATATTTTTCCTGTAAGTACTCCACGCATTTCATGGGTTGTGCACCTCACGAAAATCATCACTTGGCTTACAATTCTAAATAATTTAGGTACTGTTCTCAAACACGTACTGAGATGAATGGTGAAAGTTTCTCCTTTACTTGTACTTAGCATTGCATGTAAAATGACCATTTAATGGATCTCAAGGCATAAGGAACTTCTAAAACGTGTGCAGCGTGATCGACCGCTATTCAACTGTTTTGTCCATGTTTCTGAATAATACAAGTGAAAACAACCGCTGTTAGTTTTCAGTTTGGACAGTCGTTAGGCCCCTACAAAGCCAACGAAACAATACTTTCAAAAGCCTACTTCACGGAAGAATTTTTGCTTGTTCCTAGCGAAAGCGCATTTGCTTTTATGTTAAAAGGTTTACGTGACAATCACGAAGACAAGAGTACGAAAAAGAAGATTTGAGGCAATGAGTAATTTGTGTGTGCATTAAATTAAATTGAGTTTTATTTATGGACGCTCTTTAACTACTAGGTCCTTAGCTCCCATTCTATATTGGGTCTGAAATACCGAAGAGTTTGCTCAGAGGCCACTTTTATCAGGCTTGAGGTTCTTTTGCATGGCGTAAATCTACGACACGGAACCACCGACTGTATTTCCATTCCAAAGGAAGCCATGCTAAGTAGCGCGCGCGCGCGTGTGTGTGCGCGCCTCAAAGTCTGAGGATTTATTTACTTCTTTTTACTGGATACAAAGCCAAAAACTTGACCTATTCCGACCAAAGTTTTCACAAGCAGCCTTTGGTAAAAGGTGCAAAAGATTTACTTGGAATTTAATATTCGCTCACTGACATTCTTCTTCCCCCCTCTCTTATACTTGTTAATAATAATTATTACTATCATTAATAATTAATAATAATCTAGGCGCATGGATTAGATTCCAAGAACCTGTTGCGACTTTAGCTTCTTAACCCCAACCTAGGACGACCAAGACCTCTCACCTTTTTAGATGTATAATGTAAAACTAGTTTATGGGTGTCTCTGTTTTCCTTTCTATTAACGTGTTCCTTTCAATTCTGCTTACATGAATCCCTTTTGTCTGCTATAGTGGATATTTAAAATTTATAACTAATACTATCAAATTTTCTCTATCTTCTAGTTTAGTTTTTAACTTATCTAAGAAACTTCATTTCTATCACCATTAGATTCGATCTGCGTCTTTCTTCCTTGTTATTCAGATCCCTGATCCATAGAGTACCAATGGGATACCTAGTGCTTCATAAAAATTTAGTTGATTTACTTTCTCTAGTACGTATAGGATGTAGGGGAAGTATTGTACTCCACCCAAAAATTCGATACCAAGATTTCACCGGAAATACATGTTTTGGGACCCCTGAATCCAAAAAAACATTCTCAGAAAAAGGTCCGTGTGTGTGTGTGAACAGCATAACTCAAAAACGAAAAGTCGGATCGATTCCCAACCTGGTATTTATGTTCAGTATCTTCAAAAGATGCCACACGAAGATTTTCAAGAAAATCCCTCCACGCCAGACTACCCTTTACATGGAAGATTTTTTGAAATTTTTGATTTTCCAAAAATGCCTTTAATTATTTTTTTATTAAAAAACCATACATTAAAGACATTTACATGAAAAATTAAAGTATATATTTAATATACGTTTGAGAATAGCTTGTGCAGTAAACTTCATTTTGAAGAAGTTTTGTGTATTCTTGTATAACTGGTAAACATTAACCGATAGACGTAAACGTTCTGCACAAGAAATGTAGAACTCTTTAAAACACACAGTATATTTAAAATAAGTTTTCTTTTTGTGGTATAAGCCATTTCTGAGCTATCCGTTATTAAAGGTTCCAATAAGGAAATGTGTAATTTAGCTTTTTCTGTATTTGTATTAAAACGTAGTAGATAGAAAAATAAGCTTTAGTACGAATAGTTAGTAAGCGATAGAGGGTAGAGAAAACCATGTGAAGTAACACAATTTTTTTAATGTTCTGTCAATCGTTTCGCATATATCCTCAAATGTTGTTTTATTCGTTATAAATTTATCGTAATCGAATGAAATATCTCGGTTCAGGTAGTTGAAATGACCTACTTGTTCAATTATGTATTTTATTTCCTATAACTATTTTTGATCTTATTTGTAGCTTTGCTCAGAATGTCTAATAATAATAATAATAATAATAATAATAATAATAATAATAATAGAAATGAAGAAGAGAATGTAAATTCTAGGGTGGGAGAATCAGCAATTTGACTTCAGAAGGTTGATAAGTGCATACCATTGCCTTAGAATACAGTCGTCTACTATGGCTTGCAAAAATACTTATGTGGAGCTATCTCACAGAGCTTCGCCTAGAACGACTGGGAAAAGAATCCGGGACTCCGGGTTAAGAGGCGTGTCATACATAAAGAAATATAAGGCGCCCCATCGCGGCAGAAAAAAAGAAAGTTTGCTCTGTTGTTCACAGTGCATTTCATTCGGATGGTTGGTGATCCATAATTCATTTTCCCAGAGCAGGAAGTTTATACAAAGGGAATACCGCAATCTTGTCTCCATGATCCCCCTATAAGAAGGAATAAAAACAGCGTGACGTCACAGCTAAACATTCATAATTTATGAGATGGTATAGGGGAAACTAAAGATCGCAAAGTCAATACAATATGTGAGCTACATTTAGCAAAATGGCATGTGCCCACAAATATGAGAACGAAGAAAGAGGTGGGAAAGTCAGTTAAACACAAATATCCTGCAAAGCGAGTCTAAAATTTAAAATACGCTAATGCGGTCACTTCTACTTACTCCTTAGTGCTGAACTAAGGTTATACACGAACAACTTTGTCTGGATGTTTCCTTCAGAAATTTACTATACGTTGGTTTCAATAATTACGCAATATGTAATTTTCAGAAATATATGCTTTTGAACATTTTCTGTTCATTTACGCAAACAAGCTTTATTTTATACTTCTCATAAAATCAATAATTTTCTTAAACTGGGATGACTAAAATACTGTTTAGGATCTTGAATCCAGAAGAAAGTAACTTTTTAAGACAAGTGCTTGAGTATCAATAGAAGAGCCTTAGGAATTCTGGGTAAGCTAATAGTCTCCGAAATAATTTGGTGAAGAACGGTTTATGTGAAATTTTCATAAGATAAAATAATTATAATGGTTTCTGGAAAGAAGCAAGGAGGAGATTTGAGGATAAAAAGATTCAAAAACTATTTAGCAAGATAGCCGAAAAATATTTCTATGAAAATATCTCTAATATTTTATATTTCTATGAAGAAAACTTGGGAAAAGGAAACATAGGTATTCTGATAAAGTAAATAATGAACAAAAGGAACGTAAAGAGCAGGTGTAAGGGGATTAAAGGGACTAAGAAAAGGTGTCCCACAGAATCAGTGCCCCATTTGTTGAGGGAATGAAGATATTAAGCACATACTATTTGAATGTCAAGGGACTGACCTGTGGAAGAAGGAGTTATTAAAGCAGAAATGGTTTAATACAGAAAGAAAAAATAGCCCTGACCGAAATTTTCAGAAAGGATAATATAGACATAAAACAGTTATTAAGTAAAGTTGAAAAAAGTGGAATTGGTCTGTGAAAATAGAAGTAACTTAATCATTACTACATGAAAGTTAATTTTTAAGCAGTAATTATAAAGTGTATACGGAAATTGAACTGTATATTGAATATGACTGGCTAACATTCTGGGCTGAATGCCTGGTCATATTCATAAGTTGTATTAGTTTATTACAGATAAATCAACTCCGATGATTCTATTTTTTCAGTGCTTGAGATTAAAGTTAAGAATTTGCAAATGCTGGAGAAAATCTTCCTTCACCTTATGCTGCATTACTGATGCTTTCACTGCTTCATAATTGTCATCGAATTATAGCAGATGATCTAAGCTCTTGGCACAAGAGCTGAACATTCCGTTTGTACCTCGCTGTGAACGTATGCATTTCTTGCTGTCGCATGTTTTTGAAGAGAAGGGAAGCGGTAAACACAAGCAAAGAGAGTCACGTGAATTTTCTTGCTCTCGTTCGGGACAGAAAAGCAACGGCCATACAACAACCGCTGAAGATTAAATTTTATTTAGAGTCAGCTAAAAAATGGGGAATATATTCTCATCTTCCGAAAAAGAAATAATGAAACAAAAACATTTGAACAAATTATTTTATTTTACCTTCATATGACTTTCTCTACCCACTATTCTACAAGCTATTCCTATGAAGTGTTATACTTCTCTTACAGAAATGGTTCATTACACATTTCGTTGTAGACACAAGGAGAATATGGTAGGCTAAAGCGATAGTCAGATTTTTAAAAAGCGAATCGCTATGTGATGGGTTTGAGATTTAAAGACTTTTGGCTACTAGGACTATATCAGTGTCTTCATGCAATATTAATAATAATTGTTATTATTAATAATAATGTATTATTTAATAATTTATTATTATTTTGATTGTAACTAAATGCGTATGAATCAAGGTAATTACTGAAATTGACAAATACAACAAAATAATATACTCTTTACCTACATTAAATTTTAGATCTCGTTTCCATGTCTACTTCAGAAGAGAGTTTGACATAAATATTATGACTTGTGCACTCTCTCTACAAGGTCGAGTCGCTTATCAGGTTACATTGGGTTAGCTATGCCTACCTGTTTACACGAATCATCTACAGAGGTCATTCCTGACCTCTGCTTCGTTTCACATAGCTCATTGGTTCATGTACGAATTTGTTCCAAGCCTGTCACAGAGACACATGATGAGGGCTGAGTGGAAACTAGGTTGGTTAGATAAATGTGGAAACCTTATGGTAAGGAAAACTCGATTGTGATCTAGGAGAATGGACTACCTTTACTACTCCCAAGTGAGATATTTGTAGAGCAGGAGAAAGAAACAGCAACGGCTTCTGGTTAACAATAAGAAACAGAGTGGAGGGCATAGAAGGACAGAGATCTGGAGAAGTTTAGAGAATAAAAAATCACCAGGGTTCTATAGATTAGTAAAAAGGAAATGGGTAAGAGAAGGGTATGTGGATTATTGTAATAGAGCCGAAAAAGAAGGATTTGCATGGATGAGAACAGGATCAATGTACCTGAGAGGGCGGAGAGGCAGAAAAAGCGAAATTTGTGAACTATGTGGAGGCAGTGAAAGCACAGAGCATTATATGACAGAATGCAGAGAATTAGCAGAATGGAAACAAAAGGTATAGGAGGAAGAATGGGAAAAATGGATGGAAAACTAGTAGCAATTAAAATGTTGACAAGCAAAGAAGAAAATAAAAATAAAAATATGGGGAGTTCTTAAAGAAAGTAAAGGAGAAATGGATTAGAAAATTAAGGGAGTTAAGAAAGATAGAAGGGCAAACGGAGGAGAGAGAGGTTGGATCATAGGTGATTAAGGGTAGCAAAGGCTGCTCAGCTGAGCCATAAGGCCAGGGAGCCAGGTAAAATGAGTAGTACAAGCAGAACATAGCTGGCCAGAAGATTTGTACATCGGTTAAGTTAGTTTACAAGTGGAATGTTGTAAAAAAGGATTGTGTATAAAGGATGTACAAATAAAGTTTATTTATTTATTCATTCATACTATTCCCAAGTGTGGATATCAATCTCAAAGAGACCATTATCGAGACCAGATTCTCGGTACATGAGCATCCCACGAGGAGGTAGCTCTCGGGAGAGGATGAAGGAGGAGGTTTGCCTAATTCTACGTGGAAGGTTCGTGGTATAAGTGTACGTTAAACAACTGATGAAAGTGTTGCACCCTGATTTACCTTTTTCCAAGCTGTCGATCTGCTCATTAGTAAAGGAGGTGCGGTTCCTTTGGAGCTTCCTCTTGAGCCTCAGCCGCGCTTGGTCCTCGTCCGCCCCACCAGCACTCGAACCCGCGTTGGAATTGTCCCCCGAGTTGGTCTCGTCCGAGGGCGCTCCGTCCAGGTCAACAACTGTAACACGAAACAACTTAACTTAGACACGCTGTTTCAAGGCAAAGGTATTACAGTAATCAACGAGTATAAAAAACCATTCTTGAAGGCTACATATCTAAAACAATCTGATGTGTTACACTCACATGACTTTCTCTACTCTTGTACAAACCATTTTTACAAACGCCTATTCGCCATATGCTTCATGTTAATCGAGATGTCAATCTTATTGCTAATTTTCTTGTAGATGCAAGGGGAATATGGTAGGCTTTAAGCGATAGTCAAATATTTTAAGAGCTGGTTGCTATGTGGTGCATTCCATTCTCTTTGCATGTCCAGGACATAAAAAAAATGAATAACGAATTTGAGAAAAAGTATAAGTATTGAAAATTTAAGGGAATAACAGGCAATATCTCGAAAATGGTTCACTCAACAAAAAACATGTATATGACATAAATTGTGTATTTTAACGTGATCTACATTTTTTGTGTAGTAAAATTTTGTGTATCTCTTATGGTTTACCAGTTATGCAAAAGTCGTTCACAATGAAGAATACTTTTGGAGACATTCCCAGAAAATTCAAGATATACATTTCATTTGTCATAAAAATATCTTAAACATATGATATTTTAATCAAAATCGTTAGAGCCGTTTTTGAGAAAACTAAAATTTTCGAAAAATGTTCCATGTAAAGGGTAATCGGGGGCGGGGGGATTTTCTTGAAAACCTTCGTGTCGCATCTCTGGAAAATACTGAACCTAAATACCAAGTTTGGTATTTATCCGACTGTTCGTTTCTGAGTTACCTATGCTGTTCACAGACACAGAGACACACACCCTGACATGTTTCCAAAAATGCTTTTTTTGGATTCAAGGAGCCTCAAAACATACATTTCCGGTGAAATCTCGGTATCGAATTTTTGGGTGGAATACAACACTTCCCCTACTTACTATACGTAGTAGAGAAAGTAAAAAAGTTGATCGCTTCTTGAGATGATGTACTAGGCTTGTACTTCCACTGCTTCCCTGTCAGTGAAGTACTTCCCTAACGTAAAGTATACATTTTTATCAGGTGTTAACATTGTACAATAAGAAAACGAAAAAGCGGTTTAAAACTACGGAAAGTCAAGTAAAGTATGCGTTAAGATTGTTTCCACTACCTAATGATATGGCATTTGGTATTATTTGTGGTATAACAAGGTTCAAAAATATACACTACTTTAATCTCTTGATATGGTTTTGTTAGAGTACTCTTATCAATTTTAACAAATGCATTAATCTGTTATATTGTTTGCCAAGATCACTTTGTTCAGTGTTATTAATTTTACCTCATCCTTATTTTCCACTGTTTTTCTTTAATATTACCTACACCCTGCAAAAATGACATGCATAAAGTTGAATGAAGAATACTGCAACACAAATACCTATATTTGTTCATCAAAGATAAGCAACACTGCTAAGATGGAATTAGCTTATGAATGTTAACAATGTTTAAATTAAATGCTTTGTAATCTTATTATTACGCGACCTGAAACAGAGAGTGAAGATATTAAACCATATCAGCATCTCAATTTAGTAAAAAATGGATAAAATGTCTTTTGTTTCCTATAAGACGTCACAATTAAGGATAAAGCAATTTACGAAAGAGATGACTCAGCGATAAGCAGTTGGGCTTAAACTCCTGATTCCGATCAACCTGAAAACAGGGCCCACAGCTGGTTACGTGCGGACAGACGCGCCACTAAAGTGTTCTGATAACATTCATAGCACATTAGGCCTTGAAATGTGTGGCCCATATAAGGTAGTGTTTTTCTCAGCGAATACCTCCCTTCCCTATATTGGCCAAAGGGAGTAACTAGGAAAGAACTAAGGCCTGTGATGGCGTTTCGAATACTATTAATTCCACTCATAATGCGTTTTATATTTCACTTAAAGTTCTTCTAGAGTTATTTAAGGGTTATACACTATCGTTTGTACACGTGTTTCTCGAAGACTTAGGATATAAAAAAATCTGATGTGTTGCACTCACATGACCTTCTCTACTCTTGTACAAGCTATTTTTACTAACGCTTATTCTCCACCTACTTCATGTCAATCGATATAAACATTTGCAGAAACTATCTTATTGCTAATTTTCTTGTAGGTGCAAGGGGAATATGGTAGGCTTTAAGCGATAGTCAAATATTTTAAGAGCTGGTTGCTATGTGGAGCATTCCATTCTCTTTGCATGTCCAGGACATTAAAAACGAATAACAAATTCCCACGACAAAAATTAGAAGTATTGAAAAATTCAAACAAATATCAAGGAATAACTGTGAAATGGTTCACTCGACAAAACAAAGGTATATTACATAATTTTTGTGTTCTAACGGGATCTACATTTTTTTGTGTAGTAAAATTTTGTCTATCTCTTACAGTTTACCAGTTATGCAAAAGTCGTTCAGAATGAAGAGGACTGTTGGGGATATTCCCAGAAAATTCAAGATATACATTTCATTTGTGATGAAAATATCTTAAATACGTATATTATATTTTAATTAAAATCATTAGAGCCATTTTTGAGAAAATCAAAATTTTAGAAAAATGTTCCATGTAAAGGGTAGTCTGAGGTGGGAGATTTTTTTTGAAAATGCTCATGTCCCATCTTTGAAAGACAATGAACCTAAATACCAAGTTTGGCGTTTATCCGACTTTTCGGTTTTGAGTTATGCTGTTCACAGACACACACACATACACGGAACTTTTTCTAAAATTGCTTTTTTGGATTCAGTGGGCCTCAAAACGTGTATTTCCGGTGAAATCTCGGTATCGAATTTTTGGGTGGAATGCAATACTTCCTCTACTTACTGTAGGTAGTAGAAATATTAATTATAAACATTAAGTATTTGTTCAAACTGTAACCTTGACATATCGTTAAAGTAAAACGTGTTTGTGTTATTTGGAGAGATAACAAATAAACTGATTCAGTATATTTTAGCTACTGCAAGTTGTGAGAGACGGAACCTGCCGATGCTACGGTCCTGACTTGTTCAATGTGCACCGTCCGTTGTTTTATATCTGCAGAAGTTTGCGACTTAACGTCACGTCGTATCCGAGAGACGCAGTAAAAACAATCATTCGCACCTTCTTCGCTGTGAATTACTCTTCTCGGAGATTAAAAATTACGATCAGATTTATTGTTTTCATTATCGCCTTCCTTCTCTCAAGAATTTCCTCTCTCATAACTTGCGAAACTTTCTTCTTCTACGTTCTTTACTCTCTTGCAGTTTCTTTCTCCCGCGCGTGCACCAGGCTGTCGTTATCAGGTTTCCATTAGCAGAAAGAGAGGGGAAGCGGACGCTGATAAGGCGTGGGAGGGACAGAGAGAGAGAGACGTTACACCGGAGTCAGTCGGGCGGAAAGTGCCGATAAGGGGTGTCGTGGGGGGTGGGAAGGGAAGGGTTGACACCGGTCGTCGTCCCGAAGTGGCAAAGCGAGCGCCTGACACAAATGGGAATAAGGAGGCAGGCGACAAGAGCCTGTCCTAACAGTTCCGACAGAGCACTTCATTCGTCCCGAGTAAACACAGGTTCAGCATTCAGCTCCACCTATAAACAAACTACTGAACCGCATCCGTAATAATAAAACGTGCCCTTTTGGCTTAGTTACTGACATATCAGTTCAATCCGCAGAAAGCGCTTCATTGTACAGTAGGCGCGTTTAATGGCGTGAACAGGAGCTCTGAACTATAGCCTCACCTGCGTCGATTGTTCTATTTCAGATGCCTGAAAGGTAACGCATGCTAATTACGCGCGAGCGCCTTTCTGCCAATGTACGATCTCATTGATGCCTTATTCACCAGTCAAAATCAAAGAATCGATAGCTTTAACCCATGATGCTCAAAAGCTAAATAACTGATAGTTCTCTCCAACATAAATTGTTTTTATTCCTATAATCTCTGCTTCAATTCGACTAGGGTTCCCTGTTCACTATTGGCGGTTGGTGCAAACTGTAAAAATGGCTAGATTTGATGGTCTGCGGATTCAAAACAAGCTTTAAGCCGCATAATACGAGATGAAACAGATAAGCAACTTCAGTGATTATACTACAAGTACAAAAATTCTTGATGTGTTGCACTCACATGACTTTCTCTACTTTTGTACAAACTATTTTTACAAACGCGTACCCTCCATCTAATTTATGTTAATTCAGATAAACATTTGCAGAAACTATTTAATTGCTAATTTTCTTGTGGGTATAAAAGGAGTATGGTAGGCTTTAAGCGATAGTCAAATGTTTTAAGAGCTGGTTGCTATGTGGTGGAGCATTCCATTCTCTTTGCATGTCCATACAAACATAAAATAAATAAATAAATAAATAAATAAATAAAAAAATAAATAAACCGCATTTCTATTTGAGAAAAAGTGTGAGTATAGGAAAATTCAAACAAATAACAAGAATATCTCGAAAATGGTTTACTGGACGAAAAATATGTATATGATATAAATTATATGTGTTAACGAGATCTACATTTTTTGTGTAGTAAAACTTTGTCTATCTCTTACGGTTTACCAGTTGCAGAATGAAGAGGACTTCTCGGGACATCCCCAAAAAATTCAAGATATACATTGCATTTGCCATGAAAATGTCTTAAACATATAACATTATAATCAAAATCGTTTAAGATGTTTTCATGCCAAATGAAATGTATATCCTGAATTTTCTGAGAGTGTCCCCAAAAGCCCTCTTCATTCTGAATGACTTTTGCATAACTGGTAAACTTTTGCATAAATATATATATATAATTATTTTTTTTGTTCGAGTGAACCACTTCCGAGACATTCCTTGTTTTGCTTGAATTTTCCAATGCTTATACTTTTTCTCAAATGGGAACCCGTTATTCGTTTGTTTATGTCCTGTACATACAAAGAGAATGGAATGCGCCACATAGCAACCAGCGCTTAAAATATTTGACTATCGCTTATAACCTACCATATTCCCCTTGCATCTACAAGAAAATTAGCAATAAGATGAAGTATATGGAGAATAAGTGTTTGTAAAAATAGTTTGTACAGAAGCAGAGAAAGTCATGTGAGTGTAACACATCAGATTTTTTAAATGGAAACCTACAATTAGGGTCAATTTAAATTGACCCTAAAATGAACATCACAACGTCCTCTAAATAAAACACGACTAATGGCGTTTACTTTCCTCCCATAATATCAAGCAACTTTTATTCAAAACATTTCTTTCTACAACGCTTAGTGTTGGAGATATTGTACATTCTCAACTTAAATGGTTCACTCTGTATATTCCCCTTTCATACTGAACTGCCTTTAGCATTCCTGGTATAACGAATTTACCATAAAACGAACAGTGATGACGTAATTAGCAGATTAACTTAAGTGACAAGTGTCAGACTTAATAAAAAAAAAAACCGGAAAAGCAAGCTAATAATTGCTTTCAGCTATGTGACTACAGGTTGTATTAGATTGTAAAATTGTGGTTTAAGGCATGATATATCCTCATTAATACGGTTGGAATGGTAGCCTTTTTATTTATTATTTATTGACGCAGCCACGCTACGTCCTCCAACAATGAAGCACTACCTTTGCCTCACGATTGCTGCGTTTCTCCTCCTAGTTGTTTTTTGTATACTTTGCCACGGCTGCTCGAGCATGAGATCTTAATAAATGGGTGTGCGTGGATGTGTACAGAGACACACGAACGCTTTCTTGGAACACTTTTATTTTCACCATTTAAAATAAAACTTAAGGTTTGCCGATCACTTTTAAATGCATACGATGTTACTGTGTCTTTACCAAGGCCGAAGATTATTAACTACAGCTGAACGTTCTACCCTCTTGCATGTTCACCGCCAATGTTCACACTCGACGAGAATGTCGTCCCGCTTTCACCAATCGCTCAGAACAGAATGAATTTCACCACCGCGTTACAAAGAGGAAAAACTCCTAACTTCCCCTCTCTTCCCTCAAAACTCTCCTCAAACTTAGCGTCATGAAGCCTCTAATGACCTTCACATCCCGGCCAGTGCAACTGTGGCCATAAATTCCAAGAGAAACTGACTTCAGCTATTTTACCCTTTATACCTGGGGCTGGTCCCTAATTAGCTAAACTGTGCCTGTCTGGTCTTTCTGTCGCTTTTAACAGTCAACAATTTTCCAATGCTTCTCCTTTTTATACTTACACTGAAATTAAATATTTTATTATTTATTTTATATCACTATCCTTCTCAGATTATTATCATAATTATTGACTTTATAATTTCGGCTTCATTATTTATTTATAGTGAATGATGTGCAAACTGTGTTTCACCGTTAGATATATCACCGGATATTTACCGTATTTATAGTACAATTATATCGTACGTTTTATTGTTGCATATCACTTTGTAACTTAAGAAAGATAGTTGTTATAAACCTTGGGATTTGTATAGTGTTTATAAGATGTTTCATCACTTCAGGCATTGGAAGAGTTTGCAATGCTGCTGGTCGTTCTCTTGAACACATGGTGCATTCCTTCAGGAGGGGACGGGCCGTTTGAATGAACTTCTCAGGTCAATCGCAAAGTGGTGATGGCGTTTTATTCATTCTTTGAAGCTAGGATCGGAAGCAAGAATGATTTGTTAGGAACTGTGCGAGGATGCAGTTGGTTCCAAGAGATAACGTTAACAAGCAGCTACAATCACCGGAGACGTGTCATCCTCCTTTGCAAAGCTGATTTTGATCTTCTGTTACTTAACCTGTGGCCTGCTTTTGTTGCCAAACTTTGCTTCGCCTCGATATTGTGTCCATTTTACACGCAGTCCCTTGGGATTGACTCGAGTACAGCCTTGTAGGTTGCAGTGAACTTAAAAGTGCATCCTCGGGACATTTCTTCCAAATTTAACTTTTAATTTATAATACTGACAACATAACAGAGCGAACGTCAATTGTTATCAACCATGAGTGCTGTTCAAGAAACACTGTTTATAGTATAGTATTACAGAAGTTTGAATATACGTTTTTGTTAAAAGTTCGTACACGGGCAGAGTTTTTTGTTGAAAGTAACAAATAATTTTATAGACTATGCCCTTCACTATACCGGTAATTGGCCCACATTCGGGAGGTCTCGTGTTCAAACCCCTGGGACCGACCAATCTGACCGAAGGTCGCTCGTTAGTCGAATGCTGGGTTGAATAATTTGATTCGCGAATTTTCTTATCATCCCTTTCATCACTACATTTCATTTCCTTCTCCTTATTCTTCTTCTTCTTCAATATACCAAACATTGGGCTGATCACCATCCTGGATATGCTATGATGCAGAGTTTGCTTGCTCCTCGACAGACTACTGACACAAGACATTGGGCTGATCACCATCCTGGATATGCTATGATGCAGAGTTTGCTTGCTCCTCGACACACTACTGACACAAGACATTGGGCTGATCACCATCCTGGATATGCTATGATGCAGAGTTTGCTTGCTCCTCGACAGACTACTGACACAAGACATTGGGCTGATCACCATCCTGGATATGCTATGATGCAAAGTTTGCTTGCTCCTCGACAGACTACTGACACAAGACATTGGGCTGATCACCATCCTGGATATGCTATGATGCAGAGTTTGCTTGCTCCTCGACAGACTACTGGCACAAGACATTGGGCTGATCACCATCCTGGATATGCTATGATGCAGAGTTTGCTTGCTCCTCGACAGACTACTGACACAAGACATTGGGCTGATCACCATCCTGGATATGCTATGATGCAGAGTTTGCTTGCTCCTCGACAGACTACTGACACAAGACATTGGGCTGATCACCATCCTGGATATGCTATGATGCAGAGTTTGCTTGCTCCTCGACACACTACTGACACAAGACATTGGGCTGATCACCATCCTGGATATGCTATGATGCAGAGTTTGCTTGCTCCTCGACAGACTACTGACACAAGACATTGGGCTGATCACCATCCTGGATATGCTATGATGCAGAGTTTGCTTGCTCCTCGACAGACTACTGGCACAAGACATTGGGCTGATCACCATCCTGGATATGCTATGATGCAGAGTTTGCTTGCTCCTCGACAGACTACTGGCACAAGACATTGGGCTGATCACCATCCTGGATATGCTATGATGCAGAGTTTGCTTGCTCCTCGACAGACTACTGACACAAGACATTGGGCTGATCACCATCCTGGATATGCTATGATGCAGAGTTTGCTTGCTCCTCGACAGACTACTGACACAACACATTGGGCTGATCACCATCCTGGATATGCTATGATGCAGAGTTTGCTTGCTCCTCGACAGACTACTGACACAAGACATTGGGCTGATCACCATCCTGGATATGCTATGATGCAGAGTTTGCTTGCTCCTCGACACACTACTGACACAAGACATTGGGCTGATCACCATCCTGGATATGCTATGATGCAGAGTTTGCTTGCTCCTCGACAGACTACTGACACAAGACATTGGGCTGATCACCATCCTGGATATGCTATGATGCAGAGTTTGCTTGCTCCATGACAGGCTACTAATTGGCTTGTAATTCCTACAAAGCGGATCAAGCGTGATGGTCCAGGTGGTTTCGTCTGTGGCCCGCATTCGGGAGGTCCCAGGATCGATCCCGGCGACAGCCCATTCTGGTCCACGGGTTTTTCGTGGTTTCCCCGGCCAGGCGAATGCTGGAGTGGTTCCTTTTCTATTAGAATTATCCTTTCTTTCATTTCCTGTATCCATCATCTTCTTTATCATCTGTTTCAGGGTTGTGGGACCAGGCGGCGGTGTTCGGCGGGTTGCGGCTGGGCGGTGGCTTGCGCTCTGTAAAGGTTTCTTCCCTGCCGTCGCTGGGGCTCCATTCCGGGGGACCCCGTCATTTGGTGGCTTGTGGGCAGGGACCGTGCGGAGTCGCATGCGTTCTATCTGGAAACGTTAGTGACCCCGTCCATGCTTTCACCCGTCGGCATCCGGATCTGAACGCTCTTCGAGTCTCTTCCCTCATCTCTCCCTCCCAGGGGTCACGTTGGAAGTACAAAGGGCCGACTGGCCTGCGTGCGGTACTATGACCCGGTCCCCTCCGTGATACGTACCTTTAACTTCACCTACAAAGAGGAGGGTACTCTGTTAAAGAAGAAATGTATTTTACTATGTATCTTCAGCTGGAATACATGATATATATGACTATTTCTCTTTGTATATATTCATTCAAAATGCTAGGAAATGAACCTAAATAAATATTCCTAACAGAGCATACACATTCAAAACCACAGAAAATTGTATTACATTAATTACAATTATCGCCAGGAGTGCTCGGATGTTCCTATTGGAAGCAGGTAACCAAATTCAGACTGCTGACATTAGAATTTCCTTTTGTGCCCGCTATTTTATTTCTGTTGATGGTGGCTGGCGTTAGAATTTCCTTCTGTAGTATTCACCTTGTTTTGTATGTTTCAATTGTTACAGCGACTTTGAGAGCCATAAACAACGCAACATTAATCTAAACTGTTGGGGAAAACAACGGGAAACCCTAGTCAGGTTGGTCGGAACAATGTCGTCCTTCATTCCTTGCGAGTGCGAACCTTGCCGTTACTATTGAACCACCTCGCTCGGTGGAGAAGATTTAGTTCGGGAAGCGTAGTGGCATATTTGCTGCAGTTTTTCCTCTATTATAAAGCCTGCATTTTATCCTGGGTACCTTTGACGATAACATGCCATGGGGTTTTATAATTGGTATTACTTTCTCTACTAATCATCCAAATAGTAAGTATGTAGAGAAACTATTGCACTCCGCCCAAAAATTCCATACCGAGATTCAAATGGAAATACATATTTTGAGGTCCCTTGAATCCAAAAGACCATTTTTAGAAAAAAAGGTTCGTGTGTGTGAATAGCATAATTCATCTTCGATTACCTTCTTCTTACGAGAACTTACACCCCTAAGGGCTTACAAGCCAATCCCTTGGGTCAAGAGCCTGTCGAGGAGCAAGCAAACCCCGGATCATAGCATATCCAGGATGATCAGCCCAATGCCTGGTATGGCGGTGAAGAACAAGGAAATAAAATGTAGTGATGAAAGGGATGATAGGAAAAATTGGCGGATCAAATTATACAACCCAGCATTTGCCAAGCGGCCGAGAAAAACAGCGAAAAAACTGTCGGTCAGGTTGGTCGGCCCCAAGGTTATAACCCGGAACCTTCGTAATGCGAGCACCACCTCACTCGGTGAATAGCAAAGTCAAAAATGAAAATTCGAATAAATATAAAAATTGGTATTTAAGTTCAACATTTTCCAAAATTGTCGCACGAATAATTGCCTTAACATGAAAAAAATATAGTTATTTTTTATTTTATAAAATTGGCTCCAGCGATTTTGATAAAAATACTGCATATTTAACACATTTGCATGACAATTTTAATGTATATCTGAAATTTTCTGCGAATAGCCTGTAAAGTCCTCTTCATTCCAATACAATTGAATTGTGTATCACTTGTAAACCGCAAGTGGTAGACAGAAACGTACTATACAAAAACTGTAGATCGATTAAAACACAGTTTATGTCAAATTGTTTGTCGTAACCATTTAGACTTTTTTCAATTGCTAAGTCACAATTCATTTTTCTTTAAAAGAGTAACTTCAAAGCCGTCATATAGCGACCCAAATTTGACTAGCTTAAGCCTGTATTCCCATTGCACACTCGGCCAGTTTAAAACCGGCCGGGTACTTCCATGAGCGTTCGGGATAGCCAGGCTTTGTTCGTAAGACTGGTTTATTCTTGTAGTAGCTATAATGGGGAACACAATTATAATATTAAACGTCTTCCGAGAAAAAAAATCATATACGAGATTTCAAACAGACAGATATTTCAGAGCATTTCAGCACGGATATTTATAAGCAAAACACGCATTATTGATTTATAGTTCTCAAATTGAGTCTAAATCTCGTTACAATGCCACGCTAGTGCAGCACTCTTAGCTCAACGGTAGAGAGTTGGCTTACTGTTTCTGAGGTTGCTTACCTTTTTTTCCGTTTCATTTTAAATATAACAAGTTTAATTCATTTTTTACTTTCTCTACTACACATAGTAAGTAGGGGAAGTATTGTATTCCACCCAAAAATTCGATGTAGAGATTTAACCGTAAATACACGTTTTGAGGCCCCTTGAATAAAAACAAAACCTTTTTAGAGAAAGGTCCGTGTGCGTGTCTGTCTGTGTGTGTCTGTGATCAGCATAACTCAATAAGGAAAAGTCGGATAAATACCAAACTAGGTATTTGGGTTGAATATCGTTCAAATATGTGAAGCGAAGATTCTTTAAGAAAATTTTTCCACACCAGACTACCCTTTACATAAAAGATTTTTTAGAAATTTTTGATTTTCTGAAAACTGGCTCAAACGATTTTGACTAAAGTATCACATATTAAAGATATTTGCATAACAAATAACATGTATTTTTTTAATTTTCTGGGAATAGCCTGCGAAGTCCAATTCATTTGGAGTAAATTATGTATAACCTTATATAAGCGTTAAACGATACACGAAAACGTTATACACAAAAACTAAAACACACAGTTTATTTCAAATAACTTTTATATAAAAGCAGCCATTTTTGAGATACCAGTTATTAATGGTTCGATTTGTTCAATACTTTTGTCATTATTTTTAATTCCCATAGATTTTCAGCTGTTTCTCGCGATTGCATTGAAACAGTATGGAATTTTAAGGCCAGCGTATAGCGTCCAGTTCTTAAACATTTGACTTTCGCGTTCCCTTTGTATCTACAACGAAATGTGTAATGCAGCTGTTTCTGCAAAGGTTTAGATTAAAATGAAGTAGATAGAAAAATAAGCTTTAATAAGAATAGATTGTATACACACTAATAAACGATAGAGGGTAGAGAAAGTCATGTGAATTTATCACATCAGAATTTTTATTTAAGTGGCGTTTATTTAGTAGATGGGAAGATGGGAACCATGACATTAATTTATCGTTCGGGAGAAGGCTTCATGTTCAGGCAGTTTAATTTTATAACACAAATTTCGCCATTATTGTGTAATTATATTTGTAAGTAAAATGAGAAGTAACACAAGCAATATTATTTAACTGTATTACAATAAGACGTATTGTAAAAACTAAAAGATAACAATCCACTTCAGAGAATCGAACTCGAGCTGCTTGCGCAGTTTGGAAGAGCCCAAATCAGTGCCTTGTGGCCTGTTTTATAGAGTTAGCCAAAGCGGCGCACACAAGTTGACGGTTGTGAACCAGACCGCCCACTTTTGTTTTGACCAAGTGTACCCGCAATGAAATGTGATGTTGCAAATAAGTTCTGCAAATGGTTAACTCGATTAACACGAAGCACAAAGAATTGTAAGATTAGTTTGTAGAAGATTGGGTAGAGAAGATAATGTGAATGTAACATCAGCAATTTTTACTTTTTCTACTACGTATAGTAAGTAGGGAAAGTATTGCATTCCACCCAAAACTTCGATACCGAGATTTCACCGGAAATACATGTTTTGAGGTACACTGAATGCGTATAAAGCATTTTGTAAACATGTCCGTGTGTGTGTCTGTGAACAGCATAACTCAGAAACGAACAGTCGGATAAACACCAAACTTTGTATTTAGGTTCCGTATCTTCCAGAGATGCGACACGAAGCTTTTCAAGAAAATCCCTCCACCCCAGATTATCCTTTACATGGAACATTTTTGGAAAATTTTAATTTTCTCAAAAATGGCTCTAACGATTTTGAATAAAATACCATAAGTTTAAGACATTTTTATGACAAATGAATTATATATCTCGAATTTTCTGGGAATGTCTCCAAAAGTATTCTTCATTGTGAACGACTTTTGCATAACTGGTAAACCATAAAAGATAGACAAAATTTTACTACATAAAGAATGTAGATCGCGTTAAAATACACAGTTTATGTCATATACATTTTTTGTTGTTGAGTGAACCATTTTCGAGATTTTGTTTGTTATTCCCTTAAATTTTCCAATACTTATACTTTTTCTCAAATGCGAATTTTTTTTGTCTTGTATATGCAAAGAGTGTTAATCTGTGGACATAGCAATAAGCTATTAAGAGATATGTCTATGCTTAAAGGCTATTGTATTTCTATATTGCTCTTGCAAATACAAAACAAGGGGAACATAGTAGGCCTTAAGCGATAGTCAAATATTTTTTATGTCCTGGACATACAAAGAGAATGGAATGCTCCACATAGCAACCAGCTCTTAAAATATTTGTCTATCGCTTAAAGCCTAACATATTCCCCTTGCACCTACAAGAAAATTAGCAATAAAATAGTTTGTGCAAATGTTTATCTCGTTCAATATGAAGTAAGCGTTTGTAAAATAGTTTGTACAGGAGTAGAGAAAGTCATGTGAGTGCATCGCATCAGATTTTTTTATTTTGAAAACTGCTTAAATTTGGACGTGTTATATCGGTGCGTAACTATTTAAGTTTTTAATCTTAATGCACATAAAAAGAAATGCAATGGTTGATATCATTAGAACTCTGTACGGTGGCAACACCACATACATTTTTTGTGAAACCGAACGCTCAATTTAATTTCATTCGCTGTGAATATTCATGATGCATATTTTTGGCTTTTATTTATCGACGATTTTAAATTAGATGCCGATGGAAATGCGCTGACGCACGCTGTAACAGCCAAGCTACACCCACAGCCGTGATCACCGCTGCCCTTCCGGTGTTTTTATTTACTTGGCACACTCTTAGAAGATCTTGATGGCTGCACTGCTCGCAACGCTAATCAGCTCATAGCAAAATAACTGAAGGGCGGGAGCAAGCATCGGGACGCTGTGCTGTGGGTAGCTTTACATCAAGGCCTAGATAAGAGTGATAAAAAATCTGATGTGATACATTCACATAAAATTCCATACTGTTTCCATGCAATCGCGAGAAACAACTGAAAACCGACGGGACTTTAAAAGAATGACATGTATTAAACATTTCGAAACTTTAATAACGGATATCTCAGAAACGGCTTGTGCCACAAAGGCTTGCTTAAAATAAATTGTGTGCTTTAAAGAGATCTACGTTTTTTGTGTGGTACGTTTTCGACTATCGCTTAACGCTTACAAATTACACAAAACTATAACAAATTCCTTCCAGATGAAGAGGACTTCCTAGGCTATTCCCAGGAAATTCAAGATATGCATTTTATTTGTCAAGTAAATATCATTAATATACGCTATTTTAATCATAATCCTTAGAGCCATTTTTTAGAAAATTTTCAAAAATGTTCCATGCAAAGGGTAGTTGGGGATGGGGTAATTTTATTGAAAATCTTCGTGTCACATTCTTGGAAGATACTCAACTCAAATACCGAGTGTGGTATTTATCCGACTTTTCGTTTTTGAGTATGCTGTTCACAGACACACACTCACACACACAGACACACACTCACACACACTCACACACTCACACACACAGACGCACCCACGGAACTTTTCCAGAAAATCTTA
The DNA here is from genome assembly GCA_030765065.1 of Deroplatys truncata. Classification (NCBI taxonomy): domain Eukaryota; kingdom Metazoa; phylum Arthropoda; class Insecta; order Mantodea; family Mantidae; genus Deroplatys; species Deroplatys truncata. Next base: position 61,348,990 of record CM060984.1, on the reverse strand, counting down.
TTACTGCACTCACATGACTTTCTGTATTCTTGTACAAACTAGTTTTACAAACGCTTATTCTCCATCCACTTCATTTTAATCGAGATAAACATTTGCAGAAACTATCTTATTGCTAAGTTTCTTGTAGGTGCAAGGGGAATATGGTAGGCTTTAAGCGATAGTCAAATGTTTTAAGAGCTGGTTGCTATGTGGAGCATTCCATTCTCTTTGTTCCATGTCCAGGAAATAAGAAAAAGGAATAATGATTTCCCATTTGACAAAAAGTATAAGCATTTGGAAATTCAAAAACATAACATGGAATATCTCGGAAATGATTCATTCGACAAAAAAAGTGTGTTTTAACAAGATATACTTTTTTGTGTAGTAAACGTTTGTCTATCTCTTACGGTTTAGAAGTTCTGCAAAAGTCATTCAGAATGAAAAGGACTTTTAGGGACATTCCCAGAAAGTTCAAGATATACATTTCATTTGCCATGAAAATATCTTAAAAAAATCTGAGTTACACTCACATGACTTTCTCTACTCTTGTACAAACTATTTTTACAAACGCTTATTCTCCATATACTTCATGTTAATCGAGATGTTAATTTTATTGCTAATTTTCTTGTAGGTGCAAGGGGAATTGGTAGGCTTTAGGCGATAATCAAATATTTTAAGAGCTGATGGCTATGTGGAGTATTCCATTCTCTTTGCATTACCACGACAAAAAATGAATAACGAATTCCCATTTGAGAAAAAGTATAAGTATCGGAAAATTTAAGGGAATAACAAGCAATATCTCGAAAATGGTTCATTCAACAAAGAAATGTTTATGACATAAATTGCGTATTTTAACGCGATCTACATTTTTTGTGTAGTAAACTTTTGTCTATCTCTTATGGTTTACCAGTTATGCAAAAGTCATTCACAATGAAGAATACTTTTGGAGGCATTCCCAGAAAATTCGAGATATACATTTCATTTGTCATGAAAATATCTTAAACATATGATATTTTAATCAAAATCGTTAGAGCTATTTTTGAGAAAATTAAAATGTTCGAAAAATGTTCCATGTAAAGGATAATCTGGGGTGGTGGAATTTTCTTGAAAACCTTCGTGTCGGATCTCTGGAAGATACTGAACCTAAATGCCAAGTTTGGTGTTTATGCGACTGTTCGTTTCTGAGTTATGCTGTTCACAGACATACAGACAGACACACACATGGGCATGTTTCCAAAAATGCTTTTTTTGGATTCAAGGTATCTTAAAACATATATTTCCGGTGAAATCTCGGTATTGAGTTTTTGGGTGGAATGCAATACTTCCGCTACTTACTTTACGTAGTAGAGAAAGTAATAATTCTCGTTACTTGTTGTGAACTTTGTTCTGAAGTTTTGCTTTGTGAACATCGTACACAGCTCGTCATTAGAGCACCAAGTCCTGGAAACTTTAAACTATTACGTACTGAGATGTTACTGCTCCAGAGTTTGCGAATGGTTAATCATAAGCGCCCCTACTTTGTTATGTTTAGTGACATCAGCAATATACACTGTTTACTTTGCATAAGCATCTTTATTATTATTACAGCAAAGAAATGCTTCCAGAACATTAAGGAAACTAAATAACCGACTTTCAAAAGTTGAAAGGATGAACGATACCTTAAATCACCTAAAAGTGCTTTCTTTTTCACTTATCGGGCTGCAACCCGGTATCCTATTTAAAAAAAATCTGATGTGTTACACTCACATGACTTTCTCTACTCTTGTGCAAACTATTTTTACAAACGCTTGTTCTCCATCTACGTCATGTTAATCGAGATAAACATTTGCAGACTCTATCTTATTGCTAATTTTCTTGTAGATGTAAGGGGAATATATATTTACAAGGGCAGTATAGAAATACAGTAGCCTTTAAGCACATACATATCTCTTAATAGCTGGTTGCTAGGTGCAGCACCATTCTATTTGCCACAGACTAATACTCTTTGCATATCCAAGACAAAAAAATCTGATGTGTTACACTCACATGACTTTCTCTACTCTTGTACAATCTACTTTTACAAACGCCTATTCTCCATATGCTTTATGTTAATCGAGATGTCAATCTTATTGCTAATTTTCTTGTAGATGCAAGGGGAATATGGTAGCTTTTAAGCGATGGTCAAATATTTTAACGCTGGTTGCTATGCGGCGCATTCCATTCTCTTTGCAAGTCCAGGACATAAAAAATGAATAACGAATTTGAGAAAAAGTATTGGAAAATTTAAGGGAATAACAAGCAATATCTCGAAAACGGTTCACTCAACAAAAGAAATGTATATGACATAAGTTGTGTATTTTAACGCGATCTACATTTTTTGTGTAGTAAAAGTTTGTCTATCTCTTATGGTTTACCAGTTATGCAAAAGTCGTTCACAATGAAGAATACTTTTGGAGACATTCCCAGAAAATTCGAGATATACATTTCATTTCCCATGACATTATCTTAAACATATGATATTTTAATCAAAATCGTTAGAGCCATTTTTGAGAAAATTAAAATTTTCGAAAAATGTTCCATGTAAAGGGTAGTCTGGGGTGGGGGGATTTTCTTGAAAACCTTCGTGTCGCATCTCTGGAAGATACTGAACCTAATTACCAAGTTTGGTGTTTATCCGACTGTTCGTTTTTGAGTTATGCTGTTCACAGACACACACACACAGACACACACACGGACATGTTTCCAAAAATGCTTTTTTTGGATTCAGGAGGTCTCAAAACATGTATTTCCGGTGAAATCTCGGTATCGAATTTTTGGGTGGAATGCAATACTTCCCCTACTTACTATACGTAGTAGAGAAAGTAAAAATGAATAACGAATTCCCATTTGAGAAAATAAGTATTGAACAATTTAAGGGAATAACAAGCAATATCTCAAAAATGGTTAACTCAACAAAAAAAATGTATATGACATAAATTGTGTATTTTAAGGCGATCTACATTTTTCGTGAAGTAAAATTTTGTGTATCTCTTATGGTTTACCAGTTATGCAAAAGTCGTTCACAATGAAGAATACTTTTGGAGACATTCCCAGAAAATTCAAGATATACATTTTATTTGTCATGAAAACATCTTAAACATATGATATTTTAATCAAAATCGTTAGAGCCATTTTTGAGAAAATTAAAATTTTCGAAAAATGTTCCATGTAAAGGGTAATCTGGTGTGGGGGAATCTTCTTGAAAACCTTCGTGTCGCATCTGTGGAAGATACTGAACGTAAATACCAAGTTTGGTGTTTATCCGACTGTTCGTTTCTGAGTTATGCTGTTCACAGACAGACATACAGACACACAGACACACACGGACATGTTTCCAAAAATGCTTTTTTTTTTTATTCAGAGGGGTCTCAAAACATGTATTTCCGGTGAAATCTCGGTATCGAATTTTTGGGTGGAATACAATGTTTCCCCTATTTACTATACGTAGTAGAGAAAGTAAAAATGCATAAAACACTAGGTTGCACAAATGTAATAAATAAATACAATGCAAACATCTATACGAATAAATTAAGGGGAAATAGGTGACTGAAGTCTCAAAAAGTATTCTTTTTGTATTTTTCACTTTCTCTACAATGTGTAGTAAATTATATACTACTATACGTAGTAGAGAAAGTAAAAATGAATGTTGGAAAACATTAGTTACCTATAGTTTTTGAGCATTGAGCCTTAAACTATCGATAAAGTTCGATTTTGATCGCTGAATAAGGCACAAATGAGACCGTACACTAGCTGTAAGGCGGTTGCATGTGTAATTTTTTGAGAAAAGTAGTATATTACAGATCTACGGATAGAAGACTATTGGTTGACCGCATAAACGATACCTATACCAAACAACAAAATTTTACTGGATGTAACAAGCAGGAGACTTAGTGCATGCAATTGATGATTATGATTACTTCGACATTAATCTTCTGCACTTTGCTCTGAGCTGTCAGTGGTGCTGTGCAAAATGGCGCGTAGATTTATTTAAACTGATTTGTAGTAGAATGCCTCGCTAAATATAGCTAGTCTAAAGTTGGGCTAGACCGAATGCACTCCAGCCTTGGGCGATATTTGCTGCATCTAATGCAGTTCGTTCTCGAGCTCATAAAAGGCGAACGTATACATATTAATGTACAGTCGGGTGCAAAAAAAAGTTTGTCGATATGACGAACCGCGGTTTAAGTTGTCAATCAATAATTAACAGGCCTCTGCCGCGCCTTCCATCCCTCATTCGGTTACAAAGGTTAATGCTTGAATGCCGAACCAATAAGAATCAGACTCATTCAGGGGCTAGTATGGACAGTCTTGGGGAGGTATTTTGTTTCGATATTTACCGATTTTCCAACCCTCTTATCGCTCAGCTAGGCCTGAGCTTTCTTCATAGGGTGATGCTAGCGTATCCGACTTCAGCTAAAACCAATTAAAGGATGGCTCACCTAAGGCGGGCGCAGAACAGAAATGATGAAGAGATTTTGCCAACATTTAAGAATTGACAACACTAAAAGCAACCAAAAGTATCGGCACGTTTTTATGCACTCGACTATACATAAAATGTTGCCTATAATGGAATGGAGCTGTTTATATTACAGCCGTAACAGCTGCTTATGACTTATAGCCCCCACTCCTGCCAGCGGAACCACTTGTTACTTGAGTATAATCTTATTCTAGCCACTGGATTGACAGGGAGACAAGCTGGGTGTCTATGTTCTCACTAGCAGAATACGCTAACACAATGCTTCATTGAATTTTGTCGCAAAATTAAAGTATAATATAATAAAAGAGTATAAATAACGCCGTTGTTGAAATCTCTCATATAAATCTCGTAAATGTCGTTCAGTGTAACGACATATACAACTAATTCTTCGCCCCTTCCTCTTGAAGGTCGCATTATGTTGTATTGGGTAAGCCTTCCTTTGTGTGTCTACTAGTCGTAGTGAAACTCTTTCACAGAGGCGGTATCTGAACCACCCCTTCATTCCACATCGATTATAACATTGTTCATGATATTGATTTTATGTCCCTTAATTGTTTAGAGAATTGAGCTGGGTGGAGTCAAAGGTTGGTTACCTAAAGGAGGAAACCTTACGAAGGGTAAAATACTATTGCGATCTAGGGAAATGGACCGCTTTTTATACACGCTAGTGTACTTTTCTGCAAGAAAGTGAGGGGTGAAATATCTCTTGAATTTGTATACGCGCAGCTCATAATGCGCGAACAAAGTCAAGCCTACAAGATATTTCTAACAAAACACGAGTTCATAAATGCAGTGGGTTGACTGAAAAAACATTGCACGAAATGGGGACCAATGATGTGTTGGCAATCAACTACTACTGCAATTCTGGTAAGCCAAATATGCGTATAGTTTTCCTATGAATTTCAGTTACGTGGCTGTGACGTAACTTCTTTATCTGATTTTTGTTTGAATATCTCTGTTAAAAATATACCTATACACATCCCTCCTATAATTTCTAGAAATTAGAGTGATACGCTTCCATGATTTTACTTTAAATTAATATTCTTCCAGCCATTGTATACTGCACGCTTATTGCTCAGCGAAGAGGGCACACGGTATGGAGGCCAAAGAAAAAGAGGAGGAAAGAAGAAATCACGAGAGAGTGGTGCAGAGCGTAAAAAGACAAGAGCAGTAAGAGCGGGGGTGGAAAAAAAAAGATGGCTTCGCTGTTGGCGTTGAAGCTTTCCATATCTTTTATAAGCTTTGCGCTATCTAAGGCAACTCGGCAACTTGAAGATGGAAGTGTTATCTACATCGGGCTGCATTTGTTGACTGGGATAGGGAGGGGGAGGGAGGAGAGAGGAAGTTTAAATGTTCCTTTGGTAGTATTAGCATTTCTCCAACAAATCGCTATGACTTGATTGTTATGTATGGTATACTGATATCTGGTAACGACCTTTCCTCACTTAAATTCATTCTGTGTACAGCTTAGAGGAGAGCAGGGATTTTGGGCGACAGAGCTAAAACTTCTGTGTTACACATAACTTTCCCTACCCCCTATTTCCTATAAACTAATCCTAATTCTATCTACAACACAAAATATTAATCGAGATGAACCTTTATTACACGTTTACACATTTTGCTGTAGGTATAGGAAGGATACAGAAGGTTAAAGCAGCTCATTTTCCAAACTCTGCATGATCACGAGAAAAAACGAATAGCGACTTTCCGCTTGAGAAGAGTATACGTGTTTGAAAATTCAAATCAATACTAAAGAATATCTCGGAAGTGGTTAATGCCACAAAAATTTTATTTCACACACATAAATTGCATGCTTTAACGAGATCTAAATATTTTATGTAGTAAGAGTTTGTCTATCTCTTACAGTTTACCAATTATATAAAAGTCGTTCAGAATGAAGAAGATTACAGGTTATTCCCGAGAAATTCAAGCTATGCATTTTATTTGTCATGCACACATGTTAAATGTATCATATTTTAAACAAAATCGTTAGATCCATTTTTGATAAAATAAGAATAAATGACAATTAGGGTAGTTTAAGGTTCGGAGTTTTTCTTGAAAATTTTCATGTCGCATCCCTGGAAGATGTTGAACATAAAATACCAAGTTGTCATTTAACCAACTTTTCTTTTTTGATTGACTCTGTTCACAGACTCGCCTTTTCAAAAATGACTTTTTATTCAGCGGATCTCAAAACGTGTGAAATCTCGATATCGAAATTAGGTAACTAGTAAAGAAAGTAAAAACTTCACTACAGACAGCATACCGCATAACCCTGCTCTCGAGCTCTGGCACTGGTGTATTAACTAATAATTCACCTATGTCGATCTTCAATGATAGATTAAGCTCTCCTGGGTTGGACTGAAATGCTTTCTGTAGGAGTTTTCTAGGCCCACTATCATTTTAACAAACCAATAGACTGTCGTAAGATGACAATAGACTTTATTCCTGAATAGTGCAGTTCTGTGCGATGAATCGCGGAATCCTATGTCGTTCAAAAATGCAAGATTTACTGTATTCAATCATTTCATTTTCCATAGAAGTTGTAAAAATCTCGCAGAACGCTAAGGAATGTGTAATAAACCCAGTTAACATGTTTACTTACTACTTTTAACAATTAACAACTTTATAAGTTATAAATGAAGCTGATTTTCAATATTCTTAGTCTGTCATTGATAATACGTATGTCATGTAGTTGACTTATATAGATAATCTATAACCTTATTTTTTGTGTCCTAGTAATTTTCATAAAGAACTAAATACTTTTACTCCTACTTTTAGCAGTTTATTTGGCATACGTATAGGCAAAAGGATTACATTGCGTAACATCGTTTACATGTATTAACATTTATTAAACAGAATTAAACACAGATTGTACAGTTGTTTAATCGGGCACTATAATAACATTACTAATTAATTATTTTAAAAATAGATTTGACAATATATATGATTACAATTATCAGAATAAAAAGTAGAACAGCGTCCATGTGTATTTGTGTCTGTATGTGCGCGCGCCAGCATAACTCAAAACGTAGTTTTGAATAAATACCAAACTTGGTATTTCAGTTCAGTATATTTAAAGGACGGACACAAAGGTGACGCAGCCACGCTACGTCCTCCAACCACAGAAGCAATACCTTTGCCTCACGGTTGCTGCTTGTCTCCTCTTAGATGGTTCTTCTATTGCCACGGCTGCTCCAGCATGAAACCTTAATTTCAGGGTCTGCGTGGGTGTGTACAGAGAAACACGAACGCTGTCTTAGAACACATTTATTCACTATTTAAAATAATACTGCGGTTTGCCGATCACTTGTAAATGCATACGATGATACTTTGTCTTTACCAAGACCGAAGAATATTAACTACAGCTAAGCGTTCTACCCTCTAGCATGTTCGCCACCATTCTTCACAACTCGACGAGAATGTCATCCCACACTCACCGATCGCTCAGGACAGACTGTCTTTACCCACGCTGCACAAGGAAAAACAAGCTACTACTTCCCCTACTCTCCCCTCAAACGCTCTCCACAAACTTAGCTTCATGAAGCCTCTAGATTGACCTTCACCAGGCTAAGTGCAGCTGCACCCAATAATTCCAAGAGAAACTGGCTTCAGCTATGTTACCCTTTATACCTGGGGCTGGTCCCTAATTAACAAAACTGTGCCTGTCCTGTCTTTCTGTCGCTTATACAGTCAACAATTTTCACAATGCTTCTCCTTTTTATACATACACTGATTTTAAATATATTATTACTTATTTTATATCGCTATCCTTCTTAGAACATTATGATAATTATTGCCTTTATAATTCCGGCTTCAAAGGGGCATATAAAAATCCCTCGTCTCAAACTGGCAAATTTTTAATGGCAAATTTTTCGTAATTGCTGATTTTCTTAGTAATATTTATTAACGATTTTTATTAAAGTACCATATGTTTAATACTACATTTGCACGACAAATAAAACATATAGTTATCTCCGAAGTTCTCTTTATTCTAAATGGACTTTGCATAACTGGTAAGCCGTAAGAAATAGACAAAACTTTATTACACAAAAATGTAGATCCCGCTAAAACACACAATTGTGTCAAATAAACTACCGAGATATTCGTTGTAATTTGTTTGAATTTTCAGATAGTTTATACTTAGTGCTAAGTCAACATTCGTTTTGATTCTCGTGGTTATGCAAAGAGTAGATATTTACTTTCTCTACTACGTATAGTAAGTAGGGGAAGTATTGTATTCCACCCAAAAATTCGATACCGAGATTTCACCGGAAATACATGTTTTGAGATCCCCTGAAACCAAAAAAAGCATTTTTGGAAACATGTCCGTGTGTGTATCTGTGTGTCTGTGTCTGTCTCTCTGTGTGTCTGTCTGTGTGTCTGTATGTGAACAGCATAACTCAGAAACGAACAGTCGGATAAACACCAAACTTGGTATTTAGGTTCAGTATCTTCCAGAGATGCGACATGAAGGTTTACAAGAAAATCCCCCACAACAGAGTACCCTTTACATGGAACATTTATCGAAAATTTTAATTTTCTCAAAAATGGCTCTAACGATTTTGATTAAAATATCATATGTTTAAGATATTTTCATGACAAATAAATTGTATATCTCTAATTTTCTGGGAATGTCTCCAAAAGTATTCTTCATTGTGAACGACTTTTGGTAAACTGGTAAACCATAAGAGATAGACAAAATTTTACTACACAAAAGATGTAGATCGCGTTAAAATACACAATTTATGTCATATACATTTTTGTTGTTGAGTGAACCATTTTCGAGATATTGCTTGTTATTCCCTTAAATTTTTCAATATTTTCTCAAATGGGAATTCATTATTCATTTTTTTGTCTTGGATATGCAAAGAGTTCTGTGGGAAAGGGAATGGTGCTGCACCTAGCAACCAGCTATTAAGAGATATGTATGTGCTTAAAGGCTACTGTATTTCTATATTGCCCTTGTAAATATATATATTCCCTTTACATCTACAAGAAAATTAGCAATGAGATAGAGTCTGCAAATGTTTACCTCGATTAACATGAAGTAGATGGAGAATAAGCGTTTGTAAAAATAGTTTGTACAAGAGTAGAGAAAGTCATGTGAGTGTAATACATCAGATTTTTTTTTGTCCTGGTAATGCAAAGAGAATGGAATATTCCACGTAGCAAACAGCTCTTAAAATAGTTCTATCGCTTAAAGGCTAGGAATTCCCCTTGCATCTACAAGAAAATTAGCAATAAGATTAACATATCGATATCTCGATTAACATGAAGCATATGGAGAATAAGCGTTTGTAGAAATAGTTTGTACACGAGTAGAGAAAGTAATGTGAGTGTAACACATCAGATTTTTTTTAAAGATTTGACTACCACTTAGGCCTCCTGTAACCTTCTCCTTTCCCTTGTATCTACAAGAAATGTAATGAAACTATTTATTCAAACGTTTATCTGGATTAAAACTGAGTAGATATAATAAAAAGCTTTTTAGAATAGTTTGTAGATGAATAGAATCGAATATACGAAGAGACGATGCAAGAGTTTTATTCAGGAGTCTATTCAAAGCCATACTATACATTTCGGCTCATAAAAGCTTTTCACTGTGTATAACATATCACTGATTGTATGAGCGAATAAACAAGCATAACTTGGGATGTTGCATTTCACAAAACTATTTAACTTGAATACGGGTTTTACGACACTAAACCATTTGCGCAATATATTCGAAAATGTTACGGTTCTCACTAAAGTTCGCCTGAAGGTTATGCTTAACGCTTGGCAGTATTGCTGAAGAAGTTGCCGAATAAGCAGGCGTGCGTATTGGCTCTCCTCTCGAGTTCTGTATCACGTCTTCATCAACACATTAGACTAGAAGGGTCGTTACGCTTGGGTCATTAGTGTTATCAGCTTTGTAAAGTTAACCTTACTGATTAGTAACGTGCAAACAAAATTTAGTACATGGGTGACTGATGACTTTTAGACTCTTGCTTTTTTATTCAGTGCGCAGAATACTCTTTCTTCATATTTAGCATTTGTGTTTCAAATAAAAAAATCTGATGTGTTACACTCACATGACTTTCTCTACTCTTCTACAATCTAATTTTACAAACGCATATTCTCCATATGCTTCATGTTAATCGAGATGTCAATCTTATTGCTAATTTTCTTGTAGATGCAAGGGGAATATGGTAGCTTTTAAGCGATAGTCAAATATTTTAACGCTGGTTGCTATGTGGAGTATTCCATTCTCTTTGCATGTCCAGGACATAAAAAAGAAATGAATAACGAATTTGTGAAAAAGTATAAGTATTGGAAAATTTAAGGAAATAACAAGCAATATCTCGAAAACGGTTCACTCAACAAAAGAAATGTATATGACATAAGTTGTGTATTTTAACGCGATCTACATTTTTTGTGTAGTAACATTTTGTCTCTCTTATGGTTTACCAATTATGCAAAAGTCGTTCACAATGAAGAATACTTTTGGAAACATTCTCAGAAAATTCGAGATATACATTTCATTTCTCATGACATTATCTTAAACATATGATATTTTCATCAAAATCGTTAGAGCCATTTTTGAGAAAATTAAAATTTTCGAAAAATCTTCCATGTAAAGGGTAGTTTGGGGTGGGGGGATTTTCTTGAAAACCTTTGTGTCGCATCTCTGGAAGATACTGAACCTAAATACCAAGTTTGGTGCTTATCCGACTGTTCGTTTTTGAGTTATGCTGTTCACAGACACACAGACACACACACAGACACACACACAGACACACACACACGGACATGTTTCCAAAAATGCTTTTTTTGGATTCAGGAGGTCTCAAAACATGTATTTCCGGTGAAATCTCGGTATCGAATTTTTGGGTGAAATGCAATACTTCCCCTACTTACTATACGTAGTAGAGAAAGTAATAGGTATTAATATAATATTCGCTTAGTGCATAATGGAAGCAATGTTGGATAACAACAAATTTAAACTCGAATATCTTTGTGGTCAACGACATTAAATCCAAAGTTTCCAGTATTTCAGGTCGCCTCTTGGGTTTAAAGCTTTCTAAATTGAAATAAACTTCGGTTCTCTAGGGTACACGTATGCCAGAAGTGGTGGGGAAAAGTAAATGTCTGGGAGATCGAATATTTGAGAAGTATTCTTATATTTCATTTGTATTACTTTCAATTTAGGGCAGACCGTCTGTTTCTAGTTTCATGGTAACATTTTGTGGCTGGGACAAGCTATTGTTGGTTACTTTTTTCTTTAAAATATGTACATTTTATTCAATACTTGGTATGGTATAACGAAGAATATAGCAAATGTTGAAAATGTCCTCCATCCTGCATAAGGCACAACTCCACACGTCGTTCCATGTTACTGGCCATTCGTTGGAGGACTCTGTTGTCAATAGCTTGAATCTCCTGTTAATGATGTGCTTCAGATCGTCCAATGTCCGGGGACATAAACCCTGTCTTTTAAGTAACCCCATAGAAAGAAGTCCGGCGATGTCAAATCCGAAGATCTCCGTGGCCCCAGGTTCTTGGAAATTATCCGGTCGTCAAAGAAACTTGCAATTAGTGCCATGGATTCATTTGATGTATGGCATGTAGCACCGTCCTGCTGAAAATATCTTGATTCAGCTCTACATCGCCTAGTTGCTCATCAAACTCCATGAAAATCCGTCGGTACTCTGCAGTGTTCACATTGTTTTAAAAAAATTGGTCCAACTATTCTCTGTCAGATATTACGCACCAAACTCCGATTTTAACCGGATGCATAGGTGCTTCATGAATAACATGTGGATTTTCGCTGGCCCAATAGCGTGAGCCGGATAAATGGAACCATGTTTCATCTGTGAACCATGTGATGGGCAGTATGGCAAGATTTTGCACAATGAACGTCTGATACCTACGACAATAATTCAATCGTCTATCCTTATCTGGTTCCTGTAACTGATGGACAACCGTACTCCTATACAGCTTTACCTGCACTTTTCACAGCTCTCTGTCACATTGAATAGCTGTACCCTGTCTCCTGCGACAAACGTCTTAATGATTTTTGGGGGGACTCATCCAGCCGTGCTATTACGTCAACAACCGTGGGAAGTCTAGATGAACGAGTTTTGCCTTTTTTCTCACCAGAGATCCAGTTGTTTCCAATTTGTTTACCAGTCCCAGTATTGTGTTTCTTTGGGGAGGATTCCTAACACCAAATTCTCTCTGGTATGCCCTTTGGGTAGCTGTAATTGAACTCGAAAACCAGTATTACTTTACAAGGACGAGTCGTTCATTTTCACGTTGACTAGAACAAAATCTCAAAAACAGTTGCCGACAATAAAACTAACAATTACGAATAAAATATGAACATCTGCACATCTAGTGACAGGCAATCAAACTCCAGAACATTCTGCTTAATTTGGTGCTAAAATTGGGGCATTGAGTGAATTTCGAAAAGAATAATTAAAGAAAGAAATGTCAGTTCTTCATAGATCAGCCTGTACTACGTAAGTAAGTAGGTAAGTTTTGTATTCCACCCAAAAATTCGATGTCAAGATTTCACCGGAAATATATGTTTTTAAGGTCCCCTGAATAAAAAAAAGCATTTTTAGACATCTGTGTGTGTGTGTGTGTGTGTGTGTCTGTGTGTCTGTGAACAGCATGACTCAAAAACGAAAAATCGGATAAGTAACCAAACTTGATACTTAAGCTCAGCATCTTCCAAGGATGCGACACGAAGATTTTCAAGAAAATCCCCCTCGCCATCAAATACCCTTTCCATGGAACATTTTTCGAAATTTTTTATTTTATAAAAATGACACTAACGATTTTGATTAAAATACCATTTATTAAAGATAGTTACAAAGCAAATAAATGTACATCTTGAATTTTCTACGATTAGCCTTTGAAGTCATCATTCGGAAGGAATTTAGTATAATCTGTATAACTGGTAAACGTTAAGCGATAGATGAAAATGTACTGCACAAAAATGTAGATCTCTTTAAAACACATAATTTACTTCAAATAAGTTTTTTGTGACATAAGCCATTTTTGTGATATCCGTTATTATGGTTCGAATTGTTCATTTCTTTGTCATTATTTAAAATCCTTTCAACATTCAGTTGTTTCTCGCGATTGCATGGAAACACCATATATCGCCCAGTTCTTAAACATTTAACTATCACTGTTTCCATTGTATTTATAACAAAATGTGTAATGTAGGTATTTCTGCAAAGGTTTATTTGGATTAAAACGTAGTAGATAGAAAAATAAGCTGTAGTAAGAATAGTTTGTATACTCGCTAATAAACGACAGACGGTAGAGAAAGCTACGTGAATGTATCACATCAGATCTTTTCTTATAACATGCGGAAACTATGTCGACTGACAACCCCAGAGGTACGAAAGGTGGATTCGTCTAATAAAACAAAAGCTAACTTCTGCATAAATTTATTGTTATCAACCTTTGAAAGCATCGAAACTTCAAAGATTCCTTTCTCATTACTGTAAATGCCATTTTCAGTGAGTATTGCATTTTCTCATTAGTATTTTTTCCTGGAACATTACCTATGGAATCTTTTTTAGTCTTCTATTGGAATGATTGGTCAAGATGCTGGTGTTTGTAGTATTGATGGTTTATTAAATTGTATAAATGCAGTCTTTTACAACCATTTCGAAGACCTCCAGGATATCCAGATCACTGGAGGTTTGGGCAGGAAAACATTAGATAAAGGTGGCGTCAGGGTACGAGAGAACTAGGCTATGGTTTGTTGTCATCTCCTACTACATGTCAATACTATACGCATGGCGGAATTGACAGAGTAGTATACTTTCATTCCCCTCTCGGTTGTTGCATACCATGTAACCCACACAAGTCGTCCTTAGTTGAAGTTAGCTTACACCGGTAGCGCGGATGCCTGAAGGTTTGCCTAAGCAGAATTGCAAATGGGACTCCATACCGACAAGGAGACCACTAAATGAAAGACCAATGCTTGAAAACGAACACTTTAACTGCTATTACTGGTCCCACAGCTCATTCCGTAGAGAAAGCGCCTGCTATATAGGTTTTTCCGGGTTCGATTCCCAACTGGGCTTCAGAAAGGTGTCTTTAAACAAAACTATTTCACGGTATCCCCAGCGTCTAGTGATTGAATGTGAGAGTATATATGTACGTGTGTTGGGGGTTTTATCGGTTATTTACTAAGCATTTCGCCCATTAACAAGAATTCAAAATTACCGCTTGACGCCAACCTGAGCTCACGTGTTAAGTAATTTAGTTCCGTGACACAATTAATCTATAATTAGTACAACTATATGGTACCAACTGGTGCTGTAAAGTTAACAAGATTAAACAAAATTCTGTTTTTATTACATGTATATAGCTTTAAAGGTGCATTAGAATTAAACTGTTTTCTATTAGTGCATTGTTCATAATAAGCGCGTGCAAAAATACACCCGCCTTGGTGGGTGGATTCTACCTAGAATGATCTATCATTTCTTAATATCATTTCTGTACGTCAAAAAAAACAAAACAAAACTTGCGCAGAAGACAGGTGCCGCGTCTGAAAATGTTCGAGCCTAAGCAGCATTTTGGCGTTTCCGCACACATCGTAAACATATCCGCGTGTTTGTTACTAACGTTATTTTTGTCTGAATGACTTGGCACGAACTGCAGGCAGGCGACCACGGGACGCTTATCAGTACGAAACTATCACGTAAACACATGCGGACATCAGCACTACTTCAGTGAACTTTTGCTTCGTACCTCCATTGCCCCTTTGAACATTAGTGATGCGGCAACTTCTTTTGCACCTATGTATGCGGGCAACATAAAACTGCAACGGGCCACCTGGTATGTGGTTCGCGATGCAACTTCATACTTTCGCTGTCCAAACCTCCAAGATTATATGTAGATGACTTAGAGAGTGAATTTGCCGACATACCATCAGTTACTGTTTCGTTTTTCGAGCAGAAAACCTACCTCTAACCTTAACTCACCCCATTACCCGTAGAGTGACAGGAACATATAGAGTGATCGCTTCCAACTATAGTCATTTTATTGTACAACTGTTCCTCTGACTTCCTTCCTCTGTCTGGAATATCTTCTTAACAACTCTTGCAAAAGTCGAAATCTGACAACGGTGAATTTTTAAGGGTCGGCTTGCTCTTTGTTTGTTGGTCCCTTGCCAGTTAGATTTATGACCTCGTCTTTGGCAGGGTTTTCTAGTTAAGAAACCAAGAATATAATTAGAATATATTTGTTCCGATGGGTTTGGTATCTTCTGATTTATTACTGTGAAGCACATACTGTATGGCTAACACTGCCAAACACGTCTGATGAGAGAATTAAACAAAACGTTTGTACTGAAGAGGAACAAGTGACTCTTTCAGACTTCAGTAAATGAAAATTGTCTGAATTAAATTATGTAATAAAAATAACATTTTTATCTACTCTCTGAAAAACTACGTGGATGTTGTTCCTTTTAATTTTACAGCATGATTAGTGACGTTTCTGTTGTATGACAACCTTAACCTTTGATATTGAGGGGAGATTAAATGTCAAAGCATGGCCTTTTTATTAATTTATTTGCTGTCTTATAAATTGGAAGTTCTTTAATTTGTTCATTGCAAGCACAATATTTGTGTTTTAAGTGTGTTTTCAGAAAAAGGTAATGCACCTGCCATTTTGTACTCCGAATTCTGCACCACTTTACAGAACTCTTCACATACTTTAGGAGCAGAGAAATAACTTCTAGTACCTACATATCTTGGGAAAAGTTTTTCTCTACAAATTGGTAGCACTGTAAGCTACCAAGTTGAGGATATGGTGCCTTCCATATGTTCAAACTATGTGGCTCCTTTCTTTGCGAATATAACGAGTTTATTTTCCCCATTTTTATGTTTAGCAAGTGGGCGCCGGGTTAGCGCAGTGTTTTCGTTTCTTGCTCTCGTATCGCTCTGGGGTGGCGATTTTAAGTCGGCCCTATCCATGCCTCTGACTTGCTCATGTGAAGTATCCCCAAGGGCAAACGTGGTTCAGAGTCCACGGTAAAAGCTGTAGGTCCTCTTATTCCACCCTCATATTCATCCATTGGAGGCAATGGATTCCGCCCCCTGGGTGTCTGCACCTCAGAAATGGGCCCAGTCATTGCTTGGTGGAATGAGGTATTCCCCGAAGGTCTTGCGTGAGAAACGACGACTTTCAGCAGCTTTTGTGGTGAATGGCTTTTCTGATATAAATGATCTGTTTAATTGTTGAAGAAGTTTCAGTATGATGAAAACTGTAGCTTAATTATCCGGTGTTCATTTTTAAAATAATAATTCCTGATAAAGTCGAATACAACTTGTATAATTAAGAAAAATATCCTATATTCCTTAACGAATTATGTTGTAACGAATTGTATAAAGGTAGATCAGTGAACTTAAAAGTCATGTATTTAGATCTTGTAAAAGATCCGGTCTGATATCTTAAATCGTTTTTGAGATAATAGATGATGGATTTAGTAAATTTATCATTACGAGATAAGACTTTTAATCTCCCCTTAAAATGTTCATTACGTTGTTTGTAAAGGTACACTCAGGCTGAAAATGTCAATGCCATAACCGGGATTTTAACCACCGATCTCCCGGTTTCCGTCGGGTGCTCTAACCAACTGAGCTACCATTGCAACATGCCGGTAGGACATTAAATTCCCCAACTGATGTGCATTTTTCCCGGTAAACCACGGGGAAACTCAAATTCATTTTGAGATGACATACCCCAATGGCGACTTACATTGTCGTACGTACTCTAAGTCGCGGGATTCATAGTTTAACCAACTATTGGGCCATCTATGGTAATTAACTGTTCTTTCACACAAGTCGTGTGTAGGACAAGATTGGATAGGTAGAATCAGACTGAAAAATTCACTGCCTTAGCCGGGATTTAAGATCGTACCGGTATGTTGCAGTGATAGATCAGATGGTTAGAGCAACCGGATGGAAACCGGAAGATCCGTGGTTCAAATCCCGGATATGGCATTAAATTTTTCAGTCTCATTCTACCTTTACAACCTTGACCCACACGCGCTTGTGTGAAAGAACAATTAATTTCCATTACATTATTTACACCTAAATCTATACATGTATTTAATGAGAGTATTATTTAGCTTTTGTCTGTTGATTTAGTAACTTTACTTTGTCGCTTTGCAAGTAAACACCCAGTGGTTGATATGAAAGGAGAGCAAATGTCCAAGAGGAGGTTTAGTTCGAATGTAGAGGTACATATTCATACTCTGCTGTCGCAGCAAAGAGCATAATGGAAAATCTAGGCATAAAAATGACTCAATTGCCGATGATGTTTATATTCTCTTAATAAATGTCACAAAAATTTCAATACCCTTTAGTAACAACAATATATCGCGCTGCGAGCTGTGTTTAATGAGCTTAAAGGTTAATGACTTGGAAACCAATCGTGTTTATATTTTGCGAAATAGTGTTGAAGTGTAAATATAAACATTCGGTAAATTTAACTCAATTATTAATCTGCCATCGGATTAGTAAAAACAAGACTAAAACAAGGGATGAAATAGTGATTTGCTTTACTTTACGCTGCGTAATCATAAACGAATTACAACGCTTTTTCATGATATGGTTTGCAAAATATGTCAGGATGTATCGGCAAAGAAGAATAAACGGATTAACTCTCATTTAACGGAAGTTATAAAATCGTTAGTATATCATATATTGACACGGACGAATAAAAGCTGGGTGTTTATAAAGTAAAATACCAATAAAGTATGCAAAGATCTAAGGTACAACAAATAATGGAGTCTATTTTATTCTTGTTTTGCACAGTGCCTCTTTAACATCTAAAGAATACTGAATGCTTCGTCCTTACCAGAGTTATGTTCGTCATCGAAACAGTTATTACTTTATCTACCACGTACATAGTAGGTAGATATACATGTTTTGAGACTCTCTGAATAAAAACATTCTGATGTGTTACACTCACATGACTTTCTCTACTCTTGTACAAACTATTTTTACAAACTCTTATCTCCATCTACTTCATGTTAATCGAGATAAACATTTGCAGACTCTATCTTATTGCTAAGTTTCTTGTAGATGTAAGGGAAATATTTATTTACAAGGGCAATATAGAAATACAATAACCTTCAAGCATATACATATCTCTTAATAGCTGGTTGCTAGGTGCAGCACCATTCCCTTTGTCACAGATTAATACTATTTGCATATCCAAGACAAAAAAAATGAATAACGAATTCCCATTTGAGAAAATAAGTATTGAAAAATTTAAGGGAATAACAAGCAATATCTGAAAATGGTTCACTCAACAAAAAAATGTATATGACATAAATTGTGTATTTTAACGCGATCTACATTTTTTGTGTAGTAAAATTTAGTCTATCCCTTATGGTTTACCTGTTATGCAAAAGTCGTTCACAATGAAGAGTACTTTTGGAGACATTCCCAGAAAATTTAAGATATACATTTTATTTGCATTAAAATATCTTAAACATATGATATTTTAATCAAAATCGTTAGAGCCATTTTTGAGAGAATTAAAATTTTCGAAAAATGCTCCATATAAAGGGCAATCTGGGGTGGGGAGATTTTCTTGAAAACCTTCGTGTCGCTTCTCTGGAAGATACTGAACCTAAATACCAAGTTTGGTGTTTATCCGACTGTTCGTTTTTGAGTTATGCTGTTCACAGACACACACACGCACATGTTTCCAAAAATATTTTTTTTTGGATTCAGGGGGTCTCAAAACATATGTTTCCGATGAAATCTCGGTATCGAATTTTTGGGTGGAATACATTACTTCCCCTACTTACTATATGTAGTAGAGAAAGTAAAAATCATTTTTAGAAAAAATTCCGTGTGTGTGTGAACAGCATAACTCAAAAAAGAAAAATCTGATATATACCAAACTTGAAATTTAAGTTCAGCACCTTCCAAAAATGCGACACGAAGGTTTTCAAGAAAATCCTCATCCCAATTGCCCTTTACATGAAACATTTTTCGAATGTTTTTATTTTCTAAAAATGGCTCTAATATTTTGATTAAAACACCATATATTAAATATATTTACATTACATATAAAATGTACATCTTGAATTTTCTGAGAATAGCATGTGAAGTCCTCTTCATTCGGAAGGAATTTTATGAAATCTTGTATAACTGGGAAACGTTAAGCTATAGACGAAAATGTAGATCTCCTTAAAACTCACAATTTATTTTAAATAACTTTTTTGTGGAATATCTGAGATATGTGTTATTAATGTTTCGAATTGTTTGCTTAAGGCCATTCTTTTGAAGTTGATTTTCAGCTGTTTCTCGCGATGTCGTGGAAGACTATGGAATTTTAATGGCAGCATATAGCATCCAGTTCTAAAACATTTGACTGTCGCCATTCACTTTGTATATATAACGATATGTGTAATGCAGCTATGCAGGTTTATCTCGATTAAAACGAAACTGTTACGAAAATAAACTTTCGTAAGAATAATTTGTATGCCCACCAATAAGCGTTAGAGGGTAGATAATGTAATGTGAATGTAACACATCCGATTTTTTACTTTCTCTACTACGTATAATAAGTAGGGGAAGTATTGTATTCCACCCAAAAATTCGATACCGAGATTTCACCGGAAATACATGTTTTGAGGTTCTCCGACTCCAAATAAAGTATTTTTGGAAACATGTCCGTATGTGTGTCTATCTGTGAACAGCATAACTCAAAAACGAAAATTCAGATAAATACCAAACTTGTATTTGACTTCAGTGTCTTTTAAGGATGCGACGCGAAGATTTTCAAGAAAATACTCCCACCCCAGATCCGCATCACATGGAACGTTTTTCGAAAATTTTGATTTTCTCAAAAATAGCTCTAACGATTTTGATTAAAATATCATAAGCTTAAAATATTTTCATGGCAAATGAAATGTATATCTTTAATTTTCTGGGAATGTCCCCAAAAGTTCTCTTCATTGTGAATGACTTTCGCATAACTCGCCGCCACTCTGACCTTGGGGTTTTTCGTGTTTTCCTCTGGTCGCCTGGCGAATGCCGCCGTGGTGTATTCTACCACAATTTCTCCTTTCTCCCATTTCTTTTCATTTCATCTCTCTTCCTTTCACGTTTCAGGAAATGTCTTCGGGCCCTGCAGAAGTGCCGATGTCAGACAAGTGGCATAGTTGCTTACGTATTGTAAAGATTTCTGCCCGTGAACGCCAGGGTGAGTTGTCCCGTCCACTAGCGTCGCTTCGTCGTCCTCTCTCGGGATTCTTCGCCTCTACTGTTCCAACTTGGAAGTATTAGAGACTTCTATGGGTTTCTGTGGGCCTGTCTGCCTGCGAACCTGCGACCTCCTGCGGCTCCTTGACTTCATCCCTGCCTCCCGGGAGATGTGGTCACAATATATCGCAGTGGCGATACATCCTGCCTTTATAGCAGGCAAATACGAGCCATATCCTTTCAGCAGTGCTACCATGTTTATCGAGGATTTAAACGATACAAGTAATACTTGGGGAAACTGCTCACAGAGAATGGCTGCAGCTTCAGTTTGCATCTCTGCCAGAAAGGAAAACGAACACAACGTTAAACATATGAAGTTCTCACATGTGAGATCCTATAAAGCAAAAATCTGATGTGTTACACTCACATGACTTTCTCTACTCTTGTACAGTCTATTTTTACAAACGCCTATTCTCCATATGCTTCTTATTAATCGAGATATCGAGATGTCAATCTTATTTGTAATTTTCTTGTAGATGCAAGGGGAATATGGTAGCTTTTAAGCGATAGTCAAATATTTTATCGCTGGTTGCTATGTGGCGCATTCCATTCTCTTTGCATGTCCAGGACATAAAAAAATGAATAACGAATTTGAGAAAAAGTATAAGTATTGGAAAATTCAAGGAAATAACAAGCAATATCTCGAAAACGGTTCACTCAACAAAAGAAATGTATATGATATAAGTTGTGTATTTTAACGCGATCTACATTTTTTGTGTAGTAAAATTTTGTCTATCTCTTATGGTTTACCAGTTATGCAAAAGTCGTTCACAATGAAGAATACTTTTGGAGACATTCCCAGAAATTTCGAGATACATTTCATTTCTCATGACATTATCTTAAACATATGATATTTTCATCAAAATCGTTAGAGCCATTTTTGAGAAAATTAAAATTTTCGAAAAATGTTCCATGTAAAGGGTAGTCTGGGGTGGGGGGATTTTCTTGAAAATCTTCGTGTCGCATCTCTGGAAGATACTGAACGTAAATACCAAGTTAGGTGTTTATCCGACTGTTAGTTTTTGAGTTATGCTGTTCACAGACACACACACACACACAGACACACACACAGACACACACACACACACACAGACACACACACGGACATGTTTCCAAAAATGCTTTTTTTGGATTCAGGAGGTCTCAAAACATGTATTTCCGGTGAAATCTCGGTATCGAATTTTTGGGTGGAATGCAATACTTCCCCTACTTACTATACGTAGTAGAGAAAGTAAAAACTAAACGCATGGGAGGAACGCCACTACAGTTTAGCCTGATGTTACTTGTGGGGTGACAACCAATTTGGCTTCCCTAATTTATCCCATATGAGCTGTAGGGCAGTTTTGGACATCCTTGGTAGCGGCACGGTGTTACAACAGGGGATTAGCCATGTTGACAACTTGTTTGGGGGGGGAGGGCTCCGCGCTGTTTTGTGGAAAACCGCCGGGAATTAGCTTCAGTCAGCTGTCCCAACCTATTTGTCCCAACGGAGGGCATCCCTGCAGCCACGTATACTGTAACCTTCGTTATCGTCCAGCATCGAGTTCCGGCGTTTCGCGGTGAGGTTATATCCGCAGAGGATTACTTAGGAATTTCAACTGGTTGCCCCCTCCTCCTATCATCATAATATAACCCTATATCTTGTCGTATGTTCCATCTCTTTAGCGAATTTGTTGTTGGATTGCTGTACAAAATCTCTTAACACACCATAAGTTGTATTTCTTTGTTTTTGCTCTCTCTGTTGCTTACCTGTAGGGTAGAGGATGTATTGTATTCCATCCAACAGTCAATATTCCAAAACTACAAGCTCTGAAATCCTCTGAACCGCCCCACCCGCTCAAAGAAAAGGGATTTTAGAATACAGGTATGCACGTATGAATAATTTCATATTTAAATCCGGCATCTTGCAAGGGTACAACCAGATGATTTTCACGAAGTTGTGGTGTCACGGTAAGAGTATGGAACTTCAAAGCCAGCATATATCGACCCGCTTTTAAACACTTCGCTATCGTTTCGGTTTGCTATATGCCCCTCGTACTTGTTACGAAACGTGTAATGAAATACTTCTGCAAAGGTTAATTAACCTCAAGTAGATAGAAAGAGGCTTTCGTAAGAATTGAAGGTACACAGAATATAAGTAGTTTTGTGTTTAACATCAGTGTTTATTTCATATTGCTCCTATGACACCTGGTACAATTTGTCTTCGTAAATGATCGGGTTTTTGAGCACACTCGTCCCCAGTTGTTTCAGATAATCGATGCTCTAGTGTACTTCCCCCATTTACTATTAGGTAAATACCTAGTAGAGAAAGCAAAATTAGTTTTGTTTTAATTGAAAGAATGTAAATTTTATAACATGATATTTATATAATTTGAATATTTTACTACAAGTGAATTTAATTATACAGTCTGAAAACCGTAAAAATACACAGCGCTAGCAGTCTTGTTATAAAACACAGAATAACATAATACGAGATATATTTTGCTTTCCTCTGATTATTACAGAAACGTAGCTATTGCGTGACAATACGTTGCAAGTTTGTTAGCTTAATGTAGCTGACGTAAAATTTATGATTCAAGGTCAGAGATGTAAACGGGGTAGGAATTATTTACTTAGCTCTGCGCGACCCGACCCTTCTGTAATTGACAGCGTATTTAAACACATTTCTCTAAGAGGGAAAGACTGCCATTCTTTCGCACCGTTCTCTACCCTCCATTCTTTTCACTGCCAGTAACGGTCCTCTGATTGATTGCTCCACATCCACCCCGACCTTCCCTTCTCTTTCTTTATTTGCCTATTTAAGAAGTTTACCCTCTCAGTAAGTTTTAAGCCAGCATGAAATGATTTATAGCTCTATTTAATTAGTCTTAAGATATGACTCAACATTTTTGCAAGGATACCTTTGCTGCGTAGTGGATTGACTTCCTAAATCAAGATCCCTGGTAGACTCTTAGTTTCCGAAATTTTGTCTTACTTAGGATTATTCCCTACCAAATTAAGCATTTTTGAGGATAGGGTCTCAGAAGATTTTTTATTGCGCTACGTTAAGGGTTTCTGATAGTGAAACTTGTTTGTGGCGTTTCAGATGTAAACAAAACGCATCTTATACACTAGGTCAGCTTAAAACTGACCGGCGTCTGAGAGACGGAGCTCGAATCGGGTAATTCCGTGAGCGCTCGGGAGCGCCAGACTTCACAAGACAGACAGACTTCTTGTGGTAGTTATAATGGGGAACACAACTATAATCACAAAAGTCTTGCGAGAAAATAATTCATATACGAGATTTTAAACAGACGGATGTTTTAGAGTATTTAGCAATGAATATTGTAACCAACACACTTTATTGAGTTATGGTTGTCAATGGATTACGACTAAAGCTCGTTACAATGCCACACTTACTGTAGCACCCTTATCTCAGTGGTAGAGTTCTGAGATTACAAGTTCAAATCTCCTTGGAGCTACTCAGCTTCCCCCCTTTCCTTTTAAATACACGAGTGAAAATATAAAGGCTTTTTTCATTTTTTATGCATGTGGCGTTTATTTAGTAGTTCGTCATACCGGTAGAGGGCAACCATGATATTAATTTATCGGTCGGGAGAAGGTTTCATATTCAGGCAATTTCATTTTATAACCACAAATTTTACTATTGTAATTATATTTGTAAGTAAAATTAAGTAACACAAGCAATATTATTTAACAACATTACAGTAAAACGAGTTGTAAAAAATAAAAGATAACAATCTCGAGTACGGAGAATCATACTTGAGCTGCTTGCATGCAAGTTAAAAAGTAGTTTAACCACTGCTCCATGCCAAGCACCGTGTGGAGATAGCTCATTTTAGTACCTTGTGTTATAAACTTAGCCAAAGCGGCGCACATAAATTGACGATTGTAAATTTCACACTCACTTGAAGAGACTTTGAAAATTTTAACTGCTCAGGAGACCGGCCACTTTTAGTTTGACCGAGTGTACAATACTAAACCCTGTTCCATATAACTTTGTCCGTGTCTCTTAAAAGTCACTGTCATTGGCTGCTGTCGTGGAATAGGTTGTTGTGCGATACAAAATAATTACTTATTTAACCTGATCATTTATGTTAATATATTCGAAGAGAAATGCCATATTTGTATTTTCATAACAGAAAGAATAAAATATATTATGTATAACATTTAATGCATCTGGAATGCATGTAAATTCTTACCAACAAATAGATAGGAGTATCCTTCGGTTTAAACCTGCCTCTCAGGATGACAAGCATGTGCAGCTGTCGTGATGGTGTTTATATAGTCTTTATCGTCTGACCTTGCATTGCACAGGGCTTCAAAGGGATACATTAGCCAATCAGGGGAAAGTTGAAGGAAAGGGAGCGGAGAGGAATACGTATCTGCGGGGCAAGGTTATAAGAAACGGGGTTTAGGCACTGTTGCTAGGTGTCTTATGTGAAGCCTACTGAATGGTACGGTAATACTATCAGTATAGGTCGCGCCACGGGTTGGAAAGCTGCGATGCGAGTCATTTACCGTATAGATGTATGACACATGCGGTGCTGCAGCTCGAAGAGTGGTTGGTACAAGTTGAGACGGCAGTTGTAGGTATACAGTGGAAGGAACTGTACAGAAGGAACCATGTGCTACTTCAATGGAGGCATTGAAACATCAGGGGGCTGGCTGACTGGACTAACCCTGAAGCTCATATACCAATATGCCTGGCGAGACCTATACAGAGGTGCATGTAATGGTTAGTTTCTCATTGTGTAACAGTACTCACTTGTGTGAGTTACATTTCAGTTTGATTGGCAACTGAAGATGTTTCATAGTCAGATTTCAATTATATACATGCAGCGTTCCTGTTATTATACTGCATCTGCAACTCCATGCTCCTAACCTCAAAATGCTTAGATTGGTGCCTTTCTATTCTACAATATACTGCACAATGTTTTTCCCATTCACTATGTTTAAGCCGATCGATGGTCTTCATTTTTGATAACGAATTCCCGGTGTCACCTTTCAATATTGTTTGCAATATCTGCTGTCGATTCTGCTGCCAGTGGTTGACTATGAGATCTTTCTCTCAGGATATGCGTGGACGTACTGCGGCGATCACCTCCTCATCCGTTGCTGTAGCTTACCTTGATGCTTCTCCCGTTGCTTCCAGAAGTTCTCAGCGTGTTGGTTCTTCAATTTATCCTCGGCTAGCTGCAGTAATTTTCCTTAAATTATATGGGAGCATGGACTTATCCTCGGTAAAGGAAAACGTAGATCTCGGGTGGTGATATAGGAAGACATAGACTTGCTTTGTTTATGAAAAGATGACACTGCCGTTTCTTTTTATTTAATTTAACACTCGTAGTATACAAAACTGGTATTGCCGCTGTAAAATACTGTCCACCGCTGTTAGACTATGGCGTGGATATGTCACGAAATATAACTATTCTTATTGTCGCTTTCAGAGTAGCGGATCTTAGGTGTGTTGCTAAAACTATTTTGATTCCCTGTTTTGGCGCGATATCTCACACATCCTGCAGCATCTCTCCCTGACCACACATTACGAAAACTCTCGAATAAAATGCAATACTAAGCTGACATGACAAATTTGACTTGATTCCCTTTTTGGCGCGATATCTCACACATCCTGCAGCATCTCTCCCTGACCACACATGACATAAACTGCCCCGAATTTTCCCCAAACAGATCCATTTATAGTCTCAGGCTCCTGAGGCTGCTTCCTTTCCTATTGGTCCATTTTTAGCGCGACTCGACGCGTCTAACTATTTCGAATAAACTTTCAGGGATCTCATTGGTCCAATTTTAATATAAATCGCGGCTTTTCCTACATTTACCGTTAAGGTTGTCTTTCTCACTCACTTGGTCACGGCGAATTATCAAATAATGGGACAAAGGCTCTACACCCTCGCTGTAGGAATAATAGCACAGCGACCGGAGAGAGGTAATAAAACTAGGTTTTCTGCCTTCGAAAGCACTATTCCTGTAGCTAAAACTTTCCCTCGTGGACAGTATTTTAACATAGCGCTTAAATTATTTACATTAAACCATTTATAACTCTACTAATATTAATAACCTAGATAGATACATAATGTTAAATCACCCTTCTTAAAATATACCAGCAGTATGAGAAAAAGATATTTACATAATACGATTTAACATCACTAAAAGTTAATTAATAAGTTATCTGTAATTATAGTTCTTGGGCTCGGCCTAGAGTTGCCGTTTCAAATTGCCCTGTTCTGGAAAAGAATAAATTTTTCAACACTTGATACAATTTTCTTTTACAGAATAATTCCTCTGATTATGGCCTTTGTTCGTTTGTTTTGTTGACAGAGACCCTTCGCTATACCTGCTCCTTCACAAGGGCTCTGACAAACCGGTGATGTTTATATTTGGGTCATTCACTCTACACTCTCCCTTTAAAAACAGGTTTCCGAGAGACATTCTTATACACAATACATTTCCCGCACACGAATAACTTGTGACGCATACAAATACTCTAATACCCAAATTAAGTTCTAAAATTAAATCTATTTACATACATGTTGGTACATAATTATTATGCCTTTATTTATTTCTTTACATCCTTATTTATCGGGTGTATTACCTTTACTATTTGTTCACAGGGTTGCTACCTCATTTCGAGTAAAACTAACCTGACTATTTTCATTACATTCTTCACCCTTCTCATTCTCTAAACATTTGTACGGTTTGAGCAACTGTTTATGGTATCTCCCTACGATCTTGGAATTCTTTATTTCTTGTAACTCAAATGTATCCGAGCCAAAAATGTTAATCACCCGGTATGGACCTTTAAATAAATTTTCCATTCTATGATACCTTTTGTTCAGAATGCTAGACTTTTTCTTGTCCCGTACCAATACTAAGTCTCCCAATTTGATCAACCAGTGTTTTCGTTTCTTTTTCTTAAACTTTTCTTTTCTTTTCTGCGCCTTATTGGCCATTCTTTCAAAAGCTTTCTTAAACATCTCTTCTTCCGTTAGTGCTTTCGGATCTTTAGCTTCTAGTGTCTGTGGTAATTCCCCTTCAAGTGTTTCCATTAATTTCCCCTTCATCAGCTCGATGGGCTTATAACCGGTAGTAGGGCTCACACTTTCATTTAAAATACTTTCGATGCGCTGATAGTGATTTGCCCAATCACTGTGTTTTTTATTGGCCAAAATTCTCAAATAAACCGAAATGTCCCGTATTATTCTTTCGCAGGGATTGCTTTGTGGGTGGTATTTTGAGCAATGATACAACGTGATTTCGTTTTCTTTTAAGGTGTCTACAAATTTTCTGCTGGTAAATATTGAAGCATTATCACATAAAATTGCCTTCATCTTTCCAAATTGTGGAACATACGACTTCATTATCTTCCTTAGGCATGTTTCACTTGTAATCTTCCTGACTGGGTAAATTTTCACAAATTTTGAAAATACATCTATTAACACCACTATATACCTAAATCCAAATTTACTACAAGGCATCTCACCATGACAGTCCAAGGTCACTAACATTCCTGGTTTTTCTCTTAGTATTGAGTTTGTCTCGTATTCGTATTGTATATTCAGTGGCTTTGCTTTTTGACATTGTAAGCATGTCGAAATTATTCTCCTTACTTTATGGTGTAATTTTGGAATATACAGGTTTTCTTGGATCATTAAAGCGGTGCGTTCTGAGCCAGAATGTGCTAGAGCTTGATGGAACGTGCTTATGAGTTCATTCTCCATGTTCTTAGGTATATATGTCTTCCATTTCTGTATTTCACTGCCATGTAGTTTATATAACACGCCCCCTTTTAACCCTATGTTTCCCTTGATATTTTCATCTATTTCTGGGGCCTTTTTTATTAATTTATTTAACTTCTCATCTCGTCGCTGCTGGTCCCCTATTCCTTTTAATTCTTTTATCAATCCTTTACTCAAGGGTATTTCAATACTCATTAATGTTACTTCATTTTTAGGGCGTTCTATTCTCTCCGGTATTTCACTGTTGTTATGTAACCTAGACAGCAAATCGCTAAAAACATTTGTTTTTCCTGGAATGTGTTTCACCTCAACATCATACGAAAGAATCTCATGGATGTACCTAGATAATTTAGTACTCGTAAGCCGACAACGTTTCATAAATGAAAGACTCACATGATCTGTGTATATAATAACCTTCTGTAGATATATATATGATCTAAATTTCTGTAGTGCGTAATACACAGCACAGATCTCTAATTCGGTGACCGAAGCATTTTTCTCTATTTGACTTAAACCTCTTGAAGCGGTACTTATCACGTGCAGTTGATTTTCCTCATCTGATTGGGCTAGGACACACCCATACCCGTGACCTGAAGCATCCACGTAAATCACATATGGTAGGTTGTCCTTGGGTCTCTCTAGTAGAATTGATTTTGCAAATAGTTCTTTTATCTTTTCAAAAGCTTTCTGGTGTACCTCGTCCCATTTCCATCGCACTTTCTTTTTAAGCAATTCGCGCAAAGGTGCTATTTCTGCGGCGTACCTCAGGATAAATTTGCTTTGATAATTTAGCACTCCAAGAAACGACCTAACCTGCTTAACACTCTTGGGCGCTGGTATTCTTCTCACAGCCGCTACTCTTTCTTCGTTTGGCTTTATTCCTCTATCATTAATTACATAACCTAGAAATTCCACCTCACGGATGCAAAATTTGGATTTATTAATGTTCACCGTCATACCGTTTTCTCTCAGCTTTCTAAGCACATAATCCACATGTTTAATATGCTCATCAAAATTTTCATCAACTATTAGAAAATCGTCGATATATTGGATCAAAAATTCGTCGGCTGAGTCGCCAAATATTTTATCGATGGCTCTTAATAGTCCACTACATGACGTAAGCATACCAAAAGGCATTCTCAAAAATTCGAACTGTTTCCCAAAAAATAAAAAAGAAGTATACTTTCTAACATCCTCGTGAAGCTCAATCTGCCAGTATGACGCCGTTAAATCAATAGTGGAGAAATACTTGCCTTTGGTTATTTTTGACAGCAATTTTTCTACACTTTCGCTCCGAAATCTGTCTGGTTGTGTATATTTATTTATCCTTCGAGCATCTATTGTCATCCTAAGTTCGCCATTGCGTTTCGTCACCCAACATAATGGACTGCTGTACGGAGAATTTGACGTTTGTATTATTCGGTCTCTCAACATCTTATCGATCACCTGTTTGGCTCTCTCCCTTAATGCAATCGGAATATCCCGATACTTGTGTGTGAAGGGTGCAATATCTTGTACCTTAAAACTGTGTTTGTATGCTTTGCACTTGCCTGGGACGTCCGAAAATACCGCTTTGTTTTCTTGTAACATTCGCCTTAATAGATGCCTTTGTGTCTCTGTGAGGTTCTCGGCAAGGGTCACTTTCTCCTTGAAACGGCAACTCTAGGCCGAGCCCAAGAACTATAATTACAGATAACTTATTAATTAACTTTTAGTGATGTTAAATCGTATTATGTAAATATCTTTTTCTCATACTGCTGGTATATTTTAAGAAGGGTGATTTAACATTATGTATCTATCTAGGTTATTAATATTAGTAGAGTTATAAATGGTTTAATGTAAATAATTTAAGCGCTATGTTAAAATACTGTCCACGAGGGAAAGTTTTAGCTACAGGAATAGTGCTTTCGAAGGCAGAAAACCTAGTTTTATTACCTCTCTCCGGTCGCTGTGCTATTATTCCTACAGCGAGGGTGTAGAGCCTTTGTCCCATTATTTGATAATTCGCCGTGACCAAGTGAGTGAGAAAGACAACCTTAACGGTAAATGTAGGAAAAGCCGCGATTTATATTAAAATTGGACCAATGAGATCCCTGAAAGTTTATTCGAAATAGTTAGACGCGTCGAGTCGCGCTAAAAATGGACCAATAGGAAAGGAAGCAGCCTCAGGAGCCTGAGACTATAAATGGATCTGTTTAGGGAAATTTCGGGGCAGTTTATGTCATGTGTGGTCAGGGAGAGATGCTGCAGGATGTGTGAGATATCGCGCCAAAAAGGGAATCAAGTCAAATTTGTCATGTCAGCTTAGTATTGCATTTTATTCGACAGTTTATGTCATGTGTGGTCAGGGAGAGATGCTGCAGGATGTGTGAGATGTCGCGCCAAAAAGGGAATCAAGTTAAATTCGTCATGTCAGCTTAGTATTGCATTTTACTCGAGAGTTTTCGTAATGTGTGGTCAGGGAGATATTTCGTGCCATATCCACGCCATAGTTTAACAGCAGTGGACAGTATTTTACAGCGGCCATACCAGTTTTGTATACTACGAGTGTTAATTAAATAAAAAGAAACGGCAGTGTCATCTTTTCATAAACAAAGCAAGTCTATGTCTTCCTATATCACCACCCGAGATCTACGTTTTCCTTTACCGAGGATAAGTCCATGCTCCCATAGAATTTAAGAACAATTACTGAGGCTAGCCGAGGATAAATTGAAGAGAACCAACCCACTGAGAACTTCTGGAAGCAACGGGAGAAGCATCCAGGTAAGCCTAACAGCAACGGATGAGGAGGTGATCGCCGCAAACTGGCGCCCAACGTGGGGCTCGAAGGGAAGAACGACACGAACGGAGGACTAGGAAACAACGAACAGACGAAGAATCTTCAGAGGAAAGGGGCACAGCAGAACAAAAATTACAACGCGAACTTCTAGTCTACCTACGTGGGACAACAAAACAGCTGAGAACATCGCTTCTAGAACTTCACCAGGATTCGAACCCGGAACGCATCAGTTAACATTGAAAAAAAATACAGGTTAGAACTTTTATTCAAAAACAAACAAAAAGGCATGCAGAGTAGTGACTCAGTTTTGTGAACACATGTTATTGAGAGGGGGTAAAGTCATTACTAGGGAGGTAGAACTTGCTAACGGAACCATGAGTAGGTCAAGGGAAGATTTGGAAGAACTGAATGGGGAGGCTATTGTCAGCATAACAACAGATGGAGAAAATATGGGTGCAGCTGAAGTAGAAGTTAGGGAAAGGCAATCACCGATTGAGCAGGTCATTGACGCAGGTCAAAACCAGCTGCTAATATTGCTTCAACATTTGAGCGCAAAGATAGATGAGCAGAGTAAGGAGTCAAAAAGAAATTTGAGTGAACAAATTAACAATTTAGAAGGGAAATTAAATGAGCTGAGTAAGGAGTCAAAAAGAAATTTGAGTGAACAAAATAAAAATTTGGAAGGGAAATTAAATGAGCAGAGTATACAGATAGGTGAATATGTCAGAGAGGAAAACAGGAAGATGAGAGGGGAATTAGCTCAGGAGATGAGGGAATATTTAGGTGAACAGGTCACCCGATTACAAAGTCAATTGGACTCCAAATTCAGTCAGCAAGGGATGGTAGTGCAAGAAATTCAGGCAGGACAACTATGTCTAAGAAACGATGTAGAAAAACTAAGGAAGGATGTAGAAACAGAATTAAGTGTTACCAGCTTAGCCATAAAGGAACAATTGGATGATGACTTAAGAGCTGTAAATGTTTCTTTAGAAAAAAAACAAAGTACCTTAGAATCTAACATTCAAAGGGAGTTCAAAGAATTTAGAATAGTGTTAGAAAAGGATCAGGGAAAGATGAATGAACTTTCGTCAAAAATGACTGAACAGCTCTCAAATCATCATGAAATTGTGAAGAGGGTGGAAGAGCATGAAAATTGTGTAAAGGAGTTAAAACGCTCTATTGGTAGACTAGGGATAAGTGTGAGACAGAGTGATGATAGCTCACCCAGTGAAACTAGCACCACTTTTAGGGAGGTAAATGGAGGCCAAAGTCCAGCTGCCGACCCATATAATTTTAATTCAGGGCACCAATGTACATCTAACCATGCAAGTAATGCAAACTACCATTTATTAAATGAGATAGGGGTACCTACTTTCGAGGAAAATTCGGCTGATAATCCTAAACAATACCTAAATGACCTTGAGGAGTATTTCCGTTTGAAGCAGATTCCGGACGAGCTAAAGATGTTAATCGTTCGTAAAGGTTTACGTCAAAGGGTTCTCCAATGGGTAAGATTGACTTTGGGGGAGAATAATAATTTTGAATATTTCAGAAGGGCATTTTTGAATAAGTACTGGAGTACTAATACTCAGAACCAGGTGAGATCTATCCTAGTTAATGGCAAGTACGATGAACGCGGAAACCTAAGCATGGTAGATTATTTGCTAACTAAAGCACAGAGTAGTAGACTAATCGAGCCACCCATAAGCGAGAGGGATTTCATTAATATGATTGTACCACATTATCCAGAACGTATACACCATTACCTACTCATTGCGAAGCCAAATTCTATTCCCGAATTGATTGAGTTGGTATCATCATTCGAGACAAGTAGTAGGAACCACGTACAAAACTATACAGTTCGAACATTACCGGATAATTCAAGGAATGCGAATTGGAGAGGAAACGCGAGAGGGAACTATAACCCCAGAGAGAGATACTGGAACGACGTACCTCAATCCGGGAACAGAAACTGTCAAAATAACCGTTTCAGGAGGGAAGGTGATAACCAATATCACATAAATGCTATACAAACCAGACCAAGATATAGTGGCCGTTTTAATTATAGGAGAGGCAGAAACAATGAAAACAGATCCAGAGAACATTATTTTTCTGACCGAGGGGAAAGTGATGTAGGAGAAAGGTATGACGAAAATTATCCAGAAAGAAACGAAAGGAGAGAGAGACATTCCCGGGGACATTTTAGAGGAAGCAGAGGAAACTATAGGCAAATGCAGAGAGAGGGAAATGTGGAAGAGACTAGCGGAGCACCAAATAGTGTCGATAACCCGGAAAACTAAGACAGGATCCATTCAAGAGCTCGGAGCGGATTCTAAGCGCGCAAAATTCTCAAATAAACAGAAAATGTGAAACAGGGCTCAAAAATGAATTTATACTGGGAGAACTGATAACTACTATTCAAAATCACTCGGAAAAGGATCTGACAGATTCCCCTAGCATAAAGGTAGTATTATTGGATGAAGAATATAATGCTTTAATAGACTCTGGAGCCAATGTGAGTGTATGCAGCCTGAGGTTATATCAGAACCTGGTAAATAAAGGAATTAAGCTAATGACATTACCCATAAGGAACACAGTATGCCGGGTAGCAGTTAACAAAGAGGTTACCCGAATAAAAATGCAAGTAATGTTGAACATGAAAATAGGAGAAGAAAATTTTGAGTTTATTTTTCTGGTAATCAATAATTTGATTTGTGACATTTTGATTGGGTGTGACGTTTTGTTTGAATTAAGAGCTAGGGTTGATTTTGCTGATAAAGTTTTGAAAATAGAGAAGAACAGAAAAACATTAGAAATCCCTTTTGTAGAGGGTATGAAGCAGGATACTTATAACAAAACCCAAGGAGAAGAAGATATAGCCGAAGAAAGATTTTTCGTACAATTATTACAAACAGGTAGGAGTGAGAAATTAATTGCTATAGTACAAGGGGAAGAAACCGATGAGATGCATGCGTTCGCTGACAGGTTTTACAACGGGTATACGGAGCACAATGAGAAAGATTATGGTTACGCCCAAAATAAAGAATTCCAAGATACCGGCAGCCAGGTAGAAGCAGTAGAGGAGAAAGTGACCCTTGCCGAGAACCTCACAGAGACACAAAGGCATCTATTAAGGCGAATGTTACAAGAAAACAAAGCGGTATTTTCGGACGTCCCAGGCAAGTGCAAAGCATACAAACACAGTTTTAAGGTACAAGATATTGCACCCTTCACACACAAGTATCGGGATATTCCGATTGCATTAAGGGAGAGAGCCAAACAGGTGATCGATAAGATGTTGAGAGACCGAATAATACAAACGTCAAATTCTCCGTACAGCAGTCCATTATGTTGGGTGACGAAACGCAATGGCGAACTTAGGATGACAATAGATGCTCGAAGGATAAATAAATATACACAACCAGACAGATTTCGGAGCGAAAGTGTAGAAAAATTGCTGTCAAAAATAACCAAAGGCAAGTATTTCTCCACTATTGATTTAACGGCGTCATACTGGCAGATTGAGCTTCACGAGGATGTTAGAAAGTATACTTCTTTTTTATTTTTTGGGAAACAGTTCGAATTTTTGAGAATGCCTTTTGGTATGCTTACGTCATGTAGTGGACTATTAAGAGCCATCGATAAAATATTTGGCGACTCAGCCGACGAATTTTTGATCCAATATATCGACGATTTTCTAATAGTTGATGAAAATTTTGATGAGCATATTAAACATGTGAATTATGTGCTTAGAAAGCTGAGAGAAAACGGTATGACGGTGAACATTAATAAATCCAAATTTTGCATCCGTGAGGTGGAATTTCTAGGCTATGTAATTAATGATAGAGGAATGAAGCCAAACGAAGAAAGAGTAGCGGCTGTGAGAAGAATACCAGCGCCCAAGAGTGTTAAGCAGGTTAGGTCCTTTCTTGGAGTGCTAAATTATCAAAGCAAATTTATCCTGAGGTACGCCGCAGAAATAGCGCCTTTGCGCGAATTACTTAAAAAGAAAGTGCGATGGAAATGGGACGAGGTACACCAGAAAGCTTTTGAAAAGATAAAAGAACTATTTGCGAAATCAATTCTACTAGAGAGACCCAAGGACAACCTACCATATGTAATTTACGTGGATGCTTCAGGTCACGGATATGGGTGTGTCCTAGCCCAATCAGATGAGGAAAATCAACTGCACGTGATAAGTACCGCTTCAAGAGGTTTAAGTCAAATAGAGAAAAATGCTTCGGTCACCGAATTAGAGATCTGTGCTGTGTATTACGCACTACAGAAATTTAGATCATATATATATCTACAGAAGGTTATTATATACACAGATCATGTGAGTCTTTCATTTATGAAACGTTGTCGGCTTACGAGTACTAAATTATCTAGGTACATCCATGAGATTCTTTCGTATGATGTTGAGGTGAAACACATTCCAGGAAAAACAAATGTTTTTAGCGATTTGCTGTCTAGGTTACATAACAACAGTGAAATACCGGAGAGAATAGAACGCCCTAAAAATGAAGTAACATTAATGAGTATTGAAATACCCTTGAGTAAAGGATTGATAAAAGAATTAAAAGGAATAGGGGACCAGCAGCGACGAGATGAGAAGTTAAATAAATTAATAAAAAAGGCCCCAGAAATAGATGAAAATATCAAGGGAAACATAGGGTTAAAAGGGGGCGTGTTATATAAACTACATGGCAGTGAAATACAGAAATGGAAGACATATATACCTAAGAACATGGAGAATGAACTCATAAGCACGTTCCATCAAGCTCTAGCACATTCTGGCTCAGAACGCACCGCTTTAATGATCCAAGAAAACCTGTATATTCCAAAATTACACCATAAAGTAAGGAGAATAATTTCGACATGCTTACAATGTCAAAAAGCAAAGCCACTGAATATACAATACGAATACGAGACAAACTCAATACTAAGAGAAAAACCAGGAATGTTAGTGACCTTGGACTGTCATGGTGAGATGCCCCGTAGTAAATTTGGATTTAGGTATATAATAGTGTTAATAGATGTATTTTCAAAATTTGTGAAAATTTACCCAGTCCGGAAGATTACAAGTGAAACATGCCTAAGGAAGATAATGAAGTCGTATGTTCCACAATTTGGAAAGATGAAGGCAATTTTATGTGATAATGCTTCAATATTTACCAGCAGAAAATTTGTAGACACCTTAAAAGAAAACGAAATCACGTTGTATCATTGCTCAAAATACCACCCACAAAGCAATCCCTGCGAAAGAATAATACGGGACATTTCGGTTTATTTGAGAATTTTGGCCAATAAAAAACACAGTGATTGGGCAAATCACTATCCGCGCATCGAAAGTATTTTAAATGAAAGTGTGAGCCCTACTACCGGTTATAAGCCCATCGAGCTGATGAAGGGGAAATTAATGGAAACACTCGAAGGGGAATTACCACAGACACTAGAAGCTAAAGATCCGAAAGCACTAACGGAAGAAGAGATGTTTAAGAAAGCTTTTTAAAGAATGGCCAATAAGGCGCAGAAAAGAAAAGAAAAGTTTAAGAAGAAGAAACGAAAACACTGGTTGATCAAATTGGGAGACTTAGTATTGGTACGGGACAAGAAAAAGTCTAGCATTCTGAACAAAAGGTATCATAGAATGGAAAATTTATTTAAAGGTCCATACCGGGTGATTAACATTTTTGGCTCGGATACATTTGAGTTACAAGAAATAAAGAATTCCAAGATCGTAGGGAGATACCACAAACAGTTGCTCAAACCGTACAAATGTTTAGAGAATGAGAAGGGTGAAGAATATAATGAAAAGAATCAGGTTAGTTTTACTCGAAATGAGGTAACACCCCTGTGAACAAATAGTAAAGATAATACACCCGATAAATAAGGATGTAAAGAAATAAATAAAGGCATAATAATTATGTACCAATATGTATGTAAATAGATTTAATTTTAGAACTTAAATTGGGTATTAGAGTATTTGTATGCGTCACAAGTTATTCCTGTGCGGGAAATGTATTGTGTATAAGAATGTCTCTCGGAAACCTGTTTTTAAAGGGAGAGGGTAGAGTGAATGACCCAAATATAAACATCACCGGTTTGTCAGAGCCCTTGTGAAGGAGCAGGTATAGCGAAGGGTCTCTGTCAACAAAACAAACGAACAAAGGCCATAATCAGAGGAATTATTCTGTAAAAGAAAATTGTATCAAGTGTTGAAAAATTTATTCTTTTCCAGAACAGGGCAATTTGAAACGGCAACTCTAGGCCGAGCCCAAGAACTATAATTACAGATAACTTATTAATTAACTTTTAGTGATGTTAAATCGTATTATGTAAATATCTTTTTCTCATACTGCTGGTATATTTTAAGAAGGGTGATTTAACATTATGTATCTATCTAGGTTATTAATATTAGTAGAGTTATAAATGGTTTAATGTAAATAATTTAAGCGCTATGTTAAAATACTGTCCACGAGGGAAAGTTTTAGCTACAGGAATAGTGCTTTCGAAGGCAGAAAACCTAGTTTTATTACCTCTCTCCGGTCGCTGTGCTATTATTCCTACAGCGAGGGTGTAGAGCCTTTGTCCCATTATTTGATAATTCGCCGTGACCAAGTGAGTGAGAAAGACAACCTTAACGGTAAATGTAGGAAAAGCCGCGATTTATATTAAAATTGGACCAATGAGATCCCTGAAAGTTTATTCGAAATAGTTAGACGCGTCGAGTCGCGCTAAAAATGGACCAATAGGAAAGGAAGCAGCCTCAGGAGCCTGAGACTATAAATGGATCTGTTTAGGGAAATTTCGGGGCAGTTTATGTCATGTGTGGTCAGGGAGAGATGCTGCAGGATGTGTGAGATATCGCGCCAAAAAGGGAATCAAGTCAAATTTGTCATGTCAGCTTAGTATTGCATTTTATTCGACAGTTTATGTCATGTGTGGTCAGGGAGAGATGCTGCAGGATGTGTGAGATATCGCGCCAAAAAGGGAATCAAGTTAAATTCGTCATGTCAGCTTAGTATTGCATTTTACTCGAGAGTTTTCGTAATGTGTGGTCAGGGAGATATTTCGTGCCATATCCACGCCATAGTTTAACAGCAGTGGACAGTATTTTACAGCGGCCATACCAGTTTTGTATACTACGAGTGTTAATTAAATAAAAAGAAACGGCAGTGTCATCTTTTCATAAACAAAGCAAGTCTATGTCTTCCTATATCACCACCCGAGATCTACGTTTTCCTTTACCGAGGATAAGTCCATGCTCCCATAGAATTTAAGAACAATTACTGAGGCTAGCCGAGGATAAATTGAAGAGAACCAACCCACTGAGAACTTCTGGAAGCAACGGGAGAAGCATCCAGGTAAGCCTAACAGCAACGGATGAGGAGGTGATCGCCGCAAACTGGCGCCCAACGTGGGGCTCGAAGGGAAGAACGACACGAACGGAGGACTAGGAAACAACGAACAGACGAAGAATCTTCAGAGGAAAGGGGCACAGCAGAACAAAAATTACAACGCGAACTTCTAGTCTACCTACGTGGGACAACAAAACAGCTGAGAACATCGCTTCTAGAACTTCACCAGGATTCGAACCCGGAACGCATCAGTTAACATTGAAAAAAAATACAGGTTAGAACTTTTATTCAAAAACAAACAAAAAGGCATGCAGAGTAGTGACTCAGTTTTGTGAACACATGTTATTGAGAGGGGGTAAAGTCATTACTAGGGAGGTAGAACTTGCTAACGGAACCATGAGTAGGTCAAGGGAAGATTTGGAAGAACTGAATGGGGAGGCTATTGTCAGCATAACAACAGATGGAGAAAATATGGGTGCAGCTGAAGTAGAAGTTAGGGAAAGGCAATCACCGATTGAGCAGGTCATTGACGCAGGTCAAAACCAGCTGCTAATATTGCTTCAACATTTGAGCGCAAAGATAGATGAGCAGAGTAAGGAGTCAAAAAGAAATTTGAGTGAACAAATTAACAATTTAGAAGGGAAATTAAATGAGCTGAGTAAGGAGTCAAAAAGAAATTTGAGTGAACAAAATAAAAATTTGGAAGGGAAATTAAATGAGCAGAGTATACAGATAGGTGAATATGTCAGAGAGGAAAACAGGAAGATGAGAGGGGAATTAGCTCAGGAGATGAGGGAATATTTAGGTGAACAGGTCACCCGATTACAAAGTCAATTGGACTCCAAATTCAGTCAGCAAGGGATGGTAGTGCAAGAAATTCAGGCAGGACAACTATGTCTAAGAAACGATGTAGAAAAACTAAGGAAGGATGTAGAAACAGAATTAAGTGTTACCAGCTTAGCCATAAAGGAACAATTGGATGATGACTTAAGAGCTGTAAATGTTTCTTTAGAAAAAAAACAAAGTACCTTAGAATCTAACATTCAAAGGGAGTTCAAAGAATTTAGAATAGTGTTAGAAAAGGATCAGGGAAAGATGAATGAACTTTCGTCAAAAATGACTGAACAGCTCTCAAATCATCATGAAATTGTGAAGAGGGTGGAAGAGCATGAAAATTGTGTAAAGGAGTTAAAACGCTCTATTGGTAGACTAGGGATAAGTGTGAGACAGAGTGATGATAGCTCACCCAGTGAAACTAGCACCACTTTTAGGGAGGTAAATGGAGGCCAAAGTCCAGCTGCCGACCCATATAATTTTAATTCAGGGCACCAATGTACATCTAACCATGCAAGTAATGCAAACTACCATTTATTAAATGAGATAGGGGTACCTACTTTCGAGGAAAATTCGGCTGATAATCCTAAACAATACCTAAATGACCTTGAGGAGTATTTCCGTTTGAAGCAGATTCCGGACGAGCTAAAGATGTTAATCGTTCGTAAAGGTTTACGTCAAAGGGTTCTCCAATGGGTAAGATTGACTTTGGGGGAGAATAATAATTTTGAATATTTCAGAAGGGCATTTTTGAATAAGTACTGGAGTACTAATACTCAGAACCAGGTGAGATCTATCCTAGTTAATGGCAAGTACGATGAACGCGGAAACCTAAGCATGGTAGATTATTTGCTAACTAAAGCACAGAGTAGTAGACTAATCGAGCCACCCATAAGCGAGAGGGATTTCATTAATATGATTGTACCACATTATCCAGAACGTATACACCATTACCTACTCATTGCGAAGCCAAATTCTATTCCCGAATTGATTGAGTTGGTATCATCATTCGAGACAAGTAGTAGGAACCACGTACAAAACTATACAGTTCGAACATTACCGGATAATTCAAGGAATGCGAATTGGAGAGGAAACGCGAGAGGGAACTATAACCCCAGAGAGAGATACTGGAACGACGTACCTCAATCCGGGAACAGAAACTGTCAAAATAACCGTTTCAGGAGGGAAGGTGATAACCAATATCACATAAATGCTATACAAACCAGACCAAGATATAGTGGCCGTTTTAATTATAGGAGAGGCAGAAACAATGAAAACAGATCCAGAGAACATTATTTTTCTGACCGAGGGGAAAGTGATGTAGGAGAAAGGTATGACGAAAATTATCCAGAAAGAAACGAAAGGAGAGAGAGACATTCCCGGGGACATTTTAGAGGAAGCAGAGGAAACTATAGGCAAATGCAGAGAGAGGGAAATGTGGAAGAGACTAGCGGAGCACCAAATAGTGTCGATAACCCGGAAAACTAAGACAGGATCCATTCAAGAGCTCGGAGCGGATTCTAAGCGCGCAAAATTCTCAAATAAACAGAAAATGTGAAACAGGGCTCAAAAATGAATTTATACTGGGAGAACTGATAACTACTATTCAAAATCACTCGGAAAAGGATCTGACAGATTCCCCTAGCATAAAGGTAGTATTATTGGATGAAGAATATAATGCTTTAATAGACTCTGGAGCCAATGTGAGTGTATGCAGCCTGAGGTTATATCAGAACCTGGTAAATAAAGGAATTAAGCTAATGACATTACCCATAAGGAACACAGTATGCCGGGTAGCAGTTAACAAAGAGGTTACCCGAATAAAAATGCAAGTAATGTTGAACATGAAAATAGGAGAAGAAAATTTTGAGTTTATTTTTCTGGTAATCAATAATTTGATTTGTGACATTTTGATTGGGTGTGACGTTTTGTTTGAATTAAGAGCTAGGGTTGATTTTGCTGATAAAGTTTTGAAAATAGAGAAGAACAGAAAAACATTAGAAATCCCTTTTGTAGAGGGTATGAAGCAGGATACTTATAACAAAACCCAAGGAGAAGAAGATATAGCCGAAGAAAGATTTTTCGTACAATTATTACAAACAGGTAGGAGTGAGAAATTAATTGCTATAGTACAAGGGGAAGAAACCGATGAGATGCATGCGTTCGCTGACAGGTTTTACAACGGGTATACGGAGCACAATGAGAAAGATTATGGTTACGCCCAAAATAAAGAATTCCAAGATACCGGCAGCCAGGTAGAAGCAGTAGAGGAGAAAGTGACCCTTGCCGAGAACCTCACAGAGACACAAAGGCATCTATTAAGGCGAATGTTACAAGAAAACAAAGCGGTATTTTCGGACGTCCCAGGCAAGTGCAAAGCATACAAACACAGTTTTAAGGTACAAGATATTGCACCCTTCACACACAAGTATCGGGATATTCCGATTGCATTAAGGGAGAGAGCCAAACAGGTGATCGATAAGATGTTGAGAGACCGAATAATACAAACGTCAAATTCTCCGTACAGCAGTCCATTATGTTGGGTGACGAAACGCAATGGCGAACTTAGGATGACAATAGATGCTCGAAGGATAAATAAATATACACAACCAGACAGATTTCGGAGCGAAAGTGTAGAAAAATTGCTGTCAAAAATAACCAAAGGCAAGTATTTCTCCACTATTGATTTAACGGCGTCATACTGGCAGATTGAGCTTCACGAGGATGTTAGAAAGTATACTTCTTTTTTATTTTTTGGGAAACAGTTCGAATTTTTGAGAATGCCTTTTGGTATGCTTACGTCATGTAGTGGACTATTAAGAGCCATCGATAAAATATTTGGCGACTCAGCCGACGAATTTTTGATCCAATATATCGACGATTTTCTAATAGTTGATGAAAATTTTGATGAGCATATTAAACATGTGAATTATGTGCTTAGAAAGCTGAGAGAAAACGGTATGACGGTGAACATTAATAAATCCAAATTTTGCATCCGTGAGGTGGAATTTCTAGGCTATGTAATTAATGATAGAGGAATGAAGCCAAACGAAGAAAGAGTAGCGGCTGTGAGAAGAATACCAGCGCCCAAGAGTGTTAAGCAGGTTAGGTCCTTTCTTGGAGTGCTAAATTATCAAAGCAAATTTATCCTGAGGTACGCCGCAGAAATAGCGCCTTTGCGCGAATTACTTAAAAAGAAAGTGCGATGGAAATGGGACGAGGTACACCAGAAAGCTTTTGAAAAGATAAAAGAACTATTTGCGAAATCAATTCTACTAGAGAGACCCAAGGACAACCTACCATATGTAATTTACGTGGATGCTTCAGGTCACGGATATGGGTGTGTCCTAGCCCAATCAGATGAGGAAAATCAACTGCACGTGATAAGTACCGCTTCAAGAGGTTTAAGTCAAATAGAGAAAAATGCTTCGGTCACCGAATTAGAGATCTGTGCTGTGTATTACGCACTACAGAAATTTAGATCATATATATATCTACAGAAGGTTATTATATACACAGATCATGTGAGTCTTTCATTTATGAAACGTTGTCGGCTTACGAGTACTAAATTATCTAGGTACATCCATGAGATTCTTTCGTATGATGTTGAGGTGAAACACATTCCAGGAAAAACAAATGTTTTTAGCGATTTGCTGTCTAGGTTACATAACAACAGTGAAATACCGGAGAGAATAGAACGCCCTAAAAATGAAGTAACATTAATGAGTATTGAAATACCCTTGAGTAAAGGATTGATAAAAGAATTAAAAGGAATAGGGGACCAGCAGCGACGAGATGAGAAGTTAAATAAATTAATAAAAAAGGCCCCAGAAATAGATGAAAATATCAAGGGAAACATAGGGTTAAAAGGGGGCGTGTTATATAAACTACATGGCAGTGAAATACAGAAATGGAAGACATATATACCTAAGAACATGGAGAATGAACTCATAAGCACGTTCCATCAAGCTCTAGCACATTCTGGCTCAGAACGCACCGCTTTAATGATCCAAGAAAACCTGTATATTCCAAAATTACACCATAAAGTAAGGAGAATAATTTCGACATGCTTACAATGTCAAAAAGCAAAGCCACTGAATATACAATACGAATACGAGACAAACTCAATACTAAGAGAAAAACCAGGAATGTTAGTGACCTTGGACTGTCATGGTGAGATGCCCCGTAGTAAATTTGGATTTAGGTATATAATAGTGTTAATAGATGTATTTTCAAAATTTGTGAAAATTTACCCAGTCCGGAAGATTACAAGTGAAACATGCCTAAGGAAGATAATGAAGTCGTATGTTCCACAATTTGGAAAGATGAAGGCAATTTTATGTGATAATGCTTCAATATTTACCAGCAGAAAATTTGTAGACACCTTAAAAGAAAACGAAATCACGTTGTATCATTGCTCAAAATACCACCCACAAAGCAATCCCTGCGAAAGAATAATACGGGACATTTCGGTTTATTTGAGAATTTTGGCCAATAAAAAACACAGTGATTGGGCAAATCACTATCCGCGCATCGAAAGTATTTTAAATGAAAGTGTGAGCCCTACTACCGGTTATAAGCCCATCGAGCTGATGAAGGGGAAATTAATGGAAACACTCGAAGGGGAATTACCACAGACACT
This sequence comes from Deroplatys truncata, assembly GCA_030765065.1. NCBI lineage: Eukaryota > Metazoa > Arthropoda > Insecta > Mantodea > Mantidae > Deroplatys > Deroplatys truncata. Next base: position 61,304,845 of record CM060984.1, on the reverse strand, counting down.
AGAAGCTAAAGATCCGAAAGCACTAACGGAAGAAGAGATGTTTAAGAAAGCTTTTTAAAGAATGGCCAATAAGGCGCAGAAAAGAAAAGAAAAGTTTAAGAAGAAGAAACGAAAACACTGGTTGATCAAATTGGGAGACTTAGTATTGGTACGGGACAAGAAAAAGTCTAGCATTCTGAACAAAAGGTATCATAGAATGGAAAATTTATTTAAAGGTCCATACCGGGTGATTAACATTTTTGGCTCGGATACATTTGAGTTACAAGAAATAAAGAATTCCAAGATCGTAGGGAGATACCACAAACAGTTGCTCAAACCGTACAAATGTTTAGAGAATGAGAAGGGTGAAGAATATAATGAAAAGAATCAGGTTAGTTTTACTCGAAATGAGGTAACACCCCTGTGAACAAATAGTAAAGATAATACACCCGATAAATAAGGATGTAAAGAAATAAATAAAGGCATAATAATTATGTACCAATATGTATGTAAATAGATTTAATTTTAGAACTTAAATTGGGTATTAGAGTATTTGTATGCGTCACAAGTTATTCCTGTGCGGGAAATGTATTGTGTATAAGAATGTCTCTCGGAAACCTGTTTTTAAAGGGAGAGGGTAGAGTGAATGACCCAAATATAAACATCACCGGTTTGTCAGAGCCCTTGTGAAGGAGCAGGTATAGCGAAGGGTCTCTGTCAACAAAACAAACGAACAAAGGCCATAATCAGAGGAATTATTCTGTAAAAGAAAATTGTATCAAGTGTTGAAAAATTTATTCTTTTCCAGAACAGGGCAATTTGAAACGGCAACTCTAGGCCGAGCCCAAGAACTATAATTACAGATAACTTATTAATTAACTTTTAGTGATGTTAAATCGTATTATGTAAATATCTTTTTCTCATACTGCTGGTATATTTTAAGAAGGGTGATTTAACATTATGTATCTATCTAGGTTATTAATATTAGTAGAGTTATAAATGGTTTAATGTAAATAATTTAAGCGCTATGTTAAAATACTGTCCACGAGGGAAAGTTTTAGCTACAGGAATAGTGCTTTCGAAGGCAGAAAACCTAGTTTTATTACCTCTCTCCGGTCGCTGTGCTATTATTCCTACAGCGAGGGTGTAGAGCCTTTGTCCCATTATTTGATAATTCGCCGTGACCAAGTGAGTGAGAAAGACAACCTTAACGGTAAATGTAGGAAAAGCCGCGATTTATATTAAAATTGGACCAATGAGATCCCTGAAAGTTTATTCGAAATAGTTAGACGCGTCGAGTCGCGCTAAAAATGGACCAATAGGAAAGGAAGCAGCCTCAGGAGCCTGAGACTATAAATGGATCTGTTTAGGGAAATTTCGGGGCAGTTTATGTCATGTGTGGTCAGGGAGAGATGCTGCAGGATGTGTGAGATATCGCGCCAAAAAGGGAATCAAGTCAAATTTGTCATGTCAGCTTAGTATTGCATTTTATTCGACAGTTTATGTCATGTGTGGTCAGGGAGAGATGCTGCAGGATGTGTGAGATATCGCGCCAAAAAGGGAATCAAGTTAAATTCGTCATGTCAGCTTAGTATTGCATTTTACTCGAGAGTTTTCGTAATGTGTGGTCAGGGAGATATTTCGTGCCATATCCACGCCATAGTTTAACAGCAGTGGACAGTATTTTACAGCGGCCATACCAGTTTTGTATACTACGAGTGTTAATTAAATAAAAAGAAACGGCAGTGTCATCTTTTCATAAACAAAGCAAGTCTATGTCTTCCTATATCACCACCCGAGATCTACGTTTTCCTTTACCGAGGATAAGTCCATGCTCCCATAGAATTTAAGAACAATTACTGAGGCTAGCCGAGGATAAATTGAAGAGAACCAACCCACTGAGAACTTCTGGAAGCAACGGGAGAAGCATCCAGGTAAGCCTAACAGCAACGGATGAGGAGGTGATCGCCGCATCCTCTACTGCTTCTACCTGGCTGCCGGTATCTTGGAATTCTTTATTTCGGGCGTAACCATAATCTTTCTCATTGTGCTCCGTATACCCGTTGTAAAACCTGTCAGCGAACGCATGCATCTCATCGGTTTCTTCCCCTTGTACTATAGCAATTAATTTCTCACTCCTACCTGTTTGTAATAATTGTACGAAAAATCTTTCTTCGGCTATATCTTCTTCTCCTTGGGTTTTGTTATAAGTATCCTGCTTCATACCCTCTACAAAAGGGATTTCTAATGTTTTTCTGTTCTTCTCTATTTTCAAAACTTTATCAGCAAAATCAACCCTAGCTCTTAATTCAAACAAAACGTCACACCCAATCAAAATGTCACAAATCAAATTATTGATTACCAGAAAAATAAACTCAAAATTTTCTTCTCCTATTTTCATGTTCAACATTACTTGCATTTTTATTCGGGTAACCTCTTTGTTAACTGCTACCCGGCATACCGTGTTCCTTATGGGTAATGTCATTAGCTTAATTCCTTTATTTACCAGGTTCTGATATAACCTCAGGCTGCATACACTCACATTGGCTCCAGAGTCTATTAAAGCGTTATATTCTTCATCCAATAATACTACCTTTATGCTAGGGGAATCTGTCAGATCCTTTTCCGAGTGATTTTGAATAGTAGTTATCAGTTCTCCCAGTATAAATTCATTTTTGAGCCCTGTTTCACATTTTCTGTTTATTTGAGAATTTTGCGCGCTTAGAATCCGCTCCGAGCTCTTGAATGGATCCTGTCTTAGTTTTCCGGGTTATCGACACTATTTGGTGCTCCGCTAGTCTCTTCCACATTTCCCTCTCTCTGCATTTGCCTATAGTTTCCTCTGCTTCCTCTAAAATGTCCCCGGGAATGTCTCTCTCTCCTTTCGTTTCTTTCGGGATAATTTTCGTCATACCTTTCTCCTACATCACTTTCCCCTCGGTCAGAAAAATAATGTTCTCTGGATCTGTTTTCATTGTTTCTGCCTCTCCTATAATTAAAACGGCCACTATATCTTGGTCTGGTTTGTATAGCATTTATGTGATATTGGTTATCACCTTCCCTCCTGAAACGGTTATTTTGACAGTTTCTGTTCCCGGATTGAGGTACGTCGTTCCAGTATCTCTCTCTGGGGTTATAGTTCCCTCTCGCGTTTCCTCTCCAATTCGCATTCCTTGAATTATCCGGTAATGTTCGAACTGTATAGTTTTGTACGTGGTTCCTACTACTTGTCTCGAATGATGATACCAACTCAATCAATTCGGGAATAGAATTTGGCTTCGCAATGAGTAGGTAATGGTGTATACGTTCTGGATAATGTGGTACAATCATATTAATGAAATCCCTCTCGCTTATGGGTGGCTCGATTAGTCTACTACTCTGTGCTTTAGTTAGCAAATAATCTACCATGCTTAGGTTTCCGCGTTCATCGTACTTGCCATTAACTAGGATAGATCTCACCTGGTTCTGAGTATTAGTACTCCAGTACTTATTCAAAAATGCCCTTCTGAAATATTCAAAATTATTATTCTCCCCCAAAGTCAATCTTACCCATTGGAGAACCCTTTGACGTAAACCTTTACGAACGATTAACATCTTTAGCTCGTCCGGAATCTGCTTCAAACGGAAATACTCCTCAAGGTCATTTAGGTATTGTTTAGGATTATCAGCCGAATTTTCCTCGAAAGTAGGTACCCCTATCTCATTTAATAAATGGTAGTTTGCATTACTTGCATGGTTAGATGTACATTGGTGCCCTGAATTAAAATTATATGGGTCGGCAGCTGGACTTTGGCCTCCATTTACCTCCCTAAAAGTGGTGCTAGTTTCACTGGGTGAGCTATCATCACTCTGTCTCACACTTATCCCTAGTCTACCAATAGAGCGTTTTAACTCCTTTACACAATTTTCATGCTCTTCCACCCTCTTCACAATTTCATGATGATTTGAGAGCTGTTCAGTCATTTTTGACGAAAGTTCATTCATCTTTCCCTGATCCTTTTCTAACACTGTTCTAAATTCTCTGAACTCCCTTTGAATGTTAGATTCTAATGTACTTTGTTTTTTTTCTAAAGAAACATTTACAGCTCTTAAGTCATCATCCAATTGCTCCTTTATGGCTAAGCTGGTAACACTTAATTCTGTTTCTACATCCTTCCTTAGTTTTTCTACATCGTTTCTTAGACATAGTTGTCCTGCCTGAATTTCTTGCACTACCTTCCCTTGCTGACTGAATTTGGAGTCCAATTGACTTTGTAATCGGGTGACCTGTTCACCTAAATATTCCCTCATCTCCTGAGCTAATTCCCCTCTCATCTTCCTGTTTTCCTCTCTGACATATTCACCTATATGTATACTCTGCTCATTTAATTTCCGTTCTAAATTTTTACTTTGTTCACTTAATTTTTCTAAGTTTTTACTGTGCTCACCTAATTTCCCCTCTAAATTCTTACTTTGCTCACTTAATTTTTCCAAGTTTTTACTCTGCTCACCTAATTTCCCCTCTAAATTTTTATTTTGTTCACGTGAGTCCTTCCTCTGCTCATTTAAGTCCTTACCCATCTCGTCTATCTTTGTGCTCAAATGTTGAAGCAATATTAGCAGCTGGTTTTGACCTGCGTCAATGACCTGCTCCATCGGTGATTGCCTTTCTAGCCTAACTTCTACTTCTGCTGCACCCATATTTTTTCCATCTGTTGTTATGCTGACAATAGCCTCCCCATCCAGTTCTTCTGAACCTTCCCTTGACCTACTCATGGTTCCGTTAGCAAGTTCTACCTCCCTAGTAATGACTTTACCCCCTCTCAATAGCATGTGTTCACCAAAACTGAGTCACTACTCTGCATGCCTTTTTGTTTGTTTTTGAATAAATGTTCTAACCTGTATTTTTTTTTATGTTAACTGATGCGTTCCGGGTTCGAATCCTGGTGAAGTTCTAGAAGCGATGCTCTCAGCTGTTTTGTTGTCCCACGTAGGTAGACTAGAAGTTCGCGTTGTAATTTTGTTCTGCTGTGCCCCTTTCCTCTGAAGATTCTTCGTCTGTTCGTTGTTTCCTAGTCCTCCGTTTGTGTCGTTCTTCCCTTCGAGCTCCACGTTATGGCGCCAGTTTGCGGCGATCACCTCCTCATCCGTTGCTGTAGCTTACCTTGATGCTTCTCCCGTTGCTTCCAGAAGTTCTCAGCATGTTGGTTCTTCAATTTATCCTCGGCTAGCTGCAGTAATTTTCCTTAAATTATATGGGAGCATGGACTTATCCTCGGTAAAGGAAAACGTAGATCTCGGGTGGTGATATAGGAAGACATAGACTTGCTTTGTTTATGAAAAGATGACACTGCCGTTTCTTTTTATTTAATTTAACACTCGTAGTATACAAAACTGGTATTGCCGCTGTAAAATACTGTCCACCGCTGTTAGACTATGGCGTGGATATGTCACGAAATATAACTATTCTTATTGTCGCTTTCAGAGTAGCGGATCTTAGGTGTGTTGCTAAAACTATTTTGATTCCCTGTTTTGGCGCGATATCTCACACATCCTGCAGCATCTCTCCCTGACCACACATTACGAAAACTCTCGAATAAAATGCAATACTAAGCTGACATGACAAATTTGACTTGATTCCCTTTTTGGCGCGATATCTCACACATCCTGCAGCATCTCTCCCTGACCACACATGACATAAACTGCCCCGAATTTTCCCCAAACAGATCCATTTATAGTCTCAGGCTCCTGAGGCTGCTTCCTTTCCTATTGGTCCATTTTTAGCGCGACTCGACGCGTCTAACTATTTCGAATAAACTTTCAGGGATCTCATTGGTCCAATTTTAATATAAATCGCGGCTTTTCCTACATTTACCGTTAAGGTTGTCTTTCTCACTCACTTGGTCACGGCGAATTATCAAATAATGGGACAAAGGCTCTACACCCTCGCTGTAGGAATAATAGCACAGCGACCGGAGAGAGGTAATAAAACTAGGTTTTCTGCCTTCGAAAGCACTATTCCTGTAGCTAAAACTTTCCCTCGTGGACAGTATTTTAACATAGCGCTTAAATTATTTACATTAAACCATTTATAACTCTACTAATATTAATAACCTAGATAGATACATAATGTTAAATCACCCTTCTTAAAATATACAAGCAGTATGAGAAAAAGATATTTACATAATACGATTTAACATCACTAAAAGTTAATTAATAAGTTATCTGTAATTATAGTTCTTGGGCTCGGCCTAGAGTTGCCGTTTCAGTACTTTGAAAGAAAACCACTAGTTTAAATTGACTGAGGAATTTAATGTGATCTAATATCTGTGCCAAATTGACCCTCCCCGAAGAAATCTACTTTAGGTGACTGGGCTGTACTAAAGAAAGGTTGACATGTACGGGAACAGAAATGAAACGACTATGGTAGTGGTTCTCAAGCAGACGACAACAACAAGAAGAAAAGGCGCAGTTATTTTGAGTCACGCAGTACGTCAGGCGAATGTCGTCGTCGACTGCGCAGGCGCCGGATCAGTTCCAGCTTTCTTCAACATCCTGTCCACAAAGCTGATCAGTCTTTCTTCGATGGCGAGCTAGGACGAGGAAAACAACTGGACAACGTTTAGATAGAAGGCATTATGGATGGTATTTCTAAATTCATTTTTGGCTTAACCTATTCAAAATTCTCTTTAGTAATTCTTCACCGGGAAAAGATTGGTCGTCTGAATTATAGACTTTTGCTGTTAGTTTTGAAATATATCGGTAAATGTGATTATTGTAATTATTGTAATTTAATTTAAAGTCTTGAAGCCGTAAAGAATGATGAACGAATAAGGGTTTTGTAAATTGTAATTATCTATGTTGTTGAAGTGTGAGTTTATCAAATGGAAGAAATTCGGCTTGTTAATTAATTTATGGAATATATTTTCAATCTGCCATTATTCCTAATTTAATCCACTTTCTCTTGGGTCAAAAGAGCACGTTTCATGTCTGAGCTCTTGAAGCGAGTTGCTGACCGTTTGAAGATAAAGAATGAGCCGTAGCACTCGAAACTATAACAATTGACTTATTATACCTGCTAACTTCTGCAGTATCAATTGTTTCCGCAGTAAAAGAAACTAGAAGCGTAACTTGCCGTGAGTCGCTAAAATACTTACCGGCGAAACCCCTAGCGGCTACCGCTAAGTAACGGTAACTCAATGTGGTCTTAGGCGCTGCGAACTGCCGATCACCGTAAAAGACTGTAAGCCCCTAAGACTGTACACGAAGAAAAGAAAGGTAAGGCACTAATTTTAACAATACATGCTATTTTATTACTTAAGCTTCGCCTACTTTAGAGCTACCCCCTAAGTTTCTTTCATTATACGTTGACAAATTTTACACATCTGAAACGCAATCTTTATTCTTTGACTACTAAATTCTAAGAATTCTTTCTAAGAATTCCCAACTGGCGTACGTGCCTCTGCAAAAGTATTGAACTTATATCCATCCTTAGGTGCATTCCAGCAATCTTTATACTAATGCGTTCGCTTCTCAGCTATTACAAATGACGTTGCTCGCTATTTACGTTTTTCACAGGACAAATCTTTTCAATTCAAGTTTATTATATTATACATTGATTTAATACACGGAAGTGAATCATTGCAATTATTTCTCTATCTATCATTTCTTTATTTAATTATTTATATCTTTCTGTCAATAATTACGGTATAACTTTAGGTATATACCTATGTATATACAATATAAAACAGTAGCCTAATAGAATGTAGTTTATATGTTTTCATAACATTGGTTATTATACTATAGAAATCAATGCAATAATTAATTTTGTTGCAACACAAAATTTTCGCCAGTTCCCTTCGTAAACTTCCCTTCAGGTATGTTTTTAAATGTTATAGATAAAGTTTGTGATACTTATCTGTTCTAGTAGACAAACAGTTCTGGAGATTAAATAAACGCTTCATATTTTAGGCACTAGCTCTAATTGTATTAAATGATATTATTATTATTATTTCATAAACCTTTTAACTTCAGAAGTTAATTTCCCTTAGTGCTGAAGAATTTTTTGGCTTTAGAAACCGCATATTTACCTTAGCTTATGCTGGAAAATGGTAGCAAGTTACGCCAGTTTTTCAAATGAAATGTTGCCATTTCTACTGTCTTTTGTTGATGCATGACACAAAGCACATGGCGCCTCAAGTTATGCTTGCACATAGTGTAGCCGGGCGGCACTTCACACCTTCTCCATATCATATTTCTTCCCCACTGGAGGAACACTTCTTTCTTATGATTTTTCTTCCACTCCCCTTCCCCTCGCACTTGTGAACTACATCTTTCATCCGCCATTTCTCTGTGCCGTCTTTTCCACTTGCGGGGGATCCTCGCACTACGGCGAGAGAGAGAGAAAAAAAGTGAGCGACGATTGGCGCACAAAAGGAAGAAGGGATGCTGTAATAAGTTGCAGCAGTGATAACTTGCACCTCTGATGGCGGCTAATGGATACTTGGGGCAACAAAATGGTCGCCTGTCTAACCACAGCCTGTCCCCTTCTGTATTTCTTGCTGATGTAATTGCTATTAAGCCTGCCTCTTGCGACCAACACCACAATAGGCAATCAAATGTGGCAGAAGTGAGAATTAAGTGCTGGTCACGTACCATCATTTAACAGATTACCTGCTGATAAATACAGTCCTTCTGATAGCCACTAAAATAATATTTATTATTCCTATTAGTTTAAGAAATGGCACGCTTAAGTAGTCATAAATAAAACGTTTAATTCTCAGTCACGTTTTACTTTATCTGCTACGTATATTGTATTCCACCCAAAAATTCAATGCCGAGATTTCAACGAAAATATATGTTTTGACGCCCCTGAACCGAAAAAAAAGCATTTTTAGAAAAAGGTCCATATGTGTGCGTGCGTGTATGTGTGTATCACTAACTCAAAAGCGAAGAGTCGGATAAATACCAAACTTGGTATTAAAGTTCACTATCTTCCAAAGATGCGACACGAAGATTTTCAAGAAAATCTCCCCATTCCAACTACCCTTCATTCATGGAATATTTTTCGAAATTTTTAGTTTCTGAAAAATTGCTCCAAAGATTTTAATTAAAATATCATATAAATGTCAAATATTTTTACATGGCAAATAAAGTGTATCTATATTTTGAATTCTTTTGGGAATAGCCTGCAAATCTTCATTCGGAAGGAATTTCGTATAATCTTGTATAAGTGATAAACGTTAAGCGATAGACTAAAAAAAAAGTAGATCGCTTTAAAACACACAATTTATTTCAAATATTTTTTTTGGCATAAGCCGCTTCCGAGATATCCGTTATTAATTGTTCAATACTTTGTCATTCTTTTCAAGTCCTGTCAATTTTCATTGTTTCTCGCGATTGCATGGACAGAGTATGGAATTTTAAGGTCAGTATTTAGCATCCAGTTCTTAAACATTTGACTGTCGCTGTTCTCTTTGTATCTATAACGAAATGTGTAATGTAGCTGTTTCTGCAAAGGTTTATTTGGAGTAAATGTAGTAGATAGAAAAACAAGTTTTAGTAAGAATAGTTTTCAAAACACGCTAATAAGCGGTAGAGGGTAGAAGAAGTCATGTGAATGTAACACGTATCTAAGATTGTTTACTTTCTCTACCACGTACCTAGGAGGTAGAGGAAGTATTTGATTCCACCCCAACATTTGATATCAAGATTTCACCGGAAATCTCGACATGTTTTCAGACCTCATGAATAACTAAAAAAAAAAAAAAAAAAAAGGAAGAAAGGAAAAAAAAAATAGAAAACGGACCTTGTGCGCGCGCATGTATATGTGTCTATGAATAGAAAACCTTAAAAACGAAAAGTCGTTAACTACCAAACTTGTTAACATCAGTATCTTCCAAAAAATTTCAAGGCTTTTTCAATTTTACAAAAATGACTAACGATTTTGATTAAAATATAACATGTTAAAGATATTTACATGAAAAACAAAATTATCTTGAGGTTTGTGTGTGTGTGTGTTTTTTTGTTTTTTTTTGCATATGACCTGTAAAGTTTTCTTCATTCGGGATGACAGTAAGTATACCGTAAGAAATATGCAAAATCTTACTACACAAAAATGTTCAACTTGCTAAAACACACAATCTATGTCAACCTTTTTTGTGGCGTTAGCCATTTCCTAGATATTGTTTGTTATTGGTTTGAATTTACAAATACTTACCTACACTTTTATCAAGTGGTAAGTGGCTATTATTTTTTACTCGCAAAGTGAACGGAGTTTCAAAGTCATCACAAAGCGATCTGCTTTGAAAATATTTGATCATCGCTTAAACCTACTGTATTACCCTTGCACCTACAACGAAATTTCTAATAAATCCATTATCTCGATGAACATGAAGTAGATAGAAGAATAAGCTTTTCGTATGAATAGTTTGTAGACACTATATAAAGGTAAACGATGTTGAGTAGAGAAAGTCATGTGGATTAACACATCAGATTTTTTACTTTCTCTACTACGTACCTATAGTAAGTAGCGGAAGTATTGCATTCCACTCAAAAATTCTATACCAGATTTCACCGGAAATACATGTTTTGAGGAGCGCCCTAAATCCAAATAAAGCATTTTTGGAAACATGTACGTGTGTGTGTGTGTCTATGAACAGCATAACTCAAAAACGGAAAAGTCGGATAAATATCAAGCTTGGTATTTGGGTTTAATACCTTCCAAGGATGTGACACACAGTTTTTTAAGAAAATCCCCTACCTCAAACTACCCTTTACATAGAACATTTTTCGAAAATTTTGATTTTCTAAAAAATGCCTCTAGCGATTTTAATTAAAATGCTATATATTAAAGATATTTAGGTACATTAAAAATAAAATGTACATCTTGGATTTTCTGAAAATAGCCTAGGAATTCTCTTCATTCGGAAGGTATTTTGCATAATCTTGTATAACATGTAAATGATAAGCGATAGACGAAAACGTACTACACTAAAATGTAGATTTCTTTAAAGCACACAATTTACGTAAAATAAGTTTTTTGTGGCATAAACTGAGATATCCGTTACTAAATGTTCGAATTGTTCAGTGCCTGTCATTTTCTTTTAAAGTCCCATTGATTTTCAGTTGTTTCTCGCGATTGCATGGAAACAGTATGGAATTTTAAGGCCAGCATGTAGCGTCCAGTTCTTAAACATTTGACTATCGCTGTTATAGTATTTATAACGAAACGTGTAATGTATTACTTTCTCTACTACGTATAGTAAGTAGGGGAAGTATTGTATTCCACCCAAAATTTCGATACCAAGATTTCACCGGAAATACATGTTTTGAGACCCCTGAATCCAAAAAAAGCATATTTGGAAACATGTCCGTGTGTGTGTCTGTCTGTGTGTCTGTGTGTCTGTGTGTCTGTGAACAGCATAACTCAAAAACGAAGAGTCGGATAAACACCAAACTTGGTATTTAGGTTCAGTATCTTTCAGAGATGTGATACGAAGGTTTTCAAGAAAATCCCCCCACCCCAGACTACCCTTTACATGCAACATTTTTCGAAAATTTTAATTTTCTCAAAAACGGCTCTAACGATATTGATTAAAATATCATATGTTTAAGATATTGTCATGACAAATAAAATGTATATCTCGAATTTTCTGGGAATGTCTCCAAAAGTATTCTTCATTATGAACGACTTTTTCATAACTGGTAAACCATAAGAGATAGACAAAATTTTACTACATGAAAAGTGTAGATCGCGTTAAAATACACAATTTATGTCATATACATTTCTTTTGTTGAGTGAACCGTTTGCGAGATATTGCTTGTTATTCCCTTAAATTTTCCAATACTTATACTTTTTCTCAAATTCGTTATTCATTTTTTTTATGTCCTGGACATGCAAAGAGAATGGAATGCGCCACCTAGCAACCAGCGTTAAAATATTTGACTATCGCTTAAAACCTACCATATTCCCCTTGCATCTACAAGAAAATTATCAATAAGATTTACATCTCGATATCTCCATTAACATGAAGCATATGGAGAATAAGCGTTTGTAAAAATAGTTTGTACAAGAGTAGAGAAAGTCATGTGAGTGTAACACATCAGATTTTTTTGTCTTGGATAGGCAAAGAGTATTAATCTGTGGCAAAGGGAATGGTGCTGCACCTAGCAACCAGCTATTAAGAGATATGTATGTGCTTAAAGGCTACTGTATTTCTATATTGCCCTTGTAAATATATATTCCCCTTACATCTACAAGAAAATTAGCAATAAGATAGAGTCTGCAAATGTTTACCTCGATTAACATGAAGTAGATGGAGAATAAGCGTTTGTAAAAATAGTTTGTACAAGAATAGAGAAAGTCATGTGAGTGTAACACATCAGATTCTTTTCGTATTTTGCATTACCTATTTTTGCATATGTTTGTTTGGATTAAATGTAGTAGATAGAAAAAATAAGCTTTACTATGAATAGTTGGTATACCCACAATAAAGATAGAGGGTAGAGAAAGTCATGTGAATGTACCAATCAGAATTGAGCATCAAATGCTTCATATAGCTACAGGTTTGCACGGGAATGGCTCATATCATTATTTTTGTGTTGAATGAATTACCTGTATTTTAAGAAAGTTTTAAGTAATCTTTGATAAAGCAGAGTTAACGGATACATACGATATCGGCTTTTTGTAAACTTTAGCTCGGAGATTTTTCGCTGCAACGTGACAGGGGCTCGCTTAGACCAACTGAAAAGTTTGCTTCAAGAGCCCTTCGGGAAGCTGAAGGGTTTTCAAACCGAAACGCTGTGTTCTGTATTTAGTTTTCTCTGTCTGAAGTGGTCTCTATGCCGATACTTGTCAAAATTATTATATTAGGCCAGTCTCTTGTAAACGAAACCACTCGTGCCGTTTGAAAGAGCAACAATAGACTTCTCTTGTTTCAAGGCCTGCTGACATTTTTGTTTCACAGTGGCACTCCACGACTTGTGTATTTACATAAGTGGCCGGCTTTGTGACCAGGTTGCGCGACCACGCCGGTCTTAACACCTCAATGCACGCAGTAAATTGCCAACGGTGTGCCCAAGAGAAAGAAACCGATACGTTAAACGCTGGAGCGAGACGTTTTCATCTGCTAGCACGTGCGTTCCTCGCTCCTTGCACGCACAGGGTCGGTTGCCTTCCACTTAATCAGAGGTTCAATTTGGTCGCATGCCGGTGACTTGCTATTGTTTCTAGTAAATGACGTATTCCTGGCAGTGCTTCATGCAGAAAAATCTGATGTGCTACACTCACACGACTTTCTCTACTCTTGTACAAACTATTTTTACGAACGTTTATTCTCCAGACGCTTCATGTTAATCGAGATGTCAATCTTATTGCTAATTTTCTTGTAGATGCAAGGGGAACATGGTAGGTTATAAGCGATAGTCAAATCTTTTAAGCGTTGGTTGCTATGTGGCGCATTCCAATCTCTTTGCATGTCCAGGACATAAAAAATGAATAACGAATTTGAGAAAAAGTATAAGTATTGGAAAATTTAAGGGAATAACAAGCAATATCTCGAAAATGGTTCACTCTACAACAAAAAATGTATACGACATAAATTGTGTATGTTAACGCGATCTACATTTTTTGTGCAATAACATTTTGTCTATCTCTTATGGTTTACCAGGTATGCAAAAGTCGTTCACAATGAAGAACACTTTTGGAGACATTCCCAGAAGATTCAAGATATACATTTCATTTGTCATGTAAATATATTAAACATATGATATTTTAATCAAAATCGTTAGGGCCATTTTTGAGAAAATTAAAATTTTCGAAAAATGTTCCATGTAAAGGGTAGTCTGGGGTGGGGGATTTTCTTAAAAACCTTCGTGTCGCATCCCTGGAAGATACTGAACCTAAATACCAAGTTTGGTGTTTATCCGACTGCTCGTTTGTGAGTTATGCTGTTCAAACACAGACAGACAGACACACACACGGACATGTTTCCAAAAATGCTTTTTTTGGATTCAGGGAGTCTCAAAACATGTACTTCCGGTGAAATCTTGGTATCGAATTTTTGGGTGGAATACAATACTTCCTCTACTTATTATACGTAGTAGAGAAAGTAAAAATGAGTGCTTGCAGCTTACAAGGAGACATTATCAGACCGTTGTTCATCATCATGTCGGTAATTTTTTGCGTGAAAGTACATTGAAAATAATGAGACATGCACTCTCTGTCTCTCTCTAGCGAGATATTGTAATTAATGTTCGCATAGAGTTAAATTTCACATACATGAATTGTTTTGCGGTAAAGGTAAGGACCAACGGAGTGGTCCCCGCAACGGGGCAGAGCACTGTTCCTTCGGAAGGGAAGTAAAGCTGGTGGTCCCTTGTCGTAGATTTACGGCACCTAAAAGAATCTCAGGTCTGATAAAGAGGCCCGAGTAAAATTAGCCAATATAGAATGGGACGCTAAGGACCACAGCAGTTAAAGAGCGTCCATAAATAAAACTCAATTCGTAAATAGGCTGCAACAGTCTCTTTTGCTTCTACCCTGACCCCTGGGAGGGTGACCTAAGGGAAGAGATCCAAAGGGCAACCAGATTCGAATGACCAGGGTGCAAGCATGGACGGGATCCCTAACATATCTATATCCAACGCAACCGACGGCGCCGTAAGGCTCCAGATCCCCGGCAGTCCCCTGGTTGGGCCCATCTGGAAGTGGGTCCTAACTGAGCAGTCCCGACCGACGCCAGGGGAGAAACCTCTACATAGGGCACAGCCGCAACCCGCCGAACACAGTCGCCTGGTCCTACAACCCTCAAACAGATGGCAATGGAGGAGATGATGGGTACAGGAAATGAGGAGCAGGGAAGTCGTGGTGAAAAAGGAACCATCCCGGCATTCGCCTACCGACCCGGGGAAACCACGAAACACCCGTAGGTCAGAACGGGCAATCCAGGGGATTGAACCCGGTAACTCCCGAATACGAGTCGTGCACAACGTGGCGCCACCGTAATTTCCCGAACGCAAACTAACGGAATTCATCAAAAGCCAACCGTGAGAAATTTCCCCCATTATAGTGCTCTCTGGCGACATACTGTTTGTTTCAGTTGTCACCAATAGCAGCAACTGCTCTTAAAATATACGCACGGTAAAGATATGCCCGTAGTTGGTGTTAATTGCATCTGTTACGTTGGTAGTACAGATACTGTCTTGCAGGACGTCAACCGTTGAGTTTAAAGCAAGTAATCCGTGGTTGGGCAAAGGCTGTTGTTTTCCATGTGTGCGCTTATTTAGAATTATTTTAGTGCTTACATAAGTGTTTCACGCTTTTTACTTTCCCTACTATGTATAGTAAGTAGAGGAAGTAGTGCATTCCATCCAAAAATCCGATATCGTGATTACACCGGAAATACATTTTTTGAGGCCTCCTGAATGCAAAAAAATGCATCTTTAGGAAAAGGTCCGTTTGTGTGTCTGTGCGCCTGTGTGTGTCTGTGAACAGCATAACTCTAAAACGAAAAGTCGGATGAACACCAAACTTGGTATTTAGGTTTAGTATCTTTCAAGGATGCGACAAGGATTTTGAAGTAAACCTCCCCACCCCAGACTACCCTTTACATGGAACATTATTTAAACATTTTGATTTTCTCAAAAATGGTTCTAACGATTTTGATAAAAAATATCATATAGGTATTTAAGATATTTTCATGACAAATAAAATATATATCTTGAATTTTCTGGGAAGGTCCCCAAAAATCCTCTTCATTCTGAATGGCTTTTGTGTAACTGGTAAGCGGTAAGAGATAGACAAAAGTTTTCTACACGAAAAAGTAGATATCGTTAAAATACCCAATTTATGTAATATACATTTTTTCTGTAGAGTGAATCATTTCCGAGATATTCCTTGTTATTTGTTAAATTTTTCCAATACACTATGTACGGGACATGCAAAGAAAATGAAATGCGCCACATAGCAACCAGCTCTTAAAAGATTTGACTATCGCTTAAAGCCTACCATATTGCCCTTGCACCTATAAGAAAATTAGCAATAAGATTAACATTGCATATCTCGAATAACATGAAGTAGATAGAGAATAAGCGTTTGTAAAAATAGTATGTACAAGAGTAGAGAAAGTCACGTGTGTGTAACACATCATATTTTTAATTGTTGTTTTTACAACATAATTTTCCATCAAATACAATACGATGTGTTAGCAATGGGAGGTGATTTCATCAACTTGTGTTGTTTCAAAACAAAATTTGATTTATTGTCTGACTTGAAAGTAATAATTCCCATTGTAAGGTAGCCAGAACCTTAGTTTGGTATAAAGTCGGCCATTTGAATTTTTGGGAACTGCCATTAAATGTTTCCCCTATACTGAAGTAGGTATTTTGTTGTAACTTGTTTGCAACACGCTTTGGGCGTCAATTTGAAGTACGTGTTGTATTGTAGTAGTTGTATTATATTTCAACTGTTGGGGAGCCGAACTTGAAGATTGTTTGCAACCGCACGTATGGTACCCGGTTTCCGGTAGCCTTCGCCCCAAATGTACTTTCAGGTGCCCTTTGCCCCAAGTTTAAAAATATTAACTTTGTAATTTAAACTGTTTCTTTAAATATTATATATTTAAGTTTGCCTCGGCTGCGTCAGTACTTATTTTAGAGACACGTTTCTCTTAGCAGGGTTGTGGTGTGACAAGAATGTAGGCTTACACTGATTATAATTTTACTTCACTCCTTTTATTAATGCTTGTCACGATTAAAATAACACTTCACTGATATAGAGAGCTGTGAGATTCTTTTTATTAATTAATTACACTTTTTTAACACGTAAACTTATTTTTCGTCTCACAGGAATACATATTATATTTCTTGAGGACACTTTTTGCGTCTGGTTAGTAACTCTGTCTGCAGGCAACACGTCCAGTTATGAGCGCTGTCTAGAAGCAACTGAACTCTGTATTTTAAAATTTTGCTATATTTCAGTTTCTGATTGGCTAATCCTACTCCAATAGAATACCTTCATTTAACTAAAGCTTTTTCTGGTTGTTGATCGGCTATTTTATAAACTGTCACTAAAATTACATTATTGTTACTCAAAGAATCACAAGTACTACTGTTAAGCTTTCTTACTCATTATTGACTCAAGGTTACCTCATTGTTAGCAACCTTTAACTTATTATTCTCACTCAGTAATACATTCACATAACATTATTAAACATGGATACAATAATATAAGCATATGCAATGACTGTTACGTAAATTTTACAAATTATTACATACATATTGCTTCAAGGCGGGCTGTTATTGAATTTACATATTATATAATTAGACTGAAATTATTAAAGTGTTAAAAATATTGCCTCAATACCCATTATCGATGTCCGCTGCTACAGGATCCAAGTTTGGCAGAACTGTCAAAAGGTTCGAAATCTTTACAGTTTTCTGCACACTGTTTTTCCGGATCCTGTAGATTAAAGCAGTGGTAACCTCCCGCAACACGATCACGTTTCTAACGCACGTCTACAAATATCTGTCTTATCTACCGTTGCAGTAAAGGCTTGCATCGCCTGAAATGCATTACACCACTCACGAATACAGCAAGCGATCTGCCTTCTACTGTTACGCTCCCTCCTGAATGTCTCTGGGGAAAAGCAAAACGAATTTGGAGGTTTCCCCCGGGGTTTAAAATGCGAAAAAGCTAAAAGCCGGGGGCTTGTGGTTGTCTTCACCTGTACCAACATCCCCCAAGTAAGATAAACAGCAGTGTATGAAGCTGTGTGCCCAGTGGTGACAGCGCATTGGCTACGGGCTGCTCTTTTTGTTCGGCGGTATTCTCTCTCCAGCGAGTCTCTCCAACCTTCATGTCATTCACTTCATTTAGAAAGCATTGCTTCCAGGAGAGTACCTGGTAACTGTGATATCAAGTCACCGTGATTGATTTCGGTCTTAAGATGTAACTGTTTCCAAGCACTCGATGCTTACTACCGATTCGCATCGGCAACATCAACCACCTTTTGTCTCATGGATGTTATGGCAGTGAAAGCAATCACATTATTAGAAAAAAAATCTGATGTGTTACACTCACATGACTTTCTCTACTCTTGTACAATCTATTTTTACAAACGCCTATTCTCCATATGCTTTATGTTAATCGAGATATCGAGATGTCAATCTTATTGCTAATTTTCTTGTAGATGCAAAGGGAATATGGTAGCTTTTAAGCGATGGTCAAATATTTTAACGCTGGTTGCTATGCGGCGCATTCCATTCTCTTTGCAAGTCCAGGACATAAAAAAATGAATAACGAATTTGAGAAAAAGTATAAGTATTGGAAAATTTAAGGGAATAACAAGCAATATCTCGAAAACGGTTCACTCAACAAAAGAAATGTATATGACATAAGTTGTGTATTTTAACGAGATCTACATTTTTTGTGTAGTAAAATTTTGTCTATCTCTTATGGTTTACCAGTTATGCAAAAGTCGTTCACAATGAAGAATACTTTTGGAGACATTCCCAGGAAATTCAAGATATACATTTCATTTCTCATGACATTATCTTAAACACATGATATTTTAATCAAAATCGTTAGAGCCATTTTTGAGAAAATTAAAATTTTCGAAAAATGTTCCATGTAAAGGGTAGTCTGGGGTGGGGGGATTTTCTTGAAAACCTTCGTGTCGCATCTCTGGAAGATACTGAACCTAAATACCAATTTTGGTGTTTATCCGACTGTTCGTTTTTGAGTTATGCTGTTCACAGACACACACACACACAGACACACAGACACACACACAGACACACAGACACACACACACAGACACACACACGGACATGTTTCCAAAAATGCTTTTTTTGGATTCAGGAGGTTTCAAAACATGTATTTCCGGTGAAATCTCGGTATCGAATTTTTGGGTGGAATGCAATACTTCCCCTACTTACTATACGTAGTAGAGAAAGTAAAAATTCTGATGTGTTACACTCACATGATTTTCTCTACTCTTATACAAAGTATTTTTACAAACGCTTATTCTCCATATGCTTCATGCTAATCGAGATGTTAATCTTATTGCTAAGGGGAATTGGTAGGCTTTAAGCTATAGTCAAGTGTTTTAAGAGCTGGTTGCTATGTGAAGTATTCCACTCTCTTTGCATGTCCAGGACATAAAAATCTGATGTGTTACACTCACATGACTTTCTCTACTCTTGTACAAACTATTTATACAAACGCTTATTCTCCATATGCTTCATGTTAATCGAGATAAAAATTTGCAGTCTCTTATCTTATTGCTAAGTTTCTTGTAGCTGTAAGGGGAATATATATTTACAAGGGCAATATACAAATACAGTAGCCTTTAAGCACATACATATCTCTTAATAGCTGGTTACTAGGTGCAGCACCATTCCCTTTGCCACAGATTAATATTCTTTGCATATCGAAGACAAAAAATCTGATGTGTTACACTCACATGACTTTCTCTACTCTTGTACAAACTATTTTTACAAACGCTTATTCTCCATCTACTTCATGTTAATCGAGATAAACATTTGCAGACTCTATCTTATTGCTAATTTTCTTGTAGATGTAAGAGGAATATATATTTACAAGGGCAATATACAAATACAGTAGCCTTTAAGCTCATACACATCTCTTAATAGCTGGTTGCTAGGTGCAGCACCATTCGCTTTGCCACAGATTAATATGCTTTGCATATCGAAGACAAAAAAATCTGATGTGTTACACTCACATGACTTTCTCTACTCTTGTACAATCTAATTTTACAAACGCCTATTCTCCATATGCTTCATATTAATCGAGATATCGAGATGTTAATCTTATTGCTAATTTTCTTGTAGATGCAAGGGGAATATGGTAGGTTTTAAGCGATAGTCAAATATTTTAACGCTGGTTGATATGTGGGGCATTCCATTCTCTTTGCATGTCCAGGACATAAAAAAAATGAATAACGAATTTGAGAAAAAGTACAAGTATTGGAAAATTTAAGGAAATAATAAGCAATATCTCGAAAACGGTTCACTCAACAAAAGAAATGTATATGACATCAGTTGTGTATTTTAACGCGATCTACATTTTTTGTGTAGTAAACTTTTGTCTATCTCTTATGGTTTACCAGTTATGCAAAAGTCGTCCACAATGAAGAAGACTTTTGGAGACATTCCCAGAAAAGTCGAGATATACATTTCATTTCTCATGACATTATCTTAAACATATGATATTTTCATCAAAATCGTTAGAGGCATTTTTGAGAAAATTAAAATTTTCGAAAAACGTACCATGTAAAGGGTAGTTTGGGGTGGGGGGATTTTCTTGAAAACCTTCGTGTCGCATCTCTGGACGATACTGAACCTAAATACCAAGTTTGGTGCTTATCCGACTGTTCGTTTTTGAGTTATGCTGTTCACAGACAGACACACACACACACACACACACACACACACACACACACACACACAGACACACACACACGGACATGTTTCCAAAAATGCTTTTTTTGGATTCAGGAGGTCTCAAAACATGTATTTCCGGTGAAATCTCGGTATCGAATTTTTGGGTGGAATGCAATACTTCCCCTACTTACTATACGTAGTAGAGAAAGTAAAAAATCTGATGTGTTACACTCACATGACTTTCTCTACTCTTGTAAAAACTATTTTTACAAACGCTTATTCTCCATATGCTTCATGTTAATCGAGATATCGAGATGTCAATCTTATTTGTAATTTTCTTGTAGATGCAAGGGGAATATGGTAGCTTTTAAGCGATAGTCAAATATTTTATCGCTGGTTACTATGTGGCGCATTCCATTCTCTTTGCATGTCCAGGACATAAAAAAATGAATAACGAATTTGAGAAAAAGTATAAGTATTGGAAAATTTAAGGAAATAACAAGCAATATCTCGAAAACGGTTCACTCAACAAAAAACATGTATATGATATAAGTTGTGTATTTTAACGCGATCTACATTTTTTGTGTAGTAAAATTTTGTCTATCTCTTATGGTTTACCAGTTATGCAAAGGTCGTTCATAATGAAGAATACTTTTGGGGACATTCCCAGAAATTTCGAGATATACATTTCATTTCTCATGACCTTATCTTAAACATATGATATTTTCATCAAAATCGTTAGAGCCATTTTTGAGAAAATTAAAATTTTCGAAAAATGTTCCATGTAAAGGGTAGTCTGGGGTGGGGGGATTTTCTTGAAAATCTTCGTGTCGCATCTCTGGAAGATACTGAACGCAAATACCAAGTTTGGTGTTTATCCGATTGTTAGTTTTTGAGTTATGCTGTTCACAGACACACACACAGACACACACACAGACACACACACACACAGACACACACACGGACATGTTTCCAAAAATGCTTTTTTTGGATTCAGGAGGTCTCAAAACATGTATTTCCGGTGAAATCTCGGTATCGAATTTTTGGGTGGAATGCAATACTTCCCCTACTTACTATACGTAGTAGAGAAAGTAAAAATGAATAACGACTTCCCATTTGAGAAAATAAGTATTGAAAAATTTAAGGGAATAACAAGTAATATCTCGAAAATGGTTCACTCAACAAAAAAAATGTATATGACCCAAATTGTGTATTTTAACGCGATCTACATTTTTTGTGTAGTAAAATTTTGTCTATCTCTTATGGTTTACCAGTTATGCAAAAGTCGTTCACAATGAAGAATACTTTTGGAGACATTCCCAGAAAATTCAAGATATACATTTTATTTGTCATAAAAATACCTTAAACATATGATATTTTAATCAAAATCGTTATAGCCATTTTTGAGAAAATTAAAATTTTCGAAAAATCTTCCATGTAAAGGGTACTCTGGGGTGGGGGGATTTTCTTGAAAACCTTCGTGTCGCATCCTTGGAAGATACTGAACCCAAATACCAAGTTTGGTGTTTATCCGACTGTTCGTTTCTGAGTTATGCTGCTCTCACACAGACAGACAGACAGACACACACACGGACATGTTTCCAAAAATGCTTTTTTTTTGGATTCAGGGGGTCTCAAAACATATATTTCCGGTGAAATCTCGGTATCGAATTTTTGGATGGAATACAATACTTCCCCTACTTACTATACGCAGTAGAGAAAGTAAGAATAATATTAAATTAGTATAGTTCATTTATGTTACAACTTGTGTAAAGCAACAAAGTGAAAAACAATGTAAGTAGGTTAAAGATTCACGGGTTTGCGGTCATTAATGACCGAGCCATGGAATAGATTTAGGTGAGCAGTTAGCGAATGTTAAACAAGCATAGACGGAGGTAGTATCTGAATAATTTTTTCTCTTTCTTTCTTTCTTTCTTCAGATATGTAAGTGAAGCTTTAAATCGCAAGTTTGGTGTATTTTATTCTGACAGGGCGCTAGATGTGTAGGCTAATGAAGATTAGTATTACAGATCCTGGAGTCACTTTCTGGGGGTATAAACAGGAAAATTGTGTTAAACTCATTCTCACTTGATTACCTGATTCAGATGTCGCAACTTCGTTACTTTTGTGGGGGGGGGGACGAGCATAGGTTGAGTAAGATACGGAAGCATGTAAACTGAGAAGGAAATGTAACTAGAATTTCTTAAAGGACGGGAAACAGCACAGGTGTTATTCTAGTGGTTAAAATCTGGAAAAGAAATTAGACCAGAGAAATAGGTCAAGGCACCAAAAATATATTTTGATATTAACGAAACACAAATTAAATTATACGGACATTTATTTAAACCTGCACTATTATTAATGTATTCTCATAATCACATCCTAGAGAATTAGTCAGGAAGAATAGTTGGGATTTGCAGGAACTCTACACATCACTACACAGAGGAGAGATAACGTCTGAGTTATTTTTAGTATCTCCCAGTCGGTATCGATGATAAGATACAGAGACAAGGAAATCTGTTATAAAAGAATAAAGCTACAAACTATTTAATACAAAAAGGTAAACTTTGACTAATTTCACAATTTTTCTGGCAAACTTTTATCTATCTGAGATTTCCAGTCATCTGAAGTTCCATAAAATTCAGTAAGAATGAAGAAACTTCACAGGATATTCTCAGAAAATGTTCAAAATATACATGTACAACCATTTTTGAGAAAATAAAACGTAGCGAACACATACAAAGGGTAGTTTGAGATGGGGAAAGTTTCATGAAAATGCGTGCGAGTGCGGGCATCTTTTAACATTTTTGTTTGGCTTCAGGGGATATCAAAACAAATATTTCTGAACAAATATCGATACCATTTTTTTGGGCGGAATACAATACTTTCTGTACTTACCACACGTAAAAACCTTCGCTATATAATAGGGATGAATTTCTTTTTCCACCGCATGAAATATACTTGTACGAATTTCAGATTGCAGTATGTCCAATTAGCTACCAAATGATAAAGAAGGAAAGGCCTACAGATGGCAGCGCAGTGTTTGTTTTGAGCAGTTGCTACACATGTACTACTCATTGCTAATAACTTGTCAGCAAGAGCGAGCGAGCGCGCGCACACACACACACACACACACATCTTGCTTCTGCCAGCAGCCAGTCCGCGCGGGAAGAGGAGGGGGGCCAGCAAAAGCAAATTATTTACACTCAAATGATTCTATTTCAATATCGGAACAAAAGAAAGGCCACCGCGCTCAGTGGCGGGATGGAAAGAAGAAGAAGAAGCAAGAGGGGTGGGCAGGCAGACCGACCGGTTTATGTGTGCGAGGGGACTGACAGACTCGCTACAGGGTGTGCCCTATCATGAACTCCGGACCTGAGATGCTTCATCTGCGGGAATCGGGAATTATTAACAAAACTTCTTTCAACACTATCAGATACTTTAATGATCTAAACAGGAATAGCACATTTGTTTATTTTCTCTACCTATTATCTATAGTAGGAAAAGTGGCATTGCATTCAATTCAATAGAGATTTTTGCGGAAATACACGTTTTAAGGTGCGCTGAACCCACCGCATCTTTTGTTTAGAAAACAGTTCCGCATGTGTCAGTCATCTCTCTGTGAACAGCGAAACTCAAAAGACGAAAACTCAGACAAACACCAAATTGCATATTGGAGTCAAATGCATGGAGAAGACGTCGTTATTCAGTTTGACAGAATTGGTTCTAACGATTTTGATAAAAATATAACATTTTGAGATATTAACGTGGTAAATTAAATGCATATATTATACTTTCTATGAATAACCTGTGAAGTTCTCTTCATAATGATTGAATATTGTATAACATTGTTTAACTGGGAAATCATAAGAGACAGGCAAAAATCTTTACTCCAGGAGCTCTTTAAAATACACAGTTTGGCATAATTTTTCGTAGCATTAGCAGCTTTCGAAGTATTCCATGGTATCGTGAGCAATAACTGAGTAGCGATAAAACTTAAAAAATCTGATGTGTTACACTCACATGACTTTATCTATTCTTGTACAACCTATTTTTACAAACGCTTATTCTCCATATGCTTCATGTTAATCGAGATGTTAATCTTATTGCTAACTTTCTTGTAGATGCAAGGGGAATTGGTAGGCTTTAAGCGATAGTCAAATATTTTAAGAGCTGGTTGCTATGTGCAGTATTCCATTCTCTTTGCATGTCCAGGACATAAAAAAAATGAATAACGAATTCCCATTTGAGAAAAAGTATAAGTATAGGAAAATTTAAGGGAATAACAAGCAATATCTCGAAAATGGTTCACTCAACAAAAAAAAATGTACCTATATGGCATAAATTCTGTATTTTAACGCGATCTACTTTTTTGTGCAGTAAAATTTTGTCTATCTCTTATGGTTTACCAGTTATGCAAAAGTCGTTCACAATGAAGAATACTTTTGGAGACATTCCCAGAAAATTCGAGATATACATTTCATTTGTCATGAAAATATCTTAAACATATCATATTTTAATCAAAATCGTTAGAGCCGTTTTTGAGAAAATTAAAATTTTCGAAACATGTTCCATGTAAAGGGTAATCTGGGGTGGGGGGATTTTCTTGAAAACCTTCGTGTCGCATCTCTGGAAGATACTGAACCTAAATACCAAGTTTGGTGTTTATCCGACTGTTCGTTTCTGAGTTATGCTGTTCACAGACACACACACGAACATATTTCCAAAAATGCTTTTTTTGGATTCAGGGGTTCTCAAAAGTTGTATTTGCGGTGAAATCTCGGTATCGAATTTTTGGGTGGAATACAACACTTCCCCTACTTACTATACGTAGTAGAGAAAGTAAAAAAAAAAGACAAAGTAATGAACAGTTCAAACCAATAACAAGGGATATCTCGGAAGTGGTTGGTGCCACAGAAAAAGTTATTTGGAATAAATTGTGTAGGGCCTTGGAGGTATCAGACAGCTGCGCTGACTATCGAGCCGCAGAGATGGCAAATTGAAAACACAGGTCTACAACACAACACTAATTTCATCAGCTTCGATACCGATCTGAGAGGAATTAAACCATAATTTCAAAAAGATAAAATACAATGCACATTCTATCAGATCTTTCAGAGCAAAAACTGAGCTACTATTCTATTCTAATATTATAAAGAAAATATATTTGTATGTGTATGGAAGGTAATCTCAAAACCACTCAACCCATTTTGATAATTCTTTCACCATTGAAAATCGCTATTCTTCCAGATGGCCACAGGCTTAATGATGTTTACAAAAATTTGAAAGCTGGTGGGTTAGGGGTTTCTTTTTTATATTCATGTCACCAAATTTCAATCTCATTTCGTTCAATATGGAGCTCAGATGCTACTTTTGGCAGTTTATTGCAAACTTGCTAGATTTTAATGAACGGGTAAACGGGGAGGCTTCTAACATTTTAAAACTGAGTTACTTTAAGGGGGCTGTATATCTTTAATATTCACCACATTTCCCTCACATTTCACTGAAGTTTTACCAAGTAATATTTTTGGTATGATTTTAACAAAACAGGGTACATTTGGATTCTAGAAACTGACAAAAATTATAAGCTACCCTTACATTCAATCTCTATTTTCAACCCCCAACTTACAAATCAACATTCTTTGGCCCATGTAGATGACATTTTGTACGTATATACTACGAGGCGTGTATTTAAAGTAAGTATCGTTTTAATATTTTGCCGCTGAAGTCGCGAATTTGAGCATGTGCGATCACTTTCTCTATTCATTAGGAAGACAGAAGTATCAGCAGTGAGCGATCATAACTTTGTGTTTTCCTGTTGTTTGAGCGTTTCGAAATGTTTAAAACAATCGAACGACCCGCCGACTGTGAAGTCAGATCAGTGATTCGTTTTCTGAATGCAAGAAATGTTACACCAGCAAACATTCATCGCCAATTGCGTGAGGTTTTGGGGGAAACAATAATGATGAAAATGGCCGGCTACACACAGTCAAACAATCTCAAGATCTGATCGCATAATTTGGTTGGGAACAATTCCACCACCCTCCCTACAGTCTGGATTTGGCACCTAGCGATTCTCATCTGTTTCTTCATCTGAAGAAATTCCTTGGTGGAAAACATTTAAACAACGATGATATTGTGAAATAAGAACTGCAAACTTGGCTTTCATTACGGGTGGCACCATTCTTTGATGAAGACATACAAATGTTGGTTTCCGTTACAAGTGTCTGAATAACGGCGGTGACTATGTGGAGAAGTAGTGTAAGGTATAAGGCAATGAGTGATAATAAAGTATTTGGAAAATAATGTTTTATGTTATTTTTTTAAAAAAGTTATCGGTACTTGCTTTAAAATACGCTTCGTATATGACCCACAAAAATTATAAACTACCTTACATCTCTAAAAAAGTCTACTTATACCATAGTTTCAACCCCTTATGTAGAAATAAGCACTGTTTAAACATTATGGTAAAATATTGCACAACTATACAATATGAGTTGCCAAAAAATCGTTATATTACGACTTCCAAAAACCACCTAATGCTTATTTTGAGTTATGTACTAATTAAACTTTTAAAAGGTACCCTTACTTTATTTTAAACTCTTTATAGATACAATTATACTCCTCGGTTAACCAGGGCAGTAATTTGTGCACTTGGACTATAGGACTTGATGAAAATTATAGGATACCACCCAACTTCCAAAAGCTACCCGCACTCATATTTTTCAACCACTTAAATACAAACTGTTGCTATTTGATAAATCTGGACACTTAGGTACAGGTACAAGTTGAAATTACAGACTACTTACGACTTTCAAAAATAAGCTCTATCCTTATTTTCAACCCCGTACTTGTAGAATGTTACAATGCAACGCCGGATAAGACAGCTAGTTACTTATTATTTGCAAATTATTTTTTCAGAGGCTTGTGCATGTAAATTACACATCCTCATAATTACCATCATCTTCATAACTAATATTTCTATGACAATTAATTGCTCCTTCCGCAAGCCGTGTGTGGGAGGACGTTGGAAAGGTAGAATCAAACTGAAAAATTCAAGCCATAGTCGGGATTTGAACCACGGATCTTCCAATTTCTGCCCGGTTGCTCTAACCAACTGAGCTACCATGGCGAAATTCCGGCACAACATTAAGTTCCTACATGTAACCGCTCTGTAATTACCAAAAGAGAAGTTGTGTTTCTTTTTCCTTAACAGTTGTAGACTGTTATTTAGTATCTCGCTTACAGACACCATACTTCAATAATGCAGATCACATTCTTAATACTTGGCTGTGTTATATTCATAACCTAGATCAACATGTCCCACGGAAGTTCAAGGTTATAGCTGACAGAGCTGTATCTGGTTGAATGTTGTTACCTCAGGAAGGAGATAACGCAAAATGTCTTGTTTCAGGAACTATAAAATGGCTATTACCGCGCTCGTTACCTTAACATCGGTTCCTAAATGCGTACTACTAATCTTTTCACGCCTAACATGTCTGTCGTAAGAATGACAATGGCCTATTGCCAAGTTTCGTTCTGCTCTTAGTGTAAAGTAAAGTAAAGTGCTATTAAGAAGTACAAGAAGAAATAATCTCATGTAATGCAGTCACACAACTTTCTCTACCTATTACTAATTCGCAGAAAAACCTTATTATATTATATCAATAATTAAAAGGTAATTCATCTATCCAGGTTACTTACTCGTGGTACACTTTTGTATGTAAATGATTTTAAATCAAGTAATAATAGCTACCTAGTTGGTTAGGTGTATACAACATAGGTAAACAACATTCAAAGGTTTATCAGAAGCACGGAGAAATAGATTCAAAAGTCAAAGTCCTAAGACCTTGTGAGGGAAAATAGACTTTAAAGCACCTTCCGTCAGATGTTGCACTCACATCTCAGACATATAGCATTAGATATTTCGAAAACTGCTAAAGCTACGAAAAACCATTCTATAATTGCAATACACGTTTCTTCTATAGAAAGGTTTTGCCTATATCTTATTATTTCCTAGTTACACGAAACAAGCAATCTTTACAGGTATTGCAAGGAGCATTCTATAAGTAAGGGGTTGAAAATATGATAAGGGTAGTTTTACTTTTTGTTGAGTCCTATAGTATAGGTACAAAGTTTCCTCTAGAAAGCCCTAACACTGTTAATTTGCATGTTAAATGTTGAAAATAAGGCTTGCAGAAGTTTTTGAAAGATATATCTATGTAGTTAAACCTTTTTGCTAGATTCTAAAATCCAACCAAGTTTTGTCAACATTATATACAAAATACCCTTTGATTACAAATTTCAGCGAAATTACAGGGAAATGTGGGGATATGAACACGATATGAAACTTTCCCATTACAATAACTCAATTTTAAAACATTTTAGGACTCCCCACTTACCCCTTTGGACTGGAAGTCATTAAAAATCTGCCATATTCGCAATAAAATGTAAAAGAAATCCTCAGATATTCTCATTCCACAAAACGGGGTTAATATAAAAACTACCCTAAACATTAAGTTTTAACATTTTTTGGAAATAATAACCTACGTCCCTTCGGAAATGTTTTTCTAGATTAAGTCCCCCTCCACAAATACACAGTTTGTATTTATAATATATATTAGTACAAATTATATAAAATAATCCAATCAGAATGAAGCGGGCTTCACAGAATATTCATAGAAAATTCAAAATATGCATTTTATTTGTCATATCAATAGTCGTTTCTAACGCTATGACCTTCGGGGCTAACTCATTCCACCAAGCGATGAACTGAATCCATTTCTGAGGCATTACCTCTGATAACTTCCTCCATTACCTCTGATAACTTCCATTACTTCCTCTTCAAGTATAAATGTGAGCATCTGCTGTTTAAGAAAAGAAGTTTTCATTGAAGTAATATTACGCTGCGTATTAATCTAATGAGAATGGTTAATTGTCCTAGCAGATTCCTTTGCTAGCGCTTAGAATGAGCGCTTGAAACACGCAACGCATGCAGATGAATGTTTAGTATATTTTTCAAAGCCAACACACGAGAATTTGATTTGGTAGAAAGTTAGCATAGATAATAAGATCCACATACCATTCGGTTAAGGTTTAAATGACCGAGGAGTTGGCGAATCGCATTCGGGAGGCCTCGGGTTCAATTCCCGGCGACCGCCCACCCTGACCTATGGATTTTTCGTGGTTCCCCGGTTCGATAGGCGAATGCTGGGGTGGTTTATCTTCTACCACAACTTTGTGACCCTCATTTCCTGTACTTGTCATCTTTCTTGTCTTCTATTTCAGGGTTATAGGACCAGGCGACGGGGTTCGGCGGGTTGCGGCTGGACGGTGGCTATGTACTCTGTAGAGGTTTCTTCGTTCCAGAGACAGCTCACTTAGGGACCCGCCTCCGGATGCTTTCGCACAGGCACTCCTTAAATGAGGTTAGGGGACTCCGGGGGGCGTCGGATGCGTTCAGTCTGGAAGCATTAGGGACCCCGTCCATGCTTGCACCCGTCGTCATCTGGGTCTCTCCCCTCATCCCTCCCTCCCAGGGATCATGGAGAAGCACAAGAGACCGTTCGTCAGCATCTTTACCTTTTAAGGTTTAAATGATCTAATCAAGGAAATACTTTCGAATGCTTGCAATCAATGTCCACTTTCTGACTGCTTATTTTTTGTCTTAATAGAATACAGTCTTTTA
Organism: Deroplatys truncata; assembly: GCA_030765065.1. Lineage (NCBI taxonomy): Eukaryota > Metazoa > Arthropoda > Insecta > Mantodea > Mantidae > Deroplatys > Deroplatys truncata. The sequence continues at coordinate 61,274,793 of CM060984.1, read as the reverse complement.
CCACTCCTTCTCCGCTTACCTAAGGTAGGAAAAGTAGTGCAGCTGATCGAAAAATTATAATCGTGAGCTGCTTAGAAAAATATACGTGAAAAACTAAAGTCTAATCAATGGCAGGGCATTTTTTAAGAATACGAGGTAAGCATTTCGGGAGATCCAACCCACAGCCGAAACAACTATTTGCAAAAAATTCATACAATAAGGAAATCAGAAGTTAGGCCTTATTGCAAGATAAAAGACCTCGTTTAAATATGTAGTTCACCTTTTTACTTTCTCTACTACGTATAGTAAGTAGGGGAAGTATTGTATTCCACCCAAAAATTCGATACCGAGATTTCACCGGAAATATATGTTTTGAGACCCCCTGAATCCAAAAAAGCATTTTTGGAAACATGTCCGTGTGTGTGTCTGTGTGAGTGTGTGTCTGTGTGTCTGTGTGTCTGTGAACAGCATAACTCAGAAACGAACAGTCGGATAAACACCAAACTTGGTATTTAGATTCAGTATCTTCCAGAGATGCGACACGAAGGTTTTCAAGAAAATCCCCCCACCCCAGACTACCCTTTACATGGAACATTTTTCGAAAATTGTAATTTTCTCAAAAATGGCTCTAACGATTTTGATGAAAATATCATATGTTTAAGATAATGTCATGAGAAATGAAATGTATATCTCGAATTTTCTGGGAATGTCTCCAAAAGTATTCTTCATTGTGAACGACTTTTGCATAACTGGTAAACCGTAAGAGATAGACAGAATTTTACTACACAAAAAATGTAGATCGCGTTAAAATACACAACTTATGTCATATACATTTCTTTTGTTGAGTGAACCGTTTTCGAGATATTGTTTGTTATTTCCTTAAATATTTCAATACTTATACTTTTTCTCAAATTCGTTATTCATTTTTTTTATGTCCTGGACATGCAAAGAGAATGAAATGCGCCACATAGCAACCAGCGTTAAAATATTTGACTATCGCTTATAACCTACCATATTCCCCTTGCATCTACAAGAAAATTACCAATAAGATTGACATCTCGATATCTCGATTAACATGAAGGATATGGAGAATAGGCGTTTGTAAAAATAGATTGTACAAGAGTAGAGAAAGTCATGTGAGTCTAACACATCAGATTGTTTTTATGTCCTGGACATGCAAAGGGAATGGAATGCGCCACATAGCAACCAGCGTTAAAATATTTGACTATCGCTTAAAACCTACCATATCCCCTTGCATCTACAAGAAAATTACCAATAAGATTGACATCTCGATATCTCGATTAACATGAAGAATATGGAGAATAGGCGTTTGTAAAAATAGATTGTACAAGAGTAGAGAAAGTCATGTGATTGTAACACATCAGATTTTTTTATGTCCTGGACATGCAAAGAGAATGGAATGCGCCACATAGCAACCAGCGTTAAAATATTTGAATATCGCTTAAAACCTACCATATTCCCCTTGCATCTACAAGAAAATTAGCAATAAGATTGACATGTCGATATCTCGATTAACATGAAGCATATGGAGAATAAGCGTTTGTAAAAATAGTTTGTACAAGAGTAGAGAAAGTCATGTGAGTGTAACACATCAGATTTTTTTTTTACTTTCTCTACTACGTATAGTAAGTAGGGGAAGTATTGTATTCCACCCAAAAATTCGATACCGAGTTTTCACCGGAAATATATGTTTTGAGGCCCCCTGAATAAAAAAAAACATTTTTGGAAACATGTCCGTGTGTGTCTGTGAACAGCATAACTTAGAAACGAACAGTCGGATAAACACCAAACTTGGTATTTAGGTTCAGTATCTTCCAGAGATGCGACACGAAGGTTTTCAAGAAAATCCCCCCATCCCAGATTAACCTTTCCATGGAACATTTTTCGAAAATGTTAATTTTCTCAAAAATGGCTTTAACGATTTTGATTAAAATCTCATATATTTAAGAGAATTTCATGACAAATAAAATGTATATCTTGAATTTTCTGGGAATGTCTCCAAAAGTATTCTTCATTGTGAACGACGTTTGCATAATTCGTAAACCATAAGATATAGACAAAATTTTACTACATACAAAATGTAGATCGCGTTAAAATACACAATTTATGTCTCGTACATTTGTTTTGTTGAGTGAACCATTTCCGAGATATTGCTTGTTATTCCCTTAAATTTTCCAATACTTATACGTTTTCTCAAATGGGAATTCGTTATTCATTTTTTTTGTCCTGTAAGGAGAACCACATAGCAACCAGCTCTTAAAATATTTGCCTATCGCTTAAAACCTACCGATTCCCCTTGCATCTACAAGAAAATTAACAATAAGATTGACATCTCGATTAACATGAAGCATATGGAGAATAAGCGTTTGTAAAAATAGTTTGTACAACAGTAGAGTAAGTCATGTGAGTGTAACACATCAGGTTTTTAAATATTCGCTGCTGCATGTTTATATTTTATCCGGTTATTTTGTAGTGTACATTCTGAGCTTCTTTATAAGCCCTTTGCTGGCACACAACTAGGCGTCTTTGATTAACCCTTTCACTGGAAGCGCATCCATTGTGTGTTGTATATGGTGTTGATTCGGTGACGCCCACATTGTTCTCTTCCGCGCAATTTGAGACCGCACACGTAATCGGTTGCGCTGTGCACCTGCTATTTGTTCCGCTCTGTGTTCACAGAAACTGTCTTGGGGTCGTGTTAACATTCAGCGGAGTTAACATACTTATCGGCATACAAACGAGACAAGTGATATCTGCATAAATTGCATTTAAACGCCGGTCTTTTATTGTCTAAATAAATCTATATGTTTCAAAAAAAAACAAAAAAAAAAAAAAAAAAGGGCAAGGCCAGAGAACTTTCCAGAGCTCAAACATTGTCTAGGGAAAATAAACCAAACTTAATCCCAGACGATGAACATGGAAGAAGACAGATGTCGTTAACAGTGAAACGGATATTTTCTCAGCCTCCGAGTATTTTCCAAAGTATCAGCCAATCGAAATCGATTTTAATCAAGGATTTATCGTGATTAAAGTGAAGAAGTGAATAGAAACGTGTTTTATGTTTTTAATAGCTTTTATATAGACTGCCTCTGCAGTCTGGTGTTAACTGATATGGGTAGCCGATGTTATTAAGGCAAACGGGAGGTCTCCGGTTCAAATCCCACCAAGACTATCTTCCTTGACGGACGTTTTCCAGAGGAGAGGTATTCTAGGCTTATGCCTAGAACGTCTCCTTCTTAAATTTTCTTTCGCAATTGACATTATCAATTTCATGTATCGTCAGATCCAGCGCCTGTGGTGCCGTATACCTACCCTAAGAACCGGCGTTAAACACTGCAAAAGATTGCTGTTAGCACTTTATCCTCTCTAGAGTCTATAAATACGAATGAGAGTGTTGGTGAGTGTATGAAATTCAAAATTTAAACCAAAAGTAAATGCGAAACAAATGTGAAAGCAGTCACCATTATTGCTTATCAGCAATTATTTCCAAAGTAATCAATGTCATCATTTAATATGTTAAGTGGTTATAAAATAAATAAAAAAAGAATACCCTGATCTGGTAATAGGCATAACTGTAGCATAAAATACTAGAGTTGGAGCGATTTCATAAACATTTTTGGGAAACTTCGTTGGCAGGACGGTAACTAAGCGACGACTAATAAAGATAGAGGGTGGAGAAAGTCATGTGAATGTATCACATCAGATTATTTAAAGTATAATTGATTACATTTTATTCATGGAATACTCGTATTTCCCATTTGAGGTTACGAATTTCATCAGGTAAACTCGTAACTTCTCATGGGTTTATTTATTTCAAATGTGTGTACGGTACGTCAGGGTACTCTGTTGCCGAGTTGGGGGAGGCAGGGAGGATGCTGAGGAGAGAATGAGAGGGAGGCAATAGTAAGCATGAGAACAGATCCAGTTATTTTATTCAGCAGATGATGAAAATATGTGAGAGGGGAGACGGACTCGGGATTTCTTCGCACAAGGTTCTGCACTGGAAAAAAACAACGGGATAGCTACACCGCTGTGTGTTCATTGTCATGCACAAGAACAAGGCAGAGTGCATTTCCTAAATGAGCCCTTGCCATTATCCACGGATCCACTCATTGTGTGCTGCTCAGCGGCGTTCCTCACACATCTGTCCACGTAACAGCCAGCACTGCTGAACCTTGTGTTAGATGCTCATTACACGTTTTATTATTCTCAGCGTCAGTTCTCAAGTGACACGAACCATATCTCAATCATTTCCATCCAAATATGCAGTAGGCTTTATTGAACAAAAGTAAATAATACTTTGATTTCAGCATTATGAATTGATGTTCATATTCGAGCTGTGGAGACATTTAAGCTATTCATGTATAAACGTATTTTGATATGAGCACTAAGGAAAAGTCACCTGTTCCGTTACCTACTGTTATTATACTGCATCTGCGAACTGGGTACTGCGCTTGCTCGCTTCCGAAGCACCTCGAAAAAGTGCCATAGCAAAGAGTAATTAGGAGAAAGTTGATCAACTGCTTCATGCTGTCTTCATATATGTACGAGATCTTATATCGTGAATCTCTGACGCTGCTCAGTCGAGCTCAATCTTTGAACTAACTACCGACTTGCCGTCCTTTAACAATATACTGGATGAGGAAAAACAGTAAGCAGAACATTTTGAGAATAGGAACAAGGGCTCGCAGAAGGTTTTTCCCTGCGCTACACGCGTCAACATTAAATCCGTCATGTAACAATCTCCGATTGTGAAACCTGTTTCTGGCGTTCAGATGTAAACAAAACGCACTATTGTACAGTACCAGTCACTATCTATAGGTGTGTTTAAAAAAATTGAGTTTCTATTTACGGACGCTCTTTAACTACTGTGGTTCTTAGCGTCCAATTCTACAGAGAGAGCCAAAAAACTACGAACCGCTGCGCGGTGTTTTTCCTGTCCGCGTCCTCGGCGCTCGTCATCCAGGATGTGTGGGTTTGTCTTGTACACTTTGTTTTAAGTTACCCCAGAGATAGTAATCCCAGGGGATTAGGTCAGGGGACCGAGGGGGCCACAAATCTCTACTAATAATTCTATCCTCAAACGCCCTTTCAATTGTCTTCATCGAAATATTGGCCGTATAAGCTGTTACAGAGTCTTGTTGGAAAAAGGCAAAATCACGCTCCAGGTCTGTTAATTCTCTTAAAAAAAGGGAAAAATTGTATTCACATATGTACGGGCGTCAACTGTTCACTCGAAAAAAATGTAACTTAAAACATAAAGAATTAAAACAAAATATCCGCCAGGAAATCGCCAGCATTTCTCAACGTGAACTACGGCGAGTGATGGATAGTTTCCTAAAGAGGTGCCAAAAATGTATGGACAACGACGGTGGCCAGTCTTAGCATCTCCTTTCATAAAGTTGGTAAGTAAAGCCTTTAAAAGTAGTTTTAAAAATGTTGTATGGTTTCATCCGCGCCTTTCTATGATAGCGGCAGACGGCAACGAGCGTCTAGGAAGCGGTCAGGAAAAACACTGCGCAGCCGGTTCGTAGATATTTGGCACTCCCTGTATATTGGGCATAGAAGACTGGTAATTTTGACAGAGGCCTCTTTATCAGGCTTAAGGTTCTTTTACGTGCTGTAAATCTACGACACGGGACCACCGGCTTTACTTCCCTTCCGAAGGAAGCCATGCTAAGGATTTTTACGCCCGAAAAGAATCCATCTCCTCCGCCGGGTTATGGTTTATTTTATGGATCTTTATGGTGGGTTTGATGTGAAGCCTTCTGGATGTCATGGTAATACCCAACGCTCATCTTGTTGAGTACAGTACGTGCTAGTTTCTCATAGTGTACCAGTACTCATTAGTTGAGACAGTATGTACACATTTGTCGTGTGAGTTACATTTCATTTTGACTGGCAAATGAAGATGTTTCATAAAGTCGGGTTTCAATTAGGTTCTTGTAGCGCTGCTGTTATTATACTGCATCTGCGAACACATGCTCCTAACCTCAAAATGTTTAGTTTGGTACTGGCTTTCTACTCTACAGTTTTTTGCATGTTGTTTTTCCACATTCTGTATATTCAGCTAATAAGCAGAACATACTGGCTTACCGTACTAGTTTAAAGGTCCACAACACTATCAAAGTTCAAACGAAACCTTTGATTTGTTTTCAGTTTAACAAGGCTGCACACCCATAGTGCAGTTCTGAAATGTGCAATTGTGCGCAGGCGCACATATCACTATACCGATTTAGCATTCTTCCTTTAGAATCTAAGATCTTTCCCAAACTGCTATTGAAAAAAATCTGATGTGTTACACTCACATGACTTTCTCTACTCCTGTACAATCTATTTTTACAAACGCCTATTCTCCATATGCTTCATATTAATCGAGATATCGAGATGTCAATCTTATTTGTAATTTTCTTGTAGATGCAAGGGGAATATGATAGCTTTTAAGCGATAGTCAAATATTTTATCGCTGGTTGCTATGTGGCGCATTCCATTCTCTTTGCATGTCCAGGACATAAAAAAATGAATAACGAATTTGAGAAAAAGTATAAGTATTGGAAAATTTAAGGAAATAACAAGCAATATCTCGAAAACGGTTCACTCAACAAAAAAATGTATATGATATAAGTTGTGTATTTTAACGCGATCTACATTTTTTGTGTAGTAAAATTTTGTCTATCTCTTATGGTTTACCAGTTATGCAAAAGTCGCTCATAATGAAGAATACTTTTGGAGACATTCCCAGAAATTTCGAGATATACATTTCATTTGTCATGCAAATACCTTAAACATATGATATTTTAATCAAAATCGTTAGAGCCGTTTTTGAGAAAATTAAACTTTTCGAAAAATATTCCTTGTAAAGGGTAGTCTGGGGTGGGGGGATTTTCTTGAAAACCTTCGTGTCGCATCTCTGGAAGATACTGAACCTAAATACCAAGTTTGGTGTTTATCTGACTGTTCGTTTCTGAGTTATGCTGTTCACAGACACAGACAGACACACACACACACACACACACACACACACACACACACAGACACACACACGGACATGTTTCCAAAAATGCTTTTTTTGGATTCAGTGAGTCTCAAAACATGTATTTCCGGTGAAATCTCGGTATCGAAATTTTGGGTGGAATACAATACTTCCCCTACTTACTATACGTAGTAGAGAAAGTAAAAATCAATGACTCACTATGTCTTAGTAAGTATATTCAAAATCATAGATCAGAACTTTGCTGTCGGAATTTGTCTTGAAAATCTGATGACGCTGAACACGTCTTTAAGGTTAAATCCTTTCGTAAAATCGTATACCCTTTTACTTTTGGCTGTGAAGATATGTTGTGCCAAACGAAGGTCACTTGCTGCGTATAGAACGAGGAAGAGAGGAAATTGCTCTGACCTATGGCGGTTGTAGTGCGTCCTTTCTTGAGATCCAGCCTGCGTGATGGTAGGCAACAAGTGGACTCCTGCAGTGGAGGTGTGCCCACCTCCCACTACGGCGAATTAAATTGCGTACTGCTGGGGTATGACGGCCCGATTCGAGCGTCACGTTGTAACTCTGTGTATCTGACTAACAATACAACACACTCCTTTCATCTGTCCTCCGTGTATTACGATTACTCATGAACGAGGGAAGATCTCCGAGAGTAAATACCTGGGTATCTCTATAGCTTGCTTTCTAGATCATTTTACTTTAGCCTCCGCCTATCTATACCGAGGGAGTATTGTATTCTATCAAAAAACTTGATATCCATATTTTATCGGATATACACGTTTTGAGGTCCACTGAATCCACAAAAGAAGTTTTAGAAAAAAATATCTGTGTGTATCTTGTGTATTTGTACAGTCGTAATTCAAAAACAAAAATTCCAATATATACCCAATTTCATTCTTGAGTTGGACACTTTAAGCATACCAGCTGAAGATTTTCAAGAACAATTCCCAGAGATGGAAAACTTGGCACTATTACTTTCTCTACCACTACATAGTTACTAGGTAGAGTCGGTATTGCATTCCACCCTAAAATTCGATACTGAGATTTCACCGTAAATACACGTTTTGAGGACCTCAACTCAAAAACGAAAAGTCCTAAATTTGGTATTTAACTTCAGTATCTTCAAGAAGATTTTCAGAAAATCCCCATCCCAACTACCCTTTACATGGAACCTTTTTTCTAAAATTTTTATTTTCTCAAAAAACGGCTCTAACGATTTTGATTAAAATACAACATATTAAATATATTTACATGACAAACAAAATGTATATCTTGAATTTTCTGGGTATACCCTGTGAAGACCTGCATTTGGTAGGAATTTTGTATAATCTTGTACAACTGGGAAACGTTAAACGATAGACGAAAACGCAATACACAAAAATGTAGATCTCTTTGAAATACACAAATTAGTACCAATAACTTTTATTGTGGCATCAGCCGCCATTTTCGAGATATCCGTTATTAATGGATCGATTTGTTTAATACTTTGCCATTCTTTTGAACTCCTGTCGACATTCAATTGTTTCCCGCTTGCATGGAAAGGATAAGACCAGCATATAGCGTCCAGTTCTTAAACATTTGACTATCGCTGTTCACTTTGTATCTAACGAAATGTCTAATGCAGCTATTTCCGAAAAGGTTTATCTCGATTAAAATGAAGTAGATAGGAAAATAAACTTTCGTAAGGATAGTTTTCATACCCACTAATAAACGATAGAGGGTAGAGAAAGTAATGTGAATGTAACACATAACATTTTTAATGTTCTCATGATTGACTCTATTTAGATTAAAATGTCAAATTTGAGTCATTGATGTAAGAATTTAAAGGCATATCTTGAATTTTCTGTGAGTAGCCTATGAAGTCTATCTCATACTTATTGAACTTTGTATAATTTTGTATAGCTGGGAAATCGAAGAAGATAGACAGGGAACACCTAGAGCTAATTATAACATTTCTGTCCAATAGATTAAGTTCCTAGGTTAGTCCTTCGAAATATTGCAATTGCAGGTTTGTACTTTCTCAATAAGGCATCTGACGGAATTACTTCAAAGTTTGCGATTCTTCTTTTTTACTTTTTCTATCACGTATACTGGTGTGTATGAAATGTGGCCCATAATGGAACGATAAAATCTAGCCCTCCCCCTACCAGTGTGGCCACATCTGTTTTTCGAACATGATTCTAGCCACTTGATTGGCAGGGTACTTTACCTCGCCCAAAGTACGGCCGTACTGCGGAAGGGTACATTACAACTTAAACCTTATATTTTCATACTACACTACCATTTTCTTAATGCTGGTTTTCTTGTTGGCAGCAACAATTTTAACCTTCGTCCCCATGTCGCTGATGAAAGCTCTCATATATGTAAATGTAGTAGCTGTCGTTCAGTTTAATTACACATTCAGATAATTCTCTTCCTCTAGAAGACCGAATTATATTGTAATTGGTTTAGCCTTCCCTTGTGTACCAATCGTAGTGAAACTACCATAGAGGTGGTACCTATCCTAGCCACCCCTCCATTTCATATAGAACCATAAACATCATTCATTGGCTAGTTTTCATGTCCCTGAACTGTTTTTATGCCAGTCACATAGAGAATATATCGGCTGGGTGGAGTCAAAAGTTGGTTACTCGAAGGTGGAAACCTTACGGAAGGAAAACCAGTAATGCAATTTAGGGGAATGGGCCACTTTTTATGCACGTTAGTGTACAGTAGGTAGAGTTAATTCGTTACCGATATTTCACCGGAAATATATGTTTTGAGGCCCCTGGATAAAAAAAAAAGCATTTTAGGGTCCGTAGTATGTGTGTATATGTTTGTTTGTGTATCTCTCTCTCTCTCTTTCTCTCTGCGTGTGTATGTGTGTGAACCGCATAATGAAAAACGAAAAAAGTTAAGCCTCTTCCGCCTCCCCGATGCACCCTATTATATTTGCTCAGATTACGAAAGATTTAAGAATAAGTTGTAGTCTTAGTTTAAAGAATCTCATTTTTTATGTTCACATTACTTTCTCTGTGTACTCTTCCACAAAAACGAATGCTTATTTTTCTACCTGCTTCATGTTATAGAGATAAACGTTTGCAGAAATGGTGTGTGGGTATAAGGAAGGGAGACAGTTGGTTGAAGCGACAGCAAAACCTTTAAAAAGTGGGTCATTACACGCTGACTGAAATTTCAGCTTTTTCATCGAGAAACAAACAAATGGCGGCTTATGAAGAGAAAGATATGAAGTTTTTCAAAATTCAAACCAATAACAACGAATACCTTAGAAATGGTTAGTGGCATACAAAACATTATGACATTTGTGTTTTAACGAGATCTACCTATCTATTATGCTTTACCACTAATGTAAACGCATATAAAATTCTTTCAGGTTGGAGGGATTACACAGGAAGATATACGGGGTCTTCCGATTTATTCGGCCGTTGCACCCAGTCGGTTGTCTGCGCATGACGTTAATACTTTGAAGTGAGTTTATCACCAGTGCCACTGGCAGAAAACTAGCGAAACATAAGTGGAAAGGGTGGATGTCAACGGCTTCTAGGTCAGCTTAGTGAAATGGGAATTGTATCGCACCTTTCTAGTATTTACATTTGGAACTTCTTTCGCTTGCGTCTCGTAAACTCGCAATCTCAGCATGTATGCTGATAGGTAACTCAAATAATTGGACGGTTTTTGTAGCGTAGAGCGTCTCGGCTGTAATGGCACAACTTTAACTTTTGTTTAATAAAAGACAACTGAAGCAACATTTATAAATGTTTTAAATATTTTAATTGTTTCTTCTTTTTTTGTTAATAAATCACAACTTTTTCTTTTTTTTTAGTTTCTCTACTACATATAGTAAGTAGAAGTATTGCATTCCACCCAAAATTTCGATACCAAGATTTCACTGGAAATACATGTTTTGAGGCCCCCTGAATAAAAAAGCATTTTTAGAAACAGGTCCGTGTGTGCGTGTGTGTCTGTGTGAATGTCTGTGAACACATAACTAAAAAACGAAAAGTCGGATAAATACCAAACTTGGTATTCAGATTCAGTATCTTCCAAGGGTGCAACACGAAGATTTTCAAGAAATTCCCGCCACCCCAAACTCCTTTGCATCTAAAATTTCTCGAAAGTTTTAATTTCCTAAAAAATGGTTCTAACGATTTTGATTAAATACCATATGTTTAAGATTTTCATGGCAAATGAAATGTATATTTTGAATTTTTGGGAAATATTCCCAAAAGTCCTGTTTATTTTGAATAACTTTTGCACATCTGGTAAACCGTAAGAGATAGACAAAATTTTACTGCACAAAAAATGTAAATCTCGTTAAAACACACAATTTATGTCATATACATTTTTTTTGTCGAGTGAACCATTTTCGAGGTATTCCTTGTTAGTTGTTTTGAAATTTCCACTACTTATACTTTTTCACAAATAGAATTCGTTATTGGTTTTTTTATGTCCTGGACATGCAAAGACAATGGAATGCTCCACATAGCAACCAGCTCTTAAAAGATTTGACTATCGCTTCAAACCTACCATATTTCCCTTGCACCTACAAGAAAATTAGCAATACGATAGTTTCTGCAAATGTTTATCTCAGATATTTTATGTGCTTGCCTCAAGACTTGATAAAGTTCTGGGCAAGAACGGAGAAAATCATTCACACAGCAGCCAATATCGTAACGATAGACTCCTGTTCCTATCGTTCCAGTTCGGAAGTATCATTCAGCCTGCAAATTCTGTGATAGGCGGTCGCTTCCATTTCCCATGCAAAGAACGCACAAATGCTCTAGTGAAAAGCAGTTCTGCACCGCCCAGGACACCAACCTGTTTGCGAAGTCGGAAACGCGTGCAGCTCGAGGTTCAATTCCGCACTTCCCCTTGGAGACAACGGGCTCGTTGAACTAAAAACGACGTGATTTATTTAAACCGACTGGCGGTAAAGGCCGAATAAATCTGAAGACCCGTTATATGTTAGATATTTTAAACATATGGTGTACTAATCAACACTTTTGAGTAAAACAAAATAACGAAATATGAGTGCATAAAAAGAGAGGTGGGTGGACTTTTTTTAAAGTCTTCGTGTCACTGAACTTCAGGTTTGGTATTTATGACATTTTTGTTTATGCTGTACACTGACGCACGAGGGCACAAACATGGATAAACATGTTTGGATTCAGGGAACCTCAAAGCATGTATTTCCAGGAAAATCTCGATATCGAAATTTTAGGTAGAATGCAGTAGTTTCTGTGCCTAACGTGGTAGGGAAATTAAAGGAAGTACTTCAGTGCTACATTTTGTACGGTTTAAAGAATTTCCAGGGGAATGAATTCGAGGTATTCATATATTAACAACCACTAACACTTCTGATTTTATTAAATGAACCAATAAGGTATATTGTAGATATATTACGAGTGGAAAGGAAGGCAGATTGGTCGGGGGCGACACCTTGTGCATTTTAATTAAAGCGGTAGTGGTTGTGGCTTCAGAATGGTCTGTCGGTATCCACGCTATTCGACCACCCAGCACAGGTAGCTGCGGCCCTCGCCATATCTGCCGCGCAATGCTTTGCTGGCATTCTCTAATATAACAACAACACAGAGATACCGCGCATCCCCCCACCCCCTCTGGGCGCTTCACCAGCTCAATCGCCTTGTAATTGAATTTAACAGATTCCATTGTGCGGATTCCCGGGGTTTAAATTTCCTCTCCCCTTCCAGCTCGGTTTAGACAGTACTCCTCTACAGCGGCAGACCGGTCTATGTCTTGGCTTTGGTCTCTGACTTCTGGCTATGATATTACATCTTCTGCTTTTTGTGTTAACTCTCTCATGATGTGCGCTTATCAACGTATAACTCCGGTCAAATTTTAAATAAACCTTTACTGCTACTTCAGTTCTACTTAGCTATAATAGCAGAGGAAATATTATATTTTAACCAAAAATTGAGTATCAGGGTTTCATTGGAAATACACATTTTGAAATTGCCATGATCCCAGAAAAGGATTTTTGGTAAGCGTCATGCAGAAAACAACATAACTAAAAAATTCTGAAGTGCTGCACTCACATGACTTACTCTAATACCGTACAAACTATTTTCACAAACATTTATTCTCCATCTACTTTATGTTAATCGAGATATAGAGATGTCAATCTTATTGCTAATTTTCTTGTAGGTGCAAGGGGACTTTGGTAGGATTTAAGCGATAGTCAAATCTTTTAAGAGCTGGTAGCTATGTGGCGCATTCCATTCTCTTTGCATGTCCTTCCTTTGAATTCCCATTTGAGAAAAAGTATTAGAAAACTTAAACAAATAACAAGCAATATCTCGCAAATGGTTCACTCCACAAAAAAGTATATTACATAAAATGTATGTTTTAACGAACTCTACATTTTTTGTGAAAATAATTTTGCTTATCTCTTACGGTTTACAAGTTATGCAAAAGCCATTCAGAAAGAAGAGGATTTTTGGGGACATTCTCAGAAATTTCAAGGTATACACTTTATTTATCATGAAAATATCTTAAATATATGATATTTTAAACAAAATCGTTAGTGCCATTTTTGAGAAAATCAAAACTTTCGAAAAATGTTCCATCTAAAAGGTAGTCTGAAGTGAGGGGATTTTCTTGAATTTTCGTCTCGTATCTTTGAAAGATGAACCTAGCTACCAACTTTGATATTTATCATACTTTTCGTTTTTGAGTTATGCTGTTCACTTACACACACACGGACCTTTTTCTAAAAGTGCTTTCCGGTGAAATCTCGGTATAGAATCTTTTGCTGAAATGCAATACTTCCCCTACTTACTATACGTGGTAGAGAAAGTAAAAATCATGTGTTGCATTCACATGACTTTCTCTACTCTTGTACAAATGCTTATTCTCAATCTACTTCATGTTAATCCAGATAAACATTTGCAGAAACTATCTTACTGCTAATTTTCTTGTAGGTGCAAGGGGAATATGGTAGGCTTTAAGCGATAGTCAAGCAAGGAATATCTCGGAAATGGTTCACTTTGCAAAAAACACAAAACAAAAAACAAACAAACAAAGTATAACATAAATTGTGTGTTTTAACGAGCTCTACATTTTTTGTGTAGAAAAATTTGTGTATCTGTTACGGTTTACCAGTTAAGCAAAATCCATTCAGAAAGAAGAGGAGATTTTTGGGGGGACATTCTCTGAAAATTCAAGATATACATTTTATTTGTCATGAAAATAACGGACGGCCTTAAAATTCCATACTCTTTCCATGAAACCGCGAGAAATAACAACTGATAATCGACAGGACTTTAAAAGGATGGCTAAGTATTGAAGGATTCGAATCATTAATAACGAATATGTCAGAAATGGCTGATAACAGAAAAAAAGTTGTTTGAAATAAATTATGTATTTTAAACAGATCTAAAGTTTTTGTACAGTACGTTTTCGTCTATCGCTTAATATAATCAGTCATACAAGATGATACAAAATTCCTTTCAATAAAGAGGACTTCACAGGGTATCCCAAGAAAATTCAAGTTATATCTACATTTTATTTGTCATGTAAATATCTTTGATATATGGTATTTTAATCAAAATCGCTACAGCCAAGTTTCGAAAAATAAAAAATTTCGAAAAATGTAGTTTGGGGTGGAGGGATTTTCTTAAAAATCTTTATGTTGCATCTTTGGAAGGTTCTCTACCTACTAGGTACGTTGTTGAGAAAGTAAAAATCAAGTACCCCAGCTGGTATTTGAACCACGAACTTCGGCTTACGTGCCGCTAGCCTAACCAACTGAGCTACCAATGCAATATATGGACACCGTATTAAATTCTGCAAATGACTTTCGCTAGTAAACCACAAGACGTTCTCAAATTCATTTTGAGATAACATACTCCAATGGCTTTACAGATCATTGATATTAGATCAATCACTGTTAACATTGTTAATATGTTGCCATAGTAGCTCAATTGCTATAGCAGCGACACGGTAAGCCGATGATCCGGGTTCATGTCCCGGCTATTCTGCTGATTTTTTCAGTCTGATTGTATCTTTCTAACTTGATTAAACTGTCACGTTTGATATAGTAACTTGACAAAATGTATATCTTGAATATTCTGTAAATTTACTTAAATATAATTGTACATAATGTTATTTAAATGGGAAACCACTAGAGATAAACAAGAAATTATTATAAGGAAACTATATATATGAAATATACAATTTATGTCAAGTAATTTTTGTTGAATTAACCATGTTCGAAATATTCCTCTTCTGTTTAAGTTTACCAGACTGAAGTCTAGATTGGTCGTCATGTATAAACGTTGGTACCGTTGTGATTCTTTTTTGGTTTTTCCACACGGTGAGCTCATGACAAACAATAGCCAACTTGAAATAACTGACTGTCGTTTCCGGATCTTGCCTGTACGCATCGAGGAATAAATATAACTAAGTCCATGTAACCTAATTCGAAATCATTTCTACGTAAACATTTTTAGCCACATTAAAGTGAATGTAATAATTTTAATGAATAGTATAATATAAAAGAAATACCCGCACAATGGTACTGGGTAGGTAAATTAGTGAAACTATAACACATCATATTTCTTTATCTTAATAACCTTATTTTACACAAATAATTACCAACCCCAAGGAAACATATAAACTACTGACCATATATTTATTTAAAGTATTTCATATGAACATTTCACCAAATAGAAGGCATGTAATACACTTCATTGAAAGGGCATCGATTTACCCCATAAACACAACACACAACACTTGAGACCAAGTATCCAGTCTGTTATATGAAACATCTGTTATCTATTTCCTCCAGATTTCACAGCTCAAGTCAAAAAGAGTAATCCAAATTGGCTGTCTTTTGAAAACTTCTACAGACGGTTCGCGATTTTTTTTTCTTTATGACTAAGCCCAGAAAGTAATCTTATTGGGCTTTCGCTGATAAGATGTAAAATATGTTAGAAACTTGAGCTTGTGTTTTCATGCTTGGGTGTCTTCTGAGATGAGGATAAACTTTGTTGCATTGGCTTACCGAGGGACACAACTGCTACTGGCTTTAAACACAGAAGATGAAGAGGTATACATAAGGACTCAGTCCATTTTAGATTAACTAGATTAGATTAGATTGAGGATGTTTCATACCTAAGAAGAGATTTGTGTCTTTCGATTCCGAAGACTTATATTTGAATGAGGCAATTTACATCTTGTAGGCATTTTCCATATTTTAAGAAAACAATTATATCCAAAAATTCTATATGGAGATTTCATTGGAAATCTCGAGTGTGTGTGTGTGTGTGTGTGTGTGTGTGTGGGGGGGTGTATGTAAACAAACGATTCAAAAAAAAATTTCGAAAAAATACCAAACTTGCTATTTAAATCCAGCATCTTCCAAAGATGCCAAAGGTTTTGTGGAAGGGCACCTCTCCACAAAGTACACGTTACAGGAAAATGTTTTTGTTGTTTTCGGTTTTCGCAAAAATGGCTTTAAAGATTTGCAAGACAAAATATACATCTTGAATTTTCTGGGAATAGCTTAGGAAGTACCTATTCTTCATTCTGAATTACTTTTGTATAATTGTTTATACTTTTCTTAACTGCAAATCGCGGTTGTTTTGTGTATGTGTTCATGTAAAGAGAACGGAATTTCAAAATGACCGACTTGAAAATATTTGATATGGCTTTTACTGACTGTATTATTCTTATACCTACAACGAAATGTGTGAATGTATAGTGATAGTTTATCTCCATAAAAAAAACTAGATAGAATAATAAGCTTTTGTGAGAATCGTTTGTAGAAGAGTGACTAGAGAAAGACATGTGAATGCAACACACAACCTTTTTTACTTTCTCTACTACGTATATTAAGTAGGGGAAGTATTGTATTCCACCCAAATATCGATACCGAGATTTCACCGGAAATACATGTTTTGAGGCCCCTGAATCCAAAAAAAGCATTTTTGAAAACATGCCCGTGTGTTTGTCTGTGTGTTTGTGAACAGCATAACTCAGAAACGAACAGTCGGATAAACACCAAACTTGGTATTTAGGTTCAGTATCTTCCAGAGATGCGACACGAAGGTTTTCAAGAAAATCCCTCACCCCAAATTACCCTTTACACGGAACATTTTACGGAAATTTTAATTTTCTCAAAAATGGCTATAACGATTTTGATTAAAATATCATAGGTTTAAGATATTTTTATGACAAATGAAATGTATATCTCGAATTTTCTGGGAATGTCTCCAAAAGTATTCTTCATTGTGAACGACTTTTGCATAACTGGTAAACCATAAGAAATAGACAAAATTTTACTACACAAAAGATGTAGATCATACAAAGAGAATGAAATGCGCCACATAGCAACCAGCGCTTAAAAGATTTGACTATCGCTTAAAGCCTACCATATTCCCCTTAGCAATAAGATTGATATCTCGATTAACATGAAGCATATGGAGAATAAGCGTTTGTAAAAATAGTTTGTATAAGAGTAGAGAAAGTCATGTGAGTGTAACACATCAGATTTTTTCAAGCGGAAAGCTGATCTTCCTTTTTTCTCTTGATCATGCAAAGCGCGTGGAATTTCTTCTTCTTCTTTAACGGATTACCCTCCTCTTTGTAGGACTTACCCCCCAAGGACTTACAAACCAATGCCTTGGGTCAGTAGCCTGTCGAGGAGCAAGCAAACTCTGGATAACAGCGTGACCAGGGTGTGTGATCAGCCCAATGCCTAGTATGGCGGTCAAGAACAAGGAAATGAAATATAGTGATGAAAGGAATGATAGGAAAATTCACGGATCAAATTATCCAATCCAGCATTCGCCCAGTGACCGAGGAAAACCGCGAAAAGACCTTCGGTCAGATTGACCCCGGGGGTTTGAACCAGGGACCACAGACGTTACCGCCATCCCGCTCGGTACGTAGAATTTCGAACAAAAGATTTGACTATCGCTTCAGCTTGCTGTATCCTCCATGTGCTTACGAGGAAATGTCTAATAAAAGCATTTCTGAAAACGTTCATTTCCATTTAAAAGTAGATAAATGACTAAGCTTTTATATGAATCATTGGTAGAAGAGGGTGCAGAGAAAGTCATATGAATCTAACACATAGGATTTGTTTTTTGTTTCGTTTGCATTGCCCCTTTAAAATCTATGATCACATCGGGGGCTTAGAAACAATTGGGTTATACATCTTTAGTACTCTTTTGATACATTTCATCATGAAACACACTCACATTCACTCCCACATTTTACTTCTAGGCTCTGCAGAGGGCAGTAAATTATTTTGGTTAAAGAAAAATTACCCGACCCAGCCGGCAATCGAACCTGGTATATCCGTGTTGAGAAGGCATAACCTAACCATTCAACCACACAGGCATCGTTATAATTCTTTGTCTAAAAGCTATCGAAATGTACAGCGAAATTCAACGGGGCACATTAGTGTTTTAGATGAAAGGTCTTTCTTTAAAATTGAGACTGTGTGTACATTTGCTGTCAGATATTTACGAGTTTCTTCGATAAATGTGTGGGGGCTTTACAACAGGCAGCAGCCCTGTTTCCAATGTTCCAAACATTTCGTGAAGTTTCCATTGCACTGCAAGTAATAAGTGCAGTTTTTTAATGGATTCACTGCAGAGAAAACTGGCATTACTACTTCAAAGAGGATAGACAGATTACTCGTGAGAGAGAGACTGTGATTATGTATGTTCAAGTCATTGGTTGATAGCATTTTAATACAGCATCTTGAAAAGAGAAAGGTCGCTGGTTTCACGTACCGGAGAACCAGTGGATATGTACTGACCGATTGCAATTAGGAAACGTTCCATTTTCTAAACTACATTCCAAACGTAGAATCTCAGGGACGTCAGCTATTTGGAGCAACCAGCTTTATAATGTACAGCTGCGAGCAAAAACGTTGCCCCGATATACTGCTGTGAAAGTTTTCATTAGCAGTATCAAATACCTCCACCTTTAGCAAAATCAATCTTATTCCCGTTTCAAACTACTCTATTAATAGATCCATTACCACTAGAAGGCCGTACCGCTGGATCTTCAAATTGAGGCATTCTAATTTTATCTTCGTTACATCAACAAGTCCCTTCTTATTCCTGTGTTATACAATTATTGGATAATTTATCTCTCCAAATTTATCCTGGACAATCAGATAAAGAAACATGAGGTTGCTTAAGATCAAATGTTAGAAGGCAACTGTGGCAATTTCAGGAGGAAACATCATAGTTGGGATCTACGGGGATGACAAACGTTTTTACTCGTAAATGTACGTGCATTGATTTTTGCCGTTATCAGAGTTAAGATAAAAAAAATCTGATGTGCTACACTCACATGACTTTCTCTACTCTTGTACAAACTATTTTTACAAACGCTTGTTCTCCATCTACTTCATGTTAATCGAGATAAACATTTGCAGACTCTATCTTATTGCTAATTTTCTTGTAGATGTAAGGGGAATATATATTTACAAGGGCAACATAGAAACAGTAGCCTTTGAGCACATACATATCTCTTAATAGCTGGTTGCTAGGTGCAGCACCATTCCCTTTGCCACAGATTAATACTCTGCATATCCAAGACAAAAAAATGAATAACGAATTCCCATTTGAGAAAATAAGTATTGAAAAATTTAAGGGAATAACAAGCAATATCTCGAAAATGGTTCACTCAACAAAAAAATGTATGTGACATAAATTGTGCACTTCAATGTGATCTACATTTTTTGTGTAGTAACATTTTGTCTATCTCTTATGGTTTACCAGTTATGCAAAAGTCGTTCACAATGAAGAATGCTTTTGGAGACATTCCCAGAAAATTCGAGATATACATTTTATTTGCCATGAAAATATCGTAAACATATGATATTTTAATCAAAATTGTTAGAGCCATTTTTGAGAAAATTAAAATTATCGAAAAATGTTCCATGTAAAGGGTCATCTGGGGTGGGGGGATTTTCTTGAAAACCTTCGTGTCGCATCTCTGGAAGATATTGAACCTAAATACCAAGTTTGGTGTTTATCCGACTGTTCGTTTCTGACTTATGCTGTTCACAGACAGACAGACAGACACACGGACATGTTTCCAAAAATGCTTTTTTTGGATTCAGGGGCTCTCAAAACATGTATTTCCGGTGAAATCTCGGTATCGAATTTTTGGGTGGAATACAATACTTCTCCTACTTACTATACGTAGTAGAGAAAGTAAAAACTGAAATAATCTCCATAAATGAAAGCTCTTAATAAGCTTTTCTCGGAAAAATCGGAGGGAAATAAGGACGAGATTACAGAAAGAGGAGGAGGGATTCCATAATTAAACCATGATCCTAGACAGATATTGTTGTGCCCAGAAAAACCGCTAACGAATTAATGGAGGTAGAGGTGATTCAACAGAGGGGAGGACACCTCGGGGGCTCCGACCCGCACAGATCTGTTACGGCTACCACCCCGCAGGAGGGATGAGGTGAATGAACCACGGGAGGCTACAGGCCGTAGTCAGACAGGCTACAGAGCCGCAGGAAGGTCCCTAACATTTCCAAGCTCGCAGATCCTTCCCACTGCTAGAACCGCCCACCAGTCGAACAGCCCTCTGGTATTCACGGAGAATACTCTTTCCATTGAGCATGCATCCGCGCCATCTGTCCGGCACCGCCATACGGCACAAAACTAGAATCACACTGAAAGATGAGAAAGAAACGGAATGAAAGGGAAATGATGGAAAGGAAATCGTGGTAGAGAAGAAACAACCCAAGCTTCACCTGCCAACACCGGGGAAACCACGAAAAACTTATGGGTTTTAGTGGGTGGTCGGGAATTGAACCCGGTACTCCCGAATGCAAGCCGCGGCATCACCTCGCACGGTACTAATAGAGGTAAATACAGTACTTGTCTTTGTCATGTATATTCGACACGCATTCATTGCTTTCGTCATTCAGTTTGATCAATGTAATGCTATGAGCTTTTCTCTGTGAATAAATTAATGGTGACGAAACAACTTTTTGTTTGCTGCCGCGTCATAGAAACACAGTCAATCATAAATACCCCGATGTTTTTGATAATTCAGAAATTCTCGATAGCGGAAAAAATTAAGTAACCCTTACAGAGAGCTTCTTTTTGACTTGGTAAGGTTTTAGGTCTAAAAGACTCTCACCACGTGCAATCGTTATTTATGCAACCCCACCGTTATAAACAGGTTGTTACTCTTGCCATTAATAGCAATGACGTAATATCAGTACTACAAGTTGCCGCGGTTTATAGCTAGAAAATAAAACCATTTTCTGATACCTATTGCTTTCTGTGAGCAATGAAGATGCAGAAACTTCCTTACATGATTAAAAATACAGTAAATAAACTCTGAATGTGTAATTGCTTACCATGCTGTGCTGATAACTGGCTACATTACATCCGTAACACCTGCTCACCTCTCTCCCAGGAAGGGAATGCATGCAAGTGGCTCTCTTGCGTTTATCGGTTCAACATGCTAGGTAGTAACAGATGAAATGCAGACAGAAAAGCTAAATAGGGGAAAGGTCCCTATATTGAAGCACTTAAACCTAAATAGTAAATAATAATTATAATTTCAAATCAAAATGTTCAAAAACACAAGCGTTAAAGTGACAAATCCTTGCGCTATAAATATCCTCAACACAATTTAAAATTAATAAAATTATCAATTAAATAACATTTAAAAAGTGAGATGGTGTAAATTGGTTCAAATTAGGAACGTGGTCCTTAAATTGAACCACCCGTGTCTTAAAATGAACCACGTACTTTTAAGTTTAAAAGTTTATTAATGCAAAATACGCATATTTTATTGCACGTTCAAAAAAATATGCTACCAACAACAAAAGTAGAGTGCAAAATTGTGATAAGAATAGCAATTTCCTTGACATTTGAATTTTTATATAATGACAATCACTTGGTTTTTGGAATAGGTACTATTTGCAAATATAGAGTTTTTACTAATTTTAATCTCATGCAAAAGAGTCCAATTATACATAGTCTTCATAATAAAACACTTTCTTCTTGTCACTAATATTTGCACACTTTTGGTGAAGCCATATCCTACAACTCACACGCTGGATCACGTTCATCATTTCAGACAATTCACATATTCATGTCACCACTGTTTTTAATATGATTTTTTTAACTTAGCATTTTGTATGGGTATTTATTCACACGATATGCTATTCGCAGTTGAGAAATCTTAGAACTTCAATAGGTTTCCTAAATTAGGCCAGTTCAATATACGGTTTAAACAGTAGTTCAATTTACGAGCCAAGCCATTTTGGAAGCTTTATCATCTATGTGACAAGGAGAGACACTGCTTGAAAAAGCGTATGCAGGAATATTGTTGCTAAATACACACTTCATAACATGTAATATATATAGATCATCTCAAACTTGCCTAATTGGTCTATAAGCTTAGCTAGATGTGTCAAATATTACTTACTTCTGAAGCACCAAAAACACACAACACTTCATACAACTGAAACCACAGCTCAGAATGCAAAGTCAACAACTCCAAGCATTCATGCTGTACACGCCACGCTTCTGCTAGGAAGCGGTTCAATTTAAGAGGCGGTTCAAATTAGGGACCTTTCTCCTACGAACAACCGAGTGGGATATCTCAGGCGGCAACGTTATGGCCCGCACTCGGGAGGTTCCGGATTCGATCCCCGGCGACCGCTGACTGTGGTCCACGGGTTTTTTTTGTGGTATCCCCGGGTCGAGAGGCGAATGGTAGGGTGGTTCATCTTTTACCACAATTCTCCTCCGTCTCGTTTCCTGCATATATCTTCTTCCCCGTCATGTGTTTTAGGGTTGGAGGACCAGGCGACGGTGTTCGGCGGGTTCCGTCTAGATGGTGGCTTGCGCACTGTAGAGGTTTCTTGCTGGCGTGGCTGCGGGGTCTGCTCAGTTAGGTCTCTCCTTTGAGTGGGCTCCGCAGGTTGGTGCTTGTGGGCGAGCTAGGTTACATCTGGAAACGTTAGGGACTCCGTCTGTGCTTGTGCCCGTCTTCATCTGGATTTTGTCCCCCTTCGGGTCTCTGCCCTCATGCTTCCCTCCTGGGGGGTCATGATAGAAGCACAAGGGGCTGACTGGCCTGCGTGCGGCGCTCTGCCCCGGTTTCGGGGGTCCCTCTGTTGATTTTCGTACCTGTACCTTTACCTTTAACTACAAAAAATTAAATTGGGTTTGGTTTTATTTATGGACGCCCTTTAACTGCTGTGGTCCTTAGAGTTCATTCTATGCTGGGTGTTAAAGACCGTAAAGTTTGCTCAGAGGCCTCTTTATCAGGTTTGAGGTTCTTTTACGTGCCGTAAATCTACGACACGGGACCACCGGCTTTACTTCCTTTCCGAATGAAGCCATGCAAATGATTTTTAAGCTCGAAAAAGTCCATCGCCCCCCGCCGGGTTTGAACCCGCGACCTCGGGAACTAGAGGCTAGCATAGTATCCACTACACCACGGAGGACGACACCTTTAACTACGGACATATACGAGAGACGCTTTGACTTTAGTCAGCTATGGATGCCGAATTATTTAATGACTTATTTGTTATAATTTATATGGCTAAATCTCGTACAGTCCTTCCCTCGTACAGTCCTTTGGCGTTTGCAGACAGCAACACCAGACTGTGTTTACCTGCCATCAGAGACCCTTGGCCGCTGTTGTTTACGTTCTTTGTTCTGATATATGATTTGTGTGTAGATAACTTGAAGCTAAGCGCCTAAGAATTCCTACGCCTGTTATGGATAGTACATAGTTAGGCTAGTAATATTATGAAATATCTATTTCATTTTTTTATATCTCTGCCAGCACTCTTAGCTAGAGGAAGTATTGTATTCCACCCCAAATTCAATACCGAAATTTCACTGGAAGTGCATACTATGAAACCTCCTGAACTCAAACAATGAAGGTATAGTTAGGAAAACGTCCATATGTTTGTGCGAGAGAGAGAGAGAGAGAGAGAGAGAGAGAGACCAAATATGCAACCAAAGAAGATTTTTCAAGAAAATTTTCCACCCCAACTATCTTTTATATTTAAAAATATGCTGATTATTTTTATTTTTTTAAAGGATTTTGATTCAAATACATTATGTTTAGGATAAATTTCCGTCCGGTTGCTCTAACCACTGAGCTACCATGGCAACATATCGGCATGCCATTAAATTCTCCAGCTGACTCGCATTTTTCCCGGTAAACCACAAGGAGATCTCAAATCCGTGGTTCAAATCCCGGCTATGGCATTGAATTTTTCAGTCATCTGATTCTACCTTTCCAACCCTGTCCAACACACGGCTTGCGTGAAAGAACAATTAATTTTATATCTTGAGTTTTTCTTTGAATAGATTCTGAAGTTCTCTTCATTCTGAATGATGTTTCTAAAACTTGGTAAAGCATAAAATGTATGTAGACAAATACTTACTACACAAAAAGCGTAGACTTCCTTTAAACATACAATTTGTGTCACAACTATTTTGTATCACTGTTTTTCGAAATATTCGTTATGTTATGTATTTAAATCTTCCCAGATTCAACTGTAATGTAACATCTATGAATCATCTTAGGTGATTCTTTCTTCCGCCACCCCCCCCCACATGGGTTCATTACTAACAAACAATTAACAGGTATTACATTCACATGGCTTTCTATAGTTACTATCGTTTATTTTGTTTAGCTTCGACAAACTCATATTGCAAACGCTGATTCTTCTATCTACTTCATGCTTGGTCAAGGTCAAATGTTAGGTTGGTAACTGGCAATTTCACGGAGCAAACATCATAGTTGGGATCAACAGGGATGACAAAACGTTTTTGCTCGTAAATGTATGTGCAGTGATTTTTGCCAGCATTATGATAAAAAGAAAACATCTTAAACAGTCTCCATAAATAAAAGCTCTTAATAAGCTTTTCTTAGAAAAAGTCGGAGGGAAATAAGGCAGAGATTATGGAAAGGGGGAGGAGTGATTCCATAATTAAATCATGATCCTAGCCATTCCTCTCTTCTCTCTCTTACGCACACCTTCCATTAAAACAGGGTTTCAGGACCAGAGGATCTCAAAACATGTATTTTCGATGGAATCTCGATATTGAAGTTTTGGGCAGAGTTTGATAGTGTTTAATGCCGTTCTTACTGCACCACACTGTGGACACTGATGAGACGTGAAATGAAATTATATAATTGGGAAAGGAAATTTGCCAAGAAAACGTTACAGGCCTAAGTTGGGGATATCTCCCCAGCATTTACAAGTTATAAGTACTGAAGAAAACCTGTAGAAAACTTCGGGGAGACGATCCATTCACGAGCTCGTGCCTTAACAACTTCGGCTACTCGTGTCGGTTTGGTTCGTTGGAACTTCTACTTACTTTAGTTAAGTAATAGGGAAAATAACCATTGGCTGAATATATAAGAACAGTTGTTTTGTTTTCTGTTTGTGCAAGTAATCAAGTACATGATGCTTAATTTGAAATTATTTATAATAAAAAATTATCGTTGTTAATCTAACGCGAACAAAATAATCAATGTTTATATAGATATTGCAGTAAATAAGCGTTATATGAAGTTTTAAAGGGTAGCGAAAGTCATGTGGGTGTGACACGTCAGATATTTTAAGCTCCCATTTATTGGATTGGCTATGGAGGGGACTCGGCACTGATCCACTTAGGGGATATTATACTTACGCCCCACAAGGGGGCGTCCTTGTGAGAGAGGATGAGACGAGAGGAGACACCGGGCGGCCGCAACTAGGACTGACGGCATAGGAATGGCAGGGTCCCTATGGTTCCAGATAGAGACTCTCCGGCAGACGGACAGGCAGACCGGGACCGCACCCCGCATAAAGGGGGTCCAACACCCCTAAGCGGGTTCGCATACCCCCGGCAGCAAGCCGAATGTCGAAAGACCGAGTCACAAAGAGATCCTTTTCCTCTGCCACGCTACACCGAAACACCATCACGAACACTGCCTACCCTGAAAGCGACCAACGGATGAAAGAGTGAAATGAGAAGGGATATGAAATGGAGGCACAGGAAATTCGGGGGATGTGAGAATCCTTCGTCTGGCGACCCAGGAAACCCCCGAAAAACCCATGGATCAGGAAGGTCGGCCACGGGAATCGAACCCACGACCTCCCGAATGCGGGCCACAGACAAAACCGCCTGAGCCATCCGCTCCGTTCTCATTTATTACTTCTCATATACAGTAAAAGCTGCCTAAAACGCAAAGGTATATATTTACCGTTTTTATAGGTATCCATTTTACACCCATCGTATAGAGTTACAATGAAGGAAAAATTTAAAATAAAAGTCTGTAAATAAAAATATGTTCATATTTAAGTTTAGCTGTAGTTTCAACTTACATATAACACAATTGCAGTTTCTCTGCTAGTTTCTTAACGTGTGCCAAGTTAAATATCACACACATGGCGCTTAAAACTTTAGTGAAAGTACAGTCGTGCTCAAAATGAATGGCTATCACTTTAAAAATTTAGCACGTTGTTGTGTATTTCGCATATGATAAACAATACGTCTTGGTCAGGTTATTTACGCAAACCATTCCAGAACACCATTCCGTTTCCGCGTTAGTTTTCCGGTTTAGAGTATTAGTTAACATAGGAAATAGCTTCGTTCCGAGATTTATTTTCCATTTGTCCACGTGTATAGGGGGTCCGGTTTAAGCAGGTTTTACTGTGTATGTATATTTATTGTAGCTTTAAATTTGTAATCAACACGTATAGTATACAAGCTAATGGAATTATGTTCCATTTTTAAGCTGGTGAAACAACATTAATAAGGTTTATTAGCAATCTCATCTGCATTTAGACGTAATATTGCACTAATAAAATTGCACCTGTACCTACAGATAACATAACAAAACAGTTGATGAAAGCAGGGACACAGAGAAGCTGAGCACAGCAGAAGTGGCCTAAGACGTTTATCAAATGTGCTCCGTTAAATACGCATTCCTTAAGACGTTGTGTGATAGTCGGTTTTTGCACTGAGGAAGGTAACCCCATATCGAGAGGGTTGGGAGCACCCGCGGGACCAGTTAGTGGGCACCGGCTTGGTAGCCAATAATCACATAGTTTTGAGCAGGAGAAGCACTTCCCCCTTGCCGCTGTGTTGACAAGCTTGTTAATATGCACTATGCATGTCGCCTCGATAAAGGTACATACCTACTGTTTGTTCATATGAACAACCAACCCTTCATTACCTCTAATGTGATTTACAGAGCTCAAATTACCGTTTAATTGAGTATTTAACACTATTACGTCTAGCTTCCCTGTTGTTTCTTAGATTTTCCTCAAGATCATTTCCTCCATGGATCAAAACGATAAATACGTCAATATCTGTGTGTGTATACGTTAATTTCGAATAAACATGTAATTGTACCCACTGAAAAGTACTGTTCTTCCTGAAGGATACAGGCTGTAAAACAGCTTCTATTCAACTCCTTAATGACTTAGACTAAAAAGGATTTACAAGGCCTGAAGATTAGTACCTATGTGAACATGCTGGACTCACAATAGAAGACTAGATAACCCGATAGAATAATTTGGACAACCTTAATAAATGCCTAAATAGACCATAAATTGTAATTAACCCCAGTCCAATTCAAATATAAAAGGTTATGGCGAAGTGTATGGGAATTTTACTGCTGGGTTGTGTTTTAGGATGTTCTTTAAATCTATCAGACTCCTCAATAATTTTACTTGAATGAATGAGTATATTTATTTACATACATAGACCACTATCAATCTCACGAGTCCGCAGACTGTATACACGTTGTTATAATATACAGAATAATAAGAAATATCATTAATAATAATAAAAACGACAAAAAAATAGAACGAAGGAAGAAAAAAATATACAATTACACGAAAAAAAGTAAAACATATATAAATATAACATCTTAAATATAAACAAAACACAGATCCATGGTAAACCGTATTTCGATGCATTATTATGCCCTTTTATAGTAATCAAAGCACAGTTAAGAGAATAAATATACAACACACTAACAATAAGTGAAAAAATGGCAAAAAATAAGCCAACGTTTAACACTTCTTACACCCCCGCTACCCTACTACAAGCCATATCAGCTCTCAGTTGTCTCGCCTTAAGTAGAAATTTACTTATCCCCTCCACGTCTTCCTTGCCTGCTAGTAGCGTCCACCATGCCCTTAACTCTCTGCACAAAGTGGTAAAGGTTCGGGTAAATATTTTTCCTTCCATTACTTTCAACGGTAACATTGCACTATATCTTAGGGCACTTCTGATACACCTGGGTAAATTCTAAATTCACCTCAATAAATGTAAAATAAAAAGTTTAATACTACTGGTCGTCGAGAAAATAGCGGATCAATGGGAATAGATTAATTATTAAGCACTAATTAATTTATAATTAGGTATCGAACCCTAAACCCTGCTTATAATTTTGCGCTGCTGATATGTATTCTTCCGCGCTCACTTTCCTTCCACTTTCCCTGTTTGGCTAATGTATCTACGCCTTTGAATGTTAATGTACAAGCCATATGCAATGCAAGGTCAGCAATGTCATGATAGATGCACGTACTTTCGTCATCCTGAGAAGCAGGTTTAAACCGAAGTATAGTATGTTATACAGTTCATACAGTTATGAAAATGTAAATTCTCTTCGATTATATTAAAATCGCGTTAAATAAGGAACTATTTTGTATCGCACAATAACCTATTCCACGAAAGCAACCAATGAGAAGTGGCTAGTACAGGTGACAAGAGATAAGGGCCAAAGTATATACAACAGACTTAGTAAAACACAGGATAGACAACTACCTTAAACATTATACATGGAAGTAATTTGTGATTATGACACATTAAAACATCATTACCGTTACGACTACTGCACAGGATTACACTGTAGTTATATTTCACTTCCAATGTCAATAAAAAAAATCTGATGTGATACATTCACATGATATCCTCTAATCTTTATTAGTGGGTATGCAACTATTCTTACTAAAGCTTACTTCTCTATCTACTTCATTTTAATCTAAATAAACCCTTGCAGAAATAGCTACATTACACATTTCGTTATAGATACAAAGTGAACAGCGATAGTCAAATGTTTAACAATTGGACGCTATATGCTGGCTTTAAAATTCCATTCTGTTTCTATGCAATCGCGAGAAACAACTGATTGTTGAAAGAGAATGACCAACTGATGAAGAATTCGAATCATTAATAACGGATATCTCAGAAATGGCTTATGCCAAAAAGAAGTTATTGGAAATAAATTGTGTGTTTTTAAAGAGATCGGCATTTTTCTTTTTCTGTAGTAGTTTTCGTCTATCGTTTAACGTTTACAGTTTTGCAAGATTGTACAAAATTTATTCTGAATAAAGAGGACTCACAGGATATTTCCAGAAAATTTAAGATATACATTTTGTTTGTTATGTAAATAACTTCAATATGTGGTATTTTAATAAAAATCCGTTTGAGCCATTTTTTAGAAAATAAAAAATTTCGAAAAATGTTCCATGTAAAGGGTAGTTTGGGTTTGCGGAATTTTCTTAAAAATCTTCGTGTCCTATCCTTGGAAGATAGTTAACTTAAATACCAAGTTTGGTACCTATCCGACTTTTAGTTTTTGAGTTATTCTGTTCACAGACACACGGATCTTATTCTAAATTTTTTATTCAGGGGGTCTCAAAACATGTATTTCTGGTGAATTCTCGGTATCGAATTTTTGGGCAGAATGCATACCTTCTCTACCTATTACGTACGTGGTAGGGAAAATAATAAAATAAAATATAATACATATCACTTTTATCCCCTCTTCGCGAGTTGCAGTGTATGAGGTAGGTATGTATTTGATCGCACGTATATATTTTCTGCTTTTAGCTAGCAAACGTTTCAGTCGTTTTGAAAACACTCGGCTGTGGATAAATTAAGGACTTTAAATTCTATTTAATACCTTAAACACTAATAATGTTCAGTTTTTGCACTTTTGGGCAATCCGGTTTCAAATAAGCCAAAATATTGTCATGTGTTTCAGTAGAACGCCGTAACTAAGGGCTCTCAAGGATCCACATTTGAAATGCATAGGGCCGGATTAAGCATTTTGAATATAAGACTGCTTCTAGGATGTGTTTAACTTTTCAAGTTGTTGTTACTCCACAGAGAGTGAGTGATAAAAACAAAAGCCGACCGTATTTTATTCCAAGCAATATACATAGACGGCCACGTTGTCACAGTTAAGCAAATAGAAGTCAGAGCGAAAGAAACGACTGTCAGATTCTGGTACGATACGATATATCATATTTATTTCTTTAATTATTGGAATTTTATTAAATGGTGTAGGTATGTGTAGTAAAGTAGTAGAAAACTTTAAAGCCACCTGTGTAGCGCTCGGTAAACCACCTGGTTGTTTATAGAGAGTGTAATTAAAACAAGATTCATCATTTAAACCATTCTGAATGAGTTTGTTTAATGATGTTCTCATATGTCTTTAAATGTAATTTTGTATTTAAAGATTCAAGTTTTCAGGTTGAATAGAATTCCAGGTGGAAACTGACTCAGGTTTTTACTTTGAGTTAGGTTATCATGTAGACAAGCACATACAGACTTTCGGGTTGTTTGTGCGCTTAAGGTCTTCTTCACCACGCACCTTTGGGTATTAAAAGTTTCTTTTGCTATTGCTGTCCATAACAATGGTTCATGATTATAGTCATATATTCCAAGAACCTAAAGCTGTCAACTTACTCCAGTATCTCATCTCGAATGTTCAAGTATAACTTACTTTTCTTGCATTAACCATAATGTTCCTCACAGTTTTCTTTTACCTCCATTAGCGTTTCTCTTAGAATATTTTTTTCCTCCGCTAACAGTTCCACGTTAGAAAATGTGTGATTAAATATATTAAGGTTAACATTTGTAGATGAGAACGCGGGGTAGTGCAATGATTTCGTTTCCATCTTTCTTAGTCAGGGTCTAGGATTTGATTCCAGGCTCTGGGGTGGCGGTTTTAAATCCGCCCTATACACGCCTTCACCTTTGACTTGCTCATGTGAAGTAATTTCAGGGCCCAACGTGGTTAGGAGTCCACGGTGAACGCTGTATGTCCTGTCATCCCACCGCCATTCTTATCACCCTACCATCGGAGGCAACGGATCCCACCCCTGGGTGCTTCCACCTCAGAAATGGGGGCAGTCATCGGTTGGTGGAATGAGGTATCCTCCGAAGGTCATAGGAATTATGGGGAGCATTAGAACCAACGACATTTGTAGACGAATATTTGCAGCATTACTGTACTTATATCCTTCGTATTTAAATAATATTCTAAATTAAAAGGTGTTTATCATCATAATAAATCACCTCTTTATGTAGAAATCAAAGCCATCAAACACGGACGGTAATTCCTAATTACGTATTAAATTAATGACCAAACTGGACATTCTTTCTTGAAGGCAGTTTTTATTTGCAAATATATTACCAGTATGTGTACGTTCCATTTGATCATTCAGACAGATGTAATTAATCATAATTAAAAACTTTATGCCTTCCAAACATATGCACAATATAATGAACAATTAATACGGGTGCTAAAAGAAGTCAAAAGTTTCTAATCAAATATTAATAAAGCATTTAAAATAAATACAGTGTTTAATACACGATTCCAGGATGCCGCTACTCTACAGATACACATAAAAAAGAACATTTGTTATCAAAAGCTGTAAACCAAAGGTTAAAATGCAGTGATTTTTCTACATGAACACGGTTTTAATTTTGTAAATATGTGAAGTATACATGAAATTTGAGTGTGCAGCTTTTGGCGTAGCGAGATGGTTCAGATGTAGACCGAAACAAGAATTCTAGCTGTGGGCACTTCGATCCATTAGCAGTAGTATCATGGTGAAATTAAAAGCTTGCCTGACCTTTGTGTTCCCTTTGCGCTTACAACGTAGGCTCGGGTGACGAATAGGTAGCGCTTGTTGCGCTAGACGTTCTTGTTTAGTTTATTTAGGCTTCTTCTTGTCACCAGAGGGCTTGGTTAGCTCAGAAATTCTGTTAGATTAATGTTTTGCTTCTGCCACGAACAATGTGTATGTAAAATTGAAATAACTTGGCTCATTTTGGAGAAATCTATTCCACAAATTGCCTTGTTACCGCTTACATACAGTTGATACAATGGAAGTGCTTTGTGGTAGATAGATGCCCCGTAGTTTCTAATATACGTGAATATTTCACACTTGTATTTTAAACAGCGACTCGCTATGACTGCGCATATCATTTTTGAAAAATTTCTTTATACGTATGGTCCATGGGACCGACATTTTGTCTAAGTCTTGAAAAAAATACCAGTTTTTACTTTCTCTACCACATACATAGTAGATAGAGAACGTATTCCATTCCACCAAAAAATTCTATATTCCAGATTTCAACGAAATACGTGTTTTGAGCTCTCCTGAACCCGAATAAAGCAATTTTGGAAACATGTTCGTGTGTGTGTATCTGTGAACTGCATAATTCAAAAACAAAAAGTGGGACAAAAACTAAACTTGGTATTTAAGTTCAGTATATTCCAAGGATGCGACACGAAGATTTTCAAGAAATTCCCCCATCCCAAATACTCCTTACATGGAACATTTTTCGAAAATTTTGATTATCTAGAAAATGGCTTTAACGATTTTAGTTAAAAATATTTACATGAAAAATAAAATTTATATCTTTAGTTTTCTGGGAATAGCCTGTGAAATACTCTTCATTCGGAAGGAATTTTGTATAATCTTGTATAATTGGCAAACGTTAAGTAATCGACTAAAACGTACAATACAAAAAAATGTAGAGCTCTTTAAAACAAACAATTTATTTCAAATAAGCTTTTTTGTGGCATAAGCCATTTCTTAGATATCTATTATTAAAGGTTCGAACTGTTCATTTCTTGGTCATTCTCTTTAAGTCCTGTCAACATTCCGTTGTTTCTCGCGATTGCATGGAAACAGTGTGGAATTTTAAGGCCAGTATATAGCATCCAGTTTTTACTTTCTCTACTACGTATAGTAAGTAGGGAAAGTATTGTATTCCACCCAAAAATTCGATACAGAGATTTCATCGGAAATATACGTTTTGAGACCCCCTGAATCCAAAAAAAGCATTTTTGGAAACATGTCCGTGTGTGTGTGTGTCTGTGCGTGTGTGTGTCTGTGAAGAGCATAACTCAGAAACGAACAGTTGGATAAACACCAAACTTGGTATTTAGGTTCAGTATCTTCCAGAGATGCGACACGAAGATTTTCAAGAAAATCCCTCCACCCCAAGTTACCCTTTACATGGAACATTTTTCGAAAATTTTAATTTTCTCAAAAATGGCTCTAACGATTTTTATTAAAATATAATATGTTTAAGATATTTGTATGACAAATGAAATGTATATCTTGAATTTTCTGGGAATGTCTCCAAAAGTATTCTTCATTGTGAACGACTTTTGCATAACTGGTAAACCATAAGAGAGAGACAAAATATTACTACACAAAAAATGTAGATCGCGTTAAAATACACAATTTATGTCATATACATTTTTTTGTTAAGTGAACCATTTTCGAGATATTGCTTGTTATTCCCTTAAATTTTTCAACATTTTCTCAAATGGGAATTCGTTATTCATTTTTTTTGTCTTGTATATGCAAAGAGTATTAATCTGTGGCAAAGGGAATGGTGCTGCACCTAGCAACCAGCTATTAAGAGATATGTATGTGCTTAAAGGCTACTGTATTTCTATATTGCCGTTATAAATATATATTCCCCTTACATCTACAAGAACATTAGCGATAAGATAGAGTCTGCAAATGTTTATCTCTATTAACATGAAGTAGATGGAGAATAAGCGTTTGTTAAAATAGTTTGTACAAGAGTAGAGAAAGTCATGTGAGTGTAACACATCAGATTTTTTAAAACTAAAGTTGAGCCTTCTAATTACAGCAAATAGCGTTCGCCGCGTTGAATTGGGATGCGTGGTGTCATTAATGTTTGTCCTGTACTTTATTACTAACCGACTTGGAGGGCTGGTAAGGACTCTTAGAAAAGAGGACGAGTCTAACAAAACTCCTTTTCTCATAGCCATAAGTCAGACCCACTCACTTCCGTGGTGTAATGGACGTGTCTGCCTAGCAACGCGCTTCTCTCTTGAGATGAATTACCCGAATAAGAACTTTTCCGGTGGTTCTCTTATTTTGAAAAACGAATTTCACGTAACTTTTGGATTCCAAGCTTATCTCTACAGAACTCGAGATGCTAAACAGGGAAGTCAAACTATCAAAAGTGCTCCTTTACAGACCGTGAGAAAGAGACTGTCGCTTACATTTCATAGATCCTAATAAATGTACGAACATTTTTCGAGTAACACTAAGCTTCTTTAGCATATGGTCAAATGCATATGAAAATCAGGCTGTCTGCCGGCCAGGGAGAGAGAGAACAATGCAATGAGTTAAATGTTATCGTTTTGAAAATGTTATGCAGGCACACGAATCACCCTGTATCGTCACTTAAACCACTTTTTGTATAAAGGAGGTCCTGTGAGGTTTTCATACTCCACACAATGAAACGACAATGCACAGTGAAGATTGTAAAACCAGCTTCGCAACAGATTTATCATGCCATATCGAAATGCAGATTACAGGCGTAAATTTTTATTTCCTTGGGAAATATAATTACAGGGTTTGAATGGTGAAATACGATCTGACACAAAACCAATGAAACGTAATGTAGCCTAAATTGATTTACGTTTATAGCTTGGAGATCTGTCTCCCCCACTTCACGGACGATGCAACTGTTTAAAACTCTCTCTGGTGCCATGTTTACATGGAAATAATTTCATTACAAAAGCACACGCACGGTTTTACTTTTGTACGGCCAGCTAGATAAAATAATACCTCTTCGGGCCATGCTGCTGCAGCACCACTCCAATGGACGTTTCATTTTAATTAATTCATTAATCGGCTGATGTTTTACTGTTCTCTCTGTTTGTTTGAGCCAAAATAATTACCAGCCAGTATGGGAAAGAGTGACCGCTCCGAGCCAAGCGCTGCCGTCCTGGTTTTATATTCAATTTCATTTTTTTTTTAAAGCCAGAGTTGTGGGTGTCACTTGCAGGGCGTTATAACATTTTTCTCCCCCGCCCCTCCGCCGTATATGAGGGACCATACGCAATCAAATGGTTACAATGTTACAAGGGGATGGGAACCCCCCCACACCCCAGAGGCTTGGCGGCAGGCGCCCTCAAAGTGCGCGACTCATCACAGAGTATGCCCCAGGGCACCGCAATTTGTACAGCAAACGGTTGGTTGTTCGTCTCCCTTACTTCTGCTGCTGATTTTTTTAATCTTTCAATGATCCCGCAATAATATTTCTGGCAATAATCGTTGTACCTTTGTCCATTTTCCATTCCGCTGCCAGTGAAAGAAACTCGAAGCGTTAAAAAAGAAATGATCTACTGTAAGTAGCTTTGTTTTGTCCGATAAACTGACAGACACCGACATTTTAGATCCTCTTTAAGGGATTATCCATCATTTTCTTCGCTTACCAAATGCGCTTATTAAAAACGCGTTACATTCATACGATTTTCTCTATCCACTATTACTCGTTTTTATTTCTACACACCATTCTTGCCAAATTTTATGTTTACCTACTACATATTAATCAAGATAAACCTTCGAAAGAAGCAAGTTATATTACACATAGAAGAAACCGAATCAAAAGTCGAGAAACCATTGAAAAGCGACAGCATTTTATGAACTTGACACAGCATTGGCAAATTCAAACAATAACGGATATCTCGGAAATCGTTGATGCCACAAATTGGTTACTGGAAATATTTTGTGCATAAGTTGTACAATTTTTGTGCAGTACGTTTTTGTCTCTTAAGTTTGACTAAATTAAACAAAATTCTTACCGAATGAAGAGGACTTCACAAACTATTCCCACAAAATTCAAAATATACATTTCATTGCACATGTAAATATCTTAAATATGTGGTATTTTAATCAAAATCGTCAAAGCCTCATTGTTGAGCACATAAAAACTTTCGAAAAATGTTCCATGTAAAGGGTAGTTTGGAACGGTAAATTTTCTATGCAATCTTCGTGCCGCATCTTTGGAAGAAACTACACTGATACCGTAATTATCGACGGGAATATATAAATCATTAAATAAAGAAATAACAGTAGGATAAAGAAATAATTGCAATAAATAATTTCCGTATATTAAATCACGTTTGGTTTGAAATGTTTGTCCGGAAAGAAGAAGGTAATTAGGATGTCAGGTTAGCGAAAACCATTAGCGACAGCCGAAGTACCGAGCACATTAGCTTAAGAACTTCTGGGAACACAGTTAAGTTATAAGTTCAGCACGCTTACACAGTCACTCAAATTTCTGAAAAGAGAAGTGAAAGGTATTTCGGAGAATTTCGACAGGCCAGCATAGCAACAAAGTTAAGAGGTACACGTAGGATTTAAGTATTGTTTGCCCGTGAAAATTGGTGTTGGTGGGAGTAATTCTAACGTTGGCGTGGCTTAAGTAATAAGAAGGGGGTATCTAAAACAGAGAAACTACTCTCTCTCTCTCGCTGGTACCACCAGCGGTGCTTACAGTTGTGGTTTTAAGCGCCTAGTGTCGCGCTTGTGTGAGTAGCGATTATCGCGAGGGATCTTGCCGGTAAACATTTTAGCAACTCAGGGCAGGTTATGCTTCTAGTTTCTTTTATTGCAAAATCAGCTATTTCCAACCGTAACTTTGATACTGTAGAAATTAGCAGGCGTAATAATTCAATTATTACAATTTCGAGTGCTAAAGTTCAGAGTCAGTCTATTTCTTAATCTTAAACAGTCGGTAACTCACTTCAATAACTCAAATAGTAGTCCACAATAAGTTTCTCAGTCAATTTAAACTGATGCTGTCTTTTACAATGCATCTCCACGCTTACCCTGAGGGAAAATACTCATAGCTCAACCTCTGGAGAAGCCGGCAGCAGATCAATAACAAATATTGGAGACTACGAGAAAAGGTGGCAACTACATTTATGCTTAAATTGTCGTACCATCGCGGCATTATTGCTACTGTTTCACCAAGTTTGGTATTTATTCTACATTTCGTTTTTGAGTTATGCTGTTCTCTCTCTCTCTCTTTCTCACACGCACACACATACACACACGCGCGCGCGCACACACACAAATACACGCACAGACGTACATTTTTCTAAAAGTGTTTTTTTATTCAGGGGGTCTCAAAACATATGTTTCCGGTGAAACCTTGACATTGAATGAATGCAGTACTTCCTCTTATTACCATAGATGGGTGGCAGAGGGAGTAAATGAAATGAAATTTTTGGAAAGAAATCGCTAGTGCAGCTTTTTTGTATATACACGGTGGACCATTTAAGTTGAGACTGTACAATATCTCCAAAACTACGCGTTGTAGAAAGAAATATCTCGAATAAAAGTTGTTTGATATTATGGGGGAAAGTACATGCTATTAGTCGTATTTTGTTTGGAGGACGTTATGATAGTCATTTTAGTGTCAATTTAATTTTTTAAAATGGGAACCTACATTTTGTATAACCCTAAAGACGATGAGCGGATCGCGTACTTCCCAGACTTGCAATAGAGTGTACGATCCGTGATGGCAGACAAAAACAGATCCTTAACTACAGTATGTTGTTCCGTGATGATGGACAAAACTACACCGAAAAGTCTTGCAATATTTTCTACTTCAGTTGCAGGGGCTTTATTTTCGAGGGAATAAACTGACTTTTTAGTTTGACAAGTAATTAAAATGTCTTTATTTGACCTATGCAAATCCGCCCATAGCTATTTTTTAAATTGTGTTTACCTGTTCTTGTCTAACATTAAGGACTATAAGCAACAAACATGAGAGCATGCAGTGCTTCACTGCCACTTTCCGCTTGCTAGTATAAATGTTATTGTTAGTGTTATTATTATCATCAGCATCTAACGGTATTGTTATACCGATTTCACTCATTGAATAGGCATTCGAAATGTTTTTCCCCGTTTATTAATACGATGTTCCAACTGTGTCCGTGTATCCATATGGGCATTTCTGAGAACCGCTGATGTAGTAGTAGAGTAGTAGTAGTAGTAGTAGTAGTAGTAGTTGTATTAGTATTAGCAGTAGTAGTAGTGGGTTTTTAGGGTGCTAATGCGCCAATTCCCCGCTGATCTGTGTTTACTTGTAATTGCCCCGTTGAGTTCTACAACTCTTTTAACGCACGAAGGGTTATCTGCACACGTCAAATATGGCGCGGTTGGGTCACCTGCTATATCAAACGCCAATAATTTGAATAACAGGAATAAATAACTATTAAATCATACCAGCACTAATAGTATGTTAAGTCAATAGAATCACTGTATACGAAAGTAAACTATGAGTCATATTTAAGTTAACTAATTGTAAGATTATAATACGCATTTAATAGTGAAGGGATATTGTTAGTTTCAAGTATGAAGAAGTACTGTAGAGATAGGAAAGATTTAGGTGAAACAAGCTACAGACTCTTCGAGTTTTTTCACCCCCTGAGCACATCTGTGAACTTTCTGTTAACAAAACAGAATCTCGGTGCATTCCTGAGGTATAGCAAAGAAGTTACAAATGTGTTCCTAATGACAGTCGGGGTAAATATACGAACAGTCTTGCTTTAAAGACAAACCTCAGCATATGTTATTCTTGCAGGCCAGAACATTCGAGAATGAGGAAATCCTTACTAGTTTAAGCCAATTAAGTCGTAAAGAAATTTTAAAATTTTGTTAAACGCTCCAAAACTAAGTTGGTACGTTAATTAGCACAAAAACTCTTCACGTGGCCGTTCAGAGCAGGGGTAACGTGTAACAGGCGAACACATTAATATCATGGCAAGTACTAGGCGTGTTTTTAAACTAAGTACCTACCGTTTTAATATTTTGCTACTGCAGCGCTGCAGTCGCAATTTTGAGCATGCGCGATCCTCCATGCATTAGAAAGCCAGACGCAGCTCGTTACTTTGTGTTTTCCTGTTGTTAGAGCGTTTCGAAATGTTCAGAACAATCGAACGACCCACCGACTGTGAAGTCAGATCAGTAATTCTTTTTTGAATGCGAGAAACGTTACGCCAACAAAACTTCATCGTCAATTGTGTGAGGTTTATGGAGAAACAATAATGAGTGATAATACCCAGCCACGCACTGCCAAACACTCAAAATCTGTTCGCACCATTTCGTTGGGAACAATTCGATCACCCTCCCCACAGTCCGCATTTGGCACCAAGCGATTTTCATATGTTTCTTCATCTCAGGAAATTTCTTGGTGGAAAACATTTCAACGAAGATGTTGTGAAACAAAAAGTGCAGACTTGGCTTTCATCACAAGCGACATCGTCCTTTGACGAAGGCATTCAAAAACTGGTTTCGCGTTATGATAAGTGCCTGAATAACGGCGGTGAAGAAGCAGTGTAAGGTAATGAGTGATAATAAAGTATTTGGAAAATAATGTTCTGTTATTTTTACTTTCTCTACTTCGTATAGTAAGTAGGGGAAGTATTGTATTCCTCCCAAAAATTCGATACCGAGATTTCACCGGAAATGCATGTTTTGAGGCCCCCTGAATAAAAAAAAGCATTTTTGGAAACATGTCCGTGTGTGTGTCTGTGAACAGCATAAGTCAGAAACGAACAGTCGGATAAACACCAAATTTGGTATTTAGGTTCAGTATCTTCCAGAGATGCGTCACGAAGGTTTTCAAGAAACTCCCCATACCGCAGATTACCCTTTACATGCAATATTTTTCGAAAATTTTAATTTTCTCAAAAATGGCTCTAACGATTTTGATTAAAATATCATATATTTAAGATATTTTCATGACAAATAAAATGTATATCCGAATTTTCTGGGAATGTCTCCAAAAGTATTCTTCATTGTGAACGACTTTTGCATAACTGGTAAACCATAAGAGATAGATATAATTTTACTACAGAAAAATGTAGATCGCGTTAAAATACACAATTTATGTCATATACATATTTTTTGTTGAGTGAACTATTTTCGAGATATTGCTTGTTATTCCCTTAAATTTCTCAACATTTATACTTTTTCTCAAATGGGAATTCATTATTCATTTTTTTGTGTCCTGGTAATGCAAAGAGAATGGAATACTCCACATAGCAACCAGCACTTAAAATATTTGACTATCGCTTAAAGCCTACCAATTCCCCTTGCATCTACAAGAAAATTAGCAATAATGTTAACATCTCGATATCTCGATTAAGATGAAGCATATGGAGAATAAGCGTTTGTAAAAATAGTTTTACAAGAGTAGAGAAAGTCATGTGAGTGTAACACATCAGATTTTTTTAAAAAAATATCGGTACTTACTTTAAAAAGACGCCTCGTAATGTATTCTCCGCAAATAGCTTCACACGACTTGACGTGTACCTGGGATACACTGGATGAGGCAAAACATAACTGTAATGTCAGAGAGCGGAATGGTGGCAGGGATTTGGGTAAATAGTAACAAGCGATATCAAACTATCGTTTGTTACTAGCGAATTGTCCATACCCATCGTGAGATACAAACGGATCTACATAAGTTACAAGAGAGGAATCACAGTTGGGAGCCATAACCAATAAACACGAACTCCTCTTTCCAACAAACTCTCTCACCAAACCGATTCGTCACAAGACCTAATATGTCCTGAGTTTATGTCTGAGTTAGGAGTAAGAAAACAGCGTGCAGAGATGCAAAAGCATCAAGACCTTGAATCCTACACTTGCTATAAGAACACGTTTATTAGTATCGAAAGAAATCCTTATTCTTGCCTGAATATGGTTTCATTTATGCTACAGAGTAAGTTCATCACTTTTGTTGTTCTGTAAAATAATCTAAGCAAGTTCGCATTATCTGTCGTTCAGAATAGCGAGAAAGGTCTCAAGCAAGGCACCATACACAATGAAGATATAGGTCTAATATAAGGCAGCATAAGCTCAGGCTTGAGGGTAGACCATTTCAATGCAGCAGTGGGTAACGCAAGAATTTGGTACGGACTTCCAGATCCGCAAATCACATGTAGACATTTTCTGAGCGTAAAGCAAGTTTCAAATTGAATAACTCAGCTAATATAAAAATCTGATGTGTTGCACTCACATGACTTTCTCTACTCTTATACAAAC
This sequence comes from Deroplatys truncata, assembly GCA_030765065.1. Lineage (NCBI taxonomy): Eukaryota > Metazoa > Arthropoda > Insecta > Mantodea > Mantidae > Deroplatys > Deroplatys truncata. Next base: position 61,233,607 of record CM060984.1, on the reverse strand, counting down.
TAGTTTTGCAAATGTTTATTCTCCATCTATTTCATGTTAATCGAGAAAAACATTTACAGAAACTATCTTATTGCTAATTTTCTTGTAGGTGCGAGGGGAATATGGTAGGCTTTAAGCGATAGTCAAATATTTTAAGAGCTGGTTGCTAGGTGGAGCATTTCATTCTCTTGGCATGTCCAGGACATAAAAAATAATAAATAAAATAAAAAATAAATAATAAATAAATAAATAGAAATAACGAATTCCCATTTGAGAAAATTAAGTATTTGAAAATTCAAACAAATAACAAGGAATATCTCGGAAATGGTTCACGCGATAAAAAAAATCTGATGTGTTACACTCACATGGCGTTCTCTACTCTTGTACAATCTATTTTTACAAACGCTTATTCTCCATATGCTTCATGTTAATCGAGATGTTAATCTTATTGCTAATTTTCTTGTAGATTCAAGGGGAATTGGTTGGATTTAAGCGATAGTCAGATATTTTAAAAGTGGTTGCTATATGGCGCATTCCATTCTCTTTGTATGTTCAGGACATAAAAAAATGAATGACGAATTCCATTTGAGAAAAAGTATTGGAAAGTTTAAGGAAATAACAAGCAATATCTCGAAAATAGTTGACTCAACAAAAAAAATGTATATGACATAAATTGTGTATTTTAACGAACCACATTTTTTGTTTAGTAAAATTTTGTCTATCTCTTATGGTTTACCAGTTATGCAAAAGTCATTCACAATGAAGAATACTTTTGGAGACATTCCCAGAAATTTCATTTGCAATGAAAATATCTTAAACATATGATATTTTAATCAAAATCGTTAGAGCCATTTTTGAGAAAGTTAAAATTTTCGAAAAATGTTCCATGTAAAGGGTAATCTGGGGTTGAGGGATTTTCTTGAAAACCTTCGTGTCGCATCTCTGCTTTTTTTTGGATTCAGGGGGTCTCAAAACATGTATTTCCGGTGAAATCTCGGTATCGAATTTTTGGGTGGAATGCAATACTTCCCCTACTTACTATACGTAGTAGAGAAAGTAAAAAGTATATGACATAAAGTGTGTGTTTTAACGAGATCTACAGTATTTATGGAGTAAAATTTTGTTTATATCTTACGGTTTACCAGTTATGCGAAAGTCATTCAGAATGAAGAGGACTTTTGTGACATTCCCAGAAAATTCAAGATATATATTTCATTTGCCATGAAAGTATATTGAACATACGATATTTTAATCAAAATCGCTAGAACCATTTTTAAGAAAGTAAAAATTTTCGGAAAATGTTCCATGTAAAGAGTAGTGTTCGCATCCTTGGAAGATACTAAATTCAAATACCAAGTTTGGTATTTATCCAACTTTTCGTTTTTGAGTTATGCTGTTCACAGAGAGACAGATACACAGACATACACATGGACATGCATGCAAAAATGTTTTATTTGGATTCAGGCCACCTCAAAACATCTATTTCCGTTTAAGTCGCGGTATCGAATTTTTGGATGAAATGCAATATTTCCCCTACTTACTATACATAGTAGAGAAAGTAAAAATATCGTGCTCCTCTGCAGCTAATTTAGTGTTTGAAGATTCCTGAGGTCTCTCTTGAAAGGTTTGTTTACTTTTATTTGAGCAAAACCTATCGTTTTTACTACAATTTTGCATTGAAACTAGAAATACAGGCAGATTATATATGGTGCGCTATAAAAGGTCGGGCAGCCATAAAAGCTACAAAGAAATAAAGTATAAGGTATGTAGCGTTTAATAATATTAAAATACATATTTACGAATTTTGGAAATTTTTGGCCCTTTTTCTCAATGGATATCGTTAATTAAGATCACATAAGTGATTGCCCATAACGAAAGCCGAGGATTAAAGATGTCAGGTTGTCACCTGAAACGGCAACTCTAGGCCGAGCCCAAGAACTATAATTACAGATAACTTATTAATTAACTTTTAGTGATGTTAAATCGTATTATGTAAATATCTTTTTCTCATACTGCTTGTATATTTTAAGAAGGGTGATTTAACATTATGTATCTATCTAGGTTATTAATATTAGTAGAGTTATAAATGGTTTAATGTAAATAATTTAAGCGCTATGTTAAAATACTGTCCACGAGGGAAAGTTTTAGCTACAGGAATAGTGCTTTCGAAGGCAGAAAACCTAGTTTTATTACCTCTCTCCGGTCGCTGTGCTATTATTCCTACAGCGAGGGTGTAGAGCCTTTGTCCCATTATTTGATAATTCGCCGTGACCAAGTGAGTGAGAAAGACAACCTTAACGGTAAATGTAGGAAAAGCCGCGATTTATATTAAAATTGGACCAATGAGATCCCTGAAAGTTTATTCGAAATAGTTAGACGCGTCGAGTCGCGCTAAAAATGGACCAATAGGAAAGGAAGCAGCCTCAGGAGCCTGAGACTATAAATGGATCTGTTTGGGGAAAATTCGGGGCAGTTTATGTCATGTGTGGTCAGGGAGAGATGCTGCAGGATGTGTGAGATATCGCGCCAAAAAGGGAATCAAGTCAAATTTGTCATGTCAGCTTAGTATTGCATTTTATTCGAGAGTTTTCGTAATGTGTGGTCAGGGAGAGATGCTGCAGGATGTGTGAGATATCGCGCCAAAACAGGGAATCAAAATAGTTTTAGCAACACACCTAAGATCCGCTACTCTGAAAGCGACAATAAGAATAGTTATATTTCGTGACATATCCACGCCATAGTCTAACAGCGGTGGACAGTATTTTACAGCGGCAATACCAGTTTTGTATACTACGAGTGTTAAATTAAATAAAAAGGAACGGCAGTGTCATCTTTTCATAAACAAAGCAAGTCTATGTCTTCCTATATCACCACCCGAGATCTACGTTTTCCTTTACCGAGGATAAGTCCATGCTCCCATATAATTTAAGGAAAATTACTGCAGCTAGCCGAGGATAAATTGAAGAACCAACACGCTGAGAACTTCTGGAAGCAACGGGAGAAGCATCAAGGTAAGCTACAGCAACGGATGAGGAGGTGAACGCCGCAAACTGGCGCCATAACGTGGAGCTCGAAGGGAAGAACGACACAAACGGAGGACTAGGAAACAACGAACAGACGAAGAATCTTCAGAGGAAAGGGGCACAGCAGAACAAAATTACAACGCGAACTTCTAGTCTACCTACGTGGGACAACAAAACAGCTGAGAGCATCGCTTCTAGAACTTCACCAGGATTCGAACCCGGAACGCATCAGTTAACATAAAAAAAAATACAGGTTAGAACATTTATTCAAAAACAAACAAAAAGGCATGCAGAGTAGTGACTCAGTTTTGGTGAACACATGCTATTGAGAGGGGGTAAAGTCATTACTAGGGAGGTAGAACTTGCTAACGGAACCATGAGTAGGTCAAGGGAAGGTTCAGAAGAACTGGATGGGGAGGCTATTGTCAGCATAACAACAGATGGAAAAAATATGGGTGCAGCAGAAGTAGAAGTTAGGCTAGAAAGGCAATCACCGATTGAGCAGGTCATTGACGCAGGTCAAAACCAGCTGCTAATATTGCTTCAACATTTGAGCACAAAGATAGACGAGATGGGTAAGGACTTAAATGAGCAGAGGAAGGACTCACGTGAACAAAATAAAAATTTAGAGGGGAAATTAGGTGAGCAGAGTAAAAACTTAGAAAAATTAAGTGAACAAAGTAAAAATTTAGAAGGGAAATTAAATGAGCAGAGTATACATATAGGTGAATATGTCAGAGAGGAAAACAGGAAGATGAGAGGGGAATTAGCTCAGGAGATGAGGGAATATTTAGGTGAACAGGTCACCCGATTACAAAGTCAATTGGACTCCAAATTCAGTCAGCAAGGGAAGGTAGTGCAAGAAATTCAGGCAGGACAACTATGTCTAAGAAACGATGTAGAAAAACTAAGGAAGGATGTAGAAACAGAATTAAGTGTTACCAGCTTAGCCATAAAGGAGCAATTGGATGATGACTTAAGAGCTGTAAATGTTTCTTTAGAAAAAAAACAAAGTACATTAGAATCTAACATTCAAAGGGAGTTCAGAGAATTTAGAACAGTGTTAGAAAAGGATCAGGGAAAGATGAATGAACTTTCGTCAAAAATGACTGAACAGCTCTCAAATCATCATGAAATTGTGAAGAGGGTGGAAGAGCATGAAAATTGTGTAAAGGAGTTAAAACGCTCTATTGGTAGACTAGGGATAAGTGTGAGACAGAGTGATGATAGCTCACCCAGTGAAACTAGCACCACTTTTAGGGAGGTAAATGGAGGCCAAAGTCCAGCTGCCGACCCATATAATTTTAATTCAGGGCACCAATGTACATCTAACCATGCAAGTAATGCAAACTACCATTTATTAAATGAGATAGGGGTACCTACTTTCGAGGAAAATTCGGCTGATAATCCTAAACAATACCTAAATGACCTTGAGGAGTATTTCCGTTTGAAGCAGATTCCGGACGAGCTAAAGATGTTAATCGTTCGTAAAGGTTTACGTCAAAGGGTTCTCCAATGGGTAAGATTGACTTTGGGAGAGAATAATAATTTTGAATATTTCAGAAGGGCATTTTTGAATAAGTATTGGAGTACTAATACTCAGAACCAGGTGAGATCTATCCTAGTTAATGGCAAGTACGATGAACGCGGAAACCTAAGCATGGTAGATTATTTGCTAACTAAAGCACAGAGTAGTAGACTAATCGAGCCACCCATAAGTGAGAGGGATTTCATTAATATGATTGTACCACATTATCCAGAACGTATACACCATTACCTACTCATTGCGAAGCCAAATTCTATTCCCGAATTGATTGAGTTGGTATCATCATTCGAGACAAGTAGTAGGAACCACGTACAAAACTATACAGTTCGACCATTACCGGATAATTCAAGGAATGCGAATTGGAGAGGAAACGCGAGAGGGAACTATAACCCCAGAGAGAGATACTGGAACGACGTGCCTCAATCCGGGAACAGGAACTGTCAAAATAACCGTTTCAGGAGGGAAGGTGATAACCAATATCACATAAATGCTATACAAACCAGACCAAGATACAGGGGCCGTTTTAATTATAGGAGAGGCAGAAACAATGAAAACAGATCCAGAGAACATTATTTTTCTGACCGAGGGGAAAGTGATGTAGGAGAAAGGTATGACGAAAATTATCCCGAAAGAAACGAAAGGAGAGAGAGACATTCCCGGGGACATTTTAGAGGAAGCAGAGGAAACTATAGGCAAATGCAGAGAGAGGGAAATGTGGAAGAGACTAGCGGAGCACCAAATAGTGTCGATAACCCGGAAAACTAAGACAGGATCCATTCAAGAGCTCGGAGCGGATTCTAAGCGCGCAAAATTCTCAAATAAACAGAAAATGTGAAACAGGGCTCAAAAATGAATTTATACTGGGAGAACTGATAACTACTATTCAAAATCACTCGGAAAAGGATCTGACAGATTCCCCTAGCATAAAAGTAGTATTATTGGATGAAGAATATAACGCTTTAATAGACTCTGGAGCCAATGTGAGTGTATGCAGCCTGAGGTTATATCAGAACCTGGTAAATAAAGGAATTAAGCTAATGACATTACCCATAAGGAACACGGTATGCCGGGTAGCAGTTAACAAAGAGGTTACCCGAATAAAAATGCAAGTAATGTTGAACATGAAAATAGGAGAAGAAAATTTTGAGTTTATTTTTCTGGTAATCAATAATTTGATTTGTGACATTTTGATTGGGTGTGACGTTTTGTTTGAATTAAGAGCTAGGGTTGATTTTGCTGATAAAGTTTTGAAAATAGAGAAGAACAGAAAAACATTAGAAATCCCTTTTGTAGAGGGTATGAAGCAGGATACTTATAACAAAACCCAAGGAGAAGAAGATATAGCCGAAGAAAGATTTTTCGTACAATTATTACAAACAGGTAGGAGTGAGAAATTAATTGCTATAGTACAAGGGGAAGAAACCGATGAGATGCATGCGTTCGCTGACAGGTTTTACAACGGGTATACGGAGCACAATGAGAAAGATTATGGTTACGCCCGAAATAAAGAATTCCAAGATACCAGCAGCCAGGTAGAAGCAGTAGAGGAGAAAGTGACCCTTGCCGAGAACCTCACAGAGACACAAAGGCATCTATTAAGGCGAATGTTACAAGAAAACAAAGCGGTATTTTCGGACGTCCCAGGCAAGTGCAAAGCATACAAACACAGTTTTAAGGTACAAGATATTGCACCCTCCACACACAAGTATCGGGATATTCCGATTGCATTAAGGGAGAGAGCCAAACAGGTGATCGATAAGATGTTGAGAGACCGAATAATACAAACGTCAAATTCTCCGTACAGCAGTCCATTATGTTGGGTGACGAAACGCAATGGCGAACTTAGGATGACAATAGATGCTCGAAGGATAAATAAATATACACAACCAGACAGATTTCGGAGCGAAAGTGTAGAAAAATTGCTGTCAAAAATAACCAAAGGCAAGTATTTCTCCACTATTGATTTAACGGCGTCATACTGGCAGATTGAGCTTCACGAGGATGTTAGAAAGTATACTTCTTTTTTATTTTTTGGGAAACAGTTCGAATTTTTGAGAATGCCTTTTGGTATGCTTACGTCATGTAGTGGACTATTAAGAGCCATCGATAAAATATTTGGCGACTCAGCCGACGAATTTTTGATCCAATATATCGACGATTTTCTAATAGTTGATGAAAATTTTGATGAGCATATTAAACATGTGAATTATGTGCTTAGAAAGCTGAGAGAAAACGGTATGACGGTGAACATTAATAAATCCAAATTTTGCATCCGTGAGGTGGAATTTCTAGGCTATGTAATTAATGATAGAGGAATGAAGCCAAACGAAGAAAGAGTAGCGGCTGTGAGAAGAATACCAGCGCCCAAGAGTGTTAAGCAGGTTAGGTCCTTTCTTGGAGTGCTAAATTATCAAAGCAAATTTATCCTGAGGTACGCCGCAGAAATAGCGCCTTTGCGCGAATTACTTAAAAAGAAAGTGCGATGGAAATGGGACGAGGTACACCCGAAAGCTTTTGAAAAGATAAAAGAACTATTTGCGAAATCAATTCTACTAGAGAGACCCAAGGACAACCTACCATATGTAATTTACGTGGATGCTTCAGGTCACGGGTATGGGTGTGTCCTAGCCCAATCAGATGAGGAAAATCAACTGCACGTGATAAGTACCGCTTCAAGAGGTTTAAGTCAAATAGAGAAAAATGTTTCGGTCACCGAATTAGAGATCTGTGCTGTGTATTACGCACTACAGAAATTTAGATCATATATATATCTACAGAAGGTTATTATATACACAGATCATGTGAGTCTTTCATTTATGAAACGTTGTCGGCTTACGAGTACTAAATTATCTAGGTACATCCATGAGATTCTTTCGTATGATGTTGAGGTGAAACACATTCCAGGAAAAACAAATGTTTTTAGCGATTTGCTGTCTAGGTTACATAACAACAGTGAAATACCGGAGAGAATAGAACGCCCTAAAAATGAAGTAACATTAATGAGTATTGAAATACCCTTGAGTAAAGGATTGATAAAAGAATTAAAAGGAATAGGGGACCAGCAGCGACGAGATGAGAAGTTAAATAAATTAATAAAAAGGGCCCCAGAAATAGATGAAAATATCAAGGGAAACATAGGGGTAAAAGGGGGCGTGTTATATAAACTACATGGCAGCGAAATACAGAAATGGAAGACATATATACCTAAGAACATGGAGAATGAACTCATAAGCACGTTCCATCAAGCTCTAGCACATTCTGGCTCAGAACGCACAGCTTTAATGATCCAAGAAAATCTGTATATTCCAAAATTACACCATAAAGTAAGGAGAATAATTTCGACATGCTTACAATGTCAAAAAGCAAAGCCATTGAATATACAATATGAATACGAGACAAACTCCATACTAAGGGAAAAACCAGGCATGTTAGTGACCTTGGACTGTCATGGTGAGATGCCTTGTAGTAAATTTGGATTTAGGTATATAGTGGTGTTAATAGATGTATTTTCAAAATTTGTGAAAATTTACCCAGTCAGGAAGATTACAAGTGAAACATGCCTAAGGAAGATAATGAAGTCGTATGTTCCACAATTTGGAAAGATGAAGGCAATTTTATGTGATAATGCTTCAATATTTACCAGCAGAAAATTTGTAGACACCTTAAAAGAAAACGAAATCACGTTGTATCATTGCTCAAAATACCACCCACAAAGCAATCCCTGCGAAAGAATAATACGGGACATTTCGGTTTATTTGAGAATTTTGGCCAATAAAAAACACAGTGATTGGGCAAATCACTATCAGCGCATTGAAAGTATTTTAAATGAAAGTGTGAGCCCTACTACCGGTTATAAGCCCATCGAGCTGATGAAGGGGAAATTAATGGAAACACTTGAAGGGGAATTACCACAGACACTAGAAGCTAAAGATCCGAAAACACTAACGGAAGAAGAGATGTTTAAGAAAGCTTTTGAAAGAATGGCCAATAAGGCGCAGAAAAGAAAAGAAAAGTTTAAGAAAAAGAAACGAAAACACTGGCTGATCAAATTGGGAGACTTAGTATTGGTACGGGACAAGAAAAAGTCTAGCATTCTGAACAAAAGGTATCATAGAATGGAAAATTTATTTAAAGGTCCATACCGGGTGATTAACATTTTTGGCTCGGATACATTTGAGTTACAAGAAATAAAGAATTCCAAGATCGTAGGGAGATACCATAAACAGTTGCTCAAACCGTACAAATGTTTAGAGAATGAGAAGGGTGAAGAATGTAATGAAAATGGTCAGGTTAGTTTTACTCGAAATGAGGTAGCAACCCTATGAACAAATAGTAAAGGTAATACACCCGATAAATAAGGATGTAAAGAAATAAATAAAGGCATAATAATTATGTATCAATATGTATGTAAATAGATTTAATTTTAGAACTTAAATTGGGTATTAGAGTATTTGTATGCGTCACAAGTTATTCGTGTGCGGGAAATGTATTGTGTATAAGAATGTCTCTCGGAAACCTGTTTTTAAAGGGAGAGTGTAGAGTGAATGACCCAAATATAAACATCACCGGTTTGTCAGAGCCCTTGTGAAGGAGCAGGTATAGCGAAGGGTCTCTGTCAACAAAACAAACGAACAAAGGCCATAATCAGAGGAATTATTCTGTAAAAGAAAATTGTATCAAGTGTTGAAAAATTTATTCTTTTCCAGAACAGGGCAATTTGAAACGGCAACTCTAGGCCGAGCCCAAGAACTATAATTACAGATAACTTATTAATTAACTTTTAGTGATGTTAAATCGTATTATGTAAATATCTTTTTCTCATACTGCTTGTATATTTTAAGAAGGGTGATTTAACATTATGTATCTATCTAGGTTATTAATATTAGTAGAGTTATAAATGGTTTAATGTAAATAATTTAAGCGCTATGTTAAAATACTGTCCACGAGGGAAAGTTTTAGCTACAGGAATAGTGCTTTCGAAGGCAGAAAACCTAGTTTTATTACCTCTCTCCGGTCGCTGTGCTATTATTCCTACAGCGAGGGTGTAGAGCCTTTGTCCCATTATTTGATAATTCGCCGTGACCAAGTGAGTGAGAAAGACAACCTTAACGGTAAATGTAGGAAAAGCCGCGATTTATATTAAAATTGGACCAATGAGATCCCTGAAAGTTTATTCGAAATAGTTAGACGCGTCGAGTCGCGCTAAAAATGGACCAATAGGAAAGGAAGCAGCCTCAGGAGCCTGAGACTATAAATGGATCTGTTTGGGGAAAATTCGGGGCAGTTTATGTCATGTGTGGTCAGGGAGAGATGCTGCAGGATGTGTGAGATATCGCGCCAAAAAGGGAATCAAGTCAAATTTGTCATGTCAGCTTAGTATTGCATTTTATTCGAGAGTTTTCGTAATGTGTGGTCAGGGAGAGATGCTGCAGGATGTGTGAGATATCGCGCCAAAACAGGGAATCAAAATAGTTTTAGCAACACACCTAAGATCCGCTACTCTGAAAGCGACAATAAGAATAGTTATATTTCGTGACATATCCACGCCATAGTCTAACAGCGGTGGACAGTATTTTACAGCGGCAATACCAGTTTTGTATACTACGAGTGTTAAATTAAATAAAAAGGAACGGCAGTGTCATCTTTTCATAAACAAAGCAAGTCTATGTCTTCCTATATCACCACCCGAGATCTACGTTTTCCTTTACCGAGGATAAGTCCATGCTCCCATATAATTTAAGGAAAATTACTGCAGCTAGCCGAGGATAAATTGAAGAACCAACACGCTGAGAACTTCTGGAAGCAACGGGAGAAGCATCAAGGTAAGCTACAGCAACGGATGAGGAGGTGATCGCCGCACACCACAGTATGAAGATGCCGAAGTGTGGTCCCAGACGTGGTCCGCGGCAACTGAAGGGGTTCCTGAGGCAATTAGGTACATAGTTGTGATATGTGGCAGTCCATTGCCCGAGGTTATCCAGGGGTGGAATTAAAACCGGTCTTCTTCGTTGTTTGTGTATCTGGTTACACTAGAATTGTTGCAGAACTGGGGAGAACACAAGACTGCCAGTTTACCACAATGAACACGTTGCTCTAAAGCAGAGAGGGAAGTTTATCGGTCTTAGAATAGAAATTAGTGTTGATGTCTGAAATTAAGTGGAAAGGACTCCCGGACTGACGGATATCCCCTTTGGGTCGAAATAAGGTGGAGGTCTCTATGTTTGACTTTGATACTCTTCACGGCGCATGTAAACAAATACCAAAGTTGATTAGACCAACGATGTCTGTAGCAAACATTCCCACAAAATACATGAAGTCTTAAAAGCATGCACGTATATACGCACCTCAGTGTTAAAACTACCTTTAGATTTGTATATGTACTAAAGATATAAGTATGCAGTACTTTATTATATATATATATATATATATATATAATGCTATAACCGAGTTGAATAGCTTAGGCGGTAACGTCTGTGGCCCGCATTCGGGAGGTCGTGGGTTCGATTCCCGCGGCCGACCTTCCTGACCCATGGGTTTTTTTCGGGGGTTTCCAGGCGAATGCTGGGAATGATCATTACCTACATCCCCGAATTTTCTGCCCCTTCATTTCATCTCCATTCTTATTTCACTTCAATTTAATCTGCTTGGTTTCTTTCAGAGTTGCAATGTCAATGGGAGGTCTCGGCGAGTGCAGACAGGAGAAAAGGATGCTCTGAGTAAACATTCATCCCCGGGCTGCGAGCGGTCCCCGGGTTCCCACAGGGGGAAGGGGAGCCGTCTGCACAGCCAGCACCCAGGGAGTTCAAATCTGTAAACGGTAGGGACCCTGCCCTCTGCCTGTCGTGCCTCCTGATCCGGCCGCTTCTGCCTCCTCTCACCTCATCCCTCCCTCCGCGGGGGCGCTCCGTTTGGGGTCTAGCTACAAAAGATCTGCGTAGGTCGAGGTAGTCTCCCTCCGCTTCTATTCCTATCCTATCCTACTAATACTATAACGAGAGGAAATTGTATGTGTGTGTATGTGGTAATCTCAAAAACCACATAAAATAATTATGATTTTTTTTCACCATTGAAAATTTCCAATCTTTCAGATTATCATCGGCTATAAAGCTCCTAATTATTAACAGACTAAAAACATTTACAAAGCCTATGCACTAGAATACGAACACATTGGAGCTATAAAAGAACATATTTGCGAGGAAGGATTTGACTTTTCGTTGACAATGCCATGGAGTAGAAAACTAATTGTTGTTACCCCACAGATAATGCATGTAAAATAAGACGAATGCCGTCAATATTTCATTTCAAGCAATATAGTACATAGATGGTCAAGATTTAATAATTAAGAAACAGCAAACCAAAAGAGAATCGACACGCACGCGATAACAATGCCAAAACATTTTAATAACCTAACGTAAGAATGTTTTGCTTTATTTCCTTCGTATGTTGTAATCAAGTTTGTTAGTAGGATATGTTAAATAATTGTATAAGGAGAGAAAGTTGTCTCAGCAGAAATCAGTCAACAACCGAGAAAATATTTTTCTCGATGGTCGCAGGCTAGCGTCTTTTCCAAAGTGGTTAACTTGGTGGCCTTGGAGTGGGGAATCTGTATACTCACCACCTTCATCTTTATTTCCTTACTACTTTCTCTACTACGTAGAGTAAGTAGGGGAAGTATTGTATTCTACACAAAGATTCGATACCGAGATTTCACCGGATATATATGTTTTGAGACCCCCTGAATCCCATTTTTGGAAACATGTCAGTGTGTGTGTCTGTGAACAGCATGACTCAGAAACGAACAGTCGGATAAACCCCAAACTTGGTATTTAGGTTCAATATCTTTTAGAGATGCGACAGGACGGTTTTCAAGAAAATCCCCCCATTCCAGATTACCCTTTACATGGAACATTTTTCAAAAATTTTAATTTTCTCAAAAATGGCTCTAACGATTTTGATTAAAATATCATATGTCTAAGATATTTTCATGACAAATAAAATGTGTATCTAGAATTTTCTGGGAATGTCTTCAAAAGTATTCTTCATTGTGAACGACTTTTGCATAACTGGTAAACCATTAGAGATAGACAAAATTTTACCACACAAAAAATGTAGATCCTGTTAAAATACACAATTTATGTCATACACATTTTTTTGTTGAGTGAACCATTTTCGAGATATGGTTTGATATTCCCTTAAATTTTCCAATAATTACACTTTTTCTCAAATGGAAATTCGTTATTATTTTTTTTGTCCTGCTAAATCAAAGAGAGTGGAATACTCCACATAGCAACCAGCTCTTAAACGCTTAAAGCCTACCAATTCCCCTTGCACCTACAAGAAAATTGGCAATAAGATTAACATCTCGATTAACATGAAGCATATGGAGAATAAGCATTTATAAAAATAGTTTTTACAAGAGTAGAGAAAGTAATTTGAGTGACACATCAGAATTTTTTTAGTAATAACAACAGCCTTTATAGGTTATGTATTATCATCAGGACAAATATCTGTGCATGTTAAGAGTTTCTACATTACTGAAAACTATGTAGGTTTTATGTTATTAAATAACTATGGAAGCACAGAGAAGGTTTAAAATTTCACTTCTACAATTATCTAAAACATTATTCTACCGTTCCAACCGATGATTGTTCCATCGCCAAAGGGTGAAACAGCATTTTCAGAACTTGTCCAGAAGTGTCGGGGGGGGGGGAGGTTAAGGAAGTCAGTTGTTCCGCTGAAGTTTCACATCGTTGGATAAATATCAGGGGATTTTTCATGTGTTTAGGAATTGTCGCGCTGTACTAATTACAAGTAATGGGCGGATAGCCGTAAAAGTCTGCTAGAACATTGAATAAAAATTTCATAAAGATTGGTGGGATGTAAATGAATTTAACCAAATCGTGATTTCAATTTAAAAAGCTACCAGTGCCACGTCAGGTAGACCAGCTAGTTATTTATAAGCTTATTTTGCACAGTTTTAAACGATAAGGCAAATAGTTATATAAGGTGGAGGTAAAGGAACATATTCAAATGATTAAAAAATGCTTTTGACTGTGAACAAAATTATTTCAGTTTATTTCTGTTCATTTTAGGAACTTTGCCATAGTTTAAATTTAGTAAGAGTTTCCTGTTTTCAAATTGTGTTTATCTTCTGAAAGAACGTCATTTTTATATATTTAATTTACTATTTAATGAACCCTACTTTACTCCAAGGGATAATTCCAATGAAGAAGGAAATTTATTTATGTAGATATACGCTGCTGGCCAGAGAATGAAGAAGGATATTTTTCAGGCGAACGTTAATGCCAGCTTCTTTTAAGGGTTTTTAATATTAGCAAGATAGGGTTGAGGATTGAACACGTGGCAGATTATCTGTGGAGGACAAGGTGCTACGTGCCCATAAGATCTTCAGATGTTAACACAATTCCGAACTTGTACATAAGTCGATTTGGTGTCCCAAAATTACACCCTGCCTCTCCTAATTATCGAAACGTCCATGAATTAAAACCTGCATATTCACGTAATTATTGTGTTACTCTTATTACTCCCTTACCGCTTCATTATTCCCTTACTATACTCTTATCAATTATTTATCGTACTCTTTATCATTCTCTTAGAATTTCTTCATTGCAACAGCACTTAACCTTTAAAACCTTCCTCTGTTATTTCCGTGAACACAATTCTTATTTTATCTATTACGAGGCGTGTTTTTAAGTAAGTATCGATGATTTAAAAAAGAAAATAACAAAACATTATTTTCCAAATATTTTATCATCATTCATTACGTTACACTACTTCTCCACGTTGTCACCGCCGTTATTCAGGCACTTGTAACGAGAAACCAGTTTTGTTATGCCTTTGTCAAAGAACGATGCTGTGCTGTTTGTTTCACAACATTGTCGTTGAAATATTTTCTACCAAGGAATTTCTTTAAATGAAGAAACAGATTATAATCACTTGGTGCCAAATCCGGACTGTAGGGAGCGTGGTCGATTGTTCCCAAACCAAATGGTGCAATCAGATCTGGAGTTTGTTTTGCTGTGCGTAGCCGGGCATTGTCTCTCATTATTGTTTCCCCATAAACTTCACACAAATGGCGATGAATATTTACTGGCGTAACATTCTTGCATTCAAAAACGAATCACTGATCTGACTTCACAGTCGGCGGGTCGTTCCATTGTTCGAACATTTCGAGACACTCTAACAACAGGAAAACACAGTGACGATCGCTCACAGCTGTGTCTGGCTTCCTAATGAATGAAGAAGTGATCGCGCATACTTAGAATCGCGATTGCAGCGGCAAAATATTAAGACAGTTACTTTAAAAACACACCTCATACTTAGCTATAGTGAGTAGAGAAAGTATTGCATTCTACCAAAAATTCAATAACAAGAATTCACCGGAAATAAATGTTTTGAACCTCCCTGAATAAATACTTGATAATTAAGATCAGTATCTTCCTAGGATTCAACATGAAGATTTTCAAGAAAATTCCCCTATCCCAAGGCTATCCTTTACATGAACATTTTTAGTTATTTTATATTTTCTCAAAAAACGGCTCTAACGATTTTGATTAAATTTGAGATATTTTCGAAAATTTTAATTTTCTCAAAAATGGCTCTAATGATTTTGATTAAAATATCATATGTTTAAGATATTTTCATGACAAATGAAATGTATATTTCAAATTTTCTGGGAATGTCTCCAAAAGTATTCTTCATTTTGTACGACTTTTGCATAACTGGTAAACCATAAGAGATAGACAATATTTTACTACACAAAAAATTTAGATCGCGCTAAAATACACAATTTATGTCATATACTTGTTTTTTTTGAGTGAACCATTTTCGAGATATAGCTTGTTATTCCCTTAAATTTTCCAATACTTTTTCTCAAATGGAATTCGTTATTCATTTTTTTTATGTCCTGGACATACAAAGAGAATGGAATGCGCCACATAGCAACCAGCTCCTAAAATATCTGACTATCGCTTAAATCCTACCAATTCCCCTTGCATCTACAAGAAAATTAGCAATAAGATTAACATCTCGATTAACATGAAGCATATGGAGAATAAGCGTTTGTAAAAAATAGTTTGTACAAGAGTAGAGAGAGTCATGTGAGAGTAACACATCAGATTTTTAGAAATCTGACTATCGCTTTAGCCTATTGCATTCTTCTTAATTTACAACGAAATGTATAAATGTGTAATGAAAGTTTTTGTCGACTAACAAAAACTAGGCAGAAGATTAAGTTTTTGTATGAATAGTTTGTAGAAGAGTCGGAAGAAAAATGCTGTGATGCAACATATCTGAGTTTTATACTTGTTATATTGATAGTTTTTGTTCCGGGCTCCCTACATTACTACAGAGAGGGCATTTCGCCTCTGCAACAATGGCATAAACACGACAATCTCGACTCATTTTACGCTATCGGAATAAATTTAACAGTCTTCATTAACAAACACCGGGAGCAGCAGTATTACTGGACAGCATTGTTAGCTCTGTCTCTGTCTGTTTCAGCGAACCGTGCCCCCCCTTTTGCTCCAGGACCACGAGTGCTTCGGTCCCCTAGTTACCCTTAACTATATGAGAGGAAATTATCACGTCAAATGTGATGATACCTGGGTGAGCAAGAGCGAGGTGTTGTCTCAGCGTTGTCACGTTGTCTTGGCACGGCGCGTTGCCACACTTCCGACAGACACCCAAAAGGGGAGAGACAAAGGCGCCACGGGGGACTTGGGAGATCAATACCCCCGGGGGGAGGGGAACGACAATGTGACGTCACTTCCATCGTGTCTTCTTCCTTTTTTCCCTGTCTCCCCCATCTCCTCATCTTCTGTTTCCTCTTGACGCCGATGCCGTTCCCTGCGTTTACGGAACACTCAAGTTCATTAGTTCCTTCCTTCCGTCCGTCCGACTTTGAGGACCCGATATGCAGAATCTCTCCGGGGGCAAGGATAATGCGATTATAGAGTTGTGCGACGCGACACACTTCCGTAACTTGATGAAAATAACATTCCCTTAAATCGTGCCAACTTCATTATAGTCTACGGAGCACAGGTCGCAGCTCACCAGATGTGGTGCGGGCGAAATAAAGTAGATGCTCCAGTCGGTGTTGGGGTTCTCTCGCTTGAAAATTCAGCATTCTTCTTCTTGTAGTATTTACCTTAAGCCTGTTGACCTGTTCCGCCTATAGAACTTAAGTATCCTGATATCTGTTTGTCTACTATATGTCTAACTGTTCTTGTCTACCTTAGTGACTGTAAATTTGGTCGTACGAGTTTGTCTCGAACCCAATCAGACGTAGCCTGGTGTCACAACATTCGCTTTGAGGCTAGCCTTCGAACGGGTGGAATTCCAAATGCCTCATGACAATCTGTGAATCTTTGTAACCTTCTTCTTCTTTAACGGATTACCCTCCTCTTTGTAAGACTTACACCCCCAAGGACTTACAAACCAATGCCTTGGGTCAGTAGCCAGTCGAGGAGCAAGCAAACTCTGGATCATAGCATATTCAGGATGGGTGATCAGCCCAATGTCTGGTATGGCTGTGGAGAAGAAGGAAATGAAATGTAGTGGTGAAAGGGATGATAGAAAAGACTTTTTGTAACCACTGGCCCATATTTTAGCATCGTTCTTAGTAGGCGTAATCTAGGGTAATGTAATTCCTTCCTGCTCCAATCATGTCTCTCCATCGCATATTCGAACCTCTGCGATTTCTCTTCAGACATAAAAGGGAAGTATTTTAGGTAGAAGTTGACTTGCATTCATTATTAAAACACGACGAAAATATTTTATGGAGCTTTTAATCTCAATATTTCTGTTTGTTGAATACATTTAAGTCCTGACCAAGTTTCTTCAGTTAAAAATTTGTCTATTAGTCTCCGATCCTCTACTTTGTAAATTTATAATTTTACTCTGTTAAAATCGAGTATTCTGAACCACTAAGTAATGCGGGGGACAGCTAACATTATATGTAATTTCATGAGTGTATGATTATTTATTGATGGCGGCGCCGTGGCCGAGTGGTTAGACCACTCGCTTCCCCCCGAGGTGAACCGGGTTCAATCCCAGGGACCTGCATGTGGGATCTGTGGTGGACGAAGCGGCGTTTGGGCGGGTTTTCTCCGGGTTCTCCGGTTTCCCTCGCCATTCATTCCACCAACTGCTCCATCATCACCTTTCCTTTCATCCATTTCACCAACATTTCGCTTCATCTACTTCCTTCATCCAATATCAGGCATCGGGCTGATCACCCATCTTGGTTGTTCTGTCTGATCCATGAGTGTCTGCTCCTCGACGGGGCTCTGACCCCAGGTACCCGCTTGTAAGTCCTGGGGGTGTAAGTCCTACATAAGAGGAGGGTAAACAGATAATGAATGAATGATTATTTATTGTACCATTCTCCTCATCTGACCACTTCAGTAATTTTAATTCGGTTTTTGATACCCTGCCAACAGTCGAAGAAATTCATTTCCATGCTTTCGGCCCTCTTGATAAACCATCTCAAGTCAGAACAGACATCGCTATCGCTTGTAGGTCCCCGTGGCTGCGTTCACTAAGACCTGAATGTTGGTGTTCATTGCATGGAAGACTTCGGGTTCGAGGCCCATCTCCGGCATGGGTGTTTCTGTATCTATGCATGGTACGGTGAAAAACAAAATAAACCGAAAAATGTAACAATTAGGAAAACAAAAATTCCTTTTTGTAACAATTAGCTGGGTATCAACACGGCTTTATTTCTCAGAGTTCTTCGTGCACTTGCACAAATATGTTAAAATATAACGTATCGTATGTTATTATGATACGCTATATCATTGCATTTCTTTTCTAAAGAGCAGCATTGTATTCCAAGTATTTTGATACCCATTTATTATTTTCTCTACTACGTATAGTATGTAGGGGAAGTATTGTATTCCACCCAAAAATTCGATACCGAGATTTCACCGGAAATACATGTTTTGAGATCCCCTGAATCCAAAAAAAGCATTTTTGGAAACATGTCCGTATGTGTGTCTGTCTGTCTGTGTGTCTGTCTGTCTGTGAACAGCATAACTCAGAAACGATAGAGGATAAACACCAAACTTGGTATTCAGGTTCAGTATCTTCCAAGGATGCGACACGATGGTTTTCAAGAAAATCCCCCACCCCAGATTACCCTTTACATGGAAGATTTTTCGAAAATTTGAATTTTCTCAAAAATGGCTCTAACGATTTTGATTAAAATATCATATGTTTAAGATATTTTTATGACAAATAAAATGTATATCTTGAATTTTCTGGAAATGTCTCCAAAAGTATTCTTCATTGTGAACGACTTTTGCATAACTGGTAAACCATAAGAGATAGACAAAATTTTACTACACAAAAAATGTAGAGCGCGTTAAAATACAAAATTTATTTCATATACATTTTTTTTGTTGAGTGAACCATTTTCGAGATATTGCTTGTTATTCCCTTAAATTTTTGAGTACTTATCTTCTCAAATGGGAATTCGTTATTCATTTTTTTTGCCTTGGATATGCAAAGAGTATTAATCTGTGGGAAAGGGAATGATGCTGCACCTAGCAACCAGCTATTAAGAGATATGTATGTGCTTAAAGCCTACTGTATTTCTATATTGCCCTTGTAAATATATATTCCCCTTACATCTACAAGAAAATTAGCAATAAGACAGAGTCTGCAAATGTTTATCTCGATTAACATGAAGTAGATGGAGAATAAGCGTTTGTAAAAATAGTTTGTACAAGAGTAGAGAACGTCATGTGAGTGTAACACATCAGATTTTTCTTTTTCTTATTTTTACGCAATCTATGCTCCTTGGTAGTGTTTTCCTGCAAAATTCATCACCTTAGTTTTTATTAATCTATGTTTTTAACTTCAAATCATGTAAAATTGATTTAGACAGGTCATTAATAGACAGTTGTTTGCGTTTAAATTCGTCTCTGTTAACTAAAGATACAAATTTTATAAATATAAAACCCACTGTAGGCAATAAGGGACGACCGCGTCTTGCCTTCTGAAACTTTACGGGTACAAAGTTTAATCCTTAATTCGGCAATTACATTTTGAGGCAGGAGTAGTAAACGAGAGTTTAGAGCAGCAAACATAAGATGATATGCCTTTTCAATTTGTTATCAAAAGTTCAAATACCACACAAGTAAATAGTGAAGGGGAAAGGATAGCCAAGCTAAATTGTCTCAGGTGTCAATGTCTTTCACATTGCTCCGGGTACCTGTCTTGATGGACAGTAGATCAGGTGCTATTGACTGAATAGGGGGTCAGGGTCAGCTTTTAACTGAGTTTATTTTCTACTGAAACAAGGGACGGGTTCTATAGGCCTACATCTGTAATTAAAGCACTGTGCTGTGATTGTTCGGTTTTGATGATATGACGTATGATGTAAGCAAGCATTTATCAAAGTTTTTTCAAACGCCGGCAAAACAAAATTTTTGCATTATTCATGATTTTCTGTCATGTACGTCTTTGAAGGAAAATAATTATTGGTATTTTTTTTATCATAAGCCTTACATTTAAGCGAATCGGTAGCTATATTGTCTTGAATATTCATTAATAGTATTGCCGCAGTCAAATTTGTCGTTCAACTGAACAGTTTCGATCATATCAACGATCTTAAGCATAGGCCCACAAAACCATTTGTTGTAGTTTTTACCCACTTCACGTAATAGCAATAACCATTCAGGGAAAACTTTTCTAAACCGAAGATGAATATAACAGTAGCAATAAATGAAGTACTCAACAGATGGAGAGTCCGTCTGGAGCAATGATAAGATAGATAACAAAGTATGATCCCTTTATCTGGTTGAAAACCATTTTTCCTTCCAAATGGTGACTTAATATAACCATCTGCGAAGATGGAGAGAACTGCGTTGAAACAGTTCTACTGTGTGCCTAGCTCACTATGCGACGGAATGAGCCAATACCATCCGTGAGGGCACTCCATTGGCCATTAAACACGAATACCTACTATACCATTAGTGTACAGCGCTAACAGCCTTGAGGCATTGAACTGTTACTTAAAAAGAACGAACGATACAACGTAATCTGTTTTGAAGGAATAATCTGAATATTTTGTTTTATTCACGAACTTCCCATTTCTAAAGAGTGGTTTAAGTAAGCTACCAGTTATCCGCAATTACACGTCGAGTGTTTTGGAAGCACGAGAAGAAAATTCTTCTTTACAAAGTCCAAAAACGAATGCATATACTTAATCACATCGGAATTCGGGAGGTTCCGGGTTCGATCCCTGGCAACCGTCCTCTCTGACCCATGGGTTTATCGTGGTTTCCCCGGGTCGGCAGGCGGATATTGGGTGGTTCATCTTGTACCACGAATTTCCTACCCCCCCATTCCCTGTACTCCCCATCTTCCTTGTCATGTGTTTCAGGGTTATAGGACCAGGCCACGGTGTTCGGCGGGTTGCGGCTGGTTGGTACATGTGCGCTTTGTAGAGTTTCTTCACTGGCGTTGTTGCGGGACTGCTCAGTATGAACCCGCTCCTTCGGGGCACCCCCGGGTGTTAAGAGTCCTGTGGGTGGCGGATGCCTCCGATCTGAAAACGTTAGGGACCCCTTCCATGCTTGCACTCGTCGTCATCCGGATCTGGTCACCTTTCATCCCTCCTTCCCAGGAGTCACGGCAGAAGCAAAAAGGGCCGTCATGGCCTACTTAAGATGCTCTGCCCCCGTTTCAGGGGCCACTCCGTTCGTCTGTACCTTTAGCTTTAATCAGATCGGACGCACGGACCACCAGCAAATCCATGACTGATTCTCATAGGTGCAATACTTTCACTTCGTGCTGGTGCCATACTTATTTTTCCAGTTGGAAAAAAATTGAATTTCTTTTATACTCCAGAAAAAGGCTTTATTTTTACTTAAATACAGCATGTTTGAAATATTGGCATGATAGATAGAGTGCATATTTTAAATTTGTTGTGAAAATACAATATCGCCCCTTTCATTTGTATTGAACTGAATCCAACTTGGAAATTATAACATATAGACAATAACTTACTGCATGTAATCTGTATTAAGATACAAGCATTGTATCAAATGGCTTTTCCACAGCTTTAGCAGTTTCTGAATTGTTCGTGGTATACTTATCTACATTTTCCCAAATTTGCATTGGTACTTCTTCTAGTGGAACATAGTTGAGTCATGCAATTCTTCTTGTTTCCCATATAAGCCAATTAGTTAGAGAAGTGACGATTCGAATTTTGTTTTCGCAACATGTATACATCCACCTTCTATTGCCTAACTTGAAACCATCGATAAGTGGGTAAAGATTCATTGTTATGAA
This sequence comes from Deroplatys truncata, assembly GCA_030765065.1. NCBI lineage: Eukaryota > Metazoa > Arthropoda > Insecta > Mantodea > Mantidae > Deroplatys > Deroplatys truncata. The sequence continues at coordinate 61,211,737 of CM060984.1, read as the reverse complement.
AGTAAGTGAACAGGAGAACAACTTTTTATATATATGTAAATAAAAAAAATTGTGAAAAGGTTCGGTGGTAGATATATTTGTACCCGTGAACATATTTTGTTTATATAACCATGTCCAGAAACTCTTTGTTTACGCGCTAGAGCCTCCGAAACGGGAAGGGGATGATTGAAGTAAACAAACCGTAGACTGGGCGATATGCAGTAGACGTCGCAATCATTAGTTAAGAGTTTTACCAATGTTACTGCATCAGCTGTTACTTGATGCACAGCAGTCCTTCACTATACCTTCAGGCAACGGTACTGTTTACGTTATTATTCTGTTTAGTTGTTTCATACTTTACAGTATTCATTTGTGTGGCTATTGCCACGTGGCAATGAACAATGATGGCCTTGTACACAAATACAGACTACATCGAGATGCTTCTCATCTAGGGCAAAGCCCGAAGGAATGCAGGAGAGGCTTGCCGGTGGCTGTATCAACAACGTTACTGCAACAAGCGTCACCCACCCCTACCATGTTTCCAAGACTGTAGAGGCGTTTAAGTGAAGCAGGCAGCTTATGTCTTAACAACACCACTGTGTACGTCCACGGACACGCCGTACACCAGAGTTTGAACTCTTTCCAAGAGTTCGACATCATATAACCAGGTGATACACAAAAGGTATTAAAGTTGGGAACAGCGATTTTGAACATTTTCAGTAGTTGATTAAAATGTTAGCTGTTTACTTTACATATTTAAGTTTTCTACTTTACTTCTTTCCTATCTTTTGTTATCCATACTGCCTAGCGTTCTTGTCCACATTTCAGAGACTCCAGCACGTAAACATGGTTTCTGGACATGATTTACTGACAAATATGTTCACATGGTAACTACCTACCTACCACTAAGACTTGTAACATTTATTTACAGCCTGTATAGGTCCTGTATATATCTTTAAATTGATAGTTTTAGAGACAGTTGCACGAGTTATATATTAGAGTTCTGAAGTGTTTTTGTGATCTGTAGAAGCATTCGACAGAACTTCCTAGACGCTGTTATTCTGGACTGGTACCTGAGATAATGCTGGTTATTTCTGAACAATTGAAAGCCCTATACTGAACGAATAAGAGTATATTTTTTACACATTTTCGTATAGAATAATACGAAACTTTCGCCGATATCAATTCTGCCATGCCTGAGTAGCACCGCCGCGCTGAAGGAGAACAAAGGCGGGCTAATTTACATTGTGCCGAAGTTGTTTCATCAACACTTGGCACGGCGCATGTGGAGTTGTTATTAAAACGCCCGCCTTAACTTTGCCGCCGCTGCTACGATGAGTTTTTAATATCCCCTCCCTTCCCTAGGAGGAACGGGACTTTCAAGTGGGTTGACCACCCGTCCCACCATCGAGGGAGCCTCGCCACAAAATTCCAGAAATTTAATATCGCGCGGTCGGTCTCCTTCCCCGGCCCGCTCACTCTCAGCACCCGAGGGCTACAGACCCGGTGTCCACAACCCGGTGTTGCCAAAGTTACAATCAACATCACCAATTAAAACGTTGACGTTAACCTTAGAAGCACATCACTATTTGCACTGTGAGATCAGCACATCAGCTGACAAGCCACATGATAATCGCAGTCCTAAATGCGGCCAACATTGAATAGTACCATAGAGCAAGGTTAGCCATAAAGTACGGCCACATTTTAGGATTTTATTTTAAACAAACCGTGAAAGTCAGAAACACGTTCACAATTAATAAGTAGATTGGAAGCTCGAAGGTTTTAGAAATCAGTTTTAGAACATACATTCAATGCCAAAAAACAGTGGTTGTTTATAACAAAAGTGTGAGCATAAGGAAAATGTGTACTGCAATTTACTGTAAATGTATTGCTCAAATGCAACAGGTCGCTCCTCTAGTATATTCAACAAAAAACCACATCGTCATAAGCAAATTTTACACATGGTATAACAAGTTTGGTAACTAGGGACGAATTCATTTGCATGTGACAAGAAATGGTCATATGTTTCGATAATGTTTTGCTACATGCATTCTGCATCCATACATTCTTAACGACCACAAAATTTGAAAATTTCCTCTATCCAGCGACAAATGTGTTTCTTTATTTCAGAGTATCTTAGATGTAAAAGTTGAAATCTACCCCTTTTGCATAACCCTGCATAACTAATTTCTTTATGAATTTATCACATTTTACCTGAAATTTATCTTGTGTATAAAAGAAATCTATGATTTAATTTTTACATTAGCACAATTTTATAAATAAAATATTCTACATGACCTATAAATATTTACATTTACATACATACTAGAGCTATACCATAGAATAATTAAGTAGTAGAGGCGTATGAAAATGAAACTTGGAAATCTTGAAGTAAGAGTGTAATATTTGCATTTCGTTACATCCAGTCGTTTATAAAAACATTAACTTGAACGATTTATATGGAACATACACTTCTCCGGAATGCATATAAACAAATTATTTTATAAAACTATTCCGCTAGAGAGTAACGTTGCAGTTAAATTTATAATGCGTTCAAAGGGTGTGAACATTCAAAAGATTTTAGAAATAACATTTAGTAGAAATGTAATATACCTACAATTCAGGAATTTAATGTACCTTTATTCCTGGCAACTCCCAGGGATGAAAAGGTTAATGCAAGCATTTAGATATATTAGTCAATTGTGACATTATTCCGTAGGGCCATGATTGAACTAGGATTATCACGTGATTTCAATTCGCACCGCAACCAGTGTCAGTCAAGAGTCAAGCATTGAAAACAAAGGAACAAACTGGGGGGGCAGCCAGTTAATGGCGAACTCATGTTGCTGGAACCCAACAACACATCCCTTTCCAAGTCTTCCAGTTCCCGGAGATCTCCATCGCATACAACATGCTGCACAGGAAGTTGTTATTAGCGTAATAGTTCCTCTTAAAACAACTGACACTGCTGTGCAGTTTTAAAGAGAAACCCGTCACTAAACAAGCGACTAGAGCAATTGCCATCTCATGAATATGAATGTTTCAGTAAGCTACATTTTAACAAATAAATTTAGTGAACTCCTGAAAAATTAGTAAGCTTCTGATACAGTACCTGTTTTGATGGTACGAGGGGCACTATTTATATTTTGAGCCTTGGCAACCCTGAATGTTGTAGGTGCCATCTGACGTTTCCAATGGAAAGTTTGACATTTTTGACCATAATCTACTTCAAACATTTTGTCAATAGCTTGAAAATTGTGTGTCAACAAAAACATGGAATTAACTCGTGAAAATGTTGGTGCAATGATTTATTACGACTTTCGACGTGGATTATCAAGACAAGAGTGCATCGATCAACTAACTTCCACATTTGGCGACGAAGCTCCATCCTTTGCCACTGTGAAACGCTGGTATAACGAATTTAATCGTGGCCGCCGTTCGCTCAATGAAGAAGTTCGTGAAGGTCGTCCAAAATCAGTTGTTGTGTCAGAAAACATTGATGCTGTGCAAAACCTGATAATGAAAGATCGTCATCCAACATATTGTGAGATTGAGGCAACCCTAGGAATTAGTTCCACCAGCATATATAAAATACTGCATGATTATTTAGCCGTGATAAAGGTTTGCTCTCGTTGGATCCCACATAATTTGACGCAATCTCAAAAAGATGCTCGTGTCGATTGGTGTTCAAAAATGCTCAAGAAATACAATGGCGGTGCCTCAAAAGACGTATATAAGATTGTAACAGGTGACGAATCATGGATCTATGCGTATGAGCCGGAACGTAAACAGCAGTCGACTGCATGGGTGTTTCAAGATCCAACAAAAGTTGTTCGCACTCGAAGCACTTCGAAGCAAATGGTCGCCTGCCTTTTCAGCAAAACTGGCCATGTGGCAACAGTGCCTTTAGAGGAACGTAAAACGGTCAATGCCGAATGGCACACACCATTTGTTTGCCGGAAGTCTTCGGTGAAGTAAGGAAAACCAACAAGAACCGTAGGATCGTTCTTCATCAAGACAATGCGAGCGCACACACATCTCGTCTAACAGAGTATTTGAAGGCTCAAAAAATCGAATTGATGGGTCATCCGCCATACAGTCCTGATTTGGCACCCAATTACTTCTTTTTGTTCCTGAACATCAAGAATAAATTGCGTGGACAACGATTTTCGTTGGCAGAAGAAGCCATTGATTTCTTTAAAAACCATGTTTTGGAGGTGTCTCAAGAAGACTGGAATAAATGCTTTTGCAAATGGTTCAAACGGATACAAAAGTGTATTGATCATAAAGGAGAATATTTTGAAAAACAATAAAGCAGTTTTCAATCAGAAATTACTTTGTTTTAATTATTAGGCTCAAAATATAAATAGTGCCCCTCGTACAACTCAGAAATACTAAAAAAAAAGTCACTTCATTGCGACAAAGCTTACAGGTGCACTAATATAGCACAGATTTAAGATATTTACATGACTAATAAAATGGCTAGCTTGAATTTTCTGCGAATAGCCTGTGAAGTCCTCATGTTGAATGAATTTTGCATAATTCGTAAACCGTAAGCTTACTACAGGAAAAATGTAGAGCTTATTCAGTGGGTTAAACAACATCTACTGCAGCATTTAGCCTACCTCCTGGTGTGGACGTAGAGTAATTGCCTCATCTTCAAGAAGTCGCGAGTTCGAATCTCGGTTAGGGTGAGCTACCCAAAGAAGGTTTTTTGTTGAGCTTTCCCTTATTCTGAAAAGATGAATTTCAGGTAACTTTAGGATCCATGGACCCCGGGCTCACTTCAACCATTCCATTCCTTCATCGTCCGATATGACCTATCCGGTTAAAGGTCGTTAAACTAACAAAACTGTAGCATTAGCCGTTATTTAAATATTCTTTGTTACATATTAAAGTTGTTCCAGGTTGAACTATCATGTGACACCTATAAGTCACTGTGAGGCTCGCATTCCGGAGGTTTCAGGTTCGATTTCCGGTGGCCGCCCCCTCTGACCATGGGTTCTTGTGGTTTCCCTGGTTGACCAAGGCGAATGTTGGAGTGGTGTATTCTATCATGGATTTCCTCTCTCCCCCATTTGCTCTCATTTTATGCTTCAGGTTGACTCCGGAGCTGTGGTTCGGTCGGTGTCGGGCAGATGGCGCAGAGGTTTGCATTTTGAATGTGTTTGCCCGGTCACGGGAGGGACGTCTCCGAGGGGCCCTCCCGTGGTCAGAGGTTAGGGAACTGTCAACTTGCACCGGCTTCGCTCTGCAACCCGCGTTCTTCTGCGATTCCCTCACCACGTCCGTTCCTCCCGGGGGTGTATACGCAATTGATCTCTTGAGGGTCGCAGTGCTAGGTGTCCGCTCCGTTCATTAGTTTAGTCCAATCCTACCCTATAAATCATCTTAGCGATTTTTACTTTCTCTACTACGTATAGTAAGTAGGGGAAGTATTGTATTCCAACCAAAAATTCGATACCGAGATTTCACCGGAAATACATGTTTTGAGACCCCCTGAATCCAAAAAAAAAGCATTTTTGGAAACATGTCCCTGTGTGTGTGTCTGTCTGTGAACAGCATAACTCAGAAACGAACAGTTGGATAAACACCAAACTTGGTGTTAACGTTCAGTATCTTCCAGAGATGCGACCCGAAGGTTTTCAAGGAAATCCCCCACCCCAGATTACCCTTTACATGGAACATTTTTCGAAAATTTTAATTTTCTAAAAAATGGCTAACGATTTGGATTAAAATATCACATGTTTAAGATATTTTTATGACAAATAAAATGTATATCTCGAATTTTCTGGGAATGTCTCCTAAAGTATTCTTCATTGTGAACGACTTTTGAATAACTGGTAAACCATAAGAGATAGACAAAATTTGACGACGCAAAAAATGTAGATCGCGTTAAAATACACAATTTATGTCATATACATTTTTTGTTGTTGAGTGAACCATTTTCGAGATATTGCTTGTTATTATTCCCTTAAATTTTTCAATACTTATTTTCTCAAATGGAAATTCGTTATTCATTTTTTTTTGTCTTGGATATGCAAAGAGTATTAATCTGTGACAAAGAGAATGGTGCTGCGTATAGCAACCAGCTATTAAGATATATGTCGATGCTTAAAGGCTACTGTATTTCTGTATTGCCCTTGCAAATACAAAACAAGGGGAACATAGTACGCCTTAAGCGATAGTCAAATATTTTTAGAACTGGTCGTTATGTGTAAAATGTAATTCTCTTTGCATGTGAAAAGATCGTTTCTGGAAATGTTTATCTCGATTAATATGAAATAGATGGAGAATAAGATTTTTTAAAAATAGTTTGTACAAGAGTAGAGAAAGGCATGTGAGTGTAAGACATTAGATTTTTCCTTTTTTCCCCCAATGAGCTCGTTGGTAACAAAAACACTGATCTACACCATGCGGAAGTCGTTTCGTTTTCCGTATTATGCACATACCAAGTATCGACACGAGTAGCGGGAGGTCCTCCGTGACTGAAGTTCTTTACCAGGTTTTCTCATTCCTCATAACTGGCAGACGCCGGGGAGGTACCTTAAACTTAGGCCTGAAACTTAACTTCCATTTCATTCAATGTATCATTAGTGTCTACTGCATGCCGTGTCATATGCTCTAAGAATTAAAAGACCGAGCGAGATGGCCGTTAACGCGTGCAACTCACATTCGGGAGGTCGGTTCCCGACGACCTACTGCTCTGTCTTGTTTTTTTTTTGTAGTTTTCCCTTGTCGCCAGGCGAATGCTGGAGTGGTGTTTCTAATACTACAACAATTTCCGGTCCCTCATTCCCCATCATTTCATATCTTTCGAGGTACGGGCTTGACTGGATAGTTTGGTGTGCGCGGTGGATATGTGCTCTGTGACGGTTTCTTCTACCTCTGGTACGAAACCAGGGCAGTTCGGACCTGTTCATCAGGAGGAGCGCTGGAGTGTTTCCATCTATGAACTTTAGTGGCCCCGCAATATCCGCACCTGCCGCTACTTGGTCCGAGCAACAACCCTTCGGATCCATCACCTCATTCCTTTGTAGCGGGAAAACGTTGGTCCTCTTGGTTGCTGCAGTGTTCTGGTCTCCGGCTGCCTCTACTCAGCAGCCTGATGATTTCTCCATTACTAATAAGTTACTTATCTAACTAATTTCACTGCTCTCAGGTTTTTGTAGGCGAGGCAAATTAAAATACACAGCATTTCCCTCAAAATGTGGTTTATTATCAAATAAATACTTATGGGCGCCTAGCTTTTCCCATCTGTAACAATTCGCACCGCAATAATAAATAAGGAACCTAATCTAACAGCACGCGCTTCCCACCCATATGCACACACGTGCATCTGTCGTCCCGAGAGTATCACTGTGTGTCGACGAGATTCTATAAGAGAATCTATAGGAGAGTGAAAATCTGAGGCTTTCTTCCCCCTTTTATACCCAAACCTAGTGACGCTCACCTTCGCGCTTTAGAATGTAACATTTCTAATTGGTCCTCAGACCGCGTTACCTTATTGTGTATGAAAATATTCTGTTCCAAAACTTTTCGCATACGCGTGCCAGTGACACGTCTGGAAGCAAACTCTATATCTCTGTCTCCTTCCTTTCTATATCTGTCTCTTTCTATTTCTTGTTATTGCTTCAAGTTCCTTGCTCATTAGCTTGGTGAAAGGTGGTGAGCTCTACCTAGAATTACCTTTTACCTGGAATTAGCTAGCTCGTCCGTCCCTTACTTATCTAAGTTACAATCTGCTTTGTGCAATTTTTGGTTGCTAAATATTCTAACATCTTTCTTGCTGAATTATATTATTATGTACAATTCTTGTTTGATATGTATATAGGTATATATGTGTGTGGTATATCCCCTCTCACCTTCCTCCGGAGGTTGCACATGACACAATAGGCCTCTGGCCGCAGTGCTTAAATCCTCCTCTGCCTCTTGCAAGAAAAGAAAACTACAAAAATAAATAAATAAAGCATATTCCTTATTTGAAATTATTTCCGATGAGAAATTTATCGGGTGATGTAACGTGAATACAAGCAGCATTTTTTAAATGTTTATGTTTTCAATGGGTAAAGTTATGTGACAGGGACTCATGAGATGTTATGAGTGTATATTTAAGTTGCCTTTGTGCAACGGAAACAGTAGTGGGCGATTATTACCTGTAATTTAGACACTGTACTCAGTTTAACGCTAGCTATGTATACAGCCAAAAGTAATCTAAATTGCGTCACCCTCGCAAAACACATAGGGCGATTGCACGCACAAAGAAGTTAAAGCGAGGAGTTGAAAAGCGTTTGGTACACAAAAGACCAGAAGAGGGGGGGGAGGGGGAGAGTAAGTTACTATGGTTACAGCCAGACACACAAATCGCAAGGCACCTCCAGCCCGTCCCAAACGTTTCCTATATCTTCCCTACACACACACAGGAACATAAAAATTATAGTCCTTTTAACTCTTTTATACAAACTGGAGAAGAGAGATCCCAAAACTTCAACTTCCTCTTGTGCCGGTGTTTGAAAATCTTTGGAGATGAGGAGGAGTTCCGTTTTCTCCCCCCCCCCTCTTGGCAGCGTCTTTGCTGTGTGTTGCTCCGAAGTTTCCAAGTTATAATTCAAATTCCCTGGAGCCAGCCACGACGGATACGAGAGCGTTTTCATCAAATTGAACTCGGAAAGGGGAAGAACGGAAAACTCCCAGCAGCATCGCCGTAAACACCGGGTGATCCACAATGAACTTGTTACAGAGCAAGGTGTCGATTTACCTATCACTGCTGAAGCTTTAGTTCATAAATAGCCGCCTAATGTCTTGTATTGCTGCTAGCGTATTTCTTTATCACAAGGGCGAATAAATATTTAGGCATAATGCTGAGTAACATGCAAAAACAAAACAGAAACAAAAGAAAAAAATCATAATGTATTACAATCACATGACTTTCCTATGAAAGTGTTGCAATTTTGGCATGTTTTTCAAAAATTTATAAAACTGAAAAAATGAACGATCTGAAAAACCGCCAAAACACGTAAACCGTATTACCATTTGAGCTTTATGTAAAAAAAAATCTGATGTGTTACACTCACATGACTTTCTCTACTCTTGTACAATCTATTTTTACAAACGTCTATTCTCCATATGCTTCATGTTAATCGAGATATCGAAATGTCAATCTTATTGGTAATTTTCTTGTAGATGCAAGGGGAATATGGTTGCTTTTAAGCGATAGTCAAATATTTTAACGCTGGTTGCTATGGGGTGCATTCCATTCTCTTTGCATGTCCATGACATAAAAAAAATGAATAACGAATTTGAGAAAAAGTATAAGTATTGGAAAATTTAAGGAAATAACAAGCAATATCTCGAAAACGGTTCACTCAACAAAAGAAATGTATATGACATAAATTGTGTATTTTAACGCGATCTACATTTTTTGTGTAGTAAAATTTTGTCTATCTCTTATGGTTTACCAGTTATGCAAAAGTCGTTCACAATGAAGAATACTTTTGGAGACATTCCCAGAAAATTCGAGATATACATTTCATTTCTCATGACATTATCTTAAACATATGATATTTTCATTGTAACCGTACATTCCGTTCGCACCTTAAAATATCATAAATATCATCTGGTCAGTCCATCGTAAACAACAAGCAGGTAGTCTGTCCCCATCCCATTAACTGGTCGGTCAGTCTCCTTTATAATATATCCCTACGTGCCCAAGACAATAGCACATGGTTTAGCTCGGGTCCGAAGTTTGCGTGCCGTATCTTACATCTCCGACACCAGCGTGGGAAACCTAAACATCTGTGTGTGTAAAATAAAATATAAATAATAATTTTGAAGAGCGAATAAATGCACAGAAATAACATCACGTGACGTGAGAAACCAAAATCAGGAACGAGAGAAGGGGAAAATCGTGTAATGGCGATGGCATGTTTTTTCTTGTTAGCACACAGTGCACCAAAGTACTTTCGCGAGCTAAGACATTGCAGCACAATTGTCCAAAATACCTTCGCGAACCAGGACGAAGGCACCAACGTACTTTCGCGAGCTAAGACATCGTACCAAGGGTCTCTACTAAAATACTTTCGCGAACTAAGACGTCGCATCAGGGGAGCTCATCACCATAGCCAAACCATTTTTATCACATCCCGCGGTGGCGAGTGTTACGGCAGATATAGAATAAATCTTATGATACAAAAGACCTACAGTGCATTCATGTAACTGAGCAGCCAACTATAGCCAGGGTACCCACTCCTGAGACCAACGAAGAGAACCTCATGCAAAACCCAGAAAACCTACCACACCAATGAACCTGTCGTAACCTCCTACACCGCCCGCGTACCATTAACAACCATCAAATGTGAGACGACGAATGTACCGCCTCATCATCAAAATCGTTAGAGCCATTTTTGAGAAAATTAAAATTTTCGAAAAATGTTCCATGTAAAGGGTAGTCTGGGGTGGGGGGATTTTCTTGAAAACCTTCGTGTCGCATCTCTGGAAGATACTGAACCTAAATACCAAGTTTGGTGTTTATCCGACTGTTCGTTTTTGAGTTATGCTGTTCACAGACACACAGACACACACACACACACATACACACACACGGACATGTTTCCAAAAATGCTTTTTTTGGATTCAGGAGGTCTCAAAACATGTATTTCCGGTGAAATCTCGGTATCGAATTTTTGAGTGGAATACAATACTTCCCCTACTTACTATACGTAGTAGAGAAAGTAAAAAATTAGATTTTTCCTTCCATTAATTTTGCTGCTAGAATTTTTTAAAGTGCAGACGAATACTTTCTTGAGGGGTATACATTTTAGATGTCAAGCATATATCTTAATTATACCTATGCTCTTTTAATAAAAATAGTGCCATTTTTGAGAAAATAAAAAATCTGATCTGTTACACTCACATGACTTTCTCTACTCTTGTACAAACTATTTTTGCAAACGCTTATTCCCCATATGCTTCATGTTAATCGAGGTGTTAATCTTATTGCTAATTTTCTTGTAGATGCAACGGGAATATGTTAGGTTTTAAGCTATAGTCAAATATTTTAAGAACTGGTTGCTATGTGCAGTATTCCATTCTCGTTGCGTTACCAGGACAAAAAATGAATAACGAATTCCCATTTGAGAAAAAGTATAAGTATTGGGAAAATTTAAGGGAATAACAAGCAATATTTTGAAAATGGTTCACTCAACAAAAAAATGTATATGACATAAATTGTGTATTTTAACGCGATCTACTTTTTTGTGTAGTAAAATGTTGTGTATCTTTACCAGTTATGCAAACGTCGTTCACAATGAAGAACACTTTTGGAGACATTCCCAGAAAATTCAAGATATACATTTTATTTGTCATGAAAATATCTTAAATATATGATATTTTAATCAAAATCGTTAGAGCCATTTTTGAGAAAATTAAAATTTTCGAAAAATGTTCCATGTAAAGGGTAACCTGGGGTGGGGGGATTTTCTTGAAAACCTTCGTGTCGCATCTCTGGAAGATACTGAACCTAAATACCAAGTTTGGTGTTTATCGGACTGTTCGTTTCTGAGTTATGCTGTTCACAGACAGACACACACACACGGACATGTTTCCAAAAATACCTTTTTTGGATTCAGGAGGCCTCAAAACATGTATTTCCGGTGAAATTTCGGTATCTAATTTTTGGCTTGCAGTACTGTCTCTGTTAGGTACGTGGTAGAGAAAGTAAAAAGGACGAATAAATAGGTAGTACAAGAATAGATGCTTTGTAGATTATAGATAAAGAACAAAGCCCGAAACATGTAAAACGCGCTTTTGTAAATATTAGGAGGTTATATTTTCACGTTACTTACATGAACACGTGTCCGTGGGCGGGGGGGCGGTTATAGGTTGACGGAGGCGTTGGTAGAGACTAAATATCTAAAGTCTTGCCAATGTAACATATTGTCAACATCTACTCCAAAGTATCAGTGACTAGAACTTTGTAGCCAATGCCACAGCAACATAACTTTCCCTTTCGGGTCCTTACCCTGTGGAGCTGTCACCAACGCCAAAGATATCAATGTTGCTTACCGACGAGCAGCAAGAGTCGAGAGAGAGAGAGAGAGAGAGAGAGAGAGAGAGAAAGAGAGAGAGAGAAGGGCTATGGCCCTGCTGCTCCTTAAATAATGACGGGGTTGCCTAGAGTGCTCTCTACTTTGTGATGTTTCTAACTCTCCCCATATGGCCTATGACCTTCGGGGGATACCTCATTCCACCAAGCGATGACTGGACGCATTTCTGAGGTGGAGTCATTCAGCGCGTGTAATCCGTTATCTCCGATGGTAGGGTAATGATAAGTATGGCAGTGGAACGAGAGGACCTACAGCTTTTACCATGGGCTCCGAACCACCGAGTCTTGGAGATATTTCACATGGGCAAGCTAGAGGTGAAGGCATTGATAGGGCCGACTTAAAATCGACGCCCTAGTGTCGGGAATCAAATCCTTACCCTCAGAACGAAACTAGTGCAAAACACCCACATGTTTGCCAGCATGGCTATGCGTGTTCCTGGGAGCAAGTGATGTCATGGTAAAATTCCTCCAAGCCGTAATAGGAAGTGGTAAATCAAATGGGGGTTTAATAACTTGGGACTTTCTGATTAGGCTAAGGTATGCAAATATATATGCAACCTAAGTGGCACTAAACTCTATCTTAATAATTCCAAAAATGCCTTAAATTAGTGCGCCCCTCGGCTGTACATATGGCAATGTATTTACTTACATCAACATTGCCAAAAAAATTCCTTATTTGTATAGAGAAAAGTCATATTTTAGATAAGTTATGCACTGAATGATACTGAATATATTTTTACTTTCTCTACTACGTATAGTAAGTAGGGGAAGTATTGTATTCCACCCAAAAATTCGATACCGAGATTTCACCGGAAATACATGTTTTGAGACTCCCTGAATCCAAAAAAAACATTTTTGGAAACATGTCCGTGTGTGTGTCTGTGTGTGTGTGTGTGTGTCTGTGTGTCTGTGTGTCTGTGAACAGCATAACTCAGAAACGAACAGTCGGATAAACACCAAACTTGGTATTTAGGTTCAGTATCTTCCAGGGATGCGACACGAAGGTTTTCAAGAAAATCCCCCCACCCCAGGATACCCTTTACATGGAACATTTTTCGAAAAGTTTAATTTTCTCAAAAATGGCTCTAACGATTTTGATTAAAATATCATATGTTTAAGATGTTTTCATGACAAATGAAATGTATATCTCGAATTTTCTGGGAATGTCTCCAAAAGTGTTCTTCATTCTGAACGACTTTTGCATAACTGGTAAACCATAAGAGATAGACAAAATTTTACTACACAAAAAATGTAGATCGCGTTAAAATACACAGTTTATGTTATATGCATATTTTTTGTTGAGTGAACCGTTTTCGAGATATTGCTTGTTATTCCCTTAAATTTTCCAATACTTATACTTTTTCTCAAATTCGTTATTCATTTTTACTTTCTCTACTACGTATAGTAAGTAGGGGAAGTATTGCATTCCACCCAAAAATTCGATACCGAGATTTCACCGGAAATACACGTTTTGAGACCTCCTGAATCCAAAAAAAGCATTTTTAGAAACATGTCCGTGTGTGTGTCTGTGTGTGTGTCTGTGTGTCTGTGTGTGTGTGTGTCTGTGTGTGTGTGTGTGTGTGTCTGTGAACAGCATAACTCAAAAACGAACAATCGGATAAGCACCAAACTTGGTATTTAGGTTCAGTATCTTCCAGAGATGCGACACGAAGGTTTTCAAGAAAATCCCCCCACCCCAGACTACCCTTTACATGAAACATTTTTCGAAAATTTTAATTTTCTCAAAAACGGCTCTAACGATTTTGATTAAAATATCATATGTTTAAGATATTGTCATGACTAATAAAATGTATATCTGGAATTTTCTGGGAATGTCTCCAAAAGTATTCTTCATTATGAACGACTTTTTCATAACTGGTAAACCATAAGAGATAGACAAAATTTTACTACACGAAAAATGTAGATCGCGTTAAAATACACAATTTATGTCATATACATTTCTTTTGTTGAGTGAACCGTTTGCGAGATATTGCCTGTTATTCCCTTAAATTTTCCAATACTTATACTTTTTCTCAAATTCGTTATTCATTTTTTTATGTTCTGGACATGCAAAGAGAATGGAATGCCCCACATAGCAACCAGCGTTAAAATATTTGACTATCGCTTAAAAGCTACCATATTCCCCTTGCATCTACAAGAAAACTATCAATAAGACTGACATCTCGATATCTCGATTAACATGAAGCATATGGAGAATAGGCGTTTGTAAAATTAGGTTGTACAAGAGTAGAGAAAGTTATGTGAGTGTAACACATCAGATTTTTCAGTTTGTTGCATTCAGTTTGTACTAGATCATGCAAAGCATTAGTATTAAGTGACATTTATGCTATGAGATCTACACAAAACTAGTTAGTTTTTAAAAATCTTCTTACCATTTCTCTAGCTTCCTACGTCATTTATAATTTGTAACGTAGAAATGGATATACAAGGGGCGTGTAAAACACTTTTTCCCTCAAACGTTATAATATTTTCCATTTGGACGAATAAGGCCACTTATATAATAGACAACCCTAATACAAAATACAGGTGAAAAAATTTGTTAGAAGACTCGGTGGTAGCTAGATGTGTACCACGTGATCATATTTTGTTTATAAATCCATGTCAGAGACTCCTTGTTAGAGCCTCCGAAACAGGAAAGGAAACGACTACAGGTAAACAAACCGTAGACAACCAGTAGACATTACATTTATTAGCTAAGAGTTGTTTACTAGTATCAGCTGTTACTGATACACAAAAGCCCACCACACTTACAACCAACGGTAATGTTTACGATATTATTTTGTTTAATAGTTTCATACTTTACAGTATTTATTTGTTAGCTATCGTCGAACAATGATGGCCTTGTACACAAATACAGAGCACATCGAGATGCTCTATATTTATGGGGAGAGCCGGAAGGAATGCAGGAGAGGTCTGCCGGCGGCTTTATCAACAAAGTTACCGCAACAGGCATCACCCAGCCCATTCCATGTTGCTAGGATTGGAGAGGCGTTTAAGTGAAATAAGCAGCTTACGTACTATAATAAAACCCCTATGGTTGTTCTAAGACACGTCGTACACCAGAGTTTGAACTCTTTCCAAGAGTTCCACATCTGAAAACCAGGAAGCGCACAAAATGTATCGAAGTTGGCGGCAACCATTTTCAGCACCCTCAGTATTTGATTAAAATGTTAGCTGTTTACTTACAATATTTCATCTTTCTTTCCTATCTTTTTTAGTCCATGCTGCCTACGTCCTTCTCCATATTTGAGACTGTAGGACGTAAACAAGGAGAGTTTCTGGATATGGGTTCATTGACAAAATATGATCACATGGTAGGTAGCCATTGAGTCTTGTTACATGTATTTATTTATACCTTGTATAACATTATAAAAATGAGAACAAGGCGTATGTAAAGGGATAAAACAAAGAAACGTCTAGCGAGAGAGGTGGCTCAGTGATAAGGTTGACTGATATTGGGAAGGACTCAAGGTTTAAGTCCTTATTCCGACCAACCTGAATAGGTGTTCCTGCATGCAGAGTTTGCAAACAAGTCTCCCCTACCGCAAAGTCTATATGACAGCAAAAAGACAAATCCAAGGTGAAGAGAGCTGTAGGCAACTCTAAGGGACCTGCCTGGATAAACAGTTTGTACATTCGAATAAATGTTTCACGATAAACCTCATGAGTTAAATCGACAATGACTAGGAATCAAAAGGGCGTTTCTGTTAACACAGAAACTACCAAAATAAGAGATTAACTTAACCGAAATATTTTTAGAGTTCTAAATAAAGGGGTATTTAACTCCTAAAATAGGATATGAATTTTAGCAATGTACGTAAATAATTGCCGAAATTATGCGCTGTTTGCAAACTGAAACTTGGTATTCGGGAATTCGTAGTAAAGTTAAATTGAGGCATACTTTAGAATGGCCTCTCGCCGTCTTGATAATGCAATGTACCGGTTTTTACTTTCTCTAACACGTATAGTAAGTAGGCATGTTTTGAGGCCCCCTGAATCCAAAGAAGCACTTTTAGAAAAAGCTCTGTGTGCGTCTGTGTGTCTCTGAACAACATTAACTCAAAAACAAAATGTCGGCAAAATACCAAACTTGGTATTAGGTTCAGTATCCTTCAAAGATGAGACAGGATGATTTTCAACAAAATCACTACACCCCGGACTACCGTTTACATAGAACATTTTTGGAAAATTTTGATTTTCTCAAAAATGGTTCTAACGATTTTGATTAAAATATCATATATTTAAGATATTTTTATGGCAAATAAAATGTATATCTTGAATTTTCTAGGAATGTCCCAAAAGGCTTCTTCATTCTGAATGGCTTTTGCATAATTGGTAAACCGTAACAAATAGACAAAATTGTTCTACACAAAAATGTAGAACTCATTAAAACACACAATTTATGTCATATACAATGTTTTTTGTGGAGCGAACCATTTCCGAGATATTCTTGTTATTTGTTTGAATTTTCCAATACTTATACTTTTTCTAAAACGGGATTTCGTTATTTGTTTTTTTATGTCTTGGACATGCAAAGATAATGGAATGCTCCACATAGCAACCAGTTCTTAAAAGATTTGATCATCGCTTAAAGCCTACCATATTCCCCTTGTACCTATAAGAAAATTAGTAATAATATAGTTTTTGCAAATTTTTATCTCGATTAACACGAAGTAGATGGAGAATAAGCGTTTGTAAAAAAGTTTGTACAAGGGTAGAGAAAGCAATGTGAGTGTAACACATCAGATTTGTTTAACAATGACGAAGAACATTTTTGTAGTTTAGTATTAAAATAATAATATGCAGGATATGAACACATGATTACGTGATTGAAGTTGTAACAAATAATTACTCTTCTGTGTTGCGATATGTATTTCTGGAGCTTGGTTACCCTTTAGACACCTGTAAATCCTATCCTATGTTAAACCTATAGCGAGTGCGAATATCTCACTCGATTAACACCCTGTGTGTATGTACGAAATAGTAAATGTCATCTCTTCATCACTTCACCTTTTGAAGTTCCGCTGTATTCCCATTAATACAAATATTCTCTTCACCTCTTGACCTTTCTGGCTCAACTCTGTATATCTCATTTATTCTTTGTACACATAGTCTGCAACTTTGTTTATTTTGTGGGATGGTCTCTGTAATTTGTAATGTTTTGAATTCATAGTTTGTTTTCCTAGAAAAATACGGTAAATGTTTATGAATATCCTTTATGTATGACATGAATGTTATTAACTTTTGCAAAGTATACGTTTTTAAAGCACAGACAAAACTACAATGGACAGAAGTCGATCGTATACCAAAGTTCTCCTTATAATACCAACCTATAGGTGGAGGAAATTTGAGAGAAGATAGGAAAAGGTGACAGTGTGACCGAAATAGTCCGAAAGGACTAATACCTGATAGCAGGAAACGAGAATTAAAACGAGAAAGAACAAAATTTTGTTGAAGGAAACCAGGTTGCTGTAAGTGTGCATGTAGATGGAGCGTTGAGTATCACATCAAAGAAGAAGAAGAAGAAAATGTATCTGCAAGGGGTATCTTGAGTTATAAGATATGAGGAATCAGCTCTCACGGCTCAGTGCCTCTGAAACTTGTTGCCTTGTTTTAACGCAGTGTTAAGACGGAGTTGCCGCGGGAGTGCCGCATAGCTGGAAGCTGTTGCAATAGCGTGCTCGGCTTTGGTGTCTGAAACAGGAAAACGCCCTCGGGCCACCAACTCATCAATCGAATTGCTCCGGTCGACTGAGCTTTCATCTTGCTTTACGTGTGCAGGTGACAACAGCAGTCCGGGGTTCAAGCTCCGGTTGAAGCGCATTTTTGACAGTTATAAACTTAACTGTTTATTAACAGACGCAGTTCGCAAACGTTCTTACTAAACGCGAGAACACAACGTACCATTCAAGTTAAATACAACTATATTATCTAGATGCATCATGTGGCCAACCAGCGCCGTTCTCTAAAAGTTAGGCTACCCGCGAAATTTAATACTCTATCCATTTGAGAACCTTGAAATGCAGGTAAATCTATCTGCAATTAAATTACGACGCAAGAAAAATAGCGAGCTTTCATTCCTACAGTTGCATTTCCAAAGAAACACTAGATTTCGAACAACCGCGCAAAATAAGTCAAGCTGACAGACGTAGCCGAGGTCTATAAGGCACGGATTCGTGAACGGGATGTCTGCTGTTCAAATCCCGCGAGGAATCCTCCCTGACTGAGTCATTTATCACATTTTCCTCAGTCCCGATAACTGGCAAATGCCGGGGAGGTACTTTAAACTTAGGTCTGAAACGTTTCATTCCCAAATTACCTTTCCCATCATCATTTCATTTCATGTATCACCAGTGTCACCGCCTGTGGTGCCTATGTAGTAAGAGCGAGTTAAACAATATTAAAAAGTCAAATACGTCCACGAGTATGTAGGTATATATTATTTAGACCGAGCGATATGACGCTGCGGTGATATGTGCGACTCGTATTCGGTAGGTTCTATCCCCGGCGACCGCCCTCTCCGATTCATGGGTTTTTCGTGGTTTTCCCGAGGTCGACAGGCGAATATTGGGGTGGTTTCTTCTATACCAAGATTTCCTTTCCATCATTTCCCTTTCATTCCGTTTCCTTTTCATCTTTCAGGTGTGCTTCTAGGTTTCGTGGCGTATGGCGGTGCCGGATAGATGCATGCTTAATGGAAAGAGCATTCCCTGTGGATACCAGATGGCTGCTTGATTTGTGGGTCGTTCATTGCCCTCTCTCGGCGACTCCAACAGTGGGACGAGTCCTGCAAGCTTGGAAATGTTCGGAGCTTCCGCGCGTCTTTGTGGCCTATAACCTTCTGTGGTTCCTTCATCTCATCCCTTCTACCTGGAGTGTAGTAGCCGCAATAGATCTGTGCAGGTCGCAGCACGCGAGGTGCCCTCTCCGTTGAATCACCTATTTACTGTTTACCCATAAGCGTAACAGCAAAATGATCTTGATCTACTGTTACTTAGCTACTCGGGTTCTTTCGCATCGAATCGTGAATCTTCGTTACGTTCTAGGTTTCAAGAAATCTGGAAGACGATTACGTCTTAGTATCCGCTTTCAACGGCCAGTTTGTAATATTTATAACTTAGCTCGGGTAGGTATGCAATAATAAGAAACAACAGCGAATTGGTTCTGTTTTTAAATAAAGTGAAAAATTCGATTACTGAACTCTTCTTGTGGAAAGCTGTATACTCTACATAATTAAATGAGCCAGAACAACTCTATTGGGAACTTGGAAGCACTAAAGCACGGATTGTTCTAGGTCTATTTACATACTTGTAATTAATACTGTAAGGCAACGGAGACTCTACGATCAGATTATTGCTTTTGGAACTGATTAATAAAGATACATGGTCGCGTTCCTGAAAAGCTGAATACTGACTGTTGTTTTAGAATTGTATAACTGGACTATGGCCGTTCTTTGGAATAATTTACTTAACATTTTAAAAGATTACTGTGAAAACCTCTAAACGTTTAGAAACGTTCTGCTGCGGAAGATTTTATCACGTGGCGTAAAAGAACCCACCCGCATGTAACACTGTGTTATGACATTGCCAACCCAGGCCACACAGAGAAAGAAATATAATGTGTTACATTCATATGAATTTTACTACCCTCTCTCGTTTACTTTCATATATACCAACTATTCTTGTAAAACCGTTTTGTTGTACCTACTGCAAGTTGATTGAGATATACGTTTGCATAAGTAGTTGCATTACAAATTTTTTTATGAGTTCAGGGGGGTACCATAGTCAAATATTTAAAAGCAGGTAGTTATATGCTGGTCTTAAAGTTCCGTACTATTTCCGTGACATCGCGAGGAACAGCCAAATAGCGACCTTTTAAAAGAATGATAGAATATTGAAAAATTCAAACCAATATTAACGAACATCTTGGACATGTCTGATGCCTCGAAAAAGAGATTTGATTTTTTTGTGGTAAGTTTTTGACTATCTGTTAAGTGTTTGCCAGTTGTATAAAATTATGCAAAATTTCTTCCGGATGAAGAGGACTTCAAAAGCCTGTTACCAGAAAATTTAAGATATACAATTTATTTGTTATGTATATGTTTTAAATATAAGTTATTTAGATCAATCTTGTTGGAGATTGAGAAAAGAAATAATGAAATATTTTCCATGTAAAGGGTAGTTGCAAATATTCGTGTCGCATCTTTGAAGACACTGAACTTAAATACCAAGTTTGGTATTGATGCGACATTTCGTTTTTGAGCTATGCTGTTCATACAAATAGACTTTAGGGACCTCATAACATGCATTTCCAGTAAAATTTCGATGTGCAATACTTCATGTAGGTACTAGGTAGAGAATGTAAAAAGGCTACACATTGAAAGCGCTCCATTAGAAGTGTACAACACTACAGGTTTCCGATACTTGGGATCTTCCTGCACGAAGTACCCAATAATGACACAGAGATATGTTAATCATAAACGGCAGGCTATTTATTCGGAACGGAGGAAGAAGCTTCCTAAAACTCCCATTTTATTTTAAGGCGCCATAAAACAATTAAAGGAGGAATATTAGAACAAATAGGAATTAACGGTTTTGTTTTCCAATTGACGACATGATATTCTAACATGTTACATTAATCGAACATTTTTAGTGAAATATGGGAAAATTGTTTTAGAAGCTGTAACATTTCATGCAGGTCCTCGATTTTTCCAACAATTGTACACTCTACATGTGTATTGTGTGAAAATTATTATTTAAATAATAATTTCTAAATTATTATTGTATTTTTTTCTTAACATCTAAAGCAATAAAGGTAAAGGCATGGACGAATGGAGGGAAAAAAGTTTTATTTATGGACGTTCTTTAGCTGCTGTAGTCCTTAGGCGTCCCATTCTATATTGGGCGTAAAGACGGTAATTTGCTAAGAGGCCTCTTTATCAGGCTTGAGATTCTTTTACGTGCCGTAAATCTACGACACGGGACCACCGGCTTTACTTCCCTTCCGAAGGAAGCCATGCTAAGGATTTTTATTACAAAAAAATCCATCGCCCTCCGCTGGGTTTGAACCCACGATCTCGGGAACTAGAGACTAGCATGGTAACCACTGCACCACGGAGGACGACCAAAACCGGGGCAGAGCACCGCACGCAGGCCAGCCGAGCCCTTGTTCTTCTACATGACCCCCAAGAGGTAGGGATGAGGGGAGATACCGAAGGAGTCCAGATCCGGATGACGACCGGCGCAAGCACAGACGGGTTTCCTAATGTTTATACATTGAACGCCTGCAACGCTGCCCGAGCCCACTCTATTGGGCCCCGAGCCTCCGTGGACCCCCTGAAAGAGCTCCCGCCGAAAGCACCAAAGGCGGGTTTCAGCCGAGCAGTCCTTGTACGAGGTCTGGATGAAACTTCCATAGAACGCATAGCTACCGCTCCGCCCAACCCGACGAACACTGTCACCTGATCCTATAAGGTGAACCATTCCCGCATCCAAAGAAATAGATTGCTATGAAAATATGTGGAGAAGGATCAACTCTTTGTATAATTTTAGGCTTTGAAACATGTGCGCGCGTTCCAACAAAATGGTGTTTCCTTCCGACATGATTCAGTGCTGCCAATTCCATTTAGGACAAAGCTAGTACCGTAAAATTTCAAGAGTTAGAATTGACAGGCTTGTACAGGAGTAAAGAGAAAGTAGGTGAATGGCTCAAGTTGTATGTTGGGTTGAACTTCGACGGATATCGAAGAAGTATTTCTGGATCTGATCAGCGATTCACCGCAAGTGGACATACATTCTTGAAACCTACGTAGTGTAAGATAGCTCCCTTCCTCCTGAAGTTTGGGCTAACTACATGCTCGTCACAGTACTAATGGAGCCGAATGTTTCTAGAGCTAGCTAAGACACATTTGAAATTACGAGATAGAATTGTCAGTAGACAGTCCTAGGTCTGTAGAAGTGGGAATGAGAATTTAGGTCGCTTTTCATGCTTTCCGTTGATCGATTTCAAAGTATTTTCAGCGCTATTTCGGCGCGTTTTGATCGAAAACATACAAATTATTGTTCGTGCACTTTCAAAGCGGTATGAATTAAAAGTGATTCTTAAAAACTTAGGATTTTGTGTGATGCGAAGAAACTACAGAGACATCGAGTACAATGTGTTTAAAATGCATATATGTGGTTATATTTGTTTCGTCAGTTATCAACACATTCGAAAACTTCTGCGGTTACGATAAACATTGAGGCATTAAGTGTACACGAGTATTTTACAGACATCTGCCTGTCACCAGCAACCTTTTTTCACAGAATGGCACACAAATTCGTGACGATGAGTCATGCCATGTGTTGATTATCACTGAACACAATGAGGGACCCTTGTAAGACCAAGTCAGTCGAACTTCCGTGCTTAATGCGTTACTAAGTTACATAATGTGGCCTCGAACGACAGGATAAAACGGCCCAAAGCCCTTGAATTAGTGTTTAAAATTGTTCTCCTTTGTTCTTGTACATTTTCGATAGCTTTGGTAGCTTCTCACTGTGGGGAAAACTCTTCAAACTTTTTCTGTAAAGAGCTGCAGCGCTAATGTTTAATGGATTGTTTTTGGACAAAGTTAATTGAATCGGTAGTTTGATGGTTGCAATAAACGCCAAAAGGTCGAAAATCGGAAGCAAACGGTAACGAAATCAGTTCAGCTTGGATAACAGCAGCGGTGTTCAGTGCATGGAAATAGATCCATGCACTGAACACCGTAAAGTGTTTAAATTACTTGTAATATAGTTTTAAAGGTCCCCACTGGTTTTCTGTTTCATTTGTCCTTCTCCGTGACTGAAGAAGGTAGCAAAGCACCAACACCTTTGTGTACTGCTAAACCACTGCTTTGGTTATCCCAAAAATGTTCGAATTGTTAAATTATTTGTAAGTTCTGAGCTTATGCTTCAGTTTTCTACTGAAGGAGGAAGAGGGAAATATGTTTCCTAATCTGGTTAAGCCGAGGAGGTGCCCTAAACGTAGGCCTAACTCGCTTTCTTTCCAAATTGTGCGGTCGTTAACTATTTTAAGCGAATCATAATGATGATTAATCAACACATTGCGTTAATTTTAAGATCACTTACTCATTTTGAAAATTTGTGTTACTTTCATGACGGATACAATTTTTATTTAAATTCTGAGTAAAATGTAGCCTTTCACTGTTACAGTTAAGAGAGAAGTAAGCTTAGAGATAAAGAAATTGCATATTGTAATCTATTTTTTCTTTATAGAAATGACTTTGCTTAGTGAAAATATGTAAATCCTCTAAACCTGCAGAGATGTATTAATAATTGAAGATACCAGGCGGCCCAACAAGCCGTCCTTTGCAGTTTTATTTCCCGCATCCATAGGTGCAAAAGAAGTTGCCACATCAATGCTGTTCAGAAGGGCAGTACAGGTACAAAGCGAAAGGTCACTGAAGTAATGCTGCTGTCTGCAGGTGTTAATGTGGTAGTTTCGTACTTATAAGAACCACCTGCATGCAGTTCGAGCCAGGTCATTCAGGCAAAAAGTTAACGTTCACACAGATATGGTTACAATCTTTGCGGAGACGCACCAAACTGCAGCTGAGGCTCGAAGGTTGTGTTATAAACATTTTTAGACGTGGCATCTTTCTTCTGCACACGTTTTTTGTTTGTTTTGTTTTTTGACGTACACGATAATATTAAGAAATGATGGATAATTCCAGATGGAATGCAGGCTTGAGAGGCCCCTTCCTCAATTTGTCCACCAATTTGTCTTTGCACATGCTTATTATGTATAATGCACTAATAGAAAATAATTTAATTCTAACGCACCTTTAAGGGTACATAAATATAATAAAAATAGAATTTTGTTTAATCTTGTTACCTTTAAGGCACCAATTGGTGTACTAATTATAGATTAACTGTCATGAGCTAAATGACTTAACACGTGTGCTCAGGTTTGCGTCAAGCGGAAATTCTGAATGAGCGAATTGCTTATTAAATAACCCTCTCCCCCACACACATAGATACTCTCACACTCAAACACCAGACTCTAGGTATACCGTGAAATCTTTTTGTTCAAAGAAAACTTTCTGGAGCCCAACCGAGAATCGAACCCGGAACACCTCATATAGCAGCCAGTCCCTCTACCGAATGAGCTGTGGGAACAGCAATAACAGTTAAAAATGTTCATTTTCAAGCATTGGTCTTTCATTTAGCGGTCTCCACTCTGTCGGTATGGAGTTCCCTTTGCAGTTGTACTTAGGCAAACATTTTGGCATCCGCGATATCCGGTATAAACTAACTTCAGCTAAGGATGGCTTGTGTGGGCCACCTGATATGTTATTTAATCTTCATCCCTTTAAATTCAACATGCATGTTGTACTCCGATATTCTTATTTCCGCCTCTGCTATGTTTATAAATTGTTTTCATCATAACTCAGAAAACATTTAAGATACAGAAATGAAATTATGCACAGTAATGTATCCTGTAAATGTGAACCACATGCGTAGCTCTATTTTTTAATATTATAACAGCTTTCTCCAAAAAAAGGTGACAAATGAGTAAGGTAAAGTTACACCCAGGAATATGATGAAAATTCTCGTGTATGTGATAGAGGGATCCCTATTTGTAATTTATTTTTAAAACCATGCATACACATTTAAGAAATGTATATTTTAAAAGCTATTTGCCGCATGATAATGCCTGTGTTTAAAAATTATGCTAGGGAATAGCGTGCCTATTTTCAAGAAATTATAAACTTTTGTAACGTTTAATTAACTAGATTAGTGTAAAAAACTTTGCTTTGTTTGCTTATGAACGCTGAGCTATCAAACATTTAATTTTGTTAATATTAGTTATTGAGTTACTTACATACAGGGATAAATATACAGGTTATACAAATTTGCGGTCGTTTAGATATTATGCTTCATTTTTACTTTCTCTACTATGTATAGTAAGTGGGGGAAGTATTGTATTCCACCCAAAAATTCGATAGCAAGATTTCACCGGAAATATATGATTTGAGGCCCCCTGAATGCAAAAAAAGCATTTTTGGAAACATGTCCGTGTATGTGTATGTGTGTCTGTCTGCGTGTCTATGAACAGCATAACTCAGAAACGAACAGTCGGATAAACACCAAACTTGGTACTTAGGTTCAGTATCTTCCAGAGATGCGACACGAAGGGTATCCCCCCACCCCAGGATACCCTTTACATGGAACATTTTCCGAAAATTTTAATTTTCTCAGAAATGGCTCTAACTATTTTGATTAAAATAATATATTTAAGATACTTTCATGTATATCTTCAATTTTCTGGGAATGCATCCAAAAGTATTCTTCATTGTGAACGACTTTTGCATAACTGGTAAACCATAAGAGATAGACAAAAGTTTACTGCACCAAAATGTAAATCGCGTTAAAATACACAACTTATGTCATATATATTTTTTTATTGAGTGAACCATTTTCGAGATATTGCTTGTTATTCCCTTAAATTTTTCAATGGAAAGAGAATGGAATGCTCCACATAGCAACCAGCTCTTAAAAGATTTGACCATCGCTTAAAACCTACTATGTTCCCCTTGCATCTACAAGAAAATTAGCAAAAAGATTAACATGAAGCATATGGAGAATAAGCGTTTGTAAAAATAGTTTGTACAAGGGTAGAGAAAATCATGTGAGCGTAACACATCAGATTTTTTTATTTTCGTAATCCTTGTTTGTTAAACCAGTGTTAGAGGAGTTACTCTGTTAAATAAATTATCGTTATGAAGAGTGTTTTTGCTCCTACTTAAAAGCTTCTGGGGGGTTTATCGCCCACTTTTCACGTTAGTTCTTGGAAATCACTGGCATAGCAAGAAGTCAGAGGCTGGTGTTTGTAAATTAAGTTCCGGGTAAATATTATAGTAATTTCAAACGTGTTACCACAATCCTTCCTCTATTTCTCCCCTGTGTATCCTTCCTCGTTTCAGTCTATTTCCAACTCTCGTCCCTTCTATCACTTCACCCTTTCTCTTCTCCTCTCTGTCCAGTTTAGATGTAATGTGATGTTTTGAAAATCGACAATAAAACAGCTTCTTCTAGAAGGTTAATACACATTGATACCAAGTAAAAGGCTTAACAATATACAAACTTGTGCCTCTATTTGATGCTTGTTATGTGATCAGAACTATACAGTTTCACCTGGTAACTGTATATTACTTGGGCCAATACTAAACTGATGTGTTATACTCACATAACTTTCTCTACTGACTCTACTACAAACTATCCTTATAATAGTAAATTATGATACAACGGGTAAAAGTAGGGTTTTATTTTGTGAGTAGGAACCACTTTTAACACTTGCGACATATACCATTTTTAAACAGTGCTCGAATTTGTAAAATATCAATAATTTTATACTGATTCCCGAAACTATGAGAAACGAGTTTAGAACACGCTTCTTGAAACAAGAGAAATGACGTTAAAAAGTGCGATGTCAGTGACATTTTTTCTACGTGTTTTGCCTTACACCAGGCATTGAAGGTATTAAATGCTATATTATATTGCTTTCTCGATTTTTTGGGGTAAGTACTGTTATTTCTGCTGCTTCTGTAATTTAACTTCCATTTCAGTTTCTTCTGAATTCAGAATTTCCGCCATTGAATCTTTATGTAGGTTATCGAAGATTAAAGAATAACGTTTTATAACAAAGAAAGCAGAAGGCTGCCAATATATCGATTAGGTTAACTCTACAACGAAATGCGATAAATTGAGGTATGACGATTTGTATTGTGAACAGATAATGCGACCGCCATGAGAAATTAATTATGTAAAAATACATAATGGAAAGTAAAACCTAATCAATCCAAGTCGAGTTATTATACATGTGCAAATACAAAGGGTAATTACCGTTGGACTTGAAAGCAAAGTTGGTCACTAGTGCGATAATCTAAAGCTTTCATCTCGTGTGCACTGAGTTAGAAGTTCTACTTTTATGCCTTGCTGTCTAAAAAATGATTATGTTTCCGTCTACTTGTTAATCGAGACAAACTTTCATTATATATTTACGTATTCGTTGTAGGTGTAAGAAGGATGCAGTACGCTAAAGTGATCTTCAGAGTTTGAAACAGCGGGTCTTTGTGTGACGACTGAAATTCCATGTTCCTTACATGACCACGAGAAAACTCGAATAGCGACTTCCCACTTGAAAAAGTATAAGTATTTGAAAATTCAAATCAATAACAAAGGATATCTCGGAAATGGTTAAAGCTACAAAAATGTTATTTGACATAAATTGTATGCTTTAACGAGATCTACGTTTTTTGTGTAGTAAGATTTTGTCTATCTCCAATTAACTAATAGAAAAGTCACTCAGAATGAAGAGGACTTCACAGGCTATTCGCAGAAAATTCAAGGTACACATTTTATTTGTCATACAAAATCCTAAACATTTGGTTTTGTGATACAGCGGCTATGACCCAAGGATCGGGAGGCCGGCGCCGGGCAGTCGGAGATAAACAACGATAAATAGCGCTCGCCAGTGTAAACTCCAGAAGCGTTATCGCCAGATAACCAGAATCTTCTGGCTGTTTCGAGAATCTTGTGGAAATTTCCATTACCTATATAAGTGAGCGTTCTCGCGAGAGGAGTCAAAGCTGAGTTGAGAGTTAGCGAGTGCGTTTCGGGTACATTTCAAGTGCGATTCTCCGAGCGAGTTTGTGACGACTGCTGAGACCTGCAGTGAGTGTTGTTGCGGGAGATACTGAAGAAGTCTTGCGTTCGACTCCTCAGTGTGTGAACGAAGAAGTGAAATGACGGGAAGGTTAAACTAGTTCACATTAGTGAAGTGATAGTGAAAATTTATGAAGTTCGAGTGAAAGTTGAGCTAAATAAAAGAACTAAACAGTGACATTGAGATCTCAGGGAAATGACAGAAACAACAATTGAACAATGTCACATTATTTTAATCAAAATCGTTAGAGCTATTTTTGAGAAAATAAAATTAAACGACAACTTTTCTTGGTAAAGGTTACTTTGGGGTGGGGGAATTTCTTGAAAATCTTCGTATCGAATCCTGGAAGATGTTAAACTTAAATACCAGGTTGAATTTAACTGAACTTTTCGATTTTTAGTTATGCTGTTCACACGCGCACGGACATTTTTCTAACAAGTCTAAGATATTCAATTTAATAATAATAATATTATAACAATAGAAGAAGAATTTGATCTAATAATTTCCCATTCAATAAATTAAATTAAATATTCCTATAAATATTAATTTTTCATTAAATTCATATGAATATTTAGTGAATCACTTTTATTTGGATTGTATAATAAGTAAATATGATTTTTTTTATTTATCCAGGAGAATTCAAACACGTATTTACAGTGTCATCTCGACCCATCGAATTTTTGGCTGGAATACAATACTTCCTCTTAGCTATTATAGCAGGTAGGTGGCACAGAAAGTAAATCAAAATGGCTTAACCGAAACATGCAGCAATTTTAACACTGGTGGCACTTGCCTTCTGCATCTCCAATTCTACCCCGCATTTCTTTACATGAAATTCAGTCTTCATAGATCACTATTGCATACAGGTGATGCTAAGCGGGGGGGGGGGAACGGCTGTGTAATGAAAAAAAAATATTCAGCCGATCTCTATTTTAATCTCAATTATTCATTAAAGTCTCTTGCCACGCTGCAGATAACATCTCCCCTTCTATTGAGTCTCTCGGCTTGTTCACATCATGTTTGTTTATTGGCGTGCCTGCTACACACGCTGCTGCCAACCTAACACATGTAGTGCTTACTCTCAAGCCCAATAATAAGGCAGTAGGAGACTGTTATTTGTTTCTTAAACCAACGCTGCAATCAAATCTCGTTTGCGTGCACGTGATCTGCATGGCATTTGTTCTTGCTCTTGGGTACAACGTTTGGAATATTTTCTTCTTTTCCTCTACGTTCAGTATTGCTCCGTGAATATTATTCGAATAATTTAAACTTCTGAGCAGATGACCTAGTAGAGGCATTTTGTGGAATTGGAATTTGAATACAGGGTATAAATATACATATTACAGGGCTTAGTGGTAGATTCTTTTAGTAGTGTTTAACGTTCTTACTGCACACAGCTCCTCAGGTGGTGGGCACTGATGATACATGAAATTAAATGATAATTTGAAAAGAAAATTTGAGATGGAAAAGTCCCAGCCCAAGTTTAGGGTATCTACCCTGGAAGAGAACATAAATAAGCAGTACGGATCTCAAAGGATACGAAAGAATAAAAAAGAAAACTGAAATATTGCAAGTAAACAGATAACATTTTAATCAAGTACTCAAGCTACTCAAAATGGCAGTCACCAACCGCGATACATTTCGTGCATATCCTGGTTATGTGATGCCGAACTCTTAGAATGAGTTGCCTGTTTCACTTACACGCCTCTCTAATCTTGGAAACGTGGTGTGGGCTAGACGACGCCTGTTGTGATAACGTCGTTGATAGAGCCGGCAGGCTCTCTTACATTCCTTCGAGCTTCCCATAGATGAGAAGCATCTCGGTGTATTCTGTATTTGTGTACAAGACCACCATCGTTCAATCCCACTTGAAGATAGACACACAAATCAATACTGTCAAGTGTGACACTACTAAACAATATAAAACTGTAAACATTAACGTTGGCTGTAGGCATGGTGAAGGATTATTGTACTTCATGTATCAGCTAATACTGATAAACAATTCGAAACTAATGAATGCGACGTCTACTGCTTTTCGCGAAGTCTGCGATTTGCTTCGGAGGTTTTAGCGGATAAACAAGCAGTTTCTGGACATCGGTTTATAAACAAAATATGATCACATGGTACCTTCTACCACAGAGCCTTGCAACATACTTTTTCACATTCTTTATAACTGACTTTAAATGTAAATAATTAATCGGGTCTGGTATGTGGAGAAAATCCCGTTAGAATTTCATTATATGTCGTATAGTTTATACCCTGAAATTCTGCTAGTGGACATGACTACCAAGTGATTCCACAATTATTAACTCTGTAAACAGTTTTCAGTTTTTTTCTTAAGAACTCTGTTCCAGACTTTGTCTGGAGTTACAAAGTGTTTAAGGAATCTGGGATATTACGAGCGAAAAGTATTTGCGCGGTCGTTGAAAATATACCTAAAGTATTTAAATACTAAAACTAAAACCAGCTTAAAGGGAATAGCCGAAAGAAAGAAAGAAAAAATTCCATTGTCAATGAAACTGATACTATGATGGATTCAAGTGAACGGTGTCATTCTGAAGGCCATGACAATTGCAGGCAGAAGGCGGAAGTTTTACTTGTAACACGTGAAAAATAAGAAAGATTAAATAGTTATGGGAGCTAGCATACTTGAGTTTACTATATAATATGTAAAAATATTTATTTCCATTTCGAAGGTACATCTTCAATAAGATCAAGAAGACATAAAGTTGTATAATAAACAAAGTGGCTTCCATACTTTAAGTTGTTTTATAAAGCTAAACACAAGAAACCATAATAAGGCCAACCGGTTTGTAAAATTTAAATTTATTTTAAATTATTTCAGCACATTTGAAGCTAAAATTATAATAGAAACTTTTCAGATGTAGTCTCAATAGTAAATTGTTATAATAATTAAAATACCGATAGTTAATTGTTCAGAGCTTATATCTAAGCTTTTTCTTATTCTAGAAAATATATAATTTCTGACTTATTTCAATTTGAGCACGATCTCGTAAATTATTATAGTTATTGCACTTTGTATGTGCCTTTTGGTACCACGTTCCCCTATGAAGTTCGATTCTGCTGCGAAACATTCCCCAAGGTTTTCTGCGAACGCGTTTAGGAATGTAGGGGGGTTCACGCGGAGCGCCCCCCCGCTGCACATAGGGCTTGTAGTTCCCACACCGGCCAACCCCCTGGACTTCAGTTTGTTATGTACCTACCGTGTTTTTATTCCTTGCCTTTTGTTGCTTGATCGCAACGATATGTATGTACTACGCGCATCTACACTCCGTCCTATGGGAACGTGTACTCCTCGCACTGCGCGACTTCTACCAACAAATAAATGTGCTTAAATCGATAACGGAGTTAAGCAGATTGTTATTGAACATTTTATATAAAATCCTTGTGGAAAACTACTCATTAGATGAACAGATTAAAAGAATGAATTAGGAAATCCCCCTTAGATGTGTTACATTCACATGATTTTCTCTACCCACTGTCGTTTATTTTATGTACCCACTACAAAGTATTTTTGCAAGAATTTATTTTTCTATATACCTCAAGTTAATTGAGATAAACAGTTTCATTGTGCATTCCATTAGGTACAAAGGGAATACCGATAGACAAATGTTTAAAAACTGGTTGCTATATACCGGCCTTGAAATTCTATACTCTTTCCATGACATCCTGAGAAACTTATAAACAGCGACAGCAGTTTAAAAAATGAAAAGTACTGAAAAGTTCAAACCATAACAACAGATATCTCGGAAATGGTTGAAGTCACCAGAAAAAATTATTTGAAATAAAGTGTATTTTAAAGTGATTTATATATTCTGTGTAATAGGGTCTTGTCTATCTCTTATGGTTTACTCGTTATACAAAATTATACAGAATGCCTTCCGAATGAAAAGGACTTCCTGGGCTATTCCCAAAAAATTCAAGATACACGTTTTATTTGTCATGTAAATATCTTAAATAACTAATATTTTAAGCAAAATCGCTAGAGTTTTAAAGAAATTAAAAAACATAACAACTTTTCCATGTAAGGGGCAGTTTGGATTGGGAAGATCTTGAAAATCTTCGTGTAACATCTTTGGAAGATACTGAACCTACATACCAAGTTGATGTTTGTAGAACTTTTCGTTTTTGATTTATGCTGTTCACAACATAACTCAAAAACAGACATGCAGACACCCACTTGGACACTTTTACTTTCTCTGCTACGTGCCTAGTAGGTAGAGAAGATATTGCATTCCACCCAAATATTCGATACCGATATTTCACCGGAAATACAGGTTTTCAGGTCCCCTGAATAAAAAAACTGCATTTTTATGAAAAAAGTCCGTGTTTGTTTGTATGTCGTGAACAACATAACTCAACGTTAAGCACAAACGAAAAGAACTACACAAAAATGTATAAAATCACATTTTTTTTGAAAACACAACTTATTTCAAATAACTTTTTCGTGGCATCAGCTATTTCTGAGAAATCCGTTATTAATGTTTCGAATTGCTCAATACTAAGTCGTTCTTTGAAGTCCTGTTGATTTTCTCGCGATTTCATGGAAAGAGTATGGAATATTAAGGCCAGCGTATAGCATCCAGTCCTAAAACATTTGACTATTCCCTTTGTGTCTATTACGAAATGTGTAATGTAGGTCTTTCTGGAAGGTTTATCTCGATTAAACTAGGGAAATAAACTTTCATAAGAATAATTTATATATTCACTAATAAGTGATAAAAATACAGAGAAAGATATATGAATGTAACACATCAGATTTTTCTAAAATGCTATTTTTTGATTCAGGGGCCTCAAAACATACATTTCTGGCGAAATCCCAATATCGTATTTTTAGATAAAATACAATGCTTCCTCTTTCCTACTAATTTAGTTGGCAGAGAAATAAAAGTAACATGGCATTCGTTCTAATATGTTTGTAACTTATTTATTTTCTTGATCTGTGCTTGTTTACCAAATAGTTGTTACTACAGCCATATGGCGACAATTTTGGGAGCATATTTCACAGGTCTGTTTCCTACCTATAGTTTACATAAGTAGATTGTGAGAGTAAAACTTAGAAAAACATTCTTGTCCTTACTTAGTCCATTCTATTGCTTTAAATTGTAGCACGTACATTCTGGTCGTGAAAAGCTTACACAAATCCAGGATTAACTTTTTTAGATAGGGAAAATCACGATAAACCCTATTCAGATGGCTTGGAACAGCCAATTTAAAGCCAACTCCTGCCACCCTCAAAGCTCCTATTATTATGCCAAATAGCCTGGCTATTTTTAATTTGATTTATGTGTAATATATAGTGTAGACGAGAATGCTATGGTTATCTATATTCACAAAATTACAGAAACACACAAAAAAACTGGAATTTTCTATTCAAATTCTAAAATACAGCAGCTTTAACTGAATAAACTCCCTCCAAGAACACAACAGACAGCATAAAAACAGGAAGGGACTCAGCAGGGTTACTGCTTTGAACCAGGAAAATTGGAAATAAAGTAGTATATGAGAAGCCCGGGGTAGAAACCATGTCCTAAATTACGGTTAACTTAATCCTTAAAGGAACCCGCTCTGTTTGGTGTTTATTATAGCAATAATACAGTTGATCCCATTTCAAGTGAGCAATTTTTACTCATTTATCCTTTTTTTATTGTTCCATTTATACCCCCATAAGGGGGGGGGAGGTTCCGAACCCTTCAGCCACCTTTTGGTGCGGACGCTGCGGACCCTGGGCTCTCGTGGTACTTCTGACATTACTAGAAGTACGCTGGGGCAAACGTCCGAACCCCATCCGTAAAGGTGTCATTTGGATTGGGTTAGACTCGGCGGGCAGTGGTTCTCGATAACTAGGGCGAGTGGGGACGTCTGGGCCGTTTTCCGTCCAGGCGGGGTTGTGAGACGCCTCAAGGTCCTCCGGCACCGCCCTGATAGTTGTTAGATTGCTGTCGGCCCCATCGAGGTTGTTAGTAATCTTCCTCTTTACGGGTTGTCGCGCGTAGGTGGCGTATCCACTTCCGCCCTGTAATGGGGGGATTAACATTTTCAGGTGCCGGCCCAAAGGAAAAGGTCTCGAAGATGGGAGTGTCACTCGGATGACACCCTCCTCCAGGGTCACGTGGGGCCTAGTCCCCTGGTGCTTGTTTCATTTATACCCTGCTTACCGAGTGGGATGGCTAAGACGGTAACATATGTGGCCCGTTTGGGAGGTCGTGGATTTGATTCCCGTGGCCGAACTTCCTGACCTATGGTTTTTTTTTCGAGGTCGCTAGGCGAATGCTGGGAAGGTTCATTACAGCCCCAGAATTTCCTGTCCCTCCATTTCACCTCCATTCTCATTTCCCTTCACCTTTCATCAGCTTGGTCTGTTTCAGGGTTGAAAGCGTCGGCGAGAGACTCGGCATTACATGGCAGGGGGTGGTCTCCGAGTTGCGGGCCCGAAGGAAGAGAGGGGAGCCGGTTGCACCAGCTGCCATCCTGGGAGTTTCAATCTGTAAAAGGTAGGTACCCTGCCCTCTGCATTGTCGTGCATCCTGGTCCGGCAGCCCTCTATCTCCTCTCACCTCACCCCTTCTCCCGGGGACACCCCATGGGTGGTTTCAGGTATAAAAGATCTTGTAGGTCGAGATGCTAAGTAATTAAAGAGCGTCCATAAAAAAAATCAGACACATCTAGTGACAGTGACTAATACTATCCCAGAGCGCATTTTATTTACATCTAACGCGCTAACAGATTTCACAACCGGATACAGTAACATCAGTTGATGCATGCAGCACAGTAAGAAAGCTTTGCGATCCCTTTTTTCCTTCCTCGAAGTAGTTATTTTGGCCTTTCAACTTTACAGTTTTCTGCAAATTGTTTTTTCGCAAACAGATAATCTCTCACCTTTTAAACATTCATGTATACTTGTGTATTTATAATAATCTTTATCTCGCCTAGAGGGACTATATAATGACGCCATTAAAGTTTCGAAGAGTGATTAAATAGTACATTGTTCTGGAGAAATAAAATAGCAGCATTTGAAAAGGTATTTGCATGTTTGAACTCATTAATCTATTGCAAATAATTAAAATTCTAATTTATTGATGCCTTTTGTTAGATAATTGTGCTATATTTCCTATTTTTAACTCGTTCTCCTTTTGTTTAGCTTCAAATAACTTCATTGTATGATATCGTAACTGAAATAAAAATATAACATTACAAAAACATTCCTTCACTCTGCTGCAGTAATAAAATGAGAGACATGCAACATGCTGGAAGCAAACAGGATGTGCACTTACCCTTCTTGGCGGAGTGGAGGTCCGGATCATTGTCGGGATCCGGGACGATGGTGCAGCCCGCCACCACGTGGTGTCCCGGACTGACGCTTGCTGCCGGCTGTAGCGCTGCCGAGGGGAAAGGCGAACCCCCCGTCGTCGGGTACCTGAACATGAGAACACAAGCATAGACGTGGTGCAGCCCTTGTGAAGAATAACATAATTTTGTATGGGTATGCTTTTACAGTTATACCTACTACTATACATAAAACATACATATATTGTGGTTTTAATTCGTTTTACAGACCAGTGTGGCTAATAGAAGATAAATTAAACATAATGAATAAAAGTATTATTTGTTACATGAAATTAAAAAGATGACCTAAGTTTAGGAAATGAAATATACGTATCAGAGGATTTCGAAATATGATAGAAGAAGTTGAGCTAGGACTTAGGGAAATGAACTGATGGAATTAATTTTGAGTCTTGAAACGCATGGTTGAAGAAAAGAAGGAAATTCATATTGCAGTAACGTATGAGAATGCTGATTGGCTTGAAGACTTCATAATGTAGCCAATGTTGAAGAAAACCAACCACAAAAACTGCGGTGTTTCCAAGACGCCTATGTTCTAAGATGAAAAGCGAAACAGAACGGTAAATACAAAGGTGATACAATTATACTGCTACGAGCTTCAGATGAACTATACACAGATAAAGTTAAAGGAATGTGTTAGCATTTTTTGCATCTGGAAAAGACATTTGACAGAGTGAATTGGAAGAAACTTTATGGGTATTCTGAAGAAAACTGTGTAATTGCAAAGAGAGAGATTTGTAAATAATCTCTGTTTACTTCCTACAAATTTGAGATAAGTAGTGGGACAAGTGAAGGGATTTATAAGAGTGTAAATAAGTACAAATAAATGTTACAAAGCTCGGGGTAGATAGATGGATGTCATGTGATCATATTTTGTTAATAAACCTATATCCAGAAACGCTTTGTTTTTGCGCTGGGATCTCCGAAATATGGAAGACGTAGACAGTACGGATCACAAAATCAGGAAAGAGTAAAAAGGAAAACTTAAGTACTCTAAGTAAACAGATAACAAATTAATCAAGTACTGAAGATGCTTAAAATGACTGCCGCTAAGTTGAATATATTTTGTACATCGCCTGTTAAGTGACGTCGAATTCTTGGAAACAATTCAAACTTTTATGTACAGCATATCCGCGGACATCCACAGGTGTGTTTGTTAATTCCACTTAAACGCCTCTCCAATCTTGGAAACCTGGTGTGGGCTGGGTGACGTCTGTTGGGCTAATGTTGTTGGTGGAGCCGGCAAGCCTCTTATGAATTCCTTCGGGCTTTCCCTAAATGAGAAGCATCTGGTGTACTGTGCATTTGTGTACAATACCACCAATATTCATTCTCTCTTGATGATTGCCTAGCCAAAGTATGAAACTACTAAGCACAATAATACCTTTAACACTACCATTGGCTGTAGATATGGTGGACTGTTGTACATAACGTAACAGCTGATGCAGTACCACTAGTAAACAACTCTTAACTAATGAATGCAACGTCTACTGCGTGTCGCGGAGTCTACTGTTTTTTTATCTGCAGTCATCCCTCTTCCCTTTCGGAGGCTCTAGCGCGTATACAAACAGATTCTGGATATAGCTTTATAAACACCATGTGATCACATGGTACACAAGTGTCTAACATCAAGTCTTGTTTTTACACCCTAATAGGGAGAGAGCTCTCACAGTTCTCAGACTCCTTGAAGGTAATTTGTTCCTCAGGTATCCCATATCACCTACAAGAGCCACAGTGAAAGATGGAGAATTGTCTCTGATTTATAAGTTATGTATACGCTATGACCAGCTCTTATGTAGCTTAGCAGTCATAACTGAAGCCATTTCTGCAATAGAGATTATACTTGTTGTATTTGATCCAGAAAGGTTTCTTAAAGAGTAAAATTACCTTTTTAAAAATTAAAATTTTACTTTAAACGTATGGTGTGGAATTCGTACTGTTTATGGCTGGAGATAATAAGAATCTACTCAAGGATAACTTAATGTTTTCAGAGAATAAGCATATGAATGTTGCGAAGAACCGCCAAAGAAAGGAAGTAGCTAAATCTGTTGGCTAAACACTGCTCGGTTACCCTCCTTTACTCTTCAGGAAGCCCTAGAGGTACTTAAGCTTGTTATGCACTTCGTCTAATGTTTGTCCGGCTACACCTCCCCCATTCAGTTCTGTTTCACTAAGATTTTCATTTGTAGGGAGGGGAAACTGAAGACCAGCTATGTCTACAACTTTCAGTAAACTCTCACAGGAATTTCCTTTATTTTTTGATGTGGGTAGCACTAGATTCAGACTGACTAGCTGATAATAATTATTAACATTTTATACCTATTGGTTATACACTATAACCCCCTATAAAAACAAAAAAAAAATTGAAATTTTACAGGAAATAAAAAGGGAATGGGGCGGAGAAAAGTATACAGAGGATTATAATAAAAAAGAAAAAGATGAGAACGGGAATGACATTCTTAAGTGGCCTAGGAGGTAATGATAAGGGAATGGGTGAATTTTGTGATGGCGAGAAAAGTCTGGAATATTATCTAAGTTAATGTGAGATTTAAAAATATGGAGAGAGAAAATCTGGGACAAGAATTGGAACAATATAGGGGGGCTAGTTTAGTTGCATTTACAATGTTATCAAGCAAGCAGGAAGAAGGAGTAGGAAGGTAGGGGGTTCTTAATAAAACTAAAAGAAAAATGGACGAGGAAAGTCAAGGAGAAGAGGGAGGGGAGATGAGAGAAAATGAATTGCACTGAGGTTTTAGCAGAGGGAAGTAAATGTTGCACAACAGTGCTGACGACCAGGGATCCATCCTGGTCATGCAACACAAAGGAAGGTGCGGCATGTACACATTAAAGCAGGAATATAATGAATAAATGTGTCAGAATATTGAAAACTGTAAGCTGGAACGTGTGCAATACAACTAAACTAAAAAAATCTATTAGAATATAGAAACCCGGCTATGAAATAAATAAAATTTCAATAATTCAGTTTGCTGATTCAGGTTTTACAGGAAGAAATGATTTTTAACACAATAAGAATTTTAATTTTCTATGGTATCACTTCAGTATTATAAACATAGCGATAAAAATTAAATATTTATGTAACTGTAGAAGTATTTATAACTTTAAATAAAAGATAAAATTTACTCACTGCAACAGTTTACTAGTTAGAAGTCTCGCGCAAACTAAACGTCTTTCAAAATAGGTATTTGATTCACTTTATAGTTTATAGATGGAAGTAATTTAATACTAGGAATTAAAAATGAAATAAATTATCCCATATTTGGCTTTAACAGAAGTCGTCGTTTCTAATGCTCCCCATATGACTAATGACATTCGGGGGTACCTCATCCCATCAAGCGATGATGGGATCCATTTCTGAGGTAGGGCGATGATGAGGATCGCGGTGGAATGAGAGGACCTTTTACCATTTTTTTAAAGTTCCCTTGTACCCAGTTTATGCTACTGTGTTTATTACTGTTTTCATACCGCGTATTTCCGCAACACACATACACACACAAACACCCATGCCCGTGACGGGACTCGAACCCGCGACCCTGAGCTTGGCGGAGCGCCGGAGCAACCACTCCAGCGACCACGGCTACGAGGGCCGGCTCCATTGACTCCGAATCATTGGACTCTAACGTTACTTCACATGAGCAAATCAGAGCAAATAGGGCAGAGTTAAAATCGCCACTTCACAGCCGAGAATCGAGCCCCGGACCCTCAGTATGAGAGCCGAAAAAGGAAACCACTGAGCTACGCCGGTGCCCGCTTTACTGGAAGTTATTTCAACACTTATTTTAAAGAAAAACAAAACCTATATTTTTATACGTTCAAATAAAATCTTTTAAAAAACATTGGGTTTGTTGAGAGTCTATTTTCATTTGTATCTTTCGATATTTATTTGAAAGTTAACGTGGAAGTAGGTAAAAATAGAGGTATTTGGCTGTCAGAAGATGTAAATACTGTAAAAAGCTGACTAGTAATAAAAATAGGCAAACTAGAGGAAGAAACAATCTATCGTCGAATTTACACTGTTTTTATGCCAATTCTCTTTTAGTCGAACACAATATGTCCCAGAAAAATTTAGATCATGCTGAACTGTTGAAAACTTTATGTATTTTTCATCAGAGAAAAATGGTCAGTTTCATAAAATTAGAAATAGTATAAATTCACCATAGCGTATACTATCCCACCCAAACACATACCTTTAAGGAATGCGAATCTTTTAAACACACCTATATGAAATTTGATGTTAATTAAAAACAATGTTAAGATGTTACAACGTGTTTTTTTCTAAGAGGCACTTGTAATGTATAAAGTATTCCCAATCAATTACGGCGTTTAAAAGCTATTGACCTGCATAAAAGCTGGAAAGGCGAGGACAGATTTAGACCATACGGTCCTTTAAATACGTTTTGGAATAGGCTTTGAAATGTGATGCCCAATAAGGTTGGTAAGGTGTTGCCCGTAGTCTAGACACGGGACACTTCCATCTGACGGCATGTCTGACCTAGTTAACTTGATCTCAATGTTCTCTGCCCTTGAAACCAAACACAGGAAGATGATACTGACCAGGGGTTGGGTCGTGGCCAGCCGGCTTGCCCGTTGAGGATACGAAGCTTGTCGTACACAGACTCCGCCGGCGAGGGTAGAGGCGGGGACTGGGTCTGCTGTTCCTTTTGGGACGCCAGATTCCTCAGCACCCGGTTGATGGAAGACACCTGAAAAATCACATAGATTGTTTATCTTCACATATAAATGCTTACAGAATAATGGTGGACGTGTAAATACTCTCTGACGCGACGTCCATTCCATACCTTGCTGTGCTAGAAAAGTGGGGCAAAGTAAATCAATTTGTAGATCGATGATTACTGCAGCGCCAGCGATGAGAAACTGAGGGCAACAACACCAAATAGATATTCTAACACAATATGTATATTTCTTTTCATGTTAGGATTGAAAGTTAAAGTATCCGTTATTCTTTGGTTAGCTCAGCTAAGTACAGCTTACGTGACTATCACACTCTTACTACGTCATACCACTTTTGATCAATAAGACGCTACGAAACGTGTTTCGACCAATCATGGCTGCTTACCCCACCTCGCATCACGTTTTACTTCTCTACTACGTATAGTAAGTAGGGGAAGTATTGTATTCCACCCAAAAATTCGATACCGAGATTTCACCGGAAATATATGTTTTCAGACCCCCTGAATCCAAAAAAAGCATTTTTGGAAACATGTCCGTGTGTGTGTGAGTGTGTGTGTGTGTGTGTGTGTGTGTGTGTGTGTGTGTGTGTGTGTCTGTGTGTCTGTGAACAGCATAACTCAAAAACGAACAGTCGGATAAACACCAAACTTAGTATTTAGGTTCAGTATCTTCCAGAGATGCGACACGAAGGTTTTCAAGAAACCTATGTGAATTTGCCATTGATAGGGAAAGTCGTGTGAATGTATTGTCACATGCTATTGGAGAGTGTACTTAATTAAACGAACTTAAATATTTATTAGAACTTATTCAAGAGTCGAAATTCTTTCGAGCTTTGATATTTTACAACTTTACTTAACTTTCTTGAGTTGGGACATTCTTAGATGGAAGTTTCTGGTTTACCTCTTCCGTTGACGACTTATATGGGACTTAACAGTGACATCATTTTCCGCTTAGTAATAAGCAGAATCATACTGAACTTGAAACTGTCATGTAGGCACACGATACTTTAAATTGGGCGTTGGTTTACTATATATGGTTAACTCGCGTCACGATGCCACGCTGTTCCTTAGGCAACCGCATTGACTATATGATGTAGCTTAGATAACTCGTCCGGCTTTGCTCTCCTCTCTGGGACTCCTGACTTGCGAGGACTTGCCGCCGAGACCGTTGTTGGACCCCCTGTAACTACGTCTCTAGTATGGTGACATAAACCTAAGAGTCGTCCTCCGTAGTGTAGTAGTTACCATGCCAGCCTCTAGTTCCCGAGGTCGCGCGTTCAAACCCGGCGGAGGGCGATGGAGTTTTTCGAGCGTAAAAATCCTTAGAATGGCTTCCTTCGGAAGGGAAGTAAAGCGGCGGTCCCGTGTCGTAGATTTGCGGCACCTAAAAGAACCTCAAGCCTGATAAAGAGGCCTCTGAGCAAAATTACTGGTCTTTCACGCCTAATATAGAATGGGACGTTAAGGACCACAGCAGTTAAAGAGCGTCCATAAATAAAACTCAATTCAATTTTTACTTTCTCTACTACGTATAGTATTGCATTCCACCCAAGAATTCGATACCGAGATTTCACCGGAAATACATGTTTT
This sequence comes from Deroplatys truncata, assembly GCA_030765065.1. NCBI lineage: Eukaryota > Metazoa > Arthropoda > Insecta > Mantodea > Mantidae > Deroplatys > Deroplatys truncata. The sequence continues at coordinate 61,170,259 of CM060984.1, read as the reverse complement.
GAGACCCCCTGAATCCAAAAAAAGCATTTTTGGAAACATGTCCGTGTGTGTGTCTGTGAACAGCATAACTCAAAAACGAACTGTCGGATAAACACCAAACTTGGTATTTAGGTTCAGTATCTTCCAGAGATGCGACACAAAGGTTTTCAACAAAATCCCCCCACCCCAGAGTACCCTTTACATGGAACATTTTTCGAAAATTTTAATTTTCTCAAAAATGGCTCTAACGATTTTGATTAAAATATCATATGTTTAAGATATTGTCATGAGAAATGAAATGTATATCTCGAATTTTCTGGGAATGTCTCCAAAAGTATTCTTCATTGTGAACGACTTTTGCATAACTGGTAAACCATAAGAGATAGACAAAAGTTTACTACACAAAAAAGTAGATCGCGTTAAAATACAACAATTTATGTCATATACATTTTTGTTGTTGAGTGAACCGTTTTCGAGATATTGCTTGTTATTCCCTTTAATTTTCCAATACTTATATTTTTTCTCAAATTCGTTATTCATTTTTTTTATGTCCTGGACATGCAAAGAGAATGGAATGCGCCGCATAGCAACCAGCGTTAAAATATTTGACTATCGCTTAAAACCTACCATATTCCCCTTGCATCTACAAGAAAATTACCAATAACATTGACATCTCGATATCTCGATTAACATGAAGCATATGGAGAATAGGCGTTTGTAAATATAGGTTGTAAAAGAGTAGAGAAAGTTATGTGAGTGTAACACATCAGATTTTTAATCCTAAGAGTAAGATGTAATGTCAATTGTTAATCTACCTTAGTTACTACAGGACTAGCGCTTGTGACAATCGCTTTCACAGTTCAGTTGTTTCGTTACAATTAGTGACCCTAAACTTGTGGTATTCTACCCTACTTAATAAGCAACATGGCATGTCATGTTATCCTTTTGCTCTATCATATAATCCTTTGCCTATGCCCTCCTAGTCACAAATTAAACCGTGACAGTATTACATCAGATTTTTTTGTGAATGAGTCTATGGAAATGCCTCTCTGCGTCTGGCCTGGATTAGTCTCCCAAAATCTGAGCATAACCAAGCGACCCGTGGTTGTGGCTCGCCCTGATACGAATATTCGGCTTCTATGAAGGTATAGGACCCAATTCTTAACACGCGCAGAAAAATGGACAGGATTTGCATTCAGTAGCAGATGTTGATAGAATATAAGTTATGGACGAGAGAGGCATTAGAGGTATCGACGTGAAGAAGGTTTGTGTCATCTGGTTTATATTTGTGCTGCCCCCTAGGTGTCACGTGGCGCTCCACAATGGTGCAACCCCCCGCACTATTGGCACGCTATTCATCCCTTACTGCACTTCTCCGCTGCTGCTTTTCTTTACTACCATATTTTCTCCCCTTTCTTTCTGTCTTTTTATTTCCAAGCTTTTTATTCTTTTGATGATTTGCCCCTGCGCTACCCCCGCCGTCTTCTTCTGTCATTTATACATCGGAAAGAAGAAGAAATGAATGGTTTACATTATGTCCCTTCCTCCAGAGTAGAGTGGAGTGAAGTAGCTATGACAGAAGGCAGTGAAAATATTGGCCCCTTCAATAACTTACAGGTCGACTGGGTCACACTACACTGCCCAATCACAGTCTTAACATTCTTAATTGTTACAGCAAAGGGACAGTGTAGGTACCTTTTATAGAATTCATTTAGTTCCAAGTTTATATTTCAGCTAATTAATTGTACTTTAACACCTGTTGTGTGTGACCTAAAATTGGAAAGTTACAATTAGGCTGAAAAATTCAGTGCCATAACCGGAATTTGAACCATGGATATTCGGCTCACCCTGCCACTACTCTAATATCTGAGCTACCATGGCTAGACCAGGCACAGTAAGCCGAAGATCCATGGTTCAAATCCTGGCAATGGTATTGTATTGTTTAGTTTGATTCTGTATTTCTAACTTTATGCTTCTTGACTAATTTTTAACCTTCGCTGATTATTTTAAAATTAGTGACTATCCGTTTACCAATGTCTAAGAGCTTTAAGTTTTTACATAAAAGCCTCATCGTCTTAAACCTTGTTTCGATTTTCTTATTAAATTTAAATAACTACAACAGTGGCCAATTGTACGCGATGAAATCCTTAAAATAATTTTTCTTTTACATTTTCATTGCCTATGCCTGATTACCTACAGGATATACAGCTGTAATAATTTTTTGCTTTAATTTCATTTTAAGAGACAACAATTTTTAAAGCATTCATATAAAATATGTATATACTACTTAGAAGTTAATAAATACAACTGTGTAAATTGATCATATAAATTTTCATAATAAGTGTTGAAATTTGTAAATCTATCGTGCTGCACTGCAATTTTAAAATTAGATGTAAAAAGTAAAGGTAAAGGTAAGTATCAAGGAGGGGCCCCGGAGCCGGGGCAGAGCACCGCACGCAGGCCAATCAGCTCTTTATGCTTCCAAAGTGACCCCTGGGAAGGATGAGGGGAGAGACCCGAAGGGTGACCAGATCCGGATGCCAACGGGCGCAAGTATCGACGGGGTCCCTAACGCTTCCAGATAAAATGCATCCGATGCCGCACGACCTTGCCCACAAGTCACCAACCTTCAGGGTCCCCAGAGGGGAACCTAGCCTGAGCAGAGACCTAACTGAGTGGTACCGCAGCGACGCCAGGGAAGAAACCTTTAGAGAGCACAAGCCACCGCCCAGCCCAACTCTGACACCGACGCCTGATCCTACAACCTTGAAACAGATGACAAGGAAGATGGCGCGTACAGAAAATCAAAGGAAGGAGAGTCGTGGTAGAAGATGAACCACCCCAGCATTCGCCTGGCGACCAGGGGAAAACACGGAAAACTCATGCGCCAGAGTGGGCGGTTGCCGGGAGTCGAATTCGGGACCTCCCGTAACCTCTTGAGACCTGCATCTCGCTGGGTGAGAATTAGATTTAAACCGAAACGATGTTAGAATAATGCTGCAGATAATCAGCTTTTATCTATTAATATTTTCTGAATGGCTAGGTAGATTTGTTTAGAGAATATTTTCCTAGTTTCAGTGAGACGTTCTCAAAATGGGAGAATTAATTTGTTATATGTTTCAGCGCCTTTTTTGTTTTGTATAACCACTGTTTTTTCTAACTGCAGGCTATTAAAATGCTCTCTTTTTGCTGAAACGTCATTTTAACTTTCCTCGTAGGTATACATAATTTTTGTTAATCCATTTTTTGTTCCAGTTGTGATATATTAGCACTATGTCATTAATTTATAAAAATGTTAATGACTTATTTATATTTTGGTATTTGAGTAAAATAAAACTTTGCTAACTTATACATCAATTTTATGCGAAAAGAGACAGCAAGAGATATTAGATGGATATGGTAGGTTATTAGGCAGGCAGAGTCGCACATATTCTTGAGTTCCCAAGACACGGAGGTCCTTAAGGTTGACAGAACCTGGACATTTAGCCACAATACATACAAGCACTCCTGTGGGTTGTGACTGACAGGTAACTTGCTGTTGTTTGTGCACAGCAATTGAAGTGGTCCAGATCAACCCCTCGAGCAAAAGCTCTGCCAATATATCGTCATTTATAGGGGATGAACGTCTTGTTTAGCCGTTTCTAGGTCAACGACGCACATACCTCTGCTCAGGAAAATGTTAGGAATCTTGTTCTTTGCCTTAATTGTGGTATCTGCTTCACTGCCTATAGGTGTACGTTGCCACAATTCGTTATTATGGCATCAACCTCAAATTAGGCGTGTTTTCCCTCCTTTTTTCAAATTTCCAGGTTCTTATCTCGAAAGTCACTCATTTAAGAAAGATATTCAGGGTTAGTATTCCTTTATTTAAGAGGAAAATAACATTTGTTTAGGAATTTAAAAGTAAATCTTGTTTTAACATGGGAACCCAAACGTTTTTTAAATATAAAGCATAAATACATATTACCTATCTGGTTCTTATTTTAAACTTGGAAGTATGATTACACAACAAACCTTGAAAGATTTTATTAACAACATAGAAATGTATAGTGCACGTCTAATGTTTTTGCATGCCGTTCCCCCTATTCTCTGTGTTATGTTAAGGTTGCAGATGTGTGGCAGTAGCACGGACGATGCTGGAGAATCACAATACTGCTGATTCTAAAGTGGACTCAATTTGTTCTGGTTAAGGACAGTAATAAGTTATGATTTTGACCTTGACATTCCAGGTCTAGGCTGTATATGTTCACACCCTTACGTGTCGTCCTCAGTGGACTAGTGGTACCGTGCTAGCTTCTAGTTCGCGGGTTCAAACCCGGCGGAGGGCGATGGAGTTTTTTCGGGCGTAAAAATCCTTAGCATGACTTCCTTCGGAAGGGAAGTAAAGCCGGTGGTCCCGTGTCATAGATTTACAGCACGTAAAAGAACGTCAAGCCTGATAAAGAGGCCTCTGAGCAAAATTACCGGTCTTTCACGCTCAATATAGAATGGGACGCTAAGGACCACAGTAGTTAAAGAGCGTCCATAAATAATAATACTAAAAAATCCACTTCGCTCATGTTATCAGTTAATGCGAAAGGCAAATAAAAATTGAACTTGGAATTAATAGGGAAAATACCCAGACACATGTTTCATTATTTTCAATGTGCTGGAATTAGGCTTTGTTTTAAGAGTTCCATAATGTGAACACATTTTTACTTTTCCATCGCTTACCTATCAGAAGAACTATTACATTCCAGAAACTCTATATGGAGACTCTTGAGTCAGACACTGTTCAAGGATAATAGATATGAACGAAATGACTCAGTGGTAGCACCTGAAGGTCACATTCTGGAGCTTCCAGGTTCAATTCCCAATGATCGAGCATCTTGACCTTGAATTTTTGCGGTTTTCCAGGACAATAGGTGAATGCTAGGATGGATTATACAATACTAGCACGAACTTTCCGTCCCTCAGTTGTAGCGATATTTCCGCCGATTAAGAACACATAAAAAGGAACTCTATAATAATTATATTTTAGGAATTATTTATAATTAATTAATATTCAATTTAATAAATTTCCATAATTTTAAAGCCATAGGATTAAAAATTGTATCAATCGAAAGCCCTTCATAAGCTGTAAATATGTTTTAAGTTTCCATAATATTGTAAAATAAATAAAGGCGTAATTGCATGAGAAAAACTGAAAGATTTAGGCCAGAATAAGAGTAGCTTTCATTATGTTTTCCGAGCGTGGGCCCATAAAAATCGAAATCTTCTTTTGTACTGCGTGGGTGCGAGAAAAGCTTTCAAGCAAACAGACGCTATGAGGCAACGGACGTTTCCTACAGTTAAGCTTTAAAATTTTCAACCAGGGAACCAATAAACGCAGAGAATAAGTGCGAGAACCAATGGAAACATAAGAAGACGCAATGACATGTATAAAATTTGGAGGAGAGCAGTCGATGAGATATGGGAATGCGAGTGTGGTTTTGGGACAGTCTGTCATGATTCTCTGGTAAGGAAACACGCATCACGTTGAGTCAAAAAGAAAAGAAAGGGATAAAAGTTCCAAAATTTACGAAGTGCCGCACCACAGTGCAATCATAAAGTAATACATGTGGAATAATTGGATAATGCATGTGTTAAATTGTCGTTGAAATTATTTTATCCAAGATAATAAATAACTTAACACGCCGCAAGTAATGAATTCAAGTTCGCGGAAATCAAAAGAATGGTGATAGAGCGCCTTGAATAATAAATAATTAGCCGGTGCAAAACGTTAGTGGACCAAAGGGTGAAAATATTGTTATATAAGAACCGTACGGGTTAGAAAAAAAACAAGAATATGGCAGGAATACGCGTTTTAGTGAGGAAGTGAAAACGTTTTCTTCAAGAGTAACATCCTAGTGTCACCCCCTTCTGCAGCACAAAACGCTACACAGTTCATCTCATTTCATTACCTTCCATCTTACTGACACGATGATCGGTGTTGTGTGGTGTTTGCGCTGGATGTGCTTTAAAGAGAGAAATGTTTCTTCCCTGGCACGGAACCTTCTGTTCGTCATCGGATCTGGCCGCCCTTTGTTCTCTCTCGCGTCATTCTTTCCCCCCGGAGGTTTAGTAGGCGCAATAGGTCTGGCCTTGGTCGCGGTTCCGAAATCCTTCTCGGCTTCTTAACCCTAAGGAAATTAGTTGGACAACGTTGTCAACGTTTACATGGACAAATATTCGTTGTCTTTTATTTTGTCCTTAACAATAGCGATTAAACTATTGTACGTTTGAGGTATTGAAATGACATTAAATGCATGTGTGAAGTTGCCTTTGTTCTTATGGAATTCGATATGATTTTATATAAGTAGGAAGCAATAAGTGATGGACAAAAGCTTACTTAAGATAAAATGTTAAGCTTGCTAAGATACAGTTTCTGTCTAACGAGTGTTTCTGTATCAATATCGAGATGTTTATTGTTACTCTTTGGAGCAATACACTTTAAGTGCTGTTCGTTTGCTTCTCCCAGTCTGGCGAGTATTTACGAAACAGTTGACTGTCATAGTCACTTCCTTTATGTGTTATGTATCCTCTACAAAATTTGTATAAAATCATTTCTGCCAAGACGTGTCATGATTAACAGAGTTGTATATAAAAGAAACTTCTGTATACATTATTTATAAGATAGATATAAAAGTAAACGATAATGGGTGCAGAAAGTCACGTGACTATTACATCCCCCACTTGCAACATGGAAAACCAAGGATAGCTGTTATGCGTGTTTTTACCTTTATATTTTTGTGTAAAACAAATAAAATTTCGGAAAATTTTTAACGAAATGATAATTCACATGTCTGATTCCATTGTAATAATACTTATTAGTCATAATAGATGATGATCTTGAAGAATAATACAATGATGTAATACTACGACTAATACCACACACGATGTAAGTGCTTAATCACGTGAGCTGAGGGGGTGTCACTTCCCTGTTTAGGTTTCGATTTCTCATCTGGAGTAATCTCATTCTTTGTTGTATTTTGCTTTTCCTCTACCCTTGTTTAATTTGCTAATGAATCGGAGGTCACAAAAATACACCTCTGATCAGCAAATGTAGTGCCTTATTTGTGACATTGCTACATCATAAAAGTTACTCTCTCACATCAAGGTAAAAATGCGGGGGATAAAACCTTCAGCTTCGGCAGATTTTTTGCAAAGGAGTGACAGTACACGATTCATATTGTTAGCACAGCTGAAGTTATAAACCGGTCGCTCAGAGGCCATAATTGGACAAAAAAAAAGCTTAATATGGGTGACCAGTATTTAAAACATCTGATGTGTTACACTCACACGACTTTCTCTCCTCTCGTACAAACTATTTTTACAAACGGTTATTCTCCATCTACTTCATGTTAATCGAGATAAAAATTTGCAGACTCTTCTTATTGCTAATGTTCTGGTAGGTGCAAGGGGAGTATGGTAGACTTGAAGCGATAGTCTAATCTTTTAAGAGCTGGTTGCTATGTGGAGCATTCCATTCTCTTTGTATGTCCAGGACATAAAAAAAACAAATAACGAATTCCCATTTGAGAAAAAGTACAAGTATTGGAAAATTCAAACAAATAGCAAGGAATATCTCGAAAATGGTTCATTCTACAAAATAAAATATATGAGATAGATTGTGTGTTTTAAAGAGTTCTACATTTTTTTTGTAGAAGCATTTTGTAGAAAAATTTACGGTTTACCAGTTATGCAAAAGCCATTCAGAAAGAAGAGGACTTTTGGGGACATTCCCAGAGAACTCAAGATATACATTTTATTTGTCATGAAAGTGTCTTAAATATATGATATTTTAATCAAAATGTTAGAGCCTTTTTGAGAAAATAAAAATTTTCGAAAAATTCTCCATGTAAAGGGTTGTCTAAAGGGTGGGGATTTTCTTGAGCATCTTCGTATCGCATCTTTGAAAGATACTGAACCTAAATACCAAGTTTGGTATTTATCCGACTTTTCGTTTTTGAGCTATGCTGCTCACAGACACACGCGGATTTTTCTCTAAAAGTGTTTTTTTTTATTCGGGGGTCTCAAAAAATGTATTTCCGTTGAAATCTCGGTATCGAACTTTTGGGAGGAATACAATACTTCCCCTACTTAATATACGTCGTAGAGAAAGTAAAAATACACGAAATACTTCGCTTACAGTGCTTTTTGGAGAAGTTTTGTTTCTGAGACTTTAACTTTCTCAAGCACGTAGGCATTGCATTTCACCCAAAAATTCGATACCGAGATTTCACCGGAAATACATGTTTTAAGGCCTCCTGAATTAAAAAAAATAAAAAAGATCAGCGCGCGCGTGTGTGCCTGTGAAGAGCATAACTCTAAAACAAAAAAGGCTGATAAATACCAAACTGGGTTTTAAGTTGAATATTTTCCAAAGATGCGACACGAAGATTTTCAAGAAAATCCCGCCACCCCAACTAACCTTTACCTAGAAATTCTTCGAAAATTTTGATTTCCAAAAAAATAGTTCTCAGATTTTGTTTAAAATACCATATATTAAAGATATTCTAAAGATACATGACAAATAAAATATATATCTTGAAATTTTCTGGTAACGGCCTGTGAAGTTCTCTTCATTCGGAAGGAATTATATATAATTTTGTATAGCTAGTGAACATTAAGCCATAGACGAAAACATACTGCACAAAAATTGTAGATCTATTTAAAACACCAATTTATTTCAAGTAACTATTTTTATGTGGCATCAGGCATTTGCGAGATATCCGTTATTAATGGTTCGAGTTCTTCAACATATAGTCATTCTTTTAAAGTCCTGTCAATTTTCAATTGTTTCTTACGATGTCATGGAAAGAGTATGGACATTTTAAGGCCAGTACATAGCGTCCAATTCTAAAACATTTGACTATCGCTATTCGCTTTGTATAGATAACGAAATGTGCAATACAGATATTTCCGGAAAGGTTTATCTCGATTAAAATGAAGTAGATATGAAAATAAGCTTTCGAAAAAATAATTTGTATATCCACTAATAAGCGAAAAAGGGCAGAGAAAATCGTGTGAATGTAACACAGTAGGTTTTTACACTTAGCATTTGTTATTATTTGCCTTTGCGTATCTGTTATAGTTACCGACGAAAATTTGCCTAATAGCAGTAGCAGTTTAATGTTGCGAACACGACGTAAATGTGTAACATATTTAATTATCGATGGATGACAGCTTTTAACAAGACAGAAACAATTTGTATGCAAATCACGTGCTGTGTATTTCACGATGAAAACATCAGATTTTGGCTATGGTAACAACAAGCAGGATGGTTGGCTCACGATGGTGGCGACACACACGGCTTCTTTGGAACACACTTGCAATGCTAATACCTCTGTCACCACTTCTCTCACCAAGCTCGCTGGCAGGCTCTCCCCCACACCCAGAGCTGCCTATGCCGTTTGCATTGCTTATAGGTAATTCTTTCTCGCAACTGCATAACTTTTAGAAGTAAACGTAAAGGCTTTGAGTGCAGGCTTTTGCCGCAATTGTTGTTCATAATGCATAAGCGTCGCCAATGAGAAGGAGACTGCAACGGTTTCGAAACTTTGGCCATAACTGCAAAACTGAACTGAACTGCAGCCAACTTGTGTTTCTTTTCTTGTGCTGTGGGATCGGAACTCTACTCTTTCTCGTGGTAACCGGTTTTCGTGCACGAGCAGTAACCAAATTGTTCTAACATCTTAAATATTCATCCTATCGACATTTTGCAAATAACAAAACGTTATAGATTTAGTTAATGTGATGTGTTTCACAAAACTGAATATGCGAAATATTTCAATTGTCGTCGTATCTAACGCTCCCCACATGGCCTATGACCTTCAGGGGATACTTCATTCCACCAAGCAAGCACCCAGTGGGAGGAATCCGTTGCTTCCGATGGTAGGGTGATGATGAGGATGGCGTTGGAATGAGAGGACCTACGGCTTTTACTGTGGACTCCGGACCACGTTGGGCCTTAGGGGTACTTCAAATAAGCAAGTCACCCCAGAGCCGGGAATCGAACTCAGAAACGAACAGTCGGATAAAAACCAAACTTGGTATTTAGGTTCAGTATCTTCCAGAGATGCGACACGAAGGTTTTCAAGAAAATCCTCCCACCCCAGACTAGCCTTTACATGAAAGATTTTTCGAAAAGTTTAATTTTCTCAAAAATGGCTCTAACGATTTTGATTAAAATATCATATGTTTAAGATATTTTTACGACAAATGAAATGTATATCTAGAATTTTCTGGGAATGTCTCCAAAAGTATTCTTCATTGTGAACGACTTTTGCATAACTGGTAAACCATAAGAGATAGACAAAATTGTACTACACAAAAAATGTAGTTCGTGTTAAAATACACAATTTATAGCATATACATTTTTTTAGTTGAGTGAACCATTTTCGAGATATTGCTTGTTATTCCCTTAAATTTTCCAATACTTATACTTTTCTCAAATTCGTTATTAATTTTTTTATGTCCTGGATATGCAAACAGAATGGAATGCTCCACATAGCAACCAGCGCTTAAAGGATTTGACTATCGCTTAAAATCTACCATATTCCCCTTGCATCTACAAGAAAGTTAGCAATAAGATTAACATCTCGATTAACATGAAGCATATGGAGAATAAGCGTTTGTAAAAATAGTTTGTACAAGAGTAGAGAAAGTCATGTGAGTGTAACACATCTGATTTTTTGGATTCAGGGGGTCTCAAAACATGTATTTCCGGTTAAATCTCGGTATCGAATTTTTGGGTGGAATACAATACTTCCCCTACTTACTATACGTAGTAGAGAAAGTAAAAATTAAAACAAGGCATGCGTGTTTGTGTGTGAACAGTATAGCTCTCGGATAAATACCAAACCTAATATTTAAGTTTAGTATTTTCCAAAGCTACGACACGTAGATTTTGAAGAAAATCTCCGAACCCCAAACTACCCTTTATATGGGACATTTTGATTTTCTAAAAAATTGCTTTAACGATTTTGACTAAAATACTATATAATCAAGATATTTACCTATGTAGCAAATAAACAGTATATCTTGAATTTTCTAGGAACGAATTGTGCAATTTTGTATGTCGGATAAACCATTAAGAGGTAGAAAAATATAATAATATTACACAAAAAATGCAGATCTCTTTAAAATACACAGTTTAATTCAAATAACTCCTTTTTGTGACATCAGCCAGTTCTGAGATATCCGCTATCACTGGTTTGAATTTTTCAATATTTCTCATTTTTATTTTCTCTACTACATACATAGTAAGTAGAGAAGGTACTGCATTCCAAAAAAAATTCATTACCGAGATTTCACCATAAATACACGTTTTGAGGACCCTGAGTTTAAAACACTTTTAGAAAAAGGTCCACGTGTATGTCTGTGAACAGCATAATTCAAAAACTCAAGTTGGTTAAATATCAAACTTGGTATTTAAGTTCGGGATCTTCCATTGTTGTGGTACTAAGATTTTCAAGAAAATTTCCCCACCCAAAACTAATCTTTACATGGAAAACTTTTCGAAGATTTTTATTTTCCCAAAAATGGCTGTAACGATTTGGATGAAAATACGATATGTTTGTGATATTTTCATGACAAATAAAATGTTTATCTTAGATTTTCATGGTAGGAACTGATTTAACATGTTTAATGCTACAGGTAGTTTAAAGCCTTCATTCCACGGTAGTGGGCGTTGTCCGTACTGCAGAAGATATACAAAGAGTGAGATCGGCTGTGCAATGAAGTCTGACAAGACCTGCATCACGACATGCTGCGGCCTTGTGCATATCTGATAGGACATTCATCGCATTATGCACAAGGATCTAAAATTTCATCCCTACAAGATTCAGGTTGCTTATAAGTTGAAACCACAGGATCGGGTCTTTCGACATTTTTGTAAGAGAATTTAGTGTCATTCTTCAAGAAAATGATAATGTATTGCATAATTTACGAGTATGTCAGACGAGACACTTAAATAGCTTCGTCAACAAGCAAAAATTTCGATATTCGAGTGACACAAAACCTATGGCCCTGCACGAAAGGTCATTGCATAGTAAAAAGATTACTGTACAGTGTGCTGTTTCTGCAGGACTCATAATTGGTCCTTCGTTTTTTTGAAGATGAAAATGAGAGAGCTGTTATGCTAAACGGTGAAAGGTACCGACGGATGTTAAAGGCTTTAAGAGAAACACTAAATAGGGATAGCATTTGGTTCCAAGACAAGGCTACTGCCGATACTGACTTGACGCTACAAATCGACGCCGTTCTGTGGCTTCTGATCTCCGAAGAAATCCGAATGGTTACGATGCAGTACCCTTCCTCCGTCGGGCCCGTAGCATTAATGTTAATTTTAACGTGCCATTGTTCTCAGACTTATAAAGACTGAAATTGATTGTATATAACTGAATATATATCTATAGTTTGAAGCTTATGCCTACGATTATTTACTTGTATCAATAAATGGCTGCAAAAGAGATATTAAGTGGTAATAAATGGTAGTGCAAGCTCTAATTTTGTAAATAGTCTAATTTAAGCGAACAAATTGCACTTACAGTACCTGAGAGTGATTGTTTAATTGAATAGACTGGTAGACAATGGTTCATTGAAATTAATATTATTTAGAAAAATAAAAATGTAACCACACACATTCCTCTCTAAACCCGTAATTTTACTCATGATTTGACTATTATTCACAACTAGTTGCTGCTCTCTCTCTCTCTCTCTTGCAGCAAAGAAACTACTTTAGAGCAGTTCGGAGCCAAATTGAACAAGTACCTACTCATGTTCAAAACAGAAGACATATAAAAAACAGAAAAACTGTGCTGCACAGAAGAATTTTTTCTACCAAAAAGAAGAGAATTTTCCGTCGCATTCCTCTTGCAAAATAGATATAGCGGAAGCTCAGAACATCGCATTTCTTTGCTGCAAGAGAGAGAGCGAGAGAGAGGGAGAGAGACTGAGAGAGGGAGAGGGAGCAGCAACTTGTGAATAATTTTCAAATCAAGAGAAGAATTGTGAGTTTAGAGGTGTGTGTTTATATTTTTGTAAATAATATTAATTTCAATGAACCATTGTTCTAAAACCTGTAAAGACAGAATCTGAATATACATTCATAATTTGAAGCTCATAGGAAGATATGCGTACGATTATTTTCTTGTGTCAATAAATGCCTGCAAGAGAGAAGCGGCAGTAAGTGGTAGTACAAACTTTAATTTTATAAACAGTCTAATTTAAGCGGACAATTGCTTGTACAGTACCTGAGAGTGACAGTTTAACTGAAATTATGGAAATGTCAGTCTTTTATGTTTGAGAACAATGGTTCACTGATACTTAATGCTACGACCCGAAGCCACAGGACGGCGTCGGTTTTTAACGTCAATGTCAAGTGAAACACTGCGGTTACTGAGAAATTTCCTTCCAGGACGGTTTATTTCTCGGTTTGCGGATATCAATTAGTTACCTGGTTTTCCAGATCTAACAGCTTCTGACTTCTTTTTGTGGGGATACCTCAAAGCAAGGTGTTTCAAACCAGACCACTCTCTATATAGGATCTCAAGAACAGGATACAGACCTCTAGTTCCCGATGGATTTTTTTCGGGCATAAAAATCCATAGCATGGCTTCCTTCGGAAGGGAAGTAAATCCGATAGTTCCGTGTCGTAGATTTACGGCACGTAAAAGAACCTCAAGCCTGATAAAAGGACCTCTGAGCAAAATTTCCTGTCTTTCACGCCCAGTATAGAATGAGACGTTAAGAACCATAGTAGTTGAAGAGCGTCCATAAAAAATCTGATGTGTTACACTCACATGACTTTCTCTACTCTTGTACAAACTATTTTTACAAACACTTATTCTCCATCTACTTCATGTTAATCGAGATAACCATTTGCAGACTCTATCTTATTGCTAATTTTCTTGTAGATGTAAGGGGAATATATATTTACAAGGGCAATATAGCAATACTGTAGCCTTTAAGCACATACATATCTCTTAATAGCTGGTTGCTAGGTGCAGCACCATTCCCTTTGCCACAGATTAATACTCTTTGCATATCAAAGACAAAAAAATGAATAACGAATTCCAATTTAAGAAAATAAGTATTGAAAAATTTAAGAGAATAACAAGCAATATCTCGAAAATGGTTCACTCAACAAAAAAAAAGTATATGACATAAATTGTGTATTTTAACGCGATGTACATTTTTTGTGTAGTAAAATTTTCTCTATCTCTTATGGTTTACCGGTTATGCAAAAGTCGTTCTCAATGAAGAACACTTTTGGAGACATTCCCAGAAAATTCAAGATATACGTTTTATTTGTCATAAAAATATCTTAAACATATGATATTTTAATCAAAATCGTTAGAGCCGTTTTTGAGAAAATTAAAATTTTCGAAAAATATTCCATGTAAAGGGTATCCTGAGGTGGGGGGATTTTCTTGAAAACCTTCGTGTCGCATCCCTGGAAGATACTGAAACTGAATACCAAGTTTGGTGTTTATCCGACTGTTCGTTTCTGAGTTATGCTGTTCAGAGACAGACACACAGACAGACACACAGACAGACAGGCACATAAACACACAGACACACACACGGACATGTTTCCAAAAATGCTTTTTTTGGATTCAGGGGATCTCAAAACATGTATTTCCGGTGAAATCTCGGTATCGAATTTTTGAGTGGAATACAATATTTCCCCTACTTACTATACGTAGTAGAGAAAGTAAAAAATTAAATTGATCCTAAACTGACCATCACGACGTCCTCCAAACAAAACATGACTAATGGCATTTACTTTCTCCCATAATATCAAGCAACGTTTATTCAAGACATTTCTTTCTACAGCTCTATCAACAACGTTATCCTAACAGGTTTCACCCAGTTCACACCATGTTTCCAAGATTGGAGAGGCTTTTAATTGAAACAAACATCTTATGTCCTAACAAACACCCCTGTGGCACTCTGTACATCAGATTTCGAATACTTTACAGGAGTTCGACATCTATAACCAAGCGATGCACAAAATATACCGAATTTTGCTGTAGCTATTTTGAGCAACTTAAGTAGTTGATTTAAAATATTAACTGTCTATTTGCATTATTTCAGTTTACCTTTTTTACTTCTTTCCTATCTTTTGTGATCCGTACTGTCTACGACCTCCTCGATATTGAGACCCTAGCACGTAAACAGTTTCTGGACATGGATTTATAAACAAAATATGATTACATGGTACCCATCTAACTATCACTATATCGGCATGCATAAGATGTGCCCATAATGAAACAGAACTGTTTTTGTCGCTACTGACAAAATCTAGCCCTACCCCTACCAGCGTGACCACCTCTGTTTATCGAGCGTAATTCTAGTCACTGGATTGGCAGGGTACTTTACCTTCCCCAAAGTATGGCCAAAGCCGAAGGGTAACACTGCAACTTAAACCTTATATTTTCGTGCTATACTATCGTTTTCTTAATGCCGGTTTTCCTATTGTCGTTTGGTAATAGCAAAAAGTTAACCTTTGTTTCTATGTCGCTGATGAAAGCTTTAATATATGCAAATGTCGTAGCTGTCTTTAATTCAACGACACATGCAAATAATTCTTCATCCTTTCCTCTAGAAGGCCGAATTGTATGTGATTGATTTAGCCTTTCCTTGTGTACCAATCGTAGCGGTCTTTCATAGAGTTGGTATCCGAACCACCCCTTCATTTCAGTAGATATATCATTCATTGTTTAGTTTTGAATGTCCCTGTTTTTCCGGCCAGTCACATAGAGAACTGCTACTGGCTAGGTTTAGCCAAAGGTTAGTTACTTGAACGCAGAAACCTTAGAGAGCGAAAAATACCAGGGGAATGGGCCACTTTTTATGCTCGACAGAGCACATACGCGCTCGCGCAAACACACACACACACAAATAAAACTAACAACTTATAAAATAGAATTTGTGAGTTCAGTATAATGCATTACACATTTTAACAAGTTATTACTTTCTCTACTACGTATAGTAAGTAGGGGAAGTATTGTATTCCACCCAAAAATTCGATACCGAGATTTCACCGGAAATACATGTTTTGAGACCCCTGAATCCAAAAAAAGCATTTTTGGAAACATGTCCGTGTGTGTCTGTGTGTCTGTCTGTGTCTCTGTCTGTGTGTCTGTCTGTGTGTCTGTCTGTCTGTGAACAGCATAACTCGGAAACGAACAGTCGGATAAACACCAAACTTGGTATTTAGGTTCAGTATCTTCCAGAGATGCGACACGAAGGTTTTCAAGAAAATCCCCCCACCCCAGACTACCCTTTACATGGAACATTTTTCGAAAATTTAAATTTTCTCAAAAATGGCTCTAACGATTTTGATTAAAATATCATATGTTTAAGATATTTTCATGAGAAATGAAATGTATATCTCGAATTTTCTGGGAATGTCTCCAAAAGTATTCTTCATTGTGAACGACTTTTGCATAACTGGTAAACCATAAGAGATAGACAAACTTTTACTACACAAAAAATGTAGATCGCGTTAAAATACACAATTTATAACATACATTTTTTTTTGTTGAGTGAACCATTTTCGAGATATTGCTTGTTATTCTCTTAAATTTTTCAATACTTATTTTCTGAAATGGGAATTCGTTATTCATCTTTTTGTCTTGTATATGCAAAGAGTATTAATCTGTGGCAAAGGGAATGGTGCTGCACCTAGCAACTGGCTATTAAGAGATATGTATATGCTTAAAGGCTACTGTATTTCTATATTCCCCTTACAAATATATATTCCCCTTACATCTAGAAGAAAATTAGCAATAAGTCTGCAAATGTTTATCTCGATTAATATGAAGTAGATGGAGAATAAGCGTTTGTAAAAATAGTTTGTACAAGAGTAGAGATAGTCATGTGAGTGTAACACATCAGATTTTTTTTTGTCTTGGATATGCAAAGAGTTATAATCTGTGGCAAAGGGAATGATGCTGCACCTAGCAACCAGCTATTAAGAGATATGTATGTGCTTAAAGGCTACTGTATTTCTATATTGCCCTTATAAATATATATTCCCCTTACATCTATAAGAAAATTAGCAATAAGATAGAGACTGCAAATGTTTATCTCGATTAACATGAAGTAGATGGAGAATAAGCGTTTGTAAAAATAGTTTGTACAAGAGTAGAGAAAGTCATGTGAGTGTAACACATCAGATTTTTTTGTTATTATATATCGTAAATTGTAGGGGACTTCTTTTAAAGGGATCTTCATATGTACTGGACAAATAAATCGTCTAGCACCTTAGAAGATAATCTCAATATTTACTGACGATTGTAGTTTCAGCTGCCTATAAAACAAAGTGCGAGGAAAACAAACAGCTATTAGCTGGTGAACGGGATACGTGAACGTGTGACCAGAGCAGTGTTACACCGCTATCTAGCGTAACAAGAGATGCGTCCCTCTCTCTAATGCATAATGTATCGAGTGGAACAGGCCGTGTGTGAAATCGGGAGGGTCCGCGAGAGCCAAGGATGAAAATGAAGGGATAAAAATAAATGAAATGGAGGGAGGCTGGAGGCAAGGGGAGGATGCTCAAGCTTCCTCAGATTCTGTCCATCTTTCGCATCTTCTGCGGTTACCGCTAACACTACTCTACTGACCGTCCACTCGAAGGATATAGTTACTGCAACTGACAATTGTAGGTATGTGGTTGCTCTTTTTGACAGTAAGACACTCGACATGCAAATATAGAATATTTCACTTTATTCACAACGTCCAAATACGTGTTTACGTGTTTCCTTATTATCCCACACTTCTTTTACCTCCGAATTTTGGATTCATAAGCCTTTACTGCACTCTTTATTTATCCTTGTACTCTGCGTCTATCTTTTGCTTTGTCTATTTACTCAATACTACGCCATACTATTTTTACTTTCTCTACTACGTATAGTAAGTAGGGGAAGTATTGCATTCCACCCAAAAATTCGATACCGAGATTTCACCGGAAATATATGTTTTGAGACCCACTGAATCCATAAAAAGCATTTTTGGAAACATGTCCGTGTGTGTAGCTGTGTGTGTGTGTGTGTGTGTGTGTGTGTCTGTGTGTGTGTGTGTCTGTGAACAGCATAACTCAAAAACGAACAGTCGGATAAACACCAAACTTGGTATTTAGGTTCAGTATCTTCCAGAGATGCGACACGAAGGTTTTCAAGAAAATCCCCTCACCCCAGACTACCCTTTACATGGAACATTTTTCGAAAATTTTAATTTTCTCAAAAATGGCTCTAACGATTTTGATGTAAATATCATATGTTTAAGATAATGTCATGAGAAATGAAATGTATATCTCGAATTTTCTGGGAATGTCTCCAAAAGTATTCTTCATTGTGAACGACTTTTGCATAACTGGTAAACCGTAAGAGATAGACAGAATTTTACTACACAAAAAATGTAGATCGCGTTAAAATACACAACTTATGTCATATACATTTCTTTTGTTGAGTGAACCGTTTTCGAGATATTGCTTGTTATTTCCTTAAATATTTCAATACTTATACTTTTTCTCAAATTCGTTATTCATTTTTTTATGTCCTGGACATGCAAAGAAAATGAAATGCGCCACATAGCAACCAGCGTTAAAATATTTGACTATCGCTTATAACCTACCATATTCCCCTTGCATCTACAAGAAAATTACCAATAAGATTGATATCTCGATATCTCGATTAACATGAAGCATATGGAGAATAGGCGTTTGTAAAAATAGATTGTACAAGAGTAGAGAAAGCCATGTGAGTGTAACACATCAGATTTTTTAATAACAAAACGGTATGGAACGACAGATTTCAACTAACCTTGGCTACTTATCCCCTTCCCTAGCATTTGTTTGTTTTTATCATATCCCTAGCATTTGTTTCTGTGTCTGCCGTACGCTACTATAAAACACACTCCGCGACCGTAATTTATCTCCCGCATAGATAACCAACTGAAGATTGTGTCCACGATTTTAGTAAGTTAATTAATATTTTAATACATTAATTTTTCACCTCCCTAGCATTTATTTATTTTTAATATCTTCCTAGATTTGCTTCTGTGCTCCTATAAAACACGATCAGCGATTTCATTTGTTTCCCGCATTGAATCGAAAATGGCGTTTAGTGTTTTAGTAACTTAATATTTTATTGTATTTATTTCCTCTAAACTTTATGTACAGTCTTCTAATCAAGAAATGTTCAATTAAACCCACGCAAGTTTTGATTTTGTGTATATAACTCTCTAGTGAGATTACTGTTCACTACTTCACTTTTGACCAATAAAACGGCACAGAGCGACGTGTTTCAACCAATCAAGATTGCTTATCCGTACAATTTTTATCGCTTCCCTGGCATTTGTTTCTTTCGTCATAAAATCCAATGGGCACTATATAGTTGGCACAAATAGTAACAATTGGCAGCTGACCATAAACTACTGCCATCTAGCGGAATATTTGTAATGATAGATGATACAATAATAAACATTCAAGATAGTTGAATATGCTAGTAAGTCAATTAATATTTTATTGTATTTGCTTCTTCTAATATAATCTATGAACTTTCTAATTGTGAAGCAATCAATTAAATCTCACCGGAGTTTAGATTGTTTTGTAGATAAACCAAAACCTCTAGTAAGGTTACTGTTGTTAATTCATTACTTGCGTAATTTATTACAAGAACTTTCATTGTTTATATAAGCGCAGTAAAAGGTAGTAAAACAAAGGTGTTCCCGTTATCTTTCCTTGTATTGCTTGATATTTATTTATCTCTATCATAGTTTATATAATGCTACTCAAATAATCCAAATTTGATATTGCTCTACAAAACATCTATGTGTATGTTTGTGTGTGTAAGTGATGGTACACTCCATCTTTCAAGGATTCGTCACGAAAATGTTTACGAAATTCCCCTACCCCAAAACTACGCCTTACATAGAAACGTTTTAGGAAAACTTTTATTTTCTCAAAAGCGTGTTCAACATTTTAGTTAAAATATCATATATTGATAAGAAAATTAGAAGCACATCTATATCTTGAAGCCTTTAAGTCCAATTGAATTTTGTACTATGTACCTATAAATGGAAGATTAAGAGCTAAACAAAACTACTACAGGAAAATGCAGATCTCGTTGAAATACGCAATCATTTCTGAGATATTTGTAGTTGTGGGTCTGAATTGTTGAATAGGTACATCACACTTCTTTCTTTCTTGTTAATGCTGCCGTCATTCAGTTGTTTCTCGCGATGTCATGGAAAGAATGTGGAATTTCACAGATTCGCATTTCAAACATTTGACTATCGTTTCAGTCTCCTATACCCTCCTTCAACGAAATGTGTAACGTAACCATTTCTCTGTAGAGGGAGAGATTAGCTTTTATAAGAAAGTCAAGTTAGTGTAACACTTTTCTCTGGGCATAAGTCATAACTTTGGTTACCTTTGTGGATATTATTTCTATTAATCTGTTTGTAGAGAATTAGGTCATTTTCATTTTACTTTATTACTGCTATACACTCCGAGTACCCTAAAATGTTTTTATAGCTGTCCTTTGTTTTTATTCCACATGTTACTTGTTTCTTTCACCTTCTTATCACATCCAAATACATGTTAAAAAGGAGGTTAAAGATTCAGGTATTTCTGTTTTTACTTTCTTTATCTTTCTTTCTTTAGGTAGAAAAAGTATTGCATTCCAACCAAAAAATTCGGTACCGAGATTTTGCCGGAATTACCTATATGTTTTGAGGCACTTGAATCTTAAAACAAAACAAACAAACAAAAAGAGAGAAAGAGGAAAAGGTCCACGTGTGTGTGTCTGTGAACAGCATAACTCAAAAACGAAAAGTTGTATAAATACCAAACTAACTATTTAAGTTTAGTACCTTCCAAAGATGTGACACGAAGATTTTGAAGAAATCCTCCTACCTAAACCTACCCTCTGCATGCAACATTTTTCGAAATGTTTCGTTTTCTAAAAAATGACTTACGGTTTTGATTAAAATACCACACATTAAAGATATTTACATGACAAACTATTTGAACTTTAAATAAATGGAAATTTTGAAATCCAAATTAATTTAAAAATGAAATGTTACTCAAACGACAAGTGTGTACGTATAGGTCGCGCCACGGATTTTGGCATGTGAAAATTTTAATGGAAAGCTACGATGCCAGTCATTTACTTTAAAGACCTATGGCATATACGGAGCTGCAGCTCGAAGAATGGTGAAAGTTGAGACGGGAGTTCTATACGGTGGAAGGAACTGGACAGAAGAAACCACGTGCTACTTGCAAGGGAGGTATTGAAACATCAGGGGGCTGGCTGACTCGGCTAGCCCTGAAGGTCATATGCCAATATCCCTGGCGAGACTTATACTGTCACAACTAATGAGAAACTAACCATTACATGCATGTACTGTACTGAACAAGACGAGTGCGTACGATACTGTAAGTCACCATAGGGGCATGTTATCTGAAATTGATTTCGAGAACGTCTTGTGGTTTACTGGAAAAATGTTGGGAAATTTACCGGCGTGTTGCCATGGTAGCTCAGTTGGTTAGAGCAGCGGCACGGTAAGTTAAAGGTCCCTGCTGAAATGCCACAATTGCATTGAATTTTCCATCTTGACTCTTATTCGTAACAAGCGAAATGGCTCTGGCGGTAACGTCTCTGGTCCGCGACGTTCAAACCCCCGGACCCGACCAATCTTACCAAAGCTATTTTTGTTTCGGTTTTTTACGGTCGTTAGGGAATTCTGGGTTGGATAATTTGATCCACGAACTTTCCTATCATTCCTTTCATCCTACACTATATTTGCTTCTTCACCGCCATACCAGGCATTGGGCTGATCGCCCATCCTGGTTATTTAACGCAGTGGCTATGGTCCAAAGCTATTGAGAGGTCGTGCCAGGCCGTCGGAGATAAAAAAAACGATAAGTAGCGCGCGCTTGTGTAAACACCGGGAGCGCTATCGGCATATAACTAGAACTTTCTGGAAGTTTCTTTCCCCCTCCTACAGAACGTATGTCGAGATAGTTCTAGAATGTACTATGGAAGATTCCATTGCCTATATCACCGAGCGTTCTCGAGGGAGTTGTTAGTTATTTAGTGAGAGAGTTAGCGAGTGCGATTCTGGTGCGACATCAAGTTCGCTTGCACCATTAGGCAGGCAGCCAGCCGAGTGTGCACTCAAGACGACCCAGCACGAACACCGGACCCAGGATTGGAAATCATCGACGACGCCCTCAGGCCGCACACGGAAGTACCGACACGGCTCCGATGAAGACCACGCAGAACCACAACTCACTACCACTCCCACCATCCCATTACGCAACTGTATGCTAACTTCACGTAATTACTAAAAATGCACGTACAAAGCACTAATAACAAAATCACCACACATCACTAGCAAGCCACCAAATCTTCCCTCACTTACACCATCAAACCCTCAGGCTGTACTCAGGACTTGTTCATGGCTGCAGCCTGGGAATTCATCCTTGGACGCGCTCGCACGCAAAGCGTGCCAGCAACACACATCACGTAACTAACCGGGGTGCTTATGCGGGACCCGACTAACACACGCACTAACCATAACCATGTTAGACACTAACTGCACGAGGGAGGCGATGTAGTTTGCACGGCAAAAAAAAAGTGTTCGACTCCCCAGCGAGTGAACCGCCCGGAAGAACTGGTTATGTCGTGAATATTACATTATGCCGGTACGTGAAGAAGGAAAGTGAAGTGCCGCGGAAATTGAACTAGTTCACGCTAGTGAAGTGGCAGTGTGAATTAAGTGAACTCCCAGTGAAGTTCAACTAGATAAAACAGGAAGTGACAAGAGAACCTAAGAGAAGCAACAGTTGAAAAACTGGACATTCAGAATATGCTATGATCCAGTTTGCTTGCTCCTTGCATTGGCTTGTAAGTCCTGGAGGTATGAGTTTCCAAAGAGGAGGGTACTAGAAGAGTTATCTTTCCAAGGTCGTCTGCACAACACTTTATTGGATGCAAAGCATGCACAGGTGAAAGCGTTAGTGGGTGAACATTTTATATAGATGAGGAAGTTCATGGTATTCCCAGAGATCGCGAAATTGAAGGACAGTCAGTAGTTAATGTGATACACTTAGTATTCCGCTGGCACTAACTGTTGTAGCGACTGAGGAAAAGAACGCACGCGAGGGGGCGGGGCGTTGCCATGTGAGTTGCGTGGGAGAAGACAATCCCCGACATTGATTGGAAGCTGCTAAGAGCAGTGAAGCGTGCTGACTGGCTCGCTCCAAACTAATGCGATAATCAGCTGTACACACTCCCCATGTTTAATTACACAACATTTGCTCTCATGCGTCTTGGTAGAAACACTTCTGTTGCACGGAAACAATGGAACGTTTCACCGCGTTATCTTAGGCTTCAAAATGAGTGTAGAAATGAATCCTTTACATTCAGAAACAAGTGGATCATATTCTCATCTTGTTTGACTGCAGAAGAGCGCGGTCTTGTGAGCAACTTTCTCAACAGCAGCTGAGCTTGATTGCTGCTGATAATCTTTCATTTGTGCATCAATGATGAAACCCTGCATTTTCTAGGTATAAAAATGAGAAATTAAATTAAGTTTTATTTATGGACGCTCTTTTACTGCTGTGGTCCTTAGCGTCCCATTCTTTATCGGGCGTGAGAGACCGGCAGTTTTGCTCAGAGGCCTCTTTATCAGGCTTGAGGTTCTTTTACGTGCCGTAAATCTACGACACGGGACCACCGGCTTTACTTCCCTTCCGAAGGAAGCCATGTTAAGGATTTTTACGCCCGAAAAAATCCATCGCCCTCCGCCGGATTTGAACCTTGGGAACCAGAGGCTAGCACAGTAGCACTAGTCCACGGAGGAGGACATAATAAGAATGAGAGGCCCACCTCTATGGTGTGCGGACAGCGTGTATGCCTCACATTTAAAGAGGTCCCTAGGTTCGAATCTTGGTTAGAGTGAATTAACCGAATAAGGCTTCTCTGGGTTTTTTCCTTATCCTGAGAAGACGTATGTCGAAAAAAGGGCAAAGGCAAAGGTAAAGTAGGGGCCACGAAAACGGGCAGAGCACCGCAAATAGGCCCCAACAGCCCCTGTCCCTGGGAGGGAGGAATCAGGTGAGAGAGCCGAAGGGCGACTAGATCCGGATGTCGACGGGTGCAAGCATGGACGCGGTCCCTAACGTTTCCAGATCGAACGCATCCGACGCCGCCCGGGCCCACCCATAAGCCAACGAACCTACGGGACCCACTCGGAGGAGAGACCTACCCGAACAGTCCCACAACGACCTCAGGGAGAAACCTTACAGAGCGCACATCCACGGCCAACCGCAACGCACCGTTGAACCGTCGTCTGGTCCTACAACCCTAAAACAAATGATAAGATGATGGGTACTGGAAATGGGGTTCAGTTAGGCCGTAGTAGAAGCACAACCACCTCAGCATTCGCCTACCGCCCCCGGGAAACCAGAAAAAGCCCATGGGTCGGAGTGAGCGATCACCGGGGATCGAACCCGGGACCTTCTTAATGCGAGTCTCACACGTTACGTCGCTCGGTGAATGTCTAGGCTCCAAGAGCCCCGGGCTTGTTGGAGCATCCATTTCACCCAATCACTGTCCGATATGCGTTCAGAGCAGACGGTTATATCGAACGAGAGAAGAGTTGCTTGTTCGAAGTAAATAATGTGAGAAATAGTAAGTCTAATCGACGCCTCATAGCAGATCGGGTGTGAGGAGAAAGCGTGCATGCTGGGAGTCCGGTATGTGATTGAGCAGGAAGAGCTGGCGAAAGGAGTAGTTTTGCTTATCACTACTATTACTTAAAACTTTCAGTTTGGCGCTGCGATCGGTGTATTTCAAAATATTATTTATTTTTTCCAACCTTTACCATGCTCTGTAGTCGAATGTTCAGCATTCCGGCTTTTCACCACAGAGGTCCTGTGTTTGATTCCCGGCTAGGGTGGGAAATTTTTACTTTCTCTACTACGTATAGTAGATAAGTAGGGGAAGTATTGTATTCCACCCAAAAATTCGATACCGGAAATATATGTTTTCAGACCCCCTGAATAAAAAAAAAACATTTTTGGAAACATGTCCGTGTGTGTGTGTGTGTGTGTGTGTGTGTGTGTGTTGTTGTTGTTGTTGTTGTTGTTGTGTGTGTGTGTGTGTGTGTGTGTGTGTGCCTATGAACAGCATAACTCAGAAACGAACCGTCGGATAAGCACCTAACTTGGTATTTAGGTTCAGTATCTTCCAGAGATGCGACACGGAGGTTTTCAAGAAAATCCCCCCACCACAGACTACCCTTTACATGGAACATTTTTCGAAAATTTTAATTTTCTCAAAAATTGCTCTAACGATTTTGATTAAAATATCACATGTTTAAGATATTTTCATGACAAATGAAATGTATATCTCGAATTTTCTGGGAATGTCTCCAAAAGTATTCTTCATTGTGAACGACTTTTGCATAACTGGTAAACCATAAGAAATAAACAAAATTTTACTGCACAAAAAATGTAGATCGCGTTAAAATACACAATTTATGTCATATACATTTTTTTGTTGGGTGAACCATTTTCGATATATTACTTGTTATTTC
Source organism: Deroplatys truncata (assembly GCA_030765065.1). Classification (NCBI taxonomy): domain Eukaryota; kingdom Metazoa; phylum Arthropoda; class Insecta; order Mantodea; family Mantidae; genus Deroplatys; species Deroplatys truncata. The sequence continues at coordinate 61,144,639 of CM060984.1, read as the reverse complement.
CTTAAATTTTCCAATACTTTTTCTCAAATGGGAATTCGTTATTCATTTTTTATGTCCTGGACATACAAAGAGAATGGAATGCGCCACATAGCAACCAGCTCTTAAAAGATTTGACTATCGCTTAAAGTCTACCATATTCCCCTTGCATCTACAAGAAAATTAGCAATAAGATTAACATCTCGATTTACATGAAGCATATGGAGAATAAGCGTTTGTAAAAATAGTTTGTATAAGAGTAGAGAAAGTCATGTGAGTGTAACACATCAGATTTTTTCTCTAACCAGAATTGTTCCCTATCCTCCGCAGAGTCCAAAGTATGAATGTGGGAGAAAATGTGAGTGTGTTAAAAGTAAAAAGATAATAAAACCCAACATTAAATAACCTTAGTACAGCGAGTAAAAACGTCAACACTATCAGTTGTTTCTCAAGTCAAAGCCCCCGATATGACCATACAAGTTAAAGGGAGCCATGTATAATAGCTGGGAAAGCGTGCGGGTTTTCGTTTATTTGCAATATCTTTTATGAAATGCTCTAGTACGTGTGCTACGCTGTCATACTGATGATAATGATAAACACTGTTGTTATTCCCTCAACATCAAAATAGGCTCAAAATAACATTGTTTTAGTTGTTAGCGCAAATATCTTTATCAGCTATTGTTTAATACTGACCTTAATTTAATGCATTACACTTGGTTAGGTTTTATTTGCAATTACCTTGTTTGTATGACATTCGAAAATATTTACCATTCCATTACATAAACATTAAGCCCTCGGGGCGTTCCTGATGTGTACGTGATATTGATCTGCACCTAATTACTTCCTGGTGAATTATTTATACGATGATAGCGAAACGTAAATATATTACCCAATACACGACATATCGATTCACTTCGATGTATCACTTATGGACTCTCCTGTTTTTCCACTTTCATTTTGTTTTGTGCTTTTATTTCCGCGCGGATAGACTTGTTTCACTTGCCAGCTCAAGCCCATTCATCCCACTGAATTTGAGTTTTTAAATGTTTTAAAATCATAAATAGTTATAATTGTAAACTAATACTACTGTGCTGGATTAAAAGACATTGTATTTGGAAGTGAACTTGTATATAAAAGTCACATGCTTATTAGGTATGTTTAACTATCTAGCGTTTATAGAAATCAAGTTCTCTCATACCGTAACCGTCAAGATTGTATGCAAGGAACTCTAAGATAAACTACTTCTACCACACTTTAATTACTTATCTCTCTTGCTCCTTTCTAGGGCAGTTATCAATTTATTCGTTGCTCTTAAATTACTCGCTTCACATTATTTTCGGCAACCATATAGCTGCCAAAATTTTAATCGCTGCTAGCAGATAGGAGGAAACTCTTGACATTTTGAAAAAAAAGTGTCATGAATTTAAAAAAGTGAAGCCTCTTAGGTAATCTCTTTATGAAGCAGCTATCAGATATACCACTGAGAAATACAATAGGAAGAGACGAACGATGGATGATCTTGTTCATTATTTACCCAAATAAATCTGAGAAGAGTTGGTTCTAGAACACGGGAGGAAAGAAGAATAAAATGTGTACAATTTACTACTGATATGCCATTGGTAGAAGAAAAGACACCAAGAAACATGCTAATGTTAAAACTAATTATAAAACAACAAGAGCAGACAGAAATGCAGAAAGGATCGTTTTTTAGTTCCATTTGTACCCCACCTTTAACTACATTGGTCTTATCGGCGGCCTTTCCTTTGGAACTTATTGTCTAAGGCAATAGTATTAATTCGTATTAGCTTGTCCTTGGATTTCTTGCACTTTGGGTTTTAATCATTCGATCGCACATAGACATTCAAACTCTCATTCATACTTCCAGACTCTGGGGAGGATAGGGAATAATCTCGGCTAGAGAAAACTTCCCACCCCAGCCGGGAATCGAACCCGGGACCCCTCATACAGAAGGCAGGTGCTCTACCGACTGAACTACGGGGCCAGCCAGAAAGGACGTATTGTAATCAGAAGAAGATATGTTAACGAATTCAAGCTGAGAAGTGGCGCAAGTGGACAGCTTTAAATGCTTGGTATGTATCATCGGTAATAACATAGGCTTTATCAAGAAGTCAGAAGACCGGCCGAGATGGCTCAGGCGGTAATGTCTGTGGTCCGCATTTCGGGAGATCCGGGTTTCAAATCCCGTGGGCCGACCAATCTGACAGGTTTTTTTTTTTTCGTGGTTTCTCTCAACCGCTAAGGTGAATATCGGATTGAATACTTAATACCACGACCCAAAGATCCACCTTAAGTCTAAAGCAATAGTAAAAATGAAAAATAGGTGGTAATAGGGAATGCTGCGCCACCTATCCACATACAATGAAAGCAAGTAGACTGGACGCCACCCTAATGTCTCTTCACGGCACGAAGCAGAAGGTTCACTTTGCTATGCACTAGGATCTCTGTGGACACGACGAAGTGGCTGGTTACAGGGATGAGACCTAGAAGGCTAACTGTCCGCCTTTCTATATGAAAGCGGCAGTTGGACTGGACGGCACCCTAATGCAATCTACACGGCACGAAGAAGGTGATTACAGGGATGAGACCTAGAAGGCTAACTGTCCGCCTTTCTATATGAAAGCGGCAGTTAGACTGGACGGCACCCTAATGCCATCTGCACGGCACGAAGAAGATGGATACAGGGATGAGACCTAGAAGGCTAACTGTCCGCCTTTCTGTGTGAGGGCGACAGTTAGACTGGACGGCACCCTAATGCCATCTGCACGGCACGGATCAGAAGATCCAGTTGCTATGCGCTAGGGTCTCTGTGGACACGACGAAGCGAGTGGTTACAGGGATAAGACCCAGAAGGGTAACTATCCACCACACCTCGATCTAAGACTTATTCACTAACAGTTTCGTCGCGATATGACCCTGTAGTTAAAGCGACGTAAAATAAATAGAGTAGTAATAAAAAAAAAGAAGTCAGAGGATAGCAATGTGAAAAGAACATTTTAATTAAAAACAATAAATAACAAAGGAAGAGATTATTGTAGACTTTTTTTTGTGGAGCGCAGCATTCTGATACTTAGACACTGCGAAGAAGTGACGAAAAAAGATTGGAAACTTTTCAAATACAGGTAGGGAAAAATCACAGTTTGTGAAATCGACAAAAGTAATAGCAAGTTGATCAGGAAGAGAAAAATACATTGGTTGTGAAAAAAAAATGCTTGCTAAGATAAGAAGTGAAAGGAATTGTGAGTGAAGAATAAGAGGAAAGCGGAACAGCGGGAAGAATGGAGGTTGCTAAGTTAGCAGTGAAGGAGCTGCCCTTGGGCAGAAAAGCCTCGGCTCGATATCCTGTAATTTGTCTTATTTTTCATTCCTCTATCTACCCACTTCATTCTGTATCATTCAATAGGGAACATCATCGGGAAGGAAGATCTTATGCTAAAACCTTGTAGATAGTAAAAGAATCAAAATACAAAATTACTCCTTATCCCAGATGTCCAAGATTAGATTCCCATAGGGTCTAGAAATGAATGAGGGAGCGAATGTCTACGTATTTCAAAATCATTTTAAAAAGTCCTAGTGCTAAAGAAAAAAACATGGTTTTATACGCAAAACTGCTGTATTTAAAATAGATAAAAATGAAAGGAAAATAAAGACAATCCAGCTGCATTAAATTCATATGTCTTTCTCCACCCACTATTGTTAGCTGATTTTTATTTTTCTTCTACAAAACTTTTCTTGCAAAGGTTTATTTTCTTATCTACTTCATGTAAATAGAAATAAGGTATTGCAGATATTGTTGCGTTACATAAGTATATCTCGCAAGTGCAAGAGGGATCCAGGAAACGGAAGCGACAGTCAGATGTTTATATCTGGTGTTAAAATTCCATCTCTTTCCCTGACATCGCGAAGTGACCACTTCAAAAAATGACAAAGTAATGAAAAATGGAAACTAATAACAGCGGATTTCTCGGAAATGGCCGATGCCACAAAATCGTTATTTGCATGACATTGTGTATTAAAGAGAACTGAATTTTGGGGAAATAGTAACTTTTTGTGTATGTTTTAAGAGTTTACCGTTATACAAAATTAATTCCGAATGAAGATGACTACCTACCAATAGGCTCCTTAGGAATCTCATGAATCTTATTAGCCGTGTAAATGTTTCAAACGTGTTATTCTAATCAAAATCGTTAAAGGCGTCTTCGAGAAAATAAAAATCAATATAAATTGCTATGTAAGTGGTAGTTGGGGGGGATTTTGTTGAAAATCTTTGTGTCACATCCTTGAAAGATACTGAAATTAAATCCCGATTTATTTATTCGACACTTCGGCTTTGAGCTATGTTATTTATACATACACACCGACACGGGTCGCTGAGGTCGTTAAGGTACGGACTCTTGAACGGGATATCTGCGGTTAAAGTCCCGCCAAGAACGTTCTTCCTGACCGAGGGTTTTTCCAGGTTTTCCTCAGTCCTCATAACTGAAAAATGTTGGGGAGGGGGCGTTAACGATCTCTGTCCCAACAAGGACAGCATCGAAGTTGGTAATCCTGAATTCTACACCGCGTTGCTTATGAAGTCCGTGTACCTGCATGGATCTGTTTATCTTTCTTGGAGTCAGTCAACAGTATGCAGTTCGAGTGCAAGTAGTACCTACAAAATAATCAAACCGAGAGAAGTGGCGCCACGGTAACGTCTGCGACTCGTATTCGGGGAGAACGGGATTCGATCACCGGCGACCGCCCACTCTGACTCAAGGGTGTTGCGTGGTTTCTCCTGGTCGGCAGTCGAATGCTGGGGTGATTCTTTTTCTACCACGACTCTCCTGGCCCCCATTTCCTGTACCCATCATCTTCCTTGTCAGGGTTGTAGTACCAGGCGACGGTGTTCGGCGGGTTGCGGCTGGTCGTCCTTCGGAGAACTTCCAGAGGCTCGGGACCCACTGGATGGGCTCAAGCGCGTTAGAGGCGTTCTATTTGGAAGCATTAGCTACTCTCCATTCTTGCGCTCGTCGTTATCCGGATCAGCTCGCCCTTCAGATCTCTCCTCTCATCCCTCCCTTCCTCCCCCTAGGGGTCACGGTAAAGGTACAAGGGGCCGGATGGCCTGCGTGAGGTACTCTGCCCGGTTTCAGGGGCCACTTCCGATTTAGCTCCACACTGCAATCGACAGGCTATTCCAACTGATTGAGGTATTAAAACACATTCAATGTGACACTTGTGTACGTTATAGCAAGGTCACACACTGTCATTAAAAGAAAGAAAACAAACAAAAGAGATATTCTTGCTACAGCAAATCATTACTTATGAATCAGAGTATAACAGGGCACTACTTCGCTCGACGCGCAGATTTTAAGTTTCTCCCATGATAATTTGTTAACTTTTAGTTTAAGGCGGAGTATTAATGCATGCTGTCAAGCAATTGCAGCTTATTATTCTGAAACACAGCAGCAGTAACTGTTGAGTCTAACATTTTGAACCGTTGAGATGAAAGGTGGTGTATCAGAGGACAATTTCAGTTTTTGTCGCGACATAGTTCATGTTTTGTTTATACAGAGTTAGTGTGCGAAAAGGGTTATTGAGGCAGAGTTCATTAAACCGGTGTGCGGGGAGGTACCCTAAACCTAGGCCTGTAACGTTTCCTTCCCAAATTTCCCTTCCTAATTAACTTTTCATTTTCAGTGTCCACCGCTGATGATCATGAAATAATACGTTGAGGTGTCGTATGCAGTAAAAAGAGGCGTTAAACTCTACTAAAAATCTTATGTGTAATATTTCTCTACCCTTTGACATTTATTAACGGGTATGAAAGCTATTCTTACGAAAGCTTATTTTCCTATGTATTTGAATTTAATCAAGTTAAACCATTACGGAAATATCTGATTTACACATTTCGTTATAGATCTAAAGAGAATAGCGAGTCAAATGTTTAAGAACTGGACGCTATATGCCGGCCTTGAAACTTCATACTGTTTCCATGCAATCGAGAGAAACAACTGAATGCTGAAAGGACTTTAAAAGAATGACAAAGAACTGAATAATTAAAACATTAATAACGATATCTCGGAAATGGCGGATTCAAAAAAACAATCTGATGTGTTACATTCACATGACTTTCTCTACTCTTGTACAAACTATTTTTACAAACGCTTATTCTCCATCTACTTCATGTTAATCGAGATAAACATTTGCAGACTCTCTCTTATTGCTAATTTTCATGTAGATGTAAGGGGAATACATATTTACAAGGGCAATATAGAAATACGTAGCCTTTAAGAACATAATATCTCTTAATAGCTGGTTGCTAGGTGCAGCACCATTCCCTTTGCCACAGATTAATACTCTTTGCATATCCAAGACGAAAAAATGAATAACGAATTCCCTTTGAGAAAATAAGTATTGAAAATTTAAGGGAATAACAAGCAATATCTCGAAAATGGTTCACTCAACAAAAAATGTATATGACATAAATTGTGTATTTTAACGCGATCTATATTTTTTGTGTGATAAAATTTTGTCTATTTATTATGGTTTACCAGTTATGCAAAAGTCGTTCACAATGAAGAATACTTTTGGGGACATTCCCAGAAAATTCAAGATATACATTTTATTTGTCGTGAAAATATCTTAAACATATGATATTTTAATCAAAATCGTTAGAGCCATTTTTGAGAAAATTAAGATTTTCGAAAAATGTTCCATGTAAAGGGTAATCTGGGGTGGGGGGATTTTCTTGAAAACCTTCGTGTCGCATCTGTGGAAGGTGCTGAACCTAAATACCAAGTTTGGTGTTTATCCGACTGTTCGTTTCTGAGTTATGCTGTTCACAGACACAGACACACACACACACAGACAGACAGACACACAGACACACACACGGACATGTTTCCAAAAATGCTTTTTCTGGATTCAGGGTGTCTCAAAACATGTATTTCTGGTGAAATCTCGGTATCGAATTTTTGGGTGGAATACAATACTTCCCCTTACTATACGTAGTAGAGAAAGTAAAAAAGTTGTTTGAAATAAATTGTGGTTTTAAAGAGATCTACATTTTGTGTGTGGTTCGTTTTCGTCTATCGCTTAACGTTTACAGGTTATACAACATTATACCAAAATCCTTCCGAATGAAGAGGACTTTTTATGCTATTCCTAGAAAATTCAATATATACATTTTATTTGTCATATAAATATTTCATATATGGTACTTTTATCAAAATTGTTGGAGCCATTTTTTTCAGAAAATCAAAAAATTCGAAAAGTGTTCCACGTAAAAGGTAGTTTGGGGAAGGGGATGTCTTGAAATCTTTGTGTTGCATCTTTGTATCACCGTCTCTACCTACTATCTTTGGTAGAGAAATTGAAAATTCATACACACGCGAACGTTTTTCTTTGGATGCTCTTTTTCGATTTAGGGGTTCTCAAAGCATGTATTTTCGGTGAAATCTCCATATGGAATGTTTGGGGTGGAATAAAATACTTCCTCTGCTTATGTATAAGTGGTATAAAAAATGAAAAGTAAATAAACAGATATATAGTTGGAAGGAAGTTTCCGAGGCAAAGTATGAGAACCATTGTGTTGAAATATTATGACAAATGAAGACCACACATCCGGTTGACTACTTTGTGTTTGTGCCGGCAGTAGCTATGATAACCATGGCAACTGGCTACAGTAGCAAATCATCTTCAGTCCCCTTTATATAACCTGCTCCTCCTACTGTGTGTGTGTTGCAGCGTTTAAAACTTCCAATTTCAAGCTTCCGCTGCACATTAGTCGCTTCCCTTCCCTTCTTTTACTTCCCCCATCCCCACTCCGATATAAAGAAGGAAGGCAAGGAAGGGAGAAGACAGTATTCTCATGCCGCCATTATAGGATGCTCCATGCAAATTTCCAAGGCCTCCTTCATGTATCCCTGTTGCCCGGCTTTTGTCAAGTCCGGATAACAGCGCCTTTTATAGCCAGAACTGTTGACTTCAATCTAAGTATGGCCCGTGCGAATAAATCGCGTGAGGGAAAAACTTGATTCACATGACTGACAGAACAAAACTGCAGTGAACGTTTTTCATTCTGTAACTTGTTGCAGTAAATAGAGGAGGTATTTTGCGCCACCCAAAAATTCATTGTCAAGATTTGTGGGTGTACAAACTCTTCTTACTAAAGCTTATTACTTTCTCTACTACGTATAGTAAGTAGGGGAAGTAATGTATTCCACCCAAAAATTCGATACCGAGATTTCACCGGAAATATATGTTTTGAGACCCCCTGAATCCAAAAACAGCATTTTTGGAAACATGTCCGTGTGTGTGTCTGTAAACAGCATAACTCAAAAACGATACAGTTCGATAAACACCAAACTTGGTATTTAGGTTCAGTATCTTACAGAGATGCGACACGAAGGTTTTCAAGAAAATCCCTGCACCCCATATTACCCTTTACATGGAACATTTTTCGAAAAATTTAATTTTCTCAATAATGGCTCTAACGATTATGATTAAAACACCATATGTTTAAGATATTTTTATGACAAATAAAGAGAATATCTCGAATTTTCTGGGAATGTCTCCAAAAGTATTCTTCATTGTGAACGACTTTTGGATTACTGGTAAACCATAAGAGATAGACAAAATTTTACTACACAAAAATGTAGATCTCGTTAAAATACACAACTTATGTCATATACATTTCTTTTGTTGAGTGAACCGTTTTCGAGATATTGCTTGTTATTCCCTTAAATTTTCCAATACTTATACTTTTTCTCAAATTCGTTATTCATTTTTTTATGTCCTGGACTTGCAAAGAGAATGGAATGCGCCGCATAGCAACCAGCACTTAAAAGATTTGACTGTCGCTTATAACCTACCATATTCCCCTTGCATCTACAAGAAAACTAGCAATAAGATTCACATCTCGATATCTCGATTAACATGAAGCATAGAGAATAAGCGTTTGTACAAATAGTTTGTACAAGAGTAGAGAAAGTCATGTGAGTGTAACGCATCAGATTTTTATTTTATCTTGGATATGCAAAGAGTATTAATCTATGGCAAAGGGAATGGTGCTGCACCTAGCAACCAGCTATTAAGAGATATGTCTATGCTTAAGGCTACTGTATTTCTATATTGCCCTTGCAAATACAAAACAAGGAGAACATAGTAGGCCTTAAGCGATTGTAAAATATTTTTAGAACTGGTCGCTATATGTAAAATGTAATTCACTTTGCATGTCAAAAGATTGTTTCTGCAATGTTTATCTCTATTAATATGACATAGATGGAGAATAAGAGTGTGTAAAAATAGTTTCTACAAGAGTAGCGAAAGTTATGTGAGTGTAATACATCAGATTTTTTTTCTATGTACTACATTTTAATACAAACAAACCTTTGCAAAAATAGCTACATTTCGTTATGATGCAAAGAGAACAGGATAGCCAAATGTTTAAGAACTGGACGCTATACACTGGCCTTAAAATTCCATACTGTTTGCATGCAATCGCGACAAACAACTGAAAATCGACGAGACTAAAACAATCATAAGCATTGAACAATTCGAACCTTTATTTACGGATATCTCAGAAACGGTTTTTGCCACAGAAAATCTTATTCGAAGTAAATTGTGTGTTTTAAAGAGAACTACATTTTTTGTATTGTACGTTTACGCCTATCGCTTTAAGTTTACCAGCTATACAGGATTATGCAAAATTCCTTCCGAATGAAGTGGACGTCACAGACTATACCCAGAAAATTCAAAATATACAGTTTATTTGTCGTGTAAATACCTTTAATATATGATATTTTAATCAAAGACGTTAGAGCCATTTTTAAAACTAAAAAGTCTCCAATAATGTTCCATGTACAAGGTAGATGGAGGCGGGGGATTTTCTTTAAACTATTCGTGTCACATCTTTGGAAGGTACTGAACCTAAATAGCAAGTGTGGTATTTATCTGACTTTTCGTTTTTGAGCTATCATGTTCACAGACACACATGCGGGAATTTTTCTAAAAATGCTTTTTTACTTTCTCTACTACGTATAGTAAGTTGGGGAAGTATTGTATTCCACCCAAAAATTCGATACCGAGATTTCACCGGAAATACATGTTTTGAGACCCCCTGAATCCAAAAAAAGCATTTTTGGAAACATGTCCGTGTGTGTCTGTGTATCTGTATGTCTGTCTGTCTGTCTGTCTGTGTGTGTGTCTGTCTGTGAACAGCATAACTCAGAAACGAACAGTCGGATAAACACCAAACTTCGTATTTAGGTTCAGTATCTTCCAGAGATGCGACACGAAGGTTTTCGAGAAAATCCCCCCACCCCAGATTATCCTTTACATGGAAGATTTTTCGAAACTTTTAATTTTCTCAAAAATGGCTCTAACGATTTTGATTAAAATATCATGGGTTTAAGATATTTTCATGGCAAATAAAATGTATATCTTGAATGTTCTGGGAATGTCTCCAAAAGTATTCTCCATTGTGAACGACTTTTGCATAACTGGTAAACCATAAGAGATAGACAAAATTTTACTACACAATAAATGTGGATCGCGTTAAAATACACAATTTATATTATATACATTTTTTTGTTGAGTGAGCCATTTTCGAGATATTGCTTGTTATTCCCTTAAATTTTTCAATACTTATTTTCTAAAATGGGAATTCGTTATTCATTTTTTTTGTCTTGGATATGCAAAGAGTTATAATCTGTGACAAAGGGAATAGTGCTGCACCTAGCAACCAGCTATTAAGCTATTGCCCTTGTAAATATATTTTCCCCTTACATCTACAAGAAAATAGCAATAAGATAGAGACTGCAAATGTTTATCTCGATTAACATGAAGTAGATGGAGAATAAGCGTTTGTAAAAATAGTTTGTACAAGAGTAGAGAAAGTTATGTGAGTGTAACACATCAGATTTTTTTTAATTAAAGGGCCTCAAACAATGTATTTCGGGTGAAATCTCGGTATCGAATTTTTGGGTGGACTACAAAACCTTCCGTATCTACTGTGTACGTCAAGTACAATAAAACATTCCGATGTTTTCGGTTGTTTTTAACGTTTTCCATTCTTGAATGTTACCAGAATCTCCTATCATTTGTGTTCTGCGCCTGCCGTAGGTGAGCCATCCTCTAATTGCTTTTAGCTGAAGTCGGATACGCTAGCATTACCCTATGAAGAGAGGCCAGGCCTAGCTGAGTGATAAAAGGGTTGGAAAATCTGTAAATGTCAACTGAATGGTTGAAACAAAATTCCTCCCAAAGACTGTCCATACTAGCCGCTGAATGAGTCCGGCTCGTATTGTTTCGGCATTCAATCATTAACGTCTGTAACCGAATGAGGGATGGAAGGCGCGGCAGAGGCGTGTTAATTATTTATTGACAACTTAAACCGTGAATCCTCATTTCGGCACATTTTTTTTTCTTTTTTGCACCCGACTGTACGTAATCCGCGTGTTTCTGTGAACGAAAGGTCGCATAAATACCAAACTTGGTATTTAAGTTCATCAGATTCCAGCGTTTTCTATGAAAATATTCCTACTCCAGACTACTTTTTACATGGAAAATTGTCATTATTTTTGATTTTCTCAAAACTGGTTTTAACAATTTTGATTAAAATCCACATGTTTAAGGTATTTGCATGACAAAATGTGTACGTGAATACTCTGGGAACAGCCTGTTCATTCTGAATGAATTTTGCAAAATTTTATACTACTGGTAAACCGTAAGAGATAGCAAAAAACTTACTGTATAATATACGTAGATCTTGTTAAAACGTACAATTTATGTTCTTGGAATTAACGTTTTTCCAAATATTCCTTGTTAATTGTTGGTTTTGAACTTTCAAATATTGTACTTTTCTAAGTGCTAAGTGGTCATTTATTTATTTCTCTGAAATTTTAGTCACCTCGGATTTCCCGTAACGCAATGCTGCCAATTCAAAGTTTGTATATCTAATACAAAGTCTTAGTAAGATGCTATAACTTAGGAGGCTTTGAATGAACTGTTTGATGGTTAATGCCTTGGCTCAAAGCCGATTGTTTCAAAATAATAATACGAAGGATTCATTATGTCAAGAAGAAACTCAAATCGGCGACGTAGATATTGAAAAGGCAATGAAAATTGGGTGCGTCGTTGATCCCTAGAAACCTAGGGATGAATGCTCATATTACTGATTATTTAAAAATGTAAGTTAAGGCTTGAAGTGCACTTTACTTCCCACCCTAGTGTATATTGTATGCCGTTACAGTCACCAAATTTACGTTGTTAGATGTGTTTCCTTCGAAGCGAATTCATGTGTTGGAATTCTACACTTCCTTTTGTATAAATATTATCAGGAAGACGTAGAAAACACACGATCGTGCAAAAACATTATGTAGAGGGGAGCTGATCCCCTCAAGTGAAGCAGAAAGCAGACGGGGCTGGGAATGCCTGTAAATCTATGATAAAAGCATGGCCAAGGCAACAGATCAATAGAAAACTAGGACATAAGCACACTAATATTTCCGTCCGAATATCCAGCTAAGGAGGAACCATAATTCAGTTATATTCTATCTGGAACATCCCACTTTAATGAAAAAACAACACACATTTCATATAATTTTCTTTATAATAATCCTCACAGTTTCCAAAGTATTTGTCTTCTTCATCTTCGTTCTTGCCATTGAGCAAATGTTCTCCTCCCAAGGTAGCTTTTGTCTTCTGATCTTTCCGGTATTTAATAGTTTTGCATGTACCTACCTATTTTGTCCGGTTCAACCCATAAACTTGGATGATTTCGAAAAATTCAATAACTTTAGAAAAGTGCATCAGGGATCCATATGGTACTCACTCTTCACTATTTTGTTTCGCAGCATTTAACGCCCATTCTTACTACTCTGTATTCACTTTTAGGTTGATCCGCGTCAAAACAAACCCTAGGTGACCAGTGCACCGCCATAATGTATCCTTCCGCCATTCGCACTAGAAGTACTGTCACACTTTCGGACCATGTGGCCAGTACAAGCGGCACGTAGTGCGAAAAAGAACAAGAGTCCTTATTTCGACGACTGAAACGGTGACAAGCATATTCTGTTATGGGTTAAAGTTATGAGATTTATAGTTGTAAAAAAATAAACCTTTGAACATATAATAATAGTTAATTCTAAAATAAATGAGCGAAAAATAAAGTAACAGGTATGCGATAACTTAATTTATTCGCTCTCTGGAAGCGGCACTTTATCAACTGTTGGCGGCTCATTTTAAAAAAGAAATTGTGCACTGTTACGCGAATTGCATTCTTTTCAAAGTTACTACATTCTTGGATCGCGTATTTCATATGCTTTCTTTTTTTTTCCCGGGGTAACCACTTTTCCCGTTTCAGATTTTTCTTCACAAGCACTCTTTATACTTGTACTCGAAACACCGGTGAACTCGGAAGTTAATTTCATCATTTCTTTCGCTGAAAGTGTTGGATATTTCGCACATAACTTATAATAAAGATCCAACACTATTGTTTTTTCACTACTAGTCAATGGTTTGCGCGGCTAATGCTTTACGTAATTCGACGAAAACACAAGAGCAAATTCACCGTCCTCCATGATACTAAACACAACTGCTGGTTTCTGGCTGTAAACAATATTCTGCGCCTACCCGGATGTCAGGTGACTCATACGAATTGCATCGTGCGACTTGTAGCTCTGTTTTACGTTATAAATCAGCGTTAAATAAAACCTTAGGTATTTGTATAGAATATTATACCATTTAAGGATAAATTCGATCTAAAATTCAGATTATTAGCATGGGACTACTTTCCTGCGCGCATTGCTACCGTCTTGCACCACGGTGCACTGACCACGGGGTTTGTTTTGCCGCGGATCAACCTAAGAGTGAATACAGAGTACATACGACACCATAAGCGGGCTGACACTGATGATACATGAAATGAAATGATAATTGGGAACGGAAATTTGGGAAAGAAATGTTGCAGGTATACGTTTAGGGTACCTCCTCGACATTTGGCAGTTATGAGGAATACCAGGAAAATACCGTAGTCAGGGAGGACGGTCGTGAGCGACTTCGGCTACCAGTGTCGGTAACTTCACCACCTATGTGCCGACCTGCCACATGTTCACATCACAATGTAGGTACACTGATGACATAGCCGTAACGACCTTGATACTGCAACTCATTCCCAGATTGCAGAACTACCTCAATACTCTGGTGTTCTAGGAGGAAAAACTGGTGAGTTTCTTTAATTCATAAAAAGAAAATGTTAAGCTATGAGTTTCACTTTACATCGTTCCACTGTTTCACTTCCAATCACTTTGCAAAGCATTCACATAACTGGAAGTGTGCTGGAGACATTAATAAATACCCGGGTGTCCTTAGATCGTCGCTTGACCTAGTACTCTCTTATCAGTTCCAAATTAAACCTGACTTACTTCAGACTGCAGAACCTGTACGCTATTCTCAACAGCAAATCATCCTTGCGAGTACAGCGTACTATCCATTCCAAACCGGAGTGCCTTTTACTGTAAACAAACTCTTTGTATATCCGCGTGAAAGTGGTTCGCAATCTCCGCCCCTAACGGCTGCTTCTTCTTCTCGTACATGTTTGCTGAATATCCCTTACACTGAAATCTACAAAAAGGTGTCCTGCGTGAAAATCATAATTCAAAATGCAACCTGAAGCAACAATGGATTTTATAAGTATGCGGAAATGAACACTTTACTTACGTTAATAACAACCCTCAGGCAAAGGTGCAACACCCAAATCTGAATTCTCCGAAGATGACTCAGCTGCCATATTAGAATCAGAACCATCCTCCAAGTTAATGACAAGTTTATCCACAACATTGTCGCACACAAAATCGAGTTCCCACATTTTAGTCTCCTCTTCTGTTATGTTATATTGTGTCTGTTTTTATTCCCTGCGCGCTTTGGTTACACTTTCACTGAAACGCCTGTAAAATCGGATATTAGTTTCGTATATTCACTACTGCAAGCATCGGGTATTTTTCTAATAGTGAGTTGAAGACATTAAGTGCTATTTCGTTTTCGCCACTTTTGTGTTTGAACAGTTCATTTGCACTAGATACACCTTCCTCTGCATTGAGAACTCAAACATTAATTGATTACATCACAATATCTGACCTGAGTTGACCATACGTGTACTACTGTATTATGAATGATTGCTTGCTTATCATACTTCCTGCGTTACGCAAAGTGTTTATTCGGTACTCAGATAGCACCTCTGGGAATTCATTGCTGCATTTCTCGTATATATATTGTTGCTAATTAACAAGCAGGATGCTCTCAGCGTTAGCGCAATAGCAGACGGCATTAAGAAAATAATATTTTATCATCTCTTAACAATTAGTATATATCCATTACCATTAGCAACGAGTTCTTATGATAAACCGCAATAAAATGTGCAGTTATATATCTTTCCTACCCCAATATTTCATGATATAATACATATATTACGAACTATTTATATTGACGAAAGAGTGTGTGCCAGTTCGTGAAAATCAGAGGCACGTGTTTTGTTTACATCAGAGGGAACTCTGGTTTGGGATGGACAGTAGCTCTTCTTTTGTACACGTGTTTACTTCGCCCATTGCTTACAAGTACCTGTCCAATTTGGGATGGAGTTGCTGCGCCCAAGATTTGTCGGCTATAGGTATTCCAAAATAAAGTTTTACGGTTCACATTGAGTGTTCCCTGGTGTGTACACAATAGTCAGTTATGTCATGAACTTGGATTTAGCATCATCTCTGAATATATTCGTTCTCAGGTTCATTCATTTTTTCACCGACTAGCTTTGTGCCCAGCGCAGTGCACTTCTCAACTGCTGCAGTTCTCCGGATCAGGAGTCGCCTACTCTCTTCCGACAGCGCCTCGGAAGAAGATCCTTAGTGCGATAATGACTTGTGCCCTTATGCAATAATGTTTAGTGCAGCCCCCCTGCTGTGACCCCCAGTTCTTGCTGTCTCATTATAGTTTACTGTCTTTTCTTCCGGATCTGTAGAGCGCATAGTTGTGTTGATTGATTCCAGAAAGAAAGAATAAAAGAACGAAAAAAAGGAAAAAAGAAAGAGAGAAATTAAGAAAGAAGGAAAGAAAGTGTAAGAATCCAGCACACACTGCACGCACAGCTGGAATTCATAAGAGCTGATTAAGATTCGAAAGCTAATTTGCATGGTATCCTAGGGTCGTCAGCAGCTTTCAATAAGGGCGACACAAGCCTGAAATAGGGTTTAAATTAAAGCTAAATGCAAAGCATTAATAAATATGACCGCCACCTGTGTTGCGGGTACGTATATTTATATTCAGAAAGCGGTTTCCCGCATTAACTGTAAGTGCTGCAGGAAATCTGGCAAGTAGGGGCAAATGCCTTTCTCTTAAAATCTATGGGGAAAAATACCTACGGCTCTAACTGGCCATTATGTGGTAAAAGTGATAGCATATCCGCCTCTTACTCGTTGTGTCCATGTTCGATTCCCGCTCCAGGTAACTTTAGTGGGCAAAACCATCTTTACTTCTTCTACCAGTTAAGAATTGCATTCCATCCACAATTGCATTTCATCAGAAGCGTACGTTTTGAGGCTCCTAAGACCTTCCCAAAAGTTTAAATTGAAGTCCATGTGTATCTGTGAAAACGGTATTCGAAAAGCTAAGCACGTTTTAAGTATTCAAGAAATATATATTAACTAAATTCCCCCATCTCCCCCTCCCCCCAAAAGAGGACAGCTTTATGGGAAAAAATTGATTCTTTGTTTATTTTCTTAAAACTAACTTAGCTATTTTGATTAAAATATCACAAGTTTGAGGTACTGGAATGATGAATAAAATGTATCTTGAATTTTTCGCAAATAGAACTTCACTCTCGTTGAAGTTCTAAATTTGGGAAACCATAGGAGAGATAGCCCAGAAACTTGCTCCAGGAAAGCATTAGGTTTCGTTAATCCTTTTACTGTTACCGACGTATGTATTCGCCGCAGCACTGTCTTCTTTCGTGGTCTCCTCCTACGATTCAGTTTGGTTTCTTCATCCCTCGTGCTGACATCCGGGAAATACTATCTGGATCTGAACCCTATTTTTACTTTCTCTACTACGTATAGTAAGTAGGGGAAGTATTGCATTCCACCCAAAAATTCGATACCGAGATTTCACCGGAAATACATGTTTTGAGACCTCCTGAATCCAAAAAAAGCATTTTTGGAAACATGTCCGTGTGTGTGTCTGTGTGTGTGTCTGTGTGTCTGTGTGTGTGTCTGTGTGTGTGTCTGTGAACAGCATAACTCAAAAACGAACAGTCGGATAAACACCAAACTTGGTATTTAGGTTCAGTATCTTCCAGAGATGCGACACGAAGGTTTTCAAGAAAATCCCCCCACCCCAGACTACCCTTTACATGGAACATTTTTCGAAAATTTTAATTTTCTCAAAAATGGCTCTAACGATTTTGATGAAAATATCATATGTTTAAGATAATGTCATGAGAAATGAAATGTATATCTCGAATTTTCTGGGAATGTCTCCAAAAGTATTCTTCATTGTGAACGACTTTTGCATAACTGGTAAACCATAAGAGATAGACAAAATTTTACTACACAAAAAATGTAGATCTCGTTAAAATACACAACTTATGTCATATACGTTTCTTTTGTTGAGTGAACCGTTTTCGAGATATTGCTTGTTATTCCCTTAAATTTTCCAATACTTATACTTTTTCTCAAATTCGTTATTCATTTTTTTATGTCCTGGACTTGCAAAGAGAATGGAATGCGCCGCATAGCAACCAGCGATAAAATATTTGACTATCGCTTAAAAGCTACCATATTCCCCTTGCATCTACAAGAAAATTAGCAATAAGATTGACATCTCGATATCTCGATTAACATAAAGCATATGGAGAATAGGCGTTTGTAAAAATAGATTGTACAAGAGTAGAGAAAGTCATGTGAGTGTAACACATCAGATTTTTTTATTTTGGATGCGGATACGATTTTGTGTTTTGTTAATTACACAGAAATGTGACTGCGTTTATGCAGGATTATTCATAAGTAAAGTAAAAAAAACCCACTAAATCCATAATTAGCGTGCTCGGACGTGCTTTTGAGGGTGTTCCAAACCTTTTTACATCTCCTGACTCTCCATATTCTTTGAATGTTGTTTTTGTTCTACTCATGGTTACCTGCTTTCATTGAAAAATATGCACAGCTCTTGTTATGTACGCCTTATGTTACCAGTTTAGACTGATATCGCCAATAAAATAGATTTATTCATACAGAATTTGATACATAAATTAGGAATTAAGCTTTTATCTGGCCAAACCTTCTGCATGAAACCATGAAATTTTTCAGTCAACTGAGAAAGTAACTACTTTTCAGTGGGAAAAATAATAAGAAGTTACCATTTAACAATTTTGTTGGTGATCCTTTAGAATAATGCCTGAATTTTTTTTATAAACTGTTTCTATAAAAATATTAAATTTGGCTTATCCTCGCATTTTTTAAAATTACTTGATTTTAGTTTTATTTTATTGTATAAATGTTACACATGCATTATTGTCTCGCTTACATCCGATACGTCTAGTAGCTCTACTATTTGTTGACGTGAGTGTTGTTGACTTTCTGTGAATGCAGGGCGGAATAAACAGGAAGTACACCGCGCAGTGGATGTCCGGTGTATTTTGAAACATTAAATCTCCAGTCTTTTGTGCTTCCTAAACATTACAAAATTTATGATTACTTAATTGAAGTTGAATTATTATCGTAACTGGAGTGAAGTGCATGTGGCATTGTTTTAAAATGTGATAATTACGTATCAGATTTTGTTGTTTTCGTTTTGAGGGATGGGTACTAGATGTAAATTTGCAAGGCCTTCTTGAAGCAGACTAGGTCTCCCCTTGCGAGGAAAGTTAAACCAACGCTTGCTTGTTTGCCGTTGGCTTTTAACAACCGTATCGAACTGCTCTCCCTGTAATTTAAAGGGAGGTTCCCAGGCACACGTTGAATTAAACTGTCAGTTGCAGTGCTCTGGCATAGCGAGGTATGTAGCGCCGTCAAGAATTGCACTTCACCGCAAAACAACGGACATCCTTGCTGCACTACCGGCCTTTCCTGCTAGTGGAAACCCGCTACTCAGCTCGCGTTATTGCGTTTAATGCGGAGGTTCTTCTCTGTATCCCCTCTCTCCAACTCAAATTATGTCGTCCTCTATCTCTGTCCATTTCTTCACTCTATCTCCCTCTCTATAACAACCGATTACGTTATTAAACATTAAGGTAATGGATTGAGGGTTTTGGGCCTGCTCCTTATGTATATTTATCATGCTTTTGGACCATTTAAGTTGACACTGTACAATATCTCCAAAAGTAAGAGCTGTAGAAAGAAATGTCTTGAATAAAAGTTGCTTGATATTATGGGAGAAAGTAAATGCCACTAGCCGTGTACTGTTTGGAGGACGTTATGATGGTCATTATAGGGCCAATTTAACTTTTTAAAATGGTAACCTACATTTTGTATGTTGTTTTCTCATTAGAAAATGGTTTATAAAAAGCTGTTTATTTTGTGACGAGGAAAATGTTGGTTCCCAATTACGAAACGTAACTTGATCCTCAAATGACCATCCATGGATGGTCCAGCCATTCATTGCGCTCTCCGTACACAGGCATTCAGAATTTTTGTTGTTATTTACGTTGGTGTAAGAACAATTGTAAAGTGCTTTATACGGATGTTGTTTAGTTTTTTATGAGGAGTGAGTACGATGACATTCGAGCTTTCTAATTGGTCACTTTTTATGCCTGTAATATGAGAATTTTTGCACTCATTATATAATTTATTTAATAGTTATGACTTCGCATATTACGATCCTGGAATATTAGTACAAATTCATAGTACCTGTACACTTAAACAAGGAAAAAAATGGCATTGATGTAACTGAAAAAGGGAAGTACCACAGTAAAGTATATGAACCACAAAGCATCAACTACACATAAAGTTAGTACGATCCAACAAATGAAGTCATCTTGCAGTAAATTGTAATAATTTATTATCGGACCTATAGTTGAATTTGGATATCTCGCTTGTGAAATACAAAATATGCAACGTTTCTTTATTATAATGCTGTTTGATTAGGATTGTTATTCCATTTATACATATCATTATCCTTTGCAGAACTATATGATACTCTCTTAAAAGTGATAAAAACAGAAGAGAGTGTCGCAATGGGTACATAAATCATAAGGAACATCACAGCAATCTTCAAAATAGAATTCCAAAGGCGAAATGTCACTAAAATTACGCTCCAAAATCGATGACTTGTATGGCAAGTTAGGAACTACATTTTAATATTATAAGATAGGATACATCGGAGCACGTAACCGGTTACGAGTGGTAAAATTGAATTTACAAAAAAATAAAACTGAGTTTTATTTATGGACGCTCTTTAACTGCTGTGGTCCTCAGCGTCCCATCCTATATTGGGCGTGAAAGACCGATAATTTTGCTCAGAGGTCGCTTCATCAGGCTTGAGGTTCTTTTACGTGCCGTAAATCTACGACACGGGACCACCGGCTTTACTTCCCTTCCGAAGGAAGCCATGCTAAGAATTTTTACGCCTTAACCAGTGACCTCTGGAACTAGAGGCTAGCATAGTAACCACTACACCACGGAGGACGACAGAAATGAATTTGCTTTTCTTCTATAACATCATGATTTTCTAGCAACACTTTTAGTTAGTGGCTAGAAGTCGTACATAATCCGGCAGTAGATATATGTTAGTCAGAAGAGTTCGCGATTCCAACAATTTCAACAGCTTAAAACGCGTGGCAGTTAATATTTCATCCGTAGCCTAAACTCTGTTTCCTATAACCTTGCGAATGCTGACATGTATTCTTCTGCGCTCACTTTCCTTCCTATATTCCATGATTGGCTAGTGTATACATTTGAATGGCAATGTATATGGCAAGCAAGTCCTCAACAATGCAGGGTCAGACAATTAAAGCTATATAAACATTCTGTCGCGATAGATGCACGTACTTTCGTCATCTTGACAAGCGAGTTTAAACCGAAGGATCCTCCTACCTATTTGTTGATAAGCATTTACATACATCCGAAATGCATTAACTCTGTTACGTAATATATTTCAGACATGCAATTATGAAAATGTAAATTCGGCAATACTTTTCGAACATATTAAGATAAATGATCATGTTATATAAGGAACTAGTTTGTATCGCACAACAACCTATTCCACGACAGTAGCCAATGAGAAGTGACTAGTGCACGTGACAATTAAGAGATACGTGATTCAAACAACCCTTTATATGGAAATATTTTATTTTCTTAACATTTATTTGACGATGTTGCATAAACTGTTATATTTAGATATTGTAATAGTGAATAGACTTAGACGTTGAGTTTTCTCTGGATAACTATACCTATTTTTACTGAGTTCTATATAACTGCAAAGCTTTAAAACACGCAAAAAAGAGCCATAACTATTTTGGAATTATTCGACACTGCACTTTTTCTGCACTTTAAGCAGTGCACTTAGAAATTCATTAGTTCATGCAAGGAGTAGGTATTTAATATGATGGTTAACACATAATAAGTTGAATGTTTTCTAGCATTGCCTCCTAGATAAACTTATTTATCATCTTCCAATAAATATTATCGGGATTAAATGGAAACAGACAAAAATAAAAAACATTTATATGATTAATTCATAGAATATCTATGCAAATAAAATCGGTTGAAAAAGTAGTGTTATGTTTGAATGTTCTCTGATGCTTCTGTTACCCTTTGTGGCTGCCGTGGCACTGCTTGTGTTTTCGTTACCCAGAAAGGTAGGTACATGTTAGTGTAGCAAATTGCAAGATATAACATCAACCTGTGCAGTAGACTTCATTTGTTGGAGCATGAGAATATAATGGTGGTACTTACACTTGGAATATTGTCGTTGGTGCAGACGCCCTCCTGTAGGAGCCTGTCGCGGATCTCCCAGGCGAAGATGGACGGGCACTCCCGTTTGTACTGCGAGATCTTGCTCACCACCTCTGCAGTGGCAACCCGCGGCTTAGAGCCGCCGATGGCCCGCGGTCTGATGGATCCCGTCTCGTAGTACCTGCATCCAACAATACACAAATTGATCCGTCCTTACATAACTCTACCTGACTGTTCCAACATTGTTGCTACGTTCAGTGTTTCAGCTTTCTCTGTGTTGAGTTACAACCTCCCTAGAAGATGTATCAATAGTTTATTATGTAATAAGTGTGAATATTGCGAGTTCTAATTTTCACGAGTGTCTGGCATAAAAAGGATATACCCTAGTTACATGCATTAGCATTATAACTTCGGTTTCTTCACCCACTTACCCTCCTTTTATGTGGGACTTACCTCCCCAGGACTTACAAGCCAATGCCTGGGGTCAGACGCCTGTCGAGGAACAGAAGGACTCTGTGGATCTGAGAAAGTGAACAACCTGGGTGGGTGATCAGCCCGACGCCCGGAGATGAAACCGAGGAAGTAGATGATAGATGAGAGTGAGCGAAATGAAGGACAGGAAAGGTGAAGATAGAGCACCGGTGGAATAAAATAGCGGGGGGGGCAGGAGAAAATCCCATCCAGACACCGCTTTGTCCACTACCTGGGACCAAACCCCTGGTGAGAGGCGAGCGCCTCCCCTAGCGATATAACTTGATAATAAATTAAAATATTAGATAATTAATTTCTTTTTTGGCCTCCGGTCAGGGACCATTTAGCCATACGGTGTCATTTTTGCTTGGGTGACCAATTAGCGTCCTTTCACCGGGTAGGTCATATCGGACGAAGTGGTTGAAGTGATGCTCAACTGGGCCCGGGATCCGTAGAGCTTAGAGTTACCTGACATTCGTCTACTCAGTATACGGGATAAAAGAAATCCCCGGATCGCAAAATACAATGGTGTAATATGTTTGCTCTTTTACGTCCCACTACTGGAGCTGCCGGAAGACAGTGATGAACGACCCGTCCAACCAAGCAGCCCTCTAGGTCCACAGGGAATACTCCGTGTAGCAAGCATCCGCGCCTTCTGTCCGGCACCCCTACACGCCACAAAACCTAGAAGCATGCCTGAAAGATGAGAGGGAAACGGAGTGAAAGGGAAATGAGCCGTTTTAGATGAGAAGCCACCAAGCATTCTCCTATCGATCAGGAAAAACACGAAAAACCCAAATTCAGAGT
The DNA here is from genome assembly GCA_030765065.1 of Deroplatys truncata. Taxonomy (NCBI): domain Eukaryota; kingdom Metazoa; phylum Arthropoda; class Insecta; order Mantodea; family Mantidae; genus Deroplatys; species Deroplatys truncata. The sequence continues at coordinate 61,121,447 of CM060984.1, read as the reverse complement.
GGGCGGAGAACGACCTCCAGAATGCTTACCTCACACGTTGCCGTGGAGCCAACTCCCTCGGTTGCAACATTGTAGGTTATAGATGTAATGGGGGGATACCTCGCGCACTGCGACCTACATAAATCTGTTGTAACTACCACCCACCACGAGGAAGGAATGAAGTGAATGTACCACAGGAGGCTACAGGCCGCAGGCCACAGAGACGCGAGGAAGTCCCTTACAGTTCCAGGCTCGAAGACCCGTCCCACTCCTGGAGATATCTAGAGAGGGCGATGAACGACCCGTCGACCTAGCAGTCCTCTAGAGTCCACTGGGAGTACTCTTTCCTTTGAGCAGCAACCGCGCCATCTGTCCGGCACAGCCGTACGCCACGAAACCTAGAAGCACACCTGAAAGATAAGAAGGAAACGGAATAAAGGGAAACGCGGTAGATAAGCAACCACCCCAGCATTCACCTAGCCACCAGGGAAAACCACGAAAAACCCAAGGTCAGAGTGGGCGGTCAACGGGAATCGAACCCGGAACCTCCCGAAAGCGAGCCTAACACGTTACGGCGGAGCTGTCTCGCTGGTTACAACATTGTAAGTCGCCTCTGAGGTATAATATTTCCAGTATTGGAGATCATCTTGAAGGTTTACCGGGATACTTGAATTGGATAAGAAGATTTAATGCAGGCTCCGGCATAACGCCTTGGCAGTTCAGCAGTAGGAGTACCGGCCCGGAGTATCGAGCTTCTGGCACGGCTCTGCACTTTTATTGTCTGATTCAGCATTCTAGCCGAGGGAATTATTAATTAGGATTTACGCAGTGTGAGTAGGTTACAGTATCTAACTGAATTGGGCAGCAGTTCTACTGAATAATGAATACTAAATAAACAGAAAATACTGTTTGTGTAGTTGACATCAGGCAAAAGCAGACTCCATGTGCTGCAAAGGAAGTAAAAGGATTTTAGATAGATTTTTGTCACAGACATTTTGTGTTGTATAGCCCGGAACACAAATACAACGCTGTGTATTACACTGTGTAATATGTTTGTTCTTTTACGTTATATTACGTTTCATGATTATAAATTTAATAATATCTTAAGAGCTTTAACAAATAATCAAACTTTACATTTGCGTGTTAGAAAATCTAACGCAGTCCGTAAGCGTTCTCGAACACGTACTGCTTGTTGGACTTGCAACACACCATAGAAGTTTTTGTCTTGTTTCCCAAAACCATAACCAACCATAATATTTCTTAATTATAAGTGTCATGTTGCAGCTGCATTGCCTAGAGCAGCTTGCTGCACCTCCTGTAACATTATGAAACTCTTAAATATAATAATATAATAATAATTTATCATAATAACATTATAAGAAACATTTTAGGTCCTCAATTCATAGCTGAGCATTACAAACTCAGAAGTAAAAATGAAATAAAAACATCTACCTACAGACATTCATAGTGGCATAAATCTAAAGTTAAAATGGTATGGATATATGAAACCAATGAATTCAGACTCACCAAACAAATAGTGGACTTCTACGAAAATAGAGTAAAGCACAAGTAGATACTATGACATGAATTGGTGAAGTGAATAATGACTTAAAATAATTACGAAAGAAGATATCCTAAACAGAGATGTCTTTAGAACCAAAGTGCAAAAGTGGCAAGTTGACCAAGAGGGCAAACCGAGGAAACAAACTGGAACAACATAGACAGACGAGAGAAACAAGCCCACAACCAAAGAATGAGAGAACTATGTATTCAAACGAAGACAGAGAACCTCTCTAAGTAGTGTAGTTCAAATGGGTTCATTCGCAAACAAATAAGTAAATAAATAAAAACTACAATAATGCTTAACATAATTTATTTTCAGATATGTACTACACACTATTCTTACAAAAAGCTTACTTTTCTATTTGATTTCATTTTAATTCAGATAAACATTGACAGAAATTATCATATTACACATTTTGTTGTAGGAATAAAGGAGCGCAGAAGGTTGAAACATTAGTAAAATCTTTAGAATGTGGGTCGCTATGTGCTTGACACTGAAACTCCGTACTCTTTCCATGGCATCGAGAGAAACTGAATCAGAGCACTTAAAAGACAGAGAGAGAGAGAGAGAGAGAGAGAGAGAGAGAGAGAGAGAGAAAGAGAAAGGTTAACAAAGCATAGGTATCACAAAAAATTATTTGAAATTAATTGTGTGTTTTAAAGTGTTCTACATTTTTTGTGTAGCAAGCTGTGTTTATTCCTTGTGGTTTACCAGTTATAAAAGATTACACAAAATTCCTTCCGAATCAAGAAGACTTCACAGGAAACATACAGGATTATAATAAACATCGTTAAAGCTATTTTTGAAATATAAAAAATAATGAAAGATTTTTACATGTAAAATGCAGGTTGTTGAAAATCTTCCTGTTGTATCTTTGAAAGATACTGAACTTGCATAGCAAGTTTGTTATTTCTAAAAAAATGATGTAATACATTCACATTACTTACTCTACCCCAAGGGTGGCGAAAACGACTTCCTTCCGCGAGTCACCAAATATGCAACACGCACTGCATCACTCACAGCACGTGAAAAACAAACGGACGGTTGCAGAGAGGGAACGGCGCCTGCGAGTCAAAATTACTCGCGAGTCACGTTTTCGCCACCTCTGCTCTACCCTATATCTTTATTAGTGGGTATACAAACTATTCTTATTAAAGCTTATTTTTCTATACACTACATTTTAATCCAAATAAACATTTGCAAAAATAGCTGCATTACACATTTCGTTACAGATACAAAGGGAACAACGAATGTCAAATGTTTAAGAACTGGACGCTATATGCTGCCTTAAAATTCCATACTGTTTCCATGCAATCACGAGAAACAACTGAACATCAATGGGACTTTAAAAGAATGACAAATGTTGAACAATTCCAACCTTTAATAACGGATATCTCAGAAATGGCTTATGCCACAAAAGCTTATTTTAAGTAAATTGTGTTTTAAAGAGATTTGCATTTCTTGTACAGTACGTTTTCGTCTATCGCTTAACGTTATACAAGATTGTACAAAATTCCTTCCGAATGAAAAGGACTTCCTAGGCTATTTCCAGAAAATTCAAGATATACCTTTTATTTATCATATAAATATCTTTAATATATGTTACTTTAATCAAAATTGTTATAGGTATTTTTTAGAAAATAAAAAATTTTGAAAAATGTTCCATGTAGTTGGGTGGAGGGATTTTCTTGAAAGTCTTCGTGTCGCATCCTTGGAAGATACTGAACTTATATACCAAGTGTGGTATTGATCTGACTTCTCTTTTTACTTTCTCTACTACGTATAGTAAGTAGGGGAAGTATTGCATTCCACCCAAAAATTCGATACCGAGATTTCACCGGAAATACATGTTTTGAGACCTCCTGATTCCAAAAAAATCATTTTTGGAAACATGTCCGTGTGTGTGTCTGTGTGTGTGTGTCTGTGTGTGTGTGTGTGTGTGTGTGTGTGTCTGTGTGTCTGTGAACAGCATAACTCCAAAACGAACAGTCGGATAAACACCAAACTTGGTATTTAGGTTCAGTATCTTCCAGAGATGCGACACGAAGGTTTTCAAGAAAATCCCCCCACCCCAGGCTACCCTTTACATGGAACATTTTTCGAAAATATTAATTTTCTCAAAAATGGCTGTAACGATTTTGATGAAAATATCATATATTTAAGGTAATGTCATGAGAAATGAAATGTAATATCTCGAATTTTCTGGGAATGTCTCCAAAAGTATTCTTCATTCTGAACGACTTTTGCATAACTGGTAAACCATAAGAGATAGACAAAATTTTACTACACAAAAAATGTAGATCGCGTTAAAATACACAACTTATGTCATATACATTTCTTTTGTTGAGTGAACCGTTTTCGAGATATTGCTTGTTATTTCCTTAAATTTTCCAATACTTATACTTTTTCTCAAATTCGTTATTCATTTTTTTGTCCTGGACATGCAAAGAGAATGGAATGCGCCACATAGCAACCAGCGTTAAAATATTTGACTATCGCTTAAAAGCTACCATATTCCCCTTGCATCTACAAGAAAATTACCAATAAGATTACATCTCGATATCTCGATTAACATGAAGCATATGGAGAATAGACGTTTGTAAAAATAGATTGTACAAGAGTAGAGAAAGTCATGTGAGTGTAACATATCAGATTTTTTGAGTTATACTGTTCACAGGCATACACATAGACAGACACACACATGGGCCTTTTTCTAAAAGTGCCTTTTTTGAATTCAGGAGTCTCAAAACATGTATTTCCGGTGAAATCTCGGTATCGAATTTTTGGGTGGAATACAATACTTCCCCTACTTACTGTACGTAGTAGAGAAATTAAAAATGTAATTGCATTTGCATTCTATGTCATTTGTTATGCTTTTACTCATGTAACAATTTTTGACGTATGCGAAGAAAATAGAATTGTGTATGGTTATTATTTGCAAGCAGTCGGATAGGTATATTTAAGATGCAGAAGGCACTTGGATATTTGCACGCGAACGAGGTGTGTCTGGAATTTCCGGACCGGTTTTAAGCAACGTGTCATATTACATATCATATATTGGCATTTCCGGCATGCTAGTGTGATGTAAAAACGTCTCCAACTTCCTGGCATTTGAAAATACATAGGTGGCTTCTACAACCGATTTTTCATTATCTTGAAATTCGATGTAATTCATATGATAATAAATAAATATGCAGCATTGTATTAAAGTATCTGATGTATTAATTTAGTATTGATAGCATAATACAAGGAATTAAGGATCAAAGAATCACTTCTTAGAACCTGAAGTTTAAAAAAAACATGTCTTCCACTGACAGATGGCTCGCAATGCAAAGAAAAATCCAGATCTCGTCTTTGTTTCTAACAACAGAAATGCTATTACCTGTGGTGTGCAGCAGTGCATGTCATATGAAATTTGCAGATTTTTTTACTCCAAATGGTGCAAATAATGTATTTTGAAGCAGGTCGAAAACTGTCTTTAATATGCATTTCTGGTCAACAAGCACTTCAATAGCCGTAATTTCAACAGCTTACAACAGGTACCAAACAACATGCTCAAAAAGTGATGTTTTATGCAAGACTAGAAAACATTGCATCTCTTGAGAATTATACCTCACAAATGGCCTCCATTTCTGCGACGACAGTTTGCCAGTCTGCGATGCATATCGTCAAACTATGTTTGTAACTTTTCGACTGGAAAAACGTTATTTATTGTAGTTTATTTGTGGTCTGCAAGAGTTCAGTCAAAATGGTTCTAGCCATGCGCATACTGATAGAATTTCTATGGCAGCTGTGCTTGGTTCTAAGGAATCAAGTCATCTCGAAACATGGAGGTATGTGTGGCCACCAAGCTGTTTAAGCTGTTAATAAGTGCCTTCATTGTAGAACTGTTTTTGATTCTGCTACTGCAAAAGTTAACACGCGGCTTGCCTTTGCTTCTCGGAAGCCTCTCAGGTATTTTAACTCTCAGATGTTGCTGGTGTTTCCAATACCCCAATGTGCGCATAATTTCAGCTAATGAAATCAAAGAAATACCTTTCTCCTTCAGCATTATCAAGAAGGGCAGTTATCCACCTCAACCTGCGGCGATTTTATACTATAGCCATTCACAATACATTAGGACCTAAAGTATGTGACCCGCTTATGGCCAGACTAGTAGAACAAAATAACAAAAGCGTGATGCTACCTCGTTTCAGTCTTGATTTAAACATATTTGCCATTTAAAATATTTATATTACAAGTTAGAATATGCACGTGTAACTACATTACAAATTGCTGTGTCTCGAAAGGTAGAAAAGCAATACTATGACTTCCGAAGTCGGAGGTAGATTTTCTTCTTTTTGTATGTGGGGAAGTTGTCGTCTTCTGTTTTGAAAACACAAGCAGCTCTTACACAAGTTTGCCCGCCACGAGATAGCTACAGCTTCACAGGAATCCGTACCGGACCACTTGAAATTGAGAGCAACATCGGTCTAAAGGACATGTGGGTTCCAGTGTAAGCATGCCTCTTGTGTTTGATCAGATGAAATTGGAAATCTGCGCTCAACTGTTAATGTCCCTTCTTAGCTCATTCCAAATTTCACCTTAATGAATTAAAATCAAGTTTTGTTACAAGCTAGTAAGTATAATTGCTTTTAGGTAAACAAGCAACTACTGAATTTAGAATACATTAGGGCTTGCTTTGCGATTAAAATATCTAATAAAGTACAAGAAAAAATTCTTTAACGACAATGGTGTTGAAAAATAACGATACAGTTATTTCTACTTTCTCCACCACGTATATCTATAGTAGGTAGAGAAGATATTTCATTCCACCTAAAAATTCGATACTGAGATTTCACCGGAAATATATGTTTTGAGGTCCTTTGAATCCCAAAACAGCATTTTTAGAAAAAACTTCCCTGTGTGAGTGTGTCTGTGAACAGAATAACTCTCAGAAATGAAAATTTAGATAAATACCAAACTCACCCCAATTATCGTTTAAAAAGCATTTTTCGAAATCCTAAAAAATTGCTCTGACAACTTTGATTAAAACACCACATATTAAAGATGTTTACATGACAAATAAAATGTATATCTTGAATTTTCTAGGAATATTCTCTTAAGTTCTCTTCATTCGAAAGGAATTTTGTATAATCTTGTATAACTGGTAAACATTAAGCGATAGAAGAAAACGCACTACACAAAAAATGTAGATCTCTTTAAACACTCAATTTATTTCAAATAAATTTTTTGTGTCATCAGCCATTTCCGAGATATCCGTTAGTAATGGTTCGAATTTTTCAGTGTTTAACCATTCTATTAAAGTCCTGTCGATTTTCAGCTGTTTCTCGCGACTGCATGGAAATTGTATGGAATTTTAAGGAGCGTATAGCCTCCAAGTTTTAAACATTTGACTGTCGCTGTTCCCTTTGTATCTATAATGAAATGTGTAATGCAGCTAGTTTTGAAAAGGTTTATCTCGATTGAATGAAGTAGACAGGAAAATAAACTTTCACCAAATAAACGATAGAGGGTAGAGAAAGTCATGTGAATGTACTTTACCATTTTTTTCCATACAAAAATTCGATATCGAGATTTCATTGGAAAGCCATGTTTTGAGGTCTATTTACCCCCCACAAGCATGTTTAGAAAAACGTGCACGGGTACGTGTGGGTATATTTGTCTGTCTGTGAGCAGCACAACTAAAAAATGAAAGCGATATACACAAGTTTTTATAATTTATCAGGAAACATGTAATGATATCAGGTGAAATAATAATATTTTATTATTCATTTTCTCAAAAATTGCTGTAACGATTCTGATTAAGATGCCATACGTTTGAGGTATTAATGTGTCGAATGGAAAGCGTAGGTATGTGACGTTTAGTGTAGTATAGCTTGTGAAATCCTCTATGAACTAAATTTCAATTTAAAATGCTAACCCCAATATAAACCAATAGCACTTATGGGCAATGGGCCTCTGTACAGGACATTGTTCTCTTAGAAGGCACCTGCACAGAATGGCATAGAAGCGAATCCTGCCTAAAGACGGTGTCAACACGCAGATGAGACGGTACCCATCTGTTTGTGCGAGTGCCCAGCACTTGACCACCAAAGAGACCTCATTTGTGGGAGTATATTTCCAAAATTGGAGGAACTTTCAACCATCAAGCTTTAGAACCTGATTCGGTTCATTATGAACGTCAAACTTCTGGATCAATGATAAGACTGGGGATGTGCAATAAGAACTGCAAAGATTGTAATGTATGGCAGTGTTGACCTCTATTATACTAAACTAAACTAATCCAATTACAAATTGTTTATAATAATGCATTAACATTTGTAAAGTTGTATATAATGTTTTTGACATCTACTACAAACTAGCAAATCAGAATTTTGAAAGATAGTGAATTTTATCACAAGTTTTCATTTGAAGACTTGCAGTTACTTTCTAGATTTCAGTGTTCTGTCTTTTACTACAAGTCTGCACGAAAATTTAAGTTTATCAATTCTCCAAGTTTTAAATATTCCCCTTGTTAAGAAAAAATGGCCTTTGAGACTAATACTTGAAAGATGTTCAACTAATTGTAGAATGAATAAGAATATAATAAATGAGCATGTTCCTGTAGATTTAAAAGTTGAGAAAGAGATAAGGAAGAAGCTGTGTGACAAAGAAACAAAACAAACAGTACAGTACGATGGCTCAGGCGGTAACGTCTGTGGCCCGCATTCGGAAAGAACCGTGTTCAAATTCCGTGGGCGGCAGGAACCTAACTGGTGGTTTCTCTCAGTCGTCAAAGTAAATACCCGATTCGATGTTTAATACCACGACCCGAAGTTCCAGCTTAAGTCTAAAATGCAGTACACATAAAAATAAATGGCAATAGGAATGCTCTGCTATCCATCCACAGATAATGAAAGAAAGTAGACTGGACGGCACCCTAATACCATCTAGAAGTAGAGATACAGTTGCCTAGCACTAAGATCTCTATGGACACGTGACGAAGCTAGAATGGTATGGTATAGGGATAAAGCTGGAAGGCTAACCTTCCACACACCGATCTAAGAGATATCTCCTACCAGATTCGTCGCAGTATGAGCACATAGTTAAAGCGACGTAAAATAAATAGAAAGAAATTCTGATGTGATACATTCACATGAGCTTCTCTACCCTCTATCTTTATTAGTGGGTATACAAACTATTCTTACTAAAACTTATTTTTACTTTCTGTACTACATATAGTAAGTAGGGGAAGTGTTGTATTCCACCCAAAAATCCGAGATTTCACCGGAAATACATGTTTTGAGACCCGTTGAATCCAAAAAAGCATTTTTGGAAACATGTCCGTGTGTGTGTCTGTGTGTCTGTCTGTCTGTGTGTCTGTGTGTGTGTGTGTGTGTGTGTGTGTGTGTGTGTGTGTGTGTGTGTGTCTGACTGTGAACAGCATAACTCAGAAACGAACAGGCGGATAAACACCAAACTTGGTATGTAGGTTCAGTATCTTCCAGAGATGCGACACGAAGGTTTTCAAGAAAATCCCCCCACCCCAGATTACCCTTTATATGAAACATTTTTCGAAAATTTTAATTTTCTCAAAAATGGCTCTAACGATTTTGATTAAAATATCATATGTTTAAGATATTTTTATGACAAATAAAATGTATATCTTGAATTTTCTGGGAATGTCTCCAAAAGTATTCTCCATTGTGAACGACTTTTGCATAACTGGTAAACCATAAGAGATAGACAAAATTTTACTACACAAAAAATGTAGATCGCGTTAAAATACACAATTTATGTCATATACATTTGTTTTTGTTGAGTGAATCATTTTCGAGATATTGCTTGTTATTCCCTTAAATTTTTCAATATTTATTTTCTCAAATGGGAATTCGTTATTCATTTTTTTATCTTGGATATGCAAAGAGTTATAATCTGTGGCAAAGGGAATGGTGCTGCACCTAGCAACCAGCTATTAAGAGATATGTATGTGCTTAAAGGCTACTGTTTTTCTATATTGCCCATGTAAATATATTTTCCCCTTACATCTACAAGAAACTTAGCAATAAGATAGAGTCTGCAAATGTTTATCTCGATTAACATGAAGTAGATGGAGAATAAGCGTTTGTAAAAATAGTTTGTACAAGAGTAGAGAAAGTCATGTGAGTGTAACACAGATTTTTTTTCTATATAGGTACTACATTCTAATCCAAATAAACCCTTTCAGAAACAGCTACATTACGCATTTCGTTATGGATACAAAGAGAACAGCGATAGTCAAATGTTCAAGAACTGGACATTATATGCTAGGTATAAATTCCATTATGTTTCCATGCAATCGCGAGGAACAACTGAATGTTGACCGAACTTTACGAGAATGACCAAGAAATGAGCAATTCAAACCTTTAATAACGGATTTAAGCCACAGAAAGACCTATCCTAAATACATTGAGTCTTTTAAAGAGATCTACATTTTTTGTATGGCACGTTTTCGTCTATCCCTTAACGTTTTCCAATTATATAAGATTATACATAATTCCTTCCGAGAGGACTTCACAGGCTATTTCCAGAATTGAAGATATATATTTTATTTGTCATGTAAATATCTTAATATGTGTTATTTTAATCAAAATCGTTAGGGTAATTTTTTAAGGGATAAGAATTTTCAAAAAATGCTCCACGTAAAGGGTAGTTTGGGGTGGGAGATTTTATTGAAAAATTTTCGTTTTTTTGAGTTGCTATTCACAGACATACACAACACGGACCTTTTTCTATAAATGCTTTCTTTTTATTTAGGGGTCTCAAAACATGCATTTCCGATGAAACCTCGGTATCGAATTTTTAAGTGGAATGCAATACCTTCTCCACCTTCTATGTACATTGTACATGGTAGAGAAAGACCATTAAGGCATTTTAGAAACAAATACTTGACTGGCCTCGTAGCTCCGTCGGTAGATCACTGCCCTTAATTTTGTACAGATTTCAGCAAAATTTAAAATGAATGAACAAATTTAAATGAACAAAGTCCCAACTATAAAATTTCAACTCGTTTATCTTTGGAAGCGGACACGGGTAAAACGAGGCAGCAGCGAACGCATCTAAACGGGAGAAAAATCTAATGTGTTACATTCACATGACTTTCTCTGCCCTCTATCCTTAATTAATGAGTATACAAACTATCTATTCTTTCAAAAGCTTCTATTTCTATATACTTTATTTTATTCGAGATAAATCTTTGCAAAAAGGTTACAATACACATTTTGTTGTAGAAACAAAGGGAATAGCGATAGTCAAATGTTTAAGAACTGGACGCTATATGCTTGCCTTAAAGTTCTATACTGTTTCCATGCAATCGCGAGAAACAACTTAAAATCGACAGGACTTGAAAAGTGTGACAAAGTATTGAAGAAATCGAACCATTAATAACGGATATAACGGATACCTCGGAAATGGCTTATGCCACAAAAATTATCTCAAATAAATTGTGTGTTTTAAAAGTATCTATATTTTTTGTGTAGTACGTTTTCGTCTATCGGTTAACGTTTACCAGTTATACAAGATTATAAAATTTCCTTCCAAATGAAGTGGACTTGACAGGCTCTTCCCAGAAAATTATAGATGTACAATTTTATTTTTCGTGTAAGATCTTTAAGATGTGGTATTTTAATCGAAATTGTTAGAGCCGTATTTTAGAAGATAATAAATTTCAAAAAAATGTTCCATGTAAGGAGTAGTTGGGGATAGACAGATTTTCTTGAAAATCTTCGTGTTGAATCTTTGGAAGATATTGAACTTAAATGTCAAGTTTGGTGTTTATCAGGATTTTCGTATTTGAATTATGCTGTTCACAGACGGACCTTTTTCTAAAAATGTTTTTTTAGGGGAGTTCAGGGGGCATCAAAAGATACGTAAATATATTTCCGGTGAAATCTTGACATCGAACTACTTACTATACGTAGTAGAGAATGTAAAACTACGTTTAACGTTCAGAATCAATGTCATTCGTATTAAAAAAAATCTGATGTGTTACACTCACATGACTTTCTCTACTCTTGTACAATCTATTTTTACAAACGCCTATTCTCCATATGCTTTATGTTAATCGAGATATCGAGATGTCAATCTTATTGTTAATTTTCTTGTAGATGCAAGGGGAATATGGTAGGTTTTAAGCGATAGTCAAATATTTTAACGCTGGTTGCTATGTGGCGCATTCCATTCTCTTTGCATGTCCAGGACATAAAAAAAATGAATAACGAATGTGAGAAAAAGTATTGTAAAATTTAAGGAAATAACAAGCAATATCTCGAAAACGGTTCACTCAACAAAAGAAATGTATATGACATAAGTTGTGTATTTTAACGCGATCTACATTTTTTGTGTAGTAACATTTTGTCTATCTCTTATGGTTTACCAGTTATGCAAAAGTCGTTCACAATGAAGAATACTTTTGGAGACATTCCCAGAAAATTCGAGATATACATTTCATTTCTCATGACATTATCTTAAACATATGATATTTTCATCAAAATCGTTAGAGCCATTTTTGAGAAAATTAAAATTTTCGAAAAATCTTCCATGTAAAGGGTAGTCTGGGGTGGGGGGATTTTCTTGAAAACCTTCGTGTCGCATCTCTGGAAGATACTGAACCTAAATACCAAGTTTGGTGCTTATCCGACTGTTCGTTTTTGAGTTATGCTGTTCACAGACACACACACACACACACACACACACACACACACAGACACACACACGGACATGTTTCCAAAAATGCTTTTTTTGGATTCAGGAGGTCTCAAAACATGTATTTCCGGTGAAATCTCGGTATCGAATTTTTGGGTGGAATGCAATACTTCCCCTACTTACTATACGTAGTAGAGAAAGTAAAAAAACAACTTAACAGCAATTGCCTTTTCCTGAGTGCGAATAAAATATTAGTAAGACTGTGTGATCCAGGAATATTTGATTCTACACATATTTAACGCTCTGGAATACGGAAGCAGCAGATATTTGACAGAAAACACGTAAGCCAGTGTTGAGCGCACGTGGGATGGCGGCCATGTTTTCCAGCTCATCGGGTTTCACGACGACGGCGGACCGGACTGGCCAAGCAGTACAGGATAAAAAGTTGGATGACGTGTCCGGAACGACGCGAGCGTGCGGGCTGCAACTCCGCAGCCTTGAAAACAGATGGCAACCCGCAATTCTCCGGTTTTGATCAATCATTCTCGAAACAGCACACTTCCGGAGAGTTGAACACTTCTCAGCAACTGAACGAGTGCCTGTTGATGATACTTATGTCCAACTATACGTCAGTCACCAGCATGAATGAATCTCAAACGGGAGCCTTCATTCACTGAAAACTTATCCAATTTTTTATCACTTCGTATAAAAGCGATAAATTAACCTCCCCTTCTCCTTAAAATTCTAGTCAAGTTAAAATATCTCATAGCAGTGACCACACATCGATTACTGGAAGTAAATTTGAAATATGTGCAAATGCCGAGTGCAATTTTCGGGTAAATGTAACTATTTTATAACATCTTTCTTCAGGGGCGCAGCCTAGGTTTTATTTATCACCTTCGGGGGGGGGTATAATTAGGATGAGTATCACATTTAAGCACAAACAAATGAAGTGTGTAGAGCCATATACAGGGTGGACCATTTAAGTTGATATTGTACAATATCTTCAAAACTAAGCGTTGTAGAAAGAAATGTCTCAAATAAAATGTGCTTGATATTATGGGAGAAAGCACGTAATGCCATTAGTCGTGTTTTATTTGGAGGACATTGTGATGTTCATTTTAGGGCCAATTTAATTTCTTTAAATAGGAACTTACCTTTTTTATGTTGTTTTCTCAGTCCTCATAAAAAACTAAACGACATTTGTGTAAAGCACTTTGCAATTGCCCTTACACCAACGTAAATAACCAAAATTCTGAATAGCTGTGTACGAAGAGCGCAATGAATGGTTAGACCATTCATGGATGGTCATGTGAGGGTCAAGTTGCGTTTCGTAATTGGGAACCAGCATCTTTTTATTTTGTTTCCTTATTCATCACAAAATAAACAGCATTTTATAAACCATTTTCTAATGAGAAAACAACATACACAATGTAGGTTCCCATTAAAAAAAACTAAATTGACTCTAAAATGACCATCTCCAAATAAAACACTACTAATGGCATTTACTTTCCCCCCATAATATCAAGCAACTTTTACTCGACATTTCTTTCTACAACGCTTAGTTTTGGAGATATTGTGCAGTCTCAACTTAAATGGTCCACTATATATATAAAAATCTGATGTGTTACACTCACATGACTTTCTCTACTCTTGTACAATCTAATTTTACAAACGCTTATTCTCCATATGGTTCATGTTAATCGAGATATCGAGATGTCAATCTTATTGGTAATTTTCTTGTAGATGCAAGGGAAATATGGTAGGTTATAAGCGATAGTCAAATATTTTAACGCTGGTTGCTATGTGGCGCATTCCATTCTCTTTGCATGTCCAGGACATAAAAAAAATGAATAACGAATGTGAGAAAAAGTATAAGTATTGTAAAATTTAAGGAAATAACAAGCAATATCTCGAAAACGGTTCACTCAACAAAAGAAATGTATATGACATAAGTTGTGTATTTTAACGCGATCTACATTTTTTGTGTAGTAAAATTTTGTCTATCTCTTATGGTTTACCAGTTATGCAAAAGTCGTTCACAATGAAGAATACTTTTGGAGACATTACCCAGAAAATTCGAGATATACATTTCATTTCTCATGACATTATCTTAAACATATCATATTTTCATCAAAATCGTTAGAGCCATTTTTGAGAAAATTAAAATTTTCGAAAAATCTTCCATGTAAAGGGTAGTCTGGGGTGGGGGGATTTTCTTGAAAACCTTCGTGTCGCATCTCTGGAAGATACTGAACCTAAATACCAAGTTTGGTGCTTATCCGACTGTTCGTTTTTGAGTTATGCTGTTCACAGACACACACACAGACACACACACACACACACAGACACACACACACACACACACACACACAGACACACACACCGACATGTTTCCAAAAATGCTTTTTTTGGATTCAGGAGGTCTCAAAACATGTATTTCCGGTGAAATCTCGGTATCGAATTTTTGGGTGGAATGCAATACTTCCCCTACTTACTATACGTAGTAGAGAAAGTAAAAATACAGAGTTTAATTATTACAATCGTGTTTTAAGTTATTCTGTTTAATCAGTGTGTCACATTTAATGTAGATGTCGGAACATTAGTGCTAATTTTGAGAGTTGGGGTTTGACGTTAACACTGCGGTCGGAAAATCAAGTGAGCCATGTTGCTATCGTAACCATGACTATGTTGCCGGCGTTACTGATGTTACATTAGCCAGTGGTTGTTCGTCGATTGCATTCATTCTTCAGGTTAAGCTTTTAGCTTCAGCTTGTAGTTATTGTTTAATTTTTGGTGTTTTCCGTTATTCTCTCCGTTACTTATTAGTTATTACTTGAATAAGTTGTTATTTTAGGAGGACTGTATTTTATTTCGAATGTTGGGGAGCCGAATTTGAAGTAGTTGCAACCGCACGTATGGTAAAATGTTTCCGGTAGCCTTCGCCCCAAAAATGTACTTTCCGATGGCCTTTGCCCCAAAGAATTTTTAAAAATATTAACTTTGTAATTTGTTTCTTTAAATATTATATATTTATGTTTTCCTCGGCTGCGTCAGTATTTATTTTGTTAGAGACATGAATGTCTTAGCAGGGAGTGGTGCGACTGAAGAATGTAGGTTTACACAGATTATAATTTTACTTCACTCCTTTTATTAATGCTTGACACGATTTAAATAACATTTCACTGATATATATATATATATATGTATATATATATATATATATATATATATATATATATATATATATACATATATATAGAGAGAGAGGGGTGAGATTTTTTTTATTAATTACTTGCACTTTTTAACGCGTAAACTATTTTTGTCTCACACATAATACGTATTAAATTTCTCGAGGACGCACCTCGCGTCCGGTTAGGAACACTGTCTACAAGCAACGCGTCCGGTTAGGAGCGCTGTCTACAAGCAACTGAATTTGAAAATTTTGCTATATTTCACTTTCTGATTGGCTAATCCTAGTCCATTTAACTAAAGCTTTTTTGGTTGTTCATTGGCTATTTTATGAACTGTCACAAAAATTACATTATTGTTGCTCCAAGAATGACTAGTAGGATTATTAAACCTTCTAATTCATTATTGCCTCAAGGCTCCTCATTGTTACCTCATTCTTAGCAACTTTTAACCTATTATTCTCACAGCTCCTACATTATTAAATTACGTAATACATTCAGATAACATTATTGAACATGTATAAAATAATATAAACATATACAATGACTGTAATATACACTTTTTATATATTGTTACATACACATATTGCTTTAAATCGGGCTGTTATTAAATTTATATATTATATAATTAAACTGAAATCATTTAAGTGTTAAAAATACTGCCTCATACTGCGCTACTGCAGAGCGTATGCACTTACCATTCTATCTGTATGTACATTCGTCCGTAAGTTCCAGAACGGAGTTGAGATTTTATATGTAGGGGTTTGAAGAAATATTATCTACGCATTTCAGATTTGGTTGAAATTAGAACAAAATTAAATATAGTTTAGATAAAGTGTCTTTAAAAAAAGTCATAATTTATAAATCCCATAGTTGAAAGATTCCAAATCGAGGTTTCCGAACCGAGAATGGAAGCTAGCTTTGCTAGCTAAAAGAAATGCCCCAATACAATATACGTATAACGTGACTGACGACGGGAGGAAATAAACGCGCATTTTATTTAATTATTATTGTTATTAGAAGTGGAATACAACCATAATGCAATACAGTGCAGTACCCGAAACGCTTTATAGACTAACTTCCCAGACGTGTCTTCGTGGTGTTATGGTTTGTGCATTCACATGCAATGCGAATAACCTGGGGTAGGATTTCTCACCGGCGTTATATATTTTATTGTGCCTTATTAATCCTTAATTTATTATTAAGCATATAATTTAATCATCTGCAAATTTGTTGAAGGCTTTCACAACTACGCTTTATATTTTAAAGGTTTTGTTCTGAATTGAGACGTTTTATAAACACCGGCATGCGTCCGAAGATGCATATTTTGTTGGAAATCTCTTAGGATATTTTTACAAATTAAAGCAATACGAGAGCTACCATTAAAAGTAAGTAACCTTGAGGACTATCATAGATTTACAAAACGTCTTATCACACAACGTAACGGTAAAGCATCACATATTGTAGGTAGACTTGTAAAGTGCAAACCATACTCTGGTGTACAAACAACATTAGGTAGGATCAGTTATGTTGGTATTTTTAAAATGATGAAGAAACAAGTGAGGGGCGTATATAAACAATGTTAACAGACATTTATGAATGCGTAATTTAAGAGTAACTAGTTACTCGTGGTTTGACGGTTTATCCCTACAACATTTAGCCTCAGGTTACACTTATCCAATAGCTTTGCGTTTCTTTAGAGGCATTTAACAATTATTACACAAGATAAAGAATTAATTAAAACTCTCAGGACACTATAAAGAACAAAAGAACTAAAAACACAGAAAACTCTATGCAAAAGTACTGTTGAACCACAAACACCACAGTTTATAATAATGATTTCTCGTGAATGCAGGCTGAGTGACTTCCACGTTGTCATATTGGGGCTGCCTCGTCCTTATTTATAGAGAAAACCTGAGTTGGAAAGATATAATAGCTGTTTAAGTAACGTCAATATAACCTTGCTTATTCTCAGTAACCATCATTCACAAGACTGCAAGAAAACACAAGAAAGAAAAAACAAAAGAAAGCCAAAAACTAACAGAAGAAGAAGTGGTACGTCGTCTGGTTTGATGCTATTGCTGTTATTCACTCTCACTATCATTTTTATGTCACTCAGTTTTTGTTTTTCTGCTTATGAAAACACCAACAAACTTCCTATAGAGAAACAAATTCGCTGCTTACAAAAATGAGGAAGTATAAATTTAAATAAGTGAATACCTGAACATCTTGACTGTCATTACTCCATGATGACTGTCAGAGAGATTAATGAATAATATGTGAACACGCTGCTCCCTTGTTATTTTATGAGACCTTGAAAGCCTTAGTAATTATTATACTTATGTTGGCAATGAGCTATTACGATTATCGTTGAGAAAGATACAGAGGATCTTGGGATCTTTTGTAGGCATAACATAAAATTAAATAATTAATCTTGTGAAATGGGGCGGAATTTCGAATTCTAAGCTAGACAGTAATTTTCGCCTTGTGTCAAAGGTTATCTGTGCTAAGTTTGATCGAAATAGGTGCTAGGGTACAGAAGCCCTATCAGGAACACACACACACACACACACACACACACACACACACACATACACACATACTGACTTTTATGTATTAAGATTCCTCTGGGGACACTGCTAGGTGTAGGTACCATTTTTGGGATTATTTCTTAAAATGCTCAATAAACATCAGGATACCTTCAATTTACTATCTTGCTTTTTTAATTCTTTATTTATTTATTACATTTCTTATTTTATTTCTCGTTATTTGAACATGGTGCACACATCAGCAAGATTGCGTCGTAGTTCCGAGTTTGGCTGCTAAGCTGTTAGCCCTTAACTTGACGCAGCCACGCTACGTCCTCCAACAATGAAGCAATACCTTTGCCTCACGATTGCTGCGTTACTCCTCCTAGTTGTTTTTTTTATACTTTGCCACGGCTGCTCGAGCATGAGATCCTAATCAATAGGTATGCGTTGATGTGTACAGAGAAACACGAACGCTTTCTTGGAACACTTTTATTTTCACCATTTAAAATAAAACTTAAGGTTTGCCGATCACTTTTAAATGCATACGATGCTACTGTGTCTTTACCAAGACCGAAGATTATTAACTACAGCTGAACGTTTTTCCCTCTTGCATGTTCGCCGCCAATGTTCACAACTCGACGAGAATGTCGTCCCGCTCTCACCAATCGCTCAGGACAGAATGACTTTCACCACCGCGCTACAAAGAGGAAAAACTCCTAACTTCCCCTCTCTCCCCTCAACACTCTCCTGAAACTTAGCGTCATGAAGCTTCTAATGACCTTCACATCCCGGCCAGTGCAACTGCACCCATTAATTCCAAGAGAAATTGGCTTCAGCTATTTTACCCTTTATACCTGGAGCTGGTCCTTAATTAGCTAAACTGTGCCTTTCTTGTCTTTCTGTAGCTTTTACAGTCAACAATTTTCCCAATGCTTCTCCTTTTTATACATACACTGAAATTAAATATTTTATTATTTATTTTATATCACTATCCTTCTCAGATTATTATGATAATTATTGACTTCATAATTTCGGCTTCAAACTCTAATGAATATCAATATAATGCATCTTAGCCTGCTATAATGTTAAAGCTAAAGCATGAGCAAAGCTTTACGAACACGGATTTTTAGTACATCAACGCGATGTACGACATCTTATCGGCCGATTACACTGATAAGTGTAATACGACTCAGTAGCTTTAGACATTTGCATACTGGTATTATGAGTAAAGTGTATGGGGAAAACATTTTAATATAAGGTCTTCCCATTAGTCTTTACGGTAAGCCTTTAGTACGTTATGTTCTTAGTCAACATTTTAACTTCTTCGGAGGATATGCTTGTTGTATTCATATGATCAAAATTTGAAAAAAAAATTGAACAGAAATTGCATCACGAGGAACATTTTAAGGCGGCAAAAGCGTAAGAACACAAGATTACGAGAAAATTAAGTTTTAAAAAAGTGCGCTATTTGCGCACACTTGCGCACGTTCATGCAAACCTCGCATTTGGGCACTTAAATGGCCAATGAGACAAAATCCCTATTGGATCCTGGTTCTAAACTTTTTGAAGATTTTTTTATAAACGTTTTCAAAGAGTGATAATTTTGAAAGTTCTGTGGAAGTTCAATATCGAGATTAAACAAAAACTGGATTGAGAACACATACATGAGGTATTTTATTACGTAGCTTTTATCAGTTTCATTTACCCATGCAATTTATCACACATTTGCTGAATAGTGTTGATAATATAACTCGTGATTTTGAACCGCCCTATGTGCAATTTCAGGTCCCTGTAGCGATGCAGTAGGGTGGTGCGAGGGTATCTCACACTGGGAGGTCTGGTACAGGGTACACTCAGCCTCTTGAGGTCCTTGGAGATCAATTGAGGAACTACTTATAAACAGAAAATAGCGACTTCTAATCTGCCAAGCTACGCTTAAGTGACCGAATCATACTGGCTGAATCAACGCCAAAACTGCCGTCTGCTCATGCAGTTGAGATGCGGTCGACATGGGTCCCTCGTAAGTTCAAATCATTCTTTGCGTTTCTTCTAGCAAAAGTTTTCTGATATGTTACATTCACATGTCTTTCTCTACCCACTATATTTTATTTTATATAGCTTGTACAAACCATTCGTACGAAAGCTTATTTTTCTATCTTTTCATTTAATCGAGATAAATCTTTGTGCGTTCAAACCTGGCGGAGGGTGATGGATTTTTTCGGGCGTAAAGATCCTTAGCAAGGCTTCCTTCGGAAGAGAAGTAAAGCTGGTGGTCTCGTGTCGTAGATTTACGGCACGTAAAAGAAACTCAAGTCTGTTAAAGGAGCCGCTAAGAAGAATGTTCGACCTTTCACTCTCAATATAGGGACGCTAAGAACCGTAGCAGTTAATGAGTGCCCATAAATAGTAATAATAATAATAATAATAATAATAATAATAAACCTATGCAGAAATAGTTTCATTACACATTTCGTTGAAGGGTCAAGGAGGATAGAGGAAACCGAATCGATAGTCAGATGCTTAAAAGCCGGGTCAGTATGCTGGACTGAATAGCGAAACAGTTCAACAAAATGATCTAAGTAGTGAAAATTTCACAACGGATATATGTAAAACGGCTGATGCCACAAAAATAATTATTTGCAATAAATGGTTCGTTTTAAAGAGATTTTTGTTGTGTAGTATACTTTTTTATGTATCTCTTATGGTTAATCTTTATATAAAATTATACAAAATTCCTTAAGAATGAAGAGGACCTCACAGGTTTTTCCCAGAAAATTCAAGATATACATTTTATTTGTCATGTAAATATCTTCAATATATGATGGTTTAATCGAAATCATTATAGCCACTTTTAAAAACTCAAACTTTTCGAACAAAGCTACATGTGAAGGGTTGAGGTGAGAGAATTTTCTTGAAAATCTTCGTGTCGCATCATTCGAATGTGCTAAACCTAAATACCAAGTTTGGTGTTTATCCGACTTTTCGTTTTTGAGTTACGCTGCTCTCTCCCTCCCTCTTTCTCTCTCACACACACGAAACTGTTTCTAAAATGATTTTTTATTCAGGGGCCTCAAAACATTTATTTTCTGTGAAATCTCGGGATCGAATTTTTGGATGGAATGCAATACCTTCTCTCTCTACGGTGACACCCAACTCGGTCTCATTTTCTACTTTCGTATCCTAACTCGGTCCCATCTTCCAAAATTTAAACAACCTATCTCGTTCTGTTCTCGAAGATATAAACAACCTAACTCGGTTCTGTAGGAAATTAATCTTAACCTAGTTAATTTTAAAGGACTTATGACTTTCAGAAGTCCTATAGTGACTGCAAAACGATATTTCAGTTTCATGTTTCACTAAAAGCGATTTTAACTGCAAAATCAGATGTTACATAAGAAAAATTTGCTCTACTAAATGCATGTAACAATTCTGTAAACTCCACGCTCAAAATAGTTGAAAATCGATGTATTATTAAAAAAATCAAATTTATTGTGCTCAATGCCACTTTCGATTTTTCAGATTAGGAATGCCACATCACTTTACATATTACTGTGCTCAAAGATTTATTACGGTTTCGTACTATATGCTACAGGACCGAGTTTGCTTGCTGACAGTATATGCTACGGACCGAGCTGGGTTGTTGACAGTATATGCTGCAGGATCGAGTTGGGTTGTTGACAGTAGAAGCTTCGGGACCGAGTTAGGTTGCTGACAGTATATGCTACGGACCGAGTTAGGTTGTTGACAGTATATGCTGCGGGATCGAGTTGGGTTGTTGACAGTAGAAGCTTCGGGACCGAGTTAGATTGTTGACAGTATATGCTGCAACACCGAGTTGGGTTGTTGACAGTATATGCTGCGGGATCGAGTTGGGTTGTTGACAGTAGATGCTTCGAGACCGAGTTAGGTTGTTGACAGTATATACAGCAGGATAGAGTTTGGTTGTCGGCAGTAGATGCTTCGGAACCAGTTGGGTTGTTGACAGTATATGCTGCGAGATAAAGTTGGGTTGTTGACAGTAGATGCTTCGAGACCGAGTTAGGTTCTTGGCAGTATATACAGCAGGATCGAGTTGGGTTGTCGGCAGTAGATGCTTCGGGATCGCGTTGGGTTGTTGATAGTATATGCTGCGGGATCGATTTGGGTTGTTGACAGTAGATACTTCGGGACCGAGTTAAGTTGTTGACAGTATATGCTGCAGGACCGAGTTGGGTTGTTGACAGTATATGCTGCGGGACCGAGTTGGGTTGTTGACAGTATATGGTTCGGGACCAAAAATTTAGCTTTATTTATGGACGCTCTTTAACAGCTATGGTCCTTAGCGTCACATTCTATATTGGGGGTGAAACACCGGTAATTTTGCTCAGAGGCCTCTTTATTGGGCTTGAGGTTCTTTTACGTGCCGTAAATCTACGACACTGACCACCGGCTTTACTTCCCTTCCGAAGGAAGCCATGCTAAGGATTTTACGCCCGAAAAAAATTCATCTCTTTCCGCCGGGTTTGAACCCGCGACTTCGGGAATTAGAAGCTAGCATGGTAACCACTACACCAAGGAGGACGAAAAATTTACGGGACTGAGTTAGGTTGTTGACAGTATATGCTACGGGACTGCGTTAGATTGTTGACAGTACATGCTGCGAGACAGAGCTGGATTGTTGACATTTTACTCACGAAGCTAACGGGATCGAGTTTAGGATGCGTTCCTACCTGCTATGTACGTGGTAGACAAAATAATAAATAACCATATGCTGCATGTTGTCACGTTATTAGCAAGTGCTGAATTATGAAACGATGCCTAACCTGAGAAGCAGCGTTAAAATATTCCCCACAACAAAGTAACTAAATGTATGACGTTTGGCTCTAAAAATTGTCCTAATCTCGTAATTGAAAATCAATTAAGGACAACATTTACTGCATAAGAATGACTTTAGCATGGAGAATTATCGTTTTCGCATCCTTGTCATATCTCGGGTACTTCAACTGCCCTGTAAACAAGCCGCGATTGGTCGATTCCAAGGCGTTCTTAAACGCCATTCATCCTTCGTGCTTACGTCATATGAATGAATTAGTTTAACTATAAATTGATTTTTATTGGTCCATCCAGTGTTAGCTGTTTCACCGACTAAAAGATGCTCACGTGAAATCACCTTGTATAAGAGAGGCAACACCTTCAGGTTCATTTTGGGACTTCTTTGACTTTCTCGCTACAATTTGGGACTCTAAACTCACATCAGTCTCAATTTTGAGTAAATTAATGCACTCTGACACAGTTATGACTGCAAGTTACTAGAATAGCTTTACTATTAGACAATTGTATCTGGCCTTCAGAGCGATTTGGAAAATCAAATCCATTATTTCCGTATTTCCAGTAACAGACTATAAAGCACCTATAAAACTTGTTCACTACCAGGGTTGATAAAGAAAGAAAAACAACAAAAAAGAAAAATATCTCTAGTAATAAAAAATTAAATTGAGTTTTATTTATGGACGCTCTTTAACTGCTGTGGTTCTTAGCGTCCCATTCTATATTGGGCGTGAAAGACCAGTAATTTTGCTCAGAGGCCTCTTTATCAGGCTTGAGGTTCTTTTACGTGCCGTAAATCTACGCCACGGGACCACCAGCTTTACTTCCCTTCCGAAGAAAGCCATACTAAGGATTTTTAAGCCCGAAAAAATCCATCGCCCTCCGCCGGGTTTGAACCCGCGACCTCGGGAACTAGAGGCTAGCATGGTAACCACTACACCACGGAAGACAACTCTCTAATACTAGAGTATGCTTTTGTGCGATAGGAGCGACAAAAATATCGTCTATAGTGTGCAGCGTGAATAAAAAATTTTCTCAGAAAAACAATTTAACCCAGAGAAATTTCTCATCAAAGGTACACATAGTTTATTTTCATTGAGAGGAAAGTTTATAGGTAACATTAGATAGGTATTTTTATTGCATAAATATAATTTCTTTATTTTTTGTGATCACTGTATGATAAATTGAGAGTTAAGTGTTTAAGTACCAATACTGAGAATCAAAAACGTTATTGGACTACCTTTACTTTTATTAATATTTATAATATTGAAGTGCTGGGGTACTCAGAAAGAGTAACAAGGAAACTACAGTCTTTTTATTTTGTATATGGTGTTATAATATACACATTTGTGCACTGAATTTGCATTAAGCTGTTCTTTCAAATTTCATTTCACTAATGTTTGTCAGTTTTGGAATTTCTGAGATACAACGATTTTATTCTGAAAATAATGTTTATGGGTTTGACATCATTCTTTCGACCCCATTGGTTACAAAATGCCAAAAGATATATTAAGTTGAGAGTTTAGTCCTAATTTCGAAACACACTTAAGCATAAATTAAAAACTGAGTTGATACTTCTTCCTCCTCAAAGCATGATTGTGGAGGTCAACTCCTTTGTCTTCTTTTGGTGATAAGGATGCTAACGCATCTGGGCAACGTCCAGTAGATCTGACGGTGTCATGAATGGTGAAGAGGTGCTGAAGACATTAAAGCCTCTTTCCATCGCAGTTGGGCAAAGTCCACGTAGGCTTAATGGTGTTCACGCAGGCGACAACCCGTGGCGAAGAGTACATAGGAGGCACACATATTTGCTTGTTTGTTGGACAAGGTTTGCATGGCTTAGGCTTAACACAGTCTAGAAGCCTCTTCTGTTCCCTCAGCCATTCTTGCTCCTTCCTGGTTCTGAGTAGCTCCCGGCGCAGCAGTTTGAGATTCTCTTCTATCTCGGAGATTTCCTTAGCTATGTTACAGCTCGTTGCAGCGCAAGTAGCTTGATCGTCGGCGGGTGTGGGGGGAGGGACCACTGGAATTGACTCTTCTGTCTGCGAGATGGTATAAGATCCTACAGATTCCTTTTTGTACTCTACAGGCTTACAACCCGGAGGAACGCTCGTTATCTTCAGTCTCTCTGGAAGGTCATTTTTGCAATTGCAGATGGACTTCATCACCCGCTCCATCTCGCAGAGAATGGCATTCTTATCTGCATGTTCAAGAGAGGCTAGTGGTTCTTTTAATGATGAGGCTCCACGAAAGGCAGGTTCCGTCCCTTCAGCATCTGTAGGTTCAGGATTGCCTGTGTCTGTAGATTGCCTTGGGGAACTTTGAGGGGAGCCATCCTTGGGCTTCCGCGGTGGACAGTTGAAGGTGTTCTTCTTTTTGCAGCAAGTACCGGGACATTCCTGTGGCTGCGCAGCACAAGGTGTTGTCGGGCCTGTCATTCCCCTTCTGTACAGAAGACTGCACTCTTCGGTCATGATGTCGCTGCTTCAATGCGCAACTTTGTATTACCCAGATGAAGGCACCGTTTCTTGTCACGTAACACTTCTTTTGCTACAATGATAATTTATTCTTTGTAGTGCAAGAAATACGCAGCAGAATTTGTGTCACTATTCATTTCGCATTAACACCACTAATATAATTTGGAATTAAAACTAAAAGGCATTATAATATGCAAAGAAAACAACACTTTTGGATAATTTAGATTTCAAACATTTCGTGATCTATGATGTATAGATTGAATTTTTAATCTACTACGCCATTGCTAAACAACGGAATAATAAAGGAAGCGCCATAAAAAGTTTGGCGTTGAGTCGACGAAACAGAAACAAAAGACTGTTGTCTCTCTTTAAATGAAAAAAGAAAATGTTTCGAAACTGCCTCTGGGGTCTGGTACTTAGCATGCTAACCTTCAAATTCAGAAGTTCCAGGTTCGATTCTCGGCTAAGGGGTGGGAAATTTTCTTTAGCCAGGATTATTCCCTATCTTCCCTAGAGTTTGGAAGTATGAATGTGTGTGTGAATTTAATGTAATAACCAAAAGTAATAATACCAACCCAAAGATTAACACCACTGTAAACAAGTGAACATAATTGCCTATAAGCAATTGTTCCGAAGGTAAAAAGCCGCCATTATGACCTTAGATGTTAAAGGCGGCATACAAATGGAACATTAAAAAATGTTTTGAGAAGTATTGAGTTGTGGCAGTAAAAACTGAAATGCAAATATAAGCAAACATATGAAAAGTGTTTGAACTTGGTTACAGTGACCCTATTACTTCTTTACTTGGCATGATTTGTTAGTTTCTCATTGGCCACTGGAGTGCACGAGAACGTGATCATCATTAACAGAATTTATCTTGAAGGAATACCAACAGACGAACGAAAGCACCTATTGCAATTTGCGTTTGTCCATGCCTAAGGTTATAGCTCAGTTACTCAGGTTGAGTTAAATCAGATTTATAATGGTGTATAAAATAGCTGAGTCTATGTTTAACGAATTTTAAGAGCAGGAAAAGCAACTTATAGCCTTAAGAATACACGCTTGGTTCACTCGTATGATTTGGTGTATCCGATGGTTCCTGACAAAAGTTTCCTCGATCATTATTTAACAAAAACTAACCTAAGATAATCATAGAGCTATAAACTTAAGAACACAAACTCGCTTTATTCGTGTGCATTGATGCAGCCAGTGTTTCTTGATGCCAGTTATTGGCTAAGCTTCCGTATCTATGGCGAAAATAAAGTGCTATGAAACTAAAGAAAGCTAATGAGAATACTGAAGGAATGTAGTTTAGAATTGATGTTTGCACTTCTAGAGCCTGTAATCCATCCACCCATCCGGAGGAAGCTAATGAGAATACCCGAGGAATGTAGTTTAGAATTGATGTTTGGACTTATAGAGCCTGTAAGCCACTGGCTCACCCGAAGGAAACTAAGAGAACGCTGAAGAATGTCATTTAGAGTTGATGTTTGTACTTCTAGAGCCTATAACCAACCCACCCATCCATCCCCACCCGAAGGAAACTAATGACAATTCCTGAAAATGAAACGGAGTTTTATTTATGGACGCTCTTTAACTGCTGTGGTCCTTAGCGTCCCATTCTATATTGGGTAATTTTCTCAGAGGCCTCTTTATCAAGCTTAAGCTTCTTTTACGTGCCGTAAATCTACGACACGGGGCCACCAACTTTACTTACCTTCCGAAGGAAGCCATGCTAAAGATTTTTACGCCCGAAGCCGGATTTGAACCCGCGACCTCAGGAACTAGAGGCCAGCATGGAACACCTAGACCACAGAGGATGACGAGAGTACCTAAGGAATGCAGTTTATAGTTGAAGTTTGCACTTCTAGAGTCTGTAACCCGCCCACCCAAAGGAAACTAATGAGAATACCTGAGGAATGTAGTTTAGAGCTTATGTTTGCACTTCTAGAGTCTGTAAACCTACCCGTCCACACTTTTTAGGACGTTTTATTTTATAGGAAAATAATGGTGATATTTCAGTAATATCATCTTGCCACTGTTGCGCATGCATGAAGGGGAGTGCCAACCTAAAATTGAGTGAAATCCGCTAGATTGGCTAGATTTTAATTAGAATAAAACGAATTGAATGTAGGTGCAAGTAGTACCTATTCATACTCGATCTTGTTATACATTACCCAGCTTAAAAATATGTTTCTAGGAATGTTGTAAAAGAAAAATTAAAATCAATCGTTATCCGTGTAACGATGGCGATGTTTGTTAGTCATAGTTGGCAGCTCTGCGGTTATGAATCGTATAGACACCGTGAGGAAGCAAGAGCCACCTTCAGGGAAACTCGGAAATAAATTGGTGCCATAGATACGGAAGTTTGTCAACCAGCTATCATACTGTATATAGTGTATATAGCAAAGAGAAGATACTTAGAAATGAATTCTTATCTCCCTGCGAATCGTTCACAATATTACAACCTGCAGCATACCTGCGTATACCACATAGAAATGTTATTTTGACATATAGAAAACAAATAAAAATACCTAAGTAATATGGGGGATAATAGGAGGGGAAAACGAAAGACCATACAAAATACCCATTGAGATTATAAAAATGTTAATGCCTACTTACATTAAACCCATAAGAAACTATAACGCATATCTAGAGGATAAATTAATTTTTATTATTTGTTATAAGCCAAAAGGAGGGAAATGGTTAATATAAAAATGTTTGCTTTCTTCCCATTATCTCCGTATCTGTTATGATTTTCCAGTTTCTTTATTGGTCACCGAGTGCGGTGATTAAAATTAACGGAATTCATCCAGGAGAAGTATTAACATAAGAGTAATGAACACGCCAGTTTATAATTTGCGCAGTGAATACGGAACTTGCGTATTTTGTTGACATTGCATTCTGTAAGGGATTTAAAATAAGGACAGGGCTGGATTTTTGAAAGTCGTGAATAGTTACAATTTTCACGCATAATGACATGAAGACACTTAGGCGATTTTTGTCCAGATTGGTGAAATGGTGTAAATTTATACATAAGGGGTTGAAAATATCTGTCAGCACCCGTTGAAAACGGCGTAGTTTGAAATGATTATTAACTTGGAAACACAGAAAGGGATGGAATGGATTATTTGGCTATCGACAGTTATAAAATGGAATATTCAAACAATGAAAAAAATAGATTGAAGTTTTAAAATCCAAACTAAAAATGCTGTGTTGAAGTTAATATCTAAATAGAATTTATCTTTCTTAAAACTAAGGGATTGTTTGCATCAAGGAGGAAAAGCAAGAAATTTCTGGTTTAAATTTTAATTTCAGTGAGGCTATTCACTAAAGCAAAAATAAAGTGTCAATACTTGCAAGTGATATGATTATTGATAGCAGGAGTGAAGTTTTTAAAAAGTGAAAATATATTTAATGAGTAATTCGTCTATTTAAGACAAATGAAACGAAAGGCATCGTTAACAATGAAAAGAGAGAATGTGTTTATAAAAATAATAAATACCTAGATTTATAACAAGGTGAAGAAGTGGTAAAATAAAGAAAGATAATTTATGTAGTTGAAGTGCAATAAAATTAGTGGATAATAGAAAAATTGAACAAAAGAATAAACATATAAAGTTATAAAATATTATTATTATTATTATTATTATTATTATTATTATTGCTGAGCTGGATGATAAAGCAATCCTGTCTCCTCAAGTTGTAAGAAAAAGAAAACTGGTGATAAATCAGACGCTAAATGGAATAAATATATTTCAAATGTGCCTGTAAAATAAGGAAGAAGAAGGAAATACGTGTAGGGGTAGTTTTTGTTTTTGTAGTTTTAAGTTATACTAAAACTTGTACTGTATGGTGAAAATGGGGGTTCAGTAATTTTCTGAAAGTTGCTAGGCAACCTATGACTTTTACTAGCCCTATACATAATTGTGCAGATTTCTACTTAAAGGGTTTAAAATTTGGTAAGCTTCTTTTTGAGGTTTGTATGAAAGCCTATAATTTTTGCTGGGTCCAGTAGTTTAAGAGAATAGCGTTTTGTCTAGATAGGCCAAATACGAATGTTTATTTGTATGTTAGAGGTTGAAAATAGGGATTACCGATTAACAATAAGAATGGGGCAGTTTTTGAAAACTTGATGTAGCTCATCTTTTTTTCAAACTCTAAAACCAAGTGTACCAAGTTTTGTTTTGAAAAACCATACCAGAAACACTCTCTGATAACGAAGTTCACTAAGTCAAACGGAAATTTGGTTATACAAGTACCGTATGCAACTTCTCATCACAATGCTTAATTTAAAAATATTTAAGCCTCCCCATTTATCTCTTTGGGCTGGAATACATTAAAAGTATCCATATTCGCAATAAGTGCCAAAACCGTGCTCTCGTATTCGTACTAAACGAAACAGGTTTGAAATTGGGTGACATGGTTATAAACACACCCTTAATCTTCTTCCCTTAAGGTTCAACAGTTTTTAAAGTTTATATAGCCTATGTCCGTCCGAAAGATTCGTGTTTTTCAAGGAGTATGCTTTCGGAGGTTGCCAATAGGTGCGCTTGCTTCCACAACTGCAGAGCTGCCAACATATGACTAACAAACACCGACATCCTTTCGTGAATAATCCTTTGGCTGAGCCAAAGCGTAGCCGAGGGATGATTTTTATAAACAGAGGAGTGGAGCAGTTGCGGCCGAGGACGGGGCATAGCCGTAGGATCCTAAGGCTAAGCCCCAAGCATTCCATGATTAATATTACTACTCCTTGCACCTTTTTATTCCCAGTAACATACATAACCTTAACTTACTCCCTTTTACTTCCTTGTAAGTAGAGAGCTGAAGCAGTTACGGCCGTAATATTACTACCCCTTGTACCAAGAACAACAATGCGTTAAAACATCGTCAGTCTAGCGGATTTAACTAATTACAAGCGCATTATCGACAATATGGCAAAGTTTTTTACGTTACTATAAAAAAATGCTTAAAATGGTGGGTGGATTAAGTCTGGAAGTGTCAACATCTACTCCAAAATACAATACTAAGGCGATCTCACTATTCCTTTTTACATTTATAGAGCTTTTTGACACTATTTAATGTGTGTATAAATATCGCAGTTTTCCTTTTACAATTGTGAAAGAGCAGACTTTCTCTTTTTATAATAGTATAGATTCTTTCTTTCTTTTTCTTTTTTTTAAGCAAAGAGCAGAATTAAACACCGCGAAAACATTGTTTACACCAAAACACTCAACGAAGCGAGCATGTATACTTAAGCTTATAATCCAGTTACTCCCCAAAACTGTTATTAAAAAACTATTGGTTACTAAATACACACAAAGGAAGCAAATGTTCGACTGTTTGCTTTACTTTGGTCTTCAGATGCGATGAAAGTGATGTATTACATGCCCTACAGATGTCACCATATGTCGTACTCCAGCTCCAACACAATGCTGGCAAGATATGAATAACAAATACCACAAAGCCAATAAGTTATCGCCAACGGTCTCAGCCTGCGTTTCTAATTACTTTTTATTTTAGGTTTATTAAGTTTTTACGTTTCTGATTCACGGGAGGTTAGGTTAGGTTTAGCTTTTTATATAAGTTTGTTTTAATTAGTTGCCAGTGGTTACATCAAAGCACGCGAGCAAAGTGAGCGTGCGTTCCTAAGCTTAGGTTTCTGATTCACGGGAGGTTAGGCTAGGTTAGGTTTAGTTTCCTTTTATATAAGCTTAGGTTAACTATCTACCAGCGTTACTGTAAAACAAACTCTTTATTAAACTTTTAATGCAAATAACATTTATATATATAACTCAACTTTCGCTATAACAATAAAAAAATTAAACTTCTGGTGGAAAGTTTTTAATAACAATGCATTGCGTTTTTGTCAGTGGCAATACAAAATTAAGAAGAAGAAAAAGTAGTAACAACACATCGCTTTTACCGCGGATTTCACTTCTCATTTAGGTTGGCAGTTCCCATTGCGCATGTACGATAGCGACAAGATAGCTACGTTTGTTGTCTTCACATCGTAATTTCGCTTAAAAGTGAAATACCTAAAACGGGCGGGCAGATGGGCACCAGATATAGAAGAGACAACATCTGCTCCTAAACTTACGTCTAAGGTAATTTATTCTCTTTCTTTTAGCTTTTATTAATGTTTTCAATGAAGGCCAAAGTAATTCAGGTTAGCCCAAATGTTTTCTTAAGCGTATATTTCTATCATGTTAGGTGGCTTTTGTTACTGCTACAACGAGCTAAATTCCGGAACCATTATCTACACCAAAGCACGTGAGCGAAGTGAGCGTGAATTCTGCACTCGCGTGCATGGTTTATACCCATACCAAGGCCACAGAGTTACACGGAAGTGAACACATTCCTTGTAACGAAGAACACGAATAAAACATAGCGGAATATCGGTTGCCTTAAACACCAATGGTTACACTTAAACTTATGATTCAGTTATTTAGATTAGATTAGGTTAGATTTCGTTTAGTAATGATACAACGAAAAACTGTGTTATCAAGAACCACTCCTTATTTCAAAGTACTCTCAATACGTTTTATGTATTTTGCTATGTTTTATGCTCTATAAAGTCTTAAGTGGGCATTATTTTTCACATTCATGATTCGTACCTTTCACAATACAGGAATAAGTTACACGCCTTTCAATGTTGTTCAAATTGTTTCTCGGTTTTCTGCTGTATTATAGAGAAGGCTTTGGATTTGATTA
Source organism: Deroplatys truncata (assembly GCA_030765065.1). Taxonomy (NCBI): domain Eukaryota; kingdom Metazoa; phylum Arthropoda; class Insecta; order Mantodea; family Mantidae; genus Deroplatys; species Deroplatys truncata. The sequence goes on along the minus strand of CM060984.1, from coordinate 61,089,517 downwards.
AACCATCTGGAAATCCCGCGACGCGAAAACAGTTGGTAGTAACTTTCGCACTTGCGTAGTAGTAATATAGACGCTTTTAACTATGTCTAGCGACTTTATTATTATTATTTATTTACTGAAACAATAACAACTCCCCGTATTTGTGGGCTGCCATCTAGGGCAGAGTAAAGCACAAATTTTAAATGAATTTTCTACATCAGAAACGTTAATAAAATTTAAACACTATACGCATAGTAAGTAGGGGAAGTATAGCATTACACCCAAAAATTCGATGTCGAGATTTCACCGGAAATATGTTTCGATAAAACATCTTTAGAAAAAAGCGCGCGTGCGTGTGTGTGTGGAGAGCATAACTCAAAAGCGAAAGGACGGAAAAATACCAAACTTGGTATCTAAGTTCAGTATCGTCCAAAGATGCGACACGAATTTAAGAAACTCCCCTCACCCTCAACTACCTTTTCATGGAACATTTTTCGAAAATTTTTATTTTCTAAAAAATGGCTGTAACAATTTTAATTAAAATGCTGTATATTAAAGATATTTATACGACAAATAAAATGTATATCTTGACTTTTCTGGGAATAGCCTGTGAAGTCCACTGCATTCGGAAGAAGTTTTGTATTACTGGTAAACCTTAAAAGTTATAAAACAGTTTCAGTTCTAAGACATTTGACTATCATTATTCCCTTTATATATAATTAAATGTGTAATGCTACTATTTCGGAAAAGTTTATCTCGATTACAATGAAGTGGATAGGAAATAAACTTTCATAAGAATAATTTGTATACCTACTAATGAGCACTAGAGGGTAGAGAAAGTCATGTGAATGCAACACATCAAAATTTTTTTTTCATTCAGTATGATAGTCAAAAAGAAAACTAAAAAATGCAAATAACATATAGTAAATATTTAATATCAATGGAATATAACCGTAAAAGATGCTAAAAATGATTATTATAGAAATTATTTCGAAGAAGGGCACTGTTGCTTTGGAGAGATGGAAAATTTAGAATAGTCTTTAAATTGGATGCAATATTAACAAAAAGGAAAACGGTGAGATTTTAAACTTATTATATAAAGAAGGTTTATATGGACCTATTAAAATGACTAGAATTATAAACTATAACCCCAAATTAATTTTCAGAACGATTATAAAACACATTAAAATTTTCAAAATAAAGACAATTCCTCGAACATGCAAGTGTTTACTATCAGAATAAAGATGCTTAATTATATTTAAGGTTTCATATAAGTTACAGGTGTCAGGCACTAAATAGAGCTGGATGTAATCCCCCAGAGCTTCTTTAAATGAAAAAGAAGGGGAAGTGTGTTAAAAGGGTGGATTACAGCTTTACAACCTCAATGTAATCATTCATCTATTCCTAAAAGGGCCCTTTTACTGGTGTATTGCTTGTTAAGTAACACTGCTTGTTTCTTATCAGGTAAATAAACTAAATAATCTTCCTTTTAACAGAAATATCCTGTAATGTTTAAAAAGAACAAGAAAATCAATTGTCCCAGCACAGCTACGTTTATATCCACTGTATTTCTTTGGATTTACAAGAATCTGTACATGAAATATTGTTGTTTAAACTTTGGCTAGCATTAAGATTAAGAACTGTGACAATAAATGGAAAATAGGCAGGCAGTAATGGTCTAATTTGAAAGTGAACGTGAAACGCACACAAATTATGATTTTCGGAGCTATTCCCCTTTATACTTTCCCTACTAAGAATAGTAAGTATTACACCCAAAAATCGATGTCGACATTTCACCGAAAATATATGCTTTGAGGCCCTCCCTGAACCCAAAAAGACATTTTTAGAAAAAGGATGGTCTGTATGTGTGTGAACAGCATAACTCAAAAACGAAAAGTCGGGTAAACACGAAACTAATTTTTTTTAAGTAAATCCCCCACGCCCAACTACCCTATACATGGATTATTTTTCGAAATTTTTCATTTTTTAGAAAATGGCTGTAACGATTTTGATCAAAATATTAAATATTAAAGATATTTACATGATAAATAAAATGTATGTCTTTATATCTTGAATTTTTTGGGAATAGCCTATGAAGTCCTCTTCACTTGGAAAGAATTTCGTACACTCTTGTGTAACCTGGTTAATGTTAAGGGATAGACAAAAAACGTACTATGAAAAAAATGTAGATCTGTTTAAAGCACCATTCATTTCAAATAGATTTTTTTTTGTGGCATCAGCCATTTCCGAGATATCCCTTATTAATGGTTCGAAACTTTTTTTAGTTCCATTTATACCCCGCCTTTAACTACGTTGGTCTCATCGGCGGCCTTTCCTTTGGAACTTTACAATATGAAACTTTTTGCCTATTGACAATGGTGTTAACTCGTATTCTCTTGTGGTTGGGTTTCTTGCACTTTTTGCGTTTTCATCATTAGATCACACACAGATTTACACTCGCATTCATACTTCTAGACTCTGGGAAGGATAGGGAATAAACTTGGCTAGATAAAAATTCCCACTCCCCCGAGAATCAAACCCGGAACCCTTCGCCCAGCAGGCAAGTGCTCTACCGACTGAGCTGCGGGGCCAGCCGGGTTCGAATTGTTCGATACTTAACCATTCTTTTAAAGTCCTGTCGATTGTTATTTATTTCTCACTGCATGGAAACAGTATGGAATTTTAAGGCCAACATACAGCGTCCAGCTCTAAACATTCGACTTTCGCTGTTCTCTTTGTAAATCATCTCGAAAACAACAGCGGAGCTGCTTACAATAACGTAAGTTATATTATTGCTTATCTCCCATATACCTATGATAGATAGAGGAAGCATTACATTCCATCCAAAAATTCCATTTCGAGTTCAATGACACCAAAAGGGAGTTTTTAGAAGAGAGGGAGAGAGAGAGACGCTATAACTCAAAGGAAAAGTCGGATGGATATAAAATATCATATATGTAAAATAAATAAATCCTGTGGCGCTACAGCGCGCGAGGGCCTGGGGCTGCCAACCCGACTGCGAGCCTCATGCCCACGTACGCAAGGCAGAGGCACGTTACGGAGAGATGATGTGGTCAGCATCACGCATCCCCCAGCCGGAAAGTTGATTCACGAGGCCAGGACCGCTGCCTATGGCAGCTCCTCACTTTCCTCACGATGCGGAGTGGGCACCGGTCCTATACTCGGGACATAAATTTCACACTCCCATAGGTGGGGACGAACCCGATCACGGAATGCTCCCGGGTACAAATAATCAAGCGGGATGTCTCAGGCGGCAACATTTGGAGGTCCCGTGTTCGATCCTGGGCGCCCACTCTGACCCATGGGTTTTTCGTGGCTTCCCTGTGGTGGACAGCGAATGCTAGAATGGTTTCTACTCTGGCACGATTTCCTTTTCGTCATTTCTCTTTCATTCTATTTCCTTCTGATCTTTCAGGTGTGCTTCTATGGCAGTATCGGACAGATGGCGCGGATGCATACTCACTAGAAAACTATTCCCCGTGGGCACCATAGGGCTGCTCGACTGCTGGGTCGTTTATCACCCTCTCTCGGCGGTTTCAGCAGTGGAATAGGTCTTCCGCGCGTCTCTGCGGCCTGTAGCCTCCTGTGTGATTCCTTCACTTCATCCCTTCCTCCTGGGAGTGGTGGGCACAATAGACCTATGTAGGTTACGGAGCACGAGGTGTCTCCCTCACTTCAACTACCTATTATATTGCTTGGAGTTTACCGTGGTAGGTCATATCGGATGATGAATGAATGAAATGGGTGAAATGATGTTCAAACGATCCCGAGGTCCCTAGAGCTTAGAGCTAATTGACATTCGTCTCTGCAGGATAAGGAAAAATCCCGGAAGGAGCCTTATCCGGTAACTCACCCAGAGATTGGACTCGGAACCTCTTGAACGTGAGCCCGGTGTCCCTAGGGCTTACAGTTACTTGACATTCGTCTCTGCAGGATAAGGTAAAATCCCGGAAGGAGCCTTATCCGGTAACTCACCCAGAGATTGGACTCGGAACCTCTTGAACGTGAGCCCGGTGTCCCTAGGGCTTACAGTTACTTGACATTCGTCTCTGCAGGATAAGGAAAAACCTCGGAAGGAACCTTATTTGGTAACTCACCCAGAGATTCGACTCGGAACCTCTTGATCGTGAGCCCGGTGTCCCTAGAGCTTACAGTTACTTGACATTCGTCTCTGCAGGATAAGGAAAAACCTCGGAAGGAACCTTATTTGGTAACTCACCCAGAGATTCGACTCGGAACCTCTTGATCGTGAGCCCGGTGTCCCTAGAGCTTACAGTTACTTGACATTCGTCTCTGCAGGATAAGGAAAAACCTCGGAAGGAACCTTATTTGGTAACTCACCCAGAGATTCGACTCGGAACCTCTTGAACGTGAGCCCGGTGGCCCTAGGGCTTACAGTTACTTGACATTCGTCTCTGCAGGATAAGGAAAAACCTCGGAAGGAACCTTATTTGGTAACTCACCCAGAGATTGGACTTGGGACCTCTTAAATGTGAGGCAGTCATTGTTAGATCTCCTGTTATTTCAATAAGATATTGCATAAAACCAGCAAAGTAACTTTTATAAGATGCATTTTACAACTTTATACTTAGGAAGAAAACAAATTGAGAAACCATTACTCATGTTATCAACAGCAGATTACTAAGCACAAAAAGGAAAAGAAAGCAGTGGTATAAAACAGAACATATAACAAAAGGTGTGTACACATAGATAATAAATATTAATATCACTGATATTACAACAGTCACGCCAACCTCACACCACAGAGATGCGCAAATTTCATATTTAAGTTAGACTCTGTTTAAGCATGCCTGGCAAACACTTTCAACATAATTGCACTTAATATGCTATTAGCCAAAGACAGGTTAGAATATGCTAGTCAGTTGGCCAAGCAAACCCGTAGTAATTCATCTTCGATTACTCTGGTTCCCGAGATCGTGTGTTCAAACCCGGTGGAGGTCGATGGCTTATTTCGGGTGTGAAAATCCTTAGAATGGCTTCCTTCGGAAGGGAAGTAAAGCCGGTGGTCCCGTGTTTAGTGGATTCACGGCACGTAAAAGAACCTCAAGCCTGATAAAGAGGCCTCTGAGCAAAATTACCGGTCTTTCACGCCCAATATAGAATGGGACGCTAAGAACCATAGTAGTTAAAGAGCGTCCATAAATAAAACTCTGTTTAACAACACTGATAGTATTTCGTGGTGGTGCACTTGTATTTAATTTGTTTGAATGGAGTGAAGAACAAAAGTATGGTGTGGAACCAATTTTGAAAATTCTGTACGGAGAGAAATTATAAAACTGACGGCTCAGTTAGCGACAAAGAAATTGCTTTCATTCTACAGGACTAACGAACATGGTTGGCGCCAAACTAGGTAAGTATATAATATGTTTTTTGTGATTATCTAGCCGAGTAACGCTAGTGCTACTAGTTTTACATGACAATTTAATTTCGGTTTCAAACTCATGCATCTTTTCTTCTCAACCTTCGGTCTCGAAATAATTATGATGAAAAAAAAATTCCTTAAGCTCAATTAAATTGTCGTAAAACTATCAGCACTAGTGCTACTACTGCTGATAATTCTCTCACCTTAAGCTACTTTTCGTTATTTTTCTTTTTCTCAAATATTGCTTTAAATTTTTTTGTTAAAGCAGGACCATGCTTAATATGGCAATAAAACGATGTATATTGAATTTTCTGTGAGACTCAGAAAGCCTCTTTCTCCTGAGTACATTTTGTACAATACGTTTAGCTTGTTTAACTGGTAAATCATAAGTTGGTGGACAAAAGATAAACCAGGAAAAATTAAGAGTTAATTGAAATATGTAATTTATTTCAAATAGCTTTTGTTGTAGACTTAACAGTTTTGAATATATATTTGTTGATACTTCTTTAATTTTTTTCAGGTTGAACTGTCTACGGTTCTGACATCTTCCAGAGATTTTTCATTTGTTCTACATAAGGAAATCTTCAAAATGGCGTGAGGTGAAGTAATTAACAATTTGGAAATGAAAAAAATGTTTGGAATAGATTTATTTGCGAGTCGAAATTTATATTATGGAACATCTCACAACGAAGAAGAATGGTTTAAAGAATGGAAAGTTGATACTGAGAATGGTTTAGTAAAACTTGGAAAAATAAATTGTTTTTCACAAAACCACAAGCGTGCTTGCATCAAGAAAAAAGTTAGATATTTCAGGATCCAAAAAATACGTATTAATTTACTATTAGTAGTAACAAAAGTAAAATTAAAGTGTTAAATCTTAAAAGTGATGTAATTATTGAAGTTAAAGTGAAGTTCTATATAGCGAAAACACGATATAAGATGTATTATAATAAACCCATTGAAACAATTGAAACAAAAGAAATCTTCAACAAAGAATATATAACCTGCTTTTATTAGAAGAACATCACTCAGGTTAGCTCAAGAAGTGATAAGATAAATGAACAAGAAGAAAAATAAGAAAGGCACTACTTTAATTATATTAAATATAAATAAGGATAGGATAGGATTAGAAGCGAAGGGGAACTTAACACCTTTACCTACGCAGATCTTTTGTGTCTAGGTCCCTGACGGGGCGCCCCTGAAAGAGAGGGATGAGGTAAGAAGAGAGAGAGAGGGAGAGAGAGAGAGAGAGGGCGGCTGGATCAGGAGGCGCGACATGAAGAGGGCAGCGTCTCTACCATTTACAGATTTGAACTCCCCGGATGCTAGCTTGTGCAGCCCCCCTCCCCCCATGGGCTTACACATCCCCTGGGGGGGACCCAGTGATTGCTTGCATTTCAGGAGACGAAAGTTTACTCACAGCATCCTTTTCCACTGCCATGCACACGCCGAGACCTCCCGCCGACACTTGCAACCCTGAAAGAAACCAAGCAGATGAAGGGTGAAGTGAAATGAGAATGAAAATGAAATGGAGGGACAGGAAATTCGGGTGATATAATGATCCGTCAGCTTTCATCTGGCGACCCGGGGAAAACCTGGAAAAAACCTATGTGTCAGGAAGCTCGGCCATGGGAATCGAATTCACAACCTCCCAAATACGAGCCACAAAAGTTACTGCCTGAGTCATCCCGCTCGATAAATATAAATAAAGTGATTAATCTGTAATAAAATCGATAGATGCTGAACAGTTAAACAGAAGAAGAATGTAATATATTGAATAATAAAATATTATTGTACATAGACATTAAAGAGATATTAGTTGTATCAGGACATCAGTAAATAAGTAGGGAAGAAAAACATTATTTCTACTTGGGTTTATGACAACAAATGCTGACGTACGATATGCGAACCGCTGTGTTTTGTTTTCTGTATCGCGTATACAGCAAAGTCCAAATTGTTATTTTAAGATCATTTCTTATAAAAAAAAAAGCATCGCGAGGTAACATGAATAGAAGAACTCTTTTTGTATGAATAAAAGATTTTACGTGGAATTCTAAGCGATAGAGAAACTTATGCGAGTTTACAATAGTTTTGTGTGTTTCGTGTGCTGGATGTCCAGAATTTGGGCAGTAAATCTCTAGTATCAAATTCTAGGGATAAATCTCTGACAGAAGTGTTAAAGTGTAACATTTCTCATGCTGTACTTCAGCATCCAGAAGGCATCAGTTGAAACGAGATCCAGAAAGTCGTCGTTTCTAATGCTCCCCATATGACTAATGACATTCGGGGGTACCTCATTCCACCAAGCGATGGCAGGCCCCATTTCTGAGGTGGAGGCACCCAGTGGGCGGAATCCGTTACCTCCGATGGTAGCGTGATGATGAGGATGGCGTTGAAATGAAAGAACCTACCTAGTTGAGCCTTTGTGACACTCCACACGAGCAAGTCAGAGATGAAAGCATGGAGACAGCCGACTTAAAATCGCCATCCCAGATCCGGAAATCTAAATCCGGACTCTCAGTACGAAAGCCGGAAACGAAACCACTGCGCTACTCCCGCTCCTAGATCATTCACTGTTTAACCTCATCTTATGTAGGACTTACACCCCCCAGGACTTACAGGCGGGTGCCTGGGTTCAGAGGCCCGTCGAGGAGCAGAGACACTCATGGAGCAGACAGAATATCCAGGATGGGTGACCAGCCCGATGCCTGGTATGGGACGAAGGAAGTAGATGATACGAAATGATGGCGAAATGGATGAAAGGAAAGGTGATGATGGAGCAGCTGGTGGAATGAATGGCGGGGGTAACCGGAGAACCCGGAGAAAACCCGCCCAGACGCTGCTTTGTCCACCACGGCGCCGCCGCTCCTAGATCCAAAATTGTAAAACATGGTTTTTAAATCTAACCACGCAAATGCCTATGCTGAGTCCACTTCTCGTGCCAGTTTCACATAAACAAACTTGATACTGAATAATTGACACTGTATTAATTGACATTTGGTAAAAATTCTACATCTGCTTAGTATATCTCCTACCTTATAGAGGAAATTTCCAACTAAATTTCAGCATGTACGAGAATTCTAGTACATATCACATATCCGTTTGGAAACTGAACTTCTCAGGTGTAGGCAACCTTATCGCTGTAGTTGTAAGGCTGGGAGATCTACTCTGAAGGAGAAAGTTGCATATAACATAACAGCTTAGTAATCCGCAGTAGTTCAGTGGGAGACGAGAGAGATTTTCAGTTAGGCGCAAACAACTTAGAAGGAAGGAAGAAACGTATCGTTAGGGAAAATGTGTTATCAACCTATAAATCCCTTTACATTTAAATTTAAGAACATTCTTTTTCCTTTTTGCCCAAATTTTGAATTGCACTGGTAGCAATTCTCTTTCACCATGTTAATTTTGTTTTTCTCGGTGTTTTAAATAAATTAACATAATATACTACTAAAAAAAATAAAAATGAGACATATTTGCTGGATGGAGTCAGAAGGTTTCGGTTTGAGCACCATAAAATCGCAAATTAAAAGGGTTAGTAGTAGTGTTTAAAGCCCGTTCTCACTAAGTACATCATCAAAGGTGGTGGTCCTGGTGATATATGAGATGAAATGATTATTGCGAAAGAATAATTGGAAATTAAAATGTCCCAGGCCTGAATTTATGGTACCTCCTCTGCATTTGATGACAGAGGAAACCCTGGAATAAACCTCAGTAAGAGAGAACGTTTCTAGTGGGATTTGAACTGCGGACCTCCCGTTTACGATTCCGTGTCTTAACGACCTCGGCTACCCGTGTTGGTACGACCCCTTGTTCCTATCTCAAAATGCTTTTATACTTACAACTTTATTCACATTGTTTTTCCCAACCCCTGTATAACGGATGTTTGTGAATTTGTCGTTGACAAAGAAAGTTGTATAAGTGTTTAAATGCCTTTAAAAATGTTATGGGATAAACCAACTTTTCCTTTTGCGGAAATGTTTTAATTATACTGCTAACGATTCTGATTCACTTTATTAAAAATGTTGTACTCTGTGTTTTAAATAAGTAATCATTTTAATGCATTACTAAACTGTATAAAAAGGGACATGTTTGCTGATATCATGCAGATGGAGGCAGATTCCAGGCCCAGCAGAGTGCGTTAAAACATATCCTCTCATGTTTATAGCACTGATATACACAATCTTGTATTTCTAAAGGTTACGCTATGCATACCAAGTTTCCCACATCGTAAACTCTCTAAAATAAGAATGAACACTCATTTCCGAGTGACGTTGTAGGCCTGTAGGGCTCAATAAAGAGTGTAGAGTTTATATGTGTATTTTTGAGAAGCCCTCATTGTTGAACGAAGTTAATAGCGCGATCGGATGCGTGCCATATCCGGCTGGAGCAGGGAGTGGTGGGGAGGAGGGAATGTGCTGCCGTAGCATTGGGGTCAAGGGGAACAGAATGGTTCCACTCGCTTGAACCCGCACAAAGCGGCCCGCTCCAGCTTGCCAAAGCTAAACTTACATCATGAAACCTGAACGCGCTTTCAATCAAAACAATTCTCTAGTGTTGGAACAGTCGCTACACTTTACATTATTACTACACAAATCACATACACCTTCAAAACCTCTTATAGAGAGCGCTATTAAGTATTGTTACAGTGCATGAATGAAAAAGAATAATGTGCAAACTTGTGCACTCTAAAATACTTACTTGGAAGGTGTTCTTTGTCCATCTGGAATACTTTTGTCGGTGTTTTGAAAGCAGAAAAATTTGCTTACTCACTTTAGCTTAACGAGGTGCAGAAGCATTTATGAATATTTTCTTCAAAATTCCTAATTAGTGCTGTTGTCCAACTTTCGTGTAATTGCACTAGGAAAATATAAAACAAATGCACCTTCCATAAAGGATTCTTACCTTTTTATATTATATGAAGGATAACAGTACTAATTTGACATTTGGTAGTTTATTATAGAGTGATTAGTTTGAAAGCACATAAAAGACATAACACGAAAATTAATTCCATTCCTTATTCTGTATTTCCAAACGTATTCTAGAAGGACGCAAATTTTGTGTTTATAAAAATAAACAACTAGTAAACAACTAAAATAAACAAAAAACCATTTATAGCTCAGCAATGAGCTAAATTATTATTATAAGTAATACCACGAGTTTGCCCTGCCCGAGACAATTATCGGACCAATATCGAACTAGCGAGTGGTATTTGTTAAGGCTATTTACTGAATGAAACGTTAAATAAACAATACTAATAAAATGAAAATTATATTATTTAACTGAGTTTATTGCATACCAATAACGTAGCATGGCCTTCTGTGTTATTTAAGAAAGTATTTTTCGCTACTTTTGTTTAAATCAGAAACAAATGAGAATCAGTTGCGACAATTTCCAAACAATTACAAATCAGGTGTGACAAACTCCTTTCGACAGGATCTCAATGATAGTTGATTTGAAATGGGCTGTTAATTGGATTGGACAATAGTAAATACCTTAGTCGTGGAAAACTTACTCAATTAGGGGAATATACAAAGTATTGTAAACAAATTTTTAAAATTGTGCTAGCACATTAAGTATTTTGTATTTTTGCTTGTTACTCATAATGCATATAAATATACAAATATATGTTAAGGAATTTAATGTGGTGGCTGGCAGCCAGTGATTTTCGTAGGAAATAAATAAAGGTATTTGTCCACGATTGGGATTAAAGTTGCTTTCTAAGTTGCCAAGTTAGGAAGAGAAAAGCTTATGTTTTTTTTCTTTAGCTATATGCCGCTTCTAACATCTGAAGTCATAAAAGGCCAATTATTCGCCAATGATGTCCACTCGTTTACTGTTACATATCTTTGAATTTATTTACCTTGTATTTCCTTTATAAATATTAAAATTCACACACACACACACACACACACACACATTCCTTATTTACATTCTCACTCATACTTACAGGCTCTAGGGAGAATAAGGAAAAATTCTGGCCAAAGAAAAATTCTAACCCTCCAGCCGGGGATTGAACCCGTGACCTTTGGGTTCGGAAGCTAACACGCAAACCACTACACCAGATACGCAGTCAACGATTACCTTGTTCGATAATAATTTTGAATTACTGCATATCTGTGTTCCCTTTAAGTGTATAGTGTATAGTTATTTTCAATTAAACTCAGCAATGCAAACAATATAAACAAAACAATGTTGCTATGACATTTTCTTTGAAGCAATGAACTTCGTAGAATAAAATGTGGCAGTTTAATCCCGATCGTAGAAAACAATAGTATATATTCCATGTTCTCGAAACACATTCTCCCTTAGGTACTTTCGTATTCCTTTGGATAAAACCCTCAAGCTACAATTATCTAGTTCGGGAAAAATTGTGCGTTTGATGTGTAATATACTACTGAGATATACAATTAATTAAAAGGGGAAGGTTATGAAAGAAGCGAAACTCATTGAATAATGACGTACAAAATATTCCTAATTTACAAGTGAGGCAAGAGAGAGAGAAGAAAGAAAGAGAGAGGGAGGGCCAGAGAAAGAGTCATATATTATAAACGTGTTTCTTGAGCATCGAAAGTGATCTGCTGACCGCAATTCCTACTTCATGCAGTAGGCCTATAATAATGCCAAATACTTTGGTGCAGTTCACCAGCTGACAAGATATCCGACAAGGAGTCCCACGGAGATGAAACTGTAGGCGCCTGTATCCTATATTTTACTGGTTGTTGTTCTTTGACCCCGTTCTTATTGAAGCTTATTGTCATATCTAGAACCGAAAAATTACAATATTGTTTTCCATTTTGTTGCCTTCAATGGGCAAAAGAAATTGGTGATTATCCGATAGACACTTTTGGCAGCAGCTGGTGAGATCTAGGCGGATATATACAAATTCTGAAGATCTCACATTACTCGGTTTCTTCCTGTGGGGATTAATGAAGAATGATATGTGTGCACAGTGACCCAAGGATATTGTTTCAGCCTTTGGGAGACTTGCACTTGAGAGATCACATCACACGTGGATGGAATGCGATGTATACCATGTGCGTGTCTAATCTGAGGAAGGTAAAGATACATATCACAGGTGCCCCAGAAGCAGGCCAGGATGGCCCTTTGTGCTTCGAATGCGACTCCTTAGAGGAAGGGCTGAGGGAGAGACAAGAAGAGCGACCAGATCCGGGAGACGATGTGCACAAGCGGGCTCCCTGGCGTTTCCAGATTTAACACATCCGACGCCATTCAGCCTGCCTATACGCCCCGAGCCCCCCCGGAGTCCCTTAAGGGAACCGCTCACAGAGGACAGGTCCACCAGCATTCCGAGCGACGCCAGGGAGAAACCTTCACCAAGCGCCCCACCACCGCCCAGCCGCAACACGCCGAACACCGTCATCTGACTCTTCATGGGTACGGACGTGATAGACAAGAAGGTCGTGATAGAAGAGGAACCACCCTAGAATTCGCCTACCGACTTGGGGAAACCACGAAAAACCCATGGTCAAAGTGGGCGGTCGCCAAGAATCGAACCTGAGACCTCCCGAATGCGAACCTCATATGTAACCGCGGAGCCATCTCGCTCGATCTAATCTGAAGCAACCCCCCTCCCCCATCCTTCTAAAATGTGTTCACAAATTACATAAATAAAAAAACAAATAGAAGTAATTTTCATGTTGCAGCTTTTGTATCTTTCCGAACGTATCCGTTATAACTTCCTTCCTTCCCTCAATTTCAACCCTAAAGAATTTATTTTTCTGTCCAGGAAGTTTAATAATACGGCAGCACGTGAGGGTTTAATTGAAATAAGAAATAAAATGCACTCTTTCAACTGGCAACAGAAGAACTGAACAAGTTACCTAAAGGAATCTTCTTTCTGATCTTTTATGGGCTTCAGGAGACAAAATTGTTTTATGATGTTCTGGTGAGACTCGCTATGTAAAGGTAAAGAATTATTTGAAATTTAAAAATGCATTATTTTCCCTGGATGCAAGCATAATTAGGCAAGGCTTCAAAATCTTTGAGGACTTGACTATTACCACTTTACAAGGAATGATGTTTTAGAAAAACAGGAAGAATATTTATAAGCAGAAAAAGTAGAACCTTCATTTAATATTTATCAGTACGGTAATACCTCTTCTGCATTGGAATAATCTTTGCCATGTTAAACTGCACATAGTGATCTTCTTCTTTAACGGATTACCCTCCTCGTTGTATGACTTACATTGGGTCAGTAGCCAAGCAAACTCGGATAACAGCATATCCAGGATGGGTGATCAACCAAATACCTGGTATGGCGGTGAAGAAGAAGGAAATCCAATGTAGTGATGAAAGGAAAACTCGTGGATCAAATTATCCAAGCCAGCATGCGCCTAGCGAACGCGGAAAACCGTGAAAAAGTCATCGGTCAGATTGGTCGGCCACAGGGGTTTGAACCTGGAATCTCCCGTATGCGGGCCACAGACGTTACCGCCTGAGCTCGGTGTATAATAATCACTGGAATAAAACTTCAGACTATTTTAAAAATAAAAACCAATGAAATAATCCCATGTTTTTGTTTCTTAGACTTCTGACCACGTAATTGTCAATTATAGGTGAATACGACATTTATATAACCTTTCTTATCTTCCTTTTCCTACTGTTTTGTGGCTGACTTCGTTATCATACATTTGAGTAAACAAGGTTTCGAAAGACAAATTTCCATTGTTAATTTTATCTTTTAAGTTTCCTTTTCACTCCAGTGAACCGGTGAAAACAAGTCATACCTATAATCTGGTGGGTTCGTGTAGTCTATGCGATGTGTTGTCATCTTTTGCGGTTTACTTCAGAAATTTTATCTTTTATTTAGAATTCTTGCTTTATGCTTGTAAACATATACTCATTGATGTATTAGGTGATATGTAATATTTCACTAGTTTATACAAGGATAACAATTCAAACAATGTGTATGCAAAACTAAAGTAAACAAAAGGTGCTCTGAATCTTGAGCTGTTTATTTTCACGGAACCTATTCCACGGGCTTCCTCAGATTGCATTACAATAGTGCTATACATTTTGTTTATTTTCATGGTATTCTTTCTTCGGAGAAAGTTTACTCGTAGTAATAGTTTTAATTCTTCAGAACGGAGAAATTCTAATTGTAATTAGTTCTTCTAATAATGAAAACTGTAAAAATGTTATTTGTTAATAAAATATACGCCTCAAAGCTGTGTTAGATAAAGGATACATTTTAATAAATTTGGAAGCCATCAATCTTCTTATAGCATTGTGCATGTAGATGAGATTAACGTTCCAATTTAAACACCGCCGTAACTGCGCCTAAGTTTTAGCGTATCTCTTTCGCTTGTTTCTAGTAATATTCCAAGGCATTTACGTCTTTTTATAAATTTAAATTACTTATCATGCATTTTATTATGCTTCTGAATTTTTATTTTAATGCTGATATAACTTAATATATTTTTGGAAAATGCTTTTGCTTGTTGTGTTCTTCCATATATGTAATATACCAGGTGGCCCAAACAAGCCGTCATTTGTAGTATTATGCTTCCCGCATACATATGTGCAAAAGAAGTTGCCGCATCATTGCTGTTCAACGGAGCAGTGCAGGTACCTTTGCAGTTTTATGTTTCCCGCACACATAAGTGCAAAAAAAGTTTCCGTATCACTGCTGTTCAAAGGGGCAGTGCATGTACTGGTCTTTCAATTAGTAGTCTTTTCTCTGTCGGTATATCCCTTTGCAGTTCTGCTTAGGCAAACCTTTTGGCATCCGCGCTATCCACTATAAACTAACTTCAAACCAAGGACGGCTTGTGTGGGCTACTCGGTATAAACGAATAACAAAATATATTTTTTAAAGAACAGAGTTGCTGTATATCATGTCTTTAGGAGTATTGCATTACTAAATGAAACAAAATTATTTTTTTTTCTTTACTTTTTTAAATCATACATGAAGGTTTTAAATTATGCATTTTGATTTTTAAAATTGATATGAAATTCTTTAAAATTTTTGAAAAAAGAGAACGAAATAACTTTGCTAATCTCTATACCCATACACATTTTGTGACACTTGGAATTAGGAATTAAGGTTAGTGTAGCAACATCGAAAGTTATTCACCTGAGGCAAATTACACCTCATTCCTGATCCTCCTAGTTTATAATCCTGCAAGGAACAATAATTTACACGCCTAACACCTTTAAGAAAGCCAAGAGTAGTTAAGGGAACTCTAGGGCTTTGTTAGTATTGTTAGTATTTGATAAATGAGACCAGACTTAAGACTGCCTTAGCTAAACATTAGATTTAACAACTCAGCTCAAATGAGCACATTCTGGACGACAAACCTTAATATTCTATTTTCTTCATAATAAGTTTTAAACACAACTTTTGACAAAGCTATGTAGTAGTTATATTAAGACTCCTATAAGGTTAATGCACTCCTCGTTTAAAGTTTATGGTATTTATTGACGTCTAAAGTAAAATTAAAAGCAACTAACTCATACCTACTATCTTAACAGAATGAGTAAGTGATTAAGAACATGCACATGCCATAAGTTTACTTCAAGTTTTCGAAGTGTTGTATTCATGCAATTATTAGAACATAAGGGGTCTCTGTTGGAGAAATTTATTTCAAAAAACCAGTAGAGCAGAGACCGTGAGCTACAGCATGCAGCATAAGGCAACAAACTCATTTCGCCATTGCTTACAAAATTAGCTCTCCCTTTCCTCTGTTCCTTGTTGCATATAATTACGCGTACACGTGGAAGTGGAGGTTAAAGAGAGCAAGTTTTGTGCACATTATTATGCAGTTCCGGAGTCTTGGTAGCAAGTTCGTTCAGCCAGTAACAGGTAGAGCAAATAAATGAATTCTCAAGTAACCTTTTATGGATTTTGCCTTCTCTTTCCTCCCTCATTTTCTCACTTAGATAAAGTGGACCAGCAAACCTATCATCTAGATGTGTACAAAATGCTTCAGCTGCTATGCTCTCAAGACTCCAGAACTGGAATGCAGGATGGCGATTTGAACGACCTGAGCGTTACTTACATAGAGTTGAAGAGGTTCTAGCTACTGAAGGAGAGTTATGAGCGGGAGTATTGTTCTTACCTGCCCAGAATTTTGGAAACACAGCCATTGGAAACTTGGAGGATGCGCGAAATGTCACAGGGCCGCGCTCCCGAATGTGCCAGTTCTACAATTTTCTGTCGCGTGGAATCCGGCAGGGGTCGGCCGCTGACGAACACCCCCCCTAGCTGGTTCACACCGCTGTGCCCTGCAGGTGGTCACGTCGGGTCAACAACAACACAATCTAACAGCTACTCTGCGAGCGGAACAACTACAGTCGCGACGTCAGTCCCAGACAGTCGTCTCGTGTGGATTTTCCAAAACTTAGTGACTTTACCTCCTTTAGCTTCTCGAGAAAACATCCAAGAACCCTGCATTTAGCAGCTCGGCATATCAAGAAGAGGGGCCAGGAAATACTTGCTAGACTGGACATCACAGCTTATCGTCTATAACGTTTAAGCACTAAATTATTTTGCGTTTTTAATATCTAATATTAAATAGTATAATTTTCAAAATTTTACTAACTGCTTCGTCTTCAAGAACTATGTACTTTGAAAATGTGTAAGAATTCAGTCTTACGATGACTCTGACTTCTTTCCAGCTTATTACCATCCTCTACTTATTTTCTCACACTTATGTAAAACATTCCTCCTATACTTTTTTCCGTGTATGTTCCTAGCTCTTTAATAAATTCTCTTTTGGTTTTGGTGAAAATTCCTTTTGCCGGTTTCTTATTCCCCATACCCTCCCATTTACCAAGCATTAGTCCTCTCCGCAGCAGCTCTGTTTTCTTGCTCTTAAGACACAGGGCTGTGTTCCACTTGAGTTTCCAATTGTGGGCAAACATTCACTCCTCTTGTGATTCTCATTCTAGTCCAGGTAAATATTTCGGTACATATTTCTTTGCGGGTTTTCCTTCATCCAGTGTTTTAATTCAAGTCTTGGAAAAAAAAATTAAAATATAAGTGCGTTTTGTATGCCCATTCGTAAAGATGAGCTGTGCATAATGATAATTTCCAGATATTCAGAACGATGTTTGCTGTACCGCACCTCTCATTCTATCGTAAACCCCTCAAAAGAATTTTTGGATTGACATGCAGTGTCCCATATTAAATTTTTCAGATATTGTGTACTACAGCTTAGATTTTGATTGCCTCTGTGGTCTGGTGGTTATTTAAATTTAGCTTGAAGTTTAAATTTTAATTTGAAATTTGTTTGGAATAAATTAGCATGATAGCCTTCAAATCTAGAGGTCCTGGGTTCGATACCCGGCTGAAGGGTGGTAATTTTTCTTTAGCCAGGATTATCTCGCCTTCTCCCTAGAACCTGGAATATGAATGGGAGTGTTTAAGTGTGTGTATTTGTGTGAGAATTTAATGCAGCTTCCCAAAGTAATATTACCCAACTGTAAGCGAATGAACATCGTTGATGATGAGTAGAGGGCGCATTAGAGTGACCTGGTCCGTATTTCAACTTACCGATACAGAGAGCCACGTTGGCACTGCCCCCTGGGGACAGACGGTGGGTAAAGAAATATACCATAGTAGGCATGACGTTCCGCTTCGCAAACACAGTAAGAAATATATCAGACATTGCTACAAATGTATTATGCGCATGCACCTATTACCTTTTGCGATGTCGAAAGAAGTTTCTCACAATATAGCTTTTGTTTAAGTGAGAGACAGAGAACGTTCACCTTCGACATCCCCACATGTACGTTATTGTCCACTGCAATGCACAGACCATATAGTATTCACTTTACATATATATGTAAAATGTAGTGCTCTATAACGGAATAAAAGCATTAACAGTCGTCATGTACAGCATAATACGTTCTTTTTATACAACCTGTACGAGCACTGCAGGTATGCGCCCGTTGTTTACATCTGGACTCACTCTCTCTCCTTCAACAAAAACAGACTACAGTACAAGGTAAGCTAATCTCATAAAAATGGTCACTCTGATCCGCCCCTTAATGATGAGCAATTGTTCCCATATGACCTGAGATGTTAAATACGGTATATAAATGCAACAAAAACTTAGTTTTTCTGTTTCAAAAAATATTGTTGCTGAACTGTCATGATTTATTACATAATATATTTATTGCGTGTAAAATCACGTGACTTATATAAGGTCTACAACGTGGCAATTTAAAATTCTACGTTTCAAAAATTAAAAACAAAGTTTTGTACAAATGTAACGCAATTAAAAGGCAATTATTGGGCTTATCTAGGTTCCAAGGAAACGTTAATAATCAAATATATTTTCTTTAAGCCAGGTGGGGTCTTTGACATCGGTGAGATGATTCAGCGGGCAAATTGAATATTACATTTCAAATAATTTTTTTGCTTAGTGTAATAGTTCTACTGTTTTATGCTTACAGAATTAGCTAATAGGAGTTTTCTCCAAGATTGTCTAGGCTGTTGTCTATGTGGTAAGTTTATACCTAGATCTGGCAAACTCATTTTGTCCCATCCTGCTCAGCAAGCAGCTATCCGGAATTACAATAACATACTATTGCAAGGATGGTACTAAGGTAAAATGGACTAGTTAATTTTATTTGCAGATTGACAGAATGGGGTAAATGTTTCCAGCCGTTGCCATTTGTACTGTAAAGCTGTTCCTCCCTTGCTTTATTCTTTATTCTTAGAGTGGCTCCTTTACAATTATTTGCAAAACTCGAAAAGACAACATTGATTTCTGAAAAATCAGCTTGCTCTTCCTTTTTGGTGCCTTGCCTATTTAAGTGCATATAGCAGTGAGGCTTGCAGATTCTTCGAGAGAGTTTTCTAATTGAGAAATGAAGTGTAGAATTATTGTTCGTAGCAAATTATCCCTGCTATTTTTACATCAAATTTGTACTTAGAATAAGATTTCGGGAAGTTAAAGGTACACCTGTGATTTAATTACTTCGTTTGTATCGACCATAAAAGTCAAATATGATAGGTATACCCGACTATGGCAAATTTAGCTAGTCGTACAAATGAATCTAACTCCTAGACCTTAACTGGTAATTTATTAAGAATAACAATTTTTAAACGCGCACCCCATTACAGCGCCCTTGGCTATTTATCTAAGAAAATGTTAACACAGTTGTGAAATAGCTACAGGTACTCACATTATTGGTGTTTATGCGAATGAGGGGAAGAAATCATGGAACCAAGCTGGTCCTGAAGGTTGCAGTTGAAAGAATTTAGTTACTTTGAACTTTCCCAGAAAACAAATTCATTGATTTGCAAAAGGACAAGCTAAAATTAATTGTATTTTAAGAGCTTTATGAATCTATAATAATAGCGTTCACATTAAATAACAGTTCGGTTATTACGGAC
The DNA here is from genome assembly GCA_030765065.1 of Deroplatys truncata. Lineage (NCBI taxonomy): Eukaryota > Metazoa > Arthropoda > Insecta > Mantodea > Mantidae > Deroplatys > Deroplatys truncata. The sequence continues at coordinate 61,069,766 of CM060984.1, read as the reverse complement.
CGTGAATTCAACAAACTGAGTACAACTAAATTAAAATGTGCAAATTTGAACATGCACGTTAATTTGGCTTCTGAGTGTGAGAAAAAAATGTAACATGAATACCGGTATTTATAAAACACCATTGGTAAATCTTCAATTTGAATCAATAGGCAAGCAAAAGGGTGAAGAAATTGACGCGACTCTTAGCGAGAAAATAAACGGTGTTTTGAAATACATTCTTAAAATAACTTGAATTAAAATGCCTAGGAAGGCTGCAGATAATTGGCATGTAGATATCAAAAGTTTGCTAAATATAACAGCTTGTTTAGAAGACGCTTGAGAAACGAAACTGAAGAGCTTGATACGAGGGGAATGAGTAACCGAAAGGGAAGGGAGGGATGGACTTCGTTGGTAGTAGAGTTTTGTTGTCTTTTCCCAAAACCCAATGGCGAGTGTTGAAATGAACTAAACGCTAAGGTAACCTCGAGATTTGCAGAAAGATAGTGTACGTAGGGATGTTTAATGTGGAAGTGTTGGCGGAAGGAACCACTTGTGGCTGTTTGCACAGCGCGGCGGAGCTCGGCGTGTCAAACCGATCCGTCCCGACCAACAATGGGGTTGCCCTCGGGCGGGCAGGGATTTCAAGGCTTTGCGGCCGGAATTAATCGCTTGTCAGGATCAATTACTGTAGCTTACAGCCTCCGAGGGAAACCGAGACAGTGTTTGCCAACTGCGCAAGTTTACTTTTCGGCGAGCGCGTGCCCCATGCGTTCGTGATAGCCCGAGGACATGGGTACTGTTCTCGTTTGTCGATTAGATACAACACATCCCTTGCAACTTGCGTTGTTGTAAGCTACATCATACTGTGGTGGCTGATAACAAATGAACTCTGATTATTCCCTTCTAATTGTGAAGTAAGGTAGTCCTTTTCTGTAACCACATCCACAGTTTTTCTTAAAATATTCACCTTACGTTAGTATCTACAGAATATAAACAGTTTCAGTATTCAAAAGATTTTGGTACATTAAGAAAAAAGTTTCTACAACCAAAAGGCTATTTCTGTCCCACTGTTCCCTCTCTGTTTCTGCAATAAGTTTATCAAGCTGCATGATACGCCAGTGTTACCAACTAATACTTTTTTCGAATCCTTAAACACAAGTTTAGATGTCCCTACATTTCAGCAAAAAATTTAACTTCGAATATTGACCAAAATTGCATAAGGTAAAGCTTATGGTTTATGGATTACACATGAATGTTGCAGTTTATGGTGAAATTTCTATATTCGGCAGAAGAAATCAAATTTGGAGCAGATACAAACGAATTTCATCTTCGAATCAAGGATTTCTAAAACCGTTTTGCTTACTAGAATCGTCCTCCCTATTCTTCAGTCTTAAATCATTTGCTGTTTTCTGTTTGGACATCTCCGATTGCAATCACCGTATTTATACAGTGCTTAGTAGCTCCGAATGCCTTCAGTAAAATACTGAAATGTCACTCATTCATGTTGCAGTTCCTTTATTGCAGCCCCAATTTCTTCTTGTTGTTGGTACACTCTTAAATATGAGAAGAAAGTATCAAATGCAAGTACACTGATAATGTACCAATTTAGTTATTGCAACACATTACAATTAAATGAGCAACTAATAAATGTACTCATATAATTTACTATCTAATTCCCTATGTTTGTTATCAATATATGAAATACGTGTCTACGATTAAAATGATAAATGTCCCTACATTTAGGAACATGTGCCCTTAGTTGGCAATACTGGTCTACGCTTCAGGGCGAATGGCATTAGTCGGAGCATTCATCTTTGAGTCTTTCGTATTTGTTTTTGTGCTGCTTGCTTGTCTATTCCTATGAAATCCTTATCAAGTTATCAGCCTCGCGTAATTCAAATGTTTTTGTTACATTTGGATACATACTTGTACTTTTAACACTAATTTAAGTAATTCTGTGTATTGTCTGTGTTTCGCACCATCAATTTTGTGAACTTAAAAGCTTTATTATTGCTTATCTTCAGCAGTTATTTTTTCTCAGAACCAAAGTTAAGCGTGCAGAACAATAACTAATTATGGGCTACATCAGAGACTAATTAATGTGATTCGTCTCCTCCTCGAACGCCACAGTGAGAGGTGTGACATTAAAAGAGTTTATAATTCAACAGTTTCATTAGTCAGCATGTGGACGGGGGAAGCAGATTCCTTCCCTTCTCTCCTTTTTTCTTCAGTAATGGAAACTTGGTCTGGTGTGTTACAATAAGTTTCATTTCTGGAATAATATATCTTTGCAGGTGATGACCTGTTTACGGCAATACGCACAGACTCAGCTAACGTGATGGTGCTATCTTTGATTCTTCTATGTCTTGATTCTTCTTCCCATATCTTCCATTTAATGTCATATGTTTTCAATACCTAAAGTTAACCAGATAATTATTTTTTTTTATTTCGACTGTGGAAAGGTGATCTTGTGTCATTATACGTATACTCGTATATAATCCCAAATCATTTTATATCCTGTCTAAAAAATCTTTTTGATATCTAGAGTTCATCAGAATCCTTAAACTACTTGTTCAAATTAGTTTTGCAATTAAAATCGATTAAGTTCAGGCATATCACTTGAAATTTTACAAATTACTCCCATGTTTTACAGAAATATGTTATTAGTTCCACCTTTTAGGTTAAAATAATGTGTGAGACTTTAATAGCTGTGCTCTGCATCGGTTAGATGAAGAATGTAATCTGGTTTAACATCTGTTTTGTAACCACCATTGTATTGCGTGCGGAAAACTGCTTCTCATGGGAATGGATGCTTTCGAGAAGCTAAAAGAATGGACTTTTTGATAAAATACAAGTAAACAAGAGATTTTCATTTGGACGACGACGTGTCTGGGAAGTGCAGTTGGCGAAGCATGTCCAACTGCATGCGACTGTAGTTGTTCCGTGCAGGGGAGGATCAGAGCGGTGTGAAAATCGAGCTAAGAGCTTGATCTCGTCAGCAACGCGTGACCCCGCTAGGATGAGAGGTGACCGAGGACACCGGCACCATTCTTCACAACCGGGGAACCTCCAGCAGGAAGTCGGTGGGGTTACTTAATAAACTCAGGAGAACTGGGTCTCCTCTGCTTGCTCTTTAAGCCAAAATAGCCTTACATGTTGAATTACAATGCTCAAAGTAAAGTGTTATGCTTTCCCAACAATCTCTCGTTTTTGCTTTCGGGTGTGCTCTCAAAAGTGGATGTTTGATTGACAAAAAGTAAGGCGGATTGTTAACGTAAGCTTTCCGTATTGCAGATTCAAGAAACTATTAAATTCTTGACGAAAGTGGAGTGTTCAAGATCTGCTGATGTACTTGTGCAGAAATGTTATATCTATTGGCCTTCTGGAACGGAAATAGGTTCAGGTTTAGATTTCTCCCAGTTTTTTTGTTTAGCGAAGAGCGACAAATGTTGCCATATTTAGTCCCCATCAAAAACATCAATAAATTTACTGCTTTTGCAGTACATATATCCAAATATCAGTTGATAGTGCGCACCATTTAAGAAAAAGTTCTAACTCAGATTTGAAGGCCCTGGAGGTCTTACCTATGAGTTATTTTTGGCGAAATCAGGTGCTCTGTTCAAGAACATGTACATTTAAGCAAAATAAAGCTGCATAATCTCCATAAAGACTGAGGTTTTTGATGAGAAACAGGCGAATTTACGTTGAAGCAAGGCTATAAGAATGCTATTAATTTTTGTAGGATTATTCCGTTGCATTTTTAAAGAGGCAAAACTACAAAGGATGCTAACCTTTTGGTTACTCAAGTGAATGACTAAAAGCTTTATTTCTTCTTATCTGGCAAAGGCTTACAAGGAAAATTTATCACAGTGATGTTACAATTTCGTTGACTAATTTTTTTCCCAGCAAACGTACGTTGAACACAAGCAGAGACATGCCTGAGTATTCATCCGTACAGGCCCATATTTTCTGCGGATTTAATTAAGTAATTACTATGATCATTGTTACTGCTCTTTTTTATTATGTTCCAAATAACCAGAAACACAACTAAAATGGAAAAAAGAAAAAAGAAACAGCACATGTTCTGAATATTTGATTATTAGTACCTTAAGCGCGATCTTGTGGACCTTGAATGGCTGAATTGTATACAGAAAAGACTCAGAAATTGTCACTGCTGTGCATTATTTTTTCCGCCTTTATGAGCGAAATTCGAGAACTGAGTATCACTATTTTGGTTACGCTTTCAGCAAAAACAATTGTCAACTGAAAGTGTGACATCTAGATAATAACCATAGCTAGATAAAAATGTATGGCACATGTCAATTTATGCTTTCATATTTAGTGTGATTTAATACAGGCAAACTTGAGATATTTCGGGAGCAACGACGCTAGTCCTGCTGGAGATTCAACCCAAAAGCACAGTCCCCTCGGTCACCTACCTCGCTGGCTCACTCGCTCGCACAGGTGACTGACTTCACTACCAGCACTGATGATGCTGGAAACTTAAAACATTGTTAAATAACTTACATACACATTCATTATGTTAACAAGCGCCACCAGGGATTAGAAGATACAGAGTCTTTCTTGGCGTTGTCGTCCGTTTTACGGAAGCTGGCGGGTCGGCAACAAGAGCAGTAACAACAGCCAAATAGGATGTAATATCCACGCAGTGAATACTCTCAATACGGCAGCACCTGATAGAAGCAGTTATATGCGCTCCTCTCTTACATCAGCTGTTTATCTCCCGAAATTGAGTCATATTCTGGCATGATGAATTTCAGTTTTGTGTTTTGTTCTCCAACTTTGCGAGCTTCTCCTCTCTTCAGTGAACACACGCTTTCTTACTCTTCGCAGTTACATATGTATTGTGACTTTTCTAAGTGGGTAAATTCCACTAAATTCTGCTAAAAATCGCCAGAAATCCTTGTTTTCACATTCGAATCGTACAACAAATGTTATTTGTTAATGAGGCATTATAAAATTAAACAAAACACACATTTTATAAGCAGTTCGAGACTGCTGTTCAGAGCTGTAGTCACACTGAAGCGATGTGAAGGACCCAGCCTATGTTCAAAGCCTGAGGTGCGTGCAGCGGGAGCAGCTATGCTACACTGACCCACCCACCAACAGCTATTAAACGGGTGACAAAACCAAAAAAGACCGGTTGAGAAGTCGTGGCCAGAACAGCACAAGCTTGGATATGACTAGGTAGGCTGTTAGTCCGCCTAGTCAAAATCTTCTCAGTTAAAAACTATTCAAACAGTAACAACAAAAAATGGTGCTGAACAAGAGCTAATAAACATTCAAAAGCCAAACATTTCAATTTGAGCTACCTTCAAAAATACTTTGTTACGTGAGGCACTTATACTTTTAGGAAAGGAAATGTCTGTTTCTTAAACAAGTTTAGCGTCATGAAAATGATTTTTGGTTGAAATATTTTAAAGAGGTTTAGTTTGGCTTTTAAATATTGTATTACTACATGGAATCTGGAAGTTTTTCAAGCTGTAAACTTGATTTTAAGGAAGTGAAACAAAAAATACTGAAGTTGTGTATATTATTAAGAATTATAAAGCACAAATTCGAGTTGTCTATGCTCGTAATAGTAAAATACGCATGTTATTAATTTGTTTTATGATTTATTTACTCAGGTACTTGTTAATGTTTCATTGCGCTGACATCTCATGCCGGATTACTGAACAAATTTTATACCAGAAACACATGAACCATGAATTACAATAATAATTTCTTAAAATGTATTACTAGTTACATTCTCCTAGGCGTCTATCTTTATTTCTTCCGGAATGCTTGTAAGACTCCTGCTTTAAGAAGCAGTAACTTCAGGTAAATTTATACAGATAATGGATTCAACGTTGTTATAACTGTGCAAGATTTATAGCCCGCAATGCGGAATTTGCTGTATTTATAGAAAAATTGTGTGTGTCAGAGGATTCTCTTGTACAGATAAGCTGAGCATTTTGGATGAGTGGAAGGATAAAAGCCTGAAATTACATTTATTTATTTATTTAATTGCAGCGTTTATTTTCTTTAAAAAGTGCCCTAATAGTTATAGTTGAGCATCGCCTGCGAGGATGGCATACTACATAATTTTAATGCTTTTTCTCAGCATTTGTGTGTGTTGTATATGCACACAAAGCAACTTCTGCAACATGTAATCACATTTTCATTAAATAAATTAAAATGCAATTATACATGTAAAAATGACATTGAAGACAATGTTTAAAATATATTTTATATTTTAATTGAAATTTACTTTAACAGAGCGCATAAAATTTGTTTTCGTAACTTTCTTCAAGAATTCAAAATATTGAACAATAGCAGTTTTTGCCTATTTGTGCCATTAGTTTAATTTTACAATTAACCATTACATGATCGCTCAGTTAGTGTACAGCACTATTCTCCCTATAGTTTGAACTAAACTTAGTGAGATTTTCTTTCGATCACTATTCATTTCATTACTAAGTGAAATATTGGAAAGGTAGAATCAGATGACTGAAAAATTCAATGCCATAGCCGGGATTTGAACCACGGATCTCCCGGTCTCCGTCTGGTTGCTCTAACCACTGAGCTACCATGGCAACATGCCGACACGACATTAAATTCACCAACTGATTCGCATTTTTCCCGGTAAACCTCAAGGAGATCTCAAATTGTATTGAGATGTCATACCCCAATGGCGACTTACATTCATTGTAAGTACTTAAGTCCCGGGCTTTATAGTTACAACCACTATTGAGTTAGAGCAACCGGACGGAGACCGGGAGATCCGTGGTTCAAATCCCGGCTATGTCATTGAATTTTTCAGTCATCTGATTCTACCTTTCCAACCCTGTCCAACACACGGCTTGTGTGAAAGAACAATTAATTCCATTAAGTGAAGTATGTTACTAATAATGTGACAGGGGGAAATATTTGTAGTAGCCCCGTGCAATATAGATGTGGCTTCCAACATAGCTGTGATAATTTTCTTGCGTGATTTAAAATTAGATAAGCATGAAATACTCAATTAAACAATTGATTATAAAGAAAATTCAGAATTCTGAGCGATTGAAAACAACTACAACGTAGGACTTGTTTAGGGTAAGAATTCTTGTATCAGTACTTGAGAGATTCAGCGTTGAAAAAATCAAGCAGTCAATGCGGTGACACAAGAACACTGTTCTCGCTCATCAAGCTTTGGATCTAGGTTGAAATCCCGGTTGAGGCAAACTACCTGACTGAGGCTATTTTCATTAGTCCTTAGAATGACTGTCAGTCACTTTTAGCGCTTTGGATCAAGCCCATTGCGAATTCGTTTCACACATTATTCATCATCCAAAACAAGCAGTCCGATTAAACACTATTATTTTATAAAGTATAAAGTAGCGGCAGATAAGAGGAGAAAAACAATGAATGATGCAAACAAAATCTACAGAATGCAGAAAAATTGCTAGAAAAAAAGTGTTCAAAAGTACATATGTTCGCATTACATATGGAATTTGATTTAGGTAGTCTAACAGATCGAAAACGGACTGTTCATAGTTACTGATACCAAACCCTGTTTTATTATCATTAGAAGTTTGATTCAACTATTTTACAGCAATATTTATAAACAAAATATTTGGAAGGATGTGAAGGGGCGCGGTGGGCCAGTGGTGTCTCCTGATGGGCCTGGTCTACCTGTTCATCTGACCTGACACCTTGTGATGTTCTCCTCTGGGATGCCATGAAGGAAGCAGTTTACGGTATGTCAGTTGAAAATGAATACATATTAATACAATGTATAATTGCTGCAGCAGAAATCATTTAAACTAATATAGGATCTTCTAAAATACGCCCAAATCTTTACTGTGCCGCTTTTTACTTGTCACAATGTCAACGATGTTGTATCTGAACATCTTAAGCTAAGCATGTGTGTATTGATCTATGCACGAATTTAATAATAATAACAATAATAATACTAATGATAAATATTTCACAAAAACGTTCATTTTCATGTTGGCGAATGTAGCATGTAGCGCCTTAACTAAGATTTTGCAAATCCCGTTTCTTATGCTTCAATTTCAAAATACTTTTCACCCTGAAATTTTCTCTATGTAATTTCTCGACGTGCTGCATATGAATCATTCCATTTAAAATCACATCTAAGATGATTTTTGCCTTCACTGATCTGCAGCGTAAATTCCGAAGTTCAGTTATGCCACAACATCCGAGATAAGGGACTAACTTTGATGTAACTGGTAATTTCGTAAATCACATGGCAAAAAAGAGGAAGGTTGTCTAACGTTTAGTGGTTTTAATGTAATGTAAAGTATTAAAGCTTAACTTTTTTCGAAATATTTTTCTAACATAAATGAAAAAATTTAATTAGTATTTGAGTTACTTTGATGTTGTTTGTTTACATATTTGAACGGCAGTGAATAATTATTTGCAGAGCAGGATATTAGATTATATAGTCAACCTTTTTGTTTTATATATACTTTAATGTGAGTTACCGAACGTTGTTTTTATGTTTTGCATTATATTCAGGATGTAAAAGGTATACCACAAGGTTTGGTGGTAGTTAGAGAAGTACTAGTCGACCAAGATATGAGTGCTTGCGGTGGGAAAAGGAACTAAACGTTACGGAAGAAGTGTGCGGGGCATCAGAATGACATTCAAATAAAGATTTACCCACAGTTCCGAGTTGCATTTATTAGCGAGGCTGAGGCCTACAAATGTAGTACTGTTTTCGCAGTGCAAATGTACATTCCCCTTTCGCCTTGCCCCTTACTCCCCTCTGAACCATAGACCTTGATGACGCAGACATGTCAACAAAAACAGTGGTGCCCTCCTTCAAGCGCACTCATATCGTGGCCGACTAGTACCGTGTGATCATTTTATAAATTCATGTCCAGAAACACCTTGTTTACGCACTAGAATCAACGAAACGGGAAGGAGGAAGACTGTAAGCAAACAGTAGACTACGCGACAACAGTAGACGTCGCATTCATTAGTTTACCAATGCTACTGCATCACTGTTATGTGATGTACAGCAGTCCTTCACCATATCTACAGCCAATGGTAGTGTTTACATTATTATTCCGATTAGAAGTTTCATACTTTAGCTTGGCTATCTTCAAGTGCGAATGAACAATGGCGGCCTTGTACACTGCCGTGCATAAAAAGTGGTCATAGCATTTTTCTCTCCGAAAGGTTTCCATCTTCAGGTAACCAACTTTTAACTCAATATCAGTTCTCTGTGTAACTGGCCTGTAAAACAATTCAGGGGCATAAAAATTAGCCAATGAAATATGTTTATAACCTATGTGAAATGGAGGGGTGGTTTGGATACCCCTCTATAAAAGAGATTTGCTACAATTGGCACACAAGGAAAGGCTAAACCAATTACAAATAATTCGGCCTTCTAGAGGAAGGAGCGAAGAATCATTTGCATGTGTAGTTAAACTGAACGACAACTACATTTACATATATGAGAGCTTTCATCAGCGACATGGAGACGAAGGTTAAAGTTGTTGCTGCTTCTAAACGGCAATAAGTAAAGCGGAATTTAGAAAACGGTAGTGTAGCAGAAAAATATAAGGTTTAAGTTGTACTGCAACCCTTATCCTCCTATTATCCTCGAAAAACAGAGATGGTCACGCTAGTAGGGGATGTGGCTAGATTTTGTCAGTACCTACATAAACAGCTCCTTCCACTATGGGCCACTTTTTATGCACGCGAGTATACACAAATGCAGAGTACATCGAGATGCTTTTAATCTACGGGGAAGCCCAAAGGAATGCAAGAGAGGCTTACCGGGCATCTCTGTCAACAACGTTACCGCCACAAACTTCACCCCACCCACACCTTGTTTGCTGTTATCAGAATTTGAACTCTTTCCAAGAGTTGTACATCGCATGACCAAGTGGCAGCTATTTTTAATACCTTCAGCAAACTGTTACTTGTTTACTTACAGTACTTCAACTTTCATTTTTATTTCTTTCCTATCCTTTGTGATCTGTACTGTCTACGTCCTGCATATTCCAGAAACGTTAAAAAAGCGTTTCTGGACATGGGTTTATTCACAAAATATAATCACATAGTACCCGTCTACATACCACTGAATTAGGTAGCATATTTATTTACAGCCTGTATATCTATTCTGCCCTAGATTCTAATATAGTTGCCTTAGTTAAAGTCAAATTGTTAATTAAACGCTTCGTTTGCTGGTTTGTTAAGTAACCTTTGTGTCGTTTAGTAATATAAAATACCTGCCATTGATTGACACACATATGTATCTTGCGCTGCTTTATTTCATATTTAATACTTCGTGAATACTAACTTGTATTACAAGATAAAATAACAACGAAAGCTTTAAGCTGAAAATATGTGAAACACATATATGCAAACGACTGAAATGTGACGATAGTAGGTTTGTAATTATGAAATTTAGGTTATGTGCACGGAAGATAGACTATCTTTGTAACTTTCCCATAGTTTTATTGCATAAACAAAGGAATGACATTAAACAAGCAACTTTCACCTCAGTGCACGTACACGCAATATAACATTAAAATGTAGTGAGGTATTATCTGTTCAAATCTCTTGTGTACTGAAAATAATTTGTGTCTGAACATTCCATGGAATATGCTTTCTAAGTTATGTACTCCGTATGAACGTTAAAACAAGACGAGAAAGCAGAAACAGGAGAAACAAAAGAAGCGTCGCCCCCGGCTTTAGAATCTGCAATTGGAGCGGCCCGTTAATATGAATGTCCGCGCTCCTTATTGGAAATTTTAATGCAAGGCTTGCCAGAAACTGCTGGAGGTCATTTGTCTTGGCCATCACCCAGATAAACATGGGATGTTAGTCAAAATATATACTACTTTATTTGTTTCGCCGAGAAAAAACCTTAGCAGTTGGCAAACAAACTATTGTTATTGAATTAATTTATCCATAAAGTGATTTGTTCGCGTATAGGAAATTAATTTTTTGTCTCAAGAAGTTTCTGGTGTGTATATGTTTGCGCTTAATAATAGGGTGTAAATTTTTACTTTCTCTACTACGTATAGTAAGTAGGGGAAGTATTGCATTCCACCCAAAAATTCGATACCGAGATTTCACCGGAAATACATGTTTTGAGACCTCCTGAATCCAAAAAAAGCATTTTTGGAAACATGTCCGTGTGTGTGTCTGTGTGTGTGTGTGTGTGTGTGTCTGTGTGTCTGTGTGTGTGTGTGTGTCTGTGAACAGCATAACTCAAAAACTAACAGTCGGATAAACGCCAAACTTGGTATTTACGTTCAGTATCTTCCAGAGATGCGACACGAAGATTTTCAAGAAAATCCCCCCACCCCAGACTACCCTTTACATGGAACATTTTTCGAAGATTTTAATTTTCTCAAAAATGGCTCTAACGATTTTGATTAAAATATCATATGTTTAAGATAATGTTATGAGAAATGAAATGTATATCTCGAAATTTCTGGGAATGTCTCCAAAAGTATTCTTCATTATGAACGACTTTTGCATAACTGGTAAACCATAAGAGATAGACAAAATTTTACTACACAAAAAATGTAGATCGCGTTAAAATACACAACTTATGTCATATACATTTCTTTTGTTGAGTGAACCGTTTTCGAGATATTGCTTGTTATTTCCTTAAATTTTCCAATACTTATACTTTTTCTCAAATTCGTTATTCATATTTTTATGTCCTGGACATGCAAAGAGAATTGAATGCGCCACATAGCAACCAGCGATAAAATATTTGACTATCGCTTAAAAGCTACCATATTCCCCTTGCATCTACAAGAAAATTACCAATAAGATTGACATCTCGATATCTCGATTAATATGAAGCATATGGAGAATAGGCGTTTGTAAAAATAGATTGTACAAGAGTAGAGAAAGTCATGTGAGTGTAACACATCAGATTTTTTATATTCTAACACACAAATTATATTATTTTATTTTTGCTGGTGATAGAAAATACATTTATAATTAATTTGTGATAGTAACAATTTTCTTACATTCACAACGGATTTAAGAATCATAACAAAACCTATCCAATGTTTTCTGAACGCTCTATAGCCCCAATCGGGATACGAGAGGCTCAAAACGCAACCCTCGTTCCAGGTTAGGATGCCCGTGACGATTTAGGATGTAAAACCAAAGAAGTGCACGGCACTTGCTGACTGAAGAAAACTTACACCTCCAAACTGTTTGAGCCTAAATAAACGCAATTTTATTTTGCAGTATTTCATTTAAAATAAAGGAAACCTATATTAACATGATATATTTAAAACAAGGTGGTTTTACGGTTTAAAGGAGGAACCTTATTCGTGCTTGTAGAGTAGTTTACTCGATATTTATTAAACAGTAACTCTTTTAACTTAGTTTAACTGTTTTTTTCATAGGAAATATTTTTTCTTTAAATACAACAGCCAATTTTTTTATTTATTTATGGAAGTTTTTAACTGTTATGGTTCTTAACGTCCCATTCTATATTGGGTGTGAAAGACCGGAAATTTTTCTCAGAGGACTCTTTATCAGGCTTGAGGTTCTTTCATCTGCCGTAAATCTACGGCTTTACTTCCCTTCGAAGGAAGCCATGCTAAGGATTTTTACGCTCGAAAAAAATCCATCGTCCTCCGCCGGGTTTGAATACGCGACCTCGGGAACTACAACAGTCATACTGTACAATAAAGTCGTATTTAAAAATTGTGGAACTATTTAAGGAAGAAATGATACCATGTAAGATCTAAAACATTAATAGTAACCGAAAATTTTTATTGTTTTATTAATATTATAGCTAGAAATAATAGGTATGAAGGCCGGTTCACATTAAAAGGAAGGGGAACCAGAACCGGAACGGGAACTACAAAGATAAAATGCATGTATTACCGCATGAGCATATACAATTAACTTGAAGCTTTCCGGAGCCCAGGAACGGGTGACTTGGTCAAGCTTCAACTTTTCTGCTTCCGTTCTCAGGAACGGCACATTGAATTCAAATTGTGCGCAACTGTCTACTGGTAGCAATTATTCAAGGAGGCCATGAAATATAAACTCTGCAGAGTAAAACAAACTTTTATATATGCCATTTCTTATAAGTGTTAAGATATCGTTTTCGCAAGAGGAATAAAAACTAGTAATTGCCTGGTTTTAAACAATGTTCACTGTATCAAATTTGGAACTTACCCCCCCCTGATGTGTTACATTCACATGAATTATCTACTCATTCTTCAACAAACTAAGCTTATTCTTCTCTTTATTTCATGTTAATCCAATTAAACATTTGTAGAAATTGATTTATTACATATTTCCTTGTAGTACAATGGGAATTGGGGAATACAACAGGCTTAAGCGATAGTCAAAGTTTATAAGAAGGGTCGCTATATGATGGCTTTGAAATTTGTTCTCTTTGCATGACCAGGAAAATAAAAAGGAATACGACTTCCTTTTTAAGAAAAGTATAAGTATTTGAAAATTCAAAATTCAAAAAAATAACAAGTAATACTCAGGAAATAGTTAACTCTACTAAAAATGTTTTTTTGACATATTTTTGTGCTGTAATAAGATCTGCATTTTTTTTCTGCAGTAAGATTTTGTCTATCTCTTAATATGGCTTACTAAGATTTAATTTGTCATGAAAATATCTTAAATATATTACGATATTTTTGAGAAAATTAAAAATTTCGAAAAATTTTCCACTCGTAAATGGTAGCTTGGGTTGGGTGAATTTTCTTGAAAAGCTTTGTATTCTTTGTTCCATTTGTACCCGGCCTCTAACTACATTGGTCTTATCGGCGACCTTTCCTTTGGAACTTATTGCCTATTGGCAATGGTGTTAACTCGTGTAACTCTTGTCATTGGGTTTCTTGTACTTTGGTTTTTAATCATTAAATCATAAATACATTCACGCTTCCAAACTCTGGGAAGGACAGGGAATAATCTTGGCTAGAGAAAAATTCACATCCCTACCGGGAATCGAAACCGGGACCCCTCGCACTTCAGGCAGGTGTGCTCTACTGACTGAGCTACGGGGCCAGCCAACTTTGTATTGCATCCTTGGAAGATGCTTAACTTAAATACCATGGTATTTATTCGTCTTTGAGATTTGCTGTTCACAGACAGACACACACACAACCGGGCCTTTTGCTAAAAGTGCCTTTTTCTGGATTCAGGGAGTCTCAAAATATACATTTCCGATGAAACCTCTGTGTCGGCTTTTTAGGTGGAATACAACTTACTTTCTCTTCTTACTATAGGTAAGTAGTAAAGAAAACAGAAATATCATAGGTTGGTTACAAACAAGTTACATTCCAATGTGCAAAATTGAATTTACATTATCGATAGGCATTTCCGTTCCCGAGAAATTGTGAACCAAGTTCTGTTTTCTTTCCGTTCTGGTTCTCATCCTGGTTCTCGTTCTTATAGACGTTTATTGTGAACCAGCCTATAGAGATTTAGTTCCATAACCTTTTTACTTTCTCTACTACGTATAGTAAGTAGGGGAAGTATTGTATTGCATTTTTGGAAACATGTCTCGGCATGTGTGTGTGTGTGTGTGTGTGTGTGTGTGTGTGTGTCTGTGTGTGAAAAACATAACTCAGAAACGAACAGTCGGATAAACACCAAGCTTGGTATTTATGTTCAGTATCTTCCAGAGATGCGACACGAAGGTTTTCAAGAAAATCCCCCACCCCAGATTACCCTTTACATGGAACATTTTTCTAAAATTTTAATTTTATCAAAAATGGCTCTAACGATTTTGATTAAAATATCACATGTTTAAGATATTTTCATGACAAATAAAATGTGCATGTTGAATTTTCTGGGAATGTCTCCAAAAGTATTCTTCATTGTGAACGACTTTTGCATAACTGGTAAACCATAAGAGATAGATAAAATTTTACTACACAAAACATGTAGATCGCGTTAAAATACACAATTTATATCATACATTTTTGTTGTTGAGTGAACCATTTTCAGATATTGCTTGTTATTCCCTTACATTTTCCAATACTTATACTTTTTCTCAAATGGAAATTAGTTATTCATTCTTTTTTGGTCCTGGTAATGCAAAGAGAATGGAGTACTCCACATAGCAACCAGCTCTTAAAATATTTGACTATCGCTTAAAGCCTACCAATTCCCCTTGCATCTACAAGAAAATTAGCAATAAGATTAACATCTCGATATCTCGATTAACATGAAGCATATGGGGAATAAGAGTTTATAAAAATAATTTGTACAATAGTAGAGAAAGTCATGTGAGTGTAACACATCAGAATTTTTGATGTGTAGCGAATGCGAAATAACGGTTAGTGTGACACAAAAATCGCAATGGTTCAAACAGTATCTAGTCTAACTGGACTAATTTTAGAAAAGTATGTAAATACACCGAAACTCACCGAAGCTATAATTATTATTTGATACAGGAATTAATTTCTTCTCCTTGATCGAAGTGTTTTAACTACTCCATATTTTTTCATAGAAATTCTGAGCATTAAGTTTATACTAAGAACATTTTAATATAAAAATTAGGTAACATAAAACAATTAAAAACTAAGCAACATTCAATAATTAAACAGCATTTTGTGTCATAATGTACCTCGTTGTATAGTCCCGTGTTGAATGACATTTTTAAACATTAAGAATTCGAAATGTGGGGCACACCCTACCAATAAAGAAACAAGACTTATTAGTGGTTAGCATGGTAGCCTCCAAATCCAGGGGTCCCGGGAGTTCAATTCCCAGCTGGAGGATGCAAATGTTTCTTAGCCAGGTTTATTCCCTATCCTCCCTAGAGTCTGTAAGTAAGAGTGAGAGTGTAAATGTAGGTGTATGAATTTAATGTATAGAAAGTAAACCCAAAGTAAAACCACAAAGATTAACACAAGTTAACGAATGAACCTTATTTGGCATTTGTGGGCATTTGTTCCAGAGGCAAAAGCCGCCGATACGACCTTAGGTGTAAGGTGGCATATAAACGAAAAAAATAAGAAATACTTGTTAGGCTTGTACTTTGGTTACCGACATCAAAAGTTAACTGCTGTACGGTATACAAACCGGTTCACTCCACCTACTGAGCTGCATACACCGTACTCTTTCAAGGAAGTAGGTAACCTCAAAGTACTGTATCCCATTCTTATCGATCCCGTACATTCATGCCTATCTATTGCTCACCATAGCAAATATTGATATTATCAGATATTATCTGCATCTTTATTTGTGTCTATCGCTAACTTGCAAAGTTCATTAGTGATTTTTTCTGTGAAACATAAAATTCACTTCCTTTTTACATCAAATTAGGCATCATTGGTTTGGTTTTCACATTTCGGATATTATATGCATGTGCTATCTGTAACTAAGTTTAAGAATATTCTAAATATGTCATCTTATTACCATTTTAGCATATGCAGCATTATCAATCAAGGTACCGCCGCGAATATATCAAAATATATTGTCCTGTTATCACACAATCGAAGTTGGGACATGGGCTGGTAATATAAGGCACACAAAGTTTCCAATAACTACCATAAAGCTGAAGTACGGCACAAAGTTACCTTTACAAGAAAAATAAAGCAAATGTTTTTGCTATACTCTAGAGTCTAGTCAATTATCTTAAGGATGTACTAAAATGTAACTCACAAGTAACGCGTTATCTCCCCTATTTATCCCTCATAACGTTATCTAAATTTCAATAAAGATACAATCCCTTGTGCATTAAGAAAATTCCCTTAATGACTTTATCAAAGACTGCTTCACATGTTATCCAGAAGAAAACCCCAGTTACATTGGAATGGTAAACTAACAATTTCTCGCAGACTATTTCCACTGGAATTATGAAAAATAAAAAAGAGGACCAAGTGGCCTGTTAAAAATAAAATTGAGTTTTATTTATGGACGCTCTTTAACTACTGTGGTCCTTAGCATCCCATTCTATATTGGTCGTGAAAGACCGGTAATTTTGCTTAGAGGCCTCTTTATCAGGTTTGAAGTTCTTTTACGTGCCGTAAATCTATGACACTGGATCACCGGCTTTACTTCCCTTCCGAAGGAAGCCATGTTAAGGATTGTTAAGGATGTTTACGTCCGGAAAAAATCCTTTGTCCTCCGCCGGGTTTGAACACGCTACCTCGGGAACTAGAGACCGGGGTCTGTGGTACATTTCTAGACTAGCACAAAAGTTGACTGAAACAGAAAATCTTCATTTAAATAATGTTTTATTTGACTCGTTTACTGCCATCTTATAGGAAAAAATTGTAACCTGATCTAGCTTTATTCTCTTTAAGGGAAATTTGGCTGAAATTTTGATCAAAATTTTCGAACAATTCAAACATTAATTTTTATGTCAAAAATACTTTAAACCTTTAGTGTAATTGATTACACGCTATGGATTTTGCTCAAAGAGCCCTTTAAGGCTTCAACAGGTGACAATTAAAATGTCCAGGAGCACACGGCCAAAGACCTGCGTTTACTTCCAATGCCTTTTACTCGACTTTGATTTTCCTTACACTTTTTGGCATTAAAATATTGTACACGATGTAGTTTGCAACCAACCAATCTTGTTCAAATTTCCACTAGGAACTCAGAGGGAATTAAGTTAAACGCTGGCATATGATTTAATTCGACTACTGAGGATAAATTGTTTAAAAATAATACCTACTTAAAGTTTTTAAAAAGTGTTTTCTGAAACAAGCAGAGGAATGAATAAAATTCTATATGCCACTTTTGTATATCGATGTTTTAAATATGATAATATTTTTATTTTTTTTCAAAATTGCTATTTCTGCATCTACATGAAATTTAAAACATGCTTATAATGGTGGTGGAGCAGTATATGACAGCGTTTTGAAAATATTTAGATAAAAACTGCAAGTATTAAATTTCATCCTTGAGTACCCTTAAATCAATAGGCGTGTTTAAAAGTTGGTAACTATGCATGGGATATATTGCCTGAGTTTCACTTAATGTGAAAGCAGTACCTCTCATTTCACAAATATTCGCGGTAGAAGTTTTGGATGATTCACCCTGTATAGTTGTATGACCCAATGTTAAATATATCTTCAAAGGTGCATATATGTATTGTGTGTTACCTCTGTAAACATTCAAAGGGGAAAACGGTAAAATAAAAGTGCTAAAATGGATAAATTTATCCCTTTAGGTTAAGTTTTGGAGATATAATCCTATAGCTATGTACAAAGCTTTTAATATTCTTTATATTACACCGGGAAAATAGGGTAAAAGGTTCGACTATAAAATGATTTGTTGTGCTTTGAAATGGCTTCCAAATCCCATTAGTAAATATTATCGAAGGTAAAATAACATTTAAATATTGGATATACAAACAACGCTGGGTCAGCTCTTACCTTTGTTTTGCCAGGGTATCTCCAGAGGGTGTCCAGTGAAAAAGAAAGAAAAGTTCAATAATAAAAGCGTACATCAGTGCAAATAATGTTTTAACGTGTGGTAAATGAGGATTTAATGTGTGAATCAAGGGAATAGTAAGGTTGTGGAGACAACTGGCATGCGGTGATTTTTTACTACTGTGTTATGGGAATAAGGATTGCCAACACAAGAACTTGTTACAAGACAGCATTTCGTGTCTAAAGGCAAATATCAGAAAACTTGTAGACAATTCAGACGCTACTGCTATTTAATATATTCAATCCAATAATATGAACTAAATAAGAGTTAAAATGTAAGCATGCTTTGAAGAAAGTCTCAACAAAAGGTTACCTTTTTTATTTCTCTACTGCGTATCTATAGTAAATAGAGGAAGTTGTATTCCACCCAAAAGTTCAATACCGAGTTTTAACTGGAAACACACCTTGTGCAATACCAAACTTGATATTAAAGTTTAGCAACTTCTAAGGTAAGGGTAAAGTTAGGTATCGCGGAGGGGACACGTGACCCCTGGGAGGGAAGGATGAGGGAAGAGACTCGAAGAGCGACCAGATACGACAGGCACAAGCATGGACGGGGTCCCTAACGTTTCAAGATAGAACGTATCGGACGCCGCGCGGGCCCTGCCCACAAGCCACCAACCTCCAGGGTCTCGAGCGGAGGAGAGACCTAACTGAGCGGTACCACAGCGACGCCTTTACAGAGCGCAAGCCACCCCAGCCGCAACCCGCCGAACACCGTCGCCTAGCCCTACAACCCTAAAACAGATGACAAGGAAGATAATGGGTACAGGAAATTAGAGGGAGGAGAGTCGTGGTAGAAGATAAACCACACCAGCATTCGTCTGACGATCCGGGGAAACCACGAAAAACCCATGGGCCAGAATGGGCGGTCGCCGGAGATCGATCCCGGGACCTCCTGAATGCGAGCCACAGAATGTAACCGCCTGCCATCACGCTCAGTATCTTCCAAGGATGCGAAACGACGGTTTTAAAGAAAGTCCCCACCACAAACTACCCTTTACATGAATTTTTTTTCGAACATTTTAATTTTCTTAAAAATGGCTATAATTATTTTTATTAAAATACCATATGGTTAAGACATTTGCATGACAAAGTGTATATCTTGAATTTTATGAGAATAGAACCGTAACAGACAGACAAACTCTTACTGCACAAAAACTATGTATCGTTAAAGCACACTATATGTAATTTTTTTTCTGTGTTAACTATTTTAGAGATACTCTTTGTCATTGGTTAGACTTTTCTAATACTAAACTTTTTTAAAGTGGTAAGTCCGTATTCGTCTTTTTTTTTTTCGTGGTATGCAAGGAGCATGGAGACTCAGTCATCATATAGCGACCCGCTTTTTAAAAATCAGCCTATTAATTTAGCCTACTGAACCCTTCTTGTACAATCGCTTCCATTTTTACCTTCTCTACTACTATAGTAAGTAGGGGAAGTATTGTATTCCACTCAAAAATTCCATACCGAGATTTCACCGGAAATACATGTTTTGAGGCCTCCTGAATCATAGCATTTTTGGAAACATGTCCGTGTGTGTGTGTGTCTGTGAACAGCATAACTCAGAAACGAACAGTCGGATAAACACTAAACGTGGTATTTAGGTTCAGTATCTTCCAGAGATGCGACACGAAGGTTTTCAAGAAAATCCCCCACCCCAGATTACCCTTTACATGGAACATTTTTCGAAAATTTTAATTTTCTCAAAAATGGCTCTAACGATTTTGATTAAAATATCATATGTTTAAGATATTTTCATGACAAATGAAATGTATATCTTGAATTTTCTGGGAATGTCTCCAAAAGTATTCTTTATTGTGAATGACTTTTGCATAACTGGTAAACCAATAGAGATAGACAAAATTTTACTACACTAAAATTTAGATCGCGTTAAAATACACAATTTATGTCATATTTTTTGTTTGTTGAGTGAACCATTTTCGAGATATTACTTGTTATTCCCTTAAATTTTCCAATACTTATACTTTTACTCAAATTCGTTATTCGTTTTTTTTTGTCCTGGTAATGCAAAGAGAATGGAATACTCCACATAGCAACCAGCTCTTAAAATATTTGACTGTCGCTTAAAGCCTACCATATTCCCCCTGCATCTACAAGAAAATTAGCAATAAGATTGACATCTCGATATCTCGATTAACATGAAGCATATGGAGAATAAGCGTTTGTAAAAATAGTTTGTACAAGAGTAGAGAAAATCATGTGAGTGTAACACATCAGATTTTTCTAGTTGTTTTTATGCTAGAAAAAATATCAGCTCATACTTAGAAATTTAGATAATATCTTGTGTTTATCCTTAAAGTTATAATACTATACCAACATTAAGGTAAACGACAAAGGTGTTTGGAAAAAACGTGATTTAGTTTTGAGCGCACGAGTAATGATACGATGACGCAGCTTTTTGTGTATGCTATTAGCGTTATAGCATATTGGAATTACTTTGTTTAGAGTTTCTAGCTTTTTATGGCTGTTCCATTATTCTTTCTCATAACTTTTTGATATAACTTGAGGTTTGAGGAATTCACATTAAGAGAAGCAGCTGAGTAGGAAAAGTGGAACGTTATCGGAACAGAATGAAATGGGCGGGTGTAGAGAGGGGTAGTCAATTTCATATGAGATTTTTGGAGGATGATTTGAGAATGTACGTAAAAGTATGTATGTGGTTACAAGAGAGGAAAGTATAAGGGAAAGTTACATTGACACATGTACTAATAAATAGAGGAAAGGATTGGTATAGTTTAGGTTAGGAATTTAGAGACTATAAGGAACTAGAAGAAACCTGGCACAGAATATATGTCCATTGTATAGGTGCAATGAAAATGATCCTCACAGTTTATACGAATAGTAGATAAGAGGAAACAATTGATGAAAGAAAATGTTCAACTAATATTTGATATAGGAATAAAGAAACTTTTTGAAGTAATTATCATCATCATAAACTACAAGATTTAGATTTTAAGATCTCTTCCAGCTGCACAGAGTTACAGCTGATCTCTTTATTGTTTTTTGGGTCTTCCTACACCGCTTGTACCAGTTGGATCACAATTTAACACTTGGAGAGGACTACGGTGCTAGTCCATTCTACGAAAGTGCATACACCATTCATCTCTTTTATTTCCCATAATTTCTACTATATTTGTAAATCCTAGTTGCTTCCTTATATCTTTATTCTTTTGATGATTCAGCAGAGTGCATCCGGCCATCATCCTTGAAGTCTCAATCTTTTGTTTATACGTGCTTGTGAGGTCCATACTTCTGCTCCATATATCAGGACTGGAATCTCCAGAACTTTATAGAACTTAAAATTGTTTCCTTACACAGTGTCCTTTTGATACTCTCTATTAACTGGTTATATTAAAGGAGCTTATCATCAATATCATTTTCTACTGTGTAGGAAACCGTACACCCTAAATAATTTGATCGGTGGGGTTGTACTATTATTTTGCCATTTAATTTCATTTTAGTTCCCATGTATCATTTACTTCAAAATGCCATCTTCGTTTTTTTTGTGATATTTCTAAATTATACTTTTTTCCTATTATACTTAATAAACACAATCTTCTCTGAAAATTATCTTCTGTATCAGAGAATAGGAGTGCATTTAAAATCATTCCTCCTATAGCAAAGTCATGATTCAAAATAAATACCAAATGAAGAATTTAGAAATCGAGTTAAAAATAAGTAGACGCGACAGGTTAATTGGTTAACAGCGAACCAATAGGGATTGTGTTAACCGATTGTGATTTGGAAGCACTCCCTCCCCATGCGTACAATTCGAACATCATTCATCTAATTTTGACGTTTCCACCAAATTGAAAAATCCGTTTCGGAGTCAACATTTTAAAAGTTTATTATTTTTGACCCTAAAAATCGGTATGGTTATTTTCCAGTTTTATTCAACTTTTACTCTAAATACTCACTGTCAATGTTTTGTTTTTATCTAGTTCACCTTCCTGAGAGTTCACTTCGTTCACTCTGCCACTTCACTAATGTGAACTAGTTCAACTCTCCGTCACTTCACTTCTTCGTGGCGTAGCCTCTTCTTCTGGACAATTCACTCGCTGGGGAGTCGAACACAAGACTTCTTCGACCTCTCGTGCAGCAGCAGCACTCATTGCGCGTCACAGCAGTCGTCACCAATTCGCTCGGAGAAGCGCTTTTGATGTCGCACTAGAAACGCAGTCGTTAACTCGCTCGCTCTACACTGACTGACTCAACTCAACTGAACTGACCGCTCGCTTATATAGACAGTTAAATTAAATTAAATTGAGTTTTACTTTTAAACGCTTTTTAACTGTGTTGTCCTTATGTCCCATTCTATATTGGCGGTGAAAGACCGGAAATTTTGCTCAGAGGCCACTTTATCAGGCTTGAAGTTCTTTTACGTACCGTAAATCTACGACACAGGGCCACCAGTTTATTCCCTTCCGAAGGAAGCCATGCTAAGGGTTTTTACGCCCGAAAAAAATCCATCGCCCCGGCCGGATTTGATCCCGCGCCCTCGGGAACTAGAGGCTATCATGGTAACCACTACACCACGGAGGACGACATATAGGCAGTGGAATCTTCCACAAAATGTTCTAGAACTATTTCGACACACGTTCTGGAGGGGGAAGGAACTTCCAGAAGGTTCTGTTTATCTGCCAATAGCGCGCCGGTGTTTACGCAGGCGGGTGGTACTTATCGTTGTTTATGCCGACCGCCCGGCGCCGACCCTCCGATAACCTTGGGACACAGCAGCTGCGTCACAGTATAAATAATTTCTGTGCAGATATTAATTTAAATTATTGTAATAGAATCATATTGGTTGTTTGTTGTTGAATATTTCAAGTGTTAGTAACATTAGCCATGGAAAATATTTCATGGCAAACAAACTAGATAATATTTTCAATAATTGCACAACTTTTAACTTCTTAATGTCTGAATCTGTCATAAAAGTTTCGAGATGTTACTTATACAAAACATTTTAACTAATGAAAACCCCCGAAAAATAAAAGAAAAAATGGTCTTGAAGTTTAACACTTGTGCTTTACTAAATGCAGGAACTGTTTAAATGGCCATATGCAGCTATGAAAATTGCCTACTGATGTTAAAAAAATATTCATGTAGCATTAAAGTTCAAGCTATAAACTGTGCCAAATTGACCCTCCCCGGAGAAACCGACTCTAAGTGATGACGGGTTCCACTAAAGGAAGATTGACATCTACGGGAACAGAAGTGAAACGACTATGGTAGTGGTTTGTCAAGGAGACGACAACAACAACAAGAAAGCGCGCAGTTAATTTGAGTTTGAGTAGTACGTCAGGCGATGGTGATCGTCGACTGCGCAGGCGCCGGATTAGTTGCAGCTCTCCTCAACGTGCAGTCCGCAAGGCTAATCAATCTTTCTTCGACGGCGAGAGGTCACAGCGTTTAGACAGAAGGCATTCCGGACGGTATTTCTAAATTATTTTTTGGCTTAACTTATTCAAAATTATCTTTTGTAATTATTCACCGGGGAAAGGTTGATCGTCCGAACTATAGATTTATTGGGGTTTTGATTTCAAAGATATCGGTAAATGTGGGAACAGGAAGCAAGTACGTAATTATTGTAATTTAATGTAATGAAGCCGTTAAGAATGTAAAGAACTGTGAAAGAATAAGAGTTTCTAAAACTGTAATTATGTATGTTATTGAATGCAAGTTTATTAAATGAAAGAAATTCGGCTTATTAATTAATTATGTAATATATTTTCAAGTACAAATCTGCCATTATTCCTACATTCAATCCACTTCCTCTTGGGTTAGAAAAACAAGTTTCAAAACATAAACAAACAGAAAGAGTAAATTTTAATTAATTTTGCTTTATTTATGTGTTTGTTTGTTTACCATACATTACCTTAAGTTCAAACTAGAAGTAAACACGAATCAACAGTCATCACAGTAATGATTCAAACCCCGGCAATATCACTGAATTTTTCAGTTTGATTCTAGCTTTCTAACTTTAGATGGTTATTAGTAAGGCTCGGATGTTGAGGAAAACTGATTTTCTTTTCAAGTGTTCGCAGACGAGGCGCAACATAAGTTCATTTTGGGTCACTGTAGGCCAGAAAATTATGGATTTGATTTGTTCTCTTTTTGTGGCCTTTTTCGCCTTTTTTTCTTATTGTCTTTTTTTAGTCTTTTAGGTCTTAAAGTGCTTTTTTTGCAGTTTCACCTTCCTTTGACTATATTTTACTGCTCTTTCTCACTTCCAGCAGGCACCAGTGATTTAAACAGATTACTCTGTCGACATGCTCCGTCCTCAATTAAACTTATCACTCCATCTTGTTCTCGGTCTTGCCACTTGCCGACATCAAAGTTTATAATTTAATAAAATGTTTGCTGCTCATTCTTCTTTCATCCTTAATATGTGTTGGTAACAATAATTTTTTTCATTTAGTGTATATATGTATTTTTACTTTCTCTACTACGTATAGTAAGTAGGGGAAGTATTGTATTCCACCCAAAAATTCGATACCGAGATTTCACCGGAAATACATGTTTTGAGACTCCCTGAATCCAAAAAAGAAGCAATTTTGGAAACATGTCCGTGTGTGTGTCTGTGTCTGTGAACAGCATAATTCAGAAACGAACAGTCGGATAAACACCAAACTTGAAATTTAGGTTCAGTATCTTCCAGAGATGCGACACGAAGGTTTTCAAGAAAATCCCCCACCCCAGATTACCCTTTACATGGAACATTTTTCGAAAATTTTAATTTTCTCAAAAATGGCTCTAACGATTTTGATTAAAATATCATATATTTAAGATATTTTTATGACAAATAAAATGTATATCTTGAATTTTCTGGGAATGTCTCCAAAACCATTCTTCATTGTGAACGACTTTTGCATAACTGGTAAACCATAAGAGATAGACAAAATTTTACTACACAAAAAATGTAGATCGCGTTAAAATACACAATTTATGTCATATATTTTTGTTGTTGAGTGAATCATTTTCGAGATATTGCTTGTTATTCCCTTAAATATTTCAATACTTATTTTCTAAAATGGGAATTCGTTATTCATTTTTTTGTCTTGGATATGCAAGAGTATTAATATGTGGGAAAGGGAATGGTGCTGCACCTAGCAACCAGCTATTAAGAGATATGTATGTGCTTAAAGGCTACTGTATTTCTATATTGCCTTGTAAATATATATTCCCCTTACATCTGCAAGAAAATTAGCAATAAGATAGAGTCTGCAAATGTTTATCTCGATTAACATGAAGCATATGGAGAATAAGCGTTTGTAAAAATAGTTTGTACAAGAGTAGAGAAAGTCATGTGAGTGTAACACATCAGAATTTTTTAAAGTGTTTTCGAATTTCTTCATTTCTTTGTTTGTCTAGAAGGGCATATCCAGCTACTGCTCTTAGGGATTTCATCTCTGCTGTTTCTATTCTTTTGCTTTCTGTCCTGTTCATAGCCCAGTTTTTACTTCCATATGTTGGCATTGGCACTTCATTTCTTTATAAAGTTTCACTTGTGTTGTTTTTGGCGTTTTGTTTTTTAATGTTGCCCTTACTGTTCCTATCATTTGTCTATAATTTATTTATTTTGATATTCAAGTCTCCGTTTTTATGTATAATAAATCACATCTGAAGTGTTACATTCACATGGCTTTCTGCACCCTCTATCGCATATGAGTTGGTGTACAAATTATTCTTACGAAAGTTTATTTTCCTATCTACTTCCTTTTAATGTGGTAAAACCTTTCCAGAAATAGTTACATTACACATTTCGTTATAGATACAAAGGGAACAGCGATAGTCTAATACTTTAGAACTGGACGCTATTGCTGGCCATAAATTTCCATACTGTTTCCATATCGCGAGAAACAATTGAAAATCGACAGGACTTTAAAAGAATGGCCAAGTATTGAGCAATTCGAAAAATTAATAACGGATATCTCGGAAACGGCTAATGCTACAAAAAAGTTAATTAAAATAAACTGTGTGTTTTAAAGATATCTATGTTTTTCGTGTGGTACCTTTTCGCCTATCGCTTAACGTTTACCAGTTATACAATATTATACAAAATTTCTTCTGAATGAAGAGGACTTTACAGCTTATTCCCAGAAAATTCAAGATACACATTTTTATTTGTCGTGTACATATCTTTGATGTATGATACTTTAATGAAAGTCGTTAGAACCATATTGTAAAAAATCAAACACTTCAAAAAAGTTTCATGTAAAGGCTAGTTTGGGGTGGATAAATTTTCTCGAAAATCTTCCTGTGGCATCTTTGGAAAGTACTGAACTTAAATACCAAGTCTGGCATTTATCCTACGTTTCGCATTTGAGTTATGTTGTTCACAGGCACACACAAACACACACGCGGAACTTTTTCTAAAACTGCTTGTTTTGGATTGAGGGGGCCTAAAAACATGTATTTCCGGTGAAATCTCGGTATCGAATTTTTGGATGGAATGTAAAACCTTCTTTACCTCTATGTACATGATTGAGAAAGTAAAAATCTTAAAAATATGACTGAAATAAGAAACATTTTATTCATAAAGCTTTTCACATTGTATGCTTCATATGACCAGAATTTTATATTGATTAAGCAAAAATGTTAAACGCTTTTAAAGAATATATTTGTGCGTTACATTATAAATTAAGTGCACTACTCTCTCACAGCAATATGTATGAGTCCAGAGTAAAACAATTTTGGGGGGGAGAGAGACATACCTGTTTAATAATGTTTGATGTAAGGATGGCATCAGTTTTATATATAGGTATTATTTACATATGCAATTAAAACCAAAATTATTAAAAATATTAATTAATTTGCATATCATTTTTACGTTCTTTTTTCAGTTATTAGGTGCTTTTTAGGATATATTGGGTTTTCTAATAGTTTTTTATAGTTTTTTTAGATAATTTATAGGTCTTAAGCTTACGAGCCCTAGTTATTAGTTAATATATTTTTACTTTCTCTACTACGTATAGTAAGTAGGGGAAGTATTGCATTCCACCCAAAAATTCGATACCGAGATTTCACCGGAAATAAATGCTTTGAGGCCCCCTGAATGCAAAAAAAGCATTTTTGGAAACATGTCCGTGTGTGTGTCTGTGTGTCTGTGACCAGCATAACTCAGAAACGAACAGTCGGATAAACACCAAACTTGGTATTTAGGTTCAGTATCTTCCAGAGATGCGACCCGAAAGTTTTCAAGAAAATCCCCTCACCCCAGACTACCCTTTACATGGAACATTTTTCGAAAATTTTAATTTTCTCAAAAATGGCTCCAACGATTTTGATTAAAATATCATATGTTTAAGATATTGTTATGAGAAATGAAATGTACATCTCGAAGTTTCTGGGAATGTCCCCAAAAGTATTCTTCATTGTGAACGACTTTTGCATAACTGGCAAACCATAAGAGGTAGACAAAACTTTACTACACAAAAAATGTAGATCGCGTTAAAATACACAATTTATGTCATATTTCTTTTATTGAGTGAACAGTTTTCGAGATATTGCTTGTTATTCCCTTAAATTTTCCAATACTTAACTTTTTCTCAAATTCGTTATTCATTTTTTTTTGTCCTGGACATGCAAAGAGAATGGAATGCGCCACATAGCAACCAGCGTTTAAAGATTTGACCATCGCTTAAAACCTACCATATTCCCCTTGCATCTACAAGAAAATTAGCAATAAGATTGACATCTCGATATCTCGATTAACATGAAGCATATGGAGAATAAGCGTTTGTAAAAATAGTTTGTACAAGAGTAGAGAAAGTCATGTGAGTGTAACACATAAGATTTCTTTAATGTCACAAACAAGTGTTCCCTACCATTCTGTATACCAGATAACACCTCGTCCCAACTGTGTCAGTAACACACACGTTGTCATAAAATCATCCGTGTGCCATAGAAGTACCTTAGGGGATTTAAAGTAATATCTTGACAGCATTGTAGAAATTGTTTCATTCTAGTTGAGGGTGATGTTGAGAAGAAGCGACGTTTACTGGGGTAGCAAGGAGCAGATGCATGTTTGCCACGACCTCCTGAATGGCAAGGCTTTGAAGCGAGGAGTGTAGGCGGCAACGCCTGTCACCGCGCGATACTTTTATTGATGTGCACTTGAGACGGCCATTCATTGTCACCAAACCGACTTCCACTCGAGCAGAAATTCTTGAAAGGATCCGAAGTGTTCTTGTGAAAGAGATACCAAACAATATGTGCTACAAATAAATACTTTTGTAATATTTCCTAATACCTGTCCCTGCAAAAAATGGGGGACGAGGAAGATAAAGGTTTTGACGTGCAGGAATAAAATCACAACAGCCGCTATTAAATGTGGAATATGGTGTCTGTACAAGACATTTGCTTTCATCACCTTATGTATGGTACTCTTTGATGCCCTGCTTCAGGGTTAACAGGTTCCAGCTCATAGACATATGTTAGTAATAATCCATGTCTATGGAGCTTACGTCAGAGTTTTGGTGGCACGCTTACTCAGTCAGTCCTGCGCAACAAATCACAAGAAAAATTGTACAGTTTATAAAAGCCTGCTTTTTAATTTCTTTTTACTTTCTCTACTACGCATAATAAGTAGGGGAAGTACTGCATTCCATCAAAAAATTAGATACCGAAATTTCACTTAAAATACACGTTTTGAGGTGCCCTGAATCCAAATAAAGCATTTTTGGAAACATACCGGTGTGTGTGTCTGCCTGTCTTGAGCAAAACGAAAACTCAAAAGCGAAAAGTCGGATAAATGACAAACTTGGTGGAATTAATTGTTCTTTCACACAAGCCGTGTGTTGGACAGGGTTGGAAAGGTAGAATCAGATGACTGAAAAATTCAATGACATAGCCGGGATTTGAACCACGAATCTCCCGGTCTCCTTCCGGTTGCTCTAACCACTGAGCTACCATGGCAACATGCCGGCACGCCATTAAATTCTCCAGCTGACTCGAATTTTTCCCGGTAAACCACAAGGAGATCTCAAATGTATTGAGATGTCATACCCCAATGGCGACTTACATTCTTTGTAAGTACTTAAGTCCCGGGCTTTATAGTTACAACCACTATTAGGCCAATTTAGTACTTACAAAGTACTTAAGTACTTAGTAAGTACTTACAAAGAATGTAAGTCGCCATTGGGGTATGACATCTCAATACATTTGAGAGCTCCTTGTGGTTTACCGGGAAAAATTCGAGTCAGCTGGAGAATTTAATGGCATGCAGGGATGTTGCCATGGTAGCTCAGTGGTTAGAGCAACAGGACGGAGACCGGGAGATCCGTGGTTCAAATTCCGACTATGGCATTGAATTTTTTAGTCGTCTGATTCTACCTTTGACAAACTTGGTGTTTGAGTTTAGGGGTGCTACACGAAGATTTTCAAGAAACCCCCCCACCCCAGGCTGCCCTTTACATGGAACATTTATCGAAAACGTTGATTTTCTCAAAAATAGTTCTAACGATTTTGATTAAATTATCATACGTTTCAAATATTTTCATGACAAATAAAATGTATATTTTGAATTTTCAGGAAAGTCCACAAAGGTTCTCTTCGTTCTGAATACCTTTTGCACAACTGGTAAACCGTAAGAGATAAACAAAATTTTTCTGCACAAAAAATGTAGAGCTCGTTAAAACACACAATTTATGTCATATACATTTTTTTTGTGGAGTGAACCATTTGCGACATTTCCTTATTATTTGTTGGACTTTTTCAATACTTATACTTTTTATCAAATATGGATTCGTTAATTTGTTTATGTCCTGGACACGCAAAGAGATGAAATGCTCCACATAGCGACCAGTTCTAAAAAGAAACCATCGCTTAAAACCTACCATATTCCCCTTGCATCTACAAGAAAATTAGCAATAAGATTGACATCTCGATATCTCGATTAACATGAAGCATATGGAGAATAAGCGTTTGTAAAAATAGTTTGTACAAGAGTAGAGAACGTCATGTGAGTGCAACACATCAAGTTTTTTTTTTAACATTATTTAGATAGCTTTGTTGCAACAAAGTTGCATTACAGTTTTGTTAACATAGAAAAAAAAAACAAGATAACATGAAACGCGTGTAGAGACTGTCTTCCGGCGAAGATCCTCAGTTGGAGGATTAGGAGAACAGTGTGTCTCTTCCGTTTTAATTTTTTTTTCTTTTTTGTCTAGGACGAGGCATCTGTATTGGAATTTCATTGAGTAATGCATTAGGATGATCCATGAAAGACGATGAGGTCTTGTGCATTGCTAGTTAAGAGGTTTGATGGCTTCAGGAACGTGAAGATCTCTGTGCATTGTAGTGTTGCTAACGAACCAAATGCATCAACTAAGATTCTTAAGATCCGATTTTGGATTGTCCCTATTTTCTTGTGTTTGCATTTGCTGCAGAGCCCCATATACCACAGGACTGTTTAGCTTGTTTTTTTTGGGGGGGGGGATATGGAACATGGTGGAAGTTGGGGCTTAAATTTTCTAAACAGTAGTGATTCTTACACAAGTCGCATCTTATGTTAATTGGATCTAGATAATACTGAGTAACACAATGGCTCGTTCAACCACAGTCCGAAAATACCTCCTGATATTCCGTACTATATTATATTTTTACTTTCTCTTCTACGTATAGTAAGTAGGGGAAGTATTGTATTCCATCCAAAAATTGGATACCGAGATTTCACCGGAAATGCATGTTTTGAGACCCCCTGAAACAAAAAAAAAATTTGGAAACATGTCCGTATGTGTCTGTCTGTCTGTGTGTCTGTCTGTCTGTGAACAGCATAACTCAGAAACGAACAGTCAGATAAACACCAAACTTGGTATTTAGGTTCAGTATCTTCCCAGGATGCGACACGAAGGTTTTCAAGAAAATCCCCCCACCCCAGATTACCCTTTACATGGAAGATTTTTCGAAAATTTTAATTTTCTCAAAAATAGCTCTAACGATTTTGATTAAAATATCATATGTTTAAGATAGTTTCATGACAAATAAAATGTATATCTTGAATTTTCTGGAAATGTCTCCAAAAGTATTCTTCATTGTGAACGACTTTTGCATAACTGGTAAACCATAAGAGATAGACAAAATTTTACTACACAAAAAATGTAGATCGCGTTAAAATACACAATTTATGTCATATACATTTCTTTTGTTGAGTGAACCATTTTCGAGATATTGCTTGTTATTCCCTTAAATTTTTCAATACTTATTTTCTCAAATGGGAATTCGTTATTTATTTTTTTGTCTTGGATATGCAAAGAGTATTAATCTGTGGCAAAGGGAATGGTGCTGCACCTAGCAACCAGCTATTAAGAGATATGTATGTGCTTAAAGGCTACTGTATTTCCAAATTGCCCTTGTAAATATATATTCCCCTTACATCTACAAGAAAATTAGCAATAAGATAGAGTCTGCAAATGTTTATCTCGATTAGTAACATGAAGTAGATGGAGAATAAGCGTTTGAAAAAATAGTTTGTACAAGAGTAGAGAAAGTCATGTGAGTGTAACACATCAGATGTTTTCCGCAGTTTTGACCCCATACCAATGACTACTTGAATTTTCTTGGTTGGATACTTTTGCGGTGAAGGACCAGGACTTTGATCCTTCTTGATATTATGTTCGAGAGATGGTTCACTACTGAACTACTGCCAAAATATGACGCATTCACTTCCGTCAACACAAGTAGGAACTGAGAAGTGATAAAATGCAGAATCTCATAACCATGCTTATAGAAGCTTTTGTATGTGGGCTTTGTTTGTTTGTTTTTGTTGCTTGAAGTTTTACGTCCTTTAACCTGCTAATTCATTTCGGACCGCAAATGAATGAAATTGGTGAAATGATGTTCAAATGAGCCCGGGGTCTATAGAGCTTAAAGTTATCGTCTTCTCGATAAGGGAAAACTCCAGATAAACGTTATCCAGGTAACTCACCCTAACCGAGATTCAACCTCGGGATCTTTTGAACGTGAGGCAGATTCGTTACCCCTACACCATAGAGGCAGGCAAAGACTGTGGTGTTTGGCGCCAAAATAACTTTTGTTTTGTTGTCATACATTTTACCAGTGTAATAGGACGGTCTTTTCTATTTTTTCAGCTAAATACATCGCTATGTTCTGCCCACAACTATAACGGGCAACTTTTAGCGGATATAAAAATATGCGTCTCTATAAAGGCATATAATGAGGTGTTCTTAGCTTTGGTGGGGATCGATATCGCAAGCTGGTTGCATTACGGTATACAAACCGGTTTACACCCACTTACTGGGCTACATACACACGCACTCCTTAAGCAGAAGATAACCTGAAAGCATTGCATTCCACTCTTTTCTATCCCAAACATTACACACCGAGTTATGTAGATATATGATCAGGTACTGTCCCGGCTTACACTTGTATTTTAATTATTTTGCACATATGGGAGAGGGTTTTTATGGGGGCTAAAGTAAGAATTCGAAATATCTCACTAATTATTAAAAGTTTGTTTTGAAAAAAGAAAGCTGCATAACATTGTGACGTTAGTAACAAGTTTTTTATCTTAAAAATTAATTGTGAATAATATTTAAGAAGTTATAACAATGTTTCATTACTAATACCGGTTATTACGAGAAACAGTAGAGTTCCGATCGCATTTCAAGCATATAAGGAAGAGCCCCAGATTTTTACACTGTTAAATCGTTTACATAGACTTTAATATTTATTAAAATATCAGAGAAAACAGTTTATTACCGATTTTCAAAACATTAGCAGACACGGAAGTTTCACAGAGAGGGGAAGAGAACGGAGGAAGGGAGAGTGGAATGAGAAAGAGGGATGTTGATGATAAAAGATGAACAGAGAAGAATTTTCACATTTAATACAACTATGCGAGCAGTGCTGGAGGTCTGCTGGTCTCCTCCATGAAATAAAGCAAGTATAAAAACATTTTTCTTAATATTCTCTACCACCTGCCTATTATAAGTAGAGAAAGTATTGCATTCCTCACAAATATTTGATATCTAGGTTTCACCAAAATACAGATTCCCTCTGAATCCAACATAATATATAAACGATCCGTGTGCATGTGATAAATGAAAAATGAAATATCGCGTAAATACCAAACCAAATACAAAATAATAATAATAATAATAATAATAATAATAATAATAATAATAATAATAATAATAATAATAATAATAATAATAATAATAATAATAATAATAATTTCGGAATCTTAAAGGATACGTCACGATAGGATAGTCCCCCACCCCAACTATCCTTTAAGTGGAATATGTTTCCTTATATTTGATTTTCTCAAAAAATATGGATTAAAATACCATACGATTAAGATATATACACGACAAATAAATGCATGTTTTTAATTTTCTGTGAATAGATTGTGAAATTCACTTCCTTCTGAGTGAAATATGTATTCTTTTGTATAGCTGGTATACCTTAAGAGATGAACAAAGACTTACTACACAAAAATGTTTATCATTAAAGCAAACACTTCATGTGAAACAAAAAAGTTTCTGGCATTAACCATTTTTATACAGAATGTTTCAAAAATAGAGGACATAAATTCAGGTATGCATTCCTCATATGTGGACAATAAAAAAGTCCATTACAACATGTGTCGGGAAAGGTTTGGCTTCTGAGTTATGACCTTCAAAACAGTGATATTCACCGGAACGTTTTTCTTCCCGCAGATAGTTGCCGTGACAGAAGATATTAACAGGACACTTAGACAGTTTATTTTCCGAGGCGAAGGGTACATTGAGTGTTGTGTTTGGCGTTCGACTGAGTAACATGTACTCAAATCAGGAGCTGGCAGAAATGAACTTCATGTACGGTACGGCGGACAACAATGCTGCACTGGCTCGTCGTTTGTACCAAGAGAGGTACCCACAGCGAAGATGTCCTAATCGGGAGACATTTGAATGCCTCCATCGCCGTCTGCGCGCTCATGGGAAGTTTACATCTCCTGGTTTGGGGAGGGAGCGACCAAGCTCTACAACTCCAGCCATAGAGGAGGAGAATTTGGACTCTGGGCACACGACTCCTATAGTAAAAGAGCGATGCAAGTGAATGTTCCTCATACGACTGTCTGGAGACTGTTGCGAGGGCAACAGCTGTATCCTTATCATTTGCAGCGTGTATAGGCCCTATCACCAGCAGATTACCTTGATCCACTGATATTCGCCAGGGTTCGTGTAGCACCATGCTACAAATTCGAGCTTTCCTTCCTTAGTATTTATTATTTACAGATGAAACACAGTTCACACGAGATGGGATTACACATTTTCACAATCAGCATGTATAGGCAGATAAAAACCCACATGCAATTGTTCCATCTCATCACCAAGCGCAGTTCACTCTCAACATGTGGGCCGGTATCATTCGTGATAGGTTAGTTGGACCCCATGTACTTGCGGAGCAGACATACACAAACTTCCTGGAAAACACCATACCTCATATGTATGAAGACACTCCACTGAGCATTCGTCAACAAGTCCACTTCTTGCATGATGGCGCTCTTTCACACTTCATTCGTACCGCTCGCCAGTACTTGGATCGAAGGTTTCCTGATCGATGGATAAGTAGAGGTGGCCCAATTGCTTGGCCACCACGCTCACCTGATTTGAACGCTGTCGATTTCTACTTGTGGTGTCATTTAAAAGCGTTGGTGTATTCGTCTCCGGTGCCTGGCATGGAATCCCTTCAGAATCGAATTGTGGCATGTTATGAGTAAATACGCAATACTCCTGCAATGTGACATCGTGTTCGCACGGCCGCAAGACGTCAATTTGAGGTCTGTATTCACGCAGGAGGTGGACGCTTTGAATATCTTCTGTAAAGAAAGCTACCTGCGGTAAGAAATACCTTCTGGTGAATATCACTGCTTTCAAGGCCAAAAATCAGAAATCAAGTATTTTCGGACACATGCTTCAATGGAATTTTTTATTGTCTACAGATGGAGAATGCATACCTGAAATTATGTCCTATGTTTTTGAAACATCCTGTATACTGCATGTTATTAGTTTGAAATTTCAAATACTTATACTTTTTGGTTTTAAAGTCGCCATTCGCTTGTTATGGTTATACAAAGAATGGCATTTAAGCCATGAAACAGTGACCCCGTTTTTACTTTCTCTACTACGTATAGTAAGTAGGGGAAGTATTGCATTCCACCCAAAACTTCAATATTGAGATTTCAACGGAAATACACGTTTTGAGGCCCACTGAATAAAAAAAAACACTTTTATAAAAAAGTCGATATGTGAGTGTGTGTTTGTGTGTCTGTGTGTCTGTGAGCAGCATAACTCAAAAACTGAAGGTCGGATAAATACCATACTTGGCATTTAGGTTCAGTATATTTCAAAGATGCGACACGAAAATTTTCAAGAAAATCGTCCCACCCCAGGCAAACCTTTACATGGAACATTTTCCGAAAATTTTGGTTTTCTCAATGTCGTAACGACTTTGATTAAAATATATATTTAAGATATTTTCATGACAAATAAAATATATATCTTGAATTTTCTGGGAATGTTACCAAAAGTCCTCTTCTTTCTGAATTGTTTTAGCATAACTGGTAAACTGTAAGAGATAGACAAACTTTTTCTGCAGGAAAAATGTGAAGCTCGTTAAAACACTCAATTTATGTCATATACTTTTTTGTGTGGAGTGAACCGTTTCCGAGATATTACTTGTTATTTGTTTGAATGTTCCAATACTTATACTTTTTCTCAAATGGGAATTGCTATCCTTTTTTATCTCCTGGACATGCAAAGAGAATGGAATGTTCCACATAGCAACCAGTTCTTAAAATATTTGACTATCGCTTAAAACCTACCATATTCCCCTTGCACCTACAAGAAAATTAGCAATAAGATGAACATGATAACATGAACTAGATGGAGAATAAGCGTTTTTAAGAATAGTTTGTACAAGAGTAGAGAAATTCATGTGGGTGTAACACATTAGATTTTTGAATATGTATATGATTATCCTTCAGCCTCCTGAATCTTTGCTGTGCCTACAACGAAATGTGTAATAAAAGCCTTTCCGCTGCTTCTGCAAACATTTATCTCGATTTAGGTGAAGTATGAAGCTTTTGTGTCAATAGTGTTATGGAACAATGAGTCAGAAAGTTAAGTGAATGTAACACAGTTTTTTTCCTCATAATTTTCATTGAAATTTGATTACCTGGACATGGTGACATGCATGTAGTTATTGCATTTTAACCACATTTAGACATATCACAAAATATCTTAAGTTCAATTAATATGCTGGCATTATCAACAGTATAATGAAGCCTTCCTTATCTAAACACACCCGCAATTGCCTGTGCAAGACCTTCGCAAGACAACCTTCGGTTATGGCAACGAAGCTTAGACCTTACGAAAGTGTGATGAAAATAGAATTACTGCCAGTGAAATGAATTTTATGCGCCGAACAATAGGCTACACTAAATGTGCCTATCAACGAAATGAAGATGTCCTACAAGAACTGGGAATGGCCTGCCATGCAGTGTATTCACAAATATCAAGAACATTGGTTCCAGCACGTCAAACGGATGCCCAGAAGTAGGATCCCCAGAACGATCTTGAACTACAGACCGTCAGGGAAAAGATCATGGGATCTCCCTGTGATGAGATGACGGAGAACTTCATGTAGACCAGAACAGTCCTTCTAGGACTATCATCTGTTAGGTTTATTTTCTGTTAATAGCTTTTATAATAGATTACTTGGTGCGGCATTGTACTTGTGCGATATCAAATGGACACACAGTCTCAGAAACTGCAGCACAAGCCAACCACAACACATTGCCTCAAGTTCCCCGAGAATGAGAACTCTTAAAGTGACGTAATTGGGTGTTTGACAAAAGACAAAAATCGAGGTGCGGCATTTGTTGTTCAGGTTCATTGTAAGAAAGGCATTGTGTATTAGTTAACAAAGTTGTCAGCAGCACCCCAGACAGGGCGGAAAATCAACAACCCCTAATAATCTGTATCAGTGGCACGTCATGATGGCTCTCCAGAAGTGCTTGCAGTGGGAGAGGGACGCAATGCTCACTTGAGTATAATAGACCGTGACTGTTTGCCTTTGTGTCATACAATGCAAAATATGTATCGCTCTCCTGCTTTTGTTCACGAGGGGAGAAACTTGCTTATGACAAAACTTTGTAAATATAACAGTCCTATCAGAAGATTGACTGCGGTAGGTAGAGGAGATATTGTATTCCATCTAAAAATGTAGTACGAAATTTAATTTGACATGCATGTTTTGAGATCCCTGAAGTTTTTTTTTTGCGAAATTGCCGTATATGAGAGAGAGAGAGCATTACCCGTTTCCAAAATACTGATTTTTATATATTTAGGTTTTAACAGTTTTAACTATGGTACGCTGAAAACGTACACATAGAAAGTGGCCCATTCCCGTAGACCCCCATAGTGTTTTTCCCTCCGTAAGGTTTCCCCCTTGAGGTAACCAACTTTTGACTCCACCCAGCCAGTATCATTTCTTTATGTGACTGGCCTGAAAAGCAATTCAGGGACTAAAAAGTAATCAATGAACGATGTTTATAATCTGTGTTGAATGAAGGGGTGATTCAGATACCACCTCTATGAAAGAGTTTCGCTACGATTGGTACACAAGGAATGGCCAAACCAATTACAAATACTTAAGCTTCTAGAGAAAGGGGAAAAGAATTATTTGCATGAGTCATTAAACCGAACGATAGCTACCATTTACATATACTCGTAGATATAAGAGTTTTCCTCAGTGACATGGAGAAGAAGGTTAAGTTGCTGCTACTAAACGGCAATAAGGAAGCCGTACTGTAGCATGAAAACATAAGGTTTAAGTTGTAATGTTACCCTTCGGCAACATTACAGTTCATCCATACTTTGGGGAAGTATAGCCAATCCAGTGGCCACAATTGTGCTTGAAAAACAAAGGTGCTCACGCTGGTAGGGGGTGGGGCTAGATTTTGTTAGTACTAACATAAACAGCTCCGTTCCATTATGGACCACGTTTTATGCACGGCAGTATACATGTCCAACAAAACCCGACTTGTGATGTAGAGCAGAGTGTTGTTTTTGCATGTTGCAAGTATCTAAAAACCATTTTGCTTATTTTGCAACAGTTTCTGGGCAAATATTTATTGTGATTGGCGTAACGTGGATAGAAGAATCAGGTTTACGTGAACAGTATTATATTATCATATTTAAGGAACACACACACATGAGCGCAGGGAAGCGTAGAGAAATTCGTATGATTGTTGCAATTGCATTTTCTTTATTCAACTCCACCTAAAGATAGAGAACACAAAATACCATATCAAGATTTCGCTCCAATGTGAACAAATTTAAGTGCCTTGATTAAAAATATGCGCAGGTGATTTAAGATATACATTTTACTTTACATGTAAATATCTTAATAATAGGATGGTATTTTAATAAAAATCGTCAGTCATTTTTGAGGAAATAAAAGATATTGAAACATTTTCAAGTAAAAAGTAATTTGCGGTGGGGATATTTTTTTAAATCTTCGTGTCTTACCTTTGGATGATACTGGACTTACTTGAGTCATGCTGTTCACATACACACGGGCGCGCGTGCGGACATTTTTCTATAACTTTTTCATTTATTTAGGGGTCCTCAAAATACGTATTTTCGGTGAAATCTTGGTATGGAATTTTTAGGTGAAATGCAATGCTTCCTCTCCTACTAGGTACGCGGTAGAGAAAGTAAACAAAGTTTGTAGGTTTGACTAAGACACCCTGTATAGATACGAAGGAAGCAACATGCCATGCATACCATACAGTCTGTGAAAACCTAAGATTGCATCGTGCAAAGCCTTGGAGGACATACTTTCACCTAAGAGTCTGCAATTGCCTCCTGAAATCAGAATAGATACAACATACCAACAGGGAACTGTCTCTCTTAGATTTTTTTCCTATATTAGCGCCCGTCTTTTCGTTCTTTTTATTGTGTTGCTGGGTTTCTTCTTGCCCCATTTTTCCCCTTTTGAATTGGCCTGCTTTCTCGTCTCTGGTCTTTACAGAAAACTCTCATTTCGCTTCTTAACAATTTCTCTCTCGCTCTCGGCGTTGTCGATGCAGTGTTTGATGTGTATATAACAAACATGACGGGGTTGTAAATGGTTTAGCGAGGAGGGGTTGGGAGGTTGCTTATCGGGGACTGCCTGCCTGCCTTGCATTGTGTTCCCTACCCGCGTTCCCAGGCTCATTGAGCTCGCTCTGTTCGCCTGCAACAAGGACACATGAAACATCCCCGCCTTATTCAGCCTCCCTACTCGTGAAAATTAGTAATTTCACATGACATGCATATTTTGAGGCCTTCTTGAATTCAAGAAAGGCATATTTAGGAACATTTATGTATTATATTTCTGACTGTAAACAAATACCTAGAACTGAAACGAAAATAAACTTGGGTGTTTGTGAAATATATTCTAATAATGATAGCTGATGAATTTCATTTAACTTCTCTCACTTTAATACTGTATATCGTATATTAATTTACCTACATCAAACGTTAGTATTTTGATAACAGAAATAAATAACTATTAAATCATACTAATACCAATAGTGTTTAAGTCAATAGAATAATTAATGTAGGTATGTTTAATAGTGAAGGAACATTGTCAGTTTTAAGTATGAAGAAGTATTGTAGAGATAGGAAAGATTTATAACAAACCAGAGACTCTTCGAGTTTCTTCACCCCCTGAGCACGTCTACGAACCTTTTGTTAATAAAATTTGATTTCGGTGCACTCGTAAGGAATAGCAAAGAAAGTGGTCCTAATGGCAGTCGGGGTGAAGTCGCTTTAAGGACAAACCTCAGCAGAAGTTCTTTCTGCAGTCCGGAACCTTACTCACTGAAGCCAATGAAAACGTAAGGGAATCTGAAAGTTTTCGGCAAACGAATCAAAATTTAGTACGTTATTAATATCATCACGTGACAGTTGAAAATAAAGATAACATGCACAGATGTCTTAGCAAGAAATTACACTCTAGAAAATACCTTCACACTGTTTGAAGTGTTCCTGGAATGCATAGGGTGAGGCAAAACACAACTGTGACATAAGAGAACGGAATGTTGGGTAAGTAGTCGGCAAAAGCGATAGTAAACTAAATAGTGATTGTAGCAGACAAGTGAACCAAGGTTATTTAACTAGAATTGTCCATATCAATCCTGAAATACAGAGCCCACCAAGTGGGATGGCTCAGGCAGAAACGTCTGTGGCCAGCATTTGGGTGGTCCCGTGTTCGATTCCCGGTGGCCGCCCACTCTGACAACGGGGTTTTTCGTGATTTCCCTCTGGTCGCTTAGGCGAATGTCAGGGTGGTGTATTCTACCATGATTTCTCGTTTCCCTTATTTCCTTCCACTTCATTCCTCTCCCTCTTCATGTTTCAGGAGTGTCTTCGGGTCCTGCGGTGCCGGCACTGCCTCACAGATGGCATAGTTGCTTGCGCTTTCTCCCTGTGAACGCCAGGTTGCGTTGTCCCGCCCGTGGTTCGCATCGTCGACCTCTCTCGGGATCCTTCGCTTCTACTGGTGAGCGGGTATTTCAAGCTAGGAAATTTAGGGACCTCTACGCGTCTCTGTGTCCTGTCTGCCTGCGGACCTGCGACCTCCTACGGCTCCTTCATTTCATCCCTGCCTCCCGGAGGGTGTAGCCACAATAGATCAAGCTGGTCGCAGTGGGGAGGTGTCCCCCTCCGATAAATACATTCTAGATCTTACAAACAGAGCTCTATGCTGCCGCTGAGTTACAAGAGAGGAATCACAGTTAGGAATCCATAACCAACAACCACTAATTCCTCTCTCCAAGCAACTCTCCCACCTACCCGACCCGTCGCAGCTGAATGGACTTAGAATGGTTTCTATTCCTAAAATATGTTCTTACAATTCTGATTAATAATTTGCCATGAAAATAAAATGCATAAATTGGGACTTTTTAAAATGTCTGTACAATGTTGTTCATTTTTACTGAATTTTAAATAGCTGAGAAGCAATAGAAACATTTACGTCTGGATTTGACTTCAGCATAAAATTATAATTTCCTTTTGTGGGCCACTAAGCTTAGCCGAAAGGTTTGCTGATTAATGATAATTTTATCAGATCCAAGCATTCTACTTTTGAAATGTTAAACACACAGTTGGGCTGATATAAACTTAGAGCTGCGATTACAGTTTGGTGGTGCATATAATTTCTTATTAGTGTTCGAGTAAATATTATACGATCTGAAGTTGCAGTGATTTTGAAGTTCCAGATTAGGTGTTATTTGCGCCTTACACTTATTGTATTTATCGAGCAGAATGGCTCAGGTGGTTGCGTCTGTGGCCGCATTAGGGAGGTCGTGGGTTCGATTACGACAGTCGACCTTCCTGATCCATGGGTTTTTTCGGGGGTTTCCCCGGGTCACTAGGCGAATGCTGAGAAGCGTCATTGACTCCGATGAATGTCTGTTCCCTCATTTGCTTTTCCTCTTTCATATTACAGGTTGGCTCCGGTGCTGTGTCGGACGACTGCGGACAGATGGTGCAGATGGCTTGCGTGTTAGAACTTGTTCTCGGCCCCGTCCGCTGGAGGCCACTCGAGTCTCCGAGTTTTCCTCGGTCTCCCCTGCAGGGGAGCCTATGAACCTTCGACTGTGGTGAAGCTTGTAACTGTTAGGGACGCCTGCACATCTCTGTCGTCGAGGTCGGCCGGTCCTACAGCCCATACGTCACCTGCAGTTCTTTCATCCCTCCCGGGGATGTATTCACCCTGCGTGGGTCGAGGTGCTAGGTGTCCCCGTAGCATGATCCTAATCCCAATCCTACTTATCGTATTTAAAAATTTGCTATCTTTGTATCTCAAACTCCTATGTGTACCAAATTGTGTATTATTTGACTACGTAACAGTCTTGTTAATAGGTACTTGGGTACACATGAATCGGTGTGTGCAGACAATTAGCATTGGCTACTTTTTTATTCTGTTGAGTGAAAGAATGGAGCACTCAATTCCTTATTTACCTTACGACTGAGTGAAGCCAAAAAAAAAAAAAAAAAAAAAAAAATCAAGTTGGTAGGTTTCCGGAATTGAACCTAGGATATCTTGAAGGCATCGATACGTTATGGAAATATTTTGCATGTTATCTTATTGTACTCATCTCTATGCAAATGTTTAAGCTGGTTAGTAAAATAAGCTTTTATATGTGTCTTTAAATCGAAGAAGTTAGAGAAACTCCTGTGACTGTTACTCATATATAATTCGGGATAAACTGTTGTGTGCTAAAGTCCACTCTCTGAACATTTAAACTTGAAGTCTGAGCAGGTAATGATACTTTTGTCATAACCTGACGTCATTAATCCCATCTCTAACTGCGTTTAAAGGATCGAACAAAGAGGTTGTGTTAGAACTTGTTCATAGGCTTAGTATTCCCATAAAAATGATACATTTTATAAAAAACTGCATAAACAACAAAGTTAGTATATTTTTC
The DNA here is from genome assembly GCA_030765065.1 of Deroplatys truncata. NCBI lineage: Eukaryota > Metazoa > Arthropoda > Insecta > Mantodea > Mantidae > Deroplatys > Deroplatys truncata. The sequence continues at coordinate 61,026,857 of CM060984.1, read as the reverse complement.
AGGCTCTTTATTTTAAAAAGAATGCCCTACCGCTCGTATTTGCTGTAGGGCATTTCGATGAAATGTCTTTACTCCATTCTATTACGAAAGATATTCACTTTAAAAGCAAACTCTTGCCTGAATCATGGGGGTGCAAACGGTTTATATAAACGATACGTTCCTTGTAGGGACATCGCGTAGCTGCAATGGAAATAGTGAGTTATTTCTGTTTGTAGCCGAATTTGCTTATAAATATCTTCACGATAAAACCGAAGGCTTTTTGTCGCTTTTCCTCGGTCGCTAGGCGAATGCTGGGTTGGATAATTTGATCCACGAATTTTCCTATCATTCCTTTTATCACTACGTTTTATTTATTTCTTCTTCACCGCCATACCAGGCACATCCTGGATATGCTATGATCCAGAGTTTGCTTGCTCCTCGACTGGCTACTCACTCAAGGCATTGGTTTGTAAGTCCTTGGGGGTGTAAGTCCTACAAAGAGGAGGATAATGTTAAAAAAGAAGAAATACGAATAATTTACATGTTTTTTACTTTCTCTACCATGTATAGTAAGTAGGGGAAGTATTGCATTCCACCCAAAAATTCGATACTGAGATTTCACCGAAAATACATGTTTTGAGACCCCCTGAATCCAAAAAAAAACATTTTTGGAAACATGTCCGTGTGTGTGTGTCTCTGTGAACAGCATAACTCAGAAACGAACAGTCGGATAAACACCAAACGTGGTATTTAGGTTCAGTACCTTCCAGAAATGCGACACGAAGGTTTTCAAGAAAATCCCCCTACCCCAGATTACCCTTTACATGGAACATTTTTCGAAAATTTTAATTTTCTCAAAAAGGCTCTAACGATTTTGATTAAAATATCATATATTTACGATATTTTCATGACAAATGAAATGTATATCTCGAATTTTCTGGGAATGTCTCCAAAAGTATTCTTTGCTGTGAACGCCTTTTGCATAACTGGTAAACCATAAGAGATAGACAAACGTTTACCACACAAAAATGTAGATCGCGTTAAAATACACAATTTAGTCATATACATTTTTGTTGTTGAGTGAACCATTTTCGAGATATTACTTGTTATTCCCTTAAATTTTCCAATACTTAATACTTTTTCTCAAATGGGAATTCGTTATTCATTTTTTTATGTCCTGGACATACAAAGAGAATGAAATGCGCCACATAGCAACCAGCTCTTAAAAGATTTGACTATCGCTTAAATACTACCATATTCCCCTTTCACCTACAAGAAAATTAGCAATAAGATTAACATCTCGATATCTCGATTAACATGAAGCATATGGAGAATAAACGTTTGTAAAAATAGTTTGTACAAGAGCAGAGAAAGTCTTGTGAGTGTAACACATCAGATTGTTTTAATTTTTTTGGACAATTTAAAACATAAACGCTTTCAAAACAAGCCAAAAGCTTGTTATATATTTGAGTAAGAACGCCGTGATTAAGGGTCTCAAGAATCCACATTTGAAATACACAGGGCCGGATTAACGATTTTAAATAGGTATAAGTGAAGAAAAATTGTAGGTAGGTATGGTGAATGACGTAACGTGTATAGATGAATGCTAGAAATCCGTGCGATTTTGACGCACCAGATTAAAAATCTCCGCACGTTGACATAAACCATAAAGGAACATCTGCGAATCGGCTTTTAAACTACGAAGCCATGCGCAGTTAGAACACTCGCTGCTCGTTTTCTTGGAATTGTCGGAAGGTCACAAATGGCAAGTGTCGTCAGGTGCTGAAATCCCCCGAAGCAGAGAGGAACAGAGGTTCTTGTGAGAGCTGGCTTGTACACAGCGGGTATGCGGCAGGTTGGGGCTCCCGTATTCATGTCGGCAGCCTTGTAGTCCATTCTTCTGTTCGCGGCGGGAGGTAACAGCGCTACCGGGGGCTTCTACCAGGGCCACACAAAATACATACGCTCAACATTCCTTCAATACAAGCCGCCTAATTAATTATTCGGCCTTTTCATTTTTCCTTCTGTTGATTATTTCAGTTTGACATAGCACACTCATAAAGTAATATCAGAAATTCTGAAGTCATATTCATGGTACAGTGTAAACAAAATCAACGCGAAAACATATGCATTTTATTTTTATCAGCCAATAACTTTCTTTATTTATGTTGTCGTCGTTTCTAACGCTCCTCATATGGCCTTTGATGGTCGGGGGATCATTCCACCAAGCAATGACTGGACCCGATGGAGGCACCCGGCGGGCGGAATTGTTGCCGTAATGATGAGGATGGCGGTGGAGTGAGAGGACCTACAGCTTTTACCGCGGACTCCGAACTACGTTGGGCCTTGGGGATACTTCACATGAACAAGTCAGAGTTGAAGGCGTGGATAGGGCAGGCTTAAAATCGCCACTCCAGAGAAAGGAATCGATCTCGGAATCTCAGGACGAGAGCCGAAAGCAAAACTACTTCATTCCCCGGCGTCTATTCCTTTGTTTCTATTGTCACAGCTAAATAAGTCAAAGGTGGCCGAAAAAACAGCTGCTAAAGCATTAGAATACCTGATGGTAATGAAGGCTCAACTATATATTTTAATTGCGATAAAATCTAGAATCAGACTGAAAAATTCAATGCCATAGCCAGGATTAGAACCACGGATCTTCCGTACGGTTGATATAACAAATTGAGCTCCATGGCAACGTGCCGGTACGGCATTAAACGTTCCAACTGACTCGCATTTTTCCGGTAAACCACAAGAAAATCTCAAATTCACTTGAGATGACATACCACAATGACGACTTACACTGTCGTAAATACTTTAAGTCCCGGGCTTCAATAGTTCAATCAATTACTAGGTCAATCAATGTGTCTATATTTTACATTCACAGGACTTTCTTTATCCACAACAATTTATTTCATTTAGTTCTGTTGCGTATTGTTGCAAAGGCTTATTTTTCTATCTAATCGAAAACGTTTGACGAAATTATTTCATAACATATTTCGTTGCAGGTACAAAGGGTATGTTCGAAACCGAGGTGATAGCCAACTGTCAAAAAGCGAGTCACTATATACTAGCCTTCAAATTCTGTACTCTTATCATGCCATGCCGAGAGATTACTGAACAGCACAGCATTTTATAAAAAAAAAAATTCTGATGTGTTACACTCACATGACTTTCTCTACTCTTGTACAATCTAATTTTACAAACGCCTATTCTCCATATGCTTCATGTTAATCGAGATATCGAGATGTCAATCTTATTGGTAATTTTCTTGTAGATGGAAGGGAAATATGGTAGCTTTTAAGCGATAGTCAAATATTTTAACGCTGGTTGCTATGTGACGAATTCCATTCTCTTTGCATGTCCAGAACATAAAAAAAATGAATAACGAATTTGAGAAAAAGTATAAGTATTGGAAAATTTAAGGAAATAACAAGCAATATCTCGAAAACGGTTCACTCAACAAAAGAAACGTATATCACATAAGTTGTGTATTTTAACGCGATCTACATTTTTTGTGTAGTAAAATTTTGTCTATCTCTTATGGTTTACCAGTTATGCAAAAGTCATTCACAATGAAGAATATTTTTGGAGACATTCCCAGAAAATTCGAGATATACCTTTTATTTGTCATGACAATATCTTAAACATATGATATTTTAATCAAAATCGTTAGAGCCGTTTTTGAGAAAATTAAAATTTTCGAAAAATGTTCCATGTAAAGGGTAGTCAGGGGTGGGGGGATTTTCTTGAAAACCTTCGTGTCGCATCTCTGGAAGATACTGAACCTAAATACCAAGTTTGGTGTTTATCCGACTCTTCGTTTTTGAGTTATGCTGTTCACAGACACACAGACACACAGACACACAGACACACAGACACACAGACACACAGACAGACACACACACGGACATGTTTCCAAAAATGCTTTTTTTGGATTCAGTGATTCTCAAAACATGTATTTCCGGTGAAATCTCGGTATCGAATTTTTGGGTGGAATACAATACTTCCCCTACTTACTATACGTAGTAGAGAAAGTAATAACACGGTTCTGAAAAAACTCACAGCAATAACAACGGATATTGAAAATGCCTATATATGAGATAAATTGCGTTTAAAGATATGTACAGTTTTTGTGTAGTAAGCTTTTTATGATTTACTGTAATATAAAATTCATTCTATATAAAGAGGACTTCACAGGCTATTCCCTGGACATTCTACATATATTTGTCTATATTTTATTTGTCATGTAAATACCTTAAATATGTGACATTTTAATCAAAATCGTTAAAACCTTTTTGAGGAAATAAAAAAGATCGAAAATTGTTCCATGTAAAGGTAGTTTCGGGTGAGAGGATTTTCTTGTACAACTCTGTCGCATCTTTGGAAGATACTGAACTTAAATGCCAAGTTTGGCAGTTAGCCGACTTTTGAGTTATGCTATCCGCCCATCCCCCCCCCCCCCACACACACACACACACACACACACACTTTTCTAAACATGCCTTCTTGAAGTCAAAACATGCATTTCCCGTGAAATCTCGGTATCAAAGTATTAGGTGGAATATAATAATTCCTCTACCAGAGGTAGACAAGGTAAAACTGTGTAACAAATATTGTTAACGACTGGTTTCTGAATACGGAGTTCCTTATTTAACTTTGTTGTGTGTATTACGTTAACATTTTGCAAATATTATTGTTACCGTTAGGAATTGACATTATTTTCCTTTATTATGATCACATAAAAAAGATCATGCATGTCAAAACTAAACCGCACCTGCGAACAGGAGCGTCATTTTAGTAAGGGCTAAGGGGGGCAAGCCCTTCATCTTTTACTTCTCAAATGTGAAATATTGCATAGAAAGCACAGTTGTGGTAATTTTTTTTCGGCAGAGCAATAATAACCAGTACCTAATCATTTCTTGTAACCTAGGGGGGCAACTGACCCCCCTGTCCCACCTAAATGACGCACATGCCTGCAAATAATCCTAACGTTGTACTGCTTACTTTATAAGTTAGTATTTCCCAATGTAATTTTATAAACGACAAAAAATACTTGAAAATGTGTAACGGTTGCATACCGTTATTAGTTTTGTTCCGTTTATACCTATGCCGCATTGATAACTAGGATCATATTTAGCTTTGCTTTAAAAACAGCAATGCTGTTAACTTGTGCATTTGTTTTAGCTGCTATTTTTAATTTTATTGATTTTATCTAAAGTTTGAGTTTACCACACGTTCACACACTCATTCAAACTTCTAACTCTAAGGAATCTATTGCAGGCATAAGAGGAGTCATAAAAACCACCAAATTTAATGTAGATTCTTTGGGTGAGGTAATAAAACATTTTGTTGTATACGGAAATGTGGATTTATTACCTACCAATAATAAAAACAGGTGTGTATTCTTACGACGATCCAATCAGAAGCAAGAGGACGAGACTTTGCATTTTGATATAGCATTTAAACACACGAGACCGAATATTCCAGAAATGTCTAAGGACGCAAAGTAATTGAATATAAATTGTATATTTTAACAAGTTCTAAATTTTTCAGAAGTATGCACAATTACACAAATATGAAACGAACTAACAGGACTTTTTCAGAATACTTAAGATACATAGGCTACGTTGGTTCACTGAATAGAATAAAAAAAATCTGATGTGTTACACTCACATGACTTTCTCTACTCTTGTACAAACTATTTTTACAAACGCTTATTCTCCATATGCTTCATGTTAATCGAGATATCAAGATGTCAATCTTATTGATAATGTTCATGTAGATGCAAGGGGAATATGCTAGATTTTAAGCAATAGTCAAATATTTTAAAGCTGGTTGCTATGTGGCGCATTCCATTCTCTTTGCATGTCCAGGACATAAAGAAAATGAATAACGAATTTGAGAAAAAGTATAAGTATTGGAAAATTTAAGGGAATAACAAGTAATATCTCGAAAACGGTTCACTCAGCAAAAAAATGTATATGACATAAATTGTGTATTTTAACGCGATCTACATTTGTTATGTAGTAAACTTTTGTCTATCTCTTATGGTTTACCAGTTATGCAAAAGTCGTTCACAATGAAGAATACTTTTGGAGACATTCCCAGAAAATTCAAGATATACATTTTATTTGTCATAAAAATATCTTAAACATATGATATTTTAATCAAAATCGTTAGAGCCATTTTTGAGAAAGTTAAAATTTTCTAAAAATCTTCCATGTAAAGGGTAATCTGGGTTGGGGGGATTTTCTTGAAAACCTTTGTGTCGCAACCTTGGAAGATACTGAACCTAAATACCAAGTTTGGTGTTTATCCGACTGTTTGTTTACGAGTTATGTGTTCACAGACAGACACAAAGACACACACACGGACATGTTTCCAAAAATGTTTTTTTGGATTCAGGAGGTCTCAAAACATGTATTTCCGGTGAAATCTCGGTATCGAATTTTTGGGTGGAATGCAATACTTCTCCTACTTACTATACGTAGTAGAGAAAGTAAAAAACCTTAATATATTCGGCACAAGTCCTTCTGAACACGGGTATCGGCAATGGGGTGTGTCGATACTGAGGGTGGAAGAAGGGAAATAATTAATACAATACATTATTATGATTATTATTAATTAGCACAGTAATTATGTTGTGTAGTTCCTGATTTGAAATATCTACGAATTAACACAATTATTCTGAACACAATAAATTTTTTAAAGGGAGGGTTGATTTTTTCAGCTAGGATGATGGGTGTTCTTTGACACTAAGAATGTAAATTTTAACCTCGTGAAGGATTTTAGCCATCTGATTCATCTGAAAAGAACATCTAAAGAATAATCCGTATTAAAAGATGGAAGACGAAGCACAAATAGCTATTTTAAATTACAGCTATTTAACATTGTTTGCAAATGAGAAAGTCACACCAGCGTTTTTGGTGGGTCGGTATTTAAACTGCAGTATTCAGTCGATGTATCAGTAAACTACTAATGTGAGGCTGTCGCGTTAAAGCTCACTGTCCTGTGTCGGAAATCGAAGTTGATTGAGAAAAAATCTGATGTGTTACACTCACATGACTTTCTCTACTCTTGTACAATATATTTTTACAAACGCCTATTCTCCATATGCTTTATGTTAATCGAGAGATCGAGATGTCAATCTTATTGCTAATTTTCTTGTAGATGCAAGGGGAATATGGTAGCTTTTAAGCGATGGTCAAATATTTTAACGCTGGTTGCTATGCGGCGCATTCCATTCTCTTTGCAAGTCCAGGACATAAAAAAATGAATAACGAATTTGAGAAAAAGTATAAGTATTGGAAAATTTAAGGGAATAACAAGCAATATCTCGAAAACGGTTCACTCAACAAAAGAAATGTATATGACATAAGTTGTGTATTTTAACGAGATCTACATTTTTTGTGTAGTAAACTTTTGTCTATCTCTTATGGTTTACCAGTTATGCAAAAGTCGTTCACAATGAAGAATACTTTTGGAGACATTCCCAGAAAATTCGAGATATACATTTCATTTCTCATGACATTATCTTAAACATATGATATTTTCATCAAAATCGTTAGAGCCATTTTTGAGAAAATTAAAATTTTCGAAAAATGTTCCATGTAAAGGGTAGTCTGGGGTGGGGGGATTTTCTTGAAAACCTTCGTGTCGCATCTCTGGAAGATACTGAACCTAAATACCAAGTTTGGTGTTTATCCGACTGTTCGTTTTTGAGTTATGCTGTTCACAGACACACACACAGACACACACACAGACACACACACAGACACACACACGGACATGTTTCCAAAAATGCTTTTTTTGGATTCAGGAGGTCTCAAAACATGTATTTCCGGCGAAATCTCGGTATCGAATTTTTGGGTGGAATGCAATACTTCCCCTACTTACTATACGTAGTAGAGAAAGTAAAACAGTATGCATGCATATTTGCATGTTTTAATGTTCTTCTCAAATGACGGAACATAGAAAGCATTAAAAATAGAATGTGGTGGGTGTGCGCTGTACCTCCAAGCCTCCTAGAAAATGTAATCTGTGCCTTTGCTTAAGGTATTTCGCTGAAGTATCTGCTATAATCGTATAGTTTGTCTGCAGATTTAGCTGCGTTCAAAGCAATGAAGGAAGAACCTGAGAGGAGAAACAAGGTATGGAGTTGTTTAAAAAGTATTTTTTGGATAAGACAGTATTGGCATTTAGAATTTTTGATTTAGAAGTTACTATTATGATTAAACAGTAAGATTCCGCTAATAGTGAACATTCAGTAATAAATTAAGTAAATTGTATGCATGTGAATCATAAGAATTAGCAACGCAGAATATAATATTTTGTGTAAGAATTGGAACGGGAAAACAGGGAAAGATTAACATTTGGTAGAAGAGAAGTAATTAGTGGTTCAGGCCGAGGTAAACTATTAGCAAAGCCAAGTTAAGGGTACTTTGTAACGCAGTTGTGTAGGAAATTAATTAAGTTGAATTTTATTTATGGACGCTCTTTAACTGGTGTGGTCTTTAGCGTCCCATTCTATATTGGGCGTGAAAGACCGGTAATTTTGCAGAGGCCTTTTATCGGGCTTGAGGTTCTTTTACGTGCCGTAAATCTACGACAGGGGACCACCGGCTTTACTTCCCTTCCGAAGGAAGCCATTTTAAGGATTTTTACGCCGAAAAAATCCATCGCCCTCCGCCGGGTTTGAACCTGCGACCTCGGAGTTTTGTATGCAAATTCCAGGTATATGCATATACTAAATTATATAAAAGTAATATAAGTCTGTAAATAATATAAAAATATTATTTGTACAGGAAGCTGGCTAACAGAGAAAGGTAATTAACAGCCAGACCACACAAGGTAGCTGGGAATAACCTATCACAGGTATTAGCTAAATAAGTGACCGAAGAAAGCAAGGATTAGGATAAATAGTGTGGAACGAGTAAGATAGACAACATTAGGATGAAATAAGGTTAACTCGAAATTATGGCCAAGCTTTTCCAGGAAAAAATACATGAATGATAGTGGGTAGAGAAAGTCACGCCTTATTTTTGTGTGATGAGGCGGATATAATATAGCCATTTTGTTCCACAAACGATTTGACATAGAGCGGAAGTTCGTTCAAGGAGGAACTCTGTTCATTATCGTCATCTCAAACGTCCAAATCACTGTGAGGAGGTAGTGTTTGCATTTGGACAGCCCTGGCAGAGCTCCGCATGGTTCCATGTCGGTTGCATTCTGAAGAAAGAGTGCGAGGGGACTCTTGTACTGCCACCGCTGCTATATTGTGACTTTGCTGAAACCTAATCCTCCCCAATAAACTCGGGATTTATGAGCTCACGGCGCTGTGATGTAACTCAACCCGAGTCAAGTGTCGCTTGCTCGTTACGCGCCATTAAGTCAAAAGTAACAGCATTTTAAATACCATAGCTACTTCAACACGTCGCATTCTATGTTGCAATCTGGTATTTTCTTTAAGCATATTCTTATAGCAGTCATTGCTAATCTTCCCTTAGGTAATCACTTATCTTGTGATCATTCCATCTCCCATTACTACTTATTCTCACTCCCAAATAATCAAACTTGTTTACTATTTGCAACTCTTCCCCTTCCACATACAACTTTTCCTCCTTCAATTTATAGCTCTTTTTAAATACCATTATTTTTGATTTTTTAAAATTTATTCTTAAACCCCATTTCTTACAAAATGATTATATGATATGCAACACTTTCGTTAGCCCTCCTACTGAAATAGAACCTACCACTAAATCATCTGCAAAAAGTAATCCTGGAATTTCTCTATTATTTACTGTGTGTAAATATAAGTTATCTTTATTCAACTCATTTAAGATATCGTCAATAAATAAGTTAAACAGTATAGGGCTAAGTTTGCAACCTTGTCTTAACCCCATATTACTATCAATTTTCTCATAATTTCATTACCATTCAGCCTAATATAAAACTTATTATTCACATACATATATTATATATATTCTGTATTGCTCTAATGAATTACTTCTCAGTTTAATTCATAGTGCCTCTCTATCTCTAGTATCAAATGCCTTCTCCAAGTCAATAAATGCCATATATACCCTACCTCTTTTAATAATTAAGTATTTATGTATAATAGATTTTATAATGAAAATATTGTCCACCGTTCTCCTACCTTTTCTGATTCCCCTCTGAAATATTGATAATATATTTTCTTCCTCTGCCCATTTCTGCAATCTAGTTGCTAAAATTCCTGAATAGATCTTTCCTAAGACTGACATCAAACTAATACCCCTATAATTAATTGGATCTTTGACACTTCCTTTCCTATGGTTTAGAAAAATAAAGCAATATGAATTTGTTATGACCCACCAAGCTTAAATAACCATGGTGTTAAAATGCATGATGGACTAAAGAAAGAAAAAATAGCAACTCAAAGTAATGTATTAAAAATTGTAAGAATTTTGTATAGCATTATGGAAATAAATATACATATATACATGTTGCAATCAACTTTTAGCCTTTTCTTTATTTCACTGAGGTCGGTACTACAACCTGCCGATAAAGCTATCTACCGGATTTCTTAGCGATTGGCGTTCTCTGGACAGCACTGCTCGGAAGATGTGTTTGCCTATACGTTTTCGGCTAGTTGGAGTGGCAGATACGTCTCTTATCCGACAAATAGCAAGTTTACAGTTCAGGACTAATACAATTCTTATCAGTAGCAATAGTAATCATGGCAGAATTGTATTTATCGGTCGACGACCAGGAAATATATTCCTGCATAACAGGAGAGAACCGAAGGTCATAAGAGGGAGATGAAACTATTGGACGAAGACGAAATTTATAAGCCTGCTTTTATAAAACACTAGCTGGCTTATCTGACGTTTCATGGTAGGTTTTTAAACTCGAATGACGTTTTAATTAATTCATATCCTTCCGCCGTTCTTTATGAAATCATTGTACAATCATCTAGAGGATTTTATGGCAAATGCTCCTCTTTACCCCTTATAATTGTAATTTTTACAACGAAATAATGGATGAAAAATCCCGATATTCCAGAAAGCGAAACGTCTGACTTCTTTAACCTCCTCCAACAGTCTTCGTAAGTTATTTTGTAACTCCAACGTGCTCGCATTCTAATATACAGGCTGTGCAAATCCTTATTAGTATTATAGTAATTTATGAATAGGTGTTTTATAGTTCATGTCCGTCACAAAGATTTGGGTATTTTTTGGTGACAGAATTATCAAAATCGGTGGAGTGGATTTTTAGATTAATCCACATACACATACATACTAATTTTCTTCCTTTATAATATTCCTATAAACAGATGTCGGCTTAACAGAAGAAACATAAGGAAATTAGGAATACGTCAGCAAATAGTCACCAACAGAGAATAAGGTTAGGTGAACTCTAACGCCGTTGTCTTCCAGCATTTTTCTCCCTCCAGGTTACTTTTTTGCTCTCATGCAATTTTATACGTTTCTAGAGGTTTAACGGTCTTTTGCAGTCGTCATGAGTGAAGTTTTGAGCCCCGCTTCGCTTCGTCACTTCTATTTAATTCTAAAGCAATGAAAAAAGAAACTACATGATAAACACTAACTTTCATTTCGTTTATCTGCTTCGCAAAGCAATACTCGTTTGTGTTCTGGTTTACGAATTCCCCAATGGTAGCGTTTCTATCGAATTTAGAATGGGAAACAACACATTACAAGTTATCCTAAAGGATTGCTATCCAGAGGAAGCCGTGTGACTGTAAGACAGCGTTGCTTATCGACCAGAAATGTTTATTTGGAGAGTAACTATAGACAAGACTATCGGGATATTGTAGAACCGGCCCTTAGTGTTAGTCTTTCTTATTCTTATTTTGAAGCTTCCATTGACTCGGTTGAAACATGAAACTGTGATTGAAAAACAAGTTCACAAAACTATCTTAAGTCAATGTCACCTATTACTCTGGTAAAATGTTCTATATTTACCCTCTCAGAAGGTAAAATATAATAAAAATGAAACTGACAACATTTCTTCTTCTTCTTCTTCTTCCTTTTCCTTCATGCATTAGTCATTTCTGTCTGTAGCAATCTACATATTCTGTTTGTGCCACCTTTATTTGCTTTTCTAAACTCTCTTTTTCCTATTGGTTTATAATTCTTAAAATGGAATGGTAGTCTCTCTATGCTTATTCTTTGAAGATTGCTTATCCACTTAGTTTTATATTCTCAATTTTTTCATTCAGATTGTATATATCTATTTTTTTTGTTTATATCGTCATTTCTTTATGATCTGTTCTCTTATATCCTGCCACTGCTCTTAAAAACTCCATTTCATTTACTTAGAGCCTCCTTTCGTTTTTCTCTGTCATAATCCATGCTGACATCGCTTTATAAAATTGTAATATTGTGTGTTTTTTTTTGCTTTGTCTTTCAAACATCTTTATATAGTGCCGTTAAAATAATTAAAGGCTTTCATTTTTATTTTAGTGTATGGATATATGATAAATTGCATCCTAAATACTTAAATTCTATTACCCAATAATATTTGAATCTCGAAATCAAAAAAATCTTACGTGTTGCATTCACATTGCGTTCTCTACTCTCTTTTATAAACTACTCTTACAAAAGCTTATACTTTTATCTGCTTCTTGTTAGTCGAGAATAAAGGTTTATTACACATTTACACGTCACATTGTAGGTATAAGAAGAATACAGTAGGCTAAAACGATAGTCAGATTTTTAAAATTCGGATCGTTTGAAATTCCATGTTCTTTACATGACCAAGAGAAAAATTGAATAGCAATTTAACACCTGAAAAAAGTATAAACTTTTTAAAATTCAAACCAATAACAAAGGATATCTCGGAAAGTGATAAACGCCACAAAAAATTGTATTTGACATAAACTGTGTGCGTTAGCGATATCCACATTATTTGTATCGTAAGATTTTGTCTATTACTGTAGTGTTTCAGAATTAGGAGGACTTCACAGGCTATTCAGAAAATTCATGATGCCAGTGCATTTTATTTGCTATGCAAGTATCTTAAACATAGACATGGTATTTAACCAAAACCATTAGAGCCAGTTTTGTAAGCAAAAAACAACGAACAATTTTCCATGTAAAAGTTAATTTGGGGAGTGGGGATTTTCTTGAAAATCGTTGTGTCACATTTTTGGAAGATGTTGAAATTAAATACCAAGTTTGGTATTTAACCGACTTTTAGTTTTTGAGTTATGCTGTTCACAGACACACACGCGCGCGGACCATTTCCTAAATATGCTTTTTTTGGATTCAGAGGGCCTCAAAGCATGTCTCGACTTTTTGGGTGGATTGCAATACCTTCTGTACCTAGCATGTACTTGGCAGAGAAAGTAAAAGCCATCCAAACAAAATAACGACGCTGGAGTTTAGATTTTACTAATTATGAGGACAGCGCTGCAATATCTGGATTTTGTGTGAGCAGATTCCAGTTTGTTGGTGTTGTATTCTTTTGATGTGAGGTGGACGTACTTTTATACGAGGGAAGGGTTTTCATTTCTGGGGAAGCTGACACGCTCATAGCACAAAGCAAGTCGTGTTGCATATAGCCACATACACCCGCTTTGTTTCACGAGCTACACCATCAAACTTTGTTGCTTGGTACAGCGGGAGCCTTTACTTTGACACCGGCCAGGTATTTCAACCCTCTCTCTACCTCTGTAGTTGACATGTTGCAAGCAGTGTTTCCTCCTTCCTGTATACCTGCTGCTGGAAACCACTAATTCTTTATCCTTTTCTATCACAACTAGTTCACTTGAAACGAATCTCTTCTGTTCCTCATTTAATAAAACTTTGCAGTTTAATAAAAAAGAACCAACATGTCACATTCACTTGACCTTCTCTAGCCACTATCCACGCCTTTTATCTCTCTTTTACAAACTAGTCTTACAAATGCATATTTTCCTATTTCACGTGAATTAAGATAAACCAGAAACAGCTTTATTACACATTTCCTTCTAGCTACAAGGGGGACAGAGGAAACCAAATGTCTAAAAGTGGGACGCTATATGCTGGCCTTGAAACTTCATATCTTTCCATGACATTGCAAGAAACAGCTGAATACCAACAGCACGTTAAACAGTGACAAAATATTGAAAAATTCAAACCAATAATAACAGATGTTTCGGAAATGGCTGACGCCACAAAAACGTTACTTGGAACAAGTAGTGTGTTTTAAACAGGCCTACATCTTTTGTGCAGCAAGAATTTTGTCCATTTCTTATGGTTATACAAAATTATACAAAATTGCTTAGGAATGAAAACGACTTCACAAACTGTTCCCAGAAAATTCAAGACATAGGTTTTATTTGTCATGTAAATGCATTAAATATGTTGTGTTTTAATGACCGAGAGGGAAAGCTCAGGTGGTAAAGCTATGGCCCGCATTCGGAAGGTCCTAGGTTCAAACCCTGGGCCGATGATGCTGACTGAATGCTTTTTTGCGGTTTTCCTCGGTGCTAGGTGAATGTTGGGTTGAATAATTTGATCCGCAAATTTTGCTATCATCCTTTTCATCACTACGTTTCTTTTCCTTGTTCTTCATCGCCATACCAGGCATTGATTACCCGTGCTGGATATGCTATGATCCAGAGTTTGCTTGCCCCAAGGCATTGGTTTGTGAGTTCCTTGGGGTGGTCCTACAAAGATGAGGGTAATCAGTTGAAGAAAAAGAAGAAGTATTTTAATGAAAATTGTTGGAGCCATTTTTGAGAATATAAAAAATATTTTTCCATGTGAAGTGTGGAATGGGGGAATTTTTGTTGCTGAAAATATTATAGTCACATCTTTGGAAGATACTGAACTTAAATACTATACACACACACGCACTCAAAAACGAAAAGTCGATTAAATACCAAACTTGGTATGTAGATTTAGTATCGTTTAAAGATGCAACACCCCAGACCACACTTTATAATGGAACATTTTTCGAAAATGTTGATTTTCTCAAAAATGTCTTAAACGATATATTTAAGATATTTTCATGACATAAAAATGTATATGTTCAATTTTCTGGGAATGTCCCCAAAAGTAATCTTCTTTCTGAATCGCTTTTGCAGAACTGTAAACCGTAAGAGGTAGACAATAGTTTTCTACACAAAAATGCAGAGCTCTTTAAAACACACAATTGATGTCATATACAATTCTTTCTGGAATGAACCATTTCTGACATATTCCTTCTTATTTGTTTAAATTTTCCAATACTTATACTTTTTTCTCAAATGGGAATTGGGTATTCGTTTTTTGTATGTGCTGGTAATGCAAAGAGAATGGAATGCGCCACATAGCAACCAGCTCTTAAAATATTTGACTATCGCTTAAAGCCTACCAATTCCCCTTGCATCTACAAGAAAATTAGCAATAAGATTAACATCTCGATATCTCGATTAACATGAAGCATTTGGAGAATAAGCGTTTGTAAAAATAGTTTGTACAAGAGTAGAGAAAGTCATGTGAGTGTAATACATCAGACTTTTACTTTAATGGTCATACTTATCCATAGTTTGACTTTAGAAACAATTGATGGTGTTGAACGGTAGTATTATTTTATATTATTAAGTACACTCAAGTTCACTTCTACCAGACTCTGCTGTGGGTAGGGTATTTTTCTGGTTAAAAAATATTCCCCGCTCCAGCCAGGAGGTCGAACCCAGGATCTCTGAGTATGTCACTTTCCTTGGATTGATAGCACGCCCGCCAAAACATAACATAGATTTTAGAAAAATTAAAACTAAGAAAACTTAATTTAATGGTTGTGTAACGGTTTTTAAAAATGGTAATCATTCTCTTAAAGGGTTAACTTCTACAATAATTGACAATTTCAACAACAATTTTGGTTTAAAAATGGCCCTTAACTGATAATCTTAACCGCTGAAAAGCTGATAGTATAGAAAGTGAGGTTATTCATAACAAGATAATGATTCCCGTTAGAACTCGCCTCAGTCGGATTATGAAGGTTCAGTTAAGAACGCCGCCTGTATTTAAAAGCACCCGGTGTGTTGTAAAGGAAGCCCTCAAAGGTCGCCTCCCCCGCACAAGTAGCCTGGTCGGCTAGAAGGTACCTTGTTTACAGGCAGGGAGGTTTTTGTGGCTCACAATACGATACCAGGAATAATTGAAAGCGATAGCTGCGGACCTAGCTACCCTTGCCAACAAAGGGGACCATCAGGATGCCAACTTTAACCTGAGCGCTATCTTCAGCATCAGAGTAATGAAGTAGATACAATAACATCTTGCTGAGATGTCCCCACGTCTTCATGCGACCGATTTGCGCGGCAGATACTATTTTGTTTACTATCTCTATGGGCATAAATGGTCTTTTCTTTATTTGTCCTCGAAGAATTGAGACCATTTCAGCTTCTTTTACGCTCCACTAGGAAAACAACCTACCTACCTCAGTGTTCGGAAATGAAAGGGCGACAAAATAAGAAAATTCTCTAGAAAATTGAAACCACGCTTTATTTTCTGGTGCTTTTTAACAGATCAATCCTCAACAGTGACGTACCAACTGGCTGGACCGAGCGGGATGGCTCAGGCGGCTACGTCTGTGGCCCGCATTTAGAGGTCCCGGGATCGATCGATCTAGCCCATAGGCTTTTTGTGGTTTTCCCGGGTCGCCAGGCGAATGCTGGGGTGGTTCATCTCCTTCCTCTCATTTCCGGTACCCATCATCTTCCTTGTCATCTGTTTCAGGATTGTATGACCAAGCTATGGTGTTTGGCGCGTTGCGGCTGGGCGGTGACTTGCGCTCTGTAAAGCTTTCTTCCCTGGCGTCGCTGCAGTACCGCTGAGTCAACGTTGGTTGCTTGCGGGCAGGGACCGTACGCGTCGGATGCGTTCTATCTGGAAACGTTAGGGATCCGTCTATGTTTGCGCCCATCGGCATCAGGATCTGGTTGTCCTTCGGATCTCTCCCCTTCCTTTCCTCCCAGGGGTTCATGTTGGAAGAATAAAGGGCCGACTGGCCTGCGTGCAGTGCTCTGCCCTGGTTCCACGGGGCCCCTCCGTGTTACGTACCTTTACGTTTACCAACGGTCTGGGCGGTGATTGGAGGGTCCCGAGCCCCTTGGGATGCAAACACTCCCTAGATTTGAAAAAAGAATTTTTCAAATGCGGAAGATGGCAATGTTCATTAATGAAGAATTAGAATTAATGTTACCATAGTCATCCCCTAATATTCTTACTCAGAGAGAGAGAGAGAGAGAGAGAGCGCGAGAGAGAGAAAAACAGAACGAGAGAGTGAGAGAGAGAGAGAGAACCTAAGTCTAAAACGATGCATAAAAGGCAAAGATTTCCAAGGAAATCTCTCCACAGAAAAAAAAAGCGCTACATATAAAACTATCTATTTTTATTTTCTCAAAGTTGTAACGGCTTTTATTTAAATATCATAAATTGGAGATCTGGAAATAAGGAATACATTGTGGATACATTTTAAATTTTCTATAGATGAGGACATTTTCATTCTCACCTAATTCAAGCGCACAAAAACGTAACAAAATACAAGTTCGTTTATAACAAACAATTATAAGCATTAATTATTTTCAAAATAACTTGCTGTTGATGATTTGAATTTTGCCACACTTAAAGCAAGATCCTACTTTCGTGAGCTTTGTAAAGAATATATAATATTAGCACGTGGACTGTTTTTTAAACCGTTGAGTATTTTCTTAGTCTATAACATGTTTATGTCTGTGGTATTAAATAATTGAAACAATTTCTTGGAATGTTGATCCTCATTAGCTGGAAGTAGTTATAAATATTCTTGCTTGTGAATAATTTTTAGAACAGTATGAAACAATTCTATACAATTAAGGACTATGGAACTAATACAGTAGCAAAGTTATTTTGGTATTAGCACAGAGCCACGTGTCTTAAACTTTTTTGTCTTTGACAGTAGGTAAATTAAATGTTGTATTGCGAAATTAGTGTCACTTTATCAAGTAAGTAATGTAATGGGCATTCCCGAATACATAATGTTATCGAAAGCTCGTTTGCGAATTATTCACTTTTTGGGGCATTTTCTGGGTCTTCTTTTGGCACTCTTGACCCCTCTTCTTTGAGGATGGAGGTCTGCAAGTCTGAAGCATTGCGTCGAGGGTGCCAAAAACCTTCATACCTGTTCCTAACGTTTTCAAAGGTTATTAGATTCCATAATAAACCCCAAAAAAATCACATTTAGCCAAAATCCCAATATACCACAAATGAGTATTTTACCTTAAAGGGACTGACAATTGCGTATCAGATGTTTACTACTGAGATGTCCTTGCAAAATAGCTATTATTTATGTAACAAGTGTTTAATCCTTTAGATTGTAGTACAGTGAACATTTAGCGCTCGAGCGAGTGCTAATTTTCACGAAAGGCATAAAAAAATAATAATCTAATGTGTTCGATTCACATGACCTTCTATACCCTATATCATTTATTAATGGGATAAAAATTATCTTACGAAAACTTATTTTTCTATCTACTTCATTTTAATCGAGACAAAACTTTGCAGAAATAGCTACATTACACATTTGTTATAGATTCAAAGGGAAAGCGATAGTCAGATGTTTAAAAACCGGACGCTGCATGCTGGCCTTAAAATTCCATATTCTTTCCATGCAGCCGCGAGAAACGACTGAATGGCAAAGAATTGAACAATTCGAAGCATTAATAACGGATATCTTGGAAATGGCTGATGCTACAAATAAGTTATTTGAAATAAATTGTGTTTTTTAAAGAGATCTACATTTTTGTGTAGTGTGTTTTTGTCTATCCCTTAACGTTTACCAGTTATACAAGATTATACAAAATTCCTTCTGAATGAAGGGGAGTTCTCAAGCTATTCCGAGAAAATTCAAGATATCTACGCATTTTATTTGTCATGTAAATATTTTTAAATGTGGTATTTAAATCAACTATTAGAACCATTTTTGATAAAATAAAAAGCTTCGCAAAGGTATTCCATGTAAAGGATAGTTGGGTGATGGGTTATATTTTTAAAATCCTCGTGTTACAATTTTGGAAGATACTGAACTTAAATACCAAGTTTGGTGTTAATCCGACTTTTCGTTTTAGAGTTATGCTGTTCAGACACGCACACATACACATACGGATCTTTTTATAAAAATTTATTTATCCCGTGGGCCTCAAAACATGCATTTCAGGGGAAATCTCGGTATCGAATTTTTGGGTGGAATGCAATACCTTCTCTATTTAGTGATAAAGTAAAAACGACATGTATGTACGAGGCAAAGCACCGCAAGTATGCCGTTACGGCCTTTTTGCTTCCAACGTGACCCCTGGGAAGGAGGGATGAGGGGAGAGACCCGAAAGGTGACTAGATCCGGGTAACCAAGGGGTCCTTAACGTTTCCAGATAGAATGCATCCGCCTACTCACGAGCCCCTAAACCCCGGCGGTCTCCCCCTGGTGGGGCCCACTTCGGCGGGTCCTGACCGACGCCAGGGAAGAAACCTCTACAAAATGCATATCCACCGCCCAGCCGCAGCCCGCTGAACACCGTCGCAACTTTAAAACGATTACAGTGAAGGTAATGATGGGTACAGGAAAGTCGTGGTAGAAAGGGGACCACCCCAGCATTCAGCCCATTCGACTCGGGGAAACCACGAAAAACCCATGAATTAGAGTGAGTGGTCGCTCGAGATCGAACCCGAGACTTCCCATTTGCGTGTTGTACACGTTACCACCACCCTCGGTCCATATAAAGGGTAGTTAGGGATGGAGGATTTTCTTTTAGAGCTTCTTGTCACATCCTTGAGGATATCCATAGGTGAAATTTCTAAATCTTGTAATTTTTATCTAAAAGTTTTCAAAATATTGTCACATGCGCTCTACTTCAATTAGATGTGTATTTTATATTTCATGCAGATATCTTTAATACTTTTTAGAAAAAAGTTCTACTCTACTTTAATTATGCTAATTAATCAGGTGTTCCAGATGATGCAAAAATATACTTTTAAAAAAACTAAATATACCACTATATTGTGTAAATGCTAATGTACAACATCATATCGAATGTTATTCATTCTCTGGTTGTCTCAGAAAAAAGAAATTAAATCTTATATATTTTTTTAAACAATTTATCCTCAGTGTCCGAAATAATCAGTCATATCTTGAGCAATTTAAAATTGTAGCAAAAGAATATGCCAGTGTTTTAACTCCATTCTCTCTGAGTTTGTGCTGAATATTTGAACAAGATTGCTTCCAAGCCACATCATGTGGAATATTTTTAATGTTAAAAAGTGTAAGAAAAACCCAAGTCGAGTAAAAGGCATTTAAAGTAAATACAGGTCATTAGGCCGTGTGGTCTTGGGTATTTAAATGGTCACATTTTGAATTTTTTAAGGACACTTGGTAGAGATCGAAGGGGATTTTATGTCTTTTGCAATTGAAAGAATGTCAGTTTTCTCTAGAATTGCACCATTTGGGACAATGAACTTTTTGTTGCTTATTAAAAAAGGGTTTTTGAGTATACTGGTGTCAAGATTTTTTAGGCAGTTTTAAATCTTTTAATCATAAAATATTTAAATGTTGTAAAATAATTTCTAAAAAAATTCACTTTCATTTATAGGTACACATCAGACCTCAGCCATTTTTTATTTTGAGTTTTATAAGTAGCTTAAGATAGCCGGTTAACTATTTGTCCATTTGAAGCAGTAATTTAATTTTAAAAAGTAGTCACAATAAAATAATTTTTGATAAAATTATTTTTACAACTTTTTATAATTTTTTCGTGGAAACCAAAATCTTTAACCTACTAAATGGAGCTAAACATTCTGTACAACCACAAAAGATTCAAACTTTTAGGTTAAATGGGTTTTGAGAAAACTGTTCCTGAAGTTTAAAAAATACAGCTTACCTACGGGAAATGGCAAAAAACAACAAAGTGAGCACATTGTTACATACCAATATACTATAACATCTATCGACCATAAGAGCCCTTTACTGGTCCAAAGACTAACAAAAAATACATAGGTATGTTCCTTGTACCATTTAGGTATAGTTTTTATAACAGAAACAAAAAACTCTGATGTGTTACACTCACATGACTTTCTCTACTCTTGTACAAACTATTTTTGCAAACGCTTATTCTCCATATGCTTCATGTTAATCGAGATATCGAGATGTCAATGTTATTGCTAATTTTCTTGTAAATGCAAGGGGAATTGCTAGGCTTTAAGCGATAGTGAAATATTTTAAGAGCTGGTTGCTATGTGGAGTATTCCATTCTCTTTGTATTACCAGGACAAAAAAAATGAATAACGAATTCCCATTTGAGAAAATAAGTATTGAAAAATTTAAGGGAATAACAAGCTATATCTCGAAAATGATTGACTCAACAAAAAAAAATGTGTAGGACATAAATTGTGTATTTTAACGCGATCTACATTTTTTGTGTAGTAAAATTTTGTCTATCTCTTATGCCTTACCAGTTGTGCAAAAGTCGTTCACAATGAAGAATACTTTTGGAGACATTCTCAGAAAATTCGAGATATACATTTCATTTGTCATTAAAATATCTTAAACATATGATATTCTAATCAAAATCGTTAGAGTCATTTTTGAGAAAACTAAAATGTTCGAAAAATGTTCCATGTAAAGGGTAATCTGGGGTGGGGGGATTTTCTTGAAAACCTTCGTGTCGCATCTCTGGAAGATACTGAACCTAAATACCAAGTTTGGTGTTTATCCGACTGTTCGTTTCTGAGTTATGCTGTTCACAGACACACACACGGACATGTTTCCAAAAATGCTTTTTTTTTTTGGATTCAGGGGGTCTCAAAACATGTTTTTCCGGTGAAATCTCGGTATCGAATTTTTGGGTGGAATACAATACTTGCCCCACTTACTATACGTAGTAGAGAAAGTAAAAATCAATTTTTGAACGCAACTCTCTACCAAGAGTGCTTAAGGGCTCTGAGAGCAATAGTCATGGTTATGTAATTGAAGTTAAAGGTTCAAAGTATTTTTGGACATAAAAACTAATTTTTTATTTGAAAACTTCGACCAAATTTTAGGTTTTGGTACCTTAAATACCAAGTTGGGTATTTAAGCGATTTTTCGCTTTTGAGTTATGTTGTTCACAGAGAGATACACTGAAAGACAGACAGACACGCTCAGATAGACACAGACCTTTTCTAAATGTACTTTTTTGGGTTAAGGCGGCCTCAAAATGTATAATTTCTGGTGAAATGTTTAGTTTTGGGATGAATGCAATACTTCCTGTGTTTTCTTAGTGAAAGTAAAAAGATTTGCAAGTGGCATTCAATTGTTGATTATCTATCTCACATTCCTTGGTTAGCATCAAGCGACAAATGAATAACGGTACGTAATGGAAGCTTGCTTGTCTTCCAGTAATATCTCTGAGATATTATCATGCTACTGTGCACGTAAAATTGTCAAAACTTTTCAGATTTGGATAATTAAGAAATGTGTTTGTGAGAGGACGATCACAAGCAAGCAAACTGCCTCTTGTCCTCTCGCGATACTATGTAGAAACTTGAAGCTGGCAAGCGAAGCAATTCGAGTGTAAAATTTCCAGTTTAAACAAAGGGCAACCCCCGCCTGAAAGCTAACCTGCAAAGACAGCTGCCTGCCTGCTTCAAGAAAAACCTCCTCTGACAAACTTCATTTTAACTCGTTTCTCTTATTTTTTCCCTTCTTCTTTGTTCTAAGAAGCACGCCCAGACTCGGAAAAAGGAGAAAAATAACACGAGGAGGGGAACCGGAAAAGAGGAAGTTACTTTGTTATTTTTAGTGCAGGCTTATTTATTATTTTCATAATTAAAGGAGAAGAGAAACACGATGCTACCTGTTCTACCTGCCCGAGGTGGTTGGGCGCACATCAAATAAACGTGCAAACTTTACCGCATTTGTTAATAAACACGGTATTTTATGGGCTGGTTTTCTTCAAGTTAATTTCTTCTTCAGTACACCTTTACTACAACCAAAGGATCACCAAGAAAAGCGCTTCAAAACCACTCTCAGAATTTCTCAGTTCCTGAAGTTCTAACTCAGAAAGTGAGAGTGCTATTTTGGTTGAGAGACTACAACTTAGTCACCTATCTAGCGTTTAACACTGGTGGACCCGTAGCTCAGTCGGTAGAACACTTGTACGCTGTGCGAGGGGTCGCAGGTTCAATTCCTGCCTAGGGGGGTGGGAATTTTTCTCTAGCCAAGGTTATTCCCTATCCTCCCCGAAGTCTGTGAATGTGTGTGTGATCTAATGATAAAAATCCAAAAAGTGCAAGAGAATACGGGTTAACACCATTGCCAATAGGCAATACGTTCCAAAGGAAAGCTCGCCGATAAGACCAATATAGTTAAAGGCGGGGTATAAATGGAACTAAAGCAAACCCCCCCCTAAAAAGAAAAAAAAGTGTTTAACACTCACATGGCTTTCTCTATTCTTACCACCAGTTATTAAAAAAAATGACGTGTTACATTCATATGACTTTCTCTACCCTGTATCGTTTATTAGTGGGTATACAAATTATATACACAAATTCATATGAAAATTTAATGACATATTGTAACTCTAAAAGCTGCTGTAGTAGGAGTGATTTAATTTTGTTAAATAAAATATTTCTTGAATATTAATTTTTTACTATTTTTACAAAAGTTTATTTTCCTATCTACTTCATTTTAATTGAGACAAACCTTTCCGGAAATAGCTGCATTACACAACAAAGGGAATAGCGATAGTCAAATGTTTTAGAACTGGACGCTATAGGCTGGCCTTAAAATTCCATATTGTTTCCATAACATCGTGAGAAAATGGGCAGGTCTGAAAAAGAATGGCTAAGTATTGAACAATTCGAACCATTGATAACAATTATCTCATGGTTGATGCCACAAGAAAAGTTATTTGAAATAAGTTGTGTGTTTTAAACAGACCTATACTTTTTGTCTTGTAGGTTTTCGTTTATCGCTTATCGTTTACCACTTAAGGCTGTTCTCAAAAAATTCAAGATATACGATTTATTTATCATGTAAATATCTTTAATATATCTATGGTATTTTAATATTTTTTAGAAACTAAAAATGTTCGAAAAATGTTCCATATAAAGGGCAGTTTGGGGTGGGAGGATTTTCTTGAAAATCTTTGTGTATCTCAATTGAAATTACGTCAAAAGTTTAAAAAATTCAAAAATTAATTTCTATACCTAAAATTACCTTGAACCTTTACTTTCAATTACCTACTGTGATTTTTTGCTTGGAGTCTTAAAACTCGTTTTACGTGATCATTTAAATAAACATAACTGCACTGCTTAAGGCCCTATATGTATTTCAAACACCTTTTTCTCCAGCTTTGATGTTTGTTACCCTTTAACACATCAAAAGTGTTCCACCAATGCACTTGGTAAGCAATCTTGTTAAAATTTTCAGCAGAATCTTGGAGAGGATGACTTGGAAAAATTGGCACATTATTTTTGTTGTTGTGGTTATTGTAATTTTAAATTGTTCATGACATGACACAATTAATTTGCATATTAGATATATTTGATACAAAGTACATTTAAAATTTTAACATTTCTTCCTGAAACAAGAGGGGAACGACAAAAACTCTATATGCATATGTTGAGTGCTTAACATTTAAATAATATGTCGGCTTTCAAAATTATGATTTGTGCATATATGGAACATCTGATTAATTAGCGTAATACAAGTTGTAAAAATGTTTTTTCTCAAAGCTGTTGAAATTTAAAACAAGTAATAGTCATGGTAGAACAGTAGGTATGTGACAACATTTTGAAAATGTTTGCATAAAAATGACAACGTTTAGAAATTCCATTCTGTGGGTACATGATTGATACCCATTCTGGGTGCCGGATCATAGTGGCAATAGAGGGAAACAAAGAGCTGATAATTTTGCAGCTTCATAATTTATTGGGTCTAGCCGGCTCTAGGAGCATCTGAATGTTTAGTAAGAGAGGCTATTAAGAACTGGTCCAGAGTAGGACATCATAAAATCTGGCTTAAAACTCCAGGAAACAAACATGGAAAACTGTTTATTAGAAAACCGTATAAGAAAAGAGCTGAAAGTTTACTTAAATGTAACAGACCTCAGCTGAGAACAATTATTGCATTTCTCATAGAACGTGTTCCTGTGAAAAAGCATCTTAACACGATGGGAGTGTTTCAGGGTAACTTAGATTGCAGATTGTGTAAGAAAGAAACTGAAAGAGTCCAGCACATTATATGCTCCTGTGAGGTCTTGGTTTACACAAAATATATTCTTTTTGGAAAATGTTTTTCAACCAGAGGAATTTGAAACCATATCTGCTATGAGAATGCGTTCCTTCGTAAAGATTCAGGCACAATGAATTGGTTTTAAAACGATGCAGTAGCACAATAAGCCCAAGGCTGAAGTGCGTCCGTAGCAATGACAGAAATCCATATTGAATAAAAAAAGACGTGTCTTGATACTGCCAGACTATATTTTGTTTACATAATATCCGAGCTTTGAATGACTACTCTGTGGTGCTTAAGAACCATATTCTGCCATCGCCCCGCAAGCAAACATTTTTGAAGCTCAGAAAGTTTCCAGTCCGCTATGTTGTCCAACGTCCGTAGCCATGTATAAGTACCTATTACTATTCAAATAAGGGAATTACACAACGGAAGTTACAACTAAGGTGAGGACATAAGTGTATGAAGAATTGCAGCCACCAACTATCCACGGGCGACGGCGTCCTAAAATCCAGGTCTACATTGCTGCTTTGCCGGAACATTCCACAGGAGTGAAATCGCGGTATGATATATCCGACAACATTGGTGTATGACCATCTCATTGCGCTACAGTTTATTTATTGTAGGTAGAATTTCATTAAGAATTACATGTACCACAGAGACCCATCTATGGGATGCCGAAGAATCTGCAACGGCACCTCCAGGCCACCTGCGGATAGTTTAACTGCACATAAGGGATAGCAAGTGTACGTTTCGGGAAACATTTCATAAACGTTCTTATTCGAAAATGTACATTATCCACTTTTCCTTGTGTCAATTGCTCTAAATCATGTTCACGTGGCATGTGGGGGACCTTGTTGTGGTCTCGCCGATTCGCCTTAAAATAGTGTGCTCTTTGTTGCGCTTGTTGTAGGTATTCGAGACGGCAAGGGGTTGGTAGTGCCAGCAACACACATCATGTAACTAACCGGGGTGCTTATGCGGGACCCGACTAACACACGCACTAACTCATAACCAACTCCCTGCATGTTAGACACTAACTGCACGAGGGAGGCGATTTAGTTTGCACGGCAACGCATGCCGGACGATCGCCACCGGGACGGGCGGGTGTGGGGCCCGTCCTTTTCCCCCTTAGGTGGTTTAGTTTAGAAAAACAAACAAACAAACAAAACAAAAAAGAGGTGGATGTGAACCAAGGTTACAGTCCGTGATAGTCGAAGTTGTAATGGTTTCGATAGAACACGGTGGGAACACGGTAGGAACAAGAGGGCCACGGCAGGTGATGTAGAAATGGGTGACATTTGGTCGTCCTTTGTCAGTTTTCACATGTTAAACAACGTCCTCTTCGCTGTGCTTACTGTATTCGATACAGGAAGGTGAACGCTGTGATCGATATCAAGTGGTTACACAACCAGTGCGCAGTCGGTTATGAGCAGGCAGAGGGGTTTTAGTAAGTAAACAATCAAGTTAGGAACTCACCGAGGGTTGGTGGCGAGAGAAGGTGGAAGCGCTTGTGACCTTGCAGTGTTCACTGTAAACAAATATGATGTACAGTTTGAAGGCAGTACACCCTACTTCGATAGCAGGTAGACCAGAATTAAGGTGTATTAAAAGGAAACAAATCTAATGTGTTGCACTCACATGACTTACTCTACTCTTATACAAACTATTTTTACAAATACTTATTCTCCATCTGATTCAGATTAATCGAGATAAACGTTTGCAGAAAATATCTTATCGCTAATTACCTCGTAGGTGCAAGGGAATAGGTAGCCTTTAAGCGATATTCAAATCTTTTAAGAGCCGGTTGCTATGTGGGGCATTCAATTTTCTTTGCATGTCCAGGACATAAAAAAAAAAGAATAACGAATTCTCATTTGAGAAAAAGTATAAGTCTTGGAAAATTCAAACGAATAACAAAGAATATCTCGGAAATGGTTCACTCGACAAAAAAATATGTATATGACATAAGTTACGTGTTTTAACGAGCTCTACGCTTTTTTGTAGTATAACTTTGTCTATCTCTTACGGTTTACCAGTTATGCCAAAGTCATTCAGAATGAAGAGGACTTTTGGGGACATTTCCAGAAAATTCATGTTATACATTTAATTTGCCATGAAAATATCTTAAACATGATATTTAATAAAAATCGTTAGAGCCATTTTTGAGAAAATCAAAATTTTTGAAAATTCCTCCCATTTCCTCTCATAGGAGGAGATGTAAGAGAGCAGATATCAAAGTATGATTATTCAGGCTGCCAATTGTCTGTCACCTATAAAGGATATGACGTAGAATAAACTAAATTTAATTAAATCTGGAGCGATTAAAAATAATATAGGACCAGGAAAGAAAACATTTTATTAAACTATGGAGTTGCAATAGAAATGAGACTCAATATAAGTGGAAGGGGCTATATAAGGGACAGATTGCAAAAGGAGCATGCGGTTTGATCACTTGCAACCAATGGAAAGATTGCCACTAGAGGCATGCAGACAAACCAAAAGGAATAAGACCAGTTGTAGATCTATAAACGGTGGAAGTACCAACTCAAAACTGGGGCTGGAACAGATCAAAGGGCCTAAATCATAAATGTGACCAACTTGTCATACAGTTATGAAATGTCGCTATTTATGTGCAAAGTACATGATGGCAATAAGTAAACATGCTCTGCTCTTGTGGTTAATTCCCATTATAAACTGCTCACAATGGAGAGAGAATATTTTTACTTTCTCTACTACGTATAGTAAGTAGGGGAAGTATTGTATTCCACCCAAAAATTCGATACCGAGATTTCACCGGAAATATATGTTTTGAGACCCCTGAATCCATAAAAAGATTTTTGGAAACATGTCCGTGTATGTATGTGTGTGTGTGTGTGTGTGTGTGTGTGTGTGTGTGTGTCTGTGTATCTGTGAACAGCATAACTCAGAAACGAACCGTCGGATAAACACCATTTACGTTCAGTATCTTCCAGAGATGCGACACGAAGGTTTTCAAGCAACCCTCCCCACCCAAGATTACCCTTTACATAGAAGATTTTTCGAAAATTTTAATTTTCTCAAAAATGGCTCTAACGATTTTTATTAAAATATCATGTTTAAGATATTTTCATGAAAAATAAAATGTATATCTTGAATTTTCTGGGAATGTCTCCAAAAGTATTCTTCATTGTGAACGGCTTTTGCATAACTGGTAAACCATAAGAGATAGACAACATTTTGCTACACAAAAAATGTAGATGGCGTTAAAATACACAATTTATGTCATATACATTTTTTTGTTGAGTGAACCATTTTCGAGATATTGCTTGTTATTCCCTTAAAGTTTTCAATACTTAGTCTTTCTCAAATGGAAATTCGTTATTAATTTTTTTTTGCCCTGGTAATGCAAAGAGAATGGAATGCGCCACATAGCAACCACCTCTTAAAATATTTGACTATAGCTTATAGCCTACCAATTCCCCTTGCATCTACAAGAAAATTAGCAATAAGATTAACATCTCGATATATCGATTAACATGAAGCATATGGAGAATAAGCGTTTGTAAAAATAGTTTGTACAAGAGTAGAGAAAGTCATGTGAGTGTAACACATAAGATTTTTATTGATATATTATTCTTTATGTGTTACACATGTAGCTTCATATGACAATTTCTCTCACAATGAATGTGATCACTAAGGTTACAATGTTGAATCGTGTTTGAAAAATTATTTCTTTAGATTTATTTTTCAAATCTAATTCCACTTTTCTGGAATACTATGAGTACCTAGTGAAAATTATTTTATCTTATTTTACGAATAAAGATATGCTTATAAAAGTCGTGGGATTAGTCATTGACCCAAATATGGCATTAATTGGTGCAGTGAGCACCGAGTAAACAAAATCATGTATATGATTAAAAAAGTATTACTCCTATGCAGCTATCTCTTTGTAAACTTTCGTCTGTCCAGTGGTTAAGTCTGGAAAAAATATTAATTTCTAACACAACATCGGGAGAGAAATGACAAAAACATATCCATCTTTTGATTCCCCTTTTACAGAAAATAGTTGAAGTAGATAGTTGGGATTTTTACTACACTTTAGGACATCATATTTCATATCACTGAACTACAGAAATTGAGTTGTTAATAATATTTCAGGTTTACCTATATGGTTTTTGTTTCTGTCTCTCTGATGAGATAGAATCGAAATATTTACTTAAAAGTTTAAGACAAATGTCCAAAATATTTCTAGTTCGGTAAATTTAACATATTATCTGATATACCTATCTGAATTATGACTGCTTTTACTCATTGGCTGCTTCTGTTTTCTCTTGGTTGACTACCAAATGCTTATAAGTTTGAGAATATTTAAACTAATATAAAGATTTTCTATGAGATGACAAAAATAATTAGAATTCCAATAAAGAGGGCTTTAAATCAAATTTAAAAATGTATACGTGCAATTTAATTACTTTTTGAACGCTTGCCATGCTTTACTAAGTAGGTATTCTGAATCATGAATTATTACGGAATTTATTTTTATTAAAACTTAAGTAAAATGCTATTATTTTACACTTCTTAGTCCCCTAAGATGTAAGAATACTTTCCCTAAGATCAACAAACCTTTAGTTGCATAGTTTAATATACTGCTCAGTGTGTCGCATCCTTTTTAGCAAGTTTGGACAATGCGTAGTAATTATGGACAGGGGCACTAATGCTCAATGGAGCAAAATGCAAGCTGCGAGAGAGGGAGAAAACGCGGTTTTGGATTGCCTTTAACGCCCGTTCTGTTAGCACGCGGCACCGCAGTCGGTGGAAAGTGTAAAAAAATCTGATGTGTTACACTCACATGACTTTCTCTACTCTTGTACAATCTATTTTTACAAACGCCTATTCTCCATATGCTTCATATTAATCGAGATATCGAATTGTCAATCTTATTTGTAATTTTCTTGTAGATGCAAGGGGAATATGGTAGCTTTTAAGCGATAGTCAAATATTTTATCGCTGGTTGCTATGTGGCGCATTCCATTCTCTTTGCATGTCCAGGAAATAAAAAAATGAATAACGAATTTGAGAAAAAGTATAAGTATTGGAAAATTTAAGGAAATAACAAGCAATATCTCGAAAACGGTTCACTCAACAAAAAAAATGTATATGATATAAGTTGTGTATTTTAACGCGATCTACATTTTTTGTGTAGTAAAATTTTGTCTATCTCTTATGGTTTACCAGTTATGCAAAAGTCGTTCATAATGAAGAATACTTTTGGAGACATTCCCAGACATTTCGAGATATACATTTCATTTCTCATGACATTATCTTAAACATATGATATTTTAATCAAAATCGTTAGAGCCATTTTTGAGAAAATTAAAATTTTCGAAAAATCTTCCATGTAAAGGGTAGTCTGGGGTGGGGGAAATTTCTTTAAAACCTTCGTGTCGCATCTCTGGAAGATACTGAACCTAAATACCAAGTTTGGTGCTTATCCGACTGTTCGTTTTTGAGTTATGCTGTTCACAGACACACACACACACACACACACACACAGACACACACACACACACGGACATGTTTCCAAAAATGCTCTTTTTGGATTCAGGGGGTCTCAAAACATATATTTCCGGTGAAATCTCGGTATCGAATTTTTGGGTGGAATACAATACTTCCCCTACTTACTGTACGTAGTAGAGAAAGTAAAAAATGAAATGAAGTGATAGTTGAGAAAAGAAATTTGGAAAGGAAACGTTCCAGGACGACGTTTAAGGTCGTCATTTGACAGTGAGGGTGGTCCTGGCGGGATTCGAAGCACACATTACCATCGCACGAGTCGATCGGAGACACGATTAATTCGTAAGTCATTGCGTAGTGTGTAAGAACTAAATTCTGTTTCTATGCATTTGCTTTCATGGTTGAAATAAATTAAATTTTCCTGTAGAAACAAACTTGAGTGTTAATGTTTGAGGTGTACGATTAAGATAAACTATAGCTAGTCAATTGTTTAATGTGGATAAAATTGTGCAAAAGAAAATGTCAGAAATTACAAAATCACCTGTGAAACAACATATTTTGTCGCGATTATCTCGTGTTATCTTTTTGCTGAGCGCCTGTTATTGTTTTATTACTTTGAATTTTGGATTCGTTGTGCTCCGGCTAGCTATTATTATTATTATTATTATTATTATTATTATTATTATTATTATTATTATTATTCAGTCGAGCAAATCTCTTAAACAGGGTGTGTAAACGGAAAGGAGTTGTTACTAAAAGATAACACTGATAAAAGAATTTGTTTTTACACTTTTATTGCCGTCACACTTCGTTAATTTCACAGATTTACTTTTCATACAAGCCTGACTGAAACTGTTATTTTCGAATGTAACTAAAATCACTTATTTGCCGCACATTATTAATTCGCGTATTTCACATCTTTTAACTAACTTTACGACGCGAGAGATTTTGTAGAACTGCGCGACGTTTAACGCGTGAATGATTCTGATGAACTGGGCGACGTGTAACTTCTGAATGATTCTGTAGAACTGCACGACGTATAACCCGCGAATGATTCTGTTGGCGTCTCTGGCTTTTAGCCTTTTATACTCCCTCACTCCGATATGCCTAAACATTATAACAGAGCTGCTATTGGTTAGTAAAACGCGCCAACATTAGCGTCTATTTTTATATCCAATCAAAATTACGAACACAAATGCTCTAGGGAAGATATTCCCTCCATTTCTAAAGAAAGGCACGCTACTCTGACGTCATTTGTTTGTCTCAATCTAATTAATAAACAACTCGCTTCATTGTTACCCGCTCCTATTGTCAGTTTCAGTGAGGCCATGTAAACTTATTTCCTAACAATGCTTATAATTAACAAACATCTTAAATCATTGTCATACAATAATGCTAATTTACACAACAATCTCTCTGGCATTTACAGTGTTGTGATATAAAATACTGCCACAATTTCAAATTATGCATTCCTAACATTTAGTTTGATGGTTATATGTAAGTCATGATTGTTTGACATTATAGTAGGAAATGCTTCATCCTTATAGATAAGTTAGAAAAGCTGCTATCCTACTTTCAAGGGAGATGATGCAAACTTCGGCTGGCGAAAAACAAGACAGGAGGTTCTTTCCAGAGCTTTTCATAACCAAAGCGCGCCTGCCCAAATTCACCAAAGGTCCGGAACATACGTAAACATTAATGTTTAGCAAAACGTGATTTCTATACCGCACACGTGTAGACAGAAATGATGAGCGTAATTGCTATTGTAAGAGTTTATAATATGCATAATGGGAATTCCAAATACAGAACTTCATTATGACTTTTCACTGTCTTGATACTACTTACACAGACAAAAGCTGCCGGTTTAATAATACCAAAGAATTACAGTGCCTAGTTTCTTCTTCTTCTCTTTCTTCTTCTTCTTCTTGTAGGATTTACACCTCCAAAGACTTACAAGCCAATGTCTTGGGTCAGGAGTCTGTCTAGAAGCAAGCAAACTCTGTATCATAGCATATCCAGGATGGATGATCAGCCCAGTGCCTGTTATGGTGGTGAAGAACAAGATGAAACTTCGGCTCCCTTTTAGGCTTATGTTTAATTATTCAAATAATTACAGGATTATTGGATTGTACATTAAATAAAATTGAAATGTATTTAATTTCATTTCTAGTACTTTTTGCAGGAATAACAAAAAATGCACAAATTCCAAGTGCAAGAAGAAGAAGAGAGACGGGGATGGGGGATTCGGTCAGATTGGTTGGCGCCGGAGTTTTGAACCCGGAACCTTGCGAATGCTGGAGCACAGACGTTACTGCCTGAGCCATCACAGTGCCAGTAGATGCCTATTCTTTTGAAATAGGCTTCAAAATGGAGTATTATCTTGTGTCCCTTATCCCTTTTTCAACTGGATGTCGAAACTTCAGTTAACGGAGATGAATTAAGCGGGATGCATTAATAATAAACGGCTGAATGTAAGTATACAAACTACGTATAACCTGTTATAGGTTTTCCAAGGAGACACTAAAATAACGTATAAATGAAAAAAAAAAGGTGTAAGTGAATTTTCATATAAAACTACAGCTGTTTTACTAGATTATTACTCAAACTAATTATGTACTATTTAACATAAGAACGCCATATATGAAACAAACACATAAATAATAAACATAATATAGTATTAAGAGTACACTTACATGCTACCAGTAGATAGGTACTGTTATTATATTTCAAATTTTAAAAAGTCAAAGTTCTACTGATGCTTTAACTGGTATAAAAAAATCGTCCAACTTTCTTTACTGTTGTTAACACATGTGCAGCAATAATGTGTTCCGAAAATATCGATGCCTCACCCAGCATGCCTACTATTTTGTGCTGCACAAAAATCATACATAACATAGCTTAACGAAGCATAAACATAAGCATAAATGAGTAAGTGAATTGCTAATATATTTCGTATACCTATGGAGACCAGAAAAATAGGACATAGGGTGAGAAAAGGTATGATTGAAAAACGTATAATTGAGCTAAATATTAATGGAAAAGGTTCGGCGCCTAAACTTATTTTTTTAGTGTAATAACAGTGCTAGATAACTTTTGTAATTAATTTGCACAACCTTGATACCTAAACATCTAAACACACCATTCAATGGCATTACCCCAGGTCCAATCCAAGTATATAAGTTTTTGGTGAGCGTATGTATACTGTCGTGTATAAAATGTGGCCCGTAATGAAACGGAGCTGTTTATGTTGGTACTGTCAAAATCTAGCCCCACCCCCTATCAGCATGGCTATTTTTCGATCATAATTCTAGCCACTGAATTGGCAGGGTACTATACCTCCTCCAAAGTTTGACCCAGCTGCCGAAGGGTACATTGCAATTTAAACCTTATATTTTCATGCTTATATTTTCTTAATGCCGGTTTTCTTGTTGCCATTTAGTAGCAGCAATAACTTAACCTTCGTCTCCATGTCGCTGTTGAAAGCCCTCATATATGTAAATCTGTAGCTATTGTTCAATTTAACCAGATTCTTCACCCCTTCCTCTAGAAGGCTGAATTACATATTTGTAATTGGTTTAGCTCTTCCTTGTGTGCCAGTCGTAGCGAAACTCTTTCATAGAAGTCGTATCCGAACTACCCTTTCATTCCACATAGATTTATTGGTTAGTTTGTATGTCCCTGTATTTCTTCCAGCCAGTCACATAGAGAACTGACACCGGCTGGGTGGAGTAAAAAATTGGTTAACTGAAGGTGGAAATATTATGGACGGAAAAACACTATGGCGATCTAGGGTTATGGGCCATTTTTTATGCACGTTAATATACCTACTATATGTATTTTTCATTTTACCAGCACACCTGCCTTGTACCGTGTGGGGATTTTGCAGCTGCGTTGTGTGATAGTATGTTTTGTAAATCTGTGAGAGTCCCCAATGTTTTTATTTACGTTTAGCAATACTTACTAGCATTGTACTGTATCTTAGGTGTGTCCAAACACTCCTGGCGTACCTGAGCGCATTCTCAATTCATCGCAATAAATGTAAACAGAAAGTGTAATAATTATAGTCATGACAAAATAGTAGTGGAATGTGAACACGATTAACCATTAAGGACTGGCAGGAAGAAATTAAGAAAGAAAGAAAAAAAAATCAAAGAAATAACTTGCATTGGTATTCAACCCCAGTCAAACACGCGGCAGACCACAATTTTAACCATTAAACCACAGAAGTAATGTCCAAGGAAGTCTTATAAAGACTTTTATACCATTACGACTTTTGAACAGGATTGTATTGTGATTATATTTCACTTCCAATAACAATAAAAAGTAGGTAATGGTATTGGTATTCAACCCCAGTCAAACACGCGGCAGACCACAATTTTAACCATTAAACTACAAAAGTAATGTCCTAGGAAGTCTTATAAGGACTTTTATGCCATTACGACTCTTGAACAGGATTGTATTGTGATTATATTTCACTTCCAATAACAATAAAAAGTAGGTAATGGTATTGGTATTCAACCCCAGTCAAACACGCGGCAGACCACAATTTTAACCATTAAACTACAAAAGTAATGTCCTAGGAAGTCTTATAAGGACTTTTATACCATTACGACTCTTGAACAGGATTGTATTGTGATTATATTTCACTTCCAATAACAATAAAAAGTAGGTAATGGTATTGGTATTCAACCCCAGTCAAACACGCGGCAGACCACAATTTTAACCATTAAACCACAAAAGTAATGTGCTAGGAAGTCTTATAAGGATTTTTATACCATTACGACTCTTGAACAGGATTGTATTGTGATTATATTTCACTTCCAATAACAATAAAGGTAGGTAAATAAAACAGCTGATTTACCCCCCCCCCCCCCCACATCGATTTGCAGTCCATTAGGTAGGACTTCACTTTTAGCTAACGAACGTTCAAAGTCTTTCGGAAACATTCGCCCGCTTCTCTTCGGAAGTTCGGTAACACTCAACAATGGATAACTTACGGACTTTAAATTCGATTTTAGTAG
Organism: Deroplatys truncata; assembly: GCA_030765065.1. NCBI lineage: Eukaryota > Metazoa > Arthropoda > Insecta > Mantodea > Mantidae > Deroplatys > Deroplatys truncata. Next base: position 60,991,146 of record CM060984.1, on the reverse strand, counting down.
CTTAAATGTCTATAATTTATAGTTTTGTTTATTTGTTGGACAATCTAGAATAGAAACGCCTTCAAAATAAGTCAAAAGCTTGTTATATGTTTCAGTAGAACGCCGTAATTAAGAGTCTAAGAATCTCCATTTTAAAACACAGCGTCGGATTAAGCGCTTAAAATATAAGTGATTCATTCTTTGTACCAACCTTGGATTGGGTAACACTGGAAACACTATCACGTGGGACTGACGCATTCATCTTGTTAAATATTTGAATTGTGGGAGCGTTAGGCATTTGTAAATATGAAAAGGGGTCGAGGCTGATTACGGGTGTTGATAAAGTGAGTTCAGGACAGCGGAACTAATGAAGTAGTGGCGTGCCTCAAGGTTGGCTGCCTTGGCGTGACCATCTGTTTACCGTGTCGGTCGCTGTAATTACGTAGGCGGGGCCCCAAGCACCAAGCCCCGCCCACCTGTCGTCACGTGCTCGCTCAACAATAACCGGAAAGTGAGTGTCCAGTTACCGGGCCCACGACACGCCCCACGTTTCTCGACTAGTGAAACCGGACCATTAACACACGCAGCCATTTAATAAAAATGCCACCTTCTGTCCCTGCTTTGACCAGTATTACCAGAAGAATCAGCCCCCCCCCAAGTTACTTTTTAATGTATGCAACCTGCTAAGCTGTTGGTGTGTCTTGTTCTAACTTGGGCGTCCCATAACAGCTCACTTACAGAGGTGGTCAAATTACTGGTAAATTCCTACATCTTTCATATGTTAATACATTCTAAATTGAAACATACTCATTGTTGCTGCATTTAAGTGTTTAATCTTTGATCGCTTTGGATAAAATGAATTCAGTAGCAAAAATCTGATGTGTTACACTCACATGACTTTCTCTACTCTTGTACAAACTATTTTTACAAACGCTTATTCACCATCTACTTCATGTTAATCGAGATAAACATTTGCAGACTCTATCTTATTGCTTATTTTCTTGTAGACGTAAGTGGAATATATATTTACAAGGGCAATATAGAAATACAGTAGCCTTTAAGCACATACATATATCTTAATAGCTGGTTGCTAGGTGCAGCACCATTCCCTTTCCCACAGATTAATACTCTTTGCATATACAAAACAACGAATAACGAGTTCCCGTTTGAGAAAATAAGTATTGCAAAATTTAAGGGAATAACAAGCAATATCTCGAAAATAGTTCACTCAACAAAAAAAAAATGTATATGATATAAATTGTGTATTTTAACGCGATCTACATTTTTTGTGTAGTAAACTTTTGTCTATCTCTTATGAATTACCAGTTATGCAAAACTCGTTCACAATGAAGAATACTTTTGGAGACATTCTCAGAAAATTCAAGATATACACTTTATTTGACATGAAAATATCTTAAACATATGATATTTTAATCAAAATCGTTAGAGCTATTTTTGAGAAAATTAAATTTTTCGAAAAATGTTCCATGTAAAGGGTAATCTGGGGTGGGGGGATTTTCTTGAAAACCTTCGTGTCGCATCTCTGAAAGATACTGAACCTAAATACCAAGTTTGGTGTTTATCCGACTGTTCGTTTCTGAGTTATGCTGTTCACAGACACACACACACACGGACATGTTTTTTTGGATTCAGGGGGTCTCAAAACATATATATGTCCAGTGAAACCTTAATATCGAATTTTTGGAGGATTACTTCCTCTCCTATTAGATGGGTGGTAGGGAACGCTAAAATCTTTCAAATAGAAAAATGACGGATCTAGAGAAACGTTAGGCTGCAATAAATTGCACAGTCACGTTAAATTGTTTATTCCAACATGAGGTCCAACATATGACCTGCGCCTGTCATATAAAATGCATAACAACTTGTATCGTTTGATTATCTAGGTTAAAACCTCTGATAGAAGCACAACCTTATAGGTAATATACACGCTAAGCTGTGACAGTGAGATGACCAAGTTCGTCTGGAATACAATTAAATAGGAATTTAAAATGCCCTGAGTTTCCAACTTCAAAGTGACCGAGTGGTATCGTGGCCATCCTTTCAATTTTATGAAACGATATTAATGGGTATCTACCTTACATAGAAATGCGAGATTACGTCCCACCCCTTTTTACTGCTTGATACTCAAGTTATAATAGACAAAAACGGACACGTTACTTTAATATGAAATACAATATCCTACAGCATTCCACTTTCAACATCCACTGAAACTTCAGAATTCCTCATCGACACTTTTGTTTATTTTTAGCTTCACATAGTATAGGAAATTTGATACACATGATTCCATGTATTGGACAGATGACCTTTAGTTGTGTGATCAGTTTCTGTATCACCTGCTGAATAGTTTACTAGTAGATGGCCCAAGTTGTATATCCGCCTTCCTATTCATCTGGTTTCTTGCTAATGATTTATTGGTAAGGTAGACTTTTGTGCTCGTGAGATAAGGTATTCTGCGTGTATATACAGATACAGAACAAATGAGCTCAGTAGCGTAGTCGCCTCACTGTGCCATTTATCTTCTCTGTTCCTTTTTTCTGTGGAAAGAACTTTGAATATTCAATCTGCATTTATCTGACGACTGAGGGAAACAACGAAAAAGATTGTCAGATTAACTGGCAGGACACGTGACCTCCCGAGTGCAGAGTAACAAACGCTACCTTATCTCTATCACGGTATTTCTATTTTTGGTTTCGAAATAACAAGTACAACGAAATTATAATCGGCATTATCTATTTTACTGTTTTTGTACCTATATTTTAAGATAGGCATATATACTACCACATCGTAGCCCTAATATTTAGAGCGGCTATTTTAAAACATCGCAGTCTTATAGACATTACTTTTATATTACGTAATGCTTTCCACAAAACATGGTATTTGTGTCCTCTGTTTAAGATTTTTAAGGTTACCTATTTATTACACTGATAGTATTTCATGGTGGTACACTTGTTTTTAATTTGTATGAATGCAGTGAGTGAGATCACGTAGCATTTGTTTCCTTTCGACAAACTTGCATCATAATCTCTACACTGCAGTGACCAACAAACATGGTTGATAAGTTCATAATAAGTTTTTCGTGTGATTATCTAGCCGAGTAGCACTCGTGCTGCTAGTTTTACACAACAATTTAATTTCGGTTTCAAACTCGTGCATCTTTTCATAAGATAATTATTTCTCGAACTTCGGTCACCAAATAATTGTGATGAAAAGAAGCATTCGTTAACCTCAATTAAATTGTCGTAAAACTATCAGCACTAATGCTACTACTATTAATAGTAATATGGCACCTGAAAGATTTGGCTACGCTATGAAACAGGAAATAAATCAAGTGAAAGGCTACAAACTAAAGAAGCAAACTTCAAGAATGCAAATAGCAAATATTTTAACGAATGGAAAAGGTAAACAGATAAAATTATAAGGATTTATTAGAATTCGCGCATCATCTTCAGTTTTTGTCCAGTAAGTTGATTCGTAAAATATTAGCTGACCAGTGTTTTGAGATGAATAATTTATCATATCCTTACTGTGAGCGTTTGAAAAATTATCTAGTTCTATGTGTTGGTTCACTTTATTCGTGCACATTTGTTATTTTTAATTTCTTTAAATAAATCCGTATCAGTAATTTCAAAATCATTTGTGGCATTACATGTCATAACATCATGATCCTTCTTAGATATTTCAAGCTCTCTCAGCTAAAATAGGGTCTGGTAACACACTGTGGGCAAGCTGCCAAAGTAGGGGGGGAGTCAAACATGGTAATTTTTATGTTGTTAATAAACGAGATATTATGAAAAAATAAGTGCAGCCATAAAAGCTTTCAAAAAAAGCATTGAGAGCGGAAACTGTCAGTAACGCGTGCAAGCCTGTTAACCACATGAAGACCAGCGTAGGCAGGAAGAGGCACATACGCTCTGCGCTGGCGCAGGCAAATTTTTTAAAACTTTGGGCGCCTAAAAATACTTACAGTGCGAATAGAACAGCATTTTGGAGCTAACATGCACGAGAAATAAATAATTAGCAGGGTCTGTTTAAATATATAGATTCAAAAGTTTATAGGAAATATTGAACATTAATTAAAAAAACTGATATCTTACATTCACATGACTTTATCTAATTGTTTATTAGAGTGTATCCAAATATTTTACGAGAGTTTATTTTTCTATCCACTTTATTTTAATTAGATAAACCTTTGCAGAAATAGCTACATTATACATTTCGTTATAGATACAAGGAGAACAGCGACAGTCGAATGTTTAAGAACTGGACGCTATATGCTGGCCTCAAAATTCCATACTGTTTCCGTGCAATCGCGAGAAACCAATGAATGTCGATAGAATAAAGTATTGGACAATTTGAGTCAATAGTAACGGATATTTTGAAAATGGCTGATACCACAGAAAGGTAATTTGAAGTAAATAGTGTTAAATAGACTACATTTTTGTGTAGTACTTTTTCGTCATCGCTTAATGTTTACCAGTTATACAAGATTATATACAATTCCTTCCAAATAAAGAGGACTTTACAGGTATTTCAAAAAATTCAAGATCGGTATACTAACGTGTTTTGTTTTGTACATTTTTAAATACCTATAGGTATGGTATTTTAATCAAAATCGTTAGAGCCATATTTTGAAAAATCAAAAATTTCTAAAAGGGTAGTTTTGGGTGGAAGGGTTTCTTGGAAATCTTCGTGTCGCATCCCTGGAAGATACTGAACTTAAATACCAAATTCGGTACTTAACCGAATTTTCATTTTTGAGTTGTGCTGTTCACAGACACATACAAGGACCTTTTTCTAAAAGTTTTTGGGGGGATGTTTCAGGGACCTCAAAATATATATTTCCGGTGAAATCTCGACATTGAATTTTTGGGTGGAATACAATACTTCCTCTACTTACTATACCTACCTATTAGAGACAGTAAAAAGAACCGGCGCGCCTCATAAAACACACAGCACAGAATCCTTCATAGGAAATGCTAAAGTAATATATACGAAAGTGACAAAAATATAACTTTATTTAACCTCATTAATGTTATTATAAATCTAGGGGCTAATTTTGTTTGCTTTAAATTTTTCTTCTTCCTGCTTTACAGACAGTTACGCAGATTATTAGCTGTTGTGTTTCCTTTGTCAAGTTTATGTCCTTTCAACCGTAACAGTAGAACAGATATGACAAAATGATAATGGCAAACGTGAAGTATAATCATTGTGGCTTTCGTAGCAAATATTGTAATTTAAGTGATAGGGTAATATTAGCAAGAGGAAACATAAACCGCAGTCAAATGTTGAGAGTGATAAGATAAAAGTGAGACATGAATATTGAACACAATGTGGAACTTTAAATTGCTATCACTTCATCTGTATACCTATATTTCTTTTTTAATTTCAGCATCCTTTGGTGGCCAATTATTACAAATAGACACAGTAATTCGTATGTCCTTTATTTGTATACAGGTTGGCCCACATAACATGTTACAGGTGAATGAATACCATTTAAATGAAATGGGGAAAAAAGAAAAAACCAAACACCACGAATTCCAAATCTTATTGGAGCAAGGGGCTTTCCAATTTATGATATGTAAAATAATTCCACGGAGTTCCTTGTCGTCCTCCGTGGTGTAGTGGTTACCATGCAATCCTCTAGTTCCCGAGGTCGCAGGTTCAAACCCGGCGAAGGACGATGGATTTTTTCGGGCGTAAAAATCCTTAGCATGGCTTCCTTCGGAAGGGAAGTAAAGCCGGTGGTCCCGTGTCGTAGATTTACGGCACGTAAAAGAACCTCAAGCCTGATAAAGAGGCCTCTGAGCAAAATTATGGGTCTATAACGCCCAATATAGAATGGGACGCTAAGGACCACATCGGTTAAAGAGCGTCCATAAGTAAAACTCAATTTAATTTAATTTCGGGGTTCCTTATGGGACACAGGGGGCCAAACTCAGAATTTTAAATGATACTTAATAAACTATACAACTTTTATTAAAACTTCTTCTTTAAAATGAATTGTTAGCTGTTATAGAATGTTTTCATTTGAATATACCTACATTATTAGAAAAGAGAACTAAAGAATGAGTACATAAGTCAAGAAATACCAGGTGACTACTTTAAATTACTTTATTAAATGCTCAAAGTAGCCTCCATTAATATCTAAGCACTTGGCGATTCTTTTGGAACGGAGATATTCATCTGTAACACTTTTCGTGGGCCAGCCTGTACATAGGATGCTTTTAAAAAGCTTCCAGCTGATTATCTTGAAAGCCATACAAAGCAATTTACAGTGAATTTCTCTTCATTTCAGCTCTAAAAGCAATAATATTGGTTACATGTTATTTAGTGTATGTTTTCAAGCTTTCGTTATGGTCAGCTCATCTTTTTAAAATGGAAACCCCGATTTTTTTTTAAATAGAGTTTTAGTTTACGCACAAAAGAAAACAACTTTTGTCAGCAACAATTTTTACTTTCTCTACTACGTATAGTAAGTAGGGGAAGTATTGTGTTCCACCCAAAAATTCGATACCGAGATTTCACCGGAAATACATGTTTTGAGATCCCCTGAATCCAAAAAAAAGCATATTTTGAAACATGTCCGTGTGTGTGTCTGTGTGTCTGTCTGTGTGTCTGCCTGTGAACAGCATAACTCAGAAACGAACAGTCGAATAAACACCAAACTTGGTATTTAGGTTCAGTATCTTCCAAGGATGCGACACGAAGGTTTTCAAGAAAATCCCCCCACCCCAGATTACCCTTTACATGGAAGATTTATCGAAAATTTTAATTTTCTCAAAAACGGCTCTAACGATTTTGATTAAAATATCATATGTTTAAGATATTTTTTATGACAAATAAAATGTATATCTTGAATTTTCTGGGAATGTCTCCAAAAGTATTCTTCATTGTGAACGACTTTTGCATAACTGGTAAACCATAATAGATAGACAAAATTTTACTACACAAACAATGTAGATCGCGTTAAAATACACAATTTATGTCACATACATTTTTTTTGTTGAGTGAACCATTTTGAGATATTGCTTGTTATTCTCTTAAATTTTTCAATACTTATTTTCTCAAATGGGAATTCGTTATTCATTTTTTTGTCTTGGATATGCAAAGAGTATTAATCTGTGGGAAAGGGAATGGTGCTGCACCTAGCAACCAGCTATTAAGAGATATGTATGTCCTTAAATGCTACTGTATTTCTATATTGCCCTTGTAAATATATATTCCCCTTACGTCTACAAGAAAATTAGCAATAAGATAGAGTCTGCAAATGTTTATCTCGATTAACATGAAGTAGATGGAGAATAAGCATTTGTAAAACTAGTTTGTACAAGAGTAGAGAAAGTCATGTGAGTGTAACACATCAGATTTTTTAAGGCAAAGTTGTGTTATCAATGAATAAAATAATGCACTTGCTCATTTTCAGGCCTTTTCTTGTGCCTTTTGCTATTTTACAGCGCATCAAACACTTAAGTGTTCTGCTCTGTCCCGGGTTCCCCAATGTACACTCGGTCAATTTAAAACTGGCCGAGTCTGAGAGACGAAGCTGGAATCGGGTATTTCCGTGAACGCTCGGGATAGCCAGGCTTTGTTCACAAGACCGCGTATGTTCTTGTAGCAGTTATAATGGGGAACACAACCATAATCACAAAAGTCTTCCGAGAAAACAATTTATATACGAGATTTCAAACAGACTGAGTGTTTCAACACTAAACATTCGTAACCAAAACACACGTAACTGATTTATGATTCTCAAGTGGAGTAGACTAAAGCTCGTTACAATGTCATGCTTATAATCTCAACTCAGTGGTAGAGAGAGTTACTAAATCAATGTAATTTTAAAATCACAAATTTCAACATTATTGTGATTATATTTGTAAGTAAAATGAAGTAATGGAGGCAAATATTATATAACTATTTTATAGTAAAACGAATTGTAATAAACAAAAGATAACAATTCACTGCGGAAAATTGAACTCGAGCTGCTTGCGTAGAAGCTAAGTAGATTAAGCACTGCTCCACGTCAAGCACGGTGTGGAGGTAGCTCAAACCAGTGCCTTGTGGGTTGCATTGTACAGGGTGTTCGGAAAGTCACTGTGCAGTTACAAAATATGTTGGAAATATCATCCACGGGCGGATATACAAGGAACCCGCTTAATTTTATTGGAAAACACTTTCTGCAGATCTGTTTGTGAGTATGCCTCTAACGTACGCAGTTATTTCAGTTTTTAAGTCACAAAGAGTGCGTGGGCAATGGAATGCATTACAGATTTTGCTGCTCCCCAAATAAAAAATCTGATGTGTTACACTCACCTGACTTTCTCTACTCTTGTACAACCTATTTTTACAAACGCTTATTCTCCATATGCTTCATGTTAATCGAGATATCGAGATGTTAATCTTATTGCTAATTTTCTTGTAGATGCAAGGGGAATTGGTAGGCTTTAAGTGTTTAAGAGCTGGTTGCTATGTGGAGTATTCCATTCTCTTTGTATTACCAGGACAAAAAAAAATGAATAACGAATTTGAGAAAAAGTGTAAGTATTGGAAAATTTAAGGCAATAACAAGCAATATCTCGAAAATGGTTCACTCAACAAAAAAAATGTATATGACATAAATTGTGTATTTTAACGCGATCTACATTTTTTGTGTAGTAAACTATTGTCTATCTCTTATGGTTTACCAGTTATGCAAAAGTCGTTCACAATGAAGAATACTTTTGGAGACATTCCCAGGAAATTCAAGATATACATTTTATTTGTCATACAAAAATCTTAAACATATGATATTTTAATCAAAATCGTTAGAGCCGTTTTTGAGAAAATTAAAATCTTCGAAAAATCTTCCATGTAAAGGGTAGTCTGGGGTGGGGGGATTTTCTTGAAAACCTTCGTGTCGCATTCTTGGAAGATACTGAACCTAAATACCAAGTTTGGTGTTTATCCGACTGTTCGTTTCTGAGTTATGCTGTTCAAAGACAGACACACACACACAGTCAGAGACACACAGAAGACACACACACAGACATGTTTCCAAAAATGCTTTTTTTTGGATTCAGGGGGTCTCAAAACATGTATTTCTGGTGAAATCTCGGTATCGAATTTTTGGGTGGAATACAATACTTACCCTACTTACTATACGTAGTAGGGAAAGTAAAACGTCTGGTGGAGCAAGGTTCGGCGAGCGATGGGGCCATAAGTATTTAGAAATGACACCATCCCCAAAAAACTCTTCCAGAAATCGCATAGTGTTGTCATCTGTGAGCGCATAGCGCCATCTTGTTGAAGCCACGAGTAGTTGATCTCGTCTTCCTTTAGCTAGCCAATGAAGCCTTAGGGCATTGATGAATAACGTTCACTGTACAAGGTTTCTTCAAAGAATAATGGGCCAATAATGCGACGTCAGGTTATTGCTATCCACAGTCCAATTCTGATCATGCAAGGACGTTTCATGCACAGCATGAGGATTCTCCGTTGACCATAATCGTTTTTTTGTTGTTAACATAACCAGGCCTCGTGCTTATAGAAGGTAACATCAAGAGTATCAATGATATTCGTTTCAATAAGGAGTAAACCTCTACCATTCGCAGTAGCGGATTCGCTTTTCATGATCCACATCTTTCAGTTCTTGCACTGCTGTCACTTTATACGGGAACAATTTCAATGTTTTCCTAACCCTTTATGCGCAGGTTGCAAGCCCAATATATCTTTCTTGTGCCAACTTGCGCAACGCAACGACTCCGCCGCATAGTCAGAAATGTCCATCAACTTCTCGTTTAGTGGTCCTCCGGTTCGTTCGACATCTAACACTGAGTCTGTCTCTCAAAATTTCTCAGTTAGTTGACGAGCTGCATTACGATAAGGTACAGCTGTTTCTAGCATTTTTTCAGCAAATGTCTCCTGCACTAAATATGTGTATTTATCGTCTTGTTTTAAAAACTTATAATTGAACTAAACAGTTAAATGTTATACACCAATGGAACGAATTAAAAACAATCACGTATCTATACAAAACCAATTATGTCAACTTGTATTAAGATTCTATGTAGAACAGCCGTAACCTTGGTTTGAATTCCAACCTAATTTACATCCGTAGTCTAAATGCACAACGACTTTTCGAACGCGCTCAATCGAAGTTACTTTGAAAAAATTGAATTGCTCAGCAGACCAGCCACTTTTAGTTTGACCGAGTGTACATACATACCTGTGAAAATCCTCATGTAAGATTTTTGTATGTAATGTCTTGCTTTCTTTCTTATGGAAGGTACAAAAGGCAAAACGAGCCTGGTATTTTGTATTTTGTGAACTTTTAACCAGGCCATGCTGGTGTGTATGTAAAACGAAGGAATTTTTCCCAGGTAGTGTTTTGTGTATAAAGTATGTTGAAGGATAATGTGACGTTTGTCCCCATAAAGTATCAATTAGAGTGATTCTCCATATGGTGGGGTAGAGGCAGGAACACCTGGTGATTGAAATGCAGTATCGGTTTTCCTAACGTGCGGTCGCAGTCGCCCGCGACACAGTCCAGATTAAATCTGTGCGTAACATGACACCCAGCCAACCTTAAGGGGAGACAGATGACGGGACCGGCGCGGTGTCGAATGTCGGACCCTCGTCGTGTGTGGGTACCCGTTACACAGGTGACAGTCCCGGAACTTGTCCTGGTCCAGGACACCTCCCGTATGGCGTTTCCAAAATATATGAAAATGTGGCACGGAATCCCTTGGCATGACCTTTCTAACCTAATGCAGTACTTTGTGTGTAAAAGTTAGTTCACTTTACTAGGGGCAGATGCCACGACTGCACTCAAAATGGCAATAAATGATTAGTTTCTAACAAAATTTCTATTGAAAAAATCTGATGTGTTACACTCACATGACTTTCTCTACTCTTGTACAAACTAGTTTAACAAACGCTTATCCTCCATCTACTTCATGTTAATCGAGATAAACATTTGCAGCTCTATCTTATTGCTAATTTTCTTGTAGATGTAAGGGGAATATATATTTACAAGGGCAATATAGAAATACAGTAGCCTTTAAGCACATACATATCTCTTAATAGCTGGTTGCTAGGTGCAGCACCATTCCCTTTGCCTCAGATTAAAAATAAATAACGAATTCCCATTTGAGAAAATAAGTATTGAAAAATTTAAGAGAATAACAAGCAATATCTCGAAAATGGTTCACTCAACAAAAAAATGTATATTACATAAATTGTGTATTTTAACGCGATCTACATTTTTTGTGTAGTAAAATTTTGTCTATCTCTTATGGTTTACCGGTTATGCAAAAGTCGTTCACAATGAAGAATACTTTTGGAGACATTCCCAGAAAATTCAAGATATACATTTTATTTGTCATGAAAATCTCTTAAACATAGGTGATATTTTAATCAAAATCGTTAGAGCCATTTTTGAGAAAATTAAAATTTTCGAAAAATCTTCCATGTAAAGGGTAATCTGGGGTGGAGGAATTTTCTTGAAAAGCATCTCTGGAAGATACTGAACCTAAATACCAAGTTTGGTGTTTATCCGACTGTTCGTTTCTGAGTTATGCTGTTCACAGACAGACAGACAGACAGACAGACACACACACAGACAGACACACACACACAGACAGACAGACACACACACAGACATGTTTCCAAAAATGCTTTTTTTGGATTCAGGGGGTCTCAAAACATGTATTTCCGGTGAAATCTCGGTATAGAATTTTTGGGTGGAATACAATATCTACTTCCCCTACTTACTATACGTAGTAGAGAAAGTAAAAAAGAATATCAATAAACACCAAGAAATTGTAAATATACGCCATGAATAGAAGATTGCATCAATTAGATATACTTCTATGCTGAATTAATGCGCGTGACTTTCTCTACCCACTATCATTTATTTTATAGGTACCACTTCTGCAAACTATTTCTACGAAAGATTTTTTTTTCTATCTACTTCGTGTTAACGTTTGCAGAAATGGTTTTAATAGTTACACATTTTCGTTGTGGGTAAAAGAGGAGTACTACAGGAGACGAAACGGTAGCCAAAATTAAATTTAAATTGAGTTTTATTTATGGACGCTCTTCAATTGCCGTGGTTCCTAACGTCCCATTCTATACCGGGCGTGAAAGACCGGAAATATCAGGTTTGAGGTTCTTTTACGTGCCGTAAATCTACGACACGGGACCACCGGTTTTACTTCCCTTCCGAAGGAAGCCATGCTAAAGGTTTTTACGCCCGAAAAAAAATCCATCATCTAGACGATGGATGATAAATCGGTAGTTAAAAGTTATAGCTATGCTGGCCTTAAAATTCCAGACTACTTCCATGACATCGCGAGAAACAAATGAATGCTGACCACTTCAAGAAATGTCAAAGTATTGAAAAATTCAAACCAATAACAACGGATATCTCGTAAATGCCTGATGCCACAAAAAGGTCCTAATTATGAAACGTATTGTGCGTTTTAAAGAGACCTAAATTTTGTTACTAAGTTTTCGTCTATTATGGTTTACCAGTTATATAAAATGTATTCCGAATGAAGAGGTCTACCTGGGCTATTCCAAGAAAATTCAAGATATTATGACGCAGCAGCTATGGTCCAAGATTATCGTGAGGTCGGCGCCAGGCAGTCGGAGGTAAACAAAGATAAGTAGCGCCTGCCAGCGTAAACCGGGAACGCTATCAGCAGATAACCAGAACCTTCTGGAAGTTTCTGTCTTCCCTCCTCCAGAACGAGTGTCAGATAGCTCTAGAATGTTCTGTGGAAGATTCCATAGCCTGTATAACTGGGCATTCTCGCGATAACAGTCAGTCAGTGAGCGAGTTGAAGGGTGCCGTTCTCCGAGTGAGTTTGTGGCGACGTGCAGCGGGTGTTGCTGCGGAGCGAGAAATTGTGGAGGTCATGCGATCGATTCCCAGCGAGTGCACCCTCCGGAAGAAGAGCCCACGTCACGGAGGAAGTGAAATAATGGGAAGCTAACTAGTTAACCTTAGTGAAGGGACAGTGTGAACTAAGTAAAGTCTCAGTGAAAGTTGAACTAGACAACACAGTCAACTTAGAGGAGTGAAGTTGAAAAACTGGACAATGTTACAGTATACCTACATTTTATTTTGTATGCTGATATCTTAAATACATGGTATTTTGATCAAAATCGTTAGAGCCATTTTTGAGAAAATAAAACATAACGAAAGAGTTTTCATATAAAGAGTGGTTTGGGATAGGGAGATTTTCTTCAAAATCTTCCTGTGTTATCCTTGGAAGTTAGTGAACTTAAATACCGGGTATTTGGTATTAATCCGGATTTTCGTTTTTGAGTTAAGCTGTTTATACACACACACACACACACACACACACACACACATGCAAAGTATTTTCTAAAAATGCTTTGTTTGCATTCAGAGGCCTCAAAATATGCTACTTCCGGCGAACTTTCGGTACCGAATTTTTGAGTGGAATGCAATACTTCCTCTACCTACTATAGGTGTGGTAGAGAAAGTAAAAATCTATGCTCATTCTGTGGATACCCTTTATAGAGTAGCAAAACCAATCAGGCGAAGGTAGAACTCCTCAGATTTAAACTTGTTTACTTATGGTAATTCAGAAATATTCAAGTTTGTTGCAAAGTGTTCAGTTAATGGACGAAATAATATGCTGTGAAAACGCCTGAACTTTACAGCAGTAATCAATAAACCTTGGTGTCATCAGAAACAAGACGATATATTCATCTAAGTTTCTATGTTTGAAATCGGATTTCGGGATTTAGCAGCCAAAACTAGACCTTGGTACTCAAATTCTTCGAGTAGAAATCCTAAATTGGCCATATTGATATCTTGTGGTTCCCATTCCCATAAAAATCGACGTTGTAACTAAAGCTATTGTTCATATGTAGATCGAAAGGTTATTGCATACATTTTATATTTTCAAATCATCACCTGGTGCTATTCAAACCAAAATATGTAGGTCGCCTATTTTCACATAACCTCGACCTATTCAACATTTATTTGATTCCTGATGATATTTCCGTTATGCCAAATGAACTTGCTGAGTATGCGTCGAGGAAATTCAGTCCCAAATGTTCATCTTCTTCTTCGTTTTGTTTGCTTTTTTCCCCCACTGATTTTAGAGACATTTTAGCTATTATTTCTAGTTAAGCCTTCAGAAGTTTTAATGTTATAATAAAGGTTTTTCTTTATATCTTGCTTTATCGTCAGTATTTATTACAAAAAGAAAAACCATTGCCATAGAAACTGGGTAACTGTAGACCCTAACCATGTTTTTCCCACTTAAGACTTTTCACTGTTACGAATTACTCAGAAGTTAAGGAGAATAAATACAATGTTTATTTCTGAGAGAGGTATTACCTATCTAATGAAGGATTACTTACTTGCAGGATATTAATTTTCCACGAAAAGGTTGGCGATGAAGCTTTAGTATTTACGAACTATAATATCGCCAAATAGGCGAAATCTTTTGGAATCTCTTAATTTAGAATATAACTTGTTCCAAACTAATATTTTGTTACTTCTACCCTTGGCATCTGATTTTGTATCCTCACCGCAGAGAATTAAAGCGTTTCACTGTGTTCGAAACGCTCTCTTAACATTTAATTCGACTAGTTAGAAGTTAAAATGAAGTGAGAATGCGATGGTAGAACACAAACGAAATGTTATGTTTGTCCAACTATTTCAGTAACAGCCGGAATTATATTAAGGCTATTTGTTTGTAGCAAATTTATCGAAGTAGAGATAAACGAGACATTATGGAACCCTGATGCTAGTGCGGAACCCCCATAGTTCAATAGCAATTATGACTACGTATCAGCAATTGCATCATCTACAATAACGGGGAACATGCAGCGAGTATCTCTTCGTTGACTTTTGAAACTTGGAGAGATGTGTAAATTATTAAACGTTATGGATGGATTCGTAAACGATACAACTTGTAACACATGGGGATTTGAGCGATATTTGATTTAGATATAAACTTGGTTTGTGTTTCAATACAGAGTCTGTACTGGTACCCGATGGTAGCAGTGATGTGGAACCGAGCTTCCATACTAGATACACGTTAAAAGGAAGCTCTGTTCATAAATACAGAACATTATTAAAATTTTTGGCATTTTCAAATTTAAAACTTGAGATTTCTGTGTTTGGGAAAACACTAAAACAGCTACAACTTAGCAGTCACTAAAATTTAATTCTAAAGACGAGGTTACGGAAAATGATGTAGAACTGTTATCATACCGATCTTCAAATTTCCCATTTGAGCCCGGAAATATTTCCTGCCATTATTCAGTTATTGATATTATCCTACATGATATTTATTGTGCTGTAGGTCTCTTCCATAATGTCCTTTCAATAGGAGCAGTCTTTGATGTGGCTCAAAATGATTCCTGGAGAGAAAGCGATAACGATCCTTGAGTTTCTTTTGCGTTGCAAAGAACTATGATAACAAAGATTTTGACTCTGATGAAGGTTTGCATTGAAAGCACATGTTTATTATTATTATTTTGTACGAATTGTTTTGGATAAGATTTGTGGATATATAGGATTCATATTACCAGTACACTGGAATGAACAGCATTAGTCAAAATAGTCATTTGATAGTCTATGAGGGGTTTGTGATACCAGGCATTGCAAACGTGAGGTAATCCACCCCTCCAGTTAACCCCAGTGTTTATGTACCAATGAAATTTAACAGCTACACTGAAAGCTTGCGGGAAGAACATACACTAGCTATGTATGAATTGCAGATATCACTGGTCAACTTGTGACTCTGCGTAGATATACCATTCAGCAGATCTGCGACTAAAGGAGTGGAGAAGGAAGTAGGTATATACTTTCACAACTTGAGAGCCTGGCCAAGCTTTATGCAGAAAGAAAGGAGATTTTTATTTACCGTCTTTACCTTGAGTATGTTTACTAAACTCTACCCAAACAAATCTATGACATCAATACAGGAACCATTCTTTGGAGCTTATTATTGTAGAGGTGACGTCTTTATTATTAAATTCAGTTTTTGCAGCCTCATTCTCTTTAATAATAATAATGATGATAATCGTGAACTTTTCTCGTATTGCGTTTGTTAGATTGTAAGCATCAAAACCCCGCTTTATTTCCGTGAGTGACAGAATTCGTGTTGAACATTAAAGCTGTACATACAAGTCACGATTGTGCTTTCTGCCCCTTCCCAGAGAACTCTCGGATAGTGTTGTCTTTCGATGCAGAGTTACTTTTACGAGGCCCCGTTCTGGCAGGAGATTCACCGGAGTGGAATGGTTAAAGAAGAATTCGGAATGAAATTTTATCAGTGGTTCAAATACACAAAGAAGGGGTTAGTGTGATGAAAACTTTTGATGCGAGGAAAGGAAAATGAAACAATTGAATTTCCCCTATTGGTTCACAAAGAGCCCGTTTACGACGTTGCATGTAATCTCTGCGGAAGGCTGTGATATGGTCTCTTAAAAGCGGAGCGGGGTTTGCCGTCATTGAGTATTCCAAAGGGCGAGCGAGAGAGCGGGAAGTTAATGTGGGAGACTCGAGTGTAGTGGGGGAAGGGGACATGTAGTTAGTACTTGCAGCCCTAAAGTGCTCCTCGGGGACATCTCCAGGCCCCATCACGTGGTCGTCCTGGTGATGGCGTTGTAAGTGAGCAAGAATCCCTCAGATGGAACCTGCCAAGAACGTTCATCATCCCACGATTCATAACAAAGTACTCGTCACGAATAATTGAGCTTAAATCACTTAAAACTACCACCAAGGGTATTTCTGAAATGAGATGTACTGCTAATAGACTGGTTTCACAGAAATGAAGTACTTAAATATTCATAAACGTATCCCATATCTATAAAGATTCCAACAATAATTAGAGCCTATGTTAAAAGGAGAACTCACATTACGTTAATTACAATAAATGTTGACCTTGAAATTATTTGCAATTAAACAATAAGTGCCGCAGTTCAGTAACAGCGTTCAAATGTTTAGCCGTCGTAACCAGCTCTTGTGATTGGTAGCCGTTCTTACCACATACGGTAGACAATGATATTAGATGAAATGATGATTGGGAAAAAAACTTTTCAGGCCTAAGTTTAGGGTATCTCCCTGGCATTTACCAATTCTGAGGACTGAGGAATACCTTAAAACACAGGGGGGGAGGATTTGAACCACAGACTCCCACTCATTAATCCATGCCTTAACGAGCTCGGCCACCCGTGTTGCTAGCAAACTTTCAAGCATGCCCGTTAGATGATGTAAGCATGCAATGTAGAATATTTCCAAACCGGTTAACGCTACGAAAAAAGTTATCTGGCATAAATTGTGGTTTTAAGATATCTGCATTCAATCAGAATGAGGAATTCACAGCCATTCACAGAAGATTCAAGATATACACTTCTTTTTTAGTCATATACATATCTTAAACATATGGTAGGCACATACTGCAAACAAAACGTTAGAAAAAATTTATAAGAGATTAAAAATAATAAACATTTTTGCATGCAAAAGGGTAGTTTGGAGCGGGGAAACTTTCTGGAAACATTTTTCTTGCCATACTTAAATATTGTCTGACTCAAATATGAAATTTGGTATAGATATATCGGACTTGAGTTATGCTATTGATACATATCTTTTAATATATATGCGGTTTTAAGTTCAGTGGTCCTCAAAACGTATGTTTCCAGTGAAATCTCAGTATCTAACTTTTGTGTGTAATACACTATTTCCTCCTAGATGGTATAGAAAGTAAACAACGCAATTCTATTGGATGCGGTGGATAGAAATCTGCAATACATTTTGGTAAATGGAGATAGCTGCTTAAGTTAATCACGGGGCACTTTCTCTTTAAGCAATGGATTAGACTTTTGCGAAAATATCACTGCCACTTTAATTTTATCTATTCTTGTTCCCTTCAAGCTAAAGCTTATTATCGCATTAAAAAAACTATATGAAGGGTCCAGGAAAAAAACCAGGTAAGTCACTTTGTACTTTCTCTACTACGTACAGTAAGTAGGGGAAATATTGTATTCCACCCAAAAATTCGATACCGAGATTTCACCGGAATACATGTTTTGAGAACCCTGAATCCAAAAAAAGCATTTTTGGAAACAAGTCCGTGTGTGTGTCTGTGAACAGCATAGCTCAGAAACGAACAGTCGGATAAACACCAAACTTGGTATTTCTCTTCCAGAGATGCGACACGAAGGTTTTCAAGAAAATCCCCTGGCCCCAGATTACCTTTTACATGGAACATTTTTCGAAAATTTTAATTTTCTCAGAAATGGCTCTAACGATTTTGATTAAAATATCATATGTTTAAGATACATTCATGACAAATAAAATGTATATCTTAAATTTTTTGGGAATGTCTCCAAAAGTAATTCTTCATTGTGAACGACTTTTGCATAACTGGTAAACCATAAGAGATAGACAAATTTTTACTACCCAATAAATGTAGATCGCGTTAAAATACACAATTTATGTCATATACATTTTTTTATTGAGTGAACCATTTTCGAGATATTGCTTGTTATTCCCTTAAATTTTCCATATTCCTCTTGCATCTACAAGAAAATTAGCAATAACATTAACATCTCGATTAACATGAAGCATATGGAGAATAAACGTTTGTAAAAATAGTTTTACAAGAGTAGAGAAAGTCATGTGAATGTAACACATCAGAATT
Source organism: Deroplatys truncata (assembly GCA_030765065.1). Taxonomy (NCBI): domain Eukaryota; kingdom Metazoa; phylum Arthropoda; class Insecta; order Mantodea; family Mantidae; genus Deroplatys; species Deroplatys truncata. Next base: position 60,972,472 of record CM060984.1, on the reverse strand, counting down.
TTTTTCCTAGATGAGTTTGATATGCCTTTTGATACTCAATGGAAAAAGCCATCTTTTAGGTGTATGAAACAGGGAAAGAAACTGGTTAGTCATGATTTGTTTGCCGTTTAAGTTTTGGCGTACAGGAAAAGAAGCAGGCAAGTCTACTGTTCCAACGAAGGAACCAGGTAAGACATCTGCCCGTCAATAGACACCAGTACGACCTATCCTGCCATTTACTTTTGTTAATTTAGTTGAATTTTGCTAAAAATGTCCCAATACCGAATATAAGTACCAACGACGTGTAGGTACTACAAGCCTCAACTATCAACGCACTCATTCAACACCCAGATTCTCTCTACCGGCCAGTCAGATTTCTATGTGCATTACGGTATTGGAAAGAAAGGTCCCAACGAGCTAGCTTCATTTCTCTTTCATTTTATTATGAACTATCTTGATGACGAGGTTGAAGAGCTTCAAGTGTTTTTTGACTATGCTGGAGGGCAAAACAAAAATTTCGCTGTTTTTCGCTTCATGTATCATAATATATCATCCATGGCTTGACAAACATCAGGATCACATTTCCAAAACGAGGTCATTCATACATAGAATGTGATAAGAACGTTGGTCTTTGGAATTTGAAACAAAGGATGAAAACCCCAGAGGAGTTCATAAGAATGATTGCAAACTCAAGAACCAAACCATCGCCTTTCATTGTTATGAATGTCAGGAAAAGGTGTATGATTGGAAACGTTTTTAGATCAAAAATATGTACTGAAATGTCCGTTTAAGACCCAGCCGTGAAGGGAATTGGGGCCTCATCCGTCCACCAACGTCTACTGAACTGCAGAGCTACATATAACGGAGCGATGGTATCCAGTATCATAAGAAAGCCTGACAAAGGTGCTTCAACACAGAGGTCAGGAGAATTTGAGCTACCTTCTTTGGCCTATTCAGGTAATTTTAGCAGAAATGTTATTCTATCCTTCAAATTTTGATAAAATTGCTTATATGCAATATATGTAACAAATTTTTGTATTGTACGCAGATCTTGTACATATTTCTAAGGCTAAGTACCAAGATATAATGAGTCTCATGAAATTCTTTGGTCAACCAGCAGTGAAATTTTTCCAAGGATTGGCACATAACTGATAACCTGTGAGATAACTGAGGGTTTCCACGGTTGTAATAATAATAATAATAATAATAATAATAATAATAATAATAGATAGCTGACATGCTGGTTCTCTTTCTGTTTCAGGTGACTTGCCTGGTTTGTTTCCTGAAAAAAGTGTTGTCGGAGTGAACTTTTTTGTGTTGTGTGATATTATTGATATAAGAGACATTAAGCACCATTTTATTTGGCTCAGTACATCTGAAACTTCAATATTTCACTTTGTTTGAAAAAAGGATTTTGTATAGGAATCACCCATTGCGTTTTATAATTAAAAATTCATTTTCTGGGTTTCTTGGAAAAATTGACTTAGCTGCTTTTTTTCCTGGATCCTTCATATGTTAACATTCACAGACTTTCTCTACCCACGTTCATTTTTATGTAGCTTCTACTAATAATGGGATGATACCACTATTTCTCGATACTCGATACCGATAATGATTTTTGAGCACCGATACTCAATAGCCACTTTATATAAACTGCAAAGACGATAGCTTGTTCGCTGAATTAGTAACTTTCTGTGTAACCAATTTTGTAGGTATTGTATGCTAATTAGGGAATTGTTTTTGACATGCTCCAATTGGCAGCAACTTTTTTAACTTGATAATGATAATAATAATAATTTATTTGCTTCCCTTTTTATGTAACTATATTCTGTGTTGAAAACTTTCTTTTAAAGGATATTGTTTCCATATTACGGAAATTAATCGTACAGTATATCTGTAAGGTATGCTAGTGACCAAGTTTGACTTTCGTAAACACAAACAGATGGAAGGAAATAACAAGTATTTCCATGGGCTGTATTATTCACGTCTTAAGTTCTGGTCGGTTTCTGCTGAATTCACAGTAGGTAAATATAATGTCTGAGATTGAGTCACCAAGCCAGGCTATTGCAGAAACGTGATTTAGTGGTTCAGCTAAATCAAGTATGACTTAACGCTGCATGTTACATGAGTACCTCTACTCGTTTCCCCATTGTTTTGCATGTTTCATACTGACACAAAAGTCTATGGAATGTTGCATGCAACGCAGTCAAGGTCTATCAAGAACTATAGTCCAGCAACTCTTTGGCGACAGTTGCGAGGCAATGACGTGAAGAGGTCTCGTTCCTTTCATGCCTTATATAGCAGAAAGTTAAATGCAACAACTCCCAATTATGCAAAACTTAAAAAATTAAAAGTATCGAAGGTTCATCTCAAACTATTAGACATACCACCGAGTATTGAGAGTATCGAGGTAACGACGGTATCGAGGTCACATCCCTAGCTTCTACAAACTATTCTTCTATCTACATATTGAGATAAACATTTGTAACAACGGCTTCATTATACATTTCGTTTTAGATGCAAATGAGATAGCGATAACCAAATGTTTAAAAACCGATCGTTATATACTGGCCTTGAAATTCCATAGATACACTTTCAGCTGAAGGTCGAGAGTACATACTTCAAAAAATTAAATAACAAAGTGTTGAACAATTAAAAACAATGACAACGTATATTGGAAGTGTCTGATGGCCTCCCCCCAAAAAAATTTAATAAAGTGTATAATTGACGAGGTTTGGTTTTTGTGCAGTAGGTTTTGTATATCTCTTATAGTTTATCAGTTATACAAAGTTATACAAAGTTGCTTCCAAATGAAGAGGACTTCACAGGCTATGCCCAGAAAATCCAAGATACACATTTTATTTGGCATGTAAATATCTTAAACGTATGGTATTTTAATCATATTTCTTGGTAATCTTTTTAAGAAATAAAAAAATTCGAAATATTTTCCATATAAAATGCAGTTCGGGGAGGGATATTTTTTTTAAATCTTTGTGTTGCATCTTTGGAACATATTGAACTTCAGTACCAAGTTTGGTATATGTCTGAGACTTCGTTTTTGAGTTATGCTGTTCAGAAGCACAGACTTACGTACGCAAATGTTACTAAAAGTGTCTTTTGGTTTTGTTTCAGATGACCTCAAAACGTATATTTTCGTGAAATCGCTATATGTTGAATTTTTGGGAGGAATGCAACACTTCCTCTACCCACCCAGGTACGTCATAGAGTAAAAAGAACTGGTTAGGTATATATTTTTGCAAAATAAATAGGTGTATTTTAAAATAATAAATTGTTGAAATAGTGATACAGACTGTTTTTATTATCTTTGCTCTGAAATTTAATTCTGGAAAAGAACAACTCAGTTGCACCTTTTATTTTGAAATATTCACTGTGGCAGTTCAAGATGATTCATCCGTCTTAAAGTTTGAAATGTTACTAAAGTATAAATTTTACCGCTGGTATTCTATTTTGAGAAACAATCCAAAAACAGAATGGCGCTTCGGATACTGGGCCGTTGTTTTGAGTCCGAGAAATACACACAATCTTTAATAAGCGAAACGTCGAATTGAAAACATGTCATTAGGGATATAGCAAACAAGAAGCCGGAGTTCTCGAGTTGGTTCCGTTAAGTTTCAGTCTTGAATTTAACATTGCTCGATTTGCTTTCCGCAAGATTTGGGACTTGATTTGCGGTTACATACATCGAGAAGTGACGAAAAGCACTAACCCTGTCTGTGTTTATGTTATGATAATGTAAATTCTAATTTCAGTCTTTTGGCCTAAATTCTGAATTCTTAAATAAAGGAGCATAAATTGGAGAACTATTATAATTGTTATTTGATTTTGTGTCATGCCAGCAGAAGAAATGATCACGTTTTGCTGAGGACTGAGTGGCTAACAAAACTATGCATATAAAGTAAGATGACAGTTGACACTTTATAGTGAAGACAGCCGATTGGACGGAATTTACAAGTAGTCATAACGTCCACTAATATTAATTGAGTGGAGAGTTTTATACTCCATCACCCAATACATTCCAGTTGACATGTTCTCAAGGGAACTCAAGGGGGCACTTACATTAAGAAGGGAAGAAAAACACTAGCCTAATTGCGAAATTAGAATTTGTACAGAAGTGGGCTGAAGGTTTAGAATAAGTAATATTCATTTTTTTCTCACCACGTCTTTTTTATTCAATTTTATTCTACGTTTTTGATTAGTGACAGAACTTTAAAATTCGAATTAATTTTGTTACTGCACAGGTATTTAACTATACCTACCTAGAGCAGAAGCAGTAGGTAGTCCACGGTTTATTAAACACGGGAAGGAACATTTTGTTTATCAGGGAACTTTAACTTGAGCGTGTCCTCGAAAATGGTTGAGAACCAAATAACAAATTTGAGAATCAACATAAGACAGTTGAAGCTCATAATCCCTTTTGAATCGTAATATATTAAACTTAAAGCCACGTTTTCATATATGCTGCTTCGAAAATGAACATAAACTGTTTTAATTACTATACGTCACCAAATAACTCAGTGGTGATGAAGTGGTTATTTCCTTATATGGTAGTTATGCTTTTAAGCAAGTGAGGCTAGGGTACGTTTGTTTCATTGCACTACCTGTAATCAAGATTCGCTACTGTTCTGTGGTAGGTGGCGGTATGACGTAGGGTTATGGCTTATATGGCAACGGTAATCCAATGCCGTGCAGAGTGGTAGGTCCTGGAACAGTCACTCTACCTGTCTCCATATGGTCATCTGACCAAAGTGAAGCAACTATTGCAATACAAAGATTGCATACACGAGAAGATATTGCCTATTAAAAATGAGATGTCCTTGTTCACGCCTTGGAAACCGCAATGCCCTAGGATACTGCTTTGAGTGCCTTGTTACTGCAGTAACGATTCTAGTAACCACACATAACAAATGCTCGCTACATTATTCCGTTCCGGTACATAATCTCCAATGGCCATATATTGCAACTTTCATTTGTATGTTCCATGACAATCTTATATAGTCATGAAGAAGAAGCAGTTGCTGATTCCCCAGCCATTGTATCCCTCAAAGAGCGTTGGCCTTCATAACTTATTCAGATATCACTTGTCACAGACATAAATTCGGGCATTTCAAGCGTAAAGCGTCTATTAATGACGCTTTGAGTGCTATAGAGAATTACGTTCAGTTATACGGTCAGTCTGGATGAAGAACAAGTTACGAACGTTTCAAACGTCTTTCAGCGAATAGTTTAGAATTTACGTAGTACCCCAGCACTGACTCTAGCTTAATATTTTCAGTCAGCATTATTGAGGTCTCTCTTCCACTCTGTCCCGCTGAGCAATGCTGTCTGTTGAACCATTGTCAAAGTTTCACTAAACGGTACATCCACGTAACAAACATCGTAGCTAATACACTGATGATTTGTAAATTCCAATGCGTTGCCTCTGGATAGTATTAAGGTAAAGTTCAGAGAGCACCAGGAAGAAACTCCAATTTATATAAATGAAAGGTACAGTACTATGAAACGTATCAGCAATAGTTATACGTACTATAATTGGAATTAGCGAATCCAGCATAAATGCATTAAGAAAAACAATGCTACATTACATGTACAGGATGAGCCGAAAAAACTACGAATTGGCTGCACGGTGTTCTCGTTGAGAAATGCTGGCAATTTCTTGGCGGGTATTTTGTTTTAATTCTTCCGGGTGTGTGGGTTTGTCTTGTATACTTTGTTTTAAGTTACCCCAGAGATAGAAATCGCAGGGGATTAGGTCGGGGTACCGAGGGGGCCACAAATCTGTACTAATAGGTAATTCTGTCCTTAAATACACTTTCAATTTTTCTCATCGAAATATTGGCCGTATAAGCTGTTGCAGAGTCTTGTTGAAAAAAGGCAAAATCACGCTCCCTGGCTGTTAATTCTCTAAAAAGAGGGGGGGGGCAAAATTGTATTCAAGTATGTTCGGGCTTCAACTGTTGACTCGAAATAAATTGTCGAGTAATGGCTAGTTTCCTAAAGAGGTGCCAAAAATGTATAGACAACGACGGTGGCCAGTCTCAACATCTCCTTTCATAAAGTTGGTAAGTAAAGCTTTCAAAGGAGTTTTAAAAATGCTGTATGGTTTCATTCGCGCCTTTCTATGATAGCGGCAGACGGAAACGAGGACGCGGACAGGAAAAACACCTTGCAGGCGGTTCGTACTTTATTGGCTCTCCCTGTATATTAGCCAGAAAGGATACAGTAACAAAAGGGGAACGCCCATTAACTCTCTAGAGCAGTCTCCCCAGGATACCTGCAACATCCTGCTAAAAATGTGGGGTGCACCGAATGCTTCCCACATTACAGTTTGGTTCGGAATATGCCAGTTCTCGAGCGATGGCAACATCTTCGCATGTCAAACCTCGCTCTTGTAGTGGTTGTTTCACTTCAGTTTGGCAAGATAGTGGCTGTTCCAGGAGTTACCAGTCTACTAAGCGATTGATAGGCTTCTGGAGCGTCGTTGCCTTATAGACAAACATCTTGCCTCACATTGCAATCTTTACCATTCTCTAGAGAATATATCATATTGAAAAAAAAATTGTTCTATATCTCCATATACATATTAGTGATACTATGAAACGAGACACGAAATAAGGGTTGATAGACCTTTCTTTTCTGAAACGCTTTTCTTACTCCTATTGACAACTATTAGCTGGACATGTGATTGGGGTTCACAGTATTGTATACACTCTTAGAGTTTTGACTTAAATAGTTCGTTTAGAAAAGAGGTTGCTTCAGTATTATACAGGGAGAGCCAAGAAACTACGAACCGGCTTAGCGGTCCTGTCCGCGTCCTCGGCGCTCGCTGCCCTCTGCCGCTATCACAGAAAGGCGCGGATGAAACCATACAACATTTTTAAAACTACTTTTAAAGGCTTTACTTGCCGACTTTATGAAACGAAATACTGAAATTGGCCACCGTCGTTGTCCATACATTTTTGTCACCTCTTTAGGAAACTATCCATCACTCGCCATAGTTCACGTTGAGAAATGTTAGCAATTTCTTGGCGGGTATTTTGTTTTAATTCTTCCAGGGCGTGTGGCTTTGTCTTGTACACTTTGTTTTAAGTTACCCCAGAGATATAAATCGTAGGGGGTTAGGTTGGGCGACCGAGGTGCCCATAAATCTCTACTAATAATTCTGTCCTCAAACGCACTTTCAATTGTTCTCATCGAAATATTGGCCATATAAGCTGTTGCAGAGTTTTGTTGATAAAAGGCAAAATCACGCTCCCTGGCTGTTAATTCTCTAAACATAAAGGGGGCAAAATTGTATTCACATATGTATGGGCTTCTACTGTTGACTCGAAAAAAATTGACGAGTGATGGATAGTTTCCTAAAGAAGTGCCAAAAATGTATGGACAACGACGGTAGCCAGTTTCATTTCCTTTCATAAAGTTGGTAAGTAAAGGCTTTAAAAGTAGTTTTAAAAATGTTGTATGGTTTCGTCCGCGCCTTTCTATGATAGCGGAGACGGCAACGAGTGCCGAGGACGCGGGCAGCAAAATCATCGCGCAGCCGGTTCGTAGTTTGTTGGCTCTTCCTGTACATAGGGCCTCTAACCATCCGATCTAGGGAATGTGGAAGAAATGCGAGCGGAATAAGTGCGGCTGGTGGTGGATTTCTTTTTTTTTTTAGCGAAACGAGGATGCACAGTAGCAAAGTTTACGAAAAAGTTATGCGGTTCTTAATGTGCCACCAAACGACATTGCTTCTTAAAAAATAATAGGTCACGTTTGTACAATGAATTCGCATAAGAGAACTTGTCTTTGTGTTTATTTGTGAAATTCAAAGAAGCACGTATTGCGAGATTGGGGCAAGCTGTTGAGAGCCATAATGCCACCGAGGGGTAAAGTTAAAATGTTTGACACGTCTATTTGCTTTAGAGAAAGATGTTTGGAGCGAGCTATATGAGGTTAAATCTTTACTGAGGTATTGTTTTGCAGATTATGACAAGAGCATGTAGCATGAGATCGCTACGAAGGTGAGGATTGGGAATTTATACAAGGGTAGACAGTATATCTAGGGATGATAGTTGAGTTTCGAGACTGGACACCCTCGAGAGTAAGGAAAGAGCTAATGTAGGGAGATGTGATGTCTTACCTTTGTGAGGCACATCGTCCGAAGAGAGCCCCATGGAATGGTGGGCTGTGGGCGGCCATGGCGCCGTGGCCGTACCCAGCTGGTGATGCCCCTGTGCCGGCAGAATGGTGGCGGCAGACAGAGGGCGGCTACCCTGGAGCATCAACTCCACCCCTCCGACCTGCAGCCTCTCGCTCCAACCCCTGATCTGCAACAGTCAACCAAAGTTACGTTGAGATGAACGTCGCAACATCTGCCTCGGGCTTATTGGAACTCAAAGGGGAGAGGCCGGGCTTTCCACAATTTAAATTTCACTCTCCCCTTCCAAATGCCACACACACACAAACAGTTCAAATAATATCTTGGGTAATTCCACCATTGTATTTGGAGCTCATATTTCAAAGCAGGATGTACGACAAAAGACCTTCGTGTTAAGCAATCATCTCAAGGTGGAGAAGATAACCAAACCTTTGTTTAAAACTGGTACAGGCTGCTGGAACACAGCAGAGCGAAGTCGGAATCTGCTACAATCGTTCGTGATTCGAGGTTTTCAGTCTCCGTATTTGAAACTAAACCATTAATAACTATCACAGACTAAAAGAAAATCTGATGTGTTACACTCACATGACTTTCTCTACTCTTGTACAAACTATTTTTACAAACGCTTATTCTCCATATGCTTCATGTTAATCGAGATATCGAGATGTCAATCTTACTGCTAATTTTCTTGTAGATGCAAGGGGAATTGGTAGGCTTTAAGCGATAGTCAAATATTTTAAGAGCTGGTTGCTATGTGGCGCATTCCATTCTCTTTGCACGTCCAGGACATAAAAAAATGAATAACGAATTTGAGAAAAAGCATAAGTATTGGAAAATTTAAGGGAATAACAAGCATTATCTCGAAAATGGTTCAGCCAACAAAAAAATGTATATGACATAAATTGTGTATTTTAACGCGATCTACATTTTTTGTGTAGTAAAATTTTGTCTATCTTGTATGGTTTACCAGTTATGCAACAGTCGTTCACAATGAAGAATACTTTTGGAGACATTCACAGAAAATTCGAGATATACATTTCATTTGCCATGAAAATATCTTAAACATATGATATTTTAATCAAAATCGTTAGAGCCATTTTTGAGAAAATTAAAATTCTCGAAAAATGTTCCTTGTAAAGGGTAGTCTGGGCTAGGGGGATTTTCTTGAAAACCTTCGTGTCGCATCTCCGGAAGATACTGAACCTAAATACCAAGTTTGGTGTTTATCCGACTGTTCGTTTTTGAGTTATGCTGTTCATAGACACACAGACACACATACGGACATGTTTCCAAAAATGCTCTTTTTGGATTCAGGGGGTCTCAAAACATGTATTTCCGGTGAAATCTCGGTATCAAATTTTTCTGATATCTGTCATTTAATTCTGGGGGTAGCTCCATCTCCAAATTTCAGTTTTCAAGGGATGTAATTTATTCGATTATAAAAACAATCAATTTAGTTTTGTACAGCGCTCTGTTATATTTAAGGAGTGTATCACCACAGAAAGAAAAAATATAAAAAATCATTACCAATAACAGGGTTAGAGAGGTAAAAGTTCATTTGGGTAGCTATCATGATAGAATGTACCTTAAAATTTCAGTTTACAAGTGAATCACTATCGTGTTCCTGATTTCAGAATAAAATTGTCATTCGCTTCGAAGCTCAACATTAAGCACTGCGGAAATACTGAAAGGAAAGTTTTCATTGAAGAATAGCGTAAGACACAAAATGCCTATATTTCAGAATCCAGAAACGTTATTCTAAGTACCCAGAAGAAACCCGTGGTTACTCCGAATGAGTGTTAATCTTTATGTAGGTGGATAACCAGAAGCCTGGAAGGAACTACTGTAACGTCAGAGATGCTCTTAGATATAATTTCTTGTAAAAAATCGGTGTTGCACTCTCATGACTTTCTCTACTCTTGTACAAACTATTTTTACAAACGCTTATTCTGCATCTACTTCATTTTAATCCAGATAATGAGATTTAATCATATTGCTAATTTTCTTGTAGATGCAAGGAATATGGTAGGCTTTAAGCGATATTCAAATATTTTAAGAGCTGGTTGCTATGTGGATCATTCCATTCTCTTTGCATGTCCAGGACATAAAAAATGAATAACGAATTCCCATTTGAGAAAAAGTGTAAGTATTGGAAGATTCAAACAAGTATCAAGGAATATCTTGCAAATGATTCACTAGACTATATCTATAGGTATGAGATATTGTGTGTTTTAATGAGATCTATATTTTTTGTGTACAAACATTTTATCTCTTATTTTACAGTTTATAGTCTATAGTTAACTCTTACCTATAGTTTACCAGTTATGCAAAAGCCATTCAGAATGAAGAGGATTTTTGGGAACATTCTCAGAAAATTCAAAATATACGCTTAATTTATCGTAAAATATCTTAAATACATGATATTTTAATCAAAATCGTTAGAGCCATTTTTGAGAAAATCAAAAGTTTCGAAAAATGTTTCATGTAAAGAGTAGTCTGGGGTGGGGGGATTTTCTTGAAAATCTTCTTGTCGTATCTTTGAAAGATACTGAACCTAAATACCAAGTTTGGTTATTTATCCGACTTTTCCTTTTCGAGTTATGCTGTTCACAGACACACATACACGCAGACACATACAGATCTTTTCTAAAACGGTTTTTTTTGGACTCGGGGGCCTCAAAACACGTATTTCCGGTGAAATCTCGGTATCGAATTTTTGGGTGGAATGCAGTACTTTCCCTACTTACTATACGTAGTAGAGAAAATAAAAATTGGAGTTCTCCAAGTAACATTTATTCAAGAATTTTTGGGTGGAATGCAATACTTTCCCTACTTACTATACGTAGCAGAGAAAATAAAAATTGGAGTTCTCCAAGTAACATTTATTCAAGAATTTTTTTTCATGGCTGGGCAGGGTACGATAATTCATATTAACTCGTAGAATATTGTTTACGTAAGGTGATTATCTCAAATTTATCCCGGTCCTTTCCAGTTTCCCATGTCAAGCCTGTAATACGACAGTTGTAGTCCAATCCAAGATGATTCTGTTTCCTAACAAATTAATCCTTAACATCTTCATTAAGATCTCTCTTGATCCTATCTCTGCGGACAATATCCATTCGTTGTTCCGATGAGAGCCCATTTCTCTTCCAGTCGTCTAGGAAGAGGAAGAATCGTCTTCTATCCCCAGATATGTTGAATTCGGAATTATAAAGGCAATAAGTATCGTAATATCCTGAGAAGGATAGCGATATAAAATAAGTAATAATATATTTAAAATCAGTGTATGTATAAAAAGGAGAAGCAGTATGAAAATTATTGACTGTAAAAGCGACAGAAAGACCAGACAGGCAGAGTTTTATTAATTAGGGACCAGCCTCAGGTAGAAAGGGTAAATACCATTGAAGCAAGTTTTTCCTGGTAACCAGCCGAGTACAGCTGCACTTAGCCTGGTGAAGGCCACTCTAAGCATCATGACGCTAAAGTTTGAGGAGAGCGTTTGAGGGGAGAGAGGGGAAGTTTAGGCGTTAGTTTTCCTTGTAGTAGCGTGGATAAGTTAGTCTGCCTGAGTGCCTGGTGAGTGCAGGACGACTTTCTCGTCGTGTGGAGAAGAATGGTGGTGAACATGCTAGAGGGTAGAACGCTTAGCTGTAGTTAATATTCTTCGGTCTTGGTAAAGACAAAGTATCATCGTATGCACTTAATAGTGATCGGCAAACCTAAAGTATTATTTTAAATAGTGAATAAAAGTGCTCCAAGACAGCGTTTGTATGTTCCTCTGTACACACCCACGCATACCCTGAGGTTAAGGTTTCATGCTGGAGCAGCCGTGGCAAAAGAAGAACCAACTGGGAGGAGACAAGCAGCAACCGTGAGGCAAATGTATTGCTTCATTTTTGGAGGACGGAGCGTAGCTGCGTCATATTGTGCCTAAACGTGGGGCAGAAAGAATTACCTGCGTCAATGTCTAAGGAACAACCTTTGCTTCAAACGAAATTCTTCGCATATTTAAGCAAATAAATATTGAGAAAATATTTCTCTACCTTTTCTATCAATCGTTATTTGATTTATTTATTGTAATGTCTTGAGAGGGAATAAGTTTTTAATGTAGAAGTGTAGCATGTTGGTAGAAACGTTAAGAATAATTTGTAATAATTGAGATCAAGCCCAATATCATCTGAATCCAAAGGGCAAGTTATATTTATGGCGATTGCAGTAAGTAGTGTAAATGCAGTTTGATACTAAAATGTATTGGAATACCGGAAAGTAAAGTATAAACAAAATTTATAAAATTGATAGTAAAAAGAAAAAGAAAACTGATGTGTTATATTCACATTAGTTTCTATATCCTCTATTGCTTATTAGTGGGTATAAAATTATTTTTAGGAAAGTTTGTTTTTCTATTTACTTCATTTTAATCGAGATAAACATATCCGGAAATAGCCACATTACACATAAACGGAACATGATAATTAAGTGTTTGAGAATGGACGCTACACAGACCTTAAAACTCCATATTGTTTCCATGCAATCGCGAGAAACAATTGAAAATCAACAGGGCTTAAAAAGAATGAAAAAGTATTGAACAATTCCAAACATTAATAACGGATATCTCGGAAATGGCTTGCGCCACAAAAAGGTTATTTGAAATAAATTGTGTGTTTTAAAGACATCTACATCTTTTACTGTAGCACGTTTTCATCTATCGCTTAACTTTTACTAGTTACGCAAAATTGTATAAATTTCCTTCTTTTGAAGAGGACTCATTCCATTTCCCAGAAAATTCAAGATATACATTTTATTTGTTATGTAAGTAAGCTTAATATAGTATTTTAAACAAAATCGTTAGGATCATTTTTCAGGAAATCACACATTTAGAAAAATGATCCATGTAAACCGTAGTTAAAATTGGGGGCATTTTCTTGAAAACCTTCATGTCGCATCTTTGGAAGGAACCTAAATACCAAGTTTGGTATTTATCCAACTTTTCGTTTATTTAAGCTGTTCACAGACGCATCACACACAGACACACACACATACATGGACTTTTTATAAAGATGTTCTTTTTTATTCTCGTGGCTCAAAACATGTATTTCCGGTGAAATCTCGATATCAATTTTTTTAATCCTTTTCTACTTACTATGTACGTGGTAGAGAAAGTAAAAATGACAAAACCAAGGGTTGCCTAAGACATATTTTTGCACCTAAATGTCCCGAAAGAAAACATTCTCTCTGGGCTTTCCTTCATACAGAAGTGTACCTTAAGGGCACTTGATAGAGATTTGGCTTCATAAAATTGATTTTTGTTTGGGTTATAATGGTATAAAGAACATACCTATGTTTTTTGTTTTTATTTTTATTATTTGGAACCTTTAAAGGGCTCTTATGGTCCACAGATGTTATAGGATATTGGTATGTAACAATGTGTCCACTTGTTTTTTGCCATTTTCCGTAATTTTATTTTTTAAACCTCAGGTACACTTTTCTCAAAATCTATTTAAGTTAGAAGTTTCAAACTTTTTTTGATTGTACAGAATGTTCAATTGCATTTAGTAGTTTAAAGATGTTACTCCTAAATTATATAGTTCCTATGAAAAAAATTATTAACGTAAAAGAAAGTTATACAAAAAATTATTTTCTTGACTGTTTTAAAAATTAAATCTCTCCCTCAAATAAACAAATAGTTAATCGGCTATCTTAAGCTACTTATAAACACTCATAATAAAAACAACTGTTCTGATCTTTATTTTCAGAGAAAAGCGTACCTATAAATGAAAGTACATTTCTTTAGAAATTATTTTACGATATTTAAATATGTTTATAATTAAAACTTTAAAGCTATCTAAAAATCTTGATACCAGTATGTTTAGAAAACCTTTAATAAACTGTAAAAGCAAATTGTACCAAAGCTGGCTTTCTCTCAATTGCGAAAAATCGTGGAAATATCCTGCGATCTCTGCCAAGTGTCATATTTCTGCACCTAGGTGTCCCGAAACATTTTTTTCTCTCTTGGCTTTCCTTCATCCTTCAAGCGTAGAGTAATCATGGCCTCATATGAATGTCCATTTATCATAATTTCATTCGTCTTTGCGGACCTTTAAAAGAAAACTTTTAATAATAAATAAAAAATTTAAAGATAAAGATGAGCTAAGTTGTAACAAAGTAGGTGTACCGGTAAAGATATATGGAAATAATCCTATAAAATTGTTGTATAAGATAATTGAAAATGTTGAAATGAAAATGCTATTAAATTATTTTGCAAACAAGAAGTAAATCCTTTGGTTTCAGATCAACACATCTTCTTAATTGGAATTTAATTTAATTTTGAGGTATTGGTGCGGAATGAATAAATTGCCACCTATGAGATATTTCCTGCTATTGGTCAGATGTTTCAGAATTTCAAGCTACATACCTTTGAAATTTTATGTCCGTTCTTTTGTTTCTCATCGGGTCAGAAAGTATAATATCAAGTATAGCATACGTACCTATAGCGAGCTTAATTTTAAACATTTGACAGTAGTACTAGCGTCGTCTATGCTTCTACACTTTGTTATACAAATATAAAAAGTATTTTATCAATATACACACAATTTTATACCAAAAATTGGCATCCATAATAGGTGTGAAAGCAAATTATTATGGATATAGAAGGTCTCTAGTGAGGTAAGACCCGTAGAAAGCAAATGATTCACACTGCTGTCCTATGAATACTCATATTGAAGAAATCGTTGGGAAGTAATGAGTGAACGTGAACACGATGCGTTCCACAGGTCAGGAGTTTGTGTTGAAGTGGTGCTGAGGCAAATTAGCGTCGTGTGTGAGGCAAGTTGTGAACAGTTCCTGAAGATGTACCCCACCCTCGCTCCCCTGATTGTGGGTTAATTGACGTGCTGTTACCGAGAAGGAAGGCAGAATGCGGGGGTGATTGACAGCTGAAAGATATGGGCCCCGAGAGCAAATTGCCAGCAGGGAGGAAAGCCTATAGTCTTCGCATGATTAGCTCTGGCTGTCGAAACAGTTGCCGCTCTTGAGAAAGTATGGCAGCTGCAGTTCTCCTGGGGGTAGAGCTGATAGCATCGCTCCTTGGAGTCTGCACACAAATTTATTGCGCAACTAGTTCATAATATAAACCTCTCTGTCACACTAAATACATTCTTGTAATAATCAGATCGTTAACAAATTTTGAAGAGCGTGTAATACAACAGGTTGCATGAAGAGTATTTGTAAAAATGTATTTAGGAATGCACAGAATATCCCTGAAACAAACTTTGCTTAATAATAATAATAATAATAATAATAATAATAATAATAATAATAATAATGCTCCGTTTTCAATATATCGTGCATGTAGTAGTTAGGGATACGAATTCAGTGCCTGGCTTTAAACAAACATAGTCAAGAGCCCAGAAGCCAGAGTAACAAAATATTACTGTTACTGGGTAACAAAATATTTCACATTCTGGGTATTAATATCTCTAGGATTCCCCCCCCACAAAAAGACATTTTCTTTCTATGTTTTAAACATATTTTCTCCAAATTGTAATTCCTTCTTTATTTAAATCGCAATTTTTCAGCTTTTTTACAAGAGGAAGTATTGTATTTCATCCAAAAGTTCGATATTGAGAATCCACTGGAAATATCTTTCGAGATTTCCTGAAATCCAAAAAGAAGCATTGTAGAAAAAGCTTTGCGCGCACGCGTCTTGTGTGTGTGAGAGAGAGGAAGAGGAAGAGAGAAAGCGAGAGAGAGAGAGATATAGAACAGCATAGCTCAAATACGAAAATTAGGATAAATACCAAACTTAATATTTAAAGCTTTATCCAAGAATGGAATATTTTCAAAAAATTACCCTCATCTTAAACTCCTCCCTTTTGGGGGCAATTACATTTTTGGAAATATTCTTATCGGTTCTAATTTAAAAACACTTTATATTTTTTCAAGTGGCAAGTCGCTATTCATTTTTCTTCTCTTGTTGCCATGCAAAGAGAATTTCAAAGCTATCACGTAGGACTCGTTTTTACTTTCTCTACCATGTACTTAGCAGGTAGAAAAGGAAGGTATTGCAATCCACCCAAAAACTCGATACCCAGATTTCACCGGAAATACATGTTTTGAGGTCCCCTGTATAAAATATTTTTAGAAAAAGGTCCCAGTGCCTCTCTTGTCTGTGTGTTTGTGAACAGCATAACTCAAAAACGAAAAGTCGGATAAGTACCAAATTTGGTATTTAAGTTTGGCATCTTTCAAGGATGCGCCACGAAGATTTTCAAGAAACTGCCCCTACCCCCAACTACCGTTTTCATGGAATATTTTTCGTAAATTCTGATTTTCTAAAAAAATTGTTCAATTATTTTGATTAAAATACGTATATTAAAGATATCAATATGACAAATAAAACGTATATCTTGCATTTCCTGGGAATAGCCTGTGAAGTCCTCTTCATTCAAAAGGAATTTTGTGTAATTTTATATAACAAGTAAACGCTAAGCGATAGACGAAAACGTACTACACAAAAAAAATGTAGATATCTTTAAAGCACACAATTTATTTCAAGCAAGTGTTTTGTGGCATAAGCCATTCGTTATTAACGATTCGAATTGTTCCTTCGTTCCTGTCAGCATTCAGTTGTTTCTCGCGAAACAGTATGGAATTTTAAGGCCAGCATACAGCGTCCAGTTCTTAAACATTTGACTATCGCTATTCTCTTTGTATCTATGACGAAATGTATAATGTAGTTACTTCTGTATATGTTTATCTCTTTTAAAATGAAGTAGATAGAAAATTAAACTTTAGTAAGAATAATTTGTATATCCGCTAATAAACGATAGAAGGTAGAGAAGGTTATGTGAATGTAAGCATCAGATTTTTAAAGGTTCGACTATCCCTTGAGCCTCCTGTATCCCCCATGTACCTACATTAAAGAAAACACATTTATCTCGATTAACATGAAACAGATAGAAGAATAAGCTTTTTGGTTTGTAAATGAATGCATAAAGAAAGTCATATGAATGTAACGCTGCGTATTTTTTATCATGGGTTTTTTGCATTAAAAATCTACAAATCAGATTTTTGAGTGTAATGTATTACTTCCTTACCTTCGTACTTAGGCACTAGATGAAGTAAATAAAGTGTAGCAATATAGTGAAACAAATGAAATCTGAGCTGGACTTGATTCAGCAGAGAGCAGCACTTGACCGTGAATAGATGGAGATGGGAGCACGCTCACATCTCACCCTCATGAGAGGTTATGTGATTCCTTTTATAAATACCCAGCCCTACCCTATCACTATTCTGTTTGAATAAATAGACGAGATATGTATCACTATTAGCTGTTGCCTTCTTCCTCTTGAAAAACAAACAATTTGCTCGTGGGCTAATTAGTAGTTAGTTTCCAATGTGGGAGATGTGATGTAGGTATAGTGTTTTGAAATTAATGCAGGGTAGTGTCCTCTTAATTAAACTAGTTCCGATTGTATCTATTGTTTCAAATGAGCATTCTTTCAAACAAAAAGAGCTGCAATTGTGTCGTTCTAAAGTTTTTTTTCTGGTAATTATCAGTAAGCTTTGTTTTAACGACCTATTGTCTTGTACCTTCAGTTAAATGACCTAAATTGCATTGAAGCAGTATTTACGTCAAGCCACCGAGCAACGCAATACAATGATATTTTAAGCTTTGAAGCACATCATTTCTATTCCTGCTCTTAGATTAACAAGGGTGTAATAACTACGAGACTTCATTAGCGTGGCATTTGAGATCTATTGTTTTATTGTTTTGTTCTGTGACTGTACAACTGTAAAACTACATTCTCAGCCACAAATTTGAAGTCTATTTTTGCTTTCTTCACCGAGAGGAAGTATTGCATTCTACAAAAAAATAAGACAAAAGCTAGGGATGGGACCTCGATACTGTCAATACCTCGAAACTCTCGTTACCCGGTGGTATCCAAGTACGAGGGTCATCCAATATGTAAGTTTCCCTATTTAAAAAAAAAACATTACACACAATTGATCATGCTGAATTATTTTTTTTATATTGTACAATCCTTCTGTTACTTTTCTACATAGTCAATATGTTTTTCCAAGCATTTGGGGGGGTCCTGTGCTCGCAACCAGCTGTTTACTGACTTGACTTCATCATCGGTGTTAAAATTGCTTACCTTTGAGTTGGGGGCAAGCTCCGGTGAATACGGAGGACACGAGAAAACTTCCAAGTTGAATCCTGACCCAGGTGGAGCTCAGAAGATTCAACTGGGAAGTTTTCTCGCATCCTCCATATTCACCAGATCTTTTCCCAAGTGATTTTCACATGTTCCCCTCACTCAAAGGTCATCTTGGAGGTGAACACTTTAACACCGTCACGAAGATGAATCAGAAGTGAACCAGAAGTCGGATTCTGTGTTCGTAACCAGCTGTTGACCATGTTCACATGTTCCTCCAACTCAAAGGTAAGCGCTTTTCACACCGATGATGAAGTCAAATCAGTGAACAGCTGGTTGCGAGCACAGGACCCGGCCTGGCACAACACTGGCTTGGAAAAAACTTGTGTCACGTCCCCCAAAAATGTTTGGAAAAACATCTTGACTATGTAGAAAAGTAACAGAAGGATTGTACAATATAAATAAAATTAATTCAACATGAACAATTGTGTGTAATGTTTTTTTATAAAATACGGAAACTTACTTACTGGACACCCCTCGTATGTTTAATACTATGAGATAAACCTTCGATACTTTTAAATTTTAAGTTTCGCATTATTGAAAGTTGTTGCGTTTAAATTTTGTATTATAACTTTAATTTTATGCTAGATAAGGAGTGAAAGGATTTGAGATTACATGTTATTGCCTCGAACGTGTCCCCAAAGAGTTTGTTGGACTATAGTTCTTGATAGACCTCGACTGCGATGAATGCAACATTCCATAGACTCTTGTGTCTAGATAAAAACATGCAAAACAATGGGGGAAGGAGTAGAGGTACTCATGTAACATTAAGTGAATTGTGAAGGAATTACATTACATTTACCTACTGAAACGGCAACTCTAGGCCGAGCCCAAGAACTATAATTACAGATAACTTATTAATTAACTTTTAGTGATGTTAAATCGTATTATGTAAATATCTTTTTCTCATACTGCTTGTATATTTTAAGAAGGGTGATTTAACATTATGTATCTATCTAGGTTATTAATATTAGTAGAGTTATAAATGGTTTAATGTAAATAATTTAAGCGCTATGTTAAAATACTGTCCACGAGGGAAAGTTTTAGCTACAGGAATAGTGCTTTCGAAGGCAGAAAACCTAGTTTTATTACCTCTCTCCGGTCGCTGTGCTATTATTCCTACAGCGAGGGTGTAGAGCCTTTGTCCCATTATTTGATAATTCGCCGTGACCAAGTGAGTGAGAAAGACAACCTTAACGGTAAATGTAGGAAAAGCCGCGATTTATATTAAAATTGGACCAATGAGATCCCTGAAAGTTTATTCGAAATAGTTAGACGCGTCGAGTCGCGCTAAAAATGGACCAATAGGAAAGGAAGCAGCCTCAGGAGCCTGAGACTATAAATGGATCTGTTTAGGGAAATTTCGGGACAGTTCATGTCATGTGTGGTCAGGGAGAGATGCTGCAGGATGCGTGAGATATCACGCCAAGAAGGGAATCAAGTCAGCTTTGTAATGTCAGCTTAGTATTGCATGTTATTCGCCAGTTTATGTCATGTGTGGTCAGGGAGAGATGCTGCAGGATGTGTGAGATATCGCGCCCAAAAAGGGAATCAAGTCAAATTTGTCATGTCAGCTTAGTATTGCATTTTATTCGAGAGTTTTCGTAATGTGTGGTCAGGGAGAGATGCTGCAGGATGTGTGAGATATCGCGCCAAAACAGGGAATCAAAATAGTTTTAGCAACACACCTAAGATCCGCTACTCTGAAAGCGACAATAAGAATAGTTATATTTCGTGACATATCCACGCCATAGTCTAACAGCGGTGGACAGTATTTTACAGCGGCAATACCAGTTTTGTATACTACGAGTGTTAAATTAAATAAAAAGAAACGGCAGTGTCATCTTTTCATAAACAAAGCAAGTCTATGTCTTCCTATATCACCACCCGAGATCTACGTTTTCCTTTACCGAGGATAAGTCCATGCTCCCATATAATTTAAGGAAAATTACTGCAGCTAGCCGAGGATAAATTGAAGAACCAACACGCTGAGAACTTCTGGAAGCAACGGGAGAAGCATCAAGGTAAGCTACAGCAACGGATTAACAGCGGTGGACAGTATTTTACAGCGGCAATACCAGTTTTGTATACTACGAGTGTTAAATTAAATAAAAAGAAACGGCAGTGTCATCTTTTCATAAACAAAGCAAGTCTATGTCTTCCTATATCACCACCCGAGATCTACGTTTTCCTTTACCGAGGATAAGTCCATGCTCCCATATAATTTAAGGAAAATTACTGCAGCTAGCCGAGGATAAATTGAAGAACCAACACGCTGAGAACTTCTGGAAGCAACGGGAGAAGCATCCAGGTAAGCCTAACAGCAACGGATGAGGAGGTGATCGCCGCAAACTGGCGCCATAACGTGGAGCTCGAAGGGAAGAACGACACAAACGGAGGACTAGGAAACAACGAACAGACGAAGAATCTTCAGAGGAAAGGGGCACAGCAGAACAAAATTACAACGCGAACTTCTAGTCTACCTACGTGGGACAACAAAAACAGCTGAGAACATCGCTTCTAGAACTTCACCAGGATTCGAACCCGGAACGCATCAGTTAACATTGAAAAAAAATACAGGTTAGAACTTTTATTCAAAAACAAACAAAAAGGCATGCAGAGTAGTGACTCAGTTTTGGTGAACACATGCTATTGAGAGGGGGTAAAGTCATTACTAGGGAGGTAGAACTTGCTAACGGAACCATGAGTAGGTCAAGGGAAGATTTGAAAGAATTGAATGGGGAGGCTATTGTCAGCATAACAACAGATGGAGAAAATATGGGCGCAGCAGAAGTAGAAGTTAGGCTAGAAAGGCAATCACCGAATAAGCAGGTCATTGACGCAGGTCAAAACCAGCTGCTAATATTGCTTCAACATTTGAGCACAAAGATAGACGAGATGGGTAAGGACATAAAGGAACGGGGTAAGATCTTCAATGAACATAGTAAAAAGTTAGAAAGCATAATAGATGAACGGGGTAAGATCTTAAGTGAATATAGTAAGAACGTAGAAAGAATCGGAAGTCAACTAGATAAGAATTTAGAAGGGGAATCAAATGGGCATAATAAGGACGTAGAAAGAATCGTAAGTAAGCAGAGTAAGGGCTTAGAAAGAATCGTAAGTGGACAAGATAAGAATGTAGAAGGTGAATCAAATGAGCATAATAAGGACTTAGAAAGAGTCGTAAGTAAGCAGAGTAATGACTTAGAAAGAATCGTAAGTGAACCAGATAAGAATCTAGAAGGGAAATCAGATGAGCATAATAAGGACTTAGAAAGAATCGCAAATGAGCAGAGTAGGAACTTAGAAAGAGTCGTAAGTAAGCAGAGTAATGACTTAGAAAGAATCGTAAGTGAACCAGATAAGAATCTAGAAGGGAAATCAGATGAGCATAATAAGGACTTAGAAAGAATCGCAAATGAGCAGAGTAGGAACTTAGAAAGAATCGTAAATAAGCAGAGTAAGGGCTTAGAAAGAATCGTAAGGGAACAAGATAAGAATGTAGAAGGGAAATCAAATGAGCAGAGTAGGACCTTAGAAAGAATCGTAAATGAGCAGAGTAAGGACTTAGAAAGAAAACTGAGCGAACAAAAGGATTTCGAAGGGAAATTAAGTAAGCAGGGTCAGGACTTAGAAAGAAACTTAAGTGAACAAGATAAGAATGTAGAGGGGAAATTAGTTGAGCTGATGAAGGGGAAGCTAATAGAAACACTTGAAGGGAAATTACTACAGATACTAGAAACTAAAGAGCCGAAAACACTAACGGGAGAAGAGACGTTAAAGAAAGCTTTTGAAAGAATGTTAAAAAGGGCGCAGAAAAGAAAGCAGGAATTTAAAACAAGGAAGCGAAAGAAAGGGTTGATCGAACTTGGAGAATTAGTATGGGTATAAAAAAAAAAAATCCAGCATTCAAATTAAAAAAAAAAAAAAAAAAGAAAAGAAAGACATAATATCATTGATCCTGACTCTACAGTGCCTGGAAAGGAGAGCTTTCACATGTGAATTAATGAATTATCGTAAGCAGTTGTGCAGAACATTTTTTTTTTGCATTACTAAAGAGACTTGAGTATTAAATGCTCATTAGTGATAGTGAAGAAGAACAAGAAACACCTTTGCCATTAATATGTTTCAGTTTCTTTCTGCTTGAATAAGTTTGTCTTAAGGTTGAAACAGCTTTTATTGTCAGAATATTTATTATATTTTTTTTTGATATTTAGCAATATTTGTAAATTATTAATTGGTTGGTATGCTAGCAATATGCTGACAGTTTTCTTTAAACATATAAATTAGTTTTATTAATTATAAAAAAAAAAGGTATCATAGAATGGAAAATTTATCTAAAGGTCCATACCGGGTGATCAACATTTTTGGCTCGGATACATTTGAGTTACAAGATATAAAGAATTCCAAAATCGTAGGGAGATATCATAAACAGTTGCTCAAACCATACAAATGTTTAGAGAATGAGAAGGGTGAAGAATGTAATGAAAATAGTCAGGTTAGTTTTACTCGAAATGAGGTAGCAACCCTGTGAACAAATAGTAAAGGTAATACACCCGATAAATAAGGATGTAAAGAAATAAATAAAGGCATAATAATTATGTACCAATATGTATGTAAATAGATTTAATTTTAGAACTTAAATTGGGTATTAGAGTATTTGTATGCGTCACAAGTTATTCGTGTGCGGGAAATGTATTGTGTATAAGAATGTCTCTCGGAAACCTGTTTTTAAAGGGAGAGTGTAGAGTGAATGACCCAAATATAAACATCACCGGTTTGTCAGAGCCCTTGTGAAGGAGCAGGTATAGCGAAGGGTCTCTGTCAACAAAACAAACGAACAAAGGCCATAATCAGAGGAATTATTCTGTAAAAGAAAATTGTATCAAGTGTTGAAAAATTTATTCTTTTCCAGAACAGGGCAATTTGAAACGGCAACTCTAGGCCGAGCCCAAGAACTATAATTACAGATAACTTATTAATTAACTTTTAGTGATGTTAAATCGTATTATGTAAATATCTTTTTCTCATACTGCTTGTATATTTTAAGAAGGGTGATTTAACATTATGTATCTATCTAGGTTATTAATATTAGTAGAGTTATAAATGGTTTAATGTAAATAATTTAAGCGCTATGTTAAAATACTGTCCACGAGGGAAAGTTTTAGCTACAGGAATAGTGCTTTCGAAGGCAGAAAACCTAGTTTTATTACCTCTCTCCGGTCGCTGTGCTATTATTCCTACAGCGAGGGTGTAGAGCCTTTGTCCCATTATTTGATAATTCGCCGTGACCAAGTGAGTGAGAAAGACAACCTTAACGGTAAATGTAGGAAAAGCCGCGATTTATATTAAAATTGGACCAATGAGATCCCTGAAAGTTTATTCGAAATAGTTAGACGCGTCGAGTCGCGCTAAAAATGGACCAATAGGAAAGGAAGCAGCCTCAGGAGCCTGAGACTATAAATGGATCTGTTTAGGGAAATTTCGGGACAGTTCATGTCATGTGTGGTCAGGGAGAGATGCTGCAGGATGCGTGAGATATCACGCCAAGAAGGGAATCAAGTCAGCTTTGTAATGTCAGCTTAGTATTGCATTTTATTCGGCAGTTTATGTCATGTGTGGTCAGGGAGAGATGCTGCAGGATGTGTGAGATATCGCGCCAAAACAGGGAATCAAAATAGTTTTAGCAACACACCTAAGATCCGCTACTCTGAAAGCGACAATAAGAATAGTTATATTTCGTGACATATCCACGCCATAGTCTAACAGCGGTGGACAGTATTTTACAGCGGCAATACCAGTTTTGTATACTACGAGTGTTAAATTAAATAAAAAGAAACGGCAGTGTCATCTTTTCATAAACAAAGCAAGTCTATGTCTTCCTATATCACCACCCGAGATCTACGTTTTCCTTTACCGAGGATAAGTCCATGCTCCCATATAATTTAAGGAAAATTACTGCAGCTAGCCGAGGATAAATTGAAGAACCAACACGCTGAGAACTTCTGGAAGCAACGGGAGAAGCATCCAGGTAAGCCTAACAGCAACGGATGAGGAGGTGATCGCCGCACTACTTCGGCGACCAAAACCTAGGAATCCAGCAGAAACAAATCAGAACTTAAGACGTAAGATAATACAGCGCATGGACAATTTCTTATTTTTAGTTGTGAGAGTTGCATGAAAAATACGTATTTATTTATATGTTCAAGATTGCAGAATAACGAGTAATTTCTAGTATTTGTTTTACTATGGATAGAAAACCCTTAAAAAGAAAGTTTTCAGCACAAAATATAGTTACATAAAAAGGGAAGCGAAGAAACTATTAGTATTATGCTTATTATTATTAGTCTTGACTAACAATAGGGAATACATAACCTGTGGCATTATCAAGATAAAAAAATTGCTACCAATTGAAGAATACCAAACAAGAACAAGAACATACAATACAAAATTGGTTACTTGCGTTTACACACAGAAAACTACTGATAACATAATTCAGTGAACAAGCTATCGCCTTTACAGTTTTTTACTTTCTCTACAACGTATAGTAAGTAGGGGAAGTATTGCATTCCACCCAAAAATTCGATACCGAGATTTCACCGGAAATACACGTTTTGAGACCTCCTGAATAAAAAAAAAGCATTTTTGGAAACATGTCCGTGTGTGTGTCTGTGTGTGTGTGTGTCTGTGTGTGTGTGTGTGTGTCTGTGTGTGTGTGTCTGTGAACAGCATAACTCAAAAACGAACAGTCGGATAAGCACCAAACTTGGTATTTAGGTTTAGTATCTTCCAGAGATGCGACACGAAGGTTTTCAAGAAAATCCCCCTACCCCAGACTACCCTTTACATGGAAGATTTTTCGAAAATTTTAATTTTCTCAAAAATGGCTCTAACGATTTTAATGAAAATATCATATGTTTAGTGTAATGTCATGACAAATGAAATGTATATCTCGAATTTTCTGGGAATGTCTCCAAAAGTATTCTTCATTGTGAACGACTTTTGCATAACTGGTAAACCATAAGAGATAGACAAAATGTTACTACACAAAAAATGTAGATCGCGTTAAAATACACAACTTATGTCATATACATTTCTTTTGTTGAGTGAACCATTTTCGAGATATTGCTTGTTATTTCCTTAAATTTTCCAATACTTATACTTTTTCTCAAATTCGTTATTCATTTTTTTTGTCCTGGACATGCAAAGAGAATGGAATGCGTCACATAGCAACCAGCGTTAAAATATTTGACTATCGCTTAAAAGCTACCATATTTTCCTTGCATCTACAAGAAAATTACCAATAAGATTGACATCTCGATATCTCGATTAACATGAAGCATATGGAGAATAGGCGTTTGTAAAATTAGGTTGTACAAGAGTAGAGAAAGTTATGTGAGTGTAACACATCAGATTTTTTTATGTCCTGGACATGCAAAGAGAATGGAATTTTTTTAAAAAAGAATGAGTATTGAGTATCGAGATACAGTTGTATCCTTCCATCACTAACAAAAACATAAAAAGAAAGAAACAAAGAAAGAAAGAAATATAAGTCCATACGAGTGGACATAAAATTTGTCAGTTAATAACTTGCCTTTGCTATAGCGATTACAACATACGAGAGGTTATTAAAGTGCAACTTTTAACATTTTCCCACCATTATGGGATAAGTCACTAGAATCTGGTGATATTCGGGTTGTTAGGTTCCATTCATAACCAGCAACTCCGCAATACGCACCTGTTACATGTATTGGGAAGGTTAGTTATATTGTATCTGTTACGCTGGTGCCCTGTTTTTAAATTCTTTGGTGTTCAAACTTTGCACACCGACCATTTAGTCATTAAATGGCGCACTGATTATAATATTAGATATTATATTAGTTATATTACTAATTACAGTACCTATATAAGTTATAGTTGTATTAATTAGGCTAATTATACCAGCGTTTTATTATTAATTCTTATTAGGTTAATTATTAGTTCTTACCTTTGCAGTTAACTAAAATTAAAAAAAAAAAAAGAAAAAAAAAAGCATATCTTGGTGTAAGCGCTATCTGTTTGTGTGGGGTTTTATTTTTAGAGGAACAAGATCTGTGTAAAAGAAAACCAAGAAATTTAATTGTTTTAGTTAAGTACGCCGAAATCATATTAAAACGCAACTATAAGTTATTCTTTATACTATTACAGTATGGTAATTTGTAACGTTTAATAGCATACACAGTTTATATAAATCAACTCCCTAGCACGGTTCAGTGCTTAATGCTGAGACAGTAACTATGGTTATATATGCCATATATATAATAATGTGAATTATAATGTGAAATTGTATTAATAAGAAAAATACTTGTTGTATAAATAGGAGTTAAGGCATAAGTTTTATGTATGTGCAAGTGTAGCTGGAGCTGTGGAATTCTTGTTAAAAGCCGACAAACATATCTTTGTGTTAAAATTAGGGCCCAGGCAAAAAGGACTTTACGGGAAGGTCATAAAAGCCAGACCTTGAGTCTTTGTGAAAAAGGAAAGGCGACAAGCGAAAATAACATATGTTTGTAGAGAGGCCACATGCTTGCAAACGTAGAACAATAGCCGGGTAAGTCTTCTGGAAGGTTCCAAACTGAACGAAGGCAGACAATGAAATTTTAAGGAAGAGTATGTTTAAAATCTTCAAGGGAAGAAATGTTAGTTCTAGCGTCTCCATCAGCCAGGGCGGTTGGGTATAAAGTGCTGCGATGTGAATAAGATACATGTAAGCTCTCAGAAGCAGGCGATATTATTTACTTCTTATGATGTAGTAGGAACGGTGAAAGGTTATCGATTTAAAGGTCTATAGGAACGTGTGATAAATACTACAATTATTTCTAGAGCACGTATAAAATACTTCATTGCTCAGCGACCGCAAGTTTGGCTTACGAACGTGGTAGGGCTCGACCGTTCTACAGCTCCAACTAACTTAAGAACTGTGTAGATTATTAATAAGACAGTCAATGCGTGTGCCATTAAATCATAGTGTTCTTCAATAACTTAATCTATTGTTAAAGTTGTTACTTATTACCTTCCTTCCCGTATCACACCCTGCAAAGTTATACATGCTTTACCAAAAACCTAAATAACAGCAGCCGTGGCAAGAGATAAAAATAAACAATAAGAGTAACAACTAAAACATCAGATATTTAACAACATTACCATAGTTCATATATTAAATAATATATTAATATATTGGACATACTGCGAGTTATGCTCTCCCTCCACGAGTATACCGCAAGTTAACACTTAGGGTGCATCCAGGTTATAGGTAATTAGCGACTGTGGCGGAGAGGGAAGGTGATAACCAAAGCTTTGCACCGAAGAAAAGAATATTACAGAGCAGTTTATATGAAAATACAACGACCCATAATATTAGCAAAAGACCGAACTAGTGCGTCTTTTGTAAATAGGCTGTCGTTGATTTCTATGGTTCGGTATATATCTAGTGACTCAAGTTAGAACTTTGACCGCCCTTAGGTTAAACCTTTAGTAGCCTCAGTTAGGCCGCATCCCTTATAATAACTATGTCAGTGCTCAGCTGCTAAATAGGCTATTTTTGCTCTTAATGATAACGATAGCGATGCTATAAAATTTTTAGGACGTTTGGTAACATAACCCTGTTGGATCTTTATTATTTTGAAAATGTTTAGATTCAAAACTAAACCAAA
This sequence comes from Deroplatys truncata, assembly GCA_030765065.1. Classification (NCBI taxonomy): domain Eukaryota; kingdom Metazoa; phylum Arthropoda; class Insecta; order Mantodea; family Mantidae; genus Deroplatys; species Deroplatys truncata. Next base: position 60,944,423 of record CM060984.1, on the reverse strand, counting down.
GCAATTTATTATTTATTAAATTAAACTTAAATTGAGTTTTACTTATGGGTGACCTTTAACTACTATGGTTCTTAGCGTCCTATATTGAGCGTGAGGGACCGAAATTTTGCTCAGAGGCCTCTTTATCAGGCTTGAGTTTGTTTTACGAGCCGTAAATCTACGACACGCGACCACCGGCTTTACTTCCCTTCCGAAGAAAGACATGCTAAGGATTTTTACGCCCAAAAAAAAATCCATCGCCCTCCGCCGGGTTGGAACCCGCGACCTCGGGAACCAGAGGCTAGCATGTATCCATAGTCCACAGTGGACGACTTTATTTTTTAATATTTCACTGATGGGTGAAATATTAATTATGTGATCAGTGGTTGAGTAACGTTTTGGATATCAAAACTTTATAAATAAATGTTTAAAAAAAACAAGCTTCTATTTAATGTAGTTAAGGTCTCCTGCTACAAAATCTTTATGCTTCAGAGTAATGAAATGTTTGAAACTTCAAAAATACTTTCTGTATTACAATGCGAGAACCTATAATTAGGCATATTTGTAGTTCGTAAAGTGATCACAATTATTTATAACCGGTTTAGACGACAGTAAAATCGTGAACTTACGACCTCTACATTGTAACACGTTTGATATAAATGCTGTACTATTCTAGGAAAAACTTGTATGGTATATATTCGTTTCACCTCACTTCTTAAATTTGCTGTTTTTTTTTCTTTCTTTCTTTCTTTCTTTCTTTCTTTCTTTCTTTCTTTCTTTCTTCAGAAAATGACCTTAAAGAAACTTTTCTATAAATCATTATTTAAAAGCTGTTTTGTGAACATACCCTTAATATTTACCACTGTTGCTGCAAATTAGATTATGACATTCTCTTTCTATGTTTTTACTTTTAAGGAAAAGACATTGCATTAAATGCCTTTTCTATTTAGTATCACATATTTTTCCATTAGCTGAGTATTAAATGAACAATGCTTTTATGTTGAATTCGTATAACAGTTATTTTTGGAACACAGTGATTATATGCTTAATGAGTTTAGCCCAATATGTTACGACAGTCCAAATTTATTTGGATAGAAAATACAGATTAAAAGCAGCACTCCAGCAGAAACTTCGTAAACAATTTTCAAAAATTAATTTTTTTATGTTTAAAATTCGTTAAATCTTTAACTTCAATTACCTTCAATTTGGGCCCCAAATCTTTAAAACCTAATCATGCGATCATTTAAATGAGTACAAGCCAAATGTCCTTTCATTTTTCAAATTACTTCTTGGCGACTTTGATTTTTCTTACGCTTTTACACCTTATAAATGTTCAACACAATATAGTTTTTAACCATTGTTGTTCAAAATGTCTGTAGAAATTAGAGAGGGCATGAATTAAGAAAGAAAAGAAGGGAAAGAAAAAGAAAAACTGGAATATCATTTTTATTGCACTCAAATTGTCTACGATATGACACAATTAATTTGATCACTGAGAATAAATTGTGAAACAATAATCAAAAGGTTTAATATTTTTTTGTGAAATAACTAGAAGACGAGCAAAAATAAATATTCACTTAAATATACAAGTATTTTTATTTTTTTTAAAAAAATATGAATTCTGCATCGTGTGGAGCATGTGATTAATTAGATAATGAAAGCAATCAATGCCCTTTTTTTGCTCAAAACATATTAAACATATCTTAATAAAATTTGAAACGCAATTAAAATTATAGCAGAGCAATATGTGACACAAGGTATTTGCATAACAATTGAAGGTTTTGGAAATGTCGCCCTTTGCTGCCCCTAAAGCTAAAATCTTTTCATTTTTGCGATATTTATACCTAAATTTAAATTGGAAAATATTAAGGAATATTATCAAGCGAGTTGGCGCCGCGGTAACGTGTGCAACTGGCATTCGGGAGGTCCCGGATTCGATCCCCGGCAACCGCCCACTCTGACCCATGGATTTTTCGTGGTGTCCCCGGGATCAGCAGGGGAATGCTGGAGTGGTTTCTTCTCTACCACGATTTCCTTTCCATAATTTCCCTTTCATTGCGTTTCTTTCTCGTCTTTCAGGTGTGCTTCTGGTTTCGTAGTGTATGACGGTGCCAGCAAATGGTGCGGATACATGCTCAATGGAAATAGTATTCCCCGTGTACACTAGAAGGCTGCATTGGGACGGGTCTGTGAGCTTGGAATTGTTAGGGACTTCCGCGCGTCTTTGTGTCCTGTGTGGTTGATTCACTTCATTCCTTCCTGCTGGGGTGGTGGTAGCCACTATAGATCTCTGTAGGTCGGTTGCGCGAGGTGTCGCCCTCCTATGAATAACCTATATTGAAATATTCCTAATATTTGAGTCTCGTTTGTTGCCACAGTAGAATCTACCCAAAAGAATAATACAAACTATACATAACCATACCAAATCAGTTTTCATGCAGGTTTTTTTTAAAAAAAAATATCTAGATTTCCATCATGGTAATGGCTTTAATAGGAAATTGCTGACCTCTTTTGTGTCCTTTCTAGAAGCATCAAGTGATACCTGCAGACTTTAAAACTTATTACGTTGTAAAATCACACATTTCTACCCATGTGAAATATTTCACACTCTGTTTCAATCTGAGAAGTAAAACTGTGGCGGCTGTCCTTGAAATGCGATACTCCATTAAAACCACAGATATTTATTTCTTTTAAATAATTGCAAACCTAGATGCGCTGGGTGTCATCTGACGTAATACATAAAGTTGGAAATTAAATAGGGAATTTAGAGTATTCCCTGGTTATATGTCACAACTAGCTATCCGTTTGAATATCCTCAGCTGATAGTGCGGGTCCTGCGGTAATGGATAAATACATTTTAGTCGCCGGAATATTTTTTATACAACAAACAACAATACACCTTTTCGTTAAGTTACTAGTCTGTAACAGCAAGACGCATATAATGAGTAAATGTATAAATAAAAGAAACACAGCCATGAAAATGCACCATATGCAGGGTCTTTTTTTGTTTGTTATTAACGATAAATGATACTGCGAGATGCAGCAAGAAGTACATGCACGATTTATGAAAAATGTGACCAATTTGTGGTTATATTTTGTCGCGAATTTTCGCAAAAATTCATCGTTTTTGCGAAAATCTTTAGTTTTACGATAAAAACTGCAACATCTCATGTGTTGCACTCAAATGGCTTTTTCTAGTCTTGTACAAACTATTTTTACAAGCATTTATTCTCTATCTATTTCATGTTAATTGAGATAAACATTCTGCAAATGTTTATCTCAATTAACTAGCATATTATTGCTAGTTTTCTTGTAGGCACAAGGAGAATGTGGTAGGATTTAAGTGACAGTCAAATCTTTTAAAAGCTGGTTGCTATGTGGAGCATTCCGTTCTCTTTGCATGTCCAGGAGTATATAAAAAATCTAGGAAATGGTTCACTGGATAAAAAAATGTTTTTGTGTGTTTTAACGAGATCTACATTTTTTGCGTAGTAAAGGATTAGAAGTTATGCGAAAGTCATTCAGAATGAAGAGGACTTTTAGGGTATTCCCAGAAAATTCAAGATATACGTTCCATTTGCCATGAAAATATCTTAAGCATATGACATTTTAATCAAAACCATTAGGGCCATTTTTGAGAAAATCGAAATGTTCAAAAAATGTTCCATGTAAAGAGTAGTGTAGGGTAGGGGGATTTTCTTGAAAATATTCGTGTCGCATCCTTGGAAGACACTAAACTCAAATACCAAGTTTGGTATTTGTCTCACTTTTCGTTTTTGAATTATGCTGTTCACAGACAGACACAGACACACACACGCGGACATGTTTCCAGATGTTGGCTGTAAAGGAATGAGAATTCATTTGGAAAGGTATATTAACCCGAAAATTTAGACTACGTTATTATTCTATATGATGACCTGCAGGACTGTTTATAACAGCTGACAAGGTTTTCCTGAGCTTTTCGAACATTCCGTTAGAAATACTTTCCTTTTGAAGTTCTTGAAGTAATTGCTGCAGCGATAAAATAATTGACCGGGTGGAAGCTAACAACAGAAATGCGACCATAAGCTGTGCACGTGGTCAGTAATCGGTAACTACGACTGAAAGCTTATCTGCAGCCGAATTTCAAAAACATTAGGCAGCAGCTGAGACAAGACAGCCATTGTCTATATTACAAATTACCACTAAATTTGTATCACACTTTTATTTTCTCTATTACATATAGTACCTAAGTAGGGGAAGTATTGCATTCCACCCAAAAATTCGATATTGAACCTTGAAACCAAAAAAAGCATTTTTAGAAAAAGGTCCAAGTGTGTGTGTGTGTCTGTGTACAACATAACTCAAAAACGCAAAGTCGGATAAATACCAAACTTGGTATTTACGTTCAGTATCTTACAAAGGTGCGACACGAATATTTTCAAGAAAATCCCCCACCCGAGACTACCATTTATATGAAACATTTTTCGAAGATTTTAGTTTCCCAAAAATGGCTCTAACGGTTTTCATTAAAATATCATATGATTAACACATTTCCATGGCAAATGAAATGTATATCTTGAATTTTCTGGGAATGTCCTTAAAAGTCCTCTTTATTCTGAATGACTTTTGCATAACTGGTAAACTGCAACAGATAGACAAAATTTTACTACCTACACAGAAAATGCAGGTCTGGTTAAAACATACAATTTGTCATAGACATTTTTTTGTGGAGTGAACCATTTCCAAGATATTCCTTGTTATTTTTTTAATTTTCCAATACTACTTTTTTCTCAAATGAAATTCGTTGTTCGTTTTTTGTCCTGGACATGCAAAGAGAATGGAATGCTCCTCATAGCAACCAGCTCTTAAAAGATTTGACTATCGCTTAAAGCCTACCTATTCCCTTTGCACCTACAAGAAATTTAGCAATACGATAGTTTGTGCAAATGTTTATCTCGATTAACATGACGTAGATGGGGAATAAGCGTTTGTAAAAATAGTTTGTATAAGAGTATAGAAAGTTATGTGGGTTCAACACATCAGATTTTTAACTATAAATACGACATTTTATATATTTTTCTGGTCCTGACCATATGACACAACAAACATTTCCATTAAAAGTTATTCGGGAATGTGACGAAAGCAACCACATTTTGCGGGTTGGTCAGTTGAAAAATTAAAATGAACAAACCCTTATGCGATATGTACTTGTAAGTAATTATGAGATTAGTAATACTACAGTAATTAAACACTATATTGCTACCTATAACACAGTATAGGAATTTACCAATACAATGCGCTTCGATGTAAAGTAGAAGTTAAATTATCTACAAATATAAAAGAAGTATTATCAGTATAAGATAAAACTTTGCAGAAAAGGTGAATTGTATCTGTTTTTATTTTCTTCTAGAGAAATAATTCTATCTCTCCCATTAATCAGGTTTCTTTTTCAGAGAATCGCGTTAAATAATATATCTATTTAAGGCTCCGTGCTCTTACCCTGTCGCAGGAAGTCACGTGTCTTATATTTCCATTTTCTACCATGTGCTTCATTTTTACTTTCTCTAGTACTTGTCTATAGTAGATAGAGGAAGCATTGCACCCCATCTAAAAATTTGATATCGAGATTTCACCAGAAATGCACGTGAAATGAATAAAAAAGGATTTTTTTTAGAATGGAAGGTCCGCATGTGTGTGAACTACATAACTCAAAAACGAAAAGTAGATTAAATACCAAACTTGGTGTTTAAGTTGTGTCCTCCAAGGATGCTATACGAAAATTTTTCATAAAATCCTTCCCAATCCAAACTCTCTTTCCATGGAAAAATTTTCGTTATTTTGATATTTTCAAAAATGATTCTAATGATTTTGATTAAAATGCCACAAGTTTAAGGCATTTCTATGGCAAATAAAATGAATATCTTGAATTTTCTGGGAATAGCCTGTGAGCTCCTCTTCATCCTGAATGCATTTGGTATGACTAGTAAGCAGTAAAATCTTAGTTTACACAAAATTTAGATCTCCTTAAAACACAGAATTTATGTCAGGTAATTTTTTTGTGGCATTAACATTTTCCCAGATATTCTTTATTATTGTTTGAATTATCAAATACTTTTTACAATTGCTATTCGTTATTTGTTTTTGCTCGTGGCCATGTAAAGGAATGGGATTTTAAGGGCATCACACAACAACCTGCTTCATCCTATCCCTTATACCTGCAACGAAATGTATAATAAAAGCCCTTCTGCAAACCATAGGTTGTTGCCTGGTCCTACAACCCAGAAACAGACTCAAAATGATGGACCGGAAATTCTTGCAGAGGAGGAACCAACTCATTCGCCTACCAACCCGGGTAAACCACGAAAAAGACCCATGGTCAGAATAGTTAGGGTACGTATTCTAAGTTTAACTGCTCCAAGATTTATTGCGAGTTCGTATAACCGGTTCTAAGTGATTTTTTTAGTTCCCTTTATAAGCCGCCTTTACTACAGTGGTTCAATGGCGGCCTTTCTTTAGGAACATAGGTATTGTGCCTATGGGCAATGGTGTTACTCGCAATGGCTTGTCTTTGGATTACTGTAATTTTGGGTTTTATTCATTACATCACACATACATTCACACTTTCAGACTCTGGGGAGAATAGGAAATAATCTTGGCTAGAGAAAAAAAAACCCACCTTAGCCGGGAGTCGAACCCGGAGCCCCTTGCATAACAGACAGGTGCTCTACCGACTGAGCTACAAGGCCAACTTACGAAACGTTTGGTTTATGCCTATTCTAACCGTTATCACCTGTATACTTTCTCGAGAAGTACCTACTCTGTAGAATCGTGAAAGCAGATAAATAATTTCGAGATCAGCGCGTTCACAGGGATGGATGACCTTAGAGACACTTTGTTTTATATTCACGTTGTCTAATGGTCTTAAAGGACTCTAAAGCGAGTGAATTTAATATAAGTAAACATCTGATTCACGTCTAAAGTAATAAAAGCGTGATTAAGAGAGGAAGAGGGTGTATATGTTGAAATAAAGGAAGACACAGAAGTGGGGATGATTAGTGGTGGGAAATGGCGGTGAATTACCAGGGTGGTTGACGCCGACTCGCCAATTATCGCAACGTAACGACCCGAAAAGTGAACTGTTGCGTCGAACAGTGTACATGGCTTCTCTGTTCACAATTAAAATGCTACAGTGGTATTCCAAGCATGCCATGACGTGCATGGGGAGCACTTACAGCATAAAGCTCGCTGTGAAAACAAAGGAATATCGAGGAGTTTTTGTTACATGTAATTATTTTGCTGCTGCCACGAGCGGGAGAGTGGTGTAGAAGTGGCCATCAAGTGGTTGTGTAACAGTACTACAAGCGACATTTCCCTTCCCATTAGCTTGTTTATTTTACATCGTGCACTTGCAGTCCATTCTCTTTCATTGTCTTCATCAGCAAAACCAAATATCATCCCTACTTCAGATCTGAGCTTCTACTTTGCATTTAATGAGGTTATACAGTTGATTTTTTAATAAAGCAGAACGTAACTCCATCTTTACGTGTCCGCCGGGAAGAGACAGTGCTGATAAACACATCCGTATCTTGTATTTAAAACGCTTAATCCGGCCCCGTGTGGGTACTTAGTGATCCTTAGTTATGGCGTTCTGGTGAAACATATAAGAGGCTTTTGGCTTATTTTGAAAGCGCCTGTGTTCTACATTTTTTTATTATTATGAACGACATTATGGAAAGGTCGGTAGACAATGTTAGAAGAGGCATTATATGAGTCTGAATGACACCCTGGAAGACAGACTTCGCAGATGTTTGCCTGCTCTCCCATAATTTTGATGATATGCAAAGTAAAATGAATACCCTATTAGAAGTAACAGAAAAAGACTAAAGAATTAGACTAAATAGTAAGAAAACAAACAAATAATAGTAATAAAAATCTCTACTCTTGTACAAACTATTTTTACAAACGCTTGTTCTCCATCTACTTCATGTTAATCTTATTGCTAATTTTCTTGTAGGTGCAAGGGGGTTAGTCTTTAAGCGATAGTCAAATCTTTTAAGAGTTGGTTGCTATGTGGAGCATTCCATTCTCTTTACATGCCCAGGACATAAAAAAACGAATAACGAATTCCCGCTTGAGTAAAAGTATAAGTATTGAAAAATTCAAACAGATAACAGGCAATGTCTCGGAAATGGTTCACCCCACAAAAAAATGTATATGGCATAAATTGTGTTTTAACGAGATCTACATTTTTAGTGTAGACAAATGTTTTCTCTCGGTTTACCAGTTATGAAAAAGCCATTCAGGAAGAAGAGGACTGACTATTGGGGACAATCCCAGAAAATTCAAGATATACGTTTTATTTGTCATGAAAATATCTAAATATATGATATTTTAATCAAAATCGTGGGCCATTTTTTGAGAAATCAAAACTTTCGATAAATGTTCCATGTAAAGAGTAGTCTGGGGTGGGTTTTTTTTTCTTGAAAATCTTCGTGTCGCAGCTTTAAAAGATACTGAACCTAAATACTAAGTTTGGTATTTATCCAACTTTTCGTTTTTGAGTTATGCTGTTCACAGGTAGACACAGACACACACATACACGCACAAACACGCACCCAACTTTTTCCAAAAGTGATTTTCTGGAATCAGGGACCTCTAAACATGTATTTCCGGTAAAATCTCGGTATCGAATTTTTGGGTGGAATGCAATACTTCCCCTACTCACTATAGATACGCAATAGAGAAAGTAAAAGTATTGATAATGTTCAGGAATTCAAATATCTAGGTATTGATCTCATATAATTGATAAGTATGGTGGAACCCTTGAAAATGTTAAGAATAGAATAAAGAAAGCAAAGGGTGCTTTTGACCTATTATATCCAATCTGGAAATCTAACGGTATATCAACACGTGCTAAAATTAAATATTTCAGTGGAATATGAAATCAGTTTTGTTATATGTTTGTGAAACTTGGAAAACAACTAAAATCATTCACAGAAAATTACAAACATTTGTCAATAGGTGTTTAAGAAGAATTATAAGAATAAGATTGCCAGATACAATTTCATATTTAGAAATTGAGGCAGTATTTTTTATCCCTTAACTACTATCAATTTAATTATACAATATAAAAATAATAGCTCGCCTATAAGCAATCAGTAATTCCTATAAAGTGTATATTACAGCCATTGTATTATATATATTTATTGTATATATGTGTAAAATATTATGTGAATGTATTTCTTAGTTTAGAAACGTAGAAGCTGTGAGGGTAAAATCAAGCTTTTTTTTTGTAGCAAACAGTGTTATAAAGTGGAAAACAGAGGATGGCTAACAATGAGTTATAACCTTGGCAGAACAATCAGTTAGAAAGCTAAGGAAGGCTAGCAACAGTCGATGGAAAAATACTGATGTAACGTCAAAAAGTTTGTAAATAGTCACGTGGGTGCAAAAAGCCAAGGAAAGTTAAACTAAAAGTGTTCTGCTAGAGTAGGCTTAGCCAATCAGCAAATAGAAAGACTAAATTTAACATTTTAAGCTGTGGACGCTGAGAGGTAGCGTACCCAAGCCAAGACAGTTCAGTAGATGAAGCTCAGTGTGCAGATATGAAATATTAGTGCAGTGCGGAGAAGATAAATTTTGATCTCTAAACAATGCAGTTAGGAACAGATAATTACTACAACCGTAAAATACATTTCATTATATATATCCGCAGAATATAAATTTATGCGATTTATAATTTTTTTAACGCGAATAAAGAACTTAAGAAATTCTCTGTAAACTGCATCGTTAGCACACATATAGAACTTAATCTCTTAAAGCTCCATACGTAAATACTTCAGTAATTTGTTATTATTTGATATATTATTCAACTGCCTTCAAGAATTAATAAGGAAGTGAGAATTTAAACTATAACTTGTGTAAAGTGTGTGAAACTATTCTACAGCCGTACCACCCTTGTCAAGAGAATACTGGATGTACCAGGTATAACTGAGGCAGCCGAGGCATTATTTTAAATTAAATCATAATTAATTAAAATCACTACATATAAACTTTATTATGAACACAATCACACATACGAGACCTCACAGCAAAATACGAAAAATAACAAATGCAAAAAAAATCACAGTAGAAATAAAAAACGAAAGTGGAAAGGATACACACTAAGAAAAGAAGATAAAACAGTAGATAAAGAAGAAAAGAAGATTGGCTTTGGATTGGAAACGCCAGGGCAGTATAGGAAGAGGAAGACCAAGAAACACATGGAAGTGAAGAATTATCGAAGAAATTGCTAAGGAACGGAAAACGTGGAATGAAGTAAAGAAGTTGATAAGAAATAGGGTCCGATGGAAATACTTTGTGTGATTTCTGATGCAAATACTGATGCTCCTTATAACGAGATACAGGAGATTGATTGATCGATTGATGATTGTGTTCTAAATTGTCCAAAAGGTCCAACATTCTTCCCATTTAAAGTATTAAAATATAATTTAAAGGTTTGCTGGCTAAAAAAATTCTGATGTGTTACACTAACATTCTCATAAATAAAATTCTTGAATATTCTCCCAAAAAAATTAAAGCAAAACCTCCTCTAACAATGATTAATTTATTTTTAAAAAGTGTTGTGAACGCTTATTCTCCATATGCTTCATGTTAATCGAGATGTTAATCTTATTGGTAATTTTCTTGTAGATGCAAGGGGAATATGATAGTATTTAAGCGATAGTCAAATATTTTAAGAGCTGGTTGCTATGTGACACATTCCATTCTCTATTAATGTCCAGGACATAAAAAAATGAATAACGAATTCCCATTTGAGAAAAAGTATTGGAAAATTTAAGGGAATAACAAGCAATATCTCGAAAATGGTTCACTCAACAAAAAAAAAAATGTATATGACATAAATTGTGTATTTTAACGCGATCTACATGTTTTGTGTAGTAAAGGTTTGTCTATCTCTTATGGTTTACCAGTTATGCTAAAGTCGTCCACAATGAAGAATACTTTTGGAGACATTCCCAGAAAATTTGAGATACATTTCATTTGTCATGAAAGTATCTTAAACATATGGTATTTTAATCAAAATCGTTAGAGCCGTTTTTGAGAAAATTAAAATTTTCGAAAAATGTTCCATGTAAAGGGTAATCTGGGGTGGGGAGATTTTCTTGAAAACCTTCGTGTCGCATCTCTGGAAGATACTGAACCTAAATACCAAGTTTGGTGTTTATCCGACTGTTCGTTTCTGAGTTATGCTGTTCACAGACACACACACGGACATGTTTCCAAAAATTCTTTTTTTGGATTCAGGGGGTCTCAAAAAATATATTTCCGGTGAGATCTTGGTATCGAAGTTTTGGGTGGAATACAATACTTCCCCTGCTTACTATACGTAGTAGAGAAAGTAAAAAATTGTACATTTTTAAAGAATGTGCAACACAAATGTTCCTCTTTTTTTACACACTTATGTGGTCTTAAAACCCATTGTTTCCATTAAAACCTCATGAGAGTGTACTAAGTATTAAATAAAGTATGCAAAAAATGTGTGCAAGTTTTCATTTTGTACCTTTAATAGTTTCAGAGTAAAATGAACATCAATATCTAAAAATCTCGATTTGAGAAAACTGAGGTAAAAAAAAACAAAAAGAAAACAAAACAAAGCAATTGTGATTTAAAGGACACGTATGTACTAGTAGAGAAAGTATTGCATTCCACCCTGCATCCAGAAAAAAGTATTTTTAGAAAAGGATCCGTGTGTGTGTATGACCTCAAAGGTAAACGTCGGTTAAGTATCCAAGTTGGTATATAACTAAGTTCGGCGTCTTTCAAAGATACGACACAAAGACTGTGAAGAAAATCCCCCTCCCCAAACGCTTTATTTGGAACAAATTTCATTATTTTTATTTTTTCATAAATGGCTCCAAATATTTTTATTAAAATTCCATACATTTAATATATTAATATATCAAATAAAATGCATATTTTGAATTTTCTGTGAACAGCCTCTTCATTCTGAATTCATTTTATAGAACTGGCAAACCGCAAGAGCTAGACACAATAGCACAAGATAAACACAATCTTACTACATAAAAATGTAAATCACGTTTACCCACACAATTTATGTCCAGTAAGCATTTTTGTGCATTTAACCATTTGTGGATATTCTTCGTTGTTGGTTTGAATTTTCAAACAGGTACTTATGAGTTTTTAAAGTGCTAAGTCGCTATTTGTTCTTTTTTCGTGGTCATACAAAGAGCATGGCATTAAAAAGCCATCACATAGTGATTTAGCTTTATTTCAAATCTGACTATCGCTTCTATCGTGTCCTTACACCCGCAACGAAATGTGTAAATGTATAGACATTTTACCTCAATTAACAAGAGATAGAAGAATAAGGTGAGTAGAGAGAGTCATGTAATTTTAATGTTAAAATCTAAAACAGTCATTTTTCATTGTTTTAGATTACCCTTGTCCCAGACAACATTAGCAAGGTACATACAAGGGTTAAATACCAATCGAGCTTATTCAAATGGAACATCTTCATGATATTTTGTTCTAAATAAAATATTCACTGTCTAAGAAAATAGCAAATATTTGAAATGAAGACCGTCATATCTTACTATTTGCGTTTCATAAAATATATTAAAATACATTGGTTTAGTTTTGGTTAAACTTACTTATGGCACCACTTTCTTCACTTCATTTTTGTTTGCTTTATTCTTAATGTGATATAAAATGCATTCTATTAGATGAATTTATTTTGTTGGTTACTATCTTTCTTACAGACTCCAAGTTATATTAGGTATCTTAATTTCGACTGATTTTTCCGTGAGCAAGTGCAAATGTACTCTTTGAATATCCATATATTCGTCCTGAAGGCAGTTAATTTGTGTAGGATTAATGTATGTGGCAACGGGCTTAGAATATTGTTAAACATACCTATACACAACCTCCATAAAACGGACAATTAATACAACACCCAACTTGTTTTTCTTTCTCAAATTTACTATTTTCTTATGAAACATGTTTACGAGGGCTTCCATCTATTAGCATTACTAACCATACCATTGTTTTATTTATGTGTATATTTTAAGATTAATTCTGCAAAATCTGCATTTAATACCTACATTACAAGCAAGTTGATTTCATCAGTACAGAGGTAATATAAATCACGCGTTTGTTTTTTGAGAAATCATATATTACTGTAAAAGGTACTCGTATAGAATTGCAAATAATAAACTTTCATAATCACTTCAAACATGATGGAGAGTTTGGGCATTTACTAAGCTCTGGTCTACTAGTCTAAATTAGATATAACAGGAAATATTTAATGTCTGCTTATATTCTACTTTTTATATTATTAGATAAAACATACAAACATTATAATGTAAGTATAATAATATAAATATATATATCCGATATTTCCAAACATTATTTTACAGTGTTTATAATTTTATGGCTTGGTAATATAGATATTTTAGAATTCTTTTGTTTTGTACATAAAGATGCTCATATTTAACCAAACTCATAATTAATTTACTCGTAATAGCAATCAAATTCATGTCGAAAGTAATTGCACTTCGAAGAAACCTAAGTATATCAATTCCTACAGTATAAGTCTGATGTGGTAAACTTATACAATTTGCTCTACGCTTGCGTATTATAATACTAATACAATAAAAAGTGATTACGTGGTTACGTTAAGATGCATTTCTGAGCAGAACTAATAATTAGGCTGGCCTCATGGTAGAGCACCTTCCTGGTGTAAGACCACGGTCACGGTTTCGATTCTCTGCTGGGTTAAGACATTTTTTCTTTCATAAAATAACTTCCTGATATGTCTATAGGTTAGCTTGGGAATGCGAGTGTGTTTCGATTATTTAATAAACAGCTGTCGTTTGGACGATGCCTGATCAAATCTCCCAGTCATTCTGTAATATGACGCATTTATCAACATAGTGAGGACAATATACGGTACATGCAGGTAAAGGAAAACAAAACACAACTATTCATGTATCGTAAGTCAATTTTTCTTACTAATGAACCCATGCGGAAAAAAGAGGAATCACCTAAGATGCTTTATAGACACCGAGTGACAGTTCAACCTGGGAAAACTTAAAGATGGAGCTACGAATACTTCGGAAACGGCTTGTGCTACTTTTTCCTGCAATAATAATTTTACTTTCTCTACCAAATGCCTAGTAGGTAGAGAAAGTATTGCGTTTTCTACCAAAAAATTCCATACCGAGATTTCACTGAAAATACATGTTTTGAGGTACCTTCGGTCCAAAAGAGATCATTTTTAGAAAAACGTCAGTGTGTGTGTGTGTGTGTGTGTGTCTGTGTCTGTGTCTGTGAACATCGTAACTCAAAAACGAAATCTCAAATAAATACCAAACTTATTATTTAAATTCAGTAGGTAGGTACCTTTCAAAGAAGCGACACGAAGGTTTTCAAGAAAACCCACTACCCCAAAACTACCCTTTAGATGGAATATTTTTCGAACGATTTTGATTAAAATACCATATATTAAATATATTTAGATTACAAATAAAACTTATATCTTGAATTTTCTAGGAATAGCCTATGAAGTCCTCTTCATGTGGAAGCAATTTTCTATAATATGGTAAACCTTAAGCAATAGACGAAAACGTACTATACGTTTTAAACACACAATTTATTTCAAACACCTTTTTGTGGCATAAGCCATTTCCGGGATATCCATTATTAATGGTTCAATTTGTTCAATATTTTTCATTCGTTTAAGTCCTGTGGATGTCATGGAAAAAGCATGGAATTTTAAGGTCAGCTTATAGCGTCCAGTTTTCAAACATTTGACTATCGCTATTCCCTTTGTATCCTAACGAAATGTGTAATCGAGCTATTTCTGTAAAGGTTTATCGCGATTAAAATGAAGTAGATAGGAAAATGAAAATTCGTAAGAATAATTTATATAGCAACTAATAAATATTAGCGGGTAGAGAAAGTCATGCGAATATACGTAACACATAGGATTTTTTTCTATATTTTAGAATTGCCCGACTTTACAAATTGTACAAAACTCAGTTATTATGAAAAGGATTGAGGTTATTGATAGAAAATTGAGGATATATATTTCATTTATGACATTAATGTCTCAAATATACCTATGGCAATCAAAATGATTAGAGGGTTTTTTATGAAATAAAAAACGAATATTTTTACACGTAAAGAGTAGTATGAGGGAAGGGAATGCTCTTGTAAATCTTTGGCTGGCATGTGTAAAGAATGTCGGACTCAAGTATGAATTTGTCACTTATCAGACTTTTCATTTCTGAGTTATGCTGTTCGTAGATAGACCTACAGGATTTTAAAAACACTGCTTTTGGTTTTGGAGACTTTGAAGGCACTGTTTACTGTGAAATATTTACATCGAAGTTTTGTATAGAACGCGATACTTCTTCTGGTAAGTGGCGCATATAGTAAAATTATATGCCTGCATTAAAAAAAACTTGAAACACGTTGTCAGGAGTCGTTTATTTTATATTGTTTTCATAGAACAAAGGGGTTCATTGAGCTTAACTCCATTGTCAAGTATGTAAGACATGTACTGTGAATCATGTTCCAAGCTGTAACAGAAATGATTCATTAATTATTATTATTATTATTATTATTATTATTATTATTAAGCCTAATTCTGTAAAAGTGTACTATGAGAAACGCGAAACATACAGCAAAAAAGTATGTGTTTGATGCACGCGGCATAAATACCCATAGGTAGTGCGGCTGCCTGTTGTCCGGTGGACACGGTTTCGATTCCTGCTAGGTGTGCTGGACTTTACCCTTGATGTACGGGAGCTGATATTAGGTAAATTAAAATAACCAATTTACAATTCAGTTTAGCCAGGGTGCAGCTCTAAAAGCTATGCAAAATGTTTCAGTTCATGACAATAAATTATGAGAATTATACTGATTTTACAACTCCTGACCAAATAGAGAAAAATTAGGATAGTTCATGACGTTTTCGAAGGTCTGTCGCGAACTTATTGTTTACAAGCCTCCAACAAAGCAGATCAAACAAGGTCTGTTTTTAAGTGACCCTGCTTGAAAAGAAAGATATCGAAAAATATGAATTCCTAATTATGTGGCTAATGCAATGGAATAATGGAATAAAACATACATCGCAATTATGATGATGGTAATGTTGGACTTCGTGATCTGGATTTCTTTCCAGACAGATCCCTGGCACTATTTTCTTTAGGTCTGCATCTCTGCCAATAGATTTCTGCTCCATATATTTTCCTGTTGTCTCACAAGTCAGGGTTATTTTAAGAGAAGCAATGCTTTAAGGCAATGAACAATGAAAACCCTTAAAATCTATAGTGTCATTTGAGCAATTTTAAATTTGTATTGCAGTATGGTTAGCGTAACACAAAGCAGCAAGTATACAAAATTCTAGATATGTGCATTTGTTTCAGATATTTTTTGGTTGGTTTTGATTTCACCTTTGTTTATAAATATAACCATTAAAAATGTTTCACGTGTTAAACACTTTATTTTGGTTTTAAAAAGATAATAAAGAAAACTTTCTTAAAATTCTGTAGAAACTGTACAAGAAAGAAAAAACAAACAGCTTTGTCTTTTTAAGCATTTTACATGTCAAACTGAAGACACTTAATAAAAACAAAGTAATTAGACATTTCAAAAACGTACACTTGAGTGTTTTGGTAATAATTCACGAAGTTGTACTGAGTTCTGTAAGTTAACTGCTCAAAAATTACAACGCTTGGAGTATTTTAAGTATTAAACACTCTGAGAAGAAATTTTTGAGAAAAAGGACAATTAAAATAGTAATTTTATTCCAGTGCCTTGCTTAGAAGTGTTTCAGTGATCACACAAGCTTTAAATATTGCGTAAATTAGTAGCTAAAAGCCATTGAGTGAAAATTTACCTGGTATGTAAACATATAAACAGCTAAAACGGGAAATGTTTTCAGGATTTTCATCCAAATTTTGTTTAAATTACATATTAATAAATTAACAATTTTAACTCACATATTAATGAAACTGAATTGACATATAAAATATTGCTATTGTTTTTGTGTTATAATTTGTGGTAAGAATTCGTATAGTAAGCAAAAACAGATAAGCACTAACACGGTTATCTCTAATAGAAACCTCTTCTGTAATTACTCTCTGAAATGTTGCACGTAATTAGAGGAAGAGGGGGTATTTTACTACTACACGATTCCTTTTATCTTTTTAATAAAGACATTAGTAACGTTAAAATATGAAAATTAAGTAGTGAACAATAAACTTGAATGTGCACAAAACACAACTTTGCTAGAGGCACATTGTATATTATTATATTAATAAAACTAATTGAAACGGGTTTTAAAATACGCTTTTAAATAGCATTTGAAAAAATTAATTTAGACTCTAAAAAGAGGTTATGTTTTACAAATGAGGCCCAACGTAAACCTACAAATACCTGTTTTTAAATGTTTAAATACTCACTGTATTCGATTTAAGTATATATACTCTCTTAAAAAACATCAATGATTTGTAAATGCAGGCAGAACAAATGTTTCTTTTCAGAATGAAGGAATTCATTTTCTGGCATTCGATTTCTCTCACAATTTTTACCTACCTGGACCTCGAGATGCTTGAAAACAGCTAATAAACTCATAATAGATGTGTTTATAAACATTATAATTGCACAATTTCGCTTAACGTTTCGGTATAGCTCTTCAAGAAACAGCTCGTTTTCGAGCAAGACGAACATTCAGCCTTAAGACCATAGCTCTTTTGTAGCTAAGTACCTTTATTGCAAGATCTATGTGCAGAGTGACATTACAATTGGTTTACAAATGTTCGTCAGTACAGCAACACTCATTCGAAACAAATTGTGAAGCTGTTAAAAAGAATAGCAGCTAATAAAATTACTTAACAGGTAAATAATACACCTTTGCAGATTTCTTCGATAAAGGAACAGGAGGACATAAATGAATAAATCTTTAATCTATGAAGAAAGAAAAAGCAAGAAATAAAAGAACTAAAAGGAAAGGAAATTTACATATGCATTTGTACGAATGCATCTAATGGAAAGATAACTTCGAATATATGTAGATGCGCTTCTAGATTTAAAACGTGCAACATCCCTCTCATTAAAATGTCTCTGATGAAAAATTGTATCTTGATATGTTTACAATTTTCAAGAGAATATTTTAAAATATTGAGTAGTGATAATAGGTTGGGTTTGTTTAACTAAATATTATAGATTTTAATTTGTATGAGCTGAAATATAAATTACTTAAATTATTAGATAATTATTTGAAAGAGTAAACAGAATTCTCAAAATGTATATGTCAGGTTTTGGCTTCTCACCCAGTGTTCTATCTTATGTATTTACTTGAAAACGTTAAAAAATATCCACTGTAAAGAGGATACATGGTTCAGCGTCTCCATAAATAAAATGTTAATAAGATTTTTCAGTTACTTTTGACTTGTTGATGCTTCACATAAATGAGGTAGACAATTTTTTCTAAAATTATTTATGTGAAGATCAAACAACAGGAATGAGTGATGCAAAAAATCATGGCCTTATATGAGTTTGATTCAAGTATTACGAGTATATTGTCTGGTTTGTTTTGGGCATTAAAACGCTGCCTTTTGAAAATCAAAATTATATGCCTATAAACCTCTGAGCTTTAGCAACGTTACATTAATACCATAATGTAAAGAAAGAAAAGCTGGTGTACATCACTCGCACGAATTTCTTTATAAATTCATTTTGCCGAGATAATAAGGAGCTTGTGGTAAGATAAAGAAAAAAGAAGAATCGCCAACTTTCAAGTTTGTTACGTCACATTACATTCCTACTTATACCTCGGAAAATGTAAACATACAGAAATAAACATTTTAGAAACCGCTATTTGACAGAAATTGTGTGTTTTATCAGTTTTATACCTTTTCTGTAGCGTCTCTGATGTTTTCCCTGTTATACAACATTCAATTACAGCAAAGAGGCCTTTAGAGGATTTGATAGAAATTTCAAACATGTATTTTATTTGTTATGCAAGTACCTGAAAGAAATGACATTGAGTAAAAATCGTTGCAACCATTTTTGAGGATTAAAAATGATAAGCTTTTCACATAAAGGGTCATTTACCTGGGAAGATTTGCTTCAAAATCTTTCCTTCGCATTCTTGAACAGTGCTTGGCTCAGGTATGAGATTGGGGTCCATTCGGGTTTTAGTTTTTTGAGTTTTGTTGTTCATAGGCACATGCAATTACGCGCGCAAGGAGCCTTTCCAATAATTCCTCTGCCTACAATAGATAGGAAGGAAAACTGATAGTTGCAATTTACCAAATCTAGCAATTAGACATGGTTGCAAACTTCAAAGTTTATTCTTGAAGTGGTCATCGAAATTCAATCGGAAATATCGTCTGAGAACCTGAAGTACTGTGTTGCCACTTGCAAGACGTTAAAAACGTAAAATAATATAAACGTTTTAATGATCCTTTTTGACTATCTATATAATTAAATTGAAGATGCAAACACGGACTCGCCAACAGAGCTACTTCTTAGTACCTACAACCTCTTATTCGATCTAAGGACAGCTCCTGGACTATGGAGTTGTGGTTTACAACTCCGCTAAACCTTCGATTCTCAAAATACTAGACAGAACTCAAACCACTGCACTACGCCTTGCTCTAGGGGCATTTATTACGATCACAATTACAAGTCTACAATTGGAAGCATGTGGAGCCCCCTTTGAATGTTAGCAGAAAAATGCTATAAAAATTGCATCATGTCCCTCACATCGCTACGTTTCACAACATATCCCTAACAGAGTGCCTTCAAAACAACATGAAAGTCCATTCTACATCGGAATCCTGCATTACTCCCAAGATATTAACCTAAAAATGCCTTTGATCTATCCACGCCAGACGCAACATCCGTCAGCTGATATACAACTTTCATCCCATGCAAAACTCCACACTTCTTAAACAAATGTTCAGTCGTCCACTAAATAAGTATCACAACTCAGTAAAAATCTTTACCGACGGTTCAGCAACTAATGAAGGACGTGGTTGCGCAGTGGTATACCCCGAAAATGTTCTGTGCCTTAGCGAACTTCTTCTGTGTTTTCTTGTGAAGTCTTCGCCATAAAAGAAGTTCTTTTACATATAAACAAGTCTCCCCAAAAAGCCCACTTCACTATCTTCAGTGATCCCTTAAGTCCGCTACTAGCCACACAGAAATCTGAGCTCTCCCGTGTAATGATAAAAGTTGTTTCTTGAGCTCCAAAATTAACAACACAGGGAAAAAGGTATCCTTGATATGGATTCCCTCCCATAGGTATAGACGGCAATGAAATAGCTGATAGAAGCATACAGACATCCTGTAAGTGACCCATCTATAGCCTCCTCACACCTTCATGCAGAAATGGAAGACAGAGTGGCTATCACTTGATAGCAAACTTCATGAAGGTCGTTCCAACGCATCCAAACCTCTACGAACACTCAAACGACGAAATCAAGTGATCATCTCCTGTCTAAGAATTGGCCACTGCAAACTGACGCACTCTTTTCTTCTAACCAAAGACCAGTCTTCAACCTGTGCCAACAGCAACACACCATTAACCATCCAGCACATCATTGTGGACTGCCCATTGTACACCAAATATAAACAACAAGCATGTAACTTGGATTTCTCCAGTGCCGTGAACGACCCAACAAATCTGATGTGTTACACTCACATGACTTTCTCTACTCTGGTACAAACTCTTTTTACAAACGCTTATTCTCCATCTACTTCATGTTAATCGAGATAAACACTTGCAGAGTCTATCTTATTGCTAATTTTCTTGTAGATGTAAGGGGAATATATATTTACAAGGGCAATATACAAATACAGTAGCCTTTAAGCACATACATATCTCATAATAGCTGGTTGCTAGGTGCAGCACCGTTATCTTTGCCACAGATTAATACTCTTTGCATATTCAAGACAAAACATGCATAACGAATTCCCATTTGAGAAAATAAGTATTGAAAAATTTAAGGGAATAACAAGCAATATATCGAAAATGGTTCACTCAACAAAAAAAAAATGTATATGATATAAGTTATGTATTTTAACGCGATCTACATTTTTTGTGGTAAAATTTTGTCTATCTCTTATGGTTTACCAGTTATGCAAAACTCGTTCACAATGAAGAATACTTTTGGAGACATTCCCAGAAAATTCAAGATATACATTTTATTTGTCATATAAATATCTTAAACATATGATATTTTAATCAAAATCATTAGAGCCATTTTTGAGAAAATTACAATTGTCGAAAAATCTTCCATGTAAAGGGTAATCTGGGGTGGGGGGATTTTCTCGAAAACCTTCATGTCGCATCTCTGGAAGAAACTGAACCTAAATCCGACTGTTCGTTTCTGAGTTATGCTGTTCACAGGCAGACACACACACACACACACACACACACACACACACACACACACACACACACACACACACACACACTCGGACATGTTTCCAAAAATGCTTTTTTTGATTCAGGGGGTCTCAAAACATGTATTTCCGGTGAAATCTCGGTATCGAATTTTTGGGTGGAATACAATACTTCCCCTACTTAACTATACGTAGTAGAGAAAGTAAAAATGTAAACTTTTGTATTAATGTTGAAATAATATATCTGTTATAAAACTAGGAAAGGTCGTGATAAGACTAAGCAGTCAAAATACCAAAAATAAATATTACAAAAAAAGACTCGGTCCACACATCAACATGTATCGATTTCCACCCTGAAGGTCTCCACTAAGAAAACATTTGACGAAATTTCAAGGAACTGATTAATGAAGTGACAGAATATTTTCTTAGCAATGCTTTAAAATGGAACACTATTTTCTTTCTTACATGCAAGGTACGGAAACAGCAGTTCTCTATTTGTGTATATTAACACAGTTTTGTTATTAATTACACGATGCGGAAGATGCAAAGACGCGCATTTTTAAAATGTGTTAAGGCAGACTGGCTCTGTGGCCTGGTAGTTATCATGCCAGCTTCCAAATCCAAAGGTCCCTGGGTCGATTACCGACTGGTGGATGGGAATGTTTCTTATCCTGGATTATTTCCCATCCTCCCTAGAGTCTGGAAGCATCAGTGAGAGAATAAATATGTGTGTGGATTGAACGTTATAAAGAAAACCCCAAAGTAAACAAACCCAAAGATCTACACAACAGTGGGCAAAGCGAGTGAACATCGTTGCGATGAGCAATTGTTCCGAAGGCGGCACCTTAGATGTTAAAGGCGGCATATAAATGAAACAAAAAAGTGTAAACAGAATTCTCAGTATGGAAAAAATTTAAACATATAACATCAATAGTTTGGGAAACGGCAAAGGAGCTTGTAAATGAGAGTCACGGCTTCCTCACAGTAAGTTTTTAACAATCTATTATAATTCCTCAGCTAGGTATATGCAAATAACAGGGGATGAATTCTTTGACTGTGTACAGAAAATACAAGATTTGTGTGATACTTTTCATGTCTGTATTTTAAATATATGATATATCTACCTATTAACTAAAATTATTAGGACATCCTTTTTAGAAAATTACATAGAAGAAAGTTTGTTTCACATAAAGGATTATTTGCTCAAAAGACGCCAAATTACCATGATTATCAAAGTTTATTTTTTACTCCCTGTCTCTCTCCCCCTTCTTTCCTCTCTCTCACACACAGTTTAAGGTGATAGATTTCTGGATTATTAGCGTATGAAAAACGCATCTTTGAAGATGAAAGTTTTCAGATAGGCACTTAAAGTTTATTTTAAAACAAGTTCCAGTCGGTAGGTTTCCTATTATTTGAAAAATCATTTCTTAAAGTTGAAAACCAAACATTTCCCCTCAGCTTGAGCTCGAACTCTTACCATTTGATGAATACAAATCTGAGTGTGTAAGGGCATACATATATTCTGTTTAAACTTCGTATATGGAAGCAACGCGAGTTTCTAGTTGAAACTAAGGTCTGTTACAGAGCA
Source organism: Deroplatys truncata (assembly GCA_030765065.1). Taxonomy (NCBI): domain Eukaryota; kingdom Metazoa; phylum Arthropoda; class Insecta; order Mantodea; family Mantidae; genus Deroplatys; species Deroplatys truncata. The sequence continues at coordinate 60,921,430 of CM060984.1, read as the reverse complement.
GAACTCACATTCATCGACTTCAGGGTATACAAAACAAGTTTCTCCGCACAATTACAAAGGTTCCATGGTTCATAAGAAATGACCATCTTCATCAGGAATTTGGAATTTTTCCCATACGACAGTACTTAAAATTGCTCTCAAAGAAACTCTTCTTCAGATTAGCCGGAGTACCTAGCGCGTATCACATTGGAAACTCACAGAAGAGAAAACTACATCAAGACTTCCTGTCCACTAATTCCGAAAATAGTGATTTCTCAGACTAATAATTAGCCTCACTCATCCAAACCCTGTTCTCAAGCATGGACTGTGAGCAGTTGAATATGTTTGTTAACTTTGTTTAATACCTTGTTACTGTTATCTAGCCAAATCTAATCGTTAATATCATACACTTGTAATAATTATCCATTTGTTAATGGTATCTATTGGACATGTTAGAGGCAATATCCTCGGTTTGTTATATGAAAAGCAATTCAGCTAATTTATTACTGGCTTGTATAGCAATCTTGCTGATCGGCTAAACAAAATTAAAAAATAAATCTGGTTTGTTGCACTCGCATGACTTTCTCTACTCTTCACAAATTATTTTTACAAACTCTTATTCTCCATTTACTTTATATTAATCTTATTGCTAATTTTCTTGTAGGTGCAAGGGGAATATGGTAGGTTTTAAGCGATAGTCAAATCTTTTAAGATCTGGTTGTTATGTGGAGTATTCCATTCTCTTTGTATGTCCAGGACATAAAAAAGACGAATAACGAATTCCCATTTGAGAAAAAGTATAAATATTGGAAACTTCAAACAAATAACCAGGAATATCTTGGAAATGGTTCACTCGATAAAAAGAAAATATATATGACAGAAATTGTGTGTTTTAACGAGATCTACATTTTTTGTGTAGTAAACGTTTGTCTATCTCTTACGGTTTACCAGTTATGAAGAGGACTTTTGGGGAACATTCCCAGAAACTTCAAGATATGCATTTCATTTGCCACAAAAATATCTTAAACACATGGTATTTTAATCCCAATCGTTAGAGCCATTTTTGAGAAAATCAAAATTTTTCGAAAAATGTTCCATGTAAAGGGTAGTTGTGGTTGGGGGATTTTCTTGAAAATCTTCATGTCGCATCCCTGAAAGGTACTAAACTCAAATACCAAGTTTGGTATTTATCAGACTTTTCGCTTTTGAGTTATGCTGTTCACAATCAGACACATAGGCGGACATGTTTAAAAAAATGCTTTATTTGGATTCAAGGCTGTTTAAAACATGTATTTCTGGTGAAATATTGGTATCGAATTTTTAGGTGGAATGCAATACTTTCTCTGCTTACTATAGGTAGTAGAGAGAGTAATAAGTGGGTTTACAAAGAATGCGTTTAATGAAATTAGATTTAAATTCACACCCGTGCAACGGTGAGTAATGTGATAAAACAGTGAAATATATTCTGTATATGTTGATTCGTAACGGTAGTTCAGCAAGGCCGGGGCAGAAATAAAAAACAAATGCCTGTTGATAAACAATTGAAATTACGTCGTGCTGTTATATTTGGGAAGAAAACCTTTACAACGCAGTTGGCGTTCACTACAGATTTAATTCCTAGGTGCTTAAAAATGCCAGCATAAACAGCCACAAGTAAATGATTTTAAAGTGTACTTACATTTAGAAAGCAGGAGCCTGTAATGCTTTCATTCTGGAGATACACAAACAAATTATATTTTTACATCATTGTATGTTGTTGGCCAACTTTATGGATGTAAATAAGCCTATAGAATAGCCTGGATATGCTGGTGGTTTGTGCATAAGTTCTACCAAACATTTCTTTATTTTCAAAATCTGATCGCGGTTTAATAAACACACAAATATATTAGCTAGGTGCGATATTGAGCCGATGAGATGGCATAAGTTTGCGTCCTAGTTTCCACAAAGCAGAGATAATCATAGTTTTGTATTGATTTTTTTGTGTGCTTTTCTACCTATATAGAGGAAGTGTTGCATTCGAACCAAAAAATTGACATGGAAATTTCACAAAAAAATGCATGTTTTTGACTCCCGGAATGAAGTGTTTCCCCCATACTACCTTAAAAACGAAAGCACTGAAGTTAAGGCAATGCGTGAATCTGTGAGTTAAATTCACATTCTTAAATTTTTATCTGCCAATGAGAATGCAATACAAACACCACGTGTAAAATATGGCAGCTGCACGTTAAACCGTCAGTGAGAAATTTATGTATTAATAACCTTTTAGAAGTAAATTCTGAATTTTATTTAACTGCTCCGTGCATTGAATCACTACACATTTTTGAATAAAAATAAAATTTGTGCTTCTAGGATATGAGGCTTGTAAGAAATTTATGCATTGTAAACGCTAAAGTGTTTTAATAGGATTATAAGAGGCTAAACAACTTATTACTAGAGGAAAAAGCGATTTAAAAATAAACTAAGAAATAACAGCTTAGACGGGGCCTTCAAAACACGAAAATGCTATGAATCTAGGACTTAAGATAAAACAAAACATTTCTTTTGTTGCCAGTTTTGACCGAATCTCACCGCTGGACGAATGGAAATTCCTTCCACCTTAACCCTTTACATGGAAACGTTTCTTATATTTTATTTTCTGAAAAAACGGTAGGAACGATTTTGACTAAAATGCATGAAATACCTACAAGATAAACAAAATGCATGTCTATTAACGTCTATAAACATTATTTTCACTCTTACTGTATGTTATTATAACTGGAAAGCCATAAGAGATAGATAAAAGCGTCTTTAAAATATACAACTATGGCCATATAAATTTTACGTAGCTTTAACTGTTTCCAAAACATTCGTTGCTGTGCTTTTACCTAAATATTCTCAGGATGAGGCTTACTATGTGTGGTTTATTTTTTTTTCTCGCACGAGCTCCATACTAACTAAACTGATTTGTGATATACATATCTCCACATCTTGAACGTCACCAAGTCCCTATTGCCTAATCTGAAATTATTTCTGGAGTCATGTTTAACTTGGGATGGGTATATTAAAGTTTTTATATTAGTAGAGCAATTTGAGATCTGTAACTGGGGAGGGGTAGTCGCGTGACTGTTACATATCAGATGTTTTATACTAAAAATAAGTGCTGTATACGTTGTGTAGATACTTAACGGAAAGTAGTGCGCAAAATGTTTAGCGTTGTTTAAGGAAATTGTGTCGAAAGTTGAAAGGAACTCATTTTGTTAATGAAATAAAGCAGACAAAATCCGTATTTGTTACTTACAACACACGGCGTACATTAGATTTACAAATATGTGTCAGTCAATCCCAAAAATACATGTTCATGTTTTGGATATTTATGCAGAAAACTGTAAGATCGAGTTTGCTGTTATTAGCTCTTTCCCCCATCATGTTAGAGCATAGATAAACGAAATGAAGATCTCGAAGAACAGTTGAGATACTCACGGCGTGTTGTAGCGGCAGGACAGCGGTCACGTGGTCTGTCTCACAGCATCGTCAACATCATCACCGTGGTGTAGTCGTCGATTGTTTCTCGCCTAGCGTAGCTTTAAAACAAAGGAATTAATCGTCAGGTGCCTTTACTTTTGGCTTTTGTTTTCATTGCCACACTGATGTTGACCTCGTCCCCATCGATTTCAAACACGTCGGCAATACATTGCACAAAACATTGTTGAGGCAGACATGAAATAAAGAAACAGGTGGGTGATACAACACACGAGGCACACTTCACATCGACAGTCACGTCTTGTCCGAGAAGAGATCTCCAGCCTCACGTTGCCCAACTAGCTAGAGGTAACCAACTGGTCTCTTTAGGAGCGGGACCCCGTCCGGCTATCACCGGAACCTCCCCTCCACCTTGCTCGCGTTCTCCCCGCCACGACCCATTCATCAAGACCAGCAAGTTGCGCGCCCTCTGTCAATCCACACCCCTTATCTGTCTTAATATTATCATCATCGTCTTAGTCGTTCCCTCTCCTTCCCTCGCCCGTGTTATATCTTTCTCACTTTGTTTTTCCGCGAGGTCGAGATATCGCAGGGTTGGGAATAACGAGAGGGGTGAGTGACAAGTTTTAAGGGGGTAAACCAATCAGAAAGCCAGCGCACGGATGGTTGCTCCAATGGGATCTGGTTTGGGGGGGAGCATTGGATGCTCATTCGTGTGGAAGACTCGCTAGAGGGCGCGGTGGGCGTGAATATTGATATGGTTCCGCCGTCTGCCACTAGAGGAAGCTGACGTCGTGGAGAAGAGCGCCACTGGCATTCCCCGGGTCGACCGTTTAAATTTCATTCGTTCCTAGCGACTCGCAAGGAATGCGTCTTGTTTGTTATAGGCGAAACGCTCACCAGCGCGTTTTCGTTTAAATAGGAAGTGTAGATTAGGAGAGACGAACGTGTCTTCCTTCGCAGAGTCCTAGGAATAGGCAACCTGCGTGACACTACTAAACATCTCGAAGAACACATGTGAATTTCTGGACACTATCATTCTGAGAACAACTGGCGGAAGGAGCCAAAATGCCCGTACCAATCACCTTTTCGTTACCCTTCAAATTTTAAATTGAAATGCTAATATGAAGAATTTGGCAAATGTTTCGCTCGCCTGTTAATTAAAAACATGATTACAGTATCTAATGAGGAGAGAACATAACTTTTTACTATAAGAACTCACATCTTCTTCTCTCTCTCTCTCTCTCTCTCTCTTCTTGCATTCTCATCCCTCCCTTTCCTCAATTCTCTCCTTCACTCTTCTACCCTCTCTCTCTCTCTCTCTCTCTCTCTCGTCTCTCATTCTCATTCCCTCTCTTTCACGCTTTTACCTCATTCTCTCTCTCTCTCTCTCTCTCTCTTATCTCTGCCTCTCACTGTAAGTCCTTCCCTTTCCTCAGTCCCTCTCCTTTACTTTTCCATCCCATTTTTTCTTTTACTCTCTCTTTATTTCACGAAGGTTGCTGAAACTTGCTATCACTCTGGTTAGATAGCACACCACATAGGTAAATGAAGTATGTTGTGTACAGCGTTCATGCCATGTGATGTTTCGAAAACCAATATAAACATTGATTTTTGTGGGGTATTGAAATAAAAACAAAGCAAGGAAAGAGTTTAACAGTGCACAAAGTTCTGTTTCTTCTTATGCTTGTGCGGTGGTCGGAACTATACTCTTTTCCGGACCGAGAGGGAATCGTTCAGATGTCTGAGTTCCACTTTCGGAAAGTGAGGGGGGCAGGTTGGTTCAAATCCCAAAGTGAACATTCATGCTGACTGAGGGTGGATTCTTGTCTCCCATTCCCACTCACAGTTTCCTATACATCTTTCAGAATTACAGAGCTAGGAGTGGTGGACGGTGGTGTGCGACATATGCGGTGGTGTGCGTTGCGGAGAGAACTGCTTATACCCTGAAATCGATACGCGTGACCTGTACCTGTCTTGCATATAGGGATGCTATCTTAGGGACGTTCTACCAGTATTCACGGTCTGGAAACGTTAGGGAACCTGCTGGTTGTGCCTGTCGCCAGCATTTCTGGGTGCCCTTGGTACTCCCTCACCTCAATCCTTCCTCTCGGGGGACAAGTAAGTGCAATAGGCCTATATTTAGCCTTAGTTTACAGTTTTTATGCCTACCCTTCCCTCCCAAGGACGAATCGCTAGTCATATTGCATTGCGCTAGGCTAACCCGTTTACACCAATCAGACTGGAATTCTTTAAGAGAAGCTATTTCTGCGCTTCCCTCCCTCGTTTTACGCAGAACAAACTCTCTCATTAATCATGGTTGTTTCTTGGAATATTTTCAAACCAGTCCGTCATAAGGTTAGGATGGGTGGGGCCAGCAAAAGCTTAGAGAAAAAAAAAGTGATATTGTGTGCTATTCGGCGCGTTGGAGGGAATGGCTCCCAAGTTACGTTAATTAATAACCCGGGAAACATGCAGTAGAGGCACAAGTCTATCAAACTTTTTGCTTGTGTTTTAAAGTTTATTAACCCTAGAAAAAGAAAGTATTACCTATTACCGGTTTCCAAAACATCACATGAAAGCATGATAGTGAGAGAGAGAAGAGAATGATATAGTAGAAAGGGAAGAGGGAGAGATTAGGACTGTAGAAGGTTGGAGGTAGAGAGATATAGGAGGGAGAAAAATGGGAATAAAGGAAGGAGGGAGAGAGGGAAAATAGGGAGGGGGAGAGTAAAAATGTTGAAGGATGAAAGGAGGGAGATAGTAGGAAATGAAGAACAAAGGGAGAGGAAGTGGGAATGGAGAAGGTTGGATGGAGGGAGGGAGAGCGTGAAAGGGAGAGGAGCGAGAGATTAGGAAATGGATAAAGGGAAGAGAAAGGGAGGGAGAGAGTAGGAATGAAGGATGGAGGGAGAGCGAGAGAGGAAATAGTGAAGGATGGAGGGAGATAGAGGAGGAGAGCGAGTGAGTGAGAGAGGTGAGGAGGTAGAGAGTGGGAATGGAGGAGGAAGGGAGAGCGAGAGAGGAAGAGGGAGGGAGAAAGTAGGTAGGGAGAAGGGTAGACGGAGAAAGTGGAAATGGAGAAAGATGGAGGGAGGAAGCGAGGCAGAGCGACAGACGGAGACAGAGGGAGAGAATGGGTCCTTTTGATAGAGGGAAAAAAGGAAATGGAGGAGGATGGAGAGAGTGGAAGAGGAAGTGACAGAAGAATCACCCCAATTTAAGCAATAACGCGAGCAGAGCCTGTTATTTTGTAATAAAACTATATTATTTCTCTTCACTTTGTTATGCACTTAGCATTTTGTAATGTCAGCCACCATGAAATGATACAGATATGGATGTTGTATCTACAACATACTATGCAGATGTTTCCCCTGGTAATAACATTCGCAGCGACTTTATGTAGTATCTATATCTTGAATCACATTTAATTTGCCTTTTATTGGTGGAAGCGCAACTGTTAAAGCCCAACACATTGGGCAATCCAGTTCACATCAATATTAAAAAGAATCAGCCGTTATGCGTCTAAAGTCTAACTCCAAGAGCATTTTCACTTCCTAATCTCGTAAAATTGTACACGAAGAACCTTGAACAGAGGACCAAATCTTACAAATGAATAGTGGACTTGACTAGGCTGTTGTAGTGGTTTAGAGTGCATCAGTGCTTCCAAAGCCTGATTACCTTTAGGAAATGGACAGCTGGATGTAGCATTTGTTATAGAGGGGTAAGAGAAAGTGTGGGATTGTCAGCTGTTTGTATCACAACCCTTCAATCTGTTGTCATTAGGTAGGCCAATCGCTTTGGTGCTTGGTTTATTGAAAATTGCGCTTTTATCCCATATTACATTTATCACACATGATGGGAGCAAAATAAACACGGATATTTCAGCAGCACGTTACTCTCGTCCAGAAAAAAAAAAAAAAAAATTGCACATTGTGTTATGTGTAGATTTTTTTAGGGTAATGTTTGGAGCCTGTTAGAGCGATCGATCTATGAATTCTTAAATGAAGTACAATTCGGGCCGGCCCTCGTAGCCATGGTCGCTGGAGTGTGTAGCTTCGGCGCTCCGCCAAGATAAAGGTCGCGGGTTTGAGTCCCGCCATGGGCATGGGTGTTTGTGTGTGTAAATGCGGTAATGAATAACAGTAAAAACACAGTAATGACTGGCTAAACAAGGGAACCTTCAGAAAAAAATCGTAAAATAATTGATTTTTTTCTTTCTCTACTATGTAGGTACTTACAGTGTATTCCACCCAAAAATTCGATACCGAGATTTTATCGAAATTACATGTTTTGAGACCCCCCTGAACAAAAAAAACATTTTTAGAGAAAGTTTCTGTGTATGTATGTGAACAGTATAACTCAAAACACAAAGGTCTGATAAACACCAAACTTGGTATTCAAGTTCTGTAGCTTCCAAAGATGCGGCACGAGGTTTTCAAGAAAATATCCCCAATCCAATCTACCCCTTACATGGAAAATATTTCTTTATTTTTTTATTTTCTCAACATTTGCTCTAATGATTTTGATTAAAATACTATAGGCTTAAGAGTTTACACGGCAAATAAAATCAATATCTTGAATTTTCTTGAAAAATCCTAGAAGTCCTCTTCGTTCGGAAGAAGTGTTGAATAACCTTAACTGGTAAACGTTAAGCGATAGACGAAGACGTACTACACAAAAAATGTGATGTGTTACACTCACATGACTTTCTCTACTCTTGTACAATCTAATTTTACAAACGCCTATTCTCCATATGCTTCATGTTAATCGAGATATCGAGATGTCAATCTTATTGGTAATTTTCTTGTAGATGCAAGGGAAATATCGTAGCTTTTAAGCGATAGTCAAATATTTTAACGCTGGTTGCTATGTGGCGCATTCCATTCTCTTTGCATGTCCAGGACATAAAAAAATGAATAACGCATTTGAGAAAAAGTATAAGTATTGGAAAATTTAAGGAAATAACAAGCAATATCTCGAAAACGGTTCACTCAACAAAAGAAATGTATATGACATAAGTTGTGTATTTTAACGCGATCTACATTTTTTGTGTAGTAAAAGTTTGTCTATCTCTTATGGTTTACCAGTTATGCAAAAGTCGTTCATAATGAAGAATACTTTTGGAGACATTCCCAGAAAATTCGAGATATACATTTCATTTCCCATGACATTATCTTAAACATATGATATTTTCATCAAAATCGTTAGAGCCATTTTTGAGAAAATTAAAATTTTCGAAAAATCTTCCATGTAAAGGGTAGTCTGGGGTGGGGGGATTTTCTTGAAAACCTTCGTGTCGCATCTCTGGAAGATACTGAACGTAAATACCAAGTTTGGTGTTTATCCGACTGTTAGTTTTTGAGTTATGCTGTTCACACACACACACACACACACACACACACAGACACACACAGACACACACACACACACACACACACACAGACACACACACGGACATGTTACCAAAAATGCTTTTTTTGGATTCAGGAGGTCTCAAAACATGTATTTCCGGTGAAATCTCGGTATCGAATTTTTGGCTGGAATGCAATACTTCCCCTACTTACTATACGCAGTAGAGAAAGTAAAAATGTAGATCTCTGTAAAACACACAATTAATAACTTTTTTTTTGCGGCATCAGGGATTTCCGAGATATCCGCTATTAATGGTTGGGATTTTGAAAACTATGTTATTCTTTTAAATCTATCGTCATCCAGCTGTTTCTCAGGTCCGGTTCTTAAACATTTGACTATTGTTGTTCCCTTTTTACTTTCTCTACTACGTATAGTAAGTAGGGGAAGTATTGTATTCCACCCAAAAATTCGATACCGAGATTTCGCCGGAAATACATGTTTTGAGACCCCCTGAATCCAAAAAAAGCATTTTTGGAAAAATGTCCGTGTGTGTGTGTTTGTGTTTTTGTGTGTGTGTCTGTGAACAGCATAACTCAGAAACGAACAGTCGGATAAACACCAAACTTGGTGTTTAGGTTCAGTATCTTCCAAGGATGCGACACGAAGGTTTTCAAGAAAATCCCCTCACCCCAGATTACCCTTTACATGGAAGATTTTTCGAAAATTTTAATTTTCTCAAAAATTGCTCTAACGATTTTGATTAAAATATCATATGTTTAAGATATTTGTATGACAAATAAAATGTATATCTTGCATTTCCTGGGAATGTCTCCAAAAGTATTCTTCATTGTGAACGACTTTTGCATAACTGGTAAACCATAAGAGATAGACAAACTTTTACTACACAAAAAATGTAGATCGCGTTAAAATACACAATTTATGTCATATACATTTTTTTGTTCAGTGAACCATTTTCGAGATATTACTTGTCATTCCCTTAAATTTTTCAATATTTATTTTCTCAAATGGGAATTCCTTATTCATTTTTTTGTCTTGGATATGCAAAGAGTATTAATCTGTGGCAAAGGGAATGGTGCTGCACCTAGCAACCAGCTATTAATAGATATGTATGTGCTTAAAGGCTACTGTATTTCCAAATTGCCCTTGTAAATATATATTCCCCTTACATCTACAAGAAAATTAGCAATAAGATAGTCTGCAAATGTTTATCTCGATTAACATGAAGTAGATGGAGAATAAGCGTTTGTATAAATAGTTGGTACAAGAGTAGAGAAAGTCATGTGAGTGTAACACATCAGATTTTTATCTATAGCGAAATGTGTAATATAGCTATTTCCGCAAAGGTTCTCAATTAAAATGGAGTGGACAGAAAAATAAACTTTTAAGAAGGGTTTGTATACCCACTAATAAACAATGGAGGGTAGAGAAAGTCATATGAATGTAACACATCAGGGGTTTTGTTTTACCTTGGACTACGTATGTGTGTTTATGGTAGGAAATTGGGTGTTTGTAGGTGAAGCGATTGTAAAATTATGATTTCTTTTAAACAACATTTGAAGAATTTCCCAAAAGTGTTTCTTAAGATGCAATGTTATATCTTCTAGGAATTTATTTAGACTCATGATCAAGTGACTATATAAATGTGCTACAAATAAGTATAATACAGAGATCATGTTTTACATTTTGCTCTCTTTTCGTGTTCAAATTCCTTTCAGTGGTTTTACTCAGTGAACGTGTTTAGTTGGACTGAATAACCTTTCTGTCCCCATTACTTCTGTAACTGTGATAAATAATAAATAACAAAGAAACCGTTATAGGTAGTACCTTTTGACCGTCCCTAATGAGAAGTATTCTTCATATTAAAAAAAATCCATTACGATACTTTCTACGAGATTTTAATTCATCTACCTGAGTTATATCCTACTCACTGCTACAGAGACTTCGTTTGGACGCGTGGCCGGCCTAACGAGACTTTTCCTGGCACCGGGAAGCATGCTGTTTGCTCGCGGCGATGTCGGATATTCATAGATTAAAGTGCATAGATTTCTAGTGTCAATTATAAATACAATAACCACATACCTTCGTCATAGAATATTTGCAAATGATGTCCTTGTACCACCACACATCTCTCAAACTTTTTAAGGAGACTTGCATTAACTCTCATAATACTAAACGCGAGTTAATAGCGCGACCGTTAACATTATCCGACACCCAATTGCAGAAATTAAATCTCCTCACATTGCCACGTGGTTGCAATTTCTGAACAGCAGTTATCGTATAAGTTTTCAATTTTAAAAGTTTGGCGGCATTCCAAGCCGAAGTTTCCGAAATTCCTGATCCTGTGCAAGCTTTCTCACAAATTTCTTTGGGCTTCGTTCTAGCCTTTCTCCGATGTATTCGAGTTTTTCCTCTATAAGATTTACTTCCCATTTTTTATCAAAACAATTCTGATGTGTTACACTCACATGACTTTCTCTACTCTTGTACAAACTATTTTTACAAACGCTTATTCTCCATATGCTTCATGTTAATCGAGATATCGAGATGTTAATCTTATTGCTAATTTTCTTGTAGATGCAAGGGGAATTGCTGGGCTTTAAGCGAAAGTCAAATATTTTAAGAGCTGGTTGCTATGTGGAGTATTCCATTCTCTTTGCATTACCAGCACAAAAAAATGAATAACGAATTTAAGAAAATGAATCAGTATTGGAAAATTTAAGGGAATAACAAGCAATATCTCGAAAATGGTTCACTCAACAAAAAAATGTATAACGCGATCTATATTTTTTGTGCAGTAAAAGTTTGTCTATCTCTTATGGTTTACCAGTTATGCAAAAGTCGTTCACAATGAAGAATACCTTTGGAGACATTCCCAGAAAATTCGAGATATACATATCGTTTGTCATAAAAATATCTTAAACATATGATATTTTAATCAAAATCGTTAGAGCCATTTTTGAGAAAATTAAAATTTTCGAAAAATGCTCCATGTTTAGGGTAATCTGGGGTGGGGGATTTTCTTGAAAACCTGTGTGTCGCATCTCTGGAAGATACTGACTAAATACCAAGTTTGGTGTTTATCCGGCTGTTCGTTTCTGAGTTATGCTGTTCACAGACACACACACACACACACACACACACACGGACATGTTTCCAAAAATGCTTTTTTTTGGATTCAGGGAGTCTCAAAACATATATTTCCGGTGAAATCTCGGTATCGAATTTTTGGGTGGAATACAATACTTCCCCTACTTACTATAAGTAGTAGAGAAAGTAATAGAACCCGTTCCCCTAAATCTATTCGCAGGATTACAAACCGTTTCTCTGTGAGGCGCACTAACTCTTCTACAGAATATTCTTACAGAAGCTTATTCTTCTATCTATTTTATGTTAATCGACGTAACCATTTGCAGAAATGGTTTTATTGCATATTTCGTTGTAGGTACCTGCAAAGGGAATGTCTTCAGCGATAGTCAACTTTTAAAAGCGGGTCGCTGTGTGATGATCCTGAAATTGCGTTCTCTTCGCATGCCCACGAGAAAAACATGAATAGCGACTAGCAGTTGAAAAAAGTATAACGTATTTCAATTCATACCATTAACTAAGAATATTTCGGTAATGGTTAATGCCACAAAAATTTATTTGACATAAATTACCTATATATTTTAACGAGTTCTACATTAATTCTAAATTTTCTCGGCTTCTAGCCGAAGTAGATGGTTTGAAACGGACGTTTTGAAGGTCCCCAACTTCGTCTTCAGGATAGACTGATCTAGTTTATTGAGTTCTACGTGATTCTTTGTGTAGTAAGTTCAGAATGAAGACTACTTCTCAAGCTATTCCCAGAAAATTGTAGATAATTGTACTTACATTCTTAAACATATAGTATTTTAATTAAAATATGTTAGAGAAAAAACATTACGAACATTTTTTCATGTGAAAGGTAGTTTGGGGCGGGGGATTTTCTTAAACATCTTCGTGTAGCATCCTTGGAAGATACTGAATTTTAATAACCATTTTGGTATTTTAGCAAGTTTTCGTTTTTTAATTTTGCCGTTCACACACACACACACACACACACACACACACACACACACACAGAAGATCTCTTTCTAAAAATACTTCTTTTGGATTCGAAGAGTCTCAAAACGTGTATTTCGGTGAAGTCTCGAGTTTTTTGAGTAGAATGCAATACTTTATCTACTTACCTACTATAGGTAAGTGGTAGAGAAAGTAAAAATATTGGTACCCCATTATACACGCTAGCATCAATTTTATTGTTCACCCCAAAACGGACAATTTCAGAAGAATTTAGGTTTCAGTTTTATTACAGATATAGGTACACGGCCGGTCAAAAGTTCGGGACATCCAATGAGAGTAATGCAATTACTGTCCAGAATACAATATTAAAAAGGTAAGGTTACAAAACAGATTTTTATTAAAAAATACCTGTTTTGTGAATTCCTAAATCTACAAAACAGGTGTCACACTGGGTGATTAACCTGCCCCCATCATCATTCAGGCATGCCGTACCACCGATTATTTAACCGGGGTCCACCCCATCCTAATCCACAGACGAGATAAAGTACCCAGCGAATTCGCCACGCTCCATCAACAGCATATTTCCGGTCGTAAAAATAAATAGACGCCGTCTTAACGGGAGAGAGTTGTACCAAATGACCTCAATCGACAATTGGCAAGCTGAGAGCAGTCCGTGTACCCACTTACTGACGGGATGCAGTATTGCAGGATGACAGGTGTAATTGAGGTTGTTGGAGTGATAGGAGGTAGCAAGATTTGCTCCCCGGCGGCTGCAGGTCAGGGCGTAACCACCCTTGTGCACCGCTGGTGTAAAGTGATTTTATTCAGGGGATACCTACTATTTAAATTTTGATTTATCGTAGCATCTCTTGTAGGACTGAAAAGGAGCTCAGCTCTAGCTGCAGCTTTCAGCCAGAAAATATATATAATCAGATGCTACAATAACAGGAAAAGAGATTTCACGAAAGACGTAACTCTGTCATTCAGGTGTTAAAATTACAGAACAAAAATACAACAAAATAGCGACAGCACCTTTAAAATGACAAAGTATCAACAAATTCAAACCAATAATAACGGATATCTCGAAAATGGCTCATGCCACAAAAAAGGCGTAACTGTCATTTATTTTTTAGAATAAATCCGTTAGATCAAAATAAAAACAATGATAATTATCATCACATTAAACTTTGATGAGACAATAAACCGTGTCAAGAATGTTTGCTTCTTTATGTTTACTATCCTATTACTTTCTTTAAATTACCTCTGCATTACCTTACTACCCTGAGTGTCCAGAAACTTTTGACCGGTAGTATATAGGTATAGAAAATAATTTATAAGTTTGTCACATCAGAACAAGGCACGTATGCAGATATCTGTTGATGTCACCAGGCTAGTGGTGTGCTGGCCACGTTGCTACACCCTGTGCTGCGTGACGTCAGCACGTTACGTCCACTTGGACGGCTACGACACGCTCTTCCCCTTCTAGCACGCGTGCTCACGGCACCCACCCTCACAACGCGCGTGATTCACTCCTGCTGCAGCTAAAAAAGGCGGCCCTAATCGGACTATCCTACATGAATACGCGATTAACAGCCAGTGGTTTTTGTCTGGCACTCCCCGTCCTATCTTTATTAATATCGCACGTCACCTCATTGTATCGCAAAGCGATCAACGTTTATCCCTGTCTTGTCAACGCTGTATGGGAATAGCGCAGATAAACCTGATGTTATGTCTGGTAAACAAATGTCCTCTCTCTCAGGGAAGTTAATGATGGAAACGAAAATAAAGTTCGTACAGGTTAATGAATCAATTTCGATAAAAGGATATTCATCGTTTTTAAGAATATACAACTGCGAAACTTCTAAAATCCAGAATTTCGTTGCTTCAACTGAAGTTTTAATACAACAATCAAGGTTTAGTTAATAATATGTGCTCCAAATACCATGCAGATTTTAAATCTGGATATTAACATTGTTATAATTTTTCTTACTGTTTTGAAAAATTGCTCCACACGATCCAAAAACTCGTATTTTATAACTAAAATTATTTAGTAGTAGTATTAACAAGCTGTAAAAATGATTTTTTTATTATCCTACTACTTCAAGAGAAAATTAATGTTAAAATGCTTAAAAATTTACACAATATACCTACCTAGTTGAGTAAAACTTGGATAATTCGAAAGTTTTTAATTCGAATTTTTCCTTTGTCTTCTTGAATTTGCTATGTAAACAGTATATAGATAAATACCGTATTTTACCTGAACATAATTTTGTTTTAATTCGAAAAATGTCTTCGGAATGAAGCAAAGTTATGGAATGTGACTATAATGTGGCACGGCGGGAGGAATGTGTACTGTGCTCCACTCACGAGAATGCTTCTGAGAGGAATTTGTAGAATCAGCAACTACAGCGATAGAAGACATCGAGTACGGTTCAGATTCCGATATTTACGCATCTCTTACCTTTTGTGCCTGCAACGTTCTATGTAGGAAGTACGCACGGCGAACTTACGTTAGAATAATTCATGAGATCATTAGACCTCATGATTTAGACCTTTTATTATGTAGTGTTGTTACCACTATGCTGTAATGTTTAGTATTACCGTAGGTAACTGTGTTGACTTCAGAATACATGCTACATAGATTGCCTATTCCAAATTTACTACATAGTAGATAGAGAAGGTATTGTATTCCATCCAAAAATTCCACATCGAGATTTCCCGGAAATACATGTTTGAGGCCCGCTGAAAAAAAAATTAGAAAAATGTCCGTGTTTGTGTAGCTAAGTATTTTCCAAAGATGTGACACGAAGATTTTCAAGAAAATACCTCCATCCCAAACTACCTTTATATGGGACATTTTTCGAATTTCTTGATTTTCTGAAAAAGAGGCTCTAACGATTTTGATTAAAATACCATGTATTAAAGATATATAATATATGACATATAAAATGTATATCTTGAATTTTCTGGGAATAGCTTGTGAAGTCCTCATCATTCTGAAGGAATTTTGTATAATCTTGTATAACTGGTAAACGTTAATCGACAGATGAAAACGTAGTTACTACACAAAAAATGTAGATCTCTTTATAACACACAATTTATTTTGAATAACTTTTTTGTGGCATCAGCCATTTCCGAGATATCCGCTATTAGTGGTTCTAATTGTTCAGCACCTGCTTATTCTTTTCAAGTCCTGTCGACTTTCAGTTGTTTCTCGCGATTGCATGGAAACAGTATGGAATTTTAAGGCCGGCATATAGCGTCCAGTTCTTAAACATTTGACTATCGCTGTCCCCTTTGTATCTATAAAGAACTGTGTCATGCAGCTATTTCCGGAAAGGCTTATCCCGATAGGAAAATAAACTTTCATAAGAATAATTTGTATACACACTAATTAGTGATAGAGGGTACAGCAAGTCATGCGAATGTAACATAACATTTTTTTTACTTTCTCTACTACGTATAGTAAGTAGGGGAAGTATTGTATTCCACCCAAAAATTCGATACCGAGATTTCACCGGAAATACATGTTTTGAGACCCCCTGAATCCAAAAAAAGCATTTTTGGAAACATGTCCGTGTGTGTGTCTGTGTGTCTGTGTGTGTGTGTGTGTGTGTCTGTGAACAGCATAACTCAGAAACGAACATTCGGATAAGCACCAAACTTGGTATTTAGGTTCAGTATCTTCCAAGGATGCGACACGAAGGTTTTCAAGAAAATCCCCCACCCCAGATTACCCTTTACATGGAAGATTTTTCGAAAATTTTAATTTTCTCAAAAATGGCTCAAACGATTTTGATTAAAATATCATATGTTTAAGATATTTTTATGACAAAATAAAATGTATATCTTGAATTTCCTGGGAATGTCTCTAAAAGTATTCTTCATTGTGAACGACTTTTCCATAACTGGTAAACCATAAGAGATAGACAAAATTTTACTACACAAAAAATGTAGATCGCGTTAAAATACACAATTTATGTCATATACATTTTTTTGTGTTGAGTGAACCATTTTAGAGATATTACTTGTTAATCCCTTAAATTTTTCAATACTTATTTTCTCAAATGGGAATTCAATATTCATTTTTTTGCCTTGGATATGCAAAGAGTATTAATCTGTGGCAAAGGGAATGGTGCTGCACCTAGCAACCGGCTATTAAGAGATATGTATGTGCTTAAAGGCTACTGTATTTCTATATTGCCCTTATAAATATATATTCCCCTTACATCTATAAGAAGCTTAGCAATAAGATAGAGTCTGCAAATGTTTATCTCGATTAACATGAATTAGTTCGAATTCTTGTATAATTCGAATTTTCTTAGGCCTTTCACGAATTACACAATTTTCGGGTGATAGTATTGTTATAACTTTTAATTTCGCGTTAATTTGCAGAAAAAAAGGACATTGTAATGAAAGACAGACGATGTACCCGGTTGAATAAGTCTGATAACGAAGCCTCTGGTGGTTATAACAGGCATTTTAACACCTCTTGGCATTCAGACTCTCCTTAGCTCTGTAGGAGAGCTGCAAATAAACTTTAGTACATTTTTCTACTGAAAAAGACTTATGGGACAAAGAAAGCACGAAACCCTTCGCAATCACACATGAACTTTTAAAAACAGCAGCAGCAACAATGATGGTAGGTAATATAACTTAACTAATCTTATACAACAATGTAGGGTTAGCACGTAATACTACACATGTAGTGGAGAATGCGGAGAGAAAATAATAAGAATAATAATAATAATAATAATAATAATAATAATAATAATAATAATAATAATAATAATAATAATAATAATAATAATAATAATAATATGAGGCAGTATTTTATATCACAACACTGTGATTGCCAGAGTGATTTTAGTGTAAATTAACATTATTGAATGGCAATGATTTTAGATGTTTGTTAGCCATAAACATTGTTAGGAAATAAGTTTACACGGCCTCACTGAAACTGACAATAGAAGTGGGTAACAATGAACCGATGGGGTGAGTTGTTTATTACTAAGAAGAGACAAACATGACGTCAGGGTAGCGTGCGTTTCTTTAGAAATGGAGGGAATATCTTCCTTGAGCATATGTGTTAGTAATAGTGATTGGCTGACAAAACAGACGCTAATGTTGGCGCGTTTTGTTAACCAATAGTAGCTCTATTATAATGTTTAGGCATTTTGAGGTGAAGGAGTATATATTCTCGAGCTATAAGCATGCTTCACGCAGTTCCATGGGATCATTCACGAGGTACACGTCGCGCAGTCTTGAAGAATCTATCGAGAAGTGCACCTCCTTTCCGTTTACACGCCCTGCTCAGATATATTTGCTCGACTGAGTAATAATAGCTAGCCGGAGGACAAAGCACCCAAATCTTAAAATAATAAAACAATAACAGGCGCCCAGCAAATAAGATAACAGGAACAGATTACCGCGACAAATAATAATGCAATAAATCTGTAACATCTCAATACTTCATGTCACGCCCCTACTTTCAAACACGGGTGTTATGCTGAACAACGTTGTTAAATTAGAAATTGGCTAATTGAGGACTAACATGTTTGGATTTCATTGCTAAATATCTAAAAGGCAGCTATGAGATCAGAATGGGTTGAGAGAAAATGGGTTATACTCGCTTTAAAACCTTAGGCGTAAGCAGAACTCAGACAAGACATTCACATCATGCAAAAACTTACAAAACCCATTGAGAAGCGATAATTTCTCTGAAGAAAATTGGACAGGTGTGCCTTTTGTCTGAAAAAAGCCTAATCATAGGTATATACGTCTTTGAAAGGGTGCTGCTGCCAAAGGACATAACTGCGCAGCGAGTAACTATATATATAAAAATGAATGTTTGTCTGTATGTCCTTTTTAGAATCGTAAACTATGCATTTGATCATGTGATGATCTTCAGTAAAGTGTTGTGCATGAGCCCACGAAGGTTTCTGAACAATTAATGGATATTGGAAATGGGCGAATGCAAATTGATGAATCTACGCAATGTATCACCTTGCCAGCAAACATCTGTAAGATAACAGAAAGCATAGACGAATTGGTGCAAAACGTTTTCCCAAACATTGCACAGAACTACAAAAATCATCAGTGGTTCAGTACGCGTGCTATATTAGCGGCCAAAAACATCGATGTCAATATCATCAACTTCACTATTCAGAATGGAATACCCGGAGAAACGACAACATATAAGTCCATCGATACTGTTGTGAAACAAGACGAAGTTGTCAACTATCCAACTGAATTCTTGAATTTGCTTGATTTGCTAGGCATGTCACCGCACGTTCTAACATTGAAAATTGGCGTACCCACCATTCTTGTTCGAAACATAAATCCACCACGACTTTGCAACGGAACCAGACTCTCAGTCAAGAAAATGATGAACAATGTTATCGAGGCAACAATTTTGACTGCAAAATTCAAAGGTGAAGACGTACTGTTGCCACGTATCCCAATGATCCCGACAGATATGCCATTCGAATTCAAACGTTTGCAGTTCCCGGTGCGACTCGCTTTCGCAATGACCATCAACAAAGCACAAGGACAATCGTTATAAGTGTGTGGATTAAATTTGGAGAATCCATGCTTCTCTCATGGGCAGCTCTGTGTGGCCTGCTCAAGCGTCGGAAAACCTTCTGATTTATTCGTTTACGCACCAGATGGAAAAACAAAAAATATTGTGTATCCCGCAGCACTTCAATAAATATCGAATTGAAACGAAACGCTGCAATGTCGCAATTTTTTCGACATGAACAAAATCAATAAAATGACTCAAAATAAACTGAATATTTGTGTAATGTCTTTCCTTCAAATTATTTCATTTAGTGGCGTAGCAACGCGCGCAGGGCACTATTGGCTGGAAATACATATCAAACAAAATTGTTTTTGCGTAAAATTCGTAAATTCAATTCTTGCTTCCAAATGACATCATTTGGAGCAACAAAAATCGTTGAGAATGAGGATGGCCGTAATTTTAATTCAACATTTAAGATTCAGGGCCAAGTTTATCATCGAATTGGTTCTCTGTTCTCAATATCTGATACCGATCCTAAATTTTTGCACATCTACTTCATGGGGAATGCAGAACAACAAATTAACACACGATGCCAATATAGTCACACCGAGAAACAGGAACAAATTATGACAAAATACAACAACGTCTGTCGGGTCCGCTAGTTACCTATAAATATCATGATGAATCAGCGCCCCAAATTGTCCCTTCTAGAAATCAGTTTTCACGGCATTTCAGCTCTTGTGAGCAATGGAACTTTTAGTACAAAATTATTATTATTATTATTATTATTATTATTATTATTATTCGCCTCATATGCCTACTGCTTATCGTGACCACTCCCATTTAATGGCTATTCGTAATTGAATAGTACCTATGTTATGCAAGAAGACTGTAGCGGTAGTAATTAAGACGCGAATAAATCACCCACAAACAGTTCCATCCATATTTTGCGCAGTGTAGTGTGCCTGTGAACTGAGGCAGCGTGGTGTGTGCGTGTGCGGGGTGCTAAAGATAAGTGCATTAACAATACTAGTCGACAGCACTTACGTCTCTCGTATCTCGTCATCGCCCAGCAATATTGTGTCGTCGGCTGGGTGCTTACCACACATGTATATTGTTGTTATATTTTGGTTCATCACACATGTGTATGTCATTTTGTTTTGTTCTTTTCATGTTTATTATATTTATTTTCCTTATGTCGACGAGGGCGTCGACTTCGGTGGCCAGGGGGAGATGTGGCATGTGCACAGATGTTAGTCTTGTTAAGACGCTCTCTGGTTACCGGGGTCGGAGGGGGCAGATTGTTTGAGTAGGGGCGATTCAGGGGAAACAGAGTGTCATTGGAAGGGATATGGCGTTACTGACGCCAACTTGGCGTAGCATCATTCTGTGAGTAGGCTTCGGGTAAGTCAGTCGGGCAACTGCTAACACACGATGTCCTCGTCGGCAGGCAATGGGCAAAGGTATGTAACTAACTTCATCCAATAAATTGTGTGCCATCCACGCCTTTTAACTTTTAATTATGGTATAATAGAGTTCCTTTCCTCTCCCTTCAGCCAGATAATATGTTGGTGTAAGACTATTTTGTAAAGTTAACTTAGCTGCGTCCTCGTCGATACCTCGAGTTTAAAGTTCTTTGTTTGTTTAACGATCCCTCTCATAAGCGAGTAGCTCTCCTCTGAAGTTAAATAATAATTTTAAGTGAGGCATACGACAATATTTATGAAACCAACAGAAAAGAGTTTCGTAATTTCTATACGAGGGTCTTACCATTATAATCAAGTTGCATACGACTGCTTTTGGTCGAGCACGATTGCAGTATTCGCGCGTTTGCAAGTAGTTCAACAGCAGTACTATTGAGTCCGTGTTGTATTTATTAATCTCTTCCAGGTAACGCAAAACAAGACATATTATAGCAAAGGAAATGAACTCCATTTATTAGAATATTAAAATTACAATGAACAGAATTTATTTTATTTTAAATACACATATTTCATTGTTGATCTGGGGAATGGATCCCAGTGGAGTGAAGGTGTTAAAAGTATGGGCAAGTTGCGCGCCGCCGAGTAAAACCATGAGTCGCTGAAGCATAATGGATGCCATTCAAGTAAAGTTGTCACAATGTAATCAGCGCATTATAGTGTGGTCGACTATAAACATGTGCTGTGTAAGAGTCATGAGCATTAATCCCATGCCGATAATATAGTCACCGCGGTAACATTTAAGAGAGTAGTGGGGAGAGCAGGTAGAAAGCTGACGTAAACGCGGTAGGTGGATACTAATGGCCGTGTGCACCATTCTCGATCAAGATTTTACAGTGTTAAAATATAGACTTTACCGCGGTGAACAGTCATTTGTGGTGCATCGACGCCGGTAAAAGTTTATCGAGGATTTTACCGCGGTTAAATCTGACCGGCCATGAACGGTTTCTTCGATTATTTCCTACTTTATTTGTGCTGAAATGTTAAATTGGCGGAACATATATGTTAGAATTCCCAAAGAATAGATTCACTGCATTTTTGCCAATGAATACATCATGATAAAGTTACTTTAATAGGCTCTGTAATTTTTAATGCTTTAAGGCCTACACTACGTGATAAAAGTATCCGGACACCTGGCTGAAAATGACGTACAAGTTCGTGGCGCCCTCCATCGGTAATGCTGGAAGTCAATATGGTGTTGGCCCACCCTTAGCCTTGATGACAGCGTTCACTCTCGCAGGCATATTTTCAATCAGGTGCTGGAAGGTTTCTTGGGTATGGCAGCCCATTCTTCACGGAGTGCGCAACTGAGGAGAGGTATCGATGTAGGTCGGTGAGGCCTGGCACAAAGTCGGCGTTCCAAAACATCCCAAAAGTGTTCTATAGGATTCAAGTCAGGACTCTGTGCAGGCCAGTCCATTATAGGGATGTTATTGTTGTGTAACCACTCCGCCACAGCCCGTGCAGTATGAACAGGTGCTCGATCCTGTTGAAAGATGCAATCGCCATCCCCGAATTGCTCTTCAACAGTGGGAAGCAAGAAGGTGCTTAAAATATCAATGTAGGTCTGCGCTGTGATCGTGCCACGCAAAACAACAAGGGATGCAAGCCCTCTCCAGAAAAAACACGACCACACCATAACACCACCACCTCCGAATTTCACTGTTAGCGCTACACACGCTGGCAGATGACGTTCACCGGGCATTCGCCATACCCACACCCTGCCATCGGATCACCACATTGTGTACCGTGATTCGTCACTCCACACAACGTTTTGCCATTGTTCAATCGAGTAATGTTGACGCTCTTTATACCAAGCGAGGCGTCTTTTGGCATTTTCCTGCGTGATGTGTGGTTTATGAGCAGCCGCTCGACCATGAAATCCAAGGTTTCTCACCTCACGCCTAACTGTTATAGTACTTGGATTGGATCCTGATGCAGTTTGGAATTCCTGTGTGATGTTTTGGATAGATGTCTGCCTATTACTCTTTACGGCTCTCTTCAAATGTCGGCGGTCTCTGTCAGTCAACAGACGAGGTCGGCCTGTACGCTTTTGTGCTGTACATGTCCCTTCACGTTTCTACTTCGCTATCACATCAGAAACAGTGGACCTAGGGATGCTTAGGAGTGTGGAAATCTCGCATACAGACTTCTGACACAAGTGATACCCAATCAACTGACCACGTTCGAAGTCCGAGTTCCACGGAGCGTCCCATTCTGATACGAGTATTTCGTACTTCACGATGTCTAATGACTACTAAGGTCACAGATAATGAGTACCAGGCAGTAGGTGGCAGCACAATGCATCTAAGGTGAAAAACTTATGCTTGTAGGGGAGTCCGGATACTTTTGATCACATAGTGTATCTGTGAGACAGGTGCCTTAAATATCCTGACCCAAGACGTAACGAAAATCCACACAATCACGGTGTTACAATCACATAATTAATCAGCTGAAGCATAGTTCGAAGAACAAGGCAGAAATAAGGAGAGTAATGAATGGATTCAGTGCAAATGCTACATTTTTCAGGAATATTAAATACATTGGTTGCACAGGTACTATATGGATATGGTAAGCTGAAGAGAGCAGTACGAAGTCTAAAATCTGAAGTCGTCATCGTGGTGTCGGGTAGCGTGTACACCTCTTATACAAGAGGTTCCGGCTTCAAACCTTGTTTGGGAATAAGGTATATTTTTTCTTTCTTTTTTCCTTCCTGTCTTTCAGTGAATATCGGCTAAGCTACTTGGCATTTAATCAGTGTGGAAAGAAAGAACAAAGTCTATAATAATTCAGAATATTTTTCTTATCAATTGTAAAGCCAGCTTTTTCCACGTTTCCATCTTAAAGTTATTGCATCTATCTCTGTACTTTCTATCTTTTCTTAAGAATCGATGTTAAATTTAATAACGTAATAGAGAAACTTGGGTCTGCTTTTGCTTTCCTCCATTGCACGCTGAACTGCATGCATGCGCTTCAGCAAAGAGGTAGAGCAAGTGAATAACACACGACATGATGTACATCCGGGTGCGTTCAGTAGAGTTTACCCGCAATGAACGGTGCGCTCAACCAAAGTGAGCGCTGCCAGGTAACCATGGTCACCTAAACTGCGGTGAACATTGGTGCACCGCTGTGTGATGATTACCCCGGTCAAATTCTAACCCCGGTAAGCTGAAGGTCCTTGAAGGGTTTGTTTAACGAGGATGGTGCACACGGCCATTAGGCTTTCACGGCCGGCGCTGATCCAGTAAAGCAGCAACTGTGTGAATCATTCCTCTGAGGATGTTCGTCGGTGTCACGAGCGAAACGTCGGGTGATACTTTATCTACTGGACCACGGCCTACAAGCCCGGAAACTACGTTTTACTGCAGTAGGTGGAGTTGTGATAAATAAGGCAGATTTGTCACATTTCTTACCTTGTCACTACAATGTCCAGGAATGGAAACTGAGGCCTTTGTTGCCTTCTGTGTTTGGTCTGAAACATATAACAGGTAAATAGAAAAGGGGAAAAAAATCATATGTCCAACAAAAGCAATACATTTTTACCTTCTCTATGTACCTAAAGTAAGTAGAAAAAATTAGAGTAGTAAAGAAGTAGAAAAAAGTAGAGCATTCCCCCAAATATACGATATCTATCGGATTTTCAACGGAAATGCATGTTTTAAGGCTCCCTGAATAAAAAAAAATTACAAATAGATCGTGTGTGTGTGTGTGTGTGTGTATGTGTACGCGCGCGTGCCTGTGCCTGTCTTGTGTGTGTCCGCGAACAGCATAACTCAGAAACGAAAATCGGATAAATATCAAACTTGCAAACATGCGATACGAAGATTTTTAAGGAAATCCCTCCCCACCCCAACTACCCTTTACATAGAATATTTTTAAATTTTTTTTATTTTCTTAAAGCTGGCTCTAACTATTTTGATTAAAATATTAAAGATATTTAGATATCTTGAATTTTCTGGGAATAGCGTATGAAGTTACTCTTCATTCGGAAGAAATTTTGTATAATCTTGTATAACTAGTATACGTTAAGCGATAGACAAAAATGTATTACACAAAAAATGTAGAACTCTATAAAACGGCATCAGCCGTTTCCGAGATATCCATTATTAATGGTTCGAACTGCTCAATATTTTGTTATTCTTTAGAAGTCCTGTCGACATTCAGTTGTTTCTCGCG
This sequence comes from Deroplatys truncata, assembly GCA_030765065.1. Lineage (NCBI taxonomy): Eukaryota > Metazoa > Arthropoda > Insecta > Mantodea > Mantidae > Deroplatys > Deroplatys truncata. The sequence continues at coordinate 60,896,395 of CM060984.1, read as the reverse complement.
ATTTTATCTAAAATATTTGTATGTGTAAATTAAAAGGTCAAGGTTTTTGTTATTAATGCAATAAAAGTTAAAGTTTGAATACATGTTCCGGTCTAGTAACACGACGTTGAGATTTCATTTGTATATCTTGTTTCTCGCGATTACACGGAAAGACTGAGGCCAGCATACAGCGTCCAGTTCTTAAACTATTGACTATCGTGTTTATAACGAAATGAGCAATGTACTATTTCTGCAAACGTTTCTCTCGATTAAAATGAGGTAGACAGAAAAATTAACTTCGTAAGAATAGTTTTTATACCCGTTAATAAATGATATCTACAGGATGGAGAAAGTCATGTGAATGTAACACACATAAATGTATCTCGTGGTTATACAAAAAGCATCAGAACCATCATAGTGATCCATTTTTACTTTCTCTACTACGTATAGTAAGTAGGGGCAGTATTGTATTCCACCCAAAAATTCGATACCGAGATTTCACCGGAAATACATGTTTTGAGACTCCCTGAATCCAAAATAGCATTTTTGGAAATATGTCCGTGTGTGTGTGTGTGTGTGTGTCTGTCTGTCTGTGAACAGCATAACTCAGAAACGAACAGTCGGATAAACACCAAACTTGATATTTAGGTTCAGTATCTTCCAGAGATGCGACACGAACATTTTCAAGAAAATCCCCCACCCCAGATTACCCTTTACATGGAAGATTTTTCGAAAAGTTTAATTTTCTCAAAAATGGCTCTAACCATTTTGATTAAAATATCATATGTTTAAGATATTTTCATGACAAATAAAATGTATAGGTATCTTGAATTTTCTGGGAATGTCTCCAAAAGTATTCTTCATTGTGAACGACGTTTGCATAACTGGTAAACCATAAGAGATAGACAAAATTTTACTACACAAAAAATGTAGATCGCGTTAAAATACACAATTTATGTCATATACATTTTTTTTTGTTGAGTGAACCGTTTTCGAGATATTGCTTGTATTCCCATAAATTTTCCAATACTTATACTTTTTCTCAAATTCGTTATTCATTTTTTTCTGTCCTGCTAATGCAAAGAGAATGGAATACTCCACATAGCAACCAGCTCTTAAAATATTTGACTAACGCTTAAAGCCTACCAATTCCCCTTACATCTACAAGAAAATTAGCAATAAGATAGAGTCTGCAAATGTTTATCTCGATTAACATGAAGCATATGGAGAATAAGCGTTTGTAAAAATAGTTTGTACAAGAGTAGAGAAAGTCATGTGAGTGTAACACATCAGATTTTTTAAAATCTATCACTTTAACGTACTCTATACTCATACCTACCACGAAAGTGTATGTATAATGGAAGTTTATCTCGATTAACAATAACTAGATGAAAGAATGAACCCTTCTAAGAATAGTTTGTACAATAATGATTAGAGAAAGTCATGTGAATGCAACATATCAGATTTTTGCTTTCTCTATGTTTATATTTTGTTTGTTGACTACGCTGTCAATTGCCAGGATCATATCAGCACTGCCGTTGTACCGGAGTTCTTTTACATGCTAGTAAGTCTACTGACATGGGGCTGTTGCTTTTAAACCCAGTTAAAAACCATCGATCTCGGCCGAGCTTCAACCCGCAACCTTGGGACCAGAAGGGCAGCAACATTTTACTTTCTCTTCTACATGGATAGGTACTTAAAGGATTGTATTCTAGCCAAAAATTCCATGTCGAGAGTTCATCGCAAATACATGTTTTGAGACCCTCTGAACCCAATAAAAACATATTTAGAAAAAGATGCGTGCGTATGCATGTGTCTGTGTGCGTGCGTGTGTATTAATGTGTGTGTGTGTGTTTTAAATTAAATTGAGTTTTATTTATGGACGCCCTTTAACTTCTATGGTCCTTAGCGTCCCATTCTATATTGGGCGTGAAACACCGGTAATTTTGCTCAGAGGCCTCTTCATCAGGCTTGAGGTTCTTTTACGTGCCGTAAATGTACGACACGGGACCACTGGCTTTACTTCCCTTCCGAAGGAAGCCATGCTAAGGATTTTTACGCCCATCGCCCTCCGCCGGGTTTGAACCCGCGACCTTGGGAACTAGAGGCTAGCACGGTACCGCTAGTCCACGGAGGACGACTGTGTGTGTGTGTGTGTCTGTTAACAGTATAGCTAAAAACGAAAAGTGCGGTAAATACCAAACTTGGTATTTAAGTTCAGTGTCTTCCAAGGATGCGACACGAAGATTTTCAAGAAAATCCCCCCCCCCCGCCACAAGCTATTGTTTTGGACATTTTTTCGTTATTTTTTATTTTCTCAAAGATGGCTCTAACGATTTTGACTAAAATATCATAACCGAGCAGGATGAGCCACGCGTCAGTGTCTGTGGCCCGGGAGTTCCTGGGTTCAATTCTCGGTGAACGCCCATTCTGACCCATGAGTTTTTTCGGGGATTTTCTCGAATGCTGGAATGGTTTCTTTCAGCCTCGAATTTCCTGTCCCACCATTTCGTTCCATTCATCTTTACATTCATCCCTCACCCCGTTAGGTCTATTTCAGGGTTGGAAGTGTCGATGATGTCTTTTGGTGCGGTGTGACAGGGAAAAAAGATGCTCTCGGGGCCTTTCTCCGTCCCTCGGCGTTCGGCTGATTGCCGGGGTATCCGAACCCTCTTAAATGACATTGGATCTCCTCTGTGTGGAGCGGAGTCCCCGTTCTGCATGTCCGATTGCGGAAACTTAGGGACCTTGTCATTGCTGTGTCATCATTCGTGGTTCTGGCCGCCCGGTGTCTCCTCTCACCTCATCCCTCCCTCTCAGGGACGCCCCCTCGTGGAGCGTAGGTATAATATCCTCTCTGGATCGGTGCTGAGTCCTCTCCGTTACGGAAGATAAGATAAATAGTATATATTTGAGATAATTATAACTTGACATTTTTGGCAATAGATTGTGAAGTCCCTTTCATTCGGAAAGAGTTTCGGGTAAACGAAAAGGAACACAAAAACGTACCCCACAAAAATGTAGAAATTTTTAAAACACACAATTTATTTAAAAGAGCTTTTTCTGTGGCAACAGCCACTTCCGAGATATCCGTTATTATGATTTGGGTTTTTCAGTACTGTTTGTCATTTTCGTAAAGGCTTTCGCTAATCAGATGTTTCTCGTAATGTGGAAAGAGAATGGAATTTCAAGGACAGCATAAACCGAGTAGCTTTTGAAATCTAACTATGGATTCGCTTTCCTCTACCTTCCTTGTAGCTCCGACGAAATTTGTACTAAATGAAAGTATATTTCCAAAGCTTTATTTCGATTTTCATATAGTAGATAGAAAAATAACCTTTTGTAAGAGTAGTCTATAGAAGTTACATAAAAATAAACGATAGTGGGTAGAGAAGGTTATGTAAATGTAACACATCATATTTGTACATCTTCTTCCATGACTCTCCTTCCTCTCATTTCCTGTACCCAACATCTTCCTTGTCTTCTGTTTCAGGGTTGTAGGACCAGGCGAAGGTGTTCGGCGGGTTGCAGCTGGGTGGGGGCTTGTGCTCTTTATGGGTTTCTTCCCTGCCGACTGCGGCACCGTTCACTTAGGCCTCTCCACAGCGTGGGGCTCCGCTCTGGGGGACCCTGGAGGTTGGTGGTTTGTGTGCAGGGACCGTGCGTTCTATCTGGAAACGTGAGGGACACCGTCCATGCTTGCGCCCGTCGGCATCCAGATCTGATCGCCCTTCGGGTCTCTCCCCTTATCCTTCGCTCCCAGGGGTCACGTTGGAAGCACAGTGCGGTGCTTTGCCCCGGTTCCGGGACCTCTCCGTGCCTTTACCTATAGTACGCAGAGAATTATTGTATTCTACAAAAAAAATTGATATCTCGATTTCATCGGAAATACGTTTTAAGAGGTCTGCTGAAGTCAAGAAAAGAAAACGTTTAGAAAAAATCTGATGTGTTACACTCACACGACTTTCTCTACTCTTGTACAAACTATTTTTACAAACGCTTATTCTCCATATGCTTCATGTCAATCGAGATGTTAATCTTATTGCTAATTTTTTTGTAGATGCAAGGGGAATATGGTAGGCTTTAAGCGACAGTCAAATCTGGTTGCTATGTGACGCTTTCCATTCTCTTTGCATGTCCAGTACGTAAAAAATGAATAACGAATTCCCATTTGAAAAAAGTATTGAAAATTTAAGGAAATAACAAGCAATATCTCGAATGGTTCACTCAACAAAAAAAAATGTATGTTATAAATTGTGTATTTTAACGCGATCTACATGTTTTGTGTAGTAAAATTTTGTCTATCTCTTATGGTTTACCAGTTATGTAAAAGTCGTTCACAATGAAGAATACTTTTGGAAGCATTCCCAGAAAATTCGAGATATAGGTGCATTTCATTTGTCATGAAAATATCTTTAACAAATGATGTTTTAATCAAAATCCTTAGAGCCATTTTTGAGAAAATTAAAATTTTCGAAAAATGTTCCATGTAAAGGGTAATCTGGGGTGGGGGATTTTCTTGAAAACCTTCGCGTCGCATCTCTGGAAGATAATGGACCTAAATACCAAGTTTGGTGTTTATCCGACTGTTCGTTTATGAGTTATGCTGTTCACTTTATTATAAGTTAGAAATATCCAAATGTGAGAAATATCCGACACTTTCCGCGGAAGAAATGGCGAAATTAACTTCTGAGTTCACCGGTGTTTCGAGTAGAAGTATAAACGGTGCTTGTGCAGAAAAATCTGAAACGAGAAAAGTGCTTACACCCGGAATAAAAAAGAAAAGGAAAGCATATGAAATACACGATGCAAGAATGTAGTGATCTTGAGAAGAATGCAATTCGCGTAACAGTGCACAATTTCTTTTTTAAAATGAGCCGCCAACAGTTAATAAAGTGCCGCTTCCAGAGAGCGAATAAATTAAGTTATCGCATACCTGTTACTTTATTTTTCGCTCATTTCTTTTAGAATTAACTATTATTATATGTGCAAACGTTTGTTTTGTTACAACTATCAATCTTATCATTTTTAACCCTAAACAGAATATGCTAGTCACCGCACATGGTCTGAAAGCGTGACAGTATTTCGAGTGCGAATGGCGGAAGGATACATTAAAACGGTGCACTGGTCACCTGGGGTTTGTTTTGACGCGGATCAACCTAAGAGTGAGTACAGTTTAGGAACCAGACTTTGTAAACAAAACATTTTGTATCCCTCCTCGTTAGCCTCGTGTTCGATCAGCTGTAAGAAACAAACACAAATGTCACGTGGACTCATGTCTCGTGTTTATAATGCAGTAGAACGGTGTACTGTTCGAATAATAATACTAATATTCATAATAGTATAAAATTAACACCGATAAAAGCTCAGTTGAAATTAAATATAGGACAATTAAAATAAAACTCACATTAATCCGTGGCTGCAAGACTATCTATTTTAAAACCTGGGTCTCATTCATACGATATCCTCTGTCTTATTCTATTCACTTTATTTCCCTTCACATACTAATATCTAATTTATATAAATTTTGTTGACAGACAGAATTTCAGACTATGTCTAACGTTAGCAGTTCGTTATTAAGGAAAAAGTCCTGCACTTTCCTACGAATAGAACTTTTGGTAGAGTCATCCGTTTTTTTCTAACTCTAGCTTAAGTCTATTTCTTTTCTTCATTGGCATTCGCAATGTTCTTTATGTACATACAACTCTCCACACGGAAACATCGGTATAATCTGCAGTTAGTTGAACAATATTAGAACAGAACAATGTTTCTTCTCACTCAACGAAGAGCCACACAAAACTGAAGGAAACTGCAGCTTTCTTTAGTTTTACTATTCATGTTATTGACTATTTCATATTAAACAGAAGTTCGAACTATGTGTGATTAACATACTTCTTTTCTTCAATAACTGCGCATATTTAAGGTACTATATGTTTATGGTGTACTTTGGTTTCCGGCGCATCGCGTGCTAATTAGTGACGTCATATGTTTACATCAAGTTGGGTTCTAAAAGTGGAGCGATTATACTTTATTTTAATCCAAACAAACCTTTGCGGAAAAGCTACATTAGGCATTTCGCTATAGATACAAAGGGAATAGCGATAGTCAGAGGTTCAAGAACTGGACGCTATATGCTGGCCTAAGATTCCATACTGTTTCAAGGCAATCGCGAGAAATAGATGAATATTGACGGGACTTAAAAAGAATGACTAAGTATTGAACAATTCGAATCATTAATAACGTATATTTCGGATATGGCTAATGCAACAAAAAAGTTATTTGAAGTAAATTGTGTTGTTTTAAAGAGATCTACATTTCTTATGTAGTACGTTTTCGTCTATAGCTTAACGTTTACAAGTTATACAAAATTCCTTCCGAATGAAGAGGACTTCGCTGGCTATTTCCAGAAAATTCAAGCAATATATTTTATTTGTCATGTAAAATATCTTTAATATCTATATGGTATTTTAATTCCATTTTTGGAAAACCAAACATTTCGAAAAATGTTCTATGTAAAGGTAGTTTGCGGTAGAGGAATTTTCTTGAAAATCTTTGTGTCGCATCCTTGGAAGATATTGAAGTTAAATACCTACCAAGTTTGGTATTTATTCGACTTTTCGATTTTCAGTTATCCTGTTCATAGACACACTGGCAGTCAGATACACCACACACGCACACACACAACCGAATATGTTTCTAACAATGGATTCAGGTGGCCTCTAAGCATGTATTTACGATAAAATCGCAGTACCTTCTCTCGTATTATGTACGTGATAGAGAACGTAAAAATATCACTAGAAGGCATAATTAAACTAACAGTAGTATGAATTACATAATGTCAAACCTTAAGTAGGTATCTATTTACCCATAACATCCGGATTTCCATTAATTCATTCTTTCTCTTCACCATAATTAGGTAATTTTGCTTAGTTTTGCTAAGGTTGCCTGCTCTGTTCACGAGATTCGCAAAAGCATGAATGTTTTTTTGTTTCAAGTCCACTAATGCACTTATATGCTGCTAATTGGAACACGCTTTTCCAAAACAAATCCACATATCGTTCCGAAATATCTGTGATTATAGTTATTAATATTTGCTCTTAGTTTCACCTTACAGCAGCACTTTTAGGATTCCATTCCCGTTTTCCCTCTGGTTTGGTTTGCATTCACGCTTACCGTAATAAGTGACGATATTATGGTAAATGGATTGGAAATATTAGTGTCAGTTTGTTCGTTGGGTTGCACGAACTCGGATCGCCACTGCCATCTGGTGACAGCAGCAAGAAGACTTGCCGCAGGAGCGACTAAGCTGCACGCATGTCTTGGGTCGGTATTGTAGAACGCTAACCTACCATCGATTGTCTTTCTACTTTTAATATGAGGTAGGAAACTGCAAAATCAAGTAAAAATGTTTCACGTTCTCCATCCTTTATTTAATCAGATTACATTTTATGCTATTCATTTGGGGAGGGGGAAGGTGCATAGCGAAATACACATCAGTAAAATTTGAATAATATAAAATTTTCTATTTAAGTTCAGCATTCTTTAAGAACGATTATCATGCAATTTACCTTACCACATGGAACTATTTATTTGGAATTATTATTATTACTATTATTATTATTATTATTATTATTTGTAGTACTAGTAGTAGTATTACTACCATCTCAAAATTACAACCATTTTGATTAAAATATAATTATTTGATACGCTGACTTGAAAAATTGTACATCCTATCTTAAATATTCTGCGGAAAATCTATGAAATGTTCCCCATTTTGGTCGAATGTTGCTTAATTCGGAAATTATAATAATGGACAAAAACATAGGGCCCGCCTCAGTGGTGAGGGGGTAGCGTGTTTATTTCACATTCAAGAGATCCCGAGTTCGAATCTCGGTTAGGCCCAGATAAGGTTTTACCGGGGGCTTTCCTTATCCTCAGAAGACGGATGTCAGGTAACTTTAAGCTCTATGGACCCCGGGCTCATTTGAGCATCATTTCGCCCATTTCATTCATCGTCTGTTATGACCTAAATAAAGGACGTTAAACTACCCTACCACCACCACCACCACAACAACAACAACAACAACAACAACAAACATGGCAAATAAACAATTTAGTTCATTATTTTTTTTCAGCACTTGGTCCGGTTTCTCCAATGTTTCCTCCACGTGTTGAGCACAAGTCGGACCGCTCAGAGAACTTCATTGTTCGGAAACGGCCTTAAATATCACTTCGGGTCAAAATACTTATTCCATCGAGCTCTGTAGATAAGAAAACTTGACAGAACCATCATGCTTTTAACCTTTTGTTTTGTTACATTAAAATGACAATAAGCAAGATGTATACACCTTTAAAGTTTTATTTTGCACCCCATTAGAAATTCCCTCCTCGTCTTTTGGGGGCAAGTAAGATGCGATTTAAAATCCGATTTTTGGCCTCAAGGTAAACTATCACACATGGTGCAGTATTTTTAACACTTAAATAACATCAGTCTAATTATATAATATAAAATATAATAACAACCCGCCTTAAAGCAATATGTGTATGTAATAATGTATAAAATGTAGGTATGTGGCAGTCATTGTATTATGTTTATATGGTTATGTACATGTATAATAACGTTATGTGAATGTATTACGTAATTTAACAATGTAGGAGCCGTGAAAATAGAAGCCGAAAGTTGCTAACAATGAGGTAACCTTGAGATAACAATAAATTAGAAAGTTTAATAATGCTACTAATAATTCTTGGAAAAGTAATGTAATATTTAAAACAGTTTGTGAATAGGCAATCAACCACAAGTAAAGCTTAAGTTAAATAAAAGTATACTATTGGAGTAGGATTAGCCAATCAGAGACTTGAAATAGAGAAATTTACAAATTTAAGCGGTAAACGTTAGACGCTAGAAGGCAGCGTTCCCAAGCAGTTCGGTACGTATTCAGTGTGAAACATAAAAAAATTCATTACGGCGTGAATGATATAAAGTTTCTATGTTAAAAAGTGCAATTAAACAATAATCTCACAGATCTATAGTAGGATATATCAGTGAAGTGTTATTTAATCGTAGAAGGATTAATAAAAGGAGTGAAGTAAAAAATTATAATTTGTGTAAGCCTTCATTCTTTAGCCGTACTGCCCCTGCTAAGAGATACGTGTTTCTGCAAATTACTACTGATGCAGCTGAGGCATATATATATATATATATATATATAATATTTAAATAAACGTTAAAATACAAAGTTGATTTTTTAAACGTTGGGGAAAAGTGAACGTGGGCCGAAGGCCACCGGAAACTTTCTACTATACGTGGAGCTGAAACTACTTCACACACGAGAGTATGAACTATTCATTCAAAATCGAAAATTACCAGAAAAATTTATACTGAAATAGCTTAAGTACATTTAACATAAATGCTCTGCTGGAAAGGTGGAATCAGATGACTGAAGCATTCAATATGATAACTGGGATTTAAACTACGGATCTTCCGGTTTCCGTCTGGTTACTCTAACCAATTGAGTTACCATGGCAACATGCCGGTACGACATTCAATTTCCCAGCTGACTCGCATTTTCCCGAATAAACCAGAAGGAGATCTCAAATTAATTTGAGATGACATACCCCAATGGCGAGTTACAATGTCGTAAGTACTTTAAGTCCCGGGCTTCTGGTTTAACCAACTATTAGGTCAATCAATGGAAATTAATTATTTTCAAATATTCCGCTGTTTAAAAACAAGTCACCATCGCAGTAACGTTTTAAAAAAAATAAAGAAAATTAAACGAACCACTGAAACCTTATGTAACTACGGAAATAAAAATTCAGAATATGTTTAACGAAAAGAAACTCCAGGATGAGAGAATAATTTGTAATAGTTTTGAAGGATAGGTGTGTTATTGAAAACACAAACCTAAAATTTACTACCAAGCGTTACAACTAGATTATCACCAGGAATTTTTTATAATAACAATATTAATAATAATAAAAAAAGGAACCGAAATTCTATGTCGTTTGTAACATACCCTTCTTTTTGTTTTACAAATTATTAAGAGTGGAGAAGAAGCAACAGAGCTAACAATGCCCCAGTACACCACACAAGAGCGCTCCCGGACCGTTGAACATTATTTTCGCTCCTAAGGTACTGGGAGTAGGTATTAGGACCATCACTGAAATGTGTCGCAGAGTTTTGAGGGCGTGTTTCATAAACCGCCACCACCTAAAAAACAATTTTGCATTGGGTGGAAATGTTTTGAAAGGCAGGTTCTGTTACCAATCACAACTGCGGCAAGAGTGAACGGCCAAAGACCTCAAGAACAAATGACAATATAGGACACGTACTGGAGCCCTAACTTCTCCAAAGAAAGGTCAGGAAAGGAAAAGGAAATGTCCTGATCTATCTTTATGTGATCCGTTTCTGTGGGGATTGGTGAAAGTGCCTCACACCCGTTCCATGTACTCTACACGCTCTATGTGTGTCGACCTCCCGAGGTCGCAGTTTCAAACCGGCGCAGGGTGATGGATTTCTTCGCGCTGCCTTTGGAAGGGACGTAAAGCCGGTGGTCCCGTATCGTAGATTTGCGGCACGTAAAAGAACATCAAACCTAATTAAAATGCCTTTGAGCTACTTATCGGTCTTTTTCGCCCAATATAGAATGGCACGCTAAGAACCACGGCAATTAAAGAGTGTCCATAAATGAAAATCAATTTTGTTTACGCTCTTCGTGAAAACATCGAAACAGTTCTGCACAATCTAACAAGAGAACATCGTGATGCTATGAGGTTGGTAGAGGGCACAGAAGACGTCATAGCCAATGACGGAGGAAATGTAGAATACTTAGTTGTACGACAGTTGTCATGTTCTGTGGTACAAACATTTCAGTTATGTTGGACAGGTAGAATCAGATGACTGAAAAATTCAATGCCATAGACGGGATTTGAACCACGGATCTCCCGGTCTCCGTCCGGCTGCTCTAACCACTGAGCTACCATGGCAACATGCCAACACGACATTAAATTCTCCAGCTGATTCGCATTTTTTCCGGTAAACCACAAGGAGATCTCAAATTGTATTGAGATGCCATACCCCAATGGCGACTTACATTCATTGTAAGTACTTTAAGTCCCGGGCTTCATAGTTGCAACCACTATTAGGTCAATTAATGGAATAAATTGTTCTTTCACACAAGCTGGAGAATTTAATGTCGTGTCGGCATGTTGCCATGGTAGCTCAGTGGTTAGAGCAACCGGACGGAGATCGGGAGATCCGTTGGTTCAAATCCCGGGTATGGCATTGAGTTTTTCAGTCATCTGATTCTACCTTTCCAACCCTGTCCAACACACGGCTTGTGTGAAAGAACAATTTATTCCATTTCAGTTATGTTGTTTTGGACCACCCCGTAATATGTAGCTATAGATAGCCATGACTGAAATTCAACAAGTCCACGTTTTCTTCGTTTTATTGGTCGAAAGTAGTGTTGCGTAGTATACCTAAGTGAAACAGTGCCTATAAAATGGAATTACTCATCTTTAGCACAGGCATACTATCTGTGTGAAGGAAAATGTCGCGATAAAGAACACTGTAAAGTGTTGAGAATATCCCCCAGCCCAAGCAAATCATTCCGCGTCTGTGGAGCCATTTCCAATCACAGTCAGATGTTGAGATTTTCTTTCGTAACCCTCCCCTCTCCATTAGGATTAGTAATACTCCATTCGGGGTCGGCCAGTCGATTTGTATCGATTGTGCTACTCCTGCTGATAATAATGTTATTCAGAGGCGTCATATGGCAACCCGGTTTGGTTACGTCATATTTCTGACTGGCACTTGACGGATAATAATTTTATATCCGAATTGCTTAAAGGAACACTCCTTGTTGCATTTTGCCTCGTCCATAGGATGCAGTGACCCACCACTTGTTTCTAAATTTATGTTTCTTCTACTTAAATAATACCGTGTGTAACAATCCCATAAGTTTTTTTAGACCTATTACCATTTCATAAGTATTAAATTTCCATTTTGAGACATCCTGGCAGTCGGCCAGGCAGACCGGAGACCCCCCCCCCACGTACAGGGAGTCCGGATAGCCCGGCAACTACGGCAAGGAAGACGTGGAGGGGATAGGTGAACTATATAAGGCGAGGTTGCTAAGATATGTGAAGAGCTAAATGCTGATGCTGGTGCTTTATGTTTTTGTCATTTTTCACTTATTGAAAGTGTATTGTGTTTATTTATTACTTTCTCTACTACGTATAGTAAGTAGGGGAAGTATTGCATTCCACTCAAAAATTCGTTACCGAGATTTCACCGGATATACATGTTTTGAGGCCCCTGAATAAAAAAAAGCATTTTAAGAAAAAGATCCGTGTGTGTGTGTGTGTGTGTGTGTGTGTGTGTGTGTGTGTGAACAGCATAACTCAAAAACGAAAAGTCGGATAAATACCAAAATTGGTATTTAGGTTCAGTACCTTTCAAAGATGCGACATGAAGATTTTCAAGAAAATTCCCTACCCCCAGACTACTCTTTACTTGGAACGTTTTTCGAAAATTTGTTTTTCTCAAGAATGGCTCTAATGATTTTGATTAAAATATCATATGTTTAAGATACTTTCATGGCAAATGAAATGTATATCTTGAGTTTTTCTGGGAATGTCCCAAAAAGTCCTCTTCATACCGAATGCATTTTACATAACTGGCAAACCGTAAGAGACAGACAAAATTTTACTATTAAAAAATTTAGATCTAGTTAAAACACACAACTTATGTAATATGCATTTTTTGTCTAGTAAACCAATCCCGAAATATTCCTTGTTATTTGTTTGAATTTTCCAATACTTATACTTTTTCTCAAATGGAAATTCGTTATTCGTTTTTTTTATGTCCTGGACATGCAAACAGAATGAAATGCTCCACATAGCAACCAGCTCTTAAAACATTTGACTATCGCTTAAAGCGATTCCCCTTGGACCTACAAGAAAATTAACAATAAGATAATTTCTGCAAATTTTTATCTCATTAACATGAAGTAGGCGGAGAATAAGCATTTGCAAGAATAGTTTGTACAAGAGTAGAAAAAGTCATGTAAGTGTAACATATCACATTTTTTTTCTTAACTATTCGTTGTGTACTATAATGGGACATAATAATGCTTTGTAATACGGTTAACCGTCATTTTGTGGGTTGATTATATTTAATATGCCATATTTGAATATGTTTGTCTTTGTGTATATGTGTGTAGTGTGTGAAATGGTGTTTTCTTGTAGCGGTAATTTTTTTCTTGTATTTTTTTGTCGTTTTTAATCTTGCTTGTTATTCTGTGTGTTATAAAAGCACATACGTTCTGTGGATTCTTGCGATTGATAGGGGTCAATGTATGTATACCTTTATTTAAATGAATACATTCATCTATTCATTCCGAATATGTATGCATACATCTTTCAACTTCCATATTTCCCTGCCATAGAAAGAATGAGTTGTTCCCAATGTTTTACAATACTTTAACATGTTATTTCTAATGTTGATCCCCAAAATTCGTTTAATGGTACTACTTGCATATCATTAAACATTTCAATTTGGCTATTAATGACAATTTAAGCAGTTAAAATACAAGATTTTATAAAGCCTTATACCTAATTGCATGTTTAATGATCTGAATATTTAGAATTAGTTTATATCTTTCCGCATTACTCCAATGAAATATGGAGTTATTTTAGCCTTTAATTTTTATATATCCACATTGTGGTTCGTTGTAGTGATGTGTATTTAACAAAATGTTTACTTGATCGTCAGTTAAGTCATAAGGGTGTATAAACCTCCCCTGCCCCAAATGGCACTAAAATAAGCGTTATCGATATTTCTTAATGGGTGAATTCAGCAGTTGTATTTAATTGATACATCGGTATGAATGAATTATGCTTACTATGAAACTTGCACCTAAACAAAATAATTATTCCTTAGTCTTATTTTTAAAATGTTAGTTACAAAGTTTTGCTTTGTATTTCTTAGTTTCGAGAATTATTTTAGGATTTCATAGGCATACCTTTAAAATTTATTTTGAGAAATATTTTCTAGGAATATTAAACAATTTTTACTTTCTCTACTACGTATAGTAAGTAGGGGAAGTATTGTATTCCACCCAAAAATTCCATACCGAGATTTCACCGGAAATACATGTTTTGAGGCCCCCTGAATCCAAAAATGCATTTTTGGAAACACGTCCGTGTGTGTGTGTCTGTGAACAGCATAACTCAGAAACAAACAGTCGGATAAACACCAAACTTGGTATTTAGGTTCAGTATCTTTAAGAGATGCGACACGAAGGTTTTCAAGAAAATCTCATCACCCCAGATTTTAATTTTCTCAAAAACGGCTCTAACGATTTTGATTAAAATGTCATATGTTAAGATATTTTTATGACAAATGAAATGTATATCTCGAATTTTCTGGGTATGTCTCCAAAAGTATTGTTCATTGTGAACGACTTTTGCATAACTGATAAACCATAAGAGATAGAAAAAATTTTACTACGCAAAACATGTAGATCGCGTTAAAATACACAATTTATGTAATACGCATTTTTTTGTTGAGTGAACCATTTTCGAGATATTGCTTGTTATTCCCTTACATTTTCTAATACTTATACTTTTTCTCAAATTAGTTATTCATTTTTTTGTTCTGGTAATGCAAAGAGAATGGAATACTCCGCATAGCAACCAGCTCTTAAAATATTTGACTATAGCTTAAAGCCTACCTTGCATCTACAAGAAAATTAGCAATAAGATTAACATCTCGATATCTCGACTAACATGAAGTAGGTATATGGAGAATAAGCGTTTGTAAAAATAGTTTGTACAAGAGTAGAGAAAGTCATGTGAGTGTAACACATCAGTTTTTTCATTAAAACACAAAGGCTCTGAAATAATAGCAGAATTGCCCATGTCGACTAAATGTCGGCACTGCTTTCACCTAGCTATTCAGACAAGTGATGTGACGCTCACAAGAAGTTTATTATACAATGAAAAAGCTGGCGTAAATTAAAGAAACTCGACCCTCTGTGTGCTGCTGTGTGGGTTGCCATGAGCGCATGAAGAAGATATTTGACATCCCTGCTACAAATATTTCATTTTTCAAATACCCCTGAGGTTTTCGGGATATTAGTGTGACATAGAGGGTTTCAGTCGCGTTATGAAATATTACAGTGGAAACGCACTTATTTTCGGGGTTTTAACAATATTTATTCCTCGAACAGTGCTGAAGGAAATTTGGCAGCACATATTAACCTTGGTTGAACATGCTGCAAAATTAAAAGCGGTAGTATGGAAAGCTTTCTAAACAGTTTAGCTTTGTTTCCCAAGACTTCATTAAAAATGAAAATGGAAAACAATCACGAACAATATGAAGTTTGATGTAATGCATATAGCTACGACTGCAGAATCCGCAATTATTTTTTAAAACTCCCTGGTTTACCTAAATTATCATTACTGTGTTTTACTGTTGTCTTTTACCACTTGTTACCACAATTACACAAATTACACACACACACACTCACACACAAATACCCAAGCTCATGGCGGGACTCAAAACCGCGACTCTCAGCTTGTCGGAGCGCCAAAGCTATATACTCCAGCGACTACGGCTACGAGGGCCGGCATGTCTTAAGCAGAGTCTCTCCCCTTTCTCTATCCACTCTTTCTCGTTTCTGTGCAATGTAATGTAATGTTATGAAAATCGGTAATGAAATGTTTTTCTGGTTGTGTGATACTGTTTCCTACCATATCCCGAAAAAAACACTGAAAGATCCAGATGAGCCTAAATACGCACAAAAATGACAGTAAGGATAAACTATAAACTTTTTACTTTCTCTACTACGTATAGTAAGTAGGGGAAGTATTGCATTCCACCCAAAAATTCGATACCGAGATTTCACCGGAAATACATGTGTTGAGACCTCCTGAATCCAAAAAAAGCATTTTGGAAACATGTCCGTGTGTGTGTCTGTGTGTGTGTGTGTCTGTGTGTGTGTGTGTGTGTGTGTGTGTCTGTGAACAGCATAACTCAAAAACTAACAGTCGGATAAACACCAAACTTGGTATTTACGTTCAGTATCTTCCAGAGATGCGACACGAAGGTTTCCAAGAAAATCCCCCCACCCCAGACTACCCTTTACATGGAACATTTTTCGAAAATTTTAATTTTCTCAAAAATGGCTCTAACGATTTTGATGAAAGTATCATATGTTTAAGATAATGTCATGAAAAATGAAATGTATCTCGAAATTTCTGGGAATGTCTCCAAAAGTATTCTTCATTATGAACGACTTTTGCATAACTGGTAAACCATAAGAGATAGACAAAATTTTACTACACAAAAAATGTAGATCGCGTTAAAATACACAACTTATATCATATACAGTATTTTTGTTGAGTGAACCGTTTTCGAGATATTGCTTGTTATTTCCTTAAATTTTCTAATACTTATACTTTTTCTCAAATTCGTTATTCATTTTTTTATGTCCTGGACATGCAAAGAGAATGGAATGCGCCACATAGCAACCAGCGATAAAATATTTGACTATCGCTTAAAAGCTACCATATTCCCCTTGCATCTACAAGAAAATTACAAATAAGATTGACATCTCGATATCTCGATTAATATGAAGCATATGGAGAATAGGCGTTTGTAAAAATAGATTGTACAAGAGTAGAGAAAGTCATGTGAGTGTAACACATCAGATTTTTTAAAGAGGGCGCCGGGCAGCGCTGTGGTTTCATTTCTGTGTCTCGTTCTGAGGGTACGAGGTGCGTTCTCGGGTATGGGGTGGCGACTTAAACTGGGCCTATCCACGCCTCACCTCTGACTTGCTTATGTGAAGTATTCCCAAGGACCAACGTGGTTCGATGTCCACGGTAAACGCTGTAGGTCCTCTCATTCCACCACCAGCCTCATCATCACCCTACCAGGTAACGGATTCCGCCTACTTGGTTCCTCCACCTCAGAAACGGATCCAGTCATCGATTGGTGGAAAGAGGTAAGTCCCGAAGGTCATATGCCATATGCAGAGCGTTAGAAACGACGGTCTTTTTAAATATTCATCCTATCGAAAGTGAATATATAACAAAATTTGACAGGAATATGCCAGTGAACTTTTCTTATGTAACATTAATCACAAACTTCAATAATAAGATAGGTATTTTGAAGTTTTATTTGTGTCCCCTTGGGGGAACTGTATTTTCATGGATACTAATCGTTTGAGACATTCTTGGAACGTATAGCGCGCGCACGCATAAATTTTGGAAAATGTGATATTGACTTTACTTGAAAATTAGAAAACATTTCGATTATAGTTTCATCATATGCACTGGATATTTGTTTGTGCAGCAGCAAACTGCTTTGCTGTGATGTGATGGGCGGCATTTTTGTATCCGCATCGCTTGTTACTTTTCCTTTTTAACGTTGTGTTCAGTTTCACAGCATTTTCGCACAGAAATATGTTGCACGTGCCAGAAGGTTTGTGTATGTACAGGTGCGTGGTGTTGGTTCAACTGTCTGTCGCCTTGGGAACCGGTGTTTGTTTTTGCCACTGTGTCTCATTTGTAGCACTGTATCGCAGAAGCTAATTACCTCTCTGTTGTTTTGGTACGGCTTGCTGACAGCCGACAGTCATGACGCTTTATGAATACCTCTTATTTCCTATGTGGGTAAAATGATAGAAATGCTTTACTACAGCTTACCAGCAAGCCATGATCCTCGATTTAAGCATAGGTATCTATGGGTGTACTTTGAAGGAAAATTGTTAAACCTATCAAGATACCATAGAGAAAAATTATTAAACATGTGGGTATGGCTTGGAAGAAAATTATTAAATCTGTGGGAATGACTTGAGGAAAATGATTAAACATTAGGAGATAGCTTGAAGGAAAGTGATTATGTGGAGATAGCTTAAACGAAAATAATTAAACATCTGGAGATAGCTAAGAAGGAAAATTATTAAACATATGGGGATAGCTTGATGGAAACTTATTATACATATGGAGATAGCTAGTTGGAAAGTTATTAAACATAAGGAAATAACTTGGTGGAAAATTATTAAACGTATGGCTTGATGCAAAATTATTAAACATATGGGGATAGCTTGATGGAAACTTATTATACATATGGAGATAGCTAGTTGGAAAGTTATTAAACATAAGGAAATAACTTGGTGGAAAATTATTAAACGTATGGCTTGATGCAAAATTATTAAACATATGGGGATAGCTTGATGGAAAATTACTATACATAAGGGATAACTTGGTGGAAAATTATTAAACGTATGTGGATAGTTTGATGGAAAATCATTATATATATGGAGATAGCCATGTGGAAAATTATTATACATATGGAGATAGCTATTTGGAAAGTTATTAAACATAAGGAGATAACTTGGTGGAAAGTTATTAAACGTATGGGGATAGGTTGGTGGAAAATTATTAAACATATAGCTTGGTGGAAAATTATTATACATAAGGAGATAACTTTGTGGAAAATTATTAAACATATGGGGATAGCTTGATGGAAAATTATTATACATAAGGAGATAACTTTGTGGAAAATTATTAAACATATGGGGATAGCTTGATGGAAAATTATTAAACATATGGGGATAACTTGGTGGAAAATTATTAAACCTATGGGGAGAGCTTGGAGTAAAGTGATTAATTTCCTGCAACAGTAGTTATTCTCAACCGACCATAAAAATCCTCAGGATTAAATAATTTAACTTTGAAGCATGAAGTTTGCCTGTATTTTTAAACCGCGTAATGCTTTGATAATTTGTGCTTTTATTTGGGATATGGCTCAAAGAACACGTCACAACATTGTTCTCTTTCGTGACGCACGCATTTTATTTTTTCCATTGCAGCAGCATCTATTCCATCCAAAACTTCGATATCGTGAGTTTACCAGAAATGCGGATTTTGAGGATCCTGAAACCAAGGAGTTCGTTTTACATGAAGTCCCCCCCTCTCTCCGCTGTGTATATGTGTGCGGTAGTCGTTTGTTTGTGAAGAGCACAAATGGTAAACGAAAGCTTGTGCCACCATTTAAACACTACACACAAACACACACACACGCTCACACAGAGATCTTTTTCTAAAAATGTTTTTTTATTCAGGGGGCTTGAAAACGTGTATTTCCGGTGAAATCATCAGGTGAAATTTGTTAGTGGAATACAATAGATAGGTATTTCCTCCATTTACTGTAATTACGTTGCAGGGAAATTAACAAGTACGAGGTATTTCAAAATTCAAACCAATAAGGAAGAATATCTTGGAAATACTTAAGACCACAAAAAAATTACTTGACCTAAATTGTGTGCTTTAACGAGATCTACTATGTTGTGTAGTAAGATTTTGTCTATCTATTACAGTTTGTCAATTACACAAAGAGTATAATCCCGGCGATGGCATTGAATTTTTCAGTCGTCTGATTCTACCTTTCCAACCTTGTCCTACACACAGCTTGTGTGAAATAACAATTATTACCATTGACTGACCCAATAGTTGGGTGGACTTAGAGCATTTACGACATTGTAAGTCGCCATTGGGGTATGTCATCTCAAAAAAACTTGACATCTCCTTGTGGTTTACAGAGAAGAATGTGCATCATTTGGAGAATTTAGTGTCATGTCAGTATGTCGCCATGGTAACACACTTAGCTAGAGCAATCGGAAACGGAAGATCCGTGGTTCAAGTACCATCTTCTTTCCAACCTATGCAAAAGTCAATAGGAATGGAGTGGAATTCACAGGCTATTTCTAGAAAATTCAATGTTATTATTTAACTTCTCATACAAATATCTTAAATATACCCATAGTACTGTAGGCCTCTGACGAGAAAACGTTTGCGGGGTGTTCTGCTCTCCTGAAGAGTGAGGGGTGGATAGTACCACGTGGCAGGTCATAATGATGTCATTAATAGATCTAACATCTACATTAGAAAAATTGCGCAACGTTAGTATCCCAGTGTGTTTAACTTGGAGCAATGTGTGTTTTTTTTAGTAATTTATAAATGCCCAGTAAGAAAAGAAGAACGTGCTAACGTTGTTAAAATCTGTGACGTGGAAAGCAAACAAAAACAACTGGTCATTCAGCATTACTAGCAGAAGAGCGTATGTTTTCTAAGAGGCCATAAGTCTTGTTGATATGTTGAAAGTAGAGCTGTAATCTTCCTCAGATAGCGCTAGAATTGTTGATGTTAACACATTCCTTACAGACACTTTTTCGTGAGAGGAACACAGTATTTCAACCAAAATCGTTGGGGCCATTTTTGATAAAATAAAGAATAACGAACATTTTTCAATGTAAAGGGTAGTTTGGGGTGGGGATTTTCTTATAAATCTTCATGTCGCATCCTTGAAAGACATGAACTTAGATACCAAATTTGGTATTTAATCAACTTTCTACTTTTGAGTTTATGCTGTCCATAGACAGACAGAGATAGACACACACACGCACACCAATCCTTTTACAATTTTTTTTCAGGGAGTCTCTAAAGGTGTATTTCCGGTGAAATCTTGATATCGAATGTTTGGGTGGAATGCAATACTTCATCTACTTATTAAAGGTAAGTGGTAGAGAAAGTAAAAAATGAACCATAGTCACCACCAGACTAGATACGCTAGTGGAAGTTACTTTTCTTCACACGATGCAGCACATGCAGCAGTGATGCACTACGCGGTGACCAAGGAAGGAACTAAGTTTTTGAGTGGGTTCCCGCAGGACAAAGCGAGCAAGGGTGGGTGTGACGTCACGATAGCAGGTATGGCAGTATCGCCCCACAGGATCTGCCGCACAGTGTTTGCTCAGCGGGGTGTGAAATCGCGACCCTCCTGAGCGCGGGAGCCCGTTAGATACCGACGGAGCATGTGTCCGATAACACGGTGGCCCTCACTGCCGGGGATCGAACCCCGTCCTGATTGAGGTTTTCCCGTACATTTTTGTCCTCCGCCGCCCTCGGAGCCCTCATTGTTTCCCGTGGCTATCTGGTCCCATTATCAGAACATGTTCTGTATTGTGGCTCACGCTTTCAGCTTTCCTCGAGCAAAATGCAATGCTTTTTACTTTCTCTGCCACATACCTATACTAGGTATATTGTAGGTAAGGGAAAGTATTGCTTGCACCAAACAATTTGATATCGAAGTTTCGCTAGAAATACCTATACGTTTTAGAGCCCCTGAACCATAACCCTCCAAATTATATAAAGGTCCGCGTGCGCGTATGTAAACAGCATATATAACTCAAAAAGGAAAAGACGATTATACTTTCATTTTTAAAATAAGTTACCTGACATCACTTTGTCCACGTAGACATATGCAATGCTACTACGTATAGTAGGTACTTTCCTATCTCCCTCCCCCTAATCCCTCCGAGTTCCCAGTAGTACAGTGCCTTCGTTTTATGCCAAGGCCGCGGATCGCGCGAATACTGCTCCGCACACAGCCTACTGCACTCGGGGTTTTCCGTTCCGTAATTCCCGCGTTGCTTACTCACGAGTGTTAGTAACATATATGTAATGAGTGTTAGCCTAGTTATAAGTGCTGTTGAAAGAGGTGTCCATCTGCGCGAAGACATTCTTGACATCGTCGGATGAAACTATCATTCACACGCATAAGTTTTTCTTGCGTAATGTTCATAACTTCTGCTTTTATATCGTCCTTAAGTTCGTCTATTGTATGGGGATAGTTCCTATAAACTTTATTTTTTTAGCGTTTACCGACCCCGTTGTTCCAAATTTATTGATCAAACATATCACGGTGCCTCTACCTGGAACTAGATAACCAGGAAATTGCTGCTGAAATTGTGTACACACCTCTCTACATGATTCAGTTTTCATGTATGTATCGTACATAAAAGTACGCTATCCAAGCGTGAATTTGTTGGCAGGCATTTCCGTGGACTAATAAGAGAATAACATCCCTACACACGACACACGTCACAACACGAAGACAAAGCAACGAATAAGACAGCTCACCGCTATAAATGTACCCTTGATAAGTCCTACACCGCCTCTGCGCTGTGGCGTAATACCGAGGTCACTGCCGTCTCGGCCGATACGCATATAAGGCGGTTGTGGCCCTGGCATAAAGCGAAGGCACTGTACAAATAAGCGTTCGGATAATATCTCCCATATTAGCAATTGCATTGCAGATGTGAACTGTATTAGACTACTTTAAGAACAAGAAGTATGTGTTCTCAATACGCGTTCACTGCGTTGTTGCGTGACAGGTGTGATTCTCAGTACGTATACAAGTTTTACAAAATGCTCTTGCAAACAGTGAATAACTGTTGAATATCTCTCTCAAGATTATGCTATATAATACATCGGTATATATTGTATGTATAGATATATAATAAACATATCTAGAAACGATCATCTCACTTATTTTAAGAGCACGTGCAGTCCTTTCCCTCATTTGTTGAAAGGGATAAGAGGTATATTGTGAAGGAGCATATTCTCCTTTTCCTGCTCGAAAAACTCTAAGAGAAAATACAAATATCTAGCTTGACTGTGCAATGCAAAACCCCAACCGGAAGCTGATCTTCGTCTTGTGCCATGAATCCTCGGTCTACCTCTAACTCTACCTCCGCCAAGTCTTGCTTATATAACTACATATTTTATAAGAGTTTTAACAAAGTAGGCTAACAACATACACAACGTAACTGAACACCCAAGCAAACTGACCTGAGGAGTAAATGATTCACCAGTGTGGCAACCTTTGTTTACGTTTCCATAGCAGCGGCCTTCCGCTCTTACCCTTCACCATCCCTTCTGTCATGTTCCTTCTTTTAAAAATCAGACTATACATACCAAATTTACGCAGCGAGATAGCTGTGTGGTTATGTATGAGGCTTGTATTCGGGAGTCCCTGTTGATTCCCTTTGGGCCGAGTACTTTGGCCTTGGACTTTCTTTTAGCGATGTTACCGGATTAGTAGACGAATACTTGAGTGGATTATAATGCCGTGCACTTTCCAGTTCCCCATTTACTGTCATATCATTTCCTTATGATGTAAGGATCAGGGGAATGGACGGCGGATGGGGCTTATGCCTTCCTTTCCATCGCAAGCGTTTGTTACCAGGAATAAACGTTTTTAATTCTGTTTCTGCATGCTGTAATCTTCTGGCTTAATTTAAAACAATATATCGTGAGTAACATAGCGAGGATAGAAGAACCGCTTTTTAAATGGATAGTATAATATACAGGATAGACCATTTAAGATGAGACTGTACAATATCTCCAAACTAAGCGTTGTAGAAAGAAATGTCTTGAATAAAAGCTGCTTGATATTATAGGGGAAAGTAAATGCCATTAGTCGTGTTTTGTTTGGAGGACATTGCGATGGTCATTTTAAGGTCAATTTAATTTGACCCTAATTGTAGGTTGCCATTTTAAAAAAAATTAAATTGGCTATCATAACGTCTTCCAAACAAAACACGACTAATGGCATTTACTTTCCCCCATAATATCAAGCAACTTTTATTAAAGACATTTCTTTCTACAACGTTTAGTTTTAGAAATATTGTACAATCTTAACTTAAATGGTCCACCCAGAATAATGAATAGCTGTATGTGAATTTGTCATTGGTAGAGAAAGTCGTGTGAATGTATACCTATACTC
This sequence comes from Deroplatys truncata, assembly GCA_030765065.1. Classification (NCBI taxonomy): domain Eukaryota; kingdom Metazoa; phylum Arthropoda; class Insecta; order Mantodea; family Mantidae; genus Deroplatys; species Deroplatys truncata. The sequence continues at coordinate 60,872,769 of CM060984.1, read as the reverse complement.
GTACATACCACATCAGATTTTTCCTTCTTTCTTTCTTTCTTTCTTTCTTTCTTTCTCCCCTTATTTTTCCCAGGTTTATTGCTTCTATCTTTTCTCAGGTTTATTCGTTATACCGCAATGGCTGTTACACATAAACAACACACAGACGCATGAACACAAACACCCATGCCCATGGGCGGTATTCGAACCCGCGACCCACAGCTTGGCGGAGCGCCGAAGCTATACTCTCCATGCCTTGACGAATCTAGCTTCTCTCTGAATTTTTCTGTGTTTAGTTTGTTATTTAGTTCATTCTATTACTCCTTTTTAGAGAGGGGCTACAATTACATCCTCAAATTTCTATTGCTTTGATTGCTCTTATAGATCTATAGATCTAGGAGGAATAAGAGCGCTGCACTTTGGTGGGAAGTGGGTAAAACAGTGAGAGCAAATTATCTGTTCTAGTAACAACTGATTTCTCTAGCGTCTGCTTCTAGTAGGTGGAGAAAGTAATGCACTTCATCCAAGAAATTAGATTTCGAGATTCCGCCGGAATTGCAAGTTTTAAGGTTCCCGAATAAAAATAACATGGGCCTCACGCCCATTGTGTGATAACTCAAACAGCGTAACTCAAAAACGAAAATCCGAAAAATACCACTCTTGGAATTTAAAGTTCAGTAGCTTCCAAAGATGCGATATGAAAGATTCTCAAGAAAATACATAAATACGTTCGTTATTTTTTGTTTACTTTCTCTACTACGTAAAGTAAGCAGGGGAAGTGTTGCATTCTACCCAAAAATTCGATACCGAGATTTCACCAGAATTACATATTTTGAGGCGCGCTCAATCCAAATAATGCATTTTTGGAAACATGTTCGTGTATGTGTCTGTGTGTCTGTCTGTGTGTTTATGAACAGCATGACTCAAAAACGAAAAGTCGGATAAATACCAAACCTGGTATTTAAGTTCAATATCTTCCAAAGATGGGACACGAAGATTTTCAACAAAATCTCCCCAACCCAAACTACCCGTTAAATAGAACATTTTTCGAAATTTTTTATTTTCTAAAAAATGGCTCTGGCGATTTTGATTAAAATACCATACATTAAAGTTATTTACATGAGAAATAAAATTTATATCTTGAATTTCCTGGAAATAGCCCACGAAGTCCACTTCATTTGGATGAAATTTTGTACGATCTTGTATAGTTGGTAAATGTTAAGCGACAGACGAAAACGTGCTACACAAAAATGCAGATCTCTTTAAAAAACACAATTTATTTAAAATAACTTTTTTGTGGTATAAGCCGTTTTCGAGATATCCGTAATTAAAAGTTTGAATTGTTCATTTCTTGATCATTCTTTTAAAGTCCTTTCAACATAAAGTTGTTTTCTCGCGATTGCATGGAAACAGCATGGAATTTTAAGGCCAGTGTCCAGTTCTTAAACATTTGACCATCGCTGTTCCCTTCGTATCTATAACGAAATATGTAATGTAGCTATTTCTGCAAAGGTTAATTTAGATTAAAATGTAATAGATAGAAAAATAAGCTAGAGTAAGAATAATTTTTACCCACTAATAAACGATAGAAGGTAGAGGATGTCATGCAATGTATCACAGCAGATTTGTTATAAAAATGGCTCAACGATTTTTGTTTAGATACCCATTACATTGTTTAAGATATTTACTTAATCTTGAGTTTTCTGGGAATAGCCTGAGAAGACCTTTTCAGTATGAAGGAATTTTATATAATTGTGTATACATGACTCCAAAAGATAGAAAAAACTTACTACACAAAAATATGATGTGGTACATTCACATGACTTTCTCTACCCTCTATCGTTTAGTAATGGGTATACAAACTATTCTTATTAAAGCTTATTTTTCTATCTGTTACATTTTAATCCAAATATACTTTTTAAGAAATAGCTACATTACACATTACGTTATAGATACACAGAGAACAGCGATAGTGAAATGTTTAACAGCTGGACGTATATACTGGCCTTAAAATTCCACACTCTTTCCATGCAATCGCGAGACACAAGTGAATGTTGATAGGACTTAAGAGAATGACCAAGAAATGAACAATTCGATCCTTTAATAATGGATATCTTAGAAATGGCTTATGCCACAAAAAACTTATTTAAAATAAATTATGTGTTTTGAAGAGATCTTTATTTTTAAGTACGTTTTCGTCTGTCGTTTACCTTTACCAGTTATACAAGATTATCCTAAATTACTTCCAAATGAAGTGGACTTCAAAGGCTATTCCCAGAAAATTCATGGCATATATTTTATTTGTAATGAAATAGCTTTAATATACAGTATTTTAATCAAAGCCGTTAGTGCCATTTTTAAAAAACAAAACATTTCGAAAAAGTCTTCCATGTAAAGGGTAGTCTGGAGGGAGGGATTTTCTTGAAAATCTTCATGTCGCATCTTTGGAAGGTACCAAACCTAAATACCAAGTTTGGTACTTATCCAAATGTTCGTTTTTGAGTTACTTATGCTGTTCACAGAAACACACACACACACACACACACGCGCGGATGTTTTTCTAAAAATGCTTTTTTTCGGATTCAGGGGGCCTCAAAACACATTTTCCGATGAAATCTCGATATCGAATTTTTGGGTGGAATACCTACATTACTTCCTCTACTTCCTATGCATAAGTAGTGAAAGTAAAAATTAGGACGTTTTAAAATACACACTTTATTCATTTTTTACTTTCTCTACTACGTACAGTAAGTAGGGGAAGTATTGGATTCCACCCAAAAATTTGATACCGAGATTTCACCGGAAATACATGTTTTGAGACCCCCTGAATCCAAAAAAAAGCATTTTTGGAAACATGTCCGTGTGTGTGTGTGTCTGTGAACAGCATAACTCAGAAATGAACAGTCGGATAAACACCAAACTTGGTATTTAGGTTCAGTATCTTTCAGACATGCGACACAAAGGTTTTCAAGAAAATCCCCCAAACCCAGATTACCCTTTACATGGAAGATTTTTCGAAAATTTTCATTTTCTCAAAAATAGCTCTAACGATTTTGATTAAAATATCATATATTTAAAATATTTTCATGACAAATAAAATGTATATCTTGAAATTTCTGGGAATGTCTCCAAAAGTATTCTTCATTGTGAACGACTTTTGCATAACTGGTAAACCATAAGAGATAGGCAAACTTTTACTGCACAAAAATGTAGATCGCGTTAAAATACTCAATTTACATCATATACAGTTTTGTTGTTGAGTGAACCATTTTCGAGATATTGCTTGTTATTCCCTTAAAGTTTTCAATACTTATTTTCTCAAATGGGAATTCGTTATTCAGTTTTTTTGTCTTGGATATGCAAAGAGTATTAATCTGTGGCAAAGGGAATGGTGTTGCACCTAGCAACCAGCTAGTAAGAAACATGTATGTACTTAAAGGCTACTGTTTTTCTATATTGCCCTTGTAAATATATTTTCTCCTTACATCTACAAGAAAATTAGCAATAAGATAGAGTCTGCAAATGTTTATCTCGATTAACATGAAGTAGATGCAGAATAAGCGTTTGTAAAAATAGTTTGTACAAGAGTAGAGAAAGTCATGTGAGTGTAACACATCAGATTTTTTTAAAATTATTTGAAATAACTTGTAATGCTGCACTTACCGCACTCATATCGTAAATGTTTAGAGACTAGGGACGCCTCATCGTTTGTGAGTCTGATATATTGATTAAAGGGTACACATGACATTTCTTTCCCAATGCTTAAAATTAACCACTATGTTATTTACTGAAATTACAAAGCCGCTGCCATCGGGTGTCGAACACAAGTCATTCAGTTTTTACACACGCACATACCCTTTGAGCTTTCAATACCAAAGTTAACTAAATTAAAAACAAAAAGTTTGTTTTTGTATAGGTGAAGCGGGTTTTGAACTCGTAGCCTTCAATCAGAGTCTGTCACTCACCCTGTTTGTTTGACGATATGTTTCTGGTTCACTTAACTCCCAGCGGCGTGTTTGAAAATTTCATAATCTGCCAATTACACTTCGGTATTTTATCGGAAAATTGAGCACTAAAATGTGCGTAGAGTTGGCGTTTACTTTTGCATCCGCGTGAATTGACCAAGGGAGGAGCGTGCACTTCTTCATGACCTACTAACTAATTAGTAAATACTGCAGTCCTGTGTGGTTTTTCACTTTATTGCTTTCAAATAACATTAAATAATTAAACTTACATTTTTGTATGCTCGTCTATAAATATCGCAAAACAAACACATATCCTGTGTTAGATTCCATGACTTTCCCTACCCTCCATCAGTGTACAAATTATTCTTATGAAAGTTTATTTTCCTATCTACTGTATTTTAATTGAGATAAACATTTCCGGAAATAGTTGCATTATACACTTCATTACAGATACAAAGGGAATAGTGGCAGTCAATGTTTAAGAACTGGACGCTATACGCTGGCTTTAAAATTCCATGCTGTTTCCATGCAATCGCGAGAAACAACTGCATGTTGAAAGTAGTTGAAAGAGTGACCGAGTAATGAATAATTCGGACCATTAATAACGAATATCTAGGAAATGGCTGATGCCACATAAAAAGTTATTTGGAATAAATTGTGTCTTTTAAACAGGTCTACATCTCTTGTGAAATACGTTTTCGTCTATCTCTTAAGGTTTACTAGTTATAGAAGATTATAGTATAGAATTCCTTCGCAATGGAGAGGCCTTCAAAGGCTATTCCCAGAAATTGCAAAATATACATTTTTTATGTTTATGTCTTTAATGTATGGTATTTTAATCAAAATCGTTATAGCCGTATTTTAGAAAATCAAAAATTTCGCAAATTGTCCCATGTAAAGGGTAGTCTGGAGTGAGGATTTTTTTAAAATCTTCCGTCACACTTTTGGAAGACACTGATCCTAAATACGAGTTTGGTAATCATTCAGCATTTAGTTTTTTAATTATGCTGTTCACACACACACACACACACAAACACACACACTTACTTTTTTTTCTAAAAAAATGCTTTTTGGATTCAGGACGCCTGAAAAAGTGTATTTCCGTTGAATACTCGGTGTTGAATTTTTTGGTGGAATGCAATACCTGCTCTACCTACTATATAATTATGTACGTGGTAGAGAAAGTGAAAATTAGCATCATTTATGGCGGAATGCAGCAGGAAACACTTCAGCACAATCATCAGATGTAAGTATCATAGAGTTTAATAGTATATTATGCAACGAGACTATAATGGTAGTAATTAAAACGCGAGTATTATTATGCTCGACATGTATCTAAATTAAAGGTTTCATAAGTATTCGTTTCTGGTTTGAGTGATGTGTTACAATCGTTATTCCTTTATCTATGGTTACAATACAATGCTTGCATTATGAGACGTACTACGCAGAATAATCAATACTTGCGCTTTCACAATGTTACGTGGCCACTTCTGATTGGTCAAATACCAATACTTTAATGAACAGGTGTACTTTAATGAGGACTATTAAAGTACTGCTACCAGTCGTATAAATACTACATTCTGGCATGGTCGAGCATAAAAGACCTTTAAAGCATCACTGCAATTCAATGAAACACAAGAAACGCACATTGTTAGAAAGGAACAATTAAGAAAGTGGGTCTTCAGCTTTATCAGCCGCAACTGCACATCAAAAATTTTCAAGGATCTGTGTCAAAAGCCACCTCTATGCTGATTAAACATTTGACAAAAGTTGTCAAAGTGCAATATGTAAACATTTTGCATATTGGGCGAATTTTGATGACAGGACTGACTTAACATGAGAGTGTTGCGCTTGACCCTTTTAACTTGTTCGGTATTTTCCGCTTGTATGTGATCGGACGAATTTCGGACGTTTCCGGACTACAACCATGGCAACGGCCTACTTTCGATTCCTGCACGCTATTCATTACGTGTTTGGTGCTCAGTAGTTCCGTTGTTCACTCGTATTGTTCTGTGCTCGTATCCTTGATTTGGTCTGCTCCATGTGACGTTATGGCATGGACGAAAGAAAAGACACTTTCATTAATCAATAATAAGTATTATTGTGGCTTTGTCCAGTTTTGCAACTGCCATTCACTTCTCACTGCTACAGTTCTAAGTTCTTATCCGTCACTGTTTTGTTTTATGCAGTTCACCTTCGCTGGGAACTCACTTCACTAATGAACACTAAGATGAACTAGTTCAATTCTCCGTCACTTCACTTCTTTCGTGACGTAGCCTCTTCACGACGGAAGGTACACTTCACTCGGGAGTCGAACACGACCCGTCGCTCCGCAGTAACACTCCCTGCACGTCACAACAACCGTCACCAACTCGCTCGGAGAATCGTTCTTGATGTCGCACGGGAAACTCACCCGCCAATTCGTTCGCTCACCGATTGACTGACGCGATTCACTCTCCTGTTATAAGTAGGCCCCGGATTTTTAGGTGGAATAAATCTTCATTTTAGGTTTCTTATATGCTTAAAATAGTTTTTTTACTTTCTCTACTACGTATAGTAAGCAGGGGAAGTATTGTATTCCACCCAAAAATTCGATACCGAGATTTCAACGGAAATACATGTTTTGAGACTCCCTGAATCAAAAAAAGCATTTTTGGAAACATGTCCGTGTGTGTGTCTGTCTGTGTGTGTTTGTGTGTGTCTGTCTTTGAACAGCATAACTCAGAAACGAACAGTCGGATAAACACCAAACTTGGTATTTAAGTTTGATATCTTCCAGAGATGTGACACGAAGGTTTTCAAGAAAATCCCCCCACCCCTATATACACTTTACATGGAACATTTTTCGAAAATTTTAATTTTCTCAAAAATGGCTCTAACGATTTTGATTAAAATATCATATGTTTAAGATATTGTCATGAGAAATGAAATGTATATCTCGAATTTTCTGGGAATGTCTCCAAAAGTATTCTTCATTGTGAACGACTTTTGCATAACTCGTAAACCATAAGAGATAGACAAAAGTTTACTACACACAAAATGTAGATTGCGTTAAAATACACAGTTTATGTCATACACATTTTTTTTATTGAGTGAACCATTTTCGAGATATTACTTGTTATTCAGTTAAAATTTTCAATACTTATTTTCTCAAATGGGAATTCGTTATTCATTTTTTTTGTCTTGGATATGCAAAGAGTATTAATCTGTGGGAAAGGGAATGGTGCTGCACCTAGCAACCAGCTATTAAGAGATATGTATGTGCTTAAAGGCTACTGTATTTCCAAATTTCCCTTGTAAATATACATTCCCCTTACATCTACAAGAAAATTAGCAATAAGATAGAGTCTGCAAATGTTTATTTCGATTAACATGAAGTAGATGGAGAATAAGCGTTTGTAAAAATAGTTTGTACAAGAGTAGAGAAAGTCATGTGAGTGTAACACATCAGATTTTTCTATAATTTTCTCAAATGGGAATTCGTTATTCATTTTTTTGTCTTGGATATGCAGAGAGTATTAATCTGTGGCAAAGAGAATGGTGCTGCACCTAGCAACCAGCTATTAAGAGGTATGTCTATGCCTAAAGGCTACTGTATTTTTATATTGCCCTTGCAAATACAAAACAAGGGGAACATAGTACGCCTTAAGCGATCGTCAAATATTTTTAGAACTGGTCGGTATGTGTAAAATGTAATTCTTTTTGCATGTCAAAAGATCGTTTATGCAAATGTTTATTTCGATTAACATGAAGTAGATGGAGAATAAGAGTTTGTAAAAATAGTTTGTACAAGAGTAGAGAAAGCCATGTGAGTGTAACACTCGGATTTTTATACGTTTTTCTTGATTAAAATAGTTCCTTTTTACGTTTTGTTTCGTGGACCAATACAGGCATCAATAATTTTGCTCTTCTGGTACTTATTTTTGAGATTTATTTTTTGGTGTGGCAGTAGATGCATATGTACATTCCCAAATTTTCTGGCATAAACTATTTCCTATTGTCACGTTACACATTCTTGTATGAAGAAAAGGTTCTTTCAACGGAACGTGACGTCATTGAAGTGTAGAACATGCCAGTGGAGCAGGTTCCAGGGGTGGCTTTCCTGTGTACTTTTCTCCCTGCAATTCTGAATTTATGATTTTCATGTGTCAAAACCAGGATTTCGTTGAAGAATCTTCTGCAACTTCGAAGAACATGCAACTCCCACTGGTCCAGGTATTTCTCTACTGAAAACATTGCCAATGATATCTAGAGCATGTTTCAGTGGCAAAGTTGTACTTTCCAACCGGAGAATAGCTTCTGGTATAAAACAAAAATGTGTCGTAATATACACAAGGGAAGTGGTAAGAGTGGGGCACTCGAGCCTTGGCAATGCAGGAAGCTTCTGTTTCATCCAATTCATTGACGGCATAGTAGGTAAATGGCAGCAGACAGCCAAGATCCCCAGCGGGTAAGCATCGGCTCAGGTGGAAGAGGGGTTGCTGGTACTTGCTCTTTGAACAATTGTATACGTGTTGGAGCTTTTAAGGAAATCTTCTTGACCGAAGATATCCGGCTGTTCACGTCATCGAAGTGGCTTCTGATCTCCTCCGCAAGGCGGTGCAGGCCGTGGGCCAAGCACGTAACATCTGGCATGGTTGGGTGGAAGGACTGTAGTAACCCCCCACCCGACCTTCAACATGTACTGATAGACCACGAGAAGAAGGCAAGCGAGAGGAATGTGTAACATCAACACTTTCCTGCGTCCGTATCATATTTGCGCTCGCCGTGTGGATACTATAAGCACGTTAGGTGGTTATATACTACTACACAGTGTTGTCAAGTACTCACCCATGGCAAGAGCCAATGCGTTAACACCTATTACGGCGGTAGCTGTTCTACTAAACTATATTCACTCTTGGTTGATCCCGGCAAAACAAACCCACGTGGTCAGTGCACCGTGGTACAACACGGTAGCAATGCGCGCAGGAAAGTAGTCCCATGTTAATACTCTGAATTTTAGAATGAATTTATCCTTAAATAGTATAATATTCTATACAAATACTTAAGGTTATATTTAACGCCGATTTATACCGTAAAACAGAGCTACAAGTCCCATGATGCAATTCGTATGAGTCACCTGACATCCGAGTAGGCGCAGAATATTGTTTACAGCCAGAAATCAGCAGCTGTGTTTAGTATCACGCAGGACAATGAATTTGCTTTTGTGTTTTCGTCGAATTACGTAAAGCATTAGCCGCGCAAATCATTGACTAGCGGTGAAAAAACAATATGTTGAATCTTTATTATAAGTTATGCGAGAAATTTCCAACACTTTCCGCGAAAGAAGTGGTGAAATTAACTTCCGAGTTCACCGGTGTTTCGAGTACAAGTATAAACGGTGCTTGTGCAGAAAAATCTGAAACGAGAAAAGTGGTTACACCCGGGAAAAAAAGCTACCAATCTTATCATCTTTAACCCTTAACAGAATACGCTAGTCGCCGTTTCAGTTGTCGAAATAAAGACTTACTGGCTTGTACTGCCACATGGTCTGAAAGTGTGACAGTATTTCTAATGCGAATGGCGGAAGGATACATTATAGCGGTGCACTGGTCACCTGGGGTTTGTTTTGACGCGGATCAACCTAAGAGTGAATACAGAGTAGTATCAGATCTGGCAGCATGGGTGGTTCATTTGCACACATAAACACATTTCGTAGTAAACGTAGTAAACAATCGACAGTACGTGAGCAGATAAACAGTTACAGAACCCCGGTCGCCCCTTAGGCCCCGCTCGCCTTCTTCTCATTGTCCAACAGTAGGCAGCAGCACTCTCTGTCACTAGCAAAAGTGAAGTGTGGATCTGCAGCAATCCACTTTTTCAGGAAATGTTATTTAGGCATTGTTTCGCTATACAACAATTACATTAGAAAAGTACGTTCGGTGAACAATTGTAGGCGATCCGTTAGGCAGGTTACGCTCCTTCGGACCTGCTATCAGCTGCATCCACGTCACATGTGCAGCGTAACTGTAGTAACTTGAACTATCTACTGGCTGCAAGTACTGGATATAATTTTACAATGAGTTTCAATCTGAAAATAACATTCTTTATTTCCAAAAAGGAAAAACAGCTATTTAGGTTATTTTAGCTGTCAACCCATCATTTAGGTTTTTTTTAGGTGTAATGAAATTCGCATATTCTGCTCCAGGAAGTGTGAAACGCATATATATCTTGAAATGTGTTAATTAAATAGCGAGGAAAAATATAGGTTAAAACCTAAAAATCCGGGCCCTAGTCTCGCCAGGGATATTGGCGTATGGCCTGCAGGGCTAGTCTAGTCAGCCAGGTCCCTGATGTTTCAATACCTCCCTTGCAAGTACCACGTGGTTCCTTCTGTCCAGTTCCTTCCACTAAAAGTTCCAGAAGGCGTCCGTTTGTATTCATATGAAAGGAGACGGTACTGCAATTGGGCGACAATATAAAAAATCTGATGTGTTACACTCACATGACTTTCTATACTCTTGAACAAACTATTTTTACAAACTCCTATTCCCCATTTATTTCATATTAATCGAGATAAACATTTGCAGAGAATTACATTTTACACATAGCGACCAGTTCTAAAAATATTTGACTATCGCTTAAGGCGTACCATGTTCCCCTTGTTTTGTATTTGCAAGGGCAATATAGAAATACAGTAGCCTTTAAGCATAGACATAGCTCTTAATAGCTGGTTGCTATGTGCAGCACCATTCTCTTTCCCACAGATTAAATACTCTTTGCATATCCAAGACAAAAAAATTAATAACGAATTCCCATTTGAGAAAATAAGTATTGAAAAATTTAAGGGAATACCAAGCAATATCTCGAAAATGGTTCACTCAACAACAAAAAATGTATGACATAAATTGTGTATTTTAACGCGATCTACATTTTTTGTGCAGTAAAATTTTGTGTATCTCTTATGGTTTACGAGTTATGCAAAAGTCGTTCACAATGAAGAATACTTTTGGAGACATTCCCAGACAATTCAAGATATACATTTCATTTGTCATGAAAATATCTTAAACATATGATATTTTAATAAAATGGTTAAAGCCATTTTTGAGAAAATTAAAATTTTCGAACAATGTTCCATGTAAAGGGGAATCTGGGGTGGGGGGATTTTCTTGAAAACCTTCGTGTCGCATCTCTGGAAGATACTGAACCTAAATACCAAGTTTGGTGTTTATCCGACTGTTCGTTTCTGAGTTATGCTGTTCACAAACACACACACACACACACACGGACATGTTTCCAAAAATGCTTTTTTTGGATTCAGGGGGTCTCAAAACATATATTTCAGGTGAAATCTCGGTATCGAATTTTTGGGTGGAATACAATACTTCCCCTACTTACTATACGTAGTAGAGAAAGTAAAAAATCTGATGTATTACATTCACATCCCTTCCTCTGTTTTCTACCGGTTATTAGTGTGTATACCTATAGGTATTCTTACGAACGTTTATTTTTCTCTCTACTTCATTTTAATCGAGATAAACATTTGCAGAAATAGCTACATTATAAAGTTCGTTGTAGATACAAAGGGAACAGTGATAGTCATATGTTTATGATCTGGATGCTATATGCTTGCCATAAGATTCCATACTTTTCCATGCAATCGCGAGAAACAGCTGAATGTTGAGAAGGCTTTAGGAGAATGACTAAGTACTGAACAATTCCAACTATTAATAACAAATACCTCGGGAATATGTTATGCCACAAAAAGGTTTTAAATAAACTGTGTGTTTTAACAGACCTAGTACTTTTGTGTAGTACGTTATCGTCTATCGCTCGTTTCCAGTTATACAAGATTATACAAAATACCTTCTGAATGAAGAGGACTTCACAGGGTATTTCCAGGGAATTCAAAATATAATTTAGATTTGTCACGTAAAATATGTTTAATAATAGTATTTTAACAAAAATCATTAGCCCATTTTTGAGAAATACATTTTTTTTCGAAAAATTTTCCATGTAAACGATAGTCTGAGGGTGGATCATTTTTTCAAAATTTTCTGTCGCAATATTGGAAGAAATTGAACTTAAATGCCAAGTTTGTATTTATTCGACATTTCGTTTTTGAGTTACGTTGTTCAGACACGCGCGCGCGCTGACCTTTTCTAAAATTAGGATGTGTTACATTCAGATGACATTCTCTACCCTCTATTGTTTATAGTTGGATATAAAAATTATTCTTACGAAAGTTTATTTTCCTATCTACTTCATTTTGGTTCAAATAAAACTTTCTGGAAATAGCTACAGTACACATTTTGTTATAGATACAAAGGGAACAGCGATAGTGAGATGTTCTAGTACTGGACGCTATATGCTGGCCTTAAAATTCCATACTCTTTCCATGTAATCGGGAGAAACATTTGAAAATCGACAGGTTGAAAAAAATGGCTAAGTACTGAATAATTGAACCATTAATAACGGATATCTTGGAAATGGTGATGCCACAAAAAAAGTTATTTGAAATAAAGTGTGTGTCTTAAAGGGATCCAAATGCTTTGTGTAGTAACATTTTCATCTTTTACTTAACGTTTACCAGTTACAGAAGATTATACAAAATTCCTTCCGAATGAAGAATATTTACAGACTATTCCCAGAAAATTCAAGATGTACATTTTATCGCATTTATCATGTAATTATCTTTAACATATGATATTTTAAACAAAACCGTTTTTGCCATATTTTGAAAAGCAAAAATTTTGAAAAATGTTACATGTAAAGGTAATTTGGGTGGGGGGTTTTCTTGAAAATCTTCCTATCGCATCTTTGGAACAGTAAAAAGGAGAACCATTTTAAAATTCGGGGGGTTTTACTTTTCCACCGCGTATATATGTAGATACATATTAGGTAGAGAAGGCAGTATTGCACTCCATCCAAAAATCGATATCGAGATTTCGTCGAAATACGTTTTGAAGCCCCTTAATATGAAATGTATTTTACTTGGGTTTGAATCATTTTCTTATCTTTTTCGGTTAGGGTCCAGGTTTCAATTCCATAGTAGAGACAATTAGTTACATTTATGGCTTTATAGCATTTAATTTGTGTCTCCATTCTATTTTTCTACAAAGCAGTTTTTTCAGGTATTAGATTGCATGTCTACAGGTTAGATAATATTCTCTGCCTATTTCCCTAGTGACAGCTTAGAAATTTAAACTGCTCAACTTGTTCTATTAATTTATTTTCACAAATATTTTAGACTTGTCATTTAATTTTAAATATTATCTATTTAATTTTTTCTGAAGAACTGTTAAGGATCACAATTTTTTAACGTTTTTTAAAATCATAAAGTCCTTTCCGAGCCTATTATTTTATTTTCAGAGATTAAAACTAGTCTGCGAACATAAGAGCTTTCACGAATTGTTTCTGCTTAAAATTACCCTTAGTATTAAAATTTAACAACTGGCTAAACCATGCTCTTACTGATGATAAGTCATACCCCTGTCGAACAGCTACATTTTATAGCTGAGACTATTTTTCATTCTTTGTTCTTATATTTATTTTAGTATCTTAATACACTCCCTTCCAATCTTTCTATGCGAATGGGCACAGAAAGATTATAAAACCAAACGCTTTTCACTTAGATACATACTATTGATTATTTCTTGAGAAGGTCAAGTTTGACTGTAATAATTTTATTCTAAGCCAACTCCTAGTATCCCTTGTCGGTTCTATTAAATGTCTTAAGTTAACATTTTAAAATTCCTATTTTGCCCACATATTTTATTGTTTTCTATGGCATTTTTACCGCATTAAGGGACATTCTGGTACCAAAATGGCAAAAGAGTTTTTTTTTTCAGAAAAACTGTAAAAGAAACGGTATCTTCAACATGTCTAGAATACACCAATAAATATTACGTTTGAAATCTGTCTGGAAGTTGGTAATAATCCAAATTGATAAGTGAAGAGTAATACCTCACCCTTTTCTCCATATAGCAATGTTTGTTCTTTGAGGTATACATTTTTGCAGTAAATATTGATGAACCAGGCTGAAACTTTCAGGACATGTAGAATATAACTTGTTAAAGCAAACTGTTATTCCTTTGCTGATCGCTTTCATACATACAAGTATACGCTTTTTCTTCTTTGTAATTATTGGTAATATAGGTATAATTTATTTTGTTCTAAATACAAAACAATCTAACAAATATTAATATTCTGAAAAATAAATATAGTACAAATTCATTGGACAGGATTAGAACTAGCATATCGAATTTCAGATCTCCACTTTGATTCTAAATTGCAAACAGTGTACCTATTATTACTATGCAGTCATTTAAAAAACATAATAAATCATTCTTAATTACAAAACTATTCAATCTAGAGCAATAAAATTTAAAAAATATAACTATCATGGCAGGTGAAATATAACCTAAACCTTAATTAAAGTTCTTTGATTAGGGAAGAAAGTTCATGTGGTACCAGATTGTCTTCCTAATGAAAATATTGCTGCAATAGTTGGCATTACTGAAATTGTAATCCTGTCACTGATATGTTTCCATTCACAATCTTCCGGTTTCCAAACTAGGAAAATATATGCACAGAAAGAAAGAAGGTAACTAAGTAATCTAATATATATACCTATATATATTTGTGTGTTGCGTACATTCACATGACTTTATCTACTCACTATTGTTTATTTCATATAGCTTTTGCAAATGCTTATTTTTCTATACCTACACTTTATCGCTTAAGTGATAAAAGGTGTAGCAGGGATAACGAAAACCGAAGCGAAATTTAGATGTCTAAAAGCTGGCGTTAAAATTCCAGACTTTTCCTATGACATAGCGAGAAACAGCTATAAATCGACAGGACTTGTAAATAATGGCAAAGTATGTACTGAACATTGCGAACCATTAATAACATCTCAGAAATGGCTGATACCACAAAAAAAATTATTGTAAATAAATTGTGTGTTTTAAAGAGATCTACACTTTTTGTGTAGTACGTTTTCGTCTATCAGCTAACATTTACCAGTTATGCAAGATTATACAAAATTCCTTCCGAACGAAAAGGTCTTCAGAGGCTATTCCCAGAAAATTCAAGATATAGCTATATTTTATTTAGCATGTAAATATCATTAATATGATGTATTTTAATGAAAATTTTTAGAGCCATTTGTCAGAGAATAAGATATTTCGAAAAGTGTTCCATGCTAAAGGGTAATTTGGAGTGGGGATATTTTCTTGAAAATATTCGTGTTGCATCTTTGGAAAGTACTGAACTTAAATACCAAGCTGGCTATTTATCCGACATTTTGCTTTTGAGTTACGCTGTTCACAAGCGCGCGCGCGCGCACACACACACACACATACGGACCTAAAAATGTTTGTTTTGGATTCATAGGTCCTCAAAACATGTATTTTCGGTGATTTTTCGGTATCGAATTTTTGGGTGCAATGCAATAGGTACTTCTCCTACTTACTATACTTAAAATTTCAGCAGCTAGTTCTAATTTTTACACACACACACACACACACACACACACACACACACACACACACACACACACACACACACACACACACACACACACACACACACACACACACACACACGTGGGGGTTTAAAGTGGGAGGATTTGCATCCTTGAAATATGCCAGATAGATTTATAAATGCAAATTTGACATTTGACTGCCTCGGTGGTCGAGTGGTCAGTGAGCTGACGTCTCACCCGAAGGTCCCGGGTTTGACTCCCGACCAAGGGGATGGTGGTGGGAATTTTCCTTTAATTAGGATTATTCCCTACCCTCCATAGAGTCTGGAAGTGTGGATGTGAGTGTGAAAATAAGTTAAAAAGAACGACGAAATCCAACTGTAACCAAACCTAAAAGTTCAGATTAAAAACACCATCAAATATTTCAGTCAAACCCCCCATATGACCACATAAGTTAAAAAGGGGCTATAGAAATTACCCTCCCCCTCTCCGAGAAACAAATTTATCAAACTGTTTTCTCTTGAGTTATGATGTTCTCTCTTAACATGGATTGTGGTTGGAATAATTTCACAAAAATCTTTCGTTGGCATCCGTGAAAGATGTTACGTGTTTGAGACTACTTAGACTTTTCTTTTACCTTCTCTACTACGTATAGTAAGTAGGGGAAGTGCGGAAGTGCATTCCACCCAAAAATTCGATACCGAGATTTCACCGGAAATACATGTTTTAAGACCCCCTGAATCCAAAAAAAAGCATATAGGAAACATGTCCGTGTGTGTGTCTGTCTGTGAACAGCATAACTCAGAAACGAACAGTCGAATAAACACCAAACTTGGTATTTAGGTTCAGTATCTTACAGAGATGCGACACGAAGGTTTTCAAGAAAATCCCCCCACGCCAGATTACCCTTTACATGGAACATTTTTCGAAAATTTTAATTTTCTCAAAATGGCTCTAACGATTTTGATTATAATATCATATATTTAAGATATTTTCATAACAAATAAAATGCATATCTTGAATTTTCTGGGAATGTCACCAAAAGTATTCTTCATTATGAACGACTTTTGCATAACTGGTAAACCATGTAGATCGCGTTAAAATACACAATTTTTGTCATATACATTTTTGTTGTTGAGTGAACCATTTTCGAGATATTGCTTGTTATTCCCTTAAATTTTACAATACTTATTTTCTCAAATGGGAATTCGTTATTCATTTTTTTGTCTTGGATATGCAAAGAGTATTAATCTGTGGCAAAGAGAATGGTACTGCACATAGCAACCAGCTATTAAGAGATATGCGTGTTCTTATATTGCTCTTGCAAATACAGAACAAGGGGAACAGTACGCCTTAAGCGATAGTCAAATATTTTTAGAACTGGTCGCTATGTGTAAAATGTAATTCTCTTTGCATGTCAAAAGATCGTTTCTGCAAATGTTTATCTCGATTAATATGAAATAGATGGAGAATAAGAGTTTGTAAAAATAGTTTGTACAAGAGTAGAGAAAGTCATGTGAGTGTAACACATCAGATTTTTCATTATATGGACGCCTGTTTACCTTCGGAATAATTGCTCATAATGTTTATTCGTTTACAGTGATGTTAGTCTTTGGGTTGGTATTACTTTTAGTTATTACATTACATTCACACTCTCATTCATACTTCCAGACCCTAGGGAAGATGGGGCATAATCGTGGCGTCAACCGGGAATCGAACCCCAAACATCTGAGTTTGAAGGTCAGCATGCTAACCACCAAACCACAGGGACAGTCGTAATCGAACTTCTTGTGTTAGTTAATGCTGTCCTCTTCAACACACACAATGAGACTTTTTAATAAGACCTCTTTCATTAGATATGTTTTTGATTCATTTGATTTTTTGTTGAAACACTAAACCATCAGAAATGAAAGGTAATTAGGCATAGCTACTGCCACCCTCTGCACAAGGGTGGTGGGGTGTACAAAGAGCAGCATTTAACTGGGCACGTGGGAACGACGAGCAGGGTAGCTTTACAGGAGCTGGGTAATTGTGTTGACAGACATTTAGCAGACATTACAACGTAAACTTCCCTGCTTTTGAAACTTGTGAATGGCGCATGATTTATTCAAGGAGGGAACCAAGCTCCAGGTGTTTGCGTCCGTTTTTTCCCTCAGATTAATACTGTTACGCAATACGGTTCACGGAGGGGGGCGCGTCCCGGTGCTTGGCCCCGCCCTCCGGGTTCATCTCGCGGCGATTTCAAAGGCTTGAGGCCGCGCCCCCTATCTCCACACTCGAGGAGGATGAGCATGCGCAGTCGCGACGCGATGCAACAGGCTTCCCCCACCCCCTCTTTGTGGCGAGGAAGGTTTCGTCATCATGTTGCTGCGGTGTTGTCGCCCACGGTATTCCCGTTGTACACGCAGTTGCGGACGAGGGAGTTCTGGGTCGCATACGTAGTTATTAAGTCCTGTCGATTTTCAACTGTTTCTCGCAGAAACAGTATGGAATTTTAATGCCAGCGTATAGCGTCCAGTTCTAAAACATTTGACTATCTGCTCTTCCCTTTGTATCCATAAGGAAACGTGTAATGTAGCTATTTCTGCAAAATGTTTCTCTCGATTAAAATGAAGCAGATAGGAAAATAAGTTTTCGAAAGAATAATTTATATATACACACAAATAAACGATAGAGGGTACAGAATGTTATGTGAATAAAATACAGCAGATTTTTTTTGTAGCATCAGTTGCGTTACCCAAAATCAATATGTTGTATGAAACAGCTGATTGCACCAAAGCCCAATAAGTTGTTAATACATTTTGTATATTAAAGGAGCTTTTTAAACATATAATGGAGGACATACTTTGTTTAGTCTGTTATAGACATGATTAATTTTTTACATCAAAGTTAAACGGCTATAACAAATAATACCTAAACTTATTTGTCATTGTGGTTTTTAGAATACGGTTATTAGAGTTATAGCTTAAAGGAAATGCAAATGTATTGATAAATTTTTAAGCAGTTTTATTATTTAAAATTATTTACTACCTCAATAATAACTTAGCACTCGAATGTATTTTTGGAATGTCTAATGTTTTGGAATTTCATAGCTGAATCACAGTTGCAGAAATGTTTCTAATGGCTCGTTTTCCATCCATTTCACAAACCTTTTATGTTCTCTTTGGTAGGAAACTTTCTCAATAGTTATTCGAAATTAAACATTATTTACTATTTTCTTGCTTCTCCATGAATTTTTCTAGTTACCTAACCAAATTAACCAAGACCATATATACAAGCACGTCTCGAAGACTGAGGCGGGGTTGTTTCTATTTATTTTGAGCATATTTCACTCTTGTGTTGAAATACTGTGAATACCTACCAAAAAATTTCTGATGTGTTACACTCACATGACTTTCCCTACTATTGTACAAACTATTTTTACAAACGCTTATTCACCATATGCTTCGCTTCATGTTAATCGAGATGTTAATCTTATTGCTAATTTTCTTATAGATGCAAGGGGAATTGGTAGGCTTTAAGCGATAGTCAAATCTTTTAAGAGCTGGTTGCTATGTGACGCATTCCATTCTCTTTGCATGTCCAGGACAAAAGAAATGAATACCGGATTTGAGAAAAAGTGTAAGTATTGGAAAATTTAAGGGAATAACAAGCAATGTCTCGAAAATGGTTCACTCAAAAAAAAAAAAAACTATATATGACATAAATTGTGTGTTTTAACGCGATATACATTTTTTGTGTAGTAAAATTTTCTCTATCTCTTATGGTTTACCAGTTATGCAAAAGTCGTTCACAATGAAGAATACTTTTGCAGACATTCCCAGGAAATTCGAGATATACATTTTATTTGTCATGAAAATATCTGAAACATATGATATTTTAATCAAAATCGTTAGAGCCACTTTTGAGAAAATTAAAATTTTCGAAAATGTACAATGTAAAGGGTAATCTGGGGTGGGGGATTTTCTTGAAAACCTTCGTGTCGCATCTCTGGAAGATATTGAACCTAAATACCAAGTTTGGTGTTTATCCGACTGTTCGTTTCTGAGTTATGCTGTTCACAGACACACACACATACACACACACACACATACACACAGACACACACACGGACATGTTTCCAAAACTGCTTTTTTGGATTCAGGGGGTCTCAAAACGTGTATTTCCGGTGAAATCTCGGTATCGAATTTTTGGGTGGAGTACAATACTTCCCCTACTTACTATACGTAGTAGAGAAAGTAATAACGATGAAACTTCATTATAGGTATTGTTATGTTCTTTCTTGTATTTGTGAACGTTATGAAGCGAACACAGATGTCATAAATGTGTATATATTGTATTATAAGAAATCCTTATTTAAATTGGATGCTATACGTATAGTTTATATTTTTACTTTCTCTACTACGTATAGTAAGTAGGGGAAGTATTGCATTCCACCCAAAAATTCGATACCGAGATTTCACCGGAAATACATGTTTTGAGACTTCCTGAATCCAAAAAAAGCATTTTTGGAAACATGTCCGTGTGTGTGTCTGTGTGTGTGTGTGTGTGTCTGTGTGTGTGTGTGTGTGTCTGTGTGTGTGTGTGTGTGTCTGTGAACAGCATAACTCAAAAACGAACAGTCGGATAAACACCAAACTTGGTATTTAGGTTCAGTATCTTCCAGGGATGCGACACGAAGGTTTTCAAGAAAATCCCCCCACCCCAGACTACCCTTTACATGGAACATTTTTCGAAAATTTTAATTTTCTCAAAAATGGCTCTAACGATTTTGATGAAAATATCATATGTTTAAGATAATGTCATGAGAAATGAAATGTATATCTCGAATTTTCTGGGAATGTCTCCAAAAGTATTCTTCACTGTGAACGACTTTTGCATAACTGGTAAACCGTAAGAGATAGACAGAATTTTACTACACAAAAAATGTAGATCGCGTTAAAATACACAACTTATGTCATATACATTTCTTTTGTTGAGTGAACCGTTTTCGAGATATTGCTTGTTATTTCCTTAAATATTTCAATACTTATACTTTTTCTCAAATTCGTTATTCATTTTTTTTATGTCCTGGACATGCAAAGAGAATGAAATGCGCCACATAGCAACCAGCGTCAAAATATTTGACTATCGCTTATAACCTACCATATTCCCCTTGCATCTACAAGAAAATTACCAATAAGATTGACATCTCGATATCTTGATTAACATGAAGCATATGGAGAATAGGCGTTTGTAAAAATAGATTGTACAAGAGTAGAGAAAGTCATGTGAGTGTAACACATCAGATTTTTTTTACCAGGTTTTGAATGTATACACTTTTCACTTAATCTTGTGACATTGCTTTTAGGAATACACTAGTAACGATTTGTACCAATTCATTGATCACTGTGTAGGATTCCAACAGTAAAGCAATGTATAATCCATAACCAAAAGCAAAACAGAAACGTAACGAGCGTTAATCATTATCGAGACAATCACTGAATGATACAATAAAATTACTATTTCCAGTGCTATAGCAGATACCCAAAAGTAACAGCTCATAGGTTAAGAGAATGCACCGGTTTAAACATGTTTTAATTATTTAGTTGAAACTGCCTTCGTAAATTTGTCCTACATAAACACTGAACGGTTTTAAATTTAAGTTCAATATTTCTAATCTTTTCTGAATTACGTTTTGAAATAGTTTTATTGCTGTGTGTCAAATATTCTACTTCAAGAAATATTACAAATATCTACCTTATATGGGGCGCATATGTATTGTTTAAATGTTTTATTACCTATATGGTTTCAAGAGAAAATACCTTAATTAGAGTTGACTAAGCTAAGTATTTGGTGGTAATTTCATACATAGCATAGTTTGCATGTCAGTAATAATACCTTAATACCTCTTCTACCACGTACGTAATACGTAGAGAACGTATTGCATTCCATCTAAAAATCGATACCAAGATATGTCCGGAAATTCATGCTTTCAGGCACCTTGAATCAAAGAAAGAATTTTTAGAAACATCTGATATGATGCATTTAAATGACTTTCTCTACTCTATCGTTTATTATTGAATACACCAACTATTCTTGCTAAAGCTTATTTTTTACTTTCTCTACTACGTATAGTAAGTAGGGGAAGTATTGTATTCCACCCAACAATTCGATACCGAGATTTCACCGGAAATACATGTTTCGAGACCCCCTGAATCCAAAAAAAGCATTTTTGGAAACATGTCCGTGTGTGTGTCTGTGTGTCTGTGAACAGCATAACTCAGAAACGAACAGTTGGATAAACACCAAATTTGGTATTTAGGTTCAGTATCTTCCAAGGATGCGACACGAAGGTTTTCAAGAAAATCCCCCCACCCCAGATTACCCTTTACATGGAATATTTTTCGAAAATTTTAATTTTATAAAAAATGGCTCTAACGATTTTGATTAAAATATCATATGTTTAAGATATTTTCATGACAAATAAAATGAATATCTTGAATTTTCTGGGAATGTCTCCAAAAGTATTCTTCATTGTGAACGACTTTTGCATAACTGGTAAACCATAAGAGAAAGACAAGATTTTACTACACAAAAAATGTAGATCGCGTTAAGATACACAATTTATGTCATATACATTTTTGTTGTTGAGTGAACCATTTTCTAGTCATTGCTTGTTATTCCCTCAAATTTTTCAGTACTTATTTTCTCAAATGGGAATTCGTTATTCATCTTTTTGTCTTGGATATGCAAAGAGTATTAATCTGTGGCAAAGGGAATGGTGCTGCACCTAGCAATCAGCTATTAAGAGGTATGTATGTGCTTAAAGGCTACTATATTTCTATATTGCCCTTGTAAATATATATTCCCCTTATATCTACAAGAAAATTATCAATAAGATAGTCTGCAAATGTTTATCTCGATTAACGTGAAGTAGATGGAGAATAAGCGTTTGTAAAAATAGTTTGTACATGAGTAGAGAAAGTCATGTGAGTGTAACGCATCAGATTTTTTTTAAATCTACTAGTTTTAGTCCAAATCAACCTTTGCAGAAATAGCTACATTACACATTTTGTTATAGATACAAAGTGAACAGCGACTGCCAAATGTTTAAGAACTGGATGCTATAAGCTGGTCTTAAAATTTCATACGTTTCCTTGTACGTAATCGCGAGAAACAACTGAATGTTGACAGGACTTAAGAGAATGACCAAGAAATGAACAATTCGAACAATTAATAACTGATGTCTTCGAAATGGCTTATGCCACAAAAAAATTAAAATAAATTATATGCTTTAAAGAGATATACATTTCTTGTGTAGTACATTTACGTCTATCGCTTAACGTTTACCAGTCATACAAGATTATACAAAATTCCTTCATATGATGAGGACTTCAAAGACTATTCCCAGAAAATTCAAGATATACATTTTATTTGCAATATAAATATATTTAATATATGGTATTTTATTCAAAATCGTTAGAGTCATTTTTAGAGAATAAAAATTTTTGAAAAATGTAGATCTCTTTAAAGCACACAATTTATTTCAAATAATTTTTGTTTGTGGCATACATAAGCCATTTCCTAGATATCCGTTATTAATGCTTCACATTGATCAATACTTTGTCTTTCTTTTCAAGTTCTGTCGACTTTCAGTTGTTTGTCACGATTGTATGGAAACAGTATGGAATACTTATATACCTACAGCGTATAGCGTCCAGTTCTTAAACACTTGACTATCGCTGTTTCCTTTGTATCTATACGATACCTAACAAAGTGTGTAACTGCAAATGTTTATCTAGATAGAAGTAGATAGAAAAAAAATCTGATGTGCTACACTCACATTACTTTCTCTACTCTTGTACAAACTACTTTTACAAACGCTTATTCTCCTTCTACTTCATGTTAATCGAGATGAAACATTTGCAGACTATCTTATTGCTAAGTTTCTTGTAGATGTAAGGGGAATATATATTTACAAGGGCAATATAGAAATACAGTAGCCTTTAAGCACATACATATCTCTTAATAGCTGGTTGCTAGGTGCAGCACCATTCTCTTTCCCACAGATTAATACTCTTTGCATATCCAAGACAAAAAAATCTGATGTGTTACACTCACATGACTTTCTCTACTCTTGTACAAACTATTTTTACAAACGCTTATTCTCCATATGGTTCATGTTAATCGAGATATCGAGATGTCAATCTTATTTGTAATTTTCTTGTAGATGCAAGGGGAATATGGTAGCTTTTAAGCGATAGTCAAATATTTTATCGCTGGTTGCTATGTGGCGCATTCCATTCTCTTTGCATGTCCAGGACATAAAAAAAATGAATAACGAATTTGAGAAAAAGTACAAGTATTGGAAAATTTAAGGAAATAACAAGCAATATCTCGAAAACGGTTCACTCAACAAAAAAAATGTATATGATATAAGTTGTGTATTTTAACGCGATCTACATTATTTGTGTAGTAAAATTTTGTCTATCTCTTATGGTTTACCAGTTATGCAAAAGTCGTTCATAATGAAGAATACTTTTGGAGACATTCCCAGAAATTTCGAGATATACATTTCATTTCTCATGACATTAACTTAAACATATGATATTTTCATCAAAATCGTTAGAGCCATTTTTGAGAAAATTAAAATTTTCGAAAAATGTTCCATGTAAAGGGTAGTCTGGGGTGGGGGGATTTTCTTGAAAACCTTCGTGTCGCATCTCTGGAAGATACTGAACGTAAATACCAAGTTTGGTGTTTATCCGACTGTTAGTTTTTGAGTTATGCTGTTCACAGACACACAGACACACACACAGACACACACACACACAGACACACACACAGACACACACACGGACATGTTTCCAAAAATGCTTTTTTTGGATTCAGGAGGTCTCAAAACATGTATTTCCGGTGAAATCTCGGTATCGAATTTTTGGGTGGAATGCAATACTTCCCCTACTTACTATACGTAGTAGAGAAAGTAAAAAAAATCTGATGTGTTACACTCACATGACTTTCTCTACTCTTGTGCAATCTATTTTTACAAACGCCTATTCTCCATATGCTTTATATTAATCGAGATATCGAGATGGCAATCTTATTTGTAATTTTCTTGTAGATGCAAGGGGAATATGGTAGCTTTTAAGCGATAGTCAAATATTTTATCGCTGGTTGCTATGTGGCGCATTCCATTCTCTTTGCATGTCCAGGACATAAAAAAATGAATAACGAATTTGAGAAAAAGTATAAGTATTGGAAAATTTAAGGAAATAACAAGCAATATCTCGAAAACGGTTCACTCAACAAAAAAAATGTATATGATATAAGTTGTGTATTTTAACGCGATCTACATTTTTTGTGTAGTAAAATTTTGTCTATCTCTTATGGTTTACCAGTTATGCAAAAGTCGTTCATAATGAAGAATACTTTTGGAGACATTCCCAGAAATTTCGAGATATACATTTCATTTCTCATGACATTATCTTAAACATATGATATTTTCATCAAAATCGTTAGAGCCATTTTTGAGAAAATTAAAATTTTTGAAAAATGTTCCATGTAAAGGGTAGTCTGGTGTGGGGGGATTTTCTTGAAAATCTTCGTGTCGCATCTCTGGAAGATACTGAACGTAAATACCAAGTTTGGTGTTTATCCGACTGTTAGTTTTTGAGTTATGCTGTTCACAGACACACAGACACACACACAGACACACACACAGACACACACACACACACAGACACACACACAGACGCACACACGGACATGTTTCCAAAAATGCTTTTTTTGGATTCAGGAAGTTTCAAAACATGTATTTCCGGTGAAATCTCGGTATCGAATTTTTGGGTGGAATGCAATACTTCCCCTACTTACTATACGTAGTAGAGAAAGTAAAATGAATAACGAATTCCCATTTAAGAAAATAAGTATTGAAAAATTTAAGAGAATAACAAGCAATATCTCGAAAATGGTTCACTCAACAAAAAAAATGTATATGACATAAATTATGTATTTTAACGCGATGACCATTTTTTGTGTAGTAAAATTTTGTCTATCTCTTATGGTTTACCAGTTATGCAAAAGTCGTTCACAACGAAGAACACTTTTGGAGACATTCCCAGAAAATTCAACATATACATTTTATTTGTCATGAAAATATCTTAAACATATGATATTTTAATCAAAATCGTTAGAGTCGTTTTTGAGAGAATTAAAATTTTCGAAAACTCTTCCATGTAAAGGGTAACCTGAGCTGTGGGGATTTTCTTGAAAACGTTCATTTCGCATCTCTGGGAGATACTGAACCTAAATACCAAGTTTGGTGTTTATCCGACTGTTCGTTTCTGAGTTATGCTGTTCACAGACAGACACACAGATAGACAGACTCACACACGGACATGTTTCCAAAAATCTGATGTGCTACACTCACATGACTTTCTCTACTCTTGTACGAACTATTTTTACAAACGTTTATTCTCCATATGCTTCATGTTAATCGAGATATCGAGATGTCAATCTTATTGCTAATTTTCTTGTAGATGCAAGGGGAACATGGTAGGTTATAAGCGATAGTCAAATCTTTTAAGCGCTGGTTGCTATGTGGCGCATTCTATTCTGTTTGCATATCCAGGACATAAAAAATTGAATAACGAATTTGAAAAAAAGTATAAGTATTGGAAAATTTAAGGAAATAACAAGCAATATCTCGAAAATGGTTCACTCAACTAAAAAAATGTATATGACATAAATTGTGTATTTTAACGCGATCTACATTTGTTGCGTAGTAAAATTTTGTCTATCTCTTATGGTTTACCAGTTATGCATAAGTCGTTCACAATAAAGTATACTTTTGGAGACATTTCCAGGAAATTCAAGATATACATTTTATTTATCATAAAAATATCTTAAACATATGATATTTTAATCAAAATCGTTAGAGCCATTTTTGAGAAAATTAAAATTTTCGAAAAATCTTCCATGTAAAGGGTACTCTGGGGTGGGGGGATTTTCTTGAAAACCTTCGTGTCGCATCCTTGGAAGATACTGAACCCAAATACCAAGTTTGGTGTTTATCCGGCTGTTCGTTTCTGAGTTATGCTGTTCACAGACACACACACAGACACACAGACACACAGACACACACACGGACATGTTTCCAAAAATGCTTTTTTTTGGATTCAGGGGGTCTCAAAACATTTATTTCCGGTGAAATCTCGATATCGAAAGTTTGGGTGGAGTACAATACTTCCCCTACTTACTATACGTAGTAGAGAATGTAAAAATGCTTTTTTTGGATTCAGGGATCTCAAAACATGTATTTCCGGTGATATCTCGGTATCGAATTTTTGGGTGGAATACAATACTTCCCTTACTTACTATACGTAGTAGAGAATGTAAAAATGCTTTTTTTGGATTCAGGGGATCTCAAAACATGTATTTCCGGTGATATCTCGGTATCGAATTTTTGGGTGGAATACAATACTTCCCCTACTTACTATACGTAGTAGAGAAAGTAATAAGCTTTCGTAGGAATAATTGTATACCTACTAATAGACGATATAGGACAGAGAAAGTAATTTCAATGTAACACATAATACTTTTTTTGTCTAGCTCTGTAGTTAAATGGAGTAGACACCTCGAAGTTTTAAAATGTGGGCTAGAACATTACAAAAGCAATTCCGTGTCACTCTAATCTTATAGGTATTTAAAACGCTTTCCGTCTCTGTGTATTTCAAACAGAGATTCTTGAAGACCCTCAGATACTGTGTTCTGCTGTAACATAGCCAAATTTGGCTTATATTTTAAAGCACTTGTGTTATTAATTATCCAAGAAATGCAAAAATAGTAAACGATTGCATTTAATCTATTCAAATCGAATTTAAGGTCTGTAACATCCTTAAGCGAGTATCCGAAGCAAAGCGGCCGAATGTTACCAAAACGCTGGAAGGTTTACTAGCTAAAAGTAAATATACCTATTATACGATCAAATGTAGGTTACGTAATGGACTGTTACTCGATGGGGGGAATAAATCGACTGCTTTATGTAATGTTTATTCTCATTAGAGGTGAAATAAAAGCACAATGCAATTCTTGTAGTGGCCTTATAGGCACTAATGTCTTTATAGATCATCTTTAAACATGACTTCCGTGGTGTAATGGTTAAGTTATTCGTCTGTCGAGTGTTTGACTCAGTGTGCCGGTACTACACTATCAAGTATAATTTTGTTAAGGGAGCGAATTTGAATAGGTGTCCTCTTTGTGGAGAGGCAGATAATGATTTGCATTATGTAATTGAATGAGAAGAAACTAAGTTGTGGAGAGATCAGTTTTTACCTAAAGAATGAGAGAATGTTAACAAAGAAGTATTAAAAGTTAGGAGAATGAAAATACTAAAGGAGAAGGATATAAAAAGAATAGGAGAATATATGGGGAGAGTAAGAGAAAAGTGGTTTAGAAAAATAAAGCAATATTAATTTGTTATGTCCCACCATGCTAAATAACCACGGTGTTAAAATGCATGATGGACCAAAGAAAGAAAAAATAGCAACTCAAAGTAATGTATTCAAAATTGTAAGAATTTTGTATAGCATTATGGAAATAAATATACAAGTACAAGTACCTAGTAGTACTTAATGGTTATTGTTTAATATTTCAACCGGTGAAACCCATCACGGTCCCATCATCTACTTTCGCATTCCAACTAGGTCCCGTCTTTCAAAATGTACACAGCCTAACTCGGTCTTATAGGAAATTAATTTCAGTCTAGTTCATAACGCATAATTTCCCTCCCCATTTGAAAGACTTCTGAATTTTAGTAGACCTATAGTGACAGCAAAACGATGTTGCAGTTTCATGTTTCTCCAAAAACCGATTTTAACCGCAAAACCGGATATTATATAAAAACATTTGCTGTATTAAATGCATGTGACAATTTTGTAAACTTCACAAACAAAATATTTGAAAAGTCCGTGTATTATTTAAGAAATTATAATTCTAATCAAATGGAAGATTAGAAAAACACCAAAATACGAATCTGCAATAGTGTTTGTCCTTGAAGAGCTACCAGCAATGTCGTGGTCACAACCATTAACTACTCAGGATCATTGCCACTATCAATTTTACGTAACAGGATGCCACACCACTGTACATTTCACTGTGCTCAGAGTATTATTGTGATTTCATACTATAGGTTACGGATCGAGTTGTGTTGTTCACAGTATATGCTACGGGACCGAGTTGGGTTGTTGACAGCATATGCTACGGGACGAGTTGGGTTGTTGACAGTATATGCTGCGGGACGTAGTTAGGTTGTTGACAGTATATGCTAGGGACCGAGTTGGGTTGTTGACAATATATGCTGCAGGACCGACTTGGGTTGTTGACAGTATATGCTATGGGACCGAGTTGGGTTGTTGACAGTATTTATATACTGCGGGACTGAGTTGGGTTGTCGAGAGTATATGCTGCAAAACCGAATTGGGTTGTTGACAGTATATGCTGCAGGACCGAGTTGGGTTGTTGAGAGTATATGCTGTGGGACCGAGTTAGGTTGTTGACAGTATATGCTACGGGACTGAGGTGGCTTGTTGACAGTATATGCTACGGGCCGAGTTGGGTGGTTGACAGTATGCTACGGGACCAAGTTGGGTTGTTGACAGTGTATGCTAGGGACCGAGTTGGGTTGTTGAAGTGTATGTTGCGGGACCAATTTGGGTTGTTGACAGTGTATGCTAGCGGATCTAGTTGCGTTGTTGACAGTGTATGCTACGGGACCGAGTTGGGTTGTCGACTCTATGTCACGGGACCAAGTTGGATTGTTGACAGGGTATGCTGCGGGACCAAATTGGGTTGTTGACAGTGTATGCTACGGGACCGAGTTGGGTTGTTGACAGTGTATGCTACGGGACCAAGTTGGGTTGTTGACAATGTATGCTACGGGACCGAGTTGGGTTGTTGACGTATGCTACGGGACCAAGTTAGGTTGTTGACACTATATCCCACGGGACCGAGCTGGGTTGTTTACATTTTGCTCACGAAGATAACGGGAGCTAGTTATGATGCATTCAGTTCATCTGATACCTTGCACCGGCCGTAATTATTACGATCTCTATTTTCGATTTATTGCGATGAATTGAGACTGCGCTCAGGTACATTAGCAGTACTGGGTCACCACTTAAGATACAGTGCAAGTTACGTTAAGAGTAAATAAACTACTGGCGACCTATAGGTTACAAAACATCCTATCATACAACACAGCTGTAAAATTTCCACACGGTAGGTACGATTGAAATATGTAAAATACACATAGGTACACTGTCGTGCATAAAAAGTAATCCATTCCCCTAGATCATCATTGTGTTTTTCCCTCCGTAAGGTTTTCACCTTCAGATAACCAACTTTTGACTCCATTCAATCTCGATCAGATCTCTATGTGACTGGTCTGAAAAACAATACAGTGACATACAAACTAACCAATGAATGATGTTTATAATAGATAATCTATGCGAAATGAAAGAGTGGTTTGGATACGACCTCTATGAAAGAGTTTCGCTACGATTGCTACACAAGTAAAGGCTAAGCCATTTACAATATAATTGGGCCTTCTAGAGGAAGGGGTGAGGAATTATTTGCATATGTAGTTAAACTGAACGATAGCTACCATTTACATATATGAGAGCTTTCATCAGCGACATGGAGACGAAGGTTAAAGTTGTTGCTACTAAACTACAATAAGAAAATAGTAGGTAAATATAATGGTTAAACGGTAAAGCTAAAATATAAGGTTTAAGCTGTAACATTGCCCTTCAGCAGTTCGGTAATACTTTGGGGGAGGTAAAGTACCCCATCAATCCAGTAGCTAGAATTATGCTCGAAAAATAGAGGTGGTCACGCTGGTAGGGGTGGGACTAGATTTTGTTAGTACCAACATAAACAGCTCCGTTCCATTATGGGCCACGTTTTATACACGCCAGTATACATAGGTTCACCAAAGCGTTTTATACTTGGATTAGGCTGGGGACGAATGACAATTTATGTCTATTTAGGTGGTGAGAACCATTCGCACAGGTTATCTAGTATAGCTTGATTTTCTTGAAGACGATAGGCATCATATTTCCTAGGCTGACAGTTTTATTCACAATACCTATTGGTTGCTCCATCCTCTCCAAGGTCGTCCCACTGTTCTTGTACCTCTAATCTTGTAAAATACTGTTGAATTTGGAAACCTATTTAAAAAAAAACTGTTTAAAATAGTATTATCAATGATAATAATAATAATTACGTCTGAAGTAGTTTGTATTGTTTACCATACGCTTTGGGAGCCAATTTGAAGAAGTTTTGTAGGTGCTACGTATGGAAAGCCAGGTTGAAGAAGATCATATTTCGACTGTTGCAGAGCCGAACTTGAAGTAGTTGCAACCGCACGTATGGTAAAAAGTTTTCGGTGGCCTTTGCCCCAAATTTAAATATATTAACTTTGTAATTTGACTGTTTCTTTAAATATTATATATTTATGTTTGCCTCGGCTGCGTCAGTATTTATTTTTAGAGACATGAATGTCTTAGCAGGGAGTGGTGCGACTGAAGAATGTAGGTTTACACAGATTATAATTTTACTTCACTCCTTTTATTAATGCTTGACACGATTTAAATAACACTTCACTGATATAGAGAGCTGTGAGATTCTTTTGTTAATTACTTACACTTTTTAACACGTAAACTATTTTCGTCTCACACTGAATACGTATTAAATTTCTCGAGGACACATCTCGCGTCCGGTTAAGAACACTGTCTATAAGCAACTGAACTCTGAATTTGTAAATTTTGCTATATTTCAGTTTCTGGTTGGCTAATCCTACTCCAATAGAATACTTTCATTTAACTTAACCTTTTTCCTGGTTGTTGATTGGCTATTTATAAACTGTCACAAAAATTACATTATTGTTGCTCCAAGAATTACCAGTAGCATTCAAACTTTCTAATTCATTATTGCCTCAAGGTTACCTCATTGTTAGCAACTTTTAACCTATGTTTCTCACAGCTCCTACATTATTAAATTACGTAATACATTCACATAACAGTATTACACATGTATACAATAATATAAACATATATAATGACTGTAATATACACTGTTTATATATTGTTACATACACATATTGCTTTAAGGCGGGCTGTTATTGAATTTATATGTTATATAATTTGACTGAAATCATTTAAGTGTTAAAAATACTGTCTCAAGTCCTGAAACTTTGGTCTTCTTTTCGGATATTGTAAGATTATAATCTTGTTTTATTTTGTGCAGTCTAAAAATTGTTTTCCTCAAAGACTACGTGGAGGATAGTCAAACGTTATGTTTAAAAGTGGAGTCCCTAAATAGTTCTCAGTTGTGTTTCGCATTGACAAAACGTAATTTTAAAAATCACCCTATGCATGCTATTCATTCTCTTTGAAGTTTGCATAGCTGGAAACAATAAAGGACAAAACCGAGCGAAATGACTCAGGCGGGCATCTGTGGCTCGCATTCGGGAGGTTGTGTGTTCAAATGTCGTGTGCCGGACAATCTGACTGGACAGTCACCAGGTAAATGCCGGACTGGATATTCAATGCCATGATCCAAATTTCCCCCTACAGAACACAAGAATGTAATGGCTTGTATATTTTTCGCAAAATATTCAGATCACTATACTAAATTTATAGCAATTTAGCTTACTTTTGTTAAATACTTAGTTAATCTCTGCGGGATGTGGCAAGTCTTTCTCTCCTAAAAGTAGGTATAATTAATGGTTATAATGTTTCCACAGCATTGCATAGTGCTGGTCCAGGACATTTAAGCTTTTGTGTGTTTCTAGGCAAATACTTGGTGCTAACGGCGATAACCATTTTGTGCTATTGATGCCATGGTACATAATGGAGATCTTTTCTGAGAAGAGCGATGCAAATTTTGCATGCTTAGGTCGACAGAAATGTGGTCTGTACAGAAATAGGCAAATAATAAGCGATATTCCATATAATGTCCTCGAGTGGAGCACAAAGGAAAATGGCTATTGAGAGGGAACTGTTGGCAGCTGCTCAGTGTGTCATTTGGTTTCAGTGGAGCAACCGTCTATATCCATAGCCTTAGTATTGATAAAATACTGTCAGTGCAAACACTCAAGTGGTCATATATTCTTCATTATTTGTCTAACGTGCTACATAAAACTTCCAAGACCATGAATGAAGCTATATTTATTGATTTATTTATTACTATAAGCACGTTTTGCAGTTGAACAATCGATAGAATGAGTACGTAAACAGTGACACTTTTTGTTATTGCTTATTTAAACCTATAAAACGATTTTACGTAAATCATTACAAGAACACAAGTTCTGAAGATACAGTTACGATGTATTGTCGAGTACACGAATTTGTCCCTAACTGAAATTGTAACTGTAAGGAGATATTTTATGTGTTGCTAATAAACCTAGAGATAACATTATTGCAAATAGTAATCGTCAAGGTTATTAATTGCAATCTGTTATAGGGTCATTCTACAGTAAACTTTTGTCATGGACGTGGCAGTTTAATTAGAAAATATTTAAACTCATAATTTATGATACGGATATTGCAGAGCATTAATATTTTATCTTAGAAAAATAGGCAATGTTTTCCAAAGGAGAAGGAAAAAACAATATTAAAGAGTCTGTGTCTAGAAAATCTAGGATTGGATCACCAGGAGTCTGCTTGACTCGAAGGACTGCTATTAAGTTGTTTTCACATTTACTCTTCTATACAGTATCTATATACAGGATGTGTCTAAATTCCCTTTACAGACTTTGAGGACTTGTAGTGGGGACCAAGAAGGTTAAGTTTAGCATAGGAACTCATGTCCTGAAACGTACCGTTTTCCCACAAGGATCTCGTAAATCAAGAATTGCATATGACCTCACAGTAATAGTCAAGCAGGGTCCAGTCGGGAGAACGTGCAGGCCAAGCAATCGGGCCACCATGACCTATCCACCGTTGCCCAAATCGTTGATCCAGATGACGTCGGACCGCAAGTGCAAAATGAGCTGGTGCGCCGTCAGGGTAGAACCACATGTTTTATTGCACATGCAGTGGCACATCCTCCAAACACCAGTACGCCTTCAAGGAATCGCAAGTACACGCCATCCGTGAGATTTGGTAGAAGAAGGTATGGCACAATTACACACTCATCAAGGAACCCTGCCCAAATGTTCAGACTGTATTGTTGCTGAAACACATCACAAACTCAACTGATGTAAACAAAGGTGTAGTGGACTTGGGACATCAGGCGATCGATGAATGACGTATGCACTACCCCGGTCAAGACCATCCTAGTGAGTGGCGCCGAAAAAGCGTGTGTGGTGATTTTACGTGTAGCGGAAAAACGGTATGGTAAATATGTTTTCGGACACAAGTTCCTATGCTAAACTTAATCATCTTGGTCCTCACTACAAGTCTTCAAAGTCCGTAAAGGGAATTTAGACACATTCTGCACATAACAAATATGTATCCATAACGATCACAATAGGTTAGGTTACCTATATAACGCAGGGGGACACATCGTGCACTGTGACTTACATACCTACATCTATTGCGGCTACTACCCCTTAGGAGGAGGGGATGAAGTGAAGAAGCTACAGGGGGCTATAGGCCACGAGACGCATGGAAGTCCCTAACACTTCCAGGCACGAAGACTCTTCCCACTGCTGGAGCTGCCCAGAGAGGGCGATGAGCCACCCTTGACCAAGCAGCCCTCTAGTATCCACTGGGAGTACTTTTGTCCTTTGAGCAAGCATCCACACCACGTGTCTGACACTGCAGTACGCCACGAAAACTAGAAGCAAACCTAAAAGATGTGAAGGAAAGTGGGATGAAAGAGAAATCGTGGTTGATGAGAAACACCCAAGTATTCGCCTACAGACCAGGGAAAATCACGAAAAACCCAAGTTCAGAATGGGCGGTAATAGAAGCCGGGACCTCCGAATGCGAGCTTCACACGTTACCGCGAAGTCATATCGCTCGATACGATCACAATAATTAGCTGATATAAACAAACACAGACAAGAAACAAATGCTATAGATAGATATATCAGACTTTAAAGTGCTTCAGTCTAGGAGAAACATAAACACACTCAGTGGTGTAAAGGCTGAGTGTATCAAAAACAATTTCCTATGATAAAACACATATTTGTACGTGGTCTTCATGTTCAAATATGTTGAACTTTTGGAATTTACCTGACTGTTCCCTTGAATCCCAAGGTGGCGGTTGTAGTATTCTTGCACCCACGTTTCTTTTTGTTGCATCTTGAGGGTCATTTTGTCATTAAAAGTCAGCTAAGGTATGCTCTTGGAATAAGGGTACGAATCAGAAAATTTAACTAGGAAGAGAAATTCTGAAACTGAAATTAATGGGCAAACAGCTGAGAGTTCAAATCCTTAGCATGGATTTCTTCGAAAGAGAAGTAAAGCCGGTGGTCCCGTGTCGTAGATTTACGGCACGTAAAAGAACCTCAAACCTGATAAAGAGTCTCTGAGCAAAATTATCAGTCATTCACGCCCAATATGGAATGTGACGCTAAGAACCATAGTAGTTAAAGAGCGTCCAGAAATAAAACTCAATTTATGAATTCGAATCAAATTCACACCAGTCGGCAATCTTTATTTCCATTAATATAATTTGTTAAAACGTAAGTTTCTCGCAAAGTAGTTCTAATTGCTGTGGGAATTTTTAGAACACTTTCAACAAGTCCCAGAGCTTAATATATTCAATAAAGCTAAAAAAGATTCCATTCGTTTTTTGCTGTAAGAGGTTGTTTTCTGCTAAATTTCGCCCTAACCCACGTGCAACTGGAAGAACATAATAGCTGGACAGCAAAGTGGAGTACTGAAGCTGCTGGGGCTGGTGACACAGTGTTACTGCTGGTGAACCTTGACCCTCTCGCTCCCACGCTAGTGCCCATGCTGAGAGGTAAAGAGGCTTAGCCTTTTACAAGAATTTGGGCACAATAGTGTGTAGATATTGGGAACAGGTGGGTCGATACCAAATTCCCTGCAAAACGTGGACACCACAACCGGAAATAACATGCCACTGAGTCATCATATATTACATGGCACGTAGTATTGTGTACATCACATTGTCCAAGAAAAAATACAAATTCTAAAGTCAAGTTTTCGATGACATATCTAATTACCATAATCATTGTGTATGTATCAATGCGCGATATAAAATGACAGTGGAACGCAATTAGACATCAGTCCAGCGGCAGTCCTGATATAAACAACGACTATTTCATAATCGGAGCACAGTAACATACCCACTACCATATACTAAGACACTGGATATACCAAGCAATCTTCTTAGTTAAAGTAGTTCTCCAGTCCAGCTGCGCCACGATACCGGTCTATATTTGAACTATCTGCTAGTTACTGTACGAACAAGATATTTCGTTTATTTCTGTGTTGCAGCGAAATAAGAATCAAAGTTAAGGATGTCTGAACAAATGATTTAGGAGCGTAAACTTCTGGCACACAGCCCTATTAGGTCAAGGCTGCACGACTTCCGTCTCTATACACACAGGGCACTTAGTCCGAAATCATCAAGTAATTCATTGATTGATTACCAAGAACTGTACCAGTCTTCCAAACAGAGGGAAAGTCCCGTTACCAGGAATGGAACCCGATTTCCCTCCACCACAGGCAGCAACAAGGAGCCTTTTCGGAATTTGCAAACATACATTGTTCGGATCTTTGTATTATCTTCGTAAAATTCTGATTTGATTGGTGTATTATTACTTTCTCTACTACGTAGAGTAAGTAGGGGAAGTATTGTATTCCACCCAAAAATTGGATACCGAGATTTCACCAGAAATACATGTTTTAAGACCCCCTGAATCCAAAAAAAGCATTTTTGGAAACATGTGCGTGTGTGTGTCTGTCTGTCTGTGTGTCTGTGTGTCTATCTGTGTGTGTGTCTGTCTGTGAACACCATAACTCAGAAACGAACAGTCGGATAATCACCAAATTTGGTATTTAGGTTCAGTATCTTCCAGAGATGCGACACGAAGGTTTTCAAGAAAATCCTCCCACCCAAGATTACCCTTTACAATGGAAGATTTTTCGAAACGTTTAATTTTCTCAAAAATGGCTCTAACGATTTTGATTAAAATATCATATATTTAAGATATTTTCATGACAAATAAAATGTATATCTTGAATTTTCTGGGAATGTCTCCAAAAGTATTCTCCATTGTGAGCGACTTTTGCATAACTGGTAAACCACAAGAGATAGACAAAATTTTACTACACAAAAATGTAGATCGCGTTAAAATACACCATTTATGTCATATACATTTTTTTGTTGAGTGAACCATTTTCGAGATATTGCTTGTTATTCCCTTAAATTTTTCAATACTTATTTTCTAAAATGGGAATTCGTTATTCATTTTTTTGTCTTGGATATGCAAAGAGTTATAATTTGTGGCAAAGGGAATGATGCTGCACCTAGCAACCAGTTATTAAGAGATATGTATGTGCTTAAAGGCTACTGTTTTTCTATATTGCCCTTGTAAATATATTTTCTCCTTACATCTACAAGAAAATTAGCAATAAGATAGAGTCTGCAAATGTTTATCTCGATTAACATGAAGTAGATGGAGAATAAGCGTTTGTAAAAATGGTTTGTACAACAGTAGAGAAAGTCATGTGAGTGTAACACATCAGATTTTTTTTGTCCTGGTAATGCAAAGAGAATGGAATACTCGACATAGCAAACAGCTCTTAAAATATTTGACTATAGCTTAAAGCCTACCAATTCCCCTTGCATCTACAAGAAAATTAGCTACAAGGTTAACATTTCGATATCTCGATTAACATGAAGCATATGGAGAATAAGCGTTTGTAAAAATAGTTTGTACAAGAGTAGAAAAAGTCATGTGAGTGTAACACATCAGATTTTTTTATTTAAAATTTTATTCAATATTTTTGGCGTATCAAAGCCATAGATAAAATTATCTTGTGTTCTGAAAATTTTCTACCCAAATTCAGCATTCTGTTGGATCGGATTCTATGTGTACAGCTCCAAACAAACAGCACAACACTGTAAAATTGTCTCGAGTAGTGATGTGACGTATTTTATATTTCATCGATTTTCTAACAAAATGCTCCCTCACTCGCTGATCGTTAAGTGCTCATTCTGACTCTTTAATGTCGTCCTCCGTGGTGTAGTTGTTACTATGCTAGTCTTACTTCCCGAGGTCGCGGGTTCAAACCCGGCGAAGAGGATGGATTTTTTTCGGGCGTAAAAATCCTTAGCATGGCTTCCTTTGGAAGGGAAGTAAAGCCGGTGGTCCCGTGTCGTACATTTACGACACGTAAAAGAACCTCAATCCTGATAAAGATGCTTCTAAGCAAAATTTCCGGTCTTACACGCCCAATATAGAATGGAACGCTAAGGACCACATCAGTTAAAGAGCGTTCATAAATAAAACTAATTTAATTTTTCTTTTTAATTTTTGACTCTTTAATGAAATAATGGCTAACATATTAATGGTTTTTAAATTATTCCAGCCTCCTGCGTATATAATTAAAGTCATAGCATACCTAGGAGTCGAGAAAGTTGTGTGGATGTTAGAGATTTCATGTTTAAAAAATGTACCTATTGCTTATTATCTTGTAATCTTTACTGGGATTTTCATCCATCACACATATTTCCTCTATTATCGCACTAGTTACCATGATGTTATTATGGAAGATAAATAAAATCTGGATATTTTAAGGGAGAATAAAACCACTTTTTATAATAAGGGTTTATTAAAACATCAATTCTTTACAGATATCTACAAACAAGGCTTAGGTATTAAAAATCGTATGTTACATTCATATGATTTTCTCTAACCACTATCCTTTATTTTTACACCTCTAGATTGTACAAGCTATTCTTGAGAAAACTTATTTTTCTATTTCCCGTTAATCGATATTAACCTTTGGAGAAATAGCTACATTACACATTTCGTTGTAGGTACAAGGTGGGGTAGAGGAAACCGAATCTATAGCCAGATATTTAAAAGCGAGTTGCTATATGCTGGACTTGAAATTTCATACTCCTTCCAAGACATCGCGAGAAACAGCTGAATAGCGACAGCACTTTAAAATTATCTAATGTGTTACATTCACATGACGTTCTCTACCTACTATGATTTATTTTTATATAGCTTCTTGAAAGTATCCCTATACATTTCGTTAAAGGTACAAGGGAAATAAGCATAGAGGGAACATGGTCGATCGTTATGTTAAAAACCGGGTAGTTATAGGTTTGCTGGCCTAGAAATTCTATATACTTTCCATTAATTGAATAGCGAAGTTTAAAAAGAATGACAACTATTGAAAAATTCAAATCAATAACAACGAATATCTCGGAAATGGGCGTTGCCACAAAAAGTTATTTGAAGTAAATTGTGTGTTCTAAAAAGATCTATATTTCTTTTGTATTGCAAGTTGGTATCTATTCCTTATGGTTTATCGGTTATACAAAGGTATATAAAACTCTTTCTGAATGAACAGAGATGCATAGGCTATTACTAGAAAATATGTGAAATAAATTTTATTTGTCATATAAATATCTTATATCGACATTTCGTTTTAGGGTTATGGTGTTCAGAGATACGCATACAAACACGGACATTTTTGTAATTATTTTTATTCAGGGGGCCTCAAAAGACGTATTTTCGGTTAAGTCTCGGCATCAAATTTTTGGGTGGAATGCAATATCACCTCTACCCAGGTACTGTAAAAATCTATAAAAAAACTGTGTCACCTCGACTTTAATTTATTCGCTATATTTTTACTTTCTCTTCTACGTATAGTAAGTAGGGGAAGTATTGTATTCCACCCAAAAATTCGATACCGAGATTTTACCGGAAATACATGTTTTGAGACCCCCTGAATCCAAAAAAAGCATTTT
Organism: Deroplatys truncata; assembly: GCA_030765065.1. NCBI lineage: Eukaryota > Metazoa > Arthropoda > Insecta > Mantodea > Mantidae > Deroplatys > Deroplatys truncata. Next base: position 60,833,412 of record CM060984.1, on the reverse strand, counting down.
TGGAAACATGTCCGTGTGTGTCTGTGTGTGTCTGTGTGTGTCTGTGTGTCTGTGAACAGCATAACTCAGAAACGAACAGTCGGATAAACACCAAACTTGGTATTTAGGTTCAATATCTTCCAGAGACGCGAAACGAAGGTTTTCAAGAAAATCCCCCCACCACAGACTACCCTTTACATTGAACATTTTTCGAAAATTTTAATTTTCTCAAAAATGGCTCTAACGATTTTGATTAAAATATCATATGTTTGACATTGTCATTAGAAATGAAATGTATATCTCGAATTTTCTGGGAATGTCTCCAAAAGTGTTCTTCATTTTGAACGACTTTTGCATAACTGGTAAACCATAAGAGATAGACAACATTTTACTACACAAAAAATGTAGATCGCGTTAAAACACACAATTTATGTCATATACATTTTTTTTTGTTGAGTGAACCGTTTTCGAGATATTGCTTGTTATTCCCTTAAATTTTCCAATACTTATACTTTTTCTCAAATTCGTTATTCATTTTTACTTTCTCTACTACGTATAGTAAGTAGGGGAAGTATTGTATTCCACCCAAAATTTCGATACCGAGATTTTACCGGAAATACATGTTTTGAGACCCCCTGAATCCAAAAAAAGCATTTTTGGAAACATGTCCGTGTGTGTCTGTGTGTGTCTGTGTGTGTGTCTGTGTGTCTGTGAACAGCATAACTCAGAAACGAACAGTCGGATAAACACCAAACTTGGTATTTAGGTTCAATATCTTCCAGAGACGCGAAACGAAGGTTTTCAAGAAAATCCCCCCACCACAGACTACCCTTTACATTGAACATTTTTCGAAAATTTTAATTTTCTCAAAAATGGCTCTAACGATTTTGATTAAAATATCATATGTTTGACATTGTCATTAGAAATGAAATGTATATCTCGAATTTTCTGGGAATGTCTCCAAAAGTGTTCTTCATTTTGAACGACTTTTGCATAACTGGTAAACCATAAGAGATAGACAACATTTTACTACACAAAAAATGTAGATCGCGTTAAAACACACAATTTATGTCATATACATTTTTTTTTGTTGAGTGAACCGTTTTCGAGATATTGCTTGTTATTCCCTTAAATTTTCCAATACTTATACTTTTTCTCAAATTCGTTATTCATTTTTACTTTCTCTACTACGTATAGTAAGTAGGGGAAGTATTGTATTCCACCCAAAATTTCAATACCGAGATTTCACCGGAAATACATGTTTTGAGACCCCCAGAATCCAAAAAAAGCATTTTTGGAAACATGTCCGTGTGTGTGTGTCTGTGTGTGTCTGTGTGTGTCTGTGTGTCTGTGAACAGCATAACTCAGAAACGAACAGTCGGATAAACACCAAACTTGGTATTTGGGTTCAGTATCTTCCAAGGATGCGACACGAAGGTTTTCAAGAAAATCCCCCCCTCCCTTTACATGGAAGATTTTTCGAAAATTTTAATTTTCTCAAAAATGACTAACGATTTTGACTAAAATATCATATGTTTAAGATATTTTTATGACAAATAAAATGTATATCTTGAATTTTCTGGGAATGTCTCCAAAAGTATTCTTTATTGTGAACGACTTTTGCATAACTGGTAAACCATAAGAGATAGACAACATTTTACTACACAAAAATGTAGATCGCGTTAAAATACACAATTTATGTCATATACATTTTTGTTTTTGAGTGAACCATTTTCGAGATATTGCTTGTTATTCCCTTAAATTTTTCAATACTTATTTTCTCAAATGGGAATTCGTTATTCATTTTATTGTCTTGGATATGCAAGGAGTTATAATCTGTGGCAAAGGGAATGGTGCTGCACCTAGCAACCAGCTATTAAGAGATATGTATGTGCTTAAAGGCTACTGTTTTTCTATATTGCCCTTGTAAATATATTTTCCCCTACATCTACAAGAAAATTAGCAATAAGATAGAGTTTGCAAATGTTTATCTCGATTAACATGAACTAGATGGAGAATAAGCGTTTGTAAAAATACTTTGTACAAGAGTAGAGAAAGTCATGTGAGTGTAACACATCAGATTTTTTTTATGCCCTGGACTTGCAAAGAGAATGGAATGCGCCACATAGCAACCAGCGCTTAAAATATTTGACTATCGCTTAAAATCTACCATATTCCCCTTGCATCTACAAGAAAATTAGCGATAAGATTAACATCTCGATATCTCGATTAACATGAAGCATATGGGGAATAAGCGTTTGTAAAAATAGTTTGTACAAGAGTAGAGAAAGTCATGTGAGTGTAACACATCAGATTTTTTTTTATGCCCTGGACTTGCAAAGAGAATGGAATGCGCCACATAGCAACCAGCGCTTAAAATATTTGACTATCGCTTAAAATCTACCATATTCCCCTTGCATCTACAAGAAAATTAGCGATAAGATTAACATCTCGATATCTCGATTAACATGAAGCATATGGGGAATAAGCGTTTGTAAAAATAGTTTGTACAAGAGTAGAGAAAGTCATGTGAGTGTAACACATCAGATTTTTTTGAGTAGAAACATCTCAAATTAGGCAATATGGATTTGGTTATGTGCAGGATAACGGAAAACAAACCATAAATTTTCGCATATACTATGTCGACTTTTGTTAACAATGATCCCATGCGAGAGAAATCGCCTAAGATGGTTTATAGATGCGTGTGTCAATTTAATCTGGAAAAAGTTAAAGAAGTAACAATGAATATTTCGAAAACGACTAATGCTGCAGAAAGGGTTATTCGACATAAACCCTGTATTTTAATTACCTGTGCATTTTTCGTTGACATTCACAGAGAATTGAATATGTACATTTAATTCGTCCAATTAATACCTCAATTTTAATCAGAATCGTTATAGGCAATTTTGAGAAAAACAAAATAATGACAGATGTCCTATGTGAATTTTAGTTCAGATGAGGCAGTTTTCTTTAAAATGTTCACCTGGGATGCTTAAACATGTATGAATAGTTGCAATTTATTCGAAATTTCGTTTTTAAATTATACTGTTCACACACAGACACAAGTACTTTTTGGACCAGGGCGGCCTCAAAGATTTATTTCTGATGATATCTGGATATCGAATTTTTAGATAGAATACCTACATTACTTCCTCTATCAGACAGGAAAGCAGAAAGGATAAATTTCGAGACACAGTGTGAAGGTATCCGATTCCAATATAAGGCTGGCAGATTCTCGGTAGCCGAAGCTTTCCATTATTTCCCCAGAAAAGAGAAGCACAAGTTTCAGCGGTGCGTTAACTTTATGTGTTGTCCCCTTTTCCTTTCGACGACCTCCGATCCTTTAAGTGTCCCTCTCCCCCTTGCAAGGTGACAAATAATGCTTGTAACATCTTGTATCTTGGAGAGCAGCAGCCCCACCTGCGAGGAAGAGCGGCGCATATCAGCTTTACGACCGCTGCGGTCTCTTCAACTTAATGCCAATTTGCTTTACTTCTTCCACTCTTCATTTTCAAGCAGTGAATAGCGTCCCTTGGATTTTTATATCATATCGTGGTGATGCAAACAATAGGGACCTCTCCCATCTTAATATATTTATTTACCTACGTAAATGAAAAGAAAATCTTATGTGTTACACTCACATGACTTTCTCTACTCTTGTACAAACTATTTTTACAAACGCTTATTCTCCATATGCTTCATGTTAATCGAGATATCGAGATGTTAATCTTATTGATAATTTTCTTGTAGATGCAAGGGCAATTGGTAGGGTTTAAGCGATAGTCAGATTTTTAAGAGCTGGTTGCTATGTGGAGTATTCCATTCTCTTTGCACTACCAGGACAAAAAAAATCTGATGTGTTACACTCACATGACTTTCTCTACTCTTGTACAAACTATTTTTACAAATGCTTATTCTCCATCTACTTCATGTTAATCGAGATAAACATTTGCAGACTCTATCTTATTGCTAATTTTCTTGTAGATGTAAGGGGCATATATATTTACAAGGTCTGTATCGAAATACAGTAGCCTTTAAGCACATACATATCTCTTAATAGCTGGTTGCTAGGTGCAACACCATTCCCTTTTCCACAGATTAATACTCTTTGCATATCCAAGACAAAAAATGAGTAACGAACTCCCATTTGGGAAAATAAGTATTGAAACATTTAAGGGAATAACAAGCAATATCTCGAAAATGGTTCACTCAACAACAAAAATGTATATGACATAAATTGAGTATTTTAACGCGATCTACATCTTTTCTGTAGTAAAAGTTTGTCTATCTCTTATGGTTTATCAGTTTACCAAAAGTCGTTCACATTGAAGAATACTTTTGGAGACATTCCCAGAAATTTCAAGATATACATTTTATTTGTCATGAAAACATCTTAAACATATGATATTTTAATCAAAATCGTTAGAGCCATTTTTGAGAAAATTAAAATTTTCTAAAAATGTTCACCGTAAAGAGTACTCTGGGGTGAGGGGATTTTCTTGAAAACCTTCATGTCGCATCTCTAAGGATACTGAACCTAAATACAAGCTTGGTGTTTATCCGACTGTTCGATTCTGAGTTATGCTGCTCACAGACAGACAGACACACACACACACACACACACACGGACATGTTTCCAAAAACGCCTTTTTTGGATTCAGGGGGTCTCAAAACATGTATTTCCGGTGAAATCTCGGTATCGAACTTTTGGGTGGAATACAATACTTCCCCTACTTACTATACTTAGTAGAGAAAGTAAAAAGGAATAACGAATTTGAGAAAAAGTATAAGTATTGGAAAATTCAAGGGAATAACGAGCAATATCTCGAAAAAGGTTCACTCAACATAAAAAATGTATATGACATAAATTGTGTATTTTAACGCGATCTGAATTTTTAATGTGTAGTAAAATTTTGTCTATCTCTTATGGTTTGCCAGCTATGCAAAAGTCGTTCACAATGAAGAATACTTTTGGAGACATTCCCAGAAAATTCGAGATATACATTTCATTTGTCATGAAAATATCTTAAACATATGATATTTTAATCAAAATCGTTAGAGCCATTTATGAGAAAATTAAAATTTTCGAAAAATGTTCCATGTAAAGGGTAGTCTTGGGTGGGGGGAGATTCTTGAAAACCTCCGTGACGCATCTCTGGAAGATACTGAACACAAATACCAAGTTTGGTGTTTATCCGACTGTTCGTTTCTGAGTTATGCTGTTCACAGACACACAGACACACACACACGGACATGTTTCCAAAAATGCTTTTTTGGATTCAGAGGGTCTCAAAACATGTATTTCTGGTGAAATCTCGGTATCGAATTTTTGGGTGGAATACAATACTTCCCCTGCTTACTATACGTAGTACATAGAGAAAGTAAAAATGAATAACGAATTCCCATTTGAGAAAATAAGTATTGAAAAATTTAACAAGTAATATCTTGAAAAGCTTCACTCAACAAAAAAAAACGTATATGACATAAATTGTGTATTTTAACGCGATCTATATTTTTTGTGTAGTAAGATTTTGTCTATCTCTTATGGTTTACCAGTTATGCAAAGTGTCATTCACAATGAAGAATACTTTTGGAAACATTCCCAGGAAATTCAAGATATACATTTTATTTGTCATATAAATATCTTAAACATATGATATTTTAATCATAATCGTTAGAGCCATTTTTGAGAAAATTAAAATTTTCGAAACATCTTCCATGTAAAGGGTAATCTGGGGTGGGGGATTTTCTTGAAAACCTTTGTGACGCATCTCTGGAAGATACTGAACCTAAATACCAAGTTTGGTGTTTATCCGACTGTTCGTGTCTGAGTTATGCTGTTCACAGACAGACACACAGACACACACACACGGACATATACCAAAAATGCTTTTTTTGGATTCAGGGGATCTCAAAACATGTACTTCCGGTTAACTCTTGGTATCGGAATACGTAGTAGAGAAAGTAAAAAAAATAAATTATATTCACAGACTTAATGATACGTTTATATCTAGCAGATTCACTTAAGGCATGAGAGAACAGCGATGAAAATGATACCAAAAACATGGAGGAATAATTTCAGATGTTTAGTAACAAACTCTTTGAAAAGCTCCATTAGGTGACATATTTACACTTGCAAAAATATAAACGTGCAGATTGGAATACTTCGAAAACAGGTAGTAGTACAAAAAATTGACACAAATTGTGTATTTTAAGCAGTTCTAAATTTTTCTTGCAGAAAGTTTTTATCTATGTTTTAGGGTTTCCCAGTTATAAAAATTAATACAAAATTTAATTAGAATAAAGAAGAATTCGTAGGCTATTTAATTAAAATTCTAGATTTACTTTTTACTTTTCAGTTCAGTATCTTAAAGTATGTGATATTTTAATCAAAATAGTTTAGAGCCATTTTGAGAAAATCTAAAATAAGGAACATTTTTCCAGACACAGGATAGTCTGGGAGCAGGGGAGTTTCGGAAAAATCTTTTATTCTCTTGAAGGATGTTGGACCTAATACAGTTCGTTTTCGGGTTAAAAGTTTCTAAAAATGGTTTTATTTTTGGGGTTCACGGGACTGTAAAGTACATATGTATTTCCGGTACAATCTCATTACCCAACTTTTGGATGGAATGCCGCACGCCCATAGCCTCTGTAGTTAAGCGATAGAAAAATAAAAATCTGATGTGTTACACTCACATGACTTTCTCTACTCTTGTACAAACTATTTTTACAAACGCTTATTCTCCATCTACTTCACGTTAATCGAGATAAACATTTGCAGACTCTATCTTATTGCTAATTTTCTTGTAGATGTAAGGGGAATATATATTTACAAGGGCAATACAGAAATACAGTAGCCTTTAAGCACATACATATCTCTTAATAGCTGGTTGCTAGGTGTAGCACCATTCCCTTTGCCACAGATTAATACTCTTTGCATATCCAAGACAAAAAAATGAATAACGAATTCCCATTTGATAAAATAAGTATTGACAATTTTAAGAGAATAACAAGCAATATCTCGAAAATGGTTCACTCAACAAAAAAAATGTATATGACATAAATTGTGTATTTTAACGCGATCTATATTTTTTGTGTAGTAAAATTTTGTCTATCTATTATGGTTTACCAGTTATGCAAAAGTCGTTTACAATGAAGAACACTTTTGGAGACATTCCCAGAAAATTCGAGATATGCATTTTATTTGTCATGAAAATATCTTAAACATATGATATTTTAATCAAAATCGTTAGAGCCGTGTTTGAGAAAATTAAAATTTTCGAAAAATCTTCCATGTAAAGGGTATCCTGGGGTGCGGGGATTTTCTTGAAAACCTTCTTGTCGCATCTCTGGAAGATACTGAACTTAAATACCAAGTTTGGTGTTTATCCGACTGTTCGTTTCTGAGTTATGCTGTTCACAGACAGACGGACAGACAGACACACAGATACACACACGGACATTTTTCCAAAAATTTTTTTTTTTTGGAATCAGGGGGTCTCAAAACATATACTTCTGGTGAAATCTCGGTATGGAATTTTTGGGTGGAATAGGCACAATACTTCCCCTACTTACTATGCGTAGTAGAGAAAGTAAAAATGTGATGTGTTAGATTCACATGACTTTCTCTCATCTCTAGGTCAAATTAGTAGGTATAAAAATTATTCTTACAAAGTTTATTTTCCTGTCTCTTTATTTTAATGCAAATAAACCTTTACAGAAATAGCTATATTACACATTTCGTTACAGACGCAAATGGATTGCGATAGTCAAATGTTTAAGAACTGACGCTGTATGCTGGTCTTAAAGATCCATACTCTTTCCGTAACATCGCAAGAAACAATTAGATATTAGAAATCGACAGGACAAAAAATGGCTTAGTATTTAAGCAATTTGTACAATTAATAACGCATATCTAGGAAATGGCTGTTGCTACAAAAAAGTTTATTTGAAATAATTTGTGTTTTTAAAAAATATCTATATTTTTTGTGTAGTACGTTTTCGTCTTTCGCTTGTTTACAGTTATACAAGATTATACAATGTTATTTCCGAAGGAAATTTCACAGGATTTTCCCAGAAAATTCAAGATGTACATTTTATTTGTCAGGTAAATATCTTTAATGTATGGTATTTTAATCAAAATCGGTAGAGCCATTTTTTAGGAAATTTAACATTTTGAATACTCTTTCAGGTAAACGGTAATTTGGCGTAGGGGGATCTTCTTGAAAATCTTTGTCTTGCATCTTTATAAGATATTAAACCTAAATACCAAGTTTGGGATTATGCGAATTTTTGAGTTATGCTGCTAACAGACACAGATAGACATATATGCACCTTTTTCTAAATTTTGTTTTCGATTCAAAAGGCCTAAAAGTTATATTTCCAGTACAATTTCGGTATAGACCTTTTGGTTGGAATGCAATACCTTCTCTATCTACTAGGTATGTGGTAGACAAAGTAGAAATGGTAGAACACGGACTTACTAAATGGAAAGAATCAGAAATCAATGAGACGTAAACAAAAATTTACTATGTCTACAGTAAAACTCCGAAGTTGGAATTAACGCAAGCCTGATAAAGGACTTTACAGTGATTTTACACTTTATCAGTATTCACAATTTGCATCACATATATCCTGCCTTTTAACTATCCCATAAGATGAAGCTTAAACGTTGTAAAACCATACAACAATGTCGAAAAACGAACAATAGAGATTAAACGAACATGGAAATACACATATTATTGGAAACAAATTTCGACTGAAAGGGAACGAATAATTGTAGGAAAGAATCGATGCGGCACAAGAACAAGTTTCCAATACTTTCAATAGTAGATACATACTTATAAAATCGTTAAACAACATACACATACAAAGTAAGCATAGGAAAGAAGCACAAGGAATTTAAATTATGTAACGCATAATTTTTACTACGTACTTAGTGTAGACGATGCATTTTATTCCATCCAAAGTTCTATGTCGAGATTTCACAGTAAATACATGTTTTGAGGTCCCTGAACCTCTTAACAACATTTTTTTTAGTAAAACGCCAGTGTGTGTGATCGAGAAGCATTATTCAAAAACGAATAGCCGGTTAAATACTAAACTTGGCATTTAAGTACAGGACCTTCCAAGGATGAAGAAAATCTCCCACCCCAAACTACCCTTTACAAGGAACATTTTTCGAAATTTCTTATTTCCTCAAAAATGCCTCTAACGATTTTTATTAAAATACCACATGTTTAGGCTATTTTCACGACAAATAAAATGTATATTTTGAAGTTTTTGGAAATAACCTGTGAAGTCCTGTTTATTCTAAACGACTTTTCTATAATTGGTAAACCGTAAAATACAGAAAGTTCTTGATGAAGACAGGTTTTGGGGAGATTTGGAGAGCTAAAGAATTATTACAAATAGGTTTCTGGAATGAAATTAGGACAAGAATAGAGGATATGGAAAAACAAGATTTATTAGCGAGTTTTACTTTTAAGAGCTCACTGAGATTATGTAGAGAAATGAAAGTAGGATGGAGCAGGGAACAGTATGTTGATATATGTGATAAACCAGCAAGAGCAGGGGTGGTGAACTTGAAAGATTTGAGAAAAGAGATTGATCTGGAGAAATGCCCACTATGCCACCGGAAATTTAAAGATTGGCATATAATTTTAGAGTGTGAAGAAACGAAGTTACTTAGAAAGAGGATAGAGCAGAGAAAATGGTTAAATTTACCACTAAAAATTCAAGCTAAAAAGATAGTAAATGTAAAATCTAGGAAAAATATAATAGAAGTAGGGAACTTTTTGGCAGAGTAAGAGCAAAATGGATGAGGAAAATTAGCAAAGAAGAGACAAATGAGTATTAAATTAAATTACAGTAGTGTTTAGTTGATATGTTTTAAGTGGGACACAACAACTCGACAACCTCAAGGTTTGAGTTTGTTGTGGTCCAAGAAAAGCAACTCAAGGTAGAGTTAGAGTTAGATTAGAGATTAAATAAAATTATAATTGTACTTTTAGATTAGGAGGAATGCTGGCTATCAGTATTCCATACTGCTGGATACCAGTAGTTACGAGGTTAGTTTTCTTTATATTTTATTTTATTGTTAGTTTTAGAAATTGGGTTAAGAATAAATTTGTAAAATTGTTGTTGTAAACTTGTACAATTAATTGGGTTAATAAAATTACTTACTTACTACACAAAAAATGTAGATCTCGTTAAAGCACACAATTATTTATGTTAAAGCGTTTTGTAGCGTTAACCATTTCCGAGATATTCTTCGTTATTAGTTTGGATTTTCAAATATTTTATGCCTCTCTCAACTGCAGATCGTTTAGTTAGTGCATTCTTCTTATACCTGCAACGCAATGTGAAAATGAGAAATGAAGGTTTGTCTGTATTACCAAGAAGTAGATAGAAGAAGATACTTTTCTGAGAATACTTTGTAGAAGAGTGAGCAGAGAAATTCGTGTGAATGGCACCGTAAAAAGGTGAAGGTACGTATCACGGAGGGTCCCATGAACCGGGGCAAAGCACCACACGCAGGCGAGTCGGCCCTTTTTTCTTCCAACGTGACCCCTGAGAGGGAAGTATAAGGGGAGAGACCTAAAGGGCGACCAGGTCCATGCCGACGGGCGCAAGTATGGACGGGGTCCCTAACATTTCCAGATAGAACGCATCCGACTCCGCATGGTCCCTGCCTACAAGCCATCAACCTTCAGGGTCTCACAGAGCGGAGCCCCACGCTGGGGAGAGGCCTAACTGAGCGGTACCGCAGCGACGCCAGGAAGAAACCTTTACAGAGCGCAAGCCACCGCCCAGCCGCAACCCGCCGGACACCGTCACCTGGTCCAACAACCCTGAAATAGATGGCAAGGAAGATGATGGAGACAGAGAGGAATGAGAGGAAGGAGAGTCGTGATAGAAGAGGAACCCCCCGGTATTCGCCTGTCGACCCGGGGAAATCACGAAAATCTCATGAGCCAGAGTGGGGGTAGCCGGGGATCGATCCCGGAACCTCCCAAATGCGGGCCACAGACGTAACTCGCCTGAGCCATCCCACTCGGTTTTCACGAACCTTACTATTGGAACAAATCTGAGACGAAAAAGCACAAGAAACTACCTTCTAGGTAAGTATAATCAACGTAACGAATGGCACCAATGCTGTCGGAGCTTCATAACGGTTATTAGATTGGCCAGTGATTTGTATGGAATGGAAAAGGAATCCCTAAGAAAACGGGGAAGCAAAACCTCATGACATCTGGAGGTCTAATGTTTACGACAGGAGTATCTACCATAAGCTTAACTCAATGGTGAGGAAGCAGAGTGTTCCGAGTTCGAAACTAGGTTGGAGTGAGATACCTGATTTTTTTCTGGTGTTCTCTTCTACTCATGACAAATTCACATATGTTTGTTGTACATTGTATTCATATAAAACGTGATACTTTTATCCATGTTCAATACTCATGATAGGTTTTTACATCTTAAGAATGATTACAGTTAACAAACAACTGCTTAGCTGCTCAAAACATGCGGAAAGAGCATTCATATGTTTGGTTTTGGCTACAATTTCTTGTGAGTATAGAAAAAAGAAGAATCCCAGACTTTCAAGCATGTCCATCAGATGATAAATTAAGGAAAGTGTAAACCTACAATGTTGACTATTTCGAAAACAATAAATGTTAGAACAATGTATACATATTGTACGTATATTTTAACAAACTCTACATTTTCTTCTGTAGTTATTTTTACTTATACCTATCTATAATTTCTCATTTAACCTATCTACATATAAAACTATACAAAATTCAGCCTTTAGAAGCGATTTCATAGAAAATTCAAGATACATGTTGGTTATATTCATATCTCAAACATATTATATTCCAATCAAAATTGTCTGAGTCATTTTTGAGATATTGGGAAAGTAACGAAACTTTTTCTATGTAAAAGATAAGTTTGGAGTGAGACAATTTTAAGGATTTTTACCTTGCATGGTGAAGATTTTCTGAAGTATGAAATTTTGATTTTTTTTTCTTTTCATTTTAGTTATGCTGTTGAAAGAAAGACAGACACACACGGACCTTTCTCAAAACTGCTCCTCTTTCTTCTTTTTTTTCTTTCTTTTTGGAGGGATTCAATCTTGATATTAAATTTTTGGGTGGAATATAGGAATAGTGCCCCTACTTACTATAGGTAGGGTCGAGTAATGGCTCTGCAGTAATGTGCGAGACTCTATTCGGGGGGTCCTGTGTTTGATTGCCGTCGATCGTCCACTCTGCCCTTGGGTTTTTTGTAGTTTCCTCTGGTCGGTGGGCGAATGATGGGGCGGTTTCTCATCTACCACGACTTCCTTTCAATCATTTCCCTTTCATTCCGCTTTATTCTCATGTTTCAGGTGTGCCTCTAGGTTTCGTGGTGTATGGCGGTGCCGAACAGATGGTACGATTCTTGTTCCAAGGAAAGAGTATTCCCCGTGGATACTAGAGGGCTGCTTGGTTGCGGAGTCGTTCATCGCTTTCTCTGGGCAACTCCAGTAGTGAGACAGCTCTTCGATTCTGACTTCCACGCGGCTCTGTGGCTTGTCTGCCTGCGGCCTGTAGCCTCCTGTAGTTCCTCAACTGCATTGCTTCCTCCTGGTGGGAGGTTTATGATAACGATTCTCTGAAATAGGAAGATATGCCTCAAGCAGGTACATAACAGGAACTGCGGCAGTTACATCCTATAACTGATGCACTGAGTTAGGAGTTTGGATGCTGTCTCTTTTGCCTAGGCCACTCTTGTACCAATGTTGAAGCACTTGAGGAATGAAGTACCTGGTAGATCGGCAACAATAAACCATGCCACTTTTCATAACTCCTGGTCGGCTACAATAAATCTTCAACACCTAGAAAGGGAAAGGCTGTCCTCTTCAGCAGTTTGTATACAACACTCGACATAATGGCTAGCACTTCTTTATGCGCAGATCTTGTGGGCGGAACAAAAGACGACCCTGCTACTACTGTAAAAAAGATTTGTAACTTCTTGCAAAGCGAACGAACATGTGTTCCCCTTCAGGAATTCTTTCATTCCAAGAGATTCTCTATTATAGCTATACATTCGCATCCGTGTACTGACTTACAGCTTTACTACCTTTCCAACGGTTCTAACGATGTTTAATATTTCATTGCTTGTTTACATCCACAATACTTCAGTTGTTAAGGCTTTACATTTGCCGAATTGATGCCAAGAAATTGTTAATGCATGCCTTTCTGACTTCTTCATACTAATCAGTCAAAAGTATGCAGAGTGAGACTGAATAAAATCAGTAAACTCTTTCATTTCTTGTAATGTTTGGTTAATATGGGAATCAATTGAACAAAACATAACTGACGACTTGTAATTTAGGTTTCATTGGCTATGTTGGCACATAGGGGCACCCTAGTGGTGCTTTCTGTAATCAGGTGAATTTCTACTTTCACTGATTCCGCTACTAATCGCGCATGGTGGCAGGTGATTAGCCCACTGCACATAGATAGCGCCACGAGAGAGAAGCACGATGCAACGGGCATGAAATAGCCGACAATCTTGCTATGCTTAGAGCTTTTAGGCCCGAAAAATCCATCGCTCTCCGCCGGGTTTGAACCCGAGACCTGGGCAACCACAGGCAGGCATGGTAATTACCAGACACTGTATTTTATTGGTTATTAATCACATATTCATTTCTTCATTCAATGAACATTTTTTTCAGCAAATACTTGATGTGCTATTGAATAGAGTATTTAACAATAAGGTTCCACCAAACTTAGGGCATTTTGAACATTTCATGCAAGAAAGAATTTCATGTGGTATGTTGGTACGTTCTGTTTCTGTGTGTTTCCCATGATTAATGTACTATGAAGAATTATAGAAAATCAGTTCTAACATGAAAATTAAGCGTTTCCGGAACCAGTCCATATAACATATTATTTTCTTTTCTACGTGTGAGGAATGTGTCCTCAAAGTTTGGCCGCACCTTATTGATACATTCTGTATAACCCAGTAATTCTTCTTCTTCTCTTTCCAGAGAAAGAATTTATTTAAAAATTCTGCTTCCTTCAACTGAAGGCTGCTGTAGGGAAAAGGTCCCTAATTTGAACCGCCTCTTAAATTGAACCGCTCCGATATTTTCTAAACTATTCGACAGAAGGCACCATAATCCTAGCAGAAGCGTAGCGTGTACAGCTATGAATGCTTGGAGTTGTTTACTTTGCATTCTGAGCTGTGGTTTCAGCTGTACGAAGTGTTGTGTGTTTTTGGTGCTTCAGAAGTACTATTTGACTCATCTAGCTAAGCTTATACGACCAATTAGGTAAATTTGAGATGCTCTATATATACATAATATACAGTATTATATATATTCATGTTATGAAGTTTTTATGTAGCAATAATATTCATGCATACGTTCTTTCAAACAGCAAATCTCCTAGTCACATAGAGCTAAAGCTTCCAAAATGGCGTGGCTTGTAAATTGAACCACTGTTTGAACCCTATATTGAACTGGTCCAATTTAGGAAACCTATTGAAGTTCTAGGATTCTTAACTGCGAATAGTATATCGTGTGAATAAATATCCGTATAATATGCCAAATTAAAAAAAATCATGTTAAAACAGTGGATGACATGAATATGTGAATTGTCTGAAATGATGGACATGATCCAGTAGGATATGGCTTCACCAAAAGTTAGTGCCAAGAAGAAAGTGTTTTATTGTGAAGACTGTGTATAATTGAACTCTCTTGTATGAGAGTAAAAATTAGTAAAAACTCCAAATTTGCAAATAATACCTATTCCAAAAACCAAGTGATTGTCATTATATAAAAATTCAGAATGTTCAAGGAAATTGCTATTCTTATCACAATTTTGGACTCTATTTTTGTTGCTGATAGTATATTTGTTTTTGAATGTACAATAAAGTATGTGTATTTTGTATTAATAAAAATACTTTTAAGCTTAAACGCATGTGGTTCATTTTAAGACATGGGTGGTTCAATTTAAGGACCACGTTCCTAATTTGAACCGATTTACATCATCTCACTTTTTAAATGTTATTTACTTGGTAATTGTATTAATTTTAAATTGTGTTGCGGATATTTATAGCGCATGGATTTGTCACTTTAACGCTAGTGTTTCTGAAAATGTTGAATTGAAATTATAATTATTATTTACTATTTAGGCTTCAGTGGTTCAATTTAGAGAGCTTTCCCTTACATAAGGTTTACCACGATGCATAGTATTAAAGTATCAAATACAGACATAAACAAGTAATTTCTAATAAACCAGATACAATTAAATGGCATATAGGTATGCGATATAAAATTGTTGGATAACTTCTGACACATAATTTAATTTATAAATAAAAATATAAAATTACAACAGTATTACCTTGAAATAGACATAAAATTGTTTAAAACTTTTATATAGTAAATGTCATACAAATTCATTTTTAAAATGAGAAGTGACGTTTAATCACGGCAAGAGTCACTTTTTTGATAAATGCACTTTTAAATGAAATTTTCTGCAGAATTGCACAAATTTGAAATAGTTTCTCTAGCTCCTATCATGAGGCCAACAACTTGGAGGATTGAGGTTGATAGTAACAGCTTTTCGTATACTAACTTGGGGGAAAAGAGATACACCGAAGGGGATTTTATTCCTAGGAATTCAAAGAATCCTCTGAGATGTCTTATGAGCTTCTCGCCAGACTATTTCAGTATGTTTGAAGCTGATGAAATAAAAATTGGGACATTATTTACTTCAGAAAATGAGTGATTTTGAGAATTATTTCGCTAATGCATCTTATCAAAGAAAATTTCACGGTGTGCAAGCAAATAAACTTTATGGTAAAGAGAATAAAGTTGAAGGCAGGTAATTGAACAAAGTTTACCACAGTCAAAATTTAAGATAGAAGCAAATGGTGACCTCGCTTCCGTTGTTAATACTATCCGTTATCAATGGTTCAAATTGTTCAATACTTAGCCATTCTTTTAAAGTTTTTCTATTTTCAGTTGTTTCTCGCGATTACATGGAAAGCGTAAGGAATTTTAAGGCCAGCATATAACGTTCCAATTCTAAAACATTTGACTATCTCTGTTCCCTTTGTATCTGTAACGAAATGTGTAATGTCTATTTCTGCAAAGGTTTAACTCGATTTAAATGAAGTAGTTAGGAAAATAAACTTTCACAAGAATAATTTGTATACACACTAATAAGCGATAGAGGAATGAGAAAGTCATATGAATGTAACACATATCTTTGTGGAATATTGTTGACTTGGGCGATGTTTGTTAGTACTATTTGTTTCGGTTCTGTGAATGTGTTGTGTATAAATAGGGTAAAATCTTTTTCGTTGCACGAAATATGTATCGACTGGTGACAACGTCCATGATCATTGCTGCATTCAATTTTATTTTCAATATAGTTTTCGTTTTCCTTTCTTAGTTTGCTTTACGCGTGGCCACTAGACAATGTTAAAGGAATCATTATTTTACCTGAGTTTAAATGTGTTGGGTCAGTCGAAAGAGAACATCGTTTAAGGGTTTGGAGTTGAAGCGGTTTTGCACGCAGGTTTTAGGCTACAAGATGATGAATTATGGCGTTCATAGCACGAGTGGTTCCGAGAGTCGTTTCACGCTCTAACATGCAACTGTTTGCTCAGGACCCCACAATCGACGTGTTGAGTGTATGCTACAGGATAACCAACAAGCTTGTTCTATTTGGTCATTTCCACAAATCTGTTAATCCCTGGTGCAATAGATTAATATTGTCACGAACGTGACTGAGGAGATCCGTATTGTAATTATTATTTTATATTAATTGGCATTATTCTATTAATCTGTCACAAGTTTCTGAATTCATATAGAATCATATTTTATTCTGTTTGAGTCTTAGTAAATTGTATATATGACAGGAAACAGTGGTTTGCCATTTTCTTTGACATTTCAAAGGGATGTTACTGTGCCATCATTTCCTGAGGAGCACGTGTCTTTCTGCAGGCTCTTAGCTGCACCTTAAGCCGCGTTACGTCACATAGAATGTTCTAGAACACTGACGTATCTGGTGAAGCCGGAATTATAAAGGCAATAATTATCATAATATTCTGAGAAGGATAGTGATATAAAATAAGTAATAATATATTTAAAATCAGTGTATGTATAAAAAGGAGAAGCATTGTGAAAATTGTTGACTGTAAAAGCCACAGAAAGACCAGACAGGTACAGTTTTGTTAATTAGGGACCAGCCTCAGGTAGAAAGGGTAAATACCATTGAAGCAAGTTTTTCCTGGTAACAGCCGAGGACAGCTGCACTTGGGCTGATGAAGGTCATTCTAGGCTTCAGGACGCCGAGTTGTGACGACCGTTTGAGGGGAGAGTAGGGGAAGTGAGTAGCTTGTTTTTCCTTGTGCAGAGTGGGTAAAGGCAGTCTGTCCTGAGTGCTTGGTGAGAGCGGGATGACATTCTCGTTGTGTGGAGAAGAAGGGTGGCGAACATGCTAGAGAGTAGAACGCTTAGCTATAGTTAATATTCTTCGGTCTTGGTAAAGACAAAGTATCATCGTATGCATTTACAAGTGTTCGCAAACCGCAGTATTATTTTAAATAGTGAATAAATGTGTTCTAAGACAGCGTTCGTGTTTCTCTGTACATACACTCACACATAACCAGTGATTAAGATCTCTGGGTATGCGTGGATGTGTACAGAGAACGACAAACGCTTTCTTGGAACACTTTTATTTTTACCATTTAAAATAAAACTTAAGGTTTGCCGATCACTTTTAAATGCATACGATGCTACTGTGTCTTTACCAAGACCGAAGATTATTAACTACAGCTGAACGTTCTACCCTCTTGCATGTTCGCCGCCAATGTTCACAACTCGACGAGAATGTCGTCCCGCTTTCACCGATCGCTCAGGACAGAATGAATTTCACCACCGCGCTACAAAGAGGGAAAACTCCTAACTTCCCCTCTCTCCCCTCAAAACTCTCCTCAAACTTAGCGTCATGAATCCTCTAATGACCTTCACATCCCGGCCAGTGCAACTGCACCCACTAATTCCAAGAGAAACTGGCTTCAGCTATTTTACTCTTTATACCTGGGGCTGGTCCCTAATTAGCTAAACTGTGCCTGTCTGGTCTTTCTGTCGCTTTTAACAGTCAACAATTTTCACAATGCTTCTCCTTTTTATACATACACTGAAATTAAATATTTTATTATTTATTTTTTATCACTATCCTTCTCAGATTATTATGATAATTATTGGCTTGATAATTTCGGCTTCACGGACTATTATTGGCTGCTATATTTCAGACCTAGGGCGGTAGCAGACCATATTTGGTAATCGCTGCCACGGTATTAGAATGAACCCCTCTAGGGTATTTAACCCTATATAAACAAGTGCTTGAGCTCTGCTCGGGGGACTTTGTGCTGTAACCTAGCCGGGACCGCTATGGTACCCGCCGACGGCCGCGGCACGGCCGCTCCGGATGGTTTCACTTGGTACCACTAGCGGCTTGACAAAGTCGTGTTGAGTATTGGCTCTCCTCATCCACGACGAGACATTTCTCAAGGTAAGCATTATAAAATAAATTGTTAATAATAATGTTAGCTAGTACCATCATCAGCCCTGATCTTGTAAACCCAAATATTGCACGGTAGAAATGTAACTCTTTGGAATATAGTAGTTTCGCTAAGCCAAGCTCTGAGTTCTCTATCATCTGATTCCCAGTTATTCCCCCCTGTGTCCAACTTTAGTTGTGATAATATATTTCGAATAGTAAATTATTTTTGGTCGACCACACTGTAATGTAAGTAGCAGGTTCAAACCTGGCGGAGGGTGATGGATTTTTTTCGGGCGTAAAAATCGTTAGCATGTCTTCCTTCGGAAGGGAAGTAAAGGTGGTCCCGTGTCGTAGATTTACGGCGCATAAAAGAACCTCTAGCTGGTAAAGAGGCCTCTGAGCAAAATTACCGGTCTTTCACGCCTAATATAGAATGGGACGCTAAGGACCACAGCAGTAAGGAGCGTCCATAAATAAAACCCAAACGTGATTACGTGGCTAACGAGATAGACTGGCTATGGCGTGTACTGAAATCAGCTGATACTTCTAGGCCAATCAAGGTCCAATGAAGTGAAAATACAGTTGCCTAATATATTCATATTCTAAACAAAGAAATAAATTGCTTGTTAAATGCATGGGAAACGCACAGTTATACCATGAAGCTATTCAATTTTAGCCATGTTTAAGACTATCATTACTACGTAATTGATTCTCGCCGTAGCCTGTCTATCTCGTTAGCCACGTGCTGATTACATATGACGTAATTGAACTGTTATGACATCATAATACTTCAGGACTCATTATGATCTTACTCGGCGACGCGCGCAGATCCCTTTCCCCATTCCTTTTAACACCTTCAAAGCAGCAGTCCACTGGGATCCATTCCTCAGGTAAACAATGAAATATGTGCATTTAAAATAAATAAATTCGTTCGTTGTAATTGTTATATTCGAATAAATTGAGTTCCTTTCCTTTGCTTCAATATGTGTTGCTTTCATGTTACCTGCAAAACCATCAATAAATATAGCGTGGACTCAACTGTACTACCATCGTTGCACTAACCGCTAACATGCTCAAGGTCCTCCCATCAGCCCTGCCATAGAATCAGTATTTAATTACACACAATTAACAAGGTAAAATATTTTTGTAAAATTTCAAAGTTTTGAAATTATACTGTGGTTGACCAAAAACAGTCGTATGCAACTTGACTATAATGGTAATTAAGACTCGCCACTCCTCGTTTCAAAAACATACTCCCATCTTAATGTTTTTGGTCATTTAAATTGACTCTAAAATGACCATCATAACGTCCTCCAAATAAAACATGACTAATAGAATTTACTTTCCACTTTTAAAGCAACTTTTATTATGCATTTCTTTCTACAACTCTTAGTTTTGGATATATTGTACAGTATCAACTTAAATGGTCCATGCTGTATATTTCAATGAATAAAAGCAAGAAACGAAACTGATTTTTCCAATTTTACAACGCATACTTTTTTATTATTCTTGAGAAATGTTCATTCAACTTTAAAAATTTGGCCCACTGACTTTGTATGTCAGCCAGATCTAGTAGTAGCCGAATGAACTGCTAAAGCTAGAAGACTGAAACTACATGGCATTGATTTAGGGTTGTAGGGCCAGGCGACAGTGTTCGGCGGTTGCAGCTGGGCGATGACACGCTCTGTAAAGGTGTCTTCCCTGGAGTCGCTGGCTACCGCTCAGTTAGGTCTCTCCTGAGAGTGGGGCTAAATACCTTTTACAGCGCAAAAATTTCGAGTTTCGTTTTTTTATTACCTCAAAATCGGCTCCAAGGACTTTGATTAAAATATTATATGCTTGTTATATTCACATGAGAAATAAAATGTATGTATTGAAGTTTTGGTAAATAACCTGTGAAGTACGCTATATTTTATTGATTTCTCTTTAATTGTATAACTAATACATCTCACTACAGGAAAAATGCAAAGGTCATTAAAATACCTAAGTTTTTTTGACCAATTATTCTTTTTTTTCGTAGTGTTAGCCGTCTTCGAAATAGGGTATTTAGAAAGTTTAAGCTTTTCCAAACGTCATTTAGTTTTTTTAATTTTTTCATAGTAAGAGCTTGCTACCATAATTAAACATTTGAATGTTGTAAACCTTTTAACTGAAAGCTTCTTGCTTAATTTTTTTAACCTTAACGTCCTTTAACCTGGTAGGCATATCGGACGACGAATGAATGTAATGGATGAAGTGATGATCAAATGAAATCGTAGTCCATAGTGCTTAAAGTTATCTGACTTTCGTCTTCTCAAGAAAAGGGAACTCCCGAATAAAAACCTTATCCGATAACTCACCCTAACTGAGATTTGAACTCGGGACTTCTTGCTTAATTTGAAACCATTCCTAGGCCAAAATATATGATGAATAATGTAACGTGGATAGAAGAATAACTTTTATATGAATAGTGCAATATATAACATAGGTTATATATTTGAATTTGTTATTGGTGGAGAAAGTCTTGTAAATGTATGACATCAGATTTTTACTTTCCCTACTACGTATAGTAAGTAGGGGAAGTATTGCATTCCACCCTAAAATTCGATACTGAGATTTCACCCGAAATACATGTTTTGAGGCCTCCTGAATCCAAAAACAGTATTTTTGGAAACATGTCCGTGTGTGTGTCTGTGTGTCTGTGTGTGTGTCTGTGTCTGTGTGTGTCTGTCTGTGAACAGCATAACTCAGAAACGAACAGTCGGATAAACACCAAACTTGGTATTTAGGTTCAGTATCTTCCAGAGATGCGACACGAGGTTCTTAAAGAAAATCCTCCCACCCCAGATTACCCTTTATATGGAACATTTTTCGAAAATTTTTATTTTCTTAAAAACGGCTTTAACGATATTGATTAAATTATTATATGTTTTAGACATTTTTATGGCAAATAAAATATATATCTTGAATTTCCTGGGAATGTCTCCAAAAGCATTCTTCATTGTGAACGACTTTTGTATAACTGGTAAACCATAAGAGATACACAAATTTTTACTACACAAAAAATGTACATAGATCGCGTTAAAATACACAATTTATGTAATACCTATTTTTTGTTTTCGAGATATTGCCTGTTATTCATTTTTTTGTCTTGGATATGCAAAGAGTATTAATCTGTGGAAAAGGGAATGGTGCTGCAGCAACCAGCTATTAAGAGATATGTATGTGCTTAAAGGCTACTGTATTTCTATATTGCCCTTACAAATATAAAACAAGGGGAACATAGTACGCCTTAAGCGATAGTCAAATATTTTTAGAACTGGTCGTTATGTGTAAAATGTAATTCTCTTGTATGTTAAAAGATCGTTTCTGCAAATGTTTATCTCGATTAATATGAAATAGATGGAGAGTAAGAGATTGTAAAAATAGTTTGTACAAGAGTAGAGAAAGTCATGTGAGTGTAACAGATTTTTTTAGGGATATTTTAATCACTAAACGCAATAAAATTGACCTATAGATTAGCTTTGAAATAGTACCTATTTATTACGTTATTTTTAGTACCTGCTTTGGGAGCCAAATTTGAAGAACCATTATTTTTGTTTTTGTATTATATTTCGACTGTTGGGAAGCCAAACTTGAAATAGTTGCAACCGCACGTATGGTAAAAAGTTTCCGGTAGCCTTCGCCCCAAATATTTAAAAAACATTAACTTTGTAACTTTAACTGTTTCTTTAAATATTACCTATATATTTATGTTTGCTTCGGCTGCGTCAGCATTTATATTTTTTTTAAAGGCATGAATGTCTTAGCAGGGAGTGGTGCGACTGAAGAATGTAGGCTTACACAGATTATAATTTTACTTCACTCCTTTTATTAATGCTTGACAAGATTTAAATAACACTTCACTGATAGAGAGAGAGAGAGATAGAGAGAGAGAGAGATAGAGAAAGAGAGAGAGAGAGAGAGCTGTGAGATTTTTATTAATTACTTGCACTTCGTAACACGTAAACTATTTTTATCTCACACAAAATACGTATTAAATTTCTGGAAGACGCATCTAGCGTCCCTTTCGGAACGCTGTCTACAAGCAACTGACTTCTGAATTTGTAAATTTTGCTCCATTTTAGTTTCTGACTGGCTAATTCTAGTCCAATAGAAAACCTTCATTTAACTAAAGCTTTTTCTGGTTGTGTATTGGCTATTGTATAAACTGTCACAAAAATTACATTATTGCTTCCAAGAATCACAAGTATCATTTAAACTTTCTAATTTATTATTGCCTCAAGGTTACCTCATTGTTATTGTTAGCAAATTCAACCTATTATTCTCACAGCTCCTACATTATTAAATTACGTAATACATTCACATAACATTATTATATATGTACACAATAATATAAACATATACAATGACTGTAATATAGATTTTTTGCATATTGCTTTAATGCGGGCTGTTATTGAATTTACATATTATATAGATAATTAGACTGAAATCATTTAAATGTTAAAAATACTGCCTCAGCTTCTAATGTGTGTGTATGTGTATGTGTGTGTTGTGTGTGGTGAAAGTTACTATTATTATGGTTTCCAAAGAAAACACATAAACTGTGCTGAATGTTGTACTCCGCCAGAAACTCTTGAGGAAGGTTCCAGCTGGTTGTTTAGCGGTCGCCCTGTGAGACAAATTCGTGACAATAGAAGCCGGCCCTCGTGCGATTCTTCGCGGTGTCGACACATAAAACTGTATCCGGAGTGAGACGTTAGCTGCCCGATTATCATGTTAAGTGTGTACAGTGATAGATGTACTTGTTATACTGGAGTGTCAGCGGCCTTCCTCCAGCCCCTTGGCTCGACAATAACATTATTCTCTCTAACAAACGTTCCGCGGAGATAATTGGCACATGGGTCATTCCATGCAAAACGTTAGTAAAAAATTCAACATGATTTTATTTAAAAAACCTATGAGTGAACTTAATGAACAATTAAAATCTGATGAGTTACATTCACATAATTTTCTCTACGCTCTCTCTTATGGTTTACCAGTTATGCAAAAGTCGTTCACAATGAAGAATACTTTTGGAGACATTCCCAGAAAATTCAAGATAAACATTTTATTTGTCATGAAAATATCTTAAACATATGATATTTTAATTAAAATCGTTAGAGCCATTTTTGAGAAAATTAAGATTTTCGAAAAATGTTGCATGTAAAGGGTAAAATCTGGGTTGGGGGATTTTCTTGAAAGCGTTCGTGTCGCATCTCAGGAAGATACTGAACCTAAATACCAAGTTTGGTGTTTATCCGACTGTTCGTTTCTGAGTTATGCTGTTCACAGACAAACACACAGACACACATACAGGCACACACACGGACATGTTTCCAAAAATGCTTTTTTTTGGATTCAGGGGGTCTCAAAACATGTATTTCCGGTGAAATCTCGGGTATCGAATTTTTGGGTGGAATGCAATACTTCCCCTACTTACTATAGTAGTAGAGAAAGTAATAAGCTTAAATAATTCGTAGGTCTTTAAACAATTCCTTCGGTTGTGTTTTAAATTGACCCCAATCGTTATAAAACTTTATTTTGTAACTGGTAGTGGTGTTTTAAGCGAAACACGTTGTATTATTTGCATCAGAATTCTTCTTGTTCTTCTTTTTCCTTTCATCATCATTTCGGGAAGTATATTTCCTGTTTGTTCACGGTAAGAAAATTTACTAAAATCTATTGCGTAGGCATTTTTGGATAATATTTATACAAAATACGATGTGCTGGATTCACACGACTTCTCTGCTCCTTTATAAACTCTTCTTACAAAATCTTATTCACCTGTCTACTTTTTGTTGAGATAACTTTTCATTGCCCATTTACGCATTCGTTGTAAGTATAGAAAGGATACAATGGGTACACCCCAAGTAGGCAGCAACGGCCCTTTTTGATTGTACCATAACTCCTGGCAGGGAGGGACGAGGGGAGGGACCCAAAGAGCGACCAGATCCGGATGACTACGGACGCAATGGACGGGATCCCTAATGTTTCCAGATCGAACGCATCCGACGCCATCTGGGCCCACCCACAAGCCGGCGACCCGGCGGCCCTTTAGGGGGACGCACTTGCAGGAGACGTAACTGAACAGTCTCGAACGACGCCAGGAAAGAACCTTCTGCAGAGCGCAACACGCGAACACCGTCGCCTGAAACCAATGACAAGGAAGATGAAGGATACAGAAAATTAGGGGCAGGGGAGTCATGGTAGAAGATTTGTCTGCATTCGCCTGCCGACGAGGGGACACCATGAAACACCCATGGGTCAAAAGGGGCGGTCGCCGGTAATTGAACCATGGACTTCCGAATGCGAGTCGCAAACATTACCGCGTCGCCACCTCGCTTGGTTACACTGGACTGAGTAATCAGATTTTAAAAAGTGGATCGCTATGTGGGCGGCGCTGTGGCCGAGTGGTTGGTCCGCTCGCCTCCCACCGAGGCGGCCCGGGTTCAGTCCCAGGGACCTGCATGTGGGATTTGTGTTGGACGATGCGGCGTCTGGGTGGGTTTTCTCCAGGTTCTCCGGTTTCCCCCGCCATTCATTCCACCAACTGCTCCATCATCACCTTTCCTTTCATCCATTTCACCAACATTTCGTTTCATCTACTTCCTTCATCCCATACCAGGCATCGGGCTGATCACCCATCCTGGATGCTCTATCTGATCCATGAGTGTCTGCTCCTCGACGGGCCTCTGACCCCAGCACCCGCTTGTAAGTCCTGGGGGTGTAAGTCCTACCTAAGAGGAGGGTAAACAGATAATGAATGAATGAAAAGGATCGCTATGTGATGGATTTGAAAATCCACGTTCCTCTATATGACCACGAGAATAAACGAATAACCACTTACTTACCTTTAGAACAAAGTGGTATTTGAAATTTCAAATCAATAATTAGGAATATCTTCGAAATGATTAACGAAAAAAGAAATGTATTTCACAAGAACTGCTTGCTTTAGCGACATCTACACTTTTTGTGTAGTGAGATCATGCCTATCTATTACGTTTACCAATAATTATACAAGTCATTCGGAATTAAGAGGACTTCACAGGCTATTCCCAGAAAATTCAACAATTTTATTTTTCATGATAATATCTTAAACATATGACTTTTAATAAAAAAAGTCGTTACAATAGTTTTTTAGAAAATAAAACAACGAAAAAGTTACATTTATAGGTTAATTTGGGGTGGGGGATTTTCTTGAAAATCTTCGTTTCTTAACCTTGGAAGATCTGAACTTAGATACAAGTTTGTGTTTAAACTTCTCGTTTTTACTAATGCTGTTCACACACATACAGGCCTTTTTACTTTCTCTACTACGTATAGTAAGTAGGGGAAGTATTGTATTCCACCCAAAAATTCAATACCGAGATTTCGCCGGAAATACATGTTTTGAGATCCCCTGAATCCAAAAAAAAAGCATTTTTGGAAACATGTCCATGTGTGTGTCTGTCTGTCTGTGAACAGCACAACTCAGAAACGAACAGTCGGATAAACACTAAACTTGGTATTAGGGTTCAGTATCTTCCAGAGATGCGACATGAAGGTTTTCAAGAAAATCCCCCCACCCCAGCTTACCCTTTACATGGAAGATTTTTCGAAAATTTTAATTTTTTCAAAAATGGCTCTAACGATTTTGATTAAAATATCATATGTTTAAGATATTTTCATGATTAATGTAATGTATATCCCGAATTTTCTGGGAATGTCTCCAAAAGTATTCTTCATTGTGAACGACTTTTGCATAACTGGTAAAGCATAAGAGATAGACAAAATTTTACTACACAAAAATGTAGATCGCGTTAAAATACACAATTTATGTCATATACATTTTTTTGTTGGGTGAACCATTTTCGAGATATTGCTTGTTATTCCCTTAAATTTTTCAATACTTTTCTGAAATGGGAATTCGTTATTCATTTTTTTTGTCTTGGATATACAAAGAGTATTAATCTGTGGGAAAGGGAATGGTGCTGCATCTAGCAACCAGCTATTAAGAGATATGTATGTGCTTAAAGGCTACTGTATTTCTATATTGCCCTTGTAAATATATATTCCCCTTGCATCTACAAGAAACTTAGCAATAAGATAGAGTCTGCAAATGTTTATCTCGATTAACATGAAGTAGATGGAGAATAAGCGTTTGTAAAAATAGTTTGTACAAGAGTAGAGAAAGTCATGTGAGTGTAACACATTAGATTGTTTTGAAAATGCTGTCTTTTGGATTCAGAGAGTCTCAAAACGTAGATATATTATCGGTGAAATCTCGGTATCGATCTTTTGGATGGAATGCAATACTTCCTCTACTTCCTATTATAAGTAAGCAGTAGAGAAAGTAAAAATGAGTAAAACGAGATAAGCAGCTCAGTTAGAATTTATCGGCAACGCTGTTACGAGATTCTTACCTGCTTCTTTTCTTTCGTGTATAAAATACACTGGCCTAGACTACTATCTCGACTGGGTTGTCTGCGCCATTGCCTTTGGAGAAGTTTGCACTCCACTTCCGGCATACCATTATTCTGCCACATAAAGTTTGAAGCAGGAAGTTTCTGGCTGCGAACAGTATCATAGTACATGTTCCGACTGGCAAGAATTCTTAATGAGCCTGGCGTGCTGATACTGTGTAGCGGCGGATCCCCAGCTTGCACCGGGTGGCACATTACTGACCTCACATGCAGGGCTGCATATGTCCTGGACTCCAGTAATGGAAATATTATACCAATTGTATCATACCCAGCGCAAACAGCGACCACATTATGCTGACTTGGTCGCGCCGACCTTGTCGCCACTCATGGAATACTTCCGCGCGAGCGCGCGACTTTAGATCGCATGCTTATATTATCTATTTATTTCTTTGCATTTGCTGATGAGACTGCTAGCTTTGCTGAATTTTGACGTTGGCGCTCTGTGGCCAAGTTTCCCAAAGTAACCCACATCACGAAATTGGTAGATGTAAGTAAGTACACTTGGAAAGTGGCTTCTGTAACATTCTAGTCGCGCCTGCTGAAAATCAAACCACTTGGGTTGTTGATGGTGGTTTTATTCGAAACATTGTGTTAGTTGACTCCGTGGAAGGCGTTATTACTATTCTGAGGTAACGAAATAACTGAATTTAAACAAATTAAAGTAAGGTAAACCTGTGAGCGTCGCATGCGGGAGGTCCACTCTGAACTCGGATTTGTTTTGTGATTTCCTCAGGTTGTTGGGCGAATGCTTATTTTATCTGTAAGTTTCAATCTCCTACACAAGAATGTACAAAATTACTTTCGAATGAAGAGGAATTCACAGCTTATTCCCAGAAAATTCAAGACATACATTTTATTTGTTATGCAAATTTCTTAAATATATAGTATTTTAATAAAAATCATTAGAGGTGTTTTTGAGAAAATAAAAAATAACGAACATTTTTCGTGTAAAGGGCAGTTTGAGGTTTCGGGATATTGTTGAAAATCTTCATGTGGCATCTTTGGGAGATACTGAACTTAAATATCAAACTTATAACTGATCTGATATTTCGTTTTTGAGTTATGCTGTTCACACGCACACATGAACATGGATAACAATAGTCTAAAAACGCTTTTACGGATTTAGGGGCTTCAATACGTGTATTTTCGATGAAACCTCCATGTAAAATTTTGGGGTGGAATTCTGATAAAGAGGCTTCTGAGCAAAATTATTGGTCTTTCACCCCCAATATAGAGTGGGACGCTAAGGGCCACAGCAGTTATAGAGCGAACATAAATAATAAAAAATATCTGATGTGTTACACTCATATGACTTTCTCTACTCTTGTAAAACTGTTTTTACAAACGCATATTCTCCATGTAATTCATGTTAATCGAGATAAACATTTGCAGAAACTCCCTTATCGCTAATTTTCTTGTAGATGGAAGGGGAATATAGTAGACTTTAAGCAATAGTCAAATCTTTTAAGAGCTGGTTGCTATGTGGAGCACTTCATTCTCTTTACATATCCAGAACATTAAAAAAAAAAGAAGAAGAACGAATTCCCATTTGAGAAAAAGTATTAAGTATTGAAAATTCAAACAAATAACAAGGAATATCTCGTCAATGGTTCACTCCACAAAGACAATGTACATGACATAAATTGTGTGTTTTTAACGAATCTACATTTTTTGTGTAGTAAAATTTTGTCTATCGCTTACGATTTACCAGTTATGCAAAATTCTTTCAGAATGAAGAGGACTTTTGGAGACATTCCCAGAAAATTCAAGATATACATTTCATTTGCCATGAAAGTATCTTAAATACCTATATGATATTTTAATCAAAATCGTTGGAGCCATTTTTGAGAAAATCAAAATTTCCATAAATGTTCCGTGTAAAGAGTGGTCTGGGTGGGGGATTTTCTTGAAGATCTTCGTGTTACATCTTTGAAAGATACTGAACCTAAATACCAAGTTTGGTATTTATCCGACTTTTTCTTTTTGACTTATACTGTTCATATACACACAGACACACACGGATCTTTTTCAGAAAATGCTTTTTTTTTGGATTCATGGTACCTCAAAACATGTATTTCTGGTGAAATCTCGATATCAAATTTTTAAGTGGTATGCAATACTTCTACTTACTATACGTAGTAAAGAAAGCAAAAGAAGCTCAATAGTAACAATATCGGTATCACAAATTAGTTACATCGTGCAAAAAGCGTTTAACAGTACTCAGCCAAGTGTCTTTTCCTTATGCTTGCAGTGCGATCGGAACTGTACTGTTTCTCGTGTAAACAGTTTGTGTACACGAATAATAGCAATGGAAACTTCTTAAATATTCATCTCATCGAAATTTTGAGGATAAAGAAATTTGTTGAAAACGTGTAGCGATATTTCCGCCGGATTAAGAATACGTAAAAAGGAACTCTGTTATAATTATATTTTAGGAATTATTAATAATTAATTAACATTCAATTTAATAAATTTCTATAATTTTAAAGCTATAGGATTAAAAAGTGTATCAATTGAAAGCCCTTCAGAAGCTGTAAATATGTTTTAAGTTTCAATAATATGGTTAAATAAAGAAAGGCGTAATTGCATAAGAAAAACTGCAAGATTTAGGCAAAAATGAAAGTAGCTTCGTTTTAGACTGTCCATTATGTTTTCCGAGCATGGGGCGATAAAAATGGTAACCTTCGTTTGTACTTCGTGGATTTGAGGCAAGTTTTAAGGGTAAACAGACGCTATGAAGCAACGGACATTTCATACAGTTAGGCTTTGAATTTTCAACCAGGCAACCAATAAACGTAGTGAATAAGTGTGAGGACCAATAGGAAGATAGCAAGACGCAGTGACATGTATAACATTTGGAGGCGAGCAGTCGTTATATGTGAATGTGAGCGTGGTTTTAGGGCAGTTTGATTCTTTTTTGAGGTAACACGTAGCACTCCGGATCCGAAAAGGACGCTCAGTTCCGAAATTTGATAAGTACCGCGCAATTATGCAATTATAAAGTGATGTAGGTAGAAAAATTTATATAATGTGCTAATTGTATTTTTCGATATAATTATATCCAAGCTCATAAACGAGTTAATGTTAGTGAAGTGACTATTTCAAGTTCGCGAAAATCTAAAGAACGGTGATAGAGATATTAAATAACTAGCCGGAGCAAACTTTAGTGTTCTAAGAGACAATTGTGGGAAGAGTGCTAAAAGGAATCACGCGTGTTAGAGAATATCAATGAATCTTGTAATATTTCTAGCATAAGAGTGAGAAAAGTGAAAACAGTGTTTATTTCAAGACAATATCCTGGTGTCATCACTCCCTCATTCCTACCCCTGACAACAACTATAGGGAATTTCAGGCCGATTCGCCGACAGTTGACCCTGAGATCGACGATAAGTGCTTCCTGACTGATATCGGCGATCGCGACTCCTGAAGACTTCACCTACAACGACGCAGAGACGAGAACAACGGCAAGGTAAGATTAACACAACCAAGTCAAAACGCTACAAACCTTATGTTATAAACATTTTGCGTATGGGGTGTTTTACTTTCTCTACCACGTATAGTAAGTAGGGGAAGTATTGTATTCCACCCAAAAATTCGATACCGAGATTTCACTGGAAATACATGTTTTGAGACCCCTGAATCCAAAAAAAGCATTTTTGGAAACATGTCCGTGTGTGTCTGTGTGTCTATCTGTGAACAGCATAACTCAGAAAGAACAGTCGGATAAACACCAAACTTGGTATTTAGGTTTAGTATCTTCCAGAGATGCGACACGAAGGTTTTCAAGAAAATCCCCCCACCCCAGATTACACTTTACATGGAAGATTTTTCGAAAATTTTAATTTTCTCAAAAATGGCTCTAACGATTTTGATTAAAATATCATATGTTTAAGACATTTTTATGACAAATAAAATGTATATCTTGATTTTCCTGGGAATGTCTCCAAAAGTATTCATTGTGAACGACTTTTGTATAACTGGTAAACCATAAGAGATAGACAAAATTTTACTACACAAAAAATGTAGATCGCGTTAAAATACATAATTTATGTCATATACAGTTTTTTTGTTGAGTGAACCATTTTCGAGATATTACTTTATATTCCCTTAAATTTTTCATTACTTATTTTCTCAAATGCGAATTCGTTATTCATTTTTTTGTCTTGGATATGCAAAGAGTATTAATCTGTGGGAAAGGGAATGGTGCTGTACCTAGCAACCAGCTATTAAGAGATATGTATGTGCTTAAAGGCTACTGTATCTCTACATTGCCCTTGTAAATATATATTCTCCTGACATCTACAAGAAAATTAGCAATAAGATAGAGTCTGCAAATGTTTATCTCGATTAACATGAAGTAGATGGAGAATAAGCGTTTGTATAAATAGTTTGTACAACAGTAGAGAAAGTCATGTGAGTGTAACACATCAGATTTTTTTATAATAATGGAGATATTTCGATCTTGTGACTCCGTGCCACATTGGAACCCCTTCTCCCTTTGGGAAAATAATTAAGATATATAGGTAACTTATTTTCTATGTGGGAACCAAGTTATGTTACACACACGTAAACAAAATTTTAAAAATGTTATTTTTAGCTTCGGGGTGACCCATTATACAAATCAGTATCAACTGTTCATCCAAAATCGAAAATAACCACACTTTTCTGTGTATAGATTGGAAAAGTTCTTTTATGGTGTAACGCCATTTAGTACATCTCAGCTCCAGAGAGTTGACCAGTGAAGTGATGATTGACAGAAAATAGCCACGTCCTTCTGCTGCTGTAGTTCAAACATAAAGCAGTGATTTGTTACAGAGCTGCTCACTGACGTGATCTTAGTGACACTGCAGGACCTACAAGTAGCCTCTCAAAGACTGGAGGACAAGGCTCCTTTACCGATCCTTCGTCGCTCACTTGGTTACGACTTGATGCAAGTTAACTGAGGCGAGCGCTGGGGCATGAATCGGAGCGTTAAGAGAAAGGGGGGACGGACGACCAACACTCCCCTCCGGAAAAACACATCCTCGACTCCATTTCTGATCAACACCATCTTCACAAGGTACGTTTGTAATGCTCGCCGATATGTCTCGAATGAATTGTGTTTCCCTCTGCAAGAAGACGATTTACTTTACTTTACTTTCTCTACCACGTATAGGTAGAGGAAGTATTGCATTCCACCCAAAAATTCCATACAGAGATTTCAATGGAAATACGTATTTACCACCCAAAGAAGCATTTTTAGAAAACTGTCCGCGTGTGAAAACATCAGATAAATACTAAACTTGATTTTGATTAAAATACCATATGTTTAAGATATGTGCATAACGAATAACATGTATATCTTGAATTTCCTGGGAATAGCTTTTGAAGTTCTCTTAATTCTGAACGATTTTTGTATAACTGGTAAACCGTAAGTGATACATAAAACTCTTACTACACAAAAATGTAGATCTCGTTAAAGCACACAATTTATGTCAAATAAAGATTCTTGTGGCGTTAATCTTTTCCGACATAATTTTTGTTATGGGTTTGTATTTTCAAATACATATGTTTTTTGAAGTGGTAAGTCGCTATGGTCGTGCAAGGAACATGGAATTTCAAAGCCATCATATAATGACCCGCTTTCTAAACATCTTGAGCACGACTTTGTTTCTTCTCTTGCTTTTGCTAAGGGAAACCGAGTGAGATGGCTCCGCGGTAGCAGGTGAGGCTCGCACTCGGGAGGTCCCGGGTTCGATTCCCGGTGACCGCCACTCTGACCATGGGTTTTTCGTGGTTTTCCGTGGTTGGCACAAGGCGAATGCTGGAATGGAGTATTCTACTACGGATTTCCTCTCTCCCACATTCACACTCATGCTGTGGTTCGGTCGTGTCGGGCAGATGGCGCATAGGCTTGCGATTTGGAGCTTCTCGGCACTGCTAGAGGGAAGCCGATAGAGCCTCCACTACTGGGTCGTGTTTTCCGACCCCATTCAAGGGATGCCTCCGAGCGATCCTCCCGTAGCCGGGTGGTCAAGCCTGGAACTATTAGTGAACTCTGCGCGTCTCGTCGACTTGCGCCGGCATCTCTGCAACCCACTCGTCTCCTGCGGTTCCCTCACCTCATCCGTTCCTCCTGGGGTGTGTGCACAAAAGATCCATTGGGAGTCGAGGTACTGGGTGTCCCCGCCGTTAACTAGTCCTATCCGATCTGCAGTGTCTAAGGGAAAACTGAGTAATGTCTTCACATTTTCAGAGTGTTGCATTTAAATACCAGACAGTATGCAACCTGAATAGTAAAGCACAGAACAACAGCGCTACAAACGTAATGCCTATCGCTTTGGCCTACACTAGCCTTGTACTGTCGCATTCATAAATAAGTGTTGCAACGGGTTGTTGATTGGGAATTGTATATTTGGTAGAGCAATGACAACTTGACTGGAGCAT
Organism: Deroplatys truncata; assembly: GCA_030765065.1. NCBI lineage: Eukaryota > Metazoa > Arthropoda > Insecta > Mantodea > Mantidae > Deroplatys > Deroplatys truncata. Next base: position 60,799,958 of record CM060984.1, on the reverse strand, counting down.
CTTACTATATTTGGAAGTTAATCTTGGGTTATGCAATAGTTGGGTTTGCAGAAAGAGGGGGAAGCACAGTACTCATTATCATTAACAGTTTTCTTACCTTAGGATAACTCTCGTTGTGCATGAGGAGTAGTCAAGGACCAACGCAATTATAACAAGTTGCTAGTTGAACCGAATGAAGTTCTTGGATGAGCGGCCATCCAGCAGGGCGCCAACATGGGCCATAGCGGCCGCGGCCAAGCTACAGTCTTGAAGTCTCTGAAGTCCCTTGAGCAGAGCTCAAGTGTTTACTTATATAGCGTGGAATACCCTAGGGGGGGGTTCATTCTAATACCGTGGCAGCTATTACCAAATATGGTCTGCCGACGCCCTGGAAATGCGTAGGCTTAGGACTTTCGTGATTCGTAGGGTGCAGCTAAGAGCCTGTAGAAAGACACGTACCCCTAAGGAAATGATGGCATACTGAAATGTCAAAGGAAGTGGTAGACCGCTGTTTCCTGTCATGACAACTTACTAAGACTTAAGCAAAATTAATAAATATAAAATATGAATCTATATGAATTCAGAAACTTGTAACAGGTTAATAAAATAATTAACTAATATAAAATAATGATCACAATACGGTTCGTAACAATAACTACCTACAACGAAATGGTAAAATGTGCAATGGAAGTTTATCTCTGTTAAGCAGAAGTAAATAGAAGGATAAGCTTTTGAAAGAACAGTTTGTAGAAGAGTGAGTAGAGAAAGGCATGCGAATGGAACATATTAGGCTTGTATTTTATTTTATTACCTTTTTTCAAACACTACATGGCGTGGTTTGCATAGAGAGGAAAGAGAAGTGTGAGGGCAACTGAAGGGGAGAGAACTGGAGAGTGTAAAGTAATAGGGAGAAAGAGGAATGAATTGTGAGGGAGAGATGGGGATGAAGAAAAATGGGAGAAAGAGGAGAGGTAGAATGATAGGAGTGAGAAAGTGGAAGAGAGGGAAGAAAATAATCTTCACATTAAAAGCAATAACGCGAGGAGAGTTGCGGGTTCTGCTGGTTTAATTAAATACGACTGGCAGAAGGTGAAGGAAGACCTTGCGTTGTTTCTTGATGTGGATGTGTACGGTGGCGTATAAGTCAATTAAACTTGGCTTCCAATTCGATTAGACACGAGACAAGGGTTCAACAAGTACCGACATACCAGCTGTTTGGACTGTGAAGACAAACGTCCTCAGGAGGAAGTAACAGCCACCCATGGAGCATACTACCTTCCTAGTGTCGTACTGACCGTCTGCAACCCTTAGCATTAATCAGCTAGAACGTGAGTAGGACAGAATGTTTCCTAATTATAAGTAAGGGTCTATCACTGCTGCATTGATACTGATAACGCAAATTACTGCACACTTAACACAACTTTTTATCACAGATTTAAGAGTACCCTTAGGTGAAATTTCTAAAAGTTGAAGTTTATATTTGAATGTTTAGAAAATTTTATCACATACTACTCTACCATAATTATAAGCGCGTTTTAAATTACATGCAGATATCTTTAATATTTATTGAGAAAAAGTATTTATTTTACTTTTATTACATTAATTATCCAGATGTACCACACGATGCAGAAATTGTAATTTTGAAAAAATAAAAATACTACCATATTATTTAAATAGCAATATATATAAAACTGGAATGTGGAATTTAATTCACTCTTCTGGTTGTTTCATAGAAACTTTTTAAACCTTTAATAGTAGATGGTGATACAAGGGGTAAAAGTAGGATTTTATAACGAAACGAAAATAACGGCCTTCATTTCGCAATCGTACGAGCAAACTAAATCCACTTTTAACAGGTGTAGCGTATACTACTTTTACTTTCTCTACTACGTATAGTAAGTAGGGGAAGTATTGTATTCCACCCAAAAATTTGATACCGAGATTTCACCGGAAATACATGTTTTGAGACCCCCCGAATCCAAAAAAAGCATTTTTGGAAACATGTCCGTGTGTGTGTGTGTCTGTGTGTGTGTCTGTGAACAGCATAACTCAGAAACGAACAGTCGGATAAACACCAAACTTGATATTTAGGTTCAGTATCCTCCAGAGATGCGACACGAAGGTTTTCAAGAAAATCCCCCCACCCCAGCTTACCCTTTACATGGAAGATTTTTCGAAAATTTTAATTTTTTCAAAAATGGCTCTAACGATTTTGATTAAAATATCATATGTTTAAGATATTTTCATGATTAATGTAATGTATATCCCGAATTTTCTGGGAATGTCTCCAAAAGTATTCTTCATTGTGAACGACTTTTGCATAACTGGTAAAGCATAAGAGAAAGACAAAATTTTACTACACAAAAATGTAGATCGCGTTAAAATACACAATTTATGTCATATACATTTTTTTGTTGGATGAACCATTTTCGAGATATTGCTTGTTATTCCCTTAAATTTTTCAATACTTTTCTCAAATGGGAATTCGTTATTCATTTTTACTTTCTCTACTACGTATAGTAAGTAGGGGAAGTATTGCATTCCACCCAAAAATTCGATACCGAGATTTCACCGGAAATACATGTTTTGAGACCTCCTGAATCCAAAAAAAGCATTTTTGGAAACATGTCCGTGTGTGTGTCTGTGTGTGTGTGTGTGTCTGTGTCTGTGTGTGTGTGTGTCTGTGTGTGTGTGTGTCTGTGAACAGCATAACTCAAAAACGAACAGTCGGATAAACACCAAACTTGGTATTTAGGTTCAGTATCTTCCAGAGATGCGACACGAAGGTTTTCAAGAAAATCTCCCCACCCCAGACTACCCTTTACATGGAACATTTTTCGAAAATTTTAATTTTCTCAAAAATGGCTCTAACGATTTTGATGAAAATATATGTTTAAGATAATGTCATTAGAAATGAAATGTATATCTCGAATTTTCTGGGAATGTCTCCAAAAGTATTCTTCATTGTGAACGACTTTTGCATAACTGGTAAACCATAAGAGATAGACAAAATTTTACTACACCAAAAATGTAGATCGCGTTCAAATACACAACTTATGTCATATACATTTCTTTTGTTGAGTGAACCGTTTTCGAGATATTGCTTGTTATTTCCTTAAATTTTCCAATACTTATACTTTTTCTCAAATTCGTTATTCATTTTTTTTTGTCCTGGACATGCAAAGAGAATGGAATGCGCCACATAGCAACCAGCGTTAAAATATTTGACTATCGCTTAAAAGCTACCATATTCCCCTTGCATCTACAAGAAAATTACCAATAAGATTGACATCTCGATATCTCGATTAACATGAAGCATATGGAGAATAGGCGTTTGTAAAAATAGATTGTACAAGAGTAGAGAAAGTCATGTGAGTGTAACACATCAGACTTTTTTTGTCTTGGATATGCAAAGAGTATTAATCTGTGGGAAAGGGAATGGTGCTGCACCTAGCAACCAGCTATTAAGAGATATGTATGTGCTTAAAGGCTACTGTATTTCTATATTGCCCTTGTAAATATATATTCCCCTTACATCTACAAGAAACTTAGCAATAAGATAGAGTCTGCAAATGTTTATATCGATTAACATGAAGTAGATGGAGAATAAGCGTTTGTAAAAATAGCTTGTACAAGAGTAGAGAAAGTCATGTGAGTGTAACACATAAGATTTTTTGAGTAAGTACTTCTGGTGTTATTCCTTCTATTGCTTCAATAATTTCATCTGGCTCTTTCATTTCAGTTTCTTCTGAATTTATAATTTCCGCCATTTAATCTGTATGTAGGTTACCTATACTAGATGAAAGAATAACGTTTTAGATTAGCAGAAGGCTCCTAATATAACGTAAGGCTAATTCTACAAAGAATTGCGACAATTGAAGTATGACGATTTGTATTGTGATCAGATAATGCGAGCGCCATGAGAAATTAATCATGTAAAAATACACAATGAAAAATTAAACCTAATCACACCAAATCGAGTTATTAAACATATGCAAATACAAACGTGATTGGACTTGAAACCATAGTTGGTCACACTGAAGAATATCGCAGTTCTAACACGCACTGTGTTAGAAGTTCTACTTTTAGGCCATGCTGTTTAAAAATATAATGTTTGCATCAATTTGTGCCCAGTGTTCGAATTAATTGTGTCATAGCTTGAGGAATTTAAAAGTGTAATAAAAACCGTATGCCAGTTTAAGTTCAATCTCTTTGGATTTCTGCTGGGAATCTGAATACGATTGGTTACAAACAACACGTGTGCAATATTTGTAATGTGCAAAAGTGTAAGAAAAATCAAAGTCTAGTAAAAGTTATTGGAAGTAAATATAGGCCATTTGACCGTGTGTTCTTGGTCATTTAAATTTGTACGTAGGAAGCCTTAGAGAGCTCTGAAAGCAAAAGCCATAGTATGTACTTGAAGTTATGAAAACTAATTTCTGAATTTTTTGAAGATGCTGACCAACATAATCACCCTTAACATAATTGTAAGCATAAAAGTAATTTTCATGATCAAATGTTATACATTAAAAAACATGAAAATCTAGTTTCATGTGAAATTACCCCACATGATGAAAATTTGAAAACTATATTAAATTTTGTAAGAACGTAGGCTTTCACGGCCGGTGTCACAATTATAACTAATATAATTTTCCGGGTTGTTATGCCGTGGTCTGCTGAAGAAAGATTTCCCAGACGTTTCGTCCACAACTGCGGTGGACATCTTCTTTGCTGTGTTCACTTGCCTTTCTTCTACGCTGCCGAGACTCGGGAATTATTCCTAAATTCCTACGACAGAAACGACATTTCACCACCGCTGCCGCCAACCGCATTTACAATCGCTCTGAACGGGCCTTGCTCCGAGAACGCATCCATCAGACCAGACGACAACTCTCTGCCAACAATAGTCAACTACTCATCTTACATCTTCAAGTAAGTAACTCACTACACAGTTTTGATTGGGACAACACTGACAGAATCACCTACGGCTCTATGACATACAATCACAACAGCATGACCACTCGTCACAAGAAGAAGTTTGATGGCCTTACTGCCTCCATCAAACCGCCGACTACTCTCAACCACTGCCGCACGGTAGTGAACTTATCTGATCACCAGCTGTCACCTGCTGAAACGTCACTCCTTGCTAAAGGAGGTAACTACGCTGTTGTCACTCCAACGTTGCCAGTTGAAGACATCATTTCTCACATTGAAGCAGGAATACGAGTTCTGCCAAGGCTTGCAGCTGATGAAATTCGCCGGGAATCTGCCAGGGTTCTCGAGAAGGCCAAACCTCCTACCAGTAATTTAACCAATCAAGAGAGAACTGCATTAAAGAAGCTGAACTCCAACCGAGACATCATTGTTTGCTCAGCGGACAAGGGTAATGCCACAGTTATTCTTAACCAACAAGACTATCAACAGAAAATCTCCGAACTCCTGCAACCAGCAACCTACCATAAGATTAAACGTGATCCGACAGCCCGTATTCTACGGAAAACTAATCTTTTGATCAAGAACTCCTCGCTTTCGAAGGAAGACAAACGCCGCCTTACCAAGTCCGAAGCTCAGCCGCCTAGACTTTACGGGCTACCCAAGATACATAAACCAGAGGTTCCGCTCAGGCCCATTGTTAGTGGTATTGGTTCTCCCACATACGACATAGCTAAATACCTAACCGGCCTTCTACAACCCCATGTCGGCTTGTCCGACTCTTTCATCAAAGACTCTACTCATTTCATTCAAATTCTCCGCAACCTCAAATTGCTACCTAAGGATTTACTAATTAGTTTTGACGTTATGTCTCTATTCACCATGGTTCCAGTACAAGAAACTCTGAAGTTGTTACAACCCATCTTCTCTGATGATATCATTACACTTTTTCACCATGTCCTGACTACAACTTATTTCCAGTGGAACCGGTCATTCTACGAGCAAATAGACGGTGTTGCCATGGGCAGCCCCCTTAGCCCTGTTGTGGCCAATTTCTTCATGGAGGCATTTGAGTCAAAGGCACTAAACTCAGCTCCACTCAAACCAACAGCCTGGTTCCACTATGTGGATGACACCTTCGCCATGGTGAACAAGCTCTTCAAGATTTTTTGTTACATCTAAATAGCATCAATCAGCGTATACAGTTCACAATGGAACAAGAAAAGGATGGCCAACTAGCCTTTCTAGATGTACTCGTTAGCAGGAAGGCTGACGGCACGCTGGGTCATACTGTCTACCGCAAACCCACACACACAGACCGTTACCTTAACAAGTACTCCAACCACCATCCTAGACAAAAACGTGCTATGATTAAGACACTCGCAAACCGTGCTTCCCGTATTTGTGAACCACACTTACTTCCACAAGAAATCCGACACCTAGAAACAGCTCTACAATCAAATGGTTATTCAGTCCAAGAGGTGAGAAGAGCCTGCCGTCCGGCCAAGCCCCGACCGGTTACTCAGGACCAACCCAAAAGCAAGTCCATTGTCTTTCTGCCATATTTCAGAAATGTCACTGACCGTATTGAACATATACTTCAACGTCATAACGTCAAAACAGTATTCAAACCTACAAGACAATTAAATAGCCTACTGCGCTCTTCCAAAGACCCCCGAGATCCCCTGTCATCGGCCGGTGTTTACCGTATTCCTTGTTCCTGTGGTTCAGTGTACATTGGTACCACACAGCGGAGCGCAAACACCAGACTTAGCGAACACAAAAGAAACTGCCGCCTGAGCCATACAGAAAAATCGGCAGTCGCCGAACATGCCATTGAAGCCGAGGGCGAACACATTATTAGATTTCAGGACACCAACATTCTTTCCTCCATAAAGCATTACCATACCCGGCTACAACGCGAAGCAATAGAGATTTACAAACATCCCAATAATTTCAATAGGAAAGAAGAAGCATTGAAACTCAACAGTAACTGGCATCTAGTCATCAAAAACAAGAAAGGTCATACAAAACCGAAAAACACTGCGAGCCAATCAGAAGAGAGCAACAACACAGCCGGCGCCATACCCCTCATACCAGCGGGCCATTCAGCAGAGAGCGTCCACACTATAAAGAGAGCGGCACTAACGGCCAACGCATCAGACGCTGGATACTTTCACCGAGAAGACTTCGTCCGCGCCACTGAAGATGTCCACCGCAGTTGTGGACGAAACGTCTGGGAAATCTTTCTTCAGCAGACCACGGCATAACAGCCCGGAAAATTATATTAGTTATAATTATATTAAATTTTGTACATTACTATTCTAATAATAGTTATTTACAATAACAACTTAAATTATGTATAACATTAATACTCTGATAACTAATTGTTCTTCCATACGAACTGAGCTATCATGGCAACATGCCGGCACAACATTAAATTCCCCAACTGAAAAGCTATCTGGATGAAAATAATAAAGTATGTAACACTCTTAGTTTTCTAAAATAATATCAATCGCTTATTAAATTCTGAAACTCTAAATCTGAAACTCAAAAGAATGTTTAGATTTCTCAACTTTAAAGAATGTATACCTAACATTTGATAGATACTAAAAAAAAATTACACCACTGGAAGCATTTTAAAATAGCAAAAATATAAGAAAACAGGATTACAAAAAAATCAAATTTTAAAATTTCACGTGCTAATAACGCTACAATATCGAAGTATTCTTTGAATTAACATTTTGATAAAAATGTTTTATTTTAAGTTAGATCCAAAATTTAGTAACGAGTACCCTTTAAGCCCAATTTCTGGTGCATGCGTTACTCAATCTATGACTAATTGTGCGTTTGTCTTAAACGTCGTAGACGATTCGTTGTCGCCGGTAACTTAACTGAGCAGTTATGCACGTTGTTACTTAACCTGTTCAGATGTCTGTTTGTTTTAATAACTCACACTGTTTCTAGATCGTTCTGCTGTTGCCCGAAATCAGTATAGGATTTTACTGATTATTTGGTTGCTAGCTAGCTTACTCGAGGTTTCACGAGTGACTTTTTAAATCTCGAATCACGATTTCATTAATTTAATTTACCCCTTCCCCTTCCATATACTCTAAAATTGTGTAGAATGATTTAGAATATATTTTGTATTCCTTTCATCCCTTAGAACTGCAATAGATACTAGCATTCCTAAGTGTAAACAAAATATATCTTGATATTCACGGATATCGGAATGAACTTCTTAACAGCTCACTGAGAATGTTCCGAATTCTAGAATTCCAAAGTCGAATATTAAATAAAACATATCTTCGGGTTAAGATTCCGAGATCGAATTAAGAACATATGAGCTTGATGTTTGTCCCCGAACGGAGTTAAAGCCCAAAAGAAATATTTTAGGGAGCCACCCAAATTGTTTAAGCCCGGATCCTCACAGAAGGGCTTATACTGAATCCGTCTTACATTATGTCCAAGAGGTTTATTCTAGTTGCCATCGGCCCTAAGGGCCTAGTCTAGCCACCGAAAATAAATGTACATACCTGCAAGAGCTCTAGCTGTTTTGAGGCTCATCTAAAATAAATAGTAGGTACTATAGAACTCTAGCGACGTGGGCGACAGCGTCAGGGTGTCTAGCAGAGAGATCGAGCACACGTGACCTACTTGGGGATGGCTAACATTGTCTTTTTGATGCTGACTAAAAGCACCTCAGCATTCTACTGTAACCAATTCCTGACCTGCCCTAATTTTAACACTTTCTGATATGTTGCATAACTTCCTCGTCGCTGGTTCGAGTCTCGATACGGGATCGTTATAATTTTACTTACTTGATGACACCGGCAGTGAAATCTCCGATCTTACTGCGTTTAATTATTTTGATAAGCACAGTCCGTTAAATTTCATACTTTGTTACTCTTCTTTCTGTAGTCATTTAAAGACTCGATAACTCTCACGTTAGAGAACATGATCCTCTTATATCACAATTGAACCAAATAACGGAGAAATGTGAAGATTCTATCCTCTAAAGCTAGCAGTTGAAACATTTTGGACTTGGTAAGTAATCTATGACCCTCGAGAAAATAAATATTGTCGGTTACTAATTACAAAATATATCGATTGAGTAATTTCAGATGTTACGCTGACACAGTTTTCTCCCTTTATATACTTAGTATGCATTGGTAATGAAGCTGGTTATAACACAGAGATAAAATTCAGCAGTACTTCCTTATAAAAGGGTTATTGAAGTGTTTTGGCATCCAGAAACTTTACTACATACTTCTATGGAATAAGAATAAAGATTACTCTCAGATTTTGATACTGCTTCATTACATACATCTCTAGTATTTGATAGCCGCCGATTAATGGAATCAATATCCTATATTCTACCTCTACAATGGCTCCGATTGTGGTTTGTTTCGCTCTGTCTTGTGTTTGCTTACACAATGCTTGGAATAAGGTACACTCGATTTTTGTGTTTACATGCATTCTCTGTGAAGAAACTGGCCCTAAGATTCAAATGCAAAATTTTCTATATGCTTACAATTTCGAAAATGATGAGTTTGCGCCCTGGTTTCTCTGTAGTATAGGCATCCTACTTGGTTTCAGATTTGAAAAAAAAGTGCTGTGTAACATTAAATGACTTCCTATAACCATTACAATTTAAAAAGTTAAAGAATAAGTAATGCCATTGGGAAAAATCTAATGTGATACATTCACATGGCTTTCTCTACCCTCTATCGTTTATTAATGGGTATACAAATTATTCTTACACAAGCTTATTTTTCTATCCACCATATTTTAGTCCATATAAACCTACAGAAATAACTGCATTACATATTTCGTTATAGATACAAAGACAACAGCGACAATCAAATGTTTAAGAACTGAGAACTATATGCGGCCTTAAAATTCCACGCTGTTTCCATGCAATCGCGAGAAACAACTGAACCTTGAAAGGAGTTTTAAGAGAATGATCAGGAAATGAACAATTCGAACCATTAATAGCGGATATCTCAGAAATGGCTTATACCACAAAAAAGTTACTTGAAAGAAATTGTGTGTTTTAAAGCGATCTGAATTTTAATGCAGTTCGTTTTCGTCTGTCTTGAGTTTTATAAGCTTTTTTTAATTTATGGACACTCTTTAACTGCTGTGGTCCTTAGCGTCCCATTCTGAATTGAGCGTTAAAGGCCAATAATTTAGCTCAGAGGTCTTTTTATCAGGCTTGAGGTTCTTTTACGTGCCGTAAATCTACGACACGGAACAACCGGCTTTACTTCCCTTCCGAAGGAAGCCATGCTAAGGATTTTTACGTCCGAAAAAAATCCATCGCCCTCCGACGGTTTTGAACCCCCGACTTCGGGAACTAGAGGCTAACATGGTAACCACTACACCACGGAGGACGACTTTCCGCCAGTCGTTAAACATTCGCCAGCTATACAAGATTATACAAAACTTCTTCCAAATGAAGTGGACATCACAGGTTATTTCCAGAAAATTCAGGATATAAACATTGTTTTTCATATAAACATCTTTAATATATGGTAATTTAATCAAAATCGTAAGAGCCAGTTTTTAGAAGATCAAAATTTTCGAAAAATCTTCAATGTAAAGGGCAATCTGGTGTGAGGGATTTTCTTGAAAATCTTCACGTCACATCTTTGGAAGATGGTGAACTCAAGTTTGGTGTTGATCCAACTCTTCGTTTTTGAGTTATGCTGTTCAAAGACACGCAGACACACATACACAGTTTTCTAAAAATGTCTTTTTTATTTAGGGGGCGTCAAAACATGAATTTCCGTTGAAATCTCGATATCGAATTTTTGATGGAATACAATAAATACTTCCCCTACTTACTATACTAAGTAGAGAAAGTAAAAATGAAAGCTACTGTCTATCATTACTGACCCTTCTTTAAAAACTATTGTTAAGAAGATCAATGGAATGACCATAGTTAAATAAAACATTATTTATTTCCTACCTTAAAATAAGCCAATTTAAAGTCAAGCACCTACCCATATGAGTAATTATGAATAAACTTACGCCCTGTTAAAAATATTGTTTCTGCTAAGTAGGTATGTGCCAGAGGAGACAGCTGTCTTTACAACTGCAAACTGTTAGGTTCTAAACAAACGAGGTGATCGATATCCTCTACTGGCTTACTACGGTAGCATTTAACTGCAGCTATACCATACTAAGTGAATCAATCCTATAGAGGGTGTAGGATCTAGGATGTAATTACCGCGGAGGACACCTCGTCACTATTGTGGCTACATCCCCGGGAGGCAGGCATGAAATGAAGGTCCGCAGGAGACTAGATCACAGAGAAGTTCCTATTATTTCCGGCACGAAACACCCGCTCTCGCCAGTAGAGGCGATGAGTCCCGCGAGAGGGCGACGAAGTGGCCCTTGCAGGCAGCCAACGCGCCGTGGCGTTGGCGGGAAGAAATCTTTCCAAAGCGCAGCAGCCATGTCACCTGTCTATCACCAGACGCAAACGGAACCCGGAGACAGTGCCTGAATGATGAAAGGGAGAAAGATAAAATTACAGGGAAAGGAGAAATCGTGGTAGAATACACCCCTCCAGCATTCACCTAGGCAACCAGAGGAAAACTACGAAAAAACCCATGGTCAGAGTGAATCGAACCTGGGACCTCCGGGAGGTTGCCGTCTGAGCCATTCCGCTCGGTATGGAAGGTGTAACTCTGAATGAATGTGTGTATTTAAGCACACATATCTACATTCATCTTTAATAATATTCGAACGCGCATGTGGCTCAATAGACCATACGGATATTTATAATACGCTGAATAATAAATAGCTAAAAAGCTTCACTGCAATAGAGCAAAATAGGCGTTGTCTAGTATAGTAGCTCAAATAAAAAAAACACGAAACAACAGGAAAACTTATTATTATAGATTATTATGTTCTTTCATGCTATCTAAATAACATTAGAAAAAACACAAGTAAATGCAACACAACAACAATATCTGAAAGCAGCATAAAATAAGGAAACAACACTTGGTAGAATACGTTTAGCTCTGTCCATATCCCTCTCCACTATTATAAACATGTGATCTGAGCTGTCTGGCCTTAGGAGACAATTTAAGTTTTTTATGTTCACTGCCTGCCAGTAGTGTCAACATACACTTAACCCTTTATTCAGGGACTAAAGGCTCTGGTAGGTATATACTGGGTGGACTATTTAAGTTAAGACTATACAGTATCTACTACGCTTAGTTTTGAAGATATTGTACATCCCAACTTAAATGGTTCACCCTGTATATTTACGCTCCGTCCTTCGCACCCCGACTTGGTGCCACGGGATTTCTCTTCCTCACAAATTGGACAGACTCTCGTGTCATTTCCATCAACAATCTTTATCATTCGCCGTGCAGCAAGTAAAAAATCTGATGTGTTACACTTACATGACTTTCTCTACTCTTGTACAAACTATTTTTACATACACTTATTCTCCATATGCTTCATGTTAATCGAGATGTTAATCTTATTGCTAATTTTCTTGTAGATGCAAGGGGAATATGATAGGCTTTAAGCGATAGTCAAATATTTTAAGAGCTGGTTGCTATGTGGCGCATTCCATTCTCTTTGTATGCCCAGGACATAAAAACATCTGATGTGTTACACTCCCATTACTTTCTCTACTCTTGTACAAACTATTTTTACAAACTCTTATTCTCCATCTATTTCATATTAATCGAGATAAACATTTGCAGAAACGATATTTTGACATGCAAGGAGAATTACATTTTACACATAGTGACCAGTTCTAAAAATATTTGACTACTGCTTAAGTCGTACTATGTTCCCCTATTCCCCCATTTGTATTTGCAAGGGCAATATAAAAATACAGTAGTCTTTAAGCATATACATATCTCTTAATAGCTGGTTGCTATGGGCAGCACCATTCCCTTTGCCACAGATTAATACTCTTTGCATAACCAAGACAAAAAAAATGAATAACGAATTTCCCATTTGCGAAAATAAGTATTGAAAAATTTAAGGGAATAACAAGCAATATCTCGAAAATGGTTCACTCAACAACAAAAAAAGTATATGACATCAATTGTGTATTTTAACGCGATCTACATTTTTTGTATAGTAAAAGTTTGTTTATCTCTTATGGTTTACCAATTATGCAAAAGTCGTTCACAATGAAGAATACGTTTGGAGACATTCCCAGAAAATTCGAGATATACATTTCATTTGTCATGAAAATATCTTAAGCATATGACATTTTAATCAAAATCGTTAGAGCCATTTTTAAGAATATTAAAATTTTCGAAAGAATGTTCCATGTAAAGGGTAATCTGGGGTGAGGGGATTTTCTTGGAAACCTTCGTGTCGCATCTCTGGAAGATACTGAACCTAAATACCAAGTTTGGTGTTTATCCGACTGTTCGTTTCTGAGTTATGCTGTTCAAAGACACACAGACACACACATGGGCATGTATCCAAAAATGCTTTTTTTGGATTCAGGGGGTCTCAAAACTTGTATTTCCGGTGAAATCTCGTTATCGAATTTTTGGGTGGAATACAATACTTCTCCTACTTACTATACGTAGTAGAGAAAGTAAAAAGGACCGGTTTGAAAACACGGAGTCATTTCAGATAGTTACACAACACATTTTTAAGGCAGTACCAAGTGATCAGTGCATCTTCCAACTCAAGTGGAAAACTTGAAGAAAGAAATGAGAGGGAACAAAGTAGATCTTGTGGGAATATAAGAAACGAGGCAGGAAAATAACGGTGATTATGTGAACGATGAATGTCTTGTTCCAAAGGCTACAATGAAGCAATTCATAGTGTTGGTATGGTACTAGGACCAGCTATCATTTCATTTGATGAGTGACTGGATGATAATGATACAACTGCAGGGAAAGAAGGTGGAATTAGTGTTAGTGCAAATTTACTAGGACAAGATATAATATTTGATAAAAATGGCCCGAGAAACAGATATAGTAACCCTTGGTGAACTTCTGCAAAAATAGGTATACTAGTGCAGGAAATACCCCTTAATTGCTTAAAAGGGTAAAGGCATTACTAGGAGCAGTTATTAAGTCGGATAATATCCTAATGAGCGGTGACGTAGGTATTTATCTGAAGAAGATATATGGAAGACCAGCACAGATAAAATTTGAAGTGGAAAACTAAAGATTGAAGAGAAAAGAACATAAATTCATAACCCACTTCTGTGGTGTGGGTGTAGTTGTCTGTGTTACGTTCAAAAGGTTCCAAGTTCGAATCTCGGTTAGCGTGAGTTGCCTGGATAAGCTTTTTTTCGGGTTTCCCTTATCCTGAGAGGACGAATGCCGGGCCGATTTGAGCATCATTTTAATAATTTCGTCCTTCACCGTCCGATATGACCTACCCAATTAAAGAAATTAACAATTGATAAGCTAGAAGCTACACTTGAAAATGTCCATGAACATTGAAGTCAGCTGAAAAGCTGTATCCAGGTAACATCAGCAGAAACAATCAAGTACAGAAAAAGTAAAAGTAGAAAAAAAAGAGTTACATGATATATACTAAGGAAGAGTAAGATAGCAGAAACAGACAGCCATACACCAGAAGAGGGTAGAAGAACAACAAGCTGCTGAATGAACTATGAAAACAAATTGACGGGGCAAAGGAAGTCTTAATGAAACACATGTATGTAGAAATGAGAATTATGAGGAAAAATAAGACGTTAAGATCTAATACACCATCAACTACAGCATATGAACTTCACATAGTAGCACTGGAATTCAGTATGACAATAAAAGAGAAAACAGAATGAAATAGCAGATAAGCAGTGAATATTTGAAATAGGTACAGAAGGAATATTTGCAAAAGAGTTAAATGAGAGAGGGAATGGTCCCCCTCCTCTCAAAATATAAATAGCAGAGAACGAAAAAACATTTCCAGTTTGGAGTTAATTAAATCACTTGGTTAATTAAAGTATCGGCCCGTTTTCAACTTTTGATATTGTTTTAGTACCTTCAGTTTTGTTAATTTTTGGAACTTAGTATATTTGCACAATCCTTTAGTGGCGCTCGCTATTGCGGACACTTTGTTAGCGTTAGTTCCTCCATCTACATACATGAAATACGAGGGGCACTATTTATATTTTGAGCCTAATAATTAAAACAAAGTAATTTCTGATTGAAAACTGCTTTATTGTTTTTCAAAATATTCTCCTTTATGATCAATACACTTTTGCATCCGTTTGAACCATTTGTCAAAGCATTTATTCCAGTCTTCTTGAGACACCTCCAAAACATGGTTTTTAAAGAAATCAACGGCTTCTTCTGCCAACGAAAATCGTTGTCCACGCAATTTATTCTTGATGTTTGGGAACAAAAAGAATTCATTGGGTGCCAAATCAGGACTGTATGGCGGATGACTCATCAATTGATTTTTGAGCCTTCAAATACTCTGTTGTTAGACGAGATGTGTGTGCGCTCGCATTGTCTTGATGAAGAACGATTCTACGGTTCTTGTTGTTTTCCTTACTTCACGGAAGACTTCCGGCAAACAAATGGTTATGTACCATTCGGAATTGACCGTTTTACGTTCCTCTAAATGCACTGTTGTCACATGGCCAGTTTTGCTGAAAAAGCAGGCGACCATTTGATTCGAAGTGCTACGAAGTTGCGAACAACTTTTGTTGGGTTTGCTTCATCTTGAAACACCCATACAGTCGACTGCTGTTTACGTTCCGGCTCATATGCATAGATCCATGATTCGTCACCTGTTACAAGGTGGTTACAAGGTGTTACGTCTTTTGAGGCACGCCATTGTATTTCTTGAGCATTGGTGTACACCAATCGACACGAGCATCTTTTTGAGATTGCGTCAAATTATGTGGGATACAACGAGAGCAAACCTTTTTCACGGTTAAATAATCATGCAATATTTTATATATGCTGGTGGAACTAATTCCTAGGGTTGGCTCAATCTCACAATATATCGCATGACGATGTTTCATTATTAGTTTTTGCAAAGCATCAATGTTTTCTGGCACAACTGATTTTTAACGACCTTGACGAATTTCATCATTGAGCGAACGGCGGCCACGATTAAATTCGTTATACCAGCGTTTCACAGTGGCATAGGATGGAGCTTCGTTGCCAAATGTGGAAGTTAGTTGATCGATGCACTCTTGCGTTGATAATCCACGTCGAAAGTGGTAATAAATCATTGCACGAACATTTTCACGAGTTAATTCCATGTTTTTGTTGACACACAATTTTCAAGTTAGTGTAAACAAAACAAATGATGTTCTATTGACAAAATGTTTGAAGTAGATTATGGTCAAAATTGTCAAACTTTCCATTGGAAACGTCAGATGACACTTACAACATTCGGGGTTGCCAAGGCTCAAAATATAAATAGTGCCCCTCGTAACTTGCAAAAAGTTACAGGTATGAAGTTGAAATATTATTTATGAGATTATGAAGATAATGTTTCGGCATATTTCAAGTTTGGTTCAAATAATAGAAAATAGAAGGCCTTTGTATATGAATCCTTAAAGAGATGTAAGATTCTTAGGCAAACCGCTGCACGTAAGGAGCTCAAATTTTATACAGGTACAAGAATGGAGACATCCGCCAGCGTATTAAAACCTTAGTTGAAGCTTAGCAGAGGTGGAAGGTGTCTGGGTTTTATCTTAAGAATTATTCGTAGAAATAACCGTAAGAATGAGTTTTACCAATACAGTCAGGTTATTTCTGATTGAAAATGAACAATTTCAAATGTAAAAATAGGCATGCTTTTACTACTTTTGTTTTTTATTTGCAATTTCTTTTAAACAGCAGATCTATAAGTAAATCAATAAATTACAGAGTTTGTGGCTGGAGAAATGATTTTGTTCTAACAATGTTTCCTATCTATAACATCCATAAAGGCACATTTACACGGGTCGAGAAAACGATCGAGAGTTTAGACACTGATAGCCACAAACCTGTTCTCGCCCGAGTACGAGATTACGACCAAGATCAGTCGTTTATAAAATCCAACAGTGTTAGATCTGAGCGGTCGTGAATAGGTCATCTCGATGGAATGACGACGTAGTGATGCGTTTCGTACATACTTATCAAAGCTTCCTAAATGACATCACATACTGCAGGTACGTATAAGGCGACAAATAGTACTCATTGGGACGCGAAAAATGTATTCCAGGGATCCATAAGTATCCCCAGTTTCCAGGAATCTGAGTGTTGTTTGCAATTATATTTTTCTTGAAAGAGCTTCTTTCATATTTGTGTCACACTTTTTAATATTATTTTCAATTTTTTCCTAGCAAACAAGTTGTGTTTCACTTAGCCTAAATAAAAATCATGACATGCCGCTGGATCTTCTGTTTTTAGCTCTTTGCAAAGAGTACTAGAGGCCACCAATATATTACGCTGTTGTATCCAACTCCTTATCCACACTTTTCTTCTCCTCTTACGATTCTTTAGAACTGAACACAGTTTCTTACAAAGCAAATCAGTCACACTAGCAACAACTTCTTCAAGACTCTATGTTGACTAATGGTCGTGTTTTCTCGAACTACTCGTATGCAACTCTTTCACGCCGCGCTCTCTCGCCATTTTTTTCGACCAGGTTTGGAGGCGAAAAATCACGACCGTCCTCTCGACCCGTGTAAATGAGCCTTAACTATCTTGTCGTCCTCCGTGATCTAGGGGTAGTATACTAGACTCTAGTTCCCGAGGTTGCGGTTTCAAACCCCGCAGAGAACTATGGATGTTTTTTTCGGGAATAAAAATCCTTAGCATGGCTTCCTTAGGAAGGAAAGTAAAGCCGGTTGTCCCATAACGTAGATTTATGGCACGTAAAATAACCTCAAGCCTGATAAAGAGGCCTCTGAGCAAGATTTCCAGTCTTTCACGTCCAATATAGAATGGGACGCTAAGGACCACAGCAGTAAAAGAGCGCCCATAAATGAACTCTTAGCTATACCCTCCTATGTTCTTGCTAGGGATTGTTAACGGTGAAGTCCAACTTAGGCATGTATTTAGGGAAAACATAAGATGTCACCCCCCTTCGTGAGCAATATTTGATAGTTTAAGAAAGTTAGGTTATTGATAAGTGTGAACAAGTAATGAGATGTTGAGAAATGGAGCTGTGGGTTACTGCACTTTCATAGGTATTGTCATTACGCGAGTCACGAAGTGACGAGAGAATTTTTCTAGAGGATTTGGAAACCAGGGGTAGCATTTACGAGGACTATTTCACAAATAAAATGAAGTGATTTACCCAACAAATCATTATTATTAAAATACGATCATAAGGTATTTATATTTCCCTGCATGAAAACGGTGTTGTTTTAAAAGAAATTGGAATTATTTGTTCACACTTTGTTTGATTGATCAGTGAAACCTGATCCTTTTACCACTATTTATTGCCATCTGGCATGGGGAACTACAAGCAGGCATGCTATATTTTAAGAATACAATAACCAACTTTTTGGGTGACCACACTATAATGTACTGATTACATGTGATGGCATGCATTATACTTCAGCGATTCATTATAATGCTAATCGGCGACGCGCGCAATTCGCCCATATCTTTTTATATTTCAAAGCAGCAGACCACTTGAATACATTTCCCAGATAAACAATGATATTTGTGTGTTTAAAATAAAACAAATTCTGTTCATTGTAATTTTAATATTCTAATAAACTGAGTTTCTTGCCTTTGTTTCAATATTGTTTAATATACGTTACCCGCAAAACAATCAATAAATACGACCTGGACTCAACAATACTGCCATTGTTGCAGTAATCGCCAACACGCTCAAGGTTCTGCAATTATGCTGTCATCCGATCAGCATTTAATTAGACACAATTAACAAGGTCATGTCATATTGTAAAAACTCAAAAACAGTAGTATGCAGGTTACTATAACGGTAATTAAGACGCACGTATGGATCGTTTCATAAACATACTCCCGTCTTAATTGCTATCATTGTAGTCTTATTGTATAATATACTATTATAGCTTATGATTTTTACTTTCTCTACTACGTATAGTAAGTAGGGGAAGTATTGTATTCCACCCAAAAATTCGATACCGAGATTTCACCGGAAATACATGTTTTGAGACCCCCTGAATCCAAAAAAAGCATTTTTGGAAACATGTCCGTGTGTGTGTCTGTGTGTTTGTCTGTGTGTCTGTGTGTGTCTGTCTGTGAACAGCATAACTCAGAAACGAACAGTCGGATAAACACCAAACTTGGTATTTAGGTTCAGTATCTTCCAGAGATGCGACACGAAGGTTTTCAAGAAAATCCCCCCACCCCAGAGTAACCTTTACATGGAAGATTTTTCGAAAATTTTAATTTTCTCAAAAATGGCTCTAACGATTTTGATTAAAATAACATATGTTTAAGATATTTTATGACAAATAAAATGTATATCTTGAATTTTCTGGGAATGTCTCCAAAAGTATTTTTCATTATGAACGACTTTTGCATAACTCGTAAACCATAAGAGATAGACAAACGTTTACTACACAAAAATGTAGATCGCGTTAAAATACACAATTTATCTCATATACATTTTTTTGTTGAGTGAACAATTTTCGAGGTATTACTTGTTATTCCCTTAAATTTTTCAATACTTATTTTCTCAAATGGGAATTCGTTATTCATTTTTTTGTCTTGGATATGCAAAGAGTATTAATCTGTGGGAAAGGGAATGGTGCTGCACCTAGCAACCAGCTATTAAGAGATATGTATGTGCTTAAAGGCTACTGTTTTTCTATACTGCCCTTGTAAATATATATTCCCCCTTACATCTACATGAAAATTAGCAATAAGATAGAGTCTGCAAATGTTTATCTCGATTAACATGAAATAGATGGAGAATAAGCATTTGTAAAAATAGTTTGTACAAGAGTAGAGAAAGTCATGTGAGTGTAACACATCAGATTTTTTTACTGCAACATTGTTTAAAAACACAGTTATCGAATACACATACGTAGAAATGCAAACAATTTGTTGATTGTTATCTTAATGTAGATGACGAAGCTTCAGAAATATATGCAGGTAATTTATGTAGAATATAGGCTTCATTTGGTTGCGATGCAATATATATATATTGCCTGCTGGAGGAGCTATGCTTATCACATAAGGAGGAGGTGAAAAAGAGATTTCGATAAAGTCTGAACGTGATTAGTTGCAAAACAATATTCTTCCAAACATGATTGGTCATTATTTCCCATTTGGGGTCATGGATGAAATAGTCGCATAAATTAGACTGAAAGGTTGGTATTGCACGTTCTTGTAAGTCATGCGTGACGCAGCTGTCAGACGGAAGCCAAGTATATGGGCCAGGTGACGTTTATGTTAGTGTGCACAAGTGTGAGGTACACACATACCAGATCAGCTGGTATCAGGATATTGCTCTCTTTAGAAATGTTCGCAAATATCTACTTCTTTTCCTTACTTTTCACTATTAACTTTCGTTAGAATGAATTTCTATCGGTCTTTGAAATTAGGAACACCAACACCCCGAACTAATCGAAAAGTGTAATCACCAACCAGATTTTTACTTTCTCTACTACATATAGTAAGTAGGGGAAGTAACGTATTCCACCCAAAAATTCGACACAGAGATTTCACCGGAAATACATGTTTTGAGACCCTCTGAATCCAAAAAAAGCATTTTTGGAAACATGTCGTGTGTGTGTCTGTGTGTCTGTGAACAGCATAACTCAGAAACGAACAGTGGGATAAACACCAAACTTGGTATTTAGGTTCAGTATCTTCCAGAGATGCGACACGAAGGTTTTCAAGAAAATCCCCCCACCACAGACTACCCTTTACATGGAACATTTTTATAAAATTTTAATTTTCTCAAAAATGGCTCCAACGATTTTGATTCAAATATCATGTGTTTAAGATATTTTCATGGAAAATAAAATGGATATCTTGAATTTTCTGTGAATGTCTGTGAATGTATTCTTCATTGTGAACGACTTTTGCATAACTGGTAAACCATAAGAAATAGACAATATTTTACTACACAAAAAATGTAGATCACGTTAAACTACACAATTTATGTCATATACATTTGTTTTGTTGAGTGAACCATTTTCGAGATATTGCTTGTTATTCCCTTAAATTTTCCAATACTTATACTTTTTCTCAAATTCGTTATTAATTTTTTTTGTCCTGGTAATGCAAAGAGAATGGAATACTTTCACATAGCAACCACCTCTTAAAATATTTATCTATAGCTTAAAGCCTACCAATTCCCCTTGCATCTACATGAAAATTAGCATGAAGATTAACATCTCGATATCTCGATTAACATAAAGCATATGGAGAACAAGCGTTTGTAAGAATAGTTTGTACAAGAGTAGAGAAAGGCATGTGAGTATAACACATCAGATTTTTAAAGCAGGTCTCATCCCAGAATTTGTGAACCGTTTTGAATGTCTGATTTCCTTATAAAGACTGTAAAATGGTTTGCAAACCTGTTTGAAAATGTATGTCTCTGTTAAAATTCTGTACCGTTTTACGAGTACGTGCCGAATTCAACTGAACCATCTAATATGCTTATCGGATCTAAGATATCAACTCGCTGTGTTTGCTCCTGTGTGCTGCAGATGATTGCTCTGGGGAAGAAGACATTTCCAACCTCACATTTCTCTGCGACGAAAGTTCATCTTACAAACAATATGATACAAACCGTGGCCAGATGTCTTTTAAAAACTCACCTGCATGCTGGGTTTCACCGAGCGAGATGGCTCCGCGGTAAATCGCAAGGCTCGCATTCGGGAGGCCCTGCGTTCGATTCCAGTTGACCGCCCACTCTAACCTTGGTTTTTTTCGTGGTTTTTCCTGGCCAGTAGACGAAAGTTTGGATGGTTCCTCCTCTGTTACGATTTCCTTACCCTCATTTTCCTTTTATTTAGTTTCCTTCTCGTGTTTCAGATGTGCTTCTAGGTTTCGTGGCGTGTGGGCAGTGCCGACGAATGCTTATTCCAAGGACACAGACGGCTGCTTGGTAGAACGGGTCGTTCATCGCCCTTTCTCGGCAGCTCCAGTAGTGGAACGAATCTCCGAGCCAAGAACTATTAGAGGCTGCGTCCGGTAGTCTCCTGTTGAAAAATAAGTTTTATTTATGGACGCTGTTTAACTACTATAGTCCTTAGCGTCCCATTCTATATTGGCCGTGAAAGAGCGAAAATTTTGCTCAGAGGCCTCTTTATCAGGTTCTTTTACGTGCCGTAAATCCACGACACGGGACCACCGGCTTTACTTCCCTTCCGAAGGAAGCCATGCTAAGGATTTTTACCCTGAAAAAATCCATCGCCCCCCGCCTTCCTCCTGGGGATGATAGCCGTATTAGATCTATGCACATAAGTGCAGTGCACGAGATGTCCCCCCGTTGTATACCCTATACCCTATACCCTTAGCAAATACGCACCTTTTGTCCTGCTTGTAAATAATATTATATAGATCCTGTTCATAGGCAAAGCACATGTGAAATGTTTCTCTTTGTACGCATATGAAACGGAGATTTCCAGAGCATCAAGACTGCGAGTCAGTGGTCTTCATGTATTCTGCTTTGTTAAACTTAGAAAAACTGCAGGCTAGATACCATACATTATTTTCTACCACATGGGAAACCACTTCTTAATATTTTTGGAATCTACACAATACAGGTAGAGGTAGAGATGATTCAACGCAGGAGGACACCTCGTGCGTTGCGACCTGCACAGATATATTGCGGCTACCACACTACAGGAGGAACCACAGGAGGCTACAGATCGTAGGCAGACACGCCACAGAGACGAGCCGAAGTCCCTAACATTTCCAAGCTCCCTAACTCGTTCCCTACTGGAGCCGCCGAGAGAGCGCGAAGAACGACGCACCAATTAAGCGGCCTTCTGGTGTCCACGGGGAATACTCTTTCCATTGTGCATGCATCCGTGTCATCTGTCCGGCACCGCCACACACCACGAAAACTAGAAGAACACCTAAAAGATGAGAAGGAAACGGAATGAAAGGGAAATAATGGAAAGGAAATCGTGGTAGAGAACCACTCCAGGATTCGCATGCCGACCTCGAGGAAACCACGAAAAACCCATACGTCAGAGTGGCCGGTCGCAGGGATCGCCGGACCTGCCGAAAGCGAGTCGCACCCGTTACCGCAGCGCCACTTCGCTCGGTATAAACGGAGGTACAAATGACTCATAGTAGAGGAGAGCAAATTCGTACCCGTTACCCGCTAGGTATAATGCACACAAACTTAGTTATTTGCTTCCCAGTTGATAGGTAGGTAAACTGACTGTTTTTACGACTACCTGCGGTGTGTTGTTGCATACAACTTCAGCAGTTTCTATTCGCTGCTGCTTCTTTTATCTTTTCTTCTCATAAATTTCATCTTGAAAACAAATAACAAAAAAAATCTTGTTTTACATTCGCATGACTTTCTCAACCCACTATCGTTTATTTGTACGTAGTTTCTGAACCTGTTACAAAAAGCTTATTTTTCTGCTTACTTCGTGTTAATCGAAATAAACATTTGCAGAATTAGTTTCCTGACACATTTCGTTGTAGGTACAAGAGGGACACGGGCCTTGAAATTCCATGACATCGCGGCCAACAAGTGAATAGCGACAGCACTTTAACTAAACCAATAATAGGTGATGGATATCTCAAAAATGGCCGATGCCACAAAAAAGTTATATAAAGTAAACGGTTGTTTTAAAAAAAATCTGATGTGTTACACTCACATGACTTTCTCTACTCTTGTACAATCTATTTTTACAAACGCTTATTCTCCATATGCTTCACGTTAATCGAGATATCGAGATGTTAATCTTATTGGTAATTTTCTTGTAGATGCAAGGGGAATATGGTAGGTTTTAAGCGATAGTCAAATATTTTAGCGCTGGTTGCTATGAGGCGCATTCCATTCTCTTTGCATGTCCAGGACATAAAAAAAATGAATAACGAATTTGAGAAAAAGTATAAGTATTGGAAAATATAAGGGAATAATAAGCAATATCTCGCAAAAGGTTCACTCAACAAAAGAAATGTATATGACATAAATTGTGTATTTTAACGCGATCTACATTTTTCGTGTGGTAAAATTTTGTCTATCTCTTATGGTTTACCATTATGCAAAAGTCGTTCACAATGAAGAATACTTTTGGAGACATTCCCAGAAAATTCGAGATATAAATTTCATTTGTCATGAAAATAAGTTAAACATATGATATTTTAATCAAAATCGTTAGAGCCGTTTTTGAGAAAATTAAAATTTTCGAAAAATGTTCTATGTAAAGGGTAGTGTGGGGTGGGGGATTTTCTTGAAAACCTTCGTGTCGCATCTCTGAAGATACTGAACCTAAATACCAAGTTTGGTGTTTATCCGACTGTTCGTTTCTGAGTTATGATGTTCACAGACACACAGACACACACACACACACACACACACACACTGAAGTGGTATAGTTGTATTTGTGAATTTGTAGCACCACGTGGTGGATAATGTTTCTCACGTAATGTTGCTTACCTCACGCGTGCAGCCATATTGTGTGACGTCATTCGTCGGTCGCCTGCTAACCCATCTGGCGTAGCAATCTATATGAATTAGTTTTAAGGTTATGTATATTGTCTTCCGGCCAACTATTTAGGTAGGCATTTAATTCTTGCAGGGTGTGAAGCGGAAAAGGAATCTTTTATCCAAAAAATTACTAGTGAAGAAATGTGTTTTATAATGTTTTATTGTCGAACACGTGCACTAACACTTTCACAAATTTATCTTGATAATCGCCATACTGAAACTGTTTATAATAACTTCTCACTTTTAACTCACGTACTTCAATTTTTGTATATAAGTGACTTTGTAATATTTTAGATCTTTAATGATTTTCACTGCGTGTAACTTGGTGAACTGAGCGGCCAACGCGTAATGTACGGAGAATTTTGTATAACTGCAGGAGACGATGTGTAATGTATCGAGAATCTTGCCGAACTGGAGATGATGTGTAATGTATCGGGAATCTTGTTGCACACTGGGGGACTCGCTAACTCGACCTGACTTATTTATAGGCTTACCTCGAGATACACCTAAAGATTATAACTGAATTACCATTGGCCAACAAAACGCGCCAACATTAGCGTCTATTTTACTATCCAATGAAAACCACTAATACATATTATTTTTATAGAATCTTCTGGAAGCTTTTACCGAAAAGGCGCGAAACATGACGTAACTTCCTGGTTCCCGGTAACGATAAACAACTCAATCCCTTTCCTCAGTATTGTGTTATTGTTAACAGTTTCAGTAGAGCCGAAAATTATTATTTACCATTAATAATTACAATTATTAAACCCCTGAAATCAATGTTACATAAAAATACATATTCATATTATTATCGTTAACCACATCTGAGTAATTTGTGATACAAATTACCGTCACATATGCCCCACTAGAAATATAATTATAAACATTTATAACCTGTTTAGAAATTTTATAATTTTGTTTTTAGTCTCCTAAATCTTGTAACACACGCTATTCACTTTCACTTAACACTTCACACGCGTTTAACACACGACATATGTTTTATCTCGCCACTACTTACTGGCTTTGGTTTAATTAATTTAGATATTCATCTGACATCACAAAATTTTTTTTTTTATAGCAATTTTTTTTTTTTTATAGCAAATACTATACCCTAAATTATTTAACTAGTGTTACAAAAAATGGTTTACTTTCTTATATTGTTACCAAAAAAAATCTATCATTCAAGAATTTTTGTAATTTTAAACATTTACCAAAAATATTTACCCTGTACACAAATATTTACATTTCTTAAATCTAGACAATGTTTCACATGTTCTATTTACTACATAAGTATTTGTTTCAATTACTTTTGATTATATTTACCAATTTTTTTTGTTATTTCGACTTTTATTTTAACAATACTCTTGTAATAGTATTCATGTACTTTACTTTAATATAACATCTTAAGTTTCAATCTTTGCATTCTTAATTTTTAAATGTTGTTACAGTTAAAAAAAAAATATTTAATTTATTTATTTTCTTCTCAAACAGTTATTCATGACCACAATTTATTTCTCCATTCATATGATTTACATTTTTATTTAACCCTCTTACGTTCCAATACATTGTTCTGCATTTCGCCTTTAACTATCCAGCATTTACTATTTATCATTATTGTCTTTTATTTCACCATGATCTTCATGGTTGTATGGTTTAAGCATCTCAATATGAAACTTTCCTATGCTTTTTCGAGTTGTTGGATTACATAACTCATATGTGTTAGTTCCATACACTTCAACAACTTCATATGGTCCATGGTATTTGAGAAACATTCGCCAATAAAGTTTATTTTCTTTGTCGGACAATTTCTTGGTTTTAACCAAAACTAAATCTCCTATTTTGATCCTCCATTCCTTTCTCTTCTTTTCTTCATGTTTCATTTTTCTTTTTATGGCTTTTTTCTTCATCATCTCAAATGCTTTTCGGAACATCTCTTCTTCTGTTGGTGGTATCGAATGCGCATCTGGAATGGCTCCTGGGATTGTTTTACACATTGTATTGATCTTCTTTCCCAACTTAAGTTCACATGGTTTATATCCTGTCACATTGTTTATGGTTTCATTTAGTAGGTTCTGAACGAAGTTCACGTATCCATACCATTGAGTGTGTTTTCGATGACATAACACCCTTAAATAATTTGAAATTTCCTTAATTTCCCTCTCCACTGGGTTGGAGTTCGGTCTGTATCTTGACGAAAAATATTGTTTAATGCCATTTTCTTTAAGTCCATCCATAAATTTTTTTCCTGTGAAGTACGAAGCATTATCGCTCAATACAGATTGAATAGGTCCTTCTTCTATCACATATGACTTAAGTAGTCTATTCAAACATGCTGAACCTGTAGGTTTTCTCAAAGGGTAGATTCTTACATATTTGCTGAATATATCATAACAGACAAATATATATTTATTTCCAAATTGACTTGGAGGCATCGGACCATGAATATCAATACTAATTACACATCTCGGCTTATCTCTAATAACCGAATTAGTTTCAAATGCATATGCTGCATTTATTTGCTTTGCCTTCTGACACAGGTTGCAGCACGATATAAATTTGCGAACTTTTTGACGCAATTTGGATATGTATAAATTCTCTAAAATCATAGAAGTTGTTCGGTCCGTCCCGGAGTGTGCTAACCCTTCATGAAAATTCTTAATTAGTTCCATTTCCATGCTTTTCGGAACCATTATCTTCCAACTGGGCATTTCTTTTCCATGCTTCTTGTATAATGTCCCATCTCGAATTGCTATAATTTCTTTCTTTGCCTCCTCAATCAATGGTGCTTTTTCTTTAAGTTCAAATAATTTTGCATCCTCATTTTGAATTTCCCCGATATTTTTCAATTTTCTAATCATTTCTTTGCTTAGAGGAATTTCAATTGTCAATATTTTGACTTCATTTCTAGGCCTTTCAATATTTTCGGGAATTTGTGGGTTGTAGTTCAATCTTGACAGCAAATCACTGAAGGTATTATTTTTGCCAGGAATGTGTATAATCTCAATATCAAATGCAGATATTGCATGAATGTATCTAGCAAGTTTTCCACTACATAATCTACACCGTTGTATGAAAGTTAAGCTTATGTGGTCTGAATATACTTTCACCTTTTTCTGATAAATATAGGTTTTAAAACGAATTAATGAGAAATATAGTGCTCCAATTTCTAACTGAGTCACTGAAGAATTCCTCTCAATATTTGTAAGTCCTCTTGAAGCTGTACTAATGACGTGAAAGTCATTGTTGATGTCTCGCTGTCCTAGAATTCCGGCGTATCCTTGCATTGATGCGTCGACATAAATTTCATATTCCAAATCTTCTCTGGGTCTCTCAAGTAATATGGACTTAGCAAATAGTTCCTTTACTCTCTCAAAACATTTTTGATGCTCCTCTGTCCATCTCCACTTATTGTTCTTTCGGAGTAGCTGCCGTAGTGGTTCTATCTCCGCCGAATATCTTGGTACGAACTTACTCTGAAAGTTCAATACCCCTAAGAGACGTCTAATTTGTTTTACGTTCCTGGGTGGCGGAATTCTCATTATTGCTTCTATTCTTTTCTGATCAGGTCTTATACCTCGTTCATCCATTACATAACCCAGAAAATTTATTTCCTTAACACAAAATTTTGATTTTAGTATGTTCACAGTCATACCATGTTGTTGTAGTTTATTTAATACATAATGGACATTATTCATGTGTTCTTCAAATGTTTGACTAATGATTAAGAAGTCGTCAATATACTTTATTAAAAAGTCATCTGCAGAATTTCCAAAGATATTGTGAATGGCTCTCAAAAATCCACTTCCTGAGTTTTTTAAACCAAAAGGATTTACACAAAAGCGATACTGAATCCCTGAGTACTGAAATGAAGTGTAATCACGCACTTGCGGATCTAATTCCACTTGCCAATATGATGCAGTGAGGTCGATGGATGTCAAAAATCTCCCTCTTGAAAGTTTTGTAATTAGTTGTTCAATTCCCTCACTTTGAAAATGATCTGGTTTCATATACTTGTTGACATATCTGCCGTCTAAAGTTAATCTCAAACTACCATCTCGTTTAATACTCCAGCAGATTGAATTTATGTATTGAGAATTACTTTGCTCAATAATCCCATTTTCTAGCATGCTATTTATTAATTGTCTAGCTTTGTCTCGAAGACTTATAGGTAAATTGTCATACTTGTGCCTATATGGTGGTACGTCTTCTACTTGAAATGTATGCTGATATACATTACATCTGCCTGGGATAGTACTAAAAACTGAACTATTGTTCATCAAAACATCATGAAGGATTTGTTTTTGCATTATCGTAAGATTATAAGCTTCTTCACACTTGTGTATTATTTCCTCATTTCTCTTCTCTTTCCTGCTGTTGTTTGTCTCGCTCACATGGTCGTCTTTTGTTTGGATTACACATTTCTCTACTTCTTCTGGCATTTCTACTAGCTGTTGAAAATATGGCGTGGTATTCCCTTCATATTCTGTGACTACCTGCTTTATTTGATTGTTTCTATCAGTTTCTGTTATTTGCACAAAAAATTCTTGGTCACAAATATCTTTCTCATCCTTTGTCATTTCGATTACAGAAATTTCTTCTTTTATAAATGGTACCCTTATTTCTCTACCTTCTTTTGTTATCTTTAACTCTTCATGTTTAAAATCTATACATGCTTCATATTCATGTAGGAAGTCACATCCTATAATTATGTCACAAATCAGATGGTTTACAATTAGAAACATAACCTCAAAATTCTCTCCGCCAATAAGTATGCTAAGTAGAGCTTGTGTTTTTATGACCTGTGCAGTTCTTCCAATTGCAACACGACAAACTAAATTACTAGTGGGAAGAGCCATAATTTTGTTACCTTCATTAATCAAATTTATGTAAAATTTCTGTGAGCAAATTGAAGCTGATGAACCAGAATCTATAGTTGCAATGATTTCTTTCTTCGCAATTTCCATTCTAACATGAGGTGACTCAAAATTTTCTCCCTTATCTTTTGTTGCTGTAATCTTATTACAGGGTGTATGTGTAGGTGTATGATTTGTATTGGTAATGGATACTGAATTATTAAAGACGTCCTGAGAACCTACTACACAGGAGTCTGTTAACAGTTTTCCTGGTTATTTCCATGTTCACGTACGGGACTGCCATTCCTAACAGGCGCTAAATCTATCTCAGTGTCGCCACCATTGTTTTGAGTTCCCCGTCCTCGAGTTCGAAATCCTCGATTTCTGACATTATGTCCCCTTGGCACGTAATTTTCTTGCCGTTCCTCAGATCTTTCACGGTTATTATTTTCCCTCCAGTGAGTGAAATTTCCCCTCGGTCTAATATACCTCCTTCCATAGTTTTGCCCTCTTTCAGGTAATCTTTCTGTCCGGACATAATTTATTTGCTCCTGCCGCCCTGGTCTCCTATCTATCCTTGATCTTTCAAATTGTGGAACATATGATTGATACCGTTGTCTGGTATTAATTTCATGATGTCTGTCTTGTCCTCTTATTTGTTGATAACTACCTTGGTAATTTCTTCTATCTCGTACATCTAAAAATCTATGTTCCCACTCCCGAGACATATCTTCTTCCTGTTGTTTCAAAGCTGTTATTAATTCTGTCATCTCATAGATGTTCCGTGGTTTTGCAATCAATAAGTAATTTTGTATCCTGATAGGATAATGCCTTGCGAGCAAACTCACAAAATCTTCCTCACTGATTGGAGGTGACAAGTTTCTAACCTGACTTGCATGTTTTAGTAAGTAATCAGTCATCGATATTCCCTCTCGTGGATTGAATTGACCATGACTAAGCATTGCTCGAATTCTTTGCTGTATCGTTACATTCCAAAATCTGTTCATGAATAATCTCTTAAAAGATTCATATGAAATTTCACCCCCTGATACCATTTGTAACCAATCTAAGGTTTTCTGGTCCAAACATCTTTTGACAACTATCATTTTCAATGCTTCAGGTATCTTTTTAATTTGAAAATACTCTGATAATTCTGCAATGAATTGTACTGGACTGGAGTTTTCATTAAATTTTGGAAGTGGAAAATCACTTAAGATATGATTGTAATTTTGCAAATTCCCTACTCCCATATTTAAATTCTCTAGTGTAACTTGTGCACTCTGAGTTTCAGCATTAGCTATAGATGAAGCTGCCGCATCACTCACATTATTTATCATACCTGAGGAACTACCTCTATCATTATTTTGTACATCTAACACATGCACATCACATATATTTGCCCTTGAATTCAATTCTAACCTATTTACAGTACCTTGCAGATTTTCTATTGTCTGTTCCAATTTCTTATTACTCTCATTTTGAACAGTTTGGTGTTTGTTAATTTCAGAAGTTAGCTTTTGATTCAAATCTTTAGACAAATCTTTAATTTCATCAGACAATTTATTTCTCTGTTTTTCTGACTCCTTCTGAACTTCAGATATTTCCCCTCTGAAATTAACTTGCACCTGTACTAAATCTGCATTTGTAGCCTCCATCATCTCTTTTAATTCACTTGAAATGCTACTCATTCGGCTACCTAGCTCTGTACATTTTACATTAACATGCTCTATTTTATTGTTAACCTCATGTTTTTGGTTAGATATTTCCCTACTCATGTCTAACATTTTCTTTGAAACTTCACCTATTTCATGTGCTATCATTTCTTGATTTTCATTTTTCATTCTAATCATACTACTATCTAGCTCCATGAATTTCTTTTCAATCTCTTCCCTGTTTTGTTCTAAGCTTTTACCAATATCTTCTCTCAATTCCCTATTATTCTTTTCCATATTCTGAGTTAGTTTTTCTAATTTCTCACTATTCTGAGTTAGTTTTTGTTCTAATTTCTCAATATTTTCCTTCATTTCCCTACTATTCTCATTATTCTTATCTAGTTTTTCACCAAATTTTCTAAACATTTCCATAATCATAATAGTATCAGGATTAACATTTCCTGCTATTCTATTCTCACTTTCTGCACTAACATTTTCATCCTCAAATCCCAAAAAATCTGGGCTATTCCCTGTACTTTGTATTGGATCACAGCTAACTGTTACACTATCTCCCTCCATAATTATTTCCTCCGTATTATTGGTAGCCATTGTTTTTATTATCCTACCGCTCCTCATTAACATTTATTTACCTTTTTGATGCTGTCTGATGCTGTAGTTTTGATGTCCAGCGTTCTGCCCCATTCTCCTAGGTTTGTATGTCGCTTCTGCGTTGTGTTGTGATGAATCTACGTTGTCTCGATGTTTTTGTAGTTGATTTACCTCGTTGCATCGTAATCTCAGAATTACGATCGAAGTCAGTCATCCCTGTCGTTTCTTGAATCTGGGTCTTGTAGATGATTTCACCTCTGCATTCCTGGTTATGTTGATCCTTTCCTAGTTGTCTAGCCTTCCTTTCCTAGTTGTCGCTCCACGTTGATGCGCCAATTTGAAGTAGTTATAGCACAAATGGTATATTGTAAATTTATGTGTTGCCATTTCACGCGTATTAGCGAGAGAACTTGCTTTACGTAATGTCTTTTTGTTATCGAGCCCCACGTTGTGGAGCCAATTTGAAGTGGTATAGTTGTATTTGTGAATTTGTAGCACCACGTGGTGGATAATGTTTCTCACGTAATGTTGCTTACCTCACGCGTGCAGCCATATTGTGTGACGTCATTCGTCGGTCGCCTGCTAACCCATCTGGCGTAGCAATCTATATGAATTAGTTTTAAGGTTATGTATATTGTCTTCCGGCCAACTATTTAGGTAGGCATTTAATTCTTGCAGGGTGTGAAGCGGAAAAGGAATCTTTTATCCAAAAAATTACTAGTGAAGAAATGTGTTTTATAATGTTTTATTGTCGAACACGTGCACTAACACTTTCACAAATTTATCTTGATAATCGCCATACTGAAACTGTTTATAATAACTTCTCACTTTTAACTCACGTACTTCAATTTTTGTATATAAGTGACTTTGTAATATTTTAGATCTTTAATGATTTTCACTGCGTGTAACTTGGTGAACTGAGCGGCCAACGCGTAATGTACGGAGAATTTTGTATAACTGCAGGAGACGATGTGTAATGTATCGAGAATCTTGCCGAACTGGAGATGATGTGTAATGTATCGGGAATCTTGTTGCACACTGGGGGACTCGCTAACTCGACCTGACTTATTTATAGGCTTACCTCGAGATACACCTAAAGATTATAACTGAATTACCATTGGCCAACAAAACGCGCCAACATTAGCGTCTATTTTACTATCCAATGAAAACCACTAATACATATTATTTTTATAGAATCTTCTGGAAGCTTTTACCGAAAAGGCGCGAAACATGACGTAACTTCCTGGTTCCCGGTAACGATAAACAACTCAATCCCTTTCCTCAGTATTGTGTTATTGTTAACAGTTTCAGTAGAGCCGAAAATTATTATTTACCATTAATAATTACAATTATTAAACCCCTGAAATCAATGTTACATAAAAATACATATTCATATTATTATCGTTAACCACATCTGAGTAATTTGTGATACAAATTACCGTCACATATGCCCCACTAGAAATATAATTATAAACATTTATAACCTGTTTAGAAATTTTATAATTTTGTTTTTAGTCTCCTAAATCTTGTAACACACGCTATTCACTTTCACTTAACACTTCACACGCGTTTAACACACGACATATGTTTTATCTCGCCACTACTTACTGGCTTTGGTTTAATTAATTTAGATATTCATCTGACATCACAAAATTTTTTTTTTTATAGCAATTTTTTTTTTTTTTATAGCAAATACTATACCCTAAATTATTTAACTAGTGTTACAAAAAATGGTTTACTTTCTTATATTGTTACCAAAAAAAATCTATCATTCAAGAATTTTTGTAATTTTAAACATTTACCAAAAATATTGGTTATGTATATTGTCTTCCGGCCAACTATTTAGGTAGGCATTTAATTCTTGCAGGGTGTGAAGCGGAAAAGGAATCTTTTATCCAAAAAATTACTAGTGAAGAAATGTGTTTTATAATGTTTTATTGTCGAACACGTGCACTAACACTTTCACAAATTTATCTTGATAATCGCCATACTGAAACTGTTTATAATAACTTCTCACTTTTAACTCACGTACTTCAATTTTTGTATATAAGTGACTTTGTAATATTTTAGATCTTTAATGATTTTCACTGCGTGTAACTTGGTGAACTGAGCGGCCAACGCGTAATGTACGGAGAATTTTGTATAACTGCAGGAGACGATGTGTAATGTATCGAGAATCTTGCCGAACTGGAGATGATGTGTAATGTATCGGGAATCTTGTTGCACACTGGGGGACTCGCTAACTCGACCTGACTTATTTATAGGCTTACCTCGAGATACACCTAAAGATTATAACTGAATTACCATTGGCCAACAAAACGCGCCAACATTAGCGTCTATTTTACTATCCAATGAAAACCACTAATACATATTATTTTTATAGAATCTTCTGGAAGCTTTTACCGAAAAGGCGCGAAACATGACGTAACTTCCTGGTTCCCGGTAACGATAAACAACTCAATCCCTTTCCTCAGTATTGTGTTATTGTTAACAGTTTCAGTAGAGCCGAAAATTATTATTTACCATTAATAATTACAATTATTAAACCCCTGAAATCAATGTTACATAAAAATACATATTCATATTATTATCGTTAACCACATCTGAGTAATTTGTGATACAAATTACCGTCACAACACACACACACACACACACAGACAGACACACGGACATGTTTCCAAAAATGCTTTTTTTGGATTCAGGGGGTCTCAAAACATGTATTTCCGGTGAAATCTCGGTATCGAATTTTTGGGTGGAATACAATACTTCCCCTACTTACTATACGTAGTAGAAAAAGTAAAAATATTAGTGTTTAGCTATCTATTACGGTTACCAATTATGAAAATTTACATAACATTTCTTCCGAATAAAGAGGTCTTCACAGTTTATTCCAGAAAATTCATGGTATACATTTTATTTGTTATATAAATGTCTTAAACCTATGGTGTTTTAATCCAAATCGTTAACAGCCTTTTTGAGAAAATCAGAAATATCAAAAATGTTTCCATGGTTGTAGTTTGGAGTGGGAAGTTTTCTTGAAAGTCTTTATGTCGTGTTTTGTGAATTATGCTATTCACATACACAAATGGAATTCTTCTAAAACAGGTGTTTTGGATTTAGGAGGCCTCAAAAAATGAATTTCTGAGTGAAGAGCCAGTCCAAGAGTTAGCTGCGGTAATTGCATTAAGATCGTATAGCCTTAGCCCACATGAATGTGCTGTGGCTTGTGAATACTTCAGCAGTGGACTTGTCATGCTAACCTATGGCTTGGGTGTAGTTTAAATCATTAGGATGAAAACTGTTGTTAAGGTACAGACGGAGGCGCACCTGTAAACGGGGCAGAGCTCTGTGTGGAGGATATAAACGCCCTTTTTGCTTCTACCCATGGTCCTTGGAAGGTAGAGAAGTGGAAAAGACCCAGAAGGGTGACCAGATCCGGATGACGACGGGTGCCAGCTTGGACGGGGTCCCTAAGGTTTCCAGATAGAATGCATCCGACGCCGCCGGGTCTCACTCACAGGACACCGAACCCCGGAGGTCCCCCACAGAGCCCACTAACTGGGGGCACTCTCGTAAAGACGCCAGGGAAGAAGCCCCTACAGTGAGCAAGCCACCATCCAGACGCAACCCGCCGATCACCGTAGCCTGGCCCTACAACTTACAGATGACAAGGAAGATGTTGCGAGCAGAAAATGAGGGGCAGGAAAGTCGTGGTAAAAGATGAACCACCCCAGCATTCACCTGCCAACCCGAGGAAACCACGAAAAACCCATGGGTGGTCGCAGGAGATCGAACCCAGAGCCTCTCGAATGCGAGTCGCACACGTACCTCGGTATCACCTCTCTAGGTTCTGTTAAGACTATTGATTTTATTAAATAGTATCACAGGTAATCTTGCTATTTCTCATATTTTTTAACCAAAGACATTTAACCATTTGTTTTAGAAAAAAAGGGCAGTTGGTTTTTAAAAATGCATGTATTTTCATAAAGTATAAGCTGTAAGCCTGAATATAACATATGTATAATTTAACAGTAGAGCCATAAATTTAATTTTGAAT
Source organism: Deroplatys truncata (assembly GCA_030765065.1). Classification (NCBI taxonomy): domain Eukaryota; kingdom Metazoa; phylum Arthropoda; class Insecta; order Mantodea; family Mantidae; genus Deroplatys; species Deroplatys truncata. Next base: position 60,764,286 of record CM060984.1, on the reverse strand, counting down.
TTACGAGGGATTTGGAAAAAAATAGAATTTAAACCAATAAACTTTAAAACAGTACAGTTTTATTGCATCCACATTGCATATTTAGTTTCTTAATTATAAAAAAATGTTGTTTTATTCAAAATAGGGCTGTATAATCTTTTAATCATAGCTTTCAGAACTTGCAACAAACGTTTGTTTCCTAACATGAAAATTGTAGCATTCTATTCCATCTAAATGAGAATAAACATAGTCAAAATCACTTTAAGAGGTATTTAGTGTGTGCAAAATTTAAATATGAAGCAATCAAAGGTAGCTTCAAGCGTCGTAGTTCTCTAAATTTTGGCGAAGATATAGATGTAAGGTTACAAATTATCATTCTAAAAATATTGTTGTTTTTTCTTTCTTTGTTTCTTGAAAAGTGCACAGCAGTTCATCTCCCTTCATATAATTAAAACGTTAAGGAAAGTTTGACATGGTGTATTAGGAAAGATGCTAGATGAGTTTCATTAACTTCAAAATTTATATGCCAGTTGAACTAAATAATAAGACTCAGAATACGACACCCTGGATTTTATTATTCAGTTTCCATTTTCACTGAAAAGACACAAACTCTCTTATTTAAATGGAATTCTTTAAAAGAGATTCAGAAGGTATGACGTGGTTTAAATAACTTTTGAAGCATATTTCACACTTTAATAATTAATGGAACTGATATCAAAGAAAGAGTAAAAATTTAATATGATGCATTTATACGACTTTCTCTGCCAATGACAAGTTTTTATATATTCATTATATGTTCTACTATTTATATAAACATATATAGAAAGTGACTCCTATACTCTACGCTACTCACGGTGTTTTTACTTAGGAATTGCTACAAATTAAGCAAAAAAGTTTCAGCATGAGGAAACAGCTTTCAAATGTTTATTCACGGCAACAAGCTGTTGTGATGCAAAGAAAAGAATGGCAAACTTTTAAGCATATTCTTTAGGTGACGCTTTTAAACTTGCAACATGGAATATTTCGAAAATGACTAATGCTTCGGCTGATATTAATCAGTAAGATTCTTCCTACAGTAAGATTTGTCTATATTTTAGATATCCTTGTGTTTTACATGTATACTTTATATTTCTCATGTTAATGTATTAAAATGTGACATTTGAATAAAAATCGTTACAGTCGTTTTTGAGAAAATAAAATATGACATTTTTTCCACGTAAAAGGTATGGTGAGAGAATTTTCTTAAAAATCTTTGTGTTGTAACCTTGGAAGATACTGAGGTTGAATACAAAGTTTGGGATTTTATCGATCATTCTTTTTCATGGAATTGTTTTTCTACACAAGCCCTGTGTTGGACAAGGTTGAGAAGGTAGAATCAGACGACTGAAAAATTCAATGCCATCGCCGAGATTTGAACCTCGGATCTCCCGGTCTCCGTCCTGCTGCTCTAACCACTGAGCTACCGTGTCAACATGCCTAACTGATTCGCGTATTTCCCGGTAAACCACAAGGAGATCTCAAACTGTATTGAGATGACATACCCCAATGGCGACTTACAATGCTGTAAGTATTTTAAGTCCTGGGCTTCATAGTTTCGACCACTATTAGGTCAGTTAATGGAATATTTCCACACAGGCTGTGTGTTGGACAAGGTTGAGAAGGCAGAATCAGACGACTGAAAAATTCAATGCCATCGCCGGGATTTGAACCACGGATCTCCCGGTCTCCGTCCGGCGGTGGCATTAAATTTTTCAATCGCCTGATCCAACCTTCTCATTATTTTTCAGTTCTGTTCACACACAAAAATACGCGTATGACTTCCATAAAATGCTCTTTTTGGGGTTCAGGGCATCCTAAAACACGTATTTCCGGAGAAATATCGATATTGAATATTTGGATGTAATACAATATTACTTCTTACCTACTATGGGTAGGTGGTAGACAAAGAAAAACTTGACGATTATTCCAAGTGTTTAGATACAGTCATATAGGAATTAAAAACACACATATTAAGAAAGCTAGACTGCTGAAAAAACCCATATATTTGGTATGTTTAATAGTGTTAGATATTATGAAAGAAATAAGTGTTATACGTTTACTTAAGACAGTTGCACGTTGTAAGTTTTAAATATTAGTATTTAGTTACCTCGAAACACTAACTTCAAGTAAACGAAACTCGTGCTTTATCAGTTATATAGGATACAGGGTACAAAAGTAAAGCTTTGGTAACGAGTGGGGTCAATTTAAAACACGACTGAAGAGAGTGTTACGAAACCTACGAGATACTGTACGTGTTTATTACAATATTTTATCTATGCTTTAAATATTTAAGGAAATTTATTTTCAAAATTCAGGAAATAAATTCATGATAAACTGCAATTTATTTCATGGTGAAAGCCTATTTAATCCATTACATGTATACGATTGAGAAATAGTTTAATGGTAACGAGAGAAATCAACACTGTTGCTGTAGTCTCCACTTTAGATCTCGCTTTCTCGCTTCAAAAAGTGAAAATGAGTGAAGAAAATGAATTTGACAATCTACCAGCTGCAACCATAGAAGCAGTCGAAAATACAACGTTGCATATACTTCCTGAAAAAAGTAGAACCTTATTCCAGTCTGTTTGTTCATCTCAAACCAGAAACGAATACTTATGAAAGCTTTAATTTAGATACATGGTCGAACACAAACAGTCGTATGAAACTTGACTATAATGGTGATTAAAACGCTCGTATGATAATTATTAACCTCACTTTGCTCGCTCGGTTAATAATAATACTGGCGTTTTAATTACTCCATTATAGTCTCGTTCCATAATATACTATTATGAAACCATGACACACCATTATAAAGCACACATTGAAGATACCAGATGCCTGGAGACGAGCAACTACCTAATTGTGGACATTATGATACAAGAAGTAAAATAAAACCACTTTTAACACGTGTGGCATATGCTAGTTTTAAGACAGCGCTCGAATTTGTAAGATATCAATAATATTGTATTGATTTTCTGAAACTAACGGAGATCACGTTTAGAACGCGGTTCTTGAAACAAGGGAAATGACGTTAAAAAAAGCGAGATGTCAGATGTTTTGATGTTTTGGTGATTCGCTAGCAGACATTTTCAGTGAAATTATTGCCACCATGTTTGACCATACTCCAGGCAATGAAGCGGTTAAATGCTATGTCATATTGCTTTCTGGATTTTTTTGGTAAGTACTTCTAGTGTTATTCTTTCGGCTGCTTCTGCAATTTGACTTCCATTTCAGTTTCCTTTGAATTCATAATTTCCGACATCTAATTTATATGTAGGTTACGAATACTACATAAAAGAATAACGTTTTAGAACAAGGAAAACACAAGGTTGCCACTATAATGTATAGGTTAATTCTACAACGAACTGCATAAATTGAAGTATAACGATTTGTATTGTGAACAGATAATGGGAGCGCCATGAGAACTTAATCATGTAAAAATACACAATGAAAAGTAAAACCTAATCAAACCAAGTCGACTTCTTAAACATGTGCAAATACAAAGGGGAATTACCATGTGATTGGACTTAAAACCAAAGTTGGTCACTAGTGTGGCATACAATATTTTATCCGCTATAAAATATAAACCAGAGTAATTAGTTTAATTAAATATGCAGGTTTATCTTGTTGAATGGGAAGATGATAGCAACAATGCTGGTTGGCTTGGAGATAATGTATAATAGATTCATATCCCATAATATCTTCTATAACATAGAGTGATATAACCACAATGACAATATATTTTCAGAAACATATGATAGAACAATATCTTCGTCAATTCCTTTTACGTTCCTTCGTTTCTTTCAGTCACAAAGTTACTTGCACTGTTTATTCATACAGAAAACCAGACTTTTTAGAGACTAATGAATTCACTGCACTATGAGCAGTAGAATATCTTCAGGAATAAATTGTTATTTTAGTTAATTAGTATTACTGAAGTCTAATTTCAGAAATGAAATAAAAAGATTGTAGCATTTGGTTAAAAGGTTTAAATTCACTTGTTTAATTAAAACCAGTATTTAGGTTGTTAGAAACAACGAAACGAACCTTAGTTTCTATGGCAGTAGCAATAATAGTATATTATGCAAAAGAATGTAATGGTAGTAATTAAGACGCGAGTATATTTATGAAATGGGTGGTAGTGAGTTTCATAATTTTCATACTAGCACCTTAATTACCATTATAGCCAAGTTATATACGACTGTGTTTGGTCGACAACACTATAGATAATTCAAGGTTTTGAGTTTTTACATAAAGATCTTACCTTGTTAATTGTGTGCAACTAAATGATTATCGGATGGCAAGACCTTAGCGCTGTTTGCGAGTACTGCAATAAATGGCAGTAACATTGAGTCCAGGCCGTCTTTATTGATTTTTTGTTGGTAACGTATATTGAACAATATTGAAACGAAGGAAATTAACCAAATGTATTAGAGTATTAAAATTACAATGAACAGAACTTATTTTATTTTAAATACACATATTTCAATGTTTATCTGGGGAATGGATCCAGTGGGCTGCTGCTTCGTAGGTGCTAAAAGGCATGAGCACACATCATCAATTAAGATAATAATGGCTCCCTGAAATATAATGGATGCCATTATAGTTCAGGTACTCACATGTAATTACGTATCATACTGTGGTCGACCAAAAAAATTCTGTTGTGATACATTTACACGACTTTCTCTACTCTCTATCGTTTATTAGTGGGTATACAAATTATTCTTACTCAAGCATATTTTTCTATATACTACATTTTAATTCAAAGAAACCTTTGCAGAAGTAGCTACATTTAGATACAAAGGGAACAGCGATAGTCAAATGTTTAAGAACTGGACGCTATATGCTGGCCTTAAAATTCATACTATTTTCATGCAATCGTGAGAAACACCTGAATGTCGACAGGACTTTAACAAAATGACCAAGAAACGAACAAGTCGAACCTTTATAACGGATACTTCAGAAACGACTTATGCCACAAAAAGCTTATTTGAAATAATTGCGTGTTTCGAAAATTGTGTTTCATCGAAACATTTCCCACGAGGGTAGTCAGGGGATTTTGTTCAAAATTGTCATATCACATATTTGGAAGATATTGAATCTAAATACCAAGTTTGGTATTTATCCAGCTTTTCGTTTTTGAGTTATGGTGGTCATAGGCACACAAACAGACAAACACACACAGGACATGCTTCCAAAAAAGCTTCATTTGGATTTAGGGGACCTCAAAACATGTATTTACGGCGAAATCTCGGTATAGAATTTTTCGGTGGAATGCAATACTTCCCCTACTTACTATACCTAGTAGAGAGATTAAAAGTATTTCGATGGAGCGAGACTTGTAACTAACTCTGTATGCATACTATCTATACAAGTATTTGACAGCTACATTTTGATACATTGTGAAATGTTATATGGAACAGTAAAACAGCAGCTTTGAAAATAAGAATATGATTTTACATTTTGTAACAACCGCTAAAATAAGCAGAAAAGTGAACGCAGTGCATCATTTTTCAAACAGCAATATCCTTTATCCTTCCGCATATTTTCTGTCTGTTACTTTGTTTTTATGGCTCATTGAAATACTAGGAAGGGAAACGCGAGCCTATCAACAGGTTTGGCACTTTTTATTGCCTCTACTTGATTTATGTTCCGATTGAACATTCCCTGTGGTTACATTCGAATAAACGGATTTGCCGTTTGTCGATGCCCGTGCTGTGGGTAACAATTTAATATGACTAACATTTTCATGTTTACGTTTTACCTGAGTAACTATAAGCTACATGTTAGCCTGACTGAGAGGCGAGGGGGGCTGGTTTGCGTTGTCCGCGTTACATTCAAGCCGTTCCGAGTTCGAATCTCGGTTAGTGTAAGTTATCCGGATAAGGTTTTTTTCCGAGTTTTCCCTTATCCTGAAAACATGAAATGTCTGGTAACTTTAAGCTCGCTTGGACCCCGGGTTCATATGAGCATAATTTCATCCATTTCATTCTAATAGTCCAATATGACCTAACCGGTTAAAGGACGTTAATCTGAAAAACTGTATGCGATACATTCACATGACTTTCTCCACCCTTTATCGATATTAGTGGGTATATAAACTATTTTTACTGAAGTTTATTACTTTCTCTACTACGTATAGTAAGTAGGGGAAGTATTGTATTCCACCCAAAAATTCGATACCGGGATTTCACCGAAAATACATGTTTTGAGACTCTCTGAATCCAAAAGAAGTATTTTTGGAAACATGTCCGTGTGTGTGTGTGTGTCTGTGAACATCATAACTCAGAAACGAACAGTCGGATAAACACCAAACTTGGTATTTAGGTTCAGTATCTTCCAGAGATGCGACACGAAGGTTTTCAAGAAAATCCCCCCACCCCAGACTACTGTTTACATGGAACATTTTTCGAAAATTTTAATTTTCTCAAAAATGGCTCTAACGTATTTGATTAAAATATCATATGTTTAAGATATTTTCATGAGAAATGAAATGCATATCTCGAATTTTCTGGGAATGTCTCCAAACGTATTCTTCATTGTGAACGACTTTTGCATAACTGGTAAACCATAAGAGATAGACAAAAGTTTACCACACGAAAAATGTAGATCGCGTCAAAATACCCAATTTATGTCATATACATTTCTTTTGTTGAGTGAACCTTTTGCGAGATATTGCTTGTTATTCCCTTAAATTTTCCAATACTGATACTTTTTCTCAAATTCGTTATTTATTACTTTCTCTACTACGTATAGTAAGTAGGGGAAGTATTGCATTCCACCCAAAAATTCGATACCGAGATTTCACCGGAAATACATGTTTTGAGACCTCCTGAATCCAAAAAAAGCATTTTTGGAAACATGTCCGTGTGTGTGTCTGTGTGTGTGTCTGTGTGTGTGTGTGTCTGTGTGTGTGTCTGTGTGTGTGTCTGTGAACAGCATAACTCAAAAACGAACAGTCGGATAAGCACCAAACTTGGTATTTAGGTTCAGTATCTTCCAGAGATGCGACACGAAGGTTTTCAAGAAAATCCCCCTACCCCAGACTACCCTTTACATGGAAGATTTTTCGAAAATTTTAATTTTCTCAAAAATGGCTCTAACGATTTTGATGAAAATATCATATGTTTAAGATAATGTCATGAGAAATGAAATGTATATCTCGAATTTTCTGGGAATGTCTCCAAAAGTATTCTTCATTGTGAACGACTTTTGCATAACTGGTAAACCATAAGAGATGGACAAAATATTACTACACAAAAAATGTAGATCGCGTAAAAATACACAACTTATGTCATATACATTTCTTTTGTTGAGTGAACCGTTTTCGAGATATTGCTTGTTATTTCCTTAAATTTTACAATACTTATACTTTTTCTCACATTCGTTATTCATTTTTTTATGTCCTGGACATGCAAAGAGAATGGAATGCGCCACATAGCAACCAGCGTTAAAATATTTGACTATCGCTTAAAAGCTAGCATATTTCCCTTGCATCTACAAGAAAATTACCAATAAGATTGACATCTCGATATCTCGATTAACATGAACCATATGGAGAATAAGCGTTTGTAAAATTAGATTTTACAAGAGTAGAGAAAGTCATGTGAGTGTAACACATCAGATTTTTTTTTTTATGTCCTGGACATGCAAAGAGAATGGAATGCGACATAGCAACCAGCGTTAAAATATTTGACTATCGCTTAAAACCTACCATATTCCCCTTGCATCTACATGCAAATAAACCAATAAGATTGACATCTGGATATCTCGATTAACATGAAGAATATGGAGAATAAGCATTTGTAAAAATAGTTTGTACACGAGTAGAGAAAGTCATGTGACTGTAACACATCAGATTTTTTTCTATCTACTACATTTTAAACCTTTCAAAAAATAGCTACATTACACATTTCATTATAGATACAAAGAGAACGGCGATAGTCAAATGTTTAAGAACTGGACGATATATGCTGGCCTTAAAATTCCACATTCTTTCCATGCAATCGCCAGAAACAACTGCATGTTGACAGGGCTTTAAAAGAATAGCCAAGTAACGAACAATACGATCCATTAATAACGTATATCTTATAAATGGCTTATGGCATAAAAATTTTAATACGTTTTCATGTATTGCTTAACGTTTACCAGTTTTACAAGATTATACAAAATTTCTTCCGAATGAAGAGGAGTTTGTAAGCTATTCCCAGAAAGTTCAAGATTCAAATTTTATTTGTCGTGTAAATACATTTAATATGTGGTATTTTAATCAAAATCGTTAGATTGTTTTTTTCAAAATAAGAAAATTCGAAAAATGTTCCATGTAAATGAAATAAATTGAGCTTTATTTATGGATGCTGTTTAACTACTAGGTTCTTAGCGTCCCATTCCATATTAGGCGTGAAAGTGCAGTAATTTTGTTCTGAAGCCTCTTTATCAGGCTTGAGGATCTTTTACGTGCCATAAATCTACGACACGGGACCAACGACTTTTCTTCCCTTCCGAAGGAAGCCATGCTAAAGATTTTCACGCCCGAATAAAATTCATCGCCCTCCACCGGGTTTGAACCTGCGACCTCGCAAACTAATGGTGCCCTTAGACTAAGGAGGATAACAATGTTGCATGTAAAGGGTATTTGGGTGTGTGGGGTTTTTGTTGAAAATATTGTCGCATATTTGGGAGATACTGATTTAAATATTAAATTTGGCATTTATCCGATTTTTGGTTTTTGAGTCATGCTGTTCATAAACACACACACAGACCCACAGATAGAAGAAGTAGGTAGGTTTACGACGAGGAATAATTTTATTTTTTGTTTCAGAAGTCTTCTTCTTCATGTAATTTCTCCTACACATACACATACAAGGCACATACACGAATTTTTTCTAAAAATGCTTTTTTTTCTTCTTCTTTGGATTCAAGGGGCCTCAAAACATTTATTTCTGGTGAAATCTTGGTATATGCAATCACCTTCACTACCTTCTATGTACGATGTATAGATATGTGTTCTTCCTTTCCTGTATTTGTTAGTACCTTAGAGTTAATTATTAGCACCTGCAAGTAGTTATTATCAAGTCCTCCAATATACTCGGATATTAAGACATGTGCATGGAATTAATCAAAATAGCTAAATTAATATTGATGATGATGATAATAATAACGATTATTATTATTATTATTACTACTACTACTACTACTACAATTAATATATAATGAACTTCGTTTGCTTGTTTTTATGCTTTGTTTTGTTTATTTATACAATGTAATGTTCTCATTTAAAAACGTTAAAAAGGGCAACTGATTCACCTCAAGGCGTTAATATTTACTCACAGCAGACAGAAGTATCGAAGTAACGCTGAGAATCCTAGAGGTATATAGTATTATAATAATAATATAATTTATATGTTATCATTGTTTGTAGAAATGGTTTCGTTGCAGGTACTAAGGGGTAATAAGGAGACTGAAGCGACAGTCAAATCTTTAAGAAGGGCTTTGAAATTCAACTCTTTGCATGGCCACTAGGAAAAAACGAATGGCAACTTAATACTTCTAAAAAGTGTAAGTATTTAAAGATTCAAAGCAATAACAACGGATGCCTCGGAAATCGTTAAAGCCACAAACATTTTGTTTGACATAAATTTACGGTTTAACGAGGTCTACTTTTTTGAGTAGTGTTTCTCACGGTTTATCGACTATTCAAAATTATACCGAATTCATTAAAAACGAAGAGGGCTTCACAGGCAGTTTTCAGACAATTCATGATAACGTTTTAGTTGCAATGCATATACCATGGCATATATATAGTTGCCATGCGTTAAATTAAAATCGTAGGAGCAATTCTTGAGAAAATGAAAGGAAAGCAAAATATTCTCCATATCAAGGGCAGTTTGAGGTGGTAAGCAGCAACAGAAAGTAAGTAAGGTTTCTTGTCACAAAGTTTGCTTTTACTTTGAAACTCGCGAGAGTTTCTCGCACCGTTATCGTTTATCTCCGTAACTCCTCCATAATTATTTTTACAAAATATTCGTTTACTGTCTACTTCGTGTTAATCCAGATAAACATTTGAAGAAGTATATTAATTTCTTTGTAAGTACAAGAGAGACACGAAACTGAAGCGATAGTCAAGTGTTTAAAAAATAAGCTGGCTTTAAAATTGCATATTCTTACCATGACGTCACGAAACAAGTGAAGAGTGGCAGTTGTGTTGAAGAACTCAAACCAATAACATTGGATGTCTCGGAAAAGGCTGATGCCACAAAAAATATTTTAAATAAATTGCCGGTTTAAAGAGCTCTAATTCATTGTGTAGTAAGCCGTTTTAACTTCCAGCTTACCAATTATATAAAATTATATAAAATATATTCCGAATTAGGAGGATTTCATTGGCTATTTTCAGAAAGTTCGAGATATCTTAAATATCTGCCGTTTGAAACAGTTGAAACCATTTTTGAAAAAATAAAGAAATAACGAAACATTTTGCATATAAACATTACTTTGGTTTGTGAATTGTTTTTGAAAATCCCAGATTCACAACCTTGGAAGACGCTTACTAAATACCATGTTTCGTATTTATCCAACACTACGTTTTTATTTTCTCTACTACATATAGTAAGTAGGGGAAGTATTCCATTCCACCCAAAAATTCGATACCGATATTTCACCGGAAATACATGTTTTGAGGCCTCTGAATAAAAACATTCTGATGTGTTACACTCACATGACTGTCTCTACTCTTGTACAAACTATTTTTGCAAACGCTTATTCTCCATATGCTTCATGTTAATCAAGATGTTAATCCTATTGCTAATTTTCTTGTAGATGCAAGGGGAATATGGTAGGTTTTAAACGATACTCAAATATTTTAAGCGCTCTTTGCATGACCAGGACATAAAAGAATCTGATGTGTTACACTCACATGACTTTCTCTACTCTTGTACAAACTATTTTTACAAACGCTTATTCTGCATCTACTTCATGTTAATCAAGATAAACACTTGCAGGCTCTATCTTATTGCTAATTGTCTTGTAGATGTAAGGAGAATATATATTTTCAAGGGCAATACAGAAATACAGTAGTCTCTAAGCACATACATATCTCTTAATAGCTGGTTGCTAGGTCCAGCACCATTCTCTTTGCCACAGATTAATACTCTTTGCATATCCAAGACAAAAATCTTATGTGTTGCACTCACATGACTTTCTCTACTCTTGTACCAACTATTTTTACAAACGCTTATTCTCCATGTACTTCATGTTAATCGAGATAAACATTTGCAGACTCTATCTTAATGCTAAGTTTCTTGTAGATGTAAGGGGAATATATATTTACAAGGGCAATATAGAAATACAGTAGCCTTTAAGCACATACATATCTCTTAATAGCTGGTTGCTAGGTGCAGCACCATTCCCTTTGCCACAGATTAGTACTCTTTGCATATCAAAGACAAACAAATATATAACGAATTCACATTTTAGAAAATAAGTATTGAAAAATTTAAGGGAATAACAAGCAATATCTCGAAAATGGCTCACTCAACAAAAAAATGTATATGACATAAATTGTGTACTTTAACGCGATCTACATTTTTTGTGTAGTAAAATTTTGTCTATCTCTTATGGTTTACCAGTTATGCAAAAGTCGTTCACAATGAAGAATGCTTTTGGAGACATTCCCAGAAAGTTCGGGATATACATTTCATTTTTCATGAGAATATCTTAAACATATGATATTTTAATCAAAATCGTTAGAGCCATTTCTGAGAAAATTAAAATTTTCGAAAAATCTTCCATGTAAAGGGTAATCTGGGGTGATGGGATTTTCTTGAAAACCTTCGTGTCGTATCTTTGGAAGATACTCAACCTAAATACCAAGTTTGGTGTTTATCCGACTGTTCGTTTCTGAGTTATGCTGTTCACAGACACACATACACACACACACACACACACACACAGACACACAGACGGACATGTTTCCAAAAATGATTTCTTTGGATTGAGGGGGTCTCAAAACATGTATTTCCGGTGAAATTTCGGTATCGAATTTTTGGGTGGAATACAATACTTCCCCTACTTACTATACGTAGTAGAGAAAGTAAAAAGGTCCGTGTGTGTGTTGTGAACAGCATAACTCAAAAACGAAAAGTGTGATAAATATAAAACTTGGTATTTAGGTGCAGTATCTTTCCAAGATGCCACACGAAGATTTTCAGGAAAATACTCTCACCCCAGACTACGGTTTACATGGAAAAATTTTCGAAAATTTTGATTTTCCTAAAAAAGAGCTATAATGATTTTGATTAAAATATCATGTTTAAGATACTTTCATGGAAATGAAACGTATATCTTAAATTTTCTGGAAATGTCCCTAAAAGTCCTCTTCATTCTGAATGCCTTTTGTATAACTGGTAAACCGTAACATATAGACAAAATTTTACTGCACAAAAAATATAGATCTCATTAAAACGCAGAATTTATGTTATATACCTTTTTTGTCTAGTGAGCCATTTCCGAGATATTCTTTGTTATTTGTTTGAATTTTCCAATACTTATACTTTTTCTCAAATGGGAATTCGTTATTCCTTTTTTTATGTCCTGGACATGCAAAGAGAATGGAATGCTCCATAGAGCAATCAGCTCTTAAAAGATTTGACTATCGCTTAAAGCGTATAATATTTCCCTTGCCCCTACAAGAAAATTAGCATTACGATAGTTTCTGCAAATTTTCATATCGATTAACATGAAGTAGATGGAGAAACAGCGCTTGTAAAAATAGTTTGTACAAGAGTAGAGAAAGGTGAGTGTAACACATCAGAATTTTTAGTTATGTTATTCAGAGACAGACGGACAGACGCACAAACATACACTCACATAAGGGCTTTTTCCTGAAAATAGTTTTGGTTTTGAATTCAGAGAACTTCAAAATGTGTATTTACGGTGTAACCTCTGTAAGAAATTTTTCGATGGAATAAACCTCCTCTACTTAATATAGGTAAACAGGAAAGAAATTTATAAGCAATAAACATGAGCAATAAATTAATACTCTACTTTTTACGAATATATACTTTAAAGTACTATACAGTATGGTGTTCTATCATTACTACATGAATTTTAAAGTGGTATTTAGTGATAATTACTAATTGTATATTCAAGGTTTCCAGACTTTTCTTGTTTTAATGAGTAATTTCACTCCCCTCTGTATATATGTATATAAAGTTATTGCTGTTTGTCGTATTAAGTGTAGTGTTGGCGATTTAAAACTATCACAAGCCGTATGCAGGAACGAAATAGTATGTTAGTTGATATTCAGCAACTTCATACATTCTTGATATAATGCATGTAAGTGTAAATTTTCGGTAATCATGAAAGATGATGATAATGATAGTTATAATAATAATAGTAATAAAAGACATCCTATGACAAATATTTGTGTAAGAAGTATTTTAATAAGTACCTATAAACAGTCGACATTTTCCATTACATCCCAGATGCCTGTGCTGGAGTTATCAGAAAGATTCCTGAGGTAAATTTTAAAAATCTTATGCGTTGCACTCACGTGACGTTCTCTACTCTTGTAAAAACTATTTTTACAACCACTTATTCTCCATCTACTTCATGTTAATCGTGACAAACATTTGCAGAATCGTATTGCTAATTTTCTTGCAGGTGTAAGGGGAATATGGTAGGCTTTAAGCGATTGTCAAATCTTTTAAGAACTGGTTGCTATGTGGAGCATTCCATTCTCTTAGCATGTACAGGACAAAAGAAGAAGAAGAAAAAATACGAATAATAAATTCCCATTTGAGAAAAAGTATAAGTAATGGAAAATTCAACAAATGACACGGAATATATCGAAATAACACGACAAAAAAAATGTATGTGACATAAATTGTGTTTTAACAAGATCTACACTTTTTGTGTAGTAGAATGTCTATCTCTTATGGTTTACCAGTTATGCAAAAGTAATTCAGAAAGAAGGAGAATTCTGGGGACATTCCCAGAAAATTCAAGATATCCATTTCATTTGCCATGAAAGTATCTTAAACATTTGATATTTTAATGAAAATCGTTAGAGCCATTTTTGAAAAAATGAAAATGTTCGAAAAATGTTCTACGTAAAGGGTAGTATGGTGTGGGGGACTTTTTTAAATTCTTTGTGTTGCATATTTGAAGATACTGAACTTGAATACCAAGTTTGGTATTTATCCGATTTCTCGTTTTTGAGTTATGCTGTTCACAGACACTGATACACACAGATAGACAGACACACGCGCGGACTTTTTCTAAAAAAGTTTTTATTTAGGGAGCCTCAAAACATGTATTTCAGATGAAATCTCAGTATCGAATTTTTGGGTAGAATGCAATACTTCCCCTACTTGCTCTACGTGGTACAGAAAGCAAAAATGAGCATCATAACGCGTTTTAGCTGCTATTAAAACTTCACACTTTGACTAAGTATCCGTTCTTCACTATAGCTAAAGATGTAATACGTAAAATTAGTATTTCGACATTTTAAAATACAGAATTGTGCACGTACCGGCACATCTGTGTAAACAGCAGGATGTCTGTCACACGTTCTACGAAAACTCTTTAGTGAGATGAGAACAAGAAGTCATCTTGTTACATATCAGTTCTAGGTTCAAATCTTGAAATAAAGCGAAGCTAAACTGACATTGTGAGTCTTATGAAGTTTAAAACATATATTTAGCTCTTACACTGGCATAACTTCTCCATAACTAATTTACACGAGTGGAATATGCTTTGAATTCACCATAAACCCTTGGTATACCTTATGTTTGTTAAATCAATGTACAAGTATATTATTCAATAACACATTTACCCATTTTAATCAAGTTTTTTTGGAGTTCTCGAATTCTGTAAGACACTGGATGTTATTACAATGTTTCATATGTGCATAAATTTATTATAATTATTTGTATTTTTCGCTATTGACGGTACTGCTCTGAAAACACAGTCCTCATCGTCTAAAAACCTTTTACGTTAAGCGAAAGTCATTATTCCTTAGTATTAAAATGAATTAACTGCCAAATAAGTTCGTAACTTTTAATAAGTTAATTTGTTGAAGATGTGCAGTTGCTTTCAGGAAGTATGCGCTTGCGTGTTAATGTGTCACTGTGTATAATGTTAAATTTAATTATTATAATTTAATATATCTTTAAAGGCAGTAGCTGTGTTGTGTGAAAAAAGTTATCCTGCCATCACACCATTTGACCCAACAAATGAAAACAATTCTCTAATACTGCCTATTACTTATCATATGACTTTTGATGACTGTATATGGTAAATTGAAAGTATGGAATATTTCTAATGACTTTATACTAATTGTAATGTTTCTTGAAGGTTATATTTAGTTTTGGAAGACTCTTAATTTTGCACAATCCATCTACATGTTTACATTTTTGAAATGTACTCTCGGTTTTGTGTAAGGCGAGGTTATTATTTTAAAAAAATCTAATGCATCATATTCGCGCGACTTTTGCTATTCATTACAATTTCACATAAACCATATTATAGCATTCATATAAAAAGTGATTTTTCTTTTGACATTACATTACTCCTGATAAATGTTTGACTGAAATAAGCTCAAATTAAAAAAATTGAACAATACGGTAAACCAAATACACCTAAACGTTCGTATATCCTAGTCTCTTCTTGTTACTAATGAATCTTTGCGGACAAAAAAAAAAAAAAAAAACAAAAAAAAACAGAAGAATCGGGTAGGATGACGCATATTAGTTTATCATGGGAAAACTTAGAAAAGAAATATAACAACAAATATTTCGAAGAAGGTTAATGCTACAGAAAAAGTTATGATACAAATTGTATATTTCCGTGCCGTGTATCTCCTATATTTTACCAGTTAGACAAACGTAATTTAGATTTAAGGGGACCATGTGATTTTCATGAAAAATTCAAGATATGGGTTTCATATAAATACATAATTAGACGAAGTTTTGGGAAAATAAAAATAATAACGAGAAACTTGCTATTAAAAGATAGTTTGGGAGAGGAATTTTCTTGAAAAATTTCTTCTGCACAATTAAACAGCGTACTCAAGTATGACATTTGTTATTTTCGTTTTTGAATTGTACACACATACAGGTTACGTATTTGTTTCTCGGTTCTGATTGATAAGTCTTAGTTCTGATAAAGTAGTTTGGTATGTCGGATGTAAACAGTCCCTTATGTAGAGGAATAACTCCTGAATGAAGGCAGAAATAGTTTAAAATATAAAATAAATGAACTAATAATATATACATTAATATTTGCACCCGCAGAATTGAGAGAACATTTGAAGAATGTGAAAGTATGAAGGGATATACATTTTCCAAAGTATGAGCAAAATATTAAGTAGGAATGCATTAGTTAATGCTTTTAAAGAACAATAAAACTTTAACATTATAAGCTTTATCCTCTCTCTGTATGATTGTAAAAATATTTCTTTTGATGCAAATTTCTGCTCTGTTATAAACTATATTAACAAATTCATGCGAAATGAAATGTTCAAAGTTTTATTGTTAGGGTTACATATGTGTCACGAAGGAATGACGTCACTACACTCGTAAGCAAATGTTAGTTAGGCTGTCCTGTTGTTACGAGGACAGAAAAGAGACGACTCGAACTGTTACACAAGAGCGCACTAGAAAAACAAATATACTCAGTAAATGTAAGGCGTAAGTATAAAAGTAAGCGAACTGGAATTGTGTATGAGGTTTAAACCACAAACGTCACATGTGCTGATAGAGAAACTGTCATGGAAAAAGACAGACGTACAAAAGTCACTTTACGGAGAGTGTGGGCTGTGTAATTAGCAGAACTTAATCCAGTAGGAGTCCCGAACTGGCCAATGGGCAACGTTCCGGAACAAATGACACACGCTAAATTAAGAACGGCGAAGCGTGAAGTCGGAAAAACCCAAAAAACTAGGAAAACGTAACAAAACACTGCTCCATTTGGACAAATGGAGAGAAAACTGAAATTGTAATTCGGCGGGCGGCCGTCTTTTTCCATTTTGGCGATTACCTGGTTGGACGGGTCTGCTCCCCACCTCTTCTCTTCCGGGCGACTGGGTTCGGCGGGAGACGAAGGCGAGCCAGTCGAGTGAAGAAGGAGCAGTTATTGTCGTGGACACGGAGCGTGGTGTGTGCTGCGTTGCGGTGAAGATCGGGCGGAACTGGGGCGTACATACGCACATACACACGTAACCCCCACCCTGACGGCGAAATGATACGAGAAACTAACTCGGCGGACCAACTGCGAGTGTGCGAAGTGCAAGAGGGGAGAAACTGAGGTGGGGGAGGGGGTTGTGTAACATCTCCACGACAAGGGTATCCCACCTGATTATTGTAATTATTTATTATCACTAATACTAACTGTTTCATGCATCTATGGGCACCAAAGCCTCTAAAAATAAGTCAACTGTCCCTAAACGAGCACAATTTAAATCAAACACTCATTTACAGAACTAAGGACAATACCCCTCATTTCCTCTACTATCCATAACAATAAAAACACTACATATATATTATGGATGAGACTCCGATACCGTCGATACCTCGATACTCTCGATACTCGGATATCGAAGTATGTCTAATACTTTGAGATTAACCTTCGATGCTTTTAAATTGTTAAGTTTTGCACTATTGAAAGTTGTTGCACTTAACTTACGCTAGACAAGGAGTCGAGCCTTCCCGTTATTGCCTCTCACGTGTCCCCAAAGAGATGCTGGACTATAGTTCTTGATAGACCTTGACTGCGTTTCTCGTGGGTCAATCAATGCAACATTCCATAGACTCTTGTGTCTAAATGAAAACATGTAAAACAATGGAGAAGGAATAGAGGTACCTATGCAACATACAGCGTTAACTGAGTCGGAATGAAACTGATTTAGCTGACGCACTGAATCACGTTTCTGCAATAGCCTGGCTTGGTGACATTACATTTACCCACTCCGGTAACCAGAATCTGTGAATCCAGCAGAAACAAATCAGAACTTAAGATGTGAGATAATACAGCGCATGGAAATATTTGCTATTTTCTGTAGGTTTGTGTTTATGCAGGTTAAACTCGAGTCACGAGCGTAGCTTACAGCTATAACGTACCACTAATTTCCATAAATTATAGTTACATAAAAATCTGATGTGTTACACTCGCATGACTTTCTCTACTCTTGTACAAACTATTTATAGAAAAGCTTATTCTCCATCTGTTTCATATTAATCGAGATGTTAATCTTATTGCTAATTTTCTTGTAGATGCAAGGGGAATATGGTAGACTTTAAGCGATAGTCAAATATTTTAAGAGCTGGTTGCTATGTGGTGCATTCCATTCTCTTTGCATGTCCAGTACGTAACACAAATGAATAACGAATTCCTATTTGAGAAAAAGTATTGGAAAATTTAAGGGAATAACAAGCAATATCTCGAAAATGGTTCACTCAACAAAAAAATGTATATGACATAAACTGTGTATTTTAACGCGATCTACATTTTTTGTGTAGTAAAATTAAATTCTGTCTATCTCTTATGGTTGACCAGTTATGCAAAAGTCGTTCACAATGAAGGATACTTTTAGAGACATTCCCAGAAAATTCGAGATATACATTTCATTTGTCATGAAAATATCTTAAACATATGATATTTTAATCAAAATCGTTAGAGCCATTTTTGAGAAAATTAAAATTTTCGAAAAATGTTCCATGTAAAGGGTATTCTGTGGTGGGGGCATTTTCTTGAAAACCTTCGCGTCGCATCTCTGGAAGATACTCAACCTAAATACCAAGTTTGGTGTTTATCCGACTGTTCGTTTTTGAGTTATGCTGTTCATAGACAGACACACACACGGACATGTTTCCAAAAATGTTTTTTTTGGATTCAGGGTGTCTCAAAACATGTATTTCCGGTGAAATCTCGGTATCGAATTTTTGGGTGGAATACAATACTTGCCCTACCTACTGTACGTAGTAGAGAAAGTAAAAATGACTGGCCCCGTAGCTCAGTCGGTAGAGTACCTACCTGCTGTGCGAGAGGTGCCGAGTTCGATCCCTGCTGGGGTGGTAATTTTTCTCTAGCCAAGATTATTCCCTATCCTCCCCAAAGTCTGGAAGTATGAATGAAGGTGTGTGTGTGTGTGTGTGTGGTCTAAATGATTAACATCCAAAAAGTGCAAGAAATGAGTCAACACCATTGCCTATAGGCAATAAATTCCAAAAGAAAGACCGCCGATAAGACCAATGTAGTTAAAGGTGGGGTATAAATTGAACTAAAAAGAAAAAAAAAACATTGCTGTCAATTGGGAAATGTCTAACTGACAATTTCGGAATTAGCACACAATACAAAATTGGTTATATGCGTTCATACACAGAAAACTACTGATAGCAGAAATGAGACCATAACTTAGTGAACAAGCTATCTATCGCCTTTACAGTCTTTTTATAAAGTGAGTATCGAGTATGGAGAAATAGTGGTATCGTTCCATCTTTAATATATATTAATTCAATTATTAATATATTATATATATGGTCTGCTTATTCATTTACGTCTACAGCTTAATCTAAGGTACTGAAAATTAATACGGATAAGTTAGCTTTTAATGGGATTTCTGTTGGTTGCTTAAAATCAACAAGAGTTGATTGTTCATCAAAGTTCAGGAGTAATCCTAATTAAGAGTGGCTCAGATAGGAATGAAGTCAAGTTTAGCAATGACATTTTAGCTCCATCCTTTCCCAGGATCATCCTTCTACCGCCCTTCTTTCGTAATTCTAGCCGCTTGATTGACAAGTTACTTACGTCATCCCAAAAGATGGGCGGAAGATAACGCTGTCAGAAATTGTCTTTTACTTGCTAGTCGAGTAGCATTAAGTTAATAATAATAATAATAATAATAATAATAATAATAATAATAATAATAATAATAAGTATGATAACAGTTCATTTATTTAAGGTGCTTTTGCTACTATAATATCAACGTCCTTATATATTAATAATATTAGTACTACTACTATTACTACTACTACTACTACTACTACTACTATTACTACTACTACTACTACTAATAACAATAATAGTAATAATAAGTGATTTAAATATGTAATTTGGATCATTATTATTATTATTATTATTATTATTATTATTATTATTATTATTATTATTATTATGTATTCTCTTGGTATATACTGTCTGTGACTCAGGAGTTTAGCTTTGTCCTTGAGGTTGACGTAAGCGAACCTGAGAGAGGGTTGTGTTATTCTTTCCTATCGCTTTATTGTTTACACCCTGTTCCAAAGGTACTTATCCTTTCTTTCCGCGACAACAAATATTAGGCGAAGTAACATCAATATTACATTATTACCGCATCAAACAAAACAATTATGATCATAATTTCAATAAGTGAACTTGTAAAGCGTGTATACATGTAAAACAATATATTTACGACACTATACATGTGGAATATTATTTTACTAACCTCATTAATCCAAAGGGTATGCAAGATCGATGCAGATGATTCGGAGTCCGAGTCATCGGATGATATCCCTTCTTGCTCATCAGAAGAACTGTCGTTTGCATTTGAAATAATAATCTGATCGATCACATCAGAAACCACACGATCCATGGACAGTAACCATCTTCTAATTTTCTAACATGCCGGTGATATCCTACCCAGTGTTCTGCAGGTACCGCAGAGATTCCTTCGTTGGTTAAACTCAATAAACGAAATAACTAAAATTCCCCAGTAACGTTGCGCTCCCTTATGAAGTGCTTTACTGTCGCCCATGCAACCTCAATGGGATTAAGATCGCAATTGTAAGGCGGCAGATACAGAGTGGAGTGTCCATGTGCATTAAGAATGCGGTCAATCTTAAATACCTTTTCTCTTGGTCAATGAGTGTTTCCTGCACTACCATCAGTAAGCACCCCTGTGATCCCATCAGCTTGCCAACATTTCTTGAATGTTAAATTATTGTCCATCCACATTTCATCCAAATAAACGATATCCCTGCCTTGACTTCGGTATTCCCCTAGCTCAGCCAAGTATTTGCATCTCCATTCAACAATTCTTGGCTTTTCGATTAAGATTGTTCGCTTTCCTCGGCACTTGCGCCATCTAAATCCCAATTTCCGAATAACTCTCCTTAACTCTCCCCCCAAGGAAATTGTATCTTACTTCTAACTACAGGAGTAACTTTCTGCATGTCGGAACTATCTTTTTATTGACGTAGAAGTCCATTATTGTCCGCTTAATGAGCACATGTCGAAATCGCCTATATTTATATTTCGTTCTGGATTTGGAGGTCTTGTCTTGCCTGCAGTGCGTAAAGGGCTTCCTTCTGTTCTCTTCGCAATTTCTTGTCTTATATTCTTAATTGTTCCCACAGACACACCGCACTAATTGCCTGTTCTCTCATCCCTCGCGAAATCGGCAGAATTAGTTGTTTCTACTCTGCTTCCTTTTTGCATTGCTCGTTTACATGGTTTATTATTTCGCGAGCCTCGCTATGAATGATTTTTCCTTTTTCCGAAAGTTAGCCATTTCACTAATGAATTATATTAATTTGACACTCGCGATACAACGCGTTTTAACACTGTAGCATCCTCTGACACTGCCTGCAGTAAGACTGCACTTGTTGAGAATATTTTTGAACTGTTGGTGTTGCACTATCTACACCTTACGCAAGAAGCTCCCGGTCCACTGCACGCTTGCAGTTCAAGGACAAAGTCAATCTCCTGAGTCACTGACAGTCCCTATGTGACTATTAATCTTGTTATTGAAATTGGCTAATACATCCAAACAATACCCCTTAGCGAGATTAGATTCTTCGAGTTATGTCATACGTTTCACGAGGCCTTTCAGCGCTAAATCAATATCTGATGGCGACAATAGTTTTTACTTCTTTTTATGTCTACTTCGGAAGAAACGTTTGATACAAATATTGTGGCTGCTGTACATTTGAAGACTAAATGTAACTCATTTTTCCCACAGAATCCCTCAAAAACATACAAGTATATAATCATACTATTTTGGGTTATCATCTCTAGTTGTTTATACTAGAGAGCCTATCTCTGACCTTCCTTCGTTTTAGAAGGCCATTGTTCAGTGGTTAAGTTTCGTTTCTTGGAATTTATTTCAAGCGTGTCATAGATGTGATAGACTGAGTGAAGTCTAATGGTAGTTCAACGTGGAAACCTTACGGAAGAATAACACTATTGTGGTCAAATGTACTTTGTATGATTCCAATTCTTTACTGTAGGTATATTTGAACCTGTTTTAATTTTGATATACGATTACAGATTGCCAGAGCGCCAATCTTGAGGAATGTCGCAATTATATTGTGACGTAGTGGCTATCGCCGAAGGTTATCGGGAGATCGGTGCCAGACAGTCGGAGATAAACAAAGATAAGTCCCGCGCTGACCGGCGTAAACATCAGAAGCGCTATCGACAGAATCTTCTGGAAGATTTTTCTCCCGCTTCCAGAACGCGTGACCAGATAGTTCTGGAATGTTCTGTGGAAAATTCCATTGACTATACAAGCGAGCGTTCTCGTAGGAAATGTGTCGTCCTCCGTGAACTAGTGATACGGTGCTAGCCTCTAGTTCCCAAGGTCGCGGGTTCAAACCCGGTGGAGGGCGATGGATTTTTTTCCTTAGCGTGGCTTCCTTCGGAAGGGAAGTAAGGCTGGTGGTCCAGTATCATAGATTTACGGCACGTAAAGGAACCTCAAGCCTGATAAAGAGGCCTCTGAGCAAAATTACCGGTCTTTCACGCCCAATATAGAATGGGACGCTAGCGGTTAAAGAGCGTCCATAAATAGAACATAAATAATTAATTTTTAGTTCTCGCAGGAAGAGTCAGTTCAGTTGAATCGGTCAGTGAATGAGTAAGCTAGTTGGTGAGCGCGACATCAAGTGCAATTCTTCGAGCGAGTTGGCAACGACTGCTGTGACTTGCAGCGAGTGCTAATGCGGAGCGAGGGATTGTGGAAGTCTTGTGTTCGACTCCCCAACGAGTGAATCATCTTGAAGAAGATGCTACGTGACGAAGAATGTGAATTGATGGGGAAATTGAACTAGTTTACATTAGTGAAGTGACAGTGAACTAAGTGAAGTCCTGATGAAAGTTGAAGCAGATCAAAATAGTGATAGTGAGAACTGAGAGGAACGATAGTTGAAAAGTTGGACAAAGTCACAATATCATATTGAATGCCAACCTTCAATGCCCTAATCTTCATTTGTCACTGTAAACAAAATAGTGCTGAATGGTGAAGAAAGAATGCAATTGATGTAACGAAGCTTTGAAACAGAGAGGGAAAGGGAGAGAGGGGGGATTATTCAGATAGAACATATTTCAACCTTTGTTTCAATTAAACTGTGGATGTAATAAACGCAGTGCTTCTAATTGGAAACTTAATTTCTACCTCCTTTTTTTACCCATTGCTAATGTAGTATTTTCACGCTAGCTCAAGAGTATAACATGGTGCATTATACTCGCTATAACCATATACAAAAGCTGAAAACCACTGTTGCAAATTAAATCCTCTGCAGCTTTGCCTTCATCATCAGAGAAGTATATAATTTTGGGGCAAGTTGTTCATTACCTTCTTACCCTTTCAGCGAAAAATCTTCTGGTGCACCATTTTCCTTTGTATTCACAGCTCTAACCTATGACTTCTTTCTTTCCTTTGATCTTTACCAGAGTAGCATTAAAATACAGCGCCTTCGTTTTAAGTCAAGCCCAAAACGGCCTTATATGCGTATCGGCCGAGACGGCAGTGACCTCGGTATTATGCCACTGCGCAGAAGCGACGCAGGACGTGTCAAGGGTACTTTTATGCGAGCTGTCTCAGTCGTTGCTTTGTCTTCGTGTTTACTTTGTGAAGTGTTTCGACAATACATGTATTGTGTATGATTTCCTTGGAAATGTTATTAGTCCACGGAAATGCCTGCTAACAAATTCACGCTTGAATAGCGTATTTTTATGTACGACACATACTAATAAAATGAATCATGTAGATAAGTGTGTGGACAATTTCAGCAGCAATTTCCTGGTTATCCAGTTCCGGGTAGAGACATTGTGAGATGTTTAGTCAATAAATTTACAACACGATCGCTAAACGCTAAAAAAATAAAGTTTATAGGAACAATCCCTACACCACAGACGAATTTAAGGGCAATATAAATACAGAAATTATGCACATTACGCAAGAAGAACTTAGGCATGTGAATAATAATTTCATCCAGCGATGTCAATGTCTTCGCGCAGATGGACACTACTTTCAACAACACTTATAACAAGGTTAACACTCATTAGATATATGTTACTAACACTCGTGAGTAAGTAACGCAGGAGTTACGGAGCGGAAAACCCCACAGTGTAGTAGATGAGTGCGGAGCACGCAATCGCGCGAGCCGCGGCCTTGGCATAAAACGAAGGCACTGTATAATTATACTTTTAGATCCTCTTCTAACGTGCTTTTTCGTAAGAGCTGGCCGGTCATGCCGTTATATTTACAATTGCAATGAAAATAAGCACATACACAATTATAGGAAATAAAGGAAATGTCCACAACTCTAATATCTTTTCAGAAACTTTTCTTTCGGGCTTCTTTTAGTGTGTGGTGGTTTGACCTATCCACTCTATTTTTAAAATTCTTCTATATATAAAGCTCGCATGATGTGAGATTCAGGTACTACAGCACTCTACTAATAACCCTTATCTTTAACAATTTTCTGAATTAAATTCAATGACTTAAATTATAGCAGGGTGACGGTCAGTTCAAAGAATGGTATTCCTTGCACCATACCCCGATTTTATCGTGGTGTTATAGATGTTTCTCTGAGCTCCAATACTGGCTATTCTACCTCGAAATATAGCCGAATAAATGGAACCATGCTTCATTCGACAAGATTATTAAATTTGTATCAACTATCCCGATAACCGATTCAATCCCTGGCGACCGCCCACTCTGACCCATGGCTTTTTTCGGGGTTTTCCCGGGTCGTCAGGCAAATGCTGGAGCGGCTTCTTTCATCCACCGAATTTCCTGTCCTTCATGTCGTCCCATTAATCATTTCGTTCATCCTTCACCTAGTTTGTTCTATTTAAGGGTTGAAAGTGTCGGCGATAGTATTTCGGTGCAGCGTGGCAAGGAAAAAGGATGCTCCCTGTGCACTTTCTCCGTCCCTCGGCCTTCAGTTAGTTGCCGGGGTATAAGGACTGCCCCCTGGAGGGCGTCGGACCCTGTATGGGGCTGAGTCCCCGGTCTGCCTGTCTGACTCTGGAAACTATAGGGACCCTGTCATTCCTTGCCATCACTCCTGGTTCCGGCCGCCCAGTGCTTTCCTTCACCCTACCCCTCCCTCCCTCTCGGGCGCATCCTCATGGGGCGTCGGTACAATATATGCATTCCCTGGATTGGTGCCGAATCCCCTCCGCTCCCAATCCCATTGATAACTTTCTTCAAAATCCAGTTACTAATATTTATTCGACTCTCGGTGTCTTAATGTAGCAATTCGTGGAAAACAGTGAACTTGTATACTTTCAATTTTAAGAGTTTGGTTGAACTCATAGAAATTTTAGTTTCTTGTGTAAGCCGTCTGAGAGATTTTGAGGAGAAAGTTCTGTTCGTTCCGTAAATTCGTCTAATTTCTCCTTTGTAAGCATGCAGTTTTAACTTTCGATTCTTAACGGGAAATTAACTCCTTTCTCTCAATACGTTTATAAGTTTTCACACGTTTTTTCCACTTGGAGAATGCACACCTAGGAAATTGTTATAAATTATCCTCTAACTTCCCCGTAGAATGATGTAATCATATACGAAATGTACATTATAATCCTTTGCTGTCATGTGTGGTTATCTCGGGGCATTATTATAACAGAACACCAAACATACTTGTGAAACGTAATCAGTAAAAGCACTTTCGAACTCGACATAGAGTTCGGCGATACTGAAGAACGAATAAACGCAAGCTAAGGTCGCGAGGTGCCGTGGCGCACTGACCTGCCAACTCATAGGTGAAAAGTACTGTATTTGAACGTTACCGACTGGGCACTTTGGTGGTGGTGATCTGATTTCAGATGGAAGTATCTAGATTGTGGACACACTCTAGTTTTTAACCCGTTGTGTTATACGATAATTCGCATCTTAAAATGTCTTATTTCTACAGACAAGAAAACCAGAATCTGCAAAAACATTTCTGTTTGTTTGTTCCATTGACCTTTAACATATATCGGCGGCTTTTCCTCTACCGTGTTAATCTTTGAGTTTGTTTTCGGCTTTCTCATTAAACATTATACTCACACACCACATGCTTGTTCTCTCACTCACACTTCCAAGCTCTAGGGAGGATGGGAAATAATCTTGACTAAAGAAAAGTTCACATCTTCCAGCCTGGAATCGAGCCCGAATCCTCTAGATTTGGAAGTTAGCTGTTAACCACCAGACCACAGAGGCAATCAAAAACATTCTTATTACAAGGATAGAGGCCTATTTGTTGATACACTTATAATGACCAATCACAAATTCTGGAACCACTAGTATCTTACAATGGGGGAGACTAGAATTTAACACATCGTCCAATGCTGCTCTCTCTTCCAGTGTCATCTTTCCCATACGCTTGCGTTCCGAATGCTATACAGAGCCTTCGTTTCACCGCGTGGCCGCATTCCCGGGAATTGCTTGCCTTGCACTTCACTGTTTCCAACCGGTTTTATTCCCCCTCCATTTCTCTCCTTTCCGTGTAGGGGATAATCAGTTGACGCGAAGTCTGTGCTGAACAGAGGTTGCTACATAATGAGACCATATGTTTTAGTGTTACAGTGGATTAGTGCTGAAATAATGCCAAATACTTTAGCACACGGAATCTTCATGTATGATTGGTATGTAACAACAAACTCTTGTGGAGAAGTGAGACGCTGATCCTGCTGTGTCCCTGGGTATCGTATATGATCCTCAAGTTTCGGATTTTTTTCGCGCTCTATAAACGAGTCAAAGTGGCATCACATTTGATACATTCTGTACTGCTTGCTCATGTTTTCTTTTTATCTCTGTCTGATGTGTATCGATGGTTGAATTAAAAAAACGTTACAACTTATATGTAGACCCTAGATATCATATATATTACCGCCCGTAAAACCCTCTAGAACCCCTTGAAAAATAAAATCAAAATTTAATCTTTTGAATATCCGTGTTGTTTTGGTTATTAATAACACACATTAATCGACAGAATAACATTTATAGCTGTTTAAATATAATTTTAGTCCCGCAAAATGACTTCCACCTTCCAAATTGTTTTTCAAAAATGTTGTTTGCAAATTTGTCATATTTTGATGCATAGAAAGTCATTAAGCGCAAAAATATAAATACAACTGTCCTAATTTGATCTCGGGTCTCAGGAACAGATTTCCTGCTGTTCATGCCCTCACAGAGAAACGGTTCGTAATCTTGTGTATAGATTTAGGGAATTGGAAGCTTTTCTTGATAAGATACAAAATATTAAACCGTCGTGTTCTTATAAAGGAAAACCTCGAAGACAGAAAAGTTAGAACGAAGTCCAAAGAAATCTCTGAGAAAGTTTGCACAGGATCTGAAATTTCGCAAACCTCGGCTTGGAATGCCAATAAACTTTTAAAATTAAAACCCTATAAGATAATTGTAGTTCAGGAATTGCAACCACAGGATAACGCGAGGAGAGTTAATTTCCGCAGTTTGTTGTTCGATAATGTTAATGATCGCTGTATTGACCCGCGTTTGGGTTTTTTTAACGGATGAAGCGTGGTTTTATTTACATGACCATGAAGAATTAATGAGTGTTACCAATCTATTGGGAAAATTGCTTCAGATCGTCCAATCTCTAAGGGCGTGTGGTGTAAACTCTGTCTTTTAAGTAACCCATAGAAGTAAGACCATTGTTGTCAAATCAGGAGAGCTCGGTGACCAAATGGTTCTTGGAGATTGTCCCGTCATCAAAAATCTTTGAGTTAGCGCCATGGGTTGGTTTAATGTGTGGCATGTAGCGCCATCTTGTTAAAAGTATCCATGACCCATCATCCAGTTACTCAACAAATCCCATGGCAATTCCTCGGTACTGCGCAGTGTCAAGCCTGGTTAAAATCATATCTACTAAGCCCCACTATTCCCTCTGCAGATGCTGGGCACCAAACCCGACTTTAACTGGATTCTTCATAAATGATATCTGGATTTTGGACGGCCCAATAGTGCGAGTTCTGTGAGCTCACACAGCCCTAAGATGGAACCATGTTTCATCTGTGAACCATGTGACGGACAATATGCCAGGATTTTGCACTGTGAATGCCTGAAACCAATGGCAATACTTCATTCTTTTATGCTTATCTGGTTCCTACAAGTGATGGACAACTGTAACTCTTCATGGTTACAGGTGAGTACTTTTCGCGGCTCTCTGACA
The DNA here is from genome assembly GCA_030765065.1 of Deroplatys truncata. Classification (NCBI taxonomy): domain Eukaryota; kingdom Metazoa; phylum Arthropoda; class Insecta; order Mantodea; family Mantidae; genus Deroplatys; species Deroplatys truncata. Next base: position 60,735,829 of record CM060984.1, on the reverse strand, counting down.
CATTGAGTAGGAGTACCAGGGTCCTCTGACAGATGTCTTGATGACTTACGGGTGACCGGTCTAGCCCTGCCCGGACGTACGTGGGCAATCTAGATGAACTATGTTTTTTTTTAAGTTCCCTTGTCATACCCAGTTAATCTCACTGTGTGTTTACTGTTTTTCGTTACCGCTTATTGCTCAATTATACAACACACACAAACACCCATGTCCATGGCGGGACATGAACCGGCAACCCTCAGCTTGGCGGAGCGCCGGAGCTATACCCTCCAGCGACCACGGCTACGAGGGCCGGCCACATTTCATTAAACCGTTGGTGTAATGTGCACTGCATTTTCACAGCGACTAGGACAAAGTATTGTAAACAGCTGCCAACCATAAAAGCCAACAGTAAAGAATCAAAACTCCCAAATATCCCGCTTAATTTAACATTCAACTCGGGACATTGGGTGAATTTCCAGTCGAGTAAATAAAAGAAGAAATAGGTTAGTTCTATGTAAGTCACTCTATAATAAAATGTATATCACCGAATTTATGATCGACAAGAAACGCGACGAAAGTAATTATTAAATTCGCTTGTTTATTGTTTACTAAATAAAATAAGCATGTGAATTATTTTATATTTACACTACAACCGCTTCAAGAAACGGCACTCTACGGATCTGAACACTCAAAATGCAAGAATGCACATTGGCAATTGTACTTCTTATTTTCTTGTTAATATTGAAGTATTGAACACTAGTATGCTGATACTAATAACAACAATGGTGTTTTATAAAAGTTGCGTGGTATAACTGAGTTCACCTCATCATCTTTCTGTTGGTCTTTATGTTTATTAATAAATGCATCTGAAATGGTACCTAGTATATTGCAGTTAATGAGGTGGGAGTTTCTATGAGCTACGTTCCTCTTCGAGAACAAAGATATACCCCACAGGGGAGGATTTAGGGTTCAGCTTGTATAGAAAAGGTATACACATTACCAAATTGGTAGTATATTCTTCTCTTTGGAAGCGTTCTCCATCAACTGATAACGATTGAAGAAATACGCCAGTAACATGAAACCGGGAAGTCAAAATCGGTCGTGCAAAGACAGGACACTGCAGAAAAGGAAGCACACAATAAAATTATTTTGATATTAGCTTACTCTAAATTCTGTTGTCACTAAGGCAAAATAAAACAATTACTTATTACGGATAGCATCTTCCACATACTAGCCAAAGTTATGAAGTACAAAGGGAATAAAATTCAGTAATTGTAGTGTCTTTCAAAATTAACTCCAAGGTTTAAAGTATTAAAAATATTAAACACTTACGAGTGGAAAAGAAAAGAAAACGTTGTGTTGGGCAAAATATGTGATTTGGTTGTCATAAATCATTGAGAATGTGTCCGATTTTTTGTCGTTCAAAATCGATACCACGAAGTTATATATATTTTGCATATAGTTTCTTGTGAAATAGCATTTTTAAGTTGCAGTGGGGTTGTTGGATGTGTCAGAAAAGCTGTTTTTAAGGTAACCCCACAAATAAGTGTCGGCCGTACTGAGATCTCGCAATCGTGAAGGCTGTATTGTTGGAAAGTACCTACCGATGACACCTTCGCCAAAGATCTGTTCCTCTGACTTCATAATCATGGATTGAACAAGGGCCTGCTCTTAAGTTACTAAGTTCTAAATTTCCTTACACCTGCAGAAGGACTCTTATTGTTTTCGTAGTAGCATTGCACCAGCTGTATACGAGCATTTAGTGATAGTAATGGCTCGCAACTCACAAAGAATTTATATTTTATTAAAAATGATAATTATGTATGAAAGCAAGTGAAATCCAGATCTCCGTTTTTGCCTAACATAATGATGTTTTCTCCCCCTATCAAAAATGTAACATTTATGATGTTTCAAAGTTAAATTAACTTTTGAAAAACTGTAAACATGAGCAATTAAGCGTTTTTGGAAAGTAAATATCAGTTACTTCCTCCACTCATGAGAACTTATAGACTCAGCAACTACATTGGTATCGAAGCTCGACTATAGCTCGGATTCTGGCGTATCAACAAGCCTAATACCTATTTTAAACAACCACGCTCTTGAGACTGTAGCTTTGAATATGACCCATGTAGTTATTAGAGATATTCAAGCTGCTCATGGTGGTCTTTCCTCCGTTCTCCTGTAGACACTCAGGGATGTTCCCTTGAGTGGAGAACCGTATCACTGGGAAATGTTACAGAAAAAATATCTACTCACGCTTCTACAAACTATTCTTACAAAAGCTTATTCTTCTATCTGCTTCTTGTTAAAAGTTAAACTTTCATTTCACACCTACACATTCGTTGCAGGCATAAGCAGGATACAGGAGGCTAAAGCGACACCTATTCAGATTTATAAAATGCGGATTGCTGTGATGACTTTGAAATTCCATGCTCTTCTATACGACGAGAAGAAACGATAGCGGCTTACTTTTCAAAAAAAACTATAAGTATTTGAAAATTCAAACCAATAAAAAGGAATATTTCGGAAAGAGTTAGTGCCATAAAACATTTTAATTGAGATACATTGTGTGCTTTAACGAGATCTACATCTTTTGTAGAGTAAGAGTTTGTCAATCTCCTACACTTTACCAATTAATAAAAGTTATACAGAATGAATAGAACTTCACAGGTTCTCAGAAAATTCAAAATATTTGAATTTTATTTCTTATATAAATATACTAAAAATATGTTCTTTTAATCAAAACATTTGAATCATAACGGACAATTCTCCCTGTAAACGAAAATCGCCCTGTATGTTGGGATTATCCTGAAAACTTTCGTGTCGCAGACTTGAAAGACACTGCACTTAAATATCAAGTTCAACAAACTTTTTGTTTTCAATGTATCTGTTTAAACACACACACACCATATACGCGGACTTTTTTTTTTTTTTTTCTAAAACTGCTTTTCTGAGATTCAGAGAGCTTCAAACCGTCGTGTGTTACTCCGATGAAATATCTGTTTGGAATTTTTTTGGTGGAATGCAATACTTTCTCTTCTTGCTTTAGCCAAGGAGTACAGAAAGAAAGGGAAAAAACAGCAATTTAAAGGAATTTCCAATCAGTTCATGAGATTTGTACAAATGTGATACAGTAATTTAACTGAGACGGAGGAATGTCTCTGGAAATCTTCGCTAAGCATATCTGAAAGTTATCTGATATAAGTATAAAATGTGGTGCCTCTTACTCGATCTTTCATTCTTCACTATTCACCTGCGTGTATAGATTTTATTAATAACGCCTTTTTTCTGGGGACCCTAAAATACATGATATTTGCTGTGAAATCTGAATGAATTTTCGACTGAATATATTACTTTCTCTCCAGTAACTTTACCAGTAGGTACAGCAAAAAATAACTCACGAAAGTGATATCTTTGTAGTTTATGCCTGATTGATGATCACATTTAATTTTAATATCGCAATAATAATTGCTACGTCATGGATTCAGATTATAATTTTAAAGTTTCGTATTGTTACAAAGAGTTTGTTATAACTGTTGCAGCTATATTGCAACCTAGTTAATAACTACAAACGTAACTAAACGAATTACAGAGTAAAGCGGCATTATTGAAAACCAAAATACCAAAATGTAATAAGTTACATAAATAATACCTATTATTATGAAAGCTAAATAGAACCTAGCGAGATGGCTCAGCAATAACGTATGAGGCTGGAATTCAAGAGGTCACGCGTTCAATTCTTGTCTGGTCGGTCACTCTGACTGTTTTTTTTCGTGGTTTCTCGGGCGGTAGGTGAATGATTGGTTGTTCCCTTCTACCATTTTTATTTCCTGGAATTTCCTGTCCCTATTATTTCCTTTCATCTGTTTCAGGGTTCCAGATTCAGGAGAACGGCGGTTTGTGTGTTGCGGCAGTACGGTGGCATTTGCGCTCTGGAAAGATTACTCTCAGGTGTTTTGTGGGACTGCTAGGATCACCTTCCTGGGAGCTGTCTCGAGGTGGTCCTAATGGCTAAGCTTAGGCAGAGCTAGCCGGGATCAGGATTGGCACCATATTTGAATCTTTATTTACGCAGTGCATGTTAGTGCACATCGTCGCCCGGATCTGGTCGCCCTTAGAGTCTACCCTTCATCCGTTCCTCCAAGGAGTTACCTTGGAAGCAAAAGAGTCCCCTGTGGCCTCTTGCGGTGCTGTGCAGCAGTACCTGGAGGCCCCCCCGTCGGCCTTCTCCTAATTCCTAAAGCTAAAGAAATAATAGTTGTGATACAAGTTCAGAAAGTGCAGCTTTTTGGACCAGTACGAAGGCTACAAAATAACTTAAAGGATGTGAATCAATGTGTTATCTATGACAGTATAAAATTTACATTAAATGAATATGAGATTGTAGAATGACCATTTAATATTTCCTAAACTGGCTATCATCAACTGTGATTACTTTATGCACAATTGCATATTTTTTCGGACAAGTATTTTAAATGTTTATGTCTTTTTAGTGCTAATACTGTGAGAAGTTGGATAACAATAAGGGTTATTAACTGCTTTTCCACACAAGCTGTGTGTAGGACAGGGTTGAAATGGTAGAATCAGACGACTGAAATATTCAATGCCATAGTCGGGATTTGAACCACAAATCTTTCGGTTTCCATCCAATTGCTCTAACCAAATGAACTACCATGGCAATATGCCGGTCTGACATTAAACGTCCCAACTGACTCGCAATTTCCTCGGTTAACCACAAGGAGATCTAAAATTATTTGAGATGACATACCCCAATGGCCACTGATAATGTCGCGAATACTTTTAAGTCTCGGGCTTCAATCAATGATAATTAATGTAACAATAGTTACACTCATGTAGAGCATTGTCGTTTGAAGACAAATCATCACCAGATACTAACCAGTTAATACAAATATTGAAACGATAACATGCCTAATCTCAAGATTAAGAGAAGCCGAAAGCTGTAAAACAAAACCGTTAACGAAATTTTATGATAATTTGCGAATAATTCATTCTAATGTTTGTACGGTGCTACGATGAAGCAAAAATGCATTTTTTGTACATGTGTGTGCGCTCTACTTTTTTATTTTAATTTTTTACAAGAATGTTTAAGCCGATTGTTATTAAACTTGATATATAACATACCTAAGGGTTCACTTAGAAAACAGGTTCTATGCCTTAACCAAAACGGGATTTATAAGGGCGCAAATTAAACAAAAATCTGATGTGTTACACTCACATGACTTTCTCTACTCTTGTACAAACTATTTTTACAAACTCTTCTCCATCTGCTTCATATTAATCGAGATAAACATTTGCAAAAACGATCTTTTGACGTGCAAAGAGAATTACATTTTACACATAGCGACCAGTTCTAAAAATATTTGACTATCGCTTAAGGCGTACTGTGTTCCCCTTGTTCGGTATTTGCAAGAGCAATATAAGAACAGACATATCTCTTAATAGCTGGTTGCTAGGTGCAGCACCATCCTCTTTGCCACAGATTAATACTCTTTGCATATCCAAGACAAAAATATGAATAAGAAATTCCCATTTGAGAAAATAAGTATTGAAAAATTTAAGGGAATGACAAGCAATATCTCCAAAATGGTTCACGCAACAAAAAAAAAATGTATATGTTTTTTAGCGCGATCTACATTTTTTGTATAGTAAAATTTTGTCTATCTCTTATGGTTTACCAGTTATGCAAAAGTCGTTCACAATGAAGAATACTTTTGGAGACATTCCCAGAAAATTCAAGATATACATTTTATTTGTCATGAAAATATCTTAAACATATGATATTTTAATCAAAATCGTTAGAGCCATTTTTGAGAAAATTAAAATTTTCGAATAATGTTCCATGTAAAGGGTAGTCTGGGGTGGGGGGATTTTCTTGAAAGCATTCGTGTCGCATCTCTGGAACATACTGAACCTAAATACCAAGTTTGGTGTTTATCCGACTGTTCGTTTCTGAGTTATGCTGTTCACAGACACACACACACACACACACACACACAATAACGCACACACAGACACACACACGGAAATGTTTCCAAAAATGCTTTTTTTGTATTCAGGGGGTCTCAAAACATATATTTCCGGTGAAATCTCGGTATTGAATTTTTGGGTGAAATACAATACTTCCCTTACTTACTAAACGTAGTAGAGAAAGTAAAAATAGAAATATTTCACCTATTATTAGGTTTTATTTAAATGTTAATAAGAAACGTTAGTAAGTGTAATGTTTCTGTCAATATTTATTATTTATAAAATTTCGATATTTAGAAAATTTAAGAGATTGTACAATTTTTTTAATGTTATTCGTGTTGGTAAACCCATTTACCTCGATAAACAGTATAGTTCTGATCATATTACAAGCACAAGTTTGTTTACTGTTAAATATTCTAATTTCTTTTATAAATTCGAGTAATACCCTAAAAGAGCCAGTGTTATAACCGTTTTCAAAACGTTGCATGACATCTAAATTGTACAGAGTGGAGAGAGAGGACTGAAGGTGATTGAGTGAGAGAGAGAGTGAGAGAGAGATTGTAAATGAAAAGGAGGATGGAAAGAAAAGTAAATTTGAGGAGAAAAGAGGGAGTGGAAAATGAAAAAGAGATACAAGAATCTCTACATTTAAAGCAATTTCGCGAGCACTGTTGTGGGTTCTAATCTTACAGGAACAAAATAAAGTATAAAAGCTCTAAAAGCGAGATGACTCAGGTGGCGAGCGTCCTTGGCTGGCATTCGTAAAGTCAGGTGTAGAAATCCCGGTACCGAACAATCTGAGTTTTTGTTTGTTTTGTTTTTGTGGTTTACCTCATTCGCCAGCTAAATATCGGATTGTAATTCAACACACACCCTAAGCTTTGCACCAAAAAAATTCAAATAAAATAGATAATACATGAAGACTCTACAGCTGGCGCCTTTGGCGAGTAATCACAACACTGAAAAATTCTGCCTCCGATAAATTAGAAGCAACAAAGTAGATAGCGCAGGATGGTGTCTGCGCAACTAAGGCCATCTAATAGCAAATTCTCATGGGGCTGGTGCAAGAAGCTGCTTCAAGTGTATCAACCAATTTATACTTAGATGTTGAAGCTATGTTAAACAGTGATTGTTCGAACTGATTGGAGTTTAATGAAGGAGGTCCTGTTTGTCTTTTAGAGAAGACGATAAAATTCAATACATTTTCAGTGGATCACACATTCTTCACATAACTGTTCCTTTATCAGATATCGTAGATATATGTATTTAAGGGCATCGATGCTGAAATCACTAATTTCTACAAATCAATTTAGTTGAAAATTTTATCATAGGTTTGTTCAACTTAATTATAGCATAACAATTTTCATGGTGAAAAACAATTTAAAAAATTAAAAATCAAGTCTAATGTAAGATGCTCCACGTGATAAAATTGCTAAATTTAAACTTTTAAATTTTACACTTTATTGCTCGTCAGAGTAAAAATATTAAATTTTGTGTAATATAAACCTTTACTGGAAAGATTAATCATATAACATTTTTAATTCTATAAAAATCCACGCTGAACTAAATTATTAAAACTCTACATCCCAAATAATACTTGATATCAAGAAAAGGTTGTTTAGATCTCTTATTCAACCTAAAAATAATGTATACTGATAACCTGAAAAAATATGTGATGTGTTGCATTCACATGAATTTCTCTGTTCATTCTTCTACAAAATATTCCTATGAAAAGTTATTCCTCTATCTACCTTCTTGTTGGTCGAGATTAATCTTCAGTACACATTTACACATTTCGAGATAGGTATAATAAAAAGAACCATAGCTCAGTCGACAGAGCACCTGCCTGCTGTATGAGAGGTCTCGAGTTCGATTCCCGGCTCGGGTGGGAATTTATCTTTAGTCAAGATTACTCCCTATTCTTCCCAGAGTGTGAAGTATGAATAAGTGTGTGTATGATCTAATGATTAAAACCCCAAAAGTGTAAGAAACCCAACGACAAGAACACCCACACCAATGGGCAAGGCCGCCGATAAGCTCCTCGACGGGCCTCTGACCCCAGGCACCCGCTTGTAAGTCCTGGGGGTGTAAGTCCTGCATGAGAGGAGGGTAAACAGATAATGAATGAATCGTTATGTGATGGCTTTGAAAATTCTATGCTACTTGCATGGCCACGAGAAAAGATCTGATGTTTTATATTCACATAACCTTCTCTACCGATTCTTCTGCAAAATATCAAAATATTCTTACAAAACCTATTCTTCTATCTGCTTTATGATAACTAATTGTATAAATGCTTTCATTACACATTTCGTTGTAGATACAAGGGGAATACAGTGGGTTTACTTTAATCTTTTAAAAGCTGGTCGCTATGTGATGATTTTGAAATTCTGTTCTCTTTTTACGACCACGAAAAATAAAGTGGCCAGTTACCACTTGGAAGAAGTATAAGTATTTGAAAATGTAAACAAATAACAAAGAATATCTCGGAAATGGTTACGACTCAAAAACTGTTATTAGACATAAACTGTGTGCTTTACGAGATCTATATTTGTTGTACAGTAAGATATTTCTCTATTTCTTACGGTTATAGAAAAGATATGATGTTTTACATTCACATGGCATTTTGATCGTTTATTAGTGGATGTACAAACTATTCTAATGGAAGCTTATTTTTCTATCCACTTCATTTTAACCGAGATAAACCTTTGTAGAAATAGCTACATTACACATTTAGTTATTGATACAAAGGGAATAGCGATAGCCAAATGTTTAAGAACTGGACGCTATATGCTGGCCGGATATCTCCTAAATAACTGATGCCTCAAAAATGATTATAAATAAATTGAGTGCTTTAAAGAGATCTAAATTTTTGTGTAGTACGTTTTCATCTATCGCTCAACGTTTACTAAGAGTTATACAAGGTTATACAAAAATCCTTTCGAATGAAGAGTACTTCACAGGCTATTTTCAGAAAATTCCAGCTATAGGTATATTTTATTAATCACTCAAATATAATAAACATATCGCATTTTAATCAAAATCGTTACAGCCATTTTTGAGAAATTAAAAATTAACGAAAAGTGTTCCATATAAAGGATAGTTTGGATTGGGGGGATTTTCTTGAAAATCTTGGTGTCGCATCCTTGGAAGAAACTAAACTTAAATATGCAGTTTGGTACTTATTCGCCTTTTCGTTCTTGAACTGTTCTCCATACGCATACAGGCAGACAGACGTTTTCTAAAAAGTGATTTTTTTTTGGACTCAGGGAGTCTCAAAACATGTATTTCCAGCGAAATATGGATATTGAATTTTTGGGTGGAATGCAATACCTTCTCCACCTATGTACGCGGTAGAGAAAGTAAAAAAAAAACGCATTTAAAGCAGGTTTAAGAGAAAATTCAAATTTAAAGTTTTACGTGCTATTTGCACACTCCTCTACTGGTTCGTTTCGAAATTTAATCGGAAATACAGTATATCAAGAACCGTTAAATTCCTATTTCTCCCACGTTTTAAGCGTTGCCTTTCAGTGAGGGCTATATTTGCTAGAGTACATTATTATTGCCATTCCTAGGCATGTGCGGGAACTAACGCTCACGCAGAAACAGAATTGCAAGGAAAAAGGAATCAGCGTTGCGGATGAATACTGAGGTCGTATATCTTCCAAGACACTACCGCTACAACCGAAAAGTCTGAATTTAAAATGACACAGCATCCGCGCACGAAAAACACGCACGGCAGAAAAAAAACACACACACATACAATGAATAGGAACAAAAAAGAGAAGGGTGGAGATGCGCGGTGGTGCATACGGAAAGAGCTCGTCTGATATTTATATCTCGGCTGTAACCCCGCAAACCAGTGCAGCTTGCTTTGTGGGAACAAGAACTCTTCTTTGTGCTGTTTTGGGTTCCTCTATGCAAAGGAAAAACATGCAATTATCATTACATCGTTATGGTGAACCTGAAGCTATCTAAAGCTTCTAAAAGTGGAGGAGTTTAAAGTAAAAATAGACATGTTAAATGAATATCTTACACTTCTGAAAAAAACTGTAATCTTCGACTGTGAAATAGTTGGCTATACTTACGCCATATTTTGTGTTGACGTACTCTATTCTATACCACTTACTAGTATAAATTATTATTCCTACGAAAGTTTATTTTTCTAACTACTTATTTTATGTTTAAGAACTGGACGCTATGCTGCCTGAAAATTCCATACTGTTTTCGTGCAATTGCAAAAAATTGACAGGAGTAAAAGAATAACAAATTATTGAACAATTCGAACCATTAATAATGAACATCTCGGAAATGGCCAATGCCACAAAAAAGTCATTTAAAATAAATTGTCTACATTTTATGTGTAATACGTTTTCATCAATCGCTTAACGTTTTCCACTTACACAAGATTATACAAAATTCTTTCCGAATGAAGAGAACTTCTCATGCTATTATCAGAAAATTCAAGATATACATCTTAGTTGTCAGGTAAATATATTTTTAGACAGCATGAGCTAAAAGCACTAGTGTGATAATCTTCATTGTGACCAACTTGCGTTTGAAGTCCAATCACATATCAATTACCGTTTGTAATTTCACATTTTTAATAACTCGATTTGGTTTCATTAGGTTTTACTTTTCAATGTGTCTTTTTACATGATTAATTTTTCATGGCGCTCGCATTATCTGTTCACAATACAAATCGCCATACTTCAGTTTTTCGCAATTCGTTGTAGAGTTAACCTATACGTTATATTGGCAGATTTCTTTCATGTAAAACGCTAATCCTGTATCAAACCTACATAAAGTTTAAATGGCAGAAATTATAAATTATAAGAAACTGAAACGAAAGTGAAATTATAGAAGCAGCAGAAAAAGAACACTAGAAGTACTTACCCAAAAAATTCAGAAAGCAATATGATATAGCATTTAAAGGCTTCATTGCTTGGTGTAAGGCAAAATATGGTGAAAATAATTTCATGGAAAATGCCTGCTAGCGAGTCACCAAAACATGTAACATCTCGCTTTTTAACGTCATCTCTCTTGTTTCAAGAAACGCATTATAAACGTGATTTCTGTTAGGTTCAGGAATCAATATAATATTATTGATATTTTACAAATTCGAGCACTTTCTAAACATAGTACATGCCACACGTGTTAAAAGGGGTTTAATTTTGCTACTCGAAAAATAATACTCTACTTTTACATCTTGTATCATAATATACCATTAATATATGGCATTTTAATCAAACTCGTTAAACCCATGTTTTAGAAAATACAAAACTTTGAAAAATGTTCCGTATAAGGTGTGGTTAGAGATGGGGGAACGTCTTGAAAATCTTGTGCCACGTGTTTGGACTTTTCGTTTTTGATTTATGCCGTTTACACACACAAACGCGCGCGCGAGCACGCACTCTCACACACATGGACCATTTTCTAAAATAGTATTTTTTATTCAAAGATCCTCAAAACATGTATTTCCGGCGAAATACGGGTATAGAATTTTTGGATAGAATGCAGTGCCTTCTCTACCCACTAAGAACGTGGTAGAGAAAGTAAAAATGCATGTATAGTCACTACTATAGAATATAACGTATTGCAGTCAACACACGAGACAAAAGAAGTACATATTAGCAAAGACATAGGAGGTATCCAAAATTTCATGATGATGAAAAAACGCAAAGGGCTTGTAAATCTTAAACTTATTTATTTATTCATTCATGTGGCAGAGCTAAGATCATTTGGTCTTCTCCTTCCCTCAACTACATAGAAAAACCTGAATACAGAGATAAATCATATTCAAAGGAACACAAATCAGAAATGACACAAATGCGAAGTTAATTGGGAATACATGCAAGCTAAAATAAAAGTAATATATGTTTTAAAAATATTATACAACTATGTGAACAATAAAGGTAAGGATTTGCCTCTAAGTGAAGCAAACACTTGTCCTTTGAATAAAATCTCGCTAAGGTATTCTGCGTAAAGCAAAACTAGACACTTAAATCAATATGTGCTGAATAATGCATGCTAGAAATATTCCTTTTTTAATTTTAATACCTAAGCATCATAAGTCACTCTATCTGAGTTACACTCTTGAAATTGGTATTACTGATGTGGTATCCTCGGTGACAGGCGGTTCTCTTTACTTCCAAGTTTATGCTAGCATTCCCTTCCTTGGCTTTTCTTTTTCGCACCGTTGTTTCGCAAACAATTAGGGAGGTTAAAATCAGCTCGTATAAGGCACTCCACTTGGTAGAAATACACAATACCATGCTTATCAACCCGTTTTAGTACAGAGGTTTGTAGTCGAATACAAAGCTCGAAAAATAAAACTGAGATTTTTATTGCAATCCGATTTCGGTACCGTCATTGAGTCCACCTGGCGCCGGAGATATAATTTTGGTAATACAGAAACAATGTCCAAAAGAAGAAAGGCTTATGAAACGTACAACTATACGCTGGCACACAATATATTTGGATGATTGAAGTTATTTTTATTTTTCACAAGTGTATGTAACAGTGGCTGCAGTACGTAAAACATCCAAGTCTTCTTTTCATAAACGGCATGTGTTTGACAGTTCCTATACCACGTGGACCAACAAGCCGTATTTTACGTGTATATATATATCCCTAGGTGCGTTAAAAGAGTTGCAGAAATCAGCGGGGCAATTTACAATACATATGTAAACACAGATCAGTGGGAAACTGGGAATTAGCGTGAGAAAAATTAAATTAAAATGAGTTTTATTTATGGACGCTCTTTAACAGCTGTGATCCTTAGCGCCTCAGTCTATAATGAGCATGAAGGACCGGTAATTTTACTCATAGCCCTCTTTATCAGGCTTGAGGTTCTTTTACGTGCCGTAAATCTACGACACGGGACCACCGGCTTTACTCCCCTTCCGGAGGAAGCCATGCTAAGGATTTTTACGCCCAAATAAAATCGATCGCCCTCCGACGGGTTTGAACCCGCAACCTCGGGAACCAGAGGCTAGCATGGTAACCACTACACCGCGGAGGACAACGCATTAGTGTGAGGGTCCTTCGTTCTACTCATCTTACTTATTAGTGAAGACACTGTAGTGTACAGTCCGTGATTATAGGCAAGAAATGTAAAGAGCCTGAAAAGATCTTAGAATGTTTTCCACTTTGGTTCAGAGACTTTATTTTCGAGGGAACAAACTCAATTTTTAAATTGACAAACAATTAAATGTCTTTATTTGATCTATCAGTATCCGCAGATTGCTATTTTTTAAATTGTTTTATACGCTATTCTGGTTTAGCATTATATTACATCAAAGCGCCGTAACGAAAATCATACCGTAACTGAAGTGGAAAATATTCTAACACCTTTTTGGTCTGAAAACAGTATGCTGTTCTTGTCTATCATCACGGCCTATTCTAGTGCAAGCCTGGGCACTGTCTCTCAATGAGCGCGATCCGCTCATCCTTTTCAATTATAAGCAAGAGGAGTAGAATGAAGGTCGCTAACGCTAATGCGCCAGTTCCCCAATGACCTGTGTTTACTTGGAATTGCCCCGTTGATTTCTGCAACCCTTTTAACGCACCAAGGGATATCTGCACACGCGAAATACGACGCTGTTGGGCCACCTGGTATGAGGTGTTCCCAAATCGCCGTCCAATTCTTCGAACAGGCTAACCAAATGACAACATGAGGGGTGGTAAAATATCTCCACTGATTTATTATTACATTTCGATGAACCTCTTGCTTCTGTCTCAGTTATTTTGTCTAAAAGCGTTCTGGTATTGCTAACACTGCCACACTATGAGGCAAGTGTTTTTGGTGTACCAACATTTAGCTTTGATTGTTATATCAATCTAACCGAGTACTGTTTGTGTACCATTAACTAGCCATTTGTAGGTAGTAAGTCAGAATGTTGAATCAGACTTGAAAACTTCAATATCACGGCCAGGACTCGAACTACGGATCTCGGCTGTATGTCCCGATGGTGAGATACCCATACGGAGGTTAAAACCCACTCATTTGATTCAAGTTACGCCGGAAACACTGAAGACGATTCAAAATGTTTAAAACAAATACATTACCTAAAAGTCACAAGTAGTTTTACTTTCCTTACTACGCACGAGGGCTGCCCCAGAAGTACCGGACCTGACGTATATACAGCGGTTGTTCTTTCAAACAAATGACTATGGTAGAAAGTACTACCCTTATAAAGCTTAAGTTTCAAGTTTGACGATGCTACGTTGTTTAGTAATTGTTTGGCAGCCATTAATAGTGAACTCTCTCAGCGAATTTGTAAACATGGATAAAACTGGCCATCGTTATGTGATACAGTACTTTCATTTTAAAGGTCTTAGTACAACTAATATTAAAGCTGAGCTAGATTCTACTCTGGGGGAGTCTGCTCATTCGTTTACAACAGTAAAATATTGGGTGGCAGAGTTTAAGCTAGGCCGTACGAGTTGCCAAGACGAACATCGCAGTGGTCGACCAAATGAGGTGACCACGCCAGAAATTGTGAAGAAAATCCACAAAATGGTACTGGATGACCGTCGACTGAAAGTGCACGAGCTAACAGACATCGTAGGCATTTCAATAAGAGCTGTACATCGCATACTAACTGAAAATTTAGACATGAGAAAGCTGTGCGCACGATGGGTACCGCGTTTACTCACAATGGAAGAAAATCAGCGTCGTGAGGATGTTTCAGTCGAGTGTTTGGCGATGTTTCGCTGCAATAAAGCCAAGTTTTTGCGTCGATGCATAACCATGGATGAAACATGGGTCCATCACTTCACACCTGAGACGAAGGAACAGTCAAATCAGTGGATTAAAAGGGGAGAATCGGCTCCAAAGAAGGCGAAGACAGTTCCATCGCAGGCAAGGTTATAGCGTCAGTTTTTGGGATGCGAGTGGGATAATTTTCATTGACTATCTTGAAAAAGGAAAAGTAATCAATGGCGAGTATTATGCAAACTTATTGCAGCGTTTGAATAATAAAATCAAGCATAAACGACCACATTTAGCGTAAAAGAAAGTTCTGTTTCATCAAGACAATGCACCAGTTCACACATCCATTATCGTCAAGGCCAAAATCAATGAGTTAAATTTCGAATTGCTTCCTCATGCACTCAATTCGCCAGACTTAGCCCCCTCTGATTATTTTCTGTTTCCAAGAAGAAATGGCTTAGTGCTAAAAGATTTGCCAACAATGAAGAGGTAGAGTTTCAGTTGATGGCTATTTTGCAAAACTCGACGGTTCTCACTATAAACAGGATATCGAAGCTATTGAACACCGCTGGGAAAAGTGTATTGAGCTGAAATGAGACCATGTAGAGAAATAAAGATGTTTTTTCCCAAAATGTTTGTGTTTTCTTTGTTAGGTAAGGTACTTCTGGGACAGCCCTCGTATTGTAAGTAGGGGAGGTATTGTATTCCACCCAAAAATTCCATATCGAGATTTTCCCGGAAGTACATGTTTTGAGGCCCCCTGAATACAAATAAAGCATTTTTGAAAACATTTCCATGTGCGTCTGTGTGACTGTGAACAGCATAACTCGAAAAAGAAAGTCGGATAAATACGAAACTTGGTATTTAGGTTCAGCATATTTCAAAAGTGCGACACAAAGATTTTCGAGAAAATTCTCCCACCACTACTACCCTTTACATGGAACATTGTTGGAAATTTTTAGTTTACTAAAATGACTAACGATTTTGTTTAAAATACCATTATGAAATATGTTTATATGAAAAATAAAATGTATATATTGAATTTTCGGGGAATAGCTTATGAAGTCCTCTTTATTCGGAAGGAATTTTGTGTAATCTTGTATACTAGTAAACGACTAATACGTAGATCCTTCTAAAAACACAATTTATTTAAAATAAGTTTTCTTGTGGCATAAGCCGTTTCTGAGATATCCATTATTAAAGATTCGAATTGCTCATTGCTTGGTCATTCTCTTGACCTCTGCTAGGGTAAACTTATATTTGACTACCTGGCTTACCCTACGTGGTATGGTTAGCTTTTTAAACATAAATGACGAACTAATTAATTCCATTTACCTTTGTACCTTCTCTTTGGTCCCATATTATTTAATAAGACTATTTCACTCATGCCGCAAATGGGAGATAATGGTCATTCACGTTTAAGAGAACGTTTTTTGGAACCAATCACGGCCATGATTCTACTCAATGTTTATCGAAATATTTCTATCGTGTCCTCCTATGGGCTCCCCCTTTTTTAACACTCTGAAGAGGTTGGAGTATCATTTTGCAGTGACTCAGCTACCAACAATCAATGCCGCTACTTTAAACATAAAAATCTGATGTGTTGCACTCACATGACTTTCTCTACTCTTGTACAAACTATTTTTACAAACGCTTATTCTCCATATGCTTCATGTTAATCGAGATAAACATTTGTAGACTCTATCTTATTGCTAAGTTTCTTGTAGATGTAAGGGGAATATATATTTACAAGCGCAATATAGAAAAACAGTAGCCTTTAAGCATATACATATCTCTTAATAGCTGGTTGCTAGGTGCAGCACCATTCCCTTTGCCACAGATTAATACTCTTTGCATATACAAGATAAAAAAATCTGATGTGTTACACTCACATGACTTTCTCTACTCTTGTACAAACTATTTTTACAAACGCTTATTCTCCATATGCTTCATGTTAATCGAGATATCGAGATGTCAATCTTATTTGTAATTTTCTTGTAGATGCAAGGGGAATATGGTAGGTTTTAAGCGATAGTCAAATATTTTATCGCTGGTTGCTATGTGGCGCATTCCATTCTCTTTGCATGTCCAGGACATAAAAAAAATGAATAACGAATTTGAGAAAAAGTATAAGTATTGGATAATTTAAGGAAATAACAAGCAATATCTCGAAAACGGTTCACTCAACAAAAGAAACGTATATGACATAAGTTGTGTATTTTAACGCGATCTACATTTTTTGTGTTGTAAAATTTTGTCTATCTCTTATGGTTTACCAGTTATGCAAAAGTCGTTCACAATGAAGAATACTTTTGGAGACATTCCCAGAAAATTCGAGATATACATTTCATTTCTTATGACATTATCTTAAACATATGATATTTTCATCAAAATCGTTAGAGCCATTTTTGAGAAAATTAAAATTTTCAAAGAATGTTCCATGTAAAGGGTAGTCTGGGGTGGGGGGATTTTCTTGAAAACCTACGTGTCGCATCTCTGAAAGATACTGAACCTAAATCCCAAGTTTGGTGTTTATCCGACTGTTCGTTTTTGAGTGATGCTGTTCACAAGCACACAGACACAGACACACAGACAGACACACAGACAGACACACACACGGACAGGTTTCCAAAAATGCTTTTTTTGGATTCAGTGATTCTCAAAACATGTATTTCCGGTGAAATCTCGGTATCGAATTTTTGGGTGGAATGCAATACTTCCCCTACTTACTATACGTAGTAGAGAAAGTAAAAATGAATAACAAATTTGAGAAAAAGTATAAGTATTGGAAAATTTAAGGAAATAACAAGCAATATCTCGAAAACGGTTCACTCAACAAAAAAAATGTATATGATATAAGTTGTGTATTTTAACGCGATCTACATTTGTTGTGTAGTAAAATTTTGTCTATCTCTTATGGTTTACCAGTTATGCAAAAGTCGTTCACAATAAAGAATACTTTTGGAGACATTCCCAGAAATTTCGAGATATACATTTCATTTCTCATGACATTATCTTAAACATATGATATTTTCATCAAAATCGTTAGAGCCATTTTTGAGAAAATTAAAATTTTCGAAAAATGCTCCATGTAAAGGGTAGTCTGGGGTGGGGGGATTTTCTTGAAAATCTTCGTGTTGCATCTCTGGAAGATACTGAACGTAAATACCAAGTTTGGTGTTTATCCGACTGTTAGGTTTTGAGTTATGCTGTTCACAGACACACACACACACAGACACACACACAGACACACACACACGCAGACACACACACGGACATGTTTCCAAAAATGCTTTTTTTGGATTCAGGAGGTCTCAAAACATGTATTTCCGGTGAAATCTCGGTATCGAATTTTTGGGTGGAATGCAATACTTCCCCTACTTACTATACGTAGTAGAGAAAGTAAAAAGTATAAGTATTGGAAAATTTAAGGAAATAACAAGAAATATCTCGAAAACGGTTCACTCAAAAAAAAAAGTATTAGACATAAGTTGTGTATTTTAACGCGATCTACATTTTTTGTGTAGTAAAAGTTTGTCTATCTCTTATGGTTTACCAGTTAAGCAAAAGTCGTTCACAATGAAGAATACTTTTGGAGACATTCCCAGAAAATTCCAGATATAAATTTCATTTCTCATGACATTATCTTAAACATATGATATTTTCATCAAAATCGTTAGAGCCATTTTTGAGAAAATTAAACTTTTCGAAAAATGTTCCATGTAAAGGGTAGTCTGGGGTGGGGGGATTTTCTTGAAAACCTTCGTGTCGCATCTCTGGAAGATACTGAACCTAAATACCAAGTTTGGTGTTTATCCGACTGTTCGTTTTTGAGTTATGCTGTTCACAGACACACAGACACACACACACACACACAGACACACACACGGACATGTTTCCAAAAATGCTTTTTTTGGATTCAGGAGGTCTCAAAACATGTATTTCCGGCGAAATCTCGGTATCGAATTTTTGGGTGGAATGCAATACTTCCCCTACTTACTATACGTAGTAGAGAAAGTAAAAATGAATAACGAATTCCCATTTGAGAAAATAAGTATTGAAAAATTTAAGGGAATAACAAGCAATATCTCGACAATGGTTCAGTCAACAAAAAAAATGTATATGACATAAATTGTGTATTTTAACGCGATCTACATATTTTTTGTGTAGTAAACTTTTGTCTATCTCTTATGGTTTACCAGTTATGCAAAAGTCGTTCACAATGAAGAATACTTTTGGAAACATTCCCAGAAAATACAAGATATACATTTTATTTGCCATGAAAATATCTTAAACATATGATATTTTTATCAAAATCGTTAGAGCCATTTTTGAGAAAATTAAACTTTTCGAAAAATGTTCCATGTAAAAGGTAAACTGGGGTGGGCGGATTTTGTTGAAAACCTTCGTGTCGCATCTCTGGAAGATACTGAACCTAAGTACCAAGTTTAGTGTTTATCCGACTGTTCGTTTCTGAGTTATGCTGTTCACAGACAGACACACAGAACACACACACGGACATGTTTCAAAAAATGCTTTTTTTTGGATTCAGGGGGTCTCAAAACATATATTATCGGCGAAATCTCGGTATCGAATTTTTGGGTGGAATACAATACTTCCCCTACTTACTATACGTAGTAGAGAAAGTAAAAATGGAGGAAACGAGGTTTGGTAATGCTTCAAATGAAGATATAGACCAGATAATAATAATAATGATGATTATTAATTAGGCATGCCAATTCTAGCGCAGCGCTAAGGGAGGTATTCTCATCACATAAAATTGATCATTGTTTCAAATTCGTCGGACTTAAAAACCACTGCAGAAACCTTTTTTTTCCGGTAAGCTTTGAAGCGGTTTTCTATTCGCGTTCCTTTCATCGCTCGCCTCTTGAAACTCCGTGTCTTCAAATGAATTGGACTTAACATAACAGTCCATAAAGTACATTTCTTGTAGCAGTTTATCTGTTGCATTCCACATTGCTTTTATAGCATCAATATGAGGAAATCAGACGGAGAAGAGTACAAGGAATACACGATAAAATTAACGACATAATTGTGTTTTTCAGTAATGACGATAATAAACAAATGAATTGAAACAAGTTAACGTTTCTAAGCCTTTTTCTGTAAAGAAAGTCATGCCCTATAATGCTGATAATATAGGTTTTATTTTGTTTCATATTTTCTCTACTAGGGGCATTCTTACTATCACAGATAAAATAATAGCAAATTGCTATTAGAAGTTCCGCACGAAAATAATACCTATATAGTCAAGTTGTACTGATCAAACAAACAAAACGTGACCATACAATTCTAACTTGACTTCGAAAACAACGCCACTTGTATTGCAAATAAATACAAATACTTTATAATTTTATTATAATAAATATGGTTTTTGGGTAAATCGCTTCATTTTATTCGTAAAATAGTCTTAGCAAATGCTTCTCATGATTTCCAAATCCTCTAGATAAATTCTCTCGTCACTTCGTGACTCTAGAGTTTATCGATGATTTGGAAACCACTTTGGTATTACTGCAGATAAAGCTATACTGTGTTCACATAATGCAGAAACCCCAACATATCCCAGGAAACAGAGTGAAGCTGATGAATATGATTCCGCGCCAAGTTAACCTCTTTGGAAAAGACACAGACTGCGACTGTCGAGAAAATTAATCTTTCTCAGTTGTTACTTATAAAATATCGGTTGAGTTATTTATAATGTTAACATTTTTATCCTCTCTCTTTATACAATTGTTTAGCATGCTCTTATAACAAACTTGATTACCGTAAAAGTACAAAGGAAATAAAGTTAGGCTTTCTTACATGAGGGGTATTAAAATATGTTGGCATTGGTATCGCACGCATATCGTAGCGTTATAAGCAGATTCGATTCTCTTTTGTTCTGCTGGGTCTTCTGTTTTCTTAGTTGCTGAATCGTAAATATATTACACTACTTGGAATGAAATATCCGCGGCATTTACTTTATTTTACGTACATTTTCTGTCAAGTTACAACAGCTATTTTCCACTCCATGGCAATCTCAACGAAAATCAAAGCCTTCTTCGCAAGTTTTACTTTTAAAACTCTAGTGTGTTCGTATTCTATAGGTAGTATATAATAAGCTTTGTAAACTCTTCTTGTTTTCGTTATGTACTGAAATTAGATATTATATCCTCGTATTTTATGTCCGTCAGAAAGTATAGGGCTATTCAATGCTGAAAGAATTATCAAAATCGGTTGAGTGGTTTTCGAGATTATCCTACATACATAAAATTTTCTTCTTCTTCTTTATTGGATTAGCTTCCTATTGGTAGAAATTACACCCCCAAGGAGTTGCAAGTCAATGCCTTGGTTCAGTAGCCTGTCGAGGAGCAAGCAAACTCTGGATCATAGCTTATGCAGGATGAGTGATCAGCCCAATGCCTGGTATGGCGGTAAAGAAGAAGGAAATGAGATTTAGTGATGAAAGGGATGAAAGGAAATCTCGCGGGTCAAATTATCCAGCCTAGCATTCGCCTAGCGACCGAGGAAATTGCGAGAAAACCTTTGGTCAGATTGATCGGCTCCGGGGTTTGAACCCGGGTCCTCCCGAATGCGACCCACAGACGTTACCGCCAGAGCCATCCCTATTGGTTACAGATTTTCTCTCTTTGTAATATTAATATAGGTTGTATATTATTATTATTATTGTGAGCCATGCAGGCTCACTAAACAAATAATGGAATTCTACGAAAATAGAAGTAAAGCACAAGTAAGGTAGATACTGTGAAGTGGATATCTGAAGTAAACAATCCTATGTGATACATTCACACTACTTTCTGTACCCTCTACCTTCATTAGTGGGTATACAAGCTATTCTTACTAAAGCTGCACACTTTCTATCTACTACATTTTAATACAAATAAACTTTTACACAAATAGCTATATTATACATTTCGTTATAGATACAAAGAGAGCAGCGATAGTCAAGTGTTTAAGAAATGTACTCTTAAAATTGTAAACATGCTGGTCTTAAAATTCCATACTGTTTCCATGCAGTCGCGAGAAACAACTGAATGTTGACGGGACTTCAAAAGAATTACCTAGTATTAAACAATTCGAACTATTAATAACGGGTATCTCAGAAATGGCTTATGCCAAAAAATACTTTTGAAATAAATTGTGTGTTTTAAAGGGATCTAAATTTTTTGTACGGTACGTTTTCGTCTATCGCTTAACATTTAGAAGTCATACGAGATTATGCAAAATTCCTTACAATGAAGAGGACTTCATAGGCTATTTCCAGAAAATTCAAGATACACCTTTTATTTGTCATGTAAATATCTTTTAATATTTGGTATTTTAAACAAAATCACTACAGCCATTTTTTAGAAAATCAAAAATGTCTAAAAATGTTCCATGTAAAGGGAAGTTTGTGGTGGTGATAATTTCTTTGTGTAGCATTTTTTGGAAGGTACTAAATCTAAATACGCGCGCGCGTACACACGGACCTTTTTCCAAAAATGCCTTTTAGGATTCAGGGGACCTCAAAATATGTATTTAAAGTGAAATCTCGGTATTGAATATTTGGGTGGAATGCAATACCTGCACCTACTATGTATGTGGTAGAGAAAGTGAAAATTACTTAAAATTGACAGGGATTATGCAAGAAGATGTTCTAATCAGCGATAACTTTAGAATAAAAGTACATTAGTGGCAAGTTGACCAAGAGAACAAACCGAAGAAAAACCTGCAACACGGACAAATGAGGTATTGAAAGCCCACAACCAAAAATGAGAGAAATATGGACTCAAAAGAAAACAAAGAAAGTCTCTAAGTACTTTGCGTAGTCCTACATGGGCTCAATCGCAATATATAATAATAATAATAATAATAATAATAATAATTCTAATAATAATAATAATAACACGTCCCGTTCGTCATGAATCAGACATCTAAAGATTACCTCTTAGGTAAAGTTCATGAGCATATCTGCAGTTGGTTTTGTGTACGAGTGGTTAGGGCGGCGGGTTTTTGATGAAGAGGTTCCAAGAAAATCAAAATTTACATATATAACAGGTAAATAGGTAACTTCTAGGCATTTCGAGAAAGAATGTTGTGTTAGTCTACCCAGACAAATACGTGTCCAGAATTTTCTTTTCGAGTATAAGAAAAAAATAAAATAGGATTTTGATTTTATCAAAACTGTATACCCCACTTTTAATTTATATTATAACAAAAAGTATCTAAAGATACCCAGCTGAAGTTCTACAGGGTTATGGCGGTTCCTGCATTGTTATATGGTAGTGAGGCGTGACAACAAAGAAATATAAATCAACAATACAACTAAAAATGAAGTTTTTAAGTACGTGGAATGATATCCTCTAAATGACAAAAATAAATACAGACATACGGGAAGCATTTAACATATTTTAATTTATTTAAAAGATAAGAATATATAGAGAGATAGAAAAACGTAAGGAGACAACCAAATAAGTATGTAGCTAAATCAGGGAGACACCGAGACCAATGAAGAGATAGATCGGGATGGCCAAATAATGTCTTATGAAACCCGAAACAGGCTCTCGCCTATACCTTGTGGTAGATGCTAATGATGACAAATGATTTGCACTGCCTTTGGTACCAAATTCATTGCATTGCATGAAAGCATATCCATTACTCCTTTTAAGGATTATCACAAACTATTTTGACAACACACACGCACACCTTCTAAAGAGCACATTCATAACTGATTAAAATTACGAAACCCCTGCAACACATAACCAACAATACTGGCGTGCCGTGCACGGCTACGAGATATAACTTAAAAAGATCTGTGTTACACTCACATGGCTTTCTCTACTCTTGTACAAACTATTTTTACAAACGCTTATTCTCAATATGCTTCATGTTAATCGAGATATCGAGATGTTAATCTTATTGCTAGTTTTCTTGTAGATGCAAGGCGAATTGGTAGTCTTTAAGCGATAGTCAAATATTTTAAGAGGTGGTTGCTATGTCGAGTATTCCATTCTCTCTGCATTACCAGGACAAAAAATGAATAACCAATTCTCATTTGAGAAAAAGTATAAGTATTGGAAAATTTAAGGGAATAACAAGCAATATCTCGAAAATAGTTCACTCAACAATAAAAATGTATATGACATAAATTGTGTATTTTAATGCGATCTACATTTCTTGTGTAGCAAAATTTTGTCTATCTCTTATGGTGTACCAATTATGCAAAAGTCGTTCACAATGAAGAATACGTTTGGAGGCATTCCCAGAAAATTCAAGATATACATTTCATTTGTCATGAAAATATCTTAAACTTATGACATTTTAATCAAAATCGTTAGAGCCATTTTTTGAGAAAATTGAAATTTTCGAAAAATGTTTCATGTAAAGGGTAATCTGGGGCGTGGGAATTTTTTGAAAACCTTCGTGTCGCATCTCTGGAAGATACTGAACCTAAATACCAAGTTTGGTGTTTATCCGACTGTTCGTTTCTGAGTTATGCTGTTCACAGACACACAGACACACACACGGACATGTTTCCAAAAATGCTTTTTTTGGATTCAGAGGGTCTCAAAACATGTAGTTCCGGTGAAATCTCGGTATGGAATTTTTGGCTGGAATACAGTAGTTTCCCTACTTACTATACGTAGTAGGGAAAGTAAAAAGTGGACGGGATTCGGGAACACCGGTAGGTACATTACCAAATTCAGTGGTCTAACTCAGTGCCAATTGACATCTCAACTTTGGAATGAAATCTGATGTTTGTTGACCAATGCGAAACTCCGTTCCAAGTTAATCACTCTGTAGATTCTGATCTACATTTGTCAGCGTTGTGAACTCGCGCACAAATATTGAACGAAAATTTTCTGGAGCAACTCGAAAATCTCTTCTATTCTTTGAGAGCTGCAAGTTTAACTGCCATTTGTATCATCTTTATCATCATCTCTTTCCGTATTAAACATTTTTCCTGTTACAGTTTCCCCTCGGGTTCTTGTTCTTACCCTATTTGATTTTCGTTTGAATTTATATTTGTGTTACTTTGAATATTCTGACATCTGCTTTTCTGTTTAAGTTACCGTTTCTTTGCCTTTTATGAGTTTTTCTATCATATGTAGACGTTTCTTTCCTTATGACTATATTTCTTATTTAATTTGTAATTTTGAAGTCTTTCCTTGACCTTCGGAATCTCTTTCCGGCCAGGTGCTTACTTCTCTTGTCCTCTATTGTCCATGACTCTACTGAATATAAACATTTAGTGTTCTAGTTTTCTACTTTAAGTTTGTATTTATAGCTCCACAAATTTGTCCGAGTTTATTTGCTTTTAATATGTGAGTCACAGTCGTATGATACTTCACTGACTATATGAGCTACCTATTTTAAGATGTCATTATCATTTTTATTATTATTTCTCTAATTAGTTGCTTCTCCACAAATGCCACAATTTTATTTTATTTGTTTGTATTTTATATCTATTGATATAGTAACTTATTTAATACAACAATTCCTTTATGAAGCTAACTTTTTCTTTGAAATAATAAAAATATATCATCACCATATATGTTTAACAAGCGATATTTCGTTTCTCCATTTACATGATATACACCAAACGCTTTAGCATATCCACCAGGATCGGCAAAATGTGAAGGGAGCGGTAGCACCGCTCAGCATTTACTAGGCAGTACCCCTGTGTTGCAGGCAACTTCTTCAGCTGGCCGGTCACGCATGAAACATACAAGTCACTATCTGCTGCTACCTTTGTCTATTGCAGGATATTAACTTATTATTCACATGATACTTGAAATGTGCTATAATAATGAAGATTATTTTGATTAAATTTTAAAATCTTTACAGATTGGGTATTCTTAAGGAAGTATTTAGTTACACTGAAAGTGTCCAGTTTTACATAAAGAGAAGCCGACATCAGGAAGTGGCCTATTAGAGAAGTCTTATGTATGGTTTCAAACCACAGTAGTCGAGCGCTCGTTCATGTAGTTTACATCTGCTACATCTTCACGATAAAATAAAGTGGAGGTAATTATGAGAACAGAGAATGAGATATAATACAAGTTAAATGTCGTGACAGAATCTGTAACCAAACTGAAAAATAGGAAAGCTATATTAATGCAGAAATGCTGAAATACGACTAATATCACAGCTATGACTACTACACTTTTCAGTATGTGTTTGAAAATGATATTTGTTGGCCACAAAGATATATATATATATATATTTTTCCCCAAAAGAACATACTATCTAATGTAATAAATGCATTGTATGTAAAAGCTTTAAATTATATACTCAACATAGAAAAATTTAATATCAGAGAAGCAAGCTGGATACTGTAAAGGCAAAGGTAAATTTCACGGAGGGGCTCCCGGAACCGGGGCAAAGCACCGTACGCAGGCCAGTCGGCCCTTTATGCTTTCTACGTGTCCCCTGGGAGGGATGAGGAATAGACACGAAGTGCGACCAGATCCGAATGCCGACGGGCGCAAACATGGACGGGGTCCCTAACGTTTTCAGATATAACGCATCCGACGACGCCCGGTCCCTACACACACAAGCCAGGGTCCCCCACAGCGGAGCCCCACGCTGAAGAGAGACTTAACTGAGCGGACCGCAGCGATGCCAGGGAAGAAACCTTTACAGAGCGCAAGTCACCGCCCAGCCGCAACCCGCCGAACACCGTCGCCTCGTCCTACAACCCTGAAACAGATGACAAGGAAGATGATGGGTACAGGAAATGAGAGGAAGGGGAGTCGTGATAAAAGATGAACCACCCGAGCATTCACCTGGCGACCTGGGGAAACCACCAAATACCCATGGGTCAAAGGGGCGATCTCCGGGGATCGATCTCGGGACTTCCCGAGTTGAATACTGTAAAGGAGCTCCACAAGGAATCCCATGTTTATATAGCACAAATAGTAGGAAAACAAAGTGAATATAAAAATGAAACGTATTTCTTTTATTGATATGGAGAAGGCATATGAAGTGACAATCTAAACAAATTATGGACTATTATGAAAGGTAACCGATATCAGCCGCCTCTGATAAAGTCATTAAAAAACAGTTATGGAGAACCAAATTTAATATTATATTTAGAGTGTAAAGCCACAGAAGAGACAAAACAGCAATAAGGGATTAAGGCAAGGATATTTTAACATATATGTAAATGAAGAAAGGAAAAATAAGGCAAAGATCGTTAATCATACATTTACATATGAAAATTGGGGTACAATATACGCTATATGTAACGTAGAAAGTGACTTAATTACTTTTTCCAAAGGAAGAGGGTTCAAAAATTCTAAATATGTCGCTTATTATTAAGTTTTGTTTAAAAAGAGGTTACCTTACAAACTTTTATAAGTAAACTTTTTGTGACAATTTTATTCCTTACGTTTCGATATGATGAATAATTAAGAAGCTATATACATTTTTCGTTATTACTAGGACACGCAAACCGTTTTTGTTTGGTAAATTCTGAAGGCTTTTAGTTATCATAGGAAACAGTGTAGTTTTGGACACTTACAGGATACTGCAGATCCGTTATAATAACTACAGAGAATTCTTTCCTCAGTCTTTGGAATGGATATCAGGAAATTTTAACCTATGCCTAAATATTCGCGCTATTTTGAGCTTTCATATGTTCATTCGTTTATAATATACTCAAAGACAGTGAGAGAAACCGATAAGGAATAGGCACAAATATATTTTGCGTAAAGTAGGTAGCTGATTAAAGCTTAGGAACACTTTCGATTTGAAAAGGTATTACCGAAGCAAAACCTTTATTTCTAGTGCATGGTAAGTACTCTACTTCCTGTGGTTCATAATATTTAGCTTTCTACATTAACTTTTATGACGATTAAAACATATATTTGGTGCATTATTGTTTTACATTCACATTATTTTCTCTCCCCACTATCGATTATTTTATACAGATTCTACAAACGAAAGATTATTTTTCTATTTTATGTTAATCGAGATAACCGTTTGCAGAAACAATAATGAATGACCCATTTAGTTGTGGATAGAAGGTAGATACAGGAAACCAAACGATAGTTAAATGTTTAAAAGTGTACCACTATATGTATGCTGGCCTTTAAAATCCATCGCATGACATTGCGCAAAATTACTGAACTGGGACAATACATAAAAATCTGATGTGTTACACTCACATGACTTTCTCTAATCTTGTACAAACTATTTTTACAAACGCTTATTCTCCATATGCTTCATGTTAATCGAGATATCGAGATGTTAATCTTATTGCTAATTTTCTTTGTAGAATCAAGGGGAATTGCTAGGCTTTAAGCGGTAGTCAAATATTTTAAGAGGTGGTTGCTATGTGGAGTATTCCATTCTCCTTGCATTACCAGGACAAAAAATGAATAACGAATTTGAGAAAAAGTATAAGTATCGGAAAATTTAAGGGAATAACAAGCAATATCTCGAAAATGGTTCACTCAACCAAAAAGAATGTATATGACATAAATTGTGTATTTTAACGCGATCTACATTTTTTGTAGTAAAATTTTGTCTATCTCTTATGGTTTACCAGTTATGCAAAAGTCGTTCATAATGAAGAATACTTTTGGAGACATTTCCAGAAAATTCGAGATATACATTTCATTTGTCATGAAAATATCTTACATAAACATATGATATTTTAATCAAAATCGTTAGAGCCATTTTTGAGAAAATTAAAATTTTCGAAAAATCTTCCATGTAAAGGGTAGTCTGGGGTGGGGGATTTTCTTGAAAACCTTCATGTCGCATCTCTGGAAGATACTGAACCTAAATACCAAGTTTGGTGTTTATCCGACTGTTCGTTTCTGAGTTATGCTGTTCACACACACACGGAAATGTTTCCAAAAATGCTTTTTTTGGATTTAGGGGGTCTCAAAACATGTATTTCCGGTGAAATATCGGTATCGAATTTTTGGGTGGAATACAATACTTCCCCTACTTACTATACGTAGTAGAGAAAGTAAAAAGTGATGGACTACTGAAAAGGTTCAAACCAATAACAACGGATATCTTAAAAACTGATGATGCCACAAAGGTTATTTGAAATAAATTGCGTGTTGTAGAAATGTTTACCAGTTGTACAAAAGTATAGTACAAAATTCTTTCCAAACGAAGAGGATTTCACAGGCTATTCCCAGAAAATTTAAGATATACATTTTGTCTGTCAGGTAAATGTCTTAAACGTAGGGTGTTTTAATTAAAAGCATTAGAGCCATTTTTGAGAAATTGAAAAGTAACAAAACATTTTCGTTGTAAAGGTTAGTTTGAGGTGGGGGGAGTTTCTTGAAAAGCTCCCTGTCACATTTTTGGGAGTTATTGAAATTAAATATCAAGTTTGTTTTTTCGTTATAGAGTTATGCTATTCACATACACACACGCGCGCGCGCGCGGACTCTTTTCTAGTGTTTTTATTTAGCGGTTCTCAGAACATGTATTACCTATTCAAAATGTCGATATGAAATTTTTTGAAAGACGTGGTAGAGAAAGTAAACGAATAGTTTTATTCGTTTTTGAAACACGATTTTAAGAGACTGGATATGAAAGTTGAAGATGCATAAGGAAGGGGGGAATATAAAGTAAAGACATAAATAAAAACGATAAAAGTAATGATAAAATAAATAATAACGATAAAAATATTAATGAAAAAATCTGACGTGTTTCATTTACATGGTTTTCTCTATTCTTTATCGCTTACTAGTCAATAAATAAATTATTCTTATGAAAATTTATATACCTATCTACTTAATTTTAATCGAGATAAACCTTTCCGGAAATAGCTGCGTTACACATTTCGTTATAGTTACAAAGGCAATAGCGATAGTCAAATGTTTTAAAACTGAACGCTATACGCTGGCCATTGCCATGCTCTCTGCGTGCAGTCGCGAGGAACAACTGAATATCGAAAGGACTTGAAAAGAATGACAAGGTATCGAACAATTGGAACCATTAATAACGGATGTCTCGGAAATGGCTGATGCCACAAAAAAGTTATTTATAATAAATTTTGTGTTTTAAAGAGTTGTTTATATGTTTTCATTTATCGCTTAACAAAACGACACACAGGAACACACACACGGACCTTTTTCTAAAAATGATTTTTGGGGGGATTCAGGGTGCTTCAAAACATTTAAGGTGAAATGTTAGTATCGAATTTTAGGGTGGAATGCAATACCTTCTCTACCTACTGAAATACGTGGTAGAGAAAGTAAAAATTTAGTAAAACATAATGACAAATCATAATTATATATTTAGCTACTTAGGTAAAAGTCGAAAGTAATACAAAATCTCTTTTAAAAAGCAAGAGTAAACTGCTTCGTGAGTATTTAATTCTGCGATTGTTCCTGTTAAAGGCTGTTGTTGTACCTGAATCTATCACACTGTGATTGTTCCTGCAGTGTTATATTGCGGCGTAGAGCGCTCAGGTAACGCTCATGAAACGCTGTGAGTGTGCTTGAAAAGTTTGCCATGTTATTATTAGTTGTGAACGATATTGCCCTGGCATTCTGTTCCGCTTAAGATACGCGCCATGCCAGGCGACCTTATCTTCCGCTTGCTCCCCGATATATAAAATGCGCGCACTTAAAAAAAAAGTCGATGTTCACTTTTATTTTACTCCCCTCGTTTCCTCATCTTGTCGTTTTATTCGAGTCAGCTTTTTCAAATCTTGTTTCCCTCAGTAAGCACAGCCCTTGTGTTCGATTCTTCTCTCTTTTTAAATATATAAAGAGGTAGAGGGGTAGAGAGGGGAGTCACGGAGGAGAGGGGGAGTTATCAGAAAATGGAAACGATGTTGGAGGGGATGTATACGGCGGTACTCGACAAGGAGTATGCGGCGGAGTGGAGCGTCTTCTAACCAAATGAAGCCAGTATGCAAACATTCACATTTCTTCCTCTACGCCTTTGACTAAATCTACTCTTGGAATTTGATTTTAAAATATCTGATGTATTGAAAGATGATTATAGAATGTCTGATTTAATGCATTCACACTACTTTCACTAACAGTGACAAATTCACATATATTCATTATACAGTATATTACTCATATAAAAAGTGACTCTTCTATTCTCGCTATGTTAAACGCAATATATTTTTGCCTAGGGATTGTTTTAAATTGAGAAAGAAGGTTTCTACATGCGGAAACAGTAGATGTTTTTTCATGGTAACAAGCTCTTGCGATAGAAAGAAAAGAAAGGGAAAAAAATTTCTGACGTGTTACACTCACATGACTTTCCCTACTCTTGTATAAACTATTTTTACAAACGCTTATTCTCTATCTACTTCATGTTAATCTAAATAAACATTTGCAGAAACTATCTTATTACTAATTTACTTGTAAGTGCAAGGGGAATATGGTAGGCTTTAAGCGATAGTCAAATCTTTTAAGAGCTGGTTGCTATGTGGCGCATTTCATTCTCTTTGCATTGCCAGGATATTAAAAAAAGGCGAATAACCAATTCGCATTTGAGAAAAGTATAAGTATTGGAAATTTCAGACATATAACAAGAAATATCTCGGAAATGGTTCACTCTACAAAAAAATATGTATGCCATAAATTGTATGTTTTAACGAGTTCTACATTCTTTTGTGTAGAAAACTTTTACCTATCTCTTACGGTTTACCAGCTATGCAAAAGCGTTTCAGAAAGAAGAGGACTTTTGGGAACATTTACAGAAAATTCAAGATATACATTTTATTTGTCATGAAAATATTTTAAATGTGTGATATTTTACTCAAAGTCGTTATAGGCAATTTTGAGAAAATCAAAATTTTTGAAAAATGTTACATGTCAAGGAGGTCTGGGATGGGGAATTTTCTTGAAAATCTTCTTGTCGCATCTTTGAAGGTTTGGTATTTATCCGAATTTTTGTTTTTGACTTATGCTGTTCACAGTCTCACAGACACACACACACAGACAGACACTCGGATCTTTTTATAAAAGCACTGTTTTTGGATTCAGGGGACTTCAAAACATGTATTTCCGGTGAAGTCTCATTATGGAATTCTTGGGTGAAATGCATTACTTTCCCTACTTAATCTATGTAGTAGAAAAAGTAAAAAAGCAAGAATCGCAAGTATATCCATTAGGTGGTGCTTATGAAAGGCCCAAATTTGCAATATGAAACCTTATTTTTCGTTTTTGAGCTATCTGTTCATTTTCACGCACGTATATTTTTTCAAAAATGCTTCTTGGGGTGGGGAGTTGGGAGACCCCAAAAACTGCATTTCCGGTGAAATAATATCGAAGTTTTGGATGGGATACAGTACTTCTCTTACCTACTATAGGCAGGTGGTTCAGAGATTAAAAATATGAATACAATAGCCTAAAGGAAATCGTACTAGTTCAAAATAATTTGCATCTATATTATTTAATTTTAAAAGTAGCAGTAGCAGCAGTAGTAGTAGTAGCAACATTACTAGTACTAGTAATAGTAGTAATAGAAGTAGTAGTAGCAGTAATATTACTATAAAATTTTAGAGAATGGTATAGAATGTAGCTTCCCCAGTTTTTTCTAGTACAGATATCTACATTCCATTATTAATTATTCAAGAAAATTTGAATTTTGCGAGAGTCACACAAAGATATTGAGTTTATAAAAGTTAAAATAAGCAATGAGCAATGAACCTTTTATTATGCTGAGTAATTTTTAAATGAATCCACTATTAAATTAAATTATCTGTATATATTATACTTTTATAGTTATATGCAGATAATTAAAATGAAATTTCTGTAAATAATTCTTATAGCACCTATCATGAATCTAACAACTTGGATTGAGATAAGGTGATATTTCCTTCTATATTATCCTTCCTATATTACCCTTCCTTCTATGGGTTATACTTGCTGAGGAAGAGCTAGGTTCTATAGCTATATCAATTCTTCTATGAGAAACATTTTTCAATATACCATGTTCCTTCTTTTAGACCTGATATTTGATTTCTCTCAGGCTTCATCAATCATTATTAATCAGCATTCATAAGATTTGTGGATATCAATGTTGAGTGAGGACTTTTGTAACACCCTGTATACTAATAGGTGCATTATTTCAGTGATTCTGAGTCTGGTTATCTAACTTAAATAGAAAAGGCTTAAGGTATGCGATAAAATTTTAAAATTGGGTAAAAAACATAAAGTTGAAAAATAATTCCTCCAACTTGTAGTTACGTGATAGAGGAAGTAATAAAATATATCGGCTGGTGTGCTAATAACACAACCTCCAATTTCTCTAGCGTTATTCCTGGTACGCTCTCCTTTCCTACCTTCTCCCTTCCTTTGACTTTGTCTCTATGTGCAACATATGTATTTGCACATGCAATGTTAATATACTCATGTGCGTATCCAAGATGTTGGTAAAATTTAAAGCATAAATAATCCGTACATCACTGGAATAGTTGCAGAAACTGGGAAATTCTATAAAACGTGTTTGTTTTTTAAAGGGATAAGTTTTGCATAGTTTAGGGAACAGGAAAACTGTAGTTCCAATTCGAATGCATGTTAATTTTTAAAAGCTCTAAACTTAGCTGTCAAAATGTTGCATATATTCAAACACTGCGTGAGGGAGTACCTCATCCTATGCAATCAACGTAGATCTACTAGCACTACTAGCAATAGGGGATAAACACACCAAGACAACCAGTAGCTGTCAACATTAGGACGAAAACAATAAACCTATAAAAGCATACCTCATCACCTTCCACTGGGTAAAAGACGTATTGGACTACAAGGAAATGAAAGGCCTGACTATCTAGCCAAAAGGTCGCAAGCTATAGAATCGCCATAGACCACAACAAAACTGCATTGAGCAGGGGAAAGCAGTTACTCAAGAATCATATACAATAATCTGGAAATCAACATATATTAACTCCAAAGTTGCAGCCATACCAAACTGTTCAGACCCACTATTTTACACAGACTTCCTAAAATTCTGCCAAACATGCTTACGTTTCTTAACAAATCATGGAAGTTTCAGATTCTATCTCCACAGAAAACAAGGCTCCCTCGCCAGTTTGCGACTGTTCTGATAAAGCGGTACAAATGGCACACCATCTAATGTCGGAATGTTCACTGTTTTTCAGAGAAAGGCCTGCAGTATTTCAAAATCTCCCACTACATCAGGTGCTGAAATACCACATCAACACGATCCTGAAATTCATCTTCTACACACTGAAAAACTGATATGATTGTTCAATGAATATATACGAGTACACACAAGACTCTTTAGTTGAAGTTAATTTATACGGAATAGCGCGGATGACAAAGGTTTGCCTAAGCAGAACTACAAAGGGGGCTCCATACCGACAGAGAGGAGACTGCTAAATGATAGACCAATGTTTGAAAACGAACACATTAACTACTATTACTGGTCCCAAAGTTCATTCGGTAGAGAAACTACCTGCTATATAAGATGTTCCGGGTTCGTTTCTGGCTGGAATCCAGAAAGTTGTCTTTCAACAAAAACATTTCACGATGTACCCAGAGTCTGGTGTTTGAATGTGGGAGTACCTGTGTGTGTATGGTGTGGTGAGTGTTATCGGTTATTTTATAAGCAATTCGCCCATTAACAAGAATTCAGGATTGCCGCTTGACACAAACCTGAGCACACGTGTTAAGTCATTTAGTTCCATGACAGTTAATGTACAATCAGTATAACTATATGCGCCACTTGGTGCTGCAAAGTTTACAAGATTAAACAAAATTATATATTTATTATATTTATGTACCCCTAAAGGTGCGTTAGAATTAAATTATTTTCTATTAATGCATTATTCATAATAAGCATGTGCAAAAACAAGCCACCATGGTGGACGAATTGATGTAAGGGTCTCTCAGATCTACTTTCTATCTGGAATGATCCATCATTTGTTAATATTATTTCTATATGAAAAAACAATGTGCACAGGAGACAGATGCCGCGTCTGAAAATGTTCAGAACAGCCTTCGAGACTCAGCTGCATTTTGGTGCATCTCCGCACAGATCGTAACCATATCCGTGTGTTCGTTATTGGTGAACGTTACCTTTTTGTCTAAATGACCTGACTCGAACTGCATGCAGGCGACCACGCGACGCTTATCAGTACGAAACTACCAAGTAAACACCTGTAGACAGTAGCACTACCTCAGTGATCTTTCGCTTTGTACCTGTACTGCCCCTTTGAACAGCGGAGATTCGGCAACTTCATTTGTACCTATGTATGCCAGAAACATAAAACTGCAAAGGGCGGCTTGTTGGAGCCACCTAGTATTATATGCATATTGTAAATAAACTGTAAATACACCGTGGTATACCTTTAGATAAAACAGGGGTTGTAACAATTTGTAAATAAATGAAATGAAACACTGCGTGGGAAGATTTTGTGTATATTTCCGGTTATTTCCAAGAAACTCATTAGATTTTGATAAAAATTATACCTACTAAATGCATGTTTTTGTACTTTATATTGCTTATTTAAGTTTTTTTGTACATTTATCAGAATGTACCACTGTACCATGACTGCAAGTAAGTGAGAATTTGTCCTAATCGTAGAAACTACATGTTTATAAAGTAAATCACTGAAATGCCAAACATTTTTCTCTGAACGTGTCTTTTAATAAGGAAAAGGTAATTCTAATTCGTAAAAAGTACGACTGATATATTTTCACTAAAAAAGCAGTAATTTTATTGTGAAAT
The DNA here is from genome assembly GCA_030765065.1 of Deroplatys truncata. Lineage (NCBI taxonomy): Eukaryota > Metazoa > Arthropoda > Insecta > Mantodea > Mantidae > Deroplatys > Deroplatys truncata. The sequence goes on along the minus strand of CM060984.1, from coordinate 60,700,458 downwards.
GGAACATGTTTTGCACTGTGTTATATGTTTGTCCCAGTACATTGCTTGTACTGTTAACGTTGCAGTTAATTGGATATTATATCAATAACATTAATTTGTTCTCATTAAATTATTTATATATTTGCATTAATTAGAAGACTGCAAGATAATCACGGCAGGACCGTCCTTCCTGACAGGTTTTTCTCCAGATTTTTCTCAGACCTCATAACTGTCAAGTTCCACGGAGGTATCCTAAACTTAAATCTGGAACGATTTCTTCCTAAACTTCCTTTCCCAATTATCATTTCATTGTGTTAAGTAATATTTGAGAATTAAATATTAATAAAAACACAAAAGTTTGCAAGAAAAGGTTCACTATTCCATAAAGGAAATAAAAATATTGTTCCACTTTTAAATTATGTAAGTGCCTATTAACTTTAATTTTTTTGCAGAAAGGGAGAAAACAATGGTGCACTAGGGAGAATATTAATTTTTACTTTGCACTAAAGTTATAATGAATATTAAGTAATAGTCATAATTTTTTCTAATTTAAATCATCTTAAAATTTTCCCCTTTTATAAGGGTCTTTTATTTATCATGAATAAGAGAAATTCCAAGAATAGTATATTAAGTTTAACGTCCTTTAACCTGGTAGGTCGTATCAGACGATGAATGGATTAAATGTGTGAAATGATGCTCGAATGAGTCCGAGATCCCTACATTTGCCTTCTCAGGATAAGATAAAACCCCGGAAAAAACTTTATCCAGGTAACTCACCCTAACCAATATTGAAGTCGGGGCCTCTTGAACGTGAGGCAGACACGCTATTCCACACCACAGAGGCGGACTTATTATAGGTATGTATTATGGAATAATTCAAAATGTTGCATAGATAATATGATATTGAAGGAAATTTGCAATAAGTCTTTAAATATTCATGCGATCAAAATTTTATAAATAACAAAGCTTGTAAGAAACTTTAGCTATATAAGATGTTTCAGAAAACTCGATAATAGGTACTTATGTTATCTGTCTGCCCGTTAAATAAAATAATTGCTCTCCATAAGAGAAACGAATTGAGATATTAGACCTAATGTGTGCTGTATTCTAAATCTCATAGTAATCGTTTGTCATCCTTAAGTAAAAAGGTAATATACGTACATACAAATAAAACTTAAAAAAATATAATTTTTTGTTTCAGGGCAGCCTTCTTATAACTTTTTAACTTATGGCTGTTCTTTAATTAATAATTACATAACTTTGTAACAAGATTTTAAAACAATACTTTTTTATTAATGTACAACGTTTACCAAACTAATGATGAATTTGAATATTTAATACAATAGAAAAATTGAATGAATCAGCGACCGTATGACAATGACCAGGGAACGAAAGGGGGACACCTCACACCACGACCCTACACAGATAGTTTTGCTTACCAGCCCTAGGAGGAACGGATGAAGTGAAGGAACCTCAGGAGGCCGACCGACAGAGACGCACAGAAGTCCCTAACGATGTCAAGCGTGATGGCCAGGTCATACCGGTACACTGCACGGAGAAGGCTTCCGCCTGGCGGAACCGGGGAGAACTCGACCTACCTGAAGCTGCTTAGAGAAGACTGGGCGAGAAACTTTCCAACAGTGTCCGCCATCTGTTACCGGCACTGCACGGCCCCTAAGCCTACCTGAAACATAAAAGCGGAAGCAAAATGATAGGAAATTGATGGTAAAGGAGAAACCACCCCAGGATTCGCCTTGTCAACGAGAGAAAACCACGAAAAACCCATGGTCAGATATGCCTGCCCCAGAAATTGAATCCAGGACCTCCAGAAGGCGAGCCTCGCACGTTACCGCGGAGCCATCTTGCTCGGTTACATAAGGTAGATATCAATTATTAAGAGTAGAATATTGTATGCAACTAGTTGGATGAGAATAATTACCGCTCTCATATAATTGCAGAACTCGACTTACATATGGTTCTTGCAAAACACATTTAAACGGTAATTATTATCATATTCTCCGAGGTTCCGGGTTCAAACTCGGTGAAGGGCGTAAAAATCCTTAGCATGGTTTCCTTCGGAAAGGAAGTAAAGCCGGTGGTTCCGTGTATAGATTTACGGCACGTAAAAGAAACTCAAGCCTGATAAAGAGGCCTCTGAGCAAAATGTCCGGTCTTTCACACCAATGTAGAATGGGACGCTAAGGACAACAGCAATTAAAGAGCGTCCATAAATAAAACTTAATTTAATTTAATGATCATATTCCACTAGTTGCAAAATTATTATAACATTAAATAGATTAGCATTGTTATATGTTTTGATGGACTATTTAAATACTTATTTCCTTCTAAGTATCCGCATTTATTTCCTCTCACAATTAATGTGTCATTATGTGAGGCGGAGATTCGCTAGTACTGAATTCACGTCGACAGGCTTCATTTGTTGACGAGGGAGGACCCTGCCCTGGAGGAGTCAGACAGTTAGCAAGCCGTTTGTGGCACAGGAGGGTGAGTCCCAAGAATAGGTCTCGTCTCACTTCGTCCGGAAAACAGATCTCATTGAGTCTTACTGCAGCGTTTATCTTGCCGAGTTACCATGGTGACGACCAATCAAGTGGAAGTAACTGCGTGCAAGAGATAACTTTGCATCCAATCAGTGGCAACCCCATCACGGAGTGGGGGTGACAATACCTGTAGGATCTCTATTCAGATTAACACCCGCTCCCGGAAAACTCATTGTTTTCCTGTTTAAATAGCTGTTTGGGACTACTGATTCATCGTCTTGTTTCAGGAACACGGCGAACTGGTAGAGTGAGTTTGATTCTCTGTAAAGGCATTGTCTCTTGTCTTTCTCTTACCATCATGTAATTTAAAGGAAGTACAACAAATCAGATGTCAATATTTCAGCAGAAATTCACGTTTTGACACCCCATAAATGCAAAAGTGTGTGTAAATAGGATGATTTAAAAACCAAAACCGTAAATTCCTGCATTTTCCACTTAAGTGTGGCAAATTCCTGACGCGCAAGTCTTTCATTAAGTTTTCTTCACCGACACCAACTATTTATTTAGAAAGCTTTTCGACATTAAAATTTGAGGTCTATGAAAGAGTTTAAAATGCATAAAATGCGGGATATTCCTTAAGTATTTTAGTGGATAAAACAATCCAAACAGTGGCACCAACAGCAAAAAATACTTATTATGAGTAATAAAGTATACTACATAGAGTGAGTCTGGATTTAACGTAGACCGACTGCGTGGTTGGCCTGCACTTTGCTGCACTCACCTTCTGCGTTACCACCAGCAAGTAACGAACAACGTACTTTAAATTCACACACAAAAATATAGCTATAGCAATATACATTATTACTTTAATGCATTAAAGCAAGTATTGACTGTGAAACACATTTATTGTATCTTTATTCTGTCCAATATTTCTTCAGTCAATACCTTATTTTAAATAAATCCTATACGCTTGACTTTGCTCTTTTTTAACGTCTGGAAGTTTCTTTCGGAAGGGTATTTTTAAATATGCATCATACAAAAACATACGCTCTTTTAAGATATACTCAACCATAATGAATGAACAATTTAGCACCAATATACAACACAGTGTTACTGTTAAAGACTGTTAGGCAAAACTGCTAGAATTTAAATGATAAAACACAAGCGCCGGTTGTTGTCAGCTTGAGAACCAACGTAGCGATAGATGCGGCAACTACTTCCTAGTTAAAAACCATGCGAAGTGGTCTAGTGCAACTTTAGACTCATAACCGTTTATGATTTTACGTGTGTGGAATATTATAATCATTGAAAACATAAGCTTTCATGAAAATGAATGCCTCTAATGGAATGATTTATAGGCCAAATTGATTCGTCCAATAATTTAGTAATGACATCTCACGGAAATTCATGCCCGAGGACCTTTGAGAAATGCAATTAAATCCTAAAAAAGCGTCAGAGGGCGCGCAAATCTGCATGATCAGAATAACTAAAAGACGAAAAATTTTGGGCTTTAGTCAGAGATATTTTCAGACCAAGTACTTAAAAGGATTCACTTACTTCAAACAAGATTTTACACGGGAAGAATATCTTTAATAGTTATTTTTAAAAATGGCTTCTGAAATTTTTAGTAAAGCATGTGTTAGAGATGTTAGCATTAGGAGTAAAATGTGTACATATTCTTATTGAGTTTTATATAGCTGTAAAACCATGAAAATATAGAAGGAAAGTTTAATAGAGAAAAGAAGTATTAACATGAAGTTTAGTAGCATTCACCAATTCTGAAATGTTTGATATTTATTTTGCATTTTACCATATTTAAAGCGGCACATCATGAAATATTAGGAGGTTCTTTATTTGCTTCTCACGAGTTCCAACAAAGATTTGCAACAAACTCCCCCGCGTTTGAAAGCCTAGAAAGGTTATCTGGGTTGGAGCAATTTCCTGTAAATATGTCTTGAATCCTGAATTAAATATAAAATTTGGCACATATCCGTTTTCGTCTTTGCATTGCGTTGCAGTTATACGACTATGTGCGGGCGTGTGTGTGTGTGTGTGTGTGTGTGTGTGTGTGTGTGTGTGTGTGTGTGTGTGTGTGTGTGTGTGTGTAGGATAATCCCGGAAACCACTTAACCAGTCTTGATAATTCTTTCGACATTAATAACACTTCTTTCCCAACGAAAATTGAAATACAGAATCCAATTTCAGTTCTAGAATGATCAAAACGCTGTCAAGTATTTACGTAGTCTGGATACTAGAATACGAACATGTTAGAGTAGTAAGAGCACATACCTAACTTTTTGTGAGGAATGCCATAAAATAGGAAATATGTGTTATTATTCCATAAAAAGTGCATCTAAATATAAAGAGTGGATACCTTATGAAAAAATATTTGAAATAATACATAATGTGTTACAAAATCGAATGATTACGTCGCTATTTTTTATATTTTTCATAAATACTTCACCTGTTTTAACACTGCCAAAGAGGTGCATATATACCCTTAAGCAATGATCTTGGAATTAATTGGTAGTCTGTCTACAGTATGTTCAGGGCTTGAAATTGGGAGAGAACTTAAAAACTCTGATGTGTTACACTCACATGACTTTCTCTACTCTTGTACAAACTACTTTTACAAAGGCTTATTCTCCATCTAATTCATGTTAATCGAGATAAACATTTGCAGACTCTATCTTATTGCTAATTTTCTTGTAGATGTAAGGGGAATATATATTTACAAGGGCAATACAGAAATACAGTAGCCTTTAAGCACATACATATCTCTTAATAGCTGGTTGCTAGGTGCAGCACCATTCCCTTTGCCACAGATTAATACTCTTTGCATATCCAAGACAAAAAAAATGAATAACGAATTCCCATTTGAGAAAATAGGTATTGAAAAATTTAAGGGAATAACAAGCAATATCTCGAAAATGGTTCACTCAACAAAAAAATGTATATGACATAAATTGTGTAGTAAAATTTTGTCTATCTCTTATGTTTTACCAGTTATGCAAAATTCGTTCACAATGAAGAATACGTTTGGAGACATTCCCGGAAAATTCAAGATATACATTTTATTTGTTGTGAAAATATCTTAAACATATGATATTTTAATCAAAATCGTTAGAGCCATTTTTGAGAAAATTAAACTTTTCAAAAAATCTTCCATGAAAAGGGTAATCTGAGGTGGGGGATTTTCTTGAAAACCTTCGTGTCGCATCCTTGGAAGATACTGAACCTAAATACCAAGTTTGGTGTTTATCCAACTGTTCGTTTCTGAGCTATGCTGTTCACAGACAGACACACAGACACACAGACACACACGGACATGTTTCCAAAAATGCTTTTTTTGGATTCAGGGGGTCTCAAAACATGTATTTCCGGTGAAATCTCACTATCGAATTTTTGGGTGGAATACATTACTTCCCCTCTTACTATAGGAAGTAGAGAAAGTAAAATTTTGTTAAATTCGACATGGGGCTCACGATTCCGTCTTCCAGTCCTGATTACTTATGGTATTTGACGTGAGAATGCAGCTTGAAATCAATGTGTACATAGAAATTACACATGTGCATGCTCAAGCTGGTCATGAGTATGAGGATGACGATGAAGAAGAAGAAGGTCATGAGGAAGGAAAGGATAATGATGCTGATGAAGAAGAACATAATGAGGAAGATGATAATGATGGTGAAGAGGAACATGATGAGGAAGAAGAACACGATAATGAACATGATGAGGAAGAAGATGATGGTGATGAAGAAGAAGATGTTGATGATGATGGTGATAAAGAAGAACATGATGAGGAAGAAGATAATGATGATGATGAAATCAATAGAAAGAAAGATGATATCCATCATAACGCACACAGTAACAGTGGTGACTCTAAAGAAAATAAAAAAAGTATACCTACTCGTGAACCAAAAATAGAGTTACTAATAACCAATCATAAGCAATGAATAATAAGCAATAAACAAGGTTTTTACTTTCTCTACCATCTGCATAGAAGGTAGTGCATTCCACCCAAAAATTTGATACCAATATTTCACCGCAAATACTTGTTTTGAGGCCCCTGAAGAGAAAACAACATTTTTTAGAAACAGGTCCGTGCGAGCGTGCGCGTGTGTGCCCGTGTGTCTGTGTGTGTCTGCGAACAGCATAAATCAAAACCAAAAGTCTGATATTTACCACACTTGGTATTTAGGTTCAGTACCTTCCGAAATGCGACACAAAATTTTCAAGGAAATCCCACCCTCAAATAGCCAATGCATAGAATATTTTTCGAAATTTTTTTATTTTCTAAAAGTTGGCTCTAACGACTTTAATTAAAATATAATATACTAAAGATATTTACATTACAAATAAAATGTATATTTTGAACTTTCTGGGAATAGCCTGAAAACTCCTCTTCATTCGGAAGGAATTTTGTATAACCTTGTATAACTGGTAAACGTTAAGTCATAGACGAAAACCTACTACACAAGAAATGTAGATCTCTTTAAAACACACAATTCATTACAAACAAGCTTTTTTATGGCATAATCCATCTCTGAGATATCTGTTGTTAATGGTTCGAATTCTTCAGTTTTTGGTCATAAAGTTCTGTCAACAACGAGTTGTTTCTCGCGATTGCATGGCAACAGCATGGAGTTCTAAGGCCAGCGCGTAGCGTCCAGTTCTTATATGTTTGACTGTCACTATTCTCTTTGTGTCTATAACGAAATATGTTATGTAGGTATTTCTGCAATGGTTTATTTGGATTAAAATGTAGTAGATAGAAGAATAAAAACTTTAGTAAGAATAATTATTATACCCATTAATAAGCGATAGAGGTAAGAAAAGGTCGTGTGAATATATCACATCAGATTTTTTAAAATTATTAAGGTTTATGTATGTGTGAAGAAACGGTATAAACATCCATTCCGTTGATGGCAGTTGCATCTGTATAATATGTTAACACTCTTTTCTTTGATTCATTTCTTCAATGTACTTGCATTAATAAAAATATGATTGTTACATTCACATAGCTTTCTCTACTCTCTATCGCTTAAGAGTGGATACAAATTATTCTTACGAAATTTTATTTTTCCTCCACTTCATTTTAATACAGATAAACCTTTGCAAAAATAGCTACATTATACATTTCGTTAGGAGACAAAGGAACAACGATAGCCAAATGTTCAAGAACTGGGCACTATATGCTGGCTTTAAAGTTTCCATGAAATCGCGAGAAACATTTGAAAATCGATGGGACTTAAAAAGAATGACAAAGTATTGAACAAATCTAGGAAATGGCTGATGCCACATAAAGAGTTATTTGAAATAAATTGTGTGTTTTAAAGAGAGCAGTTTTCCTCTATTGCTTAACGTTAACCAGTTGGACAACATTATACAAAATTCCTTCCGAATGAAGAGGACTTCATAAGTATTCCCAGAAAATTCAAGATATACATTTTATTTTTCATGTAAGTATCTTTAATATAAGGCATTTTAATCAAATTCGTTAGGGACATTTTTTAGAAAATAAAAAATTTAAAAAAAATGTTCCATATAAAGGGTAGTTTGGGGTGGAGGATTCTATTGATAATCTTCGTGTCGCATCTTTGGAAGATATTGAACCTAAATACCAATTTTGGTATTTATACGATTTTTCGTTTTTGAGTTATGTTGTTCACAGGCAGACACAGACACAGACACACACACACACACACACACACACACACACACACACACAGATGTACACACGGACCATTTTTAAAAGTGCTTGCCTTAAAATGCGTATTTCTGCTGAAATTTCGATATCAATTTTTTGGTGCAATGTAATACTTTCTCTATCTAATAGGTACGTGTTATAGAAAGTAAAAAAGTACAAAAAAGAAGAAAAAATCTGATGTGTTACACTCACATGACTTTCTCTACTCTTGTACAAACTATGTTTACAAAATCTTATTCTCCATATACTTCATGTTAATCGAGATATCGAGATGTAATCTTATTGCTAATCTTCTTGTAGATGAAAGGGGAATTGCTAGGCTTTAAGCGAAAGTCAAATACTTTAAGAGGTGGTTGCTATGTTCAGCATTTCATTCTCTTTGCATTACCAGGACAAAAAAATCTGATGTGTTACACTCACATGACTTTCTCTACTCTTGTACAAACTATTTTTACAAACGCTTATTCTCCATCTACTTCATGTTAATCGAGATAAACATTTGCAGACTCTATCTTATTGCTAATTTTCTTATAGATGTAAGGGGAATATACATTTACAAGGGCAATGTAGAAATACAGTAGCCTTTAAGCACATACATATCTCTTAATAGCTGGTTGCTAGGTGCAGCACCATTCCCTTTGCCACAGATTAATACTCTTTGCATATACAAGATAAAAAAATCTGATGTGTTACACTCACATGACTTTCTCTACTCTTGTACAATCTATTTTTACAAACGCCTATTCTCCATATGTTTTATGTTAATCGAGATATCGAGATGTCAATCTTATTGGTAATTTTCTTGTAGATGCAAGGGGAATATGGTAGCTTTTAAGCGATGGTCAAATATTTTAACGCTGGTTGCTATGCGGCGCATTCCATTCTCTTTGCAAGTCCAGGACATAAAAAAATGAATAACGAATTTGAGAAAAAGTATAAGTATTGGAAAATTTAAGGGAATAACAAGCAATATCTCGAAAACGGTTCACTAAACAAAAGAAATGTATATGACATAAGTTGTGTATTTTAACGAGATCTACATTGTTTGTGTAGTAAAATTTTGTCTATCTCTTATGGTTTACCAGTTATGCAAAAGTCGTTCACAATGAAGAATACTTTTGGAGACATTCCCAGAAAATTCGAGATATACATTTCATTGCTCATGACATTATCTTAAACATCTGATATTTTCATCAAAATCGTTAGAGCCATTTTTGAGAAAATTAAAATTTTCGAAAAATCTTCCATGTAAAGGGTAGTCTGGGGTGGGGGGATTTTCTTGGAAACCTTCGTGTCGCATCTCTGGAAGATACTGAACCTAAATACCAAGTTTGGTGTTTATCCGACTGTTCGTTTTTGATTTATGCTGTTCACAGACACACACACACAGACACACACACAGACACACACACACACACACACACACACAGAGACACACACGGACATGTTTCCAAAAATGCTTTTTTTGGATTCAGGAGGTCTCAAAACATGTATTTCCGGTGAAATCTCGGTATCGAATTTTTGGGTGGAATGCAATACTTCCCCTACTTACTATACGTAGTAGAGAAAGTAAAAATGAATAACGAATTCCCATTTGAGAAAATAAGTATTGAAAAACTTAAGGGAATAACAAGCAATATCTCGAAAATGGTTCACTCTACAAAAAAGATGTATATGACATAAATCGTGTATTTTAACGCGATCTACATTTTGTGTGTAGTAAAATTTTGTCTTTCTCTTATGGTTTACCAGTTATGCAAAAGTCGTCCACAATGAAGAATACTTTTGGAGACATTCCCAGGAAATTCAAGATATACATTTTATTTATCATGAAAATATCTTAAACATATGATATTTTAATCTAAATCGTTAGAGCCATTTTTGAGAAATTTAAAATTTTCGAAAAATGTTCCATGCAAAGGGTACTCTGGGGTGGGGGGATTTTCTTGAAAACCTTCGTGTCACATCTCTGGAAGATACTGAATCTAAATACCAAGTTTGGTGTTTATCCGACTGTTCGTTTCTGAGTTATACTGTTCACAGACAGACACACAGACACACAGATAGACACACAGAGACACACAGACACACACGGACTTGTTTCCAAAAATGCTTTTTTTGGATTCAGGGGGTCTCAAAACATGTAATTCCGGTGAAATCTCGGTAGGTATCGAATTCCCCTACTTACTATACGTAGTAGAGAAATTAAAAATTAAGAACGAATTTGAGAAAAAGTATAAGTATTGGAAAATTTAAGGGAATAACAAACAATATCTCGAAAATGGTTCACTCCTAAAAAAATATATATGACATAAATTGTGTATTTTAACGCGATCTACATTGTTTGTGTAGTAAAATATCTTTAACATATGATATTTTAATCAAAATCGTTTGAGCCATTTTTGAGAAAATTAAAATTTTCGAAAAATGTTCCATGTAAAGGGTAACCTGTGGTGGGAGGATTTTCTTGAAGACCTTCATGTCGCATTTCTGGAAGATACTGAACCTAAATACTAAGTTTGGTGTTTATCCGACTGTTCATTTCTGAGTTATGCTGTTCACAGACACACACACGGACATGTTTCCAAAATTGCTTTTTTTGGATTCAGAGGGTCTCAAAGCATATATTTCCGGTGAAATCTAGGTATCGAATTTTGGGTGGAATACAATACTTCCCCTACTTCTATACGTAGTAGAGAAAGTAAAAAAGCCGTGAATATTTATTTTCAAGCGGCATATATAGACGGTCACGACTAATAAAACAGCAGACACAAGAGACAATCAATTCTGGTTATAATGATACTTATACAATGGATATTTATCCCGAGGTCACGGATTCAAACCCGGCGGAGGGCGATGGACTTTTACGGGCGTAAAAATCCTTAGCATAGCTTCCTTTGGAAGGGAAAGAAAGCCCGTGGTCCCGTGTCGTAGATTTACGGCAGGTAAAAAACCTCAAGACTGATAAAGAAGTCTCTGAGAAAAATTTGCGGTCTTCACGCCCAATAGAGAATGGTACGCTAAGGACCATAGTAGTTAGTTAAATAAAACCCACTTTAACGGATATTTATTTCATTTACATTTTATTGAAATATTGCAATTGCATACTCATTCATTTATTCATTCAAGGTAACTAATTCTAGAGATGTACATAATTTATTTATGGATGCCGAAACATTTTAATAATACTTATGGAAAAAGTTAGGTATATTACTGTATTTATTCGGCATGCTGTATCAAGCCATTCACCAGCATATGCTAAAACTTATATAGGAGATAAAATTGTGTCCAACGTAACATTACAACATTTTCAGCCATTCTTTATAAGTAACAACTAAAAATATTATTTTCTGGATGGTTATAGACTGCATGCCACTTCCAAAATGCTTAAATTGATGGTTTAAGAGCGAAGAGTCTTCATATTCTCCAGTTTCGCAGCTGTTTCGTTGAATACTGATATCAAGGTTCTTTTTTATTTTAAGAAAACTGTGGAGAGTTTATGTTATTAAATAAGTATGGGCTTAAGAAAAGATAAAAACGTTTAACATTAATCTACTGTCCTTATCGAACATTCTTTCAGCGCTAACAATACTTACTTACGACCATGGCGATGACCAGGGAACGCAGGGACATCCTGCACCTCGAACCAATGCGGATCTTTTGTGCTTACCACCCACAGGAGGAAGGGATGAGGTGAAGTAACCGCAGAAGGCTACAGGCGCGCAGGGGTCCTAATAATTTTAAGCTTGATGACCCGCTTGCAGAGAAGGTTTCCTCTAGCGGAACCGTAGAGAACTGGATCCACCTGAGGCGGCTCAGAGAAGGCTGTTATTTGGCAGGGCCGAGAAGAACAAGCAAGCATCTGTACCATCTGTTCGACACCGATCAACACAGTACAGCCCCTAAATCCACCTGAAACATGAAAACAGACTCAAAATTATAGGAAATGAGGGAAAGGAAATTCGTGATAGAATAGAAACTATCCCAGCATTCACCTTTCCCGAATGCGAGCCTCGCACGTTACCACGAATCCATTCACTCGGTTTAATTAGGCTATACAACATTTTCAGAATTTGAAAGACTGCTGGAAGTTTAATAAAAACAGCAAATCAACATTTGCAGGCATTTCATAAAAATTTCCATGGATATCAGGGGATCTTTCGGCCGTTATTAGGACTATTACGGGATCCATTACGTAAATGTCAGCTCTAAGAAGTAAGCGGAGGGTTTACCATTAACAGTCTAGATGATATTGTGATATAATATCGCAATAATTATTATATATTATATATTATATATATTATATATAAAGTCTTGTGCCCGTAAAGTGTTTGCTAGTGCATGCCGTGAATCGGCAGTTACTTCAGTGCCCGCTTAACTTCTTTGTCACGTTGGATGCATCTTTCAAGGGGTCTCGAGACTGTATGACGATAGCTTGTTTGTCATATCGCTTTATACAGTGCAATCGTTTTATGCTGGTACCGCGGATCGCGCATATATGTGGTTTATTACACCCGCGTTACTTACTCACGAGTGATAGTAACACGCACTTAATGAATACTAACTTATTATAAGTGGTGTCCATCTGCGTGAAGACATTTCTAGCATTTTCGAATGAAGTTTTCACTCACACGCACAGGTTCTTTTTGCGTAATGTTTATAATTTATATTCTTATATTGTCTATAAGTTCGTCTATGGTGTGGGGATTGTTCTTATAAATTTTAGGTTTTAGGTTCCACAAATAGATGCACCAATTTCGTTAACATTTTCCTCCTTTAGAACATCTTTTCGCTTCTTAGGCTTAACGTTTAGCGACCCCGTTGTTCTATACTCATTAACCATACGTCTAACAGTTTTTCTACTTGGAACTGGAATACTAGGAAATTCCTCCTGAAGTTGTTTACACACGTTTACATGGCGTTTTACGTAGGTGGCGTACATAAAAATTCGTGATTCAAGCGTGAATTTGTCGGCAGACATTGTTGAGGACTAACAAGAATATATTAACACTCTTAAGAAAGTCACACAAACACAGATGCCTGAATAAACTTTCACCTTGAGATGCACAATGTCAACTTCTTTACATTATGAACAGAGCAGCGTCTGAAACACAGCTTATAAAGATAAACTTGATCGCGTCATGCGCCGCCAGTTGCGCATCGGAAATGTACCGAAGACACTACTGTACAGCATGTTACGCATGTAGTCGGTCTGTGGCCTCATCTTAAAACGCTCGCACTGTATGTTGTCATAGGTGTGCTTTTGAGAGCAATCTAACTCATTCAGGATATCAGATGTTGTGCAATTATATAAGTGAAATATCTTCAGCCTTATCGAGATTATAATTCCTTGTGTATTCCCTAATTTAAATGCTTGCCTTTTTAATTTAGGTTTTGTCTCGGATGTATGCCACATAGAATACATTTATTTCAAGTACGAACTTGTGATATTAAGATGCGGCAGTTGGCAGCTTTTGCCAATCCTTCACGGTAGCACGATGTGTAGCTAAACACACCCCGACCGTTGTGTTGTGCGTCATAAGTCTGTTAGGAAGGAGGGATAAAATCTGCTTAAACTGTTGGTACACAAATACAGTAAGCCTTTTTTCCCCACAAGTGCATGTGAGCGCCAACCTTGGAGAAAAAAGGAAAGGAAGTACTGAAACACAATCAACGATAACCGAGGATGAGATTTACTGAAGAGGATATTTAGGCTCCGAGCGGCTTGACTCAGAACGGTAGTGCCTGAAGCTCGCTTTGAGAAAGTATTGTTCTTTAGGAATTTGTTGATAATTACGTAGGAGTTTGCACCACGCTTTGGAAAAACCAATTTGAAGTAGATTGTTTGTTGTTTACGTAATATGAAAAGCCGATTTTGAAGATGTATTTTTGTTGTTACGCTCCAAGTTTAAAAAGTTATTTAAACTTTGTTATTAAACTGCTTCTATAGATATTATTTATTTTGTTTTTGCCTCGGCTGCGTCAGTATAGTTTTAGAGACACGTTTCTCTTAATCAGGGCGTGGTGCGAAAAGAATGTAGGCTTACACAGATTCTAAGTTTAAATTCACTTCTTTTTATTAATCCTTGACACAAATTAAATAGCACTACACTGATATCAAGAGCTGTGAGATTCTTTTATTTAATACTTGTACTTTGTTAACACGTATATATAATTTTCGTTTCACACGAATACGTAATATTTCTCTAGAGAACACATCTTCCATCCGGTTACTACCAAGGTCTGCAGGCAACTGAACATATTTCAATCGTCCAAACCCGTAAACTTCTGTATTTCAAGTCTCTGATTGGCTAATCCTAGTCTAATAGAATACCTGCATTTAATTAAAGCTTTTTCTGTCTGTTGATTGGCTATTTTTAAACTGTCACAAAATTTACATTATTGCTACCCTAATCATCACTAGTAGCATTTAAACTCTCAAACTCATTATTGCCTCAAGGTTACTTCATTGTTAGCAACATTAAATTATTATTCTCACAGCTCTTACATTATTAAATTACGTAATGCATTCACATAACATTATTAAACATGTTTACAATAATATAAGCATATGCAATGACTGTTACATACATTTTAAAAATGATTACATACATATTGCTTCAAGGCGGGCTGTTATTGAATTTACATATTATATAATTTAATTGAAATTATTCAAGTGTTAAAAATACTGCCTCAGCATTCAGGAGGATCTACGTTCGATTTCCGTTGCACCGCCTATCTTAGTTTTGCTCGTAATTTTCCCAGATCCATAGGCTGAAGTGGAATGTCATTTCCTTTCATCCTTCAGGGTTGTAGGACTAGGATTAGTGGTCGGCGTATGTGGTGGGTTTGCTTTGAGAAGAGTGTTGTTTCTGTCCAAAATTGTTCTTGAGGATAGGTACATCGAAGGAGAGTTGGGAACCTCCAACGTTAACGACCCCACTGGGCTGCGTCTGCCGCCATCAGATCTGGTCGCCATAAGTAATCCCTCCCCTCATCACTTCCTCACAAAGGTTTAGGATTTAAGTAGGCCTAGTATTGGTCACAGTATCCGTTCCTACCCCATAAACAATAGGATATTTGTGTTACTTAAATGAAATTTCTGCCGGTAGTGGGCGTCAACTATGGAAATGAACTGGACTATTAAAATATTAGCTTCATCCATTTTTGCTGACGAGTACAAGAATTAGAGAAGAGCATTTTTAGTTATCTGCTTCTTAAACCTCTCTCGTCCAGTTCATAATTTTCCTCCTGTGGCAATATTTATAACGCTGTGCAAGTAAATCAAGGATTTGGAGGATAGTAGCGGAGAATTTGCAATTGGTTGCAAAAATCTCTGACTAGATTTGGCCAGAACGAATATGCAAATCACTCTATCTTTTTGTAAAAATACATCTCTGTACGGAATACGGTGTGCTTTGGTTTATATTTGAGAATATCTGTTGCTTGTATTGATTATATCTGCTAGTTGGCTACTGTACCAGCAAATTTTGATACGTGTTCATATAGGACGAACAGTCGTGCCTCTATTATGCCCAAAAGTGATCGTGTTGTACACTAACGTGATTTCCTCTTTCCGCTTTGATAGAATTTCTACTTGCATTGCTCCGCCTTCGGCTGCTAGAAGTCGATTTGGCAAATGTAAATGATACAAGTACTACTAACATGAGACGCATTATGCAGTAAGCTCACCGTAGCCTTTAGGTGTGTTTGCGCCCTAAGTTTACCCGTAAATATAGAACTTAGTGGTTGTTCTCAATAGAGTAAAATGACAGATTCGTTTTAAAGCATTGTCGAGTTTGTTTCCAGTTTTCGGGTCATAATATCTCCACATTCCGAGCCTGAGCAGATATTGGCGTTCCTCTCTCTGGCTAAAAGTAATATCACTCCAGCAGCAGGAAATGATGTCACTTCGCATATTGTTCGCCTTGTTTCCAAGGCCTCCTCCCCTCTTTCCTTCCTGCCTTCCTTTTCATTAACCACGCTCCGCCAATCATGTGATTTTATTAAAACGTCTCTTTTCTCCATCTCCCCTACACGCATGCGCAGCGGCACAGTGGTTAGCACTCTATAGGAACACCTTACACAGGGCCTTCATGTTACCGATAAAGTGATACGAAGAGACAGAGGTCCTTTTTCTAAAACTGCATGGCGGAAATCCTCTTAAATCATAGATTCGACTCTTCTTGAGTCTTATCCAAATTCCATGCCCTCGAAAATCTTTGAAGGTTTCCAAAACACAGTTGTCATTGAGAAACCTAGCGTCAAGCTTCTACATTCCTTTAGAAACAATTGTATGATTGTACCTTCAGACAAGCTTGTTTCTTTCAACACAGGGAGTTGTTAGGTATGTTGTGTATTTTCAAAACCTAAGTGTTCATTATTTCATTTATTACGAAAGTATGGCTAACCTGATATCGATTTCTCTTATTAACAATTGACTGTCGTCCCGTCCTCCTCCTGCACACAAGTAAATGAGTGTTACTAAAATACGGAGTGAGCCAAAAGTCTACGAACCGGCTGTGCGATGTTTTCTCTGTCCGCGTCCTCGGCGCTCGTTGCCGTCTGCCACTATCATAGAAAGGCGCAGATGAAACCAGATAACATTTTTAAAACTACTTGTAAAGGCTTTACTTACCAACTTCATAAAAGGAGATGTTGAAACTGGCCACCGTCGTTGTCCATACATTTTTGGCACCTTTTATTGGAAACTATCCATCATTCGCCGTAGTTCACGTTGAGAAATGCTGACAATTTCCTGGCGGATATTTTGTTTTTAATTCTTCCAGGGTGTGTGGGTTTGTCTTGTACACTTTATGTTTTAAGTTGCCCCAGAGATAGAAATCGCAGGGTCTTAGGTCGGGGGACCGAGGGGTCCACAATTGTTTACTAATAACTCTGTCCTAAAACACAGTTTCAATTGTTCTCATCGAAATATTGGCCGTATGACCTGTTGGACTTTTGAGACCCTCTAAATCCAAAAGGAGTAGCTTTAGAAAAGGGCCATTGTGTGTGTGTGTGTGCGTGTTCGTGTCTATGAACAGCATAACTAAGAAAATTGACGTATAAATACCAGACTTGGCATTTAATTCATTCTCTCCCAAAGATAATGTGACAAAAATTTTTCAAAAACTTCTCGCATCATAAGCTATTCTTTGCATGGGAAAATATTCGATGTTCTCAAAAATGGCTCTAACGACTTTGATTAAAATACTATATATTTAGGACATGTACATGACAAATAAAATGTTTGGGGGGGGAGTAGCCTATTTAGAGCTTGTCATTCTGAAGGAATTTTTTATAATAGCTAAAGCATATGAGATAGACAAAAAACTTACTGTAAAAAAACTTTAGATCTTCTTAAAATACACAATTTATTTCAGACGACTTTCCGTGGCATCTGTCATTTCCGAGATAATTTGCATTACTATGGTTCAATAACTCACAAACTTTTATTTAAAAGCCCCCAATTCTGTTACGAAGTGGAACCAATATAGAGATCATATGGGTGGAACTCAGGCGTACAGTAGAGGTTCTGTAAATCTTAACTACTCAAGCATTTATAATTAGTTATTAATTTACAAAGAATTAGTAGTGTAACCATAGCTCGTCATATGACGACCGGAAGGTGCAGCTAGCAGCCACCATACACGAGCACAAAGAAGCAAAGAGAGAGAGACATAAATCCTAATTAAGGGTGTTGGCGAAGCTTAATCCCTTCAACTTATTTGGCTATTAATTTGTCGGCCTCGAGTTAGTAATTTTCAATTGCAGTATAGGAAGAGAAAAACTCTAAAAATACTGCTCCAATTCCAGGCTACCTTGATGTTACATAGCTTGCAAGAATACTACCGGATCAGAACAAAGAACTTACGAAATCGCAAGAGCAGTGGTTAACTTTCCTACTTAAGATTTATCCTGTCTCCATTTCGCTTATTGTTTTTGTCTACATAAAATACAATTTCTAAAAGACTATGTTCCTGTTTCCTTTTATGATTAATTTACTATTATAAACTTCAATTGATTCTATATCCATTATTTCAACCTTTCATCTGAGAGAATAAGGTGGTTGGGTAATAAAGCAAGATTTAACCGAATTTATGAAATAACGGGGTTGTTGAGTTTTCCGCATTTCAACAAATACTGATACAAACAAAACAAAGAAAATTCTTGCCATACATACGGAGCAACCTCAACCTCCGGCTCATACTAATTTGGCCAAAAACTGGGCTTCTCGTTCCCTTGTCTATCAGCGTTCCTCAAATCCATGCGGCACATATAGGTTATTTCCTAAATAATATTAGGCACTTATGGATGGATGGTAACTTCTTATTTAAATATATACTACCATGTGGTGAAATTCTATGTTATTTCTTGGATTTTACCAAAGTGATGTGCCCATATGCTTTACCAGAAATTGTATAATATTTTAATATGAATCTTGCACCATTTTTATGAGGAGTGGATGGCTGTTCTCGTTATGAGTTTTGTAACTGCTTTTTCCGCCTAGAAAAAACAACTACCATTATTGATTATACCGCTGTATAATTAAGTTCATAGGCTTTTACCATTTAGCACCCAAAACTTGCTCTTCTAATAACTTATTTGTATACTAGTGCAGCACTTACATTTTTTGGGGAAAATTGAATGGTATGTTCATTTAGTAGATTATATCTTATTAGTCAGAAATTACAGAATATGTTATCAAGGGAACAAGTACGCAAATTGTGTAAAAATTGAATTTTTATAGCACTTTTATTGGATAGTTTTTACATTTGAAAATATATTCCTATAGTATTTTGTTTTCTTTATACATCCTAATTTTATTTAAAATTTTAAACATGTTGTCTGTGAAACTGTGCCACGCCCCTATTATAGATCAGTCACCAGCTGTGTTTTGCTTCTGTATTTATATTGTTATTTATTACACTAAAATTGTCACTGCTTAGAATGCAATAATACTTAAAAAGTGTGTACAATAATATATTTAGAAAATTTACAAAATAGGTCTCACCCGGGTGCTCCTACCTGTCCTGTCATTATCCAGGTATACCGCATCACCGATTATTTAACCTGGGCCCATCCCATCCAAATCCACAGAGCAAGATAGAGCACCCAGCAACTGGTAAACTATTTAAAAATCACTAAAAAGAGATTGGAAAAAACTGCTACAGAAAAATATGTTATATAACGTCTATGTACATAAGTGTCCATGCAATTTTTTCAAAAGGATAGAAAGAAAAAGATACATAAGCTTTATGACGTCTGAAAATTGCAATGCAGTGTTACGTTTTCATTACTGACCAAATTATTTATAAAATAAGAAACCTATAGATGGTATAAATTAAAATGTTTGTTCAAAATTTAAAAAATTCTTATGTTAGATTCACATGACTTCTTCTACGCGTTATCGCTTATTAGTGGGTATACAAATTATTCTTACGAAAATTTATTTTTCTATCTACTTCATTTTAATCCAGATAAATATTTGCAGAAATAGCTACAATATACATTTCTTTAGGATACACAGAGAACAGTGAAAGCCAAAACATTTTTAAGAACTGGACGCTATACGCTGGCCTTAAAATTCCATACTGTTTCCATGAAACAATTGAAAAGCGACGGGATTTAGAAATAATGATGTATTGAACAAATCGCACCATTAATAACGTATATCTCGGCAATGACTGATGCCACAAAAGACGCTATTTGGAATAAATTGTGTGTTTTAGAGATCTACATTTTTTGTGTAGTACGTTTTCATCTGTCGCTTAACGTTTAACAGTTATACAATATTAAACAAAATTCCTTCCGAATAAAGAGGACTTCACTGACCATTTCCAAAAAGTTCAAGATATACATTTTATTTTTCATTAAAATATCTTTAATATATAGTATTTTAATCAAAATCATTAGAGCCATTTTTTAGAAAATAAAAAGCTTCGAAAAATGTTCCATGTAAAGGGTAGTTTGGAGTGGG
Source organism: Deroplatys truncata (assembly GCA_030765065.1). Lineage (NCBI taxonomy): Eukaryota > Metazoa > Arthropoda > Insecta > Mantodea > Mantidae > Deroplatys > Deroplatys truncata. The sequence continues at coordinate 60,680,288 of CM060984.1, read as the reverse complement.
GGTTTTCTTGAAAATTTTCGTAACACTTCTTTGGAAGGTACTGAACCTAAATACCAAGTTTGATATTTATGAGGGTGTCAAAACACGTATTTTGGGTGGAATGCAAATACCCTATCTACCTACTAGGTACGTGGTAGAGAAGGTAAAAATTGTGGCTATGACAGAGAATTTTCTTTGTGAAGGTACCTACGTAAGCCCTTAAAGTTTCACAATATTAAATATTTTAAAATTGATTGTCAGCACTGAGGACTAAGATTGGAGAACTAAATCGTATTTAAGAAATTGAAAATCACCATCGGGACTGGAATCATGGGATTAGGCTCACCGGGTCAAGGTCATATTACGCCGGCAGACAAGCCCTTCTCAGTCACTCTGTTTACACTAGTGTGCATTTTCAAACTTTTTGTCAGATGATTTCTTAAAAGTATGTGTTCTTGAATCAAGTTTTTATGTTGATTCCAGAAATAACTTCCGTTCTTTTCTATCACGTCAGGTTTTTAGACAAAATAAGTAATGTTTTGACAATTTTACTAATGAGCGTAGAAAAGTATTCAAATACTATTTCACACAAGGCAAGTTTTTATTCAAGAAACATTTTTGGAATACTCTCAAGAACTCCCCTAATTTATTTCAAGACTATATTTTAACAAAACAAGAAGCCAAAGTGTTTCATTTAATTTTTTTCAAACTTTCTCTTCTTTGACTTCCTTGCAGATGCTTGAAGATGACTGTCCCTCCTCAACATCCAACAGTAGTCGGCTATCATAGTTTCATTCCATCTCCCCTGGTCCTCCTCTGCATTTCCTTAATATTTTGGTGAAATCGTTCACCCTGCTCTTCACTATAATGTCCCAGATTTTCTGGAAAGTAGTCGATATGTGAATGCAGAACATGCACCTTTACACTCATGTTACAACCCATCTTCTTGAAATTTTCCAACATTGTTTCGACAAGGACCTTGTAATTAGGATCTTTATTATTGCCTAAGAAGTTTTTAGTAACTAATCGGAAGACGGTCCATGCTTCTATTTCTCTCTCATTCATTGTCTTCTCAAAATCTTCATGTTTCAACAATTTGTTTATTTGAGGACCAACAAAAATTCCAGCCTTTAATTTGTCTTGTGTAATGAAGGGAAATTTCTTGGAAAGGTACTTGAAGCAGGGTCCATCCTGTGGTAGAACCCATACAAATTACTTCATCAAGCCCAATTTTATGTGTAGTGGGAATATCTTTATATCTCTATATTTTTGAAGTGAAATTGTGAAAAAACTGTACGTGATAGAAGACAACTAAAAGCAGTTCTGAAATCAGTATAAAAAGTGAGTCATAATCACTTATTAGTTTTTAGTCATCCGATATCATGCAGACTAGTTGCTGTAGTTATCAGTCCATTAAGTTTAGTTTATATCTAATACTTATATTTTCACCTGGTCATGCGAGTTCACCTTGATGAAACTCTACCTCCAGCAGTACTCTCTGCCCTTAAGTCCTGTGTGAGTGGAGGCGAACGATGCAGCGATCTTGTGGCAGTCACCGAGCCACCTTGGGTTATTGCACCTAAGGTTTTTCATAGCGAGGTGGATACGCGGTATCTTGTGAGTCTCACTTTTGGGAGCTCCCAGATTCGATTCTCGCCGAACACCCACTCTGGCCTTGAGTTTTGGTGATTTTCCTTGGCCGATAGGCGAATGCTGGGGAAGTTTCACATCTACCACGATTTCCCTTCCATCATTTCCCTTTCCTTCTTGTCTTTCAGGTTTCGTGGCGTATGGCGGCGCCGAAAAGATGGCGCGGATGCTTACTCAAAGGAAAGAGTACTTCCTGTGAACATAAGAGGGCTACTTGATCGACGGGTCCTTCATCACCCTCTCTAGGTAGCTCCAGTAATGGGATGGGTCTTCGAGCCTGGAAATGTTAGGGACTTCAGCGTCTTTGTAGCCTGTATGCCTGCGACCTGTAGCCTCCTGTGTGGTTCCTTCACTTCATCCCTTCCTCCTGGGGGTGGTAGACACAATAGTTCTATGCAGGTCGTAGTTTTTCGGCACTCTCACTCTAATGTATAACCTATGTCTACAGCTAAAAGATTTTTCAGTTTTACTCTCTACTCTGTACGTATTACGTAGAAGAAGTATTTCACTGCACCCAGAATCCGATACTGAGATTTCGCCGAAATGCACGTTTTGAGACACCCTGGATGAGGTATAAGGTATTTACCGGAGGGGGCACCTCGCCACTACAACCAACAAGGTCTACTGGCTACATCCCCAGGAGGCATGGATGAAGTGAAGGAGCCCCAGGAGGTCGCAGGCAGACGGGATTACAAAAATACGCTATTATTTCCAGTTCGAAACACCCGCACTCGACTAGTAGACGCAGAATCCCGCGAGAGGGCTACGAAGCGGCCCTTGCCTCTGAATGAAAAACATGTTTACGAAAAGGTGTGTGTGTGTGAGAGAGAGTGAACAGCACAACCCAAAACCGAAAGGTCGGGCAAATACCAAAACTGGTATTTAAGTTCAGCATCTTCCAAATATGCGACAGGAAGATTGTCAAGAAAATTTACCTCAGTCCAAAATACCGTTTACATGAAACATTCGTAATATTTTTTATTTTCTCGAAAATGATTCCGATTCTCACTAAAATAACATATTTAATATATTTACAAGACAAATAAAATGCATCTCTTTAATTTTCTGGGATAGCCTATGAAGTTCTCCTTATTCTGAAGGAATTTTGTATAATTGTGTATGATGGATAAGCATATGAGACAATCAAAAACTTAAACATAAAAAATTTTGATCTCTTTAAAAACACACAGTTTATTTCTTTAAAGGTCCGTCACTATTCTATTGTTTTTCGAGATGTCATGGAAATAGTATAGAATTCAAGGCCAGCATATAGCGATCCGCTTATAAACACGTGACTATTGATTGGTTACCTTTTAACACCCTTGTACCTACAACGAAATGTGCAAAGAAACTATTTTTGTAAAGGCCTATCTTGATTAACATGAAGTACATAGAAAATTAAGCTATCATTAGAATACTTTGCAGAAGATATATAAAAATAAATGACAGTGTGAAAAGAAAGTTAAGTGAATGTAACACATAAGATATATTGTTTATTACTATAGTCGTAATAGATTGTTACATACAGAGTTGCTGAAATGTCTGTATCTTAGGGGATTTTTTGTTAATAATTTATCTACTGTACCATTTCGGCTCCCCCAACTCCGAAAGTTACCATGTATTAATCTACCAGACCGCTAGATGCCGAGAAAGGCGGCACTTTCATATGTAGCCTGGTCACGTGGTAGCAACTGCCAGCTTTCTACGGTGGATACGGCAGCCGCCTGAACTAACAGGCTGCCCTAGCTGCAAAAACTGCAAGATGTGTTCAGGTCGACTCCCGAAGTGTGGACTGGCGACAGGAACAAGAAAGGAAAAGTGCGTCGAGCTGACAGGTCGCAACTGGAGAGACGAACATTTAGGGTACGAATGAGTCAGAACTTCAAAATTCCTTTTCGGCTCTACATTTCTTTCGGTGGGTAGTCATCTAAATTTCCTTTTCATTTTTAGAGAGATCCGTTCAGGAGTTTCAAAACACACGAGTAATCTCCTCTCTCATGATGTATTGTCTAACTTTTGCAATTCCTTAAAGTAATGGAAGAAAGACAACCGTTGAAGGTTACGTAAGCTTTCAATTTAATGCAATGATATTATTTTGGAAAATTTTTAAGGTTTGTCTCATGTTACAATTTTAAAGCTTACCTTTGTTAAAATTTTCAAAGTTTAAATTAACGTTAAATTGATTGAAGTTATCCAAGTTGTATACTTATTGTTAAATGGAGTGAACATATAAATAAGCCATAGTGAATGGGCATACACATCTTTGGGCATGTTTGTTACGTGGAAGCCGAAGCATTCTAAAACTCTATAGTGAACATCGTCAGAACAACGAATTAACGCATGGTTTATTTAACTGTTTATCCAGAGACGTTTTAGGAAGCAAACAAGAACTATACCACGTTAAAAGAAGAAAATGTATTTTGACAGTTGAAAGTAAATTGTCGAATCTTGAAACAAGTGTTGTACTTGAATTTCCTTGCTTTCCTTTTCACATGTGCTCATCTTTCCACGGACTTTAAAATTTGCAGGTTGTAAGGGAAGTAGATAAGTACCAATACAGCCAGTGCACTACTTTTCATAATAGTATATTATGCAACGAGACTATAATGGTAGTAATTAAAAGGTGATTATTATTATTATTATTATTATTAACGCTCGGTTAATTATCATACGAGCGCTTTAATCACCATTATAGTCAAGTTTGAGACAGTATTTTTAACACTTAAATGATTTTAGTCAAATTATATAATATGTAAGTTCAATAACAGCCCGTCTTAAAGCAATATGTGTATGTAACACTATATAAAAAGTGTATATTACAGTCATTGTATATGTTTATATTACTAAATACATGTAATAATGTTATCTGAATGTATTACGTAATTTAATAATGTAGGAGCTGTAACAATAATAGGTTAAAGGTTGCTAACAATGAGGTAACCTTGAGGCAATAATGAGTAAGAAAGTATAATAATGCTACTAGTCATTATTGGAGCTACAACAATGTAATTTTTGAGACAGTTTAAAAATAGCCAATCAACAACCAGAAAAAAAGCTTAAGTTAAATAAAAGTATTCTATTGGATTAGGAATAGCCAATCAGGGACTTGAAATACAGAAATTTACACATTTAGGCGGTAGAAATCAAGTCAGTTGCTTGTAGACAGCGCTCATAACTGGACGTGTTGGTTGCAGACAGTGTTCCTAACCGTACACGAGATGCATCCTCAAGAAATTTAATACGTATACAGTGTGAGACGAAAAATAGTTTACGTGTTAAAAAGTGCAAGTAATTAATAAAAAAAATCTCACAGCTCTCTATATCAGTGAAGTGCTATTTAAATTGTGTCAAGGATTAATAAATGTAGTGAAGTAAAAAGTATAATCTGTGTAAGCCTACATTCTTAGCCGCACTACTTCCTGCGAATAAATCCGTGTCTCTAACAATAATACTGACGCAGCCGAGGCAAACATAGATATATAATATTTAAAGAAACGGTCAAAATTACAAAGTTAATATTTTTTAAACATTTGGGGCAAAGGCCACCGGAAAGTACATTTGGGGCGAAGGTTACCGGAAACCGGGTACTATACGTGCGGTTGCAACTATTTCAAATTGGCTTTCCACGTAGCAGCAACAATACCTCCTACTTCAAGTTAGGCTCCCCAACAATTGAACTACAATACAACTATATTCTCAAGTTTCATACGACTGTTTATGCTCGACCATGTATCTAAATTAAAGGTTTCATAAGTATTCGTTTCTGGCTTGAGTGACGTGTTACAATCGTTATTCCTTTATCTATGGTTACAATACAATGACCTTGTAGCACCTGTGTCAAACAAAGTTGCTAGCGTTGTGAGACGTACTACGCAGAATAATCGATGCTTGCGCTTTCACGTAGCCACTTCTGATTGGTCGAATACCAATACAGGTGTACTTTAATGAGGTCCATTAAAGTACTGCTACCAATCGTATAAATACTACATTTTGGCATGGTCGAGCATAAAATATTATTAGAAACCTTGTTATACGCTTTCGTCATAAAAGCTTAGTAAGCCATGTAACCGTGCAAGAAACGTAATTTTCCATTCCAAACTTTACGTAAGGTTTTTGTTTCCGTAGTTGCCATGAACACAGTGTAATATTAGCTAAGTAGAAAAAAGCCGTTAAGTACTCGTATACGAGACAATCAGTGATCATACTCAGATATTCCGAGTAGTGGGAAGGTAAGGCTTTAATGAGGGAAGATAATAAAATATTCCTTTGCAGCATCTATCTCTGTCCAACAGATAATTTATGTGCCAGGACAACCCTCGGAAGCGTTAATAATGTCTGAAACATTCGCTGCTCCTTCGTTATACTCCCATTGTCGGCAACACGAGCATGTTTCCGTCACACTTTCCTGCTTTTTTTATCTCTCTCACGCCCCCACCCTCTCCATTTTAGTTTCCTTCCAAAAGCAACTTTATACTGCACCTCCTTCGTTTAGCTTTCTCTCCTCCGCCCAACTTTTCTTCTTCTCCAGTCACTTTCCGTGTACAGTGCGTCCCACTAATGTCGTATCCTTCCTCGGTGATGCTGCATCTTCCACGCTGAAGAACCTGTTGCTGATACTGCAACAGTTTAGTGGATGAATCTTCTGCACAGATTTCTACCGTTAGAAATCTGTGCGTTTGCTGCTACTCTGTGTTCACTCTTAGGTTGATCCGCGACAAAACAAACCCCAGTGACCAGTGCACCGCTATAATGTATCCTTCCGCCATTCGCACTAGAAATACTGTCACACTTTGAGACCATGTGGCGAGTACAAGCGGCACGTAGTGCGAAAAAGAACAGAGTCCTTATTTCGACAACTGAAACGGTGACTATCATATTCTGTTAATGGTTAAAGGTGATAATATTGATAGTTGCAACAAAATAAACGTTTGCACATATAATAATAGTTAATTCTAAAATAAATGAGCGAAAAATAAAGTAACAGGTATGCGATAACTTAATTTAGTTGCTCTCTGGAAGCGGCACTTAAATTAACTGTTGGCGACTCATTTAAAAAAAAGAAATTGTGCACTGTTAAGCGAATTGCATTCTTCCATCGCGTATTTCATATGCTTTCTTCTTTTTTTCCGGGTGTAACCACTTTTCTCGTTTCAGATTTTTCTACACAAGCACTGTTTATACTTGTACTCGAAACACTGGTGAACTCAGAAGTTAATTTCACCATTTCTTTCCCGGAAAGTGTTGGATATTTCTCACATAACTTATAAAAAAGATTCAATACTATTGTTTTTTCACCACTAGTCAATGGTTTGCGCGGCTAATGCTTTACGTAATTCGACGAAAACACAAGAGCAAATTCACCGTCCGCCATGATACTAAACACAATTGTTAGTTTCTGGTGTAAACAATATTCTGCGCTTACCCGGATGTCAGGTGACTCATACGAATTGCGTCACGGGACTTGTAGCTCCGTTTTACGGTATAAATCAGCGTTAAATAAAACCTTAGGTATTTTTATAGAATATTATACTATTTAAGAATAAATTCATTCTAAAATTCAGAGATTAGCATGGGACTACTTTTCTGGGGGCATTGCTACCGTGTTGCACCACGGTGTACTGACCACGTGGGTTTGTTTTGCCGCGGATCAACCTAAGAGTGAATACAGAGTAGTCCCTCGCTCCAAAGATGATGAAGATTTTATTATTTATCTTTATTTTAATCTTTCGAACTTCGTAGGAACATTTCTATTTCTGCTACCAAGTGTGTAGAGGAAGTATTGCATGCCACCCAAAACTTGATATCGAATTTCACAGGAAATACCTGTTTTGAGGTCTCATGAATAAAACAAACATTTTTAGGAAAAGGTCTGCGGTGTGTGTGTTAACAGCATAACTTAAAAAATTCACGGGGTACATTGTCACCTTTATGAACTAACCAATTTATATTTTATCGATAGTTGAAACTGTTATTCTCCAGAACGTCTGGTGAATACTAAGCTTTGTATTTCAATTCATTGCCTTCCAAAGATGCGACATGTTTGATATTTTTTGGTCAACCACACTATAATACGCCTATTACATGTGACATAACTGAGCTGTAATGGCATCCATTATACTTCAGCAACTCATTGTGATCTTACTCGGCCGTCCAATGGGATCCATCCCCAGATAAACAATAAAATATGTGTATTTAAAATAAATTCTGTTTATTGTAATTTTAATTCTAATACATTGAGTTCATTTCCTTTGCTTCAACAGTGTTGCTTTCATTTTACCTGCAAAAATCAATAAATACGGCGTGGACTGAACAATACTGCCATCTGCAGTACTACTCGCAAGCACGCACCAGGTCCTGTCTTCAACATATGATCATCATTTAATTGCAATCAAATAACAAAGTAAGATTTTTTGTAAAATCTCAAAGTTTCAAAATTAAAGTGTGGTCGAATAAAAACAATCGTATGCAACTTGGCTTTAATGGTAATTAAGATGCTTGTATGAAAATTATGGTCTTGTTGCATAATATACTGTTTTATTTTCTGAAAATGACTAATGATTTTGAATAGAATAGCATGTATTTAGGATATTTACATGAAAAATAAAATGAATATCTTGAATTTTCTGGGAATTGCCTGTGAAGTCTTCTCTATTTGGAAGGACTTTTGTATACCGGGTAAACCATACTTACTGCATACAATATGTATAACCCTTTAAAATATAGAATTTATTTCTTATATCATTTTTTAAGTATCAGTTCTTTTCCGAGATATTGTTTTTGTCATGTTTTTAAAGTGCTGCTTCTATTCAGGTGTTTCTCACGATGTCGTGGAAAGAGCATAGAATTTCTAGGCCTACTTATAGTGAGCTGCTTTTAAACATTTGACCATCGCTATTCCCTTTGTACCTGTAACAAAATATGCAATGAAACTATTTACGCAAACATTTATCACAATTAATTCAAAATAGATAAAACAATAAGCTTTTGTAAGAATAGTTTGCAGAAGCTATATAAAAATATAGGATAGTGGGTAGAGAAATTCATGAGAAACTCATACGATTTTCTTTTTTTGCATTAGGCAAAACGATCAGTCATATTCGTATATTGTTGTTGAGGAAACGCTTCGTATCTCAATAGTATAGAAAGTATAGACGTTTAAACAGAGTTACTGGATTTTATAGGGTCAATGGAAATTTAAAACGGATTTAAAGGTCTTTCTTTAAATACGATTTCAAGTTAATTAAAAATCTGATGTGTTACACACACATGACTTTCTCTACTCTTATACAAACCATTTTTACAAACGCTTATTCTCCACATGCTTCATGTTAATCGAGATATCGAAATGTTAATCTTATTACTAATTTTCTTGTAGGTGCAAGGGGAATATGGTAAGCTTTAAGCGATAGTCAAATGTTTTAAGAGCTGGTTGCTATGTGGAGCATTCCATTCGCTTTGCATTACCAGGGAAAAAAATTAATAACTAATTTGAGAAAAAATATAAGTATTGGACAATTTAAGGGAATAACAAGCAATATCTCGAAAATGATTCACTCAACAAAAAAATCTGATGTGTTACACTCACATGACTTTCTCTACTCTTGTACAAACTATTTTTACAAACGCTTATTCTCCATATGCTTCATGTTAATCCAGATGTTAATCCTATTGCTAATTTTCTTGTAGATGCAAGGGGAATATAATAGGTTTTAAGCGATAGTAAAATCTTTTAAGCGCTCTTTGCATGTTCAGGACATAAAAAATCTGATGTGTTACATTCACATGACTTTTTCTACTCTTGTACAAAAGATTTTTACAAACGCTTATTCTCCATCCACTTCATGATAATCAAGACTCTATCTTATTGCTCATTTTCTTGTAGATGTAAGGGGAATATATATTTACAAGGGCAATATAGAAATACACTAGCCTTTAAACATAGACATTACTCTTAATAGCCGGTTGCTATGTGCTGCACCATTCTCTTTACCACAGATTAATACTTTTTGCATATCCAAGACAAAAAAATGAATAACGAAATCCCATTTGAGAAAATAAGTATTGAAAAATTTAAGGGAATAACAAGCAATATCTCAAAAATGGTTCAATCAACAAAAAAAATGTATATAACCTAAATTGTGCATTTTAACGCAATGTACATTTTTTGTGTAGTAACATTTTGTCATTCTCTTATGGTTTACCAGTTATGCAAAAGTTGTTCACAATGAAGAATGCTTTTGGAGACATTTCCAGAAAATTCAAGATATACATTTCATTTGTCATAAAATATCTTAAACATATGATATTTTAATCAAAATCGTTATAGCCATTTTTGAGAAAATTAAACTTTTCAAAAAATGTTCCATGCAAAGGGTAATTTGTAGGGGGATTTTCTTGAAAACGTTTGTGTCGCATCTCTAGAAGATACTGAACCTAAATACCAAGTTTAGTGTTTATCCGACTGTTCGTTTCTGAGTTATGCTGTTCACAGACACACACACAGACACACAGACAGACACATACACACAGCCACACACAGACACACAGACACACACACGGACATGTTTCTAAAATGCTTTTTTGGATTCAGGGGGTCTCAAAACATGTATTTCCGGTGAAATCTCGGTATCGAAGGTTTTCATGAAAATCCCCCACCCCAGACATGTAACATTTTTCGAAAATTTTAATTTTCTCATAAATGGCACTAACGATTTTGATTAAAATATCATACGTTTAAGATATTTTCATGACAAATAAAATGTATATCTTGAATTTTCTGGAAATGTCTCCAAAAGTATTCTTCATTGTGAACGACTTTTGCATAACTGGTAAACCATAAGAGATAACAAAATTTTGCTGCACAAAAAATGTAGATCGCGTTAAAATACACAAATTATGTTATATACATTTTTTTTGTTGATTGAACCATTTTCGAGATATTGCTTGTTATTCCCTTAAATGTTTCAATACTTATTTTCTCAAATGGGAATTCGTTATTCATTTTTTGGCTCGGATATGCAAAGAGTATTAATCTGTGGCAAAGAAAATGGTGCTGCACCTAGCAACCAGCTATTAAGAGATATGTATGTACTTAAAGGCTACTGTTTTTCTATATTGCCCTTGCAAATATATATTCCCCTTACATCTACAAGAAAATTAGCAATAAGATAGAGTCTTCAAATGTTTATCTCGATTAATAAGAAGTGGATGGAGAATAAGCGTTTGTAAAAATAGTTTGTATAAGAGTAGAGAAAGTCATGTGAGTGTAACACATCATATTTTTTATGTGCTGTTCATGTCAGGTACTTGATGCTGCGGACGCATGTCGTATCGTTAATACATTAACAGTTCTTTACATACGTCTCTAGGGAAATCTCATTATGCCATATATGTGATTACGTTCAACATGTTCCAGCCAGAGCACTCAATTGTTGATGACTTTAACATTCTCAAATTCATAGCATTCACAAGACATTCATCACCTCCCTGATGTCACTCAGCTGAGCCCTGGCAGCTAGAGCAATGTGGTCGTGAGCGCTCAGGAGGTTTAAATTTCAAAGCATTCATTTCTTCGTTTTCAACCTTACGTTTGGTTTTTGCTGTCACCAGTTAACACAGGGAACGCACTCAAGTTTAGTTTGATGATCTGTGGTTACTGAATGAGAAGTAGTTAGATTTAGTCGTAGATTTACGGTACGTAAAAGAACCTCAGCGTAATAAAGAGGCCTCTGAGCAAAATTATCGGTGTTTGACGCCCAATATAGAATGGGACGCTAAGAACGCAGTTAAAGCGTCCATAAATAAAACTCAGTTTAATTTTTCATTAGATATATCAAGGCTCAGTATTTCATAAATGAGCTGCTTCATTTGTATGGCTCGCAGTAGTGAGTATAAATAAAGATATTGGCTCATAGAAGTAAATAACGCAAACAGCTATCAATTTGAGAGGAAATCTGGAATACCTAACAGTAATTTAGGATATGGCAGGATCTTGATCGTGAATGTTGATTTCAAATGCTGCCGAAGAAGGTTGTGGTGTTAAGCTGGTGATCTGCTGCATACGTTTGCTGGTAAGTAGAGGAAAAAGCGCATTCCACCCAAAATTTGTATATTGAGATTTCACCAGAAATACACGTTTTCAGATCCATTGAAGTAAAACAAGAGTTGACGTGAAAAAGGTATGATTCAAATGACTTTCTCTACCCATTCTTCAACAAAACATCCCTTACAAAAGCTTATTCCTCTATCCACTTCATTTTAATCCAGATACATTATTGTAGAAATGGTTATTACATATTCCCTTGCAGATACAATAGTACGCTTAAGCGATAGTTAAATATTTTAAGAGCCGATCGCTATCTAATGGTTTTGAAACTCCGTTCACGTTGCTTGACCAGGAGAGGAAAAATATTCTGTATCATATTCACATGGCTTTCTCTACCCTCTATCGATTATTGGTGGATACACATATTACTCTTACGAAAGTTTATTTTTCTATCTACTTCATTTTAATCCAGATAAACCTTTGCACAAATAGCTTCATTACCCATTTCGTTAGGATACAAAGAGAACAGTGAGAGCCAAATATTTATGTGCTGGACGCTATGCGCTAGCTTTAAAATTCCATACGGTTTCCATGACATCGCTAGAAACAACTGAAAATCGATGATATTTAAAAAGAATGACAGAGTATTGAACAAATCGAACCATTAATAACGGAATCTCGGAAATTACTGATGCCACAAAAAAACTTATTTGAAATAAATTGTGTGTTTTAAAGATATCTAAATTTTTTGCGAAGTACGTTTTCGTCTATCACTAAGTGTGGTATTTATGCAACATTTCAATTTTGAGTTATGCTGTTCATACACACAGGCCTTTTTAAAAATGCTTTTTTATGGAATGCAACACTACCTACTTATTAGATACGTGTTAGATAAAGTAAAAAGCCAATAGTGACTTATCATTTGGAAAATCATAAGTATTTGAAAATTCAAACCAATAACACAGAATATTTCGTATCTGGTTAACGTGACAAAAGTTTTATTTGACGTCAACTGTGTGCTTTAACAAGATATGCATTTTCTTTTTCTCTTACGGTTTCTCAGCTATATAAAGGTCATTCAGAGTGAGGAGAAGTTCACGGGCTATTCCCAGAAAATTCAACATCTACGTTTTATTATCTAATATCTTAAACATTTGGCAATTTAAACAAAATATTTAGAGCCATTTTTTAGAAGATTAAAAAAATTAGAAAAATATTCCATATAAAGGGTGGTTTGTATTGGAAGATTTTCTTGAAAATCTTTGTGTCCCATTCTTGTAGGATGCTGAGCATAAATATCGAGTTTAGTATTTAACCGATTTTTCGTTTTTGAGTTATGCTGTTCACAGACAGACACTTAGACACACACAGGAGCTCACAAGGAGCTTTTTTTTTAAAATATGTTTTTGGGGGGTTCAGGGGGCCTCAAAACATATATTTTGGGTGATATCTCTACATTGAATTTTTGAGTGGAATATAATTCTTTCCGTACGCGTGCGCGTATCCTTGCATGGACTACAAAACTCTGTCTCCCCACCCCAAATTACCCTTTACATGGCAAAGTTTTGGTTAGTTTTTATTTTCTTACAAACGGCTCTATGGGTTATGTTTAAAATAGATTATGTTTAAGATAGTTGCATGACCAATAAAACACTTGTCTTGTATTTTCTCTGAATAGCCAACGAGGACCTTTGCATGTTGATTGAATTCTGTATAACTGGAGATTGTAAGAGGTAGACAAACATACTACAGAAAAATGGTGGGCTCATAAAATACACAATTTGTGTCAAATTCCTTCATGTTGTTGTTCGGTTTTAAAATGCAGTAGAACTCCAATTTACCGGATTAATTGGCACTGCACCCGATTCGGATAATTGGATAAATCATGAAGAAAATATAATTTCTTAAAAAAACTAGATTTGTGTATAATGTAATATTAATTTAATGGAGTTCATCCTACTTCTAGTTCCACTACACTACAAGAGACGTCGGTACAGCAGCCTCTGGTTCACCTTCAGTAGTTATAAAAACTACCACCTGAGGTCCTTCCAATCGTCCACATGGGTTAGATACATTTTGTATCGTGGAACGAGAGTCAGTCGTTTCCAATTCCTGCAGATGATGAGACCTTGAAGTCTCGAAACGATCGTCCAGATTTTACCATCATGATGTAAGTGAAGGCTTTTAATATCATTCGACTCATTTATTTTATCAATTAATTTAATGACTAAAATGTTCACATTTTGTATACAGTACTGTACTTGCATAAAGTGTCATTTCTTGAATATATCGGTTAGAATCAGTTGTTTTGCTGTCTTATATAGTTTTCGTGCAGCATACACGTATGCGGTAGCCGCTACATTACGTTCGCAGTAGAAAGGCCCAATACAGCGCGCAATATTCATTGTTCGCTGGAAGATTTTGACTTTCAGTACATTCGCTGCGGATTGATTTTAGAACGATAAAGAAACTACAGTGCTTAACTATACTGTACTACGTCGAACAAAACCAACTCGTTAGTTTAATAAAGTAATTTAAACCATACACATCCCTCCCCCTCAAATCCATCGGATAATTGGCGATCCGGGTAGTTGGAGTTCGGTTAATTGGGGTTCTACTGTATTCCATGTTGTATGTTTATAGTTTCTCAAGAACTTCATTATTTCAATTTACTATTCTTGTTCCTTTCGATCGCAAGAGCTTATTGCTTCGGCTAAGTACTTGAATTCTCATACCGCATGCACTTATCACTTAATTTGAAATCATTCCTAGGTAAAATATACTTATGAATAACGTACCTGAATAGAAGAATTACGTTCTACATGCATGCGGTAATACATTATGGATGTATTTGAATTTGTCATGGTTAGGGAAAGTCGTGTGCATGTTGGCATACGATTTTTCGTAATAAACCGAAAAGAGTGAGTTTAGTTTTATATATCAATAAGCCTTACGGTGTGGAGAGATGGCAAATGTTAAAACAACCTTGGCGAAGGTTTTGTTGACCTCATCTGAATCGTAACGTATGTTGAACTCAAGGCTGATAATCTATTTTATCTTTGTATCACCGATCTTTGTTTAATGGATTGTTGCAGTGGTATTTCTGGTTGTGGATTGTGGGCCCCACATAAGGGCGGCCAATTTGCGGTGGGATTTCTGTTTTACGGTATGGGATTTTTAGGAAAGGTTCCGGGTTCGGTACTAGCTCAGGGTTCTTTGCATGGATCTGGATCTCGGGTTAGTGGTGAACACGACTGTTGGTTTTTCTGCTCGTTTATTTACCGTCACCGTTTTAACATTTGATTCCTCCTGTTACTTCGGCACACACGCGCTTTTTCTATTTGTTACACTTTATCATCGCGCCTATCCGCTGCTTCCTAAACTTTTCTGACAAGCATCCCTCCAGACTTACTCCACCAAGTGTTCATTCTTAAATCTCACGACCAAGTGTTTCAAACGTTCTATATCTCCTCATTCCACTATCACCTGATTCCTAGCTTCTTTCATTGGAGGCCTAAAGCTATCTGGTTTTGGCGAACATTGGCCCTTTTCTGCTAGCCTGCGTTCCCAGCAACCTAACGGGACGCTTAACAATAGAGAACAAGCACCCGTTTCCGGCCGCTGATGGCTTTGTCTCTCAATCCTTATTTCAACTTACAGTCACATTCGCTTGCCAGTTTTATTTAACACTATCTTCGCCGTTACTGATATGTATTCTCCCTATGATCTTAACTTTATTTTACTACTCAAAATATACTGCTTCAATAGATTTTTCGTAATAAACCGAAAAGAGTGAGTTTAGTTTTACATATCAATAAGTCTTACGGTGTGGTGAGATGCAAATGTTAAAACAACCTTGGCGAAGGTTTTGTTGACCTCATCTGAATCGTAACGTATGATGAACTCAAGGCTGATAATCTATTTTATCTTTGTATCACCGATCTTTGTTTAATGGATTGTAGATCTGAATTTCAAGGAAATCCTTAAAACGTTGATGGTAAACACTTCTTTGTTCTAGTTTCTAAGCACTCATTATTTAAATGGAGAGGAATGCGTGAAGGTGCATGTTAGTGCCGTGGGTAGTGACTATCCCAAAAATACTTTTACCAAAGGTAACCGACTGTGTGTTCCATGTCAGTGTAAACCTTATTTCTCGTACATCCTGTGCACCCAGATAAGGGTGAAGAAAAGGTGCTTCTCCATTACATTTGGACTCCCTTCGCCGCTTCCCCTCTGGTTTCCGTTTGTACTTTTGAGCGTTGCTAGGTGATGTGCCTATTCTTCGGTCTCGGGGAAGGAAGGTATTTTTGTTCCTCTGTGCTACATCAGGTCAGATGCTTGCTTCCGCAGCATCCATACCTTACTTATATTGCATCTTCTTCTTCTTTAGCTGATTACCCTTCTCTTTGTAGGACTTAAACCCCCAAGGACTTACAGGCATATACCTTCGGTCAGTATCCTGTCGAGGAGCAAGCAAACTCAGGATCATAACATATCCAGGATGAGTGATCAGCCCAATGTCTGGTATGACAGTGAAGAAGAAGAAAATGAAATGTAGTGATGAAAGGGGTGATAGAAAAATTCGCAGATCAAATTATCCAACCTAGCATTCTCCTAGCGACAGAGGAAAACCTCGGAAAAATCTTCGATCAGATTGGTCGACCCTTGGGGTTTGAACCCCTCCCGAATACGGACCACAGACGTTACCGCCTGAGCCATCCCGTTCGGTTATATTGCATCTATACAAGTTACTCCCGTTAACAGTTAAATGCATCCGAAACTTACCGAATGAGTTGGCTCTGCGGTAGCGTGTAATGCTCGTATTCAGGAGGTTCGGGATTCGATGGTCGTCGACAGCCCATGACCCTGGTTTTACGTGGTTTTTCCTGATCGGTAGGGAATGATGGAGTGGTATGTAGTGATGAGACCTGGCTCTCTCAGAAAAACAAAGTCAGCACAGTTAAGGTCAACACTTCTGTTTATTTATTTCCAACTTATTACTAAGAACATGTATAACAAAAATAGCATTTAGATCGTATAGGAAACAAGGATAAACACTTGAAAATCGTGATAACTATTATCTCTGGCTCAGTACTCTACAGTGGTTTCTCATCTACATTTCCTCTACTTCATTTCCCTTTCACTCCATTTCCTTCTTATGTTTCTAGGTTTCGTGGTGTACGGCGGTGCCGGAGAGATGGCACGAATGCTTGCTCCAAGGAAAGAGTATTTCCCGTATTCAGTAGCCGGCTGCCTAGTTGGACGAGTGGTCCATCACTCTCTTTGAGTAGTTCAAGTATGGAACGGGTCTTCGAGCCAGGAACTATTAGAGACTTTCACGCGTCTCTGCCTTCGATCTGTAGCTTCCTGTGTGGTCCCTTCACTTCATCCCTTCCTCCTGGAGATAGTAGTCGCAAGGGATCTCACGCAGGCCTCAGTGCGTAAGGTGTTCCCCTCCGTTATATGCACTATACTTAAACTTAAAACGCAGCATCTTTTATGACGCAATTCAAAAGACTGTCCTTTATCTGGAGCAGAAATTGTTGAATGCAGACGCAAAGCATCTGCAGCTCTGTCGGGCATGCATCTCAAAAACTAACAATCACAGCTGAACTGTCATTTATAATATCAAATCGCTAGACATTTGAAGATTAGGGTAACTACAGGCAATTTTAGGGATCTAATAAGTAGCTGTGAGGCAATCACGAATCCTGGAGTAACTATTAGATATTGTATGCATGTACAATTAAAACATGACTCATTCCTTCTAACGCTACTGCCAGTGTCCCTTTATTTATTTCTTCCTTTTTGGATAAAAGAGGGGTTTTATGTGTCTTTTCCGATCTTTTTTGGCCCGTTTTGTTTCCTTTACTTCCTGGTTGGTTTACTTTTATCACGTTTGCCACAGGCGAGACTCGATCCCGTAATCCAATAACGTTAATAACGCATTACCCTAACGCAAAGTCATAGTGTTTAAGGTTCCTAGCAAATAATCCCATGCGTAGAAATAGTTTTATGCCATATTTTGGAACACTGTTGGTAAGAAATATAAAATAGTTTCTCTCAAGATATCCTTAAAATGAAAAGTGTGTGGTAATGCTACAGTATGTATTAAAAGTGTTAAATTGTGTCATATATAGTGTCCCAAATGTCATTTGACCGAGAAACTGAAAAATCATAAACTTACAAAGCCAAAGAAACAACATTTGTGCAATTAATTTCACTATTATTTAAATTGCTGAAAACTTATAACTTATAAGAGGTGCTCAAAATGCTTCCCACATAATACAGTTTTCACAAGCTTGCTTTACATTATTAGTAATATGTTTACACAAATCTTTTATTGTTTAACACTTTACATTCTTCTTCGATGATACCTCTCAGATGTTCCAAACTTTTAGGTCTTTGTGTATAATATTGCTTTATCGTAATTCTCGACACTAAAGGTCTAATGGTGTTGTTTCACGTGGCGTTGGGGACCAATCAGGCCTTCCGGTCCACTCATCAAAATTCTTGTGGACATACTTCTTTACCGGTAAACTGCAATGTGGCGGTGCACCATCTTGTTGCCAAAGTAATTTTTTACTCAATCAAGTGACTTTTGGATCACCGATATGTGAGCGTCGGGACCTACTACTAATCTCTCTCGTAGTTTATTTTATTTGTGTACAGTTTATGTTATTTGTCACCTCCAGGAATAAAAATTAGAAGATAAGACAAAGAGGCGTATGAGAAGACTAAGCTTTAGTAAGGAAAAATCAATGCCAGAAGTCATTAGCTCTTCTACCATCGCTAGCAGAAATGGACAGGAGTGAGTGGCGGTGGAACGCCTTCTTAACTGCTGGTACTCGTATGTCAAGTAACAATTGGATAGGGGAAATGGACGAAAATAACACTACTAATTTTAAAACTTCGAATTTGGTAGTAATATCAAGTAGCTTATGCCACAGGACATGCTAATAGGAACAGTGAAAAGAAGGCAGGAAAGGAATAGAAATAGACAAAAGTATATTTTATAGAATTTATTGGGTTGCAACTGGAATAAATATCACATATTTGAATACTGGTGTAACGAGAGTACTTTAACTAAATTTGAGTTTTAATCATTATTTGGTATACAAGTGGAGAAACCCATAAATAAATTCTCTAAACGGAAAGGTAGAATCAGACTGCCATAGCCGGAATTCGAACCACGAATCTTTCGGTTTCCATTCGGTTGCTCTAACCAAATGATGGTGTTGTCCTCCGTGGTGTAGTGGTTACCATGCTAGCCTCTAGTTTCCGAGGTCGCGGGTTCAAACCCGGCGGAGAGCGATGGATTTTTTCGGGCGTAAAAATCCCTAGCATGGTTCCTTCGGAAGGGAAGTAAAGCCGGTGGTCCCGTGTCGTAGATTTACGGCACGTAAAAGAACCTCAAGCCTAATAAAGAGGCCTCTGAGCAAAATTACTGGTCTTTCACGTTCAATATAGAATGGGATGCTAAGGACCACAGCAGTTAAAGAGCGTCCATAAATAAAACTGAATTTCAACTTTTTTTAACCAACTGACCAACATGGCAACATACTGGTACGTCGTTAAATTCCGCAACTGTCTCATTTTTTCCGATAAACACAAGGAGATCTGAAATACATTTTGAGATGACGTACCACAATGCCGGTTTACAATGTCGAAGCATAAGTCCCGAACTTTATAGTTCAACCAACAGTAATTAATTGTTCTTATACACAAGCCGCGTATAGGACAATGCTGAAAAATTCAATGCCATAGTCGTGATTTGAACCACGGATCTTCCGGTTTCATCCAGTGATTTTAACCAGCTGAGCCAACATGGTAACATACCGGTACGATATTAAGTTCTATAAATGGTTTTAGACTCAATTCACACAAAAATATTGCAACTCTTGTTTTGATAAGCAGATAAATTGCTGATCTAATAGAAATACAAAACGGCGAGAAATGCAGATTTGTGTCAAGTTTTTATTGCTGACTACTTACAAATTTGGATGGATAAAATGTGAGCTTAAGTAGACGTACTTTAACCTATGAATGGTTTAAGTTATCCTACGCGATATCAGGGAATAAAATGAAAGACTGTTTCATGTCAATGTAGTATTTCGCTCGCAAATACAAAAATGTATGAATGATAACGGGCCTTCAGGTTTATTCGGCCTTTACCGCTAGTCGATTTAAATGAATGACGTCATTATTAGTTCAGCGTGCCCCTTGTCTCAAAGGGGAGGTGCGGAATTGAAACGCTGCATGTGTTTCCAGCTTCGTAAACAGGTTGATGTACTGTGGCGGTGCAGAACTGTTTTCACTAGTACATTTTGTGCATTCTTTGCACGCGAGAACGAAGTGACCACCGATCACAGAATTTGTATGGTTGAGTGCTAAGCCGAGACACTCTACGTTACAAAACCGTGGAATTATTTGAGTTACCTATCAGTACACATGCAGAGATTGCGAGTTTACAAGACGCAAGTGAAACCATGTTCCGAATGTAAATACTGAAAAGGTAAGATACAAGCCCCATTTCACTAAGGTGACCTCGAAAATGTTGATATCCACGCCTTACACTAATCTTTCGCTAGGTGATAGACTCGCTTCAAAGTACTGACTTGATGTGCATGCTTTACTAGTGGTAAGGGGCCACTACTGGATGAAGAAAGCAAAAACAAAAACAAAAAAGAAGAAAAGAAATCAAATAACACAGCCACGTAACACCAGCATGAGAGTCTAAATGACTCCAAGTTCCGATTTCTTCAGCCCTATTTGGCCCACCTCTAAAACATCCTGACGCCAAAAAGCAAATTAACCATCAAACCGTTTACAACTTTAAACAGAAAGAATTTCAATAGTTAGCCTATCACTATTATTACCGAAAAGGGTAGCCCAGATCATTAAGTCACAGACTCGTGTACAGAAGATCTGCGGTTCAAATACAGCCAGGAATATGCTCCCTAACTGAGGTTCTTTTCAGGTTTTCCTCAGAATTCATAAACTGGTAACTGTCGGAGAGGTACCCTAAACTGAAGCCTCGAACGTTTACTTCCAAAATTTCCTTTCCTTTCTATTTAATTTCATGTACGATCGGTGTCTACCGCTTGTAATGCTGTATGCAGTAAGACCGGGCCTTAAACACTAAAAAAAATCAGTAGTAGCCCGCAATGTATCAAGGTCGTGATTCAGTTCTACCCAGATCTATTCACACTATCTCCGAAAATCTCCTACTCGGAAAACGCGGTCCGTCATAAACTCCTGAATCAACAGTGGTAAGCGCCCACGTAACTTGGAGCTGATTTACATGAGTAAGATATCTCCACAGTTAACACAGATTTACATTGTAGAAATCGCGGGTGTATCCAAAGCGCTGACACTTGTAGATTCTCTGCGGGTTCGGAATATACGGCCTAACTTCAATGGCTTCATACCCCTCCTTTATCCTTTGAGGAAGACCTACCCGATCAAAGATGAGGAACGGGGTACGAGTTGGCACGAATTCACCTCTTTCTTTCCGGTGAAGCCAATATACAGATGTCACACCTTAATCTTCAAAGTTTTCTTGAATGTTCTCGTTGGACATCCGTCCAATACACGGGTGTTTACCACACCACGCGAGGAGTCACACCCGTATAGGCTAACTGGCTGACATATCTGCTGTCAGTATTCTCGCTGCCTGGAGTGCTGAATATGCCTCAACCAGAAGCATGCCACAGTGAGATTTAATACATGATTTAACTGGACCAGCTATGTTATCCAGATCATGTAAATGTATCACATCAGGTTTTTGTAGTTCTTTGCCATTGCTTATGAGTAATTCTATGGAGACAAGTAAAAATGAATGGAAAACTCAATTTTTGTAGCGGCAACTTTTTCAGCACAGTTGATTGCACTAGACTTTGACAGATAAAATTATTTAATTAGGGGTATTGGAGTCAAACTGTTAAGCTCAGTATTTTCTTAGTTTTGTGTAGTAATGTCATGTACATTTTGATTTCATACTAGATTTGCGAGTGACACGGTCATGGGTAAATTTATCCAGAGAACATCTAAACTAGAATGGGATTGAATTTATCTATATCACAAAGTTACATACATCTGTTTGTAATAGATAGAAGAAATACATTATGACAATGTAATAAAACTACTAATTGAAATCCTCTTAACCACGTTTAGAAATTATCCCTTTTAATGCTCTCCAAGTTCCTTTTCTTAATACAACAGTATTATTAATCCCTATGCAGTCACTGCTACTCGATCGTCTGCATATATTAATAAAACAAGGGAATCTGCTAGATAACTGTGTTAACTTTATTTTATCCATTTATTTGCTCTTAAAATACGTTATTTCATTATCGGTATTGTGGCATTTACAAATGCTATGATATTTAACTGATTATTGGTTTTGTACAAAAGAAAGCTAGGAAAGGGATAATCACAAAACCATAAATTGATAAACAGAATTTTGCATTTCGTTAGGTCTTATGATTGAAAGTCTGCAACTTACTAATGTCGGGATTACGATGAATTTACTTAATGCGACTTAACGTGACGTTACATAACCTGAAGTTAAGAAATGCTGCTACATTTATAAGTCTAATTAGGATGCACTTAACGTAATGGGAACGACTCTGGATTGGTAGCTTTTTACTTTCTCTACTACGTATAGTAAGTAGGGGAAGTATTGTATTCCACCCAAAAATTCGATACCGAGATTTCACCGGAAATACATGTTTTGAGACACCCTGAATCCAAAAAAAGCATTTTTGGAAACATGTCCGTGTATGTTGAGAGAGGTATCGTTTTGTATTCTGTTTTACGTAAATTATTATATCTTGAAGATCTTATAGTTAGCCCCACGTTGTGGTGCCAATTTGCGAGTATAACAAATTGTATGTTGCAAATAAATGTTTGTTTACATAACTTTAATTACCCCACGTATGGGAGCCAATTTGCAATAGCAATTTTACGTGTTTATAGCACCACGTTGTGGAAGCCAATATGATGGGAGAATGTTATGTTGATTTCTGCGTTGCCATCTTGTGTGACGTCACTCGTTGGTTTGGTCTGGTCCGTATATCCCTCTGGCGTTAGCAATTTGCATGAATTTTAAATGTCCACCGGCTAGCTATTATCTTATCTAGGTAGGCATGTTTGTCTTACAGGTTGTGAAGCGGAAAAGGAATCTTTTATCCAAAAATTACTAGTGAAGAAATGTATTTTATAATGTTTTATTGTCTCACACGTGCACTGACACTTTCACAGATTTATCTAGATAATCGCCATATTGAAACTATTTATAATAACGTCTTATCACTTTTAACTCACGTACTTCAATTTGGTATATTTAACTTTAGAATATTTTGTAAGATTTCTCGTACTTCTGCTGCGTGTAACTTATGACGAAAATGAAGGACTGATTGGCGACATCTTTTTGAACTGCGGAATTGACGTGGAATGTACGGAGAATTTTGTATAACTGCGGGGCGACCGGCTTCGAGCATGGCTATTTATAGGCTTGCCTCAAGATACACCTAAAGATTATAAATGAACTGCTATTGGCTAATAAAACGCGCCAACATTAGCGTCTATTTTAACATCCAATGAAAACCACTAATACATATTACTTTTATAGAATGTTCTAGAAGCTTTTTTTACCGAAAAGGCGCGAAACATTACGTAACTTCCTGGTTCCCGGTAACGATAAACAACTCAAACCCTTCATTGCAGTATTGTTATTGTTAACAGTTTCAGTAGAGCCGAAAATTATTATTTACCATTAATAATTACAATTATTAAACCTCTGAAATCAATGTTACATAAAAATACATATTCATATAAAAATAATTATTTACATTAAAGTAATTTGTGATACAAATTACCGTCTCATATGCCCCACTAGAAACATAATTATAAATATTTATAACCTGTTTGGAAATTTTATAATTTTGTTTTTAGTCTCCTAAATCTTGGAACACACGTTATCACTTTCACTTAACACTTCACACGCATTTAGCACACGACATATGTTTTATCTCGCCACTACTTACTGGCTCTGTTTTAATTAATTTAGATATTAGTCTGATATCACAAATTTTTTTTTTTTTTTTATAGCAAATACTATACCCTAAACTATTTAATCACTGCTACCAAATTGTTTACTTTCTTATATTGTTAACAAAAATTGAGGCATTCAAGAATTTTGTAATTATTACACATATTTACCAAAATATTTACCCTCTACACAAATATTTATATCTCTTAAATCTAGACAATGTTTCACATTTTCTGTTTGCTACATAAGTATTTGTTTTAAAATTATTTTTTTTTTACCAATTTTTATTATTCTGAATTTTATTTTAACAATACTCTTTGAATTGTATTTACGTACTTTCAATTTGATATCATATTAAGTTTCAATCTTTGCATTCTTAATTTTTAAATCTTGGAATTGTATTTATGTACTTTTACTTTAATATCATATTAAGTTTCAATCTTTGCATTCTTAATTTCAAATACTGTTACACTTACTAAATTTTTTTTTTTTTTTTTATCATTTTTTTCTCTTTTCTCATGACATATATATATATATATATATATATATATATATATATATATATATATATATTTAGTTAACCCTCTTACGTTCCAATACATTTCTCTGCAAGTCGTCTTTAACTATCCAGCATTTACTTTACATCTTATTGCTATTTACCCTCCTGGATCAAATTGTGTGTGGCTAAACATTACTCGTAGCCGTAACCTAACCTTCAAATTTTTGTTCATGAATAACCTATTGTATTCATTTGACATTTCGTTCCCTGATAATATTTGAAAACAATCTACAGTTTCTTGAACTACACATCTTTTAACAACTTTCATTTTCAATTCTTCTGCTATCTTTTTAATCTGAGAATACTCTGACAAATCTGTACTAAACTGTACTGGACTGGAGTTTTCATTTTGAAAATCTTGGTACTGTTTATTTCTTTGCATTACTGACTCATTCTGTATTTCTGATATTTCCCCTCGGAAATTAACTTGCGCCTCATTTACATCTACATTCCTA
Source organism: Deroplatys truncata (assembly GCA_030765065.1). Classification (NCBI taxonomy): domain Eukaryota; kingdom Metazoa; phylum Arthropoda; class Insecta; order Mantodea; family Mantidae; genus Deroplatys; species Deroplatys truncata. The sequence goes on along the minus strand of CM060984.1, from coordinate 60,655,545 downwards.
ACCTCTTTCATCTCTCTTAGCTCACTTGAAATATTACTCACTTGACTTCCTAACTCTGTACATTCTACATTAACCTTACTTTTAGTATTAACCTCACTTTCTTTGTTATCTCTTTCCCTGCTCCTGTCTAGCATTTTCTTTGAAATTTCTCCTGTCTCATTTGCTATTACTTCCTCATTTTCGTTTTTCATTTCTGGCCTACTACTATCTAACTTCATAACTTTCTTTTCAATTTCTTCACTGCTTTGATCTACTTTTTGCTCTAATATCTCATTACTCCTACCAATATCTTTTCTGTTTTGTTCAAAGCTTTTACCAATATCTTCCCTCAATTCCCTATAACTCTTATCCATATTCTGAGTTAGTTTTTGTTTTAATTTCTCACTACTCTTTTGCATATCTTCTCTAAATTGATCTACAATACTCTTACCAATATCTTTGCACATTTCCCTACGATCTTTTCTTATAGCTTCTATCAATTCCCTATGATTCTTATTCATTTTCTCATGAATCTTTTTTATCATATCCATAATCATTCTAGTATCAGAACTAATATTTCCTGCTATTCTATTCTTACTTTCTGCACTAACATTTCCTCCATCAGATACTACATTGTTTAAGCTATTTTCTGTATCCTGTATTGAATTACAGCTAACTTTTACACTATCCCCCTTCATCATTATTTCTTCAGTATTCCTAGCAGCCATTGTTTTTGTTTTCTAAAAAAATTACAATCACCTGACCTTTATGATGCTGCCTGTTGATGTAGCTTTGATGTCCAGCGTTCTGCCCCTTTCTCCTAGATTTGTATGTCGCTTCTGCGTTGTTTTATGATGAATCTACGTTGTCTCGTTGTTTTTGCGTCCACTTATCCGCGTCATTTGTTGCTCCTCTTGTTTCTGGAATCTGCGTCTTGTAGATCATTTTACTGCTGCATTCGCCTTTTCCTGGTTAATTCTGCTACTATCCTGGTTATTCTTGTTCCTTTCCTGGTCACTTTGCCTTCCTTTCCTAGTCACTTCGCCCCACGTCCGGGCGCCAATTTGAGAGAGGTATCGTTTTGTATTCTGTTTTACGTAAATTATTATATCTTGAAGATCTTATAGTTAGCCCCACGTTGTGGTGCCAATTTGCGAGTATAACAAATTGTATGTTGCAAATAAATGTTTGTTTACATAACTTTAATTACCCCACGTATGGGAGCCAATTTGCAATAGCAATTTTACGTGTTTATAGCACCACGTTGTGGAAGCCAATATGATGGGAGAATGTTATGTTGATTTCTGCGTTGCCATCTTGTGTGACGTCACTCGTTGGTTTGGTCTGGTCCGTATATCCCTCTGGCGTTAGCAATTTGCATGAATTTTAAATGTCCACCGGCTAGCTATTATCTTATCTAGGTAGGCATGTTTGTCTTACAGGTTGTGAAGCGGAAAAGGAATCTTTTATCCAAAAATTACTAGTGAAGAAATGTATTTTATAATGTTTTATTGTCTCACACGTGCACTGACACTTTCACAGATTTATCTAGATAATCGCCATATTGAAACTATTTATAATAACGTCTTATCACTTTTAACTCACGTACTTCAATTTGGTATATTTAACTTTAGAATATTTTGTAAGATTTCTCGTACTTCTGCTGCGTGTAACTTATGACGAAAATGAAGGACTGATTGGCGACATCTTTTTGAACTGCGGAATTGACGTGGAATGTACGGAGAATTTTGTATAACTGCGGGGCGACCGGCTTCGAGCATGGCTATTTATAGGCTTGCCTCAAGATACACCTAAAGATTATAAATGAACTGCTATTGGCTAATAAAACGCGCCAACATTAGCGTCTATTTTAACATCCAAAGAAAACCACTAATACATATTACTTTTATAGAATGTTCTAGAAGCTTTTTTTACTGAAAAGGCGCGAAACATTACGTAACTTCCTGGTTCCCGGTAACGATAAACAACTCAAACCCTTCATTGCAGTATTGTTATTGTTAACAGTTTCAGTAGAGCCGAAAATTATTATTTACCATTAATAATTACAATTATTAAACCTCTGAAATCAATGTTACATAAAAATACATATTCATATAAAAATAATTATTTACATTAAAGTAATTTGTGATACAAATTACCGTCTCAATGTGTCTGTGTGTGGTCTGTGTGTGTGTCTGTCTGTGAACAGCATAACTCAGAAACGAACTGTCGGATAAACACCAAACTTGGTATTTAGGTTCAGTATCTTCCAAGGATGCGACACGAAGGTTTTCAAGAAGATCCCCCACCCCAGGATACCCTTTACATGGAAGATTTTTCGAAAATTTTAATTTTCTCAAAAATGGCTCTAACGATTTTGATTAAAATATCATATGTTTAAGATATATTTATGGCAAATAAAATGTATATCTTGAATTTCTTGGGAATGTCTCCAAAAGTATTCTTCATTATGAACGACTTTTCCATAACTGGTAAACCATAAGAGATAGACAAAATTTTACTACACAAAAATGTAGATCGCGTTAAAATATGCAATTTATGTCATATACATTTTTGTTGTTCAGTGAACCATTTTCGAGATATTGCCTTAAATTTTTCAATACTTGTTTTCTCAAATGGGAATTCGTTATTCATTTTTTTGTTTTGGATATGCAAAGAGTATTAATCTGACAAAGGGAATGGTGCTGCACCTAGCAATCAGCTACTAAGAGATACGTATGTGCTTAAAGGCTACTGTATTTCCAAATTGCCCTTGTAAATATACATTCCCCTTACATCTACAAGAAAATTAGCATTAAGATAATTTCTGCAAATGTTTATCTCGATTAACATGAAGTAGATGGAGAATAAGCGTTTGTAAAAATAGTTTGTACAAGAGTAGAAAAAGTCATGTGAGTGTAACACATCAGATTTTTTTACTAGTTTATGCTACTGTTTCACAACGGTTGGTTCCAATTACGATGTGACATAAAACTTTATGTAACGGAAAGGAAAAGTTTGACATTGCCAAACTCGTGAGTTACGTCACGCAAAGTTAAGTCACGTTAAGTTAATCCTAAGTAGCGCCATTTAATACAGTGTGTTAGACTTTCACGTTACGTCGCGTTAAGTCACGTTACGTTAGGTTCATCAAAATCCCGGCTTAAAAGCGGAATAGTGTACACAAGTGCGGAAAAATAATGTGCAGAAAATTGTAGAGTAGAAAGGCGGAATGAAAATAAGATTTTGAGGCTAGGAAAACAAGAAACCTCAGAAGCGCCTCAGAAGCTTCTTTACTGCGCTAGCATTAAATCCGTCATGTTAGTGTATCCGATTGTGAAACCTGTTGATATCGTATCAGTTGTAAACAAAACGCACTGTCGTACAATACTTGTCGTTGTCACTAGGTGTGTCTGATGTGAAGTCTATAGCACGGTAATGCCGTCTTGTTCATAACGCACATTTAATGGTTAGTTTCTCATTGTGTGCAAATACTGATTAGTTGAGACAGTACATACACACTTGTCACGTGAGTTACATTTCATCTTAACTGCAAATGAAGATGTTTCATAAAGTAAGATTTCAATATTCATGACAGCGCTCCTGTTATTATACTGTATCTGCGACTCCATACTTCAAGCCTCAAAATGCTTAGTTTGGTACTGTGTTTCTACTTTACAATATTCTGCACATTGTTTTAATGCAGTCTATACAATAATATATTATGCAAATGACTATAAATGTTGTTGTTCATCGCTCATTACCATGAATTTCTACAAATTGTCATAGTTTTTAAAAATAAATTACCGATATTTCAACAAATCTGTGGTATAATAAATAGAAGTTTAAAAACTAAAACCAGAAAAGAAACACGAATAAAGTTTTACAAAATAAGGCCATGCGGCTTTTGTTTATGGTTCTGTTACTTGGATGTTGACGAAAGATGACATAAATAAGATACAGGATGCGGAGATGAGATTCCTGAGAACGGTAAAGAGGAGTACCCTTTTGGAAAAAAAAATCAAATGAAATAATAAGGGAAGAGTTATAAATAAATTCTTTTGAAGGAAAAATTATAAATTATAGAAATGAATGGAGAAAACGTATTGATAGAATGACGAAAGGGAGTATTTCAAGAAAATACCATTATACTACAGGCCTCATGTTGTGAACAGGAGTACAGAATAATAATAATAATAATAATAATAATAATAATAATTAATAGAATAATGGTAATAATTAAGATGCTGGTATGTTTATGAAACGATCGTCTTAATTACCATTTTAGTCAAGTTGCATACGACTATAATTTCAAAACTTTGAGTTAATATAAAAGGATCTTACCTTGTTTTGTGTGTAATTAAATGTTGATCGAATGACAGCAATGATGACAGGACCTTAAGTGTGTTTGTGAGTAGTACAGCTGATGGCAGCTTAATTTAGTCCACGCCGTATTTATTGGTTTTTCGTAGGTAACGTATATTGAAGCAAAGGAAATTAACTCATTTTATTAAAATATTAAAATTACAATGAACTGAACTTATTTTATTTTAAGTACACATAATTCACATTGTTCACCTGGGAAAGGATCCAGTGGACTGCTGCTTTGAAGGTGTTAAAATGTATGGGCCGTAGGAAAGCTGCACGGGCCGCCGAGGAAGATCATAATGAGTCGCTGAAGTACAGTGCCTTCGTTTTATGCCAAGGCCACAACCGCCTTATACGCATATCGGCCTAGACGGCAGTGACCTCGGTGTTATGCTACTGCACAAAAGCGGCGCAGGACGTGTCAAGGGTACGTTTATCAGCTGCGAGCTGTTTCAGTCGTTGCTTTGTCTTCGAGATGTGAAGTGTTTCGACAATACGTGTGTTGTGTGTGATTCCCGTAGGAATATTATTCTCTTATTAGTCCACGGAAATGCCTGGTATTGCGTATTTTTTTTTTTAAGATACATATATGAAAACTGAATCCTGTAGGCCGGTGTATAGACAATTTCAGCAGCAATTTCCTGGTTATCCATTTCCGGGTAAAGACACTGTGGGATGCTGGTCATTAAATTTAAAACAACGGAATCGCTAAACGCTAAAAGATAAAGTTTATAGGAACAATTCCCACACCATAGACGAACTTGAGGACAATATAAAAGCAGAAATTATGAGCATTACGCAAGAAGAAGTTATGCGTGTGAATGGCAATTGTATCCCAGGATGTCAAGAACGTCTTCGTGCAGATGGACACCTCTTTCAACAACACTTATGACAAGTTTAGTGCTCATTACATATGTGTTACTAACACTCGTGAGGAAGTAACGCGGGAGTTACGGAACGGAAAACCCCGCAGTGTAGTGGACTGTGTGCGGAGCACGCACTCGCACGATCTGCGGCCTTGGCATAAAACGAAGGCACTGTATTATGGGCGCCATAACAGTTCAGTTTCGTCACATGTAACCAACGTATTACAGTATGGTCGACCAAAAAAAATGGTTGCGTTATAGGAGAGAACAAATTTAATATATTTTATTTTCTATTTTAAAAGTAGTGTATTGCTTTACTGGATGCATAATTCTCGATAGACAACTATGCTAATATCTCGCTAAGTTGTTAACCAAACCTAGTCTCCTAGCGAGCAGCACAATACTGTACTCCCATCTTATCCTTTTTTCTCTCACCCTCATACCATTTCTTACTCCTCCGCTTGTTCTTTTCCCGGAGTGGAAGGAAGGACGGAAGGAAGGAATCCCTTCTTCCCGAGACGGTTGGCCGTACGCTCCGTTGCACCTTCACTTGTCTGCTACTGCCTTTAACTCTTGCGCACTTGAGCTAACAACCGTAATCAAATTAATTTTAAATTTTGCTTTACTTCTCTAGCTACCTCTCCCCGTTGTGTTACTTTGGGCCCATTTTCTGCAAGAGTGATTCATGTAAGATCCCCATTTGCACTTCCTCATCCCTATTGATTTTATTATTATAGATGTCAAAACTTCCTTTATTAGAGCTTGCTTGCAATGAGCGTGTCGCTCTGCTGGCGTAAAGTGAACAAGTCGGATCATTATGACTTCAACTCTGCAATAAACTTTACGCTCGGTAGTTTTTCATTGTAAAAAAACTTCTTTTTTGCTGTTCAAAAATAAGGGATTATAGTAATCATGCTACTAAGAATATAAAAGGACAGGCAATAATAGCCAAGTCAAACCTATTGTTTTATGCATGAACCTGCATATTTGGATGTAATTTAAAATACAGATTTAAGAAAAAATGAAAAGAAGCTGTCGCGTATGTTAAACAATGCACACTATGTGATCAAAAGTATCCGGACACCCCACAAACATACATTTCTCATCTTAGGTGCATTGTGCTACCACCTACTGCCTGGTAATCATTATCCGACCTCAGTAGTCATTAGACATCGTGAAATAGCAGAATGGGACGCTCTGTGGAACTCACGGACTTCGAACGTGGTCAGGTGATTGGGTGTCACTTGTGTCAGAAGTTTGTACGCGAGATTTCCACACTCCTAAACATTCCTAGGTTCACTGTTTCTGATATGATAGTGAAGTGGAAACGTGAAGGGACATGTACAGCACAAAAGCGTACAGGCCGACCTCGTCTGTTGACTGACAGAGACCGCCGATATTTGAAGAGGGTCGTAAAGAGTAATAGGCAGACATCTATCCAGACCATCACACAGGAATTCCAAACTGCATCAGGATCCACTCCAAGTACTATGGCAGTTAGTCGTGAGGTGAGAAACCTTCGATTTTATGGTCGAGCGGCTGCTCATAAGCCACATATTACGCAGGAAAATGCCAAACAACGCCTTGCTTGGTGTAAGGAGCGTCAAAATTACACGATTGAACAGTGGCAAAACGTTGTGTAGAGTGACGAATCACGGTACTCAATGTGGCGATCCGATGGTAGAGTGTGGGTATGGCGAAAGCCCGGTGAAGGTCATCTGCCAGAGTGTATAGCGCCAACAGTGAAATTCAGAGGTGGTAGTGTTATGGTGAGGTCGTGTTTTTCCTGGAGGGGGCTTGCACACCTTGTTGTTTTGCGTAGCACGATCACAGCGTAGACCTACATTGATATTTTAAGCACCTTCTTGCTTCCCACTGTTGAAGAGTAATTCGGGGATGGCGATTGCATCTTTCAACACGATCGAGCACCTGTTCATACTGCACGAGCTGTGGCGGAGTGGTTACACGACAATAACATTCCTGTAATAGACTGGCCTGCACAGAGTCCTGACTTGAATCCTATAGAACACCTTTGGGGTGTTTTGGAACGCCGACTTCGTGCCAGGCCTCACCGACCTGCATCGATACCCCTCCTCAGTTCCGCACTCCCTGAAGAATGGGCTGCCATTCCCCAAGAAACCTTCCAGCACCTGATTGAAAGTATGCTTGCGAGAATGAACGCTGTCATCAAGGCTAAGGGTGGGCCAACATCATATTAACTTCCTGCGTTACAGATGGAGGACGCCACGAACTTGTACGTCATTTTCAGCCAGGTGTCCGGATACTTTTCATCACGTAGTGTATATGCATAACAACCCGTGCCACAACGTTCTGTTTACCGCGTATTGGAAGGTATCACCGGTTGCTACTCAACATCACGTGGGGTTTTGTGGGGAACTGCAGATAGGAAAGGGAGGAGAGCTGCTAACTCCATATATGGAAGACTAGAGAGCAGAAGGCCCAAGATTGGTCCTCAATCGATCACTTATTACCTCGTTGAAACATTTCATGCAGTCTATTAATTATAGACACTATAAAACTAGCCTGAAAGGTGTCGGTCTACTTTCTGGATTGCAATTATGGATGTGCTAGTATCAAAATTGGGATGTTGTCATCATGAATACTTATTAAAACAATCTGAATACAATTTCATACCCCAGACTGCTTTTGTAGCATTTCAATATTGATTAATTGGGCGCCGGGATAGCGCAATGGTTTTAATTTCCAGTTCTCGGACTCAGGGTTCGATCCCCGACTCTGGGGTGGCGACCCCATCCACGCCTTCACCTCTGGCTTACTCTGCTCAACGTGACTCGGAGTTCACGGTAAAAACTGTAGGTCCTCTCATTTCACCGTCAGGTCCAGTCATCGCTTGGTGGAATGCAGTATCCCCAAAGGTCATATGGGGAGCGTAAAAACGATAACGCCTATTTATTAATTCAATTTTATTCCACCCTTATAAGCCATATATTCTGAAATTACGATAATCTGTATTTTTCCAAAATGTTTATTTTCCACAGCTCTATTAATTGATGACAAAGGAATGTATACAGTACCAGCGCTGTAGTTCTACCCCACACACATATAAAACTCCTGCCTGTAAAATTGAAAAGAACTGTGCTGGTATTGAGTGATTATATGCCAGAGGTTTCCAGAACCCCAACAAGATGACTTGACATGAAACCCCAGCTTTCTGACATTCTTCGAGCACTTTCAGTCGTGTTCGTTCTTAACCTTACAGTGCATATTCTGCAGTTACTCTAATGCAATTTTCTGCTTTGTTTCCTTTTAATCGATTTCATATCAAAGTCTTCGGTGTATAAGAAAGGGCTATAGAAATGCAGGATTCCATTTTACAAAAGTTTCCCTTGAGCTCTTTTGATGGGATTCCAGAACCGCAGTGAGCAGCTTGAGATAGGATAATCACACCAGTCGCAAATCATTTATTTTAATTAATTAATTAATTAATTAATTAATGGGGATCAATCTGTGAAATTTGGAAATTCTGTATTTCTTAGGAATTTAGTTTGGCTGTTTTACCAGATATTTGTGATATGTTTCTATAATAAACGTCCAAATTTTCAGATCAACTTCTTGAGTCGTTCCCTAAACAAATAATTTCTGATTTTTTAATCATATACAAGAAAACATTCTTGGAGTGTATCTTTCAAGACTATGGAATCAAATTTCAATTTTGTGCTGCAAACATGTATGTCTTACACACTTATCCCATGATTTACAAATAAAATAAACTTAAAACCAAATTCAAAGTGTACACACACTCTTTGCTCTTTACACTTTTTAATTAACAAAATCATTTGTAAAGCTATCTATTTCATTATTATTACTTTTTTTAAAAACTTCAAGCGATAAGTATCATTTCTAATCTTAAGACTCCTTAGTGACATTTTCAAAATAATTGCAATAAGTTTGCACCACAAGGGCCAATTTGAGTGATAGTGAGCACTGAAGAAATAATGAAGCTAAATTACTTTTTAGACTTTAGAGCTGCACACCTTTATTGGCTGATACTTTAATGGTTTTCATGTCTCCACCATTCCTCTTAAAATAATAAAACTTATTCCTATACAAAATCTACATTTTGCAGCATTTTCAACAACTTTCATAAGTTGGTCCACTTAAACAGAAAATTACGACCATAGAATACAGACATTATTCGAAATAGAGGGAAATCCTTTTTAAATGTGTAAAATAATAATTACCACTACTATTTATTTTTCTATAATTTATAAATATATACCAAAATGATGGTAGCTTTATTCAGGTTAAGATTCAGTGAGGCCACAATTTTAATAGTTCACATCGCATTTCATACATGCATCAATTCCTTGCATGTGTGATCTTAGATATAAATACTTCTTAAGGTTGGGAAGTTTAGGGGAGATGGGGAGATTATGAATATTCATGGTTCTCTGCGTGTAATAACGCTCATGACAAACACCGAGAAAAAGAAATTGGATGGCGTGAGATTTGGAGATCCCAGCCATCTCAATCGTATCTGTTTACGCCCAAAGAGTCATTCAAATAATCAGGGACCTCTTTTGTCCAATGAGGTGGTATATAATGTTGGAACACAATAGCCATATTCTGTTTCATGCATGCTGCAGTGTTACAATTTCAGATTTAGCCGACCATATTACACCATTCCCTTATTGCTGAACTGCAACCGGCATTGTTTATGTTCAATTGTTGCTAAGTAATTTCTTTTAATATCTTGTGTGGTTTCAATGAGATGTAAAGCTGTTACTCGTTTAGAAAGTATTTACAACTTACAGAAAAATAAATAGGGATATTTCTGTTGACTTAATGTATGTTCAAACGAATCACACTGCATAACCAAAACAGATCATGCCTGCTCTTAAACTACTTATGTTCTTGGCTGAAGTACATCACATGAATCTGTAGTGGTCGTACAAATTAAGCCTCACGGAGGTATAACTCAAAAGTATTCGCAAAAATTGTGGTTACAACATCAATTCTGGAGGTTTTGTCCAGCGATAACCCTAAAACACAGCATCCAGAAGTGAGACACAACATGAAGGGCAATGGTCAAATGAAGCTTTGGAGGCAGTTCAAACTCGAAAAAAAAAGTAAAATAAAGTTAATTAAACAACAGCTATCTAAGATTTGGTTTGTGGTATCTTTGTAAATACAAGATACCTCAGGAGTGTCATGAGACATTATGATCTGTTCTGATTTCCCCTTCCCAAAATTTGTGTAACTTATTCATGTCACAGGTTTGTTTTTTTTTCTTTATTTTTGTTGCACATTCACGTGATGATTCTTAATTTTTTGTTATTTCGGTTTATTGAATGTGTACGTTTAGCCGTTTATATTAGTTTTAACAATAAACTATCGACTTAGAACAAATACTACAATAATGTTTCTGCAAAAAAGCACTTAAAGAAGATATTTTAGACCTAATCCTCAAATCTTGTGAACGTCCTCAGCTCATTAGATGAACTAACAAAACTGAGTTCATTTGGAAAGGTTCTGTGTTGCAGAAAAGTGATAAAAGCTATTTTTTTCATTATGTTGTAGTTGGCTAACAAGAACCATCTCGTGGAAGTGTAAGCTTTTAACGTAACGTCTATGGTCCTGGGAGATCAGGCTTGTGCAACCAGCTGACCTTTCCTTCCGTGAAAGTTTTTCATTTTTTGATTTATGTTACAGTAGGGAGACTCTTTTCTTTATCTATAAGGATTCACATTTATGAATCTTCCAGGAAGTTCTCATACCTATCCTAATTTGTAATCCTCATTTCAAACACATTTTGAGGTTCTATTAGCATACAATTTTATGAGCAGTGTGCACTTATAGATTCTGCTGTCATACTGACTTTTATTTTTCTGCTTTTAATCCTATAAGTTAAGGAAATCGATACACTATGACATTTGCAGACCATTAACTTGCCTCATCAAAACTATTCTTCCAAATGAAAATATTGGTTCGTAAAATCTATGTGTTTTCTTTGCATATTTAATTTCATTATATTTATGCAGCCTTATAGCTGAACGTTTCATAGTATTTTATGGTAAGGAATTTTATTTCGTAATGTCGTTTCAGTTAGATAAAATACCGGACTGTAACCCGTATTTCTCACAAGTTAACTATTGTTCCTTATTTAGATACACATATCTCTGAAAATACATGAGCTGGAATGTTGACATTTTTCTGGAGTTTTAGAGGAATTGTCTAAAATTTACTGCTTTTTGAATGTTTATTTTATGTAATCTAACATAATTATACATTTTAATTTGCAACAACATGATAGCAAAGGTAGAACATTTGATAAAATATAAGAACATAATAATGTACTAGTTTGAAGACTATTGTACAATACGTAGTAAAACTTTAAATCTCTTAGATCCGTTGTTTATGTCTGAGATATGTGAAACCAAAACAGACAGAATTAAACTTACGTTTTTCTTAAATTATTGATTGGACACGACAGAAAATTTGTTTCAGACAGACGTTATATTCCAGGGCGTAAAGCATTTCAAGAGATTCGTTACGAATCTGTAGAAATATCACATACTTATTGCAGTTTAAAGTATGAGCAGCTCATCTTAAGAAACAGTATGTGTATTTTATTTTATTGAATACTTTTTGAAATCAACTATACAATTTAAAAGTCATTAATTACTTAAATACATTAATTAATTATTTAGGACTAGTTTTAATATACTTAATACCGTATAATCTGGAAAATACTTTGTGATAAACTGAATTGGTGAATGTTTACTATACATCTGAAAAATCTTCTTTTTGAAATGTTTAAGCATTTTGTATTTTATGAGAGAAATGACTTTTAAATTGTAAATCCAAGATTGACATGACCTGCTGAACACGTGATGGCTCAGGCAGTAACGTTTGTGGCCCGCATTTGGGAGTTCTGGGTTCAATTCCCGCGGCCGACCTTTCTGACCTATGAGTTTTTGTCGAGGGTTCCCGGTTCGCTAGGCGAATACTGAGAAGGGTCATTACATCCCCCGAATTTCCTGTCCCTCCATTTCACCTCCATTCTCATTTCACTTCACCTTTCATCTGCTTGGTCTCTTTCAGGGTTGCAAGTGTCGGCAGGAGGTCTCGGCGTGTTCAAGCAAAGGGAAAGGATGCTCTTAGTAAACCTTCGTCCCTCAGAATGGGCTCGATCTTCGGGTCCCGGGCCCCCAGGGGTTGGGTAAGCCCACAGGGGGGAGGGGAGCCAGCCGCCATCCAGGGAGTTTCAATCTATAAATAGTAGGCACCCTGCCCTCTTCAGTCGTGCCTCCTGGTCCGGCTGCCCTCAATCTCCTCTCACCTCATCCCTCCCTCTCGGGGCGTCCTGTTAGGGACCTATGTACAAAAGGTCTGCGTAGATCGAGGTACTAAGTTCCCCCCTCCCTATCCTATGACCTGCTGATGTAAACGGACATCCCTGGCTAGCGAGGGATTGCTTCTCTGGCAAACAAAACGAACCTGCTGCACTGTTGAACGGAGGTCGGAGATCGAGACCTGCTACTCTCTTTGGCACACGTCCGATTTAAAAGCTGTTACGCAAGTTATTCAGAAGAAAAGCCATTTCAGGCTTGGGAGATAGGGCTTAGCTTCATATCCTAATAACAGACATTTTTTGTCACCGAGAAAATCTTTTTAGTGGTTCCTGGAGATGACGGAAGTCGACAAAAATAAAATAATCATCTTAAAATCTACTGTATGACAAACATTTTCTCATGTTATCACCATTCATAAATATCTCAAATAGCTATGCCATTTTCAAGAAATCGTGTCTCAATTTACTTTAATAATGAAAATGTATTTTAATTAGCTTATGTGGAAAGAAAAAGGATGTCATTTTCAAATTATTGATAGATGACTCAACAATGCGTATCTTAGCATACAACATGCAATAGGGAATATTTCGAAAATGCTTAATGCTACAACCATAAAAGAAATGATATCAATTGTGAGTTTTAATGAATGCTACGCTTTTCCTGTAGCAAATTTTTGTCGGTCACTCCGTTTCCTTTATTGTCTAAAATTCAATGAGAATGAAGGAAACTTAATAGTTTACTAGCAGAATATATTCAAGATACAGTTTATTTGCCATGCCAGTATGTCAAACGTTTAATAAAAATCGTTAGGACCGTTCTTAAGAAAATGAGAGAGAGAGAGAGAGAGAGCATGTTCAGTAAAGGATTCTTTGAGTTGGGAAGAAATACTTGAAAATGTTTATTTTGTATCCTTAAAATATGCCACTTTTATATTATATTTGGTATTTATTTAACTGCATTATTATGCTATTACTACTACTACTACTACTACCACCACCACCATCACTATTATTATCATTATTATTATTATTATTATTATTATTATTATTATTATTACATTTTACACACAGACACATTCACAAAAAAGATGCAGTGATATACATAAAGCTTTTCTGTGGTCCAGATATAGACTTCTGTGTGAGAATGCAATAGCTCCTCTACTTTAGGTAACCGGTGGAGAAAGTAATATAGAGAATTTACGCCCTTTTACCAGAAGATATAAAAATTAAACAAGCTGCAACAGAGTGGTTCCTTGTCGGACATTGACAGCTCGTATGGAGCAGAATACCAAGTATTCTCAAGCAACATAACCTCAATCTGTTTGGTACTGCTTGCACAGAACGCAGAGGGAGCTGGATGTGGTGTTAAGCCATTGTTGTCGTGTGCCGCCGGAAAAGTCGCGCTTGGTTACTCTTTCCGGGGCCTTGCGTATTTAATTGGAACAGGGAGCGAGCTAGGGCTGTGGCAGGAGTTAGTTCCAAGAAGATACGGGGTCGGGGCAGGGGAGAGAGAATTCTTCTTCAGGAAGTTTCTGGGAACACCGCTCTTATTGCATCAGCCCGATATCGGCTCTTCTCGCTTTTGTTACACCTACATACCACGTAGATTCACTTGAATCCGTGCAGTTGTCTGCCTCGGAGAGCACAGTAATGGAAGCGAATATGGTACTCAACTGCTCTAAAAGCTTTCTTTTTTACTTACATAGTAGGTAGAGAAGGTATTGCATTTCACCCAAAAATTCGAACCCGAAATTTCAGCGGAAATACATGTTTTGGGGTTCCTGAATAAAAATATTTAGAAAAAACGATCCGGGTCGCGTGCGTGTCTGTCTGTGGACTATGAGCAGTATCACTTAAAAACGAAAGGTCGGATAAATACCAAACTTGGTATTTACGTCCAATATCTTCCAAAGATGCGACACGAAGATTATCAAGAACATCCCCGAGTCCCAACTATCTTTACATGGAACATTTTTCGAAAATTTTAATGTTCTAAAAAATCGGTGCTGAATCCCCTCCGTTACGAAGGATAAGACAAGAGAAGTATTTTAATGCACCCAAAAAATTCGAAACTGGATTTCACGGGAAACACACGTTTTCAGGCTTCCTGAATTAAAACAGAATGTTTTAGTGAAACGTTCATGTTTATGTGTGTGAACAGCATAACTCATAAATGAAAAGGCAAAACTTCCACGTCTTCCAAGGGTACGATCATAAAATTTTCAAGAAAATGCACTTATACCAAACTAGCCTTTACAGGGAAAATATTTCGTTATTTTCTCAAAACACAGCTCTAAAGATTTTAATTAAAAGATCCTCAAACAAAATGAATTTCTTCATTCTGAATGACTTTTGTATACTGGTGAACCGTAATCTTACTACCTAAAAAATGTAAATCTTGCTAAAGCACACAATTTATGTCAATTAGCGGTTTTTAAATGGTTTACCATTTCCAAGATACTGTTTGTTATTGGGTTGAATTTTCAAATACCCTTTTTCAATTTGTCGCTTTTCGTATTTTCTCGGGTCATGCGAAGTGAATGAAGCGACCTCCGTTTTAAAAAGCTTACTATTGCTTTAGTCTTCTGTATCCTAACACCTACAATGAATGTGTAATGAGAGTTTATCTCGATTAACAGAAAATAAGTGCAAGAATAGCTTTTGTGGAAGAGTGAATAGTAAAAGTCACATGAATGGAAGTCACATTATGTCTTTATTTCATTCTACTTAGTCAACAAAGAAGTACCTCACGATAAAAATCATGGGTCATGCATGATTGTTTACATAAAGTAGATAAAGTATTTCGTTAGACCCAAAAATTCGATATAGGCACTTCTTCGAAATATGTTTCGAGTTTCCCTAAATCGGAAAGATATCTCTGTTTTGTCGTATTTTTATATTATTAAAATGGCTCTAGGATGTTGATTAAAATATCAACACCACTGAGAGATACTAAGAGATTAGACAAGGTTGCAATATATTTCCTAAATTACACAATTTATTTTAAATAAAATCTGCTGTAACATTTGCTATTGTCAAAATATTCGCTGTACCTTGTATAATTTCTCCCATATTTTAAGCAGGAAACTTTAATGAGTTTAGTGAACATTTTTTTTTCATGAGCTTTGCTTTTTAAAACATTGACTGTTGTCTCGGCCTCCTCCTGCGTACCAGCAGGTACTATTTGTACGTATTAATCCAAGAGCTATTCTCAGCGACAGTTGGAGTTAACGACGAAATTAGATCGAAATAAGAATACAAGTTTTGTTTACAGGCTAGTAACTGAGCAACTTTCTATTAGAAAACAAACTTTCTATCTGGATTAAATACAAGATACGCGAGGTGGCCTTGCGATAATATGTGAGGCTCCCTTTCGGAGGTCCCGGGTTCAATTCTTGTTGGGTCGACCGCTCTGACAGTGTTTTTATTGCAGTATTCCCTGGCTGATAGGCGAATGCTGGAGTGGATTATCCAATGCCCTATATTTTCCTGTAATTTCATTTCCTTGTCATGTTTTAGGTAGAAGGATCAGGCGAGTGGACGGCAGGCGAGACGTATGGCGGTGGAATTTGCTTTGAGGAACTGTCTGTCACAGAGACCTCTCTGTGGGGAGAGGTAGGCCTGTGGAGAGTTAGACTGTCGGAATTAATACCTGGATGGTTTAGGGTTCCGTCTGTGTTCGCCCCGGATATGGTCCCCCTCTGTGTCCTTCACTTCACCCCTTCCTCCTGGAGGTTTCCACCAGCCGGCTATGCCCTTAAGTGCCGAAATCCTCCTCCGTTTTCTGACAACCAAAATCATAAATATAAGATACATTGGAAAGGTAGAATCAGGCGACTGAAAATTTCAATGCCATAGACGAAATTTGAACCACGGACCCCCCCGTCTCCGTCCAGGACACTAAATTCTTCAGCTGATTCGTATTTTTCCGATAAACCACAAGGAGATCTCAAATTGTATTGAGATGACATACCCCAATGGCGTCTACAATATTGTAAATACTTTGAATCCCGGGCTTCATAGTTGCAACCACTATTAGGTCAATTAATGGAATTAATTGTTCTTACGCACAAACCGTGTGTTGCACAGGGTTGGAAAGGTAGAATCAGGTGTCTGAAAAATGTTCAAGAACAATTAATTCCATAAGAGAGATTGACAAGCATGACAACATGCGTTTTATGAATTGGTATTTATACGTTCCAATTGTTCGGTAAACGAACGTACTGTACAAAAAAAACTCCCAAAAAATGTGAGCTTACATAAATCTGAAAGCAAAGGAGACCGCCCGTCGTCGATGAAATTTATAAAAACAAAAAAACAACAACAACAACAAAAAAGGGTTTCTCGCGAATATAAATAACGGCTGCAGGAAGCACATAAAAAAATAAACACTAAATAGGAATTAGTAGAGGATATGAATTATTCCACTTCCTCTTCTTCTTCTTCTTCCTGGCTTGATTAATTGCTGCTCCATATTGTTTGAAACTCTTTCATTGATTTCTTATACCTGCAGTATGATACACGAGTGCTGTTGGGATTTGTCATGTTTTATATCCTGAATCCATCTTTACTTTCCCTATCGCTGACCTACAGTAGGTAGAGGATGTATTATTATCCATCCAAAAATTCAATATCGATATTTCAACAGAAATATGTCTTGATGTCCCCTGAACCCAAAATAAAGCATTTTTAGAAAAGGTGTGCCTAACTCGAAAACATAAAGCGAGATAATCCAAACTTGGCATTTAAGTCCAACATATTCCAAGGATGCGAAGGAGGCGAAGATTTGAATTACATTTTCTTATGCAAAACTACTCTTTAAATGTAAAATTGTTTCATTTTATCAAAGCGCCTCTAAAGATTTTGATTAAAGCATATATTTGATGTGCTGGCATGAGGATAAAATATACATATTGAATTTTCTATGAATAGCATATGAAGCATTCTTCTTTTGGATTCAGGTTTGTATAAATTTGCACAACTAGGAAACCTTAAGAGATAGAAAGAACTTACCTCAGAAAAAAAGGAGTCATTAACGAGTAAAATATTATTAAACAATATTCTTCCAGCGTTAGTCATTTCGAAATATTCCCCTGGAACGATTAATTTTCTCACACGCATCATCTGAAGGAAGGTGCTTGAATATTTTGGATTTAGTCTTTTTTATTTTCTTTCGCCAGAGCTTCTTACCTTTGAATTTATTCCTTCGTGATTCCGATAAATATTTGAACTTCTTACCGCATGTTGTGACTAAGTGCTCATTGTTTAATTTAAAGTAATTCGTTGGTAAAATGTTTTTAATTCTTAGTATAATATATATTTTAAACCTTAGGAAGAATGGAAAGGTCAGGAATGGCTTGGTTTAGACTAGAGGGATGGAGGGCACAGATAATGACTGACGATTCTGCCCTTTATTGGTGGGGATGCAGACTGGATACATACTTTAGCTCACTATGCAGAATGGGAGAATCAGCGAAAAATTAAATTCATAGAAAAATTCATAAGTCCAGTAAGAAGGCATATTGGGATTCTACTGACTGCTAGAAGAGCTGGCAAAACATGGGTAATTTCCTGGCTAAGTGTGCGAAAAAACAAAATTTGTTCATCTAATCAGAGGTTTGGTTTTCTTTCTTTTCTTCATATTTACTCGTTTTTTACTTTCTCTACTACGTGTAGTAAGTAGGGGAAGTATTGCATTCCACCCAAAAATTCTGTACCGAGATTTCTCCGGAAATATATGTTTTGAGACCCCCTGAATCCAAAAAAAAGCATTTTTGGAAACATGTCCGTGTGTGTGTCTGTGTGTGTACCTGTGTGTCTGTGAACAGCATAACTCAGAAATGAGCAGTCGGATGAACACCAAACTTGGTATTTGGGTTCAGTATCTTTCAGAGATGCGACACGAAGGTTTTCAAGAAAATCCCCCACCCCAGATTACCCTTTATATGGAAAATGTTTCGAAAATTTTAATTTTCTCAAAAATGGCTCTAACGATTTTGATTAAAATATCATATGTTTAAGATAGTTTCATGGCAAATGAAATGTATATCTCGAATTTTCTGGGAATGTCTCCAAAAGTATTCTTCATTGTGAACGACTTTTGCATAACCGGTAAACCAATGTATATGACATAAATTGTGTATTTTAATGCGATCTACATTTTTTGTGTAGTAACATTTTGTCTATCTCTTATGGTTTACAAGTTATGCAAAAGTCGTTCACAATGAAGAATGCTTTTGGCGACATTCCCAGAAAATTCAAGATATACATTTTGTTTGTCATGAAAATATATGAAACATATGATATTTTAATCAAAATCGTTAGAGCCATTTTTGAGAAAATTAAAATTTTCGAAAAATCTTCCATGTAAAGGGTAATCTGGGGTGGGGGGATTTTCTTGAAAACCTTCGTGTCGCATCTCTGGAAGATACTGAACCTAAATACCAAGTTTGGTGTTTATCCGACTGTTCGTTTCTGAGATATGCTGTTCACAGACAGACAGACAGACAGACAGACAGACACACACACACACACACACACACACAGACACACACGGACATGTTTCTAAAAATGCTTTTTTTTGAATTTAGGGGGCCTCAAAACATGTATTTCCGGTGAAATCTCGGTATCGAATTTTTGGGTGGAATACTTCCCCTACTTACTATACGTAGTAGAGAAAGTAAAAAAGAAAAACAATGTTTGAGTTCATAAAAATATTTCTCGCAGTTATGAATCAGGTCTGTGATGTTTCCCTGATGTGATCCCAGCGTTGCTGCGTGTTGACTCATTAGATTTGCTCATCTGACAAGGGGGATGTTACCTGCGTGGTGTCTTGGAGACACCGGCCAAGCGTAAGTCCCCTCCCCACAGCCTTTGTCACTGCATGATCTAGTTAGAATGTAGCAGGCAATTTTCATGATGACTAACAGTATTTTAACAACAGCCCTGAGCAAGAAGAGCAACAGCATCAGAGCAGAGAGGGAGCTGTTTTGCTACGACAGCCATATCCTAATTATTTACCAATAACTCAAACCACTTGTTCCCTTGCTTTTTCAAAAGACATGCATGCCTTTTCCACGCTGCTGAAAACCACTTCAAGTCGACGCGTCAGATCGTTCTCCTGAATGGAGCGGAATGATAACCTCAATCTCTGTTTTAAATACATGTTTTGAGCCCCTGGATAAAAATAACTTTTACTTTCTCTACTACGTATAGTAAGTAGGGGAAGTATTGTATTCCACCCAAAAATTCGATACCGAGATTTCACCGAAAATACATGTCTTGAGACCCCCTGAATCCAAAAAAAAGCATTTCTGGAAACATGTCCGTGTGTGTGTCTGTGAACAGCATAACTCAGAAACGAACAGTCGGATAAACAACAAACTTGGTATTAATGTTCAGTATCTTCCAGAGATGCGACCCGAAGGTTTTCAGGAAAATCCCCCACCCCAGACTGCCCTTTATATGGAACATTATTCGAAAATTTCAATTTTCTCAAAAATGGCTTTAACGATTTTGATTAAAATATCATATATTTAAGATATTTTCATGAAAAATTAAATGTATATCTCGAATTTTCTGAGAATGTGTCCAAAAGTATTCTTCATTGTGAAGGACGTTTGCATAACTGGTAAACCATAAGAGATAGACAAAATTTTACTACAGAAAAAATGTAGATCGCGTTAAAATACACAATTTATGTCATATACATTTTTTGTTGAGTGAACCATTTTCAAGATATTGCTTGTTATTCCCTTAAATTTTTCAATACTTATTTTCTCAAATGGGAATTCGTTATTCATTTTTTTTTCTTGGATATGCAAAGAGTATTAATCTGTGGCAAAGAGAATGGTGCTGCACCTAGCAACCAGCTATTTAGAGATATGTCTATGCTTAAAGGCTACTGTATTTCTATAATGCCCTTGCAAATACAAAACAAGGGGAACACAGTAGGCCTTAAGCGATAGTCAAATATTTTTAGAACTGGTCGCTACGTGTAAAATGCAATTCTCTTTGCATGTTAAAAGATCGTTTCTGAAATGTTTATCTCGATTAATATGAAATATATGGAGAATAAGAGTTTGAAAAATAGTTTGTACAAGAGTAGAGAAAGTCATGTGAGTGTAACACATCAGATTTTTAGAACAGGGTCCTTGTGTGTGTCTGTAAGCGCGCCTGTTAACAGAATAACTCAATAACGAGAAGTCGGATAAATACCAAAACTCGTATTTTAAGTTCAGTGTCTTTCAAAGATGCGAAATGAAGAAAATCCCCTACCCTCAACGACCCTTTACAGGGAAAATTTGTCGACATTGTTGATTTTGATTAAAATACCATACATTAAAGATATTTATAGGAACAAATGAAATGTATATATTGAATTTTCTAGGAATACCTGTGAAGTCCTCTTCATCAGGAAGTAATTTTTTATAATCCTTGTTTTTTTAGTTGCATTTATACCCCGCCTTTAACTACATTGTCTTATTGACGGCCTTTCCTTTGGAACTTATTGCCTATAGGTTTGCCGGCCCTCGTAGCCGTGGTCGCTGGAGTGTATATCACCGGCGCTACGCCAAGCTGGGTATGGATGTTTGTGTGTGTCTGTATGTTGTGTAATTGCGGTAATAAGCGGTAACAAAACAGTAAATATGAACTGGGTAGAACAAGGGAACTTTAAAAAAAATGGTAATGGTGTTAATCGTATTCTCTTGTCGTTGAGTTATCTGCACTTTCTGGGTTTTAATCATTATATTAAAACACATTCACACTCTCATCTATACCTCCAGACTCTGGGGAGGATAGGGAATAATCTTGGCTAGAGAAAAATTCCCACCCCGAACCTGGGACCCCTCGCACAGCAGGCAGGTACTCTACCGACTGAGCTATGTGGCTAGCCATTATAATAATCTTGTAGGTATAACTGGTAAACGTTAAGCGATAGACGAAAACGTACTATACAACAAATGCAGCTTTCCTTAAAGCATGCAATTTATTTAAAATAACCTAAGCTATTTCTGAGATATCCGCTTATAATGGCTCGAATTTTTCAATATTTTGTCACTCTTAAGTCCTATTGATTTTTAGTTGTTTCTGGCGATGTCATGGAAGGAGTATATGGTATTTTGAAGCCAGCGTATAGCTTCCAGTTCTAAAACATTTAACTGTCACTATTCCCTTTGTATCTAAAGCGAGATGTGTATGCAGCTATTTCCGGAAATGTTTATCGCTATTAAAATGAAGTAGATAGGCAAATTCTTTTTATAATTTGTATACCACTAATAGCGGTAGAGGGTAGAGAAAGTCATGCAAATGTAACACATCAGATTGTTTCAAAAGACAAGCATGGCTTTTCCACATTGCTGAAAACTATTTAAAGTCGACGCATTGTCAACATCGGTCTCCTGGATGGAGCGGAGCGGTAACCTCAATTCCTATTTTGGCTTTTTCACCGGAAATACATGTTTTGAAACCCCTGTATAAAGTAATTTTAGAAAAAGGTTTCTTGTGTGTTTATCTGTGAACAGCATAACGCAAAACGAAAATCGGGTAAATACCAAACTTGGTATTTAGGTTCAGTATCTTTCAAAGACGCTACAAGAAGATTTTCAACAAAATCTTCCGCCCCAGACATGGAACATTTTTCAAAAATTTTTATTTTCTCAAAAATGGCTCTTACAATTTTGATTAACGTATCATATGTTTAAGATATTTTCATGGCAAATGAAATGTATATCTTGAATTTTCTGGGAATGTCCCCAAAAGTCCTCTTCATTCTAAATGGCTTTTGTATAACTGGTAAACCGGAAGAGATAGACAAACTTTTTATACACAAAAAATGTAGATATTGTTAAAAGACACAATATATGTCACATAATTTTTTTGTGGAGTGAACCATTTTCGAGATATTCCTTGTTATTTGTTTGAATTTTGCAATACTTTGAGAAAAACGTTACTCAAATCGGAATTCATTATTTGTTTTTTGTCCTGGACATGCCAAGAGAATAGAATGCTCCACATAGCAACCGGCTCTTAAAAGATTTGACTATCGCTTAAAGCCTACCACATTCCCCTTGCACCTATAAGAAAATTAGCAATAAGATTAACATGAAGTAGATGGAGAATAAGCGTTTGTAAAAATAGAATGTACAAGAGTAGAGAAAGTCATGTGAGTGTAACACAGATTTTTCAAAAATCGTTTGTAAGTTTTCGGTTACATCCAAGTGAGTATGTGTAGGGATGATGAAGACAGCCCCTATTCAAGACTATTTTTGGTGAATATCCTGTACATTCATGGAACAGCCAGCTGAAAAAAGTGGAGTGGAGGAAAAAGTTGCGTGTTACTCGTGTGAGTAAGCAATGCAAGATAGTCAGGTGTGTTTGTGCTCGGCCTCGAACTTGACGCTGTGCTCAGTGCAGCGAGAGATGAATATGCCACGACCCGTTAGGTTCACTCGGAGCGTGAAGCGTGACAAAGCCGCCTCACGGGAAAAACAAACAACCAAGTCAACTGCGATTGTTGCTCGTAACCTCGAAATCCGACAGTGTCGCACCATTCATTCAGTCAGCAAGCACTTCATAGAGAAGACGAGCATCTCCTGCTTTTGTTTTCCCAATTGGAGTTTGATTACACTTATTCAGTGTCTAAATATTCGCCTGCCTATTGTATGTGCAACAGCAAGACGGTTAAAGCAAGCAAAACCTTGTATTTCGGTTGTCTTCATTTCAAATGAAATCAAGGCTGAAGAACGTTTAAACTCTGCAAAAATCAGTTCGAACCCAAATTGTTTCTTATTTCCGAAATAAGCTACTTAGTACTAGCTATTCCAATCATACATCACTCATCTGAAATGGAAAAAACATATTTTCGGAATGTATTACTATCAATCAACCAGAACATTTACTCATTGAAAATGTATAAAATCGACGAAGTAGACTCTTCTTATTCTTCTCCTCATTCTCCACTCTTTTTCTACATTTCAAAAGTATATTCCATCTTTCCATTTGTGCACCGAAAGGCAAAGAATAAGCAATAGCTAGTAAGCGTATTCCTTCGGAATGCATCGGAAGCAATCACTGTTGTTGTGCTCCTAATACACAATTTAATGCCAACCAGGTTCAAGATATACGACAAGCAGGAAAATGCATATCATCCTGACCGTATATTCTGGTGACTGAGTGGTCAAAAGTCAGTGCCTTGTAATTAGAATTACCTAGATTCAAATCCTGGTTATATGTAATTTTTTTGCAAGTAACGTTAATCATATGTATTAATTGTAAATAATAACATGAATACATAAAACGTGAATTGAATACTTCATTTTACATACGTGATATTACGTTAACTTTTGTATTTTTTTATTGATTTTTCATTTAAGCACGGTCACTAATTTCGTATTTATTTCGAAAAATGCCACACTCCAATGGGTGAGTTGCAAAACTCGCCAGTCAGCTATTAACGCACATTCGATATCGAAAGTTCAATGTGTACGATGATGATAAGATAAAGCTCGCGCGCAGAGATGATAGTGTGAGTTTACAGCGTAGTCGAGAAGACTTCAACAAATTTGCTTTTCGAAAGACTGCTTGCTCTTTTTTTTCTTTCTTTCTTACTTTGGGTCTAAGGAATCATTACTCTCAGCTTTTTATAGGGTATTGGGGATTTATAAACTTGTTCTTCATTTCTTTCCAGTTGCCCTTAGGGGTTTAGTACGGGATTGACACACTTGGGGTCCCAGCCACCAGTGCTCTTACGGCTGCGTTTGTTTGTTGTTTGTGGATTTTGTTTTCAAGCTGTAGAGAAAGGAACAGAAGTTGATAATACAAACGTTGCATCATCTAGAAAAGAAATGTGTGCTGTGAATGGAGTTGCAGAGGAAAGGATTGAAGTTGATAACCCAAATATTGCATCAACTAGCAAAGTGATGTGTGGTGTGGATGAGGCTGAAGTCGAATAGACAGAAGTTTATCATTTTAGTGTTGCCTTGCCTAGCAAAGAAAGGCGTGGTGTGGATGAAGCTGTAGAGGAAAGGACAGACGTTCATAATCCAAATGTTGCATCTTTAGCATAGGAATGTGTGGCGTGGATAAAGCTTTAGAGGAAAAGACAAAAGTTGATAATAATCCAAATGTTGTATCATCTAGTAAATAAATGTGTGGTGTGGATGAAGTTGCAGAAGAAAGGACAAAAGTTGATAATAATCCAAATGCAGCATCATCTAGTAAATAAATGTGTGATGTGGATGAAGCTGTAGAGTAAACTACAAAAGTTGATAATAATCCAAATGTTGCATAATCTAGTAAATAAATGTGTGGTGTGGATGAAGGTGTAGAAGAAAGGACAAAAGTTGATAATAATCCAAATGTTGCATAATCTAGTAAATAAATGTGTGCTGTGGATGAAGCTGTAGAAGAAAGGACAAAAGTTGATAATAATCCAAATGTTGCATAATCTAGTAAATAAATGTGTGCTGTGGATGAAGCTGTAGAAGAAAGGACAAAAGTTGATAATAATCCAAATGTTGTATAATCTAGTAAATAAATGTGTGATGTGGATGAAGCTGTAGAGTAAACTACAAAAGTTGATAATAATCCAAATGTTGCATAATCTAGTAAATAAATGTGTGGTGTGGATGAAGCTGTAGAGTAAACTACAAAAGTTGATAATAATCCAAATGTTGTATAATCTAGTAAATAAATGTGTGCTGTGGATGAAGTTGCAGAAGAAAGGACAAAAGTTGATAATAATCCAAATGTTGTATAATCTAGTAAATAAATGTGTGATGTGGATGAAGCTGTAGAGTAAACTACAAAAGTTGATAATAATCCAAATGTTGCATAATCTAGTAAATAAATGTGTGGTGTGGATGAAGCTGTAGAGTAAACTACAAAAGTTGATAATAATCCAAATGTTGCATAATCTAGTAAATAAATGTGTGATGTGGATGAAGCTGTAGAGTAAACTACAAAAGTTGATAATAATCCAAATGTTGCATAATCTAGTAAATAAATGTGTGGTGTGGATGAAGCTGTAGAGTAAACTACAAAAGTTGATAATAATCCAAATGTTGTATAATCTAGTAAATAAATGTGTGATGTGGATGAAGCTGTAGAGTAAACTACAAAAGTTGATAATAATCCAAATGTTGCATAATCTAGTAAATAAATGTGTGGTGTGGATGAAGCTGTAGAGTAAACTACAAAAGTTGATAATAATCCAAATGTTGTATAATCTAGTAAATAAATGTGTGCTGTGGATGAAGTTGCAGAAGAAAGGACAAAAGTTGATAATAATCCAAATGTTGTATAATCTAGTAAATAAATGTGTGATGTGGATGAAGCTGTAGAGTAAACTACAAAAGTTGATAATAATCCAAATGTTGCATAATCTAGTAAATAAATGTGTGGTGTGGATGAAGGTGTAGAAGAAAGGACAAAAGTTGATAATAATCCAAATGTTGCATAATCTAGTAAATAAATGTGTGCTGTGGATGAAGCTGTAGAAGAAAGGACAAAAGTTGATAATAATCCAAATGTTGCATAATCTAGTAAATAAATGTGTGCTGTGGATGAAGCTGTAGAAGAAAGGACAAAAGTTGATAATAATCCAAATGTTGTATAATCTAGTAAATAAATGTGTGCTGTGGATGAAGCTGTAGAGGAAAGGACAAAAGTTGATAATAATCCAAATGTTGTATAATCCAGCAAATAAATGTGTGATGTGGATGAAGCTGTAGAAGAAAGGACAAAAGTTGATAATAATCCAAATGTTGTATAATCTAGCAAATAAATGTGTGATGTGGATGAAGCTGTAGAAGAAAGGACAAAAGTTGATAATAATCCAAATGTTGCATAATCTAATAAATAAATGTGTGATGTGGATGAAGCTGTAGAGGAAAGGACAAAAGTTGATAATAATCCAAATATTGCATCATCTAGTAAATAAATGTGTGGTGTGGATGAAGCTGTAGAGGAAAGGACAAAAGTTGATAATAATCCAAATGTTGCATAATCTAGTAAATAAATGTGTGGTGTGGATGAAGCTGTAGAAGAAAGGACAAAAGTTGATAATAATCCAAATATTGCATAATCTAGTAAATAAATGTGTGGTGTGGATGAAGCTGTAGTAGAAAGGACAAAAGCTGAACATAATCCAAATGTATAATCTAGCAAATAAATGTGTGATGTGGATAAAGTGTAGAAGAAAAGACAAAAGTTGATAATAATTCAAATATTGCATCATTTAGTAAATAAATGGGTGGTGGATAAAGCTGTAGAGTAAAGTACAAAAGTTTATTATCCAAATGTTGTATAATTTAGCAAATAAATGTGTGCTGTGGATGAAGTTGTAGAGGAAACGACGAAGTTGATAGCCAAAAGGTTACATATTAATCTAAAAAGAAACATGTGCTGTGGATGAAACTGTAGGGGGATGTTGCATCATCTAGCAAAGAAATAGTAGATTATGATACAGGGGGTTTTATTTTGCGAGTAGGAAAATAGCACGAGCAAAACAAAACCACTTTTAACACGCGTAGCATCTACTATTTTTTAGACAACATTAGAATTTGTAAAATACCAATAGTATTCCAGAAACTAACAGAGTTTAAAGCGCGTTCTTGAAACAAGAGAAATGACGTTAAAAAGCGAGATATCATATGTTTTGATGTTTTGTTGATTCGCTAGCAGTCATTTTCAGTAAAATTATTTACACCATGTGTTGCCTTACACCAGGAAATTAAGCGATTAAATGATTTTTGGATAAGAACTTCTAGTGTTATTCTTTCTGTCGTTTGTGTAATTTCACTTCCATTTCAGTTTCTTCTGAATTCATAATTTCCGCCAGTTAATCTTTATGTAGGTTAAATAAAAGAGTAACGTTTTAGATCAAAGAAAGCTGCCAGTATAACGTATAGGTTAACTCTACAATGAATTGCGATAAATTGAAGTATGGCGATTTGTACTGTGAACAGATAGGTAATGCGAGCGCTATGAGAAATTAATTATGTAAAAGATACAATGAAACTAAAGCCTAATCAAACCAGTTATTAAACATGTGCAAATACAAAGGGTAATTGCCATGTAATTGGACTTGAAATCACAGTTGGTCACACTGAGGACTAGTGCGATAATCTAAAGCTTTTAGCTCGTGTGCTCTGTGTTAGAAGTTCTACTTTTAGGCCGTGCTGTCTAAAACTATCATTTATTGCTAAGAGATTATCATTAATTCTACTATTTATTTTAAAAGCTTGCGTTCTGATCACCGGGGCGCTGTTAATTTGTTTCGGATAGTCTATAGAAAACCTTAATTAAAAGGTGAATCAATTGCATTAGGATGTTAGGGAGTAAACATTTATATACCTTGTTTCGTGACTAGATTCACGTGCGTTGTATTTTGGTAGACTTATAAAACTGTCAATAAATCCAGACTAAATGCCATTCCACATATACAATAGAGCATTTCATAATTTGGTTAATGAACACGAACAAACCGGCAAATGAACAGATGTACCCACGCTATAGATGCTCTGCAGAAACCATCCAGAAGACCATCATGGCAAAAGTTTTTCATATGATTCGTAAAGAAAGTTGCTGAATTTCTAAAACAGGTAATCTGAAACGAGCAAAAGATGGCATATTGGGACAAAAAATGATTGCATGTTAAAAACAAGGGATTCAAAGGAAATGTAATAGTAAGCTCGTAATCTTGATGTAGCAGGGATGCTGTTACCTCTCACCTGCTCCAGCAGAGCTTTGTGAAACCGCTGGGCGCGTGATCACGTCAGCAATTAGCTGAGAAGCGGTGTAATGGAGCGAATCACCCCCTCCCCATTGAGCAGCAGGAGACATCATTTCATCTACTACACAAGGTGTTCCATCCTCCCAGAAATCTTCACAAACTATTGCGCAGTGTCTGCTTGTGGTAGTTCATGGTGAAGTACTCGCCACAGACAGAGATTGCCCATTTCACATCAGCCAGCTCGCTATGTGCACCGACATACTACTGCTGTGGATGCAAGTATACCAAATGTTTCTCCTAAACATAGATCATACATTTGCAAATATAATGTAAAATGTTATCATAAATCTGTACTAATATTACAAAGAGAAAAAAATTGTACATATATAGATATGTATACCTTAAGACAAAAAGAAATCAGCAGACTCTCTTGCCGAAGACCAAATCGTTTCCGTTGTGGTTCACAATGGTGTCTCGGGACGCGTGCCTTTAGCTTCGTTCTATTGTCACCTTTCATATTGAGAATATGTGCTGACAGCCGAGGGTTATAAGCAGGTACGTAGCAATGAGGCCTACACAGGTTTGTATCCCGAGTATAATTATTTTCTTTTTATGCAGAAAAACGCAATGTTTATATGCATTAATTTCCAGTTGCTAAGGCTTATTTGACTTTAAGGCATCTATGCTTACACGTAAAAACTGAAACATTCTCCGTCTCGTTCTCAAATTAAATATGCAATAAGTAAGCATTACATTCCTAAATGAAAAAGCAAATAAAAGTAGAAGTTAACTTAATATCAGGTATATAAACTCTCTGCTACTATTACTACCCTAATTTTACGGGGCATGGATGATATCAAATGCTTAGTCAAATTTTCGCGAAAGGATATTTCCTCCCAAGCATCCTGTATCCCACAAAACTTGCTTTGCAGTCCAATTTTAACTCCAAAACTTTCTTCGCCTCTGCCCACACATTTTCAATAGGATTCAAATCTGGTGAACAAGGAGGCCAATCAATCACTGTGATATCTTGCCATTGCGAGAACCAGTTTGAAACCTGCTGATTCGTGTGGTCAGAGTGGTTATCCTTCTGGAATTCAATAATTTCATCGGAATATCTAGTCCTTACAGAAGGAACCATGGTGTTTTCAAGGATGTCTGTATACTGCTGGCTATTTAATGTACCATCAAACTGCCACAACATACCTAGACCATCTCGTGACTTCCAACTCCAACACGACACAATACGTAACCTTGGCGGTCCATTTGTGCCAGGTATTTTGCGTCGTAACGTTTTCCTCTGGGGCAGTAGACAATTACTTTCTCCCATTTGTAGATGAAAATCTCACCTCGTCTCTGAGTATAACCCTGTTCCAGTTATAGTTGACATTTTCTTTTGCAAATGCAGGGCGACATAATCTGTGATCGTCCGTTAGATGCTGATTCTTAGGTGCCGATCGAGGAAAGAGCCCTGCTATAGTCAAACGACGCAAGGCTGTACGGTTCGATCCAGGGAAATTAAAATTACTTCTAATTGTAGACACATGCTGGAAGGGATTGCTATCTGCCTCTTTTAGAAGTATAGTGTCCGCTGAGGAGTGGACAAACGAACCAAGTGGCGACAAATCCCTTCCTTGGATAACTGCACCCACCGCGTTGCGATAGGTACAGGGACTTTTGGTAGCCTGAGAGACAGAGTATCCAGCAACGTTCACTAACATAAAGAGAAATACCCCAGTAGTTACGTTTTGATGTGTGCAGCCATAGTAAACTACAGTATGACTGCTAACATATGCAGAACTCCAAGGTTATGAGGTGCATGCGCATTTTCATGCCAGTGCCATTTATAACAAAAGAATGAGATGGAGAATTTTAACATCCACAATTAAATATTTGGTTTGGTTTCTCATTTTATAATTCTTACTAAAATGGCATTAATTTTGAAAAAGAAAATAGTAACCTGTTTGTATTTTGTGCATAAATGTTTTAAAATTAATAGATATCTTAAGCATGGAAAACATTCGACATTGCCATATATTTAACAAATTAAAACTCAAACAATAAAAATCTGATGTGTTGCACTCACATGACTTTCTCTACTTTTGTAAAGCTATTTCTACAAAGCTTATTCTCCATCTACTTCATGTTAATCCAGACAAACATTTGCAGATATTACCTTATTGTTAAATTTTTTGTAGTTGTAAGGGGAATATGGTAGGCTTTGAGCGATAGTCAGATCTTAGCTGGTTGAAATATGGAGCATTTCATTTTCTTTGCATGACCAGGACATAAATAAAAAATCTGATGTGTTACACTCACATGACTTTCTCTACTCTTGTACAAACTATTTTTACAAACGCTTATTCTCCATATGCTTCATGTTAATCGAGAAAAACATTTGCAGAGTCTATCTTATTGCTAATTTTCTTGTAGATGTAAGAGGAAAATATATTTACAAGGGCAATTTGGAAATACAGTAGCCGTTAAGCACATACATATCTCTTAATAGCTGGTTGCTAGGTGCAGCACCATTCCCTTTCCCACAGATTAATACTCTTTGCATATCCAAGACAAAAAAAAATGATTAACGAATTTCCATTTGAGAAAATAAGTATTGAAAAATTTAAGGGAATAACAAGCAATATCTCGAAAATGGTTCACTCAACAAAACAAATTTATATAACATACATTGTGTATTTTAACGCGATCTACATTTTTTGTGTAGTAATATTTTGTCTATCTCTTATGGTTTACCAGTTATGCAAAAGTCGTTCACAATGAAGAATACTTTTGGAGACATTCCCAGAAAATTCAAGATATACATTTTATTTGTAATACAAATATCTTAAACATATGATATTTTAATCAAAATCGTTAGAGCCATTTTTGAGAGAATTAAAATTTTCGAAAAATGTTCCATGTAAAGGGTAATCTGGTGGGGGATTTTCTTGAAAACCTTCGTGTCGCATCCTTGGAAGATACTGAACCTAAATACCAAGTTTGGTGCTTATCCGACTGTTCGTTTCTGAGTTATGCTGTTCACAGACACACACACACACAGACACACACACGGACATGTTTCCAAAAATGCTTTTTTTGGATTCAGGGGGTCTCAAAACATGTATTTCCGATGCAATCTCGGTATCGAATTTTTGGGTGGAATACAATACTTCCCGTACTTACTATACGTAGTAGAGAAAGTAAAAATTAATAACATATTTGAGAAAATGTATAAGTATTGGAAAATCTAAAGGAATGACAAGCAATATCTCGAAAATGGTTCACTCAACAAAAAATCTGTATATGACATTAATTGTGTATTTTAACGCGATCTACATTTTTTGTGAAGTAAAAGTTTGTCTATCTCTTATGGTTTATCAGTTATGCAAAAGTCGTTCCCAATGAAGAATACTTTTGGTGACATTCCCAGAAAATTCGAGATATACATTTCGTTTTTCATGTAAATATCTTAAACATATGATATTTTAATCAAAATCGTTTCAGCCAGTTTTGAGAAAATTAATATTTTCGAAGAATGTTCCATGTAAGGGGTAGTCTGGGGTGGGGGATTTTCTTGAAAATCTTTTGTGTCGCATCCTTGGTAGACACTAAATTCAAATATCAAGTTTGTTATTTATTCGACTTTTCATTTTTGAGTTATGCTGTTCAGACAGACACACACACAGGACATGTTTCCAAAAATGCTTTATTTGGATTAGGACACCTAAAAACATGTATTTCCGGCAAAACTTCGGTGTCGAATGCAATACCTTCCTTACCTACTATACGTAGCAGAGAAGTAAAAAAAATATTCACGAAGCATTCGGAGCCAGGTTGTTCCAATTACGAGACACGTGCGCTTCACCGCTGGACTTCCAGGCATTCAACCAAAGCGAAACACATCTTCCTACTTATCGCATAGCTTTGAAATGAATACAGGGTGGTATTAAATCGTGTATTGTGAACGCAGTGTCAGCGAATGCTTCCTATGTTTTCCAAATAGAACTCCTCTGTGGCTGTTGATCATTTATTTTGTCTTAGGCTGTATAAGTGTACGTACATAGTATGTATTATGAGGGTCATTCAAATGAAACCCGGTCACTTGTGTAAAGTAACGGTAACGATTTTATTAACTCAAAAATAGTCACCAAAACTGTTGGCACATTTATCCAATTGCGACACTAGCCGGTCGATTCCATCTTTAAAGAAGCTAGTAGGCTGCTGTTGGATCCAGGCCTGGACCCATTCACACACTTCGTCGTCCGTTGTGAATCGATGTCCGCGAATAGCTTGTTTCAGAGGTCCATAAACATGAAAGTCACACGGTGAAAGGTCTGGATTGTAGGTGGATGTTCCAGCGTTTCCCATAGAAACTGCTGCAATGTCGTCTTCATCGCATTGGCAGTGTGTGGGCGGGCATTATCATGCAGGAGAATAACGCCATTGGACAATATGCCTGGGCGTTTCGACTTGATGGCTCGTCTAAAGTTCTGTAAGGTGGCTTGATAACGCTGGGCGTTGATGGTGGTTCCCCGTTCCAGGAACTCGACAAGCAGTGGGCCCTTGTGGTCAAAAAACAAGGACATCATGACCTTACCAGAACTGGTATGCACGGTCTTTGATTTCTTTGGAGGTGGTGAAGTCGCATGTTTCCACTGTTTGCACTGACGCTTGCTTTCCGGTCCAAAATGGTGACACCATGTTTCGTCACCAGTGACAATATGCGACACAAAGCCGTATTCCTCCTCATGATAACGTTGCAGATGACTCAAAAGACAGCGCCATTCGAGTATTGCGCTGTTCGGCGATCAGTTGGTGGAGAACCCACTGCGCACAAACTTTTCGAAATTTCAAGTGTTGTTGCATAATGGTGTGAATGGCGCCCACGCTAATACCCAGTAACCGATGGATCTCGTCCATCGTGATTCTGCGGTTGCCCAAGACTAAAGCATTCACTTCCGCAATCATTTCAGATGTGATGACACGATGAGGCTGCCCAGGACGACCATCGTCTTCCAGTAACTCGCGCCCCTCTAGGAATCTTGCGCCATTTCACCACACTTGAACGACACAGACTGTACTCACCGTACACAACCTTCATCCGTCGATACATTTCACGGCCTCCAACTCCCTCCGCCGTTAAAAACCGAATCACTCCTCGTTGTTCCTGCTTACTCGCCTTCATGTTCAGTAGTGGACGATAATTTGTGTGACCACCCTCTCTTCGGCGTGAAACCACACTGTCGCTATGCAACGTCAAACGTTGCGCACGCTGCAGTCGCTCTACCAATAGATGGCACCACCATACACGCAGTTATGTGGTACCACCTTACGGTAATGCAAAGTTAGACGCACTGATCAGGTTTCATTTGAATGCCCCTTGTATATATTAGGGTAGCCTCAAAAAACACATAACCAATTATGACGATTCTTTCACCACTGAAAAACCCTATTATTTCTGATGGACATGAGCTATGAAGAACCTAATTTGAGTTCATAAACTATTAAAGGACTAAACAGGATTTACAAAGCCAATGTGCTAGAATACAAACACATCGGAGTTATAAAATAACAAACGAAGAAGGTTTTGGTCCTTGTGATTGCCATGGAGTAGATTATAGTTGTTACTCCACAGAAACTGCGTATAAAATAAGAAAAATGTCGTGGATAATGCTTCTTCTTCTTCTTCTTCAAGCTATAAATGTTTAAGCCTGTTGCGGCTCCTGTGTTTGTTATATCCATGTTTTTGTCGGTCGGCTGACACTTCGTTTTCCAGTGGGCACATATTCAGCAATTACTTTTCGAAGTTTATCTTGGTTCATGCATTGTACCTATTTTGTTGATATTCACCTATAGTTTCTAACAGGCTGCTAACTCTCAGGTAATTTTTTATTTCGCCGTTTCTGAGGTAATCTAGTCATTCCCGCTGCGCTGCGGAGAAATCACATTTCTGCCGCCTGTATTCGGCTTCTATCTTTCTCCGTTACCATACAAGCCTGTTGGTATTGCCGTAACTTTATATACATAGTTTAATCCGTGCATCTTTCCTTGTCTTATTGTGGAGTGTTCTTCTAACGGTCACGTACATTTTATTAAATTTAGCAGTTTTATGATTAATATCCTTTTCATGTCTGTAAGATAAATGATAGCCAAGAAAATTAAAAAGTAAGAAGGAAATAAAATAAAATTACTAATTATTATTATTTCATTCAAAATAATATTTAGATGGTCATGATTTAGCAACTAAGATAACAGAAGACATAACAAAACAAAAGAGAATTAAATGTGCTTATAACGCTAAGGTATGCACGAGATAGCATTGCCAAAATACGAGGGGCGTTGGAAATGATTTACAATTGCGTTGTTTTAATAATACCACTCAAATCTACGGGCACGTCCTCTTGTGGGACAACGAACGAGGAATTGGAGGCAGCTGTCACAATTGGATGCGAAGTACCTCCAAACAATTGAGGCAATATTTTATATCATAACGTGCTGTGAATGCCAAAGTGATTGTAGTGTAAATTAATATTATTGTATGTACAGGATTTTAGATGTTTGTTAGCCATAAGTATTGTTAGGAAATAAGTTTACACGGCCTCACTGAAACTGACAATAGAAGTGGGTAACAATAAACCGAAGGGGTGAGTCGTTTATCACTAAGAAGAGATAAACAAATGACGTCAGGGTAGCGTGCCTTTTTTTAGAAATGGAGGGAATATATTCCCTAGAGTATATATGTTAGTAGTAGTGATTGGCTGACCAAAACAGACGCTAGTGGGCGCGATTTGGTAACCAATAGTAGCTCTATTATAATGTTTAGGCAATTCGAGGTGAAGGAGTATATATTCTCGAGCCATAAGCAAGTTTCGCACAGTTCGGAAGAATCTCTCACGAGGTGCACGTCGCAGAGTTAGTTACAAAAATGTAAAGTACGCGAAGTAATTGGTGCGCGGCAACTAAAACGACTGTAGTTACATTCATAAATATCACAGTTTCAGTCAGGCGTGTATAAAGATTAAATACGTCAATTATTACTTAAGTGTGACGGCAATAAAAGTGTAGATTCAATTTTTTTAGCAGTGTTATCTTTTAGTAACAATTCCTTTCCATTTACACACCCTGGTTAAAGACACGTGCTCGACTGAGTTATAATAGTTAGCCGGAGGACAAAAAAAAACTAAATTTAAAAATAATTAAACAATAGGCGCCCAGCAAATAAGATAACACAAGCCATTGAGAACTGCGACACAATGGTTCCGAGACGCTATAACGAAGTTGCTAGCAAGGTGGCTACGGTGTATTGACGTCGGTGGGGAGTATATTGAAGAAGTAACTTGGAAGTCTGGGACGTTAAGGAAGTCAAACGATCCGCCGATGTTTCACATCCTTTTGGGTGAAATTAGGAATAAGGTTGTACGAAATACAATTATAAGCGGTAAAAAAGAAGCATGCACAATAATAATCCTCTATATTACTACAATAATTTCATAAAGGTCGGGGACAGGTAATGGAATTAATTAATTCGTCATACGTGCAACGTCGGGTAAGTCGTTGGTCAGTCATAAATTGTGTTCTCTAGCATCAAATCCTCAGGATTTTGTCCCTGAAGACTCAGCGGCGCTCTCCGATATAGGTATCCGGTTTGTACAGCTAGGAGAGACGTAGGACTTAACTATAGCGCGATTAAGGATTAGGGCGGCGCTGTGGCCGAGTGGTTAGACCACTCGCTCTCACCAAGGCGGAGTGGGTTCGATCCCAGGGAGCCGCATGTGGGATTGGTGGTGGTGTTTTCATTCCACCGGTGCTTCATCTTCATCTTTCCTGTCATTCATCTCGCTCATTTTCATCTACATCTACTTCCTCGCTTTCATCCCCGGGTTACTCACTCTCTCAGATCCACAGAGTCCCTCTGCTCCTCAACAGGCGTCTAACCCCAGTCATGGCTTGTAAGTCCTGAAGGTGTACATAGGAGGAGGGTAAACAGATGAAGAAAAAGCAGCAATTAAGCATTACTAGCTTTCACCCGCGACTTCGCCCATGTGTATATCCCTTTCCATCATATCAATTTATATAGATCAACAATTCCACTATTTCCTACATTAAATAAAGGGATTCATCTTTAGTAAACAATCTTTGAACACCTTATAGCCTAGCAGATTAAGATTTCTCAGGTAGATTTGTTCTAGGAGCATTTCGTAGTTAGTTACCTGTTCGACGTCATTTGACAGCACTTGCGCGAGATAGCTGTCGATTTTGCACTTATTTTAGGCATTTTAGAAGTGTAACGCATGGCACTCTATAATTCTAAAACATTTTATGAATTTCCCCACCCTCCATCGTTTATTGGTGGGTATACTAACTAGTCTTAGTTTATTGGTGGGTATACTAACTAGTCTTAGTAGTCAAAACAATCTTTTTTTAATCTATATCGCATCTCTGGAAGGTACTGGACTTAAATTCAAGTTTAGTGTAGATTCGACGTTTGTTTTTGAGTTATTCTTCGTATTGCATTCTAGGATTCAACTCCCCGCCCAACTACCCTTTACATGGAACATTTTTTTCTCGAAATTTTTGGTTTTCTAAATAAATGGCTCTAATGATTTTTATTAAAATACCATATATTTAACATATTTACATGCCAAATAAAAGTATATCTTGAATTTTATGGGAATGGCCGGTGAAGTCCTTTTCATTTGGATGAAATTTTTTATAATATTGTATAACCGATAAACGTTATGCGATAGACGAAAATGTACCACACAAAAATGTATATCTCTTAAAAACACACAATTTATTTAAAATAGGTAACTTTTTTGTGGCATCAATTATTTCCGAGATAACCGTTATTAATGTTTCGATTTGTTCATTACTTGGTTATTCTTTAAGTCCCGTCGATTTTTAGTTGTTTCTCGCGATTGCATGGAAACAGAATGGAACTTTAACGGCAGCATATAGCGTCCAGTTCTTAAACATTTGACTGTCGCTGTTCTCCTTGTAACCCAACGAAATGTGTAATGCAGCTGTTTATGTAAATGTTTATGTCGATTAAAACTAAGTAGATAGAAGATTAAACTTTAGTAAAAATAATTTGTATACCGACTAATAAAATAGAGGGTAGAGAAATCATGTGAATGTAATACATCCTATTTTTAATATATACATATTTTTGAAATATTTGACCATTGCTGTTTAGAAGGGTTGAAGCTACCCATCATTGAAAAGATGGCTCCAATTAGATGAGTAGTTTATGAGATTTCTTTATGCAAGAGCAATTACATTTACTCATATATTAGTATAGATTGTCGCCGTCCTAACAGGGGAATTTGTGTTTCAGGAAGGGTATGTTATGAATATAGGAGACAGTGGTAGAACGGACGAAAAAATCTGATGTGTTACACTCACATGACTTTCTCTACTCTTGTACAATCTATTTTTACAAACGCCTATTCTCCATATGCTTCATATCAATCGAGATATCGAGATGTCAATCTTATTTGTAATTTTCTTGTAGATGCAAGGGGAATATGGTAGCTTTTAAGCGATAGTCAAATATTTTATCGCTGGTTGCTATGTGGCGCATTCCATTCTCTTTGCATGTCCAGGACATAAAAAAATGAATAACGAATTTGAGAAAAAGTATAAGTATTGGAAAATTTAAGGAAATAACAAGCAATATCTCGAAAACGGTTCACTCAACAAAACAAATGTATATGATATAAGTTGTGTATTTTAACGCGATCTACATTTTTTGTGTAGTAAAATTTTGTCTATCTCTTATGGTTTACTAGTTATGCAAAAGTCGTTCACAATGAAGAATACTTTTGGAGACATTCCCAGAAACTTCGAGATATACATTTCATTTCTCATGACATTATCTTAAACATATGATATTTTCATCAAAATCGTTAGAGCCATTTTTGAGAAAATTAAAATTTTCGAAAAATGTTCCATGTAAAGGGTAGTCTGGGGTGGGGGGATTTTCTTGAAAATCTTCGTGTCGCATCTCTGGAAGATACTGAACGTAAATACCAAGTTTGGTGTTTATCCGACTGTTAGTTTTTGAGTTATACTGTTCACAGACACACACACACAGACACACACACAGACACACACACACAGACACACACACGGACATGTTTCCAAAAATGCTTTTTTTGGATTCAGGAGGTCGCAAAACATGTATTTCCGGTGAAATCTCGGTATCGAATTTTTGGGTGGAATGCAATACTTCCCCTACTTACTATACGTAGTAGAGAAAGTAAAAATACACATTTTTACTTTCAATAGGATATGCTTTGTAATACGATATGCTACTGATGATGAAGATAAAAGCTATACATTCTGTGCAAGATGTTTACTAAGTCAGCCTCAGGAGACTTATGAAGATAATGCTGCGCATTACTTTACTGTGTTAGGTTATTTGACGCCCAGGAAAGTCATCCATTTTCTCTTTTAGTGTGTATAACTACCTAGCGGAGGGAAGTTGGATCATGAAATGTCGATCATAAGTTATCTTCAACAACTCTAAGGTAAAGGTATGGACGAACGGAGGAATCCTCGTAACCGGAGCAGAGTATCGCAAGTAAGCCACAAGAACCTTTTTGCTTCTACCCTGACCCCTGGGAGGAAAGGATGTAGGTAGAGACCCGAAGGCGATGAAGGGCGTAAGCATGGACAGGGTCCCTAACGTTTACAGTTCGAACGAATCCAACACCGCCCGGTCCCACTTCCAAGCCTCCTAACCCCTGGTGGGACCCAATCGGAGACGGGACCTAACTGAACAGTCGCAACGATGGCAGGTAAGAAAGCTCTACAAAGCGCACATCCACTGCCCAGGCACAACCTGTTGAACACCAACCCCCGGTTCTACACCGCCCTTTTTCTTCTTTTTTTTAATATATTAGGCTTTTCTTTTAAGAAGTTCCCTTATTTAGCAGTTTATGAGTACTGTGTTTTACTGCTTATTACCGTAATTACACATACAACGCACATACGTAAACACCCATGCCCATGGCGGGACTCGGAACCGCGACCCTCAGCTTGGTGGAGCGCCGATGTTATACACTCCAACGACCACGGCTAGAGGGTCGGCATCCTGAAACAGGTGACAATGAAGGAGATGATGAGTACAGAAATGAGAGGCAGGAAAGTCGTTGTAGAAGAGGAACTACTCCAGCATTCGACTATCGACCCGGGGAAACTACGAAAAACCCATAATTCAGAGGGGGCGGTCGCCGGTGATTGAACCCGGGATCTCCAGACCAACGTTACCGCGGCGCCACCTCGCTCGGTTTCAGTAATTCTAACTATATATTTTATGTTTCTCCAGATTCTAAGCACTTAAAATAATACGTAAGTGACAAATGCGTATCTAAAGCCTGGTTTGCAGCGCGCAACTTAGCCTGGCAACCTTGTGCTGAAGACTTTTATTGGTTGTTGCTCAAAACGCTTAAAGTTGAATGGCACTATAACATTATGAAAAGCGTTTTAGGAACTCTGCTTATCTTACGTGGGAATTTACTGACGGTAAAAGTCATTCTGATACGGTGTAAAATATGCAACAACGAAATAAACCAACGAGTCAGGCTAGATAAGCAATAAACATATAAATTCAATGCCACCGCCGAGACTTGAACCATGAATCTTCTAATCTCTATACAAACGCTCTACCGCTGAGATAGTGTCAGAACGACCGATTCGTAATTTTTAAGTATTATTAAAATTCCAACCTTAGTCTAGTACGGCAGCCAGTCGTGACAGTCTCTTCAAGAGTGTGTTTGTATGAATCTGCTTGCTGTTTAACAGTGAAATTTTGCGGACCCTTTTGGAATTTGGACCCTGAAGGTGAAACCAGTGACGAGGAATAGGTGAGATGTATAATATGTAGTGCATTAAGGTTTAAAAACAAAATAATTTGTCACCAAGTGCTTGTGACCGCTCCCTTACAAACTGTCTACACGGTAAGTGTCATCCACCGCCTTCGTTCGTGGAGAGGACTATGGTATTTATTAGATTGTCTTTGGGTTGCGCTCCATCCTTGTGCTTCACAAAAGGAACCCGATCGAAGGCATTCAATGACTCCAGTACTTACGGGAGATATGGGAAAATGACCAGCAACCTACTTACTCTGCTTATATAAAAGCAATTACTTATTAACATTACATAATATATTGCGGTTACTTTTTACTTTCTCTATCACGTACCTGGTAGGTAGATAAGGTATTGTATTCCACCCAAACATTCGATAGCCAGATTTCATCGCTAATACATGTTTTGAGGCCTCCTGAATTCAACAAGAAATATTCTTAGAAAAAAGGTCCACGCGCACGTGCGTGTGTGTCTGTGAACAGCAAAGCTCAAAAACTAAAAGTCGGATAAACACAAAACTTGGTATCTGAGTTCAGTACCTTCCAAAGATGTGATATGAAAATGTACAAAAAAATCCCCCACTCCAAACTACCCTCTACATTGAGCATTTTAGGCATTTTTTTATTTTCTAAAAATGGCTATAACGATTTTGATTAAAATTCCATATATTGAAGATATTTACACGACAAATAAAACGTATATCTTGAATAAAATATTGTATAACTAGTAAGCGTTAAGCGATAGACGAAAACGTACTACACAAAAAATGTAGATCTCTTTAAAACACACAATTTATTTCAAATAGCTTTTTTGTGGCATCAGCCACTTCCGATATATCCGTTATTAATGGTTCGAATTGTTCAAATTCTGTCAATTTTCAATTGTTTCTCGCTATGTCATGGAAGGATTATTGAATTTTAAGGCCAGCGTATAGCATCTAGTTCTTAAACATTTGACTATCGCTGTTCTCTTTGTATCTATAACGAAAGGTGTAATGTAGCTATTTTCCGGAAATGTTTATATCGATTAAAATGTAATAGATAGGAAAATAGTCTTCGTAAGAATAGCTTGTGTGGCCACTGATAAGAGACAGAGGGTAGAGAAAGTCATGTGAATATATCACATCAGATTTTTATGTAAAATACGCAGAGAGAATATCGCATGAACAGTTTCTGCATCGTTACCTGTGCAGCATGGTAAAAAAATCTGATGTGTTACACTCACATGACTTTCTCTACTCTTGTACAAACTATTTTTTCAAACGCTTATTCTCCATCTACTTCATGTTAATCGAAATAAACATTTGCAGACTCTATCTTATTGCTAATTTTCTTGTAGATGTAAGGGGAATATATATTTACAAGGGCAATATAGAAATAAGTAGCCTTTAAGCATATACATATCTCTTAATAGCTGGTTGCTAGGTGCAGCACCATTCCCTTTGCCACAGATTAATACTCTTTGCATATCAAAGACAAAAAAATGAATAACGAATTCCCATTTGAGAAAATAAGTATTGAAAAATTTAAGAGAATAACAAGTAATATCTCGAAAATGGTCCACTCAACAAAAAAATGTATATGACATAAATTGTGTATTTTAATACAATCTACATTTTTATGTAGTAAAATTTTGTCTATCTCTTATGGTTTACGAGTTATGCAAAAGTCGTTCACAATGAAGAATACTTTTGGAGACATTCCCAGGAAATTCAAGATATACATTTTATTTGTCATAAAAATATATTAAACATATGATATTTTAATCAAAATCGTTAGAGCCATTTTTGAGAAAATTAAAATTTTCGAAAAATTTTCCATGTAA
Organism: Deroplatys truncata; assembly: GCA_030765065.1. Classification (NCBI taxonomy): domain Eukaryota; kingdom Metazoa; phylum Arthropoda; class Insecta; order Mantodea; family Mantidae; genus Deroplatys; species Deroplatys truncata. The sequence continues at coordinate 60,613,565 of CM060984.1, read as the reverse complement.
AGGGTACTCTGGGGTGGGGGTATTTTCTTGAAAACCTTCGTGTCGCATCCTTGGAAGATACTGAACCTAAATACCAAGTTTGGTGTTTATCCGACTGTTCGTTTCTGAGTTATGCTGTTCACAGACAGACACACACACATACACAGACACACACACACGGACATGTTTCCAAAAATGATTTTTTTGGATTCAGGGGGTCTGAAAACATGTATTTCCGGTGAAATCTCGGTATCGAATTTTTGGGTGGAATACAATACTTCCCCTACTTACTATACGTAGTAGAGAAAGTAATAATAACCGGAAGGGATGGCTCAGGTGGTTACATTTAAGATCGCATTTGGGAGGTCCCGGTCCCGGTATCGATCCACGGCGACCGCCCACTCTAGCCCATGGTTTTTTATGGTTTCCCCGGGTCGCCAGGCGACTGCTGGTTGGTTCATCTTCTACCACGACTCTCCTTCCTCTCATTTCCTGTACCCATTATCTTCTTTGTCATCTGTTTCAGGATTGCTGGACCAGGCGATGGGGTTCGGTGGGTTGCGGCTGGGCGGTGGATAGCACTCTGTAAAGGTTTCTTCCCTAGCGTCGCTGCGATATCGCTCAGTTAGGTCTCTCCTCAGCGTGGGGCCTCCGCTACAGGGTCCCTGGAAGTTGGTGGTTTGTGGGCAGGGACCGTGTGGCGTCGGATGCGTTCTATCTGGAAACGTTAGGGACCCCGTCCATGCTTGAGTCCATCGGCATCCGAATCTGGTCGCCCTCGGGTATCTCTCCTCATCCCTCCATCCCAGGGCTCACGTTGAAAGCACAGTGGGCCGACTTGCCTGCGTGTGGCGCTCTGCCTCGGTTCCGGGGGCCCCTCCATGATACGTACCTTTAATTAGTTTTGTGGTACGGTAATATACTCGGCAACGAAACAAAAGTCTTCTGAGTTTTAGCGTGACAGCTTGACGTCTTTCAGAAAAAGCACGATTTCTATTACCACAGACTTACTGAGGTGCTGCATCACCTGATTTCTCAGTTATGAGTTATTTTTAGCGGTAGAATTCCGGTTCTAAAATAATGAATATTTTGGGCAAACTCCATATTGATTTTTGAACATCAGATTTTCATAGAATACAACAGTCGTATAAGCACATGAATCTCCTCGAATCTCATAGGAATTTGTAATGTTGCTAATACAAATGTTGGCGTGTGAATGTGATGTGACGCATTCACACGGCTTTCTCTACCCGTTACAATTTCACATATTCCCTTATACAGGCTGGACCATTGAAGTGAGACTGTACAATATCTCCAAAACTAAGTGTTGTAGAAAGAAGTGTCTTTAATAAAAGTTACTTGATATTATGGGGAAAAGTAGATGCCATTAGTCATCCCTTATTTGAAGGACGCTGTGATAGCCATTTTAGGGTCAATTGAATTTGACCCTAATTCTAGGTTCCCATTTAAAAAGTTAAATTGACCCTAAAATGACTATCATATCGTCCTCCAAACAAAACATGACTAATGTCATTTAGTTTTCCCCATAATATCAAGCAACTTTTATCAAAGACACTTCTTTCTACAACACTTAGTTTTGGAGATATTGTACAGTCTTAACTTAAATGGTCCACCCTGTACATTATAGTATTTATCTAATAGAATTGCTCACCGACACGGGAAATGCCTAGAAGTTGTCGAAGCACGGACTCGTGAACGCAAGGTCTGCGATCGAATCCCGCAAGAAACATCTTTTGACTAAAGTTGTCTAGATTTTCCTCAGACCTCACAACTGGCAAATCCCGGGGAGGTGCCCTAAACTTAGGGCTGGAACGTTTGCTTTCCAAATTTACTTTCCCAATTATCATATAATTTCATGTATCACCAGTGTCTACCTGTGGTGCCATATGGTAAGAACGAGCGTTGAACACTACTAGTATGCAGAATTGATCGTATAACGTAAGTTTAGTTTATGATACTAATGAACTTATATGGGAAAAGATAATCGTATAAATATGCTTTATATACGCAGAGTTCAACCTGGAAACACTTTAAGGGACAGTGGAGCTGAGTTTTTAGGTGAAAATAATTTTTAAATTATATCATACAAATATTCTATAGACGTGAATTACTTTCGCCAAACATTTTTCACGATCCACCATTTTTAAAAGCTCAGGGACATGTTTAAATCACCTTGTGCTCCATTTCAACCCCACTGGATCCTTTCTGTATGTTTTTTTCAGTTTTACAGTTTTGCACGTAAAATTTATTTCTTTCATTTCAGTTTTGCTGTGATTTGTATGCATAATCTAGAATGTGCTATCTAAGGATTCAAGCATGCATTTTATGATTGCTTTGTTCATTGGCTCACAAAGGATAATTTATACTGAAAAAACAACGACAATTTTAATACCAACAACTTCATAAAAACAAAAATTTGTTTTTACAATTAATAAGATAAACTTCAATGACATCCGTACATTTATTTTAACTGTCTAAAGTATTAGGAAATATCACTTCTCTGACAAATTTGAATGCACAAGGTAGTTTTAGAAAATTGTATTTGTTTTCTGCTAATTAATAACATTTAATTGCATTATATGCGAAACTATGCGAGCTAGTGCTTTGAACGTTTGCACAGTTATTTTTTTATTTACTCATATTTAGTGTGCCAGTTTTCAAATAAATAGCTTTACAATTAAAAAAGTTAGAAAATTCAGTCCGAGTATCCCTTAAGAGAATTGCAGACATACATTTTATTAGTCAGACAACTATCTTAAACATATTATACCTTAGTCGAAATCGTAGGAGCCTTTTTGAGAAAATGAAAACAACGAAACATTTTCCATAAAGGATAATTCAGGACAGGGAAATTTCCTTGAACATCTTCCATGCCACACTTAAAAGGCAATACCCAAATATGAAAGTTGATATTTATTGGGCTTTTCATTTTCTTAGACACACACATCAACCCACCCACCCGATATTTATCTAAAAATTTCTTTTTGGACTCAGCGGACCTCAAAACCCGTATTTCCAATGAAAATGTAATATCGATTTTTAGGATGGAACCCTGTACTTCTGCAGATAACGTAATCATTCGCCCAAAGCGTACCCTATTTCCATTGCGTATGCCATACTTTCTCGCTCTACGCATTGAAGCGTGCGACAACCTGTGGACGCCCACTTTTCTCTCTCTCTCTCTCTTCCTGGTTGTTTCCCTACTTTGCTGTTTTTCTGTACTTTCACACATGCACACATTTACAAGGACACAAATACCCATGCCTGACTCGAACCCGTAGTGCTCTAAGCAATGGTACCTTGTGGTCATTGCCAGTTATCCCGTACCTAAGGAAATACCTTAGAAAAACCCTTATTTTGATTGTCGACATCGTTTCATTGACACATAGAGAGAGAGAGACATTTTCAAATTAGTTGATCGGATAGTCCTCCAGGAGGTAAGTTGCCCAAATGAAGGTTTTAGTGAAAGATATCACACAACTTTGATAAAAGACCATAAAGCGAATCAACGTTTGATGGTAACGGAACATCAAGTGTAGCGTGAAGGATTACCAACACACATAGGTAGGCACCTCTGAGCATCGCTGCTTCAAAGGCGGGAAAGGGTTGTATGCTATGCATCAAACAGGAAGAGCTAGAGTCTGTCATCCGTCTCGGCACAGCATAAACCTCCCCGTATACGCAAAGAGTGGGATTTTTCATTTTACTAGAGCTTTAAATACATCTATTCCCAAAACGACAATGCTCTGATGTCTTTTGACGAAAGATTTTATTTTTAAAAAATTTCTTATGTGTTACATTCACGTGTGTTTCTCTACCCAGTCTTCAACAAACTATGCTAAAAAGCTTATTCTTGTATATAATTCATATTAATCGAGATATATATTTTCAAAGATGGTATTAATACATATTTCCTTACAGGTACAAGGAGATCAAGATCAGAGAGAAGAGCAAAAAGCAAGATCAGGAGAATAATAAAAACAAATTCTACTTGCCTACTTCTATGGTGTGGGTGTAGCGTGTCTGCCTTAAGAGATCCGAATTCGAATCTCGATTAGGTTGCGTTACCTGGTTAAGGTTTTTTCCTGGGGTTCTCGTCCTGAGAAAACGAGGACCCTGGGTCTATTTGAGAATCATTTTAACCATTTCTTCATTCACCATCCGATATGGCCTACCCGGTAAATGGATGTTAATTAATCATCAAAGCAAACAAGATTTTTCTCTTGAGAAAAGTTTAAATACCTGAAAATGCAAAACAATAACAACGAATATCTAGGAAATGGGGAAAGCAACAAAAATGTTTATTTGGGATAAATTTTGTGCTTTAATGAGAGCTATATATTTTGAGTAGTAAGATTTTGTCTACCTCTTACAGTTCACCACTTATACAAAAGTCATTCAAAATGAAGAGGGTTTCATAGATTATTTCAAAAGAATTCAAGATAAACATTTTATTTGTCACCAAAATATCTCAAAGTATGATATTTTAATAAAAATTCCTCAGAGCCATTTTTAAGAAAATTAAAACTAATGAAAAAATGTCTATCTAAAGAATTAAATTGATTTATATTTATGGACGCTCTTTAACTACTATCATTCTTAGCGTTCCATTCTATATTGGGCGTGAAAGACCGGAAATTTTATTCAGAGACCTCTTTATCAGCCTTGAGCTACTTTTACGTGCCGTAAATCTACGACACGGCACCACCGGTTTTACTTCCCTTCTTAAGGAAGCTATGCTAAGGATTTTTACGTCCGAGAAAATCCATCGCCCTCCCCGGGTTTGAACCCGCGACCTGGCGAACTAGAGACTAGCATGGTAACCCCAGACCAAGGAGGATGACGGTAGTTTGAGTTGGGGGAATCTCTTGAAACTCTTCGTGTAGTACCTTTGGAAGATACAGAATAAAACACAAGTTTGGTTTTCATCGAGCCCTTTGTTCTTGAGTAATACTCTTAATACTCTTCACAAACACAACACACACGATCCTTTTTCCACTTTTGTGGGTTTCAGGGATCTCAAAACATGTATTTTCGCTAAAATCTCGATTTTTAATTTTTGGGTGGAATACAATACTTCTTCTGCTTGTAGGTGCTTAGAAGAGAAAGTAAAAATCTGTTCAATTTCAGTGTATAGTGACACAAATGCTTTATTACTTTCTCTGGCCCCTACTTATAGTGTATATATATAGGAAATATTGTATTCCATCTAAAAATTTAATATCAACATTTCACCGGAAATACATATTTTGAGGTCTCCTAAGTAAAAGGCAAACATTTTTCGAAAAATTTGTGTATATGAACAGTGTAAACCATAAACGAAAAGTTGGATGAACACAAAACTTGGTATTTAAGGCATCTACCAAGGATGCGATACGAAGACTTTCAAAAAATTCCCTCCATCCGAAACTATCCTTCGTATGAAATATTTGTCACTATTTTTGATTTTATAAAAAAATGGCTCTAATGATTTTCATTAAAACAGCCTATGTTTAAAATATTTGTTTGCAAAATAAAATGCAAAATAAAGACTTTTAATTTTGTACAACTGGTAATGCTTAGGAGATAGACAAAATAATGTTTACTTAATACAAATCTAGATCCTGTTAAAACGCACAATTTAACTTAAACTTTTTGTAGTATTAACCATTTCCGAGATATTCTTTGTTATTGGTTTGAGTTTTCTAATACGTTATACACTCTGAAGTGTTAGGTTTGCTTCTTATGGTCATATAAAAAGTGTAACTTCAAGAGTGATCCGCTTTTTGAAGATTTTAGTATTGTTTCAGTCTCATGTGTGCCCTTTGTACCTATGGCATAATTTATAATAAAACCATTTCTGCAAATGTTTTTCTGGATAAGCATGAAGTAAATTGAAGAATAAAACTTTTATAAGATTGGTTTATGTAAGAGTGGGTAGAGAAAGCCCTATGAATGTAACGCATTTTAATTTTTACTTTCTCTACTACGTATAGTAAGTAGGGGAAGTATTGCATTCCACCCAAAAATTCGATACCGAGATTTCACCGGAAATACATGTTTTGAGACCTCCTGAATCCAAAAAAATCTGATGTGTTACACTCACATGACTTTCTCTACTCTTGTACAATCTATTTTTACAAACGCCTATTCTCCATATGCTTCATGTTAATCGAGATATCGAGATGTCAATCTTATTGGTAATTTTCTTGTAGATGCAAGGGGAATATGGTAGGTTATAAGCGATAGTCAAATATTTTAACGCTGGTTGCTATGTGGCGCATTTCATTCTCTTTGCATGTCCAGGACAAAAAAAATGAATAACGAATTTGAGAAAAAGTATAAGTATTGAAATATTTAAGGAAATAACAAGCAATATCTCGAAAACGGTTCACTCAACAAAAGAAATGTATATGACATAAGTTGTGTATTTTAACGCGATCTACATTTTTTGTGTAGTAAAATTCTGTCTATCTCTTACGATTTACCAGTTATGCAAAAGTCGTTCACAATGAAGAATACTTTTGGAGACATTCCCAGAAAACTCGAGATATACATTTCATTTCTCATGACATTATCTTAAACATATGATATTTTCATCAAAATCGTTAGAGCCATTTTTGAGAAAATTAAAATTTTCGAAAAATGTTCCATGTAAAGGGTAGTCTGGGGTGGGGGGATTTTCTTGAAAACCTTCGTGTCGCATCTCTGGAAGATACTGAACCTAAATACCAAGTTTGGTGTTTATCCGACTGTTCGTTTTTGAGTTATGCTGTTCACAGACACACACACACACACAGACACACACACAGACACACACACAGACACACACAGACAGAATGCTTTTTTTGGATTCAGTGAGTCTCAAAACATATATTTCCGGTGAAATCTCGGTATCGAATTTTTGGGTGGAATGCAATACTTCCCCTACTTACTATACGTAGTAGAGAAAGTAAAAAGCATTTTTGGAAACATGTCCGTGTGTGTGTCTGTGTGTGTGTGTGTCTGTGTGTGTGTGTGTCTGTGTGTGTGTGTGTGTGTGTCTGTGTGTCTGTGAACAGCATAACTCAGAAACGAACAGTCGGATAAACACCAAACTTGTTATTTAGGTTCAATATCCTCCAAAGTTGCGACACGAAGGTTTTCAAGAAAATCCCCCCACCCCAGACTACCCTTTACATGGAAGATTTTTCGAAAATTTTAATTTTCTCAAAAATGGCTCTAACGATTTTGATGAAAATTTCATATGTTTAAGATAATGTCATGAGAAATGAAATGTATATCTCGAATTTTCTGGGAATGTCTCCAAAAGTATTCTTCATTGTGAACGACTTTTGCATAACTGGTAAACCATAAGAGATAGACAAAATGTTACTACACAAAAAATGTAGATCGCGTTAAAATACACAACTTATGTCATATACATTTCTTTTGTTGAGTGAACCGTTTTCGAGATATTGCTTGTTATTTCCTTAAATTATCCAATACTTATACTTTTTCTCAAATTCGTTATTCATTTTTTTGTCCTGGACATGCAAAGAGAATGGAATGCGCCACATAGCAACCAGCGTTAAAATATTTGACCATCGCTTAAAAGCTACCATATTCCCCTTACATCTACATGAATATTACCAATAAGATTGACATCTCGATATCTCGATTAACATGAAGCATATGGAGAATAAGCGTTTGTAAAATTAGATTGTACAAGAGTAGAGAAAGTCATGTGAGTGTAACACATCAGATTTTTTTAGTAAATGTATGTCAGGGCGACACTACTAAATAACAAGAAACTTCAGACCTGTTATTTTCATTATGGAAATAATGCGATAGTATTGACGATATTTGTTATTGCAGGTATTTTGGAAAATGAAACTTAAATCGTTATTTTAGATGGCTCTTCAGATAAGCAATCCTTGAATTTTTCAGTCCTCTGATTCTACCTTTGTTCTAAACACATGTCAGTGTGGAAGAACAATTAATTCATTAATTGGCCTTATAGTGGCTAAACTAATGAAGCCCAGGACTTAAAGTACTTACAGCATTGTAAGTCGCCAATGGGGCATGTCATCTCAAAACAATTTAAGGTCTCCTTGCGGGTTACGGAAAAATGCGAGTCAGCTGGAGAATTTAATGTCCTCCCGGCTTGTTGCTATGGTAGCTCAGTGTTCAGAGCAACCAGACGGAGACGGAAAGATCCGGGTTCAACTCCCGGCCATGACATTGAATTTTTCAGCCCTCTGATTCTACCTTTCGATCCTTGATTTTGTATCGATTTTAGCCAACTTTATAATGAAGTGCTTTTTAAAATAACGTTTCAACTTTACAGGTTTAGTGATTTGCCTAAATAAAATTTAAGGACATTACTCATATAAACTTGTTAATTTTGTATCCTGATTGCAAACCTTGATTTCCTTCATGCATAAATCAAATGAGAGATACTGAATGCGCGTTCTGAAATCTCGCCACGCACGCGCAGGGGCACAGCAACGGCATGTAAACCCATAGATATGTGGTTTGAGACTTTAGAAGACTTGGGAAATTAGATTAGTTAAGCTGAACGAAAATGTCTGTCCTAAATTTCTTCTCTACGCAATGACATAAAATGTGCAAAATACTGGATTTAATATATTGTTGTGTGCTTTGTATTTTACATTACTGCGAAGAATTAGCGAGTTTTAATATAGAGGATGCGCAAAAACAAGGTACAGAAAATTTTAGAGTAGTAAGGCAGTACCAAGTTAAGCGTTTTGAGGTCAGGAGCATGGTGACGCAGATGCAGTAGGATAATAACAGGAGCGCTGCATGAACATCTATGATACGTCTTTATTTGCTAGTCAAAACTGCCGGCCCTCGTACCCGTGGTCGCTGGAGCGTATAGCTTCGGCGCTCCGCCAAACTGAGAGCCGTGGGTTCGAGTCCCACCATGGGCATGGATGTTTGTGCGCGTGTTGTATGTGTAATTGCGGTAATAAGCGATTAAGTAAACAGTAAAACACACCACTCATAAACTGGGTAAATAAAGGAACTTCAAAAAAAATGCAATGTAGGTAACGCATCCACCCCTCTGTCCGGCACAGCCATGCACCACGTAACCTAGAATCACACTTGAAAGGTGAGAAGGAAACGGAATGAAAGGGAAAAGATGGAAAGCAGTTGTCTACCGACCAGTGAAAACCACCAAAAACCCATGAGTAGAGTGGGCGGTCGTCGGGAATCGAACTAGGATCTCCCGAATGCGAACCTCACGCGGAACTTACCGAGTCATGTACTGTCTCAACTAATGAGTACTTGTAAACCATGAGAAACTAACCACTACATGCACGTACTGTACTGAACAAGACGGTATTATCGCACTATCCAGTAGACTTCACTTCAGACGCATCTAGTGACATGACTAGTATTGCACAATTGTTTACATCTGACACGCCACAACAAACAGACTTCATAATCAGAGACTCTAACATGACGGTTTTAATGTTGACATATGTAGCGCAGTAAAAACGCTTCCGCGTCTGCTTGTACCTAATCTCAAAATGTTTATTTTGGAATTGCTTTTCCCCCTACAATTTTCGCACTTTGCTTTTCCGCACCCAGTGTATACTACAATGTGTAGGTTCAACATAAGTACAGTGTGCGCATATTATTGACTTAATCTCACAAATAGTAAACTAATGAGTATGCATAATAAACTGAATTTTCCAGGAAGGCAGCGTGGCCTTCACAGATGGAGTACTTCAATCTGTGGCGACCCCATCAGGTGCCACGTAACGTTCTATTGGTGTTAGAATTAATCCTGTCCTACACGCAAGACAGACTGCGGCTTGGGTAGGGTAAAAAAAAAAGAAATTCGTAAATTCGTTTTTCATTGGAAGCAGCCAGCGTTAGGGCTAGCACGCTGCGCATTAGACGAGCCTCGGCGATCTGGTTGAATGTGTGCATATTACTATCTTGTTCAAGAATGGCACAAGTACACGCACGTGTTATACAGCATAAGTGATGAACACTTATATCAAGTGCCCAAACAAAAGAAACTAACGTGTTGCTGCAGTTAAACATAACGTAAGCCTAACATTTATTGTAATTCTGCATAGTTGCGAACATTTAAGGCGTCTTGTATTCCTCCGTATGCACCTTGAGCTGACATCATTTATAAATAGGTGGGAAATTTAAGGAAGAAATTTGCGCCCGTCACCAGCTAATGAACATTAATGATAGCAATAAGGTTGCTTTATCTTTCTCTATCCGTCAACTAGAATATTTAATCAAAAGAGCAAAATGCATTCCCTTTCTTGGTTAGCAAGAAGACTTTTGTGTACTTATTTAATCAGAATAGCTCAAAGACTAGAAGTTCTAAACTTAAAAATTTAGTTTTATGCCTATTTTATTTTTAAGTACCCAAAATGGTGTTTTTCCTCCCTACTATTCATCTATAATAAGTAGAGAAATTATTGTATTCCACCCAATACTTTGATACGAGATTTTACCGAAAATACACATTTTTAACGCCCCCGATTTAAAAAGAAAAGCATTTTAAGGAAATTCCCTTATGTATGTGTGAACACAATTAAAATACTAAAACTCGAGTGAATACCAAACTGGTATTTAAATTCAGTAATTTTCAAGGATGCAAAACGAGGATTTTCAAGTAAATAACCCACCTCAAACTACCCTTAATATGAAAAACGTTCGTTAGTTTTCATTTTCTCAAAAATAGTTCTAATAATTTTGATTGAAATACTGCGTGTTTAAGATATTTACATGCAGTGAAACATGTATACCTTAAACTTTCTGTGCATAGCCTGTGAAGCCTTCTTCATTCTGAATGAATTTTGTTTAACTTATAAACCATAAAATATAGACAAAAACTTACTACATTAAAGTGTAGATCGTGTTAAAACACGTAATTTATGTAAAATTTATTTTTGTGGCATTAATAGCTTCCGAGTTATACTTTATTATTGGATTGTATCGTCAAACGCTTCATATTTTTTAAATTGCCAAGCCGATATTCATTTTTTTCTCTTGATCATACAAAGAGAACAGAATTTCAAAGCCATCACATAGCGACCCACTTTTAAAATATTTGACTTTCGCTTAAGCATGCTGAGGAGCTCTCTTATTTGCCTTGTACCTACAAAGAAACGTGTAATAATGCCATTTATACAAATGTTTTATCTCAAGTAACGTGAAGCACATAGACGAATAAGATATTGTAATAATACTTTATAAAAGAGTGAGTAGTAAAATCATGTGAATATGACACACCAGATTTTTTCAGAGAAATTCCCGCACAACTACACCGTTAGGTACTCTTTCTCCCAATAGCTATTTTATAAATATGAATTAAAATGGTTCAAAAATACAATTTAGATAATGGATTTTATTTAAATGTCTATTGACCCTTACAAAATGCCATATAACTGTGGAACAAAACAGTTTATCTCCTTATAACACCAATTGATCGCATTTTTATACCATTAACGTCTTCCGAAATATTTCTTTATTTATCTTCCCATATTGTAGCAAAACACTTTGTAACTCTAAGTAGATTATCGGCGTGATTAAATACTCTAGGTATAACAATCTAGGATAAGATCAACCGTACGACCGCTGCATCCTCTGCTTCCGCCCCACAGAATATGAGGCTGGGAAGCCATAAGCATGTCGAGTCTGCTTTAACTCCGAAACAAAATGTTTAAAATTTTAGAATGTGCTTTTAAAGCTTAAAACAGTGAAATGTGCGGCAGCAGAACACCGCTTACTTGTGCAATTGCTAGAAATGAAAACACTGATCAGTTTCTCTGTCAGTGACAGTTTATAGGTAACTTTGGCATTTCGATATTTTCGAAGCAATTACATAACATATTTCGTTTTCCACTTTGTTAAAATCACCTTCATCTGATTAAATTTGGAATCTACAGGATGGGCACAAGATCCCGTCACCGCCCGTAATTACCACTATATGACGGAATTGCAATTTTGTTTTTTCTACTTTAGATATAAACAATCGCTGATACAAGTAACTACACCATTGAACAACGAATTGTCACAAGCACTTGGGTCCACGAGAGGCCAAGAACAGGCAAAACGTTTGGAACAAGTGCTTAAGGACCTCCATCTACGATTCCGACGAGAACCACCTACAAAGAGAACACTTTTGCGTTGGGAACAGAAACTATTTTCTACCAGTAGCGTTAAGGATAAACCACGTAGTGGTAGACCAACAACAAGAGGGGAAAACAATGCAGCGACGTCGCGGAGTCAGTTGAAAGATCACCAATGACGTCAACTCGCAAACGATCCGCGGAACTGCGTATACCCTGGTCAACACTGAAAGTTGATTTAAAATTATGTCCATATCAACCGAAACATGTTCAAGATTTAAGTGACAATGATTTAGATCGAAGGAAGATGGCATGTGGCGCACTTCTTCAGGTATTTGATATCATCCCGAAATGTGGCAAAGCGATTTTCATTGATGAATGTGCAATATATCGAAGCTCGCGATCACGAAATGCCTTCTGGTCCAAGGACAACCTTTATTTTTATGAGGGATTGAGAATAACCCTCCCCATGTCATGATATGGGCTGGTATGGGCAGTAAACATATATTTACGGTCCGTATTATTCTGAACGATCTGTTGACCAACCTGAGTATGTTTATGTGCTAAGAACATGGTTCATACCCCTTTTGGAAACCTGAGGGGTCAAGGACGCAAGACGGAGCGCCTCCTTATTTTGGCGCTTCGTTCCAAAATATCTCAACGAGGTGTTTCCAGAACGCTGGATTGGCCGAGGATCGCCTTCATTGCCAGCTCCACTTGACTGGCCACCTCGAAGCCCTGAACTGACGACATGTGAAAATGCACTCTGGGGATTCGTCATGGATATTGTTGCAGCACTACGTTATAGTACGATTGATGAATTGAAAGAAGCTGTGAGACTTGCTTTTAGACATATTACTACAGTAATGCTGAAAAGAATGTCCCACAGAACTTGGCGACAGATTATTTTGTGTTCTAGCATGATGGTGCCCATACTGATGTTTTAGACATTTAGACATTAAAGCAAACAGATGTACATTAAGACAAAACAATACATAGTATGTACATGTATTTATAATTAAAGGTTGAATTCTTATTTTAAATTTAATTTGGGTGACTGGACTTTGGCCCACTCTGTATGTTGATAAAGTTGGCAGGTATATAATTCAATTTAAGACTGACCCCGTAGCTCACTCGGTAGTCTACACAGCTTGACGCATCACAGTACACCTCAACACCATGACAACTCTCTCACTCATCTTCATCGAAACTGACGACCAAGGAAATTCCAGGGAACGTCCAGCGTTTCTTGTAGAAATGCAAGGAGCACAACCAGCAGCAACAGTATTACCAAGCAACCTAACATCATATGCCACCTTCAATTCCTTTCTACTTTCACCTCCTAGCCGCTAGGCTGCAGTCAGATTTCATGAATGTAGCCTAGTAATATCCTTCACCCGCTCCTGCCCATTGCAGCCTCTACATATTAGCGCGGGTGCCATGAGGGACTACCCTATTTTTATCATTCCTCCTTTTTTCTTCCGGTGGAGGAGATTTAGTGTGTATGGTCGACAATGGCGAGTTCCACACTCTCAGTCCCGAAATTCCATCGGAGCTAGGGTAGTGCATAACACATTTTCTCCTCGACTCGAAAATAAAAAAATCGTTGGAGCAGCTGCCTGCTGTGCGAGGGATTCCGGGTTCGATTCCCGGCTAGGGGTGGGAATTTTTCTCTAGCTAAGATTACTCTCTATCTTCCTCAGAGGATAGAAAAGCCACGACAAGCGAATACGAGTTAACACATTGCCTATAGTTAATAATATGTTGCAAAGAAAAGGCCGCTGATAAAATCATTGTAGTTAAAGGCGGGGAACTAACAAAATCAATTTACTATAATGTAGCTGTTAAAATGTATAACATATTAAGAAGTGATAGGACTCATCAAAATAAGTATACACTAGTTATATGAACATGCATCCTACAATCAATATCTTCAGAGGTATTAGAATTGTCCACAGTAGAGTATTGCTGTGACTTCCATTCCTCTAATACAGTTTGCTGAATAGAAAGGACTGACATTGTAAGCTATTGCAAATATTGTATCCAATAATATACAAGCGGAGAATCGATATTTATAAAATACAGTATTCCGTTCTGTTGTAACTCAGTTCCAATTTTAGAATTCATGTTTATAGAGCCTTTTGACATAGTATTTGTTGAATACTGTGACCTCTCACATCCACATTTAGAAGATATTCTTTTGTTACTAAACTGAATTATTATAGATTTTAAAAAGGTGTTGATTTTACGATGGTTTTTCCTTGTTTTGAAAGTATATTTTGCTTCCTTGTATAAATGTTTGGTGTTGTGTTAGGGAATTAGGTTAGGTTAGGTTAAAGATAAAGTTACAGACGAAGGAAGGGACCCCCGCAACCGGGTTAGAGCGCCACATGACGTAGGCCGCAACGATCCTTTTTGATGACCCGTGGGAGAAAGGAATGATGGGAGAGACCAGATTCGGATAACGACGGGCGCAAGCATGGACGGAGTTCCTAACGTTTCCAGATCGAACGCATCCGCCGTCATTCCGGCCCACGCACCCATAGGCCCCAGGGTGGGGCCTACTTGGAGGCGCGATCTAACTGAGCAGCTTCGCAACGACGTCAGGGAAGAAATGTCTACAGAACGCACAGCCACCGCCCAGCCGCAACCCGCCGAACACAGTCGGTTGATCCTGCAACACTAAAACAGATGACAATGAAGATGATGGGTACAGGAAATGAGGGAGAGAAGAGTCGTGTTAGAAAATGAACCTCCCCGACATTCACCTGCCGACTGTGGAAACCACGAAAAATCCATGAGTCAGAGTGGCGACCGCCGGGAACCGACCTCGAGACCCCCTAACACGAGTAGCATAGGTTACTGCGGCGCCACCTTGCTCGGTTTAGGATAAATGAAGTATATGTATTGAATGAGAGTGACAGAAAAAATGAGAATAAAACAGCAAGTGAGCCATATCTTGGGTGCGATTCTGGCAAGATGTACGGGCACGGAGTTGAGGGGGAAATATTTACCGCGATCATTCACCACCTCGAATAGAGAGTAAAGGGTATGTTGGAAGCTACTGGCAAGCGGGAAATACATGGAGGGGATAATGAATTTCCACTTAAGGCGAGAGTGCTATGACCTGAAGAGGTTGATAGTAGGGAAGAGGTGTGTCTAAGAAGAGCTAAATATTGGTGTTAGTGCTTTATATGTTTTTATGTCAATTTTCCCACTTATTGTAAGTATATTGTGTTTATTGGTTTATCTTAACTTTCTTTGTTTACTATAACAGGGCATAATAATGCGCCGTAATACGGTTTACCGTTGTTCTGGGGTCGTCCTCCGTAGTGTGGTAGTTACCATGCTAGCCTCTAGTTCCCGAGGTCGCGGTTTTAAACACGGCGGAGAGTGATGTATTTTTTCGGGCGTAAAAAGTTCTTAGCATGACTTTCTTCGGGAGGGATGTAAAATCGGTGGTACCGTGTCGTAGATATACGGCACATAAAATAACCTCAAGCCTGATAAAGAGTGCTCTGAGCAAAATCACCGGTCTTTCACGCCCAATATAGAATGGGACACTAAGGACCAGAGCAGTTAAAGAGCGTTCATAAATAAAACTCAATTTATTTTTTGTTGTTGTTCTGTGGGTTATTTAAATTTAAGATGCTATATCTACTTGAATGTATTTGTCTTACTTTTTTTTAATCCTTATCATTATTTTGTATATTATAACAGCACGTCCAGTCTGTGGAACCTTGCGATTGATAGAGAACAATGTAGGTATACCTGTTATTAAATAAATACATTCATTCATTTATTCATTCAAGAAAAATGTGAAATCTCCTTGTTTATATTTTTCTGGTTTTAATGTGAAAATTTACGTATATTCACAAACACGTAGTGTGGAATATGGATACTGATGTGTAAAGTTGTACTTTCTTAAATTATTACTTGTTTCGAAATAAATTTCGAAGTAATGTCGAGATAAGTATTTCGTTGTGCAGATTAAACTTATTTGTAAAGCAATAGACAATTTAAGGTAGGTGGTATTGTTTTTACTTCTGCGAAAATATACGAATATGGAAACACAATATGCACAACATTTTAGAGCAGAAAGGCAGCACCAAATCTAAGCATTAAGAGCATGGGGTCGCAGATGCAGTAGCGCTGGATGAACACAACTGAAATCTGACTTTATTAAAAACATCTTCATCTGCCAGTAAAAATGAAATGTAACTTACACGACAAGTGTGTACGTACTGTCTCAACTAATGAGTACTGGTACACAATGAGAAACTAACCATTACTTGCGTGTACTGTACTGAACAAGACGTCCTAGAAACCCTGAATGGAGAAAATCAATTTCATTGTTTTGTATATACTGTAATTCATGTTACAACATTTCCTAAAAAGTTCGGACTGAAAAATCAATGCTTTTGCTTCTTAATGAACAGTTATGAAGAAATATAAAAAATGTAAACAAACATATACAAATTCTTATTACTGAATTAATATCAGCATGCCGTTAGAAATGTTCAATATGGCCAATATTTTCGTGTTGGCAAACAATATGGAGGTGCAGCAAGGATCGGTATGTTCTCTTAAACATCAGACACACCTAGGAACAGTGTTAAGTACTGCACAAGAGTGCGTTTTGTTTACATCTGGCACGCCACAAACAGGTTCCAGAGACTCTAACATAACGGATTTAATGCTGACGCATGTAGTGCAGTAAAAAACTTTTGCTACTATTCTCAAAATGTTTGTTTTGGTGCTGCCTTTCTACTCTACAATTTTCTGCACATTAGTTTTCCGCATCCATATATAACAGAGAAAGAGAGAGGGACGGAGAGAGAGACAATTGCAGCTGGAAAAATTCTTCTTTACGCAAGAGTTTGCCAGAATTTTGAGTAGTTAGTGATGGATATACCACTGTTTCTCGATACCCGATAGCCACTTTGTAAATAACTGTAAAGGCAATAGTTTGTTCACTGATTTATGTTCTTATTAGTAGTTTTCTATGTATAAACACATGTAACCAATTTTGTATTGTATGCTAATTCCGAAATTATTTCCTTTGACATTCTCCAGATGACAGAAACTTTTTATGTTGATAATGTCAGGTGTTTATATATCGCCTATTGTTAGTAAATGCAAATAATAATAATAATATCTTTGCTTTCCTTTTTATGAAATTATATTTTGTGCTGAAAACTTTCTTTTAAAGGATTTTCTAACCATATTATGGAAACTGGTCGTACGGTATACCTATAAGCTACGCTAGTGCCCGAGTTTGATTTTCGTAAACACAAACTAACAGATGGAAGGAACGAACAAATATTTCCATGCCCTGTATTATCTCACGTCTTGAATTACGATTTGGTACCCCTGGATTCACCGAAATAGGTAAATGTAATGGCTGAGAGTGAGTTACCAAGCCAGGCTATTGCAGAAATGTGATGTATGTAGTACGTCAGTTAAACCAGTTTCATTCACAACTCAGCTAACGCTGCATGTTACACTGGTACCTCTACTCCTTTCCCATAGTTTTGCATGGTTTTATTTAGACATAAAAATCTATGGAATGTTGCATTGGCTCACCCACAGGCAACGCTGTCAAGGTCTATAAAAACTATAATCCAGCAACTGTTTGGGAACACGTGCGAGGCAATAACTTGACGTCTCGACTGTTTTCATTCCTTATTTAGCGCAAACTTAAACACAACAACTTTAAGTAACCAAAACTTAAACATTTAAAAGTATGGAATGTTTATCACAAAGTATTAGGCATACTTCGATACCACCGAGTATCGAGATATCGACGGTATGGCTGGAAGGTATAGGTATATGAGTAGGTATAGGTTAGTCAACGGAGGGGCACATCTGGCGCGCTGCGACCTGCTTTTATCTATTGCGGCTACCACAGGAGGAAAGGATGAAGTGAAGGAACCACAAGAGATCACAGGCCGCAGGCAGACAGGTCAAAGAGACGCAGGAAGTCCCTAATATTTCCAAGCTCGAAGACCCATCTCACTGCTGGAGAGGACGATGAACGACCCACCAATCAAGCAGCCCTCTGGTGTCCACAGGGAGTACCCTTTCCTTTGAGCATGCATTCGTGCCATCTGTCCGGCACTCCATAAGCCAAAACCTAGAAGCACATTTGAAAGATGTGAAAGAAATGGAATGAAAGGGAAATGATTGAAAAGAAATGTAGTAGACTAGAAATCACCCCAGCATTTGCCTACCGACCGAGGAAACCACGAAAAGCCCATGGATAAGAGTGGACGAGCACCGGGGATCGATCCCAGGACCTTCTGAGGAAGGTAAATAAGACAATAAGAGTTTTCCTATTAACTTTTTGGGGTAAATGATCTTCATAATCTAATATACTATTTCATTAAAGTGTACCAGAAACGTGTTTACTAACAGGATGAACGACTATCTGTCCACAAAGTAAATGAAGTGAACTAAGTGTGGTGGAGAGTAATGTAATTATTTGAGGATTACATTTCAGTATCTATTGATGTAATGGTAATTTATACGGCAAGGTCTAAGCAATGCTCATTACTCTTGGCTCGTGTGTTTTGTAAAGCCGAGCCTATAACTTGTAAATGGGTCATTAAACGCAACGCGAGTTCCTCCTTGGGAGCAGTGACGGTCCGGCGACAGGTTTTCTGCTGGGTTGACCAGAATGAAAAGCACGGGGAGTAGACAAAGCGCTGTTCCCCGCTGTTCCCCCGCAGGGAGCTTTATTTATGTAGAGGCAGGACTACTTCATTTGGCAATCATGGCCTGCTGAACATTTATTGCGGCAGCTCCAAATACGTGTGAATGTTTCATCTTTTGATATCTTTCAAACCAAGGATGGCACCTCTCGGAGCAAAAGTGGCGTAAGTGTTGTGTGATTTAGAGCAGGAGATTTGTTTACAATAGAAACTCAAGTAATGAAATGATGAGTCAGTCACTGTCATGAATGGAGAGCTTAGGTTGAAAGTGACTTAATCACAGAAACGAAAGTATATATGCTGAAAGTTTAAAAGTAAGCTGTGTGATTAGACTTCGGATTTATATGTAAATGCGGGCATTTAAGCTATCAAAATCTTTAAAATATGCTTTAAAATCGCAAAAATATGCAACCAAATATGTTATTATGAACATGATTTATAGATCTACTCTTAATGGATCTACCTGCTTACATGTCTTCCCGACGTAATTTGATGCGCAGTACATAATCATAATTTTTTTCCAAATCTTCAGGAGTAGATTTATGAAGCTTATCACTGCATATGAGTTTTTATTTGAGGATCTCTCAACGTCCACAAATATGACTGGGCAGTACTTGTAAGCATTAACAAGCTCCGGAGATATTTTCTATGGAAGCTCTACACTGTCACCATGGAGATATCTGCTAACAAAGCATAAATTTACTACAAACGGTATTTCTTTCAATACACTAAACAGTTTCGCATCCAATATCTATTTTCATAGTTCAGAAGAATTCTCAAGAATTTTGTATTTTGAAAACACCATTTTTGCTTTAGGATAAATAATCATACAATTTAAAGTCCGTTATTTATTCCAGAATCGAAAACTACCAGAAATGTTGTGGTTGCAGTCTTATTATATGGATACATTTAAAATTAGACATTTGTGGCGGGAGTGCACATAGGCCTATGTACTTCTTGGATCTCCGTTGTTTTCTAGACGTTCCTGCCGGGTGCCAGTCGAAGAGCTGAGGAAATAATTTCTATCCGATATAGTTGGATAATACCACTGAGACTTTGTGGGTGAAGGCAAAATAATGAACTGATTTTCCCATAACCTTGATTTATTGAAGAAATTATGTCTATTCAGGCGGCTAGCAATTTTACCTTATGAAATGCTTTTTAAATCTTATAGCTTAAACCTTCCCGCTATCACTTTATGCTATTCTGTGGACCTAGCTAATTCGTCACACTATCTTCCCACCCACATACGCAGCATCTTCTGCCCGGTTGCACAATTTAATTACATCACTGATTCTATTATCGGTTGCTACGGTAGTAGCACCCAAACTAAGGCCAAGAGAGTATCTCAGAGAGTCTGTAAACTCGGGGTCTCCCTACCATTTTATTTGTTTTCCTATGACGCCAGAATTCGCGTCTTTATTTGTTACCACCCCAGCATTCACTTTGCCAACCAGAGAAAATCACGAAAACCCCCGCCACAGGAATCGAAACCAGGAACTTCCGAATGCGAGCCTGCGTTTCTGCGAAGCCATCCTACTCAGTAAAACCCATAGTTATAAGTTAGGAATGGATGAGGACTCCTTCTTTGCGACCAGTAGAAGGTCTATTATGTGACCTGGGACATTTGGTGTGAGAATCAAGACGGCGGCCGGATCTAGCGGCTGCAGGCCAGCGTAGATGGGGTGCCTAAAGGTTCCAGACGTACGTCATTCCCTTTCATGCGGACAAGGTAGATACTTTTGTTTAGAGCATTTCCACCGCCATACGCCCCACACCACCCTGAAACACGAAGAAAGAATTGAAGTTAGAGTTAATGAAGGACAGGAAAATGATAATCCGTCCTAGCCTTGACCCGGCTGCTAGGGCGAACCAAGAACAACTCTTGCTCAGGATGGCAGGTCACCTCGGACCTGCGAATGCGTAACTCTGACGTTCCCGCCTGACCCATCTTTCTTGGTCATGAAAATCCATAACTCGAGAATGCAGTCATCAGAAACGACTTTTCTATGAAGTTCACAAACCATGAAAGAGATGAATACGTTAGAGAGAGGAGTTGAACATTTTTAACTGGATGAAAAAAATAAATGACTGCCTAGACAACTGCTAAACCACATCTATTCATAAATAGAAATAGTATTACAGACCGCAAAGCAAAAGGAATTTGAAGCCCAAGAAAACGATGATCTGACTGGTTGTAGGATACATCAAGGAGTTTCAATCCTTATTGCAGAAGCAGTATATGGAGGAGAGGAGGAGGAGAAGTATAAAAAAGAAGAGGAAAATGCCTATGGGAATTGAACCAATGGGAAGCAGAATGACAGTGACAAACAATAAGGTCTAAGATCTATAAGGGGTTAAAGATGGTGCAATTGGAATCTGAAGGTATCCTTAGCACAAGGTCGAGCGGCTCCCTATGCTTGGAAAGACAGTCTTTTTTGGCAATTTAAAGCCGCAAACGAGAACAACAGAAGGTAGGGTGCACTAAAGACATAGAAACACGCCTTGCAACATGTGATCATGTCCCGGAAAATCAATGAGTCAATCAAGCAAGCAAGGAAGCAGGCAAGCGACGCTCCGCGGAAGGACTGGGGGCTTATTTTAAGATTTTGTCCGAAAAGAAAAGCGTCAACCGTCGACGGTAGCAGCATGTTGCGTGGAGCAAGACAAAGCTAGACACAGATGGCCGCTCCGCCGTGCGGATGAGCACCTAATCAGGTGTAAAGTGGAAGCTTTGGCTCGCGAACCACGGGGGTCCACGGATTTGCGTCCCCTCCCCAAGAAGAAACGCTCTGCAAGATGCAAAAAGACTGCGGTTCAAAGGCAACGTTCGTCTGTCATTCTTTGCCATTACGTCCTGCAGTAGGTAGGCTAGTCTTTTGTTTTCCTTTTGTGAGGTTATAGTCAATGCTTTGCTCATGTCTGAGACCAAAAAGTGGGGTTTTAAACAATGGGGTCTAACCTTTATTCGCTATTTTTATATACTTACAACGAAGGACAGAATTAAACCTTTTTTAACGAATTATTTACTTAAAGCTATCAGAACAGAATATTTTTAATTGTTTTCAACAATAATGTAACTACCGGTGATTGATTGTTTGTAAGTACTGGATAATTTATGACATAATTCTTTCATCGAAGGGTTTTACATCCCTCATAGAAACGAAATGTTGTAAAATGTTCTAAAAAAATCTGATGTGCTACACTCACATGACTTTCTCTACTCTTGTACAAACTATTTTACAAACGTTTATTTTCCATAGGCTTCATGTTAATCGAGATATCGAGATGTCAAACTTACTGCTAATTTTCTTGTACATGCAAGGGGAATTGGTAGGTTTTAAGCGATAGTCAAATATTTTAAGAGCTGGTTGCTATGTGACGCATTCCATTCTCTTTGCATGTCCAGGACATAAAGAAAATGAATAACGAATTTGAGAAAAACTATAATGGAAAATTTAAGGGAATAACAAGCAATATCTCGAAAACGGTTCACTCAACAAAAAAAATGTATATGACATAAATTGTGTATTTTAACGAGATCTACAGTGTTTGTGTAGTAAAATTTTGTCTATCTCTTATGGTTTACCAGTTATGCAAAAGTCGTTCGCAATGAAGAATACTTTTGGAGACATTCCCAGAAAATTCGAGATATACATTTCATTTCTCATGACAATATCTTAAACATATGATATTTTAATCAAAATCGTTAGAGCCATTTTTGAGAAAATTAAATATTTTCGAAAAATGTTCCATGTAAAGGGTAGTCTGGGGTGGGGGGATTTTCTTGAAAACCTTTGTGTCGCATCTGTGGAAGATACTGAACCTAAATACCAAGTTTGGTGTTTATCCGACTGTTCGTTTCTGAGTTATGCTGTTCACAGACACACACAGACACACACACACGGACATGTTTCCAAAAATGCTTTTTTTTGGATTCAGGGGGTCTCAAAACATATATTTCCGGTGAAATATCGGTATCGAATTTTTGGGTGGAATACAATACTTCCCCTACTTACTATACGTAGTAGAGAAAGTAATAAAAACACGAATTCTCAAAAGCTAACATAATGTGGAAACTTATAATTTCTAGTGAGAAAAACAGTTACTCCCTTTTAAATTAAGATCTGGGACTTATTTCACAAAGGTAGGTGAAATTTGTTAAAAGCTACACGCAAACTCACTGAAGCATGATGCACGGAATTGGCATTACTGTTCCACAAAATAACGCAATGCGTTTTTACGTAGCTAGCGCATTATCGTAATGGTACAGAAACAGTGTTCATCATTATCGGGATAAAAGTATATAAACCAACTTGATTTTAAACTTTTATTTAGGGGAGCGTGACATAAATTATGAACAGTATGTAGGGTAATACGACACACTTTCATTTTTAAGCTACCGGCCATAAAGGCAACATTTACAATAAAAAGTCTGAGGGATTATTCTACCTATAACGACTGACGGGATCATTTTGATACCTGTATTAAAACATAACTAATATATAATTTAGGCATGGTTTAACTATTTTAAATAAGTTGCATAAGAAGAAAACCTATATTGTTAATGAACTGCTTAATGTTTTGACTATACCTAAGTATACAGTCTGGCCGAAAAATATACAAACATCATAAACGCACACAATTTCAATATAAATATTGCTTTATTCTAATAGTCTGGAATATTAAACCACAACAAGCTTTGTAACAAGCTGCTCACCATATTTGCTTCTTTCCTTCACATTGGCATGTTACATTGTACACAGGTGCTTGCAGTCAGATTTCCTTTGCAAAAGTGTCTGACCCTGCATTTTTCGCTTATTGCTTGTGCTCTGGTCATCATCGATCTGAGGCACCATCACTGATTGGTTGCCATTTTCTCTTAGGGAAGCATGAAAGGAGCACGAAGTTCATTACATACTTAAAGCGTGAATTTTGTTTGGCTCAAAATTTTCAA
Source organism: Deroplatys truncata (assembly GCA_030765065.1). NCBI lineage: Eukaryota > Metazoa > Arthropoda > Insecta > Mantodea > Mantidae > Deroplatys > Deroplatys truncata. The sequence continues at coordinate 60,589,809 of CM060984.1, read as the reverse complement.
GGACATTGAAGAATACATGCGTTGGTCAACACCGAGATGGTGGTGTATAGGACAACATTTGGTCCAACATATTGACGCCATATTTCGTGTGATTGTAGAACTGGACTGTCTCTTGAGTTTTCTTCAAGTTATCGCTAATCTGTGCTGTTACTGTAATGCGCTCATCAACAAGAAACATTTTTGTTCTTTTTTCCCCGCTACATAGTCAAGGTTATGTATCTCCAACTTTTCTGAATAAAGAAGTCAAACAGAGCCATCGATTTTCTATCTTTGCAGCAGGTGTCATCTCTCTTCAATTTTTTTAAGGTGCCTACTACACTGGTAGATTTAGACTTAAAATTATCACAGAGCTTTAGTTAAGTAAAAACTTCGCAAGTTAAGTTTTTTCCTTTACACAATTGCCATACAGGAGTCGCATTACATTTTCCGCAACACCTTCATTGGCTGGACGCTGGTTGCCTACTCCGGTATAAAGAAACCCGTTCACAATATATTTACAATACTCACCATTATCCAAAATTTGATACCAAATTTGTCCGGGTTCCTAAGTGTATATTGATTGAAAGGACATTTTGCCCTTTTATCAATATGAAGGGTAAGATGGGAAAAGCTGCTCATCCAATGTGAGCCACTGTCCAGATGTATAGCAAGCCTGTGTTTTACAGTGATAAGATTCTAGATAGCTGAAGCATCAGCAAATTTATCTGTTAAATATGATCACAGGCATCCACGGCCAGTGTTATTACTAAAATATGTTGTTTATATGTTTATTGTTCGACCACGGCCTACAAGCCGCAAACGATGTCATATTTTACTAAGCTTATTTGCCTTTAGACGCTCAGATCTTGTTGATTTCTTATCCAACTGCATGAAACTTTAAGAATTTTGAATATGTAAGAGGACATTCTTTGAGCGAAGAATGGTGGGCCCCATACTGACGACCATGTACAAATCGTTGACTGGAAAATACCTCTTGCATATAGTATGGAGATAAAAAATCTGATGTGTTACACTCACATGACTTTCTCTACTCTTGTACAAACTATTTATACATACGCTTATTCTCCATCTACTTCATGTTAATCGAGATAAACATTTGCAGACTCTATCTTATTGCTAATTTTCTTGTAGATGTAGGGGAATATATATTTACAAGGGCAATGTAGAAAAAACAGTAGCCTTTAAGCACATACATATCTCTTAATAGCTGGTTGCTAGGTGCAGCACCATTCCCTTTGCCACAGATTATAACTCTTTGCATATCCAAGACAAAAAATCTGATGCGTTACACTCACATGACTTTCTCTACTCTTGTACAATCTATTTTTACAAACGCCTATTCTCCATATGCTTCATGTTAATCGAGATATCGAGATGTCAATCTTATTGGTAATTTTCTTGTAGATGCAAGGGGAATATGGTAGCTTTTAAGCGATAGTGAAATATTTTAACGCTGGTTGCTATGTGGCGCATTCCATTCTCTTTGCATGTCCAGAACATAAAAAAATGAAAAATCTGATGTGTTACACTCACATGACTTTCTCTACTCTTGTACAATCTATTTTTACAAACGCCTATTCTCCATATGCTTCATGTTAATCGAGATATCGAGATGTCAATCTTATTGGTAATTTTCTTGTAGATGCAAGGGGAATATGGTAGGTTTTAAGCGATAGTAAAATATTTTAACGCTGGTTGCTATGTGGCGCATTCCATTCTCTTTGCATGTCCAGGACATAAAACAAATGAATAACGAATTTGAGAAAAAGTATGTGTTGGAAAATTTAAGGAAATAACAAACAATATCTCGAAAACGGTTCACTCAACAAAAAAAAATGTATATGACATAAATTGTGTATTTTAACGCGATCTACATTTTGTGTGTAGTAAAATTTTGTCTATGTCTTATGGTTTACCAGTTATGCAAAAGTCGTTCACAATGAAGAATACTTTTGGAGACATTCCCAGAAAATTCGATATATACATTTCATTTCTCATGGCATTATCTTAAACATATGATATTTTCATCAAAATCGTTAGAGCCATTTTTGAGAAAATTAAAATTTTCAAAAAATTTTCCATGTAAGGGTAGTCAGGGGTAGGGGGATTTTCTTGAAAACCTTCGTGTTGCATCTCTGGAAGATACTGAACCTAAATACCAAGTTTGGTGTTTATCCGACTGTTCGTTTTTGAGTTATGCTGTTCACAGACACATACACACACAGACACACACACACACACAAACACACACACGGAACATGTTTCCAAAAATGCTTTTTTTGAATTCAGGAGGTCTCAAAACATGTATTTCCGGCGAAATCTCGGTATCGAATTTTTGGGTGGAATGCAATACTTCCCCTACTTACTATACGTAGTAGAGAAAGTAAAAATGAATAACGAATTCCCATTTTAGAAAATAAGTATTGAAAAATTTAAGGGAATAACAAGAAATATCTCGAAAATGGTTCACTCGACAAAAAAATGTATATGACATAAATTGTGTATTTTAACGCGCTCTACATTTTTTGTGTAGTAAAATTTTGTCTATCTCTTATGGTTTACGAGTTATGCAAAAGTCGTTCACAATAAAGAATACTTTTGGAGACATTCCCAGGAAATCCAAGATATACATTTTATTTGTCATAAAAATATCTTAAACATATGATATTTTAATCAAAATCGTTAGAGCCATTTTTGAGAAAATTAAAATTTTCGAAAAATCTTCCATGTAAAGGGTACTCTGAGGTGGGGGAATTTTCTTGAAAACCTTCGTGTCGCATCTCTGGAAGATACTGAACCCAAATACCAAGTTTGGTGTTTATCCGACTGTTCGTTTCTGAGTTATGCTGTTCACAGACACACAGACACACACACGGACATGTTTCAAAAATGCTTTTTTTGGATTCAGGGGGTCTCAAAACATGTATTTCCGGTGAAATCTCGGTATCGAAATTTTGGGTGGAATACAATACTTCCCCTGCTTACTATACGTAGTAGAGAAAGTAAAAATGTATCCTTTCATTTAGAGAAACAGGTCAAGTGTTTTCTTGAGTGGATGGTGTGCTTCAGAATCTGTGCATTGATTTGGTGCACATTTTATTTTGAACATCAAACGCCAGGAACTAAGAACACCGCCTTTATTAATATTTATTTTTCGAAAGAGGCAAGTCCTGATGTTTCTCACAACACGTTCTGTACCCCACATTTTCCTGCCATCATTCAATTGTTTGCCACACTGTGCCTTGTTCAGAACGCTCCTCATAATCCACCAGTAGTGGAAACGGGCAACTTGATGCCAATGGTTATAGGTCCCTGTAGTTCGTTCAACGGAAGTACGTTTTCCCTTAAAGTATCCTACTTCAGGGGTCTTCCTCTTTTAGTAGACAATGATGAGGTCTCCTATCTCTACTTGGCAGCTTGGCAACAGAAATCACGGCTAACGCCACTCTTTCCATGTCTTTGTGTAACGTGAAAGTCAGATGTAGAAGACCTAGTGCTGATTTCATAAAAACTATCTTCAGAACTTGTGTCGTTAATTGGAGCATTATTCAGTGGTGTAGTTTTCTACCACATCTTCACAATCGTACTGTTTTCACTCCCAATCAAATTATTCTGATCTACGTATTTGTAGTAATTCTTCCGAAATGTGTTCATCAGTTAGACCTCGTCTTCCATAAATCTTTCCTCTTTAAATTTTCAAAATGAATTGCGCTCGGAGACCGCTATAGCTTGGAGTAATCTTATAACAAAAGAAAATGTATGTTGGCACACAGAGAGGCATTAATAGTGTAGTTTCATTTATATTTTAATTTAAGCCTCTCATTCTTTCACAACTACAGTAAAAACATGGTATTTAATTGCAAAATACTGTAAGTTTTTGATTCCTAAGATACTCTATATGATCAGGTGCATTAATTTACATTACAGGTACAGCCTCGCAATTTTAAAGGAAGTAAATTTACATCAAATAATAAAAATTCATAAGACTACTCGTCAATTAAACCGCAATTAAAGGAGATATTAACAAAAGAAATCATAAAGGTATCAAAATAACACCCCAGGCTTTCTAGTGTCGTCGTTGCTTCTAACGCTCCCCATATGGCCCATGACCTTCGGGGCTTACTCATTCCATTAAGCGATGACTGAACCCATTTCTGAGGTGTAGGAACCCAGCGGACGGAATTCGTTGCCTCCGAGAGTAGGGTGATGATAATGATGACGGTGGAATGAGAGGACCTACAGCTTTTACCGTAGACTCCGAATCACGTTCACTTGAGCAAGTCAGAGGTGAAGTATAACTTAAAAACGACACCACAGAGCCGGGAATCGCACCTGGACCCACAGCACGAGAGCCGGAAAACGAAACTACTGCGCTATCCCGGCGCCGGCTTTCTAGTGTTAAATGCTTTGCGTCAAATGAAACCAATAAAAACGTAGAAAACGAGGTACCACAACTAGCTCCTGGGTTCATCAGTGTTGTAAATGACATTGCCAAATGGAGCCATCGAACATCCCACTATGTATTAAAACATTCCGTTACCTTTACACGATTTTCTCTACCCATATAGTTTATTTCTATATTCTACTAACTCTTCCTACAGAAGATTATTTTTCTGTTTGATACTAATCCAGACAAACTTTGCAGAAATATTTTTATTACACAGTTATTTCGCAGTAGGAATAAGGGAATTACAGGAAACCGAATCGGTAGTCAGATGTTTTAAAGGCAGTGGCTATATGCTGGTCTTTCCATGACATCATAAGAAACAACTGAATGATAAAAGCATCTCGAAATCTGCAAGGTATTGAACAATTCAATTCAGTAATAACGGATGTCTCAGAAATAGCCGATGCTACGAAAAAGTTATTTTAATTAAATTGTGTGTTTTATTTTGTATCTATTCTATGTGAAAAAATATTGGAGAGCAAGGTAGGTAAGACTTCATTGTCAAAAATTAGATAACAACAACGTTTTTTGTGTAATAAGTTTTCGTCTATGTCTTATAGTCTAGCAGTTATACAAAATTATGCAAGATTCTTTACCAATGAAGAAGACTTCATTGGCCCTTTCCAGAAGATTCAAAATATACATTATAATTGTGATCTAAAAATTTAAAATATATGGAATTTCGTTCAAAATCTTTGGCCCATTTTTGAGAAAATAAAAGAATATTGATAATTTTTTCATAGTAAGTGTAGTTTGGGGTTGTGGAATTTTCCTGAAAATCTTTGTGTCGCATCTTTGGAAAATACTGAACTTAAATAACAAGTCTGGTATTTATCCGACATTTCGTTTTGAGTTATGCTGTTCACACACACACACACACACACACACACACACACACACAAGGAGCTTTTTCTAAAAACGTATTTTTAGTTTCTCTACTACCTATAGTAAGTAGGGGAAGTATTGTATTCCACCCAAAAATTCGATACCGAGATTTCACCGGAAATATATGTTTTGAGAACCCCTGAATCCAAAACAATTTAATGTGTTACACTCACATGACTTTACTCTTGTACAAGCTATTATTACAAACGCTTATTCTCCATCTATTTCATATTAATCGAGATAAGCGTTTGCAGAAACGATCTTTTGACGAGCAAAGAGAATTACATTTTACACATAGCGACCAGTTCTAAAAATATTTGACTATCGCTTAAGGCCTACTATGTTCCCCTTGTTTTGTATTTGCAAGGGCATTATAGAAATACAGTAGCCTTTAAGCATAAACATATCTCTTAATAGTTGGTTGCTATGTGCAGTACCATTCTCTTTGCCACAGATTAATTCTCTTTGCATATCCAAGAGAAAAACTGAATAACGAATTCCCATTTCAGAAAATAAATATTGAAAAATTTAAGGGAATAACAAGCAATATCTCGAAAATGGTTCACTCAACAAAAAAAATGTATGACATAAATTGTGTAGTTTAACGCGATCTACATTTTTTGTGTAGTAAAATTTTGTCTATCTCTTATGGTTTACCAGTTATGCAAACGTCGTTCACAATGAAGAATTATTTTGGAGACATACCCAGAAAATTCAAGATATACATTTTATTTGTGATGAAAATATCTTAAACATATGATAATTTAATCAAAATCGTTAGAGCCATTTTTGAGAAAATTAATACTTTCGAAAAATGCTCCATGTAAAGGGTAATATGGGGTGGGAGGATTTTCTTGAAAACCTTCGTGTCGCATCTCTGGAAGATACTGAACCTAAATACCAAGTTTGGTGTTTATCCGACTGTTTGTTTCTGAGTTATGTGTTCACAGACACACAGACACACTCAGACACACACGGACATGTTTCCAAAAATGCTTATTTTTGGATTCAGGAGATCTCAAAACATATATTTCCGGTGAAATCTCGGTATCGAATTTTTGGGTGGAATACAATACTTCTCCTACTTACTATACGTAGTAGAGAAAGTAAAAATGAATAACGAATTTGGGAAAAAGTATAAGTATTGGAAAATTTAAGGGAGTATCAAGCAATATCTCGAAATGGTTCACTTAACAACAAAAAATGTAATAAATTGTGTATTTTAAAGCGATTAAATGTTTTGCGTAGTAAAATTTTGTCTATCTGTTATGGTTCGCAGCTATGCAAAAGTCGTTCACAATGAAGAATACTTTTGGAGACATTCCCAGAAAATTCGAGATATACATTTCATTTGTCATGAAAATATCTTAAACATATGATATTTTAATCAAAATCGTTAGAGCCATTTTTGAGAACATTAAAATTTTCGAAAAATTTTCCATGTAAATGGTGGGAGGATTTTCTTGAAAACCTTCGTGTCGCATCTCTGGAAGATACTGAACCTAAATACCAAGTTTGGTATCTATCCGAATGTTCGTTTCTGAGTTATGCTGTTCACACACACACACACAGACACACAAGGCACACAGACATAGACACACACACAGACACACTCACGGGCATGTCTCCAAAATGCTTTTTTTTGGATTCAGGGGGTCTCAAAACATGTATTTCCGGTGAAATCTCGGTATCGAATTTTTGGTGGAATACAATACTTCCCCTACTTACTATAGGTAGTAGAGAAAGTAAAAAGCATTTTTGGAAACATGTCCGTGTGTGTGTCTGTCTGTCTGTGAACAGCATAACTCAGAAACGAACAGTCGGATAAACACCAAACTTGGTATTTAGGTTCAGTATCTTCCAGAGATGCGACACGAAGGTTTTCAAGAAAATACCCCCACCCCAGATTACCCTTTACATGGAACATTTTCGAAAATTTTAATTTTGTCAAAAATGCCTCTAACGATTTTGATTAAAATATCGTATGTTTAAGATATTTTCATGACAAATGTAATGTATATCTTGAATTTTCTGGGAACGTCTCCAAAATTATTCTTCATTGTGAACGACTTTTGCATAACTGGTAAACCATAAGAGATAGACAACATTTACTACACAAAAAATGTAAATGGCGTTAAAATACACAATTTATGTCATATACTTTTCTTTGTTGAGTGAACCACTTTCGAGATATTGCTTGTTATTCCCTTAAATTTTCCAATACTTTTTCTCAAGTGGAAATTCGTTATTCATTTTTTTGTCCTGGTAATGCAAAGAGAATGGAATACTCTACATAGCAACCAGCTCCTAAAATATTTGACTATCACTTAAAGCCTACCAATTCCTCTTGCATCTACAAGAAAATTAGCAATAAGATTAACATCTCGATATCTGGATTAACATGAAGCATATGGAGAAAAAGCGTTTGTAAGAATAGCTTGTACAAGAGTAGAGAAAGTCATGTGAGTGTAACACATAAGATTTTTTTATTAAGGCGGCTCAAAACATGTATTTTTGTTGAAATCTCTACATCGAATATTTGTGTGGAATATAACAGCCTATTAGGTGCCAGTAGAGAAAGTAAACATTGAGCGAGACTCGTTTGTCCTCTGTCTACCAAGGAACCAGTGTCCCGTATAGCCACCATCACTAAACTGTTTGTTGTAGCCTTGTTTTACACAGACATTTAGCAGTAAATGTTAGGTTGTGGCCTGTTGTTAATAGAAACAGGTTTAATAGAAACAATAGAAAGGTTGTTGTTGCATAAAGAATCGAGCGGCGAACTACAAATCCTGTGAATAACATTCTCAGCCACCGTGGCATTTGGAGAGCACGTGGACAGCCTTGGATTCTGGTGTAGGATACAACTATGTTCGTGTTCCGCGTCCCTGAGTTAAGGGCGAGTCAACTGAATTTATTGGATTTCTCATGTTTAAAGATAGAGACTTCAAAGATATTTGTTTACTTTATTTTGAATGACGACTGTGCAAAGTATGACACATCCCTCCTTTAACTAGCTTCCATCCCATTACGTATTTAATTGAAAATTCTTTTGGTTGATAAAGAAATGACACAAAAATGTTCAGTTTTTACGCATATTCTTGGATCTTGATAAGAAAGTTCTTTAAACTGTAAAATTGGTTGTATTTAAAGGATCAGCTATAAGACGAAAGTCAAAGAGTTTTAAAGATTGGAAAATTTTATTTCTTGGAAAAACATAAGAAAACATGAGAATTTCAAGAGTTGATTTCCTAAATTTCACAAAAGGTTAGCGATAATTACAATACAAGGAGTTTCAAGTGAAGAAAATATCAATGTTAGAAACTATAAAAAGAAAACCTAAATCAGAATTAGAAAGTTCCCATGAACATTTAAATATGATGCAGCTCTAACAATTCTACCACTTTAATCAAAGAAAGAAAATGAAGGGCTATTTGCTACACTGTCCCTTTAATATAAAAGTCTAAATTATATAGAAACGGGAACATTTGAAATATTGAAATGAAACTTCAGATATTGTATTAATTAAGTTTTATTATATGAAAATTTAGAACATAATATGCCATTTGAATGTAATCATTACTTGACGTCCTTCAAATGTCCACCACCACTGTGCACACATTCTTGAAATCGTTCTTTGAAGTTTCTCATCACTCCTTGCAACATTTCGACTGTGACGTTTCCAATTTCTTCACGAATTGCTGTCTTCAGTTCTTGAATGCTTTGCGGTTAGGTATCCTCCATTAAAAGAAATCACATGCTGTTAAGTCGGGGGATTTAGTCAGTATTCGTAGTACACTGGAACGGCTCATGTATCAGAGAATGTCTTCTGACCGAACGCGTCGTATTATTCATTGAAGCAACTCTAACAGTCTCAACATTTTCAGGAGTACGAACAGATTTTACTTTACCTGGAGCTTTCTTCTGTAGTACTGAGCCTGTTTCCACTAAATTTTGACCCCAGGTCTTAATTGCATGAGCAGAGGGCACAGGATCATGACGACGGGGTTGAAAGTGTCAGCGAAACTCTCTACGAACAGCTCAGACGCATTGTCCATTTAGATAATAAGATATTACAGCAAGTCCTCTTTGCTCACCAGTCCAATTTTCCATGTTTAAAAAATTGCAAAAATCAGACTAAACAAGGCACGAATCTAAGCCCTCTTAAATAATATTTTGTACTCTATTTTATTTTATGTCGCTTTAACTTCTTGGTCATATCGTGACGGATCTGTTGGTGGATAACTCTGTTGATGGGCAGTTAGCCTTCTAGATCTCATCCCTGTAACCATCCGCTCCGTCACGTGTCTCAGGGACCCCAGCGCATAGCTACCGAATTTTCTGCTTCGTGGCGTGCCGTGCAGACGGTATTAGGGTGCCGTCCAGTCCAACCGCCGCTCCCATATAAAGACAGACAGTTAGCCTTCTAGATCCTATCCCTGTAACCACCTGCTTCATGCCGTGCAGAATGGCGTTGGGGTGCCGTCCAGTCTAACCACCGTCCTCACACAGGTGGACAATTAGCCTTCTAGGTCTCATCTCTGTAACCACCTGCTTCATGCCGTGCAGAATGGCGTTAGGGTGCCGTCCAGTCCAACCGCCGTCCCCACACAGAAAGGCGGACAGTTAGCCTTCTAGGTCTCATTCCTGAAAAATGCCGTCTTGCTTCATCACGTGCCCACAGAGACCGCCAGTGTATGGCAACCAGATCTTCTGTTTCGTGCCGTGCAGATGGCGTTAGGGTGCCTTCCAGTCTAACTGCTTACATTGTCTGCGGATAGATGGCATGGCATACGCTATTATCACTTATTTTTCATTTTACTATTGTTTTAGACTTAAGATGGAACTTTGGGTCGTGGTATTAAATATCCAATCCGATATTTACCTTGGCGACTGAGGAAAACCACGAAAAAACCTCAGACAGATTGGTGGGCTCACGGGATTTGAACCCGGGACCTCCCGAATGTTTAAATAATTCATATCAACAACATCAAAATTAAAATGTCCCGTTTCTTTGGCCCGACCTATATTTGCGTACGCAAATGTTTACTAATTTTGTTCGCTAATTTGTAGTCTTATAAATGGACGAATTCTAAAAGCGTTTATACTCACAAAAGTTATGCTCAAAAACTAACGAACTTGTTTACAGTTAGTGAAAGTGTGCAACAGATTACAATGCTTTGTAGTTTTACTTAGGATTATGTGCATGTACGTTAGTGGTGTGTCATGAAGTATTGGGATCTGTTATAGATTTTTATGTACATGAACATTATTATTATTATTATTAGTGGTGTTGTTACTATTTATAAATTGTCCGGTACCGAAAGGGTATCGACATCTGTTCCATAAGTCTTTTTCATTTCAAACACATCAAAACAGTTTGTTCAGTTTTGGACATCTAGTTTGGATTGAATTGACTATGGAGGGGAATCGGCACCGATCCAGAGTAGGTATTGTATCTACGTCCCCGGGAGGACGGATGAGGCAAAAGGAGACACTGGTGTCCGGAACCAGGAATGACGGCACAGGAATGACAGGGTCCCTAAGTTTTCAAACAGAAACTCCCCGGCAGACGCACAGGCAGATCAGGAACCCCATCCCACACGAAAGGTTCCATAGCCCCTCAAGGGGGTTCGGACATCCCAGCAGCCAGCCGAAACCGAAGGATGGAGAGAGTTCACAAACAGCATCTGTTCCCCTGCCACGCTGCACCGAAACCCTGCCGACACTTCCAACCCTGAAAGAGACCACCGGGATGAAAAATGAAAATAATGAAAAATGGAACGAAATGGAGGGACAGAAAATTCGGGAGCAAAAGAAACCACTCCAGCATTCGCCTGACGAATCGGGAAACCCCCGAAAAACCCACGGGCCAGAGTGGGCAGTCGCCGGTGATCGATCTCGAGACCTCTCGAATGCGGGTCACAGACATTACCACCTGAGTCATCCCGCTCGGTTGCACACCTACAAAGTCAAGAATAGTTGAATACCATGCCTTAACCACCAGATTCCTTCGTTATCAGACTTGTCATGTGTGTGTCATTCAATAGAACTACTCTCTTCTTGCCGAAAGATTGTTTCAAAATACTTTCTATAATACAGTTGCATTCATTTACGTGTGGCGATGAATGTTCATACGTTGCGCTGTTCACTATGTACCAAACACACAAACGAGTTTCGTGGACACAAAAACAAGCGGGAACTTTGCACAGAAAGCAAACAAACAAATTGTTTCTGGTAGCTGTCACCGGTAACACTAGCCTTTGAATACCGTTGCTTTTTACGCTAGAATCAGCATCATAAGGCTAATTTGGACACTTACCTGTCCAGCTAGACGGTAACGCGTTTAAGTTTTCAAGTTCTGCCTGAAAACTCGAAATTTAGTACTTTCCCTACTACTTATAGTAAGTAGGGGAAGTATTGTATTCCATCCAAAAATTCGATACCGAGATTTCACCGGAAATACATGTTTGTAGGCGTCTTGAATCCAAATAAAGCATTTTTGGAAACATGTCCCTGTGTGTCGTGTATCTGTCTTGTCTGTCTATGAACAGCATAACTCAAAAACGAAAAGTCGGATACATACCAGACTTAGTATTTGTGTTTAGTATCTTCCAAGCATGCGACACAAAGATTTTCAATAAAATACCCCCACCCTAACTACCCTTTACATGGAACATTTTTCGAAAATTTTGATTTTCTCAAAAATGGCTCCAACGATTTTGATCAAAATACCATATGTTTAAGAGATTTCAAATGAAATGTATATATTGAATTTTGTGAGAATGTCTCCAAAAGTCCTCTTCATTCTGAATGATTTTTGCATAACTGGTAAACCGTAAGAGACAGACAAGCTTTTACTGCACATAAAATATAGATATCGTTAAAACACATAATTTATGTCATGTACACTTTTTGTGGAATGAACCATTTCCGAGAAGTTCCTTGTTATTTGGTTGAATTTTCTCAAATGGGAATTCGTTATTCCTGTTTTTTTTTATGTCCTGGACATGCAAAGAAAGGTAGCTCTGGATATCGACCAGCTCTTAAAAGATTTTACTATCGCTTAAAGTCTACTGTATTTCCATATTCCCCTTTCACACACAAGAAAATTAGCAATAAGATAGTTTCTGCAAATGTTTATCTCGATTAATATGAAGTAGATGAACAATAATCGTTTGTAAAAATAGTTTGTACAAGAGTGGAGATAACCATGCGAGTGCAACACACCAAGCTTTTTTATATTGTTTTTACACTTTTACCATAGGCCGTCATTGACATGTATGTGTGTATATGTGTGTGTGTGAGAGAGAGAGAGAGCCAGAGAGAGAGAGAGAGAGAGAGCAACAAATAATGAGGAACACTCACAGGTGACCCCAGCATTCTCGCTGTAAGGGGATTGGAAATAGGGGAGAACATTTGCTTAAAGCTGGGAAAATCCGTTTACTTGGCGTTTATGTGGCGGTCATTCAAAGTGTCATTAGAGTTCAGCCCACTGTACAAAGGAGGGTTGACGTGCCTGGCCAAGCAAACATCAGATGTTTGTGTTGCCACAACCGCCTCCACCACTCTGTCTCCAACACGATGTAAACACTGGTTTCAAGTGAAATGGCCTAGGATTTATCTTCTAAGGAACAGAGCTGCCTAGTAAATTGTGTACATATGTAGTGTACCTGATAGTATAATACAAGTATTCCTGCATACACGGTGTTCCCGAACCCTTGTCCGCTTCTTGGAGTCATATCTCGTACACTGTATTCACTCGTAGGTTGATCCGCTCCTAAACAAAACTCAGGTAACCAGTGCACGTTATAATGTAATGTATCCTTCCGCCATTCGCGCCAGGAATAGTCACACTTTCATGACAATGTGGCGAGTATACGCGGCACATAATGCAAAAAGAACAGAGTCATTCCGACATCTTAAATGGTAACTAGCATATTCTGTTAGGGGTTAAAGGAGATAACATTGATAGTTACAACAAGCAAAAAAAAAGTTTGCACATATAATAATAGTTGATTCTATAAGAAACGAGCGAAAAGAAAAGTAACAGTTATGAGATAACTTCCATTTATTTGCTCTCTGGAGGTGGTACTTTATGAATTGTTGGCGACTCATTTTTAAAAAAGAAATAAAATTGTGCACACTTACACAAATTGCGTTCTTCACAAAATCGTCACATTTCACACGCTTTCTTTTTTCCGGGTGTAACCAGTTTTCCCGTTTCAGATTTTTCTTTATAAGCGTTGTTTATACTAAAACATTCAACATTATTTTTTTTTCACCATTAGTCAAGGTTTGCCTGCCTTATTTACGTAAGTCGACGAAGACGCAAGAGCAATTTCACCGTTCGCCGATATTAAACAGAAACTGCTGGTTTCTGGCTGTAAACAATATTCTGCGCTTACCCGGATGTCAGGTGAGTCATTGACTATATTGGGACTTGTAGTTCTATTTAACGGTATAAATCAGCCTTAATTAAACTCTTAGGTATCTGCATAGAACAGTATACCATTTAAGGACAAATTCATTCTAAAATTTAGATTATTACCATGGGACTGCTTTCTTGCGCGCATTGCTATTGTGTTGTACCACGGTGCACCGGTCACGTGGGTTTGTTTTGGCGCGGATCAACCTTAGAATGAATATACTATAGTTGAGCACGCGCCGGTAATATTGTTTGTATGTTGTAGGAGCTTCAAGGGTAGTAACAAATGTTAATTAGTAAGGAGTTGTGACTCTGTACATATTTACATAAGTGCAGTATGTATTACAGATGTAAAACTCTGAAGAGGGATTGGGATTTGAAACGGCAACTCTAGGCCGAGCCCGAGATATGTAATTATTGATAATTTGATTAATTAATTTTTATTGATGTTAAATCATACTATGTACATATCTTTTTCTTTTACTGCTTGTATAGTTTAAGAAGGGTGATTTAACGATATGTCTGTATTTAGGTTACTAATATTAGAGGAGTTATAAATTGTTTAATGTAAATAATTTAAGCGCTGTGTTAAAATACTGTCCACGACGAGATGTTTTAGCTGCAGGAATAGTGTCTTCGAAGGCAGAAAGTCTAGTTTTACAGCGAGGGCGTAGAGCTTTTGTTCCTTTATACGATAACTCGCCGTGACCAAGTGAGAGAGACAACAAGCTTAACGGTAAATTTAGGAAAAACCGCGATTTATGTTAAACTTGGACCAATGAGATACCTGTAAGTTTATATGAAATAGTGAGACGCGTTGAGTGGCGCTAAAAATGGACCAATAGGAAATGAAGCAGCCCTAGAAGCCTGCGACTATAAATGGATCTGCTAGGAACAAATTCGGGGTCATTTGCTCAACTACGGGCAGGGAGAGATGCTTCAGGATATTTGAGAGATATCGCGCCAAAAGTGAATTAAGACAGTTTTCGCAACACAGATAAGAATCGTGACGCGTAAAGAGATCTAATAAGTATATCAACTTCGCGTCATATCAGCGCCGTGTTTCAACAGCAGTGGACAGTGTTTTAACGCCGACAATATCAGTGTTGTGTACCACCAGAAGTAGCTAAATAAAAGAAACAGCAATGTCGTCTTTTCGTAACTAAAGTACGTCTATTTTCTCCTTTACCACACCCGAGATCTACGCTTCCTTTACCAAGGAAAAGTCCATGCTGTCACATATTCTAGAAATTACTTCAGCTAGTCGAGGATAAAAAAAAAATGCAGAGAACCAGCATACTTCAAACATCTGGAGTCAACGTGGAGGCTGCAGAAAGGAAAGCCGCGAGCAACGGGCATTAAAAAAGACCACAACAACCACGGACAGGAGGAGATACTGCCGCAGATTCCTATTCGGAATCTCTTCGTTACTCTTATCTCACCGTCACCTTAACCACTAGTACACGCACAGCTGCCGATATGTAGGTTAAATTAATTACCTAAAGATAATCTTCAGATGTCTGATTCTGGCGGACGTGACGTATCATCACGCTTTATGTAAACCTACAGCTTCAATAATCTCAATCTCCAAGTTTCTCAATCCTCCCATAGATAATCAGGAAGAGTTTTCTGCTTTATGTCTTCTTGCTCTCCAAAAAACCACGTCTTCTTGGGTCTGCCTCTCTTCTTTCTGACCGGAAGATTCCATCCGAAGACCTTTGGTAAACTTTCTTCCACCTGCCTTCTCACATGACCATACCATACAAGTTGTTGCACTTCCATATTTGTTCCCTGTTCCTTCCTGTATTCCTATTTGTTCTACATATTGTTATTATTGAATATTACATAAGTATTCAATTAATGTAACAATCAAAGCTTAAATGTTAGTACATCAAATGCGCTGGCCTTGTACGGGTGACAGCGTTAGCAATAGAACTCTTTTAAATAAAATAATTGAAACATAAGAAAGTAATCCGCGTAACTTAATGATAAAACAGCAGAGATATTTTACCAAACTTATGTTATTTACGTTGCCTATTCGAACAAAATGGACAACGATATGGGGAACACCGTGTGTTACAACATGTGTAGGTCTATTGATTGTTACAACAATCAATTGGAAAAGAAGTACTAGACGACAAAATTTCATATGTTCTATCCTTACACAAACCTTTATTACTTTCTCTACTACGTATAGTAAGTAGGGGAAGTATTGCATTCCACCCAAAAATTCGATACCGAGATTTCACAGGAAATATATGTTTTGAGACCCGCCGGAATACAAAAAAAGCATTTTTGGAAACATGTCCGTGTGTGTGTGTGTGTGTGTGCCTGTGAACAGCATAACTCAGAAACGAACAGCCGGATAAACACCAAACTTGGTATTTAGGTTCAGTATCTTCCAGAGATGCGACACGAAGGTTTTCAAGAAAATCCACCCACCCCAGATTACCCTTTACATGGAAGATTTTTCGAAAATTTTAATTTTCTCAAAAATGCCACTAACGATTTTGATTAAAATATCATATGTTTAAGATATTTTCATGACAAATGAAATGTATATCTCGAATTTTCTGGGAATGTCTCCAAAAGTATTCTTCATTGTGAACGACTTTTGCATAACTGGTAAACCATAAGAGATAGACAAAATTTTACTACACAAGAAATGTAGATCGCGTTAAAATACACAATTTATTTCATATTCATTTTTTTTCTTGAGTGAACCATTTTCGAGATTTGCTTGTTACTGCCTTAAATTTTCCAATATTTAAACTTTTTCTCAAATGGGAATTCGTTATTAATTTTTTTACGTACTGGACATGCAAAGAGAATGGAATTCGCCACATAGCAACCACCTCTTAAAAGATTATCGCTTAAAGCCTACCATATTCTCTTTGCATCTACAGGAAAATTAGCAATAAGATTAATATCTCGATTAACATGAAGCATATGGAGAATAAGCGTTTGTAAAAATAGTTTGTACAAGAGTAGAGAAAGTCATGTGAGTGTAGCACATCAGATTTTTTTTTCTATCTGCTTGAAGTTAATTGAGATAAACATTTGCAGAAAATATTGGTTTCCTTACAACTTTCACAAGAAAGATACAGAAGGTGAACGATAGACAAATTTTTAAAAAGCGGGTCACCGTGTGCTGGCTTTGAAATTCCATACATTCCATGACATCACCAGAAATGAATGAATGATGACTGCACTTCAAAACATGTATAGGCATGGGAAAGTTCATACCAATAACTAAGAATCGGAAATTGTTAAATATATATTTGAGATAAATTGTGGTTTTAACGAGATCTACATTTTTTGTGTAGTGAATGTATTTATGTCGTATGGCTTACCAAAAGACAAAATAAAACAAAATTCATTCAGAATGAAGAGGACGTCACAGGTTATTCGCGGAACATTCAGGATATAAAATGTTAGTAGTCAAGCATTTTAATCAAAATCATTAGAGTTATATCTGAGAAATTCCAAAATAACCACAATGTTTCCATATAAAGTGTGTGAGTGAGGAAAGTCTCTTGGAAATCTGAGGCTATATTTTTAACACTTAAATGATTTCAGTCTAATTATATAATATATAAATTCAATAACAGCCCGCCTTAAAGCAATATGTGTATGTAACAAGATATAAAAAGTGTATATTACAGTCATTGTATATGTTTATGTTATTGTATACATGTTAATAATGTTATGTGAATGTATTACGTAATTTACTAATGTAGGAGCTGTGAGAAATACGTCAAAAGTTGCTAACAATGAGGTAACAATGAGGTAAACTTGTGGCAATAATGAATTTGAAAGTTTAACAATGCGAATTGTAAGTCTTGGAAGCAATACTGTAATTTTTGTGACAGTTTATAAAATAGCCAATCAACAATCAGAAAAAGCTTTAGTTAAATGAAGGTAGGATTAGCCAATCAGAAACTGAAATATAGCAAAATTTACAAATTCAGAAGTCAGTTGGTTGTAGACAGTGTTCCTAACCGGACGCGAGATGCGTCCTCGAGGAATTTAATACGTATTTTGTGTGAGACGAAAAATAGTTTACGTGTTAAAAAGTGTAAGTAATTAATAAAAAAAATCTCACAGCTCTCTCTCTCTCTACATCAGTGAGATGTTCTTTAAATCGTGTCAAGTATTAATAAATGGAGTGAAGTAAAATTATAATCTGTGTAAGCCTACATTCTTCAGTCGCACCACTCCCTGCTAAGACATTCATGTCTCTAAAAAAATATAAATACTGACGCAACCGAGGCAAACATAAATATATAATATTTAAAGAAACAGCAAAAAAATTACAAAGTTAATATTTTTTAAACATATTTGGGGCAAAGGCCACCGGAAAGTACATTTAGGGCGAAGGCTACCGGAAGCTTTTTTACCACACATGCGGTAACAACTACTTCAAGTGTTCGGCTCCCCAACAGTCAAAATACAATACAACACCACCATAAAATATAATACATTTTTTTCAAACTGGCTTTCCATACGTAGCAACAACAAACCTTCTTCAAATCGCGTTGCATCCTTGAAAGAATCTGACTTAAATGAAAGTTTGGTATTTAAATAGATATCAATTTTGTAATTATAACTTCTGCGGAATTTAGGGAACTTTGTAAATGAGCCTGCTGTGGGCGTAAATAAGCTAGAGCACAAGTTTTGACCTAAGTTTCTACACTTATTACCGATACAAGTCTGCTGCTTACCAATGGTTTAAAGAACGACTATAAAACCTGGTTTAGGTATATGTGCATAGTGGTGTCCTTAGACTAATTGTCCCGGGTTCAAACACGACGAAGGGCGATGGATTTTTTCGGGCATAAAAATCCTTAGCAAGGCTTCCCTTCGGAAGGGAAGTGAAGCCGGTGGTGCTGTGTCGTAGATTTACGGCACGTAAAAGACCTCACGCCTGATAAAGAGGCCTCTGAGCAAAATTTCCGGTCTTTCACACCCAATATAGAATGGGACGCTAAGAACCACAGCAGCTAAAGAGCGTCCATAAATAAAAAACTCAATTTAATTTAAACTAATTACTTGGGAGAATGTACTGCTAACATTCCGATTAAATACAATTAGCTGCAAATTTAATTATAAGTTTGTCTTACATAAACATTCAACTGTTTTAAATTTAATAGAAATGTGTTCTTAAATGTCCATGTTATTAATGTTTCAAAAATAAATTAAATGGTCCTATATTAATCGTTATATACAAGTATGACGAAATTTTCAAAATAATTTGCATGTTTATGTCGATGTCATTCATCCGAAAATAGCATACATACATTTGTATCAGTTTCTGTTCAATTCAAAATAATTTGTAAATATTGTTATAAAATTACATTTTTAATCAACTTATTGCTTTAAAGTTAATAATTAAAAATTGGCCACAGTACAAAAGATTTATATCCTAAATATTTCTTTTTTATTTTTCGGAACATGGGAGTGAAATTATTGAAAGAAAACTCTCATGTGTAAGATTATAAATGAGTTAAAGTAATGAAAAAACGGATGGCTAAAGTAAAAGTATTCTTGAGCGTATATTTTTACTTCATTGCGTAAAAGATATCCACAATATACAAAACGGAAGTGTATTTTGAAATTACAGAATTTGAATATTCGATAAGGTCAGAATTTACATTGGTCTATAGAATGGTAGTTAACAGTTTTATTGTGAAAGCTGCTAAATATCCTATCTGTGTCACATTCTAGCTGCTTCATTCTGTTTACTCTACCACATATAGCATTCCAGCCAAAAATTCGATATCGACTTCATCGGAAATACATGTTTTCAGGCCCTCTGAATGAAAAATAGTATCTTTAGAAAATATATTCGCGAGCGCGCACCTGTGTGTGAGCTGTATGTATATGGCTGCGTGCGAACATCATTATTCAAAACTGAAAAATCAGATAAATACGAAACTTGATATTTAAGTTCAATATCTTCCAAGGATGGGGCACGAAGATTTTAAATTGTAATTTTTAATTTTCTTAAAAATGACTAACAGATCTTTTATTAAAATACGGTATGTTCAACATATTTTCTATGTCGATAAAGTGTATATTTGGAGTTTTCTGCAAATAGCCTGTGAAGTCCGTTATGATTTTTTATTAATTTTAATGACTGATAAACCATAAGAGATAGATAAAGCCATACTATAGTAAAAATATAGATGTCGTTAAAGCGCACAATTTATCCCACATAAACTTGTTGTATCATTAATCATTTCGGAGATACTATTTGCTATTGGTTTGAATTTAGCGATACTTCTTCCTGCATTTATTATCATGATGCCATACAAAGTTTATGCAATGTCAAAGCCAGCATACAACGATACACTTTTTAAAAATATGATAGTCGCTTCAGTCTACCGCATACGCCTGTGTCCACAACAAAATATGTAACGAAACCATTCTTCAAATGCATACCCCGATTAACAGAAAAAGATGCCTTTATGATAATACAGGGTGAGCCTAAAGACTCCGAACCACCTGCGCGGTGTTTTTCCTGTCCGCGTCCTCGGCGCTCGTTGCCGTCTGCCGCTATCATAGAAAGGCGCGGATGAAACCATACAACATTTTTAAAACTACTTTTAAAGGCTTTATTTGCCAACTTTATGAAAGGAAATGTTGAAACTGTCCACCGTCGTTGTCCGTATATGTTTGGCACCTCTTTAGGAAACTATCCATCATGGAATTTTTGGGGGGAATTTACCAAACGATGACCGATGTCGTCTAATGTTTCTTCGGTAAGAACCGAACGCCGTCTTTTAGATTTCTTAGCTAGAACACTTCCTGTCGCCTGAAATTTACTGTAAAGTTCATGGATTGTTGTACGGCCTGGAACTTTTACGCCTGGAAGTCTTTCTACAAATCGTATTTTCACCTGGTGAGCTGACCGAGTTAAATAAATACACGCTGTACCGTAGAAAACATATACTGAGCCATAATAGACTTTGTCACTAAGTACAGGACAAAATAATAAATAACTCGTAATAACTGAACTACGTCACATCACCGTCAAGTCAATACTGTACTTCACACTGCAGAGCAAAACTACGACAGTATGACTGTTTATAGCAGCAGTACGTATCATGTTATTATCATATTTCCACACGCCTCGTGGAAAACCACCGGCAGCCGGTAATGTTCATAAAATACCCCTCTGGGGTAACTTAAAGCATAAAGTGTACAAGACAAACCCACACACCCTGGAAGAATGAAAACAAAATATCCGCCAGGAAATTTCTCAGCGTGAACTACGGCGAGTGATGGATAGTTTCCTAAAGAGGTGCCAAAAATGTATGGACAACGACGGTGGCCAGTTTCAGCATCTCCTTTCGTAAAGTTGGTAAGTAAAGCCTTTAAAAGTAGTTTTAAAAATTTTGTATGGTTTCATCCGCGCCTTTCTATTGTAGCGGCAGACGGCAACGAGCACCGAGGACACGGAGAAGAAAAACACCACACAGGCGGTTCGGAGTCTTTTGGCTCACTCTGTATTTTGAGGAAGTGAGATAAAAAAAGACAGTGAGGATAAAGTCATGTAAATGTAATATATTAGAATTTTTAAAATCACTTATACTACTTCATACTAATATGTAGCTTGATTGTGTAGTTTTCACAATCCGTCTAAGATAAGGCATGCTCTTTTGTGGAGACTTCAGCGATATAATGACAACATACCAACAAAGGTTGGTGGAATACAAAATATATCTTAACTCAGTATTAAGATATTTAAGTCTGTGTTAGGGCAGTAACGAAAGTCAATGGCACCGGTCATTAAACTGTATGTATAAATGAACTTGTACGTTTTCCCCAGTGAGTTTCTGCTATACTTTTTATGCTTTTCTTAGACTATTAACAGTAACTTCATCATCTACATTTTATTCATCAGGCCGATATATTAAACGTATACCAGATGGAAGGGAAGTCATTAATTCAAACCAGTTAAAGATCTATTATTTGGAACATTTTTTGTATGTTTCAGTTTTTTCTATGGCCATTTTCTGCGGAGGTTTTTCGAGAATATAAAATGCACACACTGGCAAAGTCGCACTTGTAGCTGGTAGCGACCGGTAGCAGGTGGGACTCTCTCTTTGAAAACCAGAAGTAGGTCAACGCGTAAACGGATGAACGGCGCGTAATTCGTGAGTGTAGATAAACGTTATCAAGGTAGTCAGGATTTGAAAACGCTGGCATCTCGAAAACCTTGTGCTGCTCCCCTAAACACACCTCGGGTTCTTTTATCAGTAAACCTGTGAATTGCAATGCGTAGTACGATGTTACTCTAATAATGACTCAACTTCTAGTAGGCACAGCTGTAGTGCATTTAAGTCAGCGACTACGAAACGCTTATTGGATGATGAAGACATTATTTCCATACTGTTAGTGCGGTCAATAGCTACCAAGTTGTACTTGTCATTTCGCCAAAACATTACACCATATTTTCGTCGTGTTTGTTGGGATTAAGGTTCGTGTGGAAAATAAAACCGCTAGTTCCTCCACCTCCCAGTTCAGATAAGCTGTTTTGAGTACGTCGGTGAGCCAGTTGCACACTGACCTACCTGAGCTAGCAACGTTGCCTATGTCTCCGACACATTATGCCAGCAAAACTGTATTCGGAAAATGATTAATTATTTCAAAACCCTGTATAGTTCACATAGTTATTACCGAAACTAGGTGAGAAATGGGTTAACCTACTTATATTTAAAGTGGCAAACTATTATCTTCATGCATTCTCGTGGAGTAAATCATCTAATTTGGAAAAACAACAATTTTTTTAAAACGCCTGAACACAGAAGTAAGTGTTATTATACTTTTTTTTGTAGCTATATGAAGTGTATATTAGATAGAATGCAATACGTTCCTGTCCACCTTGTATATTCATTGAAATCGTTAGGACAACTTCAGAGAAAAGAAAGAAAGAAGAAAAAGAAAACAAGCGATTTATTTGGAAAGGGTTGCTTGGAGCGGGGAAATTTCATGGAAGCGGATGTTCCCTGCTTTCCTATGTGCTGCTGTCAAAAGCTCACAAGATGTCGCTCTGCAGGAAGCTGTTTGTTATTCCCTCGCAATTGCAGCTTCAGTTACAATAATAACATGTTGGACTCTCGCTGGGCGTTCCCACGACAACTGACGACTGTTATATCCCCGAGCATTCCTTCATTGTAAGACTTACATTGTTACATTTCCTCCTTAAAGGGTATCAGAAGAAAGGAGCAGGTAGCATACAGTATTCAAACGTAGTACTGTGCATGAGAATAGGAGTCCACCGTCCACATATTCGTAGTTGCGATATGCACAAAATATTCTCACTAACTTTATTCATTTCTCTGTGACTTCTTTATCTACATACTTCCTCCAAAGTGTCGTTTCCAAGAGGTTTTCGAAAGCTTTCCTAGCACGTGTAAGATTTAAATATAATAATACGTTTGTATTTAAAATAAGAGAACCAAAAATGATGGCAGTAACGGGTGGAAGTGAAATAAGCACTATGTGCAGAGAATGGAATAAAAACAACCAGCATCTGCAGTGAAGAATAAATTCGATTGTCAACCTTCTTTAGGAAAAATGATGCACCGCAAGGGAGCATTCTTTGCAGGAGACTCGACAGTAAAAAGTTTGCATTTAGTGAGATGCTTTGCCTGTAGTTTGGATCAGACACCAAACACCTGTCGACAGTTGCTGCTTTTGCATGATGCACCCCTAAATACTTTCATCCACGCTGGCCAAACCCTTCTGATTCGTGTTTCCAGTTGCTGGACCTTCCTAGCTCTCTTTTTGGTCCAATTAGAAATGTCGTAAGAGAAGTAATAGTGTAGCTCGTCGTTCAGTCTGAAGCTTTTTATTATTATTATTATTATTATTATTATTATTATTATTATTATTATTATTATTAACTTTTTTTAACTTTTGGAGGGGATTCAGTAGATATTAGGAATAGTACGGAATACGAAATAAGAGGCACTGAGAAGCAAAGAGACTATGTTGAGAAATGAAATATTAAGCATTTTCCCATTGTGATTGACTTATAGAAAGAACATTTACCTCACGTTAAATATAAATAATTATATAATATAAAACCGTTAGCAGAAATAAGAGTAACTGTAGGAAGAAATGTATCAAAGTAGGAAATAATAAAAGAATGAAAGGAGACTAATTGAAAGAATACAGATTGAGGGAACATGGAATAGTAAGCAAGTATGATGATGATAATGATGATGATAATAATAATGAAATATAAATGTGTAAATAAGTAATTTAGAATATTATGTTTGCATGTAGAACTGAATATCATAAAGGCTAAAATTTGCAAGAAAGCTGGTTAACAGAGAAAGGTAACTAGCAACAGTGCCACACAGGGTAGTTGCGAAAAACCCAACACAGAGATTAGGGTAAATAAGTGACCGAAAAGCACAGCCTTGAGAAGAAATAGTGACTGGAGAGAATGAGATAGGTAATATTGGAAAGAGACAGAGATCATTCCCAACGTAGTCCAGTTTTATTAATTTTATTTTCATAAAACGCCAAACACACTACCCAATGAGAAAGGTACATCACAACGGGAAAATTACGTCTCTCTGGAGAAGTATAAGGCGTGGGCGATTCTGAGAAACGTTCTTCCTATTCTGATCTTCAAGAGCTATTTTCCTTGTTTTTATGTTTAATTTTGTAAATATACATTTATACATTTAAACAGGTCAAATCTCTGAAGAAACCAAGTTTTAAAAAACAGCGAACAGAATGTTTGCCTAATTCATGTCGGTCTGGACGGGGAGCATATGAACTCAGATGTAGATTCAACTTCGATCCTGACAAAATAGTGGGGGTTAACGCGAAATAATTGTAATTCGGGAAATTGCAAAGTAGCCCTGACAAGTATAATATGTAGCTGTCTAGCAGCTTCATTATTGTTGTTTTTTTAACCAGAATAACTCCAAACAAGTAGTAACACCCATTACCCGATCCAACATATGAATAGTAAGGCAAATTTATTTAATTTAAAACAACAACAATAACGAGAGGAAAGAACAGCAAACGTCCAGCCAGCATCCCGTAATTTAATAGCAGGCCGATATAGTCGACATCACACGCCACTAAAAATTAATTTCGGATATTTATGTTGACATTTTACTCCAGATATTATCGTAAAATCCGCCCTGGCGAATCTCGACACTGGCAACGAACTTTTCTGTTTGGGGGAGATCTGAAATGAGGTGTATTCAGCCTCATGATCTCCTTGGAAATCAACTGAGTAAGTAGCTATTTGACTGAGAGGTAGCAGTTCTTAGTCGCGAAAATTGTGCATAAGCGGTCTTGGAACTAGGCATCCTGAACACATCCCACTTCCACTACAGTTTTCCACCCATGATGTTTTGCTTGATGATTCAGTCGAAGTGCGCCTTGAGCTACATATCGCCCCAGAATTGATTCTTCATACATACGTGACGAAAATGCCTTTGTTATCCGAGTTACATTAATATCCATATTACATAAAACCTCTTCCCTATGAAACATATAAATGTACAATAGACCAAATGCAGTGAGAAGCAAAACGGCGGAGGGAGTCCAAATGTGAGGCAGTATTTTTAACACTTAAATGATTTCAGTCTAATTATATAATATATAAATTCAATAACTTAAAGGAATATGTGTATGTAACAATATATAAAAAGTGTATATTACAGTCATTGTATATGTTTATATTATTGTATACATGTTCAATAATGTTATGTTAATGTATTACGTAATTTAATAATGTAGGAGCTGTGAGAATAATAGGTTAAAAGTTGCTAACAATGAGGTAGCCATAGGTAATAATGAATTAGAAGGTTTAATAATGCTACTAGTCATTCTTGGAGCAACAATAATGTAACTTTTTGACACTTCATTAAATAGCCAATCAACAACCAGAATAAGCTTTAGTTAAATAAAGGTATTCTATTGGACTAGGATTAGTCAATCAGAAACTAAAATATAGCAAAGTTTTCAAATCCAGAGTTCAGTTGCTTGTAGACAGTGCTCATAACTGGACGCGTTGCTTGTAGACAGCGTTTCTAACCGGACGCTAGATGCGTCCTCGAGAAATTTAATACGTATTTTGTGTGAGACAAAAATAGCTTACGTCTTAAAAAGTGCAAGTAATTAAATAAAAAAAATCTCACAGCTCTCTCTTTCTCTCTATATCAGTGAAGTGTTATTTAAATCGTGTCAAGCATTAATAAAACGAGTGAAGTAAAATTATAATCTGTGTAAGACTACATTCTTCAGTCGCACCACTCCCTGCTAAGACATTCATGTCTCTAAAAATAAATACTGACGCAGCCGAGGCAAACATAAATATATAATATTTAAAGAAACAGTCAAATTACAAAGTTAATATTTTTAAATTTGGGGCAAAGGCCACCGGAAAGTACATTTGGGGCGAAGGCTACCGGAAATTTTTACCATACGTGCGGTTGCAACTACTTCAAGTTCGGCTCCCCAACAGTCGAAATAAAATACAACTCCTCCTAAAATAAATCTTCTTTTGTAATAACGAGTTACACAACGAATGAAAGAGGTAATAAATGATTATTAATAAGATTTTATTTGAATAAAAAACATTTCATTTGAGGCAAGTCTCATAATTTATCCTATCAAAACTTCAATCGGTATTTTTAGTTAGTTTAATATGTTTACGTCAGATAGATATAAAAGCATTAATTGCTTATTCATCTGTAGCTCAGATAGGATTAATTGTATGCTATACGTTTCTAAAATCAATAAATACGTAAAAATCTTATGAACGGCAACATCTCTATCTATAACTTCTTTTAGAAACCTTAAAAGCGAATGTATCAGGTGCTGAAAGAACTTTTGATTTCATTTCTCAGACAATTCCAAATTCATTCAATTAACCAACTGCTATCCATCGAAGTCTAGTAATTTTCTGTAATACATAAAACAGTTCTATGGCATATTTGTCTTTCATGTGTTATTGTGACCCTATTCTAGATTAATATTATAAAGAGAGGAAGTGTGTGTGTGTGTGTGTGTGTGTGTGTGCGCGCGCGCGCGCGCGCGTCTGGGTGAGAGCAGTAATCTCAAAAAACCACTCAACCCATTTTATAATGCTTTTACCACTGAAAAGCCCAATTCTTTCTGATGGACATGGTGTATAAACCCCCGTTTTATTTCATAAATTATTAAAAGATTAAAAATAATTTACAATGTGCTTGTACTTGAATACAAACACATTGCAGTTACAAGAGAACGTGCTTGCCAAGAAGGCTTTGACTTTTAGCTGAAGATGACATGGACTAGAAAATAGTGTTGTTACTCCCCAGAATATCCATGGAAAATAAGTCAAATGCCATGAATATTTCTCTCCAAGCAATAGACAGGATGAACCATTTAAGTTGAGACTGTACCATATCTCCAAAACTAAGCGCTAATGAAAGAAATGTCTTGAATAAAAGTTGCTTGATATTTTGGAGGAAAGTCGTTTTTTATTTAGAGGAGTTGAGATGGTATTTTAGGGTCAATTGTGGGTTCCCATTTTAAAAAAATTAAATTGACCCTGAAATGACCATCATAACGACCTCCAAACAAAACACGACTAATGACATTTACTTTCCCCCATAATATTAAGTAACTTTTATTAAAGACATTTCTTTCTACAACGCTTAGTTTTGGGCATATTACACAGTCTCAATTTAAATGGTCCACCCTGTATACATAAATCGTCACCATTTAGCAATTAAGGCACAGCAAAACAAAAGAAAATCCAATCTGCTAATGTTAAGATATTTTAGTAACATACAAGTAAACAAAGTTTTGCTTTATTTGCTTTATACTTATGTTGTCATCAAGATCATTAGCATGATGTGTTAAATAATTGTATAAAGAGAGAAAATTGTGTCCAGCTAACATTAGAGGTCATTCAACCGATATTTTATAACTAACAACTAGGAAGATTGTTCTAGATGGTCGCAGACTTTACGTCTTTTCCAAGGCGGTTAATTTGCTGCCCTGGGAGTGGAGAGTTTCATATTCACTAGCTTCATTTCTATTTTGTTGTATGAGTTAAAGGTCTATGTATTAAGGTGAAAAATATGTAACTTTTATGTTATTAGGTAACTTTGAGACCAAAGAGAAGGTACAAAGATTTAAAATTTTACTACGATAATCTAAAAAATCTGATGTGTTACACTCATATGACTTTCTCTACTCTTGTACAAACTATTTTTACAAACGCTTAATCTCCACATGCTTCGTGTTAATCGAGATGTTAATCTTATTGCTAATTTTCTTGTAGGTGCAAGGGGAATATGGTAGGTTTTAAGCGATAGTCAAATCTTTTAAGAGCTGGTTGCTATGTGGCGCATTCCATTCTCTTTGTATGTCCAGGACATAAAAAATCAATAACTAATTCCCATTTGAGAAAAAGTATTGGAAAATTTATGGGAATAACAAGCAATATCTCGAAAATGGTTCACTCAACAAAAAAATGTATATGACATAAATTGTGTATTTTAACGCGATCTACATTTTTTGTAGTAAAATTTTGTCTATCTCTTATGGTTTACCAGTTATGCAAACGTCGTTCACAATGAAGAATACTTTTGGAGACTTCCCAGAAAATTCGAGATATACATTTCATTTGTCATGAAAATATCTTAAACATGATACTTTAATCAAAATCGTTAGAGCCATTTTTGAGAAAATTAAAAATTTCGAAAAATGTTCCATGTAAACGGTAATCTGGGGTGGAGGGATTTTCTTGAAGACCTTGTGTCGCATCTCTGGAAGATACTGAACCTAGATACCAAGTTTGGTGTTTATCCGACTGTTCGTTTCTGAGTTATGCTGTTCACAGACACACAGACACACACACAAGGACATGTTTCCAAAAATGCTTTTTTTTGGATTCAGGGGGTCTCAAAACATATATTTCCGGTGAAATCTCGGTATCGAATTTTTGGGTGGACTACAATGCTTCCCCTACTTACTATACGTAGTAGAGAAAGTAAAAATTGCTCCACCCTCCTACCGATGATGGTTCCACCACCGAAGGTACTTATAGGCTATGCGCGTTTTCGGAGCTATAAAGACTACCGGGGGGGTTTAAGGAAGTCAAGACATCCTACCGATGTTTCACATCCTTTTGCGTGAATATTAGGGGATTTTTCACCCGTTATTAGGAATAGAACTGTACGTAATTACAATTATAAGGGATAAAGGGGAGGATTCACCATAAAAATCCTTTATACAATCATTTCATAAAGAATGGGGTGAGATAATAGTAGTTTATGATACAAGGGATAGAAGTAGGGTTTTACTTTGCGAGTAGGAATGTTTGCGAAACAAAGGCCGTACGCTAAGTTTGGAATCCTACGAGCAAAACAAAACCACTTTTAACACCTGTAGCATATACTATTTTTAGACAGCGCTGGAATTAGCAAAATACCAATGATATTGTATTAGTTCCTGAAATTAAAAGATATGACGTTTGGAACACGTTTTGAAACAAGAAAAATTATGTTAAAGAAGGCGAGATATCAGATGGTTTGATGTTTTGTTGATTCGCTAACAGTCATTTTAAGTGAAATTACTTTAAGAGTGTTTTGCTTTACACAAGGCAATGGAGCGATCAAATGCTATAGTATATTACGTTATGCATTTCTACTTTCTCTACTACGTATAGTAAGTTGGGGAAGTATTGTATTCCACCCAAAAATTCGATACCGAGATTTCACCGGAAGTATATGTTTTGAAACCCCCTTAATCCAAAAGAATGCATTTTTGGAAACATGTCGGGTGTGTGTGTGTCTGTGTGTGTATCTGTGAACAGCATAACTCAGAAACAACAGTCGGATAAACACCAAACTTGGTATTTAGGTTCAGTATCTTCCAGAGATGCGACACGAAGGTTTTCAAGAAAATCCCCCACCCCAGATTACCCTTTACATGGAACATTTTTCGAACATTTTTATTTTCTCAAAAATGGCTCTAATGATTTTGATTGAAATATCATATGTTTATGATACTTTCATGACAAATGAAATGTATATCTCGAATTTTCTGGGAATGTCTCATAAAGTATTCTTCATTGTGAACGACTTTTGCATAACTGGTAAACCATAAGAGATAGACAAAATTTTACTACACAAAAAATGTAGATCGCGTTAAATACACAATTTATGTCATATACATGTTTTTTGTTGAGTGAACCAGTTTCGAAATATTGTTTGTTATTCCCTTAAGTTTTTGAATGTTTATATTCTCACAAGGGAATTCGTTATTCATTGTTTTGTCTTGGATATGCAAAGAGTATTAATCTGTGGCAAAGAGAATGGTGCTGCACATAGCAACCAGCTATTAAGAGATGTGTCTATGCTTAAAGGCTCTGTATTTCTATATTGTCCTTGCAATTACAAAACAAGAGGAACATAGTACGCCTTAAATGATAGTCAAATATTTTTAGAACTGTTCGCTATGTGTAAAATGTAATTCTCTTTGCATGTCAAAAGATCGTTTCTGCAAATGTTTATCTCGATTAATATGAAATAGATGGAGAATAAGAGTTTGTAACAATAGTTTGTTTAAGAGTAGAGAAAGTCATGTGAGTGTAACACCTCAGATTTTTTGATAAGTACTTCCGGTTTATTCTTTCTGCTGTTTCTGTAATTTCACTTCCACTTCAGGTTCTTCTGAATTTATTATTTCCGCCATTTAATCATTCTGTAGTTTAGATAAAAGAACAGTGCTTTAGATCAAAGAAAGCTGCCAATATAACATAAGGTTAAGTCTACAATGAATTAGACAAATTGAAGTATGACGTTTGTATTGTGAACAGATAATGCGAGCGCCTTGAGAAGTTAATCATATAAAAAGACATAATGAAAAGTAAAACCTAATCAAACCAAGTCGAATTATCAAACATTTGCAAATACAAAGGGTAATTTGCATATG
This sequence comes from Deroplatys truncata, assembly GCA_030765065.1. Classification (NCBI taxonomy): domain Eukaryota; kingdom Metazoa; phylum Arthropoda; class Insecta; order Mantodea; family Mantidae; genus Deroplatys; species Deroplatys truncata. Next base: position 60,559,078 of record CM060984.1, on the reverse strand, counting down.
GCTGGACTTGAAACCACATTCGGTCTCACTGAAGATTTTCGCACTAGTGCAATAATCTAAAGCTTTACCTCGTGTGCTCGGTGTTAGAAGTTCTGCTTTTAGACCGTGCTGTCTAAAAACAAAATGTATTCGTCATTAGAGTTTAAAAAGCTACCTGACACAGCAGCCAGCTAGTTACACTTAAAAGTAATTTAAACAGAAGTTGAAAAGGAAGACTGAAAAAAAACACATAAATAAAGTTTTACATGTGATGACTCTTCTAAAATTAGTTTATGGAAGTGAAACATGGACTCACAAAGTAAAGGATTTCCACAAAGTCGAAGTTACTGAAATGAAATTATTAGGAATAGTTAAGGGCTATAAAGAAAGGATAAACTTAGGAGCGAAGATATTAGAACAAAACTAAAGATCACAGAATCAGCATTAAACGAAGGTTATACAATACAAAACAAAACGCAAGTTACATGTACAGGGAAAGAGAAGTTTAGGTAGACCGCGTAGTAAACACACAAATGAAGCTGGAACAGCTGTTTAAACCTAATCCGTAAGATAGAAGAAGTAATGTAATCAACCAACTCTTGAAAGAATGATCTGTAACTGAGTTGGTAGAGAAGAGCCCTGTTCTTACTACTCCCTATGCTCATCTTCTAATATTTCTGGAGGTACTTGTAGGTACATTTAGAATAGGATGCCAGGTGTTAAGGGATAGGTTCTGAAATAAATAAATGGAACAAATAGGATTTAGTTTTGGCCATAGAGAGATATTTGGATAAAATATTGTAAATACTGTCTTACTTTTCATTTGTTGAGCAAAGCAATGTTTCAGACCTGGTCTCAGTTCCATGTACTGAAATATAATTGAAATTAAAAACGGAGGGCGCTTGACTTCGAGAAGGCTAAAGGTAACTACTGAGAAGCTACGCAATAAACAATCAGCTCCTGGTCAAGAACATCTAGGGACTGATGATCTGTAATCTTCATAAGCCAGATACTTCACGACACACACGACGTCTTCACATAAGACACGACACTTCCTTTATCTGCTGGTATGCTATATCCTGTGTAACAAAAGTAAGCAATAATGTTTTAATTATTATAGTAGTATATTATGTAATAAGACTAAAATTTATTAATTAAGACACGAGTTACATAATTTTCATACCAGCGTCTTAATTAGCATTATAATCAAGTTGCATACGACTGTTTTTGGTCTACCACACTATAATTTAAAAACTTTGAGTTTTTATAAAAAGATACCTTGTTGATCGTGTGTAATTAAATGTTGATCGGATGGCAGCACTGGTAAAAAGACCTTGAGCGTATTTTCGAGTAGTGCAAAGCAGCACTGTTCAGTGCACGCCGTATTTATTGATTTTTACAGGTAGCGTGGAAGCAACACATATTGAAGCAAATGAACTGAACTCCATTTATCAGAATATTAATTTTACAATGAAAGGAATTTATTTTGTATTAAATATACATATTTCCTTGTTTATCTGGGGAAGGTACCCAGTGGACTGCTGATTTGAAGGTGTTAAAAGGTATAGGCGTCAGGGGAGCTGCGTGCGACGCCTAGTAAGATCATAATGAGACGCTGAAGTATTATGGATGACATAACAGTTCAGTTACGTCACATGTAATCAGCGTATTATAGTGTGATCTACAAAAAATATTCACTAAAATATCATAAGGGCTATGCGTTTATTAACATTCAATTGATAAGGGATTTATAACTGCATCCAATCATGAAAAAATGTTTTGGATACGACCACCTATGCATGTTTTATTCCAGAGATTTCCTTTTTTAATTTCTTGACCTCCTTTTAAAAAAGCTTACTCCATTTGTGTTTCACATTTCACTATTGGGTATAAGACATGAAAACTTATATTCCGTTAATGAACTAACCTTTATCTCATATACGAATGGCATGCTCTATGGAAGATAACAATACTAACTGTTCGTATTTAACTATTCAGAGTGGAATTACTATTCGTGCTGCTAGTTGAGCCCTTATGCAGAAGGGCATAACGACTATTATCTCATTGTGTGAACCAAGGCTTTCGACTCGGATCATGCACAGATAATATTCTCTGACTTGAAATGCACTTAAGACAGTCGATAATTTTGTTTCACACACTATTATATGAACATTCGAAATGAAGTTTATACTGTGTATCCATTTCGGTATCGCTTACTCATATATATCACCATCTGCAGTGACAAAAGATGTTTAATATTGTAACGCGCGCGGAGTTACGGACCGGCGTTTCGAGAGCGCATCCAGACTCGCCTAACTGGCCGGCTGGGTTAGGCTAATGACCGTCCCTTTAGAATAGTAGTCACGCAATGTGCTACTTCCCACTAGCTTACGTTAATAACTGTTCCAAAAGATTCCTTTTGGGCCAGTTCTAGTAGCCTCCTTTTCTAGAACATTCCGTTTTGTATGATGGTTCTATATAAACGGCTGGTCTTAGCCGAACAGGACATTTCAGCAAGTTAAGAAGTTAGGAAGTGAAAAGTGACAGGAAAGTGGACCGTACTAGTGCAGTTCGTTGTGATGTGATTCGACGGATCAGTTGCGTTGGCCCAAGTATGTGCCAAAAGTGACTCAAGTGTAACATTTGTGCTACGCTGAGCGCCTAAGTGGTACATAAAGTGTGTTTCGCAGTAAATTGTGCTCTCATTTGTTACAATATGTTACTTCTCATTTTAGAATACTATCCTTAGGATTGTAGAACTAATTCGCTTTACAAGTCCGACAATCAGAAATATTCTATGAATGGATGGGGCGGAACTTAATGAGAATTTAAGCCTTTTAGTTATCCTTAGGATTTTCCTAGAAGTAACGATGCAAGCGTTGGCTTATAATTGTATGGTAAAACAGGCTTTCCTTTTATACCGGAGCTAAATCGATAATGCTCCTAAATAAAAATTATTTCCACAACAGTAAAACGAGTTACACATCTTCAAATGCCTTGAGTCTTACTAATAAAAAGAGAGCCTAATCGGTCGTGTTGTTTCTTAACTGTGCGTGTCTCCGGTTTAAACATTTTGGAAATGGCACCAATAATCTTTAACCATCAAGAAAAATAATCTTTTTCGACTCCTATACTTAAATGTGTTCATTTGATGTTAGAAATCTGTATCGAAATGAGGTCCGACATACTCATAGCAACTGAAAAACAGTTTGTTTTTACGAAAATAGTTACATTTACATACGTTTACCAGTAGATACGTATTGTCAGGTGCTTCATCCATGAAGGTTTTAATTTCATTTGTCGAAAATGTTTTTGCTGTTTCCCTCTGTACCCTCCAGTTTCTGTTTTAACAGGTAATACAACTTTTATACTTCGATATATCGATTAATTGTTTTACATTTAGAGTAGTCTTCAATACCGAATAATTTGTCCAAAATATTGGGAATTTCATTGTTTTTGACATTTCTTCAAAGTAAATTATGAGCACATTTTCTGATAATGAAATTACATTTTTTCTTGCTCGCCAAACCATGAACTTGTCATACAACTTTTCATGCATTTTATTTTATTTTTCAGGAAGTAAATTTTGCTTACACTCCTCGCCTCCTCCAAGATATCAGGAGGTGTGGAACTAAATTCCACCTCTTCAAATTCACTAATAAACATTTCCGTCTCCATCTTGTAAAACCTATACCTGCGATCTTGAATCTATATTCACTTGTCGAAGCGCATCTAAAATACGTATCAAGAAATTTGTTTATCACATATTTATTTTCTTTCGTATGCATCTCGTATAATGGTTATCAAGATGCTCGTGAAGTTTTGGACTTAAGTTACTCGTCACTCGCATCTTAATTAACTCCCATTATAGGATCGTTGCGTAAATAACTATTTCAGTTGCAAATATCGTTTGAGCAGTGTTCTGATGTTTCGCTAGATATAATTATGTGAGAACCGTGACCTTTAGATTATTAAACCACTAGGGACCGGAGATAAGGTACACAAATGTAAATTTCCACCTACTACAATTACCCAAAACATTACTCGACTATTTCAACGATTTCTTCTCCATTAAATTATACTTTCCTAAAAGTTATATTTAGAACATTTACGGAATTGGAAAGATTATCGGGTAACCGTTTCCAAATATCCTTTGATGTAGTAAGATTTTGCCAGGATCTTACGGTTTTTTCAGTTGTACGAAGTCATTCAGAATGACTTTAAAGGCTATTGCCAAAAATCCAATGTATACATTTTATTTGTTCATGAAAACATCTTAACTGTGCAATATTTTAATCAAATCCTTAAGAGCCATTTGTGAGGAAATATAAAATAACGAACATTTTGTAATTTAAAAACTAGTTTGGATAGGAGGATTTTTTAAACAATCTTCGTCTTATCCCTGGAAGATGCTCAAGATAAGTAAACACCAAATTTGATATTTAGCCGAATTTTTTATTTTGAGTTAAAGACAGACACATACAGAGATCCTGTTCTAAAACTGCATTTTTTGGATTCAGAGAGCCACAAAACTGTATTCCTTGAAATTAAATTTTTTGGGGTGGATTGCTATACTTCTTCTTACATAGTTAAGCGAAGAAAGTGATGGATTTCGTAATATTAGATTGTAGAAGTTGCATAAAAATAAAGGATCGTGGGTAAAGAAGGTCATGTGAATGCAACACGCATGTGTTCAACAATGCCGTGTATCGATTAATGGAAAGCAGAGCGAAAGAAATGGATCTTGTAACCAATAAGACAATAGCTTTTGCACCTATTCTAATTCAGGTTAGCCTAGCATTTAAGTTTCTATAGCTTTTTGTTTGAACTTCAGTTAAGCTGCCAGTGATTTGTCGGATGCTTATACGGCAATGATGCAAGCCAACTAGACTGGCATTGACGTGATGCCACTTCGGTGGGTACATAGACACGGTTAGTGATTACATCCCAATACAGTGGCTCATTATTATTTTGAAAATCTTGAAAAGAAGTTGGAATGGTATTTATCAGACGTTGCGCAACCTCTTCCAGGGCTAAGCTTCCAGGAAAACTTTCAATTGTTGTTAAGCCATTCCAAGAGTTACAAAAACGATTGCAGTTGAAGAACTGGCATAGTTCTCTTCTTCTGTAGAAGAGGTGTTAGGGACACAATAGGAATGTTACGACTGTTGGAGGTTATAGAGTGTGCCCAAGTGCCCACTCGAGAAGCGAACTACGTAAACATTCCATAGACTCAGTCTCCAGACTAACATGAACCATAAAGATGTCCAGATTGTAAGTGGCTTAAATATTAAGGGAGATGGCGTCACGCGGCGTGATTGACAGGTTTGCTTTCATAGCGCTACACGCGTGTAAAGTATTTAGAACTTCCCCTCTCTGTCGATATAGCTTTCTTTGTGTGTACATGCCTTCAATCCCACGGACACCAGGTAGGGGGAATAGCGAATGCATCGGCGTCGTTAAATTATTCCACAAGTCTGGCTCTAAACTTCTGGTTTACTCTACTGGGCAATACTATAATGGCTGTTCCGCCAATACAGCTAGCCCCCCTTTGTCGTCGAGGACACCTTCTGGCTCTGTTTTTAGATTGACTTTGTACACTTTTTTATGACTAGAAGTTTGAGTGAATTAGAGCAAGTATGCATGAGTAATAGGATGCAGTGGACGTCGTGCGTCACACCTACAAAGGGAACTCAACGGGCGTGAATAAATGTTTTGGTATGTGCAATTGAAGCATGTAATTCTCTGTGAAGAGAACACTTCTTTCTCCGTCCGTCCGCCCCTGGCGTGCGTGTTGGCGCACGTACCAGCATCGAGAGGAGCTTCCGGGATGATGGACCAGCTGCATCCTTCCTTTTCTTGCGGTTTTAAAATCTACATATGTCGGACCCCTTTTAAAGAAGTTGATGCAGCGCCGAATTAGCCTGGTCTGGCATCTTCCTTCGAGAAGGCTCACTGTTGTGCGTATCACTGTAGTTATAAAGAATACGCAACAACTTGTCTTGAGAGAACCAGTTTATTGCACTGATGGCTGCAATTTAGAACTTTTGCTTTATAACGATCAATACCAACAGCTCCGCTTGCGTTGTCACATTAACAATCTGATTTGTTACACTCACATGACTTTCTCTACTCTTGTACAAACTATTTTTACAAACGCTTATTCTCCATATGCTTCATGTTAATCGAGATATCGAGATGTTAATGTTATTGCTAATTTTCTTGTAGATGCAAGGGGAATTGCTAGGCTTTAAGCGATAGTCAAATATTTTAAGAGCTGGTTGCTATGTGGAGTATTCCATTCTCTTTGCATTACCAGGACAAAAAAAATGAATAACTCATTTCCATTTGAGTAAAAGTATGTTTTGAAAAAATTAAGGGAATAACAAGCAATATCTCGAAAATGGTTCACTCAACAAAAAAAATATATGACATAAATTGTGTATTTTAACATTTTTTGTAGTAAAATTTTGTCTATCTCTTATGGTTTATCAATTATGCAAAAGTCGTTCACAATGAAGAATACTTTTGGAGACGTTCCCAGAAAATTCGAGATATACATTTCATTTGTCATAAAAATATCTTAAACATATGATATTTTAATCACAATCGTTAGAGCCATTTTTGAGAAAATTAAAATTTTCGAAAAATGTTCCATGTAAAGGATAATCTGTGGTGGGGGAATTTCTTGATAACCTTCGTGTCGCATCTCTGGAAGATACTGAATCTAAATACCAAGTTTGGTGTTTATCCGACTGTTCGTTTCTGAGCTATGCTGTTCACAGACACACACACGGACATGTTTCCAAAAATGCTTTTTTTTGATTCAAGGGGTCTCAAAACATAGATTTCCGGTGAAATCTCGGTATCGAATTTTTGGGTGGAATACAATACTTCCCCTACTTGCTATACGTAGTAGAGAAAGTAAAAATGTTGTTTCTAAATATGTTCTTTTTATACAAGGGAGCTCTAAACAAGTATTTAAGGTGAAACCCTATATTGAATTTTTGAAAGGATACTACTTTGGACAGGTGCTAAGAGCTTGATAAACGCTAGCCTGCGTTAACAGTCTGACAACTATTTCCTGAGAACAGAATGACGAACACTTAGCCTTTTAAAGTGCATATTGCTTAAAACTTTGAAATATTCAATCGGACAAAAATGAGTATTTGGAAAGTGTTAATATTATGTAGAAAGCTACATGACAAACTGTAGATTTTAACAGTGATTAAACTTTTCGGTAATTTTTGTTTATCTTTTTTAAGTTTTCCAATTACAGAAAATTCCATAAGAATGAAAAGGAATCCACATGCTGTTCACAGAAAATGTAAGATATACATTTACATAGCATACACACTGTGTATACTATTTTATATTTAAACATTTTAATATATATATATATATATATATATATATATATACCTACACTATATTGTGCTGATTGCAGATTAGCTGACATAATTATATTTACGTACGCTCAGAGCATCTAAGCAATAATCTTGAACTATTATTAAGGCGAAACATAATGGAATACTGAAGCTGGCCCTTTTGCATATTCTTGTTGGATGAATTCACATTGGCTTAAATTCTAGGTCGAAACAAGAAGATGAAAGTAAGATTACTTAAGTTTACGGCTTTTAAATTATATCTATATATCCATCATATATCTGTGTATGTATACATATACACCCTATTTGTTGAAAGTATCTCATGCATTATGCACTGTTTAAAGCTTTCAAGTCTATCCCACACCTCGCTTACATAAATTGATCTAGACGTGCAAAATGAGTTCTAAATGGGGGAAAAAAATCTTATGTGTTACATTCACATGGTTTTGTCTACCCACTATCATCGAGTGGAATGGCTCGGGCGGTAATGTCTATGGCTCGCACTCGGGAGTTCCCGGGATCGATCCCAGGCGACCGCCGACTCTGGTCCACATGTTTCTCCTGGATTCCTCGGGTCGACAGGCGAATGCCTGGTTCATCTTCTACCACGACGTTTCTGACCCTCATTTCCTGTAGCCATCATCGTCCTTGAGATCTGCTTCAGGGTTGTAGGACCAGGCAACGGTGTTCGGCGAGTTGCGGCTGGACGGTGGCTTGCGCTCTGTAGAGGTTTCTTCCCTGGCGTCGCTGGAGGCTCTCAGTAGGCTCCTACTCCCCGAGTAGGCTCCAACCTATAGGAGACTGTCGGGGGTTGGTTGCTTGCGAGTAGGACCGGGCGTCGCCAGATGTGTTCAATCTGGAAACGTTAGGGATACATTTCATGCTTACGCTCGTTGGCATCCTAATCTGGTCGCCCTTCGAGTCTCTCCCCCCGCCCCTCCCTCCCAGGGTTCACGTTGGAAATCAGAGGTGGCCGTTACGGACTACCTACTTGCGGTGCTTTGCCCCTGTTCCGGGGACTCATCCGCGATATATACCTTTACTATCGTTTGTGTTTTACAGCATCTACAAACTAATATTCTTACGAAAGCTTGTTCTTCTATCCACCTGAAGTTAATTGAGATAAACGTTTGCGTAGTCTCATTACACATTTCATCATAGATACAAAGGGAATAGTAACAATGAATTGTTTTAAAACGTTGCTATATATTGGCTTTGAAATTGCATACTCTTTCCATGGCATCGTGAGAAACAGCTGTTTAGCGACAGCTTAAAAAGTGACCAAAGTATTGAACAATTCAAAACAATAATACTGAAATTGGAAGTAGCTGATGTCACAGAAAGGTTATATAAATTCTGTGTTATAAACAGATCTACATGCTTGTGTAGTACATTTTTGTCTATCTCTTATGGTTTACCAGTTTTACAAAATTCTACAAAATTTCTTCCCAATTAAGAGGAATTTACTCACTACTTTCAAAAGGTTCAAGACATACATTTTATTTGTCATGTAAATATCTTAAATAGATGGTGATTCAAGATAGAACTACTTTTGAGAAAACCAAAAATAACGAAAATTTTCCATCTGGCGGGATTACCTTGAAAATCTTCATACCGCATAGTTTGGAGGATACTGAGCTTAAAATTTAAGCTTTATTTAAAATTAATAGCTTAATTCAGACTAATTAAAATTTATTTAATACCAAGTTTGGTATTTATAGACATTTTCTTTTCAAGTTATGCTGTTCACACACATATACGGACCTTTTTCTAAAAATCTGATGTGTTGCACTCACATAACTTTCTCCACTCTTGTACAAACTAGTTTTACAAACGCTTTCTCTCCATATGCTTCATGTTAATCTAGATAAACCTTTGCAGAAACTAGGTTCAAGGGGAATATGATAGGCTTTAAGCGATAGTCAAATCTTTTAAGAGCTGGTTGCTATGTGGAGCATTCCATTCTATTTGCATGTCCAGGACATAAAAAAACGAATAAGAATTCCCATTTGAGAAAAAGTATAAGTATTGGAAAATTCAAACAAATAACAAGAAATATCTCGTAGATATTTAAAAAAAAAAGTGTATGACATAAAGTGTGTGTTTTAACGAGCTCTACATTTTTTGTGCAAAAAAAACATTGTCTATCCCTTACCGTTTACCAGTTATGAAAAAGCCATTCAGAATGAAGAGGACTTTTGGAGAATTCCCAGAAAATTCAATATATACATTTTATTTGTCATATTTGTCTTTTTGAGAAAATAAAAATATACGAAAAATGTTCCATGTAAAGGTAATCTGGGTTGGGGGATTTTCTTGAAAATCTTCGTGTCGCATGTTTGAAAGATACTGAATCTAAATACTAAGTTTGTCATTTACCCGACTTTTCGTTTTGAGTTATGCTGTTCATAGACAGACAGACACGGCTATATTTCCAAAAACGCTGGATTCAGGGTATCTCAAAACATGTATTTCCGTTGAAATTTCGGTATTGAATTTTTGGGTGAAATACACTACTTCCCGTACTTACTATACGTAGTAGAGAAAATAATATGGTAGCTATGAAAGATAACAGCTGATTCAATACTGTGCTGTTACATGGGGCCACCGTCATGATATATGAGGGAATTCAAGTGGCAAAGCAAAGGAATTGTGAAGTGGCGAATGCTCTCAAGTCCCGTCGGAGTATCGGCTACCCCTTGAGGTGCACGCGTTCAAGAGATGTAGTGTTGCAACACGTCTAGCTCTGTGGGGCAACACAGTATATTTTCCACTTACAGTATAAGTGACTGAAGACTGCGTCCATCAACTATACCCAACAGAATCTTTGTCAATTTAGGCTGCATGCACAAAGACTTTGTATTACCACTGAACCAAGACTCTCGGCTAAATAATACATAATATATACTACATAAAGTATGTCATTAAATCGATTAATGACGACATAAGAAGTTGGTTATTTTAATTGTTTGGTCTATAACGTAACTTACACTTGTGAAGAAATACAAAATGAAATAAATGAAATTCAATAAGTTTGTAAAATAATTTTAAACATACTAAAAGGAAAAGCTTAGAAAATAAACAAAACTAAGATTATAAGATTGCTATAAACTTAGGGACCCTGAAATCCCTGTGCCGTCAATACTGGTTCCGGCCGCCCGGTGTCTTCTCTCGCGTCATCCTTCCTCCCAGGGACGCCCCCTTGTGGAGCGTAGTACAATATTTTCTATGTGGATCAGTACCGAGTTCCCTCCATAGCCAAATCCAGGTTGCTATTATTGCTATTATTGTACGGATTCGTAACAATAAAGGATATAGATTAGAATCACATAGAGAATGACTTATTCAATTACTTTTTCTGCCTTCTTACTATTTTAGATAACTAGAAGAAGTGTTGTATTGCAAAAAAATGTTGGTACCGAATTTCACAAAAAATAAATATATATATATTTATTTATACATATATATTTATGGTCCTCCGAACCCATCCAATCAATTTTTTTAAGAAAAAGGTGTACGCGCACGTGTGTAAGTGCCTATGTTTGAATGAGAGAGAGGAGGAGGGGAGGAAGGGAGAAAGAGACAGAGAGAGAACAACATAAGTAAAAATACAAAAGTTCGGTTAACTAAACCTGGTATTTGAGTCGAACATCTTTCAAGGGTACGATAGGAAGATTTTTAAGATATTCCTCCCATCCTAAACTACCCTTCTTCTATAAACTTCATGTTAATCGAGATAAACCTGCATTACACATTTTTTGAAGATATGATTAGGCTGACGCGATAATCAGATTTTTAAAAAGCGCGTCGCTATGAGATGGCTTTGAAATGCCATGTTCTTTGCACGACCATGAAAAAAAACATATTGTTTTCCCGTGACTCTCCTAGCGACTATTTGAAATTCAAACCAATAAGAAAGAATATCTCGGAAATAGTTAACGCCACTAAAACTTTTATTTGACATAACCTGTGTCCTTTAACGAAATCTGCACGCTTTTTTTTAGTTCCATTTATAACCCGCCTTTAACTACATTGGTCTTATCGGCGGCCTTTCCTTGGGAACTTATTTGCCTATTGGCAATCCTGTTAACTCTTATTCTCTTGTCGTTGGGTTTCTTGCACTTTGGGTTTTTTAATCATTATATCTACACTGTCATTCCAGAGTCTGGTAGTCCACTCTACCAGACTCTGGAATGATCCTGGTTAGAGAAAAATTCCCACCCCCCAGCCGTAGGGTCGAACCTGAAACCCCTCGCACAACAGGCATATGTTCTACAGACTGGGCTACGAGGCCAGCCATCTGCACGTTTTGTGTTGTAAGATTTTATCTTATGTCTCACGGTTTACTAACTATACAATGGCATTCAGAATGAGTACTTCTAGGAAATTCAAGATACACATTTAATTTATCACACAAATATCTTAAATATATAGTAGTTTAATTCAAAATCATTGGAGCCATTTTTATGAAAATCAAAAATAACGAAAACTTTCCCTTGTAAAAACTAATTTGGAGAAAAAACATTTTCCTCAAAATCGTTGAGTATCATCTTGCAAGATTCCGAACTTGAATACCAAGTTTGGCATTTAGGTAACTTTTTATTACTTTCTCTACCACCCAAAAATTCGATACCGAGATTTCACCGGAAATACAAGTTTTGAGGCCTCCTATATCCAAACAAGGGTATTTTTAGAAAAAGGTTCGTGTGTGTGAGAACAGCATAACTCAAAAACGAAAAGTCGGATAACTACCACACCTGGTATTTAAGTTCAGTAACTTTCAAAGATGCGACACGAAGACTTTCAAGAACATCCTCCAACTACCCTTTACATAGAACATTTTTCGAAAATTTTAATTTTTTAAAAAACCGCTCTAACGATTTTGATATATATGTATATATATACACATATACATATATTGAATTTTCTGGCAATAGCCTGTGAAGTTTTCACTCGTAAGGAACTTTGTATAATCTTGTAAAACTTATAAAAGTTAAGCGATAGACGAAAAAAAATACAAAATACCATACAAAAATGTAGATCTCTTTAAAACACACAATTTACTTAAAATGAGCTTTTCTGTGGCATAAGCCGTTTCTGAGATATCCGTTATTAAAGGTTCGAATTGTTCAATACAATTGTTGTTTTAGAGTTTCATCATTTTCAGTTGTTTCTCGCGATTGCATGGAAACAGTATGAAATTTTAAGGTCAGCATATAGCGTCCAGTTCTTAAACATTTGACTATCGCTGTTCTCTTTGTATCTATAACGAAATGTGTAATGCAGCTATTTCTGCAAAGGTTTATTTGGAATAAAATGTATAGTTAGAAAAATTAGCTTGAGTAAGAATAATTTGTATACCCACTAATAAACGATAGACCGAGCGGGATGGCTCAGGCAGCAAGTCTATGGCCTGCATTCGGGAGCTCCCGGGATCGATCTCCAACGACAGCCCACTCTGACCCTTGGGTTTTCTTAGGGTTTTCCGGGTCGTCAAGCACATGCTGGTGTAATTTTTTCATCCCCCGAATTCCCTGTCCATCCATTTCGTTCCATTCTTCATTTCATTCATCATTCATCCATCGGTCTGTTTCAGGGTCGGAATTGTCGGCATTGGTGTTTCGGTGCAGCGTGGCAGGGGACTTGTAACTCTCTCCGACTGGCTACCGGATTATCCGAACTCCCTTGAGAGGCAATGTTTGGGGTGGGGTTCCCGGTCTGCCTGACGGTCTACCGGGATATCTCTACCTGGAAACTTAGGGACCCTCTCATTGCTGTGCCGTGTCTCCTGTTTCCGGCCGCCCGGTATGTCCTCTCGCCTCATCCTTCCTCCCAGGGACACCTCCTCGTGGGGCGTAGGTACAATATCCACTCTGGATCGGTGCCGACTCCCTTCGTAGTCAATCCTATCCTCTCCTAGAAATCGATAGAGGTACTGAAAGTCATGTGAATGTATCACATCAGATTTTTACTTTCTCTACTACGTATAGTAAGTAGTGGAAGTATTGTATTCCACCCAAAAATTCGATATCTACCGATATTTCACCGGAAGTACATGTTTTGAGACCCCCTGAATCCAAAAAAAGCATTTTTGGAAACATGTCCGTGTGTGTGTCTGTGTGTCTGTGAACAGCAAAACTCAGAAACGAACAGTCGGATAAACACCAAACTTGGTATTTAGGTTAAGTATCTTCCAGGGATGCGACACGAAGGTTTTCAAGAAAATCCCCCCACCCCAGGATACCCTTTACATGTAAGATTTTTCGAAAAGTTTAATTTTCTCAAAAACGGCACTAACGATTTTGATTAAAATATTATATGTTTAAGATATTTTTATGATAAATAAAACGTATATCTTGAATTTTCTGGGAATGTCTCCAAAAGTGTTCTTCGTTGTGAACGACTTTTGCATAACTGGTAAACCATAAGAGATAGAGAAAATTTTACTACACAAAAAATGTAGATCGCGTTAAAATACACAATTTATGTTATACACATTTTTTTGTTGAGTGAACCATTTTCGAGATATTGCTTGTTATTCTCTTAAATTTTTCAATACTTATTTTCTTAAATGGGAATTCGTTATTCATTTTTTTGTCTTTGATATGCAAAGAGTATTAATCTGTTGCAAAGGGAATGGTGCTGCACCTAGCAACCAGCTATTAAGAGATATGTATATGCTTAAAGGCTACTGTATTTCTATATTTCCCTTGTAAATATATATTTCCCTTACATCTACAAGAAAATTACCAATAAGATACAGTCTGCAAACGTTTATCTCGATTAACATGAAGTAGATGGAGAATAAGCGTTTGTAAAAATAGTTTGTACAAGAGTAGAGAAAGTCATGTGAGTGTAACACATCAGCTTTTTTTATTTAGGGAGCCTCAAAACATGTATTTCCGGTAAAATCTCAGTATTGAATTTTTGGGTGGAATGCAATACTTTCTCTACTTACAGTAGGTAAATAGCAGGGAAAGTAAAAATCATCTGAGGTCAGTGAAGAAAAGAATTTTGTTCTAATGCGCACAACAAAAAAATTATAGAGAAGACAGCCGCAGGAGTTTTCGAGTCAAAACTTCTGAAGCAGCTCTTTGCGATCTTATTACTCGTAACGGTCTCTTATTTGTCTGATACGTCAATCAAATTGTCTCGAATCTTTCGGTACTAATTCTTGTTGGTCATCTGACCCCAATCGATCGTTTAGGGGAAGGATAAAGATCCTGTAGACGATAATGCGCCCCAGCAACTTGACAACTGCACATGTTTACGCGCGAGACAATGAGACAGGTCCCCTTGTCAACGTCCCCTCTTACATCGGACGTTTTGGGGTAGTTTTAGCTTTTTCACCACTTTATTATGATGAAGTTGAATGTTAAACCCGCAGATTTCTCACTGAAAGTTTCCGCTGACTCAATAAAAGGAACTTTGCGTGGGCAAGTCCCCCGCTGACCCAGAAGTAGATCTAATTAGATTACTTTGCTTGAGAAAACGTCCTTTGAGAGTGCTCAAGTCAAATGCGCTCTCACCAGAAGGGAGGCCAACACAAGGTCCTCAAAAGCAAATCAAGCGAAGTTGTCATAAGAGAACTGGGGCGAAAGAGGGACATATGACTTTTGACATGTCACTTGGAAGAATTAGAATCGATTGATTGAAAACAACACGTGCATAAGGGTTCACTCTCTGCTTCTGTGCAGACTTAATATGTGGCTTATTTTCAAAACTAAAAGATAAAATAGACACCGTGTTACTGTCATAAGGGGTTCTCTACCCACTATCGCTTATTCTGTATATCCGTTACGCAAACTATTCGTAAAGAAGCTGATTGCTTTGTATATCACGTACGTAGCAGGTAGAGAAGGTATTTGCATTCCATCAATACCGAGATTTCACCAGAAATATGTACTTTGAGGCCTCTTGAATATACAAAATCTGATGTGGTACACTCACATGACTTTCTCTACTCTTGTACAAACTATTTTTACAAACGCTTATTCTCCATATGCTTCATGTTAATCGAGATATCGAGATATTAATCTTATTGATAATTTTCTTTTAGATGCAAGGGGAATTGGTAGGATTTAAGCGATAGTCAAATATTTTAAGAGCTGGTTGCTATGTGGAGTATTCCATTCTCTGTGCATTACCACGACAAAAAAAAGGAATAACGAATTTGAGAAAAAGTATAAGTATTAGAAAATTTAAGGGAATAACAAGCAATATCTCGAAACTGGTTCACTCAACAAAAAACTGTATATGACATAAGTTGTGTATTTTAGCGCGATCTACATTTTTTGTAGTAAAATTTTGTCTATCTCTTATGGTTTACCAGTTATGCAAAAGTCGTTCACAACGAAGAATACTTTTGGAGACATTCCCAGAAAATTCAAGATATACATTTTATTTATCATGAAAATATCTTAAACATATGATATTTTAATCAAAATCGTTAGAGCCATTTTTGAGAAAATTAAAATTTTCGAAAAATGTTCCATGTAAAGGGTAATCTGGTGTGGGGGAATTTTCTTGAAAACCTTCGTGTCGCATCTCTGGAAGATACTGAACCTAAATACCAAGTTGGGTGTTTATCCGACTGTTCGTTTCTGAGTTATGCTGTTCACAGACACACAGACACACACACGGACATGTTTCCAAAAATGCTGTTTTGGATTCAGGGGTCTCAAAACATGTATTTCCGGTGAAATCTCGGTATCGAATTTTTGGGTGGAATACAATACTTCCCCTACTTACTATACGTAGTAGAGAAAGTAAAAACGAAAATTCGGATCAACACCAAACTTGATATTTAAGTTTAGTACCTGCCAAAGATGCGACACGAAGATTTTCAAGAAAATTCCCCTTCGCCAAACTTACCTTTACATGGGACATTTTTTGAAATTGTTTATTTTCTAAAACATCGCTCTAACGATTTTGATTAAAGTTCCACATATTAAGGATATGCACATGAAAAATAAATGTATATTTGGAGTTTTCTGGGAAAAACCTCTAAAGTCCTCTTCATTAGGAAGGAATTTTGTATAATTTTGTATAACTGGAAAAGGTTATGCGATAGAGGAAAACATACTGCACAAGAAATGTAGATCTCTTTAAGACGCACAATTTATTTAAAATAACTTTTTTTGTAGCATCAGCCATTTCCGAGATATCCGTCATTAATGGTTCGAATTATTCAATATTTAGCCATTTTTAAAGTCCTATCAACATTCAGTTGTTTCTCCCGATTCCATTGAAACAGTATGGAATTTTAAGACTAGCGTATAGCATCCAGTTCTTAAACATTTGACAATCGCTGTTCCCTTTGTATAATGTAGCTATTTCTGCAAAAGTTTATTGGGATTAAAATGAAGTGGATATAAAAATAAGCTTTAGTAGGACTAGTTTGTATAACCACTAACAAATGACAGAGGGTAGAGAAAGTCATGTGAATGTATCACATTAGAATTTTTTTTCTATCATATATTAACCGTAATACGCGTTTGCAGAAAGCTCCTCATTACTTTTATTGCTATAGATACAATAGGAATACAGTATGCTGAAGAGATGGCTAAACCTTTAAAAAGCTGGTTTTGAAACTCCATTGTTTTTCATGACATCATGAGAAGCAAAAGAATCGTGACTTACTACTTCAAACGATGCACGTGAAGAATTGGAAAGTTCAAACCAATAACAAAGAGTATATCGAAAATGGTTAATTAGACAAAAAATTACATAAAATGTCTTTTAACGAAATCAATACTAAGCTTTGTATATCTATTATGGCTTACCAGATGTACAAAATTCATTCAGAATGAATGCATTTAAGCCATGGTATCACATTCCTTGGAAGATATGGAACTTAAAAACCCAATTTGATATTTAACCATCTTTTCGTTTTTGAATAATGCTTTTCACACACACGGATCTTTTTTATAAAAATGGATTTTTTTACACTTAGAGGACTCTAAAACTCCTGACCGTTGAAATCTCTAAATCCAACTTTTGGGTGGAATACAATGTCCCTCTAACGGCTAGTGGTATTATTATTATTATTATTATTATTATTATTATTATTATTTGGCGGCGCCGTGGCCGAGTTGTTAGACCGCTCGCCTCTCACCGAGACGGCCCGGGTTCAATGCCAGGGACCTGCAGCGGCGTCTGGGCGGGTTTTCTCCGGGTTCTCCGGTTTCCCCCGCCATTCATTCCACCAACTGCTGCATCATCACCTTTCCTTTCATCCATTTCACCATCATTTCGTTTTATCTACTTCCTTCCTCCCATACCAGGCATCGGGCTGATCACCCATCCTGGATATTCTATCTGATCCATGAGTGTCTACTCCTCGACGGGCCTCTGACCCCAGGCACCCGCCTGTAAGTCCTGGGGGGTGTAAGTCCTACATAAGAGGAGGTTAAACTGATAAAGAATTATTATTATTATTATTATTATTATTATTATTATTATTATTATTATTATTATTATTATTATTATTTAACGAATTACCCTTCTCTTTGTAGGATTTACACACCCAATATCTCACAAGCCAATACCTTGGGGAGGAGCAAGCAAACTCTGGATCATAAGTATCCAGGATGAGTGATCAGCTCAATGCCTGGTATAGCGGTGAAGAAAAAGGAAATGAAATGGTACTGTAAGGGATGTTAGGAAAATTCGCGGATTAAACTATCTAATCCAGCATTCGCTTAGCGATCGAAGAAAACCGCGAAGAAACCTTTGGTCAGATTGATCGGCCCCGGGGGGTTCAACACGGGATATCCCCCAAAAAAAACTGTTCCTAGGCACCAGAAATGTAATTCTCAAGGGCTATCAAAGATCCAGAAAATTTTCAAATACCAAATTAATTAAGTATTTGAGAACTGAATAATATTTTACAACGTAGACAAAATGGACAGAAAATACACACACACACACACACACACACACACACACCAAAGTAGGCCGTAAACTATCAAAAGCATGCCACCAACCCCTCCAAAAAGCATTTGGAAGGCCCAGAAGAGATTTCAATTGGACCGTAACAAACCTAAAGGTCTTTTCTCTTGGCATCAATAGAGGGAACTTTATAAAACAATAAATTCTAAACTATAATTGAATAGTAACTTATAAAAGCCATTTTTGACCCATGCATGGAGATCCACTGAGAACCCCAATTATTCCAAAAAGGAATAATTTTAGAATCTGCAGCGATTTTAATTCGTTTATTTTTAGTAGTTTGTTAAGATTAGAGGCGGCGCCGTGGCCGAGTAGTTAGACCGCTCGCATCCCACCCAGGGACCTGCAGGTGGGATTTGTGGTGGACGAAGCGGCGTCTGGGCGGGTTTTCTCCGGGTTCTCCGGTTTTCCCCGCCATTCATTCCACCAACTGCTCCATCATCACCTTT
This sequence comes from Deroplatys truncata, assembly GCA_030765065.1. NCBI lineage: Eukaryota > Metazoa > Arthropoda > Insecta > Mantodea > Mantidae > Deroplatys > Deroplatys truncata. The sequence goes on along the minus strand of CM060984.1, from coordinate 60,540,309 downwards.
CCTTTCATCCATTTCAGCAACATTTCGTTTCATCTACTTCCTTCATCCCATACCAGACATCGGGCTGATCACCCATCCTGGATGTTCTGTCTGATCCATGAGTGTCTGCTCCTCGACGGGCCTCTGACCCCAGGCACCCGCCTGTAAGTCCTGGGGGTGTAATCCTACATAAGAGGAGGGTAAACAGATAATGAATGAATGAATGAATGTTAAGATTAGAACCCGTAAAGCATATAAACGAAAACCAAATATATTCCAAGACGCATGTGGTAGTATCGAAGTAACTCATTTTCATGTCTTATATTAATGACCAACAGATTTCTAGAAAATATATTCTCCACTTTGATTAGCAGATGTAAAAGTCAGATGTTAGAACATGGAGTCCATTGTTGTATTTTACTTTCTTTATCCCTCGCGTCCTTCTTTTCTTTTAAACCCTGATTTCGAGCGGAACACAGAATCCCAAGGCAGTTTTGGTTTGTCGATGAACACGAGGAATGTAAAAGTCGTATTCATTAAGAAAGCAAAATCACAGCGGGTTGCTTGAGGTAGAGGACTTGGCTGTGGGAACGGGGGTTGCAGTGCGCTCATTGTGACGGAATTCCCAGCAGCAGTGGAACCTGACACGCCCACCCAGTAATTGTGGCTTCCGATGTCTTGCAATTGCAGCTTCGGTTACAATAATTACAACTTGGTCTCGTGCAGGGCGTTCCCACACTAAGAGGTGACATCCCCTACAGAGTCCTTAGAATACTTTCTACTCCTCCCTTCTTTTATGTTTTCGTATTGCTGTAGGACGCAAAACGTACAACTTATATGTAAAGGTGGAAAGGAAGTATTTGGACTGAGAATAACAATAAGTCTTAACAAAGGAGTCGATGCATACCTAATTGCTTCTTTCTCGTTCTCTCGTTGTATCAATGTTTATATAAATATACCATCAGTTTAATTATTACGAACATTGAATTAAAGTGTGTATGTAGCAGGCTGTAATGAAAATCGATATTTTATAAATATCCTAGACGGTGCATGAATAACCGACGGTACAAGAAATAAGTTAAGTATTATTTATTCAGGGGAACATTATAAGAGATACTATATTCATCGTAGCCTTTTAAGAAAAAGCACCTCTTCTCGAAAAATTCTAGGCAGATAAGAAGAGCTGGTAAGTAGAGAGAAGCAAAGTTACGCTGCGCTTTCTGTCGTCATTCATCATGAAATCATTGACAGAGATGTGCGTTATTTTATTCTTTACATCAACTGAAGGAAGCTTGCAAAACCTGCAAAAAACGAAGGGTGCGAGAAAGCGTTTCCTTTGAATAGTTATTCCACGCCGTTTTTACCTTTTAAAATTCTGATGTGTTTCAACTACATGACTTTCCCTACTATGGTTCTATAAACTATTGTTATAAAATAAATTAATTGTTCTTCTACACAAGCTGTGTGTTGAACAAGGTTGGAAAGGTAAAATCCGACGACCGAAAAATTCAATGCCATAGCCGGGATTTGAACCAGTCCGGTTTCCCGGTCTCCGTCTGGCGTATGCTCTAACCACTGAGCTCCCATGTCAACATACCGGCACGACATTAAATTCTCCAACAATTTAATGTCATACCGGCATGTTGCTATGGTAGCTCAGTGGTTAGAGCAACTGACGGAGACCGGGATATGCGTGTTCAAATCCCGGGTATGGCATTCATTTTTCAGTCTTCTGATTGTACCTTTTCAATATTGTTATAACTGTTTAATATTTTTACACTGGCGGAAAAAAATGCAACACCATTAAGGATTGTGTTCTTCGAAACATGGGCATAATATGTGGATATTGAGGGGTTATAATACTGGTGATTGATGTGTCGCGGTCAGCGAACAACAGATGACACTGCACAGACGTGTCGGTATGACCTCTGTGTAGACTCTGCAAACAGTGGTGCCATAACAGTTGAACAGTGATGTCAAAAGATACTCTACACTATATTCACTCTTAGGTTGATCCGCGGCAAAACAAACCCACGTGGTCAGTGCACCGTGGTAGCAATGCGCCCAGGAAAGTAGTCCATGCTAATCTCTGAATTTTAGAATGAATTTATCCTTAAATAGTATAATATTCTATACACATAAGTAAGGTTTTGTTTAACGCTGATTTATACCGTAAAACAGAGCTACAAGTCCCATGATGCAATTCGTATGAGTCACCTGACATCCGGGTAGGCGCAGAATATTGTTTACAGCCAGGAACCAGCAGTTGTGTTTAGTATCAGGAGGACGGAGAATTCGCTCTTGTGTTTTCGTCGAACTACGTAAAGCATTAGCCACGCAAACCATTGATTAGTGGTGATAAAGCAATAGTGTTGAATCTTTATTATAAGTTGGATATATCCAAATGTGAAAAATAACCAACACTTTCCGCGAAAGAAATATTGAAATTAACTTCTGAGTTCACCGGTGTTTCGAGTATAAGTATAAACAGTGTTTGTGAAGAAAACTCTGAAACGGGAAAAGTGGTTACACCCGGAAAAAAAACAAGAGAACATATGAAATACGCGATGCAAGAATGTAGCGATCTTGGGAAGAATGCAATTCGCGTAACAGTGCACAATTTCTTTTTTAAAATGAGCCAACAGTTAATAAAGTGCCGCTTCCAGAGAGCGAATAAATTAAGTTATCGCATACCTGTTACTTTATTTTTCGCTCATTTATTTTAGAATTAACTATTATTATATATGCAAACGTTTATTTTGTTGCAACTATCAATCGTATCACCTGTAACCCTTAACACAATATGCTAGTCACCATTTCAGTTGTCGAAATAAGGACTCCGTTCTTTTTTGCACTACGTGGCCTTGTACTCGCCACATGGACTGAAAGTGTGGCAGTATTTCTAGCGCGAATGGCGGAAGGATACATTACAGCGGTGCACTGGTCACTGGGGTTTGTCTCGACGCGGATCAACCTAAGAGTGAATACAGTATAGGGCAAGGGTGGCAAAAACGACTTCTTTTCGCGAGTCACCAAATATGCAACACGCACTGCATCATTCAGCAGCATGTGAAAAACAAAGGGACAGTGGCAGAGAGGGAACGGCGGCTGCGAGTCAAAATGACTCGCGAGTCCCGTTTTCTACACCTCTGCTCTAGGGTATAGCATTCTACGACGACGCGAACGTGCTCCTGTCGCACAGCTATAGACAACAGGGTCAAATTGTTGGCCTGCGTGAAGTTGGATGGACCTGTCGACAAATTGCTGCACGTTTTGGGTACAATGTATCAGTGGTGTGTCGGCGTTTTCAGCAATGGCATATGGAACATTCCCACACCCATAGGCCAGGTTCTGGGAGCAGGTTTGCTTGGAACATCTTTAAGAATTTTAATTCGAACTGAATTTGGACAACCCGGAATTAAAGTTATAAACTTAATGAATATGATCACGTCTTGAAATCATAATAAAAGGGTTTAATTCCCCAAATAGAGGTTTATCAATTAACAAATTTATTTAATTCAATCATTCATTCATTCGCTGTTTATCCTCATCGTATGTAGGACTTACTCCCCCCAGGACTGACAGGCGGGTACCTGGGGTCAGAGGTCCGTCGAGGAACAGACACACTCATGGAACAGACAGAAGAGCCAGGATGGGTGATCAGCCCGATGCCTGATATGGGATGAAGGAAGTAGATGAAACGAAATGAAAGGCGAAATGGATGAAAGGAAAGGTGATGATGGAGCAGTTGGTGGAATGAATGGCGGAGGAAACCGGAGAAAAGCCGCCCAGACGCCGCTTTGTCCACCACAAATCCCACATGCGGGTCCCTGGGATTGAACCCGGGCCGCCTCGGTGAGAGGCGAGCGGTCTAACCACTCGGCCATGGCGCCGCCCTTATTTAATTAAATAAGTTAAGACCCGCCGCGTTGTACAGACGCACGTTTGAATCCCTGGATTTTAGGGGCGACCGAACAACATCCAGGGAAGCGATCTGAACACATTTAGCACCTGGAGTGTCAAAACGGATTATCGTCTTCTTGCAGCAGGACTCAAATCGTGTGTGCCTCTGGCCAGGGTTCCTCTTACACCACAACACCGCCATGCACGTCTCCTCTGGTGTCTAGAAAGAGTCAGTTGGACAATGGAATTGAACTTTGTTTAGTGAAGAGAGTAGGTTCTGCCCGTGTGCAAGTGATGGTCGTGCACGCGTATGGTTAGACCTGGTGAGCGTAATCACTCACGACACAAAGGTCCAACTCCTGGGTTCATGGTGTTGGTGACATCAGTTATACAACTGATCGCGCTCGCCTTTTGTGTTTGTGCAGGGACGTGAAACACATATCAGCTACATCCAGGAGGTTATTAATCCTGTGTTACTGCCATTTCTTGGACTGGAAGGTGTTTCAACAGGATAACGCGAGTCCCCATACGGCTGCTACAACTCAACGTGCTCTTCATGGTGTAAGATAACTGCAATGACCAGCACCGTCCCCCGACCTCTCTCCCATTTAACATGTGTGGTACATGATAAAGAAGAAACTGGCTGGATCTCCACAGACACAACCATTGTCGAATCGCGACAACAGGTGCAGGATGTCTGGGACACTTTATTCGCCACCTGTACGATCGTCTGCCTGCACAAATACAAGCCTGCATTGCTACCTATACATATTGATGTGGCTGTTGGGACATACCCCCTTGTGACCAGTGTTGCCAACTTAGCTATTTTATGGCTAAATCTAGCATTTGTACAGTAGCGTTTAGCAATATAAAATCGTAAAAGGCTTATAGCCTGAAACCTAGCCTATTTAACAAACGCACCAGCCAAAATCTAGCCTAAGTAGCATCATTTCATCTGCACTTTAGCTATGCAAAAGGAATAAATGGTTAGGGTGAATCCCCAGTTGTATTATTTTCCTATGAAATATCTAACAGGCCACTTAACATTTTTAAACACAAACTGTATGACCACTTAATAGAAAATCCTATTTATGATTATAGTGAATACTTTGAAAATCATATTGACTAAATAGGCTGATTAGTAAAATAGATAAAGACTATACATACATATATATGTATATATACTGTATTTGCGTAAATGATGACATAAAGTAATCAACAATTGTAAATGTGGAACTGACTTTGTCTATTGCTGTACAATGATATTATTATTATTGTTATTATTATTATTATTATTATTATCATCATCATCATCTTCATCATCACCGTGAGTCATGACATGTCATCAAAATGTGTACTAATCATACGGTCGACTTTCTGGAGTATGCGCCCAAAATGTATGAATTTTGACACATTGAATTGGTCAGTTTTTACACACTTTACCTAAAGAATTTCAGTTAACTGCATATTTCAATATCAGTTATATTTAACGTACGGGTTGGTACTTAGCAAAAACTTACCTTATTCCGTTTCAATTTTATATTAAATAAATTATTGCTTTACAATATTTAAATATTTTGGAAATATCTAATCAATTTAGAATGTCTTTATAGGGCTTAACTTATGCAAACAAATTATGGGTAATTTTAGACGCCAATTATATCTAGCCATTTTTTGTTAAATAATGCCTTTTTAAAGATACCATCTAGCCATTATTTGCGAGGAAATGTTGGAAACACTGCTTCTGACATGTTTGTTTGTATTGAGCTGGTTTTGTTATCATATGCCGCTATCAGTATGTATTACCTTTCACTTAACTCTTCATTAAATTTAAGCAATCCTTGATGGTGTTGCATTTTTGCCTGTTAATCCAGGTAAACTTTTAATTCAAATTTACACATTTCATTGTAATTGAAATTCCATGCTCTTTGCATCACCACGAGAAAAGTTTACATATTTGAAAATTCAAACCAATAACAATGAATATCTTGGAAAGTATTAACTCCGCAAACAAACAAACAAACAAAATTATTTGTGTAAATTGTGTGCTTTAACGAGATCTACAGTTTTTGTATGGTGAGCTTTTATATATCTCTTATTGCTCGCCAATTTATAGATGGCGTCTCATAAGTAATGTTTGCTTTAAAGCAAAACTTTATTTAAAACGTTTTCTGATAAGAAATTAAGCTACTCTTCAAAGTAGAGACCTTCAGATTCTATGGCCCTTAGCCATCTTTCAGCAGGGTGATGGTACCGGTATCTGGTTTTTGATGCGAAGAACTGAATGAGACCTTCTTCCACAGCTTCTATGTTTTCGAAATTTCTTCCACGCAAGAAATGAACCATGGATTGAAACAGATGGTATCTGAAGGCCCAAGATCAGGGCTGTATGCTGGATGTGGTAGCAGTTCGACTCCTTCCAATTCCTGAACTTTTGTAATAGTTCGTGCAGTATGGGGTGCTGCATTGTCCTACTGCAAGAGAGCTCTATTTCGGTTAACTAATGCTGGGTATCTCAGTCTCAAAATTTCATGAACTCCTTCCAGTTGTTGAGCATATAGATCCGCATTGATTACATATCCGTTTGGAACAAACTCCCAGTGAATCACTCCTTCAAAATTGCACCAGATACACAACATTACTTTGGGGTTGAACTGACTGTTTTTAACGATGACTTTGGCAGGTTACGGGGATTGCGCCGCTGTTTCGAGGCGCCAGGGTTGCGGTAATAGACCCATTTTCCATCACATGTGACAGTTCTCCTGAGAAGTCTATCATCCATGGGATTACCGATAAGCTGACGACAGATATCCACTCCACGTTGAGCCTGTTGAGGTGTCAATTCATGAGGTACATATCTACAGCTTTTGCTTGATTTTCCAAGTTTCTTAATCTGGAGATGTATGTATCTTATGATGGACCAAGTTCTTCAGACAGCCTACGAGTACTTTTTTCCGGATTTTCTTCCAAAACTCTGAGTGTATTTTCAACGCCATATAATTTAGATCTTCCAGAATGCGGTAATTCTTTAGTATTTACTCCTCCGGTCTTGAAACGTTGTAACCATGGTTGTGCCACACGCTCACTAACGATACTTTCTCCTTCCACTTCACATATTTTTGAGCCGTGGCAGTAGCTTTATAATGTTGCTTCTAGCAGTGCTTTAGAAGGACTCTAATCTCAAACTTTGTAACTTCCACTTTGTGATTGTGTATTAACAACTGATTACTGGCACATTCTCTCAATATATACAATACTAGCCGTAGCAGCCTGTAAATATCACTGGAAAACCAAAGAAAACTAATTCTATCTTATAAAACACAAAACTTAAATCCGACATTGCTTATGAGACAACCTAATATAAGAAGTAATTCACGGGCCATTCCCAAATATGTAAGATATGTGCTTTATTTATCATGCAAATATCTTAAATATATGGTATTTCAATAAAAATCGTTACGCCAGTTTTTTTTAGAAAATAAAAACTTTCGAAAGACTTTCCATAGAAAGGGTAGCTCGGGGAGGAGGGGTTCTCTTGAAAATCTTCGAATTGCATCTTTGGAAGATGCTGAATTTAAAACCAATTTGTGTATTTATGACATTTCGTTTAAGAATTATGCTCTTCACGGGCACAGGCGGACGTACACACACACACAAAACACGCGATCTTTTTCTAAAAATACTTTTTTTGTATTCATGGAGTCTCAAAATGTCGAGGTTTTGCATGGAATACAATAACTGCTCTTATTTACTATGAGTAAGCAGTAGAGAAAGTGAAAAGCAAATATAGTTGAACTAAGAATAAGAATAAGACACAATGGAGTTGATGCATATGTGATTACTTCTCTCTTGCTGTCTAGTAGTATGATCGGTTTAATTTCAAGCAACGGTGAAGTTAAAATGCGCATATATATAACAACTTTGTGGAAAATATTACTTCATGATAATTCAAGACACAGCATGAAGAGCCGACATGTAGAACAAAGAACAAAGTATTATTAATTCCCAGAAACTTTAAAAGAAACAATGTATCCATCCTAGGTTTTTGAGCAAAAGCGCCTCTTCTCAAAATCCTAGGCAGACATGAAGAATTGGTATGAAGGGAGAAGAAAAGTTACATTACAACGGTTACACTCACTTTCTGTTACAATTCGTCATGAAATCTTTGGGAGAGTTAGGCGTTATTTCATTCTTTACATCAAATGATGGAAGCCTACAAAACCCAGCAGAAAATGGAAAAGAGGACGAAAGAAAAACAAAAGAAAACTTTTCGTTTTACGAGTTTTTAGAGGCTATTTTTGCCTTTTAAAGACTGGAAAGGATGTAAAAACTGGAATTTATATACTTTCTGACCGTTCCGAATCATATTAATAATTTCATATGTTCTAACTAGAGACAAGTACAATATGAAACATCAATTCCTGAATCAGGCTGCTAGCGCTATAAGACTTTTACGATTTGCATTATTAAGAATCAAATTCTCCTTTTACAAATTCGATATTTCATAGAGTTTTAGGAACATTTTTATTTTAATGAAAATCTTCAAATTTCTTCATACTTTGTAACATATAAAAACAGACATGTTAGTATTTTTCATGGTTTCTTTTCCTTCCGTTAAAGTTTACATTAGCAAATAACGTAACATTTTCCATTAAAATACATACAACACTTCAGCATGTAAAAGGTTTGAAGAGATAAATGGATGAAAATCAAGAACATATGGAAAAATATTTTCTATCAGCTTTGTTGGAAAAGAATCCATTGTACTCTACTGTTACTTAGTACACTACTTGAAGCTACCTATTAAGCTAACAATAGCAGCTATACTGAAACAGCTGCCAATATATCATGTAATGTGCAGGAATCACAAAAAGCAGAAAATGAACGTTCTGTCAGAATATTTAATTTTATAGGGTTAACTTTAATGTCCTTTTGACAATTCAGTAGGTACTGTGAATGAAATGACTGAAATTATGCTCAAATGAACTCAGGATCCATTGAGCTGTGTTACACGACATTTACCATAACAGGATAAGAGAAGAACGTGGAAAAACCTTATCTATGCAACTTACCCCAAAAGAGATTCAATCTTGAGTTCTCCAGGTTAAACATTTTGATAAGCTGCGTTTAGCATATTGCAGTGAAATCATCTACTAGACGACTATAAACTCATTGTGATTTGTTATGCATATTATACATACATACATACATACACACATACATACATACATACATACATACATACATACACACATACATGCATACATACATACATACATACATACATACATACACACATACATACATACATACATACATACACACATACATACATACATACATACATACATACATACATACATACACACATACATACATACATACATACATACATACACACATACATACATACACACATACATACACACATACATACATACATACATACATACACACATACATACATACACACATACATACATACATACATACATACACACATACACACATACATACATACACACACATACATACATGCATACATACACACATACATACATACATACACACATACATACATACATACACACATACATACATACACACATACATACATACATACATACATACATACATACATACATACATACACACATACATACATACATACACACATACACACATACACACATACATACATACACACACATACATACATGCATACATACACACATACATACATACATACATACATACATACATACATACATACACACATACATACATACACATACATACATACATACATACACACATACATACATACATGCATACATACATACATACATACATACATACATACATACATACATCGGCAGACCTAAAAGAAGATGGACGGAACAGTTTAAATGATGAGACCGGAACAAGTCAATGGCCTTAAACCACGAAAGATGATATTATTATTATTATTATTATTATTATTATTATTATTATTATTATTATTATTATTATTATTATTATTATTATTAGCGGTGAAGTATTAAGCTCGGCGGATCGTTTGCTAATGGATTTCCCTGGGACTGCCCAATTGACGGTACAACAGCATATACGTGTTCAGGTGTGGTTTTTTTTTTGTCTATCACACTATTGTCATAAACGTCTTTCTTTCCCATGAAAGCATGCTGTTGAGTGAAGAATTCTTGCGTGTGCATACAGGGTCAACCAATAGCTTTGTTTCCACGATGCTATGATAATACAAAGAAGTACAAATAATAATACCAACAACAATATAATAAGAATATGCAGATTTCTTTCACGTACTGTAATTTATTTCGCACTGTATTGTTAAGTTTGGTAAAAGAAAAACCTTACTTAAACTTCAAATTGGTTGTTTTTCTTTATTTCTTCCTCCAAAATAATGATAAAATGTGTTTCACCTGCTCAGGAACACTGGTTTTACTTTCTCTACTACATATAGTAAGTAGGGGAAGTATTGCATTCCACCCAAAAATTCGATACCGAGATTTCACAAGAAATACATGTTTTGAGATCCTCTGAATCTAAAAAATGAGTTTTAGTAAAAGGTCAGTGTGTGTCTGCGAACAGCATAACTCAAAAACGAAAAGTCGGATAAATACCAATATTTAGGTTCAGTATCTTTCAAAGATGCGACACGAAGATTTTCAAGCATATCCCCAGACCCCAGACTACGCTTTACGTGGAACACCTTTTGAAAATTTTGAGTTTCTCAAAAATGGCTCTAATGATTTTCATTAAAATATATATTATATATTTAAGATATTTTCATGGCAAATGAAATGTATATCATGAATTTTCTGGAAATATCTCCCAAAGTCCTCTTTATTCTGAATAACGGTAAACCCTAGACAAAATTTTACTACAAAAAAATGTAGATCTCGTTAAAACACACAATTTATGTTATATACTTTTTGTCGAGTAATCAATTTCCGAAATATTCCTTGTTATTTGTTTCAGCTTTCCAACACTTTTCCTAAAATCGGAATTCGTTATTCGTTTTTTATGTCCTGGACATGCAAAGAGAATGAAATGCTCCACATAGCAACCAGCTCTTAAAAGATTTGACTATCGCTTAAAGCCTACCACATTCCCCTTGCACCTACAAGAAGATTACCAGTAACATATTTTTGCAAATGTTTTTCGATTAACATGAAGTAGATGGAGAATAAGCGTTTGTAAAAATAGTTTGTACAAGAGTAGATAAAGTCATGTGAGTGCAACACATCAGAATTTTTCCTATTGAAATGTGCATTTCACATTTTGAAATTAGCAATATAAACTAGGTGTTTTTCCTCTACTTAAAACACCTAATAATTCGATGTGGACACGTGGTTAACGATAGCAAATAGAATAGTAAACACTAATCTGTTTGTTTTATTTGAGTTATCTTTTATATTATATTTAGATACCTATGCATACTCACAAGAAGTAAATGTACTGCGGCTCTACTCCTTTTCCAACACCTAAAGTTCGCTCTATTTCTTCTGAAGTGGGAGATACGGTTCAGGATGCACAACATGGTATTTTGCAAGGTTATGAAGCCAAGAAAGTTTTTATGTGATGAATGGATAGTTTTTCTACGATGATGATGATGTTACAGGAACAGGATCCGGAGATACTGTATTTCTTTATTACAGTATACAACTCTTTTTGTTTCACATCCGCTTACAGTGTGATATGTGTAGATTTCGAAGTAAAAATAAATCTAATTTGTTACATTCACATGACTTTCTCTATCTACTATCGTTTATTTTTATAGTGCTTCTCCAAACCAATAATAATGTATATCTCGGAAATGACAAATGCCACAAAAATGTTATTTAAAGTAAATTAGTGTTTTAGGGAGATCTACGTTTTTATGTGGTATCTTTTGTGTATTTCTTATAGTTTACGAGTTACACAAAATTAAAAAAAAATTCGTTCCAAATGAAGAGAACTTCACAAGCTATTCCCATGAAATTCAAGATATACATTTTAATTGTCATTTAAATAATCTTAAACATATGGTATTTAGATCAAAATCGTTAGAGCCATTTTTGAGAAAATCGAAAATTTAAAAAATTCTTCCACGTAAAGGATATTTTAGGACTGGAGGATTTCCTTGAAAACCTCCATGACGCACGTCGCTCTGACTCCAGGATGTGCTGATCTGTCCTTGGAGAATTGTCTTTTTATATGACTGCTAGAGAAGCAATAAAGTCTCATGATAAGATGACTACATAGTGCAGCATTGTTGGAGATATTGTTGATACTAATATCTACCACTTGTTACATAAGCTCCATACTTCTTGTTTTATTACATTTTAGTCAATAATAAGAGCGCCTTCTTCAAATTTTGACTGATTTATTTTGGCCTACTTATTACATGATGCATTTTGTCTATATAAGTAAAGCTGAAGGAGGAACAGCAATGGCACGTACATATATGTTCTCTTAGTTTATATGAAAGAAGCGTGTCACTAAACCTTGGTAATTTTTGTTACATGTGTTGTAATAATAATAATAATAATAATATAATTACGCTCAGTTTGTAATTCTATGGTGGCCTGTTATTGTATCTAAAAGACTAGAATTTGAATATTATTCTCTAGATGCTTCGTATCACGTAGAATTTTCCCCCGCTATTTAGCTCGATATCTTTTTACTTTCTCTGCTACGTTACATAGTCGGTACTGAAGGTATTATATTCTACCCAAAAGTTCTATAGTTAGATTTCATCTGAAGTACAGGTTTTGAGGCCTTCTGCATGCAGAAAAAAAATATTTTAAAAAAAGATCCGTGTGTGTCTGTGAACAGCATAACTCATAAACGAAAAGTCCGATAAATACCACACTTGGTATTTACGTTCAGTACCTTCCAAAGATACGGCACAAAGATTTTTAAGAAAATCTCCCACTCCAAACTACACTTTAGCTGCCCCATTTGCGAGGGAGAAGAGTCACGGGTGCATATCATGGCAAGATGTAGGGGTACAGTAGAATGGAGGGGAAAATATTTACCGCGATCCTTTACATCTCGAATGTACAGTTAAGGACATGTTGGACGCTACTGGCAGGCAGGGAAGACATGGAGGGGACAGGTAAATTTCTACTTAAGGCAAGACAGCTGAGATCTGAGAAGGCTCATAGTAGGGAACCGGGGGTAGGAATAGCTCCTCGTTGGTGTTGGTGCTTTATTTTTAGTCTTTTTTCACTTATTGTTAGTTGTATATATTCGCTTAACTGTACTTTGTTTACTATAATAGGGTATAATAATGCACCAGAATACGGTTTACCGCTGTTTTGGGGGTTGTGAATATTTAAGATATTTAAATATGTTCTACTTTTTTTCGCGCAATAGTGCTTTCTTGTAGGGTAGTTTTTTGGTTTTCCTCTATTTGTTGTCGTTTCTTTTTCTTATTATTATTATTATTATTAATAATAATAATAATTATTATTATTATTATTATTATTATTCTGCGTATTATAACAGCATGTACGGCCTGTGGACACGTGCGATTGATAAAAAGCTATGTGTGTATGTATACCGTTATGTAAATAAATAGGCTCATAGATTTATATGGAATATTTTTCGAAAATATTGATTTTTCGAAAATGTTGATTTTCTAAACAATAGCTGTAACAATTTTGATTAAAATATCATATCTATTAAAGATATTTACATGACAAATAAAACGCATCTTGAATTTTCTGGTAATAGCTTGTGAAGTTACCTTCGTTCGGAAGGAATTTGTTTAATCTTGTATAACTGGTTAATGTTGAGCGATAGAAGAAAACGTACCACGCAAAAAATGTAAATCTCTTTAAAACGTACAATTTACTTTAAATAAGTTTTTCTGTGGCATAAGCCATTTCTAAGATATTCGTTATTAAAGGTTAGAATTGTTCAATACCTGCCTCATCGATTTTCAGTTGTTTCTCGCGATTGCTTGGAAACAGCGTATAGCGTCCAGTTCTTAAACATTTGACTATCGCTGTTCTCTTTGCAACTATAACGAAATGTACAACGTAGCTATTTCTACAAAGGTTTATTTGAATTAAAATGCAGTAGGTAGAAAAGTAAGCTTTAGTAAGAATAGTTTGTATACCCACTAATAAAGATAGGGCAGAGATATACGTAAATGTATCACATCGGATTTTTCTTCTTCTTTGGATGACATCTATAAAATTCTGTTCTTATATTGAACAAAGTGGCGCGTTCTAAACCAACTTTGTGAAGCAGTAACAGCCGAGAATGGTAACAGAAGCTAGTCACCTACAGCAGCATGACACTACCAAGTTAGGACACAATAATAACAGCACCAGGGTCGATAAGATCTAAGAGGGACCTGTGTTTCGACAGCAGCGCCTCCATATAACTGACACTTCTCTGCAGTCCTATTGACAGGTTCGTATAAATTCAAATCTGATTGAGAGGGGGGTATGTAAAGCAGTGATGCCTGGATCCCCAAGTATTCCCCCAATATGATGGACATCTTGTGTTATCGTCCATCTGGAGCACCCATTTAGCACTAGAATTGACTCTCTCGGAAAAATTAAATTTATCGATCGTACTTTCATATATTCTTTAGTATCTTTGGAGTTATGGAGAAAGTATTCTCTGGTATTTAGGTATTATGCAATTGACAGGTAGGGTTTCATTCACTTGTCGTTTGAGATAAGCAATTTTTAAAAACAATTATTATTTAAATTCTATTTATTTGAAACGCAAAATCCTTTCCTGTGTATTTTAGATGGGAATTCTAAAGACAGTTGCTCACGGTAATCCACTGACGTAGACGGCGAGCATTTCAATTATTTTGAAACGTGTATGTTCTAGATAGCCCAAATTTGACATGCAAATTATCGACTACTAAATGACCAACAAAAGAAACGAAATTTACATCCCTTGATACGAACATGGAGTCAGAACATATCTGTTAAGATGTCTTTGTTTTTAATTAGAGTATGTGGGTAAAATAAAAGACGACTATAGTTTATTCCAAACAAACTTATATAAAAATCTGATGTTTTATATTCATATATTTTCTTTACTCACTCTTCTATAAACTGTTCTTAAAAAAGCTTATTCTTCAATCTATTTCATGTTAATTGAGATAAACGTTTACAGAAATATGTAGTAGTTGCAGCGCCACGTATGGTAGCCAAACCTGAAGGTGTTTTAGACCACGCACGTAATGGATGCCAAACTTGCGGGAGATTGTTTCTAGGAGTGTTCGCCCCACGTACAGAACAAAGTTTCCGGTGCCTTCGCCCCACGTTTACTTTTCCGGTGGCCTTAGCCCCACGTTTAGAAATCAACTTTGTATTTTAATGTTTATTTAAATATTATATATGTATGCCTCGGCTTCGTTATTAGTATTTTAGAGCACGTGTCTCTTAACAGGGCTGGTACGACTAAAGAACAAGCCTTACACAAATTATAATTGTATTGTACTTTTTTTTATTAATCCTTCACACAATTAAATAACACTTCACTGATGTACCCTACTATAGAGCTTTGAGAGTGTTCATTGCAGTTTTAACACGTAAACTTTATATTATTCTCACCGCAATAAATTTTTATGTCTCACACTGAACCCATACCGAACTGTTTGGTTATGCTTCCTTGTAGCGTCTACCGCCTGAATTTGTACATTTACCCTATTTAAGTCTCTGATTGGCTAAGCCTACTCCAATAGAATACCTTTATTTAACCTTTAGGCTTTCTAGTTTCTGATTGGCTATTTATTTACTGTTTTATGTATTACATTATTATTGTTCCAAGAATTATTAATAGCCTTTTTAAGCTTTCTAATTTAGTTTTGCCTCAAGGTCGCCTCATTGTTAGCAACTTTCGACTTTTTACTTTGTAATTCTGTTTGTTAGGAAAAGCAGCTTGCTTCTATTCTCACAGCTTCTACATTGTTAAACTACGTAATACATTCACGTAACTTTATTATACATGTACATAATAATATAAACATAATACAATGCCGATTACATACATTTTATATATTATTGTTACATATACTAATTGCTTTTAATGCGGGCTGTTATTTTATATTATATAATTAGACTGATACCATTTAAGTGTTAAAAATACTGCCTCAAATAGTAATACAAAACGTTTACACACGTTGTAGCTACAATGGGGATATAGAAAATTCAGGATATACATGTTATGTCATGCAAATAACTCAAAATTTGGTATTTAATCAAAATCAGTAGAACTATTTTTGAAAAAGTAAAAGGTAAAGAAAACTGTTCCAATTTAAGGGGTTTGGGATGAAGGAAGATTTAAAAAATCCTCCTTCCAAAAATACCTTTTAGAGAAAACCTTTTTATGTTTTCTATTTTGTCAAATGCGGCAATGACGCTGCAATTATGCAATTGAACCTTTTATATAAGATCTTAAAGAACATTTCTTGACTGATTTCTCATTTGTTATACAGAGATCCTTGTATAATATATAATTATATATATATAATTTATTATTAAATTCAAGACATTCAGAAGGCTCCCTATTATTTACGCCACAAGAAGTCCGCACTTAAAATTTAAAGCTGTGCATGATTACACTGCTTAAAACGTGGTATCAATAATACGAGAAATACTGAAGTATTAAAATAAGGCAAAATTGTCATACTTTTGCCCACGCACATTAGGTATAAGGAAGTGAGAAATAATGAAATAAATTACCTTAGGAGTGAGTTTAGAACATCATGTGGTCTCTGCTACATCTGGTGCCCACCTGCTCGCCCGTTTTAGGTGTTTTACTTATACAGACAAATCGAGTGAGGAACACAACAACGTAGCGATTTTCCGATAAATCACATGCAAAGTGGGTACTGCCAACCTAAATAAAAAGTGAAATGCACTAAATATGCGATGTGCTGTTGTTTCTGCGAACGTGAATCATTCGAGTTTTAGACGCGCAGATCCCTCGGCTACGCCTTGAGGCTGAGTATCTTACGGGCTTCGGTGGCATTATTCATATGTTGGCAGCAGTACGTTAGAGCAAGCGTAAGACCACTTCATTCGCTAATGCTGGCAAAAGTAAGGCAATTTACCCTAAAATAGTTATCAGCGAAGTTGGCAGCTCTGGTAGTAGCAATCGAAAGGTTGAACAATGGCTGTGTTTACCAACTGACCGTTGTCGTGAGATGGCCAACAGGAGCGATGATACAAAGAAAATCTTGAGGTGCTAAGGATGGGGAGTAATGGTAAAGGTACGGGCGAACAAAGGGACCCCCGCAACCGAAGCACAGCACCGCATGCTTTACCATGTAGGTACATAGTAGGTAGAGAAGGTACTGCAATCCGCCCAAAAATTCGATACCAAGATTTTAACGGAACTATATAGTCTGAGATCCCTTAAATCCAAAAAAAAGCACTTTTAGAAAAAAAAAGGGATGTGTGTGAGTGCATATGTGAGTGAAAGTAGGATAAATACCAAACTGGGTGTTTAGGTTCAATACCTTCCAATACCCTGAACTACCCTTTACATGGAATAATTTTTGAATTTTGATTTTCTAAAAAATGACTATCGGTTTTGATTAAAACACCACACATTAAAGATGTTTGCATGAAAAATAAAATGTATATCTTGAATTTATTAGGAATAGGCGTGCCCTTCATTCGCAAGGAATTTTGTATAATCTTGTGTAACTGGTAAACGTTAGGCGCTATACGATAACTTACTACAGAAAAAATGTAGATGTCTTTAAAACACACAATTTATTTCAAATAACTTTTTTTGTGGCATCAGCCATTTCTGAGATGTGCGTTAGTAATGGTTCGAATTGTTCAATATTTAACCATTGTTTTAAAGTCGATTTTCAACTATTTGTCGCATGTCACGGAAAGGGTATGGAATTTTAAGGCCGGCGTATAGCGTCCATTTGACTATCGCTGTTCCCTTGGTATCGTTAACGAAATGTACAATGCAGCTATTTCCATAAGGGTTCATCTCGATTAAAGCGAAGTAGATAGGAAAATAAACCTTTGAAAGAATAATTTATATAGCCTAATAACTGATAGAGGGTAGAGAAAGTCATGTGAATGTAACACATCATATTTGTGCTTATACCGTAACCCCTGGGAGGGAGGGATGAGATGAGAGACCCAAAGCGAGCATGATGAGCATGAACGGGGTAACTAACGTTTTCAGATCGAACGTATCCGACGCCGTTCGGGCGCACCCAGCTAAACCCCCTGGGTCCTCCTCTGGTGGGGCCCACTCCGAGACCAGACCTAACTGAGCAGTCCCGCGACGATGCCAGGAAATAAACCTCTACAACGGGCACATACACCGCCCAGCCGAACACCCTCGCCTGGTCCTACAACAGATGGCAATGAAGAAGATGATGGATGCAGGAAATGGGGAGCAGGAAAGTCGTGGTAGAAGAGGAACCAACCCAGCATTCGTTTGATGAACCCGATAAACCACAAAAAGCTGATGTGTCAGTGGGCGGTTGCTGGGGATGAAGTTCGGGATCTCCCGAATGCGAGTCGCACACTTTACCGCAGCGCCACCTCCCTCGGTGAGGGTGGGGAATCAATAATTGATACTGGTATTTGACAACAGTAATCATTCTCTGCACCAATCGTTTTGAGCAGAGGGTTACCTATTCATTAGAATATAGTAGAAATCAGTCACTACCAGATTCCAAAGTGGCGAAGATCCTTTTTGTTACTATAGACAAGTTTTATACCCATTTTGTCTGATATATTACTTTCTCTACTACGTATAGCAAGTAGGGGAAGTATTGCATTCCACCCAAAAATTCGATACCGAGATTTCACCGGAAATACATGTTTTGAGATCCCCTGAATCCAAAAAAAAGCACTTTTGGAAACATGTCCGTGTGTGTGTGTCTGTGTGTCCCTCTGTGTGTCTGTGTGTCCGTCTGTCTGTCTGTGTGTGTCTGTCTGTGAACAGCATGACTCAGAAACGAACAGTCGGATAAACACCAAACTTGGTATTTAGGTTCAGTATCTTCCAAGGATGCGACACGAAGGTTTTCGAGAAAATCCCCCCACCCCAGATTACCCTTTACATGGAAGAGTTTTCGAAAATTTTAATTTTCTCAAAAATGGCTCTAACGATTTTGATTAAAATATCATATGTTTAAGATATTTTTATGACAAATAAAATGTATATCTTGAATTTTCTGGGAATGTCTCCAAAAGTATTCTTCATTGTGAACGACTTTTGCATAACTGGTAAACCATAAGAGATAGATAAAAGTTTACTACACAAAAAATGTAGATCGCGTTAAAATACACAACTTATGTCATACACATTTTTTTTGAGTGAACCATTTTCGAGATATTGCTTGTTATTCCTTTAAATTTTTCAATATTTTTTCAAATGGGAATTCGTTATTCATTTTTTTGTCTTGGATATGCAAAGAGTATTAATCTGTGGAAAAGGGAATGGCGCTGCACCTAGCAACCAGCTATTAAGAGATATGTATGTGCTTAAAGGCTACTGTATTTCCAAATTGCCCTTATAAATATATTATCCCCTTACATCTACAAGAAACTTAGCAATAAGATAGAGTCTGCAAATGTTTATCTCGATTAACATGAAGTAGAAGGAGAATAAGCGTTTGTAAAAATAGTTTGTACAAGAGTAGAGTCATGTGAGTGTAACACATCAGATTTTTTTTAATATTTTTCATTTGGATTATGGGGGGGTGTTCAGCCTCAACCAGCCCTTGGCTACGCCATTTGATTATTACAGCGCATACCCATTAAGTCTGTCTGGATTTTTATGACAGCACAAACTGATTATCTCATTAATATGGTGAATTGTTTATAAGTTATAATATATTTGTTTCTATCACGAGAAAAGAGTAACGTCGAGCTCGATAAGTGGAACAGCCGACTGACGTTTCCAATGCCAACTTTGCGATATCACAACGAAACAAACTGTCTATTTGTTTGCGTTTTCCTATTTACTGCTTCTGTAGTGATGTTCAAACTGAGCATTCATCGTAGTTAGAATGGAGTTGTTTCAAACCCTAGTATATTCATAAAGCTACATTTTATAAGAAATGTAAAAATGTTATAATCTCCAATTATAAATAACACACGAATGCTGACTAATCGAAAATATATAAAGAATGCTAACATTCTCATACTTTTGTTCTAATAAATTCAGAGCATCACTCTGAACGTAAAATTGCGTACTTATTAGTTTGTTAGTAGATAACAAAATTTATATGCGCTTTAATCTATAGATCTTTTTATCATAAAAATTGTTTAAATGTCTTAGTTGTGAGTTATTGAATAAACGTGTAAAACTAAAATTTAGTGGCGCCGCTAGACTGACCGCCTGGATACGCCTCCTTCAACATGGAAACAAGGTGAAAGAAGCATGACGGTGGTGAGTGGCATGACATTTGCCAAATGATTCGGAAATTCTTTGAGCTGGGGATGCGAGATTCCGGTATTTTTCCAAAGGTGCTTGTGACGTAAGCCAATAAGGGCTGCTGTAACAAAGTTAAAACACCAGGCGGCCCAAACAAGCCGTCCTTTGTAGTTTTATGTTTCCTGCATACATAGATGCAAGAGAAGTTGCCGCATCACTGCCGTTTAAAGGGGCAGTGCAGGTACAAAGCAAAAGTCACTGAGGAATTGCTGCTGTCTACAGGTGTTTACGTGATAGTTTCGTGATAAGCGTCGCGTGGTCGCCTGCACGCAGTTCGAGCCAGGTCATTCAGACAAAAAGGAACATTCACCAATAACGAACACATGGATATGGTTACGATCTGTGCGGAGACGCACCAAAATGGAGTTGTGGTTCGAAGACCGTGTTCTGCGCACGATTTTTTTTTGGGGGGGGGTGGAACGTACAGAAATAATATTAAGAAATGATGGATCATTGCAGATAAAACGTGGGCCTAAGTGACCCTTTCATCAATTCGTCTACCAAGGTGAGCATGTTTTTCTACATGCTTGTGAATAATGCACTATTAGAAAATAACTTAATTTTAACGCACCTTTAAGGGTACATAAATATAATAAAAATAGAAATTTGTTTAATGTTGTTAATTTTGCGGCACCATGTGTACCATATAATTGTACTGATTGTAGATTAACTGTCATGGAACTATATAACTTAACACGCGTGCTCAAGTTTGCGTTAAACAACAATTCTGAATTCTTGTTAAGGAGCGAATTGCTTATTAAATAATCGATAACTTCCACCCCTCACAAACACACACATAGGTACTCTCACATTCAAACACCAGACTCTGGGCATACCGTGAAATGTTTATGTTTAAAGACAACTTTTTGGAGCCCAGCCCAGAATCTAACGCGGAACACCTTATATAGTAGGTGGTTTCTCTACCGAATGAGCTCTGGGACCACTAATATTAGACAAAGTGTTCGTTTTCAAACATTCGTCTTTCATTTAGCGGTCTCCTCTCTGTCAGTATGGAGTCTCCTTTGCTTTCTGCTTAGGCAAACCCTTTGGCATTCGCGCTATCCGGTATAAACTAACTGCAACTTAGGACGGCTTGTGTGGGCCACCTGGTATATGAATGAGCGAATAATATTTAATGTATATAAAATATCGGGAAGAATGACGTCTGTAAGAGTCATAGTTGGTATTCTATAAAGGGGAGTGTTAGAGTTGAACGGGGGGGGGCATCATGAATATGAACATTCTCTTTGCTTCGTGCTCAGTCATCTGCTTATAAGAGGATGTGTCCAAGTGATAGAAAAGAATGAGGCGTGTTAAGGGATTCAGGAGTGGCAATAACGTCAACTGTTAATAATCAACAACGTAAGTGTCAATAATCAATAAAGTCAAGTGTCAATAATTAATCTGTGTTTCTTCATCTACCGGCACAATCACACCTGAGATAAGAGTGAATAGACGAGGGCAATGGACACGACATTTTGGCAGCTAATAACCCAACCACTCGTACATATCGCCAGAGCAACAAACCCATCAACGCATTCGCTACAATGGTTTATATGAGCATAACAGAAATAATATACGTAATAGGGCCTGCGATATTAATATTAATTTTAAAATAATTAAAACACCTTCTACCATATTAAGAAAGGATTCTTATAACCCAACTTAAAACAAGTTAAGTTACAGGCAGCTTCATCCATCTGGAAGCATAAGTACGACATAGAAACTTATACAGTTACTGAATAAGAGCTGATGACTTTTCAGCTCAACAGTTACAACCATTTTCATTTAGTGTAAATATCCAGGCAATACATAATGAAAAATCTGATGTGTTACACTCACATGACTTTCTCTACTCTTGCACAAACTATTTTTTACAAACGCTTATTCTCCATATGCTTCATGTTAATCTTATTGCTAATTTTCTTGTAGATGCAAGGGGAATTGTTAGGCTTTAAGCGACAGTCAAATATTTTAAGAGGTGGTTGCTATGTGGAGTATTCCATTCTCTTTGCATTACCAGGACAAAAAAATGAATAACGAATTTGAGAAAAAGTACAAGTATTGCAAAATTTAAGGGAATAACAAGCAATATCTCGAAAATGGTTCACTCAACAACAAAATGTATATGACATAACTTGTGCACTTTAATGCGATCTACATTTTTTGTGTAGTAACATTTTGTCTTTCTCATGGTTTACCAGTTATGCAAAAGTCGTTCACAATGAACAATACTTTTGGAGACATTTACAGAAAATTCGAGATATACATTTCATTTGTCATGAAAATATCTTAAACATATGATATCTTAATCAAAATCGTCAGTCATTTTTGAAAAAATTAAAATTTTCGATAAATGTTCCATGTAGAGAGTAATCTGGGGTGGGGGGATTTTCTTGAAAACCTTCGTGTCGCATCTCTGGAAGATACTGAACCTAAATACCAAGTTTGGTGTTTATCCGACTGTTCGTTTCTGAGTTATGCTGTTCACAGACACACACACACACACACACACACACACACAAATTCTTTTGCGAATTCTTTTCCACATTTTCACATTTCAGTGTATTGCTTTATTGTAGAATATGATAGATTTTTACTTTCTCTAGTACCTACGTATAGTAAGGAAAGCACTGTGTTTCATTCAAACATTCGATGTCGAGATATCACCAGCAAAACATATTTTGAGGTTCTCTAAACCCCCAAAAAGGTATTTTTAGAAAAAACGTCCGTATATGTGTGTCTGTCAAAAGCATAACTCAAAAACCAAAAGTCGGATAAATTCCAAACTTAGTATTTACATACATATTTCAAAGATGCGACACGAAGATTTTCAAGAAAATCCCCCAACTCCCAACTACGCTTTACATGGAACATTTTTCGAAATTGTTTTATTTTCTAAACATTGCTCTATCGATTTTGATTAAAATACCACAAATTAAACATATCTTCATGTCAAATAAAATTTATATTTTTAATTTTCTAGGAATATCTTATGAGTCCTCTATTCGGAAGGAATTTTGTATAATCTTGTATAACTGGCAACGTTAAATGATAGACAAAAACGCACTACACAAAAAAATGTAGATCTCTTTAAAACAAACAATTTATTTCAAATAACTTTTTTGTGGCAAAAGCCATTACCGAGATATGCATTATTAATTGTCCGAATTGTACAATACTTTTGTCATTCGTTCCAAGTTCTGTCGATTTTCACTTGTTTCTTGTGATGTCATGGAAAGGGTATGGCATTTTAAGGCCAGTGTATAGCGTCCAGTTCTAAAATATTTGACTATCGATATTCCCTTTGTACATAGTATAACGAAATGTGTAACGTTTCTTCTTTCTTTCTTTAAGATTCTTTAAGACGGAGAGAAGTTGCGGAAATCAAATTCTTAAGGTTCAAATTAGGTTATATTCTAGTTCTGTAAGAGTATGTTAAAGAGCACTGTTTAGGGATGATAATGATGTGTGATTGGTCTCCCCGTAAAAAAATTAAAGCCGCTACTTTTCTTTGTATAACTTCAATTGAAATAATTTGTATGATGAAAATCAATCAGCGAGGAAATTTTTTCCTTGGGGAGATAGATGGGGGAGTGAAGGCTATGAAATACCTTAAAAAGTGTGAATTAATTTTTGGAAGATATCCCATGATAATACCGCATGTACGTGAAATGCTGTCGCTAGTTATATGCAGACATTTGTTTTCACACCCGTTGCACCTTGCTGTTTGCGTGGCCTGTCACAGCAATCAGCATTTTGTTGCAGTGCTCTTGTCTCTTTAGTCCTGATTCTACAGTTGGATAGTTACAACAGTGGTGTGATAAATGCTTTTGTGAGAATAAAATAAAATACGGGCTGGACGAAATTATGGCGTGTGGTGCTTAAGCAGCAACTCGGGGGCAGAGTAGAAGAGGCATGCCCGCCCAAGGCTGTTGAATTGCTGAACTATAGTTAACATTAACTCATGCAATTATACAAGTTAAAAAAGGAGTAAACTTGACAGTGAAGTATAAAACATGTTAAAAGTCTTGCTGGTCGACCATTCTGAAACACTTTATCTAGTTATAAGTACAGCATAACCAAGTGGAGTATTTTAGAATGATCGACCTAACACTAACTTATGCATTTACTTATTCAACTGTAATTATGCCATGGTGGATGGCGTTCCTCTATGGTAGCGGAAGAGTATTTGGAGGAATCTGTAGGAAGGCACATATTGTCAAAAAGTTTGTGTTAGGGTAACAATTCAAGAAACTGGAGAATCGCCAGGCAGTAATGTAGGTTTAGATGTGTCGGCATCTGAATTTACTGCACCTCCCATTTTGATATTCATAAATAGATTCATGAATTCTGAAATGATTGCTTCTATGATGATTGCAATATGTATCATATTTTGTAACTTAAGTATTTTATGACTTAATTAATACTATGGTAATTTTATTAAAGTAATGCTATTAAAATAATTAGCAAATTATTAACGATTTTCACCACCAATAATGCTTGTTTATAACTTTAGTACACATAAAACGTATTTATATACTGACAAACTGAGGTGAAAGATCGTATACGAAATGATAAACTGAATTTTGTCCTTAAATGGACATACTACGTTTAGAAACGTTGCTCTTCATGTTCGTTTGTTTGGACAGCGTCAGAACAGCGAGGCTCTCTTGACTGACGTATTGGCGTAAGATTGTCCTTTCTTAACGCTGGACGTTGTATAGTGACGGAACTATGTCTGCTGGTCGTGACGTGTAGCCCACTTGTTGCCAGAGTTCTGCTCCGCGAGGAAGATGGAATACAAGTATCTCAGCGCGTGAAGGAGGCTTTGAAGGGAAGCCATGAGGATGATGGATGGGAGATGCTTGGTGACGTCACGAGGAGAGTAAATCTCCTTACAAGGAAGCTGCAGGCTCCTTTCGGCTCACTGGCTTCCCAAACAGGCGGAAAATGAATTTCTCCAGAGTTAATTTACGGATCGAAAGAGAGAGAGAGCGAGAGCGAGAGAGAGAGAGAGAGAGATGGGACGGGCCGTCTGCTGCGCTACCTCGCTTTGGCTCAATCAGCATCGGCCTATGAAATTAACGCAGTCTTGCAAAACGACGATAAGATTTAACGGTTCGGTGTCGGGGAAGTAAGGACGATGTAACAGTGGCGTATGTCTTATGTCTTTCCCGCACAGTTCATTTTATTTTGTAGTTTTATTTCTGACGTGAAAGAGCGCTAATTCCGGCGGACCTCATTCGTATCTGGATTAAGGTGAGTTGCCTGATCCTCTTGTGAAGATCCGGTTACTGTGGACTTCGGGCTTATTCTGGACATTATCATCGCCATCTCCCTTCAGGATACACAGCATAGGCACAGTAACAATAGATTTCCCGTTGTTCGGATTGGGTTAGACTCGACGAGGCTCTCATGGAAGATTGGATACGGAGATGTGGTCGTCATAAGACCTCTGGAAACCAGATTAGATATTTCTAAGGCCAATGCTAGACTAAAACACCCCACTATAACTCTTTGAGAAGCCTGCGTACATTAAATGCAATTTTGCATGAAACGCTGAATATACACTACTACAGGTGGAAACGTGTATTAGCATTTACAATTCCTAATACTTTCAAGTTGGTGGATAAAAAGGCTGACAGAACTCATTGTTGTAAGAGATACGTGGCCAAACGTTTCGTAGAGTGCTACATTGATACTGACCAGTCGAATCTAGGATTTAATTTCAGTCGTGACCGTCTCTCGTTGTAAAATTGCTGAAATGAGTTAGTACCTTATGATCAACTTTAGATCATTTCAAGCTGCCGGGTTTTCAGTTGCCTGTAGTTGGGAGTCTAACTTACAGTTAAGGGAAAAACTAGAGCAAGTCATATACAGAAATACATTAAGGGGTTAAAAAAATATGATTTTGTTTAGATTTTTGCCAAGCATTTTTATTTTACACCTGGTTAGCTTGGTATGCCTTCAATTAATGGGCCAAAGAATTTTACTGAATTCTGCTTCTACAGAGTGAGCCAAAAGACTCCGAACCGCCTGCGCGGTGTTTTTCCTGTCGTCGTCCTCGGCGCTCGTTTCCGTCTGCCGTTATCATAGAAAGGCGCGGATAAAACCATACAACATTTTTAAAACTACTTTTAAAGGCTTTACTTACCAACTTTACGAAAGGAGATGCTGAAACTGGCCACCGTCGTTGTCCATACATTTTTGGCACGTCTTTAGGAAACTATACATCACTCGCCGTAGTTCACGCCGAGAAATTTCCTGGCGGATATTTTCTTTTAATTCTTCCAGGGTGTGTGGGTTTGTCTTGTACACTTTATGTTTTAAGTTACCCCGGAGAGGTATTTTATGAACAATATTACCGGCTGCGTGGTGTTTTTCTTCTGGGCGTGTGGAAATATGATAAAAACATGACACGCACTACTGCTATAAACAAAGTCATGCTGTTGTGGTTTTGCTTTGCAGTGTGAAGTGCAGTTTTGAGTTGACGGTAATGTGATGTGGTTCAGTTATTACGAGTTATTTATTATTTTGTCCTGTACTTAATCACAAAGTATATTATGGCTCAGTATATGTTTTTTCTACTGCACAGCGTGTATTTATTTATGATTCGTATGTGTTAACTCGGTCAGCTCGCCAAGTGAAAGTACGATTTGCAGAAATATTTCCAGGTGTAAAAGTTCCAGGCCGTACAACAATCCATGAACTTTACAGTAAATTTCAGGCCAAAGGAAATGTTCAGGCTAAGAAATCTAATAGACGGCGTTCGCTTCTTATCGAAGAAACATTAGACGACATCGATCATCGTTTGGAAAATTTCCCCCAAAAATTCCATGATGGATAGTTTGCTAAAGAGGTGCCAAAAATGTATGGACAACCACGGTAGCCAGTTTCAGCATTTCCCTTCATAAAGTTGGTAAGTAAAGCCTTTAAAGTGATTTTAAAAATGTTGTATGGTTTCATCCGCGCCTTTCTATGATAGCAGCAGACGGCAACGAGCGCCGAGGACGCGGACAAGAAAAACACCGCGCAGGCGGTTCGGAGCCTTTTGGCTCACTCTGTAGATGTGATAAAAGTGATAAATGCCTGCGTAAGCTAGGAGGCTTGAGTGAACGCTTATTTCCAACTTTTTATTTCTTCAGCAATTTTGTCCCTACCTTTTATACTAAATATTATGTAACCTGTCATAAGTTTTAAAGTATAATTAATTTACTTGTGCGAACGAATTCAATTATTACTTTCTTTTTAAATTTACATAGACACAGAATTACATTATTTTAAGTATCAGTTTAATTAACAGAAATTTATCGTACTTAAAATTTAAAAAAAAGTTTCTAGTCGCTGCTTTAAAAAAACAATATTCAGTTTTTTTCCGTTCCATTTAAACACAACTACCGAAGTGCACGGATTTCAGTTAATAATCAGTTTTAAAAATTAGGAGTAAACCTGGGACCTATTTTCAAAAACAAATTTATCCACAATTCATTCTAAAACTCTAAAAATTTACAGTATTACTTAGTTAAATTTTCAGAATATATCGTAAGATGTTCATAAATTTGGTTAAATAGGACAAAAGTTTTGAAAAACTTCTTGTTATCCGCTTAGATATATAGTAAGCGTAGCATTAATGTTGTTTGTGAAATTCTGCTTAGTGTTATTTAATAAATACCATTCGTGATTTCATCTATTTTTAATTTCCCTACAGGATGGAAACCATTGTTGACAATTCACTATCTCCACAGTCATTATTAATTGAAATTGTACTCCGTGTTTTGAAATCATATTTTTGAATCCTATCATCTTTTATCAGTACTCATTATATACATATTTTCTTTATGCTTAAATTGTTTCACATTTGTTATTTTTTAATAAATTGCTTATTTGTAAGCAACATTTGGAAACAATCTGTTATAAAATAACAATTATAATCGTGCCTATATATGACGCTTAATAAATAAACTGTAGTGTTTGATACTATAGATATAGCCATCGAAAAATTTTTAAGTTAGGCTTTTTTAGGATGTGGTTTTGCTGATAAGCTGTGTGCAAGCCCTTTATGTCGATTCTGGCTTTCTTTAATCATTCAGCCGCTATCCTGCTTAAGTTACAGCAAATATGTCTACAAGAGTCCAGTAATAATTGCCCATATTTTAAAAACTGTTAATGGTATTCAACGGTTATCATAATAACACAAGCAAAAATTGTAAGATTCTCTAATAGGTGCAAATTTCCTGAGCGATGCAGGCAGACACAGAATGTGACTTGAGTCGCTATTGCTTAAACGGCTTGCGCTTACGCAAGTTGTGGGCTGAGGTCAGGGAAGGCCGCGAGCAACACGCGACGAGATGTGGGTCATATAAGGCAAGCATTCACCGCCTTCTATACCTCCAAGAACTCCTGATGTACTACACGAACAAACAGCAACGAATTTCTTACTTTCTGTAGCACCTACCTTCAGTAGGTAGAGGAAGAATTGTAATCCACCTAAAACTTCGATTTAGAGATTTCATCGGAAATACATTTTTGAAGCCCCTAAATAAAAAACGTATTTCTTTTTTTTTTTTTTAGTAAAAGGTCCTTTTGTTTGTGCATGTGTCAAGTCATATGGTTATCAAACTTCATATTTAAGTTCAATATTTCCCAAAATTTTTAAGAAGGTCCACATCCCAAAAGTACCGTTTACGTGGAAAATTTTTCGTTATTTCTGATTTTCTCAAAAATGTCACTTAAGGTAATCTGCCCAAAAATTGTGAAAAATTAAAAGGTAAAATTGTTATAATAAAATAATATTAATTCTAAACGGTAAAAAAATATTGTTTTATACTAGCGCATTCAAACTATCAACTGAACCTATAAAACGACAGGCGCATGCTTATTAATACACACGCTCAAGTTTTAAATCTTGTTTTCCCGAAAAGTTTTTCCAGCACTTTTCTATACTTAAAACTGACGCAGTAATTTGTATCACAAATTATGTAAAGGTCAGAGTGATTGTAGTGTGAATATGCATTGTTGTGTGACATTGATTTAAGATGTTTATTGATAGTAATCATTGTCGAGAAGTGGGTTTATACGGCCTTACTGAAACTGACAATAATAGCGTGCAATAATGTAGCGAGGGGGTGAGCTGTTTATCATTATTAGAGACGAGCAAATGACGTCAGAGTGGCGTGTTTTTCTTAGAATTTGCTGGAACATTTTCCCCAGAGCATATGTTTTCGTAATTTTCATTGGATATAAATATAGACGCTAATGTTGGCGCGTTTTATTAACCAATAGCAGCTCGGTTATAATCTTTAGGCATATTGGGGCGAGGAAGTATAAATTCAGTGTCAGAATCAAGTTTCACGTAGTTCAACGGAGGCATTCATGTAGTATACATCGCACGCAGTTCATCAAGGTTACGCGTAGCAAATTTATGACAAATCTCTCGTGTTGTAAAGTTAATTACATAAAAAGTTGAAGTACGCGAATTAATAATGGGCAGTAAAGAAGTTATTATAACAGTTTCAGTTTGGCGAGTGTCAAGATTAATAGGTGAAAGTGAATAATGTGTTACGACAATAAAAGTGTAAAACAAATTCTTTTATCAGTGTTATCTTTGGATAAAAACTCCTTTCCGTTTACACACATTGTACAAGATAAGTGCTTGACCGAGAAATCATAGCTAGCCGGAGGACAGTGAACCCAAAATTAAATACAATAACAGGCGCTCAATAAAAGATAACACGAAGTGACCGCGATAAATTGTCTTTTATACGTGCGGCAGATAAACAGTAGCATCTTTAAACTACCAACATTAATACCACTACATATTGTTTCCCCAATGTGGGGCGACAACAATAATACTGCCGCAAAACACTCCACACAGTTTTTTTACAAATGTGTTTGAAATGCGTTAATGATTCTCAAATGTACATTAAAGAAAACGATCATATACTTTTTGAGATAATGCTACAGTTTCTACAAATAAATTATTAACTTTTGAAAGATCAATACTTTTGGAGAGTAAAAAAAAGTATTAAGCTTTCTCCAATAATTAGGGGTTAATATAAAAATTCTGATATGATATAGGTATTTTTTGTAAACTCATTTACTACAAAATCTCAGTTTCTGATGTGAATAGTTTTAAAAATGCATCATCTGGAACATTTTTATTAGAGCAATGGATTTACAATGGATGGATGTTTAAGTTATTGTCATGAGAAACGAAATGTATATCTCGAAATTTCCGGGAATGTCTCCAAAAGTATTCTTCATTGTGAACGACTTTTGCATAACTGGTAAACCATAAGAGATAGACAAAATTTTACTACACAAAAAATGTAGATCGCGTTAAAATACACAACTTATATCATATACATTTCTTTTGTTGAGTGAACCGTTTTCGAGATATTGCTTGTTATTTCCTTAAATTTTCCAATACTTATACTTTTTCTCAAATTCGTTATTCATTTTTTGTGTCCTAGACATGCAAAGAGAATGGAATGCTCCACATAGCAACCAGCGATAAAATATTCGACTATCGCTTAAAAGCTACCATATTCCCCTTGCATCTACAAGAAAATTACCAATAAGATCGACATCTCGATATCTCGATTAACATGAAGCATATGGAGAATAAGCGTTTGTAAAAATAGATTGTACAAGAGTAGAGAAAGTCATGTGAGTGTAACACATCAGATTTTTTTTTTATTCAGGGGGTCTCAAAAAATGTATTTCCGGTGAAACCTCGGGATCGAATGTTTGGGTGGAATACAATACTTCCCCTACTTACTATACGTAGTAGAGAAAGTAAAAAATGTGGATCTCCTTAAAACATAGGAGATTCGTTATCATGGGTTTGAATTTTCAATTTTATTGTTGTTTTGTTTTTGTTTTTAAGCGCTAAAGTCGCTGTTTGTTTCTGCGCTATGCAAAGAGTATAGAACTTTATAGGCAGCATATAGCGACGAATTGTAAACATTTTTCTATTGCTTCAGTCTCCTATAAATCTGTTGAACCTATAACAAAATGGATAATAAAACAATGTTTACAAACGCTTATTTCGATTAACATAAAGTAGATAAAAGAACAAGCTATTGTAGGAGTGGTTTGTCGTACAGTGGCTAGAGAAAGTCATATGAATATAACACACCATAATTTTTTTCAAAGGCACAGTCTTTTAGGGAATTTCAGTGATTGCTATTTCACTTATGCTAAGTCGTAATCATTTCGACCAATAAAACGGGATGAAGCATTTAACTTCCACAGTTGAAACGGATTTTTTGTTTTTATCACTTTCCTATCATTTGGTTTTATAAATATTTCCAGAAGATGATCAAGTTGCAATGCCTGGTCCTAAAAAGGTAACGGTAAAGGTACTGACGAAAAAAGGGGACTCCGAACGCAGGCCATCCGGCGCCTTATGCTGCTACCGTGGAGGAGGGATGAGGGGAGAGGCCCGAAGGGCGACTAGATCTGGATGACGACGGGCACAAGCATGGAGTCCCTAATGTTTCCAGATTGAACGCATCCGATGCCGCCCGGGATACTCACAAGTCCTTAGCCACCGGCGGTTCCCCGAAGGAGCGCCTGCCCAAGAGCACCCGGAGACGGGTCCCTCAGGTAGAGCGCACAGCTGCAACCCGCCGAACACAGTCGCCCGGTCCTACAACCCTGAAACATATGACATTGAAGAAGATGATTGGCACAGGAAATGAGGGGCAGGAAATTCACGGTAGATGAACCACCCTAGCATTCGCCTATCGACCTGGGAAAATACGAAGACTCATGGATCTGAATGGAAAGTCGCCGGGAATCGAAGCCTGGACCTCTCAAATGCAAGTCGCACACATTACCGCGGCGCCATCGCGCTTGGTATGTCTGGTAGTAGCTGCGTTAGATGCTAGAATTGGTTTTCTATAAGGACGCCGTTTAAAATAATCTAAGCTGTTTCTTTATTACCTGTGTTACAAAAGAATATGACTAAAACGAGAAAATAAACTGAGTTTTATTTTTAAACGTTCTTTCACTGATGTGGTCCTTAGCGTCCCATTCTATATTGGGCATGAAAGACCGGTAATTTTGCTCAGAGGACTCCTTATCAGGCTCGAGGTAAATCTACGACACGGGACCGCCGACTTTACTTCCCTTCCGAAGGAAGCCATGCTAAGGATATTTACGCCCGAAAAATCCTTCGCTCCCTGCTGGGTTTGAACCTGTGACCTAGGGTACTAGATGCAACTTTAACTACCCTTGACTATGACTGACAAGGTAATGTAGAAAGACACCTCGCTCACCTCGATCCAATTTGAATCTTTTGTGGCTACCACACCCAGGAGGAATGGATGAAGTAAAGAAACCGCAGAAGACTATAGGCCGCAGGCAGAGGTCCCTAACGATTCCAAGCTTGAAGACCCAATCACACTGTTGTGCTGCTCAGAGAAGGCTTCCCTCTGGCGGAGTTGGGGAGAACCCGACCCCCCTCGGCTTAAAGAAGGTTACCATCTGGCAAGCATCTGTACTATCTGTTCCACACAGCCGCGAAGCCCACCTGTAACGAGAAATGAAATGAGGGGGAATGATGGGACAGGAAATGTGTGGTAGAAGTGGAACCACCCCAGCATTCCCCTACCAACCCTGGGAAACCACCACCGAGCAGCCATCTCGCTCGATTAACTACCCTTAAAATTATGTTTTATTTACTTTCCTTCTTAGTATCTAAATCCATTCGTTTTTCATTTTGTGTTCCCTACATTCCTTCTATTTTTGCTGAAGAGTTTAATTATATCTATCTTCCTGTCTAATTTAAACCATTTCTCCTTTAAATACTCTTTTCTCCAGGTCGTCCCTTTCCACTTAAATACTATATGTTCCATGTCTTTATTTCATTAGCATATTATACAATGATACTATGGAATACCTTTTCCTATTGCTTTTAATTTCCTCACCCAAGCAATATTTTGTCTTTGTTCTTTGCTTGGTTTATTAATTTACATTTCTCTTCCCCATGCATTTTTTTATCAGTAGGTATATAAAATACTAAATATCTTATTTCAGCTTTTATTTCTGTAGATACTGAAGTATGTTAGCTGTCCTTATATTTCAGTATAGATACACACTCATTTAGGTTGAGAAGATGGTTTGTTACGTTATTTGCACCACGCTTTGAGCGTCAATTTTAAGTAGTTTGTATTGAAGGAGTTGTATTATATTTCAACTGTTGGGGAGCCGAACTTGCAACCGCACGTATAGTAAACAGTTTCCGGTAGCCGTCGCCCCAAATGTACTTTCAGGTGGCCTTTGCCCCAAGTTTAAAAAATATTAACTTTGTAATTTGACTGTTTCTTTAAATATTATATTTATGTTTGCCTCGGCTGCGTCAGTATTATTGTTAGAGACACGTTTCTCTTAGCAGGGTTGTAGTGCAACAAGAATGTAGGCTTACACAGATTATAATTTTACTTCACTCCTTTTATTAATGCTTGACACGATTTAAATAACACTTCACTGATATAGAGTGATTATTAATTAATTACACTTTTTAACACGTAAACTTATTTTTCGTCTCACACGAATGCATATTATATTTCTTAAATACACTTTTTGTGTCTAGTTAGTAAAGCTGTCTGCAGGAAACTGAACTCTAAATTTGTAATATCTTCTCCTATTCAGTTTCTGATTGGCTAATCCTACTCGAATATAATACCTCCATTTAACTAAAGCTTTTTCTGGTTGTTGTTGTTGATTGGCTATTTTATAAACTGTCTCTAAAATTACATTATTGTTACTCCAAGAATCACAAGTAGTACTGTTAAACTTTCTTACTCATTATTGTCCCAAGGTTACCTGATTGTTACCTCATTGTTGGCAACTTTTAACTTATTATTCTCACAGCTCCTACATTATTAAATTACGTAATATATTCACATAACATTATTACACATGGATACACTAATATAAGCATATGCAATGACTGTTACACACATTTTACAAATTATTACATACACATATTGCTTCAAGGCAAGCTGTTATTCAATTTACATATTATAGAATTAGGCTGAAATTATTTAAGTGTTAAAATACTGCCTCAAGGTGATTTATTAACCCACAATAGCGGTTTATGTTTAAGTAATATAATATTTGAAGGTAGGTATAATTGCTTACTTTATGTGATTACCTACAACGACGACGGCGATGTTAATGATGAATGATGAAGATGGTATGCATTATGTGTGTAATTTATTACATTTTATTCGTGAAGCACTTGTTTACGTTTCAATAAAGTCTAGATTTTTCCTACAAAAGTTTTCAAGGGGCAACAGTGTTGCTCTGAATGTACATAAAGAGATTGTGCTTTCATTATTTAGATGTATTTCCTATTGCAGAGCACCTTAGAAGTTGAAAAACAATTGCTGCCACATTTTAAGTTTGGTTTACTTGGTACAACATTAAGAGTGGTCTGTGTAGGGAAGTTTCTAATAATTTACGAGTTGATGACGAATCGAAGCAGGCTATCTAATTCATTTGGAGCTACTGAACTCCAAAATAAAATTATTTGCTACCACACAAAAATGCACCAATTCAGTTCACCTGAGGTCACAGTCAAAATTAAAAACATAGTTAAAATTTGCGAAATATAAAACAGAAAAGATATACTTTTTGCCATTTCACTTCTTAAAGTATTACAACTGTGATAAAATAAAGCATATAAAGGTTTCACCAGCTTCAATTGAAAGTTTAGCGATTCTCTAATAAGCAAATGTAACAGAAAAATGTGTAGATATATTTCTTCAAAACATTTGCATATCTTAAATAATAGTTTTTTAAATGGTACCCCTGATACTGAAGTTTAATAATCAATTCTTTTAAATGTAATTTTCTATTCATCATAAAACACACCATCTTGTTTCTCTTTAGTGAAACACTCCGCATATGAAGATCGATCGGCCGTCCCAAGTTGGATTACGGTACCACCGTCTACAACTCAGCTAGCGCAACAAACTTCAATGTATGTACTCAACAGCGTCAGCAGTGAGAATCTCCTTGGGAGCCTTTCACATAAGTCCAATTAATAGTCGTCAAATAGAAGCAAATAAACCTGCTCTCTGTGTGAGAAGGAAAGTACTAAGCTTAAAATATGCTATACAATCTGCCACCAAGCTCAATCGGGTATTTTCTCCTACATTTCCAGTAGTCCTCTCATAATTGCTCCTAATAAAAATGTTCGCACCTTACCTTTACATAAAGAACTAAGTAATACCTCAGAGACTGTAATTTGACGCTTCCAGCGTTGATTCCTTACTGGTACGATATGGAAACTATTCATTGAAGACTTAAAACTCCCACCATAAATATCTCTCTAACCAGATACAGCAAAACGGCGAGTGACAAGTTTACCGATATGAGATTGTTTAATGAAATACACTACGTGATCAAAAGTATCCGGACATCTGGCTGTAAATGACGTACAAGTTGGTGGCGCCCTCCGTCGGAAGTCAACATGGTGTTGGCCCATCCTTAGCCTTGATGACAGCGTTCACTTTCGCAGAATACTTTCAATCAGGCGCTGGAAGGTTTCTTGGGAAATGGCAGCCCATTCTTCACGGAGTGCGGAACTGAGGAGAGGTATCGATGTAGGTCAGTGAGACCTGGCACGAAGTCGGCGTTCCAAAACATCCCAAAGGTGTTTATAGGATTCAAGTCAGGACTTTGTACAGGCCAGTCCATTACTAGGATGTTATTGTCGTGTAACCACTCCGCCACAGCACGTGCAGTATGAACAGGTGCTCGATGGTGTTAAAGATGTAATCGTCATCCCCGAATTGCTCTTCAACAGTGAGAAGCAAGAAGGTGCTTAAAATATCAATGTATATCTGCGCTGTGATCGTCCCACGCAAAACAACAAGGGGTGCAAGCCACCTCCAGGAAAAACACGACCATACCATAACATCACCTCCGAATTTCACTGTTGGCACTACACACGCTGGCAGATGACGTTCACTGGGCATTCGCCATACCCACACTCTGCCATCGGATCGCCACATTGTGTACCGTGATTCGTCACTCCACACAACGTTTTACCACTGTTCAATCGTGCAATGTTGACGCTCCTTACACCAAGCGAGGCGTCGTTTGCCATTTTCCTGCGTGATGTGTGGTTTATGAGCAGCCGCTCGACCATGGAATCGAAGGTTTCTCACTTCACGCCTAACTGTCATAGCACTTGGAGTGGATCCTGATGAGTTTGGAATTCCTGTGTGATTGTCTGGATAGATGTCTACGTATTACTCTTTACGACCCTCTTCAAATGTCGGTGGTCTCTGTCGGTCAACACACGAGGTCGGCATGTACGCTTTTGTGCTGTACATGTCCCTTCACGTTTCCACTTCACTATCACCTGGGACCTTGGAATGTTTAGGAGTGTGGAAATCTCGCGTACAGACTTCTGACACAAGTGACACCCAATCACCTGACCACGTTCGAAGTCCGTGAGTTCCATGGAGCGTCCCATTCTGCTGTTTCACGATGTCTAATGACTACTGAGGTCGCGGATAATGAGTACAAGGCATTAGGTGGCAGCACAATGCACCTAAGATAATAAACGTATGTTTGTGGGGGTTTCCGGATACTTTTGATCACATAGTGTATGTACAAACTACAACGATTACCACTACAACTACATCTATACAGATGCATCCAAATATGGCAACAGCTGTAGCTGTGTGTATGTTTTTCCCAAACAAACACTGTTGTACAGTCTACTGAAATATACGTCCATATTCTCGTGTGATTTACTAGCTATTAAATTCGCTTTGAAATACATCCTTCAAATCAAAGACTACCACTCCCACAGCATCTGACTCTGTGAGAGCTCTAATTGCTCTTCAGCAGAAGCATCCTACCCATCCACCGTTACTGGAGATCGCGTCTGTCCGCGTTGTTTATACGTTGATGTTGTTCGTGTAATCTGTGTACTACCTGATGACCAATCAGCTGCTCTCTCTCCCTCCCTCTCCCTCTCTCTCTCTCTCTCTCTCTCTCTCTCTCTCTCTGTAGTCCTCGTCGTTGCGTCTCAGTTGTGACGGAAGAATCTTGTAGTGATTAATAACAATGTCTCAGTAGTCATTTGGATAGAGTATTATACTGTGCCTAATAGCGCATTCTGCTTCTCACGGGAGTAATAAATCTCTATCTGATCTCTTACCGCGTATTCACTCTTCACCATTAACTATTTATATTTATTTTGCATTTTTAGGCGCACTTTCATAATCACGACTGACGTGGATTTTGCTCTGAGGTAATTGACGAACTGGCGTAGATGTTTGTTTATCTATGGGTTTATATAGTATTGTACTTTGGCGCACTTATTTAATCTGAATTTTTCTTATTGGTTATATGTCGCCGCGTTTTCTAACTCTCAAAGATTTGCAGCGCAACTTGCTTAAATCTCTTTCGCTGTGTCAAAATCAAATGATTTTACACAATACAAAAATACCTGTTTATTTGTATTTCGGTGAAAAACCTGGCACCCTCGCTTAAGTCTTTTTTGCGCTTAGAGAATACAAAAGTTCTTTGTGTCAAAAGGTCTGCTGCAGCTTTCCCTTAAATACTACGTAGCAAATAACTTCGTGTTGGAAATATTCCTTGACAATTTCTTAGCTTGTACAAAAATATATACATAAAATTCGCTTATTATTAATAAATAAAGACACATAATTAATAAAACAGGCGATGACGCAAGTAATATAATAAAATGATAACCGATAACCAAAGGGTCGGCATATAATATCATTTCAAGATCCAAACAGTACCTATATAATAAAATGTTGCCTTCAGATAAGTAGGTCTCGCTCTAATGCATCCCGTTGCACATAGATATACCGGGAAACGAGAGGGCAGATGAAGTAGCCAAAGAAGCTACCAAACTTCCGTGGAGCCCACCAGACCTCAAGATTCCCCACCGTGATTACACCAGTATTATTCAAGGTGTACTTGTTCAACAGCTAATTACATAAGGTGCGTGCTTTCACTGATTCCAGCTACCCTTACAAACGTTTCCACCGTAGGGACCAGACTGTGTTGACTCGTCTGGGTATTGGACATACAGCATTCACAAACCCATACCTTCTGTCTCGTGGAAACCTACCAACACCATTGCAATTGTCAGCTAACAGTGAGACAGCTCATTACGGGCTGCAGCCGCTGCGATGAACAGCGAACCAAATGTAAAGTACCAAACGAATTCTCAACAGCCCTGGAGCAACTACAGTTCTCCAACAATTCTTACAAGTAATCCAACTGTATAATAACATTTAATTAAAAGTCCTTGCTTTGGTGTACATATAGTGCAATTAATTATTATCATGTGTTAATCTTATTAATACGCACCAATGTTACCTTATTAATGTCAAACAACTATTCCTTTGTTTGCTTGTATTGTTACCTGTTCTTATGAATATTTTTATTGATATCCCATACTTATAGATTTCACTGTTAATGTACTGTAACTTTGTAACCCCAATGAAAAGTCGCGATATAATCATGCAATTAAAGCGGCTCTAAATAAATCAATAAAAAGTATGTGTTAAACAACGTTACGATTTTTTTAATTTTAATATAATTTGTTGGTCTAAGATACTTTTGTTTCCTCTCAGTGAAATGAAACAAAAACGTAATAAACACGGTGATGGTGAAGGGAAAATGTTCTGTCTCTCACGATGCAGACGCGTTGGAATCGCTGTATCTAGCTGGGGCCTTAGTCCTTAATATGAATATCAGCTAACTTTAGCGCTTCAGACACATAACCCTTAGTGCATTCATTTCATGATTTCATTCATTCCGATCTGAACTGTATCATTAAAGGACGAGCGTGTTAATCTTATAAAAACAAAGATATGAAAAAAGAAGTTGAATACGAGGATATTGTAGCGGCCCATCGTAGAGTTTCAAACACAGTCTGGAGATTGCGTTAGATTGCATGAAGTGTCGAAAGTTGTAGAAATATAGGAAGCACTGGCTTGTAGGGCACCGGATCGCTTGCTCAGCTGGCGGATAAGTATATATTGGCCACGAATCTGGGTCATCTCTCTCCATTTTGCTCCGATATCTGAACGACGCCAAATCCGCGCGTCAGGGTCAGGAGCCCCATCATAAATAAGTTATTTGTTATAACTGTATTAACTTCCAGACCGGCGAGAGCTAATCAAGTAAGCCGTGTGTAGACACGCTTAAGTTCCTGCACGTATTCCCCTCTAGACAGGCTCCCCAGTATCTATGTAAACTATTGGTGAATATAGTTATTAGCTTTTATACAAACTTCGGGATCTCATTTAACTCCTTACGGTACCCCACATCCCGGCACCGATCCGCCCTAACTTCTGAGCATACATCCTCTCTCTACGCTGTAAGCAAACCCTGGGACCAACTGCTCCAGGGGGCGCTACAATATTTCAAGTAAGAAGACCTGCTGCCAGAAATTGTTTCAGTTAAGCAATACTACAACCAGAATTTGATTGCGCGTACAGAGTAAAACGGAGATAAATTCAAACGTCGTGGTTTCTATGAGCTAATAAAAATTACTTCATTACGGTCACTTAACAGTGCAAATGAACAACGAATATCTAAGAAATTTTACGTTTGTAGCGATATTTCCGCCGATTAAGAATACATAAAAGGGAACTCTGTAATAATCATAGTTTAGGAATTATTAATAATTAATTAACATTCAATTTGATAAATTTCCATAATTTTAAAGCCATATGATTAAAAAATTATCAATAGAAAGCCCTTCTGAAGCTGTAAATATTTTTTAAGTTTCAATAATATTGTTAAATAAATAAAGGCGTAATTGCATAAGAAAACCTGCAAGATTTAGGCAAAAATAAAAGTAGTTTCCTATCAGACTGTCCATATGTTTTCCGAGCGTGGGACCATAAAAATCGAAACCTTCTTTTGTACTTCGTGGATTTGAGACAAGTTTTAAGGGTAAACAGACGCTATGGGGAAACGGACATTTCTCACAGTTAGGCTTTGAATTTTCAACCAGGGAACCAATAAACGTAGAGAATAAGTGCGAGAACTAATGGAAACATAGGAAGACGCAGTGACATGTATAAAATTTGGAGGCGAGCAGTCGTTGTTATATGTGAATGCGAGCGTGGTTTTGGGACAATTTGTCATGATTCTTCGTTGAGGTAACACGTAGCATTCTGGATCAGAAAAGGACACTAAGTTCCGTAATTTGACAAGTACCGCGCAATTATGCAATTATAAAGCCATGTAGGTAGAAACATTTATATAATGTGCTAACTGTATTCTTCGATATAATTACATCCAAGCTCATAAACGAGTTAATGTTAGTCAAGTGACTATTTCAAGTTCGCGCGAATCTAAAGAACGGCGATAGAGCACCGAGATATTAAATAACTAGCCGGAGCAAACTTTAGTGTTCTAAGAGACAATAGTGGGAAGGCAGTGCTAAAAAGAATCACACATGTTAGAGAATATCAATGAATCTTGTAGGATTTCTAGCATAAGAGTGAGAAACAGTGTTTCTTTTAAGACAATATCCTGGTGTCATCACTCCCTCATTCCTACCCCTGACAACAACTGTAGGGAATTTCAGGCCGATTCGCCGACAGTTGACCCTGAGATCGACGAGAAGTGCTTCCTGACATTTCGGCGGTTACGATTTCTGAAGACCACACATACAACGACGCAGGTGGGATACCCACAACGAAGTAGCGGGCAAATCGCTACACGTTTATATAATATGAGCTGTATATTTTAGCTGAATTTACGCTTTTCATGTAGTAAATATTTGACTATCTCTTATAGCTTCCCAGTTATAAGAACTTCAATCAACTATTCATAGGAAATCCAGAATATTATTTGGCAGGCCATAATGCGTATAAAACATGTGCGACTGTGGTCAAAGCCGTCATAATCCTGTTTTCGAAAGTCGATATAAAGACTGCTTCTGCAGACGAGCGGTGAGAATTCTGGATTCTCGGCTCGAAAGTCTCGGGTTCAATTCCGCGCTGGGCGGACATTTTTCTTTATCCAGAAACATTATTATTATCCTCCACAGAGTATGGTAGTATGAATGTATATGTAAAAGTTAATAAGATTAACGTTTAAGAAATTCCACAGTTCAGAGAGTAAAACACTATCAGTAAGTAAGTAGTTTCTCAAAGCACAACCCCCGAAATACTATAAAAGTTAAATGGGTTATATAAGTGAAACAATTTTAAAAAAGACGAACACTTTTCATAAAGAGTTGGATTGAGGTGGAGGAATTTTTCTGAAAACATTAGTGTTGCATCCTTTAATCATGCCTGACTTAATTATGAACATGAATTT
The DNA here is from genome assembly GCA_030765065.1 of Deroplatys truncata. Classification (NCBI taxonomy): domain Eukaryota; kingdom Metazoa; phylum Arthropoda; class Insecta; order Mantodea; family Mantidae; genus Deroplatys; species Deroplatys truncata. The sequence continues at coordinate 60,498,618 of CM060984.1, read as the reverse complement.
TCATCTGAGTTTTGTTTTAGAGTTATATTGTTCAAATACTAACAACATGGGGGAATATTTTCTAAAACTATCCCTTTTGGGAACCTGCGGTCCCCTAAAATAGGTATGCATTTCCGATGAAATCTTGATTTCGAAATTTTGAGTAAAACGCAATTCTTCCTATATCATACCCAAGTCGTACAAAGAATTCTAGGATAGCATTATTCCATATATATTTTGAAATCTAATGCATTATATGAGCAAAAGGAACTTTCGAAGAAAGAAAGAAAGAAAGAAAGAAAGAACGTAAGCATGAAATATTAGAAAATGCGAAGATGGGCAATTAAGTTGCCATCTAATAGCTAGGTATTTAAATGGTCAAACTGCGTCTATTTATTTCAATTTTTTAAACACAGAAAGGTATGATATTTAACCATTTTTTTTAAAAATATACAGATGCATTATATTAAAGCAAATAATATGCGTGCTTTATTAACTCCCAATGTTAGACCACGTTTTCACAGTCATTTATTGCTGAAGGTACCGAAATTACTGAAAATATTTTTCAAACTACACAGGAGTAGCACAACCGCTTAATATGAATGATGATGAAGGAAGGCTTGAAATGAACTCAGAAAAATCTAATGTGTTACATTCACATGACTTTCTCTACTCTTGTACAAACTACTTTTACAAACGCTTATTCTCCACATGCTTCATGTTAATTGAGATGTTAATCTTATTGCTAATTTTCTTGTAGATGCAAAGGGAATTGCTAAGCTTTAAAGGATAGTAAAATATTTTAAGAGCTGGTTGCTATGTGGAGTATTCCATTCTCTTTGCATCACCAGGACAAAAAGAAATGAATAACGAATTTCCATTCCAGAAAAAGTAAAGTATTGGAAAATTCAAGGGAATAACAAGCAATATCTGGAAGATAGTTCACTCAACAAAAAAATGTATATGACATAAATTGTGTATTTTAACGCGATCTGCATTTTTTGTGTAGTAAAATTTTGTCTATCTCTTATAGTTTACCAGTTATGCAAAAGTCCTTCACAATGAACAATGCTTTTGGAGACATTCCCAGAAAATTCGAGGTATACATTTAATTTGTCATGAAAATATGTTAAACATATGATATTTTAATCAAAATCGTTAGAGCCATTTTGAAAAATTAAAATGTTTGAAAAATGTTCCATGTAAAGGGTAATCTGGGGTGGAGGGATTTTCTTGAAAACCTTCGTGTCGCATCTCTGGAAGATACTGAACCTAAATACCAATTTTGGTGTTTATCCGACTGTTCGTTTCTGAGTTATGCTGTTCACAGATACACAGACACACACACGGATATGTTTCCAAAAATGCTTTTTTTGGATTCAGGGAGTCTCAAAACATATATTTTCGGTGAAATCTCGGTATCGAATTTTTGGGTGGTATACAATACTTTCCCTACTTGCTAGACGTAGTAGAGAAAGTAAAAATTCTCTACGACTTAAAGTGCTTAATTTTCCTAATACTCATACTAGAGATTAAAGGTACTGGCCGTAACGGTATTCTAACACAGTCCTTAGAATCAACGGCATGAACGTTGACTCTAGTAGGCCCGGTGAATTTCCATAAATTTCGAACAGGTATAGAGATTTGTAAAATGGACCTGAAATACAACAAAAGTACCTGTGGAGGGAACCGAGCGAAGCGGCGCCGCGGTAACGTGTGCGACTCGCATTCGGTAGGTTCTGGGTTCGATTCAGCGACCGCCCACTCTGACCCATGGAATTTTCGGGTTTCCCTGGGCCGCTGGGGTGGTTAATCTTGTACCACGAGTTTCCTGTCCCTCATTTTCTGTACCCATCAACTTCCTCGTCAGAGTTGTAGAAGCAGGCGACGGTGTTCGGCGGGTTGCGGCTGGACGGCAACTATGCGCTGTATAGAGTCCATGCTTACACCCGTCAGCATCCGAATCGGTCGCCCTTCGGTCTCTTCCCTCATCCCTCCCGGGTTCACGGTAGAACCAAGAGGGGCCATTGTGTCCTACTTGCGATGCTTAGGCCCGGTTTCGGGGATCCCTCCGTTCGTCCGTGCCTTTACCTTTATCCCTCGTCTGCATACGCTGAGACAGCATTGCAATACTGTGCTCAAGGCATCATTTTCTGCTCAATACTGCTTCGTAATGAAAATGCACATATCCAGCCCTCATTAATCCGGGTTGATGTTTGCTTAGTTTTCCACCACGAAAATACGTGCGTCCCTTGATAAATATATATGACTGTATACGTAGTAATGTTGGCACCGCAGAGACAGCCGTCTTTCGCACACTTCAAGCTCACAATAAGTAGCGTTACCATGGTCAGAGAACAGTAAAACTAAAGTGTGCGAGTTTATGTTTCATTAGTTTTCCTAATAACGATCGTAGAGGTCTCATCTGGGCGGTTCTAAGTTATTTCTTCTTCTGCGCTTTCAGTGATCAATTTTCACTATCATACATCGAAATTTGTATTCATTTAATAGTTTCTTTCCGGATTTTCGCTTAATCCGGATTATCTTCCGTCCCACTTGGTACGGATAAACGAGGTTCTTGTGCATTTTGTTTACCAAGAAGTGAGTGTATTCTCGAGGACATCACCCTGTCGAAATCTAGCTGGACGCTTATACGTGTAGGTAATTGGAGGGAGGATTTTGCCACCAAAAATATAGTCATAATTTTCACTATAACCATACCGAGCGAGGCGGCGCCGCAGTAACGTGTGCGACTCGCATTAGGGAGGTTCCGGGTTCGATCGCCAACTCTTAACCATGAGTTTTCCCTGGTTTCCCGAGATCTGCAGGCGAATGCTGTGGTGGTTTCTTCTCTATCACAATTTCCCTTCATTCCGTTTCCTTTTCATCTTTCACGTGTGCTTCCAGGTTTCGTGGCGTATGGCGGTACCGGATGCATACTCAATGGAAGAGTATTCCCCGTGGTAATCAAAGGGCTGCTTGATTGGTGGGCCGTTCTTCACCCTCTCTCGCGGCTCCAGCGGTGGGATAGGTCTGCGAGCTTGGAAATGTAAAGGACTTCCGCGCGCCTCTGTAGCCTCTCTGCCTATGGCCTGTAGTCTCCTATGGTTCCTTCACCTCACCCGTTCCTCCTAGGAAAAGTAGCCGCAATAGATCTGTGCGGGTTGCAGTGCGTGAGGTATGTCCCTCTATTGAATCATCTCTACCTTTACCTCTCTTCATTTGTACTATCCGTAACCCAGAGTTTTAGATCTGTATGCAAGCTCCTACAAGAATTGTTATCCAAAATAGCATTCTCACCCACAATAAGGTTCATCAAGGCCATTCACCCTTTTGGTCTCTAAGATCAGAATATTTTTAATTTATATAATTCTTTTGCAATTCTCTAACAGAGCACCATTTTTTTCCTTTTATAGTAGTCCATCATCTTTCATTTGCCTGAGAATGATTTACCTTCAGGGTAGCTTCAATTACCTTAGTTTCCACATATTTAACTTTCTCGCCATTTCAGACTAACAGTCACGTAAACGTTCGATATGCCATCATAGTTATTATTTAAAAAAAGCTAACCAGAATATTTATAAAATGCCCTGCGAGATGGTTCAGACGGCGACTGTTATTCAGGAGGCCGCGGTATACACTACCTATAAACGGTATTAGGTTCCAGGAGTACCTTGAGGTGCTAAATCAGCAAATATACTGAGCCAATCAAATAATATAAATCTTAATCATAAAAGCAAAGCGAGATATATATATATATATATAGAGAGAGAGAGAGAGAGAGAGAGAGAGAGAGAGAGAGAGAGACAGACAACAAAGTATAACGATGTATATATTTTGTTCAGATATACTCTATCAGCCAATCTGATTGGATTTTTTTCTTATTTTCCTAAGTTGACTGATAAGTACTGGAACGAATATTCAATACCATAACTCATAGTTCCACCCACAGAAGAAATAAAACTAAAACAGTTGATACAGGAAGGCAACTATGTAAATAACGTCATCTGCAAGCTTACACTCAAAGAATACCTACTATTCTACGATCCAAAGTCCTCATTCGTAAGCTATAAAATAGTACAGGAAGTTGACTATGCAACTAAGATCATTTGTCTAGCGTTCACAGACCTAACTGAACCATTCAACCTACAGTAGCCGTCACGATATTACCAACGTCACGCAATAAAAATACCTAATATTTTTATTGTACTAACAGGGCACATTCTTCTTCTGACCTTTTGCTTCTGTGATGTACAATTTTTAATGTTAAAGTTTTGGTCACCAAATCATGCGGTTTACATTTATAAGTTTGCACTCAAAGAAAGCGGAAATTTTGTCTTATAAGTTAATAGCAATTCACGTAAGTCTGTTTTGGCAGATCGCATATCTGAAATCGTCCGCGTTGACAATATGCAATTATTCGGAGCACAAACGTTCTTATCCGAGTATCTTTAAGAAAATTAACGGAGTTATAGCGTCAACAAAATTACAAAACATTGATTTAATCTGACGGTAAAATTACGAAAAAACGGAGATAATAAGCATAGAGAACCCTGTACGAAAGTTTAATGAAAATGGAACACATAAGAAGAGCAAACTGATCGTTGTTAAAAATCAAGCGGAATGCTAACCAGTTTAAAAAGCAGAGAAAATATTTAAAAGGAATCTAGCCAACGAATATCTAAATCAACGTGGTCTTTATATTCATTGCAGGAAGGTGTGTAAGAAGTTGCAGGTACCTACCTCCTTACATTGAAAGGCATGTTCTTGCAGAACAAAAGAAAGTGGAGTTAACCCCCGCCACTAATTCCCTTCCCGATCAGTTGCCCAGCGTTTATCCAGAATCATCCGAGCGGAAACATAAAGGAGTCATTGACAAAGGTAATGATTGCTTTGTTTCGGCAATACCACTCTCCCGTGGGAACACGGGGGCGTGGCCAGAGTAAACAATACTAGTTTATTATTATTATGAGAACGCATATGAACAATGTTTGGACAACAGCGGGTAACTAATAGCTATAAGAAGGATTTGATTTTCGTAGGTGTTGAAGCGGCAGTCCTCAAGAAGCAGGGAATTTCCTTTTATGTGCCGCGGTTGGCTATCTCGGCCTCCTCCGTTGTTCTTTTGTTCTGGTAAACTGCTTTACGAATTCTCAGCCATGTTCTCACTGCTTTACTGCCCAAGCATGCGTAACTGCTATTACTAGTAGAGGTTTGTCATGCACAATTAAAGCAGTAGATGATTGTTTAATAAATAGGGTCTAAACTTAACGAACGTAAATCCAAAATGGTTGCATTTAAAACAGGAGACACGCTTAAGAAGGTTGAAAATTTTAATCAGGAAGGAACAGCCATTAAACATACTTAGATATGAGATTACCCAGTAATACGAGTTGGGTAGAGCAAAACAAAAGTGTGTACAATACAGGTGCTACTCTATCGCTTTTATAGCCTGAAGACAAGCGCCATATAATTTCGACATTTTTAATTATAGTTCAGGTCTTCAGGCATATATATATATATATATATATATATATATATATTTAGTAGAGCTTAACGCCCGTTCTTTCTACATATGTCACCACAGGCGATAGACACTGATGGTATTTGACATGAATGATAATAATTGGGAAAGGAAACTTGGGAAGACAATGTTCCAGGCTAAGTAAAAGGTATTATATTACAGTTATGAGGGCTAAGGAAAACTTGAGAAAAACCCTCCTGGCGCGTTCACGAGTCCGTGCATTAACGACTTCAATTACCTGCGTAGATCTTCAGGCATAAATGAGCAATCTAGTGATAAATATGGCAACTTCATCTAACATTTTCAACAGAACAAAAAACCTTTATATATATATATAAATTATCCATGAGGAATTTTTAACAGTATTTTGATATTTCATTTCATAAAGACCAGCTCTCCTAAACGTTGTAAGAAGTACAGATATTTAAAGGGAGTTGGAACAGCCATCTCGCCAATGTTAAAATAAGACTCTTCTATAGGCTTGGCTCAAGAACCACAGCACACAACAATTTGAAATGTTTACGTGTTTTTCTACAGCAGTTTTACATTGCAATAAATATAAGAGCTCTCTTTTGGAGTTAACATCAAGCATATATGACTTTTTAAATGTATGTATTGAATTTACTTTAAAACACACTTAATATTTCTTTTTAAAATTTCAAATTTTACTTAACTTACTGGAAGTAGCTTTAAAATAGTTTCAGTGCTGTTTTAATACTACAAAAAAAATTAAATTTATAGTTGTAGTTTTTGAGATGAGCACACCCAAAGTTTAAAAAAATTAAAATTGAAAAAAAAGCACTGAAGTTTTACTATGTTGGAATTATACTTTACAACTTCCCAGCTCCATATTCTTTAAAGGCGTTTAAAACACCGAGACAGAAAAAATCTGATGTGTTACACTCACATGACTTTCTCTACTCTTGTACAAAATATTTTTACAAACGTTTATTCCTCGTATGCTTCATGTTATTCGAGATATCGAGATGTTAATCTTATTGCTAATTTTCTTGTAGATGCAAGGGGAATATGGTAGGTTTTAAGCGATAGTCAAATATTTTAACGCTGGTTGCTATGTGGAGCATTTCATTCTCTTTGCATGTCCAGGACACAAAAACAATGAATAACGAATTTGAGAAAAAGTATAAGTATTGGAAAATTTAAGGGAATAACAAGCAATATCTCGAAAACGGTTCACTCAATAAAAGAAATGTATATGACATAAATTGTGTATTTTAATGCGATCTGCATTTTTTGTGTAAAATTTTGTCTATCTCTTATGGTTTACCAGTTATGCAAAAGTCGTTCACAATGAAGAATACTTTTGGAGACATTCCCAGAAAATTCGAGATTTCACCGGAAATACATGTTTTGAGACCTCCTGAATCCAAAAAAAGCATTTTTGGAAACATGTCCGTGTATGTGTCTGTGTGTGTGTGTCTGTGTGTGTGTGTGTGTGTGTGTGTGTGTGTGTGTGTGTGTCTGTGTGTGTGTCTGTGAACAGCATAACTCAAAAACGAACGGTCGGATAAACACCAAACTTGGTATTTAGGTTCAGTATCTTCCAGAGATGCGACACGAAGGTTTTCAAGAAAATGCCCCCACCCCAGACTACCCTTTACATGGAACATTTTTCGAAAATTTTAATTTTCTCAAAAATGGCTCTAACGATTTTGATGAAAATATCATATGTTTAAGATAATGTCATGAGAAATGAAATGTATATCTCGAATCTACAAGAAAATTAGCAATAAGATTTACATCTCGATATCTCGATTAACATAAAGCATATGGAGAATAGGCGTTTGTAAAAATAGATTGTACAAGAGTAGAGAAAGTCATGTGAGTGTAACACATCAGATTTTTTTGGATTCAGGGGGTCTCAAAACATGTATTTCCGGTGAAATCTCTGTATCGAATTTTTGGGTGGAATACAATACTTCCCCTACTTACTATACGTAGTAGTTTTCAGTTTTCATAGTTACCCAGTGACTTTATCAACCTGCAAGGGACATTTGTTATAGCTCTCACAATAAAAACAATGCTACTGCTGGTTTTGAGGTTGCTTTGATATATTTGAAATATATTTGAAAACTATTTCAGATGTTGTTTCATTGCACTGCTCTCCATCATGTTTCTAAAACAACTAAAACCTAGGCATAGTACATGGTCGGTAGCGTTACTCTACCATCAGTAACTTCTGCTTCTTCTTGTTTAACTCGTTAATCATGACTCCTGGCTCTAAAATAAATTGTGGCATACATATAAATGGGTGCATGTCTTCAAGTTTCTTTACCAGCGGTTCATTAGGTGAACTAATTACTTGGTATTATAGACGAAGTCAGACCAAAACTATTACACTCTATCAGAGGCATGGTTAGTCTATTGCAGGTCTAGAACAAACAAGATATTGAGACTGTAAGGAACTGAGACCTAAGTGAGGGCCATAATTACCATGTTAGGAATAGCTATCTTCGTGATAAAAGCGCAAATAAACCACACCATTTCAAGGCATCCAGTAGAGAAAAACTCAGGATGAAAATATCAAACGAAATTTTAAGTGAATCCAAGGGAACACCCAGGAGTGTGTACATGTATGGGTAAACTTGAGAGTTACGATTTTATATTACTTTAATATTACCCACATTACGGTAAGAAAGGTTAACAGTGCGTAAGGTTTAAGTTGAAACATGACTATTTTGACGCTACCTGACCGGTCTAGGAAGGCGGGGTGTGCTAATAATAGTCAAGTGCTGAGAAACCACACTCAACCTTCACTGCCTAGTCTCTGAGTATCATCTGTATTGTTGTTGCTACTGTAATTTTGGCAATGAAATATGGAAAATATCCTGATGTCTTTGGCCGTCCTGGCTTTCGTATTGTTACAAGCGGGTGTTGGTTGTTCTCTTCTAAATTTCGTATTTTAACCTAACACGGATATTAAACACTAAGTTTCAATAGTAAAGGTTTTGAGATCAGGCAGTTAAGCATTATCAATTCTCGTGTGGAATCCAAAGGATTAGAAAAATTGCAGGAATAACAAACAAATACTGAACATTTGGACTATTTGCAAATGGGAAGACCAGATTTTGCACTGCCAAAAATAGTGGACAATTTGACGACTTCTCGAATTACTTGAGCGCAATTGGCAATGACTTTACTCCAAGGTATTGTGCTCACTTCTGTAGTACATTTTCAATGTATCTATGTTTGTAATTATAGTAGATTCGCAATTAACTGAGTCGCGATTAACCCTGGGGGATTTTCTTGAAAATCAGACATACACACGGACATGTTTAAAAAAATGCTTTATTTGGATTCAGGGTGCCTCAAAATATGTATTTCCTGTGAAATCTCGGTATGAATTTTTGGGTGGAATGCAATATTTCCCCTAATTACTATACGTAGTAGAGAAAGTAAAAATCATTTTTAGAAAAAGGTTCGCGTTTGTGCGTCTTTATGTATGTGTGTGTGTGTCTGTGAACAGTATAATTCAGAAGCGAAAAATCGGATAAACATCAAACTTGGTATTTAAGTTCAGTAACTTTCAAAGATACAACACGAGAATTTTCAAGAAAATCCCCCACCTCAAGTATCCTATACATAAATTTTTCAAAACTTTTAAATTTCTGAAAAATGGTTAAAACGATTGTGAATTAATATACCATAAACTAAAGATATTTACATGATAAATAAAATGTATATGCTTAATTTTCCGGGAATATCTTGTAAAGTCCTTTCCATTCGGAAGGAAATTTATATTACCTTGCATAACCGGTAAACTTTAAGCGATAGACGAAAATGTACCACACAAAAAATGTAGATCTCTTTAAAACACGCAATTTATTTCAATAACTTTTTTGTAGCACAAATCATTTCCGAGGTATCCGTTATTGATGGTTCGAATTGTTCAGTACTTATCCAGTTTTTTATAGTCCTGTCGATGTTTAGTTCTTTCTTGTGATGTTATGGAGAGAGTATGGAATTTTAAGGCCAGAGTATAGCTGGCCAGTTCTAAAACATTTGACTGTCGCTATTCCCTTTGTAACTATAACGAAGTATGCAATGCAGCTATTTCCGGAAAGGTTTATCTCGATTAAAATGAAGTAGATAGAAAAACAAACTTTCTTAAACATAAATTTGTATATCCTTAATGAGCGATATAGGGTAGAGAAAGTCATGTGAATGTAATACATGGGATATGTTGTGTCAGTGCGGCGTGTTATCAAAGACGTTGAATGGTACTGTAGCTAATGAACTACCAATGGAAACGCCAATGGCAAATGAAGACGTCGGGTGACCAAGATCAACAAATGGGACTGACTGACCATGTTAGTGTCGATATGGGTATTTATCATGAAGAGGAGTACGACACTAATAAGATCACCCCGAAAACATTACATACTGAGGAATTGAAGGTGATCGAAGCTGCTATAGCCTACATTGAACAGCAGGAAGAGTCTACGTTGCTTTATCTACTGTCCCTTCAGCGTTGGTGTCACATCGCAATGTCCAAGAGAGGCAAGAGGTTAGCCCCTCCCCCCAAAAAATACTTTTTAAAAAATATTCTTTTCATTTAATATTGTAATCTGTTTATCTTTTAATTAAACCTTATAATGTATCCAATGTACACTTTATGGAATTATGTTGTAACAAACAATTACTAAAGAGTTGATCTTTTTCGTAATTTAATCTACTAACACATTATCTCTGTATTATCCAAGTTTTTCCGTATCCAAGGTAGTCCGGGTCCCAATTAGCTCGGAAATCAGGAAAAACGATGTCGAAGAATGCTCAATTGTGAGTTTGTGATGTGGAAAATTGATAATGGGTGAAAATGAATCGGAAAAATAACCGGAAATAACTTTTACTATACCTAAATATGAAATAAAGTGTTCATAAAAGCTATATTAATGTGTGCATAGTTTACATGGAAAGCTATTTATGAATTTGAGCTTCCCTAGGTAAGTATATTTGAATATTATGACCATTCTAGTCATGTGCCACGTATTTCACATTACAATGCCTCGGATACTGGTCAATCACGTTCTCTTATAATATGCCTGTATGATACAATTTTATCAGTTAAAATATCAGTTTGTTACTAAACCATAACAGAATCAGTATGCACTTCAGGCCAATCCCCTTCAATGTCTATTGCCGAAAACCAGCAGATTGTTTCAGCTTTCAACTTTGAAAATTGCGTTTTTAATAAATATTGTCAATTTTCCCATAAATTATGCTATTGAAAAACTGATGTGTTACATTCACATGACTTTCTCAACCCTCTATCGCTTATTAATGGGTACACAAATTATTCCTACGAAAGTTTATTTTCCTATCTAGTTCATTTTAATCCAAATAAACCTTTGCAGAAGTAGCTACATTACACATTTCGTTACAAATACAAAGGGGACCACAGTAGCCAAATGTTTAAGAGCTGGACGGTATACGCTAGCCTTAAAATTCCATACTCTTTCCATGCAGTCGCGAGAAACAACGGAAAATAGACAGGACTTTAAACGAATAGCTAATAGCGGATATCTTAGAAATAGCTTATGCCACGAAAAAGGTGATTTGAAATAAATTGTGTGTTTTAAAGGGATCTACATGTTTTGTGTAGTACGTTTTCGTCTATCACTTAACTTTTACCAGTTATACAAGATTATACAAAATTGTTTCCGAATGAAGAGGATTTCACAGGCTATTCCCAGAAAATTCAAGATATACATTTTATTGGTCATGTAAATATCCTTAATATATGTCATTTTCAGCAAAATCGTTGCAGTCATTTTTTAGAAAATAAAAAACTTCGAAAATTATTCTACGTAAAGGGTAGTTTGTAGTGGAGGTATTTTCTTTAAAATTTTTATGTCGCATCTTTGTAAGGTACTGAAGCTAAACACCAAGTTTGGTGTTTATCCGACCTTTTTTTTTTAGTTATGCTGTTCACGGACACACACAGGCATACACATAGACACACAGAGACCTTTGTTTGCTTTCTCTACTACGTATAGTAAGTAGGGGAAGTATTGTATTCCACCCAAAAATTCGATACCGAGATTTCACCGGAAATACATGTTTTGAGACCCCCTGAATCCAAAAAAAGCATTTTTGGAAACATGTCCGTGTGTGTGTCTGTGTGTCTGTCTGTGTGTGTGTGTGTGTGTGTGTGTGTGTGTGTGTGTGTGTGTGTGTGTGTGTGTGTGAGAAACGAACAGTAGGATAAACACCAAACTTGGTATTTAGGTTCAGTATCTTCCAGAGATGCGACACGAAGGTTTTCAAGAAAATCCCCACATTTAATTTTCTCAAAAATAGCTCTAACGATTTTGATTAAAATATCATATGTTTAAGATATTTTCATGACAAATAAAATGTATATCTTGAATTTTCTGGGAATGTCTCCAAAAGTATTCTTCATTGTGAACGACTTTTGCATAACTGGTAAACCATAAGAGATAGACAAAATTTTACTACACAAAAAATGTAGATTGCATTACAATACACAATTTATGTCATATACAATTTTTGTTGTTGAGTGAACCATTTTCGAGATATTGCTTGTTATTCCCTTAAATGTTTCAATACTTATTTTCTCAAATGGGAATTCGTTATTCATTTTTTGTCTTGTATATGCAAAGAGTATTAATCTGTGGCAAAGGGAATGGTGCTGCACCTAGCAACCAGCTATTAAGAGATATGTATGTGCTTAAAGGCTACTGTATTTCTATATTGCCCTTGTAAATATATATTCCCCTTACATATACAAGAAAATTAGCAATAAGATAGAGTCTGCAAATGTTTATCTCGATTAACATGAAGTAGATGGAGAATAAGCGTTGTAAAAATAGTTTGTACAAGAGTAGAGAAAGTCATGTGAGTGTATCACATCAGGTTTTTTTAAAATGTTTTTTTTTAAATTCAGGGTGCCTCAAAATATATATTTACGGTGAATGTCGTATGATATATTTGGGTGGAATGCAATACCTTCTCTACCCTGTATGTGGTAGAGTAAGTAAAATGGTGTCTATTGTGTTCTCTTTTGAGATTGACTATTTTCTCATTCCCATTATAGGTAGCATGGGTTAGTATTCTGTAACACTTTCGATTGTTTATTCATTTAGTATATCTATTGTTATCTGATTACAATTGAGGTTTAATTTTAAATAACATAAGTAAGAAAGTAGTTATTATTTATATAATCTGTTACGTTTTATTCATTGAACAGTCTTAATAAATCCCATACGACGTTACGCGTTTCATCTAATAATTCCTAACCTCTTGCGGGATTGCCTATGATAAATGCTCTTCTAATTGAGGGCGTCAGAAACAAAAGGATATAAGTACACTTTTTGTTCTTTTGAGAAAATATAATGTAAAGTTTAAAAGGTCTCAGAATTTCCCTGAAATTGTAAAATTAAATCTTTGATATTTTATTTACCTATAATAAACATAGGCGGCGCCATGGCCGAGTGGTTATACCGCTCGCCTCTCACCAAGGCAGCCCGGATTCAATCCCAGGGAGGCGTATGTGGCATTTGTCATGGACAAAGCGGCGTCTGGTCGAGTTTTCTCCGATTTCCCCGCCATGTTTCATTCCACCGGTGCTCCATCATCACCTTTTCCGTCATTCATTTACACTTACTCGTGACTGAGCACCCATTCTGTGATCCGTAGGCGATCTGGCTCTCGTCTGGCGTCTGCCCCAGGCGTTGTCATACGTCCTGAGGAGTGTGAATCCTCGGTTCGAGTGGACGTTAAGAAGGGAAGGCTCTGGCCCAGTTGAGAGACCAGAATCTTGCAGTTAGCTTTTTATAGTAAACATAAAATTGCTTCTTAGTACTATATTCAGTTTGCATGCCGAAATAATAATAATTTAATGGAAATTATGATTTTTATAAACAATAATGTACAAAACTGTAGGCATTTGTATCCCATTGTTTCTAGAATATTCTGAAATTACAGGAATATGAAAAGTGGCTCCTTTATAATGTTACGAGTAATACATAGTTATAGATTTATTCATCATTTATTCAAAATGTTATTGAGTAACAACTTGAAGAATCAATGTGATCATAGATAAACACAATGACTTCTGTTTACATATCACTTAAAATTCTACAACATAGGAACGTAGTCTAGTTTTACAAAGTCATTCTCATCATCTGGATCCTTTTCTTCAACTTGGTTATTCCTAGTTATTCTTCTTACTTGTCCTTCTTCATGTGGATGAGAGTGGTGAAACTCACAATGAACAGGTGGGATGAATGGCAGCAAGTCTAGAAGATTTTTATATTTTGGAAGCTTAATCTGTGGTGATTGGTTGTACAGAGGAGCCAAGGTGACATTCATCGGATATTTGCCTCTTTGGCCAGTTTGTTTAGTAGATCGTATGTTAGAAACTCATATTTGTCAATAAAACAGGTTTGTAGAGGCGTGAATATGTTGATTTCTTCTCAAAATGAAGCCACGCTACGAAACCATGACCCCCTAAATTAAGAAATTCTATTTGGTTTAAAAAAATGTCTGAAAAACTTAAAGAGAACAAGAAAGGTTACTGCAAGGTAGATTATTCCGAATGTAACAAGATAAGGTGAAAGCTATCAGGGAGCTGTTTTCACAGACGATTAGTTCCAGCCGCAGTTTCCGCAGAAAGATATCAACAAGAAAGTAAACCACAACGTTGCGAGTAGAGGGATGCAGCTGATAAGACTGGCTTTATAGCCGTCGTGTCCTCCCTCTTCTACACAGCAAGTGTCGATGCGAGATACGGAAGGGTTGTCTACTCCCCTTCATGTGAATGTGCACTGCATCTGCGAGGTTACTGTGTTCCTGATAGGAGCCACCAAAATGCATAAGACGACACTCGGAGAATGATTTACTAAAGTTGTTGATGCAGGGTTGTACAAGTCCAACTTCTAGCAGCGAAGTACAAAGGGGTTGCAGCAAACTGTTGGAAAATATCGTAATTCCAAACAAGCATTCCAAGTAGGCTTTGGTTCAACCCCAAAACTTGTGAACAATAGACTCAAATCTTAACAAGTCTTACATTTTAAGTATCACGCCTAAGACTTCCAGAACTTTAGCTATTGGAATAGCACAAGATGCTTTTCAAAATTCACCGTTTCATAACGCACTATCTTTCAGTTCTTATGCTGTCGCGCTCATTATAGTATACGCCAGTATTTTTTTATGATAAACCAGAAGTATTTCTTATTGTGATGCTGTATGATACTTAAAATTTGAGTTGGAAAATATTAATTCACATCACATAAATGCGCTAGTTGTTACCGTAGGAGCGCTTTCGAGAGATTTGTTTCTCTCATCTTCATTTGGGTCTCAGCTGAAGATGAGAGAAACAAATCTCTCGAAAGCGCTCCTACGGTAACAACTAGCGCATTTATGTGATGTGAATTAATATTTTCCAACTCAAATTTTAAGCATACGCTAGTATGTTTATGAAATGAGCGGTAGCGAGTATTATAATTTGCATACGAGCGTCTTAATTACCATTATAGTTAAGCTGCATACGACTGCTGTTGGTCTATCTAACACTATCATTTTAAAATTTGTAGTTTTTACAAAAAGATCTGACCTTGCTAATTGTGTATAATAATTAAATACTGATCGGATGGCAGCATAATGGCAAGGTCTTGAGCTTTACTAGTGCAACAGTTGTTGAATCCAGGCCGTATATTGAACAGTATTGATACAAAAGAAATGAACTCAATTTATTGGAATATTAAAATTACAATTAACAGAATACATTTTGTTTTAAATACACATATTTCATTGTTTATCTGGGGAATGGATCCCAGGAACTGCTGCTTTGAAGGTGTTAAAAGGTATAGGCGATAGGGGATTTGCGCGCGCCACGAGTAGGATCATAATGAGTCGTTGAAGTATTATGGATGCCATAACAGCTCAGTTACGTCACATGTAATCAACGTATTATAGTGTGGTCGACCAAAAAAATCGTATGCAATGCAGTTACATTATTTTCTCTACCCACTACAAATTTGCAGTTATACTTCTTATATTATAGCATTCATTAAAACTCTGATATGTCGCATTCATATGCCTTTCTCTGCTCACTGCTATACATCCCATTCTTACAAAGGATATTGTTCTACGTACCTACTTGTTGTTAATCAAGATGAACTTTCAGTACACATTTCGTTGTAGGTTTAAGAAGTATGTAGTAGGTAAAGCAATAACCAGAGTTTTAAGAAGCCGATGCCCTGTGCATGATCACGTGAAAAAACCAATAATGACTTCCCTTTTTGAGAAAAGTAAAAGTATTTAAAAATTCACACCAATAACAAAGAATATCTTTGAAATGATTAACGCCATAAACATTTTATTTTATATAAATTGTGTGCTTTAATGAGATCTACGGTTTTTGCATAGCAAGATTATCTCTTAGGTATTAATAAAGTAAATAAAAAAAATGATCTTTAAGAAAGGATATAAACTAAGAAAGACCGAAAATTGGTACTGGGAAGGAACGGAGTTGGAAGTAGTGAGGAAAATTAACTATCCAGTAGTACGGTAATAGTGCAGGGGATAGGGGAGAACAGAAGAAAAAGATACTAGCAAAGGGGAATCAAGCAATGCAGGTAATCAGAGCATGTGTGAACAAAATACCAGAAACGCAAATTGCGTGGTTAGAAAGGATATATAGCACAGTGGTGGAAGCAAGGATGTTATACGCAGCGGAGATATGGGACTGGAAAAAGGATGGGAAGATATAGGTGTTACAGATAGGAATTTTTGCAAAATAAGCCTGGGATTACCAAGAAGTTACCAAATGGAGTATCACAAGCAGAACTGATGAGGGTGGGAGCGAAAGGCAATATGGCAGAAAGGGCAACCAAATACTGGTTTTCAGAATAAAGCTACTAACGGAAAATGAGATACTAAAGCACTTGGTTGTACGGGAGCAATTGGGGAAAAAAGAAATTGGATGCACAATATACAGACAACATTGGAAGAATAGGAATGGAGGAAACATGGGCAGAAACAAACAACAAAAGTAAGGGCTTATGGAAAGAAATTAGAACATGAGTGGAGGAGATTGAAAAGCAAGAAATTATAAGTAGCTTCAAGGGAAAAAACGTAATTATAAATATTTTAAAACGGAATGGCGAAAAGAAAGATACTTCGAAGTATGCCACAAAGAAGTCAGAATGGGGTGTGCATGGGCGAGGACAGGTGTAATGAATTTAAGTGGTCTAACAGGGAGAAGAAGGGGGGAGAGATGTACTAAATGTGATGGATCACACGACAATTGGCATTATATTCTGGAATGTGAGGGCACGGATAAAGGAAAGAGAATTTATTACTAGAGAAATGGAAAAAATTACCGATAGAGCTAAAAGGTAGGAAGACTTTTATACAAGATCAAATTAATATAAGGAGAAAGCAGGGAAATTTTAGGAAAAATAGTTAAGCAAAATGTGAAGCAAATTGGAAAAAGGATAACAAGGTAAAAATGTAAATAGTGGATATATTATACTTTCTCAATATGTTAAATACAAGGGGAAGAGAAATAATAAGCAACTCCATTGTATATATTATATAAATTGTATGTAAAGTTTAAAACATACAATAAATTATTGATTCATTCATGCGTATTGCTAAAGTCATTCAAAATGAAGAGGACTTCACAGGCTATTTCCAGAAAATTCAAGATAATCATTTTATTTGTCATACAAATATCTTACACCTATGGTACTGTATTAAAAATGTTAGAGCTATTTTTGAGAAAAAATAACAATGAATTGTCCATATAAAGGATAGTTTGGGATGTGGGAATTTTCTTGAAAATCTTCCTGTCGTATCCTTCAACCAAGTTTCGCTGTTTCTTTAAATTATTACACATGGAAATTTTTTGAAAATGCTCTCTTTGGATTCAGGAGACCTCAAAAGGTCTATTTTCAAAGAAATCTCCATATGGAATCACGTGGAAACAACGTTCAAATGTTAATATGAAGCAGGTAGGAATGAATTAAAAAATCATACCTACGACCTCTTGCAAAGGAAAAGGAAAGCGGATAACTTTCGAGCATCTTCCGTCAGAAGACACATTTGAAACATACAACATGAAATATTTGGAAAACAGTTAACGCTAAGGAAAAATTGATGCAGATTGTAGGTTTAATGAACTTTACATTTTTCTTAAGTAAGCTTTTGCCTATCTTTTATAATTTCCCAGTTAAATAAGAAGAGGACTTCACAGGTTTCACAGAAAACTCCAGATAATAGACTCTGTCACTCATGAAAATGTCTTAAACGTACATTATTGCAATCAAAATCGTTAGAGCCATTGTTTAGAAAATTAAAAATACCCAACAATTTTCCGTGTAAATGAACTTGCGCTGGGAATTTTCTTACCTCAGCAGGTTTATTAAACACCATCTAATTCAAACATGAAATTTGACATTTTTTGGTTTTTCGATTTTGAGCTTTTTCTCAGACAGATATATATGCGTACGCGCGGACGTTTTTGTGAACCTTTTTGGGTTCAGTGGAACTAAAAACGAGTATTTCCGTGAAATCTTGATTGTTCCCCTGAAGTAAGCAGATGGACTAAAATATAATTGTTATCGGCTCATTAGTTTTATAAAATTATTTTACACTTTATTTAGTTATAATATAATCTTATAAAAATCAGTAATAGTAACCACTGAGAAAATATTGTTAGGGTTATTCATCGGAATTAGCTTTCTGAGAGGTTCTGCTCTTCCTTGAACTCCTCCTAATTCAAATCGATCTGCTTGCTTGCGGAATACTTTTATGAACACGATAGCACGCGGCAAGCTTCTTGTTCGAGTAACAAAGTGATATTTCTTTTTGATCTCATCCGAAAAAAGGAGTAATATGGCTGAAAATCAGTACAAAATTATTAAATTATACAGAACCCAAAATAATTAATGAAATGTAAAACAAGGACCACATCTTCTATCTTCGAGATAAATTTAGAGATGAGTACATCGTCAGTAAAGGTTCAAAGTTGTTTTACAAAATAGCTTGCTTGTTTCCGAACTCAAACCTTTTCTATTACAGCATATACAGTGCGATCGTTTTATGGTGAGGCCGCGGATCGTGCGTATTAATCTGGGGGTTTTCCGTACCGTAACTCCCGCGTTACTTACGAGTGATAGTAACATGCACTATAGTGAGTACTAATCTTGTTATCAGTGGTGTTGAAAGTGTATCCATCTGCGTGAAGACACTCCTGCATCTTCGAATGACATTTCCATTCACATGCATAAGTTCTTCTTGCGTAATGTCCATAATTTTGTATTTATATTGTCCTTAAGCTCGTCTATGGTGTGGGGATTGTTCGTTAAACCTTCTTCTTCTTCTTTTTAGGATTCCTTACAAATAGATACCCAATTTCGTCAATTTTATCCTCCGTTAGAACATTTCGTTTTCGCTCCTTAGGTTTAGCGTTTAGCGATCCCGTTGTCCTAAACTATTAACCAGACATCTAACAGTTTCTATAACTGGGAATTTCTCTTGAAATTGTCTACACGCGTTTCTACATACGAGGGTAATCCAGAAAGTCCCAGCCGTTTTGAAATAAACAATTAACAAAATGCAAATATCAACGTTTATTATCTACATTTGAAAGGTACACTATTAAGCCATTTTTCTACATAATCGCCATTCAAATTGAGGCATTTATCATACCGTGGCACAAGATTTTCAATACCCTCTCTGTAGAAATCTGCCGCCTGCGACTTCAGCCACTGGTTTACACCGGCATGCAGTTCAGCGTCAGTATCAAAGCATCAATTTGAAGCATCAAACTCCGTGAAATTTGGGGAAAATGTTCCGAAAGTTCTGTAATCGTGAAACGACGATTTTCACGAATTTTGTCATTGATTTGCATTGTGGTGTGGTAGTATTTCTCCTTTACCACAAGAAACAACTGAATAGCGACGGCACTTTAAATAAATGACAAAAGTATGAATACGTTGGGCGTCATTTTGGTGTGGGATTATTGGATGGGACTCGTTGGTACGGGTTAAAACAAGTCGAGTACTATTGGTTTGGTATTGCTGGGTTACTGGGATCGTTGTGGGTGCGGGAGCATGTGTTTTGGTCGTAAGTTCTTAGCCCCTCATGAGTTCGTTCCCCTTTCAGTGATAATGTGATGTTGGACCGGGGAAGGATTCTTATCTCAGGTATTCAAGCAAAGAAGACGCAGGTAGCCACTAGACGACCTTCGGTTGCTGGTCACTTTATTCTTGCAAAAACACACTCCCTCTGTCCCGCACACAAGACACAAGCCAATCGCTACAGTTACGCTAATTTATTAAGTCGCTGTCACCTACGCTACGTCCCGGTGATGAGTTGTCCTTCCTCGCTATAACACGCTAATTTCTATGGTTATTAGTTATTCTCTTGCGCTACGCTATACGTGAACTTTGTTAATGTAGACTTAGTTATTTTGCCGACCACTACGTCGGAAATGCAACACTTAGCGTTTTAACATGATGCCGGTGGAACAAGTGTGTCCCTTCGTCTTCGCAGCTCCTACCTCGTTCTGTCTAGGATCTTTTCCTATTTCACGCCCATTTTCTAGGCGACTTGGTTTGGTACCCACTTATCACGTCGGTTATTTGCTGCTTTCTTTTCTATGCTTAATTCTTATTGGCGATTGTCCTACCCCGACTAGTGCGAATTATTATTTCCAATCTGGGAATATTTTATGGCCTGACGCTCATTTCTAGCGTTGGTTTGTCCGCTTCAGTGAATTTGGGGACCGATTAAACACGTACGTCTTGGTGCCTCTAAGTCGCGATGGAATGTTCTGTCTTTGTTCAGAACGCCACATGTTCGGCAGACTTCTTAAAAGGCAGAAGAACCTTTCCGTTGTGTTCCCGTTATAGTCTCCAGCTCTTTAACAGCTACATGTTCCGGTCTACCCTTCCGCAAACTTTAGCTCTTTTGAAATTTCATTCCTTATGCTACAAGAATGGCTAATATTATGTGTATTTATTTGATTTATTTATTATAGTTATTATATATGTATAAATAAATAATTGTCAGGCGCGTGTTTCTGCTTCAATTGACAGTTCATCAGTCATAAGGGTAGGCCTACCACTGCAATCCTCGTCGTGAACATTGGTACGGCCATTTTTAAAATATGAACCATTGCCTGACTCGGCTTTCACTCATTATTCCCTGCCCGTAAACATCACAAAGTTGACGATAAATTTCAATTGGTTTGTTCTTTTTAGCCAACCACACTTCACAAGTGGCGGGATTTTCTGTTGCAGCGCACATTTTAACAACTCACAGAGAGCACAGTAAGGAAGGCACAGTCCTCACGCTACCACAGCTGGATGTGTACTCAATGTAGGAACGTTCTAACACCAAGATGGCGGCTCTAGCCCTACTCATCGCTACGATAGGCCAAAACGTCTGGGAGTTTCTGGACTGCCCTCGTAATTCAGCTTTTACATGTTGTAGGTACATAAAAAGTCGTTATTCAAGCGTGAATTTGTCGGCAGTCATTGCAGTGGACTAATAACAAGACATTAACACTCTTAAGCAAATCACATGCAACAGCCTTGAAAACTGCTGTTGAAGGACAGCGGTTAAAGATATCCTTGCGCCGCCAGTTGCGTGACGGAAAAGTACCGAGGTCACTGCGGTGCTGCGTGCTACGCTTATAGCTGCTCTGTAGCCTCACTTTAAAACGCCCGCACTGTATCAATCCTAATGTGCGTTAAAATATGGCTTTTTGTAAAAGAGAAAATACCGTAGCTAAAACGACTAAATAGTTACTAGATTTATTTATTTCAATTTTAAAAAGAAATATGTCACGATTTAGAAATGTGTCAAGATACACTATGAATTTGGCAAGGCGAATTTGCAAAAGTCATTTTAAAGCCGGTCGTGGACAATTATTTATAAAGTTTTAACTTAAAAATTCGACTTGTTCTAATCTCTTTAAAATTCAAAGCTATAAGTGTCAACTTTGGAATATCAATGCATTTTTATGCTACCCCTCTCATTTTATTTGGCAAAATGCGTTTCTTCTGATGTTACAAAGTCTGTGTAAGTTAGTAAGTAGACAAGCCTTGCTCGTGAAGCAATCAAGTACTGCAGTATAACATTACCTCCAGGATGAGGGTTGCTATGGAATGATTTTTGAAAGTGTTGGTGTCAGAGACCACGAGGATGTAATCTCCCTCCGGAGTATTGTAAACACTAAGAATACCGAGCGGGACGGCTCAAGCGGTTACGTCTGTGGCTTACATTCGGGAGGTCCCGGGATCGATCCCCGGCGACCGCCCACTCTGGCCCATGGATTTTTCGTGGTTTACCTGAGTCGTCAAGCGAATGCTGGGGTGGTTCATCTTCTATTATGACTCTTCTTCCTCTTATTTCCTTTACCTATCATCTTCCTTGTCATCTGTTTCAGGGTTGTAGGACTAGGCGACGGTGTTCGGCGGGTTGCGGCTGGGCGGTTGCTTGCGCTCTATAAAGGTTTCTTCCCTGGTGTCGCTTCCCGGTACCGCTCAGTTAGGTGACCCCTCAGAGTGGAGGTTGGTGGCTTGCGGGCAGGGACCGTGCGTCGTCGGATGCGTTCTATCTGGAAACATTAGGGACCCGACCATACTTATGCCCGTCGGCATCCGGATCTGGTCACCCTTCAGGTCTCTACCCTCATCCTTTCCTCCCAGTGGTCACGTTGGAAGCACAATGGGCCGACTGCCCCAGCGTGTGGAGCTCTCCCCCGGTTCCGGGGGCCCCTCCGTGATACGTACCTTTACCTTTTAAACAGTTCTGCAGTTACAGATTCACTACATATTAAATAAGTATAGTATTAATATTTCGGGGGAATGAGAACTAAAATTGGATTCAGTATCGAAGACATAACATACTGAGTAGCTTAATTGAATCAACTAATTCGGTTAAACCATTTCAAACATAAATAATTAATAAACAACATTACGATGTATTAAGCATTATCTAATTATTTCGTTGAGTCAGGTATTTCTACACTTCAATAGTAAGTGTCTTAGTTATAGGAAATATTTGAGAGATTAGCAAGCCAGGATCTCTCTCTCTCTCTCTCTCTCTCTCTCTCAAAAGGCTTGGCACACGACTGGTGTAGTTTGGCAAAGAACGTCGACTCTGTTCCGCTATTGCTCTAAAATCATGCTCGAAAAAATAAAACAGTTCGTAAATCATACATTTAGAAAAATGTACTGAAAGTAACACGTGAATTACGAGGTCAGAGTGCGAAAAAAAGACCGCGAGGGAGAAAATGTTAGGAAGCTTTATGCTCTACACCACTGCTCTCTTCTGTGTGATAAAAAGGTTACAAGTATATCATAACCTGGCACAGAGCAACCTTTTCTTTCTGTTGCTCTGTACTCACATTAAACCCACGTGGTTTACTCGTACAAACCGAGAACTACAGCTCGTTAACTATAAGTTAGATTCCAGAAATAACATAGATAGGAAATTGGATTTAATATACCAGCATACATGGCTTTATCGTTTATAAGGCATTCGACAGAGTAAAAAGAAACAACTTTCAAGGATGTGATACAGAAAGGTACCCTTCAATACCAGTGCAGAGTCTGTATATAGGAGAAAATGTGTGCGCGTGTAATCTCTGAAACACTAAACCGATTTTGATAAATATTGACAAGCAATGTTCTTCCCGATGGACATAGGATACTAGAAGTTAACTTTAATTCCTAAATGACTAGAGCACCTAAAAGGATTTACAAAGTCTACATAGAATATGAACACGTTGGAACCTTAAAAGAGCATGCTTGCGCCGAAGGCTTTGACATTTTGTTAAGAATGCCATAGAATACAAAATAGTTCTTGTTTACCTTGATAAAGCTATGGAGTAGAAAATAGTCGTTGTTACTCCACAGAAATACGTGTAGAATAAAAAAAGGTGATGGTTATTTTATTCCAAGCAATACACATAGATATACGACTTCACCAGTAAGAAAACAAAAGACAATCGAATCTGCTTGTAAGAAAGTTATGCTGCACTTCCGCTGTGTATTCATTACCAGTATAGACAAACAATTCTAAAAAGAGAGGAAAGTTCAGCGTAACATCAGAAATTAGTCAATCGATAGTAATTTACAATTTACGTCGGAGAAGGTCATTCTTCTCGATAGTTGCAGTTTTTTGCCATTTCCAAGACTTGTAACTTAATAATCCGGGACTGGAGAATATTTATATTCACCATTTCGCCCCATATTTCGTTGTATATTTAAATTATGGGTTTCTATATTTTGTGAATATGTGTCACCTTTAAGTTATTAAATAATTAACGGGCTAAAGAGAAGGTACATCGGTTTAGGATAGGATTGGACTAGAATCAGAGGGGGGCTTAGCACCTCGACCTACGCAGATCTTTTGTGCTTATGCCCCCGAGAGGGAGGGATGTGGTGAGAGGAGACATAGGGCGGCAGGACCAGGAGGGACGAAAGGCACAGGGCAGGGTCCCTACCATTTATAGATCTGAACATCCCGGGTTCTGGCTGGTGCAGCCGGCCTCCCTGACCCTTAGGCTTACACATCCCCTGGAGTTCCGGGACCAGGAGACCGCTTGCAGTCCGGAGGACGAAGGTTTGCATAGAGCATCCTCTTCCCTTGCCATGCACACGCCGAGACCTCCCGCCGACACTTTTAGCTTTGAAAGAGACCAAGCAGACAAAGGATGAAGTGAAATGAGAATGGAGCTGAAATGGAGGGACAGGAAATTGGGAGGATGTAATGATCCTTCCCAGCATTCGCCTGGCGACTCGAGGAAACCCCCGAAAAACCCATGGGTCAGGAAGGTCGGTCGCGGAAATCGAACCCATGAGCTCCCAAATGCGGGCCATAGACGTACCCGCCTGAGCCATCCCGCTCGGTTACAGCGGTTTAAAATGCCATCTACTGTAATTATCTAAATATTACTCGCTCACTCCGATAATTTTTTGTTGTTGTTATTATTATTATTATTATTACTTTTTCTAAATTTCTACTTTCAAGGGAAAAATACAAGTGCGGTGCAAATAGAAATTAATTAACTAATAATAATAATAATAATAATAATAATAAACCAACTATATAATAGAAGAAGTAAAATACTTTAATTATTTAGGTTGTGAAATTGGCAATACAAGAGAATTGGACCAACAGAGGAAATTACAAAATGTTAATTAATATGTGGGACACAGAAGAACTCTCATAAGCAAAACTCAAGAAGTTACTATTGTGAAATTTTACGAAATTTTAGCAGTACTATCTCTTCTTTATGTATAAAAATGCTGCCTATCTCAAAAAATGAAAAGCAAAAAATAACGCATCAGACATGAGATTCTTGAGAGTGGTGGCTGGGTATAGGAGGGCGGACAAAAAATACAGTGATGAAATAAGGAAAGAATTGAACATAAAAAAAGAATAAAAGAGTATCAAGAGAAATATTATGCTCATGTGCAACGGATGCCAGAGTCCCGCATTCCCAAGAAGATCCTGGAATAGAAACCCGTGAAGAGATGAATTGACTAGTTCCTTTGGGAGAACAGAACAAGTGAAAGGCCTAATCCCTGACGCTAATTATTATTAATGTTATTCCTTTTTTAATTGTTTCATTTGTATAGCCCTCTTGTCGCGGTAATCTCGTGTTATCTTATTTGCTGAGCGCCTGTTATTGGTTTACTATTTTGAATTTTTTGTCCTCCGGCTAGCTATTATCATTCAGTCGAGCAAATCTCTTGAACAGGGTGTGTAAACGGAAAGGAGTTGTTACTAAAAGATAACACTGATAAAAGAATTTGTTTTTACACTTTTATTGCCGTCACAATTAATTAATTTCACATAATTACTTGATACATGCCCGACTGAAACTGTTATATTTTAGAATGTAACTATAATCACTTATTTGCCGCACATTATTAATTCGCGTATTTCACATTTTATAACTAGCTTTACGACGCAAGAGATTCTGTAGAACTGAGCGACGTATAACCCGTGGATGATTCTGTTGAACTGAGCAATACTTCCAGCAATCCAGCAATCGAGAACAGGTCGCCCAGGTTCACCTGGGCGGAATGTGATCGCCACAGTACCTAGCCGCGTATGCGGCTTTACCTGTGCGATATAGAAGGTTAAGAAAGAATCACATATCCTCTAGGGAAGATATTCCCTCCATTTCTAAAGAAAGGTGCGCTACTCTGACGCCATTTGTTTGTCTCTTATAATTGATAAACAACTCACCCCCTCGCTCATTGTTACCCGCTCCTATTATCAGTTTCAGGGAGGCCGTGTAAACTTATTTCCTAACAATGCTTATAATTAACAAACATCTCAAATCATTGTCATACAATAATGTTAATTTACACTACAATCACTCTGGCATTCACAGTGTTGTGATATAAAATACTGCCTCACTCTTTAACTTCTTTGTTATATCGGAGTTTGGACTTGAGAAGCAGCTGATGTGTTATAAATCTCGTTCAACTGTAGGTTTTGTTAACGTTTGTTTTATTATTACTTTCTCCACTACGTATAGTAAGTAGGGGAGGTATTGCATTCCACCCAAAAATTCGATACCGAGATTTCACAAGAAATACATGTTTTGAGGCTCCCTGAATTCAAAAGATAATTTTTGGAAAAAGGTCCCTGTGTGATTTGAGGTAGTATTTTTAACACTTAAATGATTTCAGTAATTATATAATAAAAAAATAACAGCCCACCTTAAAGCAATGTTTAAATGTATAATATAATATATAAAATGTATGTAACAGTCATTGTATGATGTTTATATTATTGTGTACATGTATAATAATGTTATGTGAATGTATTACGTAATTTAATAATGTAGGAGCTGTTGAATAGAAGAGGAAAGTTGCTAACAATGAGGTAACCTTGAGGCAGTAATGCATTAGAAAGTTTAATAATGCTACTAGTAATTCTTGGAACAATAATGTAATGTTTAAAACAGTTTATAAGTAGCCAATTAACAACTATAAATAGCTTAAGTTAAATAAAAGTATTCTATTGGAGTAGGATTAGCCTATCAGAGACTTGAAATAGAGAAATTTACAAATTTAAGCGGTAAACGTCAGTTGATAATAGACAGCGTTCCCAACTAGACGCTAGACGGTAGCGTACCTGAGTAGTTCGTTCGCTCGCTGTGTATTCAGTGTAAGACATATAAAATTAATTACGGCGAGAATATTATAAAGTTTACGTGTTAAAAAGTGCAAGTATTTAATAAACAATCTCACGACTCTCTATATCAGTGAAGTGTTATTTAATCGTGTGAAGGGTTAATAAAAGGAGTGAAGTAAAAATTATAATTTGTGTAAGCCTACATTCTTTAGCCGCATCACCCCCTGCTAAGAGATACATGTTTCTACAAATTAATACTGACGCAGCCGAGGCAAATAAAAATATATATAATATTTAAAGAAACATAAAAATACAAAGTTGATTCTTAAACGTTGGGGCGAAGGCCACCGGAAAGTGAACGTTGGGGCGAAGGCCACCAGAAAGTAAACTTGGGGCAAAGGCCACCGGAAAGTGAACGTTGGGGCGAAGGCCACCGGAAACTTTGCACCATACGTGGGGCAGTTTGGCTCCCCAACAGTGGAACTACAATACTCCTTCAAGTTTGCTGCCCAAAGCGTGGTGCAAATAACGTAAACATTACAACTTCTTCACTGTCTATGTGGATGTGTGTCTGTGTGTCTGTGAGCAACATAACTCAAAAATGCAAAGTTCGATAAGTGCCAAATTTGGTATTTAGGTTTAATATCTTTCAAAGATGCGACAGGAAGATTTTCAAAAAAATTGTCCCTTCCCAGATTAAACTTTACACTGAACATTTATCGGACATTTTGATTTTCTCAAAAATGACTCTAACGGTTTTGATTAAAATATCACATTTAAGATATTTTTATGACAAATTAAACGTATACCTTGAATTTTATGGGAATGTCCCCAAAAGTCCTCTTCATTCTGAATAGCTTTTGCATAACTGATAAACCATAAGCGATAGACAAAGTTTTACTACACAAAAATGTAGATCTCGTTGAAACACACAATTTACGTCATATACATTTTTCTGTCCAATGAACCATTTCCAAGAAATTCCTTGTTATTTGTTTGAATTTTCCAATAAATATACTTTTTCTGAAAATGAAAATTCGTATTTTTTTTAATGTCCTGCATGCAAAGAGAATGAAATGCTCTTAAACCAGCTTTTAAAAAATTTGACTATGGCTTAAAGCCTACCATATTCCCCTTGCACCTACAAGAAAATTAGCCATAAGATAGTTTCTACAAATGCTTATCTCGATTAATATGAAGTAGATGGTGATTAAGCTTTTCTAAAAATAGATTGCACAAAAGTAGAGAAAGTCGTGTGAGTGTTGAGGCAGTATTTTTAACACTTGAATAATTTCAATTAAATTATATAATATGTAATTTCAATAACAGCCCGCCTTGAAGCAATATGTGTATGTAATAAGTTGTAAAAATGTATGTAACAGTCATTGCATATGCTTATATTATTGTAATAATGTTTAATAATGTTATGTGAATGCATTGTGTAATTTAATAACGCAAGAGCTGTGGGAATAATAAGTTTAACGTTGCTAACAATGAGGTAACCTTGAGGCAATAATGAGTTTGAGAGTTTAAATGTTACTAGTCATGATTAGAGCAACGATAATGTAAATTTTGTGACAGTTTAAAATTAGCCAATCAACAGCTAGAAAAAGCTTTAGTAAAATGCAAATATTCTATTGGACTAGGATTAGCCAATCAGAGACTTGGAATATAAAAGTTTACGGGTTTGGATGGTTGAAATATGTTCAGTTGCTGGCAGACCATGGAGGTGACCGGATGGAAGATGTGTTCTCTAAAGAAATATTACTTATTCGTGTGAATCGTAAAATAAATATACGCGTTAACAAAGCACAAGTTTTAAATTAAAGAATCTCACAGCTCTTAATATCAGTGTAGTGCTATTTAATTTTTGCCAAGGATTAATAAAAAGAAGTGAATTTAAAACTTAAAATCTGTGTAAGCCTACATTCTTATCGCACCACGCCCTGTCTAGGAGATACGTGTCTCTAAAACAATACTGAGGCAGCCGAGGCAAAAATAAACATAAATACTATCTATAGAAGCAGTTTAATAACAAAGTTAATATTATTTTTTTTAAACTTGGAGTGTAACAACAAAAACATTACCTTCTAATCAGCTTCTCATACGTAGCAGCATATTACGTAACAAACAATCTTCTTCAAAATTGACGTTCATACATGGAGCTAAATAAATAAACAACGTAAACAATATCTACTTCAAATTAACGCCCAAAGCGTGGTGCAAACTTCAACAACAATAAACTACAACAGTTGAACATAACTTCTTCTGTGTAACACATCCGATTTTTTTTTTTTTTTTTTTTACTTTCTCTGCTACGTACAGTAAGTAGGGGAAGTATTGTATTCCACCCAACAATTCGATACCGAGATTTCACCGGAAATACATGTTTTGAGATCCCCTGAATCCAAAAAAAGCATTTTTGGAAACGTGTATGTGTCTGTGTGTCTGTCTGTGAACAGCATAACTCAGAAACGAACAGTCGGATAAACACCAAACTTGGTATTTAGGTTCAGTATCTTCCAGAGATGCGACACGAAGGTTTTCAAGAAACTCTCCCCCCAACCACAGAGTACCCTTTACATGGAACATTTTTCGAAAATTTTAATTTTCTCAAAAATGGCTCTAACGATTTTGATTAAAATATCATATGTTTAAGATATTGTCATGACAAATAAAATGTATATCTTGAATTTTCTGGGAATGTCTTCAAAAGTATTCTTCATTGTGAACGACTTTTGCATAACTGGTAAACCATAAGAGATAGATAAAATTTTACTACACAAAAAATGTAGATCGCGTTAAAATACACAATTTGTCATATGCATTTTTTTGTCGAGTGAACCATGAAGCGATTGTAAAAATAGTTTGTACAAGAGTAGAGAAAGTCGTGTGAGTGTAACACATCAGATTTTTACTATTAAATACATGCACATACCCTCCTAGGTTCAATCATACAGACTCTGCGGAAGAGTCTGAAAAACTGTCCAACCCAAACGAGAATCGAATTCTGTATTTGTGGGTTGAGAGACCAGCGCTGACCACTCGACCACAGAGACAGACTTGGAAGATTATCGGTAAACGCTAAGAAAATTATAAATGGGTACAGTATCCGGCGATATTTCATAGCATTTATATAAATATCAGGGGGATTTTTCATCCGTTCTGCACTAGATGTCTATTATGTTAAATTGTCTAGATATTTGTGTAATAATTTAGCATATAATCAAATGAATTAAATCGTCAATGATGTTTAAATAGCCACCCGTGCAACGTCGGATAAGCCACTACAAGTAAATGTAACGGGAAAGAATCTTGTAGTCACAAGCCAACTTAACTGCCATTGTGAGATTATTGTTTTGATGCCATGATATTCCAGGGTTCATGTAGTGGATTTTTCCTCAAGCAAGTGGAACTAGCTAGCTGGTGGTTTGCTGATCCGCCTCTCCCCCGTGCAGGGGAATGTCTCCACCATCTTCTGGTCCAGTGGACTCGCCGACCACAACACCGCTACCGGAAACTCGTCCGCTAGCTAGCTCGTGGCTTCCATAACTCATAGACATGCGGTCACAAGGAGAGGGGCGATGCCTTCACCAGCTTGCCAAAACCAAAATATTGGCGAGGCTGGTTGGTACCCAGTCAGTTTCAAACACTGCTAACGATCCAGCACATATTAAAGATATTGAGACAGTCCAGATGTCCATTTACAGATGGATAAATTAAGAGAGGTAAGTTAGTGGCGTAATACTACGTTGAATGAGTTTTAAGAGAAGTAAAAGCATCTTAAGGTTAAGACAAGCCCGGCAGAGTATTGTGTTGAAGAACAGTTAAACGGGTGGTGTCACACAGCTGCGATGCGCATGTTGCAAGAAATGGTCATTTTGTCAGAAAGTTTAGAAAAGCCTAAATAATTAACTGTGTAGAATAATGAGGGTACCGTAGGGGGCCGCTGTGTTATCGTATTGTTCGAACATGAAAAATACGAGTCGAACCCATGTGTTTACGCAGATGTATGTGTTATTCTCGAAGTATTGAGAAGCTAAAGGGACTTTGTAAGAAAATAAAAGGGAGACACACATAAGAGGCTAACGGGAGTAGAATTCAGGCTTCGAGACCGAAGGATTGAATGGAGGAATTCTATAACCTAGCTGCGAGTGAAGTTGGATAAAGGTCTAACCTTTCGCGAACACATCCGAGACGTCTCGGTCTGGGCGCAGGGGGCGATGCTTCCTTGTACCCGATGCTGAGATCCGGGATGCCTGTTCGCGTAAAGATACACCTTTTCCGAGCCCTGATAATCCCCCTCATGCTGTACGCCTGCGAGGTCTGGGGCATGGCCGCAGACAGCTGGCTGCTATGGCTACAACGGGCGCAGAATAGGGGACTCCGGTCCATCTATTCTGTCGGCCGCGCCTTCCCCGTGAGAATACTACACGAAGCCTCATCTCTTCCATATGTTGAAGATGAAATTAGGCGCCGGGCTACTAAATTTTACGCCAGTTTACCAAACCATCAGAGTATCCTGGTCAGATCACTTTGGAATTACAACCCTAGAAATCGCCGTCTTCGGCGTCAGAGGGTACCCGCATGACATGCGGGCACACCAGATAACCAAGGAGTTACACCAACAGCAGCTAAAGCTGAACTACATAGTAATCCAATCCAAGAGATGATTGGTCCCAAAATCCAATCCCAGCCAAAGAAATTGATAAACACACACACACACACACACACACACACACACACACACACACACCAGGGCGCAGAAGGGCCGCTGCATCCTAACAGGCAGCTCGAGGAGCTACATGCTTCCTCCCTTCTTTCATTACTACCTAAAACCAAACCGTCAACCTTAACCATCATTTTTCTACTGAAAATAATCACCCTGTGGTTAAACCCTGATGAGGATGGGCACACAACAAAAATTCACTTGGGCTAAAACTTAGCCTGCCAGCAGCCAGTTGGAGTCCAATTCAGACACTCTTCGACAGGCAACAAAAGCATACACAACTCTTACGAGTGTTCTGCAACGGGCCGGACTTGTAACATGTAACACGTGATTGCATTCTTCGTAATAAACGAATAAGCTGAACAGTGTGGTCGTCGATCGCTGTGACATCAGCTCTCTGCAGCTATGCACATGCGATGAGGTTGATTATATTTCCATGGCGGGGCGGGGGGGGGGGGGAGGTGCTGAAAGAAGAATTGTAATAAAGTGTATCAAACCTTGGACATTGTACCGTTCATCCATCACAAGTAACACAAGTTCAGGAAGTACCCATGCCCCGTAGAAATCAATCGTACTATGCTCCAACAATAACATCTCGCATTTCCTTTAACCCCCTCCACTGTACAACACTCAATATACTATACAGAAATCGTTTACTGCTTAAATTACTGTACTAACAAGTGAAGGACCTCTGTTCGAACCGGACTGCCATCGTTTGGAAGTCCATTATTCAGACTTCTGTTCATATACGTATATTTCTATTAGTCAACTGATATTCCTTGGCGATTAGTTGCAATTTTCGGAATAATTCTCTCAGCTAATTCGTAAACATGATTTAAGATTGCACACAAACCCTTTTAATGATTTTACAAAGCGATAAATATAGCTACATCCTTTACCAGTTCTGCTTCTTTACAGCACAAAGGGTGGTGTGCTGGACGCAAAGTGACAGTTATTTCTAACATTTATATTAACACAATTTGCTCATAGAGTGGTGAAATAATCGCTGTTTCAAAAATATATAGCATTACTGAAATAATATTCAGTCAATTTTCTGATTTACTAAGCATATCTGAAGCTAAAAATGCATGCCAGATTTTGTTGGATTACGCACGGTTGCAAACACCCATTGTTGGTGAAGTTGAGGGAGTATTTTTTAACACTTAATGATATCAGTCTAATTATATAATATAAAATATAACAGCCCGCCTTAAAGCAATATGTGGATAATATAATATATAAAGTGTATGTTATAGTCATTGAATTAATGTTTATATTATTATGTACATATTTAATAATGCTATGTGAATGTATTATGTAGTTTAACAATGTAGGAGCTGTGAGAATAGAAGCAAGCTGCATTTCGTAGCAAACAGAATTATAAAGCAGAAGCCGAAAATTGTTAACAATGAGGTAACAATGAGGTAACCTTGAGACAACAATAAATTAGAAAGTTTAATAAAGGCTACTAATAATTCTTGGAACAATAATGTAATATTTAAAACTGTTTATAAATAGCCAATCAAAAAACTAGAAAAGCTTTAAGTTAAATAAAAGTATTCTATTGGAGTGGGATTAGCCAATCAGAGACTTGAAGTAGGGGAAATGTGCAAATTCAGGCGGGAGACGCTACAAGACAGCGTTCCCAAGCAATCAGTTAGATTTGATACGTGTTCAGTGTGAGACGTAAAAGTTTATTTCGGTGAGAATAATATAAAGTTTACGTGTTAAAAATTGCAATTACACAATAAACTCACAGCTCTACAGTAGGATACATCATTGAAGTGTTATTTAATCGTGTGAAGGATTAATAAAACAAAATACAATACAATAGGCTGTTGTGTAAGCCTTGCTAAGAGATACGTGTCCTGAAAATTACTACTGACGCAGCCGAGGTATACATACATATATAGGTACATATATAATATTTAAATAAACATTAAAATACAAAGTTGATTTTTAAACGTGGGGGCGAAGGCCACCGGAGAAGTGAACGTGGGGCGAAGGCCACCGGAAAGTTTGTATCGTACGTGGTTCAACAACACCCTCAAAGTTGATCGGACTGCAGGAGTTAATTATTGATATCTTGTTTCATATTTACTAAATTCTCAAGTATGCAACTATTTACAACTGTTAGAATATCTACTTTCAAGGACGAATAAAGCCTTCTGACCACTACTACTTCTGCTGCTGTGTCTACAACTACAGCTACTGCTGTTGTGTCTACTACTACTACTACTATTACTACTACTGCTGTATCTACTACTATTATGCTAGTGCTGGTGCCTCTACTGCTACTGCTACTGTTGCCTGTGCCTCTACTGCTACTGCTACTGTTGCCTGTGTCAACTTTTATTGCAATTGCTGTTGTGTCTACTAGTACCAATACTACTACTGTGTCTACTACTACTGCTATTGCTGCCTGCGTCTACTAATACTACTACTACTGTTACTGCTACTGATGCATATCTACTACTGCTATGGTTGCCTGTGCCTAATACTACCACTACTGCTTCTACTACTACTACTACTACTACTACTACTACTACTACTACTACTATTACTGCTACTGCTGCTGTATCTACTACTGCTATTGTTGCCTGTGCCTATTACTACTGCTACTGCTGCTCTAACTACTACTGCTAGTGTTGCCTGTGCCTATTACTGCCACTACTGCTTCTACTACTACTACTACTACTACTACTACTACTACTACTACTACTACTACTACTGCTACTGCTGCTCTAACTACTACTGCTATTGTTGCCTGTGCCTATTACTACCACTACTGCTTATACTACTACTACTACCACTACTATTACTGCTGCTGTATCTACTACTGCTGTTGTTGCCTGTGCCTATTACTACCACTACTACTCCTACTACTACTATTACTGCTACTGCTGCTGTATCTAGTACTGCTATTGTTGCCTGTGCCTATTACTACCACAGCTGCTTCTACTACTACTACTATTACTGCTACTGCTGCTGTATCTACCACTGCTATTGTTGCCTTGCCTATTACTACCACTACTGCTTCTACTACTACTACTACTACTATTACTGCTACTGCTGCTGTATCTACTACTGCCATTGTTGCCTGTGCCTATTACTACCACTACTGCTTCTACTACTACTACTACTACTACTACTATTACTGCTACTGCTGCTGTATCTACTACTGCTGTTGTTGCCTGTGCCTATTACTACTGCTACTGCTGCTCTAACTACTACTATTGTTGCCTGTGCCTATTACTACCACTACTGCTTCTACTACTACTACTACTACTATTACTGCTACTGCTGCTGTATCTACTACTGCCATTGTTGCCTGTGCCTATTACTACCACTACTGCTTCTACTACTACTACTACTACTACTACTATTACTGCTACTGCTGCTGTATCTACTACTGCTGTTGTTGCCTGTGCCTATTACTACTGCTACTGCTGCTCTAACTACTACTATTGTTGCCTGTGCCTATTACTACCACTACTGCTTCTACTACTACTATTACTGCTACTGCTGCTGTATCTACTACTGCTGTTGTTGCCTGTGCCTATTACTACTGCTACTGCTGCTCTAACTACTACTGCTATTGTTGCCTGTGCCTATTACTACCACTACTGCTTCTACTACTACTATTACTGCTACTGCTGCTGTATCTACTACTGCTGTTGTTGCCTGTGTCTACTACTACTGCTACTGCTGCTTTATCTATTACTGCTACTGCTGCTCTAACTACTACTGCTATTGTTGCCTGTGCCTACTACTACTCCTGCCTTGTTGCCTGTGTCTACTACTATTATTACTGCTACTGCTGCTGTATCTACTACTGCTATTGTTGCCTGTGTCTATTACTACCACTACTGCTTCTACTAATACTACTACTACTACCACTACTACTATTACTGCTACTGCTGCTGTATCTACTACTGCTATTGTTGCCTGTGTCTATTACTACCACTACTGCTTCTACTTCTACTACTGCTACTGTGCCTACTACTATTACTACTGTGTCTACAACTCCAACTAGCCTTTGGATACCACTTCTGTTGCTGCGTCTACTACTACTATTACTACTACTGCGTTTATTACTACTACTTTTCTGCATTCTTTATCGTTACTTTAACATGAACTATAGTTTAGCTGATACTGAGCTCGTGAAGTTACACTGCAGCTTCGGACTTCCCCAGGGAAGTCATGCTCGCTACTTGGATTGGCGATAGGTTGGTGCCACCTTGTATACCAGGCCCGGTGGTGTAGTATGCACAATATTTTCTGTATTCTTTATATCACTACTCGCCTTAGGGTCCCACGACTTGTGGGTATGGGCTTGGCGAACGCGAGGTGCCCTAGCTCGACTCCCACTCTACATCCTTTCCTGGGCGAGATCTTCTCCTCCTCCAAAACCTAGCTTGGTATTGGACGTCTTATTTTTACTTTCTCTACTACGTATAGTAAGTAGGGGAAGTATTGCATTCCACCCAAAAATTCGATACCGAGATTTCACCGGAAATACATGTTTTGAGACCTCCTGAATCCAAAAAAAGCATTTTTGGAAACATGTCCGTGTGTGTGTCTGTGTGTGTGTGTGTGTCTGTGTGTGTGTGTGTCTGTGTGTGTGTGTGTGTGTGTCTGTGTGTCTGTGAACAGCATAACTCAAAAACGAACAGTCGGATAAGCACCAAACTTGGTATTTAGGTTCAGTATCTTCCAGAGATGCGACACGAAGGTTTTCAAGAAAATCCCCCCACCCCAGACTACCCTTTACATGGAAGATTTTTCGAAAATTTTAATTTTCTCAAAAATGGCTCTAACGATTTTGATGAAAATATCATATGTTTAAGATAATGTCATGAGAAATGAAATGTATATCTCGAATTTTCTGGGAATGTCTCCAAAAGTATTCTTCATTGTGAACGACTTTTGCATAACTGGTAAACCATAAGAGATAGACAAAATTTTACTACACAAAAAATGTAGATCGCGTTTAAATACACAACTTACGTCATATACATTTCTTTTGTTGAGTGAACCGTTTTCGAGATATTGCTTGTTATTTTCTTAAATTTTCCAATACTTATACTTTTTCTCAAATTCGTTATTCATTTTTTACTTTCTCTACTACGTATAGTAAGTAGGAGAAGTATTGCATTCCACCCAAAAATTCGATACCGAGATTTCACCGGAAATACATGTTTTGAGACCTCCTGAATCCAAAAAAAGCATTTTTGGAAACATGTCCGTGTGTGTGTCTGTGTGTGTGTGTGTGTGTGTCTGTGTGTGTGTCTGCGAACAGCATAACTCAAAAACGAACAGTCGGATAAGCACCAAATTTGGTATTTAGGTTCAGTATCGTCCAGGGATGCGACACGAAGGTTTTCAAGAAAATCCCCCCACCCCAAGCTACCCTTTACATGGAAGATTTTTCGAAAATTTTAATTTTCTCAAAAATAGCTCTAACGATTTTGATGAAAATATCATATGTTTAAGATAATGTCATGAGAAATGAAATGTATATCTCGAATTTTCTGGGAATGTCTCCAAAAGTATTCTTCATTGTGAACGACTTTTGCATAACTGGTAAACCATAAGAGATAGACAAACGTTTACTACACAAAAAATGTAGATCCCGTTAAAATACACAACTTATGTCATATGCATTTCTTTTGTTGAGTGAACCGTTTTCGAGATATTGCTTGTTATTTCCTTAAATTTTCCAATACTTATACTTTTTCTCAAATGCGTTATTCATTTTTTTATGTCCTGGACATGCAAAGAGAATGGAATGCGTCACATAGCAACCAGCGTTAAAATATTTGACTATCACTTAAAAGCTACCATATTTTCCTTGCATCTACAAGAAAATTACGAATAAGATTGACATCTCGATATCTCGATTAACATGAAACATATGGAGAATAGGCGTTTGTAAAATTAGGTTGTACAAGAGTAGAGAAAGTTATGTGAGTGTAACACATCAGATTTTTTTATGTCCTGGACATGCAAAGAGAATGGAATGCGCCACATAGCAACCAGCGTTAAAATATTTGACTATCGCTTAAAAGCTACCATATTTCCCTTGCATCTACAAGAAAATTACCAATAAGATTGACATCTCGATATCTCGATTAACATGAAGCATATGGAGAATAATCGTTTGTAAAATTAGATTGTACAAGAGTAGAGAAAGTCATGTGAGTGTAACACATCAGATTTTTTTGATCTAAATGATGATGCCCGGCAGCGCTAATGGACTCTCAATGGAAATAATAGATATTGGTCTAAAGGAAAGAAGCTTACGGGACTGGGTTTTTGAGTTTTTACTTTCTCTACTACGTATAGTAAGTAGGGGAAGTATTGCATTCCACCCAAAAATTCGATACCGAGATTATACCGGAAATACATGTTTTGAGACCTCCTGAATCCAAAAAAAGCATTTTTGGAAACCCTTCCCGTGTGTGTTCCTGTGTGTGTGTGTGTGTGTGTGTGTGTGTGTGTGTGTGTCTGTGTGTGTGTCTGTGTGTGTGTCTGTGTGTGTGTCTGTGAACAGCATAACTCAAAAACTAACAGTTGGATAAACACCAAACTTGGTATTTACGTTCAGTATCTTCCAGAGATGCGACACGAAGATTTTCAAGAAAATTCCCCCACTCCAGATTACCCTTTACATGGAACATTTTTCGAAAATTTTAATTTTCTCAAAAATGGCTCTAACGATTTTGATTAAAATATCATATGTTTAAGACATTTTTATGATAAATGAAATGTATATCTCGAAATTTCTGGGAATGTCTCCAAAAGTATTCTTCATTGTGAACGACTTTTGCATAACTGGTAAACCATAAGAGATAGACAAAATTTTACTGCACAAAAAATGTAGATCGCGTTAAAATACACAACTTATATCATATACATTTGTTTTGTTGAGTGAACCGTTTTCGAGATATTGCTTGTTATTTCCTTAAATTTTCCAATACTTATACTTTTTCTCAAATTCGTTATTCATTTTTTTATGTCCTGGACATGCAAAGAGAATGGAATGCGCCACATAGCAACCAGCGATAAAATATTTGACTATCGCTTAAAAGCTACCATATTCCCCTTGCATCTACAAGAAAATTACCAATAAGATTGACATCTCGATATCTCGATTAATATGAAGCATATGGAGAATAGGCGTTTGTAAAAATAGATTGTACAAGAGTAGAGAAAGTCATGTGAGTGTAACACATCAGATTTTTTTATTTATGGACGCTCTTTAACTACTATGGTCCTTAGCGTCCCATTCTATATTGAGCGTGAAAGACCGGTAATTTTGCTCAGATGCCCCTTATCAGGCTTGAGGTTCTTTTACGTGCCGGCTTTACTTCCCTTCCGAAGGAAGCCATGCTAAGGATTTTTTCGCCCGAAAAAATCCATCGCCCTCCGCCGGGTTTGAATCCGCGACCTTGGGAACTAGAGGCTAGCACGGTACCACGGAGGGAGGCATTGGATCCCGAGGACCGGTCGAGAGTGGAGGTGAGAGGGCAGGTCCCATCCAACCGTCATTCAGCGACTGTCAAGTATCATCGGTAAGGAACCAGGCTGAGATTCAGGAAAATGCAACTGGAACAAAATAAAAATACAAATGACAAATCCTAGATACTGAAAAAAAGGGAAAACGGAAATGATCCTGATCCTTTCAAAAACGACCATTGGTTGGGAAATCACTACGAACTCACTCAAGACAAGGCTCTACTGGAAGTTTTATTACTGAAACTCCTCTGAATGCAATA
The DNA here is from genome assembly GCA_030765065.1 of Deroplatys truncata. Classification (NCBI taxonomy): domain Eukaryota; kingdom Metazoa; phylum Arthropoda; class Insecta; order Mantodea; family Mantidae; genus Deroplatys; species Deroplatys truncata. The sequence goes on along the minus strand of CM060984.1, from coordinate 60,459,443 downwards.
TAAGTATAAATTATAATAACATGGACACAATAAGTAACTCTGAACAAAATAAGGAAGAATTGAGCAGGGAAACTGAAAGAAAAAGAATTGAAATGCCTGTAAAAAAAATATGCCTTATTTCCTCAGAAAGTGCAAAAAAAAATCCAGATTTATTTATGGACGCTATTTAACTACTATTGTTCTTAATATGGGTTCTTGTTCCTAATATGGATAATGGACGATTGATTCTGAAAGTGAAAACGGTATATTAATACTAGTTTTATGCTGCCAGAATGGGATCATATATTAAAGGTATGTATCACGGAGAGGCTCCCGGAACCGGAGCAGAGCACCGCAATCAGGCCAGTCGGCCCATTGTGCTTCCAACGTAACCCCTGAGAGGGAGGGATGAGGGGAGAGACCCGAAGGGCAACCAGATCCGGATGTCCACGGGCGCAAGCATTGGTGAGGTCCCTAACGTTTCCAGTTAGAACGTATCCGACGCGCACGGTCCCTGCCCACAAGCCATCAAACTCCAGGGTGTCCCAGAGCGGAGACAAAACTGAGCGGTATCGCAGTGATGCCAGGGAAGAAACCTTTACAGAGCGCAAGCCACCGCCCAGTCGCAACTCGCCGAACACCGTCGCCTGGTCCTACAACCCTGAAACAGATGACAAGGAAGATGTTGGGTACCGGAAATGAGAGGAAGCAGAGACTCGGTAGAAGATGAACCACCCCAGAATTCGCCTGGCGGCCCGGAGAAATCACGAAAAACCAATGGGCCAGAGTGGGCGTTCGCTGGTGATCGATCCCGGGACCTCCTGAATGCGTAACCGCCTGAGCCATCCCGCTCGGTGTGATCATATATTAAAATATCTTCTATGTAAAAATACAAGAAAATAGGATTTTCAAAAAGCAGTAAACAATGTTCATATTTGGAAGGAATTAATATTTGTAAAATCTTCTCTCTTATTGCTCTGTTTCTGTTAGCGTATTTCTAATGCATTGTTAGGCTAGGAAACTAATAAAACTGAATTTTAAACTAATATGAGAGGTATACGCTAAAGGAGTAAGAAAATGAGACAGAAAAATGTGATAATTCATAAGCAATACCGAAGCGACGATAAAAAAAAAAGTCATTGCATACAGCGAAAATTCTTGTTTAAGTGGGTAAATATTGCATTTTCAAATATATTATGATTGCCTCTGTGGTGGAGTGGTCAGCCTTCTGGCTTATCAATGCAGAGGTCCCGGGTTCGATTAACGGCTGGGGCAGGAGAATATTTATTTAATTAGAAACATTCTCTATCCTCCGCAGAATCTGGATGTATGAAAGTATTAGCGAATGTGTTTTCTTTCCTAATAAAAACTCTTATGTGTTGTCTCACATGACTTTCTCTACTATTGTACAAACCATGTTTATTCTTCATGTACTTCATGTTAATTGAGATAGCGAGATGTTAATCTTATTGCTAATTTTCTTGTAGGAGCAAGGGGAATTGGTAGGCTTTAAGCGATAGTCAAATTTTTTAAGAGCTGGTTGCTATGTGAAGCAGTGCATTCTCTTTGCATGTCCCGGACATAAAAAAACGGATAATAAATTCGCATTTGAGAAAACGTGCAAGTATTGGAGAATTCAAACAAATAACAAGGAATATCGCGGAAATGGATCACTGTACAAAAAAAATGTATATGACATAAATTGTGTGTTTTAACGATATCTACATTTTTTGTGTAGTAAAACTTTGATTACCTCTTACAGTTTACCAGTTATGTAAAAACCATTCAGAATGAAGAGGACTTTTGAGAACATTCCCAGAAAATTCAAGACAAACATTTAATTTGTCATAAAAAGATCTTAAATATATGATATTTTAATAAAAATCGTTAGAGCCATTCTTGAGAAGGTCAAGATCTTCGAAAAATGTTGCATATAAAGGTTAGTCTGGGGTGGAGAGATTTCCTTGAAAATCTTCGTGTCGCATCTTTGAAAGATACAGGACCTGAATACCAAGTTCGGTATTCACCCGACTTTTCATTTTTGAGTTTGCTGTTCGCAGACGCACGTCCACACAGACGCTCACACGGACCTTTCTAAATTTTTGTTATTCGGGGGTCTCAAAACATGTACTTCCGATAAAATCTCGGTATCGAGTTTTTTAGTGGAATGCAACACTTCCCCTACTTACTCTACGTCATAAAAATTAAATACCTGCAGTCAACGAGTGCCGGCCCTCGTAGCCGGGGTCGCTAGAGCGAATGGTTTCGGCGCTCCACCAAGCTGAGGGTCGCGGGTTCGAGTGTCTGTATGTGCAATTGCGGTAATAAACGGTAAAGTAAACAGCAAAACACACTAATCATAAACTGGGTAAACAAGGGAACTTAAAAAAAAGAGTTTAGTAACACCTCAGTTCTTTCTCAAGTCAAAGCACTCGATATGACCATAGAAGTCAATATATAATTAATAAATTAGTACTGAAAGTTCTGACGAATTCACCTTTGTAAAATCATCACAGAGAGAGATTTATAGACGTCTTGTTGCAAACTGTGCTTTTCCTAATTCTAAGTATTTCTGGTTATAACTCCAGAAGTTTACCAACTAGTCAGATCCCGAGTAGTCAGAAAACGAAGCTAAACGTTGAAAGAGGAAGAAGAGAGGGTGTCGACTAATTCGAGAGGTGCTCGGGTGTTAAGGCATTGCTAATGAACTCCCCTGCCGTTCAAACATTTAAAACTGTCGCGGTGCTAGGAAGTTGCGGTACGCGCCCTCTGTGACGAGTGCTAACGAAGTTGGCAAACATTTAAAACTGCGGTAGTCCCCATCTGTCACTGCCTTCCATATCACAGCGCTCGATTCTCTAAACTTTTAATGCTGTTAGGGATAATGGAAAGCGGAAAATGGCATTACACACATTGCGCTGTACCTTGGAGAGGGGTGAGGCACAGGCAGTGTTTTGTTTTATATATTACTTCCAGGAGGGAGAAAATAGTGAACCTCTGAAAGTAAAAGTATGGTGTCTACACGTTACTGGCTCTTTTAGTAACTTTTCGACCTCCTAATGCAGCAGGAAGTAACATAGCCCGTTTTCGGGTCACGATTTCGATTCCTGTCCTGTTTGGGAACTTTTCTCCACAGGGGCTAGTTCCCTACTACAGATCGATGAAACGTAACAAAATTCTTCCTCTATGCACCCAACGTGTGGAGTTCGCACACTCTTGCATTATGTGAAGGCTTCCATTAAAATAATATGGGTGCAATCTGCATTTCATTCTGCATGGGGCCTTGGGATTCACGGTGCTGCTGAAGAAAAGACGCTGTGGAAACCGACTGGCGAACTGGCGAGGTTAGCAAACTCATTCAGGTTTAAACTGCTGTTTCCATGCGCTGCTAAGGTGGAAGATCGATAATTAAACTAAGAAGCTAAAATGAAATTCTTTATTTACTACGCTTATACAAGCTCTAGAACTAAAATGTCGCAATGAACGTTTTCTTTATACGAGACGTATTTTTAAAATAAGAACCGATAACTTTTTTAAAAATAACAGAACATTATTTTTCAAATACTTTATTATCATTCATTACCTTACACTTAACACTACTTCTCCACATAGTCACCGCCGTTATTCAGGCACTTATCGTAATGGGAAACCATTTTTGTTCGCCTTCGTCAAAGAACGATGCCGCCTGTGATGAAAGCCAAGTATGAACCTCTTGTTTCACAACATCATCGTCGTTGAAATATTTTCCACCAAGGAATTTCTTCAGATGAAAATCGCTTGGTGCCAAATCCAGGCTGTAGGGAGGGTGGTCGAATTGTTTCCAATCAAATGATGCGATGAGATCTCGAGTTTGTTTGGCTGTGTGTGGCCGGGCATTTTCACTCTCTATAGTTTCCTCATTAACCTCACACAATTGTCATGAATGTTTGCGGGCGGAACATTTTTCGCATTCAAAAAACGAATCAGTCAAAAACATTCAGAAACAAAAAACTGATGATCGTTCACAGCTGCGTCTGGCTTCCTAATGAATGGAGCAAGTGATCGCGCATGCTCAAAGTCGCGACTGCAGCGCTGCAGTTACCTTCACATGTCTTTCTCTACCTTTATCGTTTATTAGTAGATATGCAAACTATTCTTACGAAAATTAATTTTTTTTATCCATTTCATTTTAATTGAGATAATTTTTTTAAAAAATAACTACGTTACGTATTTCTTAGAGAAACAAAGGGAATAACGACAGTCCCAAATATTTAAGAACTGGTCGCTATGTACTGCTCTTAAGATTTCAAGCATTTTGCAGGCACTCGCAAGAAACAACTGGGTATCCGAAGGACTTGAAAATAATGACGAAGATTTGAACAATCGAACCATTAATAACGGATATCTCGGAAATGGCTTCGATAAAAAAAAATTATTTAGAACAAATTGTGTGTTTCAATTCTTTATGTGGCGCTTTTTGGTCTATCGCTCAGCTTTACCAGTTATACAAGATTATATAAAAAAATTTCCAAACGAAGAGGACTTCACAGGCTATTCCCAGAAAATTCAAAATATGCGTTTTATTTGTCACGTAAATATCCTTAATTTAAGGTATTTTAATGAAAATTGTAAGAGCTATTTTTGAGAATATCGAACATTTCATAAAATGTTCCATTTAGAGCGTAGTTTGGAGTGGGAGATTTTCTTTAATATGTCGCATCTATGGAAGATACTGAACTCAAATTCCAAGTTTGGTACTTAATCGACTTTTCATTTTTGAATTATCTGTTCACAAACACACACACACACGGAGCTTTTTCTAAACTTTATATTTTTTTTTATTTTGGGAGTCTCAAAATATGCATTTCCGGTAAAATCTGGGCACCGGATTTTTATGTGGAATGCAATACTTCTTTTATTTACTATAGGCAAACAGTAGAGAAAGTAATAAATAGTATAATTTCACGCAGCCTTGTAAATATTGATACAAACAGCAATTAGTGTGTTACTTTAAAGCTTTTAACATTCACCATATTGTGACTGTCCAGTTTTTCAACTTTCACTTCTCTCAGTTCTCGCTGTCACTGTTCTAAGTTCTTATGTAGTTCACCTTCACTGGGAGTTTACTTTGTTAATGCCATTTCACTATGGTGAAGTAGTTCACTTCCTTCGTGACGCGGCCTCTTCACGCCGGACGGTTCCTTTACTCGGGAGTCGAACACAAGACTTTCACAACCCGTCGCTCAGCGTCACAACAATCGTCACCAACTCGCTCGGATGTCGCACCATAAGCGCAATCGCTAGTTCGCTCGCTCACTGACTGACCGACGCAACTCAGCTCACAATGGTTCGCACTCGATTCGCAACGCTCGCTTATGTAGAAATATTTCGTTCTAGAACTATTTCGACACACTTTCTGTAGGAAGGGGGAGATAAAGCTTGCAGAAGGTTCTATTTCCCGATAGCGCGGTCGGTGTTTACGCCGGCGAGCGACGGTTATCTTGTTTACTCGGACCGCCCGGCGCCGACCTTCCGATAACCATGGACCATGGCCGCTGCTTCACAAAACGAAAGTCTTCTCTTATGCAATGTTACAGTGTCATCACTGTCAATTGGACCGTTCATAGTTTATTGTGAGCATTTTAATTCGATTTGGCTGTTGAGATTATACAGTTGTTCAATAGATTTTGTCCTCTCCTGAGCGTTTACTGATTTTCAGTTATAACACATAGTACTGAGGTATAGAATCATAATTGCTGAGTTAGCTACAAGTATGGGCAATTTACCGCGCTTATTTGCTGAAGAGAATAACATTTTGGTTATACGTAAGCGTAATTAAGAACAATTAGATTATGAAACAGGAAAACCAGCTACGTTCCGAAAGACTGATTACACGGATTTGAATCAGTGAATGATTCAACTGTAATACCACGCTTTGAGCAGCGCTTTAAACTCATTACTTCCTGTAATTCTGTTAGACTGAGTTTATTTTTCAAGTTACCTTATGGAAAGGGAAATGCTAGGAAATTAACGTTTTTATAACGATATTTAATTCCCGTATATGAACTTTGTACACCTTAAGCTGAACTCTCACACCTGCTGCTGACGCTTTGGTTTCACACTCTCACCTCAGTGTGCATATTTACTTTTGCACAGTTGGATGTAAAATTTGCCTTTGTTACGTAAATGTCTATTGTATCTTACCACAATATATACTCTGTTAACGACGCCTAAACACTTGCTTATATTTCACATGTAAACTGCAGCGACAATTATAATTAGGTTTATTGTCGCCACTACTTCTCATAATATTGTATTTATTTTTGCTTACGGAGTGAAAGGTGCGTTAAAATGGTCAAAATATAAATTTTGCTTTCATTGCTTCATGCTGCATTCTTGTCAGCATAAATTTAGACTTTAATGACAACTTTAAGTGCATTTTAATAAGATAATAAATACCTACTATGCAGGTAGAGAAGGTATTGCGATACAAGCAAAAATTCCATACCAAGATTTCATCGGAAATACAAGTTTTGAGGCCCCTTTAATAAAAAAAACACATTTTTTTAGAAAAAGGTGCGTGTGTGTCTGTCTGCATGTGACTGTGAACAGCATAATTGAAAAGCGTGGTATTTAGATTCAGTACCCACCAAAGATTCGGCACGAAGATTTTACTACTATAAACTCCCTTTACATGGAACATTTTTCGAAATTTCTTATTTTCTAAAGATATGGCTCTAGCGATTTTGATTAAAATACCATATATTAAATATATTTAAATGACAAATAGAATGTATATCTTGAATTTTCTGGAATAGTCTTTGAAGTCTAGTCAATTCAGAAGGAATTGTGTAATCTTTTACACCTGGAAAATATTAAGCCATAGACGAAAACGTGCTACACAAGAAATGTAGATCTCTTTAAGGCACATAATTTATTTCAAATAATTTTTTGTGGCACCAGACATTTTCGAGATATACGTTATTAATGGTTCGAATTCTTCAGTGCCTAGCCATTCTTTTCAAGTCCTGTTAATTTTCAGTTGTTTCTTGCGATGTTATGGAGAGAGTTTTAAGGTCAGCGTGAAGTGTCCAATTCAAAAACATTTGACTATACTTGTTCCTTTGTATCTATAACGAAATGTGTAACGCAGCTAATTCCGAAAACGTTTATCTGGATTAAAATGAAGTAGAAAGGAAGATAAACTTTTACAAGAATAATTTGTATACCCACTAATAAGATATAATGGGTAGAGAAAGTCATGTAAATGTAACACATCGTATGTTTAAAAAACGTCCGCGCGCACGCGTGTATATGTGTGAGTGTCTGCGTGTTGTGTGTGCGTGTGTGTCTGTCTTCTGTCTGTCTGTGAACAGCACAACTAAAAAACAAAAGTATGATAAATACCAAATTTGGTATTTAGGTTCAGTACTTTCCAAAGATGAGACACAAAGATTTTCAAGAAACTCTCTCCACCCCAAACTACCCTTTACATGGAACATTTTTCAAAAAAAAATTATTTTCTAAAAGAGGGCTCTAACGCTTTTGATTAACAAATGCAATATATTAAATATATTTACACGATAAATAAAATGTATATTCGAATTTTCTAGAAATAGCCTGTGAAATCTTCTTCATTAGGAAGGAATTTTGTATCATCTTTTATAACTGGTAAAAGTTAAAGTGTTAGACGAAAATGTACTTCACAAAAAATTAAGATTTCTTTAAAACACACAATTTATTACGAGCAACTTTCTTACGGCACCGGCCATTTCCGAGATATCCGTTATTAATGGTTTGAATTGTTCAATACTTTGTTACTCTTTTCAAGTCCCGTCGATGTTCAGTTATTTCTCGCGATTGCATGCAAACAGTATGGGATTTTAAGGCCAGCATATAGCGTTGAGTTGTTAAACGTGGGACGTTCGCTATTCCCTTTGTACTGTAATGAAATGTGTAACATAGCTATTTCTGCAGAAAAAATAGCTTTATTTATGGACGCTCTTTAACTGTTATGGTTCTTAAGAGTCCCATTTTATATTGGCCGGAAATTTTGCTCAGAGGCCTCTTTATCAGGCTTGAGGTCCTTCTACGTGTCGTAAATCTACCGATTTCTGCAGAGGTTTATCTCTATTAAAACTGAAGTAGATAAACAAATTAACTTTCATAAGAATAATTTATACCCACTAATAAACGATAGGGGGTAGAGAAGGTTATATGAATACAACTGATAAGAATTCTTTTTACTTTCTCTATCACGTACATAGAAACGGTAGAGAAGGTATAACATTAGCATTCTATCCAAAAATTCTATATCGAAAGTTCACCTAAAATACATGTTTAGAGGCCCCCTGAATAATTTTTTAAAAAAACTACCCGCGCGCGCATGTGCGTGTATGTCTGTGTTTGTGAACAATATAACTCAAAAACAAAGTCGGTTCAACACCAAGTTTGGTATTTGAAATCAGTACCTTCCAAAGGTACGACGCGAAGATTTTCAAAAAAAATCCCTACTCCAAACTCCCTTTACATGGAACATTTTTCGAATTTTTTTATTTTCCAAAATATAGCTCTAACGATTTTGATTAGAATGCCATATATTAAAGATTATTCACATTACAAATAAACTGTGTATCTTCAATTTTCTAGAAATTGCCTGTGAATTCCTCTTCATTCGGAAGGAGTTTTGTATAATCTTGTATAACTGGTAAATGTTAAAGGATAGATGGAAACGTACTACACAAGAAATGAAGATCTCTTTAAAACACAATTTATTTCAAATAAATTCCTTTGTGGCATCAGCGCCAACTGATTTCCGAGATACCAGCTATTAATTGCTCGAATCGTTCAATGCTTAGCCATTTTTTAAGGTCATATCAATTTTCAATTACTACCGCGATGTCACATGGAAAGAGTAGGGAATTTTAAAGCCAGCGTGTAGCGATTATCCCTTTGTAACTTTAACGAAACGTGCAATGTAGCTATTTCCAGAAAGTTTTATTTGGATTTAAATGCAGTAGTTAGGAGAATAAATTTTAGTAAGAATAATTTGTATACCCACTAATAAATAATAAAGGGTAGAGAAGGCCATATGAATGTAACACTTCAGATTTTTTCTAAAGCCCTATCCAAAAGATTTCAGTCCTTTGATTATATTATTTGACAAATTCTTAATCCTGCTTTGCTTATTTAGGCAACTAAATAAACTTTATTAAAACAACTTGCAAAATTATCGTTTAAAGGGAAAGCATCACTGAAACGTTTTGAAAATGGACATTTGGGTTGCGGACCTCAAAAATACTCAGTCTGCAATTTCAAAAATTCACTTGCTATGTTGATTTTGCTTCGTATGCAGCACTGCTTCTGTATTTTAATTGCAATAGTTAGCGACTTTTTGTACAAAATAAAAATTAAATATTTTTTATGTAAAGCGTCAGATTGGAGTGGGGTTTCAATAAAAATCATTTAAGATACCAACTTAAGATTCGGAAGAAGAAAGAGGAGTCATTTTGTATCCAGGCCTTTTCAAAAGCGTATCAAAGTTATACCTATACACAGAGCTTGACATTCTAATTTTGTGTAATAAATAGAGTGCGGTTTGTGATGCACTAAGGATAGCTTTGTTTTATACGCTCAAAATCCAACTATATCAGTGTAATATCGAGGTGACAACAAAACTCCTCCCCTGAAGAATTTAAATGTTAGAAACAACCAAGCTAACAAAGCAACCATTGCGCGCGCGTTTGCATTTGTCTCTCTCTCTCTCTCCCTCTCTCTCTCTCTCTCTCTCTGTGTGTGTGTGAATAGCATAACTCAAGCAGCATAATGAAAGTAGAATAAACACCAAACATCCAAAGATGTGACACGAATATTTTGAAGAAAATGCCCCCATTCCAATTAAATCTTTTTCGAAATCTTTTGTTTTTTTCAAAATGACTAACGATTTTTATTAAAATAGCACAATTACGGATATTTACATACCAAATAAATATATATATATATATCTTGAATTTTCTGGAAATAGCCTGTGAAGTCCCCTTCATTGGGGAGGCATTTTGTATAATCTTGTATAATTGGTAAACGTTAAGCGACGGAAAGCGAACACGTACTACACAAAAATTGTAGATCTCTTTAAAGCGCACAGTTTATTTTAAATAACATTTTTTCTGGCATAAGACATTTCCGAGATATCCATTATTAATGGTTCTATTGCTCAATGCAGTTATTCTTTCAAAGTCCTGTCGATTTCAGCTCTTTTTCGCGATATCATGCAAAGAATATCGAATTTTAAGGCAGCATACAGCGTCAAGTTCTAAAACATTCGACTGTCCCTATTCCCTTTGTACCTATAACGAAATCTGCAATGCAGCTATTTCCAGAATGGTTTATCTCGACTAAAATTAATTAGTTAGGAAAACAAACTTTCTTAAGATTAATTTGTATACACGCTAATAAGCGACAGAGAGTAAAGAAAGTCATGTGAATGTAACAAATACGATTTGTTATTCGGGAGACCTCAAAACACCTATTTCCTCTGAAGTCTCTACACCGAATTTGTGGTTGGAATGCAACACTTCCTCTTTTGGGGTTTAGGAGATCTCAAAACGGCCACTGCTGTGAAATCTCTTATGTCGAATTTTATGGTAGGAATATAGCACTTCCCCTACTTAGTGTTGGTAAGTGGTAGAGAATGTAATACGATTGCGTCTGGTGGTCTTACAAATAAGTACGTATTGATAAACTTCACACAGAACCATATCTGTGTTCCTCTCACCAGAATGTGTCTGTAAGGAATGTATTGACATTAACAATTCTAGCGCTATCTGAGAAAGATTACGACTCTACTTTCAATTGCTTTTGTTTGCTTTCCTCGTTACAGATTTTAACAATGTTAGTATCTGTTTCTCGGGTTTGACGTTGTACAGTTCTTCCTTTCTTATTGGGCGCTGTAAATGACTTTATAAATCACTAGAAAACTCTTAGCACTGCTCCAACTGAAACACGTTGGAATACTAACGTTGCGCGATGTTTTTAATGTAGATAGTAGATCTATTTATGACATGATCGTGAGGTGCCACGTGATACTGTACCACCTCACTCTTCCGGAGAATAGAACACCCCGCAAACGTTTTCTCCTCAGAGGTCTACAGTAGCTATTTGACGTAGGCAATAATAACAAAAATCAGTCTGGATGCAGGGTTGTGTAAAACGAAATGCAATTCGTAGAATGAAGCTGCCTTCCTTGAGATCTCCCTTCCTCAGGAGTTAATTGCTGGTTGACGAAGAAGTTGTGATAATGGAGAGCTAGAGAGAGAGAAAGCGAGTGATCGGCTGGCTTGTAATAGACTCGTCACATCAGCATTCCGTTGTCGGCGCTAAATGTCTGAATGATATTAACAAGGTTGTCACTAGGATTAGCATGACAATAGCGTTGGGGGAGAATAAATGTATCGCTTCCATCTTTCCGTACGTCACATCCTGTTTGCTCTCATTGTCGCCCGCGGCGCATTGTTCTCCCGGGACTCGTATGTCCCTATTATTACATATTACTGCTGCATGCATATATCCACACACACATACACTGCAAGGGGAGAGCGTTAAGTCGCCCTTCTGACGGGCAATAAGGGTGCAACTCCACACTCCAAGAGCCCAGAACAAATAGTTACAACACGCAGAGGCAGAAAACAAAAACATTGACTCGAAAACGCAGTCGCAATTAATTCACAACAATATGTACACTTAATAAAATTAGTTTCAATTGAACATATTGTATAACGTTCTGTAAATACAGCAACGTGAAGTTAATTACAACTCATACCTTAGCAAGAACCGTAAACGTCATAATATTTCAAACTCTACATCTGGCCCTGTGTGTTTTAAATATCCTTATTCCAGTAAAATGTCGATAAGCTTCTAACTTATTTCGAAAGCCTCTTTCTTCTAAATCAATGCTCTATAACGACAAAGGGTAAGAGTATCCAATTCAAATCCCAATTCTGGAATTGAATTTTTCAGTCTGACTCTACCCTTCAAGAGTTATTCTTGCTCACTTCTCCGAGTAAGGAACTCAGAAAGAAGTGCAGGGCAGGTGAGGGGAAGTTACTGTTATGAAAAGACTAGCGATACAAGGGAAATGTATGTTGTACTTTGCTCCTATAATGTCTGGCCTACCTTTACTCTTAAGAGACGAATCGCCGAAACGGTGTTACGTCACACGATTGTAATACGTCACATGTAATTGAGTTGTCTGACCTGTTCTTTATGATACAAAAAGCCCAGACATGCAACTTTGTAGCATTTAAGGTCATTAAACTTTAATTTTGGATTATTGCTAAGGTACGGCATTGTTTAGTTGAGGTCATGCATAAGTATCCGAATCAAGGGTAAAGGGTTTGTCGTTTTACTAGTTAAAAGGACCAGGAGTGAAGCTTGGTTTGAACTTATAGTGTGCATTAAGCACAATTTATCCACGACTGCTTATCCATTGTCATATCACATCGCACTCATTGAGGTAATTAGTATAATTACATACATAGAATAATATGCGAATAGACGAATGTTTGTAATATTATTATAAAAGCTCCATAGAAGAAAAATACATCCGAAGTTACCTGTTTGACTGCTTCTACGGTTGAAGCTGGTAGACAATCAGATTCGTCTTCTTCCCTCATTTAATTTTTTGAAACGAGATCTAAAATCGAAGCTATAGCAACAGTGTTTATTGATTTATATTGTTACTTACCATAAAACTATCATCATATAAATGTAAAATATTAAGTAGGCTGTAGTCGAGTAGAACTAACTTCAATTTACAATAAATTTATTTCCAGAATTTTTAAAATAAATTTCTTAAACTTATGAAATGTAGAACAAATATTGCGGTACACACTTTACAAAATAAAACACGTACACCTTTAAGGCAGAGAAGGCATCCTGAAAATATTTTGTATGACTTTAGTTTATTTGTTAGCATATGCCTATGTTATAGTTAACCTCTTTTTTTTCGATTTCGCTGCTAAGATCGACATTATTATTTTCTGAAAAAATTTGAGTAAATCAATATTAAGAAATAGGTAAGCATAGTAGTTAAATATACTATTATTTTATTTTTTCTAACGGTATAGTCTACCAGCATTTGAAGCACAAATACATTTGATTGATTTTTATTTTACTTGTCAGTACTAAGATTATCAGAAGGCTCGTAGGAAATTTTAGTTCGAACAAGTTCCTTTTTTTATTTATTTTTTTAAGGAGTGAGTTGGAGAGGAAGTTAAGAAGGAAGTGGTGAGGTTCCGCATGAGCATCCTCGTAATGCTCACCCATGCAGGGGATGTTTGTTGCTGTCCAGAGAACTGGAGCGTATTGTGGCAGGAGGCCTGCTATCTGCCATGACCGAAACCCTGGCAGGGACCCGGCAGGGCGATGAGGGCTGGGACAGGCAAGGAAATTGTGGGCGTTGGTGTTTAATCATTAGTCCCCTGACATGAGTTGAGTCCATTAGATGCTGAATATCTCTGAGTTTTGAAGCTGCGACTCTCGAGTAGTGCTAGGTACTGTGGTGGCTTGTGGAGGCGGCGTGGGACTGGTGGTGGCGTGAGTGGAGGTCGCGTGGCGACAAGTCTCAGTTGCGCTGTTGGATATGTGAAGTGTGATAGAATCCTCCTCAGGATGTACGGCAGCAGCGGAGGTTGGCTGGTGTGTTTGAGGCTCAGGTGTGGTGTCCAATGGAGCTGGCATGTGCATGATGGAAGAGATGGCTTCTGTAACTCGTTCACCTCACTGTAGCGTCGACAGTGAGGTCGTTAGTGCAAGTCCGCAAAGATCGCCTCCAGGGAAAGCAGCCTGCTTCCATTGCACTCCTGTAGTCTCTTATCTGTGTTGGATTGATGTCCTTGCAGTTGCGAAGTTGCTTCCTGGAGGTTGGCAATGCGTAGCGATTGATTAAAAACCTCCGAATGGAAGTACTAATCGCCTCACGTAATCCCGGTGTGGATTGCTGTAAAGTAGCGGTGTGTGGCGGCTGGTTGGTATCAATGTGTGAAGTCAGTGTTGGTGTAGGCCGTAAGGCTGCTGTGGTGGAGCTGCTGCGGGGGCAGAGATTGCAGGCTGACTGCCCAGTGAAGTCTGTGTTGGTGTAGACCGTAAGGCTGCTGTAGTGGAGCTGCTGCGGGGGCAGAGCGTGCAGGCTGACTGCCCAGTGAAGTCTGTGTTGGTGTAGGCCGTAAGGCTGCTGTAGTGGAGCTGCTGCGGGGGCAGAGCGTGCAGGCTGAGTGCCCAGTGAAGTCAGTGTTGGTGTAGGCCGTAAGGCTGCTGTAGTGGAGCTGCTGCGGGGGCAGAGCGTGCAGGCTGACTGCCCGGTGAAGTCTGTGTTACCCCCGCAGGTGGCACAATATCGGCGGCGTGCAAAAGAGATCCTGGGCTGCACCTCAGACGTTAGCGTCGGCACTGAGTATCATAACGCAGGCGGATGCTGAGTGGCCGTAACAGCACCATTGGCACCATAGGCTCGGACGGCAACTGCGTCTGGCTTCAACAACAGGGCCTGACCTAAAGAGAGCAGAGCCATTTGCTGAGCCTCCTCGCATTGCCGTTCGTCCATGAATCTCAGGCGAACCAGGGGTGACGGTCCACAAGAGATGTAAATGCGTGACGCCTTGTATGCAGTAGGCCAGAGCTGCTGCGCGGCTTGGAGTAGAAAGTCCATTGGAAGTTGCCTATTGACCTCATGGACGACCTCGCTGGTTCTGGCTGGAGGTGTAGTGGCAGTGGTTGAGGCGGAGGCTGGCTGTGACATAAAAGTGGCAGTCTGTATCGACTTCACAGTTAGCAGGACGAGACAGTGGTGTAGGTGTAGGAGGCCGGGAGGTGGCCGGTGTAGGGCGGCGGTGATGGACGCTGTGCGAGGTGTTGTGACGATCGGCAATGGCGAAGGTGCTGAAGGCCGCAGACGGCGGTGTTGCGGTAGCGGCCGGTGAAGACAGTGTGACAATAGCAGCTAGCGGAGGAAGCGTAATCCTCTGCGACTGGCTGGTCTTCCTCTTCGTCCAACTGTGAACTCATATTTCACGATGTTCAAAATACGAAGGTCCGACGCGAAGTAAGAACAAGTCACGACGACGAGAGCATGCTGACAGGCTAAAGGTAGCCCGAAGGTGTGTTAGACGTGTACAGCTTGATTGCTTCGTCCTGATGCGCTATCTGTATGCGCAGTAGTTGGACTAGTCCATTTGGGTGGAGTGTTGGGTCAGTAGTAACAGCAGGCACGTACACAACGTCAGATAAGGTGACATCACCACATGTTCCAAGTGTGTGTTGTTGCACGCACTGCCAATCGTTCTCCCCCCACCCTAGGCTACCTTCTCTTCCTCTGCGTTTCTGTCATGTCAAGTCGCAAAAATAGACATTACCTTCCCTTGACTAGGGCTTAATCACTTTAAGATGGGATGTGGACATTACAGAATGGTCGGTGTAATCGAGGTAGACGGGGTGAAAAAAGGTAGCACGGTTTGCACTTCAACGGTTGCCATTCAATGTGAAACGGCCCTTGTGCACCATTGGTGCAATATAGCCTCCAAAGCTTGTTTTATTTGGTGTTATTGCAATTTTAAAGTCCATGGAGCTCTTGGATTGTATAGGAGTTAAGCCTTAATTGCCGGTGGAAGAACAAGTCACTATGTAATGTAAATAATATATATGTATACACAGAGAGAGCCAAAAATCTACGAACCGTCTGCGCGGTGTTTTTCCTGTCTGAGCCCTCGGCGCTCCTTGTCATCTGCCACCATCATAGAAAGGCGCGGATGAAACCATATAACATTTTTAAAACTACTTTTAAAGGCTTTAGTTACCAACTTTATGAAAGTAGATGTTGAAACTGGCCACCGTCGTTGTCCATACATTTTTGGCACCTCACTCGCCGTCGTTCACGTTGAGAAATGCTGGCAATTTCCTGGTAGATACTCTGTTTTAATTGTTTTAGCCACAGCGAGTGTTGCCAACACTTCCTCGCAAATAGTGGCTAGATGGCATCTTTAGAAAGGGATTGTTTAACAAAAAAAAAGCTACATATAATTAGCGTCTAAAACTGCCCATATTTTCTTTGCAGAATTTAAACCCCATTAAGGCATTCTAAATATCATAACTGATTAGATAATCCCACAACATTTAAATATTGTAAAAGAATAATTTATTTAATATAAATTGTAATGCAATTGCTAAGCAGTAATACGTTAAATACATCTGATATTGAAATATGAAATTCACTGAAATTCTTTGGGTAAAATATGTAAAAGCTCACCAATTCTGTGTATCAAAAATCATACATTTTGAGCTGATACTCCAGAAAGTCGACCTTATGATTAGTACACATTTTGATGACATGCTATAATTCATGATACAGCTACACAGGTAGAGGAATTCACCCTAACGTTTTGCATAGCTAAAGTGCAGAACAAATTATGCTATTTAGGCTTGATTTTGGCTAAGGGGTTTGTTAAGTAGGCTAGATTTCAGGCTATAAGCATTTTGCGATTTTATATGGCCAAACGCTACTGTAGAATTGCTAGATTTAGCTATAAAATAGCTAAGTTGGCAACACTCACCACAGCTTGCAGTGTATTTGCATCAGTTTAGAAATTCCCTGTGAATTGACAAGTTATTTTGCATCATCTTATTTGTACGGTTATTTGCTTTGTGCTTACGTGTGTTTGAGCCCGTGTATCTGTGCGTGTGTTGTGAGCATTTGCAATTGTGTTAACATTTTTAATGGATATTTAACAATATCCACAAATAGTGACAAAGGCAGCGAGCCAAACGAAAAACTGAGCGCACTCGGTAACCGGATAAAATGTATTTGGTAAAAATATTCGAATTAAAGGTCAATCGCGGGAAATAATTGCTCTGTGAGAGAAACAGCGGCATTTTCCCATTAGAATAAGTATGTATCAATATTTCACAGGTGTGTCTCTTTTGTTAACGCAGATCTTAATACTGATATTGTGACGTATGCAGAGATTGTCGCGCATACGTCTCTCTGGTCACCTAGATTCGAGATGGCGGTTAGAGCTTGGGTGGGGGAATTAGCAATTTTAGGTGGGGATAGGTTGGTTAGCGTCCCCTACGCTTTAGGAAGCGTGGCTTTGGACAGGGAGTCAGTGAGGTGAAGTCAACCAGGACAGACGTATAATCGCCTTCTCCGTGCAGGCATGCATGGCGGCCTCGCCCGACAGACAGGGGACTAAGGAGATAGGTAAGGTATCCTGTTTTATCTAATAAACCCCTTACCATCCAGATCTTTCCTGTGTTATTTATGATAGTATAAAGTTCCTTCCTTCCATTTTGAGCCATGTAAGTGTCCCTTTTGCCAGTGTTTAGTGATATTTCTGTACTTTCTTTAGCTGCGTCCCTCGTCGTAGCCTCGCCATGTTATAAGTTTGTTAATTTTCCGGTACCATTGCAAGCGAGTCGCCCACTTCACATTGAGCATTAGTTAAGAGGCTACGACAATTGGTGGAGGGCCGAGCATAATTTAATTTTTTTTCTGAGGTTTTTAAGTGCAAATTTTTTTTCTCTGTAAAATGTAACGGTTTTTGGTCCTCCACGTGGTTGCTAAAAATGTAAATATGTTTCTTGGCTTAAGGGTAAGGGTTTCGGTGGTATAATTTGTGGTTTCTGTATTCTAAATTCTTGTTGTGTTGCTTTCTGAAAGTCCCGAGTCTGAATTTTAATTTTAAGTTCATTTTTATATCTTTTTCCATTGTCTGTCGGCGCGACGCTAAAACCCCGACGGTGGTAAAGTGAGAGATGAGCTGAGATGAGATGTCAGCTTCGGTGGAAGTGCCAAAGAGTAACCCCGATAGTTGAAGTGTAAATGTGCTGATTTTTTCAGGAGGGCTACATGTACCTGGAAATTCGATTTGATGTGATGTGTTGAGAGATTTTGCTTATTGGTGTTGCTGTAACGTGCCCAGTATAGCGTGTGTGATGTATTCACACGAGAGAGTAAATGTATTGAAGTGTATGCAATGAGAATAATGTTTTTTGTGTTTATGCAACAAGTTTAGTACCATCTTATTTAGCAAGTTTTAATACCACGTGTCTTCCAGCTTAATTTTGATTCGGAGGATGTGGATGCAACAGTATAATGTCATGTTATTCGTGTCATTCCTGAAATGTTAATGTGATTTCTTTAAGGTTATGCCTATGTCTGGTATTTTTGACTTTGCAGCATGTTGAATGAGACACGTCAGTGAAGATGTTTTATTTTCTCAGTAATTACTGTCCAAGAGAAAGTTGAAAGTTAAGATAAAGATGATGATGATGATGACTGAAATACTGATGATGATGATGATGATGATGATGATGATGGTTGAGATAATGAGGATAATAATAAGATGGAGAAGATAATAATGTAGAGGAGAATTTGTGTTAGTGACAGTCGAATATGGGTATTGTAGTTGAAAGAATGTAATGTGGTGTAGTTTGAATATGTACTGTGGATTTATTTTTGAAGTTTGTAGTAATGTATACAGTAGTTTTGAGTAGCTAGTTAAGTGAGTGTTGTGTATAATTTGGGCCATGGTCAGTATGAATGATTCCATTTCATTGTCATGTATGAATATATTGTAAGTGCACTTATTTTCTTTTCATTAATAGTACCAGCTGGTCATTAATTAATATTGGGATCCCAAATAAGTTTCTATTTTTCTGTCATGTTATTGTATGGAAACAATGAATGTCACTGATATAATGTTTATGTATTCTGGTCCTTTTGTGATTTTGTATTTGGATTTTAAAGTATTGTGTGTTAAATTTTGGATGGTAACCCCCTGTAAAATTTAGTTTTTATGTCAACATGTAGTCATTTTTTTCTCCCTCTTTGCCCCATATTAAAAGAATTCATTGAGTGTAAACCTTTTGGACATTTTAAATATTTTATTGTAAATGACATACTACTTCTTTTATGTGTGATGATCTGTTGGAGCACCGTTTCTACCGTTCTATGGTTTCTGTTGTAGTCACTTTGCTGATGGCGGAGCTCGAGCGGATAAGACGAGGACTCCCCGTTTATCACGCCAGAGGTTCCAGAGACACCACAGGAGAGCTGTCGTACAGCCACTACACTGCAGTGGCATAAGGAACCACTATTTTGGGGGGGCAGTCCAAGCCAGCGATTGCCCAGCGATTCGTCGTTGTGGATGATCTGCAAATCCCACCCACAAACAGTTACGTCGGAACATCAATCCAGGTGCAGTGTAGTGTGCATGTGGCAGTGGCAGCATGGTGTGTGTGCGTGTGCGGGGTGCTCGAGGATAAGTGCTCTGAAGAAACATAATCCGTTAACACTCGAGACTCATAAATATGCCAGTCAATATTGTTTTCATGTCTTCGTTTGGGTGTTCCATACATTAATAAATACTACTTCTGTAATTATCTCATTTTTTGTGTATGTCATGTCATGTTTTACTCTTTCTTGTAATTTTTTTTGTACAGCATTTGCCTTGTGTCGACGAGGGCGTCGATCTCGGTGGCCAGGGGCAGATGTGACATATGCAGAGATTGTCGCGCATACGTCTCTCTGGTCACCTAGATTCGAGATGGCGGTTAGAGCTTGGGTGGGGGAATTAGCAATTTTAGGTGGGGATAGGTTGGTTAGCGTCCCCTACGCTTTAGGAAGCGTGGCATGGGACAGGGAGTCAGTGAGGTGAAGTCAACCAGGACAGACGTGTAATCGTCTTCTCCGTGCAGGCATGCATGGCGGCCTCGCCCGACAGACAGGGGACTAAGGAGATAGGTAATGTATCCTGTTTCATCTAATAAACCCCTCACCATCCAGATCTTTCCTGTTTTATTTATGAAAGTATAAAGTTCCTTCCTTCCATTTTGAGCCATGTAAGTGTCCCTTTTGCCAGTGTTTAGTGATATTTCTGTACTTTCTTTAGCTGCGTCCCTCGTCGTAGCCTCGCCATGTTACAGTTTGTTAATTTTCCGGTACCTTTGCAAGCGAGTCGCCCACTTCACATTGAGCATTAGTTAAGAGGCTACGACAATATATCCTTGCATGTTCTATCGTTTGCATGTAGATTCGTTATTTTATAGTTATCTTCATATACGAATATAAATAACACCCGCCCTACAATGCAGGCGTCACCCAACCGTTGTCGTAAACATAATTCTAACGCGCTCTCCACTTGGTCGTGATAAGTGGCAACATCGCCTCTTTCTCTCCGCGAAATGTCAATCCCTTTCTTGTTTGGCAGCGATTATAATTTTCTGGTGGCTGCGGCGAGGACAATAACACTATCTACATGGGTTGAACTGATCTGCGCTTATGAAGCATTAAAAAGGTCAAAAACGCAGCGGACGAAGTCCCATTTGGTCAGGTTGCCTAGCTGTGCTACGTGGGATGGCTATTTGTTTGGAGTAGGTTGAAAGGGCATATACCACACACACATATAAATATATATGTACACTATGTGATCAAAAGTATCCAGACACCCCCTCAAATATACGTTTTTCATCTTAGGTGCATTGTGCTGCCACCTACTGCATAGTACTCATTATCCGCCATCTCAGTAGTCCTTAGACATCGTGAAACAGCAGAACAGGATGCTCCGTGGAACCCACGGACTTCGAATGTGGTCAGGTGATTGGGTGTCACTTGTGTCAGAAGTCTGTACGCGAGATTTCCACACTCCTAAACATCCCTAGGTCCACTGTTTCTGATGTGATAGTGAAGTGGAAACGTGAAGGAACATGTACAGCACGAAAGCGTACAGGCGGACCTCCTCTGTTGACTGACAAGAGACAGCCGACATTTGAAGAGGGTCGTAAAGAGTAATAAACAGACATCTATCCAGAACATCACACAGGAATTCCAAACTGCATCAGGATCCACTCCAAGTACTATGACACTTAGGCGTGAGGGAGAAACCTTGGATTCCATGGTCGAGCGGCTGCTCATAAGTTACACATCACGCAGGAAAATACCAAACGACGCCTCGCTTGGTGTAAGGAGTGTCAACAGTACACGATTGAATAGTGGCAAAACGTTGTGTGGAGTGACGAATCACGGTACACAATGTGGCGATCCAATGGCAGGGTGTAGGTATGGCGAATGCCCGGTGCACGTCATTTGCCAGCGTGTATAGTGCCAACAGTAAAATTCGGAGGTGGTGGTGTTATGGTGTGGTCGTGTTCTTCCTGGAGGGAGCTTGCACCCCTTGTTGTTTTGCGTGGCACGATCACAGAGCAGACCTACATTGATATTTTAAGCACCTTCTTGCTTTCCACTGTTGAAGAGCAATTCGACGATGGCGATTGCATCTTTCAACACGATCGAACACCTGTTCATACTGCACGGGCTGTGACGGAGTGGTTACCGACAATAACATCCCTGTAATGGACTGGCCTGCACAGATTCCTGACTTGAAGCCTATAGAACACCTTTGAGATGTTTTGGAAGGCCAACTTCGTGCCAGGCCTCACCGACCTCTCCTCAGTTCCGCACTCCGTGAAGAATGGGCTGCCATTCCCCAAGAAACCTTCCAGCACCTGATTGAAAGTATGCCTGCGAGAGTGAATGCTGTCATCAAGGGCTGAGGGTGGGCCAACACCATATTGACTTCCAGCATTACCGATGGAGGGCGCCACGAACTTGTGCGTCATTTTCAGCCAGGTGTCCGGATACCTTTGATCACGTAGTGTATATATATTAAACAAGAATTGTACATAATAATATAATTCATCAAGAAAGATGTTAGAATATTTAACAGCCAAGAAATGTAAAAAGCAGATTGTAACTTAGGTAAGTAAAGGACGGGCGAGCTAGCTAATTCCAGGTAAAAGATAATTCTAGGTAGAGCCCACCTTCACCAAGCAAATGAGCTAGGAACTTGAAGCAATAAGAAGAAATAGAAAGAGACAGATATGGAAAGGAAAGGAGACAGAGATATTGAATCTGCTTCCGGGCGCGTCACTGGGACGCGTATGCGAAAAACTTTGGAGCAGAATATTTTCGTACATAATAAGATAACGCGATCTGAGGACCAAGTAGAAATGTCGATACATTTTGAAGCGCGGAGTTGAGCGTCATTAGGCTTAGGTATAAAAAGGGGAAGAAAGCCCCAGATTTTCACTCTCTTATAGAATCTCGTCGACAGACAGTGTTACTCTCTGGACGACGGATGCACGTGTGTACATAAGGGTGGGAAGCGTGTGCAGTTAGATCAGGCTCCTAATTTATTATAATGGTGGGAATTGTTACAATGGGAAAACCTAGCCTCCCATAAGTATTTATTTGATAATAAACCACATTTTTAAGGAAATGAAGTGTATTTTAATTTGCCTCGCCTACGAAAACCCTGATACCGTGAAATTAATTAAATAGGTAATTATTAGGAATGGATAAATCAGCAGCTGCTGAGCAACAATAGCCGGAGACCAGGACACTGCAGCAGAAGTCATCAACAAGAGGAACAACGTTTTCCCGCTGCAAATGATGCACAACGTTTTTCTGCCACATAGTTATTAGTCCTCTGGATGGTTATTACGTAATTTTAGCGTATTAGATCCTTCTGCTCATTCCCGCATTCATTTGATTGGTTTATTCACCGCCCGTTCAGAGACGGGAGGAGAAACTAAAAGCGAAAAAATAAATTATTCCGAGTAGTATAGTACGAGAATTCAGAACTTACGAGAATGAAATTCAGACAACTTTCAGTTCACTAAAATTTCAGGTGATTTAATGAAACTACCAAAAAATAAAACAATGTTTGCTTTGAGCATGAGGCCAGGTATTATGTACACAGGCGTGTATCATTTTCTCGTGTAATTTACTAATTATAAAATACGGCTTTAGTCTGCATTATAAAAATGTTGTCATTATCATAAATAGCTGAAGTTGATTTGTGATTGTATATTCTACATCAATACTTCCCGGCTTTTTATGGGAACAAATAATAACAAATTGGAGAAGTAGGTAACCTTAAAAGAGAAATAAATAGGACCTTTATTGTCAAACAGTTGCATACTGCACTTGCAAAATACAGCAATCCCATGGGCCTCATGACTTTACATGCTTTAGAAGAAATAAGGTAGAGGATGCGAAGCGTTCATGGTGAGGCACTGCTGTTGACTCGGCGAAGAGATGAAAAAATGTGTCTGGCCTTCGGAGCAGATGCCAATGGTGAGGTAGGGATGGTGACAGGATCTCCGCTGGACAAGCCTGCCACCGCGGAGGACTCAGGGTGAAGGTTTGTACTCTGTGTTCACTCTTACTGTCCATTCCAAACCAGAGTGCCTTTCACTGAAAACAAACTCTTTGTATTATCCGCGCGAAAGTAGTTCGCAATCCCCGCCCATAATGGCTGCTTGTTCCCCTCCCAGTGCTTGTTGAACACTATTTAATCTATAAAAAGGCGCCCTGCGTGAGAATCATAGTTCAAAATGCAACCTGAGGTAACAATCGATTTTATAAGTATGCGGCAATGAACATTTTACTTAGGTTGATCACAATCCTCGGGCAAAAGTGCAACACCCAAATCCAAATCCTCCGATGATGACTCAGCTGCCGTATCAGAATCAGAACTACTCTCCAAAATAATGACAAGCTTATCCACAATTCCACAGCACTGTCGCACTTAAAACAAGTTCCCACATTTTATCCTCTTCTATGTTGTATTATGTCTGTTTATATTCCCTGCTCGCTTTCGTTACACTTCTCACTGAAACGCCTGTAAAATCCGATATTAGTTTCGTAATATGCAATAATGCAAGTGTCGGGTATTTTTGTAATAGTGAGATGAATAGATAAAGTATTGTTTGTTTTTAGCCACTTTTTAAATGTTTCCCGCTTCTGTGTTTGAACAGTTTATTCGCACTACACGCACCTTCCTCTGCCATGTGAGCTCAAATACCAACTGACTAAATCACAAGATTTGACCTGAGCTGAGCATATGTGTGCTAGTGTATTATGAATGACTGTTCGCTTATCATATTTCCTGTGTTACGCAAAGTGTTTATTCGGTACTCAGATAGCACCTCTGGGAATTCATTGCTGCATTTCTTGTATATGTAAGAGAGTGGCAGTCATGCATTACGGTTGGTATTAACAAGCAAGATGATCTCGGCGTCAGCGCAGTAGCAGGCGAAAATCATATTTTGTAATATCTTAACAGCTAGTATATATCCATTACCTTTAACGATGAGTTCTTATGATAACAGCAATAAAATGAGCAGTTCTATACCTTTCCTGCTCTAATATTTCATATACAATACATGTATTAAGGAACTACTTACGTTGGCGTAAGAGTATATTCTTGGGTTCGTGACAAGCCGAAGCACGTGCTTCTGTTTGCATCAGAGGGAACTCTGGTTTGGAGTGGACAATAGGTTGATCCGCGTCAAACCAAACCCCCAGGTGAGCAGTACAGTATCCTTCCGCCATTCGCACTTGAAATACTGTCACACTTTCAGACCATGTGGCGAGTACAAGCGGCACGTAGTGCAAAAAGGAACAGAGTCCTTATTTCGACAACTAAAACGGTGACTAGCATATTCTGTTAAGGGTTAAAGGTGATAAGATTGATAGTTGCAACAAAATAAACGTTTGCACATATAATAATAGTTAATTCTAAAATAAATTAGCGAAAAATAAAGTAGCAGGTATGCGATAGCCTAATTTATTCGCTCTCTGGAAGTGGCACTTTATTAACTGTTGGCGGCTCATTTTAAAACAGAAATTGGGCACTGTTACGCAAAGTGCATTCTTCTTAAAATCACTACATTATTGCATCGCGTATTTCATATGCTTTCTTTTTTTTCCGGGTGTAGCCACTTTTCTCGTTTCAGATTTTTCTGCACAAGCACTGTTTATACTTGTACTCGAAACACCAGTGAACTCAGAAGTTATTTCACCATTTCTTTCGCGGAAAGTGTCGGATATTTCTCACATAGCTTATAATAAAGATTCAACACTATTGTTTTTTCACCACTAGTCAATGATTTGCGCGGCTAATGCTTTACGTAATTCGACGAAAGCACAAGAGCAAATTCACCGTACGCCATGATACTAAACACAACTGCTGGTTTCTGGCTGTAAACAATATTCTGCGCCTACCCGGATGTCAGGTGGCATATGAATTGCATCATGGGAGTTGTCTGTTTTACGGTATAAATCAGCGTTAAATAAAACCTTAGGTATTTGTATAGAATATTATACTATTTAAGGATAAATTCATTCTAAAATTCAGAGATTAGCATACGACTACTTTCCTGGGCGCATTGTTACCGTGTTGCACCACGGTGCACTGACCACGTGGGTTTGTTTTACTGCGGATCAACCTAAGAGTGAATACAGAGTAGGTAGGAGGTAAACAGGTAGGTAAAAATTGCTGTTTTATTATTTGTTTTTTATGGCTTCTAGTGAACCATGGCCTTAGTGTTCTTTCCTAAAGCATTGTTCCCTGGGAGAGAGGTCACTTCCTTCCTGGTGACTGTGCGCGAAGTTTCTGGACTAATTCGTTTAGCTTGTGCTCGTCTCGACGATAAATACTGGAAATGTTTGGTGCGGATGAAGTAAGTTGGTTTTGTTTCCTATCTATCTGGTGCAGACAGATTCTTCTGCGGTTGCACCCCGCGTCGCTATGTTGAGCAGCCAGGTATACACCACGAGAGAATGAGCGTGTCTGTTTGCTCATTCATCATAATACTGTGGTATTCAGCACAGGCCATCTAATATGCAATTAAAAAGCAAAAACCACTCCTGGCATTTAAAATATGGTTTATGAGACACCCATCGCAGAAGCCTAATTAAACAAATATATAAATTCCTACTTTTAGTAGTTTCAAAGAAGCTTGTTTCATGAGTGAAGCAAGGTAAGGATGTCGCTACGTAAAATGACAAAAGCATTCAATAATGCTACTGAACTCAAGATTGGAAGGAATAAAAATGACCTTTAAACTTTTCTTCTTAAATCTCTGCCAGAATAATGTGAGAGATGTGTATCCTGTAAAGTTTACAATCAGTTTAATAAACAGTAATTAATCCAATTTATCAATGAATTCGTGCGTAAGGTTCACGTAATCGTAGGTATCTCGCATTAACAGAAACCTGAATGTATATTTAGCACCAATGCAGTAAAAGTAGTGCATGATAAATACATTTTAAATAAGTTTCTTCTTAAATACAATCCCTATTAGCACTAGATGTCGCGTTAATCCGAAATATTTTATAAGCTAATAGAGCAAATAATATTTCTTAATGAGAAATAACTCTACTGGCTGTAATAATATTTGGCAATTTTGCTTTCTCAAATACTTATCCATAGTAAGTAGAGGTAGTATTGCATTCCACTAAACAATACGTTATCTAGATTTTACCGGAAATACATGATTCCATAAAAAAAAAACATGTTTAGAAAATCACCCGCGTGCGTTTGTGTGTATCTGTGTGCTTGATACATCTGTGAAGAATATAACTCAAAAATCTGATGTGTTGCACTCACACGACTTTCTCTACTCCTGTTCAATCCATTTTTACAAACCTTATTCTCCATCTACTTCATGTTAATCGAGATAAGTATTTACAGAAACCATCTTATGGCTAATTTTCCTGTAGGTGCAAAGGGAATATGGTTGGCTTTAAAAGACCTTTTAAGAGCTGGTTGCTATGGGAGCATTCCATTCTCTATGCATGCCTAGGATATATATAACGAATAACGAATACCCATTTGAGAAAAAGTATATGTGATGAAAATTGCAAACAAATAACTGGGAATATCTCAGAAATGGTTCACTGGACAAAAAAAAACATATGACATAAAGTGTGTGTTTTAACGAGATCTACATTTTTTGTGTAGTAAACCTTTGTCTATCTCTTACGGTTTATCAGTTATGCGAAAGTCATTCAAAATGAAGAGGACTTTTGGGGAGATTCCCAGAAAATTCAATATATACATTTCATTTGCCACAAAAATATATTAAACATATGATACTTTAATCAAAATCGTTGGAACCATTTTTTAGAAAAAATAAAAATTTTCGAAAAATGTTCTATGTAAAGGGTGGTCTGGGGTGGGGGGATTTTCTTTAAAATCTTGGTTATGCGTCCTTGCAAGATACTAAAGTAAAATACCAAGTTTGGTACTTATTCGAATTTTCGTTTTTGAGCTATGCTGTTCACAGACAGACAAACACACTGACGTGTTTCCAAAAATGCTTCATTTGGATTCAGGACACCTCAAAACATGTATTTCCGGTGAAATCTCAGTATCGACTTTTTGGATGGAATGCAATACTCTTACTATATAACTTACTCTTACTATACGTAGTAAATAGAGTAAAAATGAAATTCCGGATAAACATCAAGCTTGGTATTTAAGTTCAGTATTTCCAAAGATGCGACCCGAAGAATTTGGAGAAAAATTCCCACACCCCAAACTACACTTTACATGGAGCATTTTTCGAAATGCTCTGTTTTCTCTAAAATGGCTCCAACGATTTTGATTAAAATATGTTATATTTAAGATAATTACAAATAAAATGTATCCGGAAATTTCTGAGAATAGCCTGTGAAGTCTTCTTCATTCGGAAATAACCTTATAGAATTGTGCACAACCGGTAATCAATAAGAATAAACAAATAACTTTCCTTGTGGCATTAGCCATTTCCGAGATATGCGTTGTTAATGGTTTGAATTTCTCAATACCTCGTCATCTTTGAAGTGTTGTCATCATTCGTGTTCGCGCGATGTCATGGAAAGAATTACAAGGGCAGCGATCCGCTTTTAAGTGTTTGAGTATCGTTTTTTTTTTTTTTTTTTTTTTTTTTTTTTTTTTTTTTTTTTGTCTTCCTTTTACCTACAACAAATTTCTGCAAACGATTGTTTCGATTAAAACTCTTAACTATCGCTTTCCTTCTCACTTTATTCTACAACGAAATGTGGAAAGTGAATTGAAAGTTTATCCAAGTAGAACCATGAGCTTTACGAGAATAGTTTGTAGAAGAGTGAATAGAAAAGTCATGTGAATGGAACACATCTGAATTTCTTTTCCGCGTGCAGTCTTAAGTGTAAAACTGAATTTGATATAAGCAGATGAGTTTTGTTTTCGCATCGCGTATGCAACACAAATATTATTAGTATTAATATAACGTGGATAGAAGAATAATATCTGTACGAGATGTCCCGGGTTCGATTCCCGGTTGCGGGTGGAAACTTTTCTGTAGCCAAAATAATTCCTCATCCTGCCCAGAGTCTGGAAGTATGAATGAGAGTGTAAATATGTGATCTAATAATTAAAGCCCAAAGTTTACTAGAAACCAAAAGACAAGCTAATGCGACTTAACACCGTTGCCTATAGGCAACAATATATTCTAAACAAAAGGCCGCCGGTAAGACCATTGTAGCTAAAGCGGGGTAGAAATGGAACTTAAAAAAAAGAATAATCTATATGAAGTGGACAATTTATAACGAATATCTTTGAACTGATGAAGAGAGAAAGCGGCGAGTATTACACATCAGAGTTTATTTTAATGCTGTTGTCTCTATGAAACTAATTATACAGGGTGATTTATGAAGAACTGACAGATGTTTTTTCTTTAATTATTCTGTTCGAAATTCACTCAATACCGCAATTTTAGCAGAATGTTCTGGAGTTTTGATTGCCTGTTACTAGATGCGCAGATGTTCATGTTTTATTCGTAATTGTTAGTTTTATTGTCGGCAACTGTTTTTGAGATTTTGTTCCAGTCAAGTGAAAACGGAGTACGCATTAGATGAACGTTCCTTGTAAAGCAATACTGGATTACGAATTCAATTACAGCTACTCAAAGGGCATGCCAGAGAGAATTTGGTGTTCGTAATCCTCCCCAAAGAAACACAATACTGGGATTGGTAAACAAATTGGAAACAACTGGATCTCTGGCGAGTGAAACAAGAAAAACTCGTTCATCTAGGCTTCCCACGGTTGTTGTTGACGTAAGAGCACGACTGGATCAGTTACCCAAAAATCATTAAGACGTTTGTCGCAGGAGACAGGGTACAGCTACTCAATGTGTCAAGAGAGCTGTGAAAAGTGCAGGCCTAAAGCCGTATAGGATTACGGTTGTCCATCAGCTACAGGAACCAAATAAGGATAGACGACTGAATTATTGTCGTTGGTTTCAGCCGTTCATTGTGCAAAATGCTGCCATATTGTCCATCATATGGTTCACAGATGAAGCATGGCTCCATTTATCCGGTTATTGGCACAGCGAAAATCCACATGTTATTCATGAAACACCTATGCACCCGGTTAAAATCGGAGTTTGGTGCACAATATCCGCACAGAGACTAATGGGACCAATTTTTTTGTAAACAATGTGAACACTGCAGAGTACCGACGGATTTTCATGGAGTTTGCTGAGCTACTAGACGATATAGAGCTGAGTCAAGGATATTTTCAGCAGGACGGCGCTACATGCCATACATCAAATGAATCCATGGCACTAATTGCAATTTTCTTTGACGCCCGGATGATTCCCAAGAACCTGTGGCCACCGAGATCTCCGGATTTGACATCGCCGGACTTCTTTCTATGGGCTACTTAAAAGACAGGGTTTATGTCACACGTCCCCATACATTGGACAATCTGAAGCACAACATTACACAGGAGATTCAAGCTATTGAAAACAGAGTTCTCTAACGAGTGGCCAGTAACATGGAACGACGTGTTGAGTTGTGCCTTATGCAGGACGGAGGACATTTTCAACATTTGCTATAAAGATAAATAATCTCCCAAAATCCCTCTGTATTTCAGGTATAATAAGTTGTCGCTAGCATAACTTGTTTTGAAACAATTAAAGAAATAAATGTATCAGTTCCTCATAAATCACTCTCTATAAAATGTTTAGTTCAGCACAGCACTTCTTTTGACTTTACAACCTCGGAATAATTTAATGAGAGATTGCTCTAATCTTCCAAAGTATACGTACAGAGATGAGCGCAGGTAATCGATACTATGTTGTCGAACAAGTCGTCGAATAGTATATCGATGATGATGGTTTTATAGCATACTAGTGTACCAGGGGAGTTGGATCGTTATTGCATGCTAACGGCGGACCTATATTTTAGCGCCATTTCTCGTGGTGTGCACCTCTTCCTCTTGACTGCGTCGCCTCCCCTCCCCCAACCCACATTGTGTGTGTGGCCTGCAGATAACGTGTCGCTGTAATCGACAACAACAACAGCCGCCATGATGTTGTTAGAGGGGGATGCACGTAATAGTCTGCCACTAAGTAATAGACTTCCCAAGCCTGCAGCGCTCGACAAGGAAAAGCACATGTCACACACTGCGTCAAGAGCGTCGAGACTTCTTACGTTGTATAATATCAGCTGACACTCCATCATAAGCACTTTTAACACCCTTCTGCTTTGTATACACAACTTGCGGGGAAAAAAAGTCAAATCAACATTTAAGGTCCCCATACTAACCATTTCTTATGGTAATATTGTTGCTGGAGTGGAAACAATGTACACTCTTCTGTTTTGTGCTTAAGATTTCTTATTTTACGAGGGCTGTGTCATAATTCAGTCATAGTTTCGAGACAAGGGTAGATTCTTTACTGCAAACCCAGACTCCTCCATTCATTTACTTTCCTCTGTGAAACAAAGTTACCTTAAGGGGTTCTAGGACAGATTTTTTAGTCAAAATTGCCAACATTTTCAATTTTTTGATTTCTGCAAAAATTAACTCTTTATAATGCTAGTCAAACATTTAAATGCGTTTTATGGTGATATAAACTTTTTAAAGGGTTTGGCAGGCGTCTTTTAAAAAACATGCACGGAAGTTTAAATGCCTGCCACGCTCATTTTTGTTCTCGCTTGCAAAATCATTCAAATCTGCGCCATAGTCAGTGTGCCAAGAGGATGGGTACAGGATTAAGGACACCGGGAAGGGAATCCGCGAAAAGCACTCTGCTATACACTGGAATGTGCTTCCATCTGCAACTTGACTTCGACATCGACATCGGGATTTATGGCCATGCGGTCTAAGGCACGATAGGAGTAGCTAACCTATCGAGACCAAGGATCGAAACCCGGTAAAATACATGTTTGACACTCAATTGAAACTGTGAAAAAGGATGGGGGGAGGGCCCAACTAAAGCAAGCGTGTGAGACGGCACGGTTGGATGCTGATGAGTTTCAATTGAGTGCAGAACATGCATTTTGCCCCTTAAAACATTAATTAATGAGATGAGACTGGTCAAATTATGATGACAGCATTTTTAAAAAAATGATAGAGGCAAAAAAAGCAAAAAGAGAGGAAGAGAGGAGCTCAAAACAACCATATTACAACAGCAGAAGTGCACCAGAAAGAAGAAGAAGGTGTTGAAATTGCAAACAGAGGAGGCGAAGAAGGAGAAGGGAAAGAGCTATGGTTCTGGACAATTTTAACCCCTTACACCAGGTACATTAGCCTGTATAAATGTTTTCAGTATAAAACTTAAGCTTTCAGAACGACATTTTTTAATATGTCAAATGTCACATGCGGGACAGTTTTCCATAGTTTTGCATGAAACTTGGCATAATAGTCCTACTGTTCTATCTGAAGAAGTTGTAGTATCATTTTCGGGCTACTATGTAAAACCTGGGCATGTGGACTATTAATCCTAAACATTTTTACTTTTTAGGCTGTAATATCTGTATCAATGATTATAATTAATAATTTGTTATTCAAAGCACTAAATGAAAAACGAATACTAGGATAATTTGTTAGGAGTTCAAATATTAATGTGACAAAGTGGTACTGATGAAAAATAAAATTTGTCCCGCAAGGAGTATTTCATAATTTTCAAATATCGTGATATGAAAAACAGAAAAAACTCATATCTGAAAAACTACTTCCTCAATTTTAATGAAATTTACACATAATGCTATTTAGAATGAAGGAAACCAACATACAAAATGTTATAAATATTGAAAAAATTTTGTAAAAAATCATACAATCCTAGGTCCCCTTAATAAACCTATCATCTGGTATACTTTTCGGCCTCTAACGTTTTTCCTATCTAATTCCTATCATTGCATTTTTTATCTTACAGTTTAACTCATCTAATATCCCATTTAATTTCTTTTCGTCTTCCTGTTCAATGTTTCACACTCTTTCTAAAAGAACTATGCTTCATTCTTCTTCCCAATACACCCCAAGTTCGTTTTTCCTCGTCACCATCAAATATTCGATGTTGAGGTTTCACCGGGAATACATATTTTGAGGACCCCTTCATCCAAAAAGGATCATTTTTAGAAAAAAGGTGCGTGTCTGTGAGCAGTATAACTCAAAAACGAAAAGTCGGATAAATCCAAACTTGGTATTTATATTTAGCATCTCCCAAAGATGCGACACGAAGATTTTTAAGAAAATCTCCCTATCCTAGACTACCCTTTACATGGAAATGTTTGATATTCTAAAAATGGCTCTAAAATACCATATATTAAAGATATATACATTACAAAAAATATGATGTGTTACACTCACATGACTTTCTCTATTCTTGTACAAACTATTTTTACAAACGCTTATTCTCCATATGCTTCATGTTAATCGAGATATCGAGATGTCAATCTTATTGGTAATTTTCTTGTAGATGCAAGGGGAATATGGTAGGCTTTAAGCGATAGTCAAATCTTTTAAGCGCTGGTTGCTATGTGGCGCATTCCTTTCTCTTTGCATGTCCAGGACATAAAAAATATGAATAACGAATTTGAGAAAAAGTATAAGTATTGGAAAGTTTAAGGGAATAACAAGCAATATCTCGAAAATGGTTCACTCAACAAAAAAAATGTATTTGACATAAATTGTGTATTTTAACGCGATCTACATCTTTGTAGTAAAATTTTGTCTATCTCTTATGGTTTACCAGTTATGCAAAAGTCATTCACAATGAAGAATGCTTTTGGAGACATTCCCAGATAATTCAAGATATACATTTTATTTGTCATGAAAATATCTTAAACTTATGATATTTTAATCAAAATCGTTAGAGCCATTTGTGAGAAAATTAAAATTTTCGAAAAATGTTCCATGTAAAGGGTAATCTGGGGTGGGGGGATTTTCTTGAAAACCTTCGTGTTGCATCTCTGGAAGATACTGAACCTAAATACCAAGTTTAGTTTGGTGTTTATCCGACTGTTCGTTTCTGAGTTATGCTGTTCATAGACAGACACACAGACACACACACGGACATGTTTCCGAAAGTGTTTTTCTTGGATTCAGGGGGTCTCAAAGCATATATTTCCGATGAAATCTCGGTATCGAATTTTTGGGTGGAATACAATAATTCCCCTACTTACTATGCGTAGTAGAGAAAGTAAAAACAGCTATAGCCTGCCTGCAGAAAGTTCAAAGGCCAGTCTGTTTAAGTATAACTGGAACTATAGGCGCCTGCCCTACAGCAGCTATGGAGGCCTTATAGGCATAACACCTCTTCATATTGAGGTGAGGCAAATTGCCTTAGCTAATGCCCTCAGACTGTGAAGAAATATGACATTCAAATCAGGTGACCTAACTGGTGTCATGAAAATTCTCTGTGAAATTAAGGAGAACCTCAATACATTATAGGACTAAACCCAACCTAGATTATTCCTTTACAGTTAGAATCATTGATCGTCTAATTTGAAATAAACATAGATCTATCTTTGGAAATGGGTCACTTGTATAGTATACAGATGTCTCAAAAAATGGATGGGAAAACCGGTATAGGAGTTTATATGCCTAAGTTTTCCCTAGCAAAAGCTTTTGTAATGAACCCCCCCCCCCCATATTTCAAGCTGAAGTACATGCTATAGAAACATGTGGCCATGTAAATGTCAATAAAGGCATTTGTGGTGTCAGGATCTATATTTTATTGGACAGTCAAGCATACGGTATTGAGTCAACGCTTGTTGAGAAATGTCTGTAGAAATTAAATCAGCTGGAAAATCACCATAAGGTTAACTTTATGTGGGTACCAGGAAGGAGCTAATACTCCATTCATTGGCCCAGAACCATTCTGTAGATATATCAAAGGTAAGATAAAGGCCTGGTAACACAGGAAAATTAACTACCTATTGGGAACAAGTTCCAAAGCTAAATCATGCAAAACATTTCATTGAACTTTCTGCGAAAAGATCAAAAGAGATCCTCATACTTGGCAAGCGGGAGCTGAGGATGATAAATGGCCTCTTTACTGGACACTATCCTCTTAAGAATCATCTTTACAAGATGGGCAGGGCTGAGGTGAGTGTATGCATGTTTAGAAGAAAAAGAAACGGTAAGGCATATACTTTGCAAATGCGAAGCAACAGAGAATAAGGTACCTGGAGTTTGCTTTTCCAACTCCAGGATATATTGCCTTATCATCACCCAAGAAAATTATGGGTTACATTGGAAGCATTAAATTAAAATGGGACTTATAGAGGAGGGTATTCACAATAGATCTATTGAAGGTCTCAGTGTTGAGTAGTCGAACGGCTTATACTACCCGCCCTGTAATCACAGACGGACAGACAGACACACAGACAGACACACACGGACATGTTTCCAAAAATGCTTTTTTTGGCTTCAGGGGGTCTCAAAACATGTATTTTCGGTGAAATATCGGTATCGAATTTTTGGGTGGAATACAATACTTCCCCTACTTACTACCCGTAGTAGAGAAAGTAAAAGGGAAATGTGTAAATGTTGGACTAGCTGTATTTCTGCAGTGAGCGGCTCATACATTATTTGTAAGTAACCTGTAAACTCAGAGACTGAGTTTCTCTTTATTAATATTGTCGCTTTACAATGAAAAGTCTATCTAGAAAGCAGCAAAGATAAAATATGCTGGAACGGTTACACATTCCCATAAGCACTCGTACGACTTTGCCTGCTAAATGCTGACTAGCATAGAAAGCAGCAGTTTGCAGAGGCCAATGCTACCTATAACAGTATCGAAACAGTAACGTTTGCTTTATTTTAGCGTGTGTCTTCTTATTCTTTCGTTTGTATAGTCTTCTTTAATTTATATTAATATCGGAAGTTTTAGTTTAGAAGTAGTCGACATTGTCAGTCGTTGATTTTACATATTTTCGTTATGAAACACATTCACATTACTCCAGATATTGGAGAGAATAGGCTACGCCCCAGTCCTAGCCGCTCCAAAAGAGATGGTAATCAAGTTGGCTGAAATATATGATTTAACATTACCAATATGGATGGTTTCAAGCAATGTTGAGGTTTGTTACATTCTGTAGTTTTCTTCTTATAAACATATGCAAAATTCTCTGAACTTCATTTATTTAAAAAAAAAACTTGAAAACGATTGTCTCATTACCAACTAGGAATTTCTAATGTTTGTGATACAACTAGAATACCTAAACTGAGCTGGATGGCTCAGGCGGTAATGTCTGTGGCCCGTATTCGAGAGGTCCGGGTTCAAATCTCATGGGCCGAACAATCTGACACGCTTTTTCATGGTTTCCCTCAGCCGCTAAGGTAAATACCGGACTGGATATTTAATACCACGACCCAAAGTTTGAGACAGTAACTATGGTTATATATATATATATATGCCATATATACATTAATGTAAATTATAATGTAAAATAATATTAATAATCAAAATACTGGTTATAGAAATAGAAGTTAAGACATAAATTTTATGTATGTGCAAGTGTTGAGCTGGAGCTGTAGAAGCTTTGTTAAAAGCCGACAAACATATCTTTGTGTTAGAATTAGGGCCCAGGTAAAAAGGACTTGTACGGGAAAGTCATAAAAGCCAGACCTTGAGTATTTGTGAAATAGAAAAGGCGACAAGCGAACAGAACATATTTTTGTAGAGAGGTCACATGTTTGCAAACGTCGAACAATAGCCGCGTAAGTCTTCTGGAAGGTTCCAAGCTGAACGAAGACAGACAATGAAAATTTAAGGAAGAATATGTTTAAAATCTTTAAGTACAGAAATGTTAGTAGTAGCGTCCCCATCAGCCAAGGCGGTTGAGTATAAAGTACTGCGATGTGAATAATATACATGTAAGCTCTCAGAAGCAGGCGTTATTAGTTACTTCTTATAATGTACTAGGAAAGTTGAAATGTTATCAATTTAAAAGTCCATAGGATCGTGTGATAAATACTACAATTATTTCTAGAGCGCGTATACAATACTTGATTGCTCAGCGACCGCAAGTTTGGCGCACGACCGTAGTAGGGTTCAACCGTTCTACAGCTCCAACTAACTTAAGTAACTATGTAGATTATTACTAAGACAGTAAATGCGTGTGCCATTAAAGCATAGTGTTCTTCATTAACTTAATCAATTGTTAGAGTTGTTACTTTTTACCTTCCTTCCCGTATCACACCCTGCAAAGTTATACAAGCTCTACCAAAAACCCAAATAACAGCAGCCGTGTCAAGAAATAAAAAATAACACTTTAAGAGTAACAACTTAAACACAAGATAATTATCAGTATCACCATAGTTCATATATTAATATATCGGACATATTGCGAGTTATGCTCTCCCACCACGAGTATACCGCAAGTTCCACCCTAAGTCTAAAACAACAGTAAAAATGAATAATAGGTGGTAATAGCGAATGCAGTGCCATCTATCCACAGACAATGAAAGCAGGTAGACTGAACGGCACCTTAATGCCATCTGCACGAAGCAGAAGATCCGGCTACTATGCGCTAGGGTCTCTGTGGACACGACGAAGCGGGTAGTTACAGGGATGAGAGCTAGAAGGCTACTTGTCCGCCACACCTCGATCTAAGAGTTATCCACTAACAGATCCGTCGCGATATGAGCCTGAGCAAAGCGACGTAAAATAAAATAGAGTAATAGAATACTTAATTAAATATTTCGAATTAGAGAATAATAAATCCATTTAGATAAGCTTTAAATTAATTTAACACGTCGGGTGTTAAACCAAGTAGTAAGGCTGTCAGAATACGTTGAACCCGACATACTGTAATTTCATGTCCTGCGGTATCATCAGCATACAAATAAAGCGAACAACCTGGATAAATAGGAGCGGTATTTATGTAACTAGAGGTAGCAAGAAGCCCAAGCTCACCACCATGTGGAGCTTCTGTACTGTAGAATGAATGTTAGAAACAATGTAATCTTTACAAACAGAGAAAGTGTAGCTTTTAATATAAGGGGAAATTAACTGTGTTAGTATGAAGGAGTGTTGCTGTATAACGTGTGCAGCAGCTCCTGATGCCAAGCAGTGCTGAGAAGTGATGCCGGAAGCCACTATTAGTTTCTCATGTCACCTCAACGTGGGCCGCTTTGATACGTGAAAGTGTGTTGCGGTAAAGCAAAGAAAAGCTGCAGTATTTATTTGTCCCATGAAAAGCATCAAAACATGATTTAAAATCGTAAATAATATGATTATTGGAAGAAAATTACTTATGAATTCGAGATGAGGACTGACGTTAGGCATTTGGAATGTAGCTTAAGTAGTAACATTCAAAAGAGAACTATTAAAAACGAAGATTTTGTCTACAGTCTTCTGTAGACTCTTGAAGAAAGAACTAAGGAAGAGATTAGCGAAGTGCTCTGTAACACTGTAAAGTACCAAAACTTGGAGTTGTGAAGAAATTAAGAAAAACGATAGGGAGCATTTCAAATGTGGATGCAGAGAGAAACAGAGCTTGTGAAATGGAAAGCTAAAATGATCAATGACGCTGATTTAGAAAGGATAGGGGAAAAAAGAACAATATTGAAACTAATCAAGAAGAGGAAACGAAATTGGCTGGGACACCAGATAAAAAGAAACCATATGCTAAGACATGCTCTGGAAGGAATAATCAATGGGGTTAAAGGTTCGGGACCAAATATGATGATAGACATTATGTAGAGGAAAAATGAAAGGTGGGAAGTGAGGCAGTATTTTTAACAGTTAAATGATTTTAGTCAAATTATATAATATGTAAATTCAATAACAGCCCGCCTTAAAGCAATATGTGTATGTAACAATATATAAAAGTGTACATTACAGTCATTGTAAATGTTTATATTAGTGTATACATGTAATAATGTTATGTGAATGTATTACGTAATTTAATAATGTAGCAGCTGTGAGAATAATAGGTTAAAGGTTGCTAACAATGAGGTAACAATGAGATAAGCTTGAGGCAATAATGAGTAAGAATGTTTAATAATGCTACTAGTCATTATTGGAGCAACAATAATGTAAATTTTGAGACAGTTTAATAAATAGACAATCAACAACCAGAAAAAGCTTAAGTTAAATAAAAGTATTCCAGTGGATTAGCAATAGCCAATCAGAGCCTTGAAATACAGAAATTTACAAATTTAGTCGGTAGAAATCAAGTCAGTTGCTTGTAGACAGCGCTCATAACTGGATGTATTGCTTGCAGACAGTTTTCCTAACCGGACGCGAGATGTGTCCTCGAGAAATTTAATACGTATTCAGTGTGAGATGAAAATAGTTTACGTGTTAAAAAGTGCAAGTAATTAATTTAAAAAATCTCACGGTTCTCTCTATATCAGTGAAGTGTTATTTAAATCGTGTCAAACAATAAAAGGAGTGAAGTAAAATTATAATCTGTGTAAGCCTACATTCTTTAGTCGCACCACAACCCTGCAAAGAGAAACATGTCTCTAATAATAATACTGACACAGCCAGGAAAACATAAATATATAATATTTAAAGAAACAGTAAAAATACAAAGTTAATATTTTTAAACATTTGGGGCGAAGGCCACCGGAAAGTACATTTAGGGCGAAGCCTACCGGAAACGTTTTACCATACGTGCGGTTGCAACTACTTCAAGTTCGGCTCCCAAACAGTTCAAATATAATACAACTCTTTCAATACAACCTACTTAAAATACTCCCAAAGCGTGGTGCAAATAACGTAAAGATACTAAACTACTTAAAATTGACGCCCAAAACGTGGGACAAATAACAATACAACAAAATAACTACTTCAGAAGAACGGGAGAGGCTAGATTGCAATGCTTTGCTTGCTATTGTGCAGAAAACTAACCAACGGCATGGTCGCAGTTATATCATTCGACAGTCCCGAAGGAGTAATGTATAATGACACAATGTTATATGCTATATGACATCAAATGGCTCTAGCAGAGACAATATCTGTGGAACCTTCATTACTCTTGCAGGCCGTATCGGAATAGTTGTTCCTCTTTTCAGCAATCGTTACACATTGCAATGATTTCTTGAATGGATATAGGCTATAACGTCACCATCAGGTGGACTATTCTGGGGCACGGGGCTGTAGAAAGCGGACAAAGGAGGGCGAGTTACAAAGAGGGGAATTAGTGGGAAGAGGAATAATATAACTAAGCACAGCTGCATAGTCAGCAACTCCTTTTCGATATGTTCAAATGTAATAAGATCTAATTCACTTGGAGTGACTGGCGATGAATCGAAGAAATCACCCAACTTCACTACTTGAAACAGATTCGTGGTTCACACTGATTGCAATGCACTTGACAATTAGACACTGTCGATAAACGTTTAATCATTTGTTTGCCTGTTATTGGAATACAAAATAATCGTAAGAAATTATAATATAACATACGTTACATAGCCTCACACTCATCTAAACTTCTCTGGTGGCTACCATGTCAGTTATCCATTGCAGCTCAAATTGTGTACATAGGGTCTTTCACAAGAAAGGAATAATGCAAATTAAAATAACTAAAATTAACTCATTTTTTAAAAAATGCTCGGACGCATCAAATTTAATATTTTTAAAGGACAATTTTACAAAAAGAAACAAAATATTCAGCCATTTTTCTGTAAGAGCGATGTCGTCGACAAAAATTCTAGACAGCAACATATTTTTACTTTCTCTACCACGTACATAGTAGATACCGAGATTTCACCAGAAATACATGCTCTGAGGCCTCTTGAATAAACAAAGTCATTTTTAGAAAAAGGTCCGTGTGTGTGTGTATGTCTGCGAACAGCAAAACTAAAAAACTAAAGTCGGTTAAATACTAAACCTATTTAGGTTTAGTACCTTCCAAAGATGCGACACGAAGATTTTCAAGAAAATCCCCCACCCCAACTACCCTTTAAATGGGACATTTTTCAAAAATTTTGATGTTATAAAAATGGCTTCAACGATTTTGATTAAAATATTATACTTTAAAGATATTTACATGATAAATAGAATGTATATCTTGAATTTTCTGGAAATAGCCTGTGAAGTCCTCTTCATTCTGAAGGAATTTTGTATAATCTTCTATAACTGGTAAATATTAAGGTATAGAGGGAAATGTACTATATAAAAATGTAGATCGCTTTAAAACACACAATTTACTTCAAATAAGTCTTTCTGTAGCATAAGCCGTTTCTGAGATGTCCGTTATTAAAGGTTAGAATTGTTCAATACTTATTCTTTCGGTCCCAGTTTTCAGTTGTTTCTCGCGATTGCATGGAAACAGTATGGAATTTTAAGGCCAGCGTATAGCGTCCAATTCTTAAACATTTGACAATCGCTGTTATCTATCTATAACGAAATATGTAATGTAGCTATTTCTGCAAAGGTTTATTTGAATTAAATGTAGTAGGTAGAAAAATAAGCTTTAGTAAGAATAGTTTGTATACCCACTAATAAAGATAGAGGGTGGAGAAATTCATGTGAATGTATCACATCTGAATTTTTTCTGAAAGGTCTTATATAGTTGCATGAATAATTTCATTTATCTCATACGAAAGGTTTGGTTACTATGGGAACAGATCTCCTTCCAGTTGATTACCTTTTATGGGGATGTTTGAAATGTAGGTAGATCTTAGTTACGAGGCCTGCTAATATGTAAGAGTTAAAAATGAGGATAAGAAAAGAATGCAGAGGTATACCACCAGCAGTGATTGAATATCTTCAACAAAAATTGACACTTCGACTTAACCACTGCCACATTGTAAATGGAGAGCATTTTGAACATCTTAGAATTTAATTTGTTACAGTAATTGTGAATTATTATGGGGAAAATTGTTAAACAAGTCAACAATTAAATTGTTCTCATAGCAATCAAACCTTTTTTATGAAACAAATGGAACTGTTCATGCCGGTAAATAAGATAACTATCTTTCAGGAAAAGAACATGAAAAAAAAATATTACTATATTTATTTTACGTCCTTTAGCTACAGAGTCATATCGCGAAGGATTTGCTAGTGAATAACTCTTAGATCGAGGTGTAACAAAATTAAATTGAGTTTTGTTCATGGACACTCTTTAATTGCTGTGGTCCTTAGCGTCCCATTCTATATTGGGAGTGAAAGACGGGTAATTTTGTTAAGAGGCCCCTTTATCAGGCTTGAAATTCTTTTACGTGCCGTAAACACACAACACTGGACCACTGGCTTTACTTCCCTCCCAAAGGAAGCCATGCTAAAGATTTTTACGCCCGAAAAAAATCCAACGACCTCCGCGGGGTTTGAACCCGCGGTCTCGGGAACTAGAGGCTAACATGGTAACCACTACACCACGGAGGACCACAGACGGAAAGTTAGCCTTCTAGGTCTCATCCTTGTAACCACCCGCGCTTCGTCGTGTCCACAGAGACCCTAGCGCATAGCAACCGTGTAGATGGCATTGTAGTGCCGTCCAGTCTAACTGCCGCTTTCATATATAAAGGCGGACAGTTTGCCTTCTATGTCTCATCCCTGCAACCATGCCATCTTGCTTGTCATGTGTCCACAGAGACCCTAGCGCATAGCAGCCGGATCTTCTGCTTCGTGCCATGCAGATGGCATTAGGGTGTCGTCCAGTCTGCTTTCATTGTCTGTGGATAGATGGCACAGCATGCGCTGTTACCGTCTATTTTTACTTTCTCTACTACGTATAGTAAGTAGGGGAAGTATTGCATTCCACCCAAAAATTCGATACCGAGATTTCACCGGAAATACATGTTTTGAGACCTCCTGAATCCAAAAAAAGCATTTTTGGAAACATGTCCGTGTGTGTGTCTGTGTGTGTGTGTGTGTGTGTGTGTGTGTGTGTCTGTGTGTGTGTCTGTGTGTGTGTGTGTCTGTGTGTGTGTGTGTGTCTGTGAACAGCATAACTCAAAAACGAACAGTCGGATAAACACCAAACTTGGTATTTAGGTTCAGTATCTTCCAGAGATGCGACACGAAGGTTTTCAAGAAATTCCCCCACCCCAGACTACCCTTTACATGGAACATTTTTCGAAAATTTTAATTTTCTCAAAAATGGCTCTAACGATTTTGATTAAAATAACATATGTTTAAGATAATGTCATGAGAAATGAAATGTATATCTCGAATTTTCTGGGAATGTCTCCAAAAGTATTCTTCATTGTGAACGAATTTTGCATAACTGGTAAACCATAAGAGATAGACAAAATTTTACTATACAAAAAATGTAGATCCTGTTAAAATACACAACTTATGTCATATACATTTCTTTTGTTGAGTGAACCGTTTTCGAGATATTGCTTGTTATTTCCTTAAATTTTCCAATACCTATACTTTTTCTCAAATTCGTTATTCATTTTTTTATGTCCTGGACATGCAAAGAGAATGGAATGCGCCACATAGTAACCAGCGTTAAAATATTTGACTATCGCTTAAAAGCTACCATATTCCCCTTGCATCTACAAGAAAATTACCAATAAGATTGACATCTCGATATCTCGATTAACATGAAGCATATGGAGAATAGGCGTTTGTAAAAATAAATTGTACAAGAGTAGAGAAAGTCATGTGAGTGTAACACATCGGATTTTTCATTTTTACTTTCTCTACTACGTATAGTAAGTAGGGGAAGTATTGCATTCCACCCAAAAATTCGATACCGAGATTTCACCGGAAATACATGTTTTGAGACCTCCTGAATCCAAAAAAAGCATTTTTGGAAACATGTCCGTGTGTGTGTCTGTGTGTGTGTGTGTGTGTGTGTGTGTGTGTGTCTGTGTGTGTGTGTCTGTGAACAGCATAACTCATAAACGAACAATCGGATAAGCACCAAACTTGGTATTTAGGTTCAGTATCTTCCAGAGATGCGACACGAAGGTTTTCAAGAAAATCCCCCCACCCCAGACTACCCTTTACATGGAAGATGTTTCGAAAATTTTAATTTTCTCAAAAATGGCTCTAACGATTTTGATTAAAATATCATATGTTTAAGATATTTTTATGACAAATGAAACGTATATCTTGAATTTTCTGGGAATGTCTCCAAAAGTATTCTTCATTGTGAACGACTTTTGCATAACTGGTAAACCATAAGAGATAGACAAAATTTTACTACACAAAAAATGTAGATCGCGTTAAAATACACAACTTATGTCATATACATTTCTTTTGTTGAGTGAACCGTTTTCGAGATATTGCTTGTTGTTTCCTTAAATTTTCCAATACTTATACTTTTTCTCAAATTCGTTATTCATTTTTTTTATGTCCTGGACATGCAAAGAGAATGGAATGCGCCACATAGCAACCAGCGCTTAAAATATATGACTATTGCTTAAAAGCTACCATATTCCCCTTGCATCTACAAGAAAATTATCAATAAGATTGACATCTCGATATCTCGATTAACATGAAGTATATGGAGAAAAGGCGTTTGTAAAATTAGATTGTACAAGAGTAGAGAAAGTCATGTGAGTGTAACACATCAGATTTTTACTATTGTTTTAGACTTAAGGTGGAACTTTGGATCGTTGTATTAAATATCAAATCCGGCATTTACCTTGGCGGCTGAGGGTAAACACGAAAAAAACCTCAGTCAGATTGGTCGGCCCACGCGATTTGAACCGGGGAGCTCCCAAATGTGGGCCCAGACGTTACCGCCTGAGCCATTCCGCTCAATATGGAAAAAAAAACGTTGCCATTTAAAATGCTTGTCGATGTCACACGTTGTGCAATATATTTAAACATTTTGTTTTATCTTTTTAAATTTTCTTTTTAAAATATAAAATTCTAATGCATTTTTTTAAAAATGAGTTAATTTTACTTTTGTTTTCATTATTCCGTACTTATAAAAGACCCTGTGTAAGTACTTCCTATGATCCTCTATCCAAATAACATACCTTGATTTTGCAATCAGCGATAACTTAGTGTC
The DNA here is from genome assembly GCA_030765065.1 of Deroplatys truncata. NCBI lineage: Eukaryota > Metazoa > Arthropoda > Insecta > Mantodea > Mantidae > Deroplatys > Deroplatys truncata. The sequence continues at coordinate 60,415,405 of CM060984.1, read as the reverse complement.
TTCCCTTATAAGAATGATTTACTGATTATATTTCTAAGACTTATAATGTCAATCTGACGCCTTAGTTGTGACTTCTGCCGGTTTTTCGCCAACACAAGGTTGCGATGCGAAAATTTCAGCAATAGTATCTGTCATTACCAGTTTGTGTTAATTAATGTCGCTCTTAGAAGTTACTTTGCTAGACAGTTTGCTACAGCGAAGGCAGCGGGGAATTGCTGTAGCAACAAACATGACGTGTGAGGCAGTCATAGCTGTACCTCGCGGCCTGCATATAACCTTGCTCACTTTGCTCATGATGAGCCAATTTAAGGTTTAAGGATACTCGTAAATGAAATGGCTAATTTTTACAAATGTCAACGAATTTAGTGAACGTCTTTATCACATTTATTCAACATAATCAAAATGGCAATTCAATTTTTGTGTTCTTGTGTATATATCTTCCAAGAAAACAATATTCCAAAAATCTTATGTGATACATTCACATAACTTTTCTACCTTCTATTGTCTATTAGTGGGTATACAAACTTATTCTTACTAAGCTTATTTTTCTATCTATTTCATTTTAATCCAAATAAACCTTTGCAGAAATAGCTACATTATACATTTCGTTATAGATGCAAAGGGAACAGCGATAGTCAAATTTTTAACAAATGGACGTTGTATGCTGTTCCATACTGTTTCCATGCAATCGCCAGAAACAACTGAATGTTGATAGGACTTTAAGAGAATGACCAAGAAATGATCAATTCGAATCTTTAGTAACGAATATCTCAGAAATGGCTTATATCAGAAAAAACGTATTTGAAAAAAATCGTGTGTTTTAAAGAGATCTACATTTTTTGTGTAGTATGTTTTAGTCTATCGCTTAACGTTTACCAGCTATACAAGATTATACAAAATTTCTTCCAAATGAAGTGGACTTCACAGGCTATTCCCAGAAAATTCAAGATATACATTTAATTTTTAATGCAAATATCTTTAATATATGGCATTTTATTCAAAACCGTTAGAGTAATTTTTTAGAAAATAAAAAATTTCAAAACATTTTTCATGTAAAGGGTAGTCTGGGGTAGAGGAATTTTCTTAAAAATCTTCGTGTCGCATCTTTGGAAGGCATTGAACCTAAATATCAAATTTCGTATTTATCCAACTTTTCGTTATTCAGTTATGCTGCTCACAGACACATACACACACGGACCTTTTTCTAAAAATGTTTTTTTTATTCAAGGGGCCTCAAAACATGTATTTCCGGTGAAATCTCGATATCGAATTTTTGGATGGAATACAATATTCTCGTAGTAGAGAAAATAAAAATTAAAATCTGGTCATATGAATGTTCCAGCTAAAGTCGATTTAAAAATCTGAAAAAAAATTAATCTTGCATATTATTTCTCAAATATAGTTCTTTATAATGAAATATTACATTTTGTGTCATATTAAAACTTTTCTTGTAAAAATTCATAAAGTATGTAAGACTTTTAAATTAAGAATAAAAGTGAAATAAAAACTCTAAATTGAAAAATCTGCTTGGTATTAAAAAGAAGGCTATTTTAATCTGTTCATTTATCTCCAAATAAGATATACTGAAATTATGAAAGTAAATACATAAAAATTACATCATTAAACATTTTAAAGTGACAAAAGTGTAAGAGAATAAGGTCATAGGTTTTAAAAGTTGATGCACTATTTGTGCACACCAATTTAAACATCCTACATGGGCTTTTAAATAACCAGAAGTGCAAAATGACAATTTCATCCTGTTTCCACAATGTTTGTGAGTCTGTATATTAATATTTTTAAAACATTCTTTTTCGAAATGTCTAAAATACAGGTCGAGTACCCTTAAAATCGTTAAAATAACTAGTGCTTGGTTAAGGTTTTTATCATAATGCAAGAAAACTGGCATCCCTGCACTGGCGGCGTCGCTTTAATCACAATACCTATATAGTACAATGTAAAATACAATCAATATTGTTATTGTTATTTTTTGTTTGTAAGTTACATTTGTTTTTGAATTGTTTTTGTTTCTAATTTATTATTCCAGTTTTTTCAAGGAAATTTAATGCATAAAGTTACAATAAATGCTAAGGCTCTCACAGCTGACGTTATCAACTCCATTATATGTTTTTTTCAGGCTTGTAGGTTGTGATCCAGTTGTTTTCTTCTCCAATGTTTCGCCAAAAACTGCGTCCAACATCTTCAGGGAAATCAAAGCCATGAATACATTCCAATCTTGTCTGAATTCCGGAACTGTGTTCATGGGTTTGACTTCTTTGAAGATGCTAGACGCAGTTTTCGGCGAAATATCGGAGAGGAAAACAACTGGACCACGGCCTACAATCCGAAAAATGTGTATAATGACAACGTTAGAGACTTTTAGCCCCAATACTTCACACACAAACGTGTAGGTATTTTCGGTGAAATCTGGTGTTGAATTTTTAGATGAAATACAATGCTTACTAAAGGTAAGCAGAAGAGAAAGTAAAAATCACTGACGAGATCGTGTACGAGTGTAACCAGCTCAAGAGAGATTAGGCAGTCTGTGAGTGGAACCGCCTCTCCGCATAGCGGAACCAAAAAACCGGTAGCATCATCCGTTTAGCGAGCTCGGAACAAATAAAAACATTAATATCTTCCTGGATCAGTGAGCACCTCCACAACAAACGGCTTGGAAAATGCCTGCAGTAAAATTAAACGCAAACTTATTTCATCTCGGAAAAAGTTGTGTAGCTGGCATCCAGCATCTCTCTGCACTGCTCTGGTTGGGGAAACATCGAGTTCAGAAAAGTGTTACACTTACTGCAATCAATTGTTAGCATGTGGATTCGGGACTGAGGTAAGGGAAAATATATTCATCCAGAACTTCTACAGAAAAACTCCAATTTCTGTTTGACCCGCCTTTAGTTAATGCTTATTGCAGCTGTTCTCAATAAAATTTACCGACACCGGCAGCCGGGGTCGCTGAGGTACGGACTCGTGAACGGGAGGTATGCGGTTCAAATCCCCTCAGGAACGTTCTCCCTGACACTTTATTTTTCCAGGATTTCCTCAGTCATAATTGGCAAATGCCGAAGAGATACTCTGAACTTAGGTTCGAAAGTTTCCTTCCTAAATTATCTTTCCCAGTTATTTAACTTCATGTACGAGTCGTGTTTTTAAAGAAAGTACCGATAATTGTTTAAAAAATTGTAGAAGGTTATTTTCCGAATAATTTATTATCATTCGTTACCTTACACCTTACTTCTTCTCCACAGTCACCACAGTTATTCAGGCACATGTCGTAATAGGAAACTAGTTTTTGTATGCCTTTGTCAAAGAATGGTGCCGCCTGTGATGAAACCCAAGTATGCACTTCTTGTTTCACAACATCATCGTTGTTGAAATGTTTTCCACCAAGGAATTTCTTCAAATGAAGAAACAGATGAAAATTACTTGGTGTCAAATCCGGACTCTAGGGAAGGTGGTGAATTATTTCCAACCAAATGATGCTAACAGATCTTGAGTTTGTTTGGCTGTGCGTGGCCGGACATTGTCATGAACTAAAAGGATTCATTATTGTTTTCCCATAAACCTCACACAATTAGCGATAAATGTTTGCCGGCGTAACGTTTCTCGGTTTCAAAAAACGAATCACTGATCTGACTTCACAGTAGGCGAGTCGTTCATTGCTTTGAACATTTCGAAACGCTCTAACAGGAAAACACAAAGCGGCGATCGCTCACAGCTGCGTCTGGCTACCTAATGAAATAGAAGAATTGATCACGGATGCTCAAAATCGCGATTGCAGAGCTGAAGCGGTACTTATTTTAAAAACACTCCTGCTATCATCAGTGTCCTCCGCCTGTGGTCGTTAAACACTACTCAATAACATTTTAAAACACAGTTGCAACATTGTTGTTTTGAATATTCACCTATGACCTGTAATTTTACAGAGTGAGTATGAAATGCCAACTTTGAAGACAAGGGCGTGGGAGAGGATACCGCAATAATACAGTTAGAAATTGGAACTATCGTAGTTATGGAGGAAAAGGCAGTTAGCCTAGAAGGCAAATAGGTCAGAAGTTAGTTGATACATAGTGCGCAGTAATTGGACATACATGTTCAAGAAAACACCGTGATGTGATTTGTGAAACTTGTACTTACACCTGAAGGGCTCAGAATCTTGTGTTTGCTTCTCACGCGTCCGTTGATCTGAGTGTTCGAAAACATGAAACAAGAGTGCCGACGCTGTAATCGATCCAGAACAAACTACGTTGACAACAAGACGATTTCCAATTTCTCCTGACACCAAGTGTATGTAGCAGTACTGTAAGTCATAGCTGGTTTTGTATTGTAAAATCTCTGTGCACCAACGCAATCGAAACCGATCTTAGGATATGCATCCGTTTCGAATTGCTTAGTAAGCACTTGTTTACATTACATTAGTTAACAGGCGGCCGTGATAATGCTGTGGACGTCGCTTTTGGTGTGCAGTGCGACATTGCATTGAAAATGGCGGATACCCTTCGCATTAAGCAGGCTAATGTTAAGGCAGGTATCAGTCTGATGTAACGAAGGACATAAAATCTTATCTGTTACATTCACATGACCTTCTCTATTCATTCTTCTATAAACTATTCTTACAAAATCTTATTTTTCAATCAACTTTTGGATCTTCGAGATAAATTTTCAATTTATGATTAATTTCACATTTATGTATAATTTGCATATTTATGCATTTCGTTGTAGGTATAAGGAAACAGCAGGTTAATGTGCTAGTCAAGATTTGTAAAAGCTTGTCGCTTTGTGATACTTTTGAAATTCCATGCTCCTTGCGACCAACGAATAACAATTTATCACTTGAAAATAGTACAAGTATTTGGAAAATCAAGCCATATACAAATAACAACTCGGGAACGGTAAACGTTACAAAAAGGTTTGTTTGAAAAAATTGTGTTTCAAGGAGATCTATTTTTAAAATCGTTAGATATTTCTGAGAAAGTAAAAAATAACGAACATTTCTCTATGTAAAAAGTAATTAGGGATGAGGGGAGCTGAAAGCAACTGCACTTAAACACAAAGTTCGGTATTTAATCGTCTTTTTGCTTTTGGTTATACTGCTCTAATATAAAGATATTCACACATGCGGACACACACACGAACCTTTATCTAATTAGTCATGGAAACTCAAAACGTTTATTTGCGCTGAAAACTCGGTATCGAATTTTTAAATGGAATACAATAGGACATGATAGGACTAGGAGCGGAAGGGCACTTAGCACCTCGACCTACACAGAATCTTTTGTACAAACAGCACTAAAGAAAATCTTCGGCGGATTTTGTATCGTTTTCTGGGGTCTTATAAGGTGTGTCCTTCACCTTACCTATCACAGAGCATGGTGACTTGATAATAGAGCAACAAGGGGGAAAAGAGGGGAGGTTGATGCCTTTGCTTTTTCTGGTGTTATTTAAACCAAAACATGTCTATTGTCTCAGAACCAGTCATGCCGTATAGTAGCGAAATTACTAGTGGAGGTATCGTGGGTATGTGGGAAGCTGGTCGCCTGTTACAGAAATTGCAACGGCAGTGAATAAAAGTGTTTTTATAGTAAATTACTGCATAAAAATATTCCAGAAAAGTGAAGAAGACGGTCTACATACTCGTCAGAAAGTAGGCACTCCCCGTAAAACATCCGCAGATGATGATATTCGTTTAATAAATGCAAATTACTCTTTTGTTATAATTGACTGATCATGTTTAGAAACTAGAGATAACTGTGTATATGCATATGGTTTACTCAATATGACCTACATATTATAGCAATAAAATTGGAATATATTTTGTCTATAATCATGTTGTATTCCCATGATCAGCAATATGTTAGTAAAGGTATATTAACCAACTGTAGTTTTAATTAGAGGGAAATCATGTGCTTTATTTATTTGTTATTTAGTTATGTTTGCTTCTATGCAGCAACAAGCATTGATACCACTGTGAGAATACAGTTCTGTTTATTTTTTGTTATAAAGTGCTGGCTTGCTATGCATTTAATTAATACCATTCAAGCTTTAATTTGAAAATCTTCTCACACTACACATTCTACATTTCGCTAACCTGGGCGCTCATCAAGTTTTCCCCTTAGTTTTTAACCCTTTCAAAGGGATTTCCTGCACTAGCCGATAAGGTATGGGCTACCAATCATGATAAGAAGTCTGTATGACAAACTCAATGCACTCACTCTACCGCTTTCTCTTTTAGCCAATATGATCGAGAGCGAAAACATATATTTCTTTTCTACGCCATTTTGTTGTGGTTATTGATGTAACTATTTAGCAGGACTGGCGCATCCTAGCACGTGGCCTAAAGCCAATGAAATGACCACGTACAACGATAAATAATGTGACGTAGACACGAGGTGCAGTAAGACTTTCTTTGGTGCTCTTTGTACCTAGGTCTCTGACGGGGCGCCCCCTGGAGGGAGCAATGAGGTGAGAGGAGAGAGAGGGCGGCTGGACCAGGAAGCACAACAGACAGAGGACAGGGTCCCTACCTTTCACTCCCCGGATGGCAGTTGGTGCAACCGGCTCCCCTGCCCCCGTGGGCTTATACATCGTCTGGGGGACCCGGGACCCTGAGACCGTCTCATTTCGAGGGACGAAGGTTTACTCAGACATCCTTTAGCCTGTCATGCACACGCCGAGACCTCCCGCCGACACTTGCAACCTGAAAGAGATCAAACAGATGAAAGGTGAAGAGAAATGAGAATGGAGGTGAAATGGAGAGACAGGAAATTCAGGGGATGTATTGATCCTTCCCAGCATTTGCCTAGCAACTCGGGGAAACCCTCGAAAAAACCCATGGGTCAGGAAGGTCAGTCGCGGGAATCGAACCCACCAATCCCGAATGTGGGCCAGAGACGTTACCGCATGAGCCATCCCGCTCGGTATGGAATACACTACTTCCTTTGCCTACTCTAGGTAAGTAGTAGAGAAAGTAAAAACGGGAGAGCATCTGTCGCAGATCTAGAGAAATCAAGAAAGGGAGAAAGATAAGGATCATGATGGAGAAGATTATAAATTATATTTATACCTTACAGTTGCGTGTTTTGTTTTTCGCCATCTCAAAAACTACAATTTGGCAACACAGTGCACATTTTCTCAATCTAATGGTCCCAATGCCATGATTTTTTTCAACTTCCATTTTCATCTTTCAGAAACTAACTGAATCAATTGTTTTTCAAAGTCCCGCTCCTTGCGTCTCATCGTATATTTCACGACGGATATTGCTTCTGTTTAAGGTCCAACCTTGGGTATAGCATGGAACTCACATTGAATACTGGGTACGGAAAAACAATGCTCAGAAAACTGTAGAGTAGAAAGGCAGTACCAAAATAAGCATTCTGAGGTTAGGAACAACGGGGTCGCACAAGTTGTTTACTGCGCTACTCGCGTCAACATTAAATCCGTCATGTTCGAGTCTCCGATTGTGAAACCTATTTATGGGTGTCAGATGTAAACAAAACGCACTCATGAACAGTACTAGTTACCGTCGTTAGGTGTGTTTGATGTGAAACTTGCTGGATGGCACAGTAATAATGTAGTAGTAGTAGTAGTAGTAGTAGTAGTAGTAGTAGTAGTAGTAGTAGTAGTAGTAGTAGTAGTAGTAGTAGTAGTAGTAGTAGTAGTAGTAATATTTTGGAAGCACGTTTCCCTTTAGGCACCTCAACCTAAAAATACTTGTGCACTTCCTGGTTTCTAGCCTAGGCATCAATATCTACATTTTTAGTTATTTGTAGTATTTGTCGCACTAAATTAGGGGCTGTTTCTAGGTTTGCAGTAGCGCCAAGAACCTGGCATCTTGTTCTTCTGTGGCTTCGCATTCTAGTAGAATGTGTTTCGCCGTTTCAGCGGCTTGTAAACACAGACGGCAAATGGGTTCCATCTTAATCCCGTAAAGAGTTTGTTTTGGGCATAGTTTTCCATCTATTTTGTATTGCTTTTCGAACCCAAAATCGAAATGTTTTTCGCATTTAACATATTTATTCCACAGGCAGGTTCTGACATGGTAATACCGTCTTGTTCAGTACAGTACACGCATGTAATGGTTAGTTTCTCATTGTGTACCAGTACTCATTAGTTGAGACAGTATGTACACATTTGTCGTGAGAGTTACATTTCATTTTGACTGGCAAATGAAGACGATTCATAACGTCGGATTCCAGTTAGATATGTTCATGTTATTATATTTTATCTGCGATCCCATACTCCTATCCCCAAAATACTTAGTTTGGTATGCCCTTCTACTGTTCATATTTTCTACATATTGTTTTTCGTTTCCTGTATGTCTCTCGTGTTTTTAGTACAGCGAGTACAGTGTGAGGCAGTATTTTTAACACTTAAATGATTTTAGTCAAATTATATAATATGTAAATTCAATAACAGCCCGCCTTGAAACAATATGTGTATGTAATAATTTGTAAAATGTATGTAACAGTCATTGCATATGCTTATATTATAGTAAACATGTTCAATAATGTTATATGAATGCATTACGTAATTGGAGCTGTGAGAAATAGGTCAAAAGTTGCTAACAATGAGGTAACCTTGAGGCAATAATGAGTTTGAGAGTTTAAATGTTACTTGTGATTCTTGGAAGCAATAATGTAATTTTGAGACAGTTTAAAAATAGCCAATCAACAACCAGAAAATACTTTAGTTAAATGCAGGTATTCTATTGGAGTAGGATTAGCCAATCAGAGACTTGAAATACAGAAATTTACAAGTTTAGATGGTCCAAATCAAGTCAGTTGCCGGCAGACAGTTATTGTAACCGAATGCGTGATGCATCCTCGAGAGATATAATACGTATTCGTGTGAGACGAAAAATAGTTTACGTATTAAAAAGTGCAAGTATTTAATAAAAACATCTCACAGCTCTCTCTATATCAGTGAAGTGTTATTTAAATCGTATCAAGTATTAATAAAAAGGAGTGAATTAAAAATTAAAAAAAAACAGAAAAAAACCTAACAAAGCATCTACTTCAAGTGCCTTCGTTTTATGCCAAGGATACAACCGCCTTATACGGTATCGGCCGAGACAGCAGTGACCTCGGTTTATGCCATTGCGCAGAAACGGCGCAAGACGTGTCAAGGGTACGTTTATCAGCTGTCAGCTGTCTCAGTCGTTGCTTGTCTTCGTGTTGTGAAGTGTTTCGAAAATAGTGTGTTGTGCGTGATTTCCTTAAGAATACTATTCTCTTATTAGTCCACGGAAATGCCTGCGAACAAATTCACACTTGAACAGCGTATTTTTATGTATGATACATACGTGAAAAATGAATCCTGTAGTCAGGTGTGTAGACAATTTCAGCAGCATTTTCCTGGTTATCCAGTTTCGGGTAGAGACATTGTTGTTAGAGGTTTCGTCAAAAAATTTAGAACAACGGGGTTGCTAAACGATAAAAAATAAAGTTTATAGGAACAATCCCACACCATAGACGAACTTAAGGACAATAAAGGCATAAATTATGAACATTACGCAAGAAGAACTTACGCGTGTGAATGATAATTTCATCCGACGATGTCAAGAAAGTCTTCGTTCAGATGGACACCACTTTAACAACACTTGTAACAAGGTTAGTACTCGTTACATATATTTTACTAACAGTCGTGAGTAAGTAACACGGGAGTTACGAAACGGAAAACCCGTCAGTGTAGTAGACTGTGTGAAGAGCATGCATTCGCGCGATCCGCGGCCTGGACATAAAACGAAGACACTGTAGTAGAGCTATAAAGAACTGAAGATCTAACAGCAGGGTATTATGGGATTGGGGAATTGAAAGTGATACTATCTTCTTAAGCATTTAATGTGACTATATGAAACTGAGATATTGGATCAAAGGACTGTTGAGAAAACTCTGTTAAGCTCATTTACAAGCGATGAGACGCCTTGAATGAGAAGCCGGATCAAATTTAAGCCTTCATGAGTGGCTGACTACAGGATGTATTTTTGTCTGTGACCAAAGGAGCGTAGCTAATGCATGGTTAGGGATTACAGATGAGATAAAAAAACCTAACGTGATACTTTCCATCTGCGTGATGAGTTGTGTCTCAGGGGGCATGTCAGCCACACAAAAGTGCAATCTGCGCATGCGTGGCCAACGTTGTCATCACTTGTGGACCGTGACAGCCTTATCTCCCGATAGATCGACCACAGCCCTCCACCCTTCTCGGACACCCCAGCGGTGTTTGGAGAGGACTCTCGGGGCAACATGGGGGTATGCTTCATCGGCTTCCAATAAGTCATAACGTCTGATCACATCCTGAACATTTACTACATTGCGTGTCATACTAATCGTGTTTCAAATGCGGAAAAAGTAAAATGAAGGTATATAATATTTCTACACCGTTTGTTTAAACTAATTAACGTCCCTTATAACATTTCAGGCCAACAGAGACGAAGAATGAAATGATGATTAATGTTTGCTCAAATGCGCTTGGGTGCAAAGAGCCGTTTATCTTTGCAGGATAAACGTTTATCCAGGCAACTCGTCCGACGGAGATTAGAACTAGCGCCATCCTAATTATTGGGCAAACACCCTACTTATTATTCTACAGGAATGGAAAATACCCACGACCGCGTGGAAAAATTTCCAAAAAAAATGCGGTTTTTTTTGAGTTCAGAGAACCTCGAAATATGTATCTCCGTGAAATCTCAATATAAAATTTCCTACAATACTTCCTTTTCCTACATAGGTAAGTCCTAGAGAGTAAAAATCTTTTATGTTTGTTTCGCTAATGTATTTTAATGTATGGTTTATAGAGGTATATTATTATTATTATTATTATTATTATTATTATTATTATTATTATTATTGTGTGAAGGAGTCAGTGATTTGAAGCTCGAAATGGAGCACGAAAACGCAACATCTTAATGTTAATTTTACTTCGTAATAATTGCACACGTTGTCCTTTACCCGCGATAAACAGATTTGTGACAGTTACACCGTTGAAATCCAAATCAGTTACCATCTGCAACTAAAATAATTGTGGTTTAGTCAACGCATTGATTTAAATATAAACTGGGAATTAAAAATTGCGGAAGCGCTCTTTATGTATCTATTTGCAATTCTTATTTCTTATGTTTAACTTGCCTAACCAGAAAATGACCTTAGGACAGTGAAAAGTTCCAGACACCTCGGGGAGCCAGCTTAGCCCAACAGGAATGCGAACGTAGGTCTACATCGAGATGCATATGGTACACTCAGCGACATTAGATATTATTCTCCCTCCTATGTAGCGTCTATCGTGCAGTGGGAATTTCTTGAAGTATAGGCAAACCAAAGAATAAACAGGGGAATGGTTAAATTTTGTTTCCCTTCCAGTGGCAATCCTACGAGAAACTGTTAAGTATCATTATTGTCAGTCTACCCCCTCCTAAAGAAAATTAAATACGACTTTGCTATGGTAAGGAAAGAATTTCAGCTCTAGCAGTGGCTTAATACTTACCGTGTCTGCAGTGTCATTTAGGATAGTAATATTTCAGTAGATATAGGGCATCGTTTGTCTTCGCAGATGTATGTGAGTAAGTGATTAAAAGAATGAAATATCGGAATAGACATCCAGGGGAAATGAAAACATCGGCGTAGCCTTTAAAATTGCATTCTTTAGGCCAAAATGTAAATTGTCACTTTAATTGTTTGCACAAGAAAACCAAAACCGGCATTTTCCGACGGTTTTCGATCTTGGATTAATAATTCATATTAATACGTATGGGCTGATTTGAAGCAAAAAGATATGCATTTTGGGAATTGATGAGTTTTTGAGAGATAGAGAGATTTTTCTAACGAGTATAGGGATCAATTGTACGTATGGCAAAACTTACAAATTTATTCACGTTATCTTAAAACTACTAATAGTATTCTCTCTCTCTCATTGATTTCCGCTTCTCCCACGCTCTTCTCCTCATTCTTCCTTTGTGCAAAGTACATGTCATGTGGTGTTTTGAATTTTTTGTTTTGTTTTGAAATCTGTGTTTTCTTGGATGTTATTAAAAATTAAAACACAAGTAAAAATTTAGTAACACAAAGACTTGTGCCTGTTCAAGCAATTCGGAATGTATTGTTTTTATGGTAACTGGTTTACGTATACGAATAACGTAAGGATAAAAATGTATACTCTTAAATATTCAGTCCATCGAAATTTTATAAATAAAAAAACCTGTCAGAAATAATATTCTAATAAACTTTTGTAATGCAACATTTTTCAAAACCTAAATAATAAACGTGATACATATTTCATATTTTTTCTTCATCAACCATTGGGGAAAATACGTACCTAAGATGCCATTTTTAATTTCTCTATCCAGTAGGTAGAGAAAATGTTGCATTCCAACCTAAACTTCTTATCTACCGAGGTTTCGCGGGAAATACATGATCCCCTGAATTATGTGTGTGTGTGTGTCCGCTTGTTTGCCTGTTTCTTAACAGCATAAATAAAAAATAATAAATGCCAAACATGGTATTTAAGTTTAGCATACTCCAAAGATAAGACAAGAACATTTTGAAGAAAAATCCCCTGTCCCATGCAACGTTTTACATGGAAAACTGTTTGCTATTTTTTATTTTACCAAAAAATGACTATTGATTCAAATATCGTATATTGGCATTACTAATAAGATGTATATAACTTAAATTTCTGGAAATGGGTTGTGAACTCCTCTTCATTCGGAAGGAATTTTGTATAATTCTGTATAACAGATGTAGATGTCTTTAAAACACTTTGTTTCAAATAAATTTTTGTAGCAGATGCTATTTCCAAGATATCCGTTATTATTGGTTTGGGCTTGTCAATGCCGTTGTCATTTTTTGAAGTGCTGTTGTTTCTCGTGATGTCATGGAAAGAGGATGGGATATCAAGACCAACATATAGCGTCCCGTAATTAAACATTTAACTATCGCTGTCCTCTTTGCACCTACAATGAAATAGATGTACTAGTATAATGAAACTATTTCTGCAAACATGTATCTCAAGAATAATTTACAGAAGCTATATAAAAATAAACGATAGTGGATAGACAAAGTCATAGGAATGCTATTTATTATATTTGTGTTTATTCTCTAAGCGCGACCTAATGTGTACACAACAAATCTCATAACAATTGGTGAAGCCATTTTTGAGTGAAAAGTACACACACCACACATACATTAGCTTAAATGAAAATTTTGGCTCTCACAGTAGTATTTAAAATTATTATTGTTATTATTATTATTATTATTATTATTATTAACATAGAAAAAGAAGTAAAAGAAAGACTAGCCCAGGGAAATAAAGTATATTTTATGTATAATAACTTATTTAAAAGCAAGCTGACATCTTTAAGTACAAAAATAAGAATTTATAACACAATTATAAGGCCTGTAGTAACATACTGTCGTGAATCCTGGGTGTTCAAAGAATCACAGAGGCATAAACTTCTAATATTTGAAAGAAATGCTTTAAGAAGAATATACGAATCAATTAAAGATAGAGGACAATGGAGGATCCTGAGAAGTGAAGAGTTGCATAATAAAATTAAAAAACAAAGCATCATACATTTTATAACAACACAGACACTAAGATGATTTGGACACTTGCAGAGAAAATGCCAAATAAGAGAACTGTCAAAAGAATATCTAAATGGAATCCCCTCGTATCCAGATTAAGAGGCAGACCTAAAATCAGATGGTTTGATGATATAAATAGAGATCTGAAAAACATGCAGATAAGAAATTGTATGGAACTAACCAAAGAGAGTACAGATTGGAAGAAAATTGTAGAGAAGGCCAAAATATTCAGTTAATGAAGTTGTAGTGCCTATTAAGAAGATTAAGATTAACATTATTACTTATCCAAAATCGAAAATTACCAGAAATATATTGTAGTAGGAAAATAGGAAAATCTGAAGTACTCTAATTAATAAATATAATTTATTTAATTCCTGTGCACGAATATCTCGTTTGTCAGCCAACACCTGCATGGATCACAACAGCAATTCAAAATGTTTTGAAATAGTAATATTGAGGTACGAGGTGGATCTATATTTTATAATACAAAAAATATTTATGCTGTTTGTTGATTTACAACATACAAGACCGTACCACTTGAGTAACTCAAACATAATTGCGTATGTAGGAAAGTTGTGCTGGTTTCTGGGTTCTAACTTTTCAATAAAGGAATAACGGCTTCGATTCCCGGCTGGGGCGAGGAATGTTTCTTTAATTACAATCAATCCCTAACCGCCGCAGAGTCTGGAAGTACGAGTGTGGGAGTGAATAACAAAACTGAATAAAATAAAGGTCAAAACATATAGTTAACGAGTTACTAATTTCACTAGTTGTTTCTTAAGTCTAAGTTCCCGCTTTGACCATAGAAGTTAAAAGGGGGCCACACAAATGAAGCAATAAACAAATGTAAAGTTTATAATCTCTTTGTTATGTAATGCAGTCAAAATATCAGTGTAGCGGCTATTTTAATGGCTAATCAGCAAGTTGAATGTCAAAATAGCTCTAGCACTTTTTCGAAATGTAAAGTAAGAAATCATTATAATAGTAATTTATGCAACAGTTCATAATCGCGATGCTTATGGCGCGAGTGAATTTTAATGAGTGTCAAATTAAAATTATCCAAGAGTTGGATACAACTTTTATGCAATATAATATTATAAATTGTAGGAAATAAATCATAAAATAATTTTGCATCCATAGACGACATAAGTGACAGCGTCTACATATGTTACGAGTCGTTAGATTCTCTCCCTGAATTTCATTTATTACATGGCGTGTTGAAGCGATAAACAAGACAAGACACTTGTATGCATTCCTTTCCTTGTGAAAGAATTAAGCAGGTTACGGACTGTGATGTAACCTATGATCAGCACGTGAAATCAGATCTTAATTATTCTATATTTAATTATGCATAGATATTTTTGTGTTTTCGTTGCTCAGAGAACAAATGTCACAAAGTATTTTCATCTTTATCTATAATCTACGGTAACTTGGAATCCGGTTTTACGTCACTGCTACAGGAAATACGTGATTGCTATTACTAGCACGCGTGCTGTAATGAGCCAGTTATGCACGATATTGAATACAGTAACAACCTGTCATAATGGCAGGATTGCATGAAAATTATTTTTGGTCGACCACACTATAATTGATTACATATGACATAACTGAACTATAATGGCATCCATTATACTTCAGCGACTCATGGTCTTAGATGGTGGCGCGCGCAGCCCATACACTTTAACACCTTCAAAGCAGCAGTCCACTGGGATCCATTCCCCAGATAAACAATGAAATGTGCGTATTTAAAGTAAAACACATTCTGTTTATTGTAATTCTAATGTTGTAATAAACTGAGTTCATTTCCTTTGTTCCAATATTGCTTAAGATACGTTACCTGCAAAAAATCAATAAATACGACCTGGACTCAATAGTACTGCCATCTGTTGCAGTACTCACAAACACGTTCAAGATCTTGACATCATGCTGCCATCCGATCAGCATTTAATTACATACAACCAGTCAGATCTTTTTCTAGAAACTTAAAGTTTTGAAATTATAACGTGGTCGACCAAAACCAGCTGTATGCAACTTGACTATAATGGTAATTAAGACTCGCTACCGCTCGTTTCATAATCATACTCGTGTCTTAATTACTAGCATTATAGCCTTGTTGCATAATATACCAGTCATCCGGAAGCAACTGCCCGTTCCTTTACTCAGCATTTTGTATACGAGTAGCTGTGATAATATCTTGCAAAATGAATACGCTCCCGTCTCCCTGAAGATGTGGCGTTATTATTTGTTGCATTACTAGTTTGAGCCATCGCGTATCCGTCTGTGCAAGTTTATTTTAATGGCTTCAAAAACTTCGTTGTCAAAAAACTACTGAAATGGTCAGAAATGATCTAACTCTCTCGAGAAATTCAAGATGATATCGGATTATAGCGCATTCCTCGATGATTTTCGTACAGAAAATATTTAATGACCAGAAATACTGATTCAAATGTCACGCGACATAGGACAACTCCGTTATTTGTGCAGATATCGAAAAAACGATATAAGGCACAATTGTTGCAAATACATTGTTTTAAATCATGAGCTTAATTGTTGCGACATAAGATTCACCATTAAGGTTAATTATAGGGTAACTTTATTAATCTGCTTGAAATCACAAACTTAACAAAAGATAATGACTGTCAAAATGGCAAACAAACAAACACAAACAAATCAATGTCATATCCATACACCATTTACAACTTAGCAAAATATTGGGAATCGCAATAGCAAACTCACGGGGGTGGCAAACTGAAACCAATTAATGACTTGAACTGCCATGTTCTGAGCTGCGCAACTTGGACGCTACTTGAGGAAGTGTTCAAATTGATTGCCATCCTGTTGACGGCACATCCGAATACGGTTCACATATACCTTGCGCACATTACTTAACACCGTAGTGTTAGTGCTGCACAGGCTCCTCTGATGCTTTCCCACAGTTCCTGCAGTGTTCGGGGCCTGTTTCCGTACACTACAGATTTGATATGGCCCCAGAGGAAGAAGTCAAGTGGTGTCAAATCTGGCGACCTAGGCGGTCATTCTATTGAACCCCTTCGACTGTATCTAACGCTCAGATACAACTTCATTCAGAAATTCGTGAGTTGTTAGTCCAAAATGCGCCGGTGCTCATCTTGCTGAAAGAGAAACCCTTGGTAGATTATCCAAATAGGGCAGGAATATCATCTCGAGATGTTCTCTGTACAGTTCAGCAGCGAGCTTGTTAAGAAATACGGGACCGATAAGAACATCCCCGTGTATGCCGCACCACAAATTTAACCTTGGGTCAGTCTGATGATGAGCATCTACAGCAATGTATGGGTCCTCGGTTGCCCAATAAACAGCGTTATGTCTATTCACTGTTCCGTTCTGGTAGAAACAGGCCTCATCACTGAAAAGAGTGTCAGCTTCAAGGTGTGGCTGGTGCGTTCGTCTTTCTGCAAACCACTCATAAAACTGCACCCGTCTATTTGCATCATCTCCATGAAGTTCCTGGACAAAATGCACACGATATGGATGGAGGTTATTTCTGGAAATTTCTGTTTTAACAATATTTATATCGAAATTAAATGCGAATTTTGAATGTGATTTTTAAAAACATTATTGGTAATATCCTGGACGCGGATGCTTGACTGATGCCACCTTCTTGAGCCACGTTTCTTTTTGACCACGTTGGACTGAGTGTCAGCTTAGCTAGTACACTAGCGAAGTTTACAGGATCTTTGCAGTAAATGGCCGAGCAGACCGTCGTTTGTCATAGATACTGGCTGTTGCCTTGAACCGCTCCAGTAAACGCCAATGGTTGCGTGATGTGGGGATGGTTGATCTGGATGCCGTCTGGGGCATTCTTTCGAAGCTTCCCGTAGACTCATGCCTGCAGCATGGATAAGAAGCATTCCCACCATTCTTGAATTGTGTACTGGGAGGTTCTTTTTGATTACTCGAACAAAAATAAACTTCAACATGAAAGTCATTATTTAATACGTAATTTCCGACAATGTTGTTGATTACTGAAAACAATGCAAAACAATAAAAATTCAACATTAAGGTCATGATTTAAACGTATTTACAACAATTGTTCCTATATCGTTTTATCGGTATCTGCATAAATAACGGAGTTGTCCTATGTCAGAGACTTTTGAATCACCCTGTACAAATATCATCTACACATCTCACTTTGGATGCTACTGTTATCAATGTATTTGAAGACAAGGGGGAACTTGTGGTGAAACAGCCCGTGAATGTAATATATCACAATTTAACCTCTTCAAAAGAGAAACTCGCTACTTTACCCGACAATGAAAAATCTCATATCAGCGGGACAGCATTACATTGCTCGATTGCAATTGGAAAACACTACTTTACCCAGCCTACAGTCCTGTATAGAAACCCATCTGATTATAACGGTTAAACTTCAAGTGAAAATTAAAGGGTATCCGCAATCGTGAAACCCTCAGGTTTATTTTGAACGGTGTTAATTTAAGCAGATTAGAAAAGTGTGACAATAAGTAATTCTGTGCATGGTTTCTGGTATCTTCCTTTTATAGTTCCTTTTTAATTACTCCTTTTATTAATTTAAGTTATGTCAAAATATTTTTAAAATTTGGAGGTTAAATTTATAGAAGAAAAAACGACTTTATCAAAGCTTAGAGACTTACTGACACCTTGAGCACTACTTGATACTGCTACCAGTTTATGTTGGTTTTTGAAACCGTAATATATCGGCGGGATACCTGAGGGGAAAAATTCTAAGGGTTCTCTTCACAACTCTCCTTTAAGATGCGTTTTTTATCAGCAGCCCACTCGCACCTTGTCCATATTCCGGAAGCCTCTTCAGGAGAGACAGAATTGACTCATTGTGAGAGTATTGAGAAGAGGTCTGCTCTCTCCTTCTGTACTTACTTAAACCCTCCCTCGCTAGTTCAAACCCTTCTTTCTTCCCTCACCCACTTTCGCCAGTCGTTTTTCTTTATTCCAGGGCTGAACAATCTTCCTTTGCAGTTGTTCTTTTATATATTCAATGTGCCTTGCTTGGAAGCTAGTTTACTATGCGAGGACAACGCTTTGGAGAAAGTCCTAACCGTTCTGGCACCAGTTTTCAGGTGGATTCGTTCACTTAGTGAAACACAACTGGCATGAAAATGGTACAGAGATTATGAAAAGCAAGTATTGGTTTCTGAAGGGAGCCGGGAACTGAGATTTTGGTTAAAAATGAAAAATTAATTGATACTGGAATTTTTACTCATAAACACCGTTAAAACCAATGTTTGTTTTGAATTCCACCATTTTTACAAGTGCATTAATATTGTTGAAGTGGTCAGTGAATCAGTGAATAGGCAGTCTCCAGCATGCATTTTAAAGCTATAAAGTATTCTCTGAGCACCAATTACAACTAAAAACGTTATACTTGGTCTTCATAAACATATTAACCACTGCAGTTATTATTTTTCTCTAGTTCTATTAGTTTGGAGAAAAACAGTTTTTAAATATAAAATAATTACGAATTTGTTTTAAACGTCTGAAAAGAATGCAGAATCTAGATCAAAAAGTAAGTATATGATTTAAAACTTAACAACTAGTTTATTCTGCTAAGGTTAAAAATTAAAACAATTTGTTTTGACTATAAACTTTATTTTGCACGTAGTTTTCACGGTTCTATCGATATTAAGTAAGCCCACCTCCATGATGTGGACGTAGCTGTCTGCCTCACATTTGAAATGTTTAAGAAATAGTATTATATTAAAAGTTTCTAGTTAAAATTACTAAATAAAGATTTGTAATAAAATATGTTAAGGAGGAAGTTGCAATATATAGTATTTTGAAATGCTATAAGGTGATGACTGTTCCCATATTCTTAATGGTAGTGAGACTTCAACATAACAACAGTTGTAAACGCATCCAAGGAGTAGAAGCTGAAATGTCTGCGTTCAGTGGCAGCAAATGCACTAAGCGATGATAATATGAATAAAGGTATCAGAGAAGAACTGAAAATATTGCAATGAACGCAAAAATAGTAGAATATACAGGGAAGCCAGTATATTTGACGTTTCACTCAAAAACAAGCTTTTGAAACCGAGCAGGCATTAGTGTCTAGGGAATAATGGTGATGATGGATAACAACACTAAAAGTCTTTAGGGCATGCCTAATGCACGATTACGTCCAACTCGCTCACTTTTATAATGGCCTGATCTCAAGCCTGAGGACAATGGATAACGAATTCTGACCCAACTTAGTATCAAAATATCAGTAGTTATTATTCTGAGATCCCAGCCAGAAAATGTATAAATGATTGCGCATCAGGCATGCAGAATTACAACACAATTGTGTGCCTACACTATAAGCCAAATACGCTCCTCTTCGAACGTCATTGTGAAGGGTGTTTCGTTCACAGTTTGTAATTCGTCACCCTCTTATTGGTGGTGGTGGTGGTGGTGGTGGTGGTGGTGGTGGTGGTGGTGGTGGTGGTGGTGGTGGTGGTGGTGCAATGCGAAAGAAATTTTGAGAGTTTATTATATACTTCTGCATGCCAGCCATTAGGGCTTTTGTGCTATCCCTTTACTTTTGCTAGGAATACGAGTTGTGTGGCTTTAGCTTAGAATCTTTTTTCCTATGAAGGGTCTTGAATACTGTGTGGAGACTCCTGCCCAGTAACTGACACTCAAATAATATGTGTTTTGCAGCCTCTGCGTATTGCCCACATGATCTATATATAGGGTTTCCTTGAAATAACTCTTTGGACTGTAGGTATTTTCTGAAGTGAACCAGTAATAAATCCCAATGTTTTAGCTTCGTTGATAATTAATTAAATAACTAATTTGTCAAGAGATTAGCTAGGATAATTTGTACGATCTCTCCTAATGTGCTTTTCTGGACCATTGCAACATTGTCATTCTAACATATGATTAGCTGATCTCAAAAAAATGGTAAAGGACGTAGATATAGATGGAGTCTTAACCTCCTTCATGGTGAAATAGTTTGCGAGTGTAGTATGCAGGGAGAACTTACACCTTCCCCTCTCTTAACACCTAAGTATTTCTCAGTTCTGCACTCTTACTATAAATGGTTTAGTATAGAGTGAAATAGTATTTAAAACTGAAATATTTTTACTATTGATTGAAGTGATATTCATTTAATTAGAGTATAATTAATTTTAATTAGAGATGGCAAAATTAATTTCTAGCTAAGCTCTGATAAATTATACCAAAGAAAGTTTTAAAACAATTAGTAATATCATTCACTGTGTATGCTCTACCGTAAAATACAAGTAAATCCTTCACAGACTATGATACCTATATGTTTGTATTTCTGGCAATTGTGAATTTTGGTTACATGCACAAAAAACCATTTGCTATTGAAAACAATCTCCCAGCTCTATACTAAGAACAGTTTATCTCCAAGCCAAATTAGTGTCCATGCTTAAGAATATGAATAATAGACTTATAAATTTAGCTATGAATTAGGCCCGTTTTAAGTTGCCAGAATTTAAATCTGGTGCCAGTGATTCTGTACTCCTGAACATTGGCTACAAGAAACGAATGTCGGTACCATTTTCCTCGGAAACAAGATTTGAATTTGGCTCTTCCCATCCATTCCTTTTTCTAATTCTGAAATTATTTAGAAATTATTTTGTTTCTTGTCGGTTTACCCTCCCCATTTGGAGGGTTTACAAACCAATGTCTGTCTGGGAGCAGATATACTTTTGGATTGGATAGAAGAACCAGGATGATGATTAGCCTGAAGTTTGTTATGAGAGCGAGGAAGGAGATGATATGAAATGACGATGAAATGAATGAAAGAAAATGTGATGATGGAGCAGTTGGTGGAATGAATGTCGGGGGAAGACGGAGAACCCAAGAAAACCCACTCAGACGCCGCTTCGTCCACCAAAAGTCCCACATACAATTCCCTGGGATCGAACCAGGGGAGGCGATTGGTGGGAGGCGAGCGGTCTAACTACTCGGCCACGGAGCCGTCCGAGAATTATTTCTATGTGACAGAAATATTGTTTTCGTCAAATGGTATGACTTTTCTCTACGTTTAAAGTATTTAAGCGTTATTGAGTGTACAAAGTCACATGCATATAAGGAAGGAATTCATTTAGCAGTGCCTGAAAGATGTACGTATACTTTTGGTACACATTAGATATAAAATGACTGTTATATTTAGCTATAATTATGCAGGAGAAATACGCATGTATATCAGAAAGTTTAGGTAAGGACGTGACATTAAAAAGCGTAATTTTTCTTATATAAGGCATAGCGAATGAAAATTGCAGTGACAAAGCAACTTGTGCACCCCTGAGCCTGACCATTCGCTCGCTACATTTAAATCACTGGGCCATTCTTGGAGATTTCACGGAGAGTTACACTTGCTGAAAGCGCCGTCACCTTGGCTATCCCACGCAAGGCGCAGGAAAATTCCTCGCAAAAGAAGTATTTCTTCCCTGTACACAGATCTGCCAGATGCTTCCTGTTCTACAAGTATACAGAAAAAAATACTGTAAATATTTTGTAGAATCTTAGACAATCTTCAAATAAGGCAGAAAAGCTCATTCATCCTTTCACTGATAAAGGAAGCTTTTTTTCTTTCAGAAATGTGTGAACGTTATTCATACAGCATAATAATGTTCTCTCACATCTATTGGGATGTTAATTGTTTAGTTTCTTTGATATGTGGGTACTGTTGGATTCAGAAAGCAAATGAACTTGGCTCTGTCCCTTGTTGGCCACTCAAAATGATTAAATATGGACTTGATTCTCTTATAGTGAGAACCATGGCCTCTTTATGATCCGCTAGTACCCAGAAACACTTTTAAAGAGGTTTAAGATTTAAGAAACAAAGCAGCATAAATGTCTGATTCTTTCTTGAGAAGTTGATTTTAATACTGAAAGGGTTGAGTTCTGAAAACTATATCTCATGCAACACAGATCAAATTATAAAACCATGCCCTAATGGCTTAACTATTGTTATTCGAAATTTTATAACAATCTGGCCAAAACTGACCATAAGGAACTTTATATAAAGAAAATTATCAACATGAGAAGCTGACAATTAAATTTAATGCGTCATATTTAAATCGCCGATGGGACATTCAAAGATGGGTAGAGTAAAAAACAGTACACCTTTTTACTTTCTCTACTACGTATAGTAAGTAGGGGAAGTATTGCATTCCACCCAAAAATTTGATACTGAGATTTCACCGGAAATATGTTTTGAGACCCCCTGAATCCAAAAAAAGCCATTTTGGAAACATGTCCGTGTGTGTGTCTGTGAACAGCATAACTCAGAAACGAACAGTCCGATAAACATCAAACTTGGTATTTAGGTTCAGTATCTTCTGGAGATGCGACACGAAGGTTTTCAAGAAAATCCCCCCACCCCAGATTACCCTTTACATGGAACATTTTTCGAAAATTTTAATTTTCTCAAAAATGGCTCTATAGATTTTGATTAAAATATCATATGTGTAAGATATTTTCATGACAAATAAAATGTATAACTCGAGTTTTCTGGGAATGTCTCCAAAAGTATTCTTCATTGTGAACGACTTTTGCATAACCGGTAAACCATAAGAGATAGACAAAATTTTACTACACAAAAATGTAGATCGCGTTAAAATACACAATTTATGTCATATACAAATTTTTCAATACTTATTTTCTCAAATGGGATTCGTTATTCATTTTTTTATGTACTGGACATGCAAAGAGAATGGAATACTGCACATAGCAACCAGCTCTTAAAATATTTGACTATCGCTTAAAGACTACCATATTCCCCTTGTATCTACAAGAAAATTAGCAATAAGATTAACATCTCGATTAACATGAAGCATATGGAGAATAAGAGTTTCTAAAAATAGTTTATACAAGAGTAGAGAAAGTCATGTGAGTGTAACACATCAGATTTTTTATGTGATTATTTTGTGCATCCTTTATGCGTCTAGCCTTTGGCGTAGTTTTCCTGGGTTTTCTTCTTATAGTTTCATCACCGATCGAGATGACTCCGCGATAACGAGTGAGAATCGCATTCGGAAGGTTCCGGCATCAATTCTCGTCAACCATCCACTCTGACCTTGGGGTTTTCATGATTATCCCTGAACAGTAGGCGAATGATGGGATGGTTTCTCATATGTCCCTTTTATTCAATTTCCTTATCAAGTTTCAGTAGGTTTCGTGGTGTATAGCGGTGCCGGACAGATGCCGCGGATGCTTTCTTAAAGGAAAGTATTCCTCGTGGAAACTAGAGGGCTGCTTGGTTGACGGGTCGTTCATCGCCCTCTCTGGGCAGCTTCAGAAGTGGGACGGTCTTCGAGCCAGGAACTGTGGCCTGTATCCTCCTGTGGTTCCTTCACTTCATCCCTTCCTCCGCAATATATCTACGCAGGTCGTAGCGCGCGAGATGTCTGTATAGCCTGTACCTTATACCCTATAACTCCTCAAAGTAATTAAGCCTATTTATCTTAACTTCAATTTCTTCACTTCCATTTAAGGAAAGCACGTTGCCCGAAGAATTCAAGCACTTGATCTGTTCGATAATTTAACTTTGGCTCGTACATGTTCTCATATAATTCAGTATCTTGCGTCAGTGAAAAATAATTCAGTGCATTACAGAACGATTCATAGTTGAAAGAGAATAAAATAAATAAATGTTAGTGTTAATATATTGGCAGCCCTCGTAGCCGTGGTCGCTGCAGTGTATAGCTTCGGCACTCCGCCAAGCAGAGGGTCACGGGTTCGAGTCCCGCCTTAGGCATGGGGTTTGTGTGTTGTGTAATTGCGATAATAAGCGGTAAAGAATACAGTAAAGCACAGTAAACATAAACTGGGTAAACAAGGAAGCTTTAATATATATAATCTAAGATTTAACTTGAATAGTGGCAAAATGCGCTTGTTAAACAGCATTTGTGGATCTCAAATGTATTAAAAACTCATAGATGATCCTTCAAAATATACCAATGAAAAAATAACCTCAGTATCTGACCCCAAGAATTTATGCCAATTCCAAATATTTATGAAGAACCCAGTCAAATATTCACACATAAGTTTTGTTTGAAACGTAAGCTTACATTGGTACTTCCTTACTGAAAGAGCCTGTGAACTTATAACTGAAACCAAAAGAGCTCGGGTTTGATTTTTGAGAGAGGGAGGGAGAGAGAAAGAAGTATGTTGGTGAAGAAGGAAGTTGGCATAGCAGTACATATCTAATTGCAAGGGGAATGCTCCTGCCTTGCCGCATACAAACTCTCTACTTAATGTAAAGGAGCGGTTCTCGCGGCAAATTTATGGCGGGACTTTGCAGCGGCGGTCACAAATTGTGGGACACGGATATTAAATGTGACTTTCCACTTGTTCCTTATGTCCTGCCTTCCACCGAGCAGAAGTGGCCTATGAGCTTTCTGGCCAGATCATACCTTCCTGTTTTATCCATTATTAAGGGCACTATATGATGTAAACAGTGAAATAAAAAATCCATCTTCCTTCCAAAATAAAAGTAAAAAAAAAAAAAAGGAGCCAAAGTCATAAATACGGATTATTAAGATACATAGTACATCTAAAAGAGAACTACATCGTCACCACAAAACGAAAATATCCTCGGGTAACTCACTCAATACAGCACCTGCTTGTTCTGTGAGGGGCCCCGGTTCGATTTCCGGCTGTGGGTTTGAATTTTTCTCTAACCAAGATTATTCACTATCCTCCCAAAGTCTGGAAGTATGAATGAGAGTGTGAAGGTGTGTGTGTGTGTGTGTGTGTGTGTGTGTGTGTGTGTGTGTGTGTGTGTGTGTGTGTGTGTGTGTGTGTGAGATCCAATGTACAAAATCCAAAGAAAGAAAAACCAGAATTCCAATGACAATGCATACGACTTACCACCACTGCCAGTAGGCAATACTTCCAATGTGACCATTGCAGTTAAAGGCGGGATATAAATGGAAGAAAAAAAGAAAAAAATCTGATGTGTTACACTCACATGACTTTCTCTACTCTTGTACAAACTATTTTTACAATCTCTTATTCTCCATCTATTTCATATTAATCGAGATAAACATTTGCAGAAACGATCTTTTGACATGCAAAGAGAATTACATTTTACACATAGCGACCAGTTCTAAAAATATTTGACTATCGCTAAAGGCGTACTATGTTCCCTTTGTTTTGTATTTGCAAGGGAATATAGAAATACAGTAGCCTTTAAGCATAGACATATCTCTTAATAGCTGGTTGCTAGGTGCAGCACCATTCTCTTTGCCGCGGATTAATACTCTTTGCATATCCAAGACAAAAAAATGAATAACTAATTCCCATTTGAGAAAATAAGTATTGAAAATTTTAAGGAAATAACAAGCAATATCTCGAAAATGGTTCATTCAACAACAAAAATGTACATGACATAAATTGTGTATTTTAACGCGATCTACATTTTTTGTGTGGTAAAAGTTTGTCTATCCCTTATGGTTTACCAGTTATGCAAAAGTCGTTCACAATGAAGAATACTTTTGGAGACATTCCCAGAAAATTAAAGATATACATTTTATTTGTCATGAAACAATCTTACACATATGATATTTTAATCAAAATTGTTAGAGCTATTTTTGAGAAAATTAAAATTTTCGAAAAATGTTCCATGTAAAGAGTAATCTGGGGTAGGGGAATTTTCTTGAAAATCTTCGTGTCGCATCTGTGGAAGATACTGAACCTAAATACCAAGTTTGGTGTTTATCCGACTGTTCGTTTCTGAGTTATGCTGTTCACAGACACACAGACAGACACACACGGACATGTTTCCAAAAATGCTTTTTTTGGATTCAGGGGGTCTCAAAACATGTATTTCTGGTGAAATCTCGGTATCGAATTTTTGGGTGGAATACAATACTTACCCTACTTACTATACGTAGTGGAGAGAGTAAAAAAAAAAAAGAAAAGAAAGAAAAGAAAAAAAAGAAAAAAAAAAAAAGAAACCGACAAGGATTGCCTCTGTGGTCTGGTTGTCAGCACGTTAACTTCCAAATTCGTAGGTCGCGGGTTCGATTCGTGGCTGGAGAGTGAGAATACTTCTTTAGGCAGGATTATTCTCTATCCTCCCTAGAGTCTGGCAGGATGAGTAGCAGTGTGTGCTTAATGTAATAACCCAAATATTTACATCACTGTAAATGAGGGAACTTCATTGCTGATAAGCCTTTGTTACAAAGGTAAAAAGCCGCCGATATGAATCAAAATGTAAGACAGCATATAAATGCAGCCAAAAAGAGAATCGTAGATGCAGACATAGTCTTATACATGGCAGGTGCGTTCGTGGCATTTTGTGTCTTAC
Source organism: Deroplatys truncata (assembly GCA_030765065.1). NCBI lineage: Eukaryota > Metazoa > Arthropoda > Insecta > Mantodea > Mantidae > Deroplatys > Deroplatys truncata. Next base: position 60,388,516 of record CM060984.1, on the reverse strand, counting down.
GCTCTAGCATTTAGTAGAAATTTTAAGAAACAATCCTAAAATGTATGTACGTACATATAAGTAGTCATCATGTAATGCTAGGACTGGTTTTATATTGGCTAAACATGTTCACAAGCTTGGCAGAACAGAATGAACTGAGTGCCGGGTCATAGTGGCATAGAGGGAAGTGATAAAGCTGGTAAATTTGCAAGACAAGGAGCGGTTTCAGTATTTATTGCGCCAAAACCGGCTCTTGGAACATCTCCATGTTTAGTAAGAGAGGCTATTACGGACTGGTCCAAAGTAGAACATCATAAAACCTGGCTTTAATCTCCAGGAAACAAACATAGTAAAACTATTTATTAGAAAACCATGTAAGAATAGAGCTGAAAGTTTACTTAAATGTAGCAGACCAATTGAGAACAAGTACTGCATTTTTCACAGGGCACGCTCCTGGGAAAAAGCATCTTAACACGATGGGAGTATTTCAGGGTAACTTAGATTGCAGATTGTGCAAGAAAGAAACTGAAGCAGCCCATTATATGCTGCTGTGAGGCTTTGGTACAGTAAGACCGAGGCTGCAGTGCGTCCGGAGCAATGATACAAATCTGTATCGAATAAGCAAGACAATACAACACTCTTAAACTTCTATCGATTTCAAACAGATTACATCAACGAATATTCACTTAGCATGTGCTAACATTCTTTATTTAAGGTAATCCATCTGTGAAATTATAAAGTCCACAGTATTAAAGATATCTGATTGAAATTTATCCCAGTTATTGCACAAAATAATAGTAATGTTTTTGCCATGTTTCAAAATGCTAGCTTGCATGGTTATTTAAATATTATATTTCATTGTGTATATTCATTGTTCTAATACAAATCCCGCACAATATCCATTTTTACTTTCTCTACTACGTATAGTAAGTAGGGGAAGTATTGCATTCCACCCAAAAATTCGATACCGAGATTTCACCGGAAATACATGTTTTGAGACTCACTGAATCCAAAAAAAGCATTTTTGGAAACATGTCCGTGTGTGTGTCTGCCTGTGTGTCTGTCTGTGTGTGTGTCTGTGTGTCTGTGAACAGCATAACTCAGAAACGAACAGTCGGATAAACACCAAACTTGGTATTTAGGTTCAGTATCTTCCAGAGATGCGACACGAAGGTTTTCAAGAAAATCCCCCCACCCCAGACTACCCTTTACATGGAACATTTTTCGAAAATTTTAATTTTCTCAAAAATGGCTCTAACGATTTTGATGAAAATATCATATGTTTAAGATAAGGTCATGAGAAATGAAATGTATATCTCGAATTTTCTGGGAATGTCTCCAAAAGTATTCTTCATTCTGAACGACTTTTGCATAACTGGTAAACTATAAGAGATAGATAAACTTTTACTACACAAAAAATGTAGATCGCGTTAAAATACACAACTTATGTCATATACATTTCTTTTGTTGAGTGAACCGTTTTCGAGATATTGCTTGTTATTTCCTTAAATATTCCAATACTTATACTTTTTCTCAAATTCGTTATTCATTTTTACTTCTCTACTACGTATAGTAAGTAGGGGAAGTATTGCATTCCACCCAAAATTTCGATACCGAAATTTCACCGGAAATACACGTTTTGAGACCTCCTGAATCCAAAAAAAGCATTTTTGGAAACATGTCCGTGTGTGTGTCTGTGTGTGTGTGTGTGTGTGTGTCTGTGTGTGTGTGTGTCTGTGAACAGCATAACTCAAAAACGAACAATCGGATAAGCACCAAACTTGGTATTCAGGTTCAGTATCTTCCAGAGATGCAACACGAAGGTTTTCAAGAAAATCCCCCCACCCCAGACTACTCTTTACATGGAAGATTTTTCGAAAATTTTAATTTTCTCAAAAATGGCTCTAACGATTTTGATGAAAATATCATATGTTTAGGGTAATGTCATGACAAATGAAATGTATATCTCGAATTTTCTGGGAATGTCTCTAAAAGTATTCTTCATTGTGAACGACTTTTGCATAACTGGTAAACCATAAGAGATAGACAAAATTTTACTACACAAAAAATGTAGATCGCGTTAAAGTACACAACTTATGTCATATACATTTCTTTTGTTGAGTGAACCGGTTTCGAGATATTGCTTGTTATTCCCTTAAATTTTCCAATACTTATACTTTTTCTCAAATGCGTTATTAATTTTTTTATGTCCTGGACATGCAAAGAGAATGGAATGCGTCACATAGCAACCAGCGTTAAAATATTTGACTATCGCTTAAAAGCTACCATATTTTCCTTGCATCTACAAGAAAATTACCAATAAGATTGACATCTCGATATCTCGATTAACATGAAGCATATGGAGAATAGGCGTTTGTAAAATTAGATTGTACAAGAGTAGAGAAAGTCATGTGAGTGTAACACATCAGATTTTTTTATGTCCTGGACATGCAAAGAGAATGGAATGCGCCACATAGCAACCAGCGTTAAAATATTTGACTATCGCTTAAAACCTACCATATTCCCCTTGCATCTACAAGAAAATTACCAATAAGGTTGACATCTCGATATCTCGATTAACATGAAGCATATGGAAAATAGGCGTTTGTAAAAATAGATTGTACAGAGTAGAGAAAGTCATGTGAGTATAACACATCAGATTTTTTAACAATAGGCACATCAAAATTCAGGTTTTACAATAAATCAGCTTACAAAAAAGATCTATTAGATTAGACTTTTTATATTAATCCCACTAATTATTGTAGAAAGTTTGGTTTATATATGTACTCTCCTAAGTTCTTGATTATTCAAAATTTATTATTAAAAAATGGAGGAATCGTCCAGTAACGGCGTACTTTTTAACGGAGGTGTAATTCTTTTCCGTTACTCTGTGTAATAGTGTGTTTTGTGTATGAGATTCCCCAAGGCTTTATTGCATTCTATACTACTTATTTACCTTTAATGTTAGATTTTGTTTTGTTTTAGTTTGTGAAGATATCATAAGGGTTGCCGAGGGAAACCTTACATTCCGGGTGCATGTAAATGGTTTATAAAGTTCAGATCTAATATAAAATGCCGAGCAATTTCCTTCAGTCAAGTTGCAGGTGATTAAAAGTAAGTTTAATTTAAGGCTTTATAAGGTATATTTAATATACGGTATGGACTCGAGCTCCAATTTCCCGCGTGACAAGCGAGACCACAAACCATTTTATCATACAGCAAGTGTTTGGTGTAGGGGAATACAAACATGTCAAGAGCCGGCCACTGCCCTGGATTCCATTAGGGCTATATTCCGCTTTTAAATGTAATAAAAATTCAATTAGCATATAAAATCATTGCTTTTATGCTGTTTTTGTTGTTTAATTTCCGGCTAGTTATCTTAAAAGCAACACGTTTTCAAGAAATAAATTTATGGCGAATGTTTCTTCATCTGAGGGGGGAAAACAATTATATTACATTTTATTTAGCCCAGTTTTTCTTGTGATTTATTTTAAAATCCAAACCCCAATTTTTAAACGGATTTTGGTTTTGCACATAAAATCTAACAACTATTGTCTATAACATTTTTTATTAACCCAACCATTATTTTATAAAATATTTAAGAAGTTTGAAAACATATTAATGTCAAGACACTGAAGTAGTAATTAAGTTTTAATTTTTTTTGTGGAAATTCCTTTATTTAAGGTTGCATACCTTCGTAGTTATATTGCGACTACATTAAACACACAAGTCTACAATACAGAGAACCATACAGTATTTCATCTTAACATTTTAGAATACATTGGTTGAGGGTTGCAACATTAGACGCCATTGCTACATACAGTAATTAAAAGGAATAAAGTAATTGGGAATTACAATAAATCGTATACACAAATGTTTGTGAGGTAGTTCTTCACTGCTGAAATACATTGTTTTTCATTAGTGTTGTGGATAGGTTATATGTATGCAATTTGTCTTTCTAACGATTTGTATTGTGGACAATATAACGATTATGTGTTTGACTATTGGATTGGATTGGCTACGGAGAGGACTCGGTACTGATCCACATAGAGGATATTGTACCTACGCCCCAGAATGGGACGTCTTCGGGAGGAAGGATGAGAGAAGACACCGGGCGGCCGGAACCAGGAGCAACGGCACAGGAATGACAGGGTCCCTAAGTTTCCAGATAGAGACTCCCGGCAGACGGACAGGCAGACCGGGGACCCCACCTCGCACAGAGGGAGTCCAACGCCCCTCAAAGGGGTTCGGATACCCCGACCGCCAGTCGAAAGCCGAGGGACGGAGAGAGTCACAAAGAGCATCCTTTTCCCCTGCCACAATGCACCGAAGCATCATCGGCGACATTTCCAGCCCTGAAAGAGTCCAACCGATGAAAGATGAAGTGAAATGAGAATGGAGATGAAATGGAGGGACCGGGAATTCCTTTCCAGCATTCGCCTGGCGACCCGGGAAAACCCCCGAAAAACCCATGGGTCAGGAAGGTCGGCCACTGGAATCGAATCCACGACCACCCGAATACGGACCTCAGACGTAACCGCCTGAGCTGTTTCACTGTTAGAAGACATTTACATGTATTACATGTAGAGGTTCCTCTCTTGAAAGTATGTAGCAATCTGTTAATTGTGCATGAACAATTCATAGACGAATAATTTTAACCTGATCTCTTGTTTTAATAATAGTTCGTGTAGTTGGATTATGCTATGATAGTGTAAAGTTGACTAGGGAGGTTCGTGGTCCAGATTTGATACATTGTACTTTTATTCTCTTGTTGAATATTGGAATAAGTTCTCGATGGGGCACTGGAATTTGGCTAGTGTTAGTTTCATATGTAGTGCTTTTCTTGGCTGCAAGAAAATGTTGTTTGAATTTAACAAAACATTTTTTTCTTTTTGTAGGAGGGTCAAATAAAAGTACTCTGAAAAGCTTACTGATGTCAACGATTAAACAATTTTTCGTACCCCTGGGTTTAATTACTATAGCGTGTATGAGACAAATGCACCGTTTAAATGTTGTATAAAATCTTTCTTCAGTGCTTTTCAAGGTTACGGAATGTTATACAACCGAGAAAGTGTAAAACAAATATATATCAGAAATTTCAATTCACATTAAAATATACAATTTATTTACATATATGAATCATTTTCCTAATGAAGCTGTAGATATGTTTGAAAATATTGTGTTTCAAATTATTTGATGTCTAATTGTACACTGACTTATTTTATTTGCATTTGGTGGGAATGGTCAGATGTTTTCTGCGTTGGGAATTAACTCAGTTCTTGTATTTTAAATAAGGTTACATAAAAGTAGGTTCATTATGGCACCATCAACGCTGCTATATTTCTAAATAGAAATGTATTAATCCCTAAACATACCTCCATGCATAACAGTGCATAAAGTTTCCACTTTGTCTATAATTTCAGGACCCCAAGCGTTGCGAAATCACAAAGAGTGGCAGTTGTTAAGACTATTTCGTGAATAGAATTCCACTTACAGCACCAACGTTTATTTCATATTATTTAATTTATTGTAGTTAATTACTCCGAGAGCGGATATTCCTTTATTTATTTCGTTTGCGAGTTTTGAGTGTTAGAAATCAGCAGCGGTAATTCCATAGAGGGTCGAGTATCAGCTACGATAATTTCATTTCCACAGATTTACAACCACAATTAGTACTGGCATTTATTGTTCTTCCATACAAGCCATGTGTTGAACGAGGTTGGAAAGGTAGAAACTGAAAAATTCAATGCCATAACCGGGATTTGAACCACGGATCTCCCGTCTCCGTTCGGTTGATCTAACCACTGAGCTACCGCGTCAACATGCCAGCACGGCATTAAATTCTCCAACTTGTCTAACACACAGCTTGTGTGGAAGAACAATTAATTCCATTAATTGTCCTAATAGTGGTTGAAACTATAAAGCCTGGGATTTAAAACACTTACAGCATTGTAAGTCGCCATTGGGGTATGTCATCTCAATACAATTTAAGATCTCCTTGTGGTTTACAGGGAAACATGCGAATCAGTTGGAGAATTTAATGCCGTGCCGGCATGTTGCCATGGTTGCTCAGTGGTTAGAGCAACCGAACGGAGACCGGGGGATCCGTGGTTCAAAACCCGGCTATGGCATTGAATTTTTCAGTCGTCTAGTTCTACTTTCACAGTTAGTATTTATTAGTTGATACCAAAGCCACTTTTAAATGGAATGGTCAATAATAAATGCCTGGAATATGACACCGGAGTATTACTTGTCATCTATTTTGTGTCCGAGGTCGTTAAGGCACGGAGTATGAAAAGGAGGTCTGTGTTTCAAATCCCGCCAGGATGTCCTCCCTGACTGGGATTTTCTCCAGGTTTCCTCAGTCCTCATAGCTGATAAACGCCGGGGAAGTACGCTAAACTTAGATTGCAACGTTTCTTCGAAAATTTTCTTTCCCAGTTATCAATTTCACATATAATCAGTGTCCACTGTGTATGTAGTAAGGAAGGTCATTAAACACTGCTAAGAAAAAAGAAAAAAAATATATATATATATAATTTGTGTACACTCATACTTTCAATTCTAACAGTTCCTTTCTCCCCTTTGCATCATTTCTTTATTTAATACGGTAAAACTCAATATATATTTGAAATGCAAATGTAATGGTTTCTCTAAAAGCGCTTTACATTTAATTTATCGTTGCAAAATTAATCTTAATTTCAGTTAATAAACCTATCAACCCTTGTTTCCTACTTCTCAGATACTTCTAGATGAAACTGAGTATCGATTTTTATTGATTTATAAATTGATACATACTTCGCACATGTTTATATAACTAGCACAGTTTTCATCATCCTCCTGTTTCTTTCGATTTTATTAAGCTTAAACCATAGAGAATTCTAATAAACAACACCAAACTGTTTTCGTTGTATACATAGGGAAGAATGTGAGGAAAGGAAACAGAGACATATAAATTGAAGTTAAGGTCGTTATGGAAGCGAGAAAGATATTAAAAACAGTGAAGCTCCGCTCCCCTTCAAGGAAGTTAACATTCATCTGCATTGCATTCTGAGTTACAGATATGGTATTCTGACTTCGGTTCTTAAACCGTGCAATTGAAATTAGAGTTCCAGAAGGCTTTTCTGACAGATAGATTTTGGATTGTCTTCATTTTGTGTGGAAGCAAACACAGAGCCATAAATATAAAATTTGAAATCTGGGCAGAATGGACGATCCTGACAACGTGTTTTAAGATTGTTGTGCATGTGAGAAAGATATAAACTATAGTATAGCTCCGCTCCACTTCAAGGAAGAATATCCCTCATCTGTATCGCATACTGAGTTGCTGCTGTGTTCTGTCTTCGGTTTCGAAACCCTGCAGTTAAAATAGGCAGCTAATCTCCACCAGGTTTCTTCTCTCGCCGACATTTATAGATAGGTTTCGTAAAGAAGGGCTTAATATTTTCCTCGTAAGGTCCCTCTAGAGCACAAATATTTCAATGTTTAATGAATAGACATTTCATCTATCATATAAGTATCTATTAAATCTCTTTTAAAATAATTGGTTGCTTTATTTTATAGAAAATTTATGTCTTGTTCTGTGTTTATGATGTAGCATTTACTTTGTGCTCTTAACTTTCAACAATGGCTTCAAAAATATATTTTAAAGCTGCAATAAGATACTAAAGCATATTTAGAACAACGTAATACGAATTTATTGCAAAATTTGATAAATGTTTTAACATTTTATTTAAAATAATTGTTTGGTACATACATATAAGCACTGTATGCCTGTTGTTTCTGTAACTATTCATATTATATTCTATTACATGTTACTTGGGTCCTTGTTGAGCTGATGCAGCGGAGTCTCTCTGGCGAATTGCCATGTAGAGTTAACGTTTTCAGAAAGGGGAAAGAGCAAAGAAAATGAAGGAAGCAAAAGAAACAGAATGTGAAGTAGCAACGATAAGGAACGGGAGGAAGGTTTAAGAAACAAGCTAAACATTATAGTGTAGAGCACATAGAAAGGGCGAATCTCACAAGAGAGGAAATGGAGGAAATTATGAAGACATCTAACTTGAGCAGTCTGCCCCCTCTTTTAACACCTATTTGATCTTCAATATAGATAATGTTGGCAACAAATTTTGGTTGTAGTACGTGTTCTGCTAATGGAAAATGTAGACGGGGAATATAATAATTCATATCATCTCCTAGAATATATAGAAATCCGTGATTGCTGCTAGTGAAGATTGTACAAGCTCTTGTTGTTGAATGAAATGCTAAAAGAGAAAAATGTTTTTTCGACTATGTGGTTTTTTATCCTCTTTCCGTTTGTGCTGTCATGGGTTGAAGTTCCTGCATGCAGTGGTAGTAATCTAACCTACCTGCGTGTTTTGTCTATTTTACTGCACGTATGTGCGTGAACTATATTAAATCTTCCTACTTTTGATAGACTGGCAGTGACTTCGTTTCCAGCTTTCGTACCGAGGGTCCGGCGTTCGATTCCCGGCTCTGGGGTGGCGATTTTAAGTCGACCTTATCCACACCTTCACCTCCGACATGCTCTTGTGAAGTACCTCTAAGGCCCAACTTGATTCGGAGACCATGATAAAAGCTGTGGGTGCTCTCATTCCACCGCCAACATCATCATCATTATCATCATCCTACCATCAGAGGCAACAGACTCCGCCCGCTAGGTGCCTCCACCTCAGAAATGAGTCGAGCCAACCCTTGGTGAAATGAGGAGTCCTCCGAAGGCCATATAGGCCATATGGGTAGCATTAGAAACGATTTTTGATATACGAGGTACGTCCAGAAAGTAAGTTCCGTTTGGTAATAAAATTAAATTGCGTACAGATACAGAAAAATTATTTATTGCACAAAATTCTACAGCTCTTAAACTACTTTTCCACATAACTGCTGAAATTTTGCAGGCATTTGTCATAGCGTGGCACAAGTTTTTGTATACCTTCTTCATAGAAGTTTGCCTGTGTCTTCAACCAGTTGGAAACATTTTCTTTCAGCTCTTCGTCATTGTTGAAGTGTTGACCGCCAAGGAAAGACTTGAGATGTAAGAACAGATGAAAGTCGCTAGGAGCGAGGTCAGGGCTGTACGGAGGATGGTCAAACACGTCCCAGCCAAATCCCTGTAGGAGGTTTTGCGTCACATTTGCAGTGTGTGGTCGTGCGTTGTCGTGAAGAAAAACAACACCTTTTGACAGCAATCCTCGGCGCTTATTCTGTATTGCGCGGCGTAATTTCCTAAGTGTCTCGCAATAAATATCTGCTTTGATTGTTTGACCACGCGATAAAAAATCAATGAGTAAGATGCCTTTCCAGTCCCAGAACACTGTGCACATCATTTTTCGAGGTGTCAAGATTTGTTTCGGCTTAACCTTAACTGGGGATGAAGAGTGCCTCCATTCCATTGATTGCCGCTTACTTTCAGGGGTGTCGTAAGAAACCCAAGTTTCATCTCCTGTGACTATCTGTGTCAGAAATTCTTCGCCGCCTTCATCATAACGGGTCAAAAACTGAAGTGCACTACCCATCCGGTTTGTTTTGTGTTGCTCAGTAAGAATCTTTGGTGTCCAACGAGAGCAAAGTTTACTAAATTTCAGTTTTTCGGTAACAATTTCATGAATTAGTGATCGTGAGATTTGGGGAAATTCCATAGCGAGAGCACTAATTGTAAACTTGCGGTTTTCCTGGATCTTGTCATTAATTGCGTGAACCAGTTCTTCTGTAACCAAAGATGGACGCCCACTTCGTTCTTCATCGTGCACTTCACTACGACCTTCATTGAACTGTCGGACCCATCTTCTCACCATTGAATCACTCATCGCATTTTGTCCGTAAACTTGGCAAATTTGCCGATAAATTTCAATTGGTTTCACTTTCCTAGCATTCAGAAAATGAATCACAGATCTGATTTCACAAGCGGCGGGATTTTCAATCAACACCGACATTGTAAACAAGCACAACAAAGCGTACGTGGCTGACAGCGATCTCAAAATGGCACACGTTTCTTCTCCTTGATACAGAGCGTCTACCGCGCATGTGCGGAACTGCGATCGCAGCGCTGCAGCGGAGAGAAATTGAAACGGAACTTACTTTCTGGACGTACCTCGTATTTATTACTGTATATATGAAATATAATCATATTTAATACTTCAACTTTACCATTTAAACCTTGCCTGAATCTTTACTTCCTTTATATTTGCTAATGTTTACTTACATCTAATTCATGCAGCAGCTAAGTATGAGCTGCAAGTTATTGGATCTTTAAGGTCAGCAACCAGGCGTGGATAATCGATTCCAGTTTTCGCTACCAAGGTAAAGTTGATGACCTTAATACTGGAACCACCATGCGCAACAGCTGTAGTAAATTATCACTTTCTCTACTACGTGCAATAAGTAGGGGAAGTATTACATTCCACCCAAAAATTTGATACAAAGATTTCATCGGAAATACATGTTTTGAGACACCCTGAATCCAAAAATAGCACTTATAGAAAAAAGGTCCGTGTGTGATCTGTGTTCTGTGAACAGCATAACTCAAAAATGAAAAGTCGGATAAATACCAATCTGGGTATTTAAGTTCAGTATCTTTCAAAGATGCGACACGAAGATTTTCAAGAAAATCCCCCACCCCAGAGTACACTTTATATGGATTTTTTTTGAAATTGTTGATTTTCTCAAAAATGGCTCTACGGATTTAATTAAAATATCAAATATTTAAGACATTTTCATGACGAATTAAACGTACATCTTGAATTTTTTGGAAATGCCCCCAAAAGTCCTCTTCATTCTGAATAGTTTTTGCATAACTGGTAAACCGTAAGAGATAGTCAAAGCTTTGCTACACAAAAAAGGTAGATCTCATTGAAACACAATTTACGCCATATACAGTTTTTTGTTGAGTGAACGATTTCCGAGATATTCCTTGTTATTTATTTGAATTTTCAAATATTTATACTTTTTCTCAAATTAGAATTCGTTATTCGGTTTTTTATGTCCCCGCCATGCAAAGAAAATGGAATGCTCCACATAGCAAACAGTTCTTAAAAAATTTGACTATCGCTTAAAGCCTACCATATTCCCCTTGCACCTACAAGAGAATTAACAATAAGATAGTTTCTACGAATTTTTGTCTCGATTGACATGAAGAAGACGGAGAATAAGCGTTTGTAAAAATAGTTTGTACAAGAGCAGAGGAAGCCATGGGAGTGTAACACATAAGATTTTTAATTTTACTTTCATTAAGTACTATTTCTATTATTCACTATAGTTGTAAAAATAGTATATAATACACGACTTCGTCTCCTATCTTCAAACTCTTCCCCCTTCTCCACTTAGAGTACTTGTTTCGCAATGTGCTAATACTAAGTTTCTGGCTATAACTTAATAAAATGTGTAATCTTCTAATCTTATAATCCTAAATAAAACTGTATACAAACGCAACTTTTTAATTCGCCCAGTTTACCTAAGCACATATAGAAAAGCCAGTCTCTTATTAACTCAGGATACAACCCGACTTGGGCAGACTGGCTTGCTTCCTTGCTTATCTCTGTTTTCCTTTCATTTTTACCTTCTTTATCACGTACATAGAAGGCAGAGAAGGCCTACTGTATTCTACCTAAAAATTCGATACCGAGATTTAGCGGAAATACATGTTTCAAGGACGCCTGAATAAAAAAAATAGAAAGGTCTGTAGGTGTGTGTATCTCTGAACAGCATAACTCAAAATCAAAAGTCGGATAAATACCAAACTTGGTATTTAGGTTCAGTACCATCCAAGGATGCGACATGAAGATTTTCAAGAAAATCCCCCTTCCCAAACTACCCTTTACATGGAATGTTTTTCGAAATTTTTTATTTCATAAAAATGGCTCTAGCGATTTTGATTAAAATATCACATATTAAAGATATTTAAATGACAAATGATAAGTGTATCCTGAAATCTATGGTCCTGCCCTCATTTCCTGTACCCATCACCTTTCATGTCATCTGTTTCAAGGTTGTAGGAGCAGAAGACGGTGTTCAGCGGGTTGCGGGCGGTTGGAGGCTATGCGCTCTGCGGAGGTTTCTTCCTGACGTCCTCCAGGGACCGCTCGTTGGATACCCGCCTCTGGGTGCTTTCGGGCAGGCGCTCCTTCGGGGGAGCGGAGGCTCGGGGTCCCATGGGTGGACTCGGGCGGCGTTGGAGGCGTTCAATCTGGAAACATAAGGACCCCGTCCGTGCTTGCACTCGTCGTCATCCGGATCTGGTTGCCCTTCGGGTCTCTCTCCTCATCCCTCCCTCCCAGGGGTCATGGTAGAAGCACAAGGGACCGGTTGGCCTGCGTATGGTGCTCTGTCCCTGAAAATTCAAATCAATAACAACGAATGTCTCGGAAATGGTTAATGCCACAATAAATTGATATAAAATCAGTTTTTAATCATATTTATAATTTTGTATAGGAAGTCTTTGTCTATCCCTTACGGTTTACTGGTTATACAAAAGTGTACAACATTAATTTCAAAATGTAGAAAACTTGCCAGGGAATTCCCATAAAATTGTTTTAAGCATAGAAATTTGTAATCAAAGTTGTTAGAGACATTTTTGGGAAAATTAAAAATAACGAACAATTTTCCATGTAAGGGGTATTTTGTGGTGAGGGATTTTCTTGAAATCCTCGTGTCCCAAGATGTTCATCTTAAATACTAAGTTTGGTATTTAGCCGACACTTCATTTATAGTTATGCTGTTCACATACAATATTTTTCAAGTGACAAGATTAAGTATTACTAAAATGATAAAAATATATACAAGTATGAAATGTTACAGTGATGTCGCATTCAAAAGCCAAAGAAAAGACTCTAGTTTCCTCTTGAAGAATGAAATATCTTGTTTGTATACGTCATTCAGTGCCCTAACAAATGCTACAAACCATTCAGCGAAGGTAGAAATATGCGATTCTACTCACCTACACATATTTCACGCTCACTTGATGTCGGCAACTAAATCTGACAGCTCCTCCGCCTCCGAACATTTCGAACACCTGTAGTGTAAGAGACCACCTGCAGGGAACAGTACCGCCTAACGAACTTAATCTGGCGAGAACCTCACATCTTATTGGATTAGCGTAGACATTTCCCTGAATGGGCAAACCGGATTACAACCGCATTTTGTGAAACCCTCGCTTTGGAGAGCGTACGTTGAAAGGGTTGATCGTACCGAATTTGCTGTCTCTTTTCTTAATTTTTAGCCACACGGTGCCCTTTGTAGTTTATGAGGAGTCGGTTTCTCTAACATGTTAACACAAGTTTCTTGTTGCTGGTGATTGTGTAAACCAAATTCTCAAACAGCTTAGCGTTTGCTGCACAAAGGACCTTGAGATAAAACTTTCGTTGCCGTCAGTGTGACACTTAAACGCAATGTATCTATGAACTTTGGCCAACAATGTGAACATTTTCTATTTTTGTTTTTTGAATTTTTATTTTTGGCGGCGCCGTGGCCGAGTGGTTAGACCGCTCGCCTCCCATCTAGGCGGCCCGGGTTCAATCCCAGGGACCTGCATGTGGGATTTGTGGTGGACGAAGCGGCGTCTGGGCGGGTTTTCTCCGGGTTCTCCGGTTTCCCCTGCCATTCATTCCACCAACTGCTCCTACATCACCTTTCCTTTCATCTATTTCACCAACATTTCGTTTCATCTACTTCCTTCATCCCATACCAGGCATCGGGCTGATCACCCATCCTGGATGCTCTGTCTGATCCATGAGTATCTGCTCCTCGACGGGCCTCTGACCCCAGGCACCCGCTTGTAAGTCCTGGGGGGTGTAAGTCCTACATAAGAGGAGGGTAAACAGATAATGAATGAATGAATTTTTATTTTTCATATCAGAAATTTTAAAGCTACAATTGGTCCTTATTATTTAGGTAAAGGACCGCGTTGTACTTTAAGCTTCATTTTTACTTTCTCTACTACGTATAGTAAGTAGGGGAATTATTGTATTCCACCCAAAAATTCGATACCGAGATTTCAACGGAAATACATGTTTTGAGACCCCCTGAATCCAAAAAAAGCATTTTGGGAGACATGTCCGTGTGTGTGTCTGTGTGTCTGTCTGTGTGTGTGTCTGTCTGTCTGTCTGTCTGTGAACAGCATAACTCAGAAACGGACAGTCGGATAAACACCAAATTTGGTATTTAGGTTCAGTATCTTCCAGAGATGCGACACGAAGGTTTTCAAGAAAATCCCCCACCCCAGATTACTCTTTACATGGAACATTTTTCGAAAACTTTAATTTTCTCAAAAATGGCTCTAACGATTTTGATTAAAATATCATCTGTTTAAGATATTTTCATGACAAATAAAATGTATATCTTGAATTTTATGGGAATGTCTCCAAAAGTATTCTTCATTGTGAACGACTTTTGCATAACTGGTAAACCATAATAGATAGGCAAACGTTTACTACACAAAAAATGTAGATCGGCTAAAACACACAATTTATGTCATATACATTTGTTTGGTTGAGTGAACCATTTCCGAGATATTGCGTGTTATTCCCTTAAATTTTTCAATACTTATTTTCTCAAATGGGAATTTGTTATTCATTGTTTTGTCTTGGATATGCAAAGAGTATTAATCTGTGACAAAG